>CM053166.1:158169110-163169110 GCA_028571685.1 Heterohyrax brucei
GTATCAACATGTGACCAGAAGATTCAGATGAGGCCCAGCCACCACCAAAGGCAGCCATGATGGAGCACACAATGTTGAGTCCCTGTGGTAACACAACAAAAAGAGGGGTACAGCTCAAAAACTCCACTTAGAGACTGCAATTGATGGTTCAGCAGCCTGGAGGTTCTCCTGGGAGCATGGCCCCTGGACCTGCTGCTGCCCCTGTACAGAAAACACTACCGAGGCCAACTCTGGACAAAAATGGACTGGACTTGAGGACACAATGTGCCCACATGGTATGTATACTTTATGGTTCTATGCATTTATAAGATGCTGTCCTACTGGTCTCTTTCTAGATGAGAAAAGAGAGGGTAGAGAGGAGGCAACAAGAGATCATTAAGAGGATATGGCATTTATAGTATGAAAAGGAGGAGTGTGGTGCCGTCAGACAAGGAAAGCAGAAGAGCTGAAGATGGGTGGGCATGCAAATTTAATTTAGGTTATATACTTTCACTTAATCACAATTTAACAAAAAAGAAGAATTTGACATTTGAAAGATCAAGAAAAAAATAGAAATTTTTTTTTTAAATCTGGGCTATCAGACTAGGATAGAAAGCATTCTGAAGGGAGTCGGGAGACTTTCATCCTAGTTGTGATTCTGCCCATCACTAGCTGTGTGACTTCAGCAGTCCCTCATCTCTGCAGATTTTGATTTGCTCTTCTATGAAATGGAGCTAATACCTGTAGAAAAGAGATAAACCAGATAGTGAACATCAAAGAATTATAAAATTTTCAACTTAGAATCAAGACCATGTCACATTATAGAGAGTCCCTGAGTAATGCAAACAGTTAAGTGTGCAACTACCAATGAAAACTGGTCGTTTGAACCTATCCAGAAGTGCTGCAGAAGAAATGCTTGGTAATCTACTTTCAAAATATCACAGTCATTGAAAACTCTATAGAACAGAACACAGTTTTTTGCTGACACACTTGGGTCATCGTGAGTCAGAGTTGATTTGACATCAACTGGTGGTCACAGCCTGATGTCACTTCATAAAAAATACTAATGATTCTTTCTTTAAAACAAGACCTGTAACCATTCAGCATTTGTCATTCTCTTCCAGGGAGGCTGCCCTTCTGTTAGTATGGCAAGTTAGTCTTAAATAAATCTTTTCTAGGGTTGAAGAACAAAAGAAAGCTTTTTCTGTTCTCTAATTCATTTAGTTCTGCTCTAATTTTTATTATCTTTTTTCTTCTGGTGCCCAAGGTGTTCTTTTGTTGTTCTCTTTCTGCATGTTGCAGTTGTAAGGCTAATTTTTTGGTTGGGGACCTTCTTCACCTTAGATATATGCATTTATTGAGATAAATTGACCTCTAAGAACTGTTTTACTGTATCCCATAGATTCTGGTAGGATGTGTTTTCATTCTCATTTGATTCCATGAATTTCTTTTTTCTTTCTTTGTTAATTGTGATTAAGTGAAAGTTTGCAATCCAAGTCAATTTTGCATACCCCCTCTGTGGAACTTTATCTGGTCTCCTCACCCTGTGACAACACATTCTTCTTTATCACTCTTTATTTGCAGTATCAATTCAACCAATACTCAGCATCTCCCCTCCCCTCTAGAAATAAACCAGTAGGACAGCCACACACACACACACACACACACACACACACACACACACACAAGCCTAACTGATGGCACTTGGCTGGCAAAGTACACACACCACATGCATCATTCTGTGTTACCAAGTCCAGTCCATTCTTTGTCTGAAGTGTTGTGTTCAGTACTGGTTTCAGGTCTGGGCTAGCAGCAAGTATAGAAGACATGCTCTCAGGGGACCCTCTATGCTGTTGGACCATCAATTCTTATTTTTTAATAGAGTCCTTTATCTGGACACCTCTTTTTCTCATGCTATGTCAAGGACTCCACATATTTCCCATCAAGACTGTCTGGGCATCATCTGCTTCTGATCTCATGCTGATACAGTGTCCTAGTCATATGGACCCTTCTATCTTCTGGGCTCATTTTCCCTCATGTCTTTGATGTTCTCAGTTGTCATCTATTCCAGGTGGGTTGGGACCAATTGAAGTTTCCCAGATGGCTTATAAGACCCCAGAGGCCACTCAGCAGTATGATCCATGAATTTCTTTATTGCATCCTTGGTTTCTTCTATAACCCATGAATTTTTGAGAAAGGTGTTTTTCTATTATGAGCTGGAATTTCTACTCATGTTTTTTTCTGCTATTTTGATCCAACCTGTTACTGTCCATCTCTTTATTGGTGCATCTGATCCATTTACATGCAGTGTAATTATTAATAGATATGAATTTAGTGCTGTTATTTTGGTGCTTTTATTTTTGTGTTGCTGACATTTGCTTTGTTCTACTCTAATAACTTTTTCCAAGTAGTTTTTCTTTATGGTTTTTCATCTTTTTCAGTGTTGGCTTTGTATGTATTGAGACTTCTATATTGTGTTTCTTGTTTCGATATGTAGTATTGTTAGGTTGCTTTGTGACTATCCCATTATTCCCCCCAATGCTCTAAGTTTAAAGCAGCCTTTAACTTCTTTGTATCTCCTTGATTTCCTATTCATCTGAAAAGTCTATGAATATGTCTCTGTTTATAGTATAATCTTAATTTACATATTGAAATCTGTTTCCTTAATTTTAATATTTTACCCTTATTTGAACTTTGTGACTTCCCTAACCAACTAGGACTCTGGGTGCTGTGTCTTGCATTGCATCCTTGAGTATATGTTTGATGTTACTGATTTTTCTAATTGAAGAACTCCCTTCAGTATTTCTTGGAAGTCTGGTTTGGCTTTTGCAGACATTAAGTTTCTGTTTGTGTGAGAATGTCCTAATTTTGCCACCATATTTGAAAGACAATTTTAAGGGGCATATAATTCTTGGTTGGAAGTTTTCTTCCTTTAAGGCTTTGTATGTGTCATCCCATTGCCTTCTTGCCAGCATGGTTTCAGCTGAATAATTGGAGTTCAGTCTAATGGACTCTCCTTTGTAAATTAGTGTTGGTTTAAGTCTAGCTGCCTCTAACAGCTTTTCTTTATGTTGCGTTTTGTTAAACTTGCTTATAATATGTCTTGATGTGTTTCTTTTGGGGTCTACCTTTTGTGGAGTTCAATGAGTATCTTGGATAGATATCTTCTCATCTTTCATGATGTCCAATGAGTTTTCTGTCAGAATCTCTTCAACAGTTCTCTCTGTATTTTCTGCTGTCCTTCTCTGTTCTGGCACTCCAATCACTCATAAATAATTCCTCTTGATAGAGTCCCACATAGCTCTTAATGATTCTTCATTTTCCTTGATTCTTTTGTCTGATTTCCCCTCATAAATGCTGGTGTCAGTTGCTTTATCTTCAGTGTCACGACTCCGCATTCTATTTCCTGAATCCTGCTCCTTTGGCTTTCAAATGAATTGTCTAACTCTGTGATTTCATTAGTGATCTACTGAATTTCAGATCATTGTTCTAGCAGTTCATATAGCTTGTTTAATTTTTCATTTTGTTCTGTTGCACTTTGTGTAATCTCCATCCTAAAATCTAGAAAGGCTGCATACATATTTTTCTGTATTCTACCTCCAATAATTTCAGGAAGTTTTCTTCATCTAGGAAGTTTCTTTTATTTTTGGAGTTTTCTAGAACCATGTTGGCCTACTTCTTTAAATGGTTAGAGATTGATTGTTGTCTCTGATCCATCAGAAACCTGCTTTTATTTAGCTGTTAGGTTATTGCAATCTAACTGATACATATATACACACATACACACATTCATAAGTGTATATGTATATGTATGTATGTGTATATATATATATTGGTTTTTGACTGTTCAAGTTGTTGAGTCATTTGAGCTACAGAGTTTATTGGAGCCTTAATAATTCTGATGCTCTGTCACCCAGTAGTTGGAGTGATGACTGCACTGAGAGCTGTAGCAGAAGTTGCTGGCTCAGGGAAGTCAGCAGAACTCTTCTTCAAGCCCTCCCTTTGTTTCCCTCCCCAGGCCTGGGAGAAAAGATCAGGGAACACACATAAAATACCTCACTTCTGGCTTAGGTGGTACTCTAGAATTCAGATCTCGTATAGAGCACAGAAAGGAGAGGGAAAAGCCTGATTATAGGGAGTGAAGTAGTGCATAGGAAAGGTCTGAGAGATGAAAGTTGATGCACATTTAGCTTACGATGCTCCAGTAAGTGCAGCAATCTGTAGCTCTGAGGAGCCAGTGGAACTTGTCTCCTACCCTTCCCTTTCTACCCTCTCTGAGTGTGGGAGAAAAGCTTAAGGCACACAAGTAAAATGTCCCACTTCCACCCAGGTAGTGCACCGAGAATTTAGGCTGAGATGTAAAGCAGAGATGGTAGACAGGGAGGGAAGTCAGCATGTAGGAAACGATTGAGACCTGGGGTATCTAAAGTGCTTATCTTGAAATGTGCAGAATTGGCCTGCTGTTTCATAGAGGTAGTGATCACCTAGCTCAGTAAAGGTTTACTTCTACCCTTCCCTATGTTTCCCTCCTGATTCCCAGGGAAAAGCTCAGAGAACATACATATAATCCCAGTTCTGGTCTAGGTAGTGCACCAGAATGCCATAGCTCAGAGAAGGAAGGGGAGAAGGATGCTGCTGCACTGAGCCACCAGCAGCTGCTGTGTTCTTTAGGTGTGGCTGTCTTATGCACAGCTGCTCTACTGAGAGAGATGCTGTCCACTCAGGTATTTCTGCTTAGCATGGCAGCTGGCCCACGCCAAGCCCTCAGATGTGGCAGCCCCAGGCCTAGCCTCTCAGTGAACAAAGATGGCATCTGTACCTGTGCAGCCTCTCCATTTCTGTGCCAGCAGAAGCAGGACCCTTTGTGTTGCCATCTTGCTTCTGACAAAGATAGTTGTTCCCCTTCCTCTTGCCCGGTCCAATCTCATAACTTTCTGCCTGATCTTGGAGCTCCTATAATGGCAGTTTTGTTCCATTCAGTTGTTTTTCTAGACTTTAGTTCTTAGAGGGAATTGAGGAGATGTGTGACTAGTCCACCATCTTGGTCCTGTATCCTTCTAAAAGCATTTTTTCAAGAACGAACAGTTAAACTGTGCATTTTAGTCACTAGATTGAGTATTTAAATATTAACCCTATTTGGCATTTTCTCATAAAGGACCATTTGTCATTTATGACAGCTAATGGGACAGTTCAGTATACTGTGATAAGCCAAGGAGTCAGACTTGGGATATCATGGTTAATAGTCCCTTCTTCTAAATAGCATGTTGAATTATCTAAATCGCTTAACCGTTGCTTTTCAGTTTCATTGCCTATAACCTGCTATTGATGATGATAGCAGCTAAGGATTCCTAAACACTTACTATGGATCAGGCACTGTTCTCCATCCTTAAATATATGTATGTATATTCTCCAAGTTCTTCAACTAGTAAACCAGTTACCATCAAGTTGGCCCTGCTCCTGGCAATCCTATGTGTGTCTAAGCAGAACTGAGCTTCATGATGTGGACTGATTTTTCTTAGATGTAGAGCACCAGATCTTCCTTCTGAAGTGCTTCTGGATGGAGTTGAATCTCCAACTTTTTGGTCAGCAGCCAAGCATATTAACCCTTAGCACCAGCCAGGGACACCAGTCCTCACAACAATTCTCATCAAAAGGCATCATCATCCTCATTTGCAGAAGTGGAAAGTAAGACTCAAAAAGGTCTTCATTTCCTCAAGTTCACTTACTGAGAGTGGCATTGAAACTTAGATCCCTCTGATTTCAAAGTGCATGTTTCTGTTTCCCTACATTATTCTATATTGCACCCTATTAAGAAAATAGGCTAGAGAACCTCAAGAGCCCTCCTCAAACCTAGCATTCCAGTATTTTATGACCCCAGTAACTATGGGGCCAGATTACCCAATGAGTAACTAATCTCACAGCCCTCACAAGCCCCTCTCTTTTATTTTGCAAGGACATTCTTAGTCTCTCTTTAAACAAACAAAAAAAACTTGCTCATATTTTCACTGAAGACCTTGAGCTGCTAATTCTTAGCAAAATGAGTTCAAATACCTTTGCATCTTTCCAAAATCTTAGCCTTTTCATAAGTCAGAAGACAGGTGAAGCACTCCTTCTGCAACAGATTTCTAGCTTGAGATACATTTTCAAAGTGATGGGGACTGAGGCTACCGTCATTGAAAATGCTTCCCCCCAACACCTTTTCTTTTTCTTCGACTGAAAACTTCTAGAGTATGGGGCTGTCTTTAAGTAGGGGAATGAGGCTGAAAGAAAAAGAAGCTCCTCTCCCATACAGACACACCCTTCTCTGAAATTCCACCAAGGGAGAATCATCTCTTGGTCTCTGAAGAGTTATCGAGTCTTTGAAGAGACCATTAGTAAAGTGGTGAAAACTACAGAAGGATAATACCTTAAACTGAGGCGGGGCAGCAGGGGCAAAATTAGCAGCTTTCTAGACAAGGATATAAGTTTACCATGGGAGTAGGGGTAGTTCCTTGAGGGGAGAGAGGAGTGGGAAGTGGGAAGGCGTCAAAGTTTGACTCAGCTGACTTCTTATTTTCACTGTGCATGAATCCTGCTCTGGGAAAAGAACAAGAAGTGTGATAAATGAGAGAGGGTGAAAGTAAAGTAACATGTAAAATGGGAGCAACAATGGTCAGAAATTAGAGACTTGTTAACTTTCACATCTAGAAAAATGCAGGAATAAGAAAAGAAAACAATCAATCAAAACAATCAATCGAAAAGGATGTTGAGGTACGTAGGGTGATCCATCAACCTGACAAGGAAGGATACATTGTCAGACAAACCTCATTTCCTTCTACAAAGGAATGACAAGCCCAGCAGTTTGCAGAAAGTACCAAACATAGCATACATTTGGCAGACCTTCATATTGTGCTTCTATTATGAGAGAAATGAGGTCCTGAGAAAGCTCGCCAGTTGCGGGACACCAGAACTGAGCCAGAGCCAGACCCCAAGCATGTAGCTGTGACTGTGTGGTCCCTGAAGGATCATCACAGCAGAATTTATCTTTCAAGTTCTCTTACTATTGTTCAAGTTTTAAGATCATTCTTGCATAGGCTTTGAAGGTCATATGGAGGAATTTCACCTCAGCCCTGAGATTTCACTGCCAGTTAAGTGGTGTAAGGAACCTGGAGTTTGCCAGCTGCAACTGAACTGCTTGTCAGCCACCTAGTGAGGGCAAAATAGACATAGTGTAAGTCAGAGATGAAATACAAAAATAAGCTGTTTGTTTGTGGGCAAAAAAATAGGAGTTATAAAATCAATAAATGAAAGTGGAGCCAATTAAGAAATACAAGGTATGACAATTAAGTTCATAAACTCATACTAGAAAAAGTTCTACATACCTCGTTGCTGAATATCACTATAGCCACCTTCAAAGTACTCCTATTGGGAAACTATGCACAAATGCCAGTACCTAGTCCACCCTTTAAAGCAATTTTGGAAATCTTTTTTTGGAATGGCCATCAGAGCTGGTATTGTATGAAGTCTGACAATTAAGTTCAGAAACTCATCCTAGAAAAAGTGCTCTGAAAGGTAGACTAGGTGCTGGCATTGGTGCATAGCTTCCCAAGAGGAGTACTTTGGAGGTGACCATAGTGAAATTCAGCAATGAGTTATGGAGCACTTATTCTAGGATGAGTTTCTGAACTTAACTGCCAGACCTTGTATTAGAGCAAATCCAAAAACACAAAATCTTTTGTCAGCAAACAATTTTTGCATTGACTTATAACCAACCTCTCAAAGATAAGTTCCTTTTCAAACCCTGACCCTGAGAGCTGCCCTCAGTCAATGGTGAACCCACTCCTTTCCCTGTTAGCTTTTTAACAGACTTTAGACAAACTCTATAAGGTCAGTTACGTACAACGCTGCTCAGGTTTCCAACATATTTGAGGGTTTATTCATTTTGCCATCATAAAGATAGTCTTTCAGTTACAGCCTACCTTCTGAAGAAAGTCGGTTCCACGTTACCTGATTTCACTGTTAAACACGTGAGATTCCTACAAGACACCCTTGAAATAGCATCCGAAGGAAAATGGGGCAGGGCAGGAAGACCACCTGATGTACAGTCAGGCCAAGCTGAGTCCAGAGTAGAAGCACTTTCTGTCTGTACAGTATTGGGCAACTCAGTTCACTTCAGTTTTAGTTTTCTCAACTGTAAAATGGGTAGAAGACTATCCTGTGATGGCAGTGTCAAGATTAGCAACATGTATGTACACTAACAGTGACTTGCAGTTGTTATTTTTGTTGTTACCTGCTATCCAGTGGCCCTTTCAACTCATGATAACCACATACACAATGAAATGAAACACTGCCCAGGCCTGTGCCATTCCCATGATGAGTTGGGGATTGGACCTCTGTGACCCATAGGCCTTCAATCAGCTGATTTTTGGAGGTAGATTGCCAGGCCTTTCTTTCTAGTCTATAGCAGTCTAGAATAGCTGCTGAAATCTGTTCAGCATCCTGGCAACACACAAGCCTCCGTCGACTGATGAGTGGTTGCTATGCATGAGATACACTACCTGGAAATCAAATCTGAATCTCCCACATGAAGGCAAGAATTCTACCACTGAACTTCTGTGTCCCTGACAGTCACTTAAAACCTAAACCAAATCTGTTCCTGTTGAGTGATTCTGACTCATAGGGAGTCTATAGGACAAAAGAGCACAATGATGCCATAGAGTTTCCAAGGAGCACCTGGTGGATTTGAAATGCTAACCTTTTGGTTAGCAGCCATAGCACTTAACCACTATGCCACCAGGTTTTTCTTTGGGGACTTCAATAACTAGCAACTGTCATTTTTTAATTAGCACCTTCAATTCAAATATGATGACACAATTTTCATTTATTTTTAACTAAGGAAAAGTTTTGTTAGCTTAACCAAAAAAGAGAGACTTCTTTTTGGTGAAAATTCAGCCTTTAAAGCTTAAATATTTTCTTGTTCTGTTTGAAGATGCTGTATTTGCCCTCTACAAACCCAGTTCCAATTGCTCTCTGTCTTTTACTCAGCAGCACACAGAATGCCTTCTTAAGTGATAAATGCACTCACTAACATAAATCATGATTTACTTAGTTAATTTCTCATTTTATCTGGCTTCTTTTTGAAGTTAGTTCTCCAAATAAACATCCTTATATTCCTGTCAGAGTCATACTCACTCTGACTGCACTGGCTTATTTCTCTCACCTGCCTCATCAGAACTGCCACCTCTCTCCAAATCCTTTAGCAGAGTCCCTTTTTCTCATGGCTGTATGAGCCCAACTGTCCATCTCACAAAGATGATGTCAGACACGAATGGATTGGATTTGGCGATGCAGAGTGACCATATATTGGATGCACTTTATGGTTCTATGCATCTATAGGATGTCATCCTGCTGACCTCTGGCTGGAGGAAGGAGAGTGGGTGGAGAGGAGGGGAAAGGAGACTGTTGGGAGGATGAGACATGTATGGAGCAGAGAGGAATAGTGTGCTGTCACTGGGCAGGGAGAGCAGTGGGAGCTGCATATAGGTGGGCATGCAAATTTATACGGGAATGTACATTTTCACTCAGTCATAATAAAAAATAATCAGCTCATTGTCCCAGAGCCAATTTGACTTCACAACAATAGACAACATAAAGTGATACATAATAAATGTAATTCAAACATTTACAATAAAAATCACATAAGATTGATTTACTGTTAATCTATTCAACTGAAGATAATACTTGTTTTAGTATCTGGTGAGCAGAAAAGATGCCATAAAAACAGTAGTAAGTGAGCTCAGATCACTAGAGGTAAAGACCAAACACGTCTTATACTCACAGTCAAGGACAAACATGTTTATCCATTGCTGTTGCCCCAGGTAACTTATTGTTAAAGTAAGAGATATTTTCTTGGGGAAGGCTATTCGTGACCATGAGAAATTAAAAGTCACTGAATTTCCAACATCTAGCATAACATCAGATGGAACTCAGTTCAAATTCCACATGGACCACTTACACCCTACGTAAATTGAAGACTGCATCTGCTCAATAAATGTTAACTTCCTTCATCCTTACTACATAATAGGGACTAAGATTTGGTCAAAATTTTAGTCTTCTGGCACCAAAAATCAAATTGTGTAGTGTTACTTGGCCTTTCCAAAGAATTACCTTTAGTGATGGTATCAGTGAAACTCTCATTAGAGATTTGCTGATTATTTCATTGCCAGCCAGCCAAGTGCTGTTGAGTCGGATCCGACTCATGGCAACCCATTCATTATAATTTACATATTAATGCTCAGTTTTCATTGTAACAAATCATTTTATCTTCAATATACTCTTCAAAGAGATACACACATGTGGCTAAGTACGTAGGTAACCAGTGTTTGTATTTTAATAGCAAGTTATACTGTGCCAATGGTTGTAATGGGCATAATAGACATGCACATATAGAAATCTAAGAGACAGAGATAGGGTGCTGGCTCTTTTTCAGCTAGTCACTGAAGTCATTTATTCTTCATTGATAAGCAGAATTGGCAAGAAGGTGGCAGGTGCAGTGAAGGATTCTGGATAAGCATATGTTACTAGATCAGAATCAGAAAGAAGAAAAAGCAGAAAATGTGTCAGTCAAGTGAAGACCTGAAATAGAAATCAGTCAGTTTGCCAGACCAAGCCAGAGACAGGTGGAGTGCAGAGAAGCTCTCAAACCAAAGCGAGTTGGCTAATGCCAGAGAGCCATGTACAGTCACCTAGGATGGAATTTCAGCAGCTCTGTCGTGGACATACTTGCATAGGTTGGGTTTTGTTCTTGACTTCTTCAAATTCTGACTACAAATCTCTGTTTCTTCTAATTAATGAAGCACATTGGAAGTTACTGATTACGGCCTTGGAATTAAAGGAATAACAAAGTGGAAAAAGGGAGCACTCACTGACTTTTTGCAAAAGGAGACACCAGGTGGGGCTCTTGTTGAGTCAGTTCGCCGTAATGAGAGCTGTGGAAATCAGCAATCGTATTGTTTTACAATTACATATTCCTCAAAGCAACCGGATTTACACATCTTAAACAACTATAGTCATAATTGCAAATAAATTGTTTTTGAATTGCTCTTCATTCCTGGCTGTTCTTTATTGCTCACTGGCTGAGTAGTGTGGAAGGAGGCTATCAGGCAAACTCCACAAGGTGCCTGGCTTTGGAATGGATGTTATGGAGTTACTGCCTCAAGGATCCTAGAGTCAATGAATTCTCCTACTGATAAATCACGGTTGATGAATATAACCATCCTTCCTGTTACATGGGAGGAGCAATCATTTGCGGTAGTGCTTCCTAAGCTTTAATGCATACTCAGATCATGGGGTTCTTTGAAAACTGAGCATTTTATGGCCCCCACCTCTACTGACTCTGATTCATCATGTCTGGGTCAAGGCACAGGAATCTCTCTTTTCACCAAGCACTGCAGGCTGATGTCAATCATCTGCGAACCACACTTTGGAAAACACTAAATGCATGTATGCATGAAAAAAAGAGAATAAGACCTACTTCAAACAAGTACAGTGAATCTTTCCATTGAATGTGGGTTTTAAACCCCATATAACTATACTAAACATTTGATTTGGCTTTCCCACTAACCTGGGAATGACAAGCAGGGTGAAACTAAAGACAGTTGACACCTGGTTTGCAAGTCCTGTGCACAGGTTGCAACATCCCAGTCAACTTTTGGCTTTGGTTTTCTTGCAGATCATTAACTCATGAATGTCTGGGGTCAGAAAGGGTCAGCAGATGATCTGTGCTGTTTTAGCAGCAACATTTCACCTGCAGTTGTATCTAGGCATCTGCCTCAACCCTAAATTGAATATTAAAGGTAAAATATTAACTTTTTCAAAGCAAAATCCCCTATACTGCTGTAGCCCCTAATCAATACCTGTTTACTCATTCAAACATTTAATTGACAGTATGCTATGTACCAGGCATTCAAGACACAAAGTAATAATATTTAATAAGTAATAATAATTAAAATTTATGTAGTATTTACTGTTTTAAGTGCTGTGCTAAACTTTTTATATGAATTATTTTATTTACACTACAGTCCTGGAAAGTGGATTTTAATATTATTCCTGTAATACAGATCATAAAGGTGAAGACACTTGTCCAGGGCCTCCCACAGTAGGGGGCAGAACTGGGAGACCACTGGTCAGAATGCATATCCTTAACCACCCCACTATCAGTTGTATCAGCTCTGGTTATTGATTACAGCAGTGGTTCTCAAAGAGTAATCCCAAGCTAGTAGCATTAACATCACCTGGTAACTTCTTAGAAATTGCACTTTGGGGGCCCTATACATCTAATGAATCAAAAGATCTCAGGGTAGAGTCAAGCAGTCTGTGATTAATTTTGATACATGTTCAAGTTAGAAAACCACTGAATTAAAGATCTGGCTGTAGACTTCTAAGTCCTAGTCCTAGAAACTGATACAAGGTCTTCAGTTGGTCAGTCAGCTCTGGCTACTTGGTGTTTTTGTCATCACGATTGTCTAGTGAGAGAAGTATAACTGCAAAGCCCAGGTGGATCTACTGTCCCTCTTGGGCCACACCTTTTGTTACTTTAAGGATACTTCTTCCCATAAGCACAATAACTACTGACAAATGCCTCCCTTGCTAAAAAATCAAATTATCATCTTCATATCCATTTACTCATGCATTCATTCATTCCACAAGTATTTAAGATCCTCCATGTGTCAAGGAATGGGAATTCCAGAACACTTAATTGCACCCATGAGGAACCTGTGCAAGAGGCAGTGGTTCAGAGAGAACAAGGTGATTCCTCATGGTTTCAAGTCAGGAAAGTTGTACATAGGGTTGTAGCCTTTCATCATACCTACTCAATTTGTCTGTTGAGCAAGTTATCTGAGAAGCTGGACTCTGAAAAAGAATTCAGCCTCAGGATTGGAGGAAGATTCATTAACAATCTGTGTTATGCAGATGACACAGCCTTGCCTGCTGAAAGTGAAGAGGACTTGAAGCACTTACTGATAAAGACGAAAGATCACAAACTTCAGTATAGATTGCACCTCAACATTTAGAAAACAAAAATCCTCACAACTGGACCAGTAAACAATATCATGATAAATGGAGAAAAAATTGAGATTGTGAAGGGATTTCATCTTAGTTGGTTCCACAATCAATGCCCATGGAAGCAGCAGTCAAGAAATCAAAAGGCTCACTGCATTGGGAAAAATCTGCTACAAAGGACCTCTTTAAAGTGTTGAAAAGTAAAGATGTCACCTTGAAGACTAAGGTATGCTTGACCAAAGCCATGGTATTTTCAATCACATCATATTGCGTGTAAAAAATGGACAATGAAAAAGAAGGCCAAAGAAGAATTGATGCCTTTGAATTTGGGCACTGGAAAAAAATATTGAATATACTATGGACTGCTTTTTAATGCTGAATTTTCTAGGGAAGCCAAACCAGTAACTCATATATGTACAAGGAAAGATTTATATAAAGGAAACAGCTCACACAATTGTAGAAGCTGAACATCCCAAGTTTCGGCACAAGCCTCACATGGCCACAGGAGCTGGTGAACCCAAGGTCAGCAGGTCAGAGGCTAGAGCTTTAGATCTCTGGCTGTGTAGTCTGTGGATCCCAAGCTGGTGGTAAGACTGTGAGGTCTCTGCTGACTCCCGGAGCTGCAGGGGCTGGCGAACCCAGGATTTGCACGTCGGGTAACAGGACTCTCACTTGCAGGCTGTAAGGGTTGATGAATCCAACAACTGCTAGTTGAGGTCCCAGGAACCAGAGGCAAAAAAACAAGAGAGCAGGAGCTACTGGCAACATGAGCAGACAGTAAGTAAGTGGTGGAAGGTGGAGATATAAGAGCTGAGGAATGGGAAGCCACCACAGGTCTCACCCCTGCCACTTGATACAGCTGCCAAACATGGAGAATCGTTGTCAAGCCAAGTTGACACAGTCTTAACCACCACAACTACCAAAGAATCAACAAATCTGTCCTGGAAGAAGTACATACAACCAGAGTACTCCTTGGAAGCAAGGATGATGATATTACATTTTACATACTTTGGACATGTTCTCAGGAGAGATTGGTCTCCAGAGAACAACATCATGCTTAGTAAAGCAGACGGTCATCAAAAAACAGGAAGACCCTCAGTAAGATGGGTTGACGCAGTGATTACAGCAATGGTCTCAAGTATAACAACTGTTGTGGGCATGGTACAGGACTGGGGATTGGTTTGTTCTGTTCTACATAGGGTTAGTATGAGCTGAAACTGACTCTCAGTAGCAACTGATGACATGTATAAGGCACCGATGCTGTACACTAAGGATACATAAGAGGTATATAATGACAACCACATACCAAAAATCACACAGTATACAGAACTAGACTTTGAAATATGGCAGAAGCTCTGACCAGTTTAAGGCTATGACTTGATACAAGCAATACCCACATCGGTTCAAAGGACTCAGTTAATAAAACCATGTAGAGAGACAGGCAATCAAACCACAGTGCTCCACTACTGGGTCCCAACAAAGATGTGTCTGGGGCATAACATAAGACCATTGAAGGACTAAAATTCAATTCTATAGTCCCCAGCCAAGTGTTTCGTAGAAGCAATTGGCAGGAGGATTTTACAGCATCTCCCATGTGGCACAGAAAGATAATCTGGTAACAGCTGATTTTACTTCAAAGTATACTCACCATAAAGTTGACACTTGAAGGGGCTTGCCGTTTTAAAATACCCTAGAAAGGGCCTTGGAAAGTTCAGTAATACAGAGCCCTGCTTCCAGAATGTAAGAGACAACAAGAACATTGGTGTTGATTTTGAACCTTTATACATTTCAAGTACCTACAATGACGCATAATGAACAAGGAAGACATAAGAACTGATGCCTTTGAATTGTGGTGTTGGAGAAGAAGATTGAATGTGCCATCCACTGTCAAAAGAACAAACAGATCTGTTCTGGAAGAAGTACAACCAGAGTGCTTCTTGGAAGCAAAGATGGCAAGACTGCATCTTATATAATTTTTACACGATGACAGGATGGATCAGTCCCTGAAGAAGGGCATCACGCTTGGTAGAGTGGAGGGTCTGTGAAAAAGAGGAAGACTCTCGACAAGATAGATTGACACAGTGGCCATAACAATGGGCTTAAGCATGAAAACAGTCATGGACAAGGTGCAGGACTGGGTAGTATTTCATTCTATTGTGCATAGGGTCGCTGTGAATTGGAACTGACTTGATGGCACCCAACAACAACATATTGTTGCATGGTACATAATAGGTGCTCAGTTTGTTGTGAATTATTCTGGCCTGTCTTAATTTCGTATCACTAAAATCCTGGTGGTGTAGTAGTTAAGAATTACAGCTGCTAACCAAAATGTCAGCCTGTTGAATCCACCAGGACCTCCCTGGAAGCCCTAGGGAGCAGTTCTACTCTGATCTATAGGATTGCTATGAGTCAGAATCAACTTGGTGGCAGTGGGTTTGGTTTGGGGTTTTATGTTTTATTATTCTTTTCAATGAAGGAGATTTGTCAAATTTGTTAGCTACAGGCTACATCAGTGTGATGCTTTTGAAAGTCTTTTTACATATGTAAACTCCTCTCCTAAAGACCTTTGGTTAGACCATATAAATAAGTTTTGGCGTAGAAATAGGGTCATCCTGCTTGCAGCACACGCTGCTTGCATCTTGACCAACCCATAAGCCGAGCATTAGCTTCGGAAAAATAAGTCACTTAAAAATGTCCAAGTCAGCTATAGTTTCTGGTCCTAGAAAGTCTTTCCAACTGGAGCAGCTCTGATCTTGGCAACCAGCCAGGCTGGCTGAGAAAACAGGGCTTGGCCTCTTTGGTTGGCCTTTGGAAAGACCAGGGTGACCTAAGAAAAGCTCTGGCACGTCTTTACTTTCTGGTAGCTGTTGCCATGGATGCCTGCAGCTAGAGAGCAGTGGGCAGAATACCAGAAGCCCAGGGTCAGGGTACTAGGCACAGGGCAGAAACTCAGGAGACGGAGGCATGAGTGGTAGGCAGAAACAAGGGTTTACCCTCACATACCAGTCATAAACGATGTCTTGGGCAGAACTCATGGCCCTTGGGAAGATCTTGCCACCTTCTCATTAGAGCTCTGCTGAGTTGTGTAATCCTAAAGCACCTGGCGGGACTCACCCACAGTGAAGTCCAAACATCAACAAGTTGAACTCCTCTGGGTCAGCTTTCCTCAAGGATGACTCACTCAAGACAGCTGAGAACCTGGCAACTTAAGCTTCAGGCTCCACATCTGAAGTCTGAATCACTTCGAGTTCCTGGAATTGTGCAGTGGTACACTCCTCAATTCAGTTATTAACCAGACACCTCCAAACATACACACACACACACACACACATCTCCTTGCAAATAAAGAGAGACATGGACATCTGTGACTCTGCTTTCTAAATAAGCAAGCGAACATGTATATGGTTACATCTGTCTTTGGGGAAGAATCTGAAGCTCTCCTCACCACCTCTACTTTTCTTAGCCAGCCCTGGAATTAGCAGGCTGGGGTTTGTGCTAACCCATTGCTGTTGTGTCAATTTTGACTCATAGCAACCCTATAGGACAAAGTAGAGCTGCCCCATAGGGTTTTCCAAGAAGTGGTTGGCTAGTAGATTCCCATTCTCCAGTAACCTTCTCACTATGCACTTGCCACTAGTATTCTTCCAAAAAATGTATAACTTTTTTGCATTCATAGTCCATGTGTTCTTCACTCTACAGAACGCATGTTAACCTGAAACTTTCAGTAGGTAATACCTAAATAGAAAACCTTTCTATCCCCTACTGACTTTCAAAAAAAAAAAAAAAAAGGCAATGGATTCATTCAGACATAATTGTCAACACAATAGATAATAAAAATTATATTGGACAATGCATCAGACAATTTTAAATGGCAAAATTAAAGAACTGATTACTTTATTGTAATAATCATGAGAAAGACATAGAATGCAGATGCAAAATTATGTTTTTTGTTACTGCAACAATAGATTAAAGGAAATAAAGAGAAAATAATGAAAGTTTAAGAGAACAGAACACACCAGATAAAAGTGAACAAATTTGTGCCAACCCTCACTCCTTCCCTGAAACATTTGCAACAGGAAGAAAACCAAACTCTAGCTACTCAGACCCTGTTTCCAAGCACATTGTGGAAGCTGCTGGCTCTTCTAAATGAACAGATTGCTCTGAACTGAAGGAAAAGAAAGACAAAAACACAGCTGAGGCATTTTCAAAATGCAAAAGAAAATGGGCAAACAAGAGGAACACCCCCAACATCAATGGGTGGGGTGGAGAGGGTGGAAGACACATTGCTGAAATCTGAAGACTCTATACAGTCTGTCATCAGGAGGTACAGAAGCTAATCAATTCCCCTTGCTGTCTTTTGAGGAGGGTGGTGATGAAAAGGTGCCCCCACGGCCCAGGCTGCTAACCAAAATTTCAGTAATTGGAATCTACCAGCTACTCTTTGGAAACTCTATAGGGCTGTTCTACTCTGTCCTATAGGGTCATTATGAGTCAGAATTGACACATCTGCAGTGGGTTGGTTGGTCGGTTGATGGTGAAATAGTGACATGTCAAAGAGGACAGGTGACAAATTGTCCCATTAAAAAGCTTCCAGGGAAACCTTAACTACTCGATATATAGTCCAGTGCTTTGCCTCAATTTTGCATGTACTTTTAAGTGATTCAGAGTCAAAGGAAAGTGACGCATGCTGCCAGATTCACAAGAGACTGATACAGTAACCTGAATACCTGTGTATTCATGTATGGGGGGGTATTCCTTTACAGAGAGCAAAGTGTGTGTGTCTGTGTGTGTGCACACGTGTGCAGGTACACTTGCATGTATTATCCAAACCTCTTCCTGGAATTGAGATATCACAGACTGAAATTCATGATCATAATTTTGCAGAATGAACGCTAATTCAAGGTACAAAGAAGATACTGCTCCTCAGGGCTATTTCACCCAGGCCATATTGAGGCCTATTTCACAATTAAGAAAAGGACCTCCCTAATGCCTGAAACTTTTATACCCTACCTATGACCTCCTGCATCCTGCCCCAAGAATCTGTGTCTGAATCCCTCTGGCCCTAGCCACTCTAGGCTTCATGCCAGAGTTGCCCAATTTTCACTGGCTTATTATTTGCTTTGATTAATACCGGTTGATAATACTAGAATCAAGTCTTTTCTCCCAACTTCTAATCTCAATTTCAATACTCTGTCACTATTATGTGCTGATTGTATGAGTCAATAATTCAGCTGAGGGTTTCTTACTATTGCCTCCATCTTTAGGGCTTCAACACAACTAGGAAATTTTTCAAATTATTGTTTGTTCAGCCTTAGAGTATAACATGTACAGGCAGTTGACAGTTCTTAGGTCTGAAGTAGATGTCCTCCTTTCTTGGGTATATTTCTGTTTCATTCAGAAACTGCAGATTCTAGAGAGAGAAGTCTAAGAGAGCAAGAAAGAGACATGGCAACTATGACCAGAGGTACAGGTGAAATATAAACATCAGTGTTTCCTGAATACCACGAAACACTTGGAGGGGTAAAGTAGCAGGGGCAAGGGTCTGTGGATCATGGTTTCTGGGAACATCTAGGTGAGCAGGTGTAACAGAGTTTGTTAAAATGTCCTACATCCCACTTTGGTGAGTGGCATCTAGGGTCTTAAAAGCTAGCAAGCGACCATCTAAGAAGCATCAGTTGGCCCCGCCCCAACTGGAGCAAAAGAGAACAAAGAGCATCAAAGATATAAGAAAAATATAAGGCCAAGAGATACAAAAGAGAACATATACGAGAGATGACATCAGCCTGAGATTGGAAAAGCTGTATGGTGCCCAGCTATCACAAATGACTGCTGTTACAGGGAACTCAACAAAGAGTCCTTGATGGAGCAGGAGAAATGTGGAGTGTAGAGCTCAAACCCTATTAAAAGGATCAGATTTGATGGCCCAGCAGACTGGAGGGTTCCAGGAAGACATGGTCCCCAGACTCTCTTTCAGTCTAGAACTGAAACCATTCCTGAAGCCAGCTCTTCAGACAAAGATTGAACTAAACTGTAAGACATAAAATGACACTGGTGAAGACTGTACTTCTTGGCTTAAGTAGATACATGAGACTAATCAGGAACCTCCTGTCCAGAGACAAGATGAGAAGGCAGAATGTAACAGGAGCTAGCTGAATGGACATGGGAGAAATACAGGGTGGAGAAGAGGAGTGTGCTGTCACAGTGTGGGTAGAGCAACTAGGATCACATAACAATGCATGTGTAAGTTTTTGTATGACAAACTGATTTGAATTGTCAACTTTCACTTAAAGCACAAGAAACAAAATAAAATGTTGTTACTTTACAAACTTGATTTCTGGAATTTCTTCATAGATTACCACTGCTCCCCATGCTTTGTGTACGTACTCTTCCAGATACTCCCAGACTATCCTGTAGAGTGTATGTACTAAAGCAAGCCCCACTGGGTCCTCTTTGCTCAGTCTGATGCTCCCCTTCCCTAAATTGTCAGGATGATCTTTCTATCAGATAAATGTAACCACTGCTGGGCCCTACACTTCATCCACCCTCATTGGCTTGGTTGAATTCACGTGTTGTGTGGCTAAAGGACTCATAGCAGAAGGTTCACGACTGGATGAAAACCAAAAAAACAAGTCCTTCTTTCTGAAACTGCTCTCTCTCCTAGGGACTCAGTGGAATTGCTGCACAAAGCCGTGAGCTATTCTGCCAGAAATCAAAGTCTCTTCCTCACAGCAGGAAACTAGTTATTGCCTAGCCACAAAGAGAAGCTTCACAAAAGCTGATGTCATGGAGGATGGATAGGGGTCAAGGAACTCTTTACACTTTCCCTTCTGCCTGTATAACAGGGAGGAAAAAAAAAAAACTCAAAAGCTTCCTCTTCATCCATTGTCAAATTTTAAGCATTGACTGAGCACTAGTAGGTACTGTGGAGGATAAAATGATGACTGAGAAATGGTCCCTAACCTCAAAGAGTTAATGACCTAGAGAGGAAGATGTGTACATGAAGGAGTTTAGAGGGCAAAACAGTAGCTAAAGAATGGTGCAGAGTATTGGAAGAATATAAAAGGGGAGAGAAATCATGGTAATTAACAATTGCTTTGCAAAAAAAATAAAGCAAAACATAAATTGTTTTGCAATAGCATGTGCCAAACTGGCATCAGTTTGTGTGTGTGTGTGTGTGTGTGTGTGTGTGTGTGTGTGTGTGTGTGTGTGTGTGTGCAATGAGGGCACACATCCTGTCTGCTCCAGTAAACTTCCCATCCTGACTGTCTCTTTGGTGGAAACAGCAGGGTGTTTTGCTTGTATGAATAGAGAAAGCAGGAACTCACAGTGGGGGGAGGCAAAATATAACAGGAAAATTAGGAGGGGAAAGACATTATTTGATTCATTACAGTAGGGATACTCACTCCTCATTTTTTTAACCCCAAAACATGGATTAGAAATATGAATAGAGTTGGGAAGAATCTACGAAGTCATCTCACCCAACCATCATGTAACGCTAGAGTTCCATCATGTAACGCTAGAGTTCCTTCCTTAATATCCTGGCCATATAGATGTCCCCAAAGGAAACCAGGAAAAGATTTACAGGAGAAAAGAGCATTTACATTGAGTCCTCAAAACACTGACTTTTGATGCTTAAAAACAAAATATAAGGATAAAGGAACACCAAATATAAGATAAATGTTATGGGCTGGATGTAGTATGAAAGAATGCAAAAGGAAGAGTGACGAATGTGGATGGAAAGCTTGGTAGGATTCAGATCATGAAGACTTGTGAATATGAGGCCAAGGAGTCTGGACTTAATTCAAAAGGTAATAGGGAGTTATTAAAGATTTCAGAGCAGGGAAAAGACTTGATTAAAAACAGATTTAGGCAAAAGGGGGAAAATGCAGAAGAGAATTCATATTCCCATGGACTTGCAGACTTTCTGGGGCCTACAGGGCTGGATAAAGCCCTAAAACCATTGCCCTGAGATAGTCTTTAAAACTTAAACCAAAAATATCCCCTGAAGTCTTCTTAAAACCAAACAACAGTTTAGCTTAACTCATAAAAAATGTCAACCTTGAACACTATGTTCTTTTAATAACTATCTCTATGGGATTAAAGTGACAGTTGCAACTCAAAATATTAGATAGAAACCTTACAGTGAAGCAAAATTATGTTAATGGAGGAGGAATAATTCAGAAAAGGAGGGTGAGAATAATTGCATAACTTGAAGAATAGTACCAGTAAATAAGTTTTCAAGAATATGCCAATACAATCACACAAAGACAAATACTGTACGATCCCACTTTTTAAGTGTTCATTGATAGGTACCAGGCATGGGAAAGGGAGAGTGAGCACAATTTGACCAAAGTCAGTGATACCATTAAGTAGAGCTCAAGATAAAAGGATGTTTGGACTAAAGAATTTAACATATATAGGTTAATAACAACATCAACAACAACCAAAAAGCAAGAATGTGTTCGCATATATAAATTTATGTGCATAAATATATGTATTCAAGTAGATAAGGTATACACATATGCGTGCACAGATAGAAGTGTCTATATGTATGTATAAGTACAGATATGTGTGCAGGCACATGTAATTCAGTAATCACTGAATTGTACATGTAGAAATGATTGAATTGGTACACGTTTGGTGTATATTTTTAACAACAACAACAAAATAAAATTTCTAAAAAATAACAATGGAGCACAGTTCTACTCTGATACACACAAGGTCATCATATGTCATGATGAATTTGACAACAATAGGTTATTTTTGGTTTTACAGATTTAAGTACACTACCTTTGAACTTTTGTAATAACATAAGCAGTACAAATTAGGAGCACAAATAATTGTTTTGAGCTAAAGAAATGTATCCTGAAAACTTTATGGCTTGGCCAACATAGTGTAACTTAGTGACTGATGATGTGTGTATGTCTGATATTTAAAGATTTTCTACTGTTTCCTTTGATTCTTGCAACAATCCTGTGAAGCAGGTAAGAAAGGTATTCTGTCCCCCATTGTCTAAGAAAATGTAACCGGAAGTTCCAAACTTACTAGAGATTGGTGTCATGTTGAATCAAATCAGTGACAGGACCAAGACAGGTATCCAGGCCTCCTAACAACCACAGCAGTACCTTTCTCCCTATACTTCTATTCCAGGGACTACCCAACACTGCAAATAAGAAAATTACTCTTTGTTCTTGTAAATGATTTATTATTTTTAAAGACTTGCTGTTGTTGGCTGAGTATAAATTGCTTGTGACAGACTAAACAACTTTCATTAGCTTGTTTCCTTATCTTAAAAATAACTCCAGCTCAAGGTAATCCATTCCCTGTAGCACTTCCATCTCACCTGAACCATATTGCTTGCTGGATAACATACGCCAAGGGGAGAGCATCATTTACTCAGCCTTCCCACAAGACACGTGGCCGCTGCAACAATTTAATAAGGGAAGTCTGTAATAATATTAGAATAAATGGGACCTCTTTTTTCCACTATTGATTCTGAAGATTTCTACTAGAAGCAAAACGAAAACCTAAAAAGTCAAATCAAATCAAATCCCATCTGGGGCTACTACAATTGCTTCCAAATGAAAAGCAATGGTGGTGGCTCCCAGCCAAACACGGCCTGGCCCTGAGAACAAGCATAAATGGACACAGAGGGAGCTTCCAGATCAGCTAGCTCCAAGCAGAAGGCAGAAACAGTTTCTTGTCTGGAGACAAAATGAAGGCTGGGTAGCAAGAATTAGTAAATAAGTTCTCAAGAATATGCCAATACAATCATTCAAGGACAAATAATGTATGGTCCCACTTTTTAAGTGTTCATTGATAGGTACCAGGGATGGGGGATGGAGAGGAAAACACACTTTAGAATGTAAATACTTATTTTTTTGGTTATGGGAAAAGTAGCACCAGATATGGGTGTAGTGAGCACAGTTTGACCGAAGTAAATGATACCATTAAGTAGAGATCAAGAGAAAAGGATGCTTGGACTAAAGAATTTAAGATATATAGGTTAACAACAACATTAACAACAACCAAAAAACAAGAATGTGTTCACATATACAAATTTATGTGCATATATATATATGTGTTCAAGTAGATAAGGGATACACATATGCGTGCACAGATAGAAGTATCTATATGCATGTATAAGTACAGATGTGTGTGCAGGCACATACATTCACGGAAGACAATATTACAGACACTTCTCAGACATAACCAAACACCTTGAAAGATTGGTTTTCGAGGTATAAAAGTTTAGGAGCTTAGTCTCATGGGACAACTCTGTCAATGGACATGATACAGCTCACAAAGTTCATACTCTGCATCCTAGTGAGGTGAGGAGCATCTGATACCTTAAAGGGTTGCAAGCAGCCATCTAATGTACAACTGTTGCTCTCTAGTCATCAGGAGCAAAAGAGTGAGAAGGGAACCAAACTCTCAAACACAAATCTGCAGTTAATAGCTTATATAAGACACAATCTCATCTACTCTGAAAACAGAAGTACTAGATTATGCTTAGCTGCACTTACCAACTCTTATGACCAGAGCCGCAATAGATGCTTCCAGATAGAGTGGGAAAAAATGTAGAACAAAACTCAAATTCTTAAAAAAAGTCCTGACTCCCTGGAGCAGTGGAAACCAGAGGACTCCCAAAGATTATCACTCTTTAAACCTGGAACCAAAACTATCCTCTGAGATCACTCTCTAACAAAATAACAAGTGGCACACAAAATAAAGGATATGACCTGTAAGTATGATACTCTGCTAAAAACAAAAATTCTATATGATACCAAAAGGACACTTACACTAAAGCAAAGATGAGAAAATAAGACAGCAGGGAAACTAGAGTACTCGAAACAAAACAATGAGAACACAAAGAAAAAGTTGGTGCATTGTGAAAAATGTAACTAATATCATTGAACAATCTATGTAGAAATTGTCAAATGAGAACCTAATTTACTGTATTAACTTCCACCAAAAATGCAATAAAATATTACTTAAAAATAAAAATGCCAAGAACCCTTCAGGTACATTTCAAAGGCCAGATTATAGGAAAGGAGCTGAGCTTGGAAATCATGTGGTTCAATCAATCAAATAGGAGAGTGCAGGAACATGGATTATGGAAAAGGCCATTAATTCAATACATTTTCTTCCTATGAACATTAGGCTGTTGGCCTTCTGAAGTCTTAAAGCTCTGTGCCATTCAGAACTCTTCCCTTATAGTAAAACCTTTTTCTTAATGCCTTAGCAATATTCCAAGATATATATGAGGTCCAACAATTAAGTCCATGAACTTAATTGTTCCAAGAGCTACATACTTCATTGCTGAATATCACTAGGGTCACCTGTGAAGTACTTCCCTTGGGAAGCTGTACACCAATGCCAACAACTAGTCCACCCTTCAAAGCAGTTTTGGGACTCTTCCTGGAATGGCCATTGCTCACAGTGGCAAGTTAGTGAACTTAATTGTATAGTTGTCTGTGAGGGAGTTTTTAGCCAGTAAGCTCTAGGTATACTGGAACACCCTTCCTACTCACCTGATCTGGCCCCCCAGTGACTTTTTTCTTTACTCAAAGATAAAGGAAATATTGAAAGGAAGACATTTGGATGACATTCATAACATCAGGGGTAATACAACGACACTTCTGATGTTCATTTCAGAAAATGAGTTTCAAAACTGCTTTGAAGAGTGGACTAGACAACTGGTGTTGGTGTGCAGCTTCCCAAGGGGAGTACTTTGAAGGTGAACATAGTGATATTCAGCAATGAGGTATGCAGCATTTTCTTCTAGGATGAGTTCACAAATTTAATTGGCAGTCCTTGTATTCACAAGATTTTAGGTTTTGGTTGAAAAATTTGTGAGTAAAGGCATCAGCTTCCCAGAAAGGTGTCTATAAAAGGCAGCTGTTGGGCACACTGCATCTCAGGGAGCACAGGGAACAAGTGACACCATGTTGTGGAACTGTGTTGTGGAGGAGGAAGGAATTTACATCTAAGTCTAGGTTACTGTCATAGATTGAATTGTGCTCCCCTAAAAATATATGTTGAAGTCCTAATCCCTATATCTGTGAATGTAATCTTGTTTGTGGAAATAGGATTTTTCTTTGAAGATGTTATCAGTCATGTTAAGAAAATTTATACCCAGGTAGGGTGGATCCTAATCCTAATCCCTACTGAGTGCATTTTTATAAAATAGAAGGATGGACATAAAAGCATAGTTACCCATAGGGAAGAGTGCCTATGAAGATCTACCTAAAAGCAATGGAACACCAAAGATGGCTCGCAACCACCAGCCTCTACAAGAGAGGCATGGATCAGTTCTTCTCTTAAAGACCTAAAAAGGAATCAACATGGCTGATATCCTGAAGTAGGACTTCCAGCTTCCAGAATTGTAAGAAAACAAATTGCTGTTTTTAAGTGCACGTACTTTGTGACACCTCCACTTGTCTGTGTCAGTTTGTCATACTGTGGGGGCTTCCATGTTGCTGTGATACTGGGAGTTATGCCACCAGTATTCAAACACCAGCAGGGTCACCCATGGTAGACAGGTTTCAGGTGAGCTTCCAGGCTAAGACAGACTAGGAAGAAGGACCCGGCGGTCTGCTTCTGTGAAGAATTAGCCAGGGAAAACCTTATGAATAGCAGCAGAACGGTATCAGACATAGTGCTGGAAAATGAGACCCCAGGTTGGAAGACACTCAGAAGATGACTGGAGAAGAGCTGCCTCCTCAAAGTAGAGTCGACCTTAATGATGTAGATGGAATGAACCCTTTGGGACCTTCATTTGCTCATGTGGCACATCTCAAAATGAGAAAAAGCAGCTGCAAATATCCATTAATAATCGGAATACGGAGTGTACGAACTGTGAACCTAGGAAAATTGCAAACCATCAAAAATGAAATGGAATGCTTAAACATTGGTATCCTAGGCAGTAAATGGACCAGTACTGGCCATTTTGAATCAGACAAGCATATGATCTACTATGCTGGGAATGAAAACTTAAGAGGAATGGTGTTGCACTTATCGTCACAAAGAACATTTTAAGATCTGTCCTGAAGTACAGAGCTGGCAGTGATAGATGATATCCATACACCTACAAGAAAGGCCAGTTAATACAACTATTATTCAAATGTATGCACCGACCAATAAGGCCAAAGATGAAGAAATTAAAGACTTTTACCAGCTTTTTCAGTCCAAAATTGATCATACATGCAGTTAAGATGCATTGATAATTACTTGTGATTGGAATGCAAAAGTTGGAAACAAAAAAGAAGAATCAATAGCTGGAAAATATGGTTGGTGATAGAAATGATGTCAGAGATTGTATGACAGAATTTTGCAAAAGCAACGGCTTCTTCATTCCAAATACCTTTTTTCACCAACCAAATGTTAACTATATACATGAACCTCACCAGATGGCATACATAGCAATCAAATTGACTACATCTGTGGAAAAAGACATTGGAAAAGCTCCATATCAGCAGTTAAAACAAGACTAAGTGTTGACTGCGGTCCAGACCATCAACTCCTCAAATGCAAATTCAAATTAAGACTGACAAATTAGAACAAGTCCAAGACAGCCAAAGTACAAACTTGAGCATATTCTACTTGAGTTTAGAGAACATCTCAAGAACAAATTTGATGTGTTGAACACTAATGACGAAAGATCAGACAAACTGTGAAATGACATCAAAGACATCATCCAAGAAGAGAGCAAGAGGTCATTAAAAAGACAGGAAAGAAAGAAAAGACCAAACTGGATGCCATAGGAGACTCTGAAACTTCCTCTTGAACAGCTAAAGGAAGAAATGACATAGTAAAAGAACTGAAAAGAAGATTTTGAAGAGTAGCTCTAGAAGACAAAATAAAATAATTGCATGAGCAAAGAAACCAAAAGAGAAGAAAAACTCTGCTGTTCTCAAGCTGAAGCAATTGAAGAAAAAAATTCAAGCCTCAAGTTGCAATAGTGAAGGATTCTACAGGGAAAATATTGAACTACTCAGGAAGCATCAAAGAAGATGGAAGGAATACAGAATCGTTATACCAAAAAGAACTGGTCGATGTTCAACAATTTCAAGAGGTAGCACATGGTCAGGAACTTCTGATACTGAAGGAAAAATTAGAAGCTGCACTGAAGGGATTGGTGAAAAACAAGTCTCCAGAAATTGATAGAATATCAATTGAGATATTTCAACAAAAGGATGCAGTACTGGAAGTGCTCACTCATCTATGCCAAGAAATTTGGAGGACAGTTACTTGGCCAACTGACTGGAAGAGATTCATATTTATATTCATTCCCAAGAAAGGTGATCCAACTGAATGCAGAAATTACTAAACAATATCATTAATATCCCACAGAAGTAAAATTTTGCTCAAGATCAGTCAAAAGCAACTGCAACAGTATATTGACAGGAGACTGCCAGAAATTCAAGCCGGATTCAGAAGAGGGATATCATTGCTCGTGTCACATGGATCTTGGCTGAAGGCAGAGAATACTAGAAAGATGTTTACCTGTGTTTCATTTTCATTGACAATGCAAAAGCATTCAACTGTGTGGATCATAACAAATTATGGGTAACATTGCAGAGAATAGGAATTCCAGGACGTTTCATTGTGTTCATGAGGGATCTGTAGATGAATCAAGAGGCAGTCATGTAAACAGAACAAGGGGACACTGAGCAGTTTACAGTCAAGGACGGTATGCATCAGGGTTGTATTCTTTCAGCATACTTTTTCAGTCTGTATGCCAAGCAAATAATCTCAGAATCTGGATCATATGAAGAAGAACGAGGGATTAGGATTGGAGAAAGTTTCATTAATAACCCGTGTTATGCAGATGACACAACTCTGCTTGCTGGAAGTGAAGAGGATTTGAAACACTGATGAAAATTAGAGACTACAGCCCTCACTATGGCTTGAAACTCAACATCAGAAAAACAAAAATCCTCACAAATGGGCAGGTAACCAATATCATGATAAGTGGAGAAAGGATTGAGGTTGTCAAGGATTTTATTTTACTTGGTTCCACAATCAGTGGCCATGGAAGCAGCAGTCAAGAAATCAAAAGATGTATTTGCATTGTGAAAATTTGCCACAAACGACCTGTTTAAAGTGTTAAAAAGTAGAGATCACCTTGAAGACTAAGGTGTTCCTGACCCAAGCCATGGTACTTTCAATCCATCATATGCATGTGAAAGCTGGATGATGAATAAGAAAGACAGAAGAAGAATTGACAACTTTGAATTGTGGTGTTAAAGAAGAATATTAAATGTACCATGGGCTGCCAAAAGAACAAACAGATCTGTTCTGGAGGAAGTACAACCAGAGAGCTCCTTGGAAGCAAAGATGGTGAGACTGCATCTTACATGATTTGGAGATGTTGGCAGGAGGGATCAGTTCCTGGAGAAGGACATCATGTTTGGAAAAGTGGAAGGTCAGTGAAAAAGAGGAAGACTCTCAACAAGATGGATTGACACAGTGGCTGCAACAATGATCTTCAGCATGAAAACAACTGTGGGGATGGTACAAGACAGGGCAGTGTTTTGTTCTGTTGTGCATAGCGTCACTATGAGTTGGAACCAACTCGATGGCACCTGACAACAACAACAACTTTGTGACATTTTGGCAGCCACAGAAGACTAAGACAGCTATCAACCCACAGGGAGAACTGCCTGTTAACTTTCCTTCGCGGATCCTGTACACTCCCAAGCCAGGCTGGAGAAGAAGTGGTAAATCCAGGCACCTAGGAGATGGTAAAATAATGGCTTTCAAAAGTACCTGTGCATTTCACCATTGTTGTTGTGTGCCATCAAGTCAATTTTGACTCATACTAAAACTATAGGACAAAATAGAAGTTTCCGATAAGGTTTCCTAAGCTACAATCTTTATGGGAAGAGAGCATCAGCCAGATCTTTTCTGCCAGTCAGTAACTAGTATGTTCCTACCACTGACCTTTTGGTTAGCAGTCGAGCACTTAAACCCTGTTGCTTTGAAAGAGAGGTGACTGACATATTTAGAATTTCTGGCCTAGGAGTAGTAAAAGTACTTATGCAGGAAACTTGCCTGGCTATGTCTTTAACACAAAGAGCTTGCCTGGGCATGTCACGAATGATTTAGCAAAAATAGCTAGTCAGAAGAACTTTAGATAGTCAATCAAAATATATATATGTATATATTTTACTGTTTGTTCCTTAGTCCGGCCCATTATCTATTCTTGTGAAACAGCCATCCTTTGGATTCATTGGTCATCACTCTATGTGGGCTAATGTTTCCCCATTTGTATGTTTCTTATGCTTTCAATAAATCTCTTAGTTTCACTTTAAGATCCTGATACCAAAAAGCAGACAAAAGTAAAAGCAATAAAAAATAAGTCCTGGAGGGCTTTGGAGTGCAACTTCTGGGTGTCCACACATCCCTAACGGCCCATGTAGAACGTGAATTGAAAATCACTTGACCCAATAGGAAGAACCCACAAAGGGCCCACTCAAAACCATTGTCACTGAGTCAATTCAGACTCACAGCTACCCTACAGGACACAGTAGAACTGCCCACAGGTATTGCAAGGCTATCACCATTACAGAAGCAGACTTCTGCATCTGATAGACTTGGGCCACCAACGTTTCGGTTAGTAAATGAGTTCTTATCCACTGCACCATCAGGCCTCCTTTCCCCAAAGAAAGCAGTCGGGAAATGGAGGCTTATCTCATCAAATTAAGGTTTTGACACCAGAAGGAAATCTACCTACTCCTCCCTCTCAAGACTGATATTCAGAACTCTAGTCACTAATTCACATTTCAGAGTGAACGAAACTGTGATGGATTAGGTTATGTGTCAGCTGGCCTAGGCCATGATTCTCAGTGGTTTGGCAGATATTATGCAAACACCCTCCATTTTGTGATCTGATGTCAGCAGCCAACCAGTTGAAAGGGAAGTTTTCGTGGGGTGTGGCCTGCATCCAGTATAAGTGAATGTTCTAGCAAGCTCACTCTCTCGCTCCTGCATTCTACCCTGCACTCACCTCATCATCCTCTCACTTCCACCCAGCTCTTCGGATGTGAACCAGCAGCCTGTTGCCTAACCTGCAAATTTTGAGTTTGTCAGCCCCTGCTCTGTGACTCAGGAAAAGCCTCCAGCCTGCTACCTGATCTTTGGACGTAGGACTTGCCAGCCTCCACAACTGTATGAGTCATTTCCTTGAAATAAACCTGTTCTATGTATTTATATATATGCTTCACTTGTTTTGCTCCTCTAGAGAACCCAGCCTAAGACAAAAATGTTTCTAAGAAGACTTCTTTTTCCAAAAAAGAAAGTCTATTCACTGTTTTTAATGGATTGATTATAAAAGGTAATGCTAGCAGTCCCAATTCCAGATGTATACCTAGAAGAAGAAGGGAGGAACTCAAACAGAAACCTGTACACCAGTGTTCACTGCAGCACTTTTTAGAACAGACAAGTGGTAGAAACAAACAGAAATGCCCATCAACAGGTGAATTGAAAAACAAAATGTGGCATATATATATATATATGTATATATATATCTGTATGTATATGTATATATGTATGTGTGTGTGTGTGTGTGTGTGTGTGTGTAAACCCTGGTGGCATAATAGGTTAAGTGCTACGTGTGCTAACCAAAAGGTTGGCAGTTCAATCAAATCTGCCAGGTGTTCCTTGGAAACTCTATGGGACAGTTCTACCCTGGCCTATAGGGTCGCTATGAGTGGACACAACTCAATGGCAGTGGGTTCGGTTTTTTATATACACACACATATACATACATACACAATGGACTACTAGTCAGCTATAAAGAGGAATCAAGTCTTGGTGCATGCCACAATGCATAAACCTTGAAAACATTATGCTGAATGAAATAAGTCAGTCACAAAAGGACAAATATTGTATGATCTCACTTATATGAAACAGACAAATGTATAGAGACCAAAGTTTACTGGTGGTTATTAGGAATGGGAGGAAGGGGGAAAGGTGGAAGTTTGTGTGTGTGCATGTGTGTTGCATTAAGTCTACATTAATGGTCATGGAATATTTTGGAAAAGGATAGCGAACATGATTGTACAACTTGTAGAATGGAATGATTGTTACTACATTTTACATGTGAAAGTTGTTGAGACGGTGCAGGTTTTATATGTATATTTTCACCACAACTAAGTTTTTAAAAACTTTTAAGAGTAATGAATGTTTTCGTAAAAAACACAAACAACATGGAACTATATAAAATAGAAAGAGAACTTCTCCCACCGCAATTTTCATCCACCTGCCACCAGATAAATGACTGATGACCTTTGTTTAATCAACATCCTTCCAAACTTTCATGAGTACTGTACATGCGTGGGTGTGTGAACATATTTTTTTTCTTTTTACAAAATTGTGAACCTACTGTGATATTGTTCTACAAGTGGTTCTCATCACTTAATGATATGCCTCAGTAGACTAACAAAGTACGTATAGATTTACTTTTTAAATAGCTGTTTACCTTCTGGTTGCAATAATGCAATTTGTCTAATCCTTTATTGATGGGTCTTTAGGTGCTTCCACTTATTTTGCTACCATACTGCAAACACTGCTGTAACACAGATCTTTTCATAAATCTCTTGAAGAAGGTAGGGGGTGGAGAACCTGAGGACCCTGGTTCCTGACAGTGAAGAAAGCCATCAGCAACAGGGCAAAAAAAGACAAGGAGGTTGGGGCACCAGATTTCAGTCTTGGCCTTCTTTCCCATTTTGTTGGAGGCTTTAAACAATTTCTTTTATCCCTGCAAAAGCCAGAGGCAATTTCTGTTAGCACACTGCTTAGAAATCCAGCAGCAATTTCCACTTTACCCAAGTTTGTACTGACTACATGGAGTCTATCGTAGACCTCCTGGATCACCAAAGCCAACCAAATGATCTACTGAGCATAATTAGTCTTCAAGTCTCAAGTCCATCTATCAACCCACCCATGACAGAACTAAACCTTTCAGTGACTTTGACTTTCTGACCCCTCTTAGCCTCACACTCATCAACAGGAAGTAGTGCATAATCTGCTCTGAAATTTCTTCGGGGTAAAAGAATAAAACAGCCATAAAACTCACCTTAATTAGTTACTGATTACACTAACCATGCACATTCATTTTAGAGCATCTCTGTTTATGAGTTTTCACTCCATTTACTTTTCAAAGCCCATCCTGTTGAATACAAAATTTAGCACGAGCCGAGATTTCTCAGTGACTGGCATCAGTAACAATTTGGAAGCAAAACTAAAGAAATTCAGATCTTGTGCCAACATTGAAGGTTGAGTGAAAAATCTCCTTTTGATCTTTCCCAGAGTATGAACTGGTTGCATGCTTCTTGCATTCTTACCAAGAAGTGTTATTATCCTTTTTTAAAAAATACATTTCTACAAAACTCTTTTTGTTCTGCATGCTCCTGGGCTTCAGACATGCAGCAAGGGTGGTCTCACTCTAAGCATCAACCATGAGGAGGACAGCTTATGGGTATTCAGGAGGTTGCAAAGGTGAGTTAAACAGTATCCCTGTCTTCAGTCAGCTTAGATCTCAGTAAGGGCATGTTATGGACTGAATTGTGTCCCCCCAAAAAGTGTATCAACTTGGCTAGGCCATGATTCCCAGTATTGTGTGATTTTCCACCCTTTTGTCACCTGATGTGATTTTCCTATGTGTTGTAAATCCTACCTCTATGATGTTCATGAGGTAGGATTAGAGGTAGTTACATTAATGAAGCAGGACTCAATCTAGAAGATTAGTGTGTATCTTGAGTGAATTTCTTTCAAGATATAAAAGAAAAACTAGCAGAGAGAAGGAGGGACCTCACATTTCCAGCAGTAGGGTGCACACTTTGGATCCGTGTTTCCTGTGCAGAGAAGATCCTAGACCAAGGGAAGATGGATGATAAGGACCTTCCTCCAGAGCTGACAAAGAAAGACTTCCCTTGGACCTGGTGCCCTGAATTTGGCTTTTAGCCTATTAGACTGTGACAATATAAACTTCTGTTTGTTAAAGCCATTCATTTGTGGTATTTCTGTTATAGCAGCACTAGATAACTAAGACAAGGAAGATTTGTACACAACTATAACACAAAGCTGAGAAAAAAGTAGATTTCATGCACTTTAGGGAAAAAATCAGGAAAGGAGGTGTCAGGGTTATATTGTTGAACCATACTTATTCGATTTGTATGCTTAAGCAAACAATCTGAGAAGCTGGAGTATATGAAGAATGGGGCATCAGGATTGGAGGATGACTTGTTAACAACCTACATTATGCTGGTGACACAAAGTTGCTTGCTGAAAGTGAAGGGGGCTTGAAGCACTTCCTGATGAAGATCAAAGGCCACAGCCTTCAGTATGGATTACACTTCTATATCAAGAAAACAAAAATCTTCACAATTAGACCAATTGGCAACATCATGATATATGGAGAAAAGATTGGAGTTGCCAATTTCATTTTAATTGGATACATAACCAACTTGACGGCACTTGGCTTGGCTTATGGAAGCATCAGTGAAGAACTCAAAAGACCTAGTGCAATGGGAAAATCTGCTGCAAAAGATCTCTTTAAAGTGTTAAAAAGCAAAGATGTCACTTTGAGGGCGAAGGTGTGTCTAACCCAAACTATGGTGTTTTCAGTCACCTCATATGTGTGCAGAAGCTGGGCATGAATAAGGAAGACCAATTAAATACTGATGCTTTTGAATTATGATAATGGTGAAGAATATAGGATATACCATTGACTGCCAGAAGAATGAATATGTCTTGGAAGAAGTACAGCTAATGTGCTCCTTAGAAGTGAGGATGGTAAGACTTCATGTCACATATTTTGACATATTATCAGGAGGGACAAGTTCCTGGAGAAGGATATCATGCTTGGTAATGCTGTTGTTGTTGTTAGGTGCTGTAGAGTTGGTTCTGACTTATAGCAGCTCTATGTACAACAGAACAAAACACTGCCTGGTCTTGCACCATGTCCACAATTGTTTTTATGCGTAAGATCATTGTTGTGGCCACTGTGTCAATCCACCTTGTCAAGGGTCCTACTCTTTTTTGCTGACCCTCCACTCTACCAGCATGATGTCCTTCTCCAGGGACTGATTCCTGCTGACAACACCTCCAAAGTATGTGAGATGCAGTCTCGACATCTTTGCTTCCAAGGAGCACTCTGGTTGTATTTCTTCCAGAACAGATCTGTTTGGCAGTCCATAGTATGTTCAATATTCTTCTCCAATACAATTCAAAGGCATCAGTTCTTCTTCTGTCTTCCTTATTCATCGTCCAGCTTTCGTATGCATATGATGTGATTGAAAATACCAAGGCTTGGGTCAGGGTCACCTTAGTCTTCAAGGTGACATCTTTACTTTTCAACACTTTAAACAGATCCTTCACAGAGAATGGGAATTCCAGAACACCTAATTGTGCTTTTAAGGAATCTGTATGTGGATTGAGAGGCAATCATGCAAACAGAAGAGGCGTTTGCTACATGGTTTAAAGTCAGGAAAGGTATGTCTCAGAGTTGTGTCTTTTCACCATGCTTTTTCAATCTGTATGCCAGACAAGTAATCTGAGAAGCTGGACTATATGAAGAAGAATGAGGCATCAGAACTGGAGGAAGACTCATTAACAACCTGAGTTATGCAGATGACACAACCCTTCTTGCTGGAAGTGAAGAGGATTTGAAATACTGATAAAGCTAAAAGACTATATCGCCTTCAATATGGATTGCACTTCAACGTCAAGAAAACAAAAATTCTCACAACTGGACCAGGAAGCAACATTGTCATAAACAGAGAAAGGATTGAGGCTGCCAAGGATCACGCTTTACTTAGTTACACAGTCAACACCCATGGAAGCAGCAGTCAAGAAATCAAAAGACACATTGCACTGAGAAAATCTGCTAGTAAAGTGCAGGTCAGCAAAATATAGGAAGACCATTGGTGATACGGATTGACACGGTAGTCACAACAGGCTCAAATACAGCAACAATTATGAGGAAGGTGCAGGATTGGACAACGTTTCATTGTGCTGTACAAAACATAGCTGTGAGTCAGAGCCAACTCAACGACACCTATTAACAAAAACAACAGGAAAGACAAAAAAACAGGGACAAGAAATTTTAAGTTATAGTCAAGTCAAGGAAGACTTTCATGGTAGAGAAGGCATTTTAGGTGGCCCTTTAAATAGTTAATAAAAGTGCCTCAGAAGAAAAGCTTGGTGATCTACCTCCAAAAATGCAGCCATGGAAAACTGTATGTAGCACAGTACTGGTCTGACACAGATGGGGGTCACATGAGTCACAGCTGACTTGATAGCAGCTGTTATTCTGGTTTTGAAGGATGGCAGGATTCAAACTGGGATAGAAGACTATCTCACACTGAAATGTTTTCAGAAGCCCAGCAGAGAACATACCTGCATATAAACTGGCTACCAAATCAAAACCAAACCCAGTGCCACCAAGTCAGTTCCAACTCAGTGACCCTATAGATTGGGGTTCGAATTGGTCTAACCCTATCTGAAATCTCAGGAGCGGACAGCTGCAGGAATTCAAAAAGAAAGAAAACACTCACCCTTAAAAAAAAAAAAAAAAAAAAAAAACAGAAAAGCTCAGAAATACAGGATCCCCTGTCACATATAATGGGGTCTTTAGAAAATGTTCCCATGTTGACAAAATGTGGGCATTATATCTTTTTACTAAGAACAGTGTATACATTTTGAAACAGTTTGGACTTCAAATATTTCATTTTATTGTCTTCTTAAGTATACTGGAATCTGTCAGACCACGTGTCTTGACTTGCAGTTTGGAAAATATGGTCACCATATTGATAGACAGTCTGAGAGTTTGAGATACGCTAGGTAGGTAGTTGTTACACAAGCTCCGAAGAAAGATGAGAGCAGAATAAAAACGTGCCACACATTAGCCACTCCAGGGCTGATAAAAAGCTAAAGTGACAGCAATTTTTCCCACAGCTGCAAAAATGCAAGCCATGCTCTGCTCAGCAAAGGTTGTAGATATAGCTTCTCTGTATAAACGAAACCTCAACAACAACACAAAAAAAAGCATGTGAATTGTTCCGCTTCAGGCTCTATGAACAGAGGTATTTCTTTTTTGCCAAATCTCTGGTTTTGCTTCTGCCTGACTCTGGGACAAGCTTCATGATGTTCCATTTAATGTGACAATTTTAAAGAATAAGTGGAGAGTTGGCAGAGCCTTCTGCAAGGTGTGTCAGAGGACTGGATAACCTCATTTATTTCTAAACATTTTTCTTTGATAAAATGCCTAAAACTGTGTCACTGTGTCTCGTATGAATGTGATGCACTGCCTGTTTATGTCTGAATGTGCCGTTCATGAGTCAGAGCCTTCTCAGAATAACAGATATGGAATTTGTACGCAAGTATCAGTTTTTTAATCTTTTTTTTATTTAATATGACTGAGTGAAAATATACATTCCCATATAAATTTACATGCCCACCTATATGCAGCTTCCACTGCTCTCCCTGCCCAGTGACAGCACACTATTCCTCTCTGCTCCATACATGTCTCATCCTCCCAACAGCCTCCTTTCGCCTCCTCTCCACCCCCTCTCCTTCCTCCAGCCAGAGGTCAGCAGGATGATATCCTATAGATGTATAGAACCATAAAGTGCATCCAATATATGGTCACTCTGCATCGCCAAGTCCAATCCATTCATGTCCGAAGAGTGGACCTTCGTTATGATTTATAGACAAGGGCAGCATCAGGGCCAGGGGCCATGCTCCCAGGGGAACCCCAAAGCCACTGGACCATCAATTGAGGTCTTTTAGTGGAGATCTCAGCATGCACTCCTTTTTATTCTTGTGTTGCCAGTGAGACTCAACTTAGTGAGCTCCATCGTGGCTATCACTGGTGGTGGCCAGGCACCATCTGGTTCTTCTGGTCCCAAGTCGATGTAGGCACCCACTTGTGTAGGTCTCTCTATCTTCTGGGTTGTCTTTACCCCATGTCATTTTGGTCTTCGGTGAGCATCCGTTCCTGCTGAGTTGGGACCATTTGCTGTGTGCCCTTGGATGGCAGCTTGGTAGCTTTTAAGACCCAAGACGCCACTCACCAATGTGGAGTGAGGAGAGTCCTCTTAGCAAAATGTTAGTTGTGCCAGTTGGCCTCGATTTTGCCTAACAGCATTGTCCCCTGCCCCCTACCCCAGCTACTCTGTCCTTGCAATACTGGGTTAAGATGGAAGGAGTATTCAAGTTATGCTGAAGTCCACTTAATATTTTCTTGTTTCTAATGTGTGCTATCACCAATTTCACCCAACCAGATTTCTAGGAACTATCTAATCTAAACCCTCCCCCCCTCACCCTGCCTCCCTCTGCTCCCTTGCAGCCATCAAAGAGTCTTTTCTTCTATACATAAGTCTATTTTTGAGATCTTATCATAGAGGTCTCATACAATATTTGTCCTTTTATCGCTGACTACTTTCACTCAACATAATGTCTTCCAGTTGAAACCAGGTTAGGAGATGTTTCCTGGAATCATCGTTATTCTTTATCATTGCATAGTGCTCCAGTGAGTATATATACCATAGTTTACCTATCCATTCTTCTGTTGTTGAGCACCTGGGTTGATTCCATCTTTTTGCTATCATGGACTGTGCTGCAATAAACATTTTGTGCATGTGTCCATTGGTGTCAAAGGCCTTGATTCTGTAGGACATATTCCAAGTAGTAGAATTACTGGGTCAAATGGTATATCTATATCCATTTTTTAAGGAAGCACCAGATTGCTTTCCAAAGAGGCTGGACCATTTTGCAACCCCACAAACAGTGTAGGACAGTTCCACTTTCTCCACAGCCTCTCCACGCAAGTATCATTTTTAAAAATGATAAAAATTTGTAAAAAATTTGTAAAAAATTCAATTTTGATTTTTGTTTTAATTCTGATTATGTGCAAGTGTACAATCCAAATCAGTTTTTAAAACTCACCTATCTGCAGCTCCCTCTGCTCTCCCCACCCAGTGACAGCACACTCTCTCTTATCACTCTATATAGCTAGTATCCTCCAAACAAGCATCTGTTCCCCCCTCTTCACCCTCTTCTCTTCCATCTAGAAAGAGACCAGTAAGACTGCCCCCTATGAATACATAGAACCATAAAGTACTCACATCATATAGTCCCACTGTGTCCCCAAGTCCATTACATTCTTGTCTGAAGAGTTGGCCTCAGTACTGGTTTCCAGTCAGGGACCACAGTAGGTCCAGGGGCCATGCTCCCAGGGGATCCCCCAGACTGTTGGACCGTCCATAAGGTAGTTTAGTAGAGTTCTTGGGCTGCACATCTCTTTTTCTCATGTTGTCTCGGTGACTCTACATTGTGTCCCCCATCATGGCCAGGCACCATCTGGTTCTTCTGGTCCCATGTTTATACAGTCTCCCATTCATATGGGCCCTTCTGTCTCCTGGGCTTTTTTTTTTCCTTGTTTCTCTGTTGTTCTCGGTGATCATCTGTTCCAGATGGGTTGAAACTTTAATTTTGATTTAACAAAGTTAGAATTAATCCATGTACATGGGTAGACAATTTTCTTGGTAAAGAACTGCATGAGGTAAAAAATACTTGTCTGCCCCTTGCCCAGCCCCTTGTTCAGTGGAAGCTACTGCTATTTTTTTGTTTGTTTTTTAGTGTATATTTACTATCTTCCCCAAAACAAAAAGAAAGGTATACTTCAATATTCAAAGGGGACACAAATCATTTGGAAATGCCCTATGCTGATGAAAAAGAGGCTTAATAGAATCTTCATATAAGCCATCTGTCTAACAAATGAGAGTGCATGTGGACAGATAAATTACCATTTCACATCAGTGAATTTTTCACAGGTCTAAAACAATCAGTAAATGCAATGTATATAGCAAGGTGGTTTGGTACTGAAAGAAAAACCAAAAAAGCTTTATCAGTAATGCAAGCAGTGAGTCCCAACTCATCCAGGATAGATGATCACTGAGAACAACAAAGACATGAGGAAAAAAGAGTCCTGGAGACAGAAGGACCCATGTGAAAGGGTAACTGTATCAACATGTGACCGTGCCGGGCCACAACCAAAGACAACTGTGATGAGGCACACAAGGCTGAGTCCCTCTGGCAACATGAGAAAAAGAGGGAGTGCACCTCAAGAGCTCTACTAAAAGACCACAAATAATGGTTTGATGGCCCAGGTGTTCCCCTAGGTGCATGGCCCCTGGACCTGCTGCTGCCCCTGTCCAGAAAACACTACCGAGGTCAACTCTTCAGACAAAAATGGACTGGACTTGGGGACACAATGTGACCATATGGTGTGTGTACCTTATGATTCTATGCATTTATAGGATGTGATCCTACTGATCTCTTTCTAGATGGGAGAAGAGAGAGTGAAGAGGAGGGGACAGGAGATTGTTAAGAGGATACAACATGTATAAAATGAAAAGGAGTGTGCTGTCACCAGGCAAGGAGAGCAGAAGGAGCTGCAGAGAGGTAGGCATGCAAATTTAATTGGATTGTATACTTTCACTTAATCACAATAAAAAATAATAATTGTGAGGATGGCATAGGGCCAGGCAATATTTTGTTCTGTTGTGCACAGGGTCACTGAGTCAGAACCCGACAGCACCTGACATGAACAGCATGATCTCCCAGCTGTCTTATCCAGTTGTGGGGCAACCTTGGAGGTCTCAGACTGAGGTGCAGACGTCCAAAATGGAAACACTCTTCTCCTGAGTATGAATAACCCTTTTCTCTTTTACCTTGAAAATAATAATAATAATAATAATGCAAGTAGTGAGAAGAGCCAAAAGAGGAGACCATGGTAGAAATAAGAAGACGCAAGACAAAAAAATCATAATCAGAAAGGAAATTTTATGAACTTCAATAATACATGGAAATCAAAATTTTTGACAATAACTGATGCATACTCTAAAATCCTGTTCTGCTTTGAAATCTAAATTATTAAGTGAATAGACATTGAAAAAGAATCTTGTGATGGGCCTTTTAATATAAAGAGGTGAACAACAAGACAATGCCTTTAGTGACCATCTGTAGAACTCCTTGTATTCCTTCCTACAGCTCTTAATTCAGTTTCCCTTCAGAGTTCACTGAAGAAAACATCTCCAGTCACGGAATCTAGCCCACCCCCCTGTTTCTGTTGCTGTACCTATGAACGTGGTCACACCATTTTCTTAGAACTGTGACATTCAAGACATGCCTTAGGCTTTTCTGGAAAGAGCCATGAGAAAGTTGAAATGGGTGACAGATTAGCAACTCCCGTCATGCTTTGAAATGTGCTCTCTCCCCTTCAGTTGAACTCATTACTAGCCAAAGCCAAGTGCCATCGAGAGAACTCATTACTAACTTGTTTATTAAACGTGAAATATCCACACCAGTCTCTGGTTGCCATTAGGACTAAAAAAGTCACTCAAAAGAGTTACCACTTTAACCAAATTACTCAAATTCAAAACAAAATATCCTGTGTATGCATCTCACACTTTAATAAATTGTTCTAGCTCAGTGATAGAAAGTTCAGCTCATTGGAACATGAGGCTGAGTCCTGAGTCAGTAAGAATAGCCCAACCCATCAGTTGAACAGTGGCCATGATATGCCAGCAGTGATTACAAGAGAAGTTCTATAATCTCCCATCCGTGATATCATTAAAGCTATTATGTTTGCTAATAACCACCCATAGACTAATAATATATTCAAGAGGGCTTAAGCACCTGTAAGCCTTCCTTAGTGGTCCAGGATGGTAAGATGAGCCCTTCACACAAGTTATCTATTTTGTCTTTCATAGTTACACTAGTAAGTTAAAAATTATCATCCCTGATTGTGCACTTTAAGTAGTGCTCCATAATCAGTAATGGCCATTTCAGGAACACAACAAAGTAATACCATTCCATTGATCACTCACAAGCCTTATTTAGTAGCTCTGCAAACCCACAGCATCTTGGGCAATCTCACCAACATAAGGCAGTGGGATAAATGTGTGCTTAAGAATATAAGAGGTCTTTCATTCCAATTCCATTACTTCTTCCTTGTGCTGTGTATTCTGGTAAAGTCATCTCACTCTCTGAGACTCAATTTTCTCATCTATAAATGAGAACCCACCACCATAGTTCAATTTGTCATACTGTGGTGCCTTGCATGTTGCTATGCTTTTTGAAACTGTGCCACTGGTATTCAAATACCAACAGGGTCACCCACAGTGGACAGGTTTCAGCAGAGCTTCCAGACTAAGACAGACTAGGAACAAAGTCCTGGCAATCTACTTCTGAAAATTAGCCAATGAAAACCCTTTAGAGCACAACAGAATATTTTCCAATATACTGTTGGAAGATGCACCCCCTAAGGTTCAAGTCACTCAAAATACACAGTGGCTGAAACAGTGGATTCAAACATATCTATGAATGTGAAGATGGTTCAGGGCCAGGAAGTTTCATTCTTTTATGTGTGGGGCTGCTATAAGTCAGAGCCTACTTAATGGCAGCTAGTATAAAATGAGTACAATGAAAATAACAGCTACATTTAATAGGGCTTTGTGAGAACTAAATTGGAGGAAGACTCATCAACAACCTACATTACACAAATTACACAACCTTACTTGCTGAAACTGAAGAGGACTTGAAGCACTTAACTAATGGCAATCAAGGACCACAACCTTCAGTATGGATTACAACGTAAAGAAAACAAAAATCATCACAACTAGACCTGTGAGCAACATCATGATAAATGGAAAAAATGTTGAAGTTATTGAGGATTTTATTTTACTTGGATCCAAATCACTGCCTGTGGTAGCAGCAGTCAAGAAACCAAATGACATATTGCAATAGGCAACTCTATTGCAAAATTTCTCTTTAAAATGTTAAAAAGCAAAGATGTCCTTTAATAACTAAGGTTCACCTGGCCCCCACAATGGGATTTTCAATTGTCTCATATGGATGTGAAAACTGCACAATGAATAAGGAAGACTGAAGATGTCTTTGAATTACGGTGTTGGTGAATGACATTGAATATATCACAGACTAACGAAAGAATAAGCAAATCTGTCTTGGAAGACGTACAATCAGAATTTCCTTAGAGGCAAAGATGGCAAGACTTCATCTCATATACTTTAGACATGCTATCATGAGGGACCAGAGCTTGGAGAAGGACACCATACTTGGTAGAGAAGAAGGTTAGCAAAAGAGAGGAAGACCTTCAATTAGATGAATTAGCGCAGTGGCTTCAACAATGGGCTAAAGCATGGTAATAATTGTGAGGACAGCACAGGACTGGACAGTATTTCGTACTGTTGTATATAAGGTCTCTATGATCCAAAACCGACTCAATGGCATCTAACAAGAACAAATAAATATAGCCAACCCAGCCAAGTGCCGTCGATTCGGATCCAACTATGGTATTAACTGTCACATATAGTCAAGATCATTGCCCATTCCAGAAATTCTACAAAACAAGTACATAAGGGTAATATCTGTTTGGAAGGAACAGGTGAAGGATGCTGACTTGAAGCATACTGACTTGAAGCCAAGATTACATAGCAAGTACATTGTTTCTGTACTGATTGCATTTTCATTTAGCATAGCTTGGGGTAATGTGGAGGTTAGAGCCCACCAACACTCAAGCAACCATTTGGCACTTCCACTGGTGGAGACTTGATAAATGAGTTCTCTTCAAAGCCCATACCACAGTGAAGGTCAGAGATTCAGTGTCTCCCAAGGCAAGGATCCCTTAAGAGCTAATCCCAGGCATAATTTCCATTAATCCTGATAGTTCCATCCTCCTTGGACACAAAATTCAGAAGGATGTTATTACTTCATCATATCCAACTGGGATAAACCCACTGAAGTCATATTCAGGAATAAACTAGTCTTGTTACAGTAAAGGAACACAGTGAAGGTCACAGAATCACAAATGCAATTTACATGGTCAGGATCCAAAAATTCAAGTCATTTTTCTTCTGGAAATAATCAACAGAACTAGCAGCTATCTTCAGCATTCTGCATAAATTACCAGGCGTTAAGTTAACCCAAACCCAGGATGCTACAAAGTAAGTAACAATGGCAATAAACCTTATGAACCTACTGCTTACCTATGCTCCTATCTAGTAAACTTTACAAGATGCAGGATGGTGTCACCATACCAGAAACCCAGTTCTGAGGTTGTGCAAGGCTCTTGCTCCCTTGGTTATTATTGTCAACTGACAGAATATGGAAGGCAATCCTTGTCAATCAGAGACTGCATTTTACTTCATACTTTGATCCAAGCTTTGCTAATTCTATATATTGTCTCATTCAATGAAAGTCATAAGCAGACTTATATAACAGTGAAGCACAGGAGATTTGGAATCCAGCAAACCCAGGTTCAAGTCCTAATTCTCCTGCATGCCAGCTTTGTGACCATGGGCACATATGTGCCTCAGTTTCCTCATCTAATAATAATCCATTGCCATTGAGTGAATTCCAACTCTTAGTTACCCTACAGGACAGAGTAGAACTGAGCCACAGAGCTTCCAAGGTGCATCTGGTGGACTCGAACTGCTGACCTTCTAGTTAGTAGCTGTAGCACTTAACCACTACACCACCAGGGTTTCCATGAAGCAGCAATCAAGAAATAAAAAGATGCATTGAACTGGGAAAATTTGCTGTGAAGAACTTTTTAAAATGTTGAAAAATAAAGATATCATCTTGAAGAGTGAGAAAGACGTGCCTGACCCAAGCCACGGTATTTTCAATCGCATAATATGCTTGCAAAAGATGGACAATGAATAAGAAACACGGAAGAAGAATTGACACCTTTGAATTTTGTTGGAGAAGAAGACTGAATGTGCCATGGACTGCCAAAGAACAAACAGATTTGTTCTGGAAGAAGTAAAACCAGAACGCACCTTGGAAGCAAAGGTGGTGAGACTGAGTCTTACATTCTTCGGACATGTTGTCAGGAGGGATCAATCCCTGAAGAGGGACACCACGCATGGCAAAGTCAAGAGTGAGTGAAGAGGAGGACCCTTGACAAGATAGATTGACACAGTAGCTGCAACAATAGGCTTAGACATAAAAACGATTGTGGGCAAGGCACAGGACTGGGCAGTATTTGGTTCTGTTTTGCATAGGGTTACTATGAGTCAGAACTGACTTAACAGCACCAAACAACAACAACTGCCTCAAAGTTTTGTCTTCATTTAGCAGAATGCCTGATAAAGAATTAGCACTCAATAAATAACAACTAACATGTTCCGTCCCTCTTCAGGGATTCATCCCTCCTGACAACATATCCAAAGAATGTAAGACTCAGTTTCACCATCTTTGCTTCCAAGGTACATACTGGTTGTACTTCTTCCAGAATAACTAGGCACTATTTTAAGTGCTTTATATGCAAAAATTATGTCTGATATACAGACAATGACCAATTATTTAGACTCTAAAATAAGAAAACAGCCAGTAACCAGCTGTTATGGAGTCCCTTATCTGCCTCTACTGCAATGTTGGGTAGCAGAGAACCATAAAGCAGCCCAGGAATAATTACAGATACCATTCGTTGAACTCCTATTTCATAGCAGGTACTGTGCTGGAATGTTTTGCATATGTTATGTTGAATTCTTACATCACTAATGTAAGGTACAGTCAGTCATTCCTCAGTATCTGCAGGGGACTAGTTTTAGAACTTTTGTATATACCCAAATCAGAGGATGCTCAGGTCCCTCACATAAAATAGTATTACTCTGGGATATAACCTCTATGCATATTCTCACAGACACTTTAAATCATCTCTAGATTACTTGTAGTACCTAATACAATGTAAATACTGTATTTGTTATACTGTATTATTTAGAGAATAATGACAAGGAATAAAAGTCTGTACATGTTCCACATAAAAGCGACTATTATAGACCTAACTATATAGTACATACATGGCAGCAACAACATAACATTTTCCTAATTTCAGTGCTTACAGATTGCTTTCGTTTAATGACCTCAAAGAAAAAGACATAGAATAAAATACAGAATTTGTAATGCAAATTCAAGTTTTGCTTTTTGGAACTTTTTTTGCCAAATATTTTTGATCTGCAGTTGATTGAATATGCGGATGTGGAACCCATGGATTACTATTAAGGCTGTTTGTAAGTAATAATGATGTGACCTCCAAAGCCACACAGCTAAGTTTTCTGCTCTCCATAAAGCAAGTTTATCTGATTGCAAGCCATGTGTTCTTTGTAATTTTTCACGCTGATCAAGCCCTGCCCATCCCTACTCTCTGTTTATAGAGTGGCTGGATGTTAACTGGAAGAGAAAGGACAAAGCACTCTTAATATTTCTGCCTTAATATAGCTTCTACATAAAAAAAAATCTAAGTGCTGAAAAAGAAATAATGACATCTTGTTTTAATCTGAGAAATATCTTTTGTATTGTTTTGTTTTTAGCCATAGAATTTGTTTTAGCTCAGTGTTATCAGGATGTGTTGAATTCTATCATCCCAAGATCCTTGAAAGATTCTTCACAGAGCATGAGTCAAGATACTTCCATTCAAGAGGTATGGAGGGCACCGTTTCGCCCATGTCAACCTGATAAATTATGACCTAATAAGCCTGTCCCTTGGTTTCCCCAATGAAGTTCACTGTCTTCCTAGGATAACAGAGGAGTTTCACAGCATAAAGAGGCATGGCTATGTTGTGTGTGTTGGTAGAGGTCCTTTATTTCTATTTTTGATGACTCTAACATGCCTTGAAATGTGAAAAGAAATAGGAAAAAACATCTTTGGGGCAGTAGTTAAGCAACTTTTAAAAGTGGTTCAGTCTTAAAAAGTGTTGAGTTTTAGGAGGTACTGAAACTAAATAAAGTACTTTTAATTCAACACAGAAAGTAACTATACAGCTTATGTCTTAATAAGTCTAGTTCATTGAATGGATTTTTTTATCTCCAGAGTCTGGAAGCCCATTTCCTAAAGTCTTCAAATAAATCATATAATTACCAGCTGTCAACACTCAGAGCACTAAATGTAGAGCAAGATCAGGCCTCAGGAATTTGGAGTTCTAATCTCAGCCTTGTTGCTGACTTGCCAAATGGCCATTGTAAGCACCTCGCTCCAGAGTTTATCTATGTTAGCAATAGTCAAAACATAGGTAGAAGCAGTGGGTGAAATCTGCCTATTTTCCAAGCTAGAGGAGCATAAATAGAATGCTTAGTAAAAATGATCCTACAGTGAAGTTGAAAGTGGTCTTACCTGTGTAAAATGAAAGGAACCTGCTCCTTATCCCTGCCAGCAGGAAAAGTGGACTTGATTAATCATGAAAATGGGACTTGGGCAAGCATCTTGGAGAAGGATAATGCGTGCTGTTTTTCTTAGTTAGTGACATGAAGTTTATCAGTGACTAGAAGGCAGATGTTTCAGTCTTATTGGTCATACAATGTATGAAACACCTATGGATACTTATGACAGATACAGAATAAAGGCTCTGGGAGGAGACTATGGCTTCACAGTGCTCACTCTAGCCAAGCTTTTCTTCTAAATCTCTGTTCTACTCAAAAAACTGTTGAATTAATGAACAAAGAATAGGATTAGCCTACATAGCCTAGACTAAAGACCTAATAGTGCCAAAGAATGATTGACAATAATTTAAAAACTCACCGATGCTCCTAAATTGGGGGGAACAGAACAGTTATAGATTATCAAGGTACATACTGCCAACAAGCACTTGTCTTTGAATCAGTAGATATAGATGTTACAGTGTTGACTTATCCACTAAGCAAGGTAAGCCATGAACTTACTTGTGCTTACCTAATAACATGTAATGATTTCATATTTTGTCATCACATCAAAGATTCTGTTTCTAGATATGGCTGGTATCTTTCTCTCTCCCAACCCTACAGCACATTCCTACAGAATCAAATCTATTTACAAATTTATAATCCTTGACCGGGCAGAGTACCCAGTAAAGGTAAGCACAGGCTGGCTTACTAATCCATAGCAAACTAGTTTTAAATATTTATGAAAAAAAAGACATGTGAAATTGTTCACTATAGTAAATAATCACAAGTAAGCCCATGCTTACCTTGCTTATTGGGTAACCCACCCCCACAGATGTGAATCGTGGCTTTGCCAATTAGTATTTGGGCAAGTCACAACCCCCTGGAGTAGCAGTTTGCTAATCAGTAGAAATAATAGTTGTGTCACTTATTTCATATCACTGTCATTCATTTATTAAACTAGTAGTTATTGAATGCTAACTATACGTCAGATATCATATTAGGCACTGATGCAGAAACAGAAAGGACTAGTACAAGGCCTGGGCTTCTTTCCATAAGCAGCCTTTGAAACACACAAATAAAGAGAAACATGATCATGTCAGTGACATTGATCTCCCTTGATAAAATATCACCTATGCACTGAACGTAGCAACTACTTTGCTAGCAACTCTATAGGAATTACGATATTCCTTAAAAATTAAGCATTCCCATATTGATTTTTAGATATGAAGTAACCAAAGCTCTGAGAAAGGAGCCTTGGTGGCACAGCAGTTAAGTGTTCATCTGCCAAATGAAAGGTTGGTGGTCTAGCTGAACCAGTCTCTCCTCAAGAGAAAGACCTGATGATACGCTCCCATAAAATTTATAACCTAGGAAACCCCATGTGGCAGTTCTATTCTGTCACATGGGGTCACTGTGAGTCAGAATCAACTCAATGGCACAGAACAACAACAAAAGTAGCTCTGGGAGGTTGAGTAACTTATCCAGGATCACACAACTTATAAATGGCAGAGCTGGGATTTCAACATAGGGCTGTCTAACTCTAAACCCATGCTTTTCTCACTCTACCATATTGCCCATGCTGACATGACTATTAGCCAGATAGTTTTGCTTCTTTTTTCTATCAGATACATAAGTTACTAAGAAATGCATTTTCTCCTCAACTCAGCTTCTGAAAAGGAAAGAAGTCTGTTGACCTAGCCCTGGCATACTGCAATCTATGTGAATTGTCTCCTACAAATGAAGGTCAAAAGTGGAGATGACCAGAACAGTCTGGGGAAAAAATGGCCCACCAGCCTAATCATGGCCTGGTAAGATGACGCATAGAGTGTTTGTTACCAGTAGAGAGCGACTTGGTGTACACTGTCCCTGGAAGTCAGTGTCAGGCCAATTACAGATCAAAGCGACAAATGTGCTTCCATTTGTCCTTCAGGGATTATTATGATCAGTTAGCATAACTAGTGATGCAGCAGTCTGGTCATAATGTAGTGTGAGCAGCAGTTTTCTGTATCACTTGTATTGATGCAGGTCGTTAGATAGGGAAATCAGAAAACTATTCTACAAGTCACAGTTGCTACTATGAGGTCCCTGTTCAGGTATTAACTCTAATTTACTGATTCATGTTCAGACAGCAGTAATATTTCCCTTGCAACAACTATGCAGCTAAAGGAACCAAGTACAATATAAATGATAAAGAGAGTGTGCTCTTTGACTCTTAATTAATCATAGAAAGCCAGAACTGTAATGGAATTTGGATACCACCTGATCCAACTCCCTTATTTTACAGATGAGAAAACTGGAACTCAGTGAAGGGACATGACTTCCTCAAGGTCCCACAGTCACTGCCTGCTACACATTGATCCATTTCTCATCCTTGTCAGCATGCGCATAGATATACATACATTGGAAACCCTGGTTGCATAGTGGTTAAGTGCTACAGCTGCTAACCAAAAGGTTAGCAGTTTAAATTTACCAGGTTCTCCATGAAAACTCTATGGGGAAGTTCTAATCAGTCCTATAGAGTCACTACGAAGAGGCACTGATTTGATGGCAATGGGTTTTTTGGTTTAGTACATACATAGTACAAACACATAGTATATAGTGTATGCACTACATACGTATACTATATAGTATAAGCCCAGAAAACCCAGTGCCATATAGTATAGATATAGTGTATATAAAACAGAAATGCAAGTTGTTTTGTGTTAGAGACATAACCACCAAAAGGCCTGAAAACAAAGGTAGTCCTGATATGATCACAAACTACTATTATGACCTTGAGCAATCTCCCTGGTCCTCAATTTTGTCATCTGTAAAGTGGAGGTTTGCCATTGGTCCAGCTTCACTCCTCAAAATGCTCATGAGGAACAAATGACATGAATGTAATAAGTGTGAGGTGGTGCTTACAGCTCTCAACCACAAATGGGGACAGTTTCTGGCAATTTCCTCTGGTAAATTTATATAGTAGGGCCACTCTAACAGTCCCCTAAAATCTACACTAGTTTATTTCTCCTGGTGTTACTCAACACTTTGGTCTAGCTTTTGGAGCCTTTGGCTAGAAAACTTTAAATCGTTATGGCATAAGTGCAATTACAAATACATGTAAAGGATGGTCCTTCTGCTTCTATCTCTCTCAACTAATTGAGATAGTTTGCCTCTACAAGCTGAGGTTTTGTTTTGAGATTACAGATTCCTTATTCTAGAATAGCTGACTGTAAAAAAAAAAAAAAAAAAAAAAAATCCAACCCTGGTTTCCCTTCGTTTGTCAAAGTGGTACTGGATAGAGTGTCAGTCAATGTAGGAGTTCAAATATCCTTCATCTTCCCATAAACTCATTGCTGTTGAGTTGACTTCAACTCATAGTGACCCTACAAGACAGAATAGAAGTGCCACACAGAGTTTCAAAGGAATATTTGGTGGATTTGAACAACTGACCTTTTGGTTAGCAGCTATAGCACTTAACCACTATGCAACCAAAGTTACCTTTCCTCTAGAAGTGTTTTAATGCCAAGTTGGCAGAACATCAGAAGCTGATTAAGGCCAAGAATAGTCATCTCGGGAATACATAGTGGCACTGAGAAACAGCAGGAAAACATTTTATGTGCTACTTTGTCAAGTGTCTGTATTCACGAGCCTGTAAGAAAACTGCTGATCTATCATTCTAGTCTCTGGAGATACATACGTGTACACACACTCACCCAGATACACACAACGTAAGTACACAGGCAGGTACCTTCTCTCTCCTGGGGCAAAAGAAAAATGTTTTTCTAGCCCTCTGAGAAGTTGTTTACATTAATGGATTGTGTAGTCCCACTAAGCAGAAAATCAGAGTGACATTTTTTTTAGAGAAGCACACACTTGTTTCAATTTTCCTGTCTAAATTATCCAAAGCCTTTACAGTCTTGATACGGTTCACTTAAAGATCATTACTCATGTTACTGAGTGGGCTGCAGAGTGATCATGCCTACACAAGGTATTCTTCTGGGTGTTGGAAAGTGACAGGAGTTAGGCATAGTACTGGATGTGCTGAAATTAACTTAAACTTGCAAAGTTCCATCACCACCATGTAAGGAAAGAGGTTTATCCTGCAACTGAAGTTTCGGGGGAGGGACCAGAGGGATGGGGCATGTAGGGATTTATAACTGAAAATGTTCAAATCAGCAGACAAAGCTCAATGCCTTGCACAATTTTCTTAAAAACTATCCATGCAAGTATTGCCAAGTGTGTTTAACATAAATCATTGCTGCCAATTTAAAAGAGTTTATTTCTTGGACCTGTCCATTTATCCCAACTTCTTTATTTTACTTGGCATATAAAGACTGCTTGCCATGTGCCATTTATAACTGAGATCAAACGAGAGTCCCTTTAAAGGAAACTAGGAAAAAAAAAAAGGGGCCTCCTGAACATGGAGGAGGAAACACTCATAAAAATCAAGGGAGACAAAACCCAATTAAAAGCTTCTGTGCCTTATAATACTTTCCAAAGAAGTATATAAGGCCTTAATTAGCTTTCCTCCTTATCTCTGGCAAAACAGGCCCACAAAGTTTTCTGTGTCCGTTCCACAAAGGTAGTTGAAAAATATATGCTTGCCCATGTGGAAGATGTATAAGCTTATTTCCATCCTATTTGAGACTCATTGCCAGCAATGTGTGTGCATTTGTACTAATAATTGCAGAAAATGATGAGAGATGCTGTTAGGAAAATTGGTTCCATTAAATTAGGAATGAATATTCTTTCAATATTTCTGTATGCAGAGGTTTGGTATAATGAGCATGACTTACCAAATGAGTTTCAAGTCATTCCCATGGAAGTTCTTCTCTAAGCTAGGATGATATACTCTCTCATTTAGAATTTGATTCTGCTCCATTGCATTCTTAAAAACACAATCAGAAGTTAATTGGAATTTGTAAAAAGTATCTGATGTGTATAAAGGATCTGTTTTTGAAGACTGCCCTAAATAAAGGTGCCTGCAGATATCCTGGGTGTGCTTCTCTTTCTTAGTCATCTCCAACCTTTTGATTGATATTTAGTGAATTCACTCTTTGCCACACTCAAGGAAGTATGACATTTCTACAACTAGGACTTGGTTGCTGGTATTTCTCTGTTTAAGATTATTGCGTCTATAGGATATCATCCTGCTGACCTCTGGCTGGAGAAAGGAGAGTGGGTGGAGAGGAGGGGAAAGGAGACTGTTGGGAGGATGAGACATGTACAGAGCAGAGAGGAATAGTGTGCTGTCACCGGGCAGGGAGAGCAGTGGAAGCTGCATATAGGTGGGCATGTAAATTTATATGGGAATGTATATTTTCACTCAGTCATAATAATAAAAAGGCAATATAAGATTATTGCATCAAGTCAAAATGTACATTTTAAGGGTGAGCTATTACATTGTCCTAAAATGATTTCCCTTGCATTTCACAGAGCTCTAGATTGAGTCTAAAGCTACCACAGTCCAAAAATAGGTCAATTTGCAAATATATTCTCTTGCTCCGTAAAGCTTCTTGCTGGTAGAATATTTAGGTTGCTAATAATCAAGTGACCTTTTTTATTAATTAGTATTATTCATTCAAGTAGTTTTTTGTTGTTATTGTACTTTTTATTGTTCTATAGGTGAAAGTTTACGGTTCAAGTTAGTTTCTCATACAAAAATTTGTACACACATTGTTGTGTCACCCCAGTTTCTCTCCCTATAGTGTGACAACACACTTCTCTCCACCCTGAATTTCCCGTATTCTTTCAACCAACTTCTGTACATTTCTGCCTTCTCATCTCATCTCCAGACAGGAACTGCCCATTTAGCTTCATGTATCTACATGAGCTAAGAAGCACACTCCTTACCAGTGTCATTTTATGCATTAATGTCCAGTCTAATCTTTGAAGAGTAGGCCACAGGAAATGATTTCAGTTCTAGGCTCACAAAGAGTCTAGGGACTGTGTCTTCTGGGGACCGTTTAGTCTGTCAGACCATGAAGTCTAGTCTTCTTACTAAAGTTGGATTTATGCACCCCACACTTCTGCTATGTCAGAGACTCTTTGTTGAGTTCTCTTGTAAGGGCAGTCATTGGTGGAGACTGTACACCATCTAGATCTTCTGGTCTCATACTGATGTAGTCTCTGGTTTATGTGGCCCTGTCTCTTGGGTTCATGTTTTCCTTAGGTCTTTGATGTTCTTCACTCTCCTTTGCTCCAAGTGGGTTAGATGGACACTCACTAGCTTTTAAGACCCCAGACACCTCTCTTCAAATTGGGATGCAGAAGATTTTCTTAATAAACTTTGTTATGCCAGTTGACTTAAATGTCCCCTGAAACCATGGTCCTCAGGGTCCCACCCCTGCTACTCTGTCTCTCAGAGTATTTGGTTATATAAAGGAAATTATTTAGCTTTTGGTTTAGTCCAGTTGTGGTGTCTTCCCCTGTATTGTGTACTGTTCTTATCTTCACCTAAGACAATTCTTACATACTATAGTTGCAAATCCTGGTGGCATAATGGTTACGTGCTACATCTGCTAACCAAAAGCTCAGCAGTTTGAATCTGCCAGGTACTCCTTGGAAACATATAGAACAGTTCTACTCTGTTCTACAGGATCACTATGAGTCAGAATTGACTTGACAGTAGTATGTTTGTTTGGGGGATATCTAGTTAGTGAATACCCCTTTCCCTCCCTCCCCGTCCTCAAAACCATTGAAGAACATTCTCTTCTATGTTTAAACCTTTTCTTGAGTTCTTGTAATAATAGTCTGATGCAATATTTATCATTTTGCTATTGACTAATTTCACTCAGCATGCCTTCCAGCTTCATCCGTGTTGTGAGATTGTTTTGTGGATTCTTTATCCTTGTGTTGTATTCCATTGTGTGAATATATCATGATTTATTTACCTATTCATCTTCTGATGGGCTCCTAGGTTGTTTCCATCTTTCTGATGCTTTCATAAAAGTTTCTTCATCTGGAAAACTCCTTGGTTGCTTTTTTTGGGAGCCTTCTGAAGCCATGGCTGATTTCTTGTATGCCACAAGTGTCTGTTGCTTTTTGGGACCCATGTGAGTATGTAGAGGCTGGAAGAGGTACTGTAAGGATGGATTGCAAATGTTTCTCTAGGCTGTCTTAAAATGTAAAGCAAAGGTATCTGACCACTTCATAAATCAGTTAGGTTTTCAGGTGTAAAGGTCCCTCTTCTCAACTGACAAAGTAAGTGCCACTATATCCAACCCCAGATGATAACAAACTAGTTCAGAATACAACAATGCTACTGCCCTATTGGCCTCTGCTGACAGGGCCTAGCTTTAGGTGACACTGCGTCAAGTACTGCTTTTGTGATAGAAAAGCGCTCTCTTGTGGGCAGGCTCTGGCTCCCAAGCTAAGAATTAGGTCCAGCTGCAGCCACCGTATCCAAGATGGCGTCCTCCACACAGGCAGCAGATAGAGGGGCTAAAGGTGCTGAGAGGTAGTGATTCCTCTGCTTCTGTTGCAGGGCCCCCAATGTAGGTGGCCTTTGGTAAATTACTGCTTTTCTGTCAGAGAAGTGCTGTCCTGTTTGCAGGAGCTGGCTCCCAGGCTAAGAATTAGGTCCTGCTAAAATCTCGGTACCAACATGGCGTCCCGCACCCTGACCGTGGAGCTCCGCACAAACCCCACTGAGGCAGCTATAAAATGAAAGGCTCAAAGTGGCTATATTAACAGAGTCCTAAGCCTGGCTCTCAAAATATGGGAATTTCACCTGCCTATCCCCCCAGCAGTGCGTCTGAGTCTAGCCGCTAGGCAAGGCCCAGCTCCGCCCACAGGCCAAGACAGAGAAAAAAAGTGAAAATGATGCGTTTACCTTCCATCCGTGAGAGCCAGGGCTAGCCAGGAGCTGGAGTCAGCAAACAAGAGGAGGTATTTCGCTCAGTGGTATGAAGTCCCAATTAACAGCCCTGTGCCATGTCCTGGGGCTGATTAGGGGATCAGAATGCTCCGTTTGATTATCAATTCAGGTCTTGGTTTGCAGGGGGATATAAGGAGACATGTGCTTAGTCCGCCATCTTGACTCCGTTTCCATCTTTCTGCTATTTTGAAAAGTACTACAATGAACATGGGTGTTGTCTTAGTCATCTAGTGCTGCTGTAGCAGAAATACTTCAGATGAATGGCTTTAAAAAGCAGAAATTTATTTTCTCACAGGCTAATAGGCTGGAAGCCTGAATTCAGGCCACAAGCTCCAAAGGAAGGCATCCCGTCTCTCTGTCAGCTCTGGGGGAAGGTCTTTGTCATCAGTCTTCTCTTGGTCTGAGAGCATATCAGCACAGGAACATCAGGTCCAAAGGATACACTATGCTCCTGGCACTGCTTTCTTGGTTGTATGAGGTCCCCATCTCTCTGCTTGCTTCCCTTTCCTCTTTGTCTCTGAGAGATAAAAGGTGGTGCATGCCACATCCCACAGGAAATCCATTTCCACTGGATAAGGGTTGTGATCTGAGTAAGGGTGTTATGCCAAGCCATCCCATCCTAATCCTCTTTAACATAAAGTTGTAGTTACAAAATAGAAGACAACCCTGTAGTACTGGCCTAATGAAGCTGACATACATTTTCGGGGGACATACTTCAATCATGACAGGTGTGTACATATTGGTTTGTATAATGACCCTTATTTCTCTAGGGTATATTTCAAGGAATAGTATTCCTGGGTTGTGTGGTACTTCTATTCCTAGCTTTTTTAAGGAAACACCAACTCAATTTCCAAAATGGTTGCACCATTTTTCATTCACAATAACAGTATATGAATATTCCAGCCTTTCCACAATTTCTCCAATTTTTTTTAGTTCAAATCTGCCAAGCATTCCTTAGAAACTCTGTGGGGCATTTCTACCCTGTCCTTCGGGTCACTATGAGTCAGAAGTGACTCACCAGTACTGGGTTCTGGTTTGAGGTTCTTGGGGTAAGATGGCATCTTATTGTAGTTTTGGTTTGTATTTCTCTATTGGGTAATGATCATGGGCATTTCCCTATATATCTGTTAGCCACCTGGGTGCCTTCTTTGGTGGAGTGCCTGCTCATATCTTTTGCCCATTTTTTAATTGCATTACTTATCTTTTTGTCATTAAAGTTTTGCAGTATCTTGTAAGTTTTAGATATTAAAACCTGATTAGATATACTGTAGCCAAAAATTTTTTCCAGTCTTTTTACTCTATTGATGAAGTCTTTGAATGAGCATAAGTATTTGAATTTTAGGAGCTCTCAATTATCTAACATCTCTCCTGGTGTTTGTCCATTGTTAGTAATCTATTGTATTCTGTTTATGCCATGCATTGGGGCTCCTAGTATTGTCCTGATTTTTGCATCCATGATCTTTATTGTTTTAGATTTCATATTTAGGTCTTTGATCCCCTTTAAGCTAGTTTTTGTGCATGGCATGAGATATGAGTCTTGTTTCATTTTTCTGCAGATAGATATCCAGTTAGCCAGCACTATATGTTAAAGAGAATATTTTTTCCCTATTTCATGGAATTTGGGTCTTTATCAGATATCAGCTGCTCCTGGGTGGATGAATTTACATCTGGATTCTCAGCTCTGTTACATTGGTCTATATATCTGCTGCTGTACCAATACCAGGCTGTTGTGACAACCATGGCGGTTATGAGGTTTTCATTCAGGTGGTGTGAGGCCTCCCACTTTGGTCTTCTGCTTTAGTAATGCTTTACTTATCTGGAGTTTTTTTCATCTCCATATGAAGCTGGTCATTTCTTTTTTCTCCATCTCACTAAAAAGTGCCATTAGAATTTGGATCAGAATTGTGTTATATTTGTAGATTTCTTTGGGTAGAATTGTCATCTTCACAATGTTGAATCTTCTTATCCGTGAACAAGGTATGTTTTTCCAGTAATGTACATCTCCTTTGGTTTCTTGTAGTAGTGTCTTGCAATTTTCTTTGTATAAGTAATTTACACATCTGGCTGGATTTATCCCTAAGTTTTGTCATCTTCTTGGGGGCTATTGTAAATGGTATGATTTTGATGATTTCCTTTTCAAAATTCTATTGGTTGGTGTAAAAGAATTCATACTGTTTATCTTATATCCTGATGCTTTGTTAAACTCTTCCATTAGTTCCAATAGTTTGTTTTTTTGTAGATTCTTTTGGGGTTTTCTGTATATAATATTATATTGTCTGCAAATATAGAAACTTTTACTTCTTCCTTACTAATTTGGATGCACTTTTATTCCTTTTTCTTGCCTGATCACTCTGGCTAGAACCTCCAGGACAATGTTGAATAAGAGTGGAAACAATCAGCATCCTTGTTTGGTTCCCATTCTCAAGGGGAATGCTTTCAGACTCTCTCCATTTAGGATGATGTTGGCTGTTGGCTTTGCATAGATGCTCCTTATTATGATGAGGAATTTACTTTCTATTGCTATTTTGCTGAGGGTTTTTAACATGAATGGGTGTTGGACTTTGTCAAATGCCTTTTCTGCATCGATTGATGCAAATCAGTGGTTCTTGTGTTTTGTTTTATTACTGTGGTTGACTCCATTGTTTTTCTAATGTTGAACCATCCCTGCATCCCCATTATGAATCCAGCTTGGTCATGGTGAATTATTTTTTGATATGTTGCTAAATTCTATTGGAGGATTTTGTTGAGGATTTTTGCATCTAGGTTGATGAGAGATAGCCAAAGCCAAAGTCAAGTGCCGTCGAGTTGGATCCGATGAGAGATATTGGTCTATAATTTTCTTTTTTTGTGCTATCTTTACCTGGCTTTGGCATCAAGGTTATGCTGGCTTCATAGAGTGAATCTGGGGGTGTTCCATCCTTTTCTATGCTGTGAAATAGTTTTAGTAATAGTGATGTTAACTCTTCTTTGAAAGTTTAGTAGAATTCTCCACTGAAGCCATAAGAGCCAGGGCTTTCTTTGTTTAGGAGTTTCTAAATTACTTTTTCAAACTCTTCTTTGTGATGGGTTTATTTAGTTGTTATACCTCTGTTTGTGTTAGTTTAGGTCGGTAGTGTGTTTCTAGAGACTTGTCCATTTCCTCTAGGTTTTTAAATTTCTTGGCACATGATGGTGTCCAGCCACCACCAAAGACAACTGTGACAGGGCACACAGTGTTAAGTCCCAGTGGCAACACAAGAAAAAGAGGGTTGCAGCTCAAGAACTCCACTAAAAGACTGCAGTTGATGTTCCAATGGTCTGAAGTTTCCCCTGGGCACATGGCTCCTAGACCTTCTGCTGCCCCTGACCAAAAAACATTACTGATGCCAACTCTTCGGACAGGAAGGGACTGGACTTGGGGACACATTGTGACCATGTTGTGTGTGTACTTTATGAATCTATGCATCTATAGGATGCTGTCCTACTGGCCTATTACTAAAAGGGAGAGAAGAGGGTGAACAATCTCCTTTTCAGGAGATTGTTAAGAGGATATGACATGTAGAGAGCAAAAAGGAGAAATGTGTTGTCACTAGGCAAGGAGAGTGGAAGGAGGTGCAGAGAGGCAGGCATGCAAATTTAATTTGGATTGTATACTTTCACCTAATCACAATAAAAAAGAAAAATTTCTTAGCATACAATTTTTCATAGTATTTTCTTATGATTTTTAATTTCAGTTTTATCTGTTGTAATACCATCTACTTCGTTCCTTATTTGGGTTATTTGCTTCCTCTCCTGTTTTTCTTTTGTCATTTTGACCAATGGTTTATCAATTTTGTTATCTTTTCAAAGAACCAGCTTTAGTCTTATTAACTCTTTCAATTGTTTTTCTGTTGTCTATTCAGATCTGACTGAATGGCACTTGGCTTGGCTGGCATTTCATTTAATCTTGCTCTGACTTTTAGCATTTCTTTTTTTCTGGTACCCAAGGGCTTCTTTTGCTGCTCTATTTGTCCAAGTTATAGAGTTAATGTTTTAATTTTCACTCTTCTCTTGGGATGTGTACATTTATTGCTATTAATTGACCTCTGTGCACTGCTTTTGCTGTGTCCCAAAAGTTCTGGTAGGATGTGTTTTCATTCTTGTTTGATCCTATGAATTTCTTTATTCCATCATTGGTTTCTTCTGTAACCCAATCATCTTTGAGCAAGGTGTTGCTCAGTTTCCATTTTTCTTTTTTTTTTTTTTTTGTTATTGATTTCTACATTTACAGCTGTATGGTCATTCTATTTTCCTAGTTGTATTTCAAGAACTTCTAGAAGAGTGAAAGATAAGTAAGTATAAATGTTCTTTCTCATATCTTGTATGCCCCTGCCTACCTAGTTCTCACGGATGCAGCAACTCTTCCTTTGCCCATGGATACTTTAATCATGTTCCAGGTTGGCAGTACCAAGCTGCTATGCCATCACCTGGTTCTGGCTGCTTGGCTGTCCCATGCCTGTCCAAAGTTAATTTGAACATTGATCATTGCCTCACTTTAAACTGTTGTGGAACATAACACAAGAAGCAATGTATGAATGTATTTCTGCAGAATTCAGAGATGTGACTTCTGCAGCCTAACTATAAAAACCCAAATCCAAATCCACTGTCACCAAATCAATTCTGACTCATAACAAACCCATAGGCCTAACAGTAGAACGATGCTCCATAGGTTTTTCAATGGCTGATTGTTTTTTGAAGATCACCAGGCCTTTGTCTCAGGGTGTCTCTGGGGGAGTTTTAACTACCAACCTTTTTGGTTCACTTAACCATTTGTGCCACCAAGAGATTCAACATAACTACAGAATAGATGTATTTGAAACATTTCAGCCCCATCCCACTTTGCAGTCAGTCTTCATCCATTTTAAATGGTTACCAAACACATAACTGTATTAAGACCATTCCATAGCTTGTACCATTTGGATAATTATACAATCTTAGTACCATTTAAAATCTTAGTATAGCCATTTTTCTTAAATACAAAAGGAAAAATAATTATTCAGCGTAATAATAATTTATATTATTTGGCATCAAAACAAAACAAAATCCACTACCATCAATTCAAGTCTGACTCATGGTGACTCTATAGGACACAGTAGAAGTGCCCTATAGGGTTTCTAAGGAGCAGCTGGTGGATTCAGACTCCCCACTTTTTGGTTGACAGTCATTGCTTTTAATCACTGTGCCACGAGGAATGAGAGTAATAATGATAAGAACAGTTGCCATTTATCAAGTGATTATCATGGTTCAGGTACCATGCTGTGTGCTGCATGAATTTTATTTCATTTACTCCCTTCACAAAAATGCTGTGCTTATCTTTATTTTACAAATGGAGAAGCTGAGGCTCAGAAGGACTTTCTAACTTATCCAGTATCATTGCAGCTAGTAAGTGAATTTGAACTCTGCCTTCTCTACTCCATCAGTCTGTTCTCCTAAGCTGATGATCTTTAATCCAGTTTTCACATTTTTCACATTATAATCACAATTAAATCTGTATCTCTGGAAGCGTGACCTAGGCAGCAGTAACTTTTAAAAGCCTCTCAGGTGTTTTTAATAGATCATCCCCCAAAAGAATCCTGAAGTTTTATTACTTAAAATAGTTGTGACTGACTTTGGGTACTGTTTTAAATTGGTCAGGCCACTTCTCTGAGTCTCACTTTCCTTGTGATAGAGGTGGATTGGATGAGCCCCAGAAGTCTAGTCAAGCTTTGACATCCCACGATGTATATTTTCAAGTGAAAAATGGGGAGATGCAGCTATGCAAAAACCTAATGCCAGAAGATTTTACTAGACACATATTGGGAGCTAGAACAGTCAGACTGAAATATTTGTCAATAAAGCACTTGAGCATCAACACTACTTTCAACACACTTTGATTTTCCCACCCAGGCACTCCACCCTACCCTTTTGGTTTCCTGATGCTATCCAGAATTTCTGGTGGTTCTGATCCGTTTTCATACTTCAATTCTTACTTTTCAGGTATAACTAGCTGCTATTAGCCACACTGCCCTCTTTCCTTTCATGCATTCAACAAATATTTACTGAGTAGATGCTATATACTCCTTGAATACTCTGGGGGTCAGTTCTACCCTGGCCCCTAGGGTCGCCATGAGTCGGATTTGACTCGATGACACTTGGCTTTGGCTGGCTGCTATGTACCTAGCACTGTTCTAGTTGCTATGAATATAACAGTGAACAAATCAGTTAAGAATACTACCTTCATGGATCTTGTGCTCTAGTGAGGGGAGATAGACAATAAATGAGTTGAAAAGTATCCAGTGTCTCTGGTGGTGACAAGTGCTATAGAGAAAAAGAGGAAGAATAAGAAGGTAGAGGGCTGAGGGTGCCATTTCGGATAATGTATTAAGGGAAAATATCTCTGATGAGCTGATACTTGAACAGAGATTTCAGTGATGCGAAAGAGCAAGATCATCTGGTGGAAGAATATTTTAGGCAGATAGAACAGAATGTTATTCTGGAGCCACACTGGACAATTCCAAGTGAATTCTTTGAGGTGAGCAATTAGGACAAGAATTGATGGTACAGCTGTGTAAAATACAAAGAGGTCATTTGAGCCAGACATCACCTACTTAGCTTGTATCTCTGAGACGTTTGCTACCCTCGAGTCACTGAAATAAACTTTCACAGATTTGCTTCGCAAAAGAAGTAGGCCAACAATATAGTAATAATTAACGCAGACTGTATGGCGCAATAAAGGAGGGTGGGTGGTGCAGTTTGTTAAGCGCTTGGCTGCCAACCAAATGATCAGCAGTTAGAATCAACCAGCTTCTCTCCAGGATAAAAATGTGGCCATCTACTTCCATAAAGATTATATGTAGCCTTGGAAATGTCATGGGCAGCTCTACTTTGCCCTGTAGGGTCACTTCGAGTTAGAATCAGATTGATGGCAATGGGTTTCTTTTAGTTGGTATATCGCACAAGGGTCAAGAGCACAGAGTTAAAGTTATATAGACGTCAGATCTGACCTCAGCTCAAACTCATAAGAGGTATTTGACTTTCACCAAGCTATATTACTTGTCTGTACCTTAGTTTCTTGTCAGGAAATGAGAGAAAGTAGAGAGTTAGCAAGTAAAATATCAAGACACTATCAGGTACAAAACTATGGCCCCATAAAATAATTGTTATAATTTAAAATGTTGGAATAGAAAGGACACCAGTCCTGGAGACAGGAGATGTAGGATAAAATTTCAGCACCATCATTTATTAGACATGTGGCCATGAATAAGTGACTTAATTTCTCTGGGCACCACATTCTTCATCTATGGAGGATAATGGCCTCAAGGGTTATGATGGGAAACAAGAAACTTAAAAATTGTTACATACTGATTAACCTTTTGTTTTTATTTTTGTTTTTTCAGTTAGATGAGAGACTGAAGGTAGAGTGAAATGTGATCTGAGAATCCACGTTGCTGCTTGCAATACAAACGGCCATTCTAAGCAAATTTTCATAAAGATCAAAAAGGAAGGAAACTCAATTTCTCTTTAGCATAAATCCCTAACTTTTCTGGTCACCCAAATATACCAAATTGTTTTTATTGTGGGTTTTATATATGCAATTATTGCAGCACAGTCATCTATAACTGAAAAGACTTTAGAGTTCATTTGAAACAATCTGATCTTTGTAAACATAAGATAATTCAGGCCCAAAAGGTAAAGTGGCTAGTAGCTCGGGGTCACACAGTGAGTTAGTAGTAGATCCAGAAGTAGAATCCAGGTCGCCTGACTCTATATTCATTGTTCTTACTATAAAATTTGCCTGAGCTCCATAGGAGTCTCTGGGTGGACTTTGAAACTTCATGGGGGTTTGAATCATATGAACAGTTACAGCACTTGGCTGTTAACAAGGCATCTCAGAAGAAAGGACTAACAAACCACTCCCCCAAAAATCAGCCACTGAAAACCCTATGCACCCAGTTCTACTCTGCTACCCATGTGGTCTCCATGAATCAGGAAAGCTCAGTGCCAAGTGGTTTTCTATCTGTTCTATACTATTCCTAAGCCTCAGTCCTACCTATGCTATTGCATTTTGAAAGGCATTTGCCTTTACAAAAAGCACTCCCTAGGTATTTTTCTGAAATATCTATGTATCCTTATGTGATATTGCCAGACACATATATGAGAATGGGCTTTTTGCAGATGTCTCATAGTATTTCAGGTTGGTATTTAAACAGTACGAATAGTTGGACTAGATTCAGTTATACATTCGTTTCTCTGGGGCCGTTTAAAAAGACTATAACATAATTCCTCTTACCGTCACAAAAATCGTGCTTGAATAGAAGGAAAAAGAAACAGGTGGCTTTGTAAATTTCAAAGACCATTAAAACCCAGAAATGGGTTAAATTGCCAGAAAAATCCTAGCATGCCCAGAAACAACAAAGCATATAGTGTTTGGCCAAAAGCGGACCAAATATAAAGATTCCTATGGAGAATATTTCTGACTGGAACATTAGGAAGCACCATATAAACAAGACTTGTCATCTCGTTTGACACTTTCTTCCAAAGCCCTGGAAGCACTTAAGTCACAGATATGGTTTTGCCTAATGACATCATGCTGTGGGCAAATAATGAACTGAGTCTTTCCCAAATGGTCTCTAAGGAGTCTGCAGCATAATAAACTCAATAGAGATGGTACTATAAAGCCAAGATTCAACCTCCTATGAAGTCCCAGTGACATCATCTGAAAAGCTTGGTAAAGGTGAAGCAGTCAGTGGAATGTAAGACTGTTTTATAAGACACTACCAGAAGCTCTCACAGAAACAATTTCTTTTCTTGAGTACAGATGCAGGACTAGATCAACTGTACTAGAAACTGACACTTTCCAGCTAGCTAACTAAATTAAATTTTAGAAATGTTTCCTGCTGGTGCAGCATTTCTGTTTGTAGTACCCAAAGAAAAAGATGTCTCTAGTCCACATGGTGTGACCTACTCGCACCAGCTCAGTGGTCACTAGGTCTTGTTGTCATCCAAAAACAATGGTCCCCTCTTCTGAGACACAAACCTTATGTCATTTAAGATGCTGAGGCTGGATGTTATAACAATGTTAGTCACAGTGTTGAGAGATAATGTCCACTGAACACTTTTTTCTGTGCTAGATCACTCCTGCCTACTCATGCAAGGCTTAGAGCAGCATGCAACAACAAAGGCATCCTGTGAGCCAGGTAACTAGTATTGCTAACCTTAAAAAATAAGCTGCAGTTCAAAGAGATGAAATAACTTGCTTGAGGTTAAAGGACTAGTGAGAGGTGAGTAAGAATTGGTTTCAGCTAATTTGATGGCAAAGGTATTTATGTTTCATATCACAGGTAAAAAGCCAATAGAAGCTAAAAAGCAAGACGATAACTCATGCTTTGAAGCAAGGACACAAAATAAGGAGCACTAGCAAAGTTGCTGTCAGTGGAAGCAACTCTACGGCAATGAGGTTTTTGTTGTGGTTTTTGCTGTTTTTGGCTTAATAAGATTCTGTGGGCTATCTCTAGAAAGCTCCCCCAAAGGTCCCTGCATATACCACACTTCTTTTTAACAGATTATCTCACAAACAAACATACACACATATGTAAATTTATGTATAAAGAGAGCAGTGGTGGTAGCTGCACAACACTGTACATTTACTAAATGTCACAAGGTTGTTGTAATGGATTGAACTGTGTCCCCCGCCCCCCCAAAAAATACGTGCTATAAGTTCTAAATTCTATACTTGTGGTTATAATCCCCATTATAGCAATGTGCTTTCTTTGTTAAGAGGCCATATCAGTGTTGGGTGAGACGTAGAAAGAACAGATTAGGACAGAGAAGTAAGTAGAAATGCAGGAAGGTAGACACCATACCACATGAAGATCACCAAAGAACCAATTCAGAGGAGCCTTCCCCAGAGACAACAGAGAGAGAAAGTCTTCCCTGAAGAGCCAGTGCCCTGAATCCAGATTTCTAGTCTCCTGAACTACAAGAAAATAAATTTGTTTCTTAAAGGCACCCAGTTGTGGTGTGTCTGTTGCAGCAGCACTAGGTAACTAAGACAATTGTATACTTCAAAATGGTTAATTTTCTCTTACATGACTTTTACCTCAATTAAAAAAGAAAAATAAAATCAATGTTTGCGAAATATTTTTTTTACTTATAGAAAACTTCATTTGACCAAAAAAAACCACACCAAAAAGACTTAAATGTTTCTTCCTGCATTTTGAAAAAGTATATGAAAGAAAACTTCTACTTGAAGTTTCCTGATGAGCTACTGAGGCTCTTCATTATCAGTCGCCTCAGTAAAGCTATCTTAGTCTCTTAGAATCTATTGTTGCTTCACGCCATCAAGTCAATCCTGACTCCTAGTGATGCTATCGACGGGGTAGAACTGCTCCACAGCATTTCCAAGGAGCAGCTGGTGGAGTCAAACTGATGACTTTTTGGCTAGCAGCTGAGCTGTTATCCGCTGGGCCACCCGAGCTTTTCTCAGAATCCAGAATCTCAGAACTGGAAAAGACCACAGAGACCTTCTAGTCCAACGTCCTTCACCACGCAGGAGCTCTTCTTATCATATCTTCAATAAGCAATCATTTAGCTTCTGTTTCAGCACTTTCAGTGACCAGGAACTCACTACTTAAACCCTGCACATTCTATTTTTACATACATCCAATTAGTAGAAAGATCTTATGTAGGCTGGATTAAAGTTGCTGTGCTTGTACCTCTACCCACTGTCCTGCTTTATCCTTCTAAGGCTGTCCTGTCCACTTAATAGCCACTAATTCCATACAGCTATTTGAATGTAAATTAACTAACATTAAATTGGGTTTAAAATTTTCAAAAAAAGATTAAAATTTCACTTCCTCAGTTGCAATAGACATATACCAAAGTGTTTGATAGCCACATGCAGCTAGTGGCTGTTGTATTTCACAGTGTAGATATAGAACATAGCCATCATCTCAGAAAATTCCAGTGGACAGTACTACTCCATAGCAAAACAGAATGTCTACTTCTTCCATATGAAAAAAAGTATCCCATTCTTTTCCCTCACCCATTTTTTCTTCTTCTGAATAAGTATTTCTCATTCTTTCAACTTTGGGGAATGGTATACTGATTTTCTCTTGCTGTGTAAAAAATTATCAACTTTGTGGCTTAAAACAACAGCCTTTATTTTCTCACAGTTCTGAAAGTCAAAAGTTCCAGTGGGTTCTGCGAGGTTTTGTGCTCTGTCTCTCACGAGACTGAAATCAAGTTGTCATAGAAGCTTACCTGGGAAAGAATCCATCCAAGCTTATTGAGGTTGTTGATAGAATTAAGTTCTATGCAGCTAAAGGACTGAAGAGGAGCTATAGTGGCACAGTGATTAAGCACTCGGTAGCAACCCCAAAGGTCAATAATTCAAACTCGCCAGTCACTCCACAGGAGAAAAATGGGGCAGTATGCTTCCTTGAAGATTACAGCCTTGGAAACTCTATGGGGCACTTCTACTCTGTCCTATAGGGTGACTATGATTCAGAATCTGGAATCAACCCAGATGCCCAACAACAGATAAATGAATAAAGAAAATATGCTACATACACTCAATGGAACACTATGCAGTGATAAAGAACAATGATGATTTTAGGAAGCATCTCATAACCTGGTTTCAACTGGAGGACATTATGCTGAGTTAAAGTAGTAGTGGCAAAACAACAAATGTTGTAAGAGACCCCTACGATAAGAACTTAAAAACAGACTCACGCACAGAAGAAAAGACTCTTTGATGGCTGCAAGGGTAGGGAGGGAGCGAGGGCAAGGGAGGAGGGTTTAGATTAGATAGCTGATAGAAATTTTGTTGGGTGAAAGCAGTGACAGCACACAGTAGAAAGAAGATCAACTTAACTGGACTTCAACATAAAACCGAAAACTCTTCTAATCTTAACCCAATATTGCAAGGATAGCGTAGCGGGGGTAGGGGTCTGGAGATCACACTCTCGGGGGACATTGAGACCAACTGGCATAACTAGCCTATTGCTAAGTGAGTCTCCTGCACCCCATTTTGGTGGGCGGTGTTCTGGGGCCTTAAAAGCTAGCAAGCTGCCTTCTGAGGTACACTAAATGGTCCCAACTCAGCCAGAATAGATGATCACCAATGACAACAAAGACATCAGGGAAATGGAGCCCAGAAGGACTCATGTGAATGGGTGACTGTATCAACATTTGACCAGAAAAACCAGATGGCATCCAGCCACCACCAATGACAGCAGTGACAGGGCACATAACGTGGAGTCCCAGTGGCAACACGAGAAAAAGAGGGGTGTACACCAAGAACTCCACTAAAAAACCCCAATTGGAAAGGAGACTGTTGGGAGGATGAGACATGTATGGAGCAGAGAGGAATAGTGTGCAGTCACCGGACAGGGAGAGCAGTAGAAGCTGCATATAGGGGGGCATGTAAATTTACATGTGAATGTACATTTTCACTCAGTTATGTTAAATAAAAAAAAAAAAACCCAATTGATGGTCTGAAATCCCGGGAGTTCCCCTGGGAGCATGGCCTCTAGACCTGATACTGCTACTGATCATAAATCATTACTGATGTCAACTCTTCACACAGGAATGGATTGGACTCAGAGACACAAAGTGACCATATGATGTGTGCACTTTATGGTTCTATGCATCTATAGGATGCTGTCCTACTGGCCTTTTCCTAGAAGGGAGAGGAGAGGGTGGATAAGGGGGAACAGGAGATTGTTAAGAGGATATGACGTGTATAGAACAGAAAGGAGTGTGCTGTCACCAGGTAAGGAGAGCAGAAGGAGCTGCAGTTAGGCAGGCATGCAAATTTAACTTGGATTGTATACTTCGACTTAATCACAATGAAAAAAGAAAAAAACAAGCCCATTGCCATCAAGTTAATTCTGTCTCTCATATTGGACACTACATGACAGAGTAGAATTGCCCCATAGGGTTTCCCAGGAGCAGCTGGTGGATTTGAACTGAGCTCTTAACCAGCTGACCTCTTAACCACTGCAATACCAGGGTTCCTAAGACCACAAAATTTCAATCAAAGCCCAGAACTAAAAATCTTTTTCTCTAATTCACTACTGAAAGAAATTAGATCAGAGTTGCTCATTTAACAGTATTAACATCAGCTGTGGTAGTATTCCCTTGAAAAACCTGAAGCCAAAGAAAGTTTCAAAGGGATTGGCTTTGTGTGCCTAAAACACATAAAGCTTATTAAAAGGAAACAGATACCAACAATTACAAATTTAATACAGAAAATCAAGCAAAAAAATAGTAGAGTCACTGGGGTTAGGAATAGCTTAGCAAAATAATATGTTTTACATTAAATATAAAATGATGACATAGTTTAATCCATTATTCTCACCTACCTAATTTGAAGAATGCTAAGTTTCACAAAAGTATTCCCCTTCTTTGTGGTTTCTTGGAAATGTCAGTAAATAATACTTGGGGATACCTGCGAAGCAGGTAAGTGATGTTCTAAAAGTCTCAATCCTCCTAAGCAGGAAAATACTCAAATGGTGAGCCAAAGGCAACATTCTCCCATCCAGAGATAACAACTCGGTAGAAATTCCAACCTGCATCGTAATACTGTCATGCATTGTCACTTGGAGAATTCATGACCTTTCTGTGCATATAGTTCCATGTATGGTCCATGTTTCAATGTTTCCAAGTGTATTTACCCATCTTATGAAAAGGTGGTAGTCATATTTATCTGAGATACCTCAGGGGCCCAAGGTGGGTAGGAAAGAACTGAACGGCAGTGGTTGAAAGGGTTAAAAGTGCTGTATGAATAAAAGGCGGAATAATGACACTGATAACGATGATGATGGTGGTTATAGTGTGCTGAACAGAAGTGGATCCTATCTTACCGAGTCCCTGTATCTTCAGGTAAAGGCACCGGATTGTTTTGCTCTGCAATTTCCTCATCTTGAAAATGGAGATATTGTATATGTAAGTAATTCTAAAATAAAACATGACTTATCATTTACACTGTTTCCTACCCTCATGGACAACAATACTGCTCTTAGTGAAAACAGTCCTTAACCACATTGTGAGTGTATGGTTGACAAAAGATGGGTCCTCAATGACTGTTTCCAGTAGTATTCGCTGACCTTCACATATTCTGCTCCCAGCAACCTTTATCCCCAGAATGCCAGACCTGGTTACAGAGGTCATACTTCTAGGACTGACCCTAGCTTTTTCCCAAATGATTCTCATACGACAATAAAAAAACAAACTAAACTCACTGCCACTGAGTCCTTTCTGGCTCATAGTGACCCTATAGAACAGTGTAGAAACGCTCCATAGAGTTTCCAAGGAACACCTGGATTTGAACTACCAACCTTCCAGTTAGCAGACGTTGCACTTAACCACTTCACCACTGGGGCTTCCATAAGACAACAGGAACCCCAGAAGTGTTGCCAAGTCCTGCTGATTCCAAAAAAGTTGTCCCTTCTTCAACCTTGTTTCAACTTTTCCCAAGGTTAATTTTCTTCTATATTGACCTTTGTGTCAGAAGTAATGCCCTAATGTTTTAAAACTTTGAGTTCCCCAAAATTGGGTCCAATCATCTTTTCTAAATCAGGAAACTGCGATCCAGAAAGGTTAAGGTCCTAGAACTCAATCCCGTGGGCACACCTATCTATTCAGAATCATCCATCAGCCTGGTCTAGGATTCTCACCCACATGTGGAAGAGCCTACAAAATCAGACTGATCTGGAAGGCCAAAAAAGAAACACAAGTCTGGTTGAAGCCCTACAACAAATGCTGAGTTAACTCCAATGTGGCAGGTTATCTATTTTATTTTGTCCAGTATGACTATGTCTTTACATTCTATCACTTTTTTGACCAATTTTAAAATGATTTGAGACTTACAGAAATGTTGAAAAAAATAGTCCAGAGAGTTCACATAAGCCCTTCACCCAGTTTCCCCTAATGTTAAAAACTTCTATAACCTCAGCAAAATTATCAAAAACAGAAATTTTCATAGGTACAATAAAATTAACTAAATATAGAACTGGCTTGAATTTCACCAGATTTTGTTTTTGTTTTTTGGAAAACCTTGGTGGCATGGTGGTTAAGCATTACAGCTGCTAAACAAAAGACAAGCTGTTCAAATCCACCAGGTGCTCCTTGAAAACTATACAGGGGCAGGTCTACTCTGTCCTATAGGATCACTACACGTCAGAGCCAACTCAACAGCATGGGTTTGGGTTTTTGGGGTTTTTGGGTTTTTTTTTAATCTTTTTTCTATTCTAGGACACAATCTAGAACCCCATATTATAATGGCATGTCTTCCTACTCTCCTCCAGTCTGTGAGAATTTCTCTGTTTTTCTTGGTCTTCCATCACCTGGACACTTTTGATGAATGCTGATCGGTTATTTTGTCAAATGTCCCTCAGTACTTGAATTTAAGGTTTTAGAAGAACCCAATTCTCATGGTTCAGTAAAAGTAGAGCCCTTGCTTTGCATCTTGGTCACGTCCATTTTACCACTCACTTCTACTCAAGTAGAACCTGGTAACCATTTTCTCTGATGACCATTCCCTAGCTGTAAGATAGCAAATTTATCATCCTTTGCTTCCTGAAATGGGATTTGCTATTCTTCAGGTGTCTCTGGAGAATTACCTTGCAATGCATCACAAGTAATGAGAAACATTGTCAGGACACAGGATGGGAAGCTTATTAATATGTTAATCATGTGTCTACATTGTTATCTTGCCTGGTTTAATTATGACAGAGTACTGTGGTGGAGGTGAACAACTGAGCACAATGCTGCAGTCAAAAGCCATAAAGAGCTGATGTGTGCAAGTTACATGAAAAGCTTTGAAAATGCAAACCACAGGAGCCCCAGGCAGTGTTAACTGGAACCACTTACATACCAAAGCACAAGAACTTTCCAAGTGCTATCTGATGCTACACATGAAGGATAGCAAAAGACACTGTATACCTCACCCATCCTTTGATACATCATGTACCTATCAGAAAAGAGGACGCATACCTGTGGAAGGCAGCTGGGAGGAGGTCTACCTGGGTGAGTGACCTTGCGCAGGCCCCTTAAAGTCTCTGAATTTCAGTTCCCTTACCTACAGGGACTAATTACCCAATAAGCAAGGCATGAGCATACCTACTTGTGCTTACTTACTAACCTGTAGTGCACGACTTCGCCTGGTTTTCACATCAAAGACGTGGTGAAACCCATGGGAAGTTGTGCACTACAGATTAGTAACTAAGCACAATTAAGCCCTTGTGTACCTTGCTTACTGGTTACTCTGCCCCTGCTTCCCTGTAACAATGGGATAGCAGAGCCAATTACACTCACTTCATAGGTTCTATTGGCAAGGGGGGAGTGGGGTAGGAGAAGAGGAGACAAATGAGAGATCACAAAGCACAAAGAGCCATCATAGGCAGAGTTACACGAGCGATTATTTGACACAAATCTGTGGCACCAGAATGCTGTTCTTCTGACAAATCTCCGACCAGCACCATCCAAGATTTGACAGTTTGATGATCTTGCCAGCAATTAGGGCTTGCTCCTGTAGCAGTGCTACTTGCCCTTCATCCCCTAGCTCCACAGCTCTTTGCACTGATTTCCATGAGGATGCCTGTTTGGGGGTCCCTTTGGCACTGCAAGATTCTCAGGAGCAATAGGCAAGGTTGTTAATGGGACATGTTAGCTGAATGAATTAATGAATGATGAAGGGATGAATAAACTGTTAGCTCATTTGCTCTTCTCAACAACCTTGAAAAAACAAGCAGGAGACATATTATTTGCATTGTAACGATGGAAATGAGACTTGGAGTTTAAAAGGTCACCATGAGTCGGATCCGACTCGACGGCACTTGGCTTGGCTGGAGGTCACACTACTTATGGGATTTCCACACTGCTAGGGCCAGGAAAAATATAGAGTACGCTGACCACCAGTCGCTCTAATTCATCCGTGGACACAACCCTAGGGCTAAGGATTTTCTTATTTTTAAAGAAACTATTGACAACCTGGTGAAAGCCTAAGACAGATATTCAACAGGGCTGAGACTGTAGATGGATGTTCTTTTGTCATATTTCCAACACTGACCCTTTAATTTTTAGATTATTAGAGCAGGAAAAACTTCTAATGACCCTCTGGTCTAGTAGTCTTCAAACTACCAGTCACCAGGGATTACTGGGTTGTAAAACGAGTTTGGTGGGTCACAACAAGCAATTCTTTAAAGAAAAAAAAAACTAAAAATATCAGAACCCCTCACCCACAAGCAGTTGTAAGTAATTGTCTTAGTCATCCAATGCTGCTATAACAGAAATGCCACAACTGAATGGCTTTAACAAACAGAAATTTCATTTTTTCACAGCCTGGTAGGCTGTAAATCCAAATTCAGAGTATCAGCTCAAGGGAAAGTCTTTCTCAGTAGGTGCCAGAGGAAGGTCCTTGTCATCGATGTTCCCTGAACTGGGAGTTTCTGAGGCACAGAGACCCTAAGTCCAAAGGACACACTCTCCTGCCTGCACTGTTTCTTTCCTGATGGTGTGAGGTCCTCAACTCTCTGCTTACTTCCCTTTCCTTTACATCCCAAGAGACTGCCTCAAGGCACAACATAATCTTATAGGCTGAGTCCTGCCTCACTAACACAGCTGCTGCCCATCCTCCCTCATTAAGGCAGGATTTACATTAGAGGCAGGATTTACAGCATATAAAACCAAAACCAACCCCAATGTGGTCGAATAGATGCCGACTCACAGCGACCCTATAGGACAGAGTAGAACTGCCCCATAGAGTTTCCAAGTAGTATCTGGTAAATTTGAATTGCTGACCTTTGGGTTAGCAGCCATAGCACTTAACCACTATGCCACCAGGAGTTTCCTTACAGCTGTGTGTGTGTGTATTACAGTATATAAGATCATATGTATATATATATTACAGCATATAGGATCATATAATTCCAGGAATCATGGCCTGGAGAAATTGCTATATGCTATACAAGTTTTGGGGGAAACACAATTCAATCCATGATGGTACTGTTTGGTGAAACTTATTTTTAGTTCTATTTATAGGAATTATGGTCACCTTGTGAAGAAATATATTTCTGACTATACATCACAGAAAAAAAAAATTGGGAAATCACTTCTCCAACCCCAACTCTCCACACCACAGATGAGGAAACAGAGTGGAAAAGTGACTTGCCCAAGTTCACACAGCCAGTAGTGGTAGAGCTAGGACCACGGTTCAATTCTTCTAATTCCCAGTTCCAGGGGCTTACTTTCGTATCACATCTTTTGGAAATTCTGACCATATGCAGATTGTCAATAGTTTGGACAAACAAACTTGTACATCTTCTGAATACATAACTCTGAGCACGTTTAGCGACGTTCACTCTGTTCAGTCATCAGAGTCCATGTGGGTCCAGCTGTTACACATGCTCTCATTTAAGAACATTATGCCCCTTATAACACTGTGGAGCTGGAACAATCTCTAACATTCTCTTGAGGAATGGAATGACAGAGAGTCTGATCTGGGAGTGCCTAGCAATGACCTTGTAAAATCCAGCTGATAAAACAGTTCTCACTTTGGCAAACTGGCTTCTTACTGTAAGCCCTGGATTCTCCAAGGTAGTCTCAATAGTAAAATCTCTGTCTGGCTCAAAGTCCTATGTCAGAACATATGCTCCAAGTTTTGTTCATGAAAATACCACCATCACTACATCTACTGGGATGAGGCTATTTCCTGCAAGAGGCTAAAACAACTGATCATTTGGAATCAGCTTTCTTTACACATTTCATTAGGATATCACTTTAGTAAGCGATTGTGTGGTCTGCATAAGTCGGCAGAGATGCTGGCTTGACTCACAGAGACGTTGAGTAGAATCAGAAGAAAGAGCCCACAGAGCCCTGGCCTCAGGAGAGACCCCTCTCACAGCAAGTCCCTGAGGAGCAGTACCCATGGACCACTCCCCAGGATCTGCATGTCTAGCCACATCCATGTCCTGAGAGAAAGACGCCATGTTGGGTGTAAATCAAAGAGAGTTCCTGAGGCACCCTGCCCCAACCGAAGCCCTGTGTTGCCATAGCAACAGTTGTTTGAGGGATTTAGAAGGTTGGATGGCAAGACTCAAGGTCAAGTAAGCAGTGGGCTCAGGTTGTAAAAATTCAGCCCACAGAATATGCAAACGTTAGTGAGGAAATCTCTGAAACTCCTTAATTCACACCAAGTGTGTGCATTAGCCAAGTACAAGGTACAATTCTTTGTTAAAGAAAGAAATTTTCTCCTCTCAACATAAAAGGGGAAAGGTAGGCTGCCACAGAGAAGCCTCACAGCCATTCATACCTTCATGTGACTGACATTCTATTTACTACTATGAGACAATGCTTAATTTTTATGTTAAAGTTAGGATATTGTAATTTGGAAGCTCTGTCACACAGGGTTGCTATGAGTTGAAATAAACTTGATGGCACCTAACAACAAAACACAAAGACCACGCCTTCTTCCATGGACACAGCAGGAAACATTAGTAGAGGTAGATGGGATATCACTGTTTCCTGCCTCTACACAGTATCAGGTGACCACACACATTCTACCCAGGAAGCTGAGCAAACACATTCTGGCCACAGTGAATGGTGCATAGTGATATAGAGTGTGTTGTGGTTGAGTAAAAGAAGTTAAGTCACACAAGAAGGCTGAATTCATGCAGACCCAGAACTAAAAACCCAAACCAAATCCAATGCTGTTGAGTCAGTTCTGACTCATAGGGACACTATAGACAGAATAGAACTTTCCAATAGCGTGTCCAAAGAGTGCCTGGTAGATTTGAACTGCCGACCTTGTGGTTAGCAGCTGTAGCACTTAAGCACTATACCACCAGAATTTCTGACCCAGAACTAGAGGGCAAGAATTCGAGCAAGGGAGGGAGGCCTTTAAAAATAGAAATGCAGATCCTCACCTGGTGGGAGCAGAGCCTGTGGCCCTTAGACAGTCTGTCCAGAGGAAGGTCAGCCTTCATGGATTTCGTTCGCATTCAGTGTCAGCGTCACTTTATTCCCCATACAGGCCTTGGGCAGATGGAGTCTCCTAGTATCATGTGATTATTCCCCCTCATGGACCTTGTAACTTCTTTCTTCTAAGGACCATCCTCTTCTACACGCTTCATTCCATATATCACTCCTACTACCCACACTACTGTCTCTACCTGTTTCCCCACTAGACTCTCTCTGCCAGGTCCATGGGACAAGCAAGCCTCTTCTGTCAAAGATGTGGGGCTCCCAGATGCTTGAAGGGCACATCCCTGGCAGTGCTACACTTGTCTGCTCTTCTTGCAGGAACTGATCTTCCTGGCTTCTTTATACCTGTACCATTTTGCCAAACTCTTGGGAATATTTGACCCACTGATCAGGGGCACTCACATCCTACATTGCTCTCTAGATAAGATGAGGCTTTCTTACAAATATGCATAGAAATCCCTCCCTTCCAAATAATACATCCCTCCTCTGGCTCAGGCATTCATATCAAGTCTTGCCATAGGAAAGGTCTGTTCTATTCATGGTCAATGAGGAACTACCATGGGAAACCTTCCAAATTGAGGGAGAAAAGCCAAAGCTGGCATACAATGTGGAAGAGCCAAAGAGGTTCTAGATTTTTTCCTAGGTTATGTTCATGGAAGCACCTGGCGGGGGGGGGGGGGGGAGGCTTGACTTTGATCTTTAACACACGTGTGGCAACTGCTAAGAAAACTCTGGTGCTATAGTGATTAAGTGTTACGGCTGTTAACCAACAGTTCGTCAGTTGGAATCCAACAGGTGCTCCTTGGAAACTCTATGGGGTGGTTCTACTCTATCTCGTAGGGTCACTCACTGTAAGTCAGAATTGACTTGAGAGCAACAGATTTGGTTTAATGGGCCACTTGCTAGGGACAGCCCTAGTGTGGGTCTTTCCAGTCAAATGGTACCCAAAGGGCTCACTTGAAACTCTCAAATTTAGGTCTCTCTGGTCATGCTCCAAAACATGACAAGGCTGTGCATAGGAGGGTCAGTCAACTGGAACCAACGGCTGCAGTGCAGTCATGTAAAGATTACAGCATAGGTAGATGCTGGTTAAAGATTCTACCCTGGGTGACCAAAAGACTTCAGATGGTGCTAGAGAAACTGAAAATTAACCAAGAAAATTAAACTGTTAAATTAATTTAAAAACATGCTTTGAGGTGTACCACATGCAGACCTCTAGTCATTTATAATGGTGGTAGCCTTAGTTTCCTAGGAAACTAGTTTCCTTTGTGCCTGTCATTTGGTTTTAAGGGCTGCTGCTAAGAAGGAGAAGCCAATTAACAGAAGGAGGTCGTTGTAGGTCTCGGAGATTCATAAGTGGAAAGAAAATTAGGCACACGTTTAACTAGAAGGATAAATAGGATGTGGGCTCAAGAAAGAAGTCAGCAAAGAAACACATTTCTTAGGAAAAGATGACCTGCAGATGACCTTTTGGGAAGGCAAGTTCCCTGTTTGGAGAGCTCACAGGCTAAACCTAAGGTCAGAGGAACAGGAGACCCATAATAATAATAAGTTAAGTATACCACTGACCCACAAAAGGCATTTGACAAAATCCAATGCCCTTTTATGACAGAATCACTATGAGCTGAAATCAGCTTGATGGTAATGGGTTCATGATATAAAGACTCAGCAAACTAGAAAGAGAAGATAACTTCTTTAACAGGAAAATGATCTTTATTAAAAACTTACAGGTAACGTATTCAATGATAAAAGACTAAAAGCTTTCCCAATATAAGGACACCCACTTTCACCACCGGGAGCGCCTAGGTGGTGCAAACATTTAAGGTCTCAACTACTAATCAAAAGGTTGGTGGTTCAAATCCATCCCGAAGTGCCTCAGAAGAAAGGCCTGGTTATCTACTTTTGTAAAATCATAATCATTAAAAATCCTATGGGGTATAGTTCAACTCTGAAACACATGGGATCACCATGATTTGGAATTGACTTAACAGTAACTGGTGGTGGTGATGACTCAACATTGTACAGTAAGTTCTATCCAGAGCAATGTAAGGTAAGAAAGAAAAGGCATTCTAATTGAAAAGAAAGAAGTAAAACTGTATTCACAAACGACATGACTGTAAATATAGAAAATCCCAAAGAATCCACAAGAAAGCTACTAGAGTTAATAAACTGAGCAAAGGTGAAGATTACAAGATCAAGATGCAAACATCAATTGTGTCTGTATACAACAGCAATGAACAATTCAAAATGGAAATCAAGAAAACAATTCCATTTATAATAACATCTAAAAGAATATGACACCTGTGAAACTTCACCAAGGAGGTGAAAGATGCATGCACTGAAAACTATAAGCATTTACTGAAAGAAATTAAAGACAAAATCAATATAAGGACATTCCATGTTCATGGACTAGAAGACTTAATATTGTCAATATGTTAATACTATCTGAAGCAATTTATAGATTCAGTACAATCCCTGTCAAAATTTCAACAGCCTTCTTGGAGAAATGGAAAAGCCAGTCCTTATATTCATGTGGAATTACAAGGGGTCCTAAAAGGGCAAAATAATCTTAATTCCTGTAGCCAGATAGTGTCTGATCTTCTCACTTACATGAGGGCTTCAATGACTGATAGGATTTAATGTGGGAAAACTTCCAGTGCAAGGACAGGCAGGAGGTACAAAAATCTGAGGCCACAGATGTCCCAGCCTTTGCCAGCGGCCATCACATTTGCTCCAGATACTCTGACCACCAGTCACTTTAATTCATCCATGGGCACAGCTCTAGGGCTGGGGATTTTCTCTCTGATTGTGGCCACAGCTGCCTTTTTGGTACTGTACCTCTGCTTCTTTCTTCCCACAGAACAGGAAGATAAATGTCCTAGGCTAGGACTTCCCAAATGTGCTTTGTTGCCCCACTGCCACATTCTCAGCTATTCCAGATGGAGCTGTGGCAACTTCGCAGCCTACATTTGTTTTGCTTAACTCAGAGCCTGGAGGCTTCCTTTTTAAATAGAGGCTAAAACAAACATTTTGAGATCCTAGCTGAGTCTGCCAGTTTGTCATTTTACATTTGATTTTCAACCTTGACTGGATGCTGTCAAGTGAAGCTGAATGTGCAAGAAGTCACAACGGTGTGAATTCTCCCTCCCTGACAGCCTCTCACTCTTGGCTCTAGTGATGTCCTTCTGAACACAAGTAGACCTGGGTACCCAAGCAGGACTCCCTTAGAGATGTGGAAGGTGGTTGATGGGAAGGTACTTTCTGACCCTTGAGTAGGGATCCATTCTCCTGAAATATTTTACAGGTTCTTTAGAAACATTGGAAACCCTGATGGCATAGTGGTTAAGTGCTACTGCCTCTAACCTAAAGGTCGGCAGTTGGAATCTGCCAGGGGTTCCTTGGAAACTCTATGGGGCTGTTCTACTCTGTTCTATAGGGTCACTATGAGTCAGAATCGATTCAATGGCAAGGGGTTTGGGTTCAGGGTTTTTTGGGGGTGCTTAGAAATGTTAAATCCTGATGGCATAGTTGGAAGCCCTGGTGGCGTAGTGGGTTAACTGCTATGTCTGTTAACCCCAAAGGTCAGCAGTTCAAATCCACCAGACACTCCTTGGAAACTCTATGGGGCAGTTCTACTCTGACCTCTAGGGTTGCTATGAGTTGGACACGACTTGATGGCAGTGGGTTTGGTTTTGGTTAGGTGGCATAGTAGCTATGAGCTACAGCTGCTAGTCAGAAAGGTGGCAGTTCAAATCCATCAGGCACTCCTAGGGAGCTCTATGGGACTGTTCTACCCTGCCCTATAGTGTCGCTATTAGTCAGAATCTACTCAACAGCAGTGGGTTTGGCTGGAAACTGGTGGCATAGTGGCTAAGTGCTACATCAGCTAGCTGAAAAGTTGGCAGTTCAAATCCCCTAGGTGATCTTTGGAAACTAGATATGCCAGTACAGCTCTGCCTTATAGGGTCACCATGAGTCAACATCACCTCAATGGCAGTGGGTTTGGCTTTTGTTTTTAGAAATAATCTGGCCCCTTGTTTGACAAACAGCATTTTGTTTGGTACATGAGTGGGATTATTGTGTAGTGTGACTTGCTATTGTTAGACACATCAATTTAAGGGACTGCTTTGCTCAAAATAATTTCTCCATTCCCTGGAAAAGTATCACTTCCCAGGGATTGAATCCCTGGTACTTATATCAGGGCCCTGAGTTCCTTTAGCACGGCCCTTCCTCATAGAGCCAAAGGCAAACATCTGATGTAAACTGGGCCAATTACTGGAGTTGTTAGGTTCAGCATTGGTGGTTCAGTGGCAGACTTCTCACCTCCATGTGAGAGACCAAGTTCAGTTCCCCACAGTGTTTTGACAGCTGATAACAAGAAGTTGCTAACAGAGGGTGGTGAGTTTGGGGAACTCTCAGTCATAGTCACTGCCATCCTGAGGAAGCTGGTCTACAGAAGGGGGCATGAATGTGCCCCTCAGACAAAAGCAGAGTGGTAGAGAGCAGTCATTGCCTGCAGTTTTCCCCAAATCCTAGCCATAGTGCCGATCTTCTTACAGTTATATGTGAGATGCCTCATTACCAGCCCAATATATATTTTTGTTTCTTAGCCTGAAGCTGGTTGGAGTTTGGTTTCTGTAGCTTGCAATCAGGCCTTTCTTTTTCATTGCATATTTCTTAATGCCCAGTAGAACTTCTTTTCTTTTCAAGACATGCTGTAACTAAGAGGTTTGTATAAGGAATCAAACGGCCCACTACCATGACTGTACCAATTATGGTACTGTTAAGACCACGTGTTTGCTTCTAATGTGTTTATCATGCAAATTCCTGCAAGGCCAAGAAGGAATCTTGCACAGTTGTGGCCTTTGAGTTCTAATTACCTGGGAAAGAGGTAGGCTTTCAAATAAGACATGAGAACTGAGAAATTAGACCTTAGGTGAGATGAGACATCTTTCTGGGCCTTGCTTTTTATTGCCAGCACTTCAAGTAATCCAGAAAGCTTGAGGGCACTCCTGGGTGATGGTGGAAGGAGAGTCTTTGTTACATGGAGTGTGGTCAGGGACAAGAGAACAGTGGCTTTCAACCATTTTTTTAATCATGTCCCAGATTAAGACATACTTTATATTGCAAATGAGCAATATAAATACAAAACCAAAAGAAAAAAAGTCAGAAAATAATATGTAAAATTATGATGTACAGTAGTATAGTTTGGTAGTTTTTTTATTCCATTGCTGTAAAAAAATTTGCGATCCACTCAAGCTGATTTTCTGTTGCTGTTGTCAATTGCTGTGGAGTCCATATCAATTCACGGTGACCTCATGTGTGCAGCACAGAACTTCTCTGTGGGGTTTTCAAGGCTGTGACTTTTCAAAAGCAGATCACCAGGCCTTTCTTCTCAGGCATTTCTGGGTAGGCCTGAACCACCAACCTTTTGGCTAGTTGAATACTTTGGTCTCAGGACTCATTTATACTCTTAAGAATTTTTGAGGACACCATAGAGAGTTTGTGTATTTGGATTCCCTCTAGTGATACTGAATTAGAAATGAAAAATGGCAGAGAGGCGGAATCAAGATGGCAGACTAAGCACACGTCTCCTTATATCCCTCTGGAAACCAAGACCTAAATTGATAATCAAATGGAGCCTTCTGGTCACCTAATCAGCTCCAAAACACAGCACAAGGCTGTTACTTTGGACTTCATTCTCCTGAGCGAAAAACCTCCTCTCTTACGCTGACTCCAGCACCTGGCTAGCCCTGGCTCTCACAGACGGAAGGTAAACGCACCATTGTGACTTCTTTTTTCCACTGTCTTGGGCGGCGGGCAGAGCTGGGTGTCGCCTAGCAGCTAGACTCAGACACGCTGCTGGGGGGACAGGCAGGCGAAATTCCAATATTTTGAGAGCCAGGCTTGGGACTCTGTTAATCTAGCCACTTTGAGCCTGTCATTTTATATCTGCCTCAAGCGGCGTTTGTACTGAGTTTTGCACTCAGTGGGCAGGACGCCATGTTGGATACGGAGATTCTAGCGGGACCTCATTCTTAGCCTGGGAGCCAGCGCCTGCAAACAGGACAGTGCTTCTCCAACAGAAAAGCAGTAATTTACCTAGTGCCACCTGCTTTGGGGGTCCTTCAACAGAATCAGAGGAATCACTACCCTTCTGTCCACTGCCTGTGTGGAGGGTGCCATCTTGGATATGGTGGCCGCAGCTGGACCTAATTCTTAGCTTGGGAGCCAGAGCCTGCCCACAGGAGAGAGCTTTGCTATCAGAAAAGCAGTACTCTACACAGTGTCCTCTAAGGCTAGGCCCTGTCAGCAGAGGCCAACAGGGCAGTAGCATTGTTGTATTCTGAACTAGTTTGTATCATCTGGGGTTGGGTATAGTTGCGCTTACTTTGTCAGTTGAAAAGAGGGACCTCTACACCTGAAAACCTAACTGACTTGTGAAGTGGTCAAATATCTTTTCCTTTACATTCTAAGACAGCCTAGAGAAACAGCTGCGGTCCATCCTCACAGTACCTCTTCCAGTCTCTACATACTCACATGGGACCCAAAAAGCAACAGACACTTGTGGCATACAAACAATCACTCATGGTATCAGAAGACTCCCAAACAAAGCAACCAAGGAGTTTTCCAGATGAAGAAACTTTTCTGAAAGCATCAGGAAGTGAATACAAAATGATTATATACAGAGCCCTTCTAGACCCTATACAAAATGCATGAGAACAAAATGAAAAATTAAGTAAAATGTTCGATCTGATGGGACATCAGTACTCTGAAATCCAGCAGATCAAGAACAAAATCAAAGGCATAGAAACTTCAATACAAAGCCAGGAAAACAGAATGGAACAAATAGAAAAAAGAATTTCTGACTTGGAAGACAGAGCTGCTGAGGCCAGTGTCTATGAGCAGAAATCAGAAAAAAAGAAACAAGAAAATTGAAGAAACATTAAGAAGCATGTGGGACTCTATTAAGAGGTACAACCTTCAATTAATTGGAGTCCCTGAACAAGGTGAGACATCTGAGAACACAGAGAGTATCGTTGCTGAGCTGCTGACAGAAAACTTCCCAGAAATCATGAAGGAAGAGAATATAGACATCTCAGATGCATATGGTACGCCACCCAATATAGATCTCAAAAGAAAGACTCTGAGACATATTATAATCAAGCTCAACAAAATGAAACATAAGCAGCAACTCTTAAAGGCAGCAAGACTCAAAGCAAAGCTAACATTCAGAGGGAAACCCTGTAGGATCTCTTCAGATTTCTCAGCAGAAACCATGCTGGCACGGAGACAGTGGCATGACACATTCAAAGCCTTGAAGGAGAAGAACTTCCAACCAAGAATTATATATCCTGCAAAACTATCTTTCAAATACGAAAATGAAATTAAGACATTCCCAGATAAACAGAAACTCAGAGACTTTGTAAAAACCAAACCAAAACTACAAGAAAAATTGAAAGAAGTTCTTGGCTCTGGCTTAGAAGAACAAAACCACGAACTTTATATTTTAGAATGACTTTACTACTCAAAACTCTACTCAGTTAGGGAAGGCTCCAAAGTCAACCACAGCTTTGATAAGGAAAGAAGCAGTCCAGTGATCATCATGAAAACTATGGTGTCATCATAATAAAAAGAGGGATGTGCTACAGTTGTTATAGTCCTTCCAGATAGAGAGGAAGAAGACAAGACTGGTAGTAATTAAAATTGGGTTTATATATAGTTTATAAAGGGGGACCATAGGGGCAGCTGTAAGCACAACAAAGATGTATCATATCGTTTCAAGAAATGTAACACAGGAGTCTCAACAACCACAAAACCAGCTCTGAAAAAGGTGAAAAATCGACTCACAAAAAAGAATGTCCCAGAACAGACTAATAAGAACAACAGAGAAAACATCAACATAAAAATAAACACATCACAATGGCAGCACTGAACACATACCTATCAATAATTACATTGAATGTGAATGGACTGAATGCTCCAGTAAAGAGACATCGAGTGACATCTTGGATCAAAAGACATGACCCATCCATATGTTGTCTACAAGAAACTCACTTGAGACCTAATGATAGGAACAACTGAAAATTAAAGTTTGGGAGAAAATATATCAAGCTAACAGTGAACAAAGAAGAGCAGGGGTGGCAATTCTAATCTCAGACAAAATCAATTTTAATGTCAAATCCACCATCGTGGACAAAGATGGACAACACTATTTATTGCTGAAAGGTTCAGTACACAAGCAACACTTAACTATATTAAATATTTATGCACTTAATATCAGAGCACCTAAATACGTCGAAGAAATACTGACTCCACCATAATAGTGGGAGACTTCAACACTCCACTCTCAATACTAGACAGATCATCTAGAAAAAAACTCAGTAAAGATACAGAAGAACTCATTGCCACAATTAACCAACTAAACTTCATCGATATATACAGAACTCTCCACCCATCAGCAGACAACTACACCTTCTTCTCCAGTGCAAATGGAACATTCTCCAGAATTGACCATGCGATAGGCCATAATGCAATGCTCAACAAAATCCATACCACTGAATTACTGCAAAGCATCTTCTCAGATCATAAAGCCATAAAAGCTGAAATCAGTAGCTGAAAAACCAGAGATAGAAAGTGGAACTCTTGGAAACTGAACAACAGCTTGCTCAAAAAAACATAGATTATAGAGGAAATCAAGGATGAATTAAAGAAATTCATGGATTCCAATGAGAATGAAAACACTCCCTACCAGAACCTATGGGATACAGCCAAAGCAGTGCTCAGAGGTCTGTTTATCTCCATAAATGCACACATCTGGAAGGAAGAAAGAAACCAAATCAAGGAACTAATCCTACAGCTTGAACAAGCAGAAAGAGAACAACAGAGGAACCCCTCGGGCACCAGAAGAAATGAGATCCTAAAGATTAGAGCAGAGCTAGATGAATTAGAGAATAGAAAAACAATTGAAAAAATTGAAAAGACCAAAAGCTGGCTTTTTGAAAAAATCAACAAAATTGACAAACCACTGGATAAACTTACTAAAGAAAAGCAGGAAAGGAAACAAATAACCCAAATTAGAAATGAGAGGGGGGCTGTCACCACAGATGCAACAGAAATCAAAAATATCATAACAGAATACTATGAAAGACTGTACACTAACAAATTTGAAAACCTAGGGGAAATAGACCAATTCCTTGACTCATACCACCTACCCAAATTATCACAACGTGAAGCAGAACAACTTAATAAATCCATTACAAAGGAAGAGATTGAAAAGGCCCTCAAAACACTGTCAACCAAAAAAAGTCCAGGTCCAGATGGCTTCACGGCAGAATTCTACCAAGCATTTAGAGAAGAGTTACCTCCAATACTACTGAACCTATTTCACAGTATAGAAAGGGAAGGAGTACTCCTAAACTCGTTCTATGAAGCCAGCATAACACTGATACCCAAGCCAGGGAAAGACCCAACAAAGACAGAGAACTACAGACCGATATCACTCATGAATCTAGATGCAAAAATCTTCAACAAAATTCTTGCCAATAGAATACAACATATCAAGAAAATAATCCATCATGACCAAGTGGGATTCATACCAGGGATGCAAGGCTGGTTCAACATCAGAAAAACAATCAATGTGATTAACCACATAAATAACACAAAATACAAGAATCGCCTGATTTTGTCCATTGATGCCGAAAAGGCATTTGATAAAGTCCAACACCCATTCATGCTAAAAACTCTTAGCACAATGGGCATAGACAGCAAATTCCTCAAAACAATAAGGGCCATTCATACAAAGCCAATTGCCCACGTCATCCTGAATGGAGAGAGACTGAAAGCCTTTCCCCTGAGATCAGAAACTAAACAAGGATGCCCACTCTCACCTCTCCTATTCAACATTGTGCTAGAAGTTGTAGCCAGAGCAATTAGACAAGACCAAGAAATAAAGGGCATCAGCATTGGCAAAGGGGAAGTTAAACTCTCCCTGTTTGCAGATGATATGATTGTATATGCAGAGAATCCCAAGGAATCTATACGTAAACTACTCAAACTGATAAAAGAGCTCAGCAAAGTCTCAGGATACAAGCTAATCATAAGTAAATCAGTAGGATTCCTTTATACCAACAACGAGACTATTAAGGAAGAAATTATCAAATCAATACCATTTACGATAGCCCCTAAGAAGATAAAGTACCTAGGAATTAATCTAACCAGAGAAATAACAGACCTTTACAAAGAGAAATACAAGCCCTTACTACAAGAAACTAAGAGAGACTTAGATAAATGGAAAAACCTACCCTGCTCATGGATAGTAAGACTTAACATTGTGAAAATGTCTATTTTACCCAAAGCAATTTATTTATATAATGCAATCACAATACAAGTTCCAGCATCATTTTTAATGAGATGGAGAAACAAATCACCAATTTTGTTTGGAAAAGGAAGAAGCCCCCGATAAGTAAGGTACTACTAAAGAAGAAGAACACACTGGGAGGCCTCTCATTACCCGACCTTAGAACATACTACACTGCCACAGTGGTCAAAACAGCCTGGTACTTGTACAAGAACAGACAGATGGATCAATGGAACAGAATTGAGACCCCAGAGATGACACCATCTGCCTATGAACAGTTGATATTCGACAAAGGCCCTAAGACATTAAACTGGGGTAAAAACAGTATCTTCAACAAATGGTGCTGGCAAAATTGGTTATCCATCTGCAATAAAGTGAATCAAGATCCATACACCTTATACAAAAACCAACTCCAACTGGATAAAAGACCTAAATATCAAACCTAAAACGATAAGGCTCATCCAAGAAAAGGTAGGAACAACAATGGAAGTTTTAATACACAATGTGGACAGACTCCAAAATCTGTCAAACAAACCACAATCATCAGAAGAGAAAATAGATAAATGGGATCTATTAAGAATTAGACACTTTTGCTCATCTGAAGACTTTATTAATAGAATTAAAAGAACACCTACAGAATGGGAAAAATATTTGGAAACTCTATGTCAGACCAACGCCTGATTTCCATAATCTATAGGATACTACAAAATATCAACAAGAAGAAGATAAACCATCCACTTAAGCAGTGGGCAAAGGAGATGAACAGACATTTCACTAAAGAAGAGATCCAGGCAGCCAAAAAACACATATGGACATGTTCACGATCTTTAGTTATTAAAGAAATTCAAATCAAGACTACAATGAGATACCATCTCACCCCAACAAGGTTGGCCATGATCCAAAAAACACAAAACAACAAATGCTAGAGAGGCTGTGGAGAAAGTGGAACCCTCCTACACTGTTGGTGGGGTTGCAAAATGGTCCAGCCTCTTTGGAAAGCAATCTGGCGCTTCCTTAAAAAAAATGGATATCGATATACCATTTGACCCAGTAATTCCACTACTTGGAATATATCCTACAGAATCAAGGCCATTCACACCAACGGACACATGCACCAGAATGTTTATCGCAGCACAGTCCATGATAGCCAAAAGATGGAATCAACCCAGATGCCCAACAACAGAAGAATGGATAGGTAAACTATGGTATATATACTCACTGGAGCACTATGCAATGATAAAGAATAACGATGATTCCAGGAAACATCTCATGACCTGGTTTCAACTGGAAGACATTATGTTGAGTGAAAGTAGTCAGCGACAAAAGGACAAATATTGTATGAGTCTTCTACGATAAGATCTCAAAAACAGACTTGTGTATAGAAGAAAAGACTCTTTGACAGCTGCAAGGGAGGGAAGGGAGGGAGGGTGAGGGTGGAGGGTTTAGATTAGATAGTTGCTAGGTATCTGGTTGGGTGAAATCGGTGATAGCACACATTAGAAACAAGAACGATACTAAGTGGACTAAGTAAACATACTAAGTTAAACATAACATGAGTACTCCTTCCATCTTAACCCAATATTGCAAGGATAGAGCAGCTGGGGCAGGGGTCAGGGGACCAAGCTCTTAGGTGAAAGCTAGGCCAATTGGTACAACTAGTGTTTTGCTAAGAGGGCTCTCTGCACCCCACGTTGGTGAGTGGCATCTGGGGTCTTAAAAGCTGCCAAGCTGCCATCCGAGGGCACAGCAAATGTTCCCAACTCAGCAGGAACAGATGCTCACCGAGGACCAAAATGACATGGGGGAAAGACAACCCAGAAGACAAAGAGACCCACATCAGTGGGTTCCTACATCGACTTCAGACCGGAAGAACCGGATGGTGCCCGGCCACCACCAGTGATAGCCGCGATGGAGCTCACTAAATTGAGTCTCACTGGCAACACAAGAATAAAAACGTGTGCACCCTGAGATCCCCACTAACAGACCTTAATTGATGGTCCAGTGGTTTCAGGGTTCCCCTGGGAGCATGGCCCCTCGCCCTGATGCTGCCCTTGACCATGAATCATAACGAAGGTCCACGCTTCGGACAGGAATGGATTGGACTTGGTGATGCAGTGACCATATATTGGATGCAGTTTATGGTTCTATACATCTATAGGATGTCATCCTGCTGACCTCTGGCTGGAGGAAGGAGAGTGGGTGGAGAGGAGCAGAAAGGAGGTTGTTGGGAGGATGAGACATGTATGGAGCAGAGAGGAATAGTGTGCTGTCACCGGGCAGGGAGAGCAGTGGAATCTGCATATAGGTCGGTATGTAAATTTATCCGGGAATGTACATTTTCACTCAGTTATATTAAATAAAAAATTTAAAAAAAAAGAAATGAAAAATGCCAGTTTTAAAAAAATACAAGAATATACAAACTCATATTGCATTAGCTGACTGAGTGATGACCCTGTGTATCATTTAGCCTCTGAAAAACATACTGTATGCTTGTGAGAGACTGATAGTGAAAATGCCAACGACGTCTCAGCATTATTATGAAAATAGTTTTTATTGTGTGAACCTCTTTGTAGAGTCTCGGTACTTCCTGGAAGCCTAAGCCACAGTTTGAGAACCTATACACTAATGGACTGTGGCCCACAGCTTGAACAATACTAATCTAGAAAAAGCTCACGCTGATTACAGACAAACTGAAGCAAGTCAATGTGGGAAGCTGAGACTTCCCGAAGCAAGGCCAGAATATGGTCAAGTTAACTCTTGTATTAACAAGATCTAAATTAAGCACATTCCAAGTATTGTACACCCAGCATTGTCCTCAGAATAAGCAGAGGTCAGCATGCCCCTGATCTGGTTTCGATATGACTAGCAAAAGAATGCTTGGGAAAAGGAAACGAGGAAATGTGTGAAATATATATGTAACTGAAAAATAAAGTTCGGTGTCTCAGCTTGACTGAGTCCCCCCTGATGTGATTGTTTCGGCCTTATTCAGCTCCCGCGCTTTCCCCTCAGCTCTGTTCGTCTGACGGCTGGTACCGTCAAGTGGCGCCCGAACAGGGACCTGAGGTACGAAAGAATACCGCGAGGAGCCGCCGCGAGTTACAAGGTGCGCGCACGAAGTAAGTAAAAGGGGTGGGGATATTAGAGAAACATCAGGGGAAGAATGGGAACTACCAGCAGTAGAGTCCTATTCGCACAAATGTTCCGACACATGCTAAAAGGTCGGGGTATGAAAGTTGGGCACAATCAACTTTTAAGGTTTCTTGAATTTGTTGAGAAAATATATCCCTGTTTTCCTGAAGAGGGAAGTGTTGATTTAGCAACATGGATGAAAGTAGGAGAAAACATGAAAGCTTATTTTTCTGCCCATGGGCCAGAAAAAATGCCAGTAGATGCCTTTAGTCTTTGGTCATTAGTTAGGGATTGTTTGGATCCCCGTCATGAAATAGAGAAGGTTCCTCCCTCCTCCGTAACAGAAAACGAAAGGGAAAGCAACGGCGCTGATAGTGGAATTCTCCCCAGCTAGCCTCTTTTGGAGGAAGAGAATGAGGAAAATGAGGAGTTAGACCCCGCGTCCGCAGCCGACTTAGAGAAGGCAGCTGCTTTATATCATCCCAGAGATTACCCTGCAGCCCTGATCAATTTGGCCGAACCTGCTCCTCCAGCAAGTGACCCCAATCTCCTTAAGGCTGTTGAGGAGATGCAACAGCAACTTAATAAATTGTTGACTCATTTTTCCCCTTTGAAACCATTAAGTCTTCCATTGCTACCCAGCCCCACACCCAGTGTTATAGCAGGCTTAGATCCACCCGATGACCGGGCAGTTCCGGAGCCGGTGGTAGCGGTGGTACAACAACCCCGGCCCCAGCCTATAAAAATGCAAATATCCCCTCTGCAGGCATCTCTTCAACAAGCGGCCAGACAAGGGGAGAGCACGGTGGGATTTGAGCATTTGTATCCAGTATATGAGGAATTAGATCAGCAAGGAAATCCACAAAGAATGCATAGGCCAATTCCCTTTAAGCAATTAAAGGAACTAAAAACTTCCAGCGTGTCCTATGGCCCTACGGCGCCTTTTACTCTGGCGCTGCTAGAGAACATTGCCACGGACGCTCTGCCTCCGGCAGATTGGAAAATGCTGGCAAAAGCATGTCTTTCGGGAGGGGATTTTTTGCTGTGGAAATCAGAGTTTTTAGACCAATGTCAAACAACTGCAGACATAAACAGACACAACCAGGTTGCGGCTCCCTACGAGATGTTGGTGGGGGAAGGGCAGTGGGGCGACCTGAGTAAACAGTTACAGTATAACCCAGGAATTTATGCGCAAATCAATGCGGCTGCTAAAAAAGCCTGGAACAAGTTACCCCCTACAGGCAAGCCGACTGAGGACTTGTCTAAGATTAGGCAGGGCCCTGATGAGCCCTATCAAGATTTTGTCTCCCGCCTTTTAAAAACAGCAGAAAGGCTTCTGGGCGTCACCGAAGCTGGAACGCTCTAATTAAACAGCTAGCTTATGAAAACGCCAATTCGGCGTGCCAAGCGGCCATTCGCCCATGGAGAAAAAAGTCTGATTTATCGGACTATATCAGACTGTGCGCTGATATAGGACCTGGCTATGTTCAAGGAATCACCTTGGCAGCAGCCTTGCAGGGAAAAACTATTAAAGAAATCCTATTTCAGCAAACCGGAGGGAAGGGCGGCCGCGGAGCCTGTTATGGGTGTGGTCAATCAGGGCACCTGGTACGGGACTGCCCCTCAAAAGGGGGACAAAAGGAGGGGGCTAAAGGTGTCCCACCCAGACTTTGTCCTAAGTGTAAGCGAGGCAAGCACTGGGCTAATGAATGCAAATCTAAAACTGATAAAGACGGGAATCCCATCCAGCAGGGAAACGGGAGGAGGGGCCAGCTCCAGGCCCCGACTCAATGTTATGGGGCAATCAAGTGCAGTCCCTCAAACGATCAGGGAAACAATCCGTTTGTGACCTCTGGAAAGCCACCCCTGGCAGCGCAGGATTGAATCTCTGTGCCGCCGCCCACACAGTACTAATCCCTGACATGGGAGTCCAGGTCCTACCCACAGGGGTCTACGGACCTCTGCCCAAGGGCGTGGTTGGGCTCCTGTTAGGAAGTAGTACCACCTTAAAAGGCATTCAGATTCATCCTGGAGTCATTGATGAAGACTACCACGGGGAAATAAAAGTTATGGCCTCCTCCCCCAAACAGATCTCAGTAATTGAGGCCGGACAGAGAATTGCTCAAATTGTGTTACTTCCCAGAACACAGGAACAATTTAGAAGCAAAAGAAAAATCAGAGGCAGTGAGGGATTTGGGTCCTCAGATGCTTATTGGGTGCAGGCCATCGGACACAAACGCCCCGAGCTGGAGCTCATTATACAGGGACGAAGGTTCTTGGGTTTGTTGGATACCGGAGCCGATATTTCCGTTATCACCCTGGCCCAATGGCCTAGCCCATGGCCAAAACACAGCAGTTTTACTCAGTTAAAGGGCATCGGACAAACTCAGGACCCCGAAATAAGTAGCAATATCCTGACTTGGGCTGATGACGAGGGACACTCAGGAACATTTCAACCTTATATTGTATCCCATCTTCCGATAAATTTATGGGGAAGGGATGTCATGTCACAAATGGGGGTTTATCTCCACAGTCCCAATCCTTTAGTTACTAAACAGCTACTAGATCAAGGACTCCTCCCACAACAGGGATTGGGAACCCAAAACCAAGGAAGAGTGGAGCCCATCCAGCCACAGCCTCACCCAAAACGAACGGGGTTAGGGTATTTTTAACAGGGGCTGTTGATTCTCCTGCATCCCATGCAGATGCTATCACATGGAAAAGTGATGAGCCTGTATGGGTGGACCAATGGCCCCTGAATCAAGAAAAAATTAGAGCTGCAGAACAGTTGGTGCAGGAACAGTTAGACAGCGGCCATATAAAACCATCTAACTCACCATGGAACTCACCTATCTTTGTAATAAAAAAGAAATCAGGAAAATGGAGACTATTACAAGACCTCGAGAAGTTAATAAAACTATGCAACTTATGGGGGCTCTTCAGCCTGGGCTTCCTCATCCTGTTGCTATTCCAGCCAACACTTATAAAATAGTAATTGACTTAAAAGATTGCTTTTACACTATTCCTTTACATCCAAAAGATTGTGAGCGTTTTGCTTTCAGTGTTCCTACCTCTAATTATGCTCGCCCCATGCGCCGGTACCACTGGACAGTACTTCCCCAGGGGATGGCCAACAGTCCTACTCTCTGTCAAAAATTCGTTGATCAGGCAATCGCAAAGGTACGTGAAAACCACCCTGAAATGTACATGATTCATTACATGGATGATGTCCTGCTGGCTCATAAGAATGAGGGATATGTTTTAAGTGTCTACTCGGAGCTTTCCACAGCCCTCCAAGCAGCAGGACTCCAAATTGCCCCTGATAAAATTCAAACAACCTCACCTTTTTCTTATTTGGGTTATTTGTTATATCCTAAACATATTATTCCTCAAAAAATTCAGCTACGGAAAGACAACTTAAAAACCCTCAATGATTTTCAAAAGCTCTTGGGGGACATTAATTGGCTCAGATCAAGTTTAGGAATAACCACGGCAGATCTCAAACCCTTATTTGATATACTTAAAGGAAATTCTAATCCTACATCTCTCAGAGAACTTACTGTTGAAGGACGCCTGGCCTTACAAAAGATTGAGAAGGCCCTTTCCAGTCAACAAGTGACATACTTAGATTATGACAGAACCTGGTGTGCCTGTGTCCTTCCTACAAAACATATGCCAACCGCTGTTCTTTGGCAGGAGGGTCCTCTTCTTTGGATTCACTTGCCTGTATCTCCTTCCAGAGTACTACAACCCTATGATGAAATACTAGCTGCCTTAGTTCAACAGTGTCGCACAGAAGCTCGCCGATATTTTGGCAAAGAGCCCCCTAAAATTATCTTACCAATTCCTAAACAGAAAATTCACTGGCTCTTCACCAACTCCGACAGCTGGGGTATCGCATTGGTGCAATACCCTGGACAGTTAGAATCCCACTACCCGTCCCATAAGCTGTTGCAATTTGCTTCAGAGCATGCCTTTGTTCTCCCCAAAGTCACCAGCCTCCATCCCATTCACGATGCCTCTTTGGTATTTACTGATGGCTCCTCTAATGGTACGTTTGCCTATTCCATTAACGGCAGACTCTATCAGATTGTATCCCCTTCTGCTTCGGCACAAATAGTAGAGCTCCGAGCTGTTGCTGTGGTATTTCAACAGTGTGCACAGCAGCCATTCAACCTCTATACTGACAGTCAATATATTGCTAATGCTCTTCCTTGGCTTGAAACCGCACCGGTTATCCAAGCTGCCAATCCAGAAGTTAATCAGTTGTTCAGTCAAATACAAACCAGTATCCGGAAGCGAACACACTGTTTCTTTGTTGCTCATATTCGTGCACATTCTGGGCTCCCAGGACCCCTCTCACAGGGAAACGATCTTGTTGATCAAGCCACACAGATCATTGGACTTTCTAAGATTCAGGAGGCTCAATCCTCTCATGCAATTCATCATCAAAATAGTTATAGTCTCCACTGCATGTTCCAAATCCCCCGGGAAGCCGCAAGGCAGATTGTAAAACAACGTCAGACTTGCCCACAACATCTTTCAGTCCCCCATTATGGAATAAACCCACGAGGTCTCCTACCCAATCACCTGTGGCAAAGGGACGTTACTCATATCCCCTCTTTTGGTAAAAGTAAGTATGTCCACGTTACCATAGATACATTTTCAGGTTTCATCATTGCCACCGCCGCTGCAGGTGAAGCAGGTAAGCATGTTATAACCCACTGTCTCCGGTGTTTCTCCATTTTAGGACTGCCAAGAATTATAAAAACTGACAACAGCACCGGCTACACCGGTCGGGCATTTCAGACCTTTTGTACACAATTACACATTCAACACAAAACAGGAATACCTTACAACCCCCAGGGTCAAGGTATTGTTGAACGAGCCCACAGTACCCTCAAACACCAACTTGAAAAAATAAAAAAGGGGGAATTATACCCCTGTACCCCTCAGAACCTTCTTAATCATTCACTCTTCATCTTAAATTTTTTAACTTTAGACCGGGATGGGCGGTCACCTGCAGAGCGTTTCTGGCATCCACATACACGCACACATTTCGCTTTAGTAAAGTGGAAGGACCCCCTAACAGGGGTATGGAATGGCCCCGACCTTGTACTTATCTGGGGACGAGGGCATGTTTGTGTTTTTCCGCAGGATGCCGATGGAGCGCGGTGGCGTCCTGAGAGGTTGGTGCGCCTGGCAGAGGAACCCAAGGGCGATGGTGTGGCTGTGGCTCCTCCTGATGACCCCGGCGGCTGAAGGGGCACTACACTGGGCATATGTTCCGAATCCTCCAATACTGCATGCCAGTGTTTGGGATCGAGAAATGCGCATCACTTACAATCAAACACCAATTCACCAAGTGTGGAATTACACGGGTCTAGGAACAGGGCGAGTACTCTGCCTAGGAAACAACATCCCTGCAGTGTACAGCGGCTGCTACAACATCACCAACCTAAATAACACAGGGGGCTATGTTGCCAATGGCCGAAATGGAGAAAACTCTGGACTTGGACATAAACTAGCTCAATCTCTCCTGAATAAAACAGTCACCACCTGTGTGACAGGGACCAACGTAATACTTAAAGGAAATCTCAGCAAGAAAAATATGAACATCACTTGGACAAAAGTGACTGTCACACAGGGCAATGAAACCCGCTACAATGTAACCCATTTCAACATAACATGCTATAACTGTAATCTTACTAATTGTGTGGGCCCCCTAGGGGAAGGAGAACTTATGATTTTTCTACATCAGCCTCCCTTTGTGGTACTGCCTGTAAACTTGTCGGGACTCTGGTATCAGGATAGAGGGCTGCAAGTAATAGAAAGACTGCAAGAGTTGATTAGGCCTAAGCGGGCTGTGGGATTAGCTGTTTTGGGAATAACTACACTTGTATCTTCTATAATTGCAATCATTATGGCTGCCAAGGCTCTTAACCAAAATGTAAAACCTGCAGAATTTGTAGAAGATGTGACACATAACATATCACGACTCATGGGTACCCAAGAAATGTTGGACATGAAAGTAGAACAAAAATTAAACTTACTATTTGAAACTATAGAGTTTCTAGGAAACCAGGTTCAAATCCTACAACACCAGACTAAATTGGCTTGTCATGCTGAGTTTACTTGGATTTGTGTGACCAACAAAACTTATAATATAAGCACCGATCCATGGGAGAGAGTTAAACAACATTTAGAAGGTATGTGGGAACATACTAATGAAACTCTGGACCTAGCACAGTTACATTCAGAAATTTTGGCACTAAGTCATGCCCACTTGCCCTTTAATGCTGCTGCGACAGCTGGAAATCTTCTGAATAATCTTAAAAACATGTTTTCCGGGCCTCTTGACCAAATCTGGCACCTATTGATCCCCATGATTACGATAGGGGGAATTGTTTTCTTGATAATACTCTGCGCACCTTGTCTGCTTAAACAAGTTTGCAAAACTCTGCAGCAACTATTAATAGATGTGCACCGTCTCAAACTGCAGACTCGGCGAGAACCCCCCGCTTTCACGTTCTAACCCTCTGCGGTAGTCAATGACGGGTAAGACATTTAACTGAACTATCTCAACCTAAGACAGGACCCAATCGCAAAGAGATTGGACTCCGATGACGGGTAAGAGATAGTCAGTAAGTGCAACCTAAGACAGGCACGCAGTTGGGACAGCTGGGAGCCAGCTGACTTATAGAATAATTAAGGGGGAGATGTGGGAAGCCGAGACTTCCCGAAGCAAGGCCAGAATATGGTCAAGTTAACTCTTGTATTAACAAGATCTAAATTAAGCACATTCCAAGTATTGTACACCCAGCATTGTCCTCAGAATAAGCAGAGGTCAGCATGCCCCTGATCTGGTTTCGATATGACTAGCAAAAGAATGCTTGGGAAAAGGAAACGAGGAAATGTGTGAAATATATATGTAACTGAAAAATAAAGTTCGGTGTCTCAGCTTGACTGAGTCCCCCCTGATGTGATTGTTTCGGCCTTATTCAGCTCCCGCGCTTTCCCCTCAGCTCTGTTCGTCTGACAGCTGGTACCGTCAAGTCAATCCAATTATTATAATTTCATTCTCTGAGTGTGTTTTCCTCTTGTTATTTCTGAGTGAGGAAGGTATAGTAGTTGATTCCCTCAATTATCACTTCACACCAGATAATTAATCTAAGCAATTCCACCTATAGTATTCTCCAGGCAACTAGTCCAGGGCCAGTTACATGTCCTAAATTGGCTCTATTAGACGGAGGTGGACTTATATTGCATAGCTGGAGGAGAGGTTTTCCCTTTCCCTAGATATGAAGTAAGAATGCTACTGAAGATATACTGCACAGTAAGGAAATGAAAGAAACCTGGGTGCTTGATGACACTGAGCCACTAATATCCCATGCCTGGGGTCTCTGGGATGTGAGAGATCTTTGCTCTGGGTTGCTAATTGAAAGCTTGGGTGTTTGAGTCCTATAGGTGCCTGGGAAGAAAAGCCTGGCAATCTACTTCCAAAAGACAGGAAAAATACTTTAAATAGTATACACAAAAGTATATTGATTTTAAAATCATAATTGTGTAAAAACAACATACATATGTTTAGCCATATTTTCTTGATCTGGGGGGAGGAGGTAATGGGTACCATTTTTCTCTTCCTTCCCTCTTATAATTTCCAATTTTTTAAATATGTTTTCCATTTACAATTTGTATAAGTACTTCGTTATTTGACCAATTTGAGATAGAAGTCCTTTAGTCGCTGAGCTCTTGCCTCACATGTATTTTCCTTCATGCCTATCAAAAGAGGCAGCTGATGTACAAAGGCTTGGATGTGAGCTTTAGTGACATAAAAACGAAAAACTGAAAGAAGGGCTTTAGGAGCCAAGAAGGAAATTAGGGGCAGAGTCAACTTTCCATACAAGAAAGTCAGCCTACTGTTCTTGGGGGGTGGGGCGAGAGGAATACAAGGTCCCTTGGGAAAAAATGGGTCAAATGGTCAAACTAATTAAATAAAATTCTACCTAATTACTCTGTGCAGTACTCTATCAAGGGCTGATAAGAGGGAAATATTTTAGAAACTCCCAAAGAAACACTACACATATTTAAATTTAAAAAAGAAAAAAGTCTCTAAGGTAATTTAAAGAGGAAATAGTTTCAGGTCATAATTTCATTTTTTAGGGCAATACTGATTATCACACGAATTTTTTAAAAAATAGAATTAGTAAAAGTAGATCTTTTTTTCATCTCTCCCACCTAAGCAACCTTGACCGTGAAGGAATACAAGGAACCTTTTGAGATATTACTGAATCAAAGCAAAAGAGATTCTCTAACTCCTTTTTAAAGTAGACCAAGAACCCAAGAAGGGTGAGAAATGATTGTAAAGCCCACCAATGACTGGCAGATATTTTTTATAAAGAAAAATTGCTAATTCACACGACAGAAACTGTGTAACAATTTTCCAGCTGTTACAATTGTTTAATAATAGCACCTGCAGTTATGTGTGGCATTAATTGCTATTCTAAATAACATATGGCATGGATACAGAAAAGGTACAGTTGTCAAACAAAACTGTATATGTTTTGTGTGATTCCCTGTGGCAAACTGCTAGCTAATCACCGACCCTGTTGCTAGTTGTTTCTGGGAACACAGCTATATATTTTCAGTTACCTTTGCATTTATTAATAGCTATGGACTGACTTGTGGCTAATAAATAGAATGTCAGTAGAAGGGTTGTGTACCTCTTTCAAGCCTGACCTCTATAGCCTTCAAACCTGCAACCCTCCATTTTCTTTCACTGAGGGAATGGAGCGGACTGCAAGAATCTAGAGGTGGGCCAAAGCCAATTGCTGTTGAGTGACCACAAAATGGAAAGAAATTTTGCTCTGGGAGGACCACTGCCCTACCAAGAGCCACCACAGTACACAGTTGTGTAATCATTACCCTACCCTGTAAGCTCCCGCATTTGAAGGCAGGTCTTGTCTATGGTAAAAAGGCTAGATAGGTTCTGCCTATAAGCAGAGAACTCAAATCACTGGACCCAGTATCTAACTCAAGATAGACGGAATGACATTTGCACCGCTAATTACCCACTTGTGAAGAAAGATGAAGACACTTTAGTCATTTTGGAACAGCTCTAACATTTTGGGTGAGGTTTAATCTGGTTATTTGCAGATAAAGTAGGACAGACAAAGCACATGGCCCTAACTTAATTCTCAAATAATCCTTTTCAAACATGTTTGCCTTAGGATCCTAGAACAAGAGCAAATCTGAAATCATTTTACTCAATCCCTTCTCATTTAGCAAAATGGATCATCTAAAAGATCAGGAAAATTGACCTCAGGAACCAAGCTGTTCTTATAGTTTAGTCACGTCTGGAAAGTCTTCAATGGAGATGAAGAAGAACCAATTACAATTTTCCACAAACCAGCCCCTCATAGCCAACCAGCAGTGAGTTCTGATCAATGAGGTTAGATCTAGTCAAACTTTTTTCTGTGAATGAAAGTCAGGAATACTCATTCCTCCAAGCTCCTCAGTGATCTAAGTTTTGATCATTCGACTGGAGGGAGGGAGGCAGGGAAGAAAGAACAGAGGCAAGAAAGGAAGAAGGGAGGCAGGGAAGGGAGGAAGGGAGGGAGAGAGGGAGGAATGAAGGAAGGAAGGAAGGAAGGAAGGAAGGACTGATTTAATCAAAGGAAGTTGAATCAGATAATAATGCAATGCGTCAGACCAAAATGACATTAAATGATTTTTATTTACCAAAAAAAGATAAAACATGGACATTGAATTCACTGAGCAAAAGCAGCTCTCCAGATGAAGCTGCTGTACTTTGTGCTAAATAACCTCATGAACTAAAAGTATACAGAATACATATAATATGTAAGTTACCTCAACAGCAAAGGAGAAGGAATAGAATACAGGTTTTGAAGGTAAAATTTGGTCATGTGACAAATTGAGTTGCTCAAAATTTCTAGCCCTTAGCCACCCAAATTCAGTATGGTTGTACCCATTGTATGTATATACTGAATTCCCATTGAAATGGAAGCTGCTTTTTGGAGGAAATTTTTTTTGTGTGTTAAAAACTTCTCATTTATTTGAAGTGTCATTCAATTTAAAAAATTGTGTACTTCATTATTTCATATCTGTATGTGTGCATATGAATTTACACATACTTTAAAAGCCCCCAAACCCTTGCCTGTAGGTAGAGGGGTCAAGCTGTTTTTGTTTGTTTTTTTAAAAAATTCATATTGGTGAATTTTATTTATTATTTCTCCTGTGTGTCTAAGAAACTTCAGATGTTCTCAATGTACCCACAGTCAGGTGGGTTGACAGATATGTCAAAAATACTTCATGAAAAGAGGGAGGTAGCTCATGCGAGTTGGCAACTTTGTGTATCATTTCCTGTTGGAGCAGGCTGCCTCCCTTTGACATCTTACAGTCAAAGATGAAAGGAAAACTGTTTACATTGAAGCCTAGTGAGTATAGCTGTACATTTACTATAATTCACCTCCAACTTGACTTACTGGGCTTTCTAATGTAAGATGACAAATATCTCACACTCAGCACACAGCATCAAAAGAAGTACTGAATGAACATCTTATAGACAACACCGTTTTTTTTTTCATATGTTAAACAACAGCTTCTATGGGATACAATCCAGAATATGTGTGTTACCACTTTATAAACATTCTAAGCCAAACGAACAGCACAAATAACATCAACATCATCATTTTTTTCTGATATCTGTATCAATTACTGGAGACTAATTCTAACACATACTACTAAAGGGGGGAAAAAAGAAGAGAATCCATGACACATTGCAAAGATAGGGCTACAGCATCTTAGGTTTGGGGATGATCTTAAGGTGCCGAAAGAGGGGACTCTCTAGAAGGTGAAGGTGTGGTTTCTTCAGGTGGGAAAACTGTGAGTGTGCAAGCGCGGATGCCACCAAGGGATTCAGGGAGATCAAACACCTTTTGCCATTCATCTTTATCTGGATCATATTTCTGCACAATCTCCACCATACAGCGATTATTCCAAGAATACCCACCAACCACATAGATTTTATTTTCAAAGACAGCGACCCCAACATCACTCTGCCCTCTAAGCATGGCAGCAATTGGGGTCCACTGGTCAAGAATAGGCGAATAGTATTCACAGCTTAAGACATCATCATAATCACTTGTTCCTCTGAAGTGATTGCCACCAATGACATAGAGCCTTTCTCCCACTGTGCACATGCAATGCAGACCTCGGACAGTGGTCATTGGTGCCTTTTGGATCCATTTGTCGGTATCAGGGTCAAAGCACATGAGCTCCTTTTGGAAAGTGTCATGAGTAATTCCTCCTAAAGAATGAAAAGAAGAGGTACGAAGTCAACAGACTGTTATAAAAAACACAAAGCTAAGTAAAAGGCTCTCCATCGTAGGAAATTAGCTTTTAGCTACATATTATAGTTTATCAATAGATACGGCAAGTCTGACAAAAGTGATTCGTTATCACTTGAGGGATTAGGTTACAAAAACTGTGGCATTGTTTCCTGTCTTCTGAATTGCAGCCCACAGGGGAAGCCCCCTCCCACATTGTGAACTGCCCCGTGGTGCAGTCCGTGTGTCAGAGAACTGAGGGAGGGCTTCAAGAAGCAGCCAGCAAGAAATGGAGGGGCTCAGTTCAACAGCCATGAGAAACCACTCTGCTAACCATCCCAGGAGGGAGCTTGGAAGCATCTCCTTTCCTAGGCAAGCTTTCAGATGGGACTGTAGCCTTGGGTAACATCTAGATGGCAGCTTTGGGAGAGACTGGAGGCGAGACATCCAGCTAAATTGCATTCAGATTCTGGAGCCAGGAAATTGTGAGATATAGATTTGTGCTCTTCTAAGCCAAAATAAAAAGTTTTCTTATAATTTACTGCCTTATATAAATACTTTCTCTGGATTAAAAATAAACAAATGATTTCTTCTTTTAAAGAACTAAAAAATAAATTATTGCTTCTACTTTCTCAAAAGGAGATCCATGGGGTTTACTGAATGAAAATATATTATGGTGACTTTCAGACTTGGGTCTATAGAAAATTCTAACTAAAATGAACCATTGACTTCTAGCTTTTGAGTAAGCAGCCTCTGGATACTAGGCCCTGGATTAGGGCACATCTAGGTGTCTATTTCCTTACCTGACAAATAAGAGTTTCAATTCTAGTTGTCTCTTTAGGATTGTGAGTATGAGATGAGCTACAGTAAAGTACTTCAATAAAGCTTGAAATGCTGTGCAAATGGACAAGCTTATAAAATTATCCCTAATTGGCCTTTTTTGGTGGGTGGGGTGAGGGTGGCTAAAGATATCTGCCACTAGAGAAAAACTCAGAATTAGAATGGTAAATGTATGTGGAATTTTATATATGCAGTTGTGTATTGCTGATCTATTGAGTCCATAATAGCTACAAAGTATACTCTTGGATCATACGTAACTCCATCTCCATAACGAAAGTATCAGACTGTTCTCCAGACAAGGGAAAGACTAAGCTAATTTTCAGCTGGATCATTTGAAGTTCCAGTATCCTGAGACCTGATGGCAATCATTGTGTTTCCTACGGCCTTTTAATATTATTTCTATACTTTATGAAATCCCTAGAAAGCCAAACAGTATTCTATTGTTTGAAAATTTGCTATGGTTCCTATCCTACTCTCAACTGGGAAAATCATTCAGGGAATATTAACTCGTTGTGCCAAAGCAGTATTAAAACAGCTCAGATGTGACTTTCCTCCCCAGAGGATTGTGGAGCCGGTGGGGGTGGGGGGAGGTTTGTTAAAATGGTATAGCAGCTATAAACACAAAATAGGTACATGGAGTAAATCATTGATTAGTGGAGTACATGATCTCCTGGATGGCTCTTTCAATATAAGCTGCCTTGTAGTTGCTCATAAACTTGACCCCATAACCCTGCCACACTGTAGGCTTTTCCCAGATCTTTCCTGATTATAGATTTCATAAGGCAGTGTCCAGACCCCAAACATCATCTTAACACCTTTGTTCTCTAATAATGTAACTGCTGCCTGGGCACTGGTAGTCCTTTAAAAGGAAGGAAAGCTGTTAACTGTTGGCTGTTTCAGAGCCAAAAGGTAAGAATCTGCCTAATCAGGTACATTTTTAGTACCAGAGCTGACCATTACATTAAAATAAAACCCCTTTTTAAATTCTACCCAAGGGTGATTTCAGAATGAAAGTCATTACTGGGACACAATGAGTAAATTGTAGCCATTTCAGAATTTTTAAAAATAGAAATATATATCTTCATGTAGCCAAAATACAGGTAGTCAGCCCAGAATTATTTACTTGACAATGTCATAGTAGAATCTCCATTAAAATGCTAAGGAAAACATCTATACCATGAATAGCACTAAAACAAGAGAACAAATGTTATTATGTACATCAAAAGTATGTTCGTATGCACAGAAAAATGTATATACTATATAATAACATAATTCCTCACAGGTTAGCTAAATTTGGAACACAATGGATTAATTGCTTATGTTGTGAATATGAATGGTGATGAATATAGAGTTTAGCAAGGGGAAAATAATATGAAAAGACTAAAGACCTTTTCAATTACTTTTAAATTAAACACATATAGCAGGATTGGCTTGCTGCTAGTCTTAAGAAAGAGGCATTCATAAGCAAATGTACATACAAAATAAACTTATAAGATCAACATAAGTTATACTTGGATTATCTACTTTTCTGGATCATTGCTTTTACAACTACATGGAAAAATAACCATATAATTAAAAAGCTTACATGTCAAATTAATTGCACCTATATGACAACTGTTTACCTGAAATATACATTACTCCTCCATACACAGTTCCAGCATGTCCATAGTGGGGCTCATTCATTTTGGCCACATAGGTCCATTCATTTGTTTTTGGATTATAGCATTCTACTGTAGCTATTATTAAAAAAGAAAGAAAAAAATTATTTTTTAATTTAGCAATGAACTATTTTTCCTTTTTAGGTGGAAAAATAATAATATCCAAATAACTGAACCATATCTATTACATATGTAAAACATTATTTAAGGGTGACCTTACAGGAATTATTGAGTTGATATTAAAAATACAAGCCATTAATACATGTTATGTTAGACTAGGAATCATATAATAATATAAGCATATCTCTGTCACTGAAGAAATCTCTGGGATTTATTTTATTCTACCTGTTTAAAGCTTTATAATCTAAAATTTTGTTCATTTTTTATTCTGAAAATGTGAGGAAGATGGAGAAAAAATCACAAGGAAGGAAAAAAACCTCAGCTCTAGACTCCCTTGTTGACACACCATATATGAACAAATATTAACATATATACAGCAAAATTTTAAATTGACTAAAGACAGAAAGTATGCACACTACTTGATTTCTGTTCTGTAAAGACATAAAGCTATTGCCTCATTTCATATTCAAACTGAAACAGACACTGATTATAATTTCTCCATGTTTATATATTAAAACCAATAGCTTGTATCTGTTCACTACCACTGTAGCCAGCAGTGCTCTTAAACTGAAGGTGATCTACAGAAAAATATAAAATTATTGGGGATGTGACCTCAATTTACTTAAAAATCTTTCAATTAATCTGTTATAACCTCAATTTTAAAAAAAATGACAGTTTAGACAGATGGAAAATGCAATCCTTTTTTAAAGGGTAAGAAAGAAATAGGGCTATTAGGAGGTCTCTGGTCAAATGCATGAAATCTAGATTGACTTGAAAAGCACATGCTATTTATTGCAGACACTGCCAGTTGCTAACCTAATTTCTCACCTCCCCCAACTCTGATTTCTTGATTTTTTTTTTTTTTTAAACTAAGAGATCTACAACCCTGCTCAGGGAAACAATGTGCCAAACTCAAAACAAAATTCAAATTAGCTGGCTCCCTAAAGCAGTTGAGGCAAACATACACTGTATTTTTAACCAGTGACACATAAGTAAAAGACTACACTAGGGGGCTATTTGAAGAAGCCATTGAAATAAAGGTTCAGCTACTTGCAGTCAAATGCAGTACTAACTGATGAGTCACCCTTCGAACAAGATTTCCTATTAAAAAATATAAGATGACCACAGGTAAAGCGAGAGAGAAAGAGGGGCTAATTTTCTGCTGTAGTCAATAATTTCATTTCTTCATCAAATTCACTATGCAAAATACTTATTTCTTTTTCAAACCGTGTCCACATTATACCACTTCTTATATGTCTTTATTGATTTCCTTTCCTACTTACTTTAGTTCTGAATCTCAATCTTATTTTAAAGGCTTCTACCACTCTCATTTTGATCTATTCTCCTGCTAGCTTTGTTCATTGCTTCAGGCTCAGACTCTTAGCAACTTTGTTTCTTCTCACTCTCTCACCAAGTAGCAGGATCCTGCAAAATCTTTCCCCAAAGTAAAGACTCTTTTCACAATTAACGACAAGCTAAAACTACCACATGCCCTAATACTGGTTTTAACTATTTCTAGTGACTGTATATCATCTCTAATACTCATTTCTGTTTGCCTTTGGCCTAACTTTCACACAACAGACTAGAAAAATCCAGCTGAAAGTATATCATTATCCCTCTCTCCACTTATAAAGGACTGAGCATATTGGTGGCTCAGTGGTTAAAATCTTGGCTGCTAACCAAAAGATCAGCTGTTCAAACCCACCAGCCACTCCTTGGAAATCCTATGGGACCAGTTTACTCTGTCTTATAGGATTGCTATAGTTGGAATGGACTCAATGGGAATGAACAAACATATGGATTGTTACTTAGCATCAGAAAAGTAATTTATAGTAAGATTTTATCTCATAAAATAGTCTAATCACACATCCTATCAAAAAAGGTAGTGGGGAAGTTTAAAAAGTCTTCCAGAGATCATCTTCTTCATCACTGTGATGCCAATGACAGATTTCACCATAGTTCTACACAAATGAATAAAATTCAGAAAAACTCATGATATTTTTCAGGCGTGGAGTACACAGAGCCAATAGCTGTCTTTAGATTTGATTATATTAACAATAGTCAATGAAAGAATATGACAAGACAGGACAGTCTACTTCTTGCTCTGACTTGGGGGTAGACCGGAAAAATGAAGCCGCTCTTTCCTTGGTTTTATATTATGACTTTTTTTTGGTTCTAAAGTTTCTCCTTGAATCAGGGTTCTCAATTTGAATGTACATCATAATTCAGCCACATGATTTTTTAAAAAAACATTTGCACTATATTTTAACTTAGAATACTAAGAAGAGAATGAAGTTCCTGAGAGTGCTTAATTTAAGGGAAGCAATAATTTTCTACAAAAGTCTAGTTACTTATAGATTTATAGGCAATAAGTTCAAAGGAAAAAAATATCAAATAATTGTCCTTTAACTGGAATTAGAGTTGTTTGTTGGTATGGAGTGTTATTGTTTATATTGTAATCATACATGTCAAAAGCCACACTGTCAACTCAATTCCAACTTATAGACAACCCTACAGGTCAGAGCAGAACTGCCCCATAGAGTTTCCAAGGAGTGCCTGATAGATTAGAACTGCTAAGCAGTCATTGCACTTAACCACTACACCACCAGGGTTTCCATTAATCATACTGCATTTGTGAAAACTGCAGCTTATGAATTAAGATAAAACAGACCTACATTTGCCATCTAGGAGATTATTTTTTAAATCACTATCTCTAGGTTAACCTTTGGGAGTTTCTGTTTTGTAAAAGCCTAAATACAGTCAAATGGTTAATATGAAGTTAGGAATAGCTCACTAACAGTCTGATTCTCTTATACCTTTTCACTTTCAAAATGAAACACAGAAGGCTGTTTTTAATAAGAGATGGAGAGAAGAGGCTGGTTCCTGAAGGCCATGACCGAGGAAGCCTATGTGCAGGTCACCTGCCTGATAGGGTAGTTTATGTGTTATTCCCACTTGGGTACAACATAAAAGTCAGAATGGGCCACAGAACTGAAGCTTCTAGCTTATTGGTTTTATGTAATGACTCTGCTTGGCCTGAAGACTATAAAATCTCAGAAAAGTAAGCATCTCTAGTTAAAAACTAGGAACAATTATTGAAAAGTTAGTAGATGTATATTAACAGGAGTGACAACAGCAGGTAAGCAAGCACTGGTTTTGAAAAATACAGATATTTCCTTCTAGAAAAGGAATGACAAAAGGACCACTGACTGCAAGGGGTGATGGCCTAGAATTGTAGCAGCACTCTTCAGGATCATTTTATGTAAGTGCTTTTTCTCAGAAACTACCTCCAAGTCACTATTTGCATCTTCTAGGTATTTCCAGACACCATAAATTTAAAATAGTATAATAATATGAAAATACCCTATTAAGGTTGACTAAGGAAATCTGAAATGATAATTCCACGCAAGAGGTACTCATGCTTCAAAGTTTTTAAAAGTCTGATTATTAAAATAAATTGGGAAACCTATATAGTTCTTGATCATGCCACTTAGTCCAACACTCTGGACCATCTTGTCTTAGATAAAACCTCACTGTTACAAAGGAAAAACTGGGGGGAGAAAAAATCGGTAACATTAATACCATGGCACTAACAAGAAAAGGCTTTATAAGCTGGCATGGGTAATAGTTGAAGCAAATCTTTTCCCCCAACAAATATCTTGGTCTCTAACCCATTATACATTAAACTAACTTTTACTTCTTAGAACACTGGGGAGGAGGGAGAAGATGCTGAGAAGTACTCCAAGCTTATCCAAAGCAAATGTCAATAGTTTAAATGTCTCCAGCATTATGGAGACTAGAATATTGGTTGACTAACCAGAATCCTATTGAAAACAGAGAATAGAAGAAGTGAAGCAAAAAAAGAAAAAGAAAAAAAAGCCAAACAACAATGGTAATGATAGAGATATAAATCACAATACAAGATCAGTCTTTCCTGATCTTTTTTTTTTAAAGTATCTTATTGCAATTTTGTCTAAAATAACAAAACTATACCTTATAGTTGGTGTTAATTTTTATAGCCAAACTGCAGCTATGTTAAATTGTACTTGGACTAGTCCTAGATCAGAAAGACAAAATGTGGCCATCAAATCAAACTAACTAAATCAGTTTACAAAAAGAAAACTGTTTGATATTTCATCAAGTCAAAGACAAAGACAGAGTCACTGCCACCGAGTCAATTCTGACTCATAGTGACTCTATGGGTCAGAGTAGAACTGCCCCCCAAGTATCCAAGGCACATCTAGCAGATGTGAACTGCTGACCTTTTGGTTAGCAGATGCAGCACTTAATCACTATGCCACCAAGGTTTCCATTAGCAGTAAAGAAAACTATCTGATACTTCATCAAGAGAGAATGATTTTTAAGCTTAATAGTCACAAACCATAATACTCATAGTAAATAAACTGACTAATACTGAACTTTGTACATTTAAACTACAAAGGAAAATCTCTTATGGTGTGGTTTCTGGCTTCTGATAGGTAACAGATTATGTAAGAGAAGAAACAACAGTCTGTCCTCTGTAACACAGGATTTTAACCTGTTTGGTAAACTATCATGTGGGGCTTTTAAAAATGGAAAATGAGGAAATATGACAACTTCTGCCAAGATTCTCCAGAATTTAAATTAGCTGAATACGCTTTTGTACTTTCAAGATGAAAAACATATATACTACGCAAATAAAATATTCTATAACTTACTGATTTATTACAGGATATAATTTGAGCCCTGGCCAATAATATATGCCCAGATAAGGCATACAGACAGTCTTTGGGATCTTCCAGGAAAACTCATCTAAAAGATTAAATCCGAGGTTCATTTTTTTATCCTTAATTTTATAAAACTGTTTTATGACTTGGAAGGAATTTCTGTGTAATGAAACTCATTCTCATGCTTAAAATATATGCACACACTTACGGAGTTCACCAGCTGCATTTCGCCCACCGACTGCATACAGATATCCTTTGAGGGCACTTAGGTGGAAGAAGGTGCGCTTTTCATTTAAAGATGCAACTTGCATCCACTTATTGTATCGAGGATCAAATCTGAAGACAGTGTCAACTGCTGTCTTTCCTTTTGTGTCGTAATTACTCTGTCCACCAACAACATAGAGAAAATTTCCAATGACAGCAATGCCATGTTGGTATCTTGGGGCATCCATGGGGGCTAAGGACCTCCACTTGTGGGTCTTTTCATCATACATGCGCAATTCTTTGCTGACAACCAGCTGCTGCCTCAGCACCCCTCCTAGGGTAACCAAATGAGTGGTGTCAGACCGAATGGCAGTCCTGTCTGACTGCATCACTGGCTGCATATATGGCATCATTTGGTAATTGCTGGCTTCCAAAAGCAGATTCACACAAGTATTGTCAGTTCTCATGAAGTCCACGGTTTGCACATAATTAATAAGTTCCTGTGGTGTCATCAGTGGGAATCGTATGTTCTTCATTAGTTTTGCAGCACAGTCCATTCGAGGCTCTTCCAAGCGTAGCCAGCGACAGGTAGCCTTAAAGAGCTCAAGTTCAGTGCAATGCTTAAGGCTATTACTGGAAAGCACAAAGGCAAGACGCTCGAAAGGGAGTTTCAAGAACTCCCCAGTGCTCAGTAATGCAGGAAAATTCTTCAGGACGAAATTATTAATGTATTTATCCACTTCCGTCAGATTGTAGGTGTTGGCAATCCGTCCAACTTCGACACAATTGTCTAAAGTAACCTATTAGGCCAACGGAAAAAAAGTTAAAACACCACACTTCCGTGGCACTCTGGCCAGATGGAAAATTTGGAAGAACACAAGGTTATTCAGTTATACAGGGGCCCTGGTATGCAGTGGTTAAGTGCCTGGCTGTTAACCAAAAGGTTGACGGTTTGAACCTACTAGCAACTCTATAGGAGAAAGATGTGTCAATCTGCTCCCGTAAAAAATTATAGCCTTGGAAACCCTGCAAGGGCATTTCTACCATGCCCTACAGGGTCACTCTAAGTCAGAATCAATCTAGTAGCAAAAGGTTTTGTTTCTGTTTTTAATCAATTCTGGTCCATCTCTATCTACCTCAAGTCATGATTCTTCACAATGCCTCAGCTGGCAGAGTCACAACCAGAAAAGCTCTAATACCTCATCCCTAAGTTTCCCTTTTATGTAAACAGGCATCACTCACACCCTCACTCATTTTGCTCACTTCAGAAGTCATTGCTCATTTTTAAAATATTACTTACAATGAAAATAATATAATATAACAATTATTACCAGGGTAGAGTTATTTTTCCAGCTTTGCCCTCTGAAAACAGAAACAAGGAAATCACTTTTGGGGAACTAGAATGGGTATATCACCATCAAGCTGCTTATGCAGTTTAGTTAATTTCTGCTATCCATGAGGACAGTTTGCATCTTCTGGGCAACATAACTTTCCTTAGCCATTCTCTTACTCTCAGCGTACTCTAGCTCTATCTGGCATCCAAAGGAACCTGAGACAATGTCCCTAGCACTGAGTAAAATACACCAACTAGGCAAAGGAAAGACACTATGGCAAGCCCCTTCTTCAACAGACATCTTTTCAATAGTTTAATAACTGATTAGTCAAAACTGAAAATAGAAATATAACCTCTGTAAATATAATACAAGAAATAAATCACAAAAATAAGCCTGGTACACAAACGTCAGTATGTGTAAGTATGTAAACTCACAGACACATGGAATAGGCAAAGGGCTCAAATGTCTTTTTGTCACACAAAGTTCCATTAGTGCACCTGCATGGCCAACAGATTGGCAGTTGGTTAAGAGAAAGTTGGCTAATTCTTCTATGATCCTTCTATTTAAAAGCTGAACTGAGGCTAAAAACAGTGTTCTTCTCTATAAAATAACAGCCCAGTTAGGATATAGTACCAGTGAAAGCTCTATGGTTAGCTTGCACACAACACACAGCTTATTTTGTAGAACTGTTACTCAATAAGAATTTGAATTCTTTGAAGCAACTGACTTGCTTTACAAAAATCGATGTTTCTTTCAGCTGTTTGTTACACTTAAGAGATACACATAAAAAAAGTAAAATGTAACTGCCACACAAAAGACTATGAAAATAAACTAACTATAAGTCTCTAGAAATGCTCAGCTTAACACTATATCAATACCTTAGATTTCTAATGTGGTTAATAAAAAGTACCTTTTAACTCACTTTTAGAAGTGGCAGATGCTAAGTTGTATAAGTGGAGTGAGAGTCTGTATATAATTGCCTACATCACCATGAATGTAAGGGATTCCTGTTTGAGGTAACGGATGCACTTCCCGAGACAAGTGGGAAACAGCCCTCCCCCAAAGCAAGGGTATTTGTAGTTTTGAGCACACTTACTGGCATGGATAACTAACAGTTGATGACAACACAAATATAATTCCCATATGAGCACATTTTCATCATTACCAATGTGACTACTAACACCATCAACAAATAAACGGTGCTTTCAAATGAGCAAATATAAATCTAAATTTATAACATGCGAAATAAACCAAAATTACAGATTTAGAACAATTGGCCTGATGCTTTAGGAATGGAATCAAGGCATTTAATTCTTTCTGCCCCTCCCCCTTCGATTTCATCAAGTAAGAAAAACAATTACTAAAAGAACAGGATAAAAAAAAACCAAAAAACAAAAACTACCTTTTGCTTAACCAAACCCAAAACTCTTTGCCTTGAGTTGATTCCAACTTGTAACGATCCCACAGGGCTTGTAAACCTCACCTCTCCTGAAGCAGACTGCCACGTTGTTTCTCCTGCAGAGCCTCTGGTGGTTTCAAGCCACGGACCTTTCAGTTAGCAGCTTATCAGTTAAGCTGCACCACTAGGGCTCCTTCCTTTTGTTTAAAGGCATTTGTAATATCTGAAATACCTTTTTATGTACCGCTACATTCATATGCACAGGTTCACAGGACTGGAAAAGACACTGACAGACCATCTAGTCAATACAGATAGCTGCCTGCTCTAGTCTTAAAAATTGCCAAAGATTGGTATTTCATTACCTACTGAATTGTTATCTTCTCGCTAGAAGGAGGACTAAGTATATTCTATAGCTCAATTACAACACCTACCATACTATAGGTATACATTGTTATTGTTGTTTAAGTGCCATCAAGTCAGTTGGGACATAAAGCAACCCTCTAGGACAGAGCAAAACTGCACCAGAGGGTTTCCAAGGAGCAGTCCGTGGATTTGAACTGCTGAGTTTTCGGTTAGAGCCGTGCTCTTAACCACTATGCCACCCGGGCTCCTGAGGGTATATTGCAAAGGTTAAATGCTACAAATAACAGCAACAGAAAAATAAAAAATGCAACAAAAAATACATAGCTGTCAAATTAATATGGCAAATTACTAGACTCACATTAATTTTAAAATGAGACTCATAAAAATGTAATAGGCAATTAATTTTTATCAAGTATATCAAGTACATGTAATCAAATCTACAGAAATCAATCATAGAATATAAGGATTAGAGAATCAAAGGCTAGAACAACAGTTAACAGTATAAGCAGACCAATAATGATGTAATAATGACAAGCCATTTTTGGAAAAACACAGGATGATTCAATAATGGTTCATTTCAATCCACTTCTCAGTCATGATTCTTAAAAGTGCCATGGTTAGCAGATCCACAAACACTTCTTCAGCCTAGATAGTATCAAATAATGGGTAAATGCAATAATATAACACATAACACAATGCAATCCATTTATAATAGAATGCATTACATTTTGAAAATATAAAATACAAAGTATAAAGCTCATTTTTTAAAAAAGAAACCTCAAAAGTAGAACAAACTTCAATTTCATCTGAAGATATAGTCTGGCCAAAATTCCAAAGAAGGTACACTTAAACACAGTCATTACAGATGTTAACCCAAATAACTGTATTAGTGTTTTAGAGGATAAACAAGCAAAAAAGGACTAAATTTCTTGACCACTTACAAGAACTGATAAACTGTTGTTAAAATAATTGAGTGCACTTTGTGTTTCCTAGATGCCAAGCCAAGCCAAGTTTCCTAGATAGATTTTATAAATTGCTCTACTGCAACCAAATAACCTACAGTCATCCTCAAGGCAGTTCCAAGCATCATAATTTTTCAAGTGGTTTTCTCATTAACATACCTATACTCACTGCTGATGTACTAAATTGTTCAAATTATACTCCTAGAGGCACCCAAACATTGTTAACATAATTTGAATGGCAAGTTTTATCAGTTATCTCTGATGTTATTCTGTTGAAGATAAGAGTTTTATACAAAAGAATTCCCACAGAAAATAAATATCTACTTTTTTACTGTCAAGAGAAATGCAAAGACTAATAAGAAGAAGAAAATAACAACAAACAAACAACTGCCATCAAGTCCTTTCCCACTCATAGCGACCCTAAGGACAGAGCAGTACTGCTCATAGAGTTTCCAAGGAATGCCTGGTAGATTCAAACTGCAGACCTTTTGGATAGCAACTGTAGCACTTAAACACTACGACACCGGGGCTTCTAAGACTAAGAAAGCCGGCAAAATTTGGATGCTTCTCAGACACTCAGTATGCCCAATTCTTGGTGCTATCAAGTTTATCAGAATGACAATCTATCATCAGGCACAACCAATACAGAGACAAAGAAAGCACATCCACAGGAAAAGACTGCAAAGAAATCAAACAAGCCCCTTTGGCATGCAGAGGATGTAGCAGGCGTCTTCTGCTGCACACGTGAGAACACTGCAGGACATGGGAAAAAAATCTTTTGGTGAGAACAAAGGGATGATAACAAACAAAAACACCTCCCTCTCTGTCTTTCTCGTCAGTTTCAAAATGCCATTTGAGGTGAATCTGTGGTATCTCCAGCTTTGGGAATATCTTCTATTCCTTTGCACTTTGAATATATTTCTCTTACTGGATATAATGCTAGTTATTACAATGGCCTGTGAGCTACATGGCTACTAGATTTGGCAGCAACTCATGGTACTGATGTACCAACAGAAATCAGTGGTTCACCAGACCCACGTTAGGGGGCTGAGGTGGTTTGAGTCCAGGCTAGGCCTCTTCTCCTTCTCCTATGGAGTCTTAGATGGCAGATGGATAAGAATAGGATGGTCATGCTTACAGACAGGGATGAAATTTAGAACACTGAACAACCAGCACATCCATTGTACCAACCAAACAAAATATGTAGTCATCCATAAACCACCAGCATACCACCTGGGTACTCACAGAATATCAGCCCTGGCTATCAGGAAGTCAAGATTGGCTTGACGAGGAGGGAAAGAATTTTAAGTCATTCTGAATTATAACTATCAGTACAACTTTTTCTATAATGTGTATTAAATATTCACAAAGGAAAATACATGTATACATTAAAAGACACATCCATTAATTTTTAATAGATTCATTTTAGATTAAATGAAAACAGTAAAAACCAAACCCATTGTCATTGAGTCAATTTTAACTCATAGCACCCCTAGAGAACACAGTAGAAGTGCCCCACCGCTTGGTTTCCAAGAAGTGGCTTGATGGTGTGGTAGTTAAGAGTCTGACTGCTAACCAAAAGGTCAGCAGTGTAAATCTAACAGCTACTCCTTGGAAACCACATAGGGCAGTTCTGCTTCTGTCCTATATGGTCACTATGAGTTGGAATCAACTTGATGGCAATGGGTTTCACGTGTGTGGGGGGGTGGAATATACTTACTGTACAGGCACTCCCTGAATTACAAATACTGGACTTACAGACCTTCCATCCAGAATAGTTGTTTAGACTACCCTACCTCACCCTCAGTTTGCTGCTGATAGAATAGCATCACTTAATAGGAAAAGAAACAGACTTTTCCAGTGACTTTTGATTCCCTTCATTTTTTTCCCCTGGAGAAAATCAAGTTCTCATTTTTTTCCCTTTTGCCTCTGTCCCACATATGATTTTTCACCTTCTTTCTATTCTTGTCTTCAATATTTCCCAAACTCAGTCATATCAATAAAAATTTATCTCCACTTCACCATTAGTCCCCTAGCCCCATCACTGGTAATAAATGTATATATGGAACCCATGATATACCTATTTCATTAAAAAGCAAATATAACTTGAAAAATACTGAATTTACAGAAATAGTGTTAGCAAATCTTCTGGGATCTTCATTCTCTGGTTAAATATGCCTTTGTAGAAAAATAAGGAGCCCTGGTGGTGTAGCAGTTGAAGTGCTTGGCTGCTAATTGAAATGTCAGCAGTTCAAAACTACCAGGCAGCTCAGAGGGAGAAAGATGTGGCAGTCTGTTTCTGCAAAGATTTACAGCCTTGTGAGGTTATGAGTTGGAACTGACTTGATGGCAGTGGGTCAGTTCTGGTTATATAAAAATAAAGAAAATATTTTCTTGCTCACCTTAATTTTGTAATATTTCTAGCTCATTTACAAATGCCATATTTTGGTAACTTTATATTAAACTGGATTTTGTGGGCTAGCATATAATCCTCTATGACTAATTCTTCAGGACAACTGCTAGCTGCTAAAGATTCCAAATTGCAAACAACTAATAAAAATTTTAAGCCCAACTTGTTTCTAAATCAGAGATGTCTGCAGAGTATCTAGCACGCTTTAGTTCTGCAATGCTATAAGGACAAAAACTAATAGATTTCACAGATATTATAAACTAAATAAGGGCAATATTCTATTATCTCCATGGTACATGAAAGTATGGGGTTTTAGTTTCATTGAAATTTTTAATTACTCTGCTGTATATCCCTCTATGTCATCCTTTTGTATTAATTTTATACTATTTCCTAAAAATATCAGAATGTAGCATAGCAAGGAACATAAATGCTAGATCCTTTCAGTAATAATAATAACTATCACTCTAAGAGAAGGATATTACTGCATATATGGCAAAGTTAAAATGGTCAGTTCTTGCTCTATTGAGCCTGGTGTTTTTGCATGGAAGTGATGTCTCTATCTCAGCAAATGCAAGTGTGGCTGTAACATCATATTTAAAGATATCATTCAAATCTAATACATAAACACTTTGTTGGTTATTTTCTAGTTCATGTTATATGTACCATCACTCTGTCTAATCCACACAAATGATAAAGAATGAGATGGAACAGAATTTATTAGAAGCAGAGTTTTCCTTCTACAAACTCAAATCAAGTAGTGTTTGGGTCATTAATAATTAATTAATTAATAATTATCATTAGAAACATAGAGCTATTTACTCTAAAATATTTGGTTTCAGCACCCTCTTTAAAATGTGAGATCATTATATTAAAATATTATCTATTATAACTTAGCTTTTGAAAGAACTAAAGTCAAATTCTCTTTTGTTAAATATCTATAGCAACTTGAAACTTTTTCAGTTCTCCAAAGAAGAAAAGGCACCCAGGGCTACTCATTTTCCTGATACACTTGATTGCCTGAAAGGAAAAGGAGGGATAAATGGAGCAAGGCTGAACTCAGGTTTAACTAGAAAACACAATGGATGAAAGAAGGATAAAGGAAAATTTGGATTCCAACATGTTCCTGAAGTAATTCAACAATTTTTCTCCAAAATCATTAAGAATTCAAAGAAGGAAGATGTCCATTGTAAAATCAGGCAGACAGATCCTAAGCAAAGAGAAAGAAGGATAAGTCAAGAAGAGCTATGCTAAGATAAGAAGCATTACCTAACTGAAAGAGGTTGGAATAAACTCTATCACAAGTGAATTTTGTCAGAGAAAAGCCTCTTCATTAGAAATGGATTTTAGAATGCCTGCAGAGGACACTAGGAATGAAGAACATAATCTTTAACACAATATCAAGTAGTTATATAAAGGAAGACATTTCCAAATGATTTAAGCATACAGTTACAATAAATACTTCAAATAGATTAAGGAACCAACAGTTTAATTACTAAGAATTTTTCCATGTTGTAAAATCATTGTGATATTGTCATTAGCTTTGTTATAAATAGCTACAACAAAATTATTTTCCAATCCTTTTGACAGTTAGGTACTACCATAACTTTTCATAAATTATGCTTTTTCCTGTTTGATCTTTTCTTTCAAGTAAAGGAACTGGTCATAGTTGACATAAGAAGGTGCATGAATAAAACTTCTGTATTAGAAAATAGTTCCACAATGCCTCCAGTCAATGAATAGTTCCAAACAAATTATGGCCTTACCCCTACTTTGGCTCAGGACAATTGTATTGCTGAGATCAGGGTACAGCAATGTTAAGAGCCTATAAATGTATTAAGTGCTATTACTAAATTAATTATTGGACTAAAGACATTAAAAACATACTCAATACAATTTATTTTCCCTTAAAATTAAGCTGTTATACAGTGTCAGTGGCACAAAATCAGAAGGAAGATACTTACAGATTTTCAGGGGAAGAGCTTCCTACGATTAAATCAAAATGCAAGTTGGAACGCAAATCCAGTAATCTCAACAAGCAGAACCATGGGAAATTTTAAAACTTTGCTCTGACTACTTGTACAGTGGCTATGACCTCTTAAGGAGTGATCAAAATTAACAATACTATGCTGCCACAAAATCCATAAAAACAGCAGTTAAAAAGTTTACAAGTAATCATGAATACCTTGTATATTTTAAAATGGAAACAAAAAAACACACTTTCAAAAATTCACTTAAATTAGCTGTTGGTTGGCTTTGTAAGACAGGAAGCAGCCTATTAATAAAATAATTAAGGACAAGTTCTCTTGTACTTTAGAGTTTTAAATAAGGGTCTATGACACGAAATGGTTATTTCTAGGCTAACAATTATTTACCAATACTAAAATTGATATGAATTAAAATTAATTATAGAAAGACATATCATCTATCAACATAATTAGAAAATACATTTTTAAATGTACTGATTCCATAGTTTTTGATCAAAAAAGCAAGATCTATAAACTTCAGAAATCTTGGCAACATTTGTCTACAACATACCAAAAATCAAACCAAACCCACCACCGCTGAGTCAATGCCAACTCACAGCGACCCTATAGACTATGAGTCTACAACATAGGCGGTCCAACAAAACCAAATCCAACCCATTGCTGTTACATCAATTCTGACTCATGGTGACCCCAAAGGTCAGATTAAAACTGCTCCCACAAATGTAATTCAAGAGTCTCGACTAAAGTAAGATACTGTTCTTCAGCAACTGGGCATCTACTAAGTAGTTCATTGATTCACAGGTGCATGAGCTTTCTCTTATCTATTAAAAAAAGATTATAATATTTTAGGGGGTACTATAATTACCCTGGTGGCATAGTGGTTAAGTGCTACATCTGCTAATCGAAAGGTCAGCAGTTCAAATCCAACAGGCACTCCTTGGAAACTCTATGGGGCAGTTCTACTCTGTTCTCCAGAGTTTCCTTGAGTTGGAATGAACTTGATGGCAGTGGATATGGATTTTCAGGGGGCAGGGTTCTATGAAATCAAGGTATATATCCATTCAGGTTTACACACAGGTATTAGTTTAGTCTAGTTTTGTTTTAAGACCTGGATCCCACATTAAAGCGGAAAAAAAGTACAGAGCCTAGTTTAAGAGACCACCAGATGGTCAAATTACTTTTCTACAGAATTCCTTTTAAGAAGGTTACCTGTATAAAATAATTAAGGTAAAAAATAGATTATAATATACAACCTTATGAAACATGTTAAAGTATTTATCATTATCAAACACTGTGTTTGATGTGATTTGATTACATAGAAGGCTTTCTATTCTTTAATGACTCATTTTATAATGCACCTGTACTGTTTTCCTCTCAGCTTACTCCTAGATCGCATACTACATGTCAGCTCTGATAGCAAAACTTTTACATGATTTCACAACAGAAATATAAGTCCTATTCTAAACAGTCTACATCAGAATCTCCCCCAGGAAAAATAAAATTTAAAAATGACTTACCCCAGAGATGAGAAATACTTTACAGAAATCCAAAACCGGTAGAATCTGCAGAAAGCTGGCAGCTTCCAGCGTGTCTTGCAGGTTGTCCATGTTGAGAGAGAGTTTTGCCGTATAGATGAAATCAATAATTTTCTTTAGACCAACTTTGCTCACGCCATGAAGCTTAATGCACATTAAGTCTTGTTCTTTCATTCCACCTTAAATAAAAAGACAGTCAATTAAATGAAAGTGGATAATTTAATTAAGGTCAAACTCACTTCTGCTGCTAATTAAATGCAATAAAATCAAGGAAAACTCTTATTCTGCATAAGCATTCCTGACAGTGTCAGCTTTCTACATATTTTGCAGCTTAAAGAGAGCACTTAAAAAGGAATGCCAAGCCATCATCAAGTGCCGTAATATCTCTACACTAATGGAGGTCACATATGACGCAAATGCTTCCAAAATGTTCCCCTATCACTTCATATTTTTTGATGGATAAAGATTGTATTCGTGGTACCAGAGTCTCTTATGACCTAATTGTATGTGTGTCGGTAAAAGAAAAGCTGTGAAATAAAGATGGACAGAAATATGAGTGCACATGCCCATCTTACAAGCTCAGAAAGCACCACCCATAGCCATACATACTGGTATCATCCTTTTAAAACTGTTTCTTCTCATAAAGTCACAGCCTTAAAGAACTGAATTTCACTTTAGAAATAAAAGGATTTAAATGCATTTTTTTTCACATTGCTTTAATACAGATGCAGAGTTCAAAAAAGCGAATTACCTGTGAACATAGCCTTGAAGTAATCACTGGCAGATGCCATCATGACTCTGTGCACAGGGAAGGCATCATCAGTGTCACCTGGCATCAAGGTCACATCACAAAGCAATCCTTCAAGTCGAAGCTGATCAAAGCCCTAAAATGAGAACGTGAGGCGCCATGAGTCGGATCCGACTCGACGGCACTTGGCTTACTTGGCTTTGGAGGTGAGCCACTAATCCAGGTAAAATGGATATACAAATCTGTGAGCTAAAATTCTGTTTATAAATTAATACAGCTGTAATATACTTGGAACATAAAACCAAAAGAATAATTACTCAGGAGAAGAATAAAAACCTAAACCATTTCTGTGATATGTGTCAACATAAGATAAATAAAACTAAGACTAATTTAGGTTAAGGACAAATAAGGAAAGCATACATACAATCCATTATTTGTGGATATCATTTTACTTGTATCCACAATCTATACCCATCAGGAGCAGCAGTCAAAAAAAATCAAACAACATGGAAGTAGAGCCAAGATGGGAGGATAGACACATGTCTTCTTAACTCCCTCTGAAAACTAAGGCCTGCGTTGATAAATGAATGCAGCATTGTGGACATCTAGTGAGCCTAGGACACAGCATAGGGTTATTAGATTGGACTATATGACACTAAATGGGAAACTTTCTCTTTCTCGCTGAGCCCTGCTCCTGCTAACAACTTGCCACTTGGGTGGACTGCAGGTACTGGTGCTTTTTTTTTTTTCTTTTTGTTGGCTGGTAGGTGGGGGATGGGCATGAGCTGGCAGATATACTGAGCCACAGTGCTTAAGTGAACAGCATGTGGTACAGCAAAGAGACAGAGTGTAGGATAGCCATGTTTTGAGCTCAGTGATGGACTTAGGGCACCACAGCCCCTGCACCCTCTCTGTTCTAAGCTCTGCTATAGATTCTACTGTTTCACAGTGGAAGGGGCAGCTTGACTGGGATGCCATCTTGCTTGGCTGGGAGAAATCACCCAATCGGAGGCCTCAGTGAGGGCCCATTCCTAGGCTGGGAGGCACTGCCAGTCTGGGGAGCCTTTACCAGCAGAAAAGTTGTATTTAGCACAGTGTTGGTTTGCAGGTATGGGATGGCTGAGGACGGCAGCAGGGCCATAGACCCTCCCTACTTTGAAACACATCATAGCATCTAGGGACAGCTGAAGAGGTGCTTCTGTTGTCAGCTGGAAGGTGGGGCCTGCCACACCTGATGGCTTGACTGATTTTGGCAGCTGTAGGATAGCATCTAGCTTTTTAAAATGAGACTGCCTAGAAAAATAACTGCTGAGCAGCCCAGTGGCATCTCTTCCAGCCTTTCCTGACCCACATCATAGGGTTGGCTGATGGGCCCCAAGTGACTCCATAAGTAAGGCAGTGTCTTTATGTGCCAGGAGACAGGGCCTGCCACCCCACAGAGTCCACTGGGGCCAGTCACTAGAGGACACAGAGTTAGCTGGTGAACAACACTCTTCTCAGAACTATGCCTCAGCTCCTATTGAGGTAATACCTGACAAAACTAAACAGCCTGTAGACAGCCCAAAGTCAAAAGACCATCACTAAGCATTTAAATAAAGAGCCCACCATGGCTCCAGAAAATTTCCAAAATAAAGAATCAAATAACTTCCCAGATGAAGAAGCCTTTTACAAACTACCAGAAATCAAGTACAAAAGAATTATATAGAGAGACTCCTCAAGATTAAACAAAATGCAGCAAAGCAAAATGAAAAATTAAGCAAGCTATTTGAACTGATGGAACATCAACATTCTGAAATCCAGAAGATCAATAACAAAATTACAGAATTAAGCAATTCAATCCAAAGCCAAAAAGGCATAATTGAGGAGATGGAAGTCAGACTTAGTGACACTGAGGATAGAGCAAATGACCCCACCATTTATGAGAAGAAATTAGAGAAAAGAAATAAGAAAAATGAAGAAGCATTAAGAAACAAGTGAGACTCTATCAAGAGGAATAAACTAGGATTAACTGGAGTTCCTGAACAAGGAGGGAAAGCTGAAAACACAGAGAGTATTGTTGTTGAGTTGCTGACAGAAAACATTCCTGAAATTATGAAAGAAGAGAATATAGATATGTATTGAATGAATATGAAAGAAGAGAATATAGATGTGTATTGAATGCCACAAAAAATAGGCCCCCAAACAAAGACACCAACACATATCATAATCAAGCTTAATAAAATGAAACAAGCAGAATTTATTAAAGGCAGCAAGACTCAAAGCAAAGCTAACATTCAGAGGGAAGTCCTGTAGGTTTTTGTCTGACTTCTTGACAGAAATGATGTCAGCAAGGATGCAGTGGGATGGCACATTCAAAGCCTTGAAGGAAAAAATTTCCAACCAAGAATTATATATCCTACAAGACATTCTCTCAAATATGAAGATGAAATTAAGACATTCACACATAAACAGAAGCTTAGAGTTTTTGTAAAAACAAAACCAACACCACAAGAAATACTGAAAGAAGCTCTTTGCTTAGAAAAATAAAACCATTAAGTGCATATTTAAGGAGGCAATGCAGCACACGACATCCAGAAACATACCCAGTTACAGAAGTCAGAAAACTCAATCAAAGCTACAGTATTAAAAGAAGGGAACCAGTGATCACATCACCAAAAATATGACACCATCACATTAAAAAGAGGGATATACTACAGAAGTTATAGTCCTTTCCAATGGAGAGGAAGTTAAAAAGATATGCAGAAGCTAAAATTGGGTTTAAACATAGAATATTAAAGATCATACAGGCAGCCGCAAAGCATAACAATGCAGTTTATCAAAACAAGAAAAGTAATACAGGAGTCTCAACAAACATAAAGCCAACACTGAAAAATATGAAAACTCAATCCATAAAGAAGAATGACTCACAACAGAATATTAAGAGCAACATAGAAAACACCACAAAAATAAACACATCAAAATGACAGCACTAAACACATACCTAACAATAATTACACTGAATGTAAATGGACAGAACACTCCAATAAAGAAACGAGTAACATCTTGGACCACAAGAGATGACTTGTCTATACGCTGCTTACAAGAAACATGCCTTAGACTTACAGATATGAACAAACTGAAAATTAAAGGATGGAAGAATATATACCAAGCTAACAATATACAAGGAGAACAGGTGTGGCAATACTAATCTCGATAAAATACATTTCAATGTAAAATCCACCATCGCGGACAAGGATGGTAACTATTGCTGAAAGGTTCAGTACACAAGCAGGACTTAACAATAATAAAGATCATGCACTCAATAGCAGAGCACCTAAATACATCGCGCAAACACTGACTACATTGAAAAATGAGACAAGTCACTCCACAATAATAGTTGGAGACTTCTACACTCCACTTTCAGTAATGGACAGATCATCTAGGAAAAAAGCTCAATAAAGACACAGAAGATCATATTGCCACAATTAACCAATTAGACCTCATCAACATATTCAGAACTTCTTATCCATCAACAGATAAGCACATCTTCTTTTCCAGTGGACATGGAACATTTTCCAGAATAGACCATGTGTTAGGACATGAAGTAAATCTCAATAAAATACAGACCACTAAATTATTGCAAAGAATCTTCCCAGACCATAAAGCCATAAAAATTGAAATCGATAGCAGAAAAAACAAAGAAAGACATGGAACTCATGTAAACTGAACACAACCTTGCTCAAAAAGTCACGGGTTATAGAACAAATCAAGGGTGATATAAAGAAAACTATGCAATTAAATGAGAATGAAAACACATCCTACCAGAACCTATGGGACATAGCCAAATCTGTGCTCAGACGTCAATTTATCTCTATAAATGAACACATCTGGAAGGAAGAAAGGACCCAAACCAAAGAATTAACCTTACAGCTTGAACAAGTAGAAAGAGAGCAACAAAGAAGCCCCCTCAGGCACCAGAAGAAAACAAATAATAAAGATTAGAGAAGAACTAAATGAATTAGAGAATAGAAGAATAATTGGAAAAATTGACAAAACCCAAAGCTGTTTTTTTTCAAAAGATCAACAAAATTGACAAACCACTGGCTAAACTTACAGAAGAAAAATAGGAGAGGAAATAACCCAAATAAGAAATAAGATGGGACATGTCACAACAGACCTAACTGAAATGAAAGTATCATAACAGAACACTATGAAAAACTGTATTCTAACACATTTGAAAACCTAGAAGAAATGGACAAATTCCTAGATTCCTATCACTTACCAAAATTATCCCAAGGAGAAGTAGAACAACTTAATAAACCCATCACAAAGGAAGAGATTGAAAAAGTCACCAAAAAACTACCAACCTCAAACAGTCCTGGCCTAGATAGCTTCACTGGAGAATTCTACCAAACTTTTAAAGAAGCATAGACTCCAATAGTACTGAAACTATTTCACAGCATAGAAAGGGATGGAATACTCCCAAATTCATTCTGTGAAGCTAGCATAACCATGATACTAAAGCCAGGGAAAGATCCTACAAAAAAAGAAAATTACAGACCAATATCACTCATGAATCTACATGCAAGAATCTTCAACCAAATCCTTGCCAACAGAATATAACAAAATATCAAAAAAATAATTCATCAGGACCAAATTGGATTCATACCAAGGATGCAAAGCTGGTTCAACATCAGAAAAACAATGTCATCAACCACATAAATAAGACAGAGGATAAAAATCACCTGATTTCGTCAATTGATGCAGAAAAGGCACTTGACAAAGTCCAACTTGGCAACACCCATTGATGCAAAAACTCTCAGCACAATAGGAATAGAAGGGAAATTCCTCAACACAATAAAGGCCATCTACACAAGCCAAGCTCCCACATCATCCTGAGTGGAGAGAAAGTGAAAGAATTTCCCTTGAGAACAGAAACTAGACAAGAATGACCACTCTCAAAACTTCTAGTCAACACTGTACCAGAAGTTCTGGCCAGAGCAATTGGACAAGACAAAGAAATAAAGGACATTCATATCAGCAAAGAAGAAGTAAAAATCTCCCTATTTGCAAATGAGATGATTGTATACATGCAAATCCTAAAGAATCCATATGTAAACTACTCAAACTAATAGAAGAGTTCAACAAAGTATCACGATATCAGATAAACATAAGTAAATGAGTAGGATTCTTTTACATCAACAAAGAGATCATCAAAGCAGAAATCACCAGATCAATACCATTTTTTATAGCCCCCAAGAAGATAAAATAACTAGGAATAAATCTAACTAGAGAAATAAGAGACCTTTACAAAGAGAACTACAAGACCTTACTGCAAAAAACTAAGAGAGACTTACATAAATGGAGAAATCTACCCTCCTCGTGGGTAGGAAGACTTAACATGGTGAAAATGTCGATTATACCCAAAGCGATCTACATATACAATGCAATCCTGATACAAATTCCAGTGACATTTTTTAATGAGATGGAGAAACAAATCAGCAACTTTGTTTCCTTGGAAAGGAAAGAAACCCTGGATAACCAAAGCACTACTGAAGAAGAGGAACACAGTGGGAGGCCTCACACTAGCCAAACTTAGAGCCAATTACACAGCCACAGTAGCCAAAACAGCTTGGTACTGGTACAAAAAGAGACATACAGACTAATGGAACACAGTTGAGACACCACAGATGCCACTATCCTCCTATGAACAGTTGATATTCGACAAAGGCCCTAAGATTATAAGCCAAGCCAAGCCACTGGGATTAAAACTATTTCTTTAACAGTGTTTGCAAAATTGGATATCCATCTGCAAAAAACTGAAACAAGACACATATCTCACACCTTATAGAAAAACCAACTCAAATTGGATAAAAGACCTAAATATCAAACCTAAAATGATAAGCCAAGTAATCATGCAAAAAAATAGGGTCAACAACAAAAGCTTTAATACACAGCAGAGACAGACTTCAAAATCTGACTGACAAAGCACAGTCAACAGAAGAGAAAATAGATAAATGGGAACTACTAAGAAACAAACACTTTTGCTCATCCAAAGATTTCTTCAAAAGAATTAAAATACCACCTACAGAATGGGAAAAAATATTTGGCAACTACATGTCAGACCAATGTCTGATCTCCATAATCTACAAGGTACTGTGAAATAGCAGCAAGAAAAAGGTAAATAACCCAGTTAAGTGATGGGCAAAGGATATGGACAGATACTTCACTAAAGAGGACATACAGGTAGCCAAAAGACACATAAGGAAATGCTTACTATGACTAGTTATTAGAAAAATCCAAATCAAAACTACAGTGAGATACCATCTCACCCCAATGAGGTTGGTCATGATCCAAAAAACCACAAAACAACAAATGCTGGAGAGGCTGTGGAGAGACTGAAACTCTCCTACACTGCTGATGGGACTGCAAAATGGTACAACCATTTTGGAAAGCAATCTGGCACTTCCTTAAAACACTAGAAATAGGTATATCATTTGATCCAGTAATCCTACTACTCAGAACATATCCTACGGAATCAAGGACAGTCATATGAACAGATAATTGCACGCAAATATTTACTGTAGCACAGTCTACAATAGTCAAAAGGTAGAATCAACCCAGATGCCCAATAACAAATGAATGGATAAACAAACTAGGGTACATATACTCAATGGAACACTATGCAACTATAAAGAACAATGATGATTTTAAGAATCATCTGATAACCTGGTTTCCATTGGGAAACGTTATGCTGAGTGAAACCAGTCAGCAGCACAAGGACAAATATTGTGTAAGATCCCTACTATAAGGACTTAAAAACAGACTCTTGTATGACAGAAAAGATTCTTTGATGGCTGCAAGGAAGGGGAGGGAGGGAGAGGGCTGGTCATAGATTAGACAGTTGATAGAAATTTTGTTGGGTGAAAGCAGTGACAGCACACAGTAGAAACTAGATTAACTTAACTGGACTTCAACATAAGCTGAAAACTAATCTGAACCCGATATTGCAGGGATACAGTAGAAGGGATGTGGATCTGGGGACCATGCTCTCAAGGGACATTGAGACCAACTGGCATAACTAGTCTATTGTTAAGAGTGTCTTTTGCACTCAATACTGGTGAGTGGCATCTGGGGTTAAAAGCTAGCAAGCTGTCATCTGAGGTACACCAAATGGTCCCAACTCAGCTGGAACAGATGATCACCAGGGACAACAGACATGAGAGTAAAAGAGTCCAGAAGACAGAAGGACCTGTGTGAATGGGTGACTGTATCAACACGTCACCAGAAGAGCCACATGGTGCCCAGCCACCATCAAAGACAGCGTGATGGGACACACAATGTCAAGTTCCAGCGGCAACAAAAAAAGAAGAGTGAACCTCAAGACCTCCACTAAAAGACTGCAATTGATGTTCTTAAGGGTTAGGGGTTCCCCTGGGATCATGGCTTCTAGACCTGCTGCTACCTCCGACCAGAAAACATTACTGAGCTCAACTCTTCCAACAGGAATGGATTGGACTCAGGGAAACAGTGTGAACATATGGTGTGTGTACTTTATGATTCTATGCATCTACAGGATGCTGTCTTACTGGTCTTGTACTAGAAGGGAGAGGAGAGAGAGTGTTGCAGAGGGATCAGGAGATTGTTAAGAGGATATGACATGTATAGCTGTCACTGGGCAAGGAAAGCAGAAGGAGCTGCACACAGGCAGGCATGCAAATTTAATTTGGATTGTATACTTGCACTCAATCACAATGAAAAAAGAATCACACAACAAATTGCATTGAGCAAATCTGCTGTTAAAGATCTCTTTAAAGCTTTTTTTTCCTAGTTTTTTTTCATTATGATTAAGTGAAAGTATACAATCCAAATCAATTTCGCATGTCCACCTATCTGCAACTCCATCTGTTCTCCCCACCCTAGGACAGCACACTCCTCCTTTTCACCCTTTACTTCTAGTATCCTCTTAATGAACACCTGTCCCCTCCTCTCCACTCTCACTTCTCCCATCTAGAAATGAAGCAATACGTCAGCCTCCTATAACTGTATAAAACCATAAAGTACACCACATGCTCACACTGTGTCCCTAAATCCAGTCCATTCTTGCCTGGAGAGTTGACCTTAGTACTGGTTTGAGTTCTGGTGCAGCAGCAAGTCTAGGGACCATGTTCCCAGGGGACCCTCCAGGATGTCAGATTATCAATTCTGGTCTTTTAGTAGTTCTTCAACGGCATACTTCTTTTTCTCGTGGTACATCAGGGACTCTATATTGTATCCCCCACTACAGTTGCCTTTGGTGGTGGCCAGGCACCATCCAGTTCTTCTGGTCTCATGCTGATAACAGTGTCCCATTCATACAGGTCCTTCTGTCTCCTGAGCTCATTTTTCCTGTCTTTGGTGTTCTCTGTCATCATATATTCCAGACGAGTTGGGACCAATTGGTGTTCCTCAGATGGCAGCTTGCTAGCTTTTAAGACCCCAGATGCCACTCACCAATATGGGGTGCAGAAGACTCAGCAAAAGACTAGTTGTGCCAGTTGACCTCCATGTCCTGTCCCCTGAAAACATGGTCCCCGGACCCCTGTCCCTGCTACTCTATCGTTTTGCACTGTGGTGTTGATTTTAGAAAACTCTTCAGTTTATGCTGATCTGCCCTCTATTGCATGCTGTTGCTCCCTTCACATAACCGAATTCCTAACAACTGTCTAATCTATGAACAACCCTCTCCCCGTCCCTCTTGACCCTTGTAGCTATCGAAGAGTCTTTTCTTCTGTACATTAAGTCTATTCTTAAGTCCTTATAGCAGAGGTCTCATATAATACTTGTCCTCACAAAATACTTCTTTAAAGTTTTAAGTAGGTTGTCATCTTGAAGACTAAGATGTGCCTGATCCAAACCATGTGGTTTTCAGTTGCTTCATACATATTTGAAAACTGGACAGTGAGTAAGGAAGGCAGAAGAATGGATGCCTTTGAACTGTGGTGTTGGAGAGGAACAGTAAATGCACCTTAAAGTGCCAAAAAACAACTCCGTGTTGGAAAAAGTACAACCAGTATGCTCCTTAGAAGCAAGGATGGGGAGACTCCATCTCATGTTCTTTGGACATGTTATCAGGAGGGATATATCCCTGGAGAAGCACATCATGCTTAGTAAAGTAGCCAAGCCAAGTGCCATCAAGTTGGTCAGCAAAACAGAAGACCCTCAATGAGACAGACTGACACAACGGCTGCACCAATGGGCTCCAGCATAACAGCGACTGTGAGGATGGAGCAGGAATGAGCAGTGTTTCATTCTGTTCTACACAGAGTCTCTGTGAGCTGGAACCAACCCTATAGCACCTAACAACATTTATGCAACCATTTACTCTTTACCTTATTTTGAAAAAAATAAAGCCATGCACACTTCTGTTTTCTTACCTGCAAAATTGAGATATTAGACTAATATTCCTTTCCATAATAAATGGAAATATTTTAATAGTCCTTTTACAGTGCTTTATACCAAGCATCATATACGTATGTGTGTGTATAGAGAGAGAGAGAGAGAGGAAGTAAGTTAGACAGTATCTGTATTAACTGCAGACAGAATTTCCTTTCTATCAATCAGATGGTTTCATCTCTTTGCAAAGTAGGGATTGTGCCTTAGACATCCCTATTTTCAGTATACAGCTGCTGCTTGATGAATTATCTTTCAAGGTTCAAGTTTGGGATTTAATTATCTTTGGTAAAAAGGAGCTCAGGAAGCTCCAACTTGAGGCTTAATTGTCCCTCCAAGCCTAAAGGATTACTAGAGAATTAATAGGCTAGCACCCACAGCTCAGGGGAGGTAAAGGACTCTGGTGAGAAGAATGATCATTCATTAATTCTTCCAAGCACTTCCTTGATGATCCCAACCAATGACAAATTGGCAGTTATCCCTTGGGAGAATGAAGTGCTTAAAATTATAACAGGCTGGAGAAATGAGCCAAAAGATAACAAAATACAATTTAATAATGAGGCCCAGAATGAAGATTTTGGTAAATTTGAGTTTGTAATTTGAAAAATAGAAATATTTGGCTATAAATACCATAAAACTATGCATACAAATTTCTCTCTAATAATATGCAACAATGTCATGCAACAATCAATAGCAAGGATTATTCCATCCTCTTAATATTTTAATGACCTCAAAACAAAACTTTTACTTATAAAAGTTATGCTTTAGTGATTTAAGTAGCAAAAGGCACAGCATACTCAAAAATGCAGCTCTACAAATACTATTATATATATGTATTATATTAAACCTCACTCTAAACATATTTTAATATTTTTAAAATTTATTTTTTAAGAATCTTTGAATCTATAAAAATGGAAATTCAAAGAGATTATCTGACCCAGTCATTTTCTCTCTCTCGCTAGACAAAGAAATAGTTTTATTCCAAAAATGTTAATATCAAAAACCAAACCCACTGCCATCTAGTTGATTCCAACTCATAGCAATCCTAGGAGAACACAGAACTGCCTCACAGGGTTTCCAAGGTTTTAAATCTTTAGGGAAGCAGACTGCCACGTCTTTCTCCCACGGGGCAGCTGGTGAGTTCAAATTGCTGACCCTTTGGTTACCAGCTGAGAGTTTTAACTGCACTCTTCAAAAATATTTGTATATCATGCACATATTTTACAAGCCTGTGCATAATGTTCTTTTTCCAACAATGTGTAGCATCAATTATCAAATCTTACACAAAGTTTCCTAGTTCTTCTTACCTTGGGTTCCATTTAAGAGAAGCTTGTTATCTGCCCTCAATATTTTTACTCTAACCTTCTCAATTCCTCCTTCTACAATTCTTTCCATATTTTTTATTTCACTGCATATCCCTTGGAAACCCTGGTGGCATAGTAGTTAAGAGCTACATCTGCTAACCAAAAGACCAGCAGTTTGAATCCGCCAGGCACTCCTCGGATACTCTATGAAACAGTTGTACTCTGTCCTACAGGGTCACTAGAAGTTGGAATTGACTCATTAGCAATGGGTTTGGTTTGGTTTGGGTACAATATCCCTTTGGGGAAAAAGAGAGTATTAAAAAAGTATTTTTATCATCTCTGTATTAAACCTAGCCAACATATCAAAACTTGTATCAAATGCTATGAAATTGAGGGAAGCAATTTTGCAATACCCTGAAGGACTAAAACATCTTAAATGGGTTTGATAAATCTAAAAATGCTCATATTAAAAACAGAAGCAAATATGAGCTGGAATTATACTGCTATAATAAATCAGAACAGCTAGGAATAATTTATATAAAAAGATGGCTGGATCTCCAACAGCTGTCAAGTTAAATATGATGCCATTGTGAAAATCTACACTGATACTGTCAGGTGTTAAAAAGGAATCTGATAAGCAAATCATTCTGCTATAGTCTACATCAGAAAGAGCATATGAGCACGCTATCAAGTTTCAATCAGTGTAATTTTGAAAAGGAAGCAGATAAAAAAAAGAAATGTCTCCTGAGAAAAGCAATACAAATGATTGAGGGAAAATATGTTTTAGGAATAAAGGCTAAGGAACTAGAGAAGGGTAAGGAATGGCTTCTCCTAGTCTTGAAGTAAATGTAATTTACTTGATCAAAACAATACCAACCATGCTTTTATGAGGCTACTCTTCATTTAAATCAGGGAACAGAAAAGGAACAGGTGTACTTAAGTTGAAAGAGATATATAGGTTGGACATAAAAGTTTATATTGATATTAATTAAACTCTGCTCTCATCATATAACATTTCTCAGTGTTTAAAAACTTCTAATGACTTCCTATTACTGTGCTATATCACAACTCCTGGTTTGCAAAGACTTCTCCAGCCTGGCCCCAACTCAACTACTCAAGGGTATTTTTCATTAATTCCCTATGAACTCTAGATCCATCTTACCAGATTGTTCTTTACGCTATCTGATGGATGGAGCAAAACATAACCTTACTCTGTTTCCAGTATTTTTATTTATGCCTTTTTTTTTTCAGATGGAATGTCCTCCCTTCTTCACAGTCTAGCTCAAAATTGATCTTTTTTGTAAAGCTGTCTAACCAACTCTCCTCTAAAATAATTAGGCACCTTTTAGTCTGAGTCACACGATTTAGTATTTAATTACAGACTGTAGACTTCTGTTTCCAGCAAAGACAGAGCAACAAAAACTAGATGTACCTTATCTCCTCCAACAAAACAACTTAAAAAACACATCAACAAAAGAAATATATATATATATATGTATATATAAAACACTTTAAGGTACTGTACATCAGGATGAAGGCAAGAGATATGTGAGAGACAAGAAACAAATGAAGCCATAGGACTGCCACACTTTACAGCCTCTAGAATTTCCAACCTTGGACACAGGCTGTGGGAACCCAGGCAAAGCTCAGCATCCAGTCACAATAAAGAAAGGAGAGATCGGCACAGAGCTAGAACTCAGGAGCTATGCAAATGGTCTCTCTCAAGGTGAATACTAACAAGCACGTATGTCTCAGAAAAGAACCACCCACGAGGAGCACAAGGAACTCTCTCCAGAGCTCATAAGATGCTGTCATAGTTTCCATACAAATGACAAGAGTGGAAAACCTTATCATTTGTGGGCCTTAGGCACAGCACAGGGACTCCTGGTAGTGCAATGTTTAAGTGCTTGGCTGCTAACCAAAAGTTCAGCTGTTTGAATCCACTAGTCACTCTGTGGAAGAAAGATGTGGCAGTCTACCTCCATAAAGATTACAGCCCTGTAAACCCTATGGGAATTTCAACTCTTTCTTATTAAAAAACCAAACAAAAAGACCTGTTGCCATTAAGTCAATTCTGACTCATAGTGACCCTATAGGACACAGTAGAACTATATGGTTTCCAAGGGAGTGGCTAGTGATTCAAACTGCTGATCTTTTGGTTAGCAGCCATAGCTCTTAACCACTATGCCACCAGCATTCCCGTAATTATAATAGCAGAAATTTATTAAACATTCACCATGGATTCCAGCTCCAGATTCTAGGCATACAAAAATGACAAATTAGATCCTAGAACTAGAGATTCTCCCGGATAGGTGATATTTTAAACAGATATCAAGTATGAATAGAAGACACCACTAACTCTGCCTAGGTCAAGAAAAGTTTTATAGAAGAAGTAGCATTTAAGATGGATCATTATGAATGAATAAGAAATTACCAGAGTTCACAAAGTTGAGTCTCACTGACAACACAAGAATAAGAGGGAGAGCACCTTGAGATCTCCACTAAAGGACCGCAATTGATGGTCCAGGGGCCTCAGAGTTTCCCTGAGAGCACAGGCCCTGGCCATGATGCTGCCCCATCCATAAATCATAATGGATGTCAACTCTTCAGACGGCAATGGACTGGACTTGGCAACACAGAGTGGCCATATCATGTGTGCACTTTATGGTTCTATGCATCTATAGGATGTCGCCATGCTGACCTCTTACTGGAGGCAGGGAAGTGGGTGGAGAGGAGGGGATAGGAGATTGTTGGGAGGATAAGACATATATGGAGCAGAGAGGAAGAGTGCACTGTCACCAGGCAGAGAGAGCAGTGGTAGCTGCATATAGGTGGGCATGCAAATTTATATGAGAATGTACATTTTCATTCAATCATAATAAAAAAAAAGAAATTACCAGCCAGAATAAATAAAAGACAGGAAATCCAGGCAGAGGGAACAGTATGTGCAAAGACAGTGAAGTGTGGAAGAGAAAAATATGCATACAGAATAGTGGAAAATAACTAATTCTTCCAGTCATTTTCCCCAGCTGTCTGTTCTAGGGATCATAAAACTGAAGACTTGAAAATCATCTATCAAAGGGGCTTGTATCCAGAATGTATCTATCTATAAAGCTTTTAAAACTCAGTAATAAAAAGATAAACAAGTCAATTTAAAAATGGGCAAACTTCTGAAAACACATTCCTCGAAACAGTATATGGAAATAGCAAACAAGCATATGAAAAGATGCTCAATGTCCTTAACCACTGTTGCTGTTGTTGTTAGGTGCCTTTGAGTCAGTTCTGAGTCACAGGGGTCCTCTATACAACCAAATGAAACACTGCCTGGTCCTGCAACATCCTCACAATCATTGTTAAGTTTGAGCTCATTGTTGTAGCCAGTGTATTAGTCAATATTTTAGTCTTCCTCTTTTTCCCTGACCCTCTACTTTACCCAGCATGATGTCCTTTTCCAGGGACTGATCCCTCCAGATAACATGTCCAAAATATGTGAGACAGAAAATACTACTAAGGTCAACTCTTCAGACAAAAATGGACTGGAATTGGGAACACAATGTGACCATACAGTGTGTATACTTTATGGTTATATGGATTTATAGGATGCTCTCCTACTGGTCTCTTTCTAGATGGAAAATAAGAGGGTACAGAGGGGGAACAGATGCTTGTTTAGAGGATACTAGATACATAGCGTGATAAGGAGGAGTATGCTGTGATCAGGTGGGAGAGCAGAGGGAGTTAAAGATAGGGGGCATGCAAAATTAATTTGGATTGTATAGTTTCACTTAATCACAATAAAAAAAAATCCCACCATAGTTGATTCTAAGGACCATTCTGGCTATACTTATTCTAAGACAGATTTGTTTACTTTTTAGGCAGTCTATGATATATTCAACACTCTTCTTCAACACCATCTTTCAAAGGCATCAGTTCCTCTTGGTCTTCCTTATTCGTTGTCTAGTTTTTGCACGTACATGAGGACTGCCAATTAAGTTCGCGAACTCATCCTAGAAAAAGTGCTACATATTTCATTGTTGAACATCACTACAGTCACCTTTGAAGTACTCCCCTTGGGAAGCTATGCACCAACACCAGTGCCTAGTCTACTCTTCAAAGCAATTTTGGAACTCTTCTTGTGGAATGGCCATCAGAGCTGTCATCGTATTACCCTTGATGTCCTGAATGAATGTCATCAAAATGTCTCCCTTTCAATATTTCCTTTATCTTTCAGGTAAAGAAGAAAGTCATTGGGGGCCAGATCAGGTGAGTAAGGACGGTGTTTCAATACAGTTATTTGTTTACTTGCTAAAAACTCCCTCACAGACAACCATACAATTAAGTTCACAAATTTGCCACCATGCACAATCGTCTTTCCAGAAAGAGTTCCAAAATAGCTTTGGAGGGTGGACTGCACACTGGCATCAGTGCCTAGCTTCCCAGGGTGAGTAATTTGAAGGTGACTATAGTGATATTCAGCAATGAGGTTTGTAGCACTTAGAACAATTAAGTTTGCAGATTTCACTGTCAGACCTCATATGAGGTAACTGAAAACATCATGTCTTGGGTCAGGTGCACCTTAGTCTACAAGGTGACATCTTTGCTTTTCTTCTACAGCAGATTTGCCCAATGCAGTGTGTCATTTGATTTCCTGACTGCTTCTTCCATGGGCATTGACTATGGATCCAAGTAAAATGAAATCCTTGACAATTTCAATCTCTTCTTCATTTATTATGATACTTCTTACTGTCCCAGTTGTGAGGATTTTTGTTTTCTGTATGCTGAAGTGTAATCCATATTGTAGACTGTAGTCATTGATCTTCATTAGTTAAATGCTTCAAGTCTTCTTCACTTTCAGCAAGCAAAGTTATACTGTCTGCATAACGTGGGTTGTTATTGAATCTTCTTCGAATCTTCATGTCCTGTTCTTCTTCATAGAGTCCACGAATTCTTTGGTAAGCACACAGATTGAATAGGTATGGTTAAAGGATGTAATACTGACACACATCTTTCCTGACTTTAAACCATGCAGTATCCCCTTGTGTCCAAACGACTGCTTCCTGATCTGTGTACAGGGTCCTCATGAGCACAATTAAGTGTTCTTGATTTCTCACTTTTCACAATGTTACTGATAATGTATTATGATTCATACATTCAAATGCTATTGCATAGTCAATAAAACACAGGTAAACATCTTTCTGGTGTTCCATGATTTCAGCCAGGATCCATCTGACACCAGCAATGATAATCCTGGTTCCACATCCTCTTCTGAATCTGGCTTCAATTTGTGGCAGTTCCCTGTTGATACTTTTACTACAACCATTTTTTAATTATCTTCAGCAAAATTGTACTTAGATGTGATGTTAATGATATTGATAATGATATTGATAACTTGCACATTTGGTTAGATCACCTTTCTTGGGAATAGGCATAAACATAGATCTCTTCTAGTTGGTTGACCAGGAAGCTGTCTGTCAAATTTATTGGCATAGACAAGTGAGAATTTCCAGTGCTGCATTCATTTGTTGAAACAGTTGATATCCTGACAATTCATGGACCCTTGTTTTTCACTAAAGCCTTCAATGTAGCTTGGACGTCTTTCTTCAGTTGCACTGGTTCCTGATCATATGCTACCTCCTGAAATGGCTGAAAATTAATCAATCCTTTCTGGTATTGTGACTATGAGTATTCATTCCATCTTCTTTTGATGCTTCCTGAGTCATTTAATATTTTACCTGTAGGATCCTTCAATGTTGCAACTCTTCTTCAGTTCCTACAGCTTGAGAAATGCTGAGGATCTTCTTTCCTTTTGGCTTTCCATCTCCAGCTCTTTGCATATGTTATTATAATTTGTCTTCTCAAACCAACCTTTGAAATCTTCCCTTCAGCTCTTTTATGCCATCATTTCTTCTTTTTGCTTTAAGCTACTCAACACTTAAGAGCAATTTTCAGAGTCTCTTCTGACATCCATTTTGGTCTTTTCTTTCTTTCCTGTGTTTTTAATTACCTCTTACTTTCTTTATGTATGATGTCATTCCTCAACTCCTCTGGTCTTTGGTCATTAATGTCCAACATGTCAAATCTATTCTTCAGTTAGTCTTTAAATTCATGTGGGATATATTCAAGGTTGTACTTTGGCTCTTATGGACTTGTTCTAACTCTTTTCAGTTTTGACTTCAACTTACATAAGAGCAATTGATGGTCTGTTGCCCCCAGCCTTGTTCTGACTAATGATACTGTGCCTTCCATTTTCTCTTTTCATAGATGTAGTCGATTTGATTCCTATGTATTCCATCTGGAGAGACTCATACATATAGTCACCATTTCTGTTGTGAAATAAGGTATTTGCAATGAAGAAGTCATTGTTCTTATGAAATTATGTCATATAATCTCCAGCATCATTTCTACCAGCAAGGCCATATTTTCCAAATACCAATCCTTCTTTGTTTCCAACTTTGAATTTCAATCACCAGTACTTACAAGTGCCTCTTGATTGCATATTTGATCAATTACCCCAAACCCTTGGCTGTTGAGTTGGGCCCAACTCACAGAAACGGCCCAACTCACAGAAACCACAATGAGATAAGACTTCACACCTACTTGGTTGACTATAGTCTTTAAAAATGTTGACAAGAATGTGGTGAAATGACAACCTTCGTACACTTCTAGTGGGGAAGTAAAATGGTGCAGTTACTTTGGAAAACACTCTGGAAGTTCCTCAAAAGAGGAAACATAAAATTACCATGTGCTCCAACAGTTCTACTCCTAGGTACATATCCAAGATAATGGAAAACATATGTCCACAGAAAAATTTGTACATGAATGTTCACAGTAGCATTACTCATAGTAGTCAAAAAGTGGAAACAACCCAAATGTCTATAACTGATGAATGAATAAACAAAATGTATTAATACCCACATAATAGAATACTATTTAGCCATCAAAAAGAATGAAATACTGATCCATGTTACCATATGGATGAACCCTTAAAAGCATTACGATAAGTAAAAGCAGGTTGACAAAGAAGATCACATACTATATGATTCCATTCACATCAGAGGCCAGGATACAGAAATCTATAGAGACAGAAAGTAGACTAGTAGGTACTTAAGGCTAAAGAAAGAATACAGGGAGATAGGGGAATGGTAGCTAAAAGACATGGATTTCCTCTTTGAGGTGATGACAGTGTTCTTAAATTGACTGTAGTGATGGCTGTACAACTCTGAAAATATGCTAAAACCACTGAACTTTACACTTTAAATGGTTGAATTACAGGGTATGTGAAACCTAAAACCCACTGACACCAAGGTGATTCCTATTCACAGTACCCTACAGAGCAGAGAAGAACTGTCCCAAAAGGTTTCCAAGGAACAACTGATGGATTGGAACTGCTGAACTTTTGGTTGGAAGCCATAGCTCTTAACTACTGTGCCACCAGGAATATCTCAAAAAAGCTGTTTAAAAAAACTGAAAGTGTGAGGATGAGGATGATTATTGAATTGCAGAACAGGATAGTGAAAGGAAGCTGGTATCCTGAGCTAACAGGAATCAAGGACAAAATGATTCCATGAGAGGGAGCACAGCCAAGATGGCAGAAGAGACACACGTCTCCTCAATTCCCTCTGAAAACTAAGGCCTGGGTTGATAATTGAACAGAACACTCTGGACACCCAGGGAGCCCTAGGATACACCACGGGTTGTCAGATTGGAATACATGTCACTAAACAGGAAACCAACTCTCTCTGATGAGGAAGAGTGTGTTGAGTACCACTCCTGCTGACTTGCTACTTGGGCAGATTGCAGGAAATGACGTGCTTTTCTTTTTTTTCTTATCCTGGAAGTGGGCGATGGCATGAGCCAGCAAATATGCTGCACTGCAGTGCTAAAGTAAATAGCATATAGCTCAACAGAGAGACATTGCATGGGATAGCCAAATTTTGAGAGCCCAGCTTGACTGAGGGCATCACTATCCCCCCTCTGTCTGAGCCCCACCATAGATTCTGCTGTTTTGCAGTGGGAAGGGCAGCTCAGCCGGGACACCATCTTAATCAGCTGGGAGGCAGAGTCACCTAACCATAGGCCTCAGCAGGGGATAATTCACAAGCCGAGAAGCAGTGCCAATCCAGAAAGCACTTTTCCAGCAGAAGAGCTGTGTTTATCACAGTGTTACCCTATGGGTAGGGCCCAGCTGAGGATGGCAGCAAGGCTATAACCCCTCCCAACTTTGAACTACATCATAGCATCTGGGTACAGCTGAAGAGGTGCTTCCATTATCAGCTGGAAGGTGGGGCTTGCAACACTTGATGGCCTGACTGATTTTGGCAGCTGTAGGATAGCTCCTAATTTTTTAAATGAGACTTCTTGGAGAAATAACTGCCAACAGCATCTCTTTCAGCCTTTACTGAACCACATCATAGAGTTGGTTGGTGGCCCCCCAGTGATTCCATGAGTAGGGTGCCATCTTTGCCAGATAGGAAGTAGAGTCTGCCACCCCAGTGAGTCCAGTAGGGCCAGTCACTAGAGTACACAGAGGGGCTGGTGAAGAACTCCCCTCTCAGAACTGTGCCTCAGCTCCTATTGAGGTAACACCTGAGAAACTAAACAGTCTCTAGATGGCCCAAAGACAACAATCCATCTCTAACCATTTAAAGAAACAGCCAAACATGGCTCTGGAAAACTCCCAAAATAAAGACTCAAAGAACTTCCCAGATGAAGAAGGCTTTCTGAAACTATCAGAGGTTAAGTACAAAAGAATTATATATAGAACCATCCTAGGGATTAAACAAAATATAGCAGAGTAAAATGAAAAATTAAGCAAACTATTTGAACTGATGGGCCATCAACAATCTGAAATCCAGCAGATCAATAAAACAAATTAAAGAATTAGACAATTCAATCCAAAACCGAAAGAGCAGAATTGAGGAGACAGAAGTCAGACTTAGTCATCTTGAAGATACAGCAACTGACACCAGCATTTATGAAGAGAAATCAGAGACAAGAAATTAAAAAAATGAATAAGTATTAAAAAAATTTGGGATTCTTGCTTTTATTAAGAGGAATAACCTATAATTAATTGGAGTTCCTAAACAGGGAGGGAGAGCTGAAAACACAGAGAGTATTTGTTGTTGAGTTGCTGACAGAAAACTTCCTGAAATTATGAAAAAAGACAACATACATATCCGTGTATCGAACAACACAAAAACTAGACCCCAAAAGAAAGATACCAAGACATATTATAATCAAGCTTAATAAAATGAAATATAAAGAGATTCTCTTAAAGACAGTAAGGCTCAAAGTAAAGCTAATATTCAGAGGGAAACCCTGTAGGCTTTTGCTTGACTTGTCCACAGAAATGATGTAGGCAAGGAGGCAGTAGGATGATACATTCAAAGCCTTGAAGGAGAAAAACTTCCAACCAAGAATTATATATCCTGCAAAGCTGTCTCTCAAACATGAAGATGGAATTAAGGCATTCACAGATAAACAGAAGCTTAGAGACTTTGTGAAAACCAAACCAAAACTGCAAGAAATACTGAAAGAAGCTCTTTGCTTAGAAAAACAAAACCATTAAGTGTACATTTAATGATGCAATGCAGGACACAGCATCTGGAAATCTAATGTTAGGGAAGTCACAAAGCTCAATCAATGCAACAATATTAAAAGAAGGGAACCAGTGAACACATCACAAAAACTATGACACCATCACACTAAAAAGAGGGATATACTACAGTAGTAATAGTCTCTTCAAAAGTTAAAAAGACACGCAGAAGTTAAAATTTCATTTAAACTTAGAATATTAAGGGGGATTATAGGGGTAGCTGCAAAGCACAATGAGTCGGATCTGACTCAATGGCACTTGGCTTGGCTGGCAAAGCGCAACAACAATGCAACATATTAAAACTAGAAATGTAATACAGGAGTCTCAACAAACACAAAACCAACACTGAAAAAGATGAAAAGTCAATCCACAAAGAATGACCCAGAAAAGAATTTTAAAAGCAACATAGAAAAGATCTACACAAAAATAAATACATCAAAATGACAGCACTACACATGCCTATCAATAATTACACTGAATGTACATGGACTGAACACTTCAATAAAAAGACAACAAGTGATATCTTGGATCAAAACACGTGACCCATCTATATGTTGCTTAAAAGAAACACACCTTAGACTTAAAGATACGAACAAATTGAAAAGTAAAGGGTGGGATAGTATATACCAAGCTAGCAATATACAAAGAAGAACAAGTGTGACAATACAAGTCTAAGATAAAATATATTTTAATATAAAATCGACCATCATGGACAAGGATGGTCATTATTTACTGCCGAAAAGTTCAATACACAAGAAGGAGTTAACAATATTAGCTATTTATGCACCCAATACCAGAGCATCTAAATACATCAAGAAAAACACTAAGTTGAGTCTCACTGGCAACATAAGAATAAAAAAGGGTGCACCCTGAGATCTCCACTAAAAGACCACAATTGATGGTCCAGTGGCTTCAGGGTTCCCCTGGGAGCATGGCCCCTGGCCCTGATGCTGCCCTTGCTCATAAATTATAAAGAAGGTCCACTCTTCAGACACGAATGGATTGGACTTGGTGATGCAGAGTGACCATATATTGGATGCACCTTATGGTTCTACGCATCTATAGGATATCATCCTGCTGACCTTTGGCTGGAGGAAGGAGAGTGGGTGGAGAGGAGGGGAAAAGAGACTGTTGGGAGGATGAGACCTGTATGGAGCAGAGAGGAATAGTGTGCTGTCACCGAGCAGGAAGAGCAGTGGAAGCTGCATATAGGTGGGCATGTAAATTTATATGGGAATGCACATTTTCACTCAATCATAATAAAAATAAAAGAAAAACACTGACTATAAGGAAAATTGAGATAGATCACTCCACAACAATAGTTGGGTATTTCAACACTCCACTTTCAGTAATGGACAGATCATCCAGAAAGAAGCTCAGTAAAGACACAGAGGACCTTATTGCCACAATTAACCAACTAGACCTAATCGACACATACAGAACTTTCTATCCATTAACAGATAAGTACACCTTCTTCTCCAATGCACATGGAATATTTTCCAGAATAGAACGTGTTAGGACGTGAAGCAAATCTCAACAAAATCCAATCTACTGAATTATTGCGAAGCATCTTCTCAGACCACAAAGTCATAGAAGTGAAAATCACTAGCAGAAAAAACATAGAAATTTGAACTCATGCAAACTGAATAACACCTTGTTCAAAAAGCCATGGATGAAATAAACAAATTTATGGATTCCAACAAGAATGAAAACACTTCTTACCAGAACCTATGGGATACAGCCAAAGCAGTGCTCAGAGTTCATTTTATCTCTATAAATGCACACATCTGGAAAGAAGGACCCAAACCAAAGAATTAACACTACAACTTGAACAAGAAAAAAGAGAGCAAGAGAGGAATCCTTCAGACACCAGAAGAAAACAGATAATAAAGATTAGAGAAGAACTAATTAGAGAATAGAATAATTTAAAAAACTGACAAAACCAAAAGCTGTTTTTTTGAAAACATCAACAAAACTGACAGGCCATTGGCTAAACTTACAGAAGAAAAACAGGAGAGGAAACAAATAACTCAAATAAAAAATGAAACAGGAGATGTCACAACAGACTCAAATCAAATGAAGAATATCATAACAGAACACTACAAAAGACCGTATTCTAATAGATTTGAAAACCTAGAGGAAATGGACAAATTCCTAGATTCCTATCACCTACCAAAATTATCACAAGGAGAAGTAGAACAACTTAATAAACCCATCACAAAGGAAGAGATTGAAAAAGTCCTCAAAAAACTACCAACCAAAAACAGTCATGGCCCAGATGGCTTCACCAGAGAATTCTACCAAACTTTGAGAGAAGAGTTAACTCCAATACTGCTGAAACTATATCACAGCATAGAAAGGGATGGAATACTCCCAAACTCACTCTACAAAGCCAGCATAACCCTGATACCAAAGCCAGAGAACGATCGCACAAAAAAGAAAATTACAGACCAATATGACTCATGAACCTAGATGCAAAAATCTTGAACAAAATCCTTGCTAATAGAATACAACAACATACTAAAAAAATAATTCATCAGGACCAAGTTGGATTTATACCACGGATGCAAGGCTGGTTCAACATCACAAAAACAGTTAATGTGATCAACCACATAAATAACACAAAAGATAAGAATCATCTGATTTTGTCAATTGATGCAGAAAAGGCATTTGACAAGTCCAACACCCATTCATGCTAAAAAACTCTCAGCAAAATAGGAATGCCAAGCCAAGCCAAGTGCCGTCGAGTCGGATGGAAGTGAAATTTCTCAATACAGTAAGGGGAATCTACGCAAAACCAAGCACCTATATCATCCTAAATGGAGAGAGACTGAAAGAATTCCCCTTGAGAATGGGAACTAGACAAGGATGTCTATTCTCATCACTTCTACTCAGCACTGTAGTAGAAGTTCTGGCCAGAGCAATTAGACAAGAAATAAAAGTCATCTGCAGTGGCAAAGAAGAACTAAAAATCTCCCTATTTGCAGGTGTTATGATTGTATGCACACAAAGAATCCTAAAGAATCCGTAGATAAACTACTTGAACTAATAGAAGAGTTCAGCAAAGTATAAGGATATAAGGTAAACATAAGTGAATTGGTAGGATTCCTTTATACCAACAAAGAGGTCGTCAAAGAAAAAATCACCAAATCAATACCATTTACCATTTACCATAGTCCCCAAAAGATAAATTACCTAGGAATAAATCTAACTAGAGAAATAAGGGACCTACACAAAGAAAACTACAAGACCTTACTGCAAGACACTAAGAGAGACTTACATAAATGGAGAAACCTTCCTTGCTCAAAGATAGGAAGACTTACCATTGTGAAAATGTCAATTTTACCCAAAGCAATCTACATATACAATGCAATCCCAATACACATTTCAGTAACATTTTTTAATGAGATGGAGAAACAAATCAGCAACTTTGTTTGGAAAGGGAAGAAACCCTGGATAACCAAAGCACTACTGAAGAAGAGGAACACAGTGAGAGGCCTCTCACTATTCAACTTTATAACCTATTACACTGCCACAGTAGCCAAAACAGCCTGGTACTGGTACAAAAGAGACATATAGACCAAAGGAACACAGTTGAGATCCCACAGATGCCACCATCCTCCTATGAACAGTTGATATTCGACAAAGGCCTTCAGATTTTAAACTGGGATAAAAATAGTCTCTTTAACAAATGGTGATAGCAAAATTGGATATACATCTTGAGGCAAGACTCATATCTCACACCTTACACAGAAACTAACTCAAAATGAATAAAAACACCCAAATATAAAACCTAAAATGATACAATCATGCAAAAAATATAAGGTTAACAGTGAAAGCTTTAACACAGCTTAGACAGACTTCAAAAGCTGACAAAGCACAGTCAACAGAAGAGAAAATAGATAAATGGAAACTACTAAGAATCAAATACTTTTGCTCATCCAAAGACTTCTTCAAAAGAATTAAAAGACCACCTACAGAATGGGAAAAATATTTGGCACTACATGTCAGACTGATGTCTGATCTCCAAAATTTACAAGGTATTGCACAATATCAGCAAGAAAAAGGTAAATAACCCAGTTAAGCGACAGGTAAAGGATATGGACAGATACTTCACTAAAGAGGACATCCAGGTAGCCAAAAGACACATGAGGAAATGCTCGCTATTATTAGTTATTAGAAAAATCCAAGTCAAAACTACAGTGAGATATCATCTCACCCCAACAAAGTTGGTCACGATCCAAAAAACACAGAACAACAAATGCTGGAGAGGCTGTGGAGATACTGAAACTCTGCTATACTGCTGGTGGGACTGTAAGATGCTACAACCACTTTGGAAAGCAAATCTGGCACTTCCTTAAAACACTAGAAACAGATATACCATTTGATCCAGTAATCCCTCTGCTCGGAGTATATCCTACAGAATCAAGGGCAATCACATGAACAGATACTTGCACATGAATGTTTACTGTAACACAGTCCACAATAGTCAAAATATGGAATCAACCCAGATGCCCAACAACAGATGAAAGGATAAACAAACTAGGATGCGTACAGTCAATGGAACACTACGCAATGATAAAGCACAATGATGACTTTAGGAAGCATCTCACAACCTGGTTTGCATTGGAAGATATTATGCTGAGTGAAACCAGTCAGCAGCACAAGGACAAACACTGTATGAGACCCTTACTACAAAAATAGACTTAAAAGTAGACTCATGTACAGAAGACAAGACCCTTGACAGCTACAAGGGTAAGATGTGAAGCAGAGGGCTGGTCATAGATTAGATAGGTGATCGAAATTTGATTGGGTGAAAGCAATGAAAGCACACAGTAGAAAGAAGATCAAGTTAACTGGACTTCACCATAAACTGAAAACTCTTCTAATCTTAATCCCAAATTGCAAGGATAGAGTAGCAGGGGCAGGGTCTGGGGACCATGCTCTTGGGGGACATTGAGGCCAACTGGCATAACTAGTCTATTGCTAAGAGAGTCTTCTGCACCCCATATTGGTGAGTGGTGTCTGAGGTCTTAAAAGCTAGCAAGCTGCCATCTGAGGTACACTGAATGGTCCCAACTCAGCCAGAACAGACCATCACCAAGAACAACAAAGACATGAGGGAAAAAGACCCCAGGAGACAGAGGACCCGTGTGAGTGTGTGACTGTATCAACATGTGACCAGAAGAACCAGATGGTGCCTGGCCACCACCAAAGACAGCCATGATGGGGCACACAATGTCGAGTCCCAGTGGCAACACGAGAAAAAGAGGAGTGCACCTCAAGAAATCCATTAAAAGACCACAACTGATGGTCCAGCAGCCTAGGGGTTCCCATGGGAGCATGGTCCCTAGACCTGCTGCTGTCCCTGACCAGAAAACATTACTGAAGTCAACTCTTCAGACAGGAATGGAGTGGACTCAGGGACACAATGTGACCATATGGTGTGTGTACTTTACAGCTCTATGCATACATAGGATGCTGTCCTACTGGCCTCTTACTAGAAGGGAGAGGAGAGGGTGAAGAGAAGGGGACAGGGGATTGTTAATAGGATACGATACGTATAGAATGGAAAGGAGGAGTGTGCTGTCACCGAGTAAGGAGAGCAGAATGAGCTACAGATAGGCAGGCATGCAACTTTAATTTGGATTGTACATTTTCATTTAATCACAATAATAAAACAAAAAGGTTTCCATGAGATGTGACCATAACTGTAGTAGTAGTAATGGCTTGGAAGACATAAAATAGTCTTAATTTTGTCAATGACTACTTAAACTAACCTCGTTGATCTTCCCAACTTGAGAAATGGTAATTTACACTGCTAACTCCATCATGGATTCTCCTTGGGTTTGTTCAGGGCTCTAGGAGTCCAAGTCTATTAGTTATCAAAAGTCTTTCCAGGTACTTTCTTTGACAGTCTAATTTGCTAGAGCCTATTTAATAGAAATGACTAATCTGCTAGAACAATTCAAGTCAACTAGATGGATGCCTTAGATGACACATCTGTCATTTCTGATTGTCTATAACTCCTCTAACACTTCTTTGTTTCGGCTAGAGTGGAAGAAAAAGAAATGAATTTTTATTACCCACCTTCATTTCCTATAAAATGTCACATTTAATTCTCCACTCTTTTACCCAGATTACAGATAAAGAAGCTGACCCAGAGAAGATAAGTGACTTTCCCACAGTCACATAATTTGTTGGTAAGTAGCAAAAGTAAGATTCTGGTTTGGGCCAAAACCTACATCCTTCCCACTACCAGTTACCCACTGGGCAATTGTACAGAGTGAGAACTGTTAAAAATCACTTCTCCCCAGTGATCTGTTCCTCATCCAGCTACTTTCACTGCCTTTCAAAGTTGGAGTTTGAGCAATTGCTAATTTTAAAACAATGATAGCATTTACACGTTAAACACTTCTCTGGCTTGTTCTCTTGATAACTACACACCTACGATCAGACAGAAAAAAGTTCTCTGCTAGTACATGGACTTATAATTTCAGTTTTGGAGAACACATTTTAAATACACTTTTAAACAGAGCACATAAGGTTTTTCAATAGCAACATACTAGGGTAGCTCTACGTCATCACAGAAAATACATCTGTGATAACATCAAAAATCAGTAGAAGAAATATCATCTTCAGGTAATACAAACTTTCAGATGACTTTCGCAGCACTGTGCTCCTGACACCACCCTGAACCAACAGAGTCTGAGCTAAAATGTACAATGAAAATGCGCTCAGTCCCAGCGACACTTGCTTTTTCAACTTTTTTACATCTAAATTATACACATTATACACAAAAATATTTCCATTGTCAAAAATAAACAATATACGATTGCACAGAGCAAGTGTGTAAGACGTCCTTCACAAGTTCCTCTTATATTTCTAGACCTTTCACTCTACATTTACACTGATGCATGTGTATTAAAGACACTGAAATCTACTGCTGTGAAGTTGAATCTCAATCATAGAGACCCTATAGGAGAGAGTAGAACTTCCCCACAGAGTCTCCAAGGAGCTCCTGGTGGATTTGAACTGCTGACCTTTTGATTAGCAGCCATTCACTTAATGACTATACCACCAGGGTTTCTGATGCATAATTTTTCTGCAAATAGATGAATTATACTATGCAAATTGCGCTGACACTTTAAGGTTTGTTGATTTATTGAGGCATGAGTCACATACCATTTAAGTCACTCATTTAAAGTGCACAATTCCATGTTTTCAATATATTCACAAAGATGTGTAACCATCTCCACAGTCAATTTTAGAATATTTTCATCACTTCCCAAAAGCAGCCCATACCCTTTGGTTACCACCCACCAAACCCTATCTTTGCCAGCCCTAAGCAACCACTACTTTCTACCTTTATGTATTTCCCTATTTGAACATTTTATATGAATGAAATTATACAATATGTGGCCCTTTAAGACTGATTTCTCTCACTTAGTGTAATGTTTTCCGGGGTGTTCCACATTGCAGCATATAGTACAACTTCTTTAGTCAAAACAGCCTGGTGCTGGTACAAAAACAGACATATAGATGAATGGAACAGAATTGAGACCCCAGAAATATCAACATCCTCTTATGAACAGTTGATATTCAACAAAAGCCCAAAGGTCATAAACTGAGGTAAAAACAGTCTCTTTAACAAATGGTGCTGGAAAAACTAGATATTCATCTGCAAAAAACTGAAACAAGACCCGTATCTCACAACTTACACAAAAACTAACTCAAAGTGGATCAAAGACCCAAATATCAAGCCTAAAATGATAAAGATCATGCAAGAAAAAATAGGGACAACAATGGAAGTTCTAATACAAAGCTTAGACAGACTTCAAAATCTGACCAACAATGCATGAACAGTAAAAGATAAAATAGATAAATGGGAACTACTAAGAATCAAACACTTTTACTCATCCAAAGACTTTAACAAGAGTTAAAAGACCACCTACAAAATGGGAAAAAACATTTGGCAACTACATGTCGGACTGACATCTGATCTCCATAATCTACAAGGTACGGCAAAATATCAAAGAGAAAAAAGTAAATAACCCAAATAAGCAGTGGGCAAAGGAGATGCGCTGACACGTCACCAAAGAAAACATCCAGGCAGCCAAAAGGCACATGAAGAAATCCTCACGATCATTAGCTATCAGAGAAATCCAGATCAAAACTATAATGAGATACCATCTCATCCCAACAAGGTTGGCCATAATCAAAAAAACACAAAACAACAAATGCTGGAGATGCTATGGAGAGACTGTAAGGCTCCTACACTGCTGATAGGAATGCAAAATGGTATATCCTCTTTGGAAAGCAATCTGGCACCTCCTTCAAAATCTAGAAATAGAAATACCATATGATCCAGCAATCCCACTTGTCAGAATATATCCTACAGAAATAAAGGCAGTCACACAAACAGATACATGCACACAAATGTTTATTGTAGCACTATCCACAGTAGCGAAAAGATGGAATTAACCTAGGTTCCCATCAACAGATGAATGGATAAACAAACTAAAGTTCGTATATACAATGGAACACTATGTCATGATAAAGAACAAGGATGATTTTAAGAAGCCTCTCATAACCTGGTTTCAACTAGAAAACATTATACTGAGTGAAATCAGTCAGCTGCAAAAGTAAAAGTATTGTATGACACCTCTGCTTTAAGCACTTAAAAATGGATGTAAGTACAAAAGAAAAGACTCTTTGATGGCTACAAGGGTGGGAAGAGGATATTTGTAGATTAGATAGTCAATAGGAATTTGGCTAGTTAAGGGGAGCGACAGCACACAGTAGAGAGTAGATCTGCATAACTGGGCTACACCACGAAGTGAAAGGTTTTCTAAACTAAATCCAATATTTCACAGGATAGAGTAGCGGGGATGGGAGTCTGGGGATCATGTTTTCAGGGGACATTGAGGTCAACTGGAATAGCTAGTCTTTAGCTAAGACAGTCTTCATCACCCCATATGGGTGAGTGGCATCTGGGGTCTCAAAAGCTAGGAAGCTGCCATCTGAGGTACACGAAATGGTCCTGACCAATCTGGAATAGATGAGGAGGAGGAACATCAAAGACACAAGGAAAAATGAGCCCGGGAGGCAGAAGGACCCATATGAATGGGAGACTGCATCAGCATGTGATCAGAAGAACCAGATGGTGCCTGGCCACCACCAAAGGCAGCTGTGACGGGGGATACAATGTAGAGTCCCTGAGGCAATATGAGAAAAAGAGGTGTGCAGTTCAAGAACTCTTTTAAAAAACCAGAATTTATGGTCTGACAGCCTGGAGCGTCCCCTGCAAACATGGCCCCTAGACTTGCTGCTGGCCCTGAATTGAAACCAGTACTGAGGTCAACTCTTCAGACAAGAATGGACTGGATTCGGGGACACAGTGTGAGCATATGGTATGCTTTATGGGTTTATACATTTATAGGAGGCTGTTCTACTGGTTTCTTTCTAGATGGGAGAGAAGAAGGCCGAGAGGAGGGGACAGGTGTTCTTTAAGAGGATACTAGAAGTATAGAGTGAAAAGGAGAAATGTGCTGTCACAGGGTGAGGAGAGCAAATGGAGTGGCAGATAAGTGGGCATGTGAAAATGATTTGAAATGTATATTTTCACTTAATCATCATCATTGTCATAATAAAAGAATTAACAAGTAAAAACTCTACTAGTCCTAAAAAAAAGTGCTTCATTTTTATTGACAATGACAGTCAATTGCATGGACATGCCATTCTTGCCCTGTTGCTATTTTTCATTTTATATATCTCATAGTACTACTAGGGTTGCCATGAGTTGGATCCAACTCAACAGTACTTGGCATAGTACTTCTGATCCAATACACATAGCTCTATCTCATTCTTTTTAATGACATCACAGTTTTGCATAGTACACCCTTATTTGCTTACTAATAAGACATTCAAGCTACTTCCACTGCTTCCTGTTATAACAAATTGTATATACTTTAAAAAAAACACACAATAAGAGACAGAAAGAGATCATCTGTCTTGAGGGCAGGTTAGTGGTTCTCAAAGAGTGTTCCCAGGGCCTACAACATCACCTGGGATTGTGTTAGAAATGCAAATTCTCAGGGCCAGGCCCAGAGCTTTGGATGAAGAAACTCTAGGGCTGGGGCCCAGTGCTCAGTGTTTTAAGAAATTTTCCTTCTGATTCTGATGCACACTAAAATCTCAGAACCCTGTTCCATATGTCTCTCCCTGTACCACACTGGCGTTTATCCTTTACTTTAAAGCAGATGTTTTAAAATTAGCAGTACTATAATTATTGGCTGTAACACATGACCACTGATCAGCATGGATAGTGTCAAAGTATAGTAAGGGGGTAATGTAATTTCTTTGTCTTTTGCTACTATTTTAAATTTTTCTGTAGAAAGAGCCTTTTAATATACAAAAACTTCTTCCTCTCATGTTTTTCCTGTTTGACCCCTTAATCTCTTCTGTAATCACCTTGGCAACCAACAATGAAAACATTTACATAGTATTACAATACCAGGGGAGTCCCTGAGTGGCACAAAAGGCTAAGCATTCTACTACTAACTGAAAGATAGGGTATTCAAACCCACCCAGAGATGCTCCAGAAGACAGACCAGTGGTGATCTGCCTCTGAAATATCACATTTTTGGAAAAGCCCTGTGGAAAATGCACCATGTCCTCATCCACCCAGAGACCAAAAGAACCAGATGGTTCCTGGCTACAACTACTGAGTGTTCTAATCAAGGCTACAGTAGATGGATTCTGATAGGAGAAAATCATGGTACAGAAGCTCAAATTTTGAAAAACAAACAAATAAAAATATACTACTGGACTGGCTGAGACCAGAGGACTCTCCAAGAGAATTTACTGCCCTCATGAGACACTCTTTTAACCCTAAACCAAAGTTAACTCGTGATGTCACCTTGTAGCTGAATAAAAGATTGGCTCACGAAAGAACAAATATCACCTATAAGTACTTACTATTCTCCTTTAAAAAAACCACCTATGTGAGACCAAAACAGCCAACAGTACTCAAAATAAAGTTGAGAATACAAAGGGGCAGAGAAACTCAATTAACGGAAACAGAGCAACCAGAACGGAAATAATGAGAATGTTCACACATTGTGAAGGATATAACCAAGGTCACTAAACAAATCTGTGTAGAAATTATTAAATAGGAACCTATGCTGCTGAAAAAAAAATAAAGTAGTATTTGAAAAAAGAAAAGAAAACTTTAGGGAATAGCACTTCTCTGCACACAGAGTCACCATGAGTCGGGATTAACTTGACAGCAGCTAGCAATAACAAGAAGATGGAAAGCTTTTCCTCTCTGACTCTCACATTTCTGTCCTGATGTCTTACCCCCACAGACATTGGGCAGCCATACTTAAAATCTAGCTCCCATTAGAAACTGTCAGAGATGGAAAAAATGGGATTTTGCTGAATCATAGATTGTCAGAGATAGTACAGAATTTAGAGAGCTTTAATCAAAAGTATCATTTCAGAGTTAAGGAAAATAGGATCCAAAGAAATCTTATGACAAACCAAGGCCACACAGCAAGTCTAAGCCTCTTCTCTTATGGAGCCTTACACATTGCTGAACCCACAGGAGGCACTTAATTAACAAATACTGATTGGACTTGAGAGAAGTAAGGTGTTCTACATAAGATGGACAAGCTCTGGAGGCCATGAGCAGCAGGAACACTTCGCATTTCCTAGTGAGAGCACTTTCAAGGTACAAGAAAGCACAATTGTCAAATCACGCTATGAACTTTTTGCTCCTACATGAACAGGAAAGAGTTTGGGACCTTGAAACATCATTGCTTCATTTTTTAACAATTGAAGCACCAATGGGTTTATTAAAGGCATTTTACTATAATGGTTCTTGACCAGGGGTATGCGTGAAATTCACTTGGGAAGACTTTTTTTTTTAAGACACATACACTTAGATATATTTTCCTTATATTACTAATCAGAGAATACCACTTATATTACTAAGTGAGAAATATCATTCTTTCTGAGCATTCCATATTATATTGTGTTTTAATTCAGAAATGTCCACTGAGGTCGGAGAATATACAGAGAGGTCAAGAGTATATGGGCTACTTATCCCTAGGGTCGCCATGAGTCAGATCTGACTCGACGGCACTTGGCTTGGCATCCCCATGTTGTTGTTGTTTTTGTTGTGTGCCACCAAGTCAATTCCAACTTTTAGTGACTTCATGTGACAGAGTTGAACTGCTGTCAACTTGGCTGTAATCTTGACAGAAGCACATTGCCAGGCCTTACTCCTGCACAGCCACTGGATGGCTTCAAATTGCCACCCTTTTGGTTAGCAGCCAAGTGCTTAAGCATTATGCCACCAGAGTTCCTTACCCCTGTGCTACCAAACCAAAGAACCCACTGCCGCTGAGTCACTTCCAACTCACAGTGACCCTACAGGACAGAGTAGAAGTGCCCTACAGGGTTTCCAAGGAGCAATTGGTGGATTCAAACTGCCAGCCCCTTGGTTAGCAGTCAAATACTTAAGCCACTGCAACCACCAGAGCCTACCTATGCTAAATCACTCCAAATTGTGCTATTTGAGTTCTTCCAGCCTTCTACAGTTTTTCTGTCACTACTTCTTACATCTAACAGTGTGCTTGCATCTAACTGTCCTCGCCCCTACTGCTACACACCTGCTACTATTGCCAGTAGGGGTTGAGACACCAGATAGATATGATATTTAGAAGTATTTTAAAGATGATAGTAAATTGTGAGTGAAGAACTACAAAATCTAGCTTTAGACCTTGTGATACATACTTTAGCAGCCATGTAATGGAAAGTCAGTGTTGCCAGATAGGGTATTCTCTAAGAAAGAGACATGATAGGAAGATCTCCTTTACATAAACAAAACAAAGAATGTGTTTTGGGGACATTTTTGTTAATATCAGGAAGATATGCAGTTCCCCCTCAAGATTTCTCCCATGCTGGGTTTTAAAGTTATATAGATTCTACAAAAGAGAAAGTTGAGACTGATTACCTGTAACACCACAGAACTGTGGGTATTGCTGGTAAAGATGCGTGTAGCTCCTGCCTTGGAAGACTGCAAATGGGATGAGAGGCCCATTTCGCTGCTTCCAAGGGCTAATTTCATGTGTTGGTCTTCCTCTTCCACCAGAGATCTGAAAATTATTTTTAAAAAGCAGAAAGAAAGGAAAATGAAAATGTGTCACATAGCTCACCAGGACAAGATTATTTAGAGCAACAATCTGTCACTATTGCCCATCATCTAAATAAGGAATATATTGAATTCTATTTCACTGTGTTCTAGGCTCAGACCACTCTGTATCACGGGAGATAAACATGCATTTGCAAAAATCTTTCTAAGGTCAGAAAAGATAAAGAACTGAGACATGAACTTAAAAGCTGGCTCTAAAGCTATAATCACAAGGCTCTTTTTGTGTCACAATAATTGCTTTTGGTATTTTACTGTTCAGGTAGCAATGCCACCAAATTTTGTTATTTGTCATTTAAACTGACTTGGAAGATCTAATTTTAGAAAAATAAAAACAACAGCTACCATTTATTGATCAAATAGTTGCTACTTACGAGGTGCTTGCTAGGAAATTGACACACATTTTCTCACTTAATCCTTAAAACAATCCAGTGAAACAGGTACTGTTATAATCTCCTGTGTATTAAGAGTTGGGAAAATGAACTACCATAATCCTGTAAAAAATGATAGGTCATTTTCCCTATTCCTACTGAGCTATTTGAAAAACAAACCCACTGCCATCCAATTAATTCCAACTTATAGCGACCCTATAGAACAGAGTAGAACTTCTCCATAAAGGAGCGCCTGGTGGATTCAAAATGTGGAACTTTTGGTTAGCAGCCATAGCACTTATCCACTATGCCACCAGGGTTTCCTAACGAGCTACAGAAAATTTAAGTGACTTCCCAAGGTTACAGTTATTAAAGTGGTTGGGCCAGACTTTGAATCTGGGTCTAGTTTGATTCTAACTCCAAAGTTCTCACCAAAACAGTCAAAGAGAAACTGTGATAATATTAACACATTATTTCCTCTTCAGTTACTTATGATTGTTCTAATCAACCCCAACTGAATACATTTTACACATTAAGTAATTCTTTTTATTTATATATCTCTCATTTGACAGCTATGGATTGTTTAGCTAAGCAGCTACAGGCTAGTGGCTGTGCTAGCTTTTCAAAAAATGAATAATTAAAAAAGAAAACAAATTCAAGTTCTTTCCACATATATTTACGAGAGAAATTTTTCAGGGATCAGAAAACAGAATTGGAGAGCCTATCTTCAATAGGTCAGTTACCTCCATAGTGAACTTGACAAAACATCTGATTACTAAAGGGCACCAATTAGGTTGCACTAAAAATTGTGTTTCATGAAACACATAGCATTCATGACCTTCATGAAAACTTCGACCAATCCTTTGACTAGGTAGATTCCTGTTTGTTTAGGCATACATTGCTATCATTGTCTCTGGGTCACATAATTTGAAGAGTAGGAGCCCACAACTCTGAATGGGTTTGTGCATTTGTGATGCAGACTGCTAGACGGAACATTAGGGAAGAAGGAGGAAGAATGGATTACCAAGTGCTAGTACTCGTCATTTAGCCATTTATTTAGATGTAGCTGCCTATACTTTCAATTACTTGCTTCTGACTCGATGGCACTTGGCTGGCTTGGCTTTCTCACTCTAGGCTATCCAGTATCAAAAATATTTCACTTTCTCCCCATCATACCTATAACTGAAGTTGATTAATTTTAACAAGAAAAACAGTTTTAAGAAGACTAATATTTTTAAAAAAGGCCCTGCTTTTTGAATTCTGACAAAAATCAAATGGTTTTAAATCCTGTAATAATTAGCAAAAATTCTGGCTTTAATGGTGACATCAATTCTTCTTAACGATATTAGTGCCACAGTATAACCAAAAGTGAATTAATAATATATAACCATGTTTTGTTCAACTTTCATAGATATTTAATACAGAAGAGAATAATTTAAATAGGATTTTAATAAAGAATAAAAGAAAATGGATATACTCTTCCACTAGATTTTCAGAAATAGCTGAAAGATATATGTATATGCATAACATACACATATACATTTGTGTATGTGCATATACAAATATATAGTATATATTTTATACACATAACCTTTTAAACAGCCCTTACTGACAGTCATTTAAAATTGCAGAATGAATTGGAAAAGTGGGAACTAGATAGATTGATGGTGATTGGTGTCTCAAACCAGAAAATGTCCTTTCATCCAGAATTATTTTAATAGGCTATTCAAGCAGGCTGTTTTATTAGTTTCTGTATTCCCTGCACAGAACTTTGCACATGGGAGGCTTAATATATGTTCTCTGAATTAAGACAGAATCTAATTTTTATGGATCATTCAAAAGACATTTCTGAATCATGCAATGCTTAAATGACTATCAATTATCATTTTTATAGAACCACAGATGTAAAAGGGACAGGAGTAAATCTGAAACCACATCGATCCAGTGACATATCCTGGAAATTGCTTTTCTGAATAAGCTCTAGATAACAATGTGGTTGCTTTTTATTTGTCTCTTGTTCTTAAAATTAGAACACAAAATGTGAAAATGCATCCCTTTCTTGGCAAGATAATACGGCTGGCTTTCTGCTAATTAATCACTTCAAAAGCATAAGAATGCTTCACAGAAACCGTCTTCTTCATGACTTTTTATCATCATCTTTTGACTTCTTAACATTCAAAACACTCCCTATTATTTCTGCATCAGTAACAGTACATGCCACATCAACCTTCTTAGCTGATTCAATATTGTATTCCCTTCTATCTCCTTTTCATTAAGGTTATTTGACTGGATGTGAAAAAGGCATTGTTCTTCAAGACTGCAAGGGGGAGCACCTTTATGCAAATTCCAGTCTACAATTTTATGCAACTATCCTTAAAGAAATGATTATTTGAACAATTCCAAGAACAAATTATATTTTTTAAAACTATTTTTTTTTCAAATCTTATAGTTAAAAGTAAAACAAAGAAAATCTGTGGTGCAGTGGTTAAGCAGTTGGCTACTAACTAAAAGGTTTATTGGTTGGAACCCACCAGCTGCTCCAGAGGGGAAACATGTGGCAGTCCACGTATGTAAAGATTTACAACCTCGGAAATTATATGGGGCAGTTCTACTCTGTCCTTCAGGGTCACTATGACTTGGAATAGACTTAACAGCAATGATTTTTGATTTTTTCCCAGCAGACATTTGGCAAAGTGTGGAGCCATGTTTTTGGTCATTACAACCAGTTAGGTGGGTGCTGTTCTCATCTAGCAGGAGAGGCAAGGGATGCTGCTAAGCTCAGGACAACCCCTTAAGGTAGAGACTGACTCAGGCAAATCAGGAACACTGCTGAGGATGAGACACCTTGATTTTAGAAAGATCAACCTCTTCATAAAAACTTTTCTTAAGCAATTTCATGTTCTAAATAACTTGTCAGACCTATGGTTGCATCCTTGAGGAAATGCTGGCAGTTAGAAACACATTAAGACTATTAATTACCATGAACCCTTCCACATCTACATAACAGAATACCTTTGTTTTCCTCTGGCCCATCACTTTGAAAAACAAAGTGTTTACAACAGATAAGTAGATAATGGCTTTGAAGTTTATAAGACAATTACACAGCAAAGGTTTAGTTTATATAAGCTCATATCAGAATAATACTTTCTTAATTCTGTTTAAAACAATTGTTATTTAGATTCCTTTTTATACACTGTGTTAGAATCTGGCAAATCTTGCTCAAATAGAGCCATCCCATCACCAACAGAGTATTATTCACAGGAGTGCCTCTATTTACCAATTTTCTTCGTAAAAATTAAATCCCTCTTTCTCTTACAACTTTATAGTCTGCATATTGCTGCCCTGACATCTGCTGTCACCCTGTCACCACTGGACACATCTTATTTTCTAAATAATGGCCAACCACACAGCACAAAAGCAATCTTTCACAAAGTGCACATGAATCAGTCAACTGTGCTTGCTCAAAGAAAACAATTACTTTTTGGAAAAGCATTACATTAGAGATAGAAGCACCATCTGATCATTTCACCAGAAGCCTCACAAAGGTGGTCAAACTGAGCATACACATTTTCAGTGTGATCATTTCTATTGGCATCTATTTGTACCGCTATTTGAAGACAAAGAAAAAAGAAATGGTAAGTGACTATCAAGTATTAACAAGGTGATACACGTTGTAATCTTACATCAAAAGTCCATATTTTAAAGAATACCCCAAGGAGAATGTGCAGATGATACAAGCATACATTTAAAAAAAATAAAAAGTACAAACGGTTAACAGAAAAATGTTTTACCTCTTTAGTATTCCAAAGTATGCAAATTAAAACAAGGATTCCATGTTTGAACCTATAAAATTATCAGAGTAGAATGGAATATATAGTCTCAAAATTGCTAGAGGAAACATGTATTAAGCTCTTAGTGTCTGCATGGCTCTGTAATCCAAATGGATTTTTTTAAGGGAAATCTTAAAATCATCAAAGGAACAATGCTTTTTCTTTTTACAGTGAACACGATGACACTGAAAGAGTATATAACATGTCTCCTGGTAGGTGAGCAAGAGTGTTCTATTTATTTGATTCAAATATATTTTCTACGATGAATAGTTGCATAGATTTAATGGTTTGGTAGCACATGCATAGAGAGCTGTGTTCTCACAGCGTTCACTACAGCAGATGTGTCAGTATTCTATTAAGGGAAAGGAAGAGCATCTCAAAACTCTATCATTTGGCTCCACAGCATCACGCATCATTCCACAATACCCAAATTCCATAGAGGGGAATAACACTCCCTTGAAACCAGTATTTTATGTTTAAAAGGTGATGTATCACCTCGATGAATTATAAAATACACAATCCAATTTTTTAGTTTCTACTGTTGCAAGCAGCAGTTTATGACATATGCAAAGCTGTTGCTGCTGTTGTCAGGTGCCATCAAATCAATTTCGACTCACAGAGGCACCATGTGACAGAGGGGAATTGTCCCCATGGTGTTTTTAGGCTGTGTTCTTTAGGAGATCACATCATTAGGTCTTTCTCCCAGAGAGCTGCTGGTATGTTTCAACTGCCAACCTTTCGGTTAGCAGCTAAGCACTTCACCACTGTACCACCAGGGCTACTATATAAAAAACTAGAAGAGGTCAGATTTCATTGTCAAGGAAAGGGGGACATTTTGGTACTTCTTGATGACCAACATTAGCATGAAAATGCAATGGAATGCTTGGCTTTTCTTGGGACACAGGTTACTTGTGTCAGCCCCACACTGACATGGTGAACTTCTTGTTCACACCCAGTGAAAGCCTGCTGAGATTGCTATGATGACCATAAGATATTTGTACTCTCCTTAAAACGTGCTGCCTAAACTTGCTCAGAACAGGTGTCAACTTGTTCTCTGAACTCGTCTATATTAGTTTTCATTTCCGAAGCAGCATAAGAAACAACCCAGAGAAAAGCTAGACATGTAAAGGCATTTGAATAACACATCTTTATCTTTTCTCTATTTGTTTCGTGAGTAGTTTCATAGCACTTCTCTTTGGGTGCTACCATTTCACTACGAGAAGTTAAATCTAGATGTATGCTAATAACACAATTCCACTAAAACAAGACAGTAGGTTCTCTGAAGGAGTCTCAAAAGTTTTATAGAAATACTGTAAATTCCCCGAATAATTAATACTCTCGTAAGTGAAAGTCAATGTCAATGCGTTGCAAAAACAAAATGAAAACAAGAAAGCCTTGAATGGTGTAACAGTCTAGCAAAAAGAAGTGCTTAATCAAGGCACGGACACGCTTTCCATCATCTGTTCCCCAGATAAATACAATACACGCTTCTCACACTCACAAGTTAAAAAAGAAAGCCAAGAAAAAGATTTCTTCGAAGAGGTAGCCCTCTTCCATTTACTTTTTCTGTTCCCAAACAGAGGGGCATCTGCTAGTAGCAGCACTTGCTAAAGGAACCATCTCTTGTGATAAAGTTGCATGGCAGGTGGAAAGAAAATTTAGCCACCTGTTCTCACACACATTTGAATTTCTGTGCTAAATACGTCAAGGTATTTCCTTCCACCCTTGAGGAAAAAAAAAAAAACTCTAGACTTAAGATGATAAAAGTTATTTCCTATTTGTTTTTCTATAGACATGCATTGAATTACACAGATATTAATAACTTTTTCTATTTTACAAAATGTACATCTTTAGTTCTTCTCCACCGCTTCCAAAAATCAACTGCTCTCTCTCTCTCCCTATCTCACACATACAACATGCACATTCACAGAAAAATTCTCTTAAGAAAAAAAAGAGGGGAAAAGTTTTTAAAAATCAGAAACATTTCCACCTGGTAAAGTAAGCTAACATGCCAGAAATAAGCCTGGCATTTTCCTTTCAAAGACAAAATAAAACTTAAAGTATTAAAAGATGTGTTCCCCAAAACATCATTTCCAGTATCATTTGATAATAAAGTTATGTGTATCATAGCAGCCTCTCTCATAATAAGGTGCAGATCAATTGCTGTTTAAGAAACCATAGACAATCTATTTCCTTTATTAGGTGTTCGCCCAAAAGGAATCAAGAAAAACACAGCTTTGGTTAGTCACTTGTACTTTTAAGTACATTATAGAGTTGCTATGAGCTGGAATCAACTCAACAGCAGTGGGTTTGGTTTTTGCTTTATTATTAACTGGCAATAATTTTGCTGATGTCAACATTTATCATGCCAAGCCAAGTGCCGTCGAGTTGGATCCGACTCATGGCGACCCTAGGATCTAGGGTAGAACTGACCCCCAGAGTATTCATGGATGATATAAAATAGCTACTAATCTTAATCTTTCCAAGGCTTCCCTCCCCTCCACTGTAGCAGTATCAGAGTCTAGAAAAGAGAAAACCAATCAATGTGATTGGGTCAGCCTGTGAAATGATTTTCCAGAGTAAAGAAGCCAATTGCATGGGCTTCTTATATGCATAAATCTATCATATTTTTATTAATGTGATTTTACCGAAAATAAAATCACATTAATAAAAATAGCTGTCAGTTTTAACATAGGAATAAGATGATTTACTCAACACCTGCTGTGTACTAGGCATGTTCTAGTATGCTACATAATCCTCATAACAATCCCATTTTAAAGACTGGGAACTGAAGTTCAGAGAGGTTTAAGACCTCACCATGAGTCTGGTGACTGCGATTTAAACTAGAGTCTGATGCCAGAGGTCACATTACTCCCATTGCACTGAGCCTATAAATTAAAAATAGCCAACAGCAGGGACCATAAAGCAATTCACATTTCAATGCTGAATTTATAAATACAAGGAAGATATCAGAGGAGCACATTCTGTTACGGGCAAGTGATTTCTGAGTTTAATTCATTCAGTATAAAAATAGGCACTTTTTACCACTCCCATAAAAAAATACCAGTCCAAAAATTCTCCTTTGCCATTCTCCCACCACATACGGAGTATGGACGTAGCATAGCCCATGATAACACTTGGGGCTTATTTAGGAGGGGGAAGTTCCTTTAAATCACAGATACATTACTGATATCTACACTTAAAAGAACAGATTCTGAATTCCAAAGCCTACCAACGCAATCACAGAAATAGCGCTATGACACAGATTAGGGAATCGGGCTAGACAAATGGAATGACAAATGACACTCTGGCTATAACAGGATGGAAGTTAATTATACCGAACATACTGACTGAGTAGGATCCTTGGAAAGTGCTAAAAAGAGCACACCAGTTACAATACAGTCATAGTGGCTAATTACCACAGAACAAAAAGATGGGTGACCAATAAAGATAGAGTAGTGAAGAGACTAGGAAAGAGGTTAATCCTGATATCATATCAGCAAGTAAAGAAAACTGGTCTGTTACTTCCCTACGACTTTACCACTGCAAGTGAAGTTCTCTAACTTCTCCCTATACCACCACCCAATCCAAAACAGCTTTTCTCTTCAATATACACTTGGCTTGGCTGGCATCAATATACACACTTCCTTGTTCTTCTAACCCTAGAGAGATACATGTATCACCTAATTATTAGATAGCATAATGCAACAAAGATTTATGAATGGAAAGGCATTAGACAGGCCAAGAGCATTGAAATCAGGCATACCTGAGCTTGAATTCCAGCTCAGCGTCGTCTTTGATGTATAACATTGAGCAGGTTACTAAACTTGTTGGGACCGCTATGTCCGTTTGTGCAAAACAAGATGACGACTTAACCTTAATAGAGTTTTTGTGAGGCATCTTGCAAAGTACTTAGTACTTTTATTGTAGTACTCAATCGATTACATCATATGTAACTACATTTGAGCCAAAGGAGCCCTGGTGGTGTAATGGTTAAGCACTGAGCTGCTAACCAAAAGATTGACTGTTCAAAGTACCGAGCAGCTTTGAAGCAGAAAAACCTGAAGAAATGCTTCTGAAAGATTAAAACCAGCCATCTGCCATCAAGTCCATTCTGACTCATAGCAACCTTATAGGACAGAGTAGAACTGCTCCTTAGAGTCTCCAAGGAATATCTGGTGAATTTGAGCTGCCAACATTTTCGTTAGCAGTCACAGCACTTAACAACTACACCACCAGGGCTTCCTATCAGGATTACAACCTAGGAAACCTTATGGGGCAGCTATACTCTGTCACATAGGGTAGCTATGAGTCAAAATTGACTTGATGGCACCCAACAACAACCATGACAACTTATCTTTAATTGAAAACTAATACATGTAATGTAGCATTTACAGTATCTGTTACACAGGCTCATTTCAAGTTTTAAGTTCCTAGAGGCCGAGAAAGATGAGGATGGCGCAGAATCAGACAATGTTTTCTTCTGTTGCACACAAGGTCAATATGAGTTGAAACCAACTTGACAGCACCTGACAACAACAGCAGAGGCCTGAAAGTTATTTGGATTTATATTTTTCTTATGGAAGGATGTTATTTCACTTCTCCACACAGCCAAGTTGGGTACACCCTGGTCTTCACATACCACAAACGTGACAAAATAGGGTTTGCCCTATTTATTTTTACATGGCAAATACCTTTATCACAGTAAGTTATATCATGAATATATTTTACTATAGTTGGAAACACTATATAGTTTTATTTTTAACTAAGATTTCATCTTCCAGTCTTGGATCTAACGATTCCTCCTTGGAGGTAAAATGTGTACATGCACGTGCTTATAAAATACCTAAGCAGTACACTAAAACTAAAAGGGTTGTACTACATTCTTTGTGTGAAAAACGATACTACCTAAAGTGTATGAATCCACTTACACGAAATACCTAGAATAGCCAACTGTAAAAATACCTAAATGAATTAGTGGTTACCAAGGTGGGTGTGATGGAGGGGGAAAGGGAAGCTCATTGCTTAAGGGACGCTGACTTTCTGTTAAAGATGATGGAAACATTTGAAAATGGATGATGGTGACAGTTGAACAACATGAGCAACACAAATAACACCATCGAATTCTGAATGTGAAGAATGTTGAAATGGCAGATGACTTGCTACATATCTGTGACAATAAAACATGGACACTATCAAGATTAAGCATAAATTGCATTATTTCCCAACTCACGTAAACGCACTTTAAAATCTGGTATCACCATTTCATACCTCCTCATTTTTCATCTGTAGTGCTTTCACTGCCCTTAAATCAATAACCAATACTGAAAGTATAGTAAACGTGTCATTTAACCTGATTGTTTTCGTTCAGAACTTTCACAACAGTAAAATAAATTAAGCTAGTTAATTGTTTATGAATAAAGATAGTATAGAAAATAAGGAACATTCACTCTGAATGACTGCAAGGACCGAACTCCTAAAATCCAGCAGGGTTATGCCTGGTATATAGTACACAGCAACTGCTGAATATTATAAGCTTAATACACAAGGTAACTGAAAAGGAACTGGCACATTCAAGAATGGATTGATCAGCTAACTTCTTTATGTACAGATTCCCCAAGTATCTTGTGTTTACACTGCCTCTTCCTCACAGCCTTGAAGAAATGAAGTAACAAATCATGGTAGCTGCCATTTCAATTTAAAATGTCATCCACACTACCTATAATTCTTGATTATTTAACCCCCACATCTGCAAATAAAGTTATTAACATACGTTCTTGCCCATCTCTTACTGTCTGTCTCTTCTTTCTCTCTTCCCCTAACTTGGCTCTCTTTCTTAGGTCGCATGTAAAAATACTCTAAACATCAAGCACAATGCCTGGAATCCTTAGAATGCTTAGTAAGCCCAGTCTTCCCATGATGGTATGAGATTTGCAATTCTGCTTCTCCTCCCTCTGCAACAACTATTTTGAGGGAGGGGTACACAGAAGCAACAGTCATGTTTAAGTATGAAGACCAATGAATCTAGAGAAATTATCCACAAGAAAAATTCTTCAAAATACCTGAAAGCACCAGAAACACTAGCTCTCTGTGGGATAATTGCAAAAATGGAACCAGTTTTAAAATTAACATTGCGACCTGATGTGCGCCATTCTTCAGTTACATTAAATGGCTTCTAGAAAACTTTTACAAACATTTGCAGTAGGTTTTGAAACAAAAATTTAACTCTACTTGTCACACGCAAATGACTGAAAGATCTGAAGTAGCTAACAGAACACTGGCGACAGGGAGAAACAATCAAATCATAAACCTCTGTAAAGGAGGTTTGTAAACTCTAAACTCACGATAGGCCAGTGTGAATCACATGATTTAAAAAGTATTACTATCTTAGGCTTTTAAGACAAGCAGAGTATCTATATAAAAGGAAAGAGGGATCTTCTACTAGTCAGATTGCATAAGGAGTTAAGCATAGCTCTCAGGTGTAGGGTTCCATACAAACAAAAACTATCCAGGTGAGGACAATCAGGTGAGTGAAGGGTCTGGAAATCATGGCACATGAGTGATGGTTAACGTAAGAGATTTCCAGGTTTGTATGTAATAGAGAACAGGAATTTTTTCTATAGAACTCCATCAAGTCAAACTAGGATGAGAAGATACAAGATATGAAGAACTGATTTTACTTAATACAAGGAAGAGCTGTCCATGTATAAAAGGGGCTGCCCTGCGAGGAACTGAGATCGTTGTCACTGACAGTATTCAAGGGATCCTTGCAGTAGAGAGAGTTTGGATTCTGTAAATTACTTCTGAATCACTTCTATCTCCATGATTTACCATCAATACATGATAAGGTAGCCCTTCTGCAAGCTTGGACAATAGAAATTCCCAAAGAACATGCTACAAGAGTCACAGACTAATACTAAATTGCTCTTAGGTGTTAATTATGTCATTTCTTCACATAGTTATGTCAGACTGACCATAGTTAATAAAAAAATGTAAGCCAAAAATAAAAAAACACATGCCATCAACTCTGACTCACAGTGGCCCTGCAGGACAGAGTAGAACTGCCCCATAAGGTCTTCAAGGCTGTAATCTTTACATAGGCAAACTGTCACACCTTCTCCAGTGGAGCCACTGGTGGGTGAGAACCACTGACTTTTCAGTTAGCAGCCAAGTGCTTAACCACCACACTACCGCAGCTCCCTAACAAATAAAGCAGATACAAACAAAAGGTGTTGTGTGTGGTAACCATGAAACATCTAAATATATTCTTTTCTGAGATTATCAATTTAATAAGTACATTTGTAAATAAAAAGATTCCTGAAACCAAAAAGTTGTATCTTAATCCCTGTATTAGAAAGCAAAGACAATCTTAGGAGAAAGAAAATATGTCAAATTCAGAAAAGGCGTACTTTTATTTGGTCTACCCTTTGAATCACCCACAAACAGGAAACATTTATACAGTGTGTACCACATTTGCTCAGGAAATTAAATACTGAATTGAATGGTGAAAGGATAAAAAGCAACTGCTATAAAATACCATGCTGCCTATATTTACTATAACTTGTTTTACATATTAAAGTAAAACAATTGCAAACAGGAAGCTAACTGAATACAGGACAAGACGGTGAAGGGTAGACAAGTCTAATTCACTAACAATCATTCTACTCATTGCTTTTTAGCTTCGGAAAAGTAAAATTCTAAGGAAAAGATCCTCACATCCGCCTTTCTAGAATTCACTGCTACATTGCACTAGTTAATTCTGACCTAACTGTCTCCCTTCTTGTCACCACACGATTATTTGGCGAACCTTGTTGCGGTGAAGAAAAGATCAATGGACTGCTAGTGTTAACCCTGTTACATGTCAGTGTGTCCTCAGAATGCAACAATGTACTAACCCTACAACACGAGCCTGAAGGAAACATTTGCTGTTTTAGAACAATGAATTCGGAAACACCAGCAAGGCACTTAGCTGTGATTGCCCTTTCAGCTTTGTTAATTGAGGCAAAATGACAGGTTAATTTATATATGGTTCACACCTGTCAGGAACAGTCTTTACTAACTTAGTGTATACCATCCAGTGGACCCTCCCTCAGGCTAAGATTGAACTTCAACCTACTTGCGAACAGTGTAGTGCAAACACACGTCACACCAAGGTCTTAGAGTTCTATCAAGACAGCCCTGTAGAAGTCCCCGTGGATGGCACACATCACACTGCAAGTGATCAAACAAAAGCTGAAGGAAGACTATGTCCCTGCCATAAAGACTCAACACTTTGTAATTAATCTATCTGAATGCTAAAGGATTATTTTCCTAAATCTTTTCTCATTAAGATACTTCAGTCTCCGTATCATATTCTAACACAATTTAAAAAGTGTTGCACGGTGTGTAAGAAACTATTTTTCTTAATACTGTTATGTCTTTATCACCAAGAAATTTCAAAGATATGGAGACATTTCAGCTGTCATTTAACTTTTAAAGAAGCAGAAAGAAAACTGGGGACTATATAAGCCCCTAAGGAAAAAGTGAGGCCTTCCATGCAATGACTGCAGAAGGTGATCTGTTTTCCTGTAGCTTTCACTAGCTTAGCAGTTCTGTCCTATCTTTACAGCATCAATAGAAGAGCTAAAGCTAAGCAGCACCTACACTGGGTTTGGAAAGAGACCATATAGAGCTTTTACCTTTTACTATACTTGGTCAATTACTACAATCTATTTTTACTATGACCAAGACTATTTAATGTTAAAATTTCAAAATACCCATCCTCAATGAAAACCAGGTGATGTATCTGACAAACTACAGTAAAGAATGATCAAACCTTATAAACCAATGCAGATACTAGACTAGCATACATATAAAAAGATGCTGATATTAACTGTGAAGAATTATGTATTCAAAACAATATTTTAGATACTTATACACGATTTACAGATAAATTTCTATAATATCACAATTTATCACAGGGTGAATTTAACTATGACATTTCAGTGCAAAGACTGAAGTAATCATTTTAACCCATGTTGGGACACTGAACAAGGGAGAGACCACATATAATGTTAATTGATTCATCGCTATAACTTAGTCTTTATAATTATTGAGAAAATTATGCTAAACTTAAGTATTATTTTGTGGGTAGAAGAGTTGTCGACTATAAGGAAGCATTGATGAAAACAACATGTTAAACACGATGTTTTTATTTCTGGCCCAGTGAAGCAATGAAGTCCTCTAATCAAAAACAGTCAAAATCTAAACAATTTATTTAAAAACCTGAATTGAAGCTCCCCAAAGTAATCCTTTACAATTCAGTATTTCACATATTTTCTCTGTTGTATATATTTACATAATATTTAAACCCTTTATTACTTTATTTGTAAAGGATAATACGTCAATGCCAATTTTATAATATAGACAAGATTACAATGTCAAAATAGTCTAGCCTAACACTCGCTCTTCAAAAATATTTTTCCATTCTACCACTGTGATCCACCAATAACCAAAAAAAAAAGAGTAAACATGCAAGACCTCTTGTATTTTCCAGGTTCTATCATCTAAGTCTGTTCGCTCATATCATTAGTTCAAAGAGGGTGGTATTTAGCAGGAAGAAGATTACTAAAGATGTTGTGTTAAATTGTATGTATCTACATCTGGGGCAAATATGAATTAATAAAATACAGATATTTTGATCCACCCATAAAAATTGGCAAATCAGCTGCAATAGGATGTTTTGGACAATGAAGTATAATAGGAATGCCAGAGTTATTAATAACCATTATTAATTTTCACCTACTGATTTTAGTTAGTTTCGTTCCCTGCCCCCATAAAGTTGGTTTTTGTTATGTCTATCTTTGGCAGTTGCTCACCGGCTAAGATTCATAAAATGGGCAGGCACACTTTATTTTCTCAAATTATTTGAAAGAGCTTCACTAACTTGTCACCTCCAGTAACTTCTGCTTTTGACACACGTAGCTTTTTGAAAACAAACACAGCTGAGTTTTCATTAAGAAAAAGCTGAAATGTGCGACTTTATTGGAAAAAGGGTTTAATACCTGAACAGATGAAAAAGTGAAAAACTGAAGCATCTCTTAAGAAAGAACATTAAAAAAGTCTGAAACACTAAAAAGATTTAACTCAGATGTGTCCTTGTTTATCAGTGCTTTCCAGGGAATCGCTCCTTTTTGGACTGAGAACACAACCCTTCTCCCTCAGCAGCTGACAACCTTCAAAGAACCAGGTATCACTGGGCATCAGAATCTCAAATAAAACAGAACCCACACAACAAAATGGCAAGTCATCAGATTTCTAAGCATACAATTAACCTAAATCAGAATATGCCTTTCATATCTTTTCTACTGAAAAACATTTAAACTCACAATTAAGACATTTTACTTATAAGCTTTTCTTTCACTAATATAAAAAAGTCTAGCTTTCCTTCACTCCTTCCTCCACCAAAAAATGATCACAAACAATATGTTGAAAGAATATTTTATTACAGCTCTTGAGTTTTGTTTTTAAATCAATGTTCTGTGAATTAAGTTTTTTTCTTAAAAATTCTAGCACAGCTTCCCATTATTACGTTTCAGTAGACACTTAAAATAAATTTCCCAAATAGGCATTTGTATACTATATAACACCTCTGCACATATATAGCTATTCATAGAAGCACAATTCGCACAAATTCAGGCTTACTCTCACATATAAGAACTTGAATGACTAAACAGGGAAAGATGCAACATGTAAGTCAGTTATTAAAATTGACATACACCTCAACTCTAAAAGTCCTGATTAAAAGACTCTTATTTTCTAATCGATGTGCTAACTTTGAATACATTTCAAATGCACCAAAAAATCATATAGAAGACATTTCCATATTTAACACAACACCAACATCAATCATCAGCAGTTTGTGCTGTTGTTACACAAAAGAATTCATCTTAAGTGTTTTAGACATACAAAAATTCAAAACAACAAAAAAAGAATCCAGCCAACATTAAAGGTTAAAGTGTATTCTTAGGCACTTGTTCAGGCATATCTTCAGGGTTTCATATTAGCAATGAGATTATCACGAAGCACTCTGAAATGAAAATAAACAGAAACTCCCAGGAAAACAAAACAATGAGAAAGTGTGGTTATGCCAACGTCTTTAAATGTAATCGAGGTTGAGATTTTTAATCTTGTGGTTTTTTGGGTGCTGCTGTTTCGGGTTTTATTCCCCACCCCCCTTTTGCCACAAGGTTGATTCATGAATGAAATCCCACGTTAACATCCTGTTTTCTCTCACTTACATGTATGCTGGAGAAAGTGGCGTTGACCTGGATGTTTTAAGCACAGGAACTGGGAATTTCCAGATAGCAGGAGAACTCGTTTTCCATTTCAATGGCATGTTGTCACCACGGTACTACAATAACAGTAAACAGCGTTTCCATAACAGACTACCAACTAGGACTTCCATTCCACAGTGTACTGACACAGCAGTGACGGCCGCTGAGAACAAGTGAGCGATTCTGCCAGTGCCCTTAAAACCGACGCTTCCAATCTGTAAAATAGGGCTGCAAGGTACCTCCTTTAAGTCCTCCTGTCCCCTAAAGCAATACGATGATTCCATCGTTCTAACTCAACAATAGTGCCACCTCGTTAGGAAAGCGTTGACTGCAGTATTTTTTTTTTTAAGACTGCACTGTGCATACCACACAATGCAGCTTTATTTTAAAAAAGCAGCTAGGGTTTTTATTTTCTTAATCTTGCAATACCATTGTTCTACCTTACAAGGGATACTGCAGCACTGTACTATATTCTGTACCTATTAACCTGATTTCTGACCAATAGTAGCAGAAAAAAAAAAGATGGGTTTCACATGAAAATGAAACAACATACCTACTCAGAATACACTTGTCATCCTCTGAACATTCTTCTTTTGAGCTGCAACAATACAAATGGGATATGAACCTCAGCATAGCCTTAGGCCACAGCTAATAGAGATCAGTGACTAAATTCGGCAGCCTGCTTTCCTCCAGTGCAAGCTCTGGTCACACAATACAAGAATGCCATTATGGGAAAAGCCCGTTTAAAAAAATGCCAGTCCCTCTGTGTTCCACTTAGAAGAAGGCAAAATGTAAGAACAAATATAAACTGCTGCAAAACTCTGCACGCTCTTCTAGTAGCTTCTGATTCAAGTTGCTCTCCTTTCCCTAGTCTTATTTCCAAGCCAGGATAAGCAAAAAAAAAAAAAATCTCATGCATTTACAACGTGCTGTGGTAACACGACTATCAGCCTGTCTTCTGCAGCAGAGAAGTACAGAGTAGCATGCTCTTAATAGCAGTCCTCAGAGGGACGCTATCAACAATCTAATTCAAATGCTGCCCTCCCCTTCTTCTCTCTCCCTCTCCCCTCCTGTTCACCCCCTTCACTCTTCCCCGCCCCCAAACAGCTCACAAATTGCCCAGAGGAAAGACCACGGCTGCTGGCCAAGCAGGTGTCCAGCAGGGACCACTCGAAAGCTCAGTGGCAGGTCCGGTAACCTCTAGGGGTTAGTGGCTGACAAAGATTCAAAAATCGAGCTGCTGTCAAAGGCAGTTAGAGGTATTTAAAGAAAGCAGCGGCAAACAAAGGGTTCATCTGCACTGTTTTAAAATACTGCCAGAGAATAGTGTTGTAAATGCCCCGAAAGCAACTGGATGTTCTAAGTTTCTATTTAAAGCACCAAACTAACACATTTTTATAAACAGTTCTAAAAAGTGAGAATAGGTTAATTAACATTGGTTGAGCTCTATATTTACAAGATGAAGAATCTGACTTCTGAGGTCCACAAGTCACTGTCACTAAATCCTATTTTCATAGCGCCTTTCCACTCGTCCCTAAAACCAAAATTATCAATCTTCATCAGTGCAAGCTTAATAAAGGCAAACTGCCATTGGCACAGAACCACTCCCTTATTAAAAAAAAAAAAAAAGTGCTGCTGCAACAAAGCTCTTCTTTACTTGCAAGTTTGTATCCAAATGATAAACTTGGACTTCTATCTTAAATAGGTGGCTTTCAGCTACTCTTTCCAAATTGATCTTAGATTTTAAGATTGAGATTTAGTCCCTTAAGAGGTTTATTTATCTGCATGTGAAGAGTACAAACAGAAGAATGCTTCTGTAATAGGTAACTAATTTTGAAATTCTCAAAATACATAAATTAATATACCAGAAATACAGCATTATGCCAGGTAAGGTAATCACAAGCATCTTCCTTTAGAGTACAGGTCAATATTCAGGCTAAAAGACAAATAGTATTTTTCCATGAAATGCAAACATGTGTATGTATGTGTGTGTGTGGAGAGACAGATAAAGCTTATTTTGAGACATCAGCTGGTAATGCATGAAGTTTATTAAATATTAAATAGATGTCAGCCATCACGGCCTCCCAAATAATTTGTATTCAATCATACACATATACCTCCAAGTGCAGTCAAGCTACTTAAAGGGTTAAATTATATTTCCATCTCCTTTCAGTACCCATATGCAAAACTCTCATAGAAATCATCAAGCAATCAGGGAACTTAGTATTTATCAATACCTTTGTGGCTTAAATAGATTTAAAATATTTAAAAACTTACCATAAAAACAAATAAACCATCATCAAAAGGCTTTGTGTTAGCTATATTTAATGGTTATGGGGTAAACAGGACATAGGTACAATGGACAGTGGCAACTTGTGAGAAACTCAAAGAAGGAAAAACAGACACACATACTTGCATCAAGTTTGGAATGTCTCATTTCAGAGCAAGTCTCAAACAACTATTCAAACACCAAAGCATTCCCAGCCAAGCCAAGTGCCATTGAGTTGGAGCCGACTCATGGCAATTCCCAAGCATTTTAAAATATAAAACATAACGTGGCTACAAATCACCTGTATATAGCAAAGAGGTTTATATTTAAAAAAGGAGATTCAACTAGTTTACCAGCTTATGAAAACACGGAACCTTAAAATCTGTTGCCACAAAGTTGATTCCAACCAAACAAACAAAAAGAAACCTGCTGCCACCAAGTTCGTTCCAACTCCTAGTGACCCTGTAGGACAGAGCAGAACTGCCCCCATAGGGTTTCCATGGAGTGGCTAGTGGATTTGAATTGCTGACCTTTTTGGTCAAAGGCTGAGCTCTTAACTGCTGTACCACCAGGTCTCCTATGAAAATATTACAAGGCAGTAACTACAACTGTGACTTCCCTTTTGAGAACAAAGACCCTGATAACTGGTCAAAAAAAAGTCACAGTAAAGTGTTTCTAACTACTGATCTGTCTATAAAGACTACTCAAAATTCACAAATGGAAAATAAGGTTAAGGGTAGAGTTTCCAGTTTCCAACAAGGTAACCCCTGCAAACAGGATAAGATTGCTTTGTTGTAAAGGATTTAAGTTATTCTTCTATGAACAACCAATTAAGAAAAACCCAACATATTCTTTGTCTAATCTCATTAGGCTGTAAGCCAATCAACTAGTACCACTAAATCTTCTAAGTCAATTTTCAGTCCAGATTTCTAAGAGTTAATATTTAGTTCTAGTTTTTGTAGCCCTCTAATCAGCTGAATATCTGTTCTAAGTGAAAAGAAATAAAAGGGTTTTTCTCTACCCTATCCTCAACACTCCGAGGGACTCAAACCCCAAAACATTATATCTGATGATGAACATTTACTTATATTCAGTTCTTAGTTTTGCTTAATAAGTTGCTACGCATCATTTGTAGTTACTTTCCAGGAACAAACTACTGATATGCCAAAAGATTTCAAAATAATTATGTTAAGTAGAAAATGCTGTTGGTAGGTGTCATCAAGTCCATTTCAACTCACAGTGAGCCCATGTGATGGAACCCAACTGCCCTATGGAATTTCTCAGGTTGTAATCTTAATTGCAGCAGATGACCAGGTCTTTCTCCTACAGAGACAGTGAGTGGGTTCAAAGTAACATCCTTTCAGTAGCAGCTGAGCTCTTAACCATTGTGCCACCAGGATCCCTTAAGCAGAGAAATATGATCCATGAAACTTACTTCACACCATGAAATGGCCTACCCACACCATTCCCCAAACATCATTTAGAAATAAATTTCAGCCAGGTAAAAATCACAATCACACACACACAAAAATTCACTGCCATCGAGTCAATTCTGACTCATAGCAACATTGTTGGACGGGGCACAACTGCTCCATAGTTTCCAAGGAGTGCCTGACAGATTTGAACTGCCAGCCTTTTGATTAGCAGACAAAGCACTTAAACCACTTCACCACCAATCCAGCAGAGTCCAAATTAATTAGATTTTACAATCCTGACAGAGAACTCCAGTGGCAAATGTGGACCCTAACTACCATGACATTCCTGAACTAAAAACAACTTTGACTTACAGAATGAAAGCAGAAAAATGATTAGAATTAAATACAATTCTAACAGGCTCAATGGGCCATTACTTTAATACTTAGACTAGTAAGTGTCTAAAAATTCACAGTCACATAGGAAACACTGATTTTACCTACAGAGCACTTGATTTCCAGTATGAACAACTGCATAAAACAGGATGGATGGGCAACATACACCAAAGCTCCTCAAAGCATTTTATGAACGTCAATGAATCACTTCAAAATACCTGTGAAATGCATATTTCACAGCTGTCATAAACAAGGGACAACAATAGGACTTGACCAAGGCCACAAAAACAGTCAGTCTTAGGCAAATCTTACAACATGGAATTCCCTGGCTCCCAATACAGAAAGAGGTTTTTCTAGAACGACTAAAATTCTGAGAAACATTGTACTCAGTGCCCTCAATCATAATGAGAAAACTGAAGCCCAGAAACATTAACTGGTCACTGTCACACTGATAGTTAGTGGCAGACCTGGAACAAGGAACCAAGTCTCCATCTCCTGGCCCATTACTTCTCCTCTAGAATCCCTACTGTTTCTTCTCTGCATAAGAACGTTCCATAAGCTGCATGTTTCTATATAAAGTAAACCACCTCCTGTGAATGCTTCGATGTATTTGAAATGGACAAGGACTACAAAGAGACATGTACTCCTCCAATTCTATGTACACTCAAAGACAGAAGTGACAGAAAAATATCAACGATGCATACATTTACAGAAAGAATCATTTCCAAAAATCTCAGTTCCAGTAGGTATTTAAAACAATCAATCAGGGGGAAAATAAAAGCAAAAAATAAGCCAGTCACAGTGTAGGGAGAAAAACAGAAATATACAGATAATAGTGTGACTTTTTTTCTCAATGTCCTTGAATAACATTATAGTAAAATTTAACTTGATGACTGCTGGCTTGTCACCAGGTACCACCTAGGTAAGTAAATTAATATGTTGTGCATCAAATCTCTCTATTTCTGTTATCTCATCAGAACTGATCTACTTTTTATTGCACTTTATTGCAAATGTTTGTTAATTGTATGGTAGGTACAGCTAAAGTCTAATATGTTTAGCCATAATTTTTCTGAGTCAGCACTATGTAATCTTCAGTTCCTACAATGTCTATTCAGTCTAATCTGTAATATCCTTGTTATTCATGTTGCTCCATTAAGACAGCAGATCATGCCAAACCGTGGGCTCTGTTTATATTCTACCATAAGTCAGTAAAAGTACTTGGATGGCAACCAACTAGGACTGTTCAATTCTTTAAAATACACACAAAAAAAATTAACTTCTGGATGACAGAGTAAAACTCTTAATACATTAAGAGCTCCCAATTATAACAAATAGAACTCTACACTGTACATATTTATGAACACACACACATACAACATTTGTTCCAGAAAATTAATTCAGATACATAGTTTTGCTAAAATCAAAATGGAAAATTCCAGATACTTCTGAAAGACATCTATTTTGGAAAGTCATCCCTTCATATTTTATAAGCACTTTCTCACATGTTAACCTCCACAACTGAATTGTATAGTCCCCAAAAAAGTCTCATAAAGACATAGACTATTGTAACTATGGATTAATACAGTACCTATGTCCTTCGCAGAAACCCTGGTGGTGTAGTGGTTAAGTGCTACGGCTGCTAACCAAAAGATCAGCAGTTTGAATCCACTAGGTGCTCCTTGGAAACTCTGCAGAGCAGTTCCACTCTGTCCCATAGGATTTCTATAAGGGACTAAGCAAAGAAGAGGAGAGATCCAGGTGCTGAGGATCCAGTGGTCCACAGATTCTAACTACCCTTACACACTCATTAAAACTAAAAAAAGAAGTAATGATGGGAAATTCCGAAGCTCTTGCCCTTCCTTTTTCTTTCTGTTTTCTAATAGTTTCTACCTTCTTCCTGGCTTTCTTTTTTCTTTAAGGGACAGGGCTACCCTTGAGTGTTTCATTCATATACAATTCCCAAATCCATATGCCCAAATAGACCTTCCTATGGAGGCAACATATCTGTCAGATCCAGAATCTAAATTCATTCTTTTTTTTTTTTTTTATGACTGAGTGAAAACGTACATTCCCGTATAAAGTATCTCCATCTGTTTGAAAATGTCTTAAACTCCAAACAGGTATCTGTATGCACTGGAGTTGATGGGGGAAGTAAATGTTTTTCAAATATATCCTGTCTACATACCTGATTTTGCACTTCCATTTTAAAATGGTTTGAGAAAAGCAATAGAGTGAGACAGTTTATCATTACCAAATAGGGCTAATATATCCAATGCTCCAATATGAGGCTGTGGCGTTACCGCACCCTACCATCCTGCTTGCGCTGCCTGAGATGCGATTCCCAGACTCCTACTCCTCCTGCCATCCCCTCACATTCCCGGGTCAATTCACGTTCTCTTTTCTTTTTATCCCAATGGGACTTGGCAGAGCTCCTTTTGGAATTTATCTATTTTCCAAATAAGACTATTAACATCTCATAGGCCGAGGTGAGCACCATTCCTGGCACAGTAGAGGGCACTCAGTGAGTATTTGCCATGTTGACTGAAAGGCAGTTTCTAAGCAGAAAAATAAAACTGGAACCTCTAGCCGTTGAGTTGATACTGACTCATAGAAACCCTATAGGACAGAGTAGAATTTTTCCATAGAGTTTCCAAGGAGCACTTAGCAGGTTCCAGCTGCTAACTTTTGGGTTGGCAGCTGTAGCTCTCAACCTCTGTGCCACCAGGGCTTCCTTTATAAGCCGAGAATGATAATCAGATCACTCTGATAGAAGCCAAGGTATGTCTTAGAAGGTTCAACAAATACTGTTATTGAATTAGCTGTTACTAAAAGCAGAGTCCAGGTAAGAAGAATATTTACCTGTTTATGTGATAATTTTAGAGTTTAAAGTTCTTAAAAATAAAAAATTCATTATGCACGTTATCTTGTTAACGATAAGTATGTATGGAAGAAAAATCACCCTGAATATATCCCTTCTTAAAAAAAAAAAGAAATGCACTACTTTTAGTGATGAAGGATTATGCTAATGAAAAGAACCCTGCCATCACCTCCTTCTCTCAAATAAAGATAATCTGTTGAGTCATCTGCCAGCAATTTCCTAAGTATCATCTCTTTAAATTACCTTGGGTAAATAAAATAGCCAACACATCATTAGATGTTCTGATGTGTCTGTACATTAAATCTGCATACTTAAAAAAATAAAAATCCATTTAAAATATACAGAGTATACTGAAAGAAAAGTTTAAAATATGGTCTCACTGCCCAAAAAATACTTTCATATAGAACTTTTCAAAGAATTTCACTGCTTTGTCATAACTGTAGCAACATCAAATATAGAAGCAAGACTACAAAAACTACACAAAAACAATGCAAGCCATACTCTAATACTGTAAATCCTACACTATTTTCATAAGAGTAAACAATATACAATGCCTCTTTATGACAACTGAATATCTTTTGAATGATAAGCACATCACATATCAATATAAAAAGGCATACCAGCAAAAGAAATCAGAATTTTCTGTATTTTATATTCTTTCAGAAATGCCTCTACTTTCATAAAAATCAGAGGTTCTGAAAAATCTTTAGAAGGGTATATAAAGATTTGTGTCTCAACATCCAGATTCAAAATAATAAAATAATGCTACTGCTCTGAAGGACTTACATTTATATATCCTTTCATCCAAAGATGTAAAAGGAAAGTTAATCTTAATGACTCATATAATCTTAATGACTCATTAAGATTATACAACATTACTTAAATTTTCTATGATAAAGGGACTTTTATAATCAATTGCACTTTAAAAAAATCATTTCCTAGGTTAAATCATTGAAGCTTCCAATTCCCCATACATATGTCCATAGAGATAGCTAAGAGTATCTGCAAATAAAAGATTGCAACTGTATAATGAAAACAGAAATCTCACACATCAAAAAAAGATTTCACTTTACACTTGAACCTTGTGACCCATGGCCATAATGCGTTCTACTGTTTTCCTAATGGTATAGTTGATAGCGACAGTATTTGTACAGTATGGTTGTGCCCAAGAAACTTAGCAACCTGTCCAACACCTCTCTTTTCACAATTGAAGCACATTCTCATTTTCTAATTTAGAACTCCTCACTTTGGTGATTTTAAGTTCAACAGGACAAGTTAAAAGTACAAGGACAGTAATTTTTTTTCAGGATGCCAAGTATATGGTAGTAAGTGTAAATTACAGCAACTAGCCAAAAAGTGTGCAATTTTAAATCGCTATACCTGCAAAGGAAACTCTGGTGGCGTCGTGATTAAAATGCTATTGCTGCTAACCAAAAGATCAGTAGGTTGAATCTATCAGGCACTCCTTGGGAACTCTATGGGGCAATTGTACTCTGTCCTATAGGGTCTCTGTGTGTCGGAATTGAGTCCAAGGCAATGGGGTGTGGCTATAAAATGTATTTATCATTTAAATTTCCATAATGCAAAAACACTATTAACTCATGTTATATAAAGTTGTCATGTGTTGTGACCTAACCTAGGTAGTGTCATAGCTAACTTTATGGTTTTGGGATCCAATGGCTATCCACTGGGGGCAGGGGTTACCTCTTCTCCACCATCTCAGGTTCTATTACTGACAAGTGTAAATACGATTTTCATAGGAGGGAAAAGAAATAGAATTCATCTTCTATGACAACCTTAGGTTTAAGCTCCAAAAAAAATCCATTGCTGCCAAGTCAATCCCAAGTCATAGCAACCATATAGGGTCAAGTATAACTACTCCATAGAATTTCCAAGGATTGTCTGGTGGATTCAAACTACTGACCTTTTGGTTAGCAGCCAAACTCTTAACTACTATGCCACCAGGGTTTTCTAGGTTTAAGGTAGAAGTAACTAGAATTTGAGTCTTCCTGACTGCTTTTCTAAAGCTATCTGCTAAGTTTAGAACCAATGTTCTTATAGTCCGATAGATGTTTTAAATAACTAGTTATTTCTTCTGGGATGCTGAAGCTATGTAACACTTGAGTAAAACACATTTTCCCTCCAGCTAGCATATATTTATTCATTCATTCCTTCTTTGGCTTGATCTTAAGTCAGAGATAGTGTTGAACATTTTTAGGAGTCATCTACTGCAGGGGAGACACTGGTGGCATAGTGGTTAAGTGCTACGAGTGCTAACCAAAAGGTCAGCATATCAAATCCACTAGGCGCTCCTTAGAAACTCTATAGGGCACTTCCACCCTGTCCTATAGAGCTGCTATAAGTCAGAATTGATTCAGTGGCAATGGGTTTTATGTTTTGGGTTTTTTTTTTCTTTTTGGGCTCTACTATAAGGTCTGATCATTTTGTTTGAATTCCTATGACACTGTTCAGTTATTAAACAAAAATATTTATGTTTAGGTATTCCCCAAACACCAAATTTTGAGATTCAAGTTTATAAGGCATAGAATACATTAATTTGTATTTTAATACAGATAAGAGGTCACAAGACCAAACTTAAACTGTTACTGTTGAGCAGGAAACAAGTATCAGCAGTTTTATTGGTTTAAGATCACACTTCCCCATTTGTTAACTAACATGCATTTGCTTCAGTTGTGGCCTGCTACCTGTATGAAACATTACTGACAATGTAAGAAATACGCCTTGAACTTCAGAAATATCCAAATCAGTCAACTCACTATGCCTAGCCCAAAGCCTGTAGAGACAGTACATCAAAAAATACTGAGAAATCATGACTTCACTAAATTTTCCAAGTGTACAAAATAACACATGTTCCCTGGTCACCAGACCCTTCCAGTCTAATCAGGAAGACTGAATCTTCACGCATGAAAAATGGGTGAGCATGCATGCATTGCTACAGTAAAGCCGCAACTAGCCAGAGCCCTGGACAGTCTAGTTTTCTAGACATTTTAAAAAATTATTTTAAATTGAAGGCAACTGGGAGAGGTTAGCTCTTAAAAACATCAAAACTTACTTATTTTTGACCTTTTAATATAAATCTCTCCACCCTTTACCTCCTTGCCAGCCAAGTGCCGTCTAGTCTAAAATGGACCCCATGGCCTTTTAAAAATATCACACAGTCACCATAAAGCCCAGGAGCTATTGGGATAATGCTTCAAGTGCAGACAGATTAAGGTATGCAAGTCGTAACTGTCACTCCTCACCTTTGCCTGCCCTCTACCCACCTGATAGGCCTTCCTTGAAGAAAAAGGAAGCTATAGAATGGGGATCTTTCCTCTCCATAATAAAAATCTTCCACCTTTAGTACTGGTAAGAATAACATGAGATGAATGCTTACAATGTACACGTCTGATAGGAGACCCCGGTATTCGGCAGCTTGAACAAGTACCCCAGAAACACTGTTTTAAAGTTAAGGTTGTTAAATTTCACTCAAGACACACAGTCCCTAGCCTTCTTCAGCACTTCTAGTGTTGGCTGCTCACCACGCCCCTTGTGGCCTCTAATTGCTAATCCCATTACTGAGGCCTAATGTGCTCTACCCCACTTTCTTCTCCCTGCTCCTCTTTCATTTTTCTTTCTTTTCTCTCCTCCTCCATTTCTAGCTGGTTTCCAGGTTTTCTCGTAAGAGCTGCCCCTCCAGGCATCAGTGGTCGGTCTGTGCTGCCCGTGACCACCATCTTGCCCTCCCACACTCCAGATTCTTCCAGGTCTGGGCAAGTGTGAAAGTAAAGTCTCCATCTGGCTAATAAACAGTCACAGAGGAGACAGATGCAAGAGGGGAAACTGTGAATTGCCGCAATTAGAAAACAAAGGCAGTATAAAATATGTTGATTGCACAATACAAATTTTAAAAGTTGAAAATCAGTCTCAAACTTCTTTGGTGAGGTAGAGCGCAAAACAACAGGACTAACCTTCAGGCACCAGCTGTCTAGTTAGAGCTCTGCCACAACTAGCTTTGTGACTTCCACTGCTCTTTTCCCTCGTCTGTAAAACGGGGAAAATGCCAACTTCTTTGTCCATCTCACAGAAATGTTATGAAATACAAGTGAATTAATGTTTATAAAAGTCCAGAGAAAAGCATAAAGCACAATATGATGATGTACAGCATTTTAATACATTTTTAAAAGTTATCTTTTTTTATCAAAATGAACACAGTACCCTAGGAATTACTGAAACTTTCTTTGATAACAGAATGTCTTCTGCTATCCCAGGGTCTTTTTTCTATGAAAGTAAATTCTTAGCGACAGAAAGGGAGAGGAAAATGCAGACCCCTAGACATACCCTGAAGTTGATTTTTTGAATATATCCTTGAAATCGGCTTGTTTTAAAGACAATTGCCTCCGTCTCCTAAAAGTGGAGTACAAAAAAAAAAAGAAGAAGAAGAATCTGGTTAATTGTGACTCTACTGTATTTAGTTCAGAGTTTTCAAAGCATACCCCACAATTTTAACTATAAACAAACCTTATTTTATAAATCCTGATCAATTAAGACCACAATGAACAATTTTAAAATATGTCAATCAATATAAAAAAAAAAAAACTTAACTAGAAAGCTGTAAAAATAAGATTCTGTTTGATTTTAGAAGCTCACGTTATGTTTCTTAAAGCGTGGAATAAAGATTGCCATTAAATATCATACTTATTAGTAGCTGATCTAAGGGACTAAACTAGCCAAATTTGGACCTAAGGAAACACTTTTCCAATAAACTTATGTTCGGCCTGTGGACTGCTTTGTCATTTTCTAGCTTTCTTTCCTGGCTTAAAAAGCTAGAAAGGTCAATTCTTTGTTGATATAGTGTTTTGTCCTAAAACCTTGAAAGCGAATGACACACATTACAACCTTTCAGAGAGCAGATAGCTAATGCTCTTCTAAGTTCGTTTACTACCAATTTTCTTATTTTCCTACTATTTGTAATTACTAAAAGCATATAAATAGGTAGACCATCTCCCAACCAAGAGATTTTGTTTTTGTGAAGTTCTGTTTATAGCTAACACCTTTGAGCTAATGCAAAAGGCAACAATGAGGAGCCACAGTTCCAGTACTGTCTCAGGAATGCAATTTTAAAAATAGAGACTACTACAGAAGCACTGCGGTATATGCTGTCAACAGTCCATGCTCTTAAAAAATTAAAGTGTGCTGACAGATGTCTGACGAGGAGTAGCAAAAAACAAATTTATTTACATTGATTTCATTTATGTTATTACTAGCTTTCAGAAAGTAAAGAGTAGCCTAGCCTTTTCTTCAAAATGAACAGTTTTGTTTTTTCCTGGCTAATCTCACCAGCCCTACTGAATGATTCAAGTCACAAATAAATCAAAGTCAGAGTCTAACAGTATCTTTAAAAAGACCTTATCTTCAGTGTTCTCCTAAATCTAATGACTTTCTATGCAAAAGGTAAGTGGGAACGATTTCATTTCTTGTTTAGACTAACACATTCAAAACAGCATCTCCTTAATGACAATATCCTTTCAGACTCTACTTTTAAAATGCTATACACATAAAAATTATTATTTTTGAATCACAAAAAGCTACAACGCGTTAAATGTAGAGTTGTCAAATTTTAGCATTAACGAGAGCTTTATCAAATAAATAACAATTATATTACTTCTTTGCTTAAAAATACATTAAAATATCTTTAAATACAGTTTATTTTATATTCCTATTAGTATTATTCCTTTTCTTTGTGTATTTAAGAAGAATCTGGTGTGCCACCTTCTGGTAACTGAGTGAAATTATATATCTCTACAGAAGTCACTATTCTTTATTTTAACTTTTAAAATGTACATATATTTTTTAATCTGCAATACATCTAAGCTATATAAATAAAGCTATACCACAGTCTGAAAGAGAGCAAAAAATTTCTTAGAGATATATATATATATTTAAAACCAAGCCTCACACATGCTTCCTATGATTTCTTCATGGTTACCAATATGTCTCCTGAATTCTACAATACATATAAAATTGATTTTTGTATACCGCTTCACAGCCACATGTGCAAACAACAGGCTTGCTATTTTAATGAATAAATGACAGCAGTAAATAAAGGAAAAGAAAGGTCTCTTACCAATAAGCCCATTTTTCTCTTAAGGTTTGAACTCTCATCATTTGTCATGTTCTTGTGGATCCCTCTCTCATCAAATTCTCTGGAGTTTTAAAGTTAAGAGCTGTGATGCACAGCTAGGCTCTGCTACATAGTAGCGCACCCCAGTGCATCTGTCTGGTATAACACTTCAATTTTAGCTCCCAAAAGCAGAAACAGGTTTTAAGCATTCAAAAATCTATGCACCGTACACCTTCTCTTGATAGGAAAGTACAGTCAGTGTGGTTGAACTATTTGTATTTCATGTCTAAACTCCTGATCAGATATGAAGATTAGAACCATGAAAATCTTGTGCTTAGTTCCAGTAAAATGAACAGGCACAAAGTGTTAACTTTTAGCCCTGGGGGTATGAGGGGGGAGTGATGCAAATACTAACACGAGGACATTGGACTCAGAAAAAGCACGTTTCCTTGAATGTAATCTATTATATTCGTATTCTCTTACATCTTCATGACCCTTATCTCTTCCTTCTCATTTGACCCCAATAGCCAGTCATTATATCCTACCATTTTATCTCCAGCAGTTTTCCAGGAATCAACTCTCTAGCTTTTTTTTTCTTTTAAGCAAATGAGCTATTGCAAAAAACACATAACATTTCTCTGCATCTCCAGTCTCCAAGCTATCAATCAAATTGCTTCTTGATGACTCTCTTAAAATAACACTATACCAAAAAAAAAAAAAAAAAACCAACCAAATCTGTTGCCATCAAGTTGGTTGGAGCCCTGGTGATGCAGTGATTAACAGCTAAGCTGCTAACCAAAAGGTCAGCAGTCTGAATCTACCAGTTGCTCCTTGGAAACCCTATGGGGCTGTTCTACTCTGTCCCATCAGGTTGCTATGAGTTGGAATTGACTTGACAGCAACGGATAAATAACACCATACCCAATGTAAATTAAGTGTTCAATAAATGTTTTATTCAATAGATGTGTGTAAAGAATTTCTTATGTGTTAAGAACTGTTCTGGGTGACACAGCTGTAAAGGCAAATAAGACATCATCTATCCCTTGCTCTCCAAAAGCTCATAGCATGTGAGGGAAGCAGAGAAGTATACCGACAATGTAGAAGCTTTGGTAGTGTATGCTCAGGCTATTACAGCAGCAGAGTGTTAATGAAAATTATGCTATAGCTGAGCACATATGAGGGCTTCATGAGGTGGAATGTAGAAGAAATAGCCTGTGGAAAGGCATAGATATTTGAGGGAATACAATATTTTGGGGGGGTTGGGAACGTCTTCACATGGCTAGGAAGAGTTTAGGATACATAGCATTGTATACAGAAACAAAATTACAGAAGATCTTATATGCCATTGAAGAAGTTTGTATCATATCCAATGGGCTGTAAGAAGCCATTTGTTGAACGATTGGATCTATCAAAGACTGCAATAAGCAAGCAAGCAGCAATTAACCAATCAACACATCAATAAACTCTTTACTGCTTGGCACTCAGAACCTGCCACAAGTTCATCCAACCTACTCTTCCAGTTTACCGTTCTAGTACTCCAGAATACCCACTTCCCACTCTGCCTCACAAGTTTCTGTTCTCCATTCTCTCCTCTCCTGCAGAGGTGCCTCCTGCATGAAGTCTCTCTCACTCTTCCCTTTTCTGACCTCAACCTATCTTTCTTGATCCAGCTCAAATTGCAGACTTTTCTGTGATGTCTTTCCTTGTAATTTGAGACTACAGTTTTTTGTTTGGGGGTTTATTTTTTTTCACCTCCATTATAGGTTCTGCACACTTTTCCTAATGCTTCGTACACAGTGTTCAAGAACTATTTTTGATCTTTTGTCCATTAAGTGGACAAGGCACTGACTGGGACAAAGATTACTGGGGCCTGAAGGTAGGCAGGCCTAAGAAAGCCTACCTTCCCAAGCTTCATAATTTACATTAATTTTAGCAAGTTCTTTCACCATTGCCAAGCATGGATACGGATTGTGAAGAGAGCTAGATCTGTGTTGACAATAACCCTGCATTATTATGCAACATTGTTAGCACTAGAAATTATAGCTCTGGTTCCAAAATTCCAGAAAACTGATGGCAAACAGATAGTAGTACAGTAGTTGAATAATGGACCGAAATATTGGAACCAGAGAGCTGCAAGGGACAAAAAACTGTGACCATATTTCACTACTTGCAGTAAATCAAGAGAATTCAATTAACATGTAGTAAACAAAATGTTCATAAAGATCTCAAAAAGGGACAGGAACGTCAAGGTGGTAGACTAGATCTGGAAGGTTTAGATCTCTGAGAATGGGATATGACAGGGGAAATCTAAGTGTAAGTAGGAGGTGTTTTTAAGAAGGATATAATAGTGTTAGTTGGGAAATTAAGCTAGCACAAGAAGCTTCACTAGAAAAACATATCCTGGGGTATAAATATTTAATGCTCTCTCCCTATGGAATCCCATTATGCTTAGTGTCAATTGGTAAGCATTCAAACTTTCATTGATGTTACTATTTAGCACTCAGCTTTGTCTCCTCCTTTTAATGTATGCACAATCTCTTAGATTTATGTAATGATGCAAAAACCGTGGTTGTTTGCTTTTATGTAGATAATAAAAACATCTTTTCATCTCAGGAACCCATTTATGTTAAAGTGGGCTAAGATGATTCTGCCAGTAATTTCAAAAAGCAGTTAATACTTGAAAATACTCTCTTGATGAGTTAAAAATTTCCAAGAGAAAAACTGTCTAAACCTTTCCTTCTTGATTATTGAGTGCAAAAGCTGACTACTTTCTTTTCCATTAACTTGTAAGGAAAAAATTCAAATACAAGGGGAAAAAACAGGAGAATATGATTTCATATGTGTGCCATGCTGTTCCCAAGGAATCTTCAAAAAAGGACAGAATTTGGAGGGACATAAAAATTACATAATCCATCAAGTGTTCATGAGAATATTTTAAAACTATGTATCAACAGTACCATTGGATTTTACACAAAGAGAAGCAAGTCTTATCATTTGTTCATTTAGTTTTGTGGAAAACTGATCAATTGCCAGAATGCTTGGATGTCCTTCAGGGTTTCCAGAAAAAAAAAACAATCATGTTATATCTCAACTAGATTAAACTAGTTTCATCCAAATTCATATAACAAGTTCATCTAGAAATAGGAGAAGGAAAAAAGTAATCAGAGATTTTCAAAGTATGCGAGATGAATCACTAATAGTCTGTTAGTGTCCTGGTAAGTCACAATAAGTCTCTTATTAGTGACTATGATGGCAAGGTCTATATTTGTCTAGTGTAAATAATTCATTTGCATTCCGTTTAAAATAGCATCATCATGCTATCTCACTCAAAGCAGTGTTCTTTTCCTTTTTTTCTGGTGTATATAAGGTGGCTCAGAGCAGAAGAGTGGTTTACAGAGTTTTCTGAGCTGGACTGTCAATTTTGAGAGCTACTGATTGAAAACAAGAGGTGTTTACACTGCAAGAAACTGCACACATTTCTATAAGCCGGAAGAACACATTTCAACTGAATATTCAGATGCCAAGACTATTACCACTCAATCTAATGGGGGACATTGGAGAATGTGGTCAAAGTATATGAATCAGAGTGCCTTTTATTGCTAGTAACTACTGCCTGCACTGTCACTGGATTAGGCAAAACGGCAAAGGAGATAGATGGCCAAAGTTTCATAACCCCTCAGTCACGATGGAATGATTTAGAACTATCACACAAATCTCCAAAAGGTAACAAACATCAGGTCACACCACCACATGGTAACACAAATGATTATAATCATTTGTGTTACCATGTGGTGGTGTGACCTGAGAATCATTCACAGGCAATTCTAAGTGTTCCTTGTGTTGTTAGCTGCCATCAAGTTGGCTCCAACTCATGACGAGCTTATGAATGAAAATAAAATATTGTCTGCTTCTATGCCATCTTCACAATTGTTGGTATGTTTGAGGCCACTGTTGTAGCTATTGTATTAATCTATTTCACAGAAGGTTTCCCTTGCTTTCATTGGCGCTCTCCTTTACCTAACATGATGTCCTTTTCCATAAACTGGCCTTTCCTGATAACATCCAAAGTTAGCAAGTCAAAGTCTCACCATCCTTACTTCTGAGGAATATTCTGGTAGGATTTCTTCTAAAATTGCTCTCTTTGCTGTTTTGGCAGTCCACAGTATATTTAATATTCTTCACCAACATCATAGTTTGAATGTGTCAATTCTTCTATCTTACTTTTTACATTATACAACATTTGCATGTGTATGAAGCAATTAAAAACACCATGGCTTGGGTCAGACACACCTTATTAATCAAAGCGACACCATTGCTCTTCAAAATTTTAAAGAAGTCTTTTGCAGCAGATTTGCTCAATGCAATACGGAGTCATTTCTTTTTTTATTTTTTTGTTTTATTTCTTGACTGCTGTTTCCATAATTGTTGATTAGCGGAAAGTTTAAGCCATCATATTAGATTGCATGCATAGAAACAAGCGTACTGAAATACCAGGACAGAGGGCAGGTATATGAAGTTAATGAGTAAGAATATTTCTATTTGTCAATTACTTTTTAATCTAGACAATCTACAAAATATTTTGTAATGAGCAGATATTTTATCATCTGTTTCAAAAAAATCTGTGGCCATCATTTATAACTCATAGCAATAATGCACTGGACAGAGCACAACTGTCTCATAGGGCTTCCACAGAGTGGTTGGTGGATTCGAACTGCAAATGTTTTGGTTAGCAGCCAAACTCCTAACCACTACACCACCAGGGGATAACCTCAGTCAGCAGAATCTCAAGTAAAGAATTTAATATACCTCTTAATTTTAAAGACTCTTCTAATCACATCCAACCCAACGCTGAGGTAGGCAGTGTAGGTGTTAATATTCCCATTTCACTAATGAAGAAATTCAGATGTTAAATAACCTGACTCAAGTGACAGAGCTTCTAAGAGAAATAAAAAACAAGAGGCCAGGTCCCTTGACACCTAATTCAATGTTTTTCTCTCTTTCAGGTCACTAGTCACCCCCGCATTGTATTGGTATTTAAGTTAAGAAGAAAAGTCACAAATATAACTCCTAAACACCACACACAAAGAAATACCTTACCATACTGATCACAAGGGAGTAAACGGGTGGAGGAAAAGAGGAATAGGTCATGGAAGCTATAGGATGGTTGTATGGTAGAATTTGAAGAATAATCAGCCTATACCTGTACCAGAAACACCTTCCAATGCCCATTCACAGAGCTCTCTTTTATCCCTCAGTTAGCAATTTCTTGACACCTCAATTATGCCATTCCTCCTCTTGCCTCAGCAGCAATGCCTATGATATGCCCTCCACTTGGAATCCTCTGCCTTCCTTGTCTGCCAAGCAAACTTCTAGCCATACTTAAGTGTTCAAGCATATGTGCTTCCATAAAACTTCTTAAGCAAGCCTTAGCAGATTCAGGTGCTAGTTTTTCTATCCTTCACAGCATTCTGAATATTATAGCTCCTGTCACTTTAGATTATAACCATTTCTAGTGCTCCCTAAACCATGAACTCCTGAAAGATGGTATTAGATCTTCCTTATATTTTTGTTATACATAATTATTCCCTGTCACATGGTGTGTGCCAATGAGCTGATTCTGACTCACAGTCACCCTAGAGGACAAAGTAGAACTGCCCCATAGGATTTCCAAGGCTGCAAATCTTCACAGGAGCTGACTGCTCTATCGTTCTTCTGTAGGGCAACTAGTGGGTTCGAACCACTGACATTTTGGTTAGCAGGTGAGTGCTTTAACCACTGTACCACCAAGACTCCTGTCAAATGTTGTTATCATTAGGTGCCATTGAGCCAGTTCTTACAGTGACTCTACGCACCACGGAATGAAACATTTCCCAGTACTATACCATCCTCACAATGATGGTTATGCTTGAGCCCACTGTTGCAACCACTGTGTCAGTCTATCTCATTGAGGTCTTTTCTCTTTTTTGATGACCCTCTACTAAGTGTGATGTTCTTCTCCAGGGACTGACTCCTCCAGACAACATATCCAAAGTATGTGAGACATAGTCTTTTCATTCTTGCTTCTACAGAGCGTTCTGGTTGTACTTCTTCTAAGGTAGATTTGTTAGTTCTTTTGGCAGTCCATGGTCCACATCACAGAGTAACCCAATTTTCTATCATTGAAATGAAGTCAGCAGAGGTAGGTTCTTTCCTCTTCTGTGCATAAGAACAGTTTTGTGATGATAATTAGCTAAACATGAAATCATTAAAAATTCTTATCCTTCCAAAACTGGATGTCAATGATAAGAAATAAATAAAACATTATAATTGCAATGACTTCTATTTATGTTTGTAGACCCTGTATCTGGGTTATCTAGTGCTGCTTTAACAGAAGTACCACAGGTGAGTGGCTCTAACAAACAGACGTTTACTCTTTCACAGTCTAGTAGGCTACAAGTCCAAAGTCAGGGCATCATCTGCAGGGGAAGGCTTTCTCTGTGTCAGTCCTGGAGGAAGGCCATCGTCATCGATATTCCGTGCATGTACCCCAATTCCAAAGGATGCACACTGCTCCAGGAGCTGCTTTATTAGTGGTATGAGATAAAAAATGGTGTAGGCCACACCCCAGGGAAATTTCCTTTACATTAGATCAGAGATGCAACCTGAGCAAGGATGTTATATTGCATCCTAAACTTCTTTAACATAATCTAATCTTGTCTTATTAACCACAGGCAGAGATCAGGATTTACAACACAAAGGAAAACTACTTCAATCACAAAATGGAGGATAACCACACAGCAGTGGAAATCACAGCCTAGCCAAGTTGACACATAAATTGGGAGGACACAATTCAATCAATGACACCCTGTGTATAGGTGCCTGGCACAGTAGATATACAACAACTTCATGATGGGAAGATGAACAGTTGCATGTCTCTGCAAGTGTTTGCCAAATTTGCCTTCCCAATAAGGGATGAAAGTGCCAATAATATTTTTCCAAGTCATAACAGTATTGGGAAAGCTAGAAACTAAAGTAATACATTTTACTGACTTGTCAACACCGAGTCCAGTGAATACCAAAAAATGAATATCCTGAAGCCACTCATCTCTACAGACTGCTAATTGAAAAGGACAAAAGCATATCCCTGGAACTATTAGACCCTATTAAAGTGTTGTTGCAACCAGTGATGTTGAAAGAGTAAACCACAAAGAACAGTTTCGACAACCACTGCTCCATTAGATGGAGCAAAAAAAAAAATAAAACAATGAATTCAACCAAGCAAGCCACTGCACATCACCAATGTCTATTAACTGAAACAGCATGGAGATCGGTGAAGGTTAAAGCATACAAGTGAAGCCCAGGAGGGCCCAATGCTAACAAGCCCCATAACTTTCAAAACAGAGAAAAATATACCTATTTGATGAAAGACCTATGAATCCACTGTACTGACATAAGAATGACAATTTAGTTTTAAGGGTATGTCTCCAGTTCCTTTCTGAGCCCATTTTCTGGCTTCCCCTTTATGCAGGACTGGCAGGGTACAACTATCAAAGACATTAACATAAAGAACAATACAAAGAATGAAGGAGCGCAGAGTTCTCCCTAGGGAAGAGCCTATTTACAACAAGGTTGAGGGAGTTGGGGGTGGGTCTCCAGCAGCTGTGAGGGCTAAATGTGCAGACCATTAATCACTATCTCAGTATGTTTTCAACTGGAAGGACTGGAGGCTTTTCTTTAAAGGAAGAATAATATGGTCTTATAAAAGCGAGCTGTGTTTTGCTAAGGCTGAACTTGAATTTCACTACTGAGGCACATAAATGTTATGGGCTGATTGACAATTCAAGAGTCATAGAGGACTCTAGAATCCTTAATTCTGAAGGAACAGTGGCTGAGGAGCCACAGAGAACAGTTAGACTGCCAGGGAGACAGAAAAACCAAAACCAAACCCACTGCCATGGAATTGATTCCGACTCATACCAACAGACACTAGCAGTTAAAGGAAGAAGTTCCAGGACAATGAAAAAACAGTAGCCAAAAATAGCATTCTGTATAAATCTATCACAAGCCAAGAGTGAACTGAAGACCCCATCATTTCAAATTCAGCATTTAGAATTAATTATGGCTTGTTTGTTACTTTCATCATTTTAACCTTTCATTCAAAAACCTGCCATAACTCCTTATTTTTCTGCATGGATTTGTGGACTCCACATTCAAGGTTCCCCTCAGTCTCAGCCTTACCTATCTATTCAACCCTGTTTCCCATTATAGATGGTTGCAGGTTGGCACACAATTGAAAAACACAATACCACCTTACCCAAAACTGTCACGGGAACTATTATTAAAAAAAATAAATAAATAAACAACTAAAGCTTATCATGAATCTGTGGATTCAAGAGAAGAATGCCCAGGAACATTCTGGAGGAGGGAGGTGGTGAGCAAAAGGAAATTAGGCTACACTCCTAGCCAGGGCTTTCCCTATCCCAAAATATCGCCCAAAGTGCCAACTCTCACATGAGCTGATTCTCTCTTCCCCTCCCACCCTTCCTTCCTCTCTCTCTTTTTCTTGCTCTCACTCACTCACACACTGTTTGCTTTGTACTACTGCCAAAAATTCCAGCAATTACAGGTTCATTTGAGCTAACAAGAAGCCTGTTAAAATTATAAGTACAGCTGCCAGGATGAGGTGTTTATCAGTTATTCACACATGGGTGTGAATGAGTTCAGTCAAGTTTCTTCAATAGCAAAGAGCTGTTGCCCTGAGGGAATGGGGTGGGCTGCAGGTGGGAGAGAGCCTTTTGGAACCTCTGCGGCTTTGGGTTGGGTGATATTTCAGGAAAGTTAGCAGGAGGAAGGCTTTGAGGGCCTGGAGGTAGAAAACTGAGATGTAAAAATGAAAAAAATAGAAGTAAAAAAAAGTGCATTAAGAGTCAGGAGAGAAGTTCACTGAAGCTTGCTTTATCACTCAATGTCTTCCAGTATCAGTCTAAAATCTCCCGTGCCTTTCCCAACCTTCTGCTCCCAGGCCTAGGGCTCAGGCCAGTACTGTCCATGAAGAGGCCAGCTGCTTAACCCCATTGCCATCGAGTTGATTCTAACTTACATATGCTAAAAATGAAATTTGGGGCTAGGTCAGAAATCTCACCATGACGTATAATATGGGAAAATGTGTTCATGCATCTTGTTATATGGTTTGTAAATAAACAAGAACATATCCCATTTATAGGTTGAGAACTACTTGTACTTTTGAACATATACTCTCCATACACACACACACACACACACACACACACACACAGACACACACACACACACACACACACACTCTAGGATGGTCTCTTCATTTTACAAATGCTAGATGACTTTTCTGGACACCATCCACTCAAAGCACAGAACACTCTCCTGCCTTGGTGGTCACAGTACAGAGAACCCCTGTGGTCACTATCCTATGTGAAACGCGCAGTGGCTGAGGGATGCTCCAAGTGATGTGAGCGCCCACAGCAAGTCTTAATCGAGCTGTGGCAGGGAATCTGGGGACGTTTGACACAAGTCAACACCTTAGCTCAGTGTGTAAGACTGAGCAAGAGCATGTCAGACAGACAAATGAGACAGAGAAGGTAATTAAGTATGGGAAAGGGGCAAGACTAATTCAGGCACAAGTGCAATTGTGACAACACAAAGTCTTTCATATTGTGGTAAAATATATAGAACAAAAATTTAGCCATTTTGATGATATTTTTATTGTTGTAAAAATGTAGATAACACATTTGCCAATTCAACATCTTTCCCATGTATAATTCATTGATGTCCAGTACATCAATCATGTTGTGCAGCCATCACCACTATCCATTTCCAAATTTATTCATCATCTTTGACAGACTCTCAGTGTCCCCTAAGCAGAGTTTCCCTTTTCTCCTCTCTCCCACCTGCCCCTGATAACCACTAATAAAGTTTCTATATACTTGCATATTCTACATTAGTGGGATCATATAATATTTGTCCCTTTTGTCTGAATTTCTTAAGATTTTCAAGGTTCATACATGCATTTACGGATGGATAAGATTCCATTGCATACACACACACATACATATATACACACACCACATTTTGTACACTCAGTGGTCAGATGATGGACACTTAGTTTCCACCTTTTGGCTATTGTGAATAATGCTTCAATAAACAGTGATGTACAAGTATCTGAGTCTCTGCTTTCAAATTATTTGGGAATTGCTAGGAGTGGAATTTCTTGGCTATATGATAATTGTATTAACTTTTTTGAGGAATTTCTAAACTGTTTTATACAGTGACTGAATCTTTTAATATTCCCACCAGCAAAGGATAAGGATTCCAATTTTTCCACATTTTAACCAACACTTGTTTTCTGTTATTTTGATCATAACTGCCTTAGTGGATATGAGGTGATATCTAATTATGGTTTTGATTGGTGTTTCTATACATATTTAACAACTTTGAGTACCTTTTCATGTGTGTATTGGCCATTTTTGTGTATCTTATTGAAGAAAACCTATTCAAGTCTTTTGCACAATTTTTAATGGAGTTGTTCTTTTTGTTGCTTAGTCGTAGGAGTGTGACAACATAAAGTCTTAACCTAAGGCAATGGTAGTGGAATTAGTGGAGTACATCCAAAAATGTTTTTAGGAGACCGAAGGGGGACAGGAATTACTGACTGGTGATATTAATTGATAATATTTCTTGGGTACTTGCCACATACCAAGTGACGCTATAAATGCTTTAGCCACTTAATAGTTTAACTTATTCAGTCCTTACTGTGACCTTATAGAAGTCCTGGTAGTACAGTGGTTAAAGAGCTTGGCTGCTAACTAGAAGGTTGAGAGTTTGAATCTACCAGCTGCTCCTTGAAAACACTATGAGACAATTCTACTCTGTCCTACTGGGTCTTTATGAGTCAGAATCAACTTGATAGCAATAGGTTTGTTTTTTTGTTTGTTTTTTTGGTATGACCTTACAATGAAGATGCAGCTAACATCCTAATTTTACAAAAGAGAAAACCAAGGCACAGAATTAAGGGACATCACCAAGATCCACACAGTGAGTGAATATTAGAATTGGAATTTGAACTCAGGCAGTCTGGCTCCAAACTATACATTCTTCACCTCTCTACCACACATTCTTTAACTGTGATGTAGTTAATGGGATAGGGGAAGCCCAGGATGACTTCCAGGTTACAAAGAGAGAAACAGGTAGGGGCAGAAGACATCACAGTTTATGGAACCTAAAGACACAGTCTATTTAGTTTATTAATGATTTATGTACTCTGCTCTTAATTTCAAAAACCCTGATGGGGCTAATCACCAAAAAGTCTGCAGCTCAAATCCACCAGGCACTCCTTGAAAACCCTATTGGGTAGTTCTACTCTGTCCTTTAGGGTCACTACAAATTGGAATCAACTAGACAGTAACAGGTTGGCTCTTAATTTCAAACGCAAATTATCCCTACAATGGTGTCTTATTAACTTTTCTTCCTCCAAGCAAGATCTAAATTAAGTTAGGTCTGATTTTACTTGTGCCTAGACTTTTTTTGTTTCTATGTGTTCTAGCATTTTCTTGAATGATACTAGTAATAAAGCAGGGATCTATTCTTGACTTCAATCTGCCTTTCATCTGTTTTAGCACTTGATACATTCAGCCTCTTCCTGGAATTCATGTAGATATGGCTCCTCTGCTTTATTAGTTTGAAAGCATTTAAACCAGAAAACAAGACAACCCCCAGCACTTAACATGTCTTCAATAAAATTAATTAGCTTGAACATAGAATATAATGTTTCCTAAAGTCTCCCAATCTTTGGTTGTTTGTGAATGGGCTTCATTTTGGGGTCATATCTCATTTTAACCTACATTTATTTTAAGAGGAAACCATGTACTTATTACTGCAAATGGAAAACTGGTATCACTAATCATAAAAGGAATGCAACTGTAAAAATTGACATATAACTCCTAAAATAAAAAATACTAGTGATCAATCTAACACCAACCCCTGCCCTGCACAGTGCTACATACACCACACTCTGGGGTAGGTTTTGCATAGCACTCTGTGTAGGTTTCAAAGTGACACTTAGGGTTAGAAGGTTTCACAGCAGAATGTGTACATGTCTCCAAACATATGATATATACAGAAAAAAGATCATTCTCATCATGCTTACGAAAATAACAGATCCAAATAACTTTCATCATTTTGTACGATATTTGTTTTCTTTGCAGTTGGTCTTTTTACAACAGTAGCAGATGGTTTGGACAATTATAAAATTTGATGGTCACATCTATCTGGATATATATGACTGATTTTATCAAAATTTCCATTACAGTTGGCATATTACAGGGTCAAAATTCCATTTTTGTACACTGATCCATGTTGGGGTCAGGAAAAAACAACAACAACAAAAAACACAGCACAGGCCTGACTCCAACTCACAATTAGGAATGCTATGAATACTTTTGCATATTTAAAATGACCAATGTCTGGATGTAAAGGTCTGCTGTATCACTGAAAAGAATACAACGATTCAGTCTTTGACATGCTTAGGCACTGCCACAGTAAATTTACTTGGTCTGGAGGTGATGTCACTTACTCTAGTCTTGACTTCAACATTAATATCCATAAATGTGACTCACCTTTTTTTTAACCTAATAAACATTAAAACAAATAATAAAACTCTTTGGGTTGGAAGTGTTAGTCTGTGTACTACCAGCAGCACACATACCACCAGTAGCCTACACACCAGAACACAATGACCTGATCTGTTTTTAAAAGCTGAACATGCTATGTTCATATATTTTATGTATCAAAGAAATGAGAAATTTCCTTCTTGTCTGTAACATGACAAAGAAAGGCATGAAACTCAGCAAGAAGCAAATCAAAACTGAAGAGAGAGGTTTCTAATAAACCTGAAGACTCATAGCTATGGGTAAGTCCCTTTGGTGGCCAACTCCCAGAAGCCAACCTATAAAGGCAAGTGCTTTAGCAACGACTCACGGTCACTTGTACTTTGCAACATTTTCCACTGGGAGATGCACTCATCCTGTGATTCAACAACCTTACTTGGCACTCAAAGAGTAACCATAGGATTTCAACACCATGTTACAACTCTTCTCAATACAATCATACATGTCATTCGCTAGAATGTTCTGCACCCACTAATACATTGTTTACCGGCAAATAAAAGAGAATGAATATTGCTGATTTTTAAACAAATCATTTCTCTCTTTCAACACAGAGATTATCATAGAGTCTTTGTATCCATTTCTATAGGAAAACAATTTAACCAGTTTCTCAAATGCAGGTACTCACTGACATCCACAAAAATACAAAAAGGGATTTAACCAGTTTTGCAAAAGCAGGTATTCACTGACATACACAAAAGCACAAAACCATACCTGAAAAGGAACTTAAAAAAACCAGAATTGTCTATCTTGAAGACTTCTGCCACTGATTTCTGATGCTTAACTAACTGGAGGTAGACTTCAGTTAAAAACAAAACAAATGAACGAAAAGCCGCCTCTAAGCAAAATATTTTAAAATAACTCCAAAACATAGTGAAATAATTTAATATAAGAAAACCCATAAAGATGAAATAACATAATATATACAAAACGCCTTGCACAAGGCCCATTGGTTTATAGCCATTTAATAAATGGCAGCTAATAGACTCTTTAGGAAATGCTGGTAATATAGTGGTTAAGTGCTATGGCTGCTAAGCAAAAGATTGGCAGTTCACATTCACCAGGCACTCAATGGAAGCTCTCTAGGGCAGTTTTAAGTGCTCTCTAGGGCAGGGTTAAGTGCTTCCTCTGCTAACCAAAAGGCTGGCAGTTCCAATCTGCCAGGCGTTCCTTGGGAAGTCTATGGGGCAGTTCTACTCTGACCTATAGGGTTGCTATGAGTTGGACCTGACTCAGTAGCAGTGGGTTTGTTTTTTCGGTTTTATAGGGTCACTATGAGTTGTTAACCACTTGACAGCAGTGGGTTTGGTTTTTTGCTTATTAAACCCTTCAAGTTTAGTGACTTTCCTTGCAACTAAACCAGGGACCCTCAGGCTATAATTAAGTTCTAGTGTCAGAGTTTCCATAACACTATTTGTTCCCCTATTTAAGCACTCAGAACATTCCACCTCATCTAATAATTACCTGAATTTATATATCTGCTTTATTAGCTTAGAAGCACTTTTGAAGATACCTCAAAGCTGTTAAAAATAAAATACAAAAAAAAAAAAATTAAAAGTATGGAAGAGAAAGTTATTTAATAACTGCAAGTAATATCACGAATTTAGTATGGTGCCCTGCCAATTACAAAGCACTTTCATGTTCTTTATTTCATTAATTTATGATTCTTCTATTACCTGTACCTCACAAATAAGAAAATAGAGACCCAGAGAGTTCAGGTGGAAGCTTGTCATGTATAAGCCTGGGTGTTTGTTGCTGTTCTCAATCCATTTAGCTGAAGGGCTTCCTCTCTTTCACTGACTGTCTACTATACCAAGTATCATGTCTTTCTCCAGGGACTGATCCCTCCCAATAACATATCCAAAGTATATGAGACATAGTCTCATCATCTTGCTTCTAAAGAACATTCAGTTCATACTTCTTCCAAGAGAGATTTGTTCATTCATTCTTTTGGCAGCTCATAGTATATTCAATATTATTCTTCAACACTGTAACTCAAAGGCATCAATTCTTCTTTGGTCTTCCTTATTCATTGTCCAGTTTTAAACGTATATGAGGCGACTGAAAACACCACGACTTGAGTCAGGTACGCTTTAGTCTTCAAGGTGACTTCATTGCTTTTCATCACTTTAAAGAGGTCTTTTGCAGCAGATTTGCCCAGTGCACTGCATCCTTTGATTTCTTGACTGCTGCTTTCATGGGTGTTGACTGAGGATCCAAGTAAAATAAAATCGTTGACGACTTCAATCTTTTCTCCATTTATCATGATGTTGCTTATGGGTCCAGTTGTAAGGACTTTTTCTCATTATGTTGAGGTGTAATCCATACTGAGCGTTGAGGTCTTCAAACTTCACAAGCAGGTGCTTGAAGTCCTCTTCACTTTCACCAAGCAAGGTTGTATCATCTGCATAACACAGGTTGTTAATGAGTCTACTTTCAATCCTGATGCCCCATCTTTCTTCATATAGTCCAGTTTCTGGGATTATTGGCTTAGCATACAGACTGAAAAAATATGGTAAAAGGACACAACCCTGGCACACACTTTTGTTGACTTTAAATCATGCAGTATCTCCTTTTTCTGTTCAAATGACTGCCAATCTTATCTATGTACAGATTCCTCAGGAGTACAACCTGGGTGTTATGGAATTCATTATGTCCCCTAAAAAGATATTGAAATCTTAACCCCTGTACCTGTGATTGTGATCTTGTTCATGGAAATAAGGGTTCACTTTGAAGTGGTTAAGTATTCAGCCACTAACCAAAAGGTTGGAAGTTCCAATCCACTAACCTCTCCTTGGAAACCCTGTGGGGTAGTTCTACTGTGTCCTATAGGGTTATTATGAGTCAGAATCAACTCCACAGCAATGGGTTTTTGTGATGTTAACGAGGTCACATAGGAGCAGCTTACAGGGACCCTAAGCTTAATCGCACTGACAAACTTTATAAAAAGGAATATGGACACAGACAGACATGCAGAGGCAGATACATCTTCAGGCCCAGGAACACAAGGATTGCCAACAACCACGAGAAGCTGACAGAGACACCAGGTTAAACTCTGGACTACTGACTTGAAGGTTGGCAATTCAGACCCACCCATAAGTGCCTCAGAAGATAGGCCTGGAAATATGCTTCCAGAAGATCACAGCCTTGAAAACTCTATAGAGTAATTTTACTGTATACACTAGGTCACCATGAGTCACAATCAATTCAAGGGCAACTGAGAAAAATAACTATAAGTTGAAGGTAACAAAAAACCATCCCCTAGACATTGAAGCCAATTGGCATAACTAGCCTATTGCTAAGGGAGTCTTCTCCACCCCATGTTGATGAGTGGTGTCTGAGCTGCCATCTGAAGTACACCAAATGTTCCCAACTCAGCAGGAACAGATGATCACCAAGGACAAAAATGACATGGGGGAAAGAGAACCCAGAAGACAGAAGGACCCACATGAATGGGTGACTACAACAACATGTGACCAGAAGAACCAGACAGTGCCCAGCCACCTCCAGTGACAGCTGTGATGGGGCTCACAAAGTTGAATCCCAGTGGCAATACAAGAATAAAAATGAATGCACCCTGAGAACTCCAGTAAAAGACCACAATTGATAGTCTGAAGGCCTGGGAGATCCCCTGGGAGCATAGCCCCTAGACCTAATGCTGCCCCTGATCATAAATCATTACTGAGGTCAATTCCTTGGACAGGAATGGATTAGACTCAGTGACACAGAGTGACCATATCGTATGTGCACTTTATGGTTCTATGCATCTATAGGATGTTGTCCTACTGGCCTCTTACTAGATAGGAGTGGAGAGGGTAGAGAAGAGGGGACAGGAGATTGTTAATAGGATATAACTTGTATGGAACAGAAAGGAGGAGTGTGCTGTTACCAGGCAAGGAGAGCAGTAGGAGCTGCACAAAGGCAGGCAAGCAAATTTAAACCAGGTTGTACACTTTCACTCAACCACAATAAACAAACAAAAAAACATACCCTAGAGCCAACACCCTGAATTTGGAGTTCTAGAATCCAGAACTGTAAAGAAATAAATTCCTCTTCTTTAAAGCCACCTGATTTGTGATACTTTGTTGTAACAGCTTTACCAAACTAGAACACTGAGATTAGAAAGAAACTACAAAGGACATGATGTTTGGTAAAGTAGAGCATCCATGAAAAAGAGAAAGACCCTCAATGCAACGGATTCACACAGTGGCTGCGACAATTGGCTCAAGACTAGCAGGACCGGGCAGTGTTTCGTTCTGTTGCAAATGGGTTCACAATGAGTCAGAACCAACTCGACAGCATCTAACAAAAATAAAAAAACACAGATGAGGGAGAAGGGGAAAAGACTAAGAACCAAAGTGGAGGATATGGAGATAAAGAGACTCCATGGAAAGAACATTTTACCCTTATGGTATTTTAAGACATTTCCCTACAAGATATTTGGTATATGTCGGATTTATTTTCTCAACTACAGGCCCAGTGGTATCATCTCTTAATAATGACCTTGTAGGTGCTATATAGTGGCTCACAGAGACTTTTAACTGGTTGTATTAGTCTGGGTCTAATCAGGAGAGAGAAACTACAATGATTTGACCAGGGAATGTTTCACATAAAGAATTATTGGCTATGACAGGGAATCCAAATTATAAGGGATTGGCTAGAAAAAGCAAATGCAACTCTAAAAAATAGAGATATACCAAATATAAGGAAAAGTCATGACCCCAAGGGCTGAGACAGAGCACCCAACAAAGGTCACCCACCCCAGGCTGAGGTAACACATCCAAGGAAAATCTTCCAGTCCAGGAATCAGATCCAGACCTTCCTGGGGAGAACATGGCCACTAAAAGGCAGAGAAGTTATTGTGGTAACCTGTCTGGAATTGGCCCCAAACCCGTCCTCTAGAGTTGCTACAAGTCAGGGTGCAAGGAAGGGTCTTCTCAGAAGCACTCTGGGTGGGGGTACCAGGAGAGGCTACTGAACACTCAGAGAGGAAGTTGAGCACTAGAAAAGCTATCAGAGTTAGAAAACACCATGCTAAGGAGCACACTGGAATCTGGGAGCAAAACCCTTTCCACTTGATATTGCCTTTCCAGTACCTTCTACTGATAAAACTTCAGTGACAGGTGACCAAGGAAGCAACTATTGAAGAGGTCAGGCCTATTTTCACAGAGCAGGCAAATAAGATGAGGTTGGAGCTGAGGAGCAATAAATCAATAACCAGCACTTTGATTAACAGAGAAATGCTATTTTTGATCAAAGAGTGACTATACTTCAGCTAGTTAAAATACTTGCTTTACCAAGTCCAATTTCTGTAAAAAGTCTGCTAGGATAGTAACTGTGGAGCTGTGTTGCTTGGATTCTAGTACTTCATACTATACTCTCATTTTACTTGGATTTCATTTTACTCAGATCCACAATCAACGCTCGTGAAAGCAGCAGTCAAGAAACCGAAACAACATATTGCATTCAGTAAATCAGCTACAAAAGACCAATTTTAAGTGCTAAGAAGCAAAGATGCCACTTTGAAGATTAAGGTGTGCCTGACCTAAACCATGGTATTTTCAATAGCCTCATCTGAGAGATGGACAGTGAATAAGGAGGACTGAAGAACAACTGATGCCTTTGAATTATGATGCTGGTGAAGAATATTGAACATACCACAGACTGCCAAAAGAATAAACAAATCTGTCTTGGAAAAAGAACAGCCAGAATGCTCCTTAGAAGCAAGGATGACAAGACTTCATCTCACACACTTTGACCATGTTATCTGGAGGGATTAGTCCCTCAAGAAGGAGATCATGCTTGCTAATACAGTAGAGGGTCAGTGAAAGAAAAGCAGACCCTCAGTGAGATGAAATGATACAGTGTCTACCACAATAGGTTCAAACATAGGAACAAATGTGAGGAAGATGCAGGACCATGCAGTATTCCATTGTGTTGTACTCACTCTGAGCTGGAACTGACTCGATGGGACCTAACAACAGCATATTTCAAAACATGTATGATGACTCGTATCCACTTACAGAAATGAGATTATAACTAAGTAAACTTTCCCTCCCCAAATTTGGAGGTAATGACTATTAGAAGCCTTACTTGGATGATATGGCCTGCTGAGATACTGAAGAAGAGATTCTTAAATAACTATATAGAATACAGAGATCAAATTACCATTCCCCACCCACCCTAGTTGGCATGGTGGTTAAGGGCTCAGCTGCTAAGTGAATGGTTGGCAGTTTGAATCCACAAGCTGCTCCTTGGAAATCGCAAAGGGGAAGTTCTGCTCTTGCCTGCAGAGTCACTATGACTGGGAATCATCTCAGTGGCAATGGTTACCCAGCCTGGAGCCAGATCAGACAATGATACACAAGCAATGTGTGGTATGAAGGCCCATATATTTCAACTATGAACTTCTTCCTCAAAATAATGATTGTACACGTTAAAGTGGTTTTCATTGCCAAAGTCCTTTCACAGCTGCAAATTCATTTTATTCTTGCAAGATGGGAAACTGGTAGCCCCACTTGATAAACCACAAACATTCAAGGTTAATTGGTTAACCTAAGTTCACTGCCCTTCTCCAGCTCAGATATGCCCAACCACATGTGACAATTCCAGTCCAGCTTTTTCATGTAAAAATATAATTAAATAAGAAAACCTGATCACTAGAAACTAATTGGAAATCATTTGTTCAAGGTAGTTAAGACTAAAGAAAACAAAAAGCTTACGATAAAGAGCTAAAACTGAACTACACATCACCAAATCACTCTGTAGAAATCCAAATATGTAAACCACCTCCCCAGGGTTCAAGTATTACTGCTCTGACACGGATCACAATAGAGGATCCCGGACAGAACCCAAACCACTGCTGTCAAGCCAATTCCGACTCACAGTGACCCTGTAGGACACAGTAGAACTACCCAATGGAGTTTCCAAGGAGCACCTGACAGATTTGAACTGCTGACCTTTACCACCATGCCACCAATTTTCCAGCCAATGATTAGACAGGTCCATAAAGCAAAAATAAGACTAAATAGGCACACCAATCTAGCAGGAAAGATGAGAAGGCAAGAGAAGACAAAAAAAAAAAAAAATCTGGTAATGAGGAACCCAAGGTCAAGAAAGGAACCGTCAACACGTCATGGAGTTGACAATCAATGTCACAAGAGTATATATTAATTTGGAAACTAATTTGCTCTGTAAACCTTCATCTAAAGTACATTTTTTTAAAAAAGTAAATTAAAATAAGCTTTATCTGGGGAATCTTGCAACATTCAAAGATTACAACCAATAGTATATTTCTTTGCAAACCAAATAGAGAGGAACAGTTTCATTGGCCAGTGAATGAGAAATAAAAGTAAAGTTATGCTCACTTGGACAGTTTTCAAGGGAGTATTTTACTATGATTTGGGGTTTTGTGCATCAGTGAAATTTAAAAACACTGCGGGGTCCTACATAGGGTAGCCAACTTATTTTGCAAAGTAAGGGCATTTTATAAGGCAACTATAGGTCCATGACCCCTTATCTACAATTTCAAAATCCAAACATATTTAGAATCTTTTTTCCTTCTAATTCATTTGGCAGCAAAATCTGAACAGACCTGACCTCATCTGGCAGTAAAACCTGACCTGAACTGGTGTGAGGTTATTCATAACATTTGTCAGTTTCACTTAGTGTAAACATCCTTGCATTTCACTACAGAAATATTAATGTAACTGATTGTGAGAAGTCATCTCAGACTCTGCTGGGGTGTTATATAATATAGGATATTTACACTGTATTATCTTTCCAAAATCTGGAAACTATTTAAATTCGGAAACACCTTGCAACGAGGGTTTCAGACAATATACATACAGATCCACAGTTTGTTCATCATTATTTCCTTAAAGGAAAGTCAAAAGCACATTTTAAAAATAAAAAACTACATACATACAAGGACAATCTCAGAATAAGAATGGTCCTTTATAATGAAAGAATTTAGTGTTCTGGGCAGGGGGTGATCACTAAATTCTTTTGTTTTGTTTTTCTTATTTCACTGCAAGCCTGTGACATCACCTGTAGCAAACCTGTGTGCCAACTGACATCTGAGAACCACTGCAATCGAAAAACAGTCTACTCAAAAGGTGACATCTGGAACCCTTCTGCAGACGGGGGCAGAACTGTCACTATAGGGTAGTGCCATTCTGCAACCACTGCAGATCATAGAGAAATGATATTTAAGCAGCAAATGAGCCAGTAGCCATGGGGACTCTTCCCAACAACAGAATTTTTAAATGCTTTTCTCCTTAAATGGCTTCCAGTGAACAGACCAGAAGGGGCCTGCAGCTCCAATCCAAATCCACAGAAAACAAACCCAACAAAATTAACATGCATGTGCGGTATACATCTAGAAAATTTGAAAAGATATCCTAATTGTTAGAAGGCTGGGCAAGCTGTGTGGAAAACCACCAGTAAACCACTGTGTCACGTAAGAATCTATGGCTTTTTCCACTGGCCTGTTTCGGAGTTCTGTCTATTCCTTGTACGGTTTGATGTTTCAACAAATTGGACTACCCATCTTTGCAGATGCTAATAAGTCAGATGACCTACAATTTAAGAAATATAATTTAACTACTCCCACAAGGACCACCATCTGCATCTATACAGAATAAACTATGCAGTTCAACAGCATTTATTGAGTCTCTACTTTGCAGAAGTCACTGGTTCAGACGCAAGAAATGGATGGCTAGATAGGAGTAGCTCGTTTTCCTCATGCACTTCATGATCCAGTAAAGAGAGACTGTAAATGAGTAATTAGTTTGCTCTGTTCTAGGTGTTATGACAGATGTACAATAAACCACTATGGGATACCATGTCATATAATTCTGTTGAAGATTCACTATGCTAAGACCTAGCAAGAGCAAAGGCACAGAGTAGTGTCTGGATAAGCCTTTAGAGGTCTTAATCATAGAAAATGCTATGGTATCTCCTTATACATATTTTAAATTATAAACAATTCTAAGCTATAAATTAAGTATAAGACCAACAAAAATTTACTTGATGAGGACAATCTGATGCGTATGAAATATCAAGTACCATTTTATGCCTTATTTTGTGGTGCTATTCTCTAGTGGATGCCCTGAGTATGTGCTTAATCGGCCTGCTGGATGATCCTATACCATCAAAGAGGTAGGAAGGGACATCCTGAATTTGGACTTGTAGTCTACTGGACTGTGTAAGAGTAAACTTTCCTTTGTTAAAGCCATCCACTTTGTGGTATTTCTGTTAGAGCAGCACTAGCTGACTAAAACAATATCGAACAGAAGAAATCATTAAATATCATGCTTTTGAGCAAAAAGTGATAGCTTAACAGTAAAAATAAAGAGAATGCTCTTTCTTTTCCCATCCCTGAGTAGTTCAGTCCAAAAGTATGAAGGGCAAAGCAATGTACATATCCACTAGAAGGGAGGGTTTCAAGGAAAGTGTCCCTGTAGGGAGGCAGCATCCACAGCAGCTTAGTATGGTGAGTTGCAACCTCAACAAAATGACCTATTTGTGAAGGTGTCATTGGGAGGGTGGCAGCCACAGCTGGGCACAGGTTGTAGGAGGCCAAGCAGAGTGAGGATAGTATTCAAGGAAGGAGGAGGAAAAAGGGCACATCAATGGAGAATCAGCTACATATGAGATTAATCAAAAAATATAAGGATAATTGTAGACACATTTCTTAATCTCAGTGATGAGGGGTGAAAATATGGAATGGGGAAAAGTATAATGAACCTTGCTTCATTGAAATTTGATGCGTTGGTATGAATCTAATGTATGGTTTTCAATAAAGATAGAAATAGCAATATAAATGTAAATATGTGTACGTATATAGGTATACATGTATACATACATATATCTCTTAGCTCTGTCCACTGAACTGGCCTGGGGGCAACGACACACCAATAACAGTGAGCAGCCCTAGTAGAGCTCTTGCTTTCTAGACATCAGTCTCCACTGAAAAGAAGTAAAACAGCTGACTCCAGGATGAAGAAAGGAAAACATGAAGTAGAATATAAGGAAATTCTCGATGACGGGGACATGTCAAAAGTACACAGAAACCAACCTGAAGGAGCTCCCACATGCAAAATCTGAGATCGTCTCAGTATCAAAATAAGTAACAGATTATAACCCTTTTGAATAAAATAGGAATCTAAGACTTCACATTGATACAAACAAATAAATAAGTGAAACTTTGATCAGGAATAAAGTGTTTACATAGTTTCAAAGTAACTCCCCATACTAATTACTTACAAATAGAGAAAAAGTTAGTGTTACATCAAATGAGCCCAACAGACACCAACTTAGGTTGACATTACTGATAATGGAACAAATCAAAATCCAGTCCCATGTGACAAGATACAATGGAAAGAACACACTATCACTTCTCTGCTATTCCTGCCAAAGAAGCAAAGCCTGAACATAATTACAAGGAACCATTGCAATAAACCCAAATTAAGGGACATTCTGCAAAATTACTGGCGTATAATCTTCAAAAGGGTAAAGACCAGGAAAGTCACAGGAAGACTGAGGAACTGTTCTAGACTGAAGAAAATTAAGGAGACATGACAATTAAGTACAATGCATAATTCTGAATTGAAACTTTTTGTGTTCAAGAACACTTTGGGGATAACTGGAAAAAAAACTGAATAAGCTTTAATTTAGCAAGCAGTAATGTTACTTTCCTGATTTTGATGTTTCTGTTGAGGTTATATAGGAAAATATTCTTTGTAGGAATTATATACTAAAGTATTGGGGCTGATAATGCAAAGTGACAGCAACTTAATTTAAATTGATTCAGGAAAAAAAAAGTTCTTTGTACTGTTCTTGCCATTTTTCTGTAAGTTTGAGATTGTTTCAAAATAAAAGTTTTTACAAATAGAGAAATACTAACACAAAGTTTGGTACATTCATGCAACGAAGTGATATTGGTGACGATGCAAAGACATTAACATAATAACTGCAACAGAAAACACTTGTGTGCTTACTACGTTTCTAGACAATGTTAAACATTTTGTAAACATGTGTCATTTTATACCGTATATGAAGTCTGCCAATTAGGTTTGCGAACTTATCATAGAAAAAGTGCTACATACCCCACTGCCGAATATCACTACAGTCACCTTTGAAGTACTCCCCTTGGGAAGCTATGCACCAACAGTTAGTCTACCCTTCAAAGCCATTTTGGAACTCTTTTTCTGGAATGGCCATCAGAGTTGTCATCATACTACCCTTGGTGTCCTGAATGTCATCAAAATGTCTTCCTTCCGACATGTCCTTTATCTTTGTGTAAAGAAAAAAGCAATTGGGGCCAGATCAGGTGATTAGGCAGGGTGTTCCAATACAGTTATTTGTTTACTACCTAAAAACTCCCTCACATAAAACTATACAATTAAGTTCGCAAACTTGCCATTGTGCCACTGCGCACAATGGCCATTTCAGAAAGAGTTCCAAAATTGCTGTGAAGTGTGGACTAGGCACTGGCACTGGTACATAGCTTCCCAAGCAGAGTACTTTGAAGGTGACCATAATGATATTCAGCAATGAAGTATGTAGCACTTAGAACAATTAAGTTTGCCAACTTAATTATCAGATATATTAGTCGTTTCCGACTCGACGGCACTTGACTTGGCTTGGCATTAGTCATTATGAATGATCCTGAAGAGGAATGGGGACACAAAAAGGTACTGTCAGCATATTAAGCAATAACTGCAAATATAAAGCCATATGTATGAGCCCATTTTCATAAAAACAATTATGCACATATGTTTTACAAGGAGATAGACCAAAATGTTAACTTAAATATTATCCCTAGGTGATTTGGCTATCAATGATTTGTATTTTTTTCCTATTTCAAATATCTACTTGTATATTTTTAAAAATGATGACCAGCTATTAATTTTTCAATACAATTTATTGTAACATTTACTGTTCTGAACAATATTTAATTACAAACACATGGGAAAATGCTGATGTTGCACTATAATTAGAGAAAAGTAATATATTAAACTATTCATAAAGAATGAGCCAAATTTGGCCTTATTAAAAAAATAGGAAAAAATAACAAAAAGAAATATACCAAAATGTGTTACCAAAAAGCCAAACCAAGCCCACAGCTGTCAAGTAGATTCTGACTCCTAGCAACCCTATAGGGCAGAGTAGAACTGCCCCATATTATTTCCAAGGAGGGCCTGGTGGATTTCAACTGCAGATCTTTTAGTTAGCAGGTATAGCACTTAACCACTATGCCACCAAGGTCACTCCTACACAATACTGAAAATCTGATGGAATTCAATTTACAATAGAAGCTTCTTTTTTTTTTTGCCATAAATGTGTGAGATGAACATTTCTGATGTTGATACAACACTAAACTCATTTAATGGCCTCAGAAAACCTATGCTCTCCTAACTTGGCTCTTTCACTTGCTAAGCAACCTTAAAGAAGTGCTCTCATCTTTGGGCATCAGATTCTCTGTCTTTTTACATTTTAGAGGGTTGATTGCTATCTCTACCTTCTTTTCTTATCTCTAAACAAATGCAGTCTGTTATTTCTAGAGCCACAACTATTCTTAGAAAAACAAATAACTTTAGCTCTGTTTTCAACTCCTTGCAAAAAACAAAAAAAATCCTTGAATTTATTCAGGGTCCACCTTCCAAGGAGAACAAAATAATGCAAGCATATCATCTCCTTAATTTTCAAGACAGGAGAAAGTATTTCTGTTCTGGGGGAAAAAAAATTAAACAGAAAGAAAGAACCTGGCAACAGATTAAATAACTTGCCTCCCTTACACTGACAAAGCCAAAACCAGAAAACATTTTTTCAAACTTCATATTGTATTCTGCCTTTTCGACAGTAGGGTGAATCAGGTAAATGAACTACCTGTAAGGGAAAACTGGTAGAGTATGGAATCAAAAGCTAATATCTCTCTACTTTTTCCTCAGTGTCACGCAGTCAGAGGATAAATGTATTATCCAGGGGCAGTGGGTGGGGTCTGGAGATCAAGTAGCTATCTCTTACCAGACTCCTTAGCCATTTTAGCACCGTCTCAAGGAACCTCCAGAGCAAACTGTGTTGTAGGCAGCCTCCTGTTGCTTCTACCAGCCACCCCAACTTGAGAAAGCAGAAGTGGGAGCTAAGTCAACCCTGAGATACCTGCCAAATCTGGACAACGGCTGATCTGAAAACAAGTTCGGACAAAATTACATATTAGTATTTTCAATAACATGCCGGGGAAAACTGACACATTCTACATCTAGGCACAGTGATCCCTGTGAGAAAGAATGTTAAATATATTGAACTCACTCTAATGTCTCCTTTATACTGCTTCCCCTAAAATAGAGTGCTAAGCAATGATGTCATTTAGGGGTGCAAGAAGTGCAGACTATCTTCCCTGACACTGTCAGAAAGGGTGATACTAAAATGATACCAGTGCTACCAGGGAAGAGGCCACCAGGGTGTAACATTGCTAGGATTGGTGTTACCTGTCACCCAGTGCAGTAATTCATCACCAACCATCACCACCCCCATCACAGCCAGTCAGGGCTGCCTGTGGAGCCTGCCACTGGGCAGAGAGGAGGATCTCTGCCTTTGCCAATGGGAGAGGGCATGAGCTTCTGTGTGTCATGGGAGGCAGGGCTGGGAGGGGTTGGGTTGCTCTGCCTACAGAGTAGGGGTTTGTTCCACCACCTGGACCAGCCCATGGGGGCTTGACACCATGAACTACCACACTGGATAACACCAACCCTAGTAATACCACTAGTGCTAAGATCACTGGAAGATTTCTTTCTAGTTTCTACAGACTATGTCCATGTCAACTACTTCATGTTGTGCTGATCCAGGAAGACATCTTCACCTTTAGGAAAATTCATTTCATAACATACCATGGATAAGGAGAGTTCCACAGAAGGAGGAAGACACATTTCCCTTCCCTGAAAGTCAAAGGCCTTGGACTTAGAGAAACTCATAGTAGGGCTGTCTGTGGTCACAAAGCTTTAAACTGCCATAGCTAAACTTCAAAGGCAGGCACAGAAACTAAAATCCAGTGAAAGAGTAGAGCTTCAGAAGAAAAGGTATTACTCTTTTTGTTCATTTAATCTGAAATTAGGCCATGGTAAGGAGCCCTAGTGTGCAATGGTTAAGCTTTGGCTGCTAACTAAAAGATTCGTGTGAACCCACCCAATAGCCCCATGGAAAAAAAGACCTAACACTCTGCTACCATAGATTACAGTCTAAGAAACTGTATGGGAAATTTTCACTCTGTCACACGGATCTCTATGAGTTAAAAACAACTAGATGGCACCTAATAACAGCAACAGGCAATGGTAAAAAGACAAAGAATTGGAGGGGGAGGCAGGTACTGTGGTTGAAACAGGTTGCAATAATCTAGAACACAGCATCCAAAACCAGAAAGACAAAGGAAAACATTTGTCTTCTGGCTGTGTATTTTTAAAAACTATCCACATTTATTAAGGCTACGAATGGTTTCACAGGTCCATAGTCTTTATCATGTGTGATCCAAACTAGAATATGACCAGCTCTGGTTTGGGAGCCTTTGAAAATTTTACAGACTCTTTTAATACTCTCCTTATAATTATATTCTCTGGGAAGCTAAAAAGGGAAAAATAAAAGACTGAAAAAAGAGAGAAGTGAATTTTTTTAAAAAGAAAGAAAAACGTGTTTATCTGCTTCCAGGCTCCTAACTCATTATATAATTTAACATATCAAAGTGCATGCAAACCTGGAATAAGTAGATTGGGCTCTGCCTTAGGGAAAACATCATGGAGCTCTACTTAAAAATTGGAGTCATTTCTTTTCATTAAGTTACTGCCTTCTCTGATGATCATCCTGAGAGCTATAGTAACTATTAACTACCTACCCTGAATGAGTTTATTCAATGAAAATGTATTTAGGGAATAGGACACAGGATAGGTAAACTTGAAGTGGTGGGAATGGAACATAAGCATGGTGTCTGGGGACAAGCAAGGGTGAAAGGACAGAGATAAATAAGCCAAATAATATAACGGAAATGAAATAAGAAGTTTCCTCTGGTCCCTATGTGTTGGAATCAACCTGATAGCATTGGGTTTGGTTTGGGGTTTTTCTACTTGGAAGGCCCTTTTCTTTCTCTGTCTGGCAAATTCCTAATGATCAAAGTTCTGTCTCTTGATCATTGTCTTTGTCAATTTTCTTCAGGCTGAGTTAGTCCTTTATTCTCTCCCTTTTCAGTGCTTCTATATCACTAAGCTGATACACAGATCACTTAACATCTATTAGCAAGAATCTATGTTCTGGAAAAGGATAAACAAAATGTGGTACATACCTACAGTAAACTATTACTCGGCCATAAAGAGAACTGGAGTTCTGGTATATGCCACACCAAGGATAAACCTTGAAAACATTATGCTTAGTGGAATAAGTCAATCACGAAACAACAAATATTAGATGATCCCACTTATATGAAATAACCAAATATATAGAGACCCAAAACCAAAACCCCACTGCCATTGCATTGATGTCAATTTATAGCTACCCCATAGCACACAGTAGTTTCCAAGGAGAACCTGGTGGATTTGAACTGTTGCTTTTTGGCTAACATCCATAACACTTAACCAGTATGTCACCAGGGTTTCCACACAGAGACAAAAACTAATTTATTAGTACTTGCCAGGGATGGGAGGGAAAGAGAAAGGGAAAGTTACACTTAATGGGCATTGAGTTTCTATTAATGGTGGTAGAAAAATTTGGAAAAGGATACTAATAATGGTTACACAGCATGATGAATGCAATCAATGTCAATCAATTGTACATGTAAACATTGATGAACTAGCCAATGTTTTGTTAAATATACTTTTACCACAACGAAGGTAAAGAAATTAATTTTATAAATCTATATTTTACTAAGAAGTTCTGGAGATAAAAAGTACTGGAAACTACCATCCTTAAGGAGCTCACAATCCAGAAAAACAGACAGGCTGCCATATGGTTAACTACACAAACTCTGGAACTGGATTTTCTAGGTTTGAATCCTGGCTCCATATTTATTAGCTGTGTAACCTCTAACAACGTTTGGTAAAATAGACCGTCAATGAAAAAGAGGAAGACTCTCAATGAGATGGATTGACCCAGTAGCTGCAACAACGGGCTCAAGCATAACAAGGATTGTGGGCACGGCACAGGACCGGGCAGTGTTTTGGTCTGTTGTACATAGGGTCACTATGAGTCGGAAACCGATTTGATGGTACCTAACAACAACAACAACAACAACCTTGAACAACTTAATCTCTCTGTGCATCTATTTCCACATTCGTACAATAAGAATAACGATAGTGTCTATTTTATAGGGCTGTCAGGAGGGTTAAATAAGTTAATTTGTATAAAGAGTTTGCACCTGGTACAAAGTAAATACAATTTAAGTGTTAGCTATTACAATTGTTATCACAATTACTCTTGCCAACACAATTACTACTACTACAGAACGGGGACTTTGGTTACCAGTATGACCAATACCACTGCCACCAAAGTGCAGAGTCAAAGCTATGGAAACTATGAGGAAGACACACCTAATTCTGCTTGGAAGAGGTTAAGGGTACACATCAGTGAAACCTTCACAGGGTCTTAAAGGATAAACAGGAATTGGTTAGGTCATCAATCAGACAGAAAGTATTCCAGAAAAGAAGAATGGAAATATGAGGGAACACGTCACTTTCCAAGGTATGAGGAGGCTGCAGCAGGGGCTCAAGAGAGGAGACGAGGCTGGTGAGGTAGAACGGAGCCACGTGAAAGGCCTGGCCAGACTATGGGCCACTGAAGAAATTCAAGCATGTAAAGGATAGGAAGATATTTACATTCCAGAAAGATCATTATGGATGGAGAGGTTGGGCAGTGAGTGGGGAAGGAAGGATAAAACTAACCAAACCAAACCCAGTGCCCTCAAGTCAATGCTGACTCACAGAAACCCTACAGGACAGAGTACAACTGCCCCCATAGTGTTCCCAAGGAGTGCCTGGCGGCAGATTCAAACTGCTGAACTTTTGGTTAGCAGCCGTTAGCAGTAAACCACTACACCACCAGGGTTTTCAGGTAAAACTAAGAGGAGGAAAATCAGATTAGAAGGATATTAGGATAATCTAGGCAAACAATTACACAGGCCTTAACTAAGGAGGTGGCACTAAGAAAAAGTGGCCATGGGAACAGACTGGAATAATAACTAGGGAGGAAAAATTGACCTTGGTGACTGAATGTGGTGCATGAGAAAGAAGGTGGAATCCAGGATGATGCCCAAGTTACTGAGTCAGACACCTGAGCTAGTTGTAGTATCATTAAATTTGGCCAAGCACACAGAAGAGGAGGTAGGTACTAGGAGAAGGGCGTGACATCAGATGGGTTGGGCCATGTCCGGTTTACAGCACTGGGGAATCTTCATTTATGAGTTCTAAAATATTTGCAGTGGTTTCAGAGTGAGTGGGGTTATACATTTTCATATTTTACCAAATACTTCACCCACTGACAAAAAGCCCACTGCTGTTGAGTTGATTCAGACTCATAACACAGAACTGTCCCCATAGATTTTAAATACTTCACAGTATATTATATATTATACCAAAAAAATAAAAGCATCGCCATTGCTGTCATGTCATGTCAATTCTGACTCATAACAACACTCTAGGGCAGAGTAGAACTTAGGGGAGGAAAACATTAAGATAAATATATGAATGTCCAATTTTAAATAACAGATAGGTAGTAACCTCTAATCCTGCCTCCCACAACTTTCCACTAAAATGTCTTAAAGTTATAAAGGGCAAAGAAAACAAAAGCCAACAGTGAGACAGATCTGGCAAAGGTGCTGTTTTTTAAAGCAACTGGAGTACTTTCCTGCTACTGTGCTCCCCCTGCCCCCTGACCATCACCCACCACTTACTACTAGTACTTCTCTTATGCTTCTATCAAGGCAGATTACATCTCCCAAAAAACATTAGGGAGGAAAGAGGAATCCTGTGTGGCCCCTCTAGAACTATGATGTATCAGTTTCTTTCTTGCTATTGTAACAGATTTCCACACATTCAGTGGCCTAAAACCACACAAATTTACTATTTTACAGTCCTGGAGGTCAGAAGTCTTAAATCTGGATATTGGCAGTGTAACCACAGAAAAATCTATTTCCCTGTCTTTTCCAGCTTTTAAGGGCCACATGCATTCCTTGACTCATGAATCCTTCTTCCATTGTAAAGGAGCATCTCCTTTTTCCAACTGACTTTTCCTGACTGTGTCTTCTCCTGTCTCTCTTTTATAAGGGCCATTGTGATCACATTGGGCCTACTTGGATAATTTTCAATAATCTCCCCACCTAATTTAATCATATCTGTAAACTCTTTTTTGCCATGTGAATTAACATATTCACTGGTCTCACTGATTGTGATGTAGATAGTGGGGAGCACTTCAGTCTGCCTTTCACACATATTTAAGAGTCCTGAACATCAATTTGTTGTCCTGATTTATATCTAAGAAAGGGATTGGATCAATATCCAAGACCACAAAGAGGGGATCAATGGGTAATTCATTCATTCATCCAGCAAATATTTATTGAGCAACTTCTATGTGGCAGACACTGTTACACTTGCTAAGATTAAAGCATTAAACAAGAAAGACATGATACTTGTCTTCTCAGAGTATCTATTCTCATAAGAATAGGTAAGAAATAAAAGCAATAATGATAATGATGAGAGTTATACAGAAAATCAAATTAAATTCTGGTTTAATTTAAATTTGACAGTTAAAGAAGAATTCTCGAGGAAGAGGATATTAAATATCTGGATAACGAGAAGAACCAGCTATGCAAAGACCACGGATAAGACAATTTTAGGCAAAGGGAATAGCCAGGACAACAGACACTCAGAGAATCTTTCTTCCTTTAAAAAGAACCAAGAATTTTTGTATGAGAACGTGACTTGAATTGTAAACTTTCACTTAAAGCATTAAAAAAATAAATAGAAGAATCAAACAGCAAAACAATTAGTGTAGGGCTAATGAAAACATATTGAAAAACAAGGAAAAAGACATTTGCTATCTTGAAGACACAGGGAAAGCAGAACTACTCTAGGAACCAGGGGGGAAAAAATGATGAGAAAATATGACCTCGATGAGGCAAGATGAAAAAGACAAATATGGTAACAAGATTAGATGAAGAAAGATATAAATTATATTGATCAACTGCAAGAAAACTAAGCCTGTGTAACAACCAAAATGAACACTGGAAAGAGTAAAGAGGGGATCTGACACTATACAAAATAAAATCAATAAAGAGAAGTAACAATTTAAACAGCTCTACTAGAACACAAAGGAAAAGGACAAGTACGAAAACGGAGGTAGAAAATACACATGTGGAACACACTATAACTCTTTACACTCAAAAGTGATAGTAATTAAAATATTTAATATTAAATAATTTGTACCATGGAATCTTTTATATCATGCAGCTATTATGCTTGTTACAATTTCTTATTCACATGTGAAAATGATCATGATAAAAAAACCCAGTGTCATCATGACGTAATTAAGAAAAACAACAGGATACAGATACGATGTACAGTATAACAAAACACCACATACCACAAATTACTGAGCATTTACCATGTGCCAGGAATTTGACTATATTTCAAAGATTTCATTTAATTTTCAAAACAAACCCATGTAGTGATATTTTATAGATGTAGTCAAAAGAAGAAAGCCACAGAGGTTAAGAGATTTCCCCCAAGTTACAGAGTTAGTAACGCAAGTAAGTAGCAGAGTAGGATTTGAACTTGTATTTGGCTAACTTTGAAGCCTTTGCTCTTAACTGTAACACCATAACCAGATCATGATCAACAATTACAAACTCAGTTACATGTAGAAGTGCACCAAAAAGACCAGAGGAAATATCCACCACATTGTTAATAGAGATTACTTCAGGTAAATATTTCATTGCATCTGTAAAATTTTCTATTTTTTAAAATACTCTGCAACGACTGTACACTACTTTCAGAGTCAGAAAAGCAAGTGAACTGAGAGAAGGTGGGGAGAGGGAATACAAAGTGTTCAGTCTAGGGCTCATGGCAAAGATTTAGACTTGAGACATGAATGTTAACATATTTGGCCTATAGGTGGGGGTGCAGATGTGATCACCCAAAAAGAGTGCATAATATGTGAACAGAACTATGAACAGTTACATTGAAGATACAGATAAAATAAAATGAAACAGGGTAGTAATTCTACTCCGCAAGAACAGAAACACCTTCTACGGCCTAGAAAATTCCTCTAAATAGACAAAATATGAAACATTACTAAAAAGTTCATGTCCTTTATATAAAATGATGCAACTCTTCAATGAAAGGAACAAATATGCTGATAAACTGTACATGCATCGTTTGCAAGATAGTAGGGCAATAATAAAAGGTAACCAAAAACTACAAAAGTTTGCACCAAACTAAGCCTATACTATAAACTGTAACTGGCCTCGGAAATGTCTGTATTGCCTTGTATAATATAATCCTTACAGGAATCTTCTACCTTAAGATTTGAGCTTACAATCACCACCTCAGTTACTTCAACAAAATCTAGATCCTTAAGCTTTTAATCCTTAAAAAAAAAAGCAGAGTCTTAATTGAAGTTTAGAAAGCACAAATTATGAAAACAGTAATGAAAGGGCTTAGATAGATGGTCACCATGTAAATTCATTTTCCTTAAGGTTAATCAAAAATAGGTTTAATGAGTAGCTACTATGTGATTTGGCTTAAAAATATAATTCCTGACTTTTAAAACTAAAAGCAAGCTGGGATCTTTGACATCTTATATTTTTCAGATGACAACATTGCTTGATCAACAGTAAAAGCTCAAATATTTTTTATCTGAATAGCATAGCTCCCATTCCTGTATTCTCTTGGCACATTAAGACGTAACTACTATAGACCCCAAGAAGATAAAATACCTAGAAATAAATCTAACTAGAGAAGTAACAGACCTTTACAAAGAGAACTACAAGATCTTACTACAAGAAACTAAGACTTACATAAATGGAGAAACCTACCCTGCTCATGGATAAGAAGGCTTAACATTAGGAAAATGTCTGTTTTACCCCAAAAAATCTACTTATATAATGAAATCCCAATACAAATTCCTGTGACATATTTTAATGAGATGGAGAAACAAATCACCAACTTTGTTTGGAAAAGGAAGAAGCCCCGGATAAGTAAAGCACTTCTGAAGAAGAAGAACACACTGGGAGGCCTCTCTCTACCCAACTTTAGAACCTATTACACTACTACAGTTGTCAAAACAACCTTGTACTGGCATAAAAAGAGACAGATAGATCAATGGAACAGAGTTTAGACCCCAGAGATGCCACTGTCCGCCTATGAACAGTTGATACTCGGCAAAGACCCTAAGACATTAAACTTGGGTAAAAGCAACCTCTGTAACAAATGGTGCTGGCAAAATTGGATATCCATCTGCAAAAAACTGAAACAAGACCCATATCTTACACTTTATACAAAAGCCAACTCATACTGAATCCAGCCAAGTGCCGTCAAGTTGGATCTGACTCATGGCGACTCTAAAGACCTAAATAGCAAACCTAAAATGATAAAGCTCATCCAAGAAAAAATAGGATCAACAACGGAAGTTTTAATATACAATATAGACTTCAAATTCTAACAAACAAAGCACAATCAACAGAAGAGAAAACAGATAAACGGGACCTACTAAGAGTCAAGCACTTTTACTTATCCAAAGAATTTATCAAAAGAATTAAAAGACCACCTACAGAATGGGAAAAAAGATTTGGCAACTATATGTCAGACCAATGTCTGATCTCCACAACCTACAAGGTACTACAAAATATCAACAAGAAAAGGATATCCAATTAAGCAACTGGCAAAGGAGATAGACAGACACTTCTCTAAAGAGGACATCCACAGAGCCAAAAGACACATGCAGAAATGCTCACGATCCTTAGCTATTAAAGAAATCCAAATCAAAACAATGATGAGATACCATCTCACCCCAACAAGGTTGGCCATGATGTAAAAAACACAAAACAACAAATGCTGGAGAGGTTGTGGAGAAATTGGAACTCTCCTACACTGCTGATGGGATTGCAAAACGGTACAACCTCTTTGGAAAGCAATCTGGCATTTCCTTACAAACCTGGAAATAGACACACCATTTGACCCAGTAATCCCACTGCTTGGAATATATCCTACATATGCAAGGGCCTTCATACAAACAGTTACATGCACATGAATGTTTATTGTAGCACAGTCCACAATAATAAAAAGATGGAATCAACCCAGATGCCCAACAACAGAGGAACGGATTAATAAACTATGGTATATATACTCAATGAAACACTATGCAATGATAAAGAACAATGATAATTTCAGGAAGCATCTCATTATCTGGTTTCAATTGTAAGACATTATGTTGAGCAGTATTAGTCAGTGGTAGAAGGGCAAATACTATGAGACCCCTACTTTAAGGACTTGAAAACAGACTCACGTACAGAAAAAAAGACTCTTTTACGGCTGCAAAGTAGGGGAGGGAGGGAGGGAAAGTGTTGGTTACAGATTAGATAGTTGATAGAAACTTGATTGGGTGAAACCAGTGACAGCACATTAGAAAGAAGATCAATTTAACTGGAGTTCAGCGTAACCTGAAAACTCTACCAATCTTAACCCAATATGACAAAGACAGAGTACCAGGGGTGGGGGTCTGGGGACCATGCTCTCAGGAGACATCGAGGCCAGTTGGTATAACTAGCCTATTAGTAAGAGAGACTTCTGCACTCCACATTGGTGAGTGCTGTCTGGGGTCTTAAAAGCTATCAAGCTTCCATCTGAGGTATACCAAATGTTCCCAACTCAGCAGGAACAGATGATCATCAAGGACAAAATCAACATGGGGGAAAGAGAACCCAGAAGACAGAAAGACCCATGTGAATGGGTGACTACATCAACGTGCAACCGGAAGAACCAAATGGTGCCTGGCCACCTCCAGTGACAGCTGTGATGGGGCTCACATAGTTGATTCCCATTGGCAAGACAAGAATCAAAAGGGGTACACCTTGAGAACTCCACTAAAAGATTGCAAATGATGGTCCGAAGGCCTGGGGGTTCCCCTGGGTGATGGCTCCTAGACCTGATGCTGCCCCTGTTCATAAATCATTACTGAGGTAAACTCCTCGGACAGGAATGGATTGGACTTCGTGACACAGAGTGATCATATTGTGTGTGCATTTTATGGTGCTGTGCCAGTTGTCCTACTGGCTTCTTACTAGAGGGGAGTGGAGACGGTGGAGAAGGGGAGGCCAGGGATTGTTAGGGGGATATGACTTGTATGGAACAGAAAGGAGGAGTGTGCTGTCACTGGGCAAGAAGAGCAACAGGAGCTGCACATAGGCGGGCATGTGAATTTAAACCAGATTGTACACTTTCACTCAACCACAATAAACAAAATTAAAAAATTTAAAAAAGGATACAAGAAAAAAATAACCAAATATTATGTCAGTAAAAATATTTGGGCTTATTTCTAAAATCTGTGTTAAATTCTTTAGCCTACTTTACAATTATAATGATTGTTACTTAACTATACCTAAGAGTTCACTGGGAAACAAAAGGTGGCAATTCAGTGGTAGAATATTCCCTTTCCATGTAGGATACTCAAGTTCACTTCCTAGATGACATGTCTCATGTGTGGCCACCACTTGTCTGTCAGTGGAGGCCTGCATGTTGCTATGATGCTGTCAGGTTTCCACGAAGTTTCCACTAAGATGGACTGTGAACAAACACCTGGCAATCCACTTCCAAAACTCAGCCGATGAAAACGTTATGGATAAAAAGTAGTCAAAATAATGGACTCAAACATACCATTGATCATGAAGATGACAGAGGACCTGTCTGTGTTATTCTCTTTATCTGTAAGGCCACCAGGGGTCAAAGCTGACTCTAAGGTAAGTAACAACAACCCTATGATCCACCAGCTGCACCTCTGGATATACATCCAAAACAAACAAGTGCATATGATCACAAACAGATCTATACAAGAATGTCAATAACAGCTTTATTCACAATTGCCAAATATTGGATATGACTTAAATGTCTATTAACAGGAAAACTGGTAAAACAAGTGGCTGCATAATTAAACAATGGAATACTACACAGCAATAAAAATGAACAAACAACTTATACATGGAGCACTGATGGCTTTCAAGAGCATTATTTTGGGCAAAAGAGGCCAAATACAAAAGAGTATACACAGTTTGACTCAATTTATATGAAGCTTAAGAACAAGCAAAGCTAATCTATTATGTGCAAGTCAGGTAGAATAGTGGTTACCTCAGATACTGACTAGAAAGGAGCACATGAGAATTCCCTGACAGAATGGAATTGTTCTATATCTTAACCTCGGTTACAGTTACCTAGATGTAGGTGTATGTAAAATACATATATCAAGGTGAATATTTAAAACTGTGTATTTTATTATAAGTAATTGATATCTTAATGAAATCACACAAACACATTTATGGTATAACCACCTTAGGTATCAATCCAACCTTAAAAAATTCTGCACTTTTTCTATTCCATCTTCCCAACTATATGATACAGTCCCTTGCAAATCCTGGTGGCAGAATGGTTAAGAGTTATGACTGCTAATCAAACAGTTGGCAGTTTAAATCCACCATGTATTCCTTGGTAACCCTGTAGGGCAGTTCTACTCTGTCCTACAGGGTTGCTATGAGTCAGAATCAATTTGATGGCAACAAGTTTGATTTTGGTTTGATGGTATTCAGAAATGGATGTACTCTACACACGCAATCCACCTTTCTGAATTCTCACTATGTCTGATCTCCTCTTTTATCTTTTTACCCAACATGACCATATATCCTTTCTGCTAAGATTTTCATTGTTTCTGCTTTCTGTAACTTTGAGAAAATCTATTTTGCAGTCTCCAGTCAGTGTCTGAAACTTGCCCAAATGATAGCACACATTGTGACCAAACAGGCACTCTACATATGATATGTCCTAAATGAAATTATTATGTAAAATCCCAATATGGTGTCTGTCAAGTAACAATGACTCTATAAGTGTCTGAATCCTACCTAATCCTTTCTCCTTCTTTTGTGTTAAGACATACCTACATTTTAATGTCCTTCAGAAACACACATACTATATTTTCAAAAAAAATTTAAACCTCCCACATTTCATTACAACATTAGCACTTAAACACCATTTATTGACTCAACAGCAATGAGTGAGTTTTTTGTTTGTTTTGGGTACACACATAAACACATTTAGATAATCCTCCCAAAAACTTTGTGATGTAGATACTATTATTATTCCCATTTCATAGATGGAGAAGCTGGGGTACAAATCAATTCAGAAACTTACCCAAATCAGCCATCTAAATAGCATCAGTTGGTTCCAATCCACTCAGGGCAGATGAGAATGAAAGACATCAAAGACAAGGAAAATATGAGCCCAAGAAACAGAAAGCCACTGCCAAAGGGTCACATATTTCAGAGACTACATAAGCACGAGACCAGAAGAACTAGATGGTGTCTAGCCAGCACCAATGAATTCCCTGACAGGGAATAAAACATAAGATCCCCAATGTAGTGGAAGAACAATGGGTGTGCAGAACTTGAACTCTATTAAAAAGACCAGACTTGATGACCCAACAAGCTGGAGAGTCCCCAGAAGAGATGGCCCCCAAACTCTCTGTCAGCCCGGAACTGAAATCATTCCCAAAGCCAACTCTTTAGAAAAAGACTGGGAGAGTCAAGATAGCTGACTAGACACACATCCCCTTAATTCCCTCTGAAAACAAAGGCCTGGATTGATAATTAAATGGAACTTTCTGGACCCCCAGTGAGCCTTAGGACATGGCATAGGGCTGTCAGTTTGGACTACATGCCACTGAACAGGAAACTACTTGTCTTTGGCTGAGCCCCTCTCTGACTGAATCGGCTGGCTACTGTGGACTGAAGGGTACTGGTGTTTTTAACTTTTTTTTCTTTTTGTTGGTCGGCAGGCAGGGGAGTTGCTCAAACAGCAGCTACACAGACCCACAGTGCTAAAATGATTAGCGGGTAGAATAGCCACATTTTGAGAGCCCAGCTCCAGACACAGAGCACCACAGCTACTCCACCCTCTCTTTTTGGACCTCTGCCACTGATTCTGCTGTCTTACAGGGGCTGGAAAGCTTGGCTGGGATGCCATCTTGTTTGACTGGGAGGCAGACACACCCAACCAGAGGCCTCAACAGGAGCTAATTCCCAGGCTGGGACGCAGTCCCAGCCCAAGGAGTGTGTTTGCAGCAGAAAAGCTATGCTTAGCACAATGTAGCTGTATGGGTGGGGCCTGATAAGGGCTGTCAGCAGGGCAGTAGCCTGTCTCTTGAACTAAATCTACAGCATCTGGGGACAGTTGATCAGGTACCTCCATTCTCAGCTGGAAGGACAGGCTTCTCACGTCAGTTGGCCTGACTGATTTTGGAAGCAGTCAGATAGTTTTTACCTTTAAAATGAGACTGCCTAGACAAATGACTACAGTGTAGCCCAACGGCATCTCTTCCATCCTTTAGTGACCCGCACCATACAGTCATCTGATGGACTCCCAGTGACTCAATAAGTAGGGCCGTGTCTTTGCTAGCCAGGAGGCGGAGCCTGCTACCCCAGAGATTCCACTGGACCCAGTCTCTAGAGTACACAGAAGTGGCTGGTGATCAACTCCCGCCTCAGAACTGCACCTCAACTCCTGTTAAGGCAACAACAGGGAAACCAAACAGCCTCTAGATACCCCATAAGCAACAGATCCTAATGAAACATTTAAAAAAACATTCATCCATGGATTCAGAAAACGCTCAAAGAATCAAAGAAATTCCCAGGTGGAGGTGCCTTTCTGAAACTATCGGAGGTCAAATAGAAAAGAACTGTATATAGAGCCCTCCTAAACATTATACAAAATGCACTTGAGCAAAATGAAAAATTAAGCAAGCTGTTTGAACTGATGGAACATCAGCATTCTGAAATCCGACAGATCGATAACAAAATTACAGATGTAGACTATTCAATTCAAAGCCAAAAAGAGCAGAATTGAACAACTGGAAACTAGACTTATTGACCTTGAAGATACAGCTACTGACACCAGTATTTATGAGGAAAAATCAGAGAAAACAAGAAAAATGAAGGAGTATTAAGAAACATGTGGAACCCTATCAAGAGGAACAATCTACGATTAATTGGAGATCCTGAACAGGGAGGGATACTGAAAACACAGAGTATTGTTGATAAGTTGCTGACAGAAAACTTCCCTGAAATTATGAAAAAAGAGAACATAGATATCCAAGATGTGTATCAAATGCCACATAATCTAGACTCCAAAAGAAAGACTTCAAGACATATTATAAACAAGCTTAACAAAATGAAACATAAGCAGAAACTCTTAAAGGCAGTGAGACTTAAAGAAAAGCTAACATTCACAGGGAAGCCCTGTAAGCTTTCCTCTGACTTCTCGGCAACAATGATGCTGGCATGGAGGCAGTGGAATGACACCTTCAAAGCCTTGAAAGAGAAAAACTTCTAGGCGGAGTCAAGATGTCAGACTAGACACATGTCTCCTTAATTCCCTCTGAAAACCAAGGCCTGGATTGATAATTAAACAGAGCCTTCTGGACACCCAGTGAGCCCATGGATACAGCATAGGACTGCTAATTTGGACTACATGCCACTGAACGAGAAACGTCTTCTCTTTCATTGACTCCTGCCCTTGTTGCATGCTGGCTATCACGGACTGAAGGCAACTTGCAAATTTAACTTTTTTTTTTTTCTCTGTCTTACCTGACAGGCAGGGCTTGGGGTTAACTGGCAGCAAAGCTCAGCCGCACTGCTGATGGGATCATCAGACGGGATAGCCATATTTTGAGAGCCTGACTCTAGACTTTGTTCACTTCGACCACTCTACCCTCTCCTCCTGAACCACCACCATTGAATAGGCTATTCCACAGTGTGTGGGAGAGCTTCTGTGGGATACCATCTTGTTCGACTGGGAGGTGGAGTTACCCAAATGTAGGCCTCATCAGGGGCTAATTCACAGGGTGGGAGGCAGTGTCACCTTTGTTTTTTCTCTGTCTTAACCAGCAGGCAGGGCTGGGGCTTAACTAACAGCAAAGCTCAGCTGCACTGCTCATGGGATCATCAGGCAGGATAGCCATATTTTGAGAGTCTGGCTCTGGACTCTGTGCACCTTGGCCCCTCTTTCTCTTTCCAAACTTTCACCACTGAATTGGCTATTCCATAGGGGGCAGGAGAGCTTGAGTGGGACTCCATCTCATTTGACTGGGAGGTGGAGGTACCCAAATGGAGGTCTCAGCAGGGGCTAATTCCCAGGCTGGGAAACAGTGCCAGCCCAGGAAACACTTTTCCAGCAGAAAAGCTGTGTTTAGCACAGTGCAGACTTACAGGTGGGGCACAGAAGCAGACAATAGCAGGGAAGTAGCCTTTCCGTACTCTGAACTAGTTTACAGCATCTGGGGTTGGATACAGAGGTGCTTACTTTGACAACTGGGAAGAGGGGCTTGCACACTTGTCAGCCTGATTTATTTTGGAAGCTGTCACATAGCTTTTACCTTTCAAAATAAGATTACCTAGAGAAATACCTGTGGTGCATACTGATGACATCTCTTTCAGCCCTTACCAAACCATATCATAGGTTCAGCTGATGGTCCACCAGTGACTCAATAAGTAGGGTCGAGTCTTTCCAAGTCAGGAGGTGGATCCTACTATCCCAGAGATTTTGCTGGGCCAAGTCACTGGAGTACGTAGAGGTGACTGGTGACCACCTTCCTTCTCAGACAGTACTTCAGATCCTATTAAAGTAATACCAGAAAAACTAAACAACTTCTAGATGTCCGTAAATCAACAAAGTTTGGCCAGAAACTTAACGAAAAATCCACTTATGGCTCCAGAAAACTCCCAAAAGAAAGAACCAAAGAACTTCGAGATGAAGATACCTTTCTGAAACTATCGGAGGTTGAGTACAAGAGGAGTATATATAGAAACCTCCTAGACATTATACAAAATGCAGCAGAGCAAAAGGAAAAATTAAGCAAGCTGCTCAATCAGATGAAACTCCAATATGGTGAAATCCATAAGATCAATAATAAAATCAAAGAAATAGAAAATTCAATTCAAAGCCAATGAAACAGAACTGAACAAATGGAAAAACAGACTTTCTGACTTAGAAGACAGAGCTATAGACTCCAGTATCTATGAGGAGAAATCAGAGAAAAGAAACAAGAAAAATGAAGGAGCACTGCGAAGCATGTGGGACTCTATTAAGAGGAACAATCTACAATTACTTTGCATTCCAGAACAGGGAAAGACACCTGAAAACACAGAGTATTGTTGTTGAGTTGCTGACTGAAAACTTCCCTGATATTATGAAAGAAGAGACTATAGATATCCAAGATGCATATTGAATTCCACTCAATGTAGATCCCAAATGAAAGACACCAAAACATATTATAACCAAGCCTAACAAAACGGAACAGAAACTCTTAAAGACTCAAAGCAAAGCTAACATGCAGAGGGAAACCCTAGAGGCTTTTGTATGATTTCTCAGCAGAAACAATACTGGCATGGAGGCAGTGGCACAACACATTCAAAGCCTTCAAGGAGAAAAACTTCCAACCAAGAATTATTTACCCTGGAAAACTATCTTTCAAATACGAAAATGAAATTAAGACATTTGCAGATAAACAGAAAATCAGAGACTTTGTAAAAACCAAACCAAAGCTCCAAGAATACTGAAAGAAGCTCTTGGCTTGGAAGAACAAAACCATTAACAGTATATTTTAAGAAGCAATACAGGACACATCATCCAGAAATCTACTCAGTTGGAGAAGGCATAAAACTCAATCAAAGCTATAATATCAAAATAAGTAATTCAATAATCATTCAATGAAAACTACAAAATTTTCATAATAAAAAGAGGGATGTACTATAGTTGTTATAATCCAACCAGATGGAGAGGAAGTTAATAACATAGGTAGAAATTAAAATTGAGTTTAAACATGGATTGCAAAGGGGGATCACAGGTGTAGCCGCAACGCACAATAAAGATGCAACATATCAAATCAAGAAATGTAATACAGGAGTCTCAACAACCACAAAAACAACACTGAAAAGGGTGAGAAATCAACTCATAAAGAAGAACGTCCCAGAACACAATAGTAACAACCACAGAGAAAACATCAACACAAAAATAAACACATCACAATGACAGCACTAAACACATACCTATCAATAATTATATTGAATGTGAATGGACTGAACCCTCCAGTAAACAGACAACGAGTGATATCTTGGATCAAAAGACACGACACTTCTATATGTTGCTTACAAGAAAGACTTAGACTTAAAGATACAAACAGACTGAAAATTAAAGGATTGAAGTATATGTGCCAAGTCAAGTGCCATCGAGTCACCAAGCTAACAATACACAAAGAAGAGCAGGTGTGGCAATTCTAATCTCAGATAAAATATATTTTGATGTAAAATCCACCATCATGGACAAGGATGGACACTGTTTATTGCTGAAAGGTTCAATACACAAGCAGGACTTAACAACATAAAATACTGATGCACCATGATTTGGCTCCGACTCGATGGCACTTGGCTTGGCAATACTAGAGCATCTAAATATATCAAAGAAACACTGGCTACACTCCAAAATGAGACAGATCACGCCCTAATAATAGTGGGAGACTTCAACACTTCACTCGCACTATTGGACAGATCTTCTAGAAAAAAGCTCAATAAAGACACAGAAGATCTTACTGCCACAATTAACAAACTAGACCTCATAGACTTATACAGAACTTTCTATCCATTAGCAGACAACTACATCTTCTTCTCCAGTGAACATTGAACATTCTCCAGAATAGACCACGTGTTAGGACATAAAGCCATAAAAACAATTAACAACAAAATCCATATCACAGGAATATTGCAAAAAATCTTATCAGACCATAAAGCCATAAAAGTCAAAATAGCAGAAAAAAAAACATAGATAGAAATTGGAACTCATGGAAACTGAACAACACCTTGCTCAAAAAGACATGGGTCATAGAAGAAATCAAGGATGAAATAAAGAAATTTATGGATTCCAACAAGAATGAAAACACTTCCTACCAGAACCTATGGGATACAGCCAAAGCAGTGCTCAGGGGTCAGTTTATCTCTATAAATGCGTGCATCCAGAAGGAAGAACCCAAACCAAAGAACAGAGGAACCCTCAGGCACCAGAAGAAAACAGATCATACGTATTACAGCAGAACTAAATGAATTAGAGAATGGAACAACTGAAAAAACTGAAGAGACGAAAGCTGGTTTTTTGAAAAGATAAACAAAATTGACAAACCATTGGCTAAATTTACTAAAGAAAAACAGGAAAGGAAACTACCCAAAGAAGAAATGAGATGGGAGATGTTACAACAGATCTAATAGAAACCAAAAATATCGTAACAGAATACTATGAAAGACTGTACTCTAACATATTTGAAACCCTAGAGGAAATGGACAAAGTCTTAGATTCATATCACCTACCAAAATTATCACAAGGTGAAGCAGAACAACTCAATAAACCCATCTCAAAGGAAGAGATTGAAAAAGTCATCAAAAAACAACCAACCAAAAGAAGCCCTGGCCCAGATGGCTTCACCACAGAATTCCACCAAGGTTTTAGAGAAGAGTTAACTCTAATACTACTGAGAGTATTTCACAGCATAGAAAGGGATGAAATACTCCCAAATTCATTCTATGAAGCCAGCTTAACCCTGATACCAAAGCCAGGGAAAGACCCAACAAAAAAGGACAACTACAGACCAATATCACTGATCAATCTAGATGCAAGAATATTCAACAAAACATTCTCCAACAGAATACAACATATCAAAAAAATAATCCATCATGACCAAGTGGGGTTCATACCAGGGATGCAAGGCTGGTTCAGCATCAGAAAAACAATTAATGGGATCAACCACATAAATAGCACAAAAGACAAGAATCACCTGATCTTGTCTATTGATGCAGAAAACGCATTTGATAAAGACCAACATCCATTCATCCTAAAAACTCTCAGCAAAATGGGAATAGACAGCAAATTCCCCAAGGCAATAAGGGCCCTTTATACAAAGCCAACTGCCTACATCATCCTGAATGGAGACTGAAACAATTCCCCTTGAGAACAGGAACTAGACAAGGAAGCCCACTCTCACCTCTCCTAATTCAACACTGTACTAGAATTTCTAGCCAGAGCAATTAGACAAGACCAAGAAACAAAGGGCACCTGTATCGGCAAAGAGGAAGTTAAAATCTCCCTATCTGTATATGATGTGATTGTATATGCAGAGAATCCTAAAGAATCCATAAGTAAACTACTCAGACTGATAGAAGAGTTCAGCTAAGCGTCAGGATACAAGATAAACATAAATAAATCAGTAGGATTCCCTTACAACCGACAAAGAGATCATTAAAGAAGAAATCACCAAATCAGTGCCATTTGCTATAGCCCCCAAGACAATAAAATATTTAGGAATAAATCTAACTAGAGAAACATCAGACCTTTACAAAAAACTACAAGACCGTACTACAAGAAACTAAGAAAGACTTACATAAATGGAGAAAACTACCCTGCACATGGATAAGAAGACTTAACATTGGAAAAATGTCTATTTTACCCAAAACAATCTACTTATATAATGAAATGCAAATACAAATTCCAGTGACATTTTTTAATCAGATGGAGAAACAATTCACCAATTTGGTTTGGAAAGGGAAGAAATCCTGGATAAGTAAAGCACTTCTGAAGAAGAAGAACCACTGGGAGGCCTCTCACTACCTGACTTTAGAACCTGTTACACTGCCACAGTTGTCAAAACAGCCTGATACTGGTACAAAAAGAGACAGATCAATGGAACAGAATTGATACCCCAGAGATGACACTATCTTCCTAGGAACAGCTGATATTCTACAAAGGCCCTAAAACTTTAAACTGGGGTAAAAGCAATCTCTTCAACAAATGGTGCTGGCAGAATTGGATATCCATCTGCAAAAAAAAAAAAAAAATGAAAAAAGATCCATAACTTACACCTTATAGAAAAACCAACTCAAACTGGATAAAAGACCTAAACAGCAAACCTAAAACAACAAAGCTGATCCAAGAAAAAATAGAATCAACAATGGAAGTTTTAATACACAATGTAGACAGACTTCAAAATCTGACAAGCAAACCACAATCAACAGAAGAGAAAACAGATAAAAGCGAACCACTGAGAACCAAACACTTTTGCTCATCCAAAGACTTTATCAAAAGAATTAAAAGACCACCTACAGAATGGGAAAAAAGATTTGGCAACTATGTGTCAGACCAACGTCTGATCTCCATATTTTATAAGATACTACAAAATATCAGTAAGAAAAAAAATAAATCATCCAATTAAGGGATGGGTGAAGGAGATGGACAGACACTTCTCTAAAGAGGATATCCAGGCAGCCAAAAAACACATGCAGACATGCTAATGATCACTAGGTATTAAAGCAATTCAAATCAAAATTACAATGAGATACCATCTCACCCCAACAAGGTTGGCCATGATCCAAAAAATGCAAAACAACAAATGCTGGAGAGGCTCTGGGGAAATCAGAACTCTCTTACACTCTTAGTGGGATTGCAAGATACTGCAACCTCTCTGGAAAGCAATCTGGCACTTCCTTAAAAAGCTGGAAATAGATAGACAATTTGACCCAGTAATTCCACTGCTTGGAATATATCCTACAGCATCAAGGGCAATCACACCAACAGATACACACACACAAATGTTTATTGCAGCACAGTCCACAATAGCAACCCAGATGCCCAACAACAGAGGAATAGATAGGTAAACTATGGAATATATACTCAGTGGAACACTATGCAATGATAAAGAGCAATGATGATGTTAGGAAGTATCGTATAACATGGTATCAATTGGAGGACACTGTGTTGAGTGAAAGTAGTCAGCAGCAAAAGGACAAATACTGTATGAGACCCCTACAATAAGAACTTAGAAACAGACTCATGCATGGAAGTAAAGACTCTTTGATGGCTATAAGGGTCAGAAGGGAAGGAGACAAAGGGTGGGGTATAGACTAGATAGTTGATAAAAATCTGGTTGGGTAAAATTAGTGACAGCACACATTAGAAAGAAGATCAATTTTAACTGGACTTCAACATAACACGATTACTCCTCCCATCTTAACCCAATATTGCAAGGACAAAGTGGCTGAGACAGGGGTCTGGGTCCCATGATCTCAGGGGACATCAAGGCCAACTGACATATCTAGTGCTTTGCTAAGACAGTCTTCTGCACCCCACATTGGTGAGTGGCACCTGGGGCCTTAAAAGCTGCCACGCTGCCATGTGAGGTACATCAAATGGTCCCAACTCAGCAGGAACAGATGATCTCCAAGGACCAAAACAACATGGGGAATAAGAACCCAGAGACAAACATGTGAGTGGGTGACTACATTGACATGTGACCAGAAGAACTGGATGGTACCCGGCCACCACCAGTGATAGCCATGATGGGGCTCACAAAATTGAGTCTCACTGGCAACACGAGAATAAAAATGGGTGTATCCTGAGATCTCTACTAAAAGACCACAACTGATGGTCCAGGGGCCTCAGGGTTACCCTGGGAGCATCGCCCCTGGCCCTGATGCTGCTGTTGTCCATAAATCATAACAGAGGTCAACTCTTTGGGCAGGGACGGATTGCACTTGGCAAAACAGAGTGACCATATCGTGTGTGCACTTTATGGTTTCATGAATCTATAGGCTGTCATCCTGCTGGCCTCTAACTGGAAGCCAGGGAGAGGGTGGAGAGGAGAGGATATGAGACTATTAGGGGGATATGATGTATATAGAATGGAGAGGAGGAGTGTGCTTTCACCGTGTAGGGGGAGTAGGAGCTCCAAATAGGTGTGCATGTACATTTTCGCTCAATCATAATAAAATAAAAAAAAAAAATTTAAATCTTCTAGAAAAAAAGCTCATCAAAGACACAGAAGATCTTATTGGCACAGTTAACCAACTAGACCTCATCAACATATACAGAACCTTTTATCCATCAACAGATAATGATACCTTCTTCTCTGGTGCACATGGAACATTTTTCCAGAATAGACCATGCGTTAGGACATAAAGAAAATCTCAACAAAATCCAAACCACTGAATTATTGGAAAGCATCTTCTCAGACCATAAAGCCATAAAAATTGAAATCAATAGCAGAAAAAAAACAGGAAGAAAATGGAATTCATGGAAACTAAACAACACCTTGCTCAAAAAGCCATGAGTTACAGAAGAAATCAAGGATGAAATAAAGAAATTTATGGATTCAAATGAGAACGAAAACAGTTCCTACTAGAACTTATGGAATACAGCGAAAGCAGTGCTCAGAGGTCAATTTATCTCTATAAACACACACATCCAGAAGGAAGAAAAAGATTGGACTGCACTATAAGACATAAAGTGGTAATGGCAAAGAGTGTGTTCTTAGCTTAAGCAAACTGAGCTGCTCCTGTCCAGAAGTGAGATGAGAGGGCAAAATGGGACAGGAGTTGATTGAATTGACATGGGAAATACAGGGTGAAGAGGAGTATGCTGGCACAGGGTGAAGAGAGCAGCTAGACTTACATAGGAACGTGTGCACAAGTTTCTGTATGACAAATTGGCTTAGATTGTAAACTTTCACTTAAAGCACAATAAAATATTTAAGAAGAAAGAAACTTGGCCAAGACTCTGTCAGTAGTGTCAGAGCCAGGATATAGACATCTCTAACATACTATCCAAAGTACTTCACCCAAAATTGACAACCAAGCTATGGGAAAAGGAATACTATTTAATATCTTCAAAACAGAGACTCTCTCTCTTTAAGCCATGAATTTAAAATCCTGAGTTATCAGAGGGAGCTCTAAATTTCTCAGAGTGTCTCCTTAAAATGGTTTTCACTGGATTTTTCAATAGCAGAAATGTATACACAAGCACTAGACAATGCTAAGCTTTTAAAAAATAATACATGCAGCTGTCTCCACAATAGCAAAAAGTTGGAAGCAACAAACAAATGGTTAAACAAACTGTGGTATATTCACATAATGGAATACTATGCAATGATAAGAAAGATGGCTTAGAGAAATAACTGTCAATGTGGGACTGTCTAGAGGAAATTATACTCAGTGAAATTAGCCAGACGTGAAAGGACAAATTTCATATGAGACCATTACTATAAGGATGCAAGAAATCATTTAAGCACAGCAGAAATCAGTATTTGATGGTTACAGGGACAGAGGCAGGGAGGGAGAGGGATGTTTTACAAATTAGATAGTGGTTAGGATTACAGATGGGTATAGGATGTGACAGCACGCACTAGAAGTGGGGTACCCGCAACGACTCAACTTCAAAACCAAACTGTCCCCTTAATGTGGACCACCTCTTTGGAAGAACAGATAAATGGGGTCTGGGATTGGAGGACACGCTCTCAGAGAACATCCACACTAACTGGTATACACAAGGTTTCTCTCTTTCCCTCTCTCAAGATATCACTCCACATACCACCTGGGTGAGTGGTGACTGGGGTCCTAAAAACTAGCAAGCTGCCATCTAAATAGCAACAAATGGTCCCAATCCTCCCGGACCTGGTCTAAATGTAGGACATCGAAGACAGAAGAAAAATATGAGCCCACCAGATGGAAGGGGCCATACAAACTGTAGCCTGCTTCAGCATGGGACCAAAAGAACTAGATAGGGCCTTGCTACCAGCAATGACAGCCCTGATGGGGTATGTGGAAGTAAGCTCTGGTCACAGCAGGTGATGGAGTAGAGGGCATAGCTAGAACTCTACCAAAAGACCACACTTAATGGTCCTTCTGAACAGAGGGCCCCTGGGAGTATGGCCCCCAGACTCTCTAACCCCAAACTGCATCCAGCACCAGGGCTAGTTCCCCAGACAAAGACTGACCTGGACCATACAAAACATAGAGTGATACGGGAGGTGAACAAACCTTTACAATGCACATAGGGTTGTCTGAGGGACACTTCACTGAAGTGGAGTTGATGGGCGGGAAGGCCAGACCTTTATCAAAAGGTCATAAGAAGTTCTGAACAAAAGGGGAAGCATGCTGTCATGTGGGTAGGGAGAATAAAATAAAGATGAAAGTTTCAGGTGTTACATGGCAACACGATACTCAGTGCCACAGAGTCAGGCAAGATGATATAGATGGTAAAATTGTTCTTAATTCACAACAAAAAGAAAAAAAATTAAAAAAAATAAAAAATACATGAACTGGGACATTTATTCTTAAGCAATAGATGCCTATATTTATTTACTAATATGTGTGGAAAGGTAAAAATGAAACCAATACTTCCATTGACTGAATCCCAAGTCTTCAAATTTATTCCAACTATGATTTCTAATTACATTTTCTGATTTCTCATTACCTCAGGACATACCACCACTAACATAGACCTTATTTCATTTCTTTGCAATCACTATTCCCTCTTGCAACAAATATTTCTTGACTATTTTATGCCAGGTACTCAACAAATACTTATTGAATATGTACTCTGTTGGTATAGAAATAGGCAGAAGAGATATATAATTTATAAGGTAAATTGTTTTCACAAATGTACCGGTTACGGAGTACTGCAGCAACCAATTCCTCTCTATGCAGATGATCCATCGCCTCTAAAAGTTGGATACAGACCTATTTGAGAGGAAAAGAAACCAATATTTACCATATAAATCAGTACAAGTATTTTCAAATTGTTACCTTATAATATAATATAATACTTTTATATTATTATTGATTGATTGAAAGAAAAAAAAAACGTATGTTCATGTACCTAAAAGGGAAACCCTAGTGGCGTATTGGTTAAGTGCTAGAGCTGCTAACCAAAAGATCAGAAGTCCGAGTCCACCAACTGCTCTGCTCTGCCCTATAGGATTGATATGAGACTACAATGAGTCTGGCTTTTGGAAAACCTGGTGGTGTAGTGGTTAACTGATACATCTGCTAATCAAAAGGTTGGCAGTTCAAATCTGCCAGGCACTCCTTGGAAACGCTATGGAGCCATTCTACTCTGCCCTATAGGGTCGGAATCAACTTCATGGCACTAGGTTTGGTTTGGGTTACATACCTAAAAGTCACATTACATCTTATATGAAAGTGAAGTAACTAAATATTTTTATTATTATTATTATTATTATGACTGAGTGAAAATGTACATTTCCATATAAATTTACATGCCCACCTATATGCAGCTTCCACCACTCTCCCTGCCCAGTGACGGCACACTATTCCTCTCTGCTCCATATATGTCTCATCATCCCAACAGTCTCCTTTCCCCTCCTCTCTACCCACTCTCCTTCCTCCAGCCAGAGGTCAGCAGGATGATATCCTATAGATGCATAGAACCATAAAGTGCATCCAATATGGTCACTCTGGATTGCCAAGTCCAATCCATTCGTGTCCAAAGAGTGGACAGTCCTTCTCCTTTGTTTCCAGCTTTCACATTCCAATCATCAGTAATTATCAATAAATCTTGACAGCATGTTTGATCAATTTCAGACTGCAGAAGTTGGTAAAAGATCATCAATGTCTTCATCTCTGGCATTAGTGGTTAGTGAGTACATTTGAATAATAGTTGTATTAACTGGCCTGTAGGCATATGGATATTATCCTATCACTGATAATGTTGTACTTCAAGATAGATATTGACATGTGCTTTTTGACAATGAATGTGATTTATGGGCAAGGGCAGCATCAGGGCCACGGGCCATGCTCCCAGCCACCACCAGTGATAGCTGCAATGGAGCTCATTAAGTTGAGTCTCACTGGCAACATAAGAATAAAAAAGTAAGTAAATCTTTAAGAAAAAATTGATAATCAAAACATCTACAAAATTTAATATTGAATCACTAGTACTGACTATATTTTGTGTGACATTATTGGCAAATATTCATGGAAAGACAACTAAGTATATTGGAAATCTCACTATTTGTCAGTTTGTTACACTGTAGTGGTCTGTGTGTTATTGCTGGAAGCTATGCCAACAATATTTAAAATACCAGCATGGTCACCCTTGGTACACAGGATTCAGAGTAGTTTCCAGACTAAGACAGACTAGGAAGAAGGACCTGTCCATTTTGAAAAATTGGCCAGTAAAAATGTTACTAATAGCAGTGGAATATTGTCTGCTACAGTGCCAGAAGACAAGCCCCTCAGGTTGGAAGGCATGTAAAATACAGTTAGGGAATAACTGTGTCTTCAAAGTAGAGTTGGCCTTAATGATGTGGATGGAGTAACGCTTTCAGAACTTTCATTTTCTGATCTAGCACAACTCAAAATAAGAAGAAAAACCTGGAAACATCCACTAACAACTGTAACATGGAATGTACAAAGTGTGAATATAGAACTACTGAAAATAAAATGGAATGCATGAAGATAGTTATCCTAGGCATTAGTGAACTGATATGGACTGCTACTGGATGGTAGAAATTTAGAAAATCGCATGGTCTACTATACCAAGAATGACAAATTGAAGAATGGTGTCACATTCATTGTCAAAAAGCACATGTCAATATCTATCTTGAAGTACAATATTATCAGTGATAGGATAATATCCATATGCCTACAGGCCAGTTAATACAACTATTATTCAAAAGTACTCACTAACCACTAATGCCAGAGATGAAGACATTGATGATCTTTTACCAACTTCTGCAGTCTGAAATTGATCAAACATGCTGTCAAGATTTATTGATAATTACTGATGATTGGAATGTGAAAGCTGGAAACAAAGGAGAAGGACTGCCAGAGATCACATGATAGAATTTGTAAGACCAACAGCTTATATACTGCAAATACCCTTTTCAGCAACATTAAAAGTAACTATACACATGGACCTTGCTGGATAGAAAACATGAATCAAATCAACTACATATATAGAGAATATAGAGAAGCTCAATATCATGAAGTTGAAGCTGAAGAAAATTAAAACAGGTCCCCAAAAGCCAAAGTACAAATTTGAATATAAACCACCTGAATTTAGAGACCATCTCAGGAATAAATTTGATTGATTAAAAACTAATGGCCAAAGACCAGACAAGTTGTGGAACAACATTAAAGGCATCATACATGAAGAAAGTAACAGATAATTAAAAAAGACAAGAAAGAGAAAAGAAAGAGAGAGAGAGAGAGAGAAGAAAAGAAAGAACTAAAAGACCAAAATGGAAGTCAGAAGAGATTCTGATACGTGTGCTTTAACATACAGTATCTAAAGCAAATGGAAGAAATGATGAAAAGTACTGGACAGAAGATTTCAGAGGGCAGCTTGAGGAGACACAGTGAGGTACTACAATGTGCAAAGACCTGAAGTTGTAAAAACAAAAGGAAACAACACACTTGGCATTTCTCAAGCTGAGAAAAACTGAAGAAAATTTTCAAGTCTCAAGTTGCAATATTGAGGGAATATTTATATGACCAAAACATTAAATGACACAACAAGCATCAAAAGAAGATGAAAGGAATACACAGGGTCACCATACCTAAAAGAATTGGTCGACGTCCAATCATTTCAGGAAGTAGTAGATGTTCAATAACCAATGGTACTGAAGGAGGAAGTCTAAGCCGCGCTTTAGCCATTGGTTAAAAAAAAAAAAGAAAAGGCTCCAGGAATTGACTGAATACTAATTAAAATGTTTCAGCAAACAGATGCAGCACTGGAAGTGCTCACTCGTCTATGCCAAGAAATGTGGAAGACACCGTCTTAGCCAACTAACTAGAAGAGAACTATATTTGTGCACATTCTAAAGAAAAGTAATCCAACAGAATATAGAAATTATTGAACAACATCATTAATATCACATGTAAGCATAATTTTGCTAAAAAGAGTTCAAAAATAGTTGCAGCACTTCATCAACAATTAACTGCAAGAAACTCAAGCTGGATTCAGAACAGGATGGGGAAACAAGAGATATCATTGCTGATATCTCATAGATCATGTCTGAAATCAGAGAACACCAGAAAGATGTTTACCAGTGCTTTATTGACTGTGCAAAGGCATTCAACTGTGTAAATCATAACAAATTATGCATAATACTGAGAATAATGGGAATCCATTACACTTAATTGTACTCATGCAGAATGTGTACACAGACCAAGAGATAATGATTAAAACAAAAAAGGGATATTACTTGACTTAAAATTAGGAAAGGTATGTATCAGGGTTGTATCCTTTCACCATATTTATTCAATCTGAATACTGAACAAGTAATTCTAGAAGCTATACTACATGAATAAAAAGGGGGCATCAGGATTGCAGGAAGACTCATTAATAATTTAAGGTATGCAGCTACCACAACTCTACTTGCTAAAGTGAAGAGAACTTGAAGCACTTACTGATGTAGACCAAAGATCATGGTCTTCAGTACAGATTAAACCTCCACATGAAAACAAAACCTTGGGCTCTCTGTTGCTCTAAAGCTGAAACCAGACTGAGGCCAACTCTTCAGAAAAAGACTGGACTGGACTGTAAGACATAGAGTGATGCTGGTAAAGAATGTACTTCTTGGCTTAAACAGATACATGAGGCTGCCTGAGCAGCTCCTTTCTAAAGGTGAGATGAAAGGGCAGAGGGGTACAGGAGTTCGTGGAACGGATACAGGAAGTACAGTGTAGAAAGGAGAAGTGTGCTGTCATGGGGGCAGCAGGAGGGGGCAGCAGTTAGAGTTGCATAGTGGCGTGCTGGGGGGCGTTATATGGCAAACTGATTTGGATTGTAAACTTCCACTTAAAGCACAATAAAATTTTAAAAAACAAAACAAAAATCTTCACAACTGGACTAATAAGAAACATCATGATAAACAGAGAAAAGACTGAAGTAGTCAAGGATTTCATTTCACTTGGACCCACAGAAGCAGTAGTCATGAAATCTGACTACATATTGCATTCGGCAAGTCTGCTACAAAAAAGCAAACCCACCACTGTTGAGTTGATTCCAACTCATAGTGACCCTATAGGACAGAGCAGAATTGTCCCATACAGTTTCTAAGGAATGCCTGGTGGATTTAGACTGCTGATCTTTTAGTTAGCAGGCATGTTGTCTTGTTATTAGGTGCTGTCAAGTTGGTTCCAACTCATAGCGATCCTATGAACAACAGAACGAAACACTGCCCAATCTTGCACCATGTCCACAGTTGTTTTTATGCTTAAGCCCACTGTCGCAGCTACTGTGTCAATCCATCTCACTGAGGGTCTTTCTCTTTTTCACTGAACCTCCACTCTACCAAGCATGATGTCCTTCTCCAGAGACTGATTTTTCCTGACAACATGTCCAAAAAGTATGTAATATGCAGTTTTGCCATCTTTGCTTCCAAGGAGCACTTTGGTTGGACTTCTTCCAGAACAGATCTGTTTGTTCTTTTGATGGACCATGGTATATACAACATTCTATTCCAACACCACAACTCAAAGGTGTCAATTCTTCTTCTGTCTTCTTTGTTCATGGTCCAGCTTTCACATGCATATGATGCGATTGAAAATACCATGGCTTGGGTCAGGAGCATTTTAGTCTTCAAGGTGACGTCTTTACTTTTCAGTACTTTGAAGAGATCCTTTGCAGTAGATTTTCCCAATGCAATGTGTCTTTTGATTTCTTGACTGCTGCTTCCACGGACCTGATTGTAGACCCAAGCAAAATGAAATCCTTGACAACCTTAATCCTTTCTCCATTTATGACAATGTTGCTTATTGCTCTAGTGAGGACTTTTGTTTTCCTGAACTTGAGGTGCAATCCATATGGAAGATTGTGGTGCTTGACCTTCATCAGTAAATGTCTCAAATCTTCTTCATTTCCAGCAAGTACGGTAGTGTCGTCTGAGTAATGCTAGTTGTTAATGAGTCATCCTCCAACCCTGATACGTCATGCTACTTCATAGAATCCAGCTTCTTAGATTATTTGCTCAGCATACAGATTTAAAAGGTATGGTGAAAGGATACAACCTAGACACACACCTTTCGTGACTTGAAAACACGCAGTGTCCCCTTGTTCTGTTCACATGACCGCCTCTTGATCCATATACAGACAACTGAAGAGCAGAATTAGGTGTTCTGGAATTCCCATTCTCCACAACGTTAGCCATAATTTAGTATGATCCACACAGTCAAACGCTTTTGCACAGTCAATGAAACACAAGTAAACATCTTGCTTGTATTCTTTGCTTTCCACCAAAATTCATTTGACATCAGCAATGATATCCCTGGTTGCACATCCTCTTCTGAATCCAGCTTGAATTTCTGGCAGTTCCTTGTCAATATACTGTTGTAGTCACTTTTGAATGATCTTGACCAGAATTTTACTTGCGTGTGATATCAACAATATTGTTCAGTAATTTCCACATTCAGTTGGATCACCTTTCTTTGGAATGGGCATAAATATGGATCTCTTCCAGTCAGTTGGCCAGGAAGCTGTCCTCCAAATTTCTTGGCATAGACGAGTGAGTACTTCCAGCACTGCCTCTGTATGTTGAAATACCTCAGTTGATACTCCATCAATTTCTGGAGACTTGTTTTTTGCTAATTCTTTCAATGTAGCTTCAACTTCTTCCTTCACTACCATAGGCTCCTGATCATGTGCTACTTCTTCGAATGGCTGAACATCGACCAGTTCTTTCTGGTATAATGACTGTGTGTTCCTTCCATCTTGTTTTGATGCTCCCTGAGTCATTTAAAAGCTTCCCTGTAGAATCCTTCACTACTTCAACTCGAGGCTTGAATTTTTTATTCAGTTCTTTCAGTTTGACAAATACAGAATGTGTTCTTCCTTTCTGGCTTTCCATTTCCAGCTCTTTGCACATGTCATTATAATACTTTCTTTTGTCTTCTTGAGCTGCTCTCTGAAATCTTCTGTTTAGTTCTTTTCCTTCACCATTCCTTCCTTTTGCTTTAGCTGCTCAACCTTCAAGAGGAATTTTCAGAGTCTCTTCTAATTTCCAATTTGGTCTTTTCTTTCTTTCCTGTCTTTTTAATGACCTCTTGTTCTCTTCGTGGATGATGTCTTTGATGTTATTCCACAATTTGTCTGCTGCTCAGTCATTAGTGATCAACACATCAAATCTGTTCTTCAGATGGTCTTTAAACTCAGGAGGGATATACTCAAGGTCATACTTTGACTCTCGTGGACTTGTTCTAATTTTCTTCAGTTTCAATTTGAATTTGCAGAGGAGCAGTTGATGATCTGTGCCACAGTCAGAACCTGGTCTTGTTCTGACTACTGATAAGAACCTTTCCATTGTCTTTTTCCACAGATGTAGTCAACTTGGTTCCTGTGTATTCCATGTGGAGAGGTCCACGTGCACAGCAGTCGGCATTTGTGTTGGTTAAAAAAGGTATTTGCAATGAAAAAGTCATTAGTCTTACAAAATTCTCTCATGCTATCTCCAGCATTATTTGTATCACCAAGGCCATATTTTCCAACTACTGATCCTTCTTTGTTTCTAACTTTTGCATTCCAGTCACCAATAGATATCAATGCATCCTGATTGCAAGTTCGATCAATTTCATACTGCAGAAGCTGGTAAAAATCTTCAACCTCTTCATCTTTGGCCTCAGTAGTTGGTGCATAAATTTGAACAATAGTCACATTAACTCGCCTTCCTTGTAGGCATATGGATATTATCCTATCACTGACAGCACTGTACTTCAGGACAGATCTTGAAATGTTCTTTTTGAGGATGAATGTAACACCATTCCTCTTCAAGTTTTTGTTCCCAGCATAGTACACTATATGATTGCCAGATTCAAAATGACCAAAACCGCTCCATTTCAGCTCACTGATGCCTAGGATGTCAATGTTTATGTATTCCATTTCATTTTTGACGATTTCCAGTTTTCCTAGATTCATACTTCATACATTCCATGTCCCGATTATTAGTGGATGTTTGCAGCTGTTTCTTCTCATTTTGAGTTTTGCCACATCAGCGAACAAACATCCCAGAGGCCTTACTCCATCCATATCATTAAGGTTGACTCTACTTTGATCAGGCAGCTCTTCCCCAGTCGTCTTCCCAGTGCCTTCCAACCTGGGGGGGCTCACTTTCTGGCACCATATCTGAAAATGTTTGGCTGTTATTTGTAAGATTTTCCCTGGATAATTCCTTTCAGAAGTGGAGTGTCAGGCCCTTCTTCCTAGTCTGTCTTAGTCTGGAAGCTACCATGGTTGACCTTGCTGGTACCTAAACAGCAGTGGCATAGCTTCCCTCATCACAGCAACAAGCAAGTCTCCACTGACAGATGCGTGGGGGCTGCTCACTCAGCCATAGCTCTTAACAAAAGGATTTCATTTTACCTGGATCCACAATTGACACCCATGGAAACATCAGTGAAGAAATCAAAAGACACATTGCACTGGGCAAATCTGCTTTTAAAGTGTTGAAAATCACTGTGAAGACTAAGGCACGTCCAATCCAAGCCACAGTGTTTTCAATAACCATGTGAAAGCTAGGCAAAAAATCAGAAAGACAAAAGAAGAATTGGTGCCTTTGAATTACGGTGTTCCTGAAGAATTTTGAATATGCCACAGACTGCCAGAAGAACAAACAAATCTGTCTTGAAAGTACAGACAGAATGTTCCTTAGAAACAGGATGGCAAGACTTCTCACGTACTTAGAATGTGTTATCTGGATGGACCAGTTCTTGGAGAAAGACATCATGCTTGGTAAAGTAGAAGGCCAGCAAAAAAGAGCAAGATCCTCAAGGAGATGAATTAACAAAGTGGCTGTAACAATGAGCTCAAGCATAGCAACAATTGTACATGTACATGTAGATATATGTACACATATACATTCATAGGAGACCCAGTATCAGATACTTCTCAGACATAACCAAACACTTTGCAAGAACGGTTTTCTGGGTTTGATGCTGCAGGTCCCTAGTTTCATGGGACAACCCAGTCAACTGGCAACAGAAAGGTCACATTTTGCATCCCAGTGAGCTGAGTAGCACCAAGGGTCTTAAAAGCTTCTGAGTGGCCATCTAAGATACAGCAATTGGTCTCTCCTTATTAGGAGTAAAAGAGAAAGAAGGAAGCCAAAGTCTCAAAGAAGAAACTAGTCTACAGGGATAATAGCCTACACAAGCCACAGCCTCATCTACCCTGAAACCAGAAAAACTAGATGTTGCCTGGCTACCACTACTGACCATTCTGATCAGGGACACAAAAGATGAACAGAAGAAAAGTGAGGAACATAACTCAAATTCTTAAAAACTTCAGACTTGCTTATTGGACCAGTTGAGACTGGAAGATTACTTCAGGCTGTCACCCTGATAAATACTCTTTAATCATGGAACCAAAACTATTCCCTGAAGTCACCTGTTTAGCAAAACAACAGAATTTGCCACACACAATACAAGCTATTACCCATGAGAATGGGGCTCTATTAAAAAGCATTTAATGAGACCAGAAAGGTGAACAATCAGTCTAAAACAAAGACCAGAAGCCAAGGGAGGCAAAAAAAAAAAAAACTAGAGAACTAGAAATAAAGCATTAAAAATCTATTGCCCTTGAGCGGATTTCGACTCATAGCAATGCTGTAGAGTTTCCAAAAACAAAACATTAGAAAGCAATCAATAAGAAGGTTGACACACTGTAAAAAAAAAGTGAATAATGTCCTGAACAACTTGGATAGAAATTGTCAAACAGAAACCTAATTTTCTGCGTTACTGTTCACCAAAAACACAATAAAATATTATTTTAAAAAATAGTTATGATATAAAATACTATGACCATAATTAAAAGACATAAAACAGGTCAGGGAGGGCTGGGAGACCTCCAATACATATAATAGGCAAATGTTTAATATTTAATAAATATTTAAGATTTAATTTAATAAAGTATTTTTTAAAATCAGTAATAAAGGTAAACAATCCAGTGGGCAAGTATATGAACAGGGCTTTTCTCAGAAGAATTACAGCTGAAAGAATAAGCATATGAAAAGATGTTGAAACCACAAGTGTGTGTCTGCCTGTCTGCCTGTCTGTGTGAAACCTACAGGAAAATCATAGGCATGTTAAATATGTATTATTTGCACACCTTATTGCTCTCTCACAATTTTTTCTTATTTTCAAAATAAAATAAAATATATCTCTGGTCTTTCTCACCATGTAAAATTCCATTTTTCTCCCACTAAAAATTAAAAGCAAGAAAAAGACAAAGGAAAATAAAACAGCTCAGAGAAAAATTGAAAGTCAAGTATATACAACAATTCAGGGAAAATTAAAAAAAATACTGAGCATTTTAATGGAGACGGAAATTAACTCAGTTCATCTTACTGAAGCTTCCAATTTGGGGTGGGGTTAAGCAAAAGATGCAAGGTTATTGGCTTATTGCCATTTCCACACTAGCAGGATGTAATAATTTCATTTTCCATCCATGCTCCAAAGGGTAATAGTCTTAAGTAGTCTTATACTACTATATAATCACCTTACCAAAATGCTGTTTATCCAAGCAAAATGACATTTGCAACCCATCTTAAAACAACAACGTATATGTCTCTAATGTAATGGAATACTATCAAGTTCCAATTGACTTGGAAAATGTAGAGGCAATATGTCATTTTTACTGCTAGATACTTTTTAGGCCAATGAGGGAAAACAAATGATTTCATTGTCTTTGTTCAAGAATCATTTAAGGTAAAGTATCCTGGCTTCTAAATCAACCTAGAGTTGAAATTTCTAATCCATGCATGAAACACTAAACATCTAAACAGGAAAAAGACATGATAGTACCACAGATTAAGTTAATATGGTGTTTCTTAAAAAAGAAAAAAAAACAAATAGAAAACTTTTATCAGTTCCAAATATTACTTAGGTGAATATCAGTATAAGATGTTTAAAACCCTTTGTGACTATACTTCTGACATTTTTGTGAAAAAAAATTGTTTCAGTAACATACATGACACTTCTTGAAATACATGCACTTAGATTACATATGGAATGCCCATTTTTCTGACCAAGAAGAGTGTATTACATTCCAGCTACATGATTACCTATTTTTACTGAATTGAGAATTTTCTTTAATTAAGGTCCACAGAAATTTATATAATGAGTCTTAAAAAAGATTGCGGGGTGGAGTCAAGATGTCACACTAAATACATGTCTCCATAAATGTCTCTGGAAATCAAGACCTGAATTGATAATTAAATGGAGCCTTCTGGACACCTAGTGAACACCAGGATGTGGCAAAGGGCTGTTAATTTGGACTTCATACCACTGAACAGAAAACCTCTTGTCTTTTACTGAGCCAACTCTTGACAAGCACTGGCTTGCACGGATCGAGGTAACTCACCATTTTAACATTTTTTCCCTCTGTCTTAGCTGGTGGGCAGACCTGGGACTTGACTACAAGCTAATCTCAGATACACTGTGGGTGGGATCAGCTGGTGAAATTGCCATATTTTGAGAGCCTGGCTTTGGACTCTATGCATCTCGGCACCTTTGGCCTCTCTTTCTGCCTCCACCATAGAGTAGCCAGTACTAAGGCAGGTGGTGAGCTTGTGCGGGATGCCGTCTTGATCCATTGGGAGGCACATACACCCATACAGAGGCCCTAGCTGTACTTAGTTCCTAGGCTGGGAAGCAGTGCTCCCCAGAGGAGAGTTCTTTTCCAGCAGAAAAGCAGTATTTTACACAGTGTCACCCAAGGCTGGGGCCCAGCACCAGAGGCTGTGGACTCTGCATCTTGGAACCTTTGGGCTCTCTTGCCACCTCTGCCACACAGTAACCAGTTCCGTGGCAGGCGGGGAGCTTGGGCAGGATGCCATCCTGTTCCATGGGGAGGCAGTTATACCCATACAGAGGACTCAGCTGGACCTAATTCCCATGCTGGGAGGCAGCGCCTGGCCAGAGGAGAGCACTTTTCCAGCAGAAAAGCAGTATTCTCCACAGTGTCACCTACAGCTGGGGCCCAACAGCAGAGAACAGCAGGGCAGTAGCCCTTCTGTATTTTGAGCTAGTTTATAACATCTGGGGTTCAATATACAGGTGCTCGCTTTGCCAGCTGGGAAGAGGGACCTACACCTGAAAATCTGACTGACTTTAGAAGTTGTCAGACACTTCTTACCTTTCATTTTAAGATGGCCTAGAGAAACAAATGTGGTCCATCCTCACAGCATCTCTCCCAGCCTCTACTGACTCATATGATGCCCAAATAGCAACAATCTCTGGAGGAAAGCATTACCAAGAAATCACCCATGTATTCAGAAGGCACCCAAAAGAAAGCACCACAGAACTTCCCAGATGAAGAAGCTTTTCTGAAACTATTGGAAGGTGAATACAAAAGGATTATATATAGAGCCCTCCTAGACCTTATACAAAATGCAGCAGAGCAAAATGAATAATTAAGCAAGCTGTTCGATTTGATGGAACGCCAGTACTCTGAAATCCAACAGATCAAGAACAAAAGCAAAGACATACAAACTTAAATTCAAAGCCAAGAAAACGGAATGGAACAAATGGAAAATAGACTTTCTGATTTGGAAGACAGAGCTGTGACTCCAGCATCTATGAGGAGAAACCAGGAAAAAGAAACAAGAAAAATAAGGAAGCATTGTAAAGCATGTGGGACTCTATTAAGAGGAACAATCTATGATTAATTGGAGTTCCTGACGAGGGCGAGACACCTGACAACACAGAGAGTATTGCTGCTGAGCTGCTGACAGAAAACTTCCCAGAAATTAGGAATGAGAATATAGATATCCAAGATACATATCGAACACCATTCAATATAGATCTCAATAGAAAGACTCCAGACATATTATAATCAAGCTCAACAAAACAAAACAGAAACAGAAATTCTTAAAGGCAGCAAGATCAAAGCAAAGCTAACATGCAGAGGGAAACCTTGGAGGTTTTGTGGAATTTCTCAGCAGAAACAATACTGGAATGGAGGCAGTGGCATGACACATTCAAAGGCTTGAAGGAGAAGAACTTCCAACCAAGAATTATATATCCTGCAAAACTATCTTTCAAATATGAAAATGAAATTAAGACATTCACAGATAAACAGAAACTCAGAGACTTTGTAAAAACCAAACCAAAGCTCCAAGAATATTGAAAGAATCTCTTGGCTTAGAAGAACAAAACCACTAACTTTATATGTTAGAAGCAAATACAGGACACATCACCCGGAATCCTACTCAGTTGGGGAAGGCTCCAAACTCACTCAAACCTATAACAGTGAAAGAAATAATCCAGTGATCATATCATAAAAACTATAATGTCATCATATTAAAAAAAAAAAGGATGTACTACAGTTGTTATAATCCTTCCAGGTGGAGGGGATGTCGATAAGAATGGTAGTAATTGAAATTGGGTATATACATAATTTATTAAGAGGGGTCTTAGGGATCCGACTCGACAGCACTTGGCTGGCTTGGCTTAGGGGTAGCCATAAAGCACAATAAAGATGCAACATATGAAACCAAGAAACGTAATACAGGAGTCTCAACAACCACAAAACCAACCCTGAAAAAGGTGAAAATCAACTCACAAAGAAGAACATCCAGATTAACAAGAACAACAGAGAAAACATCAACACAAAAATAAACATATTACAATGGCAGCACTGAACACATACCTATCAATAATTACATTGAATGTGAATGGACCGAATGTTCCAGTAAAGAGACACTGAGTGACATCCTGGGTCAAAAGACATGACCCATCCATATGTTGCCTACAAGAAACTCACCTTAGACTTAAAGATATGAACAAACTGAAAATGAAAGGATGGAAGAATATATATCAAGCTAACAATACACACAGAAGAGTAGGTGTGGCAATTCTAATCTCAGATGAAATTGATTTTAATGTAAAATGCACCATCATGGAAAAGGATGCACACTATTGCGGAAAGGTTCAATACGCAAGCAGGACTTAACAATATTAAATATTTATGCACCTAATATTAGAGCACCTAAATACATTGAAGAAACAGTGACTACACTCAAAAATGAGATGGATCACTCTACAATAATAGTGGGAGACTTCAACATTCCACTGTCAATATTGGACAGATTGTCTAGAAAAAAGCTGAATAAAGACAGAGAAGGCCCTATTGCCACAATTAATGAACCAGACTCATCAACATGTTCAGAACTTTCTATCCATCAGCAGACAACTACACCGTCTTCTCCAGTGCACATGGAAAATTGTCCAGAATTGATGATGTGTTAGGACAGGAAGCAATTCTCAACAAAATCCATACCACTGAATCAATGCAAAGCATCTCCTCAGATCACAAAGCCATAAAAGTCAAAATCAATAGCAGAAAAAACATAGATAGAAAGTGGAACTCATGGAAACTGAGCAACATCTTGATCAAAGAACCATGGATTCCAATGAGAATGGAAATACTTCCTACCAGAACCTATGGGATACAGCCAAAGCAGTGCTCAGAGGTCAGTTTATCTCTATAAATGCACACATCTGGAAGGAAGAAGGAAGCCAAATCAAAGAACTAAACCTACAGCTTAAACAAGTAGAGAGAGAACAGCAGAGGAACCTCTCAGGCACCAGAAGAAAACAGATCATAAAGATTACAGCAGAACTAAATGAATTAGAGAATATAAGAACAATTGAAAAAATTGAAAAGATCAAAAGCTGGTTTTTTGAACAGATCAACCAAATTGACAAACCATTGGCTAAACTTACTAAAGAAAAACAGGAAAGGAAACAAATAGCCCAAATAAGAAATGAGAGGGGAGTTGCCATAACAGATCCAACAGAAATAAAAAATATCCTAACAGAATACTATGAAAGACTGTAATCCAACAAATTTGAAAACCTAGAGGAAATGGACAAATCACTTGGTTCATATCACCTACCAAAATTATCAGAAGATAAAGCAGAACAACTTAATAAGCCATCACAATGCAAGAGATGAAAAAGTCATCAAAAAACTACCAATGAATAACAGCCCGGGCCCAGATGGCTTGACCACAGCATTCTGCCAAGCTTTTAGAGAAGAGTTATCTCCAATGCCACTGAGACTATTTCACAGTATAGAAAGGGATGAAATACTCCCAAATTCATTCTATGAAGCCAGCATAATCCTGGTACCAAAGCCAGGGAAAGACTCAACCAAAAAGGAGAGCTACAGACCGATATCACTCATGAATCTAGATACAAAAATTTTCAACAAAATTCTTGCCAACAGAATACAACAACACATCAAAAAATAATCCATCATGACCAAGTTGGATTCATACCAGGGATGCAAGGCTGGTTCAACATCAGAAAAAACAATTCATGTGATCAACCATATAAATACCACAAAAGACAAGAATCACCCGATTTTGTCTATTGATGCAGAAAAGGCATTTGATAAAGTTCAACACCGATTCATGCTAAAAACTCTCAGCAGAACAGGAATAAACAGCAAATTCCTCAATGCAATAAGGGCCATTTATACAAAGCCAACTGCCTATGTCATCCTGAATGGATACTGAAACAGTTCTCCCTGAGAACAGGAACTAGACAAGGATGCCCACTCTCACCTCTCCTATTCAACATTGTACTAGAAGTTCCAGCCAGAGCAATTAGACAAGACCAAGAAACAAAGGGCATCTGTATCAGCAAAGAAGAAGTCAAAATCTCCCTATTTGCAGACGATATGATTGTATACACAGAAAATCCTAAAGAATCCAAAAGCAGACTACTCAAACTAATAAGAAGAGCTCAGCAAAGTCTCAGGATACAAGAGAAACATAAATAAATCAGTAGGATTCCTTTATACCAACAACAATATTAGTAAAGAAGAAATCACCAAATCAATACCATTTACTATTGCCCATAAGAAGATAAATTACCTAGGAATAAATCTAACCAGAGAAATAACAGACCTTTACAAAGAGAACTACAAGTCTTTACTTCAAGAGTGACCATATATTGGATGCACTTTATGGTTCTATGCATTTATAGGATATCATCCTGCTGACTTCTGGCTGGAGGAAGGAGAGTGGGTAGACAGGAGGGGAAAGGAGACTGTTGGGAGGATGAGACATGTATGGAGGAGAGAGGAATAGTGTGCTGTCACCGGGCAGGGAGAGCAGTGGAAGCTGCATATAGGTGGGCCTGTAAATTTATACGGGAATGTACATTTTCACTCAGTCATAATAATAATAATAATAAAAAAACTACAATGAAATATGGTCTCACCCCAACAAGATTGGTCATGATCCAAACACCACAAAACAACAAATGCTAGAGAGGCTGTGGACATATTGGAACTCTCCTGTACTGTTGGTAGGACTGTAAAATGGTGCAGCCTCTCTGGAAAGCAATCTGGGGCTTCCTTAAAAAGCTGGATATAGATATACCATTTGACCCAGTAATTCCACTGCTCTGAATATATCCTACAGAATCAAGGCCATTCACACCAACTGATACCTGCACACAAATGTTTCTTGCAGCACAGTCCACAATAGCAAAAAGATGAAATTAACCCAGATGCCCAACAACAGAGGAATGGATAGATAAAACTACGGTATATATACTCAACAGAACACTATGCAATGATGAAGAACAATGATGATTTTAGGAAACATCTCATAACCTGGTTTCAATTGGAGGACATTATGTTGAGTGAAAGTAATCAGTGACAAAAGGACAAATATTGTAGGAGACCCCTATGATAAGAATTTAAAAACAAACTCATGCATAGAAGAAAAGACTCTTTGACAGCTGCAAGGGAGGGGAGGGAGGGAGGGCGATTAGAGGTAGTTTTAGATTAGATAGCTGATAGAAATTTGGTTGGGTGAAATCGGTGACAGCACACATTAGAAAGAAGATCAATATTAACTGGATTTCAACATAGCATGATTATTCCTCCCATCTTAACCCAATATTGAAAGGAGAGAGGAGCTGGGGCCAGGGGCTGGGGACCAGGGATCATGCTCTCAGGGGAAATCGAGGCCAATTGGCACAATAAGTGTTTTGCTAAGAGAGCTTTCTGCACCCCACATTGGTGAGTGTCGTCTGGGGTCTTTAAAGCTGCCAAGCTGCCATCTGAGGGTACAGCAAAAGGTCTCAACTCAGCAGGAACGGATGATCAACAGGGACCAAAACAACATGGGGCAAAGAGAACTCAGAAGACAGAGAGACCCACATGAGTGGGTGACCACATCGACTTGTGACCATAACAACCCGATGGTATCTGGCCACCAGCAGTGATAGCCATGATGGAGCTCACAAAGTTTAGTCTCACTGGCAACACGAGAATAAAAAGGTGTATACCCTGAGATCTCCACTAAAATACTGCAATTGATGGTCCAGGGACCTTGGGGTTCCCCTGGGAGCATGGTCCCTCGCCCTGATGCTGCCCCTGTGCATAAATCATAATGGAGGTCAGCTCTTTGGACAGGAACAGATTGGACTTGGCGATGCAGAGTGACCATATCATGTGTGCACTTCATGGTTCCATGCATCTATTAGGATGTCGTCCTGCTGACCTCTTACTGGAGGAAGGGGAGTGGGTGGAGAGGAGCGGCTAGGAGACTGTTGGGAGGATAAGACATACATGCACGGAGCAGAGACGAAGAGTGTGCTGTCACCGGGCAGGGACAGCAGTGGGAGTTGCATATAGGTGGGCATGAAAATTTATATAGGAATGTACATTTTCATTCAATCATAATAAAAATAACTGCATTCAATTGTAGACCCTCTTCTTAAGTGTTTACCACATTCTTCAACTTCCATTAAGCAAACAAAAATTTTCTTTTTAAGATACAATACTGTTTAACATCCCCCATTCAGTATAATCCATGTGAGTCAGTTGAATTACAACAACAAAAAAAACCAACAATCTGTCCTCATCACAGTTTGTATAGCCCATTTACTTGCTTTTTTTGTTTCATCTGCTTTTCCTAAGTGATTTTCAAATATGGTAAAAACTATTATGTGGCAGTCCACCAATTCCCAACTCCCTAGAAAGTAGCTTTCCAAACACACAGCTTTCCAACATAAATCTTCACTTACTAATTAGGTCACTCTGTTTTTACTGTGCAAGAGACCTAAGGGAATACAGCATTCAGGTCCAAATAAAAAGCATAATTTTTCTGGGCCCGTAAAAGATAATTTTAACAAATTTAACAAAATGAAAGAAGGCAAGAAGGGCAGTGTGGGAAGCTCTGTGTTTTCTGCATTCCTTCATAGCCACAGTAGAAGCAATCTTGTGGGAAATATTGAGGCCCATAGTTGGTTGATAAATCAAAAAAGCTCCAGTAGAAATCGTACAGTTTTCTGTATCATTTCATTTTAACTTAAAACATGAAATGCATGTTTATTCACTGCTCCTTTGATCTAGGGCCAAGGTTATATCTTTAAGCATAAGCCTGTTAGTTGAGTCCTGGGATCTTATTCTGTAAGATTACTCCACCACCATGATGAATGCATGGACTACAATTTACAAATTTAATTTCTTCCAAGTGGAAAGAAAACTTCAAGACACTTGCAAGGCAATGTGAATTCAGAATCCTTACAGGTTTTTACAATTGTCTCCAAAATCTTTTCCAGCCACACGGTCAGGGCTACGATGAAGTGAATGAAGCACTTGCCTCTAACTCAAAAATTAAACCAAAAACCAAGATCCAAACCTGTTGTCACTGTGTTGATTCCAACTCACAGCAACCCTATGAGACAGAGTAAAATTGTCCCATAGGGTTTCCAAGGCTATAATCTTTATAGAAGCTGACTGCCACATCTTTTTCCCGCAGAGTGGGTTCAAACTGTCAGCTTTTTTCCTTAGCAGGGGTGCTTTCAGCAATGCTATTGTTGATGGTTGTGCTGGACATTGTTATCTTGAGGCTGCTATGTATGTATGGTGGGATGAACAAAATGGATAATTATGTACATGTCACTGAAAACTAATATTTTTGGAATTGTTGAAAGGAGGTACATATGTAATATGGCTGAAAACCAAAACCAAACCCAGTGCCGCCAAGTTGATTCTGACTCACAGCAACCCTATAGGACAGAGTAGAACTGCTCCATAGAATTCCAAGGATCACCTGGAAGATTTAAATAACCAATCTTCTTGTTAGCTGACTTAGCACTTAACTATTATACCACGAGGGTACTGAATACAGTTGAAGTTAGGTGAAAACCTATAGTCTTAAATTTGCCCTAGAATTGTCAATGTGAATTCATGAGACATTTTATCTTAAAATCATAAGCTGTTTCCCTGAAAGGCCCTGAAGTGATGATGAACCTAGTAGCAAAAATACCCCTAGCACCCAGAACGTGATATCTAAACATCATGTCCCCCAAAGGGAACAAGACTTCTTTAGAAAAGGGAGTGCAGGGAGGCTGATTAGGCTCTGAAGCAGAAAACACAGCAGATGAGTCTGGAATACTTTGATGTACAAGAAAGCAAGGAAGCCATCCAAGAGTGTTAGGACTGTGTCAAAAGGGCTTTGGAGCCTACTTAAGCTCTCACTGGACAAATAAGGGATAATCTGAGCGTCATTAAGGATAATGACTGCAGTGGACTGAAACACATCAAATATGTTTAAATAAATAAGTTCATAATGATGTTAAAAAATATCAGTGGTCATTTATGGAGGATGCTAAAGAACCAACTCATTATTCTCAAACCAGCTAACAATGAGTATCAAGCGCTTATCCTACCCTTTCTATATGATTTCTACCTCAGGATACTCATTGCCATCGAGACAATTCTAACTCATAGCAATCCCATAGGACAGACTAGAATTGCTCAAGAGAGTTTCCAAGGCTGTAAATCTTTATAGAAGCAGGCTGCTACATTTTTCTTCCACAGAGTGGCTGGGGCTGGTGGTGGGTTCAAACTGGCAACTTTTTGGTTAACAGCTGAGAGTTTAACCACTACATGACCAGGGCTCTTTTAAAATCCACTGCTTTTGACTCGATCCAACTCACAGAGACCCAGTGGAACAGAGTAGAACAGGTTGAGAGGGTTTTCAAGGAGCAAACTGTCACATCTTTCTCCCACAGAGCAGCTGGTAGATGCAAACGGGCAATCTTTCAGTTAGCACCCCAGTGCTTCAACACTATACCAACAGGGCTCCTGGGCCTCCTTTACCACAAGATAAATGCACTGTAACAGAAGTAAGTGCAAAAGCTTGGGGAACAGTGAGGAGAGGTTCAATATCAGTCTACAGGAGAACTAACCACAGTGTGAAAGATGAATGCTAAAATAAAGAGAATGGTGGCAGGGAGAAGTTTATAGACTGTCATGAGAGTCTGAAAGAATAATAGGGAGATCTTGAAACAAAATAGTGGTAACAGAACTGGCAAGGAGTGCCAAGTTAAATTGACTAATTGGGAGGACATCAAAACAAAACCCATTGCTGTTGAGTCAATTCCAACTCATAGCGACCCTATAGGATAGAGTAGAACTGCCCCATAAGGTTTCCAAGGAGTGCCCAGTGGATCGGAACTGTGAAGCCTTTGCTTAGTAACCATAGCTCTGAACCACTACACTACTAGGGTTTCCCTACAGGAGAAGTTTAAAATATACTAGCCAAGCCAGCCAAGTGCCGTCAAGTCAGATCTGACTCATGGTGACCCCAGGGGCCAGGGTAGAACTGACCCCCAGAGTATTCAAGAAGCGCCTGGTGGATTTGAACTGCTGACCTTGTGGTTAGCAGTGGTAGCACTTGTCCACTAAGGTTTTGTATTTTGGGTGACTAATGAATGGGGTTGTCATTTAACCAAAGTGATGACTCTTAGGGAAGGCAATATTCTTATCAACTTTTCCAGGGTTAAAAAATTATCCTTACAAAAAGTGCATAAGCATAAATTAGGTCACAAGCAAACAGAGAAAAGGAAATAAGTGCAGGTATTGTCCTTCTTTGAGAATCTTTATTGTTCTCTAAGATCTATTACTTTTACTTCCAGAGTATACAATACTATTTAACTGTTGACTTTATTAGTTTCCTTTCTTTGCCTCTTTCACTGGAAGGCACCTCAAATAATGATCTACACTCCCTGCTCCCAGAACAAGGAGTCCAAAACACCTGGGTTCTAGTCCTCACTTATCCAGTTTCTGTGTGCCTCTGGACCAGTTACCTTCTAAATCTCAGTAATCTCATCTGTAAAAAAGGTAATATTTACTTATTTCCATTCTGTCTATTCATTCATTCACCTAGTAAATGACAACGACAACTGCAGCAGAAGCAATGACAACAACAGCAAAAACCATAAACTGAGGACATGTTGTAAATCAAGTCACATAATGTAACGGTGCTTTGGAAACTGAAAGCATGAGTATAAAATGAGATAACGTAAAAGCGGTTTGTACAGTTTAGGGAATTATAGGAGACAATACTGTTATTTCCTCAAACTGTAATTACTTATCAACAGCTACTAGATGTTCATTCTGGTACAGGATTAACCATCTGTTAGTGGGCATTTGATGAGCACCAACTAGCTGCCAAGCAGTATTCGAGGCAGCTAGTACATACATTTTCAGTAATTCTTACTACTCTTCAAGGTAGGCATAACTATTTGAAATCTGTTGATGGAGACACTGAGACTCAGATTAAGTAACTTGCCCAGTATCAAAACAGTCAGAAGTGATGAAGCCGAGCTGTCTGATTATAAAGCCTGTCTACCTTATAAAGGTAACCACATTCCTTCCTTCACGCTTTGCATTCTGACTTTTGCCCACAGTTCATACTGTTAGCAAGCACTACCTCTTCAAGTCAGCAACCTGTTAGCAGTCTCGATCTGCCTTCTAAATAGGATAGTGCTGAGCAATATCTCCAGGAAACTCTCCACTGTTTCCTGCCCCACTTTGATTTCTGTTCTGTACCTTACTACTCGAATTCTCCTCTTTTTAATTCTCTCAGTCTTTAAATTCTCTCTCTCAGCTTTCAACTCCAACCTCTTTCATTTCACTCCATAGCTCCTCTCTCAGATTTCCTAAACACCTATTGCTTCAACTACTCTGTAATCTTTAGTCCACAACTTGTGCCTTGATGTTTCAAAGTAGCTCCAACCCTTTGCTTTCCTGATGATGTATTATCTCTGTGGAGTCAATAACTATAGCTCATCTACCCAAGGCATCTAATGAATGCTACTCACAAAACTAACTGCCCAAAGTGTTTGTTGACTTCTCTCTCCCTTTCAGACAGAATATATTTGAGCACTTTTTCTTTCAGTAAAACAAACGTTACTTCCCAGTAATTAATAGGAATTTGCGCAAAGGCACTGAAACATTCCACTAGAAAATTATCTAAGCTTCTGAATATTAAGTCAAACAATCTTTTTTTAACACATAAAGTGAACATTTATAACATTTGACAGTATAATGTCTAGACAGTGGCAATTCTGTGGTAACTTCATTCACTCAAAACTGCAAGAAATAAATAAGTAAACAAGATGCCTCACAGGCAACAGATGTCACACAGCTCAAGCACAAATGTACATTCATGTTACTAACTGACATGCCCCTTAGTCCTTCATGTATAGTTAGAATAAGCTTGGAAAACTGGTTTTTAAGCCTGCAACCCATCAGAAGGGGGCACACTAAAAATAGTAAAACATGACATCTGACAGCAAGAACAGAAAGAGAAAAAACATAAAAAAGCAGCTCAGGGAATGAAAGAAAAGCGTAACAGTCCAGGATCACACACTGTAGAAGCAAACAGTCCTATAAGTCTCAACAGATCCTACGGGTATCTCTAAAACATTGTATGGTGATAGCCATGAGTCAGCAAGAAAAAAATATTTCACTAAAGTATTAAAAATGAAAAATACATTATGTTAAAGGGACAACCTTTATTATTTAAAAACAATTCTAGAATGGTTCATTTCACAAGGAGCCAAGAAAACTCAAGTTTTAACTGTTATAAGCACTATCTTCACTCTTAATCACACATTTTCTCACTAAAAATACAGGAAATTCCCAAAGCTGTGTCAACTACCTTATCCAAACTATCAAAGTAAATCTTATAATGTATAAAGGAGTAGGACATTTACAATATGCATATTAAGAAATGTGCGAGTTTACAGTAAGAAAAGGAGGACCCGTGGCATGATGGTTAAGTGTTTGGCTAATCAAAAAGGTCAGCAGTTCAAATTCACCAGCCACTCCTTGCAAACCCTATGGGTCAGTTCTACTCCATCTTTGTAGGGTCACTATGAGTCAGAATCAACTCAACAGCAACGGACTTTTTTTACAGTAAGAAAACAGTCACTCTACCTTACTGTAGAAATATTTATTAGTGAAGAAAATGCATTCCATAGGTACAGTTGATTGTCAGAAACTTCATTACCAGAAGTAGAAAAATACAGAAAATAGGTTATATATTACTACATAACTTCCTTTCCAAACCTAAGGATGTGCACCCCAATTCGGCTCCAGGAAAGGTGGGCTTTAGGCGCTTGGTCCTCCCCTGGAAATACTTCTCTCTCTGGCAACCCACCTCTCCCGTGCCAGATGACATCCTTTCCACTATCAGGGAAGAAGCATTATAGAATAATTATTAAGATCATCATCTCTGGAGACAGTTGGCCTAGGTTCAAAATCTAGCTGCACCACTGAACTATGTGACCCTGAGCACTTAACCTCTCTGTAGAACGGAAACAAAGTACCTAGCACTTAGTATCATACAAAAATGTTAGAGGTATGAAATTTACAGCACACTTCTAGTGAACCAAGGACTGTATTAGGCATTAGGGACACAAAAATGGGTAAGAAACACTCCTCACTTTCAAAGAACTCACCCTCATGGGAAAAATACAACTTAAAAGAACCAAAAACAAACAAACAATTGCTCTTAATTCTGACTCATAGTGACTCTACAGGGTAGAATAGAAATGCCCCCCCATAGGGTTTCTAAAAAGTACCTGGTGGATTTAAACTGCTGACTTTTGGGTTTACAGCCATAGCTCACTACTATGCCACCAGGGCTTCCACAATTTAAATAGAGCATAGTAAATTGAATAAATGTGTGTCTGCCCCTGTGTTATGGTACTTTATCCAACCAGCTTCCCAGAGGACACGTCTCCCGTGTTTTAAAAGTAGAAATTAGACAAGCAAAACAAGAGCCACCATCATATCTCCTGAGACACAATCAGAGCTAATCCTTGCACATCATGTATGACTGAATTTGAAATATTGTATTTGAATTCTGTGTAAAATTTAAAGGTTCTGCTCTAGAATCTTGCCACCGTCTACCAACTGAGCAGTGTGAAATTTCCACAGTAAAGATCCATCTCCCAAGAATGCCATTACATCCTTTTTTTGTTTCAAATGTGAAATACACCTAAAAGTGGCAGTGGATAAAAAGAGAAATAATATTTATAGTAGCTTTCTATGTGCCAGACACTTTACATTGGTTATTTCACCTAATTCTCAGGACAACCCAGTGGATGAGGTATGATTATCCTTTTTATAAATAAAGAAACAAGTATCTTGAGGTTAACTAATGTACACAAGATTACAACTAGTAAATGGATGAGTCAGGATGCTATCCTTGGTGTCTTGACCTGCATCCCTAAATCACACTGCTTCTCTACATACCAATAGGAACGTAACACACATTAAAGGGCAACAATCAATCACACTGGGATAAAGACCCCTCTTCTCAGAGACCATGGGTGAAAGACCTTAGCGTTTTTAAATCATACACGAAACTTGTAGAAGTTGTTTTGAGAAATGCAGGCACGTACTTATAATAAGCTAGGCCAAAAAGAGTCAGTGAGTAATATCCTCTAGAGAACCATTTGGAAATGGGTTGGGGTGATTTTACTACTTACAAATATTGGGGGAAACCACTAGCATTTGGTAAGGACAGGACAGAGTCATAGCATGTACAAGACAGTCCAGAACAAGAGGGAGCTGTCCCATATCCCAGAAGAGAGGAACAAACTCAGTATATCTAGACATCAGAAGTAGTCTAGTATATAATAACAATAGGAAGCTTTTACAACAGTTAACAGAAAATCCTAATGTTTTATAGCAAAATCTTTACAGAAACAGAAGCTTGAATAAAATAGGCATTGTCTCAAAAACTATAGAATAATGCACCCATCACATGCCATCAACTATGTATTAAATCAAAGGGACTTTAGTGTAATAGTGTAATTACTGCAAAGAAAAAAATCATAGGGGATATTTAAGTATCTTTTTAATAGATTTCAAACAAAGTGTTATTAAATTAGTAGAAACTCATGAACCAGATGGATGTTAACAAAAGCTACATTAAAATATTTCATATTGTTGTCTATGTATACACACAATGGTAAATATATATATAATAAAACATCTGCCATATCAATATTTTTAACATGTACAGTCAGTGACATTGTGTTCATGATTTTGTATAACCATAACTGCCATCCATTTCCAAATTTTTCCATTGCCATTAACAGGTTCAGTGTACCATAAACTGAGCTCTCCTTTCCCTCTCCTTCTCACTCCCCACCTCCATAACCACTAACAAACTTAGATTTATACATACTTCTGTATTCTGGATATTTCACTTAAGTGGAATCTTACAATGTTTACCCTTTTGTGACTGACTTATTTCACTCAGTGTATTTTCAAGGTCCACCTATGTTATAACAAATACTAGGACCTCCTTTGTCTTCATGGTTAACTAATATTCCATTGTATGTATGCACCACATTTTATTGGTACATTCATCTACTGACAGACATGTAGGCTCTTTCCACCTTTTGGCTATCATGAATGTGTTGCAACGAACACTGGCTAACAAGTCGCTGTTTGAGTTTCTACTTTCAAATCCTTTGGGAATACTATGTACTAAGGATTGTGATTGCTGGGTCATATGGTAGTTCTGTGTATAAATTTCTGATGAACTGAAAAACGCTTTTCCACCAGCGGGTATACCATTTTATAATCCCACCAACAATTAATGAAGGTTTCTATTTTTTCCACATGCTTAACAACAGACACCTGTTGTTACCTGTTTCTTTGCTTTTTTAAATTAAAACCATCTTAGTAGACATGAAGTGACAATCTCATTATGGTTTTGACTTGTGTCCGCCTATTGAAAAATACTGCCACTGGTCTGCCAGTTTGTTGTACTGTGGTGGCTTGCTTGTTCTTGTGATGCTGGAAGTTATGCTACTGGTATTTCAAATGCTACCAGGGTCACCCATAGTGGACAGGTTTCAGCAAGCTTCCAGATCAAGGAGACTAGGAAGAAGGACCTGGTGGTCTATTTCTAAAATAAATAGCCAGTTAGAATTTTATAAATTGCAGTGGAACACTGTCTGATACAGTTTTGGAAGATGAGCCCGCCAGGTTAGAAGGCACTTAAAATATGACTGGGGAAGAGCTGCCTCCTCAAAGCAGAGTCTACCTTAAAGACTTCAATGCAGTCATGCTTTCAGGACCTTCATTTGATGATATGGCAAGAAAGCAAACAGAAAAAAAAAAAAAAAAAAAAAAAACAGCCCGAAATATCCATTAGTAAACAAACGTGGAATATACAAACTATAAACCTAGGAAAATTGGAAGTTGTTAACAGTGAAAAAAACACACTAAGATCAATGTCTTAGGAATTCTAAAACCCAAAAAACAAACCCATTGCCTTCAAGTTGATTCTGACTCACAGCAGCTCTTTAGGACACAGTAGATCTGCTACATAGAGTTTCCAAGGAGCACCTGGCAGATTCAAACTGCTGATGTTTTGGTTACCAGATACAGCATGTAACCACTATACCACCAGGGTTTCTGTCCTGGGTATTGTTGTTGTTGTTGTTAGGTGCCATAGAGTCAGTTCTGACTCACAGCAACCCTATGCACAACAAAACAAAACTGCCTAGTCTTGTGCCATGTCCACAATTGTTTTTATGCTTAAGCCCATTGTTGCGGTCACTATGTCAACGCATCTTGTTGAGGGTCTTCCTCTTTTTCACTAACCCTCCACTCTACGTATCATGATGTCCTTCTCCAGGGACTGATCCCTCCTGACAACATGTCCAAAGTATTTAAGATGAGCAGTCTTGCCATCTTTGCTTCTAAGGCGTACTCTGGTTGTACTTCTTCCAGAAAAGATCTGTCAGAGGACACTCTCAAAGTTACTCTCAACTGTAGAGTATCTAAAAGCTAACAAAAGAAAAGATAAAGGAAATGAGCTGAACAGAAGATTTCAAAGGGTGGCTCCAGTATATCAAGAATTATAATGACATGTGCAAAGACTTGGAGTTAGAAAACCAAAAGGGAAGAACACACCCAGCATTTCTCAAGCTGAAAGAACTGATGAAAAAATTCAAGTCTCAAGTTGCAGTACTGAAGGATTCTATGGTGACTATGTTGAACAATGCAGGAAGCATCAAATCTGATGCAGGAATACAGAGAGTCACTGTACCAAAAAGAACTGGTCAACATTCAACCATTTCAAGAGGTAGCATATGACTAAAAGCTGATGGTACTGAAGGAAGAGATCCAAGCTACACTGATGGCAATGTTGGAAAATAAGGCTCCAGGAACTGACAGAATACCAGTTGAGATGTTTCAACTAATTGATGCAGTGCTGGAAGTATACACTTGTCCATGCCAAGAAGTTTGGAAGACAGCTACCTGGCCATCCAACTGGAAGAGATCCATATTTGTGACCATTTGAAAGAAAGGCGACACAACAGACTGCAGAAATTATCAAACAATATCACTACTATCACAAGCAAGTATGAATTTGCTGAAGATAATTAAAAATAGGTCCAGCAACACATTGATAGAGAACTGCCAAAAACTGAAGTCAGGTTCAGAAGAGGAGCTGGAATGAGGTACATCATTGCTGATGTCAGATGAATGTTGGCTGACAGCAAAGAATAACAGACAGATGTTTGCCTGTGTTTTACTGACTATGCAAAAACATTCAACTGTTTGGGTCATTAAAAACTGTGGATAATATCATGAAATAGGACTTTCAGAACACTTAATTGTGCCATGTAGAACCTATACATAGAGGAAGGAGATACTGCAAATTAGGAAATGTGTGGGTAGGCCTGTATCATTACACCATACATCTTCAATCTGTATGCTGAGCAAATAATCTTAGAAGCTAGATTCTATGAAGAAGAATGCATTAAGATTAGAGGAAGACTCATTAACAACATTCGAGGAAGACTCATTAGCAACCTTCGTTATGCCCATGAAACACCTTGTTTGCTGAAAGTCAAGGGGACTTGAAGCACTTACTGATAAAGATCAAAGACTACAACTTTCAGTATGGATTATACCTCAACATAAAGAAAACGAAAGTCTTCACAACTGGACCAATAAGCAACATCATGATAAATGGATAAAAGATTGATTGTCACAGATTTCATTTTATTTGGATCCTCAATCAAAGACCATGGAAGCAGTAGTCAAGAAATCAAATGACTTAATTGTACTGAGCAAATCTACTGCAAAAGACCTCTTTAAAGTGTTCAAAAGCAAAGAGGTTACCTTGAGGACTAAGGTGTGCCTGACTCAAACCATTGTACTTTCAGTTGCCTCATATGCTTGTGAAAGTGGACAATGAATAATGAAGATCAAAAAAGAATTGGTGTCTTTGAATTATGGTGTTAGAGAAAAATACTGAATATAACATGGACTGCTAGAAAAAATTAGTGCATCTGTCCTGGAGGAAGTCCAGCCAGAATGTTCCTTATAAGTAAGAACAGCAATACTTTGTCTGAAGTACTTTGGACATGTTTTCAGGAGGGACAATCCCAGGAGAAGCAGAGGTTAAAATAGAGGGCCTGTGAAAAAGAGAAATACCCTCAATGAGATGGGTTGACACAGTGGCAGTAGTTTCACCAAAGGGCTTAAACAGCAATGACTGTGAGGATGGCACAGGACTGGGTAGTGCTTTGCACTGCTGTACACAGGGTTGCTATGAGCAGGAACTGACTTGATGGTATCTAAAAACAACAATAACAAATGAGAAAGATGTGGTTGTCTGCCTCCATAAAGGATTGAGCCTTGGAAACCCTATTAGGGCAGTTTCAATCTGTCTTATAGAGTCATTATGAGCCTGAATCTACTTGATAACAAAGGATTCTGTGGAGTATGGTGACTTTGTCTTAGAGGGGCCATGGTGGCACAGTGAGTAAGTGCTCTGTCTGCTAATCAGAAGGTCAGCAGTTCAAATCTGCCAGCCTCTCTAAGGGAGAAAGATGCGCTTCTATAGAGATTTATAGTCTTAGAAACCCTGTGAGGCAGTTCTACTCTGTCCTGTAGGATTGCTATGAGTTGGAATCAGCTCAATGGCAATGGCTTTGGGCTTGGTGATGAGTAACGAAGGAGCCCCAGTGGCATAAAGGTTAAGAGCTAGGCTGCTAAACAAAAGGCTGGCAATTCAAACCTACTCAGTAGCTTTTCAGGAGAAAGACCTAGCGATTTTCCCTAGTAATGATAACAGCCTAGAAAACTCTATGGGGCAGTTCTGCTCTGTCACATAAGTCACTATCAGTCAAAAATCAACTCAAACGTACCTAACAACAGCAATGACTAATGACTAGGAAGAAAAGCCTAGTGATCTACTGTGAAAATCAGGCAAGGAAAACCCTACAAATCACAATGGTGTTACCTACAATCAGTCATGAGGATGTCACAGTACCACTTCCGTTCCACTGGTCATGGGTTCCCCATGAGCCAGGGGCTGACAATGTCAATAGTGGCTAATGATCATTGAGCACCTTTTCATGTGCTTCTTGCCCATTTGTATTTCTCCTTTGATGAAACATCTATTTAAGTCCATTGTCCAGTTTTTATAAGGTTGTTTGTCTCTTTGTAAAAATTCTTTATATAATTTAGACATTAAACACCTATCATAAGATATACAGTTCCCAAAATTTTTCTCCCCATCTGCATGTTGTCTGCTTGTTTTGCTGATAAAGTCCTTTGATGCACAAAATTGTTAATTTTCAAGGAATACAATTTATACATTTTGCCTTTTGTTGCTGATATTTTTGGAGTCATACCTACAAATCCATTGTTGTAAACTAGGTCTTGAAGTACCCTTATGTTTTCTTTGAAGAGTTTTATATACCTTACATCTAGGTCTTTGATCCATTTTTAGTTAGTTTTTGCATATGGTGTAAGGTTCAGGTCTGGGTTCATTGTCTTGTCTGTGAAAATCCAGTTGTCCCAAAACCATTTATTAAAGATGTTATTCCTTCCTCAATGGATGAACATAGACTCTTGCCAAAGATCGATTGATAAGAGCTGCACAAGTTTATTTCTGGACTTTCAAGACCATTCTATTGTCCTATTTGTCTATCATTATACCAGTACCAGACTGTTTTGATTACTTTAGATTTTAGATTTATGATATGTTTTGAGATCAAAAAGTATGAGTCTTATATGGTGCTCTTTTTCAAGATTGCTTTACCACTTGGGGGGGCCCCCTGCCGTACCACATAAAGTTGAGATTTGGATTTTACCTTTCTGCAAAGAAGGTTGTTGGAATTTTGATGAGGATTGCCTTGACCCTATAGATTTCTTTGCATAGACGTGACATCTTAACAATAATGAAATCTTCAAATATATGAACACAGATTGTCCTTCCATTTATTTAGATCTTTAATTTAGTTCAGTAATCTTTCATAGTTTCAGTGCATCAGTCTTTTGCCTCTTTGGTTAAATTTATTCCTAAATATTTTATTCTTTCATCTATTTTTAATTTAATTTTTTCCTTAATTTCCTTTTCTTTTTGTTCACTAATGATGTAGAAATATATGACAGATTTTTGTGTGCTGACATTTGTATCCTGCCACTTTGCTGAATTCCTCTTTTAATTCTAACAGCTTTCTGGTAGATTCTTTGAGGTCTTCTATATATGAGATCACATACTCTGCAAACAAGAGCTAGTTTTAGTTCTTCCTTCCTGATTTGGATGCCATTTATTTCTTTTTCTTACCTAATTGGTCTGGCTAGAACTTCCAGTTCAATACTGAGTAGCAGTAGCATGAACAGGTATCTTTGTCTTCTTCCTCGTCTTAAGGGAAAGCTCTCAGACGTTGTCCATTGAGTATGATGGTCACTGCAGATTTTCAATAAATGCCCTTTATCAGATTGAGGTATTCCCCTTCTATTCCTAGCTTGTTGAGTTTTTTGTAATAAAGTGTGTCAGACTTTGTCAAATGTCTTCTCTGCATTGATTAAGATGATCGTGTGGCTCTTTTCCTTTGTTTTATTTAATGTGGTGTAATATATTGATTGATTTTCTAATATTAAACCACCCTTACATTCCTGGGATAAATTTCAACTGATGATGGCATACAATCCTTTTAATAAGTTTTTTATTCAGTTTGCTTGTATTTTGTTGAGGATTTTCACATCTGTAACCACAAGGGCTCTGGTCTGTAATTTTCTTTTCTTGTGAAACTCTGGAGGCTTAGTGGTTAAGCACTACATCTGCTAGCCAAAAGGTCGGCAGTTCAAATCCACCAGGCCATCCTTGGAAACTCTGTGGAGTAGTTCTACTCTGATCCATAGTGTCACTATGAGTCAGAATTGGCTCAACAGAAGTGTGTTTGTTTTTCTGGTGTTGTGATGTCTTTGCCTGGCTTTCATATTGATGCTAGCCTCACAGAGTGAGTTAGAAAGTAGTGCCTCCTCTTCTACTTTCAGGAAGAGTTAGAGCAGGACTGCTATTGTTTTTCAAGTGTTTGGTTAAAATCCCTAGTGAAGATATGATCCTGGATTTTACTTGAAAGTTTTCTGATTACCAATTCAATCTCTTCATTTTTTTTTATTGGTTGATTGAGGTCTTCTATTTCTTCTTTGGTCAATGTAGAAAGTTTGTTTCCACACAGAATGAACAGCTGGCAAGGGTGGCTAAAGTCTTCCATTTCTATACACAGCTCCCTCCCCACTATGTGAGGGCCTATTTTTTTTGTAGCCAGAGATCAGGTGCCCTTTCTCTTCCACAGGTAAGCTGTGGGTAAACTTCGACTGTCACAGTTGTCTGTCCACAAGGAGCCCCAGTGACACAGTGATTACAGAGCCCTGTTGCTACCAAAAAGGCCAACACTTCAAATCCACTAGCCACTATTTGGAGACCCTATGAAGCAATTCTACTTTATGAGTCAGAGTCAACTCCACAGCAACAGGTTGGATTTTTGCTCTCTCCATAGCAACAAGAGCAGGAGGGGTGGGCACACCCCGAAGAGACCACCAGGGAGATTGTTCCTGTCCATTACACCTGAAGTTTGAGATCTTTCTCTGTATAGAGAAGCTGTGTGTTTTCTGGGGGAACAGGCTCCACCAGAACCATCAGTCTGTGTATCCCACTACAGTTGTACACAAGTCTGTGGCCTGGGAGAGAGTAGGGTAGAAGCAGTGGATGAAGCCCTTATTCCATGATATAAGACTCATCAACATCTTAGGTCTGCTTTAGGTCCTTTCAGCTGTCCTCTGCCCACCAATTCAAAGTCCTTCAGGGCCAGGTACTGCTTTCTTGCAGTTTTTGTAAGATCAGGAATCTAGACTTGCTCGTGCTTGTGCCTCCCACAACCTATATAAATACAGAAAGAGGGTTTTGGTTAGGTGCCATCAAGTGGGTTCTAATTCAGAGGAACCCTAAGTATCAGAAACACTGCCTGGTCCTGTGCCATCTTCATGTCTGTTGTTATGCTTGAACCCTCCACTGCAGTCACTGGGTCAGTCTATCTCATAAGGTCTTCTTTTTTGCTGACCCTCTAGTTTACCAAGCATGATGTCCTTCTCCAGGGATTGATCCTTCTTGATAACATGTCCAAAGTACGTGAGAATAAGGTTCATTGCAATCACTTCTAAAGAGCATTGTGGCTGGACTTCTTCCACAGCAGCTTGTTCATTCTTAGCCAGTCCATGGTATATTCAACATCCTTCATCAACCCCACAATTCAAAGGCATCAATTTTTCTTTGGCCTTCCTTATTCACTATCCACTTTCATATGCATATGAGGTGATTGAAAACACCATGGCTTGTGTCAGGTGGACTTCAATCTTTAAGGTGATGCTTTTGCTTGGTAGTGCTTTAAAGAGGTCTTTTGGAGCAGATTTGCCCAATACAATCTGTCATTTGATTTCTTTTTTTTTTCTTATTTAATATGACTAAGTGAAAATGTACATTCCCATATAAATTTACATGCCCACCTACATGCAGCTTCCACTGCTCTCCCTGTCTGGTGACAGCACACTATTCCTCTCTGCTCCATGCATGTCTCATCCTCCCAACAGTCTCCTTTCCCCTCCTCTCCGTCCACTCTCCTTCCTCCAGCTAGAGGTCAGTAGGAAGATATCCTATAGATGTATAGAACCATAAAGTGCATCCAATATATGGTCACTCTGCATTGCCAAGTCCAATCCATTCCTGTCCAAAGAGTGGACCTTCATTATAATTTATGGGTAAGGGCAGCATCAGGGCCGGGGGCCATGCTCTCAGGGGAACCCCGAAACAGCTGGACCATCAATTGAGGTCTTTCAGTGGAGATCTCAGGATGCAACCCTTTTTATTCTTGTGATGCCAGTGAGACTCAACCAAGTGAGCTCCATTGTGGCTATCATTGGTGGTGGCCTGGCACCATCCGGTTCTTCCGGTCCCAAGTCGATGTAGGCACCCACTCTTGTGGGTCTCTCTGTCTTCTAGGTTGTCTTTACTGTGTGTCATTTGGTCCTCGGTGAGCATCCATTCCTGCTGAGTTGGGACTGTTTGCTGTGTCCTCGGATGGCAGCGTGGCAGCTTTTAAGAGTCCAGACGCTACTTACCAATGTGAGGTGCAGAGAGCTCTCTTAGCAAAATGCTAGTTGTGCCAATTGGCCTCGATTTCACCTAAGAGCATGGTCCCCTGTCCCCCGCCCCAGCTACTCTATCCTTGCAATATTGGGTTAAGATGGAAGGAGTGCTCAAGTTATGCTGAAGTCCACTTAATGTTGTTCTTGTTTCTAATGTGTGCTATCACCACTTTCTTCCAACCAGATTTCTAGCAACTATCTAAACTAAACCTTCCCCCCTCACCCTCCCTCCCTTCCCTCCCTTGCAGCTGTCAAAGAGTCTTTTCTTCTATACACAAGTCTGTTTTTGAGATCTTATCGTAGAGGTCTCATATAGTATTTGTCCTTTTGTCGCTGACTACTTTCACTCAACATAATGTCTTCCAGTTGAAACCAGGTTAGGAGATGTTTCCTGGAATCATCGTTATTCTTTATCATTGCATAGTGCTCCACTGAGCATATGTACCATAGTTTACCTATCTATTCTTCTGTTGTTGGGCATCTGGGTTGATTCCTTCTTTTTGCTATCGTGGACTGTGCTGCGATAAACATTCTGGTGCATGCGTCCGTTGGTGTGAAAGGCCTTGATTCTGTAGGATATATTCCAAGTAGTGGAATTACTAAGTCAAAGGGTATATCGATATCCATTTTTTTAAGGAAGCGCCAGATTGCTTTCCAAAGAGGCTGGACCATTTTGCAACGATTTTTGTTTTCTTTATGCTGAGGTGGGTCGCCATGAGTCGGATCCGACTCGACGGCACTTGGCTTGGCTTGGCTATGCTGAGGTGTAATTCATAATGAAGGCTGTGGTCTTTGATATTCATCAGTAAGTGCTTTAAGTGTTCGTAACTTTCAGCAAGCAAGGTTATGTCATTTAGATAACTCAGGTTGTTAACGAATATTGCTTCAATCCTGATGTCCTGTTCTTCTTCATAGAGTCCAGTTTCTCAGATTATTTGCTTGGTATATAGAATGAATAAGCAGGGTAAAAGGATATAACTCTGACATACATCTTTCTGACTTTAAACCATGCAGTATCCCCTTGTTCTGTTCAAACAACTGCCTCCTGGTCTATGTAAAGGCTTCTCATGAACACAACTAAATGTTCTGCAATTCCCTTTCTCCACAATGTTATCCATAATTTGTTATGATCCACATAGTCGAATGTCTTTGCATAGTCAACAAAACATCTTTCTGGTATCTTTTGCTTTCAGCTAAGATCCATCTGACACCAGCAGTAATATCCCTTGTTCTATGTCTTCTTCTAAATCTGACTTGAATTTCTACTAATTCCTTCTTGGTGTGGTGCTTCAACCACCTTTGAAAGATTTTCAGAAAAGTCTTAATTAGATGTGATATTAATGGTATTGTTTGATAATTTCCATATTTGATTGGATCACCTTTCTTTGGAACACACGCAAGTATGAATATCTTCCAGTAGACAGCCAGGAAGCTGTCTTCCAAATTTCTTAACATAGATGGGTGCGTACTTTCAGTGCTGCAACATTTTATTCAGTATTATGTCAATTCTGGGAAACTTGTTTTTCACCACTGTCTCAGTGCAGCTTGGACATCTCTCTTCAGTATCATTGGCTCTTGATCATATGCTATCTCCTGAAATGAATGAACATCGATCAACTCTTTTTGGCATAGTGGCTTTGTGTGTGCCTTCCATCTTTTCTTTATGCTTCCTGCATCACTTAATATTTTTCCCCACAGAATTCTTCAATGTTGCAGCTCAAAGCTTGAATTCTTAATTCAGTCCTTTCAGTTTGAGAAATGCAAAGCATGTTCTTCACTTTTCATTTTCTAATCCCAGGTCTTTGGACATGTCATTATAATATTTTACGTTGTCTTCTTGAGCCATCCTTTGGAATCTTCTATTCAGGTCTTTTACTTCATTTCTCCCTTTTTATTTTAGATACTTAGCATTAAAGGGGAACTTTCAGAATCTCCTCTGACATTGATTTTGGTCTTTTTTGAAATTCCTGTCTTTTTAGTGACCTCTTGCTTTCTTCACGTATAATGTCCTTGATGTCATTCCATGACATTTCTGGGTTTGGGTGATTTGGTTATTAGTGTTCAATGTATCAAATCCATTGTTGACATGATCTCTAAATTCAGGTGACCTGTACTCATGGTCATACTTTGATGCTCATGGACTTATTCTAATTTTCTTCAGCTTCAACTTGAACTTGCATATGTGCAGTTGATGGTCTGTTTGGCAGTTGGCCCCTGACCTTGTTCTACCTAATAAAATGAAGCTTCTCCTTTGTCTCTTGCCCAAATGTAATTGATTTGACTCCTGTGTATTCCATCTAGCGATGTACTGCATATAGTTACAGTTTATTTGCTGAAAAACCCCATATTAGCAATAAAGAAGTCATTGGTCTTGCAAAATTCTATAATGTGATTCCCGGCATCATTTCTATCCCCAAGGCCATATTTTCCAACTACTGATCCTTTGTTTCCAACTTTTGCATTCCAATTACCAGTAATTATCAATGCATCCTGACTGCACGTGCAATTCATTTCAGACTGCAGAAGTTGGTAAAAATATTTTGTTTCCTCATTTTGGGCCTTAGTGGTTGGTAGTTAAATGTGAATACAATTGAAGTAATTGGTCTTCCTTGTAGCTATATGGCAATTATCCTACCACTGACAGCACTGTACTTCAGCATAGATCTTGAAATGTTCTTCTAAATGATGAATACAATGTTATTCCTCTTCAAATGGTCATTCACACGTAGACCATATGCTTGTCCAATTAAAAATGGCCCAAACCATTTCAACTTACTAATGCCTAAGATATCTACAAGTATTCCATTTCACTTTTTACTACTTCCAATTTTCTTAGATTCATATTTCATGTATTCCTCATTCCAGTTATTAATGGATGCTTGCAGTTATTTCTTCTCATTTTGAGGCATATACCTTCAGCAAATGAAGGTCCCCAAAGGCATGACTCCATCTATGTCACTAGGGTCAACTGTTCTTTGAGGAGGCAGCTCTCCCCCAGCTGTATTTTGAGTACCTTCCAACCAGAGCAGCTCATATTCCAGCACTATATCATACAATTTTCTGCTGTTATTCATAAAGATTTCAATGGCTAATTTTTTTCAGAAGTAGACCACTAGGTCCTTCCTCCTAGCCTGTCTTAGTTTGGAAGCTCAGCTGAAATCTGTCCATCATGGGTGACCCTGCTGACATTTGAACACCAGTGGTATAGCTTTCAGCATCAGAGCAACACGCGAAACCCCATAATATGATAAACTCAAAGACCTGTAGGGTGTGTGTGTGTGTATAGGAAACCCCGGTGGTGTAGTGGGTTAAGGGCTACATCGGACTTGACTTGATGGCACTGTGTTTGTTTTAAATATATATATATATAATATTGTGTAATGTAATATAATATAATAATATAGTATAATATAATAGTGCTAAGAGGAAACCCTGGTGGCATAGTGGGTTAAGTGCTACAACTGCTAATCAAAAGGTCAGCAGTTCAAACCTTCTAGACACTCCTTGGAAACTCTATGGGGCAGTTCTACTCTGTCCTTTAGGGTCGCTATGAGTGAGACCCAACTCAACAGCAGTGGCTTTGGGTTGTATGCTAAGAAACCTATGCTATCAAATTGAAAGTGTCTAATTGGGTGTTACCCATTATTTTTTGATCTTCTCTGAATAGAAACAACTACTTCCCAACTTCTTCATAGCTCATTATTTTATTGTTTCTCTTGCTAATCCATCTTCTCTTGTTCCTCACCTAGAAAAGGATATCATTTTCAGTTCTTTTTAAGTAGTGGGTACCTAAAATATGCCATGGTAAGTAATGGTATTTCAAAATACAAGATATATTTTCTGTGATACCACTTAACTACCCTGCCCCATATACATAATATAGGCAATTATGATGATACTACACTTATAACTGTGGCCTAGATCACTGGTGAGAATATGATACTTCCTCATTTTCTCTACTTTGTCTGTAATTTGTCCTGGCATGTTAGCTCTACTTCTATCATTTTCTTCTTTTCCTTATCATATACAAATAAGTGTGATCTGTTATTACTTATTCTAACATTTTTATAGTCCATTTGTATTAGTGATTTGTTAATTTATTGGGCTTATTATATGAAATTACCTTCTCTCAAATTTACTATTTAAAAGTAGGTACAAGCATTGACTACTTCATTTCATTTTCTAGTACAGTTGTGCCCTTTCAGTCACATCCTGAAATAGGTACTGTTTTATTACAAATTATGTTTATTTATCCTTTGTGTTATAATCATGGCATTATAAATTCATTATACACTAAAAAAAAACCCGTTGCTGTCAGGTCTACCTCTTAAAGCTACCCTATAGGACAAAGTAGAACTGCCCCATACCTACAGGACAGAGAAGAATTGCCACACGGGGTTTCGCAGCAACCCTACAGGACAGAGTAGAACTGCCTCATATGTATACCAAAACAAATCCATTGCTTTTGGGTTAATTCTGACTCATACTTTATTTCCAGCTCATTAAAGACAGTGTTATGAAACATTTGAAAGTGGTCAAGGGGGATGAAAGAGTTGAGAGCTATCTACAATGAATTGCAAGGTCCTGAACCATGAGGACAGCTCAGAATCTGCCCCTGAATCTCGGGAATAGGAAAAGAAGAATGTTCTTCATGACTAGTAGTTCAGCAAAAACGACTAAAAAGCAGAAGTCTGCAAACTGAAAGCAAGGAAGAGGTTAAAGTGGAGAAGTTTATAAGAAATCCAACAATTAAGTAAGTATGAATATGCATTAGCAAAGGTGACTTCTGGTGATTCTTTCAGACCTTTTCCAGCAGTAGTCACAGTATCAGGATTGATTAAGGGATCTAAAGTGGAATATTGGAAGAGGGATTGGTTATAATTTCAATCTTGAAAGAGTGCCAAAAAACTGAAATTGACTAATAAATCAATTCCTTAACTACAATCTATGACCCAGATAATATGCTTACCACTACAGTAATGCTTAGTTGTACATCAGCTAGCCTGCATATGTGCTGAACTTCAGAAGAACGAGGAAAGAAGGTCATTAAGTCAATGACAGTTAAAGGTCAAAAGGTCACAATACCACAGGCTTAGTTTTAGAAGAAACCTCTATCACCAATAAGCTGCCATTCTCACTCCAAGCATACCAATGAGAAAAGCATTAGAGGCACTGAATGGACCTACAGAGGGCAATTGGTTCAATCCATTAACTCTAAATGGGCTTCATTTTCCCTAAGCCTGGGTTAATATCTGAGCCGGTAACTCAGGGTTAATTATACTTAGGTACTTTTAGAACAAAAAAGCTGAGAGCAGTTTGTTCAGTTCAAGACTTAAAGATGCCTCTGTTGTCTGATGCCAAAGTATCCTAGTGGCACAGTGGTTAAGGGCTACGTCTGTTAACCAAAAGGTGGGCAGTTTGAATTTACCAGGCTGTCTTTGGAAATGCTATGAAGCAGTTACACTCTGTCCTATAGGTTTGCTATGAGTCTGAATCAACTCAAAGGCAGTGGGTTTTTGTGTGTTTGGTCACGTAAGTAGAAAATATAACTTCTAAAGGAACAGTCAAACAACTAGAGAACTAAAATAGAATGAATTTTTTTTCTGTCATGCCCTGAAAACTCTGGCAGCACAGTGTTAAGTGCTACAGCAGATAAGCAAAAAGTTCGCAGTTAGAATCCACCGGGCGCTCCTTGGAAACTCTATGGGGCAGTTCCACTCTGACCTACAGGGTCACTATGAGCTGGAGTTGACTCAATGGCAATGGGTCGGGTTATGCCCTGAAAGGCAGCAGCAACAGAACTTTGGATGATCAAGTTCACCCACATCCCCAGTCTCTTTTGAAAAAGGTCATTCATTCTTGGTTAAGTGTTAGAATGAATTTGATTTCTACAAATTAAACTGAAGAGATAAGCCATGAAGACCACATTTGATAGTGTCACCTTCAAAGAAAGCACGTTTGTATTTTCTGTTAGAGCCTTAGTGGACAGTATTCCCACCAAAAACCAGGAAAAAAAAAAAAAAAAAAAACCACCTAAACCTGTCAAAGTTAGCTAGGGAACTTGATCTCTGCCACTACTTACTAATGTATTTTACTCCAGAATCTAACATTTTCTAGGGATAACAAAGGTCGTAGTTTGCATTACAGAACACACACACAATTGATAAGGTTCCCAGTCTTCCACATATCAACAGCTCTCCCTAGAAGTTGGTGATGCAGTTGTGGGGTTTGTCTGGCAGTTGTGATGCAAATAGAACACTTCCTCCTGGTAGTTGTAAGGTGGCTATGTTGGCTTAGGCCCAGTCTGAAGCCAAGTTACTACTCCCCTCCCATCTATGACATCACCACCTGCTTTTGCCTTTAACAAGCACCCCCAAAATCTATGTGGGATCTTCTTCCACTCATGGAGACTGACTTATTCACTCCTTGGAATATACTTTCCCTTAATAAACTTTTCTGTCATTTGCTACTAAAAAAGGATGCATTCTCATGTGCTTTGGGGGAAGGGGAGCCCAGTTTGACACCCTTCAGGAGACAGAACTTGTTAGCTTGATCTTCGGAACCTGAATCAGGTCACTCGAGTTTAATCAGCTGCACATGACCTCAACAAATCCCACTGCCATCGAGTCAATTCCAACTCATAGCGACCGTAGAGGTCAGAGTAGAACTGCCACATAGAATTTTCAAGGAGTGCCTGGCGGATTTGAACTGCCAACCTTTTGGTTAGCTGATGTAGCACTTAACCACTACACCACCAGGGTTTCCATTCCCACCAAAGGACATAAAAATGGCTATTTTAGGAATTACCCACTAGCAATGTTTTAAATTATCTCAGACTAAGCTTGAACTTGAAATAGACCAAATATTCCTTTTAACTGTAGTTGCTAAAGTCATTGAGTTTGATAAGTTTGGCAGTAAACCATCAGTAGCTCACAGGCAAAAATCATGAATATGTGAAGAATACAGTTTTGCCCCTATCAGGTCAGCATCATCAATAACAGAAAATGTAAATCCGTTTTATTTAACTAAGACATAAAAAATTATAAACATTCATCTTCAACAACAATTTGTAAGGCATATTCCTTTCTGATTTTTAATATTAAGAACATATGTTTTGAAAAATAGCAGGTTTCAAGTGGTTAAACATGGACAGCTTAAGTACTGTATTATACTGATTATCCTCCCTTGCCTTTTCTCGTTTATTCAGAGAAAAAAGAAAAGTCAGCTTTCCCTTTTCCCCCAAATCTGTATTTAGCATGTATTACTCTTTAAAATATAAGGTTAAAAAGCATTTTTTTCCCAAACTGAAGCCGCTACTGTTATTTTTCTATATTGATTTATCACCTGAATGATCTCTAAAAAATCCAGGTGTTTAAGTGACTATGGACACCCTAGTGGAATAATGGTTAAGTGTTACAACTCCTAACCAAAAGGTTGGCAGTTCAAATCCACTAGGCCCTCCTTGGAAACTGTATGGGGCAGTTCTGCTCTGTCCTACAGGGTCACTATGAGTCACAATCGACTTGACAGCACTGAGTTTGGTTCGGGAGTTTAACTGACTAACATTAGGTAACCGAGATGACTTTCTTTTAGTTCAAGGTTGCCACGTGTTTGACACTAAGTATTAAATAAAAAATAAAACCCAAAAGCTGTTGTCATGGATTCAATTCTGAGTCATGGCTCCCTGATAGCAACACTATAGGACAGAGTAGAACTGCCCATGCAGTTTCCAAAGCCATGACCTTTAAAGAAGCAGACTGCCACATCCTTTTCCCACAGAGCAGCTGGTAGATTCAAACAGCTGACTTTTCAGTTAGCAGCATGTTTAACTACTGTACCACCACTTTCAAGTATTAAATATACAGATAAGAAAATGAGCTGGATAGCTTCTGTATGAGTATACTTATAGGCTCTTCTAAGAAGGATTTGTAAACTAACTTTACATACTCCCAAAGGGTAGAAGGAGGAGAAAAGACACTCTCATATCGCATTGACTTGAGCTCAAATCTGAGACTAGCCACATATTTTCTGTTTTACGTACATTTTGATTTGTTCACTGGTCACGGGATGATAACGTTTATTTCTCAAAAGGTTGGTTGTGAGGAATGAGTGGAGTAACATTTAAAAGAAATAGCTAGAATAGGTAAATACATAGAGATAGAGCTTATTAGCAGTTGCCAGGAGCTGGAAGGAAGAAGGTGGAGAGTTACTGCTTCAGAGGCACTGAGTTTCTATTTAGGGTAATGAAAAACTTTTGGAAAGGGATAGTGATGATGCTGGCACGTCATGGTGAGTATAATTAACATCACTGAATCGTACACTTAAAATGATTAAAATGGCAAACTTGTTATGTACACTTTACCACAATAAAATTAAAAAGAAAGTACAAGTGTCCCCTGTAACTAATGCCCTAAGATCATCTTTAAATCTTAAACCAGAATCCCAACCAGCCCCCCGCCCCATGAAGTCCTCTTAAAACCAAGAAATAGTTTAGCTTAACAAGTCCAGAATGTCTGCCACGAGCATTGTGCTCTTTCGGAATCTATCTATAGGAGATCAAAATGAGAACATCAACTCAAGAGGTTAGACAGAAAATGTAGGGAGCAGTGAGTTTTTATTATAGGAGAAGGAACAACTCAGAAAATGAAGGTGAGAATGGCTGCACAATTTGAAGAAAGTAAACGTCACGGAATTGTGACTGTAAAATTTATTGACAGTATATTTTCTGCTGAAGTAATGTTTTGATTCTAGTGTTTTGCAACCCCTAACTTTGTCTTTGAGGTGCCTTGGTGGTGCTATTAAGCACTCAGCCACAAACCTAAAGGTCAGGGATTCAAATCTACCAATGGCTCAGTAGGAGAGGATGTGGCAGCTTGCTTCTATAAAGATTTACAGCCTTGGAAACCCTATGGGGCTGTTCTACTCTGTCCTTTAAGTTTGCTGAGTCAGAATCAACTCAACAGCAACAGGTTAAGTTTTTATTGGTTAACTTTGTCTTATTTTATTTTTCAACACTCTGAGCTATCGTGTAACAAGTCAGAATTGACTATGCAGCAACAAGTTAGGTTTGGGGGGGTTTATTTTATTATTTTTTGTTTGTTCATTTTCTATTAAGGTATCACCAGCATTCTGAATGGGTGTATTTTTATGAACTTCTACTTATTTTGTGGAAACCAAATTAACTAAAATTCATTTTAAAAGATAAAGGCACGCCCAAACCAGCACTTTCAGAGTTTCAGGTACATATCTTTTACGTTTAGACCCAACAGCATTCTCAGTCTCTGAGAAATACATACCTTCTACCCACAAAGGTAAACACATGGGTTGTTCTTTCTGATTCCACCCCACTTACACAGCTAACTGGACCAGTGTGGAATTTTTCCTGAAACTAAACTAATTGTACTGTTTCTCCTAGGAATCAAGAACTGGGGCATGGAAATTCTAGACTGGCTAGAAGTCAACACGGGGTCTTGGGGTAGCCATATGCACACAGAAGCAGAGACAGCCAGTCAATCAAGAGAGATGAATGAGTTACAAAGAAAAGAGCAAAGATGAAACCACTGTAGCCATAAAACAAAAATCTTTGGAGGACTGTGTGTTCCTGTTACTCAAAAGACTGTTGACTAATGCATAACAAAGCACACAAACACCAAAGGCCTAAAACTAGCTCCTCAAGGGTTGGACATCACAATTTTAATTTTAAAAGTAAAGTTCTATCACAACTAATAAGAGAGAAAAAAATTCCAATTTTAAAGTAAGCTCTTCCTATTGCTCCACTTGCTGGTTTTGTTTTTGTTTGTTTGTTTTTACCCGGACAGTGTAACTGGTGGTATGTTTTAATTTTTTTTAAGTTGCAACAAAAATTAAATTCTGTTGTGTACTTCTTAGGTCAAGTAGATACACAAGACAAAATGGGAAGCCCCTGAACAGAGGCAAGATGAGAAGGCAGAAAGGGACAAGACCTGGTTAAATGGATGAAGGAAATCCAAGGTGCAAAGACTGTCTGGTCACGTTATAAGGAGAGCAGCTAGGGTCACATAACAATATGTGTAGAAGTTTTTGAATAAGAAACTAACTTCTGCTGTATACTTTTACCTAAAAAACAATAAAAAAATTAAATCATGTTTAGAGAAAAAGGAAATCCTGGTGGCATAGAGATTAAGAGCTCCTTGGAAACTCCATGGGGCAGTTCCACTTTGCCTCATAGGGTTGCCATGAGTTGAATTGACTCGAAGGCTGTGGGTTTGGTTTTGATTTTAACAAAAAAATGAACAAGAGTCTTACTTAGCAGTAAGAAAAAGGTAGTTTAGTAGTGGAGATGGTGATAGCTGTGATTTCTAACTAAGATAATATAGGGTAATGCTACTCAGCTACATGCACCCCCTCCTAAATAAGTCAGTTTTGTCCTTCCCCAGTGCATGCTGGGGATGAACTCGGCTGAAAAGCCAGGCCAGGAGCAGTGTCACTGGGCCAGGGGCAAAGGTTGAGGAATGCCCTGTCAACAAGAGGAGAAACACCTGAAGCTGAACAAATAGTCCCTGAGAATGCTGGTGCCAAGGAGCTTAAGGGACAAAGCAATAAATCTTAGCCCCAGCTGATACATGGTATATGATATACAGAACATAAGCTGTGTTCTTTTGTGAAGTGACAGCAGAGCACTGGGTCCTACTTCAGCCCTGCTGACCTGTCTGTAAGTTGTCCTGTAAGTAAACCATGTCTTGTTCAATAGTTCTAGAATCTTTCTTTGGCTTCTTAGAGAGGTGGCTAACCTTCGGTCCAGACACCACAGGATTTTTATGCAGCAGCTAAACCACGGTGTTTTTGAGGTGATCTGAACCCATTGGTAGAATATGAAATACATTTAGTGATTCAAGACAAGCATGATCTTTAATGAAAAGAACTAAAGGAAAAAGTAGTAAAGGCTAATATTAGTACTAATGATGCCTTTTTTTTTTCCTCCCATGAAATTGTTGTTTCAGCCATATACACTTTTGAGTCATGGCGTTAACTGTTTCTTACTGCTGATCAAGGTCAACCAAATTACTTGTAAATGAGATATTTGCGGGATTTTTTGTTTTTGTTTTTTATGTTTTCAATTGTCACTAAGTCTACACTGATTCATGGTCATCCTGCACATAACAGAATGGAAAATTGCCGAGCCCTGTGCCATCGTCATGACTGTTGGTATGTTTGAGTTTATTGTTGCAGCTATTGTGTAATGACTTGAAATCTAGGGGGCTGATCCTCTAGCACTGTACTGGACAATATTCTGTTGTGATCCATACAGTTTCCATTGGGTAATTTTTGGAAATAGGTCATCACGCATTTTTTCCTAGTCTGTCTTAGTCTGGAAACTGCTGAAACCTGTCCCACATGAGTGGCTCTGCTGATAATTGAAATACCAGTGGCATGACTTCCAGCATCATACCAACATGCAAGCCACAACAGTATGACAAACAGACAGATGGGTGGTGGAACTGTTACGTAGTGATCACCAAGCCCCAAGCTTCTTTCTCCCTCCCTCCCGAGTGGCACTTATCCCAGATGTAAAATTAATCAATCCCAGATAGTAGGACAGGCCAGACTGTATGGAAGAAGCTCCAAGCAGAATCAACTATGGTAGAAGAGAAAAGAGAATAGGTTTTATACACCGATTTACACACTTTTGTACTCATTTGTGTCTGCAGTTGCTGAAAGGAAACAGCATGCTGTATCTTTACAAAGTCCATTTAATTCTAAGTATATCTTTCTGGAGGGTACTCCCCCAAAGATAATGGTGCAAAACAAGCAATAAAAAAAAAAAGAGCCATCAAATTGATTCCAACTGATAACAACCCTATAGGACAGAGTAGAACTGTCCCACAGGGTTTTCAAGGAGCACCTGGTGAATCTGAACTGCTAATTTTTTGGTTATCAGCCACAGCTCTTAATTACTATGCACCAGGGTTTCCATAGCAGACAGTATCTTTCATTATTCACAATATACCTCCTACTTCCCTGCCCTAAGCCTTTGCTCTCTGCGTTCCCTCTTCCTGGGATATGGCTTTGTATTCTCACTTCCTCCACCACAAAGCAGGAATATGAACTCTATTCATCCTTAGGAGGAAACCCTGCTGGCATAGTGGTTAGCAGCTACAGCTGCTAACCAAAATGTCATCAGTTTAAATCCACCAGCTGCTCCTTGGAAATCCTATGGTGCAGTTCTGCTCTGTCCTATAGGGCTGCTGTGAGTCAAATCAATCTGACACAATGTTTTTTTCTCATTGGAACCAGTCCAAAACATCCCAGCTGCCCAAACGAAAGTCACGGCTCCCTGTGGACTTTTGCTGCATACTGCTTAGCTCCATCTGACAGCACTGATCACATTGTGCCTTATCTCATGGATGACTGATCACTTCTAGTCACAGACTCCTAAAGGGTAGAGGCCAGTCCAGCAGCTAGCAGGTGTGCCCTGCTATATACACAACAAGAGTCGCACCACTTTGGCTCAACGGCAGCTGTAATCAAGTGCCCACACTACTTAAAAAGCACTAAATCAAGAGGAAACATACACAAGTAAAAATGTAAAGCAAAATATTCAAAATAAAAATTAAAAGCATGTTGCCTCCTTTTCTTTATTCACTACTCAACATACCTCCCTGTTGGTCCTTCTCCTCAATGTGACTATCATAATAGAAGTTAACCACTTTAAAAAACATGAAAAAAAACAATTTTATCTGAAGTAAGTTATACAGTCTTTTGCTAAGTTATAATTAAGTGACAATGCTCCAGAAGCCCTAGTGACTGAGGCGATATGACCAAAACTATTCAATTATGCATCATTCATAACGAACTCAGTTAAACTGAGCAGTTGAAAAATGCTCCACAGCTTTTGAAAAGTTGCAGCTAACTTTATATCACGTGTAGTAATATATGTTGTGGGAGCCCTGGTGGCACAGTGATTAAGAACTATGACTGCTAACCAGAAGGCTAGCAGTTCAAATCTACCAGGCGCTCCTTGGAAACTCTACGGAGCAGTTCTACCCTGTCCTATATGGTTGCTATGAGTTGGAATGACTCAAAGGCAAAGGTTTTTTTTTAAAAAAAATATATTGCAATTTGTTAGTTTTGTTACATTGCAGTCATATTATGAAAATGTCTCACAGCAAAATTAATTTCAAAATAACCTAGCTCCTAGAATACACCACAGCATTCTCTTCCTATGCTGCTCTTTCTAAATAAGGTACAACTAACCTCAACTGAAACCGAGCTTTCAACATACCAAGGAAGAAAAAACAAACACTGCTGCAAAATACAGGTATTAATAATCACTAAAGCTACGATCCCCATTGCTCAAACAAAACATAAAATTAGATACTTTCTTAAATATTTGAATTAAGCATTTTATCATTTTTTAACATTGTTTATTGTGGTAAAAAATACAATAAAATATTGGCCAATTAAACATTTTTTACACATACTATTCAGTGACATTGGTTATGTTCATCATACTGCAAAACCATCACCACTGTCAATTTCCAAATTATTCCACCACCATTAATAGAAACGCCATTCCTCCTAAGCTAAGATTCCCCATCCCCCCCTTGGAAACTCACATCTCCATACATTTGCCAATTTCATATAAGTGGGATTATATGATATTTGTCATTTTGTGAGTGACTTATTTCACTCATCATGATATTGTCAAGATTCAAAATTTTATGACTTTTTACACAAGTATCTTGTTACACAGAAAAAGATCTAACAAACTATTATTCTATCTACCAAATAACAAACTTTGGCAAGCCTTTAGTTAAGATTTTCCCTGATAGCAAGGAAGATTACATTCAAGTTTACTTATTAACAAATACTGAGTGCTGGTTGAGGGCAAACGGACTTACCTTTGTTGTGTAGTGGTTAAGAGCACAGCTGCTAAGCCAAATGATGGCAGTCTGAATCCACCAGGCACTCCTTGGAAACTCTACGGGGCAATTCTGTTCTGTCCTATAGGGCTGCTGTGCGTCACAGTCAACTGCACAACAGAGTGGGTAATAGTAGCGAGTGATGTCTTTCTCCAGGGACTGGCTCTAACATGTCCAAAGAATGTGTGATGCAGTCTCACCCTTCTTGTTTCTAAGGAGCATTCTCTTTATAGTTGAGTAATATTCCATTGTATTTATATACAACATTCCGCTCAGTTTTGAAGCCCTCAGCTGGCTTTCAAATCCATCCCTCCTTCTCTCTTTTTCTCTATTAGACTTCAGTTCAGATTCTTTATATCTACTCTGGATTATTCTAACAGCTTTCTAATTGATCTCTTGACCTTGGGATATGCTTCTCTCAAATTCATTCTGCAAAATGCAACTTGAATTAACATTCCTAAAATTCTATTCTGAAGTCATTACTGTAATTAAGAATATTGCAGTGGCTTCCTAATGTCATCAGTATAAAATCTAAATTCCTTGGAGTTTAGGATTCTTCAGCAAGGACCTGGGCACTCCCTGTCATCATCCTCCATCCCAGCACACAGAATGATTTCCCTGCTCTAGTTCATACTTTATCTTCCTTATGTAAAGCCTGGTGACGTAGTGGGTTAAGAGCTATGTCTGCTAACCAAAAGATCAGCAGTTCAAATCTACCACGTACTCCTCAGAAACTCTACGGGGAAGTTCTACTCTGATCTATAGGGTCTCTAAGAGTCAGACCAGACTGAAAGGCAGTGGGTTTGGTTTTTTTGGTTTTATGTGGCTCCCTCAGCCTAGAATGTCCCTTTATTCCCTCACTTTGCCTGGATGATACCATATATTGTCTGATAAAGACTGAAATCAGCTTTCATCACCTCGGAGAGGCTTAAAGGACACAAGAGCATTAATTATAGTATATGGAGCTTCAGAGAGGAGCAAGAGTCTGATATAATGAGTCAAAGAGCCTCATTGACCACCTAAAGAATTCTCCAATCCAAAAGGGCTGGACTAGAAGTTCTTAAAAATGTATCTTCCCTCATACTGCTCATGTGTGCAATGAATTTCATCAGTAGCATTTTTCAGCATGTGCAGTGACACTCTAAGAGGCAAAGGGAGGCTTAGAGACAGATAATCAAATGTATACATGGTGAAGCAGGAGAGCAGAAAGGGAAAAAAAGAGAATCAGCCACCCAAATCCGAGGTTATCTTATCAATCTTTTATGCTGAGAGATCTAGCAGGTGGTAGAATTTTAAAAAATCAACTTACTAGAGTCAAATTCCTGAATGGATATAATAATTATGAGCACCATTATTTCACATAGTGTTTACAAATAGACAGTAATCACTCAGAAAATCACCAGTGGAACATGTTTGCTATGCTCATAAATTCAAGGACCTGCTCAAAGGACACACGATACTTAGCATAATAGTATGTCCATTTGCCCTCAACCGTCTCTTACACTGCATTAGGGAAGAACACCAAGCAGTGACATAATCTGAAGGAGTGGGAAGATCTACGGAAAATGTCCTGGAAGTTTCCATGATAAGTGAAGAAAAAGTAATTTATTAAGAACCATACAGATGGAAGGAAACTGGTGGCATAGTAAAGTGCTACATCATCTTACAAAAGGTCAGCAGTTCAAATCCACCAGGTGCTCCTTGGAAACTTTATGGAGCAGTTCTGCTCTGTCCTGTAGGGTCACTACGAGTTGGAATCGACTTGATGGCTGTAGGTTTGGGGGTTTTGTTTGTTTGTTCGTACAGATGGAAAACATATGGCAGGACAACGTCAACACATTTTTTCACGAGATGAACTGTGTGTGAATATCTACTGCAAGGTCAGACTTCAAAGAAGTTCCGGACCCTTTGAAAACCAGTTTTTCTCAATGTGCAAGAATGTTTGGACTGAAAATTGCTAAAAGGATTCATAGTTAATGATTTTACGTCACAAACAAACCCCCACGTGGAACCCACATTTCAGCTGAGGTCACAGTGTCCCTTTGTGCCAAAGGGATTCCAAAGAAAAAACAAGTAATTTTTATAAGTACGCTATTCCAGTAATTCTGTAGGTAGCTATACCTATGACTGTAATGAGATGTAAAGTTGAAAAACTGGGACTAGAGGATCACAAAGGGACTTTGTTTCTAATCTCCATTATGCTAAAAGATATAACTCTGAAAAAGTGAATTCGCCTCTTGGGCCCTCAGTTTCCTCCTCTCTAAAGTATGTCGGGGGCCAGGCAGGCACAAAATCCCTTAAGCTGTCTCCCAGATTTGACACTATATGATTTGATCTAGAGTGACCTACCTGACAGATATACAGGGCCTTGAATAGAGAGGCAAACGTGGAAGTTATCAGCAAAGAGAAATGGGTAGTGGTCACTGAAAAGAAGTAAATATTATGGGGTGAAATTGGATATATAGTCTGAGGGACAAACTCTATATTGTCAGTCAGGAAGCTTTAACCATCATTTACCAAAAAGTTTTCCCCCAACTTTCATATCCTTTTGTAGTGGCAAATCTCCAGCACTCAGGCTATATCTGGTCTTCTGCTTAAAATTCTTCCAGTCCTTGAGGTACATATTAAAATATGTTTGTCCTATATGTACCCTGGAAATCCTGCTGGTGTAGTGTTTAAGTGCCATGGCTGCTAACCAGAAGGTCGGCAGTTCAAATCTGCCAGGTAAATCTATGAGACAGTTCTATGCTCTCTACAGGGTCACTATGAGTCAGAATTGACTTGATGGCAGTGGGTTTGGTTTTAACTTGGTTTTGTATATGTACCCATGATATTGCACAGATTTGGTTAAATTCTAAAAGGGCATAACAAAGATGCTAGGCAAGAATTGACATAATCAAATAATGAAATTTTAAAGTTGAAAGGGACCTTAGAGATCATCTGGGTCCCACTACCACATCATGCTTAATTCTCCTCTAGACTACCATCCCTGTCAAGAGGTCAACTAGTCTTCAATTGATCATTTCCAGTGATGGAGAACTACCTGTACCTTCAGATGGCATATTCCATCCTTGAAGAGTTTCATTAGAAAAGTAGCATCTATCGCTCTAAACTTGTATATACTGAATTTATACATACACATACATTTACACATTTTTTTACCAGAGGAGTATGATTTTTCACAATGAGAAGACTAATCAATATGGGGATCTCTTTCTTTAAAAAAGCCTGGAAGTAATATTTCTGGTATCTTACCCATTTTCTTAAGTATTCATAGGACAGAAGTGAAGTACATTTTTTTTTAATGCTCAAAAAGTTAAATGTCACATAGCTTTATCTGAACTTCCTTTGTTGTCCTTGTCATCTTCCCCATGAAACTTTGAGAGCAGGCTATAAGTTGGAGTCTCGTCTCAGCATTCCAGTTAATGGAAAAAATAATAGCTCCAAGATGAGGAAATTTAAGTTTGAGTTCCATTTTTCTCTAAGTAGCATGTTACTTTTCCTAGTTCTCTTCACATCTCTAAGCTTCAGTTTCCTCATCTGTAAACTGAAGAGGTTGATGTAAATGATCCATATAGAACCATTCAATTCTGAATATTTTATTATCCCAAATTAAGTTTTACTTATATGGCTATCAACGGACTTTTCTCCCCTTTATCATGAACCTCAACAACAGGAGAAATAAATAAATTTGCCTCTGCTGCTATTAATTTGAAGCCATACTACCTAAATGTCCTCAGAGTAACACGATAGAAAGCAAAAAGCAAAATCACAAGATACTGAAGTACTAAGGAAATTTATTGTTAAAGCAGACAGGCTTTAAATCAATCCAATATATATGTACTATTTCAAGGCACATAAAATAATAATGCATGTCAGGGTGCCATGAGTCAGATCCGACTCAATGGCACTTGGCTTGGCATGTCAATATTCTATGTCTCCAAAAGATTATAGCAAAGTGATATGCTTGCTAGTTAACTGGTGCTGCAATAACTTGTATATTTAACTGTTATTTAAGCATTTAATTACTTTACAAAATTCAGTAGGACACCAGCTCCCTTGATTTTTCTCTCCATAAAAGGGAGACTCTATGTCTCCAAGATTTTTCTCTCAGTATAAGCTGTATTTTCTATACATCCCACCACTTCTGTTGCCCTTACATAAAGTTTATTATTTTAAAGGAAGTGCATTCTTAAATGTTTAACAGACTCTTGTCTAGGTGATCCATGTTTCTTAGATTTAGCATTTTCCTTTGCCTTACAATCTATCATGGGTTGTATTGATCCCCCCAAAATATGTGCAGCCATGTGGCTGGGCCACAATTCTAACATTTTGATTGTCCTCCATTTTGTGATTTTTCTGTGCCATATGTTAAAGGATTAGGGTGGGGCTATAAATACCGTCATAGGATTACCTCCCTGCTCCACAGTAAAGGGAGTTTCCCTGGAGTGTGGCTTGCACCACCTTTTATCCTTTCTTCCTACAAGAGATAAAAGGAAAGGGAAACAAGAATAGTATTGGGAATCTCATACCACCAAGCAAGCAGCACTGGGAGAAGAACGTGTCCTTCAGACCTGAGGTTCCAGTCCCAAGATGCTCCCTGGACAAAGACTGATGCAATACCAGAATTTCCTCTGGAGCCGACAAGGGGGAAAGCCTTCCCCTGGAAGAGACATCCTGAATTTGGACTTGTAGCCTACTGGACTGCATAAGAATAAACCTTCCTTTGTTAAAGCCATCCGTTCTGTGAGAATTCTATTAGAGTGCCACATACTGATTAAAACACAATCCAAGGATACACTGCCTATATAAAGATAATTTTAAATATTATTACTGCTAGATCAACAAGACAGTATATAATGCCACTCCAAAAATGTCTCATTAGTTAGGATAACAATTAGTTTCCAGTTTCAAGTTTTGAGATACAGTTGAATCATATCATAAGGCCAAAAATAGCTGGAAACTTGGTTTCTAGAAAAATGGAGTAGATGTACTTTTCCTTATTCTTCCTGTGAAGTACAACCAAAAAACCATGGACATTATATATAAAACAAATATTTTCTTAAACAATGAAACTCTAAAAGGAATAGAGAAAAGGAGATACTAGCTAGAGACCTCGGGACCTAAGAAACATCAGTAGTGAGTTTCTTTACTTTTTTTGTCTCATATATTTCAGATATGGTGCTGAAGAAGCCATCAAATTGGAAATGACACTAGGCATAGACAAAAGAAAAAGAAAGTTCCAACACAGTCCTGCACTCTAGCAAAAGTATCAGGAAAAAGAATGCTTAGCAAGACAGAAAACTACTAAATAATAACCATTCCACGTCAGGAAAAACACCACAGGGAACAAAAAAAAAATGTGTCCACCCACTGCATGCATGTTACAAAAGGCCTACTGAAGAATCTTAACTTATACTCTCCTGATGCTATAATGCACCATCTGCCCTTTCTGCACTAGAACGATGTCAGCAGAGGCCTAGTGGAAAGTCAGGACTTTCAGCACTTCTCAGTAGCAACAAGGCCATCCCCTCTTATGATGTCAGTGCAGTGTTGTTAAAAAGGGTTTTCTAACCCTCTCAGGCAGAGAGCTATCACTGGACACCAAGTGGGGAACCAGAATTTCTGTAAGAAACCACTTTCTTTGGTGCCAGTGAGTCAAGTGTGGAACCTAAACATCTAGACCCACCTGGCAGTAATGAATCAGCACTCCAGCACTCCTCATTCCCCAGAGAGCAGTGCTAGGAATGCCAGCAAAACATAACACTTAAATAAGATCCAGAATCTTAAGACATAATACAAAGTATCCAGAGTTCAGTTAAAAATCTTCCATCATATCAAACACTTTTGCTCATCCCTTTATTAATAGAATTAAAAGAACACCCACAGAATGGGAAAAAATATTTGGCAACTCTATGTCGGACCGACACCTGATCTCCATAATCTATAAGATACTACAAAATATCAATAAGAAGAAGATAAACCATCCAATTAAGCGATGGGCAAAGGAGATGGACAGGCATTTCACTAAAGAGGAGATCCAGGCACCCAAAAAACACATGTGGACATGTTCACGATCTTTAGTTATTAAAGAAATTCAAATCAAGATGACAATGAGATACCATCTCACCCCAACAAGATTGGCCATGATCCAGAAAACACAAAACAACAAATGCTGGAGAGGCTGTGGAGAAAGTGGAACCCTCCTACACTGTTGGTGGGGTTGCAAAATGGTCCAGCCTCTTTGGAAAGCAATCTGGTGCTTCCTTAAAAATCTTCCATCATACTCAGAACCAATAAGATCTCAACCCAACTGAAAAAGACTCTTAATAGGTGCCAATACCAAGATGATAGACATTAGAATTGTCTGACATTTTAAAGTAGCCAATAGAAAAATGCTTCAATGAATAATTATAAATACCCCAGAAACAAAGGAAACACTAGACAGCCTCAGCAAAGAAATAGGAAAGCAAAAAGTTATCAAAAAGAACAAAACTAAGCCTTTAGAACTGAAAAATACAATATCAAAAAATTTTTAAAACTCAGTGGATGGGCTCAATAGCAGAATGGAAGGAACAGATGAAAGAATGAATTCAAAGACAGAATAGTAGTTACCTGAATAACAGCAATAAAATAGCCTGAAAAAAAAAAAATGAACAAAGCTTTAGGGGCCTGCGGGACTATAATAAAAGACATAACATTAATGGCACTGAGATCCCAAAGCAGAGAGAAAGAAGATGGAGCTGAAATAATATTCAAAGAAATAATGAAAACTTTACAAATCTCGAAAAGATATAAACCTACAGATTCAAATGAGCAAACTCCAAATAGGATTAACTCACATAAGTCCATGCCAAGCGACATCATAGTAAAAATTCTGAAAACTAATGACAAAGAAAAAATCTTGAAAGCAATCAGGGAAAAAAAAAAGATACTTTATCTACAGGGGAAAAACAATTCCCAGAACAGTGGATTTCTCATTATAAAACATGGAGACCAAAAGGAAGTGGCACGATAATTTTTTAAGTGCTGAAATAAAAGAACTGTTAACCAATACTTTCACTTTATCCAGTGAAAATATCCTTCAAGAATAAAGGAGCAATGAAGACATTCTCAGATGAAAGAAAGCTAAGAGAATCTGTCACCAGTAGCCTTTCTAAAAGAATAGCTAAAGGAAGTTCTTTAAACTGAATGGAAATGATAAAGGAGGGAATCTTGGAATATCAGAAAGGAAGAAAGAACATGGTAGACAAAAACTTGGATAAATACAACAGACTTCAGACCTTCTTTCCTTCCTGCTCTTTAGTTCTCTAAATTATGTGTGTGGTGATGAAATACTCTTGTATCTTCACTGTAGAAGTCAATATACAATTAAATGGCATAAACTACACACACATACTGTACTAATGTCAAATTTCTGGCTTTGGTAATATAGTTCCATAACATTCACCCATTGGGGGATACTGGGTGAAGGGTACATAGCACTACTGTATACTATCTTTGCACATTCCTGTGAATCTGTAGCAATTTTAAAATAAAACAATTTTTAAAAGTATAATCAAAATTATGCTATTTTACAAGCAATAAGCAGTTATAAATAAACCCTACCAATAAGAATTAAAGGTAAAGTCATTCATAGCTTGGTGGTCATTTTTTATCATTTTATATTTCCATTATTTACTCAAATAATTGACAATGACAAAGAATTTGCTTGCTAAAAGTGTTCCATATTACTTTATAATCATTAAATTGCTGAAGTTGTTACCTCCTTTTTTGATATGTCTTCTCCTGTAGATGTTTGCTTTAAATAAAACAGCTAAAAAATAGATTTTGAACAGGCAAAGATTTTGTTTGAAAATCAGACAATGTTGTTTGTGTAAAATAACAATAGTTAACATTTATGAAATCTTATTGTATTCTAGGAACTGCACTAAACACTCACATCCTGCATTTTAGTGCAAATAGTGTGGGCCTTCTGTGTCTGTTTGCTGGCCACTCTCGTCCTCTACAAGGAATTTTTCTAAGTGTGCTATGCTAATTTTTTACAGCAACGTGTGGAAGAGGACTGGCATGGTGGCATTTATGAGAGTGTCTCACGAAACGAGGGTATGACTGGGGAACAAACATAGAAGGTACATGTTATTTGCATAAAAACACTGCACATTATTTTATCTAATTCCCATAAAAGTCTTTGTTTTATCCATTTGAGATGTGGAAGTCATGACTTAATGAAATTAAATAACTTAAGGACAAAAAAGCAGCAAGTAGCAGAGTTGAACTTCAACTTAAAGACTATACTACTACACTAAAACTCAAAGTCTACACTGCGTAAGTACTATTTAATGTAATGTATAGACAAGATGTGTGCTAACATGTATTGAGCGAGTCCTATTAAATCCTGCATTGCACATTATTTTAAGTATTTCAGTTGAAATTTCAATCAGATTGAGAACTACAAAAATATAAATGTTTACAAACAAGCTACAGCTAGGAAATCATGAGAACTGACTTTATGTATGAATGGTGCTTTCAGTTGCATGATTTCCCTTCAATGTTAGGACAAGAAGTCTCATAACACTATTTGATGACAAAAACTAGTTGTTACAGGTTTTCTTGCTGTTATACAGGCATAAGAACTATACGATCAGTTTAAGTTAACTAGATTTTCTAACTAGCCAGTGCTGTCATGTCAACTCTGACTCATGAAAACTCCATGTGTGTTAAGAGTACAACTGTGTTCCATAGGATTTTCAGTGGCTGATTTTTTCAGAAATAGATCACCAGGCCTTCCTTCCAAGGTGCTTCTCGGTAAACACAAACCTCCAATCTTTCAGTTAGCAGCTGAGGGCATTAAACATCTGTACCACTCAGGTACCAATTTTCCAACAGAGTAGGAAAAAGTGAGTCACAGAAAAATTACACCTTTTTTACATATTAAACTGATGACCACATTCCCCAAATAATGTAAATATTCCCTAGAGGCAATGGCGTTAAATAAATCATTCTCTGTAACTGTCATTTGTCTGCTTTGTCCACCACTATAACACCTAAGTTGCTTAGTGACCAGTCCTCAATAAGTACTTGCAGAATGAATGAATCAATGAAAAATGAATGGTCACACACTGCTGCCTGAGGCCACTACCCTGAAGCCCCTACACCTACCCAATCACTGACTGATATTCCTACATCAAGACCTTTTGCAGTGTAGCTAGTGGTGATCCCGTATTCTGGGGTCTCCAGTAGCCACGCTGAGAACTACATAGCCCTTCTGAGTCAATGCTGTGCTGAAGACCAGTCTTGCCCCTTGAAAAGTAATCTGAAAATTATACTTTTAAAAACAACTAAAATGCATTTGACTTTCAAAGCCTGTATAAAACTAGCTTTAAATTATGTTGAAGTACAAAGATATTATGGAATAGGTACTTAAGTATTTAATCATACCACATCAGAAAAAACACATTTTTAGTAGGCTCCCTAAAAATGTTATACAATATACCAGGCTCAAATCAATACAGCTGAACAGAACTTTCATTTAACTAGAAATTTTCCTCTCTTAGGAGAAAGACAAATAATAAGAATACAATTTATTCTTGTGAAAATCCAAAAAACCAAACCCACTGAATTGATTCCAACTCATAGCAACCCTATAGGACAGAATAAAACGGCCCCATAGAGTTTGCAAAGATTGGCTAGTGGATTTGAACTGACAGCCTTTGGGTTAGCAGCAATAGCTCTTAACCACTGCATCAACAGGGCTCATCTTCTCATATAAAACCAAAACAAATTTGCTGCCACTAAGTTGATTCTGACTCATAGCAACCCTATGGGACAGAGTAGAACTGCCCCATAGAGTTTCCAAGGAGCACCCGGCAGATTTGAACTGCCAATATAGGTCTTAAAAATTGAATGAGTATTCAACATATGTTTCTGAAGTTGCAAACTTAGAGATTTTTGAAAACTTAAATTAAAGCTATCTACAGATCCTCTCCATGCCCATATGTTGGTTGTACTTAAAGAAATACACTCATCCCTGACTATATAAATGAGCTATATGATTTATATAACAAATCTTGCTCTGTGTGCACACTATTTTTGGTTTGTTTATACAAGGTCAGAGTTTTCTCAGAGGCACAGGAAATAAAGGTTCCCCCTGATGCTTTTCATTTTGAGAGAGTTTAATGTAAATTTCAGCTTGTTGTTCTCATTTGACTCATATCTTCTACCCAAACACAATATATGCTTTTAGCTTTTAAAGAAACTATTTTTGAGAAAAATATCTCCCAAATGTATTGGGAGGGTTCATGCCACTTTATACTAAATTGCCTAGCCTCTGAACAACTGGCAAAATAACATGAGCTGATGCTGCAGCTGCTACCATGTTCTCAGTTACTTCAGGAATTTTTACAGCTTATTGGCGTAATGTGAGAGTTTATACAATTATCTACAGTATGTCATGACTAATACATGCATGTTACTAACATTACAAGCTTGCTGCTTGGGCTTACTGTTTCCATTAACGGAAACACTGACACTTTTATGTTAATTATCATGAGAACTGGTGGTATATCATGATTTCACCTTGCAGCAAGAACTTTAGAACTCATTAAGTCTGTCTTTTAAAATCAGCATATTAAACAATATGCCAGTTTCATGACTCTTCCAGCCTTCAACCCAGCCCACCACTAAGTCAGATAAAATAAGCAAAAATAATTTCATTATGTCACGTACACACTCAGAACCTGCCAGTGGTTTCCCTCTGCAACACAGTGTCCAAGTCCTCTTATGTTCTGGTTCCATTTTTCTGCTTTCTCTATCACAAGTAAATACCACTCAGCTGAACAGCTCCCCAAACTCTTTTTGTACATCTTTACCTTCTCACCTTCATTCACCCATTACATATACCCTGAATGTCCTCTCATAAGAATATCCTACCCAGCCTTCAGCGTTCTCTTCAAAGCCTAAGCCCTTGGTCAAACTGACCTTCATTATTCTAGTCTTTTCCACTCCTTTGGCACCTTGTTCTCAATAATCTTTTTCATGCTGGTACATACCATCTGTCCAACCATATTACAAGCACCCTGAAGACAGAACCTCTTGAGCAAGTAATTTATCTCCCTCCATCAGGTTATGTATGTTTTTAAAATTAGAAAGACTGAATTAAATGATCCCTAGTGCTCCTGTCTCTTAAAACTTTACACATCAGTTTATTGTACCTTCTATAACATATAAAGTAGTCCTCTGATAAATATTTCTGACTGATTTTGGCAATACCGATTATAAAATTACCCAGTCTTGGCTACTGAAAAATACTCATTAAGTATTCATTTCCAGAAGGCAAATAGGAAAAGTTACCAACATAATCAAGCAATCATAATTAGTAAGCTAAATATTCATTCAGTCATTTTCTCATTCAATAAAGATTAAGTTGCCATCAACTCTGGGTCAGGTATCATGCCAGGCAACATAGATGTAACTGGCTGGTGTCCTGTCCTCAATAAACTCACAATCCAATGAGAAATAAAACATACTACTTACAAAAAAGCTTGCAAAACACAGGCATAAACAATGTTATAGAAATATATAGAAGAAACAACTAACAGTGTGTGAAATACAGGAGGCTCAAGACAACTGAATTGAAACTAGAAAGACAGAAGAACACAAAGTTTGAAGTACAAGTAGCTCTAAACCCACTGCCACTGCCATCAAGAAAATTCTGACTCATAATGACCCTAGAGCCCCAGTACGGGTGAAACTTAGAGTGTATTTAAGAAGAAGAAGAGATAGATGGACTAACAAGGGTCAGATCATGATAGGTCTGTATGTCATGCTGATGAGTTTGCATTTTTATCTTGAAGCAGGTGGGTAGCCAATGTTATGTAGATAATACACGCAGTTAAGTGCTGAAATTGACCAAAGATTCAAGTTTAATAGATACAGTGTATAGCAAAGACCATTTGTTGCCCTCCAATATCTACTCCTCTTTTCTTATAGTAAAATGATTTCTAGCTAGGTACATAGCCATGCAGCTAAGGACCATGTTTTCTGGTCTCCCTGAAAGCTACATATTGCCATATGAGGTCCGACAATTAAGCCCATGAACTTAGTTGTTCTAAGTACTACATACCTCATTCCTGACTATCACTGTGACCACCTTGGAAGTACTCCCCTTGGGAAGGTATGCACCAATGCCAGCACCTAGTCCACCCTTCAAAGCAATGTTAGAACTCTTTCTGGAATGGCCATTGTTAACTGTGGCACAATGGCAGGTTTGCGAACTTTACTGTATAGTTGTCTGTGAGGGAGTTTTCAGCCAGTAAACAAGTAACTGTATTGGAACGCCCTGCCTACTCACCTGAGCTGGCCTCCAATGACTTTTTTCTTGACTTTATCTATTTAAAGATAAAGGAAATATTGAAAGGAAGACATATTGATGACATTCCGGACATCAGTAGCAATGCTACAGCAGCTCTAGTGACCATTCCCGAAAAAGAGTTCCAAAATTGCTTTGAAGAGAAGTACTGGTGTCAGTGCATAGCTTATCAAAGGGTGTACTTCAAAGGTGACCACAGTGATATCCAGCAATGAGGTATGTAGCACTTTTTCTAGGATGGGTTCGTGAACTTGTCAGACTTTGTATGACTAAGTTTTGACCAGTGGAATATGTGTGTGTAAATATTGTATGAAACTGCTAGTTGTGTCCTTAAATAAAAGGAATGTTCCTTCTCCTCATCTTTTTCTCTTCCCTTTGGTGGAATGAGAATGTGAGAGTTAGAACAGTCACCTAGGACCACAAAATAGAATCTGCATTTTGAGGATGGCAGAGCAACAAGACAGAAGGAGCCTGGACACCTGATGACTGAGGAGCCACCAATCAACTGTGAACTACCTAAACAGACTATCACATGAGAAAAAAAAAAAAAAACTATCTTGCTTAAGGTTTATATTTAGGTCAATGGAGTGTCTGTTAAATCAACTTAGCCTGTACCCACACTTATACACAGTGGAACTTAACATGTGATCTGAAATATTCAAGAACTATTCATACTTACCAATAAAACCAGGCTGAATAAATAATCAAAGCAGGAAAGTGCTAACGGAAGGGTTCTATAACTCACATATCTGAAGTTTAAGTGAGAATGTACAGGTTTTCAGAATGTAGCTGTGTTGAATCATTCAAAGTAATAAACATGAATAAAAGGAAAAAAATGAGTTATCATCATTAATCACCTAAATAAAACTGGAACAGTGTATGAGTGGCATTATATTAATTTATAGTCCAAAAATTGTTAATTGGTCCTAAAGTTACTATGCCTAATTATTCAGCAGCAGTTTATTTCTGTCGTTGTTTTTTTAACAGATGCTGCTGTTACTGCTGTTAATTACCGTCAAGTTGGTTCAGATTCAGAAACTCTATGTACAACAGAACAAAACACTGCCCAGTTTTGCACCATGTCCACAATCATCGTTATACTTCAGCTCATTGTTTCAGCTATTTTATCAATCCATCTCATTCAGCTTTTCCCCTGACCCTCTACTTTACCAAGCATGATGTCCATCTCCAGGGAATGGTCCCTTCTGATAGTATGTCAAAGTATAGGAGATGAAGTCTAGCCATTCTCATTTCCAAGGAACATTCAGGCTGTACTTCCTCCAAGACTGATTTGTTCATTCTTCTGGCACCAAGAAAAACACCCAGACCAAACCCAGTGCCATCAAGTCGATTCTGACTCATAGCGATGCTTATAGGGCAGAGCAGAACTGTTCCATAGAGTTTACAAGGAGTGCCTGGTGGATTCAAACTCCCAACCTTTTGGTTAGCAGACCTAACAGTAACCACTATGCCTTCAATATTCTCCACCAATACCATAATTTAAAGGGATTAATTTTTTTTTGGTCTTCCTTGTTCGTTGCCCAGTTTTCCCCATACATATGATGGAACTGAAAATATCACAGCTTGGGTCAGGTGCACTTTAGTCTTTAAAGTGACAACTTGGTCAACACTTTGAAGAAGTGTTGACTTCAAGGTTTTCTCCATTTATCATAATGTTGCTTACTGGTGCACTTGTGAGGATTTTCTTTTCATTGTGTAGCACTTGTGAGGATTTTGTTTTCTTTATGTTGAGGTGTAATCCATACTGAAGGCTGTGGTCTTTCATCTGTATGAGTAAGTGCTTCAAGTCTTCTTCACTTTCAGCAAGCAAGGTTGTGTCATCTGAATAATATAGGTTGTTAATGAGTCTTTCTCAAATCCTGATGCCTTGTTCTTCATAGAATCCAGCTTCTTGGATTATTTGCTTGGCATACAGAATGAACAAATATGGTGAAAACCTACAACCCTGATGCATACCTTTCCTGAATTTAAAATACGCCCTGTTACTTGCTCTGTCCAAAGGACTGCCTCTTAATCCACGTACAGATACCTCATGAGCACAATTAAGTGTTCTAGAATCCCCACTCTCTGCAATATTATCTGTCATTTATTATGATCCACACAACCAAATGTCTTTGCGATAAAGTACAGGTAAACATCTTTCCGGTATTCTCTGTTTTCAGCCAAGATTTATCAGATAACAGCAATGCTATCTCTGGTTCCATGTTCTTAATCCAGCCTTACTTTCTGGCACTTCCTTGCAGATATACTGCTGCTGCCCTCTTTTGGGTGATCTTCAGCAAAATTTTACTTGCATGTGATATTGATGACACTGTTAAAATAACTTCTACACTTGGTTGGATCAACTTTCTTTGCCAAGCCAGCCAAGTGCCGTCGAGTCGGATCCGACTCATGGTGACCCTAGGGGCCAGGGTAGAACTGACCCCCAGAGTATTCAAGCAGTGCCTGGTGCAACTTTCTTTAGGATAGGTATAAATGTGATCTCTTCTTGTTGATTAGCCAGGCATCTGTCTTCCATACCCCTTGGCATAGAAGAGTGAGCACCTCCAGCACTGTATTCATTTGTTGAAATATCTCAATTGATATTCCATCAATCCCTAGAGTCTTGTTCTTTGCAATACATTCAGTGTAGCTTGGACTTCTTCCTTAAGTACCATTGGTTCCTGGTCATATACCACCTCTTGAAAAGGTTATACACATGGATCAATTCTTTCTGGTATAACGACTCTATTCCTTCCAACTTCTTTTGATGCTCCCTGAGTCGTTTAGTATATTCTCTGTAGAATCCTTCCATGTTGCAACTCGAGGCTTGAAGTTTTCTTCAGCTTTATTCAGCTTGAGAAATGCTGAGTGTATTCTTCCCTTTGGGTTTTTTATCTTCAGCTCTTTGCACATGCCATTATAATACTTTACTTTGTCTTCTTGAGCTCACCTTTGAAATCTTATCATCAGTTATTTTACTTCATCATTTCTTCCTTTTAGTTTCACTACTTGACCTTCAAGAGCAAATTTCAGAATCCCTCCAACATTCATTTTGGTCTTTTCTTTCTTTTCTGACTTTTTAATGACCTCTTGCTTTCTTCATGGATGATGTCCTTGGTGTTATTTCACAACTTACATGTTCTTGAGTCATTAGTGTTCAATGTATTAAATCTATTCTTGAGATGGTCTCTAAATTCAGTTGGGATATACTCAAGGTTGTACCTTGTCTCTCATTGACTTGTTCTAATTTTCTTCAGTTTCAATTTGAATTTTCATAGGAGCAACTGATGAGTCTATTCCACACTTGCCCTGGCCTTGTTCTGACAGATGATATTGAGCTTTTCCATTGTCTCCTTTCACAGAAGTAGTCAATTTGATTCCTATGCATTCCACCTGTGAGCTTCCCATTTTTGTAAGTAAAAAAAAAAAGGTATTTTCAATGAATAAGTCATTTGTCTTGCAAAATTCTATCATGCAATTCCTGGCATTGTTTCTATCACCAAGGCTGTGTTTTCCACCGACCAACTCTTCTTTTTCATTTCCAATTCTCACATTTTAATCACCATTAATTATTAATGCATCCGAGTCAGATCCGACTTTACGGCACTTGGCTTGGCTTATTAAGTGTTTGATCAATTTCTGACTGCATAAGTTGGTAAAAATCTTCAATTTCTTCATCTTTGGCCTTGGTGGTTGGTGCGTAAATTTGAATAATAACCACATTAACTGGTCTTTCTTGTAGGCATATGTTTTTCATCATATCATTGATAGCATTGCACTTCAGGATCGATCTTGAAATGTCCTCATTGATGATGAATGCAGTGCTATTCCTCTTCACGTTGCCATTCCCAGCAGAGTAGACCCGTATGATCTCCCAATTCAAAATGACCAATACCAGTCTATTTCAGCTCACTGATGAACTATCTTCAAGTGTTCCTTTTCATTTTTTTATTTTTTATTATGATTAAGTGAAAATATACAACCCAAGTCAATTCCACATGCCTGCCTATCTGCAGCTTCATCTGCTCTCCTTACCTTGTTATAACACATCTCTCCTTTTCACTCTACAATTCTAATACCCTCTTAAAGAGCACCTGCCCCTCCATTCCACCATCTTCTCTCCAGTCTAAAAAGAGACCATTTTTAAACATTTCCATTTTTCCTTGATTCATATTTCGTACATTCCAGATTCCAATTATTAATGGATGTTTCCAGCTGTTTGTTCTGACTTTGAGTCGTACTTTATCAGCAAATGAAGGTGCTAACAGCTTGACTCCATCCATATCATTAAGGTCAACTCTATTTTGAGGAGGGAGCTCTTCCCCAGTCATCTTCTGAGTGCCTTCCGAACTGAGTGACTCATATTCTGGCACTTTATCAGACAGTGTCCAGCTCCCATGCATAAGGTGTTTAGTGGCCAACTTTTTTCAGAAGTAAACTGCCAGGTACTTCTTTTTAGTCTGTTTTAGTCTGAAAACTCAGCTGAAACCTGTCTGCCATGGGTGACCCTGCTGGGATCTGAATACCAGTGGCATAGCTTCCAGCATCACAGCAACATACAAGCTCCCACAGCAGGAAAAACTGTCAGATTCATGGAGGTTTTAACATATAGAATCTATAATTAATGGAGATACCAAGAAAAACAAGAAACAGCATCCATAGCTAGAATTAGCAATATCCATGCCCCCTCAAACTAAGAAAACTGATTTCTCAAGTTCTTAAACCAGTTAAGAAAAAGAACTAAACACGTTAGATCCTCAGGAGTCTCAGGTTGCCCTTCATCTACCATCCCTGACATAGAAAACTATGTACATCAGTCAAGATGCCCTTTTCAGATACACCACTATGGCTGACTGCCTTCCAAGTCATCCCTTCCCCTCTCATCACACTGAAATGTACTTTCATGGTCAGACTGCTTGTTTCTTTCAAGATGATAATAACATAAACAAGTAAACTAATCTGTGTTAAGGAACAAAGTTTAGATGCCCTCCAAGGGTTTTTATAAATCCATTTTAGTCAGTTAAATTCCCTAACCTTCATTTGTGTTTAGACAAAGAGAGTGTTTCCATTAACTAAAATCCAAAACCAAACCAAACCAAACCAAAATAAAAAGCCTGTAGAAGCCACAGATCTAACCCAATAGTAATAACTGCAGACAAATTTTGAAACTGAAGAACCTTTCGAAGTAACATTTTTAAAGCAGGCAGGATAATTTAAATGTCCCTCAAATTCTACTAGAAAAGTTGGCTATTCTTACATGAGTATCTGAGCAGCCTGTATTACTACTAAGTATGATTTTCCAACTGACTGTTAAATTATAACGGTCACAGTTGTGAATCTCTAAAGCAAACCAAACCTGTTGCCATCCAGTCAGTTCCAACTTGTCATGATCCCAGACGACAGAGTAAAACTGCCCCACAGGGTTCCCAAGGAGCAACTTCATAGATTCGAATTGGTTAGTGTCCTAGTCACCTGGTACTGCTCTAACAGAAAATACCACGAGTAGAAGGTTTCATGAGGAGATGCTTTCATTGTCACAGTCTGGTAAGCCAAAAACCCATTAACAAGATACAAGTCCATTCAGAATAAGAAATCATCACAGTCCAGTAGGCTGAGTCCAAATCCAGTGACAGCATCTCGGCACAGGAACCTCGGGTCAAAAGGACATGCTCTGCTCTCAGTGCTTCTCTCTTGGTGGTATGAGGTTCCCAACTTCCTCAGCTCACTTCTCTCCCTTATATTCCACAAGCTTGAATCCTGCCTCACTAACACAACTGCAAACCACTGTCCATCATCAATATCACAGATGCAGGATTCACAACACAAGGGAGGAAGGGCACCATATTGGAACTCCAAAGCAAGTCAAATCAACACATACATTTTGGGGGGGACACAATTCAATCCATGACAGTTAGCAACTTTAGCTCTTAACCACTGCACTACCAGGGCTCCCATGATCCTATTCCTAATGCCATTGAGTCAATTTTTACTCATAGCAACCCTATAAGACACAGTAGGACTGTCCCACAGAATTTCTAAGGATCAGCTGGTGGATTCAGGCTAACACTTAACCACTGAGCCACCTATAGTTCCCATTAAAGTCACTTGAAGGTACTTTGAGTAACCAAAGAAAGAATGAGGGTTCATAACTCAGAGCTGCACTTCTACTTGATGGAGTTAAAAGACTAGTTTTCCTCCTGATCCCCACAGTTATGACTGATTGACTTGCAACCAAAGACTTCCAAGAGAGATACACTAAGCCTTCCTGGGCCTTCTCAAAGCTCGTTAAAAGAATAAAGAGTGTAAACAGAATACCATAGTTGACCATCTCTAACTTGAAAACAGTCGGAGTCTGAATGAGATTAGATGCTCACTAATTTTTGTTGAGTAAATTTATATAAAATAACTCATTTCCTGGAGTCCCTGGATTGTGCAAATGGTAAAGTGCTTGGCTATTAGCCTAAAGGTTAGCAGTTGGAACCTATCCAGAAGCACTTCGAAAGAAAGGGCTAGGGACCTGCTTCTGAAAGGCCACAACTTTGAAAACCCTATGAAGCAGTTTCACTCTGCATATACGGGATATTTATGAGTCTAAATAAACTTGATAACAATTAACAGCAACATCAACACTTCATCTCACACCAAACGCCACTCAATATAGATCCCAAAAGAAAGACTCCAAGATGTATTATAATCAAGCTTAACAAAATGAAACACAAGCAGAAACTCTTAAAGGCAGCAAGACTCAAAGCAAAGCTAACATTCAGAGGGAAACTCTGAAGGCTCTTGTCTGATTTCTCAGCAGAAACGATGCTGCCATGGAGACAGTGGCATGACACATTCAAAGCCTTGAAAGAGAAGAACTTCCAACCAAGAATTATATAGCCTGCAAAACTATCTTTCAAACATGAAAATGAAATCAAGACATTCACAGATAAACAGAAACTCAAAGACTTTGTAAAAACCAAACCAAAGCTACAAGAAATACTGAAAGAAGCTCTTGGCTTAGAAGAATAAAACTATTATTTCATATTTTAGTAACAAACACAGGACACATCATCCGGAAACCTATTCAGTTAGCGAAGGCTCCAAACTCAATCAAAGCTGCAATATTAAAAGACGTGATCCAGTGATCATATTATGAAAACCATGATGTCATCAGATTAAAAAGAGGGATGTACTATAGTAGTTATAGTCCTTCCAGATGGAGAGGAAGTTAATAAGATTTGTAGGAGTTACAATTGCTTTTAAACATAGACTATTAAGCGGGATCACAGGGACAGTCGCAAACCACAATAAAGATGCAACATATCAAATCAAAACACAATACAAGAGTCTCAACAACCACAAAACCAACACTGAAAAATGTGCAAAATCAACTCATAAAGAATGTCCCAGAACAGAATAGTAACAATCACAGAGAAAACATCAACACAAAAATAAACTTATCACAATGATGTCACTAAACACATACCTATCAATAATTACATTCAATGAGAATGGACTGAATGCTCCAGAAAAGAGATAACTAGTGGCATCTTGGATCAACAGACACAATCTGTCCATGTGTTGCTTACAAGAAAGTGACCTTAGACTTAAAAGACACGAACAAACCGAAAATTAAAATATGGAAGAATATGTATCAAGCTAACAATACACAAAGAAGAGCAGGTGTGGCAATGCTAATCTCACATAAAATAGATTTTAATGTAAAATTCACCATCATGGACAAGGATGGACTCTACTACTGAAAGATCCAATACACAAGCAGGACTTAACAATATTAATTATTGATGCATCCAATACTAGAGCATCTAAATACATCAAAGAAACACTGACTACACTCAAAAGTGAGACAGATCACTCCACAATAATAGTGGAAGACTCCAACACTCCACTGTCAATATTGGACAGATCATCTAGAAAAAAAGCTCAATAAAGACACAGTAGATCTTCTTGCCACAATTAACCAACCAGACCTCACCAACATACACAGAACTTTATATCCATCAGCAGACAACTACGCCTTCTTCTCCAGTGCACATGGAACATGCTCCAGAATAGACCATGTGTTAGGACATAAAGCAGATCTCAACAAAATCCAAACCACAGAATTATTGCAAAGCATCTTCTAAGACCACAAAGCTATCAAAGTTGAAATCAATAGCAGAAAAAAAACATAGATAGAAAGAGGAACACATGGAAACTGAACAAAATCTTGCTCAAAAAGCCATGGGTTATATAAGAAATCAAAGATGAAATAAAGAAATTTATGGATTCCAACGAGAAATGCACACATACGGAAGCAAAAAAGAACCCAAACCAAAGATCTAACCCTACAGCTTGAACAAGAAGAGAGACAGCAACAGAGGAACCCCTCAGGCACCAGAAGAAAACAGATCACAAAGATTGGAGCAGAACTAAATGAATTAGAAAACAGAAGAACAATTGAAAAGACCAAAAGCTAGTTTTTTGGAAAGATCAACAAAATTGACAAACAATAGGCTAAACTTACTAAAGAAAAACAGGAAAGGAAACAAATAACCCAAATAAGAAATGAGAGGGGAGTTGACACAACAGATCCATCAAAAATAAAAAATATCATAACAGAGTACTACAAAAGTCTGTAACAAATTTGAAAACCTAGAGGAAATGGACAACTTCTTAGATTCATATCATGTACCAAAATTATCACAAGGGGAAGCAGAACAACTTAATAAACCCATCACAAAGGAAGAGATTGAGAAAGTCATCAAAAAACTACCAACCTAAAAAAGCCCGGGCCCAGATGGCTTCACCGCAGAATTCTACCAAGCTTTTAGAGAACAGTTATCTCCAATACTATTAACACTATTTCACAGTACAGAAAGGGATGGAATATTCCCAAATTCATTAGATGAAACCAGCATAATCTTGATACCAAAGCCAGGGAAAGACCAGAGCAATTAGAAATCAGCAATTAGCAATTCTAGCCAGAGCAATTAGACAAGACCAAGAAATAAAGGGCATCCACATTGGCAAAGAGGAAGTTAAAATCTCCCTGTTCACAGATGATATGATTGTATATGCAGAGAATCCCAAGGAATCTATAAGTAAACTACTCAAACTGATAGAAGAGTTTGGCAAAGTCTCAGGATACAAGCTAAACATAAGTAAATCAGTAGGATTCCTTTATACCAACAATGAGACTGTTAAAGAAGAAATTATCAAATCAATACCATTTATGATAGCCCCTAAGAAGATAAAGTACCTAGGAATTAACCTCACCAGAGGCATAACAGACCTTTACAAAGAGAACTACAAGCCCTTACTACAAGAAACTAAGAGAGACTTAGATAAACGGAAAAATCTACCCTGCTTATGGACAGGAAGACTTCACATTGTGAAAATGTCTATTTTACCCAAAGCAATCTATTTATATAATGCAATCCCAATACAAGTTCCAGCATCATTTTTTAATGAGATGAAGAAACAAATTACCAATTTTGTTTGGAAAGGGAAGAAGCCCCGGATAAGTAAGGTACTACTAAAGAAGAACACACTGGGAGGCCTCTCATTACCCGACCTTAGAACATACTACACTGCCACAGTGGTCAAAACAGCCTGGTACTGGTACAAGAACAGACAGATCAAGCAATGGAACAGAATTGAGACCCTAGAGATGACACCATCTGCCTATGAACAGTTGATATTCGACAAAGGCCCTAAGACATTAAACTGGAGTAAAAACAGTATCTTCAACAAATGGTGCTAGCAAAATTGGATATCCACCTGCAATAAACTGAATCAAGATCCATATCTTACACCTTATACAAAAACCAACTCCAAGTGGATAAAAGACCTAAATATCAAACCTAAAACAATAAAGCTCATCCAAGAAAAGGTAGGAACAACAATGGAAGTTTTAATACACAATGTGGACAGACTCCAAAATCTGTCAAACAAACCACAATCATCAGAAGAGAAAATAGATAAATGGGAACTATTAAGAATCAAACACTTTTGCTCATCCAAAGACTTTATTAATAGAATTAAAAGAACACCCACAGAATGGGAAAAAATATTTGGCAACTCTATGTCAGACTGGCACCTGATCTCCATAATCTATAAAATACTACAAAATATCAATAAGAAGATAAACCATCCAATTAAGCGATGGGCAAAGGAGATGGACAGACACTTCACTAAAGAGGAGATCCAGGCAGCCAAAACACACATGCGGACATGTTCACGATCTTTAGTTATTAAAGAAATTCAAATCAAGACGACAATGAGATACCATATCACCCCAACAAGATTGGCCATGATCCAGAAAACACAAAACAACAAATGCTGGAGAGGCTATGGAGAAAGCAGGACTCTCCTACACTGTTGGTGGGGTTGCAAAATGGTCCAGCCTCTTTGAAAAGCACTCTGGCACTTCCTTAAAAAATGGATATTGATATACCATTTGATCCAGTAATTCCACTACTTGGAATATATCCTACAGAATCAAGGCCTTTCACACCAAAGGACACATGCACCAGAATGTTTATCGCAGCACAGTCCACGATAGCAAAAAGATAGAATCAACCCAGATGCCCAACAATAGAAGAATGGATAGGTAAACTATGGTACATATACTCAATGGAGCACTACGCAATGATAAAGAACAATGATTCCAGGAAACATCTCCTAACCTGGTTTCAACTGGAAGACATTATGTTGAGTGAAAGTAGTCAGCGACAAAAGGACAAATACTGTATGAGACCTCTACGATAAGATCTCAAAAACAGACTTGTGTATAGAAGACAAGACTCTTCGACAGCTGCAAGGGAGGGGAGGGAGGGAGGATGAGGGGGGGAGGGTTTAGTTTAGATAGTTACTAGAAATCTAGTCGGGAGAAAGCAGTGATAGCACACATTAGAAACGAGAACAACATTAAGTGGACTTCAGCATAACTTGAGTACTCCTTCCATCTTAACTCAATACTGCAAGGATAGAGTAGCTGGGGCGGGGGGTGGAGGACCATGCTCTTAGGTGAATTCCAGGCCAATTGGCACAACTAGCATTTTGCTAAGAGAGCTCTCTGCACCCCACATTGGGGAGTGGCATCTGGGGTCTTAAAAGCTGCCAAGCTGCCATCCAAGGACACAGCAAATGGTCCCAACTCAGCAGGAACGCATGCTCACCGAGGCCCAAAATGACATGCAGTAAAGACAACCGAGAAGACAGAGAGACCCATAAGAGTGGGTGCCTACATCGACTTGGGACCGGAAGAACCAGATGGTGTCCGGCCACCACCAGTTATAGCCCCAGTGGAGCTCATAGAGAGGAGTCTCACTGGCAACATAAGAATAAAAAGGGTTGCATCATGAGATCTCCACTAAAAGACCTCAATTGATGGTCCAGCGCTTTTGGTGTTCCTCTGAGAGCATGGCCCCCTGCCCTGATGCTGCCCTTTCCCATAAATTATAACAAAGGTCCACTCTTTGGACAGGAATGGATTGGAGTTGGCAATGCAGAGTAACCATATATTGGAAGCACTTTACGGTTCTATACATCTATAGGATATCATCTTGCTGACCTCTGGCTGGAAGAAGGGGAGTGGATGGAGAGGAGGGGAAAGGAGGCTGTTGGGAAGATGAGACATGTATGGAGCAGAGAGGAATAGTGTGCAGTCACCGGACAGGGAGAGCAGTGGAAGCTGCATATAGGTGGACATGTAAATTTATACGGGAATGTACATGTTAAATCAAAATTAAAAAAGAAAAAAAAAATTTGGTTGGGTGAAACCTGTGACAGCACACATTAGAAAGATGATCAATATTAACTAGACTTCAACACAATTTGAGTACTCCTCCCATCTTAACCCAATATTGCAAGGACAGAGTAGCTGGGGCGGGGGCCGGGGGACCATGCTCTCAGGGGACATCAAGGCCAACTGGCATAACCAGCATTTTGCTAAGAGAGTCTTCTGCACCCCAAATTGGTGAGTGGCATCTGGGGTCTCAAAAGCTGCCAAGCTGCCATCTGAGGTAAACCAAATGATCCCAACTCAGCAGGAACAGATGCTCTTCAAGGACCAAAACGATATTGGGGAAAGAGAACCCAGAAGACAGAGACCCACGTGAGCAGGTGAGTATATCAACATGTGACCAGAATAACCGGATAGTACCCGACCACCACCAGTGATACCCGTGATGGACCTCACGAAGTTGAGTCTCACTGGCAACATGAAAATAAAAAGGGGTGCACCCTGAGATCACCACTGAAAGGCCACAAGTGATAGTCCAGGGGCCTTGGAGTTCCCCTGGGAGCATGGCCCCTGGCTCTGATGCTGCCCCGTCCATAAATCATAATGAAGGTCAACTCTTCGGACAGGAATGGATTGGACTTCGTGACACAGAGTGACCATATCATGTGTGCACTTTATGGTTCTATGCATCTATAGTATGTCATCTGGCTGACCTCTTACTGGATGCGGGGAGAGGGTAGAGAGGAGGGAATACGAGATTGTTAGGAGGATACGACATGTACAGAATGGAGAGGAGGAGTTTGCTGTCACCAGGTAGGGAAAGCAGTGGGAGCTGCTCATGGGCGGGTATGCAGATTTACATGGGGTTGTATATTTTCACTCAATCATAATAATACAAAAATGCCAGCGTGTACACATAATTTCACCAGGATTCCCTGGCTCTGGACCACTAGAGAAGCATACACAGGAAAAAGGGATAGTCACTTATACTAGTGGATTTGGCAGTTCTGTTTTCAAATACAAGCCCGGCCTAGTTATTTTGTACTAATATCAGCACTTTTGTGAGAAATACATAGACTGCATTTATATAATCAATTTTGGTTAAGAATTTAAAATCAGGTAGGTTTATAAATGGACAAAGAATCGTAGTCATTGATCCAAGTCAAATTAAAAGGAGGAGGGGTTTGACCACAACTGAGAACTAGATTGCAAGAAGTAAAAGCAAGCATACGCTCTGAGTAAGGAATCTGATGCTTATCATTTTGATGGGGAAGCAGGAGAACCAACAGCATACTAGTTCCATCCCGTTCCAGGCCACATTTGTTTCAAAACACATTTGTCTTTTGGGGGTAATGAAGATGTTCTAAGATTGACTGTGGTGATGGTGGCTAAACTCTGTGAATACACCAAAAACATGAATAAATAGCAAAGCCCCCACTGAATTGTGCACTTTATATAAGTAAGTTGTGTGGTCTGTGAATTGCATCTCAATAAAGCTGTTATGCTTAAACACACATTTCTGAAGTTAATCAAAACCAGAGAGCTGACTGATTGTCAATTAAAGGATTCTTGACTTATTTATCCTGGAAATACCATTTTTTCAATTTAAAATACACACATATATCTCTGGGCATTAAAATATTTAGAAATATTGTCCTTGCTTTTCAAAACAAGATCCCTTTCAAACAAAAAAAACAGTGTTTAAAATATCTTACCAGCATTAGAGCCCAACTGCGATCATTCACCTGTACTCCTCCAGAATCAGTTTTCTAAGCTGTCTTTTTTAGCTGTCATCCTCTCTTATACAGTACCCCTTGTCAAAGACAGAATGAAAGAATCTATGATCTACTGGCAGCTTACCTCTTAGCATGAAATGTCCTGTGTGGATGACATGGAAAAGTCTAAGCTTACAAAGGCAGCACTGTGGTTACAAAGCACAGGAGCTAGAACCAGACTGCTCTGGATCTGAATCCCAGCTCTTCTGGTTACTAGCTGTGTAAAACAACTAAACAAAGAACAGCAAAAAAAAAAAAAAAAAAAACCTCATTGACGTCGAGTCAATTCCAATTCATTGCAATCCTATAGGACAGAGTTGAACTGCTCCATGGGGTTTCCAAGGAACAACTGGTGGATCTCAACTGACGACCTTTTGGTTAGCAGCTGTAGGTGTTAACCACTGGGTCACCAAGGCTTCAGGAGCTCTGGAACCTTGTGCAGTGATCTAACATCTCTGTGCCTTGGTTTCCTCATCTATAAAATTGTTATAACAGCATCTTGAATAGCATCGCTATGTGGATTAAATGTGTTAGTGCATATAAGGCATTTAGAATGGTGCCAGAGTTACAGTACTATAATAATTCATTTATTAATTACTGACTAGTATTAGTGAGGAGTCCTGGTGGCATGGTGGTTAAAGTGATCAACTGCTAACCAAAAGGCTGGCATTTTAAATGCACCATCTGATTTGCAGCAGAAAAATGTGGCAGTCTATACTTACAGGCTTGGAAACAATCTGAAGCAGTTCTACTTTGTCCTATTGGTTCACTTTGAACTAGAATCAACTCGATGGCAGTGGGTTTGGCTTTTTGGTTTTATTAGTATTAGTATCACCTGATATCAAGTTACTTCCTATGCTCTGTTGCTCTTGTCTAGTTCATAAGCTATTTCAGAGCAGTGAATGTGTTTTCTCCTCCCAGTAGTGTCTTTTATGTATAACTGCTCAACAAATACTTGCTCAGGAATGTTTAAATAGATACTCCACATATTTATTGCCAAAAATAATTAAAAACTTATTTGGATAAATACAAAATTGTACAAAAAGGTGTACAGGTATAGAATTATGATTGGTATTTCCATTTCTACTGTTTCGGTATCACTCTACCAACTGAAACTGTAGAAATACTAAAGTATCCTTTCTGGCTGAAGAAAATTTTACAAGTGCAAAAGCCCTGGGTGAGACACCAAGGGCCCCACATTCCACCTCAGATGATGTAACCTTCTGTAAGTCACTTCACCAGTCTGTGTGCAATCCTCCATTCCTTTTACTCCACCCTCCTGATATCTCAAAAGCACATCACTGGAAAAAGAGAAATAAGGAGAATTAACTGTGTTTCAAAAGACTGTGTTCCATAAGACTGTGTTCCATAAATAAAAGGCATTCTCTTTATTTGACATTTGAGCTCATGACCTGAGGGTTCTACATACTTGTGAATGTTGCCTTTTCATGCTCAAATAGGATACTGATAATGATTAATGTCCACAAGTGCAAGCAATGCTGCTAACAAATAACACATACCATTAGTATAGTGAGCTAGGTTCTCCAAGCACTTGAATGTACATTATCTTAATAAGCACCACAACTCCTGTGAATGCACCGTGTGCAACCCATGTGATAACTGGGCTTTTTCTTTCTGTACACATATATCATTCCATAGCAAAGTTCATCTGTGTCATCACTTGTCTAATATCGGAAGCAGAGAAGGCACTGTGTGGACAAGCAGGAGTGCTTCCTTCTTGTAGTAACGCCTGAAGCTACTCTCAATAATCCATTCAGATTTATCCATTGATTTATTAAAACTATTATTGAATTTTGATCACATGTAAGGTATTATTTGGTATGCTGCTACAGTGACTATAATAAAAGTCTAATGTAACCATAAAAACTCAAAATCTGTAGCAAAACATAATTCAAATAGAATTAGCCCTGTTCCCAGTGGCTTAACTATTATAAACATTTCAACATCTTCTTTGAGGACCTGCTATGTAAAACCATTACAGATAAATCAGGAAATTTTGTGGCCCCTTTGATTCTCAGAACATCAAAAGTTTCCATGCCTAAAAGATAACACTATTTGTAGGATACATTTTCCTGTATAACTCTTCTCCTTAAAAGCAGAGATTAAAATTTTAAATCCTGTTAAGTTAAACAGTATCACATTTAAAATATACTATGACAAACATATTAAAACAGACATTTTCCTTGCATTCAATGTGATGCCATCTTTAAATAAGAAATAAGCCAAGCAGTTACCACAAACTTTTTATCTGTCAGAAAACCAGTGTTACTTCTAGTTTACTATCCACTCAAGATATACAAGTTCAAAAAGTAGCATTACAGCTGAAATTATGGCAATATAGATAAAAGAAAAACATACAATTTTTCCTCATTTCTGATTCATACATAAATGACAAAAATCTTAGAATATTCCCCCCAAGTTTTCAACTAGTTCAGCCATAAATCTATCAAAAGAGTCAATAATAATAGCTACAGAGTTGCTATGAATCAGAATAGACTCAACAGCAGTGGGTTTTTTGCTTTGGATTGCTAGCATGTAGCTAGAACAGTAATTAGCACTTTATATGCATTATTTCTTTTAATCCTTAGGACAAACAGATGAGATTGTTCACAAAGGAGGCAAATGAGGTTCAGAGAAGTGAAGGGAGTTGTCCGATGTCACACTGCCAGTAAGAGGCAGAGTTCTGATTTGAAATCAGGTCTGTGATTCCACAGTCCAAGATCTTTGCCAGTAAGTTCTGCTGGCTTCCCACTGAGAAACAACCAAGAGTGGAACAAAGAAACTTGGTTAAAATGAAGTGTTCTTTAGAAATATATAGCCATTTTTGAAAGTAGGAAATCCTGGTAATATAGTGGTTAGGTGCTACAGCTGCTAACCAAAAAGTCAGCTCCAATCTACCAGGCGCTCCTTGAAATTCTATGGGGCAGTTCTACTCTGTCCTATAGAGTGCCTGTCACTATGAGTTGGAGTCCACTTGATGGCAGTGGGTTCGGTTTGGGTTTTTCTTGAAAGTGGGATCAAGACACAAAATTACCACATTCTTACCCATTTTTATTTAGTGGACTATAAAAGTTTAGTTACCCTCTATACCCATGCCCTTATGAGCTTTGGGAAGCCACAGAACAATTACAGCAATGTCAGGCCCTGTGAACTATGTCTGGCCTGGGACAGCAACTATGAAAGTCTATAGAAAGGTCTAGTGTTTGACCTACTCCATTTACTTTTACTTCCAGTCTTCATTCACCTTTGTCTTCATCTTTTTTGTTGGATGAAAGCAAACCACTGCTTTGTTAACAGGCTGCTAATCCCTTTTCAAAACCATCTCAAACTCAAGAAAACTGTTATCAACCTCAAAGTTTATGACCCTTGACACTTTTCCTCTACTATGAAATCCATGAAAGGCCAGCAATTAACAGAGCAGTTAGCATTTTTAAACTGTTGGTAAACAACAGCAGATTTAAAGCTACCAAAAATTAACTTCAAAGAGGTGAGATGGGCAAGTGTGAAGAGAATGAGGCATAGCTTTGACGCTGTCTCACCTGAAGATACTAGTCCTTTGGCAGGCCCTTCACTATCAATGTTAGCTACTATCCTCCAACACTGGCAACTCTGTTACTATTCAACACATTTTAAGATTTAGACCATTATCAAACAACCAGTTTTAACTAAAAATTAGGCAACATGTGAGAAAAAGTTAATGTCCATTACCTTTCCCCTACATCATCATGGGAATTTGAGGCAATGAAAATCTGTGAGTGTCTGACTAAAAGAAGTGATTCAGGCAGTACAGCATGGCCTCAGTGTTTTTCAAAGGGTTACCCAGAGTTACCACAGCTGCTCCTACAAGCAGAGATTTTCTCCAAAGGATTAGGTTTATCTCAAAATCCAACAGGAACATTGCATTCTAAGGCACAGTAAAGTTTGTTTAAATAATTCTAAATATTTTAAGTTAGTTATCTGTTAATGTTCTCAACCTTAATCTTTGTGCAAAATAGATGCTTCAAGAAAACACAAGGTTTGTTTTGTTTTGTTTTTTCATTTCATGCCTCCTGGGGCACACTCTGTGTTACTGCTCTGCTCTTCCCGTTATGTGTGCTCCAGTTCGACGGGGCCTAATGCAGTAGAGTCACTGGACAGCGACTCTATTTTTCCAGACTAGGTCAATGACCGATAAAATAGACACTTAAAAAATACTTGCTGATTAAATAGGCAAAATGGTTTCAAAGACTAGTTTTCAACTGCAAGAACTTTCTAGAAAAGTCCGTTGACACATGTACCACAAAAGCAAACAGACAAAGAAAATATACCAGCTGTGATTTGCAAATACTGATAAAAAAGAACAGAAACCATATTTTTCTTAGTGCAATTGGAAAGATTACACAGTTCTACTCTGGCACACATGATATCACCATGTGTTGGAGTAGAACTGTGTTCCATGGGGTTGTTGATGGCTGACTTTTTCAAGATCACCAGGCCTTTCTTCCACTGCACCTCTGAATGGACTCAAATCAAGTTTACACTATCGAGAGACTCCATGGCAGGGAAGAGGGGGCTGAGTGATTAAAAACCACATCATATATAAACATAAGCCTATAGGTTAGGCACAGGAAGAGTTAAGAGGTTAAAGTATCTACCCATAAAAATTGATACAGCAGACACTGGAAAGAGCTTTCAATTGACTCTTGTGTTTTCCTTTGTATATTTTTAATACGAAAGATTTAGAGCTTACAGAGGAAAATAGAGAGGGCAATGTACATCCATGTCCCCATATAACCATGATGGTACTGGAGCTGCTGAGGGATAGGAACTGTGTCTCCTCAGTTTTATACCTTTCTCCTGTTTTCAATACAGATTTCTATAGACATTAAGAGTTCAACAAATATTTAAAAACTGCAAAGCATATTTGCTTAATTATATTAAATAAGTCCCTTAATGAATTTCTTCCCTCACCCATCCCAGCCCTAGCCAAATAAAAGACCTCTTGCCCTAAAGAAAAATGGTTTAAATAACAAAAGAAAACAAAAAATAAATACTGTTAATAGCATTAAATGAGTGATCACTTACAGACCTGGACCTTGTCTCATTTCAGTCATGGAACCTTGAGCAGCCACCCCCCAACATAGCTCAGTTTTCCTATGATAAAAGGAAGATCATGTGTCTGGCCATCTCTACTCACAGTTGTTACCTGAACAAATCGACATGTATTTCCAAAGGAACCATTATAAGAAAGTTGTTGGAAAGGATAAAAGAGTGCATTTACCTCCTGGTGGCGCACTGGCTAAGCACTCAGCTGCTAACCAGAAGGTTGGTAGTTGGAACCCATTCAGCAGCTCCAAGGAGAGAGGCCTGGGGATCTGCTCCCATAAAGATTACAGCTTAGAAAAACCTGTGAGGCAGTTCTCCTCTGACACATGAGGGCGCTATGAGTTGGAATCAACTTGACTACATCCAACAACAGTCTCCACTACCACTAACAACTTCCTATGTGCAAGGTTCAGATTTAAGAACTTTATTGTACCAGTGAACAACCGCTTACCTGAAAACCTTGGGGCCAGATTTGCATTCAAATTCAGAAATTTCCATATTTTTAGTGAATAACTTACTTATACTGTAATAACTCTCCCCCCCAAAAAAATCCACTGCCATTGAGTCCATTCATAGCAACACTATAGGACACAGTAGAACAGCTCCACAGAGTTTCCGAGAAGAGTCTGGTGGATTTGAAAAGCCAGTGTTTTGGTGAGCAGATATAGAATTTAACCACTACACCACCAGGGTTTCCTTATATTGTATATTATGTAATAGCTCTTTAGAGTCTATGGCACTACCCCATAATGAAATATTAATAATTCTACAGCAAAACAAAAAAGAATAACACAAAGTAGATTAAAGACTATGAATACCCTCATGTCAGTTCAAGTTAGGTTTTGTCAACACCTGAGGCTTGGCACTAAACTTACCAAAATAAAATTTTTATTGTTTTTCATAACTTTTGAAATTTGAAAGTTGCATACAACAAACTGTCAACCTAACTAACTAATTTAATCCTTACAAGTGCCCTAACAGGTAACTTCTATTATCCCTATTTTACAGATGATGAAACTGAGGTACAAAATCAAGTGACTCACATCTAGTAAGTCTCTTAGACAAAACTAAAATGATAGTTTGTAGGTTATTCTCCCATGGTATTGGGATTTACCCTTATGGGATGCCAGTGACCATCTGGATTCCTATTTAGGGGTAACTAGATCTCAAAGTTCAATTGCTTTCAAGCAAGGGCTCAGGGCAATAAAATAAATGCCAAGTCTCAACTCATTTCAGTGTCAAGGAATAGGCTGAAACTCTAATCTCTCCAAATGTAACTCTGGTGGTGCAGTGGTTAAGAGCTTGGCTGCTAACAAAAGGTTACCAGTCTGAATCCTTGGAAACCTTATGGGGTTATGGGGTAGTACCAAGCTGTCCTATAGGGTCACTGTGAGTCATAATCAACTTGATAGCAATAGGTTTCTTTGTTTTTTAACTTCCCAAAAAATAAACATATGGCAATTTAAAAGTGTTGCAGAGGCAAGAACTAAAAGAAAATGGCAAAACTGTCTTAAAATTCCAGTGCCCATTTCTAAAACGTAAGGTATTCCTTTAGACAAAAACAATACTTCCAAACTACCAAAAGACACATGTTTCCATGAGAAAATAGAGCATCATTTTCTGAAATACAAATTCTCAAGTTGCACAATTTGCTTTTTAAGACAATTGATGAGGATGCGGAGTCAAGTTCACAGACTGAACACACGTCTCCTTAAATATCTCTGGAAACCAAGACCTGAACTGATAATTAAATGGAGCCTTCAAGACACCTAGTAAGCCCTAGGATATGGCATAGGTCTGCTAATTTGGACTTCATACCACTGAAAGGAAAACCTTCTCTCTTTTGCAGTCCCCCACTCTTGGCTGAGTGCTGGCTTTCATGGACTGAAGGTAACTCGCCATTTTAACTTTTTTTCTCTGTCTTAGCCAGTGGGCAGAACTGGAACTTGACTAGCAGCTAATCTCAGACACACAGCTGGTGGGATCGGTGGGCAAAACTGCCACATTTTGAGAGCCCGGCCTTGGACTCTGCGCATCTCGGCACCTTTGGCCTCTCTTTCCGCCTTCACTATTGCCTAGCTTGTACTGAGGCAGGCAGAGAGTTTGTGCAGGACACCATCTTGTTCCACCGGGAGGAGAAATACCCATATGGACGCCTCAGCTGGACCTAATTCCTAGGCTGGGAGGCAGTGCCTGCCAGGAGGAGAGCACTATCCCGGCAGAAAAGAAGTATTTTACACAATGTCAGTGATGGCTGGGTCCTGGCAGCAGAGGTCAGCAGGAAAGCAGACTTTCTGTATTTTGAACTAGTTTATAACATCTGAGGTTGGATATAGACGTGCTTACATTGCCAGCTGGGAAGAGAGACCTGTACACCTGAAAACTTGACTGACTTTGGAAGTTGTCCAATAGCTTTTACCTTTCATTTTAAGACAGTCTAGAGACACAACTTTGGTCCATCCTCACAGCATCACTCCCAGCCATTATTGACTCACATGGAGCCCCAGAAGCAACGGAGTCTGGATAAAAGCATCACGAAGTAATCACCCATGGCTTCAGAAGGCACCCAAAAGAAACAACCAAAGAACTTCCCAGATGAAGAAATCTTTCTGAAACTATCAGAAGGTGAATACAAAAGAATTATATATAGAGGCCTCCTAGACCTTATACAAAATGCAGCAGAGCAAAATGAAAAATTAAGCAAGTTGTTCGATCTGATGGAACACCAGTACTCTGAAATCCAACAGATCAGGAACAAAACCAAAGACACAGAAACTTCAATTCAAAGCCAAGAAAACAGAATGCAACAAATGGAAAATAGACTTTCTGACTGGGAAGACAGAGCTACTGACTCCAGCATCTCTGTGGAGAAATCAGAAAAAAGAAACAAGAAAAATGAAGAAGCATTAAGAAACATGTGGGACTCTATTAAGAGGAACAATCTACGATTAATTGGAGTTCCTAAACAGGGTGTGACATCTGAGAACACAGAGAGTATTGTTGCTGGGCTGCTGACACAAAACTTCCCAGAAATTATGAAAGAAGAGAATATAGAAATCCAAGATGCATAACAAATACCACTCAATGTAGATCTCAAAAGAAAGACTCCAAGACATATTATCATCAAGCTTAACAAAATGAAACAGAAACTCTTAAAGACAGCAAGGCTCAAAGCAAAGCTAACATTCAGAGGGAAACCCTGAAGACTTTTGTGGGATTTCTCTCAGCAGAAACAACGCCAGCACAGAGTCAGTGGAATGACACATTCAAAGCCATGAAGAAGAACTTCCAACCAAGAATTATATATCCTGCAAAACTATCTTTCAAATATGAAAGTGAAATTAAGACCTTTGCAGATAAAAAGAAACTCATAGACTTTGTAAACACCAAACCAAAGCTACAAGAAATACTGAAAGAATCTCTTGGCTTAGAAGAACAAAACCACTAACTTTATATTTTCAAAGCAAATTCTGGACACATGATCCAGAAACCTACTCAGTTAGGGAAGGCTCCAAACTCAATCAAACCTATAATAGTGAAAGAAATGATCCAGTGATCATATCATGAAAACTATAATGTCATGATATTAAAAAGAGGGATGTACTACAGTTGTTATAGTCCTTCCAGATGGAGAGGAAGTTAATAAGACTGGTAGTAATTACTACTGGGTTTATACATAGTTCATTCAGGGGGATCATTGGGGCAGACATAAAGCACAATACAGAGCAACATACAATATCCAAGAAATGTAATACAGGAGTCTCAACAACCACAAAACCAACCCTGAAAAAGGTGAAAATCAACTCACAAAGAAGAAAGTCCCAGAACAGATTAGTAAGAACATCAGAGAAAACATCAACACTAAAATAAACATATCACAATGGCAGCACTAAACACATACTTATCGATAATGACATTGAATGGGAATGGACTGAACGTTCCAGTAAAGAGACTTCTTGGATCAAAAGACACGACCCATCCATATGTTGCCTACAAGAAATTCACCTTAGACTTAAAGATATGAACAAACTGAAAGTTAAAGGATGGAAGAATATGTATCAAGCTAACAGTACAAAAAGAACAGCAGGTGTGGCAATTCTAATCTCAGATAAAATTGATTTTAATGTAAAATCCACCATTATTAACAAAGATGGACACTATTGCTGAAAGGTTCAATACACAAGCAGGACTTAACAATATTAAATATTGATGCATATAATGTTAGAGCACCTAAATACATCAAAGAAACACTGACTACACTCAAAAATGAAATAGATCACTTCACAATAATAGTGGGAGACTTCAACATTCCACTCTCAATATTGGACAGATTGTCTAGAAAAAAGCTGAATAAAGACACAGAAGACCTATTGCCAAAATTAACCAACTAGACTCATCAACATATTCAGAAATTTCTATCCATCAGCGGACAACTACACCTTCTTCTCCAGGGCACATGGAACATTCTCCAGAATACACCATGTATTAGGATATAAAGCAATTCTCAACAAAATCCATACCATTGAATTAATGCAAAGCATCTTCTCAGATCCTAAAGCCATAAAAGTCTAAATCGATAGCAGAAAAAACATGGATAGAAAGTAGAACTAATGGAAACTGAACAACTTAATGCTCAAAAAGGCATGGGTTACAGAAAAAGTCAGGGATCAAATAAAGACATTTATGGATTCCAACAAGAATGAAAACACTTCCTACTAGAACCTATGGGATGCAGCCAAAGCAGTGCTCAGAGGTCAGTTTATATCCATAAATGCACACATCTAGAAGGAAGAAGGAAATGAAATCAAAGAACTAACCCTAAAGCTCAAACAAGTAGAGAGAGAGAACAAGACAAGAACTCCTCAGGCACGAGAAGAAAACAGATCATAAAAATTATAGCAGAAATAAATGAATTAGAGAATAAAAGAACAATTGGAAAAATTGAAAAGATCAAATGCTGGTTTTTTGCAAAGATCAAATTGACAAACCATTGGCTAAACTTACTAAATAAAAACAAGAAAGGAAACAAATAATCCAAATAAGAAATGAGAGGGGAGTGGTCACAACAGATCCAACAGAAACCAAAAATGTCATAACAGAATACTATGAAAGTCTGTACTCTAACAAATTGGAAAACCTAGAGGAAATGGACAAATTCTTTGATTCATATCACCTACCAAAATTATCACAACATGAAGCAGAACTTAATAAACCCGTCACAAAGGAAGAGATTGAAAAAGTCATCCAAAAACTACCAACCAAAAAAAGCCCAGGCCCAGATGGCTTCACTGCGGTATTCTACCAAGCTTTTAGAGAAGAGTTATCTCCAAGACTGAGACTCGTTGGCAGCATAAAAAGGGATGGAATACTCCCAAATTCATTCTATGGAGACAGCATAACTAGGGAACCAAAGACTGGGACAGACCCAACAAAAAAGGAGAACTACAAATGGATATCACTCATGAATCTAGATGTAAAAGTCTTCAACAAAATTCTTGCCAATAGAATACAACAACATACCCAAAAAATAATTCATCATAACCAAGTGGGATTCATACCAGGATGAAAGTTTGGTTCAACATCAGAAAAACAATTCATGTCATCAACAACATAAATAACACAAAACACAAGAATCACGTGATTTTGTCTATTGATGCAGAAAAGGTATTTGATAAAGTCAAACACCCATTCATGCTAAAAACTCTAAGCAAACTAGGAATAGACAGCCAATTCCTCAATGCAATAAGGGCCACTTATACAAAGCCAACTGCCTACATCATCTTGAATGGAGAGAGACTGAAACAATTCCCCTTGAGAACAAGAACTAGACAAGGATGCCCACTCTCACCTCTCCTATTTAACATTGTATTGGAAGTTCTAGCCAGAGCAATTAGACAAGACCAAGAAATAAAGGGCAGCTGCATCAGCAAAGAAGAAGTCAAAATCTCCCTATTTGCAGATAATATGATTGTATACGCAGGACTCCTAAAGATTCCATAAGTAAGCTACACAAACTGATAGAAGAGTTCAGCAAAGTCTCAGGATACAACATAAACATAAGTAAATCAGTAGGATTCCTTTATACCAACAAGAATATCATTAAAGAAATCACCAAATCCATACCATTTACTCTAGCCCCTTAGAAGATAAAGTACCTAAGAATAAATCTAACCAGAGAAATAACAGACCTTTACAAAGAGAACTACAAACCTTACTACAAGAAACTAAGGGAGACTTACATAAATGGAGAAACCTACCTTGCTCATGGATTGGAAGACCAAACATTGTGAAAATGTCTATTTTACCCAAAGCAATCGATTTATATAATGCAATCCCAATACGAATTCCAGTGACACTTTTTAATCAGATTAAGAAACAAATCACCAACTTTGGAAAGGGAAGAAGACCCGGATAAGTAAAGCACCACTGAAGAAGAAGAACACACTTGGAGGCCTCTCACTACCCGCCTTTAGAACCTATTACACTGTCGCAGTTGTCAAAACAGCCTGGTACTGGTACAAAAAGAGACAGATCGATCAATGGAACAGAATTGAGACCCCAGAGATGACACCATCTGACTATAAACATTTGATATTCAACAAAGGCCCTAAGACATTAAGCTGGGGTAAAAACAATCTCTTCAACAAATGGTGCTGGCAAAATGGAATATCCATCTGCAGTAAATTCAAACAAGACCCACATCTTACACCTTATACAAAAACCAACTCAAACTTGGCAAAAAACCTGAATGCCAGCCAAGCCAAGTGCTGTCGAGTCAGAAACAATAAAGCTCATCCAAGAAAAAGCAGGAACAACAATGGAACTTTTAATACACAATGTAGACAGACTTCAAAATCTGTCAAACAAACCACAAACAACAGAAAAGAAACTAGAACTACTAAAAATCAAACACTTCTGTTCATTCTAAGACTTTATGAATAGAATTAAAAGGCCACCTACGGAATGAGAAAAAAGATTTGGCAACTATATGTCAGACCAACGCCTGATCTCCATAATCTATAAGTTACTACAAAATATCAATAAGAAAAAGATAAATCATCCAATCAAGCAATGGGCAAAGGAGATGGACAGACACTTCTCTAAAGAGGAGATCCAGGCAGCCAGAAAACACATGCAGACATGCTCACGATCATTAGCTATTAAAGAAATTCAAATCAGAACCACAATGAGATACCGTATCATCCCAACAAGTTGGCCATGATCCAAAAAAATGCAAAACAACAAATGCTGGAGAGGCTGTGGAGAAACTGGAACTCTCCTACACTGTTGGTGGGATTGCAAAATGGTGCAACCTCTTTGGAAAGCAACCTGGTGCTTCCTTAAACAGCTGGATCTAGCTATACCACTTGACCCAGTAATTCTACTGCTCAGAATATATCCTACAGAATCAAGGCCATTCACACAAACTGATACATGCAGAAGAATGTTCATTGCAGCACAGTCCACAATAGTAAAAAGATGGAATCAACCCAGATGCCCACCAACAAAGGAATGGATAGGTAAACTATGGTATATATACTCAATGGAACACTATGCAATCATAAAGAACAACGGTGATTGCAAGAAACATCTTATAACCTTGTTTCAATGGGAGGACATTATGCTGAGTGAAAGAAGTCAGCAACAAAATGACAAATGTTGTATGAGATTCCTGCAATAAGAACTTAAAAACAGACTCATGCATAGAAGGAAAGATTCTTTGACAGCTGCAAGGGTGAGGATGGAGGTTGAAGCGGGGGAGGGTTTAGATTAGATAGTTGATAGAAATTTGGTTGGGTGAAATCTGTGACAGCACACATTAGAAAGAAGATCAATATTAACCAGACTTCATCATAACACGATAACTCCTCCCATCTTAACCCAATATTGCAAGGATAGAGTAGTTGGGGTGGGGGGGCCACGAACCATGGTATCAGGGATAATCGAGGCCAAATTGGCACAGTAGTGTTTCGCTAAGACAGCCTCCTGAACCCCACCTCAGTGAGTGGTGTCCGGGGTCTTAAAAGCTGCCATGCTGCCATCTGAGGGTACAGCAAATTGTCCCACCTCAGCAGGAACGGATGATCAACAAGGACCAAAACAACATGGGGGAAAAAGAACCCAGAAGACAGAGATCCACATTAGTGGGTAACTACATCGACCTGTCACCAGTGCCCGGCCACCACCAGTGATAGCCACGATGGACCTCACAAAGTTGAGTCTCACTGGCAACACGAGAATAAAAAGGGGTACACCCTGAGATCTCCATTAAAAGACTGCAACTGATGGTCCAGAGGCCTCGGAGATCACCTGGGAGCATGGTCCCTGGCCCTTATGCTGCCCCTGTCCATAAATCATAATGGAGGTCAACTCTTTGGACAGGAATGGATTGGACTTGGCAACATAGACCGACCATATCATGTGTGCACTTTATGGTTCTGTGCATCCATAGGATGTCTTCCTGCTGACCTCTGAATGGAGGCATGGGAGTGGGTGGAGAGGACGGGATAGGAGATTGCTGGGAGGATAAGACATGTATGGAGCAGAGAGGAATAGTGTGCTGTCACTGGGCAGGGAGAGCAGAGGGAGCTGCATATACGTGGGCATGCAAATTTATATGGGAATGTACATTTTCATTCAATCATAAATTAAAAAAAAGGATAAAGACATGTTCTAAATAAATGAACTACCATTTAAACTCCTAGCCTGACATCTCTGAGGATAATCTTAAAACATATTTAAAAGAATTTTAACAGGAAAATGGATATTATTGTTGTAATAATATTCTGTAACTGTATAATAAATGACAATGTATCATAGTCAGTTTCTATATCACAACAAAACTATTTTTCTATTTAGCACATGTTCTGTTACTTCCAGGGTATGTAGGAATAAATTCTTGCTGCTAATCAATATAGAGAACTCTGTAGACTGTAGCTCACGTAGCAAGTTTGCCTTTTTTGAAATCAACATCTTTGATGGAAGCATCTTCCCCTGTGATATACTGTTCATGATTAATCAGATCCTCATTGAGGACTACAGGAGTAGTGTAAATAAAATACATGACAAAATGGTGAAAAAAAAAGAAAATTGACTATAACTAACCTCATAGCACAGATGACATTATGAAAATGGAAAGTAAATTACTTTTTAACAGTCATCTCAGAGCTCCCATACTCCAGTCCCCTCACCTAAACAGAATCAAGGGACTAAATTATATACTCATTTATTGTCCCCATCAAATAGTTTTTCATTCCCAGGCCTTAGTGTAAACAACTGAGTAGCTAGATGTTCTATTTATCCTCTGTAAAACCCCAAGTTATTTTTTATTTCCACTGACAAATTTTTTTCAGTGACCTTCCATAGGAAAGCAGTTAACAATGACCTCTTGAATAGTTACCCACAACTCAGAGAATCAAGCCCCAATTCTTTCTCAGAACCCCCAGGCCCTGAATTTATCGGGTTCCTTCTTAGCTCTCTAGCCCCTTGGCTCTAACCACTCTCCCCACTGGGCTCACTCCAGCTCCAGCCATAATGGTTTTCTTTCTCTTCTTCAAACACTCAAAGTCTGTTTTGCCGTTTCAAGGCCTTGTCTCCTTTTCTCTGTCAAGAAAGATCACCCAGATCTTTACAAGGAAGGTCCACTCTATCTTCTTTCAGGTCTGTGCCCAAACATTGTCTTCTCTAATAGGACTTTCTTGACCATCTTTGCTAAAAGTAGGCCCTTTCCAGTTCTCTGTATCACTTTTTCCTGCTCATTCTATTCACTATTCTTACTACAGTCTATAAGTATTTTCCTCATTTGTTTACTTGTTTACTTTATTTATCTATATCCTCCAGTAGACAACAAGCTCCATGAGACGCCACAAGAGCAGGATCATGTCTGATAAGTTTTACTATTGTGCCTAGTACAGGACATTGGCCCACAGAAGGTGCTCAGTAGTTTTGGTTAAACGGATTGCTAAATGACTGAATATGTATTTGCAATATGCTTGCTGCAAATGTTAATAACTGGAGGAAGTAATTTTTCTCATTTTGAGTTGCGTTCTCTAGGACTATTCATTTTTCCATATTTTTCCCAGATTTTCTGAAATCTAATGGTGTCTAGCAAATGGCATTATTCCACAGCAATAAAAACAGATGTCTCAACAAACGGATTTAAAAATATATATTTTGAGGAAGTTTTTGTAGTTTATTAACTATCAATAAAATCACACAGTTTGGGAATGGTTAGCCTCATTTTACTACTACAAGCCAAATGACATGAGAAAAAACTGTTTAAAATGTACAGTAATTGAGACAGAAGACAACCCAACACCAAATTGCAATGATGTTCCTAATATTAGAAGCGCTCAGCATGATAATGTCTAGGTGTACCAAGTGGACTATCAAATACATATTGACTCACACTGAGAAAATGCCTATAGCTAACTCACACCTACCTCTATTTTCCCTAGCAAACAAATAACTTTACTATATTGCCACATTAGTGATAACTGTATTTCAGACTTGGTATCAGCAATAATCACAAAAGGAAAAAATAACAAGAGATTTTCAGTCACATAAGATTATCTGACACAAACATTTTGGGGAATGAGTTGCCAGGAAAATTCAGATTTAGAAGGATGGGCCGATAAGTCCTTTTCCCTACCACATTCCATTTTTCATAGAACTTAAATGAAGTAAAAAAATTAGCACTGCAATCCAGTTAAATGATGAATCAATAGTCTTTATTCTTGCAAGAATCACTTTCTTCAGAACATCAACTTAAACCCTATTAAATTCACACCAAACCTCTTACAGCATGTTTATAAAAGTAGTAGATTTAACAATGTTGGGAAATTGAGACATTTTCTATTTTAAAATAGATGCTGCTGCATAAACTATCCTCATTGAGTCACTGCCAAAAGGAACACTACCTGGACAGTGAAATTTAGCCATTATCGTCACTGCCAACGTGCGTTCTTCTGAGATTACTGCCAATTAGTGCACATTTTGCCATTGGTAATACCCAGTCACATACCAAGCAAACAGTTCTATCACTGTTCAAGTATAAGGCTATGAATAAGAACCTGTAGCTAAAGGGGCTAATATTTTTAATGTAAAATGATGTCGTGACTGCTTAATTGTTTCATTTTTCTCCATTTTCAAATGTGAGCATTAGAGACATAGTCTATCTCCAAAACACAGCTGCATACACCAACATGTGCCAGTTCACTCATGTCTGCCTTCACTTGCAGCTTCTCCATTCAATTTTCTTCCCCCATAGAAGTAAGCAAATGAATCTCAGTGTGGGAGGTAATGTGGCAATTGCATAAGAGAATAAACGATGCTGTGTGAAATTAATTCAAGCAAACGAACATCCAATGCACTGAAAAATAGTTTAATGAAAAGTTGCATGGTTTTGAAATGTTGTTTCTTGGGAGTTTATATAAACATGAAATCTAGAGTAAGAAACTGGCTGGCTTCAAAAGTTTCCTCTGTTGCAGGTTCCCTTACAATAGAGGCAGTTTTAAATCCCAGAGTCTCTTTGACACTGTTCAACGTACTTAGTAACTAAACCAAGAAAACCAAACCCGTTGTCACTGAGTCTATTCTGACTCATAGTGACCCTACAGGACCAAGTAGAACTGCCCCATAGAGTTTCAAAGGAACCTGGTGGACATCATGTGCCAAACTTTTGGTTAGCAGCCATAGCTCTCAGCCACTACGCTACTCTAGTTTGAGTGATTTGCTAATCCCAAACAACTAAAAGTCCTCTGGCTATATTAAACCATTGAACATCTCAATTTACAGATGGAGAAATGCAGCTAGCAGTCAAAAGTACCTATCAAGACTATCTCAGGACTGTTCAGCACGGTGAAGGGGGCCAAATCAGATTTAGGATCATGTACTAGGATTACATCTTCTGAATCTATGCCATGGCAGTAGATTTGGGTCTTTTGGGGTCAGGGAGGGGGGGCGTCGCGCTAGGGTTACAGAAATGGATAGAGAGAGATAGCTGGCTAGGGTTCTTGGACTATGTTATTGAAACCTAGAAAGAAACTTACAAATTCCTTAGCTGATATTTACCAAAGGATCATTCCCATCACTTTGGTAAACCATGGGGGAGACTGTAAACCTCCAAAAAATCAGCACTCAACTGGGAATTCAACCAAAGCTGTCAAGACGTACAGAGCGAAGTTAAAAGCTCAGAGAAGGGAGATGTGTGCTCCTGGCTAGGGATCCAGCAGTGGAGTCTCCCAAGTTAAAAGATTCTGAGAGAGGGATGGATTGGGAGGCACAAAGCAGAAGCCTTTAGAGGACAAGAGCCAGTAGGGCTGAGGCAGGCAGAGGGACCTCGGACTGTCAGGACACCGACAGCGAAGCCGGGACCAGAAGATCTTGAAGGTACAACAAAGAAGCAAAGGGAAAACGGATTCTGGGGTCCTAGAAGAACTCGAGCGTCTTACGGAGCCAGGGGAACGGGAGGTGGGGATGAGAAGGTGCAAAAATGAGGGCGCGCACCGGCACGCGGGAGAAAAACGGGAGGCGTGCAAAGAGCAAAGCTGGTCCCCTGTCCCACTGGCCCGGTGTAGGTCAGAACTCTTCGCCGCGCACCGCCTCGCTGCACTGGGTCCCGGAGGCCGGGAAGAGGAACTGACGGAGTCCCCCGGGCTTCGGGACCCTGCCTCACCTTGTTTGCCGCGTCCGGGGGGGGTTCCCTGGTTCGTCCGCCGGTTGCTGCGCTCCGCCGGCCAAAGCTGAAGTAGCGCGGCGCAGCAGTAGCTCCCTCCTGCTGTGAGACACCAGCACCCGCACCCCTGCACCCCTTGCTAGCCCTGGCCACTTCACCCTGTGCCGGCGCTGGCAGAGGACGCAGACCCTGGATCCGAACGGCGCTCCAGTTATTTCCAGAAGTCCCCTTTCCAGGCTTCCCCTAAATAGGAGCTGAGCTGCCGCTAGCAGCAGCGGAGCCTCGGGCTGACCTCACCAGGGGGTGGAGGGGTGGGAGGGAGAGGGGCGGGAACCCAGTGGGGAGGAGAGGGGAGAGTGGTGGGAGGGAGCGCGGGCGGGGGCAACATGGCGGCGGGGGTGGCCCTGGCGGCGCCTGCGCAGAGGCGGGGGGCAGCGGGGGCTAGCACCCAGTGCGGGGTCCGAGCTGAACTCCCTGACAGTGACAGACGTGGGGCGAGCATGGACCCAGAGGCCGCATGACAGCTTAATGTCCCTCACGCCTCCGAAACCTGACCGCTAGGGTTTGAGACCACTTGGCTTTTCGTGGCCAGGACGCAGCAGAGGTGAAAGCTGTCAAGTATCCGGGAGCAGCAGTGTGCCCGCCCGCGACAAGCCACTTCGAGGAGAAAGCCGCCGGTGCCTCTAGCCAGCCTCGGCCTTGGCTTCGACCGAGGCTCAGCGGAGGGCCAGGAAAGGGAGTGCTCTGGCAATGGGGCCACTTCACCTTAGTGGGACCCTCACCTCAATATAAGCCTGACTCAGGCTCTCTCCTCAACTCTTCATCACTCTTCTAGTGCCATGAGCGCTTCATCTCTCCCTTTCCATAATGCAGTACAGAGTGTAATAAAGAGGAAGAGCAATAACCACAAAGACAGGAGTTGAGCATTGACTGAGCGTACGCTATGAACCAGGCACTGATTATTTAACTCAACCCACACAGCTACTCAACAAGGTACACACTGTTATTATTCCCATTTCACAAATGACAGCTCAGGTGTAAATTTTAAACTAGTTGCTCAAGGTTACAAGAAGTCACTAGAGGCAAAGCTCCCAAGCACCGTGATTATAGCGCCCAAGCTCTCACCCGCTAGGCTATTCCTTCTGGTGCGATTGCTATTCTAAGTCAGAATCTTGATTCTTTCCTCCCAGTTTAGAGTCCATTTCGACTCCTAGCGACCCCGTGTGACAGAGCAGAACGGCCTTCATTGGGTTTTCTTGGTTGTAATCTTTAGGAGAGCAAATCACCAGGTTTTTCTCCTTGTGGTTGCAGTTAACTTTCAGACCACTGCCCCCAAGGAAAAGCCTAGTCAAGTCTGTTGGCACTCTGTACCTTCTCAGATTAATTCTTCGCCTTCCTGGTGGTTGCAGCCTGGGGCCACCTTCTTACATCTCTTCCTTCCTTGTTTCTACTTATAATTCCAGGCTCCGTCTTAGAAAAATAGTGGAAGCTTACTGTTGACAACCAGTTCAACAACTGGGATTTATTTTTTTCTTTTCTTTTTTTAAAGGGTGAGTGTAGGGAGCAGGGCATTTACGACACTAGTTCTTTATGTTTCCTAGTATTTCTTTCAGCCTTCCAGTAAACTGATCTGGGATCTGAGATCTCACTACTGCTGAGTTGGTAATTCAAAGTGCACACACTGAAACTCAAGTAGTGGATTTTAGGTAAATTTGAATGATGAGCTACTCACAAACATGCTCAGACTGAAGATATCAACCACCACATTGTTCAGCTTTTCAAACTGGTGAAAAGATAACAAAAAACCCAAATGTGCATGAAAATTACACAATTTGTTACTGTCATTGATTTCTACCCGATTCATCTTTATTAACAGGAACGTGTTCATGAACCTCTCAACTATGTTTATTCCATACTTATTATATACCTACATCACACACTAAATGGTTATTACAAGGATAGTGCTTGTCACAGAAGTTTACAACTTCAGTGAGGAAATATGATTAAAACAGTGATTTCAACATATATCAAAAACTTGGAATGACCACTTCAAACCAATTTTAAATTAAAAAATATATATATTGGCAGTGAGGTGGTTCTAGCTCATGGGAACCTCATGTGTTACAGATAGAACTGTTCCACAGGGTTTTCTTCGCTGTAATCTGAAAACAGGTTAGCAGGACTTTCTTTTGTGGTGGCTGTGTGTGTGCTCAAACTGCCAACCTTCAATGTTTAGGTTTGTAGATGAGCACATTTATACCACCCAGGGACCTCTCACACCCACTAGGATGACCATTATCAGAAAAACAAAAACTAATAAGTGTTAGTTTGAGGATGCAGAGAAACTGGAATGTCTATTGCTGGTGGGAATAAAAGGATGCAGCCCCTGTGGAAAACAGTTTGGTGCTTCCTCAAAAAGTTAAACACAGAATTACTATGTGACCCAGCAACTCCACTGCTAGGTGTATACTCAAAGAATGAAAAGCAAGGACTCAAACCAATATGTGTACAGCAATGCTCACTGCACCACTAGTCCTCACAATAGCCAAAAGGTGGAAACAACCCAAGTGTTCATCAACAGATGGATCTATAAGCCAAATGGGTTTATACATACAACTGATTATTATTCAGTCTTAAGGAGAAATGAAGTCATGATATATACTACAAAAAGGGTGAACCTTGGGAACATCATGCTGAGGGAGACAAGTTAGTCACTAAAGGACAAATATGATATGATTCACCTTACAGGAAATATCTACCTTAAACATGTATATAAAACCAAACCTGTTGCCATTCAATTGATTTCAGCTTATAGTGACCCTACAGGAAGAGAGTAAAACTGTCCCACAGAGTTTCCAAGAAGTAACTGGTGGACTCAAATAGCTGACCTTTTGGTTAGCAGCCCAGCTCTTAGCCATTGTACCACCAGGGTCCATTCAAGTATGCCAAGCCAAGCCAAGTGCTGTCGAGTCGGATCCGACTCATGGTGACCCCCAGAGTATTCAAATATAGAGAAACGTAAATTTATTAGTGGCTATCATGGGCTTAGGTGGGGGTCTTCATTGCTAATAGCAGCTAATGGAGCTTCTATTAAAGGTGATGAAAATACCTGGAAATAAATAGTGGCAATAATTGGACAATATAGTGAAGATGATTAGTGTCACTGAACTTTGCCTGTAAAAACGTTAAAATGACAAATGCCTTATTAACATATATATTTATCACAACAACAACAACAAAACTTTGGAAATAGTGATGGTGGCTGTACAACATGGTGAATGTAATTAATGTCACTCAATTGTGCACTTAAAATGGTTAAAATGGTAAGTGTCTTGAGATATATATGGGTGTTTGTGTGTGTATACATGCATACACAAGGACAGGCAATTACAGTAGTGAACTCATCCTAGAAAAGTGTTACATATCTCATTGCTGACTATCACTATGGTCACCTTCAAAGCACTCCCCTTAGGAAGCTATGCACCGACACCAGTGTCTAGTCCACCCTTCAAAGCACTTTCTGGAATGGCCATCAGAGCTGTCATCATGGTATTACCCTGGATGTCTTGAATGCCATCAAAATGTCTTCCTTTCAATATTTCCTTAATCTTCGGGTAGAGAAAAAAAGTCACTGGGGTCATATCAGGTGAGTAGAGAGGGTGTTCCAATACAGTTATTTGTTAACTGGCTCAAAAGTCCCTCACAACTATGCAATTCAGTTAGCAAACTTGCCACTGTGCCACCATGTGCAACGGCCATTCCAGAAAGAGCTCCAAAAGTGCTTTGAAGGGTGGACTGGGTGCCAGCATCAGCGTATAGCTTCCTGAGGGGTCCATTTCAAATGTGACTATAGTGATATTTAACAATGAGGTATGTAGCATTTAGAACAATTAAGTCTGTGGACTTGTCATATCTTGTGTGAAACCACAATACCATTTTCAGAAATAAACCTTTGGGACATAGTTTAAGAAAGTAGATAAAAACTGAGTTGATGTACATCCAAGTCAATTCCTTCATCCCTGTCGTATGAAGGTTGATGCAGGGTTGCTTTATATTAAGTCAAAAGTAGAAATTGTCAGCTCCTGTTCACACAAGGAGAAAACCCTTCAGGGTATATAGCAAAGCTGTTGAGATGAGGGCAGTTATAGAATCTCCATTTGAACATACTATTTATTGATAGTAATACATTATAAATATACTTATCTGGTAGGAGTTCATTGGGTTTGCCTTGTCTGACTAGTTGAGCTGGTGGACAGAACGCTAAGCTTATATAATCAGAAGACACACGTGTTATGTGACATTAAGTTAGCCCCTTCAGTTCCCTGAGCGTGTTTCCATGAATTCAGAGTGGGGACAAGAACAATATTGGAATGATCCACCTCACAGCAATCTTCTGGAGACAGAGTAAGATAAAACACATGAAAGTACCTTGAAAACTAAATAATCTACACAAATGTAAGGGGTTTTTTTGTTTATATCAGACTGGCACCACTGGAATCTAGGGGTGTAATTATCAAGGATTTTACGTATTTTAACCTGGCACCACAAATTTCGAGAACAAGAAAAAACATTTGAAATATGGTAAATATCTGAAAAAAGTACAACAAAGGTTGAGGGAATAAAAAGAAAACAACTGAAAGAATTGAAACAAAACAAAACAAAGAATTAAAAAAGGGTGACGATAACACACATTTCCAATGTCAGTTAGAGTGCCGTGCTGCAGCTGAGTTGATTCTGTTTCATGGAGACCCCGTGCGTGTCAGAGTAGAACTTTGCTCCATACAGTTTCCAGTAGTTGATTTTTCAAAGTAGATAACCAGGCCTTTCTTCTGAGTGGCCTCTAAGCGCACTCCCAACCTCCAGCCTTTGGGTTAGCAGCTGTATGTGCTGACTGTTTCCACCACCAGGGGACTCCAAGAATATTCTGTATTAGTTATATATTGCTACCTAACAAATGGCCACAAACCTAGTGGCTTAAAACCATGCACATTTATCATCGCATAGTTTCCACAGGACAAGTCTAGACATGGCTGAGCTCACAGAGGTCTCACAAAGCTACAGCCACTGTGTCGGTTAATGTTCCTTTCTCAGGAGGGCCCAGTTCCTCTTTTTCAGTCCTTTACCAGATTAAGTCAGGCACATCCAGATAATCTCTCTTTTGAGTAACTTAAAATTCAACTGATGTAGGACCTTAATTACATTTGCAGAATCTCTTTACCTTAGTCTTGTAACGTAACATCAATCACAAGAGTGACGTTGTAAAACTTTTTATAAAACTTTACAAAGACAGAAACCTTATAAGCAGATGTGGTTGCATGTGCTCACAAACACACACACAAAACACACACACGCACATACTCACACCAAAGAACACCAAGCCAGTGGCTGATACCTCCCTGGTCAAAAAGGATTTGTGACGCTACTATCTGCCTAAATAGTAAGGGAAGCCAAATATTTCAAGTACAGTAACTCTGGTTAAAGAAAAATGGAAAAGTTGTATATCATATACCAATTGTCATCATGTGCCAGAGTATAACTGTACTCCAGAGGGTTTTCAATGGCTATATCTTCAGGAAGTAGATAGATAGCCAGGCCTTTCTTCCAAGGTACATCTGGGTGGACACAAATCTCCAATGTTTCGGTAAGCAGTGCAGTGCTTAACAGTCTATGCCACCCAGGGATTCCTTAAAAGTGCTAGGTCACCTGGTCAATTTCTCTCTTTGAAAACTTTATCTGCTCCATTATTGAATAAAGTCATGTTGTCCAGATGGTGTCTGTTTGGCCCTTGACTCATTCCATAGAGTGAATGTGGAAAAATAAAGAAAAAAGAAAATGTATTTGTCTCTCGTGGCTCACAAACTAGTCTAAGCAAGGCAAGTGGGCTGTGCACTTGGTGCTCTGAGAAAAGGATGGAGCTTGAAGGGTCAGGAAGAGAAAAAAAATATGTATCATTTTTTAACATCAAAGATGACCCTAGTCACAGATTATACTAACTCTGTATTACATAGAGGCTTTGGCAATGTTTTAGCCCGACTCTCTTCTGTCAAAACTTTTAAAACCTGGTATCTCAGCACAACTTCTATTCATTATAATAGTTATTGCACTCAAATTTAGGTTCAGAATCAAATATTTCCTGGTCACACTGGAAGCATAAAATTCCCAAAATATAACTTTTTTTTTGAATGAGCTGTCCTCTCTACCTAGATGTTTCAGCCTATGTTCCACTCCTCAGAGCTACCAGAATATCTGTCTCCACTGACTTTTTCCTCTATGTCTTCAACCACATATATCTCATTTTTACCTTGCCCTTTCTTGACCCTCTGTCTGCAAGGCCTTCTCCTTCATCCTTTCATTAATACAAAAAAAAAAAAAAATTAAAAGCACTAACATTTGAAAGAGCTGGTGCATGGTAAGAATGAAAGGAATCCAGTGAGTACTGAGGGAGAACAGGGATCTAGAATGAGGTCAGAGATAACCAGCAAAGGCTAGATTCTGCAGGCATCTACTGGGAGCTATTTGGAATTTGCTTTAAATAAATCAATAGCTTGATGTGTTTTAAACATGAAAGCAATAGTAGGCAATGTATGTTTTAGAATTACCTTTGTGAAAAGGGCAAGAGCAAAAGCAGAGAGACTAGTAGGAAGGCTGAAGTGGGCCAAAACAGTGGCAAAGTGTCTTGGAATAGGGTCAGGGCAGTGGCGCTAGAAAAACAGGTGGCTAGATTAGAGATATATCAAGGAAGAAGATCCAGCAAGTAGGATGACCCATTCAACCACGTAAATGATGGTGCCACTTACTAAGTTGAGAAAAACTGGAGCAACCAGATTTGGGAGCTCAGAGGGTGAATAAAGAGTTCCATTTTAGACAATTTACTTTTGTCTGTGATGTATTTCAGAGGAGACATAAAACAAGCAGGAAATGGAAGTGTCAGGGCTTAGAACAGAAACCCTAGTGGTATAGTTGTTAAGTGCTACAGCTGTTAACCAGAAGGTCAGCAGTTCAAATCTGCCAGGCACTCCTTGGAAACTCTATAGGGCAGTTCTATTCTGTCTATAGAGTCATTATGAGTTGAAATCAACTCAACCACAGAGGGTTTTTTGGTTTAGGGCTCAGAACAGACTGCAATGAAGAGTCCTCATTGATAGGCTTCTACAAGAAATGATGCATGCTTGTTGTTGATCTCCCCAACAACAACTTAGCCATGTTAGGTCTTTACCTCTACAGCTTGATTACAATTCCCCTCTTGAAGGTCACTATTTACCTTTTGTTAAGAATTGAATTGTGGCCTCTGCAATATTCATGTGTTAGCATGTCAATCCCTATACCTCTAGATGTAATGTAACATAATACAATCTCTCCTATATGCAATCTACTGTAATGTAATCAATCAGTCAAGGCCATAGAAGTGTGGGTAGATTCAAAGACACAGAGACAAACATATACACGTGGGTGGGAGAGACACGAACGCCATGTGAAGATTGTCTGGAAGCCAAGCAACCAAGGAAAAGCCTGGAACTATCTACAAAGAAGGAATCAACACAGCTGAGACTCTGTTTTAGACTGTTAGCCTCCAGAACTGTGATAAAATAAGCTTCTGATCTTTTAGGACACTCACCTGTGGAATTTCTGTTACAGTAGTACCATGAAAATAAAACACCGCCTCATCACCAAAGTCAGTGAACTCTTTCTTAGTTTGCCTTACCCTTGTCACATTTTCCTCTATGGTATTCAACCCTGTGAAACTCTCCTTTCTGGAAGACTTCTCCTTCAGCCTCAAAGCTGCACTATTCTCTTCCTCATGCTACTGGCCACCTATCCTATTCCTCTTTCTTTTTAGCATAAGTTTAACACCTTTTAAATAAACACATTTTCTACATTTTCATTATAAACTTTCAGGAGTATACAGAGTAAAGAGTAAGTCTTTCCCTCTTGTCTTTCACCATCCCACCTTTCCATTCTCTTCCCCAAAGGAGACAACTCTTAACAGTATGATATTTCTATACATATACATGAATATAGGTTTATACACTCAGAGTTTGAGTCTTTTGTTTTATACACAAATGAGATTGCACTATCACCACTTTTTCTGTCTACTTTCTCTTCTATTCCTGTGGTCATTCTCCAACATTCTATTCTAAGCCTTTTCACTTCTGCCTCTGCCGTCTCTCACTTGGAGAAACTCATTCATGCTCACTGCTCAGATCCCACATTTGGATTTTGTACTTCTGTGAGGTTCACCTGTTTGAGCCCAGAGCAGTGGGTCACTTTCTCCATCTCTAAGAATTTCTCCTCTACTATCCACAGAGGTACCCATAGAGTATCCATGGGCGTATCCAAGACTGCTTTTGCACTGTTACACGGACAATCTTGATAATAGTATAATTATATATTGCCCACACACCCGGGAATTAGCACTCTCACTATCTTGCTGTATAGTTTTCTAATTTTCAGTGCGTGTGTAGGATCATCAATGTGACTATGTTCTTTTGCTGTTTGACACTTTCCAATATTTCTGTACTAAGAATAAAAAAGAAAAAAACAGTTTTCTAATAAAAATGAAAGCATCTGAAGAAATTTTTATGTGGAGTCATATTTTAGCCATGTCTTTTAGGTGTCACCGTATGCACTGGAGATATGGAACTAGAGCAGTTAATCAGAAGTTATTTATATACAGATGGAAACAATTAAGAAGAACACTCAGGGGAACTTAGACTCACAGAAGAATTTACTTGTCAAAGGAGATGCCCACGGAAGAATGTAGGAAAAAAAGTAGTCCCTCCAAGTCAAAAATGAAAGAACATCAGAACTAAAGGAGAGGTAGTTGTGTTCTCATGATGAACAAGGAAACTCTCCTCGTGTGGAATAATCTAGAGCTTATATTTCACATTTTAGGCTTTTTTTTGTAATTTACCATAATTTTAGGCCTCTAAAATAATATCATCTTTCTAAAACGCAAATCTAAAGATGTCACTCATCAGTTTTAAAACTCGCTTCTCCTTTGTGTGTTAAAGCTCATATAAATCATGAGACCAGTGCTGGAAAGGAATCAGATTTGTCCCGGCCCTCGATATCACCAATGAAAAACTAGCCACTGCTGTCAAATCAATTCCAATTCATAGCGACCCATATATCAGACTAGAATGGCACCATAGAATTTCCAAGGAGCGCCTGGCGGATTTGAACTGCCAACCTTTTGATTAGCAGGCATAGCACTTAACCACTACACCACCAGGGTTTCCATGATAAAATTAAGGCCCAGAGAATTCAAGAGGTTTGCCCAGGGTCACACACAACCAAAGACTTAAACAGAGTTTAAATTTCTCAGCTGCTTGTGACAGAGGAGAACGCCAGCGGTTTGGTAAATGAATCCTTAGATAATCTGTCAAACTCATTTTGTCAACTGTTTTCAAGTTTCCTCCGTCTCCAACTTTTTCCTTCCCTGAAGCTCTAACTGACCTACTCTATTAGCCTACTTTCCCCATTCCCCTCTCTTCTCTCCTGAGCCTGTTTCTCAAACATGTCAGGAAACTGCTTCATTTTGTGGTATGACTGCTCATTTGAAGAAGCCCTCGTGGTGGAGTGGTTAAAGCACTTGGCTGCCAACCAAATGATCAGTGATTCAGACCCACCAGTTGCTCCACAATAAAAAGACTTGGCCATCTGTTTCTGCAAAGATTTACAGCCTTGGAAAGACACCCTATGGGGCAATTGTCTGTCCTATAGGGTCGCAATGAGTTGGAATCAACTTGACAGCAGTGAATTTGGGGTTGCTCATCTGACCATCTTAATAGGAATATACTCCTCTTGTCATACTAGCAAACTGCTACTTCCTTAACTAGACTCATTCAAGAGTCATTTTCCCAGAAAAGAGTGTTATGCCAGTCTGGGTAGCAATGCACACATCTTTGGACAAGGGTGAAAAGCAAAGTTGGGCAGGGTTTCAATCTGAAATCATCCATTCATTAACTGTGTGATCTTGAGAAAATTACTAAATCTCTTTTTGCCTCTTTGCTGCATTTTGTAATGGGGATCCTAGCAAGTCCTTCCCAAATAGCCCTCTCCAGGTGGTTAAATAGTTATTATACTTGTTGTTATATGCCATCAAGTCGATTTGGAGTCATAGCAACTGTATAGGACAGAGTAGAACTGCCCTATAGCATTGCCCAGGTAGAAATCTTTATGGGAAGAGATCACCAGGTCTTTTACTCTGCAGAGCAGCTGACAGGCTCAAACTAGCATCCCTTTGGTTTGTAGCCAAGATCTTAACCATTGCACCCCCAAACTCTTTCTTTATTATACTCAAAAAGACTTAAATCAGTGCCTGGTGCATAGGAAGTAGCATAGAAGTCTTGTAGTTGTTAGTTGCCACCAAGTCCACTCTGACTCATGGCGACCTCATGTATGCAGAGTAGAATGGCTTCACAGGGTTTTCAAGGCTGCGACCTTTTGGAAGCAGGTTTCTAAGCCTGTCTTTCAAGGCGTATCTGGATGCATTCAAACCACTAGCCTTTCAGCTTCACCCTACTCAGTAGCAGAGCACCCGAAACACCTTAAAGCACTTTTTATGTCTGCCACTTCCTATTCCCAAACCCACTGCCATCGTGTTAGGTCCAACTCATAGCAAATCCTAATAGACTATAAAAAAAACCAAACCAAACCCACTGCCGTTGAGTCGGTCCAACTCATAGCGACCCTAGAGGTCAGGGTAGAACCGCCCCCATAGGGTTTCCAAGGAGCATCTGGCGGATTTAAACTGCCAACCTTTTGGTTAGCAGATGTAGCACTTAACCCACTTCGCTACCATAGTTTCCTACTAGACTGTAAGCTTCCTAAAATCAGAAACTATGTCTGATTCACTCTCTGTCAATAATGACTGCTCTGTACATGCTTCCATACATGCTTAAGGAATGAGGAAAAAAAAAAGCTGTCTTAATAGACACTCAATCCTTACTGTAAATAAGCCAGATTCATTTGTTAAGTTGTTTTTACAAAACCAAATCTCATAAATTGGTCTGTACATTTTTGCTGTAAATACATAAACCCTTACAGATACATTTAAATAAACATCATTTTAAAACCATCATCTAATTGTTTGACTGTGTTAGTCAAAGGAATAAAGAAAACGGGAATATGCCATTCTACTACATCCCTTTTAATAACACTTCCAAACTAGTTTTTTTAAAAAAAACTTTCTATTTAACCTCTTTCCCATTGGCAGGTGAGTTCTATCAACCACTGTATAACTTTGGCAAGTCCTCTGCCTTTCCTGACACTTCCCTAGTCTATAAAACTCATAGTGACCCTATGGGACAGAGCAGAACTGCCCCATACAGTTTCAAAGGAAAGCCTGGTGGATTTGAACTGCTGGCCTTTTGGTTAGCAGCAGTAGCACTTAACCACTATGCCACCAGGGTTTCTAATCTATAAAATGGGATAATAACACTAATCAATGAATCACAGAGAAATTGTGAAGATTAATAAGTTAATGCTACTAAAGTACTTGGAAACCCTGGTAGCATAGTAAGTTAAGGGCTTTCTCTGCTAACCAAAAAGTCAGGACTTCAAATCCACCAGGAGCTGCTTTGTAAACTCTATGGGGCAGTTGGACTCTGACCTCTAGGGTCACTATAAATCGGACCTGACTCAACATCAGTGAGTTTGTTTTTTTGTTTTTTAATAAGGTACTTCAAGATCCTTTGACAAGTGCTCCAGAGTCGCCAATCATTTTCAGCATGGTTTGCCTTCTTTATTCTTGAGGATAGGCAATGTGAACACGGGAGCCTTGTTTGTAACTAGGCTTAGTTTCTATTTCTTCATGTTGACTTTCTTTGGATGTAAGTCTACATTTCATTCATAGCATTTGCCTAGAGATTTCAAAGGAGAAATGAGCAGGAGTAACTCCTTGGGAACAAAGTTCCCAGTTTCGTAAGCATAACCTTATTAGGAATAATGCCTCTTATCATTATGTGGTACCTGAACCTCCTCTGATCACATTTCCTTCTCCAGTTCCCAACCCCTACACTCTCCACTGCATCTTCAGATGTTGATCTGTTTCAGCTACTGATTCTATTCAAACCCCACACATTCCTTAGCCAGCAACACTAATGACTCCTTTGGTTACTTAATTAACTTGTTAATTCTGGAAATATTTACCACCCACATACTATACACTGTAGATGTTGCAGAAGAGTTTAAGGAGCTTATGTTCTAGTAAGGGAAATAAGACAATATAATCAATTAAACAATTTAATACATCATTTCAAGTGATGATAAGTGTTATGAAGAAAAGGAAAGAGGACAAGAAGATAGTGAGTGACCTGGGATGGGAAGGACAACTTCTCAGTGATCAAGAGAGGCTGCTCTTAAGTAGTAAAATTTGCACTGAACCCTGAATAATGAGAGGAGCCATCCACACAAAGATCTGAGGGAAAAATCATTCCAAGGAGTGAGTAGCCAGTGAAAAAGTCCTGAGGAGGGGATGAGTTTTGTGCATTAGAAGACTAGAAAACCAGTGAGTATCACTAAAAGGCAGTAAATTGTGGGCAGAGTGTTAGGGCACAAAGTCAGAAAGGTAGACAAAAACAAAATCAGAACTGTGAGCTGTGTCAAGAAACTTGGATATTACTCAAATTGTAAGAAGCAGCCAAGGGAAAATTTTCAACAAGGCAATAGTGATATGATCTTAATATTTTAAATGGCGATATTAAGCAGTGTCAACGCCTTGAATCAGGGTGTAACAATAGCTATGTTTATCACTAGAGCACCTGGATGGTACAAACCATTAACACTCTTGACTACTTGGAGGTCTGCATCCACCAAGAGGCACCTTGGAAAAAAGCCTGTTGATCTACCTCTGAAATAATCAGCCATTGAAAACCCTATGGAGCATAGTTCTACTCTGATACACAGAAGGTCACCATGAATTGGAACTGACTTAACAGAAACTGGTTATACCTACCACTGAGTATATATATATGTGTACAGCATTGCCTGGCTATGAGTTGAGCTTGTTTAATACCAGCACTTTTAGAAAACAATGGAAATTTTTAGAAAAAGGTAGAGGAACATAATTTAAATGTGGTACTGTCATACCGTAATAGTAATTCCTCCACCCCCACACAGTGAATCATGTCTCCCTGTATTCACTCCCTCTTGTAGTGACCCAGCACCAGTATCAACTCTGTGACTTGCTTTGGCCAAGCTTCACAGAGACTTGCAAGTGCTTAAGCACTGGAGCTTGTTTTCTCCTGGTGCTTGTGGAACCCAGCCACCATGTGAAGCAGCTCAGGCTAGCCAGCTGGAATATGAGGGACGCTTGGCCCATTTACCTCCATCAGCTCTGCTGATATCCAGCCAATGGCCAGACGTATGAGTAAGCCCTGCCGACACCAAGTGGAGCAGAGAAAAGCCACCCTAGCTAACCCCAGCTCAAACTCTCAGCTCACAGAACAGTGAGAAAATCAGATTGTTTTAAGTCACTAAGCTTGGGGATAGCTTATTATGCAGAAATAAGTAACTGAGACAGTTATATAAATAGATCTCCATTTTAATAAGCTTAAAGATGATACATTAAAATTTGTGCTTTACCATATCTAAACTAATTTAAGTTATACTTCATAAAATAATTTGATCTATTTCAAAGATGCCTAAGGCAGTTTAAAGTAATAGATTCTGAAAATATCAGCAGTATGGTATTTTAACAACCTTTCCCAGTTTTATTAACATTAGTTAACCCTGTTGCCTTCAAGTTGATTCCAACTCATAGTAACCCTACAGGACAGAGAAGAACTGACCAACAGAGTTTCCAAGGGTGTAATCTTTACAGAAGCAGTCTGCCACACTGTTCTCCTGCGGAGCCACTAGTAGGTTAGAACCACTGACTTTCTGGTTAGCAACCAAGCACTTAATCATTGCACCACCAGGACTCCTTAGTTAACCCCACACAGGCATCCAAATACCGTTACTGTACATAAACTCCATTCCAAAGGGATGTATCTATATCAGTTTAAGGACTGATTGTAGGGAAGGCAATTGTAAATCCATCTCTTACAGAGGACTTCTTTTTTTTCTTTAATTCAATTTTTAAATAGCTGATAATTACACAAGGTCCAAAATTTAAAACTTATAAAACGGTACTCAGCTAAAAAGTCTTCCATCTCTTGGAATAAGTAATCGTAATCGTTTACTTTATATGGAAAGAGAAGAGGCCTGAAATAAGTAAAGCACTACTGAAGAAAAATAAAGCAAGAGGACTCACACTACCTCACCTCAAAACCTCCAAACAACCCAGTGCTGGCACAAAGACAGAACCATTGCTCCATTGCTCAATGGAACAGAATTGAGAACTCATACGTCGTAGAAGATCCATAGACACATCCAAACTCCCTGAGGGACCAAATTGCTGGGATGAGGGCTTTGGGGCCCATGGTATCGGGGAACATCTAGCAACTGGCGTAACATAGTTTACAAAGAAAATGTTCTACAATCTGCTTTGGTGAGTCATGACTGGGGTCTTAAAAGTCTGTGAGCAACCATCTAGGATATTCAACCATCTAGAGATTCACCCTTCATTCAAAGACTAGACTGGCCCATAAAGCAAAAGGAGACTAATGAGCCACACCAGCCCAGGGGCAAGGACTAGAAGACAGGAGGGGACAGAAAAGCTGGAAAGAGGGAACTCAAAAGATTGACATCGGAGCATGTTGATGGGTCATGGGTTGGTAACCAATGTCATAAAACAATGTGCACTGTTTAATGAGAAGCTAGATTGTTCTGTACGCCTTCTTCTAAAGCACAATTTAAAAAAAATTCATCCATCTCTGTCCTATCCATCTAATACCCTCATTCCACATAACTATTATTCTTTGTTTCTATGTAGCCTTCCAGAGTTTCTGTATTATATTTATTCTAGAGTTAAATCAGCAAAATGATGCTTGTATAGATTTTATAGGAGTGAGTGGGGGGAGGTGGGGGGAGGACATTGTTGAAAGAAAACACTTCCTACACATTATGTTTGCCATTCTCATTTGTTCTCAACTTTTGCTTGGGTTTTATTCACTAGGTTAACTGAAGAAGTGTTTGCTGGGTAGTCTCCAGCACTATTCTAGGTGTTGACTATATATGCTCACTGTCTAAGGACATCACCAATAAATTATGGTGAAATACAAAGTAGGTTTTCATGAACAACTTTCATTTCACATGCAATGAATTGTTTTTAAAAATATAGAATTCTCTAGCCAAGAAACTCAAATTTTCTACTGTTTAGGAAACCGAACATTTAGAAAACAACAGATAAAAATACAAACAGCTGGAAAGAGCAAAGGAGTAGTGAAAGAAAAGAAAAATACAAGAGGCTTCAGCAAAAGGCCTTCACAACATTCAGTCACTAGCTTTCAATCACCAGAAAGATGTCCAACCCAAACTAAGACTTAAATGCCTTCAGGGAAAAAGGAGTTTCAACATTTAGCAGCTTAGTTGCTAAGACAGTACCTGACCTAAATTCACAGGAGACCAGCTCCTATTTTAAGCGACTGCATACTAGTCCATTTCTCAATCATACAAATACATTGGTGATGTGATGGATACAACAGGATTTTAGAACAAAGACCACACAGGAATTTCAATTTTAATCTGTATGGAACTAACATAATGAATAAATAACTTGAAAACTAAATAATGTATATGTGTCCCATGAGAAATCAGAACCCAGAGCAAGTTCACAGTGTCATGCTGCATAGAAAGCCAAAAGGAAAGCTTGGTCAGGCATGAGATCACCACTTACATTTATGGATCCCCTTCCCAGTCATTTGAGAGAGCTTTCACAACCGAAATCGACTTAAACAAATATATCACCAATATCTTCTAATGTTCCTCAAGGGTCAGCATTTCATTCTCAAGTCAATACTTTCCCACAAATCATTATATTTATAGTTGAGTTATGATAATGAAAGCAAGCAAGTCTTGAAAGATGTTTTTAAAATGCAGTTAGTATAAAGTCTCCCAGCTGTGTTACTTTTCTTCTATTATTTTTATGATAGCACCATGAAAGGGGGCAGATAGGTGCTATTAACGGAATATTTTACAAGGAAGCATGACATAGGCAAGTAATGTTTTTCAGTGGAGTGAAATTCAGGTGAACCTCCTTTGGGAACCAATATACAGATCACTTATTTCTCTGATCCTTCCTGTCCCTTCCCCAGTTCTTCACCTTCCTCAGCAGCCTGTGTCAACGTGCACAGTTTATGGCAGTAGATGGAAAGGAAAAAAAAAAAATGATCTTAAGGTAATATGAACAACCCCACTTAGCCATTCCGTGAGGCTGGATTCCTGAATATCATACTTTCTCATAACTGAGTATATACACCCTTGAAACTGTGGTTCTGTAAATTGTTAAGTGCTACATCTGCTAACTCTAAAGGTCAGCAGTTAGAATCCAGCAGGTGCTTCTTGGAAACCCTGTGCAGCAGTTCTTGTTTGTCCTATAGGGTTGCTGTGAGTAGAAACTGACTCGACCACTATGTTTTTGGAGTATGCCCAGATTTGAGAGAATGGATTCACCTACATGTTCTAAAATAAAACTGTGAGAAGTATTTAAGCACACTAAAACAATACTGCCATGATTTCTGATAGTAAGTTTCAGTTATTTTATCAAAGGGACTTGCTTTATATGGGAATCACATCTTCTAAAATTACAATCTCAGGAAAATGAGATATGAGTAGGATTTTTTAAATGATACAATACTAAGACAGACCATAAAATTGTCTTTTAAACCATCAATCATTAGCATATTAAACCAGACTGTCCAAGAATGCCTAGTTTGTAAATCAGGCACCTCTGAAAGACACATTTTTTTTCAACTGAAATATAATGAAACACATTAGTAGATGGTCAGTAGATGAGTAGACAATCAAAATGTCAAATATACACACAGTGAAATTATACAGCTATAAAGAAGAATGAAGTCCTGATACATGCTATGACGTGGTGAATCTTGAAAACATTATGCTGGATGAAATAAGTCAGTCACAAAAAGACAAAAAATGCTGCATGACCTCACTTACATGAAATATCTAGGAAAGGCAAATGCATAGCGTTTATTAGTGGTCACCAAGAGAGAGTGAAAGGGGGAGTCAACACTAGGCTTCTGTTAAGGGTGCTGGAAAAGAACCATAGTGATGGTTATACAGCATGATGGAAAGTAGTGTCACTAAACTGTACATGTAAAAAATATTGAAATGGCAAATGTTTTCTTATATATTTTTACTATAGTAATACTGATGATAATTTTAACACTAATTTGTATTTTACAACACTAATTATTTCTCATTCATTCCCTTGTTATTTGTTTGTTTATCTTAATGTTCACTCTTTAGTATCCCCAAAAGGATTGTGAGCTCCCTGAAGGCAAGTCATGTTACATAATTTTTATTGGTTAAAAACAAAAAGCCACACTTTCACTCAATCTTAATAAAAAAAAAATTTTTAAAGAAAAAGCCAGTTGCTGTCAAGTCTGTTCCAACTCATTGCAGCCTCATCTATGTGAGAGGAGAACTGTGCTTCACAGGGTTTTCAGTGGCTGATTTTTCAGAAGTAGGTTCCCATATGTAGGTCAGTTGGCATAAAAAAGTTTTTTTTAAGAAAATGTTCTATATCCCACTTTGATGAGTGGAATCCTAGGTCTCAAAAGCTACCAAGTGGCCATCTAAGTAACATCCATTGGTCCCAGCCCACCTGGAACAAACGAGAATGAAAGACACCAAAGACATAAGGAGCCCAAGAGACAAAAAGGGCCACATAATCCGAAGACTATATTAGCATGAGACCATAAGAACTAGATGGGAGCACAACAAAGAGACTCTAATGAAGCAGGAGAAAAATGGGGTGCAGAACTTGGACTCTATTAAAAAGATCAGACTTACTGATCCAACAAACTGGAGAGTCCTGGGAAGACAAGGCCTCTGGACTCTGTTAGCCCAAAACCAGTTCTTCAGTCAAAGACTGGATTGTACTATAAGGCATAAAATGATACAGACGAAGAGTGTGCTAACTGGGTAGCTCCTTTCCACAGACGAGGTAAGAGGGCAGAAGGAGACAGGAGGTAGTTGAATGGACATAGGAAATATAGGGTAGAAAAGAGGAGTATGTGGTCATGGGATAGGGGCTGGAGAGAGCAGTTAAAGCTACATAGTGGTGTGTGTTTGGGGTTTTATATGGCAAATTGATTTGGATTGTAAACTTTTACTTAAAGCACAATAAAATATATTTTTTACAGAAGTGGGTGCCCAGGCCTTTCCTCCAAGGAACCTCTGGGTGTACTTGAACCTCCAACCTTTCAGTTAGCAGCCAGGGACTCCTTTTATTGGTTAGCACTCCCGTACTCTCATGGCACCCCTACCATGGGTCCACCACGACTGACTTAGTCAGACACAGCGCAGGCTTAAGCAGACTTGAACTGGATTGAGCAGGAAGTACTCTCTTCAATGCAACAGGGAACTCTAGGACCAAAAAAGTGAGCTAAGCTAAAAACCACAACAGCCAGAAAAAGTCCAAATGCTAAGAGAAAAAGGGCAAATCCAGGAGTAGTCACAGGTGGGAATGATCAAAATCAAATACACAGTCAAAATAAAGAACCAGGCAGGAAGGATCAAGTAAAATCAAATCAGGACTAATTAGGAGCAAGAGAAGCCACAGCAGCTGCCTGGAATACCTGCTTGCTTTGGGGGCTGGCTTTATAGGCCCACAAGAGTATGTTGAAAAGAAGGACAGGTAGGTTAGTTGAAAATAATGAGTCAGAAATGGAGTGGATAATATTTCCTATGGTGCCTTGCACATAGTAAATTCTCAGTTAATATTAACCGAGCTATTAAAGCAATAATTAGTTACAGTCCTGGAGGCCTGAAAGTTAATGTGGCATGTTAGCATGCACTGGAAGAAAGCAGACCAGAGCTTAGAGTGCACCACTGTATATAGGTCATCGGGGTTTTCTATGATAAACCAAAACCCAAACTTGTTGCTGTGGAGTTCATTCTGACTCATAGTGACCCTTTGATAGTAATGTGAAAATCTGTTTCTGGAGTCTGACAGCCTCAGAACAGCTAAGGTGTCGCACATGGAAGGAAGGAAAGGAAGAGAAGCTCACATTTAGAGAATACCAACGCATTACCAGGTGCCTTCATATACTTTGTTTAAGTCAGTCCTCCAAGAGGTAAGTAATGTTACTGACTTTACAGATGAGGCAACTGAGGCTCAAAAAGGTTAAATAACTTGCCTAAGGTCACATAGCCAGGATTTAAATCCAGACCTGTCTGATTCCAGAATCCAAACTATTTTCAAATATTCTACCCTACACTTTTGAACCAGGTTGCAAAGAAGCACATACTAGTTTAAGTGGCAAATGATAGAGGGTGATACCCTGTCAACAGCAGGACAAGAGGGGTATCTGGAGAAGAGAATTATGCCATTCCTTAAAGATGCCATAACTCAACTCTGCTCCTTGTGGTTTGGTTTGGTTGACATGCTGTAACAAAGTTATGGTACAGGTAGCTAGGGCTACTATTTTTTTAAAATCTAGCATGTGAACATCCCCGACGTTAGATGCTTTACATTTATTAAGCTCTATCATCTCCAAGGAAACTCTAGTGGTGTAGTGGTTAAGTGCTACATCTGCTAACCAAAAGATCAGCAGTTCAAACACTACAGGCACTCCTTGTAAACTCTATGCGGGCAGTTCTATTCTGTCCTGTAGGGTCACTATGAGTTGGAATCACCTCAGTGGCAGTGGGTTTTGTTTTTGATTTATCATCTCCAAAGCATTTCCGTAACCATTATTTTATCTAACCAAGACATGGACTCAGCTCCATTCTCATAAATGAGAAACAAGCTTAGGACAACAACGATCATCCAATACTGAAACATACATGCCTAAACTGAAACTGTCTGGCTTCCTCCTGTCTAAAATCAGGAACCCATGAATCCACGTGGAGTTGAATCTGCAAGTGGGAAGCCCAGGAGTGCAGACTGTGGCTGAAAAAAAGCAACAAGCTTCTGAAATAGGCAGCACCAAATGATAATTTTTCCAAAACCCTGGTGGCATAGTGGTGAAGTGCTATGGCTGCTAACCAAAAGTTCGGCAGTTCAAATCCACCAGGCACTCCTTGGAAACCCTATGGGGCAGTTCTACTCTGTCCTATAGGGTCACTGTAAATTGGAATCAACTCATTGGCAGTGGGTTTGGTTTTAGTTTGATGGCAGTTTCATTCAAAAACGTCAGCAAATCGTGTACATCCATCTCAAGGAATATCTTGAGATTGGCACCTTTGAGAATGCCAAATTGAGCTGATCCTTTCAGAATTATCACCCCCCAGCAAATGCAACAGAACAACAGGCAGTCAGATAACCAAATAGAAAATTCTGAGCAGCAATTGATTCTGCTGACCAACACTTCTTGTTGAATAATCCTTCCCTCTTCCCCAGGTTTCCATGAAACAATCTTCTGGGTCACCTACTGCCTCTCCAGCTCCTCCTTTTCTATTCTTGTGAGCTTCTTATTTTGTCTCTCAGTGTTCACTAGCTCAATGCATGACACTACTAGCCACTAAGTTATGCAAACCAAAAATTTAGACATTTTCCTTAACATTCCCTCTACCCTTCCCCTCCCATGGCCAATTGCTCTGAATTATTAGGTCAAGACACCATCACCTATAGCCTTGACGACTGGCACAGCTCCCTGGCATTGAATTCCAGCTCAGCCACGTTCTAGCTATGTGATTTAGAGCAAGTCTCTTCACTGTTCTGAACTTCGGTTTCCCCACGAGTTAAATGGGGATAATAGCAGTAACTACCTTACAAGGTTGTGGTAAAGATTCAGTGACAATATACATGAAACTTTTACAACAATGCTTAGCACATGGTATGCACTACATAAATGATAGCTTCTTGGGTTTCATCTGCATTCATACTTAGCCTCCAGTTCATTCTCCACACTGTAGCCAACGTAGCATATTCCAAAATAAACATGATCATGTCTTCCCCATCACCACTACAGACAAACACTCACAGAATCCTCTGATGGATTCCCGTTGCCCTGAGGATAATGTCAAAACTGCTTAACAAAAATTTGGCAATGGCTATCAGTGACGGTTGCACAACATGATTGATGTAACTGGTGTCACTGAAGTGTACATGTGAAAAATGTAGAATTGGCAAATGTATTATATATATATTTACAACAGTAAAACAGAAATGGGGGGACACCTCCTTAACACAGTCAAGAACAAGGCCTTGCTTGATGAAGCTGCCACTGAACTTCCCACTGTACTCCTTCTTACCTTCTTACTAGGCCCCTGGACTTCTTTTAGTCCCTCACATCCAACGTGCTCCTCCCACCTCTGAGCCGTGTTCTCCCTTCCTGGAACGCAACCATTCCCTTTGTTCTAACTGCTCCTCACCCTTCAATGGGCCCTGGTGGTGCACCGATTATGTGGTCAACTGCTACCTGCAAGGTCAGTAGTTCAAACCCAGAGCCATCCCATGGGAGAAGTCTGCTTCCATATAGATTTATAGTCTGGGAAAACCTATGGGACAATTCTACCCTGTCCTATAGAGTCCCTGTGAGTTGAAATGACTTGACAGCAATGTTTGGTTTTATGGGGCTTCTCACCCTTCAGTTCTCAGCTCTAACCTCACACGCAAGAGTAACAAGTTTTCTGACCAACTAAATCTTTATAAAACAAAATGCTACATATCTCCCCTGTATTGCATAGCAGCCACTTTTCATTTTTGTGTGGTTGTATGATTGCTTTCTGTTCCTCTTACCTGCTAATTCTCTGACAGTAAGGGACATATCTCTGATCTTATTTACCACTGCCTCATCAGCAGTTAACAGACTAAGTAAACAAGAGAATGAACATCAGGCAGAAGAATCAAATGGACACAAAAAGAAACTGCAAGTTGAAATTATAAGTCTTGAGATGAGATTGTAAAATGGTCTGGGCCTTGTGAGGCTATAGAAACAAAAGTTTGTAGACCAAAAACAGTGGTTAAATGAAAACAGGACAAAAAACAGTGGGTTTCAGGCTATTGGAAAAATCAGGGAGGAGGAAGGAGTGTTGTAGAATTCATTTAACCAAGACAGGACAAAGAAAAGTGATTTTAATGTTACTTTGATGTGTGCATGTGTGCATGTGTGTGTGCGTGTGCGTGTGTGTGTGTGTGTGAGAGAGAGAGAGAGAGTTTTTCATGTTCCAGGTTTTTATAATCATCTCAAAGTAGTTTTTATAGGAAAAGAAAAGGACAAAGAAATTTAAGGAGGATCTCTAAAAACAAACAAACAAACAAAAAAATGAGCAGCCAGTGTATCTTTCTGAATCCAAGGCTCACATTATATCAGTTGTAAGAAAACAAACATTTAAGCTAAGAGTCTTGGATTTTATTGCCAAATTTCTGGTGCCAGAGAGGTTTTTCCTAAACAGTTCAAGCCTATAAAATTCATGAAGAAAAAAATAAATCTGGACATGATGAACATAACCAATGTCACTGAAATGTACATGCAAAAATTATTGCATTGGCAATTGTTTTGTGGTATATATTTCACCAACCCAAGGCAAGTGCTGTCGAGTCGGATAACTAAGCTTGATTTCAGCTGAAATCATAACAAAAGATATAGTCATGTTGGAAAGATGGTTTTTGTTTGCTTAATTTTCTGAAAAAAATATAAGACAAAATTAAAGATGCAGCCATGGATTTTTTCCCCCCCTTTCTTTCTATGGAAGCTTCATGGCTTTGAGATATCACCACAAGTGATTTCTTTTTATAACAACAACAATGACACTGTTACTTAACATAACAGTGTTTCCCTAAGGCCTAAATATATGCACGTGCTAAGATACACACACACAGATACACAAATTTTCCATCGCTACATTGCTCAGAAATTCTGAATCTTTGACAGAGTAGCTATCAGTCCTTAAGCCTCCCTATTCTGAAACTCAGTTTAACATTTACAAAACTAAGGGGGTGAAATTAGACAGTTTCTAGGTTCCCTTAAAAACATATATATTATGATGAAAACAAATTATTTATTTATTTATTTGTGTGACTAAGTGAAAGTATAAAACCCAAATGAAATTTGCAAGCTTGCCTATCTGCAGCTCCTTCTGTTCTCCTTGCCCAGTGACAACACACTCTTCCTTTTCGTTCTATATATGTCGTCCTCTCTCAACAATCTCCTGTACCCTACTGTTCACCCTCTCCTCTCCCTTCTACAAGAGACCAATAGGACAGTATCCTATAGATGCATAGAACCATAAAATACACACACCGTATGGCTACATTGTGTCCCTGAGCCCAGTCCATTCCTGTCCAAAGAGTTGATCTCAGTAATGTTTTCTGGCCAGGGGCAGCAGCAGGTCTGGGGCCACGCTCCCCAGGGAAGCCCCAGGCTTCCAGACCATCAACTGTGGACTTTTAGTGTAGTTTTTGCGGTGCACCCCTCTTTTTCTCTTGTTACCACTAGGACTTAACATTGTGTGCCCCATCACGGCTGTCTTTGGTGCTGACCAGGCACCATATAGTTCCTCTGGTCATGTGTTGATACAGTCACCCATTCACATGGGTCCTTCTGTCTCCTGGGCTCTTTTTCCCTTGTGTCTTTGTGTTCCTGGTGATCGTCTGTTCCAGATGAGTTGGAGCCATTTGGTGTACGTCAGATGGCAGCTTGCTAGCTTTTAAGACCTCAGACGCCACTCGCCAATATGGGGTGCAGAAGACTCTCTTAGCAATATGCCGATTAACCTCAATGTCCCTTAAGAGCATGGTCCCAAGACCCGCACCCCTGCTACTCTGTCCTTGCAGTATTTGATTAAGATTGGAAGAGTTTTCAGGTTATGCTGAAGTCCCGTTAAATTGATCTTCTTTGTACTGTGTGCTGTCACTGCTTTCACCCAACCAAATTTCTATTGACTATCTAATCTATGACTAGCCCTCTCTCTCCCTCCCCTCCCTTGCAGCCATCAAAGAGTCTTTTCTTCTGTACATGAGTCTTTTAAGTCTTTATAGTAGGGGACTCATACAATATTTGTCCTTGTGCCACTGACTGATTTCACTCTGCATAACGTCTTCCAGTTGAAACCAGGTTATGAGATGCTTCCTTAAATTAGCATTGTTCTTTATCATTGCATAAGGTTCCATTGAATATATATACCATAGTTTGTTTATCCATTCATCTATTGTTGGGCATTTGGGTTGATTCCATCTTTTTACTATTGTGGACTGTGCTACAATAAACATTCGTGTGCATGTGTCTGTTCATGTGACTACCCTTGATTCTGTAGGATATATTCTGAGCAGTGGTATTACTGGATCAAATGGTATATCTATTTCCAGCTTTTTAAGTTAATGCCAGAGTGCTTTCCAAAGAGGTTGTACCATTTTGCAATCCCACCAGCAGTGTAGGAGAGTTCCAGTCTCTCCACAGCCTCTCCAGCATTTGTTGTTTCGTGGTTTTTGAATCATGGCCAACCTTGTTGGGGTGAGATGGTATCCCATTGTAGTTTTGATATGGATTTTTCTAATAGCTAGTTATCAAGAGCATTTCCTCATGTGTCTTTTGGCTGCCTGGATGTCCTATTCAGTGAAGTGTCCTTCCTCTCCTTTGCCTACTGCTTAATTGGGTTATTAACCATTTTCTTGTCCGACTCGACGGCACTTGGCTTGGCCTGTTGATATTTTGCAGTACCTTGTAGATTATGGAGATCAGACATCAGTCTGACATGTAGTTGCCAAATATTTTTTCCCATTCTGTAGGTGGTCTTTTAGTTCTTGATAAAGTCTTTGGATGAGCAAAAGTGTTTGATTCTTAATAGTTCCCATTTATCTATTTTCTCGTCTATTGATTATGCTTTGTCAGATTTTGAAGACTGCCTAGGCTATATATTAAAACTTCCATTGTTGACCTCATTTTTTCTTGCATGATCTTTATCGGAAAACACTTAAAATTTTTATGAATTTTTCAGGCTGACAGATGACAGCTCCTCCCCATTCTGTTCATTATTTTAACACCTCAAGCAAATCGATCCCCTTCCCCAACACCTGGGGACACTCCCAAGTTCAGATCCATCTCCCTCTTGATTTACAGAATAGCTGTTAATACAGCTTTATTAGCCATAAGTAAGTTTATAAATAACTATGGGTAATAATTCCCTATGTGGCAGTTCTACTCTGTCTTATAGGGTCACTATGAATCAGACTTGACTTGACAGTAGTGGCTTTGGTTTGGTTTTATGGGTAATAATTTAGCCTCTGTGATAATAAAAGGAGTCCTGGTGGCACAGTGCTTAAGAGATATGCCTGCTAACCAAAATGTTGGGAGTTCAAATCCACCAGGTACTCTTTAGAAACCCTATGGGACAGTGCTACTCTGTCCTGTAGGGTTGCTATGGGATGGAATCAACTTGACAGGAAGAGGTTTTTGGATTTTTTTTTATGACAACACAGTGCCATTTTTAACATTTATTAAGTGCATTTGTGCCAAGCACCGTGCTAAGTACTTTACATGCATTATCTCATTCAGTCCTCCTAACAACTCTGTAAGATAGACCCTGTTGGTACCTCCATGTTACAGAAGAACCAGCGTCTCAGAAACATGAAGTGATTTCTAGTTTTGGCTTTTTATACGCCACCAGATGTGATCACAGAAACCCTGTGGCATACTGAGTAAGTGCTACAGCTGCTAGCCATAAGGTTGGCAGTTTAAATCCACCAAGCACTCCTTGGAAACTCTGTGGGGCAGCACTTCTCTGTCCCATAGGATCGCTACAAGTTGGAATCAACTCAGTGGCAGTAGGTTTGGTTTTTGTTTAGATGTGATCATAACTGAATTTCATCACCTAGAAGCACTTTACTGAACATGTATTATATTCAAGGAAAAAAGCTTTCTTTGTGCCAGTAATTTTACTAAGTACTTAAGATAGAATTACATTGTGAGCCCGAGATGGTAACTTGAAATAATTGTTATTTTGAAAGTGCACACTTCCTACAGGCCTCTTATAAGTACTATGTGAGTGCCTTCAATGTGTAAAGCATTGCTTCACTTTGTGTCTCAATATCAGCCCTATCCCAGTTATGTGAAATGAGCATTCAACTACCTTCTGACTGTTCCCCTGGTCTCTGACAAACAATGAAGGCCAATTCTACAAACTTAGAAAAGTTTGGAAAACAGTAGTGACTTTGGCAAATTCAAAGACAGAGATGCTAGGCACTTCTAGTATTGTCTTTTCTGCCCACTGAGAGACCAGGTCACCAGCTTGTACTAGACAAGTGTCTTGGCTACCCAGTGTTTCTTTGTCACTGGTCCTCATTCTCTATTCTCAAACCAAGGACTGGTGCCTGGGGCAAAAGAGAAACCCACACCCACCTAGTGTTCTCTCCTTCCAGCCTCATTTTCAGGGAATTAACCCTGTCCCTATTTGTTTTTCCCTTCTTCATTTTTGAATAGAACTGCTGGAATGACCTTGCTCTATATTGGACACTTTCACCTTCAGACTTTGTCATTTGCAAGTCAAAACGCTCTCCTCCTCATCCCCAGTGTCCTTGAATGCCTAAGTATCCTGAAAGCAGCTGCTATTTGCTCCTTGGCCAGCATTTTTGTTAGCTTTCCACTAGCCATTCCCCACTTTGGGCATTTTCAAACCACATACTGAGACCCATTAGTGAGTTCTGAAAAAAATGTAATAGGTCAAAATGAGACTTTAAAAAATAAGAACAAAAACACAATGAGGTAGAATAGAAAAGGAAAGATCAGCATACATTACATATAGTAAGGCTTGTCTTAAAAAACTCTATAAATTCAATTAGTTGTGCATGTCTAGGGTTATGATGTAAATATCTATCTGGCTTTGAGTCATGGTAAAAAATGTTTAAGAGGTATCAGTTTAGCCTAACCTACTGCAACTTAGTGCTGCCTTAGAGCTAAGCCCTATAGGGTATGAATCAGTATTCTTTCCCTCAGGGAGCTTAATTTAGTGGGTCTGGCATCTACACAAGTAACTCTGATATGAGATAGAAAGTGATAAGTGTCAAAAGAGAATCGTAAATAAAGGTTAAAGATAATAGGTAATAATTTTGCCTCTATAACAATAAAATGCCTTGTATAACACTGATTAAGTGCATTTGTGCCAGGCAACATGCTAAGTATTTTAAATGCATTGATTCATTCTGTCCTCTTAACAAGTCTTTGAGATAGGCTCTATTCTTATCTCCATGTTACAGAAGAAGAATTGGAGGCTCAGAGAGATTAAGCCACTTGTCCTAGTCCCCACAGCTAGTTAAGCAGTAGAGCCAGGAAACAAATGCAGGGCCTTTTGGGTCAAGCACCCATGCCCTTACACCACTGTACACTGTAATATCTGGATTCAGACAATTGCCCATCCTGCACTCTCTACCTCTAATAATCCCAGTAAAATATACACAATAGACTCTTCGTATTGCTAGTGGAGTACATTTAACTTCTTGTGCCATAAGTAAATTCTAAAAAGAGGATCCCTTGACCACTTGTTAGCTGCAAAATCATCTGATCTTGATGAAAAGAGAACTTCTCTTGTCATTGGCCCCCAATGTAAAAACAAAATAAAGGATGGAAGAGACTGTGGTGTTGATGCAACGTCCTTGGTTGCCTTACAGAGTCTACTGCTCTGTTCTTTAAGTCTTTGTGCCTGTAAACATGAGCAGGCAAACATTAACACTTTTCCCGAAGGCAATCAACCAATTGCTGCACAAATTTTCTTTTACCTCCAGGGAGTTCACTGTAAATATGAATGGTGTTTAAGCTATTAAATGTGAATATGCTTAGCTCATTAAGTCTTCTTAGAAACAATCTGCATCAAGGAGGGTCTATTAATATTTGTATGCCCATCTGTATGTCTAGCAGGGCATAGGCAGTGCCCAAAGAAACACAGAGCATGGCTCACCCAGAGGATAGCCTGGCTGTGATTGCTGTCAAGTGGGACACCTGCTGCCAGGGACAGACAGCCACTGCTGCATGTGGATGTAAGTAACATGGGGAAAACTCTAATGCTGAATACAAGACATCATGAGGGATTGGGCCTCCTTGAAAGAAGCTGGTTGAGTCATGAAAGAAACAAAGGATAAAGGAGGCATGGACTAAAATTTGGCTTATCCTTATACTATATTCTTATTTTTCAAAACCCTGCCAAATCCATTTATCTTATTACAATAAGCATATATACAGTATATAACAAAATATTTACCATTTCAGTGTTCATCACATACACAGTTCAGGTGACTTTAATTGTGTTTATCATGCTGTGCAACCATCATCACTGTCCCTTTCCATATTTTTCCATCACCCTTCACAGAAGCTTAGTGTGCCCTAAGCAATAAGCGCCCCTTTACCCACCCTTTAGCCCACTTCCGGTAACCACTAATAAACTTAAGTTTGTTCTAGATAGCCAAATTGTGATAACTTTTAATTATTAAATATTTGATACCCACAAAGGAATCTGCATAATGTATATGTAATTTAAAAGCACAATTATGACATGTATAGACCCATTGCCCATCAAATAGATCCAGAAGTCTGATTCCAGAAATCCTGGTGGTGTGGTGGTTAAGTGCTACATCTGCTAACCTAAAAGGTCAGCAGTTCAAATCCAACAGGCACTCCTTGGAAACTCTACAGAGCAGTTCTGCTCTGTCCTATAGGGTTGCTATGAGTTGGAATCAACTCAGTGGCAGTGGGTTTAGGTTTGAGTTTATTTAGGCCAAACCACTTATTTGATTTTGTTTTGGCCTAGGTCTTTGAAAGGCTGAATAGCTGACACATCTGTCAGTTTGTTGAATTGTGCTGGCTTTCATGTTTCTGTAATGCTGGGAGCTATGCCACCCATATTTAGAATAGTAGCAAGGTCATCCATGGTAGACAGGTTTCAGAGAAGCTTCCTCACTACACAGGGAAGGACCTGTTGGTCTACTTCTGAAAAACTTGGCCCATGGACACCTTATGAGTAGCAACAGAACATTGCCTGATATGATGCTGGAAGATGAGCCTCTCAGAATGGAGCCGAGTGCCGTCGAGTCGGATCCAACTCACTCAAAATATGACTGAGGAAGAGCTGCATCCTGAAAGCAGAGCTGACCTTAATGACATGGATGTAGTCAAGTTTTGGGGCCTTCATTTGCTGATGTGTCACAACTCAAGATGAGAACAGGTGCAATTACGCATTAATGAATGGAATACAGAATGTATGAAGTATGAATCTAAGAAAATTGTAAATCATCAAAAATGAAACAGAATACATTAACATCAATATCCTAGACATTAGTCAGCTGAGACGGACTAGTACTAGCCACTTTGTATCAGACAGTCATATGGTCTACTATGCCAGGATGGACAACTTGAAGAATAGCATTTCATTCATCGTTAAAAAGAACATTTGAAGATCTATTCTGAAGTACAACACTGTCAGTGATAGGCTAATACCCATATACCTACAAGGAAAAGCATTTACTGTAACTATTACTCATATTTCACTAGGCCAAAGATGAAGAAATTGAAGATTTTTAGCAACTTCCGAAGTGTGAAATTGATAGAACATGCAATCAAGATGCACTGATAATTAGTGGTAATTGGAATGTAAAAGGTGAAAACAAAGAAGGAAGGGGCATTAGTTGGAAAATATGGCCTTGGTGACAGAAACAATGCCAGAGATTGAATGACAGAATTTTGCAAAACCGGTGACTTCTTCATAGCGAATATCTTTTTTCACCAACATAAACAGTGACTATACACATAGGCTTCAACAAGATGCAATACACAGGAATCAAATCAACTACGTCTGTGGAAAGAGATGATGGAAACCCCAATATCAGCAGTCAGAACAAGACCAGGGGCTGACTGAGAGTCAGACCACCAGTTACTTAGATACCAGCTCACGTTGAAACTGAAGAGAATTAGAACAAGTCTGCGAGAGCCAAAGTATGACCCTGAGTATATGCCAGCTGAGTTTAGAGACCATCTCAAGAACAGATTTGAAGCATTGAACATAAATGACAGAAGACAAGATGAGCTGTAGAATGATATCAAGGACAGTCATCAAACATGAAGAGAGCAAGCCAAGTCACCAAGTGCCGTCGAGTCGAGGTCATTAAAAAACAGGAAAGAAAGAAAAGACTGAAAATGGATGTCAGAAGAGACTTGGAAATTTGTTCTTGAATGCCAAGTAGCTAAAGCACTAGGAAGAAATGATTATGTAAAAGAGTTGAACAACAGGCTGCTCGAGAAAAGTAATGTATTATAATTACATGTGCAAAGACCTAGAGACGGAAAATCAAAGGGAAGAATACACTCTGTATTTCTCAAGCTGAAAAAACTGAAGAAAAAATTCAAGACTCAAGTTGTAATGCTGAAAAATACTATGCGGGATAATATTAAATGACTCAGGAAGCATCTAACGAAGATAGAAATAATACACACTTACTGTACCAAAAATAATTGGCCAACATTCAGTTTTTTAGCAGGTACCATGTGAACAGAAACCAAAAGACATGGAAGGAGAAAGTTCAAGATGTACTGTGGGCACTGGCAAAAAACAATTGAGATGTTTCAGCAAATGGATGCAACACTGAAATGCCACCTCATCTATGCCAAGAAATCTGGAAGACAGCTACCCAGCCAATTGACTGGAAGACATCTGTATTTATACCAGCGTGCATCCTTGGAAAAAGACATAGGGTCCTTGTGCCTCAGAAGCTCCCAGTCCAGGCTAAGTTTGACAACAAGGACTTTCCTCCAGAGCCAAAAGAGAAAGCCTTCTCCTGCAGGTAACATCCTGAATTTGGACTTTTAGCCTACTTTACTGTGAAGAAATAAATTTTTCTTTGTTAAAGCATCCATTTGTGGTATTTCTGTTACAGCAGCACTAAATGACTAAGACAGAATTTGGTACCAGGAGTAAAGTCAGGAATAATGTGGATCAGAGTTGTATCCTTTCACCATAATTATTCAGTCTGTATCCCAAGCAAATAATCCACGAAACATGACTATATGAAGTAGAATGGGGTATCAGGATTGGAGGAAGACTAACAGCTTGTGTTATACAGATGACACAACCTTGATGAACTTGAAGCATTTGTGAAGATCAAAGACCTCAGCCTTCAGTATGGGTTACACTTCAACACAAGGAAAACAAAAATCCTCACAACTGTACCAATAGGCAACATCATGATAGGAAAATACTGAAGTTGTAAAATTTTCATTTTACTTGCATCCAAAATCAAAACCCATGGAAGCAGAAGTCCAAATACCAAAAGATGTGTTGCACTGAGCAAATCTTCTGCAAAACACCTCCTTAAAGTGATGAAAAGCAAAAATATCACTTGAAGACTTAGTTCCGTCTGCCTCAAACGCCTCCTGTGCATAGCAAATGGATAGGATGATGAATAAGGAAGACCGAAGAATTGACGTCCTTGAATTGTGGTGTTGGAAAGAATATTGACTATATCATGGACTGCCAAGAATGAACAAATGTTTCTTGGAAAAAGTATAGTCGGAGTGCTCCAAGGCAAGTGTTTCCAGCAGCTTCATATGCATATGGAAGATGGACAATAAGGAAGATTAAAAACTGATGCCTTTGAATTTATGGTGTTGGCAAAGAATATTGACTATACCATGGACTACCAAAAGAATGAAAAAAATATGTCTTGGAAGAAGTACAACTACAGTGTTCCTTGGAAGCAAGGATAAGGAGACTGCATCTCACATACTTTGGACAAGTTGCCAGGAGGGATTAATGTGCTTGGTAAAGTAGAGGGTCAGTGAATAAGAAGACCCTCAATGTGATAGATTGACGCAGTAGCTACATCAATGGGCTTAAACATAATAATGATTGTGAGGGTGTCCCAGGATTGGAATGTGTTTCATTCTGTTGTACACAAGGTCACTATAAATCACAACCAACTCGACAACAACAAATGCTGGAGGATGAGTCCCCTAGGTTGAAAAGCACTCCAGACACATAGTGACCACGATACTGAACTCAAATATAGCAATGATCGTGAACATCACACAGGACCAAGTGACATTTAGTTCTATTGTACATAGCGTCACCACGAGCTGGAGCCCATTTGACAGCAACTAACAACAGACATTATCATAACTGATCTTATAGGGTCATTTTGGCAAAATAAAAATGGATGATATTGAAACATGGTCCCTTAAATGGGAAACATGAGAGAAGACAAGGACCACCTGATAAAGTTGATGGTGTTACTTTAAATATATAAAAATCCAATTTTCTTGGCAGAACATGTTTCTTACATTTGAGGAAAGCTTAAATCTGTAAGAAAAAAAAAAAACCCTCTGACATACAGCATCCTGTATCATTCCTTATTTCCAAAATGACTGTCTCCTGTTAAATGCACCAGGCAGTTACTTCCATATTTATGGCCCTGCCTGCTTTGCTTGGATGTGTTGAAGAAATTAGAAAACAGACTCAGGGCTAATTGCTGTGAGAAATCAATGCCTGTCGCTTTCTATTTTTATCATGACAATGAATGCTAGATTGTTGATCTGAACATAAGAATGGGAATTATTCATGTAGAAGAAATCAGACACGAAACAAAGACCAGCTCTGTAAGAAGAGTGGGGTTGAACATTTCTAAACTAGTTTACAACCGCTGTCCAAGACACCTCTTTAATTTCCCCTTCCTACTTTATTTTATTTTTTTTTAATATCTGCGGAACTGAACTGCTGCCTCAGAGCTGTACGTTAACAGTTCCCAATCTTGGTTAAGACCCAATCAGAGTCTCTGAGAATCTACAAAGGATTAACAAAGAGTAGAAACAGCAAGCCTGCACTGCTATTCCAATGTAAATTGAGTCCTTTGGTTATCTTCTCTCTCAGCAATTTATGTTCTTCTTCCACAATCCTTATTACAGAGAAGCTCCAATTTACCCAGAGGTTAGGTTCTAAAATCAGCATGGGAGGTAAAAATAGCAGAATCGAAATCCTTGCTAACAATCTCTTAAATCTTAATAAAAGTAAAATATGAGTGGTTTGCTTACCCTACCTTGTATATATGTATGTACACACCTATTCTTCCCTTATTGATCTTCTCATTATTTGACATTTTGTATTCATGACAGTAGTAAAACATCTACTATATATCTTGTGCATTAGCAACATGTGTCTAGCAGTAATGAACGCTGAGTTGCAAGACAAGAATAATGCTGGTGGTGATGATTAAGGTTGTGTGCCAACTTGGCTGGACCATGATTCTCAGTGGTTTGGTAATCATGTAATGATGTAGTCAGACTCCATTTTGTTATCTGATATGGTCATCCTCCATTTTCACCTAACACTGATTTTTATATAACATCCTGGACTTTGGAAGCTAAATATATCAGTAAGTGAGGGGTAAACCACATACCATGAAGTAATTCACACTTACAAGAACCCAATAGGACAGAGTAGAACTGCCCCATAGTTCTTCCAAGGACCTGCTGGTGGATTCGAACTGCTAACCTTTTTGGTGAGCAGCTGCTTAACTGTACTAGCAGGGGTCCAAGTGAGGAACAGGGATATCTATACATAGATACATAAAAAAAAATCCATCACCATCAAGTCAATTTTGACTCATAGTGACTCTATAGGACAGAGAAGTACTGCCCCCATAGGCTATCCAAGGAGTTAATGGTAGACTTCAACTTCCAACATTTTGGTTAGCAGCTGTCGCTTTTAACTACTGCACCTCCCGGGCACCTCAGAGATGTGTCTGTGTCTGTCTCTGTCTCTGTCTCTGTCTCTGTCTCTGTCTCTGTCTCTGTCTCTGTCTCTGTGTTCATTGTGTACACAGGAATATTCAGTATGCAATGGATTATATTGGCAAAAAAATAACTTTTAGTATTTTAATGATATGAAAAAGGACAGTTCCAGAATCAAATTCATAGGAGTGCAGCTATACTACAACCCTACTTGTTTGTTTAATTATTTGTTTCATGTTTTCCACTCCTACTAGACTTTACAGTCTGTAAAGGCAGGAAATATTCCCTATTTTGATAGCTTCTCTATCCTTAATGCCCGTCTCAATTCTCCTCAATAAGTAGATGTCAACTGACTAACTTAAGATGGGAGGACAGAGCAATCAGGAGGAGAGATTTGTCCAGTACCAGCTGCTCTGCCAACCTGGCAACCTCAACAATAACAGTATGCCCTATCAGTCATCAGGCCCTAAAGATCACCCTGTTAAGCAACAACTATCCAATTGGTCCCCCATGCTAGCCTGCTTCCTGCCTGCCTGCCTCCCAGCCTGCCTGCCCACCCACGCTTTCAGTTAGCAGCCAAGTGCTTTAACCAGTACACCACCAGGGTTATTTTTCCTTATGTTCCTCGAAACACATTAAATTAGAGGACGAGAGTGGTTGAAAAGCGCTGAAATTACACAAAATGTGATGTCATGGGAAATACACAGGCTGTCCTGAGCTCTGCTACCAAGTACGACTTTGAGTTAAATGGTAAATTAAAAAATTGAGTTGGAAGACCTCTACAAGCCATTTTAGTTCTAAAATCCCATCAATTATCAGAACCTAAATTATTAGGATTTCACAATATGTTAACTAACAGCTCTGTGTTCACAAATAATTAGTCTCATTTCACTGTGCTGGAAGTTTTGCATGATGCCTATAATTTGCATCATTCTGGCACCAAGAAAAACATTTCTACTAGTGAACCCTAAGCATCTGTAGTTTATGAAAGATTTGCAATATAGCTGTATTATCTTCAGCTATGATCCTCCTAGGGTCACCTAACTCTACAAGGTCAAGCTGACTCAATGCTCTGACACAGATCTTCAAATTCTACCTAGCTTCTGCCATGAGCAATCTGGAATTAAGCTGGAAAAACACTACCCAGTGTGGTAGCAACTCACTTTCTAACACAGACTAATAATGTTTCTGCATTTAAATTGAAACAAAATTTTAAAAATTGTCATCATGATGCCATTTAATATTAAAACCAATCCCAAATGAGGACACATAATCTAATTCTATTTTTAGTCACTGTCTCCATTAGGAATTTTGGGATTTTATCTGTTCTAAGTGGGTCACTCCCAAATCTTCATACCTGGGCTAGAACAGTCTCCAGAGCTGTGGACCCATATACCCCACTGCTGATCCATACATCCAGTCTTCACCCACAGGCACCTAAAACTCAAAGTACCCCAAGCTGAATTCATGTTCTCCACCTCTGCTCCCCAAATCTGCTCCTCCTCCTATATCTGTGATCTTAGAGAATAGTACTGCCTTCTTCTTGGAAGCTTGGGTTTTAAACCTCAGTATATAATCTTAAACTCATCTTTTTCATGCCTAATCAGTTGTTATGTCCTGTCCAGTCATGTCAATTCCACCCCTCCAGCATCTCTCTCAGCCTTCTTCTCCCCATGTCCACTGTCCTATATCCTAGCTTAGACCTTATTCATTCTTGATTATACCTCTAAAATGGCCTTCTTACTGGTTGCTCTGATTCTAGTATCTACCTTCTCCCCTTCAGTCTATCTTACACGTTGCTGCCAGATAAATTTCATAGAAGCACAGATCTAAGCTTTATACTCCTCTAGCCAAAAATTTTTCAGATATCCCCTATTCCTATAGAATATTGTCTTTTTTCTTTTTCAAACTATATAAATGCTTTCTTAGATAAAAATATGACACAGAACTCCAATATATAAAACAGATAGAATGATATTTTATTAATACAAACTTACAAAATTAATTGATGAAGAAAAATCAGACTTTTTATAAACAAGAATATCTTAAATCAAGGGTTAGGAAGCTGCATTCTTACACTGTTTGCATGTTAGGTGCTGTCAAGCCAATTCAAAATCTTAGCAACCCTCAGAACAAAATATTGCCCAAACCTATGCCATCCTCATAATCATTGTTATGCTTACACTCATGGTGGCGGCTAGGGTCTTCCTCTTTTTTGCTAACCCTCTACTTTACCAAGTACAACGTCCTTCTCCCAGGACTGATCCCTCCTGACAACATATTCAAATATGTAAGAGACAGTCACACTGTCCTTGCAACTCTAGAGTACTCTATATTTCAAGGATGATCTGTTCATTCTTTTAGTAGTCCATGGTATATTCAATATTCTTTGCCAACACCATAAATTCAAAGGCATCAGTTCTTCTTCAACCTTCCTTATCCACTGTCCAGTTTTCATTGGCATACACGGTTGCTGAAAACATCTGACTTGGGTCAGGTGCACCTTCATTCTCAAAGTGACATCTTTGTTTTTGAACACTTTAAAGAGATCTTTTGCAGCAGATTTGCCCAGTACAATAAGTCATTTGATTCCTTGGCTGCTCTTTCTATGGGCATTGATCGTGGATCCAAGTAAAGTGAAATCCTTGACACCTTCAATTTTTTTCTGTTTATAATGATGTTGCTTATTGGTTCAGTTGTGAGGATTTTTGTTTTCTTATACAGACTTACAATTTATTCTGATTGTACAGTATTGATAAAATTCTAAATAAAACCTACCCACTGCCGTTGAGCTAATTCCAAATCATAGTGACCCAATAGAAAAGAGCAGAACTAACCCATAGGGTTTCCAAGGCTGTAAATCCTTACAGAAGCAGATTGCCACATTGTTCTTCCACACCTCCAACCTTTTGGTTACTAGCCAAGCACTTTACTCACTGTGCCACCAAAGCTCCTAATCACACATAAAAATAGCTTCAAGTGCTGACAGCTGGAACAGCTCATCTTGTAAGCTAGGTGCTCTATTTGTACAAAGAATGCAACAGCAGCTTTACTATTAAACGAACCCAAATCTGTCGCCGTTGAGTCAATTCCAACTCAGAGAGACCCTATAGGACAGAGCAGAATAGTTCCATAAGGTTTCCAAGGAGTGCCTGATGGATTTGAACTGCCAAACTTTTGGTTAGCAGCCATAGCTCTTAAACACTACACCACCAGGATTTCCTTACTATAACATATGCACAAAAATAACTCAAAAGGTAGCAAGTGCATCAATTATTTTAATGTCTCTGATATACTATTTTTGTGTGCAGCATTTATTTGTGTATTTTATTACTTTTTAAATATATATCAAGCCCTGATGCTGCCCCTGTCCATAAAGCATAATGGAGGTCAACTGTTCGGACAGGAATGGATTGAACTTGGCAACACACAGTGACCATACCATGTGTGCACTTTATGGTTCTACACATCTGTAGGATGTCATCCTGCTGACCTCTTACTGGAGGAAGGGGAATGGGTAGAGAGGAGGGGATAGGAGATTGTTGGGAGGATAAGACATTTATGGAGCAAAGATGAAGAGTGTGCTGTCACCAGGGAGGGAGAGCAGTGGGAGCCACATATAGGTTGGCATGCAAATTTATATGGGAATGTACATTTTCATGCAATCATAATTTTATATATATATATATATATATATGTGAAGATAAACATTTTAAGAGGTATGTACCCACTGCCATCAAGTCTGACTCATAACTAACCTAGAGGTCCGGGTAGAACTGTCCCATAGGGTTTCCAAGGAGGGCCTGGTAGATCTGAACTGCCGACCTTTTGGTTAGCAGATGTAGTGCTTAACCCACTACAAAAAGATACATACTTAAGTACATATACATATGAGGTCTGCCAATTAAGTTCATGAACTCATCTTAGAGGAGTTGCTACATAGCTCATTCCTGACTTTCACTGCAGTCAGCTTCAAAGTACTCCCCTTGGGAAGCTATGGCCTGATGCCAAAAAAGCAATTTTGGAACTCTTTTCCTGGAATGGCCATCAGAGCTGTCATTCTATTACACTTGATGTCCTCAATGTCATCAAAATGTCTTCCTTTCACTATTTCCTTTATCTTCAGGTAAAAAAAAAAAAAAGCCAGTGAAGGCCAGATCAGGTGAGTAGGGAGGGTGTTCCAATACAGTTATTTGTTTACTGGCTAAAAATTGCTTCACAGACAACTATACAATTAAGTTCATGAACTTGCTACCTTGCCATCATGTACAATGCTCATTCCAGAAAGTTTCAAAATGTCTTTGAAGGGTGCTAGCTTCAGTGCACAGCTTCCCAATGTGAGTACTCCAAAGGTGACCACAGTGATGTTCAGCAATGAGGTGTGTAGCACTTAGAACAATTAAGTTCACAGACTTAATTGTCAGACCGCATATACTATGTATGTACATATACTTAAGTATATATCAATAAATTAAATCAAATATGTGGAAGCTCAGAGGGACATGTAGGGAATCTTAGAGTTCATGAAATATAGTTCAAAAATTCTTGCTATAAAAAAAAGTACTCAGTGCTCTAGTCTCAATCTAATTATCTAATTTGATTGTGTTTTATTTCCTTTCACACCATCTTAATAGGAAAGAAAACTTATCTTTCCTGATTATTATACTTAAAACGCTTGTATAAGGAAACTTGCTAAACACAAAAAAGAATAAAGTAGAGAAAAGTCACCCACAATCCAAAGATAACCAGTATAGACATTTTAGTATAACGTCCTTCACCTTTCATATTTAAGACTGATAACTTATGGAGAACTTAGCACTTAAATGGCTCCATAGATTATGTTACTTAATATTCACAGACATCCCATTATACAATTAGTTCTTTTATTTCCATTTTACAGTTGTAGAGACTGAGGACAAGAGAGGTTGAGTAACTTGCCTGAGGTCATATTATAAATTGCAGATCTGAGCTACGTACAAACTGAGATTTGTCTGACTTCGGAGACAATATATGTACCCACAATACGGTATTGCTTCTCTTTTCATTCCCTCCTTAACTTACTTTATCTCTGGCTTACTTCAGCTTACTATCCACTGAAGAAATCTGCCTCTGCTCATGCCGTTTTCTGTGCTCCAACTGTCCTTTTCCCTATTCCTGCCTAGCTAAATTCTGCTTATCATTCAAACGCCCCTAACACCTAGAAGCCTACTCCAGCCTCAGCTCTCCCTCCTTGGATTCCTAATGCGCTTTTCTAAACCCCTTCCTCCACTTTCCATTTCCCCTCTGCCTCCTACACAGTACCACAGACCGTTGTTTTCTGTATTTGTTGGTACTAAGTGACTGGTGGTCCTGCTTCGGTTCCCACTCTTTCACCTAAGGCTGAGCCATTACTCCAGGATGCAATTCCTGGGAGAGAGGTGGATGGCTTTGCCCTCAAGATACCAAGTGACACTTCAACTCTTGTGCACAGAAGTCAAGAAAGCCATTCATTCTATGATATAGGCAAACCCTGTGTATTCCACAGCTAATTTGTCACCCCTTGTTCCAAGGCTGCTTGTTGCATTTTCAACTATTTCCCCCTTCAGGGCTGCCCTTGACATTCTTTTGAAGACAATTTCCTCTTGATAAAGTCATTCCCAATGTGGGATAATGCCAGCTTTGTGAACCACGCTGGGTTCTGCAAAGGCAGCCTTGGTGACCAAGCAAATTTTCTGCGCTATATTCCAAAGCTGATGTGGTCCTGCTAAAGAAGCCATTGCCACTGAAATGCAACACTCTGGATTCAAGATTATGAAATTTAGGAACTGTGTTACAAAGCTTCAAAAGGCATACTTAGGGATCCTTGAAAGAAAGTACGGACATTATCTAACCCACTTGGTTAAGGATGAGAGCAAGGGATTGTCTGTACATAACCCAACTGGAATGTGGGCACAAATGACTGGGATTGGAAGTCATGAACACTCTAGGCACATGCCATCTGTAGGAAGACAATTTGCTGACGTATTCCTGATGCACAACATCCTTCCTACAGGGATGTGGGAAAATGTTTATCTCTAGCTTGAACTTTGCCCAGAACTCAAGATCCATATATCCAACTGTGAACTAGGCATCTTTACCTGGATGTGTGAGAGACATCTCCAATTTAACATGTCTAGATTACCTCCTGATAGTCTCTCCCCTGGCTACCCACCAGACCTGATCCAGTTCGACTCCACCACCAAACACAATCCCTGCTCCACCTTCAGTCTCACCCATCTCACTTAGTGGCAGTTTCAGTCTTCCAAAGGTTGAGATCAAAACCCTTACTGTCATTCTTGGCTATTCTGTTTCTCTCACATCCCTCGCCTGGTCCAGAGAAAATCCTATTGCTCTATCATTAGAGTTCAATCATGTCTCCATATTCCATTGTCTCTGTTCTGTGCCAGGTCACAGCCGTTTCTCTTCTGGATTAGTCAATAGCCTGCTATCGTGTTTTCCTGCTTCTGTCCTTGCCCTCTTTCAATCTATTCTCCATTCAGCAGCCAGGGTGAGATTGCTGGAACTTAACAGGATCTATTTAAAACCCTTCTGTGACTTTTTTTCCACTCACAATGAAAGCCTACCTATTCCTTGAGCATACCAAGTACCCCTCCACCTCAGAGCTTTGGATTTGGTCTTCTCTCAACCTGGAAGGCTGTTTCATCAGATCTCTACAGGCACAGTGCTTTCAATTGCTTCAGTTCCTTACTTAAAACTCATCTTCTCATTGAGGCTTTCTCTGGCCGCACCTTCTAACATTGCAAAACAAATATCCAGGATACTTCCTATCTCTCTCCTCTGTTTTACTATTCTCTTCTGAACTTATTGGCATCTAACAACCTATGCATTTTTTTTATTTATCTGATTAATTGGCTAACTCACTCCACTGAAACATTAGCCCATGAGGACTGGAAATTTTCTGTTTTAATCACTGCTGTATGAGCAGTGTTGGAACAGTGCCTGGCACATAGGAGTCATTAAAACAAATGTTTATTATGAGAATGAATGTTGGACAATCAAAGATACTAGAGTGGGATGAAGAACGAATTTACCTTATGTCATGGATAGAACAGTGATGCCCCAAACATGTGTGTAGCCATTTGTCTGTGCCATCATTCCCAATATTTTATGATTTTCCTATGCTGTAAATGTTAATCTCTTCCTGTGGCTAATAGGATGATGACGTTAAAAGGCGGGTAGGGTGGGACTGCAATACCCTTGCTAAGGGAGTTTCCCTGGAGTGTGGCTTGCACTTTTTATCCTTTCATCCTACTGGAAGCAAGCAGAGAATGGGGGAACCTCACACCATCAAGAAAGCAATACCAGGAGAAGAGCGCATCCTTCAGACCTGAGGTTCCTGCACCAAGATGCTCCCTGACCAAAGACTAATGCAACACAAGAACTTTCCTCCAGAGCCAACGAGAGAGAAAGCCTTCTCCTGGAATGGACATCCTGAATTTGGACGTGTAGCCCACCAGACTGTGGAAGAATAAAACTTCTTTGTTAAAGCCATCCACTTGTAGCATTTCTGTTAGAGCAATACCAGGTGATTAAGACACCTTAGTTTAATAATTTTCAAACTACTTTCCCAACCATGTCAGAGCCCCCCCTTATAAGGTGAAGGAGAAGAGATGGGAGCAGGCAAGGCTCTGAACCCCCTCAAGATTCTGCTTTCACCAGGGCAGACTTATGTATTTTGCACTGGCTTTCTATGATAGCTTTGGTTTGTTTCTTTGTTTTTCAGTTTTGTTTTGTTTTGTGGTAGTTTTGTTTCTGTGTTTTTGTTTTTAGTACACTTTACTTTTCAGAAGAGTTTCAGGTTTACAGAAACATTGGACAGCAAATACAGAGAATTCCCATCTTGGTCATCTAGTGCTGCTCTAACAGAAATACCACAAGTGGATGCCTTTTAAAAAGGCAAATTTTATTCCATCATAGTCCAGTAGGCTACAAATCCAAATTCAGGCATCAGCTCCAGGGGAGGACTTTTTCCATTGGCTCTAGAGGATGATCCTTGTTCTCTATCTTTCCCTGGATGGGAAGCTTCTGAGGCGCAGGGACCCTGAGTCTTTTCCAAAGGATGCACTCTGCTCCTTGCACTGCTTCTTTGTGGTATGAGATCCCCAAATCAATCCGCTAGCTTCCCTTCCTCTTATATCCTAAGATAGTTCCTCAAGGCATAATACGGTCTTCTAGATTGAGTCCTGCCACACTAACCATCCATCCTCCCTCATTAACACCAACGAGGCAGGATATACAACACGGGGGAGCAGCACACAATGCCAGGAACCGTGGCCTAGCCAAACAGCTGCACACATTTTTGGGAGGACACAATTCGATCTATGACGCTGTCTACCCTGTCTTTCCCTGCAGTTTCCCCTGTTATTAACATCTTGCATTAGTGTCACACATTTGTTACAGTTGAGTAGCCAGTACTGAGACATTATTATTAACTAAAGTCCACTGTTTACACTAGGGTTCCCTCTGTGTGTTGTACAGTTCTGTGGGTTTAGACAAATATGTAATGTCCTGTATAGACTCTTCCTGTTTTATGCAGAACAGTTTCACTGCCCTTAAATACCCCCTGCTTCACCTATCCATCCTTCCTTCTCTCCCCCTGAGACCTGGCAATCAGTTATCTTTTTATAGTTTCTAGAGTTTTGCCTTTTCCAGAATGTCCTACCACACGTAGCTTTTTCAGACTGGCTTCTTTCACTTAGAAATGCGTCCTTAAAGTTCCTCCATGTCTTTTTGTAGCTTGATAGCTCATTTCTCTTGATCACTCCATCATATGGCTATCCCAACACTTTGTTTATCCATTCACCTATTGAACAGGTATCTTAGTGGCTTCAAACAGTTTTGTTTTGAAGAAAACATTATTTGGATAGATTTTTAAAAACTGTTTGAAAACTACTGCTCTTAATCTTAAAAAAAGGAAAAAAAATAGAAACTTATGTCTCCTCCAGGCTAAGAAAACTGACCTTGCTTCAAAGGACAGGTACAGGAGGTACTCTCTACTTCTGTGTTCCTCAGATCAAGGTAGAAATGCCACTGCATACAAACATCATTTGTATCATTTTCCTGAGCAGCAATTTACCCAAAATTTGGGAGCAAGCACTACTTTCCTATTGAAATAAATTGTTGATCAGCATTTTAAAATTCCCATGCATTTTAAAATGAAACATGAGCTTTAAAAAAAGGATGTGCATTCAAGAAGCTACTTGAAACTATTCCTTAACTTGCCAGAGGGTCTTCTGCTATTGGGAAAAGTAGAGCAGTTTGAAAAGCACCATGTGCAGGTTAACTGCTGTACTGTGAGAAGAACAAAACAGCTTAAAAATAAAGAGATGTCACCAAGATAACCTGAAAGTAAAAGATCTGCTTAGCTAGGTAGACTCCTTACAATATTGCTTTAATTTGACACTCATTAGCCTGGAGCATTTTGCTGAATCAGGTGAGATTTTCTAAGTCTTCTCAGTACACGATACAGATGCCATTAGAAAATATGCCATGGCTGGAGTTCTTTGCTTTTGCTGCTGTACCAGGAAACAGCATCAGATTTCCTGTAGCTAAGGGCATGTGGGCGGAAGAGCCTCTCCTGGGAGGCATGAGCCTACGGATAGGATGGCAAAACCGAGAATTGAGGGAAGCATTTATTTTATTCAGTGCATATTTATAACATACCTACTCCGTACTCAATACCAAGACCAAAAAAAAGCATAACATTACTTTTTAAACATGAGGGTTTTTTTCTTTTTATTATGTTTTTATTGTGATTAAGTGAAAATTTACAGTCCAAGTCAATTTGCCATACAAAACCCTAAGCATCCACCTGTCTGCAACTCTATCTCTTCTTCTCTCCCTATGACAGCACACTCTTATTTTCCACTCTCTACTTCCAGCATCCACTCAACCAACACTTATCTCCACCTCTCCACTCTCTCCTCTCCCCTCTAAAAAATAACCAGTAGGAATAGGACAGCCTCATATGTGTGTGTGTGTGTGTGTGTGTGTGTGTGTGTGTGTACGCACACATATAAAACCATAAAGTACACACACCACCTGCATCCCTTTGTGTCCCCAGGTCCAGTCCATTCTTTGTCTGAAGTGTTAGCTTCAGTTCTGGTTTCAGTTGTGGGCTAGCAGGGTTTTTGTTGTTATTGTTGTTGTTGTTTAAGTTACTACAATTATAGTTACCCATCCAACTAAAAGCTGTGCCGGTATTACTTACGGATAGTGCAGCTAACAAACGTTTGAACACATTAAGGGAACTCACTGATTAGTAAGTGTCTTAGTTATCTAGTGCTACTGTAAGTGAAATAGCACAAGTAGATGGCTTTAACATAGAAAAAAGACAGAAGCCCAAATTCAGGGTGCCAGCAATAGGAGAAGGCTTTCTCTCTCTGCTGGTTCTAGGGGAACATCCTTGTCATCTATCTTCCCCTAATGTAGGTGCTTCTCAGCACAGGAACCCTAGGTTCAAAGGACACGCTATTCTCCTAGTTCTGATCTCTTGGTGGTACGAGGTCCCCGTGACTGTCTGCTGGATTATTTTATATCTCAAAAGAGATTGACTTAAAACACAGCCTAGTCTTGTAGATTGAGTCCTGTCTCATCAATATAACTGACTCTAATCCTGCCTCGTTAATATCACAGAGGTAGGATTTACAACACATAGAAAGACAAAATTGGGTAACAAAATGGTAGACAATCGCACAACACAGAGCATCATGGCCTAGCCAAATTGATATGCACTTTGAGGGAATATACTTCAACCTATAACATTCCACCTTTTGGTCCCCCCAAATTCATGTCCTTGCCACATGCAAAACACATTCTCCCCATTATACCATAGAAAATGTCTTAAATCAACTCCAAGTCCAAAATCCAGAAAATTCCTCTTTATCTGTGAAATCAAGGATACAAGTTATCTGATTCCAAAGTACAATAGAGGAACAGGCACAAGCTAGACATTTCCATTACATATAGGAGAAACTGGAGGGAAGAAGTGATAACAGGTGCCAAAGAAGTCAGCAGAACACATTAGCCCTCGACGCTTGAAAATAATCCTCTGTTCTCTGAGACCGTTTAGACAATGGCCCTGCCCTCTACACTCTAGGTATTAGCCACACTTTCTGGATTCTGAGTGGAGGTCCCTCAGCCCTGGGCTTCAGCTCCACCTTCCAGGCCCACTGGAATGGCACCTTTAGGAGGCCCCTTTTTCCTAGTCTATCAGAGTGGTGACTCTACTCTTTGAGAATGAGGAGCTCTGCTTCCTGTGTTCTTTGTCTCTTCAGCTTCTGCTTCCTGGTTCCTTGGCCTCTCAGCCCCTGGGGCCTCATGTCCACATCTGCCCTGCTGGGGCAAGTATTCCACAGCTCTTTAGCTTCACCATAATTGCCTGGAGACATCCCACTCCAGCAGTAAACTGTAGCCGGAAGGCATTCATCTCTCTCACTCTGTACATTGGCAAGCCTAGATCTACCAGTTAGTGGTAGTTACCAGAGGTAACTCACTTCTCCAGAAATCCTCCTGCACACAGGCACTCTGCTCTTTCACTCTGTGGGTCAGCTCCATTGCTGTCTAGCACTCGTCTGGTTCTGCTGCTGTCATTTCTCTGCTGTTGCTTCCTACCATCTGCACCATCTCCAGTGTAACAGCCCTCCTCACTTCCTTCTGAGTCTTTACCAGAATTGTCTTTGATGTCCATAATTCCACCAACAGTCTCTTCAAGGCAATCTAGATTTTTACTACTAGGCATTTTAAAACTCTTCCAGCCTCTACCCATTCACAGTTTCAAAACTACTTCCACATTTTAGGTGTCTACTAGAGTAGCACCCCATTTTTCCAGTACCAGATTCTGTCTTAGTTACCCAATGCTGCTATAGCATAATACTACAAGTAGATGGCTTTAACTAAGAAAATCTTATTCTCTCACAGTCTAAGAGTCCAAATTCAGTGAATTAAACTGGGGTGATATCAGTTGGCTGAAAGGCTTGTTGGAGCCTATGAGTCTCTGAGGCAACATGAAAGCTAAGACTTAGAATGACATGGAGAAGTCAGCCAGGCAAAGAACTGAAATGAGAGTAATTTAGGCAGAAGAAACAAGTGCAAAGGCCTGAGGGAGAAAACACTCACTGTTGAAGACCGGCACGGCTGTAGTCTAAGGGGCGAAGGGAGACTGAAGTGAAGTTAGGGGGGCAAGTGTGAGATGAGGGGAGAACGACTTTGGCCTTTGCTCACAGATGATGAGAACAGAGATTGGCAGAGTAACAGGCTCCACAGATATCCATGTCCTATTCCTTGGATTCTGTGAATACCTTACCTTACAGGGCAAAACAGACCAAGGATGTCATCGAGGATAGTGACTGTACAAAGGAGGATATCCTGGGCCACCCAGGGGATCCTGATTAGTCTCAGGAGTCCTAAAAGTAGAGAACATTTCCAGGCTGCCAAGAACCTGAGAGAGCAGCATGAGGACTCCATGCACCACTGCTAGCTTTGAAGATGACAAGGCCATGAGCCAAGGCAGCTTCTAGAAGACAAAAAAAAAAAAAGGAGACAGACTCTTCTAAGGGCCCCCAGAAGGAACACAGACCTGCCAACACCTTGATTTTGCCCCAGTGAGATACATGTCTCATGAACTGTGAGAAAACAATTGTGTTAAGTCACCAAAAAAAAGTTGTCATTAGGTTGATTCATAGTCATGGCAACCCCATGAGTCAGAGTAGACTGTGCTCCACAAGGCTTTCAATGGCTGATTTGTTAGAAGTAGATCACCAGACCTTTCTTCTGATGCACCTCTAGGTAGATCTGAGCCTCCAACCTTTTAGTTGGCAGCAAAACATGGTAGCCATTTGTACCACGAAGACACTGCAATTTAGAAAATAATAAAGATGAAAGTCTCTGAACTGAAGGAATAACAAAACAGGAAACTGGAATCCTTGTAGTAGCTCAGCCAGTAAATCCCTGTGTCAATTCCCCTCTCTGGGCCCCCATTTCATCATTTGTAAAATTAAGAGTTTTGGTAGACAAACCAAGAAAATAAACCCACTGTCATCAAATTGATTCTGACTCATAGCAACCCTATAGGACAGAGTAGAATTGCTCCATAGAGTTTCCAATGAGCACCTGGTGGATTCGAACTACAAACCTTTCAGTTAGCAGCTGTAGCACCTAATAACTCCACCAGGGTTTCTGGCAACAAATGCTCCAAGCCAGCCAAGTGCCGTCGAGTCAGGTCCGACTCATGGAGATTATCAGTGCAATAAAACCCTGTCAAACAGAGTATAACTTTTCCACAGTTTCCAAGGAGGGCCTGGCATTTTTGAACTGCTGCTGACATTTCGGTTAGCAGATATATCACTTACCCCCTATGCCACTAGGGTTTCCTTTGGTAGACAACCTCTCCTCAAGTGTTCATACTAGCTCTGATACTCTGAGTTTACAAAACATATCTGTCACCAAGCCACTTAGAATGTGAACATATTCTGAAACAGTCAGCAAACACCACCGCCATGTAAGGACTAGAAGAGAACAAACAGGCAGTCAGGGAAATCCCCATGATACAAATGAACTTTGCTCCCTGTTCTCATTTTCAGTAGACATGAGCAAGATTTCAAAGTCCAAGAAGCAACACAGTCTCACCACTCCTCACACCCCATTCCAAGGTAAGATTGATTATTCTTTAGCACTTCAGAAGGTCAAATCACAGATTGTCAACAAAACCAATTCCAATCTAGCAAACCTCACCTGGTTGATGAAGGGAAAACGGTGAACAGAATGTGAACAATTATTGCTCAGGATTTAAATACGATCAGGATTTCAGTCTATGTTGGCAACAGTAAATCTAAGCCAAAAGTTACAAGACCGCAAGACCCATATAGGAAGGCAACAAAGCTTACACAGGAAAAGACGTAGTTGCCCAGTTCTTGGTTCCTCTTCACTGTTCTCTGACAGCAGCAATATTTCTTTCTAGATGCTGCCTGGTTATACACTCACTTGACTTTCTTTCAGGGATTTAATATATTCAGCTTTGAGTTGGCGTTTGTTTTTTGTTTGTTCATATGTTTGCTTTTTGTATTAAAGGGAGGTTATCTCCTTTTTTTAGTGTAAAATTTACACATTTTAACCATTTTAGAGTTGAGTGGCTCTTAGTAAATTCCAAATGCTGTGCAGCCACAGCCACTACCTAATTTTGGAACATTTTCATCACCAACAAAGGAAACGTCTCATTCTTCCTTTCCCTCCAGCCCCTGGCAACCACTAACCTCCTTTCTGTCCCCACAGATTTGTATATTTTGGATATTTCATACAAATGGAATTATATATGGTTGTACAACATGATTAATGTAATCAGTGTCACTGAACTGTACACATAAAAAACGTTGAATTGGCAAATATTTTGTTATGCAGTTATGCACCACATAACATCTGTTAGGGCAATGTCCCAGGTACGACTTTTTTCCTCATATTTGGTTATTTATTAAAACTCTTTTAAATTCACGCTGCAAACATTTAACACAGGGGGTGGGGAATAAACACCCGTCATATTTAACCAAAGGAGTAGAAGCAGAACCTATAAGAACAGAATTTAAGATAAGGTTTCCACTTCAACCTCGGCATGGTTCCCGCCCCTGAGAAGGAACTACCTTCAAACCTTGGTAAACTAGACCTGTGCAGTATTAGAAGCCTGCTCAGGGTCCACCCATCCAGCTGCCTCTGGAGCCAGTGGGGTGCTAGCCTCCAAGGCAGGGCCCTTCTTTGACCTTTGCTCTTATCACTGACGATGATAATTAGCCAAGTTCATGATAGTCTTGGCTGCATCATTCTGGTAATAAGCCCACAGCCACTGAGTCAATTTTGACTCAGAGTGACCCTAAAGGATAGAGTAGAACTTCCCAGAGGGTTTCCAAGGAGTGCCTAGTGGATTCCAACTGCTGACCTTTCAGTTAGCAGCTCTAGCTCTTAGCCACTATGGCACAAGAGTTTCCTCTGGTAATACCAAACCAAAACTGAATCCATTGCCCTCTAGTCAATTCCAACTCATAACAACCCTGTAGGACAAAGTAGAACTGCCACCATAAAGTTTCTAAGGAGCACCTGGCAGATACAAACTTCTGACCTTTTTGTTAGCAGCCATAGCACTTAACCACTGTGCCACCAGGGTTTCCCGATAATAAAGCTGGCCAAATACCAGGATGTTGGCCTCACCTTTAGGGTCCAGCTAACACACTAGACATGTAGGACATGTTCTCATCTGAGACTGAAGATTGCTTCCACCAGCCACGGCTCAAGAGAAATCTATACAGTATATTATATGGTATTCATACAACATCCAAATCACATAATATCTATTTCATAGAATGCATCATGGACATTAAGTGATGCATGACTGTCTACATGCATACATATATATGTACATTAAAACATTTTTTTTTATTATGACTGAGTGAAAATGTACATTCCCATATAAATTTGCATGCCCACCTATATGTAGCTTCCACTGCTCTCTCTGCCCGGAGACAGCACACTATTCCTCTCTGCTGAAATCTGTGACAGCACACATTAGAAACAAGAACAATATTAAGTGGACTTCAGCATAACTTGAATACTCCTTCGATCTTAACCCAATATTGCAAGGACAGAGTAGCTGGGGCAGGGGGCAGGAGACCACGCTCTTAGGCGACATCGAGGCCAACTGGCACAACTAGCGTTTTGCTAAGAGGGCTCTCTGCACCCCACATTGGTGAGTAGCGTCTGGGGTCTTAAAAACAATTTTTAAAAAATGGAATTATACAATAGGTAGACTTCTGTGTCTGCTTTCTTTTGCTTTCATAATATCTCTGAGGTTTATCAATATTATAGCATGTATCAGAACTTCATTTCCCCTTGTAACCGAATAATACTCCATTGCATGTATATAGCAGATCTTTGTTTATCCACTTACGTGTGGACATTTAGGTTGTTTTCACCTTTTGGCTATTGTGAACAGTGCTACAGTGAGCACTGATACACAAGTTCCTCTTTGTGTCCATGCCTTCAGTTCTCTTAGGTATATAGCTAGCAGTAGAATTCCCAGCTCTTATGTGTAGTAACTCTGGAAACCCTGGTGGCATAGCAGTTAAGTGCTATAGCTGCTAACCAGGAGGTGCTCCTTGGAAACTCTATGGGGCAGTTCTACTCTGTCTATAGGGTCACTATGAGTCAGAATCGACTCAACTGAAATGGTTGTTTTGTTTTGTTTTGTTTTATAGCATTTCTATGTTTAACTTTTTGAGGAACCACTGACTTGTTTTCCGCAGTAGCTGAACAGTTTTACACTGGCATCGAAAAAATATACAGGGTTTGATTTGAGGTTTAAAAGGACCACCAAGTAATCAAAGGTCAGAGACGAAGGGTCCTCAGAGATGGTCTGGGCCAGAGCTCCAACTGGTAGCAAATAGGCCTACTTCCTCACAGATTTTGTGAGACTAGCACAGAGCTAAAATAATTTTGATCTGGAATACCAAGGAGAAGAGCACACACCCACAGTTCCCCCAGGTGGCCAACACCTGTGGGCTTACACTGAGCAGCTGGCCTCCAAACATTTCTGCATTTGAGCAAATATTCAGAAACAGAACCTTCCCATGGCACCATTGCTGCCTTCTAATCCTCTTCTATTTGCAGAGAGTTTAGCCTCAGCCTTGCCTCCAGCAGCCATCCAAAAATAAACAATCCATAAGTCAAACCAGTTTGAATCTTCTCTGTAAAGACACCTAATGAGAAAGTACTTAATTTGGGCCTGCCTGCATTTCCTCTGCACTTCTGCCCCAGCCAGTATTGGAAAGGACTGTGGAGTGGGTCATTCTCTCCATCGCAGACAGGGCAGCGTTGCATGGAGCCAGCCAGATACTTTAGTGCTCTGAAGAAGAGCCAGAGGGAACGTTTCAAAAAGCCACAGCAAACACCAGAGCCTCTGTGCATTTCCAAGTCACCAGAAGGCAGAGTTTAGTTAGTGAGGCGTTACACAACAGAAACAAAGATCTTGTAAAGGAGAGACAGCCTGGAAAGGCAGCAAGATAGTGAGTCCCCAAGGTACCTTATTTGCATTTCTATAAGGATGTCTCCCACGTGTCTCTGATTGTCCTGGACATTCCCACATTCAAATACTGTGTTCCAGTGTCAGATCATGTGTCGCAATTTGTTGTTCAAAAATATAATCACCACACTTAGATGTAGCACATTGTGTGCCTCATGGGGGAAAGAGACAGCTCTGGTAATATTTATTTGGCAAGAAAAGGGAAAAAAGGAATGCAGTGTTTTCTTGGTTTTTTGTTTTCCTCTTTACTTTCCTTTGTTTCATAGTCTTTCCTTACCTCTAACAAGAGGCTGACTTTTACTCTCACTCTAATTTCAAATTAAAGCAGTCAAATCTGTACTTGGCAGTAATGAATGCTTGTATAGAAAAGAAAACATTTCTAAAAAATAATTTCCAAATTTTATTTATTTTGTTGCTGTTGTTGTTGAGAATATATAGAGCAAAACATATTGTAATTATTATTTAAATCAGGTGAAAATTGGAAGCCTACAGACATGTTCTATGTGGCCCACATGGTCTTGCATTTAAAACAAGAAAAGGTCTGTGTTTTCATCCTTTCTTGGAAAATCTGGCAATACTGGGTGCACATTCCTCTGTGACAATGATTAGCCAGTGCCAGTGCTGAATAGAAGCTGTCCCCATAGATGGAACATACACTCTTTAGGAAGCCACATTCCTCACCACTCCCTATTTTCTCCTCTATATGTCATTTGGGAATGAGTGCCCATTTATCATTTTACTTGTGTTGCTACTTTTCTTCCAGTAAAGAGGGAAAAATATTTTTTCTGCTCATGCCTAAAGACAGAGGGAAAATGAAAGATAAATATATATTTCAAGAAAAAATGGTAAAAAGCAAATTTCTTAGCATGAATGAAGAATATTCCTGTGTATGTAATTTGAAAAACAAAGTGTCTTCCAATAAAATGCAATCTGACTTGCTTCATTCACTCTGCCCTTATAGGCATCTAAATTGTCACCTCTGCTTTGAAAGATCAGGCAACTTTAGTCCTAATGGTCTTTGCAGCTAACAGAGTAGCACCTAACTAGATCACAGAATATTCTTCTGTTCTATTAATAAATCAGAGAATAATAGTAATCTTTTTATTTTAAACACCCCACTGGCATAGGTACATCTAATCCCTGTAAAGGTGTGTCTAACCCATGTTAAGAAATCCAAGTGGATTTTAGATATCACAACTATGTTGTTTGGTGATTATCTTCCAAGATAAGAAGGTACAAAGTACTGGGTTGGCACTGATACTACTGTACACTTAACACTTTATCCCTATCTGTCTTGCTGCACATATCTCCTCCTATTAAGTATTAAACACATTTTGTAAGTCTTACACTCAACCTTAAGCTCTCTGAGAACAGGATTTGTATCTAATTCATCTTTATAGCACTATGCCACACAGCACAGGGCCTTTCCCACAGCAAGTTGTCAACCCACATTTACTCGATGGGTGGATAAGTAGATGAAAAAATGAATAGCTTTCTCCCATAGTCCATTTGCCACTAGGCCATTTTGTTTCTTCATCATTTGTCCTTTGGAGGCCTGCAGGTGGGATTAATGGAACGATCTGTCAGAAGGGAAGACAACGGTAGTAAAGAAGAAAATTAGTTTTTGACACCTAGGTCAGGCATGAGTATAGTGCATTGGTCCAAAGTGGGTATAGATGTATAGGACTGTCAGCCATGATCAAACTGCCCCGCTATTCTAAGGCCTCCCCTCACCCCAGCAGAGAGTTTGGATTGGTAGTTGCTCTTTTGGCCAGCTCAGCCTTAGGACTATCTCTGTAAACAGCAGTCATGAAAGGCACTGCCCAGCATCCTGGGCACATCCTTCCCTCCCACCCAGTTCTGGCCCACCAGACTTAGAATACAATTGAAAACATACATTTTAGAAAGAACATAGTTTGATGGTGGTCGCCTTCTGCCCTTTGACTCCTTTGAGAAGCAGGCTATGCTTGATATGTTATGAAGCATGCTGATACTGATATATACTTTTTTGGAAAATTACTTCATCTCTTTTATAATCTTTTAATTAATTATTACTCAATTCTGCTATGTCTAAACAAAGCTATGAGTGTGCATCAAGGCTATTCCTGTTTTCATATCATATTCCTTACTAGTCCATTCAGACCTCCCTGTTCCTCTCCACTGAAATATTTCTCCTAGATTTATCTTAGATATCAGGCTCCCAGACCTGGAAATAACCCTAAATGTCACCTAGTCCAGCTCCCTTATTTTATAAATGCATTAGTTTCCTGTTGCTAGTGCAACAAATTACCACAAACATGTTACTGTTGTTAGCTGTCATAAAGTTGATTCCAACTCATAATGACCCAAATGACATAAATTTATTCTCTTATAGTTCTCAGAGTCAGAAGTCCTAAATTAGTTTCACTGGGCTAAAGTGTAGGCATGGCTGGCTCCTTCTGGAGGTTCTGAGCAGAGAACATGTTCCCTTGCCTTTTCAGTGTCTCATGGCTGCCTATGTTCCTTGGCTTGTGGGTCCTTTCTCCATCTTTAAAGAACATCATGCCAGTCTCCACCTCCATCATGACACTGCCTTCTCCCCTGACTCTGACTCTTCCTGTGTCTCTCTCATCATGGCCATTGTGATTACATCAAGCCCATTCAGTTAATCCAAGATAATCTCCCCGTCTCAAGATTCTTAATTTAATCACATTTTGAAGTTCTCCTTTGACATGTAATGTTCACAGATTCCCAAGATTAGAGTTAGACATACTAAGAGGAGGGGTAGGAGGAATTATTTAGTCTACCAAAAAAATGAGAAAACTGGGGTCCAGAAAATGATAGCGACTTGGCCCATGTCATATAGCTAGTTAGTGGCAGGGCAGTGCCTAGACCCTAAGTCTCCTGACTTGACAGGCACCATTCTCTAGAGAGCAAATCTCAAGATTAAGCTCTCTGTGCAGCCCAAGGTAGCAGCTAATCTGATGATACCAAGGAGGAATTGACACACCCGAATTATGGCAATAGTGAGTAATATTGAATCTACCATGGACTGCCATCAGAAAGAATAAATCTGTCTTGGAAGACGTACACCCCCCGAAATTTTTTTTTATTATGACTGAGTGAAAATGTACATTCCCATATATATTTGCATGCCCACCTATATGCAGCTTCCACTGCTCTCCCTGACCAGTGACAGCACACTATTCCTCTCTGCTCCATACATGCCTCGTTCTCCCAACAGTCTCCTTTCCCCTCCTCTCCACCCACTCTCCTTCCTCCAGCCAGAGGTCAGCAGGAGGATATCCTATAGATGCATAGAACCATAAAGTGCATCCAATATATGGTCACTCTGCATTGCCAAGTCCAATCCATTCATGTCTAAAGAGTGGACCTTCGTTATGATTTATGGGTAAGGGCAGCATCAGGGCCAGGGACCATGCTCCCAGGGGAACCCTGAAGCCGCTGTACCATCAATTGCGGTCTTTTAGTGGAGATCTCAGGGTGCACCCCTTTTTATTCTTGTGTTGCCAGTGAGACTCAACTAGCAAGGATGGCAAGACTTTGTCTCACTTACTTTGGACATGTTATTAGGATGACCAATCCCTAGAGAAGGACATCATCCTTGGTAAAGTGGATGATCAAAGAAAAAGAGGAAAACCTTCAATGAGGTGGCTTGACACTGTGACTACACCAATGGGTTAAAATATAACTTACTATTGTGAGGATGGCACAGGACCTGGCAACATTTTGTTCTGTTATACATAATGTTGGCACCTGGCTTGGCATACATAATGTTGCTGAGTTGAAGCCAATTCCACAGCACCTAACAACAATCTGATCAGCCATCTTGAAATGGCTAAGAAATAATAGCATCCTCCTTCCTTTTCCAGACATCATCTGTATATTGTAGAGTAGCCTTCCAGAGTTACTTTAATGGTGAGACTTTCAGAACATATCAAAAAGTTGGGGTCAATAGGAGGGACATAGAAGGCAGGTAGACCGAAGAGGACTTCCAAAGTAATGGAGGCTGAACTGATTACCACGAAGGTATGACTTTGATGAGAATCCTGAAAATTCTTTATAAGAGTGGAATATAGAGTATCTTACAAACTACATATGAACCAATTCATAAATAGTACACACTCTGTCCTACTGGCATCCATCAAAGTTTGGAGGAAATAAACATTTCAGCAAAAAACAAAAATAAACACAAAAGGGAGCCAACTTGTAGAGTATATTTATAGACAGCACATCAAGTTGGTATAATTAAGCTCTTATCAAAGCAGATATATTTTTCTTTTAGTGCTATTTAATGAAGTATTTTTAAAGATCTTTTAAAATACAACGGCATGGTGAGCACCATATACCTAAATAATTTCTATCACACTGTAGTGGAATCCATAAGTTTTTGTTCATGACAAGTTGAATTTTACACCGCTTCACCTTGCTGTGAATCAGTGATTGAGACTTTTCTGAAAGCATAGTAGGAATACTGAATGAAGACTTTTACTTTCCACTTTTTCTTATTACATAGAAATCATAAATTCTATTTACAATGCAGAGAAATGTCAAAGAAGCACTCATCTTCTAGTTATAGTTAAATTCACACTAAATATAAAGTTATTGATTGCCACCCAGACATACGCTACAAAGCATAGCTCTAAAGATCAATGAACTTAAATGGCGCCAACTGTAGTGAACATCAAATCAGCCAATAAATTTAGTATAGTGCATTCCTAAAGGGGTATTATCATCAGCCTCAACACTTTATCTCTGTGGCCAAACATGTCTGTACAGAGATGGTGCATTCTTCTCTGCAGGCAGGCAGCAAAAATCTTTTGTAGAAAATGATAGAACTTCCAAACAAAACAAAACCAAAAAAATTTGATATGTTCACACGTAAGTCTGATTCCCAATCATCTGATTCTGTTCTCCTCTAAACTAATCAGCTACCACTTAACCCAGGGAATGGAGACAATCCCTCTGTCTAGGGTTCCAAGTCCTATCCTTGTTTCAAACCTAAAGTACACTGCCTTCAGTCACTTCAGGCCCAATTTGTCTTGGCCCCTGAAGCTGCCTGGATCTCTTTAACAAGCCTACTTTCTCCTTTCTGTGTAAGAGAAAGTGTCCATCATCTTTAAATCTCAATGTCCTCATCTAGAAAATGGGGATAAGAAAGCAATAAATATTTCCTAAGTTTATTGTGGGGATGAAAGATCTAATAGAGAGTTTAGTTGTATGCCTGTCATAGAGAGGATGATTATAGAGAGATTACTAACAATAGTAACCACAGCAATAATCCTAAATGAGTTTTTTCCATGTAACTCTCCTTTTGGACAGAGCACAGCCTCACACTCAACTATGGTTCCTTAAGCTTAGGTACAATCATGTCTTTCTAATTCCACTTTTCTCTGCAGGATCTTTTACTTGGCCAGGACTGTCCCCATATCTGGCCTGAACATAACTTCTGGCCGACTGCCAAGCAATCTTTACACAAGATGAAACAAGTACACAATAAAGCCTGCACTGACAACTACACAGAATCACAGAATTTTACAGCAGGAAGGGGGACCTGTGATATCATCTGGCCCAGGTTTCCCAACTCAGGTTGTGCTGTGGTCCAGGATACTATTGAAATTCTCTATCAAGGACAGCAGGAATAAGAGTCAGAAAGAGGCAATAGTCAATTAGAAACTCTGCCTTGATTATGGTTTATCTGTTTGGAAAGATCAATCAAGCCCAACCTCTTCTTATTTATTACAAAGGGGTTGTCTGTCTAGGAGCTAGAGAGGTCAAGCAATTTGTTCCATATCATACAAAAACTTAGTGTCAGTGCTTGAATTTGCATTCAGATACTGCAGCTCTTAATTCAGTGCTTGTGTTCCTCCTCTGACACCATGTGGCCTTCAGGCACGTCCCTATATCTCAATAGAATCTATTGCATTCAAGACTGCAAAAATCTTTAATATGGCCGGCCTAACAACTTGAGATGTGTGTTCATATCATTATGGCTCTTTAAAGCAGCCATATAGCTCATCTATTTCCTATTCCCATCCTATCTGTCTCTAAAATGTGCTAGCTGCTGGCTCTGCTGCTCTTTCTCCAATTTTGTACCCTTGTGGCTCTTTGCATCTGCACAGTATTATTTTCTTCATGGTAAAAACCCGTAGTTTTCTCTGAAATATACCTAGCGCGGTATCTAGCCTTTAGTGAGTATTCAGTGAATCTCTGCAGACTAACGGACCAAGTGACTCACTGCAACTCTGCCTTGCCACATCGGTAATGGAACCTCATGCCTCCTTGAATAACAATCTAGACTGGCCTAATCCTCAGGACCTCCTCACCACCTGGGCAGCCATGGCAGAATTTAGTAAAGGAGCTGGGGAAACGAGACTCAGAGAACTCATTGTTTACAGCAGTCGTTGGGTGCCATCGAGTCAGTTCCAACTCACAGTGACCATATGCACAGCAGAATGCAATACTGCCCAGTCCTGCGGCATGCCCACAGTCACTTTTATGCTTAAACCCACTGTTGCAGCCACAGTGTCAGTCAATACTGTTGAGAGTCTTCCTCTTTTTTGCTGATTTTTCCAAGCATGATGTCCTTCTCCAGGAACTGATCCCTCCTGACAACCTGTCTAAAGTAAGTAAAATGCAATCTCGCCATCCTTGCTTCCAAGGAGCACTCAGGCTGCACTTCTTCCAGGACAGATCTGTTTGCTCTTCTGGCAGCCAATGGTGTGTTCAGTATTCTTCTCCAACACCACAATTCAAAGGCTTTAATTCCTCTTCTGTCTTCTTTATTCATTGTCCAGCTTTCACATGTATATGATGTAACTGAAAATACCATGGCCTGGGTCAGGTGCACCATAGTCTTCTAGGTGACATCTTTACTTTGTCAACACTTTAAAGAGGTCCCTTGCAGTAGATTTTCCCAATGCAAGACATCGTTTGATTTCCCGACTGCTGCTTCCATGGGCATTGACTGTGGAACCAAGTAAAATGAAATCTTTGACAGCCTCAGTCATTTACCCATTTATCGTGATGTTATTGTTTACAGCAGGCAAGGCAAATTCCACATGCCAATGACTCAGGGTAGGTAATAGGGCTCCCAAGATACTTGTTTTGATCTTAAAGAATGGACACATTTAAACCTGGTGACCTCCAGACTACAGTCATCTTTCAGGATTAGCTTGTACCTGGTAGCTTTCTCATTCTACCTTTTCTTCAATGGGCATTCTTAGCAGAGTGGCTGGCAAATAGGAGGCATGAGCTGCACAGAGGGGTGATGAATCTGTGGAGCTTCTGCCTGCTATTTGCAAGGTACTCTGCTAAGGTTGCCTACTGAAGAAAAGGTAGAATGTAAAAGCCATCAGGGAACTGAGGGGCCTAGTCAAGCTGACTAGGCTTCCGAATAAGATTCTAGGTCTGGAAAGATATGTTGGGTACAAGTCAGGAACTATAAAAGAAGCAGAGTTATGAAAGTAATAATAGGAGTTACTTTTTATTAATTACTTACTAGATGACACAGAAGATTTAATTTAATCCTCACAGCAAGTCTTTGAGGTCGGCATTGGTATGATTTTCATTTTATCCATAAGGAAACATAGGCACAGAGAGGTAAGATAGCTTGCTTAAAGTCACATAGCTGGGAAGCGGTAAAGCCAGAATCTGAACCTAAATATTACTGCGGTTGTTGGACTAGCATCCTGCTTATATTGTGTAGTCTATGCCGTGGCAAAGGCTGGAGGGAAACCTAGAAGGCTCCTTGTGCATACACTGTTTAGTTAGACAAGGCCTAGAGCACCAACAGAGAAAATAAAAGACCCAAACTAGTAAAGCAAAAGTGAAAGTTCAGCACTGGTAAAATTCCAATACCTCAAAGGTAGTAACACTGAAGACCACTTTAAAAAAAAATTAGAGATAAATGGAATCTCTGTGATTTCCAGTCACATGGCAGGGACAGAGGCAGATTTCAAATAGCAAGGGAGCATTCACACCTAATCTTAACTGTTCCTTTTTCTCTTCGACTAGATCCACCCCTCTCTCCTTAGCTACTAGATGAAATCATGCTTAAATTGGACAGACATCTACAACCACCCATCTACCACAAAGCATATTACCATCTGGCTGACTCTTTTTTTTTTTCCTTCCTTGTTTTAATTTTATTGTGGTAAATACACACATATAACAAAAGGTTTGCCATTTTAACCAGTTTTCAAATGTACAAATCCGTGATATCAATCATATTCATACCATGTTCGTGCTACACCACCACTATCCATTTCCAAAGGTTTTAAATCACCTCAAACAGAAATACAGGACCCCTTCAGTAATAACTCTCATAACTCATTACCCCAGCCCCTGATAACCATTGATGAACTTTTGCTTCTACACATTTACCTATTCTAGAGATTTCAAATAGGTGGGATCATAAAATATGTGTCCTTTCGTGTCTGACTTAGTTTACTCAGCACAATGTTTTCAAAGTTCATCCATGTCATAGTATATACCAGAACTTTGTTTCTCTTTATGATTAGCACTCCATCGTATGTATGTACCACACTTTGTTTACCATTCATCCATTGATGGGCATTTAGGTTATTTCTGCCTTTTGGCTGTTGTGAATAATGCTGCAATGAACATTGATGTACGTGTAACTGCTTGAGTCTCTGCTTTTAGGTCCACTGGATATACAGCTAGGTGAGACACTGCTATGGTAATTCTATGTTTAGCTTTTTGAGGAACCACATAACTGTTTCCACAGTGGCTACACCATTTTATATTCCTCTCAGCAATGTACGAGGGTTCCAATTTCTCCGCACCCTCATCAACACTTGTTATTTTCTATTTTTCTGCTAACAGCCACCCTGGTGGGTAGAGTGATATCTCATTGTGGTTTTGATACACGTTTCCCTAATGACTAGTGATGTTGAACATGTTTTCATGTGCTTGTCGGTTATCTGCTTACCTTCTCTGGAGAAATGTTTATACAGAACTGCTGCCCAATTTTCCATTGGATTGTTTCTTTTGTATTGTTGGGTTCTGCTTCACTCTTGGTTTCACTTGCAATACTAGACCTAATCAACCAAATGAGACTCTATGGATATAAATAACTGTCCAACTCAAAATAAAATTTGCCCCATCTCTTAAGATGCTGGGATCTGGATAGCTGTCCACCCTCTTAACCCTGGCTCTACTCGATCTTGGCCTCTTCCCCAACCCCACTGAGTCTCAGCATGCCTCACAGCAGAGTATATGTGGGTTTGACTTAAAAAGCAGAACAAGACAGTAAGGTAATAGTGGTCTCATGACTTTCAGAGTTATGTACACCACTCCCCAGGGTCTTAATATTGACTTCAAAAATGATTTGAGACTATGTACTCATCTTCCTGGGATGTTAAAAGTTACTTTGTACCGAAAACCTAGCAGATCTTTTCCATATGAATCATACATTACCAGAAGTTTCTGACTTCTTTTTAAGAGCTTAGATATTCCAGCAAAAATTTTCAAATACCACCCCAGGGAAGAAGTGCATAGAAAGGACCATTGAGACCATTATGACAAGCCTGCAACAAGAATCTGCTTGTCTGAGACCACCACAGGAGGCAGAATGAATGGTACTTCTCTGTTCATTTTTCTGTTTTTTTTTTTTTTTTTTCAGGATCCTAATCCAATTACCTTAGCTCCCAAAGTCAAAATAAGACCTTCCTGGACAAAGATAGAAGTGAATTCATTTAGACAAGTGAAGTCTGTTAAGTTCAAAACCAAACCTCAAGCCATCATGCATATGTATCTTTCTTTACATAACGGACTTGCTTCTAAATGTGCTGCACGTGAAAAGACTTTTTTTTTAAATAAATTGACCCACATTTTAAGCACACCAGAGAAGCTTGCTATTTTAAAGGAATCTCTGTGAGTCATTTTGTAAAGTAAATAAGCACTCATTAATTTATTTGCAAAAATCTAGATTTTTCACATATTGCTTTACTTTAAGAGAAAAATGGTAAAATATTTTCTACTTATTCCCAGAAGCACAAAGTCATGACCAGCAGACATGCCAGACTCTTTGCCATCAGCACATTGTAGCTGTAGTCAGGTAAAAGGCCCTGTTTCCGTTCTTGATCACTGACTCACAGCACCAGAGAGTCAAAAAAGGCCTTGGAGATCAGGATCCCACTCTACAACATATCTAAAATAAGCTTCTGCCCTATGTCCCAGATCACCAAAAATGACCTAGCTGGCCACAAAAGATTGTTGTGCCTGATGCCGAGCTCACAGATCATAGATAACACACCAGGTAAAAGGTATATATGTTTAATTCCGTGGACAAAAAGCTGGGCACATAACCTGCTGTAGGACACTCATGTGCTATTGCTATCAAGTATCTGAGAAGGCAACAACACACAGCAGAGTCCCCATGAAACTGCAGCCAACTTGTCCACAGGTATCCTGAGGCCAGGAAGGAGAGAGTAGTAGCACAACTTAGACTTACTGAGCTAGAGAGAGTCTTCTCCCCCTCTCACAGACCAATAACACCCCCCACTTCATTCATTTCCCTAAGCTTTTCTACTCTTCACAACTTCCTTGCTGCGTTTGATAATGCAGAAGCCGCAAGTATCCAAAGCCCCACAGGTCCCTACACCGGTCTCTCTGAAAACTCCCAGCCAACACAAAGCAAATCCTTCAGATCTCCTCTTCTTCATCAGTATATACCAGTTATCACTGAGTTGATTCCAACCCATGCCAATCCCATGTGTATCAGAGTAGAAGTGCTCTCCATAGAGTTTTCAATAGCTGTTTTTTGGAAGTAGATCACCAGGCCTTTCTTCTGAGGTAGCTCTAGGTAGACTAAAACCTCTCAGTTAGAAGCAAGGTGTGTTAACTATTTACACTGTCCAGGGACTCCCTCATTAGTGTATAACTGATTGCTGTCGAGCTCATTTCAAATCATAGCAACCATATAAGAAAGAGTAGAACAACCCCCACAGGATTTCCAAGGCTGTAAATCTTTATGGAAGCAGATACCCACATCTTTCTCCTGCAGAGAAGCTGGTGGGTTCAAACCACCAACCTTTCAGTTAGCAGCTGGCCACTTAACCACTATACCACTTGGGCTCCTCAACAGTATATAAAACCCAAATCAACCCTGTTGCCATCAAATCCATTCCAACTCATAGTGACCCTATAGGACAGGGTAGAACTGCCCCATAGAGTTTCTAGGGAGTGGCTGATGGAGTTAAACTCCCCATCGTTTGGTTAGCAGCAGAGCTTTTAAGCACCACACCACCACGGCTCTGCATTAGTTTATATACAACTGAATTATAGAGATGCTTTTGTCTACTTTAAACAGAAACTCACTTGGAGTATTTATATACATGCCACCTGTTTACCTCATAGTCTAGGATAGCTTTCCAATGTAACCACAATACAATACAAAGAAAATATAAACCCAAACTAACATTTCTGCTGAAATACAACTCCATAATGGAAATTTTAAGAGTGGTAGAAGCATGGTGGAGAATTAAGCAATATAGTTCAGCTACGTAGACTTTCTGGTGATCTGACTGGATATAGGGATATAGCTTAGAGAATCTCAGGGAATTAATATTTTAATATGCGCCCTTGACTCTCTCTCTCCCAAATATCAATGTCTCAGTCAGATTTCTACCGGAAGAACAGGAGTACGCTCTGAACCAGCCTATAATCGAGGAGGGAGATTTCACCTTAGACAGTACATAATTAAGTGTCCAAATGAGTGGCAGTCAGTAACAGAGGAGATCAGAGGCAGAGAGATCAGTGGAAGCTGTAGGAACTATGAAAGATTTCCTGGAGCAGGCCTGGGAAGAGGCTGCAATTCTACGTGTCTCAATTGCTCTCTAACAATGAAGAGAGGGCTTCTCTTACTTATCCTCTACTAGTCATTCTCAGTGATCATAGCCAACCTACCAGAGCCTTGGCAAAAAGGGGACCTGCCTCCCATTCAGCTACTTCAGGGAATGAATGGCCATCCACTCTCATGAAAATGTCAGGGTAATAGGTGTAAATCTTTACATGTGAAAAGTGTGTACATCTGACCATATTGGGTCCATAGGAACGTTGCTCTACCATGCGATCTAGTGACTGTAATTACATGTTCTTCTATAAGATGGAGGCTACTGCTGCTGAAATGAGCTACTTGAATCTGTAGCCCAGGTAAAGCACGCCTACAACGTGTTCATGGGCACTGAGTCTTGGCAGTCCTCTGGGATCACTGGCTGGGTTCCGTGACTTATCTGTATTGTCTCTGTAAAGACCCCTCTTCTCTGCCTGATGTGGCTTCCCTGAGACCACTCAAGACACATAATAACATGAATGCTGTTAATACGAAAAAAGGTGGCACTTAATACGTGCCAAACACTATTCTAAGCTCTTTGCATACACCAAATCATTTAATCCTCAAATGAGGTAAATATTGTTATGATTTCACAGATGATGAGACTAAGGCACAAAGGAATAAAGAAACTTGCCCTCAGTTTCACAGTTAGTACGTGAAAAGCTGTAATTTTGACCAAAACTATCAGGCCCGACAGTGTTTGCCTTAAACAACTATGTGATATTGCCTGATCAATCCGACTCGACTGCATTTGGCTGGCCTGGCATAAAGTAAAATGGAAAGGACTGCCATATGCCACCCCACGTTGGTTCAGATAGCATATAGAGGCAGGGCTGTTCTCCAGAGAATACAGACTAGGCTATCAAGTACATGGTGTGATTTGAGAAGACCTGGACAGACTCTTCTGCCACAGAATATGTGCCACTTCCTACCAAAAAAAAAAAAAAAAATCCACCATTAGAAATTCACTTCTTTACAGCTTATAGCCTTTTTCATTTTCAAGAATTCCCTATGGAAAGGTAAATATAATTAGGAAAAGTAAATCTTTAAACCATTATCAGGCATTTACATTCTGGTTTATAAAGAAGAAAGAAATAAAAAAGGAAATTGGATTTGCAGTCAGAAGAGTTGGATTTTAGGTCTAATTCCGACAATTACCACCTATGACCTTGGATGAGAAAATTGCCTCCTCTTAGTCTCTGTTTGTTCATCTGTTAAATATCAGTGCTAACACTTGTAACTATTCCATTGGATTACTGTAGGAATTTAATGGATGCAAAAGCATTTTGTAGCCTCTAAAGCAGGCATCAAGAAATCAAAAGATGCATTGCATTGGGAAAATTCACTGCAAAAGACCTCCTTAAAGTGTTGGAAAGTAAATATGTCACCTTAAAGGCTAAGGTGCCCAGACCCAAGGCATGGTATTTTCAACCACATTATATGCATATGAAAGCTGGACAATGAATAAAGAAGACAGAAGAATAATAGACAGCTTTGAATTGCGGTATTGAACAAGAATATTGAATGTACCATCAACTGCCAAAAGAACAGACAGATCTGTTCTGGAAGAAGTACAACCGGAGCACTCCATGGAAGCAAGGAGACTGTGTCTCCCATACCTTGGATATGGAGTCAGGAGGGATCAGTCCCTGGAGAAGAATATCATGCTTGGTAGAGTTGAGCATCAGCAAAAACACGGAAGACCCTCAACAAGATGGATTGACACAGTAGCTGCAAAGATGGCTTAAGCATAAAATCAATTGTGGACATGGATGGCATAAGACTGAGGCAGTGTTTTGTTCTGTTGTATATAGGGCCGCTATGCATCAGAACTGACTTCATGGCATCTAACAACAACAAAGGACTACACAAAATTTAAGTTACTACTATGATCAGCTCACAACAATGGACTCAAATATATCATCAAAGATCACGAAGATGATACAGGACTCAACAACATCTCATTCTGTTACACATAAAGTCACCATGACTTGGATCCGACTTCATGGCAACTAAAACAACAAACCTCTGGTAGGATTAGATCAGTTAGTTGACAACCAGAAAAAATGTATGCAGCCACTTTAAGAAGAGTAGACAGACAAGGGATAGTTCAAAAAAGAATTAATATCCATGTAATTGGAAACTCTCAACCTGGGCAGAATTGGCTCCCACCTGACTGAGTCTCTTCAGGCATGCTCACACTTTATTCCGAATCTCCACCAGTGAGGCCTTGGATAGTCCTGGCTTTAGTTCCTATTAATGGACACTCTGGCATGGTACCCAGATCCCAGCCCCTGCTACTCTATCCTTACAATATTGGGGTAAGATTGGAAGAGTTTTCAGTTTGTGCTGAAGTCCAGTTAAGTTAGTCTTCTTTCTACTGTGTGCTGTCACTGCTTTCACCCAAACAAATTTCTATCAACTATCTAATCTAAGACCAACCCTATCCCTCCTTCCCCTCCCTTGCAGCCATAAAAGAGGCTTTTCTTCAGTACATGAGTCTCTCTTAAGTCCTTATTGTAGGGATCTCATACAGTATTTGTCCTTGCACCACTAAATGATTTCACTCAACATAATGTCTTCCTATTGAAACCAGGTTATGAGGTGCTTCCCAAAATCGTCATCGTTCTTTATCATTGCATAGTGTTCCATTGAGTACATGTACCATAATTTGTTTATCCATTCATCTGTTGTTGGGCATCTGGGTTGATTCGATCTTTTTGCTACTGTGGACAATGCTGCAATAAACATTCGGGTGCATCTATCTGTTCATGTGACTGCCCTTGATTCAGTAGGATATATTCCAAGCAGTGTGATTACTGGATCAAATGGCCTATTTCCAGCTTTAAGGAAGCACCAGATTGCTTACCAAAGTGGTTGTACCATTTTTCAATCCCACCAGCACTGTAGGAGAGTTCTAGTTTCTCCACAACCTCTTCAGCATTTGTGGTTTCGAGTTTGGGGATCACGGCCAACATTACTAGGGTGAAATGGTATCTCATCATCGTTTTTGCTGCGTGGATGTGCTTTTTAGCAAAGTGTCTGCCCGTCTCTTTGCTCATCAATTAATTAGGTTATTTACCTTTTTCTTGTTGACATCTCGCAGTATCTTCTAGATTATGAAGATCAGACATGAGTCTGACATGTAGTTGCCAAATATTTTTTCCCATTCTGTAGGTGGTCTTTTAATCCTTTTGGTAAAGTCTTTGGATGAGTAAAAGTGTTTGATTCTTAGTAGTACCCATTTATCTATTTTCTGTTGATTTTCAAAATTTGTCAGATTTTGAAGTCTGACTAAGCTGTGTATTAAAACTTCCATTGTTGACTATTTTTTCTTGTGTGACATTCACCATTTTAGGTTTGATATTTAGGTCTTTGATCCAATTTGAGTTATTTTTTTGTGTAAAGAATGAGATATGGATCTTATTTCAATTTTTTGCAGATGGATACCCATTTGTTAAAGAGATTGTTTTTACCCCAGTTTACAATCTTAGGGCCTTTGTCGAATATCAACTGTTCATAGGAAGATGGTGGCAGCTCTGGAGTCTCAACTCTGTTCTGTTGGTCTATATGTCTGTTTTTGTACCAGAACCAGGCTGTTTTGACTACTGTGGCAGTGTAATAAGTTCTAAGGTTGGGTGGTATGAGGCCTCCCACTGTGTTCTTCTTCAGTAGTGCTTTGCTTATCCTGGGTTTCTTCCCTTTCCAAACAAAGTTGATTATTTGTTTCTCTATCTCATTAAAAAATGTCACTGGAATTTGTATTGGGATTGCATTGTAATATGTAGATCATTTTGGGTAAAACAGACATTTTCACAATGTTAAGTCTTCCTATCTACGAGCAGGGTAGGTTTCTCCCGTCAATGTCTCTTTTGGTTTCTTGCAATAAGGTCTTGTAGTTCTCTTTGTATAGGTGTCTTACGTCTTATTTCTCTAGTTAAATTTATTCCTAGGTATTTTATCTTCTTGGGGGCTATAGTAAATGGTATTGATTTGTGATCTCTTCTTTAATGATCTCTTTGTTGGTATAAAGGAATCCTATTGATTTACTTATGTTTTTCTTATATCCTGATACTTTGCTGAACTCTTCTATTAGTTAGGGTAGTTCACTTATGGATTCTTTAGGATTCTCTGCATATACAATCATATCATCTGCAAATAGGGAGATTTTTTTCTTTTTTGCTGATGTAGATGCCCTTTATTTCTTTGTCTTGTCTGATTGCTCTGTCCAGAACATCTAGTACAATGTTGAATTCAAGTGATGAGAGTGGACATCTGCTTTAGTCAGTTAGTGCTACTCTAACAGAAACACCACAAAGTAGATGACTTTAACAAAGGAAAGTTTATTCTCTTACACAGTTTGGTAGGCTACAAGTCGAAATTCAAGATACCCGCTTCAGGGGGAAGGCTTTCCCCATTGCTGTCTCTGTGGGAAATTCCTTGTTTTGCATTGGTCTTTCTTCAGAAAGCATCTTGACGCAGGAACCTCAGGTCTGAAGGACGAGCTCTTCTCCCAGTGATTCTTTCTTGATGTCATGAGGTTCCCAATTCTCTATTTGTTTGCCTTTCCTTTTGTCTCTTGTAGGATGAAAGGATTAAGAGTGATGCAAGCCATACGTCAGGGAAACTCCCTTTACAGTGGAGCAGGGAGATGATCTTATGAAGAGATGCATGCCAAGTCAAGTATAGTCGCACCCTAATCCTTTAATACACAGCATAGGGAAATCACAAAATGGAAGACAATCATAAAATGTTGGGAATCATGGCCCAGGCACATGGCTACACATATTTTTGGGAGGAAACAATTCCATCCATGGCAGCATCCTTGTCCAGTTACTCTTTCAGTCTCTCTCCATTCAGGATGCTGTAGACAGTTGGCTTTGCATAGATGTCCGTTATTGCACTGAGGAATTTCTCTTCTATTCCTGTCTTGCTGAGAGTCGTTAGCAAGACTCAGTGTTGGACTTTGTCAAATGCCTTTTCTGCATCAATTGACAAAATCAGGTGATTCTCATCTTTTGTGTTATTTATGTGGTTGATCACATTAATTGTCTTTCTGATGTTGAACCAGCCTTGCATCCCTGGTATGAATCCAACTTGTCATGATGAATTATTTTTTTGATATGTTGTTGAATTGTATCAGCAAGGATTTTTTCAAGATTTTTGCATCTAGGTTCAGGAGTGATACTGGTCTTTAATTTTCCTTTTTTTGTGGAATCTTTCCCTGGCTTTGGTATCAGGGCTATGCTGGCTTCATAGAGTGAATTTGGGAGTATTCCATCCCTTTCTATGCTGTGAAATAGCCTTAGTAGTATTGGAATTAACTCTTCTCTAAAAGCTTGGTAGAATTCTGCAGTGAAACCATCTGAGCCAGGGCTTTTGTTCACTGGTAGTTTTTTGATGACTTTTTCAATCTCTTCCTTTGTGATGGGTTTAGTAAGTTGTTCCTCTTCTCCTTGTGATAATTTCAGTAGGTGATATGAATATAGGAATTTGTCCATTTCCTCTAGGTTTTCAAATCTGTTAGAGTACAGTCCTTTGTAGTATTCTGTTATAATACTCTTGATTTCAGTTGTGTCTGTTGTGACATCTTCCATCTCATTTCTTATTCAGGTTATTCATTTCCTCTCCTGTTTTTCTTTTGTAAGGTTAGCCAATGGTTGTCAGTTTCATTGATCTTTACAAAAAACTAGCTTTTGGTTTTGTTGTTTTTTCAATTGTTTTTCTGTTCTCTAATTCATTTAATTCTGCTCTAATCTTTATTATCTATTTTCTTCAGGTGCCTGAGGGGTTCCTCTGTTGCTCCCTTTCTACTTGTTCAAGCTGTAGAGTTAATTTTTTGGTTAGATCCTTTTTTCCTTCCAGATGTGTGCATTTATAGGGATAAATTGACCTGTGTGCACCGCTTTGGCAGTATCCCATAGCTCCTGGTAGGATGTGTTTTCATTCTCATTTGAATCCATAAATTTCTTTATTTTGTCCTTGATTTCTTCTGTAACCAATGGCTTTTTGAGCAAGCCATGTTTAGTTTCCATGAGTTCCAATTTCTATCCATGTTTTTTCTACTATTGATTTTGACTTTTATGGCTTTGAGTTCTGAGAGTATGCTTTGCAATAATTCAGTGGTTTGGATTTTGTTGAGATTTCCTTTATGTCCTAACACATGGTCTTTTCTGGAAAATGTTATGTGCATTGGAGAAGAAGGTGTATTTATCTGTTGATAGATAAAAAGTTTCGTACATGTCGATGAAGTCTAATTGGTTAATTGTCACAGTAAGATCTAATGTGTCTTTACTGAGATTTTTTCCAAAGGATCTGCCCATTACTGAAAGTGGAGTGTTGAAGTTTCCAGCTATTACTATGGAGTGATCTGTCTCACTTTTCACTGTAGTCAGTGTCTCTTCAATGTATTTAGATGCTCTAGTATTGTGTGCATAAATATTTAATATTGTTAAGTCCTGCTTGCATATTGAAACTTTCAGCAATAAATAGTCACCATACTTGTCCACAGTAGTGGATTTTACATTAAAATCTATTTTATCTGAGATTAGTATTGCCACACCTGCTCTCCTTTGTATATTGTGAGCTTGGTATATATTATTCTGTCCTTTAATTTTCAGTTTGTTCATATCTTTTAGTCTAAGGTGAGGTTCTTGTAAGCAACATATAGACGGGTTGTGTCTTTTGATCCCAGAAGTCACTCATTGTCTCTTTGTTGGAGTGTTCAGTCCATTTACATTCAATGTAATTATTGATAGGTACGCGTTTAGTGCTGTCGTTTTGATGTATTTATTTTTGTGTTGGTGTTTTCTCTGTTGCTCTTAATATTCTGTTCTGGATCATTCTCCTTTTGGGGTTGACTTTTCTTCTTTTTCAGTATTGGTTTTGTGTTTCTTGAGACTGATGTTATTACGTTTCTTGTTTTGATATGTTGCATTCTTATTGTGCTTTGTGGCTACTCCTGTGATCTCCCTTAATACTCTAAGTTTAAACCCAATTTTAACTTGCACATATCTTTTTAACTTCCTTTCCATCTGACAGGACTACAACTACTATAGTATATCTCTCTTTTTAATGTGATGGTGTCATAGCTTTCATAATATGAACACTGGTTCCTTTCTTTTAATACTATAGCTTTCATTGAGTTTTGTGCCTTCCCTAACTGAGTAGGTTTCTGGATGTTGTGTCCCACATTGCCCCCTTAAGTATACACTTAATGATTTTGTTTTTCTAAGCAAAGAGCTTCTTTCAGTGTTTCTTGTAGTTTTGATTTGGTTTTTATAAAGTCTCTAAGCTTCTGGTTATCTGCAAATGTCCTACATTACGGAGGATAATCTGTTTTGCTTAAGACCAACTGAACTAATCACATGAAACTACTTCATAATAGTCTAGACATGTATTTGATGAAAACTTGGCACCATAGCCTAGTCCAACTAACACATACAATTAACCATCACACCCTTTGTGGAAGCAATTTTCTTCTAGAGTCTGATCAACACAACTGCCATAATTTCCAAAATATTTGTGTTTGTGGTAATTCACATTCTAAATTCCTATTCATCTTACTGTTATTAATGACATGGAATATTAGAGCCAAAGGAATTTTAAAGCTCACTGGTACATCCTATTTCATTTTACAGATTATAAAGCTGAGGCATTACCAAGTTTAAACACAACTTTTAAGTGTTAGAAAACCAAAACCAAACCTACTGCAATCGTGTTGATTCTGACTCACAGAAACCCTACAGGACAGAGTAGAACTGTGCCACAGGTTTTCCAAGGAATGAGATGAATATGAACTGCTGATCTTTTGATTAGCAGTCACAGGGTGACTCTAAGCCACCAGGGTTTCTTTAGAGTCATGGCTAAAATCCAGAATCCCTTTTTTTTTTTAATTGTGATTGAGTGAAAGTATACAATCCAGATTACATCTGCCTGCCTGCCAATCTGCAGCTCCTTCTGCTCTCCTTGCCCAATGACAGCACAGTCCTCCTTTTCATTCTATATATGTCGTATCCTCTCAACAATCTTCTGTCCCCTCCTCTCCACCCTCTCCTCTCTCTTCTACTAAGAGGCCAATAGGACAGCATACTACAGATGCATAGAACTATAAATTACACACACCATATGGTCACACTGTGTCCCCGAGTCCAGTCCATTCCTGTCTGAAGAGTCGACCCAGTAAAGTTTTCTGGTAAGGGCAGCAGCAGGTCTAGGGACCATGCTCCCAGAGGAACACCAGGCCTCGGGTCCATCAATTGTGGTCTTTCAGTGGAGTTTTTGAGATGCACCCCTCTTTTTCTCATGCTGACACTGGGACTCAACACTGTGTGCCCCATCATGGCTTTCCTTGGTGGTGGCCGGGCACCATCTGATTCTTCTGGTCACATGTCGATGTAGTCACCCATTTACATGGGCCTTTCTGTCTTCTAGGTTCTCTTTCCACCATGTCGTTCTTGTCCTTGGTGGTCATCTGTTCCGGCTAAGTTGGGACCATTTGGTGTACCTCAGATGGCAGCTTGCTAGCTTTTAAGACCCCAGATGCCACTCACCGATATGGAGTGCAGAAGACTCTTAACAATAGGCTAGTTATGCAGTTGTCCTCAACGTTCTCTGAGAGCATGGTCCCAACCCCCTACCCCTGCTACTCTGTCTTTGCAATATTAGGTTAAGATTAGAAGGAAAACCCAGAATTCCTAACTTCCAATTCAGTACCCTCTATACCATTGAAAATCACACCAATAAAACCACTTCTCTTCCCAACACCCTCAATGACCTCAAGCTCTTTTGATCAGTTTTTCAACAACCGGTTTTGCCCTTTCTTCTAAATAAGAATGTTTCTACAACCCATGGGCAATGAGCCCAGATTTAGGACATACAGGCGACTACAAACATCTGTCCTCAATGTCTCCATTATTTGGGGGAGGCAGGAGGTGGTGGTGGAGAGGGCAGCTGGCAAAGATAGCCTAGGTTTCAGCAATTAGCTAAAACATCCAAAATACCGGGAAGACACTGACCATGTTTTATCTCCATTGCTTGGCTGCTAGGAAGGAGAATGTGTCATCTTCAAATTTCTACTCTGAATTTTAATTGAGTCATGGCCTGTGGCAAAATAGAAAGACATTAAAATCAAATGCTACTGTCCCTTTGTTTATTTTATGGACTTTCAACTCTCACTAGTTCTCACTGAGATAACTGTCTTTTCAGCAAATGAACTGTTCAGTCTGTTTACTTTAATATTTCTTATAATCTGGCACGTATATGCCTTATAGTTCAGTTCATTTCTGCTTCTCCACGTGCGTACCATGTACAGATTTTCCCCCTCTCTCCCCACCCAAGGTACCTCAAAGGCGTCTCCTGGCATAGACTAGTGGAGATTGTTAGAGGCTTAGTACACTGCATGTGACACTAATGGACCAGAGATGCTTCCAGATTTAAACTGGTGCAAGTGATGAGGGCAAACATGTAATCAATGAGGCTCCTTGGTGGGAGACAGATGTCTCATCTCTAGTGATCCATTTCATTGCATGAAGGGAAAATTGCTTTTAAAAATAGAATGTACTTGGGGAGGGAGCAGCAGAATTTACCCGATGGTGTAAGGGGAATGCTGCACACTTCTGTTTAGCAAAACACCAGAATGGACTCTGATTATGACAACCAAAGACCAAGACATAGTCTGAAATGGGGAGTTCTAGTCCCAGAGGGTTGAACTGTCTGCATATGTAAAGGGGGGCGCTTTCTGGGGGTCAAGAGATGGTTCTTGTGAAAAATTATTTTTTACTTCCTCTGAACAAAATCCTAGAAGTCAGAGATGCAAATGAGGTGCAGGAAGAGAGGAAGGAAATAGTAGAAAGCTAACACTGTAAATCTAACAGCTAACTTCTAATGTTGTTGACTATGTTCTTCAAGGCACTGGGCTAAATACCTTTTCCCCACCACCTCACGTAATCTTCACAGTAGTCTTAGAAATACATAACATTAGTTTCCCACTTTATAGATCTGAAAATAGTGAATTACAGATATTACATGACTTGCCAATTTTTCATAACTATTAAGTGGAAGGAATTTGGACTACATACCTGGGTGGTATCAGCAGTTAAAGCATTTGACTACTAGTTGAAAGACTGATGGTTCAAATTCACCCATAGGTGCTTCAAAGACAGGCCTGGTGATCTGCTTCCAAAAGATCACAGCCTTGAAAGTTCTATGGAGTAGTCTTACTCTGCACACATGGGTTCGCCATGAGTCAGAATCAAAGGCATCCACCAACAACAAGCACTTAGGCTCACATAACCCCAATAATAGTGCCAGTGATAGTTCTAGTGGTAGACATGAGGTATTGAGTGCATATTATGCACCAGGCGCTGTATTAAGCACTTAACGCATGTCAGTTCATTTAATCCTAACAACTTTCTAGGGGAAATAGTACTCTTCGCTCTATTTTGCAATTGAATCAACAGTCTCTGGGGTTAAGCAACTTGTCCAAGCTTACACAATTTTGTTGTTGCCACATATCTAGGACTGGAAAAGCTATAGCATAAAAGTAAATGCCCTACAACACAGTGGGCCACCAGGGCTTATGGAAGTTACCAGTAGGACATTTCCTGTAATAAGATGAGGCCCAGAATCTCTTGGAACACTGATATTTAACATTATATTTTACACCACCATGTATCTTATGCTGTGATGTATCTTGAAAAAGTAAACCTCGAGACACCCATGCATTATACAATGGAGACATAACAGAAATTCATGAAATATTTGCCAAATAAATGGATGAATAAACAGTGTCTAATCCAAACTTTCAACTTTTTAAAAAAAGTTTGTGGCCCTGTAAGCTCATGTCTCTGTGATGAACTGGACCCTTTTGTATTAGTTTTGAATGCACTAAAATTTGATTACAAAAGGTAATGAGACCCAGTAATCCCACTGCTTGGAATATATCCTACAGAAGCAAGGGCAGTCACAAATAGATACATGCACTCAAATGTTTATTGTAGTATAACCCACAATAGAAAAAAGATGGAATCATCCTAGATGTCCAACAACAGATGAATGGATAAACAAACTATGGTATAGATACTCAATGGAGCACTACACAATGATAAAGAACAGTGATGATTTTAGGAAGCATATTATAACTTGGATTCAACTGGAAGACATTATGTTGAATGAAATCAGTCAGCAGCATAAGGACAAATACTGTATGAGACCCCTAATGTAAGGAGTTAAAAACAGACTCATGTACACAATAGAAGACTCCTCAATGGCTGCAAAGGAGGGGAGACAGAGGGTTGGTTATAGATTAGATAGCTGATAGAAATTTGGTTGAGTGAAAGCAGTGACAGCACACAGTAGAAAGAAGATCAATTTAAGTGGACTTCAACATAACCTGAAAACTCTTCCAAACTTAACCCAATATTGCCAGGATAGAGTAGCAGGGGCTGGGGTCTGGGGACTATGCTCTCAGGGGACATTGAGGCCAATTGGCATAACTAGCCTATTGCCAAGAGGGTCTTCTGCACCCTATATTGGTGAGTTGTGTCTGGGGTCTGAAAAGCTAGCAAGCTGCCATCTGAGGTATACCAAATAGTCCCAACTCAGCTGGAACAGATGATCACCAAGGACAACAATGACATGAGGTAAAAAGATCCCAGAAGACAGAAAGACCCCTGTGAACGAGTGACTATATCAACATGTGACCAGAAGAACCAGATGATGCCCAGCCACCACCAATGACAACCATGATGGGGCTAACATTATTGGGTCCCAGTGGCAACACGAGAAAAAAAAAGAGGGGTGTACCCTGAGAACTCCACTAAAAGACCGCAATTGATGTTCCAAAGGCCTGGAGGTTCCCCTGGGAGCATATTCCCTAAACCTGATGCTGCCCCTAATCATAAATCGTTACTGAGGTCAACTCTTCAGACACAAATGGATTGGACTCAAGGACACAGAGTGACCATATCATGTGTGCACTTTATGGCTCTATGCATCTATAGGATGCTGTCCTACTGGCCTCTTACTAGACGTGAGTGGAGAAGGTGGAAAGGAGGGTACAGGAAATTGTTAAGAGGTTATGACATGCATAGAATAGAAAGGTGGAGTGTGCCGTCACCAGGCAAGAATAGCAGAGGGAGCTGCAGATAGGCAGGCATGCAAATTTAAATTGGATTGTACACTTTCACTCAAGCACAACAAAAAAAACATACTAATAAATAAATAAATAAAAGGTAATGAATAATGGAAAGGATTTATTGTGCTTAGATAAATAGGATGTGGAAAAAATCTAGAAAGAAATGGCTCACCCAAAGGTCCCATTGCCTTGTCAAAAGAAATCTGCCATGGGTTCCAGACACCCAGGGAAGGAAAAAAAAAGTTAAGAATGCCAAGAGGAAGGGTAGTAAAGGATATTTTTTAAAAAGACACCAGTATTTACTGATTACTCATGTAATCCTCACTATAGACCCAGAGGCAGGCATTATTATCCCTAGCTCACAGAGGTGAAAATTGAGGCTTGGAAATTAAGTAACTTGCTGAAAGCCTCACACACAGGTAGGAAGCAGTGGAGCCGAGGTTCCTGTTCTGATCTGACTCTGCGTGTAAGCTCTTTCTGGAACTCTCACTGACTCCCACTGGAAAGCTGAAAATAGAAGGGCATTTTAATTAAGAAAGAAAAAATAGAAAGACAAGAAATATGGCAAACAGCTTCCAGACAAACCAAGAAAAGTTAGATGCTCAGAAACTGAAAGACAGACTTGACCAAATGAGATAATCTTCAGAAAAGTTGCAAAGCCTAGACTCTAAATTCTATACTATGTATTTCGTCACTTGGTAATTATAGCAACTTATTTAGGAGCCAAAAAGGGAGATATAGCAGAGCCAGCACAGCTGGGTGGTGGTAGGATAACAGTGTCATCGTGGCCGCTGCTCAGTGACCTTTCCACAGCTCTTAGCTAGCTTGAAGGAATGTCAGGGCTTGCCGTCAGTCCACATCTACCCCTTCATTCCTGTTGACTTCATTCCTGATAATCTGGTTTTGCAGACTCAGCCACCAGGAACTGGCCTCACAGCTTCAGTATTCTTTTCAGGGTTTTACCAGGTCAGGAGAGGTCAAATCTAGGCCTAGGAAGTAAATGCTGATCTTTGGGTCTCAAATACCCTCTCTACTCGTGTTTTTCCAGGTTTTCCAAGAAACAGATATCAAGATGGGATTAAATACAGGAAGATTCTATTAAGTAAAATGTCTATGTGAAGGAAAATAGGGAGGGAGTCATGATAGAACTCTGACCCTGAGTGAGGGAGAGAGGGATAGAAGGTTAGGTGGAACCATCACCACTGTGAAGTCTAGCTAGGATTCTACAAATCTTTGAGGCTTTGAGCCAAATCAGCCAACAAGAGAACAGTGAGGATGGCACAGCACCGGGCAGTGTTTTGTTATGGTGGACCTAGGGTCACTACAAATGGCAACCAATTTGATGCCACCTAACAGATACCAAACATATTTATTATTAATAATCTCTTATTATACTTACCGAAACCCTATGAGCTTAAATTTTACTCCTGTTTTGGAGAGGAAATCGTTCACGGGAAGTTATACATAAGAATCCCCTAGGGATCTTGTTAAAATATAGAATCCATTTAATATATTTGGGGTAGAAAAGCAAATTCTCGGCCGGGAACTTGTTAGAAATGCAAATTCTCAGTAGGGGTTAGAACCAGAGCAAGCCAGTTCAAATCTCTGCTTTGAAAACACAATATACACAAAGTCTTTACACATGGAAAGAGTTCATTAAAATCGACAATCTCTGATCTAGCTGACTGAAGTCAAAAGATATAAAAAACTGTAGAATGCTAGGATCTCTAATCTGAGGTTAGTCCTTCCAAATTAGTTCAATGATTCTTAAGATTCCATGTATATGTGGGTCTTCACAAAATTTTGTTAAGCAGGATTTCAGAAGATCATTGCTAGAATTCACTATCTTCCCACTAAACTAAAAAACCCAAGCACACTGTTGTGGAGTTAATTCTGACTCATAACAACCCTGTAGGACAAGGTAGAACTGCCCCATAGGGTTTCTAGGCTATATATCTTTATGGAAGCAGACCACCACGTCTTTCACCTGAGGAGCAACTGCTGGGTTCAAACTGTTGACCTTTTGGTTAGCAGTCCTGTGCTTTAGCCACACACCACCAGCGCTCCTTGTCTTCTCACTAGCTGGAGAAAAATATGAATTTATTCCACAGCCAAATGTAATGGTGACAAACCTAGTTTCAAGCTAGAATTAGGGTATAAGCTCATGCATACTTGTTAAAAATGTCATGCTATGTCATTAGAATAATGAGTCAGGCAAAGCTGTTGAAAATCACATAAACAGTTCATCTTTTCCAATTTCTGATTGTATTTGAGTGGTTACATGGCCCTAAAAGTCCTAAGTCTCATTCTATTCTTGTCTCCTTTACTGACTTGCTGAGTGAGGGCACTAACTCACTTGACTTATCTGTGCCCCTGTCCTCATCTACAAAAGCTGGTTTAAGAACATTGAACTATGTACAAAGCCACTTTTACTTCGTCAGTGTTATTCAGAGCATAACATGCCACCTCTTCAGTCAAAACAATAATGCTTTTTTTAAAAAAAAATCTTAACTCCAAGGATGTACTTCAATTGAGTTTGACAATTATTTCTTTGAGCCTGGCCCAGTGGGAGTGCAAGTCAGAATAAAAGGCAGTTCTAGAATGGTGATTTCTAAATACTGCTCCACAGACTTGGACAGGTCCATGACAGTGTTTTCACAAGTCCCTAGCAAAATTTAAGAAAAACTAAGTAAATAATAAAGAGAACATTTCACGACACTAAATGTATATTCAATTTAAAAGACTTTCCCCTTACAATTAATTTACTGTATTTCCTTCCACTTTTTTTAGCACTGAAATGTTCTTTATTTCATGACACAGTTGTCTCTTTTTAATATCTATACTCAGCCAAAAAAACAAACAAAAAAGGAAACTCTAGGTCAGTCTTTTGTTGCTGTTGATGTTTGTCCATTTACTCCAAATGTGTAAGAACCACTAAGTCCCCTAACACCTACTTAAGGGAATATGACAAATCTGGTTCATATTTCAATCAAGCAAATCACTATTTCTCATTTTAAAGGTTCTATTCTGGGAATTGTTTGTATTTACAATTAGAAGCTCCAAAAAAGAAAAGGATTTTCTGCTCAAGCGACTGCTAAAAACTAAACAACAACAACAGCAAAAGGTGTAAAGCCAACAACCAACAGGTACATGGCTTGCACAAGACTCAATAAATATTTATATTTATTGAACATAGAATAAATAAATAAGCAAATGAAATACATATATCCAATTCAAGTAATATCTAGCCAGCATCTATTTAAAAAAATTAAACTTAAAAAAGGCCTGAGGAACAAGAGGAAGATTTTCACTCTTTGGTCGGAATAGTATGGAAAGAGGTTTCTTTTCAATTAGAGATAACTCCTGAGTATTATGCTCTCAGTGGGGGAAGGCCTCTTTTCTCTCTTGCTAAGTAGCAGAAATGAAAGAGGAGGTCATAGTAAGCTGGAAATGTTTGGTTAATTATTCAGATTCATAAAAGTTGGAGACAGAAGAGTTTAGAAGCCACTCAATCTATTCCCCTCAATTTACAGATAAGAAAGCAAGCTCACATGAACTTGCACATGTTACCCCATGCTTTGGTGTTTAGCCCACGAAAACAGAATCCAAGGTATTCCTGCAACCTAGTGACAGCATACCCTAATTGCAGGAAAAATACCTACATGGATTATTTTTTAAAAGACCTTTTCAATGTTCAAAATATAAATTTAAAGTTCATAAAATAATTTCAAAGGTCTGAGGAAACAGACATATAAAGATACAAAGAATTTAAATTGTAATACATGAAGCAGGGAAATATTCAGAGGGTAGTGAGTTCTGGAAGAGCAAAGGATCAGAGTGACAAAAACGAGTATATGTTGGGGAAATGCTGTGGGGCAGCAAGCTATAAGCGACTTGTGAATATATCCGCTATCTACGAGATTTCTACTTTGATCCCATTTATCAGCACTAGATTAGCAAATACCTCTTATGATTGACCAGGCACCAGAACATAGAAACAGTCTTACTCAACTGCAGCATACGTTAAAAATTGTATTCATTGCATCGCAGAGATACAATTTAAAAAATACAAAACATCATGTGTGCAAAGCCACTCAATGAAGCATTAATTTGTACTAGCAAAGGACTGAAAACAACTCAAATGTCCATCAATAATTAACTATGGTACATTCAGTTAATGGGTACTATGTAGCTTAAAAAAATAATAACAAAAGAATAAGCAAGATTTCCTTATAGGAACAGTTCTGTACTTCCAGGATCTACTGTTAAAGGAAAACAGCAATGGCAAAGCAATGTTTAAAAGACACCACTTTTTGAGCAGCCTACCCTAAGGAGGGGAGGCAGAGCTGGTTCAGTGGTAGAATTATTGCTTTCCTTGTGGGAGACCCAGGTTCAATTCCCCGCCAATGCACAGCCACTACCTGTCCATCAGTGGAGGCTTGCATGTTGCTATGATGCTGAACAGGTTTCAGTGGAGCTTTGAGACTAAGAAAAACTAGGAAAAAAGGCCTGATGATCTGTTCCAAAAAGTAGCCAGTGAAAACCCTATAGATCACAATGGTCTGATCTGCAACTGATCATCAGGATGGCACTGGACAGGGCAGCCTTTCATTCCACTAAGCATGGAGTCTCTGTGAGTCAGGAGCCAACACAACAGCAACTAACAACAACTCCCAGAGGGGACAGGTGCAACCACACACATGCTTGTATTTGCAAAAGGAAACAAATAAAGAATAAGCAATTAAAAAGATGATCTGTTGAGGCAGAAAGGGAGCAGCATGAAGGGGACAGACATAGCTGTGAGAATTCTGTAAATATACCTTAGTATGTAATTTTAACTTTAGAACCAAATTAAATCAAGAGAAAAAATATGCCTAAACACAGAAAACTGAAACAAATGAACCTAACTCTGTGCAAATTTGGTAACAAAACTGTGCAGAGAAAATAATTACTTCACTTGACTGAACCGCACTTGGCTGGCTAAAATACAGATTTTGACTGCACGTCTCTAATTGGATATACTCTCAGGAAATAGAGAACAGCAAAGAAGTTCTAAACTGCATTTGGCAGCTTTATTGTTCTTGATAATGTTATTTTATTTTGAAACTACCATGAGCAATTATTGGAAATCCTGGTGGTGTAGTGGGTAAAAACTATACTACTAACTAAAAGACTGGAAGTTCAAATCTGCCAGGCACTCCTTGGAAACTCAATGGGGCAGTTCTACTCTGTCCCATAGGGTCACTATGAGTCGCCATCAACTCAATAGCAGTGGGTTTGGTTTTTCTGGTTATTAGGAACCAAGATTTTCAAAATAAGAAAAGGAGATACAAGTATAAATTCAAAGATGTAAAAACCCTGTAATCTTAAATTTGAATTGGAAATATCACTATAAACTTAATTTTTCTTTTCTTTCTTTCTTTTTCATTTGTTTAAACAAGAAGATTATTTCTAGCTCTTACCACAGGAAAGACCCAGAAACAGTGATCACTCAACAGCAATAATCACTCTTGGCTCACAAACTGTAATGTCTGAAAACCTTTCCCACTAAGTAAAACCAAAGTTCCTTTCAGAAAATGGCTGACCAAAAGTCTAGAGGCAGGGCCTGTACTGGGTGAGCCTGGAATGTTTTCTTATGCTAAAAACAAGGAAGCTATCAGCAACTATCTAGGTTGTGTCAAAATGCCTTAGAAGCCAACTTGAAGGGGGTTCCACTTCCTTCATTATTATTATTCTTAACTACCATCAAGTTGCCCCCTACTCGTGGTGATCCCATACACAAATAGGATCTGACTGTTGTTATCCGTAAGGCTTTCACTGATTGATTATGGGACAATTTGGGTATCAAAAAGAAAAATCACTGTAGTTTATTGAAACACATCAAACATATAAACATCTATGAATTCATAACAAACTAATATAAAAACACATTCACTGCTATTGGCACTTACTAGGACACTAAATCACTGAAATTTGATAAATAAAAGAACTGAACGCTTATCCTGCCTTTCCCATAAGAAGTGTATTTCTGAATAACCACATTGCTGATGAGGGAAGAATTCCAACTAATAAATGCAGATGACAGGGCTGGAAAATCCTAGTGAAAATAACAATACAGCCAATGACCATCAGTGAAAACTAAAATCATTAGGTTAAAGGTTGATGGGACACTTTCTAACACAGGAAGTAGGTGGACACCACCTAAACCCCACTGATCAATAACAAGTGAGACATCTAGACATTTTAGGCCTCCAGATGTTAGAAAGTAGGAGGTAAAGAGCACCACCAGTGAGACAGTCTTGCCTAAAAAAGAAAAAACCTAAATCTAATCAAATCTCAAGAAAGGGGAGGGTAATCATGAAAACAGGGTTACATTTGATTAAGCAGTAAAAGAGGAAACCAATTTCCACAGCTGAGAACTCTTGACCGCCCCCATCCCTACTCTTGTAGGCTCAGTCTACCGCAGGCTCTGGAACAAATCTTATTTATTTATGAAGGGAAAATCTAGGAGCTTGAGTGCCATAGCAGAGAAGACTGCTGTATTTCAGTACCCATAGCCTTGTACCCCAAGTGCAATTGTTGGCTGTCCACTTTGTCCCTGTACCTACACTTCTATCTGGTTAATTTGCCTACTGCCTTTGTTGCTCCGAAACAGGGATCTTGCCGGTATTCCTAGAAACAAAGGCCCTGACCTTAAATTCCAACTCAGCTGCTGAGCCCCTGTTCCCTGTTGGTGACCATGTAATCGCACCCTTGTGCTGTGTCTGTTCTCAGGCTGCCTGATTTTAACTTCAGGCCAGTTTATTCCATGTATCTTGACCTAGAAATCACATGTAGATTTGCCCTATACTGTTATGACTTATATTAAATCTCAGACTAAGTCTGCTAATTTATAACATCTTGAGACAGGTTAGTGACATTATTTTTGCTTTCAAATAGAACAAAAATGACATGAAACACTTGCTTCTGGCCTCAGAGCATATTTGGGGCAAAATACCTACATGCATCCTCAATTTGTGTTCCTTAAATGAAAACAGTGGACTTGGCCCTGAACTTGGCTGCAAGCTACTTATCAAACCTCTTCTTGTTTTATTTATTTATTTATTTGAATGTATAGTTCTTATCACCCAAATGTGAATCCCTAGGCACTGTATTCTAGCCTTAGCCATTTTTGAAAATTAGATATTTCTTTTAAGTTTCTTATAATTTATAGGTCCTCCCTTCACCCTTCTCTTTTCCTTATAATTTATCTCTTGAAAACCCCAAGCTATCTGACTAACGGAATTTCCCAGTTTGGATTTTGCTGATTGGTATGTCAATCAGTTGGTATTTTACTGAACTGAACTTTGCCTCAAAAACAAACAAACAAACAAAAATCACTGCATCTATAGGATGCTGTCCTACTGGCCTCTTACCAGAAGGGAGAGGAGAGGATGGAGAGGAGGGGACAGGAGACTGTTAAGAGGATACGACATATGTAGAACGAAAAGGAGGAGTGTGCTGTCATTGAGCAAGGAGAACAGAAGGAGCTGCAGATAGGCAGGCATGCATGCAAGTTTAATTTGGATTGTATACTTTCACATAATCACAACTAAATAAGTAAATAAAAATCACTGCCATCAACTCAATTCTGACACACAGCAACCCTGTACAGGACAGGGCAGAATTGCCCCCACAGAGTTTGCATAGAGTGCCTGGTGGATTCAAACTGCCAACCTTCTGGTTAGCAGCCATAACTCTTAACTACTGTACCTCCAGGGTTTCTGTCCTGCCTCAAATCTTGCCATAGGGCAGGCTTGCTACTACAGGAGCTGTGTGGGAAAGCTCCTCACTCCTCTCTCCAGTATGACTGATTGAAAGAAGCCAGTTCTCCTGGTCCCAGCTGCTGCCATTCTGGGCTGCATCTGGCTGTCTGGGTGCCTAGCTGACGTCTGGAGTGCATCTACGTACCTCCAGTTTCCACTTCGCTGCTTCCCTTCCTCTTGATGAGAGAAGCATTTTGACTCCTGAGAGCTGGAAAAGCAGCAACAGAAGCATCAGAGTGTCATTGTCCCAGGGGTTCCAGCAATCCTATTCCTTCTCACTGCCAGCCGATTTCTAGTGATGCGCTTGGGGGGTTAAGTAATGTGTAAAGCCTCAGCTTTGTATGGGCCACAATGGGCAATTTGCTATTTTTAGAAGTATTTTATATGTTTGAACATACTTTATAAAGCTTAAAGAAGAGTTTAAATGATAAATGGAACAATACTTCAGTCATACTCTGGGGTAAACTGGTTTTTGTGAGTTCACCTCAGACAGACCCTGTATTAATCAAAAATAGCACTGTGTCTATGGGAAATCAAATGCTGAATTCCAAACACACAACTTACAAAACATGGGAGTAGGTACCTTTTATAAGTTTGAGGGGTGTATGTATGGACAGCTAGGACATCTTAGACCCCAGTTAGCCAAGCTCTTTTCCTAAAATAGGCTTACATAGTCTTACCTCTAAGCATCTCCTTAAATGACTTAAAACATAATTTCTTTGTCTGAAACCGAGTAACAGAAAATAATGATTCTCTTTCTGTGATGTACTAGGAAGGCCAAGAAGATTGTTGTTACAGGCCCCTAAATGTCCAAATGAGACCACCAGAGAGAATGTCACAATGCTCACCAACCCCTAAAACTCTAGAAGCTAATCCAATTATTAGACAAACTGAGCATCTTCCCCAGGGAAACAACCCCCATCACCTCCCACCCTGCAAGCTTCTCAATTTCCAGGCAATATATGGAATTAGTTACAACTTAGATGTGAATCACTGGCAGCTGGGAAATTTTTAGATTTTGAAATGTGATAGTCCCCATTTGCTTGCATCTGGTTAATAGTCTCTGTTCCACTTTAAAAGCATCACATCAAAGATAGAGGCAAAATGTCATAATAACAAAGATTGATTTCATTCTGGAACACCATGGTAATGATTCTTTAGTTTCTTAGACTCCTTACAAATTAAATTGGGTCCAAGAACATCAACTCATTTTTTGAAAGCCTTTCAAATAAGTCAAATAAGGATATTCAGCCAAGAGTCATTCATATTCAAATTTCTAGGACACTGTGATTTGATAACATATGATGTATATATTGTATGTTCTGTACAATGGAGTAATGATTGTATCAGGGGTCTACTGAGGTTTAGTCCTCAAGTAACAAAGCTGCACTTTAGGCTTCGAGTGCTATAGGAGCAGCACCTGCTATCTTATTTTAATAAGACCCAGGAGGTGTTCTGGAGGTTTCTATTTTACTAAATTTTCACTTCAAGTTCCAGCCCTGTTTAATAGTCCTGTAATCTGAAAAGGGAGTAAGAGACATTAACAAAGCTACGAAGATTCAGAATTTGCTATGAGAATACCATACAGTCTAGGAGAAAATGTTACGATGGAAATGTAAGTATCTCATGCTCTCCCTGTCTTAGTGTGCTACTATAACATAAAATAAAAACATAGAAAGTGTCAACACTTTCTATGAAAAGTTGGTATGTGTACTTAACTAAGACACCTAATACAAGAAATCACATCGATGCACTAAAAGAAAGATGTCTAGCAGCTTAAATGAATCACATATTTCATGATCAATGGAAGTGACATGACGTTTACACCAAAATATGAAGAAGGCATCCAAGCTAGAACTTTTGAATCTAGTATTTATATAGAAGACTTGAACAACGACCAAAAAAAATAATAATAATTTTTTCTGTGTTCTGACACTTGCATTATTGCCCATTTTAGGGTCAATTTTGATAAATATTCTGTATGTGCTTGAAATAATTTTTAAACATTTAGAAGACAGGAGTAATGAAACCAAAATCTTATTTTCTAGAAAGCCTTATAAACTTTAGGAAGAGTCGCTATGAGTTGGAATCAACCTGATGGCACACAAAGGTAACAACAGTTCATGAAACACTTCCGTGAAGAATGCATAGTACTATTACTCTTCACGACACACAGTTTAAGTCAGACATTGGACTTCTAAGACCAGATAGCAAAGACATCTCACACAAAACCTTCAGGACTTTGAGAAACCAGATATCTAGTGAGCAATGAATTAAGTTATCTATTGGTGTTGTAGTATAGGGTCGCTATGAGTTGGCATCGACTCGATGGCACTGGGTTTGGTTTTTTGGGGTTTTTTTTATTGGTGGTATAGTGGTTAGGTGCTACATCTGCTAACCATAATGTTGGCAGTTTGAATCTGCCGGATGCTCTTTGGAAACTCTATGGAGCAGTTCTACTCTGCTCTACACGGTTGCTATGAGTCACACTGACTCAACAGCACTGGGTTTGGTTTTTGGGTTTTTTTTAGTATGAATTGTAGACAAAATAACTGCAAAAAGAAAAAAGAAAAACTTTAGAGAGAGACTTTAATAAAATAGAAAACAAGAGGGATAACAGGCCAAAAAATGGAGAATGTCTCTAGCAAATTGAAACACATACATATTTAAATGAAAATTCTAGAAATGAAAAACATCACATCTGAAAATGAAAGACACAAGGATAGGAAAGAAAAAACAACACATTATATTCATATGATATGATTGAACTGTCTGCAATGAAAGAATTAATAAGAGATATCAACAACACTGTTGAATAAAAGATTACTAGAAAACATCAGCAGAATACCTGAATTAAAAAGAAGATAAACCCATTGAAACAGCAAGAGAAATAAATCTATCAAAATATGCACAAGACCTTTGAGGAGAAAATAAGAAGTTTTAATGATAAACAAAAGAATAAATTAAAAAAGAGAAATATACCATGTTCATAAATGAGAAGGCTTAATATCATAAAGATGTTAATGCTCCCAAATTTAGTCCTAAAATTCAGTGCAATTCCAATGAAAATCCCATCTGAATTTTCCTTTCTTTCTTTCCTTTTCATTTGAAAGGAGTATTTTCGTCTATAGATTCTCTTCTCTGGAATTTCAGGTAATTCTTGCATACAATGCTATATTTAAACAGTAACAACTATAAATATTCAATGATTTAAAGCTTTTATCACATGATGTATATTTCATTTCTGACTATTTTTTGTTTTACAACTCAATTCTTTTCTTACTATACTTTAGACAAAGGTTTACAGAACAAACTAGCTTCGCATTAAACAATTAGTACATAAATTGCTTTGTGATATTGTTGTCAACCCCACCACGCGTCGACTCTCTCCCCTTCTCAACCTTGAATTGCCCGTCACCAGATTACCTGTCCCATCCTGCCTTCTCACCCCTGCCCCTGGGCTAGGGTGCCCCTTTACTCTAGTTTTCTTTTTTGGACCTGTCTAATCGTTGGCTAAACAGTGAACCTCAGTATGACTTCATTACTGAACAATCAGGGTGTCCAGTAGCCATATTCTTGGGGTTTCTCCAGTTTCTGTAAGGTCAGTAAGTCTGGTCCTTTTCTGTGAGTCAGAATTTTGTTCTACATTTTTCTCTAGCTCTGTGAATGACCCTCTGTTGTGATCCCTGTCAGAGCAGTCAGTGGTAGTAGCCTGGCACTGTCTGGTTGTGCTGGACTCAGTCTGATAGACACTGTGATAGTTAGGTCTCTAAGTGCTTTGGACTTAATTTTTCCCTTGTGTCTTTGATTTGAGTCATTCTCCCTTTCTCCAGGTGGGGTGAGACCAACAGACTATCTTACATGGCTGCTCCCAAGCTTTAAAGACCCAAGACACTACTCACCAAAGTAGAATGTAGAACATTCTCTTTATAAACTGTGTCATGCCAACTGAGCTAAGATATTCCCAGAGATCATGGTCCCCACAGCCCCCAGCCCAGTAATTCAGTCCCTCAGGGAGCTTCCGTGACATTGCCTTGGACTCCCATCTGGATTTTTGAGGAGACTTTATAAACGAATTCTAAATTTCCTATGAAAAACCACAGAGGCAAGAAAATTGGGGGCATTTATACAGAAAAACAAAATGGAAAGAACTCACTTTACAAGTTTTACTATAGAACTAGATTAATCATGACAGTGTGGTAAAGGTGCCAAAAACCAAACCAAACCCATTGCTGTCAAGTCAATTCTGACTAAGATCGACTCTACAGGACAGAGTAGAGCTGCCCCATAGGGTTTTATCCAAGGGGTGACCGGTAGCTGCCAGCCTTCTGATTAGCAGCCGTAGCTCTGAACCACTATGCCACCAGGGCTGTGGTAATGGTTCAGGGATGGTAAAATGAGTAGCCCCAATGTAGCTAGATAGAGAACTTCAAAACAGACCCACATAAACTTGATACATGACAGAAGTGGTATTATTTATCAACAAGGAAAGAATGGACTATTCTGTAGATGGTGTCAATAATGTATTGGGGAGAAAAACTTAATCCTTACCTCACAACATACACAAAAAAAGTCCATGGAGAATTAAAAACTTAAATGTGAAAATAAAACCTAGAAGTTATTATACAAAAAGAGAGAGGATTACCTTTATGACCTCAAGGTAAGACACAAGATTTAAAAAAATAGGAAAAGAAATAATAAATTTGAGTCACTGACATTTACACTATAAACAAAATGAAAATAAAAGCTACAGTTTGGGAGAAGATAATTGCAATGCACATTAAAAAAAGGTTTATATAAAATATATAGTAACACCAACAAATAGAAGACTAGCAATCCAGCAGAAAAATGGGCAAATAATAATTGCTAACCTAGATTGTGTACTTACCTCTGTCTTAGCTACCTTGTGCTCTGTAATTTAAAAAAAGAAAAGAACAAAAAACAAAACACACACATACACAAATGGGTGGCTTTAAATGATAGAAATTTATTTTCTCATTGTTTTTGGTTACAAGTCCAAATCAAGGTATCAGAATATTAACTCCTTCTGTAGGCGTCTTTCCCAGTTACCGATGTTTCCAATAATCTTTAGCACTCCTGTGCTTCTGGAAGTGTTCTCGCATACCCGTTGTCCCCGTGTGTGTGCATCTTTGTGTCTAGTCTGCACTTTTTACAACATACCACATTGAAGTGATTAAGTTTAGAACTCACGCTACTCTGCGATGACCTTATAAATAAAAGCAAAAAAAAAAAAACCTCACCAAACATGCTCAGGTTTACAGATACAAAGGTTAAGACATTAGCACCATTTTGTAGCTGTTGTTGTTAGATGCCGTCAAGTCAGTTCTGACTCACAGCAACCCTATGCACAACACAACAAAACACTGTCAGTGTTGGTGCTGTGCCCACAATCGTTTTTATGCTTAAACTCACTGTTGTAGCCAGTGTGTCAATCCATTTTCTTGAAGATCTTCCTCTTTTTCACTGTCTCTCTGTTTTACTAAGCATGATATCCTTCTCCAGAGACTGATGCCTCCTGACAACCTGTCTGAAGTATGTAAGACACAGTCTCTCCAACCTTGCTTCCAAGGAGCACTCTGGTTGTACTTCTTCCAGAACAGATCTGTTTGTTCTTCGGGTGGTCCATGGTACATTCAACAGTCTTCTCCAAAACCACAATTTAAGGGCATCAATTCTTCGTCTGTCTTTGTTCAGTGTCCAGCTTTCACATGCGTATGTTGCGACTGAGAATACCATGGCTTGGGTGAGGTGCACTTTAGTCTTCAAGGTGACATCTTTACTTTTCAATACTTTAAAGAGATCCTTTGTAGCAGATTTTCACAGTGCAATGTATCTTTTGATTTTTTTGGCACTGCTTTCATGGGCATTGATTGCAGACCCAAGGAAAATGAAATCCTTGACAACCTCAGTCCTTTCTCCATTTATGACAGTGTTCTTACCAGACCAGTTGTGAGGATTTTTTTTTTCTTGATGCTGAGGTGCAATCCATACTGAAGGCTGGGGTCCTTGATCTGCATGACTGTTTCAAATCTTGTTCACTTCCAGAAAGTAAGGTGGCATCGTCTACCTAATGCAGGTTGTTAATGAGTTGTCCTCCAATCCTGATGCCCCATTCTTCTTTGTATAATCCAGCTTCTAGGATTATTTGCTCAGCACACAGATTGAAAGGGTATGGTAAAAGATACAATGCTGAAGCACACCTTTCCTCACCTTAACCCATACAGTATCCCCTTGTTCTGTTAGCATGGCTGCCTCTTGATCAGTATACAGATTCCTTAAGGGCACAATTAAGTGCTCTGGAATTCCCATTCTCCGTAACGTTATCTATAATTTGTTATGATCCTCAAAGTCGAATGTCTTTGCATAGTCAATGAAATATAGCTAAACATCTTTCTGGTATTCTTCGCTTTCAGCCAGGATCTATCTGACATCAGCAATGATAGCCCTGGTTCCACATCCTCTTCTGAATCCAGCCTGAAATTCTGCAAGTCCCTGTCAATATACAGCTGCAGCCACTTTTGAATGATCTTTAGCAAAATTTAGTTTGTGTGTGAAACTAATGATACTGTTTGATAATTTTCACATTTGGTTGGATCATCTTTCTTGGGAGTAGGCATAGGTATGGATCTCTTCGAGTCTGCTGGCCAGGTAACTGTTCTCCAAACTTCCTGGTATAGGTGAGTGAGCACTTCCAGTACTGCATCCATTTATAGAAACATCTCAACAGACATTCCGTCAATTCCTGGAGCCTTGTTTTTTGCCAGTTCCTTCAATGAAGCTTCAGTTTATCCCTGCCATTCCACAGTTCCTGATCATATGCTACTTCTCCAAATGGCTGGTCAAGCCAAATGCCATCAAGTCATATCCAACTCATGGCGACGCTAGGCTGGACATTGACCACTTCTTTCTGGTACAATGACTCTGTATTTTCTTTGCATCTTCTTTTGATACTCTCTGTATCATTTAATATTTCCCCCACAGAATCCTTCAGTATTTCAACTCAAGGCTTGATGTTTTTTTATCAGTTCTTTCAGTCTGAGAAATGCAGAACATGTCCTTTCCTTTTAGTTTTCTGTCTCCAGCTGTTTGGACGTGTCATTATAATACCTCATGTTCTCCAGTCAGCCTCTGAACTCTACTGTTCATTGCTTGTGCTTCATCGTTTCTTCGTTTTGCTTAGCTACTCAATGTTCAAGAACAAGTTTCAGAGTCTCTTCTGACATACAATTTGGTCTTTTCTTCTTTCTTTCCTGTCTTTTTAATGACCTCTTTCTTTCTTCGTGTATAGTATCTTTGATACCGATCTAAAACTACTCTGGTCTTCAGTCACTAGTGTTTAACGTGTCATATCTATTCTTGAGATGGTCTCTAAACTTGGGAAGAATATAGTCAGGGTTGTACTTTGGCTCTCCTGGACATGTTCTAATTTTCTTCGATTTAAATTTGAACTTTCACACGAGCAATTGACGATCTGTGCCATAATTGGCACCTAGCCTTGTTTTGAGCAATAATGTTGAGATTTTCCATCATCTCTTTCCACAGGTGTGGTCAATTTGATTCCTGCCTATTCCATCTGGAAAAGTCTATGTATATAGTCACTGTTTATATTGATGAAAAAAAGTATTTGCAACAAACAGTCATTCATCTTGCAAAATTGTATCACGCAATTTACGTCATTGTTTCCATCACCAAGGCCATATTTTCCAACTACAGATCCTTCTAACTTTGTTTCTAACTTTTGCATTCCAATCACTAGTAATTATCAGTGCATCCTGACTGCTCATTCCATTAATTTCAGACTGCAGAAGTTGGTAACAATCTTCCATTTCTTCATCTTTGGCCTTAGTCGTTGGTGTGTAAATGTGAATAACAGTTGTATTAACTGGTTTTCCTCATAGATGTATGGATACGATCCTATCACTGACAGCACCGTACTTCAGGATATATCTGGAAACGTTCTTTTTGATGATTAATGCAACTCCATTCCTCTTCAAGTTTTCATTCCTGGCATGATGACAATATGTTTGTCCAATTCAAAACAGCCAATACCAGCCCATTTCAACTTACTAATGCCTAAGATATAGATTTTTAGGCGTTTCATTTTAGTTTTGACAATTTCCAATTTTCCTAGATTCGTACTTCATTTTTTTTTATGTTGCAATTATTAATGGATGTTTGCAGATGTTACTTCTCATTTTGAATCATGCCATACCAGCAAACGAAGGTCCAGAAAGCTTAACTCCATCCATGTCATTAATGTCAACTCTGCTTTGAGGAGGCAGCCCTTCCCCAATTGTCTTTTGAGTGCCTTCCAACCTGGGGGTTCATCTTCTAACACTTTATCAGTGAGAATATGTTCTGCTGCTATCATAAACTTTTCATTGACTAATTCTTTTCAGAAGTAGACTGCCAGGTCCCTCTACCTAGTCTTAGTCTGGAAGCTCAGCTGAAACGTGTCTGTGATTGGTGACCCTGATGGTATATGAATACTGGTGGCATAGCTTCCAGCATCACAGCAACAAGCAAGCCCCCACAGTATGACAAACTGACAGACACATGGAGGATTTCATACATTAGTAACTACAAATTTCTGTAGCTTAAACTTGCTACCTAAATTGTATGTCTGCACTTTAACTCTATACAGATGTAACATTTGAATGTTTTTCCCACCTTTGAGATAAATTTGCAAACACAAGAATTCCAGGTTTGTTTACATTGAAATTCAGAATTTATTTAATTAACTTTTTGTGTGGTCTACTATGTGCATGTCTTCTGTCATCAGGAGTTTACAATTCATTAAGATTTATAAGAACTGTGATAACATCTTTGAGTGCTCCATAGAGCCACCACTACACTAAGTCCTTTCTTGGATTACTTCCTTTAGTCCTCAGAGGGGCATATTAAGTAGGTACTATTACTTGGCATTACTGTCTTGGAAACCCTTGCAGCACGGAGGTTAAGAGCTATGGCTGCTAATCAAAAGGTCAGCAGTTTGAATCTACCAGGTGCTCCTTGGAAATTCTATGGGCCAGTTCTACTCTCTTCTCTAGGGTCTCTATGAGTCAGAAATCAACTTAACAGCAACAGGTTTCTTGTGTCTTCAAAGTTATTATCTTAATTTTACAGATAAGGAAAGTGAGTCTTGGAGAGGTCAAGAACCGTGCTCGAAGTGGATCACAGTGTTTATTACGGTGATGCTGGCAATAAAGCCTCGGTAAGTCAATTCTGGAGTTCTTCTTCTTAGCTTACAACTTCAATACAAAGTTTATTAAAGGTTGTTGTGGTATGTAAACCTGCTGGTGGCCTCCAAGAAGCCAAGAACTGTGGGCCCCTTGGGGATGGGTAACAGAATAGGGTCACACTGTTGACACTCGAGGAACTGATGAGAGGACACCACAACTTGTAGAGCCTGAAGCTTATGTTTACTCAAGGCTAGAAATCCTACCTGCCTTGGATACAGTGAGGACTGACAAATTGTTAGCTCTCTTTTGATTCTACAGAAGATTATATATAAATATTTTAAGTCAGTAGCAATTTAACTGATTAATCTCAATAAGAAGTAAGACAAAACAGAATGCGTTAGGTACCCTAAGAGAGCTGCATGTAAAATGTCATTGGAGTTCACATACTTTAAAAAGGATAAATAAATAAAAGCTCACAGTTCCAGCATCCTTACTCTGTGTCCAGCACTGTGTGAGTGTCTTATGTACATTCTAGAGCATTAATTCTAGAATTAAGCCAAGTGAGGGTTACTACTTACTAGCTGTGTGGCCCTAAGGAAGTTAACCTTTCGATCATCTATTTCCTCATCTTTAAAGTGGGAGTAAAAATGAAACCTGTCTTATAAGGATGCTGTGAACATTAAATGAGATAATGGTGGTAAAATGCTTAAAACAATGCCAGATACATAATTAAGTGCACAATAAATATTCTCTGTGGGAGAAAGCAAGGGACTTCCCACAGTACTTGGAACAGGGACTCAAAACACTTTTTTTCCTAACTATTGAAGGAGAGGATGAGCCCAGAAGGAGGGAGGTCTTGGGAACACCCAGGCTGGAAACATCTGGGGCACACTGGGGGAGGGGTAAAGATAGATCTGTAGGAATGTAGTATACAGAAGAAGACGAAAGTTAACAAAGCTCCTGAAAGAAAATCAAGGAAAAAAAAAATCTCTTTTAATTAATTCAGTCAATGATGAGTGCACCCTCCTCTCACTGTTGTTTTCTCTTTCTGTTTCTATCACAGTTTAACACTGTTTTTAGCAATTGAGCTGCTGGGTGAGTGCTTCCCCACAAACCCATTTATATTTTATTGTGACATATTTCAAGAATGAAGAAAAGCATACAGAAAAACATGAATAGTTACGTGCCCACCACCTAATTTTGTCACATCAGAACATACTGTCCTGTTTTCTTCACTTCCCTTTACTCATGCTTTTCTCTTTTAGAAATAAAAAAATTATGTAGATACAGTTGATGCCCTCTGAATAATTCTCCCCAAGCCTATCCTCTTTCCTTTTTTCCAGTTTTGGATTACGCCCTGTGAAGTTTTGCAACAGGAGTCAAGGATTCTGAATTAAGTGCGTCTCTTTCCCATGTACACTTTAGTACTTTTAACAGCTATAACTGTGTTCGTAAAACAGTATTGTTATACTTTTTGAAAACTTCATTTTTAAACCTTCTGTTTAACTTTCTGTAACTTGGTTTTTTTTTATCACTACTGTGTTACTGAATTCATTCCTGCAGGTATATGGAGCTTCATTCATTCATTTCACTGCTGTAAAATAAAATTCCATTTTATGAATATGCCACAATTTGTCTTCTCTCCTGCTGATGGATATTTAAGTTTTTTCTTCTTTATTCCCCCCTATTGCTGTAATGAACATTTTTGTACATTGTGGAAGAGTTTCTCTAGGGTATACACCTCAGTGGGATTTGGTATCTTCAACTCTATCAGCTATTGAGTAATCTCTCTCCAAAGTCATTGTACTACATTGCACTTGTACTAGCAAGTGCATGAGAGTCAACACTGTTTTACATCTTCATCAACAATTGGTATTGTAAGATTTTATAATGTTTGCCAGTCTAATAGCTAGGGCTACCTGTTGTCTGTCAGTGTGTTGTACTGTGGTGGCTTGCATGTTGCTGTGATACTGGAAGACATCCACCCTATTTCAAATCCAGCAGGGTCACCCATGGCAGACAATTTTCAATGAAGCCTTCCAGACTAAGACCGACTAGGAAGAAGGATATGGAAATCTACTTCTGAAAAAGATTGGCCAGTGAAAACATTACTAATAGCAGTGAAATGTGATTGGATACAATACTTGAAGACATGCCATCAGGTTGGACCAGACCCAAAAGACCAAACCCACTGTTGTCCAGTTGGTTCCATTTCACAGCAACCTTATACTACAGGGTAGAATTGCTCCCATAGGGTTTTCCAAGGAGAAGCTGGTTGATTCAAGCTGATGACCTTTTGATTAACAGCCATCGTCTCAAGTACTGTGCCACCAGGGCTCACTCAGGTTGGAAGTCACTCAAAATATAACTGAGGAAGAGCTGCCTCTTCAGTGTAATCAACCTTAGTGACATGGGTGAAGTAAAGTCTTCTGGACCTTCATTTGCTAATGTGGCACCACTAAAAATGAAAAGAAGCTGCAAGCATCCATTAATAATGAGAATGTGGAACATATAAAGTATAAATCTAAGAAAATTGGAAGCTGTCAAAAATAAAATGTAATGCTTGAAGATCAATATCCTAGGCATTAGTAAGTTGCAATGGACTGATACTGGCCATTTTGAATTGGACAAGCGTATGGTCTATTATGGCCAAGAATGGGATATTGAAGAATGGCATTACATTCAACATTAAAAAGAACATTTTAAGCTCTATGCTGAAGTACAACACTATCACTGATAAGGTAATATCTATACAACTACAAGGAACACTAGTAATTGTAACTTATTCAAATTTGCGCACTAACCATTAATGCCAAAGATGAAGAAATTGAAGATTTTTACCAACTTCCACAGTCTGAAATTGATCAAAGATTGCAATCAAGATGTATTAATTATCACTGGTGATTGGAATATCAAAGTTGGAAACAAAGAAGAAAGACCAGTAGTTGGAAAATGTGGCCTTAGTGACAGAAACTATACCAGAGATTGCATGCTAGAATTCTACAAGACCAAAGACCTCTTAGTTGCAAAAACCTTCTTCCAACAACATAAACAGTGACAAAAAATGTGTATAGTCATCCATCAGTTTGTCAGATTGTGGTGTTTACATGCTGCTATGATGCTGGAATCTGTGCCACCAATATTCAAATACCAGCAGGGTCACATATGGTAGACAGGTTTCAGTTGAGCTTCCAGACAAAGAGAGACTATGAAAAAGGATCCAGCAATCTACTTCTGAGAAGAATTAGCCAGTGAAAACTTTATGAATGGCAGCAGAACATTGTCAGATATTGTGCTGGAAAATGAGCCCCTCAGGTTGGAAGGCACTCAGAAGATGACTAGGGAAGAGCTGCCTCCTCAAAGTAGAGTCAACCTTAGTGACATGGATGCAGTAAAGCCTTCAGGACCTTCATCTGATGATGTGGCACGACTCAAAATGAAGAAACAGCTGCAAATATCCATTAATACTCAGAACATGGAATGTACGAAGTATGAATCAAGGAAAATTGGAAATGCTCAAAAATGAACTGGAATGCATAAATATTGCTATCCCAGGCATTAGGAAACTGAAATGGACTGGTATTGGCCATTCTGAGTCAGAAAATCACATCATCTACTATGCCTGAAATGGCAACTCATCATCAAATTGAAGATTTTGAGATCTATCCTGAAACCACAATGCTGTTAGTTTACAGATAATAGCCATACAGCTACAAAGAAGACTAGTTAATATGACTATTATTCAAATTCATGCACCAACCACTAAGGCCAAAGATGAAGAATCTGAAGATTTTACCAACTTTTGCATTCTGAAATTGATTGAACAGGCAATCAGGATGCCTTGATAATTACTGGTGATTGGAATGTGAAAGCTGGAACTACAGAAGAAGGATCAGTAGTTGGAAAACACAGCCTTTGTGATGGAAATGATGCCAGAGAGAGATTGCATGACAGAATTTTGCAAGACCAACAACTTCTTCATTACAAATACCTTTTTTCACCAACATAAATGGCAATTAAACACTTGGATTTCACCAGAATACACAGAAATCAAATTGACTACATCTGTGGAAAGAGACGATGGAAAAGCTTGATATCATCAGTCAGAATAAAGCCAGGGGACAGCTACCGAACAGACCATGAATTGCTCATATGCAAGTTCAAGATGAAGCCAAAGAAAATTAGAAAAAGTCCACAAGATTCAAAGTACAACCTCGAGTACATCCCACTTGAGTTTAGAGACCATCTCAAGAATAGACTGGATGCATTTAACACTAATGACTGAAGACCAGACAAGTTGTAGAATGGTATCAAAGACATTATACATGAAGAAAGCAAGAGTTCATCAAAAAGACAGGAAAGAAAGAAAAGACTAAAATGCTTGTCGGAAGAGACTGAAACTTTCTCTTGAATGTTGAATAGCTAAAGCAAATGGAAGAAATCATGACGTAAAAGAGCTGAAAAGATTTCAAGGGGTGGCTCAAGAAGACACGTGCAAAGACTTGGAGTTAGAAAACCTAAACAGAGGAACATGCTCAGCATTTCTCAAGCTGAATAATTTGAAGGAAAAATTCAGGCCTTGAGTTGCAATACTGAGGGAGTCTAAGAGTTAAGTATTAAGTAACAGAGGATGTGTCACAAGAAGATGGAAGTAATACACAGTCAGTATATCAAAAAGAATTGATTAACATTAACCCATTTTAGGAGATAGCACATGATCAGGAACTGACTACCAATTGAGATGTTTCAACATATGAATGCAGCACTGGAAGTGCTCAGTCACCCAGGCCAAGAAATGTGAAAGAAAGTTACCTGGCCAACAAACTGGAAGAGATCTATATTTATGCCTGTTCCAAAAAAACATGATCTAGCCAAATGTGGAAATTATCAAGTAATACTATTGCCAAGCCAAGCCAAGTTAGTACCACGTATAAGTAGAATTTTGCTGATTATCATTGAAAAGCAGTTGCAGCAGCACATCAACAGGAAACTGCTAGAAATTTATGCAGTTTCAGAGAGGACATGAAATGAGGGCTATCATTGCTGACTTCAGATGTATCTTGGCTGAAAGCATAGAACACCAGAAGGGTGTTTACCTGTGTTTATTAACTAAGAGAAAGCATTGCGATGTGCGGATCATAACAAATTATGGATAACAACATAAAGAAAGGGAATTCCAGAAACAATTTGTGCTCATGCTTACCCTGTACATAGAACATGAACCAGACAGTCATTAGAAAATAACAAGGGGACAGTGCATGGTTTAAAATCAGGAAAGATTTGCATCATAGTTGTATCTTTTCACCATATTATTTTATCTGTATAATGAGCAAATAATCCAAGAATCTGGACTATATCAAGAAGAACAATGCATCAAAACTACAGGAAGACTTATTAACAATCTGTGATATGCAGGTGACCCTAACTTGCTAGCAGAAAATAAAGAGAACTTGAAACACTTAGTGATGAAGATCAAAGACTATAGCCTTCAGTATGGATTACACTTCAGCATAAAGAAAACAAAAATACCCACAACTGGACCAATAAGCAACACTATGATAAACAGAGAAAAGATTGAAGTTGTCAAGCATTTCATTTTACTTGGCTCCACAGTCATTGCCCATGGAAGCAATGTTCAGGTAGTCCAATGATATACTGCAGTGGGAAAATCAGCTCCAAAAGACCTCCTTTAAAGTGTTAAAAAGCAACCATGTCACTTTGGGTCAGGTGTGCCTGACCCAAGCCATGATATTTTCAATTACATCTTATACATGGAAAAGATGGACAATGAATAAGGATGACAGAAGAATTGATTCCTTTGAATTGTGGTGCTGGAGAATAACATTGAATATACCATGTTCTGCCAAAAGAATGAACAGATTTGTCTTGGGAGAAGTGCAATCAGAGTACTGCCTAGAAGCAAGAATGATGAGACTGTGTCTTACATACTTTAGACATGTTGTCAGGAGGGAGCAACCCCTGGAGAAGGACATCATACTTGGTAGAGGGTCAGGGAAAAAGAGAAAGACCCTCAAAAAAATGAATTAACAGAGCGGCTGCAAGGATGTGTTCAAACATAACACTGATTGTGAGGATGGTACAGGACCAGGCAGTGTTTCCTTCAGTTGTATATAGCATTGCTATGTGTCAAAACGGACTTGATGGCACTGAACAATAATGGTGACAACATGGGAAATAGGTTGAAATTATTCATATAATTTTTATTACTTATGAAGAGGACCAATGAAGGTGCTGAATAGCAAATTCGCTTAAGTAATTATTTGACCTTTATTTTCACATTAAGGGAAAAATGTGACCACTTGAAATTTTATTATGTGTTTTCCAGGTGATAACGGTCAGATTTTGTAACATGAGTTAGCCTCAATTTTTAATGTCCTTTTTTAGTCCCCCCTCCCCCTTTTCTTTTTTAGGTGTTGTCTAAGTGCCTTTGCTCTCACGGGGATTGTGTGGAAACTGAGGGCAGTTAACCAGTAGCGTGAGGTTCAACAGGCTAAGCATGCCAATGGAGGTTAAAGCAGAAATCCAAGCCCATAACGTATTTTTATTAATCTCAGTGTGTAGAAGCTTGAGGAAAAAAAGCGTCAACAAAATCTCATTTCCAAGCTGGAAGCAGTTTCTTTCCAGATAGTGGTGAAGTTGCCAATATTCTTTTAAAGCAGATTCTTCCTTTATTCTAGGAAAGAGAAAAAAATGAGTGATTCATTTTGTGCAGATGTTAAATAAAATCTTGCTTCTTAAACAAAGATGAGAATTCTCTGCAGACCAAGATACTCTAGGAAAAGACGTATCTCTGGTGGAAGAAGGAGAGGTGTTACAATGTCAGTCTTCTGTCTGGTCATCTGTACTCATTTTAGGCTCTATCTTAGAAGAGTGGGTCAGGAGTGAATTGCAACTGTTTCCATAAAAGATTTCATGAAATGCTAGGCATAATGTGACCTCATTTGTGATCCAGATGATAAAACGTGACAGCTAGAAAAAGGATGGTTCTCTTAGCCTTTTCATCCATCCAGTCATCTATCCATTTACTCATTTATGTATTCAACAAATGTTTATTCAAAGCCTACTTTACACTATGAGCTAGAGAGAGAAAGTGGTGAATCAAATAGCATAGATGTCTGTCCTCACAGTGCTTATCTACATATCTATTAACGTGGTGATCATTAAGGTTTTATGTCAACTTTGTTGGGACACAATTCTTAGTTGTTGGCAGTTATGATGTAGTCTGACAGTTGTATGATGCGACTGCCTTCATAGTGAGACTTGATATGATGTGATCACATCCATGATGGGATCTGTTGTGAGTAGCCTATCAGTTGAAAAGGCATTTCCTTGGGGGTTGTGACCTGCATTTAACACAAATGGACTTTCCAGCAAGACTTGTGGGCTATTTGCTTGTACTGGTTCCTGCAGCTTGTTACAGTTCATCCACTTCTGGTTACTGGGACTTGAGCTAGTGGCCTACTTGCTGTCCTCCCTACCAGTCTTGGAATTTGTCTGTCTCAACAGCGTGTGAGCCAGAGCCCTGCAGTCTGACTTGCCAATCTTTCATTCTCCAGCCCTTTTAGCTTTGTGAATCAGCAGAAGCTTCCAGTCTGATCCATATTCCAGAAACTACAACCTCATGAGTCATTTCCTTAATGTAAATCTCTATTTATATACTTTATTGGTTTTGCTTCTCTAGAAAACCCAGCCTAAGACAGATTCATAACAAACTACCCCAACAATGACTGGTTTAAAATAACAAATATTTGTTTTCTCACAGTGTCTGTGGAACAGGAATTTGGTCACGGTTTATCTGGAAGCCTCAGGCTCTGGGTCTTTCAAAAGGCTGCAGTCAAGGTGTGTAGTTTCAAAAGGATTGATTGGGGAAGAAGCCATTTTCAAACTCACTAACAAGGCTGTTGGCAAGACCTCAGATCCTCATTGGATATTGGCTGGAGACAGCAGCTCCATGCCACATGGGCCTTTCCACAGGACTACTAAAAAAAACACAGCTGACTTCCACAGAACAAGGGTTCAGAGAGGCAGAGAAGGAAGAAGAAAGCCACTGCCTTTTTACAAGCTACTCTCAGAAACTGCATCCTACAGATTGTATAAACAAAGGCATAGAAACTCTTGTTTCTAGAAAAATATGCTAGCCAATATGTTTTTAGGCACTGAATAGATTCTGATAATGAATGACACCTGTACACAAAAAAACAGGGATTTCCTCTACTATAAAAGCAAAAGGAAGTGTGGAATATAATGAAAACAAATATGTTCACAATAATACTCAGTTTTTATACTAGTTATGCAATGGAGGGTAACAGATAAACAGCCAAAAATTGTAAAATCATGTGTGTCAATACTTAAGAGAGATGGATGAAGGGGTGGTAACCAACATGTTAATGGTGATTATCTCAGGGTAGCAAAATTTCAGGAAATTTTTTTATTCTTTTTATTTTTCTGCACTTGAGTTTTACTTTTTCTTTCTTTTTTTTCTTTATAATAAACGTGTTAGTTATCTAAACCAAAAATAAAAATAAAAAAATCTGTGTTCATTGAAAAAATACAGTTGGGATGGTGAAAATGTTTAGTTTTTTAGCAGTTATGCAGGTGTGACTTTGATAAGAGCTGGACACAGAACTCCCCAGGCATCTGTCAGTTTGTCCTACTGTCTCATACATGGAGTAGATAAAACAAAAGGAAGAAATGATGATGTAAATGAGCTAAAGAGAAGATTTCCAAGGGCAGCTTGAGAAGACAAAGTATCATAATGATGTGTGTAAAGACCTGAAGTTAGAAAACCAAAAGGAAAGACAATGCTTGGCATTTCTCAAGCTGAAAGAACAAAAGAAAAAATTCAAGCCTTGAGTTGCAGTATTGAAGGATTTACAGGGAAAATATTAAATAGTATACCCCAAAACCCACTGCCTTCAAGTCAGGTCCAACATGTAGCAACCTATAAGCCGGAGTAGAACTGCCTGATAGTTTCCAAGGAGTGCCTGGTGGATGTGAACTGCTGACCTTTTGGTTAGCAGACATAGCACTTAACCCACTACACTACCAGGGTTTCCAATTAAATGATATAGGAAGAAATACACAGAGTCATTGTACCAAAAAGAATTGACCTATATTCAACCATTTCAGGAGGTAGCATATGATCAAGAAGCAAGGGTAATGAAGGAAAAAGCCCAAGCTACGCTGAAAGCATTGGAGAAAAACAAGCCTCCAGGAATTAACAGATAATTAATTGAGACCTTTCAACAAATGGATGCAGTGAGATGGGGCCAAGATGGCAGAGTTATGTTCTGTTGTGCATAGGGTTGTGCTATGAGTTAGAACTGACTCAATGGCACCTAACAACAACAGGGATAAATAAAAAAAAAATCACCTACAAAGGAGAGTCAATAAGACTAAGCTCAGATTACTCAGCAGAAACCACACAGGCAAAAAGGCAATGGGATGACATGTACAATAATTGAAGGAAAAACTTTGTTAGCCAAGAATCACATACCCAGCAAAAGTGTCTCTCAGATATGCTGGTAAAGCTAAGACAGTTTCAGATAAAGAGAAGTTTAGGAAATTTTTAAACTACTAAAGGAAATCTCCCACTTAGAAAATCAGTAACATCAGATAACAACCCAAAACTAGAACACAGGACAGAGTAACCAGGTGTCAACCCAGATAAGGAAGTCACAAAAATAAATCAAGGCTAAAACACTGAAAATAGGGAATCAGAGGCATCAATAGGTAAAAGATGACAACATTAAAACAAGAGAGGGACTAAAAGCTGTAATCATACCTCTTTCATATGGAAAGTACAGGTGACACAAAGAAATAAAGGATGAGTGTAAACATAGAAAAATAGGGATAAATACTAAGGTAATCACAAAGGAAACTAACAATCATATACACCAAAATTAAAAAATGAAGACTCAGCAAGTAAAAACTCAACTATGTAAAAGATGAAAACACATAAAGAAAACCAACTCAACACATAAAATTAAGAAGGCCAAAGAAACTGTTAACAACACATACACACTCACACACACAAATACATCAAAATGACAGCACTAACCTCACACCTATCAGTAATTATGATGAATGTAAATGGAGTAAATGCACCAATAAAGAGAGTGGCAGAATTGATTAAAAAACATGATCCATCTGTATGCTGCCTGCAAGAGGCATACCTTAAAGACACAAAGAAACTAAAATTCAAATGATAGAAAAAGTATTTATCAAACAGCAATCAAAAAAGAGTAGGTGTGGCAATACTAATTTCTCACAAAGTAGACTTTCAAGCAAAATCCACCACAGTGGATAAGAAAGCACACTATGTGATGATTAAAGTTTCAATACACCAGGAGGACATAATTATAATAAATCACAATAGTTATGTACTCAGTGACAGGGCTCCAAAATACATAAAACAAGTCTAACAGTACTGAAAAGAGAGATAGTTCCACAATAATAATGAGACTGTTTTAGTCAGCTAGTGTTTCTCTAACAGAAATACCACAAAGTGGATGGCATTAGCAAAGAAAAGTTTATTCTTACTCAGTCCAGAGGGTTACAAGTCTGCAATCAGGGTGTCCTCTCCAGGGGGAGGCTTTCCCACTTGCAGCTCTGAAGGAAAGTCATTGTGTTACATCAGGCTTTGGTCAAGGAGCATCTTGGCACAGGAACTTCAGGTCTAAAGGACATGCTCTTCTCCTAGTGCTGCTTTCTTGATGGTATGAGGTTCCCAACTCTCTACTTGCTTCCCTTTCTTTTTATCTCTTGTAGGATGAAAGGATAAAGGGTAGTGTAAGCCATACTCCAGGGAAACTCCGTTTACAGTGGAGCAGGGAGGTGATCTTATGAAGGATTTGCAGTCCCACCCTAATCCTCTAACATACAGCATACAAAAATCACAAAATGGATGATAATCATAAAATATTGGGAATCATGGCACAGGTCGCCATGAGTCAGATCCGACTCGACGGTACTTGGCTGGCGCAGACACATGGCTACACACATTTTGGGGGAGGACACAGTTCAATCCATGATGCTCCATCCTTTGGACCCCCCAAAATCACATCTTTGAAACATGTAACACAATCATCCCATCATACCAAAAGTCATAGCACAAACATGTCCATCCCATATTATAGAAGTCTTAAATCAGTTCCAAGTCCAAAATACAAAAACTCTTCTACATCTGTGAAACCTAGAATAGAAGCTCTCTGCTTCCAAAGGTACAATGGCAGAACAGGCACAAGTTGGACATTCCACTACAGATAGAGAAGGAAGGCAAAACAGGCAACAAACAAGTCAGCAAAGCACATTACATTGGCCCTCAAAGCTTTCCATATAATCCTCTGCTTTCTCAGACAATTTACACATTATCCTTGCCCTCTGGACCCTAGGTATTGGCCACATCCTCTGGATTCTGAGTGGAAACCACAGGCCCTGTGCTACAATTCTGCCTAGAAAGGCCCACTTGGACAGCAACTCTGTCTGCTCAGCTTTAGGTGTACCCTAAGTCCAACTGAGTCGAAATTCTACCCCTACAAACACAGAAAGTCCTGGCTCCACCCTTTCAAACCCCTGGGGTCAAGGCCATACCTTTGGAGACTGAGGCAGTTCAGCTCCTCATGCTCTTAGCCTCTTCAGCTTTTGCCACCATGGCCTCATGGTCTCAGGGCCCAGGCCTCAGGCCCACATTCACCCTGCTGGCACAAGGCTTCCAAAGCTCTGTAGCTCCAGCACAAGGCAGAGACTGCAACATAACACTTTCAGTGATGGACAGACTATCCGTAAAGAAGCTCAATAAAGACATGAAGATCTAAATGCTACAACCAACCAGCCTGATCTCATATACAGAACACTCCACCCAACCACAGCCAAATATACTTCCTTTTCGAATGAACATGGAACATTCTCCAGAATTGGCCATGTATTAGGCCACAAAGCAATCTTTAACAAAATTCAAACTACTGAAATATTGCACAGCATCTTTTCAGACCATAAAGCCATAAAAGTAGAAATCAATAACAGAGAAAAAGAAGGAAAAAAATCAAACACATGGAAACTAAACAACATTTTGCTTAAAAGGGCTAGATTATAGAAGAAATAAAGGATGAGATCGTATAAACTAACTCATGGCATCAAATGAGAATGAATACACATCCTACCAGAACCTTTGGGACACAGCAAAAGCAGTGCTCAGAGGTCAATTCACAGATTTTTTTAAAAGTCATCCAAAAAGAAGAAAAAGACCATAATCAAAGCATTAACTCTACAGCTCAGACAAGTAGAAAAAGAGCAGCAAAAGAGCCTTTTGGCATCATAAAAAAGCAAAAAATAAAAATTGGAACAGAATTAAATGAAGTAGAAAATGGGGGAGGAAGGAAAGTGTTAACAAGATTAAAAGACGGTTCTTTGAAAAGATCAACAAAATCTATAAACCACTAGCCAAACTGGGGGGGGGGGGGGGGACTTGAAAGGAAGCAAATAACCTGCATAAGAAATGAGACAGGTGATATCACATCAGACTCAACTGAAATTCAAAGAATCATAATAGAAGATTATGAAAAATTGTACTCTGACAAATGTGAAAATCTAGAAACACACTACCTACCTAAACTAACACAAACAGAGGTAGAACAACCAAATAAACCCATAACAAGAGATTGAAAAGGAAAATTTTAAACTTCCAAACAAAAAAACCCTGGTCCTGACAGCTTCACTGGAGATATCTACCAAAATTTCAGAGAAAGTTAACACTACTACTACTAAAGGTATTTCGGAGTATAGAAAAGGATGGAGTACTTCCAAACTCTTTCTATGAAGCCAGCATAAACTGGATATCAAAACCAGGTAAAGACACACAGAAAAGGAACCTGTAGACCGATATCCATCATGTACATAGATAAAAAAATTCTTCAACAAAATTCTAACCAACAGAATACAAAAACATATTAGAAAAAAAAAAAATCACTGTGACCAAATGGGATTCATACCAGGAATGCAGTGATGGTTCAACATTAGAAAAACAATGTAATCCATCACATAAATAAAACAAAAGGTAACAACCATGTGATCTTATCAATTGATGCAGAAAAGGCATTTGAAAAGTCCAACACTCATTCATCATAAAAATTCAATCAAAACAGAAATAGAGAGGAAATTCCTCAATACAACAAAGGGAATTTATACAAAGCCAATAGCCAACATCATTATAAAAAGAGAGTCTCAAAGCATTCCCTTTGAGAACAGGACCCAGACAAGGATGCCCTTTGTCACCACTCTTATTCAGCATTTAGACATTTTAGCCAGAGCAATTAGGCTAGAAAAAGATATAAGGGCATCAAAATTGGTAAGGAAGAAGTAAAAATCTATTTGCAGATGATATGATCTTATACATAGAAAACCCCCAAGTATCCACAAGAAAACTACTGGAACTAATAGAAAATTTTAGTGAAATATCCAGATACAAAACAAATATACAAAAAACAGACTGAAAAGGAAAATTTTAAACTTCCAAACAAAAGAAAAACCCTGGTCCTGACAGCTTCACTGGAGATATCTACCAAACTTTCAGAGAAAAGCTAACACTACTACTACTAAAGGTAGTCCACCAATAAAGAGAACTTTGAAGAACTCGCCAAATCAACATAATTTACAATACTCCCAAGAATCAGTGACATAAAACACATATACAAAGAAAACTACAAGACACTTCTGCAATAACCTAAAGAGATATACATAATTGAAAAAACATATCTTACTGATGGATAGAAAGACTCAAAATTGTGAGAATATCAATCCTACCCCAAGTGGTCTGCAGATACTATGTAATCTGGATCCAAATCCAACAAAATCTTTTAACAAGATGGAAGAACAAATCACTAAATTTGTATGGAAAGGGAAAAGGCCCTAGATAAATAAATCATTGCCAAAGAAGAACAGTGTGAGAGGCCTTGCACTACCTGATTCTAGAAACTTTTATACTGACACAGTAGTCAAAACAGCCTGGTACTACTACAACAGACACATGTACCTGTGGAACACAATTGAAAATCCAGATGTAAATTCATCCATCTATAAGCAGCTGATATTTGACAAAGACCCATAGTCTGGTAATAGGGGAAAAGACAATCTCTTTAACAAATAGTGCTGCCATAACTGGATATCCATCTGCAAAAAAAAAAAAAAAAACAAAAAACCCATACTTCACACTCGAATGGATCAAAGACCTAAATATAAAATCCAAGATGATAAAGATCACAGAGAAACAAATAAGAAGCCCTAATAAATGGCATAAACAGAATATAAAACATAACTAACAATGTACAAAGACCAGAAGAGAAAATAGGTAAGTGGGAATGCCTAAAAATCAAACATTTAATGCTCACCAAAAGACTTTACCAAAAGAATAAAAAGACAACCCACAGACATGGAAAATTTTTTAGCTACAACATACCTGATAAGAGCCTAAACTCTGAAACCTACAAGAAACCAAAAACTTCAACCATAAAAAGACAAGTAAGTCAATTAAAAATGGGCAAAGGATATGAGCAGGCACCTCACCAAAGAAGACATTCAGGCAGGTAACAGATAAATAAGGAAACACAATTACTAGCCATTAAAGAAATGCAAATCAAACCTTCAATGAGACACCATCTCATTCTAACAAGACTAGCATTAATCCAAAAACCACAAAATAATAAGTGTTGGAGAGGTGGTGGAGAGACTGGAACACTAATACACTGCCGGTGAGAATGTAAACTGGTACAACCACTTCGGAAATAGATTTGTCACTTCCTGAAAAATCTAGAAATAGAAGTACCATACAATTCAGCAAACCCACTCCTTGGAATATTTCCTAGAGAAAAAAGAAGTTTTCTCTGAAAGTTTGGTAGATATATATATGCACACCCATGTTCACAGTAGTATTATGTTTACAATAGCCAAAGGATAGAAACAACTTAGGTGCCCAGCAATGGAGGAATGGATAAAGCATGGTATATTCAAATAACAGAATACTATGCAACAATAAAGAACAATGATGAATCCAGGAAACATTTCCTAATGGATCAATCTGAAAAAATGTTTAGCTCAGTGAAATTAGTCAGTCTCAATGGACAAATATTATATGAGACCACTATTATAGGAATGCAAGAAAAGGTTTAAACACAGAAGAAAACATTCTTTGATGGTTATGAGGGTGGAGAGAGAGGGAAAGTAGAATTCACTAACCAGATAGTAGACAAGGATTAAGTGAAGGAAAGGACAACACACAGCACAGGAGCAGTCAGCACCCCTGGACTAAACCAAACGCCAAGAAGTCTCCTGAAAACAGCCAAATACTTTGAAGGACAGAGTAGCAGGGGCAGGGGCCTGGGGTCCATGGTTTCAGGAGACATCTAGGTCAATTGGCATAAATTTTATTAAGAAAAGGAGACTGCTGGGAGGATGAGACACATATGGAGCAGAGAGGAACAGTGTGCTGTCACTGGACAGGAAGAGCAGTGGAAGCTGCATATAGGTGGGCATGTAAATTTATACGGGAATGTACATTTTCACTCAGTCATAAGAAAAGAAAAGAAAATTTTCTGTATCCCACTTTGGTGAGTGGTGTCTGGAGACTTAAAAGCCAGCAAGAGGCCATTTAAGAAGTATCAATTCATCCCAACCCACCTGGAAGAAAGGGGAATGAAGAACATCAAAGACACAAGGAAAAGATCAGCCCAAGAGACAAAAAGGGTCACATAAAACAGAGACTCCATCAACCTGAGACCAGAAGGACTAGATGGCGCCCAGCTACCACCAATGACTGCCCTGACAGGGAACACGACAGAGAGTCCCTGACAGAACAGGAGAAAAGTGGAGTTCAGAACTCACATTTTAGTAAAAATAAATAAATAAAGGAAAGAAAGAAAAAAAAGACCAGACTTAATGTTCTGATGAGACTGGGGGAGCCCTACAGCACATAATCCCCAGACTCTCTGTTACCTCAGAACCAAAACTATTCCCAAAATCAACTATTCAGAGAAAAAATGGACTAGGCTACAAGTCAAGAAATAATATTGATGAAGAGGGTGCTTCTTAGTTAAAGTAAATAAACAAGACTAAAACGGGCAGCTCTTGTCCGGAGGCAAGATAAGAAGGCAGAAATGGATAGGAGCTGGTTGAATGCACACAAGAAGTCCGAGGTGGAACGGAAAAATGTGTGGTCACATTGTAGGGATAGTAACTAACTTGAGCTGTAAATTTCACCTAAAGCACAACACACACGCGCTGACACACACACACATCCATGTGCATGGATGAATATATGCAGGTAATACGGAGAGAGATGTTTTCTTATTATCTATCTGTATACTATCTATTTAAAACATCTCTTGTTCAAGAAAGGATTTAAAGTGGCTATTCAGCATATAACATTTCGTACTTTCACAACAAATACTTCTTGAAAAATAAGTTTTTTCAGCCTTGACTTTCGGGCCATGTTCCTCTGCCTGTAAGAATCAGGAAATGGCATCATCCATCTGGTGACACTGGCCAACTGAAGAGCTGAAATGAACCATCTGAAAACAGTTTCAATCTACCACTGTACAAATGATTACAAAGATGGCCAACCAGCCTGAATCCCTTGTGATAAAGCCAATTCAGTCAATAAATGTTTGTGAAACTAAATGTTACAGTTAATGTAATCGGACGACGACCAACTTCAATTTCCAAGGCAGGTCTAAAAGGAGATAATCATCCCTAAAGTGCTCCAAAGTCAGGCAGCCACTATCATAGCTAAAGAGAGATTCTGCTGATACCAATCCTGTCGATCTCCATCAAAAGTTTGTTTCTGTGTAGAATGCCTTTCCATGCCCTGAATGGCCTCTGCTTCTTTACCACGAAGGCAGCTTGATATAGTGGAACCAGAGATGTCTCAGTTTCAAGTCTAACTCTGACACTGACTGACTGGCTGGTATTAGATGGGTCACTTAGTTTCTCTGGGCCTCAGCTACCTAATCTGCAAAATGGAAATAATAAAACCTGTAACCCAACGCTGTACACCACTTCTGTCTCTGATTCATGTTAATACCCTTCCTTACCCCTTCTCCACCCTGAGAAATCTTACTTATCCCTCAAGGCCCCACTTCTTTTGTGATGCCTATTCTCACCCACTCTACAGATAAAGCACATCACTCCCACTTCTGCACATTGATAGCACGCTGATCAGATCCCCGTGAGACCACTTAGCACATCACACAATCTCCATATCTGTCTCAATAGATTAGAAGTTCTTTAGGGGTAGGGCTCATGTCTTATTCGGCTTTACATGCCCAGTATCATGCAACAGTGCCAGTTCCTAGCACATAAAAGATATTCAATAAATATTTGCTGAATAAGTGTTCCACTGCAAGCTAAGAAATTATGTCAGTTAGATAGTTCAAATAAAGCAGGTGTTATGACCTAGTTAACTATCATTACTTTGGGGTTTTAATTTGCTTTTGTATCATTCATCTGTTTAAAAAAAAGAAAAATCAAACCCATTGCTGTGGAGTCAATCGTGACTCATGGAGACCCCACGGGACAGAGCAGAACTGCTCCATAGAGTTCCCAAGGAGCACCTGGTGGGTTTGAACTGTCCACCATTTGGTTAGTAGCCATAACACTTAACCACTACACCACCAGGATTTCCCATTCATCTACAGAATCCTCTAAAAGGATGTTGGCAAGGGAGTAACCAGTGTGCTAACTTTATTTACACTTTCAAAAAGCCTTTGACAACTAGGCACAATTCCAAAGGAAACTTTCTCTGCAGGTAGAGAACTGCCTCAGTAGCCTTCCTACTTATCCTTTTAAATTACATCTTTGCCATCACCTCCTCCAAGAAGTCACCAATGTCATGGAGCTTCTTCCTCCTTTGAATGGCAGAAGCACACAAAATAGTTTGCTTTTACTATAGCTCCCTGAATATACGTCTCATCTCCTTACCATGTAAAGAGCAAGAGGCAGCAACTCAATCTTACCTCTGGGATCCTTGCAGAGCCTGCACATATGCCACTCCAGCTACTGTCTTCCAGTGGATTTCAACTCATAGCAACCCTATAGGTTAGAGTATACATTCCCTATGGAGTTTCCAAGGAGCAGCTGGCAGATGTGAACTGCTGACCTTTTGGTTAGCAGATGTAGCACTTAACCACTACATTATCAGGGTTTTGAACATATAGTAGGCTTAAAATATATCTTCTATGGTTTGAATATACTAGCAAGTGTAGTGGCTAAGCAGGAGAGGTTGCATGTCAAAGTATTGCTATCATAGTGAAAGGTGAACTCTGCAGGAGTGGAGTTATCAGGTATCAGAGAAGATGGAATAAAGAAAATCAGCTGTTGTTGAGGGTCTGCTCATACCAAGGACTGCTTCAAGCACTTTCATATGCAGGAAGGAAAATTGTATTTTAGTATCTAATATGTATCTAATATGTGCTAGGCTGTATGTATACTTTGACATACAGTATTTCATCTGTTCCCCTAATAACACTGAGAAACAATCTTCCCCCTCTCCCAACTTTATTTTTCCTTTCAATAGATCAGTACTTGCTATGTTTCAGAACCACAGCTGAAAAAAAGGCACAATGCCTAACCACAAGAGTTTCACAAGCTGAGTGGGGAAGAGACCCATGTAAAGAGACAAACACAATGCAGAGCAGTAGAAAAGATCTCTTAAAAGTCTTTAAGAAGGTTCCACAACCAAAGAATTTTTTTTTCAAAATGATGTTCAAGAGTCAGGTTGTTTCCTGAAACCCATCCTTCCCTCACTTCCTTTTTTCTCAGTTGATGGCCTAGTCCCTTCTCTAAAATGATAAAGACCATTCTGTATGAACAACTGAGCTGCCTCAAATTCCCATTAAAGCAGGGCCTGGGATAACCTGGAATCACAAACTCAAAGCCCACACGTGCCTCACATCTAGCCGGAGGTTAGTGCACATGCACATACTGTGTGAGGGGTGGGCTGGGAGTGGATTGCAAAGTTAAACACTGCATTTAAAGAGCCTACTCAGCTCCACCTGACTGTGACTGTGAACAAACACAGACCCAGTATTGTCAGAGCTTCTGAATTTTTCAACAGAAGCCAGAAATTTGGATTTATAGAATGTAAATTCTCTTGGTTTATAATTATTGACTCAAAATATTTGTAATGTTGTATAGGCCAAATAAAACACAAATACCAGTTTATGACTTTTAACACAAGTGAAAGGACACAAAGAATTAATCGTCATGGGCTAGACCTCAATACTGCACCTCGCTATAGCTCACTTGGATCCTGCATATAAAGACACTGCCGTTATCACTGCTTGCCACTCAAATCCTTAACTTTGGCATCATTAACTTCCTTTGTGACAACCCAGGAGCCTTTCCCCAGTTCTCATATGCCTTGATCGCTGCAGTGCTTTGCCAGTATCGTCCCCAGATGCCCAATCACTACTGCCTCAGCAGGAGGAAGTTTGAATTGCCATCTGTCATGGATTGAATTGTGTCCCCCAAAAAACATATGTGTTGATTTGACTTGCCTATGAGTCCCAATATGGTGCCATTCCTCCCATGTGTTGTGAATCCTGCCCCTGTGATAGCTGATGACGGAGAGAGGGCAACAGCTGTGTTGGTGAGGCGGGACTCAAGCTACAAGCTTGTGGAATATAAGGCAGAGAAGTGAGCAGAGGAAGTTGGGAATCTCATACTTCCAAAAGAGAAGCACCAAGAGCAGAGCACGTCCTTGGACCCGAGGTTCCTGTGCCGAGGTGCTCTCACTGGATTTGGACTTATCCTACCAGACTGTGATGATCTCTCACATGGAATGGACTTGTAACTTGTTAATGGATTTGCAGCTTACCGGACTGTGACAATAAAAGCTTCTCTTCATGAAACCTTCCATTCGTGGTATTTTCGGTTGGAGCAGTACCAGGTGACTAAGACACCATCCTACTGCTACTGCCTGATATCCAACCTCCTTGCCATCTCGTAGATTTCTGCCATGGTTTCCTAACTAGCTTCCCTCCTGTTTAACGAGTTATGACAATTACATTTGCGAGTTCATCCTGGAAAAAGTGCTCCATACCTAATTGCTGAATATCACTACGTCACCTTTGAAGTACTTCCCTTGGGAAGCCATGTACTAATGCCAGTGCCTAGTTCACCTTCAAAGCAATTTTGGAACTCTTTTTCTGGAATGGCCACCAGAGCTGTCACTATGTTACCCTTGATGTCCTGACTGTCATCCAAGCATCTCCCTTTCTATAGTTTCTTTATCTTCCGGTAAAGAAAAAAGGTCACTGGGGACCAGATCAGGTGAGTAGGGAGGGTGTTCCAATACAGTTATTTGTTTTCTGACTAAAAATTCCCTCACAAACAACTATATGATTAAGTTTGTGAACTTGCCACCGTGCCACTGTGTGCAACGGCCATTCCAGAGAAAGAGTTTCAAAATTGTTTCGAAGTATGGACTAGGCACTAGCACCGGTGCACAGCTTTCCAAGGGGAATACTTCGAAGGTGATCATAGTGATACTCAGCAGTGAGGTATGCAGCCCTTGAAACCATTAAGTTCTCAGACTTAATTGTTGGACCTCATATAGTTTACTTTCAAAAATACAAACCTGAGCATGTTGATTTCATACCTAAAACCCTTCAGCATAACACTGAAGGCCCATCATGATCCAGCCCATGTTTATCCTTCCAGCCCCATCTCCTATCACTCAGTCTTTCAATCCCCACATTCCAGTCCACATCCCATTGCAGCTCTCTATAGGTGCCATCAAGGAGACTGATTGGTGTAAGTGGTTTGCCATCAGCTGCTAAGCCAGAAGTTGGCAGTTTGAGTCCACCTAGTGACTCCTTGGAAGAAAGGCCTGTGCCATCTGCTTCCATAAAGATGACAGCCAAGAAAGCCGTATGGTGCAGTTTTACTCTGTCACACATAGGGTCACCACGAGTTGGAATCAACATGATAGCGAAACAACAGATGTCATGCTCTTTGATGTACCAGCGCCTTGTCACATACCACTTCCTCTGCTTGGAAAATTCTTCTCCTAGACCTTTTTTTCCAGGGAAATTCCAACTACTCCAACATCTAGTTCAGATATCAGCCTTCCTTGAGCCAACCCCACCCCCCAACTATGTTGGGTGCTTCTCCAGATCCCTTTGTGAAATTATCATAGCACCAATCAGACTACTGTAATTGTTTGTCTGGTGCCCCTACTAAACCATAAGTTCATATAGGAACTTTTTTTTCTCAATTTCTGTATCCCCACACTCCAGTTCAGTGTGTGGCACATGCCAAGTGCCGTCAAGTCAGATTCGACTCATGGCATAATCAGCCCTAAATGAATACTTGCTGAATGACTAAATTAGCTGCATTAATTAATGAGGGTCCTAGTACAAAAAAGTCTTTACTCCAGTGCATTTTGGCCTGAGATAAAAACAGCATGGGACATACAGAAGAATATCTGTAGGACTTAGACAAGGAGGAAAGGAGAGGAACCCAGAATGTACCAGAACAGCAATGATTTCTTAACAACACTGAGCTAAGGGTTTTCCTGGATTCTTTAGTGGAAAGGAAATTGGAAATTAAAATTCCAACCCTACATATAGTGTCTGTAGTTTGTTATAGCTAATTATGCCTCCATTTATACTGCACTAAATTCTGTATAATACTCACATGCATGGAGACATTTTCAGCTAAGGCTTTTTTCTGTCTTCAAATACTGTTATCAGGAGTGGATTCCGCCTGGCAAATGCAATTATGATTCTGGTGCCCAGAGTAAGAAGGTCAGGTAAGAAACAGCTTTTCCCAAATGGGTCCTTAACAAGGGAGTGTTACCAGGGCCACATGCACAGCCATTATCAAATGCATGTGTGCCTCACAGCCGCCCTAAGCACTAAGCAAGATTAAATTGTGACATTTTTTTCTTCCCTCCTTCCTGGGGCCCAAAGCCTAACAGCAGCAGCTTTAGGAATACCCCTGCACCTGCTTTAACTCAGACGCTCCCATGATCATCCCTGAATTTTGGAGCTAAGAGGCCTCACAGATCATCTGGTCCAAGTCTCACAGTTTCACAGAGAACTCATGTTTCCAGAGCATCCAAATGCCTGAGGAAGGAAGAGCAAGGAGGGGTTGGCGAGAGACCAGCTCCTTAAATCCCTTGGTCTCCCTAGCAGGGGCCCAGGGGACACTGCATGCTCTTGCTGGCCACTAAAGTTTCCCTCTGCGGTTGCTGGCATCCATCTACCATGACTCATGGCCTTCACTCAGCTTGGCTACTGTGGTTCCTAGCCTCAAGGTATTCAAATGACATAAACCGAGGCCCAGAAAAGTGATGTGACTTGCCCTGTGATTCCAAGGAAGTGAAGAGCAGATCCCAAAATTGACCTCAGGTTTTCTGACTGCCACCACAGGGCCTTATCCACCATGCCATCTCCCAAAAGGGAACAGACGCTGGAGGCACATGGAACAGTATCATCACATTAAGAGCTTTGCTGCGGTGGTCTGAATATCAAATAGTAGAGCCAGCCTTTGTCAAAGCTCTAAAATTGGAGCTGAACATCCTTAGAGCATGGAGAAAATTTAAGATCAAAAGGACTGTATAAGAAAAAATGAAAAATACAAGTCACCTAAAGAAGAATAGTAGGGGCAACATGATGCCCTGGAAAGAAGGTGTTGGACAAACCACAAAACAAAGTATCAGCAAAACCACTTCCCTTAATTCTAACTCCAGCAGCCATTTGTAGCAGAAACAAAGCACATGTTGCTGCCATGCAGAACCTGGGTGAGCTGTCAGCTGCACTCACAGAAAGTACAGGCTGAAAAGTCATACACTTTTAACCTAAAAGGAACGGAAGGCTATAGCTATAAGCTGGAAGAGATGGAGCCTTTAGTCAATCTGGAGAGATTAACTGTGTCCTCATTAACTTCTCTTCATCATAGTCCAGTAAGCATGGTCAAGTGTTTTAATGACACTCCTCTTTACAAAAGATCGAGACAGTGGTTCTGGGCTCATCATGCTGCAGAGACCAGGTGGCTGGGCAGTATTTCAGGGACAGAAGTGTCTCAAGGTGCTGTCAGTGAATTCCAAATGACCTCAGGATTAAGTATACAATCATCAACAGATCCTGGTTGCTCAGTGGTTAAGCACTCAGGCTGCAAACTGGAAGGTCAGTGGTTTGAACCCACTAGCCCCCCAAGGGAGAAAGATGTGGCTGTCTGCTTCCATAAAAAAAATTACAGCCTAGAAACCATATGGGCAGTTTTACCCTACCCTACAGGATTGCTTGGCTATGAGTCAGACTCAACTTGATGTCACTCAACACAACACAGACACTATGTAGAAAACATCCATTAAATAGTCCTGCAGGGCCTGGATCACAGGAGGCACTAAACTAAGTTGACATATATAAAGAATGACTAATAGTCATTGAACATTTTGCATGTATTATCTTTTGTAATCCCCCCACTAATCCTGTGAGGCATGCGACATCACTGTACACCTTTTATTGTTGGCACAGAAACATGAAGCAACTTTCTCAATGCCACACAGCTAGCAAGGAAATAAGACGGAGATTTATAAGCTGGCTCGAAAGCTGTAGTTCTAAACCACTATGTCATTAGGCCTCCTCATCTATGGGTTTTATTCCTGGTGAATACACATCTCTCTACTCCTGAAGGAGATTGAGACACAAAGAGAATTTTTTTCTGTATTTTTTTTAATAAAATACAAATTCCAGTTATTGAGCACTGTTCTGAGTACTGCATTATTTCTTCCAGCCCTTACAACCACAAATGAGGTATAGACTATTATTCCCAAGTTACAAAGTAGTATAGTTAGGCCCAGGGAGATCGAGAAGCTAATTGTTCATAGCAATAGATAGAAAATGGTAGGCCTGGATCTCCAGATAAAAAAAAATAATAAAGGGCCCCCAGTGCCAAGTAAGATGGAGTAAGTATACTCCACTCTGTCTCTTCCATTAAAAGCAACTACAAAACCTGGGAAGAATTCATGAATCAGCCATCTGAGGATAATGAAAAGTAAATAGCAGCAGGCAAATGAGGGAAGGCAACCAAAATCCCATGTATCACCAAACCAATGCTGAGTTTACTATCACCTCGATGGTTCTGCCCCACACTGAAAGCTGAAAGTGGGCATTAGTGCCAACAGAGCATGCTCCCCAAGAGGAACTCTCTAGTTCCAGTTCAACGACCAGGAGAAGAAATTCCTGATGCTCCAAGAGGTTTTTATCTCTCTATTCCCACATTCCCCAACCCCCAAGAAACTTTATGGTAGTAGTAGCCTGAATGGACCAAAACCTACCAGTTTGAAAGATGGAACTGTGATCCCTAGAATGTGGAACAAACCCCCACTGATCTTTTGGGGGCAGGTACAATCACCCAGCTTGGTCCTTGAAGTAGGCATAATCACAGAAATGCAAGCAAAGTGTGGGAACTAAGCCCCCTGATGTAAAGTACCAGGGAGATTTCAGAGACCGAAGGTGACTCCATAAAGTTGGTCATAAATTGCTAGGCTCATCTCTGAGTTCTGCATGGGTGGATCTTATCCTAATCACCATGCCAGACTTAAACAACTCAAAACTCAAAACTGACTGCTGTTGAGTCAATTCTGACTTGTTGCAACCTTATAGACAGAGTAGAACTGCCGCATAGAGTTTCCAAGGAGCACTTGGCAGATTTGAACTGCCAACCTTCTGGTTAGCAGCTGTCACACTTAACCACTATGCCACTAGGTTTTCCTAACAACTGAAAAAACCAAAACTCCAAACCCACTGTAGTCAAGTCAATTCTGACTCATTGCAACCCTACAGGACAGAGTAGAATTTCTCCACAGAGTTTTCAAGGAGTGCCTGGCAGATCTGAACTCCCTACCTTCTGGTTAGCAGCTGTAGCACTTAACCACTATACCACCAAGGTTTCTGAAGTCCAAGATAAATCACTTCCCACTTTCCAGTCTGACCACTGGGTGGCACACATGTGGGACAGATCTGAGTAGCAACGCAAAGGCATTGAAAACTTAACTGAAGTTAGAAGGCGAGTTGGAACTTGTAGCCTGAACCTAACCAGGTTGGTTGCCTGCTAAAATACCAAAATATTTCATAGCAGTGAAATAAGACCCAGAATTTCATAACATAATATTCAAAATGTTGAAGATGCAGTACAAAAAAATACTCAGCATATGAAGAATTTAGAATATCCTAACTTACATGAGAACCTAAAATCAACTTGCCAGTGCCAAGATGGCACACATGTTGTGATCATGACAATAACTTTGAAGCAGCTATTATAAAAAACGCCCCCTGCAAACAATTGTGAACACTCTTGAAACAAATGGAAAAACAGAACATCTCAAAAAACATGTCGAAAATATAAAGAACCAAATGGAAAATTTCAGAATTGAAAAATATAATCACTTAAAAAAAAGAAAGAAACCTCAATGACATCAATAGCAGATGAGACATAACAGGAATTAATCTAATCAGAATAAGAAAATGAAAAAAAGTAAAATTATTTGTAGAGTTTGCCAAATTCCATAGTGAAAATATTCCCACCATTGCTGATCTCACGCTACCAACTGGATATCACTGAATGTAGACTTGGGAACAGATGTGCACAACTGGCTCTTAGCCACAAACATCACTCACTTGCTCCTCAGCAACCCTTGGGTCCTTTGAGTTGCAATATTCTGACACACACACTCTGGGGCTGTTGGTTTCCCTTTCAGGTATCTGCAGCCTCATCTGAGTTGTCACTGGTGTTCTCAACCTGATTTCAAACGAATGTGCAGAAAGCAGCCAGTCTCTCCCCTTTAAAGCAGGCGCATAGGTATGAGACAACATTTCCCCATAAGGAAACTGAGGTACATGTTGATTGCATCCAGGAGGAAAGTCCTAGCTAAAACCAACAGGATGTTTCTCAAACTAAGAGCTTGATGGCTGGCACAGATAAAATGTAAAAAACCTAACCCAGATGATCGTGTCAAGAGTGTGAAGACATCCTATATCAACGAGCAAAGCTGTGCTTACATTTGATGCTCGGAGTCCTTCTCATCTTCCTTGAGCTTTTCAACAAAAGTTACTGTAGCATTCTGAATGCATCCCCATGTGAGAATTACACAGAACAGTCAAAAAAGGCTGGACAACAGGGTGGGCTGGTAGCTCCAAGGACAGGGAGTCTCTTCTGCAAAAGAGTTAGCTATTTAGCAATTAGTCAAGTTTCAAGGTGGGCATGGTTCTGATATTCTTGCATCCAGGATCAAAGATCCAGAATCCCCGAATGGCTTCTGAGCATTAGATCCTCAAAGCCACAGATATCCCTAACAGGCGCTCTAATCCAACCACCTTGGTTGTACACAAGACCAAAGGTCCAGAGAGACTAAACGACATACTCAAGGTCGTGCAGCTAATACACCAGAACAAAAAAAAGAGGTCTCCTGATTCTCAGTCCCATGCTTTTTCCTCTGATGTTACATTTCACTTACACTTCCTTTCCTCAGCAAAATTTATGTAGCTAGTGGTAACAAAGATGAGAATGTCTTTGTGCAGTTTAGAATTTTAAAACCAAAAACGAATAGGCCAGTCACAGCTGACTCTGATAGCATCAGGAAAGAGTTCATGCTATTGATATTGTTGTTGTATAAGCTAGAGAATGGAAACTCATTATGAATCCAGAAATTTGGATGGTGTTCACTAAGGAAATTAAATTGGGAAATGCTCAGGGCGCAGCTGCAGTGTTAATACAGGACTGTTGGGAAAGCGCAGTGCCCAAGGTGATGAACATATCCGGGGTGCTCCCTGCTACCACCCCACCCCTGCAGCATACACTGCCAAGTCTGGTGAATTGTATGACAAGGCAGCTGTGTGCTTGCCTGTTAATTTATACCATGGGGCACCAAAGTGCAGTGTCAGGCGGATGCCTAGAATATCGACTGCCTGCCAGTGGAACAGGCCCACCATAGGTCTTTTTTCAGAGAAGTCCGCACTGCAGCTGACTCCTTCCCACCACCACCAAACCAGCCACTTTTACAGTCCCATTAGGAAGGCTGGAATGCTATACTCTCACTGGGATAGGTTGGAATCCACAATGGAACCAACATTGAGATATTTCCAACACTCTTGGATGGGAATGGGAATATTCTAATGTTTCTGCTTCTCCTAATGGTAGCATGTCCTTGAAATCAACATATCTTTGAAGTCAATCTACTAAATTCAGCTAATTAGAATTCATTGGGACTATTAAGTATGCTTCCAGAATAATGACAACAAGCATTTACATGGAGCTCACTATGTGCCAGGTACTTTACATAAGATTAGTTTATTTACTCCTCATAACTCCAGTTAGGTACTATTATTATCTCCATCTTAAAGATGAGGAAACTGAGGCTTAGAGGTCAAATGATTTGTCCAATATCACACAGTCAGCCAAAGCAGAGCTGGTATTCAAACCTAGACAATCTGACACCTCCACCCTCTTAATCACTATTACTCTATAATCTCAAACAAAGCTAATGGTCCAGACCCATCATCCAACATTACTCGGCACCTGTAATGTACACATAATATGTTCTTTTGTTCTATTCATTGCCTTTGAGTCAGTGCAATATGAAACTTTTAACACGCACAAACCCAAAAACCAAACCCACTGCTGCCGAGTCAATTTTGATTCACAGTGATCCCACAGGATAAAGTAAAACTGCCCTATAAGTTTTCCAACACGGTCAGTCTTTACGGAAGCAGACTGTCACATCCTTCTCCATCAGAGCAGCTGGTCAAAGGAAGGAAAATACACTTTTGAATTTTCAGTGATCAAAGAAGATTTCTTGATGCAGCAACTATTGAATTAGACCTTAATAATAGCTTCAGTTTTACCTATTGAAGATTGGGGGAATGAGGAGGGTAAGGTAGATAGATAGAACGGCCAATGTGAGCAGATTCAGAGGTAGGAACATTCATAGGAAACACATAGGCCGTGAGGCTTGGGTACTAGTTGTGTGCCTGGGTCACACAGGGATTTGACCCCAGTGTGAAGGAGGACCGAGACTGATGATGAGGAGGAAGAGACAGAGCATATATTCGCATGTGTGGAAAACAAGGAGAAACCGAAAAGGCTGCTGGTCATTTACTCACGTTTTGTTTTCTCTCCCCACTCCTGTAACTGTGACTGTATCTGTCCATCACATGAATAACTAACTCACTGTCAAGCAACCAAGCAAAGGCCTGACACTGCTACATTCACAATTCTCTGCAAGTTAAAATTCATGTGATGGAAATGTTGTATTTGTGTCCCCTAAAAAACAGGATTAAACTCCTTTTAGAATCTAGTGACTAATCTAATCCACTCACTTATTGAAAGCCCCTGAAATGCAGTCACAATAGTGCGTGTTCCACAATTTTAAAACTTAGCTTCCTTTCAAGATCTCCAACTGTTCTTTTTCACTTTTACAAAAAATTGATGTGTAATTAACACACAGTTAAATATGGCTTTTGTAGTGTAGTTCTATGAATGCTGACAAACACCCACTGCAATCAAGATACATCACCCCACAAATTTTCCTCATGCTGCCCTTCTGTAGTGAACCCCCACCCCCACTCCTAGCTCCTGGCAACCACTGTGGTCTGCTTTCTGTCCCTATAGATCCGCCTCTTCAGGAAGGTCATGTAAATGGAATCATACTGTAGACTACAATTTGAGAGTGCTTTCTTACACTTAACATAAAGTAGTTGAGTTTTATCCATATTGTTGTGTGTATGAATTAGGCAGCCATTCACTTTTACTGCTGAGGAATACTCCACTTCACAGACACAAGATGGGGGGTATGTGTGTGGTAACTGTGGTAAAAATACAGATAACAGAAAATTTGCCAGTTCCACAATTTTATATGTGTAGTTTGGTGATGTTGGTTACATTTATACTGTTATGTGACTATTACCACTATCTTTTTGCACCAAGTTTTGTTTTCTTTCACCAGTTGCAAGGCATTTAGGTCATCTCCAGTTTTCAGCAATGAATGATTAAAGCCACTATAAACATTTGTGTACAGGGCTTTGTGTGAACATTAAGTTTTCATTCCACTTGGGTAAATAGTGGTAATATATTTGTACCTAGATACATAAAGAACTCTGAAAATTCAGTGAAAAGAAAAACAATCTCAATCTTCAAAATGGGCAAGTTATTTGAAAAGAGATTTTACTGAAAGAAGATATAAAAATCACAAAGACGCACATACAAAGATGCTCAACATCATTAGTTGTTTGAGGAACACAAATCCAAACCACAATGAGATATCACAGTGTACATATTAAACTTATTGCTGTTGAGTCAATTCCAACTCACAGCAACCCTGTAGGACAGAGCAGAACTGCCCCACACAGTTTCTAAGGAGTGCCCAATGGATCCGAACTGCCGACCTTTTGATTAGCAGCCATAGCTCTTAACCACTATACCACCAGTGTTTCCAGAGCCCCCAGATGATCCAAAATAAAAAAATAAACAACAATACCAAGCGCCAACAAGGATGGAGAACAAGAAGAATTCTCAAACACTGGTGGTGGGAACAGAAAACGGAACAGCCACATTGCAAAATAGTTTGACAGTTTCTTCTAAAATTAAACATGCACCTACCATAAGATCCAGTTACCCTATTCCTAGGCATTTACTCAACTGTTTTTAATCTAATTTTCCTGGATGAGACTTTTTTCTGCCTTCTTCATCAGAATGGAGTGAATATAATCTATTTTTTATGGCTTGGGTCTTAGCATTGTGATCAGTAATGGATTATACTAGGCTCTTACTTTCATGTCTACCCCCTGAGAAACAGGTATCTATACTACTTTATCGGTTAAATGTTAGGAATACATATAGAGACGCAAGACAGTTTCTACTTTAAAGGTTACTGGGGCCTGCATGACTGTTTGCCCTTCGCTGAATGGCCTCAGACTGCTGGGCCTTTCTAGTTTTTTGTTTTTTTTTTCCATATGACTTTTTCTATTTCTCCCTCACATTCACACTTTTGGCTGTTACTTCTCTTGGCTCTCAGTGGATCTGCTGCTACTAGCTTCTCATCTAATTTGCTGTGGATCAGCAAGCCAGACAATGAAGTCCATTAGAACTATGTATAAAATAAGGTTACTGATTAAAGTTAGGCTCTGACTGCCTCTCCTGATGTTTCTCCTGCAGGCTAAAGTCCACAGTCTTTGTGATAGTTATTTTGGCCTCTCAAAGGCTTTCTTTGTTTTCTTCAAGGTTCTGACTGTCTTCCAGAAAATCCAGTTAAGTTTGCTACAAGGCTAAACTACAGATAAAGCAGATGTTACAACCACTTTACATCTATCTAGTCTGATCTGTGTAAACATCTGCTCTATCTCAACGCTGTGCAAAAAGACAAGTGAGACTTATAATCTAGGTGAACTACGTTTGCATAAACTTAATGTAGTTGGCAACAGAACCATAAAGAACAAGTCATAAGCCAAAGAGCAAAAAAGCAAGGCCTGTTAGAACAAGAAAAATAAGACAACATATATGCCAAGCTCTACTTCCTACACTCAAATCCTCTGTTTCTCACTAAGACTACTCTATTTCAACGAAAGTACAAATTTTAAAAGTACAGATATCTCATCTTTCATCCATCTAAAATTGAAAGTCCCTCAGAGTAAATATCAGCATCTCACTACAATGTGCAATTGTCCTTCTAGATTTGCATGCCTTTGAGACCTCACAGAAGAGCTAAACTACAATTAAAGTCTAGCAGTAGAAACAGCAGCTCTAGTAGCTGCCTTTTGACTCTTCTATCTTTTGACAGAAGAGTAAAACTTTAGAAAATAAAGTTAAATGAAGAACCCACTTACCTTCTAAAACAACCTCTGCTCTACCGAATCAAATATGCATTTTTATTGTCTTTTTTTTTTTTTTTAATTCAGCAAGCTTTGGGCTAGGTCTTCTAGAAAAAGGAATGCACAGCTCATCTTTGCTTTGTGCCAAATACATTGCCTCAAATACATCAGCAATTTCCATTCCTAAGAAGGGTTCAGTCACTCGCTGAATGAAATAATTTTCCACAGCAGAGGAAATGAGGAGATTGGATATTCTATCAGATGGGCAACTGAACAAACAGGGCTCCAGGTGGCCAATGTCACAGAGATGAAGGCACACAGGGGAATAAGGAGATCTCTGGGTTTCAATGACTTTCTCTTCATTAACATCCAACAAAATGTAATCACATTTCCACCATGATAGCAGCACTTTTTCAAACAACTCCCAGATAATAATCTAGTCTAACATAACGCTGTTTCTTTAGAAGGACACGATTTATTAGGATACTGAGTTATTTATTTTCATTTCCTTTAATTGTCTCTTTAACCTTAGTCTTTAAAAAAAAAAAAAAAAAAATCTTTCTCTTTCTTGGGTAGTTCCAGACAAAGGTGTCAAAGATTGAAGGAAATGGACCCCTGTTATTACTATGAAAGGCTTTAAGCAGTTGAGAATATTATTTTGTCAGTTTTATAATTGACTGTGACATTTTCCCTTTTGGGAAACATAATCTCTAAGCTCTACCTCTGCCTTAGATGCCTGTTTTTCAAAATAAATCTCAAATGACTTTGTGTCAGTGAAGTGACTTCTAGCATTCACTACTCATAAAAAGTAGTTTGTTTCTGTGTTCTGTATTTAGGTAGCTTTCAAAACAATATTAGGTTTATTCAGCTAAATAGTAAGATCTTTTACACTTGCAGAAGCAGTCATATTCTTGAGACTGTACTGACTGGTCATGTCTTCTTCAAAACCCTTTAATCATATTAAGGAAATACTGTCAGTTCTTTTAGATGAGATCATGGTATTTTGGTTACAGTTTTGTAAAAACTCCTTATATTTTAGAGAAACATACTGAAATATATATGAATGAAATAATAGGATATCTAGGGTTTACTTCAAAATAGTATGGGAAGAGGTGGGGCAAGGCAGATAAAACACAACTGGCTATGAGATGACAATTGTTGCAGCACGGTGATGGCTACGTGAGGAGCTGTCACATTGTTCTGTTTTCTTGTGCATCAGGATATCAAACAACAAACTGGAAAAAAAATTAAAATTTTCCATAATAGAAAGTTAAAAAACCTTCCATCACTCTCACGCCTAGAGAAATAACAGCATCTTAGCCTGTCCTTCAAAGCCTCAGGTAGACTTGACCCTTGCAAAGCTAATTTTTAAACCTCATTTCTCCCTATTCCCACTCTCGGCCCAATGCACCCACCAAACTGGACTTCTGACAGTATGCTGAACATATGTGACACATTCTGGCTGTGGGTTTTGGCACATTTATCCCCTTTGACATAAAAGTCTTGACCGTCCCACCTTTATCTCTACCTATCTCTACCTGTCAAAATCCATCCTGTCCTGTTTTAAACACCACTTTTTCCATGAAGATTCTAATTAACCTCCCCATCAGAAACTCAATTTCTCCTCAACATATTGTCATTACATTGCCTGAATAATTATTAAAAATTACCTCATTAAGTGGTAATAGTAATACTTAACAACAAATCATTCACAGAAAATAATCACTGATGTGGTTCAATGCCAAAATGTTGTTTCACCAAAATGTATTGATTTGAAAATAGTTATGATAAACACAATTAATATCATTGAATTTTGAAAAGGGACATGATTTGTTATGTATATATTTACCATAATAAAAAGAAATCCAAGGAACAAATGTTACTGAATACCTAGCATACGGCACGGTGACTTATTCTTGAAACTTTATATAAAGTATAGAATTTGATGCCAAATGAGGTATATTTACACTAAATTTTCAATCAAGGGTTTGAATGATGGAAGAGATAGCATGCACTACACTGTTATCACTAAGTATTTAATAAGCATCAATTCTCTAAGCATGAATGAATGAGACTGCCTAAAGACTAGCCATAGCCACTTGCAGAGACAGCTTCCGTCACTCCAGAGATTTCAAACTAAGTCTCAAAAGGAAGGCAGATGGAACAGAACCAGACAGACAACAAAAGTATCCATATTTCAAAAGTAAGAACAATTTGACATGGGAAATTTTCTCATGATACCATATTAGGTTGGAAAAAAAAAAAAGAAGGATACTGAACTGTATATATAATACTGATTTTGTAAGGAAAAAAGGTATGTTTCTATATATACATAGAAAAAGAACAAAAACTGTCACTAGTAATTGTCTCTAGGTGAATGATAGGTGATTTTTCTTTCTTTTTGCTATTCTCTCTCAGAAATTTTTATGATGAGCAGGTATTGAGTCCTGGAGCCATAGTGGTTAAAAGTTCAGGCTGCTGATCAACAGGTTGGTGGTTTGAATCCAGCATCTGCTCTGTGGAAACCCTACAGGGCAGTTCTACTCTGTCCTAAACTCTGTAATAGGGTTGCTAACTGTCACAATAAACTTGATCATGATGGCTTTGTTTTTGTTTTTTAACATCAGAGTAGGGTTCACATACAAAAAAATGTTCAGTAACATTAGTCATTAGGGAACTGCAAATCAAAACCACAATAAGATACCATTTCACCCCCACGAGGATCGTAAACTCTGGTGGCATTGTGGTAATGCTACAGCTGCTAACCAAAAGGTCAGTAGTTCGAATCCACCAGGTGCTCCTTGGAAACTCTATGGGGCAATTCTACTATGTTCTATAGTGTCACTATGAGTTGAAATCAGCTCAACAGCAGTTAGTTTAGATTGTTCATACAATTTGGAGAAAATATGACTAAAATGTATATTTACAAACTAAGTCATTAGTTCATTCCTTAGATCAAATAGATTAAATATTTAAATCTGAAATAGTGGAGTCATAATAATACTAGAAGAAAATATGGGCAAAGCTTTAAACAATCATACAGTGGGAAAGGTGGATGTATCTAAGATGACACATAACTCAGAAGCTATAAGGGAAGAATGATGAATTTGACTACACAATTTTTTTTAATGCTGCATTACAAAAAAAAAAAAAAAATACTACTACTGGAAATCCAAAAGAAAAACTAAAAACCCACCACAAGCAAAGGCTAGTTGCTTAGCATATAAACCAAAAACCTAAACCAAACCATTTCCATCAAGTCAACTCCAACTCACAGTGACCCTATAAGACAGAGTAGAACTGCCCCAGAGGGTTTCCAAAGAGTACCCGGTAGATTCAAATTGCTGATGTTTTGGTTAGCAGCTGAACTCTTAATCACTATACCACCAGGGTTTTCTCATATGTAAAGAGCTCCTACAAATCAATAATAATAAGACTAAAAATCCAATTAAAAATTAACTAGGCAAAAGATTGTTGTTGTTAGCACCATCAATTCAGTTTCAACTTACAGTAACACTAAGTACAACAGAACTAAACACTGCCAAGTCCTGCTCCATCCTCCTGATCATTGTTATGCATGAGCTCATGGTTGCAACCACTGTGTCAGTCCATCTCATTGAGGTTCTTCCTCTTTCTTGTTGACCCTCCATTTTACCAAACATGTTGTCCTTCTCCAGGGACTGGTCCCTCCCAATAACGTGAGATAAAGTCTCTTCATCCTTGTTTCTAAACAGTAGTGTGGTTGTGCTTCTTCCAAGACAGATTTTTTTCATTCTTCTGACAGTACATGCTATATTTGGTACTCTTGGTCAGCAGTTCAAATCCACCAGGTACTCCCTGGAAACTCTATGGAGTAGTTCTACTCTATTCTATAGAATTTCTATGAATCTGAATCGACTCAATGGCAATAGGTTTGGTTTGGCCAACACTATAATTAAAAATCGTCAGTGTTTCTTAGGTCTTCTTTATTCATTGTCCAGCTTTCACATGCACATTAAGTGATGGAAAACACCATGGCTTGGGTCAGGCACACCTCAGCCTTCAAAGTGACATCTTTGCTTTCGAATACTTTAAAGAGGTCTTTTGCAGCAGACTGATCCAATGCAATAACACATTTGATTTCTTGACTACTGCTTCCATGGACATTAATTGTGGATCCAAGTAAAATAAAATCCTTGACATCTTGAATATTTTCTCTGTTTATCATGATGTTGTTTAGTGGTCTAGTTGTGAGGATTTTTGTTGTCTTTATGTTGAGGTGCAATCCATGACGAAGGTTGTAGTTTTTTACCTTGATCAGTAAGTGTTTCAAGCACTCTTTACTTCCAGTAAGCAAGGCTGTGTCATCTGTATATCCCCACCTTGTTGACCCCACCTTCTTTTTCACATAATTCAGCCTCTGAGATTATTTTTTCAGCATTCACACTGAATAAGTATGATGAAAGGCTACAACCCAGACACATACCTTCCCTGACTTTGAACCACACTGTATCCCCTGATTCTGTTAGAATAACTTCCTACTGGTCTATGTACAGGTTCCTCATGAGCACAACTAAATGTTCTGTAATTCTCATTCCTCACAATGTTATCCGTAGTTTGTTATGGTCCACACAGTTGACTATGTCTTTGCATAGTCAATAACACATACATAAGTAAACATCTTTCTGGTATTCTCTGCTTTCAGTCGAGATATATGTGACATAAGCAATGACATTTCTCATTCCTTTGAATCTAGCTTGAATTTCTGGCAGTTCTATATTGATGTGCTGCTGCAACCACTTTTAAATGATCCTCAACAAAATTTTACTTACGTGTGATATTAATGATAGTGCTCAATAATTTCCACATTCTGTTGGATCACCTTTTGGGGGGGATTGGCACAAATATGGATATCTTCTCATCAGTTGGCCAAGAAATTGTCTTCCAAATTTCTTGGCACAGACCAGTGAACATCTTCAGCTCTGCATCTGTTTGTTGAAACATCTCAAACAGTATTCTGTAAATTTCTAGAGGCTTGTTTTTCATCAATGCCTTCTGTGCAGCTTGTACTTCTTCCTTGAGTATCACTGATTTTTCATTATATGCTACCTCCCGAAATGGTTGAAAATTGACCAATAAAATGAGTCTGTGTATTCCTTCCATCTTCTTTTGATGTTTGTTGCATTGTTCAATATTTTCACTGCGGAATCCTTCAGTATTTCAGCTTGAGGCTTGAATTTTTTCTTCAGTTCTTTCAGCTTGAGAAATGGAGAGCATATTCTTCCTTTCCGGTTTTCTCCAGCTCCAGGTCTTGGCACATTTCTTGTAATATTTTACTTTGTCTTCTCTAGTCACCCTTTGAAATCTTTTGATCATCTCTTTTACTTCATCATTCCTTCTGCTCACTTTAGCTATTCTACATTCAATAGCAAGTTTCAGAGTCTCTTCTGATGTCCATTTTGGCCTTTTTTTCTTTCCTTTTTATCAACTTCCTGCTTTCATAATGTATGATGTTCTTGATGTCATTCCACAACTTCTCTGCACTTTGGTCATTAGTGCTCAATGCATCAAATCTCTTCTTGAGATGGTCTCTAATGGCTTGGCTTTATACTCAAGGTCCTATTTTGGCTCTTGTGGACTCACTATAGTTTTCATCAGCTTCAACTTGAACTTGCCTATGAGCAACCAGTGATCTGCTTCACAGTTGGTGCCTGGTCTTGTTCTGACTGATGATATTGAGCTTCTCCTTTGTCTCTTTCCACAGATGTATTCTATTTGATTCCTTTGTATTTCATCTGGTGAGGCCCATGTTTATAGTCACTATTTATCTTGTTGAAAAAAGATATTTGTAGTGAAAAAGCCATTAGCCTTGCAAAATTTTGCCAAGTGATCTCTGATGTCATTTCTATCACCAAGGCCATATTCTCAAATGACCAATCCTTCTTTGTTTCCAACTTTTAATTCCAATCACCAGTAATTATGAGTGCATATTCACTGCATGTTTGATCAATTTCATACTTCAGAAGCTGGTAAAATTTCCAGTTTCTTCATTTTCAGCCTTAGTGGTTGGTGCATAAACTTAAACAATAATCATATTAACTGATCTTTCTTGTAGGTGTATGGATATTATCCTACCATCGATGGCATTATACTTTAGGATTGATCTTGAAATAGTTCTTTTGATGAAGAGTGCAATATCATTCCTCTTCAATTTCTTCTTCCTGGCATAAAAGACCATATGATTGTCCAATTCAATACAAAAGACATTGTACAAGGATATGCATTGTAACAATACAGTAACAAAAAAACGGAAACTATCTAGATGTTCGGCAAAAAAGCATAGTTCATCCATAGACTGAATCAGGCATTTCTATGAATATTGACATGCCAAGCCATGAATGTCCTCAAAAATAACATTAAATGAAAAAAATTAGGTGTAGAAGACTATATAGAATATCTCTGGAGAACCAACAAGAAATTGGTAGTAGTCATTGCATATGGGAAGGTTAGCCGAATGGCTACAGGATAGGGTAGGATGAAAACTTTTAATTTGGGGGTACTTTCAATTCAGCTATTTGTGTTTTTTTTACTTTGTGGATTCTGTACCACATGCATGTACTGATTATTAAAAATTAATCATTTTAAAATAAATAAAAATTAAAATATCATTAACATGTAGATACAGAAGAAGATAATAACTCAAAATGTTCATGTCCGAACAAGTTTCACAAGTGTGTGAAAAATTAAGCCTGCAGAGGGAGGGCAGTGTCACTGATACTTAGAATATAGGAAGAGAATGTTAAATTATCATCCATGACTTTAAAAAGCTAAGCAAAGATAGTCTGAGTGCAGTTGTAAGTCCTTAAGGAAGAAAATCTAGAAAGCCCTACAGATATGATAAGAAATATCCAGCTGGGCTTATGAATTAAAAAAGAACACAGAAAATCATACTGTACCATAAGATAATACTGTACCATAACATAATCATATCATTCAGAAAATACTGCATGACACTAATGGCACTAAAGTGTAATAAGAAAAATTAAAGAGAACAATAAGTCAGTTTCCCACTGAATTTGGCATAGATATAACCCATGAGTCGGATCCGACTCGACGGCACTTGGCTTGGCAATAGAAGCTTAGTTCAATTTATTTTCCTAGATCATGTTGATAATCAACAGGCAATCTTTGGAGATTTGTGGTCAGGGCATGCCATGGAGGAATCTGTGACTTTTCTTTTCCTGAAAATAAACTCAGAGCATGCATATGCATGCACACGCACACAACTTGACCCCAGTGCCATGCTGACCAGTCAGCTGGCAACATCACTGCCTTTAACCTTTGTTATTTATGATCCTCATTGCGGTCTAACTCATCTCTGCTCTTTGACTGGATCATTCCAGTTTGCCTCAGAAGCAAATCAGAAGGAAATAGAACTTAAATCAGAACTGAGCTGGAAAAGTTGAGCACAGACAGCAGGAAGGGGCTAGGCCAAACTGTGTAAACCTTCTAAACAAGCCAATTAAATATTACTGAACACACAATAGTTTCTCTCATGTGATGATAAGAAGGCAGCCAGAAACAGATAGTAAGAAGATCCACCAAAATGATTTGACTTATAGAAAGTCAATAAAGCGCACTGCCTTGTACTAGGCTGCTGAGAAGCATTCCAAGTGAGATACTGTTTGAAAGGCCAAGAAGTAGAGGTTAAGCCACAGGCCATTAAAAAATACCTAGAATATCTCTGAGGTAGTTCCACTTGACGGCCACCATAGGGTATTTAAAAGAGCTGGCTATATTTCATTTGGCCTCATGAGAACAGGCTAAGAGTATATGTTGATGTACATATTCATTTGGCACATTTTTTTTGCATCTTTTCTGAATTTTACATGTCGGTTATTATATTGCCCATTGCCACTGAGTCAATTCCAACTCATAATTGTTTGTTTCCTGTTTCATCAGGAATACTCTCTGGATAACCGAAAAACAAGCTCTCATTGCCATCAAGTCAATCCCAACATGTAAGCACCCTATAGGACAGAAGGGAACTACCCCATAGAGTTTCCAAGGACCATCATGTAGACTCAAAGTGCCAACTTTTTGGTTAGCCATCACTGCACTTAACTACTATGCCACCAAGGTTCCCACTATCTGGGTGAAGGATGACATGATCTGTAGGATCCTTGATGCTGCCTCTCCTGACATCTAGTGGACAGATGCTAAAGTAACTAGAATTTTTTACAGGATCAGTTTCAGATGGAGTGAATTCATTCTCTTCTTTCTCCACCCCTCACCTGCACTTTGCTTTCTTCCCTTCCTTCCCCTCCCCTTCCTCTCTCTCTCTCATATATATATTTTTTAATATAATAGAAGACTCTTATGCTTGTGTTTCAAGGTAGAAAGCAAAACTATACCTATTGTTAATGGATCTCTTTAAAGTGTTGAAAAGCAAAGATGTCAGTTTAAGGACTAAAGTGCACCTGACCCAAGCCATGGCATTTTCAATCACATCTTATGCATGTGAAAGCTAGACAATGAATAAGGAAAACAGAAGAAGAATTGATGCCTTTGAATTGTGGTGTTGGAGAAGAGTATTGAGTATAACATGGACTGCCAAAAGAATCAACAGATCTGTCTTGAAAGAAGTACAACTAGAATGCTCCTTAGAAGCAAAGGCGGTGAAATTACGTCTTACATACTTTGAGTGTGTTGTCAGAAGGGATCAGTCTCTGGAGAAGGACATCATACTTGGTAGAGGGTCATCGAAAAAGAGGAAGACCCTTCACAAGATGGGCTCGAGCCACTGTGGGCATGGTACAGGAGCTGATAGTGTTTCATTCTGTTGTTCATAGGGTCTCTGTGAGTCTGAACCAACTCAATGGCATCTAATAACAACAACATTGATGATTCTGAGCTATACACCTATACTAGTCTGGTTTGTACTCAACAAAACAGCCATGTTTGTGTTCCCTTAGGATGGTCCTGTACTTCCAGTGGCTCTCCTTTGTAGGCATCCAAGACATCAAGTCCTGGCAGTCAAAAGCATGGGCTTTCTATAGGTTGTCTATGGTTGCTGTAAAAAATCACCACACACTTAGTGGTTTAAATCAACACAAATGTATTCTTTTACAGCACTGGAAGTCAGAAGTCTCTGGCATGGGTCTCACTGGGCTAGTCAAGGTGTTGGCCGGGCTGCTTTCCACTGTGGAGGATGTAGGGCGGAGTCTCTGTTTCCTTGCCCTTCCCACCTTTAGAGGCGGCCCACAAGCCCCACATTATGTTACAAATCAGTGGGATTTTTATGTTATTTAAACCAAATATTTACTCTTTAGAAAACCCATCTTTTCAACAATTAATCATTGGTTTTATCTAGAAACAGAAGCAACTAGAATTCAATGAAGTTTTATAGGTGAACATTGCTTTTTGGAAAAAAGTATGTACTTGATGTACCTTATATCAAGTAGTAATTCTTCTTCACTAGCATATAAACTGATGAAAGGAAAAATATATTTTCCTCTCATATTCATTTTCAAGCACATATGTTTGTGTGTTCTATTATGGGTACAGGAGTAAACATTTGAATTGGACTCCTAATGCTTCCTTTGATTATGAACCTTGAATTGCAATTAACTTACATACACTTAGCTCTAATATTTGTCTTGTGAAGATGTAAATTCAGATGCCTCTCAGTTTCAAAGTAACTGTGATTATCAGATTTGAAGTGGCCCTTTTAGTCTTTACGTGTTGACTGCTTTTATGCCAGTATAAGTTAGCATAAAATACATGGAGTAATAGGGTTGAAATATGCTTATTTTTTTTATCTAATTCATTATGATAAAAGAAAATAAAACAACCTTGAGTGGATAAATGGGAAATCAGATGGCAGAGATTTACAGTACCTGTGCTCCAGGTTTCAATAGTTTGAGGACCAGACGTGTACTTCAGAACTACGAATATTCGTTTCCGTGGAGAGTCTTTTCCAAGGCTGCCCTTTGTTTATATGACTTGGCTCCACATTTGTTAATTTTCTACAGATTGTAGGTAATAATATGGCTCTGGAAGCCATACTGGTTTGTTATTCTTGGTCTTAATTCCCTTCAAGGTCTACGTGTGCCAATCACAAGTAGGCCTAGCAAGCTCAAGGAATGGGTATTAAAATTCATGCCTTCAGGAATGATTTTTTTTTCCTTCTTAGATTAACTTGGTAGTGGAAACAGTGAAGCACTCAGCTGCTTAACCATTTCATTGGTGGCCCAGACCCACCCAGTGGCTCCATGGGAGAGAGACCTGGCAATCTGCTCCCAAGAGGATTATAACAACAACAAAAAAAAACCTATAGAGTAGTTCTACTTTGTCACATGGGGTTGCTCTGAGTTGGAATCCACTGGACAGCACCTAACAACAAAGATTAACTTGAAAGACTGGACTACAAATTTTTAGCTCACATTCCAGTAAAAACCTAGTGGTAACTAGAGCTACAAATAGTTACAGAGATCTAAAAGCCTAATAACTTCCGTGGGTAAATACCATTTAACAGGAGCACACAGTGAACACTCAAGTCAATATGTCCTCTGTATCAGTAACATTGCCAGGAGTCCAGACACGACCCAGAATGGGCCTAAGTCAACCGGGAAAGCAGAGCAAGGTGACGGGGAAACGCATCACGTACCTCTCCAGCGCTGCCTACTTACTAGCACACCCTAACCCACAGAGGAATATTACCCTGCATTTACAGATAATCACAGAACTAAAACAAAAAAGCAACATAGAGGCAGGCAGATGCTACGGGTTAGAAAAGAGAATTTGAGACCCTTTCAAGTCTGTCTTTGCACAGACCAGTCTATCATTTTTCTAGATACTTTACAGTGAAAACTAGCTATAATTCTACCAGGAAACAGGCTTGTCACCTGTGCTCTCTTCTAATTATCTCTGATCAGGCATATGCTAGAGGAAGTGAGGTTTCAGTGGCTATGATTGAGCCCAGAGCAGAGCTAAGTCTGTAATTATAAGCTGGTTAAATCAGAGCTTTTCTGGAACTGTGCAGCCATTTGTGCAAATTGCCTCAATATTTTTAAACTGTAAACTTGTCCTTTAATAGTGATATGTGAAATCTGAGATGAACAAGTAATAGTTTAGGAAAAGTAAATTTGTCAGTAAATTCACCAATGCACAAAATGAACAGAGCTAGCCATGGGCAGGGAAAAAAGAGCATTTATTGTAGAGAGAAGTTATATATTTGCTCAGTAACCTTTCATGAAGTTGGAAGATATGCCCTGAGAGGTACTTCTAAATTTGGAACACCAAAACTTCGCAATGTGTCCATCCAATTTACCACTGTATGTCTCATTTACTAGTTTAGGTGAAGGGCAGTTATCATAAAACCCGGATTCAAATCCTAGGACATCTGTTCATTTTCTGGTTGTGTGCTGTTATGGTCAATTTATGAGATCTTTGATGTTAGGAGAAATCACTTGATCTCTCTGATTGTCAGGCTTCTCATAAAAAATTTCCTAATCACACTTCAGGGATGTTGTAAAGATCAAATGAGATAACTGGTTAAAAATACGTAGCATCATCCTTGCTAGAGCAATGGCACTTAATAAATGCTTGGTGATAATAATAGTTATTATGGAAGCAAAAAGTTTTTACAAGCTCTCTCTAGGAGAAAAGGGTGTTTCCTTTGACTATATCCCTACTTCATCCCAATCCAATTCCTCATTATAATTATAAGGCAGAATCAATAAAAGGAATTCTTTCAGACTGAAGTGAGCTAACCACACTCCTCTTTGAGATAGAGAAAAGCTGTTCCAGAATGGTATGCTCTCTCCCTCCTTCTATAATACCCCTGGAAACCCTGGTGGCATAGTAATCAAAGGCTACAGCTGTTAACCAAAGGGTTGGCTGTTCAAATCTGCCAGGTACTCCTTGGAAACTCGATGGGGCAGTTGTACTCTGTCTATAGTTCTACTCCATCTATACGGTTGCTATGAGTCAGAATTGGCTCAACAGCAAGGATTCAGTTTGGGTTTATAACAACTCTAGGAGCCCTGGTGGCACAGTGGTTGAAACTGCTCAACACAGGTCTGCAGTTTGAATCCACCAGCTGCTCTACGGGATAAAGTTGTGGCAGTCTGCTTCTGTAAAGATTACAGTTTTGGAAACCCTAAGGGGCAGCTCATAGGGTCATGAGGAGTTGGAATCAACTTGGCAACAGTGGGTTTTCTTGGTTTATAATGCCCTGAAATGATAGTTGATGTGGTTCTTTAAAAAAAAAAAAAAAAAAAAAAAAAAGGTGCATACACAGTAGAAAGTAGATCCCCTTAACTGGACTTCACCATAAACTGAAAGGTTTTCTAAACTCAACCCAATATTTCAAAGGATAGAGTAGCAGGGACAGGGGTCTGGGGGCCATGTCTTCAGGGGACATGGAGGCCAATTGGCATAACTAGTCTATTGCTAAGAGAGTCTTCTGCACCCCTATTGGTGAATGGTGGCCAGGGTCTTAAAAGCTAGCAAGCTGCCATCTGAGGTACACCAAATGGTCTCAACTCACCTGCAACAGATGATGACTGAGAACAACAAAGATACAAGGGAAAAAGAGTCCAGGAGACAGAAGGATCCACATGAATGGGAGACTATCAACACAAGACCGGAAGAAGAGGATGGTGCCCAGCCACCAGGAAAGGCAGCCGTGACAGGGAACACAACGTACAGTCCCTGAGGCAACATGAGAAAAAGAGGTGTGCAGCCCAAGAACTCTACTAAAGGACCAGAATTGATGGTCCAACAGCCTGAAGGATCCCTTGGGAACATGGCCCCTAGACCTCCTGCTGTCCCTGACTAAAAATCAGTACTGAGGTCCTCTTTAGACAAGAATAGACTGGACTCGGGGACACCGTGTGACCATATCATGTGCGTACTTTATGGTTCTATGCATTTATAGGCGGCTGTCCTACTGGTCTCTTTCTGGATGAGAGAGAAGAGGGTGGTGGGGGACAGATTTTTGTTAAGAGGATATTAGATATATAGAACGCAAAGAAGGAGCGTGCTGTCACTGGGTAGGGAGAGCAGAGGGAGCTGCAGATAGGTGAACATGCAAAACTGATTTGGATTGTATACTTTCACTTAATCACAATAAAAAAAAATTTAAAAATGATACATAAACAATGAGTTAATTATTTGCAAAGGAAACAAATACTCGTAAGTGGTACTTTCACTGAGTAAACAAAAGAGGAAACTGGGAGTTCTTTACAGGCATCTAAGTGAAATCATTTATGGTGCCTTACACATGTGTGTCTTATGACCTATATTCTGTTTCACTGTTCACCTCTCAGATATGTGCCATTGGAAGAGTCTGGCAACACAAACACATGAAAATATCCTTAATCAAGTGCATATGTGTAGATTCTGCATTCTGCTCTGAGAGGTGGATAAACAAGAACTGGAGTCACTCGTTCATGCACTTGGGCAGCTGCACGGTTGGACCGATGCCACCCAGATTCCCCACTGAAACAAAGGAAGCAAACTCTGTTTTCAAGAAAATAACTCCTAACACTTCGGCCAAACAGTTGCTTCCAAATGTTATCCTCCTTAAGGAACACTAATAATTATAAATATATGATTAAGTGGCATTTGGAAAGATTACCTGTGTGCATGTGAGATGTTTAACCTTTCTCATTTTAAGACACCTAGACTGCGGTCATTTACTTGGGCTTTAAAGGGCAAGGCCTGACATTTGGTGTTTGGTGGATTTAACAGGCCGTTTGTAAGCTTAAAGGTTTTGCCTGGTTAAATCAGGTTTTATCACGGAGGCTATTTGCAACTTTATGCTCTACCTCACAGAAATGTCAGTGTTTGCCTTTCCTTTGAACTGGGCATAGCAACTCAAGGTTTGTCCCTGGGTAGCTCTGAAAATAGAAGATCCTTGGTTTCAGGTCTATGTTCTGACCTTCCCGCAAGTAGCCCTTATGAAGAGCTCACTTTTACTAAAGGTGCTATAAGGCCTCCAGGTGACTGAACAACCGTCTTTTGGGAGAAACAAAACACTTTTAACTCTCTGCCACACTGAAAATTCCCAGTATGTTTTCCTTTATTCTCTTCTCGGTGGAAAAAGGAAGGAAAAAAAACAACAACAACATATTTTGATAATAAGCTTGAGAAATACATTTTCTATGGATTCTGTGGAAATAAATATCTCATTCAGTATGGGAAATTAAACTCCAGCTGGGCTTGCAATGCAGCTTGGCAGGCCTCTTGTTGACTCCCTCATGAATTTCTTAGAACAGTTGTTCCAAATCCAAACTGTTTCCACTGCTCCCAGTTCTACCCCAGCTGTCCCTCCTCTCACAGATGACCTCATCACCTCTTTACTGCAAAGACTGTGGCCGTGTGGGCTCCCTCGTTCCCCTTCCTCCCTCAAGCCACGTAATGTGGTGCTTTTGCTTGTGCTCCACCACAACATTTCTGTCTCAAAGAAAGAGGTGGCTCTCTTTTTCCTTTGCAAATCTGTATCTTCTACTTGAACACAACCATCCCCACTTCAGTCCTGAGAGAAACTGTTCCATCACCTATTTTCAGTAGCTCCTTCTCCATGGTCTAGAAACATATTCAGGGCCCCCCTGATTTTGACCCAAGTCACCATCCTAGTCCCCATCTTCCTGTCCCAAGCCAAACTTCTCAAACACATAGTTGTTACACACTGACACCTTCCTCAGCACACTTTCATTCCTTAACTCTTTGTAATCTAGCTTGCACTTCACCATTCCACTACACTCTATTGAAAACCAACAGAGACTTAATGATTTGGCAGATTTGATGACCTCATCTCAGATTTTACCCTGTATAACCCCACCGCAGCATTTAACAATTTTGCACACCTCAAATTCAAACATTCCATTGCCGTCCAGTCAAATAGGGTTTTCTAGATTGTAATCTTTAAGAAAGCAAATCACTAGATCTTTCACAGAGCCACTGGATGGGTTCAAACCAGTAAACTTTCAATTAGCAGCTGAGCTGGCCCCACCAAGGCTCCTTGCCTCTGGACTTCTAAAGTAGTCTAACCTATCCTTTAAATGTAAGCATTCTTTATAGGTCCTCATCTTTTCTATATTTTCTCTTTTTATGAACTTAGGATTCCACAGATCCAATTATTATCTCGATGTGGATGGCAACCTAATCTGTATCATTCACTTTTGTCTTCATCCATCAATTATTTACAGAAGGTATGCCATATAAATAGAGTGATGATACAATCAGGGGCAGATTATCCAACAGGCAAGCTAAGTGTGGTGTTTACCTAGCTTACCAGATCACCTTTAATGAATAATTTCACATTTTTCACCACATCGAAGATTTTCCTTCTAAGTATGGCTGGCATGATATCAGCAATCGGTTTGTTTTGTTTGTGTTACCCTGTATATATAGCCAAAAAACCAAGCCCATTGCTATCAAGTCAATTCCACCTCATAGCAACCCTTTAGGACACAGTACAACTGCACCACAGTGTTTCCAAGAAGCAACTGGTGGATTTGAACTGCCAACCTTTCGTTTAGGAACCATATCACTTAACCACTATGCCACCATGATTTCCTCCTTGTTTTAGTCAGCTTAGGGCTGCTCTAACAGAAATCCACAGAGTGGATGGCTTTAACAAAGGAGGGTTTATTCTTACATAGTCTGGTAGGCTGCAAGTCCATATTCAGGGTGTCTGTTCCAGGGGAAGGCTTTCCCCCGTGTTGGCTCTGGAGGAAAGTCCAGTATCACATCAGCCTCTGTCCAAGGAGCATCTTGGCGCAGGAACCTCAGGTCTAAAGGACGCGCTCTTCTCCTTGTGCTGCTTGCTTGATGGTTTGAGGTTCCCAATTCTCTGCCTTGCTTCTCTTTCCGTTTATCTCTTGCAGAATGAAAGGATTAAGGGTGGGGCAAGCCATACTCCAGGGAAATTCCCTTTACAGTGGAGCAGGGAGATGATTTTATGAAGGGATTTACAGTCCCACCCTAATCCTTTAACATACAGCATAGAAAACCACAAAATGGAGGACAGTCCCAAAATACTGGGAATCATGGCCCAGCCACATGGCTACACATATTTTTGGGGGGACAGAACTCAATCCATGACACTCCTATATATATATATATATATTTAAAAATTTTTTTAAAACACTGCCATCAAGTCGATTCTGACTCATAGTGACCCTTCTAGGACACAGTAGAAGTGCCCCATAGAGTTTTCAAGGAGCGCCTGGCAGATTTGAACTGCTGATCGTATGGTTAGCAGATGTAGCACTGAACCACTATGCCACAAAGATTATCCTAACGGGTAAGAAAGGCCCCAAGTCATCCAAAACTGAAATTCCTTAAGCAGTGATTTTCAAGCAAATAGTCTTTCAGCTCTCTTTTCCTGCCCCATCCCATGTTGGCTTCTTCTTCTAACCACATATTTTAGAGTTCACAAGTAAGTATAGACATGAGGCTGCTTTCAGTGAACACAGATGGAATCTGGTCCTAATAAATAGGTAAATATTGACTTTCTATTAACAGTTCACATTTATTGACTACTTACTACATACCGTATCCTACACTAAACTCTTTACCCATGTTATCTACAACTCACATCAATCCCTGTAAGGCCAGCATTTAAATTATAGGATGCCTAAGAGTGACTCTGCTCAGTGGTTGACATTCAAGAGAAATGATAAGTTATGTTGGTATTCTACACATTCAAGAGACTCAGTTGGTCCTCCAAGGCTACTTACTGCCCATGTTACTGTGCTTATTTACTGTCCTAGTTGCTAAAAGAGCTGCTAAAGTGGGCCTACAGTCTTAATAGGGGCAGGAGCAAAGACATAGGGACTATAAATAATTCATTTCTCCATGATACCCAGAATATAGTAATTGCTTCATTTTAACACATATTTGGTGAATCAATGAATGAGGGAGTGGAGACAGCATTCAAAAGTTGTGTCATTTCCATGGTGCAACACCAGAAGGGTATTATCTAATAGACAAGGTAAGCACAGGGTTATTTGTGCTTACTTGTTCATTACAAATGATATGGTAAGCAAGGTAAGTACCATGTTTACCTTGCCTGTTGGATAATCCACCCTTATTATACAATTTATCATCCCAACTGGGATATTTTGAGCACCAAAGAGGACACTATCAATATTCATGCCAGAATAACAGGCATAAACCTAGAATGTCTCGGCAAGCTGTAACATAAGCTAAACCTAGATAAAAGATAGTCTGCTAGGCATTATTAGGTTACAAAGGTAAGTGATAATTCATCCTGCTCTCAAAGAACACTCAGTCTAGTAAAGTGATAAGACATGCACATAAGTAAGTAAACCCAAAACCCCACTGCCGTTGAGTTGATTCTAACACAGAGTGACCCTGTAGACAGAGTATAACTTTCCCATAGAGTTTCTAAGGAGCACCTGGCAGATCTGAACTGCCAACCTTTTCGTTAGCAGCCATAGCACTTAACCACTACACCACCAGGGTTTCTGACATACGTAAACAGAATACAAGTAAACAGACAAACAAAAAAGTGCCCTAGAATGGATTCTGGCTCATACCAACACTCAAGGACAGAGTAGGACGCCCTGTAGGGTTTCCAAGGAGTGCTTGGTGGGATTCAAACAACTGCCCTTTTTGTTAGCAGCCAAGCTCTTAATCTCTGCTTCAACAGGGCTCCAGAACACTGTCAGAAAGCGATAAATACTCTGAGAGAGGTCCATATGGAATATAGTGGGGTTTTCAGGATAAGAAGAGAGTATTTAGACCTGTAGAATCAAGAAAAGCTTTGTGACTATGCCATATGAGAACCTGGGTGGTTTAAACAGCTAATATGCTCAGTTGCTAATCTAAAGGTTACAGGTTTGAATTCACCTAAAGGTACCCTGGAAGAAAGCCTTTGATGATCTACTTCCAAAAAAAAAAAAAAAAAGCCACTGAAAACCCTACGAAGCAGAGTTCTACTGCAACTCAGGTGGTGTCACCATAAGTTATAACTGACATGATGGTAAGTGGTATGTGCAGGCATATGAGGATGAGGAGGTTAGAGTTTCAGGCGGAGGAACAGCACGAGCAAGGTGGGAAGGGCCCCACCTATTGTTTTTCAGTTTGTGTGCTGCAAAAGCATGCCACATCTAAGAGGACACCATGCACATTGTTAATCTCTTGATTATTTGAAACTTTTCATATTTTAGTAATTTTTTTACTCCAAAAGTGAATGATACATATTTATTACAAAAATTTCCCAGCAGATGGCAGGAAAGTACCATTTTCTCACAATCAGTATATGGAAACAATTTTCTGACACATGGTAGTAAAATTTCTTCAGGAAAAGACACCCTTTTCTATTTGACACCAAGATGCCACATGGGCTAGTGAGGTTCGTAAGTACATGCAAAGTCACAAAAAAAGAAAGCTATGGAACATAAATAGGACATAGAGCACATCACTCTGACTAAAGCATCAGGTACATGGAAAAAAGTTAGAAAAGCAGGTTTGGTCTAGATTGCAGAAAGCCTTGAGTGATGACCTAACAATGTTGAACTCTAGTCAGTAGGTGTGGGTCAAAATGGTTTCCAGAAGTTACCTTGGGAACAATGTATAATATAGTTTTGAAAGGCAAGGGACTGCCAGTAGAAAAACTTACTGGCCTTCTAGTCTAGGCAAGTATCTCCCACAGTGAACTCTGTGATACTCTATTTCTTCTGGATTTTAATGACAACACTGGACAGTAAAAGAACAAAATGGTGCAATTTGCATGGTTTAATTTAGCTCTCCTCTCTGTCACTCTGACTCTTCTACATTTCTGCCTGAATGACCTACCAACATTTCATATTCACATGTCAAATTCCAATTCATCATCTTCATTCTAAAAACTGTTTCCTCAGTGGACACCACCATTCTCTCAATCACCTAAGCTGCATAACTTGTCATGCTTAACACCTCATTTTATCCTTTGCCTCCCTATCTCAATCATATAGCTTTCACCACCCATGGTGGAAACTGCCAGTTACTTCCCAGTATACATTTTTCCTTTTTTTCTTCTTCCTCTTCTTCTCTTTCTCCTAGTCATTCTCCTTCTTGTTTTTAATAAGAAAAGCTGTATTTTTACCCGGGCACATTGTCCCTCAGCTAAGAGACAATATTTGTCACCTTTCCTTGCGTGTGGCCGTGTGACTGAGTTCTAGTTAGTAACATAAAAGTGGGTGCTATATGATACTTCCAGAAATATCCTTCAAAAGTTTGAGATCTCACATTTCCTCTCTTCTTCCTTCTGTACAACGTCTAGAACATGAAAGTAATGGTTGGAATTCTAGCGTCTATCTTGGACCATACAGACCTATACTCTAAAGAAATACCTGATAACATGGGACCATCTGGAGGACATTACACTAGAGGAAATTAGTCAGAAACAAAAGGACAAATGTTGTATGAGACCATTATTTTAAGAACACAATAAATCATTTAAGCAAAGAAGAAATCAATCTTTGACAGTTACAGGATGAGGAAGGAGTCAAAGGGATTCACACAAATTAGATGGTGCTCAGAATTCAGCTTGGGTGTAGGATGTGACAGCATGTAGTAGAAAAGAGGTAACCACAACTGCTCTACTTCAAAACTAAACTGTTCCCTAAATATGGCACACCTCTTTGGAAAGACAGGATAATAGGGTCTGGGGTTGGGGGACCACACTTTCAGGGGACATCCAGACTAATTGGCATACCCAAGCTTTCCTTCTGTTTTGTCTTTAAAAATGCTCTGCATACCACCTGGGTGAGTAGGGTCTGTGTCTTAAAAGCTAGAAAGCTGCCATGTAAGTAACATCAACCAAGGACAGAAGAAAAATATGAGCCCATTAGATGGATGAACCAGTGTCAGCTTCAGCAAGGGACCAGAACAACTAGGTGGTGCCTGGCCACCACCAATAACTTCTTCAAGGAGATACACAGTACAGAATGGCAGACACAGCAGGAGAAAAATTAGAGGGCAGAGTTAGAATTCTACCAAAAGACCACATCTGATGGTCCATCAGACATGAGGGCCCCCTGGAAGTGTGGCTCCCAGACTCTCTAACCCTAAATTGCATGCAACCACACTGCCAGCTCTCCTGACAAAGACCAAGCTGGACTATGAAAAACAAGGAGTGCAACTGGCAATGAACAAACCTTTGGACTTTAATATGTACACAGGGCTGGTTCTAGAGGCTCATCACTGGAGCCGAGATGGTAACGTGAGGGGGGTCAGATCTTGGTCAAAGTGTGTCGAGAAGTTCCAGATGAAAGGGGGAAGGATGCTGTCACAGCAGGGCAGGAAGGAAGAGCAGTTAGAGTACAGTAGCAGTGAAAGTTCCGGATGTTATATAGGAAATTGATATAGATTGTCAAATTATCTTAATCACAATAATTTTTTTTTAAAAAAAAACAAACAAAAAAGACCTATAGCCTGGGAAGGGCAGAAGTCTGAGTCTCTGAAGATTACTCGGGGCCGCCATACTGCCCTGGATTGCCTATCTTTATAAAACCTTTATGCTGTGTTTTTTTCTTATTTGCAACTGAACCTAATCCTAATAGGTATAGTCCAGAGTATACTTCTATATTTTAAAGAAGAGTTTTAAAATACGTAGTTTCCCCATTTGCAGCAACTCAAAAGGTACTAATAAAGTCCAACTAGCAAGCGATTTTGTTAAAGCTATGTATATGAATTAGAAGCAGAAAAAAGCCATTTGGAACCCTGGCTGCTATAAGCTGCATTAGCAGGAATCACAGTCTACATTACCAGACCCCCAAACAGATGTCATAATACAGTAATACTGTTTTGTTATGATTGTCTTGAAATTATATTTCCAAGGACTTCAAATGCATCATGTATTCTCATAATTTTTAATCTAATATACGTGATAGGCATATAACCTACATAGGAGACACATAATTTAATATTCACTTTATTGACTCGACGGCACTTGGCTGGCTTGGCTTTATTGACAGACTCAGGAAAACACTGATTTTTATCATCACAGAGTTTCTCCAGTGGCATCAAGCACCAAGTCCTTTTTGAGCTTTCTAGTACATAGTTTCCTGTTTCTCCCAAGTAGGTTAGCCACCCCAGCCTTCTCCTCTATTTCTCCTCAAAAGGGGCCTATGTACACTCCATGAGCCACTGAAAAAAACTGAGACTAAGCCTACATTCCTCAACATACACAGTACAGAGTATCCAAATGGTTTCTTTGTTTTTCCAAATAGAACTCTCCATTCGCATTGACTAAGTATCGAATTTTTCAAGACCCAGACAAAGGGACCTTCTCTTCTCTGGACTTGAGCAGCAGATATGGAGATAGAAGGATATAAGGAATCAGAAAGGATCAGGGACTAAAAGGGGGGCTTATTTTGCTGTTGGTTTGTTTTGCTTTGGTTTCCTTTGGGGTAAAAAGAAAATGTAATAACTTAATATCTTAATGAGATGGATCAGTATTTACAGTCCTTTGAACCCCATTTAACCTTCCTATGCCTCATCTGCTAAGTATCTTTTCCAAGATCACATACCGAACCAGTGACACAGTCTTCATGAGACCTCAAGTGCCTGGCTCCCAGTTTCATACTTTAAATAAGCCAAGTGACAGAAGAGAGGGAAAAACTGGGTCAGAGAAACAAAGTTGGCCTGAAAAATATGTGTTTCAAAATAAGGCTAATTACACAAAGACATGACATTTCTCAACTAAACTTAAAAATAAATTTAGGTTCTAACACCTTTTCCAATGGATATACACAGAGACAGTTTTCAATGGTTAAAAAGATAAAATAATTCATCTACCAACATTGTAAATTCTTATCTGAAGAAGTCCCACTACTTGTCAAATTTTAGTAGAGTTAGGGAAACAAACAACTTAAGCAACTGCCTAATGCAAGATCGCTATAAAGATCCAACTAAGTAAAATAAGATTCATATGCTGAGCAAAACATGCCTAATGCAAAGATATATCATAAAATATTAGTTAGTGGTAACTGGTCTTAAAATTGTTTTCTACTTATTTTTTCTCCTGTCTCCTTGACTTTAGATTCCTCAATCTTTTCTCCAGTTTTGAACACTGCCTCTAATCCTCTAAATTATAGCACCCCATTCATAATGTTTTGAACCTTGGCTTTCTGGTCTTGATTGTCAATTCAGCTGGCTCCTTTGACTTCTGTTCTCACTTTCTCTCATCATCTCTATCTCATCATTCTTTTCTCTCATTTTTATACCTAGCTCATCCCTCCATCTCTCTCACATACACACATATACATAAACACAAAGAAAAGAAGAGGAAACTCAGGCAGTTCACAGTGCTTTCCCTCAGGCACCTGGGAAAATATGGAAAAAGTCCAGTTTTTCTTACTTCTGGACCCAAAGTGAGGGAAAGAAATGCAATGATGTAACCAAGTAATTTAAGACATAACCGACAAGAGCCAAGGCACAGTTGTTAGTGCTACTAGTATGCTCACTTGCCTCAACTTCTTCCCCACCCTCACCCCAACTCCCAAAAAGTGAAACAGATTTTCAGTTTTTCTCCTATAACTCTAGCTGTTCAGAGACATCCAGACTCTCAACTGAGATGAGGAAGCAGGGGAGACTGAGCAGATGAATTTTTACATGTCCTTCTCATCGAAACTAATTCATTTCTATCAACCAGAAAGCACCCTCTGGAGTGCTATGCAGAATTTCTGGCTGTTCTATATCACAAGTGCAACATTCCTTAATGCCAGGATAGGGAAAATGCAAAAATGCTGCTTACAAACCTATAACTCTGAAATGTCACCATGGCCAATGACCTCCAGAGAAGGGGAAGGGCTACGTCAATCCCCTTCCTGCCCCTCTACAGCCAGGATCCAACTGAATAACCCCAGATGCAGAAAGTGATTACTAGACTCCTACCCACAACTTCTGGGCTGTGGCTCAGAAGTGAGGTCAGGGGAATTTACCTTCCACCTCAGGTCTACCATCAAATTTATCAGGGCTTTCACATAAGGTTTTGGGGAAAGTTCAGACTTGCTTGCCCGGACACAGGTAAGTTCTTTTTTCTCTAAGCAATTGTTCAAAACTGCTCACCACCACTATCACTATTTGCTCTAATCATTTACACTCGCTCTCATCACTCAGAATCTAAACTTCTATGATCCATATTCTAAAGTCAATACCCATATTTGACCCCTTTCAATTTCGGTGACTCTTTGGGCTCCCTTCCAAGACTAAAGGTTTAAAATCTTATCCATTTTTTTGGCTTTGCTTACTTTCTTTCTTCTTCTAAAATTCAAATAGTTATTTTAGTTTGATTATAAAAGTACTTACATGCTGATTGTAAAAAAAAAAAAAAATCAGCTAACAAAGAATAAAGAAAAAAAAATTACCCATAACCCCATCATCTTAGGATGCCTGCTTCTTCCTCAGCTAAGAAGCTCCTGCTTAGGCCTAAGGAGGCCTACCCATCCAAGCTGTGCCACTCTTAGATAACTACTGCAATTAGATTTAGTTCAATAGCCACAGAATGAGAGGATCCAGAACTTTGGCCATAAACAGGAAGAGACTAGTTGGAATTCTAATTTTGTACTTACTACAGTGTGTAGATAAATCTACCAGTTCTATCAGCATTTATGGCCTACAGCCATGTTAGACATCTAAGGTAAGTGGCATCTGGGATACCTGATATACATAACCCAGTTACCTGGGGCATCTCACCTGATCTTTCTCAGTCCTTCCCAGAGAGTAAGCACATTCAGTAAGCCCCAAAGAGCAGAACAGGAAACCTCAGGCAAAACCAAATGGCAGTACTCAGCCCAAAAAGGGACTCACTGAATATGGGTTTTCCTACTAAACACATGGTTGCAGAAACAGAGCAGAAAGTAAAATAAAAATCAGAGAGAGAGGACTGTGTTCCATGATGGTCAGAATTATTACTACACAATGTCTTGCCTGAGTGGTGGTGCCTACTTGTCGACAGACTGACCATAGCATGTTCTGTAGTGTGCTTGAGACAGACTCAAAGTGGAAAGATGAGATATGGAACTTTCTAATCCTAAGTAAACCATTGATGGCAAAAGAGCTATCAAAGAGAAGGAGAAGAAATGGCAAGCAAAGGCTGAAGGCTCTGCCCACTTGAGTTTTTTGCAGAAAGTAGTATGGGCAAACACACCAAATACTGGGGAAAAGTGAGAAAGTCAACACCCTAAAAAATTCCAATATCCCTACAAAAAAAATTACAAAGCACACAAAGAATACAGAAACACTGGTCCATCCAAATGAATATGACAAAAAGATTGAAAGTACATTGTTTTAGTCATTTGGTACTGTTCTAACAGAAAACACCACAAGTGGAAGGCTTTATGAAGAGAAATTTTATTGACACAGTCCAGTAAGCTACAAATTCATTTAAGAATTATAAGGCCATTCAGTAAGAGAATTTATCACAATCCAGTAGGGTGAATCCAAGTCCAGTGAGAATGTCCTGGCACAGGAACCTCAGGTCCAAAGGACATGCTCTGCTCTTGGTGCTGCTTTTTGGTGGTATGAGATTCCCAACTTACTCCACTCTCTTCTCTCCCTTATATTCCACAGCTAGTGACTTGAGTCCTGCCTCACCAGCACAACTGCTGCCCATTCTCCATCATCAGTATCACAGAGGCAGGATTCACAACACATGGGAGGAATGGCACCATATTGGGACTCACAGCTGTGGGCAACATGGCCACTGTTAGGGCAGGCATTATGGCCTGGGTGCCAGGCTTGTGAGCCTGTGAATGAGTGAATGTAAACAGCCGCAAATGGCTGGAATGTATGACATCGGACCCTCGCAAAGGATGGGTCTGGCCTGCTGAATGTGACCTTGGTACCCACACACAGGCCTAAGTGCTTTACCTCCTGGAGAGGAGGATTCACCTGAGGAAGTAGCCTTTGTTATGTCAGACAGGAAGATACCCATTTACTTTGTGAGGAACTACCCACACCCTGTTCAAATTAATGCCTGCTTTACTACAGTATACCTGTTTAGTTCACTAAATAAAAGGAAGCTGCATGATGACCGGAATGAATGAGTTGGGATGTCAGAGATGCCAGTTTCCCTCTCACAACTAGTGTTTCTTGTGTGGCATTCTTCATCACCACCGATCAGCTATGGGTAACACAGACCCATGGAACTCAACAACAGCCAAGTCAAATCAATACATATATTTTTGGAGGGACACATTGCAATCCATGACATGCATCCAGGGATGAATAATAATGAGAAACAGAAGAATGTAATACAACAATGTTAAGTATAATTAAAGAACTATGGTGAAATATAAACAAAGAGCTGAAGGAAATAAGAAAAACAATACAAGAACAAACTGAGGGTCTACCAAAAAGACATAAAGCAACTGAAAGGGACAATAACTGAAGTGATAAACACACTAGATGTACTTACCAACAAATTTAATCAGACAGAAGAAGGAATCAAGAAAATTAGGATAAGATTAAAACTACAGACATTGAAGAACAAGAACAGAGGCTCAAGAATGCCAAGCAAAGTTTAGTGGAATTATGGGACAACAACCAGAGACCTAATACATGCTTCATGAGAATTCCAGAAGATTCGAGAAATGGACAGAAAGAATATTTGAAGAAATAATGACAGAAAATTTCCCCAATCTAACGAAGGACATTAATCGACACATCCAAAATCTCAAAGAACCACAAGGAGGAGAAATCCAAGATATATAGTTAGGCTCTCAAAAAGTAAAAATAAGACAGAATCCTAAAAAGCAGTGCAAGAGAAGCAAACAGTCACATACAAAGGATCCCCAGTACGATTAGTGCCAGTCTCTCCTCAGAAACACTGGAAGCCAATGGAATGACATATTTCAGGTGTTGAAAGAAAAAAAACTGTCAGACAAGAATACTACACCCAGCAAAACTATCCTTCAAGAATGAAGGTGAGGAGTGTGCTGTCACATTATAGGGAGAGCAAATAGGGTCCCATACCAATCAATGTGTGTATAAATTTTCATATGAAAAACTGAATTGAACTACAAACTTTCACTTAAAGCACAATAAAAAAAAAAAAAATTTAAAGAATGAGAGTGAAATCAGAACATTCCCAGACAAAAAGAAGCTGAGAGAGTTCATATCTACCAGATCACTCCTACAAAAAATACTAATGGGAGTCCTCCAGATGGAAGGGAAAAAACACTAGAAAGTGATTCAAAGCTATACATAAAGAGAAAGATTCCTAATAAAGAGAAATGCATGGACAACTATAAGGGCTAGTAATAAGACATTCATACATGATAGTTATAAGCTGTCCTTCATGTTTTTAATAACAAATACATAAAAAGCGATGACAAAATTATCTTACAGAGCACATGAATTATAAACATGTAATTAGTGATAAGAACAATAAAAGGAGTAGAGGAATGATATCCCAACCCCACTGCCATTGAGTTAATTCCAACTCATAGCAACCTTATAGAACAGAGCAGAACTGCCCCATGGAGTTTCCAAGGAGCATCTGGCAGAATTAAACGGTCACCTTTTGGTTAGCAGATGAGGCACTTTACCACTACACTACCAGGAATAGTATAAATAGATTATTTCTCGTATGTTATTGAAGTTAAGTTGGTACCAACTTACCCTAGGATACTATGAATTAAAAATAAAATAAAATTGTCATCAAGTCAATTCCAACTAATAATGACCTTAAAGGACAGAGTAGCAGTGGACCATAGTGTTTCCAAGGAGTGCCTGGTGGATTTGAACTGTCAACCTCTTTGGTTAACAGGGTAGTTCTCAACTACTAACCCACCAGGGCTTCCAGAATATTATTGATAGAAGCTATTGAATATAATATTCATGGTAACCACTAAGAAAATATATTTAAAAACATACATAAAAAGAAAGAAAAACAAAACCCAAAAGCCTCAGTACGGTAAACCAACAAAACACAAAAGCAAGTAGTAGTAAAGAACAAAGATAAAGAAGGCTTAAGACATACAAGAAACAAATGACAAAATAGCAGAAGTAAGTCACTTCTTCTTATTAGTAATTACAGTGAGTGTAAATGGAGTAACTGCCTCAATCAAAAGGCAAAGAGTAGGATAATGGATAATTAAAAAAAAAAAAAAAAAAAACATGATCCAGCTATACACCATTTAGAAGAAACACACCATAAACCTCAGAAAGCAAATAGCCTGAAAGTGAAAGGATGAAAAAAATATTACATGCAAGTAATAAAAGAGAACTGGAATGGTAAACTTTTTTTTTTAATAATTAAAGAAACTTTATGATCCAAGTCAATTTTCTATATAAAACCCCAAGTACCCACCTCTCTGAAACTCCATCTGCTCTCCTCACTTTGTGACAGCACACTCTTCCTTTTTTCTCTTCTAGTATCCACTCAACCAGCACTTGTGCCCTCTTCCACCCTCTCCTCTCCCCTCTGAAAAGAAACCAACAGCACAGCCTCATATATATATATATATATATATATATATATATATAAAGCCCTAAAGTACACCCACCACATGCATCACTTTGTGTCCCAGAGTCCAGTCCATTCTTTGTCTGAAGTGCTGGCCTCAGGTCTGGGCTAGCAGCAAGTCTAGGGGCCATGTTCTCAGTGGACCCTCCAGGATGTCAGACCATCAATTCTGGTCTTTTAATAAAGTTTTTGATATACAACACCTCTTTTACTTGTGCTATGTGATCCCCACCAGGGCTGTCTTTGATGGTGGCTGAGCAAAACTTGGTCCCTCTGGTCTAATGCTGATGTAGTCCACCATCACATGGGTCCATCTGTCTCCTGGGCTCATTTTTCCTTGGGTCTTTGATGTTCCTGGTTGTCATCTGCTCCAGGTGAATTGGGACTAACTGATGTTTCTGAGACAGCAGCTAGCTGGCTTTTAAGACCCCAGATGCCACTCACCAATATGAGTCGCAGAAGACTCTCTTAGAAAGAGACTAGTTATGTGGAATGGCAGTCTAAATATCAGACAAAGTAGACTTTAAGACAAGATAAAAATAGATGCTACACAGTGATAAAGGGTCAGTTAACCAAGAAGATTTTAATAAATATATACATACCCAACATTTGGGAACACAAATATATAAAGCAAACACTGATAGAATTGAAAGGAGAAATAGATTGCATTACACTAATACTTGGAGACTTCAATACATCACTTTCAATCTTGGACAGAATATCTAGAAAGAAGACCAACAAGGAAACAGAGGACTTGGATGAAACAATAAACCAACTAGACTTAACAGGCATATACAGAACATTCCACCCCAAAACAACACACTGTACATTCTACTCCAGTCCACATGGATCATTCTCCAGGAAAGACCACATGTTAGGTCATTGTACTAGTTATCTATTTTACAAAAAAAAAAAAAAGCAACTTTCAATTTTATATGGAATAGCAACACGCCCTGTAACAGATTGAATTGCGCCCCCCAAAACTGTGCATCAGTTTGGCTTGGGCCACGATTCCCATTGTTGTGTGATCTTTCCCATACGTTGTAGATCCTGCCTCTATGATGTTAATGAGGGAGAATGGGCAGCAGCTGTGTTAGTGAGGTGGCACTCAGTCTACAAGCCTGGATTTTGTTGAGGCAATCTCTTGGGATATAAAAGAAAGTAGTGTGCAGAGAAATCAGGGGACCTCATAGTGATGGACACCAGTTTGGGCTAACAAAGCCTAGTACTCTATTTCAGATTTCCTCAAGGCCGGGGAGTTATTGGCGAGGATGACCAGTTTTGCTTTGCCTTGCCTGATCATTTTCAGTCTGCTTATACTCCAGAATGCATTTTCCACTTTTCATGAGTTGGAGCCTAGAACTGATCGACTCCAGTGACTTTTTCATCTTCTTTGCAACCACCATCTTCCTGCCTGAGGTGCGAGATGACCCCCAACCAACAGCAGCCACCAAGATGGCTGGGGAGGGAGAAAGCCATGGTCAACCAATTTTTGACAGGAGTGCTACGTCCATTCAATAGGGAAAGAGTCGCTTCAATACATGGTGCTAGGTAATGTCGAATTTTCACATGCAGAAAAATGGAATAGGATACATGCCTCACAAAATACATAAAAACAAATTCAGAATGAATCAAGGACCTAAACATGCAAAGTAAAACCGTAAAATTCTTAGAAGAAAATGCAGGGGCGACACTACCAGGCCTAGCTTTTAACAATAGATTATCTAACAAAAGCACAAAAGCAAATGACAGCATAACTAAACGGGGCCTCATAAAATTTAAAAACTTTAGTTCATCAAAAGAATTTACCAAAAGAGTAAAAAGACAAGCTATCAACTGGGAGAAAATCTTCAGAAACCATATATTGAATAAGAAGTGCTACGTCTGCTAACCAAAAAGACAGCAGTTCGAATCTGCCAGGAGCTCCTTGGAAACCCTATAGAGCAGTACTGCTCTGTCCTATCAGATCACCATGAGTCAGAATCAACTCCACAGCAATGGGTTTTGTATACATGTTGTTAGGTGCTGTCAAGTTAGTTCCACCTCATAGCAACCCTATCTACAACAGAAGAAAACACTGCCCACTCCTGCGCCGTCCTCATGACGGTTGTCATGCCTAAGCCCATTGTTTCACCACCACCAGTCCTCCCTGACCTTCTACTAAACGTGATGCCCTTCTCTAGTGACTGATCCCTTCTTATGACATGCCCAACATATGTGCTCTAAGGAGCATTCTGGCTGTATGTTCTGTATGGTATGCTCAATATTCCTTCACTAGTGCCATAATTCAAAGGCATCAATAATTCTTCAGTCTTCCTTATCCATTGTCCAGCTTTCACAAGCATATGAGGCAAATGAAAACATCATGGCTTGGGTCAAGTACATCTTAGTCCTTAAAGTGACATCTTTGCTTTTTTAACACTGTAAATATTTGCCCGATGCAATGTACCTTCTAATTTCTTGACTGATGCTTCCACGGCTGTTGATTGTGGATCCAAGTAAAAATGAAATCTTTGGCAACCTCAGTCCTTTCTCCATTTATCATGATGTTGCTTACTGGTTCAACTGTGAGGATTTCTGTGTTCTAAAGCACATCAGTACATGCTTCAAGTGTTACTCAATTTCAGCAAGCAAGGTTGTGTCGTCTGCATAACACAGGTTGTTAATTTTCTCTTAACCCTGGTGCTCTGTTCTTCTTCATAGAGCCCATCTTCTCAGATTATTTGCTCAGTATACAGATTGAATAGGTGTGGTAAAAAGATACAACCCAAACACCCACCTTTCCTGACTAATTCATACAGTATCACCTGTTCTGTTCAAACAACTGCCTCTTGATCCATGTACAGGTTCCTCATGAGCACAATTAAGTGTTCTGGAATTATATATATACCCAAACATGCTGCTGTTTATTCATTCCTTACTCATAACAATCCTACAGGACAGAGTAGTACTGCCTCATAGGACTGCCAAGGAACTGCCGGTGGATTTGAATTGCCAGCCTTTTGGGTAGCAGCTGTGGCTCTTAACAACTGCACTACCAGGGCTCTCCATATGTATATGCATTTAGGTTGTTTCCATCTTTTGTCTACTGTGAATAGAGCTGCAGTGAACACTGATGTACAAGTCTCTGTTTGAGTTTCTGATTTCAAGTCTTTTTAGTGTATACTTAAGATCAGAATTGCTGTGTCATATGGTAGTTTCACCAAAGAGGACATTCAAACAACCACCAAACACATGAAAAGATGCTTAGCATCTTTAGCCATCAGAAGGATGCAAATTAAAACCACAGTGAGATATTATTTTGCTCCACTAGGATAGCTAAGATTTAACGGAGAAAAAAAGCTGAAAATTGCAAACATTGTAAGGATGTGGGAGAAATTGAAACCCTTTTACCCACTGTTGGTGAGAATGCAAACTGGTACAGCCATTGTGGAAAACAGCATCATAGTTCCTCAAGAAACCAAAAATACAGCTACCATATGACCTAGCAACTTCACTCTTAAGCATATACTCAAAAGACTTAAAAGCAGAGACTCAGCAACTTGTACTTTAATGTTCACCACAGCTCTATTCACAATAGACAAAAGATGGAAACCACCTAAACTCCTATCGACAGATGAATGAATAAACTATATATGCCATATACATACAATGGAATATGACTCAGTCAGCAAGATAAATGAAATCTTGATACATGCCACAGTATGACTGGAGCTTAAAGACTTTATGCTAAGTGAAATAAGTCAATCACCAAAGGACAAATGCTATATGATCTCACTTATATAAAAAGACAAGAAAAGGCAAATGTACAGGAGAAGAAAGTTTATTAGTGGTTATCAGGGGAGGCACGGAGGAAAAAGGGGAGTCCATAGGAAGGGGAAAAAATATCATTGATTAAAGTAGGGTTGCACAGCTAGTTATTGTAATTGCTGCCAATAAGTCATACACCTGTAAAAAATTGATTGGCAAAAGCTGTGTGACAAATATGTTTATAATGGCAAAAAAGAGAGAAAGAGAGAGAGGATAGCTGCTGAGGCTGTTCATGTACACAACCAAAACCCTAATGGGATTTAGTTTCTTGGTTTGGAGGTTTAGGGTCATAGTTACACGTGACATCCCAGCTGATAGGCCTAATAGTATATTTAATGCTTCTGTTCCACCTCCTAGCTTGTTATGTAGTGCCTAGGTTCTTAAAAGCTTGCAAGCACTCATCCAAGGCACAACAATTGGTCTCTATTCATCTGGAGCAACAGAGGAAGAACGGGTACCAAGAATAGAAGGAGGATATGTAATATGTTGGTAATTACTTCTATGAACAACTGCCTCCTTTGTCATGAGACCAAAAGAACTGGATCGTGCCCGGCTACCATTACTGAACATTTTGACCAAAGATTTCACAGAAGAACACTGATCAAAACAGGAAAATTCATAATAAAATCTCAAATGTCATGACCTCCAGACTTCTGGAGCCATGAAGATTGATGAACCCCTGAAGCTATTGCCCTGAGATAATCTTTAACCGTTAAACCAAAAATTTTCCATCAGTTCTTCATAAAACCTTATACTTGAGCTTAGCTAGTATGTCTGCTTTGAGTACTAAGTTCTTCTAAGAACTATTTATATGGGATCAAGGGAAACCCTGGTGGCATAGTAGGTTAAGTGCTATATCTGCTAACCAAAAGGTTGTCAGTTCAAGTCCACCAGGCGCTCCTTGGAAACTCTATGGGACAGTTCTAGTCTGACCTCTAGGGCACTATGAGTTGGACACAACTCCATGGCAGCAGGGTAGATAGGATCAAATTGACAAAAGCAACTTCAAAGATTAGATAGGAAACTTTGCTGAGTATAGAAGCCTTAGTGACACAGTCGTTAAAAGCTTAGCTGCTAAACAAAAGGCCAGCAGTTCTAATCCACCAGCTGATCTTTGGAAACCCCATGTCCCACCCTGTCCTATTGAGTTGCTATGAGTGGGAATCGACTCCATGGCAATGAGATTTTTGCTTGTTTATTTTATTCTCAGCAACAAAAAATATATATTTTAAAAAGTAAAAACAGAACAACAAAGAAATGAGGGAAAAAGGGCCCAGGAGACAGAAGGACCCATGTGAATGGGTGACTGTATCGACATGTGACCGTAAGAACCAGATGGTGCCCGGCCACCACCAAAGACAGCTGTGATGGGGCACACAGCATTGAGTCCCAGTGGCAACGTAGGAAAAAGAGGGGTGCACCTCAAGAACTCCACTAAAAGACCACAATTGATGGCCCAGTGGCCTGGGGGTTCCCCTAGACCTGCTGCTGCCCCTAACCAAAAAACATTATTGACATCAACCCTTCAGTCAGGATTGGACTGGACACAGGGATGCAATGTGACCATAAGGTGCATATACTTTATAGTTCTATGCATCTATAGGATGCTGTCCTACTGGCCGCTTGCTGGAAGGGAGAGAATATGAGATATACAGAATGAAAAGGAGGAATGTGCTGTCACCAGGCAAGGAGAGCAAAAGAAGCTGCAGATAGGCAGGCTAGCAAATTCAGTTTGGATTCTATACTTTCCCTCAATCACAATAAAATTTTTTTTAAAAAATGAAAATAAAAACAAGACTACTTTCAGTGTCCCAGGACAGCAGTCATTTTTAAGTTGCTTTCCTCATTCTCCCTCCAACTGCCAAAAGTTGAAGTTTACAGGGCTTAGGTTTCTAGAATAAGGGGAGAGCTCCACCTTCTGGTAGTATTTTCAAGTACATGACAGAAAACGTCACTAAACTCTGAACTGGATTCTCTTCTGTTCTCTCTCTTAACCCACAAAGTTGTTTTGTTTGTTTATTCATTCGTTTGTTTTTTCAAAATTGGCCCCTAAAAACTCATAGGGAAAGGGGAATAGAAACATGCAAATCACGTCTTGCGACAGACTCTAAATCCTCTTCCATAATGTGCTCAAAATACCAAAATAGAGAAAGCAGAGCTAAGATTAAGAGAAACCTTTCACTTGGTCATTGGAGTTGGTATTGGATAAGGAGGGACACCTAATCCAGTAAAAGAACAATCAGAGCACTTGAGCCTTTTTGACTTGATATCAAGCAACATACATAACAACAATGGCCAACCACTATTCAGTATTTACTGCAAACCTGGTCCTAGGTACCAGGCAGATATCTATTGAAGATACATAGATTATGCATACACATGCTGTAAAACCTGCAAAAGCTAGAACCTGAGTAAGGTGCTAACCTGTCAGACAAGGAAAACTCAAATATTTTCCAGTAATAGTGCTAGAAAAGTGATAAGATTTCACTGTCAAAAGTGGAAGACTTGAGCCACCCAGAAAATGAGGCAATCTCAGTAAGCTACAGCTCTCCCAGGTTTCACTGTAGAACTAACTTAGTGCACAACCCTACAGGGTAGACACCTTCATTGACCCCATTTTACAGATGAGGAAACTGAGGTTCGGGGAGGGGATAAATGAATTGTTTAAGGCCATGCAACTAGTTAAGTGGCAGACCCTCTCCACAGCTCAAATTTGATACAGTTGCTATTAAAGTGGAAACCCTGGTGGCACAGTGGTTAAGTGCTGCATCTGCTAACCAAAAAGTCAGCAGTTCAAATCCACCAGATGCTCCTTGGAAACTCTGTGGGGCAGTTCTAGCCTGACCTGTAGGGCTGCTCTGAGTCAGAATCAACCTGACAGAAGCAACTTTGACCTTTTGACTTCCTCTTAAAGGGAAGGACTGAAGACCATGGTCTTATTCACACTCTTTCTTAAAATGGCCAAAGTCAATACAAGATCTCTGGTTCTGTTTCTATCCTCTCATCACAGATTTGTAAATCTTGGGCTTACTTCCTATGTTCTTTTCTCCCTATGGGGATGAATGTGTTTGTGATTTTGAATTATATATTCTTGCAGCAGAGCTTAGGCTTTGTGTCACTTTGCCACTTCACTTGTGCTTTCTCCTTCTCCCAGTTCTATTCTCAGTCCCCTCAAACATTATTCATTTAAAATCATGTTGATAAATAACCACTATGCCACCAGGGCTTCCACTTCAAGAGCAACTGTATCAAATTTGAGCTATGGAGAGGGTCTGCCACTTAACTAACTGCATGGCCTTGAATAATTCATTTACCTCCCCCCCAACCTCAGTTTCCTCATCTGTAAAATGGGGTCAATGAAGTTATCTACCCTGTAGGGTTGTGTACTAAATTATTTATACATTGAAACCTGGGGGAGCTGTAACTTAGTGAAATTGCCTCATTTTCTGGGTTGCTCAAGTCTTCCATTCTAGACAGAGTAAAATCTTACCACTTTTCTAGCACTATTACTTATCAACATGATTTTGAATGAATGGCACATTCCTTAAAAATTTATCAAATGGTGCATTCCGTAAAAATTCACTGATGTTAATCCAAACCAAATCACAAATTTGCCTAAAATGTTTATTTCTCAAAAGTTTGGTCTCCTGTGTTGCTGTTAATTTGGTAAAACCTATCAGTTTGCTTTTGTTTTTGTTGTTCAGTTTAAGCACTAGTTTTCATGAAAAAACTTAAATGGTATTTTCCTGTACTTTCAATATTGATGCGTAAGTCATATGTCATTAAATAGGAAAAAAAAAAAAAAAAAGAAAAGCCTTTCTTACTCCTTTATACAACAAAAGTTTATTAAACCTTATAGGCTCTGGAAACATAAAAATGAAGAAGTCAAACATGATTCCTTTCCTCATGGACCTTATGGATCCGAATGTTATTCAAAGACAGATAAGGAGATGACTCCAAACCAGAGAGAGCATCTCAATATTTTTTAATGTATTTATCATCTTTAAACAGAAGTTATATGTATGCACACCCGCTCCAGGTAGGTGGTGAATAAGACAAATTACAATCTTTGTAATTCCACTAACAGAAAATAAAATCCACGAACATTCCAACTGGAGGAGGTGGGATAGGATTGCTTCCTTTATTCAAAAAGTACCAGATGACATTCTTCTCACATTGCAGAAACAAGGAAATTAGAGAGGCTTAGGGCTGTTCTGGAAGCCACCCTACCACAAGCACCTTGCCTTTTGAATTCAGAATTCCTTGCTACGCTAGAACCAGTCTGGAAGTAGCTTGGCCTGCCCTTAGCCAAATGAGAACCTTGGGTAAATTCTTGCTGGCCTACCTGTGCCCTTTCTCTACCCCACTGTGCTTTCTAAACCAGGGGTCAGCAAGCTTTTTCTTTAAAGCACCAGATAGTAAATAGGGAAAGTTCCACAGACCATACTGTTGCTTTCACAATTACTTGGCTTGCTGTTGTAGCCTGAAAACAGTTATAAACAATGTGTAAACATATACATGTGGTAGTGTTCCGATAATACTTTATTTACAAAAACAGGAGGCAAGGCCAGATTTGACCTCCAGATAGTTTGCTGATCTCAGCTCCAAACAATTAATCTTTCACATGTACACACAAAAAAGAAAATTCCTTGTTCATTAAAAAACACTAACTCTACCCCAGTCTAGTTCTCCTTGCTCTTGTCATGTACCCAACTGCTAGTCTGCTCTCCTTTACTGAGGACTCTGTCTTTTGGTTCATAATCCACCTCTAGTCCCACCGTTCATCTGGATTATTTCCAAATCCATGAGGATGACTGGCATATCAACTTACCCTGCCAATGTCTCGACTTCGTCAACCCCAATGACATTCACTTCCACTCCACTTTGACAACTCACTGATTTGGGAAATAATTCACATTTGATATCTCTAGACCCTCTATGGCCACACCTCCTGTCCTACAGGTTTTCTAACTCTTTACTCCTCAGTAAGTCTGCTCTTTGACAGCAAAACACCTCCAGCCTTTCCTAGTCAGCCACCACCTGACCTCACTTTTTCCCGATCCAATCTGGACACCATGGTCAATCACTGTCCTCTCTTACTGTTATCCTCAAACCCCTTGTTCTCTTTTCCTGCCACTGTACCTCTTTGACTAGCAAAACCATACCCCACCCCTAATGCCCAGACTTGTCTAATCCTATAGTCAAGTGACTGAACACGGCTAGAGAAAACTGTACCATGGTATGAATTGGAGTTAATTTAAATGCATGATTTGAGACCTTGGATTGGCCCTCACTACCTCTAGTCAATTTTTTTAATGGTATTTCTTTAGCCCCCTATGACAGTAATCTCAGGTAAGGCAACATGATACCATAAAGGGATCTCAGGCTTGGAAACCAGACAGACCTGCGTTTGACATCTGGTTCTACTATTTACTAGCTGTATGGCCTTGAGAAAGCTATTTAACATTTTTTTAATTCAGCTTACTCACCAATAAAATATAATTAATAATACCTAGGAATAGGTTAAACAACATCGTGTATGTATGTAAAACAGTGGGCATATTGCCTGACACCTAACAGGTGCTTGATGAATGGTAGCTATTAATAACACAACCAGATTCCAGCTCATGGTGACCCCTCATGTGTGAGAGTGGAACTGTGAGCCACAGAGTTTTCAATCGCTGATTTTTCAGAAGCAGGTTGCCAGGCCTCTCTTCTGAGAAAACTCTGGGAGGAATCAAACTTCTAACTTTCCATTAAAAGCTGAGCACATTAACTGTGTAAACTACCCAGGGACTTCATCAATTAATAAGAACTCACATTAAGCACTTGACTGTATCTTCTACTTCCCTAAAACCATCAATGGCTCCCCAAAGCACAGGAAAGACTTTATGCACTGTTATTTGGTTGAACTGTATGAAATTCTGAAATTCAACCTTTTTTTTTTTCAAGGTGTGAACAAGCTAACTTTATTGTATAAGCAATGGGGACTCCATGCAGGCTTTTGAAATAACACTTGTCATTTCTTTGGAAACTTTTCAAATATGGGCATTATGGAAAACTGAAAAGCAAAGAACAAGTCCCAAAAAAGCATCCAAAAATATTAGTCTGACATGTCCTTCTACATGTTTTATATATACAGAAACTGAGCATACATTTTTTAGGTGGCTGAGGACACAAAGTATGGAACATGCTTTTTTACACTTCATGAGTATTTTATCAATTCAGTGTCCCAAAGCAATGAGTTTGTTTTTCTGTTGTTTTTTTTTTTTTCTTTTTTGTTTCCTCTTTATTTTAGATAAGTATGAGAGTGAAGCTAGTAAATACTGGGACACATTTTACAAGATTCATAAGAATAAGTTTTTCAAGGATCGTAATTGGCTGTTTAGGGAATCTCCTGAAATTCTTCCAGTTGATGAAGAAACTACAGAGAAAGCAGGAGAATTATCATGGGATAACAGCAAAGAATACACTACACTCAGGGGGAAAAACATCTTGCCTTTCTTGAGGACATATTATTTAAAAAAAAAAAAAAAAGTGGCAAGAAGCCTCTAGGTAAAGATATTGGCAGAGCTGCAATTAAAATACAGCATTCCTTTAATGCTCAATTTAAAATGAAATATGAAGCAAGAGTATAGTAGTACAATGAGCATAATGCTTCTAACCGCACCCTCAGCTCTACTAAAATATTAGCAAGGTGTTTCCATTGAATTAAACACATTCCTATAGTACAAGTACAGCAAGAGATGTACATACACATCATAGGTTATCATCAAAAAGCAAATATGGAGACATCTGCATACATCCTCCACTTGCGCTTCCTTCTGCCCCTCTGCAACCAACCCAATCAATCCTGATGTACACTGCTCAGAGGTGGTTTAACAATTCCATGTCCAAGAAGCTTTTCTATCCATTATAACAAAAAGATATTTACAAATTGGTTAACTCACTAGCACTACTTTTTATCATACACTGTTACTTCAAGATATCTAAAAAGCTTAGATGCTGCAAAATAATAAACATTGTCCACAATAAACACAGGTATTTTATAAAAGATGCACAAATACCTATGGTTAGATAATCTAAAACTTCTCTAGATATGGAGATACTAGACAAGAGCCCTTCCCTTTGCCCTTCTTCCTCTCCTCCTTCTACCATTTCAATGACTAAAAACAGAAACACATCTAGCTCTGAGAGATGGATCACCCAAGGTCCCTCCCAGAAGACAGCCCTTCCTATGAACTAACAAAAACATTCATACACAGCCTGTTTTACCACCTCTGCTTTTAACATACTTTGGGCATTAGGACTTGTCTTTTAATACACAGCAATATGAACTAAAACAGAACTCATTACATTTCTGTTGGTTCATGGAAGAGGGAGAAGAAAGTGCAAAGGGCTCTCTATACTAGTATGTTTATAGTGTTAAAAGTAACCATTGTCCCATGTGTTCTCTGGGTTCTGTTTTACTTTGCTGTGTATATACTGTATATACAGGCCTAGTTCTAATTTTGGAACATGTAGTCTTCCTAAATGATAAAAGAGGTTGCCAGTGTATGACAGAGTAAACTACGTTTTGTACATTTTATGTTAAAATTCATAGGAAAGACTGTTCTGAAAAATGACTTGTGGAAGTGAAATTGTTCAAGTCCCCTCTATCGGCACATGTTAGTATTTGTCCATTAGGCTGATAGAGGTGAGAAGGGACAGAGTTCTAGATAGAATATTTAGAAGACACTTTCATGTTATAGCCTTTTTTACAAGTTTGCAGTTGATTGCTGTGTATATAGTTGACAAGCATGCCTTTATTTGAAACATGTAGAAATAGTCTTTCTAGAGGTCTAGAAGTACACAACATGTTAAGAAAGTATGTACAATAACACCCTTTTAATCTTTTTTCTGTTAATTCATAGGAATGGTTGTATTTTGGGAAAGGAATTGTAAAACTTGATGCCTTGGAGGCAGTATACTAGGTAGTGGTGGAGAAGGCTGGGGAAGGAGGTGCAGAGGGAAGGATTCTATGACTGTGATTTTGAAATTCAACCATTCTGACAAACAGAATGCATATGTTTTAGCCTAATGTTTTATTAGGGTCTGCAATCCCAGGGATGCAGGAAGGAGGGAAAGGGGGGAGGGGAAAGGAGTAAAGGAAATTCAGTATGAAAGTTGGTATCAAGCTCAATCTAGCAAGACTGTTTTCAGAGACAGTATAAACATGACTTCCATCTGAAATTAGCCAACACAGGGCACTGAAAAAGAAGAATTTGCAGGGCAGCTTCCTTCTTTTATTAATCCAAAGTGTGTAACAAGGGATATTAAGCTCCCTGAATTTCCAGACTACATCTGGATGAATGCGTCAGCACATCCTGACGGTGTCTCAAGCATCAGCATCAAGAGATAAGTTCTAGGGTGGCAGGAAGCATGGACATGTGGTGAGAAGCTGGTGGGTTGTGCCTGCTGAAGTTGATCAGAGGCCAGAGCCCACTCAACTAGGACTCAGCCAACAACCAAAGACCTCTGAGACAATAAGGTCAAAAGGATCTGAAGTGGTGCCAAAGAGGTGGCTGCACCAAAGTGTGAATCCCCCCAACTTCCTTTCATTCCGCAAACTTCCCTGTAACTGTACTCATCAATTCTTTTGGTCAGAGGAAGGAATATCCCTCATCTCATTTAGGGCTAATCCCTTTTCCTGTGCTCACAAATTCAATCCTTCCCACCAATGAAGGAGACTTTACCTTCAGCTTCTCCGAATCTACTGGTTCCTTTCCCTCTATCTATATATCTGCTCAAATCTTTTCTTTCTTTAAAATGTCCTCTCTTTACTTTGCACACACTTCCAGTTACTTTCTCTCCTTTCCTTCTCAGCAAAATATCTAAAATGAATAATCCAGATTTACTGTCTCTACTAGCTCACCTCAGAACAATATGATCAGATCTCATCACTCTACTGAAACAGCCTTTGTTAAGGCAACCAATGACTTCCATATGACCACATCTAATTCATTTCAGTGTGCATCTTCCTTGGTTTCTTCATAGCATTTGGTCTTGTTGATCCCTTCATCCTTACTGAAACTCTTTTTCCATTCAGTTTCTGTGACACCATTATTTGCTGTTTCTCTAAATTCTTTTGTTGGCCTCTTTTCCCTCAGCCTCTTTGTAGTCCTTAACTGGTGGTGTTCCCCAGAGTTCTTTCCTCAGTCTTCTTCTTTCATCTCATACACTCCTCCTGGAAGATACAATCTATTCCTGGATTTCAAACATCACTGTGCTGATGACTTCTAAATTTATATTCTCCAGCTGGATCTTGCCCTCAGCACTCATCTTCAAATATGCACAGCTGCTTGCTGGACATTTCTAACAGGCACCTCAAACTCAACATGCTAAAAACTGAGCTCATTATCTTCCTGTGTCCACCCTAATCTTGACCATAAAACCTAGCTGCAGATAATGCCTGTTCTCCCCTATATACTTGAATTTTTTACTCAATGATTAATGTTAAGTACCTACTTTTTGCTATATAGCATTCAAAATGCTTTCTCTTGTCTCTCTGGCTCACTACACCTTAGCACTTGATATTTGTACATGACATCTTCCTCTTTGACTACCCTCTAAAGCCCTCCATCAGGCAAGAATTTGGGTACTATGAATCTTAACAGATCATACAAAAACTGCTGGATTCCTCCCGGTACTGGTAACGAGAGCTCAAGTGCCTGGGCCGGACGGAGTAGGGCTACAATCCAAAGAGGACACCATCTATACTCCCCAGTACAAGGCATAGTGAGGCATGCAGTAGGGGATGTATATGAGGATAAGAAGGAGACAGTGTCCGGACAAGTATGTCTCCTTTAACAAGCTGTACTTATTTCTACGAACAAGTAGTATGCACTACTTGAAATGCATAGCCAGTAACCCCTAGCATGCTCTTAGTTCAAATACAGAGACTGAATTTCTCAGCCTAAAACACACATATTCCACCCCACTCTGTATCAACTCATCTAGACACAGGCTTCAAATAGTCTTTCTCCACATTACATCATGGGACTGCATACAAACCATTGACTCGCTGGTTATGGTTTTGGCTCCTTACACTTGAAAAATTGCTACTGGTCCCCATAATGTTTTGACCTAGCTATCCTGTCCTAATGGTTGAGAATGAAGAACAAGTGTGCAAAATGGTTGGTTAGGCAAGATTATGAAGGTCCTTGAACATGAGATTGAGAACCATGGGCTTAATAAATCTCTATGAAGTGGGCAGTCTAGGCAGGAAAAAACTCATTGTTGTTGAGTTAATTCCAACTCATAGCAGAATAGAGTAGAACTGCCCCATAGAGTTTCCAAGGAGTTCCTGGTGGATTTGAACTGCTGACTTTTTTTTTTGTTGTTAGCAGCCATAGCACTTAGTCGCTACACTGCCAGAATTCTCAAGCAGGAAAGCAGAGAAATTAAAAGAGAAAAAAAGCTATGTTCTAGAATCTGCTAGAGTAGTAAGAGAAGGAGTAATAAAGATTGAAGAGAAAGACTAGATGCAAAGATAACTATTAGAAACCTATTTAAGGAATCCAGAAATGAAGTTACCAGCCCCGCCCATTCAAAACACCTGCCACATCTCTTCAAGCCTAATCTCTGTCAAACAAACCATGGATTTTACATGGAGAATCCTCAGTCATCACAGGAGGACAGATGATCCAATCTAGAACAATCTCAAGACATCACAGTGATCAGTGAATGTAAATGATATGACTATCAATCACTTGATGGCTTAGAATTTTAAAGAGAAGTCCCTTTGCCACTTTAACATAAATTCAATGATATGATCACTAAATGATCACTAAATGCTATGATCACTAAAATGAGGGGTTATTTTCTAGGTACTGCCAGTTATAAACCATGCTTCTTCTCTTTGAATGACTGCCTCTTGGTCTAGGTACATGTCCTTCGTGGGAACAATTAAGTGCTCTGGAATTCCCATTGTTTGCAAGATTATGAATAATTTATTATACTCCACACAGTCAAATGTCTTTCCTGAGTAAGACACAAGTAAACATCTTTCTGGTGTTCTCTGCTTTCAGCCAAGATCCATTTGACATCAGCAGTGATATCCCTGGTTCCATATTCTCTTCCAGATCCACCTAGGTTTCTGGCAGTTACCTGTCAATGTACTGCTACAGCAGTTTTTGAATGATCTTTAGAAAAATTTTACTTGTGTGTTAAACTAATATTATTTGATAATTTCTGCATACTGTTAAATAATCTTTCTTTGAAATAGGCCTAAATATGAGCCTCTTCAGTTGTTTGGCAGGTAGCTGTCTTCCAAATTTCTTGACATAGATGAATGAGCACTTCCAGTGCTAGATCCATTTTCTGAAACATCTCAACTGGTATTCTCCATCAATTCCTAGAGTCTTGTTTTTTTGCCAATGCCCTTAGTGCAGCTTAAACCTCTTTAGTACCATCAATTCCTGATTACACGCTGCCTCTTAAAATGGTTGAATGTTGGGGGGTGGGGTCAAGACGGTGGACTAAACACACATCTCCCTACATCCCTCTGGAAACCAAGACCTGAACTGATAGTTAAAGAGAGCCCTCTGGACACCTAGTGAGCCCTAGGACACAGCATAGGGCTGTTAATTTGGATTTCATACCACTGAACGAAAATCTCCTCTATTTCACTGATCCCCACTCTTGGCAAGTGCTGGCTTTCACGGATTGAAGGTAACTCACCACTTTAACTTTTTTTTCCTCTGTCTTAGCCAGCAGCCAGAGCTGGGACTTGACTAGCAGCTAGTCTCAGACACACTGCTGGTGGGATTGGCAGGCAAAATTGCCATATTTTGAGAGCCTGGCTTTGGACTCTGTGCATCTCAGCACCTTTGGCCTTTCTTACCACCTCCACCATAGAGTAGCCAGTTTCACGGCAGGCGGGAAGCTTGTGCAGGATGCCATCTTGTTCCACTGGGAGGCAGATATACCCATGCAAAGGACTCAGCTGGACCCAGTTCCTAGGCTGAGAGGCAGTGCTTGCCTGGAGGACAATGTTTTTCCTGCAGAAAAGTAGTATTCTACACAGTGTCACCTACAGCTGGGGCCTGACAGCAGAGGCCATCAGGGCAGTAGCCTTTCTGTATTTTGAACTAGTTTATAACATATGGGGTTGGATATAGCGGTACTTACTTTGCCAGCTGGGAATAGAAACCTGTACACCTGAAAACCTGGCTGACTTTGGAAGTGGTCAGATACCTTATACCTTTCATTTTAAGATGGCCTAGAGAAACAACTGTGGTCCATCCTCACAGCATCTCTCCCAGCAACTATTGACTCATATGATGCCCCAAAAGCAACAAACTCTTGATAAAAGCATAACCAAGTAATCATCCATGGCTTCAGAAGGCCCCCAAATGAAACAATCATGGAACTTGCCAGATGAAGAAACCTTTCTGAAACTATCAGAAGGTGAATACAAAAGAACTATATGTAGAACCCTCCTAGATCTTATACAAAATGCAGCAGAGCAAAATGAATAATTAAGCAAGCTGTTTGATCTTATGGAGCACCAGTACTCTGAAATCCAACACATCAAGAACAAAATCAAAGACACAAAAACTTTAATTCAAAGCCAAGAAAACAGAATGGAACAAATGGAAAAGAGACTTTCTGCTTTGGAAGACAGAGCTACTAACTCCAGCATCTATGAGAAGAAATCAGGAAAAATAAACAAGAAAAATGAAGAAGAATTAAGGAGCATGTGGGACTCTATTAAGAGGAATACCCTACGATTAATTGGAGTTTCTGAACAGGGCAAGATACCTGAGAACACAGAGAGTATTGTTGCTGAGGTGCTGACAGAAAACTTCCCAGAAATTATGAAAGAAGAGAATATAGATATTGAAGATGCACATTGAACAACACTCAATATAGATCTCAAAAGAAAGACTCCAAAACATATTATAATCAATCTCAACAAAATGAAACATAAGCAGCAACTCTTAAAGGCAGCAAGACTCAAAGCAAAGATAACATTTAAAGGGAAACTCTGTAGGATCTCACCAGATTTCTCAGCAGGAACAATGCTGGCACAGAGACAGTGGCATGACACATTCAAAGCCTTGAAGGAGAAGAACTTCCAATTAAGAATTATATATCTTGCAAAACTATCTTTCAAATATGAAAACGAAATTAAGACCTTCGCAGATAAACAGAAACTCAGAGACTTTGTAAAAACCAAACCAAAGCTACAAGAAAAACTGACAGAATCTCTTAGCTTAGAAGAACAAAACCACTAACTTTACATTTTATAAGGAAATAAAGGACACATCACCCAGAATTCTACTCAGTTAGAGAAGGCTCCAAACTCAATCAAAGCTATAATAGTGAAAGAAATGATCCAGTGATCACATAATGAAAACTATGATGTCATCATATTAAAAAGAAGGATGTACTACAGTGGTTATAGTCCTTCCAGATGGAAAGGAAGTGGATAAGACTGGTAGTAATTAAAATTGTGTTTATACATAGTTTATTAAGGGAGATCATGGGGGCAGCCATAAAGCACAATAAAGATGCAACATATCAAATCAAGAAACATAATACAGGAGTCTCAACAACCACAAAACCAACCCTGAAAAAAGGAGAAAAATCAACTCACAAAGAAGAAAGTTCCAGAACAGATTAATAAGAACAGCAGAGAAAATATCAACACAAAAATAAACATATCACAATGGCAGCATTGAACACATACATATCAATAATTACATTAAATGTGAATTGACTGAACACTCCAGTAAAGAGACATCAAGTGACTTCTTGGATCGAAAGACACAATTCATCCATACGTTGCCTACAAGAAACGCACCTTAGACTTAAAGATATGAACAATCTGAAATTAAAGGGTGAAAAAATATATATCAAGCTAACAGTACACAAAGAAGAGCAGGTGTGGCAATTCTAATTCCAGATAACATAGATTTTAATGTAAAATCCACTATGGTGGACAAAGATGGACACTATTTATTGCTGAAAAGTTCGATACACAAGCAGGATTTAACAATATTAAATATTTATGCACCTAATATTAGAGCACCTAAATACATGGAAGAAACACTGACTACATTCAAAAATGAAATACATCACTCCACAATAATAGTGGGAGACTTCAAAACTCCACTCCCAATATTTGACAGATCATCTGGAAAAAAGTTCAACAAAGATATAGAAGACCTTATTGCCACAATTAACCAACTAGACTCATCGGCATATACAGAACTTTCTATCCACCAGCAGACAACTATACCTTGTTCTCGGGTGCACATGGAACATTCTACAGAATAGACCATGTGTTAGGACATGAGGCAATTCTCAACAAAATCTATACCACTGAATTAATGCAAAGCATCTTCTTAGATCATAAAGCCATAAAAGTCTAAATCAATAGCAGAAGAAACAGAGACAGAAAGTGGAACTTATGGAAACTGAACAACATCTTGCTCAAAAAGTCGTGAGTTGCAGAAGAAATCAAGGACAAAATAAAGAAATTTATGGATTCCCACAAGAATGAAAACACTTCCTACCAGAACCTATGGGATACAGCCAAAGAAGTGCTCAGAGGTCAGTTTATCTCCATAAATGCACACATCTGGAAGGAAGAAACCAAACCAAAGAACTAACCCAACAGCTTTAACAAGTAAAGAGAAAACAACAGAGGAACCCCTCAGTGATCAGAAGAAAACAGATCATAAAGATTGGAGCAGAACTAAATGAATTAGAGAATAGAAAAACAAGTGAAAAAAATTGAAAAGACCAAAAGCTGCTTTTTTGAACAGATCAACAAAATTGACAAACCATTGGCTAAACTCAATAAAGAAAAACAGGAAAAGAAACAAATTAACCCAAATAAGAAATGACAAGGAAGTTGTCATAAGAGTTCCAACAGACATCAAAAATATCATAACAGAATACTATGAAAGACTGTACTCTAACAAATTTGAACACCTAGAGGAAATGGACAAATTCCTTGATTCATATCACCTACCAAAACTATCACAAGCTGAAGCAGAACAACTTAATAAACCCATAGACAAAGAAAGAGACTGAAAAAGTCATCCAAGAACTCTCAACCAAAGAAAGCCCAGGCCCAGATGGCTTCACCACAAAATTCTACCAACCTTTTAGAGAAGAGTTATCTCCAATACTACTGAGACTATTTGACAGTATAGAAAGGAATGGAATACTCCCAAATTGAGGAAAAGACCCAACAAAAAACAGACCAATATCACTCATGAATCCAGATGCAAAAGTCTTCAACAGAATTCTTGCCAACAGAATATAACAACATATCAAAAAAATAATTCATCATGACCAAGCTGGATTCCTACCAGGGATGCAAGGCTGGTTCAACATCAGAAAAACAATCAATGTGATCAACCACATAAATAACACAAAAGACAAGAATCTCCTGATTTTGTCTATTGATGCAGAAAAGGCATTTGATAAAGTCCAACTAAAAACTCATGCTAAAAATTCTCAGCAAAATAGGAATAAATGGCAAATTCATCAATGCAATAAGCGCCATTTATACAAAGCCAACTGCCTACATCATGCTGAATGGAGAGAGACTGAAACAATTTCCCTTGAGAATAGGAACTAGACAAAGATGCCCACTCTTACCTCTCCTATTCTACATTGTACTGGAAGTTCCAGCCAGAGCAATTAGACAAGACCAAGAAATAAAGGGCATCTGCATCGGCAAAGAAGAAGTCAAAATCTCCCTATTTGCAGATGATATGATTGTATATGTAGAAAATGCTAAAGAATCTGTAAGTAAACTACTCAAACTGATAGAAGAGTTCAGCAAAGTCTCAGGATACAAGATAAACATAAGTAAATCAGTAGAATCCCTTTATACCAACAATGAGATTATTAAGGACAAAATTACCAAATCAATACCATTTACTATAGCCCCTAAGAAGATAAAGTACCTAGGAATAAATCTAACCAGACAAATAACAGACCTTTACAAAGAGAATTACAAGTATTTACTACAAGAAACTAAGAGAGACTTACATAAATGGAGAAACCTACCCTGCTCATGGAAAGGAAGACTTAACATTGTGAAAATGTCTATTTTACCTGAAGTAATCTACTTATATAATGCAATCCCAGCACAAATTCCAGTGATGTTTTTTAATGAGATGGAGAAACAAATCACCAACTTTGTTTGGAAAGGGATGAAGCCCAGGATAAGTAAAGCACTACTAAAGAAGAAGAACACACTGGGAGACCTCTCACTACCCAACTTTAGAACCTATTACACTGTAACAGTAGTCAAAACAGCCTGGTACTGGTACAAAAAGAGACATATAGATCAATGGAACAGAATTGAGACCCCAGAGATGACACCATCTGCCTATGAACAGTTGATATTCGATGAAGGCCCTAAGGCATTAAACTGGGGTAAAAACAATCTCTTCAACAAATGGTGCTGGCAAAATTGGATATCCAAATGCAATAAATTGAAACAAGACCCATATCTCACACCTCATACAAAAACCAACTCAAACTGGATAAAACAATAAAGTTCATCCAACAAAAAGTAGGAACAACAATGGAAGTTTTCATTCACAACGTAGACAGACTTCAAAATCTGTCAAACAAACCACAAACAACAGAAGATAAAATAGATAAATGGGAACTGTTAAGAATCAAACACTTTTCCTCATCCAAAGACTTTATCACAAGAGTTAAAAGGCCACCTATGGAATGGGAAAAAATATTTGGCAACTCTATGTCAGACCAACACCTGATCTCCATAATCTATAAGACACTACAAAATATCAATAAGAAGAATATAAATCATCCAATTAAGAGATGGGAAAAGGAGATGGAGAGACTTTTCTCTAAAGAGAAGATCCAGGCAGCCAAAAGACACACGTGGACATGCTCATGATCTTTAGTTATTAAAGAAATTCAAATCAAAACTACAATGAGATACCATCTCACTCCAAAAAGGTTGGCCATGATCCCAAAAATGCAAAACAACAAATGCTGGAGAGGCTCTGGAGAAATCAGAACTCTCCTACACTGTTGGTAGGACTGCAAAATGGTGCGACCTCTTTGGAAAGCAATCTGACACTTCCTTAAAAAGCTGGATCTAGATATACCATTTGACCCAGTAATTCCACTGCTTGGAATATATCCAACAGAATCAAGGCCATTCACACCAACTGATACATGCACAAGAATGTTTATCGCAGCACAGTCCATGATAGCAAAAAGATGGAATCAACCTAGATGCCCAACAACAGAGGAATGGATAGGCAAACTATGGTATGTATACTCAATGGAACACTAAGCAAAGATAAAGAACAACGATGATTTTAGGAAACATCTCATAACCTGGTTTCAATTGGAGGTCATTATGCTGGGTGAAAGTAGTCAGTGACCAAAGGACAAATATTGTTTGATACCCCTATGATAAGAACTTACAAACAGACTCATGCATATAAGAAGCAATTCTTTGACAGCTGCAAGGGTGGGGAGAGAGGGAGGGCAAGTGGGGGAGGGCTTAGATTAGTTGACAGAAATTTGGTTGGGTGAAATTAGCAACAGCACACATCAGAAAGAAGATCAATATTAACTGGACTTCAACATAACATGATTACTCCTCCCATCTTAACCCAATATTGCAAGGACAGAGTAGCTGGGGCACGGGGCCGGGCACCATGCTCTCAGGGGAGATCAAGGCCAATTGGCACAATTAGCATTTTGCTAAAAGAACCCTCTGCACCCCATATTGATGAGTGGCTTCTGGGGTCTTAAAGCTGCCAAGCTGCCATTTGAGGGTACAGCAAATGGTCCCAACTCAGCAGGAAAAGATGACCACCAAGGACCAAACTGACATGGGGGAAAGAGAACCCAGAAGACAGAGAGACCCATGTGAGTGTGTGACTGCAACGACCTCTGACAGGAGGAAACTGATGGTGCCCAGTCACCACCAGTGATATCTGTGATGGAGCTCACATAGTTCAGTCTCACTGGCAACACAAGAATAAAAAGGGGTGCACCCTGAGATCTCCACTAAAAGACAGCAATTGATGGTCCAGGGGCCTTGGAGTTCCCCTCGGAGCATGGCTCCTGGCCCTGATGTTTCCCTTATCCATAAACCATAATCGAGGTCAACTCTTTGGACAGGAATGGATTAGACTTGGCAACACAGAGTGACCATACCATATGTGCACTTTATGGTTCTGTGCATCTATAGGATGTCATGCTGCTGACCTCTTACTGGAGGCGGGTGAGTGGGTGGAGAGGAGGGCATAGGAGATTGTTGGGAGGATAAGGCATGTATGTAGCAGAGAGGAAGAGTGTGCTGTCACTGGGCATGGAGAGCAGTGGGAGCTGCATATAGGTGGGCATGCAAATTTACATGGGAATGTACATTTTCATTCAATCATAATAATAAAAAAAAAAGGTTGAATGTTGACCAATTATTTTTGGTAGAGTAACTGTGTATTCCTTCCATCTGCTTCTGATACTTCCTGTGTCATTCAATATTTTGACCACAGAACCACTCATAATTGCAACTTGAGCTTGCAACTCAAAGGAATTCCACACAGTACAAAATCAACAAAGATGTGCATCAGGGTCGCATCCTTTCACCATATTTATTCAATTTCTATGTTCAGCAAATAATCTGAGAAGCTGAATTACATGGAGAATATAGCCATCAGGATTTCAGGAAGTCTCATTAATTAAGATCTACTTCCACTCTCTGTTATATATTGCTTTTCATTTTGTTTTATAACATGCATGTGTTGCTATGGTAAGCAGCAAAAATAATTTGTTTTTTTTCAGTAAGGTCTAGAAGAAAGAATGGAAGTCTGAATACAACTTTAGTCTATGTTAGGATGACTCAAGGCAACAATGATTAAGACTAAAGAAAAATGTTGCTTCCAGGCAAGCCCTTTGAGAATTTAGTTATGCTACATTATGTCAAAATGCTGCTGAGAGGTGCTATTAACAAACTGGTGTCAAATGTAGATATTTTCTTGTATTCTTGCTAATATTTCCATTAGTGAAATGGGGAAAATGAAAGAATGAGATGATAAAATTCCAATTAGAGGGATGTCTGTGCTATTCTATGGCAGCTGGTCTTAAAGATTAGGCATTTTCAGGCTATACGTGTATAATGCTGGCTTTGTTGATCTGAAGTAGACAACTAATCTAGGCAGTATGTAGTGACAACAAAACTGCTATATTGCTGGCCTGATAACAGGAAAAGAAAAACCAAGAAGCATGAGAGACTGAAGTTGTCCTCTTGGCTGTGTCTTATGCCAGTGGCAAGTATCATTTATTGTGTACTGGGTTTGTGTCTTCATTTGCAAGTATTAAAAACCTTAGCATAAATAATTAATGAATATACAATAACATGCATGTTGTGTGTGGAGGGATAATTTCAAAACATAAATCACAGTTCCAAGATGCAACCTTTGTGCTATGAAAACGAATTTGGAACAGAAATACATTGTGCATAATAGAGACGAGGATAATCACACTCCTTCAGCATCATGTGGCAGCATCACTGTAAACATGTTTTATAAAATGTAGCCATGATTAGGTTCATTATCTTTCATGGAAACGGAGACTTGCCATAATCATAATTCATAATCCTGTTAGCAGAGAAGACCCAAAAAAGTTTTGTGTCCACGTCAAATACATAGGTTTTTCCAATATATGTATTACATTTCTCATTAAATTTTTTAAAAAAAGCCTAATGGTCAAATTTTAGAAATAATTTTAGATCAGTATTTCAAAAAAGTATGTGAAAATGCTCCCCTTTAAATGGCAGAACAAAATATGGTCATAGACCTCTAAGTAACGTTTTGATTCACCAGTACGAAAAGCAGTCTCTGCTGATGTTCTCCACCTTTTGCCTCCAAGTTAAAAACTGCTATGAAATCCGATAGCATTTATTAAACTTTTAAATGTTCATAATCTTTGATATAGCCTTTCAGCTTCTAGGAAATTACAGAATCCCATAAGAACACAAAGATGTATGCAGAAAGCACAAAAATTTTAAACAACACAGAGACATAGATACCAACATGGAAAGAAGTGCAGGATATATTAAGTGACAAAAATATACTGCAAAATGATAAGCTGAATATGATCCCATTTTCATTTTCAAAATACATACAGATATGACTACCTGTAAACGGATAAGAAAAGTTAGAGGCATATGAAAGTAAACTGCCGACAGCAGTGGAAGACTCACTTGTCAGCTTACATACTGCTGTAGTGTTTCTATTTTGTAAAAGGTATGTTATTTATTTTGTAATCAAAAAAAAATAACAAAAATTTTAGAGGCATTGGACTGATGACACTGAGATTGTATACATGTGTACACATAATAAACTTTTGAGTATTTTGACTGACTTAGGTCAAATGGAACAAAAATATATAGAGAAACAGACTAAGGTATTTAAAAATAAATTGCCATGGAGTCAATTCTAACCCATAGCAATGCTATAGCACAGAGTAGAACTGCCCCCTAGAGTTTCCAAGGAGCACCTTGTGGATTCCAGTTGCTCACATTTTGGTTAGCAGACGTAGCTCTTAACCACTACACCACCAGGGTTTCCAGACTAGGGTATATAGGCTTTGTTTCCCTTTTTACAGTGCTAAACTGAAACAGGACATTGTAAAAACCATTGTAAATCTACATTTTTAAAATGTATATATAACTTTATAACAACATGGATGAACCTTGAAAACATGCTAAGGGAAAGAAGCCAATCACAAAAGACCACACATTGCATGATCCCATTCATAAGAAATGTCCAGAACAGGCAAACCAATAGTGACAGGAAGCAGATTAGTGTTGCCTAGGCCTGAGGGGCTTGGGGAAAAATAAGGAGTAACTGCTAATGGGGGTGCTAAGCTTGTCTTAAAATTGATTGTGGTGAAGGCTGCACATCTTTGTGAACATACCAAAAACACTGAATTGTACATTTTAAGGGGTGAGCTGTATGCTATATAATTTACATCTCAACAAAGCTGATTTTAAAACTTGGTTTTCAAAAACAAAGAGGAAAATCGCAAAATTAAAAAATGAAAGTAGGGAAGTAACCATAGAGGAAAAGAACTATTATATAATAATTTACTCAGCTCTACAAATAACTTTGGTAAAATGAATGGTTTCCTAAGGAAATGTTAAATGCTAAAATTAACTCAAGAAGGATTGAAAATTAATAACCTTTACTAGAAAAGAAATTGAAATTATTGTTCAAATACTATCCCCTAAAAACCATGAGGCCCAGAAGTTTCAGATAAATTCTACCAAACCTTTAAGCAATGAATAAATCCAACATTATTTCAAGTGTTTCACATCACAGAGTGAAATCCACATCATTTTCTTCAGTGTTCAGAGACATTTATAAGTCAACTTCACTTACGAATATTAAAGAAAAAATCCTGTCAAAATATGAGCCAACAGAGCAGGGTAGCCCATTGAAAGAACAATACATCTAAGATCAAGTGGGTTTATTTCTGGAGAACAAATTTATTTTTCTTTTAGAAAATCCATTAATATAATTATATTAATAAACCAAAAGAGAAAAATAATATAATCATCTTCACAGATGCCGAAAATGTTATCTGATGAAATTCAACATCCATTGCTGATTTAAAATACTCTTAACAAAATACACCTTGTTCCTGATGCAAAAACAGCCGGACAGAATACAGTCCAGAAAGAAATGGAACTTTAATATAGGAATAACAGGAACATTTCAAATCAGTGGGTGAAGTGGTTTTATTCGGCAAATGATGTAGTGACAACTGCTTAAACACTTGGGGGAAAAATAAGGTTGGATTCCTACCACATTCCTTGGACCAGAATAAAATTCCAGATGGTATTAAAGAGTATTTTCTAAACAAAATGTATCAGAAAAAATTAAGTGGGTATGTTTATGACCCTGGAATAAGGAAAATTCACTTAAACAACAAACAAATGCAAGAGTTATATGGAAATTTTAAACATTCAAATTTTCTGTTGTTGAATTGGCAAATGCTTTGTTATATACATATATATTCCTATCACAATGAAAAAGATACTGAAATTTTTTTAATGCAAATTTTCTGTAGGAAAAAAATATTCTTTACCCCAAAATAATTCTAGATGGATCTAAGATACCACCAGGAAGATTGGATAATCCCAAAGTAGAGTTGCCATTTCTAAACAGGACATAAAACCCAGAAGCAATAAAAGAAAAGACTGACAAGTCTGAGTTCATAAAATGTAATAGGTTTTCCCTGGGAAGATAAAGAACTTAACAAACTTCTTCATCAAAATAAGGACACATAAAGTCTCAATAAAAACAAAATCTAAAAACCCCAAGGAAATCCACAAACCAATGAAGTTCAGCACAGGAGAATAAGAAGAACAAAGAAAATGTCAGCACCACCAAAAACACAGTACAAAATGACAGCAATAAACTCACAACTATCAACAATTAGACTGAATGTAAATAGCCTAAATGTGCCCGTAAAGAGATTAAGAGTGACAGAATGGATTTTTTTAAAAAAGGATCCATCAATATGCTATTTACAAGAGGCACACTTTGGAAACAAAGATGTCTGGTACTGGTACAACAACAGGTACATTGACCAGTGGAACACAATTGGGAATCCAGATGTAAATCCATCCACCTATGGTTGCCAGATCTTTGACAAGGGCCCAAAGACCACCAATGGGGAAAAGATAGTCTTTTTAGCAAATGGTGCTGGCAAAATTGGATGCCATCTCATAACATGGAGGAAACTGGAGATTATTATGCTTAGTGAAACAAGTCAACCACAAACGGACAACTGTTATACGAGACAACTACAATAAAAACTCATGAAAAGATACACACATAAAAAGAAACAATTTTTGATGGTTACCAAGGAGGGGAGGGGTGGGGGTAGAAAAACACTAAATAGACAATAAATAAGTGGTAACTTCAACAGCACTTGGCTGGCTTGGCTTGATGAAGGGTAAGACAGTACATACTACTAGGGAAGCCAGCACAACTTGCGTAAAGCAAGGTCATGGAAACTCCATAGATATAACCAAACTCCTTATGGAACGAAATTGCTGGGCAGAGAGCTGTGGGGACCATGGTCTTGGGCAACATCTAACTCAGTTGGCATAACATAGTTTATAAAGAAAACATTCTACATTCCACTTTGCTGAGTACCATCTGGAATCTTAAAAGATAATAATCAGACATCTAGGATATTGTATTGGTCTCTCTCCTCTGAGAGCAAGGAAGAATAAAGAAAACTAAAGACAGAAAGGAAAGATTAGTCCATAGGACTAAGGAATCACACTACCATGGCCTCCACCAGACTGAATCCAGCACAACTAGATGGTGCCTGGCTACCACCACTGACTGCTATGACAAGGATTGCAACAAAAGCTTCCAGACAAGTGGGGAGAAAGGGTAGAACAAAATTCTAACTCCAAAAAAAAAAAAAAGATCAGACTGGCTAACCTGACAGAGACTGGAGAAACCCTGACAGTATGGCCCCTGACACTCATTTAGCTCAACATTGAAGTCATTCTTGAGGTCCACCCTTTAGCCAAAGATTAGTCAGGCCGAGAAAATAAAATGAGAGTAAAGGGGTATGCCAGCGCGGGGGCAAGGACTAGAAAACAGGATGGGACAGGGAATCTGGTAACAGGGAATGCAAGGTTAAGAAGGGAGAGTGTTGACGTGTTGTGGGTTGTTAACCAATGTCATAAAACAGTATGGGTACTAAATGTTTAATGAGAAATCAGTTTGTTCTATAAATCTTCATCTAAAGTACAATTAAAAATTAATTTAAAAGGTTTGCATAAAAAAAACACTGTAAGTTCTACTCTGCTCTAATACAGTCCCTATGAGTTGACATCCATTTGACAGCAATGGCTTTTGGTTTTTTTTAGGTCAAATTGATCAAAAATACATATAAAAACAGACTACGGGATACAGGTCTTGATTTTTATGTAAGGTAGGAAGCTGAAATGGGACACTGTAAAAACTACTGTGTCACTGTTTTAGGACACAGATGAAGGACGATTTCCTCAATATACAAAGAGCTCCTATAATTCAAAAAGAAAAACAATCACTATAAAAATAGGCAAAGGATATGGACTCACAGTTCACAAAAAAGTAATAGAAATTGCTTTTAGCATGTTAAAATTATTGAACTCATTCATAAAGAGATACACCTTTATAAAGAGATGCCATTTTCACCTATCACACTGTCAAAGATCCAAAAAGTTGGTAACACTATCTTTTACCAAAATACGGGAAAAGAGGGACTCTCATAATTTTTGATGAAATGCATAAACTGGTGTAACCAGCATGGTGATTGCTTTAGCAATACCTATCAAAACTTAAAATAATTGACTCAGCAATTATATTTCAGGAAACTTATCCTACCATTACATTCTCACAGTTGCAAAATGACATACATAAAGGGGTATTTTGAACCACAAAACAACACCATGATAAATGAAAAAGAAACCAAAGTTTTCAGTTATTTCACCATACTTGGGTCAACAATCCAATGTCCATGGAAGCAGTAGTCGAGAAATCAAATGACTTACTACGCTGAGAAAAGCTACCGCAAAAGACCTCTTTAAAAGTTTTTAAAAGTAAGGATGTCTCTTTGAAGACTAAAGTGCACCCAACTCACACCATTATCTTTTCAAACTTCTCATATGAATGTAAAGCAGTGAAAAAGGCAAATAAAAGAATAATCGATGTGTTCAAACGGTGGTATTGGCAAAGAATATTGAATATGCCATGAGATACCACAAGAACGAACAAGTCAGTCTTAGAAGATACAACCAAAATGTGCCTTAGAAGTAAGGATAGCAAGACTCTGGCTCACACAACTTTGGAACATCATCAGGAAAGACAAACTGATAGAAAAGGACATCAAGGTTGGGAAAGCAGAGGGTCAGTGAAAACAAAGTGAATCCCCAATGAGATGGATTCACAAGGTTGCTGCAGCAATGGGTGCTAACGTACCAATGATGCTGAAGATGGCACAGGACCAGGCTCTGTTGTGTTGTTATATGTACACTGCCATGAGTTGGAGTATAAGTGAAGGCACCTAACAACAACAATAAAGGAATATTTATTGTAGCATTGTTCATAATATCATTGATTGGAAACAATTGAATGCCCATCAAATACAGTGCAGTTGAAATAAAAGATCTATATCTTTATATAAGTGATCTCCAGAAGACACATGACAAATGCTAACAGCAGCTATTTCTGAGGACCAGAACTAAGGAACTGGGGATCAGGGTTGAGAAAGAGATTTACTTTTCAATTTATATTCTTTTGTACTGCTTGAAGTTTTTACTATGTATATGGTTTGCTTACATGTTTAATTGTTGTTTTATTTATCTAATAAACACATAGAAATTACTAAGTACTAATTACAGTTGGAAAACTCTGGTAGTATAGTAACTAAGAGTTAAGGTGCTAACCAAAAGGTCAGCAGTTTAAAACCAACAAGTGCTCCTTGGAAGCCCTGTGGGGCAGTCCTACTCTGTCCTATACAATCACTGTGAGTCAGAATCAATGCAGAGGTTTTTTTGGTTGAAGTACTATCAACTTTCCAAATATTAACTCACTTGTTTTTTATAATAACCCTTATGAAGGTTGGAAGTATTACTTTTTGTGTACAATTCAGGGGCACTGAGTACATTCTTCAAGTCACGCAACCATTCTCACCCTCCTTTTCTGAGTTGTTCCTCTTTCATTAACATAGACTCACTGCCCCCTAAAGATCCTATCTAATCTTGGGAGTTGTTATTGTCAGTTTGATCCCATACTGTTTTTGTTGTTAGGTACTACCTATTCAGCTCCAACTCACAGTGACCCTATATACAACAGAACAAAACCGTGACCAATCCTATATCATCTTCATAATTGTTATGCTTGAGCTTGTTGTTGCAGCCACTGTATCAATCCATCTCACTGGTGACGCAGATCACCACGAGACAGAGCCAGCTCCACAGCAACAACAAAGAAATCTGTAGCATACACGTACCAACAGCTATTCAGTCAACGAGTAATATATCTTTGTACCTATGTATAAATCTTTTAGTGTATCCCAGTTAAGTTTCATCAGTTTAGACCACAGGATCAGTAAGACAGGCTCTTTTTATATAATTCTGGCATCAGTGCATTCATCTTTAAACCATGTCTCCATCAAAGTTGCTGACGAAAACATTTAACACAAAATGAGGCCTAAGCAGATCCCTGATGCTGGGACTAGGGATTCCTTCAGTATGAATCAGATCAATTTATTTCGTTGGGTAAGGAGCTACCAACTCAACTGATTATACCAGCTATCATTCAACTCAAACCCCTCCTTCCCTTTGTTCATAGGATATCTGGAGATATAAATAACTAATTTTGCTACAAAGTGTCCAGAGCATTTCTTTGCTTGCTATTCTGAAACCCTTTTTACAACAGTTATTTACAATTCATAAAGGGTTTGTTCTGCAGTCTTCAATATTTACAACCTGGCCAATTCCCCAGATCTCTAACTTAAACTTCTTCAGAAAGAAAGAACGATTAAAAAAAAAAAAACCCAAACCTAACACATTGGAACAGGATGTCTGAAAAATAAGAGATACACAGCCCTTTCCTCCCTGGAATAAACTCACATGCCACCCAAAATAGCCTAGACAATTGAACACAGCAGCTGGCAGAAGGATGTCTCTAACCAAGGTGGGGCAGTGGGGAAAGGAGCTAAGAGCACGCCACAGGGAATCACTGAAGAAGCACTCTGTATAACAATCCCTTGCTCTGTTGCTAGCTAAACACACAAGCTATAGGCAAAGTGTTGCGAGAAGAATATACTTTCTGGGTCCCTCTGTAATTGAATGTTTACATAGGTAATCCTAACTTCACACAATTACTGTGCTTCTGAAAAGTTGACTGTGAAGTAGAATTTACTGAACAAGAAATTCATGTTTTCATTAATTTGCCCTACCAAATTATAGCCATACTGTCCTGGAAAGCATTTTGTCTCCTGGGTATTAAAAAATTTATACTTACAAAATGCACCAGAATCTTCAATTACATGCTTTAGTGAAAATTTTGTGATTATCACAAAAAATAGTAAATACCATGTTATATTCAAAATAGCTGATATAATGACTGAAAGCAAAAATGTAATAGAATGCCAGAGATTGTGGTAACAGGATTACCTGGCTGGCATCTCATCACATGTTGTTCCACTATTGAAAGCTCAGTTTTTCACGATGTCCACTATGTCCCTCTGTTTTACATTGGCTATTCCCTTTTTTGGCACCCTGGTTAAGCAGTGGCTAACCATTTCACTGCTAACCCAAAAGGTTGGCAGTTCAAATCTACTAGCTGGTCCTTGGAAACCCTAGGGAGCAGTGCAACTCTGTTCTTTAGAGTCACTATGAGTCAGAATCAATGGTGATGGGTTTGGATTTTTGGTTATCCCCTTTTCAGATCTCTTCATGAGATGATGTCTGCATGGTTTATTAAAGAATTTCTTTGTTAGAAGAAGACAGCTATACACAAATTTGTTTAGGTGCGCAGTTGACTGGCAGCTGGTCAATGTAAAAAAAATTATCAGTAAACAAAATTGTGACTCTACTACTCCCAATGCAAAGGTTAAAATAGTGACGCTGCTCTCATTAAAAACCAAAACCAAATCCACTGCGAGGAGCTGACTCTGCTCTCACTGAGGTATGTTACTGTATCAAAATAGTATTTATTAAGACTGACCAGATGCTGTTTACTTTTAGATACCAACTTGCTTGCTGTCATTTATCGTTCCAGAGTGGCCATACCCATTACCACAGAGACAATTCTGACTCATAATCACCCTATAGGACGGAGTAGAACTGCCCCATAGAGTTTGCAAAGAGCCCCCGCTGAATTCGAACTGTTGACCCTTTGGTTAGCAGCTGTAGTTCTTAACCACTACACCACCAGGACTTCCCACTCCAGGATAGAATGGTAATAAGAATAATAAGGAACTTTTATTGAGCATTCACTGTATACCACAGCCTGTGCTATGTGTTTTATATTATTAACACACCTGAGGCAGACAACAACTCTATGAGGCAAAAAGCACTGTTAATCTCATTTTATAGAAGAAACTGAAACAGAGATGTTAAGCAATTTAACAAGATCACCTACCTAATACGCAGTAGAAACTGGTAAGAAGTCAGACTGTCTCATTTCAGACCCTGAACTGAACAACTACATCAGAAAAGGAATTTGACATTTCTGTCAAGGATGGAAGGGTAAACATAATATCAGCAACTTCTAAAAAATAATTCAGGTTGTTCTTTGATTCTTAACTGAATCAATTTCTTGATTTCAGAGTTCTGTTAAATGAATCACTGTCAAATGAAAGATACCTACCTACTTAGGCTGGACTCTTAAATATTCTGTGTACCTATAAATGAGTTTTAATTCCCAAAGAAAGTAGTCTTGATGCCCTTAGGACAAGTAGCCTGCAAGTGCATTGCTGTAGAGAAAGTATAGGAAAGGAATTGTTGTCTAAAGGATGTGGCAGAAAAGTTCAAGAGGAGAACATCAAGCCAGTGGTCTTAAGACTCAACTCTCTTTTGCATATATATTATTAAAAATTCTTACACAGCTAAGAATAACAACCCTAATCATATACTAAATTTATATTTGATAGAACACTATTCCAGCTATGTTCATATACATAACACCTATTTTTGGATTACTGTTTTATTGTTGAAAAGCCACATTACAAATTATATTTCCTTTAACAATGATCCTGATTCCTTCTTGAGAGATAAACCAATAAAAGTGGCCCTGGAAATACGGTGGTTAAACACTAGGCTGCTAATCAAAGGCTGGCATTTCAAATCCATCAGCTACTCCACAGGAAAAAGGTGTGGCAATTTGTTTCTATAAAGATTATAGTCTTGCAAACCTTATAGGGAAATTCTGCTTTGTCGTATAAGGTTGCTATGAGTCAAAACTGACTCAACAGCAATGGGTTTGGTTTGGTTTTTTTGGCTTTTTTTTTTTTTTTTGGTACTAGCAAATATATACTAGCAAATTGAGCTGCATTCTGATCTCCTCTGCATGACACACAGGACTTTTGTTTTGTTTTCATTTTCTACATATTTCAAAAAAATCTCTCTTCCCTGTGGTCTCAAATAAGTCTACTGATTATCACAAAATCAGTCTACATCCTTTCCCCTAAACTATATGCAAAATTCTCTATTTTCTACTCCAACTCCAAAATAAATCTTTCTTCCACATCCCAAATCTGTTACCACTTTTACGCTGTTTCTTTTGATTTAGAGGTGGCAACAATTATTATTATTTCTGGTATTAGTCATGGTCTTTCAGAGAATAGTAAGGCTATAATTCATGCTTTACTACAATTGGTAAATCAGGCAAGTGAAAAACAGGAGAAGCCCATAATTTAAATCCTCTTTGGGTTCTTAATCTAAGACTCTGACATTTGAATTAGGATCAGTAGTATATGGTTGAAATTAAACCATGAAACAAGCCTGTATAAATTACTATAAAACCTAACTCTATCACTCAGAAACTCATAAATTCAGGACTGAGATTGAAATCCTACTTCTAGTCCATACTATTATACCTTAATACCACAAGCACATATCATGCTGAATAGATGTATATTTTGTTTTCATTTATATTGCCTGTCACATGATTAAGGTTTCTGATTTAAAATAAAAGTCAATAATCTGCAGATGATAAATTATTCTTCTGAAAACTTATTTTTCTGGTTAATGAAATTTCAGAAAGCATTTTTAGGTTATCAAACCTGCACTCTGTTTATTCTAAGCAATAGAAATTACATCCTGTTTTCTTTGAGTTGTGATTTAGGTGTAGACTTCTTTCCAATTCCTTCCTTTTTTCTTTGATATCTGTTTTCTAAGACTTCAGGATAAAACGAAATTACATAACTAAGGCATAAAATAATTACCAGATGATTTCAGATGACACAACATAGGGCAGTCGCTGATTATGCATCCTCAAATTATATATGAATGACTGCCGCATTGAGGTGTGAGTCAGTATTTCCCTTCTCTTTCTGATATCACTGTCCTCCTCTCCTGGTTCCTTTTCTTCTACTGCTATATACACTACCACTCCCTAGTATCTCCTCCACTAAGTCTCAGTCCCATATTTCCTAAATCCTGGTTGACAAAGAGAAAAGAAAGGGATACTGCTAAAGAGAAAAAGGGAATAATATTCTTTGAACATTTATTTTATATCAGGCACTGAGCCAAGCAATTTACATATGTCATCTCACAACAGCCTTTCAAAACTGGAGTTAATAATACTCATAGGACAGATTAGAAAACTGAGACTAAAAGGCCTTAATAAATTTGTCCAACACTTACACAGCTAGCAAATGATATAAAGTGAACAAGAGGAATGGAAGTACTAAACAGAAGGAAAATTCTGCTTACCATACTCATTACCACCTCTCTCCAGCCATCGATTCTAGGGTTCTTCTTCATCAGAACAGGTGTGCCAGCTACCTGTAGCCTTAAATTCTCAATGAGCTTTAAATTAAAACTCTTGATATTATCTAGAACAAAGTCACATCTACAGTCTCAGAGACAGTGGTATGGAAAGACTTTTGGACTCTCATTTCCAGAAAATATCATGATACAAAATAAATGAAAACTACATAGGTTATTAAAAACTCCTTGATGATATGTAACACAACTCAGCCAAGAACAGAATAAAGGAACTCTCTAGGGGTCAAAAAAGAAGTTGAAAGCATAACAGTAAGTGGAAGTTAATTCTTAAATCGTTCTGGCTATTTTGCTCACGTCAGTAACCAATATTCAAAGAAATATTAGCTAAGAATTTTCCATAATAGGAACATTAAAAATTCTCCACCTCTTTTTCCCTATTTCATTATAATACTTACCTTGTTCTTCCTGAGTTGCCTTTTGAAATCTTCACTTCTTTTACTTCATCATTTCTTCCTTTTGCTTCAGCTATTTGATGTTCAGGAGCAAGTTTCAAAATCTCTTCTAACATCTAATTTGGTCTTTTCTTTATTTCCTGTCTTTTTAATGATTTCTTACTTTCTTCATTGTATGATGTCTTTGACGTCATTTCACAACTCACCTGTTCAATACATCAAATCTACTCTTTAGATGATTTGTAAACTGAGGTAGGATATACTCAAGGTTGCACTTTGGCTCTGGTGGACTTGTTCTAATTTTCTTCAGTTCCAGTTTGAACCTGCATATGAGCAATTTATGGTCTCTGGCACAATCAGCCCCTGGCCTTGTTTTGACATATAATACTGAGTTTTTCCATTGTCTCCTTCCACAGATGCAGTCAATTTGATTCCTGTGTATTCCACCTTGTGAGGCCCATGTTTACAGTCACTGTTTATGTTAGTGAAAAAAGGTATTTGTAATGAAGAAGTCATTAGCCTTGCAAAATTCTGTTGTGCAATCTCTGGTTAACATTTCTATCACCAAGGCCATATTTTCCAACTAACATTCCTTCTTCCTTGTTTTCACCTTTTACATTCCAATTGTTAGTAATTATCAATGCATCCTGTCTGCATGCTTGATCAATTTCGGACTACAGAAGCTTGTAAAAATCTTCAATTTCTTCATCTTTGGCCTTAGTGGTTGGTACATAAATTTGAATAATAGCCTCATTAACTGGCCTTCCTTGTAGGTGTATGAGTACTATCCTATCACTGACAACACTGTATTTCAGGATAGATCTCAAAATGCTCTTTTTGATGATGAATGCAAAACCATTCCTCTCCAAGTTGTCATTCCTGGCATAGTAGACCATGTGTTTGGCCTACTGAAATTCACCAATACCTGCCAATTTTACCTCACTAATGCCTAGGATCTGAAGACAAATTCAAGCCTTGAGTTGCAATAGTGAAAGATTCTACAGGGAAAATATTAAATGACTCAGGAGGCATCAAAAAAGATAGAAGGAATACACAGAATCTATACCAGAATCAATTGGTTGACATTCAACCATTTCAAGAAGTAGCATGTGATCAGGAACCAATGGTACTGAAGGAAGAATTCGAAGCTGCACTGAAGGCATTTGTGAAAAACAAGGCTCCAAGAACTGATAGAATATCAACCAAAATGTTTCAACAAACGGAAGTAGCACTGGAAGTGCTCATTCATCTATGCCAAGAAATTTGGAAGACACCTACCTGGCTAGCCAACTGAAAGAGATCCATATTTATATCTATTCCCAAGAAAGGTGATCCAACCAAATGCAGAAATTATCAAGAAATGTCATTAATGGATCTTGCCTGAAAGCAGAGAATACCAAAAAGTTGGTTACCTGTGTTTCATTGACTATTCAAAGGCATTCAACTTTGTGGATCATAACAAATTATGGATAACATTGAGGAGAATGGGAATTCCGAAACACTTAATCATGGTCATGAGAAATCAGTACATGGATCAAGGGCAGTGGTGTGAACAGACAAGTAGACACTGCATGGTTTAAAGTCAGGAAAAGTGTGTGTCGGGGTTGCATCCTTGCATCATATTTTTTCAATCTGTATGCCAAGGAAATAATCCAAGACCTAGACTATATAAAGAAGAACCAGGCATCACGATTGGAAGAAGACTCATTAACAACTTGAATTATGAAGATGACATAACTTTGTTTGCAGAAAGTGAAGAGTATGAGAAACACTTACTGATGAAGATCAAAGATCACAGCCAGCAGTATGGATTACACCTCAACATCAAGAAAACAAGAATCCTCATAACCGGACCAGTAAGCAACACCACAATAAATGGAAAAAAGATTGAGGCTGTGAAGGATTTCATCTCATTTGTTTCCATAATCAATGCCCATAGAGTCAGCAGACAAGAAATCAAAAGCCACACGGCATTGGGAGAATTTCCTACAAAAGACCTCTTTGAAGTGTTCAAAAGTAAAGATGTCACTTTGAAGACTAAAGTGCAGCTGACACAAACCATGGTATTTCCAATCACATCACACGCATGTGAAAGCCAGACAGTGAATAAGAAAAACAAAAGAAGAATTGACACCTATGAACTGTGATACCAGAGAAGGATATTAATTATACCATGGACTGCCAGAAGAACAAACAGATCTGTCCTGGAAGAAGTGCAACCAGAGTGCACCTTGGAAGCAAAGAGGATAAGACTGCATCTTACATACTTTGGACATGTTTTCAGGAGGGATCAACCCCTGGAGGAGGACATCATACTTGGTAGAGCGGAGGGTCAGTGAGAAAGAGGAAGACCCTCAACAAGATGGACTGACACAGTAGCTGCAACAATGGGCTTAAGCATAAAAACAATTGTTGGCATGACACAGGACTGGGCAGTGTTTCATTCTGCTGTACATGGGATGGCTAAGAGCTGGAGCTGATTCAATGCCACCTAACAACAATAACAACAATGCCTAGGATATAGATGCTTTTATGTTCCCTTTCATTTTTGACTATTTCTAATTTTCTAACATTCACACTTCATACATTTCACATTCTGATTATTAATGGATGGCTGCAGCTGTTTCTTCTCATTTTGAGTCATTCCACATCAACAGATGAAGGTCTCAAAAGTTTCACTACAGACATGTCATTAAAGTCAACTTTGAGGAGGCAGCTCTTCCCCAGTCACCTTGTGAGTGCCATCCAACCGGAGGGGCTCATCTTCCAGCACTATAGTAAACAATGTTCCGCTGCTATTTATAAGGTTTGTACTGGTTAAATCTTCAGAAGTAGAGTTCCAGGTCCTTCTTCCTAGTCTGTCTTAGTCTGGAAGCTCACCTGAAACCTGTCCACAATGGATGACTCTGATGGCGTAGTTTCCAACATCACAGGAATATGCAAGCCCCCACAGTATGACAAACTGACAGATAAGTGGGGGTTAAAAGTAGCTTGGGATAAACAAAAAATAATCTACAAAGGAGCATCAGTAAGATTAAGTTTGGACTACTCAGCAGAAACCATGCAGACAAGAAGGCAATGGATGACGTAGACAAAGGCCCAAAGAAAAAAACTGCTAACCAAAATTATATATCCAGAAAAACTGCCTCTCAAATATGATGGCAAAATTAAGACATTTCTAGATAAACAGAAATTCAGGGGATCTGCAAAACTGAACCAGATGGTTCCTGGCCACCACCAGTTATATCCGCGATGTAGCTCACTAAGTTGAGTCTCACTGGCAACACAAGAATAAAAAGGCGTGCATCCTGAGATCTCCACTAAAAGACCTCAATTGATGGTCCAGCAGTTTTGGGGTTACCCTGGGAGCATGGCCCCTGGCCCTGATGCTGCCCTTTCCCATAAATCACAATGAAGGTCCACGCTTCGGACACGAATGGATTGGACTTGGCAATGCAGAGTGACCATATTGGATGCACTTTATGGTTCTATGCATCTATAGGATATCATCCTGCTGACCTCTGGCTGGAGGAAGGAGAGGGGGTGAAGAAGAGGGGAAAGGAGGCTGCTGGAAGGATGAGACATGTATGGAGCAGAGAGGAATAGTGTGCAGTCACCAGACAGGGAGAGCAGTGGAAGCTGCATATATGTGGGCATGTAAATTTATACAGGAATGTACATTTTTACTCAGTCATATTAAATAAATAAATAAATATTTTAAAAAATTACAAGAAATATTAAAAGGAGTTCTTTGGTTAGAAAACCAACAACATGAGGTAACAACCCAAGACTGGAACACAGGACAGAGCAACCAGATATTAACCCAGATAGAGAAATCACAAAAATAGATCAAAGTTAAAACACTGAAGATCAGGACACAGGTGTCCTTATGTAAAAGATGACAGTATCATAACAAAAGATAGGTACTAAAAAATGTAGTCATAAATTATTCATATGTAAAGCAAGTCAAAGCAATAGAAAGAAATAAAAGATTCATTTAAACTTAGAAAAATAGGGGTAAATATTAAGGTAGCCACAAAGGAAATTAAAAACCTTACAAATCAAAATAAAAAACAAGAAAAATATGAAGTTTCAGTAAATACAAAACCCACAACAATGAAAAAGACAGCACATAAAAATGACTCAGCACAGAAAATTAAGTATAACAAAAAACTGTCAACAACACACCAAAAAAGGCATCAAAATGACAACATTAAACTCGTAGCCATCAACAATTATGCTGGCTATCAATGGATTAAATGCATCAACAAAGAGACAGAGCAGCAGATGGAAAAAAAACACAGTCCATCTATTTACTGCCTATAAGCAATGCACCTTAGAATTAATGACATAAACTAAATCTCATAAAAACAACCCATCAACCACTGCCATCAAGTTGATTCTGACTCACAATAACAGAAGAATATCTACTAAGCTAACAACACTCAAAACAGAGCGGGAGTGGCAATGTTATTTTCCGAAAAAAATAGATGTTAAAGTAAAATCTACCACAGTGGATAAAATAGGACATCAGTTAATGATTAAAGTGTCAATACCAGGAGGACATAACCATGTTAAGTATTTATACACCCAATGGAAACCCTAGTGACATAGTGGTTAAGTGCCGTGTCAGCTAACAAAAAGGTTAGCAGTTCAAATCCACCATGTGTGCCTTCAAAACTCTATGGAACAGTTCTACTGTGTCCTGTAGGGTCACTATGAATCAGAATCGATTCAACAGCTCTGGGATTGGTTTGGCTTGTATGTACCCAATGATTAACTCAAATCCATTGTTGTGGAGTCAATTCCAATTCATAACAACCCTATAGGACAGAGTAGAACTGCTTACACCCAATGACAGGGCTCCTAAATACACAAAACAGACTCTCAAACAGCATTGAAAAGAGAAATGGACAGCTTCACAATAATAGTAGGAGACTTTAACATACCACTTTTGGTGAAGGATGGAACATCCAGAAAGAATCTCAATAAAGACACAAAGATCTAAATGTCACAAATAACCAACTTGACCTCACAGGCATATACAGAACACTCCATCCAACAGCAGCCAAGTATACTTTCTTTTCGAATACACATGGAACATTCTCTGGAATAGACCACATGTTAAGTCATAGAGCAAGCCATAACAGAATCCAAAGCATTGAAATACTGCAAAGCATCTTTTCTGGTCATCAAGACATAAAAGTGGAAATCAATAAAAAATCAAGAAGAAGAAAAAAAGCAAACACATAGAAACTGAACAACACCTTGCTCAAAAACTTCTGGGTTATAGAAGAAATCAAGAATGGAATAAAGAAATTCACAGAGTAAATGAGAATGAAAATATATCATACCAAGACCTTTGGGAAACAGCAAAGGCAGTGCTTGGAGGTCAATTTATTTCGAAAAATGCACATATCTAAAAAAGAAGAAATGGCCCAAATGAAAGAATTAAGCATACAACTCAAATGAGTAGAAAGGGACCAGCAAAAGAACCTCTCAGGCACCATAAGAAAACAAATAATAAAAATTAGAGAACTAAAGAAATGAGAGAATAGAAAAATGACTGAAAGAGTTAATGAAACCAAAACCTGGTTCTTTGCAAACCTCAACAAAATTGATGGCTACTGGCTAAACTGAAAAAAAAAAAAACAGTAGAGGATGAAAATAAACCAGATAAGAAATGGTATGGACAACATCACAACAGACTCAACTGAAATTTGAAACACTACAACAAAATACTATGAAAAAATTGTACTCTAACAAACTTGAAAACCTAGAGGAGGGGGTGGAGTCAAGATGGCGGACTAAGCACACGTTTCCTTATATCCCTCTGGAAACCAAGACCTGAACTGATAATCAAACAGAGCCTTCTGGTCACCTAGTGAGCCCCAGGACATGACACAGGGCTGTTAATTTGGACTTCATACCACTGAACAAGAAAACACCTCTCTTTCACTGAATCCCGCTCCCGGCTAGCTCTGGCTCTCACGGACTGAAGGTAACGCATCATTGTGACTTTTTTTCCTCTGTCTTGGCCAGTGGGCAGAGCTGGGTCTTGCCTAGCAGCTACTCTCAGACACACTGCTGGTGGGATAGGCAGGTAAAATTGCCATATTTTGAGAGTCAGGTTTAGGACTCTGTACACCTAGCCAATTTGGGCCTTTCTTTTTACTTCTGCCATAGCGTGGTTTGTATAGAACTGTGGGGCCTATGTGTGGGACACCATGTTGGATATGGAGATTTTAGCGGGACCTACGGCACTTGGCTGGCTGGCAATTCTTAGTCTGGGAGCCAGCGCCTGAAAACAAGACAGCACTTCTCTGACAGAAAAGCAGTAGTTAACACAGTGTCGCCTATGGTGGGGGCGTGGCAACAGAGGCGGAGGACTCACTACATCTCGGCACCTCTAGCCTCTCTATCTGCCAACCGTGTGGAGGGCGCCATCTTAGATACAGTGGCCGAAGCTGGACTTAATTCTTAGCTTAGGAGCCAGAGCCTGCCCACAGGACAGTGCTTTTCTACCACAAAAGCAGGAGTTCACACAGTGTCGCCTAAGGCTGGGCTCTGTCAGCAGAGGCCAACACGGAAGCAGCATTGCTGTATTTTGAACTAGTTCATATCACCTGGGGTTCGATATAGAGGTGCTTACTTTGCCAGTTGGGAAGAGGGACCTCTACACCTGAAAACCGGACTGACTTGGGAAGTAGTCAGATACCTTTTGCTTTACATTTTAAGACAGCCTAGAGAAACATATGCGGTCCATCCTCACAGTATCTCTCCCAGCCTCTACTTACTCACATGGGACCCAAAAAGCAACAGACACTTGAGGCAAACAAGATCACCCATGATTTCAGAAGGCTCCCAAACAAAGCAACCAAGCAATATTCCAGATGAAGAAACTTTTCTGAAATCATCAGGGGTGTATATACAGAGCCCTTCTAAACCTTATACAAAATGCAGCAGAGCAAAAGGAAAAGTTAAGCAAGCTCTTTGATCTGATAGAACACCAGTACTCTGAAATCCAACAGATGAAGAAGAAAATCAAAGACATAGAAACTTCCATTCGAACCAAAGAAAACAGAGTGCAACAAATGGAAAACAGAATTTCTGACTTGAAAGACAGAGCTACCAACGCCAACGTCTATGAGCAGAAATCAGAAAAAACAAATAAGAAAAATGAAGGTGCATTAAGAAGCATGTGTGACTCTATTAAAAGGAACAACCTTCGATTAATTGGAGTTCCTGAACAGGATGAGACAACTGAGAACACAGGGAGTATCACTGCTGAGCTGCTGACAGAAAACTTCCCAGAAATCATGAAGGAAGAGAATATAGACATCTCAGATGCATATCGTACACCACCCAATACAGATCTCAAAAGAAAGACTCCAAGACATATTATAATCAAGCTTAACAAAATGAAACATAAGCAGCAACTCTTAAAGGCAGCAAGACTCAAAGCAAAGCTAGGGAAACCCTGTAGGCTTTTGTCAGATTTCTCAGCAGAAACCATGCTGGCATGGAGACAATGGCATGACACACTGAAAGCCTTGAAGGAGAAGAACTTCCAACCAAGAATTATATATCCTGCAAAACTATCTTTCAAATAGGAAAACGAAATTAAGACTCAGGCAGATAAACAGAAACCCAGAGACTTTGTAAAAACCAAATCAAAGACACAAGAAATACCGAAAGAAGTTCTTGGCTCTGGCTTAGAAGAACGAAACCACTAACTTTATATTTTAGAATGACACATCATCCACACTTCTACTCAGTTAGGGAAGGCTTCAAACTCAATCATAGCTTTAATACTGAGAGAAACAGCCCAGTGATTATCATGAAAAGTATGGTGCCATCATATTAAAAAGAGGGATGTACTACAGTTGTTATAGTCCTTCCAGATGGAGAGGAAGTCAACAAGACTGGTAGTAATTAAATTGGGTTTATATGTAGTTTATTAAGGGGGATGTTATGGGCAGCAGTAAAGCACAACAAAGATGCAACATACCATATCAAGAAATGTAACACAGGAGTCTCAACAACTACAAAAACAGCTCTGAAAAAGGTGAAAAATCAACTCACAAAAGAGAATGTCCCAGAACAGACTAATAAGAACAACAGAGAAAACATCAACACAAAAATAAACATGTCACAATAGCAGCAGTGAACACATACCTATCAATAATTACATTGCATGTGAATGGACTGAATGCTCCAGTAAAGAGACATCGAGTGACATCTTGGATCAAAAGACATGACCCATCCATATGTTGTCTATAAGAAACTCACTTGAGACTTAAAGATAGGAACAAATTGAAAATTAAAGGATGGGAGAATATGTATCAAGCTAACAATGAACAAAGAAGAGCAGGTGTGGCAATTCTAATCTCAGACAAAATCAATTTTAATGTGAAATCCACCATCGTGGACAAAGATGGACACTATTTATTGCTGAAAGGTTCAGTACACAGGCAAGACTTAACTATATTAAATATTTATGCACCTAATATCAAAGCACCTAAATATGTCAAAGAAACACTGACTGCACTCAGAAAAGAGTTAGATCACTCCACAGTAATAGTGGGAGACTTCAACACTCCACTGTCAATACTGGACAGATCATCCAGAAAAAAGCTCACAAAAGATACAGAAGACCTCATTGCCACAATTAACCAACTAAATCTGATTGATATATACAGAAATTTCTACCCATGAGCAGACAACTACACCTTCTTGTCCAGCACACATGGAACATTCTCCAGAATTGACCATGTGTTAGGACATAATGCAATTTTCAACAAAAGCCATACCATTGAATTAATGATGGAAAGCATCTTCTCAGATCATAAAGCCATAAAAGTTGAAATCAGTAGCAGAAAAAACAGATAGAAAGGGGAACTCTTGGAAACTGAACAACATCTTGCTCAAAAAAACATGGGTTATACAAGAAATCAAGGATGAAATAAAAAAAAATTCATGGATTCCAATGAGAACGAAAACACTTCCTACCAGAACCTATGGGATACAGCCAAAGCAGTGCTCAGAGGTCTGTTTTTCTTCATAAATGCACACATCCGGAAGGAAGAGAAAAACCAAATCAAGGAACTAACCCTACAGCTTGAACAAGCAGAAAGAGAACAACAGAGGAACCCCTGAGGCAACAGAAGAAAACAGATCGTAGAGATTAGAGAAGAACTAAATGAATTAGAGAATAGAAAAACAAGTGAAAAAATTGAAAAGACCAAAAGCTGGGTTTTTGAAAAGATCGACAAAATTGACAAACCACTTGCTAAACTTACTAAAGAAAAACAGGAAAGGAAATGAATAATCCAAATAAGAAATGAGAGGGGAGTTGTTACAACACATCCAACAGAAATTAAAAATATCATAACAGAATACTATGAAAGATTGCACTCTAACAAATTTGAACATCTAGAGGAAATGGACAAATTCCTTGATTCATATCACCTACCCAAATTATCACAATGTGAAGCAGAGTAACTAAATAAACCCATCACAAAGGAAGAGATTGAAAAAGTCATCAAAAACTGCCAACCAAAAAAAGTCCAGGCCCAGATGGCTTCACTTCAGAATTCTACCAAGTTTTTAGAGAAGAGTTCTCTGAAAGACTACTGAGACTATTTCACAGTACAGAAAAGGATGGAGTACTCCCAAACTCATTCTATGAGGCCAGCATAACCCTGATACCAAAGCCAGGAAAGACCCACCGAAAAAGGAGAACTACAGATCGATATCACTCATGAATCTAGATGCAAAAATCTTCACCAAATTCTTGCCAATACAATACAACAACATATCAAAAAAATGATCCATCATGACCAAGTGGGATTCATACCAGGGATGCAAGGCTGGTTCAACATCAGAAAAACAATTAATGGGATTAACCACATAAATATCACAAAAGACAAGAATCACCTGAATTTGTCCATTGATGCAGACAAGGCATTTGATGAAGTTCAACACCCATTCATGGTAAAAACTCTTAGCAAAATAAGAATAAATGGAAGATTCCTGAACACAATAAGGGCCATTTATACAAAACCAACTGCCTATGTCATCCTGAATGGGGAGAGACTCAAGGAGTTTCCCTTGAGACCAGGAACTAGACAAGGATGCCCACTCTCAGCTCTCCTATTCAACATAGTACTAGAAGTTCCAGCCAGAGCTATTAGACAAGACCAAGGAATAAATGGCATCTGCATCAGCAAAGAAGAAGTCAAAATCTCCCTGTTTGCTGATGATATGATTGTATATGCAGAGAATCCTAAAGAATCTATAAGTAAACTACTCAAACTGATAGAAGAGTTCAGCAAAGTCTCAGGATACAAAATAAACATAAGTAAAACAGTGGGATTCCTTTATACCAACAGCGAGACTGCTAATGAAGAACGCATACCATTTACTATAGCCCCCAAGAGATAAAGTACCTAAGAATTAATCTAACCAGAGAAACAACAGACCTTTACCAAGAGAACTACAAGCCCTTACTACAAAAAACTAAGAGAGACAGATAAATGGAGAAACCTACCCTGCTCATGGATAGGAAGACTTAACATTGTGAAAATGTCTATTATACCCAAAGCAATCTACTTATATAATGTAATCCCAGCACAAATTCCGGGGACATTTTTTAATGAGATGGAGAAACAAATCACCAATTTTGTTTGGACAGGGAAGAAACCCCGGATAAGTAAAGTACTATTAAAGAAGAAGAACACACTGGGAGGCCTCTCATTACTCAACTTCAGAACCTATTACACTGCTATAGTGGTCTAAACAGCCTGGTACTAGGTACAAGAACAGACAGATCGTTCAATGGAACACAATCGAGACCCCCGAGATGCCACCATCTGCCTATGAAGAGTTGATATTCGACAAAGGCCCTTAGACATTAAGCTGGGGTAAAAACAGTATCTTCAACAAATGGTGGTGGCAAAATTCGATATCCATCTGCAATAAATTGAAACAAGACCCATATCTTACACCTTATACAAAATCCAACTCAAACTTGATAAAAGACTTAAATATCAAATCTGAAATGATAAAGCTCATCCAAGAAAAAGTAGGAACAATGGAAATTTTAGTACACAACATAGACTTCAAAATCTGTCAAACAAGCACAAACAACAGAAGAGAAAATAGATAAATGGAAACTATTAAGAATCAAACACTTTTGCTCCTCCAAAAACTTTATTAATAGAATTAAAAAGCCACCTACAGAATGGGAAAAAATATTTGGCAACTCTATGTCAGACCAACGCCTGATCTCCATAATCTATAAGGTACTACAAAATATCAATAAGAAGAAGATAAATCATCCAATTAAGCAATAGGCAAAGGAGATGGACAGACTTTTCTCTAAAGAGGAGCTCCAGGCAGCCAAAAAACACATGCAGATATGCTCATCATCTTTAGTTATTATAGAAATTCAAATCAAAACTACAATCAGATATCGTCTCACCCCGACAAGGTTGGCCATGATCCAAAATCAAAAAGCAACAAATGCTGGACAGGCTGTGGAGAAAGTGGAACTCTCCTATACTGTTGGTGGGGTTGTAAAATGGTCCAGCCACTTTGGAAAGCAATCTGGCGCTTCCTTAAAAAAATGGATATAGATATACCATTTGACTCAGTAATTCCACTACTTGGAATATATCCTACAGATTCAGGGCCATTCACACCAATGGATACATGCACAAAAATGTTTATCGCGGCACAGTCCACGATAGCAAAAAATGGAATCAATCCAGATGCCCAACAACAGAGGAATGGATACGTAGACTATGGTATATATACTCAATGGAGCACTATGCAATGATAAACAACAATGATGATTCCAGGAAACATCGCATAACCTGATTTCAACTGGAAGACATTATGTTGAGTGAAAGTAGTCAACGACAAAAGGACAAATATTGTATGAGACCCCTACGATAAGAACTCAAAAACAGATTTATGTATAGAAGAAAAGACTCCTTGACAGCTGCAAGGGAGGGGAGGGAGTGAGGGTGAGGGGGGAAGGTTTAGATTAGATAGTTGGTAGAAATTTGGTTGGGTGAAATTGGTGACAGCACACATTAGAAACAAGAACAATATTAAGTGGACTTCAATATAGCTTGAGTACTCCTCCCATCTTAACCCAATAATGCAACGACAGATTCGCTGGGGTAGGGGGCAGGGGACCATGCTTTTACGTGAAATCGACACCAATTCACACAACTACCGTTTTGCTAAGAGGGCTCTCTGCACCCCACATTGGTGAGTGGCGTTTGGGGTCTTAAAACCTGCCAAGCTGCCATCCGAGGGCACAGCAAATGGTCCCAACTCAGCAGGAACGGATGCTCACCAAGGATGAAAATGACAACCGAGAAGACAGAGAGACCCACATGAATGGATGCCTACATCGACTTGGGACCAGAAGAACTGGATGGTGCCCAGCTACCACCAGTGATAGCTGCAATGGAGCTCACAAAGTTGAGTCTGACTGGCAACACAAGAATAAAAAGGAGTGCACCCTGAGATCTCCACTAAAAGACCACAACTGATAGTCCAGCAGCTTCAGGGTTCCTCTCGGAGCACAGCCCCTGGCCCTGATGCTGCCCTTGTCCATGGATCATAATGAAAGTCTGCTCTTCAGACAGCAAGGGATTGGACTTGGCGATGCAGAGTGACTATATATTGGGTGCACTTTATGGTTCTATACATCTATAGGATACCATCCTGCTGACCTCTGACTGAAGGAAGGGGAGTGGGTGGAGAGCAGGGGAAAGGAGACTGTTGGGAGGATGAGACATGTATGGAGCAGAGAGGAATAGTGTGCTGTCACCGAGCAGGGAGAGCAGTGGACGCTGCACATAGGTGGGCATGCAAATTTATATGGGAATGTATACTTTCACTCAGTCATAATTAAAAAAAAAAGAAAACCTAGAGGAAGTGCACACATTTCTAGAAACATGCTACCTACACAAACAGAGGTAGAGCAACTAAATAAATTTATGACAAGAGATTGGAAAGGTAATTTAAAAACTCCCAACCAAAAAAAGTCCTGACACTGATGGCTTCACTGGACAATTGCGCCAAACTTTCGGAGAAGGGTTAATACCACTACTACTCAAGGTATTTCACAGCATACGAAAATTTGAAATATTTCCAAACTCATTATATGAAGCCAGCAAAATTCTGATACTAAAACCAGGTAAAGACACAACAAAAAAGAAAAATTACAAACTAATATTTCTCATGAACTTAGATGCAAAAATCCTCAACAAAGTTCTAGCCAATAGAAGTCAACAACATATTAAAAAATAATCACCATGATTAAGTGGGATTGATACCAGGGATGCAGGGACGGTTCAACATTAGAAAAATAATCTGTATAATCAACAACATAAATAAAACAAAAGACAAGAACCACACGATTTTATCAATTAATGCAGAAAACTCATCTGAAAAAGTCCAACATCCATTCATGTTAAAAACCCTCAGAAAAATAGGACTAAAAGGAAACTTCCTCAGCATAATAAAAGGCATTTATACAAAGCCACTAGCCAACATCATTCTAAATAGAGATAGTCTGAAAGCATTTCCCTTGAGAATGGGAACCAGACAAGAATACCCTTTGTAACCACTTTTATTCAGCATTGTGCTAGAGGTTCTAGCCAGAGCAACTAGTATACAAAAAGAAATAAATGTCATCCAAATTTGTAAGAGAGAAGTAAAAGTCTCTATTTGCAGATGATATAATCTTATACACAGAAAGCCCTGAAGAATTAACAATAACAAAAAAAAACCTACTGAATCCAATAGAAGACTTCAGCAAAGCATCAGGATACAAGATAAACACAGGAAAATCAGTTGCAGTCCTCTACACAAACACAGAGAACATCAAAGAGGAAATCAATACCAAATCAATACCACTTACAGTAGCCCCCAAGAAGATAAAATACTTAGAAATAAATCTAAATAGAGATGTAAAAGGCCTATACAAATAAAACTACAAGGCACTACTGCAAGAAACAAAAATAAACCTACAAAAGTGGAGAAAGCTAACTTATTCATGGATAGGAAGGCTCAATACTGTGAAAGTCTCTATTCTACCCAAAATGATCCATAGATACAATGCAATCCCAATCCAAATTCCAATAGCAACAAATCTGTCTTGGAACATATAAAATCAGAATGTCCCTTCAAAGCAAGGATGGTAAGATTTCATCTCACTTACTTTGGACATGTTATCAGGAGTGACTAATCCCTAGAGAAGAACAGCATTCTTAGTAGAGTAGAAGGTCAGCAAAAAAAAAAAAAAAAAAGGAAGAACTTCAACAAGAAGTATTGATACAATGGCTGCAATAATGGACTCAAACACAGCAATGATTGTGAGGATGGTACAGGATCAGGCAACAGTTTCATTCTACTGTACGGTCATTGTGAGTTGAAGGTGACTCAAAAGCACCTAACAATAACAGACCTGCCCTACAAGAAATTCTAAAGTAAATCCTTAACACTGAAAAGAAAGGGTAGTAACACAAAACAATATATATATATAAAGATTACCAATAAAGATAATTTATAGGGCAAATATAAGGCTAAGGTATGGGAACTGTACACTCTTAACATGACTGTGGCCATTTTGAGCCACCATAAGCTATTTATCACAACTCTGCCTAACCTTTTGTACTAGGGGACATGATACTAACATCTTGAGTCCTTTAACCTAGAAGTGACCTAAGAGTACATCCAGATCAAAGAGATAAATCATGGAAAACCATAAGAAAACAAAGGGTGCAGAAAACCACTCCCTTTCAGATAAGGAGTTAAACAGATCCGGATGTGTTTAATTCTTTAACATTAAAGAGATTAACCTCCCCTAGCACAAACTATAAACACGCTAATAAAGTTCAGTTCTGGGCTCTTGGCTGTGATGACCGTTAGCCCCCTGATTCCACTTTTTTGTGTCTTTTTCCTTAATCTCAATGGTGCCCCTATCTCTGACCCTGCTCGTCGAGGAACTCTCAATACCTGACAGTAAGGTTCACTATGTTTTAGTGTTGTAACTCTATTATGTTTTATGTAATTCAAAAGAAAAATGAATAAAATGTCATTTTAAATCTGCCACTGAACATACAACATGTAAAGATGCAAATTGTGGTGACGATAATATTAGAAGGGGAAGAGTGGTATAGGAACAGCTTTAGTGTGTTTTTTAAACTAATTTTGAATCAATTTTAACTAAGTTGTTTTAAATGTAGGGTGTTAAATGTAATCTGTATGATAGCCACGAATAAAATATCTAAAACTTATATTTAAAGAAAAAAAAAAGAAGAGTATCAAAAATTTGCTATAAAAATATCAACTAAACATAAATGGTGATGTTGGAGGAAATTAAGGACAAAAAATACGACACACACAAAAAAAGCAAATGCCAAAATGACAGAAGTAAGTCCTTCATTACTGGTAATTACTTTAAATGTAAATGGTTTCCCAAGCTAAACGCAGAGATTGGCAGAATGAGTAAGAAAGTTTGGTCCAGCTGTATGCAGACTATACTCATTTAGACCTAGATACTGGTAGGCTGGAGAAGCAATAATGAGAAAAAACATTCTACGCCAACAGTAGCTAAAATATAACAGGAGTGGCTGTTTTAGTATCAGACAAAATAGACTTCAAGTAAAAATCTGTTACTAGAGACAAAAAAAGGACATTATCTAATGATAAAAGGATCAATTCATTAAGAAGACATAACAATGATAAATACGTGCAATATCTGACAAGTCCACGAACTTAATTGTTCTAAGTGCAACATACATCATTGTTGAATATCACTACAGTCACCTTCAAAGCACTCTCCTTGGGAAGCTATGCACTGACGCCAGCTCCTAGCCCACCCTTCAAAACTATTTGGGAACTCTTCCTGAAATGGCTGTTGTGCACAGTGGCACAGTGGCAAGTTCATGAACTTAATTGTATAGCTGTCAGTGAGGGAGTTTTTAGCCAGTAAACAAATAGCTGTGTTGGAACACCCTCCCTACTCACCTGATCTGACCCCCAGTAACTTTTCTCTTTACCCAAAGATAAAGAAATTATTGAAAGCAAGACATTTTAATAACATTCAGGACATCAAGAGTAACACAACAACAGCTCTGATAGCCATTCCAGAAAAACAGTTCCAAATTTGCTTTGAAGGCTGGACTAATCACTGGCAATTGGTACATAGTCCCCAGGGGGAGTACCTCAAAGATGGCTGTAGTGATATTCAGCACTGAGCTATGTAGCACTTTTTCTAGGATGAGTTTGTGAACTTAATTGTCAGTCCTTGTATGCACCTAACAACAGAGCCCCAAATATACGAAGCATATATTGACAGAACTAAGAGAAAAATAGAGATCTACAATAATAGTTGGAGACTTCAATACACCACTCTCAATAATGGATACACATCTAGATAGAAAATCAATAAAGTAATACAGAACTTGAACAACACTAGAAACCATCCAGATCTATCACATACAGAACAATCTATCCACCAACAGTATAAAGGATATTCTTCTTCAGTGTACATGGATAATTTTGTAGAACAGACTATAAAATGAACCACAAAATAAGTTTCAACAAAAATTTAAAGACTTAAATCATACAAAGCATTCTCTCTGGCCTAAAAAAGACACAAGGAAAGAAAAACACAGAGCAACATCCCTTTTGAACAGAGATGGAAAAATCCTCAGCAAAATACTAGCAAACTGAATTGAACAGCATATTAAAATGGTTATACACTGTGATCAAGTGGTATTTATCCCAGGAACGCAAGTGTGGTTCAACATAACAAAATCAGTTAATGTAATTTACTACATTAATAGAACAAAAAGAACCACATGACCACCTCAGTTAATGTAGAAAGGGCATAGAGGAAGGAGAGGGTGGAGAGGAAGGGAAAGGAGACTGTTGGGAGGATGAGACAAGTATAGAGCAGAGAGGAATAATGTGCTGTCACTGGGCAGGGAGAGCAGTGGAAGCTGCATATAGGTGGGCATGTAAATTTATACGGGAATGTACATTTTCACTCAGTCATATTAAATAAAATAAAAAAATAAAATAAAATAAATCCTATCACGATGATAATTCTCAGCAAACTAGGAAGAGAAGGGAAATTCCCCAATATGATAAAGGACATCTATAGAAAAAACACAGATAATGTCATATTCTGTGGTGAAAGACCAAAAGCTTTCCTCCTAAGATCAAGAAAAAGACAAAGATGCCCTCTTTATCCACCTCTATTCAATATTTTTTTCTTGCTTGGCTGGCTAGATTCAACATTTTATTGGAAGTTCTGTCCAGAACATCAGGTAAAAATAAACAAAGAAAGGGACTCTAAATCCAAAGGTAAGACGTGAAAGTATCCTTATTTGCAAACAATATGATCTACGTACACAAAATCCAAAAAATCCACAAGAAAACTACTAGAACTAATAAATTAATTTAGCAAAGTAGCAGGGTACAAGGGCAACACTCAAAACTCAGTCAAGTTTCTATATACCAACAATACAGCATTCTGAAAAAGAAATTATGGAAGCAATTCCATTTACAATGGCATATAAAAGAATATGTATGCAAAAGATGAGCAATAAGGGAGACCAAAGAAGAAAAGATGTATTTGAACTATAGTGCTGGAAAAGAATACTGACTGTACCATAGGTTTCCAGAAGAATGAACAAATCTGTCTTAGAAGAAGCACAACTAGAAAGCTTCTTAAAAGCAAAAATGGAGAGGCTTCATCTCACATACTTTGGACATGCTACTAGGAAAGACCAGTCCCTGGAGGGTCAGCTTGGTAAAATAAAGGCTCAGCTAAAGAGAGAAAGGAAACCTTGATGGCTTAGTGGTTAAGTTCTGTGGCTGCTAACCGAAAAATTGGCATTTCAAATCTACCAGGCGCTCCTAGAAAAATCTATGGAACAATCCTACTCTGTCCTGTAGGGTTGCTATGAGTCAGAATTGACTCAGTGGCAATGGGTTTGGTTTGTTTTCTTAAAAGAGGGGAAGACCTTCCATGAGACAGACTGACACACTGGCTCTAACAATGGGCTCATGTGCAGCAGTGACTGTGAGAATGGCACAGGACAAGGCAGTGTTTCCTTGTTATATGAGTTAGAACCAACTCAGTGGCACCTAACAACAAAATTAAAGAATAAAATACCTAGGAATAAATTTAACCAGGAAAGTCAAAAGACTTGCACACTAATAACTAAAAAACATTTCTAGAAGAAATTAAAGATCTCAATAAATGGAAATACATCCTGTGGTCATGGATTGTAAGAAAATATTAAGATGTCAATACTATCCAAAGGGATCTACAGACTCAACACAACCATTATCAAAATTCCACTAGCCTTTTACTTCTTTATAATTTTATTTTTGCTGTTGAGAATATACACAGTAGAACATATAGCAATTCAACAGATTCTTACATGTACCATTCAGTGACAGTGATTACATTCTTCAAGTTGTGCAAACATTCTCACCTGCCTTTCCCAAACTGACCCTTACACATTAACATGAACTTACTGCTCCCGAAGGTTCTTATCTAAACTTTCAGTTTACTAATGCACATTTGATCCCATATAGATAGTCCTTAAAAAAGCACAATGTTTAAGGCAGACATTCTTTACTAGCTAAGCTAAACTGTTGTTTGATTTTAAGAAGATTTAGGGATTTGGGGTTTAAGGTTTCAAGATTATTTCAGGGCAACAGTTTCAGAGGTTTGTCTACTCTCTATGGCTCCAGAAAATCTGAATTGCATGAGAATTTGTGTTTCTGTACTACATTTTCCTCCCTTTTGATCAAGATTCTTATGTAAACCATATGTTCAAAACGTTCAGTAATGGTAGTCAAGCACCATATAGTTATTCTGTTCTTATGGTAAAGGAGGTATTTGTTCATGAAGGCAAGTAGCCACATATTCTACTTTTTCCTCCTATTTCTGACCCTTCTTCTTTCTCTGTTGTTCCAGGCAAATAGAAATCAATTGTTATACCTTGGATGGCCACTTGCAGAGTTTTAAGATCCTAAAACCAAAGCAAAAAAAACCCAGCCACTATACAATAAACTGCGAGACAGAAGACGAGGACTAAACAAGGTACCAGGCTAATTATCTGGGATGCCCCATGAGACTACTACACAAAACCTCCAAATCAAGAAACCAACACCCAAGAAGTGTTTGGTTTTACATAAGCTGGAAACCCTGGTGGCATAGTAGTTAAGTATTGTGGCTGCTAACCAAAAGGTCGGTAGTTTGAATCTACTGGATGCTCCTTGGAAACTTTGTGGGACAGTTTTAGTTTGTCCTAAAGGGCTGCTATGGGTCAGAATTAACTCGACAGCAGTAGGTTTGGTTTGGTTTGGTTTTGGTTTAAGCAGCCTCAGCGGCTGTCCTTTTTGTTGTTGTTGTAAATATACCTACCACACTTGTCCCAGTTCAATTTTTTACAAGTATACAATTTATTGACAGCAATTACATTCATTGGCTGTGCAACCTACCCTTAAACAAAGCAATGCAAACAGACATATGCACACCAGTGTTCACTGAAGCATTATTTACAATAGCCAAAATGTGGAAACAAACCTCTATCAAGAGATGAATGGATAAACAAAAAAGTGACACATACATACAGTGAAATATTACTTAACCAGAAAGAGAAATGAAGTCTTGATGTATGCTACAGCATGGATAGAGCTTGAAGACATTAAGCCAACACCAAGTACCATCAAGTCATTGATTGAATTAAGTCCTTCACAAAACAAATAGTGTATGATCTCACCTACAAAAAAAGACAAGAACAGGCAAATGTAGAGAGACTAAAGTGTATTAGTGGTTATCTGGGGCAAGAGAAGACTTGGTGGCACAGTGGTTAAAGCATTAAGCTCATAACTGAAAGATTAGTGGTTTGAATCCACCAACCTCTCCAAAGGAGCAAGATATGCCAGTGTGCTTACATAAAGATCTGCAGCCTTGGAAACTCTATGGGGCAGTTCTACTCTGCCCTACAGGGTAATTATCAGTCAGAGTGCACTTGATGGCAGTCAGTTTGGTTTGGCTTTGGACCAGGGGCAGGAAGGAAGATAATGGCGGTGTTACTGATTATGGAGCACTCAGTTTCAAGTTACAGTGATGGAAAAATTCCATTAATTAAGGGTGGAATTGTACAGTCAATAGCCTTTTTTTTTTTCCTAACAAAAATAGAAAAGCCAATCCTCAATCCTCAACTTTATACAGAATGTCAAGGGTCCCATAATAGCCAAAACAAATTTCAGAAAGAAAAAAGTGGCAAGATTCACAATTCTTTATTTTTAGACCAGCTATATAAAATTATCTCTACTCACAGATTACATGATCCTAGATACAGAAAATCCCAAACAGTCCACAAGAAAACTTCTAGAGCTAATAGAGGAATTTAGCAAAATTGCAGGGTATAAGGTTAACAAAATAAATAAATAAGTAAAATAAACAGTTGGATTTCTAAACACCAGCAATGGGAAATCAGGAAAATAATACTGTGTACAATCACATCTATGAATATGAAATATCTAGTAGTAAAGTTAACCACAGATGTGAAGGACTCATATAGTGAAAACTATAAAACATTGCTTACAGAGATTAAAAATGATTAGGATAAAAGGAAACACGTTCCGTGTTTATGGTCTGGAATATTTAATATTGTTAAGATGTCAATACTACCCAAAGTGATCTATATATTCACCAATTAAAATTCCAACTACCTTCTTTTACAGAAATAGAGAAAACAATCCTCAACTTTATATTGAATGGCAAGAGGCCATGAATAGCTAAAGCAATTTTGATAGAACAAAGCACGAGGATTCCTGACTTTAAAACATTATACAGTGACAGTAACCAAACAGCCTAGTACAGGCTACATAACCCGGAGACTACATCAGCATAAGACCACAAGAAGCAGATGGTGCCCGGGCACCACCAATGACTGTCCTGACAGGGAATACAGCAAAGAGTCCCTGACATGGTTGGAGAAAAATGGGGAAATGGGGTACAGAACTCAAACCTATTAAACAGAATTAATGGTCCAACAGATTGGAGGGTTGCCAGAAGACATGGCTCTTGGACTCTCTGTTAGCCCAGAAGTGCCCAGAAGTGAAACCATTCCCAAAGTTAATTCCTCAGACAAATATTGGACTGGACTATGGACATAAAATGATACTGGTGAAGAGTGTGCTTCTTGGCTTAAGTAGGTACATGAGACTAACTGGAAAGCTCCTATCCAGGGATGAGATGAATGAGTAGAGGGGGACAGGAGCTGACTGAACACAAGACAGAAATAAGGACAGTGCTACCACAGCGTGGGAAGAGTGGCTAGAATTGAATGACAATCTGTGTGTGAATTTTTGTATGACAAACTGACATGGATTGTAAATTTAAAGTACAATAAAATATTTAAAAAAAAAAAAACCAACAACAGCCTGGTTCTAATATAAACAATAGACACATAGATCAATGGAATATAACTGAAAAGTCCAGAGACCCATATGTCTATGACTAACATATGTCTTTCCCCATATTCTATCAACCAAACCAAACCCATTACCATCAAGTCAATTCTGATTCAGAGATTCTATAAGACAGAACAGGGTTTCCAAAGCTGTAAATCTTTACAAAAGCAAACTGCTACATTTTTCTCCCTTGGAGCAGCTGCTGGGTTTGAACAACTGACCTTGCAGTTAGCAACTATTAGTTTAACCACTGAACCACCAGGACATCTTAAAAGACAATAATGATAGAGGAAATGTTTCTGTTGTGTGATAAAAAAGATTAATATTTGGTCCTTGTCCAGTCAATTCCAACTCATAGCGACACTACAGGATGGAGTAGAACTGTTCCCACAGAGTTTCCAAGGAGCAGATAGTGGATTATAACTGCCAACCTTTTGGTTAGCGACTGAGCTCTTAACCACTGCACCACCAGGGCTCCAAAATATGTGAAAAGCTCCTGTAAATCAATGAGAAAAAAAACTAAATAATCTATCAGAAAAACAAGTAAAGAATATCAATAGGCAAATTCACAGAAGAAAAAATACAAATAGACAGCAAACATAAGAAAAAATATTTAATCTCAACCGTGGTTATAGAAAAAACAAACAGTAATGATACCAATTTTTACCTATCATGCTAGCAAAGATAAAAATGATTTATGATATCCAGTGTCAATAAGGATGTAGCGAAACAACCTCTGAAATAATTTGGAGGAGTGTTAGTTTTGTACATTCTTCTTAAAGGACAATCTGGTCGTATTGTTGTTGCTGTTGTTGTTAGGTGCCATCAAGTCAGTTCCAACTCATAGTGACCCTATACACAACAGAACAAAACACTGGCCAGTCCTGTGCCCTACCCACAATTATTTTCATGCTTAAGCCCATTGCTGCAGGCACTGTGCCAGTCCATCTCCTTGAGAGTCTTCCTCTTTTTCACCAACCTTCTACTTTACTAAGCATGATGTTCTTCTCCAGGGACTGATTCCTCCTGAAAATATGCCTAAAGTACGTAAGACGCAGTCTGGCCATTCTTGTTTCCAAAGAGCACTCTGATTGTTCTTTTGACAGTCCATGGTATGTTATGTTCAATATTCTTCTCCAAAACCACAATTCAAAGATGTCCATTCTTTTTATGTCTTTCTTATTCACTGTCCAGTTTTCATACGCATATGATACAATTGATAATACCACGACTTGGGTCAGGTACACCTTAGTATTCAAGATGACATCTTTACTCTTCAATACTTTAAGGAGGTCTTTTGGAGCAGATTTTCCCAATGCAATGCATCTCTCCATTTCTTGACTGCTGCTCCCAAGGGCATTGATTGTGGAACCAAGTAAAATGAAATCCTTGACAACCTCAGTCCTTTCTGCATTTATCATGATGTTGCTTACTGGTACAGCTGTGAGGATTTTTGTTTTCTTTGTATTGAGGTATAATCTGGGTGTACATCCAGTGAAATCTTAAATGTATCCTTCAACCCTAAAATTACCTTTCTAAGATACTAGCTCACAAACACACTTGTATAGGCATACAAACTATAGGTGCAAAAGTAAAATAAAATGATCATTACTACAGGATTGATTGAATATGTAACAAGAGATCATACACTGGAATATATGCATCAGCTTAAAAAAATATGTACTGGCATGGAAAGACTTCTCTAGTTTACTAAGAAGTTTTAAAAAAGAAAAACAGCACATAGAGCAACACAATAATCTTTCACTTATGAAAAACTACATATGTACATAGACTAAATTTATGTGTGTATGAAGAAGAATATGGCATCAGACTTGCTGAAAGACTTGTTAACAATCTGCAAACATGCAAATGACACAACTTTGCTTGCTGAAAGTGAAGAGGACTTGAAGCACTTACTGATGAAGATAAAAGACCACAGGCTTCAATATTGATTATGCTGCAAAATAAAGAAAACAAAAATCCTCACAACTGGACCAATAAACAACATCATAATAAACAGAGAAAGCAGTCAAGTTGTCAAGAATTTCACTTTATATGGATCCACAGTCAACACCTATGGAAGCAGCAGTCAAGAAGTCAAATGACACATTGCATTGGACAAGCCTGCTGCAAAAGACCTCTTCAAAGTGTTAAAAAGCAAAAATGTCTCTTTGAGAACTAAGGTGCCCCTGATCCAGGCAATAATATTGTCAGTCACCTCATACACATACAAAGGCTGGACAATGAATAAAGAAGACCAAAGAAGAATTGATGCGTTTGAATTACGGTATTGGCAAAGAATACTGAATATTCAGCCAGAGTTCCTTGGAAGGAAAGATGGAGAGACTTCATCTCACATACTTTGGACCAAGAGGGACCAGGTCCTGGAGAAGGACATCATGCTTGGCAGAGAGTCATTGAAAAAGAGGAAGAACCTTGATAAAATGGATTGACACAGTGGCTGCAACAACAAGCTCAGACAATTGTGAGGATGGCACAGGAGTGGTAGGCAGTGTTTCATTCTGTTGAACATTGGGTCACTGTGAGTTGAAAACAACTCGACAGCACCTAGAGATGATAACAACATCAATAACAACAACACCTACACACACACACATCAGAACTTCAAACTGGTTTGCATTTCTAACAAGTTCCCAGGAAGTTATACATAAGAATCACCCGACAATCTTGTTAAACTGTAGATTCTGATTTAGTATATCTGGAGTGGAAATACAAACTCTCAGCAGGGAACTTGTTAGAAATGCAAATTATCAGCAGGAGGAGTCTAAACAGGAATCAACCATTCTGAAGCCCTGATAGATATTTGAATACATATATAAAAGCATAAAAAAAATGTTGTCAGGAAAACGCACTAAACACTTCAGGGTAATTACCACTCGTGGGGAAATGTAACTGAGGAGCAGCTGGAAGACTAACAATTATAAAATTTAGCTTCTGTTTGTTTTTCTATACTTTATAATCTTTATAAGCATGTATTTGAAGATTCCTTGTAATTTTAATATAAAAAAACCTAACATTTCAGTAGTTTGTAGAGCAAGTTTTACAAAAAATATGCATTTGATAGTGTACAAATGAATATAGCTTTGACTGAGACCTCTTTTAAGAGTAATTCAGGTTACTTTTGTCAAAGCAGCCTATGGATAGTATGAGACCACAAGCAGTCACAAACTGTACATCACTGATTCCACTGTCATCTGCCCTGAAGAAGTTATAAATAACTCATCACATTCTACCCAAATATTTCTGGGAATAAGTTCCCAGACCATACCTCACATATGCTGTAAATGAGTCTCTTTGCTGCTATGTAGTGCCTTCCATTTATTTTCTGCCAGGAACAATATCACCAGTTGCTGTCATCACCAAGAGTGGCTAATACGCGAACAACACCTATGGATGCTGCAAAAACTGATGTCTCATCTGAAGGTGCTGCTGACAAAAGACACTGAAAGTACCATCACCAAGAAAGCTACTGCCCTCAACAATGCCATTGTCAATATTGCTGCTGCCATTACCACCATCTTGGTACTGCTCTTTCCCTCTCCCTATACCACATCCAATTTATCCACAAATTCACAGAATTCTACCTCATAAGCATATCTCATATACAAGGACTGCTAATTATCTTCACGAACTCATCCTAGAAAAAGTGCTTCTTACCTCATTGCTGAATATCACCACTGTCACCTTCCAAGTATCACCCTTGAGAAGCTATGCACCAATGCCAGCACCTAGTGCACCCTTCAAAGCAATTTTGGAACCCTTTTTCTGGAATGGCCATCAGAGCTGTCATCGTATTACCCTTGATGTCATGAATGTCATCCAAATGTCTTCCTTTCCATATTTCCTTTATCTCTGTGTAAAGAAAAAAATCATTGGTAGCCAGATGAGGTGAATAGGGAGGGTGTTCCAATACAATTATTTGTTTACTGGCTAAAAAATTCCTCATAGACAACTATACACTTAAATTTGCAAACTTCCCACCATGTACAATTGCTATTCCAGAAAGAGTTCCGAAATTACTTTGAAGGGTGGACTAGCCACTGGCATTGGTGTGTAGCTTCCTAAGGAGAGTACTTGAAAGGTGACTCTAGTGATATTCAGCAATGAGGTACGTAGTAGTTAGAATAATGAAGTTTGAGGATTTAACTGTCGGACTTCATATAATGACTTCTTTCCAAGTCCACTACTATTACTCTGTTCCAAGCAACCACATCTTGTAAGTACTATTGCAAATAGTCTACTAATTGGTCTCCCTTTTTGCATCCTTCCACCCCTCCAACCCATTTTCCACAATAGTAATAAGAATAATTCTTTAATAAATATATTAGGTCCTATCATTCCCCTGCTGAAAAACCATTTAGTGGCTCACTCCTTCCTCATCACATAAAATCCAGACTGTTTACCATGGCTTATTGGTTCTGTATTATTTGGTCCCCAACTACCACTAGAACTTCATCTTGTATCACTTTTCCTTAATCAATATAATTCATCCATACTGGTCTCCTTTATGTTCTTCAACCATGTCGTGCTTGCTCTTATCTTCCTGATGTCAGTTGCCATCAAATCAGTTCTGATTCATGATGATCTTATGTATTATGGAATGAAACGTTTCCCAGTCCTGCACCATCTTTGTGATCTTTGTTATGTTTGAGACCACTGTTCTGCCCATTGGGTCAATCCATTTTACCAAGGGCCTCCCTTGTCTTCAATGACCGTCTACTTTACCAACCACAATGGCTTTCCCTAGGGATTGGTCTTTCCTGATAATGCGCCCAAATCAAGCAAGCCAAAGTCTCACCATCCACATTTTCAGAAAGCATTCTTGTTGTATTTCCTTTAAGACTGTTGTTTAGACTGATGTGTTCATTTTTTTGGTAGTCCACGATATATTCAATATTTATCAGCAATACCACAATTCAAACACACTAATTCTTCTTTGATCTCCTGCTCCTATCTTACGGCCATTGTATTTGCTATTTCCACTGCCTAGAACATTTTTCTCCATCTCCTTCATATGGCTGGCTCCTTATTTTCATTCGTATCTTAGTTTAAATGTCACCTTTCCAGAGAACAACTACACCTGGCCTACCAACCAAAAGTAGCTGCCCATTCATTTTCTATCATATCACTCTATTGAATACTCAGCACAATACCTGGAGTGTTTTTTGTTTATGGTCCATTTCCACCAACAGATGCATTAGAATCCATGCTCAGAGAGAGGATCTTGTCTGTCCTGTTTGTCAGTATATCCTTAGCACCTAGACCAGTGCCTGCTTGTCAGTAAAGTTTTTCGCAGTGAAAGAATCACCACCATTAATACTATCTGTGTGGCTGCCATTGTCAAATCTATTGACGCCTTGTGTTCTTACTATGCTGCTGAGTTTATAGACAACATAGTCATAGCACCATTTACTCTCTTATTATAGTTCCTCACACCTATGCCTCAAGTATGACTGGCTGGGAGACGGGAAATTTGGTGGACAGACACATGTTACACCTAGTCACTCCTCCCTTACTACATAGGCCATGTCTTTGATTCAAACCTATATATCTCTAGGCTTTCATCTTCTAGAGCAGCAGTTCCCAACCTTGGCTGCACTAAGAATTATCTGAGGAAATTTAACAAACATTAATGCCTGACCAGGTCCTTCTTCTAGAGGTTCTGATTTCTCTAGGATGATTCCTAGACATTAGGATTTTTAACAGCTCTTGAAGTGATTATGATGTGTAGCCAAGGTTGACAACCACTGCTTTGGAATATGTTCTTTCACAGAACCAAATAAATAAAAACTCATTGCCTCAAATTAATCCCAATTCATAGCAACCATATAAGACAGAGTAAAATTACCCCATAGGGTTTCCAAGGAAGGGCTGGTAGATTCAAACTGCCAACCCTTTTGTTAGTAGCCAAGCTCTTAACCACTCTGAAATTAGGGCTCCAGAATCCCAAAATCCATTGCCATCAAGTCAACTCCAAGTCATAGTGACCCTATAGAACAGAGTAGAACTGCCCTCATACAGTTTCCAAAGAGCACCTCATGGATTCAAACTGCCAGCCCTTAGGTTAGCAGCCATAGCTCTTAACCACTACACCACCAGGGCTTCCAGTGGCTCCACAGGGCTCCTTAATTCCTCATATAAATAGATGTCTGGTGGGTCGATTACCAGTCCTCCAGACTCTTCTCAAATTATGATGCGTAACTGGGACATTTGCTACAGAAATTTGCCACCATCCACTAATTGTGAAATATTAATACAATAATATGTCAATGAAACACAGGGCTCTGAATATTCATTTCATGATCACAGTGGCTGAGATAAGGAACTTTTTAAAAAATGTAGTATTTGTTTGCTGTCACTAGAGGGCTGTCAGGTAAGGTAATCAAAAGAGGAAGAAAGGAAATCCACAAACTTTCAGAGAATTCACCGATTCCCACAATTCTTATCATTTTGATGAACAGGAATCTAAATATTCTATCTTCAGCCCTGGCCACTTTGTCTCTGTCTCTTTCTGTGTGTGTGTGCATGCGTGCATGTGTGTGTGTGATTAAGTGAAAGGTGTTTTTTTTTTTTTTTTATTGTGATTAAGTGAAAGTATTACAATCCAAGTCAGTTTTGCATACCCGCCTCTCTGGAACTCTATCTGCTCTCCTCATCCTGTGAAAGCACATTCTTTTTTTTTCACTCTTTATTTTCAGTATCCACTCAGCAACACTTGTCCCCTTCTCTCTACCCTCTCCTCTCCCATCTACAAAGAAACCAGTAAGATGTGTGTGTGTGTATAACAAAGCCCTAAAGTACACACATACTCTGCATCACTCTGTGTCCCCAAGTCTAGCCCATTCTTTGTCTGAAGAGTTGACCTCAGTACTGGTTTCAGGTCTGGGCTAGCAGCAAGTCTAGGTGCCATGCTCTCAGGGGATGCACCAGACTGTCAGGTCGCCAATTCTGGTCTTTTAATAGAGTTCTTGATGTACACACCTCTTTTTCTCATACTACATCAGGGACTCTACATTGCATTCACTGTCAGGGCTGTCTTTGATGGTTGGGCACCATCTGTTTCTTCTGGTTTCGCACTGATGTAGTCTCCCAATCATATGGGTCCTTCTGTTCTTGGCTCATTTTCCCTCATGTCTTTGATGTTCTCGGTCATTATCTGCTCCAGGTAGATTGGAACGAATGGCTTTTAAGACCCCAGATGTCACTCACAACATGGGGTGCAGAAGACTCTCTTAGCAAAAGGCTAGTTATGCCAACTGACCTCGCTGTCTCCTGAAAACACGGTCCCCAGGCCCTGTCCCTGCTACTCTGCCCTTTGAAATGTTGTGTTGAATTTAGAAAACCTTTTAGCTTATGGTGGGGTTACGCTGACCTCCCTTCTACTGCATGCTGTGACATGCTTCACCTAATCAAACCTATTGACTGTCTAACCTATAAGCAACCCTCTCCCTTCCTCACCACCCTTGTAGCCATCAAAGAGTATTTTCTTCTGTGCATAAGTCCTTATTTAAGTCCTTATAATAGTGGCCTCATACAACACTTGTCCTTCCGCAGTTGACTGATTTCACTCAGCATAATGCCTAACCACTTTGCAAATCTCCAGTTTTATACACCCAAGTGCATCCTAGATATTTCTTTCTGAATATCTATCTCCTCACATTTAACTGAATGCTAAAATTAAACACATGCCTCTCAAAACTGACTTCTCTTTCTGGTTTCTGTTTCTGGCAGTGATGCTTTCATTCTCCCAGTACCCGAACTAGAAACTCCACAGTCCAATTCCTTTTCCCATATGTCCTCTCCATCCAGGTTGAAGCAAATTTTCTCACATCTGTTCTTTTTATCCCCATTGCTATGGTCTTAATCCAGACCTGCATGACTTCTCACCTGAACCACTGAGATGACTTCATAATGGGTGTTGCTGATCCGGTTGGGATCTTCCATTCCTTCCTTAACACTGCCTTCAGAATAACATGATAAAAACAGACAGCTGTTCATGGTCATGCATTCTTCTGCTTCACAGCTCCACACCACATACATAATAAAGTACAAACATCTCTTCAGGGCTCTTCAGGATTTGGCTCCTGCTTCATTTTTCTTACAGCTCCTTCTCTTACATGCTGAAGTCTGATGTTTCCAACCTTGAAGTTCCTCCATCTGTCTTTGCAAGTGCTATTTCCTCTGCCTATAATGCCCTTCTCTTCTTTTTAATACTTGTTTTAATCTGCTCAGATTAAGCTAAGGAGGCTCCTCTCTAAAGTCTTTACTTCTCTTTCCAGGCAAAGGTACCACTTAGGCATCTTCTGATGTGTAACAGAGGTTGAGAACCACTAAATGAATAATATTTTGATGAGGATCAGCACAAAGCTGGTTCCTACGAAGTGGACGTTAAAGATGTACCAAGTGTCCAACTTTTCCAAGCTTCTGTACCACTCCATCATCTCTAATATCAACTATTCCCTCTCCCCTCAGTACACTCCCTCCTGTCTCTAGGTTCCCTAATTCACTGCAACATCTCATAGAACCCATGAATTGTATAAAGGAAATGGTTGTGGAGGCTGAAAGTCCCAAATTCGTAGGTAGCATAGGCTTCTCCCAACCCACGTGGCTGCAGGGGCTAATGAACCAAAGCCAACAGTTAAGACCACAGGCTGCTGGCTCACCAGGATGCCGGCACAAGGGACTATGGAGCAGGATATCCAAGAATCAGCAGGTCAGAGAACAGGCCTCTGGGGAGGTCAATTGATCATAAAACAGATGCAGGATCCAGATGCAGACAGAGGCAGCCTCCCCAGGACACACTCATATATTTTATATGCAAGCCACACCTCAGGAAAGGGTGTGACTTTAGCACAGGTGGGACTTGAGTCATGCCCTCCTCCAAGGCTTAGGCCCAAGACACACCTTATACCAACCCTGCCTCATCAACATGTAAAGGTCAGAATCCACAATACATAAAACAGAAGACAATCACACAATTCAGGGAATCATGGCTTAGCCATACTGACACATAGCCCCAACCATTACAGGTTCCAAATACCATATTTGCACAGCTCCACTTATTCATTGTGTGTCAGTCATAAAGATCATGGCTGTAGGGGCCATATTAAGTAATTCACTGCACCACAGCCACTATTACTCTTTCCTGTAACTACACTACACTGTATTTCAACCAATTTTTTAAAAATGTGTCCTATCTTCTAGCCTCTAAGGTCGTTGATAGAAGAGACTGTATCTTATTTGATTTTACAACTGTAATACCTATTGAGGGTTCCCTGGGTGACACAATTAAGAGGTCAACTACTAGCCAAAAGACTGGTGCTTTGGACCCATCTGGAGGTGCTTTAGAAACCCTAGTAGTATGGTAGCTAAGTGTTACGTCTGCTAACCAAAAAGTCGGCAATTCAAATCCACCAGGTGCTCCTTGGAAACTCTATGGGGCAGTTCTACTCTGTCCTATAGGGTCAACTATGAGTCAGAATCAATTTGACAGCAGAGAGTTTTAGATTTTTTTGGATATACTTCAGAAGACACATCTGGCTACCTATTACAAGCTCAGTGCCTTGACAACCCTAAGGAGCAGTTCCAGTCTGCACTCATATGGTCTCCATGAGTCACCACTGACTAGATGGCAACTAACAACAGTGCTTGTTGAGAACCTGCTATTGGATGAATGGATTAACCCTACCAATCATATGAAAATAAAAGTTTTGATTCATATATTTTGGAAGATATTAATCACATATACCTCTCTTTTGTAAAAAAACAATATATATATGTAGCAATACCTTATATGGCTTGCATGTTGCAGGAATGCTGGCAGATATGACATTGGTACTTCAAATGCCAGCAGGTTCACCCATGGTAGACAAGTTTCAGCAGAGCGTCCAGACTAAGACAGACTAAAAAGAAGGACCTGGTGATCTACTTCTAAAGAAATAGGCCAGTGCCCAGCCACCACCAGTCATAGCCACGATGGAACTCACTAGGTTGAGTCTCACTGGCAACACAAGCATAAAAAGGGGTGCACCCTGAGATCTCCACTAAAAGACCTCAATTGATGGTCCAGTGGTTTCGAGGTTGCCCTGAGAGCATGGCCCCTGGCCCTGATGCTGCCCTTGCCCATAAATCATAATGAAGGTCCACTCTTTGGACATGAATGGATTGGACTTGGCAATGCAGAATGACCATATATTGGATGCACTTTATGGTTCTATACATCTATAGGATATCATCCTGCTGACCTCTGGCTGGAGGAAGAAGAGTGGGTGGACAGGAGGGGAAAGAAGGCTGTTGGGAGTATGAGACATGTATGGAGCAGAGAGGAATAATGTGCTGTCACCGGACAGGGAGAGCAGTGAAAGATGTATACAGGTGGGCATGTAAATTTATACGGGAATGTACATTTTCACTCAATTATATTAAATTTAAAAAAAAAGTGAAAAAAAAAAGAAATAGGCCAGTGAAAATCTTATGAACAGCAGCAGAACACTGTCTGATATAAGTGCCAGAAGATGAGATCCTCAGGTTGGAAGGCACTAAAAAACTTCCCGGGGAAGAGCTGCTTCCTTAGAGTCGACCTTAATGATGTGCATGGAATCAACGTTTTATCACCTTCAATTGCTGATGTGGCATGGCTCAAAATGAAAAGAAACACCTGCAAGCATCCATTAATAATCAGAACATGGGATACATGCAATACGAATTTAGGAAACCTGGAAGTTATCAAAAATGTTACAGAACACATAAACATCAATATCCTAGTCATTACTGAGCTGAAATGAACTAGCAATGGCCACTTTTAATCAAACAATTATATAGTCTACTATACCTGGAATGATAAATTGAAGATGAACAAAGTCTTATTCATCTTCAAAAAGAACATTTCCAGATCTATCTTGAAGTACAATGCTGTCAGTGATAGGATAATATCCATATGCCTACAAAGAAGACCAGCTAATACAATTATTATTCAAATTTATGCACCAGACATTAAGGACAGAGATGAAGAAAATGAAGATCTTTACCAACTTTATTTTTTATTGAAAATTTACCAAAAGTGCAATCAAGAGGCATTTATATTTACTGGTGACTAAAATGCAAAAGTTGGAAATGAAGGATTGGTATTTGAAAAATTCAGTTTTGGTGATAAATGACACTGGAGGTCACATGATAGAATTTTGCAAGACCAGTGACTTCTTCCTTGCATATACTTTTTCAATAACATAAATGGTGACTATGTAAGTGGACATCACCGGATGGAAAACACAGGAATCAAATCCACTGTATTTGTGGAAAGAAATGATATTGAACTCAACATCAACATTCAGTGTAAGGCCAGGGGCCAACTGCAGAACAAAGCATCAGTTGCTTCATATGCAAGTTCAAGTTGAAGCTGAAGAAAATTTTAAAAATTCACGAGAGCCAAAGTATGACCTTCAGTATATGCCCCTGAATTTGGACACCATCTCAAGAACACATGTGATACATCAAACACTCAAGATCAAAGACCAGACAAGTTGTTAGATGACATAAGGATATCATACATGAAGAAAGCAAATGGTCATTTAAAAAAAAAAAAAAAACAAAACAGAAAAAAGAGACCAAAATGGGTGGCAGAAAAGACCCTGAAAATTACTCTTGAACTTAGAGCAGCTAAATCAAACAGAAGATATGACCTCATAAAATAGCTGAACAGAAGATTTCAAAGGGCAGCTTGAAAAAACAAAGTATTATAAAGCAATGTGCAATGACCTGGAGACAAAAAACCAAAAGGGAAGAAAACACTTGGCATTTCTCAAGCTGAAAGAACTCAAGAAAAAATTCCAGTCTTGAGTTGCAGTATTGAAGAATTCTATGGGTAAAGTATTGAATGATGCAGGAAGCATCAAAAGAAGGTGGAAGAAGCACAGAGTCACTGTAACAAAAAGAATTGGTTGACATTCATCAATTTCAGGAGGTAGCATGTGATCAAGAACCAATGATACTGGAAGAATAAGTCCAAACTGCACTAAAGGGCTTGGCAAAAAAAAAAAAAACAAGGCTACAGAATTGATGGAATACTTTCGAGATGTTTTAACAAACAGTTGCCCAACACTGGAAGCGCTCACTCGTCTATGTCAAGAAATTTGGAAGACAGCTATCTAGCCAACTTACTGGAAGAAATCCATATATGTGCCCATTCCAAATAAAGATGTTTCAACAGACTATGGAAACCATTAACTAATATCATTAACACTACATGCAAATAAAATTTTGTAGAAGGTGATTCAAAAATAGTTGGAGCTGTATATTAACAGAGAACTGCCAAAAATTCAAGTCAAATTTAAAAGAGGACATCAAATGAAAGCTATTATTGCTGACATCAGATGGATCTTGGCTGAAATACCTTGGCAGAGACTATCAGAAAGATTTTACCTATGTTTTATTTAATACGCAAAGGCATTCAACTGTGTATATAACAAAATATGGATAGCTCTTCAGAGAATGGGAATTGTAATACACTGAATTGTGCTTATGAAGAACTTGTATGTAGATCAAGAGGCAATAGTTCAAACACAAATATAGATACTGCCTGGGTTAGAATCAAAAGGTACACTTATGGGTTATAACCTTTCACTATACTCATAAAATCTGTATACTGAGTATCATGGATTGAAATATGTTCCCCTCAAAAATGTGTGTAACAGTTGGGTTGGGCCATGATTCCTGGTATTGTGTGAAGTTCCTCTACTGTTAGAACTCCTACCTTTGTGATGTTAATGAGGGAGGATGGGTGGCAGTTGTGTTGGTGGGGCAGAACTCAAACTATAAGATTGTGATGTGCCTTGGGACAATGTTTTGAGATATAAAGGAGAGAAGCTAGCAGAGAGAGATGGGGACCTCATACCACCAAGAAGCAGTGCCAGGAGCTGAGTGTATCATTCAGAAAGGATCAAGGTTCCTATACTTCAGAAGTTTCCAGTCCAGGGGAAGACTGACTACAAGAACTCTCCTCCAGAGCCAGCAGAGAAAGCCTTTCCCTGGAGCTGACACCCTGAAGTTGGACTTTCAGACTACTATATGGTGACAAAAGAAATTTCTCTTTCTAAAGCCATCCACTTGTAGTACTTCTGTTAAAGCAGCACTAGGTGACTAAGACACTGAGCAAATAGTCCAAAAAGCCAGACTATGAAGAAGAACACAGCATCAAGATTGGAGTAAGGTTCACTAACAATCTGCAGTATAAAGATGACACATGTTTGTTAAAAGTGAAGAAGGCTTGAAGCACTTACTGATGAAGATTTGGTATGGATTACACTGCAGCAAAAAGAAAAAAAATTCTCACAACAGCACCAATAAGCAACAGTCCAGGGGAAGACCTCTTTAAATGGAGAAAACATGGAAGTTGTCAGGGATTTAATTTTACTTGGATTCACAATCAGCGCCCACGTAAGCAGCAATCAAGAAATCAAATGACTATGGCCTCACCGAGACTGAAGAAACACCAAGAGTGTGGCTCCCAGATACCCTTTTAGCTCAGTAACGACGTCACTCCAGAGATTCACCCTTCAGCCAAAGATCAGACAGGCCCATAACACAAAATAAGACTAAAGGGGCACACCAGCCCAGGGGCAAGAGCAAGAAGGCAGGAGGAGAAAGGAAGGCTAGTAACAGGGAACCCATGGTCGAGAAGGGGAGTGTGTTCACACGTCATGGAGTTGGCAAACAACGTCACAAAACAATAAATGTGTTAACTGTTCAATGAAAAACTAATCTGCTCTGTAAACCTTCATCTAAAGCACAATAAATGAATAATAATAGTAAATTCAAGAACACAAACATACACAAAAAAGAAATCAAACGACACGCTGCAAATCACAAAAGACCTCTTTAAAGCATCCAGAAGCAAAGATGTCACATTGAGGACTAAGGTCCCCCTGACCCAAGCCCTAGTATTTTTCAATTGACTCATATACATACAAAAATTGGACAATGAATAAGGAAGAACAAAGAAGAATTTATACATTTGAATTACGGTATTGGTGAAGAATATTGACTATACAATGGATTACCAGAAGAAAGAACAAGTCCATCTTGGAAGAAGTGCAACAAGAATGCTCCTTAGAAGGGAGGCTGGTGAGACTTCATCTCACATACTTTGGACATGTTGTCAGAAGGGATCAGTCTCTGGAGAAAGAAAACATGCTTGGTTAAGTAGAGGGTCAGCGAAAAGAAGACCCTCAGGATGCATTGACACTGTGGATGAAACCTAGCAATGATTGTGAGGACAGCACGGGACCACCCACTGTTTCATTCTGTCGTAGATAAGTTCTCTCTAAATTGGAGCCATCTTGTGGCACCTAAAACAACAATACTTCATATTAGAATTGTCTTGCTTATTTAGACTAAATATTGTTACCAATAGTGTAAAAGATCATATTTGTCTAATATCAACGTCAAGCTGTTCAAAGACATAATTATTATTGATTCCTATAATAATCATTTAATTGACGAATCTCTTCAGAAGCTATTTATATTGTTTGTTTCTGGGGATGCATTACTCTTGGTATGCAGCAACATGCCAAAGCCTGGTGGTAGACACAGAGTGCAATGAATCCACCTAAATTTTTCTTTTTCGGATAGAACTTGATCCTGAGACCAAGGACAATTTATCCCCAGAGCAGCTTCCCTGGATGGCTTCATTACACCACCACATTCTTATCAACAGCTGCTTAGCTAAAAAAGTCATGAGGACTGCTCTGCCAGCCTAGTCTAAAAAACTTGAAGACATTGCTAGGATTAGAAGAGGGATAGTTGTGAGACCATAGAAATAGAGGACACCTGTTTTTGCCATTCCACAACAAAGAAGATAGCAGAAAACTCAGGGCTTTTATCCTAGGTAAGCTGGCCATTTTCACACAGCATATGTAACCACAATTTGGAGGTCTCTAGCTATGGAGAAATGTGAAGACTTAACCTGAATTGAAGGAGCAGGTCTCAGCCATGTATTCTCCTAACCTGTACCCTGTTAACGGTAGAAGTGTTTTGGTAAAAAAAAAAAAAAAAAAAAAAAAAACACAACAAAAAAAACCCTCTCAGCTCCTTTCACTTGACTGCACATCATGTATTTGTGGCCTGCGACAATTGTCTTTACACATGAAACAAAAATGAAAAAAAAAAAGTTGTCACGAAGTTAATTCCCTGTCACCTTGGAGTCCTGATGACTCCAAGCATTACCAAGTAAAACTGCTCCGTAGGGCTGTCTTGGCTGTAAGCTTTATGGAAATTGGTCACCAGGCCTTTTTTCTGCTGTACTGCTGGGGGTGTTTAAAAACAACAGCGATCTGAATATGACCTGAATATTTGATAAGGCTATGGCCTGGACCTGGTGGCAGAGTGGTTAAGTGCTATGGCTGCCAACTGAAAGGTCAGCAGTTCAATTCCAACAAGCACTCTGGAAACTCTATGGGGCAGTTTACCTCTATCATGTAGGCTTGCTAAGAGTTGGAATCGACTTGACAGCAATGGGTCTGAATTTTCTTTTTTAACAGACTGGAAGCAATAAATTGTCATGGTGCATGTACAGTCACATTATATCAACAAACTCATATATGAACACAGTCTAAAAACTACAGATAGAGCCAATAGTCTCAAAATCGCTTCAGCTCTAGCTTAAGGGGGGCTATTTTAGAATAACAGAGGCAAATGTTACTCCTATTTTCAGGATTGAAAGGTGAGCAAATTGCTCTTTAATTGAAGTTCTACTGGGGTTGCAAGTGTAACAAAACGAACCTGGAAACCCTCTAGCTGGGCTCTTCTTCTTCTTTTTTTTTTTTTTTTTTGTGGTCTACAAAAAAGCTCCCTCTGTCTATTCCAGAATACAAGTAAACTTAAAGCACCAAGACAAAAACTTGGGGAAAATCTGTTTACATTTACAGTAATGGCAAAGTATTACTCAGCTTTTCACAGATTAAAACACCGTCTTCCCAGATGTTCACTGTTAACACTTGTTTTAATCCACATGAGTGACAACAGTCACTAGATTCTGACTTGGAAGTCGCAGTTTTTTTAATTAACCTTCCCTACTTCCACCTTCCAGGCCCATGTTACAGTAGCACATTTACCTTCCTTTTTAGTCCATTAGAGAGTTAAGCCCTTCATTATCTGGCCTTCACCATACGAAGTCCGACAATTAAGCCCACTCACTTAACTGTTCTAAGTGCTACATACCCTGATGCTGAATATCTCTATGGTCACCTTCGAAATACTCCCCCTGGGAATCCATGCACCGATGCCGGCACCTATTCTACACTTCAAAGCAATTTTGGAACTGCTTCTGGAATGGCCATTTCACACAGTGGCATGGTGGTAAGTTCGTGAACTTAATTGTATAGTTGTCTGTGATGAAGTTTTTAGCCAGTAAAATAATAATTTTACAGAAACACCCTCTCCACTCACCTGATCTGGCCTCCAGTGACTTTTTTTCTTTATCTGAAAATAAAACAAATACTGAAAGGAAGACATTTTGTTGACATTCAAGACATCAAGGGTAATACGATGACAGTCCTGATGGCCATTCCAGAAGAAAAGTTCCAAAATTACTTTGTAGGGTATACTAGGCACTGGCATCAGTGTACAGCTTCCCAAAGACAGTACCTCAAAGGTGACTGTAGCGATTCTCAGCAATGAAGTATATAGCACATTTTCTAGGAGAGTTCACGAACATAATTGTCAGTCTTTGTATATTTTTTTCTTGGCTTTGGATTAAAGCAGAAACCCTGGTGGTGTAGGGGTTAAGTGCTATGACTGTCAGCCAAAAGGTCAGCAGTTCAAATCCATCAGGGACTCCTTGAGAATCCTATGGGTCAGTTCCACTCTGACGTATAGAGTCTCTATGAATTAGAATTGACTCAACAGCGATGAAATATTTTTGTTTGGGTATTGAAACAGCACTAACTTCCTGACCACCTCTCGTCATCCACTTCCCTCTGGTTGTACCTAGGCTGGTTTGTATCTCCTTATTTCCTCTGCCCTGCCCTCACACTGTTCCTAGCCCTTACCCCAAGGATTATATCATCCTCAATGTCTGCAGTTTCTATCACCTTTTTCCAGACCCTTTCCCTGGTTCCTTCAATTTTCAGCTGCCAGCCTATATTTTGTGCCCACCTCTTCCAGGCTTCCTCCCATTCCTGACACTGGTCAACTCACATTTTCTGTCTTTTCTCTTTTCTGCAAAAAAGCACTCTTGAATTATTTTCAAACACTCTATCCCTCTTTCCCCAAAGTTCCTGGTAACCACTAATCTTTGTCTCCATAGTTTGGTCTGTTTGAGACATTTCATATGTTAATTGGCATCATGTTCATTCCAACTCATGGCAACCTTATGTGTGCAAAGTAGAAGTGCTCCATACGGTTTTTAAGATCATGATCTCGTGGAAACAGAATGTTAGACCTGTCTTTTGAGGAACCTCTGAGTGGATTTGAACCAACAACCTTTCAGCTAGTGCCAAAGTTGTGCATTTAACCATTTGCGCCATCCAGGAATAATATAATATTTGGTTTTGTGTATGTTTGTCAGATCTGTGTCACTTAGCAAGTATAATGTTTTCAAGATTCATCCATCTCATGGGATGCACCAGGATTTCATTTCCCTTTACTGCTGAAGAACACATCATTGTAAGAATATGCCATATTTTGTTTATCCATCTGTTTCTCAATGGCCACTTCAGTTGTTTTCACCTTCTGGCTATTGCAAATAATGCTGCTATGAACACTGGTTTACATGTGTCTATTTGGGTTGCTGCTTTCAATTCTTTTGAGTATATACCTAAGCATGGAATTGCTAGATCTATGGTAGTTCTGTTAACGTTTTAAGAAACCTCTAATCTTCATCACAGTGGCTGCAACAGTCTGCATTCCCACCAGCAATGTCATCCTCACCAATGCCTGTTATTTTCCATTTACAGACACACACACACACACACACACACACACACAAAATAGCCATGCCAGTGGGCATGAAGTATCTTCTGACACCAAGAGAGACAATGTTCCATTACTATTCATAAGGTTTTCACTGGCCAGTTTTTCCAGAAGTAGATTGTCAGTTTCTTTTTTCTAGTCTTAGTCTGGAATCATTACTGAAACCTGTCCACCAAGGGTGACCTTGCAGGGCATTGTAGTTTTGATTCGCGTTTACCTAATGACTAATGAAGTTGAGTATCTTCGCATGTGCTATTGTCTATTTGTATGTCTCTTTAGAGAGACATTTATTTAAGTTATTCATTCATTTTTTAACTAGGTTCTTTGTCTTTTTGTTGTTGAGTTGTATGAGTTCTTTATATATCCCAGATATTAAACATTTATCAAATTATCAAATTAAACTCTTATCAAATACATCCATCAGGTGTCTCTCAGTTTGTTGTACTGTGGTGGTTTGCATGTTGCTGTGATACTGGAAGCTTTGCCGCTAATATTTCAAACAGCAACAAGGTTAACAGAATAAAGTCAAGAGGAGTCCTAGCGGTGCAACAGCTAAGTGCTCAGCTGCTAACTAAAAGGTCACCAGTTTGAACCCATCAGCTCCTCCATGGAATAAAGATGTGACAGTCCACTTCCATAAAGATTACAGTCTTGGAAACCCTATGGGACAGTCCTATTCTGTCTGGCAAGGTTGCTACAAGTTGGAATTGACTCAACAGCCAAGAGTTGGGATGAAGTCTCAGAATCTATGTTTTAACAGACTGCCCGAGTGAATCCACGGTTTGAAAACCATTGTAATAAAAGATGTTGGTTATGTGGTTTTGCTCGATTTAAGTGTCAGTATCTTGACCGGTCATCAAGTAATATACCTATTACAGTATGCGGAAAGTTCTTTAACTTGGTACTTTACGAAGACAGCGTAAGTATCTGTTAAGATAATTGAATTCAAGCTCTAACAATAAGAACTATATATCTATTCACACACATGCATGCTCACAAACATTACTTGTTTACTTACTTGCATACATTTAGATAAAAGAAACTATAAAAGTTTACCAACATCTTAATTTCAATCTCCAAATACTCCTTTCAAAGGAACCAGCCCTATGTACATTTTCTTCCAGATTCTGGGATTCATCTATGTCTCCCAAGTTGTTAATATCCTACACTGACTGAACCAGGAGATCCAATTCTTCCTTCATGGTACTGATTGGGAATCCCATGACTTACTCTAATTATTTAAAATTAATTGATTTCTATGTTAAGCTTTATTTCCTTACAATATGTTCTGCAAACTGCTAGCTACTGACTGAGCTCGTCAATTGTTAATGGCAATACTTGCAATTAATGTCTTACCTGATGATTTCAAAACCTGGGGCTGGCTGGGCAGGAGAGACTATATGAATCACCTGAGTATTTTCAAGTGACATATGCCCTCTTCTTAGGATACCCGAGATTTTGGCAAGACCCAAGTTTATGGATTGGGTAGGGAACCCAGGTTGAGAATCACTAGTCTAATAAACAATCTGTTTTTGTGTTCTCTACAACTACTGGATTCTCTCTTTTTTTTTTTAAGAAACATTCTTTTAGATGAGACCATGCTGGAGGGGTATTTTAAAGATCTTTCACTGGGTAAAACCATTTCAGGTTTGGAGAATAAGCTGAAAACAAACTTTCCGATTTCCTTCACTATACAGGTCCACAACACACTTCCTCTGTAATATCATAAACATCCTCCACTACTATCCCAACACTTACCCTGGGGCAACATCATCTCAGTGGCTTACTAGTTAATTACTTCTTGCCTTGTATCTTTTCATGCACAGAATGATTTTTGGATTTACAGTGGGCACCTTCAGAGACTGATAACATTCAGAATGTTTTCCAGGGCTGATATAAGTCATGTTAGGGTCACAGTTTTCAATACATGGTATATGACAAAGAGATACTTGTCTCTGTTAATAGACTCATTGAATTTCATCAGTGAACCACAACGATGGCTGTTGAACAGCTGTTCCATTAACAGCTTTATACCCAAACAGTTGACTTAAATTCCAATCAAAGAAAGCAAGGAGTTTTGTTTTGTTTTGTTTTGACAAAAGTTGTAGCTCTTCTGTGATCAAGTAGCTCGGCTTCAAGTAAACTGAAGCTGCATGCTTCTTAGGTAGACTAGGTAACCTCATACTCTCCTAGAAAGAATGGAGTCTTACTTTCTACCCAAACAGTATTAGACCCACTTTTACAATTCTCCAGTTCAGAAAGTAACTGGCCTCTTTAGGACTTGCCTGTTGGTGGAAATAGTTATGGTACTACCTGATTTAGGATCCCATACACTCTTATTTTCAAAGATACCATAAATGTGGTACAACATGGTTCCACCACAATGGCCTAATCAACATAGTTCCAAAGGTAGGATGTCCATATAGTCAGTTTTCTGTTTTGTCTAAAGAACCTCCTCCATGACAATTCTATAAAGGATTAATCCACCTATCTAAATCCTTATTTTTCTGTGAGATGGAATTGACTTGAAATAAACTGGTGGAACAGACACCTAAGGAAATTACTCTCAGTAAAGCACATCTTAAAATGATAGTGATGGAGAGAAAGGAGGAGGGGAATATATCATCTTATAGGGATGGCTGATGGCTGAGATGGAGGGAGATTAAGAGCCAGTAAGGGTCACGCAGAAATCCTGGTGACACAGTGGTTAAGAGTTAGGCTATTAACCAAAAGGTCAGCTGTTCAAATCTACCAGGTACTTTTTAAAAATCCTATGGGGCAGTTCAGCTCTAACCTACAGTATCATTAATGAGTCAGGATAGACTCAATGGCAATGGGGTTGATTTGGTTTTTTGGAAGGATCACATGGAGTCACCATAAGTCAGAATTGACTCAATGGCACCTTATGACAAGGATATGTCAGCAGTAACCCAGAGGAAAAAGCACGTTATAATGCTGGCATTTACCTTGGGTACTTTTCACATCCAGTGTGCCTACAGAATAGTTTTAATGGGCCACTCAAGTGCAAGGGACAAAGGAGAAAAATTGTGGGTCCCAAGCAAAATTAGAAGTTAATCAGGCACACACTAATCTCCTCCTCATGTTCTTAAAAACAGCCCCCAAAGGGTGAAACTCTTAATGGATGAATGCGGTCAGAAGGACTGACCACCTACTGCGATACATGTGTCTGTCTTGTTTGGGCTCTGGACAGAGCAGCAAATGAAGTAAGGAGTTGCCTAGCCTTCAGAAACCTAAATCTGTACTCACGCAAGTGTGAGGCCAGAATCCACACAACCTGTATGATCAAAACACCTCACACCAGAAAATTAGCTTGAAGCATTTCTGCATTGATAATATTCCCAGGTGACTGGTAGAAGCAACTGTAACTCTTCTTGGGAAAACACTCTTTAATCCCAAGCCTCAAAGTATTCTCAAAGAGAAAGTTATAATTATCATGTTCTCACCAATAAGTATCACTATGCACACAAGAAAAATATGAAAGACAGTTAAAAGATATGGATAATACAAGGAAAAGAACTAACATACATCTAATAAGAGTTCCAGAAGGAAATATTAAAAAGAACGGGGAAGAGGTAATAGCTGATGAATGGCTGGGAATTTTCCAAAATTAGTAAAATACACAATTCCTCAGATTCAGTCCATATTTAGCTAGCATCCCCACTCTTTCTAACCTTATTAGGCTAATGATAATCCTTAATTAGCTCACATAAGAATTCTGGCTTGACCACATTGAGAGTACTCAGTCATGTCATTCTCAAAAGAAGGAAGGGACAATCAGGGCAGTTACTTCACTAAGTCTCATAGGTTGTTCCAGAGTACTAGAAGCAAGACTATGTATGGTTAATAACAGACCTTTCCTTCAGAATCTGAATTGTTATCTGGTAAGTGAGCTCTGTTAATTCCATCTCCTAGCTTGACCACTGGCTCGACTGATTATCTTCTGCAAATCCCAACAGAAATAAAGGATGTATTTCCTGTGTGGTATACTGAGCAAGGTACATGTTTAAGAGTCAGGCTTACTGAAGCTCATATTCTGACTCTTCCCACTGTGCTCCAGGTCCACATCTACAAAATGAAGAAAAGGTTCTGAGAAGTGAATAATTCACACAACATGTAAAGTGTCGGCCAAATCATAAGTACAGAATAAATGATTATTTTCTTTCACTCCATCCCACATTTTAGGTCATTGCTTTTAGACTTTTGCCTAAGACTGAGGCTAGAGGACTGATTCTTTATTCAGTGGACCTTCTAGACTAATACAGACTAGGAAGAAGGACCTGGCAGTCACTTCTGAAAAACAAAAACAGCCAATGAAAACCTTATGAATAGCAGTTAAATGTGCCAGAACTTGAGCCTCCTGCCACCCAGGTTGAAAGGCATTCAAAATAGGACTGGGGAAAAGCTGCCTTCTCAAAGAAGGGTCAGCTTTAATGACATGGGTGGAGCAAAGCTTCCAGGACCTTCATTTGCTGAAGTGGCACAAGTCAAAATGAAAACTAACAGCTGCAAATATCTATTAATAACTGGAATGTGGACTGTATAAAGTATAAATCTAGGAAAATTGGAAGTCATCAAAAATGAAATCAAACCATAAACATTGACATCCTAGGTATTAGTGAACAGAAAAGTACTGGTATTGGCCATTATGAATCAGACAACCACATGGTCTACTATGCCAGGAATGACAAATTGAAGAGGAATGGCATCACATTTATTGTCAAAAGTGGTATCAATACTCCTTCAGCCCATCTCTCATCTTTGCTTATCTCTGCTTCTTTTTGTGCTTTGGCCTCCTGTATTTTGAATATGTTATCATGAAGGACCAGTCCCTGGAGAAGGACAACATGCTTGGTAAAGTAGAGAGTCAGTAAAAAAAGAGGAAGACCCTTGATGAAACAAGTTAACACAGTGGCTGCAACAACGAGCTTAAGTAAAACAGGGATTGTGAGGATGGCACAGGACTGTGCATCATTTTGTCCTGTTGAACGTAGGACAACTATGAGTAGAACCCATCTTGATGGCACCTTACAACAATAGTAACAACAAACTGAAACTATTTGCAGCATCTTTCCTGACTACAAGAAGGAAGCTGTCTGAATGGTAAAAACGAAAGCAAAACACAAAAAGCAGCACAGATAAGCAAAGATGAAAGACAGACCAAAGGAGTATTGATATCGCTGGGGTCCTGGATACAACCACATCTTCTGAAGCTACTTCATCTGGACTACAGTCAATTCTGCTATTTGCCAACATATACATTCCTAAAAACTACTGCACCACAGAAAACTGGGAAAAAAACCACAGAGCACACAGAGAAAATGGGACTGGTAAAGGACATTAAAAAACTCGATCAGTTAATATAACCCAGCAATCTCAATCTTAGGTATATGCCCCAAAGATTTGAAAGTATGAATGTAAACAGAAACCTGTACGTACATCAATGTCACTGCAGTACTATTCACAACAGCCAAAAAGTGGAAAAAATCCGAACTGCTTATCAACAGTTGGGTGAGTAAATGAAACGTGCCTGTCATGGATTGAACTGCATCCCCCCCAAAATATGTGTAGCCATTTGCTTGGGCCATGATTCCCTGTATTCTATGATTGTTCTCCATTTTGTGATTTTCCTATGCTGTATGTTAAATATTAGGATGGGACTGTAAATCCCTTCAGAGGATTACCTCCCTGCTCCACTGTAAAGGGAGTTTCCCTCAGTATGGCTTGCCCCACCCTTAACCCTTTCATCCTATAAGAGATAAAAAAAAGAGAAGCAAACAGAGAATTGGGTACCTCACACCAAAGCGCGTCCTTCAGATCTGAGGTTCCTGCACCAGGATGCTCCGTGGGCGAAGACTGATACAGTACCGGACTTTCCTCCAGAGCCCACAACGGTGAAAGCCCTCCTCTGGAGCAGACATCCTGAACTTGGACTTGTAGCCTGTGTAAGAATAAATCTTTCTTTGTTAAAGCCATCCACTTTGTGGTATTTCTGTTAGAGCAGCACTAGTTGACTAAAACAGTGCCACATACACACATGCACACACACACACACACACGCACATACACACACACACACAATATACTATGGCTGCTAACCAAAAAGTTGGCAGTTCAAAACCACCCAGCTCTCCTTGAAAACTCTGTGGGACAGTTCTACTGTATCCTATAGTTGGAATTGACCTAATGTCAGTGGGTTTTATTATACATATAAAACTTGTTGATGTTGAAAATGTCTTATTGCATATATTTTAACCACAGTACGAAAAAAAATGAAAAAAACCTTCCATTACATGTGAAAAAAGAACCTAATAAAAAACAGTAGCACAATTTTACACATATTAACCAAATATGCCAGCTGTCATGTAATCAGTTCTGACATACTACATGTATGCCAGAGTAGAACTATACTCTGTACGGTTTTCAGTGGTTAAGTTTTCAGAGATAGACTGCCAGGCCTTTCTTCTGAGGTGCCTTTCTTAAACTTCCAATCTTTCAGTTTGCGGCTGAGTGTGTTGACCATCTGCACAACCCCATGAATCCTTACACATTTTACACAGTTAAGAAATACATAAATGCTACAATAAAGATGATACTTTATTTTCAAAAAGATCTGAAGTTTGCCTATGGAAGTGGGTGTTAGAAGGGTTATAGCCTGTTACTGTGAAGGAGCCCTGGTGGCGCTGTAGTTAAGCACTTGGCTGCCAACCAAAAGGTCTGAGTTTGAACCCACCAGTTGCTCCACAGGAGAAAGATGTGAGAGTCTTCTTCCTTAAAGATTTCAGCCTTGGAAACCCTGTGGAGCAGTTCTACCATGTCAAATAGGGTCTTAAGAGTCAGAATCAACTCAATGGCAACAGATTTGGGGTTAATGGGAGGAGGGTTACCTGAAATTATACGAAAGATTATAATAACAGATGTGGATGGGTGTAACTGGCAACACATAGTGAACTGAGGTAGCTGGTAGATGCTTGAGACATACGTGTGTATACAAATTTTGTGTACTGATGCAGTTTGGTTCAGTTGGATGCAACTTTCTAATTTCACATAGTGTTCCTTACTGATAAAATCACACTTGAGCAAATACATAATTCATGTTATACTCAAATTGTTCTCTAATATATGGAAAACCTGGTGTAGTAGTAGTTAAGAGCTATGGCTGCTAACCAAAAAATCAGCAGTTTGAAACCACCACCACCACCACCACCCCAGCACTCCTTGGAAACCCTGCCATCTGGAGTAACTGTTGGTCAGACTGACAGCTGAGACGTCAGTGGGAAAAATACACGTGCTCATAATCACAGAGAAAGTTCAAGTGATCATTTTGAAAGTCAATGACTTGCTGTTTAACAATGAATGTCACAGTCTTTTCAAAAAGTACCTTTCTATTTTCATCACTGAACACTGATCACTGGAGGACCAGAATTAAGTAACTAGGTGTATTAGCCTTACAATTGTTTTCGGCTCGGTACATGTTTATCATTTGACTGACCAACATCTTGGGCCGTATCTAAGAATTTTCTCACATTAAGTGTGGCAGTGTCAGATATTTGCTGAAAAAAAGTAACTAGAGGCCTTTTACTGGTCCTGGGGGGAAAAAAGCCATCAAATTGATTCCAACTCATTGTGATCCTATAGGACAGAAATCTGCCCCACAGATTTTCCAAAGAGCTCTTAGCCACTATATCACAAGGGTTTCCTGTAGACTGGTCCAGCTCCAGCAATAAATCCATCCTAACTCTATAGAGGAAACCCTGGTGGAGTAGTGGTTCAGTGCTATGTCTGCTAACCCATAGGTTGGCAGTTCAGATCCGCCAAGAACTCTTTGGCAACTCGATGCGGTAGTTCTACTCTGACCTGTAGGGTCACTATGAGTTGGAATTGACTTGACAGCAGTAGGTTTGGTTTTGGTTTTAACTCCGTGGACCTCACCCTATGGTTCTCAGCGATCCTGTAGTAGATAGAGCAGGTTATTCAAGTAACCCAAGAGGTGGTGGACCTCTCTACGCCCCAGGGTGGGATTTTCCGGGATGGATAAATTAAGACTAGGTAAAATGTAAACCGAAAAGGCTACCACAACATTTCCTCCGGTACAAGAAAATTTTAAAAAACAGACTCAGAATCATCCCTCTTGAAATGCCTCCCTTCGGAACTGCTGTGTAAATACGTAAGACCACTTTACAAAACCCTACCAGCATCGGCGCAATAGCCCTTAGAACCCGAGCACCAAGTTGCTACTGAGCAAGTTCTGCACCCCTCCGTTATTGAGTCTCACGACCTCCTTTCCCGGCTACTTCCGACTCCTCCAACACCCTTAATGCGCTTGCGCCGTTTTCATAGGCTTCTGGGGCAAATTAATCCAAGCGCTGCCTCTCGGAACTGCCCCCGCCTCCTCTTTGCCACGCCCACGCGTAACAGTCCCCTCCTGAAATCTCGCGATGGTAGGTGCGCGTCTGTATTTTGCAGGCAACCACCTCTCCCTTCTGCTGTAATTGCTGCTGCGGGAGAAATTGGAGCTGCTGGTGCCGGCGAGCCCGCCCGCCCTCCCCCACTGAGAAGAGCCACCGCCTCTTCTCTGGCTCTCCTTGTACACCTATCGCCGGGAGTGGCAGCGGCGGCGGCGGCGGGAGCAGTAGTCTTCGGACCCACCACCGCCGTCTTCTAGAGGACGCTCTGCTGGTTTTTCCCGCAGCTGAGAGCGACCCCCTACCCCTATCCGACTCTTCACTCCAGATCTTCTGCTCCCTTCTCATCCTTACCCAGGACCCATCTCCCCACAATCTTGCCGGGGTGGAGGACAAGGAGGAGACGAGAGTCACTCTCCGTTCAGGCGGCGCCGGCCCCCTCACCAGCGGGTGTGTCCTATAAATGGCGTCGGAGAGCGACACCGAAGAATTCTATGATGCCCCCGAAGATGTGCACCTAGGGGGCGGCTACCCCTTAACGTAAGTAACTGGAGTTACGGCCCAGAAGCCGATCATCCCTGTTTCCCGGCTTCTCTCTCGGGTCCTGTTGCTCCCCACAAATCACACCGAGGCTCTTCAAGCTCCAGACCTGGGGCTTCTTAGGGGGGTTGATGCAGGGGAGGGAGACTCGCACACCTGGGTAACCACGTGCCCCCCTCCTCTCCCAGATGAACAGCTCCAGGGGCTCTCTCAGAGCTTCTTTCTTGGCTTGCCCTGCTTTCTGGCAAGTGAGACAGCTTACGTGCTCGAGAGCCTGCGATTTGTATTTGTCGGGTCCAGGGTTTACCTTTCAAACATCCGTTGCGGCCTTGGGGACCATAGATTAAACGGGCAGTAACAAGAGTAATTGTACTTCATATTTTTTTCTTCCTTGTGCGGCTGACTTACCTATTCCTTTCAGAGGTAGCGGTAACTGTCCCTCATTTACTGTCCTCTTTGCACAGAAAGAAAAGGAGCGGCGGAAAGGTTGGGTATTTATTTAGTGAAGTCCTCTCCTGATGTACTGTAGATCAGCAGTTTGATATTAAAATAGTACCTTACTATGTGGCAAAAGAAATTGAAGACAAGGACCCTAGCGTTAAGCAGAATGCGGTCAAAATGGGTAGCCGGGCGTAAATGTACACAACCGGCTCCAGACACACAAACAAGTGCTGAGTAATCTCGTGATTGGAAGGAGAGCCACAGCTCTGTGCTCTTTACCTAATTCTGCAGGGTGTTTTAGTTAGTGTTGATTAACACGGGAGATCCTGAGTAGGAAGTACAGTAGATGGAATGCTTCGCTTGACTAGGATTTCTACTTACCCATTCGTTCGCTTTTCAAAGTTGGAATAATAATTGAAAACAATTTTGCTGAGCTTTTTATACAGACTTGTGTTGAAGTAGAGGCAGTGAAATACATTGCTGTAAGAACTTGACAGCTGGTAAAATTTGTATGGTTCCAGAAGTTCACCTGCCTTCAATTCTGTTTCTTCCTGGTGGAAAAAAAAGACCCTGTTTGATGCAAATAAAATTGTCCCTACATTTTAGTAGTAGGTTCTAAGACCTGTTATATGTAATACATAATATAGACCAAGAAAAGTTATCACAGCAAAGTCATAAATGTAGGTTGGTAGATTACAGATGTGGGTCGCCATCAGCCTGCCTATTATTGTGGGATTTTGGGGTGGTCTTGAGGTCACTTTGGGCAGTCTTGAGATGACAGTGAATCTCTTTCAAGTTCAGTATCAAGCAGTTTCATGGCTGGATGGTAAAGGATAGAAAGTACACTTAGTTTTTATCTTTAGTGTTGTTCCCTTCAAGTTAAATTTTGTTTTTGTGGTTTCCAGAACTCTCGAAGTAATGAGCTGTCAATTGAGATTAAATGATTGACTTACTTTTGAGTATGTATGCAAGGTGGAGTGAGAGGAGGAAATAATAATCAGTTACTTATTGTAATCAATTCAGAGCAACATAGATATTGTTCCTTTTCAGTGAGAAAAAGATGTTTAACTTTGAATGGCAATTACGCCTGGAGCTGTGTGAACTGCCTAGTCCAGTGCCTGGCAGAGAAAGACTACTCCAGCATTCATTCCTGTCTCAGAATTAGCAAATTCGTTAAATTCACACTGTACTTACTTTGGGAGGAAGTATCCAGAACTTGGAGCTGTTTAACTTGTCTAAACCATATGAGTCATTTTGATAGAATTGATAGAGTCACTTCTTCCCCAGTGGGATAATACAACTACTTAATCACTTGGATCCTTGGAACTAAAAAGTCGTTTGGGACCTGGCTTTCTAATTTGAACTCTAACCTGCCTAAATACTGATGTGACGCTGTATGGACAGAATTGGTGGCATAGTGTTGAAGTGCTGTGGCTGCTAACCAAAAAGTTGGCAGTTCGAATGCACCAGGAGCTCCGTGGAAACCCTATGGTGCAATTGTGCTGTGTCTCATAGGGTTGCTGTGAGTCAGAATCATCTGAACAACAATGTGTTTTGGTTTTATGGGCAAAACTACAGTCTGTTTCTGGATTTCATGGCTCTCAGTTCTGTTATTGGGGGGATTTCGAAGAGAATTAGACACATCTAGGGAATTGGGTCTGAAAAGAACTAGCAGTGCTGGGAAGAGAGAAAAAGATTGGCATCGTTTATGTTTTCCTCTATCCCTTTAACTGTTTTTTATTATTACTATTATTTACATAAGATATAGTAAGGAGACTTGTTTGGGCAACTCACAACCACCTGGAAATAGAGTGAGAAATGTTGATTTGTAGAAACAGATGGTGTCACCAGATAACTTGGTTACCAAAAAAATACCTCCTGTCCCTTGATAGGAAACCCTGGTGGCGTAGTGGGTTAAGTGCTACATCTGCTAACCAAAAGGTTGGCAGTTCAAATCTGCCAGGTGCTCCTTGGAAACTATATGGACAGTTCTACTCTGACCTCTAGAGTCACTATGAGTTGGACTCAGTTCAGTGGCGGTAGGTTTGGTTTTGGTTTTTGGTTTCTTGATGTGAACTGGAGTGTCATATCATGCAAACTCTAGGAGGTGAATAGACTGAATATAGGCATTTTAAGATATGTTCCTTGCTGTTGTGTCTTCAGGAATATAAAGACCATTTCACTGAATCTCACTAAACTGAGTAGGCAGTTGAGAGTTATTTCATGTTTTATTAATCAGCAGAATCCAAATACATAGTCCATTTCCTAAAATTGACAATTATTTCTTGCATTTCTGCTCCAGTGGTGTCTTCAGCTTGGTTTTTTTACTTTTTTAAAAACAAATTTAGTAAGTTAAGATTTCACCCCTTTTTACTGTGCTTTAAGTGAAAGTTGACAGTTGAAGTCAGTTTGTCGTAGAAAAACTTAGCCCAGTTTTTTTTGGAGAAAGATTTTCAGTTTGAATACAGCCAAATTTTCCTCAGTAGCAGATCATCTCCATTTCCCCAGCTTTGCAGTGCATACTGCATTTATAATGCTTTATTTGATCTTTAAAAGTGGAGTTTCCTTATTTTTATTTTCATTTTTACATATGAGGAACCTTAGGCTCAGAGAGGTTAAATGCATTGTCCTAGGAGACTCCACTTGGAAGTGGAAGAGCTGGGATTTGAAACCATGTCTTCAGACTCCTAGTCTAGTATTTTTCCTAGAACATTGTACCTACCTCACACTAGGGTAGGGATGGGTGGGAAGAAGAGTCCTTCCTCAAGGTATTCTGGGGCAAAATGTTTTAGGACCAGCCTGCAGAATTGAATTTATATATCTACTTAAGACCACAGCCCAAACTTTTTAGTTCTCTTCACTGGAAATCCCCTCTTTCTCTTTCAGCGATTGTGTATTTTTGTTTGATTAGGTAACAGTTTTACAAGATCGTAATATGTTAACACTAGAAAGGGACATGAGGTGTAAACTCCTTCATAAAAGATAATGTGAAAAACTTCAGCCGACAGTGGGTCAGTGACTTGGCCAAGGTGCCACAACAAATCAATGCTAGCTAGAGTGAGGACTAGAACCCAGATCAGTTTCTTTAGATGTTTTCTGTTTTCTGTTAAGGTGCTGTCTTTTGATAGTACAGGAAAAGGAGGAGGAACTGTGGTATAGTAGAAAAGAGCCCTGGACTGTGAGTCATTTCAGTTCCTTCTCTTAAAACTGAGATTATACTCTGAGAGCTTTCCAACCCTGTTGTATTGAGATTTAACAGTATGCTGTTATTGATAAGCTTTAAGTTCTCGAGAAATCTTCGCAACATTTTATTTTACCTTTTGGTTTAGTAAACTTAATGACTTTTGGTACATAGTCAAGAGTCACAGATTTGAAATTATGGTAAATATTTATTGAGTAAATTTATGTATGAGATGAATATCTCTTGTAGTTACTGTGGATTATATATACACATCCAACTCATAGGGACCCTATAGGACAGAGTAGAACTGCCCCCATAGAATTTCCAGAGCAGCCTGGTGGATTTGAACTGCTGACCTTTTAGTTAGCAGCTATAGCTCTTAACCACTATGCCACAAGGGTTTCCTAAGGTTTTATACCCTCTAATGGAATCTTGGTTTAAAACTAAATTTAATCAAAAAACAATTTGTGTGTGTGTGTGTGTATGTGGTTGCTATGAGTCAGCATTGACAGCCGTCGGATCCGACTCGACGCCACTTGGCCTATACATATTAAAGGCTATCCCTTAGAACAACATATTATAAAAATGTGATATTTTGTGCATTTTTTTGTTTGTTAGTATCAGCCAAATTTTTTGGGGGGGCAGGGGAGAGTTGGAAGGGACAAGAGATCTTTAGCCTAGCCCTGCCATTTAACTGATAGAGAAATGCAAACTCAGAGAGGGGGAAGTGACACACTGCTGATTGGTGGCAGATTTGAAACTAGAACCCAAGTCTTTTGATTCCTCATTTATACTATGTCGGCATGTCTGTGGATAGAGCGGAAGTATTACTTGATATCCCTGATATGGGTTTCTGGTACTTCCCTGTTCATTGGACTCCTAAGATGATCTACTCCTGTGTAACTGTATTTCTGTTTCTTAGTGGCTTGCCATCATAGAACATTGACTCTGTTAAAGGAACCTGACTTTTGCCCTCTGGTTTTCCCCAAGTCAGGTTGGAAAAAGGTGACAGAATAGCTGCTAAGAGCAGTGGCTAGTCTTATATTGTTATGTTATGTTATACTATGTAATTTTGGAACTTTAGTAGTGTCAGCTGCCATCTACCGCATTTACATTGGAGTAATACTGAAAGCATGTGTCTTGATTTTTTTAAAAAAATCTTGTGTGTGTGTACATGTTAGCTGTAAGTATACAGCTTAAATTAATTTTTAATACAAAACTTTATACACACTCTTCTGTGACATTAGTTCCAGTCCCTATAATGTGATAGCACCCTCATGTTTTCCACTGCAGATTTCTTGTGTCCATTCAGCCAGTTCCTATCCCTTTCTGCCTCCTTATCCTTCTGCCAGACAGGAGTCATCCCTTGTGGTCTCTTGTATCTAATTAAACTAAAAAATATGCTCTTCTTGAGTATTATTTTATGTTTAATAGTCCAGCCTAATCTTTTGTCTGAACAGTGGGCTTTGAGAGTCATTTTAATTGTGGGCAAACAGAGCATCCAGGAGCCAGTGGCTTCAGGGATTCCTTCAGTCTCAGACCATTAACTCTGGCTTTTTAAAGAAAATTTGGGTTCTGCACCCACTGTTCTCCAGCCCCATCTAGGAAGTTCTGTTGCATTCCCTGCCAGTGAGGAGGGGGTCATTGATGGTAGCCAGGCAAGACCTAGCTCTTATGTTTCCGTCTTTTTGCTATTGTGAACAGTGATGCAGTAAACATGAGTGTGCATATGTCTCTTTGCGTGATGGCTCTTGTTTCTCTAGGATACGTTCCAAGGAGTGGGATTGCTGGATGGTATGGTACTTCTGTTTCTGACTTTTTAAGGAAGCACCAAATTGTTTTCCAAAGTGGTTGTACCATTTTACCTTCCCACCAGCAGTGCAAAAGTGTTCTAATCTCTGTAGAGCCTCTTCAGCATTTATCATGGTGTGTTTTTTGGATTAGTGCCAGCTTTACTAAGATGATACCTCATTGTAGTTTTGATTTGCATTTCTCTAATGGCTAACGATGGTGGACATTTGCTCATGTATCTGTTAGCCGCCTGAAAGTCTTCTGTAGAAGAGTATCTGTTCATATCCTTTGCCCATTTTTAATTGAGTTATTTATCCTTTTTTTTGTAGAGGTATTGGGATTGTCCTGTAGATTTTAGAGATTGGCTCCTTATTGAATACATTTAAGTTAAAAATTTTTTTGCAATTTGTAGGTTCTCTTTTTACTTTTTTGGTAAATTCTTTTGATAAGCAGAAGTGTTAGATTTTTGGGGAGCTCGCAGTTACCTCATTTCTCTTCTGCTGTCTGTACATCATTAGTTATGGTATGTACTCTGTTGATGCCACGTAGGGCTCTTAGTGTTGTCCCTGTTTTTCTTTCCAAGATGTTTATCACTTCAAATTTTATATTTAGGTCTTCGATCCATCTTGAGTTAGTTTTTGTACATAGTGTAAGGTATGAGTATGTTTCATTTTTTTGCAGACTGAAATTCAGTTATGCCAAAGGCACTGCTTTTCCCCAGTTTACAGGCAGTGGGGCTTTTGTCAAATATTGACTACTCTTAGGTGGATAAATTTATAGCTGGATTCTCAGTTCTATTCCAGTGATCTGTTTATCTGTTGTGCCAGTACCAGGTTGTTTTGACTACTGTGGTAGTAGAATTTCTAAAATCAGGTAGTGTGAGGCCTCCTGCCTTGTTCTTCTTCTTCAGTAATGCCTTACTTATCCAGGACCTCTGTCTTGTTTTTAAGCAAGGCAACTAAAATCAAACTGTCCTGAAGAATTGTTTTACTCAAAGAAAAAGTTGCATTGCTGCTTTTATTGAAAATTCAACTTCTCACTTTACTTAGGTAAACATTCCTCTCTAGATGGAAAATTGGTAAGTTTTAATTTAAAAATTTTGTGATAAGAGTAACTTTAGGAAAGATTTCTTTAAAAAGGCTGTTCATTGGTTGGCATTTAATCATAGATTGTGTTTGATGGCTTTTTTTGTAGACTATTGGTAAAGTACTTACAAATGCTGTTTTATCACACTCATGTAAAATATTGAACTGGAGGGAAAAATCTGAATATTATCTAGTAAATTGCAGTTCTAAATTGTTGACTTATGGAGCTAAAATAGACTGAAGCAGTCTGGCGGTTTGGGGGCTCAGTTTGAATCTGTACAGACTCCTGTAAATTAAAAACTACTCTGTTTTTGCTATAGTCTATGTAACAGAGTAGATAAAATTGATTTTGAAAAATGTTAAAAACCTAGGTAGTTTCCACATATTGAAGTTTAGTAGAAGTCTTACTGAAGAGGAAATAATTTTTAATTGTTAGTATTTGAGACTTATTGCATAGCCTTTATACAGCAATCCCTATGTTCTCTTCAGTTCGCCTTTTTTTCTTTTTTTAATTGTACTTTAGATGACAGTTTATGAAACAAACCAGTTTCTCATGAAACAATTAGTACACATATTATGTTGTGACTGTGGTTAACAGCCCCACAATAGGTCAACACTCTCCCTTCTCCACCTTAGGTTCCCTATTACTAGCTTTCCTGCCCCTCCTGCCTTCTAGTCCTTGCCTCGCTGGTGTGCCCCTTTAGTCTCCTTTTGTTTCGGTCAGTCTTTGGCTGAAGGATGAACCTCAAAAGTAACTTCATTACTGAGCTGAAGGAGTGTTTGGGAGGCCATACTCTCAGGGTTTCTCCAGTGTCTGTAAGGTCAGCAAGTCTGCTCTTGTTTTTTGTTTTTTTTTTAGTTTGAATTTTGTTCTACATTTCTCTCAAGCTCTGTCCAGGATCCTCTTTTGTGATCCTTGTCAGAGCAATCAGTGCAGCGGGTACAATCTAGTTATATTGGATGTAGCCTGGTGGAGGCCATTGTAGATGTAGTCCATTAGTCCTTTGGACTAATCTTTTCTTTATTTTTCAGTTTTCTTCATTCTTCCGTGCTCCCAAATGGGTAAGACCAGATGGAGTATCCTAAGTGGCCGGTCACAGGCTTTTATGACCCCAGATGCTACTTACCAAAGTAGAATGTAGAACATTTTCTTCACAAACTGTGGTATGCCAGTTGACTTAGATATTTCCTGAGACCATGGTCCCCACAACTCCCAGCACAGCAATTCAGCCCCTCAGGGAGTTTGGATGTGTCTGTGGAGCTTCCGTGACTTTGCTTTGTACAAGTTGTGCTGACTTCCCCCAGAATTGTGTACTGTCTTACCCTTCCTCAAAGTTACTGCCTGTCTGCTTAGTTTTTTTTCATCTCCACCTCTCCATGTCCTGGTAACCGTGAAAGATTGTTTCTTTTTATGTGTGTAAGCTTTTTCATGAGTTTTTACAGTAACAGTCTCATACAATATTTGTCACTTTGTGATTGACTTATTTCACTCAGTTTTCTCTGTGTTATGAGATAGTGCCCACTTTTGCCAATACCATTTTTTAAAAAGACTGTCTTTTATCCATTTGATGGCCTTTAGGCCTTTGTCAAAAGTTGGGTTACCACAAGTGGATGGATTTACATCTGTGTTCTCAATTCTATTCCATTGATCATCATATCTGTTGTTGTACCAGTACTAGGCATCTTTGTTTTTAAGGTATGTCTCTTGTAAACAGAATATTGATGGATTATGTTTTTTAAGGTGTTTTGTCACTCTCCATCTCTTTAAGAGTGCTTTTGGCCATTTATCTTCAGTGTAATTATTGATTGGCGTAAGTTTCTTTCTTTCATTTTATTGTGCCTCTTTTAAAAAAAAAATTTTATGATATTGACATTTTCTTTGTTCTGCTTACTCTCCTGTGCTGAATTCCTTTGCTTTGTGGATTTTTTTTTTTTCATTTCTTTTGTTTTTGTAGATTTTGTTTTTATTGAGAATTAATGTTTTCCTTTTTTTTACTGTGATTAAGTAAAAGTATACAATCCAAGTCAATTATGCATGCCTGCCTCTCTGCAACTCTGTCTTCTGTCCTCCCTTGTGACAGCACACTCCCCCTTTTCAGTATTTTAGTATCCTGTTAGTGAACACCTGACCTCTCCTCCCCACCTTCTCCTATCCCCTCTTGTGTTCCTTCTTTATTTTGATAAGTAGGTTTATTAACTTTCTTTGTGGTTACCTTGAAATTGATCCTGAACTTGTTATGTTTGAACCAGCGTATTATTACTTGGTTGTGCGTTGCCTTCCACTCCATTAGAAAGTTCTATATGTACACCATTTTTTACCTTTCCTGTTGCTCTGATAATGTTGTCCTTTACAGATTAACCTCTTTGATTCGTAGTTGTAAGTCTTTTGGTTTTGGATAGTCCTTGAGAGTTCATTTCCTAGGCTGATACCTGGCTGGTACAATCTTGTGTTCTAGATTCAGGCCATGTGTGTGATGTTTGTTCTCAGACTGAAGGACTCCTTTTAATAATTATTCTATTTGTTTTAGTTTTTACATATGCCCCTAATTTCTGTGTTTATCTGGAAATGTCCTGATTTCACCATCATATTTGAGTGACAATTAGTTGGCAGTTTTTTCTTTCAACGTTTTATATGTATCATCCCATAGCTTTCTTATCTACATAGTTTCTGACTAATAATCAGAACTTAATCTTACAGTTTCTACTCTGTATGTGACTTTGTTTTTCTTGAGCTGCTGTCAGAATTTTCTCTTTGACTTTGGTTTTAGCAAGTTGGACTATGTACGATATGCCTTGGTGATTTTGTTTTAGGGTCTGTCCTATGTGGTGTTCATTAAGCTTCTTGGATAGTCGACGTTTCATCTTTCATGATACTAAGGAAGTTTTCTGTCAGCAATTCTTCATGGATCCTCTCTGTGTTTTCTATTGACTCCCTTGGTTCTAGAACTACAGTCATTTACAGATTTGTGCTGTTTCTTTTTTTGTTTTGTTTTGTCATTTCTTGTTCATTTTTTCTGATTTTTCCTTGAACAGAGTTGTAGCCAAATGTTTGTCTTCAGTTGCAGTGATTCTGTCTTCTGTCATTTCTCAAACCTGCTCTTCAGCCCTTCTATGACACTGTCCACTTCTGAAATCTTATTGTTTATAATTTAGATTTCTAATTGTTTTTTTCATTTAATTTTTAGTTGTGAATTATTTTTGGCATTTTGTTCCTATATTACTTTCATGAATTCTCCCATGAATTTATTTACTTTTTTCCTCATTTTTGTCTACTTTTTGATTTAACTCTTGGATCACTCTGAATATTAGAGATTTGAATTCCCTATCACATAAATATGTTGTGTTTCCTTCTACTGGAAAGTCTTCTGGTGTTTTACTTTGGACACCTACTAGAACATCAGAAACCCTGGTGGTGTAGTGGTTAGTCAAAATCTGTGGCTGCTAACTAGAAAGTTGGCAGTTCAGATCTGCCAGGTGTCCCTTGGAAACTGTGGGGCAGCTCTACTCTGTCTATATGATCACTATGAGTCAGAATTGGCTGAACAGCAGTGGGCTTTTTTTGTTTCCAAACTGGAACATCATTTCCTGATATATTTGAGTATTGTCTGCTGTCTTTGAGCCATTTGGTAGTTATTTGTTATTAATATAGATGTGTTTGTTTCATCCTGCTTTTTTTTATTTGGTTATGTCAGAGCAGGTGGGCTATGGTCATGATGTTTTTTGCCTTCTTATCCAACAGGCAGGGCCAGTTGTTCAGCTGTAGTGCAGCAGATTAGGTCCAGCCAGTGATCTGTGTCCTTCTGGGGACTCCTGAAGGTACTTTTGCACACTACCCACCTCTGCCAATCTCCAGTGTGGGTAGGGTGAATCCAAGTGGCAAGAAGACTGCACTTCCTGGCCAGATGAGCCAGCAGGCAGTGGGGAAAAGATGGTGGATAGGAAACCATGGTTCACTGGTCACCACGTGCTTTGTCTTCTGCTGAGATTTTCGTGAATCTGCTTTCTTATGCTCCCTGTCTGCCGATGTCTGACAGGAGTCCAAGATGCTGAATCCATGCTAGGTTAGGTGTTGGGAAACTTCTTGCTGTCTGTTTTCTGTCAGTTTCTTATTCCATTTGTTGTTTGGCTGACATTTTTATTACCTCATTTAACACTTTGGGTTCCAGGATTGACATTTACCTCTGTTTTACTTAGTTTTTCAGGTCTTTGCTGTGCAGGGATGGCATGGTGCTTCTGTCTGTGGTGCCATGTTGGCCAGAAGTCCTCCAGTTCATTCTTATGCCTTTGAACAAAGTTAGATGACTTTGACAGGGGAGCCCCATGAAGTTGTTTCCATCTCTTACTCTGCCTGCAAGTCTGGTGGATACTTTCTAGAGTAGTAATGGTGGTGCTAGTGGAGGTGGTATCACGAGTAGGAAAAAGAGGTTATGAAGGTGGTGATGGAGGTTAGGAAGGTAAAGTAACCCAAGCTGTGAGTATAGAGACCAAGTTATAAGGCTTCTTTCCTGGGCCTAGATAAATGGGATAAGACAGATCATACCATTTAGTGTTATTTTAGATATACACATACATATATGCAGTATGAATTAAAGAACTCCTTCTGTAAGAAATTAATAACCTTTAAGAAATACCACAAACAATTAAAATTGTTGGTATTTTATGCTGTCCTACTGATGCAGCAAACCCAAGTGGCATCATGGTTAAGAGATATGGCTGCTTACCGAAAGGTCAGCAGTTCAAATCCCCCAGGTGCTCCTTGGAAACCCTGGGGCACTTCTGCTCTGTCGTATTGGGTCACTGTGAGTGGGAATCAACTGGACAGCAACAGATTTTTGTTTGTTTTACTGATATTTAACTTGAATTGAAAATTACATTTCTGTTTGCTACCCAGAGGTAAACTCATTTCTTCAGAATGACACAAAGCATTTAAAAATTTGTTCATCTCCAGCCCCTGCATTTTATCCTGCTATCCAGTTAAACTTTTTAAATACATTTTGTTGTGCTTTCAGGGAAAGTTTACAATCCAAGTCAGTTTGTCATATGGCCAGTCAAACTTTTAATTAGGTACTTTTCTTTAGTCTTCTCAGTGGAATTCTGTTCTCTTATTTCAAACTGAGCGTTCTTTGTGTCAGTCTTCATCTCATGATTCAAACTGAGGAAAAAGCACATAAGACATAATGTGGGCCTCATACCTGATGGCAACCTCAGTGTTTTTCCACAGTCAGTGTACAAATTTATCTTGGTTACTATAGCAACCAGCCCATCAGTTATTCTTTTAGCTGTTTTCCTTTCTCTCAGATGCTAGGATTAGCATATATTTAGGTTTTACTAAAACTCTTCAGATTTTAGCATTTTATTACTAGCTGCAGGCGTCTACCAATTTATAATGTGGCAATCCATCAGAGTAAATTTAAGTTCAGTGAGCCTTTTCATCTCCATTTTAAACATATACAATCAAAAAAAGTTAAAGTAGCAATATCCTCCATTTCACTGTTAGTTTTTGTCTTGAAGTTAGAATGCATTGATTTGCATCATCAATATCTGATTGCTATCCCTTTGTAATATCAGCTGGAATAAATTTCAAGATCAAGGGTGATCCTTTAAGAAATACATTTGCAGATGTGATTTTAGACTTAGTATCATCATGAACTACCACTCGTCTGTCAAATTGTCATACTGAGGTAGCTTGCATGTTACTATGATATTGGAAGTTATACCACCGATATTTCATACACCTGCAGGGCCACCCATAAGGGACAGGTTTCAGTGGAGCTTCCAGACCAAGACAGACTAGAAATAAGGACCTGATGATCTACTTCTGAAAAAATTGGCCGGTGAAAACCTTATGGATAACAGTAGAGCACTGTCTGATATGGTACTGGAAGAAGAGCTCCTCAGGTTGGAATGCACTCAAAATACAACTGAAGAAGAGTTACTTTCTCAAAGTAGAGTTGACCTTAATGATGTAGATAGAGTCAAGTTTTTAGAACCTTTGTTTGCTAGTATGACAACTCAAAATGAGAAAAAAAAACAGCTGCAAGCATCCATTAATAATAAAAATGCGGAATGTACAAAGCATGAATCATGAAAAATTGAAAGTTGTCAGAAATGAAATAGCATTAGTGACCTGAAATGGATTGGTATTGGCCATTTTGAATCGAACAGTCATGTGGTCTGCTATTACCAGTAATGACAAATTGAAGAGGAATGGCATAAAGTTACAGAGCTGTCATTGATATTATTAATATCTGTATGCCTACAAGGAAGGTCAGTTAATAAACTTATTCAAATTTATGCAACAACCACTAATGCCAAAGATGAATAAACGAGATTTTTACCAACTTGTGTAGTCTCAAATTTGATAATTACTGGTGATTCGAATGCACAGATTGGAAAAAAAGGCTAAGTACTTGGAAAGTATGGCTTTGGTGATAGACATGACTCCAGAGAGTGCATGATAGAATTTTGGAAGCCCAATAACTTATACATTGCAAATACCTTTTCTCAACATTAATAGTGAGTATACACGTGGGCCTCATCAGATAAAATAGGCAGGAATCAAATCAACTGCATCTGTGGATAGCGACATGGGAAAACTCACTATTAGTCAGAACAAGTCCAGGGTCCCACTGCAGAAACAAGTATACATTGCTCACATGCAAGTTTAAATTGAAGGTGAAGAAAATTAAAAGCCCCTTAGAGCCAGAGTATGACTGAGTATATCCTACCTACCTGAATATAGAGACTATCTCAAGAATATATTTGTCTCATTCAACACTAATAACTGAAGACCAAAAGAATTGTGACATTGGAGACGACATACGTAAAGAAAAGCAAAAGGTTATTTAACAGACAGAGGAAAAAAAAAGAACGTTGAAAGAGACTGTGAAACTTGCTCTTGAATGTAGGATAGCTAAAGCAAATGGAAGAAATGATGAAGTAAAATAGCTGAACAGCAGATTTCAAAAGGTAGTTTCAGAAAGCAGAATAAACTATTATACTGAAATGCACCAATACCTGGAGTTAGAAAACCAAAAGGGAACAGTATGCTGGTATTTCTCAAGCTGAAAGAACTGGGAAAAAAAAGAAAGAAAATTCAAGCCTAAAGTTATAATACTGAAGGATTCTGTGGGCCAAAAAAAAAAAAGAAAGAACAAATATCAAAAGAAGAGGGAAAGAATACAAAGATTTACTTTATCATAAAGAATTGGCCAGTGTTCAACCATTTCATGAGGTAGTATATGATCAATAACTGATTGTAGTGAAGGAAGAAGTCCAAGTTGCACTGAAGGCCTTGGAGAAAAGCAAGGCTCCAGGAAACGACAGAAAACGAACTGATACATTTCAGCAAATGGATGCAACTCTGGAAGGGTTCACTTGTCTGTGCCAAGAAATTTGGAAGATAGCTACCTGACCAACTGGCAGGAAAAGATCCATGTTTGAGCCCCTTTCAAGTAAAGGTGATGGAACAGATGGTGGAAATTGGGAAACAGTATCATTAATGTCACACTCCAGTAAAATTATGCTGAAGATAATTCAAAAGCAGTTGCAGCTGTGCATCAACAGAGAAGTGCCAGAAATTGAAACTGGATTCAGAAGAGGACATGGAACAAGGGATGTCATTGCTGATGTCAGATGGATTCCTATGAAAGCAGAGAATACCAGAAAGATGTTTACCTGTGTTTTAGTGAATATGCAAAGGCATTTGACTGTGTGGATCATAACAAATTTTGGGTAAAATTGTGAAGAATGAAAATTCCAGAACCCTTAATTGTGCTCATGTGGAACCTGTACTAGACTAAGAGGCAGTTGTTCCAGCAAAACAAGGGATTATTATGTGGTCTAAAATTAGAAAAGGTTTGTGTTAGGTTGTATTCTTCTACTATAGTTACTCAGTTTGTGTGCCAGAGCAGTAAGCTGAGAAGCTGGACTGATGAAAAACAGGGCATCAGGTTTGGAGAAAGATTCGTTGACAGCCTGTCGTGTATAAATGATACAGTGTTGCTTGTGGAAAGAAGAGGATTTGAAACAGTACTAATAAAGATCAGAGACCACAGCCTTCAATATGAATTACACCTCAACATGAAAAAAGCAAAAATCCAACTGGACCAATAAGCAGCATCATGATACATGGAAAAAAAAAATTTAAATTGTCAAAGACTTCATTTTTGCAGGGTCCATTATCAATGCCCATGGAAGCAGCAGTCAGGAAATCAAACAGTGCATTGCATTGGGCAACTCTGCTGCAGAAGACTACTTTTACAAAGTTAAAAAGTGAAGATGTCCTCTTTAAGGACTAAGTGTGTGTTACCCAAGCCATGGTCTTTTCAGTCATCTCGTATGCATGCCAAAGCGTGACAATGTGTAAGAAAGAACAAAGAATTGATGCATTTGAATTATGGTGCTGGCGAAGAATATTGAATATACCATAGACTACCAGGAAAACCAACAAATCTGTCTTGTAAGAAGTACAGCCAGAAAGAATAATCTTTAGAAGCAACGATGGTGAGACTTTCTCTCAGATACTTCAGACATGTTAATCAGGAGGGACCGGTTTCTGAAAGAGGCTGTCATGCTTGGTAAACTGTCAGTGAAAAAGTGGAGTACCCTCAACGAGATAGATTGACACAGTTGGTGCAACAAGGGTCTCAACGATAGCAACAATTTGAGAATTGCACAGGGCCAGGCAGTGTTGTGTTCCTATGTACATAGAGCCACTATGAGTCGGAATCAGCTTGGCGGCACTTAAGAGCAATCATCGTGAGCTAACTGAAGTGACTTAAAAAAAGCATATTGATTCATCAGCACCTATCAAAGGAATGAATCTGGGTTTTAACCAGAATGATTTCTGTAGATTGTAGAAATAATGCTTGGCCTTAGATCACTGTATATTTTACTCAAATAACACGTACATTCTATATTTGTTTGCCAGCCACACTCCAGTACTGTGAGGTATTTTGGTAAACCTATGCTAATATTTTTACAGCAACATGTAAAATAAATTGACATAGTGGCACTTATGAAAATGCTTCATTGGGGGCTTGGTTGACAAAAGTAGGTGTGAGTTATTTGTTTAGAGACACAATTCATTTTAATATTACAAAATGATTTATAAATTAAATAGGAAGGATTTCTTTTAAACTTTTGAATAAACAGGAAAAGGAAGTTAATGATTGTGTTGTATGAATTTTTATTGTCTTTAATAGTTACTTGATAAATACATTTCTTGTTTTAAAAATCTCCAAACTCATAACTAAAATATTTTTAAATTATAAATGTAGACATAATTTACTTGTTTTGCTAAAGAGCATTATTTCAAAGAAATATTCAGAATATAAAAACTCTGTTAAAGTTTCACTTTGCCGCTCATGCTGGTAATATTGCATAGGGTACTAATACTTTCTAAATATCCATGAATTAATCTCACAGATTATCTGAATTTGAGATGGTTTATCTGTCAGTGACTGCATGAAGCTTGGTATATTTCCATACATAACAATAGCTTAAGTTGTTTAGTTTTTGAAACCAGAGTAGAATTCTTCTATTAGGACAATGTACATGTTTTTTAAAAAGTATCTCTTTGATTTAGAAATAATGCTTATCTTCCCACATCAAATTGAAATGCCAGATGGTTTGGATGTTTTTCTGCCACCTCTTTCACCCCTGGCTTTATCTTTCTTAGCTTTATCCTGTCATTAGTGTAGAGATCCCTAGCCTAAAGACTTGCTGACTAATGGATGGGATGAGACTGCAGTTGAGAAGTGACAATGATGGATGAAGTTTAAAGGGTGGGAGCTTGTGGAAGGAGTAAGGGAAAGATGAGTTAAATTGGATCTCGTGACTACATTGGTAAGTAGGGTGGGTAAGTCAGAGGTGTGCAGTGGATCATCCATATTAATATAGACAATAGATAAGCAGAATGAATTTACAGAAATAGCTTCATAAAACAAATAACTGTGAGTGAAATTGAGTAGATTTGTAAGTATTTTGCAGTTGGTATTTCATGTTTATTGGATTGTCCCTAAGGGTAAGATTAATGACCAAGATCAAGTTCCTTTAAGTGAATTTTACTATCTGTATTTCAGATCTCTTGATTGCTGACTTTTAACCTTTATTTTGCAGCATAGAGCAGTGCCCACAGTTTATGTGTAGCAGTGACAAAAGGTTGAGGTGGGGACAGAGTAATATGCTCTCTGGTACTCCTCACAGTTTTTTCTACTTTTGAACTACTTCCAGGTTCTCTCAAAGCTCCACTTCTCCATAAACCTACCCGCCCTGCATCCCCAATACACACAGCGTTTCCTGTAAGGGTGAAGAAGTAGAGAGCAAAGGAAGGAGGCAAGGGTGGTGGTGTGGGTTTATGGGACCTTTGTAACTTGTGGACATCCTCTATTTGATAATATTAAGTGTTAACAGTGAAGCTTTGGGAGGTGTTGCCAGTTATCCTGAAGTCATACTAATTCCTCGTTACCAACTTTATTGAGGGATAAATTAGTTCACAGTATTAGAGTCCCAGTAAGTGTTACAGGCTTACATGTTGTTATATGCAGGAATGATAATGCCTTGCTGTCAGCTACAGTTGACTTTTCATTTTCAGTGTGCTTTCAGTCAAGTTATCTGTTGCAATTATCCTGGAGTTCTGTGAGACAGTTTTTGTGAGCTAGATAGGATAATCATTACCCTTATTTTGCAAATAAGAAAACTTGACAACTCAGAAGATAAGGGACTTGTCAAGAGGTGGAATTGAAATGTTTAAATCCACTGAAAAAAACTAGATGAACAGTCTTGAATAGCAACTTAAACCATTATAGGTTCCTCCCTGTTTTTCTGTTCTAAATGATGAACATTTTGTGACATATTTTAAATGTAAATGATGAGGATAACTTTTCTACCATTTTAGTATGTATAATTCACTCTTTTAAACAATAAAAAAGGGAGTTTTGTGCTTTTCTCTTTGTGCAATGACATAATGATTATGGACTGGTAGACAGGTCAGAAAATAACCTGGCTATTGAAAGAGCTGGAATCTCAGAACTGCTAACTGCATTTCAAAGGTTATATGTTCTTTGATCCTAAGTGAAACCCCACACTATGCACACCAATTTGGGCCTCTGTACCTCATCAAAAAGTCTCTATCTTACATTTTTTTTTCTCTTTAATTGTTCTGTAGATTGTTGTCATTTCTTTAGTTAGACCACAAAACTGTGTTCTGGAGTTGTTTTGTTTTGCTTTTTGTTTTAGAATTACTGATTCATATTTCTGGCCACAAGCCAGTAACTGAAAACAGTCTCTTTTTTTTTTTTTTTCATTCCTCTTGGAACCTGTTTTCTAGTGGTCACAGTGGGTGCATGTGGTAGCTATTAACATTTTTCCCCTAGTCAAACATCTTTTGGCTATCAAATTAGTGGGAAAAATGCATTCCTGATGGCTAGGTAATTAGAAATACTGCATCATCAGTAATGACTATTTAAGATATAGATAAGATTGAATAGTCTTTTAAAATAATAAATAATAGAGATGTCAAACTTGGCCTACAGAATGTTTTGTGTATTGCTAACTTAAGATGGTTCTAGAACACTTATCAGCTGTTAATATTTGTTAAAAAATGTAGAAAAATAAATTTGAATGCACAAAATGTAGAAATATAATTTGTAACATAAAGTGCTTAATAGTAAACCTTACTGAAATGTGTTCTATTTTCTATTCATGATACTGAAAGACAACATGAATAATCAAAAATTACCGATTACCCCAAAACCTCAGTTCAGTCGTTTACAACTTACTTTCCCACCAAACCAAACCTTTTATCAAACATAATAGCAGTAACAAAAAAAAAAAAATGTTTAATTGATAAACATTTATTGAATGCCTGTTGTGGGAGCAACTGTGTGCTGTCTAGTCAATTCCAACTGATAGTGACCCTGTCTGACAAAGTAGAACTGTGTCATAGGGTTTCCTAGGCTGTAAATTCTTTTTAATTATGAATGGGTGAAAATGTACAGTTCCATATAAATTTGCGTGCCCACCTATGTGCAGCTTCCACTGCTCTCCCTGCCTGGTGACAGCACACTCTTCCTCTCCATTCTATACGTGTCATAGCCTCCTAACGATCTCCTATCCCCTCCTCTCCTCCCTTTCCCCTGCCTCCAGTAAGAGGTCAGCAGAATGACATCCTATAGATGCATAGAATCATAAAGTGCACACGTGATATCGTCACTCTGTGTCACCAAGTCCAATCCATTCCTGTCCAAAGAGTTGACTAGGCTGTAAATCTTTACAGAAGCAGACTGCCAGGGCTTTTCTCACACAGGCCGGTGAGTTTGTACCACTGAACTTTCCGTTAGCAGCTGAGCACCTAACACTTGTGCTGTGAGGGCTCCTCAGTACAAAAAAAATTTGATAAAGAAAAATGGCTTGATTTTAATTTTACTGCTCTTTGCCCATCTCTGAAGAAGCCCTGGTAATACAGTGGTTAAGTGCTCACCTGCTAGCCAAAAGGCCAGCCATTCGAATCTTGTAGCCACTGCAGCTGTGGCAGTCTGCATCGGTAAAGATTTACAAGCCTTGGAAACCATGTGGGGCATCTCTGCCTGATAGGATTGTGAGTCAGAATTGACTCAGAGGCAAGGGTTTGGTTTGGGCCTATCATTGGTGAAAAGCAGTCAACTTAGAAGAAGAAAACCAAGAAATTTCACAGTCTGAATAATCAGGTCACTGATTAATAGAAGTGATAGATTTCAATTTTGAAAAGAAAGGGTATTGTGACAGCTCCTTTGGGACTTTAATTTTTATTTAAAGTTGACCTTAGAATTACTGACATTTACTTTTTAAGATTAGTTCACCACTGAATATTTTGGATAGCCTTCCAAATCATGTTAACACATTAATTTGATAAAGCTTCTGTGACATGGCCTATAGCGCAGCATCTTGTTTACTTTTGAAAAAATAAGTTAAACAGCATGATTTAGCAAGATTGTATCAGGTGTTAACTTCTCCAGGTGACATAAATTTACTTATCCGTTTTTGTCCTAATTTTACTAGAAATTACTTTTAATTATTAACGGAAGTGACTTTTATTCTAACCCACTTTGACAAATTGGGGCATCATGATCGTTAACCTGGACTTACTGTTTCAGTGTTGGTATTTATTGAATGGTTTTAAATGTGCATAGTAGAATGTTTTCAGTTTAGAAATCTTGAGAGTAGACACAGGGAGGTGATTTATTTTCCTTTTGTCTATAGATAATCAAGCTGTTCTTTCTGGAACAGAGCAGCTACATTTATTGCATAAATCATTTTTGCAAAATCAGATTGTCATTTTAGACAAGAGAAAATAGGGATCTGCTCTAGGTTTGTAATTATATGTGAACAGATTTAGATTTCATGACAAACTTTCCTGTAGTTTCATTAAGGATCATTTGTAAATGTTACCACAAAACCTACTTTCAAAACATACAGAGCCATTGTGCTAAATTTTCTTATAGTCTATTTTTATTAATATCACTGATATTACTTTAGATATATTCTACTTCTAGGCATTTACAGTATTTAAAACAAAATGACCTATCAAAAGATAATATAAACAGTAATTCACATCTTGAAGATTCAGTTAATTCCTTATTAGATAATTATCATAACTATATCCTCAGGCTTTTTGTTAATCGTGTTAATGAGCTGTATTGCCATGTACCTAGTTCAAACATGACTTTTTAGGATGAACTAGGAAAATAAGATAGGTCACACTTGCCTAGCATTTACGTTTTTGTCGCTCTTCGTAGACTTTTTAGGTTTAATTGGGATTTTCACTTTGGGCACTAAAAACAAAACAAAAAAAAAACAAACCCATTGCTGTCAAATCATTTCCCAGTTATAGTGAATGACCCTATCTATAGGACAGAGTGGAACTGCCCACAGAGTGTCTAAGGCTGTAATTTGTACAAAAGCAAGATGCCACATTTGTATCCAGTGGATTGACTCATGAGTTCAAATCACCAGCCTTACGATTAATGGCTGAGCACTTAACCACTATGCAACCAGAGCTATTTTGGTAGTAGCTTATTTAAAATAGGACTATGAAAATGGGCACAATATTGTCACAAGTAATTTGAGTTGAAAGATTAGTAGATGATTTTCATTTAAATACCATTTTTTTAATTGTTGTGCTCTTAAACCAGGTTGAAGGTAGTTCTTCACTTTCCAGCATTCTTTGGGGAGTTTTCACACTTAGCACATAATCTAGTAAAGCTTTCTGTAAGAATATAATTAACAAAATTAGTATATATATTTCAACTCTAATAAACAATAACTGCATACCAAAAATTAAAAAGTATAGTTAGAGAAAAAAAAAATTAAGTCTTGTTCTCTAAGTTTGAACTGATTTCAATTTTTTGTTCAATCTTGAGCTTTTTTATTTGTGTGCATGTGTATATATGTTTGTGTTTTCTGACATAGCGTAAGTGGAACAAAGTCTTCATGTCAGTGTTTTTTGAGCCCCATAAATCTTCTGATCCCCAGTTTAGACTTAGTTTAGCAGTTCAGTGCCGGTCTTGTTTGCCATTGTGTCTTTCTGTGTCAGCTTGCTTGGCTTTAGAAATGAAAACCCCTTAATTATGTACTTATTTGAATGACTGGCTAAGCTAGACCATAGCTTTGCTTCTATCCTGTTCTCCTTGCCCAGTGCCGTCAAATAAGAAACTTAAAATCCCAACACCTTTTTACAGTCAAACTGCTCTTTGCTTGATTCAGTCTCTTGATGCAGTGCTTAACTTCATGTGACTTTGTACATTTTTCTTATAGCAAAGGTAGAAGAAGGAGGGGGGAAGCAATAAAAAACAAAAGCAAGCTGTAAGATAATTGCATAGTCAAATCCTTTGTAGTCACCTTCCTGTAAGAATTTTTCCTAAACAACCTGGCTGTATTCCAGCTCAATTGTGTCATTGTTCCTTTTTTTATGTTTGTCAGAAGTTTTGCATCCTAACAAGAGATGCGTTCAGAGGAGCCAGGCACCTTTTCTTCTCGGTGCCTCTAAAAAAGTGAGTCACCTGACTAAGAAGAAGAACAGAAGATCTTGTCAGTTCATTTTGTGTATGGTGCCAAATTGTTTTTTTATGTTCTTTTCACTCAGTGTAATGAGAAGTGTGGAAATGGGGGTGTTAAGTACGAGATACAGGCACTGCTTTTGAGTTGATTCCAACTCACAGCCACTCTGTGGGACAGAGTAAAACTGCCTCACAGGGTTTTAAAGATGGTAAATCATTTTTTTTAATATGATTGAATGAAAATGTACATTCTGATATAAGTTTGCATGCTGACCTACATGCAGCTTCCACTGCTCTCCTTGCACAGTGATAGCACACTCTTCCTCTCTGCTCCATACATGCCTTATCCTCCCAGCAGTCTCCTTTCTTCTCCTCTCTACCCATTCACCTTCCTCCAGTATGAGGTCAACAGGATGACCTCCTATAGATGCCCAGAACCATAAAGTGCCCACACAATATGGTCACTCTGCGTCACCAAGTCCAGTGCATTGCTGTCTGAAAAGTTGACCTTCATTATGATTTACAGACAGGTGCAGCATCAGGGCCAGGGCCCCTGCTCCCAGGAGAATCCCAAGGCCCCTGGACCATCAATTGCGGTCTTTTAGTGGAGATTTCAGGGCACACCATTATTTATACTTGTATTGCCAGTGAGACTCAACTTTGTGAGCTCCATCGTGGCTATCACTAGTGGTAGCTGGGTACCATCTGGTTCTTGCGGTCACAAGTCGACGTAGACACATGGATCTCTGTTTTCTGGATTCTCTTTCCCCCATGTCGTTATGGACCTTGGCGATCATCCATTCCTGCTAAGTTGGGACCATTTGCTGTACCCTCAGATGGCAGCTTGGCAGCTTTTAAGACCCCAGACACCACTCACCAATGTGGGATGTGGAGAGACCTCATTAGCAAAACACTAGTTGTGCCAGTTGGCCTTGATTTCGCCTGAGAGCACGGTCCCCGGCCCCCCGCCCCAGCTACTCTGTCCTTGCAATATTGGGTTGTGTTGAAGTCCCGTTAATATTCGTCTTTTTACTAATGTGTGCTGTCCCCAGTTTCACTCAACCAAATTTCTAACTATCTAAACCCTCCCCCCTTGCCCACCCGCCCTCCCCACCCTTACAGCCCTCAAAGAGTCTTTTCTGTTATGCATGAGTCTCCTTTTAAGTTCTTATTGTAGGGGTGTCGTACAATATTTGTCCTTCTGTCACTGACTACTTTCACTCAACATAATGTCCTCCAGTTGGAACGAGGTTAAGAGATGTTTCCTGCTATCATCGTTGTTCTTTATCATTGCATAGTGTTCCATTGAGTATATATACCATAGTTTACCTATCCATTCTTCTGTTGTTGGGCATCTCCGTTGATTCCATCATTTTGCTATTGTGGACTGTCCTGTGATGAATATTTGTGTACATGTATCAGTTGGTGTGAGTGGCCTTGATTCTGTAGGATATATTCTAAGCAGTGGAATTACAGGGTCAAACGGTATATCTATATCCATTATTTTAAGGTATTGCCAGATTGCTTTCCAAAGAGGTTGCACCGTTTTGCAATCCCACCAACATGTAGGAGAGTTCCAATCTCTGCACAGCCTCTCCAGTATTTGTTGTTTTGCATTTTTTGGATCATGGCCAACCTTGCTGGGGTGAGATGGTATCTCTGTCATTGTGATTTGAATTTCTTTAGTAGCTAATGGTCATGAGCATGTCCGCATGTGTTTTTTGGCTGCCCGGATATCGTCTTTAGAGAAGTGTCTGTCCATGTCCTTTGCCCATTGCTTAATTGGATGATTTATCTTTTTCTTATTGATATTTTGTAGTACCTTATAGATTATGGAGATCAGGCATCGGTCTGAGATAGAGTTGCCAAAAATTTTTTCCCATTCTGTAGGTGGCCTTTTAGTTCTATTTATAGAGTCTTTGGGTGAGCAAAATTGTTTGATTCTTAATAGTTCCCATTTATCTATTTTCTGTTGTTTGTTGTTGGTTTGACAGATTTTGAAGTCTGTCTACATTGTACCTTCCATTGTTGTTCCTACTTTTTCTTGGATGAGCTTTATCATTTTAGATTTGATATTTATGTCTTTTATCCAGTTTGAGTTGGTTTTTGTATAAGGTGTAAGATATGGGTCTTGTTTTAATTTAGTGCAGATGGACATCCAATTTTGCCAATACCATTTGTAGAAGTGATTGTTTTTACCCCAGTTTAATGTCTTAGGGCCTTTGTCGAATATCAGCTGTTCATAGGCAGATGATGTCATCTCTGGGAGGCTGTAAATCTTTATGGAAGCATTCCATCACCTCTTCTACCTGCAGAACAGCGGGTGAGTTCAAACCACAGACCTTTTGGCTGGTAGCCAGTTGCTTAACCATTGCGCCATCAGGGCTCCTTTAAGTAGGAGGTTTTGTGTGTATATAGGAGGTGATTCTTTTGAGTTTCCAGTTTATTGAATATGACGCAGGTGGCAAATGTATATTTGTCTGCACACTGATTTCCTCCCTTCTCACAGAAGGCATACATATTTTATGTGTTTTCAAGGTAACCCTCAGGTGGAGAGTAGGGAACACCAAGCTTAACAGGCAAAATTTGTTTATAGCTGAGGGGTGAGCAACTAGATGTAGGATGACGTATGGGAACTGGCTGTTTGAAACTATAGAAGTTCAGTGTTCTTATTTTAAAAGTAGGTTTGAGTACTTGCACCATGATTTTAAGTCCTGATTATCCTAAACTCATAGCACGTGAGCAGTGGGGATTTGAGTGTAAAATTCGAAAAAGGGAGCCAGTAACTGCCTGGAGAAAAACCACTTGCAGAATCTCTGAAAAAACAAATTAGACTCTTGCTGTATTCTGCCATGTGAATGCCTGATTTTAAAACAGTTTTTGCGGTAAGCTCAGAAGACATTGTTTTATGGGTTGTTTATTGTCATTCAAATCCAGGAGCCACTAGTACTTGAGGCTGTGGGAGGATGTTGAGACAAGGGGCTGACAGAATTGAGAAGTCAGTTCTGCTTCATACTGCATAGGCTCATGATTGGTATAGAAATAACTATTCTGAAATATTTCTAATACCTTTTTTATGAAAGGAAGAGAGTATCCTAAAATAACTTTATATATATAATAACTGATTTTTTTAATGACAGTATCTTAATTGATGCTTAACTAGGAAGTTGGCTGTTGAACTTTGTGTAGCCTCTTTAGGTTAACCTCATGTTGCACACATGGATTGAGAACAGTTTCATAAATAATGGTAATAAGAATTTACATATCTAGAAGTTTTGTTTATTTGTTGCAGTAACCTTTTTTTTTTTGTCCTTTCGTTCTAAGCCAATATAATGGACTGTTAACTCACCTTTCTGTTTTTCACTGACTGTTTTGGATAGCCAAGCGAGCCAGATAAATGTGCATAAAACTATATATAGTGTATGCCTTTAAGCACAGCCTGAATGTACTGCCTGGAAAAGTGTTGACTGAATACACACAGGCATTTTTTCCCCTGGTCAGTGAACTCTACTGAATACATAGGTGAATATCAGCACAAGGACAATGGCCATGCAATTCTTCCTGCTTTGTCCTTTTATCACAGACTAACAGATCATAGGGTTAATCATCCACCTGATTAACTTGGGCATCAAGGCAGAGTTGCCAGATAAAAGGCAAGATGCCTGGTTAAATTCTAGTTTCAAATAAACATAGTAAAAGTGTATTTGTTGTTTATCTGAAATTGGAATTTAACTGGGTATTGTGTGTGTTTAATTGCTAAATCTGGCAGCCCTAGAAGGAGACTAGTGGGTATTGAGAACATTTGTGAGATTTAAATACAACTGGAGCAGGCAGTGACAAGGGTAGCCTTTATTCTGATGGGAATACTAAGATGTTAAGAGTGCAGTGTTTGTTGTTTTAGAGTCCAACACCTTTTTTCTTTGGAAATGCACAGTTACAGATTGAACTGGCAACCCCCCTGCCCTCAGGGGAAAAAAAAAAAATCTGTCAACTTGGCTAGGCCATAATTCTCAGTATTGTGTGATTGTTAGTATTTTGTCTCTGATGTGATTTTCCTATGTGTTATAAATCCTGCTCCTATGATGTTAGTAAGATTGTGTTAGAGGCACAAATGTTAATAAGGCAGGACTCAGTCTACAAGATTAGGTTGTGTTTTAAATCCATCTCTTTTGAGATATGAAAGAGAGAAAGGAACAGAGAGATAGGGGAATCTCATACCATGCAGGCTTCCTGTGGTACGAGGTTCCTAGTCCAGGGGACACTGATAACAGGGACCTTCCTCAAGAGCTGACCAGGGAGAGAGAAACTTCTCCTGGAGCTGATATCCTAAACTTAGACTTCTAACTTCCTAGACTGTGAGAGAATAAACTTCTGTTTGTTAAGGCAGTCTCCTTGGGGTATTTCTGTTACAGCAGCATTAGATATCTAAAGACATGTGTCAATGAAAATTCAAAAACAGAAAAACTTAACAATGCAGTGTTTAGGGTTGCATGGATGTATGATGAAACTATTTTAAAAAACAAAAAGTAAGGGAACAATAAAATTTTTTATAGTGGTTACCTTTGAGGGAAGGACAGGCAGATGGATTAACTGCATTAACTGTACTGATACTCTTGAGTTCTTTGGCAACATGGCAAGCCATAAGAGTTCATTTAATTTTTTAGGCTTCATAGTTACATATATATGCTCTATGTACTCTTCTGTACATATCAAATATTGTATGCTAATGACAATAATTTAAAGTTATATTAAAAAATAGACTTCTGTAAGAAAATTAGTCTATATGCAGTTTCACTGTATTTACTTGCCAAAATAAATCCAAAATCTTAGTCAAGAGACATTCAGCAATTTCACAAAGATCAAGTCAGATAATTAATAGATTCTAGATTGATTAGAGGTCTTCGGGCCCCCATCTAAAAATTCGTTTTTATTTGATTTCTACAGTGGCAAAGCTTCCATTTTTGTCTTTACATTGAAAGATCACTAATGGTTAAAAAGTCCTATATGCCACATGGAGGGGAGGGAAAAACAGGCCACACATATAGCTCTGATTAGATCAAATGACCTAGGTATAAATTTTAGGACTTTTAGGGCAAAAACAAAAGTCATGATGGGCTCTAATCTTCTTCATTAATTAAAAAAAAAAAACTAGATTTCTAACTCCTCCAGTGTAAAGAACCATTTGGGCAGACTAGAATAGCCATCATTACTCAGAATAATTTATCTTTAGCAAGTGCTAGTTTAAAGGATTGAAATGTTATGTATGCATTTATTGTTTTAAAGCACTTACAGTTCTCTCTTACCAGGTGCACTCAAGTTAGAATCAACTCATGGCAACTTCATGTGTATCAGAGTAGAACTGTGCTCCATAGGATTTTCAGTGACTGAGTTTTAAAAGTAAATTGCCAAGGCTTTCTTCTATAGCACCTCTGCGTAGGCTCAAACCTCCAGTCTGTCATTTAGCATCTGAACACTTGAACCTTTTCCACCATCCAGGCCTTCTACAGTTTTCTGTAGCCTGGTGTAACTTTTTATTGTAGAAAGAGCTAGAAGGGCACTTTCAGGAAACCTTTCCCAATACTACCTCTTCCTTCCACTCACACATACCTAGGTGCCCCTCCTGTGTGCTTCCAAGATACCATAATCATGTGTTCTTGTCTCTCATTACAGTTACCACATTGCATTGGAATTATCTGTCCATATGTTTGCGTTACCCATGAGATTGTGACCTTTCTGTGGGCAAGAGCTTGGTCTTTTTTTCAACACCTGGTGGTGCCTGGCACATGGTAAGCAACCAGTAAGTGTTGGCTGCCTGAATGAAGGGCACAACTAGTCTCGTTCCCTTGTTACACCAGTGTGGAATTGGAGGTTTGGAGAGGTTATAGCTTCAGACATTAATTCTTAGAAACAGGAAGCCCCAACAGATTATTTGTTGCGAACTTACACAATATCCGTGTTAAATGGTGTCATTCAGTTTCTGTTTGAACACCGTATCAGGGAAATAGCCCATTCTCATTTCTGTACTCTGGTTGTTATTAAGATCATTAGGCTGAGCGAAAGTCAGTCTCCTTGTGGTTTCTGCTCGTAGTCGTAGTTCTGCTGTATGATGCTTCGAAAACTTGAGGACAGCTACTTTTCTGTCTTGTCTTCTCTAGGCTAGCCATCCTTTCTGTTACTGCACTCAGTTTCAAACATTCACCTAATTGGTGTCTCTGTTTTAGATATATTCTATTTCATGTGTATTGCTTTTAAACTATGATTTCCCAAATAGTACACAATATTTTAAATGTGCTCTTATCAGTGAGAAGTAGAACTGAACTATTCCCTTTGCTTTGAACTTAATAGTTCCATTAGTGCAGCTTAAGATCACAGTAACTCTTTAGGCAGTCACATCATCATCTTGACCCTGTCCAAGTCATCAGCAAAAATACCTGAATGTTTTCACATGGTTTGCTATTAAGCCGTATCTCCCTCATCATGAATATTACAGTTATCTCTACTGTATTTCATTGTGTTACAATGTGACCTGTTGAAATATTTTTGGATCCTGTCAGCCAGTACTATGTCATCTACAAATTTGGTAAATATGCTGTCATCCAATACATTAATAAGCACATCCAGTAGCTAGAGCACTAGACAAATTATTTGAGATTTCCTTCTGGTTTTTCATTTATCCATTAATTAACACTTCAAGTAATGTTGTTAAACCAGTTACAAACCCACCTAACTCGATTATCTTCTAACTTAAGTCTTTTTATTATCTAAAAGGATATCATTATAAAATTATAAAAGTTCCTGCTGAAGTGCAAATATTTTTTGTGTACTGTGTTTCCTTTATATTCTAGGCCAATAACCCTATCAAAAAAAATTAGGTTATTCTTGTATATTTTTCTTTCATGAATGCTGACACTTAATCCATATCTTTTCCCTTGTCTAGGGCTCTTAAACCATTAACAATAGAGTCTTTAAGAATTTTCCCTGAGATTGACAGACATAATTTGTCTATAGTTTGTGGCACCTGCATGCTTTCCGATGTTGCATTGAGTGTTTTCATTACAGCGTCCTCTTCTCTCTTTGTTCAAAGGCTTTAGATAGGAATTGAGCTAGCTTATCTATAAATTCTCAGTGTACTCCTTGAATGCTTTGGTATTCTGTTTCCTCATTCCACAATTTGTTTTTCCCCTTTCTGGCTTGACTATCAATAATCTTAATTGTAAACAAAGAATTGAGGCAGCCTTTTACACTAGATTGTGCCCTCAAATCAGTAGACCTGCACTTTTATTGTTCCTGTTCTGAATACAGATGAAAGAAAATCTTTGTCTCTGGAAATTTTTTTTAAATCTCACTGCGGTCTGAGCCTTTCTGATACTGTTCTTTCAAATTTTTGCTATTTTCCTTGGATATATCCCATGCCACCCCTTCAAGCTGTCTTGCATGTTTCCATTAAACTATACCTTATGGGCACAGATTGTGACTGGCAGATTTAGGACTAAAACTCGTATCTTCTGATTCTGGCTCATTTTCTTTAACTGTGTAGCTTAAATTTACAGCCTTCTACTCCTGCTTGTTGTCATGTTTCCCTTTTAGTCTCTGGGACCCCCAAGCATTCCCTGGGAGATTGCAGTATTTCTAGATAAATCAGAGGTTTAGTAAGTGGCCACAGTTTCACTTGACTGGCTGCCTACCCATGTGAAGCTATTGTTAGATAGGTTGAGAGGCTGCAGGACTTAGCCAAGCCAGTCCTATGTAGGCATTTTGACCTTAACATGAACTGCATGAGAGCAGAGCCATGTCTGTTTTGTTCACCCCAACATCTAGCACTGTGCCTGGTATATGGTAAGTAGTAGATAAATGTTAAATGAATGGGTTAATTTAACCTTCTTTGGCTTCATTTTCCTCACACATAAAATGAGATGTTCTAAATGATTTTTAAATGTTCTTGAAACACTTAGCAAAATTTTATTCTTAGCTTCTGGCTAAATTTCTTTATCCTTTTAGGATTTTAAAAAAGAATTACTGAACATTTCTCTAACAGTAAGAGACATCAGTAGGTAGAATTCTCACTTTTAACAAACGTGGCAGAAAACCCGCTTTTGCTACACTACTTCTAAATTGCTACTGCTCTGTGTTTTCTCTTGGACTGATTTTTGTTTCTATAAAGTAAATGGATGCTGTCGTTGACAATACCAAATTAGAGAGTCGGCTTTTACAAGTTCTAAAATACAGTCATCTGAGAAGATTAAAAAAAATTGCTTTGCTTCTATGTGTATGTGTTTTGCTGAAATTGTGTTGAGTGCAGTACTCTGGTGAAAGAGTTTTAAAGGATTTGCATATTGCTTCCTATGGAAACTGGGTGGGCAGCATTTGGATAAATTACAGTTACTGTCATCAGATCCAAATCCCAGTGACTAGGAATCTGCCCTTGAGAGTAATGACCTTACTAGTCTAATGAGAATTTGATCTTAGATATCTCAAGATTATCAGTGGATCAAGTCAGAGTTTATAAAAGAGAAGTAATTCCTATGTCATCCTACAAAGCAACATTTTTGCAATCATATAAATGTTTAAAACAGTATAGTGCAGATATCAAAACACTTTGATACTCAGCACATCAGTATCTTAGCTGCAAAAGGGAAAACTCCTATAATTGAAATGTTAAATAGATTAGGTATTGGAGAAAGCATCTACCACACAACATTTTATATTCAAACGTGAGCTTTATTAGCATACACTCAACATTAGGTAGTATGTGAAAATAGCATTCTAATGGAAAACAAGATATAATGAGTTAAAATATTCTATCTGTAATTAAAGTTCGGAGCCCTGGTGGTACAGTGCTTAAGAGCTGTGGTAAGCCATAGCTGTTGACCAGAAGGTTGGCAGTTTGAAGCCACCTGTTCTTTGGAAACCCTATGAGGCAGTTCTGCTCTGTCATATAGGGTCACTGTAAGTCAGATGCAGTGCACATATATTGAAAATTGTGAAGTACCAATCTACAAGTGGACTGTATATTCAAAACCTAAATAGAAGCTATGCTAAAAGTAATTTTAATATTTGATCAGTAAGTCTTATTTTTTTTCTGTTTTTGTTTTTTTTTTAAGTAGAATACCGGTACTTATTTTTGAAGCAGGCTTTATTTTGAAGCTGTTCCAAAATGTTCTTGTTTTTTATGTTTAATAGCACTGGTGATAGACACTGGCATCAAGATACAGTGTTTGTAATTAGAATTAATATGTCAGAAGATTTTTTTGCTCCTAGGTAAGCAAGATTATTTAGTCCTTTAAAGGCATACGTTGTTTTTGCATAACTTTGTAAGAAACATATTTATTATTTAAATTTTGTTAATCAGACATTTAAATATATTGGCAATATTTGATTAAAAAATCCTGTGATAATTCTTTTAAAAAGAGAAATGAACTTTTGAAGTTCTCACTTTGGTTGGCTAGGTTTTCTTTAAAGTGGAGTATACTGCCAATACTTCAATATGACTACATATAACTTCAGGGTTTTCTTGAAGATTTTTCACTGTATGGGGCATAAAAAGTTATTTTGTGTAGGCATTTGGACTATTTCTGGCAAATAAATACAGACCTTAGCCTATAAAGAAAGGGAAACAAAATTTGTGTGCTATTTAGGTATCTCTGATGTTTTGGAGGACTATTTTCCTAGTTGACTTATCTAGAATATTACTGATTGTGTCTGTGAGATTTATGTCCATGTTTCCTATAATATGTTTCAAATATAAATCAAAAGATATGAGATTTAGATGATTTAATCATAGTATAAGTCATACCTTTGCTCCTAAGCTAATGAAAGGCCTTAAGGTAAAATGTCCTGAAATTATAGAAACTCTTAAAACCCTTTGCTTAAGGTGGGAGAGTCAAGAGTAGAACTTTTCTTAACTCCTAGTCCACAATTTCCCCTACCTGTTTCCAGACGTGAACATGAATAGTTGATTTCTTTAGGTGTATAAACCACTGAAATAGTATAATGCTGTTATCTGCACATTGTGGTTAGAGATGGAGTTACAGAGTTGAATGGTTGTCTAGGGATACTGAAGATGAGTAACACCTCACTTATCTGGTGGCCACTTTTTTAACACTCAAATACAGGCAGTCCCCTGGGGTCAACACAGTTTGACTTACATGTAATATAGTTATGAACCAACCAACCGTCATAAAACCAAAAAAACAAACCCACTGCCATCCAGTCAGGTCCGACTCATAGTGACCCTAGGGGTCAGAGTAGAACTGTCCCATAGAGTATCCAGTGAGCACCTGGTGGATTTGAACTGCTGACCTTTCTGGTCAGCAGATACAGCACTTAACCCACTACGCCACCAGGGTTTCCCCAACCCCATAAAAGCGTATTATATTAAACATTTGAGGTACATGCAAGTGGTTCATAATAATAAACAGGTGCTACTTTGTGACATGCATCAAAAATTATTATTACTGGTAATATTAAAGATGTTTTAGATTACCTGGAAGTGTTTTTTTAATGCGTGGAAGGTACATTGTATACTAAGGTAAACATTGGACTAACTGATGTTAGACATAAACTGTATACCCAACTCTTCCGACGTACATACAGTTTTGTCTTAAAGACAGATTGAGGAATAGAACTCATTCATAATCAGGGAACTGTCTGTACAGCAGAAAACAAGAAACAAGCGTTCAAAAACTTCTAAGCAATACAAAGAAGTGTGACAAAGCCAAGTGCCGTCGAGTTGGATCCGACTCATGGAGACCCTAGTCTACATTAAAATCATGTGATACTCAGTCAGAATCTATGGATTCTTCCTAATTTCTTTTTTTAAAATTCTGGTTTCCCATCAATGTAGAGTGGAAGCAACACATTAGAAAGTGAGAGGGAGGAAAACTTAAAGGCAGGCCTATGGCCAACGAAGAAGTGACCACTTAAAGTGGGTAAGTAGATGCAAAACCATAAAAACAGACATTTCAAGCAGAGTAGTTCCAGGGGCCTTTAGTGCAAAGGCAGAAAAATCCCTTGCGCCTGCTCCCTGGAGGCCGTTTATCGTATTAAAAGATTGTATTTGATCGTGACAATTACTCTGAATCATTGAAAAAAAGGAAATTTGTATATCCGTTGTGTAAGACGGTCGTTTCAAGGAAAGATTACTAAAACTCCAAGGCTTATTGGCCCATTCATGTGCTTATTTACAAGCTGCTGTTGAAGTTTCAATCCAAAAGTAGTTAAAAGATTTTCAAAAGTTTGCCACTCCCATGGATCCTTCATCTATCTGGAAATTTTACATATGAAGAACATTCCACTCCCTGGCCATGCCAAACCAATTAGGTGTTAATTGTAGCTGTTACTGGGAGCTGAGGCTTCGCTCAGCCGTGGATTTATTCAGTGTAGTCCAGCTCAAGCAGCAGCTCTAATTGCCTTTACTTTGGTTCTTAATAGCACCAATTGTAATAGTGGTATAACCATCATGTTTTAAGTCCTTACCCAGAAAGGAGACAACTTGCCATGTGGTTGAGAGAATAGGCCCTGGAGACAAACTGTCTGGGGTCAAATTCTGGCCCTATTATATTTACTAGCTTCGAAATTTAAATCACTTAGTCTAACCTAAGCTTCAACTTTTTGTCCTGTAAATTAAGTAAAGTAATGTAAGCAGCTCAGCGAGGACTAAAGAAGCTAAAGTGTGTCAAGTCTTAACAGTTTGGGGCACATGCGTAATAAATTACAGCCATTGTTATATTATTGAGAAGGCTTCTATTAGGAAAGCTTTGTGTGGGACCTCAAAATAATGATTTACTGTTGTTTGCAGTGAAATGAATTGTTCTTTTCCCATATTAGCACATGATGCAAGTCGTTTTAGCGAGCTTTGCAAATATCAGTATGCTTTTTTGAACTAGATGCTTATGTTCTATTAATGGATCAACAAATTGATTGCAAAATAATTCTGTTCTTACAGACTATCCCATTAAAGAGAATTTTAGGCTTAATATGCTGGAATAAACTAGAATACTTTGAAATGTTTCACTACCTACCAAAACTGTTGCAGCTCTGTGGCTTGTAAAATATGCTCCAATATGAGTGTCTTTTGTTGTTAGTTTTTTGTTTAATGGCATCACCAGTTTATTGATGCAAGCAGAATCCCATTTTAATCATCAACATAGTATAATCTAGCCTTTTTTCATGTTCTCAGTTGTTAAGTGAGCTAGAACTTAAGCTGTTGGGTATCTTTCCTGTGCTCCAGAAATGGTTCCTAGGCTCCAAACTACTGATAGACTACCAGAATACCTTTTGAGAAGCTTGGTGAACCATAGGGAGCCTTGCTGGCTTAGCTGCTAACCAAAAGGTCTGCTGTTCAAACCCATCAGCCACCCCATAGAAGAAGAATGTGGCAGTCAACTTCTCTAAAGATTTACGGCCTTGGAAACTCTGTGAAACGTTCTGCTTTGTCCTACAGGGTCACCACGACGGCAGTGGGTTTAAAGACATTACCGTTGATTGCATGTACCCCATGTACTGTCTCACTTAACCCTTAATAGTCCTGTGTAGCAAATAGTGTTACCCCCTTTTACGGATGATGAAATTGAGGCTTGGAGAAGTTAAATCATTTGATTAAGAGCACACAGGCTAAATGGCAGAAATGATATTCAAACAAGATTCATCTACTCAAAAACCCATGCCATTTTCATTGTGTCCTCTTGTCACGCAAAAAGAATAAGTTACTCTTCATTGTTGTTGTTAGATGCTGTTGAGACAGTTTCAGCTCAGCTCTCCGTACAGCAGAAGAAAACACTGCCTGATGCTGCCCCATCCTCACAGTTGTTGTTATACTTGAACCCATTGTTGCAGCCACTGTGTCAATCCAATCTCACCAAAGGTCTTCCTGGTTTGGGGTGACCCTCTACCTGACATGCTGTCCTTCTCCAGGGACTGGTCCCTCCTGACAACATGTCCAGAGTGCATGAAACAAAGTCACACAATCTTCACTTCCAAGGACCATTCTGGCTGTATTCACTCCATGACGATTTTGTTTGTTCTTTTGACAGTGCATGACATATTCAGTATTCTTTGCCAACACCGTAATTCCAAGCCATCAGTTCTTGGATCTTCCTTATTTATCCACCAGCTTTCACATACATATGAGGCGATTAAAAAAGACCATGGCTTGGGTTAGGTGTACCTTAGTCCTCAGAATGACATCTTTGCTTCTGAACACTAGAAAGAGGTCTTTTGCAGCAGATTTGCCCAGTGCAGTATGTCATTTGATTTCTTGACTGTTGCTGCCATGGGCATTGATGGTGGATCCAAGTAAGTGAAATCAACCACTAGTCTATTGGTTTGTCATACTGTGGTGGCTTCCATGTTATTGTGATGCTGGATACTATGCCACCAGTGTTTCACATACTAGCAGAGTCACCCATGGTAAACAAGTTTTAATGGAGCTTCCGGACTAAGACAGACTAGGAAGAAGGACCTGGCAGTTTACTTGTGAAAACCATATTGGCCAGTGAAAACCTTACAGTTTATGCACAGCTATGTATGAAGCCTCATCAAAACCAATCTGGGATACTGGGACTGCCAGTTAAGTTCTCAAACTCATCCTGGAAAAAGTGTTACACACCTCTTTGCTGGATATCACCATGGTCACCTTCAAAGTGCTCCCCTTGGGAAGATACGCACTGAGGCCAGTGCCTAGTCCAGCTTTCAGAGCAGTTTTGGAACTCTTTTTCTGGAATGACCATCAGAGCTGTCATGATGTTACCCCTCATGTCCTGAATGTCATCAAAATATCTTCCTTTCATTGTTTCCTTTATTTTGGGGTAAATAAGAAATTCATTGGGGACCAGATCAGGTGAGTGGGGAGAGTGTTCCAATACAGTTGTTTGTTTACTGGCTAAAAACTCTCTCACAGAAAACTATGCAGTTAAGTTTGTGAACTTGCCACCATGCCACTGTGTGCAATGGCTATTCCAGAAAGAGTTCCAGAATTGCTTTGAAGGGTAGACTAGGTGCTGGCATTGGTGCATAGATTCCAAAGAGGAGTTCTTGGAAGGTGTCCATAGGGATAATCAGCAGTGAGGTGTGTAACACTTCAAACAATTAAGTTCGCAGACTTAATTGTGAGGCCTCTCATATGTATCACATGTGCACACACCAGTTGCCATCAAGTGGGTTCCAACTAGAGTGACTCCATGTGGTGTCGGAGTATAACTGTATTCCATAGAGGTTTCAGTGGCTGGTATTTCAGAAGTAGATCACCAGGCCTTTCTTCCAAGGCACCTCTGGATAAGCTCAAACCTCTACCTTCAGTTAGCAGCTGAGTGCATTAAATATTTGCGATACCCAGGAACTCCCCCAAATCTCCAGGTGTTAAGAATATGTGTCATTTTAATTTTTTTCTCTACTTCTTTGTTTTCCACATTTTCCCTGTGCATACGAGACTTTTCTTTTTTTAAAATTTTTTCATTGTGTTTTAAGTACAAGTTTACAGTTTGAGTCAGTTTCTCACACAAAAACTAACACACACGTTGCCACGTGATCCATAGCTGCTGTCCCCATGCTGTGAGAGCAGACTCCCACCCTATATTTCCCATGTCCATTTAACCATGTAATTAATTAAACGTCAATTTAATGTACCCCTCTGTCTGCTAATCTTGCTTCTGGACAGGAGCTGGCCAAGTCATCTCCTGTATCTACCCGAGCCAAGAAGAACACTCTTTACTAGTATCTTTTTTTGTCTTATGTACCAGTTCAGTCCTTATGTGAGGAGTTGGTTTCTGGAATGGTTTTAGTTATGGGCTAACAGCAAGTCTAGCAACCATGTTTTCCAGGGACTCTTCAGTCTGTCAAACTATCAAGTCTGGTCTTTTTACTAAGATCGAGTTCTGCACCACACGTCTCCTGCTCCATCAGGGATTCTCTTGAGTTCCCTGTAAGGGGAGTCATTGGTGGTAGCTAACCACCATCTAGTTCTTCCAGTCTCATGTTGATGTATTCTCTGGTACATGTGGCCTTTTCTGTCTCTTGGAAACCCTGGTAGTGTAGTGGTTAAGTGCTACATCTGCTAACCCAGAAAGGTCAGCCATTCAAATCCTCCAGGCGCTCCTGGGAATTCTGTGGGGCGGTTCTGTTATGTCTTATGGGGTACGCATGAGTCATCAATGACTCAATGGCAATGGGTTTTTTTGTTTTCTTTCTGTTAGGCTGATACTTGTATCTTTGATGCTCTTCTTTCTCTTTTGCACCAGGTAAGTTGAAACCAGTTGATGCTGCTTAGATGGCCACTTGCTAGCTTTTAAGACCCCAGATGCTGCTCACCAAAGTGGGCTGCAGAACATTTTCTTAATAAACTTTGTTATACCAGTTGACCTAATGTCTCCTGAAACCATTGTCCCCAGATCTTGAACCTTGCCACTCTGTCCCTTGAAGTGTTTGGCTTTATTTTGAATGCTTCTAAGTTTGGGGCTTAATACATTTATGCTGACTTCTCTGCTATATTTTCTCTTTCCCTTCTCCTAAAATCATTCTTGACAAGACTCTTTTCAGTCACAGAATATGTACATGTTTTTTAAAAATGCGGGCTTGCCTGTAGTAAGTATGTAGAAATACTTCTTGTCACACCTCCACTACTCAACACTTCCTTGCTTTTATTTCTCAACAGATCTCCAGGAAAGGTTGGACTTTCAACGTTAAAGGTAAGTTGTGCTTTTTGAAAGAGTATGTGCTTTTCTGAAAGAGTATATTCCTAAAAATTGTGTACACCTTTCATTTGCATTTTCTCTTTTGTATAGTTCTTAATTTCCTTTTATTTTGTTTTACTTATTTTCGCTCAATAATGCTGTCATCATATCCTTCTAGCTATAATTAGGTGCTTTAGAAATACCTAACTAAATACTGTGCTGTAACAAAGAACAAAGAGAGTACAAGTATTTTTCAGATTTCCACTAACTTGTATTTGGTTTATGATCTTTAGAACAAAATAACTCTATAAAATACAATTTGGTTTTATTTTGGGGGTAGTGTGTTTTAATTGAAAAAGTAATACATGTGGGGCAAAAATGTGTAGTGACCCAGACATTTATGCACTGTTTGTAGGCATGAATATTGATGGAATCAATATATATAAAAATCAATCACAGCCTTATATCGAAGCAGAGGAATTCATATTGAAACATTATGCCACTGAGAGCCATTTTAAGTACAAGAATATTACCAAATATAACTATTTACATCAAATACATCTCAAACATACTCCATTTGGTTTTTGAGTTCCAATGTATTTACCGTCTACTTAAACACAGTGGATATTAGTCTTTTTAATAAACTGGACTGTGTTCACATGGCATGTTACTTGACAGTTGGGAGTGAACGAATGAGTTATATACAACAGTATGACTGAATTTTAATGCCACAGTATTGAGTAGGAAGAAAAAGCAATTCACAGAAGAACACTTGTGATAAGATTCCATTTATATTAATATTGTTTAAAGATATAGTCATGGTAAAACTGTAAAGCAAAGTGATAAGCACAGACTTTAGGATATGAGTTATTGCTGAAGGGGAAAGAATTTAGTGGGAAAGGATACGCAAGAGACTTGAAAGCTAATGGTAACTTTTTTTTCTTAAAATGAGTGTTTAAGAAAGATATCATAATTTTATAAAAATTTTGTGTTTACTCAGTATTTGCTACAACAGATTTTTAAAAATAATTCATGCACATGGTGAAAATTCACCCTGTACAAAAAGTGTATGATCAAAATTTAGCTTCCCTCTCATCCCCAACCCTCCACCTCCCAGTCTCCATATCCAGAGGCCATTACTAGTTATGCGTGTAGGTTTTAAAAGTCAGTTAGCTCTTAAGATACATTTAGGTTATAACAAATAGGTTTCCAGAATTTTCTTTATCCCAGTAATTATAGATTATTCTTAATTTAAGTAGCGTTACATAGCAAGTGTACATATTTAGTAAATAAATATGAAGTTGAACATTGTTCTTTTTTACCGTTTATTTTGAAATAATTGAAGATTGACAAGAAACTGGGGAGATAATAATATAGATCTGTGTATCCTTCATGGTCTAGGGTCACCATGAGTCAGATCCGACTCGATGGCACTTGGCTTGATGTATCCTTCACCCAGTATGTTTAATGGTTCTATCATTTTGACCTTGGTATGATGTGAGAATATTGGTCTACATCATTTTGTGTAGATTCCTGCAACCACCACCACAATTAAGATGCAGAGCTAGTCCATGATCACCAGGACCTGGCTCATGCTACCCCTTTGTAGTCACATCCACTACCTTTCCCATATCATTCCTAACCTGAGCAACCACTGGTCTGTTTCCTATCTCAATAATTTTATCACTTGAAGAATATTATATAAATGGAATCATATATGATGTGACCTTTTGAAATTTTTTTTTTTCACTCAGCATAAGTCGTTGAGATCCATCCAAGTTTTGGGGTATAACAGTGATCTGTTACTTTTTATTGCTGGCTATTATTCTATGGCATGAATGCATATCTATTAATATCTTTCTCAATTGATAGAAGAGTTTTTTTAGTCTTGAGTTTCTGAGGATTTTTACAGTCTCACAGAAAAGACTTGTATAGGAAGGGAGATACACAGTATTGATGTTTACACAATAGAAGAGATATGAAGTCCTGCACCGAGTTCGGAAAAGGGAGGAGGTAGAGCAAGCATGAGAACAGTGTTTCCTGAAATATCAGAGAAAAGTTTCACAGAAGAGGTAGAGCTTGTGCTGAGCATAGGTAGGTAGAGAAAAACTGAACAGACAATGTATGTTAGGAAATAATATGAACTAATTAGTATGCGAAGGTATGGAATTTATTGGGAGCATTAGATGGACTAGTATGTCTTTTGTTAAAGTTTCCATGGTGGAATGTTGGAAAAGTAAGTTGGGGCATGTTGTAATTGAATTGTGTCCCCTCAAAATATGCGTTGTAAATACTAACCTCTGTGCCTATGATTATAATCCCATTTGGGCATGGGTTGCTTTTGTTATATTAATGAGGCCAGCTTAATATAGAGTCTATTTTGAGTCAGTCTCTTTAGAGATACAAAAGAGATTGAAAAGGGGATCAGAGCAAAGGGAGAGAGATGTCAAACCATATGAAGTTGCCCCAAAACAGAATCTCAGAAGAGACAAGGCTCTTTGTCCAGAGCTGACAGACAAAGCCTTCTAGAGCCAGCACCCTAAATTCGGACTTTTAGCCTCCTAAACTGTGAGAAAATAATATCATCTTGGTTAAAGCCACCCACCTGTGGTATTTCTGGCATAGCAGCACTAGATGACTAAGACAGGTCCCTATTGTGGTGAGCATTGAATGACAGGTTAAGATCTCTGGGCTTTAAGTGTTGAAGCATGGTATTTAAAAAGTTTACTAGAGCCCTTAGTGGCACAGTGGTCAAGAGTTTGGCTGTTAACCAAAAAGTCAACAGTTCAAATCCACTAGCAATGTCTTACAAACTCAGTGGGGCAGTTCTTATCTGTCCTGTAGGGTCGCCTTGAGTCAGAATCCACTCAAAGGCAGTGGGTTTGATTTGGACTCCTGTAGTTTCTAAGGCATTTTGACTGCGGATTAAGAAAAAGGAAAAATTTTTTTATTTGTGGAAGAATGAAACAAATTTGAAGGACACGCATCATATGCGGAAAAACAGCTGGTAAGAGGCAGTTGGGATGTCACCATCAGACTTGGACACAGGGACGGTGTAGTGTATTCTATGGTATGAACATATCATAGGACTAGATAGGTGTATATGACAACCATTTAAGGATTATTTCTTTTTCCTCAGTGAAAAAGAATAGAGGTCACATATCTTAAAAAATTAATTTTACTTCAGTCGCTGTTAATAATTTCCCCTGTCTTTATTTCCCAGTGCTGTTGTAACAGAAATACCACAAGTGGGTGGCTTTAAAGAACAGAAATTTATTTCCTCGTAGTTCGGGACTGGAAGTTCAAATTTAGGGTGTGGCTCTAGGGGGAGGTCCCTCCTTGACTATTTCAGTTTCTAGTACACACACATACACACACACACACACACACACACACACACACACACACACACACACACACACAATTCCACATAGTTCATTCCAAGACATCTGGCGTCACTATTAAAAACGAAAAGTGACCTGACCTTTTCATAAGTTACCTTTTCAAAAGCTTAATGTTCTCTGATAATAATAATTGTTTCTCTGAGTATTGATCACTTTTGTACAAATGATTTGTGAATCTCATTGAGTCTTTTCATAGTTATACTAATGAAAATATAAAAACTCAAATTTCATAACCAAGTGCCATAAGGAGGGCATAGGCAGCTCTGATATGCAACACAGAGAGTAACAGTGCTATAAATATTCTAAACCAAGCCAAACCCATTTCTGTCAAGTGAATTCTGATCTTAGGGACACTAAAAGACAGAGTCGAGTTGCCCTATAGGGATTCCAAGGCTGTAAATCTTCGCGGAATCAGACTACCACATTTTTCTCCTACAGCACAGCTGGTAGATTCAAACTGCCAACGTTTTGGTTAGCAGCTGAAAACTTTAACGACTTTGCCACCAGTGCTTCCTATAGATATAGACATAATGTGCTGTATCTTTTAAGGAAGCATGTTTCTGCTAATGTAATAGGTGGGGGGTTAGAGAAATGGCCTGACAGCAGGCAAGCTAGGGTTTAGAAGTTAGTATATTTTATTAACAAGGCAACTCACTTTCAGAAGGAGAGGAGATATTAAATGAAAACTATCTCAAGTCCAGCTAAATTACTGTTAGTCATCTGCAGGCACACCCTTGGCTTCGTGTTCTTTATTCCCAAAACCTGGACTACGGTACGAGGACAAGGACCTGGACAGTATACATCACTGAGAAAAACCCATAGTTGTCTGTCTATGGTAATTTAGACTTGACTAAGGAATCTTGTGATGAGCTTCTCTGGTTGGTAGGTGCCTATCACTCCTTTAAACTTGTGACCTACGAGCAGTTTTCCTTTATAGGATCTGATACCATTCAGAAGTTCAAAGTCCAGGAGAGTTTTGTTAAAGTCAAATACGATAGAAGTCGGGTAACTGGCAGTTTTCATCAGTGCAAAAATGTGATCTTTGTAAATACTTCATTAAAGAAAGTTAAATTGAGATAAAGGAATTCCATACATATTTTTGCTTAGCTTAATTTAGGGGAAATACCCACAGAATTCTGGTGTATAATGCTTGGGATCTTCGTACTAATGAACAAGTATTGAAGGACAACTGGATAAAAAATGTTTAATTAGTAGAACAGCTTAAGATGTTTGTCTAACATGAATTCATTATTCTTAGTGACTGTCAGCTTTTGCGAGGTCTTTCTCGCTCCATCAGAATCTCTTAACAGTGGTTAAGAGCCACAACTGCTAACTAAAAGGTCAGCAGTTTGAATCCACCAGATGGTCCTTGGAAACCCTATGGGGCAGTTCTGCTGTAGGGCCGCTATGAGTCATAATTGACTGGACAGCAGTGGGCTTGATTTGAGGGTTTTTTCTTTCTTCTTCTCAAGGTTATTTTACTAGTTGGCTTTGATTAGGTTTGCTGTAGCTTAAAACCAAGATTCCATTAAAGGCTGTATAGACTTACGATATGTGTGTGAATTGAAGAAAAGCCAAAACATGCAGTATTCAACATTCATTCAGCAAATGATTGCTTAGTGCCACACAGTCTTTTAAAAACTGGATAAATAGTGATGGGCTTAACAAACGAGGTCTCGACTTGTGTGGAGCTTAAGTTCTACTTAGGTAGGATAGAGGCCAAAGCCAATAAGCAAGTACATGGGGTGATTTCAAATGGTGATAAGCGCAGTGAAGGAAAAGATAGGCTTACTGAGATAGAAAGGCAAGGGAGTGAGGCAGTTTTAAGATGGTCAGAGAAGGCTTTTCTGAAACAGTACATTTGAGCTACAATCCTAACCAGAGTATAGCCATGAGGGAGGGGTGGGAGAGATCGATTAGCAATATAGAAGATGTCAACAGTGTTGGCAGGAACCTTATCATCTTAAATTTTCATGGGCTGTCGTAAAGAGTTTGGATTACTTAACATTTAAACTTCTGTGAAACAATTGTTTTTGGAAGAATATATGTAAACTGTTTTAGTCAGCTAGGGCTGCTCTAACAGAAATACCACAGAGTGGATGGCTTTAACAAAGAAAGATTTATTCTTACACAGTCCGGTAGGTTGCAAGTCCATATTCAGGGTGTCCGCTCCAGGGAAAGACTTTCCCCTTGACGGCTCTGGAGGAAAGTCCGGTATTGCATCAGTCATTGTCCAGGGAGTGTCCTAACGCAAGAACCTCTGGTCTGAACGACGCGCTCTGCTCCCGGTGCTGCTTGCTTGATGGTAGCGAGATTCTCAAATTGTCCTTGGTTCTTTTTCCTTTTATTCCTTGCAAGCTAAAAGCATTAAGGGTGAGGCAAGCCATACTCCAGGGAAACTTCCCCCATAGCAGGAATTCACAGCCCCACCCTAATCCTTTAACATACAGGTTAGCAAAACCACGCAATGGAGGACAGTCCCAAGATACTGGGAACCATATCCCAGCCACGTGGCTGCACACATTTTTGGGGGGACACAATTCAAACCATGACATAAACTTAGCACTGTTTACCCAGTACTGGGAAGAATTCAATGAAACAAGCTTGCAGATTGAAGATAGTGGAAGTTGCAAAGAAATTTCCCTAGCACATTAAAGTCGTTAGCGTTATAATGGTCTCTGGAATAATTTTATCATGGTTGTATCATGATGCTTTTGTTAATACTCACCATCTTGGTGGGCCTTAGGTCAGCTATCTAGGAAAAATGGTTAGTGACCTTATTCTTACAAGCTCTGTGATGTGCACCAAAAATAATGATTTTTTTCCCTCCGAGTATCAATAAGCCAGCCAAGTGCCGTCGAGTCGATAGTAGCATTCAAATTACTATACTGCTATAGATATATAGACATGTAAATTACTGTACATGTATAAATATGAGACAGCTTTAGAAAAGAACGTTGTATTAAAATTTATGAGTATACGATTGTCTTATTTTACCCCTATTTTTTTCCAGCAGAAACGTGGTATCCATTTATACCCTGTTTAACCTCCCAAATATGTGTATATATATGTATGTATGTGTATATGAGTGTATGTGTAGATATATATGTATTTTTGGTAGGTTTAATTTTTTCACCTAAGCAGTTCAAGGGCTTTGTTTAACTTTTGGTTATACTTTGAAACCTGTTAAATTTTTAAGAAAACGCTGTGCCACATACTTCTGTATTTATGGAAGAGTCCTAAGAAACTCTATGGGGCAGTTCTACTCCAACCTATAAGGTCGCTATGAATTGAAATCAACTTGACAGCAGTGGGTTTTTGGGTTTCATGTTGAGGAGAATAGCAATTCTAACTCAACCTTTTGCAAACATCTTCAATCCTTTATAGTTACAAAGGTACTTAGTAGTTTTTGCCATCTTACACAGTTTTGTACTGTTAAAAAGTTGGGAAAACTTTCACAATTGAAGGAGAATAACTTAATGTAATAGGAAAATATAAAATTGCAGATTGGTAACCTTATGCAATTGAAATTATCTCAGTTGGCATATGATCTCTAGGTACTTCTCAGTATACAAATTTATAAGCCCTTGATGGACTTTTGAGTTATTGGTACTCTACTTTCTAGTTTATACCTATTTGAAGCAGATTTTTTTCCAGAAAGGTTGTCATCATTTGGTTTCTTTATCTTTTCCTTTGTAAACAGGAAACAGAAAACACTGCATACAAAGTTGGAAGTGAATCCCCTGTACAAGAACTGAAACAAGATGTGTCTAAAAAGGTTGGTAAGATGTAATGTAATACTAGTTTTTACATCAGACATCACGTTTAGTGATATATTTAACGCACAAAATTTTCCACATCGTTCTTTCAGTATAGTGCTCTTTACGTGCAGTGTTCAGTAAATGTGTCTTTAATCTGTTGAATTTGTGATGGAGAACACATCGAGTATTTAGAAGCCGTGTGCATATTCTAAGCAATTACTAATGTATTCTGGAAACAGTATTTTCTAAAATGTTTTATAGTGTGTTTTTCAGCCTGCGGTTTTATTAGAATAAGCTTTGGCTGCTTTTAAGGAGGTTGCTCTTAAAAAGCTCAGTGTGGTACATATTGAGGTCTTTTGCAAGTCATTACTTGGATAATGCCTTTATACCATTTAAAGAATTGATGATATGAAGCTTTAGAAACTGCTGTACTAGAAAGTGAGCCCAAGGTAAAATTTTGAATATAGTTCACAGTATCAGGGTAAACCACAAGGAGAAACGCAGGATAGTGTGTTCATTTATACAACAAGTCTTGAGTGCTTTCTGTGTCAAGTGCACTGTTCTCTGGAGACCAACCACATGATACATCCTCTACCTCAGAGTTTCTCAGTAGTGGCACAATTGACATTTTGACCTGGATAGTTCTTTATTGTGGGGAGAGGGTGTTATGGATTGTAGGATTGTTTAGAGCACACTTGCCTTCTAGAAGGGAACAAAATTGCTCCCAGCTGAGAACCATTGTTCTACCCTTACAGAAGTTAGAGGTGTGAAATGGACTACATGTTTTATTATTGATCACTTTTTCTTTAAAAGGGATAGTTACACCATTTGAGAGAAGTTCTAGTATGGTATGTCAGTATAAATAAGATGACAAATATGGAACCTTTTTCAAAATAAGAAAATTTTCCCACATTTCTACACTGTAACAAACAGCTGTGTTATAACTTTTTTCCCTCCTGGTTCTCATCCATTTATTTGCCTAATTGTAGTGTAGATAGAATTTTATATTCTACCTTTCTCTCTTACCACTCTTAGATTTTCCTCATGATTTCTATATGATTTCAGTAATTAGTTTTCATTTCATGCATCAGTTTCCATTAATTGAATGCATTACAGTATATCTAACCATTCTTGTCAGACACTTGGAATGTTCCATTTTTTCTACTTTAGTTTTTCTTCCCCTATTTAATAATTACTATTTTGGGGATAAATTACCAGTGGATAACTTTCTATAGTTGATACCCCCCCAATAAAAGATATTTTTAAGGAAATTTTAGAAGCTGCAGAAATAGTAATGAAACACTGTGGAATGGAAGACTGAGGCTTAAGACTCTAGGTATCACATTTTAAGTCCTAGCCTTTTCACTTAATATCAAGTATTAATGATAAAGTCTGTGAGTTTAGTAGAGGAAATCTGATAAGTACAAAAGTGAATGTAGTAAGTGTCCAAGTGAACTTACAAATTATTAGAACACAGAGAGATTTTACTTCCTGCTTGGGAGCTCAAATGGGGGAGACTTGATAGAGGAAGTAGGCTTTGAACTGATTCTTGATGGATGGATAGGATTGAGACAGGCAGAGATGGAGGAGAAAAGACATAACCAAAGGTATGAAGATGGATGACGTGCAGACTGTTGAAGGATGAGACTAGAGACCAAAGTTAGAGCCAGATTGTAGGAATGCTCTACTAAACGTATTAAACGTTTGGGTTTTATTTGATAAACTTTGGGAAAGTGGCAGGCTTTTGTAATCAAACAGTGCTTTGGTATGATTATTTCTTTGTTGGTCTTGAGTCCAGTCATTCTCTTGGTCTTCCTGTTTAGTGGCCTCCTAACACCCTGAGAAAAATGACAGGGTTAGGCACCATAAACGGGTGCTATGGAGACATATTAAGAGGTTAAAAATCAGGCCTTGCCCTCCAGAAACTAATTATTTGGTTGTGGAAAAAAATACATGTGCAGAGATAGCCCATATACTTGTTTTTATTTATATTATTGTTTTTACTATAGTAAACAGTATGATGGGAGTCCAGAGGAAGGAGAGATTGTGCTTAGGGGATTAAGGAAGTCTTAGGATTCTCAACTTTATTTTCATCCTTATAGCATAGGCCTTTCCATTATGTATAGTGCTTATTTCAAACCTTCACCCTCACTTCATGCTCCCTACCCTCACCTGCATCCCCCTCACTTTCAGCAGATAACTTTACTTCCTATTGCACATAGACATCAGAAGCTAAGAAACCTGAATTTGCTCCACTCTCTATCGTCTCTTACTTCCTTTACATACAATTTTGTTTTCATCTCTTATCTCTTTTCCCTCATCACTGACAACATAGTATCCTTGTTTCTTACTGTTTTTTATCATAGTGTAATATGAAGAACACTGGATTTTTGAGAAAGACCTGAATTTCAGTTTTGGCTTTGTAGCTTACTGTCTGTGGGACCTTGGACAAAATTCCTGTTTTGCCTTGTGCTTCTGCTTTTATAGAAAGGAGTTTATCCAGCTGCCTCCTGTGGCCTTTATAATGTTTAAATGAGAATGTATATTGTATCTAATCCATAGTAGGCCTTCTTTCCTTTCTTCACCAAAACTTTGCTCAGTTATCTTCCTTTCCATTGGCTTCTTCCTCTCAGCTCAGAAAAATGCTGGGTCACCTTCAGGCAGCCTCTTCCATTTATAGCAAAACTTCTTGAAAAAGGAGACTATTGCCTATCTCTATTTTTTCACCTTATTCATTTTTTAGCTCACTGTAATCCAGCTTCTGTTTTCACTAAGACCTTCAGTGCTCAGTCACAACCTGGTTGACAAATTAAGGGAACTTTAATATCTCTCTGGTAAAGAGTCTAGGCTTAAAAATTTGAAGATTGAGATAAATTATTGTATAGAAATAGAGGAAATCAGGGGTGAATACTATTGATAGGCAGTAATATCCAGTTCCAGTTATCATGAATATGTGGTAAGCCAGATCAGGACAATTCTGAGACGCTTTCGGAAGCCAAGGAACAAAGAAAGCAGAAGTCATCCATGGTTAGACATGGTAGAAACAGAGGTAAGCTGTGACACTGACTATGTTAATACTGGTAGGACCCAGTAGAAGGTATATATATATTTAAATGTTTTTTAGAAGACACATTTTAGCTACAGGTAAGAAAATGGAAAAAGAAGCAAAAGATGGACTGGGTGTTTGAATTCTTTTAATGACCATGCCTTTAATCTGAACAGTGAGACATTAGGTGTAGTCTAGGATTGCTAATCTGCTGTCTTTTTTTTTTTTTGGTCGGGCTTGAGTTCAAAACTAGACAACTTGAATTATATTGGGTGGATTTTGATTTTCATGTATTTGTTAACTAGGCTCAAGCCAGCAGACTATTAGTACAGTGAATTTTGCACAACTATAAGTAAATGAACTATAGTAGTAAGAATCTTACCTTAACTTTACACTTGAACTTTATTTCACAGGATTGATTACACTTTTAGAACTACATGTACAAACACAAATTCCCTGATGGTTAGGTGTGTAGATTCTAAAGCCAGACTTCCTGGATTTATATGCTAGCATTACCACTTAGTAGCTTTGTAACCTTGGACAAATCGCTTGATCTCTCTGTACCCTAATTCCCTTATTTGTAAAACAGAGATAGTAAGAGTACGATCTCATAAGGTTATTGTAAAGATTAAAATTTGTAAAATAAGAACATTTGTCTGACACGTGATAAGTACTGTATAAATGAATAGCTCTCATGTTCTTGTAAATAGCTTTATGTTTAAAGATGAATTTTTACCTTTTCATCAGATTATTGAAAGTATTATTGAGGAAAGTCAAAAAGTACAACATCTTGAAGATAGCTCTTTGGATTCCAAAGGGAAAGGACTCTCTGATCAGGCCACTGCAAGTCCTGTCATGGCTGGGACAGATCTCAGCAATATACCTGTACTGTTAGCCATAGATGAAGTACTACAGGAAGATTCCAAAACAGCAGAGAGTCAGAATGTATATGAAGAAACTGAATTTGAATCTAAAAAATGTTCTTCTGATGACACCTATGAGGAGCCAGCAGATGAAACCATGAAGTTATCTGAAGTAAGTTCAACAGAGCAGCTTAATGTGCCTGAAACTGAAGGAGAAGTATTGAACAAGGAAGCTATGGAAGTCAAACAAAGTGATATTCTAGAACCTGCACCCTCAAATTCCTTATCTACTAAAGATTTTACTGCAGTGGAAGAAGTAGCTCCTGCCAAACCTCCAAGACAGCTTACTCCAGAACCTGATATCGTAGCCAGTACAAAGAAGCCTGTTCCAGCACGCCCACCTCCTCCAGTTAATGTCCCACCTCCGAGACCCCCACCGCCATCTCGACCTGCTCCACCACCAAGAAAAAAGAAAAGCGAATCAGATTTTGAAGCTCTTAGATCTCCTGATGTAGAAGGCAAGTATCAGCTGAGAAATTACTGTTTGTGTGAAAAAAAAATTTTAAACCTGAAACTAGGCTTTCTGGTATTTACTTCAATTTATGCTATGTAAAGCCACATTATCAACCATGTTAGAAACATTGTTTCTTTAGTAATAGTCAAAAAAAAAGAAAGAAAATGTTTACACTAGTGATAAGGTATACTGCTATCACTAAACATTTCAGCAGACTTCAGACTTACAACTCTCACACTGTTTGAGTGGCATGGCAGCAAGAACATGAGATTTGGAAACTTAAGCTCTGTTTTCAAATCCTGGCTGGTTTTAGGGAGAAAGTGAACGTGTTAAAACCCTGGTTTCCCCATATGTAAAGCAAGAGTATTAAAACTATTTACCTCACAGGGTTGTTGTGAGAATTGAACAAATAAAGGTTAAAGTGCTTTATAAGGTCTCTTATAAGGTCCTGTATAAATGTTAGTTATTGCTATTATTATTGTCATTACAGTTGCCAAAGAGAACACTGTGTCTGATACTCTCCTAACTACAAACATAGTTTCAGAGAGCACAGCCAAGGATTCTCAGCCTTCTCTTGATTTGGCAAGTGCTACCAGTGGAGATAAAGTTGTTACTGCCCAGGTTGGTAAACTGATGGCTTACTTGGTACAGACTTTTACAACTTTCTGCAATGAACTGGTTTGTTGATTGCTGTACCTTCTTTCTTCTCTGGGCCAAATATTTCTTTGTCCCCAAAGCCTGGACTCTTCACTTCTATCTAGTTCTTCTAGTAACAAGCTGGTTGTCCCTACCAGGCTATTTAATGTAAGTGTCAGATGCCCCATCTATTAAAAAAAAAACAAGCCTTTCTTGAGGATTTATTGTAAAGATGAGATAAGCTAAGTTATGACAGGTACCTGGCATGTAGTAGATATTTTTAAAAAATGACAGATGCTGCTGTTTGTAATATCACTGATGTTAGTAAACTCCAACTGTAGTCTTCATGTACCTGACCTATATTGGTCAAAATTGGGAACTTTTGCAAATAATTTCCTTTTTCCTAATCACTAAAGGCATCATCATATCAGGCAGTGGGCATGATGACATGAATTTTACCGTAATCAAAATCTTGGGAATCCAGGGTTGCTTAAGTGGTTAGCTGTCGTGGGGTGAGCTAGTCCACTGGACATAGAAGACCGTTGTCTTTTCATAGCCTTAGAACAGGGTCATCTGTGGCCTGTTTTTGTAGGGCCCCCAGGCTAGGAGTAAGCTAAGCCAAGTGTAGTCTTTACATTTTTAAAGGATTGTTTTTGAAAAATGAAGAAATAAGTTTTAAAAGAAATGAAGAAAGTCTGTATATAATGCAAAATGTCTAAACTGTCACCTGGCTCTTGACTGAAAAAGTTTGCTGACCTCTGCCGTAGAATTAGCCTACAGCCCTGTTTACGAGCGGGCTTAGTACTGTCATTATTCTCCTAGTAGAAAACTGCTTTTTGACCAATGCCAAATTATTGATTTGTTTTGAGGACTGCTAAGACAGAGTATTTCATGGGCAGCAGTAGTTTCAGTACCTAACTTTCATCCAGTATGCTGGGAATAATAAAGGACTGAAACTGAGTGTTACATTAAAATGTTTGGTAGACTCCATTATCTAAATTATGGAATACTTTAGAACTGCGTGCTAATAGATAATTCAGAGTATATAGAAATTGACTCAGTCTGTTTTATGCTTATCGAATTATCATTTCAGGAAAACGGAAAAGCACCTGATGGTCAGACAGTAGCAGGTGAAGTGATGGGCCCTCAGAGACCTAGATCCAACTCTGGACGAGAGCTCACTGATGAGGTCTGGTTAGATTTTTTTGCTTTTAGTTCTTAAAGACATGAAATATAAAAAACATGATGTAGGAGACAAAAGAAAATTGAATATTACTGTAAATTTTTGTTTTTCTTTTTAATATGCTGGATCTTGCAATTCTGCCTTAAATTTGCCCTTTCACACAATTATAGTATAGATATAATAAAAGCAAGGGCCATAGTTTGTAGAAAGTAGACTTATAAAGAACTTGCTGTTATATATATGTTTTTATACATATTAGATAATGTACAGTATACAGAGACTCTGCTTGCTTTCTTACCATTAAAATTGTTTAGTGTACATCTGTATGTTAGTTAATTCGCAGTGAAGTTTTAAAGCAAATGTTTATTTTTTTGTTTGTTTTGAACAGCACATTTAGAAAATATAGTGTACTTTTTGGATAACAGTTTGACAGCTTCTCCACACAGTAAACATAGTTACCATATGACCCAGCAGTTCCATTCTTAGGCAATCCCAGGAAAAATGAAAACATTTGTCCACATAAAACATTATATACTGATGTTCATAGCAGCATTTTTCATAATAGCCAAAAGGTGCAAACAACAGAAATATCCATCACTGTTGAATGGGTAAATAAAACGTGGTATATCCACACAGTGAAACAGGTTTCAGCTGTAAAAAGACGTGAAGTAAATGGTACAGCATAAATGAACCTGAAAGCATGCTGAGTGAAAGACGACACTCATAAAAGATCATGCATTGTATGCTTTTGTTTATAGGAAATGTCTAAAATAAGCAGATCTATGGAGACAGAAAGTACTAGCAGTTGCCAGCTGCTGGGCAGTGGGAAATGGAGAGTGACTGCTAGTAGATACGGAGTTTCTTTTTCAAGGGTAAAGAAAATGCTCTAAACTTAGAGACAGGCAATGGGTGCACAACTGTGAATATACAAAAATCATTGAATTGCACTTTATAACTGGATACATTTTATGGTATGTGAATTGCATCTCAATAAAGAAAAAATATTACAAACAATTAATATTGAATTTTCTAGAAAGCCCTGCGCTTACATGTTTGAGGATATTACAGACTAAAAAAAATAATTACCTTATAGATTACCTGATTGTTATTTTGTACCCCAGGAAATTTTAGCCAGTGTAATGATTAAGAACCTGGATACTGGAGAGGAAATACCTTTGAGTCTTGCAGAAGAGAAACTGCCCACAGGTATTAATCCTCTCACTCTGCATATCATGAGGAGGACTAAGGAATATGTAAGGTATGGCTTGACATTGTTTGTAGTCTGAATCGTGACAATTTCTCTGTTTATCTACTATGACATTCTTTAACTTGATTTCATTTACTCTTTTTTTGCCTAAGTGTGGAATTAATGTAGTATTAACCTTTGATCTCTCTTAAGATTACACGAGTACTTGTGAAAAGCAGTGTAAGTCTTACTTAAATTTCCTAGTATTTAGTTTTTCTTCTTTTAAAATGATTTATATTGTACTAGAGACAGTCTTAGAAACCCTCATGGCATAGTGGTTGAGAGTTCAGCTGCAAACCAAAAGTTGGGCATTTCAGATCCACCAGGCACTCCTTGGAAACCCTATAAGGCAGTTCTTCTACTGTGTCTTATATGGTTAGAGTTGACTCAGTGGCAATGGGTTTGGTTTGGTTTTTCTAGACCCAGTATAAGGAGCCCTGGTGGTGCAACAGTTAATCACTCAATTGCTAACCGAAACGTTGGTGATTCCAACCCACCCAGCAGCTCTGCAGAAGAAAGACCTGGTGATCAGCCCCTATAAAGATTACAGCCAGTAGATTCCTGTGGGGGTGGGTCTACTCTGTCACACTACATCACTGTGAATCGAAAGCAACTTGACAGCTCCCCAGCAGTAAAAACAAAACAAACTCAAACCCCTTGCCATCGAACCACCTAGAATAATATAAAAACATATTGATGCCAGAAAGCCATGTGGAATGAACATCTCATGTTCTGAAACCTTGCTTAAGGATCATAAATTTTATAAGTACTGTTACTGTCTTCGTAGGCTTAGAAAATGGCTTTAGAATGAATTGATTGGCTTTACTTTAAAATGTTGATGGAGCCAAGGAATAATTTTTGTAAAAGCAAAAGCTGTTTTTATTAAATGTAATTCATAGCATATCTGATGAGTAGGGGGGGAAAGTTAACTTCTCTGCAGCATGTTTTGCCCAGAAAAAAAGCTTTGTTTAGGATTTCATAAATTCCTAAATTGCCCTCTCGTATATTTTGTACATTGTGACTTTCTTACAGATTCTATTCTTCAGTCTCTATCATCATTACATTGTCAGGGTCATTATTTAAATTAAAATCATATAAAGCATGTTAACAAAGGTTTTTTCTTATTCTGATTAAGATTGGCTAATGATATAAGTAAGTATGAATAGAGATTTCAAGACATATAGGAGAGTTTCTTTTGAAATGACTTCTTCCCCTCATTGCAGTAATGACGCGGCACAGTCAGATGATGAAGAGAAATTACAGTCTCAGTCAACGGATACGGATGGTGGAAGGTTAAAACAGAAAACGTGAGTTAGAGCACATCAGTTTTCTTCATCTTAAGCTTTTATGAAAATTAGGGAAATTACCATACTATGTTAAGTCTATGCTCTGTCTGGTGTGTATGGCTTCCCCTTCCACACTCTCTGTCCTCAGCCAATGAATTATGTGTTCCTGGAGGCTGTATTGGTCATTTTTACAGCATCTGACATAAAGTAAATGACCAGTAAATTTTGAATGATCCCTGTCTTGTATTTCCAGTGGTAGACACCATAAGTGTTATTAGAAAGCAGTGATTTCTCTTCTTAAAGTTGTTCATTCCTTTTTTTTTTAGTTCTGCAGATCTTGTTTGTCTTTCTCAGTCAAAGTATATAAGATTTTTTCTGGCTAATCCAATTCATAGTTAATTTCTCTCTTTCTCCAACTTCAGTGATACCTATAGCCCTAACTCAGAGTTGCCCTTTTTCGTAATATTAAAGTGTTTTGATCTAGCGAGCAAGACGTTACACAGTTAAGCATTTACTACAAAAGGGTTGTGATCATTGTTCTGTTTCATCCTTTTGTTTCACCTACTAACAAGTAGCACAGCAGTGGGCTTGTTGATTTTCCTTGGTAGTACACGAGTTTGTAATCTCTAGATGGCACAAACGATTAAGCATTCAATTACTAGTCAAAAGATTGGTGAGTCAAACCCCCCAAAGCAGCTCAGAAGAAAAGACTGGTGATCTGCTTCTAAAAGGTCCCAGCCATGGAAGCCCTATGGAGTGCAGTGCTACTCTGCATACATGGGGTTACCGTGAGCAGGAGCCAACTTGACAGCAATTAACAACAACAACAACATACACAAGTCACTTAAATGACAGTAATTCATTCTAAGGCCCAAAGCACATTCTCCATTTGGGTGTGTTCCTTTCTGAGTGTGGAAGGTGTATGAGAGGAAGCAGTGAGAATCTTTGGAAAAGATATGCTGAAATTGATGTATGTGGTAACACCTCAGATAACCTCAAATTTTTCTGGAACCTGAGAAATTAAGAATTACTTGGGAGACAGGCACACATGTGGGAGCGATAACATGTAGTTCATGCACTAAAGCTTTTTCATCTTTCTAAGAGAAATGCTTCCTGTTCAAAGTCATTGTTCTTTATACCTAATCGTGTAAACGTTCTGGTCACCTGTTTTCTGAAGCCATGAGTTGTGTCCACATGTAAGTGGATATGTAAGACACGTCAAGTACAATTCTGATTGAAAGAAGAATCAAAAATGAAAAAGTCATGCATAGAACAACTATTCTATACAGCAGTGCTTTCCAGTCTTTTCTCATGTCATGACATACATGCAAGTAATCATATTTACATTCAACACTGATGTTGACTGCTAATGCAGCTGATGGCTGGAAAAGACCGGCCCACGATTCTGCTTCCCTGGACCCTGCCCTGCAGCTTTGAAGGCTGGGACTGGAAAGAGGACCAGTGTTACAGTATACCTGTAATCTATTCAAAAGACTCTGAATATATTGAAGAACAGTAAAAGTGGTGACAGTGACCCTGTTCTTCAAAAAAACAAGACTTACTGAACATTAAATCTACTTCAGAAGGCATGGAAGTGTATATTTTAGAAATACTCTCTTTGAAAGTGATTAGAATATCTGTTCCCTTGTTTTTAAAGTAACATTGAATCTATAGTTACCCAGAGAATACAACTTGAGAGTTATAGGTAGAAGAGACGTTATAGTGTTCTTAAATTCTTTTCATTCTGATTGAATTAAAATGTACATTCCCATATAAATTTGCATGCTCACCTACATGCAGCTCCCACTGCTCTCCCTGGATGGTGACAATACACTCTTCCTGTCTGCTTCATACATGCCTTATCCTCCCAACAGTCTCCTATCTTATCCTCTCCACCTGTTCCCCTTCCTCCAGTATGAGGCCAGTAGGACGACCACTTACAGATGTTTAGAACCATAAAGTGCCCACACAATATGGTCACTCTACGTCACCAAGTCCAATCCATTGCTGTCCGAAAAGCTGACCTTCATAATGATTTATGGACAAGAGCAGCATCAGGGCCAGGGGCCATGCTCCCAGGGGAACCCCGAAGTCCCTGGACCATCAATTGTGGTCTTTTAGTGGAGATCTTAGGGTGCACCTCTATTTATAATTGTGTTGCCACTGAGATTCACCTTCTGAGTGCCATCATGGCTATCACTGGTGGTGGCCAGGCACCATCTGTTTCTTCCAGTCACAAGTTGATGTAGACATCCACTCATGTGGGTCTCTCTGTCTTCTGAATTCTCTTTCCCCCGTGTCATTATGGACCTTGGTGATCATCCATTCCTGCTAAGTTAGGACCATGTGCTGTACCCTCAGATGGCAGCTTGGCAGATTTAAGACCCCAGACGTCACTCACCAATGTGGGGTGCAGAGATTCCTCATTAGCAAAATGCTGGTTGTGCCGATTGGCCTTGATTTCCCCTGAGAGCATGGTCCCCGGCCCCCTGTCCCAGGTACTCTATCCTTGCAGTATTGGGTTAAGATGGGAAGAGTACAGAAGTTGTGTTGAAGTCCTGTTAATAGTGATCTTCATACTAATATGTGCTGTCCCCAATTTCACCCAGCCAAATTCATAACAACTATCTAATCTAAACCCTCCCACCCTCCCCACCCTTGAAGCTGTCAAAGAGTCTTTTCCATTATGCATGAGTCTGCTTTTAAGTTCTTATCGTAGGGGTCTCATACAATATTTGTCCTTCTATCACTGACTACGTTCACTCAGCATGATGTCCTCCAGTTGAAACCAGGTTAAGAGATGTTTCCTGCTATCATCATTGTTCTTTATCACTGCATAGTGTTCCATTGAGTATATATACCATAGTTTACCTATCCATTGTTCTGTTGTTGGGCATCTGCATTGATTCCATCTTTTTGCTATTGTGGACTGTGCCGCAGTGAACATTTCTGTGCATGTATTTGTTGGTGTCAATGACCTCGATTCTGTAGGATATATTCCAAGCAGTGGAATTACTGGTTCAAATGGTATATCTATATCTATTATTTTAAGGTAGCACCAGATTGCTTTCCAAAGAGGTTGCACCATTTTGCAATCCCACCAGCAGTGTAGGAGAGTTCCAGTCTCTCCACAGCCTCTCCAGCATTTGTTATCTTGCATTTTTTGGATCATGCCCAACCTTGTTGGGGTGAGATGGTATCTCATTGTCATTGTAATTTGCATTTCTTTAACACCTAATGATCATGAGCATGTTTTCATGTGTTTTTTGGCTGCGTGGATCTCCTCTTTAGAGAAGGGTCTGTCCATCTCCTTTGCCCATCGCTTAATTGGATGATTTATCTTTTTCATACTGATAATTGGTAGTACCTTATAGATGATGTAGATCAGGCATTGGTGTGATACAGAGTTGCCAAATTTTTTTTCCCATTCTGTAGGTGGCCTTTGAGTTCTATTCATAAAGTCTCTCGATGACCAAAAGTGATTGATTCTTAGTAGTTAACACTTATCTATTTTGTCTTCTGTTGTGGTTTGTTTGACAGATTTTGAGATCTATCTACATTGTGTATTAAACCTTCCATTGTTGTTCCTACTTTTTCTTGGGTGAGCTTTATCATTTAGATTTGATATTTAGGTCTTTTATCCAGTTTGAGTTGGTTTTTGTATAAGATGTAAGATAAGCTCTTGTTTCAATTTAGTGCAGATAGATATCCAATTTTGCCGGCACCATTTGTTGAAGAGATTGGTTTTACCCCAGTTTAATGTCTTAGGGCCTCTGTTGAATATCAGCTGTTCATAGGCAGATGATGTCATCTCTGGGGTCTGAATTCGGTTCAACTGATCTGTCTGCCTGTTTTTGTACCAGTACCAGGCTGTTTTGACTACTGGGGCAGTATAATAGGTTCTAAGGTTGGGTAATGAGGGGCCTCCCAATGTGTTCTTCTTCTTTAGTTATGCTTTACTTATCCGGGGCTTTTTGCCTTTCCAGACAAAGTTGTTAATTTGTTCCTCCATCTCATTTAAAAGTGTCACTGGAATTTGTATTCAGATTGCATTATATAAGTAGATTGCTTTGGGTAAAATAAACATTTTCACAATTTTAAGTCTTCCTATCTATGAGCAGGGTAGGTTTCTCCATTTATCTAAGTCTCTCTTAGTTTCTTGTAGTAAGGGTTTGTAGTTCCCTTCGTAAAGGTCTGTTATTTCTCTGGCTAGATTTATTCCTAGGTACTTTATCTTCTTAGGGACTATAGTAAATGGTATTGACTTGGTGATTTCTTCTTTAATAATATTATTTTTGGTATAAAGGAACCCTACTGATTTACTTATGTGTATCTTGTATCCTGAGACTTTGCCAAACTTTTCTGTCAGTTTGAGTAGTTTCCTTATGGATTCTTTGGGATTCTCTGCATATACAATCATATCATCTGCAAATAGGGAGATTTTTAGTTCATCTTTGCTGATGTAGATGCCCTGTATTCCTTGGTCTTGTCTAATTGCTCTGACTAGGACTTCTAGTACAATGTTGAATAGGAGAGGTGAGAGTAGGCATCCTTGTCCAGTTCCCGTTCTCAAGGGAAACTGTTTCAGTCTCTCTCCATTCAGGATGAGGTAGGCAGTTGGTTTGGTATAAGTGGCCCTATTGCGTTGAGGAATTTGCCATCTATTCGCTGAGATTTTTTTAGCATGAATGGATATTGAATTTTATCAAATGCCTTTTCTGCATCAATAGACAAGATCAGGTGATTCTTGTCTTTTGTGGTATTTATGTGGTTGATCACATTAATTATTTTCCTGATGTTGAACCAGCCTTCCATCCCTGGTAGGAATCCAACTTGATCATGAAGGATTATTTTTTTGATATGTTGTTGTATTCTGTTGGAAAGAATTTTGTTGAAGATGTATGCATTTAGATTCATGAGTGATATCGGTCTGTAGTTCTCCTTTTTGGTTGGGTCTTCCCTTGGCTTTGGTATCAGGGTTATGCTGGCTTCATAGATTGAATTTTTGGGAGTATTCCGTCCCTTTCTGTACTGTGAAATAGTCTCAGTAGTATTGGAGATAACTCTTCTCTCAAAGCTTGGTAGAATTCTGCAGTGAAGCTATCTTGGCACGAGCTTTTTTTGGTTGGCAATTTTTTGATGACTTTTTCAGTCTCTTCCTTTGTGATGGCTTTATTAAGTTGTTCTGCTTCACCTTGTGATAATTTGGGTATGTGATATGAATCAAGGAACTTGTCCATTTCCTCTATGTTTTCAAATTTGTTAGAGTGCAGTCTTTCATAGCATTCAGCTATCATATTTTTTAGTTCTGCTGGATCTGTTGTGACAGCTCCTCTCTCATTTCTTATTTGGGTTATTTGTTTCCTTTCCTGTTTTTCTTTAGTAAGTTTAGCCAATGATTTGTCAGTTTTGTTGGTCTTTTGAAAAACCCAGATTTTGATCTTTTCAGTTTTTTCAATTGTTCTTCTAGTCTCTAATTCGTTTATTTCTGCTCTAATCTTTATGATCTTTTGTCTTCTCGTGTTCTCTGGTTTCCTTTGTTCTCTCTCTGCTTGTTCAGGCTGTAGGGTCAGTTCTTTGGTTTCTGTCTTCCTTCCAGATGTGTGCATTTATGGAGATAAACTGACCTCTGAGTACTGCTTTTGCTGTATCTAAAAGGTTCTAGTAGGAAGTGTTTTCATTCTCATTGGAATCCATAAATTTCTTCATTTAATCCTTGATTTCTTCCTAGAATCCATGGTTTTTAGACAAGGTGATGTTCAGTTTCCATGGGTTCCACTTTCTATCTGTGTTTTTTCTGCTATTGATTTCGACTTTTATGGCTTTGTAATCTGAGAAGGTGCTTTCCATTAATTCAGTGGTATGAATTCTCTTGAGAATTGCTTTATGTCCTAACACATGGTATATTCTGGAGAATGTTCCATGTCCACCTGAGAAGAAGGTGTAGTTGCCTGTTGATGGATAGAAAGTTCTGTATGTCAATGAGGTCTAGTTGGTTGATTGTGGCAGTAAGGTCTTCTGTGTCTTTATTGAGCTTTTTTCTAGACGATCTGTCCAGTGCTGAGAGTGGAGTGTTGAAGTCTCCTACTATGACTGTGGAGTGACCAATCTCCTTTTTGAGTGTAGTCAGTGTTTCTTTGATGTATTTAGGTGCTCTTATATTGGGTGTATAAATATTTAATATTGTTAAGTCCAGCTTGTGTATTGAAACTTTCAGCAATAAATAGTGTCCATCCTTGTCTACAATGGTGGATTTTTGCATTCAAATTGATTTTATCTGAGATTAGAATTGCCACACCTACTCTTATTTGTTCATTGTTAGCTTTGTATATATTATTCCATCCTTTAATTTTCAGTTTGTTCCTATCTTTAAGTCTAAGGTGAGTTTCTTGGAGGCAACGTATAGATGGGTCATGTCTTTTGATCCAAAATGTCACTTGATGTCTCTTGACTGGAGCATTCAGTACATTCACATTCAGTGTAATTATTGATAGGTATGTGTTCAGTGCTGCCATTGTGGTTTATTTTTGTGTTGATGTTTTCTCTGTTGTTCTTATGAATCTGTTGTGTGACCTTCTTTGTGAGTTGATTTTTCACCTTTTTTAGGGTTGGTTTTGTGGTTGTTGAGACTCCTGTATTATATTTCTTGATATAGTATGTTGCTTCTTTATTGTACCTTATGGCTTCTCCTGTGATCCCCCTTAATAAACTGTATATAACCCCAATTTTGATTGCTACCAGTCTTGCCAACTTCCTCTCCACCTGGAAGGATTATAACAATTGTAGTACACCCCTCTTTTTTTAATATGATGATATCATAGTTTACATGAGATGATCACTAGATCCTTTCTTTCACTATTGTAGCTTTGTTTGTGTTTGGAGCCTTCCCTAACTGAGTAGGATTGTGGATAATGTGTCCTTCTAAAATACAAAGTTAGCAGTTTTGTTCTTCCAAGCCAAGAGATTCTTTCAGTATTTCTTGTAGCTTTGGTTTTGTTTTTACAAAGTCTCTGAGTTTCTGTTTATCTGCGAATGTCTTCATTTCATTTTCCTATTTGAAAGATAGTTTTGCAGGATATATAATTCTTGGTTGGAAGTTCTTCTCCTTCAAGCCTTTGAATGTGTCATGCCACTGTCTCCATGCCAGCATTGTTTCTGCTGAGAAATCTGACAGAAGCCTACAGGGTTTCCCTCTGAATGTTAGCTTTGCTTTGAGTCTTGGCTGCCTTTGAGCATTTCTCCTTATGTTTCATTTTGTTGGGTTTGATTATAATATGCCTTGGTGTCTTTCTATTGAGATCTATATTGAGTGGTGTTTAATATGTATCTTGGATATCTGTATTCTCTTTTTTCATAATTTCTAGGAAGTTTTCTGTCAGCAGCTCAACAGCAGTTCTCTCTGTGTTCCCAGATGTCTCGCCTTGTTCAGGAACTCCAATTAATCATAGATTGTTCCTCTCAATATAGTCCCACATGCTTCTTAATGCTTCTTCATTTTTCTTGTTTCTTTTTTCTGATTTCTCCTCATAGATGCCGGAATCAGTGTGTCTGTCTTCCAAATCAGAAAGTCTCTTCCATTTGTTCCTTTCTTTTTGCTTGGCTTTGAACTGAAGTTTCTATGTCTTTGATTTTGTTCTTGATCTATTGGATTTCTGAGTACTGATGTTCCATCAGATGGAACAGCTTGCTTAATTTTTCATTTTGCTCTGCTGCATTTTGTATAAGCTTTAGGAGGGCTCTCTATATATAATCCATTTATATTCACCTTCTGATAGTTTCAGAAAAGCTTCTTCATCTGGGAAGTTCTGAGGTTGTTTCTTTTTGGGGCCTTGGTCACTTCCAGGTTACAATCTTTTCCAACATTTATTGCGTTGTGGGCTTCATGTGGGTCAGTAGAGGCTGGGAGAGATGCTGTGACGATGGACCACAGTTGTTTCTGTAGGCCATCTTGAAAGGACAAGTAAAAAGTATTTGACAGCTTCCAAAGTCAGCTAAGTTTTTAGGTGTATATGTCCCTCTTCCCAGCTGGCAAAGTAAGCGCCTGTATGTGAAACCCCAGATGTTATAAACTAGCCCAATACAGAAAGGCTACTGGCCTGCTGGCCTCTGCTGTCAGGCCCCAGCTGTAGGCGATACTGTGTAGAATTCTGCTTTTCTTTTGGAAAAGCAGTGTCTTCAGGGTAGACACTGCCTCCCAGCCCAGGAATTAGGTCCACCTGAGGCTTCCATACGGATCACCCCACCTCCCAGCAAAACAAGATGGTGTCCTGCACAAGCTTGTCAGCTGCCCAGGACCAGGCTCCTGGCGGAAAGAGAGGCCAAGAGTGCCAAAATTCCCAGAGTCCACAGCCTCTGCCACCTGTCCCCAGCCCCATGCGACACTGTGCAAAACACCACCTCCCTGCTGGAAAAGCACTGTCTACCCAGCAGGAGCCACCTCCCAGCCTAAGAACCAAGTCTGCCCGGGGCCTCTGCCTGGGCTTCTCTCTTTCACGATAGGCCAGAGGAGCTGAGGTGTATAGAGTCCAAGCCAGGCTCTCAAAACCTGCCAATTACACTTGCTTGTCCCACCAGCAGTGCGTCCAAGACCGGCAGCTAGTCAAGTCCCAGTTCTGCCCGCCAGCCAAGACAGAGGAAAATAAAAGTTGAGATGCTGAGTTACCTTTGGTCTGTGCAAGCCTGTGCTAGCCGAGAGTGGGGTCAGTGAAAGAGAGGAAGTTTTGTGTTCAGTGGTATAAAGTCCTAATTAATAGCCCTATGCCTCATCCCGGTGCTCCCTAGGTATCCAGAAGGCTCCGTTTAATTATCATTTCAGGTCTTGGTTTCCAAAGGCATTTGGCTCTTTGTTCAGGACCAGCCATTTGCTCTGAGACCTAAAAAATGAAATCGAATTAGTCATGGGTGGTGTGTTCCACACATAAATAACTACATGTGGAAAGGTCCCGAGGTCAAAATAGCTTGACATTTTTAAGCAACTGAGGTTTGCCTCATTTGTCTTAATCATTTTCTGTTGTATAGATATACCACTATTTATTTATTCATTCCTCTGTTGATAATTTTCACTTATTTGTACTTTTTATCTGCTCTAGATAGTGTTCCAACAAACGTATTTATATATATAGCTTAGCAGTGTTTTAAAATAATATCCTTAATATCATCAACTCCTGTGAATTGATTAAAAAAATTTTTCCCTGGTTTGTCACTTTTGATTTTAAGCCTCATGTACTGTGCTTTGTTTTTCATAATCTTAATGTGTGAAATTTAAGAGTTAGATAATTGAAAAAGAATAAATTAATTATAGATGGTTGGGAATCCCTGGTGGCATGCTAACCAAAAGGTTGGCAGTTCGAATCTGCAGGTGCTGCTTGGAAGCTCTGTGGAGCAGTTCTACTCTGGCCACTAGGGTTGCTATGGGTCTAAATCAACTCGACAGCACTGGGTTATAGACAGTTGAGATGCATACTTCGCTTACATTGTGTTTGGTAGTACCCAGTAGGAAAGTGCAGCCAAATTTTATTGCATCCAAAAACTGATTCTCAATGTGATGGGTTAAGAGAGTATCTTGGGCTACCAAAGCTTTCTATGTTTGTAAGTGCCTCTTTACATTTTATTTTAATTAAGTTGTACTTTTAAGACTAACTTTCTAAAACCATTTTCTTCAAAATGATTTTCATTTTGGATTCCCTAAATTAAAATTATCTGGGGTGGGTCCTAGGTATGTGGGAGAGTGCAGTCCTTCCCACCCTTTCCCCTGCCATGGTTGAAAATTATTATTCACAGTTAAAAATTGATTCTTGAGAATATATGATATATAAATTGAGGAGAAGCACCTATATTTTCTTTGTAGCCATATTCACTTGAATGTATTTACTCCATAGTAAAATTATATGTAGAGAAATAGGTTATTTGAAAATAATGTATTTTACAAAGTACAGCTGCTGAATTGTTGAGTTAACAAGAAATATTTTTAGAGGTTGTTTCCAATTTTGTTTTGGTTAGGACTCAACTAAAGAAGTTCCTAGGGAAATCAGTGAAAAGAGCAAAGCACCTTGCTGAAGAATATGGTGAACGTGCTGTAAATAAAGTTAAAAGTGTCAGAGATGAAGGTAAATAAAATAGAATATTTTTACTACATAATAAATTTGTGATCATTTAAATTTAACTTGAAGTTAATAAGAAGCATTCTTTAATCAAAACAAATATCTTTATAGCTGGTATCTTAGTACTTACGTAAATTATCAATTTTTCTGTCACTGAATTTTATGAGTGTGAGGAAAAATGAATTTATGCACCATTAAACATGAATTTGTTTCTACTTCTTTGTGAATGTGGCCACCTAGAAGAGCATTTAATAATTAAATTAGTTTTTGAAGGCTATTTATTTTTTAATAAATTTATTTAATTTATAAAATTATTTCAAAATTAGGTAAAATTGCTAAATTTGCATCAGTCTTAACTTTCTTTGCCTTTATCATTATTGTACTCATTTGCTTTATTTAATAGACACTTGCATAATGCTTATTCTATCCAGATACTCTACTAAGAACTTTCATGTAAAACTATTTAATCCTCACAAAAGCCCTATGAGGTAAATTCCATTATTATCTCCATTTTTATGGATGAGAACACTAAGGTACAGCAAGGTTGAATAACTTGCCAGTGGTCACATAGGTAATAAATGACAGAGCTGGATTTGAACCCAAGCAATTTGACACCGGACTCCATGCTTTTTACCTGTATAGTACTTAGTAACACAAATTTTGATTTTCTGTGTAGTGAACTTTTTAGTATCCAGTGGGTATGAAAATATGATAGTAGCTAAATCTGTGATGGCTGGTATTAATTTTTATTAATGTTTTTCTGTTCAGTGTTTCATACTGATCAAGATGATCCTTCCTCAAGTGATGATGAAGGAATGCCATATACGCGACCAGTTAAATTCAAAGCGGCACATGGTTTTAAAGGACCTTATGATTTTGATCAGATCAAAGTAGTACAAGATCTTAGTGGGGAACATATGGTAAGCTACCTTTTTACATTTCAGAATTGATACTGTTTTCATTGCAAGAAACACTTACTTATATATAACACTGATCTCTTCTTATGTGTGTAATTTTGTTAGCCTGACTCAAGCAGAACAAATGTATGTTAGTGTGATTAATGAAAGGGTAATGCAGAGGTCAGTCTTAATTATTGCTGAAGAAGTAAGTTATTGAACAGAACTCTAGCTCTGTGTCATTATGAAATTTATGCAAAGCTACCAGTCTTCCAAGCGGTTAAATTAGGGGTTGGTCTGTCACTCTGGAAAATGTTTAAAATGTTCCCCAGTGTATTGAAATAATTTACACACATTTTTCAGAAGCTCAGTGAATTTTGTAAAGTTAGGTACTTAGCAAAAGCAAGAAGTAGAAGATACGAATTGTCCATCAGGGTTAAAATGTTCCAAAGTGGACTGAAAGGGCACAACTTGGATTGCAACTGGCCCTGGAAATGTTTGGAACACAGGGAAGGCAACAATAAAAGTGAGAAGTGGAAAAATGATGCTGTGTTGTCCTTGATTGGGGAATCTAAAGCACTTGTTCGTCTCTCAGCATCTGACATAGTTCCTAAGTGGACTTTTACCTGTTTTTCTGCTTTCAGTGAGAAAAGGAAATGATGCCCTTGAGTTTCCCTTATTTGGGTTATTTTACCTATATTTAGAATCATCTCTTGATTATCAGTCCTGAAGTGGAGATAAAAGAAAAGTGTTATATGTAATCAAAGAATACAGAAATTTTAAAATGTGATTTTTAAAAACCACTTTGCGTATACATTTGACTTAGTATGTAGTCTTTAAAGTCATCATAAGTGGACAGCAGCCAGATTGCAATTTAAATTTTGGTGCTTAATAATCTGCACATAAGATGTTAAGAGTTGATTATAAGCGTAAAGAATCTGATAAATTTCCTTGTACCATGATGACTCTCCTTTTTTCCTGTTTTAAGTGAAATACCGTTGCAGTGGGCTCCAAATATTATATTTCTTAATCTACTTGAGTTTTGTGGAAATAAGTACTATTCCAGTAAATGAACCCTTTAGCCTCTAACATGAATTATCTTTTTGATATGCGCAGATGTGTGTTGTAACAGTATTTATTGTATTAGGATTTGGGCTTCCCAAATTAGGAGTTCCAGTTCTTTTGCACGCCCCTTTGCTCCCCCCACCCCATCCCCACACTTCCACGATACCTAGGGATTCTTCTGAGAAACTTATGGCTGCACTAAAACTCTTTTTAACTTTGATTAACAGCCAGCCAAAGCCAAGTGCACAGCAGAGCATATTAAACTCGTGGCTGCTAATCAGAATGGTAGAGATTTGAGTCTACTCGCAGGTGCCTTGGAAGAAAGACCTGGTGATCTACTTCTAAAACAATCAGCTGCTAAAAACCCTATGAAACTTCCTGTTTCCATTAATATGTGAACAGGATTTTGGGTCTTGAACTTGTTTGTTTAGATTATAGCATCCTCCTGTTATCTCATCCCACCTTTCTTCTGAAAGCTGTTCCTTGTGTGATAGCACCCCTGGGCTGTCAGCCTCAGGTGACATTAATAGTGTCAGTATTATCTTCATAGGTCTTGTTTGGCATAATTTTTAACTTTGGCTTTAAAGTAATGTCTCAACTTTTTAAGAAAAAATTTTGTAATTCCCTCTGTTTTCATAGGGAGCTGTTTGGACCATGAAATTTTCTCACTGTGGGCGATTACTTGCCTCAGCTGGCCAAGACAACGTAGTGAGAATATGGGCTTTAAAAAATGCTTTTGACTATTTCAACAATATGCGAATGAAATACAATACAGAAGGTACTGTTCATTTATTGATGGGCTTTTAAAATCCAGAGAAATCGAGCAGTGCAGTTTTACATTGTAGGTATAATAATGTTCTTCTTATCTGTGAATCATTTGCCACAAATGCTACTTTCCGTTAACAGCCACAAGCCTAAAGGGAAGATGGATGTCCAGAGCAAAAACTAATGTTTAAACCCAGTGAAAATAGCTACCACAAAAGCTTTCAGCTTTGGCCCTTTTCAAGCATAGTACATCCTTTATATTCATCAACTATTGTAAACATTATTGTCTGGTTTTCCCTGGCAACCTTCACTTCTGTGCTAGATTAAAATGAAAGACCTGATTAATACAGAAAAAACAATAAGAATAATATATACATCTAATAAGTAAAGAATGATTAAGGAAACATAGCCAAGAAAAGTATACGAATTTTCAATATATCAAAAAGTATATGAAAAACGTTAAAGAGAAAGTGAAACCAGAGAATATTGTGTACATACTCTGTACAGTTATCTAAAAATATTTAAGTATCCTGGAAAATATGAAGCATTAATGCAAATTGTAGTTTTAAGTTTGTGGGATTCTTTTCCTGAAATTACTTACCTGGATAATGTATTTTCTCTATACCCCACCACTGCCATCAACTGAAGCTGTAAACAGAAAGTTAAGGGATGAGAGAAAGGTAGTGAGATAAGAGAAGATCCACTAGCAGTGGAGAACAGAATTATAAAACACCAGTCTGAGGAACGTAGAACCGACTAAAAAAACCAAACCATTGCCATTGAGTCAATTTCCAACTAACTGTCATCCTGTAGGATAGAATAGAACCAACCACCCCATAGGGTTTCTAAGGAGCAGCAGGTGGATTCAAAGTGCCAGGCTTATGGTTCACAGCCAAGACTGGCAAGCTAGGACCTGTGTACTTGAGTAGTTTAGTTTAGTAATTCTGAAGGGCATTACTTGCATTATGCTATAATACTATCACTGAAGATGGTGAATTGATGCGAAGTTAAACTTTGTTCACTGTAAGTGAATTTTTCTCATCCTAGACATTTGTCATTTCTTTTGTTCCCTACCTAGAACAAAAGACTATTTACAGTAGCCCATTTAACAGTAAAAACAGGTAAAAACAAACATTTTGATGCTTAAAGAGTTATGTTTCACATGTTTGGAAAATGTATTTTTCTGAAATACTACATTCTCTGACTATTAATTAGGTGTTATATATATGGAAATGTACATGCACTTTTATAATGATTATGTTGTTTTTAGGACGTGTGTCCCCGTCACCTTCTCAGGAAAGTCTAAATTCATCGAAATCTGATACAGATACAGGGGTATGTTCATTGTTTTGTGGTTACTTTTATGAAATGCTTTGATTTTGATTTGTTTACCATAAAGTACCTAGTTGGTTGTTTATCAGGAATTGCTAATGCATGAATGTACTTCATTAAAAAATAAACCTTTTGAGGTTAGAAGCAAGTGATTCTTCTGTTAGAATTAATAAATGAAAAATTTGATGTCTAAAAGTAACAGTGAAGAAAACTGCACAAGCTACTGAACTACAAATATAAGCTGAAATACAATAAAATCCCTTTCACACAAATCCATTAGCTATTTTAGAATAACGATAATGGATATCTGAATTAGAAGTAATTAAGGAAAAAAAGTTCAAACACTATAATTTTCCAGTCTTCTTGGTTTAAGAATTGCTTTATCACAGTTTCAAGTAGTTGAAATATCGTAGTGATTTCACTTGGTCTTAGAGCTAGAAGGTGGTTTCAACCAATTGTAAACATTAAAATAGAATACAAAATGTTATCCTGAGTTGCCACTTGGCTTTCATGTGTCCTGAGCTAGGCAAGGGAAACCCTAAACTGTGTACCTATTCCACAGTATTTTCTGGGATGATTTCATTGACTTTCTAGTATTTGACACTACCTTTTCCCAATTCTAAACATACTCTTCTTGGCTTTGTGTGGTACTGTTTCTTCATGGTGTCTTATTATATCTGTGCTGTCTCTTCCTTTTCCACTTGCTTAACTAGTACTGTGTCCCAGGATTCTGCCCTTGAACATTCTTGGTCATCTTCATGTGATCTTCAGTTTGCATCTATAAGCCGATGATTCCTTGCTTGCTCTCTCCAGTCCTGAACTAGTTTAGATCCATAATACCTTGTTTCTTTTCTGTAGCTTTATGTTTTTAAAACAAGAACGGGACCTCAGCATGCGTGCTGTTTTGTAACCTGTCCTTGTCACATAATATTTATTTCCACATGTGTTCTTGAAGTACGTCAGCTAATAGATCCCCAAATCAGTTCCCTTGACAAGTGTTTTTTGAGTGCCCGCTATATGTGCCCAGACACTGCTGGATTCTATAAAATCAGCTGAGCCATTGTGGCTTGGCCTCAGGGACCTTGTTTGTTGACTAGTGAAATAGATAAATCCCCAATTATAGTATTAGGTGATATATTACTTTACACAATTCTATTATTACAATTCTGTTGCATTATTTATAATAAAGTCTGCCACTGCCACTGCTGTTGAATCAATTCCAACTCATGGCAACCCTATAGGGCAGAGTAGAACTACTCTGTAGAGTTTCCAAGGAGCACCTGGCAGATTTGAACTGCTGACCTTTTGATTAGCAGACATAGCACTTAACCACTACACCACCAGGGTTTCCTGATAAAGTATAGGAGCTTTTTAAATCAGGATATCAAGAAAAGTTTCTGTAAAACACTAAATAATAAATAAGAAGTAACTTTAGTGAAGGGTAAGATGGTACACTGTCCTGGAGGAGCCAGCATAGCTTTTACAAGGCAAGGTCACGGCAGCTCCAGACACATGCAGACTCCCTGAAGGACTGAATTACTAAAGGGGTACCACTCTCTTTGACCTTGGGTTCCCTATTACCAGCTTTTCTATCCTCTCCTGCCTTGTAGTCCTTGCCCCTGAGCTGATGTGCCCCTGAGCTGATGTGCCCCCGACCTGATGTGCCCCTTCAATCTCATTTTGTTGTATGGGCCAGCTGAATCTTTGGCTGAAGGGCGAACTTTAGGAGTGACTTCATTATTGAGCTAAAAGGGTGTATAGTGTCCATTCTCTAGGAGTTTCGCCTATCTCTGTCAGCCCAGTAAGGCTGGTCTGTTTTTGTGAGTTAGAATTTTGTTCTACATTTTTCTCCAGCTCTATTTGGAGATCCTCTGTTGTGATCCCTGTCAAAGTAGTCGGTAATGGTATCTGGGCCTTGTCTAGTTGTGCTGGATTCAGTTTAGTGAAGGCTGTGGTAGTTGTGATCTGTTAGTTCTTTGGACTAATCTTTCCCTTCTGTCCTTAGCTTTTGTCATTTTTTCTTGGTCCTAATGGGATGAAACCAGCAAAGTATTTTGGTGGCCACTAACAAGTCTTTAAGACTCAAGATGCTACTCACCAAGAAGAATGTAGAACATTTTCTTTATAAACTGTTATGCCAATTGAGCTAGATATTCCCCAAGACCATGGTCCTTACAGCCGTAGCCCAGTAATTGAGTCCCTCAGGGAGTTTGGATGTGCCTCCAGAGCTTTCCATGACCTTGCCTTATACATGGTTCTACAGTGTTATGTGTTGTCTTACCCTTCATCAAAGTTACCACTTGATCTATTTTCTATTTAGTATTTATTCCATCCCTACCTTTTCCCTTCCTGGTAACCATCAAAAAGTATTTCTTTTTATGTATAAACCTTTTAATGAGTTTCTACAATAATGGTCTTATATATTATTTGTCCTTTTGCAACTGACTTATTTCACTTAGCATAATGCCCTCCATTTTCCTCCATGTTATGAGCTGCTTCAGAAATTGATCATTGTTCTTTATTGTTGTGTGGTACTCCATTGTTTGTATGTACCATAGTTTGTTTATCCATTTGTCTGCTGATGGACATCTAGGTTGTTTCCAGCTTTTTGCTGTTGTGAGCAGTGCTACAGCAGAACATGGGTGTGCATATGTCTATTCGTGTGATGGCTCTTACTTCTTTGTGATATGTTGCTAGGGGTGGGATTGCCTAGACGGCACTTGGCCATTGCTAGCTTTCTAAGGAAGTACCGTATCATTTTCCAAAATGGTCGTACCATTTTGTATTCCCGTTACCAGTACATAAGAGTTCCGATCTCCCCTGAGCCTCTGCAGTATGTGTTCTTTTCTGTTTCTTTGATCTATGCCAGAAATGCTGGGGTGAGATAGTATTTCATTGTGCTTCCAATTTGCATTTCTCTAATGCCTAGTGATTGTGAGCATTTCCTCATTGGTAAAGTGTCTATTCATTTTTCTTTACCCATTTTTTTTTAAATTGGATTTTCTTTCTTTTTGTTGTAGAGGTGTTGAATTTTCCTGTAGGTTTTAAGAGATTTGATCTTTGTTAGATTTGTCATAGCCAAAAAATTGTTTCCCAGTCTCTAGTGCTCTTTTTATTCTTCTTGGAAAGTCTTTTAGTGAGTGTAAGTTTAATGTTTAGAAAATCCCACTTATCTTGCTTATCTTCTGGAGTTTATGTGGTGTTAGTTATGGTCTGTATGCTGCTTATGCCATATATTAGGGCCTCTTGAGTTGACCCAATTTTTTCTTCTATGATAATTACAGTTTTTTGTTTTATGTTTAGGTCTCTGATCCATTTTGAATTAGTTTTTGTGTGTGGTGTGAGGTGTGGGTCCTGTTTCTATTTTTTGTTTGGTTTTTGTTTTTGCAGATAGACATCCACTTTTGTCAGCATCATTTGTTAAAAAGACTGTGTTTTCCCCATTTTATTCACTTGGGCCCTTGTTAAAGACCTGGTGACCATAGATGGATGGATTTACATCTGGGTTCTCAATTCTGTTGTGTTGATCAATGTGTTATTGTACCAGCACCAGCCTGTTCTAACTACCATAGCAGTAGACTAGGTTCTTAAGTCACAGTGCAAATCCTCCTATTTCATTCTTCTTCAATGGTGCTTTGCTTATTTGGGTCTTCTTCCTTTTCCATATAAAGTTAATGATAAGTTTTTCTATCTCATTAAAGAATATTGCTGGTATTTGGATCAGGATTGCATTGTATTTGTAAATTCTTTTGGATGGAATTGCCTTTTTCACAGTGTTGAGTCTACCAATCCATGAGCATGGTATGTAAGTATTCTGTTTCTTTAGGGTATGTTACAAATGGTACTGTTTCCCTAATTTCGTATAGTGGTGAAGTACTATATCTGCTAACCAAGAGGTCAGCAGTTCAAATCCACCAGGTGCTCCTTGGAAACTATGGGGCAATTCTGCTGTGACCTACAAGGTCGCCATGAGTTGGAACCAGCTGAACAGCACCTGACAACAGCAACAATTTCCTTTTTGTCCTTCTCTTCACTGGTATATAGGAATCCAGTTGATTGTTGTATGTTTATCTTTTATGTTGCTCCTCTGCCAAATCTTTGTATTAGTTCCAGTAGTTTTCTCATGGAGTCTTTGGGTTTTCTATGTATAGTATCACATTAGCTGCAAATAGGGAGGGACAGTTTTACTTCTTTATTAACTATTTTGATGCTCGTTATTTCTTTTTCTTGTGTTATTGCTCTAGCTACGGACCACCAGCACAGTATATTAAATAGGAGTTATGATAAAGAACATCCTTGTCTTGGTCCTGTTCTTAAGTGGAATGTTTTCAGCCTATCTCTGTTAGGAATTATATTGGCTATTGGTTTTGTATAGATAACCCTTTATTATGTAGAAATTTTCCCCCATACCTATTTTATTGAGAGTTTTTATGAGGAATGCATGTTGAACTTTATCAAATGCCATTTCTGTGTTGATTGAGGTGATTATGTGATTCTTTTATTTATGTGGTGGATTATGTTGATTGATTTTCCAGTGTTGAACCATCCTTGCATACCTGGTATGAATCCCACTTGATCATGGTGTGTCATTTTCTTTTTATCTGATGCTGAATTCTATTGGCTAGAATTTTGTTGAGAATTTTTACATCTGTATCCGTGAGAGAGATTGTTCTATAACTTTCATTTTTTGTAGTATCTTTGCCTGGTTTGGGTGTGAGGATTATGCTAGCTTCGTAGAATAAATTCAGAAATATCTCTTCCTTTTCTGTGCTGAAAATAGGTTTGAGTTGTTGTTAGGTGCCAACGAGTCACTTCTGCCTCATAGTGACCCTATGCACAACAGGACAAAACATTGCTCGGTCCTACAATGTGCCCACAATCGTTTTTATACTTTAGCCCACTGGTGCAGCCACTGTGTCAGTCCATCTCCTTCAGGGTTCTTCCTCTTTTTCACTGACCTTCTACTTTACCAAACATGATGTCTTTCTCCAGGTATTGATACTTCCTGACAGTATGTCCAAAGTATGTAAGACATAATTTCAGTGTTCTTGCTTCTAAGCAGCACTCTGTTTGCACTTCTTCCAACACAGATCTGTTCATTCTTATGGAATTCTATGATATATTCAGTATTCTTCTCCAACACCACAGTTCAAGGGTGTCAGTTCTTCTGTCTGTCTTATTCACTGACCGGCTTTCACATGCATAAGATGTGATTGAGTAGTACTAGCATGAGCTCTTCTCTGAATGTGGGGTAGAATTCTCCAGTGAAGCCATGAAGCCTTTTTCATTGGGATTTTTTTTGATTACCTCTTCAATCTCTTCTCTTGTTATGGATCTATTCACATTTTCAGTGTAAGTTTGTGTTAGTTTAGGTAAGTATTGTGTTTCTAGAAATTTATGTATTTCCTCTAGGTTTTCAAATTTGTTGGAGTATTATTTTACATATTACTCTGTCATCCTTTCTATTTCAGTTGGGTATGTTGTAGTCTTCCCCACTTCATTTCTTATTTGGGTTATTAGCTTCCTCTCCTGTTTTTGTTTTTTCATTGGCAGTGGTTTCTTGATTTTGTTGACTCTTTCAAAGAACCAACTTTTGATGTTGATTCTTTCTGTTGTTTTTGTATTCTCTATTTCATTTACTTCTGCTCTGATCTCTATTATTTCCTTTCTTCCAGTAGCTATGATCTTCTTTTGCTGTTCTTTATTCTAGTTATGTGGGTAATGTTTTGATTTTATCTGTTTGTACTTTTTTGATGTATTCATCTGTTGCCGTAAATTGGCCTCTGAGCACTGCCCTTACTGTGTCCCAAAGGTTTTGGTATTATGTGTTTTCATTCTCATTTCATGCTAGGATGTTTTTGATTCCAGCTTTGATTTCTTCTATTATTCACTGGTTTTTAAGCAGGATATTATTCAGTTTCCATGTAACTGAATTATTTTCCTTGCTCCTGTTGTTAATTTCTATTTTGATGGTATTGGCCATCAGAGAATTTACATTATCTCAGTGTTTTGGATTTTGTTGAGGGTTGCTCTATGACTTAAGATGTGGTCTATTCTGGAGAACATTCCATGTGCTGTGGAAAAGAATATGTACTTTGCAGCTTTTGGGTGGAGTGCTGGCTCATTTTTGTGCTTTGCTCTTCTGTGTCTTTGTTGAGTTTCTTTCCGGATTTTCTGTCCTTTACCTAAAGGTAGGTGTGTTGGAGTCTCCTACTCTTATTATGGAAATTTCTGTTTCTCTTTTAAGTGCTGTTAGAGTTTATGTTATGTATTTTGAAGCCCTGTCATTGGGTATATAGATGTTTATTGTGGTTATGGCTTTATCATGGATCGTTGAAAAAGGTAATTTTTGTGAAATGTGGGTATGTGATATTTTATAAAAGTAAAAGTGGGTTTAAATTTGATTCAGTCAACAATTAGTGTCAACCATGTGCTAGACACTGAGAATACAACAAGATAATGGACAGTTCATGCCAAGGAGCTCTGTGTAGGGAAAGCTAGACGTCAGTAGCGATAATATGCCTAAAGCAAAATTAAGTATCTTTCTCCCAAGAAAACCATTCCTTTGGCAGTGATCTTGATGCCAGTTATTTAACAGTCATACCATCTCCTAATTTAGAAAATGTGATCACATTACTCTTTTCTGTCCCTCCAACATCTTCTCATTTTCCAAATCCTGGCCATTTGATCCCAGAAATATCTTTGGAATTTTGCCATTCCTTCACATTTCCACTGCTATAATCTAGACCTTTATTTCTTGCTTGGACTATTAAAGCTGTTCTCCTAGATGTCAGTCTTTTATCTGCACAGCCAGTGAAATTATTTTCCTACAAAACAAATCTCATCATGTTATTCTCCTGTTTAAACTGTCTCTTTGGCTCTCTTTTTTCCATATGAAATTAAGTCCAAATTCCTTGGCTTGAACTCAGAAGCCTTTCCGAGCTCAGCCTGGCCTGAACTTGCATTGTGATTTCCCACAATTCCCTCTCAAAAACCCTGTGTTCTGAGCCACTTAGTTGTTCATTGTTGCCCCTACAAAACAAAATTTGACTTCATATATTCACAATTACTATTCCTCTTTGTCTGGTAAGTTAATTTAAGACCTATCTCGAAAGTCTCCTCTCTCAAGTAATGCTTGCTTCATCTGATACATGATTACCCATACTCTTTCTCTGTTCCCGTGCTGCTTTGCCTATACATATTTCTGTTAAAAGCACTACTACACTGTATTATCTCCTTTATATAATAAAAGTTAACATTTTGTGAGCCCTTACTATGTGCTGTGTGTTTTACTAAGTGCATTTTATGTTTTATTTCACTTCACAGTAGCCCTTGTACCTAATAGGTGCTTTAAATGACTCCATTTTACAGATGAAGAAAAGAAGGCATAGAGATGTTAAATAACTCACTAATTTCACACAGTTCATAAATGTGGTACCAGAATTAGGACCGAGGTCTGACCAGTCTCTAGAGCTTAATGTTGTTAACCATTATGTTTCACTGCCTTCATTTAGTCCCCAAATATTTATTGAGTGCTTACTATATGTTAGGAGCTGGGGCTGTAGTAGTGAATGAAAGAGATAAAAATCTCTTCTTTTCTGGAGCTTAAATTGTAGCAGAGGGAAACTGAGAAACAAATAAATTTTGTAATACATTGAAAGGTGATAGATTTCATGGAGAAAAAAATAAAGCTAATAAAGTGGGGCCAAAGGGATAAATAGGTTGACCAGTAAAGCTTCACTGAGAAGTTGTCATGTGAGCGAAATCAGGAGAGGGAGTGATCATATGCAGAGAGTAGTAGAAACTAAGGAGGTAGAGAGAAGGGAGATTGGAACACAAAGGCAAAACATGAGAGCCTGTGGAAAGTTTTTGAACAAAGAATGATCTAATATTTCTTATATGTTAAAAGGACCATGCTGGCAGCTATACTGAGAATAAACAGACTCCAGGAGTGGCCCTTGAGACATATTCTGGTCTAGACCCTTTCTGTCCCTTTATTGTTGATCTTGCTGCTTGTTAGGACTGATAAGAATTTATTCACTATAAACAATGAGAATTTTAATAGTAAGAAAGATAAAAACAAATATTTTGGTGCTTAAAGGGTTATGCTTTAGTTGTTTAGAAAATGTATTTTTCCAAAATACTGTGTTCTATTAGTCAAATGTTACCATGTCATTATTTGGATATCCAAAGTAGCCAGCCAGCCAAGCCACAGTATGTAATATATAACCCACTCATTGTTATCAAGTCACTTCCAACTCTCAGGGACCTATAGAGTTTCCAAGCCAGTAAATCTTTATGAAAGCAGACTGCCTTATCTTTCTCCTGCAGAGCAACAGGTACATTTGAAATGCTGACCTTTTGATTAGCAGTCAGGTGCTTAACTACTATACCACCAAGATTCGTATCTGGTATATAAACCAAAACTAGTGCCATTAAGTCAATTCTGACTCATAGCAACCCTACAGGACAGAGTAGAACTGTACCATAGAGTTTCCAAGGAACACCTGGTAGATTCAAACTGCTGACCTTTTGGTTAGCAGCCATAGCACTTAACCACTATACCACCAGGGTTGCCATCTGTTATATAGTAAGTCCTAATAAATATCAAAAGCCTTACAGCTTTTCATGGCAATCAAACTGGAATTTAAAACAACATTTTTAGATAGTGAAGAAATTTAAATGGGGGTCAGACGTTAGATGGCGTATTGGTATTTTCTTATCTGTGGTAATGACATGGTACCACAATGATTTAGAGCTAACCTTTGGTTAGCAATTTGAATCCACCAGCTGCTCCTTGGAAAACCTTATAGGGGCAGTCCTGCTCTGACCTATAGGGTCACTACGAATTAAAATTGACATGATGGCAACAGGTGTAGGTTTGGTTTGTTGAAATGGCATGGCAGCACAGTGGTTAAATGCTCAACTGCTAACTGAAAGATCAGTGAATTGAACCCACCAGCCACTCTATGGAAGAAAGATGTGACAGTCAACTTCCATAAAGATTCACAGCCTTAGTAACACTGTCAGTCAGTTCTGCACTGCTCTCTGTAGTCACTATGAGGCAGAATCTACTTGATGGCAATATTTTGTTTTGTTTTTTTTTATGGCATGATAGTTAATATTTAAAAGAGGTTTATTAGGTTGAGAGATGTATATTGTAGTGTATACTGGTAAAATTAATGTGAGCTGGAATCAGTTCCGTGGAGACAGGTTTTGTTTTGTTTTTTTTTAAATGCCCTTGCAAAATAAACAAATGTAGAATTGCTTAAAATAGGGAGATAAAATGTTGATAATTGTTAAATCAGATGATAGATAGAGGGAGTTCTGTCTGCTTTTATGTTTATTTGAAATAGGCCTAATAAGCAGATAGAAATATATGTATATACAGAAATAAATAGCAACATTTTGTTTCGCAATTCTACCTTTAATACTTTATGATAAAGAAATAATTAGATATGTCAAATGAAAAAGCCCGCTGCCATCGAGTCGATTCCAAGTCATAGCTACCCTAAAGGACAAGGTAGAACTGCCCCATGGGGTTTCCAAGAAGCACCTGGTGGATATGAATTGCTGGCCTTTTGGTTAGCAGCCGTAGCTCTTAACCACTATGCAACCAGGGTTTCCAACATGTCCAAAGATAGATGTGAAATATTTTTCATCTGTGTGATGTTAAAACCAGTTGCCATCAAACTGACCCCCAACTCATGGTGACTCTTTCATGTGTGTCAGAGTAGAACTACTGCATAGGATTTTTAGTGGTTGATTTTCTGAAACACATTGCCAGGCCTTTGTTCTGAGGTGCATCTCTGGGTGGTCTTGAACCTATAACTGTTTGGTAGCAGCCAAGCACATTAACAGTTCACCACCCATAGCCATCATACTGTGCTGGGGAAGATATGCTAAGAAGTTAATGCAAAGGAGATGAAGGATTATTAAACAAGAAGTTGAATTTTATGAAATGAGGCAAGCCTGTTGAGTTGTATGCCTTACAGCAGTGCTTATTAGTCTGACTTAGAATTAGGGCAAGTAACTGTAGTCATCTAGAGTTGGGAGCATTTGGCAAAAGGCCAGGGAGTCTACACTGCTGTTCTTCCTCTGTAGTTGACATGAAGATGTTATGTGAACTGTGACCTTCTAGGCAAGTGACAGTGGTAGCTTCTGTGTATCTCTATGGCCACTGTCCTAGTTCAGGCCCTCATCATACTTACTTAAACTTACCTGATTCTCTTCCTGCCTCAGTGTACCTCTCCCATCTTTTACATTATTGCCCAGAGTTCTCTTTATCTAAAGCAGCAGCCAGAAACCAAAGCAAACCCATTGGCATCAAGCTGATTTCAACTTGTGGCAACTCTCTATGGCAAAGTAGAACTGCCCCATAGGGTTTCCAAGGAGCACCTGGTGGATTTGAACCGCCAGTCATTTGGTTAGCAGCTATAGGTGTTAACCACTACACTACCAGGATTTCTGAAACCCCAGCCAGAGAGTGTTATTTTTCTTTTACAGAGACCTATGTTGGCTCCCTATTTTAAAGTACCTGAACTTTTAAGCCACAAATTTGAGATTTCATGATATGGTCTCAGAGTACCATTCCACCCTAATCTCCTGCTGTATCTCCATATACTTTTTTCTCCACCTTTGGCATTGTGATTAACACAGCTTGGCTAACACTCAGTATTTTTGCACATGCTACACCCTCTAAAACATTTGAGGGACAAGCAAGTTAGATGCCTTGTATCCCCACTTTGATTCTGCTTTATACAGGTGACTTCGTGACCTTTGTTATGTTATTTTAATTCTCTAAGCCTCAGCTTTTTTCCTTAATTTCTTTATCTGCATAACATTGGAAACCCTGTTGGCATAATGGTTAAGTGCTACGGCTGCTAACCAAAGGGTCAGCAGTTCGACTCTACCAGGTGCTACTTGGAAATGCTGTGGAGCAGTTCTACTTTGTCCTATTGTGTCACTGTGAGTTAGAATCGACTTGATGGTAGTAGGTTTGGTTTTGGCATGACGTTAGTACCTACCTCAGAATTGTTAAGGATTTATTCAGATGATGAATACAGAAGCATGTTAATAAACTAAGTGCACAGCAAACATGTATGGCACTATTTTTCACCTACCTCTGTCAGGATGTTTTTTATTTCAGATATAAGCATCCCAAGTGAAAATGGCTTAAACAATGAAGAATCACGTCTGAAGTCCAGGCAGTTGGTTCCACAATTGGTTAATTCAGCACATCAGTAGTATCAGGGACACCAGGTTCTCCCATCTTTCTGCTTTGCTACTCTTTACCTCTTGTTCCATTTTCTTGGGCTTGTGCCCCTGATAGTCGTGAAATGGCTGCTAGAGTCTTATTTGTCACATGTGGACAACAGTATTCAGAGACAGAAAAGGGAAAGGTCCCTTTCATCTGCCCCTGTTTGAGATCAGGAAAATCTTTCTGGAAGCTTCCCCTTCTGCTTTCTTTCTCCTTTTACCCCATGAACTTTCCCTCATGTCTAATTGGCAAAAATTGCAGTACATGCCCACGCACAAACTGATCGTTGCTGGGAAGGGAAATGAGCTATTCTTGATTCGTTTGCAGTGACTGTGATTCACCCCCTGGTACTGGCTCCCACTGTTCCTGAAGGAATAGGTGCTCAGAAAAGGACAAAGCGGGGATTCTCTTAGGAAGGAAAAAGGTGGTGACGACACAGTGTTTGCAGAGATGATCGTCATTTGTTAGGGCAAGGGCTATAAAGAAGAGGTGGTGGATAGCAGATTGAGCATAAAGGAGAGTTTGCTTATAGTAGATCAAGATTTTTGTCAGAGCATGCAAAATGATGAGAGAATAAATGAGATGGGAAGAATATGAAACTTTGTTTTGCTGGCTTTACACCTCAGTTTTAAAGTTTGTCTTTATGTCTAAATAGGTATGCAGCGGAACTGATGAAGACCCTGATGATAAAAATGCACCATTTCGACAGCGGCCATTTTGCAAATATAAAGGGCATACAGCTGATCTCCTTGACCTTTCCTGGTCTAAAGTAAGAAATACTTATTTGAGTTACATATTCTCTGTAACTACACCTTTAGGATAAAATCAAATGCATTGTCTGTATGATTGTCACACTGTCAGCTGTTTGAGTGTTCTTTTAAGACTTTGTGGGAGTTACCTGTAAATGAAGAAAGAAAGAAATATCCGAGTAGGCTAATAAGAAGTGTTTTTATTACTTAATAACTTCTATCTGGATTTTTCTATAAATGTTTATATGCAGTAATTTTACAGAGTAACTGTCCTCAATAAAATAGGTATGACATCAGTTACAAGTGTGAAATCTAGTTTGTCTAACCACGACTGATTTGGGGCTAATCTTCTATATTTGAGAAATTATTAATTTAGGTATAATAACTGTAATCTGTAAATAAGTGGTGGTATTATCTTCATTCTGTGATTTTTTTTTTTATCCCTTAGAACACTGCTGAGAAATCCGATGTGCCATTCATCAAATATCTTAGCAGTTTCACCAGATTTTAAAGACATATTTTAAAGTGTATGTAAGATGTCTGAAGTATGAGGCACGTGTTGGAATTTTTGCATAATGCCTTTTACTTTCTGTGGATTAAAATCCTTCAGTATCCAAATCTAAAATCGATTCAGAATTTGGGAAAAAAACAACTAATGCATAAAAGGAATGATGTCCATGTATTTAAAGTATGTCAGGAGAACCTTATATCCCAGGAAGATATCACTAGTATATTTTAAAAAGTCAGGCTTTCTGTGAGCTCTGGATTTTATTTGTCAATTGTTGCTTGTTGTCATTGCCATTTAGATGTTCTGGATGCTTTTCATAACCCATGTGTCATAGCATCTTACTCTAACCACCTCGAACAAGCTTGGGACTCGTCCTGCTCACAGGTAGTCATGGTCTGGTTTTTAAACTGAGCCCTAATCATTGTTCTCCTTCCCTGCCCTATGTCAATGAGTTGTGAGAAGATGAAACTCTGAGGTGTCCTTCATCTGATAGTTATATTCATGAGAAATAAGAAGTACACAGAACATACAGGAATCTTGCACTCATTTTGCCTTTTTAAAGCAAGCCAATATTTTTTCCTGAAATACAACACTAACTGGAAGAAGTTGGATCTCTGTTGACCATCCTCTTGTCAGAATTAATACCTTTCTTTGCATTCATTCTCCTTAACCTTTTTCTAGTATTGGTTGATTGGAAGCTGTTCACCTTTCTTAAAATACTTCTTGGCTTAAAAACACTGTACCTTCTTGATTCTCTTCCCATCTTACTCACCACTTGCTTTGTTTCTTCCGTGGGGACAGCAGTGAATGGTAAGTAGTAAAAAGAGTATAAGACTTGAAAAAAGAAGATATGGACTTGATCTCTGGTATCTCCATTTACAGAAACCTTGGTGGTGTAGTGGTTAAGTGCTCACCTTCTAACCACAAGGTCAGTAGTTTGAACCCAGCAGGAGAAAAATGTGGCAGTCTGCTTCCTTAGGAAATGAAAAAACACTGAAACCTGTTGCCACTGAGTCGATTCTGACTCATAGCAACCCTACAAAACAGAGTAGAACTGCCCCATAAGGTTTCCAAGGAACACCTGGTGGATTCAAACTGCTCACCTTTTGATTAGCAGCCGTAGCACGTAAGCACTACACCACCAGGGTTTCCTTTAAAGATTACAGCCGTGAAGCACTATGGGGCAGTTCTGTTCTGTTCAGTAGACTCTCTGTGAGTCAGAATTGACTCTGTGGCAGTAGGTATCTCCATTTACAGTATGACCTCAGGCACATTATCACAAATTTTCTTGGTTAAAGTAACAGTCTCTACCTTACAGTGTGCTTGTGGAGATTATTGAGAATTTATACAAATAACCTGCTGTATGCCAGGCATTTTTCAGTGCTGCCATTGTGGTATGTTTTAATTTTTGTGTTGATGTTTTCTGTGTTGTGCTTATTAAGCTGTTCTGGGACATTCTTCTTTGTGCGTTGATTTTTCACCTTTCTCAGGGTTGGTTTTGTGGTTGAAACTCTTGTATTACGTTTCTTGATTTGATATGTTGCATCTTTATTGTGCTTACGGCTGCCCCTAAGATCCACCTTAATAAACTATGTATAAACCGAGTTTCAATTACTACCATTCTTACCAACTTCCTGTCCACCTGGAAGGACTATAAAGACTGTAGTACATCCTTCTTTTTAATATGATGACATTATAGTTTTCATGATACGATCACTGGATTATTTCTTTGACGGTTAAAGCTTTGATTGAGTTTGGAGTCTTCCCTGACTGCGTAGGATTCTGTGTCCTGTATTTGCTTCTAAAATATAAAGTTAGTGGTTTTGTTCTTCTAAGCTAAGAGATTCTTACAGTATTTCTTGTAGCTTTGGTTTGGTTTTTACAAAGTCTCTGAGTTTTTGTTTATTTGCGAATGTCTTCATTTCATTTTCATATTTGAAAGGTAGTTTTGCAGGATATATGATTCTTGGTTGGAAGTTCTCCTTCAAGGCTTTCAATGTGTCATGCCGCTGTCTCTGTGCCAGCATGGTTTCTTCTGAGAAATCCGGTGAAAGCCTGCAGGGTTTCCCTCTGAATGTTAGCTTTGCTTTGAGTCTTGCTGTCTTTAAGAGGTTCTGCTTATGTTTCCTTTTGTTAAGCTTGATTAATAATATGTCCTGGAGTCTTTCTTTTGAGATCTGTATTGAGTGGTGGTTGATATAGATCTTGGATATCTGTATTCTTGTCTTTCATAATTTCAGGGAAGTTTTCTGTCAGCAGCTCAGCAACAATACTCTGTGTTCTCAGGTGTCTTGCTCTGTTCAGGAACTCCAATTAATTGTAGATTGTTCCTCTTAAGAGAGTCCCACATGTTTCTTAATGCTTCTTCATTTTTTTCTTGTTTCTTTTTTCTGATTACTCCTCATAGATGTTGGAGTCAGTAGTTCTGTCTTCCAAATCAGAAAGTCTCTTTTCCATTTGTTCCTTTCTGTTTTCTTGACTTTGAATTGAAGTTTCCATCTCTTTGATTTTGTTCTTGATCTGTTGGATTTCCAAGTACTGGTGTTCCATCAGATCGAACAGCTTGCTTAATTTTTCATTTTGCTCTACTACATTTTGTATAAGATCCGGGAGGGTTCTCTATATAATCCTTTTGTATTCACCTTCTGATAGTTTCAAAAAAGCTTCTTTGTCTGGCAAGTTCTGAGGTACTTTCTTTTGGGGGCCTTTTGACACTGAGGGTGATTTCTTGGTTAAGGTTTTCTGCAAAGTTTGTTGCTTTTGGGGCATCATGTGAGTCAGTAAAGGCTGGGAGAGATGCTGCGAGGATGGAACACAGTTGTTTCTCTGGGCCATGTTAAAATGAGAGGTAGAAAGTATCTGACAGCTTCCAAAGTCAGTCAGGTATTCAGGTGTATAGGTCCCTCTTCCCAGCTGGCAAAGTAAGCACTTTTATATCAAATCGCAGATGTTATAAACTAGCTCAAAATACAGAAAGGCTATTGCCCTGCTGGCCTCTGCTGTCAGGCCCCAGCCGTAGGCGACACTGTGTAGAATACTGCTTTTCTGCTGGAAAAGTGTTCTCCTCCGGGCAGGCACTGCGTCTTAGCCCAGCAGTTAGGTCTGGCTGAGGCTTGATGTGGGTATCTCCACCTCCCAGTGGGAGAAGATGATGTCCCACACAGGCTTGCCACCTGGCTGGGACAAGGCTCCTGGTGGAAAGAGGGGCCAAAGGTGCCAAGATACATAAAGTCCACAGCCTCTGTTGCTGGGCCCCAGCCATAGGCGACACTCTGTAAAATACTACTTTTCTGCTGGAAAAGCACTGTCCCCTGGGCAGATGCTGCCTCCCAGGCTAGGAACTGAGTCCAGGTGGGGCCTCCACATGGGTGTGTCTGCCTACCAATGGATCAAGAAGGTGTCCTGTACAGCTTGCCATCACCTCAGTACCGGCTAATATATGGTAGAGGCAGAAAGAAAGGTTGAAGGTGCTGAGATGCACAGGGCCTGGCAATTGCGCTTGCTGATCCCACTAGCAGTGCATCTGAGATTAGCGGCTAGTCAAGTCCAGCTCCTCCCACCAGCTAAGACTGAGGAAAAAAAACTAAAATGGTGAGTTACCTTCAGTTCATGCAAGCCCATGCTAGCAGAGAGTGGGGTCAGTGAAAGAGGAGGTTTTGCATTCAGTGATATGAAGTCCACATTAACAGCCCTATGCCGCGTCCTAGGGCTTACTGGGTGTCCAGAGGACTCCGTTTAATTATCAATTCAAGTCTTGGTTTCCGGAGGGATTTAGGAAGACATGTGTTTAGTCCACCATCTTGACTCCACCCCTCCCCGAGTACTTTTCATATACTCAGAACGTTCTGTTGATCACTTTTCTGTTGCCCCCTGCAGCGGCAGTATTGGTTGATTGGATGCTGTTCACCAGAGTTCACTCCAGAGTAGTGAACTCTGAATCCAAATTCACAAGGCTCATATCCTGCATAGTCTGTCCCTTATAATTGTGTGACCTTGAGCAAGTTACTTCCTGTCACCATGCCTCATCTGCAACACAGGCATAATAAGAATAGCATTCTCATAAGGCTGTACAAGAGCTAGCAAATATAAAGCACTTGTCTAGAAGATAATAAATGTTCAGTTAATATTAGCCATTATTGTCATCATCATCCTCAGTGTCACTGCTCTGTGGTGGGTAGTATTGTAGGTACTGGGGATACAAAGTGAGAGTGCTGTAAGTGTGTGTTCTCTATTTGTACCCTTGTAACACCCTTAGGAGATAGCTGAATTCCGTATGAACAAAATACTAAGGGTAGTAGAAGTCAAGGAACTTACCTAAAGGCACGTAGGTAGCAAGTGGGAGAGCTCGGATTCAAACCACATTGCTTTGGAACATTCTCTGTAGCCCTTTCCTGTGCCCTGCTAACTTCTCACCACTAGGTAAACGGGATTGCAAGAATGACAAATGTTGGACGTGATGCGAAGATTTAAGAAATCTTAAAATTCTTAGATGCTTTCTTTCCTGACATTTTTTTTTTTAAATGAAGCTGGGATGGAGAAATAATGGGGGTTATTATTCATCTAGCTACCTACTTGTCTCAAGTTAGTAATACAGATTTTAGGGACTGTTGTCAGTCTATTAACTATTTGTTACCAGTCTCTGATCAAATCCGTGTAGAACATCAGTCTGTGAAGAGATAAATGCATAAAACAGAGAGAAAATATTGATAGATTTTATGACAGTTTTTCAGAATACTATTAGGTCTGTTGAAGCCAGTGTTTAAAAACTGGAACTCTATAATAATAAAAATGGGGCTTATAGTTTGTATCTGTCATTTTTTCTCGTAATTTTCTCCCCTGTATTTTGCAATAGGTCTAGTCTACATCTCATTGGAAATAAAAAAAAAGAGAGAGAAGAAATAGTTGTTTGAAAAACACTGGTCTAAAGAACAGTAATTTCAACAAGGCTGTGTACCCCCCCAAGTAATAGGCATGTCCTTACACACCCCACCCTCACCCCCAACCAGAACAACCAAACCCATTGCTATTGACTCAATTCTGACTGACAGCAACCCTAAAGGACTGAGTAGAGGTGTCCTGTAGGGTTTCCACAGAATGGCTGAGGGATTCCAACTACCAGCGTTTTGGTTAGCAGTCTTAGCTCTTAAACCACTACAAGAAATAAACTCCCTGCTGTGGAGGGATCTTTTCCTTCCTCTCCACCTAACCAAAATAGATTCTTCATTAATGTGCTGTTTGCATCCCATTTCCTCCATAATACCTTCTCTGGCAGCTAAAGCAAATATTGATCTGTTTCACTGAACTTCTGTAGCACTTACTTGTATGTTCTTTTCTTAAAATATCTTTTATTTTTACTTAACCATTTCCTGTGCATATTTCTGAGTCTTCATTGCAACCTAAGCACCCTGGAGGTTAAGGGGAAGGTCTTTCAATGTTAGTCGTCCCCACCCCCCCACCCCCCGCCCCAGTGTGTAACACAGTCAGTATTCATAGGGCATTTTTTTTCTGTTTGTGGAAAACTTGCTTTGTACCAGGTAATTAGAATTAACCTTGTTTGCTCTTATAATAACAGCCCTGTGAGGGACATGGTTTTCATTTTGTAGATGAGGAAACTGGGCCTCTGCCACTGGCCGAAGATCACAAAACTAGTTGTAAGTAGAATTTAGATTCGAACTCAGGTCCTCTGACTACCCCAGTCAGTGCTAGAACAAGTCTTTAACATTTCTTCAGGATCGTCACTTGCTGTTTTAGAGATGTCTTCATATCTCTTTAGTATGCTTAAAGCAATGAACTATGCAAAGAATTGAATAAATTCAGTTTTGATGAACAGCAGGTTTAGTGTTTATACAGTTATTAACAAACAGGGTATTTTTTAAAAAATTGTTCTTTAGTTGTAAGCTTACAGCTCAGGTTAGTTTCTCATACAAAAATTTAATACACATTGTTATGTAATTCTAGTTGCTATGCCTATAATGTAACAGCATACTCCCCTTTTCTACCCTGGATTTCATGTGTCCTTTAAACCAGCTCCTGTCCACCTCTTAGCTTACCTCTGGACAGGAGCTGCCCATTTAGTCTTGTGTATCTGCTTAAGTCAAGAAGCACACACTTTGCCAGTATCATTTTGTGTCTTGTAGTCTAGTCTAATCTTTGTCTAAAGAGTGGGCTTTAGGAATGGTTTTAGTTCTAGGTTACCAGTGCTTCTGGGTGGCATCGCTTCAAGCGTTCCTCCAGTCTCAGCCAGACTATTAAGTCTGGTCTTTTTGCTAGAATTTGAATTCTGTATTCCACATTTCTTCTGTTCCATCGGGCTTTCTGTTGTGTTCCGTGTCAGGGCAGTCGTTGGTGGTAGCTGAGCACCGTGTAGTTCTTCTGGTCTCACGCTGATGTAGTCTATGGTTTACGTGGCCTATTCTGTCTGTCAGGCTCATCTTTTCCTTGTGTCTTTGGTGTTCTTCATTCTCCTTTGCTCCGGGTGGGCTGGGACCAATTGCTGTATCTTAGATGGCTGCTCGCTAGCTTTTAAGACTCACCAAAGTGGGATGCAAACATTTTCTTAATAAACTTTGTTAACCTAGATGTCCCCTGAAACCATGGTCCCCAGACTCTTGTCCCTGCTAGTCTGTCCATCAAAATGTTTGTGTTCAGGAAACTCAAGCTTTTGGTTTAGTCCAGTTGTGCTGACTTCCTCTAAACAGTACAGTTGTAGAGCAAATTCTGCATATACTCTTTGGCACTTTACTGGAAGTGAGTGGATCTTGAAAGTAAAATGATTGCTGTTCAGTGTTTCAGAATTTACTGTAAATCTTTCAAAATTCTCTTTTCTAATGGTAATGTATGCTATTTAAAAATATGTTTACCATATTAAATGTACAGTTTTTAAACTAGCTAAAACTAATCAGAAAAACCAAACCTGTTGCTGCCAAGTAGATTCTAGCTGATAGCAACCATACAGGACAGAATAGAACTGTCCCATAGGATTTCCAAGAATGGCTGGTGGATTCAAATTGCTGAACTTTTGGTTAGCAGCTGAATTCTTAACCACTGAACCACCAGAACTCCAGCAAAAACTAGCAGATGTTTATTGATACCATTCCATATGAAGATCATTATTTGCACTTAATCTTTTTACGTTCACAGAGTGAAGAATTTTACTTTGAGCAAATAACAGAACATCTTGTTGCTTTTTGTAACGTGTTCAACTTAAGCAGACTGCACAATAGTGTGTAGTGGTTATAGCCTGATTCTAGAGCCAGACTACACAGTGTTCGGTCGCAGCTCAGTTACTGATGAGCTGTGTAATTTCAAGCAAGTTATTTAACCTATCTGTGCCTCAGTGTTTTTGTTGATAAAAGGAGATAATAACGTACCTACCTCATAGGGTCGCTGTTGAGTACTAAGAACAATGCATAGTGCATCAGAAGTACTTAATATAGCATCATTATTACTTCCTTGATTTGTTTAGCACCTTTTATCATATAGAAGAATACTGGGATTTCATTTGGCTTTCGTAGCTCAGTAAAATGCATAGTTGTCCACTTTCAGTAAATTATGTTTAGAAGTTAAAGAGCTCCAGCCAGCTAGAACCTTTTGACAGCTGTTTGGTTAAGAGTGATAGGCCTTTCCGTTTCCTTGAATCAGTTAAAACTGCTCTCTTGTAGCTTTGAAAATTCTGTGATCTCTTCTGAGAGGTTTGACAATTTCTACTCTCTGATTGCGTTACCTAGAATGTGACAGGTACACAGTAACTTGTCATTCCTATGCTTCCTCATAGGCCAGTCTTTTAAAAGACATTTTAGTTGACAATTAAGGATCCAAATGTGAGTTGAAGTTCACCAGTGTTATCAGTGTGAAACTAACTAAACTGAAGTGACAATTAAATGAATAGATGTCTTGTACTCATAGCTACGATCCTATATGTGAAGGCTGTGACAACTAAGACACAACTTAGTCTTCTGCCTGGTGCCTGGTACATTTCTTTTGGCATAAATCACAAGATTCATGCTAATTTCAGAATAAGTAATATGAAAAAGTCTTAGAATTGATGAAATACAGTAATTAACAGTTTAGGAAAAAAAGATCTTCCAAGTGAATTGGATAATCTTTTTTTCTTTCTGATGCTCCATACAACCATAATAATAATACTATCATATGAAGATACTTAACTCAGAATTTCATTTTTATTGTGTAAGTAGTTTTTTGGTTTTTTCCCCCCATATGTTAGTAAAATAATTAATGTACTTTTTTCCATAGAACTACTTTCTGCTTTCTTCTTCCATGGATAAAACAGTCAGATTGTGGCATATTTCCAGAAGAGAATGTCTTTGCTGTTTTCAGCATATAGATTTTGTCACTGCAATAGCTTTTCATCCAAGAGTAAGTAACTTGTTTATACAATTTTTTGTTGTTGTTACACTATAAGGAAGGTGAGAGAACCTGAGATTCTTTAGAGGGCAACTAGATTACAGGAAAAAAGTTTATGGTAATTTAATTTAGTGTTGTTTTGCTCTAAAAACTACAAAAGTAAATAGGTACGAGGTCTGACAGTTAAGTTCGTGAACTCATCCTAGAAAAAGTGCTACATACATCATTGCTAAATATCTCACTGTAGTCACCTTTGAAGTACTCCCCTTGGGAAGCTGTGCACCTACACCAGCACCTCGTCCACCCTTCAGAGCAATCTTGGAACTCTTTTTCTGGGATGGCCATAGAGCTATTGTTGTATTACCCTTAATGTCCTGAACATCATCAAAATGTCTTCCTTTCAATATTTCCTTTGTCTCTGGGTAAAGAAGAAAGTCACTGGAGGCCAGATCAGGTTAGTAGGGAGGGTTTTCCAGTACAGTTATTTGTTTACTGGCTAAAAACGCCTCACAGACTACTACGCAGTTAAGTTGGTGAACTTGACACCTTGCCTCCAGCACCACTGTGAGTAATGGCCATTTCAGAAAGAGTTCCAAAACCGCTGTTAAGGGTGGATTAGGCACTGGTGTCGGTGCATAGCTTCTCGAGAGGAGTACTTGGAAGGTGACCATGTGATATTCAGCAATGAGGTATGTAACACTTAAAGCAATTAAGTTTTGGGGATTTAATTTTCAGACCTTGGTTTTTGCTAGTGTGAATTAGAAGAATTGGGAAGGTTATATTCTAAAATGTAACATGAAAAGCACTCAAAATTCTTTATGAGACTTGAAGCATAGAAAGAAACAAAATATCCTATTGAAGATAAGTGGTACTGGATCGAGATGGAGGAATTAGAAGAGACAGTAGAAGGATAAATGAGAAAGGGAAATATAGAGGTAGGGAAATTGAGAGGATTGATGAAGGAAGAGACCAAGTGGAAAAAATTAAGAGTCAAATCTAGATTCATTACAAGAAATACTTAATTCCTGTCACATGTCAAGACCTTGTTAATCTCAGTATTACTTCTTATGTTCAGTGATGGAAACCCTGGTGGCATAGTGGTTAAGTGCTACAACTGCTGACCAAGAGGTGGGCAGTTCAAATCCACCAGGCACTCCTTGGAAACTGCTCTACAGGGTCGCTACAAGTCAAAATTGCCACATCAGCAGTGGGTTTGGTTTGGTGGTTTATTTTCAATGGCTAAATTTAGCTTTTTGGCACTGTAAGCACAAGAAAGATCAGAGATTGATGCTGACTGCACTAGCTAGATTGAAACAAGTGGAGGACTTGAGCTGATGCACCAACTGTTGTACCCCTGCACTGATATGTGATTACATTGCCAATCATATTCTCATCTGTATGAGTTTAACACCCATTCTTTTTTCCCCACTGTCTTTGTGGTAAAACGCATGTAACAGAAATTTGCCATTTTAACCATGTTTAAGTGTACAGCTCAGTGACATTAATTGCATTCACTGTGTTGTGTGCTCATCGCCTACATCTGTTTTCAAGAGGCTTTCTTCACTCGAAACAGAAAGGCGTTATCCCTTAAATAATTACTCTGTAGTCTCCCCTCCCCTAGCCCCTGGTAGGCATTAGTGAACTTTGATCTCTCTGCATTTGACTATTCTAGATGATTCCTGTATGTGCTGGTATACAATATTTGCCCTTTTGTGTTTGACTTATTTCACTTAGCATAATGTTTTCAAGGTGCAGAGTTGGGTAAGAATAATAATAATGAACAGAGTGGAGATTTTTTTTCCTTGTTTTGACATGCCAGTTATTTAATCTTCACTTCTTGTATTGTCAAAAATTAAATTAGTGATAGGACTGGTTTTGTTAAGAATAGTGTTTCCCAACTTGGCAATATTAAGGTTTTAGACCACACATTCTTTGTTGATGGTAGAGAGGAAGAGACTCTCTTGTCCTTTGGAGTATGTTTGCTGCATCCCTGGCCTCTATTCCATGGATGACAGTAGTGCACTCCCCCTCTAAACAGTCGTGACAATCCAGAATGTCCCCAGACATTGCCAGGTGTCCTATAAGGCCAAATTATTCCCAGTTGACAACCACTGGTTTCAGGTCATATTGAGACTTTGAATAATGATATATTTCTCCACTGATTTGTTGTCATAGTTCCAAATAATGATTGGTCCTGGACCACTAACTGGTGTTTCTCTATTATCCAGTGTTACATGAATCCCAGAAAATGATATGGGCAAATGTATCATTATAGGATAATGTTTCCCAAAGCATGTTCCTTCTAGATGTTCCTTTTTATCCCCATCCCATCAAAACAAAGTCTGTGAGTAAAGATGTTGGAAGCATTATTGCTCTATCCTCCTTTTGGAGATTCAAAATGTGTGTTAATGTAGTAATAGCTCTGAAAATCCTGATTTCTGCAACCCAGAATTTCTTAAACTTACCTGATCACAGAACTGTGTACTCCCATGCAGCACACACCCAAACGCATGTGTTACATCCATACCGTGGAAAAGGCAATTTGAAGGATATGATAAAGTGATTAGAGTATCATTTCTTCAAACTGAGTACTGAGGTTTTCAGTTGTTGTGACTGTGTTTGGTAAATAGAGTTACAGTTGGTTAAAGATTGCTTTAGTACTTTTAAGAGAGGTCTACATGTTTGAAACATGATTTCCAATATTTTGACTTGTGAATGAGTTCTTGGTGTAGTAAAATGGAAGCTTTCTCTTTTGCCAACTTCCTAGGATGACAGGTATTTTCTAAGTGGTTCACTGGATGGAAAGCTCCGCCTTTGGAATATACCGGACAAAAAAGTGGCTTTGTGGAATGAAGTGGATGGTCAAACAAAACTGATCACAGCTGCAAACTTCTGTCAGAATGGCAAATACGCAGTTATTGGGACATATGATGGCAGATGTATTTTCTATGATACAGAGGTAAGAGATTATCTTACATTATTTATATAATTGAATACCTAGGAAGAAGTTGATTCCCTCTGTACTTTGGCTGTCTTACCTGTAAACTGGATCTGATGATCTTTATCGTAAAACATATGTAACAGAAATTTGCCATTTTAACCATGTTTAAGTGTACAGCTCAGTGACATTAATTGCATTCACTGTGTTGTATGCTCATCGCCTACATCTGTTTTCAAGAGGCTTTCTTCACTTGAAACAGAAAGGCGTTATCCCTTAAATAATTACTCTGTAGTCTCCCCTCCCCTAGCCCCTGGCAGGCATTAGTGAACTTTGGTCTCTGCATTTGACTATTCTAGATGATTCCTGTACGTGCTGTTATACAATATTCGCCTTTTTGTGTTTGACTTGTCCACTGGAGTAATTGTAATTTACGATTTCCTTTTAGCATTTGAAATACCATACACAAATACATGTCCGATCTACCAGAGGGCGCAACAGGGTTGGAAGAAAAATTACTGGCATTGAGCCTTTACCTGGAGAAAATAAGGTACCATTCCAAACCATCTCTTTCCACACTATATGTAGACTCTTGAAAGTTAGTTCTCAGTATCTTGGCAGAGAATATATTGCCTTTTCTATGGAATAGCATATTTTTATTCAAATAATGTACACATTGTACATTTCTGTTTGTTTTGCCAGCTGCACAATCCTTTTGTCATTTTCCTGGGCACGCTGTGCTCATTCTATGTAAGGGCACATTATTTGCAGAAAAATCTGGAACTGTGTTTTCTAGCATATATGTGCAGCACTGTTTGTGGGTTACAGTGTAATATAGACTTAAAACTCACTTTTTTTAACTTTCGATTTATTTGTAGATACTGGTAACTTCAAATGACTCCAGAATCAGACTATATGATCTTAGAGATTTGTCACTGTCCATGAAGTATAAGGGTTATGTCAATAGCAGCAGCCAGATCAAAGCAAGTTTCAGGTAAACTCTTTGCAAAGAGACTTGAAGATTTCTCTCCTGCTCTCGTGTTTTTATTCATCTAGGCTTTTTATGTTTGTGTCATCTTTGCACTTTGACTCTTGATACTTCATTTTATCATTCCGTAATGCTTATCATAGCCGCCTGTATGGTAGATAGTGAGAATCTCACCTGTTCTACAGATGAAGAAAATAAGATAAAGAAAATGAGTGATTTGCCTGAAATCACACAGTTAGTTGCAAAGCTATAATTAGAAGACTTCCAGCTCCAGCTTTTTGCTTTTACCTTTTAATGTAAGTTTTTTTAAAAAAAATATTATTATTATTTCTAGTTGTTAATAACATATACCACAGAGTTTACTCCAGTTGGCCAGTTCCCACATGCACGGATTCAGTAACACTGAGTACATTCTTGAAGTCACACAGCCCGTCTCACCCTCCTCTTCACAACTGTTCTCTTCAGAGAAAGTTTAGGTAGTAACCCACCTTGCCCCAAGATCCTGATCCCGTTAGGTATGGGAGCTAATAAAGCATTTTAACATCCTGAAGTACAGAGTTGCTGTAGTTATACCTGTCTAAAAACAAAAAACAAACTCTTTACCATTGAGTCGATTCCAACTCACAGTGACCCTGTAGGACAGAGTAGAAGTGCCACATAGGGTTTCCTAGGCTGTAATCTGTGTGTGAACAGATTACCAGGTTTTCCTACTCAGGAGCCATTGGTGGGGTCAAGCCACCAGCCTTTGGGTTAATAGCAAATCACTAACCATTGTGGCATCAGGGCTCCTAAGAAATAGTGTTTATCTACCCATTTTCCCTTCAGCCCTCATTCAGTGCTGATCATTTCTTCCCTTCTTGACTTACTCAGCAATGACTCAGTTATTTGGTTGACATACCACTTCTCTCCCACATCCCTTGGGCCAGCATTGCTCCTCGTGTGGGCTAACCAGCCTCGCAGATACTGGGCCCCATAGCAGACCTCAGCATTGAAAGTGAGGAGTGAGACTAGGCGTCTGCTTGTATGCAGGGATGCTGCCTCAGGTGTTTTTTTAGGAATTTTAAAGTAGAAAGTACTAGTAGGTGCGAAACGTAAACAAAAGTTTTATTTTTTCTTCACATTTAGCCATGATTTTACATACCTCGTTAGCGGCTCAGAAGATAAATATGTTTATATTTGGAGTACTTACCATGACCTCAGTAAGTTTACTTCAGTCAGAAGAGATCGTAACGATTTTTGGGAAGGTATTAAAGGTAGGTAAATAGCTACTTTTGCATGTCTTATTAGTAAAGAAAGTTAAAATGAAGATGTGCTAGAACTAAATCTGTATAGACATTACTTCAAAAAGAGAACTTTGGTAGTTAGAACTGCTTTGGCTTTGTGTTTGGATTTACTTGTTTCTCTGCGCTAACTAAGGAAGAACTTACACTGCTGTCAAATTTGAGAAGTCATGGGATTTCAGAACTGTATGTGGAGAAAACAATTTTTTTCATAGTTCTTAGTTATTGCTCTATTAGATTTAAAAGATATTTGGTATATAATGTGCACCTTTTTTTTTGCCTTGATTTAATATCAAATTTATCAGTTATACTGAAGTAAATGTTTTTTTCTCAGCTCATAATGCAGTTGTTACATCGGCAATCTTTGCTCCAAACCCAAGTTTGATGTTATCTTGGGACGTGCAATCTGAAAAGTCAGAAGGCAGTGATAGAGATGAAGATGCCGAAGTTTTGGATTCCATGACCTCTGGTAGACACTATTATTTTATTTGTCCTTTTTTTGTATGTTGTTTCTTTTTTTTTTTCCAGTCAGCATTTAGTAGCCTCATTCACCTGGTGTTGAATATTCATAAGGTTTTCATGAGCATGAAGAATATTGTTTACAACATAATGGATGTAGAATATCCATTTCTGAAAATTTTAATAATGCATTCCTCTGAGGTCTTAATTCTTTTAAATTCACCTAGGAATTAAAAGAAATGAAAACTTTGAAATTTCTTGTTTTTTTGTGGCCAGCCATTCCTTTTGGAGAAATAACTGGACACAGAAATACAAAGCTTCTTTAAATATCTGTCTCTTGTATTAAGATGTAATTTCTGTGACAACAGAGACTTTATATGTCTTATTTATTGTCATATTACATTACAGTTCTGCTGTGTCCTAGAGGGTCGCTGTGAGCTGAAATCACCTTGATGGCAGTGGACTTTTTGGTAGCACTGTGCTTGCCTGCATATCTTTTTTTAAAAAAAGTTGTCATTGAGTGGATTCCAACTCATAGTGATCCTCAAGAACAGAGCTAAACTGCCCCATAGAGTTTCCAAGGGGTGGATGGTGGCTGGTAGATTCGAACTGCCGACCTTTTGGTTAACAGCCGAGCTCTTAACCACTTTACCACCAGGGTGCCTGTGTATAGTAGGTACTTACTAAATATTTGTCAGAAGAATTAGTGAAAATAGGGTTGTCTCCTTGCCACGTATTACCAGTTTCTCAGGCTAGGTGATATTTACTAGGCTGTCATTTCTTGCCAAGGAACCCTGGTGGCATGTAGATTAAGTACTCAACTGTTAACTGAAAAGTCAGAGATTCAAACCAAGCAATCTCTCTGGGTAGAAAAATGTGACAGTCTGCTTCCATAAAGGCTGCAGCCTTACAAACCCTATGGGCAGTTCTGCTCTGTCTTCTAGGGTTGCTGTGAGTTGGAATTGACTCCCTGGCACTGGGTCTTGACTTTTTGCTATTTGCAGCGTATGCTTTGAGAACGAGTAGTAATTCCAGTTAATATAAAAGCCTCCGATTCAGAAGTGAAAAGAACTCATCAATAAGTAGTATTGAATGCCAATTACGTAGAAATGGTCCCTGTTAGTTGTTAAGAATGTGGGAAGGCCCTGCAAATTGTGAGCAATTGTTCGTGAAAACAAGTGTGTATTATTCACATCAGTTACAGAGTGGCTTCGTAAGTGTGTTTTCTCACTCTGGAGATGACAGCCAGGTCTGTTAGAGTTCAAGCTACTAGGTACTGCTAAAAATATTTTTGTACTAAAAAGTTTTCAAGTATTTTGCTTAATCTCAAATCATTTCCCCTAGCAGTCGTATTCACACTATTCATTTCTTGTCTCAGTGAAGAAAACTGTTGATAAACAAAGGTGAACTTCAGTCTAATACTTCTTTAATTACCAAAGACTTAAAAATACCCTTGTCAAAATTATTAAAGCCTTACAAAATGATGCCTTGCTTGGAAGTACTGCTTTCTGTTTTCTGTATATTCTCAGAATCAGATCCAGCGGCTGTCTTGTGATTTTAGTCATTTGGTTTTCTCTTTTCTAGTGATAACTTAAAAAAAAAATAGATATAGCAGTTTAATTGCAACTTCACCAGCTTTACATATTATAATTTTTTATTGTGCTTTAAGTGACAATTTTGGATCCAAGTCAGTTTGTCCTATGAAAACTCATGCATACGTTGCTACATGACTCTAGCTGCCCTCCCCACCCTGTGGCAGCACAACTCCTCCTTTCTACCCTGTGTCTTCAGTTTTCATTCCGCTGGCTTCTGTGCCCTTCTGCCCTCTCATCTCACTTGTGGACAGGAGCTGCCCAGTTAGCCTCATGTATCTGCTTAAGCCAAGTGTGGTCTTCACCGGTATCATTTTATGTCTTGTAGTCCAGTCCAATCTTTGTCCGAAGCGTTTGCTTCAGGAATGGTTTCAGTTTTGGACTAACAGCAAGTCCAGTGGGCCGTGTCTTCTGGGGACCTTCAAGTCTGTCAGGCCATCAGGTCTGCTATTTTTATCTGGTGCTACCTTTTAACCCTGTATACATTTTCCCTTACATATTCCTCAGGAAATTGTAACTTTTAGAATTTGAGGAAAAACAGAACATGTGGTTTTTGTTTTTTTTTTTAATTTCTGTTGGATCTAAAGTTAAGTCACTGGGTCCTTTTTAAAGAGATACAGCTTTTAAAGACTTAGATTTGTGTTTGCTGTTTCGCACCTATGTAGATGCCCTGCTTGTGCAATGGGTAAGAGCTAGGCTGCTAACCAAACGCTCGGTAGTTGGAATCGACCACCCACTCCTTGGAAACGCTCTGAGGCAGTTCTCCTCTGTCCTACAGGGTCACCAAGACTCTGAATCAACTCAACAACTGTGGATTTGGTTTGGTTTTAGGTGTATCTGGACAGACCTGGTGGCACAATGGCTAAGTGCTCAGCTGCTAACCAAAAGTTCAAACACACCAGCAGCTGCATTGTGGAAAAGACCTAATGATCTATGCCCATGAAGATTACAGCCCAGGAACCTCTATGGGGCACTTCTACTCTGTCCTGTAGGGTCATTATGAGTTTGAGTCCATGGCATACAGCAACAACAACAGATGTAACCTATGCATAAAATCTTAAACTCAGGGGTACATGATTGTAAAATATATCTCATTGACCACTGTCTCTGTCTGTGATGCAAACCCTGGTGGCATATTGGTTTTAAGTGCTACAATCTGCTAACCGAAAGGTCAGCAGTTCAGATCCACTAGGCCCTCCGTGGAAACTCTACAGAGCAGTTCTACTCTGTCCTCTAGGGTCGCTGTGAGTCAAAATCAACTTGACGCTGGTGGATTTTTTTTTTTAATCTCTGACACATTTGGCAAGTTGAGTTTGTTTCCCCCCTGTGGTGGTAAGAAAGATAACATGTGGAGTGCTTATGTAGCACAGTGCCTGGTATGGAGTCAACATCATTACTATCTCCACTGTTACTATATATTATAAAGGACTTTATGTATATGACAAATTATTTTCTTCCCCATCCTTTCGCATCTCCCTCAGTCCTTTGCCACTGCTGCTACCACACAGCACTACTTTGAGATGTGCTGAAAGGTAGTGAGGAATATTCAGAGGCTAAGGATATGTTTTTAACAAATCTGAGTGAAGCTGTTTTGCCTAGCACATCCTGTATACAACTTTCCATTTCCAGTTGGCATTATTTTCTTCCTTGCTAACGATTCCTCATTAAATCTACAATTTGGCCTATGTGCAGTCTAGGTAGTTAACACTAAATTTATGTAGTTAAATGTTTTTCTACAACTGTCAAATGTAACAGGTAAGCAGTTTTGCTGTCAGCATAACTACATAGCTGAAAGGCAAATGGTCCTGTCACATCCAAATTCTCTAAGGGAATGAATTGCTAGGCTGAGGGCTGTGGAGACCAAGGTCTCAGGGAACATGTAGCTCAAATGGCATAACATAGCTGATAAAGAAAATGTTCTATATTCTACTCTGGTGAGTAGCATCTGGGGTCTTAAAAGCCAGAAAGCAGCCATCTGGGACTCAACTGGTCTCATCCCTTCAGGAACAAGGGAGGATGAAGAAAACTAAAGATACAAAGGAAAGATTAGTCCAAAGGACTAATGGCCCACATCTGCCGTGGCCTCCACCAGACTGAGTCCACCATAAGTAGACTTTGCCTGGCTATCATCACTGACCTCTGACAGGGATCACAGCAGAGGGTCCCAGATAGAGCTGGAGAGAAATGTAGAACAAAACTAATTCAAATAGGAAGAATCAGAATGACTGGCCTGACAGAGACTGGAGAAGCCCTGGGAATATGGCTCCCCGAGCACCCTTTCAGTTCAGTAATGAAGTTACTCTTGAGGTTCAAACTTCAGCCATAGATCCCATAGGCCTGTAACACAAAACGAGACTAAAGGGGCACACCAGCCCAGAGGCAAAGACTAGAAGGCAGGAGGGGACAGGAAAGCTGGTCATAGGGAACCCAAGATTGAGAAGGAAAAGTGTTGACAAGTTGTGGAGTTGTTAACCAATGCTGACAGGGTTAACACTGTGTGTTAACAATATATGTACTATTTAATGAGAAACCAGTTTGTTCTGTAAACCTTTCTCCAAAGTACAATAGAAAGAAAAAAAGTGCTGTCAGCATTCATAGCAAACCTATGCTTGATTTGATAGCAGTCTCACTATGTCTTGCTCTGTGTTAAACCTTACTGTCAACCTCATTACAGACCCCTGTTAGCCTGAGACTTGCCCAGCTGATTGCATTCTGCCATCCATCCAGTCCTGGCGGCTGAATAACAGGCAAGGCTCTTGCTATGGAGTGAAGCATTAGATGATGTTGAGGCCTAGACTACCTGGGACTGGGCGTCCAGGCCCATGGGGATTATATGCCCAGCCAGGGAAAGACCAGCTAAGACAGGTAGGTGGAAGTGAGCCTCCGTGAAGAGACATACAATAGAAGAGATGGACTACAGGATTGAGTCAGAAAAGAAAAGGAAAAGGTAGGGAGAGAATCCTGCCTCTAAAAGATGGATGGTCTTGGGCATGTGACAGTTGTGGTAAGCAGGCCTCATATTCCCTGTAAAATCAACTAAAATCTTTTTTTTTTTATGCTTTTAAGGTATTGTCAAGACAGATAACACAGAAGTTCTTCTCTCTGCTGACTTCACTGGAGCAATCAAAGTGTTTATTAATAAAAGGAAAAATGTATCTTAATTTGAAATCACATTTAAAATAAATGTATCAGTAAGTTTCTATATATATCAGAACTGAAAAAATATAGTGCTTCAGGCTGACATTTTTTTTTTCAATTTTTATTGAAAATTGTTCAAATATAATATATTTTTGAGAGGCAGTCTTGATGATCGAGGAGACCCTGGACTTACAGACTAGAGAGCAATGTGGTGAGAATAATATTGCCAGACATTAGGCTTTATGTTTTGTCATGTTTGTGTTTTTTTAATTAGGTAATTGTTGTGAACATGCACAGTTTTTTGCATGAAAATAATATTAATATATTAATCACATGTGTGTGCCTTTTGGTTACATGTACTAAATCTAACAGAGTTAAATTATTTCCGTGGCTCTTTTTGCTTTTTAGGGGGAAAGGCTTGTTTCTAGCCTAAACAGTTTCTTTTGCACAAAATTTCATTTTTAAGGAAAAATGGTATCTTTTGACTGAGTTATTGTTTTGAAAACGCTACGTAGATTTTCACTAGGTCAACAACAATGTCTAAATTGTTTTTATAAATTTCTCACTTTTGGGGACAAGTTTTTTTTGTGGTCTAAATCACGGACTTAAGATTCTTTTCTTTGTATGTGTATATATAATTTTTTTTCTTTTTTTTTGGCCACACTGGAGCACAATGTTTCTATGTAAAGAATTCTTTTCATTCTTTATTCATGAGCACCAGGCTTTGCTCACTTAAAAAAAAAAAATTAAGCCGCATAAAGGAGTGAATCTTCTTTTTTACAATAATGTAAAAATGAACTGTTTACATTTTTTTAAAGCATTGTAGTTTTAAAAATTAAGCTGATTTGTTTTGAGTTGTTGAAATTGAAAGCCTTTGTAAATATCGATATAATGTACCGATGAAATAACATCTGGGGTAATGTCACCCTGATAATGTTGTTGATGGTTAGCATATGTTTCAGAATACTAAATAAGTATTATTAAAGGTTGGTCACCAACACCTGTTACACATGTGGCTTTATTTTCAATGACTTCAGAAGATTGACGAATGCCAGAAAGCTCAACTCTTGTTTTAATAATTTCCGTTTTAGTATGCAGAAGTTCAGATTTTGGACCCCTAAATTATAGTGCAGTACCTACATGCCTTTTTTATTTTATTTATTTTGTTGTTAAGAACATAACAGAGCAAAACAGAGACCAAACTTCTACATGTACAGTTGAGTGACATTAATTACATTCTGACTTACACAACTAGTCTCACTCACCTTTTCGGAGTTGTGTCTCCCCCAGTAACACAAACTCACTGCCCCCTAAATTTCCTCATCTTTTCAGTTGCTCTTGTCCATTTGATCTCGTACAGATACATCTGGAAAGAGCACAGTCAGTACTCAGGGCCAACAGTAGTTTAGTTAAGCTAGTCTACTGTTTGGTTTTAAGATGACTTCAAGGGCTCTTTTTGGTTTAAGGTTTAAAGATTCTCTAAGAACAGTGGTTTCTGGGATTCATCCAGCCGTGTGCCTTTCAAAAAATATATTTTTAGAATAAACACTGTTAATGTTTCACTTACAAGTTTGTATGATGTTTACTGAATTAGTTTTTAGTTTATAAATTAGAAGGTGGGGAGGTACAGTCTTGTTAATCCTAATTGGTTTTGGAGTGTTGTGGGTTTTCTAGGTAACTGCATAGTTGCCTTGGTTATGTGCTCATGCTTTCTTCCACTTGTCAGTTTTATGTGCACTCTTGCCTTTCTCTCTCTCCTCATACTCTCTGCTACTCCTCCTCCTCTCTCCCTTTTCTTGTCTCCAACCTCCACCTTATTTTGGCTTTCTCATTGTTCTGTACACTACCTGACAAACTGAAACATCATGACATTGGCTTACTAACCCATTACTGTGTGTTTAGTCTCGTGGTCTGGGTGGTGGTATGATTGGCCCCATGTTTCTTTGTTCGTGATGTCTTTAGTTCTTTGAGACAGCTTAGCCCTCACTGACTTTTACCTAGGGACTTGTGGTCTGTTTTGGTGCTGATTGTTTGACATGCACATTGAGTTTTACAATACAAATATTTCTTGATAGGTTTTATATGCTCATTTAAAAAACAAAGAAAGGAAGAGTTAGAAACCATGATTAAGAAAATAATATTGAGGCAGAGTCAAGATGGCAGACTAAATGTGCATCTCCCTAAAGCCTTCTAGAAACCAAGACCTGAAATGATAATTAAACGGAGCCTTCTTGACACCTGGTGAGCCCTGGGATGCAGCTTAGGGCTGTTAATTTGGACTTCATGCCACTGAGTGAAAAATCTTCTCTTTCACTGACCCCACTCTCAGTGAGGTCAGGCCTGCACAGACCGAAGACAGCCTAGAGAAACAACTGCTGTCCATCTTGAAAGCATCTTTCCCAGCCTCTATTGACCCACATGAAGGCAAAAAAGCAACAAACTTTGGAGAAGACGGTAACTCAGAAATCACCCCTGGCATCAGAAGGCCCCCCAAAGGAACCACCACAGAACTTACCAGACGAAGAAGCTTTTCTGAAACTTCAAGAAGGTGAGTACAAAAGAATTCTATAGGGAGCCTTCCTAGACGTACAAAATGCAGTAGAGCAAACAAAAAGTTAAGCAAGCTGTTCAATCTGATGGAACATCAGTATTTGGAAATCCAACAGATCAAGAACAAAATCAAAGACATAGAAACTTCATTCAAAGCCAAGAAAACAGAATGGAACAAATGGAAAAGAGACTTTCTGATTTAGAAGACAGAGCCGCTGACTCCAGCATCTATGAGGAGGAATCAGAAAAAAGAAACAAGAAAAATGAAGAAGCATGTGGGACTCTATAAGAAGAACAATCTACGATTAAAACGGGAGTTCCTGACCAGAGCGAGACACCTGAGAACACAGAGAGTATTGCTGCTGAGGTGCTAACAGAAAACTTCCCAGAAATTAGGAAAGAAGAGAATATAGATATCCAAGATAAGTATTTAACACACTCAATATAGATCTCAGTAGAAAGACTCCAAGATGTAATCAAGCTCAACAAAATGAAACATAAGCAGAAACTCTTAAAGGCAGCAAGACTCAAAGCAAAGCTAACATTCAGAGGGAAACCCTGTATGCTTTCATCGGATTTCTCAAAAGAAACAATGCTGGCACGGAGACAGTGGCATGATGCACTCAAAGCCTTGAAGGAGAAGAGCTTCCAACCAAGAATTATATATCCTGCAAAACCATCTTTCAAATATGAAAATGAAATCAGGACATTCACGGATAAACAGACACTCAGAGACTTTGTAAAAACCAAACCAAAGCTACAAGAAATACTGAAAGACTCTTGGCTTGGAAGAACAAAACCACTAAATTTATATTTTAGAAGGACACATTATCCAGAATCCTACTCAGCCAGGGAAGGTTCCAAACACAAAGCTGTAATAGTGAAAGAAACGCTCTAGTGATCATATCATGTAAACTATGATGTCAGTATATTAAAAAGAGGGATGTACTACACTTGTTATAGTCCTTCCAGATGGAGAGGAAGTTGGTAAGAATGGTAGTAATTGATACTGGGTTTATACATAGTTTATTAAGGGGGATTTTAGGGGCAGCCGTAAGCACAATAAAGATGCAACATATCAAATCAAGAAACATAATACAAGAGTTTCAACTACAAAACCAACCCTGAAAAAGGTGAGAAATCAACTCACAAAGAAGGTTGCAGAACAGATCAAGAACAACAGAGAAAACAACACAAAAATAAACATCACATTGGCAGCACTGAACACATACATATCAATAATCTCATGGAATGTGAATGGACTTAATGCTCCGGTAAAGAGACATTAGTGACATCTTGGATAAAAAGACATGACTCATCCATGTTGCCTACAAGAAACTCACCTTAGACTTAAAGATAGGAACAAACTGAAAATTAAAGGATAGAAGAATATATATTAAGCTAATGATACACAAAGAAGAACAGGTGTGGCAATTCTGATCTCAGATAAAATCAATTTGTAAAATCCACGATTGTGGACAAGGATGGACACTATTGTTGAAAGCTTCAATACACAAGCAGGACTTACCTATATTAACTACTTATGCAGCTAATATTAGAGCACCTAAATACATCAAAGAAACAGTGACTACGCTCAAAAAGGAGATAAATCACTCCACCCTCAATATTGGACATATCGTCTAGAAAAAAGCTAAATAAAGACACAGAAGACCTTATTGCCACAATTAACCATCTAGACCTCATCAACATATACAGAGCTTTCTGTCCATCAGCAGACAACTACACCTTCTCCAGTGCACATGGAACATTCTCCAGAATAGACCATGTGTTAGGATGTAAAGCAATTCTCAACAAAATCCGTACCATTGAATTAATGCAAAGCATCTTCTCAGATCGTAAAGCCATAAAAGTCAAAATCAATAGCAGAAAAAACATACATAGAAAGTGAACTCATGGAAACTGAACAACTGCTTGCTCAAAAAACCATGGGTCATAGAAGAAATGAAGGATGAAACAAATTTATGGATTCCAATGACAATGAAAACACTTCCTACCAGCACCTATGGGATACAGCCAAAGTAGTGCTCAGAGGTGAGTTTATCTCCATAAATGCACACATCTGGAAGGAAGAAAGAAACCAAAGAACTGACCCTACCACTTGAACAAGTAGAACAACAGAGGAACTCCTCAGGCACCAGAAGAAAATAGATCATAAAGATCAGAGCAGAAGTAAATAGAGAACAGAAGAACAATTGAAAAGACCAAAAGCTGGGTTTTTCAAAGATCAACAAAATTGAGAAACCATTGGCTAAACTTACTAAAGAAAAACAAGAAAGGAAACAAATAACCCAAATAAGAAATGAGAGGGGAGTTGTCACAACAGATGCAACAGAACTCAAAAATATGATAGCTGAATACTATGAAAGACTGCAACAAATTTGAAAACCTAGAGGAAATGGACAAATTCCTTGTTTCATATCACCTACCCAAATTATCACAAGATGAAGCAAAACAATAAACCCATCACAAAGGAAGAGACTGAAAAAGTCATCAAAAAACTGCCAACCAAAAAAAAAAAGCCCGGGCCCAGATGGCTTCACTGCAGAATTGTACCAAGCTTTTAGAGAAGAGTTGTCTCCAATACTGCTAAGACTTTCACAGTATAGAAACCGATGGAGTACTCCCAAACTCATTCTATGAAGCCAGCATAACCCTGATACCAAAGCCAGGAAAGACCCAACCAAAAAGGAGAACTACAGACCAATATCACTCATGATTCTAGATGCAAAAATCTTCAACAAAACTCTTGCAAATAGAATACAACAACATATCCAAAAAATAATCCATCATGACCAACTTGGATTCCTACCAGGGATGTAAGGCTGGTTCAACATCAGAAAAACAATGTGATCAACCACATAAATATCACAAAAAACAAGAATCACCTGATCTTATCTATTGATGCAGAAAAGGTATTTGATAAAGACCAACACCCATTCATGCTAAAAACTCTCAGCAAAATAGGAATAGATGGCCACTTCCTCAGTGTAATCAGGGCCATTTATACCAAGCCAACTGCCTACATCATCCTGAATGGAGAGAGACTGAAACAGTTTCCCTTGAGAACAGGAACTAGACAAGGATGCACACTCACACCTCTCCTATTCAGCAGTCTACTAGAAGTTCTAGCCAGAACAATTAGACAAGACCAAGGAATAAAGAGCATCTGCATCGGCAAATAATCCGTAAGGGAAACTACTCAAACTGATCGAAGAGTTCAGTAAAGTCTCAGGATACAAGATAAACATAAGTAAATCAGTATACCAACATTTTATTAAGGAAGAAATCACTAAGTCAATACCATTTACTATAGCCCCTAAGAAGATAAAGTACCTAGGGATAAATTTAACCAGAGAAATAACAAACCTTTACAAAGGGAACTACAAACCCTTACTACAAGAAACTATGTGAGGGTTACATGAATGAAGAAACCTACCCTGCTCATAGATAGCAAGACTTAACATTGGGAAAATGTCTGTTTTACTCAAAGTAATCTACTTATATAATGCTATCGCAATGCAAGTTCCAGTGACACTTTTTAATGAGATGGAGGAACAAATTACCAACTTTGTCTGTAATGGGAAGAAGCCCCAGATAAGTAAAGCATTACTTAAGAAGAACAACACACTGGGAGGCCTCTCATTACCCAACCTTTGTATCTTTTGCATTCCTATAAGGTAATTCCATTACCATTTCTTTATCCAGAAGGTTTTTCTATTTCTTTACTTCGGTCACTTGCTGGAGCCATCTTGTCCTGCTACTTTATGTGACCTGACATTGTTGTCTCTGAGGCACTAAGATGTTATTTTTTGTTCATTTTTTGAATGCTTATTTGCCACATCCTTATTTTTTTGCTTTGTTTTAATATATCCAAATAGACATGCTACTCTGGCTGCTGGTCTGACTGCAGTGCAGTTCTAATCACCTGTTTCTCACTGGGTGGGGCAGTGGGTAGATACACGAGTATGGCTCTCTGTTCGCTGGTCTTGGTGGGTGTCTGAGGACACAGCTGACATTGCTGGTGAGGTGTATGTCTGTCCAGTCAGTCACTTTGACATGGATGCATGGAGCATTCTCCCTAGTTTCTAGGCTGCATGTGTTATGTACACACTACCAGTTGCCAGGTAGTTGATATGAGGATGCCTATCTCATGAGTCACTGGGTGGAGGGTACAGTATGTCCTACCAATGCAAGCAGGTGGGCAGAGCTGCATGGGGGTATTCGGAATGGGCACATGCCTCCAGTTTCAGGGGGATGGTTTGCAAGTGGTGAGGCATGGGTTGCACCACTTTACAGGTGTCTGTTACGATGGTGTGCCCCTGTTCACTACCGTGCACGATGATGAGGGAGGGTTTCTGTTAGGATGGTATGCCCCTGTTCACTACTGTGCACGATGAGGGAGGGTTTCCCTTGTGTCCTTGGGCTCCTGATACAGGTGGCTGGAGAGAGTAGGATACAACACTGATCTGCAGGCTCCAGGGCCAGTGGCTGGGCATAGGAGTGGGTGAAGCTAGACCTCAAGTTCCCGGCTAGGATTCCTGTGCTTCTGAGTGGGAAATGCCAGTCTGCAGGCCCCCAGCACTGCTGGGTGGGTGGAAGAGGGGTTGCTACTGGACAACCAGCTCCCAGCATGGGTTGCTGGACAGGATAGTTGGCATTGTTGGTCCATGTGCTCCTGGCACAAGTGGCTATGTGGAAAAGGCACACCACCAGACCATGGTGACACAGTAGAGGTGAGTAGCCAAAAGAGGGTGTACCACCACACTGCCAGACCCTGGCACAGGTGGGAAGGTGGAGAAGGGGGCATTGCTGTTCCATGAGCCCCCAGTACCACTGGCTGAGCAGAAAGGTAGGCACCACCAGTTCATAGGTTCCTAGTGCAAGTCGCTGAGAGAAAGGGTGAATGCCACAAGTCCGTGTGCCTCTGTCAGGGACATGGAAGTGCTGAGTGCTGCTGGACTGCAATCGTGTGATGGGGGGAGACGAATAAGAGCAATCGGGAAGGCACCACATGTCCAGCACAGGGCTCTGGGAGGAGTCCAGTGGGTGTGGTGAGGGCACTTCACTTTCACAGGATGGAGAGCACGCCTGCCTGTCTTTGGAGGTGAGTACAGAGTGATTGTGGTGACTCTTTCAGAACAGTGCTTGCTTTGTTTCGATATGGCTGCACTGTGCAGGTTTAGGTGGCAGCGGGCAGGCGATATGTAATTCTCTATGAGGCTGACAAGTTCTTGAACTCATCCTCGAAAAAGTACTACACACCTCATTCCTTTGAAGCACTCTCCTTGGGAAGCTATGTACTGATGCCAGCGCCTAGTCCCCCTTCAAAGCAGTTTTGGAACTAGTTCTGGAATGGCCATCAGAGCTGTCATTGTGTTACCCTTGATGCCCTGAATGTCATCCAAATGTCTTCCTTTCAATATTTCCTTTATCTTCGGGAAAAGAAAAAAGTCACTGGGGGCCATATCAGGTGAGTAGAGATGGTCTTCCCATACAGTTATTTGTTTACTGCCTAAAAACTCCATGAAAGACAACTATACAATTAAATTCTCAAACTTGCCACCTGCACAATGGCCATTCCAGAAAGAGTTTCAAAATTTCTTGGAAGGGTGGACTAGGCTCTGATGTCGGTACATAGCTTCCCTAGGGGAGTACTTCAAAGGTGACCATAGTGATATTCAGCAATGAATTATGTAGCTCTTAGAACCATTAAGTTCACGGACTTCACTGTTGGACCTCGTATGTCTGCTGTTTTTGTACAGCCTCTCCTGCCATTTGATTCTACAGCTTTGTCTGATCACCAGGGTTCCAAAGTCGTCTTTGACGTGTGATTTACTCGCTTTCTTGGGTCTTTGTTGTAAGTGAGACGTTATGAGGCATCTGTGAATGGGAGAGGAGTAATAGTATCCGGAACTGTGCTATAGAGCAGCAAGACTCTCGCGAGGAGACCTGAGGGGTCTCCTAGATTTTTTAAATGATCAGAACTTCAAGGCCATGGGCTAGACTTGGCGAAATGAAGTACGCCGACAACTTGAGACTGTACTGTTGTAGTTCTGTGCCCTCTAGGTGGTTTTTGTATGACAGAGTAAAACTGTTGCATATATTTTCCAAGGCTGAAATCGACGTGAGCAGTTCGCCAAGTGATGTCTTCCTCAGAACAACAGGTGGTTTCAAACCGCCCACCCTTCGGGTAGCAGCCAAGGAAGGGCTGAATAACTGTACCCCCAGGGCTGCCCATTGAGACCAGATACAAGGTTGGAAACAGCAAGCTAGAATTAGGAGGGGCGGGGGCCGGGGCGTTGATCCAAGAGCAGCCCGCATTCCCACCCCCGTGCAGCGCCACCCCCACAGAGCAGGTTCGTTCTGAGTGGCGGGGCACGGTTCTCAAAAGCGCTTGGGGACAAGCGTCAAAGCTGTGCTGAGCTGCCCCCCCCGGCCCCCACGTGCGGCACGGGGCTCTGTGACGTGGTCCGCTCGGCCGTGGGACGTCGCTCCCAGCAGGCTTTGCGGCGAGACCGCGCGATCTGACGTAACGGGCTGTCGCCTCAGTCAGAGCACCGAGGGCCACCGTCTCCGTCTCCGGTAGGAGAGTGAGGGCCCCCGGGGCGAGTCGGCCGACCAGAAGGCCGGGACTGAGGGCGGGCGGCTGAGCTGGGACCGAGCCAGGACGTGAGGGGCTGCCTGGGGTGACCCGGTAGCGGCTGCCACCTGAAGAGGCTGTGGTGCGCCCCCTGAGGTTCCGCCTGCAGACAAGGCCGAAGCAGCCATGGCCATCAATTACAGGGATCCCAGGTGCGGGTTCACCCACAGAGAGGTGACCAGCTTCATCAACGGAGAGGTCTTCAGGAATGGCGGCAGCTGGGACTTCTACATGACCCACTTCTCCGAGGCTTGGAGCGACGTCGAAGACCAGCTCCGGCTCGTCTTGGTGCACCCGAGGGTGTCTCGTGCCGCCAAGAGAGCCTGCGTCTGGAGCGCACTGGCCCTGAGCGTGCGTGAGGTCTCCAGGCGGCGGCGACAGCAGGAGGGTGAGCTGTGGCTCCTGGAAGAGCAGGTGAGGCAGGGCGAGTCGGCCACCTGGGCCCTGGCCTCCCAGCTCTATCAGCTCCGGGAGGATTGCGACAGGATTGTGTTGGAGTTGCGCAAAGCTCAGGAGGACCTGCAGCAGTCGAAGAACGAGTGCGAAGGGCTCCAAGAGCAGCTCCGCCGGGTCCAGAGGACTGCCCAGTTTGTTCCTGAGTCCAAGGAGGCTGGCCTTACCACGGCAGACGAGGAGCTATGGGACGAGGCGTGGCCCCGCTTTGCAGGGACCGAAGGCAAGTTGATGGCCGTGGGGGCTGAGGGCAGGCGGGATGCGGAGGCCCAGGGAGGACGAGGGACAGGCAGGAGCTAAGGTGGGCAACCTTTACATGCCAGGATCCTGAAGTCCCCGGGCCCAGGTCCTTCAGCCCTTGCTGCCGGTGCCTCCCCCACAGCCAGCTGCATACCACACCCCGCTCCCGGTGGTCTTCTAATACCTCCCTCCCCTACCCACAGGTGACAAGACAGGAGCAGTGGCAGTGGACCCGTCCGAGATATCTCCTGGTGACATCTACACCCATGGTCCGTGGGCTGCAGCAGAGTGGCAGGAGCAGTTAGACCCTCTGTGGAACTACGGATGCCAGCTGGAGGAGAAAGGTGCTGTGGGTGAGCAGACTGACACCCTGACTGGCGGCAGCGGCCGTGGGCAGGAGGAGGCTACCATCAACCCATCTGGGCCCAGCCGGAGCCAAGGAGACTCTCAGGAGCAACCTGCAGAGCAGAGCACCTCGCCTCTCCAAGGTAAGAAAACCTTTGAATCCCAGCCACAGGAGAAATCTACCCCAGACCCCAGGCTCACGGGGTGGGATAGCCCATGGGGCAGAGGGCAGTGAACTTTTCCTGGCATGTGGTCTGCTAAAAATGCAAGAAGAGCTGCCTGTCCGATAAAAAACTTAACATCCATCAAGGAATAACCATTTTTAATACATCTGTTTCCACATATGATGCATATGTGTAGAATGAAACTGGGTAAAGCGGTCGTATGTGGAAATAGATATTTTATACTAAAAATGGTTATTGCTTAATGGATGTTGGCATGGTGGGTTAACCGCTACATCTGCTAACCAAAACGTCAGCAGTTCAAGTCCTCAGATGCTCCTTGGAAACTCAGTGGGGCAGTTCCACTCTGAACTATAGTGTTTCCATGGTTGGACCCGACTTGACAGCAGTGAGTTTGGTTTTAGTTACATGTGTCTCATTTATATCTTTTTAAGGAAACTTGGGATTCCGCCAACATCACAGCTAACCCTCACATCAGAGCTTCTCCAATTATATTTCAGTTCACAGGTGACACACTCTGGAAGGCTGCTATCACTTGGATGACACCTCAGAGAGGCTGTGACTATCAGGCTTCTTTTTCTCCTTTCTGTCCTCTCCTTAGCTGCCTCTCTGCATATGACCTGGTCTGTGACTGAGAAAGGCCAGGCTTTAAGAGTATGACATTCATTATACTCTAAGAAGGCTGCTTGCATTCAGAATGCTATTCCTAAATTATAAATTACAGAAGTATTTACAGTTTAGTTTTTTTCAATGTTTAATTTTTATGGGATTCACAGGTGAGGGCCTTTTCTTTGTGTCTCTAAGATCCAGGAACTTCGTATGATGCTGGAGAAGCTCGGGACACCAGGACGTGATCCGCAGGAGAGGCCCCCTGCTCTCACCCGCCCCCTCCTTGGTGAGACCTCAGCTGGGGGGAGCCAAGAAGCCTGCAAAGGAATAAGGAAGGAGGAGACGTTCAGGCTCACATTTAGGGAACAAGGGAGAGCAGACAGATCTTGTTAGGATGCTAATCCCCCTGTTGGGGAAGGGCGTTGACACAGCTGAGGTCTGGGGCTGGGGAGGAAAGTGTTAGATTTTTATAGGTAGTAGCAATGTTACTGAATTTCATTCATCAACTCGTTGAACAAATATTTATTTATTTTGAACAAATATTTATTGCTTAGAATGTTTTATGACTTAAAATTAAATGTTATTATCTGCTGCACACCTTATAACATCATTTGGGAGTTTGATGAGATGACATTGAGAGCCTTATTTCAGGTGCAGATTAGATGACAGCTGTCTCCCTTTGCCTTGCATGTAGTGTGGCCTTCAGGTGAATATAAATGAAATAACATCTAGCTCCACCTATGTGCTTCTGGGGGCAACACCTAGGACACTTTCAGGAAAGGAGGTGAAAGTCTGAACTGCTCATCTCATTGATCCCACGTGCGAGAAATGAGCAGTGGTAAAGATAGGGAAAGGAATTTTCTGGGACTGTACATTGATTTGCTGCATTGAGAAGGATAGACATATTCTGAGTTGAGACCACTGCCCTGAGAGAGTGTAGGCTATCCACTCCAGCCCTCGGCCTGAGGCTGTCCCATCACAACCTTGTTTCTAGTCAAGAGTGGATGAAAAACAAATTTGATTCCAAGCACACCCACTGGGGACCCACTGCTGGGATGCTGCTTCCTTTGGGAGGATTAATTGGAGTAAGAGAACTGGACAGGGGCAAGCCCTCTTGGGAATGCTCCTGGGCCTTCTCTTCTACTCGATGTGGTCTCTGCAGGCTCTCTGCACACCCCCAAGGCAGCTGCTTCAAGGCAGGGAGGGAACCAGGGGGAAGCCCAGGTGACAGGTTAGGTCAGCTGCCAGTCTGAACTAAAGGAAACTTAGGTTCCCCTGTGACAGTCCACCCAGTTCACCAGTATCAGCTTTTGTCCGGGGCCTGGTCCAAAGCCTTACCTTCTAATAAAGAGTGTGCATTTACCTGCTGTGTCTTCTGTGTGGTGTGTCTCTCAGGACAGCTTTAATGTGGGGTGAAACCTTAATTCCCCATCTTCCCTCCATCCCACCGAGGGGAAGCAAAGTTCAAGCTCCTTCACCTTTAGAGGGCCTCTCCTTTTCCTGCAAATTACCCAGGCACTGGGGGACTTCTGTGGAGCTTTCAGGCCATCATGATTGCCACTCTTACCCTCACTGTCCGTGTCCACATCGTCACTTGGAGGTGGGCATCTCTGCTCCAGAGTCAGTGGGTCATGGGTGGGAGGGGCATCTCTGCCCAGGATGGGAGCCCTAGTGCCCGGGTCCAAGTCCACTATATGGACCAAGAAAATAGGCCCCTGAGATCTCAGGTGGAGAAGTTTGCCTCCTGCCTTCCCGCCTTCCCAGGCACTTCCCCTTCTCACTCTCCTGTGCGTCATCCCATCAAGGTTCTCAGGACTGTGGAAAGTGGCCTGGCCACAGACTGTGGGCCAACTGGGTAGGCTTTCCATGATGCTTATGAAGGTGGAGGCTGGTGACCTGCTTGGTATAGGGACAAGGATAAGGGCAGAGAATGAGGATAATGGTTCCAAGGGAGGGGAGCATGGGGACCATCAGGGGCATGTTTTCTGGGCTGGGTGCTGGTAATTAGTACTCTTGTGTGAGCTGCTAGCTCCCTGGACTTTTGGAAAGATGGGACACAGATGAGACTTGGGAATGTTATGGTGCATTTCAGTCCAGTTGTTCTCAATCCTCAACCAATAGCATCAGGATCACCTGGGAATGCAAATTACCTGGCCCCACTTGAGACCTCCAGAGTGAGAGGTTTGGGGGCTGGGGCCCACAGCTGTTTCTCACACATGCTCAGGTTTGAGAACTTTTGTCTTAAACCAGAGTGTAACCTGGAGAAATCACCCTGGATCTCAGTGCGGCCGGTTCCTTTAGGGTTCACCATACCCTCTGCTGTCCATTGGAATGTCTGTAGCTCTGCATGAAAGCAGACTCGTTCCCATGCCTAGCTCTTCTATAGCTCAATCTGACAGCCCAGTAATACAGGGCTGACATTTGTCGCAACCACCCATGTGTCTAGGCCTGAATCACTGAGATGGGCTGTCGATTTTCCCTTTGATCTGGGCTGGGCACAAGTAAATAAAGGCAATAAACTGTTCTGGAATGAACCTAAGATTTGGACTCAGGGAGACCTGTGCTGGATACCTTCTCTGATCACTAACTCTGTGACCTTGAACAAGTTACTGAACTTCTCTGAGCCCCCAACGAGTACTGGTGCCTTTTCCTCACCCTTAGAGTCCTGCTTTGCTATTTGGGATAAGGGATGCAAAGAATTTTTACAATAATTAGAGTTGTTATAGAGGGCCTACCATGTCTTAGACACTTGAACTCCATTATTCCCTTTGGTGACTGCGACAATTCTGTTAAGAATAGTTATAATAATCCAGTTACATGGAGTCGATTTTTACTCACAGTTTCATGATAGAGGTTTTTAAGTTTGTAATATTTATTTTTTACTGTCCTTCCGTTGAAAGTTTACAGAGCAAATGCATTACCACTCAGTAGTTTGTACATAAAATGTTTTATGACTTGAGTTGCATCCCCCACAATGTGTCAGCAGTCTTCCTATTTCTGTCCTGCATTGCCTGATTCCTTCTGTGTGGATTTTGTACACCTTCCAACCTGCTCATCTTTCCTTTTGGGGAAATGCGGCCCTTTGGATCTTGTATCATTGATTGTTCCAAGAATATGTTCTTTTCCATTATTGTTGTTTCCTGTTTATTGTTTGGCCGGCAGATGGCCTCTCAGAATGGATTGAGTTCCTGCAGTCACCATGAAGACCTGTAAATCTGGTCTTTTTTGTGAATTTCATTTTTGTTCTACATTTTTTCCCTCAATGCCCAGGGCCCTCTGTTGTGATCCCAGTCAGAGATGTTGGTAGAGGTAGCCAGGCACCATCTACTGTTTCTCATCTTTGGATCATGTAGGCTGTGGCTCATGTGGTCTGTTAGTTGTGTGGACTACTTGTCCCCTTGAGTCTTTTGTTTCCTTCAGTCTCCTTTGTACTTGACTGAAAGAGACAAATCCTGCCACGTCCAGTACCCCGGTGACCAGCACTGGGCAGGATCCGAAAGGCCAAGAGGGACAGGCAAAGGGATGGGAAATCTCATTCAAGTATGAAACACATCACTCACACATGAGACACATCACTCACACAAGGAACAGGTCACACACAAAGTTCAGGCCAGGTGGGACCAAGGTCTCTGATGGAGAACAATGGACTACAGTCCTCTTTTACAAGCTTTATAGGTTTGACAGGTAGGAAGTCAACAGGTTGAGACATTTTCAGAATTGGTCATGATCTTTGTATTTTGATTGGCTACAGAGTGCAAGGAAGTTTTTGTCTTCAAACAAAGGACAGGGACGATGCAAGTAGTTTTAACCTGAGCCATTAACCTGTAAACAGTTTGAAGGAAATAGCTCTAGTTTTATATTACAGATAGCTTATTCTGGGCAAATATCCTGCAAAAAGTTTCAAGGAATAGTTCTTATTATTCTGTAAATACTTTCAAGGCCAAGCACAGAGATACAAAACATGGGAAGAGGGAGGAGGAGGCAAGAGGGCTAAGGCACAATAGCTCCCAGCACGCAGCACAATCCTTGTAGGTTAGGAGGCCACTCACAAGTGTTTGAGGCCCTAGATGATATTCACCAAAGTAGGATGCAGAACAGTATTGTCTCTGTGAGTTATAATGTGCCAATTTTTTTTTTTAATTTTTATTTAACATGACTGAGTGAAAATACACATTCACGTATAAATTTACATGCCCACCTATATGCAGCTTCCAGTGCTCTCCCTGTCCGGTGACTGCACACTATTCCTCTCTGCTCCATACATGTCTCATCCTCCCAACAGCCTCCTTTCCCCTCCTCTGCATCCACTCCCCTTCCTCCAGCCAGAGGTCAGCAAGATGATATCCTATAGATGTACAGAACCATAAAGTGCTTCCAATATATGGTCACTCTACATTGTCAAGTCCAATCTGTTCCTGTCCAAAGAGTGGATCTTTGATATAATTTATGGAAAAGGGCAGCATCAGGGCCGGGGGCCATGCTCTCAGAGGAACCCCAAACCACTGGACCATCAATTGAGGTCTTTTAGTGGAGATCTCATGATGTACCCCTTTTTATTCTTGCATTGCCAGTGAGACACCTCTCTGTGACCTCCATCGTGGCTATCGCTGGTGGTGGCAGGGCACCATCCGGTTCTTCCGGTCCCAAGTCGATGTAGGCACCCACTCTTGTGGGTCTCTCTGTCTTCTCGGTTGTCTTTACCGCATGTCATTTTGGTCCTCGGTGAGCATCCGTTCCTGCTGAGTTGGGACCATTTGCTGTGTCCTTGGATGGCAGCTTGGCAGCTTTTAAGACCCCAGACGCCACTCACCAATGTGGGGTGCAGAGAGCTCTCTTAGCAAAACGCTAGTTGTGCCAATTGGCCTGGAATTCGCCTAAGAGCATGGTCCCCCGTCCCCGGCCCAGCTACTCTATCCATGCAGTACTGAGTTAAGATGGAAGGAGTACTCAAGTTATGCTGAAGTCCACTTAATGTTGATCTTTTAATTCTATTAATAAAGTCTTTGGATGATCAAAAGTGTTTGATTCTTAATAGTTCCCATTTATCTATTTTCTCTTCTGTTGATTGAGGTTTCTTTGACAGATTTTGGAGTCTGTCCTCATTGTGTATTAAAACTTCCATTGCTGTTCCTACCTTTTCTTGGATGAGCTTTATCGTTTTAGGTTTGATATTTAGGTCTTTTATCCAGTTGGAGTTGGTTTTTGTATAAGGTGTAAGATATGGATCTTGATTCAGTTTATTGCAGATGGATAACCAATTTTGCCAGCACCATTTGTTGAAGATACTATTTTTAGCCCAGTTTAATGTCTTAGGGCCTTTGTCGAATCATAGGCAGATGGTGTCATCTCTGGGGTCTCAGTTCTGTTCCATTGATCGATCTGTCTGTTCTTGTACCAGTACCAGGCTGTTTTGACCACTGTGGCAGTGTAGTATGTTCTAAGGTCGGGTAATGAGAGGCCTCCCAGTGTGTTCTTCTTCTTTAGTAGTACTTTACTTATCCAGGGCTTCTTCCCTTTCCAAACAAAATTGGTGATTTGTTTCTCCATCTCATTAAAAAATGATGCTGGAACTTGTATTGTGATTGCATTATATAAATAAATTGCTTTGTGTAAAATAGACATTTTCACAATGTTAAGTCTTCCTATCCATGAGCAGGGTAGGTTTTTCCATTTATCTAAGTCTCCCTTAGTTTCCTGTAGTAAGGGCTTGCAGTTCTCTTTGTAAAGGTCTGTTGTTTCTCTGGTAAGATTAATTCCTCGGTACTTTATCTTCTTAGGGGCTGTCGTAAATGGTATTGATTTGATAATTTCCTCCTTAACAGTGTCGTTGTTGGTATAAAGGAATCCTACTGATTTACTTATGTTTATCTTGTATCCTGAGACTTTGCTAAACTCTTCTGTCAGTTTGAGTAGCTTACTTATAGATTTCTTGGGGTTCTCTGCATATACAATCATATCATCTGCGAACAGGGAGATTTTAACTTCCTCTTTGCCGATGCAGATGCCCTTTATTTCTTGGTCTTGTCTAATTGCTCTGGCTAGAACTTCTAGCACAATGTTGAATAAGGGAGGTGACAGTGGGCATCCTTGTCTAGTTCCTGATCTGAAGGGAAAGTCTTTCAGTCTCTCTCCATTCAGGATGATGTGGGCAATTGGCTTTGTATAAATGGCCCTTATTATGTTGAGGAATTTGCTGTCTATGCCCATTTTGCTAAGAGTTTTTAGCATGAATGGGTGATGGGCTTTATCAAATGCCTTTTCTGCATCAATGGACAAAATCAGGTGATCCTTGTCCTTTGTGTTATTTATGTGGTTAATCACATTAATTGTTTTCCTGATGTTGAAGCAGCCTTGCATCCCTGGTATGAATCCCACTTGGTCAGGATGGATTATGTTCTTGATATGTTGTTGTATTCTGTTGGCAAGAATTTTGTTGAAGATTTTTGGATCTAGGTTCATGAGTGATATCGGTCTGTAGTTCTCTGTCTTTGTTGGATCTTTCCCTCGCTTAGGTATCAGGGTTACGCTGGCTTCATAGAATGAGTTTGGGAGTACTCCATCCCTTTCTATACTGTGAAATAGTCTCAGTAGTATTGGGGATAACTCTTCTCTAAATGCTTGGTAGAATTCTGCCGTGAAGCCATCTGGGCCCGGACTTTTTTTGGTTGGCAGTGTTTTGATGACCTTTTCAGTCTCTTCCTTTGTGATGGGTTTATTAAGTTGTTCTGCTTCACGTTGTGATAATTTGGGTAGGTGGTATGAGTCAAGGAATTGGTCCATTTCCCCTAGGTTTTCAAATTTGTTAGAGTACAGTCTTTCATAGTATTCTGTTATGATATTTTTTATTTCTGTTGCATCTGTGGTGACAACTCCCCTCTCATTTCTAATTTGGGTTATTTGTTTCCTTTCCTGCTTTTCTTTAGTAAGTTTAGCCAGTGGTTTATCAATTTTGTGGATCTTTTCAAAAAACCAGCTTTTGGTCTTTTCAATTTCTTCAATTGTTTTTCTATTCTCTAATTCATTTAGCTGTGCTCTAATCTTTATGATCTCATTTCTTCTGGTGCTCGAGGGGTTCCTCTCTTGTTCTCTTTCTACTTGTTCAGGCTGTAGACTTAGTTCCTTGATTTGGATTCTTTCTTCCTTCCAGATGTGTGCATTTATGGAGATAAACAGACCTCTGAGCACTGCTTTGGCTGTATCCCATAGGTTCTGGTAGGAAGTGTTTTCGTTCTCATTGGAATCCATGAATTTCTTTAATTCATCCTTGATTTCCTCTATAACCCATGTTTTTTTGAGCAAGATGTTGTTCAGTTTCCAAGAGTTCCCCTTTGTATCTATGTTTTTTCTGCTATTGATTTCAACTTTTATGGCTTTATGATCTGAGAAGATGCTTTGCAGTAATTCTGTGGTATGGATTTTGTTGAGCATTGCATTATGGCCTATCACGTGGTCAATTCTGGAGAATGTTCCATGTGCACTGGAGAAGAAGGTGTAGTTGTCTGCTGATGGGTGGAAAGTTCTGTATATATCAATGAGGTTCAGTTGGTTAATTGTGTCAATGAGGTCTTCTGTATCTTTACTGAGCTTTTTTCTAGATGATCTGTCTAGTTATGAGAGTGGAGTGTTAAAGTCTCCCACTATTATTGTGGAGTCATCTAACTCTCTTTTGAGCGTAGTCAGTGTTTCTTCGACATATTTAGGTGCTCTGACATTAGGTGCATAAATATTTAATATAGTTAAGTCTTGCTTGTGTACTGAACCTTTCAGCAATAAATAGTGTCCATCTTTGTCCACGATGGTGGATTTGACATTAAAATTGATTTTGTCTGAGATTAGAATTGGCACCCCTGCTCTTCTTTGTTCATTGTTAGCTTGCTATATATTCTTCCATCCTTTAATTTTCAGTTTGTTCCTGTCTTTGGGTCTCAAGTGAGTTTCTTGGAGACAACATATGGATGGGTCGTATCTTTTGATCCAAGATGACACTCGGTGTCTCTTTACTGGAGCATTCAGTCCATTCACATGTGATGTAATTATTGATAGATATGTGTTCACTGCTGCCATTATGATATGTTTATTTTTATGTTGATGTTTTCTCTGTTGTTCTTACTAGTCTGTTGTGGGACACTCTTTTTTGTGAGTTGATTTTTCACCCTTTTCAGAGCTGGTTTTATAGTTGTTGAGACTCGTGTGTTAGATTTCTTGAAATGGTATGATACATCTTTGTTGTGCTTTACAGCTGCCCCTATGAACCCACTTAATAAACTATTCATAAACCCAATTTTAATTACTACCAGTCTTGTCATCTTCCTCTCCATCTGGAAGGACTATAACAACTGTAGTACATCCCTCTTTTTATTATGATGACACCATAGTTTTCATGATGATCACTGGATTCCTTCTTTCCATATCAAAGCTGTGATTTACTTTGGGGTCTTCCCTAAATGAGTAGAGTATTGAGTAGTATGTCGTTCTAATATATAAAGTTAGTGGTTTTGTTCTTCTAAGCCAAAGCCAAGAACTTCTTTCAGTATTTCTTGTAGTTTGGGTTTGGTTTTTACAAAGTCTCTGAGTTTCTGTTTATCTGGGAATGTCTTCATTTCATTTTCGTATTTGAAAGATAATTTTGCAGCATATATAATTCTTGGTTGGAAGTTCTTCTCCTTCAAGACTTTGAATGTGTCGTGCCACTGTCTCCGTGCCAGCATGGTTTCTGCTGAGAAATCTGACGAGAGCCTACAGGGTTTCCCTCTGAATGTTAGCTTTGCCTTGAGTCTTGCTGCCTTTAAGATTTGCTGCTTGTGTTTCATTTTGTTAAGCTTGATTATAATATGTCTTGGAGTCTTTCTTTTGAGGGCTATATTGGGTGGCGTACAATATGCATCTGAGGTGTCTATATTCTCTTCCTTCATGATTTCTGGGAAGTTTTCTTTCAACAGCTCAGCAACAATATTCTCTGTGTTCTCAGATGTCTCACCCTGTTCAGGGACTCCAATTAATCGAAGGTTGTTCCTCTTAATAGAGTCCCACATGCTTCTTAATGTTTCTTCATTTTTCTTGTTTCTTTTTTCTGATTTCTGCTCATAGACACTGGCATCAGTAGCTCTGTCTTCCAAGTCAGAAATTCTTTTTTCCATTTGTTCCATTCTGTTTTCTTGGCTTTGCATGGAAGTTTCTATGTCTTTTATTTTCTTCTTCATCTGTTGGATTTCAGAGTACTGGTGTTCCATCAGATCGAACAACTTGCTTAATTTTTCATTTTGTTCTGCTGCATTTTGGATAAGGTCTAGAAGGGCTCTGTATATAATCAATTTGTATTGACTTCCTGATGCTTTCATAAACGTTTCTTCATCTGGAAAACTCCTTGGTTGCTTTGTTTGGGAGCCTTCTGAAGCCATGAGTGATTGCTTGTATGCCACAATTGTCTGTTGCTTTTTCGGTCCCATGTGAGTATATAGAGGCTGGAAGAGGTACTGTGAGGATGGATTGCAAATGTTTCTCTAGGCTATCTTCAAGTGTAAAGCAAAAGGTATCTGAGCAGTTCACAAGTCAGTTAGGTTTTCAGGTGTAGAGGTCCCTCTTCTCATCTGACAAAATAAGCGCCACTATATCCAACCCCAGATGATAACAAACTAGTTCAGAATACAGCAATGCTACTGCCCTGTTGGCCTCTGATGACAGGGCCTAGCCTTAGCCAACAGTGCATCGAGTACTGGTTTTGTGATAGAAAAGCACTCTCCTGTGGGCAGGTTCTGGCTCCCAAGCTAAGAATTAGGTCCAGTTGCGGCCACCGTATCCAAGATGGCGTTCTCCACACAGGCAGCAGACAGAGGGGCTAAAGGTGCTGAGAGGTAGTGATTCATCTGCTTCTGTTACAGGGCCCCCAACGTAGGCAGCACTGTGCAAAATCACTACTTTTCTGTCGGAGAAGCGCTGTCCCATTTGCAGGCACTGTCTCTCGGGCTAAGAACGAGGTCCCGCTAAAATCTCAGTACCAACATGGCGTCCCGCACCCTGACCACAGAGTTCCGCACAAACCCCACTGAGGCAGCTACGAAACGAAAGGCTCAAAGTGGCTAGATTAACAGAGTCCCGAGCCTGGCTCTCAGAATATGGGAATTTTGCCTCTCTATCCCCCCAGCAGTGCGTGTGAGTCCAGCCGCCAGGCAAGGCCCAGCTCCGCCCGCCAGCCGAGACCGAGGAAAAAAAAAAGTCAAAACGGTGCGTTTACCTTCCGTCCGTGAGAGCCGGGGCTAGCCAGGAGTGGGAGTCAGCCAAAGAGAGGAGGTTTTTCACTGAGTGGTTTGAAGTCCCAATTAACAGCTCTGTGGCGTGTCCTGAGGCTGATTAGGTGATCAGAAGTCTCTGTTTGATTGTCAATTCAGGTCTTGGTTTCCAGAGGGATATAAGGAGATGTGAGCTTAGTCCGCCATCTTGACTCCGCCCCTGCCAATTTTCATAGATGTCCTTGAGTCTGTGGTCCTTTACTCTAGAGCCTAGGAACTTTGTCCTGTGAGATATTTGGTGATTTCTAATAGATTGTCCTTTGTGTGCTCTTTGGCTGTATTAACATACATTCAGTACCAACAATTATGTATGTAGACATATCAACAACCAAACCTGTATATGCCAGTGGTTGTGTTCTCTTACACCCTTGCGCACCTTTGTAGTACACTTTTCTACCTGTGTATCCATTCCTAAATCCTTGTTTGTTGGTAATATTGTTGCAGGATTTTCAGTTACAGTAATTACCCTACTTAAACCACACCCATTGCCACTTAGTTGATTCTGACTCTGAGTGACCCTATGAGACAGAATATAACTGGCCCATAGAATTTCCAAGGAGCACCTGGTGGATTTGAACCACCAACCTTTTGGGTAGCGGCCATAGCACTTTACCACTATGTGACCAGGGTTTCTGGTAATTACCCTACTTACCTTTTATTCTTGCATTCTTCTTCATGTTATTATTTGCTTCAGTCATGTTATGGTTTCCCCCATTTTGTGTATTGCCCTTCCCTTCACCAATATTGACAGGTGTCTTCTCTCTAGCTAGTGATTTTCTATGTCTTGGCTCCCCTTCCAATCCTGGCAGCAATTAAAAACTTTTTTTTTCTATGATTAAAGATTTCTTGTTTGTGTAATTTTATGTATAATTGTGGTCTCATACAGTATTTGTCCTTTTTTGATTCCCTTCATGCAACATACAGCCCTCCAAAGTCATCCATGTTATAGGATGTTTCGTGGATTTGTTGTTACTCTTTATCATTGTGTATTCCTCCCTTGTGTCTCTGTAACGGTTTATCCACTCATTTGTTGAAGGGCACTGAGATTGTTTCCGTCAGTTTGGTATTGTGAATAATGTTGCAGTGTGTATGCAAGTATCTGTTTGCATCACTCCCTTTATTTCTTTAGGGTATATACCTTGGAGTGGGATTGCTGAGTCATCTGGTTTTTCTAGTTCTACCTTTTCAAGGAATACGCATACCATTTTCCATAGTGGTTGTACCATTTTTCATTCCCACTAGCAGTATATTAACAGCTCCAGACAACATTGCCAGCATACATTATTTTCGTTTTTAATTTTTTTGGTTAATACCATAATACCTAGGAGTGGGATTGCTGAGTCATCTGGTTTTTCTATTCCTAAACTTTTATGGAACATTCATACCATTTTCCATAATTATTTTACCATTTTCCATCCCCACCAGCAATATATAATAACTTTACTCTCCAGACAAACTTGCCATCATATGTCATATTCTGCTTATTATTTTTTTAGTTAATGCCATTATTGTCTGAGTAAGATGACATCTCTTTGTAGTTTGGCATCTCTCTAATGTCTAATGACTGCAAAGGAACCTCCTCAAAGTATTCAAAAGTAAGGATATCACCTTGAAGACTAAAATGTGCCTAACCCAAGCCAAGATATTTTCATTCGCATCATATGCATGTGAAATCTGGAAAAAGAAATCTGAACGAAGAAGACAGAAGAAGAATTGATGCCTTTGAATTATGGTGTTGGAGAAGTATGTTGGATATACCATGGACCACCAAAAGAATGAACAGATGTGTTCTGGAAGAAGTACAACCAGAGTGCTCCTGGGAAGCAAAGATGGCAAGAGTGTGTCTTACATACTTTGGACATGTTACCGGGAAAGATCAGTCCCTGGAGAAGGACATCATGCTTGCTAGAGTGGAGGGTTGGCATAAAAGAGGAAGACCCTCAATGAGATCCATGGACACAGTGGCCGCAACAATGCGATTAAGCATAAAAACAATTGTGGACATGCACAGGACCGGGCGGTGTTTCGTTCTGTTGTTCATGGGGTCACTGTGAGTCGGAACTGACTCAACGGCACCTAACAACAACATCGAATGATTGTGAGCATCTCTTCATGCCTCTGCTAGCCACCTAAATGTCTTCTTTGCTGAAGTATCTCTTCGTGTCCTTTGCCCATTTTTCAATTAGATTGTCTTTTTATTGTTAAGGTCTTGAAGTTTTCTATAAATTTTAGAGATTAGACCCTCATCACATATGTAATAGCCAAATATTTTTTCCCAACTGTATATTCTCTTTTTCCTTTTTTAGAGAAGTCTTTTCATGAATGTGTCTAATTTTTAAGGGATCTGATTTATCTAGTTCATCTTCTGGTATTTATGCATTTTTACTTATATTTTGTGTTCCTTTTATGCCATATATTACAGCCTCTAGTGTTGTCTCTGTTATTTCTTCTATGATCTTTATGGTTTTCAGTTTTGTATTTAGTTCTTTAATCCATTCTGAGGTAGTTTTAGTGCATGGTGTGAAGTGTGGGTCCTCTTTCATTATTCCGCAGAGAAACATCCACTTTTACCAGCACCGTTTGTTAAAGAGACTGTCTCTTCCCCACTTAGTGGACATTGGCCCTTCGTTGAAGATCAGCTGTCTATAGGTGGATGAATTTACATTTGGAACAAACAGAACAGAACTGTCCGTCCTTGTACTAGTACCACACTGTTATAAGTACTGTGGCCCCTTAGTTGGTTCTAATATCAGGTAGTGTGAGGTCTCTGTCATGGACTAACTGGGTTCCCTAAAAAAACTAGCAGTTTGGTTGGCCATAATTCCTGGTATTGTGTGATGTTCTTCCATGTTGGAATTCCTGCCTCTAATAAGGGTGGATGAGTGGCAGTTGTGCAGGTAGAGCAAGATTCAATATATACGTTTGTTTTGTACCTTGAGGCAGCTTCTTGAGATATGAAGGAGAGAAGCTAGTAAAGACATTTGGGGATCTCACACCACCCAAAAACAGGGCTGGGAACTGATTGCATCCTTTGAGAAGTACTGTGGTCCCTGCATCTCTGAAGCATCCAGTCCAGGGGAAGATTGACAACAAGGCCTTCTACTGGAGCTGACACCCTGAATTGGACTTTGAGTTTACTGGACTGTGACAAATAAAATTTCTCTTTTTAAAACCATCCACTTGTGGTATTTCTATTAGAGCAACACTAGATAACTAAAATGGAATTTGGTACTGAGAGAGTAGGGTGCTGCTCCAACAAATACCTACAATGTGGAAGTGGTTTTAAAACTGTGAATTGATAGAAGACTCAGAAGGAACCAAGGAGAACTGTTAACACCAAAGAAGGCACAGATAGTGAGAAATAGCATAGAACTAGTGGCAGCAGCAGAAACAGATCAGCATGAGACAGTGCTGGAGCTGACTCACAGAGCAAGAGAGCTCAGCGCCTGTGCACAGAGGTTTTCTAGTGGAGTGGGGTACATCTGGGCACTTGAATCAGTAAAACTAGGCTTGCTGACCCAAGGAGTGAGAGAGCTGAGTGCCTGTGTGCAGGAAGCTATCTGGCAGAGTGGGTTGCTTCTGGGCACTTGAATCAGCAGAGCTACTAAGCTTTGGAACACTTGCCCCAGCAAGGCAGGCGTAGGCCTGAGGCCCAGGCCATGAGGTCATAGGAAGGAGAAGCTGAAAAGAGAGAGCATGAGAAGCTGAGCCACCTTAGTCTCAAAGGTATGGCCATGACCTCAGGGCTTTAAGAGAGTGGAGCCATGACCCCTGATGTTTCTAATTGTGGAGTGGCTACTCATCTGGACTCAGAAAATTGTGTGCCTGAAGCCAAAATAGCAAGAGTTGCTATCCCAGTGGGCCTGGAAGGTGGACCTGTAGTACAGGGCTGGGGGACTTCCACTCAAAATTTGGAGAGGGTGCCCTAAGGTCACCATGAGTCGGATCCGACTCGATGGCACTTGGGTTGGCCGATACCTAGAGTCCGGAGGGCAGGGCCATTGTATAAAATGTCTCAGAGAATGGAAAATTCCTTTCAAAGTCTTGAGAGCTAATGTGATGTGTTCTGTTAATTTGCTTGGTGCCTATTAAATGCCTTCTTTCCTCATGATTTCTCTCATCTGTAATGGAAATGTCTAGCTTGTACCTTCCTGTTCAGTCTGACATTTTCACAATGTTAAGTCTTCCTATCCACAAGCATGGTTTGTTCTTCATTTGTGTAGATCTCTTGGTTTCTTGCAGTACTTTTTTGTAGTTTTCTTTGTACAGGTCTTACATGTTCCTAGTTAGATTTATTACAAAGTTTTTTCTTCTTTTTTTTCCTGGGGTTTTTATAAATTGTACTGTTGAGGTCACGTAACTGATTAGACCCTGAGTGACCTGATTTGGGTTCTGGAGATTGAGCTAGCAAGTTCGGTCTCCCGACAGCTGGCAAACTAGGCTCCCCCTCCCCAAAGCACGTAAGGATGTGTCTTTTTTAGTAGAAAATGGTAGAAAGTTTATTAAAGGAAAGTGCATTCCAAAGAGGAACAGGTCAGTCTCCATGAGTGGAAAAAGACCCAGCATAGATTTTGGGGGTGCTTTCCATTGGCAAAAGCAGGTGGCAATATCATAGACGGGAGGCAGAGGTAGTAACCTGGTTTTTTATTGGGTTTGGGACTACTGTCACTACTTCATACTTGCCAGGAGGAATTGTTGTATTTGCATCACAACTGCCAGGAAGAACTTGTATTTGCCTCACATACCGCCAGGGATAACAGTTGCTATGTGGCAGATCAGATTCCCTTGGTAACCTTATAAATGCTGTGTGTGTTCTATGACACAAACCACGACTTTTGTTATTCCTAGAAAATGTTAGATTCTGGAGTAAAATATGTTACTATGTGGTGGCAGAGATCAGGTTCCCCAGCTAACCTTGACATTTCCCCCTGAGAAGACATGGGCCTGAAATCTCAATGGGAATGTGGGAAGTCAACTAGTCTTTGCTTGCTTCCTGCTGTTTGGGAGCATAGTCTTACCTACAAGTCAGACCTATGTTCCTCCAGTGCCTTGTCTGGGAAACATTGAGTTGTCTGATCTCCTACCTGGTTGGTGAGTATAGGCTGGCATTTTCATAGGACCATGAGTTTAACTTGGGATTGTAGCCTGGAAGAGATAAGGTGAATTAAGATATTAAGAATTAGGGGCTCAAAGGTAAGGGTAACCAAAAAGACTAATAAGGGGACTGTCAGTGGCAGTAATAGTGACATTAGCCAGTTGGGTTTTATAGCCAGTCTGCTTCCAGGGTATAATCTGGAGACAAATTAGGGATGGGGATCTGAAGTATTTCTGTTTTGGATGGCAGCTGCTTGTCCCTTGGTTCAGTTCCCCGATACTGATTGTAGCTCTCTGGTGCCCTCATTGGACGGACATGTAGTGGTAGAAGTGGGACTTTCTGCACATGTCCCCAGAGTTGGTTCCATCTGAGAAACAACTTTGAGGAAGTTTACACAATTGTTTGGGGACTTATCTCAGTGTCCCAGGACACAGTTAATATTGTTTGTCACTAGTTTGGGTCACACCACAGAGGCCCTCAGGCTCCCTATCCTACTCTTGACTGTGGATTCAAAAAGAGATACTACATTTTTCATAAGGTTTCCATTGTATGTTTTCCCACAGACTATACCGTCTGCCTCAACTCTCAAAGTTTTTATGTAACCTAACTAGGAATTTATTTTGGTATATACCAGTCTGTTTCTTTAATTTTTAATATATTAACCAACAGTATAAGTAATTCTTAGTCCTCATTTCTTATATTTAGTCATGTTTTTAAATGTATGTGTCCCCAATTTACTTAGTAATTTTTCTCCTAGCAATACAACAGAACAGTCAGGGATATCTAGAAAGGAATGCCTTGGTAATTGTAACCCCATCAGACATATGAGTAAAATTTTTTTTCCTTGGATTTTTCACCCAAGCCAGTAATTACATAGGGTCTCTTGGAGACTGGACCCATCAGGTAATTTAAGGTAGAGAAGGTGGCTATTGTGTCTCAGACAAATTTAATTTCCTTACTGTCATGAATTGACTTGTGTCCCCCCCAAAATATGTGTAGCCATGTGGCTGGGCCATGATTCCCTGTATTCTATGATTGTCCTCCATTTTATGATTTTCCTTTGCTGTATGTTAAAGGATTAGGGTGGGTCTATAAATCCCTTCAAAAGATCACTTCCGTTCTCTACTGTAAAGGGAGTTTCCATGGAGTATGGCTTGCACCACTCTTAATCCTTTCATTTTACAAGAGATAAAAGGAAAGGGAAGCAAGCAGAGAACTGGGACCCTCACACCATCAAGAAAGCAGCACCAAGAGAAGAGTGCATCCTTCAGACCTGAGGTTCCTGTACCAAGATGTTCCCTAGACAAAGACTGAAGCAATACTGTACCTTCCTCCAGAGCCGACAATGGGGAAAGCTTCCCCTGGAGCTGACATCCTGAATTTGGACTTGTAACCTACTAGACTGTGTCAGAATAAACTTTCCTTTGTTAAAGCTATCCACTCTGTGATATACCTGTTAGACCACACTAGCTGACTAAAACACTTACCTTCCACACCAAGTGTAAGCCTTATCTCTCTGATGTGTGGCCAGGAGGCAGACGGTTCTCGAGGCCACTGTCAGTGGTCAGCTTCTTAGACTCCTGAGAGAGTCCAGGAGGGCCTGTCTATCTGAGCCTTTTGTTGGGGAAGTCAACTGAACATCCTGCTGTAAGGCATTCAGGACACTCCACCTTAAAGTGGCCTCATTTTCAACAGTACCTGTAATAACCAGGGTCCATATTCACTGGCCAGTGAGGTGATCCATGTCTTGATATTCTCTGGAGGCTGACTGGGTTACCTTGAGGTGGCCCTCTGAGAGTTACAGCCAACAACAGACTTTATTTTTTTTTCCTCTGCCGCCAAATCCCTGATTAAACACCTTAAGGGTCTCCTCTACCAATTGGGAGAGTGGGGTCTGAGGTTTTGTCTCAAGCTTTGTAATTTCTGTCTAATCTCTGATGTGGACCAGGATATAAAATGTATGGCCATAATGGCTTTTTTTTTTCTTCCACTTTTGAAACTGGCATTTTTCCAAAAAGGTTTGGTGAGCCCAGCTAGAGTAAAACTGCTGGCTCTTTTCCTCCAGGTCCCCAGCTAAAAAAGTAGCTTCGGAAGTAGTGCTTTATCTTTTCTAAGGTAAATTAGACTCTTATCTCTCGGCCTTCCTCCTTGATAGGGTTGGGGGGGCATGTGGTTGTAAACTGGGGTGCTTTTTCCGTTTTGCCCCTTACAGCAAAAGGATTCAGTGGCATGAGAAACCAGCAGGGTTAAATTAAAGAGCCACAAGGGCATGTACCTTTTAAAAGCAGTAGCCTACATACGTTACCTCAATCTCCACAGAAGCCCAAAATCAGATTTTAGAAGAAATACTTGTATCCTTCATGGTTTTTCTCATTTGGATCATGATCTTACTATAGAATCTTTGATCAGAAACGTTCAGTAAGTCATAATTGAATACCATCAAGTTTTTAAAATCCCAGGCACTATACAGTGAATTAGGAAGTAAAAGAAAAATGCTAACAGTATCAGGCCAGTTATCTCAAATAACCAATGAAATTATTACCCTAAGGTCTTTGAACAAGGAAATAAATCTTAACATCTCATACGTAGCATCAGTAACTGTTTTTCATGTGTCTCCACAGCAATTCTGCAAAATCACAGATTCAAACCCACTAGTTAAATAATTTAGGAGAAAAGAAAATGTTTACTTATATCTAGAAAGTAGAGCCTTAAAACATCAGCAATATTTCCACATAAAGCCCACAGTGTATTTTTATATACTCAGCCTTATGTAGTTAGTTGGTCCAACTCGACGGCACTTGGCTTGGCTATGTAGTTATTTTTTATTCCACCTGATTTTGGATCAGCTGTAGTCTGTGAGGCCATCAGTTTCTGCAAAAAGTTTTGGATATCTGATGTCATAGTCCTTTAAACAAGTCTAATATCTTTGTTAAGATATTCTGGTCAAATGTTTTCAGAAAATCAAAAAACTGTAGATGACAAAAACTTAATAAAACATGATTAATAAAAATATAAGTAAAGGCCAAACAAAATCCAATCTGTTACAAAACCTTAGACAATAAAGGACAATTATTGTATGAGGACCCTACAATAAGAACTTAAAAACAGACTCATGCATAGAAGACTCAGATGGCTGCAAGGGTGGGGAGGGAAGGAGGGAGAGCGTGGGGTATAGATTAGATAGTTGATAAAAATTTGGTTGTGTGAAATCAGTGACAACACACGTTAGAAAGAAGATCAATTTTAACTGTACTTCAACATGACATGATTACTCCTCCCATCTTAACCCAATATTGCAAGGACAGAGTAGCTGTGGCAGGGGGGCCAGGGACTATGCTCTCAGGGGACATCAAGGCCAATTGGCATAACTAGTGTTTTGCTAAGAGAGTCTTCTTCACCCCAAATTGGTGAGTGGCACCTGGGGTCTTAAAAGCTGCCAAGCTGCCATCTGAGGTACACCAAATGGTCCCAACTCATCAGGAATGGATGATCACCAAGGACTGAAATGACATGGGGGAAAGAGAACCCAGAAGACAGAGAGATCCACGTGAGTGGGTGACTACATCGATATGTGACCAGAAGAACCAGATGGTGCCTGGTCAACACTAGTGATTAGCTGTGATGGGGCTCACAAAGTTGAGTCTCACTGGCAACATGAGAATAAAAAGGGGTGCACCCTGAGATCTCCACTAAAAGACCACAATTGATGGTCTAGGCACCTCGGGGTTCCCCTGGGAGCATGGCCCCTGGCCCTGATGCTGCCCCATCCATAAATCATAATGGAGGTCAACTCTTCAGACAGGAATGGATTGGACTTGGTGACACAGAGTGACCATATCATGTATGCACTTTGTGCTTCTATGCATCTATAGGATGTAATCCTGCTGACCTCTTACTGGAGGTGGGGGAGTGGATGGAGAGGAGGGGATAGGAGATTGCTGGGAGGATAAGACACGTATAGCAAGGAGAGGAAGAGTGTGCTGTCACCGGCCAGAGAGAGGAGCGGGAGCTACATATAGGTGGGCATGCAAATTTATATGGGAATGTACATTTTCACTCAATCATAACAGTAAACAAAACTTTATAGACAGTAATATTTCTAAATGTAATCATTATCCATATTTTTAAAGAACTTCAGATACCACACATTATCTTGAGGCAGAATACCACATAGGATATACCAAGATTATTTAGCCTCTAAATACCTATATAGTAGAAAAACTAAACTTATAGGTATGTAATTTGAATTCCCCAATCAAAGCATTGGCTTTGATGATGTTAGAATAAAATAATAATAATAAAGTTACAGTCAAGTTAGCAATTAAAACTAAACCAAACCAAGTGTTGTGAAGTTAATTCTGAATTATAGCGATCCTACAGGACAGAGTAGAATCGTTCCTTGTGGAGCACTTGGAGGACTGGGACTGCTGACCTTTGGGATAGCAGGCATAGCACTTAACCACTGTCAGCAGGGTTTCTCCAGTTAGTAATTAAGAAATAATAATAAAATTGTGACTTAATATTATATATTTGTTAAGTAATATTAGGCAAAAACATAAGAGGAAATAACCAACATAGATTTTAACCCAGTGAGAACTTGGCACTTGATTTTAACCCATGCCATATAATTTATTAAATAAGATTCTTCCACCTTTTCCCTTAAAAAGGATATTCATGGCTTTCCATGAAGTCTCAGAGTTGTTAGGAGTTTGTTATGGGTTAACAAGAAACAACACTACAGTTATTTAACTAAAGATCCTAAAGTAAGAAAACCTTAACTTTTTCTCCTTTATTAAGTCCTGTGGCTTGATTTTCTCACTCAGTAATGTGATTCTAATGAGAGGGCAAATCTTTGCCTTCAAGGGAGATAACACATGGAATAGGTTAACTGTTTACTCAGAAATCAGAGAAAAGTTTGTTATTTTAACAGCAAAAAAAAAAAAAGAAAAGAAATTCTTCCTAACCTCACTTTCTTAAAAATGTTGTAAATTAAACCACTAAACTTTTGTCAGACAAAACTTTTGATCATATCAAATAAATATTTTTCAACAAACCTCCATAATATATCCCTTTAAACAGCAAGAATGAACTCACTCATATTTTCTCTTGTTGCTTGAAAATATAACATATTATGCCTTTAAACTGTGACACATATCTATTTATTCAATTTGTTATCAGTAAGTTAACTAAAGGGTGCTGGAAATTACTTTTAAGCCTAGAATTGAAATAAACTTTGTTTAAACAGGTTAGGTGTTTATTCAATTTTTACCATGTCTCATATTTTTCCAATCTAATTTTAACTCGTAAAGTTTCTACCAACTGCCTTTGGAAATTACAAGTTCTCTGCTCAATTGACCAAGTCTCTTGTTAGGGTTGGAACACATTTTTTCGCAGCAAAGTTTTACACACACAGCAGTCAGCCTACAGGAATAACAATCTCTCAGACACTTTCCAGAGAAAGTTATAAACCTGCGGTACCCACAACTGAACACAAACTTCACAAAAATAATGAGGGGTTGAAAAACAGGTTGTCAGACAGAAGGCCAGTGTGGAAAGTAAAGACAAAAGATAGAAATGGGGCTGCAGTCCCCTTTAAGAGTGGTGCTGGTGCCACAAGAAGTTGGGAAAATAAGAATGGTCCCAGAAGACTGAGCACCAGCTGATTCCATTTTCCAGAATGAGATAATGGTTGTAAAGGACAAAGTGGGGGCAGGGGATTCTGACCCTAACAAAAGGCCTCATGGACATCTCTTCCTATTACCAAATGTCTAGGCATTACAAGACTTTTCCCTACCTTATTATGAAATGGGTGTCTGGGCCTGGCCCCTAGAATGCAAACCAAATTTCAACAAACCAAAAAACAAAGCAGGAAGACAAAACCGAGGGTGAGCGGTCCTCGGCCCTCTATTTAAAAAGACAGAAGACAAACCACGAGGGAAAAGGGTGGGTAGTTGCACTGTGGAGTAAGGAGAGGTAAGCTCAAGAAGCAAAGATTCAAGATTTCCTCATTCCCTTACCTGTCCAGGTGCTGGAATAGCTACTCACCTCAGCAGAAGGCTTGGAGTCAAAATTGATCTAGTGGCCACTTGCCTTGTCCTGTTGGTGAGGTGGCCTGTCTGTCTGTGTCAGGCTTTGGAGGTCTCACCTGATTTTAGGGGTTACCTCCTGGTCACCAAACTGCTACTGGGGGTCTCTGAAGACCCTCAAGGGTCCTTGAGGGACCCTTGTTTGGGGACACCTGGTTGGCTGCGGGGTCTGGGTTTGGGTTAGGATTGCTCCAGTTTTGTTAAGTGACTTAGTGGGACATATTAGGACTTAGTGGCCTCCATTCCGTGGGGAGGACCTGACAAGGAGAGTCGGGCTTGTGAGGCCAGCTTCCCAGCCTTCACTAAGCCGAAATTAAGAGGAATGGGGGGAGGTATCTGTCTTAGGCTGGGTTTTCCAGGGAAGCAAAACCAGTAACATGTGTATGTACAAGGAAAGACTTATATAAAGTACAAGGAAAGATATATATATAGATATCTATATCTATAGATATAGATATAGATCTCTCTCTCTCTATAGATATATACATGAAGGAAACAGCTCATGCAATTGCAGAAGCTGAACATTCCAAGTCCTGGCACCAGCCTCACGTGGCGATGGGAGCTGGTCAACCAAAGGTCAGCAGGTCAGAGACCAGAGTTCTAGATCACTGATTGTGTAGGTCGGTGGATCCCATGCTGGTGGCCAGGCAGAACTGCAGAGGCAGCGAACCCAGGATCGGCAGGTCGGGGAACAGGACTCTCAAGAGCTGACTGTAAGGGTTGATGAATGTAACAGCTGCTAGTTCAAGTCCAGGAATCAGACGCCAGAAGAGAGCAAGCACTGCTGACTATGTGAGCAGACTGGCTGTAGGTGGTGGAAGGTGAAGAGAAGAGAGCTGAGGGGCGGGAAGCCACCACAGGCCCCGCCCTGCCACTTAATACAACAACCAAACATGGAGTAGCCAAGATGACATAATTCTGACCACCCACCACAGCATCCCTCCACCCTTCTCCGAGGATTCCCCAGGGAGGAGTATCGCTGCCTTCCTCCCCAGCTCGATCTCCTGGATACTCACACCCTAGAAACTGTCAGTGAGACTGGACCAGTTAGGGCATCCCTCCTCTGTAGGTCACTCCTGAGACTGGTGTGTGTTTTGTCCCTTTTTCTCTGTTTTGCACATCCCAACTCACCAGTTTCTTAGGGGCATCCATCCAGCTACCTTAAAGGTTTTCCAAAGAAGGGTCAGGAGAGCCAGAACTCAAAGGGGTGTTATTACACTCCCCCAAGGGGGCCCTTTGGCCTGTTGGAGAAAGTTCCTCAGATTAATATTTTTGTGGGCATAGTTAAAAGGGAAGAATAGGCCCAAAGGACATGAGAGGAGATGTCTGATGAGAAAGCGCAGTCAGTCAGGGACCCGACCGGGAGCTTAGTCTGATTACCGGAGGTGAGACAGATACGTAGCTATCGGAGGCGCCCTACAAAAGGGGCAGTGTTAAACCTCATTTGGGGCCTTGACAGGGGCCAAAGAGAGAGTGGCCTTGAGTAGGATCCCCCCATATGGTAAGAGTGAATCCGCCCCAGAGGTCCCCATCACTCACCAGTAGAAGGAAGAGGAAAGTCAGGCCAGAGGTGAACCAGTTCCCGGGTTTAGGCACCAAAGTGTCGAGGTCACGTGACTGATTAGACCCCGAGTGATCTGATTCGGGTTCCAGAGATTGAGCTAGCAGGTGCGGTCTCCCGACGTGTGGCAAACTGGGCTCCCTCTCCCCCAAAGCACACGAAGAGGCATCCTTTTTGGTAGCAAATGATGAAAAGTTTATTAAGCGAAAGTACGTTTCAAAGAGGGAACAGGTCAGTCTCCATGAGTGGAACAAGACCCAGCCTAGACTTTGGCGGTGCTTTTTATCGGCAAAAGCAGGAGGCCATATCATAGATTGGAGGCAGCGGTAGTCACTTGGTTTTTGATTGAGTTTGAGGCTCCTGTTGCCACTTCACACCTACCAGGAGGAATTGTGGTATTTGCACGACAACTGCCAGGGAGAACTCTTGATATGTGGCAGAACAGGTTCCCTTGGCAATCTTATCAATACTGTGCTGTGTTCTATAATGCAAACCACGACCTTTGTTATCCCTAGAAAATGTTATATTCTGGAGTAAAACATGTTATTATGTGGCAGCAGAGATCAGGTTCCCCAGCTAACCTTGATGGTACTGTCTGCCTGATTTCCTTTTTATAGTTCTCTTTGCTTGTGTAGAGTAATCCAACAGATTTTTGTGTGCTGATCTTCTATCCGTGAACTTAATTGTTCTACATACTACATACCTCGCTGTTGAACATCACTACAGTCACCTTTGAAGTACTGTCCTTGGGAAGCTATGCACCGACACCAGCGCCTAGTTCACCCTTCAAAACAATTTTGGAACTCTGTCTGAAATGGCCATTGTGTATGGTGGCACAGTGGCCAGTTTGTGAACTTAAGTGTATGGTTGTCTGTGAGGGAGTTTTCAGCCAATAAACAAATAACTGTATTGGAATACCCCCCGTACTCACCTGAACTGGCCCCCAATGCCTTTTTTCTTGAATCAAAGATAAAGGAAATATGGAAAGGAAGACATTTGGATGACACTCAGGACATCAAGGGTAATATGATGACAGCTCTGATGGCCATTTCAGAAAGAGTTCCAAACTTGCTTTGAAGGGTGGACTAGGCACTGACATCAGTGCACAGCTTCCCAAGGGGAGGACTTCAAAGATGACCATAGTGATATTCAGGAATGAGGTATGTAGCACTTTTTCTAGAATGAGTTTGTGAACTTAATTGTCATACTTTGTATATATACACATTGACATACAAGTAGTCCCTGACTTAAGGTGTATTTGAATTACAGGAACTACACTTACCAGCATCCTTCTTGTTTTGTACATCCTTTTGTTAGTAATATGTACTGCATACAGTGTTGCAGCACATTAGCTAGAGGATTAGCTGTAGTTTCCTCTAAACTAAGTGGGGAGCTTTTGTTGCTTGAATGCATGGATCCAAATGCTAATAGCCTTGCTGGTACCAAGAGAGACTATTACACATACTGGTATGTAACCTCCATTTTCAGTATCTTTAAATATCCTTTGAAGACTAATGTTGAATGTCTTCATACTATTCCATCAGATGAGCAGAGAGCAGGCCTCTGTGACACTGGAAACCCAATCCCCACAGCCTGGGGAGGAAGAAGAGGTGAGAAAAGAATGGGAGAAGGTGACCCATTGGTACGGCCATACCAGTGTCATGCTGAGGTCCTTGTCCGGGGCTAGGGATACATCAGAGATTGGTCAGGCCTGACTATATTACTGGACCATGCGTAGGTAAGGAGAGGAAATGGAAGCAGCAACATAGCTCCCCCTGGTGGAGGAGAGGCTGAGCTACATGATGGCTGCAAAGAACCTGGGGGACGGCGTAGGGCCTCCTCCAGGAGCTACCCAGCTTTCCCCTGACACTTCTAAATCTTTTCCCTTGATTTCTCACCCCCCAACCCCATTTTGCCTACGAAGGGCCAGCCTCCTGTCTGAAATGGCCATTGTGTATGGTGGCACAGTGGCCAGTTTGTGAACTTAAGTGTATGGTTGTCTGTGAGGGAGTTTTCAGCCAATAAACAAATAACTGTATTGGAATACCCCCCCCCCCACTCACCTGAACTCACACATCCCATGAGAAAATAGTGGACAACAATTCAATACTGGAAATCATGCCCTCGCCAAGTTGACACACATTTGGGGGGGCACCCAATTCAGTCCATAACACTGAGTTTCCAAGGACACCAAACATGGCTGCCATCTGCTCCTCATCCTCCTGCCCTACCTCAGTCTACAAGATTAGGTTGTATCTTGAGTCAATCTGTTTTGAGATGTGAAAGAGAGAATCAAGCAGAAAGACAAGGGGCCTCATTACCACCAAGCAAGAAGAGCCAAGAGTGGGCATCCTTAGAAACTGGGTTCCCTGCATTGAGAAGTCCTGTCCTCTCCTCCCCACTTACACATTAAGGCTGGATTTACCTTCAGAACCTCTATCGACAAAGCTTTTCTATGGAAATCTACATACAGACAGTTGAAAAATCCTGTCATCTTGAACGCAAGGAAAAGGATTGAGGTGTGTTCAGGTTGTATATTAAAAAGAGTAATAAAAACTCATGCCAACATGTCAGTGAAAAGCTGCTGAAAGCAAGACCTCATGGTAAGTTGTTTACTAATAGACCAGTTGAGGAAAAGCGTGAAATTTGTCAGCAACAGCAGCCGAAAATCAGAAGTCTCAGTTTGTATTCAGCAGAGGCAACTCATCAAGTCTGTTAATCCTTGCACTTCATTCTGGAAATGCAAGACTTAGACTTTTTGCATCTTTCCTTCGTGTCTCCAGATGCGAAACACATCCTCCCTGTCATATTGTTTCAGAAATAACTTTGTCATTGCTTAGGCATCATCAGCAGAGACCTCTTGAACTCTCATCCATCATCTCCCACGCATATAATCCTTTCTTTTTCCAACACAGACTTAATATGAACTTCCAGCATACATATCAATCAAAATGTGTTTTGTTTTTTTAATTTACAGCCTGGAAAGAGTGTCACAAATGCTTTTGATAGCACATTCTTTAGGACCAAACTAGCGAAATTCATTGTTTTATCATCAATGGATTTCGATCAAAACAATTGTGAAGTGTAAGGCTGAAGGAGAATGAATGCATGCTATGTGGGATGTTCTAGTTCTTTATACAGTACCAATCATATTTTTAGGTATTTCAGCTCACAGAAACAGCTACAACAAATAAAAAAACAACAACAGATGCCAAACCAATTTTGGGGTAGTTGTTGCATGTTTTTCTTTCTTGGAATTTATTGACTCTAAACCCCACTTGTGATCACTAGATTTTATTGGGCTTAGTGGGTAGTTCTTGTGATTTACAGAATTTACATGGCAACCTAATATAGATGAAGTACTTGTAGCACATTATTCTGTACGTATGGAGCCCTCGTTGCACAGTGGTTAAGAGCTCAGCTGCTAACCAAAAAGTTGATAGCTCAAATCCACCAGTCGCACCTTGGAAACCTTCTAAAGCAGTTCTACTCTGCCCTAGAAGGCCACTATGAGTCGATATTTTGATCATTTTTCAGATGTACCTGTGAGTCCTTTGCCCACCCTGGAACGGGGGTGGGCTGTGATAACTGTCACTGAAGTGGTGGATTTGGATTATGGGACTTTGGTTAAAAACAGAAAATGACAAATGCTTGTCTCTCCTTGCTGCTCCTTCCCTCTCTACACAGAATCTTTCGGTCTGTTACTGATTTATGCTCTTTGATCAGATGTGCACTTGACAAAGAAAATACTCAGAAAGCAGGCTCAGATCCACAGGAATCCTGAGAGAGATGATGAAGGTTGTTTTGGTCTTTGGCCTTCTCTCTTAGAAATGCCCCCAGAAAGATGGGAGCATGCAGCTGCCATCATTATAAATTATCTACAGTCATTAGAGCAGTTTGTAATTTTCAGTCTATTAATTCAAAGGCAATTACTGAACCCCTGCTATTGGGCAAGCATTGTATTAAATTCTTTGTATAAAATGCAGGCTATTCTTGCAAGGCAATCGTAGGGCTGTGATTTTTAATCCGCTAGTCATGTTCAAAGGTGTTACAGCTAGAGCTTCTAAGCTAAAACTAAAAACACTTAAATGGACCTCAGGCCCCAGTTATTTTTCTTGTAAGTTAAACTCTGAATAAACTAAGAAAACCCGTCGCCATCTAGTGAATTACAGCTTGTGGAGACCCCATGTGGTACACAGAAAAACTGCTCCATAGGGTTTTCTTGGCTGTCATCTTCACAGAAAGACATCACCAGGTATTTCTTCCACAGCACTACAAAAAAAAAAAAAAAGTTGACACAGAGTCAATTCCAACTCATGGTGATCCTATAAGGCAGAGTAGAACTGCCCCATAGAGTTTCCGAGGAGCACCAGGCAGATTCAAACTGCCGAACCTTTGGTTAGCAGATGTAGCACTTAACCACTATACCACCAGGGTTTCCACAGCACCACTGGGTGAGTTCAAATCATCGATCTGTCTCAGTCATCTAGTGCTGCTGTAACAGAAAAGCCACTAGTGGATGGCTTTAAAAAGAGAGATTTTATCATTACAGTCCGGTAAGCTACAAGTCCAAATTCAGTATGAGACCATCTCAGCACAGTAACCTCCGGTCCAAAGGATGCACTCTGCTCTCAGTCCTTGGTGTGAGGTTCCCAACACACTGCTGGCTTCCCTTTCCTTTTATCTCTCAAGAGATGACCTCAACACAATCCAAGCTTGTGGACTGAGTCTCTCCTTACCAAAACAGCCGCTTGCAATTATCCCTCATGAGCGTCAGAGGGGCAGCATTCACAGCACAGGGGAGAACTCAGGCTCTGCTGGAACTCACGGCAGAGCCAAACTGATACACACGTTTTGGGGGGGAACACAATGCAATCCATGACACAACTTTCAGCTAGTAGCCAGGAACAAATCTTTGGGCCACATTCATGGACATTAAACTCTGAATGGACACGAATAAAACTTCTTCCACATATTTGTAAAGTGTATGAGGCTAAACTCACTGGGGCATCATCTGCTCTGAAGATGTGTTTCTATCTGCAGAGAAAGCGATCTCTAAAGCATTATATTATTAGATAAAACTAGAAAGAAAAAGATGCTCTGAATTCCTACTGCCATTGTCTTGCGTTAAGCACTCATCACTGTTTGCCGGCTCTAATCTAATAGCTCTTCATTGGCCTGTCCCCTTGTTTACACTACCTATAGAGAAATGTGTTTCAAAATGCAAATCGTATCCCTTTATTTCCCCAAGCAAAAATACTGTGGATTGTTGACCATAGTCATTCAGATTAAATTCTGAAGCATAATATAACCCAGATCTGTTTTTGAAAAGTAGATTTTTTTTTCTGGAGAAGTTTCAGGTTTACAGAAAAATTGTTGAAAAAGTTCCCATTTCTCCCCTCTCTCCACTGCATACTCTTTCTCTTGTTATTAACAATTTCCTGGTGACACAGTCATTCAGTGGTACATCTGCTAACCAAAAGGTCAATAGTTGGAATCCAGCAAGTGCTCCTTGGAAAATCTATGGGCCAGCTTTACTCCATCCTATAGGATTGCTACCATGAGTGGGAATTGACTAGACTGCAGTGGGTTTAAATTTTTGTTTATTTGTTGGCTTTTGGGATTTGTGTATGTGTTTGTTTTGTTTTTGTATTTGTGTGGTACATTCTTAAAGTTGATGAAAGAGTACTGATATATTATTATCAACTAATATCCACAGTTTAATTAGTATCTACTCACTGTGCTGTGCTTTTTAACAGACCTCGTCTCCACCTAGAGCCCTCCACATGCACAGGCTCCAGCAGTACTGCCTGGAAATGCACCAAGCAAGCTATATGTGCTCACATCTCTGTGCCTTTACTCATGGTTGCTTTCTCCACCTGAAATGTATTTCTCATTTAATAAAACCCATTTGATTCATCTCAGATCTCTTCAACTCTATCTTGAATAAACCAAACCCATTGCCATCGAGTCAATTCTGACTTATAGCAACCCTAAAGGACAGGATAGAACTGCCCCATAGAGTTTCCTAGGAGGGGCTGGTGGATTTGAACTTTCGGTCTTTTGGTTAGCAGCCATAGCTCTTAACCACTATGCCATCAGGGTTTCCACCTTGAGTAAGTCCACCCTGATTCTCTCAGTTAAAATTGTTTACTCTTTCTTTTAAGCAGTACACCCTGGAAGTCTAGTGGCTAAGAGCTTCTACTGCTAACCACAAGGCCAACAGTTTGAATCCGCCAGCCACTCCTTGGAAACTCTATTAGGGCAGTTCTACTCCACCCTATAGGGGAACTATGAGTTAGAGTTGACTTGATGACAGTTGATTTGTTTTTGTTTTGTTTTTTTAAGCACCACCATGGGTGGTTTGTTTGAAGCCTTGTTATAGCATGTAGGAAACACTGGTGGTACAGTGGTTAAGTGCTACGGCTGATAACCAAACAGTCGGCAGTTCAAATCCACCAGAGACTCCTTGGAAAACTCTAGTGGGCAGTTCTACTCTGTTCTGTGGGGTCATTAGGAGTTGGGGTCCACATAACTACAATGGGTTTGATTTGCTTTTTTAAATGTACATAGAATGTAGATCATCCTGGCAGGTATAGGTCTGGAAAGCATCCTATTCCTCCTTAAGTCAGTTTCAGTGCTTTGTGTCTTTCTAGAATTGGTCCATTTCATGTAGGTTTCTAATTTGTTGGCACACGGTTATTCATAGTATTCTCTTATAATCTGTTCTACTGCTGTAAACCGGTAACAGTGTCCCCTGTTTCATTCCTGATTTTGGTAATTTTGACTCTTTTTGTTTCTTGGTTATTTTAGCTACAGGTTGAGGGCATACTCCAAATCTTCTGTCGTCACATGTGCCTGAGAGTGCTGCTTGTAACTACTGTACACTATTAACAATATCGAAGCTGGCTTCAAAATGACAGATCTAACAATTTATATGCAGTTTGTGAATTCAAGTTTCATTATTACATTGAAGTACTTGACATGAAAAAGACTGAACTTAAAGTCTATTCATATTATTACAAGAAATTACATCTAATTTGCCAACAAAAGAACAAGAAGAGCTATTAGAGTTTTAAAAAATATTATATTGTGTTTTCAGTAGAGGTTTACACAGCAGGTTAGGTTCCCATTCAACAATTGCTACACAAATTGTTGAATAACATTGGTTACATTCTTCACAATTCCTGAGCATTGTCAGTATTTCCATTCTGACTGCTTCATGTCCATTAATCTAGTTTCCCTGCCCCTTACATTTAAAAATATTGGTTGACTGATTGATTTTATTGTTGTTGTTGAGAATGTACACAGCAAACTACACAGCAATTCAACAATTTCTGCATCTGCAATTTGGTGATATTGGTTATATATCAATTCTTGAAAAATTTTCAAAGGTTGTAAAAATAACATTTAAAATTTTTTATCACCCACTTGTACAAAGTTTCTCTCATTAATCAAGATTGTCAATGGTTTCAAGAGACAGTATTTGATGGTCTTGAGCAGGAATTTCTGTGGGAAAGCATAAAATATGTTATGGAAAATTAAAGACTTTGGCAAGAATCAGACTAATGCCCCACCTCTAACAATTATGAAAACTGAAGGAATCAAAAATCAACTGGGGCAATCAGGAAGATCACCCAGTGTTGTGGAAGATCAAAGAGAAGGAAATACACTACGGGGAGTTCTAACTTCCAGTTCCCTGTCTGTCAGAGCATCACAGTTGCACAGCTCAGAACATGGTGGCCAAAGAAAAAGCTATGGCTGAGCGCTCGTGACAGTCTCACTGGGGTGGAGAAACAAACTCTGGAATTTGACACAACATCTGCAACAATGAGAATGGTGCAGGGCAGGGCAATGTTTTGTTCTGTTGTACACAGGACCACTATGAGTCAGTAAGGACTCCACAGCATCTAGCAAAGAGAGACACAGAGAGGGTCAAGTCACTTGAGAGGTCAAGATTATGGGGGACAGCTAAGTACAGAGATGTGAGCACAGTATTCTGCATGATATTGTGCCTCAAGGATTTTTTTTATTCCTAAGCTATAAACATTTGGGATGAGCCCTATGACACCAGATAGAAGGCAGAGTTTTTCTTTTTTTTCTTTATGATTGAATGAAAACATACATTCTCATATAAATTTGCATGTTCACCTACATGGAGCTTCAACTGCTCTCCCTGCACCGTGACAGCACACTCTTCCTCTCTGTTCCATACATGTCCTATCCTCCCAACAGTCTCCTATCTTCTCCTCTCCACCCACTCCCTTTCTTCTAGTATGAGGTCAGCATGACAACATCTTATAGATGCCTAGAACCATAAGTGTCCACAAAATACAGTCAATCTCCATCGCCAAGTCCAATTCATTGCTGTCCGAAGAGTTCAACTTCATTGTGATTTATAGACAGGGGCAGTGTCAGGGCCAGGGGCCATGCTCCCAGGGGAACCCCAAAGTCCCTGGACCATCAATTGTGGTCTTTTAGTAGAGATCTCTGGGTGCACCCCTATTTATTGTTGTGTTGCCAGTGAGACTCAATTTTGCGAGCTCCATCGTGGCTATCACTGGTAGTGGCCAGGCACCATCTGGTTCTTCCTGTCACAAGTCGATGTAGACACTCAGTCTCGTGGGTCTCTGTCTTCTGGGTTCTCTTTCCCCCATGTCGTTATGGACCTCGGTGATTATCCATTCCTGCTAAGTTGGGATCATTTGCTGTACCCTCAGACGGCAGCTTGGCAGCTCTTAAGACCCCAGACACCAACAACCAGTGTGGAGTCAGAGAGTCCTCATTAGCAAAATACTAGTTGTGCCAATTGGCCTCAATGTTCCCTGAGAGCACGGTCCCCAGACCCCCGCCCCAGCTACTTTGTTCTTGCCATATGGGGTTAACTTGGGAGGAGTACACGAGTTGTACTGAAGTTCAGTTAATATTGATCTTCTTACTAATGTGTGCTGTCACCAATTTCACCCAACCAAATTCCTAATAACTATCTAATCTAAACCCTCCCTCCATCATCCTCCCACCCTCCCCACCCTTGCAGCTGTCAAAGAGTCTTCTGTTATGCATGAGTCTGCTTTTAAGTTCTTATTGTAGGGGTCTCATACAATATTTGTCCTTCTGTCGCTGACTACTTTCACTCAGCATAATGTCCTCCAGTTGAAACCAGGTTAAGAGACGTTTCCTAAAATCATCATTCTTTATCATTGCATAGTGTTCTATTGAGTATATATACCACACCTATCCATTCTTCTGTTGTTGGGCATCTGGCTTGATTCCATCTTTTTGCTATTGTGGACTGTGCTGCAATGAACATTTGTGTGCATGTATCAGTTGGTGTGAATGGCCTTGATTCTGTAGGATATATTCTAAGCAGTGGAATTACTGTGTCAAATGGTTTATCTATATCCATTTTTTTAAGGGAGCACCAGATTGCTTTCCAAAGAGGTTGCACCATTGTGCAATCCAGCCAACAGTGTAGGAGAGTTCCAATCTCCCCAGAGCCTCTCTAGCATTTCTTGTTTTGCATTTTTTGGAACTTTGTTGGGGTGAGATGGTATCTCATTGTCATTTTGATTTGAATTTCCTTAATAGCTAATGATCGTTAGCATGTCTGCATGTGCTTTTTGGCTGCCTGAATCTCCTCTTTAGAGAAGTGTCTGTCCATCTCTTTGTTCATCACTTAATTGGATGATTTATCTTCTTCTTATTGATATTTGGTAGTACCTTATAGGTTATGGAGATCAGGTGTTGGTCTGACATAGAGTTGTCAAATATTTTTTCCCATTTTGTAGGTGACCTTTTAAATTTATTAATAAAGTCTCTGGAGGAGCAAAAGTAATTGATTCTTAGTAGTTCCCATTTATCTTTTCCTCTATTGATAATTGTGGTTTGTTTGACAGATTTTGAAGTCTGTCTATGTTGTGTAATAAACCTTCCATTGTTGTTGCTACTTTTTCTTGGATGAGTTTTATTGTTTTAGATTTAATAGTTAGGTCTTTTATCCAGTTTGAGTTGGTTTTTGCATAAGATGTAAGATATGGGTCTTGTTTGAATTTAGTGCAGATGGATACCCAATTTTGTCAACACCATTTGTTGAAGAGATTGTTTTTACCCCAGTTCAATGTCTTAGGGCCTTTGTTGAATATCAACTGTTCATAGGCACATGATGTCATCTCTGGGGTCTCAATTCTGTTCCACTGATCTGTCTGTCTGGTTTTGTACCAGTACCAGGCTGTTTTAACTACTGTGGCAGTGTAATAGGGTCTAAGGTTGGGTAATGAGAGGCCTCCAAGTGTGTTCTTCTTTAGTAATGCTTTACTTATCTGGGACTTCTTCGTGTTCCAAAGTTGGTAATTGGTTCCTCCATCTCATTAAGAAACATCGCTGGAGCTTGTATTGGGATTGCATTACATAAGTAGATTGCTTTGGGTAAAATAGACATTCTCACAATGTTAAGTCTTCCTACCCATGAGCAGGGTAAGTTGCTCCGTTTATATAAGTCTCTGTTAGTTTTTTCTAGAAAGGGTTTGTAGTTCTCTTTGTAAAGGTCTGTTATTTCTCTGGTTAAATTTATTCCTAGATACGTTATCTTCTTAGGGGCTACAGTAAATAGTACTGACTTGGTGATTTCTTCCTTAATAATCTCGTTGTTAGTATAAAGGAATCCTATTGATTTACATTTATCTTGTATCCTGAGACTTTGCCGAACTCTTCTATCAGTTTGAATAGTTTCCTTATGGATTCTTTGGGATTCTCTGCATATACAATCATATCATCTTCAAATAGAGAGATTTTTAGTTTTTCTTTGCTGATGCAGATTCCTTGGTCTTGTCTAATTGTTCTGGCTAGAACTTCTACTACAATATTGAATAGGAGAGGTGAGAGTGGGCATCCTTGTCTAGTTCCCATTCTCAAGGGAAACTCTTTGAGTCTCTCTGCATTCAGGATGATGTGGGCAGTAGGCTTTGTATAATGGCCCATATTGCATTGAGGTATTTGCCGTGTATTCCTATTTTGCTGAGAGTTTTTAGCATGAATGGGTGTTGGACTTTATCAAATGCCTTTTCTGCATCAATAGACAAGATCAGGTGATTCTTGTCTTTTCTGATATTTATGTGGTTGATCACATTAATTGTTTTTCTCATGTTGAACCAGCCTTACATCCCTGGTAGGAATCCAAGTTGGTCATGATGGATTATTTTTTACTTTCTTTTTTTGGATATGTTGCTGTATTCTATTGGCAAGCATTTTGTTGAAGATTTTTGCATCTAGATTCATGAGTGATATCGGTCTGTAGTTCTCCTTTTTGGTTGGGTCTTTCCCTGGCTTTGGTACCAGGGTTATGCTGGCTTCATAGAATGAATTTGGGAGTATTCCATCCCTTTCTGTACTGTGAAATAGTCTTAGTAGTATTGGAGATAACTCTCCTCTAAAAGCTTGGTACAATTCTACAGTGAAGCCATCTGGGCCCTGACTTTTTTTGGTTGGCAGTTTTTTGATGACTTTTTCAATTTCTTCCTTCGTGATGGGTTTATTAAGTTGTTCTGCGTCCCCTTGTGATAATTTGGGTAGGTGATATGAATCAAGGAATTTGTCCATTTCCTCTAGGTTTCCAAATTTGTTAGAGTGCACTCTTTCATAGTATTCAGCTATGATATTTTTTATTTCTGTTGGATCTGTTGTGACAACTCCCCTCTCATTTCTTATTTGGGTTATTCATTTCCTTTCTTGTTTTTCTTTAGTAAGTTTAGCCAATGGTTTCTCAAATTTGCTGATCTTTTCAAAAACCCAGCTTTGGTCTTTTCAATTCTTTCAATTGTTCTTCTGTTCTCTAATTCATTTAGTTCTGCTCTAATCTTTATGATCTGTTTTCTTCTGGTGCCTGAGTGGTTTCTCTGTTGTTCTCTCTCTAGTTGTTCAAGCTGTAGGGTCAGTTCTTTGATTTGGTTTCTTTCTTCCTTCCAGATGTGTGCATTTATGAAGGTAAACCGACCTCTGAACACTGCTTTGGTTGTATCCCATAGGTTCTGATGGGAAGTGTTTTCATTCTTGTGGGAATCCATAAATTTCTTTATTTCATCTTGATTTCTTCTATAACCCATGATTTTTTGAGCAAGGTGTTGTTCAGTTTCCATGCGTTCCACTTTCTATGTTTGTTTCTGCTACTGATTTCAATTTTTATGGCTTTATGATCTGAGAAGATGCTTTGCATTAATTCAGTGGTATGGATTTTGTTGAGAATTGCTTTATGTCCTAACACATGGTCAATTCCGGAGAATGTTCCATGTGCACTGGAGAAGAAGGTGTAGTTTTCCACTGATGGGTTGAAAGTTCTGTATATGTCAGTGAGGTCTAGTTGGTTAGTTATGGCAATAAGGACTTCTGTGTCTTTACTGAGCTTTTTTCTAGATGATCTGTCCAATATTGAGAGTGGAGTGTTGAAGTCTCCTACTACTATTGTGGAGTGATCTCTCTCCTTTTTGAGTGTAGTCAGTGTTTCTTTGATGTATTTAGGTGCTCTAATATTAGGTGCGTAAGTAGTTAATATAGTTAATCCTGTTTGTGTATTGAAGCTTTCAACAGTAGTGTCCATCCTTTTCAACAATGGTGGATTTTTCATTCAAATAGATTTTATCTGAGATTAGAATTGCCACACCTGCTCTTCTTGCTTCATTGTTAGCTTGATGTATATTCTTCCATCCTGATCTGTTGGATTTCAGAGTACTGGTATTCCATCAGATCAAACAGCTTGTTTGAATTTTTCCTTTTCTTCTGCTGCATTTTGTGTAAGGTCTAGAAGGGCTCTGTATACAATCATTTTGTATTCACTTTCTGATAATTTCATAAAAATTTCTTCATCTGGCAAACTCCTTCCTTGTTTTGTTTGGGAGCTGTCTTAGGCTGGGTTTTCTAGGGAAGCCAAACCAGTAACACCTGTAGGTACAAGGAAAGATTTATAATATATAGATAGATAGATAGATATAGATATAGATATAGGAAACAGCTCATGCAGTCACAGAAGCTGAATGTCCCAAGTTCTGGCACAAGCCTCACATGGCCACAGAAGCTGAGGAACCCAAAGTCAGCAGGTCAGAGACCAGAGTTCTAGATCACCGGTTGTGTAGGTCAGTGGATCCCAAGCTGGTGGTGAGACGAAGCAGCAGAGGCTTGCAAACCCAGGATCGGCAGGTCAGGGAGCAGGAGCGGCAGAGGCTGGCAAACCCAGGATCGGCAGGTCAGGGAGCAGGACTCTCAAGTGCCAACTCTAAGGACTGATGAATCCAACAGCTGCTAGTTCAAGTCACGGAACCAGATGCCGGAAGAAGAGAGCAGGAGCTCCTGGCTACAAGAGCAGACCAGCAGTAATAGTGGAAGGTTGGGAGATGAGAGCTGAGGGGCAGAGAGTCACCACAAACCCCGCCCTGCCACTTAATACAGCAGCCAAATATGGAGTAGCCAAGTTGACATAATCCTGACCACCACAGGAGCCTTCTGAAGCCATGGCTGATTTCTTGTATTCCACAAGTGTCTGTTGCTTTTTGGGTCCCATGTGAGTAAGTAGAGGCTGGAAGAGATACTGTGAGGATGGACTGCAGATGTTTCTCTAGGCTGTCTTAAAATGTAAAGCAAAAGATATCTGACCACTTCCCAAGTCAGTCAAGTTTTCAGGTGTAGAGGTCCCTCTTCCCAGCTGGCAAAGTAGGCACCTCTATATCCAACCCCAGACAATACAAACTAGTTCAGCATACAGCAATGCTACTGCCCTGTTGGCCTCTGTTGACAGGGCCCAGCCTTAGGCGACACTGTGTAGAGTACTCCTTTTGTGGTAGAAAAGCGCTCTCCTGTGGGCAGGCTCTGGCTCCCAAGCTAAGAAATAGGTCCAGCTGCGGCCACCGTATCCAAGATGGTGCCCTCCACACAGGCAGCAGATAAAGGGGCTAAAGGTGCCAAGAGGTAGTGATTCCTCTGCCTCTGTTGCCGGGCCCCCACTGTAGGTGACACTGTGTAAGCTACTGCTTTTCTGTCGGAGAAGCACTGTCCTGTTTGCAGGTGCTAGCTCCCAGGCTAATAATTAGGTCCCTCTAAAATCTCCATATCCAACATGGCATCCCCCACACTGGTAGTGTGGTTCTGCACAAACCACACTGTGGTAGTGATAAAAAGACAGGCCCAAAGTGGCTAGATGAACAGAGTCCTAAAGTTGGCTCTCAAAATATGGGAATTTCGCCTGCCTATCCCCCCAGCAGTGCATCTGAGTCTCGCCACTAGGCAAGACCCAGCTCCACCCGCTGGCCAAGACGGAGAAAAAAAAGTCAAAATGGTGCGTTTACCTTCAGTCCGTGAGAGCCAGGGCTAGCCAGGAATGGGAGTCAGTGAAAGAGAGGAGGTTTTTCGCTCAGTGGTATGAAGTCAAAATTAACAGCCCTATGTCGTGTCCTGGGGGCTCACTAGGTGACCAGAAGGCTCCGTTTGATTATCAATTCTGGTCTTGGTTTCCAGAGGGATATAAGGAGATGTGTGCTTAGTCCGCCATCTTGACTCTACCTCCTATTCTTCCATCCTTTAATTTTCAGTATGATCCTATCTTTAAGTCTAAGGTGAGTTTCTTGTAGGCAACATACAGATGGGTCATGTCTTTTGATCCAAGTTGTCACCTGATGTCTCTTTACTAGAGCATTCAGTCCATTCACATTCAATGTAATTATTGATAGGTATGTATTCAGTGCTGCTGTTGTGATATGTTTATTTTTGTGTTGATGTTTTCTCTGTTGTTCTTATCAATCTGTCCTGGGACATTCTTCTTTGTGAGTTGATTTTGCACCTTTTTCAGGGTTGGTTTTGTGGTTGTTGAGACTCCTGTATCACATTTCTTGACATGGTAAGTTTTTTCTTTATTGTGTTTTGCAGCTGCCCCTATGATCCCGCTTAATAAACTATATATAAACCCAGTTGTAATTACTACTAGTCTTATTAACTTCCTCTCCATCTGGAAGGACTATAACAATTGTAGTACATACCTCTTTTTAATATGATGATACCATGGTTTACCTGATATGATCACTAGATCATTTTTTTTCATTATTATAGCTTTGATTGTGTTTGGAGCCTTCCCTAACTGAGTAGGCTTCTCGATAATTTGTCTTTCTAAAATATAAAGGAAGCAGTTTTTTTCTTCCAAGCCAAGAGATTCTTTCAGTATTTCTTGTAGCTTTGGTTTGATTTTTACAAAGTCTCTGGGTTTCTGTTTATCTGCCCATGTCTTAATTTCATTTTCATATTTGAAAGATAGTTTTGCAGGATATATAATTCATGGTTGGAAGTTCTTCTCCTTCAGGGCTTTGAATGTGTCATGCCACTGTCTCCGTGCCAGCATCATTTCTGCTGAGAAATCCTACAAAAGCCTACAAGGTTTCCCTCTGAATGTTAGCTTTGCTTTGAGTCTTGCTGCCTTTAAGAGTTTCTGCTTATGTTTCATTTTGTTAAACTTGATTATAATATGTCTTGGAGTCTTTCTATTGAGATCTATATTGAGTGGTGTTTGATAAGCATTTTGGATATCTATATTGTCTTTAATAATTTCTGAGAAGTTTTCTGTCAGCAGCTCAGCAACAATACTCTCTGTGTTCTCAGGTGTCTTGCCCTGTTCAGTAACTCCAATTAATCATAGATTGTTCTTCTTAATAGAGCCCCACATGCTTCTTAATGCTTTTTCATTTTTCTTGTTTCTTTTTTCTGATTTCTCCACATAGATGCTAGAGTCAGTGGCTCTGTCTTCCAAATCAGAAAGTCTCTTTTCCATTTGTTCCATTCTGTTTTCTTGGCTTTGAATTGAAATTTCTATGTCTTTGATTTTGTTCTTGATCTGTTGGAGTTCAGAGTACTGATGTTCCATCAGATGGAACAGCTTGCTTAATTTTTTGTTTTGCTCTGCTGCATTTTGTGTAAGGTCTAGGAAGGCTCTCTATATAATTCTTTTGTATTCACCTTCTGATAGTTTCAGAAGCTTCTTCACCTGGGAAGTTCTGAGGTGGTTTCTTTGGGGGGCCTTCTAATGCCATGGGTGATTTCCTGGTTACTGTCTTTTCCTATTTTTGTTGCTTTTTGGGTTTCATGTGGGTCAATAGAGGCTGGGAGAGGATGCTGTGAAGATGATCACAGTTGTTTCTCTAGGCCGTCTTCAGTCTGTGGATGTCTGTGCTCACCAAGAGTGGGGTCAGTGAAAGAGAGGAGGTTTTGCATTCAGTGATATGGAGTCCAAATTAACAGCCCTATGCCACATCCCAGGGCTCACTATGTGTCCAGAAGGCTTCATTTAATTATCATTTCAGGTCTTGGCTTATGGAGGTATTTAGGGAGACGTGCATTTAGTCCACCATCTTGACTCCGCCCCCAGAAGGCAGATTTTAAGAAGGAAAACTCAAAGCATAAAATTAGGCTATGCTGTGTGCTTTGAGAGATGAAAATTCAGATTCGACAATACTATGGAAGAAAGTCATAAATACCATAGTCTTTAGATGCTGAAAGTCCTATCTATGCTTTTGGAACAGGTCCAAACTGAAAAGAGACCAGTGTCAATGGAATTAAGGTGATCAGTCATTATAGTTGTCTGCCAGAAGAAAATTAAATCATTTTTAGAGGATGAATAATATCATTCAGAGTATCTACAATTTTTTACACAAAAAAGTAAAATATTTAAAAAAATACATGCTGTGTCAGGGAATGGGACAAATTGATCAAAACAGAAGAAAAATAACAACAAATAATTAAAGCAGTTCTATAGCTGAACTAGATTATGAATTTATCATATACAGAATTTAAAATAAGTTATTAAAAAATTAACAATCATGAAAGATGAATTTTGCAAGAAAATTGAGTCTATTAAAAAACCAAACAGAAGTTTTAGAATTAAAAAATATCATTAAACGTTAAAAATATAATGCTCTTACCAGCAGATTAGGCACAGTAGACTACTGATGAGCTACAAGAAAACAATATTTGTTTACAGTCCTATGGGAGGAGGACAGAGTAAAACATAAGGGAAAGGCAGTTTACAGCTCTGTAACTTTATACATGTATGTATCTGTGTGTTTATCTATGTTCAAGACCATTTACGCACACCTACCTCTCCAGTTCCAATCTAACACTACAGGGCTCTTTTGCAGCAGTTATATGCAAATAACACACACATTATATACTGTTAGCTAACTGCACCCTCCTTAGGAAAAGACCGGGGGTAGAGGAAGAGCTTGGTTGGCAAAATGAAAAAGTACAACTTATTTGTGATGCAGTAAGAAACTTAGCTGAAATTATCCTCAATATATTATTCGCTTGTTCAAGCCTAGAGTACACTGAAAGTAGTTTTAGAATTGCTTAACCATACCACTTGGGAAAGCAAAGGTATATATTAAACCAAATGCAAACCAAACCAATTGCAGTCGAGTTAATTTTGACTCTTAGTGACCCTATAGGTCAGAGTAGAACTGCCCTGCAGGGTTTGTAAAGCTTAATCTTTACAGGAGCAGACTGCTCCGTTTTTCTCCTGTGGAGTGGCTACAGGGTTCGAACCACCAACCTTTCAGTTAGCAGCCAAGCTCTGAACTAGTGCACCACCTAGAGGTTAATGGTTGTATTGGCTTTAAAAGTTTAGATAGTAATGTGCCATAATAGGGATCTCTTTTAGTTTATCCTGCTTTGAGTTTGTTGAGCTTCTTGGATGTGTCAGTTCAAGTCCTTCATCAAATTTGAAGAATTTTCAACTCCTATAAACCCTGGTGGCCTAGTGGTTAAGTGCTATGTCTGCTAACCAAAATCTCTGCAGTTCAAATCCACCAGGTGCTCCTTGGTAACTCTATGGGGCAGTTCTACTGTAACCTATAGGGTAGCTATGAGTCAGAATGGACTCAATGGCAGTGTGTTTGAGGTTTTATTGATATTTGTTCAAATATATGTATTGTCCCTTTCTGTCTCTCTTCATCTTGTAGAACACCCACAATATCTAGGCAGGTGTGGTTTATGGAGTCTGAGTTTTCTAAGCTCCATTCACTTTTCTTCATTATTTTTTTCTTACTCTTTAGACTGGATAATGTCAATTCATGTACCTTGAAGTTCGCCAATTCTTTCTTCTTCTTACTTAAATCTGATCTTAAAAACTTGACTGAATTTTTAATTTCAGTTGTACTTTTCAGCTCCAGAATTTCTATTTTGTTCATTTTTTTTTTTATCATTTCTGTCTCTGTTGTTATTTTCTGTTTTGTAAGATCCTATTTTCCTTGTTTTCTTTAGCCTTTGTCCACAGTTTACTTTAATTCTTTGAGCATATTTAATTAGTTGATTTAATTTCTTTTTCCAATAAGTCCAAGGTTTGGGCTCCCCACGAACAATTTTTATTTCTTTTTTCATGCAAATAGGCCACATTCTTGTGATTCCTTATATACTTCATAAGTTTTTTTTTTTTAGCAGCTGGACATTTGGGATCTTATATGTGACACTCTGGAAATTTGATTGCTACTCCCCCCAAGGGTTGTTTTTGATAGTTTTTGTGGGATATTGATGATTGCTTGCTTAGTGGCTGTTCTAAACTATTTTGGTAAAGTCTGTTTTCTTCTCACATGTGGCCACTGAAGGCTGTGTTCCACTTCAGCAAGTTAATGTTTTGACAATTTCCTTAAACATTTGAAGCTAAAGAACTTTGCAGGTTGACTCTGTGTTGGGGACTCCTGTAGCGCCTAGCCACTCCATTGATAATTATGCTTAAGCCTTTACTTGCTGCGTATCAAACCTGAGGGTCAGCACATGTAAAGGATGAGGGTCTCTCAGGCCTTTTCTGCTCTATGTCCAGCCTTAAGTCTATGCCTGGTGTTCCTGATTCCCTGATACATGTGGAAACTTTTTAAAGACCTTATTCCTCCTCAGACCTCTTTTCCTAGCTTCTCAGGTTTTTTGGTCCGTCTATTGTTTGTTCCAACTGTTGTCTCTTCCCCATCCTACTGTGGTCAATCCTTGAACCTTTCCATTCTTTTGGCAAATGCTACGGAGACAGTAGAGTCAGCCCTTGGAATACTTGACATCCAGGGAAACAATGCAAGCCTTTCCTCTGGCCCTTCACATACCACCAGACACGTCAAAATTGACAACCATAGTTCTCTGAGAATAAAGTCCATGTTTCTACCTCTGGCATTAAAAATCTGTACCAGTAGTGAGAGATGCTTTCCTCACTGCCACTGCCAGTCTAGGGTTGGGGTGGCACACTGCCAATTTGAAACATAGTCATTGTATTTCCCTATTGCAAAGCAACAGCTTCCTTTACCAAGCCTTCCCCTGTTTGTTGTAAGTTGTTGATGAGATTCCAGAGTTCTGTATAAAAGTTGCTTCTAAGAGATTTGCCATCTTATTAATTGCCTTTGTCAAGGAATAGAATCCTGGAGCTCCCTATTTCAGTATTTTCCAGAAGGCGGTTTTTATAATCAATATATGCATCCCACGTTGGAGTGTCACGCCCTCCCCTATGAAAGAGTATGTCAGTTTATGCTTTAGTCCATAAGGAAGTAACAGAGTCTAAAATAAACTTTCCGCTATATAAAATACTAAAAAATGGACAAAATACTATGAAACAACTGTATTGAGTATTTGGACAACGGACAACGCAGAACTGTAATCCCTGACAAAAGAAAAAGAGATGAATCCCACAATTACTCTGACTTTCTACTGCTGATTTCTGGACCACAGTGCAGTGAGGGAGAACCCAAAGGGAGAATAATTTTCTTGCTAAGTTAGAGATAGATGAATTTACAGAGGGTGGGAGAGCTAGAACTGGAGGGGAGCATACAGAAAAAGAGGAGTTAAGAGCTCAGCTGCTACTCTTTGGAAACCTTATGAGCGCTATACAGTCACTGTGAGTCAGAATCAGCTCAATAGGAAACGGTTCTGGTTTGGGTTTTACACACAAAAAAGAGATTGAGTGTTTAGGTGTATATCTATTTACATGTACAGAGAGTAAAACCCCATGATCAAGCACAGCATCCAGGGAAAGATCAATTGCAGAAAGTGTAAGCAAACAATTCCCAGAGTGCACACAGGACAAATGATGATTTGAGTTCCTATCAGACCCACTAAAGATGTCTTATTGACTATGTGGACCATTTGAAGGAATATGCCATAGGAGTGGAACTAAATTAATTCCATTGTAGACCCACAGCAACAAAGCTATACAGGAAGTATAGAGAGGAACAAAAAACAAACCAAACTCATTGTCACTGAGTTGAATCCAACTCATAGTGCCCCTATAGGACACAGAAGAACTGCCCTATAGGGTTTCTAAGGAGTGGCTGGTGGATTTGAACTGCTGACCTTTTAGTTAGCAGCTGACCTCTTTACCATTACACCATCAGGGTCCCCAAAGCAGATTAGACACTGTAGAAGAACATGACAGTGAACATGAAGACATAGTAATGGGTAGTTTCTAACATGAAGCACAAGAAGAAAAATATTTTAAAATGAAGAAAATAATCAGTGAAGTATTATACAATATAAAGCAGTCTAACATACATGTAATTGGATTTCCAGAAAGAGTGGGCCAGAGTATATTTTAAGAAATAATGACTGAAAATTTTCCAAATTTGTTGAGAAGTAGGAAGTAACAAATCCACAAAGAAAGCTAATCCCTGCCAAGAAGATGAAATGCAAAGAAAATAAGACAGTTACATCATAATCATTTCACCAAAAATCAATTATGAAGACAAAAATCTAAAATGGACCAGAGAAAAGAAATATGTTACAAACAGTGGGCCATAATCAGACTTCCCACACGTTCCTTTCCAAAAATTATATCAGACAGAAACCAATAAAATTACATGTTTAGAATACTGTAAGAAAAAGGCATCTGAAATTCTACATTCAGAGAAAATGTATTTCAAAAACTAGAAAATAAAAGGGAAAAAATTTGCAACAAGCTGACCAGCATAACAAAACATGTTAAAAGACGTTTTTTTTCCTATTTAGAAGGAAAATGATGCCAGATGGAAACACAGATACACTAAAAGAAATGCATAGCATCAGAAATGGCAAACCCACTGCCGTTGAGTTGGGTCTGACTCATAGCAGAAATGGTAAATATGTGAATAAATACAAGTGGAATTTCTTTCTCATTTTTAACTTCTTTAAGAGATAACTGTTCAAAGAAAAAGCTAGCAATGATTTGTGAACTTTATAAAATATGTAGAAGTAATATTTTGGCAGTTTTTACACATTAGTACAAAAGAATATGATAAATGGAAGTACACGTTTGAGAGGTTGTTACATTAGATATAAAGTGGTCTAATATTATTTAAAGTTGGACAATGACAAGATAAAGGTGCACACTGTAAACCCTATATCAATGACTAAAAGAATAAAATAAAGAACATTAGTTAATAAGGAAAGCATGGAAACAAATTAAATCCTTAAAAAACAAATATTCCTCCACCAGCTTGAGACCAGAAGAACTAGATGGTACCCAGCTGCCACCAATCACTGCCCTGACAGGGAACACAACAGAGAGACCTGGACAGATCAGAGGAAAAATGTAGATGCAAGTATTAGTTAATTTAAAATAAAATAAATAAATGATAAAACAGGTATTCCAAATGGAAGCTGAAAAAGATAAAAAGGTAAACAGAAGAGCTGAAAAATCAAAATTGGAAGATTTATACTACCTAATTTCAAGATGTGCTACAAAACCACAACAATCAAGACTATATGACACCGTATAAGTATAGAAATATAGGTTAATGGAAGAGACTAGAAAGTCCAAAAATAAACTATTATATTTATGGTCAATTTATTCTCAACAAAGTTGTCAACATAAATCAGCTGGGGAAAACACAGCGTTTTTAACTAATGTTCCTGAAAAACTGGCTAAGCATATGGAAATACTTGGTAGAGTGTCAGCTAAAAACAGGAAGACCTTCAACAAGATGGATTGACACAGTGGCTGCAACAATGGGCTTAGGCGTAAAAATAATTGTCGGCATGGTACAAGACTCGACAGTGTTTTGTTCTGTTGTGCATTGGGTCGCTATGCATTGGAGCTGACTCTATGACACCTAACAACAACATACGGAAGTAAAATAAGTATGAAACTTACCTAACAGCATGTGCAAAATTTGTCTCAAAATAGGTTCTAGACCTCAATATAACATACCAAATTATAAAACTTCTGGAAAAAAATAGACAAAATCTTATTAAGGTAATGGACATATGAGGTTTGACAAGTCCATGAACTTAATTGTTCTAGGTGTTACATATCTCATTGCTGAATATCACTATGATCACCTTCAAAGTATTCCCCTTGGGAAGCTACGAACTGATGCCAGTGCCTAGTCCACCCTTAAAAGCAATTTTGGAACTCTTTCTGGAATGGCCATTGCATATGGTAGCACGGTGGCAAGTTTGCACACTTAATTGTGAGGGAGTTTTTAGCCAGTAAAAAAATAACTGTATTGGGACACCATGCCTGCTCAGCTGATCTGGGCCCCAATTACTTTTTTCTTTACCCAAAGATAAAAGAAATATTGAAAAGAAGACATTTTGATGACACTCAGGACATCAAGGGTAATATGATGACAGCTCTGATGGCTATTCCAGGAAAACAGTTCCAAAATTGCTCTGAAGGGTGGACTAGGCACTGGCATTGGTGTATAGGTTCCCAAGGGGAGTACTTTTAAGGTGACTGTAGTGATATTCAGCAATGAGGTGCATAGCACTTTCTAGGATGAGTTTGTGAACTTAATTATCAGCCCTCATAATCAGTGTTACTAAAATGAATGTGTGAAAATTATTGAAATGGCAAATATTTTGTTACCTATTTATTTACCATAATAATTTTAAAAGTCTGATTAGAGTAGGCAAAATTATCTTAAACAGGACACAGAATAAATGAACTTGAAAGATAAACTGAACAACTGTACTTCATCAAAAGGGAAAGGTGTTTTTTGGAAGATGCCTTATAATATTGAAAAGAGAAGCCCCAGAAATATTCCCAATATCCAAAGCTAACAGAGAATACCATAAAGATGTTTACCTGTGTTTTATCAGCGATGCAAATTCATTTGACTATGTGAAGAATGGCAATTTCAGAGCACTTAATTGTGCTTATAAGGTACCTGTGCATGGATCAAGAGGCAGTCATTCAAACAGAACAAGGCAACACTGTGTGGTTTAAAGTCAGGAAAAGTGTGCATCGAGATTATATCCTTTCACCATACTTATTAAATCTGTACACTGAGCAAATAATTTAAACAGCTAGACTCTATGAAGAATGGGGCATCAAGATTGGAGGAAGACTTAGCAACATGCTGCATTATGCAAATGACACTACCTTGCTTGCTGAAAGTGAAGAGGACTTGAAGCACTTACTGATGAAAATCAAAGACTCCGGCCTTCAGTATGGGTAACACCTCAGCGTATAGAAAACAAAAATCTTCACAACTGGACCAATAAGCAAATCACGATAAATGAAGTCAATATTGAAGTTGTCAAGGATTTCATTCTACTTGGATCCACAATCAACACCCACAAAAGCAGCAGTCAAGAAATCAAAAGGTGCATTACATTTGGCAAATCTGCTACAAAAGACCTCTTTAAAGTGTTAAAAAGAAATGTCATCTTGAGGACTAAGGTGCCACTGACTCATGCCATGGTGTTTTCAGTCACCTCACATGCATGTGACAGTTAGGTGATAAATAAGGAAGACCAAAGAAGAACTGATGCCTTTGAATTCTGGTGTGGACAAAAAATATTGAATATACTTTGGACTTCCAGAAGAACAAATATGTCTTGGAAGAAGAACAGCCAGAGTGCTCCTCAGAAGCAAGGATGGCAAGAACATGTCTCATATACTTTGCACAAGTTATCAGGAAGGAACAGTCCCTGGGGAAGGACATCATGCTTGGCAATGTAGAAGGTCAGCAAAAAAGAAGAAAATTCTCAACAACATGAATTCACACGGTGGCCACAACAATGCAGTCAATCATAACAATGATTGTGAGCATGGTGCAGGACTGGGCATTGTTCTGTTCCGTTGTACATAGGGTCCCTATGAGTCAGAACTGCACCTAACAACAACAACAACATATCTGACAGAGGACTTTTATCCATCCAGCATACAGCTGTGTAGTAAGAATATAAACTCAAGACTTTATCAAAAGAATTAAAAGACCACCTACAGTATGGGAAAAAATATTTGGCAACTATATCTTGGACCAACGTCTGATTTTCATAATGTACAAGGTACTGCAAAATATCAATAAGAAAATGGTAAATAACCCAATTAAGTGATGGGCAAAGGAGATGGGCAGACACTTCACCAAAGAGGACATTGAGACAGACAAAAGACAAATGAGGAAACACTCACGATCATTAGCTGTTGGAGAAATCCATATCAAAACTACAATGAGATACCATCTCACCCCAACAAGGTTGGCAGTGATCCAAAAGACACAAAACAACAAATGCTGGAGAAGCTGTGGAGAGATCAGAACACTCATACACTGCTGGTGCGATTACAAAATGGTACAACCTCTTTGGAAATCAATCTGGCACTTCCTTAAAAAGCTGGAAATAGGCCATTTGATCCAGTAGTCCCACTGCTCAGAATATATCCTACAGAATCAAGGGCAGTCACAGGAACAGATACATGCACACAAATGTTTATTGCAGCACAGTCTGCAATAGCTAAAAGATGGAATCAACCCAGATGCCCAACAACAGATGAACGGATAAACAAACTATGGTACGTATACTCAATGGACCACTATGCAATGATAAAGAACAATGATGATTTTAGGAAACATCTCATAACCTGGTTTCAGCTGGAAGACATTATGCTGAGTGAAATCAGTCAGCAAACAGCAGAAAGATGAATATTGTATGAGACCCCCTACTATAAGGACTTAAAAATAGACTTATGTGCAAAAGAAAAGACTCTATGATGGCTGCAAAGGAGGGGAAGGAAAGAGGGAGAGGGCTGGTCATAGATTAGATAGTTAATAGAAATTTGTCTGGGTGAAAGCAGTGACAGCACACAGTGGAAAGAAGATCAACTTAACCGGACTTCAACATAAACTGAAAATTCTTCTAATCTTAACCCAATATTGCAAGGATAGAGTAGCAGAGGCGGGGGTCTGGGAACCATGCTCTCAGGGGACATCAAGGCCACCTGGCATAATTAACCTGTTGCTAAGAGAGTCTTCTGCACCCCATATTGGTGAGTGGTGTCCAGGGTCTTAAAAGCTAACAAGCTGCCATGTGAGGTACACCAAGTGGTCCCACTTGGCCGGAAAAGATGATCAACAAGAACAACCAAGACACAAGGAAAAAAGAATCCAGGAGACAGAAGGACCCATGGGAATGGGTGTCTGTATCAACATGTGGCCAGAAGAACCAGATGGTGCCTGGCTACCACCAAAGATATCCATGATGGGGCACAAAGTGTTGAGTTCCAGTGGCAACACGAGAAAAAGAGGAGTGCACCTCAAGAATTTAGACTAAAAACTGCAGTTAATGGTCCAAAGGCCTGGGAGTTCCCCTCTCCAGGGGAACCAGGCCCCTAGACCTGCTGCTGCCCCTGACCAGAAAACATTACCTAGGTCAACTCTTCAGACAGGAATGGACTGGACGCGGGGACACAATGTGACCATATGGTGTGTGTACTTTATGGTTCTATGAATCTAAGATGCTGTCTTACTGCCCTCTTACTAGAAGGGAGAGGAGAGGATGGAGAGGAACGGACAGGAGACTGTTAAGAGGATATGACACATATAGTGAAAAGCAGGAGTGTGCTGTCGCCAGGCGAGATGAGCAGAAGAAGCTGCAGACAGGCGGGCATGCAAATTTAATTTGGATTGTATACTTCCACTTAATCACAGCTGAAAAAAAGAAAGAACATAAACTCATGAGAGCAGCTAAAATTAAAAACAATAGCAATTCCTAGTGTTTCAGGATGTGGAGCAACCAGAACCCCCATATGTTGCTGGTAGAAGTGTAAATGGTACAACCCCTTTTGAAAATAACAGCTCCTTAAAAGTGAAATGAATACAATATATTTCAGCAACTCACTCTTAGGGTATTTACCCAAAGGGAATGAAATGTATGTTGACACAAAAACCATAAATATGAACCTACTGGGATGTTTTTGTTCATCCTTGTGAAAACTGTGAACTAGCTAAACATCCATGAACTGGTGAATGCGTACAAGTTGTAAACTATACAATCCAATACTAAAAAAAGCAAATCAAACAGATTCGTCCGGAGTTGATGCTAACTCATAGGGACCCTCTAGGACGACGAACTGCTCCATAGGGTTTCCAAACAGCAGCTGGTGGATTCAAACTACCAACCTTTCAGTTTGCAACCTACCTCTTAACTACTGCACTACCAGGGTTACAGAGCAATCCTCAAAAAAAAAAAAAAAAAACTACTACTGTCCAGTTGATTCCAACTCATGGCAACCCTGTAGGACAGAGTAGAACTGCTCCATAGAGTTTCCAAGGAGCTCCTGGTGGATTCAAACTACCTACCTTATGGTTAGCAGACATAGCACTTACCCACTATGTCACCAGGGTTCCAGAGCAATCCTACTCAGCTGTAAAAACTGGATGACTGATGTACACAATAGCTAGGATGGATCTTAAAAAGAACATTATGCTGAGGTAAAGGAATGAGACACAAATGAGAACATATACTCTATGATTGCTCTTTGATATGAACTCTAGAAAAGTACATTTTAATCTGCAGTCACAAAAAGAACTATGATTATCTGAACTGGTGGCTGGAGAAGGTATAGAGATTGGGAAGGGCACTAGAGGACCTTATGTGATTATGGAAATATTCTATATCTTAGTTGTTGTGGTGGTCACATAGGCATGTAGATTTGTTAAAATGCATTAAACTATCATCTCAAAATTGATGCATAATATTGTCAAAATAAGAGCATCATAAAGTTGATTTAGAAAAAGGTTGTGTCTTACAAATGAAAAATTAAACTAGATTTTATTGAGCTGTCTTTGTGATATTGCAGCTCTTCTCTATATTTTCTGCCCCTTGAAAGACACCCTTGAGTCCTGCTCTTCTGGTTATCTTGGATCCCTTGCTTTTACCTAGAACCAGAAACTCTTGAAGCAATGACAATATATAGGAGAGAAATTTTAACACACACAGTGCAGCAATGTAGGCATGCTTCAGGTTTACCCAAAAAGCACATGTAAAGGAGAGGGAAGTCAGGAGAGAGGAAGGAGAAAGAGGGAAGAAGGGAGGGAGGGAGGGGAAGGAAGGAAAAGTGGAAAAAGAGGAAGCAAGTATGGAAGGAATCCCAGAGAGTACAAGGACTTGCAGGAGTCACGAATCTCTGAAATACTTCCAGTTCTACAGTGAAATATTATGCTGCCTGAATGTCACCACTTTTGTCTCTCTGTGCCTCACTTCCCCTACCTGTAAAAAAGCAGAGTGAGGATGGAGTAAATGATTTATAACTTCCATGCTTCTAAATTTCTAAATTTTGTAACTCTAAAAAGTTATGTACACCTCAAAATCTCATTTTTAAAAAAAAACCAAACTGATTTGGTTGTGCATTCTATTTTAGTGACACTAGAGGTCACTGGAACGGGCTCTGAGGTTCTGCCTCCTACTCTGCCACTGGTTTGTTATGTGACCTTAAATAAATTACTTCCCCTTAGTTTCTTCATCAGTCAATAGGGGCCAGTAATTAGATGCATGTAAAATGCTTAACATAGTGCCTTGTTCATGGACCATCCTCAGCCAACACTCAGTGACAGGCAGTGCATCAGAGAGCCATGCATTTTGTAAAAGCGCTACTAGACACACAGAGGCTGCTTCTGAGGCCACCTTTAGTGCAGAATTACTAGAGAACAGCATCAACAAACTCATATGTCTTTTGAACATTCATGACAAGGTAGTCTGGTGACCATTTCCCTTTTTTGTCAGAGGTGCTTTACTCTGCCTCTTTTTCAGTGATTCCTTTATTTTAGGAGTCAGGCATCACTCATAAACCTACTCTCATTTTAGCAGGACCAAAGAATACACGACGGAGAACTGAAAATCTTCGTCTTTGTTGTAGGCGGTCAGGATCCTCCCTAGTAGATGCACGTAATGATCCAGAACACAAATAGGTCGATAGGATGTATAACTTGGTGGCTGGCTTGGAATTTTCTATGCATATATTCACAGTACTTTTTAGTGTGACATCCTTCCAGCTTCCTTCAAGAAAAATAATGTCAGGTTGATAGATTGTTCAGGGTGTCAAAGGAGAAATGGTTGTCAATTCTCTCTATTTTGAATATACAAATACTGTTTTTTGTTTGTTTGTTTGTTTCTTGGAAATGTTGAGCACTTCTATAAGATATTGTAAGGTGTTCGAGAAAAATTTGATTAAAAATATATATACATTCTGGATTCATTAATCAAATCCTAGAGCATCTTTAAAACAAAGGGGGTTCAGAGATAATAAGAAATTTCCCACCAAGGTGGGATTCAGTAAACCGTTCCTCATCTCCCGATTACCCTACTCCCCCTACGAGGTACTAATTGCCTTCAGCAAGCATCCAAAGAACTTTATCCCATCCAATATTTTTCTTTTCATAGACCTTCCTGCTTTTCTACCCTTTCCTTTCCAAAGCTGACATCTCTTGCTTCTCATCTTTTCTCTAGAGATTTGCTAAGTGTGTTTTTGCCTATATATTTCTGGTTGAGCCTACTTAGTGCATTCTCCCCTTCAGAAAATCTATTTGTGTTTCATCAGCAACCTTCCACGCCTTAACACAATGGGATGTAAGAACTTCCAGCTCAAGAGTGTGCCTGTGAATAGGCAGGGTCATTTCCCTGTGCTTCTTTCTTCCACACAAAAGTGATTGCAACTGGAACATTGCAAGAATAAATTTTTTCACTTAATAATGCCCTGAACATTCTCTTGTAATATTATATGATTAAAGAAAATTAAACATTTACTATTCTGGTGGACATCCTGTGCAGTTTATGGAAAGGTGTTTAGTTATCTGCATTTCTGCTTAAAGATGGCAAGCCTAGAACATAGACATGTTTATAAACGAGCAACCAAAAGGGCAACGGCGCTGTGTAGAAATATTGCATGTTCAGTACATAGTTCCTGAAGATGTTTATATGATAACAAACAGCACATGAGAGGAAGTTGATGCATCCAATAGTGACACTGACTCACGGTACAACACTGGCATGTCCCTTCCACCCTCTGAGCATTTGTTTCCTTCTCTACACAATCAATCAGTGAACTAAAGCATTCATAAGTTGTCTAATAGGTAAACAATTTCGTGACAGTGACTGTCGGTGCTCTCACTTAGTCTTTGGGTCTTAATGAAACAAGTTTGCTTTGGCTGAGCATTCAAGGTCATGTCGCATCAAGTCCCTGACAACCAAAACAGTCATTTCCTCTGTCTCTCACTCACAGAAATGTCTTTGAAATAAATACTATTAGGCTTTTAAGTTTTACAACTTCCAAACTGGCCTTCATTAGTGCGATTTTCTTACTGATACCCCCATATCTTTCCAAATAGGCCCTGTGGGAAGCTTAAGTAACTTTACCCCGCACTTTCCACAATTAGCTGATTTCTAATTCATTTTTCCCTTCTACCCTCCATCTTCTCAATTATTGTCTTTTTGTCGTTAGTATGTATAGTCACAAACTTGTACTCATAATATGAATAAGATGGATACCTTTATAATGAAGGAGTTAAACTGTCCCCATTTGTGGATGATATACTATACATAGAAAATCCAAAAGACTCCATGAGAAAACCATTGGAACTAACAGAAACATTCAGCAGAGTAGCACAATACAAGATAAACATAAAAAATCAGTTGGATTCCTATAAGCCAGTAAAGAGAATGGTGAAAAAGAAATCAAGAAAACAATACTATGCACAATAGCCCCACCCCTGCCAAAAAGGAGGAACCTAACCAGAGATGTAAAAGACCTATACAAACAAAACTACAAAACACTACTGCAAGAAACCAAAAGAGATCCACATAACTGGAAAAACACACCATGTCCATGGATAGGTAGCCTCAACGTTGTGAAAATGACAGTTCTACCCAACCAAAGCAATTTACAAATACAATGTGAGCCCAATTCAAATACCAACAGCATTCTTTGAAGAAATGGAAAAACAGGTCATTAACTGTATATAGAAAAGGAAGAAGCCCCAGATAAATAAAACACTGTTGAAGAAGAATAAAGTAGGAGGACTTGCACTACCAAACCTTAGAACCTACTATACAGCTAGGGTAGTCAAAACAGCCCGCTACTGGTATGACAGAAACATTGACCAAAAAAACAGAACTGAGAACTCAGATGTAAATCCATCCACCTGTGGTCACCTGATCTTCAACAAGGGCCCAAAGTCCATTGAATGAGGAAAAGACAGTCTTTGTAACAAATGATGCTGGCAACACTGGATATCTATCTGCAAAAAAAAATTAAGTAGGACCCATACCTCACACCACATACATAAACTAATTCAAAATCAATCAAAGACCTAAATATAAAGCTCAAAACTATAAAGTTCATGGAAGAAAAAATAGGATTGATGCTAGAGGTGCCAAAACATAGCGTTAACACAATGAAAATCATAACCAACAACACACAAACTCCAGAAGATAAGCTAGGTAACTGGGATCTTATAAAAATTAAAGACACTTATCAAAAGCTTTTACCAAAACAATAAAAAGAGAATCTACAAGCTTGGAAACAATTTTTGACTATTACAAATGAGAGAAAAGTCTAATTTCTAAAATCTACAAGAAAATTCAACACCTCTACAACACAAAGACAAGTAGTCCAATTAAAAATGCACAAAAAAAATGAACAGACACTTCACTAAAGAAGACATTCAAGTGGCCAACAGACATATAAAGAAATGCTTGCAATCACTAGCTGTCAGAGAAATGTAACATCTCACCCAAGCATTACTGGCAAGAATTTTAAAAAAAGAAATAATGAACAGTGGAGAGGCTGTGGGGAGATTGGAACTCTTATGCACTGCTGGTGAGAATGTAAAATGATATGGCAATTCCTTAGAAAGCTACAAATAGAAATACCACACGATCCAGCAATCCCACTCCTAGGAATATATCCCAGAGAAATAAGAGTGATCACACAAATAGACATACGCACATCCATGCTAATTACAGCATTGTTGGCAATAGCAAGAAGATATAAACAACCTAGATGTTCATTAACAGATGAGTGGATAAACGAACTGTGGTACGTACAGACATTGGAGTATTACGCAATGATAAAGAACAACAATGAATCCGTGAAACATAACATGAATGAGTGTGGAGGGCATTATGCTGAGTGAAATAAACCAATCATAAAAGGACAAATAATATAGGAGACCACTACTATAAAAACTCACGGAAAGGTTTACACACAAAAGAAAGCAATCTTTGATGGTTGCCAGGGATAGAAGGGGTAAGTATGGAAAAATGCTCAAAACACAATAAGTAAGTGGCAATTTTTGTGAAGTGTAAGAGTACATGATAGTGGGGAAGCCAGCATAACTTGTACAAGGCAAGGTCATGGGAGCTCCACAGACACATGCAAACTCCCTGAGGGACTGAATTCACGAGATGAGGGCTGTGGGGACCATGGTCCACGGGAGCATCTAGTGCAATTGACATCACATAGTTTATAAAGAAAATGTTCCACATTCTGCTTTGGTGAGTGGTATCTGGAATCTTAAAAGCCTGACTGCAGCCATCTGAGATATGTCAATAGTCTCACCTTCAGAAGCAAGGAAGAATGAAGAAAATGAAAGATACAAGGGAACAATTAGTTCAAAGGACTAACGGACCACAGCCTCCAGCAGGCAGAATTCAGTACAACTAGAAGGTGCCCAGTTACCGCTACTGACTGCTCTGTCAGAGATCACAACAGACGGCTTTACTGTGTTGGTTTATTTCCTCCCACAGAGAAGGTGGATTTAAATGGGATAAAACACCCAAGTCAACCAAGGGCTGGAGGGCTCCTCTATACCTTCCAGTTCCTTTGCCAGCAAGGAGAAAAGTGTAGAACAAAGTTCTAACTCACAAAAAGACCACACTTAGTGGCTTCACAGAGATTGGAGAAACCCTGAGAGAATGACCCTTGATCACCCTTTTAGCTCAATTATAAAGTCTCTCCTGAGGTTCATCCCTCATCCAAAGATTAGACAGATCCATAAAATAAAAGAATACTGAAGAACCACAACAGCCCAGGGGCAAAGGACTAGAAAGCAGGAGATGACAGGCAAGCCAGTAATAGGAATCCAAGTTTGAGAAAAGATAGGGTTGACATGTCATGTGGTTGTTAACCAATGTCACATAACAATACGTGTGCTAACTGTTAAATGAGAAACTAGCTTATTCTGAAAATCTTCATCTAAGTAAATAGTAAAAGAGATGGATACTTTCATCATAAAAAAGGGTTATGCTCAATTACAAAACCAGCCAGTTGCCCTTGAGTTGACTCTGACTTGTGGAAAGCCTGTGTGTGTCAGAGGAGAACTGCATTTCATAGCATTTTCAATGGCTGATTTTTCAGAAGTAGATTGCCAGGACTTCCTTCCGAGGTGCATTTGGGTGGACTCAAACCTCTAACATTTAGGCTAGCAGCTGAGTGGCTTAGTCATACTCAACCCCCAGGGACACTCAGTATACTTACAGGGAGCTACAAAAGATCTTGGCTAATTTCTTAGGACTCCTTTTTTTGGTGTCCTATACTTTGTTCAATGAAATGTGAAGTAATCGCTAGAGGCTGCTAAAAAAAAAGACTGAATAGGTAAATTATCAGTGTTTCCTCAGAAAATTCACTGTGGTACCCAACAAGCTGGAGATTCTCAGTTGTCTTGAATGATATGGAATTTTGAATAAACCAATATCTGTGGATAGAGGTTTTATGGTTCTTTGTACTCCTGGGTATAATAAAATTGAAATAATGTATCATGGAAGACTTCTAAGCTATAAAGTTGCTTTCTATTTTTCCTTTTTCTTCTTGTCCTTTCTGTTGCATTTGTAATTTTACTGTAAACTGGGACAAAGATCTTAAGACAAAGCAATTAGAATAAAAAAACTCTTACAAGGATTTGAAAAGGGATGAAATTTTACTTTCTCCTCTACTTTTATTTTCATATGAATGCCAACCAGGCTTTAATAAAGCTTTCTTAATTGTTTTTCAAATTCAAAACCAAATATGGTTGGCCCTTGAGCACTGGCATGCATGTCTCATAGTCCTGTCTCCTTAAACCGGAATGAATTGATGCTACTGACAATTTGATGAGTATGCACAGCTAGAAAAAATCAAGCCAACCCCAATATCTATAGCCGCTTTTTGGGATCACTGCATTACAGATAAGGACTATGGGCTCCCCATGTTCTATGGCCCTTGATCTGAGTCTAGACAAATGACAGAGAACATAGATGTACTCATTCATGCATCTTCTATTCCTGGGAAGCCATTGGTCCTTATTCTTCATGCCTATGATAATAACGGTTAACACATATTAAACACTCACTGAATATTGTTCTAAATGCTCTGCATGCACTACCTCATTTAATCTCACAACCTGCATTTTGAAGTAGGTGCTATTTTTGTCCCCTTATTAAAAACAGATAAGGTGAGACACAAAAAAGTGATTGCCAAATCACAGAGTTAGTAACTGACAGAGGCATGATTTGAATGAAGCAGTCTTGCTCCCTTATTTACTTGTACCCTTACAGGAAATTTGAACATTCTCTGATGCTGATTGGAGTCCTGAAAGGATTGGCCTTTTTGAAGGGTGGAACATGATGCCATCTAAAAAACAAACAAACTAGTTGCTATTGAGTTGACTCTGACTCACGAGGACCCTATTCGCTTCAGAGTAGAGCTGCGCTTCATAGTGTTTCCAACAGCTGTGACCTTTCAGAGGCTGATTGCCAGGGCTTTCTTTCAAATAGCCAACTTTTCACTTAACAGCCAAGCTCCTACCATCTGCCCCACCCAGGGACTCTTGGCAGCCTTCTAGCTGATGAGAGTGAGGGATCAGTTCCAGAAATGCAACTACAACTACAACTGTCTTCCCACAAATGAAGCAGAATGCTTGAATCTACATATGATTTTTCAATTTGAAAAATTCACTAAGGCAGTTTTAAAATAAAAATTTTACCCAGGAGTGGTAATATATTAATCCATTGTCACCCATCACTATCTTGGCTGCTTATCAAATTTATTTCTCAAATTGAGGAGTACTCATCCAATAGAAAATAGGAAAGAGACACAAGCTACAGTTCCCAAACTGTGCACCAGTGTACCCCAGAGAGACGCAGGGAACTCACAGGGAAACTATGAAATATTTTAGAATTTCAAGGAAAACAGAGATAGTCTACACGTGCCAGACACCATGTGAACCACTCGCTCATAAGAATTTATCATTTTAACAATAGGTTGTGTTACATTATTTTCAATAACATTATAGATGTGCTAAGATGGGATTTTGGTACTTGTGATAAAAAGCAAGTACTGAGCAAAAATTTTTATGAACAGGGAATAGTGAAGTCTAATCTGTTTCTAAAATTTTATGAAGTTATACAGGCATATATGTCTCACAAGTAAGTAAAGGCAGTAAGCTGTTGTGGGATGAACCTGGGATTTAGAGCCAAGGAGATCTAGACTGGATACCTTCTCTTCCATTTACTAGCTGTGTGACCTTGGACAAGTTACTGAACTTCTCTGAGCTCCAACACGTGCTGGTTCCTTTTTCTCACCCTTAGAGTTCGGCTCTGCTACGTGGGTTAAGGAATGCACGTTTTCATGATAATTGGAGTTGCCAGTGAGTGCCTACCATGACTTAGACGCTAACTCTATTATCCCCTTTGGTGACTGTGACAATTCTGTCAAGTGTAGTTATAATAACTAATATGTGTGGATTCGATTCTGGCATAACTACCTGATGGGACATCATAGAACTGCCTCATAAGGTTTCCAAGGATACAATATTTTTTATTCTCCTTTAGTCAGAAGCTTACAGAGAAAATTCATTTCCCACTCAATAGTTTGTACATAAAGCATTCCATGATTTTGGTTGCACCCCACACGATGTGTCAGCACTCTTCTCGTTTCCATCTTGGGTAGCCTGGTTACTTTAGTGTAGAGTTTGTACACCTTTCTACCTGCTCATCTTTGCTTTGGGGAAAATGTTGTTCTTTGAATCTTGTACATGGATTGTCCCAAGAGTATGTTCCTCTCCATTGTAATTGTTTCTTTTACGACCCTGCTCATTGTTTGGATAACAGGCGGTCTCTGAGAATGGGTTGATTCCAGTTCAGAGGGTGTCTCAGAGCCATAGTTTTGGGGGTTCCTCTAGTCACTATCAATACCAGTAAATTTGGTCTTTTCTTGAATTTCACTTTTTCTTCTACATTTTTTTCCCTCTCTGTCTGGGGCCCTGTGCTGCGATCCCAGTCAGAGATGTTGGTAGAAGTAGCCAGGCACCATCTAGTTCTTCTGGTTTCTGGGCCACGTAGGCTGTGGTTCATGTATTAGTCATTTGGGCTACTTGATCCCTTGAGTCTTTGGTTTTCTACACTCTCCTTTGTTCTGGATGGGAAGAGACCAAGCCTTGTAGCTTAGATGGCCACTCACAAATGTTTGAGGCCCTAGATGACATTCACCAAAGTAGAATGCAGAACAGTCTTTATGAGTTACCATTTGCCAGTTAACATAGATAGCCCCTCAGTCTATGGTCCTTCACCTTAGAGCCTGGGAACGTTGTCATGTGAGAAGTTTAGTTACTTCTGATAGTTGTCTAATAGACAGTACTTTGTGTGCTCTTTTGTTTATGTTAACATGCATGCAGCAACAATTCTGTATGTGTACATATCAGCAACCAAACCTGTGTCTGAAGGTAGGTGTGTTCTCTTACTCCCATGCCAACCTGTTAGGCATACCTTTTGTCATGGATTAAATTGTGTCCTCTAAAAAAAATGTATGTAGCCATTTGGTTAGGCCATGATTCCTGATATTGTGTGATGTTTCTGTATGTTGTAAACCCTGCCTCTACGATGTTAACGAGGGAGGTTAGATGGCAGTTGTGTTGGTGGGGCAGGCTTCAGTGTGTGAGATTGTTTTATGCCTTGAGGCAGTATCTTGGCATGTAAAGTAAAGGAAAGCAAGCAGAGATTTGAGGACTTCAGACTACCAAGAAAGCAATACGGGAAGCTGTGCGTATCTTTTAGAAGGGACCCAGGGTCCCTTCACACTAGAAGCTTCCAGTCCAGGTCAAGACTGACAACAAACCTTCCTCTCCTCCAGAGCCAGCAGAGAAAGCCTTCACCTGGAGCTAGCATTCTGACTATTCTTTGATGAGAAAGCAGAAGAGGAGGTTTTGAGAAAGGCAAGACATGGTTTTAATCATGGAAGGGAGTTGAGCAGTCTTACTGTATGAGAGGAAAAGACTTAGTAGCATAGAAGGTAAGAAGGACAAAGGAAACGCAGGGGGAGTAGCATGGCCTGAAGTCCCTGAGGAAATTGAATAGGAGCAACTGTGCTCTAGATCAGGAAGAGAGGGTCTAACAAGGAGTGCTGAGGGACCTCAAGACTTATTGGCTTGATTTTCGCCACGACGGGGGTTCCAACTGCATCTGCTTAGACTAAGAGAGGAAGGAATTGTACAGAAGGCTTGAGACTGTATTGCTGGTGCGTGCACTCCAGCCGATTACCATACGAATGAGTAGAACTGGCCCCACACGTTCTCCTAGCCTATTATCTTTATGGGAGCAGATCGCCAGGTCTTTTCTCCCTCAGAACAGCTGATGGTTTGAAAGGCCTGTAGCAGTGAAGCAAGGGCTTCACATTTGCCCCACCAGGGCTGCTCACTGAGACCACATGGAAGGTTTGAAAAAGCAATTTAGAGTTAGGGGAGGGGTGGGGTTGAGCCAAGCGCAGCCCTCATCACACACCTATCCAGCCCCATTGCCACGGTAGGAATTCGTTCATTGACGGCAGGCAGACGCGGTCCTTCCAAAGCTCTCGGGAATGAGAGACATCTGTGGGCTGATTGTGCCCATCTCCCAGTCTCACAGCTAGTCTGCCACGCAAGGGGGCGCTCTGCCGAGGAACGTCGGTCCCAGCAGGTGTTGCTGGTAGACCCAGCTCTCCCTCTGACGCCACACACTGCCGCGTTTATAGGAATTGCGGTACCGAGAGACTTGGTGAAGAAAGTGAGAGAGGGAAGGTAAATCGAGAAGGAGGCCAAGACTGCGGGAGGGCTGAACTGGGATTGAGCCAGGAGGAGGTGAGGGCCTGACCAGGGTGATTAGGTGGGGGCCGCCATCTAAAGTGGTCGTGGCGTGTCCCCTGAGGTTCAGCCTGCAGACTAGGCTGAAGCAGCAATGGCTGTGAACTTCAGGGACCCCAGGAGTGGCTTCAGACACAGAGAAGTTGTCGACTTCATCAATGAAGAGGTCCTCAGGAATGGTGGCAACTCTGACTTCTATGCGGCCAACTGCGCACAGCCCTGGAACCAAGTGGAGGATCAGCTCCAACTCATCTTGCGCAACTCTCACATCCCCCATTCCATGAAGAGGGCCTACACCTGGAGCGCCCTCGCTCTGAGTGTGAGGGCAGTCACGAGGCAGCGGTGGCAGCACAAGTGTTATGTGCAGTCTTTGCAGAACCAACTGACACAACGCGAAGCTGCCGCCTGGGCCCTGGGCTTTGACCTGCAGGGGCTTCGTGATGAACGTGAAGAGTTGATTGTGCTTTTGCACCGCGTGCGACAGGACTCGGAGCAGTTCGAGGACGAGTGCAAAGTGCTGCGCGCGCAGCTACTCCGTGCCCAGAGGGCTGCCCAGTTCAGTCCACAGCTGGAGGAGGTCGATCTTCCGAACCAAGCCCAGCAGCAATGGGACGAGGCTTGGCCCCAGAGTGCAGAGTCAGAAGGTAAGGTGGTGGCCAAGGGAGCTAAGGGCAGGAGGCATGCCGAGGCCCAGGAGGAGGAGGGACAGGTGGGGAGCCAAGGCTGACAACCTTGACATGCCAGGATCACCGAGTCCCTCGGTCCCAAGTCTTTCAGCCCCTCCAGTGCCCCCACTCACAGCCATTTCCATACTGCACACCATTCCCAATGAGCTTCTACACCCTATCTCCCCGACTCACAATTGTCACGGAGACAGGAGCAGCAGCAGCGGTCCCATCCCAGACGCCTGCTGGTGAGATCTACACCCATGGTATGCAGGCTGCAAACCCGCTGCAGGAATTAGCCCTTCTGTGTGAACAGAGAAGTCGAATGGAAAAGGAAGGTGCTCTGAGCAACGAGGAGACTGCCCTCCTGACTAGCAGCAGTAACGGGCAGGAGGTGGCTACCATGAGACCCAGCTTCGGAACTCCCCCTGGGCACAGCTGGAGCCAAGGAGACTCTCAGGAACAACCTGCAGAGCAGAGCACCTCGCTTCTCCAAGGTAAGAAAGCCTTTGAATCCCAGCGACAGGAGATATCTGCCCCAGACTTCAGGCTGAGGGGGTGGGGTAGCCCGCGGGGCAGAGGGCAACAAATTTTCCTGGCCCTCTGACTGATAAAAATGCAAAGAACTGTCTAACAAAAAACTGATCCATCAAGAAATGACCATTTTTAATACAGTGTATTAAATTCCACAAACGGCCCACTTTTCCCAGTTTTGTATTGTACATGTGTATGTGCATCTCATTTTTATCTTTTTTAATAAAGTTGGGATTCCACCAACATCACAATTAACCCTTAGATGGGAATTTCTCCCAACTGTGTTTCAGCCCACAGGTGGCATATTCTGGAAGGGTACTACTGTTTGAATGATACCCTGTGGAGAGGCTGTGGCTATGAAGTTGCCTTTTTTCCTTTCTGTCCTCTCTTTAATGCCTTTCTGCCTATAAGCAGGTCTTCGACTGGGAAAGGCCAGGCTTTAAGAGTATAACATTCATTAAATTCTAAGGAGGCTGCTTATATTCTGAATGCTATCGCTACAACTTAAAGTACATCAGCATTTACAGTTTAATTTTTATAGAATTCATAGGTGAGGGCTTGTTCCCTGTCTTTTTGCTCCAGGAAGTTTTCATGATGCTGAAGAAGCTCGGGATACCAGGATGTGATCCTCAGGAGAGGCCCCCTGCTCTCAACAGCCTCCACCTCAGTGAGACCTCAGCTGGCTGGGGACAGGAAGCCTGCAAAGGAATAAAGAAGCAGGAGACGTTTAGGCTCACATTTGGGGAACAAGGGAGAGAAGACAGATCTTGTTGGGGTGCTAATCCCTCTGTTGGGGAAAGCATTGACATAGCTGAGGTCAGGGGGGCTGGTGAGGGAAGAGTTACATTTTACAGGTAGTAGCAAGGTCATTGAATTTCATTTACTAACTCATTGAAGTCATAGTTATTGCTTGCCTAGTATGTGGTAAGAGTTAGAATTAGTTGTTAACTATCTGCAGCGCACCTGATACGTTTTGGGGAGTTTGAGATGACGGGAAGAGCTTTATTTCAGGTGCAGATTAGATGACTGGTGTCTTCTTTGCATTGCATGTAGTGTGGCCTTCAGGTAAATATAATTGACGTAACATCTGGCTCGAACTATATGGTTCTAGGAGCAACATCAAAGACACTTTCAGGAAAGGACTACTCATCCCATTGATCCCACATGAGACAAATGAGCAGTGGTAAAGGTTGGGAAGGATGTTTCTGGCTCTGCTGGTTTCGTGCTTTGAGAGGGATAGATATGATCTAGATTGACAGCTGTCCAAAAGATCACTGGCCTGAGGAAGTGTTGACTACCCACTCCAGCCACTGGTCTCAGGCTATCGCATCACAGTCTGTGTGGATGAAAACAAATTTGATCCCAGGGACACCCAACTGGGACCCACTGCTGAGATGCCCCTTCCCTGGGGAGGATTAATTGGAATAAGAACTGGACAGGGGCAAGCCCTCTTGGGAATGCCCCCGGACCCCTTCTCTCCTACTGAGTATGTTCTCTGTAGACTCTCTGCTCCCCCAAGGCAGCTGCTGCAAGGCAAGGAGGGACAGGGGGAAGTCCAGGTGACAGGTTAGCTCAGTTTCCAGTCTGAACAAAAGGAAGCTTTGGTTCCCCTGTGAAATTCCTCCAGGTTCACCAGTATCAGCTTTTGTCTGGGACCTAGTTCAAAGCCCTACCTTCTAATAAAGAGTGTGCATTTCCGTGCTGTGTCTTGTGTGTGGTGTCTCTCATGGCAACTTTAATGAGGGGTGAAACCTTAATTCCCCATCTTCCCTCCATCCCATTAAGGTGAAGAAAAGTTCAATCTCCCTCAACTTTAGAGGGCCTCTCCTTTTCCTGAAAGTTACCCAAGCACTGGGGGACTTCTGTGGGGCCTTCAAGTCATCGTGGTTGCCACTCCTACCCTCACTGTCCGTGTCCACATGGTCACTTGGAGGTGGGCATCTCTGCTCCAGAGTCAATGGATCATGGGTGGGAGGGGTATCTCTGCCCAGGATGGGAGCCCTAGTGCCCGGGTCCAGGCCACCTACATGTACCAGGAAGCCAATCCCCCTAAAGTGCATCCCTGAGGTCTGCTGAGGTTTCAGGAATAGAAGTTTGCCTCCTGCCTTCCCACCTTCCCATGCACTTTCCCTTCTCACTCTTCTGTGCATCATCCCATCAAGGTTCTCAGGACTGTGGAAAGTGGCCTGGCCACAGACTGTGGGCCAACTGGGTAGGCTTTCCACGATGCTTATGAAGGTGGAGGCTGGTGACCTGCTTGGTATAGGGACAAGGATAAGGGCAGAGAACGAGGGTAATGGTTCCAAGGGAGGGGAGCATGGGGACCATCAGGGGCATGTATTCTGGGCTGGGTGCTGTTAATTAGTACTCCTGTGTGTGCTGCTAGCTCCCTGGAATTTTGGAAAGATGGGACACAGATGAGACTTGGGGATGTTACGGTGGTTTTGAATCCAGTTGTTCTCAATCCTGAACCAACAGCATCAGGATCAGGATGGAAATGCAAATTACCTGGCCCCACCTGAGACCTCCGAGTAAGAGGTTTGGGGGCTGGGGCCCACAGCTCTTTCTCACACATGCTCAGGTTTCAGAACTTTTGTCTTAATCCAGAGTGTAACCTGGAGAAATCACCCTGGATCTCAGTGCAGCCGGTTCCTTTAGGGTTCACCATACCCTCTGCTGTCCATTGGAAAGCAGACACATTCCCATGCCTAGCTCTTCTATAGCTCAATGTGACAGCCCAGTAATACAGGGCTGACATTTGTCACAACCACCCATGTGTCTAGGCCTGAATCAGTGAGGTGGGCTGTCTGTTTTCCTTTTGATCTGGGCTGGGCACAAGTAAAGGCAATAAACTGTTGTGGAACGAACGTAGGATTTGGAGCCAGGGAGATCTTCTCCTCTGATCCCTAGCTGTGTGACCTTGAACAAGTTACTGAACTACTCTGAGCCCCAACAAGTACTGGTACATTTTCCTCACCCTTAGAGTCCTGCTTTGCTATGTGGGGTAAGGGATGCACAGAATTTTTACAATAATTAGAGTTGCCCTTGAGAGCCTACCATGTCTTAGACATTTTAACTCCATTATTCCCTTTGGTGACTGTGACAATTAAGTGTAGTTATAGTAATCCAGTTACATGGAGTAGATTTTGACTCATGGTTACCTGATGAGACAGAGGTTTTTAAGGTTGTAATATTTATTTTTTACTGTCCTTCAGTTGAAAGTTTACAGAGCAAATGCATTCCCACTCAGTAGTTTGTACATACAATGTTCTATGACTTGGGTTGCATCCCCCACAATGTGCCAGCACTCTTCTCATTTCCATCCTGCGTTGCCTGATTCCTTCTGTGTGGATTTTGTACACCTTCCAGCCTGCTCATCTTTCCTTTTGGGGAAATGTTGCCCTTTGAATCTTGTATCATTGATTGTTCCAAGAATATGTTCTTTTCCATTATTATTGTTTCCTGCTCACAGACATGAATTGTTCTTCTCATTACATCATATCTAAGGTAGGTAGTATGTGAACATGATGTGGCCGAGGTAGTTTGTTCAAGTTGCTTCACTGTGAAGTTCCTTTTTTCTCCCTTTCCATGTTCTACAGAAATGATCACTAAGCATTTGGAATTTTCTACAGGAGACAGGCCTCTGCTCCATTTAGTCAACTGTTTATTTTTACCTGCATGGACTCGTAGATATTTATTTTCTACTTTAGTTGTAATCCAGTAGTATACTATTCATTTTCTTCTGTTTGCTCCAGCTTTCACCATTGGCCATTGAGCACTCTTTCAGGTTGGTTCCTGTGTCCCTTCACACAGCCCCATCTTTTTTTTTTTTTTTACCACGATACAATTCTCCAGGTTCATCTCATAGATTCCCTGCCCCAGCCCTAGAATCATCGATTTCTCCAGTGAATGCTAGTTCTTTTTGTTGGAGACTGGTGTTAGAAGCCAAGGCTTGGGTGCTGCATTTGCCTGTCAGTGCTTCTATGCCTACTCAGCAGACAGAGCTAGGAAATGTATGTATCATGGCACAATGCTTAAGCAGCCTGGCTACTACTGGACGCCAGTCAGTGGTTTGAGCCCACCAGTCCCTCTATAGGAGAAAAATCTAGCAATCTGCTCCCATAAAGATTAGAGCCTAGGAAACCATATGAGCAAGCTCTACTCTGTCCTCTAGGGTCACTGTCTTAGTCACCTAGTGCTGCTCTAACAGAAATACCACAAGTGGATGCCTTTAAAAACAGAAATTTTATTTTCTCACAGCCCAGTAGACTAAAAGTTCAAATTTAGGGCGTTAGCTCCAGAGGAAGGCTTGCTTTCTTGGCTCTGGAGGAAAGTGCCTGTCAATCCTGCCCTGGACTGGGAGATTCTGAGGCACAGGGACCCTGAATCCAAAGGACACACCCTGTTCCCGGCACTGCTTCCTAGGGATATGAGGTCCCCAATTCTCTGTTTACTTCTCTTTCCTTTACATCCCAAGAGACTACCTCAAGGCAAAATATACTCTTATAGATTGAGTCCGGCCTCATTAACACAACCACCACCCATTCTCCCTCATTAACATCATGGAGGTGGGATTTTCATCATATAGGAACATCACACAATACTTGGGGTCATTGCCTAGTCAAATTGCAATATACATTTTGGGGGTGTGTGATTCAATCCATAACAATAGCTAAGACAAAACAATCTTGTAGATGAAGTCCTGCCTCATTCACATTGTCACTAATGCCACCTCTTTAACATCGTAGAGATACGAGGTATAACAGATAGGAAAATCACATCAGATGACAAAGTGGTGAGCAATCACACAATACTGGGAATCACAGCCTAGCCAAGTTGACACACATTTTGGGGAACACAATTTAATGTGTAACAGTCTGTTTTCGAGTTGGTTGTGGTATTTAGATCTTCTATATCTTGTTCGTGTTCTTTCAAGTTTTTCTGACCTTCACTAAAAGTGATATGGTGAAGTCACCTATTATTACAGTGGAACTACTTTAATGCTGGTAGAGTTTGATTTATATAGTGTGGAACCCTGTCATTGGGTGTGGATGTATTTGTTATGGTTAATGCTTCGATGCATTGACCCTTTAGTCACTATATCATGTCCTTATCTTTTATGGTAGATTTTATCATAAGGTCTATTTTGTCACAGATTAATACTGCCACTACTCTTCTATTTTAGTTGCTGTTTGCTTGATATATTTTTTCTGTCCTTCAATGTTTAGTTTGTATCTTTGCATGCAACACTTGTCTCTTGTAGACAGCATATTGATAGGTGTCATAGACTGAATTGTGTGCTCCCAAAATGTGTCAACTTGGTTAGGCCATGATTTGCAGTATTGTATGGCTGTCCTCTAGTATGTGATTGTTGTAAATCCTTATCTCTGCCTGTGGTTAAGAGGGGAGATTGAATTATGTTAGAGAAGATTAGTATGGAACTGTAACACCGTTAACAAGGTCACATTCCTGATGGAATATAAAGGGACTTTCCCTACGGTGTGGCCAATAGCATTTTTTATTTTACAACAGATGGAAGGAAAGCAAACAGAGAGTGAGGACCTCATATCCACTGCCATCTAGTCAATTCCAACTCATAGAGACCCTATAGGTCAAAATAGAGCTGCCCCACAGAGTTTTCAAGGAGCACCTGGTGGATTTAAACTGCCAACCTTTTGGTTAACAGAAGTAACACTTAAACACTACAGCACCAGGGTTTCCAGGGACCTCATGCCGCCAAGAAACTGCTACTGGGAGCAGAGTGCATCCTCTGGACCTGGGGTTTCTGTGCTGAGGTGCTCCCAGACCAAGGGTAGTTTGATGTTTCCTCCAGAGTCTACTGAGAAAAGAAAGCCTTTCCCTGCAGCTGGCACCCTGAATTTGGAATTCTACCTTTCTTGACTGTGAGACAATAAATTTCTCTTTGTTGAAGCCACCCACTTGTGATATTTCTGCTGTAGCAGCACTAGATGGCTAAGAGAATGGGTCACATTTTTTTTTTTTATCCATTTTGCTACTTTGTCTCTTTACTGGTACATGTAAACCATTCATTCTCCTTATCTATAGATATGAGTTCACTGCTGTCACTTTCTTGTGCTTTTTTCTGTGTTATGTGTTGTTGATGGTTTCTTTGTTCTGCTTAATATTTTGTGTCGACCTCTATTTGTTCATGAATTTTAATTTCTTTCGTTGATGTTGATTTTGTGTTTACAGAGTCTTTAGGTGTTTCTTCTTTTTTGTTTTGATGAATAGGCCTGTTAACTTTCTTTGTATTTGCCTTAAAATGTAACTTTATCTTCCTAACTTTAAAGCTATCTTTTATTTCCTGATATCACCTTGAGTTTCTCAATAAAAGAAAATTGTGTAACCACACCTCTTTTTCCCCCTTTTTGTCTTCACATTGTCATTATTTACAGATTGGCATCTCTAGCTTCCTGGTTTCAGTCTTTGGATTTATTTTGGAGAATTCTTTATCCGGGTTGGTATCTGGCAGATGCTATCCTGTGCTCTAACTCAGGCTGTTGTCTGATGTTGTTGGTTCCTTGTACAAATGACTCTGTTTATTCATTTTAATATTTATTATAACATATATTATATATTATTATATTATTTAATATTTATTATAAGGTTTGTCTGGTTTGTTGAGCTTCTTGCATGGATATAATCTCATTTTTCGTGATATTGGGGAAATTTTCTGCCAGCAAACCTTTGTTAGTTCTTTTCCTGTGTTTTGTTTTGTTTTGTTTGGCCTCCTCCTATTCTGGAATTCCGATTATATCTAAATTTTTCCTTTTGATAGTGTCCCACGTATTTCTCAGATTTTCTTCATTTCTCTCCAGCCTTGCAGCCCTGATATGAATCGAACTTGGTCATGATGGATTATTTTTTTTGATACATTGTTGTATTCTGTTGGCAAGAATTTTGTTGAAGTTTTTTGTATCCAGATTGATGTGTGATATTGGTCTGTAGTTTTCCTTTTTTGTTGAATCTTTCCCTGACTTTGGTACTCGGGTTATGCTGGCTTCATAGAATGAATTTGGGAGTATTCCATCACTTTCTATACTGTGAAATAGTCTCACTAGTATTGGATATAACTCATCTCTAAAAGCTTGGTAGAATTCTGTGGTAAAGGGGCCCAGGTTTTTTTTGGTTATTAGTTTTTGGATGACTTTTTCAGTCTCTTCTTTTGTTCTGCTTCACCTTGTGATAATTTTAGTAGGTGATATGAATCAAAGAATTTGTCCATTTTCTCTAGGTTTTCAAATTTGTCAGAGTACAGACTTTCACCGTATTCTGTTATGATATTTTTGATTTCTGTTGGATCTGTTATGACAACTCCCATCTCATTTCTTATTTGGGTTGTTTCCTGTTTTTCTTTAGTAAGTTTAGCAAATTGTCAGTTTTGTTGATCTTTTCAAAAAACCAGCTTCTTGTGTTTTGTTCTGGTGCCTGAGGGGTTCCTCTGTTGCTCTCTCTCTACTTGTTCAAGCTGTAGGGTTAGTTTTTTGGTCTGGTGTCTGTCTTCCTTCCACATGTGTGCATTTATGGAGATAAACTGACCTTTGAGCATTGCTTTGGCTGTATCACATAGGTTCTGGTAGAAAGTGTTTTCATTCTCATTGGAGTCCATAAACTTCTTTATGTCATCCTTGATTTCTTCTATAACCCATGGCTTTCTGAGCAAGATGTTCAGTTTCCATGAGTTCCACTTTCTATGTATTTTTTTTTTTTTTTGCTATTGATTTTGACTTTTGTGGCTTTATGACCTCAAAAGATGCTTTGCATTAATTCAGTGGTGTAGGTTTTGTTGAAAATTACTTTATGTCCCAACACATGTTCCATTAGCACTGGAGAAGAAGGTGTAGATGTCTGCTGATGGACAGAAAGTTTTGTATCTGTTGATGAAGTCTAGTTGGTTAATTGTGGCAATGAGGCCTTCTATGTCTATATTGTGCTTTTTTCTAGATGGTCTGTCCAATATTGAGAGTGGAGTGTTGAAGTCTCCCACTATTACTGTGGAGTCATCTGTCTCCTTTTGAGTGTACTCAGTGTTTCTTCAATGTATTTAGGTGCTCTAACATAAGGTGCATAAATATTTAATATTGTTAAGTCCTGCTTGTGTATTGAACCTTTCAGCGATAGTGTTCATCCTTGTCCATGATGGTGTATTTTACATTCAAATCGATTTTATCTGAGATTAGAATTGCCACACCTGCTCTTCTTTGTGTATTGTTAGCTTGATACATATTCTTCTATCCTTTAATTTTCAGTTTGTTCCTATCTTTAAGTCTAAGGTGAGTTTCTTGTAGGCAACGTATGGATTGGGTCACGTCTTTTGATCCAAGATGTTACTCGATGTCTCTTTATTGGAGTGTTCAGTCCATCCACATTCAATGTAATTACTGATAGGTATGTGTTCACTGCTGCCATTGTGATATGTTTATTTTTGTTTTGATGTTTTCACTGTTGTTCTTATTAATCTGTTCTGGGACTTTCTTCTTTGTGAGTTGATTTTTCACCTTCTTCAGGGTTGGTTTTGTGGTTGTTGAGATTCCTGTATTACGTTTCTTGATTTGATATGTTGCATCTTTATTGTGCTTTACAGCTGCCCCCATGATCCCCCTTAATAAGCTATGTATAAACCAAATTGTAATTACTACTAGTCTTGTTAACTTCCTCTCCATCTGGAAGGACTATAACAACTGTAGAACATCCTCTTTTCAATATGATGACATCATAATTTTCATGATATGATCACTGGATCATTTCTCTCACTATTATAGGTTTGATTGAGTTTGGAGTTCCCTAACTGAGTAGGTTTCTGGGTGATGTGTCCTGAATTTGCTTCTAAAATATAAAGTTAGTGGTTTTGTTCTTCTAAGCCAAGAGATTCGTTCAGTATTTCTGGTAGCTTTGGGTTGGTTTTCACGAAGTCTCTGAGTTTCTGTTTATCTGCGAATGTCTTACTTTCATTTTCATACTTGAAAGATAGTTTTGCAGGGTATATAATTCTTGGTTGGAAGTTCTTCTCCTTCAAGACTTGGAATGTGTCATGCCACTGTCTCCATGTCAGCATGGTTTCTGCTGAGAAATCCAATGAAAGCCTACAGGGTTTCCCTCTGAATGTTAGCTTTGCTTTGCATCTTGCTGCCTTTAAGAGTTTCTGTTTCTGTTTCATTTTGTTAAACTAGATTATAATGTCTTGGAGTCTTTCTTTTGAGATTTATGTTGAGTGGCATTAAATATTCATCTTGGATATCTATATTCTCTTTTTTCACAATTTCTGGGAAGTTTCCTGTCAGCAGCTCAGCAACAATACTCTGTGTTCTCAGGTGTCTTGCCCTGTTCAGGAACTCCCATTAATCGTAGATTGTTCCTCTTAAGAGAGTCTCACATGCTTCTTTATGCTTCTTCATTTTTCTTGTTTCTTTTTTCTGGTTTCCTCTCATAGATGCTGGAGTCAGTAGCTCTGTCTTCCAAGTCAGAAAGTCTATTTTCCATTTGTTCCATTCTGTTTTCTTGGCTTTACATGGAAGTTTCTATGGTCTTTGATTTTCTTCTTGATCTGTTGGATTTCAGAGTAGTGGTGTTCTGTCAGATAAAACAGCTTGCCAAATGTTTCATTTTGCTCTGCTGCATTTTGTGTAAGGTCTAGGAGGGCTCTTTATATAATCCTTTTGTATTCACCTTATAACAGCTTCAGACAGGTTCATTTGTCTGGCAAGTTCTTTGGTTCTTTCTTTTGGGGGGCCTTCTGAAGCTATGGGTGATTTCTTGGTTATGGTTTTCTCCAGAGTTTCTTGCTTTTGGGGCATCAGTTGAGTCAATAGAGGCTGGGAGAGATGCTGTGTGGATGGACTGTAGTTGTTCCTCTAGGCTGTCTTAAAATGAAAGGTAAAAGATATCTGACAACTTCCAAAGTCAGTCAGGTTTTCAGTTCCCTCTTCCCAGCTGGCAAACCAAGCACCTCTATATTGAACCCCAGATGTCATAAAGTAGTTCAAAGTACAGAAAGGCTAGTGCCCTGCTGGCCTCTGCTGCCGGGATCCAGCTACAGGCAACACTGTGTAAAATACTAATTTTCTGTCAGAAAAGTGCTCTCATCCAGGCAGGCACTGCCTCCCAGCCTGGGAATTAGGTCCAGCTGAGGTCTCCAGGTGGAACAAGATGTCATCCCACACACGCTCTCCACCTGCCTTGGTACAGGCTACTCCATGGCGGAGGCAGAGAGAACAAAGGTGCCGAGATGCACAGAGTCCAAAGCCGGGCTCTCAAAAATGTCACAATTTTGCCCGCCGATCCCACCAGTGTGCATCTGAGATTAGCTGCTAGTCAAGTTCCAGCTCTGCCCACCACCTAAGACAGAGAAAAAAGTTAAAATTGTGAGTTACCTTCAGTCTGTGAAAGTCAGCACTCACCAGGAGTGGTACACTGTGAAAGAGAAGATGTTTTCTTTTCAGTGGTATGAAATCCAAATTAACAGCCCCGTGCCATGTCCTAGGGCTCACTAGGTGTTCAGAAGTCACTGTTTAATTATGAGTTCAGGTCTTGATTTCCAGAGGTATTTAAGGAGATGTGGGTTTAGTCCGCCACCTTGACTCTGCTCACTCTTCGTTTCTCTCCGTTTTTCTGATTTTTCCACAAATAGCTTAGTGTCAAGTGATTTGTACTTTATCTTGTAGATCCTTTCTTCCACTAATTCAGTTCTGCTTCTGTGTCCTTCTAGTGAGCTGTCAAATTCTCATATTTTATTGTTAATCTTTTGAATTTCTGGTTTCTCTTTTTGTTTGGTTTCTAATTGTACATTTATTTTGTTATTTTGTTTTTATATTGTTTTCCTGAATTCTTCCAGTGCTTTGTCTGTGTTTTTCTTAGTTTTCTCTGTGTTTTTGTTTGTTGTTTTGTTTGTTTTGCATTGCTAATAAGGTAATTCCGTTGCCATTTCTTTATCCAGAAGATTTTTCTATTTCTTTACTTTGGTCACTTGCTGGAGCCATCTTGTCCTGCTACTTTATGTGATTTGACATTGTTGTCTCTGAGACACTAAGATGTTATTTTTTTGTTTATTTTTTGAATGCTTATTTGCCACATCCTGATTTTTTACTTTGTTTTAATACATCCAAATAGGCATGCCAACTCTGGTCGCTGGTCTGAGTGCACTGCAGTTCTAATCACCTGTTTCTTGCTGGGTGGGGCAGTGGGTAGGTACACGACTATGGTTCTCTGTTCACTGGTCTTGCTGGGTGTCTGAGGATACATCAGACATTGCTGGTGAGGTGTTATGTCTATCTGGTCAGTCACCTTGACATGGATGCAGGGAGCATTCTCCCTGGTTTCTAGGCTGCATGTGGTATGCACACACTACCAGTTGCCAGGTAGCTGCTGTGAGGATGCCTAGCTCATCAGTCACTGGGTGGATGGTACAGTATCTCCTACCAATGCAAGCAGGTGGGCAGAGCAGCATGGGGGTAGTCAGAATGGGCACACGCCTCCAGTTTTAGGGGGATGGTTGCGAAGTGGTAAGGCGTGGGTTGCACCACTTTACTGGTGTCTGTTAGGATGATATGCCCCTGTTCACTACAGTGCACAATGAGGGAGGGTTTCCCTTGTGTCCTTGGGCTCCTGACACAGGTGGCTGGAGAGAGTAGGATACAACACTGATCTGCAGGCACTGAGAGCTGGTGGTTGGGTACCACAGCAGGCATCTCCAGTTTGCAGGCTCCAGGGCCAGTGGCTGGGCATAGGAGTGGGTGAAGCTAGACCTCAAGTCCCCAGCTAGGATTCCTGTGCTTCTGAGTGGGAAATGCCAGTCTGCAGGCCCCCAGCATGGCTGGGTGGGTGGAAGAGGAGTTGCCACTGGACAATCAGCTCCCAGCATGGGTTGCTGGACAGGATAGTTGGCATTGTTGGTCCATGTGCTCCTGGCACAAGGGGCTATATGGAAAAGGCACACCACCAGACCATGGTGACACAGTAGAGGTGAGTAGCCAAAAGAGGGTGTACCACCATATTGTCAGACCCTGGCACAGGTGGGAAGGTGGAGAAGGGGGCATTGCTGTTCCATGAGCCCCCAGTACCACTGGCTGAGCAGAAAGGTGGGCACCACCAGTTCATAGGTTCCTGGTGCAAGTCGCTGAGAGAAAGGGTGAATGCCACAAGTCCGTGTGCCTCTGTCGGGGACATGAAAGTGCTGAGTGCTGCTGGACTGCAATTGTGTGGTGGGGGGAGATGAATAAGAGGAATGAGGAAGGCACCACATGTCCAGAATCCCCTGGCACAGGGTGCTGGGAGGAGTCCAGTGGGTGTGGTGAGGACACTTCACTTTCACAGGATGGAGAGCACGCCTGCCTGTCTTTGGAGGTGAGTACAGAGTGATTGTGGTGACTCTTTCAGAACAGTGCTTGCTTTGTTTCGATATGGCTGCACTGTGCAGGTTTAGGTGGCAGCGGGCAGGTGATATGTAATTCTCTATGAGGCTGACAAGTTCTTGAACTCATCCTCGAAAAAGTACTACACACCTCATTCCTTTGAAGCACTCTCCTTGGGAAGCTATACACTGATGCCAGCGCCTAGTCCCCCTTCAAAGCAGTTTTGGAACTAGTTCTGGAATGGCCATCAGAGCTGTCATTGTGTTACCCTTGATGCCCTGAATGTCATCCAAATGTCTTCCTTTCAATATTTCCTTTATCTTCGGGAAAAGAAAAAAGTCACTGGGGGCCATATCAGGTGAGTAGAGATGGTCTTCCCATACAGTTATTTGTTTACTGCCTAAAAACTCCATGAAAGACAACTATACAATTAAATTCTCAAACTTGCCGCCTGCACAATGGCCATTCCAGAAAGAGTTCCAAAATTTCTTGGAAGGGTGGACTAGGCTCTGATGTCGGTACATAGCTTCCCTAGGGGAGTACTTCAAAGGTGACCGTAGTGATATTCAGGAATGAATTATGTAGCTCTTAGAACCATTAAGTTCATGGACTTCACTGTTGGACCTCGTATGTCTGCTGTTTTTGTACAGCCTCTTCTGCCATTTAACCCTCCGTTTGATTCTACAGCTTTGTCTGATCACCAGGGTTCCAAAGTCGTCTTTGACGTGTGATTTACTCGCTTTCTTGGGTCTTTGTTGTAAGTGAGACGTTATGAGGCATCTGTGAATGGGAGAGGAGTAATAGTATCCGGAACTGTGCTATAGAGCAGAAAGACTTTCGCGAGGAGACCTGAGGGGTCTCCTAGATTTTTTAAATGATCAGAACTTCAAGGCCATGGGCTAGACTTGGCGAAATGAAGTACGCCGACAACTTGAGACTGTACTGTTGTAGTTCTGTGCCCTCTAGGTGATTTTTGTATGACAGAGTAAAACTGTTGCATATATTTTCCAAGGCTGAAATCGACGTGAGCAGTTCGCCAAGTGATGTCTTCCTCAGAACAACAGGTGGTTTCAAACCGCCCACCCTTCGGGTAGCAGCCAAGGAAGGGCTGAATAACTGTACCCCCAGGGCTGCCCATTGACACCAGATACAAGGTTGGAAACAGCAAGCTAGAATTAGGAGGGGCGGGGGGTTGATCCAAGAGCAGCCCGCATTCCCACCCCCGTGCAGCGCCACCCCCACAGAGCAGGTTCGTTCTGAGTGGCGGGGCACGGTTCTCAAAAGCGCTTGGGGACAAGCGTCAAAGCTGTGCTGAGCTGCCCCCCCCGGCCCCCACGTGCGGCGCGGGGCGTTGTGACGTGGTCCGCTCGGCCGAGGGACGTCGCTCCCAGCAGGCTTTGCGGCACGCTCTGACGTGACGGGCTGTCGCCTCAGTCAGAGCGCCAAGGGCCACCGTCTCCGTCTCCGTCTCCGGTAGGAGAGTGAGGGCCCCCGGGGCGAGTCCGCCGAGCAGAAGGCCGGGACTGAGGGCGGGCGGCTGAGCTGGGACCGAGCCAGGACGTGAGGGGCTGCCTGGGGTGACCCGGTAGCGGCTGCCACCTGAAGAGGCTGTGGTGCGCCCCCTGAGGTTCCGCCTGCAGACAAGGCCGAAGCAGCCATGGCCATCAATTACAGGGACCCCAGGTGCGGGTTCACCCACAGAGAGGTGACCAGCTTCATCAACGGAGAGGTCTTCAGGAATGGCGGCAGCTGGGACTTCTACATGACCCACTTCTCCGAGGCTTGGAGCGACGTCGAAGACCAGCTCCGGCTCGTCTTGGTGCACCCGAGGGTGTCTCGTGCCGCCAAGAGAGCCTGCGTCTGGAGCGCACTGGCCCTGAGCGTGCGTGAGGTCTCCAGGCGGCGGCGACAGCAGGCGGGTGAGCTGTGGCTCCTGGAAGAGCAGGTGAGGCAGGGCGAGTCGGCCACCTGGGCCCTGGCCTCCCAGCTCTATCAGCTCCGGGAGGATTGCGACAGGATTGTGTTGGAGTTGCGCAAAGCTCAGGAGGACCTGCAGCAGTCGAAGAACGAGTGCGAAGGGCTCCAAGAGCAGCTCCGCCGGGTCCAGAGGACTGCCCAGTTTGTTCCTGAGTCCAAGGAGGCTGGCCTTACCACGGCAGACGAGGAGCTATGGGACGAGGCGTGGCCCCGGTTTGCAGGGACCGAAGGCAAGTTGATAGCCGTGGGGGCTGAGGGCAGGCGGGATGCGGAGGCCCAGGGAGGACGAGGGACAGGCAGGAGCTAAGGTGGGCAACCTTTACATGCCAGGATCCCGAAGTCCCCGGGCCCAGGTCCTTCAGCCCTTGCTGCCGGTGCCTCCCCCACAGCCAGCTGCATACCACACCCCACTCCCGGTGGTCTTCTAATACCTCCCTCCCCTACCCACAGGTGACAAGACAGGAGCAGTGGCAGTGGACCCGTCCGAGATATCTCCTGGTGACATCTACACCCATGGTCCGTGGGCTGCAGCAGAGTGGCAGGAGCAGTTAGACCCTCTGTGGAACTACGGATGCCAGCTGGAGGAGAAAGGTGCTGTGGGTGAGCAGACTGACGCCCTGACTGGCGGCAGCGGCCCTGGGCAGGAGGAGGCTACCGTCAACCCATCTGGGCCCAGCCGGAGCCAAGGAGACTCTCAGGAGCAACCTGCAGAGCAGAGCACCTCGCCTCTCCAAGGTAAGAAAGCCTTTGAATCCCAGCCACAGGAGAAATCTACCCCAGACCCCAGGCTCACGGGGTGGGATAGCCCATGGGGCAGAGGGCAGTGAACTTTTCCTGGCATGTGGACTGCTAAAAACGCAAGAAGAGCTGCCTGTCCGATAAAAAACTTAACATCCATCAAGGAATAACCATTTTTAATACATCTGTTTCCACATATGATGCATATGTGTAGAATGAAACTGGGAAAAGCGGTCGTATGTGGAAATAGATATTTTATACTAAAAATGGTTATTGCTTGATGGATGTTGGCATGGTGGGTTAACCGCTACATCTGCTAACCAAAACGTCGGCAGTTCAAGTCCTCAGATGCTCCTTGGAAACTCAGTGGGGCAGTTCCACTCTGAACTATAGTGTTGCCATGGTTGGACCCGACTTGACGGCAGTGAGTTTGGTTTTAGTTACATGTGTCTCATTTATATCTTTTTAAGGAAACTTGGGATTCCGCCAACATCACAGCTAACCCTGACATGAGAACTTCTCCAATTATATTTCAGTTCACAGGTGACACACTCTGGAAGGCTGCTACCACTTGAATGACACCCCAGAGAGGCTGCGGCTATGAGGCTTCTTCTTTTTCTCCTTTCTGTCCTCTCCTTAGCTGCCTCTCTGCATATGACCTGGTCTGTGACTGAGAAAGGCCAGGCTTTAAGAGTATGACATTCATTATAGTCTAAGAAGGCTGCTTGCATTCAGAATGCTATTCCTAAATTATAAATTACAGAAGTATTTACAGTTTAGTTTTTTTCAATGTTTAATTTTTATGGGATTCACAGGTGAGGGCCTTTTCTTTGTGTCTCTAAGATCCAGGAACTTCGTATGATGCTGGAGAAGCTCGGGACACCAGGACGTGATCCGCAGGAGAGGCCCCCTGCTCTCACCCGCCCCCTCCTTGGTGAGACCTCAGCTGGGGGGAGCCAAGAAGCCTGCAAAGGAATAAGGAAGGAGGAGACGTTCAGGCTCACATTTAGGGAACAAGGGAGAGCAGACAGATCTTGTTAGGATGCTAATCCCCCTGTTGGGGAAGGGCGTTGACACAGCTGAGGTCTGGGGCTGGGGAGGAAAGTGTTAGATTTTTATAGGTAGTAGCAATGTTACTGAATTTCATTCATCAACTCGTTGAACAAATATTTATTTATTTATTTTGAACAAATATTTATTGCTTAGAATGTTTTATGACTTAAAATTAAATGTTATTATCTACTGCACACCTTATAACATCATTTGGGAGTTTGATGAGATGACACTCAGAGCCTTATTTCAGGTGCAGATTAGATGACAGCTGTCTCCCTTTGCCTTGCATGTAGTGTGGCCTTCAGGTAAATATAAGTGAAATAACATCTGGCTCCACCTATGTGCTTCTGGGGGCAACACCTAGGACACTTTCAGGAAAGGAGGTGAAAGTCTGAACTGCTCATCTCATTGATCCCACGTGCGAGAAATGAGCAGTGGTAAAGATAGAGAGAGGAATTTTCTGGGACTGCACATTGATTTGCTGCCTTGAGAAGGATAGACATGTTCTGGGTTGAGACCACTGCCCTGAGGGAGTGTAGGCTATCCACTCCAGCCCTCGGCCTGAGGCTGTCCCATCACAACCTTGTTTCTAGTCAAGAGTGGATGAAAAACAAATTTGATTCCAAGCACACCCACTGGGGACCCACTGCTGAGATGCTGCTTCCTTTGGGAGGATTAATTGGAGTAAGAGAACTGGACAGGGGCAAGCCCTCTTGGGAATGCTCCTGGGCCTTCTCTTCTACTCGGTGTGGTCTCTGCAGGCTCTCTGCACGCCCCCAAGGCAGCTGCTTCAAGGCAGGGAGGGAACCAGGGGGAAGCCCAGGTGACAGGTTAGGTCAGCTGCCAGTCTGAACTAAAGGAAACTTAGGTTCCCCTGTGACAGTCCACCCAGTTCACCAGTATCAGCTTTTGTCCGGGGCCTGGTCCAAAGCCTTACCTTCTAATAAAGAGTGTGCATTTACCTGCTGTGTCTTCTGTGTGGTGTGTCTCTCAGGACAGCTTTAATGTGGGGTGAAACCTTAATTCCCCATCTTCCCTCCATCCCACCGAGGGGAAGCAAAGTTCAAGCTCCTTCACCCTTAGAGGGCCTCTCCTTTTCCTGCAAATTACCCAGGCACTGGGGGACTTCTGTGGAGCTTTCAGGCCATCATGATTGCCACTCTTACCCTCACTGTCCGTGTCCACATGGTCACTTGGAGGTGGGCATCTCTGCTCCAGAGTCAATGGGTCATGGGTGGGAGGGGCATATCTACCCAGGATGGGAGCCCTAGTGCCCGGGTCCAGGTCCACTATATGGACCAAGAAAATAGGCCCCTGAGATCTCAGGTGGAGAAGTTTGCCTCCTGCCTTCCCGCCTTCCCAGGCACTTCCCCTTCTCACTCTCCTGTGTGTCATCCCATCAAGGTGCTCAGGACTGTGGAGAGTGGCCTGGCCACAGACTGTGGGCCAACTGGGTAGGCTTTCCATGATGCTTATGAAGGTGGAGGCTGGTGACCTGCTTGGTATAGGGACAAGGATTAGGGCAGAGAACGAGGGTAATGGTTCCAAGGGAGGGGAGCACGGGGACCATCAGGGGCATGTTTTCTGGGCTGGGTGCTGGTAATTAGTACTCTTGTGTGAGCTGCTAGCTCCCTGGACTTTTGGAAAGATGGGGCACAGATGAGACTTGGGGATGTTATGGTGCATTTCAGTCCAGTTGTTCTCAATCCTGAACCAACAGCATCAGGATCACCTAGGGACTGCCTGGAAATGCAAATTACCTGGTCCCAGCGGAGACCTCCAGAGTGAAAGGTTTGGGGTTTGGGGCTCACAAATGTTTCTCACGCATGCCCAAGTTTGAGAACCTGTGTTTTAATCCAGTGTGCAACCTGGAGAAATCACCCTGGATCTCAGTGCGGCCAGTTCCTTTAGGGTTCACCATACCCTCTGCTGTCCGTTGGAATGTCTGTAGCTCTGTATGAAAGCAGACTCGTTCTCATGCCTAGCTCTTCTATAGCTCAGTGTGACAGCCAGTAATACAAGGTTGACATTTGTGACAACAACCCACATATGTAGGCCTGAATCACTGAGGTGGGCTGTCTGTTTTCCCTTTGATCTGGCTGGGCACAAGTAAGTCAAGGTAGTAAGTTGTTGTTGGAAGAACTTGGGATTTGCAGCCAGGGAGTCCTGGGCTGGATACCTTCTCCTCTGATCACTAGCTGTGTGACCTTGGACAGGTTACTGAATTTTCCCTGAGCCCCAACAAGTACTGGTGCCTTTTCCTCACCCTTAGAGTTCTGTTCTGCTATGTGGGGTAAGGGATGCATGGAATTTTCATGATCATTAGAGTTGCCATTGACAGCCTACCATGTCTTAGACACTTTAACTCCATTATCCTCTTTGGTGACTGTGACAATTTTGTCAAGGGTAGTTACAACAACCCATATATGTGGAGTCGATTTTGACTCACAGTTACCTGATGGTATGGAGTAGAACTACCTCATAAGGATTCTAAGGAAGTAGTATTTATTTAATTTTTACTCTCCTTTATTTGAAGGTTTACAGAACAAATTCTTTTCTCCCTCAGGAGTTTGTACATAAAGTGTTCCATGACTTGGATTGCATCCCCTACAATGTGTCAGCACTCTTCCCATCTCTGTCCTAGGTTGCTTGTTTTCTTTCGTGTGGATTTTGTATACTTTCCCACTAGTCGTCTTTGCTTTTAGGGAAATGTTGTCCTTTTAATCTTGTATAATTGATGGTTATAAGTAACATGTTCTGCCTATTGTTATTGTTTATTGTATAGTCCTGTTGGGCTAATAGGTGGTCTCTGAGAATGTGTTGAGTTCCAGTTCAGAAGGGTGTCTTAGAGCCACAGTCTTGAAGATTCCTCCAGTTACCATCAAGGCCAGTAAATCTGATCTTTTTTGTGAATTTCACTTTTTCTTCTACATTTTTCCCCTCAATGTCCACGGCCCTCTGTTGTGATCCCAGTTAGATGTTGGTAGAGGTGGGTAGGCACCATTCAGTTCTTCTGGTCTGCAGATCATGTAGGCTGTGGTTCATTAGTCGTTTGGACTCTGATACCTTCAGTCTTTGGTTTTCTCTACTCGCCTTTATTCTGGATGAGAAGAGACCAATACTTGTAACTTAGATGGCTCTAAATACAGTGCTTAGGGCTCTAGGTGATCTCACCAAGGAAGGATGCAGAACATTGTCTTTATGAGCTACGATTTGCCAATTGACATAGTTATCCCCTCTGTCTATGGTCCTTCAACTTGGAGCCTAGGAATTTTGTCCTGTGAGAAGTTGGGTTGTATCTAGTAAGTTTCCATGACCGTGCCCTTTGTGTGCTCTTTTGTCTATATTAATATAATTGTAACATCTGCAATTATGTATGTAGAAAAATCCCCAACCAAACCTATAACTGAAGGTATGTCTGTTCCTTTACACCTTTGCCCCTCTGTTTAGCATACCTATCTACCTGTGTGTCCATTTAAATTATTTTTTGTTAATAACATTATTGCAGGATTGTCTGTTATAGTAATTACCATTCCCAAAGCAAACTCATTGCCATCAAGTTAATTTCAGCTCACAGTGACCCTATGGTATGCAGTAGAATTGTACCATAGATTTTCCAAGGAGCATCTGGTAGATCTGAACTGCCAACGTTTTGGTTAGTAGCCACAGCACTTACTACTGTAATCCCTAAAGGGAGAGAGGAAAAAAAAAGAAAGAAACTTACCTTCAAGTTGATTCCAACTCCTAGCGACCCTATAGGACTGAGTAGAACTGCCTCATAGAGTTTCCAAGGAGTGTAGCAGCACGTAACCACTACATCACCAGGCTTTCTGGTAATTATCCTAGTTGCCCTTTGCTCTTGCATTCTTCTGCATGTCGTCTGTGCTTTGGTCGTGTTATACTGATTTCCCCCATTTTGTGTATTGCCCTTTCCTGCACCAATACTCACATGTGTCTTCTCTCTAGCTAGTGATTTTTACATCCTTTCCCTTCCAAATCTGGTATTTTAGTCATCTAGTGCTGCTGAGGATCGCCATGAGTCGGATCCGACTTGACGGCACTTGGCTTGGCAGTGCTGCTGTAACCACAGTACCACAAGTGGATGGCTTTAAAAGGAGAAATTATATTCTATCACAATCCAGTTGGCTACAAGTCCAAATTCAAGCCATCAGCTTCAGGGGAAGTCTTTCTCTGTTGGGTCTGGAGGAAGGTACTTGTCATCAATCTTTCCATGGCCTGGGAGATACTGAAGTGCAGGGACTCTTGGTCCTTTCCAAAGGATGCTGATGGCATGAGGTCACCAACTCTGATTGCTTCCCTTTCCTTTATATCCCAAGAGATTGTCTCAAGGTCCAAATACAGTTTTATACAATGCCGTGCCTCAGTATTACAACTGTCGCCCATCCTCTCTCATTAACATAGTAGAGGCAGGATTTATGATATATAGGAACATCACACAACACCAGGAATAATGGCCTAGCCATGTTGCTTCACACATTTTTTTTGGGAGATCAGTCCATGACAGTATCTGTGAGTCAGAATTGACTCCACAGTGCACAACAACATGTTAATCCTTATATCTATAATTGTTGTTCTATATCCATCTATCTTGAGATAACATGAGTTAATATCTCAACTTGAATTCTTTGCTACTTGGATCATTCTAGTCTTCTCCCATGGCTTACCTATAAACTCCAGCATTGAAAAATCTGGCTCCCACCATTCATTTTCTTACTTGTTCCTACCAGTCTAACATGTTCAGCAGTTTCAGAATCACTAACCCATACCCCTGTGAGGAAGTCCTGGTGGAACAGTGGTTAACAGCTTTGCTGTCTAGCAAAAAGTTGGCAGTTAGAATACACCAGGCACTCCTTAGAAACCCTGTGAGGCAGTTGTGTTCTGTCCTATAGGATTCCTATGAGTCAGAATTGAGTCAACTACAATGTTGGTTTTTTTTTTTTTTCTAATTTACTCTTGGGAGAAACAACTTGGCCAACTAGAGCACATTGTTTAAGTGTAGTCCTTCTGTTATTTTGTCTTACAGATTCCAGCCAAAACACCATTTTCCAAAGTTACTTAGATCAGTACCTTTTTCCCCATCCAAATTTCCTTTTTAATATTACCAGTTGCTGTCAAATTGATTCTGACACATGGCAGTCCCGTATGTGTCAAATAGAACTGTGCTTTGCAGAGTTTTTGATGGTTGATTTATTCAGAAGTAGATCACCAGGACTTTCTTCCAAGGTGTTTTAATTTCAAATTCATTTAAGTTATCTGTCCCTCTAAAAAAATCTATTGCAATTTAATGGTGTAAATATCCAATACAGTTTAGCAAGAAGTGGTATTCTCTGAACACCTTTCTTTGCTTTCCAATGTTAGCATTATCCTGAAGCAGTTTTACAGTTCTTTCCTATTGCAGCACTGAGGTTTTACTCATTCAGTAGGCGTCAAGTGCAGTTTGTGTCAAGCCTTTGAAGGAGTCTACCTGTTATGGGAAACTGATAGGAATAATGATTCCATCTAGACTGTTTACATGAATAAAGGCTTTTCTGATAGTATCACTTCCCAATGCCATGCTACCTACCAGTTTAAAAAAAGCAAATAGGAAGAATGTCATAGGTTAAATAGAAACCCACTTCCCTAATTCAACACACAAGCAGGTATTGATGTCTTCTTGCTTGTATCTAAGCACTATTCTAAGTTGTCAAAAAGCCAGATTATTTGAGAAAACTCAAAATGAGTAACATATTGAGGACTTAGTAATTCATTAAAGCCAAAACCAAACCCACTGCCATTGAATCAATTCTGACTCAGAGAAAACATTTAGGACAGATTCGAACTGCTGACTTTGTTTTTTTGGTTAGTAGCTGTAGCACTTAACCACTATGCCACCGGGATTTCCGGTAAAACCAGTGCTGTCAAGTTGAGTCCAACTCATAGTAATCCTATAGGGCAGAGTAGAACTGTTCCATAGAATTTCCAAGGTGGACCTGGAACCTGGTAGATTCCAACTGCCAACCTTCTGGTTAGCAGATGTAGCACTTAACTACTACACCACCAGGGTTTCCAGTAATTTATTAGAAGGTATGAAATCCATTCTCTCAAAGAAAAGTAATTTCTAGTTACGAACAATTTGATTGTCTCTCTTGATAAAAAGACATTCTGAAAACAAACACATTCTAAAAGTTGAGTGCATTGGTCTTTGGGATTCGTGCTAGGAACCTATATGGAGATTGGCCTATAGTGAGTTGGCGCCCAAGCAGTTGTTTTATTTAAGACAAAAATAAAAAGTAATGAAACTATTAACAAAAGGAAACAGAGGAAATTATAAACAGTAAAATTAATTTCTCAGCCTATGGCCTTGTGTTTTGGGGCCCTGTGTTTAAGGTTATATGTGGAATACATCAAAACCAGATAACCAAGCCCAAAGATGAACCAAACTGACAGCTTAGAATGTTAAGTCTTGTCTTAGCCATCCAGTGCTGCTATAACCGAAAATGCCATAAGTGGATGACTTCAGCAAAGAGAAATTTTTTTTATTACAGAAAAGTAGGCTTCAATTCCAGATTTAGGGCATCAGCTCCAGGGGGAAGTCTTTCTCTGTTGGCTCTGGAGGAAGGTCTTTGTCATCAGTCTTCCCCTGGACTGGGAGCTTCTGAGGCACAGGGACCATGAGTCCAAAGAACGTATTCTGCTCCCAGCACTGCCTCTTTCCTAATGATGAGGTCCCTAACTCTCTGCTTGCTTCCTTTTCCTTTACATCCCAAGAGATGGCTGTGTCACAGCACAGTCTTACACATTGAGTCAGGCTCCACCAACACAACTGCCAGCCACCATCTCTCAACATCACAGAGGCAGGATTTACAACATGGAGGAACATCACATAATACCAAGAATCATGGCCTGGTCAAATTGCTACACACATTTGGGGAGTGGGGGGCACAATTCAATCCATGACAAGGCTTATGAGGATGTCATGAGCATAGAAGTTTAGACATACTCAAATGCTAAAATAAATTCTTAGAATCCAGACCCATTACACCACAGCATAAAATGTTTGGAGTGTCTTTAGCATGTATATTGAAATATAGTTCATGTCATAAAACCCACCAATTAAAAGTATCCAATGCACTTGTTTTAGTATCTTCAGAGTTGTGCAGCTTCACCACAATCTAAGTTTAAAACATTTTCATCACCCCAGGAAGCAACCCTGAACTCATTAGCACCCACTTCCCACTTGCCTCTCCCCAGACTTAGGCAACAGCTAATCTGATTGCTGTCTCTATGGATTTGCCTATTCTGGACATTTCCTATAAATGAAATCCTACAATATGTGGCCTTTTGTATCTGGCTTCTTTCACTTTTGTATTATGTTTTCAAGGTTCACCCATGTTGTAGCATGTATCAGTACTTAATTTCTTTTTATGCCCTACTATTTTCCATTGTATAGATTTATCATATTTTATCCAGCATCTGTTTATGGACATTTTGGTCATTTTCACTCTTTAGCTATTATGAATAGTGTTGTCATGAACATTTGTGTACAGTATACTATAGGAACATATACTTTAGTTTCTCTTGGGTATATATACCCAGGAGAGACACTGATGAGTCCCTTTTTGAGGGACTGCCAAGCTGTTTTCTACAGCACCTGCACCATTTCGCATTTCCATCAGCAATGTATGACAGTTTCAGTTTCTCCACATCCTTGTCGACACTTAATTGTTGTCCATCTTTTGATTCTAGCCATGCTAATTAGTGAGTGTGAAGTTGAACCTCACTGAGATTTTCATTTGAGTTTCCCTAATGACTAATGAAAGCTGTGGGGCACTTCTACTGTCCTACAGGATTGCTATGAATTTGTCTACCGGACAGGAACAGGTGTTTGTTTTTAGCGGATTTTTTCCCCCTAATGAAAAGATGTTGCACATCTTTTCATGTGCTTGTTGGCCATTTATATATCTTTGAAGAAATAGCTATTCAAATATTCTATTTTCAGTTTGGGTTATTTGTCTTTTTATTGTTGGTTTGTAATTATTCTGGATACAGTTGTAATTGTTTTAAATAGAATTTTCCTGTATCAAATCTATGATCTACAAAAATGTTCTGTTTCTGTAAATTGACTTTTCACTTTCCTGATAATGTCCTTTGAAGTGCAAAGTTTTTGAATTTTGATATCTCTATTTTTTTCTTTTGCCATTTTGACTTTTAAGATCAAATCTAAAAAATTACCTAATTCAAGTTCACAGAGACTTAAGTTTTCTTTTAAAGTTTTATAGTTTTAACTCTGAAGTTTAGGCATGTGATCCATTTGAGTTAATTTTTATAAATGATGTATGGAATATATGTTTGCCAAACTTTATTCTTTTGCACATGAAAATTCAGTTGTCTCAGCACCGTTTGTTGAGCACACTATTGTTTTCCCATTAAATGGATCTGGTACAGTTGTCAAAATGTGTGTGAGAATCAAGTTTGAAAACAGCTGGTTTAGGCTAAAAACAACATAGAAAATCTTCCAAAGCAAACGATTTTTAAATATTCACCTTGGTTGCCATAAACCATTTGTACTGTACTCCTGGAAGTTCATCAAGCAGTTACAATTATGAATTTAATCATTGTATTACATATATTCTCAGTTCCTGCTATACCGAGTTGTATAGAGAATAGAAAGATGAATAAAGTATGGTCTTTCCTTCAAGTGTCACAATCAGAGTAGCTTTGATTGATAGAAAGCTTTCCCACTATCAGAATCAGTAAATAAAGCCTCATTGGATCGGTGCAAGGACATAAACAGCAACTCCACAGGAGAAAGACCTGGTGATCTCCTTCCATAAAAATTTCAGCTTAGAAAACCCTATAGAGCAGTTATACAAAGTCTGACAATTAAGTCCACAAACTTAATTTTTCTAAGTGCTGTATACCTCATTGCTGAATATCACTACAGTCACCTTTGAAGTACTCCCCTTGGAAAGCTATACACCGCCACCAGCACTTAGTCCACACTCCAAAGCAATTTTTGGACTCGCTCTGGAATAGCCACTGCATGGTAGCAAGTTTGTGAACTTAATTGTATAGTTGTCTGTGAGTGAGTTTTTAGCCAGTAAACAACTGTATTGGAACACCCTCCCTACTCACCTGATCTAGTCCCCAGTGACTTTCTTCTTTACCTGAAGATAAAGAAAATATTGAAAGGAAGACACTTCGATGACATTCAGGACATCAAGAGTAATACAACGATGACAGCTTTGCTGGCCATTCCAGAAAAAGAGTTCCAACAGTGTTTTGAAGGGTGAACTAGGCGCTGGTATCAGTGCATGGCTTCTCAAGGGAAGTACTTCGAAGGTGACCATGGTGATACTCAGCAGTGAGGTATATAGCACTTTCTCTAGGATGATTTCACCAACTTAATTGGCAGTCCTCATACTCTGTCACAGAAGGTTGCCATGAATCTCAATCAATTCATAGGCACCCAACGACAACAGTGAAGAACCATGAAACTAACCTAAATTTTTCAAAAAAAAAAACATTCAGTAAAGCAATGCAAACCAGAAATGGGCCTGCCTATTTGCTACCCCTGGTGTGTATCAGTAAATCTCAACCATTTAATATAGTGGCCAAAGAGATCTTAAAGGGAACCTAGCCTTAGGAACTCAGAGTTAGTCTGGAGAGTCTTGAAAAGAGACTTTCAGATGAGACAGGAAAAGACACAGTTGGTCTTAACGAACCTGTTTGGCAAGAGTAGTGTACCCTGAAATATGAGAGGGCCAGTACAGGCAGACACAAGTGACAATGGGAATGGAAGGCGGTGGCAGAACGCCTTAAAACTGGGAATGAAGTTGAAATAGATTCAGAAGCCAGGAAATAATCATTTCACTTCTTTGTTGACTATTATGGATTGACTTCTCCTACAGAAATTGTTGTGGATTGAGTTGTGTTCCCCCCCCCCCAAAATATGTGTAGCCATGTGGCTGGGCCGTGATTTCCAATATTTTGTGATTGTCCTCCATTTTGTGATTTTCCGATGCTGTATATTAAAGGATTAGGGTGGGGCTGTAAAACTTTTCAAAAGATCACCTCCCTGCTCCATTGTAAAGGGAGTTTCCCTGGAGTATGGCTTGCACCACCCTTAATCCTTTCATCCTACAAGAGATAAAAGGAAAAGAAAGCAAGCAAAGAATTGGGAGCCTCACACCATCAAGCAAGCAAGCAGCACCAGGAGAAGAGCGTGTCCTTAAGATCTGAGGTCCCTGTGCCAAGATGCTCCCTGGACAAAGGCTGATGCAAAACTGGACTTTCCTCCAGAGCCGGCAAGGGGGAAAGCCTTCCCCTGGAGTAGCCATCCTGAATATGGACTTGTAGCCTACCGGACTGTGTAGGAATAAATTTTCCTTTGTTAAAGCAATCCACTTGTAGTATTTTTGTTAGAGTGGCACTAGCTGACTAAAGCAGAAAGTATGTGAAAGTTGATAATGGAGCCATGCAAGTTATCAGGTACTTCACAAATGTTCAATGTGAATCTGAACTGAGTCTACTGCAGTGTCCAGTACAAGGAGAAAAAGGTTAGAATAATGGAAGAAACATTTGAAATTATGTGTGACTTCACTCAGTTTTTTGCTTTGGCACCTATATCACTGAAACCAAGGAATAGACCATTAGAGAGACTGGATTCGGTTAGCCAAGCTCTCATGCATTTCCATTAGGGAAAGGATTTATTTTAAGGTTATAACTATAAACAGTTACATGAAATCCTTTCACTTTCGTTCATCAATGTCAAGAATAGGACACGTTGTTTCTCCTTTTTCAAGTTCCTCTCCCTTTAGTCCGATGGGGCAACCAGGGAGTTTGTGAAACATGAAGGTTTCTGGGTCACACCATAGACACACAAGATAAGAATTTGGAGGCGGGGGTAGGCAGGAATTTATTTTTAACCTTCTAAAAGAGTCTTTTGAACCCTTAAGTTTGAGAAACTCTGAGCTAGGAATGGAAGTTCAAGAAGCTAACTCACTTGGGCAAAGGGCAAGAGGCAGACAGGTAGATCCATGCATTGCTCAAGGCCTAGATACAACCAGTGGTGTACTGGTTAATGTTAACAAACAGTTGACTCTCAAAAACTAATAATACATATAAACTTGTAACATTTGCCAGTTTTGGTGGTGTGATTACTCCCACTTGTTCTGAATTGAATTATCTGCCCTCAAAATTTGTGTCAACTTGACCAGTTTGTGATACCCAGTATTGTCCACCATTTTGTCATCTGATGTGATTTTCCTACATGTGGTACATCCTAACTCTATGATGTTAAAGAAGCAGGATTAGAGGCAGTTATGTGAATGAGGCAGGATTTAATTTACAAGATCAGTTGTGTCTTAGCTCAGTCTTTTTAGAAATATAGAGAAACTAGCAGGGAGAAAGGAGGACCTCATACCACCAAGAAAGTAGTGACAGGAGCAGAGCATATCCTTTAGACCCATAGTCCCTCTGCTGAGAATCTCCTAGACCAGTGAAGATGGGTGGCAAGATCCAGAGGTGACCAAGAGAAGAAACTTTCCCTGGAGCTGAAACCCTGAATTCAGACTTCCAGCTTCCTAGACTATGAGAGAATAAATTTACATTTGTTAGAGCCATCTACTTACAGTATTTTTGTGATAGCAGCACTCAGCGACTAACACAACCACTATGGTCCGTTTCAGGCCATCAATGTGATCACACCATATGGAAACTTGGAAAGAGATGAGCAGTGAGTAGCGCACCATTATACTATAGTATTGCTACCTTGTAGAGATAATAGAAGCAAATCTCAAAATCATAAATAATAGTAAAATAATTAGGAAGTAATACTTTTTGAGCATGATTTGTTTTTATTGTAATTTGATATGATTTTATACAATTTACATTTTAATAATGGCCGTGTTTAACAAATGGCTTGCAAATTTAACCACTGACTTGACTTCAAAAGCCAGTATAGGCCAACACCAACACACCACTGCTTGCCACCTTTTCTAAAGGACACACAGCATTTGGCCTGCAGACTCATCACTGCACATGCACAGTCTCAGAGAAACTGCCATGTGCCACATTAGGAGGAAACAAGTGTTTAGGTATGGATTTGACTGATAGCTAACATCCACAAGAGTCCCCATTCTTACGGGCACACAGAAGCGCCTAGGCAGCTACCTCAGCCTCTGTCTGAGGCCTGTCCTACAGCCCGACCTAAGGAAGGAAAAAAAAAAAAAAAACAGGGCATGTGTGTAAGCCTGCAGCCCACAGGTGCATCACCCTCTGCATCTCATCTTCTAGCCCAAGACTTTCTCGTAGGGTTGAGTGCAGACCACCTGCTCTGTCCTACAGGGTCACTATGAGTCGGAATTGACTTGACATTAACAGGCTTAGGTTTGATTTTTTTTTTTAACTTTCATATATTGTCAGGTTTCCCAATATGCCTTCAGTCTGAGGAAGAAACCACCTATAGAATCTCCTTTCCCACCTTCACTGTCTCTCCTTTAACAAAAGAAAATCATACTTCTCACCCATCCCAAAACGTACTGTGAGACATGGTCCCAGGATGTAAACACCTCCACAGAATCTACCACCAGCCTTTGCCTTCAAGTGAATTCTAACTTATGGGACCCCCTGTGTGTCAGAGTGGAAGACTGCTTCATAGAGTTTTGAATGACTGTTTTTTAAAAAGTATATCAGCACACCTCTCGTCCAAGGCACCTCAGAGTGGGCACAACCCTTCAACCTTTCAGTTTAGATGGGTTAACTGTACCACAGAGATAAATAGCATTCAAAATAAGCAGTGCTGGTGTTGGTGCTCGGGAAATAAGTGACAGAAACAACATGTCTTATTTCCAGTAACATCTCTTTTCGCATATCAAGTGGGGCAATTCTACTCCATCACATGGTTGCTGAGCGGCACATTGCCTTGACAGCACCCAACAACAAAGAGTTGCTTATCCACGTGTTTTTTTTATCCATGTGTTTTTGAAAGGGCAGTGTTAACTATCCAATCGCTGTCACAGTATAGTCTTAGAGTAAGTGAATTGTATCTTAATAAAGTTAGTATTTAGAAAGATCATCTCTGTGGTGTTTACATTTTAGTCTTAAGTATTTATAAAATGCCAGGATTGCACCCTCTCTAGTATTTCAACATAATGTAAGTTTCATTATCAACTTAAAAACGCATCATAAGTTATTTGGAGCAACAAGTGTTGAAGACCAGTGGCTGAGGACATGGAGGAGGAAGAATAGCAAGAGAGGAAGCCAACGAGGTAAGCTGAAACTGAGTTATAACAGCAGAACTTTGGGGAATATGGGTATTGTTCTGAGAGCAATGGACAGCCAATGGGCTGTAGTGTGAAGAATGGAGTCAGAAAAGGGCTTGCTGAGGGGTGAAATCAGAGGCTACAAGACCAATGAGAAGAATGTGGCAATAATCTAGGCAAGAAGTGATCATGATTGGGAGCACAGTGGCAGCAACTGGAGGATCGTTTCTTCACAAGATTACTTTGAGGATGAAATAATCATCATGAAAAGGATACAGCAGAACCCCACATTGGTGAGTGGCATCTGGGGTCTTAAAAGCTGCCAAACTGCTATCTGAGGGTACAGATATGGTCCCAACTCAGCAGAAACAGATGATAACCAAGGACCAAAATGACATGGGGGAAAGAGAACCCAGAAGACAGAGAGACCCACGTGAGTAGGGAGTACATTGACTTGGGACCGGAAGTCAATTGTAAACCTGTGCCTGGCCACCATCAGTCATAGCTGTGATGGAGCTCACAAAGTTGAGTCTCACTGGCAGTACAAGAATAAAAAGGGGTACACCCTGAAATCTCCACTGAAAGACTACTGTTGATGGCCCAGGGGCCTCAGAGTTCCCCTGGGAGCGTGGCTGCTGACCCTGATGCTGCCCCTGTCCATAAATCATAATGGATGTCAACTCTCGGACAGGAATCAATTGGTCTTGGCTACACAGAGTGACCATATCATGTGTGCACTTTATGGTTCTGTGCATCCATAGGATGTCATCCTGCTGACCTCTTACTGGAGGCAGGGGAGAGGGTGGAGAGGAGGGGATAGGAGATTGTTGGGAGGATAAGACGTGTATGGAGCAGAGAAGAAGAGTGCACTGTCACTAGGCAGGGAGAGCACTGGCAGCTGCATATAGGTGGGCATACAGATTTATATGGGAATGTACATTTTCACTCAATCACAATAAAGAGAAAAGACACACAAAAAAGATACATCAGAACACAACTGGGAGCTGCTGTTGCTATTATTAAATACAAACCTCATAATGCAATGTGACAGGTCTCATTTCTGAACCAAGTTGCAAATCAACAAGATAAACAATGATAGCTGTTGGGCAGGTTTATAGTCTAACAACACTGGGGCAGTATATCACATGTAGAGTCATTGTTATTGGTGAAAAAGATACCAAAACCCAACCAGCTCCATGACCAGATAAAAGCATTTCAAGTCCTTTAATTTAAACTGATGCATACTTCTTTGGGAGTCCCTTGGTGGTACCAACTGTTAACATGCTTAGCTGCTAACAGAAATGTTGGAGGTTCATGTCCATCCAGAGGTGCCTCAGAAGAAAGCCCTGGCAATTAACTTCTGAAAAATTGGCTTTTGAAAACCTCATGGGCTACAGTTCTACTCTGGCATATATGTGGTTGCCGTGAGTTGGAATTAACTTGACACCAAATTTTTGTTTTTAACACAGCTTAGGAGAAATGCTAAGAGACAAACTTGAAAAAGTGAGCTAAGACTGGTGATGAAGGACTTTTGAGGAATTCTAAATTTACAAGTAGAAGTTCTATGGATTGTAAACCTTAAGCAGGTCTCATAAACTCATCGCACATTCAGAACTACCTAAAAATTCCTTTAAAGTCACAGAAGTATTTGAATCAAGTCCACTCCCACTAGCTTCCTTTCCTCTGCATGAAAACATTTTGTTAATTACTTTCCTTTTACTAATTTTGCAGATAATATGGACAGCAGTAGAGTGTATAATATTTTGGAGTAATTGCTGACTACGCACCTCCATTGCTGAAGATGAGCTAAAAAAAAAACATATTTGTGTCACTGTGTGCAATCCATTCCTGTCTGAGGAGTTGATCTCAGTAATCACTTATCATGTGTGTACTTTATGGCTCTATGCAGCTATAGGATGTCGTCCTAATGACCTCCTACTAGAGGAGAGGGGAGAGCTTGGAGAAGAGGAAACAGGAGATTGTTAAGAGGATATGACATGTATAGAACAGAAAGGAGGAGTGTGCTGTCACTGGCAAGGTGAGCAGAGGGAGCTGCAGATAGGTGGGCATGCAAATTTAATTTGGATTGTACACTTTCACTCAATCACAGGAAATAAATAAAAGATTAATATATGTATATATATTTGGTGACAAAGTATTTTAAAGGTAAATAAGTTACTTGCATTCAAGTGGTCTAGCTTTTTATTCCTGAACAAGTTTTCAAGAATTTCTTTAAAATGATGGTACAAATCAGGGAGTAAAGTCTGTTCTACCTCTGCCATTAGCTTCCACCTCCCTGGGCCTGTTTCTCTACCCACAAAACAAGCTGGACACAAAGCTATTTCAAGCCCTCCCAGCTCTAACTGGTGATCTCACCACCTAAGTTACCTTGTTCTCCCACTTCCCCTACTTAAAACCAAAAACCCACTGCTGTTGAGTCAATTCCAACTCATAGCGACCCTACTACAGGACCGAGAACTGTCCCATAGAGTTTCCAAGGAATGCCTGGTAGATTAGAACTGCCCACCTTTAGGTTAGCAGATTTAGCCCTTAACCACTATGCCACCAGGATTTCCATAACCAAAACCAGACTCAGTGCCGTCAAAAGGATTCCCACTGGTAGCGACCCTACAGGACAGAGTAGAACTGTCCCACGGAGTTTCCAAGGAGCAACTGGTGGATTTGAACTTCCCACCTTTTGGTTAGCAGACGTAGCACTTAACTAAACCACCAGGGTTTCCCCATCTGCTTAGGCTTTCTGATTTTGTGCCATTGTGTAATTTCAGCTTGTGTCCACTAGAGGGAAGCCAGGGAAAGGAAACGAAGCTCAAACCGGTTGGCTTGCGTCCTCTAGAGAACGCACAGGGAAAGGAAACGGAGCTCAAACTGGTTTGTTTGCGACCACTAGAGGGCGGGCAGGGAAAGGAGACTAAACCCAAACCGGCTTATTTGCATTCTTTGCAGTCAATATGGCCCCTAGGGGGGAAAAAAGCCAAAGAAATGGTGGTTTTAAGGACAAAAACTAAATTGGGATTTCTGTTGGTTTCATTTATTCTAGCTCTTATATTCCCCTATTAGGCAAAGAAATTATGAGATGTAATATATTTATGTAAGTTTCTTTTTATTCAGTATAAGAAGTGTGTGTTTGCCTTGTCTGGACTATCCCCAGCTAGTAAATTAAATCTTTATTAAATCTATCCTCAAGCTTACACGTTTTTCATTTTTACTTGGATCTCCAATTGAGAATTCTGTCTGATAATTTCCATTGTACCCACTTGCTTACCATTCTATGTCAGCCAACAATCTAACAAAATTTGTTCTCCATTCCAAACCCATTGCTGTTGAATCAACATTGTGTTCTCATCATTCCCCAGAAAATATCCTATACCCCAGAGATACAGCTTTCCATAAATATCCCACAGGCATAGCCTGGGTGTTTGCCATACCAGAGTCGCGGTGTGATAGAAAGAGGCTGCAAGCTCTAGCCCCAAAGATCTCATAGCCTCAGAGATCCTTGGAGAAATGGCTGATTCCAGAGCTAGGGCAAGGTAGGCACAAGATGAACCTGGCACATATGTTATGCCAGAAATTAATGGGGGTATGTCACAAGGACAGGAACCAGCTTGAAGGGACCATGGCCCAAATCTGTGACAAACTGAGAAACAAAATGAAGTACAATAATGAATTATGAAATACTGAAAAAAAGAGTCTATACCAATAATAAACAGGTAAATGAATGAATGAATGGGGAGAAGGGATAGATCTTGCTTACAGTAGGAGAGTATGATTGGACTTGGAAAATCAACAGTGCACAACCATCACCGTAAACATTGGTTCAGACAAAAATATTTTGGATTTTGGTAAGCAATAGGATATTTGCATGATCTACAAAGTACAACTCTAAAGACTGCTTCTTAATTGCCTAATAAAAGAATAACTACTCGGTGAAACAGGTGAGCAACATCTTGACCGAGTGATTAAACTCAGCATCACCAGTGAGGGGCAGATGGACGACATGTGCCTCCAGATATGACACCTGAGAAGGACCTGGCATCTATGTAGTGAGACTGCATCACCGGAAACTAATCGAGGAAATATTAAATAAGCATCAAATGACAAATGTTCTATCGATTAAGAAGTAAAAAAAAAAAGAGGGGTTGGGGAGATGGAGACTGTGTTCTTCAAGGAAAGTCAGTTGTCATAACAGAACACAAAGTCTGTGGAAATGGTCCAGATTCAAGGAGCTCTTAGACCGGATTCCGTTTGGGAACAAGGATCATGCTCCAAAAGATATTATTGGTTCAGTTGACAAAGCTGGAATCCAGGAGGTAGACTGTATGGATCAGCGTTACATTTACTGAAGCTGACAACTGTACCGTGATTATGTAAAAGAATATCCTTATTCTTAGGAAATCTACACTGAAATATTTAAGGGTAATGGATCATAAATAATGTAACTTACTGTCAAATGGTTTAGGAACAAAAATACCTGTAGACAGAACGTGTGCAAATGAGTTATAATGGTAACAGGCAAATCTTGGTAAGAAGTGTACCAGTGTTCTTCATACCATCCTTCTCCTTGCAACTTTTATGTATTTCTGTAATTGTTTCTAATTTTTAAAAAAGTTAAAAAAAAAGAAAATGTGATGGCAAATCCTGGCCCTGCGCCTTATGGTGGAGGCAGTTAACAATCACAGTCATTGAGCACTTACCACGATTTAGGCTTTTACTCAGCCCTCAAAACACTTCGAGAGATTTTGTCCCAGTTTTAGATGTTTGCAAACTGATGCTTGAAGAAAGTTCGGTAATGTGGCCAAGATTATCTAGTTCTTAAGTCACAGTGTTGAGATTTGAATCCATCACTAATATCAACATGTCACATCAAAAGAGGATGATAGCATGTGTTTGTTTTTAGGTGCTGTTGAGCTGGTTCCAACTTATAGTGACTGTGTATAACAAAATGAAATACTACTCAATCCTGCATCATGAGCTCGTTGTTGCAGCCACTATGTCATTCGATCTCATTGAGGGTCTTCCTCATTTTTGCTGACCGTCTACCTTACCAAGCACGATGTCCATCTCCATGGACTGGCCCCTTCTTACAACAAGTTCAAAGTATGTGCGACATAGTCTCGCCAGCCTTGCTTCTAAGGAATACTCTAGCTATACATCTTCCAAGACATATCTGTCCATTCTTTTAGCATTCCATGATATATTCCATATTCTTCACCAAAACCACAATTCAAAGCCATCAATTCTTCTTCCAGTCTTCCTTGAATATTCATTGCCCAGTTTTCACACGTACTTGATGTGATTGAAAATAACATGGCTTGGGTCAGTTGTACTTTAGTCTTCAAAGTGACATCTTTGCTTTTCAATACTTTTTTCTTTTTTTTATTTAATATGACTGAGTGAAAATGTATATTCCTGTATAAATTTACATGCCCACCTATATGCAGCTTCCACTGCTCTCCCTGCCCGGTGACAGCACACTATTCCTCTCTGCTCCATATATATCGCAGCCTCCCAACAGTCTCCTTTCCCCTCCTCTCCACCCACTCCCCTTTCTCCAGCCAGAGGTCAGCAGGATGATATCCTATAGATGTATAGAACCATAAAGTGCATCCAATATATGGTCACTCTGCATCACTAAGTCCAATTCATTCGTGTCCAAAGAGTGGACCTTTGTTATGATTTATGGGCAAGGGCAGCATCAGGGCCAGGGGCCATACTCCCAGGAGAACCCCGAAGATGCTGGACCATCAAGTGAGATCTTTTAGGAGAGATCTCAGGATGAACCCCTTTTTATTCTTGTGTTGCCAGTGAGACTCAACTTAGTGAGCTCCATCGCTGTTATCACTGGTGGTGGCCAGGCATCATCTGGTTCTTCCGGTCCCAAGTCGATGTAGGCACCCATTCACGTGGGTCTCTATCTTCTGGGTTGTCTTTACCCCATGTTATTTTGGTCCTTGGTGAGCATCCGTTCCTGCTGAGCTGGGACCATTTGCTGTGCCCTTGGATGGCAGCTTGGCAGCTTTTAAGACCCCAGATGCCACTCACCAATGTGGGGTGCAGAGAGCCCTCTTAATAAAATGCTAGTTGTGCCAATTGGCCTCGATTTCGCCTAAGAGCATGGTACCCTGCTCCCTGCCCCAGCTACTCTATCCTTCCAATATTGGGTTAAGATGGAAGGAGTATTCAAGTTATGCTGAAGTCCACTTAATATTGTTCTCGTTTCTAATGTGTGCTATCACTGATTTCACCCAACCAGATTTTTGGCAACAATTTAATCTAAACCCTCCCCCCCTTGCCCTCCCTCGCAGCTGTCAAAGAGTCTTTTCTTCTATACACAAGTCTGTTTTTGAGATCTTACCATAGAGGTCTCACACAATATTTGTCCTTTTGTCACTGACTACTTTCACTCAACATAATGTCTTCCAGTTGAAACCAGGTTATGAGAAGTTTCCTGGAATCATCGTTATTCTTTATTATTGTGTAGTGATCCATTGAATATATATACCGTAGTTTACCTATCCATTCTTCTGTTGTTGGGCATCTGGGTTGATTCCATCTTTTTGCTATCATGGACTATGCTGTGATAAACATTCTTGTGCATGTGTCCATTGGTGTGAAAGGCCTTGATTCTGTAGGATATATTCTGAGCAGTGGAATTACTGGGTCAAAGGGTATATCAATATCCATTTTTTTTAAGGAAGCGCCAGATTGCCTTCCAAAGAGGCAGGACGATTTTGCAGCCCCACCAACAGTGTAGGAGCGTTCCACTTTCTCCACAGCTTCTCCAGCATTTGTTCTTTTGTGATTTTTGGATCATAGCCAACTTTGTTGGGGTGAGATGGGATCTCTTTGTCATCTTGATTTGAATTTCTTTACTAATTAAAGGTCGTGAACATGTCCACATGTGTTTTTTGGCTGCCTGGATCTCCTCTTTAGTGAAATGTCTGTCCATCTTCTTTGCACATTGCTTAATTGGATGATTTATCTTCTTCTTGCCATGAGTCGGATCCGACTCGATGTCACTTGGCGTGGCCTGGCTATTGATATTTTGTAGTATCTTATAGATTATAGAGATCAGGCGTTGGTCTGACATAGAGTTGCCAAATATTTTTTCCCATTTTGTAGGTGTTCTTTTAATTCTATTAATAAAGTCTTTGGATGAGCAAAAGTGTTTGATTCTTAATAGTTCCCATTTATCTTTTTTCACTTCTGATGATTGTGGTTTGTTTGACAGATTTTGGAGTCTATCAACACTGTGTATTAAAACTTCCATTGTTTTTTGTACCTTTTCTTGGATGAGCTTTGTCGTTTAAGCTTTGATATTTAGGTCTTTTATCCAGTTGGAGTTAGTTTTTGTATAAGGTGTAAGATATGGATCTTGTTTCAGTTTATTGCAGATGGATATCCAATTTTGCCAAGACCATTTGTTGAAGAGATTGCTTTTACCCCAGTTTAATGTCTTAGGGCCTTTGTCAAATATCAACTGCTCATAGGCAGATGCTGTCATCTCTGGGGTCTCAATTCTGTTCCATTGATCCATCTGTCTGTTCTTGTACCAGTACCAGACTGTTTTGACCACTGTGGCAGTGCAGCATGTCCTAAGGTCAGGTAATGAGAGGCCTCCCAGTGTGTTCTTCTTCTTTAGTAGTATCTTACTTATCCTGGGCTTCTTCCCTTTCCAAACAAAATTGGTGATTTTTTTCTCCATCTCATTAAAAAACAACGCTGGAACTTGTATTGGGATTGCATTATATAAATAGATTGCTTTGGGTAAAATAGACATTTTCACAATGTTAAGTCTTCCTATCCATGAGCAGGGTAGGTTTCTCCATTTATCTAAGACTCTCTTAGTTTCTTGTAGTAAGGGGTTGTAGTTCTCTTTGTAAAGGTCTGTTATTTCTCTGGTTAGATTAATTCCTAGGTCCTTTATCTTCTTAGGGGCTATAGTAAATGGTATTGATTTGATGATTTCTTCCTTAACAGTCTCATTGCTGGTATAAAGGACTCCTACTGATTTACTTATGCATATCTTGTATCCTGAGACTTTGCCGAACTCTTCTACCAGTTTGAGTAGTTTACTTGTAGATTCTTTGGGATTCTCTGCATAGACAATCATATCATCTGCAAACAAGGAGATTTTCACTTCTTCTTTGGTGATACAGATGCCGTTTATTTCTTCGTCTTGTCTAATTGCTCTGGCTAGAACTTCTAGTACAATGTTGAATAGGAGAGGTGAAAGTGGGCATCCTTGTCTAGTTCCTCTTCTCAAAGGAAAGTCTTTCAGTCTCTCTCCATTGAGGATGATGTAGGCAGTTGGCTTTTTATAAATGGCCCTTATTGCATTGGGGAATTTTCCGTCTATGCCTATTTTACTCAGAGTTTTTAGCATGAATGGGTGTTGGACTTTATCAAATGCCTTTTCTGCATCAATGGACAAAAATCAGGTGATTCCAGTCTTTTGTGTTATTTATGTAGTCAATCACATTAATTGTTTTTCTGATGTTGAACCAGCCTTGCATCCCTGGTATGAATCCCACTTGGTCATGATGGATTATTTTTTGGATATGTTGTTGTATTCTACTGGCAAGAATTTTGTTGAAGATTTTTGCATCTAGATTCATGAGTGGTATCAGTCTGTAGTTCTCCTTCTTTGCTGGGTCTTTCCCTGGCCTTGGTATCAGGGTTATGCTGGCTTCATAGAATGAGTTTGGGAGTACTCCATCCATTTCTATACTGTGAAATAGTCTGAGTAGTATTGGAGATAACTCTTCTCTAAACACTCGGTAGAATTCTGCCGTGAAGCCATCTGGGCCTGGGCTTTTTTTGGTTGGCAGTGTTTTGATGACCTTTTCAATCTCTTCCTTTGTGATGCATTTATTAAGTTGTTCTGCTTCATGTTGTTATAATTTGGGTAGGTGGTATGAGCAAAGAATTTGTCCATTTCCTCTGGGTTTCAAATTTGTTAGAGTACAGCCTTTCATAGTATTCTGTTATGATATTTTTGATTTCTGTTGGATCTGTGGTGACAACTCCCCTCTCATTTCTAATTTGGGTTATTTGTTTCCTTTCCTGCTTTTCTTTAGTAAGTTTAGCCAGTGGTTTCTCAATTTTGTGGATCTTTTCGAAAAACCAGCTTTTGGTCTTTTCAATTTTTTCAATTGTTCTTCTATTCTCTAATTAATTTAGTTCTACTCTAATCTTTATGATCTGGTTTCTTCTGGTGCCTGAGGGGTTCCTCTGTTGTTCTCTCTCTACTTGTTCAAGCTGTAGGGTTAGTTCCTTCATTTGGTTTCTTTCTTCCTTCCAGATGTATGCATTTATGGAGATAAACATCTGTGAGCACTGCTTTGGTTGTATCCCATAGGTTCTGGTAGGAAGCGTTTTCGTCCTCATTGGATCAACACTTCTTTTAAAGATGTCCTTTGCGGCACTTAGTCTTTTTTTTTTTTTAAACATAATACTTATTATAGTCAAAAACCAAAAATCAAATTCACTGCCATCAAGTTGATTCTGATTCAGAGAGACGCTATAAGACAGAGTAGAACTCCTCTGTAGAGTTTCTGAGGAGTGCCTGGGGAATTTGAACTGCAGTCCTTTTGGTTAGCAGACATAGCATTTAATCACTATGCCACCAAGGTCTCCTGTTATAGTCTAAAGACTACTTAATTTATTAATGTGACATTTTACAAGTTTCTTTTTTGTTGTTCCCCACAAAAATATAAGCACCAGAAAGGCAGAGACGTTTGCACATCTTGTTTAATGACAATTTGGAAGCACCTAGAGTAGCATCTGGCACACAGTCAGTGCTCAGTAAAATATTTTTGTATAAGGTGTAAGATATGGATCTTGATTCAGTTTATTGCAGATGGATATCCAATTTTGCCAGCACCATTTACTGAAGATGCTGTTTTTACCCCAGTTTAATGTCTTAGGGCCTTTGTCGAATATCAACTGTTCATAGGCAGATGGTGTCATCTCTGGGGTCTCAATTCTGTTCCATTGATCCATCTGTCTGTTCTTGTACCAGTATCGGGCTGTTTTGACCACTGTGGCATTGTAGTATGTTCTAAGGTCGGGTAATGAGAGGCCTCCCAGTGTGTTCTTCTTCTTTAGTAGTACCTTACTTATCCGGGGCTTCTTCCCTTTCCAAACAGAATTGGTGATTTGTTTCTCCATCTCATTCAAAAGTGTCACTGGAACTTGTATTGGGATTGCATTATATAAATAGATTGCTTTGGGTAAAATAGACATTTTCACAATGTTAAGTCTTCCTATCCATGAGCAGGGTAGGTTTCTCCATTTATCTAGGACTCTCTTAGTTTCTTGTAGTAAGGGGTTGTAGTTCTCTTTGTAAAGGTCTGTTATTTCTCTGGTTAGATTAATTCCTAGGTCCTTTATCTTCTTAGGGGCTATAGTAAATGGTATTGATTTGACAATTTCTTCCTTAACAGTCTCGTTGTTAGTATAAAGGAGTCCTACTGATTTACTTATGTTTACCTTGTATCCTGAGACTTTGCTGAACTCTTCTAACAGTTTGAGTAGTTTACTTATAGATTCCTTGGGATTCTCTGCATATACAATCATATCATCTGCGAACAGGGAGATTTTAACTTCCTCTTTGCCAATGCAGATGCCCTTTATTTCTCAGTTTTGTCTAATTGCTCTGGCTAGAACTTCTAGTACAATATTGAATAGGAGAGGTGAGAGTGGGCATCCTTGTCTAGTTCCTGTTCTCAAGGGAGAAAGTCTTTCAGCCTCTCTCCATTCAGGATGACATGGGCAATTGTCTTTGTATAAATGACCTTTATTGTGTTGAGCAATTTGCCATCTATGCCCATTTTGCTAAGAGTTTTTAGCATGAACAAGTGTTATACTTTATCAAATGCCTTTTTGGCATTCAGTAAAATATATATATATTTTTAATTTAACATAACTGACTGAAAATGTACATTCACATATAAATTTACATACCCACCTATATGCAGCTTCCACTGCTCTCCCTGTCCGGTGACTGCACACTATTCCTCTCTGCTCCATACATGTTTCATCCTCCCAACAACCTCCTTTCTCCTCCTCTCCGTCCACTCCCCTTCCTCCAGCTAGAGGTCAACAAGATGATATCCTATAGATGTATAGAACCACAAAGTGCTTCCAATATATGGTCACTCTGCATTGCCAAGTCCAATCCATTCCTGTCCAAACAGTGGACCTTTGTTATAATTTATGGGAAAGGGCAGTATCAGGGCCGGGGGCCATGCTCTCAGAGGAACCCCAAAACCTGTGAACCATCAATTGAGGTCTTTTAGTGGAGATCTCATGATGCACCCCTTTTTATTCTTGTGTTGACAGCGAGACTCCTCTCTGTGAGCTCCATCGTGGCTATCACTGGTCGTGGCCGGGCACCATCCAGTTCTTCTGGTCCCAAGTCGATGTAGGGACCCACTCTTGTGGGTCTCTCTGTCTTCTCGGTTCTTTACCGGATGTCATTTTGGTCCTCGGTGAGCATCCGTTCCTGCTGAGTTGGGACCATTTGCTGTGTCCTCGGATGGCAGCTTGGCAGCTTTTAAGACCCCAGACGCCACTCACCAATGTGGGGTGCAGAGAGCTCTCTCAGCAAAACGCTAGTTGTGCCAGTTGGCCTGGAATTCGCCTAACAGCATGGTCCCCTGCCCCCTGCCCCAGCTACTCTATCCTTACAGTATTGAGTCAAGATGGAAGGAGTAGTCAAGTTATGCTGAAATCCACTTACTGTTGTTCTTGTTTCTAATGTGTGCTATCACTGCTTTCTCCCAATTAGATTTCTAGTAACTATCTAAACTAAGCCCTCCCCTCTTCACCCTCCCTCCTTCCCCTCCCTTGCAGCTGTCAAAGAGTCTTTTCTTCTATACACAAGTCTGTTTTTGAGGTCTTATCGTAGAGCAGTGGAATTACTGGGTCAAATAGTATATCGATATCCATTTTTTTAAGGAAGCGCCGGATTGCCTTCCAAGGAGGCTGGACCATTTTGCAACCACCAACAGTGTAGGAGGGTTCCACTTTCTCCACAGCCTCTCCAGCATTTGTTGTTTTGTGTTTTCTGGATCATGGCCAATCTTGTTGGGGTGAGATGGTATCTCATTGTTGTCTTGATTTGAATTTCTTTAATAACTAAAGATCATGAACATGTCCGCATGTGTTTTTTGGCTGCCTGGATCTCCTCTTTAGTGAAGTGTCTGTCCATCTCCTTTGCCCATTGCTTAATTGGATGGTTTATCTTCTTCTTATTGATATTTTGTAGTATCTTATAGATTAAGGAGATCAGGCGTTGGTCTGACATAGAGTTGCCAAATATCTTTTCCCATTCTGTGGGTGTTCTTTTAATTCTATTAATAAAGTCTTTGGATGAGCATAAGTGTTTGATTCTTAATAGTTCCCATTTATCTACTTTCTCTTCTGTTGATTGAGGTTTCTTTGACAGATTTTGGAGTCTGTCCTCATTGTGTATTAAAACTTCCATGGTTGTTCGTACCTTTTCTTGGATGACCTTTGTCGTTTTAGGTTTGATATTTAGGTCTTTTATCCAGTTGGAGTTGGTTTTTGTATAAGGTGTAAGATACGGATCTTGATTCAGTTTACTGCAGATGGATAACCAATTTTGCCAGCACCATTTGTTGAAGATACTGTTTGTACCCCAGTTTAATGTCTTAGGGCCTTTGTCGAATATCAACTGTTCATAGGCAGATGGTGTCATCTCTGGGGTCTCAATTCTGTTCCATTGATCCATCTGTCTGTTCTTGTACCAGTACCAGGCTGTTTTGACCACTGTGGCAGTGTCGTATGTTCTAAGGTCGGGTAATGAGAGGCCTCCCAGTGTGTTCTTCTTCTTTAGTAGTACCTTACTTATCCGGGGCTTCTTCCCTTTCCAAACAGAATTGGTGATTTGTTTCTCCATCTCATTCAAAAGTGTCACTGGAACTTGTATTGGGATTGCATTATATAAATAGATTGCTTTGGGTAAAATAGACATTTTCACAATGTTAAGTCTTCCTATCCATGAGCAGGGTAGGTTTCTCCATTTATCTAGGACTCTCTTAGTTTCTTGTAGTAAGGGGTTGTAGTTCTCTTTGTAAAGGTCTGTTATTTCTCTGGTTAGATTAATTCCTAGGTCCTTTATCTTCTTAGGGGCTATCATAAATGATATTGATTTGATAATTTCCTCCTTAACAGTCTCGTTGTTGGTATAAGGGAATCCTACTGATTTACTTATGTTTATCTTGTATCCTGAGACTTTGCTGAACTCTTCTATCAGTTTGAATAGCTTACTTATAGACTCCTTGGGGTTCTCTGCATATACAATCATATCATCTGTGAACAGGGAGACTTTAACTTCCTCTTTGCCGATGCAGATGCCCTTTATTTCTTCGTCTTGTCTAATTGCTCCGGCTAGAACTTCTAGCACAATGTTGAATAGGAGAGGTGAGAGTGGGCATCCTTGTCTAGTTCCTGATCTCAAGGGAAACTCTTTCAGTCTCTCTCCATTGATGATGTGGGCAACTGGCTTTGTATAAATGGCCCTTATTGTGTTGAGGAATTTGCCATCTATCCCCATCTTGCTAAGAGTTTTTAGCATGAATGGGTGTTGGACTTTATCAAATGCCTTTTCTGCATCAATGGACAAAATCAGGTGATCCTTGTCTTTTGTGTTATTTATGTGGTTTATCACATTAATTGTTTTCCTGATGTTGAACCAGCCTTGCATCCCTGGTATGAATCCCACTTGGTCATGATGAATTACTTTCTTGATATGTTGTTTTATTCTGTTGGGAAGAATTTTGTTGAAGATTTTTGCATCTAGGTTCATGAGTGATATCGGTCTGTAGTTCTCTGTCTTTGTTGGATCTTTCCCTGGCTTAGGTATCAGGGTTATGCTGGCTTCATAGAATGAGTTTGGGAGTACTCTATCCCTTTCTATACTGTGAAATAGTCTCAGTAGTATTGGGGATAACTCTTCTCTAAATGCTTGGTAGAATTCTGCCGTGAAGCCATCTGGGCCCGGAATTTTTTTGGGTGGCACTGTTTTGATGACCTTTTCAATCTCTTCCTTTGTGATGGGTTTATTAAGTTGTTCTGCCTCATGTTGTGATAATTTGTGTAGGTGGTACGAGTGAAGGAATTGGTCCATTTCCCCTAGGTTTTCAGATTTGTTACAGTCTTTCATAGTATTCTGTTATGATATTTTTGATTTCTGTTGGATCTGTGGTGACAACTCCCCTCTCATTTCTAATTTGGGTTATTTGTTTCCTTTACTGCTTTTCTTTAGTAAGTTTAGCCAGTGGTTTCTCAATTTTGTGGATCTTTTCAAAAAACCGGCTTTTGGTCTTTTCAATTTCTTCAATTGTTTTTCTATTCTCTAATTCGTTTAGCTCTGCTCTAATCTTTATGATCTCATTTCTTGTGGTGCCCGAGGGGTTCCTCTGTTGTTCTCTTTCTTCGTGTTCGAGCTGTAGAGTTAGTTCCTTGATTTGGTTTCTTTCTTCCTTCCAAATGTGTGCATTTATGGAGATAAACAGACTTCTGAGCAGTGCTTTGGCTGTATCCCATAGGTTCCGGTAGGAAGTGTTTTCATTCTCACTGGAATCCATGAATTTCTTTAATTCATCCTTGATTTCCTCTATAACCCATGTTTTTGGAGCAAGATGTTGTTCAGTTTCCAAGAGTTCCCCTTTCTATCTCTGTTTTTTCTGCTATTGATTTCAACTTTTATGGTTTTATGATCTGAGAAGACGCTTTGCAGTATTTCAATGGTATCGATTTTGTTGAGCATTATGGCCTATAATGTGGTCAATTCTGGAGAATGTTCCATGTGCACTGGAGAAGAAGGTGTAGTTGTCTGCTGATGGGTGGAAAGTTCTGTATGTATCAATGAGATTTAGTTGGTTAATTGTGTCAATGACGTCTTCTGTATCTTTACTGAGCTTTTTTCTAGATGATCTGTCTAGTGATGAGAGTGGAGTGTTAAAGTCTCCCACTATTATTGTGGAGTGATCTAACTCTCTTTTGAGCATAGTCAGTGTTTCTTCGACATATTTAGGTGCTCTGGCATTAGGTGCATAAGTATTTAATATAGTTAAGTCTTGCTTGTGTACTGAACCTTTCAGCAATGAATAGTGACCATCTTTGTCCACGATGGTGGATTTGACATTAAAATTGATTTTGTCTGAGATGAGAATTGCCACCCCTACTCTTCTTTGTTCATTGTTAGCTTGATATATATTCTTCCGTCCTTTAATTTTCAGTTTGTTCCTGTCTTTAGGTCTCAAGTGAGTTTCTCGTAGACAACATGTGGATGGGTCGTGTCTTTTGATCCAAGATGACACTCGGTGTCTCTTTACTGGAGCATTGAGTACATTCACATTCAATGTAATTATTGATAGGTATGTGTTCACTGCTACCATTGTGATATGTTTATTTTTATGTTGATGTTTTCTCTGTTGTTCTTATTAGTCTGTTGTGGGACACTCTTTTTTGTGAGTTGATTTTTCACCTTTTTCAGAGCTGGTTTTATAGTTGTTGAGACTCGTGTGTTAGATTTCTTGAAATGGTATGATACATCTTTGTTGTGCTTTACAGCTGCCCCTAGGAACCCCCTTAATAAACTATTTATAATTCCAATTTTAATTAGTACCAGTCCTGTCATCTTCCTCTCCATCTGGAAGGACTACAACGATTGTAGTACATCCCTCTTTTTATTATGATGACACTATAGTTTTCATGATGATCACTGGATTGCTTCTTTCCAAATCAAAGCTGTGATTTACTTTGGAGCCTTCCCTAAATGAGTAGAGTATTGAGTAGTGTGTCGTTCTAAAATATAAAGTTAGTGGTTTTGTTCTTCTAAGCCAAAGCAAAGAACTTCTTTCAGTATTTCTTGTAGTTTGGGTTTGGTTTTTACAAAGTCTCTGAGTTTCTGTTTATCTGGGCATTTCTTAATTTCATTTTCGTATTTGAAAGACAGTTTTGCAGGATATATAATTCTTGGTTGGAAGTTCTTCTCCTTCAAGACTTTGAATGTGTCATGCCACTGTCTCCGTGCCAGTATGGTTTCTGCTGAGAAATCTGATGAGCGCCTACAGGGTTTCCCTCTGAATGTTAGCTTTGCCTTGAGTCTTGCTGCCTTAAGAGTTGCTGCTTATGTTTCATTTTGTTAAGCTATTGATTATAATATGTCTTGGAGTCTTTCTTTTGAGATATATATTCGGTGGCATATGATATGCATCTGAGATGTCTATATTCTCTTCCTTCATGATTTCTGGGAAGTTTTCTTTCAGCAGCTCAGCAACAATACTCTCTGTGTTCTCAGATGTCTCACCCTGTTCAGGGACTCCAATTAATCGAAGGTTGTTCCTCTTAATAGAGTCCCACATGCTTCTTAATGTTTCTTCATTTTTCTTGTTTCTTTTTTCTGATTTCTGCTCATAGACACTGGCATCAGTAGCTCTGTCTTCCAAGTCAGAAATTCTTTTTTCCATTTGTTCCATTCTGTTTTCTTAGCTTTGCATGGAAGTTTCCATGTCTTTGATTTTCTTCTTGATCTGTTGGATTTCAGAGTACTGGTGTTCCATCAGATCGAACAACTTGCTTAATTTTTCACTTTGTTCTGCTGCATTTTGTATAACGTCTAGAAGCGCTCTGTATATAATCAATTTGTATTCACTTCCTGATGCTTTCATAAAAGTTTCTTCATCTGGAAAACTCCTTGGTTGCTTTGTTTGGGAGCCTTCTGAAGCCATGAGTGATTGCTTGTATGCCACAATTGTCTGTTGCTTTTTGGGTCCTATGTGAGTATATAGAGGCTGAAGAGGTACTGTGAGGATGGACTGCAAATGTTTCTCTAGGCTGTCTTCAAATGTAAAGCAAAAGGTACCTGACCAGTTCACAAGTTAGTTAGGTTTTCAGGTGTAGAGGTCCCTCTTCTCATCTGACAAAGTAAGTGCCACTATATCCAACCCCAGGTGATAACAAACTAGTTCAGAATACAGCAATGCTACTGCCCTGGTGGCCTCTACTGACAGGGCCTAGCCTTATCCAACACTGCATCGAGTAGTGGTTTTGTGATAGGAAAGCGCTCTCCTGCGGGCAGGCTCTGGCTCCCAAGCTAAGAATTAGGTCCAGCTGCGGCCATCGTATCCAAGATGGTGTCCTACACACAGGCAGCAGACAGAGGGGCTAAAGGTGCAGAGAGGTAGTGATTCCTCTGCTTCTGTTGCAGGCCCCCAACGTAGGCAGCACTGTGGAAAATCACTACTTTTCTGTTGGAGAAGCACTGTCCCGTTTGCAGGCGCTGGCTCCCAGGCTAAGAACGAGGTCCCGCTAAAATCTCGGTACCAACATGGCGTCCCGCACACTGACCGCGTAGCTCCGCACAAACCCTGCTGAGGCAGCTACAAAACGAAAGGCTCAACGTGGCTAGATTAACAGAGTCCCGAGCCTGGCTCTCAGAATATGGGAATTTCACCTGCCTATCCTCTCAGCAGCGTGTCTGAGTCCAGTCGCCAGGCAAGACCCAGCTCCACCCGCCGGCCGAGACAGAGGAGAAAAAAATGTCAAAATGGTGCATTTACCTTCCGTCCGTGAGAGCCGGGGCTAGCCAGGAGCGGGAGTCAGCAAGAGAGAGGAGGTTTTTCACTGAGTGGTATGAAGTCCCAATTAACAGCTCTGTGCCATGTCCTGAGGCTGATTAGGTGATCAGAAGGCTCTGTTTGATTGTCAATTCAGGTCTTGGTTTCCAGAGGGATATAAGGAGACGTGGGCTTAGTCTGCCATCTTGACTCCGCCCCCCCTCGGTAAAATATTTTTAATGACAACTTCAGTGGTAGGTATGCTGGGAAGATTAAAACAGATGATGTGGATAATGGCCTCCTTTGCTATAGCTTTTGAATGAATAGGAGCCAAACAAGCCCGGGTGGTGTGGTAGTTAAGTGCTCAGCCGCTAACTGAAAGCGGTTGGAACCCACTGGCTGCTCTACAGAAGAGAGACCTGGAGATCTGCTCCCATAAAGATTACAATGTTGGAAACCCCACAGGATAGCTCTCCTCCCAAGAGAGGGCCTTCCCTTTGACGAGCTTGGGGAAGTGATGGATTTCTTTTCCTTATAGAAGAAGAATGGGGAGGCCTCTGCCTTGCATGGCTGGGATCAGATGGAACTTTCTGATAGCAAGTGGCACTCAGTTACTGGGAAGCTTTTCAAAACTGAAAACCGAACTATGGGTGGTTTCCAGTCTTTTTAAACTCCTGGTCACTGGCAAGGAAATTTTGTTTCCCCCAGAGGAGACAGACTTTCTATGCTGTGAGAAATGACAGTGTGATAGTAACACCTCTGTTCCTGGAGTTCAAAAAAAGCTAACAAATGTTTGAGAGGTTGGCAGGATGTGGAAACTCAAGACCAGACCAAACAACATTGAGATCACAAGCATGTTCTTACTACATCGTCTGTGCTGGCCCCATTTGAAGGCAGAAGTAAAAAAAGAAATAATGAGAAAAAAATACGTCAACTATAAAAGTAAGAGAAGAGGTCGTCTGTAATTTTTATGAGAATAGTGTCTGATTTCAGCTCACCGTTGAATCTCAGACTCTTGCCCAGCGTTTGGCAGACTGTACATACTCAGTCTTGGGTAACTGATGGACCATCAGCTTCAGCTACAATTTTAAAAAAATGCATCAAGTTCAACTCATGGCTACCCTGTGTGTGTCAGTGTAGAGCTGTGCTCCGTAGAGTTTTCAATGGCTGATGTTTGGGAAGTAGATCACTAGGCCCTTCTTCCAAGGCATCTCTGGGTGGACTTGAACTGCCAGTCTTTCAGTTAGCAGCTGAATGTGTTAATCATTAGCATCACCTCTGCTGCACCTCTACTGCTACAGTAACAATGCCCCAGACACCTGATACTTACAACAACAAATCTTTATGTCTTATTCACTGTTATGAGGGTTGCCTGTGGGCCTTCTAGGCTCAACTAGCCTGGCTTCTTAGAGGTTCAGGTCTGCCCCATGCACCCCTGAATCCAGAACCCAGGCCAAAAGTAGAACAGCTGTCTGTGGCATGTTCTTCTTTTACTGGATGACAGAAGTATAAGAGGAACCCAGAAATACAAGATGCCTCTTAAAGCTTTTGGTCAGAACTGATACATTTTCACTTTTGGCCTATATTCTATTGGTCAAAATTAGTCACATGATCCAGCCCCAAGTTAATGAAATCATGGATGAATAAATAGATCTCTGCTGGTTCCTTTGGGGTCCCAATGGTTAACATTGCTAACCTTTTGGTTAGCTCAGCTGCTAACCAAAAAGTTAGAGGTTCAAGTCCACCCAGAGGTACCTCAGAAGAAAAGCCTGGCAATCTACTTCCATAAAAGCAGCCTTTGGAAACCCTAGGGAGCACAGCACTTCTCTGACACACGTAGAGTCACCATAAGCCACAATCAAATCCACAGCAACCAGTAGACTGCCCAACTCTACAATCTCAGAGGGTTTCAGTTTGTTTCAGAAATGCCTTATAATTCACTGTGGAGAACAGAAGTCACTGTTTGGGTTTGGAAGAAAACAAAATTACAAAAAAACCAACAGCTTGCTTAAGAGGTTCTGGAAGAGGAAACTACAAGCTGGAGTGTAGGTTGGACTCTGCCATCACAGAATGCTAGCTGGAAAAGCTTTCTGGTGACAGGCATCATCGAGCAAAGCTGACAGGGGATAACACATTACTCAGTTGTTAGGGATTGAGCTGCGTCACTCCAAAATGTGTGTTGAATTCTTGGCTCTTGTAGATGTGGTCCTGTTTGGAAATGGGCATTTGTTTTTCATTATGCTAATGAAGTCATACCAGTGTAGTTAGTTAAAAAAAAAAAAGAAAGCCATTGCTGTAGATTCTAACTCATATCAACCGTATGGGACAGAGTGGAACTGTCCCATGAGGTTTCTAAGGAGCAAACTGCCTCATAGGGTTTCTAAGGGGGTGCCTGATGGATTTTAACTGCCAACCTTTGGTTAGCAGCTGAGCTCTTAACCACTGTGCCACCACTGTTGATGGGATCATAAATTTAACCATTTCTGTTCTATGGAAATACCAGAATAGACAGACATACACCTGGGGAAAGACAGACACTGTGTCAGATCATCTCAAGCCAAGGATGTAATCAACACAGCCGGCCAAGTGCCGTAGAGTTGGATCCGAACCAAGACCTTAATTTGCAGTTTCAGTTTCCAGGATTGTGAGGAAATAAAATTCTCTCCTTGAAAGCCACCCACTTATGGGACTTGTGTTACAGCAACTGAAGTAACTAAGACACCAATCTTGTGCAACAATTCTAGGACATAAACCAAGCGGGCGAAAGAGAAAAAGTTATCACCGGAGCTTTGAGGCAGGGAAACAAGAAATCATTACTGTCTCGCATGCTTAGTCATGCTGAGTAAATCTCTAGCTGTTAGACAAAACGGGTGCTTTCCTCAGTTATCACCTGGGGGGCCTCTCACAGGCAGGAAGAGAAGTCCTATGAAGAGCCTAATCGGGCAGATGGAAGAAGAGATTACATGCTTACCTGACACAGAAGCAAACCTTTTCCTTTCTGTTCTTTCCACCTTTTTTGTTTTAGGTTTATGAGCCATTGGGGTTTCCCTCTCCAGCTGTGACAGGTCATTCAGTAATGCAATACTAATTGTCTTAGGCACTATTTTCGGTAGTTGGGCCCTTGGTTTGTTGGTTTAAACTGCCACGGTTGTGGTAATTTGTTATATCAGCCCTAGGAAAGGAATACAAACTCTCTTGGCACTCTTCTCCCAACCACTCACCCCATGGCCTAATTTGGGAAATAATAATAATAATAATAATAATAACCAAATATGTTGCCTTGGAGTCCATTCTGACTCAGAGCGAGGCTGTAGGACAGAGTAGAGCTGCCCCATTGTGTTTCCAAGGAGCAGCTGGTGGATTCAAATGCCAACCTTCGGTTAGCAGCCATGGCACTTAACTACTATGCCACTAGGGTTTCCTAATATGGGATGTCGCTGTAAAATCCCATACCTCTGAAATCCACATGCCACAAAATTTACCTAACAGGGTAGCTACAGATCAGAATTGACTCCATGGCGGGGTTTGGTTGTTTTGTTTTTTCCCTGCCATCTAAAAGGATTAAAGAGGAGGTTTCCTGTTACGACAACAAGAGTCATTGTTATTCACTGTAAACACAAATGGAGAAGTATAAAAAATGCAGGGAAAAAAGAAGCTGTTGACCTAGGACAATGCCATTTTGGCATATTTTCATTTAGCTTTTTTTGCTTCCTTTTTTTTTTTGCATAATAGAGATTATATTGCATATATAAAATTTTGTATCCTGATTGTGTCACTTAAAATTACAGCATTTTGCCATAGCCCTAACTATTCCTCTAACGTTTCTGCTTCCTAGATGACTGCTCGGTGTTCTGATACCTAGATGTGCCATAATTTACTCAACCGGTCTCTTAATGTTTGAGGTTTAGATCATTTCCAGTTTCTCAGTCCACTGAATAATACTTGGATCAACGTGTTTGAGTGAAAATCTGTCCACAGTATAAGATGTACTCTTAGGTAAATGTCTTAGAATGGGGACTCAAAAGATGTGCTCATCTTTAAGGTTCTTGATACATACTATCGCTCAGGGTTCTTAATTGTGAAGAACAAAAGCTGACTCCACTATTAAGTAGAAGAGAGTTTCTTGAAGAGTACTGATGTCTTAGAATTGTTGCGAGTACTGGGCAATCGATGCTAAGCTGCCAGAAGCAGTACCCGCAAACCAGGCCACAGAGCAGGCTTGATGAAAAAAATATCATAAATAGCATTTTGTGGGGTTTTGCATATGTGTGGCCTTGAACCTCACTAGAAAAACCAACTTTCCCGGCCACTGCTCCAGCACCCAAACGAGCTGTACCCCTCCTTTCATCGCCTGAGTCAGCCAAAATGGAGGCTTGACGCAGAGCCTGGTTTAATCATTAAACTCACTGCAGAATCTGTCTCCTAAAAGCAGAGCCGAGGTCACCTTCTCACAGCTTAGAATCTGCCACAGACCTTAGAAACTGGGACTCTCCCCAAACACAGGAGGCAGGATTGCCGGGTAACATACAAGCTGCCTGGTTCCATTTAAATAAACAATTAATAATTTTTAATAGATAGACATTCTTTTTAAACATTTATGGGACATCCTTCTAACTTTTTTTAAGTGTGGTTTATCTGAAATTGAAATTGAACCAAGCAGACTGTATTTTTATTAGCTAAATCTGGGCATTCTTACAGGAACGCTGTTCAAAAGACAATGGGCAACCCTGAGTGACAGCTTCAAGTGTGCACCCTGCTATCATGTTGCCTTAACACAAAGATTTGCCAATGATTAACAGCTTCTAACTCACCAACGGTCTCCCTTCCAAAAGGAAAAAAAAAGAAATTGCTGACTTGCTAAGCAAGAAATGACATTTAATTACTATTTTTATTTATCTTTCTTTGGTTTTTCTGGAAGTTGACCAACGTTTGAATCCTTTCGTTTTTCTTTCCCACTCCGCATTCTTTCCCATTCGCATACCATGCATGTGCCTTTCGGGATCTTTCTCTTGAGATTGTCAGATAGAGCAGGTTTCCCATTAGTTATTACGGAAATGAAAATCAAAATCACAATGAAATTTCGATTCACCCCCCACTAAGGTGGCCATAATCAAAGAAATGGAAGATAACAAGTGTTGAAGGGAATGTGGAGAAACTGGAACCCACATCCACAGCTGTTGGAAATGTGAAATGGTACAGCTGCTTGGAAAAAAGTTTGATGGTTCCTCAAACAGTTGAACATTGGATTACCAATGGGCAATGTACAGTACACAAATTATCTGTTCACAAATGGGGAAACAAAGATAATAAAGATTGAAACATTGGTCAGCCTCCCCCCAAAATCAAAGAAATATAAATTAAAACAATATTTGAATATAATTTCCTGCCTAGCAAGTTAGTAGTCCCAATCCTATCTATACAGCCAAAAGAACCGAAAGCAGGAACTCAAACAGAAATGCATATGTCAGTGTTTGCTGCAACATTATTCACCACAGCCAGAAGCTAGAAACAACAGAAAGGTCCATCAGCGGATGAATGGATAAACAAAACGTGGTATATCTGAACACAAATAAAGAAAACTGAAGCTCTGATTGATACGTGCTACAAATAGGACGGACTTTGAAAATATTATGCTGAGTAAATTAAGTCATCACAAAGGGGCAGATATTGTATAATTCCACTTATATGAAATAGCGAACTAGGCAAATGTATGAAGGCCAAGGTTTATTAGCGGTTACTAGGGGGCAAAAGGAAACCCTGTGGGGTAGTACTTAAGTGCTACAGCTGATAACCAAAAGGTGGGTAGTATGAATCTGCCAGGTACTCCTCCAAAACTCTGTGGGACGGTTTTACTATGTCCTTTAGGGTCACCTGGTGGCATAGTGCATTAAGTGCTATGTCTGCTAACCAAAAGGCTGGCAGTTCAAATCCACCAGGCACTGCTTGGAAACTCTGTGGACAGTTGTACTCTGACCTCTAAGGTTGCTATGAGTCGGACCCAACTCAAGGGCAGTGGGTTAGTGGGTATAGTTCACTATCAGTGGGAATTGACTCCACGGTGGTGGGTCTGGTTTGGGGTTGGTGGCAGGAGGGAGGGAGAAAATGAGAATCATTGATTAGGGGCCACTCATCATCTGCTGGGGTGATGGGGTGGTCTGGAAGCAGATGGTGGTGACGATCCAACACAATGATGAACATAATTAATATCACCAAGTCGTACATGTAAGATAAGTTCAAAAGACAATTTTTTTTTGTATTACAATGTTGTCCCCATTAGTATAGTGATGAGTATCCCTACTGTCGTGTGGTAGACCACAGTTCAACTCCCCATCTGGAAAGCAGATGCTGTTTTGGATCCCTGGTGGTACAGTGGCTAAGTGCTATGGCTGCTAACCAAAAAGTCAGCGGTTCAAATCCACCAGCCACTCCTTGGAAACTCTGTAAGTCAGTTCTACCCTGTTTCATACGTTTACTATGAGTTGGAACTGACTCAATGGCAATGAGATTTGGGACTTAACTGCAATAAGTAAATAAAATAAAAAATAGGAAGACTTTCTCCCATAATCTTGATTTCTGTCTAAAATAAAGCCCTTTATTACAATATTGTATTAACAATAGCCCTTTATTATAATGTTGTATTAACAACAGAGATTTAATTTCTATTTTTAAGAGCTAATATACAATTCATAGCTAGATTTAAAGAAACACGTATGCCCAAGCGCAATTCGGTATCGTTTTCATTCAACTTAAAAAATTGTCAAGCATCACTTACCCCAACACTGGTTTTCTCTCTTCACTGACTGTGTTTAGTGCATTGTTCATCAAAGAACCTTATCCATAACACTTTCTGCCAGACACAGAAAACATCTGAGTTGCTTTCTTTTTTTCTGTGCCACATCATCTGTTTATATCTTTCCCTTCCACGACCAGAAACAGAAAGGACAAAGAAATTATCAGTGTTTTATAATCGTTGTGTACAGGCTCTGTCTTCTTGTGCCTGGATTTTTCCAGTCAAGAAGCAAACAAACAAAAAATTGTTCTTAATGGTATCTACTTATCCTGCCATTTGAGACACAGGTTGGTGAAAATCCCAACTTGCATCATGTATTGAAAGTTATGTCTCTTTTGGAATCTTTCCCAAACTCCTTTTAAGACTAGTTCTTAGTTTATGAAAACATCAGACTCATCTTGTGTCTGTTTTTTATCCTCCCTCCCCCACAGTTCATGCAGTGTGGTAGCAGCATCACAGTTGTCAGGTGCCGTAGGCTGAATTGTAACTCATAGTGGCCCATGTGACAGAATAGAACTGCCCCACAAGGTTTTCGAGGCTGGCATCTTTATAGAAGTAGACTGTCAAGTTTTTCTCCCATGGAGCCACTGTGTAGGTTTGAACCCTTGACCTTTAGCTTAGCAGCTGAATGCTTAACCATTGCGCAAACTCTGGAGCGAGGCATCATGGCTTCAAATCCTGATTCCTTTATCTAGGTGTCTCAATTTACTCATCTGTAACATTGTCATAATAATGGTTCTTGTGCCATAAGATTGCTATGAAAAAATAAATTCATTAATACTCATAAAATGGATGGTGCATTTTAAGTGTTTAGTTATTCAATCATGTAGGTAATTAGAATTCACAACCAAACACAACTGAATGGCAATGACCCAGAAAATTTGGATGAAACTGATAGTAAAAAAAAAAGGCCCTTCTTATACACTAATTTACAATCCTATGAGGAGGTAATACAGAACTCAGTCAAACATATTGTGTAAAGCTCTACTGAGAAACAACCTTCTGAAATATTCATATTGGATATACAAATAGCAGTCTGGGAAAACATACATTTCAGTGAGCTCTCGGTATTCTTAACCAGTATTCTACGTGCATGCGAACACACAGGTAGGAACACTGTCTCTGAATTGTGTTAACACCACGAGACACTCAGCGGTGTCATCATTTGGTGGTAGTAAAAGGCAACTGTACGTTAGCATTTCAGTTTTGGAGAACTCTTATCTGTGTGCACAAGGCAACATGTACAAGAATGTATTGTCTGTAATAGTGAAAAATTGGAAACAACCTTAAAGTCAGTAAGAGAATCAACAAATTTATAAACTAGATATGCATGTGATGGTATGTATAACACTCAAAATCATAATGTTGAATTTCAAAAGCAATTGTAGAATATGTACAATATACATTTATACAAAATTTAAAAATACACCAAATAATGCTATACATTGTTTTCTAGTAAATGTATGAAAGCCTGTATTGGAAGTACATACGCCAAAAGCCAAGCCAAGTGCCGTCGAGTCGGAAGTACATACAGACTATAAAAAAACAAACAAACCACACCCACTGCTGTCAGATTCCAACTCATAGTATCCATTTAGGACAGACTACAACTTCCCCATAGGGTTTCCAAGGAGTGCCTAGTGGATTTGAATGGGTGACCTTTTGGTTAGCAGGCATAGCTCTTAATCACTACACCACCAGGCTTTCCAGATTTCAGAGACTGGTTATTACCTATAATGGACTGGGGAATAGGACTATGGATTGGATGCAGAGAGGATTTCAAATGTACCCGTATGTTTGGTTTCTTGAAAAAATCTGAAGCACATACAGCAAACTACCGTAAGAAGATTGCTCTCATCCGAAGAGTGGTTATTGTCAGGGAGTTGATTCCAATACGTTTATTGTCTGTACATTTGTGTATACTTCAAATAGTTCATAAATTCAAGACAATTTTTAAAAAGAATCAACAAGACTGAATGACTGATGGAACGTGGTGCAGAGTCCAGAAAAGAGTCCAGGATGACTCAGGTAGGTTTCACGTCTGGCGATGATGGCATTGGTAGGAAACTAGAGACTAGGGGAGCTGGTTTTGTGGAAGATAATGACCTATGTAAGAAGCTCGGAGTACGGCAATGGTTTTGGGTTTTGGGTAGGCCAGTGACTAACCACTAGGCTGGTAACAGGTTAGCAATTCGAATGGAGAGCCACTTCACGTGATAAAGGTGTGACAATCTCCATCCTTAAAAATAACTTTGAAAACCTGATGAGGCAGCTCTGTTCTGTCCTATAGGGTCATGAGGAGTTGGAACTGACTCAAAAACAATACTCACTGTTTGTTTTTTAATGAGCTATATCTTCAGACACATTAAACTTGAGAGAGTACAGCAGAACATCTAGCTAGAAATGCTCTTTTGGCTATGTAACACTGGAAGGCAGGACAGGGAACTAGCCTGCAGGACATTCGCCATGGGCCTCACTCTTCTGAGTTTTTACGTCTCAGTTTTTCCCTCCCTCTGGAATTTTTGGTTCTTTTTTGCTTATTGGTCCCCTCTGGTGGTTTGAATCATTGCGTAGTTTGGAGGGTAGGTAGTTCTGGGGCCCTTTTGCAGGCAAATGCTGGCGCCTTTGTCCTCTTTGGCGGGCAAATGCTGGCCCTTTGTCCTCCTTGGCAGGGGAATGCTGGTGTCTTTGTTTTCCCTGACTCACAGGCACTTTTTGATTCTTTTGGAGTGTAAATGGTGGTGGTGGTTTTCTTCTTCCCTGCGCCTGGTTGTTTACCCTTTGTATTCTAACAGATCTTCCTTTTAGAAGATGAGCAATAAAGCAGAGGGGAGGTATGTGTGTGTGAGTGTGTGTGTGAGAGAGAGAGAGAGTGTGAGAGAAAGACAGAGAGAGTATGTGTGTGAGAGAGTGTGTGTGTGAGTGTGTGTGAGTGTATGTGTGAGTGTGTGTGTGTGAGAGTGTGTGTGTGAGAGAGTTTGTGTGTGTGTGAGAGAGAGTGTGTGTGTGTGGGTGAGAGAGAAAAAGAGAGAGAGACAAAAAGGTTGGTGGTTCAAATCCACTCAGCAGCTTTGCAGGACAACGACCTCCTGGTGATCTGCTCCAGTCAAGATGACCAAAACACTAAATCATATCTATTGCCATTGAGTCGATTCTGACTCATAGCAACCCTGTAGGAGGGTTTCTAAGGAGGAACTGGTGGATTCAAATTGCCAACCTTTTGGTTAGCAGTCCTAGGTCATAACTACTCTGCCACCAGGGCTCCCTATAAAGATTACCTCCTTGACCACTCTGTAGAGTAGTTGCAGTCTATCACATGGGGTCACGAGTTGAAACAATGTTACATATACACACATACCCACGCACAATACATATACATACATGCATCTTCATGCATATATATGTGTGTGAATAGACATATGTACACTTATGTGTGTATATGCACATATGTATGTTGTTGTTAGGTTCCTTCAAGTCAGTTCTGACTCATAGCGACCCTATGAACAACAGAACGAAACACTGTCAGGTCTTACGCCACGTCCACAGTCGTTTTTATGCTTAAGCCCATTGTTGCGGCCACTGTGTCAATCCATCTTGAGAGTCTTCCTCTTTTTCATGGACCTTCCCCTCTACCAAGCACGATGTCCTTCTCCAAGGACTAATCCTTCCTGACAACATGCCCAAAGTATGTAAGACGTAGTCTTGTCATCTTGATTTCAAGGAGCACTCTTGTTACATTTCTTCCAGAACAGATCTATTTCTTCTTTTGGCAGTGCATGGTACATTCAACATTCTTCTCTAATACCATAATTCAAAGGCATCAATTCTTCTTCTGTCTTCTTTGTTCATTGTCCAGCATATGTGTATATAATAGAATATATTTTAATCATTCACATGACTACTTAACAGACCATTCAAAATCTGTCACAGTGAAAAAATATGAGTACATATGCATAAAAAGATATGCTTAATTATTTATGTATATTATATACATCTATAAATTTTTAGCTTGCACAGAAGCTTTGCAGAAAAAATTTAGCATTTCAGATAATCCAGCCCCAAAGCTTTCAAATGGATTATCAGTCAAAATTGCAGAAAAACAGTAGTCTCAAAAAGCTTTTCCCACAAATTACTGAGGAGGGGAAGAAGTAAAAAATACCCCGACAAGAAGCAAAAACTACACTGATGAGAAGTACAAACTATGCTGATGAGAAGTGAAAAATACACTGACTCTGTGGATATTTTCAGCCATTTCAAGAGAAATACAAAACCAAAGCCTGTAGCCATTAAAGGATTAGATAGAAAAAAAACAAATCCTCCAAAAGGGAGGAAATTGAAAATTGCTCCATAGCTACTAGCAGAAATGCAGCCCAGTGGCAAAGCAATTGATAGGAAGAGCTTTGGAACTGTTTATGTTCACCAATCAGGGGCAGAAGAGTAAGCGTCTCTGTGAAGTAACTCAGCTGGAGGAAGTAACAAAAAGTAGATAAAGAGTCAAGGGGATAGTCTTTTCCACAGAATAATAGACTAAGCAGCATTGCCTATATGTATTTGACCAAGGGACACTCTTAAAACTAGCACACATGAGTGGAACTCCACCAGGAGCTCAAGGCACAGTGTTCATTTGCATGACAGTGGACAACCAAACACCAAAATGTTTTATTAGCAGATTAACTGCTACAGGAAATTATCATGATCTTCGCCACATATTTTAAAGAAACTACGATACCTAAATACCTACAGTAACATGTTTAAAAGATTATTTTTATTTTATTAAGAGCAAAATGTATTAAGAGAAATTCAGATATCTTGCGTTTTCACATTTTGGTATAAAATGTGACATATTGACAACAATGTTTAAAAACACAAGAGCAGTGCTTTGGGTCTTATACACATTCTTAAAATAATGAACAGTTGTGCTGAATATGAACTGTATATCATTCAGACATTTGACAAATATTTATTGAGTGCTTGCTACACCAGAATGTTCCTTAGAAGCAAAGGTGGTGAGATTACATACTTCACAACTGTTGTCAGGAAGGACCAGTCCCCGGAGAAGGACATCATGCTCGGTAAAGTAGCCAAAGAAAGCCCACTGCCACTGAGTCAATTCTGAATCATAGTGACCCTATAGGTAGAGCGTCAGCAAAAAAGAGGAAGACCCTCTTGAGACAGTGGCTGCAACTGTGGGCTCAAGTATAACAACGAATGTGAGCAAGGCACAGGACCGGGCAGTGTAGCATTCTATTGTACATAGGAGAGCAATGAGTCAAAACCGAGTTGACAGCACCTAACAACAGCACTGTGTGCCAAGCGGTGTTCTAGGTGCTAGGAATACAGTGATTTACAACAAAGCACAAAATGGGATTGCACAGAGTTTACAAGCTACCTGGGAGGGAAGAACATTAAACCTAAGCATAATCAGTAAGTACCACGGGGAAAAACAAAAGAAAAAAGATGGAAAAAAAGATTTTCTGGGGGTCAGAAGGGTGGGAGGGGGTTGCAATTTTAAACAGGGTGTCAGAGGAAGGCCTCCCTGAAAAGCTAGCATTTGAGCAGAGTCTGGAAGAAGGTGAAGAAAAGAGCCACGTGACTATCTGGGATAACAGCATTCCAGACAGAGGGTATATTAAGCACAAATGCCTTGAAGAAGGAACATGCCTGGCATATTTGAGACACAGCAAGGGAGCCAATACGCATGGCATGGCGTAAGCCGAAAGAAGAGATGACAGCAGAGATGGCTGGAGGCAAGGGCTTGCAACCATTGTAAGGACTTTGCCTGCCACTGAAGGAAACACCAAGCCACTGGAAGCTTTGGGCAAGTAGGGATGTGGAGTAACTAGTTTAGGCTGGAGAAAAAATGTAGTTGTCAGCATATAAGAATTGCACTGCATAGTACAGTAGTCACTGAGCACGTGTCACTATCGATCACTTGAAATATGGCTGGTCTGAACAGAGATGTGCTTTGAGTGTGGAATTCTGGCTGCATTTCAAATACTTAGTACAGAAAAAAATAAAGTAAAATAGCTCATTAATTTTTTTTTTTAATATTGATTTCACCGACTCGAGGGCACTTGGCTTTGGCTTGGCTTCACTGAATTTTGAAGACAGTACAGGAAAAAACATCGCATTAATATTTTTTTCAATTGAGTGCACGTAGAGATTGTAAGATTGTGAGTATATTGGTTAAATAAAATGTTATTAAAATTAATTCCACATGCTTTTTTTTCTGAACGTGAATACTAGAATATTTAATATGATTTATGTGGCTCACATTATATTTCTGTAGGGCAACACTGGTGTAGCCAAAAAAAAAAAAAAAAAAAAAAAACATTGTTGTCAAGTTGATTCCAACTCATAGTGACCCTATATAGGACAGAGTGAGACTGCCTCATGGAATTTCCAAGAGCCTGTGGTAGATTCAAACTGTTGACCCTTTGGTTAGCAGCTAGAGCACTTAACCACCATTTCTCTAGGTTTCCATTCTGGGGAACAGTTGGTCCAATTGTTATCTGAAAAGTAGGGCTGTGACTTTTCAAAAATCACCCTGTCATTAGTGACTGAATCAAGAGTACAGGGGTGAAAGAGGCAGGGGTAGAAAGCATTCAAAGTCCATGGATCCCTTATGCCTATGCCTATGCCTATGCTCTGCCTGCCTTGAGATCCCAGCTTAGGGGACTTGGAAGATTACTTTTCCCTGTTTGTTATTCATTTATTTGTTCCTCTCCAAACTGTGAGACTGGCTGGGGGCAAGAGATGGGTCCCAATTCCAGCCCGGGGGCATGGCAATCAATGAAGCTGGCCTGGAACCAGAGATGGGGTGGGTAAAGTGGAGAGAGGTACTGGGTGGGGGGTGGTATTTTGACCCTGTGTGGTAGGGTTCATGGTTGCATTTAAATTTCACAGATTCAGCCCCTCTTCTCCCTAGCTTTGAAGCTTCTGAAGGCTCTGCCGGACAGTTTCTGCCAACGTGGAAAATCAATTCCAAGCACTGCTACTTGCCTTAGCCCTTCCATGTCTGTGATCTAGTCTGGAGATTACCAGCCAGTTCCGGTCTGGCAAATCCTCACTGCGTCTGAACTGTCCTTCCCTTCCATTGCCGAGCAGTCCAGCTCTTCAGCTTTGATGTTCAGGGCTCCTGGCTTGTCATACATACTGGATTCACTAGTTTGTTTTTATTGTAACAGGAACTACAGGAAGTATCTAACTACTTTGCTGTCTTGGCCCCACTGTATTGGATGATTCCTAAGGTCTGCTTCATCTTTCAGTATCTGCCTTCCCTATTCTTGTTCCTGCTCTTATCCTAGTCCCTGCAATTTTCTAGGCACAAAGTATGTGGCCCTGAAGTCTTTCTTTGCTCTTTTCAACTCTGCTCCAGGGATAGTTTCCATCAATTTGCCCAGTGTAAAGCCCTTCCCTCCTCTTCCAGCCTGGGCCATTTGGTCTCTTTATGAGTTCCCCATTCTGGAATCCACATTTACATAGTAAAAAGTAACACCATAATGCTTTCTACACTTTTGAAATACTTAGAGCTCTCACATTTGCATTTTCACAGACACACCATTAGCTTCCTGTTGGGGGAAAAGGGTCAGTTCATCTTTAAATCCACAAACACTTTCTGGATAGAGACTTTTTTATAACACCGTCTTAAGGAGGTGAGTTTACAAAAAGTAAAAAGGAGGGTGGTGTAGGCTTTGCCTGGGAAATGAGAAACCTCTCATTATTCCAAGAGATGCAGTTAGCTGTCAATATAGATTCAATAAGATTTCTATTTTAAAAATATAATTGCGTGAGGGATTTGAACTTTTTCAAATACTCATATATTGACTATATTATTCTATCTAGTCTGACAATATCAGTATAAATTCGTGGATGATAGAACCATAGTGAGACAAAGAAAGTAAGCTGGAGTTTTCCTTTGGGCCATTCTGGTTACTGGGTACTATATGGTGTATTTGAAGGAGAACTAGAAGCCCTGGGTGTTATTTCTGGCTCTGTCAATGACTGTGACTTACTTTTCTCGGTTTCTTTGTCTATAAAATGGAACAAACAAAACAAAACATTGGCTTTGCCTACCTCTCAAAATGGTTCTGAGGATCAAAGGAGATAATGGATATAAATGTGCTTTGGAGACTATACAGCTCTCCACAATTACAGTTTTGTCATCTCCAACCCTATTATAAAGGCCTCAAAAGCACATAGAAGTAGTCATGGCATCACGATTGCTCTTGTTTTATTTACCCAAGGAACCTGAATATATTCTCATTGAAAAAGCCTCACACATCAAATATGACAACAAAAGACAAAACAGATCAGTGGGATCTTATAACAATTAAATAATTTTATACATCAATGGACTTTACCAAAAAAGGCAAAAGACAATCTACTGATTGAGACAAAATTTGGGAAACCATATATCCGATAAAGGTCTAATATCTACAATATATAAGATACTTTTACAAGTCAACAACAGAAAAGACAAACAACCCAATAAAAAATGGGCAAAAAGGACTCCAACAGGCATTTTACCAAAGAGTATGCTCGAACGACCAACAAGCATATGAAAAGATGCTCAAGGTCATTAGTCATCAGGGAGATTCAAACTAAAATTACAAAGAGACACTCTCACCCTCATTAGAATGACAATGATTTAAAAAAAAAAACCCAAAACATAAAACAATAGCTGTAGTAGGCAAAGTAGTAGAGAAAGAGGAACCCTCATTAATTGCTGGTGGGAGTGTAAAATGAAACAGCTACGGTGGAAAACAGTTTTGCTGTTTCTCAAAAAGTTGAGCTTATAATTACAAAGTGACTCCAATTCTAGGTATATATCCAGAATAAGTAAAAGCAGAAACACGAAGTCTGTACACCAAAGTTCATTGCAGTGCTATTCACAATAATCAAAAGATGGGAACAATCAAAATGTCCACTAAGAGATGAATGGATAAACAAAATATGATATATACACACAATGGAATATTACTCAGCCATGAAGAGAAATGAAGTTCTGATGCCTACCACAACATGAATGAACTTTAAAAGCATTATGCTGAGCAAAATAAGTCAGTTGTGAAAGGAGACATATGATTTCACTTAGAGGAAAAAAGCAAATATATAGAAAACAGAATAATAATGGCTACCAGAGGTGGGAGGGGGAAAGGAGAGATTTTGCTTAGGGACCACTGAGTTTCTGTTAATTGCTATGTAATAATTTGGAAAAGGATAGCTAGAATGGTTGTACAACCTGAACAATGTAATTACTGTCATTGAGCTATACATGTAGAAATAGTCAAATTGGTGTTTTGCTGTATATGTTTTCACAAATTGGCAAATGCTGTGTTTTTACAATTAAAAAAACTTGCACAATAAATTGTGTATATTAGTTAATTAATAGATATGAATTAATGTGTGACACTATATCCTGAGTACTGTTCTAGACATCCGCTGTCCAGCGCAGTAGCCACTAGCCACATGTTGCTATTGAACACTTGAAAGGTGACTAGTGGGACTGATTAAATGAATTTCGAATTTTATTTAAATAGAAAAATTGATACTTGATGCAGTCATTCAAGAACTTTTAAGTATGGAACAACTTAACCATGTGAATCTACTCTTTCGACTCTCATTTTACGAAATTTAAGTATAAAGGATTTCCAACAAATACTTAGCATCTGAATTGCAGTGTAAAACTGAAATCCACGCCAAATTTCAGACTTGACATGAAAAAGTAAGCTCATTAATAAGTTTTGTACTGATTGTATGCTGAAATGATAGCATTTTGTAAAAATATATTATTACAATTAATTTCACCTGTTCTTTTTTCTTTTGACTCATTTTAAAAACGTGGCTACTATGGTTGTTGTGTGCCGTTGAGTGAATTCTGACTCACAGTAACCCTGTATGGCTACTAGTAAATACAAAATTGCATATGTGGCTTGCATTCTACAGTATTTCTATGGTACAGCCCTGTTCTAGTCATCGAAGATAAAGAGATGAACAAAGCAGACCAAAAGTCCTGTCCACATGAAACTTAGATTTTAGTGTGGAAGACAGACGACAAGCAAGATAAATACATAAACACATATAAGTCCATTGAATGGTGTTAAATGCGCTGGAGAAAATAAAGAAGGGCAAGGTAAATAGGAGATGGCAGCAAGATTAGAATTCTACATAAGGAGGTCAGGGAAGGTGACACTGAGGAGGTGACATCTGGTGAGCCCTGAAGCGAACAAGGGAGTGAGCCATGAAGTCTTGTGGGGAAGAGCGTTCTAGATAGAGGGAATGCAGGTTAAGAGGCCTTGATAATAGACAACGCCTGGCATTTTAAGAAACCATGAGGTTGTCTGTGTGGCTAGATCACCCTGAGAAAGATGGGGGAATCAATCCGAGATGAGATACTGGAAAGGGGTGTAATGGGCATGAGGCAGGTCATGGAGACTCTGGTAGGCAGCTTCTGACATGGCTCCTAGATAGGCTGATATTAACAACACTTTGTGTAATCCTTTACCCCTTGAGCTTGGACTGTACCTAGTGAATCCCTTCTAATGAATGGAAAACAGCAAAAGCCATGGGATGTTACTTCAGAGACAAGATTCTAAAAGACTGTGACTTTCTCCTGTTGGTAGTCTCTCACTCTTTACTGTGCTCACTTTCATAGAGTTATCTACCCTATTGTGAACTGCCCTGTGCAGAAGGTCATGTTGAAGGAAACCAATCTCCAGCCAACAGCCAGTGAAGAGCTGAGACCCTCAGTCCACCAACTTGGCAAAGATCTGAATCCTGCCAACAACCACTGTGTAGGATTGGAAGCAGATTCTGCTTTAGTTTACCTTGAGATGAGTGAGGTCCCAGTGGACACCCTGATGCAGCCTATGAGAGATCCTGAGCTGAAGGACCCAGCCAAACCCTACTCAGATTCCTGACCCACAGAAAAGGTGAGCTGATAGGTGTTTGTTTTTGCCACTGCTTTTAGAAAGCCATTTCTTTCTTTCTTTTGGTTGTTGTTCGAAAGTCCCTTGTAAAAAATACACTGATACAACAAGTTCTACTGTACAATCCTGTGACATTTATGACATGTCTCCAGTTGTGCACCTATTCTCACCTTCCTTTTCTGAGCTATTTCTCCCCCATTAACATCTATTGACTGCCCACCTAAGTTTCTTCTCTAACTTTTGGAGTTCCTGTTGTCAGTTTTATCCCCTATAAACAGTTCTTTAAAAGAGCATAATGCTCAAGTCAAATTTTCATAACTAAATATGCTAACTTATTGCTTGGTTTCCACCACATGTTTCAGTTTGTTGTCCTGTGGTGGACTGAATGTTGCTGTGATTCTGAAAGCGATACTGCCGTATTTCACATACCAACAAAGTCACCCATGCTGGACAGGCATCAGTAGAGCTTCTAGACTAAGACAGAGTAGCAAAGAGGATCTGCTGGTCTACTCCTGAAAAATTGGCTGGTGAAAACTTTACGAATGACAGGAAAATATTATCTAATACAGTGTCTGTATCCTCTCAGGTTGGAAGGCACTCAAAACACAAAACTGGGGAAGAACTGCCTCCTGAAAGTAGAATCAGCCTTGATGACGTGGATAGAATATGCTTTTGGGACCTTTCATTTGTTGACATGGCATGACCTGAACTGGGAAGAACCAAGCTGGAAACATCCATAATAATCGGAATGTGGAATGTACAGAATATGAATCTTAGAAAATTGGAAGTTGTCAAAAATGAAATAGAACATAAAGACTGATATCTTAGGCATTAGGGAGCTGCAATGGACTGATATTGGCCATTTTAAATCTCACAAAAGAATTCATGCCTTTGAATAGCAGTACTGGTGAAGAGTACTGAACATATACCCAAGACTACCAAAAGAATGAACAAATCTATCTTGGAAGAAGTACAGCCAGAGTTATTGCTGGGAAGCAAGGATGGTGATATTATGTCTTATATACTGCAGACATGTTGTCAGGAGGGGTCAGACTTTCATTTTTTTCCTGATAGTAATGGACGATGTCTAATTTATCCTGCATCCCCTCTCTGCACAATGTCAACACTTATGTAATTACATAGAAGTCCTAAAGTAGGGGAAAAAATGAAATCTACAATCTCAGCAATGAATGTGGAGCCTACACAATGGCCAGATGGTGTTTGTGCACCATCCGTGTGACATATGCTTTCCATGGCTCACAAGGCTCAGCATAAATTGCCTACTTTTCCGACTTTATCTCGTATCACTCTTCTTCCTTCACTCCTTATGCTCCAGTCACACTGGCCTTTTTTTCTGCTCTTTGAACACACTATGTCCGTGCTTATCTCCAAGCCTTTGTTCTTGTCATTCATTCTGCCTGGAATGCCCTACTTCCTGATCTTTGACTCTGTGCTTCAAGACTTAGCTAAATTTTCTTTTCATCAAAGAGGTCTTCCTTGACCAACCAATTTAGTTTCCAACTCCAGTTAACTCTATCATATTACCTTTTTTTTAATTCTCTGCCTGGCATTTACTCCTTTTGGAAATGAACATGCCCATTTGCTTGTACTAGAATCTATGTTCCATGAGAAGAGAGACTACCTGTTTTGTTTAGTGCTGTACCTTCAGGACCTCCAATAAAGCTTGTAGCAATAAGGCTGTTTTTGGCTGAAACTACCAGAATATGTGACTAAAAGTGGTATAAGCATTAAGAATTTACTCTTCTCACATAAAAGGAATTCAGAGGTAGGCAGTGCTAGGGTTGCTTCAGTCAAAAAATCTGATGTCCAGATTTCCTCCACCTTTTTTCTTAGTAGCAACATGGCTGCCAAAGGCCTATACATCACAAGGCAACAATCCCCTCAGGAAGAAAGAGGGGCAGAGGTCTCCCTAATCATGACATTTTATCAAGGTAGAAAAACTTTCCCCAAAGCCCTCCTCCCACATATCCCTCTTGTATCCCAGTGGCCCACACTAACTGGGAGACTAAAATAAAGAATTAGATTATCATGGTTTTCTTTAGTCAGTCATGATTCATCAGCTGGAGCTGGCTCCACCCTATACCTGGAGCAAATCTGGCTTCTCTTTGCAAGAAGTAGCATTAAGGCTGTTGTGAAAATAAACGATATTGTCGGCCACCCAGGCATTCAGGGAACAGAGGGCATGCGTTCATACTGACCTATCTACATTCAAAAATCAACAAATCATATTTGTGATAAAAGGCTTCTGTTTTAGAGGTCTTCCAGGTCCCAGATCTTCTGTGCAGCTTCATTTGGCTTTATCAGGACTAATATAATGGCTGCTGAAATAGGCCTGCTGCTAAGGTCTTAGTTGCTGTGGAATCAATTTCGACTTGTGGTGACCCCACGTGTCCAAAGTAGAACTGTTTCACGGAGTTTTCAGGACTGTGACTTTTCAGAAGCAGATTGCCAGACCTGTCTCTACAGGTGCCTCTGGGTGGTTTGAACAGTCCCTCAATTGGCTAGTAGTCCTGCGCTTAACTGCTTAGGCCACCCTGGAAGTCCTTGCTGCCCAGTGTGGGTTGCCCTCTACCAGGCTCGTCTTATGGCTGCCTTGTGTGTGTAGAGCAGAACTGCTCCTCAGGGTTCTCAAGGCTGTGACGTCTAAGGAAGTGGATCACCAGGCCAGTCTTCCAAGGTGCCTCTGGGTAAGGCTCCCACCACCAACCTTTAGCTTGGCTTTTTCTGGGTTCACAGAAACCATCAACCTTGCTCTTGTTTGCATAACAAAGTCCCATATGTAGATGTGACTGCTTGGACCTTGAAGTTGGGAAAAGTGACCTATGGCAAGGGTTGGAATGCTCTTAGAAGGGTTGCATGGTTTCCCAGACAGCATGGATGGGTCATTTTCAAACGCCAAATGAATGAGGTAACCAGAGAGAAAACTGCGGAAATCAACGGAGTCTCTTGCTTTGCACTTGGGGATGTTTTACAGGTTCAGTTCCATTCTTACTTCTGTTTTAAGGATGCTTGTTTCACGCCTGGTTAGAGGTTCTTTGATTCTTGGAAAACAATTTCTTGGAAGGTGAAGAGGATAAAGGAAGGACTAGGAAATGCGGAGGTGATGGTAGGGGGCATGTAAAAAACCCCTAAGAGACTGGCAAGTCCTCAGATCTGACTTCCGAATGCCCCCCTTCCCCCCCCATGAACCTGCTCTGGCCTCCCCACACAGCTCGCCCCGCCCGCAGAGGGGGTGTTGCACCAGCGAGTTCCTATTCCTCAAAAATGGCTAGCTCCCCGAGGTTGTTCCCGTGAGGAAAACCCACCGGGTGAAGAAAACCGCGTGGCTAGGGAGGGGATCCAGGCGAAGCACCTCCACCAGCAAACCGCTCTCCCTGCTTCAACACCGGCGCGACCCTTCCCCGGCGGAGTACACAATAGGCGGCAGCTCCACGTTGTTTCCCAGTCCCTCACCGCCTGGGCTCTGGCGGGGTGGAGGGAAGAGAGTTCCCAGGCCCTCCTGCAGGCAGCACAGCTTCAGTAGCAGCAGAGCAGCACTGAGCTAGAGCACGCCTCACTCTTGGGGACATTTCATCACCAACCACCACCACCTTCACACTCCCCCCCCCTCTAAAAAAAGCAGCAGGCAGATCTCCCTCCCGGATGCGGCTGCACCAGCAACATCAGCTGCGGGCGGAGCCCGAGCGGTTGCCACTTCCCCTCCTCCCTCGTGACCCTCGCCCCCCACCCCCCCGCGCCTCGGCAGTCCGCCCTCCTCTTCCACACACCCTTCTAGCTGGACACACCCTCCAGCTCCCGCTAGTCGCGCTCGAGCTCGGCCCTTTTGGAGACGGAGCTGTTGCCGGGGGGCCGAATAGTGAGCAGGCGTGCGGGGCGAGCGATAAAAGGAGGGAAGGCAGGAGGAGGGCGGAGCAGCCCCCGGCGGGAGGAGGAGCAGGAGAGCCGCCACCACCGAGTGAGATGTGGCCCGCCGACCGGCGTGTAAACAGAGGGAGCAAACGCGGCCGCCTGGGCCCGGGGCACTGAGCGTGCCCACCGAGACCTGCCCGCTGCTGCCATGTCTGAAGTGCGCAAATTCACCAAGCGGCTGAGCAAGCCCGGCACAGCGGCTGAGCTCCGGCAGAGCGTGTCGGAGGCCGTGCGGAGCTCCGTGGTGCTGGTGAGTGGCCGGGGGCCCGGGGCATCCCGGGGGACGCGTTCTGAGCCAGAGCGACTGAGTCGCTGGCCGCGCGCGGGGACCGGGGCGGGAACAGCGCTCCGGGGCCCGGTGCGCTGCGCTGCGCGCGCTCTCCGCTCTAGTAAGTTTTCGCACCAGCGGCCGCATGTCGGGGTCCAGTCCCTCTCGTCCGCGGACAGCGCTCTGATTGCCGGGCGCGGCAGACGTTTGCGTCGGGCTGGGAGTGGGTAGGCAACCCGTGCTTGGGAGGCGGTGGGGGCTTCCCCAGCCCCAGCCGGCCAGGGGTGTAATTGAGAGACCGGATTTTGCGCAGCTCTGGGCTGGGCACAAAGAGCTGACGACGAGGGCATTCCAGAGATCTCAAGTCCCTTTTTGTGGCACCTGAGGCAGCCTGAACGGAAGGATGCATTGAGCGTTTTGCACATATAAACGCGGCGCGCGCATAGACACACCGTGTGCACAAAAAAGAACCCCACCCAAAAAGCCCCGGACGCCCAATCTCTGGCGGATGGTGAGCACAGAGGAAGCAGTGCGACTTCCTCCTGCTACTGGGGAGAGAGAGGGTGTTGGTGGGTGTTGAAGGGGTGCTGCTGCTGCTGCCGCGGAGGGAGGGAATTGGAAACAACAGGGTTCTGGGGTGAGTGGGGCGCGGGTCTGGCCGCCGCAGGGCGACAGTATCCCTTGGGACCCGGGGAAGCTCCAGAGGCTTAGGAGGAAAAGTGGGTCTGGGGTCAGAACCCTATGGCTCACGGCTGGGGGCACCCCTGAAGCCGACAGGGCTGGAGTATGGGAATTGGAAACCACGCTGTGACCCCTTGGAGCCCTTCCATCACGCACTACTCCCAGCTTCATCCGTGTTGTCTGGATGAAGGCAGACAGGAGGGAAACGGACGGGTGGTTACGGGCACTTGTCCGCTCTTCTGTTTTCAAGACACTGGGCCGATTTCCTGAGCTAGAGAAAACCATAACCGAACCCACTGCAGTAGAGTCCTTTCAGACTCATAGCGACGCTGTAGGATAGAGTATAGCTGCCCCATAGGGTTTCCAAGGCTGTAAATCTTGACGGAAGCTGACTGCCACATCTTGCTCCCTCAGAGTGGCTATTGGATTCGAACCGCCGATCTTTCGTTTCACAGCGGAGCACTTTAACCACTGCGATGCCAGGACGTCTTAAACAATCGGACTGGTTAATTAGCGTGTGTGTTTTGTTACTTTCCCCCCCTTTATTTGTCTCTTCCCCTTCTAGTGTCCCTTAGGTCGTGTTGTTTGCCTTGTCTCAATCTCACCATTTAAGAGGGCTCTTTTTCTTAAATCTACTTGTCATTGAAAGGGAACTTTCACAGCTTTTCCTTGTAATTTTTCTGTTGATCTCCTATAGTCAGCAGTAAAACCAACATTAAAGGGAGGCCAAGGGCCTGCTCCCAACAGTGGAGAAAGTTGACATTAGTGGGAATTCTGGAGGAGGATCAAAGGTAAAATAATGTACCTTTGAGATAAAGATCTGATCCCTAACAGCTACAACTGTGCAAAGCCAAGTGACTTTAAAGACATCTTGCTATGGAGACCAGATCCTTAAAAGTTTAATCCTGCTGTTCTGGAGAGCTAAACCCAGACCTTTTATGTTATTTTAATGGACTTAGCTTATTGTATGTTTCACTCTGACTTTGGAGTGAGGTCCTGCTGAGGTCACTTTGGAGCCTTACTTGTCATCACAGCCAGTTAAGAGGAGGGCAAGCTGTGTTTGGACTGTTTATACCAAGCCTCTCATCTTTGGTGATGGTTAGCAAGTGATTCATTCTGTCTAGCACAGGGAACACTTTCCAAAATTCAGAGGAAAAGAAAGAACTTTACTTGAGCAGAGGTGGCCTTCAATTACATCATGTGATCAGAGGGGAGCTGTGAGGTAGACAGATGGTCTCAAGAGAAATAAATAGGTCTTGAGAGAACCTCCGCTGGGATTTGACCAGTGTTTGACCTGCCATCCTTAGCAGCAAAAAATTAACATCAGCATCCTTGCCCAGGTTTTTAGGTTTTAAAAAAAGAATTTTGTACAGCACAGGTGCAGCTGCTTCATTCTAGCCAGTGACTACAGGTGGCAAAGCTGGAAAAGCTGTTCCTAAGAGGGGACTCTTCTCACAGATGCTGCCAGCAGCCACTGTTGCTTTGTCAGCCTAGTCTGCTTGGGACCAAGGCCACTAATGTTTAGTGTTTATACTAGGCAATGAGGAGGAATGATATTTACTTCTTAGTCTGGCAGGTAATCCATACGGAGCTTTTGGGGGCTGGGGCAAACAGATTCTACTACTCTAAATCAGTCAAGATCTGTTGACTTCCTACTATGTGCGAGACCTAATGCGAGATGCCTTAGCATTATAAGTGAGTGTGCAGGAGTTTTTCTTCATTACTTTTCATTAGTTCCAGTGTGGCCTGCATGTATCATGTTGTGTCTGTCAGTAGGGCACCATGATCATGCACACAAATCCATTTAAAATTATTCATAGCAGCTCAGTGAATCCTATTTGTAAGTGGTTGAATCAACTAAGAATAAAGTCTCAGATGCTGCTAAAGACTCGTGCTTAGCCCCTGCTTCTGCCATACAAAGAGCTGGTAGCCAAGCTGTGGATGTCTGGAGAGTGAGCAAACCATGTTGCAGCTGCTAGCATAACTTCTGATTCTTTTCTGATTTAAGCCCCCAAATGCTTATTAGACACAGCTGAGGAGGAATTTATCCTTTCTGCTATAAACCCGGAAACCCTGGTGGTATGCTGGTTAAGAGCTATGGCTGTTAACCAGAAGGGCCACAATTTGAATACATGAGGTGCTCTTTGAAAACCACATGGAGCAGTTCTGCTCTGTCCTATAGGGCCATTATGAGTTGGAATTGACTTGACAGCAGTGGGTTGGAGATTTTTTTCCTATAAACCCAAGATAGCCCACATTAGGGCTTCAGTATTAGATGGATTCATTCCTGGAGCAGGTCAAGCTTTCCTCTGGACTATGTCTCAGTAGAACTGGAAAACCCACTAATTTGAATAAATGTACAGTATTTCCTGTTTAGGAATCTTTTTTCTTTTCTTTCCCTTCCAGTTATACCCTTGCTGGCATTCTCCTAATGTCATTCTGTTGTGCTCAGTGCTGGAAACATTCAGAAAGCCTGGGCTAGATGTGGCATATAGTTATGCTTTCCAACCTTCATTCAGTCATTAGTACTTCCATGGATCTATTAACTGAGTACTGAAGCAGACAGAGACTCTTTCATTGCTGCGTTTTCCTGTAACTTCAGCATTGTTCTAAAGGGCCGTCTTAACACAGGCAAAGAGGGTAATTACAGAGTTACCACCAGCAAATATTTCCTGTGACTGCGTTAGGCAGTGATGTTGTAACCTGAAAGTGTATGTGATTAATACATATTTGTGCTTAAAATGCAGAATTCCACCACTATTGTTGTTATAATTCAGGATATAACTGTTTGCCCCTCAAAAGGAACAAAGACACTTGATAAACCTATTATGGCAGTGTCACCTGTTGTCTGTTGTTTTAGACTTATAGTGATCCTGTAGGACAGAGTAGAACTGTCCCATCGAGTTCCTAGGCTGTAATCTTCACCAGAGCCAACAGCCAGGTTTTTCTCCCACTGAGCCACTGGGTAGGTTTGAACTGCCAGCCACTGAGTTGAATGTTGAACCTTAACCGTTGCATCAGTGGGGCTTCTGGAAAGTCACTTGCAGTAACAACGCATTGCCATCGAGTTGATTGTGACTCATAGCAACTCTGTAGGACAGAGTAGAACCACCCCATAGGGCTTCTAAGGAGTGCCTGATGGATTCAAACTGCCAAGCCATAGTGTTTAACCACTGTGCTACCAGGTTTCCAAGAGTCAGTTAGTAGGTGTTTAAATGCAGTATGCTGCTGCGGAACTTACCCTTAGTGCTTTGCGCACCGAAAGATTAAGGAGTTGCTTGACATTACAGGCCCTTGAGGCAGGGTCATGGCTTACAGTGTCCCCTGGCTATGTTTCTCTCTGCAAGGAGAGAATTGCTGAAAAGTGCCTGCAGCTGTTGACCGCCTCCTTCTGCCACCCCCAACTACCTTTTCATAAAATGTTATGTTCAAATTTAGGGAAGGACTGTGAGTTAGCTATCCTGCTCCCTCCTCCCAGGGGAATTTGTGGAGAGTACTTAATATAGGACAAAACCCACAGCTTCTTTTGTAAGGAGGTGCGTATATACACTGAAGAATAAGCCCAGTTTAAACATGGGCTTCCTGACCAAGCGTTTCCAGTTCAGAGACTTAGTTCATCTCTGAGTGAATTAATTCAGGAGAGTTAAGGAGCAAGTTTGCCCCTAAATGAGAATAGTCTCATTACTCCTGTTGGCTGCCCTGAGTTAGGAGGGCCCATGGAAGCCCTCCAGTGCACAGTTTGCTTTGAAACCAGAGAGGCCTCTTTGAGGAACCCTCTTTTAAGCACCACATGGTAGAATTTGTCATGTTTCCTCCTAGCTCAGTTTGCACTAATAACTTCAAGGTTGATGCTTCGAACCCACCCAGTGGTGCTGTGGAAGAAAGGCCTGGTGAACTGCTTCTGTAAAGATTTACAGCTAAGAAAACCCTATCTACTGTAACACATGGGGTAGCGATGAGTTAAGATTGGCTTGAAAGCAACTGATTTTTTTAAGTTGTGTTTTTGGCTTGTTTTCTAAAAATAATGTGTAAAAAAATAATCTGGATTGACTTATTTAAAAGATTGTAATCATCAGTAAGCCTTCTTTGTTTGAACTTTTACTGGTTTATTATTTAAGAAATGCATGTTTATTGTAGTAGAGTTAGAAAAACTGAAAAGAATCACCATCTCATCACTCAGAAGGGGACCGCTGTTAGTATTTTGATTTACACATACTTGGAAACTTTTTTCTCTGCGTGTATGTACATTGCTGCTAGCTGTGGTGATGTTGGCTCCCACTCCTGGCAACTTGATGTACAAGAGAACAAAGCATTGCCTGGTTCTGCTCAGCCTTCCTATCATTGCTGTGCGCTAGTTTTAGGGACTGTGTATTTTGAGTACCTTCCAATTTAGGGGACTTATTCAGTACAGTAACAGACAGTATTCTGTTATGATCCATAGGGTTTTCATTAGCTAATTTTCTGACCCAGATACTCAGTCCTTTCTTCCTAGTCTGTCTTAGTCTGGAAGTTTCAGTGAAACCTGACCACCACAGATGCCCCTGTGGTCTTCGAAATACCAGTGCGTCATAGCAACGCACAAAGTACCACAGTATGACATACTGACAGACAGGTGGTGCATGCGTGTATATACACATACATGAAAATACATGCCTGAAAACAAATGTACCATTTAAAAATAATTTTCTACTTATCAACAAATTGTAAGCATATTTCACATAATCATGCTTAATGACTGCCCCAAATTCCATCATGTGTGTACCATAGTAACCACCCTGTATTGTTTGATATTTTGAAAGTTTCTAATTCTGTGGTATCATAAACATGAGCTTTCCAGTATGGTAGCCACTAGCCATGTGTGGCTATTTAACTTTAAATTGGTTAATTAAAAAAAGTCAGTTCCTCGGTTGATACTTCCCACACTTGTAATGCTTAGTAGCCACAAGTGGCTAGTGGCTACTGTATTGGACAGCATAGCTATCGACTATTTTTTGTAATCACAGACAGTTCTTTGGGACAGTGCTGTTTTCAACATTAATCAAATGAACATCTTTGAGCAGGCGTTTTCAGACTTCCTACGTTGTCCCCTTGGGTTAAATTCCTAGCAATGGTAATGCTTACTGAAAGATTATATACAATTTTGGTGTTAAAAATTCCTGTGAGATGTACAGAAACGCACGTGGCATAGTGGTTAAGCACTGCTGCTGCTAACCAAAAGGTCAGCAGTTTGAATTCACCAGGTGTACCTTGGAAACCATATGGGGCCAGTTCTCCTTTGCTCTGTAGGGTCACAGTGAGATTGCAGTTGACTTGACAGCCACAGGTTTGGTTTGATTATGAGACATAACTATTTAATTGCTCTGTAGAAAGTTTCATTTTATTCTTCCAACAGCAGAGTGTAAGGGTGTCATTTCCCCTCACCCTGGCAACTCTTAAATACTAATATATTTTAATCTTTGTAGTCTGAGAGGAGATAAATGGTTTATCGACGTTCTGATTTGCTTTGCTTTCACTACCCTTGAAGTTGAACGGTTTTTCAGAAATGTTAATGGCCATTGCATATTCCTTCTTTTGAGGATTTTCATGCATCTTCTTACGGACATTTCTTCCTTTGTAGTTCTTTCAGTAACAATCTCTACCACCAAGATTCTGTTTTCCCAAGTCTGGGGTGGGGCCAGGCATCTATATTTTTTAAAAACCTCTCTGGGTGATTCTGATATGTGTGAACTGCTGATCTCTACCAGTTGCCCACTGCCAGCAAGAATGGCCCTACACACACCCCTGGCAAATTGTTATTTAGCTTCTCTGTAAACGCTCTTGGCCTGTTAGAGGGCTCTGTTAGCAAGGTTCTCCACCTGAAATTTACTCTGAAGCTCCACCATGCGCTAGGCCGCACTCTGCCATTTGAAACCACAGACACCACTTTTGCTTCCTCTTTCACATGACAACCCTTCAAATATTTGGAAACAGCCACCCTGTCATTTTTAAGTTCACCCTTCACAAGGCCCAAGAGTAAGAGTTTTCACGGCATTGTGCTATTCCTCACATGAGGTGGTTTCAGGATTCTTCACCATCAAAGGAGCCTCTGGATTGGGCTCCTTTTCATGTTTTCAGTGTCCTGCTTAAAATGTAGAGGCAGAACACAGGCTCGGGGGTCAGAGCTAGGCTTGAGTCTGATTTCTCTCACCTGCTGGCATTAGAAACCCTGGTGGCGAAGCGGGTTAAGTGCTACGTCTGCTAACCAAAAGGGTGGCAGTTCAAATCCTCCAGGTGCTCCTTGAAAACCCCTGGGGCAGTTCTGCTCTGACCTCTAGGGTCTCTAAGAATCGGACACAACTCGGCGGCAGTGGGCGTGGGCTGGCATTGTGAACAGAGGCAAGGTATATGGACTCATTTTCCTCATCCATGAAATGCAAAGAGTAGAACCTGCCTCGTGGGGTTGTTGTGAGGATTGAAGGAGGCAACACATGCGCGTGTCTGATACATAAATGATTTGTAAAGTTTCAAAAAAAGATGTGGTGAAGTGAAAGCAGTGTGCTCTACAAAAGCCTACCACTGAACACAATGTGGGGATGTTTCTTTTGCATTCTGGGTCTGAACATTTGAATGCCGAGAAGTCCGGGGCCTGTGTAATTCCTCCGTATTCCCAGCGCTTCCCGCAGTGCCTGGAACACAGTAGGTCCTCAGTATTTGTGGGAAATGTACAGGCAACAATATGTGGGATGATGTATAGGGTGGATTGAATGTTGGGGAAAGCAACTAGAGGCCAGGAGACTAGTTGCAGTTTAGCTATATTAACTCAGAGCGGAGAGAGAGAGAGAACAAAGACTTTACCAGGCAATGAGAGACTGGAGATAAGAGGTAACATATAAGAGACTTTTGTGATAAAATCGAAAGGATTTCCTGACTGCTGAAGGGGGAGGGGAGAGAGAAATAACGAGAGAGAAGACTGAAGTTTCTCAGTTTAGGTGAACAGAAGGAAAAGAGTATTTAGGGAGAGGGAATGGGAAAGGAGAATGAGCAGCCTCCACTTGAGAGAGATTTTTAGTGATGCAAGGCAGTGGAGAGAACATTCTTGAGAAAGGCTGGACGTGCAGGGTTGTGTTTTGATCAAAGATTGAGGTTCTTGAAGGCACAGAGGAAAAGTGTTCCAAATGGGATCAGGAAAGGGAGGAGGAGCCCAGAAAGGGCCAAGGTTGAGCGGATGGAGCTGAGATTACAGGCGAGATTAGCTGATTGAAAAGGTTTGCACCTTTGGGGGTGATTAGGGAAGTGGGGGGCAGGGCACAGGGAAGTGGTCTGGAAGCCAGCCCCAGAATTCCAGTCAGAATGGTGATGGAAATTTAGTTCATCCCCTCCACAGATTCTACCTTCAAGGGTCTGAAAGGTGCCCAAGATGCAGCTGCCTACCCTGAGTGGTGGGGTTGGGGGCTGACTAAAGAACTTTCTTCCCATATGTGCCTAAAGAGGCTGAAGAGTAGGCTATTTCTTGTTCTTAAGGGACTCACAGCCAGAAAGGGAGATTAAACACAAAAAAACTCATTGCTGTTGAGTTGATTCCAATTCATAGTGACCCCATAGGACAGAGTAGTACTGCACCATAGGGTTTCCAAGGAGCTTCTGGTGGATTTGAACTGTCAACCTTTTGGATGGCAGACGTTGCACTTAACTACGACTCTGCCACCAATGTACAAATAACCAAAACAGAAAGCATAGAAGCTAGATAGGAAGCAAGTGGTTCTGGTTTTGCCTTCTGTCTTCAGTTAGTGTTTATCTCATCTCTGGCTCCCCCGAACCCACTAGCTCTTTTTTCGAGGTCCTTCATGGTTTTCAAGATTTTGGACCTTTCCAAGTTCAACAAGGTAAAAAAAAACAGTGCAGTAATGAATACTGTCTCTCTCTACCAGGGGAACATAGTATACAGTGTTTTTCAGATTTGTTTGATTCCAGAGCCCTTTTATTTCTGACAGTAGGTAGAATGATTGTTAGCATCTCTATATTACAACTGACACTGAGAAAATCATATATAGAGTCCGTGGTAAGTAAGGGATTACTTGACCTCTATGGACCATAAAAAGTGGTTGCTACCTTTTAAAATTCCTGGATCTCTGATTCAGGAACTACCCTTGTTGTTGGTCAGAATTCATTTCAGAGAAGCAATTCTCCTCCTAGAGTTTGCTTTCTGCTGAGATACAGAAGCGTCAGCAAAACATGTTGAGAATTTATTAGCTCCTTTATGTTTTACAGAAGAGGAGGCCAAAAACCACAGCGGGGAGAAGGAGGTAGAGTCATTTCTCCTTTTCTGTATATCCTAACAGTAATTTTGTCATGTTTATCTTTGGGCTTTAGAGCTCTTGATTTCCTGCAGCTCTGCTCAGAGTACAGAAGAGTTTTTGGGCAACATTGATCTGTCATTTCTATCAGCCTAGACCAGATACGCCTTTTCCATTCTTGCAGGGCTGCACCCTGGAGGCTCCCAAAGAAGTGACTGGTGTGGAGCAGAGGGACAGTCTCATGTAGCCATCGTTGCCCGTAAGCTCTGTTTGGAACAGAGTAGTTAAGAGCATGTGCTGTGGAAGCACACTGCCCTGGTTCAAAGTTCAGCACTGCTATTTACTAGCTGTGGGACCTTGGGCTAGTTATTTGACCTTCATGTGCCTGGGTAACCTTTTCATGTGCTTCTTGAAAAGACTTAAATGAGTTAATGCATGTGAAACATTTAGAGCAGGGTTTGGCACATGGTCAGCACTCAGTGACTGTTGGCTCTTGTTATTATTCCCAGCCTTTATGGTGCATTAGAGAAGTCTTGTGTGTGTGTGTTAAAAGTCAACAGACAAAAAGTGAACTGACAGAAGAGGGAATCAGGTACCCTTCGCTTTTCGTTTCCTTGCTCCGAATCATGCCCAAAGAGCGAGTTGCATGGCTAAGCCAAGAATCATTCTTCTTGAAAGGGTAAGCTGGTGGACCTCTCTCCATTTGGTTCTTGGTACTGTCTGTTCTCAGCCTGCCTTGGTCACACTGAGAAGCCTGGTGGATGTGAGATAGGGCTCTGGGTCTTTGAGAGTTCCGCTCTTCAGATTAGTCTGAAGAATCAGTAGGAAGGCAAGGCCTGGAATGGGGCGGAGCACCTCATCCTAAGCCTGAGGAGAAGGTCCTCCAAGCTTTCGGGCTTTGGCAGGACCACTTCCTTTTATGAAGTTGACTCAAAGGGAAATGGATAGAGGTGAACCAGGCTCCACAGAGGAAAAGAGAACTTCAGTGCTCTTTCCTTTCCCAGTCAAAATTTAGTTGACATCTCTTTTACTCATTAATCCCCACCTTTTAGAAGTTAAATGAAGATTTAAATTTCAGTGCCTTAGTATTACTCAGTCATAAGGAGAAAGGAAGTCATGATGAGTGTCCTTCGATAGATGAATGCATAAACAACATGTAGTGCATAGAAACAATGGAATAGGACTCAGCCACAAAGAGCAGGGAAGTCCTGATACATGCTGTGACATGGGTGAAACTTGAAAAGATCATGCTAGTGAAAAGTCAGTCACAAAGGTCGCATATTGGATGGTTTTACTTACATGAAATTTCTAGAATAGGCAAATGCATAGAGACAAATTTGTTAGGAGTTATGGGAGGAGGGAAGGGGAGCTCATTGCTTATGGAGCTTTGAGCTTCTTGTAGGGGTGATGGAAAAATCTGGAAAAGGATCATGGTGATGGTTACACAGCCATCTGTGAAACCACAATAAACATAATGTCACTGAGTTGTACACATAAAACATGTTGAATTGGCAAATGTTTTGTTGTATATATTTTTACCACAATAAAGAAAATTTAGAACACTTGAATGCCTTTTACAAAATCTGTTTTGGAAACATGTACATCACTGGGACATTTTAAAGCTTAAAAGTCTCCTAAGAAAGCAGTACACTTTTATATTCAGCTATTTAAATCCTGGCGGCATAGTAGTTACGTGCTGAAGCTGCTCCCCAAAAGTTCAGCAGTTTAAGTCGACCAGGTGCTCCTTGGAATCTCTGGGGCAGTTCTGCCCTGTCCTGCAGGGTCACACTGTGAATCAGAATTGATTCAACAGCAATGGGTGTGTTTTTTATTTTATTCTGGTTTTAAAGAGCCCTGGTGGCACATGGAATTTAAGTGCTCGGTTACTGTCTGAAAGGTCAGCAGTTCAAACTCACCAGCAACTCCGTGGGAGAAAGACACAGCACTCTTTTCCCCAAACGATTACAGCTTTGGAAACCCCATAGGGCAATTCTCGTCAGTCCTAGAGCGTTGCTGTAAGTCAGAATCTGCTTGATGGAAATTGGTTTATTCTGATTTTGTGACAGCAGGATAAGTTTCAGCGTATCTACAGGTTCCCAGCATAGTAGATGCCATGGGAAGGTCGCCAACTATTACAGCTGCACGTGGTTTGCCTGTTGCCTGTGCGTGACTTCATACAAACATGCTTAAATTTGCTACTAATTATTTCCTGCAATTCTTCACCTGATTTTTATTGCTTGCTGAGTTTATCATCACAGGACATTCTGTTTATTTACCTTTCTCAACAGCTAATGTTAAGTTGCATATATTTGCAACTCCTGGGAAATGCTTGAAGAGATTCCGATACTTCAGCTTTCTCGTCGTGTTGCTTTCCCTAACAGCTGAAATATTTTACTGGGTGAGATTTAACGAAGAAATCAAGTACTCTTCAAAGTGTCTCAGACAAAACATCTTTATTTGAAGTATTTCAGTGAGAACCAGTTATTGACTGTCAGGAGGCTGGGGAATTCATTTGTACAGAATGTCTCTACAAGATGATAATGCCTTGTATTTTTAGAGCCCTGGTGGTGTAGTGGGTAAGAGCTTGACTGCTAATCCAAATGATTGGCAGTTCAAATCTGGCTACTGACCAAAAAGTGGGCAGTTCAAATCCACCAGCCACTCCTTGGAAACCCTGTGGGGAAGTTGTACTCTGTCCTATAGGGTTACTGTGAGTCAGAATCAACTGAGTGACAACAAGTTTGTGTTTTTTTTTAATTTTCAGAAGAGTTAAAGATATTGTTGCCTCTGTGTCCTGATGCCCTCCCTAGAATCTCATATCCTATGACCTCCTTAAACCAAAAAAAACAAACCAATTGCTGTGGCATTGATTCTGACACGTGATGATGCTGTGGGTGGTACAAACAGTTAATGTACTTACCTGCAAACAGAAAGGTTGGCAGTTTGTGGTCACCCAGATGTGCCTTGGAAGAAAGGCCTGGCAAATTACTGCCAAACATTCAGCCATTGAAAACCCTATGAAATATGGTTGGTTCATGTTTCCTTATGTGGTTGCTGTTTAATGTCTACCACATTGCTAGGGCCCCTGTTTTATAAATGGAGAAAACAGGCATGATTTTGAGTGAGATGGGCCATATTGACCAAATGACAGAACAAGTAGCAAATTCCAGGTGAATGATTCTTTTGGAGCGATTGTATGAAGAAACACTAGTTTCTATACCAAGTTCTGCAATAGACGAGGGGGAGAGGGAGAAAATTTGAGGTCATAAATTTCTATTTTTTTTCAATCTGGCATTTTTTTTTTAAATTGCACTTTAGATGAAGATATATAGTGCAAACTAATTTCTCCTTAAATGGTCTACATCTTCTCTTATGACAATGGTTAACAAACCCAAAACATGTCAACACTCTTTTCAACATTGGATTCCCAATCACCAGCTTTCCTGTCCCTTCTGGCCTTCTAGTCCTTGCCCCTTGGCTAGTGTGCTCCTTTAGTGTTATTTTATTTTATGGGTCTATCTAATCTTTGGCTGAAGAGGGTGTCTCAGGAGTAATCACATTACTGAGCTTTAAGAGTGTCCAGTGGACATATTCTCAGGGCTTGTCCAGTCTCTATCAGGCCAGCAAGTCTGGTCTTTGTTTTTGAGTTAGACTTTTGTTCTTATTTTCCTCCAGCTCTGTTCGGGACCCTATGTTGTGATCCCATCCCAGCAGTCAGTGGTGGTAGCTGGGTACCCGCCATCTAGTTATACTGTACTCAGTCTGGGGGAAGCAGTTGTAGATGTGGTCCATTAGTCCTTCAGACTAGTCTTTCCCTTCTGTCTTTAGTTTTCTTCATCTTCTTTTGCTCCAGAGGGGTGAGGCTGCTCACAGGCTTTTAAGACCTCAGATGTTACTTGTGTGTGTGTGTGTGTGTGTCTCTGTGTGTGTGTGTGTGTGTGTGTGTGTGTGTGTGTGTGTTTATGTATTTCTGATGATCTCCTTCTTTTGGGAAACATTGTTTATTTCTGAATAAGCTGAAGTCTCTTTACTGGGCAAGTAGGAGATGAGGACCGGAAAGAAAAAAAAAGGGTGGGATAGCAAATTTCAGGTGTCTTAATTCTTTTGGAGTGATTTTGGATGAGGTTGTTTTTGAGAGATTATGGGCCAGATCAGTATAAATTTTCTGCTTACTGAAGTAAGCCTTAGGATTTTCAGAACCTGTTTGTAATTGGCCGTTCTCCTCAGTCTTTGCTATTTGAATAACTATATGGAAAGAAAAGATCGCAAGAACACTGGCTCTTCGAGGTACCTTGGATCATTTTCATGGAACTGTTCTTAGATTTTTTTTTCAAGTGGGTTAGTGCTGTCCAAAAATAACAACACAGATATTTCTTTCCATACTTTTTATATTAAGTAGTTTAGTTTTCCCAACTGAGCAACTGCCAACTTTTTGCCCTGCAGGTCCTGTTGTCACAATGGTCATGCTGTGAATTAAAACAAAAACAAAAACGAAAAACATACCCACTGCCATCCAGTTCAGGTTTGACTCATAGTCACCCTAGAGGTCAGAGTAGAAGTGCCCCCATGGAGTTTCCAAGAAGCGCCTGGCGGATTTGAACTGCTGACCTTTTGATTAGCAGATGTAGCACCTAACTCACCATGGCACCAGGGTTTCCGTGGTTGGCATAATCAGTTTATTTTCTGAAGTTAACAAGTTTTTAGTATTTTAGTGCATTAAATGGTCTCCTAGAGACCCAAAGGAGAAAAAGAATTACCACCTTCTAACGTGCCTAACTTATCACCAGGAAATAAGTCCTGGAAGGCTCTGAATCGAATGTTGCAAAAACTGAACTAAGTCATTTTTTAAAAAAGCTTGCAGGGGCCAAGAGTACTCCTTGTTTCCAGCCAAGTGCTTATGACACTCTTCTCTAGTTTGTGGAGCAAAGAAGACTCTCCTGTTACTTTGACTTCAGGGAGAATTGCCCCTCCAGTGCTGGCTGGGACTGACTTGATTGCTTGTGGAGGAACTTTGTCTCTGACTGCTCCTTCCGGAAGGTCTGCAGAATGCTCACCAGGAGAGCCAAAAGAGAATTCCATAAGGTTCTCCCTTCAGTTCTGTAGTAACAAGCTGAGCTCCACCTGCCTCGCTTCAGTCCTTCTGATCTCTGGTGCCTCGCTCCATCCTGCTGATCTCTTATGTGGCTGGAGCTACTCATTCTGCTTCAGGTCAGCACCTCCCAGAGCTCAGAGGCCAGCCTGGGCTTAAGTGGGACACTGAGTGACTCACATTCAGAGCTCAGTTTCTCAGCCTCCAGTTATTCAGGCCGTGGGTTTTACCTTGTCGTTAAAATCCATTTCCAGTCACTGAGTTTTTGTCATCTTGCACCTATGTGTCGTTGGCTTAGTTACTATGTCCCTGTGTTGACTCCTCTATCATATATCTAAACGCCTGCTGTAATTTTCTGGCCAGTTACCTAGTTGCTTGAGGCATGGGTTCTGGCCCTGTTGCTGGTCTGTCCAAGGAGAAGTACTCTGCCTTACACCATGACCGTACAACAGCTTGAACTCAGCAGAGTGGAACTGTGGACTGAAGGGGTTGGATGTCTGCTTACAGAACTCAGGAGGCAGCGTAACCAGGATGACGCAGTTCAGCAAGTAGCCATGCTGAAGATTGAATTACAGCCAGATTGTATTAGTTTCCTGGGGCTGCTATAACAAGTTACCCTGTACTTAGTGATTAAAACAATGTAAGTGTATTACCTCACGGTTTTAGAGGTCATAAATCCCAAATAGGTTTCACTGCAATAAAGTCAAGGTATCAGGAGGACTGGTTCCTTCTGGAAGCTCTACAGAAGAATCCATTCCCTTGCCTTTTCCAGCTTATAGAAGCTGCTCGCTTTCCTTGGCCCATTGCCCCTTCCTCCATCTTTGGGCTAACCATGTCTGGTTGAGGCTGTCTCACATCACTTCACTCAGACTCGACGTCCATCATTACTTCTCTTCTCTGCCTGTGAACCTCCTGCTTCTGTCTTTTACTTACAAAGACCCTTGTGGTTATGGTGGGCAATCAGATTACTCATGATAATCTCCCTGTTGCAAAATCTTTAATCACATCTGAAAAATCCCTTTTACTATATATTTACAGAATCTAGAGATACGGGCATGTTTGGGAGCCATTGTTCTGCCTACCCTTCAGGCCACTGTTACGAGACTGAGGATTGGGGGAAGTCCTAGGGTCAGATGAATTGCTAACACAGGAACTGACATTACAGTGGAAAAGAAATGGTGATCTGATAGCTGGGAAGCCATGAGCTAGGGGCAGAAGTCTTTGCAGAATTAGAACAGAGCAGCATAGTCCCTTTGAGGATTTTTGGTGGAAAGAGAGGAGTGCAGATTTGCAGTCTGCAATTTCAATTTGGATATTTTCTTAAATTCTTCATAACTAAAATTATATTCCCGTACAGAACTCCTTCAGTCTAGAGATCATGTAGTGGGCACTGCTTTCAGACTTGAGGTGTTTCAGGACACAAACTGGCCGGACACTTAGCAGGCACGTAGCCAGTTCAGGCCTATGGAATTTTCCACCCGTGACTAAAGAAAAGAACAAAGGAAGGGGTGTGTGTGTGTGTCTGTGTGTGTGTTTTTTAAAAGAGAAAGCAATGGTTTTACATGGCAGAAAATAACTCTTTGGCTGACAAACCCCAAGACACCTGTCATGTGTCTTGTGAGGGATGCTTTGACCTCTCCTGAAGGTCAAGTTAGATTGGACGTGGCCTTGCTACATCTTCAGGGTAATCATAGGGCTCCTATCCAGAAATGAATTGTAAAGCACATGGTTAGAGAAGCGGAGAGAAGGACTGGAATGTGCCTCCTACTTCCTTTTGGGTTCACGAATAATTCAATTGATTTGAGAGAATAGTTGAAACTTCCCCAGTCCGCCAAACCCATTCACTACTGTTTTAAGAGAAACATACCCATAAAGGCTTCCAGGCCTATCCCATTTATACCAGCCTTCCTCACACCGGCCAGTATCATATCTGTGATGGTCTAATGGCCCAGAGTTTTACTGCCCTGCAGAAGCACTCTATCAGAGATGGGGATTGCTTTTTCTACTTCCACATAAGTTCTAATTGGCTGAGGCCGTATTTTTCACAGACCCAGACTATCTGTTTTTCAGGCCCTTGAATAATTGACCTGGCTGTGCTGTACTGAAAATCATTGTGTAAAAGGTAGGGAGGCCTTCAGATTTTGCTAAGAAAGTATTTACAGAGAAAAAAAGATACATTAACTGTCTTCTTGTTCCTTTCTCTCTTTTGTTTGTCTCGATAGTAAAACAGTTCTAATTGTCCTTGTAAGCCACCTTAATTTAAAAAAATTCAGATGTCTTCCATGTAATCATGCTTGAAAAAATTAATGTATTTATACCTTACTTAATTTTTGCTAGCTTATAAAATATGAAAAGGTTTTAAGAGTAATTTTATTTAAAGTCTTCTTTAGAAACTGGCATGTGTTTTCTCCAAATTACAGACTTTTTCCCTTCAGTCTGTTGTGTGTATTTTTCTTGGTGATTTGCTATTTTTTCAGGCCCTTGGATAATTGACTTGGCCGCAATGTACTGAAAATCACTATGTGAAAGGTGAGGAGCCCTCATATCTTTCTGTTTCATTGGCGTTTTCTTGTTTCTCCTGGCCCTCGGCTCAACTTTATGCTTCGTGGGTGATGGTTGTGCATGAGGTGCTCTGGCTGGGAATCGAGCCCCGGTTTGCTGCATAAACTTTATCACAGAGTTGGTGTCTTAGAATGCTGCAACATCTGGAACTTTGGTATGGCGGATAAGGTGCTCAAAACTCAAGTGTGTTGTTACGGAGTGAGCTAGAGAGAGAAGATTGCATGCTGAACTGGGGATGATGGCTGCCTGGGCTGAGGGGGAAGATAGGTAACTTTCTTTGGTTTCCATGCTAAAGTCCCAAGGGAAATGCTTTCAGAACTGCTGCTTGAATTGAAAGGAAAGCGGTGAATCCATCTCCACTGATTCCTCTTTTAATGGATTAAATCTTCTTAGGGCAAGGTAGCTGGAGGAGTGGGGGAAGACACATCAAGGATAGAAAAAGTTAAAATGAAAGAGAGGCTACTATTTTTTTAATCCTTATAATAGACCAAGAGACTAGAGATTAAACTATTAACAATATTTGATGAGGGAAGCAGTATATTTTTAGATTCGGAGCAGAAGAAATCAAACCCTTTTGAAAGTGTACTTAGGTAAAATGGAACAGTTTTGTCTGGGACCAAGGGAGTGAGTAGACATTTCTTCAGTGGATGGAAACAGGGCACACTGTCAATTTACAGAAATTCAAGATCCTACATCAAGTAGTTAAGGAATTTAGAAAACACTTGCAAGCAGTTTTCCCCACTGTGTATGATCATTGGAACCTAGTTCTCCAACTTCAAGAGAGGCCAGAGACTCAATGCCCATAGAAAACCTTAGAGGGGAGATCTCTTTGGAGGTCCAAGGGTGGTGGCGGTTCACGTGCCAGGTTGGCCTGGCCTTGTGAGGTCAACAACTCATACTTGTCCAGGTCCATGTTTCTCAGGGCAGCACACCCTGTTAGATGGAACTGCCCTTTGAGCTGTGGTGACTTTCTCTGAGTTGTCCCTGTCCTTTCATCTTCTGTTGTCATTGTTGATCTGGCTTTGAGTCGGCCCGCCTCGCGTACTGACAACATACACAGTGAACAAAATGCTTCCAGTCCTGTACCGTCCTCATGATCCAACTGTGATCTGGAATATTTTCACAAGTAGATCATCAGGCGTTTCATCCTAGTCCATCTTAGTTTGGAAGCTTCACTGAAACCTGTCCAATATCGCAGCACTATGCCTGCCTCCTCCGAGAGATGGGTGGGTGTTGGCTGTACCCAGGGTACACTGGAACAGGAGTGAAACCCCAGGCTCCTGCTTTGAAGATGAGAATTCTGCCTCTGAACCACCGCTGTGCCCCGCATTCACCTTCCACTGCCCTCAGTGGCTCGCCTTCTTTCTGCTCTTGGTGTTCTATCTTGATAATCCCACTTTTTGGGAAAATCTTCGTTGTGTCTGGCTCCCTGGTGAAGTCCCATCACCGCAACTCTCCCATAGCCAGCCCTGTGCTTCCTTCTTCCTCTAAGAACGTAGTTTTACAGTGGATTACTGTGGACAAATTCTCACTCTCCACTTCTCATCTTTTCCTCATCTCTTGTTTTCCTCTCTCCTCAGTGTTTGGCTAAAAAGTGTGCTCCACGAGACAGAGCCATCGCTCTGTTTCTTTCATTTTTTTTTTTTAAACCTATTCTTTAGCCAAGGATGGAAAATTCCAGAGGCCTGAGCTAGTGATGGCTGGGTGCCTTTTCTGGAAATCCAGTGGTCTAGGCGCCAAGGGAATGCTGTAGAACTAGGCATCTGGCAAGGTTGCCTCCAACATGGCCTAGTGTGGGGTTTAGTTCCAACTAAAAGAAGGGGAGGTTTTATCTACCAGATTATGGAATAAGAACGAAGAGTTTAAGAAATGATACAGTAACAACTATTGAGTTTGATTTTTGTATCTGTTTTTAAACGCTGAGCTTAATTTGGAGGGTGGCCTTTGGTTTACTAGGCCTTTCAAAAGTGAAACCTTTTACACCAGAAGCAAATGAAGTTCCTGCAGCTCTGTTTAACTGAGGATTTTGCTTTGTTGGAGTAATTGTTTGAAGGAAGCCAGATACATTTCAGAGCGACCTGAGTGGGCATCTGGGGGAGGAAGAAGAGCATCCTCCTAGTTGTTACTAGGTGGTGCTGAGGAGGCCTGCCCCACACTCATATTTCCTGCCCTGCTCTGGCAAGGTTTTGTCCAGATGTCTTTTGGAGTGGATCCGTACTTTGACAGTAAGCACAACAACTGTCATCTTGAAATATCTAGAAATTTACCGTTCTGCTACGTCTGAGGGAAGGGGGAAAAGAATAAGACCTTCACCACTAAGGCCTACCTCATTCTTGAATTCTCTTCACTCACCATATCCTTTCCTGTGCCTTGTACTCAGTCCGCTTACACACTGTAGGCTTTCTCAGAGTATACTGTATACCTTGGCTTATACAGCTTCCTTATCCTGCAGTACCCTGCCGGCCCCTACTTTGTGTATGGTAATCCTGTATCTGTTCCCACCAAGGCTCAGGTGAAATGGTCTTGTCCTCCACAGTCCTCCCTATGCCAAAAAACCCAAATCCATTGCCATCAAGTCAATTATGACTTATAGTGACCCCATAGGACAGAGTAGAACTTCCTCTATAGCATTTTCAGGGAGCACCTGTTGCATTCGAACAGCTGACCTTTTGGTTAGTAGATGTAACACTTAACCACTATCCTACTAGAGTTTCCAAGGAACTGGCGTTGGGAGAAGAGGAACATCTTCCTAGTTGTTAGTAGATGGAGTTGAGGAGGTCTGCCCTACCCTCATACTTTTTACCCCCTCCCTGGAGGAATAATTTGGGCAGGATTTTGTCCAGATTTCCTTTGCAACAAGTAACAAGTCAGAGTGGACCCCTAGGTGCTAGGTCTGCTAACCATAGGTTGGCAGTTCGAATCTGTCCATGTGGCTTCTTGGAAACTCTGCAGAGTTGTTCTGCTCAGTTCTGTACGGTGGCTGTAAGTCAGAGTTAACTCCATGGCAATGGGTTTGGGTTTTTGGGTTTGGCAGGGGAGTTCCTGGAGCTAAAGCTTACTGGCCAAAGGTCCAGTGGGGCCAGGCATTCCTCCAAGAGTTGATACTGCCTTGGGCTATTTAACGTTTTGGGAACCTGTTTGTGCTCACTCGTAAAATGGAAATAGTATTTATTATCAACTGCAAAGGGCCTTGCCCAGTTGTTAATAATAACAACAAAGCAAAATTTAACCTGAGTGTTGAAAAATAGGGGATTGGCAGATATTTAAGCCGTACCACAGAAAACCACACCATTGTTTGAGATCTATATTTTCTACTGATGTAGGAAATGTTTAGGTTATGAAACAACATGTGAAGTATCATCCCACTTTTCTAAAATAATACATATGTGAATTCATTACACTATGCCTCAGTTTTCTCATCTGTAAAATGGGAATAATAATAATAATAATACCAATTTTACAGGATTGTTGTAAGCCCAAACCAAACCCACTGCTATCAAGTCAGGTTCAGTTCGTAACGACCCTAGAGGTCAGGGTAGAACTGCCTCATACAGTTTCCAGGGAGCACCTGGAGGATTTGAACTGCCAACCTGTTGGTTAGCAGACGTAGCACTTAACCCACTACACTGCCAGGATTTCAAAGTTGTTGTAAGGATGGACTAAAATAGTACAATAAAACACTTTCTGACAAAGCGTGGTGCATGATAAGCACTGAATAAACGATAACTAATACTGCTCCTAAGCCCTGCTGGCTCACTGGTTAAGAGCTTGGATGATTAATAAAGCCAGAGCTGTTAACCAAAAGGAAACTCTCATTACATAATGGTTAAGTGTTACGGCTGCTAACCAAGGCTCCGAATCAAAAGGCTGGCAGTTCAAATCCACCAGGCACTCCTTGGAAACTCTGTGGGGTAGTTCTACTCTGTCCTATAGGGTCTCTGTGAGTTGGAATCAACTCAGTGGCAACGGGTGTTTGGTTTCTACCCTGGTGGTGTATTGGTTGAGTGTTATGTCTGGTAACCAAAAGGTTGGCGGTTCAAACCTGCCAGCTGCTCCTTGGAAACTCTATGGAGCAGTTCAATTCTGCCCTGTCAAGTCACTATGAGTTAGAATGGACTTGACAGTAGTGGGCTTGGAGGGGTTGTTGTTGTTGTTTCGGTATAACCAAAAAGCTCAGCAGTTTGAATCCACCAGAAACTCCTTGGAAACCCTGTGGGACAGTTTTACTGTGTTCTATAGAATTGCTTTGTGTTGGAATTGAGTCAGTGGCAGTGGTTTTTTTTCAATTAGTGTTACAGTCTGAGAAAGCATTCTCAGAAAAGGTTTGTGTCAGGTTGGGGGAACCCTGGTAGCATAGTGGTTAAGTGCCACAGCTGAAAACCAAAAGGTCAGCAGTTCAGATCCACCAGGCACTCCTTAGAAACTGTATGGCACAGCTGTACTCTGTAGGGTCCCTCCATTATGAGTCGGAATCGTTCTAACAGCAGTGGGTTTGGTTTTTTGGGGGGTGTGTATGGAAGTGTTGTTTTGTGTACATACATATATGTATACTGTGTGTATATAATAAAATGTTATAATGCCTGCCTTTGTGTTCTTCTTATTTTCTATTTTAAAATGTTTTTATTGATTTATTTTACATTGTGCATGTGGTATTTTTGTCACTGGGAAAAGTAGAACTGAAGACAAGTGCCATACTTGCTTTTCAGGGTTCGTTATGTTTAATTATGTGACATATAGTATCTGTATAGTAATTAGCATGGAACTATCATTAAGATAGTAATCTCCTGTAACCCTGTACCTTGCTGTTCAGTGCTTTGCTCTGTATCTTGAATTAAAAATTAAGATGGTTTAGAGGTTAAAAACAAAAATTGCTTGATTAACCATTAACTAGTTAAAAACAGTTGATCCCGACTCCTAGTGACCCTATAGGACAGAGTAGAACTGCACCATAAGGTTTCCAAAAAGCAGCTGATAGATTGAAAACTCCTGACTTTTTTGGTTAGTAGCCTGAGATGTTTACCATTGCGCCACTAGGGCTGGAGTTTAGAGATGAGAAACTTCAATTCCCATTTGCTTCACATTCCTAACTGCTTAAGTATTTCCCAAATATAGGTCACAATGTGTTCTATAGGGTCAAGTTTCAAAGAACACATATCCTTCTGCATGCACACGCACGCGCACGCGCACACACACATTTTTATATATTTCATACTATTTTTATAATTTCTGAGAGGCAGAAATACCCATCCTGAATTTTCTGAAATGTAAGTAAAAATGGCTTTAGTTGTTTTGCATGTGGAATGTGTCTCAGGTTCCTGATACTGGATTCATCCTTTGGTGCTATTAATAAGATTAATCATTAAAAAATGGAAATAAAATGTAGCCAAACCCATTGCCAGTGAGTTCAGTTTGACTCATAGTGACCCTGTAGGACAGAGTAGAGCTGGCCCCGGAGGGTTTCCAAGGAGAGACTGATGGATCCTAGCTGCCTACACTGCACCGCCAGAGCTCCCAAGATTAATCTTTAGAAGGATTTAAATTTCAAATAAAGCTAAGAAATCGGTTTTAATGCCCTGGTAATGCAGGGATTTCTGCTGGAAAGTTTCCTAATTTTTGTACATGCTGTGTCTTCTGTTTTAAAGAATCTTTAGGCTTCTTGTGGATTTAAAAAGAAGTAGGAGAACTAAGTGAATTAGACCCTTTGAAATGGAAGGACTTGCTCTGACAATTCAGACAATTAGATTATGGTACACGTCTTGATAAGGAGAGTCTCTCTGTGCTCTCTGCCTTTTTAGTCAGTATACATGTCTTTGACTTAATTTCTTCTGTTTTGCATCTGTTCTTCTGTCTTACTACATTTCTCACTTTTTTACTCAACCTTCACTCAGATCTTAAAGAAAAAAACTGGTGTATAAGAAATGATTTCTGTATGTAAATTTAGTTTTTTTTAATATTTTGTTTTCAGTGAAAGTTTACAATCCAAGTCAATTTATAAACTGAGTTTTGACTATTCAGAGTTTTAGAAAGTCAGATGCATGAAATATTCTGTTCTTTGTGAAGAAAGAAACTAAATGTAGTCCTTTTATGCTTAGATGAACCTTTAATTTTTCTGCAGGCACTGGGTTAGTGGTTTTAATAGTTAAAAAATTTTTTTTCCTGTCTTGTGGAGTTGGAGTTGTTTGACATAATTATTAAGACTAACTAGAGAATATGAATTGACACTTTGAAGGCTTTGGATGAAGGCAGCTAGGTAAAAGCAAAGCAAGTTTATTCTTAGAGTAGCGGATTATGAGTCAGAAGTTTTTTAAGCTCTTCAGTGTTTAAAGCTGGAGGCATTAGACACTGATAAAATGGGTTTGTGACCATCGAAATCACTGTGAGTGAGGCTTTGTTACTGTTTGCTCTATGCTGCCCATGTGTAAATCAAATTTGGGTGAATCTAATCAGTTTTAACATACACTAGAGGAATCTGATTTTTGAATGAAGCTTATGGAGGTCTTTTGACAAAGCAAAGAGGCTGTTTGTAATGCAAATGATTACCTGGTCACATATCTTTTGTTAGGTAAGACTGAAGATTTTTTTTATGTGTGTATGTGAATTAAGAACAATTTTGCAGTCTATATCATGTTACCATATAACACCCAGAACTTTCACCTCTATTCTATTCTAGCTACTTCCCACCCCCCACATAACCGCATGCTTCCCTTTTGTTCAAAACTTCCTGTGACATTTTGATAAAGGTAAGGCCTTCCTCAATCAACTGGGCTCTAGCAAAGCGTCCCTCAGACAGACATTTTTAAAGGTTGGTTCGTCTCCAGTATCACTCTTATATTTTGTGTGGTCCAGGTCAGTCTTTGTCTGGGGAGCTGGCCTCTGTGCTGGATGTAGTTTTGGGTTTGAGAGCCCTGAGGCCATGCTCCCAGGGGGCCCTTCGTTCAGAAGGACCATTAAGTGGGGTCTTTTGGTAGAGTTCTAACTCTGCCCTCTACTCCATCACCTGCTGTGTCTGGAGCTCTGTTCTGCGTACTCCATTTGGGCTGTTATTGGTGGTGGCCTGGCACCATCTAGTTCTTCTAGTTCCATGCTGAAGCAAGTTGTGGGTCATATGGCCCCTTCCATCTCATGGGCACATATTTTTCTCCTGTCTTCGATGTCCTCCACTTGCCCCAGGTCCAGGTGGATTGGGACCATTTGGTGCTATTTAGACGGCAGCTTGCTAACTTTTAAGACCCCAGTCGCCACTCACTAAGGTGGTATGTGGAGTGATATCTTGAGAGAGGGACAGAGAAAAATCTTGGGTATTTCAGTTAGTCTGAATGTCTCCTGAGAGTGTGGCCCCCCAATTCCAGACCCTATTTCTCTGTTCCTCTCAAGGGGTGGTCCAAATTAAGGGGACATTTTGGTTTTAAAGTTGAGTAGTTGTGGGTACCCCACTTCTAGTGCATGCTGTCATGTCCTAAACCCATCCCTAATCCTAAACACTATCTCATTTGTAAAAACTCCCTCTCCCTACCTGACTCCCCCTTGTAAGCATCTAATACTGATTTCTACTGTGCTTAAATGATTAGTTGTGACCTTATAATAATTGCCTCAAACAAAATTTGTCCTTTTGTGTCTGGATAATTTCACTCAGCATAATTTCCTCTAGATGGTTCCACATGACAGGTATTTCTCTAAGCCATCGATATTTCTTATCATTGAGTAGTATTCCATTGTATGAATATACTAGAGTTTATTTAACCATTCATCTGTTGATGGGCATCTAGATTGTTTCCAGCTTTTTACTGTTGTGGAGAGAGCTGCAGTAAACATTGGCATGCAACTGAGTGGTACTCATTATTTCTTTGGGATATATTCCAAGGAGTGGGGTTGCTAGATCATATGGTATTTCTATTTCTAGTTTTTTTTTTAAGAAAGTGCCAAATTGATTTCCATAGTGCTTGAACCATTTTTACAGACCCACCAACAGTGTAGAAGAGTTCCAGTCTTGCCACATCCTCTTCAGCATTTATTATTCTGTGTTTTATGGATTATTGCCATCTTTGTTGGGGTGAGATGGTATCTCATTGTGGTTTTGCTTTGGATTTCTCTGATGGCTAGCGATCGTGAACGTTTCTTCATGTATCTGTTGGCAACCTGTATGTCTTCTTTGGTGAAGTGTCTGTTCATGTCATTTGCCCATTTTTTAATTGGGTTGTTTGTCTTCTTCCTGTTGAGGTTTTGCGCTATCTTATTGATTTGAGAGAGTAGGCGGCAGTTGGAAGTGTGGTGGGGAAATACTCATTCCCACTCTGTAGGTAGTTTTTTTACTCTTTTGATGAAGGCTTTGGATGACCATAAGTGTTTAATTTTTAAGAGTTGCCAATTATCTATTTTCATTTCTGATGATTAAAGGTTGTCAGTGGTTTTTGATAGACTTTGATGCCATGGATTAGCACTTCCATTGTCTTCCCAATTTTTCCTTCTAGGATTTGTATTTTTTTAGCTTTTGCATTTAGGTCTTTGATCCATTTTGAATTAGTTTTTGTGTGTGGTGTGAGATAAGGATCTTGGTTCATTTTTTTGCAGGGAGATATCCAATTATGCCAACACCATTTGTTGAAGAGACTATTCTTTATCCCAATTCACTGTCTTTGGGCCTTTATCAAATATCAGCTGCTCATAAGTGAGTGAAGTTATATTTGGATTTTTCAGTTCTGTTTCTACTGCTCTATGCATCTGTTTTTGTGCCAGTACCAGGCTGTCTTGACTACTGTGGCCATGTAGTAGGTTTTAAGATCAGGAAGGGTGAGGCCTCCCACTTTGTTCCTCTTCTTTAGTAATAACTTACTTATCCGTGGCTTCCTTCCTTCCCATATGGAGCTGGTGATTTGTTTTTCCGTCTCGTTAAAAAACGTCATTGGAAGTTGAATTGGGATTGCATTGTATGTGTAGATTGCTTTGGGAAGTATAGACATTTTCACAATGTTAAGTCTTCCTATCCAGGAGTAAGGTAGATTTCTCCACTTGTGTAAGTCATTTTTTATTTCTTGCAGTAAGGACTTGTAGTTTTCTTTATATAGGTCTTTTACATCTCTGGTTAGATTTATCCCCAGGTATTTTATCGCCTTGGGGGCAATAGTAAATGATAATGATCTAGTGATTTCCTCTTTGGTTGTCTCTTTGTTGGTGTAAAGGATTGAATCCCACTGGTTTATATATGTCTATCTTGTATCCTGATACTTTGCAGAAGTCTTCTATTAGATCCAGTAGGTTTTTTGGTGAATTCTTTAGGGTACTCTATGTGTACGATCATACCATCCCAAGCATTGATACTTTGACCTCTCCTTTGCCAATTTGGAGGCCTCTTATTTCTTTATCAGGTCTAATTGCTCTGGCTAGGACCTCCAAACAATGTTGAACAGAAGTGGTAACAGTGGCCATCCTTGTCTAGTACCTGTTCTTAATGGGAATGTTTTCAATTTCTCTCCATTAAGTATGATGTTAGCTGTTGGCTTAGTGTAGATGATCTTTATTATGTTGAGGAATTTCCCTTCTCTTCATATTTTCCTGAGAGTTTTTTTTAACATGAATGGGTTGGACTGTATCAAATGCCTTTTCTGCATTGATTGATAGAATCAGGTGGTTCTTATTTTTTTATTGTGTGGTTGATTACATTAATTGTTTTCTTTATGTTGAACCATCCCTGCACCCATGGTATGAGTCTTACTTGGTTACGAAGAACTTTTTTGATGTGTTGTTGAAATATGTTTAAAAGCATCATTGGATTTCCCAGATGAAGAAGAGTCCCTAAAACTATCAGAGACAGAATACAAAAGATTGATGTACAGAGCTATGCAAGGTATCAGGAGAGAGATCAGAGAAAATGCAGCAGAGCACACTGGAAAATTAAATAAGCTGCAAGAAATGCTTGAACAGCAACAATCTGAAATTTGACAGATGAACAATAAAATATCCTAGTTTGATAATTCAAGAGAAAGTCAAAGGAGCAGAATATGGAAGGCAGAATCAGTAAGCTTGAAGACAAAGTAAATGGCACCAGCATACATGAAGAAAAATCAGATAAAACATTCAATAAGAGTGAAGAATACCTAAGGATGATGTGGGATTCTATTATGAGAAATAATATCCCTGTAATCAGAGTACCAGAACAAGGTGGGATAGCTGAAATACAGAGTGAATAGTTGAAGACCTGCTGACAGAAAACTTCCTTGATATCATGAAAGATGAAAAGATCTCCATTCAGGACTCATCAAACCCCACTTAAGATAGATCCCAAAAGAAATACTCTAAAGCATATTTTAATGAAGCTCAGTAAGACTAGAGATAAGGAGACACTATTGAGGGCAGCTAGAAATAAGCAAAAAGTAACTTATAAAGGAAAATTATTAAGATTAAGCTCAGACTACTCAGCTGAAGTGATGCTGGCCAGAAGACAGTTGAATAACATATACAAAACCCTGAAGGGGGAAAAAAAAAAAACAACTCAACCGAGAATATTATATCCTGCAAAATTGTCTCTTAGATATGAAGATGAAATTAAGACTTTCACAGATAAACAGAAATTTAGAGAATTTGCAAGAACCAAACTAAAATTACAAGAAATATTAAAAGAAGTTTGTAGATTAGGAAATCAATAGCATTAGATATATACTTAAATATCTAGCACTTGAGAGAGCATCTAGATAACATCAGGATAGGAAATCCAAGAATGATAACCAAAACCAAGTCACAAAAAATAGAAATTCATAGATCTCAGGGTATAATTGACAACTATATTATATCGGATCCGACTCGATGGCACTTGGCTTGGCTATATTATATGAAAAAGACTGTCAAAGAAAGGTACACATAGACCTTCTAGATGTGGAGGAAGACAAGGAGATACACAGACACTGAAGTCTGGACTACTTTTAGATTAATAAAAGGGACTAAGGGAGTAACTGCAAAAGAAACCTGTGATTTTACATGTCAGAAAGCAACATACAAAATCACAATTTCAAGAAGACAAACACTGAGAGTCACAAAAAGAAAATACATAAAGAAAAAAGACTCAGCACAGAAAATGGAATGTAACTGTGGAACTGTCCACAGCACCTCAAAAAAGGCATCAAAATGACAATGCTAAAATTGTATTTATCAGTAATCACACTGAATGTAAATGAACTAAATGTACTAATTAAGAGAAGGAGAGTAGCAGATTAGGTAAAAAAAAAAAAAAAAATGACCCATCAATGAGTCATGTTTAGAGGAGACACACTTTAGACTCAAAGACACCAACAAACTACAACTCAAAGATTGGAAGAAAATATATCAGGCTAATAACATTCTAAAAAGAGCAGGAGTAGCAATACTAATCTCTGACAAAATAGACTTTAAAGTTAAATATACCATACTAGATAAAGAAGGTGGTTATCTAATGGTCAAAGGCTCAATTCAACAGGACATAATCTTACTAAATATCTATGTACCCAATGACAAGACTCCAAATTCATAAAACAAATACTGTTTGTCTTAATCACCTGGTATTGGTCCAACAGAAAATACCACGAGTAGAAGGCTTCATTAAGAGAAATTTGATTGCCACAGCCCAGTAAGCCACAAATCCATTCATCAAGTGTCAAGTCCATTCAATATGAGAAATCATCACAGTCTGGTTGGCTGAGTCCAAATTCAAGAGCGTCTCAGCACAGGAACCTTGAGTCCAAAGGACGTGCTCTGCTCTTGGTGCTGCTTTCTTGGTGGTGTGAGGTTCCCAGCTTCCTCTGCTCATTTCTCTCCGTTATATCCCACAAGCTTGTAACTTGAGTCCTGTCTCACTAACATAGCTGCTACCCATTCTCCATCATCAGTTATCATAGAGACAGTATTCACAACATGTGGGAGGAATGGCACCATATTGGGACTCATAGCCAAGTCAAATCAACACACACATTTTTGGGGGGACACAATTCAATCTGTGACACTATCTGCACTGAAAACAGAAATACACAGCTCCACAATAATAGTAGACTTCAACACACTGCTCTCTCAGTAAAGGACAGAACATCCTGAAAAAAGCTTAGTAAAAACATGGAGGATCTAAATGCCACAATCAACCAACTTGACCTTACAGACATATTCAGAACACTTTATCCACCTGAAGCCAAGTATACTTTCTTTTCTCATACTCATGGAACATTCTGAAGAATTGACCACATATTAGATCACAGAGCAATACTCAACAAAATTAAAAATACTGAAATAATACAAAGCTTCTTCTCAGACCACAAAGCCATAAAACTAGAAATAAATAACAGAAAAAAGATGAAAATTAAATCAAAACATGGAGGCTGAATAACATTTTTCTCAGGAACTACTGAGTAATAGAAGAAATCAGGGATGCAATAAAGAATTTTCAGAATCAAATGAGAATGAAGACACATCCTGCCAAAGTCTATGGGACACAGCAAAAGCAGGGTTCAGAGGTCAGTTCATCTCAATAAATGCACACATCCAAAAAGAAGAAAGAGCACAAAGCAAAGAATTAACTCATCAACTTGAATAACTAGAAAGAGCTCAGCAAAAGAACCCATCAGACTCCAGAAGAATGCAAATTATTAAAGTCAGAGCAGTGTAAATGAAATATAAAATAGAAACACGGTTGAAAGAGTAGACAAGTCTAAAAGCTGGGTTTTTGAAAAGATCAACAAAATTGATAAGCCGTAGGCCAAACTGACAAAATAAAAGCAGGATAAGAAACAAATAACCTGAATTAGAAATGAGATGGGCAGTATGACAGCGGACCCTGCTGAAATTGAAAGAATCATACAAGAATACTATGAAAAATTATACTCTAATAAATTTGATAACCTAGAGGAAATGGACAATTTTCTGGAAAAATACCACCTACCTAAACTAGTGAAATCAGAGATAGATCAACTAAACAAACCCATTACAAAAGAAGAAATTGAAAAGGTAAATTAAAACTTTCATCCAAAAAAACCCCTGTACCAGATGGCTTCACTGCAGAGTTCTCTCAAATGTTCATAGAAGTGTTAACACCACTACTTCTAAAGGTATTCCAGAACACTGAAAAGGATGGAATACTCCCAAATTGATTCTGTGAAGCTAGTATAACCCTGGTACCAAAACCAGGTAAAGACAGCACAAGGAAAATTACAGACTGGTATCTCTCATGAAGTAAGTTTTTATTTTATGATATCCTCACATTCCTATGCCATTTGAAAGTCCAGTTGTTTCAGTGCTTGAGAGAGAAATGTTGCTCTGGGAAGTTACATTAACTCTTTCAGGCCTGCAGCAGCCATTTATTTCAATTATTGGTTCTGGGAACGAAATAATACCCTTGTCACCTGAAGGATTGAAAATAGCCTTTGTAAGTGGTTCCTTAGTCTCTTAGAGAACATGACTCATTCTTTCATTGTAACCTGAAAGAAATCCAAGTGTCAGAAGACACCAAGTAATGCACTTAACTTATGCTTTTAAACATTAGTACTGGAGATTTTAGATATTAGGAATATGATACGGTTTAAAAGCTGATAGTTGGAGCCACTATTTTGGAATGTGGCTGAAAGGGCAAAAGGCAGACTGGCAGTCCTTTGTAGAATATTTTGGAAGCAATAGAGGTCTTGAGCTGTGGCTGTACTCTGTGTACTGTAGTATGCCTTACTCTTTTGTTCCATGGGCTCACCATCTATCCATGTATTTCTTACAGCTTCATCTGTAAATGTGGCTTCATGTTTCTTCTGTTAGCTTCATTTAGCTGGTTACCTCCCTGTTAAACAGTCTTGGAATCCATCTCCAGCAAATCACCAATGAAAGGAAACTATGGATATTAATTAGAACAAGTCTTAAATCAGTGTTGGGAGATAGATGGCATTTTTGTACCTCCTACAACATGTGTTTTTGACCATGTAAAATAGAGGTCTAGAGGATGATGTTCTCCAAGTCAGGGTCAGCCTTTGCCTTTCATTGACCTCCATGGATGCCAGTCAATGGAAAAATATGATCAGGGTTCACCCTATGGAATCATTGCTTAATATTGTAGATGACTCATTGGAATTAGTGTGTTAGAAAATTACTTCCAGATGTGTAGCAGTAACTTTTCCAAAAGGAAGAAGTAAACTCTGGAAAACTGGGTTCATTTTCTGTTTTCTTTTTATGATCTTAGGGTGAGAATCAAACCTCCCCTATGTGGTTAGTCAACATGTGTTTGGGATTTTATGCAGTGTGATACAGTTTACTTACTTTTTAGACTGATGGCATAAGTTGGGGAGGAGGGCTACGTTTAGCCTGCCTCTTTATCCCGTATCAACTTTTGCCCCCTTTGCGTCTCCGAGCATCTCACAATGACAAATGGCCTGGAAGCCTCACTACTCCATCAGGATCTGGCCTCATTCCTTATCATTATCAGCAAACATTCATTGAACATTCCTATGTGAAGACTTTTTGTTAGATTCTGTGAAGTATGGAAAAAATAATACAATCTAGTTGGAGAACAGCAGAAATATGAGTACTCGAACAGAGTGACTGAAAATGTGAACTCTGATTGAAATGCCACTTTCTAGCTGTGGACTAGAAACCCTGGTGGTGTAGTGGTTAAGTCCTACCACTGCTAACCAAAAAGCCAGCACTTTGAATCTACTAGGTTTTCTTGGAAACTATATGAAGTGCACTGTTCTACTCTGTCCTATAGGGTCACTAAGTTGGAATTGACTTGACAGTACTGGGTAGCTATGAACTGATGGGGAAATTAACCTTCCTAAGCTTATTTTGTTAATCTATAAAATGGGTGCAGTGGTGACAATACCTACTTCTTATGGTGTCTGTGAGGTATAGATAGTTCATGATAAGCACTTGCTGTATGCTAAGTGTTAGCTATTATTATTCATCTAATTTGCATCTGTTGTTTCTGTGTGTATGTTTTTGTGTGAAGGGGGAACACGGATTTAGATCCTCTAAGAGACAACCACAGTATTCGATTTATTGGGATTCTCTTTGAGATTACACTGGTAGAGAATTCACTGACTTCTTGTATTTGAGGACTTTTTAGTTGGGTCTTGTTAAAAGAGGCAACGTGTTGTCCTCTTTTTGGAGGCCCTAGATGACAGATCTTGCAGATGGCACAATAGTTTGGGAAAGGATAAGTAGTACAGCCTGGAGCCCTCACAGAAGCCAAGCCTTCTCCAATAAGGTGTTTTTGGTAAATGAAATCTTATATTTTCCATCCTACTTAGTTTTTCATGACTTTTATCATGTCATAGTTGAGTAGTTTTCTGTTAAATGTGTGTTCTACCCCTTAGTTTCAAATATAACATCAGTAAGTATGTTTCTGTAATCTAGCATGACAAAAACATTTCTAAAATTTGAAAATGTCTTCAGAGAGTGAAAGATCTTTACCATAACAGTCCCACAGAGACTTAATGTCTGCTCTTTTTGAAGAGTTAAAAATCATTAGGAATTTGTAAGAGCACACATTGTGGAGTCAAAGCAGCTTAGCTTTGAATCTTGACCATAGTCGTTTTCTATCACTATATAATAAATCACCACAAACTTTGCAGCTTAAAATAGCACTCATTTATTACCTCATAGTTTCTGTGGGTCAAAAGGCAGACAGCGATGATCAGGGCTTCTCAGCATAGGGTTTCTTAGGACTGAAATCCAGGTGTTTGAACTGTATTCTTATGCTGGAGGCTCAAAGGCCTTTTCTGGGCTCCTTTAAGTTGTTAGCACAATTCATTTCCTTGCGGTTGTAGGACTGAGGGGCCCACTTTTTTACTAGTGGTCAGCCAGCGATCACTGGAAATTTCTAGAAGCCACTTGCAGGTTCTAGCCACATGGTTCTCATATAACATGACAGTTTACTTTTTCAAAGCCAATGTGTGAATCTCTTTTTCAGGAAAGGCCTAATCCTACTTTTAGGTCTCACCTGATTAGATCAGGCCCACCCAGAATAATTTCCCTTTTGATTAATTCACAGTCAAATTGATCTATAATCTAATATTGGGGGCACAGTCCCTACTTACTTTCAAGGAGAGGAAATTATAAAGGATGAGTAGACCAAGGGCCAGAAATTACATCTTAGAATTCTACATGTAACACTAAGTGTGTCACTCACTTGGGCAAGTAGCCTAACCTGTCTTAGTGTCTGTTTTTTATTGATAAAAAGTGAGTAACAATTGTATTTTCTACTTCATAGGGTTTTTAGAAGATTAAATGAGCCAACAATGCTTGTAGCACAGCCCTGATACTTTTAGCAGGCTTTTGGTAAAGAAGAGTTTTTCTTTCTCCACTCCTGCCTTTTGCCTTACCTCTAAGCCAAACCCAACCAGTTGCTGTTGAGTCTGTTCAGACTCCTGGTGACCCCATGTGTTGCAGAGTAGAACTGCGCTCTATAAAGCCTTCATGGTTGTGACCTTCTGGAGGTAGATCACCAAGCTTTCTCTTGTAAGGCACCTGTGGTGCATGGGTTGGAACTGGGAACCTTTTGGTCAATAGTAGTTAAGTGCTTAATGATTTATACCACCCACAGAGGCTGCCCCCAAGTAATGAAATGGTTTTGGAGGTGAGAACAAATGATATATGCTAAAGGACTTGGGGTAGGTTCCCCTGACCCCTCTTCCTTCATGATATAAGTAAAATGCAAAACAGCGGGTCCTAAGAATAAAGGTTATTTAACACTCGAATCTCTAAGCCAGTTCTCTTGGAATGTCTAGGTGTAGAGCTTCCTGAAGATAGCCTTATAATTTGATTCTTTGCTGAATGAATATATGTGTAGAATTGATGATTCAGTTCACAGTCTCCTCCCCCTGGCATTTGAGTATATTCCCTAGGTAAGGTTTCAGATATTAGACTGCTTATGAAAAAGCAGTTTGATCAGTGATCTGTCATTGAGATATTTTTGAATAAAAAATTGGTACTTTGTAGAGCAGGAAGTATCAGCTGTCAGAGCTTGTAAAACCAAAACCAAACCCACTGCCGTTGAGTCGATTTCGACTCATAAAGACCCTATAGGAAAGAGTAGAACTGCTTCACAGGGTTTCCAAGGAGCACCTGGTGGATTTGAACTCGCAGCCTTGAGTTAGCAGCCATGACAGTTAACCACTGCTCCAACTGTGTTTAGGAGCCCCATTTTGCATGTGAGAGTGGTCAGAGAGGCAGGGAGGGAGGCTAAGAGAAAAGAAAGGGAACAGAAAGAAGACAAGCAAGGGAATGATTGCCGTTGACATATGAGGGACTCACTTTCAGAGAATGTGATTCTTCGGGACTGAACAGAGTTTGGGCCTCACTTTTCAGAATTGATTAAATATTCCACTCCATTCAGTAGTAACAAATCTGCCTGTTGATCTTCGATGTGAGACGTTTGGAAGTTTGAGTGTATAGTTAAGAACTAGGTGGAGAAAGGGTAGCATGTGCACTTCCGCCAAATAGAGGAACTTTTAGAAAAGCCTAGAAGAGCCCTGCTACTCAGCCTGCCCCGACTGGCCTTGGCAGCCACACCCAGTGTGAGTTTCCTTTCTGTGACTCTCACTACTCACAAGGGTCTTTTTTGTTTAAGTAGTCTAAGGAGGGGCCAAGTTGGGGGAGGAGTCATGAGTTTGTGACCTCATTGAGAAGACTCAACGGCACTTGCCTTGGCTCTGTACCTTTTTCTGCAGAAGGGAAGTCTGAAAAAAAAAATAGGTACAGTGAAACCTGTGAGAACTGGAACTGAACTAAACTGCCTTGTTTTTCTGGGTTTCACAAGCTTTCTGTGTTTGACAGTATGAAGTCATTCCTTTTCTGTCACCCTGTATTTGTTGTTGTTGTTAGGAGCTGTTGAGTCGATTCCGACTCACAGTGACCCTATACACAAGAGAACGAAGCACTGACTGGTCCTGTGCCATGCCCACAATCATTTTTATGCTTAAGCCCATCGTTATACCCACTGTGTCCATCCATCTCCTTGACGGTCTTCCTCTTTTTCACTGACCGTCTGTTTTACCAAGCATGATTTCCTTCTCCAGGACTTATCCCTCCTGACAAATTGTCCACGGTATCTATATAAGGTTCAGTCTCTCCGTCTTTGCTTCCAAGGAGCACTCTGGTTGTACTTCTTCCAAGAACAGATCTGGGTTCTTTTGGCAGTCTATTCAGTATTCTTTCCCAGCACCACAATTCAAAAGCATCAATTCTTCTTCTGTCTTCCTTATTCATTGTCCAGCTTTTGCATACATGTGATGCAATTGAAAATACCATGGCTTGGGTCAGGCACACTTTAGTCTTCAGCATGTCATCTTTTCAGTGCTTTAAAGAAGTCCTTTGCACTAGATTTTCACAGTGCAATTTGTCTTTTGATTTCTTGACTGCTGCTTCCATGGGTGTTGATTGTGGACCCAAGTCAAGTGAAATCACTGACAACCTCAATGCTTTCTCCATTTATGACAGTCTTGCTTACTGGTCCCGTTGTGAGGATTTTTGTTTTCTTGATGTTGAGGTGCAGTCCGTAATGAAGGCTGTGATCCTTTGTCTTCATCAGTAAATGTTTCAGATCCTCTTCGCTTTCAGCAAGTAAGGTGGTGTCATCTGCATAATGCAGGTTGTTGATGAGTTGTCCTCCAATTCTGATAACCTTGTTCTTCTTCATATAATCCAGCTTCTCAGGTTATTTGCTCAGCATACAGATTGAAATGGTATGGTGAAAGGATACAACCCTGACACACACCTTTCCTGACTTTAAACCATGCAGTGTCCCCTCATTTTGTTTGCATTTTGACTGCCTCTTTATCCGTGTACAGATTCTTTAAGAGCACGATTAAGTGTTCTGGAATTCTCATTCTCCACAATGTTACCCATAATTTGTTATGATCCAAACAGTCAAATGTCTTTGCATAGTCAATGAAATGCAGGTAGACATCTTTCTGGTCTTCTCTGCTTTTAGCCAAGATCCATCTGACATCAGCAATGATATTCCTGGTTCTGTGTCCTCTTCTGAATTTCTGGCAGTTCCTTGTCAATTCTGTTGCAGTCACTTATGAATGACCTGGAGCAAAATTTTATTTTTATGTAATATTAATGATATTATTTGATAATTTCTGCATTTGTTTGGATCACCTTTCTGTGGAATACGTATAACAAATATGGATCTCTTCCAGTCAGTTGGCCAAGTATCTGTCCCCCAAATTTCTTGGCATAGACGAGTGATTACTTCCAGTGATTCATCCATTTGTTGAAATATCTCAATTGGTATTCCATTAATTCCATCAATTCACTCTGTATGTAGTGGAAAGTATTTGAGTTTTTCTTTTCTGGTAAATTTCTGCCTTACACAGTTTCCAGCTTTCACAGGCTTTTACTGTATAAGGCTCCCCTTCCCCGTCTGTAGCACAAACAGTGCACCAAAGAGGCACCTCAGAAGAAAGGCCTGCCAGTCTGCTTCTGAAAATTCAGCCAGTGAAAAGTCTGTGAAGCGCAGTTCTACTCTGACACACATGGGACTACCATGAGTCAGAATTGATTTGGCAGCTGAGTTCCCTTCTATACTTTTGGCTGTCTACCTGTTCCCTAAAAATTTATACCTATATCCTCTTTAACAAATAAAGTTGATGATACATTTTTGGATTACAACAGCATTATTTGTTCTAGAAACATTTGGGGAAAATCAGAATAGACAATAAGAAAAAATTACATATAATTCCACCACCTAGAGTACAGAAACTTCTAACATTTTAATTTGAACATAATTACTTTTAATATTTTATTTACATTTGTCAGTTAAAATCACAGTTACTTTCTACCACTTCCTCTATAGGTGGTACAGTCACACGTATTTAGCTGTCTAATTTCAGCAGCTTAAACAACCCACAAACAGCAGAGAAATGAAAAAGCCCTCTGAGTAGTAAGAAACATGATTGCTGTGGTAAAGGTTCTGTCACAGAGACTTTCCTCAGCGGTGCAGTGGTTTTCTGGTCATGACCACCTTGCAGGGGCAGCTGTTGGGAGGAGTGCAGGGACCTGGAGTCAGCCGGTCAGCCTTCTAGCTACAGTGTTAAGAAACGTGCAAGAAAGAGCTTTTAAGTCTTTGCTCACTATCATGCTACAAGCCAGGCCCCAGAACAGCATCACATTTAGCTGGCGTTGATTCAAGTCCTTGTATGGAGTGTGACTCTTACTTGAAGAGACACTAAGGGTTCTTATCTCTGTGTGTCTGCTCTCAGTTGCTCTGTCCATTGATGGGGGCCTTCCCCAAGGACTCTCTAGCCAAGAGCCCCTGAGAGGAAAGACACTGGGGCTTGGCAGGAGCTGTCTCTACTTACCTGATGACCACCTTGCTTACAGCCTGAAAGCACCTACTCACAGTTGTTTGCAAGAACACAGTGGGGACAAGCCTATGCAGAGACTGCAGCTTCTAGAGTAGGTGCTGCAACGTGCCTGGGTTCCCAGAAACTCTTCCACTGGGCTTGGCCTGGACTGCTCCCTGAGAGAAACCTCTGAAGGGTCAGACCAAGAGGGAAGGGTTCAGTGGTTTAGCAGGGAATGGAGAAACTGATAAGGTAAATTATTAAGCATTTCATTGGGCTCTGCCTTCAGTTCTGATCAATGTATTTCTTTTCAGTTGTTGAAGGTGGCACAGTATTTAAATGAGGAGTGAAAATTGCATTGCAGAAAGTGGACTTACAAGGAATGAAATCCTTGCCATTTGGTCTGTCCTCTGTCTGTACATACAAAAGTGAAGCAGTAATCCTGTTTTGCCAGAATTACCTTTATTGTGAATTATGTAACCAGTAATGGTAATATTACCCAATGATTATGCCTCATTTAAACACATCATAATTCTACATGCAAACAAGCACTGTTCTCTGAATAGTCACCCACTTGAGAAGCTAAACCAAAACCAAAGCCACTGCTGCTGAGTCAATTCCAACTCACAGAGACCCTATAGAACAGAATAGAACTGCCCCATAGAGTTTCCAAGGAGCACCTGGTGGATTTAAGCTGCTGACCTTTTGGTTAGCAGCAGTATCACTTAGCCACTATACTACCAGAATTTCCCACAGGAATCTACACACTCCCTAATGTTGTCATCGCTCAAAATACAGGGAATTGCCCTCAGAGTGAGATGGCATTACATGAGATGACACGGGCCTCTAGTAATACAGTAAGTTCCTGACTTACGAATGTCTGACTTGAATGTCTAACTTAGGGCCAACTCCTACTGGCCCTTTAATTTCTATAAATTTGCCCTCACTTTGAGATGCTTAACCCTAAAACAAACTCTTTATCACAATCACCATCACTTGTTGCATGTGCAGCTTTTTTTTATTAATTACAATAAAATAATAAAATTTGTAACATCTATCAATTAACTCATCTATGATAGACCCTCAGCCCTCACCACCCACATAGCCAACACAGTCATTTTCTTCTATGGATAATTTCTTGTTAAGTCTTTATAACAGGGGTCTCATACAAAATTTGGCCTTTTGACACTGATTTCACTCAGCATGATCTCTTCCAAATGAGACCATGTTATGAGATGTTTTCTAAAATTGTCGTTGTTTTTTATCATAGCATAGTGTTCCATTGAATATATGTACCATAGTTTGCTCATGCCTTCGTCTGTTGATGGACATCAGGGTTGATTCCAAGTTTTCGCTATTGTGGACTGTGCTGCAACAAACGTTTGTGTACGTGTGTCTGTTCATGTGACAACTTTTGTTTCTGAAGGATAAATTGTGAGCAGTAGAATTACAGGATCAAATGGTATATTTATCTCCAGCTTTTAAAGAAGCACCAGACTGTTTTCCAAAGAGGTTGTACTATTTTGCAATCCTATCAGCAGTGTAGGAGAGTTCCAGTGTCTCCACAGCCTGTCCAGCATTTGTTGTTTTGTGTTTTTTGGATCATGGCCAACCTTGTTGGGGTGAGATGCTATCTCATTGTAGTTTTGATCTGAATTTCTTTAATAGCTAATGATTGTGAGCCATTCTGCCTGTGGCGTTCAGCTGTCAGGATATCCTCTTTAGAGAAATGTCTCTCCATCTCCTTTGCCCATTGCTTAATTGGATTATTTATCCTTGTTGATATTTTGTAATACCTTATAGATTATGGAGATCAGACTGACATAGAGTTGCCAAGTATTTTTTCCCATTCTGTAGGTGGTCTTTTAATTCTTTTGATGAAGTCTTTGGATGAGCAGAAGTGTTTGATTCTCAGTAATTCCCATTTATCTATTCTCTCTTCTGATGAATGTACTTTGTCAGATTTTGAAGTCTGTCTGTATTGTGTATTAAAACTTCCATTGTTGATTCTATTTTATCTTGAATGAACTTTATCGTTTTAGATTTTATATTTAGGTCTTTTGTCCACTTTGAGTTGATTTTTGTATAAGGTGTGCGATATGGGTCTTGTTTCAATTTTTTGCACGTGCAGCTTTTAAAGCATTGAAAAGGCGTTATTGCACTGAAGTAAGGCTAAGTAAGAACTGTATGCACCTGTTCCAACCTGTATTAAAGACATACTCAGGAATGGATGTCAGTCATAACACATGGACTTCCTTTAGTCAAATCGCATGTTTTTTTTTCTTTTTCTTTTTTATTTAACATGACTGAGTGAAAATGTACATTCCCGTATAAATTTACATGCCCACCTATATGCAGCTTCCACTGCTCTCCCTGTCCAGTGACAGCACGCTATTCCTCTCTGCTCCATACATGTCTCATCCTCCCAACAGTCTCCTTTCCGCTCCTCTCCACCCACTCTCCTTCCTCCAGCCAGAGGTCAGCAGGATGATATCCTATAGATGTATAGAACAATAAAGTGCAACCAATATATGGTCACTCTGCATCGCCAAGTCCAGTACATTCCTGTCCAAAGAGTGGAACTTTGTTATAATTTATGGGTAAGGGCAGCATCAGGGCCGGGGGCCATGCTATCAGAGGAACCCCAAAACCGCTGGACCATCAATTGAGGTCTTTTAGTGGGGATCTCAGGATGCACCCCTTTTTATTCTTGTGTTGTCAGTGAGACTCCTCTCTGTGAGCTCCATCGTGGCTATCACTGGTGGTGGCCGGGCACCATCCGGTTCTTCCGGTCCCAAGTCAATGAAGGCACCCACTCTTGCGGGTCTCTCTGTCTTCTCGGTTGTCTTTACTGCATGTCAGTTTGGTCCTTGGTGAGCATCTGTTCCTGCTGAGTTGGGACCATTTTCTTTGTCCTTGGATGGCATCTTGGCAGCTTTTAAGACCCCAGACGCCACTCACCAATGTGGAGTGCAGAGAGCTCTCTTAGCAAAACGCTAGTTGTGCCAATTGGCCTCGATTTTGCCTAAGAGCATGGTCCCCTGCCCCCCACCCCAGCTACTCTATCCTTGCAATATTGAGTTAAGATGGAAGGAGTACTCAAGTTATGCTGAAGTCCACTTAATATTGTTCTTGTTTCTAATGTGTGCTATCACCACTTTCTCCCAACCAGATTTCTAGCAACTATCTAAACTAAACCCTCCCTGCTCACCCTCCCTCCCTCCCCTCCCTTGCAGCTGTCAAAGAGTCTTTTCTTCTATACACAAGTCTGTTTTTGAGATCTTATCGTAGAGGTCTCATACAGTATTTGTCCCTTTGTCGCTGACTACTTTCACTCAACGTAATGTCTTCCAGTTGAAACCAGGTTAGGAGATGTTTCCTGGAAACATCTTTATTCTTTATCATTGCGTAGTGCTCCATTGAATATGTGTACCATAGTTTACCTATCCATTCTTCTGTTGTTGGGCATCTGGGTTGCAATCGCATATGTTTTTAATCATTAGAGGAGTATCTGTCTTTTAGTAATAAAGGAAAATGATCATAAAAAAATAACTGACTTCTAATGATTGAATTGCATTTCTAATGTCTCAAGTTACACTGGTATTACCATCCACCTTATTTTTTAGTTGACATAGGTCCAGTCTTTTTAAACTAAAAGTTTCTGTGAGGTGGGAGCTTCACATAGCCTTTTGGAATCCCTCGATTTTTTAAACAGCAGGTGTGAGAACTTGGATCAGGATTCACCTCTTCTGTTCTTGGATTGTCGCGCACATAGCACATGCTCGATAATTATTTGTTGGTGGATGTATCTCGGAAAGCAAAGAGATCTTTAAATACTTGTCCCAAATTCTTTACACTCTGAAGTTTGTTATTTAAAACACTAACAATCAGAAATCAACAGTATAAGTCCAAGTTGGAAGGAGGAAAAAAATACAAAAATGAAGGAACATCACAATGGTAATAGTAGACCAACTGGAATAAAGCAGAAAGTAAGATGTTTCCTAAATAGAACCAAACTCTTCCAGGAGCAGGCACTTGGCTTTTTGGCTGGCTTCAGGAGCAGCGCAGCAGAGGCAGGGGTCTGGGGACCATGGTTTCAAGGGATATTTAAGTTTGCTGTCATAACAAAGTTTATTATGAAAATGTTCTCCATTCCACTTTGGTGAATGGCACCTGGGGCCTTACGAGCTAGCAGGTGGCCATTTAAGTAGCATCACTTGGCCCCAACCCACCTAGAAAGCAGAGGAGAATGAAGGACATCAAAGTCATAAGGAAAAAAATTAGTCCAAGAGATAGAAGGGGCCACATGTACCAGAGACTACATCAACATAAGACTGGAAGAAGTGCTCGGCCACCACCAGTGACTACCCTGACAGGAAATACAACAGAATCCCTGATATAGCAGGAGAAAAATGGGTGTGCAGAACTTGAACTCTATTTAAAAAAGACCAGACTTGGTGGTCTGAAGAAGTGGGGGGTCCCCAGAAGACAAGGTCTGGAACTAAAACCATTCATGAAGCCAACTCTTCAGAGAAAGATTAGACTGAACTCTAAGAGATAAAATGATACTGATGAAGACTGTACTTCTTGGCTTGGGTGCTGTCTTAGTCACCTGGTACTGCTCCAACAGAAAATACCACGAATGGAAGGCTTCATGAAAAGAAATCTTTTTTTGCCACAGTCCGGTAAGCCACAGATCCATTTATAAGTTGCAAGTCCATTCAGCAAGAGAATTTATCATAGTCCAGTAGGCTGAGTCCAAGTCCAGTGAGAGCATCTCGGCACAGGAAACTTGGGTCTAAAGGACGTGGTCTGCTCTTGGGGCTGCCTTCTTGGTGTGAGGTTCCCAGCTTCTCTGCTCACTTCTCTCCCGTATATCCCACAGGCTTGTAGCTTGAGTCCTGCCTCACCAACACAGCTGCAGCCCATTCTCCATCACCAGCATCACGGAGGCAGGATTCACAACACATGAGAGAAATGGCACCATATTGGGACTCCCAGTCGAGTCAAATCAACATATACATTCTTAGGGAGACACAGTTCAGTCCATGACAGGTACATACAGGAGACTAACTGGACGCCTCCTGTCTGGAGGCAAGATGAGAGGATGGAGGGGGATAGGAGCTGGTTGAATGGACATGGGAAATACAGGGTGGAAAGGAGGAGTGTGCTGTCACAGTTGGGGGAGGGCATCCAGAGTTACATAGCAGTGTGTACGCAAGTTTTTTAATGACGAATTGTAAACTTAAAGCACAATAAAATATTTTTTAAATGTTAATAGTGGTCATCTGTGAATGGTGGGATTCTTTGTATTTTGTTGCTGCTGAAAGTATAAACATGAATTCAACAATCTCTACATGTACAGTTCAGTGACACTGATTTCATTCAAGTTATGCAGCCATTCTCTCCCTCCTTTTCCAACTTGTTCCATGGTTAGCATGAATTGTCTGTCTCTGCTGTTGAGTTACTGTCGTCAGTTTGATCCCATATAGATCCTTCATGTAGCCTCAGTGGTTCCAGAAAGCCTGGATTCCATGACAGTTTCAGAATGGAATTCTGTTACTAATTTTTCCTTCTTTGATCAGGATTCTTCTATAGAATTTTTGATCAAAACCTTCAATAATGGTAGCTGCACACCATCCAGTTATTCTGGTCTCATGACAAAGGAGGCGTTTGCTCTTAGAGGCAGTTAGCGGGCACTTTCTATTTCTACCACCTATAACTGAGTCTCCTTCTTCCTGTCCTTCTCCAGACACATAGAGACCAACTGTTGTGCCTAAGACCCCCAGGCACTGTGCAGGGAAGTAGGGAGTAGACCAGATGCAAAAGTCAAAAGACCAGTTACCTAGGATGTCCCATGGAATTCTGACCCTAGACCTCCAAATCAAGAAGCTAAATCTCAGGAGGTATTTGGTTATACGTAAAAAGGCTCAGCAGCTAGTCTGTTTTTAAACATGCCATGAGAAAGCTGGACAATGAAGGAGGAAGACAGTAAGAATAGACCTTTCTAATAGTGGTGTTAGAGAAGAATATTAAAGGTACCACAGACTACCGAAAGAACAAGCAGATATGTCTCAGAAGAAATGCAACCAGATTACTCCTTAGAAGCAAGGATGGTGAGACTACATCTTACATTCTTTAGATATGTTGTCAGTCGAGGGCGTCACCTCTGGAGAAGGACATCATGCTTGGTAAAGTAGAGGGTCAGGGAAAAAGGAAGACCCTCGATGAGATGGGTTGATGCAGTGGCTGCAACAGTGGGCACGGGCAAAGCAATGATTGTGGGCATGGCACAGGATCAGGCCATGTTTCATTCTGTTGTACACAGGGTCACTGTGAATCCCAACTGACTAGATGGCACCTAACAACTACAACAACATGGTATATAACACTTGGCAAGTCAGCTTTTTACAAGTATGCAACAACTTATTGACATCAGGGATGGTGGAATTCTGAGCAGTTTTCTTTTTTTCTTGATTTAAAAATTCTTTAATGGAGTACAAAGGAAGAGTGTGCTTTCACAGGGTGAGGAGAGCAAATAGGGTTGCATAGAGGCAGGTGCTCGGGGTTCAATATGGACAGTTGACTTGGATTGTAAACTTGTCAGTCACAATAAAAATTTTTAAAAATTTCTTTAATGAACATATATTGCCGACCCAATGGCACTTGGCTTGGCATTGCTTTTACAGTTATACAAAACAAGTAAATCTTCTATTATAATAATGCAGTGTATTCACATGAATTTCATAAGGCAGTAGGTGGTAACCTCTCTTGGATCACACACCCTTTTGTGATTCTTTGTCGCTCTGGATCCTTTTCCCAGAAAGGTGTACGTACAGCATTTCCCATATAATTTCACAATTTCACATATCCCATGTAACCCATCCAAGGATCACTTGGTACCCCAGATTAGGAACTCCCTTAGGAAGTGGAAAAGATGGTAGCTAAAAAGGAGTTGGCTGTCAACTAAATGGGACAAGATGCAGTTATGTTTGTGTTAGCAGTGTGAGACATCTGACTCAGTTGCGTAACTCATGAATCAGGCTGTGCAAATCAAGCAGGACACTATTGTGAGGGACTGGGGTGTTTCCCCTTGTGAAACCTTGTGTGTCTTTTTCTTCCATGGGCTACAACACCAATTTAGGAGTAAGTAAAAGTGTTGAGGGTAGAGTTGAGACCCCAGATGAGCCTGGGCTTGTAAGTGAAGTCCCTCAATGCTCTCATTGGGGTTTCCTTCTACAGCAATAGCAGAAGCAGCAGCAGAGGCTGGAAGCCTCTTGGAGCAGGAGCAGATAAAAATAAGCAAAAGGAGATTGATCCAGGGCTGGGGAGGGGCAGTGGATAGGGTTCAAAATGACAAGGGCTTAGTGAGAGGGCTCTTGGCCAGGGGTCCAGGCTGAATTGTAAGTGAAATCAAGACAGGAATGATCTGCTGTACTGAGAATGGACAAGGGTCATGTTAGTTGAGTTAGAGAATGTCTGGGCCGAAGGTGTAGAGGTTCTTTTCCAGGAAAGAAAAAATAAAAAGACATCATTTTTTTTCATTATGAAAATGGTTTGGCTCAAACAAGCACAGTAGTGAGGCTGCCTTGCTCTAAGTCTAAGATTTCATAGGGGTATTTACCAGGTGTAGGGGTTAGCGTTGTAAAATAGGGATAGTTAGTTTAGCGGGGAAGTGCTTCTTGGCTCAGCCAGTTGCCATACAGACACTCCATTGCTCTGACGAATTACAGAGGTATTTCTGAGAGGTTAAACGTTGCAAAATAAGAATGTTTAGGTAAAGGATGGGGGTGGGCTGGTCACTAGTGCTGGCACTGAAGCCAGATTCTGGCTTCACGGTGTAGGCAACGTTATGTACAATTTGGAGGACTTTTAAGGGAGGAAATAAGAAAATGTAAGTGGGGTCTCATTCAGCACATGGACCCATTGTGAACTCAAGGAAGGGAGGGACTGAGAGTTTACCTGGGGAGAAGTCAGGCAGTGGGAAAACTATTACTCCGCTTTTTCACAAAAAGCACAGCCACGTAAATAATGCCCATACCCATGTAGCACTCACACTGTGCCTAGGGAATTAATGTGCAAGGGGGTTGTGCTGTTGGCAAAAAAGTGTATAATGCATGCATTATTTGCATAAAAATGCAGTACTAGCACAAGTAAAGGTTTGATTGAGTCACCAACTTTTTTTCAGATGTAATCTGAACACCCAACCAACATTATTTTCTACTTCCTGGCCTTTTCCCTTGCTCCATGTAGGCATGCCTTTTTCTGTGAAAACTTCATGTATGACATTGTAAATTTACCCAAGGAGAAATTAACCAGTGATGATTCATGTTAATAAAGTGTGTAATACCAGGGCTCCTTTGGACAGCTGCCCTAATGTGTGTTTTCCAGTATTTTGTAGATTGTAGTTATCTTGAAAGACTGCAAGAAGCAGAAAATCTTAATGCTGAGGGTTAGGAAGATATTGACAGCAGATTTGCAGTTTCCTTATTCAATCATTCCACATGGCATTTTGAGGAGCTGGAGGAGAGCATTGGATAAGACAGGCAAGTTCTCCAGAACTGTAGGTCTTCCGTTCTAGTGGGAAGAGAGACAGTAAAGAAAGCCAGCAGGCACTGTCCTTGCATACTTCCTGAGGAGGGCTAGGGTAGGGAAGGAAGCACAGGTATTAACACAGTTAGTCTCTGACTGAGGACAGGGTCCTGTTACTATGAGACCAGGAAATAATTGATGCTTTCGAATTATGGTGTTGGTAAAGAATATTGACTATACTGTGAATTGCCAAATGAATGAACAAATCTGTTTTGGAGGAAGTACAGCCAGAAGGCTCCACAGAGGTGAGGGTGACACATTGTCAGGTGGGACAGACAAGTCCCTGGAGAAGGACATCATGCTTGGTGTAAAGTAGAGATTCAGTGAAAAAGAGGAAGACCTTCAACGAGATGGAATGACACAGTGGCTACAACAGTGGGCATAAGCATGACAATAATTTTGAGGGTGGCGAAGGACTGGGCAGCGTTTCGTTCTGTTGTTCATGAGGTCACTTTGAGTTGGAACCTACTTGATGGCACCTAACTTCAACAGATTTGTAATGGTAAGTTGTGCAAAATAACAACAAAGAACAACATAGTTTTTTTTTATTATGATTGAATGAAAATGTACATTCCTATGTAAGTTTGCATGTTGACCTATATGCAGCTTCCACTGCTCTGCCTACATGGTGACAGCACACTCTTCCTCTCTGCTCCATACATGTCCTATCCTCCCAAGAGTCTCCTAATTCTTCCTCTCCACCCACTCCCCTTCCTCCAGTATGAAGTCAGCAGGACGACATCCTATAGATGCATAGAACCATAAAATCCTACAAGATATGGTCACTCTGCATTGCCAAGTCCAAGCCATTGCTGTCTGAAGAGTTGACTTTCATTATGATTCATGGACAGGGGCAGCATCAGGGCCAGGGGCCCTGCTCCCAGGGGAACCCCGAGGCCCCTGGACCATCAGTTGCGGTCTTTTAATGGAGATCTCAGAGTATACCCCTGTTTATTCTTGTGAAGAACAACATAGTTTTAAGTACAGCTCACTGTAACTAGAATACTTCATAAGTCAGGGACTGTATTGGAGGTGTGGACGTGGTCCCGTACATAGGAGGGAGAGGCTATGTCTTTCTGAATCTTTCAGACTGGTTCTTGAAGTCTTTTAGTCAGTAGTTGTGGAACAGACCCAGAGACTGCATTTTACATTTAAAAACAAAAAGGCGCTGTTGATTCTGACTTAAAGTATGCTGTAGAACACAGTCGAACTGCCCTGTAGGATATCCAGGGTTGTATGTAAATCTTTACTGAATCCAACTGCCACGTCTTTCTCCCTGGGAACACCTGGAGGCTTCACATCTTTGACATTTTGGTTAACAGCTGAGCACTTAACCACTGAGCAACTAGGACTCCTTATTTTAGATTTCAGTGCTTTTAAGACCAGATTTTGCTGTTTTTTCAAAAGAGTAAATGGTTGCTTCTGAGTTAAATCTTGGATCTGAAAATTAATTCTGAACATGTTCCATCCGCAGAAATGCCTGGCATGGTTGAAGGGCGTGACATGGAGGCCAGATTAAAAGGAGTCTTACAAACCCTGCTAAAAACTGTGGGCTTTAGCCACAATTGATGGTCCGAAGGCCTGGGTGCTCCTCTGGGAGCATGGCCCCTGGACCTACTGCAGCCCCTGACCTTCTCAGAAGACATTACTGAGGGCAACTCTTCGGAAAGGAATGGATTGGACTTGGGGATACAATGTGACCATATGGTTCTATGAATCTATAGGATGTTGTCCTACTGGGCTCTTACTAAAAGGGAGAGGAGAGGGGGAAGAGTAGGGGACAGGAGATGTTAAGAGGATCTGACATGTATAGAATAGAGAGGAGTGTGCTGTCACTGGGCAGGGAGAGCAGAAGGAGCTGCAGATAGGCGGGCATGCAAATTTAATTTGGATTGTATACTTTCACTCAATCACAATAAAAAATGTGTGGGCTTTACTCTGCAGGCTATGATGAGCCATTGAAGAGGTTTAAACAAGGGAATTCTGTGATCCAAGATAATGTTTCATCAAAAGTGTAGCCTTTTTTAAAAAATCAAATTAGCTATTAAAAAGATACAGGGATAAAAATTAGTACTGGTTGACAGGTAATCTTTTCAAAATGAAATGTCCAGGCTAACTTAATCTCTGAGAAGGAAGACACAAGCATTTTATCTGTTAAACACTTCAAATAGACACAGAGCTCCTACTTTGTAATTTTCCTCACTAGTTTTGATATGTAACTCCAATAATTTAGAGACAGTGGGGAGAATTTTCAGCCTCTGCTGTCATTTTATGGATTAATTTCCATTAGCACTGTGGTTACCAACCTTCTGGTTTTCAGTACATAAATATGAGTAAAACATCTGTTCATGTCAGTCCCCAGCTTAAAAACCTCTAGTGGCTCCCCATTTCTCCTACACTAGGAACTAATCCAAAATCACAGCCATTCATGGCTGTCTGTAATTGTGCCTTTGGAGTTTTCTTGGCTGTTGCTCGCCATCCTAGATGTCCACGGACTCACTGAGCATGTGCTTTTATTCCTTCCTGCTTATTACTTCTGTTCTCTTCCTTGCCTTTATTCACCTTGCCTGCCACGGACATTTTTCTTTGATCTTCCAAGGCTCAGGTCCAATGCTGTCTCCTCTCTGATCCTCCTTCACCAGTGGAGTTCACCACTCCTCACCATTTTCCCTGGATCCTCTGTCTGAGCTCTTACCTTCTTTGTACTATAGTTCTCTGTTTGGGGGTCTGACTATCACTCTAGCCCAGGAAGTCTTTAGGGGCAGGGTCCAGCTTTATGCCGTTATCTGGCACATGGTTGATGCTCAGTGAATGTACAGAACTAAGCAGTATATTATTGGATGTTTTGTATTTATGGTAGTAGGAGCTCCAGAGGAGCCCTTGGAGAATGACATAGTGGCAAGCATGTCAGTGGACTCCATGGCTATGGTGTAGGACACTCAGGCATTGGAACCTAGTCATTCTAGTGAGGAGCAACATGGGTGCTATTCTGGGAACTCTTTTCTCATTAAATACGGGAGGTGTTTTTAGGGATACAGGTGTGCAGTTGGGTAGATTACGTAAGACTTGCACAAAATTTTTTACATGGGTCGGGCCCTGAGACAGTTTTCTTTCTTACTCTGTGTCTGGTGATAGGGGATTTTGTCACAGGTGAGGAATTAGCTTAAGGAAGAAAACAAAGATTGCTGGGAGACCAGGCTTTTTTTTTTTAAAGAGGAAGATATGTAAAGCATCTGAATACTCAAAAAATGCTCAAGCAAGGGATGCTGGTCTTAGCACCCTTTCCAGTGGACAGTGTAGGTTAAGCTATAGGAGTGATTACCATAGTGAGACCCCATGAGGCTGTTTATATGGACAGGAAAGTGGGAGATGAGCTTCTGGATGGACACGTTGGGGAAACAATTCAAACTTACTGAGCACTCATGTCAAACCCTGGTTTGGTCCCATCAGCTGCTCTGTGGGGTAGAAAGATGTGACAGCTTGCTTCCTGAAAGATTTGCAACCTTGGAAACTCTATGAGGCAGTTCTGCTCTATCCCATAGGGTTGTAGTGAGTCGGAATTGACTCAGCAACAGTGGGTTTTAATAGGATGGTATAGTTGGAGCTTAATTATAACTTGTTAAAGCAGCATGGGAATGACTGCAGACTGGTCACTGAGGAGTCTGCCCAGGGTGTGTTAGGGCCAATAAGACAGTAAAAACGCATCTTCCAGAAGGGCTTCTGCAGCCATCTATGGAATCCAGCCTTACCTTGCACGCAGGCAGGCAGGCGGGCGGGCAGGTGGAACCTGTTTGAAGAAGGTATGCCTACTTAATCATGCAGTGTGGGGTGGGTAGGATAAGCATGGCTTAGGTCATCACAGCCCAGAACATTGTACCAAGACACGAGACATCTTCTGACATTTTAAGTGGTACACTGAAGAAACAGTCAAGGAAACTATCACTTTATTTCCTTGAAATAGCTTCATAATGTATTATCTCATGAAGTAGTATGAAATGAAAATATTAGTAGATTATATTGGCTCTTAAGGTACAGAGCCAATGTAAGTGATTGTGAAAAATCCAAATAGTTGTGGAAAGATGCATTTTTTTGTCCCTGTTATGGTTGATTTTTCAGAAGGGGACCCATAAATTTGCTTTAGTCTGTTATTAGGAGTGAATTAGTGGGCTGGGTATACTGATGGTTGCGTACTCTATGCAAATGATGTGTGGCTTATAGGTCACTGAGCTTTTGTAGGAGTCCCTTGGTAGTACAGGTGGCTAACACACTTGGCTGCTAAGTGAAAGGCTCAAGGTTCAAGTCTACCCAGAGGCACCTCAGAAGAAAGATCTGGCAATCTACTTCTGAAATATCAGCCACTAAAAATTCTATTAAGCAAAGTTCTACTCTGACACACGTGAGTCAGATCACCAAGAGTCCGAATCCAATCAAGGGCAAGTGGTGAGGCAAGCTTTTGTAACTGGGTGCATTTTTAGTGCTGTGTTAAAATGGCACAGACATGACCTTTAGGGTTTTATGTCTTCATTAAATGTGAGTAATCTAGCTGGTTAAATCCTCATAGCTGTAGAACATCTGTACACTTGAAGTTTTGTTCTGCTTGAAAGTGTAGGATATATCATGCTTGTGTTGTAAAAGTCAGGAAAGAGTCAATGGAAGGTCATTTTTTTCTTACAAATTTATAATGAGACCAAGATCCAAGACATTATAAACTAGTTGATGAGCACAGAGTGGGTGCAGCATAATTCCTAATTGAAGGAATGATTTACAATAATTTTTGTATGTCTATGTGAACTCGGAAACTCTGGTGGCATAGTGGGTAAGTGTTATGGTTGCTGACCAAAAGGTCAGCAGTTCAGATCCTCCAGGCAGTCTTTGAAAACTCTGTGGGGCACTTCTGCTCTGTCTTATAGGGTCGCTATGAGTTGGCATTGACTCGATAGCACTGTTTTTTTTTTTTATTCAGCAAAATAAACCTTTATTGCGTATTCCGTTTGTGCCAGATACTCTACTGAACTATATCTGCAGTAAGACGTGTCTTTGATGTCAAGCTAATGAAGTAGACAAAGATGCTACCTTAACTCCATGAGACTCGCCAGCATCTTGAGTTGCCTTGTTTCTTGACCTTCTGTTGGAATGGGTCATTGCAGGATGATGTTTGCCGTAGCTGGTCTGCTGATTGTAGCTAGGCTTTCCCGGGTGGCACAGCTAACAGTTAATGTCTCTGGATGCTAACTTAAAAGTTGGCGGTTCTAATCCCCCGAGGTGCCTTGGAAGAAAAACCTGCTGATAGACACCTAACAAAGGAGATCACAGTTCTGCTGTTTGGAGCACAGTTCTAATAGGACGCACAGGGGCTAGCCTTAAGTCAGAAAAGCCTCCACAGGCAGCTGGTTGGGTTGATTGGCTGCAGTTGATTGAGTCCACAGCCAATTCATGCTTCCTGAATGCCGTGTTGCTCTAAAGTTGTGATGATAAACCCCATCGATTTCTCCTAACACACTTTTTAAGTTCCTTGACCCACCTACCACTTGGCACATGACTTTGTCATCTACTTTCCTGAGATCAAAATCACTTGATGGAATTCTAGCTAGCGTTCACTGTTCCATAATGACATTTCCCAGGCTCCTCATGGTGGTTTTCATTTGTTTTAAATAAGAAAATACCTTTTCTCCTCCATGGGGCTGTGTATGCTGAAGAATAGAAGAAACAGTGTTCATCTGGCTTTAAAAAAGGGTACTTTGCTGTTCTCGCGATCTCCTCAAGCATCTCTTCATTTTTGGCTACTTTTTGTCTTATGTTTTTGTCATTTAAATGCTTATTAGCACTAAATACAAAAAGGGAGGAGGAATAGAATTCAAATCTGTTATCCTGTCTGTCAGTGTGTTGAATAAAGATACAATTATCTGTTAAAATAAAGCTTAGGGGTATAGAGGTCATGAAAACCTCATTTATTCACTTGCAGATTTTCTTGGTTACTTGCTTAATATTTGAATTAGTTGTAATTGAAAAACACTTGTTACCTGAGTTTGAACTAATCACACAGTGTCAACCAATTTTTTTGGTGCAGTGAGTGTGCATTCCTTTTATTTTCTTTTGATGCTTCCTTCGTTCTTCAGGTTTTTTTGCCCATAAAACCTTTCACTATTGCAACTTGATGTTTGAATGTTTTCTTCAGTTCTTTCAGCTTGAGAAATGCCGAGCATGTCATTCCCTTTTGATCTTTCCGCTCCAGATCTTTGTTCATTTCATGATAATACTTTGTCTTCTTGAGCTGCCCTTTGAAATCTTCTATTCAGGTCTTTTACCTCACCATTTCTTGCATTTTGATCTTTTCAAGCATTTCAGTCTTCTGTTTCTTGACTTGCTTTTTTCATGTATAGTGTTCTTAGTATGTCATTCCACAGCTTGTCTGGTCTTTGGTCATTAGTGTTGAGTGTGAAAAATCTATTCTTGAGATAGTCTCTACATTCAGGAGAGATTTACTCAAGGTCGTACTTTGGCTCTTGTGGACTTCTGATTTTCTTCAGCTTCTGCTTGAACTTGCATATGAACAAGTTGATGGTTTGTTCTGTAGTCAGCCTCTGGCTTTGTTGTGACTGATGATACCAAGCTTTTCCATCATCTCTTTCCACTGATGTAGTCAGTTTGATTCCTGTGTATTGCATCTGGTGAGGTCCTTGTTTATAGTCACTTTGTTTTATTGGCTGTGGAAAGGCCTAACAAATTGTGGATAAAATTGCAAAGAATAGGAGTTCGAGAACACTTTTGTACTCCTAAGGAACCTGTACATAGATAAAAGGCAGTCATTCAAACAGAACAAGGGGACACTGCATGGTTTAAAATCAGGAAAGGTGTGCATCAGGGTTGTATCCTTTCAGCATACTTAGTCATTCGATATGCTGAGCAAATAATCCCAGAAACTGGACTATATGAAGAAGAATGATGCATCAGGATTGGACAAAGACTCATTCACAACTTGCAGTATACAGATCACACAACCTTGCTTGCTGAAAGTGAAGTGGACCTGAATTTGAAGCACTTACTGATGAAGACCAAACACCACACCCTTCAGTATGGATTATACCTCAACATAAAGAAAACAAAAATCATCACAACTGGACCAATAAGCAACATCAGGATAAGCAGAGAAAATATTAAGGCTGTTACAGATTTCATCTTGGATCTACAGTCAACGCTCATGGAAGCAGCTGTCAAGAATTAAAGGAAAATTGGGAAAGTCTGCAGCAAAAGACCTCTTTAAAGTGTTGAAAAGCAAAGATGTCAGTTCGAGGACTAAAGTATGACTGACCCAAGCCATGGCATTTTCAGTTGCCTCCCGTGCATGTGAAAGCTGGACAATAAATAAGGAAGACAGATGAGGAATTGATTCCGTTGAATTACGGTGTAGATGAAGAGCATTGAGTATACCATGGACTGCCAAAAGAACGAATAATTTTGTTTTGGGGGAATTACAGTCAGAGTGCTCCTTTGAAAGCAGTATGGCGAAGCTTCTTACGTAGTTAGAATGTGTTGTCAAGAAGGACCGATCGCTGGAGAGGGACATCATACTTAGGAAGGTAGACGGTCAGCAAAAAAGAGGAAGCTCTTCAACAGGATAGGTTGACACAGTGGCTGCAGTGATGGTCTTAAGCATAAAAATGATTGAGAGGATAGTATAGGATTGGGTAGTGTTACATACATAGGGTTGCTGCTGAGTCACAGCGGACTTAATGGCACCAGAAAGGAACAACAACAGTCTTACAGCATATATAGACTTGATTTTTCTTGATACAACAAAACACATTTTGTTGGTGCTTGAGTTCACGTAAATATCTAAGTAGGTTTGATAAAGGAAATAATAATTTGTTAGTTTAAAGATTTCTTCACTTTCTAAAGCTCTGAAAAGGAAAAAAAGTTGCTTTTATTTACCCCTGGTTTCTGTTTTATATTTAAATACTTGCTTTTTTTGATAAACATATATGTAACATTAGATAGTTATTAATAAGTTAAAATGGAATGTGCAGATTAATTCTGAAGTTGTTAGCAGTGCTTTGCCCTTACTCTCCTTGTGTGTGGTGTTTTCGGCTTGGAAGGCCTGTGTGTAAGATCAGTCTCTATATTATTCTGCTAGTCATCCCTCCTGAACCACAAAAACTGGCTTGGTAGTCCTCACGGCTCTTTTCTAGGTTCTGTGAAGGATACTGAGATGAATTAGACATGGTCCCTTGGCAATATCTTACTGTTGTTTTTTGTTTGAAACTTAATTCTTAACACACTTAAAATTGAATCTGCCAATTCTTTCCCCAAAATAAAGACTTAAGATGCTAATCCCTATACACTGATGGTGAACACTAAATTGAAAGCAACAGCCTAGAAATGCAAAACTCCTTATCCAATTGTATTACAAGCTCCCAAAGCCAACCAAGCTGAGCAGAATCAAGACAACGGGAAAGCAAGAGAGTTCCCTCTGGTAAAGATGACAGTGTTGTTTGAGTAAGTTTTACCAATCCGAGAAGCAGTGGAGCAATCCGAGAAGCCGTGGGCCCAGACATCAACAACGGTGAAGATGGGGCAGTGTTTCTTTCTTTTGTACATAGGGTCGAAACTGACTCAATGGCACTTAATAACAGCAATAGCAATTAAAACAATTTATAATGTAGAAATCAACTCAAGGAAATAAAATGTGATGTGAGTGAGGGTGGAATAATATTTTTGTTCAAGTCAGTGCATATAAGTTTATGTGTATCATGGTTAAGAGCATTATCTCTGGGGTCTGTCAGGTACAGTATAGGTTTTCATCCCAGATCCCCTGCTTTGGAAACTAGCTAACTGATTCCTCTGAGCCTTGGTTTTCTCATCTGTAAAATGGACATAGCAAGAGACTCATGGAGGATTTTTGTAACAATTACATGTGATAGCAGATATAAAATAAATTGGCTTGGGGTGTGGCAATACTTAGTATGAGTGGTAAGAGAAAGTATAAGGCACTGTTCCTGCTCGACATGTTTTTAAAATCCTGCTGTAGATGTCAAGCAGTTGATACACAACACTTAAATGCTGAAGTAAGCCTATGTATGAGTGCACAGCACAACCATTGGTAAAGACAATTAAGGGCTGTATGTGAGAGAGGGAGTATCAAAGGAAAAATGTATGCCATGCATGGAGTTAGGAATAAGCATGACCCAATTGATATAGGCCACAGTATGTTTTTTCCCTTGTTTGCTTTATGAAAGGTCAGTGTTTTGAATGCAATTTGTATTTGCATTTTCAGCCAAAATTTGCCTTGGAAAAAATCTTTATAAAAATCTGTTCACATCTCTTTTGCCAAGTTGGGTTGTACTAACTGAAAAGATGGTTCACCCTCCCTGAGCCTCATCAGCAGATTAATTCAAAACTCCTTCAGTACACAGAGTTCCTACTGGGAAAGAGGAAAAGAAATGAGCTAATGAAAGATACCATATGATTTAGAAAAGACAGGGTCATGACAAAGTCAAGTACTGTATTTGAACCTTACTGAGTTTTTCTTACAGTTATGGTTCCTTTGTTGCCACATTGCCTTAGGGTTCCCTTGTAGATGTCATTTGTCTACAAGGGTGAAATTTTCTCTATTGTGTTAATCACAGCACAACTGTTGCTGATCCTCACCTTTTCCTGCCACCCTCAACAGTGACCTAGCTCTGATCAGTGAACAGAAGTAGAAAAGAAGAGCAAATGATCTGATACCACATACACCCAGGCACATGAGATTCTTATAATTGATAGAAATGTGTATAGATGGCCGAACACTTTTTAATATGTGAAAAAGACTTACGTAATCACTTTGTTGGAAGATGTTGATATCAGAGAGTTTGAATGTTGTATAGATACCAAGTGGGGCTTTAAGTTATGACAGCTGTGATCAACTTGAACTAGAATGAGATTCTCAAGGGCATAATCAGCTTCATTTTCGTCTCTTTTGCCACGGACTTGATTGGACCTTAGTAGAGGCTCAATAAGTGTATCAGACATGGAACTTACATTTCTTCTTTTTTATTGTGCTTCCACTGCTCTCCTGCCAGGGACAGCACACTGTTCCTCTCTGCTCCATACATGTGTCTTCCTCCAAACAGTCTCTTTTCCCCTCATTTCCACCTACTCCCCTTCTTCCAGTCAGAGGTCAGCAGGATGATATCCTATAGATGCACAGAACCATAAAGTGCCCCCAATAAATAGTCACTTTGCATTGCCAAGTCCAATCCCTTGCTGTCCGAAGAGTGGACCTTCGTTATGATCCATGGGCAAGGGCAGCATCAGGGCCAGGGGCTGTGCTCCCAGGGGAACCCTGAAGCTGCTGGACCATTAGTTGCGGTCTTTTAGTGGACATGTCAGGGTGCACCCCTTTTTATTCTTGGGTTGCCAGTAAGACTCAACTCTGTGAGCTCCATCATGGCTATCACTGGTGGTGGCCGGGCACCATCTGGTTCTTCTGGTCCCAAGTCGATGTAGGCACCCACTGATGTGGGTCTCTCTGTCTTCTGGGTTGTCATTTTGGTCCTCGATGAGCATCTGCTCCTGCTGAGTTGGGACCATTTGCCGTGCCCTCGGATGGCAGCTTGGCAGCTTTTAAGACCCCAGACGCCACTCACCAATTTGGGGTGCAGAGAGCCCTCTTAGTAAAATGCTAGTTGTGCCAATTGGCCTTGATTTCGCCTAAGAGTGTGGTCCCCTGCCCCCGCCCCAGCTACTTTGTCCTTGCATTACTGGGTTAAGATGGGAGGAGTACTCAAATTATGTTCAAGTCCAGTTAATATTGTTCTTGTTTCTAATGTGTGCTGTCACTGATTTCACCCAACCAAATTTCTATCAACTATCTAATCTAAACCCTCCCTCTTACCCTCCGAGCCTCCCTCCCTCCCTCTCCTCCCTTGCAGCCGTCACAGAGTCTTTTCTTCTATGCATAAGTCTGTTTTTGAGTTCCTATCGCAGGGGTCTCATACAATATTTGACCTTTTGTCTCTGACTACTTTCACTCAACATAGTCTTCCAGTTGAAACCAGGTTATGAAATGTTTCCAGGAATCATCATTGTTCTTTATCATTGCATAGTGCTCCACTGAGTAGATATACCATAGTTTGCCTATCCATTCCTCTGTTGTTGGGCATCTGGGTTGATTCCATGTTTTGCTATCATGGACTGTGCTGTGATAAACATTCTTGTACATGTATCCATTGGTGAGAATGGCTTTGATTCTGTAGGATATATTCCAAGAAGTGGAATTACTGGATCAAATGGTATATCTAGATCCATTTTTTTAAGGAAGCACCAGATTGCTTTCCAAAGAGGCTGGACCATTTTGCAACCCCACCAAAGGTGTAGGAGAGTTCCACTTTCTCCACAGCCTCTCCAGCATTTGTTGTTTTGTGTTTTTTGAATCATGGCCAATCTTGTTGGGGTGAGATAGTGTCTCATTGTAGTTTTGTTTTGAATTTCTTTAATAACTAAAGATCGTGAACATGTCTGCATGTGTTTTTTGGCTGCTTGGATCTCCTCTTTAGAGAAATGTCTGTCCATCTCCTTTGCCCATCACTTAATTGGATGAGTTATCTTCTTATTGATATTTTGTGTAGTACCTTATGAATTATGGAGATCAGAGTTACCAAATATTTTTTACATTCTATAGGTGGCCTTTTAACTCTTGCGATAAAGTCTTTGGATGAACAAGAGTGTTTGATTCTTAACAGTTCCCATTTATCTATTTTCTCCTTTGTTGATTGTGGTTTGTTGACAGATTGCTGTTCCTACTTTTTCTTGGATGATCTTTATTGTTTTAGATTTTATATTTAGGTCTTTTATCCAATTTGAGTTGGTTTTTGTATAAGGTGTAAGATATGGATCTTGTTTCAATTTAGTGCAGATGGATATCCAATTTTGCCAGCATCATTTGTTGAAGAGATTGTTTTTACCCCAGTTTAATATCTTAGGGCCTTTGTCAAATATCAACTGTTCATAGGCAGATAGTGTCATTTCTGGAGTCTCGATTCTGTTCCATTGATCGATGTATCTGTTCTTGTACCAGTACCAAGCTGTTTTGACCACTGTGACAGTGTAATAGGTTTTGAAGTTGGGTAATGAGAGGCCTTCCAGTGTGTTCTTCTTCTTTAGTAGTACTTATCCGGGGTTTCTTCCCTTCCCAAACAAAATTGGTGATTTCTTTCTCCATCTCATTAAAAAATGACGCTGGATGGCAACACAAGAATAAAAAGGGGTGCATCCTGAGATCCCCACTAAAAGACCTCAATTGATGGTCCAGCGGTTTTGGGGTTCCCCTGGGAGCATGGCCCCTGGCTCTGATGCTGCCCTTGCCCATAAATCATGATGAAGGTCCACTCGTCGGACACGAATGGATTGGACTTGGCAATACAGAGTGACCATATATTGGATGTACTTGGTGGTTCTATGCATCTATAGGATATCATTCTGCTGACCTCTGGCTGGAGGAAGCAGAGTGGGTGGAGAGGAGGGGAAAGGAGACTGTTGGGAGGATGAGCCATGTATGGAGCAGAGAGGAATAGTGTACTGTCACCGACAGGGAGAGCAGTAGAAGCTGCATAGAGGTGGGCATGTAAATTTATATGGGAATGTACATTTTCACTTAGTCATATTAAATAAAAAAAAATGATGCTGGAAATTGTATTGGCATTGCACTATACAAGTAGATTGCTTTGGGTAAAATAGACGTTTTCACAGTGTTAAGTCTTCCTATCCACGAGCAGGGCAGGTTTCTCCATTTATATAAATCTCTCTTAGTTTCTTGTAGTAAGGGCTTGTAGTTCTCTTTGTAGAGGTCTGTTATTTATCCGTTTAAATTAATTCCTAGGTACTTTACCTTTTTAGGGGGAACTTACATGTCTTTTCTCTGATGCCAGAAGTCTCATGGCTCCAGTGGCCGTTTTGAGTGTAAAATGTTACTTTTAAGATACTGTCTGTGGAGAAAGCACGAGGGAGCTGAGTGCCAACAGGATCTGGAGAAACTCCCAAAGGAGGGAGGTTAAGAAGTGATGGGAAGGAGAGACTTGTTGAGTAATCCCTCCTTTTTGATGTGTTACTTCTTTCCCAAGACTACTGTTATTTTCTATAAGAAAATGGTTGGGCACCGTTGAAACTGTAGTCTGTGAAGATGAGCTTTTAACTTTGACTAGATGATTCTTTCTTAAATCAGTTGTTGCCCATGTTTGTTTTTGCCCTGAAACTTAATTTGGAGGGTGGGGTGGGGTGGAGTCACAGATTTGTTTCACATTGGCTCTGTGCCCTCTTCAGCTTGCATTCTTGTCTCTTTCCCAGTGTGATTCTATGGGAGGGATTCAGTGAAGCTGATGTTCACATTAGACTTGTAGAAAGAAACATTCTTAGAATTCTTAAGGAGAACTGGTTTCTGAAGTAAGAGTTTCACCGGTAAACTAATGACCTATGGTGCAATATCTAAGTAGAAGTAACTAGGCTGATTTTGTGCTGTTTACAAGAGGAATAACTGTGCAATTATTGCTGCTTTTCGAATGAAATGAAATGTCCTGGTTCAGTTTCTGATAATATCGTAAATAGAGCTGCTGGTAATGGTTGTTTTTAAATCCACAAATGGTTGCATGGTTGAATATATACATGCATATATATTTACATGTCTATTTTAGGATTAAAAAAGCATGGTTCCATGTTTATACATATGTAGATGAGTTGAAAGAGCAGTCATTCCAGGAACTGAGTGTACAGGAACCACTACAAAATCATAAAGTCAAAGTATTTGATGCTGTTAGTGAATCTTAGGATCTGTTGTTCCTTCCTTTGAACCAAGAAGCAGACTGTAATGAAATCGTACTCAGGAGTGTCTTTATTCAGCCCCATGGGCTTTCTTTCTTTTTTAGAAATCCGAGTATTACCTCAGTATGTGGAATTCTGCATTTCTTCCCAGTTTTTGGGTTTACAATTGGAAGTCCATTTAGATTTGGTCCTTTGTGATTTGAGTAAGCTTACAAGAGTGCAGTGTGACACAAAAATTGACATTTCCTGTCTGTTGTGAGCATTATGATCTTTAAAGAACTGTATGAGATCAAACTGACAACAGCAACTGGATACATTAGATAGGAACTTCAGGAGCAGTGAGTTTATTTTAATGGGGGAGGAACAGCTGGAGAAATGAAGAATGAGAATGGTTGCACAACTCAAAGAATGTAACCAGTGTCACTGAGATGTACATGTAGAAATGGTTGTGTTAGTGTATGTTTCCTTGTGTACATTCTATTTTTGCTGTGTACATTCTTAATAATAAAAACAAAATAAATAAAATGAAAATACTGATACTGATACTTTTTTTAAATGGATCTTAAGAAAATGCCAATTTTTGTTTTCCTTCATGGGGTGATGTACAAGTTTCTTTTTCAGTAAATGTATTTCAGTGAAGAAGAGATTTGACTAGAAGCTTGAAGTAAATGACAGTTTAGAAGTTGTTGCAGAAATCATGACAAATGTACATGCATGTCAAGCTTGGGAAAACATTGCTAATGGAAGAAAAAAGACCAGGAATTAGGAATCCTAGGTTTGAATCTTGATTCTGTTATTAAATTTATACAGATGAACTTGAACTTCTGAGCCAGTTGATTTATACAATTGAGTGATGTGTCTACTTGACGTGTTCATGGTTAGAAGCAGAATTGCATATGAAAGTTTTCTTGTTTTTGTTTTTGTTCTTAGGACTACACAGCACCCTATCAAATAAGATAGCAACAAAACACAAATAATATTACTAGCAAGTTATTTTAATACTGAGAAGAGCTTAGGGAGCAGTGAAGGAGAACTTTTAAAGGCAAACTCTTCCCACCCACCCCCATGGTAAAAATGTAGTAGATTGCAAATTTAGGTTGACAGTTTTCCCATCACTGCTTAGGAAGAGAAGACAAAACATATGCTTGCTCCTCTCCAGATTGCATAATTGTTTTTGCCTTTTCCCTAACAGTGCTACAAAACTCTATTGAAGTATACAGTGTAACTTCACTAATATTTGAATGCTTATAAAGCATCATTCATTATAACACATGTTTCTCGCATTATGAAAAAGCACCTTTTCAGGCCAGCCCTTGTGCAAAACAGTAAGAAGGGCAAATCACAAATCGGAGAGAAAGACTCTTCTTGTGTGCAATAGAAGCCTTATTTAGGGTAATTGGCAGAGTCTAATAATAACATGATAAAGCTAATATAAAATTTAGATAAGGACTCTGTCCTAGACTAGCCAAAAACGCAAAGCAAAACCAAACTCGTTGCCATGAAGTTGCTTCTGACTCATAACAACCCCATAAGATAGAGTAGAACTTCCCGATAGAGTTACCAAGGAGCAACTGGTGGATTTGAACTGTCGACCTTTTGATTAGCAGCCATAGCACTTAGCCACTACACCACCAGGGCTCCAAATTGCTAGACAGAGCCACCACTGAATCATGGTATTTCTAAAAGTCAGTGGTTTTCCTTGTCCCTGACTTAACTGAGTTATACGTGAATTCCTCTGGAAGGATAGGATGTAGCTTTTTAAGGGCTGCCCTTTCTGTAGCCCCTGTCTTCAACTTGCAGTTTCTTTGACTTGTGCTTTTAACACCTGGGAAGACAGTTGCCATCTAGTAGATTCTGACTCATAGCACCCCATGTATGTCAGTGTAGAACTGTGCCGTAGGATTTTCAAATGGCTGATTTTTCAAAAGTAGATCAGCAGGCCCTTTTTTCCGAGACGTCTCTTGGTAGGAGACGGGTGGAGAAGTGGTTTATTGGAGGGTGGGGAGTAGGGACTCAAGTCCATCAAAGCCTGATTCACAGGTCTACATCTTCTATTTGGGGAAGCTTTGTGGGACCTCATATAGTCATCCCAACTTTTTCTGTGGCAGAGCTAATGCTGACAAATGAAATAGCAGTGAAGAAGTAGGAAAGCTTAGCTTGATCAATTTTAAATGAAAAGTGCAAATTTGTTTTCCAACCTGGATGTATGGTTTTCAAAACACACAGCATATGGTGTACATTTAAAGAAGTGATATATTTTATATATGCTTTTCCATATTAATTTGAAAGCTATATTAGAAGTCTGAAGAGGAGTTTGGTTTTTTCATTTTTCTAAGTTACTCAAAACAGATACATTGAGATTAGGAGAGCTATCATTGCAAGTGGTGTTAGAAGGATAGAGCCCTGGTGGTTGAGTGTTTGGCTGCTAACCATAAGGCCATGAGTTTGAATCCATTAGCAGCAAATCAAGCACCCTCTGAGGCACTTCTGCTCTGTTCTGTAGGGTTACTGTGAATTATAATCTACTCAACGGCAACAGGTTTGGTTTTGGTTTTATTTGAAGGCTAGTTGCCACTAAAAAAAGCCAAAGACTTTTGTATTCATTGCTCAAGGTTTGCTTTCTTAAATGGGGGTTATATTCATTTAACTTTATTTAACGCTGTGAGACAACAACCACAGACTTGGATTGTTAAACCTGGAAAATGCAGTCAGAGTTCTTTGTCATTTGGGTCTGTGAAAACATGGTAGATACAGTTCAAAAAGTCAAATTTTCCTATTAGAAAATCTCTGAGTTACTAAAACAGGAATGTTTTCTTCAGTTTCAACTCGCTTCGTACTTGTGTTCAGAGACTTAATAGGGATGAGCAGCTTCATCAGATCTCATTGAAATATTTGGCTGCCGATAATCCTGGGTCTAGAACTCCAAATTTAAGGCTTAACACGAAGTATACCTTGTTAGTTCAATTCTTTCCAACTTTTTAAGCACATTCTCATCTTTCAGATTTGTTAAGCACATTCTCATTGGTCAGAGTGATTTACTGTAATCTTTCTAAGTAATCTGATAGAGGAACCACTAATATGCCCTTAAGATATAGAGCTTTGATCATGACTGATTTACTGCTGTGAGCCATATATAAAACTGTTCTCTAATGATTCTGTGGATATGATATACTGGCTACTGTCATGAATACTATGTACACAGACATAAACCTGATTTGATTATTTTTACTGTATCTTAAATTTGAGTTTTACTAACATAGCTCTTTATTATAAAATTGTTAACAAAAAATAAGTGAAAGAATGCTATTAAAATCACCAATAAATACCTAACTTGTTTTAGAATAGTGTGTTTAGACATGGCTGCAACTGAATCAGAAAGTCTCAAATTTCATACAACAATTAATGATTGGAGGCTGACCATGTATCAGCAGGCACTGTTGTAGATGCTGAGGTTTGAGTTACAACCCAAGCCAAGCGCCGGCGGGTGAAGTGACATTTAAAAAAGAAAAAGTGAGAAAAATGCCTGTCCTCAAAGAGAGTGGTAAAATATTTGCTGTATCAAATCATGGTAAGTTCAAAGGAGGGAAAAAAAAATTGATAGAAAGGTAGATGGTGGGTTCCTGGTTCATGTTCCATTTCTGGTTTACTACTGTCTTTGCATATTTCTGAAGGAAGGAAAGGCTCTGCAACGTGGAAGGAGCCGAGTCTTGCAGTACAGATCTGGAGAACAGGCAGGATGCTTAACCTGAGTCTGTTTCCTCTTCTGTAAAATGGGAATAATAATTAAACCTATCTCAGGGTCATTATGAGCCTTACCAGGGAAAATACACAGAAAGCACTTAGCACATATCCATGGCATAAAGGAAGGGTTAGGCAATGCTGACTATCACTGCTTTTTTTCTATTGATTAGTCAAATGCACGATGTCTTAGAGTCATGACCCTGCTCCTTGTACCCCTTGCCTCAAACTGAGGCCCTACTATCCATGGCCTGGTTGTCTGGAAACCCAACAGGGATCCACTGACTTTGCCCCCTGGAACCTCATCGTTCATGCCCTGTCCTCTTGATCGAGTATGTATTTCCACTACCCATGTTTGCCCCAGCTAGTCTGGACCTTGATAGAGCCTTTGGACAGTGTTCCTCTTACAGAGTAGCACCTGTCATGCTGATGCTTTCTCTGTTTCAGTGACTCAGTGAATAGTACATAACAGTAACTCTCAATTGGCAGATTTCTGAACACTTTTTGTTTTATTTTAACATTTTTTGTGCTTTCAATGAAAGTTTGTAATTCAAGCCAATTTGCCATACAGAAATTCACCCATAGGTTGCTATATAACGCTAGCTGCTCTCCCCACATTGTGACAGCACACTTCTCTCCATCCTGTATTTATTACCTGTGTCCATTTCACTAGCTCCTGTCCCCCTCTGTCTTCTCATTTCACCTCCAGGCAGGAACTGCCCAGCAAGTGTCATGGATCTGCTTAACCTGGGAAGTACACTTTTCTCCAGTATCATTTTATGTCTTACAGTCCAGTCTAATCTTTGCCCGAAGAGCTGACTTCAGGAATGGTTTTCGTTCTAGCCTAACAGAGTCTGAATGCCATGTCTTGCAGGGACCCTCCAGTCTGCCAGACCCTCAATCTGGTCTTTTTAATAGAATTTGAGTTCTGTACCCCATTTTTCTCCCGCTACATCAGGTACTTTCTGTTGTGTTCCCTGTTAGGGGAGTTGGTGGTGGTGGCTGGGCACCATCTAGTTCTTGCATTATCATGCTAATATAGTCTCTGGTTTACGTGGCTCCTTTTGTCTCTTGGGTTTGTATTTGTCTTATATCTTTGACAGTCTTCATTCTCCTTTGCTTCAGGTGGGTTGGGACCAACAGATGCCACTTGCTAGCTTTTAAGACCCCAGACCTTTGGTGTAAGTACAAGTATCTGGCGTCTGACAACCATCCATGAGTGTCTGTGAGGAAAGTGTAAGGCATGTAGGTGGATAGAATTTGCAGCCTGAGTATTGGTCCTGGATGCTGAATGCAGAGGTGAGGGGCACTCAAAAAGTCCATGACCTCTTTATGCCAGCACCAAGGCCAAGGAACTGTTTCTGCCCTGAGTTCTTGGTTCAGGGGATTAGGCAAATTTTTCTTACCCTTGTTTGTTAAATTGTTCCTTCTCCAAGCCTGGGAGAATAGCTCAGGGTGCATAAGGGATCCTACTTCTGGTCTAGGGTATGGGTGCAGCCAGACTGTGGCTCCAGCACCCTGCAGAGAACAGAAGGGGAAGCAGAGATAAAAGGAGAGAAATTCATCCTGAATGGCAAGTTTTAGATTGCTGTGCACACTCTGTTAGATGCAAGCTACTTAGCTTTTGACAATCAAATGCCAGTTTTCACTGATTCTGAGGCTTGGGTGGCTCTCCGTTGCTCATTCTCTCCAGATGCTTTGTAAACAACATTGCTCCCCTCACATGGCTCCCAGCCGCCTGTTGGCCTGCAGCGTGCCGATTCTCACTGGGTCAGGTCTGGCCAGTCCTAGGCACTTTTGGACCTGTGGTCCCTTCCCGGTGGCTCAGTCTGATTTCTCAATTTTCCCTTTGATATTCAGGGCTCCTCGAATATCTTATATAATCAGTTCATTTATTCTTTGGGTCTTTGTTGTTAGAGGGGTCACAGAAAGCTACTGACTACTCTGCTATCTTAGCCCTGCCCCCCACTTTCTGTTTTACTTTAAATTCACTACATTTTAAAAGGCATACAAATAAGCAGAAGATAATGCTATTTCTCTAAAATGCTTGTCTTTACCAAAGAAGATTCTGTGTTTGTATATATATATATATATATATATATGTATATTTGGTGTATGTGACTAAGAATGGAGAGTGTCTGTCTGTCTTGTGAAAGTGCCTCCTTTATTTAGGTACTTATTAATTATCCCTTCTTTTGTGAAATAATGTATCTAGTAGAGAGAAGTTTATCTGTTGTGAGTTTGACTATAATAACTTTTCTTCTTTTTTTGGTCTCTTACAAAGGAAAAGACCAAAGTTGTGGAACCCCTGGATTATGAGAATGTTGTCACCCAGAGAAAAACCCAGATTTACAGTGACCCTCTCAGAGACCTGCTTATGTTTCCAATGGAAGATATATCTGTGAGTTCACAAACACTTCTTTAAAGACAAGAACTGCATTTTCCAAAACCTTTCATATAGCAAAAGCCTTCTTTGTCTTTTAGATCTCAGTGTTAAGTCGGCAACGTAGAACAATGCAGTCTACAGTACCAGAAGATGCTGAGAAAAGAGCCCAGAGTTTGTTTGTCAAAGAGGTAAGAGGCCCAAAGGCCACAGAATATCACTTATTCATTTGAAATATTTTCCCTTTAGTGTAAATCGAAAATAAAATTGCTCTTAACTTTTAACTGATCTAGCTGACAAATGCAGATAATGTGATACAGAAGATGCAAATCAAATATTTTCCCAAGTTTGTTCTTAGTCATTTTTCTTTTGGATTTGCATATTCTCTGGACTTGAAGTCATAGTGTTCCAAAGGGCATATGAATTAGAGTTTATTGAAACCAGTTGGTTTAGAGAGAACAGTTATTGCCCAAAAGAGAACCCAGCAGCATCATTTCCTAGATAGTTCCAAAAAGTCCATTAGGTTATTACCAGACTTTTATTTATTTATTATTTTTATTGTGCTTTAAATAAAAGTTTATAATTCAGGTCAGTTTGTCATAGCAAAACTTCCGTGTACATTGTTAATGTGACCTGAATTGTTCTCCTTACAGTGTGATAGAACATTCATTATTACCAGACTTTCAAAAAGTAGGTTTATGTATACTTTTCCTGTTTCTAAAGATTTTTGTTTTTTTTCAGTGTATTAAGACCCACAGCACAGATTGGCATGTGGTAAACTACAAGTACGAAGACTTCTCTGGGGACTTCAGAATGTTGCCATGGTAAGATTCAAACTCAAGGAAACCCTCCAGTAGGAGAATTGTTTCACTTTAAAAAAAAATTTAAAACCACTTGTGAAACCTCTCAGTTATAGTCTATATTAAAAGAAAACCTTACACAACCAACATGTTTGATAATGACACATTTTTGTAAATTGAAAACATTTTAACCTTACTTGACATTATTACCAAAATATGTTGAGTTCACCTTTTGGATCTAGTGCATCAACCCTGGCCATAACATAGTCTTTCTTTGATTCAGGATAATGTAGTAAGCATTTCCATTGGTGTTGATTAAAAAAGCTAGAAGATATTTGGCGTAATTGGACCCCACAACATTGTTTGGATTCTTTTTTAATGTTTTTTTTCAGTGAGGGCAGATATAACAAAAATTGCCATTTCAGCATCTACAACATTAAGCTCATAATATTGTGCAACCATCACCACTATCATTTCTAGATTTTTCCATGACTCATAACAGAAGCTCCCCAAAACGCTCCTGTTGTCATGTCGATTCTGAGTCATGGCAACCTTATAGGATAGGGTAGAACTGCCCCATAGAGTACCTGGTGAGTTCAAACTTCACTCTTGTGGTTAGCAGCCATAGCTCTCAGCCACTACACCGGTGGGGCTCCGTAACAGAAGCTAAGTGTCCCATAAGCAGTGACTCACTATTTCCACTCTCCTGCTGTTGGTAACCACTAGTAAATTTTGGTCTATATACGTCTAGTGTTTGTCCTTTCGTGTCTGACTTATGTAACTCAGCATGGTATTTTCAAGGTTTATCCATGTTGATTAAAAGCACCATTGTATGTATGTACCACATTTTGGTTATCCATTCAAAAATGTTGTAGATATTCTGATAGTAACATGTCTCATTATTAACATATCACTTTCTGCTAAACTTTAAATGCCGAAAACAAATCTCAATAACTGACACTTCTGGTATAGTAATTGCTAAGCATCATGGGCCCTCAAAGCTCCCCTGTAGTCAACCTACATGTGGCCCATCAGACATTCTTCAGGACATGCAATGGCAGTTCTGGCATGTGGTTCCTAATGACGGCATCCTACTTTTCAGAGACATGTAACAATGGTAAATACTTCCTGCTTCCAGCATGCTGTGTCTCCACCCAGAGGTATAGAAATAATTACACATACATGTGGATTTTGTATCAGCTTGGAGGGATCTTTTTGTAATTAAAAAGATCTGTCATTTTAATTCTTTGTTGTTTCATTAGTTTTGCTTTTTGTTCGTTTTGTACTGGTAGCATCAAGTTACCAGATAAACACTCTTTGTTAAATTTTGTTTGTGTCATTAATACTTCATTTTGGTGACAGATTTGATAATATTTATAATGTCACTTACCTATTATTGTTCGTTTAGCCTGCTGGTTTTTATATACTGAAGGCCATGCTCTCAAACGTACATCACTTTCAGTTTGGTTGAAGGGCTACTGTGAGCATGTTGTGGAATGTAGTCTTTTTTTTGGAAATTTTTTTTCCTTTTTTCTTTATTATAATTGAGTGAAAATATACAATTCCATATAAATTTGCATACCCACCAATGAGTGGCTCCCACTACTCTCCTCTTCTCCGTTCCATATGTGTCGTATCCTCCTAACAATCTCCTGTCCCCTCTGTTTGAGTCAGCTATTGCGCTCTAACAGAAATACCACAAAGTAGATGGCTTTAACAAACCAGCCAGCCACAAAGGAAGGTTTATTCTTACACAGTCTGGTACTACAAGTCTAAATTCGGGATATTTGCTCCAAGGGAAGGCTTTCCTCCTTGTGGGCTCTGGAGGAAAGTCTGGTATTGCATCAGTCTTTGCCCAGGGAGCTCTTGGCATGGGAACTGCAGGTCTGAAGGACGCACTCTTCTCCTGGTGCTGCTTGCTTGGTGATATGAGGTTCCCAATTCTCTGTCTGCTTCCCTTTCCTTTTATCTTTTCTAGGATGGAAAGATTAAGGGTGGGGCAAGCCATACTTCAGGGAAACTCCCTTTACAGTGGAGCTTTGAGGTGATCTTCTGAAGGGATTTACAGTCCCACCCTAACCCGTTAACATACAACACAGCAAAATCACAAAATGGAGGGCAATTGTAGAATACAGGGAATCATGGGCCAGCTACATGGCTACACCTATTTCTAGGGGGACACAATTCAATCCATGACACCCTCCTCTCTGCCCTCTCCCCGGCATCCAGTAAGAGGTCAGCTAGATGACATCTTACAGATGCACAGAACCATGAAGTACACGCATGATATGGTCACTTTGTGTCACCAATCCAATCCATTCCTGTCCAAGAGTTGACCTTTATTATGATTTATGGACAGGGGCAGCATCAGGGCCAGGGGCCATGCTCCCAGGGGAATCGAGAGGCCCCTGGACTATCAATTGGAGTCTTTTAGTGGAGATCTCAGGATGTACCGCTTTTTATTCTCGTGTTGCCAGTGAGACTCAACTTTGTGAGCTCCACATGGCTATCACTGATGTTGGCCGGGCACCATCTGTTTCTTCTGGTCACATGTTGATGTCGTCACCCACTCACATCGATCTCTCTGTCTTCTGGTTTCTCTTTCTCCCATGTCGTTTTGGTCCTTGGTGATCATCCATTCCTGCTGAGTTGGGACCATTTGGTGTACCTCCGATGGCAGCTTGGCAGCTTTTAAGACCCCAGATGCCACTCACTAATTTGGGGTGCAGAAGGCTTTTAGTGAAATGCTAGCTGTGCCAATTGGCCTTGATGTCCCCTGAGAGCATGGTACCCAGACCCCCGCCCCAACTATGCCATCCTTGCAATATTGGGATAAGATGGGAGGAGTAATCATGTTATGTTGAAGTCCATTTAAAACTGACCTTCTTTCTAATGTGTGCTGTCACAGATTTCACCCAACCAACGTTCTGTCAACTATCGAATCAATATCCTACCCTCTGCCTCCCTCCCTTCCCACCCTTGCAGCCATCAGAGTCTTTTCTTTTATGCATGAGTCTGTTTTTAAGTTCTTATCATAGGAGTCTCACACAGTATTTGTCCTTTTGCCACTGACTACTGTCACTCAACATAATGTCCTCCAATTGAAACCAGATTGTGAGATGGTTCCTAAAATCATCATTGTTCTTTGTCGTTGCGTAGTGTTCCCTTGAGTATATACACCGTAGTTTTATCTATCCATTCCTCTGTTGTTGGGCATCTGGGTTGATTCCATCTTTTTGCTATTGTGGACTGTGCTACAATAAACATTCGTGTGCATGTATCAGTTGGTGTGAATGGCCTTGACTCTGCAGGGTGTATTCCAAGCAGTGGAATTACTGGGTCATGTGATATATCTATTTCCAGCTTTTTAAGGAAGTGCCAGCTGGCTTTCCAAAGAGGTTGCAACATTTTGCAATCCCACCAGCTGTATAGGAGAATTCCAGTTTCTCTGCAGCCTCTCCAGCATTTGTTCTTTTCCATGTTTTAGATCATGGCCAACCTTGTTGGGATGAGATGGTATCTCATTGGACTTTTGGTTTGAATTTCTTTAACAGCTAATGATTGTGAGCATATCTGCATGTGTCTTTTGGCTGCCTGGATCTCCTCTTTAGAGAAGTGTCTGTCCATCTCCTTTGCCCATTGCTTAAATGGATTATGTGTCTTTTTCTTATTGATATTTTTTAGTACCTTATAGATTATAGAGATAAGGTGTCTGTCTGACATATAGTTGCCAAATACTTTTTCCCATTCTATAGGTAGTCTTTTAATTCTGTTGATAAAGTCTTTAGATGAGCAAAAGTGTTTGATTCTGAGTAGTTCCCATCTGTCTATTGTCTCTTCTGTTGATTGTGGTTTGTTTGTCAGATTCTGAAGTCTGTCTGCGTTGTGTATTAAAACTTCCATTGTTGATCCTACTTTTTCTTGGATGAGCTTTATTGTTTTAGATTTCATATTTAGGTCTTTTGTCCAGTGTGAGTTGGTTTTTGTATAAGGTGTGAGATATGGGTCTTGTTTCAATTTATGGATATCCAGTTTTGCCAGCACCATTTGTTGAAGAGATTGTTTTTACCCCAGTTTAATGTCTTAGGGCCTTTGTCGAATATCAACTGTTCATAGGAGGATGGTGTCATCTCTGGAGTCTCAATTCTGTTCCATTGATCTATCTATCTCTTTTTGTACCGGTACCAAGCTGTTTTGACTACTGTGGCAGTGTAATAGGTTCTAAAGTCGGGCCAATGTGTTCTTCTTCAGTAGTGCTTTGCTTATCCGGGTCTTCCCTTTCCAGACAAAGTCGGTGATTTATTTCTCCATCTCATTAAAAAATGTAATGGGAGTTCGTATTGGGATTGCATTATATAAGTAAATTGCTTTGGGTAAAATACACATTTTCACAATGTTAAATCTTCCTAACCATGAGCAAGGTAGATTTCTCCATTTATGTAAGTCTCTCTTAGTTTCTTGTAGTAAGGTCTTGTAGTTCTCTTTGTAAAGCTCTGATATTTCTCTGGTTAAATTTATTCCTAGATATTTTATCTTCTTGGGGGCTATAATAAATGGTATTGATTTGGTGATTTCTTCTTCAATAATATCATTGTTGGTATAAAGGAATCCTACTGATTTACTGGTTTTTACCTTGTATCCTGACACTTTACTGAACTCTTCTATTAATTAGAGTAGCTTACTTAGGGTTTCTTTAGGATTCTCTGCATATACAATTATATAATCTGCAAAAGGGGAGATTTTTACTTCCTCTTTGCTGATGCAGATGCCCTTCATCTTGTCTAATTGCTCTGGCTAGAACTTCTAGTACAATGTTGAATAAGAGGTCAGAGTGGGCATCCTTGTCTGGTTCCCATTCTCAAGGGGAATTGTTTAAGTCTCTCTCCATTCAAGTTGGCTTTGTATAAACGGCCCTTATTGCATTGAGGAATTGGCCATGTGTTCCTATTTTGTTGAGAGTTTTTAGCAAGAATGGGTGTTGGACTTTGTCAAATACCTTTTCTGCATCAATAGACAAAATCAGGTGATTCTTGTCTTTTGCATTATTTACGTGTTTGATCACGTTAATTGTTTTTCTGATGTTGAACCAGCCTTGTATCCCTGGTATGAATCCAGCTTGCTTGTGATGAATTATTTTTTTGATATGTTGTTGTATTCTGTTGGCAAGAATTTTGTTGAAGTTTTTTGCATCTAGATTCATGAGTGATATTGGTCTGTAGTTCTCCTTTTTTGTTGGATCTTTCCTTGCTTTGGTATCGAGGTTATGCTGGCTTCATAGAATGAATTTGGGAGTATTGCATCCCTTTCTATGCCGTGAGATAGTCTCAGTAGTATTGGAGATAACTCTTCTCTAAAAGCTTGGTAGAATTCTGTGGTGAAGGCATCTGGGCCAGTGTGTTTTTTGTTGGTAGTTTTTGGATGACTTTCAATATCTTCCTGTGTGATGGGTTTATTAAGTTGTTCTGCTTCACCTTGTGATAATTTTGGTAGGTGATATGAATCTAAGAATTTGTCCATTTCTTCTAGGTTTTCAAATTTCTTACGGTACAGACCTTCATAATATTCTGTTATGGTAGTTTTGATTTCTGTTGGATCTGTTGTGACGACTCCTTTTTAATTTCTTATTTGGGTTATTTGTTTCCTGTTTTTCCTTAGTAAGTTTAGCCAATGGTCTGTCAATTTGGTCGATCTTTTCAAAAAACCGGCTGTTGGTCTTTTCAGTTTTTTCGGTTGTTCTTCTATTCTCTAATTCGTTTAGTTCTGCTCTGATCTTTATGATCTGTTTTCTTCTGGTGCCTGAGGGGTTCCTCTGTTGCTTTCTCTCTACTTGTTCTAGCTATAGGGTTAGATATTTGGTTTGGGTTCTTTCTTGCTTCTGGATATGTGCATTTCTAGAGATAAACTGACGTATGAGCACTGCTTTTCCTCTATCCCATAGCTTCTGGTAAGAAGTGTTTTCATTCTCGTTGGAATCCATAAATTTATTTATTTCATCCTTGATTTCTTTTGCAATCCATGGCTTTTTCAGCAAGATGTTGTTCAGTTTCCATGTGTTCCACTTTCTATGTATGTTTTTTCTGCTATTGATTTTGACTTTAATGGCTTTGCGGTCTCAGAAGATGCTTTGCATTAATTCAATGGTATGGATTTTGTTGAGTTTGCTTTATGTCCTAACACATGATCTATTCTGGAAAATGTTCCATGTGTACTGAAGAAGAAGGTGTAGTTGTCTGCTGATGGATAGAAAGTTCTGTATATGTCAGTGAGATCCAGTTGATTAATTGTGGCAATAAGATCTTCTGTGTCTTTACTGAGCTGTTTTCTAGACTATCTGTCCAATATTGAGAGTGGAATGTTGAAGTCTCCCACTATTGTTGTGGAGTGATTATCTCACTTTTCAGTGTAATCAGTGTTTACTCAATATATTTAGATACTCTCAGATCCAACTCGATGGCACTTGGCTGGCAGTATGGGGTGCATAAACATTTAATATTATTAAGTCATGCTTTTGTATTCAACCTTTCAGCAATAAATGTGTCCATCCTTGTCCACAGTGGTGAATTTTAAATTAAAATCTATTTTATCTGAGATTAGTATTGCCACATCTGCCCTTCTTTGTATAGTGTTAGCTTGACATATGTTCTTCCATCCTTTAATTTTCAGTTTGTTCATGTCTTTAAGTGCAAGGTGAGTTTCTTGTGATCAACATATGGACGTATCCTTTCTTTTGATCCAAGATGCCACTTCTTGTGTCTTTACTTGAGAGTGTTTGGTCCATTCACATTCAACATAATGATTGATAGGTATGTGTTTAGTGCTGTCATTGCGATGTGTTTATTTTTGTGTTGATGTTTTCTCTGTTCTTATTATTCTGTTCTGGGACATTCTTCTTTATGAGTTGATTTTTCACCTTTTTCAGTGTTGTTTTTGTGGCTGTTGAGACTCTTGTATTACATTTCTTGGTTTGATATGTTGCATCTTTATTGTGCTTTGTGGCTGCCCCTGTGATCTCCTTTAATAGTCTATGTTTAAACCCAATTTAAACTACTAGTAGTCTTATTAACTTCCTCTCCATCTATAAGGACTAGAACGACTGTAGCACATCCCTCTTTTTAATATGATAATGTCATAGTTTTCATGATATGATCACTGTTTTCATTATATGACCACTGGATCACTTGTTTTAGTATTACAGCTTTGACTGAGTTTGGAGCCTTTCCAAACTGAATGGGTTTCTGGATGATGTGTCCTGTATTTCCTGCTAACATATGGAATTAGTGGTTTTGTTCTTCTAAGCCAAGAGCTTCTTTCTGTATTTCCTATAGTTTTGGTTTGGTTTATACAAAGTCTCTGAGTTTCTGTTTATCTCAGAATGTCTTGATTTCATTTTCATATTTGACAGGTAGTTTTGCAGGATATGTAATTCTTGGTTGGAAGTTCTTTTTCTTCAAGGCTTTGAATGTGTCATCCTGTTGTCTCTGTGCTGGCATTGTTTGTCCTGAGAAATCCGATGAAAGCCTTCAGGGTTTCCCTCTGAATGTTAGCTTTGCTTTGTGTCTTGCTGCCTTTAAAAGTTTCTGCTTGTGTTTCATTTTGTGAAGCTTGATTATAATATGTCTTGGAGTCTTCCTTTTGAGATCTATATTAAGTGGTGTTCGATATGAATCTTAACTATCTGTATTATCTTCTTTCATAGTTTCTGAGAAATTTTCTGTTAGCAGCTCAGCCACAATACTCTCTGTGTTCTCTGGTGTCCCACCCTGTTCTGGGACTTCAATTAATTGAAAGTTGTTCCTCTTAATAGAGTCCCACATGCTTCTTAACCCTTCTTCATTTTTCTTGTTTCTTTTGTCTGATTTCTCTTCATAGATGCTGGAGTCAGGCGCTCTGTCTTCCAAGTCAGAGAGTGTGTTTTCCATTTGTTTGATTCTGTTTTCTTGGCTTTGAACTGAATTTTCTGTCTCTTTGATTTTGTTATTGATCTGTTAGATTTCAGAGTACTGGTGTTCTATCAGATCAGACAGCTTGCTTAATTTTTCATTTTGCTCTACTGAATTTCGTATAAGGTCTCGGAGACCTCTCTGTATAATCCTTTTGTACTCACCCTCTGATAGTTTCAGAAAGGCTGTTTCATCTCGGAAGTTCTTTGGATCTTTCTTTGTGGGCCTTTTGGAGCCATAGGTGAATTCTTCCTAATGTTCCGGTCCAAAGTGATTTTGGCTTTTGGGGCATCTGGAGGTTATTTTGTTTCTCCATTGTTACCTTGACAGGAGCTAAAGCTCAGTCTGAAAAGGAAGTTGATCACCAGATACTCCAGTGACTGGGCTCAGTGGAATTTCTGTGGTAGCACGTTCCCCCTCCTGGTTGGGGAAGACACAGCCCCACTTATACAGTTACTGGGGAGCCATCAGCTGACCCTATAAAGTGAAGACAGTAAAGGCTAGAAGAGATGCTATCTGGATGCAGTTATTTCTCTATTGAAAGTTAAAAGGTATCTGACAGCTTCCAAAATTATTCAGGCTTTCAGGTATGCAAGTCCCTCTTTCCAGCTGGCAAAGTAAGCATCTCTATACCAGAGACTGCTTTACTGCCAGAAAAGCGCTCTCCTGGCAGGCACTACCTCCCAGCCTGGGAATGAGGTCCAGCTGAGTCCTCCGTGTAGGAAACTCCACCTCCCAGTGAGTCAAGATGGCATCCCCCACAAGCTCCCCAACCCACCTTGGAAAAGGCTATTCAGTGGCAGACATTCTGAAAGAGAGAGGTCGGAGGTGCTGAGGTGCACAAATTCCAAGGCCAGGCTCTGAAAATGTGGCGACTCTGCTTGCTGATGTCATCAGCAGTGTGTCTAAGCCTTGCTGCCAGTCAAACTTTAGCCCCTCTGTCCAGCTAAGACTGAGGAAAAAAAACAATTTAACTTCAGTCCTTGAGAGCTGACACTCACCAAAGGTGGGGATCAGTGAAAGAGAAGTTTCCTGCTCAGTGGTATGTAGACTAAATAGACAGCCCTATGCTGTGTCCTAGGGCTCACTAGGTGTCCAGAAGGCCCCGTTTAATTATCATTTCAGGCCTTGGTTTCCAGAGGATTTAGGGAAACATGTGTTTAGTCTGCCACCTTGACTCTGCCCTACAGGAATATAGATTCTTGACATGCCAGATAAAAGCAGGCGGATGCTGCAGCACGAGCTGCAAGGAAAACAGAAAATGGAAATATATTGTTTGTGCAAATAAGGAGCTACATGGCACCTAGCATCAGAAAGACCATGAGCTCCTAGCCCCATGGGAGCCAAGAGCTTTTATGTTGTCCAGTCCCCATGGGTAGAGGTAGGGATTAGTGCCCGCCACCCCAAACTTTGAGCTCTTGCATGGCTGTATTGGGTGATCCAGGTGGTTAGTCAGGCTGGAGAGGACTAGTCACTTCTTAAGCAGGTCAGATGTAGCTGTGTATTGCAGAACACTTTTCCTCTGATGAAGTTCAGGTCCTTGGTCAGATTTGGACACAGTTCATTGCACTCTGCACATGCCCCTAGATCCCAGATTGCTCATGGATTTCAGTGCCAAATTCAAGCTCTGTAATCGGCACTTGGGGTTGCAGGGCCTTGAGGACAAGTGGCAAATGGAAACTGTGGCTTGGTGGACTACTGAAGTGGGATGGGGAGGGGAAACAGGTGGAGCTAGGAAAGCTCTAGCAGCAGTTTTAAACACGTTGGCCCAGCAGCCTGACTCTTGGGGTTCAAATCTCATTTTTGTCTCTTATTAGCTGTATGACCTTAGGCCAGTCACTCAACCTGTTTGTGTTTCCCTTTATTTATCTGTGCTACTACTAACCTCACATGTTAGCATATGTGAAATATTTGGGAAGGAATACTGGAGAAATAAGACATTTGTGCAGCTTTTAATAGTTTTCTAAGCACTTTCACTGAGAAGTCAGTGAGTCCTTAAAAAGCTAAGATGACCATTCCAAGGTTACCCAGCAAACAAATGGACAGATCAGAATTGCACTGTGTTCTTTTTTTAAAAAACACTCTTTACTTTTGAACATAGTTCTAGGTTTATAGAAAAATTTCTCAGAACACAGAGCTCTCATCTACCTTCTCTCCCCCTGCACACAATTTCCTATATTCTTAGCATCCTACATTCCTCTGACACATTTGTTACGGTTGAAGAGACAGTGTTTATAACATTCATATTAATTAAATGTGTAGTTCATTTTAGGGTTCACTGCTTGTGTTGTACACATCTGTAGGTACAACAAATACATACTGTCATGTGTCTGCCATAAGAGTACCATACAGTATAGTTTTAGTTCCCTAAAACTGTCCTTAGCTTCACCCATTTGTCCCAGAATTCCTCCACCTGAACCGCTGATACCGCTAACCTGTTTACTGTCTCTCTGACTTTTGCTTTTCCAGAATGCCATGTAGTCAGAACAGTGCTGTACGGTGGACTTTAAGACTGGGTTCTTTCACTTAGCAGTGTGCATTTATGGTTCGTCCATGCCTTTTTAGCTTTAAGGTTCCTCCATGCTTTTTTGGAAACCCTGGTGACCTAGTGGTTAAGAGTTTGGCTGCTAACTGAAGGAAGGGTTGGCAGCTCAAATCTACCAGATATCTCTTAGAAATCATATCGGGCAGTTATGCTTTGTCTTATAGGGTCAGTATGATTTGGAATTGACTTGATGGCAGTGGATATGGAGTACCATGTTGTTTGGTATTTTGATAGCTCATTTCTTTTGACCATGGAAGACAACTACATCGTGTGGATGTCCCATAGTTTGTTCATCCGTTCACCAGCTGAAGGGCATCTTGGTTGCTTATGTTGCTTTTTGACCTGGGGAAAGATATCATTCTCCACTGCTAATTACTCAGGACCATGTTTGTTGCCAAATCCTGTTCTCTCTCATGAGGTATTGGATATCTGAGCTTACTGATTTCTTTGTTGCTGCCTGCACATGTGGAAGACCCTATATAAAGTAAGATAAATCGGAAAGGAGACTGTGCATTTGGTAAGGACAAAATGATTTCTCCTTGTGTCTTGACATTTTCTTCTGTGTGAAAGAATCACACATACTTGTCTGTGTTGTTTTGTCCCTCCATTCTATTCAATGTCTAAGACAATTCTCTTGCATTTTCAGCAAATCTCTGAGACCTGAAAAGATTCCTAATCATGTATTTGAGATTGATGAGGACTGTGAGAAGGATGAGGTAAGGATATAGGGGCAGTTGCACCGCTTTCTTCAGGGTCACTTCTGAGATTTCAAAGGGAATCCCTTGAGAAAAGATGAGGAAAGAATTGATTTTTTTCCTCGCATTATCTGTGGCCAGCTTTAACACTGAAAATTTTAATTCTTTTTTTTTAACTGTTGCATTTCCAAATGAAATTCAGGAAAAGGCAAGTGAAATGGGCTGTTATTTGTATATAAACATGTAACCCCACCTGTGGAGTTGCTTTTCCTACTTTGGGCATGTAGTGTGGTGATTCATCTGGACTCTCTTGCCTGACTGATCCCTCTTGGGACAAATGGCCTGGGTGCTGGTGACATTTCATAGTGCAGCTGGACCATTTTACATAATGCAGAAGCCTTTCCCAGAAGAGAGCCCATGCTTCAGTAAATATTGAGTGCCTGATGCATGCATGGAAAACCTGGTGGCATAGTGGTTAAGTGCTATGTCTGCTAACCCAAAGGTTGGCAGTTCAAACCCACTAGGTGCTCATTGGGAACTCTATGGGGCAGTTATACTGTGTCTTATAGGGTCACTATGAGTCAAAATTGACCCTGTGGTAGTGGTGGGTGGGTACTGCATGCATAAAAACCCTGGTGGCATAGTTGGATTAAGTGCTACGTCTGCTAACCAGAAGGTCTGCAGCTCAAATCTACCATGTGTTCCTTGGAAACTGAATGGTGCAATTCTACTGTGACCTATAGTGCTGCTATGAGTCAGACTTGGCTCAGTGGCAGTGGGTTTTTTTTTTGGTTTACTGCGTGCATAGCAGAGAGCATTTCATCGTGTAGTCAATAGTTCAGGTTTAGTCAAGGTATTTTTGTAACAGAGAGGGGCTGTGTGCTTTAATTAGGAAATGGAGTAGTGCCTAATGCTGGGTCCCCCGTATGTCTGACTGATCAGATGGCTGGTTGGCTACTGTTTTACTGGTGTTTTTTCCTTTGTTTCAGGACTCATCTTCTTTATGTTCTCAGAAAGGTGGTGTGATAAAACAAGGCTGGTTGCATAAGGCAAATGTGAATAGCACCATCACGGTTACCATGAAGGTAGGAAGGAGTTCTGTCATATCATGGTATTATTTAAAGGATATTAGCATAAATACCCCTTCTGGAAACAATACTTATTTTCTGATGGGTCCTAGCCAAAAAAAATCTTTTGTTAATAAGAAGTTTCTTGCAGATACATGGAATTAAAAAAAAAAAACAACCTGAAACCTCAGGATGAATTAACGAGTGTGACATTTTAAAGAAATTTAATTATTATCCTTTGAATCAGGAATTTAAAAAAACAAGGCTGTCAGTTGAATGAGGAAAATAACTCTGGGGGAACAAATAGAACATCAAAGACTCCTGTGATGGGAAATAAGTGTGATGAGTAGAAGGATAGGGAAACCCATGTATTTGGCAAGTAGGAAATAGGTGCTCACTACCCACTGGTCACTATGGGAAAATACATGGGTGTCTAAGGTGGGAACCCTGGTCTCCAGTACTGTCCAGCTCAGATTTAAAAAGGTACTAGTTTAACTACTAAATAAATAGTACATGAGTATTTTCAGAATAGCCTAGCTAGGATGGTTTGTAGTTTGACCAGAATATTGGGTTTGTACAAGACAGAGGTAAAAACATAGAAAGGAAGAAAAGTGTGCAGGGCCTTCAATATTTTGGATGTGGGGTTGGCTTTGGCTCAGGAGACTGTAAAGGGTCATTAAAACCCAAAGGAAAAATAACAAGCTACTTGATGATTCTGAGCAGAAAAATGAGTTATTTTCTTATGCCAAATAAAACTGCTCTTTTAGATATTCAGTGGCAGATCTTGTGTTGCGCTGAGGATGATTCACAGTTCCATTAAGTATTGAAGGTCGTTCTAACTTTCACACGCCGTGCAAGCAGAAACCATGGATGTCTGCCAGGGGAAGACTTACATTTTATCCTGATTTAGTATTTCACATGCAAGGCTCCCTGTAATGGTCATGGCCTGTTCTCATTTTCATTTTTGAACCCTGAAAATAATGAATCACAGTTGTTGAATGCTTAGCTGTATGTCCCCTGTACCTAAGCATGGGCCTCGTAGCTTATGGTGATAATAACAGATAGAACATCAAAGACTCCTGTGATGGGAAATAAGTGTGATGAGTAGAAGGATAGGGTAACCCATGTATTTGGCAAGTAGTAAATAGGTGCTCATCACCCACTGGTCACTATGGGAAAATACATAGGTGTCTAAGGTGGGAACCCTGGTCTCCAGTACTGTCCAGCTCAGATTTAAAAAGGTACCAGTTTAACTACTAAATAAATAGTACATGAGTATTTTCAGAATAGCCTAGCTAGGATGGTTTGTAGTTTGCCCTTTGGAATAGATGCTGTTATTAGTTATGTATTTACACATGTAGAAACTGAGACACTAAAAAGTTCAGTAACCAACCCAAGGCCACACACCTCCAAGTGTTCAGAGGGGGATTTGAACCTAGGCAGGCTTGGGCCAGAGCCTGTGTTCTTAACCAGTACATAGTTGGTGCTCGCAAACTGAGACTCTAGTCTTTATTTTAATTTATCTCCTATTTATGTTACTTGGCTTTGGCATTCATGTTACCAGGTTTGGAAATTCATGTGTGCAGGTTTTAATTCTGTGCTAATAGTTGGAAAATAGTTCAGTGGTCTTTGACTCCACTCCCTTCACCAACACTGTGAAATGTAAAAAATGTTTTATTACCCATAGTTACATTTAGCCCATCACTAAGCAAAAATAGTTTATGGAACTCTGCGTTGATAAAACAAGACATTTAGGAATTACTATCTTTACAAAATAATTCACTATAGGATGTCTTTAAATGCTGAGTTTCTCTCATGTCTTTACATCCTAATTTTCTTTACATATCACTTTATTATATAGTCTTGTTATGCAATGGTATTATGTACTGTAAATCAACATACAGTTCCCTGTAAAAAGCAGTGTATGCTTGAAATTTTCTTTCATAATTTGTGAAATTCAGATTGATCAGTATGGTAGGTAGACTAATTCTCCCCAAAAGATGTCCTCATCTTAGACCCTGGAACCTGTATATAAATGTTATTTTACATGGCAGAGGAGAATTAAGTTGCTAATCAATAGATGAAGGAACCTTGGTGTCTCTGTGGTTAAAGTACTCAGCTGCTAACTGAGAGGTTGGTGGTTTGATCCTGCCACGTGCTCTGCAGGAGAAAGGCCTAGTGATGTGTTACCACAACGACAAAGCCTAGGAGACTCTATGTGGCAATTCTCTGTTCTACAGTGTTGCTATGAGACAGAATTGACTTGATGGTAGACAACAATAATCAACAGATAGGGAGATTATCCTGAATTATCCAGATCAGCGCAGTGTAATCACAGAAATCCACATAAGTGATAGAGGGAGGCAGAAGAGACAGTGTCAGAGAAAGAGGTGGCTGGACAGACTCTGTGTTGCTGGCTTTGAGGATGGAGAAAGGGGCCATGAGCCAAAGAATGCAGGTAGCTTCTGGAAGCTGCAGAAAGCAGGGAAACAAATTTTTATCCTCAGAGCTTCCAGAAGGAAATGCAGCCCTGCCAACACTTTGATTTTATTTCAGTGAGACCCGTGTCTCACTGGCCTATAGAATTATATCATAATAAAATGCTTCAAGTCACTAAATTTTTTGTTAGAGTGGCAATAGAAAACTTACATTACTCAAAGATCGATTAATTACTTTGTGTCTTAACTATCTTCAGGGCAAGCAGAAACCATAAATTCATAAAGTAGGTAATGGATCTCAGCCAACCAGCTGACCACGTGACCTACCTGAAGGGAACTTGTCTCCAGCTATTGTTGCTCTGCTGCCACTGAGTTAGGCTCCCTGCTTGGTCTTTTTATCCCCAGCTGCTCACTTTTTAGCCATTGATTTTTCTTTTCTTTTCTTTACTGAGCTGTCATTCACACACCATAAAAACACTTCCTTTTAAAACTGCTATGAAACAGTAGGTGAAGAAAAGCAAAGGGCAACAAATCAGATGGGTCATATGATACTATGTGGCTCCTAAATTAGTGGGGAAAATTTTGAAGTGTGAAGACCATAATGAGGTTTGGAAATTGTCTCTGGTTAGGGATCTCATCTATCCCTGCGATTTTCCGTTACTGTGGGTTTTGGGAACTGAATAAAAATCCTATACTCTTTTGGTTTCGTCTCCCTAAGTCATAGCAGTAATAATTATATTTCAGGGTTTGATTCAGCTGGGATGGGCAGGAGGGAAAGAGGTTAAGACAGATTCACGAAAAATGTCTCAGATTTCGTCGAGATTCTTTTCCTGTAAGAATTGTGTGTTCACTGTTAAATTTAGCTCAGCATTGTTGGAATCAGTTGAAACGTGGAGTGGTTACTTTTGTAGTTTCTCTGTGTTCTGTCTTTCTATATATAGAGGCTGTATGAATGTGTGGGTCAGGCAGGTGGAGGATTGGACATGGGTAGCAACTTTATAGTTACCAGGCTAGAACTTGGCATGAGGACCAAAGCCGGAAATCTAGGCCTGTGAACAAGGGCACACTCTGGGTAATTGGCCTTAACACTTTCAGGTGCCCTCCTCCGCAGTACAGCATCATGTAAGTTCTTACTGCTTCAAGCTTGGATTGGTTCAAGCAGAAGAGAATGATTAGATGTGAACATGGTAGGATTAGCAGACTCACCTCTTCTAGAGATTTGGTAAAGATTTGGTAAAGGCCAAAGGGAGGCTCGCAGAGTATATGAAACATTTGAAAGGCAAACTTTCCATAAAGTTAGTTCCACCAGGTTAATCTTTGAAGTGCTTCTTACTGAGTCTTGGAATCAGATGGGAGGATGATTCTTGTGTGCTACTGCTGAGGTCATTTTTCTTATACTGGTGGCAGTTTTACTCTCGGTCTCTGTAGTCTATTGCCTGCTAGTGGGAAGCTTTGGTAACTATATCAGTCAGCTTCACAGGTCAGAGTTTACAGAGCTGGGTATGGGAAAATCAAAGCTTCGATAGCCTTACCAAACTCACAGTCAACTAGCTAGGAGGCTACAATAGTTATTCTTATGTGCTGTCAAGTAATTTCTGACTCATAGTGATCCTGTGTCCAAAGGATTGAAACACTGCCTGGTCCTGTACCATGGCCACCATCATTGTTACACTCAAGCTCATTATTGCAGCCACTGTGTCAGTCCATCTCATTGAGGATGTTTCACTTTGTCACTGATCCTTTACATCACCAAGTATTATGTCCCTGCTGATAATATGTCCAAAGTACATGAGATGAAGTCTTGCCATCTTCACTTCCAAGGAGCATTCTGGCTATATTTATTCCAGGACAGATTTGTTCATTCTTTTGGCAGTCCATATTATGTTCAGTATTCTTGGCCAACACTACAACTCAAAGGCATTAGTTCTTCTTCAGTCTTCTTGGTTCATTGTCCGGCTTTTGCATGCACATGACATGGCTGAGAAGACCTTAGCTTGGGTCAAGTGTGCCTTTGTGCTCAAAATGACCTTTCTGCTTTTTAGCACTTAAAAGAGGTCTTTTGCATCAGATTTGCTCAATTCAGTATGTCTGTCTGTCATACTCTGGGGACTCGTGTCTTGCTATGATTTTTGAAAACACTGCCACCTACATTCAAACACCACCAAGGTCATCCCTGGTAGACGGATTTCAGCTGAGCTTCCAGGCTAAGGGAGACTAAAGAGAAGGACCTAGCAGTCTACTTCTTAAAAAAAAAAAAAGCCATTGAAAACCTTATGAATAGCAGCAGAACAATAGCAGGGTCTAGTTATTAATCATGACTCTGTGGCGGATTGTCACAGCCTGTAGAAGCTCTCCCTCCTCCCTCCTATTTTATCTGAGTCTCCTTGATATATTGTGACTTGACACTGGCCTGCAGGTCCCCTTGGGACTGAGGAAGTTATTGTTAGGTGCCATCCAGTCAGCTCCAAGTCATAACAGCCCTGACCAGTTGATCAAAGGGACTCAAAAGACTCTTGTTTTATAAGGTCTTTTGAGAAACGATGCACATCATTTATGATGTGATATAAATAAAGTAGCTAAAGTAGTTTGTATGTGGGCTGCTTCAGAAAGTGAAACCTCTCAGGGCAGCTGCCAGAGAGTTTTGCAAGAACATTCAAGTCAGTGATGGTGGCCTCTAGGAACTTAGCTGGAGTCTTCATATTATTAGAAGCTTGTAAGACCCCGTATTTATGGAATAAAAATTTACATTTTCTCAGTGTGCAGTTTTCACCAGCCCTTAAACCAGTTGTTAAGATACAGCATGCAATGAGGCTTAGAAGAGTCCTGATCTAAAGGAGGCAATTGCAGAACAGATTTTAAAATTCTCATGGCCTCTAGGCTTTCTGGAGCCATGGAGGCTGGATAAACTCCTGAAACTATGGCCCTGAGCTAATCTTAAAACCTGAGGCCGGAAATATCCCCTGATGTTTTATTAAAGTAAATGGTAGTTTAGTTCAGCTAGTAAGGAATGTCTGCCTTGAGAATCATGCTGTTTCAGCATCTACCTCTATGGGATCAAATTGAAAAAAGCGTCTTGAAAGATTAGATAGGAACTTCAGAAGGCAGTGAGTTTATGTAAATAGAGGAGGAACAACTCTGAAAAGGAGGGAGGGAATGGTTGCACAACTCAAGGATTATAATCAGTGTCAGTGAGTTGTACATGTAGAAGTTGTTGACTTGGTGTGTGTTCTGCTGTGTATGTCCTTAACAATGACAATAAAAAAGAATAAGCAAACAGAAACTCCATATTCCAGCTAGAAGCTGTGTTTTAGGATAAATTGTAATAGCGACAGAAGTTGTTTCCTCTCGAGGTATGTTTTTGACTCCCTAGTTCAAGTGTTACCTCATTATTGTGTATTTAAGAAACTTCCATCAGTTTCTTCAAGAAGATGTGTAATCTACACCATTTTCTGCAGTTGTCATTTTTCCCAGAAGTCTTTGCTGAATATCCCTATTAGTTGAGAAACTAGCTCCAAGGAATCCAGGCTGCAGGACAGCTGGCTAATGATACACATCACTTTATAAATCATAGTTTACCTGTAAAAGCACTTCTTCTCACCGAGAAGGATGCTAGCATTGTACAGAATTTGTAAAAGCTTGTAATTTGCTTGATTGTTGAAATGCATATTAGAGCAGGACATGCCTTGTTACAGGTGATTACTTTCTTTAATTTGTAATTTTTAGTCGGTGACAACACCCCCCTCCCATTGCCACTCTTCAGTTCTCAGAAGAGTATTAGAAATTGAAGATATCCTAGAGAATAAATGATTCCTTGGGTAGAAATTCTAATCTGAACAGAAACTTCTTCATTTACAGTCTCTCTCTCTTATGTAGCTGCTAGAGACATCTGGTTTCTTCAGCTTCTGTTCATATCAGTAAAAGAATTCAGTGTAGAGAGAAGATAGCTATGATGTTGAACATGACCTTCCTGTGGTATTTGGAGCTATTTTCCCTAAGGGATATAATAATATATGGAATAAAGAAGAGTCTGGTCTTGAGGCTTTTTCTTTTCTTTTTTAAAGAGAGTGTTTTTTTCATGAAATAACAGTGACAAAATTGCAGATTCTTGGCCGACTTCTGGGACACCCACCTTTATGCCTCTTCCTGGCTCAGTTTGTTTACATTCCTCTTACTCCCTCTTCCCCATTCTCAGCAATTAAACATTGAGGTGCCTTGGCATGTTATCGGGGTTGCAAGTTCAAGTGCTTGATGTATGACTCATTTCTGGTGCCCTTTCATATATGTGTGTGCACATATATTGTTTTTTGTACAAAAGAGAACCGTTTGTTATATATCCAGAGTCCAAAAGCTATCACTTAACTCTCTGACTGTTACAAGAGGGTTTTTTCCCCTTCTACATTGGGAGAAAAACAAATCAAAAGAAAATTTTACTTAAGGCAACACACACTCGATATTAAAATAATTGCAGGAAGGCCAAGGTCACTATGTTTATTGGAACTAAAGGAAGAGAAAGTGCTTTATTTTTGATACCTTAATCCAGTTAAGACTACCAGATTCTCACAATAAATAACTGGATTGTACTCATATAAGGGATTTTTCACTAATATGTTTTGCTTTACGTCATCTGTAGGTCACCATTTAAAAACCATTGATTGGTGTTTTCTATATGCCAGATACTGTTATGGTGAACTCATCACCACATATATATTGAATGCCTTGTTAGTACAAGGTGTTAGCTTTATAGAGTACAGAGAAGGGTAAGATGTGAATCCTAAAATGTATTTGGGGATACAGTATATGCAGACAGTAAAAATAATTATTTAAAGATGGTAAAGTGACCAAATACTATATGAGTTCAGATCATTGTGGCCTGAAATAAGTGAAGACTTCCTGAAGGAGATGGGGCCTCAAAGCACCAGAACAAATTGCCTGTTGAGTCAGTTTCAACTGTGCTCAATGGAGTTTATAGTGTCTGTGATCTTTTGCAAGTAGATCGCCAGGCCTTTCTTTGGAAGCTCTTCTGGGTGGACTTGACCCTCTCAGCTTTTCAGTTAGCAGCTGAGCATGTTAACCATTTACACGACCCAGGGATTCTACCTGACAGGAAGGGAATCAGACAAGAGAATGTAAGTGTGGCAGGCGATAAGTATAGGACATGTGTTGTCAGGTGACGTTAGAGAGTCAGGGGACATGAAGTTGGTTTGTGCCTCAGTTTCTCCTCTGGAACATGGAAGTGATATGAGGGTTGAACGATAATGAGGAAAGCACTTAGCCAGTGACTGCAACACAGTAAGCACTCAACAAATGGTATTAAAAACCCCACCCATTTCCATCAAGTTGATCTGACTCATAGCGATACTAGAGGGCAGAGTAGAATTGCCCCATAGAGTTTCCCAGGAGCACCTGGTGGATTCAAACTGCTGACCTTTCAGTTAGCAGCCATAGACCATTATGCTACCAGGGTTTCTAACACAATATTAGCAATTATTATTTTACGTTATTAGTAGAAGGTCAGAGGGCCTTGAATACCAGGATCAGGCATGTTTGCTTGATCACAAGTAATAGAGGGTTTCTGAAAGTTTGAGCAAGGCCATGACATGCTGAAATCAATCTGATAGAATAATGTATCTGCAGTGAGCAACATGTATTGTGGACTCCCTCTACTAGACATTACTACAAACTAAATAGTTAAAAAAAATCTCCAGTGCCCAGAAATAGTGGAATTATTTAAGAAAAGAACAAGGTGATACTACGTGGTTTAAAATCAGGGAATGTGTGCATCCTTTCGCTGTTGTGCAATCTGTAGGCTGAGCAAATGATCCAAGAAGCTAGACTGTATAAAGAGAAACAGGGCATCAGGATTGGAAGGAGACTCATTAATAGTGTGAGATATGCAGATTATATAACTTTGCTTGTTGAAAGTGAAGAGTACTTGAAGCACTTACTGATGATAAAAGACCACAGTTTTCGATATGGATTATGCCTCAACATTAAACAAAATAAAACAAGACAAAACCAAAATCTTCACATCATGATAAATGGAGAAAAGATTGAGGCTGTTAAGGATTTCATTTTACTTGGATCCAGAACCAATGCTCATGGAAGCAGTGGTCAAGAAATCCAAAGATGCATCACATTAGGGAAATCTGCTACAAAGAACCTTTTTGAAGTGTTAAAAAACAAAGATGTCACTTTGAAGACTCAGGTGTGCTTGACCCAAGCCATGGTGTTTTCAGTCGCCTTATTTGCGTGCACAACCTGGACAATGAATAAGGAAGACCAAAGGATCGATGCCTTTGAATCACGATCTTGGCAGGAAATATTGAGCATTCTGTGGACTGCTGAAAGAATGAACAAGTGTGTACTGGAAAAAGTACAGCCAGAATGCACCTTAGAAAACAGGATGGAGAGACTTTGTCTCATATACTTTGGGCACATTATTTAGGAGGGACCAGTTCTTGAAGAAGGGCATCATGCTTGGTGAAGTAGAGGATCAGCAAAAAAAGAGGAAGACCCTCATTGTTGACAAAGTGGCTGCAACAGTGGGCTCAATAATGATTGTGTGGATGGTGCTGGACTGAGCGGTGTTTCGTTCTGTTGTACATAGAGCTGTTATGACTCAGAACTGACTTCAAGGCACCTAACAACAATAGCTTCTGATTTTTAACAAGTTTCCAGAGGGCAGGACCATATAGTATGTTAAAACTTGGTAGGACTGTAAAATGATGCGGTAGGAAGAGATGAGTGATACATTAGGATGCAGCACAGTTTTCTGATCATTTGTTGCAGTTTTCTTCCCCATTGTTTCTTTCCCTCCTTTGTTCAGAACAGCTCTGAGACCTAGTATGTCTGTTGCTTTGCTGCTTTCTCTTTGTTCTTGCTGGCTTTTTTATTCTTATCTGTCTGAGACGTTGGCAAAGTAAATTTCCCCCTCCCCATTTCTGCATTGCTTCTGACCTACCTACCTTGGCTCTTAACCTTTGGAGCACCTGTCGCAGGGCTTATGGTTCATACAATTTAGTAATAAATAGTGTCCTGTAGGGTCACTGTGAGTTGGAATCAACTCAATGACAACTTTTTTTTTTTTTAGGTAACATAGTGGTACAAATGTTTAAGGTGCTCAGCTGCTGACTGAAAGTTTGATGGTTCAAGTCCACATGACAGTGGCTAGGAAGAAAGGTCAGGCAATCTGCTTAAAAATCAGCCATTGGAAACTCTGTGGAGCAGAGTTCTACTCTGACACACGTGGGTCACCATGACTCAGTCAGTTTGATGGCAACTGATTGATTGTTAGGTGATAGCACTCGAGATTTAGGTAAACACTCTTGAGATTTGTTATGTAAAATGATAAAAGGCTTTTCTGTAGTTTGGGGTATCAGATACTCCAAGTTTCCTCTGTTTCTTACATCTTTGATTCAACTAACTGAAAAAGGACCTTTGTTTCTTCTCGAAGAGGGTGAAGATTGAAAAGATTCTCATCAAAAGACCTTAGGGCCTTCAAGAAACTCAGTAGGCCTTGATCCCAGAGAATTACTGCCCTGATTTCTTCCAGGTGGACTGAGAAGGCTATTGTCAGGGTACATGTTCTTAATTTTGAGTAAACTGGTAAGGAAGGGGAGGAATATGGACATTACAGAGAAACAGCGTTCTACTGGATGTAACTACTTGAGAATCTGGGTAGATGAGTAGTTCATTTATCATTCTTTTTGCCATTTTTGAGTCTAGGTGTTGTTATAGGTCCTGTGGATACAGCAGTGTGTGACACATGGACCATAACAGTCTATAGGAGACAGTAAACAAGTAAACAGATAAATGAATAAGAATAGGATTTTGTGAAAAATATAAAAACGTATTGCTATGAAGAGAACAGGTGGTCATAGAAGGTTTCTTAGAGGAGGTGATATTGCAAGCAAAACTCTAATAGAAGTAAGGGAGTGAACTCTGTGGCTGCGTAGGAGAAGAGGAGTCCAGGTTTAGGGACAAAGAACTACAAAGACATTGAAGGAGCCTGCATGGGATGTTTAAGGAGTAGTTGGTAACTTAGAGGAACCCTGGTATCACAGTGGTTAGGCACTCAGCTGTTAACTGAAAGATCAGTGATTCAAATGCACCAGCTTTTCCGCAGGAGAAAGATGTGGCAGTCAGCTTCCATATAGATTGTAGCCTTAGAAACTCTAGGGGGCAGGTCGAGTATGTGCTGTAGGGTCACTATGAGTTAGAATTGACTTGGCAGCAATGGGCTTGGTGTTTCGCTTTTAGGTAAGTCAGTGTAGCCGGGGGAATCTGATGCTGAACCATATCGAGCATTCCAGGCTATGGTGAGGATTCTGGAATTTATTTTAGCTTTGATGAGAAACCATAGGAGGGTTGGGTAAGATTCTCTTTGTCATGATGGTATGATTCTCATTGCAGCTGTGTGACCTGCTTGGCCTGGGTAAACTTGAATGAGCTCTTTTGCCTTAGGTTTCTCTATGTGCAATGTGGATAATGGTACTTATCTCCAAAGGAATTAGCTGTTGGTTACAAAACACTTGGAATCTTCAAATGAAAGGTGTCATATATTTTAAATAATGATGTTCCATATATTCATTATTTTAACAAGTCTCTTCTTTTTGAAATGCAAGAAAATGGTGGACTTATACCCTAAATAGTAATATATTGGAAAATTTTTAAATGTCAGAAAAGGTAATGTTTCCAGTTTCCTTTTGTTTCTGTGTAAGAGATTTAGGATACTTTCCTTTGAAAGGCACCATGAAAGGAGATCTTGGAAATCTTACAGATGTGTTCTTGGGTCAAAGTCTGATTTCTCTAGGAAAAAAAAAAAAAAACAACTGCTGCCATCAAGTCAGTTCCAACTCATAGCGACCCTATAAGACAGAGCAGAACTGCCCCATAGAGTTTCCAAGGAGTGCCTGGTGGATTTGAACCACCAACTTTTTGGTTAGCAGCTGTAGCATTTAAACAGTATGCCATGACAGAAGATTCCTTGTTGTGCAAACTGCATGTTTTATGGAAAATGACTTGGGGGAACATAGCCACTTGCCTAGGAAGGCTGCTGTGTTACTTGTTCAATTTTGATAAAGTTACAGCTTCTAAAATAAGTCATATAGTCTATGTTTTAGTCATCTGGTACTGCTGTAACAGAAATACCACAAGTGGATGGCTCTCAAAAAGAAAAGTTTATTCTTACACAGTCCAGAGGGCTAGGAGTCTGAATTGAGAGTGCCGGCTCCAGGGGAATGTACTGCCTCTGTTGGCTCTGGAGGAAGGTCCCTTGTGTTCCATCGGTCTGTCTTGGTCTGAGAGTGTCTCGGCTCCTAAAGGACGCACTCTGCTCTCAAGGCTGCTTTTCTGATGGTGTGAGTTTCCCCAGCTCTCTGCTTGTTTCCCTTTCCTTTTATCTTTTGTAGGATAAAAGGTGATGCAAGCCACATTCCAGGGAACCTCACTCAGTAAGGTTGTTAACATCCCACCCTAATCCTTTTTAACATAATCCAGTCTATTAACCACAGGCAGAGGTGAGGATATATATAGCATAGGAAAGTCACAAAACGGAGGACAATCACACAACACTGGCAGTCATGGCCCAGCCAAGCCATTACATTTTAGGGGGGCACAATGAAATCTGTGACAGTCTGGCTTGATCCCATAGTTTTACAAGTGAAGAAACTGAGGCAGACCCAGAAAGGAACAGTCACAGGGATAATTACACTGCCTGCTAGCTAGCAAGCCCAGATGAGAATCAGTGTATTAAGGCTTTTCCAGCTTCTGCTCCTTCCATGTTACTATGCTTTCTCTCCAGATTCTTAAGCTGCCCACCTCAGTGTCGCATTTAGACATCATTACAGTATTAGAGAGAGTGATTTTCTATAATTTCAGAGCCTTTTCCATCCGGAAGTGGTGGCTGCTGCAAAATGTCTTTGCTTGGCAAAGCAGCTGCACATGAAAAAAAATTAGCAGACTATAATTTGACTCCATGTCACAAAATGTTTGGCTCTGTGTTTTCCCTTGCTCTGCCCCTCTCTTGTTGCTGGCTTTGGACCCTGCAAATGGATTCTACAGATTGCAGCAGCGAAGCTGCAGTCTTTTAAGACTTTGTCATAGTTCACATTCTAATCTGGTTTCATTTTGCCATATTTTAATTTCTGTCTGGAAAGTATATTCTCAATTTTACCATACATGTAATTTTTTTTTTAAAGCAGTCTTTTGTAGAATGAGTACTCAGTAAATGTTCATTCATTTGAAATGAGCTCAGTATATGATTTTAGGTCCTCTGTTCCCATCATTTTAACAGCAGATGTGAACCAGTGTCAGGAAAATAATAAGAAAACATACATATATAACCACCATTATGATGAAATTTTTCCTTGTAATATAATCTAAATTTCAGTTATAGCTCCAATCACCATAAATATGGGTAAATGAGATGTGAGAAGTTATACATATGTTTTCTGTACCTTTGTATTATAATGTAATAAACTTGACTGGCACTGAAAAACAAGTCGGTATTTTTTTCTTGGACTCCTTTCCGCTGATACCATATAGCCAACATGCTCACTCCCTGAAATAGAAGCTCTGTGTTGCATTTACCAGTCTAACCTGTTAGCATATTCTTCACAAAAGTATATTTTTGACATTCACTCAAAAATCAGTGATACTTACCCAAGTCAAAAGTAACTACAAGCATCATCCTATCTTTTTACTGGTTTTCCTAAAAAGAAAGAGTCCTTGATATGTGTCTGTACTCTGCTTGCTCATGCTATGGGGAGAAAAATTGTGTTGCTGTTTCTTCATGTAGTACGCCAGAAGTTAAGTTTTTGCAAGAATGATCTTGGCAAATAATACACTTTACATACTTACAATTCTTAAAATAGCCATGGATCATACTGGAGAATCTGATGGGTGACTGAAAATGGTGAACTTATGCTGTCACAGTGTAGGGAGAACAGCTTAAGGGTCACATAACAAAATGTTTAAGTTTTTGTATGAGAAACTGACTTAAACTGTAAACTTTAACTTTAAAACACAATTAAAAAGAAAATAATGAGCTTAAGTCTTAAAGCAAAGTTCTTCTTGTAAGACAAGATGTATGGGAATGCATTTTTTAAAAAAATTGTGCTTTAGATGAAAGTTTACCAAGCAAACTAGATTCTTGTTCAACATTACGGAGTATAGTTGTTTCATGATGTTGGTTAACAACCTCACAACATGTCAGCACTCTCCCCGTCTCAACCTTGGGTTCCCTATGACCAGCTTTCCTGTCCCCTCCTGCCTTCTAGTCCTTGGCCCTGGGCTGGTGTGCCCTTTTAGTGGTGTTGTGTTTTGTGAACCTGTCGTGTCTTCGACTGAAGGGTGAATCTCAGGAGTGACTTCATTATTGAGTTGAGCTGAAAGGACATCCAGGGGCCATACCTCAGGGTTTCTCCTGTCTCTGTCAGGTCAGCAAGTCTGGTCTTTCTTTTTAAATTAGAATTTTGTTCTTCCTTTCTCTCCAGTTCTGCCTGGGCCTCTCTATTGTGATCCCTGTCAGAGCAGTCAGTGGTGGTAGCCAGGCACCATCTGATTGTGTGTCTATCCTGGACTCAGTCTGGTGGAGGTCACTGTAGATGTGGTCCTTTGGACTCATCTTTCTCTTTTGCCTTTTGTTTTTTTCTTGCTTCCTTGCTCCTAAAGGGGTAAGACCAAGTGCAGTATCCTATATGGCCACGCATGGGCTTTTAAGATTCCAGATGCTGCTCACCAGAATAGAAAAGGGAACATTTTCTTTACAAATGGTTTTCTACCAGTTGAACTAGATGTCCCCTAAGACCATGGTCCCCACAGCCCTTAGTCCAGTAATTCATTCCCTCAGGGAGTTCAATGAAATGCACTTTCTTAATCATTACCGAGAGTTTATTTTGCTATCTTCCCTTCTGACCCTAAAATTATTTTAGAGGGATCATCCTGGGGCAGTGCAGCTAAAATAAACTCATCTATTACTACAACAAACACTTGACCATAGCTTGCTGTGTATTCTGTATTGAATGAAGCTTAAGGGTTCATCAGAGCATTCGTAATCACTTTGCTCTCACTCCTGTATCAGATTCCAGGGTCCTGTTTTTAGGGAGGCTAGAGACGCAGCATGAACAAATCAGGTAGTCTTGTTCCCTTTCCCCATTCCTGTGGACTTTGCTGTGAGGTATAGCAACAGGCTCTACCTTAACTGTTATGAGTCCACAGCAACTAGTCAATGGGACAGTCTTGTTGGGCCCACTGATTCAAATCTCAGGGTTCAGGCCACTCAGGAACAACTGGTAAGTAACTGATAACAGAGTTTTCCCTGTGGGGGCATTATAAGCTGGCCTTTCAGAAAGAGAGATGCTATTACAGTATGGGGGGGTGCAAGTGAGATGTAAATACATAATCCTGGGGTGTGTATGTGTGTGAAAATATGTAAGTATGTATGTATATACAGATTATCTATTTGGATTTGTGGTCATGAGAATGAAAGTAGAGTCCACCACAGCTTGCAGTTCAGTGGAAAAAGGGTTGTATAGGGAAATGATCAGTGATTCAAGTATAAAAATATTTTATAAAGTGTTATTCCATACCCCTTGCTTTCGAGTCGATTGCCATTCATGGTGACCCTTCAGAAGAGAGTAGAACTGCCCCGTAGGGTTTCCAGGGAGTGACTGGTGGAGTTAAAGTGCCAACCTTTAGGCTAGCAGCTGAGCTGTTAACCGTGGTACCACTATGCCTCCTTTAAAGTGTGAACTGATCTTAATTATTGTTCTTTTCTAGATGTTTGATTAACTGAGGGTAAATCGCTTGACTTCAAAGTCTCTATCTTAAAAGAAAAATGGAGATAATTATAATTTCTAACAACTTCTCAGGATTGTCTGAAAAGTATCCAGATACAAAGCCTGGCAGACTATTGAAGGTTTTTAGATCAAAGAAACTATTCTAGGGCAGTGTGTATGTGACAAATGTATTATTGGTAGTTTTTCCCCCGTAAGTTTTCAAGAGGTGATATTTAACTCAGCATCCTGATGGTTCATGTATTCTACTGTTTTTATCCCCCATAGGTATTCAAGAGGCGATATTTTTACTTAACTCAGCTTCCTGATGGTTCATACATTCTTAATTCGTATAAAGATGAAAAAAATTCAAAAGAGTCTAAAGGCTGCATCTACTGTGACAAATGTATTATTGGTAGTTTTTCCCCCGTAAGTTTTCAAGAGGTGATATTTAACTCAGCATCCTGATGGTTCATGTATTCTACTGTTTTTATCCCCCATAGGTATTCAAGAGGCGATATTTTTACTTAACTCAGCTTCCTGATGGTTCATACATTCTTAATTCGTATAAAGATGAAAAAAATTCAAAAGAGTCTAAAGGCTGCATCTACTTGGATGCCTGCATTGACGTTGTTCAGGTAGGGCTATGAAAGTAATCTGTTTCTTTTTCTCCAGGGAAAGTACTGATGGGCTGTTGAAGAGTGTCCTCATCATTCTGGTTTGGTTAATGCCCTCTCCTTCCACCAAAACATCCATAGTAACCTGAGAACGCCGCGATGCCCCACTCTCACTCATGTTTCCAAAGCTCCAAGAGTGCCCCTTGAATCCTCAAGCCTTCTTCCCCTTCTCACTGCCCCTTTTCTGGGTGTTCCTTTTATCCAGTGCCTTCCATTCTGTGTGATCCTTCTGGTCCAGTTCATCTTTTACACTGTCTTCCTAAGGCGTAGATTGGCTCCTTCGTTTCTTTCTCTAAGGCACTTTTTTTTTTGGCTCTTGATTTATTGTCTCACGGGGTGAGATCTAAAGATTTTAACATGGCATTTTAGGCCTGCAGCAGTTTGGCTGTACCCTACTTCCTAGCCTCACCTATGCTTCCGTTCTTACACACTCTGGTGTTCTAGCCACACCAAGACAAGAGCTCAACAGAGTTACACACACCTGTGGCTTTCCTGCTATTGTGTTTTTGTTTTGTTTTTTGGCTTGGCATGTGCTTCCCCTTCTATTCCTACTTGAAACTTATCTTCTAAGACTTGGGTCAAATGCCACTTTTACACTGAAATGTTTCCTGTTTCCTTCCTCACCGTTTTGCCCACTGAGTTGGAATTAAGCTTCATTTCCCTTGTGCTACCACTTTGCTGTTTCCTCTGTTGTGTTAACTGATTGACACTCAATTTGTGGTTCATTATGTACATTCTGTTTTGAATTAGAGGAAGCATGCGTTATTCATTTCTATACCCCTCACAGTATTAAGCAGTGCCATGCACACAGTAGGGTTTTAACAAACATTTTTTGATTTGAATCAACAGGGTACTGAGGGGACATGAACAAAGACAGGGTGAAAAACAGGCCAGAGAGACTATCCCAGTAGGAAGTTTACTAGGAGTTACGAGCTATTAGTAGGGAGACAGCGTAGCATAGTAGACTAGAAAGAGCACTAGACTGATTAGAGACCTGAAGACACTAGTTCAAGACCGCGAGCCTACCTGAATTTTCATTTTCTACGCTATGTACTATGGAAAATGAAGATTTTAAATAAAGTTTTAAAAAGTTTTTAAAAACTTAAAGTTTTAAAAAGCTTTTAATAAAATTTTTATACTCTTATTGTTCCCTGGCTTGTACGAACTGTTGTTCTCAACTACTAACCTACCGGTTAACAGTTCAAATACCCTCAGTGGCCTGGCAATCTGATTCTGTAAAGATTACAACCAAGAAAACCCCGTGGGGTAGTTAAATTCTGTAACACATAGGGTTGCTATGAGTTGGAATCAACTCTAGAGCAATGAGTTTGGTTTTTGTTTTTTTATACCCTGTCAAATGAGAAAGGACTTTAAAAGGAATAAAGATCTACATGAATGGAAAGGAATTTTTAAATTGATAATAGCTTTCTTATGTTACTCGGAGAAAGGGCAGAAGACAATGTTCAGATTTTCTCCATTAGCTCTTGGTACAATTGACCTCCATTTATAGTTATCCCAAGATCTGCTTTCCCCATCTATTTTTTTGATCCCCCTCCCAAATGCATCCAAATTCGTAAATCTCGATAGTATAGCAGCTTAATTTCATCCTTTACTACACTTTGAGGATAAGAGGAGGAACTTTCTAGAATTTGAATAATGGTAATGTAGTGCAAAATTATTGATTCATGAAACTTGTTTTTGAAATTAACGCTGAGGTGTTTGGGAGGAGGATAAGGTGTCATGTCACAGGTGATAGTGACGTAAAAGAATGTGTCGTTATGTTTGAGGAAAGGAGGAGTCTTTTCTTTTTTTATGTGCCAGTACTCAGGATAAGCCGCTTCTGTATCATCACTGCAAACCACAATTCCACATAACCAACTCTACAGTCTTTTAAACTTAGGATATACTTCAAATTATGCATGCAAATTAAAAAAAAATTATTGTGATTAAGTTAAAGCCTATAGCTTAAGTCAGTTTCCCATATAAAACCCTGAGTACTTGCTTCTCTGCAACTCTATCTGCTCTCCTCACCCTGGGACAGCACATTCCGATTTTCTGCTCTTTACTTCCAATATCCACTCAAATAACACCTGTCCTCTTTACCCTCTCTTCTCCCTTCTAAAAAAGAAAACCATTAGGACAGCCTCCTATTATATATATTAAACGATAGAGTACATATACCACCTGCATCACTCTATATCCCCAAGTCCAGTCCATTCTTTATCTCAGTTATTGGCTTTAGTACTGGTTTCAGCTCTGGGCTAGCAGCAGTGCTAGGGGCCTTGTTCTCAGGGGACCCTCCAGGTTGTTGGACCATCATTTCTGGTCTTTTAATGGAGTTCTAGATCTGCACACCCCTTTCTCTCATATTCATGTCAATTTGATATCTGTAATTATGTATGCATGTGAATTAGGTACTTACAATGCCTTTTATGGTGTGATACAAAGCAGATACCATATTTGTTCCAGGTCTGTTTAATTTATTTTTAAGAGCAGATTTTGAATTTCTGTGAACATGCAAGGAAAACTTCAAGCAGGGTGCAAATAGCAAAATGCATGTTTACTTTATGGTGGTAGTTTGATCTTTTAAATGTGAAAGATACCAAAAGGTCTTACATGGTAACACTTACTTAGCACGCGGTATTTTATGCTAACTTTGTGCATAGAGCACAGTCTGAGGAAAACAAAAAACAATGCCTTTGACATAACCCACTGTCATCTTAGAGCTGATGCTTCTTGGTGAAAGAAGCAATTATTTCATGTATTGATATACTTATGTGGTGAGCTGAGGTAAAAATAAACTAGTAAACTATAATGTTGAGACAGAAACTAATGGAACACATGCTTTTTTTTTTTTACCCCTATTTTTCCTCTCTAGTGCCCCAAAATGCGCCGTCATGCTTTTGAACTCAAGATGTTGGATAAGTATAGCCATTATCTGGCTGCTGAAACTGAGCAGGAAATGGAGGAATGGTTGATAACTTTGAAAAAGATTATTCAAATCAATACTGACAGTTTAGTGCAAGAGAAAAAGGAGACGGTAGAAACAGCACAAGGTCAGAATTTTTCAATGATTCATTTTTGAAGGTAAAGCCTTTGTAATCCATGGGAGTGTGCTTTGGGCAGGGTGAATATAGAACTTTTCATTACAAATGACTCTGAAGGATGCTAGATATTTTTAAAGAGTTGATACTGCATGATCTCTGACACATGAAATCTGACCAGACTAAAACGGACAGGAAATTGATGGCAGATTTTCAAAATCCGTTAAAGTTTTCCCCAAGCTTTCATAATCAAAATTCTTTGCAGTATATCTAGGAGAAGAGGATGAAGGCAGGAGAGAGATTAGTTAATGATGTTCCTCTAAGGTGATTAGGAATGGTCTGTATGGTTTGAAACAGCTGTTTTTAATGAACTTACAGATGAGGAAGCTGGCAGCCAAGGCAAAGCTGAGAACATCATGGCCAGTTTGGAGAGGAGCATGCATCCAGAGCTGATGAAGGTATATCTTCTTGTAGCAGCTTGCCTTCAACTAAGACAGCGCAGGATTAGCTATTAAAGTTTTAATGCTGGGTTCTGTTTGGCAGTATTATCTCTAGGTTAAAAATCATAGAAAGTTAGTGAAGGAGGTAGAAATAGTAAAAGTTACACTGCCAAAGACAGATTTCTTCAAAAAAATTGTATTGTGCTTTAAGTGAAAGTTTACAATCCAAGTCAATTTGCGATACAAAATCCACCCTCCACACCGCTATGCACCTCTAACTGCGACAGCACACTCCTCCTTTCCACCAGGTACTTCTGTTTCTATTCAACAAACTCCTGTCCTCTTCCACTCTTTTATCTCACCTCCAGAGAGGTGTTGTTGAGACAGCCTCATGTATCTATTTAAGACAAGAAGCACATTCTTCACCAGCATCACTATTTGTTTTATAGTCCAGTGCAGTCTTTGTCTGGAGACTTGGCTTTGCTGCTAGTTTCAGCTCTGGGCTACCAGAGAGTCTAGGGGCCATGTCCACACGGGACCATCCAGTCTGATGGACGATCAAATGTGGTCTTTTATTAGAGTTCTAGTTCTGCACCCCCGTTTTTCTCCTACACTGGGGACTCGGCATTGTGTTTCCTGTCAGGGCAGTCATTTGTGGTTGCTGGGTACCATCTGGTTCTTCTTGTCTCATGGTGACGTAGTTTCTGGATCATATGGCACCTTGTGTGAAGACAGATTTTTAAGTGCCCACTCTCAGTTTGGAAAAGCTTTCTTTTCTAGATACAAGAAAGTCCTTCTAAGGTTTTATGACTTCATTAATTTTATCTGCTTCTTACACAATTTAATTTCTGTGTGTCATTCATAAAATAAACACTCTTCTTTCAAGGGGCTATTGATAAAGATCAAGAGCATGATATTCGATCCAATGATTTATGTAAGTTAGTTTTATATGCAATTACATATATGTATTTATATACAGAAAGACCATATCCATTTCACCACAGAGATTTTGGTGAGCAGACATCATGTGTACTCTTTATAGTTATTCTGCTTTTTGACATTTGAAATGAGCTAATTTTAAAAAGTGTGGTGGGTTATTATGCATATTTTACTAGGATATGTATTTTACAATGTGAACTCTGTTTTATAATAGTTTAGGAGGTTATGGCCCATTGATTCATTTAAACCCTTGCTGAGCCTGTTTGTATTTTTACTTTATTCCTCTTTCTGGACTGTTAAATCATACACACTTAGCAATTCTTTTTTTCTGTTTTGAATTTGTCCCTCTCTCAAGTGTCAACAATAAGTTTCAAAGCTGTTTTCCAGAATTTAGGAGCACACCCATGACCCCTGATCCAGACTGCCTGTGATTTTGTAGATGTCAGGCATGTCACCTCTCAGTTTTTGTCATTCCGGACTGTACAGCCCAGTTTATCTTTCCTGAGGTCAAGGAATCAGAATTATATACAACTTTCCAGGTGAACACCAGGGATTAGTGACAGGATAGTGTTTTCTCTTTTGTTTCATTTCTCCTTTGTATTCAAAATCTTTTTGATTCCCTTTTTGTGTACTTGTTATGCACAGAACAATATTCTTGGTGTTACAAGAGACATAGAATAAGAGTCTGATTAGTAGGTTTTTGTGGGTCAGGGTGATGGCGGTGTGTCACTCTTCAGCCAAATTGGCATATTAAATACATTGAAATGGAAAATGGTGTATTTTTTAGGCTGTCAGATTGCTAGTTCACATAAACTGTCCATTTAAGCAGTGTTTAATTTTGTTTTGAAGAAAATAAGGTGATGTTTGGCCTACTTTCACATGTTCTTTTATTTTTTTTTTTAGTATGGAAGAGAAACTGAACAGCTTAACAAACTCAGTAGAGGAGATGGAAGACAGAATCTCTTTTCTTTTGATTCAGAAGTTCAGGTATTAATACTTCTTTGAGTATGCCTAGAATTGTTGTGTATTTAGATAAGCTGCATCTTTGAAATGTCGATTTTTTGCATCATTGGGGAATATGGATTGTTTTATATTTGTTGCAGTCGCTTTGAACACATAGCTTAGTAACTCTTTCCTCAAAGCGACTGGATCAAGGATGTATGTTTTTTCTCAGTTCCCTGTGTGGGTTTGACTTCATCTCACTCCTAAAAATGTGCAAAGAACCATTACGGATGTTTTCAGTAACTCTTTTAACCCATTAAATACAGTTGGGATCTAGTGGCAGTATATATCTGCAGTATGAAGAACACCAAGCCATATGAAACACGTGATTTATTTTTTGCTTTTGATGTGGGCCTGTAGAGTTAGGATGATTTTCATGTCTAGCTGAATCCTTCTGTAAATGGAGAGTGGTACAGAAAAGTGCGAGTTTATGGAGCCCTAGTGGCACAGTCATTAAGGTCTTGACTGCTAACCAGAAGGTTGTCAGTTGGAATCCACCAGCTGCTCCTTGGAAACCCCATGGGGTAGTTCCACTCATCTTGTAGGGTCACTGTGAGTCTGAAGCAACTCAGCAATACCTAACAGCAACATATGCATATAAATTTATATATTCTGACCTGTTTCATGAGAGGTGGGTATTTTGGTTGTACTAAGATATATCCAGTTAATGTTTAATTCCATGATATTTTCTAATTCTCCAGTGTTTTTCAAATGGAAAAACTATATAGTGTATAAGTATTGTAAATATTTTCCTAACTGAAAGTACTTAATGAAAAGGTGAAATTATTTGAGGAAGACACTTCTTGTTTTCTTTTGTCTTGTTTTTTTAATGAGGTTCCTGATTTGAATCGTTTTTTAAATTTGAAATAGAAAAGTATGTATTATGTAAGCATTGGAGGTTTTTTCCTTTGTGAAAACTGAGTTATTTGGAGATTAATTTATATTTTTGGTTGCCACTTTGTTTTTCTCTTGCTTTTTTTATTTCTTTTTAAAATATTTTTATGTTATTGAAAATATACGAGGGCCTGCCAATTAAGTTCCCAAACTCATCCTAGAAAAAATGTTACATACCTCATTGCTGAATACCACTGCAGTCACCCTCGAAGTACTCACCTTGAGAAGCTGTGCACCGATGCCAGTGCCTAGTCCACCATTCAAAGCCATTTTGGAACTCCTTTACTGGAATGGCTTACTGGAATGGCCATTAGAGGTGTCGTTATATTACCCTTGATGTCCTGGGTGTCATCAAAATATCTTCCTTTCAGTATTTCCTTTTCTTCAAGTAAAGAAAAAAGTCACTGGGGACCAGATCAAGTGAGTAGGGAAGGTGTTCCAACACAGTTATTTGTTTACTGGCTAAATACTCCCTCACAGACAGCCATGCAATTAAGTTTGTTAACTTGCCACTGTGCCACCATACGCAATGGCCATTCCAGAAGGAGTTCCATAATGGCTTTGAAGGGTGGACTGGGTGCTGGTGTTGGTGTATAGCTTCCCGAAGGGAGTATTTCAAAGGTGATTGTAGTATTTTCAGCAATGAGGCATGTAGCACTTAGAACAATTAAGTTCGTGGACTTAATTGTTGGACCTTGTACATAGCAGAACATACACCACAATCAGCCTATTCTACATGAACACTGAGTGACGTTGGTTACATTCTTCTAGTTCTTGCAACCATCCTCGTCTGCAGCCATTCTTACGCTCCTTTTCTGAGCTGTTCCTCCCCCGTAAACATAAACTTACTGCCCCACAGCTTCTTGTCTAACCTTTTGAGTTCCTGTTGTCCTTTTGATCCCATATAAACCAAAAACCAACCCACTACTGTTGGGTCAATTCTGACTCATAGTGACCCTATGGGACAGAGTAGAACTGCTCCATAAAATTTCCAAGAAGTGCTTGGTGGATTCAAACTGCCAGACTTTTGTTTAGCAGAGGCAGCACTTAACCACTACGCCACCAGGGTTTCCTTGATCCCATATAGATAACTTTTTCTTTAAAGAGCACAGTGCTTGAGGCATACATTCTTTGTTAGCTTGGCTAAACCATGTTTTTTTTTTTTAAAAAAAAAAAGTCTGTAGGGAATATTTTTGGTTTAAGGATAAAGGTTAAAGATGATGTGAGGGCAATGGTTTTGTGGGTTCATCCAGCCTGAAGCTTCATACAATTTCTTGATTTATTTTGTATAAAATGGAAAAGTAAATCATGCTGAAGTGAAACACGCATCTTTCCTTTATAAAAATATGACATAAGAAAATTATTTGGAGAAATTGGTTTTTTAAGTTTTTCTTTTTACCACTCTACTGTTATAGTGTGAGTTATATGACTGAAGAGAGAGAGAGAGAAAGTCTGGCAGACGTTAGGAAAGTTAGTTTTAAGATACTCATTCAGAAGTATCCTTGTTCCAAGCATGTCTGAGCCTTTGGTTTACCCCAGATGATTGGGCTCTAATTGGACATGTCAGGCTCTTTCATTGTACACAAAGGAACCAATTGACTGTGGCTGAAACTAAATCCAGTATCTGTTAAAATCTGTGGTGTAGTATTTGTGTGGTCATGCAACTGAACTGATTTTATATTTGAGCTGTTTATCATCCGACTCGACGGCACTTGGCCATCAATGAGCTACAGTAAGAGGAAAACTCACAGTTGTGATGAAGTTTTAAGAACCACAAATTTCAGGTAATATTTTTCATGAAAGGCAGCCTTGTCGTAGACAAACCCATATTGTCCTGTGTTGAGGATTCTTTCTAAGTGAAGTGTCATGCCATCATTTCAACCATCTATTTTTGGCTACAGTTCAGTATTTAGAGGCATGCTTTCTACTGCTGACCTTAGAGATTAAGAAACCCTGACCGACGGAACAGATGACTCCAACTTTGAACTATGGAGAGTGACGATACGGCCCAGAAGGGAAAGGATTTGGAGGCTGGGGTGGTTTGATCCAGTTTCTCTTCACATTCCACAGTTGGAGTAAGACAGAATGGAGATCAGAGAAACAGGCAGAACTAAGAATTGATTTCCGTGGCTGTGAGTTGCCGCCACTCACTCCACAGACAGATAAATGTTCAAGAGGGAGCTGTCTAATCTCACACAATTACATTGCTTTTGAAGCTGAGTAGACTCGGGTGCTAGGAGGAATCATGTTTTTAGGTGCAAATACTATGCTTTAGGCTTGTTTAAGGAGGATTTGGTCAATGATGCAGAGTACAGTTACTGAAAATTATTCATGTACAATACCTGCCTTGGCTTGAATTACTTCGGTGATTGAGAAAACTTGCTGTGTTTTCTGGCTGAGGTTTGCATTTAGGGCAAGTTTTTTTTTTCCCCCTACTGTGATTCACTCAATCATTTCCTGCTTGCCGTATCTTTGGCCTTAATGAAAGCATAGTAAGTTGTCTCCCAAGCTACACTTTCCTTCCCATTTGTAAACTAAGAATAAAAGCCTCTTTAGACATTCAAAATAAACAGATGAGCTTAGGTTGCCTGAGCCTTGTGAGTGCAGGTCTCTGCGAGTTTCTTTGAGGAGGCACAGATCCTCCCCTGCTAAAAGGAATTCTTCGGCTCCCAAGATATTTTTAACTTTTTATTTTGAAATACCAGCCATTTAAAACATACATCCTTTATGGCAGCCAGGGTACAGCCCCCAGCTCTGTTAGAAATTGAGTCCAGTGTTTATCACTTTCCGAGGCAGATGCCTCTCTCTCTGTTCATCATTTAAACATACGTGGTTCCCAGAGTTCACCCTTGTCCTAGCCCTTTCACCTTGGGTGCCACCCTCCCAAATCCGTATCTCCATCCCAGCCCCCTCCCATTTTTCCAGCCATCTACCTGTAACACCTCGAACTCAGCATGTCCCAATCTCTGCTCACTCTTCCCCCAACTCCACTAGTCATTCTTATTTCCAACTAAGTTCGTGACCTCCCTGTCCACCTGTATCCCTAGTGAGAGGCCATTGTGTTACTCTTGCCATCTCCCACTCCCGTTCCTGCCAGTTTTACCTTCTGCAGAACTCATTCAGGAAACTCCCTGCCATCAGGAGACGTACATATCATTTGTACAATAAACAACTAAAAAAATAAGTAATGTTAGAAAAAGAAATCATGGAAAGTGGGCATAGACTGTCAGGAAGTATCCAGTTTTAATGAGGAGTAAGGGATGATTTCTTTGTGAAAGTGACAAAGGATCAGAGCTGTCTAACCAGAGCACCTTGAACTCAACTTGTCCTAATCTCTACTCACCCTTCCCCCAACTCCGCTACTCAGACTTACTTCAAAACTAAGTTCATGTCCTGAGAGAGATCCTGAAGTGAGGGAATGAGTCAGGGAACTAAGTAGGGGAAGTGGTTCCTGATAAGAACAGCAAGTGCAAAGGCCCTGTGGTAAGAGTACACTTGGTGTGCTGGAAAAATAACAAGGAGGCCAGTGTGGCTGGAACAATGGTTGTACGTGGTCTAGTTGATTTCGAGTAACAGTGACTGTATACAACTGCTTCATAGGGTTTCTAAGACTGTAATCTTTACGGTAACCAATCTGCAGGTCTTTCCTCCTGTGGATCAGCGGGCAGTTAGAACTGCTAATCTTTCTGTTAGCAGCAAACACTCAACCTTTGTGCCACCTGGGCTCCTGGTTGGAACATAAGGGAAAAATGACTAGAGTGATAGGAAATGACTTCTGAGGGGTGGGGGCATCAGGAACTCATGACATTTACAGTTTTGTAGGACATGATCCCAACTTGTAACTTTGATCTTGACTCATATCAGACACTTGTAATCCCCCTTCAAGATTTCACCATCAGTGTTTGAACTTTCTTGCAGGAAAGCTTGAGAATGAACAAATAAAAAAATGCTTAAACATAGGACATCCAGAGCTGCCGTTTTTACTTCTGCTGTTGGTGCAGTTGAGTTGGTTCCAAATCATAACAACCTTGTGGACAAGAGAGTGAAACAGTGCCATGTCCTGCACCATCCTCACAGTTCTGGCTTATGTTTGAGCCCGTTGTTGCAGCCACTGTGCCAGTCGATCTTAAGGGTCACCCTCTTTTTCACTGACCCTCTACTTTACTGAGAGGGGTGTCCTTTCCAGGTACTGGTTCCTTCTGGTAACATCACCATAGTTACTTCTAGGGGGCATTCTGGATACACTTCTTCCAACATAGATTTTTTTCACCCTGGCAGTCCATGGTATATTATTTGCTGTCATCATAGTTTAAAGGCATCAGTTCTTTTATGGTCTTCCTTATTCATGGCCTAGCCTTTCCGTGTGTATGAGGCAAATTGAAAACCCCATGGCTTAAGTCCTGTGCATGTTAGGCCTCAAAGTGACATAATTGCTTTTGGATACTTGAAAGAAGTGTTTTATGTCAGATTTGCATAATGTAGTATGTTTGATTTCTTGAATGCTGCTTCCATGGGCATGATTGTTCATCTAAGTACAATGAAATCCTCTATGATTTCAATATTTTCTCCATGTATCATAATGACCTATAGGGTCGCTATGAGTTCGAATTGGCTTGATGGCGCTGGGTTTATCATAATGCTGCTTATTGGTCCAGTTGTGAAAACTTTTGTTTTCTTGATGTTGAGATGTAATCCATACTGAAGAAAGGCTGAGGTCTTTGATCTTCATCAGTAAGTGTTTCTTCTTCAGTTTCAGCAAGCAAGATTATGTCAATCTACATGTAAATGAGTCTTCCTCCAATTCTTTTGCCCCGTACTTCTTCATATAATCTAGCTTCTCAGATTATTTGTTCAGCACATGGATTGAGTGTGTTGAAAGACTACAACCTTGAATAAACCTTTCCTGACTTTCAACTACTCAGTATTCCCTTGTTCTATTTGAATGACTGCCTTTTAATCTATGCAGAGGTTCCTCATGAGCATAATTAAGTATTCTAGAATTCCCGTTCTTTTCAGAGTTATCCATAATTTGTGGTGATCCACACAATCATATGCTTTTGTATGGTCAGTGAAACACAGGTGAACATCGTTCTGGTATTCTTTGCTTTCAGTCAATATCCATCTGACATCAACAGTGATACCCGTCATTCTGTGACCTCTTCTGCATCCAACCTGGACTTCTGGTAGTTACCTGTTGGTATACTACTGCAACTGTTTTTGAATGATACCGGTATTTTATTTGCTTGTGATATAAATGAGATTGTTCGATGACTTCTGTATTCTGTTGGATCGCCTTTCTTTGGAATGGGCTCAAGTACACATTTTTTCCAGTCTGTTAGCCAGGTAGCTGTCTTCCACATTTTTCGGCATTGATGAGTGAGCGCTTTTCAGCATTCTCTTTGTCAGAACATCTCCATTAGTATTCCACCTATTCAGGAGCCTTGTTTTTCCCCAAGGCCTGCAGTATAGAGTGGACTTCTTCCTTCAGCATTAACCCATTTTTTTTGATATGGTAACTCTCTGTATTCCTTCCATCTTTATTGTTGTTGTTCCCATACTGGGAGACAAATCCATCTTGTTTTGATGTTTACTACTTTGTTCATTATTTTGCTTATAGAATCTTTCAGTGTTACAACTCAAGGCTTGAATTTTTTCTTCAATGCGTTTAGCTTGAGAAATGCCAAGTGTGTTTTTCCCTTTTGTTTTTCTAACTCCAGTTCCTTGCACATTTCATTACAATACTTTACTTTGTCTTGTTGAGCTGCCCTTTGAAATCTTCTGTTGAATTCTTTTACTGCATTGTTTCTTCTATTCACTTTAGGCATTCTGTGTTCAAGAGCAAGTTTCAGAGTTTCTCTGACATGTATTTTGGCCTTTTATTTCTTTTCTTTCTTTAATGACCTTTCACTTTCTTTGTGTATGTTGTCCTTGATGTCACCCCACAGCTCATCTGGTCTTTGGTTACTAATGTTCAGTGCATCAGATCTGTTCTTGAGATGGTCTCTAAACTAAGGTGGACTTGTTTTAATTTTCTTCACCTTGAAGCTTCACCTTGAACTTGCATAAGACTAGTTGATGGTTTATTCTCCGTTTGGCCCCTGGCCTTGTTCTGGATGGTGATAGTGAGTTTTTCTATCATCTGTTCCCACAGATGTAGTTGACTTGATTCTTGAGTATTCTGTCTGATAAGTCCATGTGGATAGTCACTGTTTATGTTGTTGAAAAAAGACATTTCCAAAGATTAAGTCATTGGAGTTATAAAATTCTATGCAATGCACAGAATTGTTTCTGTCACCAATGCCATATTTTCCACGTACTAACCCTTTGTTTCCAACTTTTATATTCCAGTCACTAGTAATTACCAATGTATCTTGATTGCATGTTTGATCAATTTGACACTGTAGAAGTTGGTTTAAAAAAATGTTTAGTTTCTTCATCTTTCTTCTTAGTGGTTGGTGTGTGACTTTGAATAATAATTGTATTAACTGGCCTTCCTTGTAAGTGTATGGATAGTATCCTATCACTGACAATATTCTATTTCAGGACAGATCTTGAAATATCCTTTTTGACAATGAATGTGATGCCATTCCTCTTCAATCTATCATTTCGGTCGTAGTACACCATATGATTGTCTGTTTCAGAATGGCCAGTACCAGTCCATTTCATTTCACTAATGCCTGGGCTATTTTTAAGCATTCCATTTCATTTTTATGATTTCCAGCTTTCCCTGATTTATACCTCATACATTCTCTGTTTCTATTATTAACGCACAGTTGCAGCTGTTTCATCTTATTTTGAGTTGTACCACACTAGCAGATGAAGGTTCTGAAAGCTTGACTCCATGTACTCTGCTTTGAGGAGGCAGCCGTTCCCTAGTCATATTTTGATGCCTTCCTACCCGAGAGGCTGATCTTCTAGTACCGTATGGGACAATGCTCTGCTATCCACAGGGCTTCACTGTCTACTTGTTTAAGAAATGTATTACCAGGTCTTTCGTCCCAGTTGTTTCTTGCTCTGGAAGCTCCACTGAAACTTGTCTACCAGTGATGTGTAGCTTCTGGCATGACAGCAACACAAAGCTACTACAGTGTGAAAAACTGACAGATGAGTGAATTTTTACTTATAACTCTACGTTAATGCCTCTTTTTTCCTTTTTTTTTGTAATGATTCATTATCTGTTTTCTAGAGGTTGGACTTTTCGGGAATTGAACCTGATATAAAACCATTTGAAGAAAAGTGTAACAAGCGTTTCCTGGTAAATTGCCATGACTTAACTTTTAATATTTTGGGTCAAGTTGGAGACAATGCAAAAGGACCACCCACAAATGTATGTATGGCTTTTTTCTTGTACCTCCATTGAACCCATGCATAAGGAAATGCCTTTTTCTTTTAATAGCCAAGAACTAATTTACTGGATAAAAATTCCATTTCTACACAGTGTGATAAATTTGGCAGGAAATAATTTCATCCATCTCTTTCTTTTGCCAAAATATCAGTATGTTTTCATCTTGAGAAGATTCATGGAAGTCTTACCTAACCAGAATAGTAGGTTAGAGTAGGCCCTTGACTCTTCAAGAGGGACAGGTCACCAGAACCTGGAAAATCCTCAAGCTTATGAGTTCTACCAGTGGTTGTGTTTTCTTCTGTGAAACTGATTCATAGCCATGACTAATGAACATCAGTGTATGCTTGGGTATAGATGCTATGCAGTTAGCTAGATGCACTCCCTGTTCTCATCATTCATTCATTCATTTTGCAGAGAAAATTCTAGTTGTTACCTGTTGCAGATTATTTGAGTTGCTTAGAAATACCTAAAACTAAAATCTTCAAAGAGATTGTATTTTATGTGTACCTTTCATTTTTGGTCCTGGTTTTGTCTTTTAAAAATACCAGCAGTGATGGTGAATTCTCTTCAACAGATTGGCTGAAATGCACTAGCGGACTTTCTGTGTGCAAAGGGTTAATCTTTATGCCATCTGGCATGAAATTTCTCTTTGTGACCAGCTTTCAAATGCCATCTGTAGAGAGGAAGCATGTCTTCCAAAACTGCTGATGGGGCAAAGCTTTTGTCAAGTAATTTGATGTTGATTGATGCTATCTTACGTGAAATGTGTAGTCTGTAAGTTGTAGCCTAGCAAAAGTAAAGACTCCTTTTTAGCTTAATAATATTGTCATAATTTCTTTAGGTAATTTTATCTACATGTAGAGGATTAAGTTCATTCATTGAGTAATTGATGCTCTTAAAGCATAAGCTTATGATTTCTACTGTTTTGAATTTATAATGTGTGAAATTATTTACACCTGATCAAATTCCAAATTTGTCACAGTCTGTTATTTTTTACTGCTCTTTCTTAGAGGCAAATGAGCCATAATGCAATTTTCGCTAAGGGTTTAACTTGGAGTGGAACTGAATCACAGCAGCTTGAGTGATTTAAAAAAAGAAAAGAAAAACTATATTACAATTTGTGTTCCTTCTATGTGCATCTCCCCAACACCCAAAAAGTATTATAGTCATTTTAAAATGTCACCAAATTTACTTCCAGGTTGAACCCTTTTTTATCAACCTTGCTGTATTTGATGTAAAGAACAATTGTAAGATTTCAGCTGATTTCCATGTGGACCTAAATCCCCCATCTGTCCGTGAAATGCTGTGGGGCAGTGATGGAAACCTCGGAGGTTCTTCACCTGAGCCTTTCATCCATGGAATTGCTGAATCTCAGTTACGCCACATAAAAAAGGTAAGGGATAACCTTTAGCCTTTGTGGTGCATTCAGAATAAGACACAGATGTAGCCTTGGGTTTTTGTTGTTGTTTTTTCATGATTTGGGGCCAGTGTTTTCATTTGCATTCCAGCTCTTGTCAAGTCTGTCTGTAGGTTTTTTTTGCTGATGAGTGAAGTTGGAGGAAAACAAGGAAACCGGCAAACATGCTAGTAATACCCTGGCTGAGTAACATTTTGAGTGGACCATGATGTGAGACCCAAAGGAAGTATTTTTAAGATGGAATACTGATAACGTATCTCCCCTCCCCCATGTGCATACTTCTGAGCAAGGTACTGGGTTCCCTAATGGTTTGAAGAAATAATAGTCCTGCAGTAACTGTCACATCCCCAATTCCCACATGTGTTTATGAAGTAGATAGTTTTAAGGAAGCATAAAGATTCGGTCTACACATTGTCAAGGGAGTTGAAAAGCAACGGAAGGGAACTGGTTGTGTCTTGGCTGTAATGCTAGCTTCTTCTGTCCTGTCTGGTATGTTGAACCCCCTTTACAGAGACCTGAGCAGTTCCCTGTTGTGTTGACCAGACTGAAGGCCATAAGAAGTTAGAGGGAGCAGAATTAGTGGTCTTCACTCTAGACCTCTGCCCCTGAAAGGAAACTAGAATGTGGCATAAAATTAAAGTGAGAAGAGGTATAAGAACAATGTAACTTACATTGTGAGAGGACTTAGTTTTTCCAAAATAAAAATGCTGTAACCTTTATCTTCATTGTAAAGATAAGTGCATACTAATGTAGAAAATTCAAGCAATACAGAAAGTATAAAGAAGAAAGCAGAAGGTACCATCCATAGATCATAACTATAAACATTTTAGTGAAATTCTTTCCAAACATTTCTGCTGCTTATCTAAACACATACTTTCTATATACGCTGTTATAAAAACTATCATATTCATTCTATTTTATAGCTACTTCATTCATTTAGCAACATTACAGTAAATAGATGTTACCATCTTTTATCAGTATTTAGAGCAGAGCTAACATTATTATCATTATTTCCAGCTAACATGGTATTCCAGTCAGGATATTTCTATTTTTCAGATGTCATGCATGCACTGTATTGAACATCCTTGTGTATACATCTTACCTCATTTGTTGGATTATCTGTTGTTTTAGTCAGCTAGTGCTGCTCTAACAGAAATACCACAAAGTGGATGGCTGTAACAAAGAAAGGTTTATTCCTAACAGTCCGGTAGGCTACAAGTCCGCATTCAGGAAGTCTGCTCCAAGGGAAGGTTTTCCCCCTTGTCGGCTCTGGAGGAAAGTCCAGTATTGCATCAGTCTTTGTCCAGGAAGCATCTTGGTGCAGGAACCTCAGGTCTGAAGGACACACTCTTCTCCCAGTGCTGCTTGCGTGCTGATGTGAGGGTCCCAATTCTCTGCTTGCTTCTCTTTCCTTTTATCTCTTGTAGGACGAAAGGATTAAGGGTAGGGCAAGCCACACTCCAGGGAAACTTCCTTTACAGTGGAGCAGGGAGGTGATCCTATGAAGGGATTTACAGTTTCACCCTAATCCTTTAAGATGCAGCACAGGAAAATCACAGAATGGAGGACAATAGCAAAATATTGGGAATCATGGCCCAGCCACATGGCTACACATATTTTGGGGAGAACACAGTTCAATCCATGATAACTGTTTGGCATAATTTCCCAGCAATAGGATTTTCTGGTTCAAATATTATGTTCATTGATTCAGAATGCTAAGTGGTAGGGAAAACCTACATGGCTGTCACTGCTATTTGGGAATATGGATCTGTGGTAGTCTCCCCACCCCTAGTTGTGCCTCATTCTCTATAGCCCCTTATTTTGTCATCTAGACTAGATTGTTCACTTGTATGATGGTATATGCTTCTAAAAGACAGGTGGAGTGAGTACAGTATTGAGAACCTGCTACTGGATTATGTGTTGAAAATTTCCCCCAGATATGAAATAAGTCATTTTCAGCTAATGATATGTATACTGGTATTATGACTTTGATGTACTCAGCTGTATGTTTCATGCAAGGAGCTTAATTTGTGGTTTCAGCTATCATCCACTTGGTAATTGAGATCACGAAGAAAAGCAGCACTTTTTGATACCTCCTGTGTGTTAGTATTTGTCCAACATCTCATGATAATCATGATAGTGTTGTGAAATAGTGTAAGGATTATTGTTTTACAGATGAAGAAACTGACGTTCAGAGAGGTTAAATAAGCTGTGTGTCATTTACATGGCCTGTCTTGGTGAAGGTGGACTTTGAACCCAAGTCTATTTGAAAGAACGTAGCCTTCATGACTGTACAGAACTTGATTAAGCACTGAAATTTATAACATAGTGATACTAGAGGACCTTGGACTCTGAGAACAGGCAGTGGTCAGGAGTTAACTTAAAGGACCACATGGAACATGGTGGACCTGAGGTGGGCTTCAGAAGCATGGATGAGAGCTGGCCTCAAGTGGCTTTATTCTGTAATTTTTCTTAGTCATTTAAAGATACCAGGAAATGACCATTTTCTTTAAGAAGATGAGCATTTTGTTTTCAAGAAGTTTTTTTTTCACAACTTTTGCATGTAAGACTAGGACACAATACTATGTAGGAGTGAGTCTAAAAGTTAGATCTGCATACTGATCTTTGTTCACTAATTTTATACTGTTTATTTCTTACTACAGCAATAATATTTTGGGAAACGCTTATTATTGCCATTGTATTTCTCTAGGTACTTTATCTGTATGAGTCATTTAATTGTCATAACAACCCAGTAAGGTTTGGTAGGTACTGTTAGTATCCTCGTCTTACAGATGAGGAAGCTCATTTGAGTGGTCAAATGATTTGTCTAAAGCATTTGTAAGTCTAGCAGGCTCCAGACCCAGGCATTTACCTCTATACTGTACCATTTCACTAGAGAGAGAAAAATAGCTCAGTTCCCCAGTGTGGCTGGAAAGGGCTAGCTGGCAGCCCTGTTGCTTCTAGATCTAGCATTAATCAAGTAGCTGTGTTATCTGTATGAAGAGGCTGCTCTAGGCCACCTGCTCCCTAGAATCATGCTCTGTGGTAGCTTCCTACAGAACAACGGGATAACCACAGGGAAAGAGAAAGCTGGGTCCATCACAGAATGTGTTGACCTCGCTGACACCAAACAGCCACTGTAACCACCTGCCTTTACTCTCGGCTGCCTGGCAGTTTGTTCCCCCGTGCCCTGAATGAGCTCATTCCACTCTGCTCCCACTGTTGGACCCTGACTGACCTTAGGTTTGGTGGTGTTGGGGGAGCTGCTTGACTTTTGGGGGGGGTCTGCCTACCTGTGGTTCTGTGGGCACCCAACCATCAAGCAGCAGTTGTTGGGCTGGGGAAGGGGTTCAGAAGCCCCCCACCACGTGTCTTGCCATGCCTCAGAAGCTGTGTAATTGTTAGGGGCTAAGTGGGGCCAACATGGTACATTCTCTAGAGGGAAGGGGCAGTGAAATATGTAAGAGTCACCCTGGGGAGCACAGTCATGCCTCCTTGGTGGGAATGGACGAGTAGGACAGAAACCTGGCCTAAGGGACCAGTCTCCCTGCCCACACAAGATTCCTGGGCTTTGTCTGCTACCTTTCTGAAGTCTGGAATCAGGAGGAGGATAGAAAGCTAATGGGCTAAAAGGCAAAACAGCTCTCAGAAAGTGTCTGCCCACACTGGATTCCCAGGTTACTTAAAAACGAACATCACTTCAGCATCCTCATTTGTAAAATGTCAGTTATGACGGTCCTTGCGTTGAAGGGCTGTTGAAGGTTTGTTGTCCCTAGGGAAGCACTCAGCGTTGTGCCAGACACACCACATACATTCACTACAGCTTAGACCAGTGATGAACAACTGAAAATGACAGGTCTTTGGCTTTCATCAACAACTTTAAAATTATAATTCACATTGCTGGAATCATTGTGGGGAAATGCCTGCAGTGTTGGAAATGGGGAAAAATAAGTGCTCTGTAATGTTAGCCACGATAATCATCATTATTACTAATCTAATCCAGCCTCATCTGTGTCAGATGAGAGATGGACGCACCACAAAGCTAAGAGGCCATATAGCATAGGTTCTGTAGTCTGAAGGTCCTGGCTTTTGTCCTTCTCAGCCACCTACCTCCATGTAATCCAAAGTAAGCTATAAAACCTGAACCTCAGTTTCCTGATCTGTAAAATGTCTATATAGTAGTGCTGGCATTGGAGGGTTTCTAAGGAAAGAATGCGGGAAAAACATCCAGTGCAGACAACATGGCAATTGGTAAGTGTCAGATTGCATTAAAGATCCACTGCTGAGCCTCCGTTCTGCCAGCTGCTACTTACAGCTTTAGTAGCATGGTCCCAACAGTCTCAGAAGCCAAGTTCTGTGAGTTTGAGATACTTCAGACTACTCTAGTAACTGGGTAGCTTAAGTACATTGTTTTACTTAAATCCCTTAAAGTATATAAATAGTTGTTATCATCACCCCCATTTCGTCGATGAGAAATCTGAAATGCAGGGTGGCCATAACTTGCCTAAACCCATAAATGATGCGTCCAGAATTTGAACTCAGCAAATGTGACTCCTCAGCAATTTTAAGCCATTTGTGTTCTGTGTTTGCTCCTTGAGGATTCAAAGCCAAAGCAGCTATTACCCAGCTTGTCACAAAGTTGTTTGACATTGTGGGGAATTACTTAGCTTCTAACACTCGGTTTTCTGTTCTGCCCTGTCTCCTTTGAAATGTTCTCTCTGTAACAAATGAGATAATGTGTCTGAAACTCTAAAAATTGGAAAGCGCTGTCTTAACACAGTTGGTAATGATATCAAGTAGAGAAATCCAACTTGGTAGAGCCCCAGTGATGGATTTTTCCACTCAAATCAATTTGTATGGTGCTCCTTTAACTAGCAGACATAACCAACTAACAGTCTGTTTTCAGGATATTCTATTTGGAAGGAGCTTAATTCGATATAGGGGATGATGTGGTTTTTCATACCTTCAGAGAAAACTGATAGAATACTAATTATGTCTTCATGGATACCCTTAAAGTGTGGGGGGACAAAAAAGAATTTGGGATCCTCGGTTCTCTTCCTTTCCATTGAAAGCAACAGAGCTCTTTGGTATCAACAAAGGAACATTTTCTGTAGGGTGACTCCATTTTATGTGGCATGGAGCAGTAAAATTTGCTTCTTTCTTAGTTGCATTTAGTATTAATTAAATGTGAGTGAATTACTCAGGAGTGACGTGCATATGAATGTGAAAGATGAACAGTATTTTAGTACATGCCAATTAAGCCAAAGAATGCATTAGGCCTAGAACCTGTTTCTTCTGGTTGGAACGCCCGCTGAGATTTTGCATTTCCACTGAATTTGAATCTATATTTTAGCTAGATACCCGAGTCAAGCTTATGTATAACTTCCTTTGAATTTGTTGGAAATGCAAATTCTCAGCTGAGAACATGTTAGAAATGCAAATTCTCAGGAGGGATTTGAACCTGAACACACCGCGCCTGTCCTGCCTGTGGGACGCCCTGGAATACACCTGTAGACTGAGCCACATGGGAGGTTAAGCCGCAGTCATGACACTTGAGCTTTGGGGGTAATAGAGGAAAAGTGAAGTCCATTTTGAAAGGAACACTGGGAGCTTTGAAAACTGTATGAAGATAAGTTATCTAAATCTAGAGTCCTAATGTAGAGGGTTGTTGAAAAAAAGAGGGAGACCCTCAGTGAGATGACTAGACACAGCAGCTGTGACGACAGACTCAGACATACGAGTTGTGTGTGAAGATGGCACAGGACTGGGCAGTGTTTCATTGAATTATAGATGAGGATAAGGTAGAGCTGACTTAGTGACAGCTAACAACGTTAGGATATAATCCTTTGTTGAATATCAAGCTACTCACCACCTTGGAGCTGATTTCAACTGGTAGGGAGCCTGTAGAGCTGCGGCGTAGGTTTTCCCAAGTTCTAACTCTTCACAGGAGCAGGCCGCATCACATCTTTTTCCCATGGAACAGCTGGTGGTTTTGAACAGCTAACCTTTTGGTTAGCAGTCAAGTGCTTTAACCTGGCAGCATTCTACACTAAACGCTGTAGACAGCCCTGTGGAGCAGTCATACTCTGTCACATATGGGGTTGCCATGAGCCAGAATCAACTGTCAGCAGCAAGTTTGGTTTCTTGGTCTGTGTTCAATAGTCTACTAGGAATCATTAACCAAAGAAGTGTATGTATGTGGTTAAGGGAAAATTTTAGAAGTCTAATGGAAACATTGTTTTCTAGGGCATTTTCTCAGTGACGAATCCACATCCTGAAATTTTTCTGGTTGCACGGATTGAAAAAGTACTGCAAGGCAACATTACACACTGTGCAGAACCCTACATCAAGAATTCGGACCCAGTGAAGGTATTTATAAAGATTGGGAGCATTTCCACTTACAGTGTAGAATTTGCCTTTTATGGATGTTTTAAATTACATTGCCAGTGACCCCCTAGGAATGAGAAAAATGTATTCCCTGAGCAGGCCATATATTCTGAAGAGATTGTACGCTATGGAAGTATGCATGCTGCAGCTTGAACATGCAATGTTTTTTTCTTTTCATGTGTGCTCTGTTTATGTGACAAACTGATTTCTGCTTATCAAAATGAGCTGAAGGCTTTTAGACAGCATCTGTTAATTGACACCAAGTCCTTGCCAGTAGCCACTCTTTCCCCACCCCCAGCCCTGTGTACCTCTCGAGAATGTCAGAGCTGGGAGGGTTAGAGATAATCCAGTCCTGTGCCTCCCAGATGCTGGTTGGTTCCTCTATTTACTTGTCTCCCTGTTGAAGTAACGAAGATATAGACAGGTTGGCAAGTGCTTCATCAAACCGAACATAATACAAATTAGAAGGACTGTCCTGAGAGCTGTGTCCTTCCTATTTTTGAACGTTAAACCTCTCTGTCATGAACTGTTAGCAGTTTAAATGATAGGATTTAAAATTCAAGTTATATTATCTTACGTCCTTTTAAGTGGCAAAATTAAAAGTTGGCGGCCCTCTGCCAGTCATCCAAATATCTGGACCACCAACTCCAAGCATTTGGAAGCTGTTGATCTAGCCTCAGCCCCTCGTTTTATACATAAGAATACTGAGGCCCAGAGAAGGGAAGTGTTTGTGGCACATTTGGTCAGCAGCGCTCCAGTTACTGTGCATTTCTCAACAGTTGATCTGGTGTACGTCTGAATGGTGTTCATTAAGTGGAAGATGCTGAGGAGACATGTGACTAATTTATAGGGGAATAAAATGTCTTCACAGTGTAGATAAACGCCTCCAGCTTCAGCATTCGGTACCCTTGGGAGGAGCATCCAGCCAGTGTTTCACAGACTGCTTAGACTCCACGGGCCGTCTATCTCCTTTGTCATCTCTCAGTGCCTGTGCAAACAGCAGTTCCTGCCCACATTAGACTAATTGTATTGACTCTTGGTCATTTGTTCCTTTTCTTGGGAATAAAAAGACCACGTTTAGCCTGAATAAGCTTGTCCAAAGAAAGACGAGGGTTTGCTGGGATGCGAAAGCAAATGCTAAAATGACTTAGAACTTTTCTAGCCATGGTCTTTGGTGCAAAACATTCCCTTAACCCATTAGCCAGTCTTGTGATATATTGATGAGACTGTTAATGAGAAAACATAAAGCCTGTAAGAAACACTTTTAGTCTTGGACTGTTAATAGCTGTTGTGTATCGCATTGTATTTGTGGTTATTTATTAGAGAATTTTGATGTTTTGTGTGAGTAAGTTGGGGGATTGTTGGGTCCTTGGCAGTTGGAGCTAATACAAACTTTTCTTCTTATTTCTGACCTCAGACAGCACAGAAGGTATACAGGACAGCTAAGCAAGTGTGTGGACGGCTGGGCCAATACAGAATGCCCTTTGCCTGGGCTGCCAGGTTTGTTAAATGGAGTCCTGGCCCTTCTCTTCTGGCTCAGATGGGACATTGGGGGCTCTTGTCCTGATCAGCATTCTGTAGGATGTTTCTGGCTGACCAGTTGTATTTTGGGACACTCGGGATGTAAGACTTCTTTTTTTTAGAATGTCCTGTGTATCAAAGGCCCTGTCGTTTCTTCCTATATCTTGCTTTGAGAAATTTTCTGTGGCTTTAGTTACCGATCTGACTGACACCATTTAATTTGATTGCATATTAAAGCAGAGCCTATTTGCTAAAATGTTAGAATTCTTTCCCCCTGAAAGCCAGAAAATCTAGTGAATTACGTACAATATGTCCACTATTCAGAGCTGGCTGGCATTATGCTGTGAAAATCTTTCATAGAATAATTCTGGAAAATGCTCTAAAAATTAGAAGGCAAGGAATTCAGTTATTAACTGCCAGTATAATTAAAGATTTTCTTGCTTCTTGATGAGAAATTCAGTGAACTTTTCAGCGGTGGTGTTGAGTATCATCTGTCTGTCTGCCCATCTGTTTCTGTCTGTCAGTCTGTCATCTGTCTGTACCATACTATATGGTATGTTACATTATTTTGACCAGTTTTGACCTATTCTTGCCAATTCTGTACACAGTGATGGCTTCCAACACATTTCTTGCTTATTCTCCCTTTGAAGTAGATGTTCACAGGCTTGTTTATAGGTGCAGCCTGTACAGCTCACTGGAACTTCTTGGGAAAGGGCAACATGTTCTGAATAATTCAATTAATTATGTTCACTGGGTGCTGGGGAGTAGCATAAGGGTAGGAGATTCTAAGTTAATTAACTCTTCTGTCTGTCACTATTTATAATCATTTCATTTTTTTTAGAAGGTCTCAAATTGCGTTGTACATTGACAGATGAAAAGACACATTGTCCTTATTTTGCAGCCTGGTGAAAAGATAGGCTAGGGTAGGTAAATGGCCAAAAAAAAAAACAAAAAACCCAAATAATCCAAAAAACAAACCGGAGGTTGGTCTATTTAGACATTATAAAAAGTCAACTGCCGCTTGTAAATATTAGCATGCTTTTTGATGCCTCAGCCTGAAAAGGCAATTGCTGCTGTTTTTATTAACAGTGATTAAGTGCTAACTCTGTATCAGGCACTGGATAAGTGCTTCACATGTATTTTCTTAAGTGGTAGGCACTATTTATCCCCATCTTGGAGATGACAAAATTCAGGCACACAAGCTACAGTAATCCTTGCCAGTGGTCACCCAGCATGTGGCCAAGCAGGGGTCATAACCTGTATCATCTGTCTTCAGGATATTCCGTAGAACACTTTGTCATAGTGTTCTTTTTCTGGTCATAGCAATAATTCCTTGGTGCTATTTTGCCAGTAGATAAATAAATTTTAAAGTCCTCAAAGTAGAGGCTTTGATTGCCAGTTCTGATGAGGAATCTTGGTGGTTCTCTTGCTGTCATCCCAGAATTATTTTGGTTGTTAGTAATAGCAGGAACCTACTCTAAAGACTTGGCTGGGATATTTAAAAGATGTATGATAAACCCCTGTGTACTGAAAACACCAGGAGGTATGCTTAGAAGTAGTTACAGCAGTTAATGACTGTAACCCCATCTTCAGAGGTTCTGCCAGGGTAAATTGTTTTGGGCTGTGGCCCTTTCTAATATTCTGGTTGCTTGTACGTTACTTCCCATTTTGGAAGTAAAATAACTACTTAAGATCAGGAGAAGGGAGAAGGAATAGTTCTAATTTATATTGAAGACTACATATAAAATTTCCATAAATATATAATTTCATTTTATCAATTTGAAGCTGTATTTTAAATTAGATAAAATGCAGGTACATGAAGTGTTCGATTTGATGGATTCCACAAATGTATACAGTTGTGTAACCACCACCCCAACCCAGATTTGGGATTTTTTTTTTATCACCCTAGAAAGTTCCTTCCTACCCCTGCCTGATTAGCCATCAGTCACCCATCCAATGTTCACTCTAGTGACTTTTCTCTATTCTGGAACTTGATATAAATGCAATCTTATGGCATATACTTTCTTTGTGTTTGGCTTCTGTTTCTCAGCATGTTTTTGAGATTCATCTATCTTATCGTATGTATTAGTAGTTCATTTTGAGTAGCATCCCACTGAGAATATGGCATTTTTTCTCCTCCATTCCTTTGTTGATAGATATCTGTGTCATTATCAGTTTGGGAGTATAAAAAATCCAGAGTGAACGTTCTTGGACCAGCCTCTGTGTGGACGTACACCATCATTTCTCTTGGGTAAACACCTCAGAGTGGCATTGCAGACTCGTAGGGTACATAGATACTTAACTTCTGGAGAAACTGTGAAACCATTTTCCAAAGTGGTTTCATGATTTTACACTGCCACCAAAACTCATTTTGTTTTAATGTATCAATGTTTTCGAATATAAAAGAATTTTTCTGTTGTTGTTTCAGGCCCATTTTCAAAGATACCCAAGGCTCTCTGGATGTGGAAGGGAAATTTTCTCCTTTGTATAAACAAGACAGTAGCAAGCTTTCTAATGAAGATATTCTCAAGTTGCTGTCAGAATACAAGAAGTGAGTATCTGGTATTATGGCAGTAGATGGATCTAATCAATGAATTGCGAATTATGAGTTGTATATGGGAGAAACTGAGGGCTCACAATTTTAAATTTGGACCTTGAGTAAGCAATGTGTTTAGTAGTCATAATTTTAAAATATAAAATATTCTTGTTTTACACCTAGGCCAGAGAAGACCAAATTACAGATAATTCCTGGGCAGCTAAACATCACAGTAGAATGTGTTCCTGTGGACATATCAAGTAAGAACTGGTATATTGGAAATGAAGTTTAAGTTCTGTATTTGACTTTCAGGTTTTTATCTTTTCAGTATTTCTGTTGACATTTGTATGGTGAGTGTTTACTGAGAAGAAAGGAACTTTATTAGGTTGCTTTTATCAAATATCTCTCCATATATAGTATATTATGATAGATCTTATCAGTTTCTGCTGCTTTTTTTCTTGGTTAAGTTACTGCTTCTGTTACTTTGGTGGCATAGTATTTAAATGCTGTGGCTGCTTACCAAAAAGTTGGCATTTGAAATCCACCAGATTCTCCCTGGAAACTATATGGGGCAGTTCTACTCTGTCCTGTAGGGTTGCTGTGAGTCAGAATCCACTTGACAGCAGTGAGTTTGGTTTTGGATTTATAAAACTTTTGGAGTCCTGGTGGTGCAGTGTTTAAGAGCTCAGCTGCTAACCAAAAGTTTAGCAATCTGAATCCACCAGCCACTCCTTAGCAATCCTCTGGGGCAGTTCTCTGTCATATAGGGTCACTGTGAGTCAGAGTCAACTCGACAGCAGTGGGTTTCTGTCATCAACTAAGGGATCAAAAAGGAGGAGAACTTCTAAGTACAAGAATCTCAAGATCCCATGTAAACGTGGACAGAAGGCAGAGAAGACAGTCTTTTAAAACTAAAATGAAATGACTAGTAAATGTTTGAAAAAAAAATTCAATCCCTGTGATAATCTCAGGAATGCAGGTTAAAGCAACTAGATTCTTGTGCATATCTCTCATGTTCATAGAAATGTTTAAAGTGATACTGTCTAATGCTGGCTGGGATTTGGCCAGGCACCATCACATACTGCGAGTAGGAGTACAGTTTGCCGATAGATTTCCATAAGTGTCCATAACTAAAGCATTCCAACTCAGGGATTTTATCTATCTATTCATTCATTAGCTGAACAAATATTTAATTAGTAAACACTGAGTACCTACTAGGTGCTTTACACTTAACTGGTAACAAACGAAAAACAAATAAATGAGTAAATTTAGCTTGTGATAGGAATGGGCTGCCTCTGTGAAGCTCAGAATGTGAAGGGAGAAGTTGGCTAGCTCAGTGTAGTTGAGATCGCACACTCCAGACTGAGGGAATCACACATGTAAAGACCTCAAGATGCAAATCAGCTTGATTTGTTTGAACGAAAAGGGAAGCCAGCATGGCTCTAGTGTAGTGGGAGATGGGAACAATGAAAATGGGAGATGATGTAGAAGAAGTAGGAAGGATCAGGTCAAGGCAGGCCTTGTGTACGCTGTGGTAACTCCTTCAAAGCGTGGCTTTTATTCTAAGTGCAATGACAAGTGCCGAAAGGATTCTAAGCAGGGAAGTGACATTGAAATTTCATTTTACAACATCTAAGAGTAGAATGTACTCTTTTTCCTTAAAGAAACACTTAAAATGTAGAGAGGAATAGACCAACGAACAAAATAGAGAATTGGTAAATAACACCATCCATCTGTGAACAGCTGATACTTGACAAAGGTCCAAAGGTCATGAACCAGGAAAAAAATAGTCTCTTTAACAAATGGTGTTGGCAAAATTGGATATCCACCTTCAAAAAACTGAAACGAGACCCGTGTCTCCCGCCTTACACAAAAACTAAGTCAAAATGGATCAAAGACCTAAATATCAGACCTAAAACTATAAAGATTATGGAAGATAAAATAGGGACAGCAGTGGAAGTTCTAATACACAGCTTAGACAGACTACAGAATCTGACCAACAGTGCACAAGCAACAGAAGAGAAAATAGATAAATGTGAACTACTAAAAGACAAACACTTAGGCTTATTCAAAGACTTTATCAAGAGAGTTAAAAGACAAGCTACAGAGTGGGATAAGATATTTGGCAACTATGTATCAGATCAATATCTAGTTTACGTAATCTATACAGTAATACAAAATATCAACAAGAAGAATACAAATAACCCAATTAAACAATGGCCAGATGAGATAGACAGACACTTCACCAAAGAAGACATCTAGGCAGCCAAAAGACATGTGAGGAAATGTTCATGACCATTAGCTACTAGAGAAATCCAAATCAAAACTACAATGAGATACCATCTCACTCCAACAAGGTTGACCATGATCCAAAAAAACACAAAACAACAAATGCTGGAGAGAATATGGAGAGATTGGAACTTTCGTACACTGTTGGTGGGAATGTAAAATGGTACAACCTCTTTGGAAGGCAATTTGGTGCTTCCTTAAAGAGCTAGACATAGAAATACGATATGATCCAGCAATCCTGCTGCTTTGGAATGTATCCTACAGAAATAAAGGCAGTCACACAAACAGATGGATGTGCACGACTATATATTGCAGCACTGTCCACAGTAGCAAAAAGATGGAATCAACCGAGGTGCCCATCAACAGATGAATGGATAAACAGATTATGGTATATTTACACAGTGGAACTCTATGCAGTGATAAAGAACAGTCATGATTTTATTAAACATCTCATAACCTGGAATCAACTGGAAGACATTATAAATGCTGAGTGAAATCAGTCAGCTGCAGAAGGATAGATATTGTATGACACCACTATTATAAAGACTGAAGGAAAGCTTACACACAGTAGAAAATCTTTCATGGCTACAAGAGTAGTGAGGGAGGGAGAGGGTTATTCATAGATTATATAGTCGATAGGAATTCAGTTAGGTGAAGAAAGTGACAGCACACAGTAGAAGGCAGGTTGGCATAACTAGACTAGACTGTAAGCTAAAAGGTTTTCTAAATGCAACCCAACATTTTAAAGGACATAGCAGCAGGGACAGGCATCTGGGGACTATGTCTTCAGGGGACATGGAGGTCAATTGGCATAACTAGTCTTTTTCTAAGATAGTCTTCTGTACCCCATACTGGTAAGTGGCGTCTGGGGTCTTAAACCAGCAGGCTGCCATCTGAAGTACATCAGTTGGTCCCAACCCACCTGGAAGAGATGACAACCAAGAGCATGAAAGACATGAGGAAAAATGAGCCCAGGAGACAGAAAGACCTATACGACTGGGAGACTACATCACCATGAGATGGAAGAACTAGATGGTGCCTGGCCATCACTAAAGACAGCCCCGACAGTGAACACAGTGTAGAGTCTGTGATGTAGTACGAGGAAAAGGGGGAGTGCAGATCTAGAACTCTATCAAGAGACCAGGCCTTATGGTCAGAAAACCTGGAGGCCCCCCTTACAACATGGCCCCTGGACTTGCTGCTAGCCCAGAGTTGAGACCAGTACTGAAGCCAACATTTCAGACAAAGAATGAACTGGACTTAGGGACAGAGTGATGCAGGTGGTTTGTGTACTTTATATATACACACACACACATATGAGTCTGTTCAACTGATCTCTTTTTAGAGGGGACTGGAGAGGAGGGGACAAATGCTGGTTGAGTGGATACTGGAAGGAAAGACCAGAGGGGATGAATGTGCTGTCGCAGGGTGAGGAGAGCAGATAGAGTTCCATAGAGTTGGGTGCTTGGAGTTTTATATGGCAAATTGACTTGGGTTGTAAGCTTTCACTTCATCACAATGAATGAATGAATGAATGTAGATAGGAGTTTAGCCTAATGATATTCTTTGAAAGGTTATTTACGTTGGGGAATACTTGAAAACAACCAGAGAGTTCAACACTGTGCATCTAGTTAAACCAGTTACCCAGTACCATCAAGTCACTTCTGATTCTGACAACCCTGGCCATGTCAGAGTAGAATTGTGCTCCATAGAGTTTTCTGTGGTGGATGTTTTTGGAAGTAGATTGCCAGGCCTTTCTTCCAAGTTACTGCTGTGTGGACTTGAGCCACCCAACTTTTTGGTTAATGGCTGAGCCTGTTAACCATTTGCATCTGCTGAGAGATTCTAAGCCAGTTACGATACACAAAATCAAAACCAAACCAGGAGCTGTCAGGTAGGTTCTGACTCATAGAGACCTTATAGGGCAAAATAGAAGTGCCCCATAAGGTTCTCCAGGAGTGCTTGGTGTATTCAGACAGCTCACCTTTTGGTTAGCAGCTACAGGTCTCAACTACTATGTCACCAGGGTTTCTATTATCGTCCACAGATATCATCACATTTTCTGGCAGCCATTAAAACTAATGTTTACATAGTTCAAGGAATAAGATATTAGATCAAAATGTCAAAAGAACCAGGATTAGTCTCGATATCCAGGAAGATTTCTCTTTTATTACTATGTAAAATGTTCAAAAAGAAGACTAGGTGATTAGTAGAATTGCTGGCAATAATTAGTACAGGCATAAAAAGTTGAACCGTCAACATTGTATGATCTGTTTACAACAGAGGCAAAAAAGGGGGATAACTGCTGAGGCTGATTGTGTACAGCCAAATGCTTCCTGGGATTTTGTTGTTTGGTTTGGAGGTTTAAGCTCACAGTTTTTTGGAACATCCCAGTTAATTGGCGTAATGGTATGTTTAGTGCTTCTTTCTGTTCTATATTCTAGTTAATTCCATAGTGCAAGGGGACTTAAAAGCTTGTAAGTGGCCATCGAGACACCAAACTTTGTCTTTCTTCACCTGGAGCAACAGGGAAAAAGGAGAGTCAAGAGTAGGAGGAGAATATGGAATGTGTAGCTAATTGCGTCCATGACCAACTGTCTCCTTTGCCATGAGACAAAAAGAACTGGATGGAGCTTGGCTACCATTACTTAACATTTATTTAGCTTTTGAAATTGTGTTTTACAATTCGAGTTAGTTTCTCATACAAAAACTTACACTTTCTTATATGACCCCAGCTGCTCTTCCCACACTGTAACAGCACATTCCTCTTCTCCACGCTGTATTTCCCGTGTCACCCCTCTGCCTTCTTATCTCTCCTCCAGACAGGAGCTGCCTGATTAGTCTCATGTGTCTACTTAAGCCAAGAAGCACACTCTGTATCGGTATCATTTTATGTCTTATAGACTAACTCAATCCTTGCCTGAGGAGTTGGATTTTGGAATGATTGCAGTTCTGGGTTAACAGTGAACCGAGAGGCCGTGTCTTCTGGAGGCTCTCCAGTGTGTCAGATCATCAAGTCTGGTCTTTTTAACAGAGTTCATGTCCTGTACCCCACATTTCTCCTACTCCATTAGGGACTCTTTGTTGAGTTCTGTGTAAGGGGAGTCATTGGTGGTAGCCAGGCACCATCTAATTCTTGTGGTCTCATGTTGATGTAGTATCTCATTTATGCAGCCCTTGCTGTCTCTTGGGCTCATATTTCCCTGTGTCTTTGGTGATCTTCATTCTCCTTTGCTGCAGGTGAGTTGGGACCAACTGATGCTTCTCATATAACTGCTTGCTAGCTTTCAAGACCCCAGATGCCACTCATCAGAGTAGCATGCAGAACATATTCCTAATAAACTTTGTTATGCCAGTTGACCTAGATGTCCCCTGAAACCATGGTCCCCAGACACTGAATCTGACGCTCTGCCTGTTGAAGTCGTTAGTCGTATTTAGAAAACTTCCTAGCTTTTGGTGTAGTCCAGTTGTACTGACTACTCCTCTACTGTGTATTGTCCCTCCCGTCATGTAAACCATTACTGAAGATTTTGTTCAGCGATTTTAGTAGAAGAATGCTTATCAAAAAGGGGAAAACACAGAAGGGAATTACAAATTCTCATAGACTCCAAACTTCCTTGAGCCGTGGAGACTAGGTGAACCCTTGAAACTATTGCCTTGAGATAATCTTTAAACCTTAAACAAAAAGCATCCCCTGAGATAGTCTGAAAGCCAAATAATAGTGTAGTAGGGTCACCATGAGTCGGATCTGACTTGACGACACTTGGCTGGCTTTTAGGTAGTAAGAAACCCTGGTGGTGTAGTGGTTAGGTTCCATGGCTGCTAACCAAGAGATTGGTGGTTCAAATCCACCAGGCACTGCTTGGAAACTGTATGAGGCCTTTTTGCTGTGTCCTGTAGGGTTGCTATGAGTTGGAATCCACTCAACGGCAGTGCGTTTGGTTTGGGTTTGGGTAGTAAAGAAGGTCTGCACTGAGTATTGTGCTCTTTTAAGATTTATCTATATAGGATCAAATTGACAACAGCAATCTAAAACATTAAATAAGAAAATTGGGAAATGTAAGAAACAGTGACTTTATATTAATGGGAGATGGAAACTTCAATTTCTGTGTGTTCTGCTATGCGTATTCTCAACAACAACAGCAAAAATAAAATAAATTATTAAAGACTCAGAGAAAATGTGCCACAATGTTAATAAATAGTTATCTCTTCGTAGTGGATAATTACTTATTTTTGTACACCTTTAAACTGCCAGATTTTCTGTGTAAGTATATGTAGTATCAGATCAAAACAAAGTCAGCAAAACAACACTCAGTGCTCAGGTGCTGCTTCTCCGTGTGTCTCCATTCCCTGTTCATACCATGCAGCAGTCGTAGAGCCCCTTGTTGTAATTGGCCATCGAGTTGGTTCCAACTCACAGAAACCCCATAAGATAGAGTAGAACTCCCCTGCAGGGCTTCCAAGGAGACCGTGCTGAGTTTGAACGGCCAGCTGTAGCAGCCAGGCTCTCTTAACCACTGTGCAACCAGGTTTCCTTAGTATATGAATAACCTTGATTACATTGGCTGCCTTCACTAACAAATGGTGCTCAGCTTTTCTCGGGCTTTGTGTTTTTCATCTTCTGGAATAACAAATTTATTATTGGTAACACATCATAAAATCAGTGGTTTCAAAAGGCTTCCATTATGTCTTAGGTGAAAGTTTGCACCTGCACACAGTTAACTTTTTCAAAGCGACCTACCATGAGCTAATTGGAGTCATAAATTTTCTGTTACTTCCCTGATACCCATAAAAACTTGCAGTGAAAGCTAAATTGCAGCCACAGGAGGAAGAATGTAATGGATTTCTTAGCAGAGTTGAAACTTGTCGAAATTATGACGTGTTATATTTCTCAACTGGTCCAGTCCACATTGAGAATAGAATAGCAATCTGTCTGGTTTGAAGGGTTCCATGAGAAACTGTATGAGGCCACTCTCTTGTCCTTAGATTCCTAACGAGCTTGTATGGCTTTCTGTCACTAAGAAGGCTGCGTTTTTAAACCATTGTTTGAGAGAACATAATCCATTTGAACATAGTATATTTTTCTAAATACAGGATGTGTTAATGATTGCTAAATGACATTGTCTTATGCCTGTTTTTTTTTTTGCCCCCTGCTGTAGACTGTATTACTTCCTCATATGTGCCACTGAAGCCTTTTGAAAAGAATTGTCAAAATATTACTGTGGAAGTTGAAGAGTTTGTTCCAGAAATGACAAAATATTATTACCCATTTACTGTTTACAAAAACCATCTGTATGTATATCCCTTGCAATTAAAATACGATAGCCAGAAAACATTTGCCAAGGTAAATAATGGAAAGTATACCTTTTGGGAGCCTATACTCTGTTATTTATAATCTTCTGATTTTGTGACTCATTCTGAATGATGAATCATTTTAGGCAAGGAACATTGCTGTCTGTGTGGAATTCCGGGATTCAGATGACAGCGATGCCAGTGCTCTAAAGGTGCGTTTATGATATTCATCAGCATGTATTTTTAGGAGAAGTAGAGATCTAGGTGCTTGGTAGTCTTCATACTGTAAGTTTAATTTGCATAAACATGAAGACTAAAATGTACCGCAGAGATAAATGTGACATTTTCTTTGTCTCCTCTTAAGCATTAACTATAATAGAGGGTTAAATTAAAAATAAATAAAAAATACAGTGAGATGGGAGCAGCTATAGCTTTAAAAGTAGGTAGACTTCATGTATCTGATTTTCGCTGTTGCTCTGCTTAGATTTTGCAGTGCTCTGATGGCCAATCACAAGGTTATTTTCTCTTAACAACCCGATAGTATATAATGGTTTCATCAGGAGACTCTGGATTCTTTTCACCTTGAAACTGGAACAGGCTTTGAGCTGACAGAAGCAGAGTGAGGCTGCTTTTATGTGAGATATGGCTGCTTCTGTGTGACTGGCCTAATGATGCTTCCTCACGTGGATGAGTGGTCTATGAAAAGTATAATCGCAGAATTATCTGAGACAGCAATCCTTAGATACCTGTCACTTTACAATGACTTTACATTTTCGCTCTCTATAAATGGTGTTTTACTTTGACTGTTTTGCCTATTATTTAGAGGCCTAAAAGAGAAGTTGGAGAACTGTAGCCATCTTGAAGTATGTATCTGGCTCCCCGTTTCTCTAAACTGAGCTTAAATCAGACCAGTGGATGGCTAATCTAACATTAAAACCACTACAAGTAAGAGACTAGAATGTCCCTGAATAAGCCGTCCAACATTTAATAGCCCTTGTCTTTGAAAGATTTTTTTCCCTGGAGAGACTTAAGTTAAATAAGCCAAAAGCCAAGTGCCGTCGAGTCGGATAAGGATTAAAAAAAAAAAAAAAAACCCACTGCCATTGAGTCGTCTCCGACTCTTAGTGACCCTATAGGTCAGGGTAGAACTGCCCCATAGAATTTCCAAGGAGCGCCTGGCGGATTTGAACTGCCGACCTTTCATTTAGCAGATGTAGCACTTAACCCACTGTGCCACCAGGGTTTCCAAGTAAAGGATTAGGTGGCATAAATTAGGTGCATTTTCTCTGGTTCTTCCTTTAGTGGAGATGAGAACAACTGGTTCTTTTGCTGCATGCAGTATCCTTTGTATTCTTAAAGATTCTTGGGTTACTGTAACTCAGCAATTCCTGCAAATTGCCTTCATGAACATATTTCAAGAGAGTTGGACATGCACTCATACGGAGTTTCAGTTTCATTTCCTAGCTGGCCAAGAGGCTTGCTCTGAAGTAGCAGCATGAGGCAATTAGTACTCAGCCTGCTGACTCCATATTCTTCCTCGAGCTTATTACGCCTATGCATGTGAAAAACTCATACTAAAAATGAAACCAGATCGTCCATGGACCCGTAGAAAGCACTGTATCTATTATATTGGTATAGCAGAAAACAAGAAGTCTTTTTTTAACATGGCTCATAGAGTGAGAGAAGAGTAAACTAACTGTAGCTGAACAGAAATTCAATTTTCTATTTTTCAATTCTAGGTTAGGGATGTGTCTAAGGTCCCTGAGTAGTACAAATGATTTGCTCTTAGCTACTAACCTGAAGGTTTGAACCCACCCAAGTGGTGTCATGGAAGAAAGGTCTGGCAGTCTCTCTTCATACATGTGTAGACCCTGTTGCCGAAGTGGTGTCACAGAAGAAAGGTCTGGCAATCTCTTTCCATAAATAGGTAAACCCTTTTACCATCAGGTTGATTCCAACTTACGGTGACCCCATGTATTAGAGTAGAATTGCTCCATAGGGTTTCCTTGGTTGCCATCACTACAGAAGCAGATTACCAGGCCTTTCTTCTGTGGTGTGGCTGGGTGAGTTCACACTGCCAATTTTTAGGCTAATAGTCAAGTACAAGTACAAGGTCCACTTAGGGACCTTCTGTAAAGATGACAGCAAGAAACCCCTATGGAACATTTATACTTTGTAGTACATGGGGTCACCATCAGTCAGAATTGACTTGATGGCAACCTGTAGTTTTTGTTGCTGTGTTTTTTAAAGGACTGTGTCTTCTAACTGTTGTTTCGTTGTTGGCATTTTTCTCACCTTTCCCACTCAGTGAGCATTCAGCAAATGTTGCTGACTGGCTGGGGAAGGAGGAGATTCCCTCTCACGTGAAGAAGTGCAAATAGCATGAAAGAAGTAAGCTGCACATGTCAGGTATTGACAGTGTTTTTCTTCCAAGTGATGAGCAATGTTCGGCCTCCTCCCAGCAACTGGTTTGGAATTGCATTTCTTTGATGCCATTACATTTCTCTGATTTAAAGCAGCCACACTGTCAAGCTAGGCATTATGTGGACTGGGATCTGCAGTGACTGTGTAAATGGTTTGAGCTTACAGGCTCCTGGTGAGAACCAGTTGGGCTTGGCTGTGGCATCGTCTTCACAGATGCCTCTGTCTATATAGGGTTCCGTATCATCACATTGAATGGTGTACGTTTAGAGCTGTGTCTCTGTCTCTTTTTGCAGTGTATTTATGGAAAACCTGCAGGATCTGTTTTTACCACAAACGCATATGCTGTTGTCTCACATCACAACCAAAACCCTGAGTTCTATGATGAGGTAAGAACACGTTATTCTGATGTTTATAAAATGCAGTCACTGCTCCTTTTCTGTTCAGATCATTGTCCTCATCTTACCTGCACTTTCAACCCCTGAATGTTTAGTTCCATAAAAACAGAAAATGTAACATGAAAATAAAGGGTCACTGTCTACTTGACGCTCTTAGATGACTGTAGAAGTTTTACCCCCATGTTTAAGGGACTCTGAGTTATTAAAAGAATAAAACTCAAACCCAGTGTAATTGAGTCGATTCCAACTCATAGCAACCTTACAGGACAGAGTAGAACTGCCCTATGTGGTTTCCAGGGAGTGGCTGATGGATTTGAACTGCCAACCTTTTTGGTTGGCAGCCGAGCTCAGTGTAGGAAACACACACAGACTGAAACTGTGATTCTAGCATAGACAACAAGTGGCCCTGTGGCCTGAGCAAGTCGCTTTCCCTTTCTGAATCTCCACTTCCTCAGCTTTAAAATAAGACATTCAGAGCACATGTTCTGAAGGCCCTGTCTCTGTCCCTCATGGTCCTATGTGGCAGGAAGCCCTTTTTCCTAAGTGAAGTGCTTTGAGGGGTACAGTGGCACAGTTAGGCCCCCAGAATCCCACGGGCTGCACTAACCCCCTTAGTGCAAGGGAGTAAAGGGGCATTGGGGTGGTTCCCATCTCTACACCTCCCGCCCCAAGTCTGCTGTCTCTTGTGTCTGTCATTGTGGCCTGTTTGTGCCTCTCTTTCATGCTGCTTTTGGATCTCTGCATCTCTGTGTGCTTCTGTGTATCTCTTAGTGTCTCTGACACAGACATTTCTCATCTTTTACCAACATCTGTAGCCTAGTTTCAATTTCTCCATGCTGCTGTGGAACCTGAATGCATCCCTGGCCAGATGTTCTGCTGAATCTGCTCTCAGTCCTCTTGTCTCAATTCCTGACTTTGTCTAAAACCATTCTCTCTGCTGTCATGATTTCTCAGGGCCACCTGCTTTCATAGGAAGACCTTACCTCAGCCTTAGGCATCATGCATGCCTTTATTAATCCAGCGGGCATCCCTCATTTAGGGAAGGGAGAGTTGTGGTACCTTTCATTTTTGCCACTGGGCGAGGGAATCTGTCAGTGATTTTGTGCAGCTGAGCATTAGGTACCCAGATGGTCTGGATGCTGTGAATAGGTATGTTCTGTGGGCATGCGTACGGACAACAGAAGTGAATCATAACACTGACACCAGGCCTTGTGTGAATAACAGTTCGGCTGGATGTCTATCACAAAGCCAGTGAATACATCCATCTTTAGAACCAACCCCAGTCACAACTTCAGCATGGAATCAGTAATCCACATTATTTTTAGGGTATGAAATAACAGACTCTTTAACTCTTCTTTTTATATTGACCAGAATAGAGCATGTCTGTGCTTTTTGCTTTTGCATGTACTTGTATATATATATATACATGCACATTACCATCAATATCTGTGACTTGTCTTTTACACACTCGCAGCAAGTATTCCAAGTATCCATTTAGGTTCTGATTGGGAAATCATTTGAGATACTTTAATACCAACATTTGTATTTAGGATTAAATTCACGTCATGGATGACAGTTTTTATCTCTTTACTCAGAGCAGATTTCTTTTCTTATTCTCAAAAAAATTGACATGGGCTATCATTTGCAGGTACCATAATAATACCATAGTGACTTTTTTTGCATATTTCTTGGTAAAAGATACATTGTTTTTCTTGAAAAAAGAGAGCAACAACTCACAAAAAAGTACTCTTTGAAATTCAGTTCCCTTTTTAAATCGGCTGGCATGGCTGGGCTCTCATTGAGTTACACAGTCCTTAGCTGTGAGGATGTGGTTTTGATCCAGTGTTTTAGAAACCTCTGCTGTGGCATTGAAACCAGCTGAATCTGTTAGGCTTTCTGGCCAGAAGTAATAAAGTCAGCCCTCACAACCTGGGAGAATATTGTCAAACTGACACTGACCAGAAAAGCCTTTGGAATGTATTTAAATGCTATCTATTATTCAACCACTTGGCCTACCATTGAGGAAATTTTGGGGAAGAGTATCATGAAACAGAAGGCAATATCTGAGCAGCCCAGCTTGACAAATTAAACAAAGCAAAATCTCGTATGTAATTTTGCTGTAATTTCAGGTTAAGATTGAGCTGCCCATTCACCTTCATCAGAAGCATCACTTGCTTTTCACTTTCTATCATGTAAGTTGTGAAATTAACACAAAAGGAACAACCAAAAAGCAGGACACAGTGGAAACTCCAGGTACGTGTGTGCTTTCAATGTTTCTCTCTGCTGTTATTTGAAATGGAATTATTTAGAATACACCAAGCTCCAGACCAATTCCATTTGCCAGAAAGTGCATTTCTGAGTTTCAGAGTTTGTTGCTGAAAGATGAATTGTGTGTTCATTTTATCATCACCTTTACCAAATGTCACTCTCGAAATGCTGGTCAATGTGCTTATACTCCTAGAAACAGTGTAAATTAATATTGCCACTTGTAGGGAGAAATATATTACAATGCACCAGTTTTGTTATTTAAGTCCAGTGGCCAGTAACCAGAATTTTTCAGTTTTGCTCACAGAGGAAGAGGGAGGTGAGCTCAGAACTGGGGACATCTGTCAGCCTGAGGTTGGTTGAGGGCTGCCTGATTCTAATGGGAAGAAAACATACTTACCAATGAATAAGCACTAGTACTGAATCCACAGTCACGGTCCTGCTTAGGAGGCTTTAGATAAACAGATGGGCAAAGGAGAACATAGATGGCCCTGTGAACACAGTCTGTGCCACACCTGGTATAGAAACATCCTCATGCCCTGGGATTCAGATCCAGTCTGAGCTGGCTCAATCACAAATTCATTCATACATTCAGAAAACATTTCTACATATTTATTATGTGCAATACGTTGCAGTAGGTACTCTGGAGAGTATAGGGGCAAATGAAACAGATCTCCCCTTTAGTGAGCATATAATCTGCTAGGGCAAATCAGTCTTATTTAAATAACTGTGGTACAGGCTGCTGCATTCATGATTAGGAAGTTAGGGTTAGAGTTAACTGTTAGCGTTAGCTACAGGATTAGGTATAAAATGGTATTTACCAAGCAAGGGGTACTATGTCAGTTCCGAAAACAGCAAGTTAGTACTTCACCTGGTGAAGGAAAGAGTGGCCGAGAATGGAGGAAGCTTTCACGAGGAGATAGTGCTTGAGCTAGACCCTCAGGGTGAGGTTGAGTTTCATAATGCAGTCACGGCAGGAAGGTAGGGAACTCCGGGATGAAGGAACCACTTGAACAAAGGCAGAATATTGAGAGATATGAACAGGGAACCTTAACCTCAAAGAGTTTGGTATAGCCAGGGCCTGGGGTACTTGAAGAGGAATCATGGGTTGGCAGATTGAAGAAGAGTCAGACAGTGGAAGGCCTTGAATGTCAAGCTCAGTTGGATTTGATTCTGTCAGCAGTGGGGTTCTACTAAAGGGTTATAAACACCAATAGGAGCCACTTTGAAGGACGTCAATCAGCCAACAGTATTATGAGTCAGGTGCGTTGGAGCAGGAAAAGCCTGAAGAAAGTAACACCAGTTGGAGGTCTTTTTCAAAGGTCCGGGAAAGGGAGATCATGCTGTGGCGGTAGCAAGGGGACAGGGAAAAAAAAAAAAAAATGAATTACAGCAAAATATGTTGGACCTGGCTGCTAGAGAGATGATTCAGTCAGCACTGATGTTTCAGAATTTACGATAGAAAGAAGATATTACCAGTAGCAGAATTACAGATGAGAATGATAAGTTTTAGACAGATACTGAGTGTAAGGTGCTAATGAAACCTCTAAGTGGAGATATCTGGCAGGCATCGGGACTGGATATTTGAAATTTCCCTTTGTGGTGAGTTGTGGTCCTGTCCTGTATCCCCACAGAAGTTGCAGTTAGTTCAGGGTGTGGATTTTGATTGTTGAGAAGAAAACTAGCAGAACAGTAGATGCATGATGGTGTGCCTCCTGATAGATAAATTACTGGCTCCTAGATCCAAATCCTAGACAACAATGAGCAGGAGTCTTCGTGGAGCATGAGGCGGTTATTCTGAGTGTCACTGATCACTTCTGTTTTTTTTTTTATTGTACTTCAGATCAAAGTTTACAGAACAAGTTATTTTCTCATTTAACAGCTAGTGCACTTATTGTTTTATGACATTGGTTATCAAGCCTGTGACATGTCAACACTCTTCCCTTCTCAACCTTGGGTTCCCTATTACCAGCTTTCCTGTCCAATCCTGCCTTCTAGTCTTTGCCCCTGGTCTGCTGTGCCTCTTTAGTCTCTTTTTGTCTTTAGGTACCTATCCAATCTTGGACTAAAAGGTGAACCTCAGCAGTGGATTCATTACTGAGCTGACAGGGTGTCTGAGGGCTATATTCCTGAGGTTTCTCCTCAAGTGTCTGTCATGCCAGCAAGTCTGGTCTTCTGTTGTGAGTTAGAATTTTGTTCTGTAGCCACTAATCATTTTTAACTATCTGTCCTTGAAGTGACTTCACACCTTTGAGCCAGATGGCATGCTTGACATTGTACAGTTTCCAAGAAAGAGCTCTAGATGAGTTTTCACTAAGAGACACACACTTGGCCATGCTCTGATTAATTCACAGTACAAAACTGTTGCCTAAACGATTTCATATTAGTGTCTGCCCGAGGCAGGAGGAGAGAAGGAATGGGAAGTAACTTAACAGGTATGGGCTTTTTTTAGGGGGTGGTGAGGGGTGGCAAAACAGTTCTGGAATTAGATAGTAGTGATGTATGTACACCTCTTTGAACACACCAATAGCCATTGACGTGTACACTTTAAGTGGATGAATTGTGTGTGAGTTATAGCTCACTACAAAATTGAATGAAACAAAAATATCCTAAAAACAAGAAATATCTTTTCCTTTCATGTTCCTGTTTTGTGGGCTGGAATCCTTTTTCTTGTTCATCAAATTTTCACTGTAACTGCTCTGACAGAGTCGTCTTGAATGGTTCTTCTGCTCAAGCTACTTTCCTTTGCTCTTCTACAATGTCTGGGTAAACCATTTCTGAAGTTGTACTGATGAAATTGCCCTTCAGGCATGTGCTGGGGGTCTGAGAAAGCCATGCAGTCTGCTTAGAGAATGCCACTTTTTAATCTTCACTTACAAATTAAAGAATTTGCCAAATGAAACACATGAACGAAAACCTTCTAACCACATTTGTGTTGACTTCTGTGTTCACTGTGTAAACACACAGGCACACACACACACTCACACAAAGACTTGGAAGGAATGAGAACACAGTGGCTCTAAAAAGTACCCTACAGCCAGCACTTGCTCGCATATGCCAAAACCTGGGCCAGAGCAGGCTTTTTACAGTGGAGATATAAACACTTGAAGCCCCGAGTAATCTCTATAATGGAAATACTGACACCACTCAACTTGAGCAACACAGATGGCTCTGGCTTTTTTGCTAGAACATGATGAATTTTCTAACAGAAAGCCAAGAGGCTCCTTTGGGTAGAACTGTTAAGAAATGGGGAGATTTAGAAAGAGGCCCTCAGTGGCTTCAAGTCATAAACACAATGCTCTGGCTTCATTTTCTCACTCCACCTCTTCCTACTGTAATCAGGAAAAATGCCTAACTAAACCATTGGTGCTTACAGCCTTGTATAAATGTAGAATGTAATCTTTTTTTAAAAAAATTGTGCTTTAGATGAATGTATACAGAACAAAGTAGTTTCTTATTAAACAAGTTAGTACACATATTGTCTTATGACCGTTGTTAACTCCACAACACGTCAGCACTCTCCCTTCTCAACCTTGGGTTCCCTATGCCTTCTAGCCCTTGCCCCAGGGCTCTGGAATAGAATCTTGACTTAGGATCTTAATTTTCCATAAATGCCTCATTCATCCTGGGGTAGCTCACAGAAATTCAGAAACACAGGGATTACTCTCTGAGATGGTCTCAAGTATGAGACTTTTCACCTTTAGTGTAAAGACAGATGAGAGAGGACCAAATGTTTAAAAAAGAATAGTCTACCAGATAAGAGCTCTGTGACCCTGTGCTCAACAAAACAAAACATTGCCCAGTCCTGGGCCATGCCCACAATCGTTTTTATGCTTAAAACCGTTGCTACTTTGTCAATCCATCTCTTTGAGGGTCTTTTTTGCTGACCCTCTCCTAAAAACAGTTCTACAAGTATAAAAATAATGTTGATAGACTTTTACAATTTAAAAGTGTTTTTATAGATTATCTCCCTTTGGTCTCTCACTAATTGTATTAGATGGAATAACTGTGTTTTTATTCCCATTTTTATAGTCAAGGAAATAGAGGGAATTTCTTCTTAGTGGCCAAGCTGGAATTAGGAAGCAATCCAAACCCTTTGTGCTTTCCCCAGTTCTTAGCTACCCAATGCCTGGGCTGTGAACATCCAGATCCCTGGGAATCTCTCCCCTCTGGCCCTGCTCTCCATCATCAGACATTTATAAGGCTCATTGCACCTACTCTTTTGTTTTTCATGCTTGATTATTGTCTTGGCAGTGGGGTTTGCCTGGGTACCTTTGCTGAAGGATGGTAGAATCATCACATTTGAGCAGCAGCTGCCGGTTTCAGCCAACCTTCTCCCAGGCTACTTGAATCTGAATGATGGAGACTCAAGAAGGGTAGGAAAACAGCTGCATTTGTTGGAGTAGACATAAATAAATGCTTAAAAATGGAATTCTGTTGGTCGTGTCAGTAACTGGGGAGGATGTTGTGTGCCACTGAGTTGATTCCAACTTGGAGGGACCCTACTTGGAAAAGTAGAGCTGCCCCATAAGGTTTCATGGAAACAGATCCCCTGGCATTTTTGTCCGTGGAGTAGCTAGTGGGCTTGAATCACCAACCTTTCCATATGCAGCTGGGTGCTTAACTTTTGTGCCACCAGGGTGCTCTGAGTTGGGGATACTATTACTCAGATTGTGGTCTGATGACTAGTTCTGGTCCACAACAAAGATAATTATAGGAAATAAGAGTGGTTAGAAATATTTATAACAGTTTTACCATGTCATCATTAGTCTTGATTTCTAATACTACTTCAAAAAAAAAATCAGGGCTCAGATTTTGTGTATAATTGTTTTTTTGATTCACTTATTACTAAATAAGTGAATTTATTTTTATTGTATTTTACAAAATTATTCAGAAGCCAAGGATTGGAAATTAAAAAATGATTTAGGGTATGCTTATTTGAAACGGAAGTTATTTTCTTCCATAATTTCTTTGTGCGAAAGTAGCACATTAATTTCACGAAAAAATGTTGCAGATGTATAAAGGTGTCAATGTGTTATGCATCTATCTGTGGCTCCGTTACAGAAACTCATGTCTGTATTTTCTATTCCTAGCAATCCAGTGTGGATATTAAGTGGGTAGATGGTGCAAAGCCTTTGCTAAAGGTTAAAAGCCACTTAGAGTCTACCATTTATACTCAGGTACGTTGGATCAGATGAATTTGATGACTCTACTACTCAAGCAGGTTTCTTAAGTAGGGTGTGATCAGTTCGTACAGCCTTAGATAAGTTGTAGCTTGTTATTTCTAATCAGTAATAGTATTGTTCTTAATAATAATACCTTAAATTTTATTCTTTTCAAATCAGAAGATCCTTTGTATTCCTGTTATCTAATCCAAGTCTCATAAAACTCAGAAAGGGATGTGGAGGACATTTATCATGGTTTTATAGATGCAAAAACTGAGTCTCAGGCAAGCTAGGTGACTTGCCCAGGGCCACACAGCTAATAGAGGGAACTAGATCAAAAGCTACATTTTCACCATTCCATTTCCTGTTATAGTCCATGGTGTCCACCAAATTAACTGTTTAGAGATGCTGTATAGAATTGCACTCACCAGTGAAAGGCTGTGGTAAAACTGAGTGGGCATTGAATGCCTGAGCCTATTGTTCCTAGTAACCAGCTCCCTGCTGCTGTTTTTTCTTCACCTGTGCGTTAGACTTCTGTTCTTGCTCATCTCATTAAGATACAAAAGCAGACCAACTTCATAGAATACACTTGTCAAAAAAGGAATCGAGTGCAGATTTCTTGTAGCCTGCCTGGGGTGCTGAGGTCTGTACTAAATTTACCTGGGTTTGCTGCTGTATGTGATGGTCAAGAAGACTCTGGAAAATGGACTGATAATGTTGCCAGCCAGTGCTGCCAGGTCTGGCCATTGGAATACCTGGGTCGATGGGTTTGCAAGATGTGGGAGGAGGGTGAGGCAGAGAGCCTGCTTTTGCGGGTAATGAATCAAATTTCATATGGCTGTTTCCATCTGTGTTGCAGGATCTGCATGTGCACAAATTCTTCCATCATTGCCAGCTGATTCAGTCAGGCTCTAAAGAAGTTCCAGGGGAGCTCATTAAATATTTAAAGGTAAATGAGCAGCAGCTTTCTGCAAAAGGTTTGCTTTTCATGAGTTTCTGTTGCCACATTTTGATGTGGGGGAAAAAAAATCAAACTAAATTGTTAAAATCCGTTTGGCTGCATATCCTCTAGACAGCATTTTCTATTATGGACTTTTCCATCCAGTGGCTATTTAGATGCAGACAGCAGAGCTGCTACATTAGAAAGAAAGTATTTTAGCCAGATTTCAACATGCACTTTTCAAAGTGGCATGAAAATGTTTCTTTCAGTTGCATAGATTGATTTTTCAGGTCTTTTCTCTTCCTGCTGACTGCCCAGTAAAGGTGGAGTATACGGTGGGGAAAGGGCCAGGAGAGAGAGAACTGCTTCTCCCTGGAATAAAAGGTGAAATGGCTCCTGTGTCCATCAGTGAGAGATTATCAAATGGATCAGCTAGAGTTGAAAAGTATTTTTTCCATCTCACATAGGGGAGAGTCTTAAGGAAGACCATATTGTACCAACTGTATGGAGAATGTAAGGAGCCCTCATGGTGCACTGGTAAAGCATTTGGCTGCTTACCAAAGAAGATCAGTAGTTCAAACCCACCAACTGCTCTGTGGGAGAAAGGTGTGACTGTCTGCCTCCATAAAGATCGCAGCCTTGAAAACCCAGTGGGGCAGTTCTACCTTGTCCTACAGAGTTGGTAGGAGCTAGAATGGACCCAGTGACAGTGGGTTATAGAGAATATAAGATTCCATTTATTCCTTATGTTCTTAAACTGCAGTGCACATCGGAGGGTGTAGCCAGTGGTGGTGCTCTTCTATTGATTATTCCTTTAGAACAATAGCCAAGGATCATCCGAGAAATTTTGATTTGGAAGTAAGTTTTTACAGAGTTTCCTTTTAGGCAAATACTACTGATTGCTCATTTCATTCAGAAAGGTGGTATCACCATAGATAAAATGTATGTGTTCTGGAATCACACACTGATTTTCTGTTCCAGATCTGTCGCTTACTAGCTCTCTGATTGACTTTTACCAAGTTATTTACCTTATCCAACCCTTTATTTTTCCATCTGTCAAATGGGAATAACAACAGTACTCATTGCACAAGGTGGTTGTGAGGATTAAATGAGATAGGGTGTCTTCTGTATTGTAATTATTCAACCCTTATTTACTGAGTGTCTCCTATGGGCCAAATGTTCTAAGTATTAGAAATATAAGGAAAAAAAACCAATGTTCTACTTGTCAGGGAGCTTACTTTCTTGTGGGGGCAGATGAACAATAAACAGATAAATAATGATAGGTCAAGAGATAATAAATGCAGTGAAGCAAAAACAGAAGAAATAGGGAATAAGAGGAGTCCCTGATTTTGAGAAAGTGGTCTGAGAAGCCCTCTCTGGTGAGATGGTGGAGCAGAGACCTTACAGGAAAAGAGGTCGATTTCTGGCAAATGGTTGAGGATAGCAAGCGCAGCCAGTACGAGGGCCCGGAGGAGCTTGCTTGGTGTGTTCAAGGAAAGACGAGGAGCTCTAGTATGGGAGGAGCAACAGAGTGGAAGGGTATTATGCTGGAAAGCTGTCTGGGGCGTTAGTTGGATAGGGCCCCGTTAGCCACGGTAGGGAATTTGAATTGTACTCCAAGTAAGATAGAAGCTTTGCAGGGCTGTGAACAGAGGAGTGACATGCTCTTCCTCAAGTTTTAAAAGTATCATTCAGTCCACCATATAGAAAATAGATGTTTGGGAATGCAAGGGGGAAAGCAGAGAGTCCATCAGTAGATGGTAGTTAATTAGTTACCATTATTGTGTTAGTGTGCCATCAAGTTGATTTTGACTCACAGCAAGCTCATGTGACAGAAGAGAACTGCCCCATAGGGTTTTCCAGGCATAAATCTTCATGGGAACAGATGGCCAAGTCTTTCTCCCGCAGAGCTGAGTGGGTTCAAACTGCCAACCTTTTGATTAGCAGCCCAGAGCTTAACCATTGCACTGCCAGGGATCCTTTAATTACCATTCTTTTTGTTTTTTTTTTTTTCTTGCTGTACTTTATATGAAGTGTTACAGAACAAACTAGCTTCTCATTAGAGAGTTAGTACACATTGTTTTGTGATGTTGGTTACTAACCCCACGTGAGGTCAACACTCCCTTCTCAACTTTGAGTTCCCTGTTACCAGTTTTTCTGTCCCCTCCTGCCTTCTCATCCTTGCCCCTGGGCTAGTGTGCCCGTTTAGTCTCATTTTCTTTTATGGTTCCTGTCCAATCTTTGGCTGAAGGGCGAACCTCAGGAGTGACTTTAGTACTGAGCTAAGAGAGTGTTTGGGGGGCGTAGTCAGGGTTTCTCCAGTCTCTGTCGGGCCACTGAGCCTGGTCTTTTTTGAGAGTTTGTGTCTACATTGGTTTCCCACTCTGCTGGGATCCTCTGTTGTGGTCTATGTCAGAGCAGTCGGTGGTGGTATCAGTGGTGCTAGCCGGGCCCCGTTTGGTTGTACTGAACTCAGTCTGGTGGAGTCCATGGTAGTTGTGGTCCATCAGTCCTTCGGATTCATCTTTCTCTTATGTCTTTAGTTGTCTTCGTTCTCCCTTGTTCCCAGCTGGCTGAGACCAGGGGAATATCCTAGATGGCCGTTCACAAGCTTTTAAGATTCTAGGTACTACTTAACGCAGGTAGAATGTAGAACATTTTCACTATAAACTGTTATGCCAATTGTGCTGGATGTTGCTCGAGACCATTTACCGTTAATTCTAAGTATAATGGTCATCTAACTTTTAAATCCTTTCCTCAGTAAGGTCGAGATTTCAGCTGTATGTATGAATGCTCTTTTTATTAAGTCTGTTGCCTTGTACTTCCAACAGGGAAGTTTTGTAAAAGTTTTGAGAGAATGGAATACAGCAGAACATCATTTTCATGTACTGACATTCTTAAAATGAAAACAAAACAACTTAATCTGTGTTTGAACGGTTTGGAATATCTGATAGTTGTGTGACCTACACTTGCCCTCTAGTGGTAGAGATTGAAATGCCATAATGATGACAGAAATTGCCAAGCTTGTGTGTGGCATGTTAGTGCTGGAAGGGATTCTGGAGTTCTTTACAGAAGAGGAAACTGAAGCCCAAGCAGACATGACTTGCCTGTGGCCTTCAGCCAGTTAGTAGCAGAGCTGAGCTGAGCCATGCCATGTGTCTGTTGACTCCTAACTGTGTTCTTTCTACCCAAACCTTGCTGTCTGTTGTCCCTGTAAATGACATTGTTTCATCAGTTCATTTAACATCTGTTTGGTGAGTTGTTAAGTACTTACTCTTTTCTTAGACTCCTGAGGAGAAGGCTCCCTGAGGGTCATTGTCCATAAGAATCTTACAACCTAATTGGAGAGACAGTACACATATAAGCTAAATGGAAACGTAAGAGCAATACAAATCATATTCCAAAGTAATATGTGATCAAAGATCAAATGTGTGATAGGCTATAAGTGCTTACAGCTTAGTGAACTGAGGAGCCACTGTAGACCAGTAGACCAGAAGGTGCTTGTCTTTAATTTTACACCTTGGCTTCTTATTTTATTAATGTTTTCAGTCATTCAGCAAGTGTTTGTTTTGAGGTACCTCCTACAGGCTATATATTGGTCTGAGTGCTGGGAGTATGATGGGGAAAATTTGAGATGGCATATCTTATTCTGCTCCAGTAGACAGAATAAACTAATAGGCAATTTTAGATAGAGCTGAGTGCTGTGAAAAAAGCAAGCAAGTTAATGGGCTTTCATGTGACTGGGAGTGCATTCTAGATACTTTTCAAGGGAGGTCTGTGTGAGGACATGGCACTTTAAGCTAAAAAGAAAGTGCTGTAAGAGGAAGACAGCCACAGGTGATAAAACTGTGCAGAAGGGTAAGAGGATATTGCAGCAGATGCAGACAGCTTGAGATAGTAATGAACATGACATGTTTGAAGGACGGAGAAGAAAGAAAATACCAGGTAGCTAGAGCACTATGGGGGAGGAGGTGGCATGAGATGAGTTTGGAGAGGTAGGCTAGGTACCTGTAGGCGCTGGAAGCCTTTGATAGTTTTTTGATATTGGTTTGTTGCATTTTCATGGCAACCCAGATCTGACTCGACGGCACTTGGCTTGTTGCATTTTGCTGTTTAACAACGTGAAAATGGCATTATCCAATTTGCATCCCTCCCTCCCCTGCCAAATAAAAAACAACCACCACTCTGGCTGCTGTCTTGAGAATGAATTATAGAAGAGTGATACTGGTAGCAGAGAGATTGATTGTGTGTGAAATTCCCATCTTTCTTTCCTATCTGGCATTTTCCTGATAACCTGTAACGATTCTCCTCTCCAAAGCTCCATCACTTGCAGACTTGGAGGTACATAGCACTGTTGTGCCCTTTACTGATATTTGGTTTCATTCTGTGCCTGTTTCCTCATTGTGAACTGCTTGATGGTAGGAGCCACATCTCTTTGGTGTGCTTGACACATGGGCAGTTCATTCAGCACAATATCGTTGAATGAATGAATAGTGATTTCATTGAGTAAAGTTTTGAACTTGACTTGGAAGAGAGGCTACAATTTGGCTAAAGTATGAAAAAGGCAAGACACAAGCAGGAATGAATATGATGCACATCATGTATATGTATATGCACATATATACACACATACACATAAGTGTATATATATATACACATATATATGTACACATAAGTGTGTATATATACTTAAAAACCAACTGAAAAACCAAACTTACTGCTGCTGAGTCAATTCCCACTCACAGTGACCCTATAGACAGAGCCGAACTTCTCCATATATCCTTAAGGGTCAGTGAAGATATCATTTTGGCCTTGTGAAGAACAGTGGTGAGCCTTAAGGCTGAAAATGTTTGTGGAGTCTTAAATAATTTGAACTTCATGCCTCATTTCAGGATTTCTCCACCTTAGCATTACTCGCACTTCGGGCAACAATTTTTGGTTGTAGGAAGCTGTTCTGCATATTATATGACGTTTAGCAGCATCCCAGCAACATTGGCACATTTCCTCCCAAAGTTGTGACAACCAGAAATGTCTACAGACATTGCCAAATCTCCCCAAGGATGGGGAAGTAGGGGGCAAAATAACAGCAGCCAGTTGAGAACCACTGCCCTGGGTAATTATGAAGCATCAGAACTCTTGGCAGGAGGCACTCTAATGTAACCAGTGTTTCAGGGAAATGAATTTGAATGAGAGATGGATGTATTGGACACAAAGGGAAACTAAAGAAACCTCCTAGAAAACTATTAGACTGCTTTGATTATAGATTCAAGGATGCTGGAAAGGTATGATGGCAGTAAGGATAGAAGAGAGGGCCAAAGAAAGGAAAAGTTTCAAAGGCAGGCTAGACTTCTTGAGCTAGGTACCTTGCCTCCTGCTTCTAATTGAAGAGACTGCGCAAAAATCTGAGAGGTTGTTGCTGGGATAATTAGCGTATATATGATAGAATCTTGGGAGTCTTAAGAGGGTGGAAAGATTGGGCAAAAGTCAGAGAGATTGTGAATAATTACTCTGGAGCTCCTTAAGGGCAGATACATGTTTTATCCATCTCTGTATTTCCTGCAGCACCATACACTCAATTGCATGTAGAAGGTGCTTAGCGGGGTTTCTTTGGTTGACTGGTTGGTTGAATGAATGAATGAGAAGGAGGGAAAGAAGGGGGCATTTTTATAAATTTTGCAGTTTGTATCATTTTTATGCATATATGAACACAGTTCTCTTTTTTGATGTTAATCACACACCTGTCAGTAGAGACAATATGAGCATTTTGAAACAGTGTGTTAGGAGGATGTTAGAATGCAGAACTGCCTGCTGTGTTGCAGCGGGTATTAGTATGAGAGCCGTCCTATACAGAACACTCTTTACTGAATTCTGCTTCCCACCAGAATAACTGATGACCCACGTTTCCTTTGGAAAACACACTGAATGTTGGGGGCCAGTAGGCTAGTCTCCTGTTCCTCCAAACACATCTGCTCCTCCCATCCCACCTGCTCTAGCTCAGTGTTCGATTACCAAGAATCAGTTTGCACCAAAAGCCGTTTAGCCTAGTTGTAATTCTTATTTTAGGTCAAGTATTTAATTGAATAATAAGGAAATTCATAAAACCTGAGTGGAAAAAGTAGAGGTGTGGCTAAGTAATGAATGAAACAGTCTCCTGTCCTATTGAGCCAATATTCAAGTGAGCTTCTATTCTAGTGAATATAGTTTTCATTACTTAATTTTTGTTGTGTTTCACATTTGCAAATTATATCATATTTCTGTTTGTTTTCATGACTAATAATGACTTATTTTAGTGTTTGCATGCCATGGAGATCCAAGTCATGATACAGTTTCTACCTGTAATTCTTATGCAACTCTTCCGAGTTCTCACAAATATGACCCATGAAGATGACGTTCCTATCAACTGCACCATGTGAGTTTTGGTGTTATACACAGAAGCCAATTTTGCTTTATTTTGAGTTTCTTCATTTTTAATATAAATTTATCTTCCACATTGTAACCTAAAGGTTAGAATTCTAATTTCAGCTTTCTCTATTTTCTTGCTTCTCAGACTAGGAGATTTGTATCCCCAAGAATAGATGGTACAGGAAGTCATAGGATGAACTTGATGTATATAGAACCAAGGGTCATTAGTGTTTGTTGTGTATTAGAATTGCCAGGAGAGTTTACCATACTTCATGCCAATTAAATCAAAATCTCCAGGGGTGGGGGTGGACGGTGGAACTCAGGCATTGGTATGTTTTCAAGTTTCCCAAGTGATTAAATGATGCCACAGAGTTTGAGAATCATTGCCTTAGACCAGTGATACCCAATAGAGCTTTCCATGATGTTGGAAGTGTTCCATCATGATGGAAATTCCAGTGTAGTAGCCAGTAGGCACATGTAGCTGTTGAGTACTTGAAATGTGTGGCAAATCTAACTGAGGAACTGAGTTTTTGATTGGATTCCTTTTTAATGCAGTTTAAATTTAGGTTAACTACATGTGGCTGTTGGCTCTTGTATCAGAGAGAACAGGGCTAAACCATCAGCATTTACTTGAAGGACATAGAGATATTACAGAGTCGAAGGCAGGATGCACCTGAATTCAGAAATTAAATCAGGACTCTACAAAGAAATTGGGAGTTCAGTGCTGGATGTTTGTGGCTTTGCTGTTTCTGCTGTTACCACAGCCTCTGCCATCAGGCCTCAATCTACTCACAATTGGAATCCCCCAGGTGTCCTAGGGAGTACTGTGGGGCAGTTCTACTCTGGACTATGGGGTCTCTATGAGTCGGAATGGACTCCGTGGCAACAGGTTGCTTAGTTCAGTGGTTCTCCCAAGTGTGGTTCCTGACCACTAGCTTCAGTACCACCTGGGAACTTATTAGCAGTACTAATTGTTGAACTTCTCCCAGACCTATGAAATCAGAAACTCTGGTTGGGTGCCCAGCAATCTAGTCCCAAGCCCTCCAGGTAATTGTGCTGCACCCTAATGTTTGGGAACCATTACAGAGTCTCTCAACTTTAAAAGTTGATGTGAATTTTATGTTTACCTTCAAGTTTAGTTCATATCATTCATTATACCTGTCATGTCTCTCTCTTCCCTTTTTCCTCATCTGTTTTGACATGCTTTGTGTTTTATCTTTCTATTCTTTTCATTATATTTTCACTAGAGGCAATTTCAACATTGTCTGTACTCAAAGTCTTTTCCTACACAGTATCTATGACTATATTTACAATGTATTCAGAGATCTAGAAAGGAGATGAAACCTCTAAGTTGCCCAAATCAGGTATCCTTGTGACTCAGGAAATAACTGTTTTATAAGTCCCTGAGCATGTTAGATGCAGAAATTTTTCTGGTAGACTCACACTACCCTTACATCCTAGGCAGTTATTTCACTTTTTAGTATGGAGGCAGTGTTAGAGATATTCTTAGGGGGTTGGAAATGATGGTCTTATTTAACAGTGAAATTGTGGTGATAATTTCATGACATGTGAATGTTGTTTCAGGGTTCTCTTACATATTGTATCAAAGTGCCATGAAGAAGGCTTGGATAACTATTTAAGATCCTTCTTAAAGGTTTGTGGAGTAAGCATTTCTTCTGAGCAATTTATTTCATGTGAAAACTCAGTTTCATGGTTCATTGTCTTTGTTTGTAGTATAACTTTCGACCTGAAAAACCGAGTGCTCTGCAGGGCCAGCTGATCCATGAAACCCTGGCTACAACGATGATAGCAATACTGAAGCAGTCCGCAGATTTTTTAGCAATAAACAAACTGCTAAAGGTAAGGAAATGGGACATGTGGGGAACAAAAGTGTGAAATACCCCTCCTGTTGTAGTTCTAGTCTTTCAGCATTTTCTCCTGTGACACTCCCTCTCCCCACCACTTTGCCCGTGCATCATTTGTCTTCAAGTTCTCCACACAGCCTTTTCCACTCTCCCCAGTCCTTGCTCCCAATCAGATGTTTGGTAGAAAGAATTTTGTATCAGATAGCACTGAGTTCAAATCCTGGATCTACCACATTACTAGTTCTGTGACCTGCGGCCAGTTAGCCTCTCGGGGCCTTCAAAGGAGCCCTGGTGGGGCAGTGGTTAACAAGGCCAGCCAGCAGCTCCATTGGAGAAATACCTGGCGATCTGCTCCCATAAATATTATGACCTAGGAAATCCTGTGGGGTAGTTCTGCTCTGTCATACAGCACTGCTGATGGGCCAGAATCAGCTTAATAACACACATCAACAAGTGATCCTCCGATTTTTCGTTTCTTAAGTACAAGTAAAGCATTTAACATGGTTTCTGGTACAGCAGGTACTCAAGAAATGGTAGCTGTTATTATTGCCTTGCTTTTTATGATTTCTGTTATTAATGGTAGGATTTCAGGGATCTTCGTATACATCTGCTTGAGACATGTCTGTACCCTTAAGATCACAGTATCTGAGCAAACACCTACACTGCTTAGGCTGGCCCCACTGTTGTACCATGAGGGGGACTGGATCCACTGTTGACTGCATGCCCTTTATATATCACTTTTAGGTACAGTATTACATTCCTGTAAAGCAATTGGAAAGTATTTTGTGGCACTTTGGTAGTGAATTACAGTCACCTTAAAATGTTATTAAAGTTCAGAAACAAGATCTGTGTTGAGTTGTCAGACTTAACGAATTTTCAAAGATTCAGGCAACTATTAAAGATTTGTTTGTTTATTTTAGTACTCGTGGTTTTTCTTTGAAATTATTGCAAAGTCTATGGCCACATACTTGCTGGAAGAGAATAAAATTAAGGTAAGTAGGCTCAGGAGTATTTAACATGAGCAAAGAAAGCTAATCTTAAAAATAACCATGATACGTAAATTCTCTTATAGTTGAGAACTCTTAGCCCTTAGCTCTTTCACTTTCCTTGTTAAAGAGATACATATATTGCATAAATCTTGAGTCTGCCAGTTGCTATTTTTCAGTCTGTTCTGCAGAAATTCTTCTCATATATTTCTTTGTATAATTGTTTACTACATAAAACTCATTACCTTTTAAGCTTTGCCTCTATTTTGTGGTTTAGCAATGGCTGTTGAAAACATTTGTTTGCAAGAAGAACAGGCGTCAAATCAGATATAACTTTTGTCTTAGAAAACTCTGTATATGTACAAAGTTGGAAGTACTCTGTGTATAGATGTGTCCCTGAAATGTCATGTATATACTTAGTTGATTTTTAAAACTGTGTTAAAGGTACAAAGGGATGTTCTTAATTACAGGAATCTTAAAGCTAAGGCTTGTGGAATAAAAATGTATATATATTTATCTTTTCTGTTAGAATTTTCATAGAATGAATTTGCTGAAATTGAGATGGATGCATAGTCTTGTGTTAGGAAAAAAATGGAATGAAAAACTGGGACATTTCTGTATCTCAGGGACACAGTATTCCAACGTTGAAATCTAGTCATACTGTTAATTTTAGTCCATTGTACTATTAGAGTTCTAGATAATTCCTTGTAATGATGTAGAGCAAAGTGTACATCGAATTAGTGGTGTCATTTTTAAGTTGGGAGAGAGTATACCCCAGTTAGAAAACATGCTTGTATATGGAATGTATTCGAAAGTTAAAATGGCTATTTATTTAGGCCTTTGGGAACTCTTTTTTTTCCCTATGCCTGTTCAAGCTTCCCAGAGGCCAGAGATTTCCCGAGGCATATCATCATGTCTTACATTCGCTGCTTCTTGCAATCATTCCCCATGTGACCATTCGCTATGCGGAGATTCCTGATGAGTCCAGAAATGTCAACTATAGTTTGGCTAATTTCCTCAAGGTGAGTTAAAGGCAGCCTGAACATGGTAAGGGATGATTCTTCACTGATTATGGTCTTGAAACCAGAAAATACATGACCCACTTTCTAGAGACTCAGCTAGGTCTTTAGAAGGCTGCAGGAGAAATACAACCATGAAGTCAATCAGCCAAATGTTGACTGATTTTCTTCCCCACTAAAATGACCGATTAATTAAATCACAGGTGGCTTGGCCAGCAGACACATTTTGTTTGTCCTATGTGATATTTTAAAAAGACTTTAATTTGAAGGCATTTCCTTTCCCATTTGCCATAGTCCCCACAGCTCCTTGGTGGGGCATGCCCTTTCCCATTTGCCATAGTCCCCACAATTCCTTGGTGATCCCTGATTCTGTTTATACATTTAAATCACTTCTCCACCCCTATGGGCTTTTGAGTGTGCAGTTCTTGAATTAAGGCACCCTATTTACTGCTGTAACCATGGTCTACATTACTAATATATGTAAATGACAGTTGTTAATTTTGGCTGGTGAGATTATCTTGAGAATGTAATAATTTGAGAATCTACCACTGTGTTTGAGACAGAGTGTTTGTTGGATGAATGAATATATAAACAGAAACCTATCTCAGTAATCCAGGTAAAAGGTGATGGGGATCTGACTTAGGGCGGTAGCGGTAGGGGTTGAAAGGAAAAGATGAGATCTGAGAGTAACAGTCCATTAACCAAATATTAGGTTCCTTCTATTTCACAGTAATATGCTGCTATACACTATAGAGAATATATATGTATGTGTATATATACATTTGTATGTATATGTGTGTAAACGTGTGTATGTGTGTGTGTGTGTGTATATATATATATATATACATATAAAGTTTGTATTGTCCTGTCTTGGCAAGAACATGCAAAAATGGTAACTAAATTACTAGCTAATAGAGAATAATCAACAGCACTTGGCTGGCTTGGCCAATAGAGAATAAAGTGTTGAAAGGGACCTGTGGACCAAAATGGTTAAGCAGAGAGTGACTTTAGCAGAACCTTGAAGAATGGGTGAGGTTACCAACTTTCTGGAGCCATTGAGGCTAAGATGAACTCTGGAAACTGTTGCCCTGAGATTATCTTTAAACTTTTAAACTTAAACTAAAAATATCCCCTGAAGCTTCAAACAAAACAGTAGTTTAGGTTAATTGGTAAAGAATGCCTGTCTTGACCATTGTGCTCTTTTAAAGAACTACCTGTGGGATCAGATTGACAATGGCAATTCCAAAAGTTAGAAAGGAAGCTTAGGGGGCAGAGAGTTTATGGTTAATGGGAGAAGATTAATTTAGAAAAGAAAGGTGTGAATGGGTGCACAACTTAGATGTAGTGTCACTAAACTGTGTGTGTAGAAATTGTTATGTGTTTTTGCTGTGTGTATTTTCAGCAACAATATAAGTAAGTTTAAAACAAACAATGGGCAAGATTAGATAGTAGTAATGATAGAATATATAGACCAGGCATGAGTTAAGACTGAGAGGTGGGACTCCACAGGGTATCTTGAGGAGATAAATAGCTGAGTCATGTCTGGGAAATAAGCTGGAAAGTTAAGTTGAAACAGGGCTGTGAGTGTTCCTGAATGCCAAGCGCAAGAATTTGAAATTATATCAGAGGCAGTATGGAGCTATTGAAAGCTTTAGGGCAGAAGTGTGGCATGAAGGAGGGCTAGGGTTTAGAGATTAATCTGGAAGCAGTTAGATAAATGGAGTGATTAGAGACGTGAAGACCAGTTAGGAAGCTAAGTGCAATTCTTCAGTTGAAAGGTACTAAGAGCCTTAACTAGGAGAATGTTGGCTGGCAAAGATGACCAGCTACTTAGAGTATTACACAGGAAGAGTAATAATAGGCCAAGTAATTGTAGGTCAGGATTTCACTGAGCACAGTAAAGGAAATCCCCTTTTGGTGTGTATTGTTTACGTATGCAAACCTCACTTTCAATACCTAATTGACAACACTAGACTTCACTTGGGCTTTGAGCAGTGACCAAAATGAATGAAGCAGTGTTCAGGTATATGCATGCAGATACTCGGTCTTCTGAAAATTGTACAGTTGTGTCCCAATTCCAGCAATAAGTCCCTTGCCCTTCATCTCTTTTAGTCCACTGAAACTCTGAGAGCTATTATGCTATTATTTGTGAAATGAGAATGGTCTTCCCCTTAGTATGGAACAAGTTTTATAAACTCATACTTGACAGACTTTAGAATTATCTAACCATGGGTTTCTTTTTATGTGGTTTCTCTAGCGCTGTTTGACACTAATGGATAGAGGATTTGTTTTCAATTTGATAAATGATTATATATCTGGATTCAGCCCCAAAGATCCCAAGGTGAGTTATGGAAACATAATTGACATGGACGTATGACATTAGAACGCTAGACCAATGATAGCATTTTTTCTCCACTGGCAAATTTAGAACTGCTGTTTTTACTAGATAACTTGAGAATAGCTGTACCTCAAATCAGACAATATTTGATGATGTTTTAGGGGCCCCCAAGACCACCCACGTATTTAGTGACTTGCTGGAAGGGCTCACAGGACTCAAAACACAGTCACACGACTGTCAATTAAATTTGCGAACTCGTTCTAGAAAAAGGGGTACATACCTCATTGCTGAATATCACCTTCGAAGTACACCCCTTGGGAAGCTATGCACCAATGCCAGCACCTAGTCTACCCTTCAAAGGAATTTTGGAACTTGTTTTCTAGAATGGCCATCAGAGCTGTCATTGTATTACCCTTGATGTCCTGAATGTCATCCAGGTGTCTTCCTTTCGATATGTCCTGTATCTTTGGGTAAAGAGAAAAGTCATCAGGGGCCAGATCAGGTGATCAGGGAGGGTGTTCCAGTACAGTATTTGTTTACTAGCTAAAAACTCACTCAAAGACAGCTATACAGTTAAGTTCATGAACTTGCCACCATGCGCTGTGGCCATTCCAGAAAGAGTTCCAAAATTGCTTTGAAGGGTGGCCTAAGCATTGGTGTCAGTGCTTAGCTTTCCAAGGGGAGTATTTTGAAGGTGACTGGAGTGATATTTCGGCAGTGTGGTAAGTAGCACTTAGAACACTTTAGTTCACGGACTTAATTGTCAGACATTGTACTCATGGCTACGGTTAATTACATTGGAATGGTTGGGTGGTGCAAACCATACTCCAGGGAAACACCCTTTACCTTGGAGCAGGGAGGTGATCCTGTGAAAGGATTTATAGTCCTGCCCTAATCCTTTAACATACAGCATAGGAAAATCACAAAATGGAGGACAATCATAAAATATTGAGAATCAAAAAATATATATTTTGGGCATCATGGCCAATATGGCTACACATATTTGTGGGGGACACAATTCAATCCATGGCAAGCAGGGAAAATGCACCTACAGGTGTGCAGTGTTTTTCTTCAGGGAAGCCCATCTAAGACTCAGAATTTTCAAGTTTTTATTAGGCGCTGCCTGTATGGTTACCCCTTGCCCATCAAAATTCCAGACTCTCAGAAGGAAATCAGGTGTTTGCTTTAAGCTGCCTTGTTTGTTTGTACAAATAGTCTAAGCAGAATGCCACAGAAAGCACACATTATCACATAGGGACTCTTGCAGAACCCAATTTCCCAGTTGCCAGCCAGGGAGAGGCCAACATTGCAAACAGGCCTTTGCAAGGATAGGCATCTTGGGTCTGCTATGTTAACTCGACTGTACATATCTCACCTTAAGGCATACTTAGAGTGCTAAATACTTCTGTTGTGATAATTAATGCTGTCTATTAAATTATTAAAGTAGTAAATGCCTAGAGGGTATGAGCTAATGTGTTGTTTCTTTCCACTTAGGTCTTGGCTGAATACAAGTTTGAATTTCTGCAAACTGTTTGCAATCACGAACATTATATTCCTCTAAACTTGCCAATGGCATTTGCAAAACCTAAACTTCAGCGAGTGCAAGGTATGTACTTACATGTTCCATTATCTGGAATGGTTTCCTTGTTCCTCTTTTTAGTTAGTGCTAGCTTAGCGTAATGTTTTCTAGTTAAACCTGTCACCTTAAAGGTAACCTCAGAATTTTTACTATCTGACGATAGATTCATTAATGGTATTTTGCATTTCTTTCACAGTGGCAATGGTGGTATTCATAGCCATATAACCACTGCCATCAAGTAAATTCCAACTCATAGCGACCCTAAAAGACAGAGCAGAATTTCCCCATAGAGTTTCTAAGGGGCACCTGGTGGATCTGAACTGCCTACGTTTTGATTAGCAGCCGTAGCACTTAATCACTATGCCACCAGGGTTTCTGGTAGTATTCGCAGTATGAAGAAACCACAGGTCTATTCCATACATTGATAACTTAAACACAGTTGTGAGGTACCAGTAAAATTGATCTCTGTAGTAGTGTTTGGAATCTTATATGAGACTAAGTTAAAGGGGAAAAAAATACATTTCTGCTGAAAGGAGCACCAAAAGAGAAATATAAAGGCCAAGTAAAACAGTAACATGTATGCCTTAAATTGATGATATGCCTTCAGTTATCTCCATTGCTAGTTTTATTGAATGCTTTGTTATGTAGCACTATTCTTATGTTACTATGTTTTTTATTTGTCCCTTTTCTTTTCATATATTAATTAGATTTTTTTTCATTTGCGGTGGACCGTTTGACTTCAGTAGGTAGGTTTAACTCGGTTCACTCTACAGTAGTTTGCTGTCGTGAAAAACAGTTGATTTGATGAATGGCTAAGATGGATGGGGGTTTTGTTTGCTTTTGAAATCCTCGCTAGCCAAAACAAAGGCTATGGTTAATGTACTCAGAAAGCCTAGGAGCAGTGCATTTGTTTACTTTTAAAATAAGCCTGTGTGTTAGTAGCAGAATCCACTTTAAAATGTCCAACCTCAGAAAACAAGTTTCTCCTGCAAGCCAGCCTGAGAGCAATGGGATGGGAGTTACAGAGTATCTGCTCTTCAGTGTGTCATCTCTCTCAGGCTTGCCCTGCTTCTCTCTGACCCTCTTTCATGATTACTTGGCCACAATTTGAAGCCATCTGATTGGGTTTATTCAGATCACTGAAATAAAAATAAAAACTACTGCTTGCAAAAATCTACCCACATAGGGCCACCTGTGTTAGTCCTTGTGCATAAAAAGTGAATGGGACTCACATGACCAGTGGTTGGACGAAAATCTTCCTGCCTTGGTCTCCAGACAAGTACCTCTTGAGTATTAGAATCACAGCCAGTGAAAATGGAAACAAGATATTTAAAAGCCCAAACACCCCTACGCAACTAACCCCTGCCCCACCATCTCAAGTTCGCACAGTTCCCCAGTGAATACCGATAGCTAAGAGGAAGTTGGGGACAAGAGAGCTGTGGGCAGATCACCAGAATTTATGGTTGAATGTGACTATTCAATGAGTGTTTATTAAGCCTGTACTAAATACACAGCATTAGATTATGTACTAAAGAGGCAAAAAAAGAAATAAACATACCCTTCAGGTTTATAGCCTAACCAAATTAAGTGGTAGGGTGGACAAAATAGAAATAGTGGAACTTGATTATGGAAATGACTAGATTTGATCACAGTCCCTTCAGAGTAATAGATAGTTATGAGCCAAGTCCCAACCAGGATAGTAGCAGCTGGGATTTAGAATGGAGTGAGGATCTAAAAGAGAGTGAAAGTCATACTGTGAAGTAGTGATTTTATGAAATAAAGTATTTGTGTTTGTGTGGTGATGAAGTGGAGTGAGATGAGGCTGTTTTTCTTACTGTTCTTGTATCTCATTAATATATATTCAGACCAGTATGTAATTTTTGCTAAAACAGTCAATAGTAAAGTTAGAATGATTCCAGTTGTCTAGTTTCTCTTCCTTTTCTCACTTAATATATGTAAACAGATAAGTAAACCATTTATGTGTAGAACTATTCAAATGTTGTTGTTGTAACTAAACCTCCTGAGATACAAAGAAATGCATTGACATTGCCAAATACAGAATTCTTTCATTCTAAGTTCTATACTAAGATTTTTAAGAGTTAAAAAGAACCTAGAGACTGTCTTTTTGAATGAAATTATCATTAAGCCCACTATCTAACCCTAATTATAAAAAGGTACCTATCTTGGAAATGTTTGCATGCTCATTCTACACTATACCAGTTATTCAGATTCCTTAATAGTAACATGATAAGCCTTACTAGCATGATCATGTATTATTATTAAAGAATATGCAGAGCATTTTAATTTTAAGGTAATTTTGGAGTATTTTTTACAAATGGATTTTAAATTTCATACTACAGATTCAAATCTGGAATACAGTTTATCAGATGAGTATTGCAAGCATCACTTCTTGGTTGGTCTGCTTCTGAGGGAAACCTCCATTGCTCTTCAAGACAATTATGAGATTAGATACACAGCGATCTCTGTCATAAAGAATCTTTTGATAAAACATGCATTTGACACTAGATACCAGCACAAGGTAAGGATGTCCGTGTGATCATCAGTATGGTATTATTAAATTCTCCTTAAAGGTGAACTTTTCAGTAAGGACTATAACATGAGCACTGATGAAACCTTTTTTCACAAATGAAATTCGTTTCAGTTACCCATCATTAGGTTTTAAACATATTGGTATCTGTTGAAGTAAAACAGCGGTTTTTAAAATCATGTTTAAAGAACAGCCTGACTGCATCATGATTTCTTACATAAACTCTGATTTTTAAAAGAATCATCAGGTTTCAATCATGTGTACTATCTCAAACATATATGTATACCTTAATGTGGGCTGATTGAGTATTGCCCTATCGTAGAAGCATCCTCTTTTTACTCAGTCCGTAAGTAAATTTAAAATTGTTGATTTTTAAGTGGTTAATATAAGACATGTTAAGTATGCCTTATACAACATGTAGAATAGGAAATTTCCTTTTTTACTGAAGAAATGTTATAATCAATAGTTGTGGCATGGCTGCAAACCTTCTAGCAATTACATGTTGGCTGTGTGCGAAGGCCACGGCTGTAGCTGCTGTTTGTTGCACCTTTTACATACGTTCAGATCCTGTTGACCTTAACTTTTATGGACTTGAAGAAAGTAGACTTCAGACTGTGAATTTGGAATAACCTCACTTGTTTAACCAAGTACAAAAGGGCTCAAGGGAAGGTTTCAAAATTAACTGTTTGTTCTTTTTTAAATATACTTAAGTATAAATAAAAATTATGATGTCCTTTATCATTGTAGCTGCTTTGGAAAGCTAGATTGGAGATGGATTTTATTCTGTCTATACTGCCTCCCCATGTGTCTTTAATAAATAGAACACGCTTGCCAGCTACATCCAATTATATTGCTTTAATTGCAAAGATTTTTTTTTATTTATAAAATCTTACTAGTTTTCTTCACATGATTCTATCCTGAAGTAGATTCAACTCCTGAGGTTTAAGATGTAATTTTTCTTGCCTATTATACTTTGTTATTTTTGTCATGTTACAACTCATATATTCCACTTAGCATTGTTTGCTGTGTTATGTGTCTTTTTTTCCTGTGGATGTTGATACTGACGTGATACAAGTTAACCATTATAATGCATCCACATTAAAAGATATCATAAAAGTCCTACAGTCCAACCAAGCTTGGCCAAGCCTTTGAAAATGCCAGTTACTGCATTCTGTTTAACTACTGCTTATGCCTAATAGAAACCCTGGTAGTGTAGTGGTTAAGTGCTACAGCCAGTCAAAAGGTTCGCAGTTTGAATCTACCAGATGTGCCTTGGAAACTCTACGGGGCAGTTGTGTCATGTCCTGTAGAGTCACTGTAAGTTGGAACGGACTTAGCAGCACTGGGTTTTGGGTTTTTTTTATGCCACCTAGTGGGGGAGAGGGTTTTATGCAGTGTGGATGAAAATGTCTTTAGCTATTATTTCAAAGAATTCATAGGATAGGACAAAACAAACTGCCTCCATAAAGCAGGAAGGTGTATTTTTCTCCTTTAGAGGAAAGTGAAGGAAAAATGACATTTTACCAATGTCATACCTAACGGTGGAACTTTAAATAGTTTATGGAACAGATTTGAATGTGATTTACTTTTAAGTTCTGAGAGCATGTTTAAGGTTTTAGACTATGGGAAAGACTGAAATGCCAAGCTTCATTATGCTTCAGTGACTTCTAAAGCCCTTTGTTCAAAAACTTCAGACAGGCATGAAAGACGTATAGGGTTTTTTCTGAAAGCATCTATCCAGCAACAGCTGAGACCTATTGAGTCAGAAATGCCTGATGTTAATGACTGTTATTAATGCGGTCATATGTTAGGATTAAGACTATTAATAATGGTTCCTGAAATTTACAAAAGAAACACAAGTGACCAAATAGCATATGAGAATTGTTCAACCCCAAGAATAATAAAAGGAAATGAAAACAACAATGAGATGCTATTAATTTTCTATAGTCTATAGATTGACCGTTGTGCCTTAGAGGCCTTCTCTAATACTCCAGATAAAATTCCTAAAGTCATAGAATATAGAGGGCAACTCATGTACCATCACAAGCACTGTTTTCCCTGATTTGAGTGTATGTACATATCGGAGAGCAATATCTATAGCTGAGGAACCCAGGATCCAAACAGGCTGCTGTCGAGTCGATTCCCATGTATAGTGACCTTGTAGGACAGAGTATAATTGCCCTCTAGGATTTCCAGGGAGTGGCTAGTGGATTTGAACTGCCAACCTTTTGCTTAGCAGCCAAGCTCTTAACCACTGCACCACTAGGACTCCGTGGCTAAGGAAAGCACCAAATAAGTTGGTATAAGAGGTATCACATTAAGACCACCAGGGGCCAGTTTTATCTACACAATTACAAATATATCATTCTCCCAAGCCTTACAGGGTGCTAAGATTACATTATTTTATCTGCTGCTTTGATCAAAGCAAAAAATGTTTTCTTGAATGAATATGAGGTATTCACTGTCTTCTCACCACTTTTGTTTGTTCCTTCATTCAGCTAGTGTGTATTGACCATCTACTGTGTGCCAGGCACTGACCGTGTAGCAGTGAACAAGTTATATTCCCCTCTCTTATAAAGCCTAACCGTCACGAAAGTTAAAGAACATTATCTACCTTATAGGCCAACTTCTGTTGTAAAAAAGTTCCAGTTATGTAGCTATGTCTGAGGGATGTGATTTGACTCTATCATAAATAAATCCAAATTTAGAAAGTTCTGTGGTGATTAGTTTTGAGGCTATAAGCATGAATATGAGTTTCATTGATTTGATGTGGATATTATCCAGTCTTTAAACTGATAAGAGGAGCCAACTTACTGTAACATACAAATCATATACCTATTATAAATTTGATAATTATTTTTCAGAACCAACAAGCCAAAATAGCACAGTTATACCTCCCATTTGTTGGAGTGCTTTTGGAAAATATACAGCGATTAGCAGGTGGAGATACGTTGTATTCTTGTGCAGCCATGCCTAGTTCTGTAAGTAGTAATATGTTTCTGTTGGAATCTTGCTAGCATTTCCTGTTGTACTGAATGTCATTGGAATGGGGTCGAATGCTAAATGGTCTCAACATTAATAGTTCGCTGTTTTATTCCATTTTTCCACTTGTACTATTTTCCCTAGAGCAGTGTTGATCAAACTTTTGATGTTTAATGTGCATATGAATCACCTGAGGAATTGTTTAGGTACAGATTGGAATTCAGTAGTTCCAGGGTAGGACTGGAAACCCTGGTAGTATAGTGACTAAATGCTGTTTACCTCTGCTAACCAAAATGTCAACAGTTCAGATCCTCCAGATCCTCCTTGGAAATTCTACGGAGCAGTTCTACTGTGTTCTGCAGGGTCGCTAGGAGTTGGAATTGTTGACGGCAGAGGGTTTGGCTTGTTTTGGGGGGTGGGGGTTAGGCATGATAGTCTGCATTTCTAACAAGCCCTTAGTTGCTTCTGGTCCCAAGACCACACTTTGAGTAGCATGGTCCTAGAGAAGAACGTCAAGAATCCCTTGTACCCAATGTTTTCTTAAGATTTGCTTTTTGTTGTATGCCTGCATATATTTATCCAACTTGAAAATCAAACAAGAATTTCTTAACTTTCACATGTTAGGAACAGGGACTAAACTGCATTCATTCCTTTCCTTCTCCCCTCTCCTGATAGCCTCCTCATGGTACTCATTGATGGATCTCATCACAACTGGTTCTGTGCCCTTTGTCTCACCGTTTGAAACTGAGAAGGAACTTGGGAGGTGATCAGTCTGATTTGGCAAAGCATACATTTGCCAATCATAATAATTAAAACATTGTTTCTCACATTAGACATAAAAGGTCAGTGATTTCTGTCCACTGGTCCTAGTTGTGACCTCTGGAGATACCTGCATAGAACACATCTCTTTTCACCACCACAGGATATCCCTTCACCATGTGCCGTCTAGTTTTCCTCCAGGCCAAATGTCTCCACTTGATCATCTGTCACTCCAAATCCTGTTCTGGGGACCCTCTTCTGGACTCACTCCAGTTGAAATATGGTGCTCAGAATTGAACACTTTATATGTAGCCTGCCCAGTGGAACTACTAACTCTAGCAGTGAACTTTGTTTAACCTCAGGGTACTAGCTCATTCTGTTAATTCAGGTTTCTTATCCCAACACACAAATCTGTTTAAATGACATGGATATCACATTATGTTGCAGGCATCCAGGGATGAGTTCGCATGTGGCTTTACTTCACCTGCAAGTAGAGGAAGTCTAACCACTGACAAAGACACTGGTAATTGTGCCTCTTAAAGGTTATGTATTATGTGGGTGTTAAGAAATGTACCGTGTGCTTCTCTGTATATTTGAAATATTTCATAATAAAAACAAGACACAGTTAGCATGACCCCCACTAAAGATAAATTGAAATCTGACACTGGGAGCCACTTTTTTAAAAAAAAATTTTTATTCTTAGTTATCCACGATTAAGCTTGTTTAAAATGGTAGCTTGGTGTAATGTGAAAAAACTGGTTTCAGATCCTCTTCCTTGCCACCATTCTGTAGAAAAACTGTTCTCTTTTCTAGGCCCAAGCTCCCTAATCTATGAAATAATCTCATGAATTATGTGGCTATATTTTATAACTTCCAAGGAATTTCTTCGAGTTTCATATATGGCAAAGTGTTTTTAAGATGTAAAAATAAATGGCTTACCATGTATTAACTTCTTATGGTATTTTATGCAATTATATAATCTTCCCCTTTTAGATGACCAAAAACTATTCCACAAAATATATCTTAAATTAATCCAGTACTAATTATTTTTAAAAGAATTTTTAGACAGGGCCTCCTGTTGCTAATAAGAACTTGACTTTTTCCAGTTTATGGATCATTTCAAAATGGACATGGAATTAAGAGGGAAGATTCAAGAGGTTCCCTCGTCCCTGAAGGAGCAGCAGGATTTCCTGATCAGGGCAACACTGGTGAAAATGTAAGAAACTGAATATATGGGATAACCCTAGTTATGTGTTAGGCTGTTACCATCTTCCTTTGTCATGTAAATATGAGGTTGTTGGCTGTCCTGTGGTTAAGAGCTTCACTGCTCTGCAACAGTGGTGCAAAAGTTTTGCAGTTTGAGTCCCCTAGCTGCTTCTTGGAATCCCTAATCCCTAATTCTGCTCCGTCTCGGAGGGTTAATATGAGTTTAGGTGATTTGTCTGTTTGTTATTTGTGGTCTTCTCTCCTGTAACCAGTCCTAGATCTGTAAAAAGCATTCCATAATTCTGGAATAGTTTAGCATTGCCTTCCTATCCTGTCAGGTGCTACTTGGATTCTTTGTAGGAATGAGGCATTTGTCTTCAAAAGTTCTGTCTCCTTTAACCCTAACACACTGTAAAATGTTTGAGAGAGGGAAGATTCAAGTTCAAAATATCTCATGAACTTTGCCATAAAAAAAAATCTCATGCTGGCTGAATTAATTTAGCCTTTTATTCTTTTGTGATAATGGCATTAACTAGGGAGGAAAATTTTCAGTCCCAAAGTTGATGACCTCAGCATCCCTGCATCAGTTAATGAGTATACAGTCTCTGATTCTTCCACTAGTTGTTTCAGGTTTTGATATGAGACAGAGACCTCATTTTAGACTAGCAAAGCCTTGCTACCATGATGCTGTGTAAAGTCACAGAATCATGTAAAATTAAGTTAGAAGGGCCCATAAAAATAAACCCAATGCTCAAATCTGTAGATAAGCACTGACTGGGACTAAGACTTAGGACAGTCAGTTTCAGGGTTAGTGGCAAGGCCAGACCAGAACCCAGATTTTCTACTTCCAGCACTCTGTCTCCCGTATCACAGCATTCTTAGTGCATCACACTCACTTCGAGGGTTTAAGAAAACTAGCTTCTGGACCCCACACCCAGAGTTTCTGATTCAGTGCCTCTGGGGTGAGGCCCACCAGTTTGTGTTTCTGACAAGTTCCCAGGTGATGCTGATGCTACTGGTCAGGGACCACTACTGGAGAACCACTGGATGATGGTGTACTTCCTTGAGCCTTCGGGTAAACATTGGTTCACAGAGGTTCTTAAATCACACTGTTTAGAGTTATGACAGCAAACGCTGTCATAAGTAAGGCACATAAAGGTCAGAGAGGTTAGATGACTTGCTAGTAATCACACAGGTGGTAAAGAATCAGAACCTAGTTTGAAAGCTTTCTATCTTGCGTTAGTAAATGTGTATCCTTGTTTCAGCTAAGCTGAAAATTGATTTTTAATGAGGGTAAATTCTTTAGGAGAATATTATTACTCTATTCATGTAAATCAGATCCCATCATGCTTAATTTGATATTTTAATAGAAACCATTAAATAGGAACATCACTACTTTAGAGGCTCTAATTTTGAATTACTACTGCCACCCCTCTAGTGTAATTGTCTTATTAATATATCATTAGTCCATTTTTAGATCAGTTTTTGACCTATGGTTTGGAGACTGGATTTTGATAAACTCTAAGCAAAGACTCCTTAAACAGTTTAAACTGTTTGATATACCTGCATGTACCTAAGTTCTTCTACCATGTATAGCCACACTGATTCAAGTTCTTAATAGCAAAACAACAGTGAATATGGAAATGAAACAGTTATAACTCGATGAAGATCCCCCAAGGTAATTCCCAGTGATAAGTCTAGTAGCAGCAAACATTTAGCCCATTTCCTTCCAAGTATGATATAAAATTTATTTTATACTTAGAAAGAGGACTAATGATGAAAATAGTTACTGAGTTAAAGGTTATAGGAAACGAGTACTAATAGGGTCACTGTAAGTCAGAACTGAATATGACAGCAGGCTTGGTTTGCTTTTAGTTTAAAATACCATTTCACAAAAGTGCCATGTTTTTATATTACAGACCCGACAGAGTTCTACAAGGAGTAGTATATCCCAGTATAACAGGCTGGATCAGTGTGAAATCAGAAGCCTCCTGATGTGCTACCTGTATATCATAAAAATGATTTCTGAAGGTTAGTGTCCAAGCATATTAAACAGACTCTATTAGATAGCTTCCTAGATTTGCAGGCTCATGAAACAAATATTTGATTATCATTATATGTAGAACAGGGAGACCTGGTGATACAGCATGTAAGTGCTTGGCTGCTAACCAGAAGGTTGGACGTTTGAATCCACCAGTTGCTGCACAGGAGAAAGATGTGACAGCTTCTGTAAATATTATAGCCATAGAAACCCTATGGAGTTCTACTGTGTCCTACAGGGTCACTGTGAGTCGAAATGGACTTGATGGCAGTGAGTTTGGAGTTTCGAGGTATAGAACACATACACATTAATAACAAATCTTTGCAGACTTGGAGTTTAAAATGTTCCTGTGATGTAGCTTAAAATACTATCATTTCAGTCTAAACCAGGTATGATTTGTTGAAATCAATTTAAAAACAATTTTACAAATTAATTTTTAAAGCAAGGCAGTTGTTTAAAAAATGCTGAACACTTTTTCAATGAAGAGCATATAATGCATTAAGTGACCCATGTGAACAGAAAGAAACCATAATAAGCAGAATTCCTTTTAACAATTTTTTATTTGACCCAGGATTTGGAAAATCAAAACCAAACAGAAAATCAGGAAGGGTGCTCTCTTTACATTACCACTGTGGTTATTTTATGCTAAGCAGTAGCTGGTGGTATCAGGTTCCTTGTCAGGCTGGCTGTCTCCTTGGTGTATTCTGTCAAGACACTATTGGTGTTAGACCAGTCCCCATTTACATTATGATGGAATGTAACAAATTTTCATAACTGCACACCTTCTGGAAGTAAAATCAAATAGTTACACCACATTTAGTTACAAAATTCCCTCATCCTATTTTTCCTTAGAAAATGTATCTAGGAATGAAGAACATAAAAAATTACCTGGGTTCTTATTCATCACAATCATTATCATTTTTAAATTTCCTAATTTTTTAAAATTTTGAGTAAACATTGCCTGCTTTACTACAAAATATAGATTATTGACTAGCTAAATATGAAATGACTATCTTACCTAGATATAAGCAATAAATTCTCAAGTGCATTCATAAAATAAAACAGAACTAATAACTGAAATTTTTCAAGTTAAGAAAAGTGTAATTAAAATAAAAGTCAAAGATTATACAGAGGCTATGTGAGGGGCCTCCATGTTTTAAGAAATAAGTAAAGGATGGGCAATTTTCAACTCTGGTAGTGTTTCATTCCAGGAGATACTAGATCAGATAACAACTGCAGACACAGCTCACTGCTTTTTGCCGTTCCAAAACATTAAAAGTGGGGAAACATGAAGGGTGACTGCTAATGTATATGACGTATTAAGAATATTCCAACATTAAATTGTGGTTTCACAACTCTCAATATAGTCTGAACTACTGAATTGTGTACTATTTAAGTGAATTTTAAGTATGTGGATTGCCTCAATAAATTCAACAACAAAGAGATCTGAAAGAGAAATTAGAAAAATAAAGATAGAATGGTCCAGATAGGTCGAGAGAGTAGGATGGAGTAAAGCGAACAGAAAGTGGTGGTGGGCGGGGGGTGAGTCACTGCTGACTAGTTCTCCCCTCTTCCACTCCTGTGTGCAAGTAAACACACACTCATGTGCACACACTACACAACACACACACAAGCATACATACCATGCAAACCAGTGACAAGTCATTGGCTGCTCTTCTTTTTTTTTTTTAAGATGTATGAAGCCACGACAGCTTTCTTTCTTGAGAACTTGATAGTTCCCCCTCATCTTGTAAATGTTGACCTTGCTTCCTCAGTGATGGTACTGTGCCAAATATTTGATCTTTGCTAATTAGGTTTTTCTTTCTTCTGCTCATTTTTAAAAGCAAATTTTCAATAGCCAGTATAATTTGTCACACCTCTTCTTTATCCTTTGTAGTATAAAGTCATGCAATACGGTATCCGTCAAATCACTTTATTCTGAAAAATGTCTGTTTCTGGATCTATACTCAGTAGACATATTTCCGTTGCTTTGTCTTGTCCAGTTAAGTATTCTTAAGTATTCTCAGGGTCACTGTAAGTCAGAACTGAATATGACAGCAGGCTTGGTTTGCTTTTAGTTTAAAATACCATTTCACAAAAGTGCCATGTTTTTATATTACAGACCCGACAGAGTTCTACTAGGAGTAGTATATCCCAGTATAACAGGCTGGAGTCATACAGATATAGGTTTAAATGTTGAACTTGTACAAGTCCATACCCTTTGGGTCCTCTATTGCCTTTCATTTTCACTGGTTCATAAACAGCAATCTGAATGTCAACAAAAAGATGGTCCACCTCTACACATCTGTATACAAGTAGAGGGATTCTGAAGGCTGAATTTTCTTCTCTATTTATAGATGTACTTTTTTAAAACTGGCCTTCAGAGTCTTAGAGTCATTTGCTAACTTTTTGTAGGCTTTAGTACCTTGTTTATTGGCATCTTGAAAAACAATCAGTTAAGAGTCAGGAGTTATAAGTTATAGTGTGAATTGACAGGAAGACTGTCCTCTTGAAAAAGAAAATCATTATTCTTCTCAAGAAGAATGATGAAGGAAAGCTACTCCTTTTCTGGCTGGGTCCTGTCTTTTTTCTTCAGTGCAGAGTCCAGTGAGCAGCTCTTGAAATCATCTTGACGTTTCTCAGCAGCATGCTGTGTATGTGAAATTTCACCAGTAGCGAACTGTGTGTGTGAAATTTCACCAACTGCATACTTCACGTGTTTGGTCTTACCAGCAGCACACTGTGTGTGTGAAATTTCACCAACAGCATACTTCGTGTATTTGGTTTCACCAGCAGCGTACTGTGTGTATGAAGTTTCACCAACAACATACTGCATGTGTGAAGTCTCATCAGTGCCCTTCTTGGAAGCAGATTGCTTGATTAACAGTTTCTGACTACTGATGTGTCTCTCTTTGAGTTCAGTGTTGTGATCAGCTGTTGTATCCGTTACTGTTTTTTCATCACATTTTAAAGTGCGGTCACAAGAAAGAGTTATAGTTGAAGGGATATTCTTCAGTTGAGAGTGTAATGAGCTTTTCTTCAGAATACCCTTGAGTTCCCGTGTAGTCTTAATTGTTGCATGACTGGTGCTCTGGACTGCTCCTGAAGAAACAGTGGAAATGCTCCAAAATAAGTCACTCTCAGATTTACGCTTTTGGGTGGAAATTGGAGTAGAGGCCTCTGATTTATGTTTCCTTTTTTGCTGCTGAATCTTGCTGTCAGGTTGTAAGGCATTTTCAGATTCATGCCACTGATAAGGATCAAATGACAATTTCGTACCAACATACATGAGTGATTTCCTGTCATGTTTCCGTACTGGAGTAGGTTCAACCATATCAGGAGATGATCCCTCCGAGGAAGTCTTTGGTATGTCATCGATTTCTTCTTCAGGAGGTGGAGTTGAAGGCTTTGGCTTTTCTTGAAGTTCCTCTGGTCCTACTGATTTCGTCATTTCCTCTTGTGCTCGCCTCCTGATTGAGCGAGGCGAACCAACCGAAGTTCCTTCTGGAGGGTCCCTGATGGAAAAAGTTAATGGTAGACGGTTCTTTCGACAAGTGGAAGGTTCATCATCACTATCAGAAAAAGTCATGTGAAATACTCCCTTCTCTGGTTTCACTTCAGTAGCAAGCATTTTATTTTCTCTTCTTAATATTCTCAGTTCGTTCTTGAAATCAGTATGAAGCTTCAAGTTTTGCTCTCGGAGGTGAGAACATTCTCTCTCTAGTACTCTAATGTATGCCTCGCTAATTGTACAATTTTTACAAGTTTTTGCACTTAACTGACTTTTTAAGTCCTTAATGGTATTATTGAGGACTTCCTGGTGTTTGGTTAACGTCTTAATTTTGGCTGTTAGGCTGGTTTGTTTGTCTAATTGCTCTTGCTCCATATTACTTAACTTCGACTGTAAACGGTCGACATCTGTATCGTGGAGCTCTTTCAGTTTTAGCCATGTTTTCTTAAAGTCATCCACTGACATATTATGTACATTTGATGGCACATTATCTCTTGAAGATTTCTTACTACCCTGGTTGCCTTGCCCTTCCATATTCGCCGCCTGCGTCTTTTCTCACGAAGGTTAAGACGGCTTCCCGGCTCTACCACAGCGCCCCCAACAAAGTGGCTGACAGGATTCTAACTAGAGCAGAGGTGAGCTCCGACACGCCTTTTACAGACCTTTTGTGAAACTGCTGCCTGGGAAGTTCAAGAGTACACAGAAAGTCCCCGCTTCTAGGCTGGAAGGAGGTGTACTGGCTGCTTGGTGGGAATAGCCAGCGCAGTCCGGCGGAAGACGGAAAAGCGAGCTTCAGTGATGGCGGCCGCAAGTGGCTCTCTGAGGAGAGGCCCGAAACCCAGTGCCTTCTGGGAGATTCCAGGAGAAAGGAATCTGAAGGCAGAGGGGGAGACCGAAAGTCACCTCCAGCTTATTTTTTTTTTTTAAGACTCTCTTGACTTTATTTTAACATTTTTTTTCTTTGTGGGTAATATTTTTTAGTCATCAAGCCCCATCAATATTCACTGTCCTTTAAAATAATTTAAAGTAGCAAAGTAAAACCTCCACCCACCCCCATCCTTGTATAGCCAATATTGTCTAGTCCATCCCAGTCAGAAGCATTTACCCCAGTTAGAAATTGAGTCATTTGCCTGTGTGTATAATAGTTACAAGGTTTTTTTTTGTATCGTTTTGGCACCAATAACTGTATCAGAGTACACCCTGCCGTGGAGTCGATTCTGACTAACAGCAACCCTATAGGAAAGAGTAGAACTAACTGCTCCATAGTTTCCAAGGAGCGCCTGGTGGATTTGAGCTGCGTGGCTTTGGTTAGCAGCCAGAGCTCTTAACCGGTATGCCACCAGGGTTTCCAACATATCGGAGTAGGGTTAAGAAAAAAAGAAATAGAAAGGAGCCGAAAATTGTTGGTGTCTTTTTTAAAATCTCAGTGTATTGAGAAAGAAAGGGGAAAAAAAGTACACGCAATACATTTAGAGATTTTTATATCAGAAATTAAAACAAAAACACCAAACTCATTCCCATGGAGTCAGTTCTGACACATAGTGACCTATAGAGCAAGGAGCACTTGGTGGATTCAAATTTCTGACCTTTGGTTAGTAGCGATAGTGCTTAACCACTACACCACCAAGGTTTCTGTATCAAAGATAGTTCCTATCATATTACAACTTGTTTTACCCAGTGTTTATTTTGTCATCTCATGTTGTCTGACATTGCCAGGTTATTTTAACACTTTCATTAACAAAGGCTTTTGTGATTTACCCCAGTCTCAAATAATAAAAATAAATTGAAACTGGTGAGCACATGCCAGACCAGATAAAAGAAATCCTTTGAAAACATATATGGACTGTGTGTGTGTGTGTGTGTGTGTGTGTGTGTGTGTGTGTAAATACTTGGCTTTGCCAATAGTTTTATAGAAAGTAAATAGGAAAATATGAGTAAGAAAGCTTTAAAATTCACTAAGCTATAGAAGGCAGAATTAAAGATACCTTATGGGAAACCCTGGTAGCATAGTGGTTTAAGCGCTAAGTCTTCTAACCAAAAACGGTTGGCAGTTTGAATTCACCAGACACTCCTTGGAGACTCGATGGAGCAGTTTTATAGGGTCTCTATGTGTTGGCATCAACTCAGTGGCACTGGGTCTTGTCTCTTGTTACTGACCTTGTGGTCGATTTTCAAAATCCTTAGATTATAGAGTCTGAGTTTTTTTCCATAGGTCACTAGTGTAACAGTATGGTCTCATTTTTAATACACTTTTCAACCACAACTTTGTTAAAACAGCTAAGTACCTATAATACCCCAAATATAGGGATACCCATTGTGCATAGTATGTTGTTCCATGCCTTCATAATTTATAATCGAAAGGCAAAAAGGGAGGGGAAAAAAGGAAAATTATTTGTCTCTTTTCTAAAGCAGTTGTTAACTTTTTGGTTCACAAAGTCCTTTGAGTAGCAGGCAAATGTACTTAACCCCTTCCTCAGAAAAAAATGCACATACACACACCATTCTGCATAAAATGTCAGAGCATTCGTTAAAAATCCCAGGTTTAAAATAAAAATGCAACAACCTCCTTTTCTCTATCTTCAGGGATGATAGGAAGACCAAGATAAGCCATCCAAGTGAGCAAAGAATTGTTGAAGCTAAAATAATTATAGATTAAAGAATATATCTAGCATTAATTTGAACAACACAGTGTATGTATTGGACAGTGGAAGGGTACAGATGAAACAGCATTGACCATGAGCTGATGGTTGTTCAAGCTGTGTTATTGTACTTGGAAGTTCATGATGCAGTTTCTCTGATTATTTCAAGTTCTGACTATTTATTCCATTTTCAGATACTCTCTCAACTTATTGGAATAAAGTATCACCTCAGGAGCTTATAAACATTCTCATACTGCTAGAGTAAGTTACATTAACATATTTTCATAAACTTTACATTATTTGAGAGAAGCTTAATTTCCGGATATAACAAAATACTTTGTTTTCAACAGTTTTATTTACTAAGAATTTTGGGAATTGTTATTTATTGTATAATTTGATCATATAGATAAAATAAAGGGTAGCATTGATGCTCTTCACATGTAGGTGTAAGAAAAAACTGCGGGTGAAATATTTGTAGTCCAGAAAAGCAGCTAATAATAGACCATATTTGCAGCCCAACAGGAGTCTTTCTGTGACCTGGAAAACTATAAGTGGCATCGACTCTTTTAAGTCGTTCATTTGGAGCAGATGTTGGATTGAAGAGCAGCTGAAATGATTGGAATTTAGGATTTGTGTTTTTGTGTAGAGCTGAGTAGTTCTGTTCACTTCAAAGATGCATATATATCCATCATTACATATATATCCATCATTGCATATATATGCATATATACACATAACTCCATTCCGAAGCACTTGGGGAGAAAACCTAGTCTGGAGGTAGAAAGTTGTCGTATACTGTATGCTAAGCTATGTTTATGTCATTATTCAAAACTTATAGAAAAATTAGACTTAAAATGAAATGTAAGGAATTTTTACATAAACAGTACACATATATGATATTGTATGTGCACATTAGCCAGAAGAGAAAAAGGATAATCATTGCATAAATGTTTCATTAAAGGCTTTTGAAACTTTGCTGAAAATGTCAGCTGATAAAATAGTTGTTTTCGAGATTAAAGAAACTAGTGTAATTATACTGAATGTTTACAAATGGAAACATGTGTTGGAGATTTGCTTCAAAAAAGACAGGAAAGGGGAAGCAGAAGGTGGGGAGACCAAGAGACCTGTTATGGGTATCAGTTAAGCAAGAATGGTTATGAGCTGATAAATGTTGAGTCTGGTGGGTGAAAGGTACATGCAGATTTATCATGCTATCTTCCCTACATTTGTATATGTTTGAGATTTTTGATAATAGAAAGTGCTTTAATACCATTAGGAAAAAACACAGTCACCCTAATTTTTAAGGCTTAAGAACCATTCTGGGGCACTAATGATGATGCTAGAGACTTGTACTTATGAGGTCTGCCAATTAAGTCCATGAACTCATCCTAGAAAAAGTGCTGCATACCTCATTGCTGAATATCACTACCAACCAATGAACCTACTGCTGTCAAGTTGGGTCCAACTCATAGCGACCCTAGAGGTCAGAGTAGAACTGCCCCGTAGTTTCCAAGGAGTGCCTGGTGGATTTGAACTGCCAACTTTTTGGTTAGCAGATGTAGGACTTAACTCTCTATGCCACCAGGGTCTCCAATATTACTGTGGTCACCTTCAGAGTACTCCCTTTGGGAAGCTATGCACCGACGCCAGCATCTAGTCTGCCCCTCAAAGCAGTTTTGAAACTCTTTTTCAGAGCTGTCATCGTATTGCCCTTGATGTCCTGAATGTCATCAAAATGTGTTCCTTTCAATATTTCTTTTATCTTTGGGTAAAGAGAAAAAGTCATTGGGGGCCAGATCAGGTGAGTAGGGAAGGTGTTCCAGTACAGTTATTTGTTTACTGGCTGAAATCTCCCTCACAGATGACTAGACAGTGAAGTTTGCAAACTTGGCTACTGTTTTACTGCACACAGTGGCCGTTGCATAAAGAGTTCCAAAATTGCTTTGAAGAGTGGACTAGGTGCTGGAGTCAGTGCATAGCTTCCCAAAGGGAGTACTTCACAGGAGACCCTAGTGGTATGCAGCAATGAGATATGTAGCACTTACAATAATTAAATTCCCTGACGTACTTGTCAGACTTTGTATGTGTTACAGAACACAAATGATTTGTGTTGGTAGATTTTAAAAAATCAGTCATTAGAATGATATATGAAGAAGTATACTTCTCTGGTACTGATGTAACTGTAGGAAATGTAGAAATATGTAATGTGGCAAGCTGACAAGTAGTTATAAATGTTTTTATATATACCAAATCATATTGTTAGAATTTGGATAGATCAGTGTTTATAATTCATGGTTCAGCAAATGTTGCTTGTTAGGTTGTAGAATATGGTAAATATATTGTTAACATCCTATTGTTTTTCTTTCTAGAATATGTTTGTCTCACTTTAGATATATGGGGAAAAGAAACATAGCAAGGTAATTTCCATAGTACTCTAATTTCTGTTTTTTCCTTCTTTTCCAACAGAGGGCAATCTTAACCATGCCTTCATAAAACCCAGACTAGTCAGTGCATAAACATTTGATTAAAATCTTCCAAGAGTTTGTAGAAAATATCAGCCAACCTCACATTAAGACTTTCATGATTTATTTAACACATTCCAACATAATAAAGTTTAAATTAACCCTATGCCAACTTAAATATTTTTAAAATTTTCAAGAAATAGTGGTTAGACTGATAGGCAGCATTTCTTCTATCTTGTGAGAGCTCACAAGTCCTGGAAGAGATGCTTGTGTTTCCCGAAGGATGTGAGGGCAACATCCAGAGGAAGGCAGGAATTTAGAAAATGAGGTCAACTGTGACGTCTGTACCATTGTCTGCTGTCTAGCAGTACTCACCTCAGTTACAAAAGTAAATAAAAACCCTCAACAGCGATTGGAAGATATTATACCTTATCTCTTTCTTCTTTTTTCCATTCAAATCCTACTGAAATAAGTACCTAAAGAAGTGTTCGAGGGACTATAAAGCAAGGCTACTTACTTGTTTCAGTAGGATTTATTTTAAGGATAGAGTTAGTTAAGTAACTCAAATGCAGTTGTTATATTTTAAAGTTAAATTTCGTGACAATTCAAAAAAGTGAAGACACTGTTTGAATAGGATTTTTTGCTTTGTCTCTGAACATCCTATAACAGGTGGTTGAATTGAAGATGATTCCAAATTCCATCATATTCCCTGTATGTTGGAGCCAGTGTAGGCATTGCCACTGTGAGCCCTAGATGCCACGGTGCTGCTTACCATCTCAGTGTGTTTACTAGAGGATAGACCAACTCCTTTTTTCCCTTGGTTCATATAAAACTCAGTTGTGATTTTTTTTTAGTGGAGTCTTAACATTAAAGGAAAACAAAGGAATGCTTGCCGAGCCAAGCCAAGTGCCGTCGAAAAGGAATGCTTACAAACTTTAAAAATAGGGATGTTTACAGAGTAAAAATTGCTGCTCCAAAATTAGCTCAAGCCCAGAAACAGATTAGTTTGGCCCTATTCTCGAACGTCAAACTCCAAGGTCTTCTTCCCTCTCACTTCAGCACTGAGTATATCTTTCTTACTGTCTTCTGAAACTCTTGCCCTCCTAAGAAAAGGCTAAAAGCTACTCAAGTGCTGGCCACCTAACTCAGATGCTTTTGAGAATAAGGGAAGTAGGAAGCTCTTTCTAAGTTCCTTTATTACCTTCTTGTAGTATAAAGTGTTATAAAGACACAGTAAAATTATGCAATTTCCAGCCATACTTCAGTTCTTCCAAGTAGCAGTTGGTACACTGTTGAGTATAGCATCGTGTTTTCATGGAAACCTAATTAGTTGTTGCTTAAAAAGAATCTGACATTGAAATACATTATTGGAACCCTTCGTCTCCTAAGTTTAGTGTTTATTTTAGGGTGCATGATGCCTGGCTGTCTAAACATTGTGGAATAGACCGAAAATCACAAACCATGCCAGCTCTTCGTAACAGATCAGGAGGAATGCAAGCCCGGCTTCAGCATCTCAGTAGTCTGGAAAGTTCATTTACACTTAATCACAGTAAGTGAAAGTGTGCATAGAGTACATATTTGAAAAGGCTGTGTAAGTCCTATTTAACCATAAAGAAGGCCTATTTTAAATCACCAGGATGATTGGAGATGATTTCACATAAATAACTGTATTTGTGTATCTCTGCTATGTTTTTATATGATGTCATTTTATGTATCTCACAGTAAAATATACAGGCTTTTTTCAACAATTTTGTGGAGTGATTTTTTTTTTCTTAGTTCGGTATTTGAAAGTCTTTTTTTTCCCCCAGCAAATTACAGTTTGCATGTTATTTAATATTGGAAATCATTCTGATTGTTAAGTTTTAATGATGCACATGATGGCATGCTTAATGCAATAGTATGTATAATATTTGTTTAGAGTTAACTGTTCATTCAATGAACCTGCTGAGCTGAGTGCAGAAATTAATGAGTCGTAAATATTATTTTGGCAAAGGTGTATTTCAGACAGGTTGCAGTCTTGAAAAGACAGATAAGACCAGGAGAGAAACCTTGCCTAGCTGGAGAAGCTAGAGGGTTATATAAATGGAAGCTAGCCTCTGAAAAGCAAATATTAATAAGAACTCAAAGAGTAAGAAAACATGAATGTCCATCAAGTCCTCTGGAGTTTGCAGAGAGGAAAGTCAGCAAAGCTGGCTTGTGGTACAGAGTAATACTAAAAACAAATGTCTTGAGCAAATGAACTCTGAGCTGATAGATTCAGGATCTTTTTTTTTTAAAAAAAAAAAAGAAAGCATGTTTTACAGCCTTCATCTTTGCCCCTGTCTCTTGTAAAAATATAATAAATCTGCTTCCTTCAGTTGACCCAGATACCTTGGTTTCCTTCCAATGGAGAAACAAACCTCACATATAATTGGCATAGTTGAAAGCATCTGACCATCATCAGGCACTGCTGTTTGTACTGTCACATCAGCCCTCCTGGTAACTCCCATGCACAATGGGATTGGACCAGTGTGATCCATAGGGGTTTCAATGGCTGATTTTTCAACAGTAAATTGGCAGCCCTTTCTTCCTAGTCTGTCTTAGTCTGGAAGCTCCACTGATAACTGTTCAAGCATCATAGCGATACTCAGGCCTCTCTGACGGCTACACTGGCTGGGAATCCAAACCAGGTGTCCCACATGGAAAGCAAGAATTCTGCCACTGAACCACACTGCTCCCAACCTACTGTATGTAGTGTAGCTGACTTTCTATGGATTTCTCATTTTTGCATGTAATTAGTGGCATGGGCTAAAGTACATCCCTGTTATTTCCTGGTTACATCACTGTAGCTTATCACTGAAATCTTGTCTCCAAAAAAGTGGCTAACTTGTTCCATGCTACAGAGCTAAAGTGAGAATTAGGAAAATCAATTAACCATCTTTGATGAATGAATTAAGACAGGGAAAAACTCATTAGGGCTTTAGGAATTGAGAGCCCCCTTTCTGTGTGCTTGTCTTTGGGGGAGAAAGGGATTCAAAACCGTTACGAAAGACAAAGAGTTAATTATTATTATTTTTTTATCCTAGGTTCTGCAACAACTGAAGCAGATATTTTCCACCAGGCACTTCTGGAAGGCAACACTGCTACTGAAGTTGCCCTCACAGTACTAGATACCATATCTTTTTTCACCCAGTGCTTCAAGGTAAATATGAAGGGCTAGGTTCAGAGTCAGTATAGTTGGGACACTTGGATGGCAGAGCAGTCTGACTACTGTGAGACAAAGGAAAATCATCAGACGCACTTGCCCCATCCATAAAAGTGAGAATATTGGAGTATTTTGCCCTTAAGCTCCCTTCTGCCTCTTTAATTCTGTTATTTTATTTTCATATTTAAGAATAGTTCTTTTCTATTTTTATGAAAATTTCTAATAGTTTTTAGCCCAAAACATAACGCGATCAGGTTGCCAAAATTCCTTTTCAGATGAGGGTATTTTGTCAGGCTGTATGATGTCCAGGCAGGCTGGTTGATTTCCTAATCTGATGCTTAGTATTTTTTTGTCAGAGGTTTGTTTGTCTCTGTGTGAATCATCATTGCCATATGGGGAGGGCAAGATAATAAACAGTTACTATACAGGGTTTTTGAAGGGGTATAATAAGATCGTGGATGTGAGAGTGTCTTGAAAAGGAAAAGCTACATTATATAACTGTAGTGTAAGGTAACATTAACAAGAGAACTCAAAGGTGAAAAGTCATGCTCACTTTTGCCTCAGTTAGATAGATTACTTTTTCCCCTTCTCTTAGTATGTTCATTGGTTGCATTGGTTGCCTCACCCCTCTAGATTTACTATGGAAACCTGGCCTTTGCTTTTCAAAGATACTTATAAGAGAAAATAAACTTAGTGACTAATAAGAAATATAGTGCAGAATCTGTTTATGACATTTGTTCTGATTAGAATGCAACAAATTCATTTTTTTGTAGTGCTAAGAAATAAAGGCACTTGGTCTCATGACTTGAATCATACTCTTATTCTGATTCTGTTTATTTAACAAACATTTATGTATCTCTGGAAACCCTGGTGGTGTAGTGGTTAACTGCTACAGCTGCTAACCGAAAAGTTAGCAGTTCAAATCCACCAGGTACTCCCTAGAAACACTATTGGGGCTGTTCTACTCTCTCCTGTAGGGTCGCTAGGAGTAAGAATTGGCTTGACAGCTTTGGGTCTGGTTTGGTTTTGGGGTTTTGTATCTCTTAGTATATCTCAGGCACTATCCTAATGTTGGATGGAGTCCTTGGGTAACACAGTTACGCTCTAGACTACTGACTGAAAGGTAGGTGATGCAGACCCCACCCAAGTGGCAACTGGAAAGATTGGTCTGGCAGCCTACTCCCAGAGGGTCACAGCCTTGAAAACCCTGTGGAGAAGTCGACCCTGCACACATGAGATAGCCATGAGTTGGAAATGACTCAGTGGCAAATAACAGCAACAGCAACATACTGAGTGCTTTATAAATACTAGCTTTTTTTTTTTTTTTTTGATGAATTGGGATGAATGTGAAGGGGCACAGGGTCACTTTCAAGATGATGAGAATGTTCTGAAATTGGATTGTAATTTTTGCACAACTCTAGAAATTTACTAACTATAACTGAATTGCACCTTTTAAACAGGTGAACTTTGTTGTGTACGTTATGCGTCAATGAAGCTGTTAAGGCAACCCTGGTGGTGTAGAGGTTAAGTGTTATGTCTGCTAACCAAAAGGTTGGCAGTTCCAATCCACCAGGTGCTCCTTAGAAACTCTACGGGGCAGTTCTTCTCTCTCTGCAGGGTCTCTATGGGTCAGAATTGACAGGATGGCAGTAGTTTTGTTATTGTTGTTGTTATATCAGCTGCAGAAGTGGAAAATTGTAACACTGGTTACAATCTTTGACTAACGGAAAGTGTTACAAATAGTTACACTATGTAGCTCCCCTTTGGACATACACAAAACCCTGGGGGTATAGTAGTTAAGTGCTATAGCTGCTCACCAAAAGGTGGAAGTCCTGTGGCCCAGTTCTCTTCTATCCTACAGGGTTGCTGTGAGTCAAAATTGGTTCTATTGTAGTGGGTTTTTGTTTTGTTTGTTTCTGATTTCTTATGTGAAAAGCAGTAATAGGAAATATTCTTTCCATACAAGTTTTGCATTTGTTGTGTTGCACTGGAAATTTCATTATTCTCATTTGTGTAGTATTATGGAATTAAATATGCTAGGTATACTTTAGAAGCCCTGGTAGCGAAGCGGTCAAGGGCTCGGCTGCAGACCGAAAGGCTGGCAGATGGAATGTACCAGCTGCTCTTTGAAAACCCTATGGGACAGTTCTGCTCTGTCGTGTAGGATCACTATGAGTCAGAATCAACTAGATGGCAACTGGTATAGTGGTAGATACATTTATGTAGTATTTTGAGATCCTCAAATTGAAAAATAACAGGAATATTTTAAAATTATGTGAAAGAGTTCTTTGTTTTTTGGGGGGATGTTCAGACAGTCATTTGATAAACAGATACTGATGAAGTCAGTTTTCTTAGCATACAGGGAAAAATGAATTGGGTGTGTAAGGTGATTATTTATATATATATATATGTGTATATATATTTTCCCCTTTCATGTTTTGTAGAGCCAGCTTTTAAACAATGATGGGCACAACCCATTAATGAAAAAAGTATTTGATATTCATCTTGCTTTTCTTAAAAACGGACAGTCTGAAGCATCGCTAAAACATGTTTTTGCTTCACTCAGAGCTTTCATTAGTAAGGTAAGGAAAGAAGCTTTTTTTTTTTTTGAAAGAAGCTTTATATCTGCTAGTGGGCTAACTCCAGGACATGAAGGAAGGAGAAGAAGAATTGTTGTGATTCTACATCTACAAACCTCACGTAAGAAAGCCCTAAGTATTTCCTGTGTAAATATATAAGTAAAGAACAGCAAAATATGTGAAAAAGGACCAACATGACCAAGAATCTCCTAAAATCAAAACCTGCTGTTTATTTTACCCAGCCATGCCCTGCCTTTTTCAGTAGGCTCTTTGGAAAGGTACTATTTTCATATTACCAACTTTATCAATTTTTATTGTGTATTATGATACTCTGGGAATATTAGCTATTAATGCACTCATGTATAGGTATTTTGAAGGCAGGAACCAAGTTTTATAATTGCAGGCTCTTGTAGGATATCTTGCCAATGGTAGATGCTCAGTACATATTCAAATCAATTTTATTTTCAATATTAGTTGTATGTAGGTGTCCTAGATTTTCAGGCTATTTACATCATTTAAACAATGTGCTCATACTTGGCTTTGAGTTTCAAATATGATTGAAACAGACAGCAAAGATTTATTTCTGGTCTGTTCTTAATAACTTTAAAATTTAAGAATAAACATAGTAAACCAGGATGGAGGTAAGATTATGGAGGGGCACAGTCCAGGCCTTCTATTTTGCTTTATGTGAAACTAGCAAGCAACACAGCATGGTATTGTGATGCTGGAAGTTATACACAGGTATTTCCAATACCTCCAGGGTTATACACAGGTATTTCCAATACCTCCAGGGTCTTTCAAGCTGCCCAGATTTCAGCAGAGCTTCTAGACTAAGCAGATTAGAAAGAAGGTCTTAAAGATCTAATTAAAAAAAAAAATGGCCAGTGAAAACCTTTTAAGTAGCATTGTAACGTTGTCTGATACAGTGTTAGAAGATGAGCCCCTCAGGTTAAAAGTTGTTCAAAATACAGTTGGGGAAAGAGTTGCCTACTCAAGCATCAACCTTAAGGACATCAGTGGAGTCAAGCTTTTGAGACCTTCATTTGCTGGGATGACACAATCCAAAATGAAAAGAAACAGCTGCAAACATCCTTTAGTAATTAGAATGTGGAATGCACGAAGTACAAACCTAGGAAAATTGGAAGTAGCCAAAAATGAAATGGAACACATAAAAATCAATATTCTTGGTATTAGTGAACTGAAGGAAACCCTGGAGACTTAGTGGTTAAGTACTATAACTGCTAACCAAATGTCAACAGTTCATATCTGCCAGACACTCCTTGGAAACTCTATGGGGGTGGTTCTCCTCTGTCCTGTACAGTTGTTATGAGCTGGAATTGACTCAGTGACACTCGGTTTGGTTTGGGTTTTTTGGTTTAGTGAGCCAATAGTCATTTTAAATTGGACAGTCATGGCAGCTTTGCTGGGAATGACAAATTCAAGAATAGTATCTCATTCATCATCAGAAGGAATATTTCTGCATCTGTCCTAAAGTGCAGCACCGTCAATGATAGAATTATTTCAGTGTGTCTGCAAAGAAGATGAGTTAATGTGACTATCACTCAAATTTATGAACCATCCACTAATGCCAAAGATGAAGAAATTGAAGATGTCACCAATTTCTGCAATCTGAAATGTATCAAACATGCAATCAGTGTCCGTTGTTAATTACAGGCGATTGGAATGCAACATTTACAAATGAAGGAGGAGGATCTGTAGTTGTAAAACATAGCCTTGGTTATAGAAACAACACTGAGGTAGCAGGATAGAATTCTGAAAGATCAATGATTTACTCATTGGAAGTACCCTTTTTCTGTAACGTAAACAGCAACTATATACTTGGACATTGCCAGATGAAGTATACAGGAATTAAATTGAGTGCATCTGTGGAGAGTCTGGAGAGCCTCAGTGTCATCAGCTAGAACAAAGCCAGGGACCAACTGCATAACAGATCATCAGTTGCGTGTATTAAAATTCGAGTTGAAGCTGAGTAAAATTAAAATGAGTCCACTAGAGCTGAAGTGCAACCTTGAGTGTATACCACCTGAATTTAAAGACCATGTCAAGACTTGATTTGATGTATTGAAAGCTAATGACCAAAGATCAGAGGAGTTGTGGGATGACATCAAGGACATCATCCACAAAGGAAGCAAGAGATCATTGAAAAGCAAGGAAAGAAAGAAAAGACCAAAATGGATGTTAGAAAAAACTCTGAAACTTACTCTTAATGTTGAGTAGCTAAAGTGTACGGAAGAAATGGTGAAGTAAAGGAGCTAAATAGAAGATTTCAGAGCATAGCTTGAGAAGACAAACATGTAATAACGTGCAAAGACACAGAGTTAGAAAACCAGAAGAACATGCTCTGCATTTCTCAGGCTGAAGAACTGAAATAAAAATTCAAGCCTTGAATTGTAATATTGAAGAATTCTATGGGCAAAATATTGCAAGAAGCATCAAAAGAAAATGAACAGGGTACACAAAGTCAGTGCGCCAGAAAGAAGTAGTCAGTGTTTAACCATTTTAGTAGGTAGCATGTGATCAAGAACCAGTGTTGCTGAAGGTACAAGTCCAAGCTAACTGACTGCCGTAGTAAAACACAAGGATCCAAGAATTGACAGAATACCAATCAACATGTTTCAACAAATGGGTGCAACACTGGAAGTGCTCACTCATCTATGCCAAGGCATTTGGAAGACAGCTACTTGGCCAAACAACAGAAAAGACTCACATTCATGCCCATTTCCAAAAAAGGTGATCCAACAGACTATGATTACTGAACAATGTCTTTAAGGGCACACATAAGGAAAATTTTGCTAGAGGTCGTTGAAAAGCAGCTGGAGCAGTACATTAATCAGGAACTGCCAGAAATTCAAGCCAGATTCAGAAGAGGACATGGGCTGAAAGATAATCATTGCTGATGTCAGATGAATCTTGGCTGAAAACAGAGAATACCAGAAAGATGTTTACCTGTATATTACTGACTATGCAAAGATATTCAACTGTGTGGGTCATAGCATATTATGGATGACACTGGGAAGAGTGGGAATTTCAGAACACTTAATTTTGTTCATATGGAATGTGTACATAAGCCAGGAGGCAATCGTTCGAACACAATGGTTGGATATTGCATGGTCAAGAAAAGCATGTTTCGGGGTTGCATCATTTGACCTTACTTAGTCCGTATACTAAACAAATATTCTGAAAAGCTGAATTGTCTGAAGAAGAATGGAGCTGGTGATTGGAGATGACACATTAACGACCTGTGATACGCAGACGATGCAGCCTTGCTTGCTGAAAGCAAAGAAGATTTTAAGCACTTGTTGATGAAGACAGAGACTACAGCTTTCACTGCGGATTACACCTCAACCTGAAACCAAAAACCTGCTGCCATTGAGTCGATTCCAAGTTGTAGTAACTCTATAGACAGTAGAACTGTCCCATACAGTTTCCAGGCAGTAACTGGCAGATTCAAACTGATGACCTTTTGGTTAGCAGCCATAGCACTTAACCACTATGCTACCAGGGTTTCCAATAAACCACAACATAAATAGAACAAAATCCTCACAAATGGACCAGTAAGCAACATCATGATAAACAGAAAAAGACTGAGTTTGTCAAGGAATTCATCTACTTGGATCCACAGTCAATGCTTATGAATGCAGCAGTTGAGAAATCAGGCTAAGTACTGAAGTGGGCAAATCTGCTGCAAAAGACCTCTTGAAAGTGCTAAAAAGCAAAGATATCACTTGAAGGACTAGGGTGCACCTGACCCAATCCGTGGTATTTTCAGTCACTTTATATGCATGGAAGGGCTGAACAATAAATAAGAAAGACTGAAGGAGAATTAATGTATGTGAGTTATGGTGTTGGCGAAGAATATTATGCATATCATCGAATGCCAGTTAGTGAGTAGGTAGGTACTTAATGGTACTAAACACTGTTAGTAAATATAGTCTCTATGGGCCTTTTATCCAGTAGAGGGAGATGGAGGTACATGTGCACACAGGATATACACACATGTATATATACACACACATGATAAAAGGAGGCTGTACAGAGAACTGGGAATGGCAGGAGGAGGGAAAATGTTCAAATTTAGCAAAAGTTTCATAAAGCTTATCTTTAGTGTGAAAAATGGATAGATAGCTGTCAGGTATAGATGTTAGAGGAACGAGCTTGAAGAGAGTCACAGGAGAGGTGGTTTAGTATGGATTCAGCAGTAGGTGGAGACTGAAGAGGTAAAAGGAGACAGATTATCATCGCTCTTCTTGAGAGTGGGCTTTATCATTTAAGCATCAGGGAGCCATGGGAGGATTTTAAGGGGGAAAGTAATACTGCTAGATTTGTATTAAGAGAGAATTGGGGTGGGCAGGGGGAAAATGTAGTGTGGAATATTGGAGATTGGAGACAAGAACAAAAGCAGGAAGGTCAGTAGGAAGACTTGTTGCAATAAGCTAGATAAGAGATGAGGGCTTGAGTAAAGTAGTGATAGTGGAGATGGAAAGTTAGAGTGACTGCTAACCGAAAGGTTGGCAGTTTGAATCCCCCAACAGCTCCTTGGAAACGCTGTGGGACAATTGTACTGTATCCTGTAGGGTTCCTATGAGTCTGAATCTACTCAAAGGCATTAGGTTTTGGGTGGTTTGTAGGATTTGATCCTCAATCATCTGATTAGTGGTGTGGAAGCTGATACAAAATATAAGGAAAAACCTGTGTTTTTGAGTTAATGAATTCTGTTTTGTGGGCCTGTTGAAATGTAAGGTGCCTTATAGGGTCCCTATGAGTTGAAATTAACTTGGCAGCAGTAGGTTTGGTGCGGTTTTAGGGTATATAAGACATCTGGGAATCCCCTGTGGCATTGTAATTAAGTGCCATGGCTGCTAACCAAAAGGTCATTACTTCAAATCCACCAGATGATCCCTGGAAACTCTATAGGGAAGTTCTGTTCTGTCTTACAAGGTGTCTATGGGGTTGAAATTGACTTGACAGCATTGAGTTTGGTTTTTGGTTTATAAGGCATCAAGGAACCCTGGTGGTACAGTGGTAACTAAAAGTTCCATAGGCTGAATCCACCAGCCTCTCCTTAGAAATTCTGTGAATCAGTTATTCTCTGTTCTGTAGGATTGCTGTGAGTCAGAATTGAATTGATGGCAACAGGTTCAATTTTGATTTTTCAGTATAAGACCTCAAGTTAGAGTTGTAGACAGATATGATATAGAGAGAGATTTAGGTTGGAGAACCGTACTTGGAGTCAAAGTCCATTCATCCATACTTTATTTATTGAGCACTTACGTCGTGTCAGGCATTGTGCTAGGTCTTGGATATCCATTGGTGAAGATAGAAAAACAAGCATAATGTGCCCTTATGAAGCTTTCAGTCTGGGGGAGGGGCAGGGAGACAGAAAAATGAACAAGTAAGTCATTTGTAATTATGTAAGTTCTAGGAAAGAAATGGCATGCTGAGATAGAGCATGAGAATTTGTAGGAGGTACTTTAGATAGGTTTGTCACTCTTAAAATGAGAACTGAAATGTAAAAGGGGATAGTCATGAAAAAAAGTTGCAGGAAAACCATTCTAGGGAGAGGTACGTGCCTGTACAGAGGCCCTGAGTGGAGACAGAGCTTGCTGTGCTCTGGGAACTGAAAGGCCAGTGTAGCTGAAGCCTTGTGAACTGGAGGGCGGAGCGTCCTAGTGCTAGTTGAAGCCCTAAGAGTGGCTTAATTTCCTCTGAAGAATATGTGGAAGAACAAATGAAGGTCAACAGGAAACCCTTGGACAAAAACGAAGTACAGGGGGGATTGGAAAAGGAATCTTTGGAACAGATATAAAGTACTAGTCACAGAGGACAGGAAGAAAAGCAAGAAGGAAGGATATTATGGAGGCCAAGGACATTGTTGTTCCTGCACAGAGTGGGCAGATAAGGCAGAAAAGGAGTCCACTGAAATTGGCAATTAGCAGGTGAGCTTTTTGCCATTGAAGTGAGGTGGCTCAGAGACTTAACTTTGACTGCAGTATAACTCTGCCATTCATCTTTTATTTTCATACTAGAGTGTCTTGCCCAGCAAGACTTGATTTAATGTGGTGAAACTATTGATGAGGTTTCTCAGCTGTCTGTGTAGGAAACATTTATTCTACATTCACTGTACACGTATCATTGTGCTTGGATTCAAGGTAAGATAGAGAGAAGGTAGACTATTGTAAGTAGGTTTAAATTCAAGGTTCCCAAGAAATAATTTTGAAAGGATATTCCTTTAGCTTCACACTCCCTGGAATAAACATCCATGGTGTATCCTGAAGCAGCTCACTACTTGCCTAGACTTAAAAGTGTACATTATGTGAGCAGTTTATCTTCCACAAAAGCACGCTGAATACATTCTGAAAGAAACAGGCCTGGTGGTTGCTGTGAGGACTAGGTAGTTACAATTGTACTCCCTGTGGCAAAATTAACACTATTTGTTAGTAGAGGGTGTGTGTGTCTGTGTATATTCACATCATTTGTACCTCATTTTGTTAAAAGATCAACTTCACTTGCTGAGTGGAATCCAGCTATAATTTTCTCAGCAGTCGCAACTTCATAATACACAGAACTGCTTAAGTATAAAGTAACAGAGTATATGCAGTGCAGATTTTCCTTCTCCTTTTTAAGACCCAATTTGAGACCTATCATCCATCTGTCAGTGCAGTCATTCATTCATTTAACATACTGTCGAGACCATCTTGACCTCTTTTCAAACCTATAGCAATACCGCACATTTTTGTCTTGACTTATATACACTGTTGAATTGTCCTGTCTTTTCTGTCATGTGTTGGTCATCTGTTTTTAACTAGCTCATGCCCTCTTGAGAGGAGCCCCCTAACCCTTATGTTGTTTTTAATATCCTCAGAGCATCCAGCACAATTTTGGGTACCAGCACTTGATTGATTTTCTACCAGGGTTTTCAAATACTTATTTATGTTTTTCCTGTTCTTTCTTTAGTTCCCCTCAGCCTTTTTCAAAGGAAGGGTAAACATGTGTGCTGCATTTTGCTATGAGGTTTTAAAATGCTGCACCTCGAAGATTAGCTCTACCAGGAATGAAGCATCTGCACTTTTGTACCTTTTGATGAGAAACAACTTTGAATATACCAAAAGGAAAACCTTTTTGAGGACCCATCTGCAGGTCAGTGAAAATCAAAGCACCTCTTCTGTCTTTCAGTTTTAGCCTGTTGATCAAAATCTAGAGCTGCCCTGTCCAACTTGATAGCCATTAACTGTATGTGGCCATTTAGCACTTGAAATGTGGATAGTTCAAATTGAGGTGTGATGTAAATATAAAAAAAGAGCCCTGGTGGCACAGTGGTTAAGTACTCAGTTGGAAACAGAAAAGTTGGCAGTTCAAACCCACCAGCTACTCTGTGGGAGGAAAGATGTGGCAGTCTGTTTCCATAAAAAGATCACAACTTTGGAAACCCTATGGGGCAGTTCTGCCCTGTCCTTACAGGGTTTCTGTGAGTCAGAAGGAACCTGACAGCAGTTGGTTTGTTTTGTAAGTGTAAAATTCATAATGGCTTTTGAAGTTTTTACTGGCTGCTGTCAAGTTAATTCCAAGTGCTCTAGAACAGAGTCGAACTGTCCCATGGAGTTTCTAAGGAGTGCCTGGTAGATTTGAACTGATTTTTGGTTAGCAGCCATACCACTTAAGCACTGTGTTACCAGAGTTTCCTTTGAAGCTTCAGTAACCCCCAAAAGTAAAACATCTCAATTGTTTGATATTGATAACGTGTTGAAATAGTCTTTTGGATACATGGTTAAGTAAAATACATGATTAATTTCATCTTTTTTTTTTTTCTTTAATTAATAACACTTGTGGCTTGCTTTGTATTTCTGTTGGGCAGTACTGGTCTAGATCTTTGCTGTTACGAGTGCAGGCTCTAGTTCAGCTTTTCCAGAACCAACGCACAATGTGTGACCTTGAGCAAGTTGGCAGCTCCGTGCCATGTTTGTTTCACATATGAAGCAGGAGTAAAATTAGTGCCTACCTCATCTCCTAGGGTTATTGCATGGATTAAATGAGATAATAGTAGCAAAAGAGTTGCTAGATATTATTATTACCTACCAGATATTTTTCATGTTCAGTTATTAAAAATGTAAGAACTTGAATTAGTGGAAAAGAACAGACTTGGAAATCAGGCATACCTGGGGTTTGGAATCATAGCTTAATTTCTTTGCTTGCTGTGTGATCCTAGGCAAGATATTCAGTCTGTCTAAAACAGTGTCCTCATCATTAAAATGAGGCCAAGTATATATTTCACATTGTAGTGTTACACTGAGCATTAAAAATAGAATGTTTTAAAAATTGTTGAATTGCTATAGGTTTTGTGTATATTGTCAACTGAAAATTTAAAACTTAAAAAAAATTGAGTGTTGGTAGTACCTGGCAGGATGCCTATCTCATAAGAGATACTTATTAGATAGTAGTTGCTAACAAAAACCCCTTTTGTAACTTTGTATTTTTTAAATTTTATTTATTTTTGCTCATTTGATGAGATAGCTCTGAATGGAACTAGTTAGCACTTCTTGGTTCTGTAGCCCTCTTTGTAATATAGAAAAGCCTTGGTCATGTTTATATCTTCCCTTCCATGGCCTGTCCCACTGAATTTGCTCATTAGACATTGGGTTATTACTGGGGAAACCACTCTAAAGAAGCTTTTATAAAATGTCGATAATATGAAAATCTGATAAAGAGTATATGCTTCCTGTAAAAAAATCCTCTGTCTACTTGTTTTTGGATACCAGGAATCAGCATTATACATGAGGCCTTCATTTGCTTTTATGTAAGGTGTCGCTTGAATGCCACCTTTCCCCCAAAACATCTCTTCAGTAACTAAGTGGGCCTGAAATTTGCTGTTAGAGTTCATATACCTTGTTCGAAGTTCAGTCCTCTGGAGTCTTTTGGCGATGCAGAGTGACCATATATTGGATGCACTTTATGGTTCTGTGCATCTATAGGATATCATCCTGCTGACCTCTGGCTGGAGGAAGGAGAGTGGGTGGAGAGGAGGGGAAAGGAGGATGAGACATGTATGGAGCAGAGAGCAATAATGCGCTGTCACTGGGCAGGGAGAGCAGTGGAAGCTGAGTATAGGTGGGCATGTAAATTTATATGGGAATGTACATTTTCACTCAGTCATAATAAAAAAAAAGAAATGTAAAAAAATATAAATGAATTACTAGGTGTGAAAATGGAACAGGATGTAGCACATAGTAAGTGCTCAGTAAGAGTATTACTACATTTATGATCTCTTCAATACTCTTGATAACCCTATAGAGCAGATTTTACCATCTTTATTTTCCAGATAAGGAAAGTAAGGCACAAAAGGTTAAATAACTTCTCCAAAGCCACATTTTGGCTTTGTAAATAAGTGATGAAAGCCAAGACTAGAACCTAACACAGTTTAACTCTAGAATCAACACTCATAGCTACTACTATATCCTGCTTCCCACAGTCAGGAGTTAAGCAACCAGCCATTAACGCCTTAGCTTGAATTGTTTCTGCATTCATCCAGGGCAGCTCTGAGAGATTTAAAAATACCATCAAAGGCTGGAGCTCACGAAGTTGAGTCTCACTGGCAACACAAGTGTAAGTAGGGGTGCTCCCTGAGATTTCCACTAAAAGACCACAATTGATGGTCCCGGGACTTCAGGGTTCCCCTGGGAGCATGGCCTCTGGCCCTGATGCTGCCCCTGTCCATAAATCATAATGAAGGTCAACTTTTTGGACAGCTGTGGATTGGACTTGGTGATGCAGAGTCACCGTATTGTGTGGGCACTTTATGGTCCTAGGCATCTATAGGAGGTCGTCCTGTCGACCTCATACTGGAGGAAGGGGAATGGATGGAGAGGAGAAGATAGGAGACTGCTGGGAAGATAAGACATGTATGGAGCAGAGAGGAGGAGTGTGCTGTCACCATGCAGGGAGAGCAGTGGAAGCTGTATATAGGTCAGCATGCAAATTTATATGGGAACGTACATTTTCATTCAATCATAATAAAAAAAAATATACCATCAAAGGCTATTGTGTGAGCTGCTGTCCAGGACCAAGTAGGCCCTGATCAAAAACAAAGAAAGAAGCCATGAGGTGCTAGACTTGGGTTTTCAGCACACTAAAAGAGACTAGTGAAAAGGAAAGGGAAACCATCAAAGAAGGACATTGTTTATTCCCATCTTGGCCTATGGCCACTACCTAGAAAATACGTTCAAAGCAGCACCCTGACCACCACTGTTTCATTTCAGTACTATAAAAACAGTTTTAGATGTAGCTGTATTAATAGTTTTGAAAAATTGTTCATACATAGCCAAGAAAGGTCTCTCCAAAAAATCTGAAACTGTGACCTTTGAAGCTATTTTAGTAGAAAAATTTAGATGCCTCATGGGTAAGGAAACTAGGTTATGGTATGGAACTCTGTGGAATCTATTGAAAAAGTATTTTGCATGTGGTGCTTACGTGCTTATACAATGGTGAAAATTTGTCAGAGCCATTTGAAAAACAGTTTACTTCTACCCCACAGATAATAATTGCTGTGAGCCAGCTGATAGCTGATGTAGCGCTCAGTGGAGGATCAAGATTTCAGGAGTCTTTATTCATTATCAATAATTTCGCAAATAGTGACAGACCCATGAAGGTATGTTCTAACTTCAAGTGATAAATCAGAACCATCTTCACCACCAGAGACGTTTACTGTCTTAAACTGTCATTGGATTTACAAATGTTGATAGTGTACAGCATGAAGAATGTGAAATAGTGAATTAAGAGCTTTGTCTTAAGTACTTCTATGTCTCTAAGACCTAAAACACTGCCTGATACATAGCAAATGTTTAGTACTGGGTGGGTGGATGGGTGGATGGCTTGATAAAGGAACATACTGTGTATATGTGGAACACTGGAAATAGTTTAGCACGCAACTGGTAACTGAAAGGTTGGTATTGAACCCATCCAGTGTTTCCATAGGAGAAGGACCTCACCGTCTGCTCCCTTAAAGATTACAACAGAGAAGACACTGTGGCGCAGTACTACTGTGTCCTTTGGTGACTGAGTCAAAATCTATTCAATGACACCTAACAACAACAACTACCCAATTTTTGTTAGAATTGGACTTTTTTTCTGGGCTTGATTTCTAAACTTGCTCAGAAAACAAATGGGTTCTTTCTTAACAGCTGTTGACTTTTATAACATTAGCTGATCAAGAACTGGATTTAAAATTTCACAAATCTCACTTCTAAGAGTAGCTGACAGGTGCCCTGGGTTTCTGAGTTACAAGAATCATCTGTTAACTGCTTTTGGCTTGTCATAAATAACACTAATTGGCAAATCCAAATACAAGGCTATCATTCTTAGACATCAGTTGGCTAAGGCCAAGCCCAACACCCTGATGACCAGTCCTCTTTCTTACTTATATACTTAAAATTTATAATGTATAAAAATCTATCTGTTCTTTCATGACACGAAGTGCAGGTTCTGATCTTCAGTAGTACATGTGTGCAAGGGAAGAAGAATCCTTCAGTGATTGAGGAATATTCTCCGTTCTTGGGAAAGATCATCTTCCAGCACAATTTGACAGTAATGTGTAAAACCTGGGGGTCAGGGAAAAAAACTTAAAAGCTCACAGTCTTGTGAGCCATACTTCATACTTAGGGCATGTAGAATTTATGAACCAAAAATTATCGCCATAGGAACATTGCTTAGACTGAGGGGGAAAAAGCCGAACACTGAGTAGTGCCCACCGCTGTCAGTCTGGGAAAGTTCACTTTTCAGCCAGTTCTGCTGCCTCCCCGGGGAACTAGTATATACTTCAACTAATCCCATGAGAATGTTGTTGTTGTTAAGTGCCATCAAGTCGGTTCTGTCTCATAGAGACCCTGTGCACAACAAAACAAAACACTGCCTGGTCACATGCTGTCCTCACAGTCATTGCTGTATTTGTCACAGCTGCTGTTGCAGTCCTTCTGTCTGAGGGTCTTCTTTTTCACTAACCCTCTGCTTTACTCAGCATAATGTCCTTCGCCAGGGAGTGGTCCCTCTTGATAACATGAACCGAATACATGAGATGAAATCTCTCCATCTTTGCTTCTAAGGAGGATTCTGACTGTACTTCCAAGACAGATTTGTTGGTTCTTCTGGCAGTCTATTGTATATTCAGTGTTCTTTGCAAACAACATAATTCAATGGCATTGATGCTTCTTTGGTTTTCCTTGTTTGCTGTGTGGCTTCCACATGCGTGTGAGGTGATTGAAAATACCATGGCTTGGGTCAGGTACACCTTAGTCCTGAAAAAGGCATCTTTGCTATTTAGCACTTTCAAGTGGCTTTTTGAAGCAGATTGGCCCAGTGCAATGTGTCTCTTGATTTCCTGATTGATGCTTCCCACAGATGTTGGTTGTGGGTCCAAGTAAAATGAAATCGTTGACAACAACAATATTTTCTCCATTTATCATTATATTACTTACTGGTCTAGTTGTGACAAATTTTGTTTTCTTTATGTTGAGGTGTAATTGGTAGGGAAGCTTGTACTCTTTGATCTTCATCAGTAAGAGCTTCAAGTCCTCTTCACTTTCGATAAGCAAGGTTGTGTTATTTTTATATTGTAGGTTGTTAATAAGACCTCCAATCGTGATGCCCCATTCTTCATGGAGCCTAGATTGAATAAGTATGGTGAAAGGCTATAACGCAGACACACTGCTTTCCTGATTTTAAACCACGCAGTATCACCTTTTTCTGTTTCGATGACTGTTTCATTATCTGTGTACGAGGTTCCTCATGAGCATAATGAAGTGTTTTGGAATTCCCATTCTTCACAGTGTTATCCATAGTTTGTTATGACTTACACAGTCAAATGTCTTTGTATAGTCAGTAAAACACAAGTAAAGATCTTTCTGGTAGTTTTTGCTGTTAGCTAAGACCCATCCAAGATCTGGATATCCACAGTGAGATCCCTGATTTCATGTCTTCGTCTAAATCCAGTTTGAATTTCTGGAAGCTCTCTGTTGCTGTATTGCTGAAACCATTTTTGAATTTTCTTCAGCAAAATTTTCCTTGTGTGTGATATTAAGGATACTATTCAATAATATCTTCATTCTGTTGGATCATGTTTCTTTGGAATGGATTACTTCATTCATCTGTCGTCAGCATTCTTTGTATAGACAGGTACGTGCTTCCAGTGCTGCATCTGTTTCTTGAAACATGTCAGTTGCTAGTCTGTCAGTTCCTGGAGCATTGTTTTTCAACAGTGCGTTTGGTGCAGCTTAGACTTCTTCCTCCAGTACCTGTTGGACTTCTCCCTTCAGTACCATTAGTTCTTAATCATAGGCAGCTTCCTGAAACGGTTGGATGTTGACTAATTCTTTTTGATACAGTGACTACTTATTCCTTCGATCTTTTGATGTTTCCTGTGTTGTTTAATATTTTGCCTGTGAAATCCTTCAGTAATCACAACTCAGGACTTGAAATTTTTCTTCAGTTCTTTTAGCTTGAAGAATGCAAAATGTTTTTCTCTTTTGGTTTTCTAACTCCAGGTCTTCACACATTTCATTATAATAGTATCTTCTTGAGCCACCCTTTGAAATCTTCTCTTGAGCTCTTTTGCTTCATCATTTCTTCCATTCACTTTAGCTCCTCTTCATTCAAGAGCAACTTTCAGAGTCTCAGAATTCTGACTTCCAGTTTGGCCTTTTCTGTCTTCCCTTTTCAGTGAAACACTCTGCTTTCTTTATGTATGATATCTTTGATGTCATCCCACAACTCCTCTGGTCTTGAGTCATTGGTGTTCAATGAGACAAATCTGTGTTTGTGATGGCCTCCAAATTCAAGTGGGATATACTTGAGGCCATACTTGGGCTCACATGGACTTGTTTTAGTTTTCTTTGGCTTCAACTTGAACTTACATAAGAGCAGTTGATGGTGTTGTACAGGCAGCCCATGGCCCTTTTCTTACTGATGATTATTGAGATTCTCCATCATCTCTTTGCACAGCTGTATTCAGTTTGTTTCCTATGCATACCATCTGATGAGGTCCGTATGTGTAAGTGCTGTTTATGTTGTTAAAAAATGGTTTTTCCAATGAATAGGTTATGGGTCTTGCAGAATTCTGTCATGAGATCTCTGCCGTCTTTTCTGTCACCAAGGCCATGTTTTCCAACTGCTCATCCTTCCTCTTTATTTCCAACTTTGACTTTTCAGTCACCACAAATTATCAGTGCAATCTTGATCATGTATTTGATCCATTTCAACTGCAAAAGTTGGTTAAAATCTTTAGTTTCTTCATCTTGGCATTAGTGGTTGATGCCTAAATTTACATAATACTTATATTGGCTAGTATTCCTTGCAGGCATATGGGTGTTATCCTATCTCTGACAGCAGTACACATCAGGATAAATCTTGAAATGTTCTTTCTGATGATGAATGCCACACCTTCAGTTTGTCATTCTTGACATAGTAGACTGTATGATTTTCTAATTCAAAATCGCTAATACCAGTCCCTTTCAGCTCATTAATGCCTTGGATGTCTATCTTCAAGAGTTCCATTTTATTTTTGACAATTTCTAATTTTCCTAGATTCATACTTCTTACATTTCATGTTCTAATTTTTAATGAATACCTCTAGCTGTTTCTTCTCATTTTGAGTAGCCGCATCAGCAAATGAGGTGCTGAGAACTTGACTCCACCCACATCATTAAGACTGACTCTACTTTGAGGAAGAATCTTTTACCTGGTCATATTTTGAGTGCCTTCCAAACTGAGGGGCTTATCTTCTAATTTTATATCAGACAGCATTTCACTGCTATCCATAAATTTGTCACTGGCCAATTTGTTTTTAGGATTAGATTGCTAGGTCCTTCTTCTTAGTCTCTTTTACTCTGGAACCTCTGCTGAAACCTGTCCACCTTAGGTGACCCTACTAGTATTTGAAATACTGGTGGCAAAGCGTCAGACATCATAGCAACATGCAGACCATCATGGTGTGACAATACTGACAGATAAGTGGTGAGCATAGAAACAATTTGTGCCATTTATGATCCTCAACTTAAACTTTTAGAGGATTACTTTGCCAGTTGCTACCATCCTTAATGCCATGTTATATAGATGGCTTAGCACTTTTTCAAAGTAAATGGGGTTCGTGTTAGCTCTCCTTGATAGAAAAATCTTGTCCCTGACATATTTCTGAAATGACTTTGCATTATTCTGTTGGGGCAGTCATTCCCTATAAATTCTATTACAGCAAGTTATGCCTTGTCTCAGTAAATCTAATTCCTGTTAATGCATAATATAAAATTATGTATGGACAATGATTACTTTATAAAGGAGTAGAGAAGGCAATTTATAAAATAATTCCTTCACTTTTTACTATCTTTACATTAAAAAAGCTTCCTGATACTTGTACCTGTCCTTGCCTCATCTTTTCCTGGTTGTAGAAATAACTGTGATTACTCCAGTAAGGTTGCAAGGAAGTAATACAACTTTCTTAATAGTTGTCAGTGTAAAGAGGAAACTTCTACGTAGCATTTTAGAGGTCAGAACTAGCTTTTTGAGACAAGCTAATGCAATTTTTAGAGTCGTAAAGTCTTCCATCCTGTTGTTTATGTAAGTAGAAATTCATTCAATATGGTTTTTAGCTTCATGTATGTAGTGGTCAGTGGATGTGTAGGTATGCCTACCAGTATAGAAGAAAGGCTAAGGGCACTAGCTCTGGAGCCAGCCTGCCTGGGTATGAATCCTGTCCCTACCACTTGCCAAGTTGGCCAAGCTATTTTTCTACTGCTTGCCCCACAAATTACAATAGTATTTAACTCACAGAGTTGTTTTTAAAGTTAAATTAAAATGTATGAAGGACCCAGACCAGTGCCAGTACATACATAATATGCTGTCACTTTCAGGTACTCTTGTAATTCGACACAGTAACAGGGAACATAATATCGCTGTCATGGCCATGGAATTCACAGTAGAGCAACTAGAATTCTAAGCCAGGCAGTCTGTATACAGAGCCCATGCTCTTACATACCATGAACCATGGAAGCATGAACTAGTTATATTTTAAAGATAACTAACTTAAATCCCTTTGAACATGCCATATGAGGTATACCTAGAAGCATAACTAAGAATAAGAATCATGTGATGTTCTCAGGACTGGATGGTGAGCCTTAGAACACATCAGTAATACTGTTAAATGTGTCTTATTTTGTTTGTTTCAAAATTAGGCTACTGCTTTTCCCACCGAAGTCAAAGATTTGACCAAGAGAATTCGTACTGTTCTTATGGCCACTGCTCAAATGAAGGAACACGAGAAAGACCCAGAAATGCTAATTGATCTCCAGTATAGCTTAGCCAAGTCTTATGCAAGCACTCCAGAGCTCAGGAAAACCTGGCTTGACAGCATGGCTAAGATTCACATAAAAAATGGAGACTTTTCAGAGGTGACTCTTTAAGGTTTTCTTGTAAACATAACCCTTCCGTACCCTTTGAGCACATTCTGACAGTTCTTTCTTTTTCAGGCTGCGATGTGTTATGTTCATGTAGCAGCTCTGGTTGCAGAGTTCCTTCATCGAAAAAGTAAGATATTTCTCTTCTTTGAGATGGGGAAAATTTCAGTTAGCACAATAGTTTTTATCTTAGTTTACAACTGTGATTATAAGTGAGCTCTGAAATAATTAACTTGCGTAATTAATTAACACTCTTTTGGTGTTAAGCAGCAGTAGTTATAAAAGAAGACTAGATTGTTCGTTTGCTTTCTGCTTTCATTAGGGCTTCCAGGAATAAGTTATGTAGTACATGAGCCAGCTGATGTCCAATGTTTATTTTCCAAGGCTGTCTCTGTGAAAGACTACTGCAAATTTATTTTTAGGGCTTGTTTACAAGCTCAGGAAAATACCGACCACATATTTTCCCCACTTCTGTCTCAGCTTCACCAAACAACTGCCTGTAGACCAGCTCGCTACAGCCTCTGTAATGCAACCTGCCCACTTACTGCCCTCAAGTCGATGCTGACTCATAGTGACCCTGTCCCTAGAAATTGAAAGAGAGTTATGTTGTCATAGGGTTCCAGAATCCAGCAGCTCTAATTTAGAATTTTGTTGGAAAGCTTTCCCTTTCCAAAAACAGTATTGTTGACAACTACTCAAATAGTAAAACGGTTGCGTTAGGCTTTAAAAATTGCTTTAAAGTAGACATTGCCATCAAGAAATCTCCCACTAGCTGTTACAATGTCCAAGTGCTTTTTTTCAAGGCAGTGCAATGATTAACGTTAGGCCAAAATGAAACCAACCTGTGTGACTCATCACTCTGGCTTTGGCTGTGGAAATACAACAGTGTTTCATTTTCATTTGGTTTTTAATTCCAGACTTCCCTAAAGTTAATTATTTATCTCCTTTACTGAAGGTTCCACAATGTTTAACCATTTGGCTGCTAAAGTTCAATTGGGTAGTTCTACTTTGTCCTACGGGATCACCATGAGTTGGAATTGACTCAGTGGCACCAGGTTTGAGTTTGAAGTTTTGGTTTGTTTTGTTTTTAACCTAAGGCTCAGTGTTTGCTTTGTGTATTACTACCACATAGAGAATCTTTTTCTAATAAGCCAGCCAAGTGCCATCGAGTCGGATCCGACTCATGGATTCTTCCCAAATATATCATGGTGATTTAAATGTAGATTCATTTTCTTTATATTTTAAATTTACATTTTGTGTTTGATACTGAAATCCTTTTTACCAGTTTGCATATTTTAAATTGATACATTGACTCTAGGTTGGTTTTCTCTTTTTGTATATCTGCAGATTTAAAATGAAGAAAGAGATTAATGATTAAAATAAGGCCGTCTTTCAGGGTTTTTAAAAAACATTTATTTGTATCTCTGATATGCCTTTGCAATTATAGTATAAATAAATGCTTAAATTACACACCTGGATTCCAGATACACTGACAAATATAATACCCGTAAGCACAGTACTAAATATAATTTTTGGAGCCCTGGTGGTGTTGTAGTTAAGGGCTTGGCTGCTAACCAAAGAGTTAGCAGCTCATATCCACCAGCTGCTCCTTGGAAGTTTTGCTGTGTCCTGTAGGGTCACTGTAAGTTGGAATCAACTTAGCAGCAACAGGTTTGGGTGTGTTTTTGTTTTTGTTTTATTGTTAAGCATGTACTAAGTATAATATTAGGTATGTCTTTCAGAGAAATTAGGCTAATACTGTCTTCATCTTTCTAATTAGTACAAATATAAAATAAGAGTTTTGTGCCCACTAACTCTAAAATTGTACCCGTTAGATTTTGTAAATCACAGTCAACTATATTAAAAATACTTTCCTAAAATTTTTAGCTTTCTTCACATGTGTTGAAAGACCATAAAACTGAGGAGAAATCAAGAATTATAATGAATCCTCAAGTTATATGAAGGGACAAAATAACAGTTTTAGGCCATCAGCATGAGGCAGCTAGCTTAAACTTCAAATACTGTGACATGATTCAGCAAGCAGAAATAGTGCTCTTAGTCATATAAATCTTTATTTCTTAATAGTCTTAAGGTTTTTTTTTTTTTTTTAATGTTATCCTTCATAGAAATCCAAGAGCCGTTCTCTGAAGAGGGGAAAAAAGGCTATTTTTACATTTTCAATCCAAAGATGATATTCATTCATAGGGCCCATTTATTTTTAAACCTGGAAAATTCTACTTGCCTAAGTTGCTTCAAGGTGGAATTGACGTGATAGCAAAAAGAAAAAAAACAACTCTTCCATTTCAGTGATCTAAAACACCTTCTTTGTTCATTAGTTGAATAAACTATGGTGGTGACACCAAGATAGACTACTAGTTTAAAATCACATGCAAGCTAAAAGCTTCGTCTGTTAACCTGCCATCCGGTGCTGAGGACTCCACAGTTCACCAGTTGGTTTTGACGTCTTAATAAGACCGGGATGTGTACAGAGTAAATAAAAATGTATTTGAATATAGAAATGAGAAAGAAAATATTTTATTTACGCTTAACACCAACTTATATAACAGAGTTCATTGGGCAACTTTAGAGCTCTTTTTTTTCCTTTCCCATCATTAAGTGTCTTTTGATAAGGAAGACAAAGGGGAAGGAGAATTAAAGTATGTTTTGTTGGCATATCGATTGCTTGAAGTTTTGTTTTCTCAAATTCCTAAGCTATTTCTCTTGAGGTCCATTATAACCTGTTTTTTTAATTGTGTTTTAAGTAAGACCTTGCAGTTGAACTCAGTTTCTCATATAAAAACTTGCACATATTTTGTACTGTGAGCGTAGGTTGCTCTCCCTGCAGTGTAACAGCACGCTCCTCCTTCCCACCTTGTATTTCCAGTATTTATCTGTTCAACCAGCTTCTGTCCCCCTCTACCCTCTCATTTCGCCTCTGGACAGGAGCTGCCCAGTTAGTCTCTTGTATCTACTTACACCAAAAAGCACACTGTTCACCAGTATCAATTTATGTCTTATAGTCTAGTCCAGTCTTGTCTGAGGAGTTGGCTTCAGGAATAGTTTCAGCTCTGAGCTAACGAAATTGAATAAAATACTAATCAGCTGACATATTGGAGGCAGATACGCTTCTGTTTAAGAGTTTTAAAGAAAAAAAAATAGTTTGTCTCATTGGGTAATCACTTAATAGGGCAAGGGCTTGGGCCACTGCCTTCCAACAGTGACTACAAAACACCAGTGAGGGGTCATTTCTAGATCGTTTTCTTCCTTTTTTCAGGCACTGAGCTGAGAGGGAAAGGGAGTGAGATATACAGCTTTCCTGGCCTTCAGCCCTGTCCCTGCCCTCAAATTTCTTTCAGGCAGCCTGAGTTCTTAGTTTTTCTACCAGAGAGACTTTAAGGACTCTCTTAGTCGTCTGGTACTGCTCTCACAGAAAATACCACAAGTGGATGGCTCTCAAAAAGAAAAGTCCATTTTTACACAGTCCAGTAGGCGACAAGTCCAAATTCTGGGTGCCAGCTCCAGGAGAATGTACTCTTTCTCTGTTGGCTTTGGAGGAAGATCCTTGTATTGCATCAGTCTTTATTTGGTCCGGGAGTGTCTTGGCACAGGAGCTTCAGGTTCAAAAGACACTTTCTGCTCTCAGTGCTGCTTTCTTGATGGTATGAGCTCCCCAACTCTCTGCTCACTTCCTTTTTATCTCTCGTAGTATAAAAGGTGGTACAAGCAACACTCCAAGGAAACTCCCTTTACAGTGGAGCAGGGAGGTGACTTTAGGAAGGGTGTTACCCAGCCCAGTGCTCTCACCCTAATCATCTTTAACATAATCCATTGTATTAACCAAAGGCAGAAATTAGGATTTGCAGAATAGGAAGATCACAAGATGTAGAGCGATCACACAGTACTGGGAATCATGGCCCAACCAAATTGTTACACACGTTTTTCAGGGGGACACAATTCAGTCTATGACAAGGACTGTGTTTCTCTTCCCTTTACCTAAATCATCTCTTAGTGGTAATACTGGGTGTTAGTTAGTCTTCCCACCCCTGAAAATACAAAATGAAAAGCAGATCTGAATTTCCTGTTTTTTTTTTTTAATTTTGTCTGAGAACCACAACATTCCTAGGCCCTACACTCTGGAGACTAGACTGTGTACTTGTCTCTGTCCTCTCCCTGAGAGAGAGGGCACAACGGTTTCCCCCAGGGAAGACAAGAGTCAAGTGTCTTCTGCATTCTTCTCCCACCACATGCTGTCTGAGACCTAGCAAAGCTTCAGGCCTGTAGGATTCCCCTATTAACCCAGAAAATGGAATGTCCTTTCCCATAGAGCTACTCTTTTTATTCCTTTTAGGGTAATGTTGTTCCCTTTGCCAAGTCTTTGTACTCAGAATCGGATCACTTGAATTCCACAGGGCTTTATTTTTCCCTGATCCTTCCAAATCCAAGCCTTTTCTCTTCTTGCCTTTTCTTCACATTTTTTACCTCTTACTCTTCTTCGACTAGGAATGTTACTTTTTCAAAGATCAGACTGCTTCCCCCATCCTCCACTGTTTTGATGGAATAACCTGTGCTCTTTACTTGGACAGTTTGATTACCAACTCCTCTCATCAGTGTCTTTCTCTCCTCAAAACAGAAGTCCAGAATATAGAAGCTATAGGTATGAAAGGCAAGGTCAAAAATTCAGGTAATACCAGAGAGAGCGATAGCCTCTCTTGAGGACCACTTTACACAAGGCTACATAGGTAGATAGGGGGCTACATGAGATTTCTCAAACAGATGCCTCCGGTGGTTGGAATATATCCACTGGCCAGTTTCAACTCAGCAGTTTGTTGCATCTGAAAATCTTGTCAGGTCTAAGGGGACTCAGAATTTGCCCAAGCATTCTAAAGACCCTAACAAACTAAGACTGTTGATGACGTAAGTACACAAAGGAATATAGTCTTCCTCTAGGTAGAGCCTATAAAGATGTGTCATCAGGCACGTTAGTCAAGATCGCAGAATAGTGAACTTTGCGGCTGAAGTTCTACAATAGTCATCTTCATACTAGATGATCTTGAAAACAAATTCCAAAAGTGAATGTTGGCCTGTTTGTCTCTGAGATAAAATATAATTTATTGTACTTATACTGAAGATGAATACCTGGTGGCATAGTGTTAAAGAGCTAGACTGCTAACCAAAATGTTAGCAGTTTGAATTTCTCCAGTGCTCTTTGGAAATGTTATGGAGCAGTTCCATCCCATCCTTCAGGGTTACCGTGAGTCAGAGTCAACTCAAAGGCAGGGGGTTACATGGTTTATACCTAAGATACACATCAGAACACTCTCCCCAAAGATGATTTTAACCTCATCTGACCTTAGGCATTGAATTGTACCTTCTTTGTCTGCCTGTAAATCATGACATTCTGAAAAAATCTTAGGTTTTAGAATAACTCAAAATTATAATTCTTTCTAAATAGACAAGAATTTTTTTCCGTAGTCATGGACCTAGCTGTCTGAGGCCATCAGAAATTGACCCTCTGTCTTAATCATCTAGTGCTGCTATAACAGAAATATCACAAGTGGATGGGTTTAAAAAGTGGAAAATTCTATTTTGTCACAGTCCATTAGGCTGCAAGTCCAAATTCAGGGCATCAGCTCCAGGGGAAGGCTTTCCCTGTTGGCTCTGGAGGTAGGTCCTTGTCATCAATCTTCCTCTGGACTGGGAGCACCTGAAATACAGGGACCCCAGATCCAAAGGATATGCTTTGCTGTTGACATTGCTTTTTTGGTGCTATGAAGTCCCCAACTCTTTATGCTAGCTTCTTTCTTTTATATTTCAAGAAATTGCCTCAAGACACAATACACATTCAGTCCTGAGCCACCAACACGACTGCTACCCATCCTCCCTCATTAATGTCTTAGAGGCAGGGTTTGCAACATGTTAGGAACATCACACAGTACTGGGAATCATGGTCTCAACAAATTGCTCCATGTATTTTTGGGGTGACACAGTTTAATCCATGATACCCACTTCTTCAATCAGGACTACATTTCTTTATCTCTTTACTCAACTCTTGGTGCCCTCTTCCTTGCTGCTTGGATCTTGACTTCATAGAGGTGACCAAATGGGATATTTTCTCACAAATTCCAGTGTACTGCTCCAGTGTCTTCTAGTGTACTGCTACCCAAGGGTGTCTTGTAGATCAGCTGCTGATCTGAGAACTGCTTTACAAAAAGAAAAGGAGCATTCCCCTGAATGTGAATATATCACTAAGCACACAGTCTCATTCAGCCAACCTTTTGTTTCATAGCAAGATTTTGTTCAAGAAGGAAACGATGAATTGACTTGCATTTTGATACAAGTGCTTTATCTTGTTGTGGTCTAGCTTTTTGAATAGAATTATTCTGACGGTCTGTAACAGATCATTAGGCATGCTGATCTTCAAAAATGATGTGTGTCTTGCTAGACCTTCAGTGCCTTTTCTTGTTTTCTTTGAACAAAATGGCCGTAACATCTGGTAGGTCAAAGTAAATCTCACTTTCATTTCGGCCTCTCCTCTTTACTTGTCGGGCACCCAATGGCTGCTCCCTATGGATCTCTCCCTTCTTCAAAAGGTACTTCAAAATAACCCTGTCTTCTCTGACTGAACTTCCACCTCTCTGTCATAAGAAGCAATTCATGTTCTATCAAGCATCTCAGCTGTAAGGTGGATTTCTGTAGTCAGCTTTCATTTAGACAAGAAGAGCTGGCAAAATCTAAGCCCTGATTAACATGACATTTTTGCCAACCAACTTCTCAAAAATCTCAACAAGAGGTCTGATTCTCTTAAACCTTCTCCCTTCTCCAGCCCTTTAACCCCATAAAGATCATTATATACTTCAGTGATTCTAAGCTTCAGTATTTGAGAGGTTTTAGAACAGTAGATTCTAACATTTGTTTGTTCCCTTTGTGGTAAGCCATTATCAGAAATAAATGTTTTCGTTGGGTAACAGACTTCAAAGGAGGAAAGATTTTCCTTGAACTCTAAAGTCACAGCACATTTAAATATGGGTGCTGGTAGCTACAACAAGTACGTAGACGTGTTCCCATTTCTGATCAGTAGGGCCTTCCACACCTAGACTCATGCTTGATAGTAACAGTTTTGTCCACGGTGTTATAGCGGCTGTTCTCAGCTTGCACCTACTTCCTATTTCCTGGGTGAGTGGATGTCCTGATGCAGAGTTCTTTACTATACTAACTGGCAGCAGATATTTTATTCTGTCTTGGGAAAACTAGTTTATTTGTTGGTCGGCTTGTTTGGTAATAATAATTTACTGAGCAATTCTTATATGCTATACTCTATTCTAGGCCCTTTATACCTTAATTCTCATGACGTAGCTAGTATTGCTAGGGTTTTACAGATTGATGAAATTCTTTTTTTAATTTTTTATTTAATATAACTAAGTGAAAATGTACATTCCCGTATAAATTTACATACCCACCTATATGCAGCTTCCACTGCTCTCCCTGCCCGGTGACAACACACTATTCCTCTGGGCTCCATACATGTCTCATCCTCCCAACAGCCTCCTTTCCGCTCCTCTCCACCCACTCTCCTTCCTCCAGCCAGAGGTCAGCATCCAATATATGGTCACTCTGCATTGCCAAGTCCAATCCATTCCTGTCCAAAGAGTGGACTTTCGTTATAATTCATGGGTAAGGGCACCATCAGGGCCGGGGGCCATGCTCTCAGGGAAACCCCGAAACCACTGGACCATCAATTGAGGTCTTTTAATGGAGATCTCAGGGTGCACCCCTTTTTATTCTTGTGTTGCCAGTGGGACTCAACCTAGTGAGCTCCATTGTGGCTATCACTGGTGGTGGCCGGGCACCATCCAGTTCTTCCGGTCGGAAGTCGATGAAGGCACCCACTCTTGCGGGTCTCTCTGTCTTCTAGGTTGTCTTTACCCCATGTCATTTTGGTCCTCAGTGTGCATCGTTCCTGCTGAGTTGGGACCATTTGCTGTGTCCTCGGATGGCAGCTCGGCAGCTTTTAAGACCCCAGACGCCACTCACCAGTGTGGGGTGCAGAGAGCTCTCTTAGCAAAATGCTAGCTCTGCCAATTGGCCTCGATTTTGCCTGAGAGCATGGTCCCCTGCCCCCTGCCCCAGCTACTCTATCCTTGCAATATTGGGTTAAGATGGAAGGAGTACTCAAGTTATGCTGAAGTCCACTTAATGTTGTTCTTGTTTCTAATGTGTGCTATGGCCGCTTTCTCCCAACCAGATTTCTAGCAACTATCTAAACTAAGCCCTCCCCCCTCCCCGTCCCTCCCTCCCCTCCTTTGCAGCTGTCAAAGAGTCTTTTCTTCTATACACAAGTCTGTTTTTGAGATCTTATCGTAGAGGTCTCATACAGTATTTGTCCCTTTGTCGCTGACTACTTTCACTCAACATAATGTCTTCCAGTTGAAACCAGGTCATCAGATGTTTCCTGAAGTCATCGTTGTTCTTTAACAATGCATAGTGCTCCACTGAGTATTTATACCATAGTTTACCTATCCATTCTTCTGTTGTTGGGCATCTGGATTGATTCCATCTTTTGGCTATCGTGGACTGTGCAAAGTCTCTGAGTTTCTGTTTATCTGGGAATGTCTTAATTTCATTTTCGTATTTGAAAGATAGTTTTGCAGGATATATAATTCTTGGTTGGAAGTTCTCCTTCAAGGCTTTGAAGGTGTCATGCCACTGTCTCCGTGCCAGCATGGTTCCTGCTGAGAAATCTGAAGAGAGCCCACAGGGTTTCCCTCTGAATGTTGGGAGCCTTCTGAAGCCATGGCTGATTTCTTGTATGCCACAAGTGTCTGTTGCTTTTTGGGACCCATGTGAGTATGTAGAGGCTGGAAGAGGTACTGTGAGGATGGACTGCAGATGTTTCTCTAGGCTGTCTTAAAATGTAAAGCAAAAGATACCTGACCACTTCACAAGTCAGTTAGGTTTTGAGGTGTAGAGGTCCCTCTTCTCAACTGGCAAAGTAAGCGCCACTATATCCAACCCCAGATAATACAAACTGGTTCAGAATATAGCAATGCTGCTGCCCTGTTGTTCTCTGCTGACAGGGCCTAGCCTTAGAGGACACTGCGTAGAGTACTGCTTTTGTGGTAGAAAAGCATTGTCTTGTGGGCAGGCTCTGGCTCCCAAGCTAAGAATTAGGTCCAGCTGCGGCCACCGTACCCAAGATGGCGTCCTCCACACAGGCAGCAGACAGAGGGGCTAAAGGTGCCAAGACATAGTGATTCCTCTGCTTGTGTTGCAGGACCCCCAAAGCAGGTGGCACTAGGTAAATTACTGCTTTTCTGTCGGAGAAGCGCTGTCCTGTTTGCAGGCGCTGGCTCCCAGGCTAAGAATGAGGTCCCGCTAGAATCTCCGTATCCAACATGGCATCCCGCACACTGACTGCGAAACTCAGTACAAATGCCGCTTGAGGCAGATATAAAATGACAGGCTTAAAGTGGCTAGATTAACAGAGTCCCAAGCCTGGCTCTCAAAATATGGGAATTTCGCCTGCCTGTCCCCCCAGCAGCGTGTCTGAGTCTAGCTGCTAGGCAAGACCCTGCTCTGCCTGCTGGCCAAGACAGAGGAAAAGAAAAGTCAAAATGGTGCATTTACCTTCAGTCCGTGAGAGCTGGGGCTAGCCAGGAGCGGGAGTCAGCAAAAGAAAGATGGTTTTTCGCTCAGTAGAATGAAGTCCAAAGTAACAGCCCTGTGCCGTGTCCTGGGGCTGATTAGGTGACGATAAGGCTCCGTTTGATTATCAGTTCAGGTCTTGGTTTCCAGAGGGATATACGGAGACGTATGCTTAGTCTGCCATCTTGACTCCGCCCCCACGAGTGATGAAAGTTTTATAGTTTCAAAGAGATAAAGACTTTTAGACTACCACTAGTGATAGCGCTAGGTGTGCATAACTGCAAAAGCTATGGTTCTTCCAATGCCCTATCCTCTCTCTCTAAGGATGCTTTGTCCCGTCTGTCTATTTATTTCCTGCCTCTTTTTACTGGTCCTACACTAGTCTTGGAAACTCTGGTGGTGTAGTGGTTAAGAGCTCCAATTGCTCACTGAAAGTTCAGCAGCTTGAGTCTAGCAGGCTGTCCTTGGAAACCCCAAGGGCAGTTCTTCTGTGTACTGTAGTGTTGCTGTGAGTCAGAATTGACTCGACACCAGTGGATTTGGGAATGGAGGCTAGTCCTCCTCCAACAATACATTCCATTTCCAGTTATCTAGTGAAATGAAGAACTGGAGATGATTACACAAGATCATTCAGTGGTTACCTGAAGAGAGAGCATGCCCCTCTTAGTTTGATGATAGGTCACATACATACACAGGTCGAAGTGACACTAAGATTTCTTAGATCACACCAGGGAAACGTTTATTATATTAGCCATTGAAGATGATGCATTGCCAGAGAAGAAACCTGGCTGGTAAGTAACTTGAGCTCCCTTTCAAGAAAAGGACTGATAGAATGTATAGTAAAGAAAGAATTTGTATTTTTTTAAAAAATGGCAACTGGAAATTGCATCTATGACTTTTTTCCTTACCAAAAAAAAAAAAAAATACCTGTTTTTAAGGGTGACCAATCTGTAAGGCTGTCCATTATGTACCAGATACTTTTTAAAATAAATTTATTCCTCTGCTTTTTATTCACACAGAATTATTCCCTAATGGCTGTTCAGCCTTCAAGAAAATCACTCCCAATATAGATGAAGAAGGGGCAATGAAAGAAGATGCTGGCATGATGGATGTCCATTATAGTGAGGTAAGATTCCAGGAATTGTATTAGCTGTTACATAATTGAACTTCTTGAATTATATTCATATTAAACAATGTTTTACAGCTAACTTAATTGTGAAAGTAACTGAAGGTTAATGAACTTGAAGCATTAAAATTTCCCAGGGCAGCGATGTCCTGTATGAAATGTAAAACCTGTCTGTGGGAGCTATTCCAAGTGTCTGGCTTTAGAAACAGCATTTGCCATCCTTAAATCACTATCCCAGTAACCAGATCTGGGTCATTTTACTTGTGGTGAAAAATTTTCCATACAAAGAACTCATTTTTTTTTTTTTTACTTCATCGAAACAGTATGCATGAAGGCATTTTTTAAGAAATGAAGATCTCTACTTTAAACTTCACATGACTAGAAAACAGCATCAGCTGTGTCAGTCAACAAAAATTTATTGAGCACTGACTTAAGATCACAGCTGTGTATTTGGTGATTTAACAACAAATCTGGGTATCAACAAGCCATTTCCTCCCCATGGCAACTCAGCATGTGTCAGAATGAAATTGTATGCCATAAAGTTTTCAATGGCTGGTTTCCTGGAAGTGGATTCCCAGGCCTTTTTTCCAAGGCACCTCTGGGTGGACTCGAATCTCCAACCTTTTGATTAGCAGCGATGCATATTAACTGTTTCCACATGATCCATGACTTCCAAGGTCTACCTGAAGAGATAATACACCTACATAAAATGGAATAAAAGCACAACAGTGTCATGTGAGTGACACAGACAGTATATGCCCTGCATAGTGAAAGGCGAGAGAGATGTCTTTTGGCTGAGGTGTGTCAGAGGAGTAATGGCTAGAGAAGGGTTTGAGGACTACGAATACCCTGAAAGCATTGTAGCAGAGGGAGATAATAGCATGGAAAAAGAGCACGAGGTGGGAAAGTAGAAGGTATATTTGAGACCAGCGTGGCTCCTTTGGCTGAGGTTAGTGTGTTCCACAGTGAAGAATGGTACTTGAGGCCAGATTTTGAAAAACTTGGTTCAGGCTTTATTATGTAGAATGTTGAATTGCTATCAAAGTCTCGTGAGAAGGATACTGATCAGATGAGAACAAGGACATGAAAATGTTTATTTGGTGGCAATGTTGGAGATGTATTGGACATAGATGGATAGGAGCTAAAGGCACCAAAATAGCAGCAAATTCAGGAAACACTGAAGAAAGAAGGCCTTGCTGGCTGTGAAAAGGCAAAAGTCAGTGGTGTCTCTGAGATTTCGCATTTAGATCTTTTTGGAAAATGATGCAAGGATGGTTTGTAGGGAAGAAGATGATGAATTCCATATTAGATACATGTTGAATTTTAAGTGAAAGGTAAATGACCTCCATGCTATTAGAAATGCAAAACTAAATGGTGCCCGGCCACCACCAGTGATAGCCACGATGGAGCTCACAGAGAGTCTCAGTGTCAACACAAGAATAAAAAGAGGTGCATCATGAGATCTCCACTAAAAGACCTCAATTGATGGTCCAGCGGCATTGGGGTTCCTCTGAGAGCATGGCCCCTGGCCCTGATGCTGCCCTTTCCCATAAATTATAACAAAGGTCCACTCTTTGGACAGGAATGGATTGGACTTGGCAATGCAGAGTGACCATATATTGGAAGCACTTTATGGTTCTATACATCTATAGGATATCATCTTGCTGACCTCTGGCTGGAGGAAGGGGAGTGGACGGAGAGGAGGGGAAAGGAGGCTGTTGGGAGGACGAGATATGTATGGAGCAGAGAGGAATAGTGTGCAGTCACCGGACAGGGAGAGCAGTGGAAGCTGCATATAGGTGGGCATGTAAATTTATATGGAAATGTACATTTTCACTCAGTTATGTTAAATAAAAATGAAAATTAAAAAAAAAAAGAAATGCAAAACTAATTCTAAGGCAAGAGGTGAGGGTTACAGAGACACATCTGTAAATCACAGCCATGTGAGAACCCAAGGAAGCTGAGTCTAGGAAATACCCAAGAGAATATAGTAAGTGACAGAGAAACAAAGGCTGAACCGTGAAAGAGTTTACAAAGAATAGGAAAAAAAAGAAATCACTTTCCTTTTTAAGTTATATTAAGAAACATAAGGAGCAACCACATTGAAGTTATAGTGGCATACACAATAAATATTTTATGAGTGTGTGTTTAAAATACAAGCAAATCTCAACTCTGGTTCATTCACCTAGAAGGATGAGTCTAAAAACTCTACCTCCTGTTTCTATGTGGATTGCTCTCCTCCTCAGTAAAATACAAGGACAATAATGATATTGTGGTGACCACAATACATGTGAAAGCTCTTCATAAGTCATTAAGTGCTACATAAATGTCAGGCTTTATCATTGGCAGTGAGGTTTCTTAAAGATCAGTTGGCATCTGTTTACCCTCGGGACCTGGGGTGTAGTTGTTTAATACATGTTTGCCTAATTAATTAATCCTAATTAATAGAATCATAAACAGAGACTAAAGATACTTGAATTTTAAACCCAAATCAATTTTTTACTGTGAAGCTTTGAGTGGGTTAATATACTTTTCTGGGTCTTTGTTAGCCTTTGTTAGATGATTTCCCAAAGGCTGCTAGTTTATACTGGCTAACAGTGGGAAGTTTTAGGGAGTTGCTGAGAATTAAGAGTTTTAACACAACTCGAGTTATATCCTTGCCTTTCAAACAACAGCTACAATTCACTCATAAAAATGCCCTGGAGTCTGGCCCTTTTTATATTCTAAAGCAAAGCAGTAATGTTTCTTCTTCTTAGTCGATAAGTGTAATCAGTTTTCTGATTACACTTGTTGGGATTATTTCTGCAAACATTTATTTGATGTGTACAGATAGAATCATGTTCTAGTAAAAGCCAATTTTTGTTTCAGCTTACGTAATAATACTACCTCCTCATGCCCTAGCCAGTGAGAAAAACTAGCATTAATTTACAAGTTATACTCAGATGAAAAATACGAATTATTGTCCATTTTTTGCTTTTTTTAACATGTGAGTTAAAACATAATGATGTAATTTGTTTTGTTTTTTAAAAAACATTTCTGACTTTTGATCTGGTTAGCTCTAGCTGCTCAAATCCACCAGGCAGTCCTTGGGAACCTCATAGGGCAATTCTTCACTGTGCTGTTCCTGGGGTCACTGTTAAACCAAAGCCAAACCCACTGCTGTTGAGCCGATTCTGACTCACAGCAACTCTAATAGGGTCAGAATTGACTTGACGGCGGTGGACTTGGTATGGGGTCGTTATTAGTCAGAATCAATTTGACAGCAACAGGTTTGTTTGTTTGGTTGATTTTGTTTTGTAAGATACAGTTTACATGCAGTAAAACGCACACATCTTAAGTGAACAGTTCAGTGGGTTTTGACAGTTACATACACCCACGTAACCTACCATTTGATAAGTTATAGTAATTATCATAGGGCTTGGCAGATCCTGTAGAAATTTCCCTCATGCCCATTTCCAGTCTTTCTGCATACCTGTATGTGGCTTCTATCACCATAGATTAGTTTTGTCTTTATTTAGAGATCATAAAAATGGAGTAATTTGTATGTATCCTTTTTGATCTGGATTTTGTTTTTTGTTTAACCTAATGTTTTGTTTGGAAATCCTAGTGGGTTAAATGCTATGTTTTCTAACCAAAAGGTCAGCAGTTCAAATCTGGCAGGCACTCCTTGGAAAGTTTATGGGGCAGTTCTGCTCTGACCCATAGGGTTGCTGTGAGTTGAATCCAACTTGTTTTTTTGTTTGTTTGTTTTGGTAATGTGTTGTTTATTATTACTAAATAGTGTTCCACTGTATTAATAGAAAATTTGTTTATTCTTCTGTTGATGAATTTTGGATTGTTTCCAGCTTGAGGCTGTTATGAGTAAGTCTGTTATAAACATTAGTGTACTAATTTTTCATGTGGGCTTCTACTTTTGGGCAAATACCTAGGAGTGAAACTGCTGGATTCTAGGGAAAATACATGTTTAGAGGAAGTTGCTGAAGTTTTTCAAAGTGGTTGGACTCTTACACACTCCAATGGATGTGAAGAAGTTGCTCCACATCCTTGCCAACACTTGTTATTGTATATCTTTTTTTTATTCTAGCCTTCTTAACCCCCCCAAAAAACCCCACTGCTGTCAAGTCAGTTTCTCAATCGGTGACCTTATAGGACAGAATAAAGCAGAGTTTCACATGCATAGGAATCACCTGAGGATCTTGTTAAAATGTACAGTGTATGGCGGTAGAAATTCAAATTCTCAGCAGGACATTGAACAGGAAAGAACCACTTCAAAGTCCTGGTACAAAGTGTATCTCTTTAAGATAAAAACAAGCTGTTAACCTTAGGTAATTGCATCAGTAACTGTTGATCAGATGATGGTTCACAGAGTAGTTTGTTTTCTAGCAGCTGTTATAATTTTGGAACTCTTGTTTGTTTTACAGCAGCTGTTATAATTTTGGCATGGTGGTTAAAAGCTGTGGTTGCTAACCCAAAAATCGGCAGTTCAAATCCGGTAGTTACTCCTTGGAAATCCTATGGGGCCATTGTAGTCTGTCGTGTAGCATAGCTATGAGTTGGAATCAACTCAGCAGCAACGGCTTTGGTTATTATAATTTTGGCAAGGTTGGGCTGTTACGTATCATTCTCACTAACCTTTGGACCAGCAGTCAAGAAGAAAGCGTTCTCTATTGAAATAACATCATTTTAATAAATGCCTAAATCACTAGCAACAGCTTGAAGATAATCAAATTTTCTTAAGTCTCTTATATGTAAATATAATATTAATACAAGGGAAAATAATGGCCATTTGAAGGCTTAGTGACATTTACTCTGTTAGACATTTTCAGATATACAGAATTTGAAGCAAACATAATTGCTTTTAAAAGTATCTGTCAATGTGTTACCATTTGCAAATATAGTAAACATCTTTTAATATGAATAAACAAAGTAAGTGGGCGTTGTTTACTGTTATAAACATTCATTTTGAATTTTTAAGAAGGGCCTCAGCTTCAAATATTTCAAGTATTTGATTTAGAAAATATAATCACACACTTATGTTCCTTCTCTATATTTTATTAAATTTAGTGCATTCTAGTTCAAAATGTGTTTCTACAAAACTTTAAAATTAAAAGTTCTAATTGGATTTTTCTTTTAATGCAGGAGGTTTTGCTGGAGTTGTTGGAACAGTGCATAGATGGCTTGTGGAAGGCAGAACGTTATGAAGTGATTTCTGAGATTTCTAAGTTGATCATTCCAATTTATGAGAAACGTCGTGAATTTGAGGTAGGCAATTTAAACATTTTCATCATTGGCCTATGTATTATATTTTGATCTTAGAAAAACTTGTAATGTAGTTACCTCCTATCTCTCTACTATGTGTCATTTTCATAGAGGGTAAATTATGACTTTTGTACATCATTTTGACATGTTCATTCCAGTTTGCAATGCTGTTATTAAGTGTTGCCAGTTTGCAATGCTATTTTATCCTGAGATTAAAATCCTTTCTTACATAAAATTCCCAAATGAAATTCAGTGTGAAACACCCCAAATAAAAATTGACATTTAGATTAGACCAGTGTCTTAGTTATCAAGTGTTACTATAACACAAACACCTCAAGTGAGTAACTTTAACAAACAGAAATTTATTTCTTCACAGTTTAGGAAGCTAAGAATCTGAAATCAAGGGGCTAGCTCTAGGGGAAGACTTTCTCTCTCTGTTGGCTTCAGGGAAAAGTTCTTGTCTCTTTTGAATTGCTGCTCTGAGCAATCCTCATGTGGCCTAGCATCTGTCTTTCCTGTTCTCTGCTTCTCACTTGAGTGTTTAATCTCTTTTATATCTCAGAAGGGATTGAATGAAGACATGTCTTCACTAATCCTACCTCATTAACAATGACAGCCAATTCCCAAAAAGACTTATAACCACAGGCATAGAGGTTAGGATTTACAACATATATTTGGTGGGGAGGTAGGCACAATTCAATCTATAACAACCAGTGGTTCTCAAAACACTTTTAGCCAGCAACTTCTGTTTTCCTGAGAGCTGATGTAAAAACATCAGCCTTGCCTTTGCAAACCCTTCACTTAAAAAAAGCTGTCCGATGATCGTGTTTCCCAGGAGAAAGGCACAGTGGGCATTCTGTTCACAATTCCACAGGAAGATTGAAGATGCCAGCAAATGTGATAACGAGGAGGTAATAATATGCTAGTAATAGCGTTATTAGGAGTTTTCTCAGAATTGGCCTGTCAAGTAAAACTGTTGATTAGTTGTAGTAAATAAAGGGTAGTAGTATTTTGGACAGCTCTTTGCCCCAGCATTAAACAGAAATTTTATATACTCAAGTCTCTGGTTCAGCATCATAGTTTTTACCCCTACTGTGTTTAGAAAGGAAACTCTAGTAGTGTAGTGATTAGGTGCTATGGCTGCTAACCAGACAGTCAGCAGTTCAAATCTGCCAGGCACTCCTTGGAAACTCTATGAGCCAGTTCTACTGTGTGTATAGGGTCACTGTGAGTCGGAATTGACTCAAGGGCAGTGGGTTTGGTGTGGGCTTGGTGTTTAGAAAGGAAACCCTGGTGACAATGGTTTAGTGCTACAGCCGTTAACAAAATGTTGGCAGTTGAGGTCTACCATGTGCTTCTTAAAAACCTGATGGGGCAGTTGGCAGTTCTTCTCTGTCTTTTAGGGTCACTATGAGTCAGAATTGACTCAATGACAGTGGATTTGGTTTGATATCTGGAAAAGGTGATTTAGGATTCAGGGAATTTAGGGGAAAAAGGGGGGGGGGCATCAACAGTTTATCCTTAAATATAAAGGCAGGCAGATTTTTTGTTGAAGAAGTTTCCAAGAGTGAAAACACATACACTTAATATTTTTGGGTCACATTCTAATCTCTGCTGTAAGCTGACTCTGCTTACACTCACCTTTCCTTCCCAGGTCTGAGTCTCTTTGTCATCCTTTTAGGGCGTGTCTGAAAAATCATGGTGGGGTTCAGGTGATTATGTTAAAGTGAGAGTTAAATAATTAAATTTAGATCATATAGATGCCACATAGGCTGTTCTTTGCCAAGAATTACATTGTACTGTCCAAAGATTATATCGTAAGAACCTTTGTAAAAGTTTCAAGATAAAAGCTCCCATTTTGTGACACTTAGGTTTAAGACCAGGCTATTAGAACCTCAGGGAGTGTTTGAATACTCAAATAACCAGTGATAGGGAAGAGAGAAAACTGTCTTCTTTCCACATTAAAGGAAATATGTCTCAGAAGAACTCTTTTGAATATTACAAAACAAAGATGTCAGATTAGGAACTAAAATATGCCTGACCCAAGCTGTGGTGTTTTCAGAGGCCTCATGTACATCTGAAAGCTAGGCAATGAATAAGGAAGACCTAAGAAGAATTGATACCTTTGAATTAAGGTGTTGGTGAAGAATATTGACTATACCATAGATTTCAAAAGAACAAAAAAATCTGTCTTGGGGAAGGAAAGCCAGAATGCTCTTCAGGAGCAAAGATAGCGAGATTATATTCCACGTACTATGGAAACCCTGGTGGCGTAGTAGTTAAGCTCCATGGCTGCTAACCCAAAGGTGGGCATTTCAGATCTGCCAGATGCTCCTTATAAACTCTGTGGGGCAGTTTTACTGTGTCCTATGGGGTCACCGTGAATTGGTATTGACTCTCAATAGTACTGGGTTTGGTTTCTGGTTTTATAGGAGATAATATGGAAGAGATTTTAGAGAACAAACTTTTGCATCTGCGGTCCCCTTTTCTGGGTGTGCAGACTTATGTATTTTTTGGAAATGTCTGTGAACTTGTATACGAGCAGTCCTCACAGAGGCTTATGTAATTTTGTAGCTGCATTTTATTTTCATCCCTGAAAGTCTTTGCACAGATTGTCTGTTTTCATATCTCACCACCTAAAGGCTCAAGCAAAGCATTTTGTTTCCATTTCAGTTAAGATAAATCAGACATATAAAAAATAGTAGTTGATAACAGCTGGATATTTTAAAAGTTGAGTTAGATCTGACTCTATGGCACTTGGCTTGGCTGGCAAGTTCCTATTGAGACATGAATCAAATGAAGTATGATACTTAAGAAGACAGTGTTTGGCCGTTTTGAGTGCAACCCTCAGAGCTAGTTGTTGAGGTCTTTTGTCTAGTGGTGACAGATCAGGAAAGGAGAGGTATGCAGTGGCCCCACCAAAACCATTTCATCAAGGAAGTATTGGTATTGTTTATTCTTGTGCATTCATCTTGAAGGCATTTAGTAATCCTCCAAAACACCAAGCTAATTTGTTGTGTTCTCATTTTTCAGAAACTTACTCAAATTTATAGAACTCTTCATGGAGCTTACACAAAAATTCTGGAGGTTATGCACACCAAAAAAAGACTTTTAGGTACTTTCTTCAGAGTTGCCTTTTATGGCCAAGTAAGTACAAATAAATGAGATTGTTTTTAATTTAAACATTAACATTTTAATTATTAGATTAGCATGAGAGCTGTTACTGTGCCTGGATGTCTGTCTAGGTAGATTGCCTATCAGAACAGCAGGTAGCCTCTTTTGGGAGAGTGACTTCTACTTGGATTCCCATCTCTAAATCCATTAGATTAGAGTACAGCATATTAGATTTGAGTTTTTCTCTCCATTTTCTAGTAAACTTATTAAAGTATTTATTTAATGTCAAGTAGTCTGAGCTTTTAAGTAAAAAAAGTAGTGTAATGAGAAGAATTTGGTATGGAAATCTTCGGGCCAATAATTATAGATGACAATAAATTTGGAAATTATCTACTTGAGAATTTATTCATGTGAATATATGCATGTGGATTTTGATGATGTTTTCTTTTAATTAAACAGCATTAAAAATTATTGTATGTTTAACTTTATAATAGTCCTTTTTTGAAGAAGAAGATGGAAAGGAGTACATCTACAAAGAACCGAAGCTTACTGGTCTCTCAGAGATTTCCCTGAGACTTGTTAAACTTTATGGTGAAAAATTCGGTACAGAGAATGTGAAAATAATTCAGGATTCAGACAAGGTAAATCATGCCCTGTATTTTGAGGTCACCATTTGTTAGTTCCACGCATGGCACATTGCTCCTGACTCCTTCCTTTTCTAGCTGGTGGTGGGAAAGTAATAGAAATAGAGCCTGTGCAGATATTAAATGGAAGGACAGAGGCTGTGCAGTCAGAAAGACCACGATTCACTCTTCTGTTCACTAGCTGTGTGATTATGGGGAAATCACTTAACCTCTCTGTGCCTGATTTTTCTCTTCAGGAAAATTGAGATAATAATAGTGCCTACCACATAGAAAGTTATATGGATTAAATGAGTTAATACATAGAAAGTAGAGTTCCTGGTACATAAAAGAACCTTCAGTAATAATAAAAGAAGCAAGTATGCTTCATACTAGTTAGTTATTATTGTAAATTATGTTGTACATCATAATTTTTGTTATATACTTCATGATTAAAATCATCTTGGGATACACATTTTATCCTGAGATACCTGTAGCTCAGTGATAGTGACTGTCATTAAATCTGCAGTGATTTAGGTTTAGGAGAGATGCCTACAGGGCCTTGTCAAGGTAGAATGAGAAAAGTTCTAGCAAGAGGAGCCCTTTTCTCTGAAATGCATAATTCCCTATTTGATAGAATTCTGAGAAAGCACAGTAGGAATACCTGACCATCCTTGGTTGCCATGGTTATGTCCAGGATGAGAGCTGATTTTTAAGATAAGTAAGGACCTATATAGTTGAGGATTGTAAGCCACAGGCTGCTGAGTGACTCTGATGTGTATGGTGCTATGCAGAACACTGCAAAGCTGAAGTGAAAAGCCCATGGCAATGGTAAAGACTGTTCATTGTCTACCATGAAAATAATCTCTTCACGTTGGAGACTCAGTCATGTCAGTTGGAGACCATGTTACTTCCCTGTGGTCCCCTTCCTGTGTATTATGTAGGTAAGATTAAGATACTGTAATAAAAAATACACCCTCACAATGTCAAACCCTGCTGGTGAATGTACACATTGGTAAACTCTTCTGTAGGGTAACTGGGAATCATACATTAAAAATCCTTAAAAACATGCAACCCCTTTAGCTAAGCAACTTCTAGGAATTTATCTTCAGGGGAAAAAATCAGAAATATGTGCATAGTTTTAAATACAAAGATGTTCATCGGGACATTGTTTGTAATGGCCGAAATTGGAAAACATCCTAAAAGTCTCCTAAAGAATGATTCAATAAATCGTGTTTATCCATTCATCCATTACAAGTCATGTGAGTAACTGTAATGTGAAACTACAATAACTGTAATATGTTTTTAAGGAGTCAGATTGCAAGAGAATGTTAAATATGACCTCAGTTTTATACGTAGAGTAAAAGATTGGAAGGAAATATGTGAATAAAATGGTCGTTCTGGATGGTAGCGTTAGTTTTTATTTTGTTCATGCATTTCTGTAATCTCCAAATTGGTTCCTATGACTTCTTTATAATCAGAATGAAATGATATTTTTTAAAAAGAGCAGTCATCTGAGCTCCTTTAGGTGTATATGTAGGTGTGTATACGTTGGGGATATAATCATAATGACAGTGTTCTTAAGTTGGTCTTGAAAGGATAGCATACTTTCACTTTTTTCTCTTTCAGTGAACTTTTTAAAAAAATCTTTCATATTTCATAGGTAAATGCCAAAGAGCTTGATCCAAAATATGCTCATATCCAAGTCACTTATGTGAAGCCCTACTTTGATGACAAGGAACTTATAGAAAGAAAGACCGAGTTTGAAAGAAATCATAATATTACCAGATTTGTTTTTGAGGCTCCTTATACTTTATCAGGCAAGAAGCAAGGCTGTATAGAAGAACAATGCAAACGCCGTACAATCTTAACTAGTAAGTAACTACATGTTAACTTCATATATTTGTCTTGGTCTTCTTTCATATACACGAGTAGCAGCTGGCCAGCAGGAGAATCTAACTGAAACTTTAATCACTCATCATACTGCTGTTACATCATTAGTTTGCATACACACATCCATATGATAAACCATAGTTTTCCCATGTGTAATTTGTGATTTCTCAGCATTGTCTCATAAAGAGAATTTTGTCTTTTCATTTGGCTTATTATTTTTTAGATAATAAATCAATCTTAACTTGTTCATAGCTTCCAACTCATTTCCATATGTGAAGAAAAGGATCCCTATAAACTATGAACAGCAGATTAATCTAAAACCAATTGATGTTGCTACTGACGAAATCAAAGATAAAACTGCTGAGCTGATAAATCTTTGCTCCTCTGCTGATGTGGACATGATTCAGCTCCAGCTGAAATTGCAGGGCTGTGTTTCTGTGCAGGTATGTTTGCCACCTTACTCTTACTCTTGCTAACATAAGAGCAGGCAGCAAGCATTAATTGTAATTGCACATTATTTTCTTACAAAGTGCAAAAATCTGGGCATTTTTTTTATTAAGTTGGTAAAGAAAATGTATTTAAATTGATTTTCAGGAATTATATGTTATGTCCAAGGACTTGAACAAATTCTTGTGACTGTAGCCAAACCCTGTAATTACATATCGGATATCATTATTAGAATGTCATCTTTACAGGTTATTTGCTATAGTTAGTGATTTTCCAAATAAGATTGTAGTAAGAAAAATAAACATGATTCTCTCAATAAACATGAATCTGTTATGTTTTTATTTAATAAAAAAGAGAAATGCAAAAATGATTTTATAATATTCTGGCAATTCTTGTTTATTTATTTCTTTTTATGATTTAGGTCAATGCTGGTCCATTAGCATACGCAAGGACTTTCTTAAATGACAGCCAAGCCAGCAAATATCCACCTAAAAAAGTGAATGAGTTGAAAGACGTGTTTAGGTAAGTGCTTTGTAGACTTCAGACTAGACCACTATTCTTTTTCTCTATTTTCTTCTTTAAAAAATAAAAGTATTCACCTAAGGCACTTGGCACTTGGGCTAATAATGTTATTATTAGCTGCCATCAAGTCGGCCCCCAACTCATGATCACCACTTGCACGATGGGATCAAACTGTTGGGATGTATAGGGTTTCACTGACTGATTTTCAGAGATAGATCACCAGGCCTTTCTTCCTAAGCTGTCTTAGCCTGGAAGCTCTGCTGAAGCCTGTTTAGGATCACAGCAACCCATAGGCTTCCACTGAAAGATGAGCAGTGGCTGCCCTTGAGGTACATTGGGAATCAAACCAGGACTCTCCTATAGAAGGCAAGAATTCTGCCACTGAACCATCACACCCCTCCCCATAATGCTCCTCTTTAAAAAGGCAATCTTAGAAGACTGTTCTCCTTTAGAGTATTATTGGGGAAATGTGTTATCTTTTTCTTGCTTTTGGACACTAAAAATGCCCTAGTGACTCAAGGGAAGCCCTGATTACATAGTGGTTAAGTGTTAAGTCAGCTAACCAAAACATCAGCAGTTTCATCCTGCCTTGTCCTCCTTGGAAACTATGCAGCAGTTCTACTCTGTCCTATAGAGTTGCTATGAGTCAGAATCGACTAGACAAGCAGTCAGTTTGGGTTGTTTTTTTTAAGTGATTTAAAGGAATGAATATGCTGACTTACCATATATGTATTTTTTATTATGACTGAGTGAAAATGTACATTCCCATATAAATTTGCATTCCCACCTATATGCAGCTTCCACTGCTCTCCCTGCCTGGAGACAGCACACTCTTCCTCTCCACTCCATACGTGTCTTATCCACCCAACAATCTCCTCTTTCCTCTCCACCCACTCGTCTGTCTCCAGTAAGAGGTCAGCAGGACAACATCCCATGGATGCATAGAACCATAAAGTGCACACGTGATGTGGTCACTGTGTGTCGCCAAGACCAATCCACTCCTGTCCGAAGAGTTGACCTGACCTCCATTATGATTTATGGACAGGGGCAGCATCAGGACCAGGGGCCATGCTCCCAGGGGAACTCTGAAGCTCCTGGACCATCAGTTGTGGTCTTTTAGTGGAGATCTCAGGGTGTGCCTCTTTTTATTCTTGTGTTGCCAGTGAGACTCAACTTTGTGAGCCCCATCACGGCTATCACTGGTGGTGGCCAGGTACCATCCGATTCTTCCGGTCACAAGTCGATGTAGTCACCCACTGACGTGGGTCTCTCTGTCTTCTGGGTTCTCTTTCCCCCATGTCATTTTGGTCCTTGGTGATCATCCATTCCTGCTGAGTTGGGACGATCTGCTGTACCCTCAGATGGCAGCTTGCCAGCTTTTAAGACCCCAGACACCACTCACCGATGTGGGGTGCAGAGGGCTCTCTTAGCAAAATGCTAGTTGTGCCAATTTGGTCTCTATTCCCCCTGAGAGCACGGTCCCCAGCCCGCCACCCCAGCTACTCTGTCCTTTCAATCTTAGGTTAAGATGGGAGGAGTAATCATGTTATGTTGAAGTCCAGTTAATATTGATCTTCTTTCTAATGTGTGCTGTCACAGATTTCACCCAACCAAATTTCTATCAACTGTCTAATCTAAACCCTCACACCCTCGCCCTCCCTCCCTCCCTCCCCACCCTTGCAACTGTCAAAGAGTCTTTTTTCCATGAATGATTCTAAGTTTTTATCGTAGGGGTCTCATACAATATTTGTCCTTTTGTCACTGACTACTTTCACTCAGCATAATGTCCTCCAATTGAAACCAGATTATAAGATGTTTCCTAAAATCATCTTTGTTCTTTATCATTGCAGAGTGTTCCATTGAGTATATACACCTTAGTTTACCTATCCATTCCTCTGTTGTTGAGCATCTGGGTTGATTCCATCTTTTTGCTATTGTGGACCATGCTGCAATAAACATACATGTGCATCTGTCAGTTGGTGTGAATGGCCTTGATTCTGTAGGATATATTCTGAACCGTGGAATTACTGGGTCAAATGGTATATCTATTTCCAGCTTTTAAAGGAAGAACCAGATTGCTTTCCAAAGAGGCTGTACCGTTCTGCAGTCCAACCAACAGTGTAAAGAGAGTTCCAGTTTCACCACAGCCTGTCCAGTGTTTGTTGTTTTGTGTTTTTTGGATCATAGTCAACCTTTTTGGGGGTGAGATAGTATCTCATTGTAGTTCCGATCTGAAATTCTTTACTAGCTAATGATCGTGAAAATGTCTGCATGTGTTTTTTGGCTGCCTGGATCTCCTCTTTAGAGAAGTGTCTGTCCATCTCCTTTGCCCATCCCTTAATTGGATTGTTTATCTTTTTCTTATTGATATTTGGTAGTACCTTATAGATTATGGAGATGAGGCATCGGTCTGACATATAGTTGCCAAATACTTTTTCCCATTCTGTATGTGGCCTTTTAATTCTGTTAATAAAGTCTTTAGATGAGCATAAGTGTTTGATTCTTAGTAGTTCCCATTTATCTTTTTTTTCTGCTGTTGCTTGTGGTTTGTTTGACAGATTTTGAAGTCCTGTCTACATTGTGTATTAAAGCCTCCATTGTTGTTCCTACCTTTTCTTGGATGAGCTTTAGCATTTTAGATTTGATATTTAGGTGTTTTATCCAGTTTGAGTTGGTTTTTGTATAAGGTGAATGATATGGGTCTTGTTTCAATATGTTGCATATGGATATCCAGTTTTGCAAGCACCGTTTGTTGAAGAGATTGTTTTTACCCTAGTTTGATGTCTTAGAACCTTTGTCAAATATCAGCTGTTTATATGAGGATGATGTCATCTCTGAGGTCTCAGTTCTGTTCTATTGATCTGTCTGTCTCTTTTTGTACCAGTACCAGGCTGTTTTGACTACTGTGACAGTGTAATAGGTTCTAAAGTCAAGTAGTGGAAGGCCTTCCAGTGTGTTGTTCTTCTTCAGTAGTGCTTTACTTATCCAAGGTTTCTTGACATTCCAAACAAAGCTGGCAATTTGGTTCTCCACCTCGTTAAAAAATGTCGCTGGAATTTGTGTTGGGATTGCATTACATAAGTAGAGTGCTTTAGGCAAAATAGACATTTTCACAATGTTAAGTCTTCCTATCCATGAGCAGGGTAGGTTTCTCCATTTATGTAAGTCTCAGTTTCTTGTAGTAAGGTCTTGTAGTTCTCTTTGTAAAGGTCTGTTATTTCTCTGCTTAGATTTCTTCCTCATATTTATCTTCTTAGGGGCTATAGTAAATGTTATTGATTTGGTGATTTCTTCATTAACAATCTCATTGTTGGTATAAAGGAATCCTACTGATTTATTTATGTCATCTTGTACTCTGAGACTGTGCTGAACTCTTCTATCAGCTTGAGTAGTTTACTTATGGATTCTTTACGATTCTCTGCATATACAGTCGTGTCATCTGCAGATAGGGAGATTTTTACTTTGCTGATGCAGATGCACTTTATTTCTTGGTCTTGTCTAATTGCTTTGGCTAGAACTTCTAGTACAGTGTTGAATAGGAGAGGTGAGAGTGGACATCCTTGTCTAGTGCTTGTCCTCAAGGGAAATTGTTTCAATCTTTCTCCGTTCAGGATGACATAGGCAGTTGGCTTTGTGTAAATAGCCCTTATTGCATTGAGGAATTGGCTGTCTATTCCTATTTTGCTGAGAGTTTTTAGCATGAATGGGTGTTGTACTTTATCCAATGCCTTTTCTGCATCAATAGACAAAATTCAAGTGATTCTTGTCTTTTGTGTTATTTAGGTGGTTGATCACATTAATTGTTTTGCTGGTGCTGAAAGAGCCTTGCATCCCTGGTATCAATCCAACTTGGTCATGATGGATTGTTTTTTTCAATATGCTGTATTGTTGCCAAGAATTTTGTTGAAGATTTTTGCATCTGGATTCATGAGTGATCTTGGTCTGTAGTTCTCCTTTTTGGTTGGGTCTTTCCCTGGCTTTGGTACTGGGTTATGCTGACTTCATAGAATGAATTTGGGAGTATTCCATCCCTTTCTATGCTGTGAAATAGTCTCAGTAGTATTGGAAATAACTCTTCTCTAAAAGCGTGGTAAAATTCTGCGGTGAAGCCATCTGGGCCTGGTCTTTTTTGGTTGGTAGTTTTTGGATGACTTTCCTTGAATACTCTGGGGGTCAGTTCTACCCTGGCCCCTAGGGTCGCCATGAGTCAGATCCGACTCAACGGCACTTGGCTTGGCTTGGCTTTTCAGTCTCTTCCTTTGTGATGGGTTTTTAAGTTGTTCTGCTTTACCTTGTAATAATTTTGGTAGGTGATATGAATCAAGGAATTTGTCCATTTCCTCTAGGTTTTCAAATTTGTTAGCGTACAGGCTTTCATAGTATTCTGTTACGATATTTTTGATTTCTGTTGGAACTGTTATGACAACTCCCCTGTCATTTCTTATTTGGGTTATTTGTGTCCTTTCCTGTTTTTCTTTAGTAAGTTTAGCCAACCATTTGACAGTTTTGTTGATCTTTTCAAAAAACCAGCTTTTGGTCTTTTCAGTTTTTTCAATTGTTCTTCTATTCACTAATTCATTTAGTTCTGTTCTAATCTTTAGGATCTGTTTTCTTCTGGTGCCTGAGGGGTTCCTCTGTTGTTGTCTCTCTACTTGTTCAGACTGTAAGGTTAGTTCTTTGGTTTGGTTTCTGTCTTCCTTCCAGATGTGTGTATTTATGGAGATAAACTGACCTCTGAGCACTGCTTTGGCTATATCCAGTAGGTTGTGGTGGGAAGTGTTTTCATTCTCATTTAGAATCCATTAATTTCTTTATTTCATCCTTGATTTCTTCTGTAACCCATGACTTTTTGAGTAAGATGTTCGGTTTCTGTGAGTTCCACTTTCTACCTATGCTTTTTCTGAGATACATTTCAACTTTATGGCTTTATGATCTGAGAAGATGCTTTGCAGTAATTCAATGGTATGGATTTTGTTGAGCATTGCATTATGGCCTACCACATGGTCAATTCTGGAGAATGTTCCATGTGCACTGGAGAAGAAGGTGTAGTTGTCCACTGATGAAGAGAAAGTTCTGTATATGTCGATGCGGTCTAGTTGGTTAATGGTGGCAGTAAGGTCTTATGTGTCTTGATTGAGCTTTTTTCTAGATGATCTGCCCAATATTGAGAGTGGAGTGTTGAAGTCTCCCACTATTATTGTGGAGTGATCTATCTCATTTCTGAGTGTAGTCAGTGTTTGTTAGATGTATTTTGGTGCTGTAATATTAGGTGCATAAATATTTAATATTGTTAAGTCCTGCTTGTATATTGAACCCTTCAACAATAAATAGTGTCTATACTTGTCCATGATGGTGGATGTTACATTAAAATCTATGTTATGTGAGATTAGAATTGCCACACCTGCTCTTCTTTGTGTGTTGATAGCTTGATATATGTTCTTCCATCCTTTAATTTTCAGTTTGGTCATATGTTTAAGGTGAGTTTCTTGTAGGCAACATATGGATGGGACATGTCTTTTGATCCAAGACGTCACTTGATTTCTCTTTACTGGGATGTTCAGTCCATGCACATTCGATGTACTTATTGATATGTGTTTAGTGCTGTCATTGTCACATGTTTATTTTTGTGTTGATGTTTTCTCTGTTGTTCCTATTAATCTGTTCTGGGAGTTTCTTCTTTGTGAGTTGATTTTTTACCTTTTTCAGGGTTAGTTTTGTGGTTGTTGGTATTCCTGTATTACATTTCTTTATACGGTATGTTGCTTTTTTATTGTGCTTTATGGCTGCCCCTATGATCCTGATTACTAAACTGTATATAAACCCAGTTTTGATTACTACCAGTCTTGTCAACTTCCTCTCCATCTGGAAGGACTATAACGACTATAGTACATCCCTCTTTTTAATATAATGACATCACAGTTTTCATTATAGGATCACTGGATCATTTCTTTTACTATTATAGCTTTGATTGAGTTTGGAGCCTTCCCTAACTGAGTAGGTTTCTGGGTGATGTGTCCTGAATTTGCATCTAAAATATACACTTAGTGGTTTTGTTCTTCTAAGCCAAGAGTTTCTTTCAGTCTTTCATGTAGGTTTGGTTTGGTTTTTACAAAGTCTCTGAGTTTCTGTTTATCTGCTAATGTCTTAATTTCATTTTCATACTTGAAAGGTAGTTTTGCACAATATATAATTCTTGGTTGGAATTTCTTCTCCTTCAAGGCTTTGAATATGTCATGCCACTGTCTCTGTGCCAGCATTGTTTCTGCTGAGAGATCTGATGAAAGCCTGTGGGGTTTCCCTCTCAATGTTAACTTTGCTTTGAGTCTTGCTGCCTTTAAGAGTTTCTGTTTCTGTTCCATTTTGTTAAGCTTGATGATAATATGTCTTGGAGTCTTTCTTTTGAGATCTATATTGAGTGGCGTTCAGTATGCATCTTGGATATCTATATTCTCTTTCATAATTTTTGGGAAGTTTTCTGTCAGTCACTCAGCAACAATAGTCTCTGTGTTCTCAGGTTTCTCACCCTGTTCAGGACCTCCAATTAATTGTAGAGTGTTCCTCTTTATAGAGTCCCACATACTTCTTAATGCTTCTTCATTTTTCTTGTTTGTTTTTTCTGATTTCTCCTCGTAGATACTGGAGTAAGTAGCTGTCTTCCAAGTTAGAAAATCTATTTTCCATTTTGTTTTATTAGCTTTCAATTGAAGATTCTGTATCTTCGATTTTGTCCTTGATCTGTTAGATTTCAGAGTATTGGTGTTCCATCAGATGAACCAGCTTGCTTAATGTTTCATTTTGCTCTGCTACATTTTGTATAAGGTCTAGGAGGGCTCTCTATATAATCCTTTTGTATTCACCTTCTGATAGTTTCAGAAAGATTTCTTCATCTGGGAAGTTCTTTGGTTGTTTCTTTTGGGGGCCTTCTGAAGCTGTGGGTGATTTCTTTGTTATGCTTTTCTCCAGAGTTTGTTGTTTTGGGGGCATCATGTGAGTCAGTAGAGACTAGGAGAAATGCTGTGAGGATGAACTGCAGTTACTTCTCTAAGCTGTCTTAAAATGAAAGTAAAAGGTATCTGACAACTTCCAAAGTCAATCAGGTTTTCAGGTGTACAGGTCCCTCTTCCCAGCTGGCAATGTAAGTACCTCTGTATCAAACCCCAGATTTTATACACTAGCTCAAAATACAGAAAGGTTACTGCCCTGCTGGCCTCTGCTGCCTGACCCCAGCCTAGGCAACACTGTGTAAAATGTAAATGCTGCTTTTCTGCCACAAAAATGCTCTCTTCTGGGCAAGCGCTGCCTCCCAGCCTAGGAATTAGGTCCAGCTGTGGCCTCTGTATGGGTACCTCTGCCTCACTGTGGAACAAGATGGTATCCTGTGCAAGATCTCCACCTGCCTCTGTACAGGCTACTCAATGGCGGAGGTGGAAAGAGAGGCCAAAGGTGCTGAGATGCACAGAGTCCAAAGCCAGGCTGTCAAAATGTGGCAATTTTGCCCACCGATCCCACCAGCTGTGCATCTGAGATTAGTTGCTGGTCAAGTCCCAACTCTACCAGCCAGCTAAGACAGCACTCACCAAGAGCAGGGGACAGCAAAAGAGAGGACGTTTTCGGTTCAGTGTTATGAAGTCCTAATTAACAGCCCTATGCCATGTCCTAGGGCTCACTAGGTGTGTAGAAGCCTCCATGTAATTATTAGTTCAGGTCTTGGTTTCCAGAGGGATGTACGGAGACATATGTTTAGTCCACCGTCTTGACTATGCCTCTCCGACTTGCCATATTTTATGCAAATAACATGCACCAAAAACCCACTGCAGTCAAGTTGGGTCTGACTCATAGTGACCCTTGAAGTCAAGAGTAAAACTTCACATTATATGTGAAGTTTTTTGCGAGCCATTCAACTCCCTAGTACATTACTTTCCAAGGCATGTTGTGCACATTATGCCAGCCAAATGCCGTCGAGTTGAATGTGTGTGCAAATTATTTGCATAGGCCCATATGGTACTTAATTGTTTTGGATATTTTAAGTGACAGAAACACAAGCCCACATTCATTAAGTAGTTTTCTTCATTGCCTGTTTACCTCCTGGACACCTAGGGAAGAAATTAAAGTAGGGCTGGAAGGGTCACATAGGCTTGCTCCTCTACCAGTCCTTACTTGGAATCTATCAGCCTAGGGCATGCAATATCTTCATCAAGCATCCCTGTAAACTAAGGCACCTCTGAATGTTGTTGCACTAGGTACCTTTTTGTTTAATATATAAAAATATTTTACATTCAGAAGGAGAGAGATTTCAGTAAAATATACTAAGGAGAAATATGATAACCTTTCCACTCCTTTGCTTCCAATTCCCTTCATTTACTTTTCCTGTCTGCATGTTATTAGCTCTTCCATGTTGCACAGTAACCAGTAGTCGTTCCTTCACCAGTATTTATTAATGCTTGGCATGTACAAAAGACTCTGCTAGTTGCTGTGACAAGGATGTAAAACATGAGTGGTGAAGTACTTTGTCTTTTAAGACTTACACTCTAATTGTGGACATTAAACGTAAACATACAAAACAGTGGAAAAATACTTTTGTGATGGATCATCAATTTCATGCTTCCACCACTCTTACCAGCCTAGCAAAGAAAAACAATCCCATTGCCACTGAGTCGATTCTAACTCATAGTGACCCTATAAGACAGAGGAGAACTGCCCCATAGGGTTTTCAAGGAGATCCTGGTGGATTTGAACTGGCAGCCTTTTGGTTAGCATCCATAGCTCTTAACCACTTTACAACCAGGGTTTCCTACCAGCCCAGAGCAGATACTCGGACACCTACAAGCATCCAGCACTGTATTGGGTAGATACTGTTTTTAATTGCTGCTGAGTCAATTCTGACTCATTGGCAACCAGATGTGCACAGATAGAACTGCTCCAGAGGATTTCCAAAACTGTCATCTTTTAGAAGCAGGTAGCCAGGCCCATCTCCTGAGGCACCTTTGGGTAAGTTGAAACTAACAACCTTTTGGCTAGTAGTTGAAGACTTGCTGGGACTCCTTGTGGATATATTATAAGCCTCAAGTCAATTGGTTTTGAAGGAATAACTTATTATCTACAGGTACAAATTAATATAATACAAATTTAGCTTGTATAATATCAGGTAAACAGGCTTCCTAGAGAATGTGTTTTGAGCTGAGTTTTGATATAGGTGAGAAACCAAAGTGCAGGGATGGAACAGAAAGAAGGCATGTCAGACTTAGGAGGTGGCTTTGGTACAAATACAGTGAGAAGGTATAGGATTCTAATTTGACTTCTAGGTGAGCCACAGTAAAAGTGAGTATCAAATGGATTGTGAAAAACAAAATCCCTGTCTTTGATGTTCATTCACAGGAAATTTATACATGCCTGCAGCATTGCACTGGAAATAAATGAGCGGCTAATTAAAGAAGATCAAATTGAGTATCATGAAGGGCTAAAGTCAAATTTCAGAGACATGGTGAAAGAATTGTCTGACATAATCCATGAGCAGGCAAGTATTAGGGTGATTGAAAATGAGAACATGATCTGGGGTCCCTAAAGTGTTGCTCAGCAAAATCTGTTGCAGTGATACCTGTGAGAGCCGGGACTCATTGAGACTGCTTTGTTTTTCTGGTTTCACAAGTTTGTTACCTTTCACAGGTGTGGTCTTACCACTTTTCTGTTCTCTATTAGTGAACAATAGTTGAATTTTCTTTCTTGGACAAGTTTCCATCTTACACAGGCTCCAGCTTTTGCAGCTTTTACTCTAATTTTAAATTTATGATCTTGAAATTGCTCGGTCTGTATCTTAAAATTTGTTCATATGACCCTTAATCTTTTAAATGCTATAATCCAAATTGAATTTGAAGCAATTACCAGTAATGAACTGGGCCTGTTCTTTGTGCCAGAATGTCATTATAAAGGACTGGCTGAATAAGTCTGAACTGATCTACCAGGAAAGTGGATAAGACTCTCTCAAGAAGGGTCCTAAAGAAGTCAAATAATTAGCTCAAGCACAGTGTCCCCAAATGAGTATCCCTGTTTTGACTGTAAGAAATGTAGATACTATCATATAGGTGGGATCCTGAGTGATTTCCAAATTGTTTTCATATCCACCCAGCCTGCAATTCTCTACATTCATAGAACTTCATAACGTCTTAGTCTGTGACTGAATGTTAATAACAATCACAGCTAATTTAACAAAATCTAACCTGAAAAATACGGAAGCCAAGACCTGATCCTCACTTAGAGCCAAAAAAAACCCACCAAACTCACTGCTGTTGAGTCAGGTCCAACTCATAGTGACCCTAGAGGTCAGAGTAGGACTACCTCATACAGTTTCCAAGGAGTGCTTGGCAGATTTGAACTGCCAATCTTTTGGTTAGCAAATGTAGCACTTAACCTACTAATGCCACCAGGGTTTCCTAGAGTCAAAGTAGATCATAATTAAGTGGTTAAAACTTATCTATGTCTCTGACCTTTAGAAAACCTGAGTACTCCTGGATTACCCCATCATCCTGTGTCAGGGTCCTGAAATTTGTGTTTATAGCCACTGTATATGTGAATTGGAAATCCTGGTGATGTAGTGGTTAAGCTCTAGGGCTGCTAACCAAAAGGTTGGCAATTCATATCCACCAGGCAGTTCTTGAAAACTTTATGGGGCAGTTATACTCTGTCCTACAGAGTTGATATGAGTTGGAATTGACTTGGTGGCAATGGGTTTTTTAATATATGAATTGTCACTTAATTATTTTTGGATCGTAAATATATTTGTAAAAGTCATAGCATGATGGTCCCTCAGTGACTAAGCCTCATAAGCTTATATTATAAAGCCTTTTTCATTTTCTTAGTAATCTGAAACCATCCAAGAAGACAAACATTTGCTTCAGAAACACTTCAAACTCTCAATTTTTAAAAATTTAAAGATTTTTCAAAGAAACAAGAATGACTAGACCACGTTCTTGAAGCTGGTCCCTAAAAGAGTCTGATCTGTCATTGGTATCGCCATTCAGTGATGGATTGAAGGCAAAGGGTGTCCTTCCAAATAAGCTGACAGTGGTTAGTATCCAGAGAACTGTAGTGTAATAATGGAGAAAAGAGAAGGAGGGATGCTTCTGGAAAAACAAAGGCTAGCTGACTGTGAATTGAGCTCTCTGTCTGAAATTTCTTTTACATGCTTTTTCTTAGAGCTGTGGAAAATTTACTTACGATTAATCTGTGGTTGCCTTGAGTGACCAAGAGTAGAATTTGCTAAGTATTGTAACCTTTCCTGTGTAGAGAAGCCAGTCAGCTGGACTTTCATCTTTCCGTCTATTTAACGAAATTAGTCACCCTAGTCCCCTTCTGGCCCATGCTCAGTGGCTAGGAATCTGAGAATTTTGTTAGCTTGAGGAGTCTGGGATCAGTGTTCTGTCTCTTTCTCTTGCCATCTTTAATTTTTTTGTATTAGTTCGCTTTGGAGTGACTGCAGACAATTCTAAGGTAACTCTACTGCTCAGAAACCCTGATGGTGTAGTAGTTAAGTGCTATGGCTGCTAACCAAGAGGTCAGCAGTTCAAATCTGCCAGTTACACCTTAGAAACTCTATGGGGTAGTTGTACTCTGTCCTATAGGGTCACTATGAATTAGAATCAGCTTGATGGCAGTGGGATTTTGGTTTTGGTTTTTGGTCTCTGCTGCTTGGTTTTCATAGGTCCTTTTTCCTCCTTGCCAAAGCAGACATGTAATCAGGATTGGGAAGATAGGGAACCATTCCACTTTATTGTCTGTATCTAAAGCTGAGTGCAGTGGGAATCTGCCTCTCCACAACATCATTGTTCTAGTTTTCAAACAGACTACATAGTCTCTTACTAGAAACTGTTGAATTTATGGGTTTCTGTTCCTTGCAGTACATACAAAAAAAAAAAGCAAAAACTCCTTTTACACAAGGTAAACAATTGCACGTCATCTTAAGCCAGTGTGTAATATATTTTACAGTTACTTAATTTCCATTAAGCTGCATGACCTAGACTTGAACTTTAAGTCATTCAAATTGAAAGCAAATTATTACTGTGATCATGATAATTTTATAAAGTTTTTTTTTTTTTTTTACTGAAGCTCTGTTTTTAACCTAGACTTAGTACCTGTCTGTATCACTTAATTTCTACAAACCACGGCTATTTTATTTAGTTGTGAAGACTAATAATATTTTAGATACTTGCTACTCTATCTTGACAGAGCCCAGGTGGTACAGTGGTTAAGTGCTCGGTTGCTAACCAAAAGATTGGAAGTTTGACGACTCCAGCTGTGCTGTGGGATTAAGATACGGCAGTCTGCTTCCATGAAGACGACAGCCTTGTAAACCCTATAGGGGAAGTCTTCTCTGTCCTATAGGAGTACTATGAGTTGTAGTCGACTCAAGAACAATGGGTTTGTTTTTTGTTGTTGTTATTTTATACTGAAAGCTAACAAAGAGTTGTCTTGCTTTCTACTGTTTTATTTATGCAGGCTTTCTGTCATCTTGCACCATGTTCACATGTGCCCTCCTCTGGGTGAATGTTGACTTTATAGTGCATTATTGTAAATCAACTAATATTTTCCATTAGATTTTCTTATTAAAAAATGTCTTTTCATAGTCACACACTTCAAGATGACACATTATTTCTCAAAGGAAAATACAGTAATACTGAAGAAAACAAAGTGTAAATGTATACTAAAATATGAAATATTCTTTTCAGCTCTGTAAGTGACTACTTGACCAAAAAGATATGGCCTGGATATTCCTTGGAGCTTTTAAGTGTAATCTGTTACAGTATCTCAAAGTAGTCTTTTTGAAAACTTCTTCAACCTCTTAACTTTTTAAAAAGGGATTTATATAATTTTAAAGCTATTGGAGGCAGATTTCTTCTAGATTGGGTTGATGGTGGTCACTGTTGTGTCTGTTTGGGCAACTTTCTTCCTGGTCTCTGAAGGGTAGTTTTTTGTTTGTTTGTTTGTTTTTAATTCTCTCGTTGTGATTAAGTAAAAGTTTACAATCCAAGTCAATTTTCCCATACGAACCCCTGAGCAGCTGCCTCTGTGTATCTGCTCTCCTTACCCTGTGACAGCACAGTCTTCTTTTTCACCCTTTACTTCCGGTATCCACTTGACCAACACTTGTCCTTTCCTCTCCACCTCTCCTCACCCCTCTAAAAACGGATCAATTGGACGGCCTCATATGTACATTAAACGATAAAATACACACACCACCTGCATCACTCCATGTCTCTTAGCCCAGTCAACTGTTTGAAGTGTTGGCTTCAGGACTGGTGTCAGGTCTGGGTTAGCAGCAACTCTAGGGGCCATGTTTTCAAGGGACCCTCCAGGTTGTCAGACCATCAATTCTTGTCTTTTACTAGAATTCTACATTGGCACACCCCTTTCTCTCATGCTCTCTCAGGGGCCCTACATTGTGTTCCCTGTCAGGGCTGTCTTTGGTGGTGGCCAGGCATCATCTAGTTATTGTATTCTTATGCTGATGTAGTCTCTGTTTGGTATGTTTTATAATTTCTTCAAATGAGTATCTTGTTCCCTTGTCACATCTGGTGGGTATGGATACTCAGTTGTTGTTTTGTGTGCTGTCTGACTCATAACAACTATTTTAGGTCAGAGTAGAAGTGTCCCACAGGGTTTCTAGGCTGTAATCTCTATGGGAGCAGATTGCCAGGTCTTTTCTGATACAGAGCAGTGGGTTTGAACCACTGATGTTTTGTTTAGCAGCTGAGCACTTAACCATTGCACCCCTAGAGCCCCTATGATAATCTATTAGTGATCTCTCAAATGTCTATTATGCTTTCAAATCAGTGCCATGAGTTAAGATTTTCATGAGGAATTTCCTCTATTATAGATTTCCTTTAAACCTTACAATTTGTAACACCAGTGGTATGACTCAGAATAGCCACCATAGACCACTTTTCAGGCCTAACGTAAGAGTTTCAGAGCTAACTTTAGAATCAAATATTGAAAGCTTGATAACAGAGCTGAGATTTTTATGTAGGAAATATACAAGATGTTGTGTGTATGCTCTTCTTTTCCTCTGACTCAAGCATAAGATTCCTGTTACTTATGCTTTTGATCATACTATAATAGAGACTCTCTCAATATGAATATATTGTTGTTGTTAGGTGCTGTGGAGTTGATTCAAACTCATAACAACCCTATAGTTCAGAGTAGAACTACCCAATAAAATTTCTTCCAGTGTGTGGTTGGTGGATTCAAACTATTGAACTTTTGGTTAGCAGCCATAGTTGTTAACCAGTACACCAGCAGGACTCCAAAAATAATGACTATTTGTATATTATTTATGAGAACATAACATTTATGTTTATGAATTTCTTTTCCAAGAAAAATATTTAATAGATTACAGTACATGATTATACTATCTTAAAAACATGCAGTTAAGATTTTAACTTCATTTAATATTACTTCCATGTCTCCAGGAAAGGGGCATGGGTATCCACATATTTGAAAAGCCCTACAGGTGTTCTTAGAAACCCTGTGTCTCTTAGTTACCTAGTGTTGCTGTTACAGATTTAACACAAATGGATGAGTTTGAAAAACAAAAATTCATTTTCCCACATTTTAGGATGCTAGAAGTCTACATTCCCAGTGCTGCCCCTGAGGAAAGGATTTCTGTCTCTGCTCACTCTGGAGGAAGATCCTTGTCTCTTCAGTTTCTGCTCCAGGGCCATCTTCATGTGGCTTAGCATCTCTCTCCCCCACCTCTGATTGTCTAATGTGTTTTATATTTCAAAAGTGATTGACTGAAGACACACCCCACACTAATCTTGCCTCATTAATGTAACAAAGTCAACCCATTTCCAAATAGGATTATAACCTGAGGCCCAGAGGTTAGGATTTACAACACATATTTTTTGTGGGCATAGTTCAATCCATAAAACTGTCAGAGTAAGATCCAGAAACTTTATCAGGGAGCCACTGGTCAGAGTTTTCATTAAGACCACCTGTGAAAACACTGTAACGATTGTATTACTTCCTGCTTTTTATTGAAGTTTACACTTTGAAATTCTTTGGTTTTCTTAATCAGTAACCAGATCTTTTCTGCTTTTTTTGATATGCTGCCTCTGTAATACAGCTATGAAGACTTAAGTCGGTAATGTTATTCTTTGCTCTTTCTGCTTTATGTCATTGTAAATAGCTAAGTATCAGTGGTAAAATATGCCTGTGGGTTTTTTTTTCTTTTTTGACAGTGGGAATTTTGCTTCATGATAAACATGCAGATTTCTTTCATTTTAGATACTACAAGAAGACACCATGCATTCTCCGTGGATGAGCAACACATTACATGTATTTTGTGCAATTAGTGGTACATCAAGTGACAGAGGTTATGGTTCCCCAAGATACACACTGAAATATGAAGACTTGCAGATGTAAAATAGCAAAGAGGCTGACCTTTCTCAGGAATATTCGGAGCTGTGCAAATGTTGAAATTTAAAGATTGGATACACATGGAGTGTTCCCTCTGCACACCAAATTTTTCATGCTTTCAAACAGGGTGCTTACATATTTGTAAATATTTAAGCAACTTGAAAGTGCCTGGAAAATTGCACCACTGTGCTTGGTTTGTACTTTTTTAGGTAAATCTATATGCTGAAAAGTAGAGCTCAAGAACATTAATTCAGTCTGCTTAATTATTGCTTCAAATGATAATGGTACTATGTAAAATTGTATAATGGAACACAATAAAAGGTAAAACTTATTTGTAACTAGAAGTGAAGGAAATAATACTTTGAACTTAGCATTTTTATTAACAAGCTGAATTCATGCTAATCCTTTGGGAAAAAAGTATTGGTGACATTACCATAAAACATGGATATTTCAAATCACAGCAATCATTTCAATCCTTGACTGTTATCGGTCAGGACTGGAATAAAGTGACCCAAAGCATTATTTCACCAGGAAACTTTGAAAAGGGTATACATAGAAATACCGTGATGTTTTGATGTGATGACACTAGGTGATTGAGTTGCTCTGTCTTCCCCACAGAGAGCGATGAGGGGTTCACATGAACTACAGGTTTACCAAGCAGGCAGTGTTTGTTGCTAGAGCTTCATCATGTGGGGTGGTCCTTAAAAAGAAACAAAACATTTCTGAGATTATACTGTTAGTACATCCTGTGTACCTACAAAGCTTTACCAGCAAGATCTTACATGGGCATTGTATAAGGCTCCTTTTCCTCAGTTACAGGGTTAACAAGCATTTTGACAGGACTTGATAGTTACAGCACGCTGTGGGCAGTACTGGTGACCACCCTAAGCTGATGTAGTACCTGCGAGCTAGGAGTTGAAAACCATGGTGGCCTAGTGGTTAAGTGCTATGTCTGCTAACCAGAAGGTCGGCAATTCGAATCTGCCAGGCACTCCTTGGAAACTCTATGGGGCAGTTCTACTCTGACCTTTAGGGTCACTGTGAGTCAGAATTGACTTGACATCACTGGATTTGACTTTTTCTTGTTTGGCTTGGTGGCGTAGTGGTTAAGAGCTATGGCAGCTAACCAAAGGTCAGCAGTTCGAATCCACCAGGCATTCCTTGAAAACCCTATGAGACAGTTCTGTCCTCTAGGCTCGTTATGAGTTGGAATCAACCTCTACAACATTGGCTTTGTGTTTTTGTTTTTTTAACTGGGGGTTACATTTCTGTCTGTGAAGAAACCTCAGATTACCAAAGTCATTCAGGAGAAGCCAAGGTGAGGAAAATGGTGTTTAGCTGGAATCATCCATATAATTGTACATGCCTTCATGTAAACTTTTAAGTTGTGGACTTAGTTCTTTATATAGTTGAGCCTGTTTTGCTGATGAAGAAACAGGCAATGAAACAAAAGGGATTCCATGGATCTTGGCTTTTTGAATAATTTATGGTCCAGTAAATGTTAGACCTCATGCTCCTACCGTGATAATTTTTCTTTGCTTGTCTTTTTTTAAGCTTTCAAAGTGCAGAAATACATTTTTTATCTTAAACAAGGCATTCAGTAGTATTTCAGAAGCATTTTGTAATTCTTGAATACCATAAAGCTAGTTTTACCTTTAAAATGATTATTTTTTACATATATATGAAAGGAAATATCTCCTAGAGTGTCTGCCACCTGCCAGTGAGGCATCTTGGAAACTCCAGTGTTTTTTGTCAATAAGGAGTACCTATCACTTCCCTCAGCATAGTGTTACACACTGTGGGTAATTTTTGGAAACTACAATAAATGGCTTTTGCTCTGAAGGAGTTTGAAATCTTGTTCAAGACATAAGGATAGGCACACAATTAAATAGTAACAGTTCATATAAGATGTGAAAAGTTGTGTATGAGTATTACCAAATGACTTGATACTGTCTATACTTTTCATCACATTCAGCAAGAGATACCACTGTGTGAATTGTGATTTTTTTTTCCTGGGAGGGTTTCATGCATAAAACGAAGCCTTGAGCAGGCTGTTGAAGAGGAAAGGCTATTCTGTGCCGGAACATCATGAGCAAAGTTGCAGAAAGAATTAGCAGAAGTTCAGGGGATGGTGAAGAGACCAATTTTGTTCATGGGAGTGGTAGATGATGCATATAGAAAAGAAAGTTTGGAGCAGATTTTGGGAGGCTTTGAATGTCCAGCTAATCGTGTTTGGACTTTGTTCAGTAAGCATGAAGGAGCCAGTCAAAACTGTTAAACAGAGGTAACTTGATTAACTGTTGAATCTCTTACATTGCTGCCAGTTGTATTTGAGACAGAAAGAAATGGGGATGGAAACCAATTAGACAGCTATTGCCATAATCCAGTTATGGGTCCATAAAGTCCTAAACTCAGGTGATATGAATAGGAATGAAGAAAAGACAAGTACAAGAGATACTATGCAGAAAAACTGGACAGGACTCATTAGATGGCTAAAGAGAAAAAATGAAAAGTCAAAGATAAGTTTGTTTCCTGTGACCAACAAATGCTCTGTGGCATGGGGCAGTTCCACTAGGTTGGTTTTGCTAACTTCCATACTAAGGGCAAGAAACTATGGAGAATACGGGGAGCTGGATAGAGAGAGTCGGGTAAATGTGTTTCTAAATACTACACATGTTAGTACCATTTACATAGTTTAGTGAATTCAGGAAGTTGTTTGGGCTCCACAAATTAATTCACATCACAGAATACATTTCTGCTGTACAGTACTGGTTGTTTTGTAATTAAACTCAAATCCAATTTCCCTTGGGAGCTATTGTTTTGATAGTCTTTGAACATATTGTGAAATGTGACTTAAGTCAGAATTGGCAGCATCAGTCTATGCAAATTTCTTAAATAACAGTTCTCACCAATTCTGTGGCATCATATCTAGACATGAGATTGTTATTGTTACTATTGTTACTTCATTTGGCTGCATATGTAAGTATTGTAAGCATCTTTTTAACAGTAAAATAGATAGCGGCAATGGTAGCAACAGCTTTCAAACCTCTACCCACACATCATCGTAGAGCTAGCAATGACTCACTGGGTAATTGATAAACTAAACGGGTCATAATAAGAAGAACCCAAGCTTTTTTATTACGAATATTAGTTTTATCTAAGATGAAGAAGATGAGCAACATATTAGAATAATAGGAATGTCTAAACTCTCCCAAATAATAATGGCTAGATATTTCAGGCTCTGCTCTACAGAACGTCAGTCTTGTTGGAACATGGCGCTGCTTCAACTACCAAAAAACGAAGGGAAGGAAAGAGAGTAAGAGCTAGTTGCTGATGGGGAGTGACTTTGTGTAACAAGGCTATCCCTCCATCCTGGGCTGGCTGGTACTAGTACTTTGTTTATTTTGTTACAGTTACAATAAATGCCTTTTCCAGTGCCTCGCGACACAGTGGTCACTCGAAGTGTCTGTATTCAGCTCCTGATTGAAGTTATATCTAAGTTCTTCAAAGAGTTTGCCTCTGTAGAATGATGTTTATTAACTTTTTCTCACATGCTTCCCCCCACCCCTGTCCTCTTCATGAGATACAATTCACTCTTTTAAAGTGTAGGAGTCAATGGTTTTGAATACATTCGCAGAATTGTGTGACCATCACCACAAACAATTTTAGCTCATTTCTATCCCCCAAAGAAACCCCATAAGCATTAAAAGTCACTCCCCATTCTTCACCCCGCCCCATCCCCCAAGCCCTAGCAACCACTAATCTACTTTTTGGCTCCACGAGATTTGCCTACTGTGGGTATTGCATCTAAATGAAATCATAACAATATGTGGCATTTTGTGACTGGCTTCTTTCCTTTAGTATAATATTTTCAAACTTCAATCAGGTAGCATGAATCAGTACTCATTCTTTTTAAAGAATGAATTACTTTCCATTGTATGGGTATTCTGCATTTTATCTGTTCATGTGTCAATGGACGCTTGGATTATTTCCACCTTGGGGCCATATAACTAATGCTGCTCTGAACATTCATGTTTATTGTTTAAACACCTATTTTCAATTTGGGAGGGCATATACCTCAGAGTGGGATTATTGGGTCATATAATAATTAGATGGAGCCTTTTGAGGAACCTCTAGAGCATTCTCTAAAGTGACTGGAATGATATTACATTCTTACTAGAAATGTATGAGAGTTCCAATTTCTGCACTTCTTCCCCTACTCTAGTTATTGTCTGTCTTTTTTATTATAGCCTTCAAAGTGAGTGTGAACTGATATGTTACTGTGTTTTTGATTTGTGTTTGCCTGGTGTCTAATGAAGAAATCCTGGTGGTATCCTGGTGAAGTGCTATAGCTGCCAACCAAAAAAGTCAGAAGTTCAGGGCACCAGGCACTTCTTGGAAACTGTGGGACAGTTCTGCTCTGTCCTGTAAGGTCACTATGAGCCGGAGGCAATCTGATGGCAGTGGGTTTGGTTTATTGGGGTTTGATGTCTAGTGATGTGTATTCTTTCATGGACTTTGTGGCAATTTTTGTATCTTTTGGTTTATATCCATTTTTCAGTGGTTACTAGTCTTTTTATTGTTAGGTTGTAATAGTTCTTTATATATTCTGGATACAGGTTGCTTATCAGATATGTGATTTGCATATCTTTTGTCCCCCATTGTGGATTGTCTTTTCATTTTTGTGGTGGTGTCCTTTGAAGCACAAGTTTTTAATTTTCGTATAGTCTAATTCATCTGTGTCTCCTGTTGCTTGTGCTTTGGCTGTCGTGTATAAAAAGTTGTTGCCAAATTTAAGGTCCTGAAGATTTGCACCAGTATCTCCTTCTAAGTGTTTTATAGTTTTAGCTTCTACTCTTAGGTCACTGATGATATATTTTGAGTTAATTTTTATATACAGTATGAAGTAGGGTGTGTAACTTCTTTTTTTTTGCATGTGAACATCCATTTGTCCCAGAACCGTTTGTTGAAAGGATACTGTTTCCCCCCATTGAATGGTTTTGGCACCTTTGTTGAAAAGCAGTTGATCATAGATGTATATAGGTTTGCTTCTGTACTCTCAATTCTATTCCATTGATCTCTATATCTTTATGTCAGTACTGTACTGTCATGATTACTGTAGCTTTGTAGCAAGTTCTGGAATGGAGACGTGCAAGTCCTACAACTTCGTTCTTTTTCAAGATTGTTTTGGCTATTCTGAGTTATGTACATTTCCATATGAATTTTAGGATCAGCTAGTCAGTTTCAGCACACACACAAGAAGAAAGCTGTTGAGATTTTGGAAGAGACTGCATTGAATTTGTAGTTCAATTTGGAGAGTATTGCATTGCTAAAACTGAGTCTCCTAATTCATAAACACAGGCTGTTTTCCCATTTATTTATATGCTTTTTGTTTTGGCAGTGTTGTCGTTTTCAGCATACAAATCTTGCATGTCTTTTGTCAAATATATTCCTGAATATTTTATTCTTTTTGAGGCTGTTGTTTTCTTAATTTCATTTTCAGATGATTCACTGCTAGTTTATAGAAATAGGCCTATTTTTGTATGTTGCTCTTGTGTCCTACAACCTTGCTGGATTCACTTATTAGCTGTAAATTTTTTTTTGATACATTCTTTTAGAGTTTCCCATTTATACAGTTGTCATCTACAAATAGAGACCATTTCATTTGTTCTTTTCCAACGTGGATGGCTTTGTCCTATTTCTTACATAGAACCTAGTGAAAACTTCAAGGACAATGTTGAATAGAAGTGGTGTGAGCCAACATCCTTATCTTATTTATTATCTTTGGGCAAAAGCTTTCAGTCTTTCACCATTAAGTATTGTTAGCTGGGAGTTTTTCACAGATACTTTTTATCAGGTTGAGGAAGTTCTAACATGCTTTTGTATCTGCTTTCAAATTCAAGTCTCCCAATAACCATGTGATTCCTATATGACGTATAGGGAAATGGCAATGCTAATGTTTGAGATGTGCTCAAATATGTATCAAATTAGAGATAGATTTGAGGTCATTTTATAGTCCCTGTTGTTTTCAGCTATTCTATACTAGTTTCTGTGGTCTCCTGCTGGAACTTTCTAAAGAGAGACTAAAATAGATTGGCTTATATACTAAAAAGGTAAGCTACATAAGGATACTTTGTCTCATTTGCTCACCTATTTCCCCAGCAGCAAAAATGTGCGTGGTGCTGAATAAATGCCTGACCATCTCAAAGAAAAATATAGCCATCAGAGATAAACAGATGCTTCTGAAGTCTGTATTATGTGTAAGGCAGCCTGGGCAGAAATCTCTGCCCTCAGAGAGATTGTGATTGGGGAAGATAAGACATCACATAAAAAGATAATATGATGAGGTATGATAATACCAAATCACTGAGAATGACAAGCACTTGAAGAGGCAGAACCTCTAGATTTGGACCGAAAAAGACTTAAGACAGGGCCTGAATAGAACCCAGAAGGATGGCTAGAAACGGGGTGTGTGTGTGTGTGTGTGTGTGTGCACGTGCACGTGCATGTGCGCGCACGCACGCGCTGGGGAAGTACCTTAGGCAGAGTTATTATAAAACAGGAAGTTTAAAAAATTAACTGTTTCATTTTAGTTGTTATCCGAACTCTGACCATTAAAACCCATTGCTACTACAAGGGGCTTGCAGAGCAGAAATAGTAAGTTCATATAAAAACCCCAAGCCAAACCCACTGTGATTGAGTTGATTCCAACTCACAGCGACCCTATAGACTGAGTAGAACTGCCCCGTAGGGTTTCCAAGGTGTACTGGTGGATTTGCATTGCCAACTTTTTGGTTAGCAGCTGTGGCACTTTACCACTGTGCCACCAGGGTTCCCAAGTATATATACAAAAGCAGGAAATAATTCTCTACATTTTCTTAGACATGAACTCTCTCCACTTGTAATCGTTGACTTAGCCTACATGAGCCTTTTCCTTTTGTCTAGAAAATTTATGGTCAGCTGAGCATCGTTCCTCTGACAGAAAACTTTTTCCAGCCAACCTCCATCAATTTCTGGTCTCCCAGTCCCATTCTTTATGTCCCATAACGTTTTGTAATTATCACTGCTTCAGTAGCGCTCCTAGTGGGGAGACTCTCAGAGGCTCTTACTCTTCATTCTGCATGCTGGCTGCACATGCCTTTGGCAGAAACCCAGTGGAATCTACCATATGAGCAGTTAAGGGCTGCACTCTGGAAAATGTAGACTGTTCATTCGCTTATCACACATTTCTTGACTGCCTACTGTGAGCTGGTTATATGAATGATCAAAGCAGTATACAGTGCACGAGATAATGCAGATAGGATATTGTCATTTAAGAGATAACCCAAGGGTAGTCTTTTTTCTGTCATTAAGAGACTGAGCCAAATTGTATATTCTTGAAAAGAAACATGTCTCTTTAGGAGATGTGAATAATAGTACCCAGGACTGATTCATTTGGACATTTGATAGATTAAGAAGCCAAACCAGAATCAATATAGATAAGGAGTCATGTTCAATACAAAGCTGACCAGCTCCTATTATACAGTGAATTGTTTTCAGGTTTTTCAGTGACATAGGGTTCACGTAGACAGTGAGGGCCCGAAGGCCAAGGACCATTTTCAGTGTTTGCTCTGCCCACACTGTCTCTTCTCACATGCCAAAGGTTTGCCCCAAGATGAAGTCCAGCAGGTCAAGCTGGTTGTCCTTGGTTGCCTAGACTTCAAAATGTCTTAGAAAGGTCTCTTTCATGCCTAGCTGAAACCTGGAGTCTTCCTTTTTTAAAAAAGTTGTTTGCAACACATTTTTGCTTTGTTCGAATTACAAAGCAAAACCCCAAGTACTGGAATGGTGGAAACTATGGAAGAAAATAAGCAGCATCAGGCATCCTCCCACTTAAGGACAGTTTCCTAATCATTTGAGTCTAAGCTACAATGCAGGGGGATAGCAGTACACTGTATTGAAGGTGGACTTGGTTTTGTATTCATTGTGTCAAAGCCTGGATCACATGCCCCATAGTATTCTCTGACCTGCCCTGAGATCCTTCCAGAGCCACTTGTAATGGCATAATTACTCTTCCCTCCCTCCTGCATCCCAGACTAAACCAAAATCCACACCCTGAGAGCAGATGAGAGAGGAACAAGGGCCAAGTTGACAAAAGGATCCCTCCCAAAACAAGGACAATGAAGAATGAAGGCCTCCAGAAGGAAATTTGGTGTACTGTCTACTACATAATTGTAAAAATCTAGGGGTAGCCCCAAGTAGTTAAGAGGATCTGCTTAGTGCAATTCAGGTCACATGCAGGAGGAATTGTTTTCACAGAAATGACTTTTCAATATTTGTACAGACCGTTTTGTGTTTGTGAAAATAAGGTAACACCACAACCACTGCCACCACTTCCTTCCTTATTGAAACAAAGGCCAAAAATGAAGTTTTAGCCCCAAAAGGGGAATCTTCTTCAGAAGGGAAAATTCAACACTGTCTCCATTGGCTTAACCATCTTAGGAATTTTCTCATTTATATTAGAACTTCCACCACCGTGTTGACCACCAGAGTTGTTCCACCATAGCTCTGTGCTTCTAAGCAAGATTATTTGGTGTGGGGCTAAGTAGGGGACCTCAAAGCTTATGCAGGGGGTTCAATGGTCCTCCCTATAAAGATTCTTATTTAAAAATATTTTATTGTACTTTAAGCGAAAATTGACAATGCAAATCAATCTGCTATATAAAACCCCAAACACACACCACTGTGCAACTGTAACTGCTGTCCCCACCATCACCCAGTGACAGCACACTCCTTTCTACCCAGTACTTCCTGTATCCATTCAACCAATTCCTGTCAACCAACTACTATCCTCCTCCACCCTGTCTTCCTTCTAGACAAGAGCTGCTCAGACAGCCTCATGTTCTACACTTAAGCTACGAAGCACATTCTTCGCCAGCTTCACTCTATGTCTTAATAGTCCAGTCCAATCATCTGAAGAGTTGCCTTCAGTACTGGTTTCAGCTCTGGACTAACAGAGAGTCCAGGGGCCATGTCCTCAGGGAACCTCCAGCCCCCAGCCTGATGCGCCATCAAGTCTGTTTGTTTTAATAGAGCTCTAGTTCTGCACACCCATTTTTTTCTCTTGCTACATCAGGGACTTTATGTTGTGTTCCCTGCCAGGAAAAGTCATTGATGGTGGCCAGGCACTATCTAGTTCTTCTGGCTTCATGGTGACGTAGTCTCTGGATCATGTGGTACCTTCTGTCATCTGGGCTCACAATTTCCCTCTTATATTCTAATGGTTATTCTTATTTTGAGAGTTTTTGTGTTCCTGTGTAGTGTTTAGCAGCACAGACTCTGAAGGTAGACTACCTAGATCCACATCTTAGCTCTGTCATTTACTAAGTTGTGGGAACATTGGGCACGTTACTTAATCCCTCTGTGCCTTTGTTTTCTCATCCATAAAATGGAGGTACTAATTATATCTTTGTCATAAGTTTAGTATGAGGATTCAGTGAGGCGTAGTATGTAAAACAAAGAATGATGCCTGGCACACAGAAATGTTACCTGTAAGTATAATCTTTCCCCAAAGCACAGGAGAGTTTTGCCAGCCATCACACCCTTTAACATATCTGGACCCATCCTTCCTATCTAGATGGCAGTGAGCCAGCGGCTATGGGTGGATCAAGGTCAGGCCACTTTTGACATTCAGTAGTCTACATATCAGCTATGGCCTCACTACATGTCATGAAATGATGGCAGTCCCTGCCCCCATGTAGGGACATGACACCTCTCATTTGGATTTCAATTGTGCTCACCAATTAACTGTTCTACATGCTCATAAAAGACATTGAAAAGCTTTTCAGAGTTCGCTTTCCCCGTCTTCTACTAATTATAGCTAGAGAAACGCTTTAGGGGAAACTGCCCAACCGATGTTGTTTAAAGATACTCATTCTCAGATTCAGGTGGTCCGCTTGGAGTTGAAACCTAATTTATTTCTTTCCATAAACTGCTGGCCCCTACATCCTAGCGACCTCCTTGGCCTTGCACTCCCCCACTTAGTTCTTTTGTCTCTCTAGCAGCACTCCAGTACACCTCTGCGTGTGCATTTTCCTCACGCTAGGTTCCCAATGCCCACTGTTAGGCTGGGTCAGGTCCTAAAACCAAGACCCATAACTCTAGCCCATGCCACCTAAGGGCTTTTCCATAAGTCTTTGGAGCTACAACTCTTGGAGAAACTAACATTTAGTCAGGATCTGACAAGGCTCCTTCCCTAAACAGTCTTGATGTGTAGCTGGCTGTAATTTCTCTCTCTCCAACCTAAACTGGACTTTTTGTCTCAGAGATGGACACCTCTGTCCCCTACATCTCTTTCCCTGACAGATGTTCTACAGCCAAGATCTCTTCCTTTAGGCAGCCAGCCAAGATCTCTTCCTTTAGGCAGCCATGAACAAATCAGTCACTTCCTCTGCTCTGATAAATTGGTATATCCCTAGAAAGTCAGATACTCCACCATCCTACACCCTCTACCAGGATGTGGCAGAGTGGGATGGGTTGTCTAGCACTTCCCTTTTCCAGCAAGGGGTATGGCCAAGGTATGGAATAGCCTAAACCCCCAGCTTCACCACAGGCCACTGACTGGCCTCATACACTCATTTGTTTGATTTTTTATTTGCTCTGTGGTCCCAGTCATGAACTGAATTGTGTTCCCCAAAATGTCAACTTGGCTAGGCCTTTATTCAAAGTATTGTATGATTGTCCACCATTTTGTCATCTCATGTGCATTCCTTATGTTATAAATTCTAGCTTGATGACATGAATGAGGTGGGATCAGCAGCAGTTAATAAGACAGGACTCAAATCTACAACATTAGATTGTGCCTTAAACCGGTGCCTTGAGATAAAAGAGAAGCAAGTGGAGAGACAGGGACCTCATGCCACCAAGAAATCTGTGCTGGGAATGGAGCACATCCTTTCAACTTGGAGTCCTGTGCTGAGAGGCTCCTAGTTCCAGGGAAGATTGATGACAAGGACCTTCCTCCAGAGCCAACACAGAAAGCTTTCCCCTGAAGCTGGTGCCCTGGATTTGGAATTCCAGCGTGCCAGACTGTGTGAAAATAAATTTCTCTCTGTTAAAACCGTTCACTTGTGATATTTCTGTCATAACAACAGTAGATAACTAGGACAGCACCTAAGATCGCAGGACAGTGTTTCTTAGCTTGGTGCAGTTATTCTCCCCAGGAGAAATTTGGTGGTGTCTGGAGACATTTTTGGTTGTCACAACTAGGGGAAGAATTGCGACTGACATCTGTTAAAGTCCAGGAGTGTTATTAAACATTCTACCATGCACAGGACGCCCTACCGCACGCATGCACACACGCAAAATTTATCCAGCTCAAAATACCAGTAGTGCCGAGCTTGAGAAATGGCCGTCTTGGAAGGGCTGCCAACCTCACTGATCTCCTTGATGGCTACTCAACCAGCTGGTTTGTCTTCAAGGACCCTTTTTGTAACCATTCCATGAATTTGACTACTAGGAGATGCCTGCTTCCCACTAATGGCTGGTTTTACCCTCAGTTGCAAGTACTTTATTCCTTGCATGCTCACATATCACAAGCTGTAGTGGTCTGCTTGATCTTGATTTCCTAACACTGCATTTAGTATGCAGGTGAGCCATACTCAAGAACCTAAGGATGCTCAGCAGAGGAGGTCTGACGAGTTTGAAAACTCATCCTAGAAAAAGTGCTACATACCTCGTTGCTGAAAATCACTATGCTCACCTTCAAAGTACTGCCCTTGGGAAGCTATGCACTGATGCCAGTGCCTAGTTCACCCTGCAAAGCAATTTTGGAACTCTTTTTCTGGGATGGCTATCAGAGCTATCATTGTCATCAGAATGTTTTCCTTTCAATATTTCCTTTATTTAGGGGTAAAGAAAAGTCATTGGGGGCCAGACAAGGTGGGTAGGGAGGGTGTTCCAATATGGTTATTTGTTTACTGGCTAAAAACTCCCTCATAGACAACTATACAATTAAGTTTGCGAACTTGCCACTGCATACAATGGCCATTCCAGAGAGAATTCCAGAATTGCTTTGAAGGGTGGACTAGGTGCTGGCATCGGTGCCCAGCTTCCCAAGGGGAGGACTTCGGGGGTGACCATAGTGATATTCAGTAATGAGGTATGTAGCGCTGAAGTTCAGGGGCTTGTCAGACCTCGTATGCTTCATGAGCTCTGGTGACCCTTTCTACTTCCTAGTGAAATCTTTTTCACTACTAGAAACCAACTAACTACTTAACTGGGCCAAACAATTACAGTTTTATTGTTGCTACCATCTATGCCACAGTTTATTTTCCTTATGAAGCAAAACCCAAGACTGCTAAGGTACTAACCCTGAAGGGAAAAGCACTACAGGGAGACCTAGCTACTTAAATCAAACCAAATGCACTGCCATCGAGTTGACTCGTAGTGACCCCATAGGACGGAGTAGAACTGCGCCATAATTTCCAAGAAGCACCTGGTGGATTTTAACTGCCGACCTTTTGGTTAGCAAACACAGTACCCTAATCACTATGCCACCAGAGACATAAAAATAAAGTCCTGAATCAACAGCGTTAAATATGTGACTTCTCACCTAAATACCAATTCAATGTCATCTCAGTCAAAACCCAAAAGAATTTTTGAAACTTGATACAGTAATTATAAAACCTAAAAAACAAACCCTCTGCCATCGAGCTGATTCTGACTCATAGCGACCTTACAGACAGAGTACAACTGCCCACAGAGTTTCCAAGGAGCACCTGGCAGATTTGAACTGCCCACCTTCTGGTTAGCAGCCATAGTACTTAACCATTAGGCCACCAGGGTTTCCAAGTGAGTTTGAAGTTTATCAGAAATAATAAAGATGTAAACATAACCAAGAAGAATAAAAAGAGGAATAAGAACCAGAGGCTTGCCCAATCAAATATTAAAATAAATAACACAATTAATTAAATGTGACATTTAGTAAGTCTGAAATAGGCAGAAGAGTGTAACAAAAGGATACAGAATTATATCTGTGTGTATATGAAAATGTTTATGTTTATTTCAAGAAATAAATCAATAAACAGTATTGAGACTATTCAATAAATGGTGTTGGAATAATTGTCCAAGCATCTAAAAAACTAAGGAGCCCCTACCTTACTACTTCTACTAAAATAAATTGAAAATCAATCAAGTATTTTAATGTAGAAAAATGAAAAAATACTTGAACTAGAATTGAAAATGTATGACTATGGTATACAGTCTTGAGGTGAAGAAAATCTTTTTAAGACTCAAAATCCAGAAGTCAATAGGAAAACCACTGTAATTAATCCAAATTAATAAATTTGATCACATAAAATATAAGTTTAGAACAAAGTAAGAAGAAAAAGAGCAAAATACTTGCAGCACTCATGGTAGATTAAGAATAAATATCTTTAACATAAAAAGAGCTTTTAGAAATCAACAAAATGGAATCCTCCAATAAAAAACTGAGTAAGGCATCTGACTAAGCAATTTGCAGAAGATAAAATGCAAATGATCAATAAACATATGAATAAATGTTCTTATGTCTTAATGAAGAAATATAAATTGAAACACTAGCCAAAGGAGGAAGAGGAGACATTTTCATTAAAATCTAATCCATTGCCATCAAGTTGATTCTGATTTGTACCATTATAGGACAGAGTAGAACTGCCCCAGAGGGTGTCCAAGGCTGTGATCTTTAAGGAAAGAGATTGTCTTATCTTTCTTCCACATAGCGACTGGTGAGTTCCAACAGCTGACCTTTTTGGTTAGCAGCTGAGCACTTAAACCATGGTGCCACCAGGACTTCTTTATTCAACTCTAAGGAGGAACAAAAGGGAAATAAACATCTGACATATCAAGACTAAAAACAATTTTAAAAGCCGGCACAACTTCAAAGCCATTTTACTTTTTTCCCCTTGTTTTTTCCCGCTGCTTCTCAGGACCCACAGAAATACAACAAGGCTGTCTTTTTGTTTCTGCTTTTCTCCCCTCTGACTAAGCAGGACATCCAACACCCAAATTATAAGATCTGCTTATGTCCTTTCCCCCAGAATTTAGCTGTAATTTAAACAAGAAAAAGTTGCAGTTTTTAAATAGCATTAACTCCTTACACCTTGGAAGGCTGGAAACGAAACTGAAGATAACACCAATTTCTCAAACGTATTGTTAAAAAAGCCCTCTGGTCTCCATCCACATGGTACCAAGTCTTTATGATTCCGTAGGAAATGAAACCTTTATTTCTAAGGCAAACACTGAAACTGGAGATAAAATTGGAGCTCTGAACCCCCTACTGAAATAGTGAGATGAGACTAGGAACTTTTTTTTTCAATTATGATTGAGTGAAAGTTTACAATACAATTCAAATTTCCATGCCCGCCTATCTGCAACTCCCTCTGCTCTCCTTGCCCATGACAGCACACTCCTCCTTTCCGTTCTATACATGTCATATCCTCTTAGCAATCTCCTATCCCCTCCTCTCCACCCTCTCCACTCCCCTCTAGTAGGTCCGTAGGACAACATCCAGTAGATGCATAGAACCATGAAGTACACACGTGGGAAGTCACTCTGTATCCCAGAGTCCATTCCTATCCAAAGAGTTGACCTCAGTAATGATCTATGATCGGGGGCAGTATCACGTCTAGGGGTCATGCTCCCAGGGGAACTCCCAGGCCTTCAACCATCGTGGGAGACTAGAGACTTTTTGAAATTTACATCTGGGGAGGGGGAAAGCGCCAACAGTCACCTACTCAATCTCCAGTCAGGGTCTCTCTCCTAAGCCTAGCTAGCGCTTTACACCCAAGCACTAGGTAACCACTCCTTGATGACACACAGGCACTTTACAATCACCATGCCCTTGTTACTGGAAGAAACCCAGTCACGGGCTTGTGTCTCCTGTCACTACTAAACCAATATGCAGAGACAGGGATTGAATTCTTTAAAAACGCTTTATTCAGATCACTTATGGTCTGAGAAGATGGCAGGTTAGCATCCTAAAAACCATCTCAACATCTCAGAGCCTGCCAGCAGGTATTATACAAGTGTTCTGGGAAAGAAGTAGAAAAGAGATCACAGCTGTGAAGGTGTGAGGTGTGATGATCATACAGGTCAGCTGTGATGATTATCTGGGTAGTGGCCTCTCATTCAACAAGAAGGATAGATTTAGGACCTGGGAAAACCACCTCAAAATTTTTACGAGTACTGATCAGAAGGAAGGTGGGCAATTACAATTTTTTTCTACAGCTATCATTTTCTACCCTATCATCATCACTAGACCTCCTCCTCTTCTTTCTAGCCTTGCTCCTTCTGTGTTCTTCATCTCAGTGATGATTCCACCTCCCATCCAGTCACCCTGGACAGAAACCTAGAAGCCACCAAGACTAGTGGTTGACAAACTTTTTCTATAAAGGGCCAAATTTGAAATGTGTGAAGCTTTCTGGGCTAAGATATCTCTGTTGGAACTACCCAACTCTACCATTGTAGAATGAAAGCAGTCACAGACAATATATAAGCAATGAGTGGGATTGTGTTCCAACAAAACTTTATGCACACTGACATTTGAATTTTATATAATCTTCCTGTCATGAGATCTTATTTTGATTTAACCATTTAAAATGTAAAAGTCATTCTTAGCTCATGAATTTAATAAAAATACCCCCCCAAAACAAAAACAAGAGCAAATCCACTGCCGTCAAGTTAAGTTGATTCTAACTCCTAGCAACCATATAGGCCTTAGTTTGCCAATCCCTGCTGTAGAATACTTACTCTTCCTCCTTGGCCACACAGATCTTACTTCCTAAAGAGTCCTTGAATCTGTCCCATCTCTTTATCCACATTGACACCATTTTAGATCAAGTTCTTACCCATGTTGCCTTCTGAAAAGGACAGTTAAGCAAAATTAAAGACAAATACTGAAGGAGAGTCTATAATGATCATCCATGTTTTTTCCATATATTTTAAGTTCTTCATATTGTGAAACATAACCTGTCTCTTCCTTCATTTGGCAGTGAAGAAACAATGTGTTAGGGATGCCATTTGAGTGCATGATGGTTCCATCTAGCCTTGGGGACTGGATGGACTAGGTCTAGTCCCCTTATCTCCAGTCATCCCCAGCCTGGGCACTCACACTTGCTTTAATCTGGAACCACACTACCTGCAGTGGCTTGTTGTTAGTTGTCATCAAGTCAGCTTTGATTCGTGGCGACCTTTTGTATAACAGAGTAAAACATTGTCTGGTTCTATGCCATCCTTGCTATCAAAATAGTCCATGGCTACTGTGTCAATCCATCTCATTGAATGCTTGGAATACTCCTGTCCAAAACAACACCACAGCTTTCTTCCCTCATTTCATTTGGGTCTCTACTCAAGTGTCAACTTATTGCAAAAGCCTTACTAAAATAGTAACTGCTCACCCACTCCCAACAAACCCCACCTACTAAACTTGATTTATTTGTATCTATATCAGTTCATACCTTTTGCATTATAGGATTGAATTTTTTGGTTTGCTTGTGGTCTTTCTCCCTCAACTAAAATGTAATCTTCATGAGGACAGGTTTTAGTCTGTTTCACTCAACTAGAGTATAAGCTTCATGAAGGTCTACTTTATCTTATTTATGGATGTATCTTCATCTCCTTGCACATAATAAATACATGTTCAGTAAATACTTGTTGAATGAATAGAGGAATAAGAAACATAATTGATAGTGCAAAATAGTAAGGTGCCAGAAAGAATGAACAAACAAAAAACCAGAGTGATGTGCAGTTGGCCTGTGATTCAGTGACTTGAGATTTATTTGACCTTTATAGTTAAGACTGTTATCCCCAGTTTCCATTCTAATCTACTTATACATTAAAAGAACTCCTGATTTTTAGCTCAGCACAAGGAGACCCAGAAAAAAGACTACCATGACTAAGATCTGACCAATGGAATACAAATGGATATGTCATACAGAAGCTTCTGGAAATCTTTAAAAGATAGCTGCCATGTCCTTTCTTCTTTGCCCTTATTCTTTGCTGCTACCTGGAGTGTAAAAGTCAGGACTAGAGGAGAAGCAGCCATCTTGGATCAAGAGGTGACCTGAGAAACAGAAGCCACATATGGAGTGGAGCAACAAGACAGAGGAGCCTGGGTGCCAAAAAGGTTTGTGAGGACAAATACTCCATAGCAGCCTTGGAATGTCTTTCTCTGGAATTCCGTGTGAGAGACAAAGAATTTTTTATCTTACTTATGCCACTGTTACCTTGGAGCTCTGTTGCTCTCAGCTAAATACAAGGACTGCCAATTAAGTTTGTGAAAAAGTGCTACATACCTCAATGCTGAATATCACTGTGGTCACCTTTGAAGTACTCCCTTTGGGAAGCTATGCACCCATGCCAGTGCCCAGTCCACCCTTCAAAGCAATTGCAGAACTCTTTTTATGGAATGGCCACCAGAACTGTTGTTACATTGCCCTTGATGTCCTGAATGTCATCCAAATGTCTTGCTTTCAATATTTTCTTTCTCTTCAGGTAAAGAAAAAAGTCACTGGAGGCCAGATCAGGTGAGTAGGGAGGGTGTTACAATATAGTTGTTTGTTTAATTGCTAAAAGCTCCCTCACAGACAAACATACAATTACGTACACAAAATTGCCACCTTGCTACCATGGCACAATGGCCTTTCCAGAAAACGAGTAGTATAACCAAACACCTCATGGAATTTTGCTCCTTGGTTTTGGGGTTTAGAGTCATGGTTTCATGGGACATCTGAGTTAGTTGACCTAATAACTTCTTTAGTGATTCTATTCTACCTCCTACTTCATTGTGTGGTACCTGGGGTCTTGCAAGCTTACTAGTGGCCATTTAAGGCACAAGGATTGGTCTCTACTCTCCCGGAGCAACAGAAGAAGAATAGGAATGTGGAATAAGAGGAAGATATGAAATGTGTAGCTAATTGCCTTCATGAATAACTGCCTCCTTTGCCATGAGAACAGAAGAACTGGGTGGTGCCTGGCTACCATTATGAAATATTTTGATCAAAAATTCCACAGAAGAATCCTAATCAATAGGGGAGGAAATGGAGGACAGAATTTCAAATCCTCTTAGACTTCAGATTTTCTGGAGCCATGGAGGCTGGATGAACCCCTCAAACTATTACCCTGATATCGTTTAAACTTTAAACCAAAAATAACCACTGAATTCATCTTAAAACCAAACAGTTTACCTTAACTAGTAAAGAATGTTTGCCTTGAGCATTGTGCTCTTTCAAGATCTACATACATGGGGTCAAACTGACAACAGCAACTTGTTAGGAAACTTAAGGAGCTGTGAGTTTATGTTAACTGAGGAGGAACAAGTCAAAAGCGAGGGTGAGAGTGGTTATACAACTCAAAGAACATAATCAGTGTCAGTGAAGTGTACATGTAGAAGTTGTTGAATTGGTGTAAGTTTATCTGTACATATTCTCAACAACAACAAAAATAAATTGTGGAAAAAATTGTTTTACATATGATACTATCTCAAGTCCATCAAATTGGCAAAACTTGAAAAACAAAAAGTAACATGCCAAGGCCAAGTGCCGTCAAGTACTTCTGCAAGAATGCAAAGCAATGGAACATTTTAGACACTGGTGTGTAAGTTGACAAGGCAGTTTGATGACATCTTATAAAGTGGAAGATGCAAATAACCTCTACAATTCAACAACTATTTCTACATGAACACCAAGAGAAACTTACATGTATGTCCAAGAATGTTTATGACAGCCCTACTTATAGCAGCAAAAAAAAAAAAAAAAAAAAGTCTGCCATCAGGAGACTGGAGAAGTAAGCACATATGCTCTGGAATATTCTACCACAAGGAAAAATGAGTGACTAGAGCTACATGTATCAACATGGGTCAGTCTCAAACAAGATGCTAAATGAAAAAGGCAAGTTGCAAAATGATATGTACAGATTATCATTTATATATAGTTTAAAATATGCAAAAATCCTGTTGTTTATGAATACTCTCATTACAGAAATACAAAATATTTAAGATAATGGTATCTCTAATTAGAGACGGAGTAGAAGAAATTGCCAAGTGTGCATACCGGAGTGTCAACTATGTCTATAATGTTTTCATTCTTAAAAAGAAAAGAAGCAGATAAATATGACAAAGGGTTAGTTTGTTAAAGTTTGGTGTTGTTGTGTGCCATCTAGTTTATTCCAATTCAAAGCAACCCTACAGGGCAAAGTAGAACTGCCCTATAGCGTTTCCTAGTCTGTAACCTTTAAGGAAGTAGATCATCACGTTTTTTCTCCCATGAGCCACTGGGTAGGCTTCAACCTCTAGCCTTTGCATTCTTGGCTTGGCTGGCTAACTATTGCATCACCAGAGCTCCTTTGCTTGGTGGTGAGCATATGTGTGTTCATCATATTATTTTCTCTTTTCTGTATGCTTGAAATATTCACATTGGAAGCATAAAAACAAAAGTAGTCCACAGTCGTTTTGGAAAAAATTAGAAAACAGCCAAAAAGTTTACATCTCACAACCCAGAAAATGTTAACAGTTTGATTTTAGCTGTTTTCTTCATTTCATCTATTCCTTGAACCCCTAACTTTGTGCCCAGTTAGGATATTGGATATTCTAGATACCTTGAGCCAATAATACTGTGATGTTCCTGAAGGACACCTTGCCATGGGTGCTGCTAATAATTGCCAAAGGCTCTCTTAAGAAGTATCTTTATAATGTATGTTTCAGGTCTTTCATTGAGCTAATAGCCAATATTAGTCAAAGGAATGACTTGTAATTTTCTAGAAATAACAGTAACTAACATTTATTACATGCTAGGCCAGGTTCTAAGTACTTTACATGTACTAGCACATTAAATCCTCACAACTACCGTCAGAGGTCAGAGCCGTTACGATCATAACAAGCCCTGCTTTTAAAAAGAGTTGGCCACAGCCCAGAGAAATAACTTGCACAAGATCATACAGCTAGTAAGTAGTGGACCCAGAATCCAGACCAAGCAATCTGGCTCCAAAGCCCTTGCTCTTAACCACTAGGAGGCTTTATTTTCAGTATCACTCACTATATGATATTAATATTTATCATGTGGAAATTGAAACCATTAGCATGAATTAATAATTGAAATCCAATGTGACATTGCCTTAATTTGTTTCATTTCATGTGTATATGGCTTGTCCTCCTAATCAGACAACAAGCTTAACAAAAGAAGATCCCATATTTTAAGGCTTTTTTTTCAGTAGATCACTATCTACCTTCAATAGTGTTGTCTACAGAAAGTTTACAATAAATACTGAATGATTGATGAGAAACAGAAGAAAATCCACCCAGCTTTACATGCTGAGGTGTCAAAGGTTTAGTTTCCTATTTCAGTCAAGAAATACATTCCTCAAGGGAGTCTTCTATTATTTTAGCTTTCATTAATCTTTTTGTTAATAACAACTTTAATGAAATATAACTCACCCATTTAAAGTATATAAATGATGGGTTTTAGTATATTCAGGGTGATATGACCATCACCATTATCAGTTTCAGAACATTGTCATCAATCCCCTAAGAAGGACCCATACCCGTTTGCACCGTTAACATTCACTCCTCTTTCCCCCTCAGCCCTGTTGTTAGTTACCCTCAAGTCACCCCAGACTTGTGGTGAGCCTGTTCACAAAAGAATCAGACCGTTGTGAGCCATAGGATTTTCAATGACAGACTTTCAGAAGTAGATTCTTGGGCCCCATTTCCTCTTCTTAATCCAGAAGCTCTGCTAAAACTCGTTCAGCATCACAGCAACAATCAAGCATGCACTGACGGACAGGTGGTAGCTGTGCTTGAGGTACTTCGGCAGGAGATTCTCCCACTGACCATTGCTCTTCCCCCTCCCACCTAGCCTTAGGCAACCACTAGTCTACTTCCTGTCTCTATGGATTTGCCTATTCTAGACCTTTCCTGTAACTAAAATCACATGCTATGTTGTCTTTTGTGACTGACTTCTTTTATTTACCATAGTGTTTTCAAGGGGATGTGCCTATATAATGGAATGTTATTTGGCAATCAAAAGGAATGGTTCATTAACATTTTATATGCAGTCAGTTTATCAAGGTATTGCAGGATCTGAGACATACTTTTACTTTATATTTTAACTAATCATATCTCTTAAATGACTTAAAAGATTTAAAGTATCTATTTACAAAATGAACCATCTGCACATGTCTAGAAGTAGTTTGTTGAAAGCCAAGTATGCCAGTAGTTGACAAAATTTATTGCATCAATATTTTAAGCATACATCCAGCAGGCACTGTGCCAGGCACTTTCCATACATGGGTTCCCCAGGAAGTAAACTCTGAGACAGAATTTAACACACAGGCAGGCTGATTAGTAAGGCATGCCACTGGGCTGAATGCCTGTGGGAGAGAGGAAAAGATAAGTTTGGAGTCCTCACTATTTTTTTAAGAGTTTAAAAGGGTCCTGAGAAGCTTCCAGACTTAGGTATGCCAGGAAGAAAGGCCTGGTGATCTACTTCCAAAAAACAACCAGTGAAGGCACTGGTTGGACAACTGATTGGACAACAGTCCAATCCCAATGTGCATGGGTCAGATTCAACGTCAGTTAACAGCAACAACCCACTGACTGCTGCTGAGTCGATTCCAACTCACAGCGACCCTGCAGGACAGAGTAGAACTGCTCTATCGAGTTTCCAAGGAACACCTGGTAGATTCAAGCTACTGATCTTTAGGTTAGCAGATGCCCCACTTAACTACTAAGCCAGCAGGGTTTCCAACAACAGTGAGATCAAAATGTTTGAGAGCCACTGGTCTTGAGCATACTAAAGGAAGTAAAACTCCTTAGAGTCACTTAAAATCAAATATTTCCGATTGCCAAAACTGAAAGACCTTCTTTTCCATTCCCCACCCCCTTCCCTTTTTCTCTTTCTGAAGTCTTGTTTCCTTCTTTCAGTCTTTTCGAAAATTCTCTTACCCTACTAGATGTATTTCACTCTGTATTTGTATTTATCTCCAGTGTGTGTTCTTCTCACCTTCTACAGCTCATATCCTTTCTGTGGATTGCACAGAGGTTAAATTGCTCCTGTTCCCATGCTAACAACATCCTCTTTGATGAAAATAGATAAAACAGATCACACAGTTTATTCATTAGAACATCTGAATCATTTAGAGGCATTACTGTGTATGCTAACGTTAAGGAATATATTGTATTTCATCTACAGTGTAAACTGAAATTGTGCATTTGTAAAGATAATAATGAAATGTTGCCATCAAAGTGATTATGACTCATAGCAACCCTGTGGTGAGTGCCTGTCTTAGTCACCTGGTACTTCTCCAACAGAAAATACCATGAGCGGAAGGCTTCACAAAGAGAAACTTTATTGTCAGAGTCTAGTAAGCTGTAAATCCATTCACTAGCTACAAGTCTGTTTAACAAGAGAAATTATCACAGTCTGGCAGACTGAGTCCAAACTCAAGGAAAAATCTCGGTACAGGAACCTCAGGTCCAAAGGACGTGCTCTGCTCTTGGTCATGCTTTCCTGGTGGTGTGAGGTTCCCAGCTTCCTTTGCTTACATCTCTCCATTATATTCCACAAGCGCGTAGCTTGAGTCTTGCCTCACTAACACAACTGTCGCCCATTCTCCATCATCAATATCACAGAGCCAGGATTCACAACATATGGGAGGAATGGCAATGTTCGGGGACTCATAGCCAAGTCGAATCAATACATACATCTTGGGGGGGAACACAGTGCAATCCATAACAGTGCCCCCATAGAGTTTCCAAGGAGTGACTGGTAAATTCAAACTGCCAAACTTAGAGAACCATAGGACAGGGTAGAACTGCCGCATAGGGTTTCCATGGAGCACATGGTGGATTGGAACTGCCAACCTTTTGGTTAGCCAGCCAACAGCATTTAACCATTGTGCCAGCAGGGCTCCATTTGAACAAAGAAAGTTAAAAATATATACATACCAAGAGTGTCTTTTTGTATTTTATCTTGAAAAATAAATGTATATGCTTAATTGCCATCAAAAGACTAACATCTTCTATTTGAGTGAGATCCATTAGAAATATAGAAGTTCACTATTTCTCTCCAAGTGTGGAAACCACCAGAGAACAGAAAAGCACCCAAAACTCCAACAAATGTCAGTGTTCCTCCAGTGACATATTGTATCTTGAAAGACAGACTAGAAATGACACAGAAAAAGGAAAAATTGGAATTAAGGGGGTTAAGAAGTTCCATGGCAATCAGATAGCAAATTGCAAGAGAACTTCTTTTCTGGTCCGGGGAGTTTTTGCTTTCTGGAAACAAAATGTATTGCTTTTTCAAAGCGTCACGAAAAAAACACACAGCTTGCTAAATTTAGTTGTAGTTCTGTCACAACAAAGATGACAAAATTTTCCTCTGACCGCAATGTGTTTGAGTACAAGTGGTTCCTCTTTCCGAACTCTGGCTTGTACATATACACATTCCTAACAAACTTGCTGTCCCTTAGGGAGGATTTCTTGAGAGTGGAAAGCTGGGCTTCAAACTGGTTCATTCCAATTTGAATCCTGGCTGAAAATGTACATTTATAACAAACTTCCCAGTCAATGATAATGCTGCTGGTTAGGGACCAGTTCTGAGAACCGCTAGCAGAACAGTAATTCTCCTATTTTACTGTACGTAAGAATCACCTGGGGATCTTGTTAAATTGTAGATTCTGATTCAGAACACCTTGTATGAAAATGTACTCTTCAGCAGGGTTTTTTTTTTTTTATTATTATGACTGAGTGAAAATGTTCATTCCCATATAAATTTGCATGCCCACCTATATGCAACTTCCACTGCTCTCCCTGCCCAGTGACAGCACACTATTCCTCTCTGCTCCATATATGTCTCATCCTCCCAACAGTCTCCTTTCCCCTCCTCTCCACCCACTCCCCTTCCTCCAGCCAGAGGTCAGCAGGATGATATCCTATAGATGCATAGAACCATAAAGTGCACCCAATATATGGTCACTCTGCATCGCCAAGTCCAATCCATTCGTATCCAAAGAGTGGATCCTCGTTATAATTTATGGGCAAGGGCAGCATCAGGGCCAGGGGCCATGCTCCCAGGGGAACCCTGAAGCCGCTGGACCATCAGTTGCAGTCTTTTAGTGGAGATCAAGGGTGTACCCCTTTTATTCTTATGTTGCCAGTGAGACTCAACTTAGTGAGCTCCATCGCAGCTATCAGTGGTGGTGGCTGGGCAACATCCCGTTCTTCTGGTCCCAAGTCTATGTAAGCACCCACTCATGTGGGTCTCTCTATCTTCTGGGTTGTCTTTACCCCATGTCATTTTGGTCCTCGGTGAGCATCTGTTCCTGCCGAGTTGGGACCATTTGCTGTGCCCTTGGATGGCAGGTTGGCAGCTTTTAAGACCCCAGACACCACTCACCAATGTAGGGTGCAGAGAGCCCTCTTAGCAAAATGCTAGTTGTGCCAATTGGCCTCGGTTTCACCTAAGAGTATGGTCTCCTGCCCCCTGCCCCCTGCTCCAGCTACTCTGACCTTGCAATATTGGGTTAAATGGAAGGAGTATTCAAGTCATGCTGAAGTCCACTTAATATTGTTCTTGTTTCTAATGTGTGCTATCACCGATTTCACCCAACCGAATTTCTACCAACTATCTAATCTAAGCCCTCCCCCCCTCCCTCCCTTCCCTCCCTTGCAGCCGTCAAAGAGTCTTTTCTTCTATACATAAGTCTGTTTTTGAGATCTTATCATAGGGGTCTCATAAAATATTTGTCCTTTTGTTGCTGACTACTTTCACTCAACATAAGGTCTTCCAGTTGAAACCAGGTTAGGAGATGTTTCCTGGAATCATCATTATTTTTTATCATTGCATAGTGCTCCATTGAGTATATATACCATAGTTTACCTATCCATTCTTCTGTTGTTGGGCATCTGGGTTGATTCCATCTTTTTGCTATCGTGGACTGTGCTGCTATAAACATTCTTGTTCATGTGTCCGTTGGTGTGAAAGGCCTTGATTCTCTAGGATATATTCTGAGCAGTGAGACTACTGGATCAAATGGTATACCTATATCCATTTTTTTAAGGAAGCACCAGATTGCTTTCCAAAGAGGCTGGACCATTTTGCACCCCACCAACAGTGTAGGAGAGTTCCATTTTCTCCACAGCCTCTCCAGCATTTGTTGTTTTGTGTTTTTTGGATCATGGCCAACCTTGTTGGGGTGAGATGGTATCTCATTGTCATCTTGATTTGAATTTCTTTAATAACTAAAAATCATGAACATGTCCACATGTGTTTTTTGGCTGCCTGGATCTCCTCTGTAGAGAAATGTCTGTCCATCTCCTTTTCCAATAGCTTAATTGGATGATTTATTTCTTCTAATTGATATTTTGTAGTATCTTATAGATTATGGATATCAGACGTCGGTCTGACATAGAGTTCTCAAATGTTTTTTCCCATTCTGTAGGTGGCCTTTTAATTCTATTAATAAAGTCTTTGGATGAGCAAAAGTGTTTGATTCTTAATAGTTCCCATTTATCTATTTTCTCTTCTGTTGATTGTGGTTTGTTTGACAAATTTTGAAGTCTGTCTACATTGTGTATTAAAACTTCCATTGTTGTTCTTACCTCTTCTTGGATGAGCTTTATCATTTTAGATTTGATATTGAGGTCTTTTATCCAGTTGGAGTTGGTTTTTGTATAAGGTGTAAGATATCGATCTTGTTTCAATTTATTGCAGATGGATATCCAGTTTTGCCAGCACCATTTGTTGAAGATACTGTTTTTACCCCAGTTTAATGTCTTAGGGCCTTTGTCAAATATCAACTGTTCATAGGTAGATGGTGGCATCTCTGAGGTCTCAATTCTGTTCTATTGATCAATCTGTCTGGTCTTGTACCAGTACCAGGCTGTTTTGACCACTGTGGCAGTGTAGTATGTTCTAAGGTCAGGTAATAAGAGGCCTCCCAGTGTGTTCTTCTTCTTTAGTAGTACCATACTTTTCCGGGGCTTCTTCCCTTTCCAAACAAAATTGTTGATCTGTTTCTCCATCTCAGTAAAAAATGACGCTGGAACTTGTATTGGGATTGCATTATACAAGTAGATTGTTTTGGGTAAAATAGACATTTTCACAATGTTAAGTTTTCCTATCCATGAGCAGGGTAGGTTTTTCTATTTATCTAAGTCTCTCTTACTTTCTTGTAGTAAGTGCTTGTAGTTCTCTTTGTAAAGGTCTGTTATTCTCTGGTTAGATTAATTCCTAGGTACTTTATCTTCTTAGGGGTTATAGTAAATGGCATTGATGTGATGATTTCTTCCTTAACAGTCTCGTTGTTGGTATAAAGGAATCCTACTGATTTACTTATATTTATCTTGTATCCTGAGGCTTTGCTGAACTCTTCTATCAGTTTGAGTAGTTTACTTATAGATTCTTTGGGATTCTCTGCATATACAATCATATCATCTGCAAACACAGAGATTTTGACTTCTTTGCCGATGCAGATGCCCTTTATTTCTTGGTCTTATCTAATTGCTCTGTCTAGAACTTCTAGTACAGTGTTGAATAGGAGAGTTGAGAGTGGGCATCCTTGTCTCGTTCCTGTTCTCAAGGGAAAGTCTTTCAGTCTCTCTCCATTCAGGATGATGTAGACAGTTGGCTTTGTATATATGGCCCTCATTGCATTGAGTAATTTTCTGTCTATGCCTAGTTTGCTAAGATTCTTTAGCATGAATGGGTGTTGACTTTATCAAATGCCTTTTCTGCATCAATGGACAAAATCAGGTGGTTCTTGTCTTTTGTGATATTTATGTGGTTAATCCCATTAATTGTTTTTCTGATGTTGAACCAGCCTTGCATCCCTGGTATCAATCCCTCTTGGTCATGATGGATTATTTTTGTAATATATTGTTGTAGTCTATCAGCAAGAATTTTGTTGAAGATTTTTGCATCTAGATTCATGAGTGATATCAGTCAGTAGTTCTTCTTTTTGGTTGCGCCTTTCCCTGGCTTTGGTATCAGAGTTATTCCAGCTTTATAGAATGAGTTTGGGAGTACTCCATCCCTTTCTATACTGTGAAATATTCTCAGTAGTATTGGAGATAACTCTTCTCTAAAAGCTTGGTAGAATTCTGCCGTGAAGCCATCTGGGCCAGGGCTTTTTTTGTTTGGCAGTGTTTTGACGACATTTTCAATCTCTTCCTTTGTGGTGGGTTTATTAAGTTGTTCTGCTTCGCCTTGTGATAATTTGGGTAGGTGGTATGAATCAAGGAATTTGTCCATTTCCTCTAAGTTTTCAAATTTGTTAGAGTACAGTCTTTCATAGTATTCTGTTATGATAGTTTTGATTTCTGTTGGATCTGTTGTGACAACTCCCCTTTCATTTCTAATTTGGGTTATTTGTTTCCTTTCCTGCTTTTCTTTAGTAAGTTTAGCCAGTGGTTTGTCAAATTTGTTGATCTTTTCAAATAAGAAGCTTTTGGCCTTTTCAATTTTTTCTGTTGTTTTTCTATTCTCTAGTTCATTTAGCTCTGCTCTAATAGTTATGATCTGGCTTCTTCTGGTGCTTGAGGGGTTCCTCTGTTGTTCTCCCTCTACTTGTTCAAGATGTAGGGTTAGTTCCTTGATTTGGTTTCTTTCTTCCTTCCAGATGTGTGCATTTATGGAGATAAACAGACCTCTGAGCACTGCTTTGGCTGTATCCCATAGGTTCTGGTAGGAAGTGTTTTCATTCTCATTGGCATCCATCATTTCTTTATTTTGTCCTTGATTTCTCCTATAACTCATGTTTTTGAGTGAGATATTCAGTTTCCAAGAGTTCCCTTTTCTATCTATATTTTTTCTGTTATTGATTTTGACTATTATGGCTTTAGGATCTTAGAAGATGCTTTGCAGTAATTCAGTGGCATGGATTTTGTTGAGAACTGCATTATGTCCTAACACATGGTCAATTCGGGAGAATGTTCCATGTGCACTGGAGAAGAACGTGTAATTGTCCACTGATTGGTAGTAAGTTCTGTATATATCAATGAAGTTTAATTGGTTAATTGTGGCAATAAAGTCTTCTGTATCTTTACTGAGCTTTTTTCTAGATGATCTGTCCAGTGTTGAGAGTGGAGTGTTGAAGGCTCCCACTATTATTGTGAAGTGATCTAACTCTTTTTGAGGGTAGTCAGTGTTTCTTCAATGTATTTAGGTGCTCTGATATTAGGTGCATAAATATTTAATATAGTTCAGTCTTGCTTGTGTACTGAACCTTTCAGCAATAAATAGTGTCCATCTTTGTCCATGATGGTGGATATTATATTAAAATTGATTTTGTCTGAGATTAGAATTGCCACACCTGCTCTTCTTTGTTCATTGTTAGCTTGATATATATTCTTCTATCCTTTAATTTTCAGTTTGTTCCTATCTTTAGGTGTCAAGTGAGTTTCTTGTAGACAACATATGGATGGGTCATGTCTTTTGATCCAAGATGCCACTCGACGTCTCTTTACTGGAGCATTCAGTCCATTCACATTCAGTGTAATTATTGATAGGTATGTATTTAGTGCTGCCATTATGATATGTTTATTTTTGTGTTGATGTTTTCTCTGTTGGTCTTATTAGTCTGTTCTGGGACATTCTTTTTTGTCAGTTGATTTTTAACCTTTTTCAGAGCTGTTTTTGTAGTTGTTGAGACTCCTGTTACATTTCTTGAAATGCTATGTTATGTCTTTGTTGTGCTTACAGCTGCCCCTATGATCCCCCTTAATAAACTATATATAAACCCAATTTTAATTACTACCAGTCTTGTCATCTTTCTCTCCATCTGGAAGGACTATAATGACTGTAGTACATTCCTCTTTTTAATATGATGGCACAATAGTTTTCATGATAAGCACTGGATTGCTTCTTTCAGTATTAAAGCTGTGATTGAATTTGGAGCTTTCCCTAACTGAGTAGAGTTCTGAATAACGTGTCGTTCCAAAAAATAAAGTTAGTGGTTTCGTTCTTCTAAGCCAAAGCCAAGAACTTCTTTCAGTATTTCTTGTAGTTTTGGTTTGTTTTTTACAAAGTCTCTGAGTTTCTGCTTATATGGTGGTGTCTTAATTCCACTTTCATATTTGAAAGATAGTTTTGCAGGATATATAATTCTTGGTTGGAAGTTCCTCTTCAAGGCTTTGAATGTGTCGCGCCACTGTCTCAGTGCCAGCATGGTTCCTGCCAAGAAATCTGACAAAAGCCTACAGGGTTTCCCTCTGAACGTTAGCTTTCCTTTGAGTTTTGCTGCCTTTAAGAATTGCTGCTTATGTTTCACTTTGTTAAGCTTGATTATAATATGTCTTGGAGTCTTTCTTTTGAGATCTATATTGGGTGGTGTACAACATGCATCTGGGATATCTATATTCTCTTCCTTCATGATTTCTGGGAAGTCTTCTGTCAGCAGCTCAGCAATGATACTCTCTGTGTTCTCAGGTGCCTCATCCTGTTCAGGGACTCCAATTAATCGAAGGTTGTTCCTCTTAATAGAGTTCCACATGCTTCTTAACGCTTCTTCATTTTTCTTGTTTCTTTTTTCTGATTTCTGCTCATAGATGCTGGCATCAGTAGCTCTGTCTTCCAAGTCAAAAATTCTTTTTTCCATTGGTTGCATTCTGTTTTCTTGGCTTTGAATGGAAGTTTCTATGTCTTTGATTTTGTTCTTGTTCTGTTGGATTTCAGAGTACCAGTGTTCCATGAGATCAAACAGCTTGCTCAATTTTTCCTTGTGTTCTGCTGCATTTTTTATATGGTCTAGAAGGGCTCTGTATATAATCATTTTGTATTCACTTTCTGATGTTTTCATAAAAGTTTCCTCATCTGGAAAACTCCTTGGTTGCTTTGTTTGGGAGCCTTCTGAAGCCATGGGTGATTTCTTGTATGACACAAGTGTCTGTTGCTTTTGGGGTTTCATGTGAGTAAGTAAAGGCTGGGGGAGATACTGTGATAATAGGCTGCTGATGTTTCTCTAGTCTGTCTTAAAATGCAACACAAAAGGTATCTGACCACTTCCCAAGTCAGTCAGGTTTTCAGGTCTAGAGGTTCCTCTTCCCCACTGGCAAGGTAAGCACCACTATATCCAACCCCAGATGATACAAACTAGTTCAAAATACAGCAGTGCTACTGCCCTGTTTGCCTCAGGTGACAGGGCCCAGCCTTAGGCAAAACTGTGTAAACTACTGCTTCTCTGGTAGAAAAGTGCTCTCCTGTTCGCAGGCTCTGGCTACCAGGCTAATAATTAGGTCCAGCTGTGGCCACTGCATCCAAGAGGGCACCCACCACACGGTCGGCAGATAGAGGGGCTAAAGGTGTGGAGAGGTAGTGTGTCCTCCACCTCTGTTGCTGGTCCCCCACCGTAGGCGACAGTGTGTAAACTACTGCTTTTCTGTTGGAGAAGCACTGTCCTGTTTGCAGGCGCTGGCTCCTAGGCTAAGAATTAGGTCCCGCTAAAATCTCCGTATGCAACATGGCATCCCACACACAGGTGCTGTGGTTCTGTACAAACCACCCTGTGGCAGTGATAAAAAGATAAGCCGAAAGTGACTAGATCAAGAGAGTCCTAAGCCTGGCTCTAAAAATATGGAAATTTCACCTGCCTATCCCACCAGCAGTGTGTCTGAGTCTAGCCACTAGGCAAGACCCAGCTCCACCCACCAGCCAAGACAGAGAAAAGAAAAGTCAAAATGGTGAATTTACCTTCAGTCCGTGAGAGCCAGGGCTAGCCAGGAGTGGGAGGCAGCAAAAGAAAGGAGGTTTTTTACTCAGTGGTATGAAGTCCAAATTAACAGTCCTGTGCTGTGTCCTGGGGGCTCACTAGGTGACCAGAAGGCTCCGTTTGATTATCAGTTCAGGTCTTGGTTTCCAGAGGGATATAAGGAGACGTGTGCTTAGTCCACCATCTTGACTCCGCCTCTCCAGCAGGGGTTTGAGATAGAAGAAACCAGTTAGAATCCCTGGTCAAAACTGGGAATTGCTGGACTCTATGGGTAAAGTTGCTTAGCAATTGAACTGCATCCTTTCTAGTTAGCTCTATGAGTTCACAGAAACTGATGCTTCCAGCTAATCCAGTTTCACCATGGCCAGCCTAGGTGGCATCCTGAGTTGTCTGTGTGTTGGGCAGTACCTTCGTCATTCTGTGGAATGGCAATAAGTAGACCATGTACAATCTCTCCTCCTGACAGTGTTATGTCATCAAGCCCCTCTACACCGAATGTCTTCCGAAAGGGTTCCACCACTGCAGCTTGCACATGTGGCTGGCCTGGGATGAAAGCGTAAGAGGAAATAGGAAATTGAATGATGGTAAAGGAGAAATGAAAGAGAAGGGGCTGAGAACGAATGGGACAATATCAGCAGAAAGGAGAACAACAGAAGCGGAACAGTAAGATACAAGGGAACCCTGAAGATGGAAGAGTACTAGAAAATCTAATAATAGTCCCCATTTATTAGTGCTCACTGTGTGCTAAGCACTGGATAAGAATTCTGTGTAGGTTTCTTCATTTCATCTAATACTTGCAATAAACCCTATTTACAGTGAGTACCATTATTATGCCTGCTTTACAAAAGACAAAATACACTCTTGTCCATGAGAAGAAGGAAAAAAACCTCACAATATTTAAGATAAGTCAACAGAGGAGAGGACAAAAAGAAACAGAAAGTAAGACAATTAGAAAGCACAAAACAAGCTGACAGATGGTGCCTGGCTACCACCACTGACTGCTCTGACAGGGATCACAACAGAGGGTCCCCAACAAAGCTGGAGACAAATGCAGAACAAAATTCTGACTCAGAAAGAAAGACCAGACTTGCTGGTCTGACAGAGACTGGAGAAACCCTGAGGGTATGGCTCCCAAATGCCCTTCCAGCTCAATAGTGAAGTCACTCCTGAGATTCACCCTTAGCCAGTCAGGACAAGTTCACAAAACAAAATATGATAAAAGGGGCACACGAACCCTGGGGCAAGGACTAGAAGATAGTTGGGGACAGAAAAGCGGCTAATAGGGAATTAAAGGTCCAGAAAGGGAAGAGTGTGGACATGTTGTAGGGTTGTTAACCAGTCTCATAAAACAATATGTATACTGTTTAACGGAAAGCTTGTTTGTTCTGTAAACTTCATCTAAAGTGGAAAAAAAAAGACAGTATATAAAAGACGTATATACAAAGATATTATAAGTAAAAGTAAATAAGCCAAATCATTCCTGAAAATTCCAACCGACATTGATCATATAGGACAGATCAGAACTGCCTCATAGGATTTCTAAGGAGTGGCTGATGAGTTCAAGCTGCCAAGCTTTTGGTTAGTGGCCAAGATCTTAACCACTAAGCAACCAGGACTCCCCACTCTACCGTTAAAAGATAAAAATTGTTGTTTTGAAGACTAAAACAAATGTACACTAAATACTGTTTCCAAGAGCACACCTAAAACATGTCACCAAAATGTAGGAAAATGTGCCAAGTAAATACTGACCAAAAGAAAGTTTGTGTAGCTAAAATAATTTTAGTCAGAATAGGCATAAAGACAAAAAATATTGCTAAATTAATAAGTCATTTCATAAAGATAAATGGCTAGGTTCAACAAGATGTTGTTGTTAGGTGCCTTCAAGTTTCTTCTAACTCATAGTGACCCTGTGCACAACAGAACAAAACACTTCCTGGTCCTGCACCATCCTCACAATCATTACGCTTCTGTAGAGTGTTGCAGCCTTTGTGTCAGTTCATCTCATTGAGGGACTTCCTCTATTTCAGTGACCCTCTACTTTACCAAGCATGATGTCCTTCTCCAGGGACTGATCTCTCCCAATAACATGTCCAAAGTTGTGTGATGCAGTCTTACCATCCTAGCTTCTAAATAAGCATTCTGGTGGTACTTTTTCCAGGACAAATCTGTTTGTTCTTTTGGCACTCCATAACATATTCAGTATTCTCTGCCAATACCAAAGTTTAAAGGTGTCAGTTCTTCTTCAGTCTTCCTTATTCATCACACAGCTTTCACATGCGTGTGAAACAGTTGAAAACATCATGGCTTGGGTCAGGCTGACCTTAGTTTTCAAGGTGACATCTTTGCTTTTTAATACTTTCAAGGGGTGTTTTGGCTGCAGATGTGCCCAGTGCAGTGTGTCTTTTGGTTTCTTGATAGCGTTTCCATGGTTGTTGATTGTGGATCAAAGTAAAATAATATCCTTGACAACCTCAGTCTTTTCTCTGTTTATCATGATGTTGCTTACTGGTCCAGTCTTTGAAGATTTTTGTTTTGTTTTGCTTTTTATTGTGATTGAGTGAAAGTGTATAATCTGGTTTAAATTCATATGCCTGCCTATGTGCAAGTCCTACTGCTCTCCTTGCCTGGTGACAGCACACTCCTCCTTTCTGTTCCATATAAGTCATATCCTCCTAACAATCGCTGGTCCCCTCTTCTCCACCCTCTCCACTCCCCTCTAGTAAGAGGCCAGTAGGAGGATTTTTGTTTTCTTGATGTTGAGGTGTAATCCATGCTGAAGGCTGTGGTCTTTGATCTCATTAGTGTTTCAAATCCTCTTTACTTCCAGCATGCAAGGTTGTGTTATCTGTAAAACTCAGGCTGTTAATAAGTCTTCCTCCACAATCATAGCATCACAGTGGCAGATTTTAGCACAGGTCTGTTAGTAATCAATAGGTTTGGCAGACAAATAGGTAAATATATTGGTTTGACCAACACGATTCAGAATTTAAAGATTTAATGGACATTTGTACAACATTGTATCCCCCAAATGGAGAATATACGATTTCCTCAAACATTCATGTAACATTTATAAAAATAGGCCATACACTGTGGCATAAAGAAAACTCATTGTATTTGGAAGGATTGGTACCATCCTGGAAACTGAGGAGCAGGGAGGTAAAATAGCTGTCATTCTCCTGCTTCTATGGCTGTGAAGCAATGGAGTAGACTTCTGGTTCTTAGCATAGATTGGATGCAGCTATAGCATAACGCTAAGGATGCTCCCAGTGAGGTTATACAATAGTCATCTTGCTCTAGCTAGGACAGAGTCAGAAAAGACAACCCAGGTGAAAGGCTGTGGGGAGAGTTGGATACTGTGGGGACTGAATTAGGATGTTACTACCTGCCTGTCATTTTTTTTTTTAACTGTGGTGGATTGGGTGTAGCTATGATGTTTGAAGCTATGCTACTGGTATTTCAAATATCAGCAAGGTCACCCATGGTGAACAGGTTTCAGTGGAGCTTCCAGACTAAAACAGGCTAGGAAGAAAGGCCTGACAATCTACTTCTGAAAACTAGTTAATGAAAACCGTATGACTCACAACAGAATATCATCCAATACAGCACTGGAAGAAGAGCTCCTGAGGTTGCAAGATGCCACACAGTGGCCTCAACAGTTTACTCAAATATGCCAGTGATAGTGAAGATGGCACAGGGCCAGGCAGCATTTAATTCTGTTGTATATAGGGTCACCAAAAGTTGGAGCCAATTAGCCACCACAAAAAATTTCGATGGGATTTGTTGTACCATGAAGCCTGATGTTTTCATCTGATACAGTAGCACAAAAAGTGAGACCTCAGTTCTATGCTTGCATAGCCGTCTGTTCAATAGGCACATATGCAAAGGGACTTCTGGTGATGAGATTGGAATGTGCAAATTAGAGTGTTGATTTCTAGGGTGGAGTCACAGATAAACAAAGAACTTCCTCTTTGGAGAGGCACTGTGGACTGAGGAGAAAATTCAGAGGCAAGAGGATTGGAGGTGTTTTTGTTTAAATGAAAATATTAATTATCTTACCCATCCCAGGAAAGCCAGACTCTTCAGGATGACAAGTTGCAGGGGACTAACAAGGAAAGGACACTTTCGAATCCTTATACTGGAGAGCTCTGAAGCTGAGATAGGAGAAATACTAGTACTAAGGAGTTGCTCTGTGAGGAGCAAAAATCAAAACCAAACCCACTGCCATTGAATCAATTCTGTCTCATAGCAACCCTGTTGGCCAGAGTATAACTGTGCTATAGAGTTTCCAAGGAGTGCCTAGTAGATCCAAACTGCCAACCTTTTTGTCAGTAGCCATAGCTCTTAAGCACTAAGCCACCAGAGTTTCCAAAAGGAGCAAAGGTGGCTTTTAAAAACTGCTTCTGACAGGGTGCAAGGATGGACCCATCCTGGGTAGATCAGGGAAGGGGACAGGGCCTAAAAAGGATCTTGGATGCAGCGTGGAAAGAGTGCAATGAAAAGACTGAAGGGGTTGCACAGCCCATTATTATAATTGTTGTCAATAAATTGTATCCCTATGAAAAAGTAAATTGGCAAGAATTGTGTGAGAGCTATATTTATATTTACAACAATGTAAAAAAAAAGCAGCTTCTGAGGCTGTTTATGTACAACCAAATACATCATGGAACTGGTTCCTTGGTTTGGAGATTTAGGGTCATGTTTTCATGGGATATCCCCATTAATTGGCCTAATAACATGTGTAGTGGTTCTGTTCTACCTCCCAATTCATTTTGTGGTGCCTGCTATCTTAAAAGCCTGCAAGCAGCCATCTAAGCCACAATAATTGGTTTCTATTCTCCTGGAGCAACAGAGAAAGGAGAAGAGTTAGGAATAGAAGGCGGATATGGGATATGTGTCTAATTCCCTCTATGAACAACTGCTTCCTTTGCCATGAGACAAGAACTGGATGGTGTCTGGCTACCATTACTGAATATGTTGATCAAAGATTCTACAGATGAATCCTAATCAATAAGGGGAAAATACAAAACAGAATTTCAAATTCTCATGGATTCTGGAGCCATGGCAGCTGGATGAAGCTCTGAGATCATCTTTAAACCTTAAACCAAAATATCCCCCCTGAAATCATCTTAAAACCAAACAAAAGTTTAGCTTAACAATTAAAAAGTCTGCCTTGAGCATTATGCTCTTTTAATAAGTATATGGGATCAAACTGGCAACAGCAACTGGAAAGATTAGATGGGAACTTTAGAGGGCAGTGAGTTTATGCTAATAAGGGAAGAACAACTCAGAAAAGGATGGTGAGAATGGTTGCACAACTCAAAGAATGTAATGAATGTCACTGAATTGTACACGTAGAGACTGTTGAATTGGTGTATGTTTTGCTGTGTGCATTCTTAACAACAACTAAATAAATAAAATTTAAAAATAGATTTAAAAAAGCATTTTAGGGAATTGAGCTGATACTGGGGTAGTGGCTATGACGACAGCACTCCAACCAAAAACCAAAGGAGTGGCCCTAGATGTTGATGCACAGAGGCTCTTCCTCTTTCAGAGACAAAGTGTTGGAGACAGAGCAGGACCAAGTCCACAGAGGAAGGGTTTGCAGTCTGAGAGGATGAGGTCGGTAAGCTTCATGTTTTCAAGGCATGTTCCTCCATGAAGCAATGCCCCAAATGTTTTTTTGTCCAGGAAAGAATCAGCCTCTCAGCCCCTTGTGTGTGATGAGAGGAGCCCACAGTTCCTTGTCCCTCATTAAATCTTTCCCTGGTCTTCTTGCTTCCAAGCAAGAATTACAGAAATGTTAGTAATACATCCTAGGAAACTCTCCCAACAACCACTTTTATTAGGACACCACCCTGCTTGTAAAAGTGTTCTATGGATATCAAGCTACAGAATCACTCACTTCTCTCTCCCATACACACACACACACACTCACTCCTTCTCTCTGGTCTTCAAAGTCTAGGTCAAGTTCCAGCTGCTCCATGAAGCCTTTGAAAGCAATTCTACATACACTGATCTGTCTTGCCTTTCTCTGAACCTGTACCACAAGCCTGTTATTTTTGCAAGTTTCCTAATTGTTTTATGTACCTTCCTACAACTTAGAATAAACCAAAGTCACTGCCATGGAGCCAAGTCCAACTCCTAGTGACCCTATAGGACAAAGTAGAACTGCCCCATAGGTTTTCCAAAGAGCACCGGTAGATATGAACTGCTCACCTTTTGGTTAGCAGCCATAGCTCTTAACCACTACACCACCAGGTAGGGACTGCTGTCATTTGTTGATTGGTGGTATCAGTCACAGTAATTAAACAACTACTAAATGAATTCTGACTCACAGCAACTCTCTAAGACAGACAAGAACTGCCCCAGAGAACTTTCAAGGTTATAAATCTCAAAGGAAACAGTCTGCCACATCTTTCTCCTGTAGTGCAGCTGGTGGCTTCAAATTGACAACCTTTCAGTTAATAGCTAAGAGCTTAACCACTGTGGTACCAGCACTCCTCCACAGCACCTTGTAGAATATAATTTATTTATTCATTAAAATGTATTTATTGAGCACATACTATGTGGTAGCTACAGTTCTGAGTGCTAGAGATGTGGCAAGGAAAAAAACAGGAAAAAAAAATTCTGTGTCCTTGTGGAAAGATGAAATGACCCAGAAGGAGGATAAAACCAAAAAAACAAACCCACTGCCATTGAGTTGATTCCAACTCATAGTGACCCCTAGAGTTTCCAAGGATGTTTCCTGCCTTGCCAGGGATCCTTGGCAGAGGGATAGGGAAATAAGCATTGATCTTACTTGCAATTTTCCATGTGGTAGCCAGAGTAGGCCTCACTGAGAGGGTGATAATTGAGAAGAAATATGAATGATGCCAGGAAGTGAGACCTGAAGATATCTGGGTCTGGGTCGGGTTGGGAGGGAGCAGACAGCAGAAGAAATAGCCATGGCAAAGACCTGAGGAAGTAGTGTACTTGGCTTGTGTGATAAGCACCCAGGCCATTGTGGCCTCATTGTGAGAATTCTGAGCAGAGGAGTGAGTGCCTTGTTGGATTCAGGAGTTAATTTAACAGGCATTGTTAAGTTTGGAGACCCTGAGGTTGGTGAGCTTCAGGAGATTGACCCAGACACCCTAACACTCTGTTAACTTGGACTCAGGTTGAACCTAAAGTGGGCCGTTAGAGGCCTCAGGTGCAAACAGTATTCCCTAAAGTGAATCCTGCCAAACCTGCAGAAGAAAACAACTTGTGCAAGAACCAAACCCCGAACCTACTGCTGTTGAGATGCTTCCAACTCACAGTGACCCTGATGGGCAGAGGACACCTGCCCTATTGGGTTCTCAAGGCTGCCACATTTGTCCCCTACAGAACAGCTGATAAATTTGAACCACTGCCCTTTCGAGTGCTTTAACTACTGTGCCACCAGGGCTCCTTTGTTGAAGAACAGGTCTCTTCAACTAAATGCAAAAATCGAGGACACTCACCACGTTACACTCATCTTCATATTATATAATCTATTTATATTCTCTGCTGTGCTGGAGGGGTTCTTTCCCACACCACTACCAATAAACTTAGAATCTTGGGAAGAGCAGTACCCTTGCTGTACAAACATGGCTTCAAGACAAGTCCCCTGGTCAGATGCTAGCCCCTATGCCCCTCCCATATAGGCATCATGGTGTTGCCCTGCATAAGGTCTCTGGCATCCAGGAGCTCAAATCCAGTGGTGGCAGTAAACACGAACACAAAACTCTGCATTCTTTCCTGTAATTTCTCAAGTGTTATGAACACACAAGAAGGGACAATGACAGACCTGAAACCAGTACTGAAGCCAACACTTCAGACAAAGAATGGACTGAACGTGGAGGCACACAGTGATGCAGGTGGGGTGTGTACTTATGGTTTAATATGTACATGAGGCTGTCCTACCAGTCTCTTTTCAGATGGTTGAGGAGAGGGTGGAGAGGAGGGGACAAATAGTGTTTGAGTGGGTACTGGAAAAGAAAAGTGTGCTGTCACAGGGTGAAATGAGCAGGGTGAGGAGAGCAGGCAGAGTTGCAGAGAGGCGGGTGTGGAAAATTGACTTGAAAGCTTTCACTTAATCACAATAAAAATATTTTTTTAAAAAAAGAGGCAAAGAATTTTTCATTTGGGGATTAAGGAGGGTACCAAAAAGGCAATATTTGATATATGAAAAAGGATTCTGGGTGGAGAGAGAATATCAGCAGTGGTAAAGAGAGGCCAAACAAGTCATAAGTGAAGCAGAATAGTCCAAGGAGCAATAAAAAACCCAAAACAAAACAATCAGGAGATTTGTAGAACATGCCAGATTTCCAGCTTCTCTTAAGAAATCTGAAGTTCTGGTACCGCTGAAGTGTTGTAGCATGATACTTCAGCAGTACCAGAACTTTGGATTTAAGAGAAGCTGGAAATCTGGCATGTTCTGCAAATCTCCTGATTGTTTTGTTTTCACCATCTAAATGTAAGTAAATTTAAATAAGATTGTGGGCCAAACAAAAATCTCTGAAAGAGATAATCCACCTGTCACTCCAATCAGCTAGGAGTGCTAGAGCTCCCAGTGACTTGGGGAGCCCAGCTGGAGATGAAGCTGGGAAGAGGCTGGGCAATCTGTCCTGAAAAGGCAAGCCTGCAAGCAAAGGAGTTAGAATTTCCTTTTGTAGTGTGTGAGGGGAGACTGCCACTGAAGAAACAGAAGCCAGGGAGTAACACGATCAGATTTGCACAGTGGGAAGATCTGTCTCCTGGAAGGTAACCTTAAGGATTTGAAGACTGTTGCTATGGTGTAAGGGAAAGACAAGAAGGACCTGAAGCAGAGCAGAGGAGGCAGAAGGGCGGAATGTATCTGAGAGATGTTTTAGGATTTGATGAGTGACTGCATAGCTAGAAGAAACCCTGGTGGTGCAGTGAGTAAGTGCTATGTCTGCTAAGCAAAAGGTCAGCAATTCAAATCTGCCAGGCACAAGTCCTTGGAAACTGTATGCAGCAGTTATACCCTGTCCTACAGTGTCTCCGTGAGTTGTAACTGACTCCATGGCAGTGGGTTTTATTCTTTTGGTTTTGGCCTGGCTAGAAGGTGGGATGAAGGGCACTAGATACAGGAAGCAAAGGTGTCAAGGATATACTATTTTAGTATTAATCTCTCTTTTTAATAGATACAGGCACAACGAAGGAAGCTGTTGGTGCAGTAGTTAAGCATTTGGCTGCTAACCCAGAGGTAGGTGGTTCAAACCCACCAGTCACTCCGTGAGAGAAAGTTGTGGCAGTCTGCTTCGGTAAAGATTATAGCCTTGGAAACACTATGAGGCAGTTCTGCAGGATTGTTAAGAGTGACTGCATAGCTAGATTGTTAAGAGTCAGGATTGTTAAGAGTCAGAATCAGCTTCCTGGCAATGGGTTTAATTTACCGGGGCAATAGGTAAGAGGCAGAAAAATACAAAAGATTCTTTGTTAAGGGTCCCCTAGCTTACATTTCTTGATTTGGGCACTATTGTCATCTTTCCGGTATAAGTCTTTGTTGTAGGGGATTGTCTAGTGCCTTGTAGGATGTTTAACAGCATCTATGGATTCTGTATGCTGGATGCCAGTAACACACACTCCCTGACCCCCTAAGCTCTGCCAATCAATACCATCTTCTGACACTGCCAAATCGCCTCTGACAGGTGAACTCACCACTGGTAAATAATCATTGTCTCGAGTCAGAAGGAGGGAAATTCCCAGTTTGCTATTTCTTCATTTTCTGTATTGCTTAATAGAAGATGATCCCAAACCAAAAGCCAAATCTGCTCTACCTTCAAGTTGGTTCTGACTCGCAGCTACCCTACAGGACAAGGTAGAACTATTCCATAGGATATTCAAGGCTGTAAATCTTCACAGAAGCAGACTGTCACATCTTTTTCATGTGGAGTGGCTTGTGGGTTTGAACTGATGACCTCTGGGTTATTAGCCAAGTGCTTTGCCACTGCACCACCAGGACTTCTAATAAAAGACATAGGACCCTTTATGAGATTTTTACCTAAGGGACCAGAAGTTTTAGCTGTATGCTGCTGTCTGTGTCCTTTATGAATTCCGTAGCATGTCTCTTACTGGATTGAAGGACGCGTGACTCTCAGAAGGAGGACATCATTCTTTCAACCCATGTATTTTCCCATCTTTGCCATTTCTTCCAGATACGGAAAAGGAGAAGGCATTAGTGATAAGGGTAAAGATTAAAAAGGCCAACTGGAGTGACTGAGCAACACAGGTCAGCCTAGGACTCCAGCCACCCCAGGCCAAAAGGAAAGAGAAAAAGGCGACTGAGAGTCTCACACCCAAGTCATCAAGGCTCATTCAGTTGAGGGTTAAAGCTAACTTGATACTGATTCATGAAGACAGTGATTACATGGAGGCAAAATAAGAGCTCCTTGTTCAATACAGTTCCTGGAAAGTCTTCCATTTCTCTTCATCTTCCAGCAGACCAAGGCAGTGGTCTAATTCAATCCAAGTTACTCTTTGGGTTAATTACACAAAGATTAGAAACAAAAGCTTTATGTTGAAGGAACAGCATTGTCTTTTGAAAATAAAAGTACTTTTTAAATTGTTGCTTTATGGCTAGTGTCTGGAGGAAGGGGAACTGATTATAACAGTCATATTCATGGATTGCAGGCCAGAGTGCTGTGGTGAAAAGCAATCATGCCCCCCTTTTCCCTACCCTCCCATCTCCCACCCCTCCATACCCTCAGTGTCATCCCCTAATGCCCATTGTCTTTTTCCTCACAATGTTCAAGTTCTTAAGGCCTTTTCTCAAGGTTAATGACAAGATACAACTTGTGTTTTGCTAATCATTGTTGATATTACTATTCATTTCTTAGGCATTCACTCCATCTATGTCAGGCAGTGCCTAAAATGGCACTTAGCCAGCTCCCAGGGGAGCTTCCAGCTGAAGACTCCTTATAAGGCAGGTGACATAATCACTTAGGGAATGTTATTATAAACTTACTGTATAATGTTTACAACAAATGTCAACAAGTGTATATGTATGTGGCGATGCAACTGGGGAGGCCTTAGAGAGTGGCTGGCCTGTTTGCTGGGAGATTTGGAAATAATGACATTATCTTTCAGTTCTACAGGCTTTGATGGTTTATTAAATGTTTTCATAAATATTATTTTGTTCCGTAAAACGTACACACGAGGACTTATTCTGAAGCTTTAGTCCCAAGAATCTGTATCCCAAGGTTCCGTTCTGGCAGGCTGTTTGCCAGGAAGCCTTCCTTCTCCTGTGCTTCCATGAGGTGCCCCTCCTTCGTATCCCACAGTTCCTCGTTCTTGCTCCTAAGATAGTGTCTACTGACTACAGCTTTCTGTTGGCAGGGCCGGCTATTAATGAGCATCTATTACATTTCCCGGAAGAATTTCGTAAATATTTATTGAACTCGAAGGCCTTCATTCCAAGAGTGAGCCCTTTGTTTCAGATAGGTTAAACATTCCCATACCCTTTGGGTAGGGATCTACACTTATTTTTACTGACATGTTTTTTGCAACTGATTTCAGGTTATACATTAACTTAATTCAACCAAAATATACTAGTTAATGGCAAATTCTCATTTTCCATTCAGACACAACTCTTGGGGTGGTGGTGGTGGCAGAATAATGGCTCCTCAATGATGTCCACATCCTCACCCTTGAAATCTTACACAGCAAAAGAGACTTGGTAGATGTGAGTAAATCAAGGGCTTTTGATCTGGGGAGATTAGCCTCAATTACTGGGCAAAACCAAACCAAACCCATAGCCATCGAGTTGATTTCAACTCATAGCAACCCTACAGGACAGAGTAGGGCTTCCCAGTAGAGTTTCCAAGGAGTGCTTGGTAGAATTGAACTGTCAACCTTTTGACTAGCAGCTGTAGCACTCAAGTACTAGGCTACCAAGGTTTCCGGATTACCGGGTTGGCCCAACCTAATCACAAGGGTCCTTAAAAGGCGGGTACTGGGAGGCAGGGGGTCAGACTCAGAGAAGGAAGTGACAAAGAAAGCAGAGATCTGAGTGACAAGCCCAGGAGTCAACGAATACAGAAGCTGGGAAAAGCAAGTAAACAGATTCTCTTTTAGAATCTCCAGAAGGAACTCATCCCTTCAGACACTGATTTTAGCCCAGAGACAACCACTTCAGACCACTAATCTCCAAGACTGTAAAATAACAAATTTGTGTCGTCTGACAGCACTAAATGTGCATAACTCGTTCCAGCAGCAACAGGAAATGAACATTGAGCTCCTGTTTGCCACCATCCCTGGCCTCATCTAGTGCTGCCAGAACAGAAATACCACAAGAAGATGGATTTAACAAACAGAAATTTCTCCCAGAAAAGTTGGCTAGGAGTGTGAATTCAGGCTATCAGCTCCAGGGGGAGGCTTTCTCTGCTGGCTCTGGTGGATGGTCCTTGTCACCAATCCTCCCCTGGACTGGGAGCTTCTGAGGTCTGAGGCACAAGGACCCTTTCCAAAGGGCCCTCTCTGCTTCTGGCACTGCTTCCTGATGATATGAGGTCCCCAACTCTCTGCTTGCTTTCTTTTTCTTTATACCCCAAGAGACTGCCTCAAATCACAATACAATCTTATAGACTGAATCCTGCCTCACTAACACAACTACTGCCCGTTCTTCCTCATTAACATCATTGAGGCAGCGTTTACAGCACAAAGGAGCATCACAGGATACCTGGAATGGTGGCCTCGACAAATGGCTATGCACATTTTTGAGAGGACACACTTTAATCCATAATACCTTCCTATCCAAAACACTGAAATACATAGCTACGGAGTCAATTCCCACTCATAGTGATTCTAAAGGAGAAACGATCACCATCCCATAAGGTTTCCAAGGCTGCAATCTTTAGGGAAGCAAGACTGCAACACAGTGGCATCACTAGGGTTGGTGTCAGCCAGTGTGGTGTCACCCTCATGCTAATTAGCACAATATTGCAGCTAAAACAAGAGAAAATTTGACAAAACCGATGACTATAAAAACACCAGCATCAACTGAAAACAACAGCAGATGAAAACACCTGATTCCAACCATCACTGAGTAATAATGACAGCTCTGACCTAAGAGTACATTAGAAAGTTCAAAAAGTAAATGAGCAGAGAGTATTAGCCTTGTGGCTATTCTGATACATGCAAGCTGCGCTTAGAAAATGTTTTTTGTTATAACTAACTACAGGGGTTTTTTTTTTTTATTGTGGTTAACTGAAAGTTTATAATCCAAGTCAATTTACCACATAAAACCCCAAGCAGCTGCCTCTCTGCAGCTCTATCTGCTCTCATCACAGGGATATTCTTATAAAAAATAATTTCTGCTAAATCACGCACAAAAATTTTATAGACAGTAATTTTAGTGACAGTCCCTGTGACAGTGTCACCTGGTGAGTTCCACACACTCTGCACCCTCCTAGTTATGCCACTGCTGCTACGTCTTTGTCCCCGGTTTCAGTTAGCTGCCTAGCATGCTTAACCACTGCGCCACGAGGACTTCTTCACTGTCCCTCATAGGCAGCCACGTTCATGAATTCAATGTGTATCTTTCCCACTTACCTTCCCTCTTCTCAGTATACTTTCATAAAAAAGAATCATAAAGTTGTTTGGGTGTTTTTTGAAAAAATGCACATAAGACAGTATGGCCCCGTCCCTCATATTTGGGAATTGATTTTGTTTCCTGGCTTCATATATGTATTGCCAGCTTTTAAATACGCTATGTTCATCTTTCTGACTTCACCAAACCCAGCCCTACCAAGTCCCATGTGAGGTACCCACTGCCATCGAGTTGATTCCGACTCATAAAGACCCTATAGAACAGAGTAGAACTGTCCCACAGAGTTTCCAAGGAGTTCCTGGTGGATTTGAACTGACAACCTTCTGGTTAGTAAATGTTGCACTTAACCACTACACCACCAGGGTTTCCATGGTATTATTAACGCTGGAAGTTAGAGCTCAGAGGCCAAGGGCTGGAAGCCACATTTCCAGACTCCTGGGCCACGGCTCTGTCCTTGTAGATGGGTCAGCGCTTTGCACCTGCGACGACCTGCAATTCTGCACACCTGCGGAGTCGCCAGGACGCTGACTGCTACGAAGAGGGCCGGAACCGAGACGGTTGCCCAACTGGGCTGCGACGCGGTTGAGAAAGTGCAGTTAGATCGAAGGCCGGACAGCAGAGGGTGGTCCCGGGCAGCGTGGCGTCGAGCCCAGGTGTTGCCCGGGAACTGCACGCCCCACCCCGGGCCGTCAGAGCCCGCCTGCCGGGTTACCTGAGGCCGGTGGGTGGGGCAGCTTCCCATCTGCGCCTGCCCCTCGCCTCCCGGGCGGAGTCGCCGGGAAGTGGGAGCCGGAGCCAAGGAGGCGGGGACTGTCCGCCAAGGCTCCAGCCCTGCCGGGCTCGGGAGGCTCGGGGCACATGGAGTGGCCGGCGCGGTTCTGCGGGCTGTGGGCGCTTCTGCTCTGCGCCGGCGGCGGCGGGGGCGCGGCGCCCACCGGTGAGTACGTTGTCCGGGCTCTGGGCGCACGGCGGCCCTGGCGGGACTGGAGGGGGCGCGGCTGAGAGGCTAGTGAGGGCGCAGCAGGGGGCTGAGGCCGCAGCAGGGCGGGTGCTTGGGCTACACTCGAGACGCCCCGCGATTGGTGCCTGCTGCTCCGGCGCGTGGTCCTCGGTACCCTGCGCTAGCTGCAGGCTTCCAAGTTGGAGGCGCAGGAGCGTCGGGGCTTTCCCGGACCCAAGAGTCCCGGCAGTGGCGACGGAGTCACCGCCGCACTCCTCTTACGCCATCGGGAAGAGGTGAGGCGCCAGGCGCTGGGGCGCGGAACCGAAGCATGCCCACAGTATTGGAACGCTGTAGGTCAGGACCCTGCGTGTCGCCTAGAAGCCCAGGTTAGGGAACGGCAAACGAGGTCTGGGCAAGCAGGGACTCCTTTCCCTGTCAGCGCTGGCCCTTAGTCGCTAAGGCCTTCGGGCGTGGGAATTGAAAGGAACCTGTAAGTATTCTGGTTCTTGCAAACCGTTCAAGCCTGGGAAGCTTGAGCTCCTCTGGCTTCCAGAAAATCCGTTGGAAAACCCAGAGCAGTATCCAGAAAATGCGGCCTTTTTTTTCTTCTTCTTTAATAAACTTTATATTTTGGAAGAATTTTCCTTTTACAGAAAAGTTGCAAAGGTGGTACGGAAAGTTCTCATATACTCCTCACCCTGTGTGACAGCTTGGTCAGGTCTTTTCTCCCGAGAAACCGTTGGTGGGTTTGAATCATCAAGCAACTTTTAATTTTATGGTTTTTATTATTACATTGGCACAAACTCCCACAGTTTGTTTACTGAATTTTCACCAGTGTTGTGGTTTGAAATCCAAGTTGGATTGTTGATTAGGAAACCTGTTGATTCAGTAAAACAAACAAACAAAAAACAAAACCGGGAAGCAGAGTCTGCTGTGTGCCAGGCAGTGCCCTAGGAACTCAGAAGACAGCAGTGAGCAAAACAGATCAGTTCTAATCTTGAAAAATTTATATGCTATTGGCAGACTCAGGGCGGACAGGGAAAATAAAATGTAAGATATGTCAGATGACACTAAGTACTTTATGGAGGAAAATAAAGCAGGTAATAGACATACCATTGTCAGTAGGATAGGGTAGGAAGACTTCACTGACAAGGCGGCTCTGAATAGAGACTGGAGGGAGGTTTGAAGTTTATTAATCAAAAATAATTCAGGCATTTGCCTTTTTAGCCCTGTAGGGGCTCTGTAGGTTTACACAGCTTAATCTTTGCTCCCAGGGTACATCTAGTTTAGTTGGGGAGATCAGATTCCTATAACCATATTGGGAAACTGCAATCCAGAGGAAGGAAAGGGACTTGCCTAAGGTCACGCATCTTGTTGTTGTTAGTTGCTGATGTGTTCATTCCAACTCATAGTGACCCCATGTATACAGAGTAGAACTCCATAGGATTTTTACATAGTTGAATGCCATTGCATAGTACATAGGTAAACATCTTTCTGGTATTCTCTGCTTGTGGATCATAAAAAATTATGGATAACATTAGCAAGAATGGCAATCCCAGAACACTTAATTGTATTTATGAGGAACCTGTACATAGATCAAGAGGTAGTTGTTTGAACAGAAAAAGAGAATTCTGTGTGGTTTAAAGTCAGGAAAACTGTGTGTCAGGGTTGTGTCTTAGGCATGTATATAGTGCTGCTATTACAAAAATAAGTGGATGGCTTTAACAAAGAGAAATTTATTCCCTCAGAGTACATTAGGCTGAACGTGTGAATCAAGGGTGCTGGCTCCAGGGGAAGACTTTCTCTCTGTGGGCTCTGGAGGAAGGTCATTAGGATATATCAGCCTTGCCTTCATCTGGGAGTGTCTCAGCACTGGAGCCTCAGGTCCAAAGGATGTGCTCTGCTCTTAGTACTGTTTTATTCATGGTACAAGGTCCTCACTCTGTGCTTGCTTCCCTTTCCTTTCATCTCTTGTAAGATAAAAGCCAGTGCAAGCCACACTCTAGGGAAATTCCTTTTAAGTTGGATGAGGGAGGTAACCTTAGAAAGGGTTTTATAGCCCAACCCTAACCCTCTTTGGCATAATCCAATCTTTCCCTGCTAACCACAGGTGAAGAAAAGAATTTACAACATATAGGAAAATCATAAAATGGAGATCAACTACTCAGTAATGGAAATTACGGCCCAGCCAAATCGCTACACACATTTTTGGGGGAACACACTTCAATCTAGCACAGGGTTGTGTCCTTTCACCATGTTTATTCAGTCCGTGTGCTGAGCAAATAGTCCAAGAAACTGGACTATATGAAGAAGGACAGGGCATCAGGATTAGAGAGACTCATTAACAGCCAGAAATATACACATAACATAGCCTTGCTTGCCAAAAGTGAAGAGGATTTGAAGCACTTACTTGAAGCACTTGAAACACCATAGCCTTCAGTATGGATTAAACCTCAACACAAAACAAATCCTCACAACTGGACCAATAAGCAACATCATGAGAAATGGAGAAAGGATTAATATTGTCAAGGATTTCATTTTACTTGTTACACAATCAATGCCCATGCAAGCAGCAGTCAAGAAATCAAAAGACACAATACATTGGGAAGATCTACTGCAAAAAAGTGTTGAAAAGTAAAGATGTCACCTTGAAGACTAAGGTGCGCCGGACCCAAGCCATGGTATTTTCATTTACCTCATTTCACATGAAATCAGAGCAATAAATAAGGAAGACAGAAGAAAAATTGATGCCTTTGAATTGTGGTATTGGAAGAGAATATTGAATGTACCATGGACTGCCAAGTGAACAAATAGATCTATCTTGGAAAAAGTACAACCAGAGTGCTCCTTAGAAGCAAGGGTGGCAAGATTGCATCTCACTGCTTTGGACATGTTGTCAGGAGGGATCAGTCCCTGAAGAAGGACATCATGCTTGGTAGTGTAGAGGTCAGTGAGAAAGAGATAGACCCTCAATGAGATGGACTGACACAGTGGCTGCAACCATGGGCTCAATCAAAACAATGATGCTGAGGGTGGCACAGGACCAGGCACTGTTTCATTCTGTTGTACAGAGGGTCACTAAGAGTCGGAGTTGACTCAATGGCATGTAACAACAACAACAACTTTGGGTTTTCAAGCAGTGTTTGTTCTGAAACATTACCAGATTTGTCTTCCAAGCGCACCTCTGGGTGAGTTTGAACTGCCAGGCTTTCGGCTGGTTGACTGCTTAACCATTTGTGCCACCCAGAGACTCATTGCTGTTATATGCCATCAAGTCAATTCTGACTCTTAATAATAACGCTATATGACCAATTGCCCCATAGGGTTTCCTAGACTCCTGAATTTTACAGTGCTGCTCTAGCACCCTCCCTCCCACAGCACATCCTCCCCCGAATCCTACACACATAAAACAACACTTAGCCTTCTAGACAGTGCTGCTAGCTGCAGAATTCTTTGGGTTTTTCACAGCAGTTTGGTGGTAACTCAGTTATGTGGAAACTTTTTTTCTTGTTAAAAGTATTGAGAAAATTACACTGAGATATGAGGAGACTTGAGTTTCTCTGCTTCTGATATTTAGCGCATGTGGGACTCTGGCCTCCTCAATTTCTTTACCTGTGCCACAGTTCTCTGTGAAGTGGGGGTGAAGTCCATGAGTACTAAGGCTTTTCCCACTCTAACCCTCTATGAGTGTTTATAGACATGATTGCCAGCTACCTTTGTTTAGCCTGTTGAACTCAGTAGCCCAAGTGGTGGCATTTATATAGCCTTTACTCTCTGTGAGACAGTAGCCTAAGTGCTTTCCTTGTACTACTTCATTTCAGCCTTCCAAGAAACCTATGCTGGTGGTGCTGTCATTAGTCCTATTTTCTATGAAGAAACTGAGGCACAGTGAGGCACAGACCCTTGCCCAGAGTCGCAGAGCTTGTAAAGTGGAGGAACCAGGCTTCTAACGTGGCAGCCTGATTCCAGTGATCATACCTTAACCAATGTCCTCATTGCCTTTCTTTGTGGAAATAAGAGTAGTTGTTGCCTGGGAGAGGGGCGCTTATCAGGGCAACAGGACTGATTGGGACCCATGAAAGTATGTATAAGACATTTGTTAATGCCCTGTGAGAGAAATGAGTGCCCACATATTGGAAAGACACTTTATAATTAATGAACTGTGTAGTTCAAACAATAAGAATTATAGATGTTTAGAAGAGATAGAATTGTTAGAGCTGGTAGTTTTCATGGGAGGGGTAACACTTGAACTAAACCTTCAGGATGGGTAGACTTTGAGTAGGTGGTGAAGAAGTCATTCCGAGGGAGGAGAAAAGTAGAAGCAGAGACCAATAAGTGGGGAGGAGAGTTCTTATTTGTGGTCAGCAAGAAGCTCAACGTGGCATGACAGTGTGCTTGCAAAATCAGTCCAGGCAGAAGAGTTTCATGGGCTTTTAAAAGTTCTCAGTCAATTACAATGTGAGGGAAATGACAGTAGAGAAGTGAGTATAGAGAATTGGCTGGGTAAGGGAGTCACTGGAGTGTGAAACTCATTAGGTATGCAGAGTTGAAAGTTTCCACTTGGAAAGGAGGTTGTGTATACCTCCATTCCAGGACCATGACTTGCCAGTGTCTGCCTTCCTCCCATTAGTGTCACTGGGGTGATTAAGGCTGATGTTGCAAGAAAAGGAGTTGATGATTGAGGCGAGAAGATGGATGATTCATGTATGACTCCTGTGATTTCCTTAACTTTTCCCTGAAGTGTGCATGCCTCTGCCAGCAACTTGTGGTCACATCAACTGAAAAACCAAACCTGCCACTCAGTTCGATTCTGACTCATAGTGACCCTATAGGACAGAGTAGAACTGCCCCATAGGGTTTCCAAGGCTGTAAAACTTTATGGAAGCAGACTGCCGTGTCTTTCTCCCATGGAGCTGCTGGTGGGTTTGAACTGCCAACTTCCTGAATAGCAGCTGAGTACTTTAACTACTGTGCCACCAAGGTGCCTATGTTATTGGACATGAGTTATCAAAAACTCTTAAGTTAAGCAGCATGCCTCATTATTTGAAAGGGTGGCAACTGTCTTAATTTCTCATTGAATACGATGTTGTGCTAGATGATCATAAAGACTCCCTTGGTGTTTGAAGTTTAGTGGGAAAAGCTGCTTGGGTCCTTCTCTCCATCTCACTCCCCTATCTGAAGTCAGTAATCAATTGCAAGAAATGGTTGACATCATATTTCCAAGAAAAGCTTATCAATGCAGAAGGATACTTGTTCTTTCTCAAAGGCCATAAGTACATATCAATTCCACACAAAACTGAAGCAATGATTTAGAACTTGTTTGTCTGGTAAGAAAGAAAACAGATAGCTAACACTCATCTGGCTCTTACTCTATGCCAGACACTGTTCTGAACATTTTACCTGTATTAACTCATTTAATAATCCTCACAGTAACGCTTTGAAGTAGGTTACTGTTAGCATCCTCCTGTTACAGCTGAGGAAATAGGAATAGAGAGGTTAAGTAACTTGCCAGGCACTAAGCAGCAGGGCTGAGATAGGAACTCAAGTAGCCTGACTCCGGAGTGCTTGCTCTTAATCATTACCAAAAACTGAAACCAAACCTATTGCCGTTGAGTCAAGTCCAACTCATAGTGACGCTATAGGACAGAGTAGTATTGCCCCATAGAGTTTCCAAGGGGTACCTGGCAGATTGGAACTGCTAACTTTTTGGTTAGCAGATGTACCACTTAACCACTACACTACCAGAGTTTCTCTTAATTGTTACAGTAGACTGAAATTACATGTCTTAACATATGAGGCCGTGCTAGAGATCTTTACATGAAGTGCAATCACTGCTTATTTATGTATACAGCTGAGTGTGTATTACTTGCATGTGGAATTCACATGTATGCATATATGATATATATTTAAACCTTTGAAGGGTATATTTAAAAGTTCATTTTGTGTATTTTAAAGTATAAACCAAACAAAAACCTTTTACCATTGAGTCAATTCCAACACATAGCGATCCTGTAGGACAGAGTATAACTGCCCCATAGGGTTTCCCAGGAGTGGCTGGCAAATTCAAAGTGCCAACCTTTTAGTTAGCAGCCAAGCTCTTAACCATTATGCTACCAGGTCTTCTTTTAAAGTATAACTGAAAGCTAAAAAACCCAAACGCAGTGGTGTTGAGTCAGTTCCAACTCATAGCTAGCCTATAGGGCAGAGCAGAACTGTTTCATAGAGTTTTCAAGCACCTGGTGGATTCAAACTGCTCACCTTTTGGTTAGCAGACATAACAGTTAACCTCTACGCCACCAAGGTTTCTGTTTTAAAGTATAAACTAAACCCACTGCTGTCATGCTGATTCCGACTTATAGCAACCCTATAAGACAGAGTAGAACTGCTCCATAGAGTTTCCAAGGAGCTCCTGGTGGACTCAAACTGGCTACCTGTTGGTTAACAGCTGTAGCACTTAATCACTATGCCACCAGGGTTTCCATTTTGAAGTATAGGAGGTAGAAATTTGTGAAGGGTCGTGGAAGGAACCATTAGGAAAAACAAAAAATGGGAGTGGCTGGTGTTTGCAGATACCCACCACAAGTGGCCGAAAATGCAAGCCAGTTAGAAGATCTAATCAAGGGACATTTCAAAATAGATGAGGAAAAAACAAACAACAACAAGAAAAACCAGACTCCTCTGAGAGGTTGGAAATCATATGTTCTATGACAAATTTGTTGTTGGGTGCCACGGAGTTGATTCTGACTCACTGACCCTATAGGACAGAGTAGAACTGCTCCACACAGTATTGTGGGCTGTAATCTTTAGAAGCGCAGACTACCAGGTCTTTTCTCTTGTGGAACAGCAGGCTGGTGTAAACTGCCAATTGGTTAGCAGCCAAGTGCTTGACCTGATTCATGATTGTGCCACCATGGCTCCAATGACTAAAATAGTGAGGTTAAAAAGGTTTTACATTGCTTTGAAAATTGGGGTACAGTTTAAGTGAAGTAATCTTTTATCATCAGGGCTTTAATATTTTGTGTTGTATGTGTGCTTTAGGTGAAAGTTTACAGAGCAAATTAGTTTCTCATTCAACAATTTATACACATTTTTTTTTGGTGACATTGGTTGCAGTCCCCTCAATGTGTCAGTGGTCTCTTTCCGTTTCTGCTCTGAGTTCGTTATATCCATTCATCCAGCTTTCCTGTCCCTTTCTGCCTTCTCGCCTTTGTTTTTGGACAGGTGTTATCCATTTGGCCTGGTATGTTTGATTAAACTAAGAACCACATTCCTCCTGTGTGATACTGTTTGCTTTATAGGCCTGTCAAATATTTTTCTGAAAGGTGAACTTTGAGAGTGGCTTCACTTCTGAGTCAGCAGGGTGTCTACTGGCCGTAGTCTTTGGGGTTACCCCGGTCTCTGTCAGACCAGTAAGTCTGGTCTTTTTTGTGTGTATTTGAATTTTGTTCTATATTTATCACCCACAGTGTCTAGGTCAGTCTCTTGTAATCTGTCACAGTGGTTGGCAGTGGAGCTGGGCACCATCCAGTTGTTCTGAGCTCAGGTTCTGTGGTTCATGTAGTCTGTTAGTCCTTTGGACTAATATTTCCCTCGTGTCTTTGGTTTCCTTCATATTCTTTTACTCTGGACGCAGTGTGACCAATAGATGTAGCTTAGATAGCCGCTTGAAAGGTTTTAAGATCCCAGACCTAGGTCACCAAAGTGGGATGCAGAATAGGGGCTTTAATTTTTGTTTGGAAGTATGTCAGGAAGAGTTAAACCAGGTATCCTGGGGACAGTGGTGTTCAGTGGTAAATTCTCTTCTCTGTGGGAGGCCTAGGTTAGGTTCGCAGCCAATGCGCCTTAAGCACAGCCACCACCTGCCTGTTAGTGGAGGCTTGCTTATGGTTGTGATGCTTAACAGGTTTTGGTGGAGCTTCCAGATTGACAGAAGGAAGAAAGGCCTGGCAATCTGCTTCTGAAATTCACCCAATGAAAACCCCATAGATCACAACAGTCTGCTTCTATTGTGCATGTGTGGGAGGCCAACTCCGTCACAACTAACACAACATCCTGGATTTTTCCTACAGTGTGTTTCTGGAAACTGCAGAATGTGGCAGATTGTCCTAAAGTAGGTTGTAGTCCCCCATGGTAACAAAGGCTTAGTGGAGGCACTTTAATGATAAATGATTTGTCTTTAAAACTACCAGTGATGTGACACTAGCGAGGCCAAAGTGGAATAGTTGTACACTCCTGTAAGCTACTTCAAATGTCGGTGTTGACTGAGCCATTGGGGCTCTTTGGCCCTGTTGCTGTGCTGGACAGTTGATTCTGACTGATAATAGATAGACTGTAGGATAGAGTAGAACTGCACCATAGAGTTTCCAAGGCTGGAAATCCTTATCGGAGCAGACCACCAGGTCTTTTCTCTCACAGAGCTGCTGGTGAATTCAAACTACCAATCTTTTGGTTAGCAGCCAAATGTTTAACCATTGTGCAGCCAGAACCTTGGCTCTAGTGAGGTTTGTTTGTTTGTTTGTTTTAATTGCAAGTAACTGAAAGTATACAATCCGAATCAGTTTTGCATGCCCACCTATCTACAGCTCCGTCAGCTCTCCCCACCTGGTGACAACACACTTCTCCTTTTAGCTCTGTATATCCAGTGTCCTCTTAACAAGCATCTGTCCCCTCTTCTTCACCCTCTTCTATCCCATCTAGAAAGAGACAGTAGGACAGCCTCCTATAAATGCATATAAAGATAAAGTATGCACACCATGTGGTCACACTGTTTCCCCGAGTCCAGTCCAATCTTGTTTGAACAGTTGACCTCATTACTGGTTTCCAGTCAAGGACAGCAGCAGGTCTAGCAGCCATGTTGCTTGGGGATCCTCCAGGCTGTCAGACCATCAATTCAGGTATTTTAGTAGAGTTCTTGGACTGCACCCCTCTTTTTCTCATGTTGCCTCGGGGACTCTACATTTTGTCCACTGTCACGGCTGTCTCTGGTAGTGGCTGGATACCATCTGCTTCTTCTGCTGTCATGCTCATACAGTCTTCCATTCACATGGATCCTTCTGTCTCCTGGGCTCTTTCACCCTTGTGTCTTTGATGTTCTTGGTGATCCCCTGTTCCAGATGAGTTGAGACCATTTGATGTACCTCAGTTAGCAACTTGTCTAGCAGGGTTTTAATGCGGTTTAATGGGAATTCCCTGTTTCCATAGGGCTTCGTCCTGTTATGGGCGGCTGCTTCTCACAATGGGCCATTTGTCTGCCTTGGGAAAAAGCTATTCACAGCAACTGGGAGAGGAGTCCCTGTGGCCAGTGGTTACGTAGTAGGCTGCTAACTGAATAGTCAGTGGTTCAAACACACCAGCCACTTGGCAAGAAAGATGTGGCAGTCTACTTCTGTAAAGATTACAACCTCAAAAACCCTATGGGGCAGTTCTACTTGTCCTGTGGGGTAGTTCTACTTTGTCACATAGTGTTGCTAGGAGTTGGAATTGACTCTGTGGCACCCACCAACAGCAATAGCAGTCGGGAGAGATGGAATGAATATTCTGGGTTGAAGACCTTTGTAGGCAGGTGAACCTAGTAGCTGCTGTGTATAAAATTGACTACTAGGGAAACCCAAACTTATTAGTGCCTATGGGCTTGATGTTTTGGGACAAATGGAACTTTTTTTCCTTAAAGAGTAAAGTAATGGTTCAAGTATCAAAAAACAAGTATTGCAGATAATCTAAGAGGCCTTAGTGCATTCCACAGTACTCACTTGGGTATAAACTGTAACTCTATGCTTTGACAAATTAATGTGTTGACTGTAGTCCTGTTGAGTTTGCCACTTTAGGCAGTCTTTAGGGGATGATTTTAAACATTATTTTAGTATACCTTATTTTGTAACAATTTTAGATTTATAGAATTGTTGCAGAGATAGTACATAGAGTTCCTGTACATACCTCACCCAGTGTCTGGGGATGACTTTGAGAGTCCTCATGCCGGAAGAAGTTCTTAGCAAAGGAAATGATATTTCTTTTTTTTTTTTTAACCCCTCCATACATTTCCCTGTATTTGCCAGTCATGAGAAAACTCCTTCGTTTGGTCTTAGAACTGGACCCAAAATAATAAAGTCAGTAAGTGTTTGGTGGAGGTCATGCTGACGCTTCTCCAGCTGAAATGCATTTTTTAAAGCACAGTTTCTCTTCTTTTTCATCTCTTCACAGTAGCCAAAGCCACATTTGCAGCTGTTTAGTGTCAGACCTCAGGGGAACAACAAGGGCTGTTATTTTTCTTTCTCAGTAATTCTTTGGAAAATCTGCAAAAACAATGACCAGGTCACATTATCAAGTGTCTTCATCATCTGGTACTGCTCTAAAGAAATACTACAAGTGAATGGTTTTGGCAAAGAAAAGTTTATTCTTACATAGCCCGGTAGGCTACAAGTCTGAATTCAGGGTGTATACTCCAGAGTTAGGTTACTCCAGGGGAACGCCTTCCCTGTTTGTAAGCTCTGGAGGATAGTCCTTGTGTTGCATCAGTCTTTGGTCAGGGAGCATCTTGGTGCACGAACCTCAGGTCTGAAGGACACACTCTATTCCCTGTGCTGCTTTCTTGATGATAGGAAATCCCTAGCTCTCTGCTTGCTTCCCCTTTCCTTTATCTCTTGTAGGATGAAAGAATAAAAGCTGATGCAAACCACACTCCAGGGAAACTGGCTTAGTAAGAGTGTTGCAGTCCCACCCTAATCCTCTTTGAACACAATACTATCTATTGACCACAGGCAGAGACTAGGACTCACAGCGTAGGAAAATTACAAAATGGAGGATAATCACAAAATACTGGAAATCATTGTTCAGCCAAATTGTTGCACACATTTTTTTGGAGGACATGATTCAGTCCATGACACTAAGGACAACTGAAGACGAGCTTTTTAAACTGTCTATATTGAGTGAGATTTGTGAGTACATAGCAACCCTATAGGACAGAGAACTTGCTTCATAGTGTTTCCAAGGAGTTGTTGGTATATTTGAACTGATGACATATGGAGTATCAGCAGTAGCATGCCATGGCTGTTAATCATTGCACTGCCAGGACCCCAAAATATGCTTTTTTGCTATGCTCTTGTCTGGAAACCCTGGTGGCGTAGTGGTTAAGCGTTATGTCTGCTAACCAAAAAAAGGTCAGCAGTTTGAATCTGCCAGGCACCCCTTGTAAATTCTATGGGGCAATTCTATTCTGACCTACAGGTTCGCTGTGAGTCAGAATTGACTCGATGGCAGATATTCTGGTTTTTTTAATGCTGTTGTCTAAGGAGTCTTAGGGGTGCAAACGGGTAAACTTGACTGCTAAGTGAAAGGTTAGTGGTTTGAACCCACTCAGCAGCTCCATGGGAGAAAGACCTGGGGATCTGTTACAATCAAGAATATCCCAGAGAGTATTTCTGCCTTGTCACAAGGCTTTGCTATGGGTCAGAATTGACTCAACAGCACCTGACAATAACACACACTTGTCTCTTCTAGATATTTCATGTAAATGGGATCATACAGTATCTGTGCTCTTCTGAATCCAGCTTGAGTTTCTGGCAGTTCCCTGTCAATATACTGCTGCAGTCACTTTTGATTGATGTTCCGCAAAATTTTACTTTCATATGATATCAATGATATTATTTGATAATTTCTACATTTGGGCAGATCACCTTTCTTGACAACAGGCATAAATGTGGATCTCTTCCAGTTGGATTGGCCAGTAGCTGTCCTCCAAACTTCTCGGCATAGATGAGTGAACACTTCCACCACTGCATCCATCTATTGAAACATCTCAGTTGACACCCCATCAATTCCTGGAGCCTTGTTCTTCACCACTGCCTTCAGTGCAGCTTTGACTTCTTCCATTAGTACGATTGCTTCCTGATCATTTGCTACCTCTTCAGATGGTTGAACACTGACCAGTTCTTTCTGGTATAATGATTCTATGTTCCTTCCATCTTCTTTTGATGTTCCTTGAGTCATTTAATATTTTACCTGTAGAATCCTTCACTATTGCAACTTGAGGCTTGACTTTTTTCTTCAGTTCTTTCAGCTTAAGAAATGGAGAATGTGTTCTTCTTTTTTGGTTTACTATCTCCAGCTCTTTGCATATGTCATTATAATACATTACCTTGTCTTCTCACACTGCCTTTGAAATCTTCTCTTTAATTCTTTTACTTCATCATGTCTTCCTTTTGCTTTAGCTACTTAACTTTCAAGATCGAGTTTCAGAGTCTCTTCTGACATCCAATTTGGTCTTTTCTTTCTTTCCTGTCTTTTTAATGATGTCTTGCTTTCTTCATATATGATTCTTTGATGTCATTCCACAAATTGTCTGGACTTTGGCCATTAGTGTTCAACACATCAAATCTGTTCTTGAGAAGGTCTCTGAACTCAGGTGGGATATACTCCAGGTCATGCTTTGGCTCACATGGACTTGTTCTAACTTTCTTCAGTTTCAGCTTGAACTTGCATATCAGCAGTTATGGTCTGTGCTTCAGTCAGCACCTGGTCTTGTTCTGACTGATGGTATGAAGCTTTACCATTGTCTCTTTCCACAGATGTAGTTGATTTGATTCCTGTGTATTCCATCTGGTGTATTACATGTGTACAGTCACTATTTAGTTTGGTGAAAAAGGTATTTGCAATGAAGAAGTTGTTAGTCTTTCAAAATCTATCCTGCCATCTCTGGCATCTATCATCAAGACTATATTTCCCAACTACTGATCCTTCTTCTTTGTTTCCAACTTTTGCATTCCAATCACCAATAGTTATCAATGGATCCTGATTGCATATTCTATCAATTTTGGACTGCAGAAGTGGTAAAAATTTTCAATTTCAGAAGAGGATGTAGAACCATGGATATCATTGTTGATGTCAGATGGATCTTGGCTGAAAGCAGAGAATACCAGAAAAATCTTTCCCATATTTTATTGATTTTGCAAAAGCATTCAACTGTGTGGATCATAATTATGGATAACATTATGGAGAATGGGAATTCCAAAACACTTAATTATGCTCATAAGGTATCTGTATGTGGATCAAGAGGCAGTGTGTGAACAGCACATAGGGATACTGAGTGGCTTAAAGTCAGGAAAGGTGTACATTAGGGTTGTATCCTTTCACCAAACCTTTTCAATCTGTGTGGTGAGCAAATAATCCAAGAAATTGGGCTATGTGAAGAACAAGACATCAGGAATAGAGGAAGACTTATTAACAAACAACATTATGCAAATGACATAGCCCTGCATTCTGGAAGTGATGAGGATTTGAAACACTGATGAACATCAAAGACAACACCAACAGCCCTTGGAATGGATTGTACCGCAACATCAAGAAAACAAAAGTCCTCACAACTGGACCAGTAAGCAACACAGTGATAGATGAAGAAAGGATTGAGGTTGTCAAGAATTTCATTTTACGTGGGTCCACAATCAATGCCCATGGAAGCAGTAGTCAAGAAATCAAAAGACACACCACACTGTGAGAACCTGCTGCAAAAGACCTCTTTAAAGTGTTGAAAAGTAAAGATGTCACCTTGAAGACTAAGGTGTACCTGAACCAGGCCACGGCATTTTCAGTTGCATCATATGCATGCTAAAGTTTAGGCAATGAAGAAGGAAGACCAAAGAATTGATGCCTTTAAATTGTAGTGTTGGAGAAGAATATTGAATATACCATGGACTGCCAAAAGAACAAACAGATCTGTCCTGGAAGAAGTACAGAGTGCTCCTTGGAAGCAAGGATGGTGAGACTGTGTCTTACCTATTTTTTACGTGTTGTCAAGAGGGATCAATCCCTGGAGAAGGATATCATGCTTGGTTGAGTAAAGCATCAGTGAAAAAAAGGAAGACTCTCAACAAGATGGATTGACACAGTGGCTGCAGCAGTGGGCTTAAGCATAAAAATGATTGTGAGCATGGCGCAATAGCAGGCAGTGTTTTGTTCTGTTGTTCTTGGGGTCACTATTAGCTGGAACTCAGTGGATGGCATCTAACAACAACAACTACAACAACACAGTATCTGTCCTTAAAATCCTTTAATGGCAAGTAGTTATTAACGCTGACTTTGGAGCCACAATTTCTGGGTTTGAATTCCAGCTCTGCCATTTACTAATCATGTGATTTGGGGCAAATGACTTAACATCCATGTGCCTAAATTGTCTCATCTGTAAGATGGGGCTAATAATAGCCCCTGACTCATAGGGCTATTGTGAGGATTAAGTGGATAAATATGTGTAGAGGACTTAGAATGGTGCCTGGCTCCATAAATGTTAGATATCGCGATTCATGACTTGTAGGACTTGGAGGAATGGGTTAAATGAGCCAGTAAAAACACTGGCTGATGTTGACGAAACTGTATTTCTTATGCTTGATTTGAACAGAAACCCAGCCACCTGTGACCAATTTGAGTGTTTCTGTTGCAAACCTCTGCACAATCACATGGACATGGAATCCTCCGGAGGGAGCAAGCCCGAATTGCAGTCTAACGTATTTTAGCCATTTTGGCAACAAACAGGATAAGGTAGGTTTTCTGGAACATACTGCCTTGATGAGGTTAAGTGAACACTAGGCATCAGAGCCACAAAGAGGCCAAATTCTAATTTTACTTCAAAGCGGACATTTGATTTTGTAGTGTGCTCAGCATTTAAATGGGGAAAGGTGATAGAATAGACTGCTGATGGAAATGAACATTTAAAAATATTTGTTAATTATTTGGTAATTAAATGTATGCAATTTCTCTAGTAGGAAATATCAGAAATCTTAATCTATTAGACATTCAATAAATAATAGACCATATGTTAAAATCTGTTCCTATATTCATACCTGTAGCTGTATCACTGTATCTGTAGACTGTATCTAACACTGTCACTTTGTCTTGAGATGTTTCACATATACTTTATTGCTCATCACATGTCCAGATAGGTATGCAAGAACTATATGATGCAAAAGTAAATGGCTGTTTGGCAGACCGTGAGGTGTTGGTTGCAGGTGGGGATGAGAAGTTACCCTAATGCCTGAGGAAAAATGAGGGCAACTGTGAGCTTTTCTACTTAGACGCAGTCAATCCATTTAAATAAATATTCATTAACAAGATTGAATAACTCGAGGTTCTTATGCAACATGTTTTTCTCTTGATCCTTACTGATTTGTAAACCCTTTATAATTGACAGGTTCTTCAGAGCATCAGGTCATTTGCCCAAAGATGTTTTGTATATTTTTTTTAAAATTTTGTGTGTAGGGGAATGATAGGGAGGGCATCTGGGGTTGAATTTTTAATTTTTTTATTGTGATTAAGTGAAAGTTTACAATTCAAGCCAGTTTTTCATATAAAACCTGGAGCACCTGCCTCTCTGCAACTGCCTGCTCTCCTCACCCTGTGACAACACACTCCTGTTTTCCACTCTTTCACAGTATCCACTCAGCCAATACTGGTGCTGTCCTCCCCAGCCTCTCCCCTCTAAAAAGACACCAGTAGGACAGTGTTATATATATATTAAACCATAAATTACACACACCATGGGGTTGAATTTTTGACTTCATGGTGCTTCTCAGAATTAGCTTCAGGATTCTGAGGTAGTATAATGAAAACTTGTTAGTGAAAATAAATTGGGTTAATGAGTTCTGAATTCACCATGTTCTCACAGCTTTCAATGCAGAAGAGTTAGGAGAACTACTTTGTCTTTAGGGCAACTTAGTCTACCTCCCTAACTCTCAATTTCCTCTTGCATAAAGTGTAGCCCTACTCAGGCCCATGGGTTGTATGCAAAAGTGAAATAAGTGAGGAAGAAACAGGCTCTTCCTCCTGAGGGAAGCTTGCTAATCTGCTTTCCACCTCCCTTTCCTCCTGAGGTGTTAATTAATGAATTCTCTCCTGTTAATTAATGCTTAGGTGTTAATTGATAAATAACTGAAGCTTCAGAAAAGTATTTGCATCTTAAAAGAGGTCCTTCCAGCAGTGAGACTTTTCATGCTTTTGGTGGGAAGAGTTTTGCTAGGTTAGTCTTGAAAAATTCAGGGAAAATCCCATAAGTACCTTGGGGTCAGTGGTGTCTTGAAGGTTGGTGTCATCTACCCCCCATGGACTTCTTCACATACTAGATGGTACAGAATCCTTAATGATGTTTTTGGTACCAGTGTTACTTGTAAATTGTAATTCCTGTACATCACTCATTCTTTTCTGTTAATTACTACTTTAATTTTAAAAAGTTATTGAAATGGGCTCACAAAAACTAACTACCACAATACTATAGCTAAAACACCAGAAAATGTGACAAAATCAGCAGCTGTAGAAAATGCTGGCAGCAACAAAAACGACGCATGCTTGTAGCGTGTGCAGACAACAGCATGTGAACTGAAGCATCCCGGTAATTGGGTAATAATGACAGCTCTGACTAGAGCACATTCAAACCAAACCAAACTCAGTTTGGCCCTCATAGTGTTCCAACAGGACAGTACAGTGGCCTCATAGGGTTTCCAAGGAGCAGCTGGTGGATTCCAACTGCCAACCTTTTGGTTTGCAACCATAGAAGGTTCAAAAAATAAGTTAGTGTAGAGTTTAAACCTTGTAGGTATACTGGGTACATGTAAGCTGGGCTTACAAAAACATTTTCTGTTCTTATAACTAACTACAGGAATTTCTTAAGAGGCAATCATTTTGGCTTCACCCCCTTTAAAAGTGTCACACAGTGTAGTCTGAACCCCTGGCCTGTTCCCTGCTCCCTTAGTGATGTTACTGTTCTGGGTGTAAATTCCATAAAACCTACATCCAAACACATTGCTGTTGAGTTGATTCCAACTCATAGTGACCCTGTAGGACAGAGTAGAATTGCCTCATAGGGTTTCCAAGGCTGTGATGTTTACAGAAGCAAACTGCCACAACTTTCTCCCATTGGAGTAGCTGGTGGGTTTGAAATATATCTAATTGAAACCACAAGGAGTGGTCACTTGTTTTCTAAAATCTCACTTTTCGTTAGCCTGTCAACTGTGCTTCAGGGATCAGTCAGGTAAAAAGAACAACAAAAACCCAGTTGCTGACAAATTGATCTGAACTCACAGCAACCCTACAGGTAGATATGTTGATATTCTAGCCCAGGAATTAGGCTAATTCCTGAGTGCACTTCACCAAAGTTTAGAGTTTAACAGTAATTTTAGGAGACAATAAAGTCAGATAGAATTGGGTTTGAAATTATGCTGCTTCTTTTGAGCATTGGTGGCTTTGGGCAAATCACTTAACACATTTCCTTGTTTGTACAGCAGGAGCAATAATAGCACCTACTTTATGTAGCTAAATGCTGCAGCTGCTACCCAAAATGTCTGCAGTTCAAATCTACTGGACGCTTCTTGGAAACTCTGTGGGGCAGTTCTACTGTGTCTTATAGTGTCACTATGAGTCAGCAGTAACTCGACGCAATGAGTTCTTTGGTTTTCACATGAATGGTGTGTTCATTAAATGAGGTGACGTTTGTAATGCACCTGGCATAGAGTTAGCGTTCTGCAGTTGTTAGCTTTTATTATTATTACTTTTATTAGATTAAATCATATGAATTTGCCATTTTTATAGGTCAAAACGATTGAATGTCATTGATGTTAAGCAGTTCAACTTAATATTATTATTTAGTCTTCATTTTTCCATTTTTCTTTGGAAGAGACCAGATAGAGATCATAAAGGGTGATTGCTGCTTAAGACCTGTTCATTTATATCAGCTATTTGACAGTCTTGACGGCTATCAATCATGCAGTTGTGATCCTCCCTGGTTATTCTTTCCAATAAGTGATGGTAGACTTCCTCTTAGGACCTTTTGAGTTTATAATCCTCAGGTAGAGAAGGAGCTGCAGGGGTAATGTTTTTTTGTGTTTCTTTTTTTTTCTCTAAGTCCTATGGACACAGCATTAACGACATTAGAATAAAACTGGGTGTATACGTCCTTGAAGCATATTGAAGCAGTGGCATTATGATAGTTTGTACATATAGAGGGCTGCTGTGAACACCCAAAGGCTCTAAATGAAAAGACAAACTCTGGAGGTCATTGTCAATGTTCTTTTTTTTTTTTTTCCTATTTCCTGCATACAACTTTTAGTAGTAGAAAATAAGTTTCGTGCCGGAGTCACTAAATAAACATTGAACACATATTCTGAAAATATCTCCTGGAAGGGATGCCAATCTGTTAGCCTGTGGGGTGCTCTTGATTCCTGGTCTAATCCTGAAACTAGGAAGCAAATCAGCTCAGGTCTCAGCCCCACTGACCCTGGTTTGCTCTTCTGTGCAGTGGAGGAAATCAACTAGAAGCTTAACAAATGGTAGTTAACTGAGGACCTTTAAAACCAAATGAATCTGTGAAGTTTCTGTACGAAGTAGGCAGTCGGCTGGCATCTAGAAACCTGTGCTATGCACAGGATTTTTGCCTTGGCGATTTTGCTGTGGTAAGAATATCTGACCTGAGGAAGTAGCAGCTGTGCCATTGCCCTGAACAGTGAGAGCCCCACCCAGGCAGGCAGGAGTCCTCCTTTTCTTAGAGCTCGTTTTTCTCTGCCTTTTTTTTTCCTTTCTCTGCTTCTTACATAAGCACGATTCTGCCACCATTTTGGAAAAAAGTTGTGGATGAAACTAGAGCCAGCATGAGTGACTAGAAAGGGTGTTTCCAGAGACTATCATTTAGGACTTCTGTGTGGGGAAATGTGGTCAGAACCCACAAAATGTGAGTGGGAACACACACAAACACAAGCTCATCATTCACCTGTACTAGCCTAGTAACCCAAACAAACAAACAAAACCAAACCAGTTGTCCTGGAGTCTATTCCAATTCATGGCACTCCTGTCTATGCGTGTGTCCAAGTAGAACTGAGCACATCATGCTTTCAATGGCTAATTTTAGAGAAGCAAATCGCCAGGCCTTTCTTCTGAGTCACCTCTCAGTAAGCTTGAACCTCTAACCTTTCAACTGGCAGCCAGCTTTAACTGTCTGTACCACCTAGAGGCTCCAGCCTTTAGTCCAGGTCTTTACAAATTTGAATGTGCAGGTGAATCATTTGAGGATCCTGCTAAAATACAGATTCTGATTAAATAGTTCTGGGATGGGGCTTGCAAATCTGCATTGCTAATAAGCTTCCAGGTGATGACAATAGCCTGGTCCTAAGTCCATACTTGGAAAGGTGAACAGCATCCGGCGTGTTAGGGGCTAGGGATGAGACTGATTAAGGAGGTTGGAGTCTAAAAGAGATGAATATCTAGGTCAGTATGAACATTATAATGTTTTAAGTGCTAGTAAGGGTACACATAGATGTGCATAAGCACAGAGGAAAAGAGACTGAGCAGAGGGCCTGAGACTTAAGGAAAAGAAAAGTATGGCAGAAATCCGTGGACTTTTTATCTGGATTCTCTTGACAGGGCCTTGGAAGTTACGTCAGTTTGGCAAGACTGTATTTAGCAACTTGGGTGGTGGTGTTCATGGGTGCAGTGATATTTTTCACTTAGCTTTTTGCTAATAAGCTTTTTAAGAGTCCCTGGGTGGTGCAAATGGTTAACTCCCTTGGCTGCCAGCCCAGAGGTTGGCAGTTACAATCCACTGAGAGGCTCCCTGGGAGAAGAGCCTGACAGTCTGCTTCCAAAACGTTGTTGTGATGGTGGTTCCAAACTCAAACCAAACCTGTTACCACTGAGTTGATTCTGACTCATAGAAATCCTACAGGACAGAGCAGAACTGCCCCATAGGGTTTCCGAGGAGTGCCTGATGGATTCCAACTTCCAGCCCTTTGGTTAGCAACCATAGCACTTAACCAGTATACCACCAGGATTTCCTCATGGCGGTAAGGTGTGATCATCAGTTCTTGGTTCATAGTAACCACATGTGACATAGTAGAACTGCTCTGTAGGGTTCTTGGCCTATAATCTTTACAGGAGCAGACTGTCATTTTCAACCTTAAACTTAAAAGATCAAGATGAGAGATGTATTCACAGATGATTTAAAAAAAAAAGATTAGTATAAATGGCTGTCTTCCACCATGCTTCAACAATATCCAATAGTTCTCCCATTTGGCAAGCAGAAAAAGGTTCTGGAACCAGATTTTAGGTTATCTTTTATCACCATGAGATAAACTATCCCATTAGGGAAATTTATCAAGACAGTTACTACATCCAGGGAGCCCTGGTGGTACAGTGCTTAAGTGCTCAGCTAACTGAAAGGTCAGCAGTTCAAATCTACTAGCTACTTGGTAGGAGGAAGAAAAATGTGGTGGTGATCTGCTTCTGTCAAGATTACAGCCTATGGGGTTGCTATGAGTCAGGATGTTGAAATGGTTTTGAGTTTTGGTTGGTATGTCCAGATATTCAGAGAGGCAGGAGCTGAAGCCAACTCCCTTTCCTCCTGAGAAAGGAATTCTAGAGTCCAGACAGGTATGATCCAGCCAAATGAACATTGTCCCTGAAAGGGAAGGATCAGTTTGGGACACTGTGCTTGGTTTTTGATCAATTTTCAAATGAGGCCAGATTGTCTGAGAGGTGGACCATAATGTCATGCAACAGCTTCCAGTGGAATGATTCACAGAAGCCGGAAGTCATGGGCAACCATCACGTATACCTCATGAAGATCTAGTGGGAGGAATTTATTTCCTTGTCTGATAGAGAGTTATGCTGGACTTGATGATCTTTTGTAAGCTAGGTAAACTTTAGTCATGCCAATTTAATGTTACTTACATTTATTTACTTATGTATTTATTTTAACATCCACTATATCTTTTCTGGAAACCCTGATGGCATAATGGTTAAGAGTTATGGCATCTAGCAAAAAGGCCAGCAGTTGAAATCCACCAGGCACTCCTTGGAAACCATATAAGGCAGTTCTATTCTGTTCTCTTTATAGGATCATTATGAGTTAGAATTGACTCGATAGCAATGAGTTTGGTTGTTTTGGTTTTATCTCTTTTGTAAGTCATTTTATTACTTGTATGTCCAAGCCATAAGGTTTTAGATTTAGGTACCGAAGTATTTTTTAGTTAAAAATTCCCGTGCAATAAAAATCTGTGTAACGCAACTCCTCAGCCCTGTGACTGAAGTAATATCTAATAAGGGAACTGGGATTTTTCCACGATGAGTCTGATACATGGCATTGGACTATATAGTCTCCTGGGAGCTACTAGGGGTTTAAATTGTTGACCTTTTGATTAGCAGCTGACAGCTAAACCATCATGCCACTAGGGCTCCTTATGCATATAAACTCAAACCAAACCTGTTGCCATCCAGTGGATTCAGATTCATAGCAACCCCATAGGAAGAGGAGAACTGTCCCATAGTGTTTCCAAGGAGCAGCTGGTGGCTTTGAACTGTGAACTTTTTGGTTAGCAGTGAAGCTCTTTACTGTACCACCAAGGGCGTCCCTTACGGATATAGACCTTGATAAAATGTGCTTTATATGCTAAAGCCTTCATTCATTCAGCAAATATTTATTGAGTGTTTGCTATATGCCCACCACTCAAATGAACACTGAATAAAACTTAATTCCTGCTCTTGACAAGTGTGGCATTTGAATAGAAAAGGTGTATTTAAAACATTAATGACCCAGCTAGTTGTAACCTGAAACATCGTGTTAAAATAACTGAATGGATAATGTCAGCTCAAAAATACAGTAGATGCTTGTACCAGCCTTCACCTAGTGGACCGAGGAAGCCTCCTGTCTGCATAACTGATGCAGTTTATCCCTGTAGGCAGAACATATGTGGGAAACCAAATTGTAAGCAGATTTCTTGGCGGGAACTTACGAGTTAGTTGGAGAATAACTTTGAAGGCCCCACTGAGGGTCTCTATAGCTTTGCTGGTGGGACGGAAAGATTCAGTATCCACTTAGCTAAATCATCCTCATTTCTCTGCTTTTGCCTCGTAGAAATTTTCTGTTCTTTCAGGGCTGACCAACTCCCCTTTCAGAGTCTAGTCTTGCCTGAGCCTCTTGCCATTCTGTCTCTGTGATGTTTTTGCCATGCTCATTTGATAGTTACCTCTCAGAGGGCATACTTATAGCCGGCTCTTGTGGGCATTTCATGCTTGCCCTCATGCTAAGCTAGGAGCAGGCATGTGAACTGGCCACCCAACCCCATGGGGTGGTATATAGAGGTAACAGTGACAAATTTTCCCCTTGTGACCATCAGCACGTATGTGAAAGGAAATGTTATCACCAAATTGAGTCAGAAACTGTTGCAAAACAGGAAGTGCTGTTTTTGGAGCTCTGATAAATAGCAGCTCCAGTTTTAATTATTCTCACTATCACCTTGGGAAACACTAATTTCTGAAGGGACCTTTTGATCTCATTGTTCTAAATTATAATAATGAGGTTTGTGATTTGCGTCTGTATCTGAGTCATCTGGTGCTGCTATAACAGAAATATCACAAGTGGATGGCTTTAGCAAACAGAAGTTTATTCTCTCAGTCTAGTACATGAAAGTTTTAATTCGCGACAAGAGCTCCAGGGGAATGCTTTCTCTCTCTGTGGGCTCTGGAGGAAAGTCCCTCTCATCCATCTTCCTATAGACTAGGAGCTGCTGGGCACAGGAACCCTGGGTCCAAAGGACATGCTGTGCTCCTAGCACTGCTTTCTTGGTAGTATGAGGTCCCCAACTCTGCTGGCTTCCTTTTCCTTGTACCCTTTGTAAGATAAGAGGTAGTGCGGGCCACATGCCTGGGAAACTGATGAGGGACGAGTGAGGCAGCCCTAATAAGGGTGTTACAGTCCTACCCCAATCCTCTTTAAGATTCCAGTCACAAAATGGAGGACAACCACTCACTATTGGGAGTTATGGCCTAATCAAGTTGACACATATTTTGGGGGGGACACAGTTCACTCCATGACAGTCTGTGTGCTGCCTCTATTGGTTTTCTGTGGTTCCACAGACGTTATCTACTTTTTAGAATAGGAGAGTGGTATACTAAGTGCATATAGCAATCCTGAAATTTTCTATATATGAATGTAAGATAGCCTAAGTAGTCAAACTGTAGGGAAAGGTGCTCAATGCAGTGTCTCTCCTTCTTACCCCGACCCCCTACTTCAATACTTCTCCGTGGAAAACCAAGCCAGTTCCTGTCAAGATGATTTGACTCACGTGATGACCCCATTTGTGTCAGAGTAGAACTGAGCTCCATAGGGTTTTCAGTGGCCAGTTTTTCAGAAGTAGAGCACCAGGCCTTCCTTCTAAAGAGCCTCTGGGTAGATTCAAACTTCCAACCTTGCAGTTAGCAGCCGGGCGTGTTAACTGTTTCTCCCACCCAGGCTTTCCCCTTTCCTAAGACATAACCACAATCACTGGATTCTTAAAGTAATTCTTTTCATCTTGACCTTGATGGCATACTGTTTCTGCTTGAAATTGAAGTTTTTTTTTAATTGGAAATATTTTTCTTTTTTTATTCTGTTGTAAGTGCAGGTTTTTCATATAAAAACTTCAACACACTGTTTTATGTGACCTTGACTGCTCTCCCCGTACTGTGACAGAACGCCCTTCCCCTTCACCCTGTATTTCACTTGTCCATTCACCCACCTCCTGTCCCACTCTGTCTTCTCTTCTTGCCTCTGCATAGGAGCTACCCAGTCAAGTCTCCTGTATGTACGTAAACCAAGAAGCATGCTCTTGGCTGTTTTACTGTACCTTGCATGAAGGTTTACAGAACAAACTAGTTCCCCATTAAACAGTTAGTACACATATTGCTTTATGACATTGGTTACAACCCCACAATATGTCAACATTCTCCCTTATTGACCTTGGGTTCCCTGTTACCACCTTTCCTGTCCCCTTCTGCCCTCTAGTCTTTGTCTCTGGGCTGGTTTGCCCTTCCAGTCTTGTTTTGTGAACCTGTTTCATTTTTGGCTGAAGGGTGAACTTCAGGAGTGACTTTATCACTGAGCTAAAAGTATGTTCAGGGACTAGACAATCAGGGTTTCTCTAGTCTCTGTCAGGTCAGCAAGTCTGGTCTTTCTTTTTGAGTTATAATTTTGTTCTACTTTTTTTCCCCAGCTCTGCCTGGGACTCTTTTGTGATCTCTATCGGAGCAGTCACTGTTGGTAGCCAAGCCACATGTAGTTGTACTGGACTCAGTCTAGTGGAGGCCGTGGTAGTTGTGGGCCATTAGTCCTTTGGGCTAATCTTGTGGAATTGAACTTTGATAATCGTGTTATGCTTGTTTAAAAACTGATTTTAGACTGTTGGTATGTTACCATGATGTTTGTACATTGAAAAATGATGGTAATCATCTTTTAGCTGTACCTGGGTTGCTCAACAGCTACCCTACTAACCTTAGGGATGGAATTCTTTGTTGTTGGGTCCTGTCCTGTAAATTGTAGGATGTCTTGCAGCATCCCTGGCCTCTACCCATTCGATGCCAGTAGCACCCCTCTCTCAAATTATGACAACCAAAAATGCCTCCAGACATTGCCCGATGTCCCCAAGTGGAGGGGGCCAAATCACCCCTGGTTATGAATCACTTATCTATACCATTTGAGAACTTACCTTTTCTTTTAGGAAGCACGTTGGATTTTGCTGGTGTTTTATCATTTAAGTGTATTTCTATGTATCTGCTATAGTAATGACTTTTTTGTATTTCCTAAATTAGCAAATTGCTCCAGAAACTCGTCGTTCAGAAGAAGTGCCCTTAAATGAGAGGATTTGTCTACAAGTGGGGTCCCAGTGTAGTGCCAATGAAAGTGAGAAACCTAGCGTTTTGGTGGAGAAATGCATCTCGCCCCCTGAAGGTAACAGCTGAAAGTCTTGGTGTTCAGAAAATACATCCAAATTCTGCATAGTGTTATATATGTTCGTCATTTGTTAATTCGTTGACTTCTGAAACATTTGCAGAGTCTAATGAGTGCCAGGCATTGGACTGGATGCTGGCAACACAGTGATAAGTGATAGTGTGTGCCTGTCTTCACGCAGCTCACAGACAGTGTGAATAACAATGCCCAGTAGTCACTTGGCGCTTAATAATTTGAAAAATCACACACACAAACACACAGACATCCTGAATTGAGCCTTACAGGTTTATCTTTGGAAGTGAACTAGGCATATAAATTTATTATTGCCCTGCTTCATTTTAGGCAGAAGAACTGAATTTAAGTCACAGGATACAACACTGAAGCTATAACCTGAGTCTTCAGATTCCACATCCAGCCAAAACCAGAACCAATCTGCTACTATCAAGTTGATTCAGACGTATAGTGACCCTGTAGGACAGAGTAGAACTGCCCCATAGGGTTTCCAAGGATGTAAATCTTTACAGAAGCAGACTGCCATATCTCTCTCCTACAGAGCTGCTAGGGGGTTTGAACTGCTGACCTTTCCATTAGTTGCCAATAGCTTTAACCATTGCACCACCAGGGCTCTCTTTCAGGTCCAGTGCTTTATAAACAAAATATGAAGACTATTTTGATATACAGGATGCATTTGAGGAAAGATGTGAAAAAAAGAAAACGAGGCATGTTGACCTTGTTTCAGCAATGGACTAGCACTAAGAAAAGCTGTCGTGTACTGAGATTGGTCATTGGATCCCTTAAACTCACTTCCCGCTCAGCACTCAGTGTCCTTGCCAAGCCAAGCCAACTCAATGTCCTTATGGCTCTTATATTTCATACAGGAGGTAGCACATACTGATTAAGAGCAGAGCCACTGAACCCAGCTGTTCTCAGTTTAAATCCCAAGTTTGCTAATTCGTTATTTTGAGGCTTTGTGTTAGATTGCTTAACTTGTCTGTACTTTGGTTTCCTCAAGTGTGAAATGGAAAGGATGATATTATAAGTACCACCTCTCAGAAGTGGGAAACCCTGGTGGTGTAGTAGTTAAAGTGCTATGACTCTTAACCAAAGGGTCTGCTAACCAAGAGGTCAGCAGTTCAGGTCCACCAGGGGCTCCTTGGAATCTCTGTGGGGGCAGTTCTACTCTGTAGGGTCGCTATGAGTCAGAATCGACTCAGTGGCAGTGGGTTTGGTTTCTCACAGTTGTGGAGAGAATTATATAGATCATTGTATCTGAGGTGTTTAGAATGGTGCCTGGCAAAGAGTAAATGCTGTATGCATGGTATGTTAGTATTATATTGCCCCTTGGTTGTCCCCTCACTTGTCCCACCTCTGAACCTTATCACTATGTGTCTTGTGCTCCAGAACATCCTCTCTATCCACTTTCCAGTAGTCAAAAGTATATGAAGTAATAGATGTAAAATTATGAGATTCAGTACTGCTAGAAGTCTGAGGGAAATCCTGGTGATGCACTGGTTATTAAATGCTATGGCTGCTAACTAGATGGTTGGCAATTCTAACCTGTCAGGTGCTCCTTGGAAACCCTATGGGATAGTTCTACTCTCTCCTGTAGGGTTGCTATGAGTTGGAATGAACTTGACAGCAGTGGCTTTTTTCTCTTTGGCTAGAAATCTGAGAGCATGATTTAAAACTACTCACCTGCTCCATTTTCATCCCTTTAGGAATTTATAAATGCTCTGAGAAAATCTAAATTATGCTGTGAAAGTAGAATGGTTAAAGATGGCTCAGTGCAGTACCCCTCCCCGGGATCTCTAGGGAGAGCAAGCCGGCATTTGAAGCAGTGGCATTTAATTTAGAGATGTGATTCTTTGACTCCAAAGGCTTTATGAAGGATAGACATTTCAGGTCATAAAGGTTTTGGAGCTCCTGAGGTCACAAAGAGCCACGGTGTAGCATAGTGGTTAAGTGCTCAGGCTGCTAACCAAAAGGCCAGTGGTCTGAACCCACCAGCTGCTTCTTGGGAGACAGATGCAGCAATCTGCTTTCATAAAAATTACAGTCTTGGTAATTTTATGCTGCAGTCCTGCTGTGTCCTGTAGGGTCACTATGAGTCAGAATCAGCTCAAGTGCAGTCAGTTAAAGTAACAGTGATAGACAACTCCTAGGCATTACTCTTTCCGAGAATTGCTTCAGGAGGAATATTTGTATGTTTTTTTGTTGTGGTGGTGGTGGTGAAAAAATACATGACAAACCTTTTGCCAACCAACTTCCACATTTACAATTCAGTGACATTGATTACATTTTTCATGTGCCACCATTATTGCTATTCCTCTCTAGAGCATTCCACCACCATCAACATAAACCCAATGCCTCCCCCCCCCCCAAAAGCCTCTTTTCTCTTTCCCTTCAACACCTGGCAATCATCAGCAATCTTCAGTTTCTTTGTATTTGCGTACTTCATGTAAATGAGATCATTACCATAATTGACCTTTTATGACTGCCTTGTTTCACTAAACATAATGTCAAGGTGCAGCCATGCTGTGGCGTGCATCAGGACTTCATTTCTCTTTGTGGCTGCATAGTATTCCATTGCATGAATATACTATGTTTTGTTCATCCATTTATCTGTTGATGGACTTAATTTTTTGAACAAGACATGAAACTATTGATCAAAAGGCAAGAAGGTTAACTGTATCTCAGTAAAACTTTTTCTCTTTTTTTAAAAGATGTAGGGTTTGTTTCTATTTCCATACTTAATTAGGAATTCTGTAGTCATTGCCCATTATTAAAATATTATTTGACCTTTAACTTTTGTCTCTAGTTAGGGGTGCAAGAGTTAGTGTCCTTCAGAGATAGAAAAGATACTTTCTTGTTATCAAGAGGTGACAGAGAAAATTGCGGGCAAATTAGATTTGGGTTTTCTGTGTCTTGAGTGTCTTTTTCTTTGTCTTGGGAGTAAAATGAGGAGAGATTAGGTATTGACTTTCTGGTAAGGCAGCATGAAACAGCCTCACTGACCCCTAGTGTTATAAGGAAAAGGAAAGTTCTAAACCTTTGGCCTGGGTTTCTAGGTGATCCTGAGTCTGCTGTGACTGAGCTACGATGCATTTGGCACAACCTGAGCTACATGAAGTGTTCCTGGCTCCCTGGCAACAATGCAAGTCCCGACACTAACTACACTCTCTACTACTGGTGAGTATGAATGTATGGTAGAGGGACAGAGCCTTTGGCACCAACCTTGTTTGAAAAAAAAATAATTAACCACCTCTTCTACAAACCCAAGAACATGGGCAGTTTGCTTCAGTGGAAAATGCATCAGTTTTTGGTGTCAGTGTTTGAAAAACTATTTTATTTTGAAATAATTATAGATCTGTAGGAAGTGACAAAACACACACACTCACACACACACACAGGGAAGTCCTAGGTACCCTTCACTCATTTCCTACTGATGGTAATATCTTGTATAACTAGAGTAAAATATCAAAACCAAAAAATTGGCCTTGGTGCAATTCACTGACCTTCATATTTCAGCAATTTTACTTGCATTCGTGTATGTGTATTATGTGTGCCTATAGTTCTATGAAATTATCACATGTTTAGATACAAAGCGGTTTCATTATCATAAGGATCCCTCCAGTTGGCCTTTTATAGATACCTACATCTCCCTCCCTCGACCTGTCCCTACACCCTGGCAGCCATTCATCTATTGTCTGTTTTTATACTTTTATTTCACTAATGTTGTTGAACTGAAATAATACAGCATATATTCTATTGTGTTTAGCTTTTCCACTCAGCCCTTCCCATAATGCCCTTGAAGTCCATCCATGGTGTTGCATATATCAGTAGTTTGTGCTGTTTTATTGCTGTATGGTAGTCCATTGGGTGAATCACAGGTCACTTAACCATTCACCCATTGAAGGACATCTTGGTTGTTTCCAGTTTTGGGCTGTTAAAAAGAGAGCTTCTGTGAACATTTGAGTACAGGCTCTTGTGTCAACATGAGCTTTCAGTTCTTTGACATAAATACCCTAAAGTCTAATTGCTGGGTCATGTGACATTTGCAGACTTGATTTATAAGAAACTGTCAGACTATTTTCTGGAATGACTACCATTTGTGCATTCCTCACAGCAGTGTACGAGTAGTTGTTGTCTACTTTTAAAAGGGAAAATTGTTTCATTTCCAGGATCAAAAAAACAGCTTAGCTCCGTACAAAATAACTTCCTTTTATACGTGTGACTCTCTCTATAAAATCTGTCTTCCAAATTAATCTTTGAACATTTCTTTCCTTCAGAATCTAGAGTTACTAGCAATAGAGCGGGAAGAAAGGATTAGGTTAATCAATTCAATTTAGCAAACTTTTATTTAGCATATAATGTGGATAAGCGCTGAAGGTAAACAGATGAGAAATGTGTCTTTGCTCCAACACAATTATGGTGTAGAAAAGACGGCCTCAGACAGTCGCCTGTAATAAAGCAAGATAGTATATGATAAAGATTGTTACAGGAATATAGAGGGACTTTTGGTGGGAAGCAATGGTAGGCATTTGGGGTGGTCATAGGGAGCATGTTTTGATGAAAAGTGGGGCAGTTGGAAGTCTGTACAGATTGGGCAGTTTCCCAGAGGCTGGCTTCTGGGAAAAAGCATTGTGAGGAATGGGGCTATTTAGTCAGTGTGATACCTAGCTGGAAATCCAGTGTTAGCAGTTTGGCCTCCATGTGGCTTTGCCCACCTTTCTGTCATTTGTTAAAATTGCCTCTGAGAAAATAACTTAATGGTGCCTCTCAAACTGAGATGTGGAACCCTGTGTCCCGGGCTTCTAAAGCTTCAAGGATAGACATGGCCTTTCGTTCTGGAGTGTCCACTTTGTCTGATGACTTGAAAACTACTTTTGGTGCATTAAAACACTAATGGCTGTAGCCTGGAATACCTACTGCTGTTGAGTTGATTCTGACTCATAGCAATCCTTTAGGACAGACTAGAACTGCCCCAGAGAGTTTCCAGGGAGTGTCTGGTGGATCTGAACTGCCAACCTTTTGCTTAGTAGTCATAGCACTTAACCACTACACCACCAAGGTTCCCATACCTGGAACAGAATACAAAAATCACATGAATTTTTGAACCAAAATCTCCTAGGTTGCTCCAGAGATTAGCTGTTACTTTCTTCTCCTGTGAAAAAGTTGTTGTATGGTGTGGAGTTGATCCTGACTCATAGTGACCCTACATGACAAAGTAGAACTGCCCCAGCCCAGGAGATTCGTAGGCTGTGATCTTTACTGGACCAGATGGCCAGGTAGTCCTGGAAAATTTGTGAGGCACTCCCAGTGATGAAGCCAGAGGGTACTGAGAATATGTGGTTCAGTCAAGAGGGTCCCCAGCATCCAGGTGAGTAATTCTCATTTAAGGTTTTGTAGCTTCGGTTGCCCCGCTGTAGACCCCTGATGTTCCTCCTGTACTTAAAACCCTTCAGTGACTTCCTGGTGACTCTACGATCAAGTCCAAACTCATTGGGCTGATAAGATAAAACCTTTTATGGTCGGACTCCTGTAGTCTCTCCAGCCTCACTTCTCATCTCCTTCTGTGTGCTGCTTCAGTCCTCCCCTCCAGCCCAACCTGAACTTCTTTCACTTCCTCAAACTCACTCTTCAGACACTCATAAAACACAATGGTGGCGGTATTCTGCATCCTTCCCGAAGCCCATGCCTTGCCCTCTCATCTGTCAGGCCTTATGTCTGTCCTTTTTATCTCAGCTCAGACATGATTTCCTCTCCAGAAAGCTTTCCTTGACCTCTGAAGTCTAGCGACATGCCCCTTCATTGTATCTCACCTGGTACTCCCTGTATCATAGCGCTTAGTACATTGTGTTGTCATTTCCTGTTTCCTTGGTAGTAGCCCTCACCAGACTGATTTCTCTTGAGAGCAAGGGCTGTATCTTACGTACTTAGCTTAGTGTCTCACACACAGTGGGTACTTCATGCATGAGTTTTGAATGTTTGATAGAGTCCAAAGCTAGAGAACATTTGGCCTAGGGGTGAGGACCTGGCAGGTACAAGCAACTCAGGAACATTATAACTCAGGAATGCAAACAAAGAATTGAGTAAACCTGACTCCCAGAATTGCTAGTGAAGGAACAGGCTGGAGAACCAAGCCTTGAAAGGAGGAGCCAGGCTCTTTTGAGGCAGGAAGAGCTGTTACTATTGACCTTTAAGATATTTTGTAAGTTGCTTGCATTCCTGTGTTTGTTATGCTGTTAACCCCTATTGCTTTCCCTAAGTCTTTATTAGTAAAACCACAGGGAAAACCTCCAAGAGTCTGTGTATAAAGGGAAGGGAATAAAGGGAAGAAGTCTTAAACTATATCTGATTGCAAGATGACTGTGTATAAGAATCGGGGTGGCACTGGAGATGGATGGTGGCCTGGTCAAAGACAAAACTAGGGAAGAGCTTTGGGACATGTATTTTTCTGTTGTTGTCAGCAGCCACCTGAGTTGATCCATCACGCTTGGCAACCCCATGTGTTACGGAATAGAACTGCTCCATAGGATTTTCTTGACTGTAATCTTTATGGAAGCAGTTTGCCAGGCCTCTCTTCCGCAGAGCTGCTAGGCGGGTCCAAGCCACCAATCTTTAGGTTAGCAGTGGATCTCAAACAGCTCACAAGAAGCTATCTCAGTGAAAATGGCAAAAGCTGTAATGCTCAGTCTTACTAGCTTTTTCTCACATGTGGCTAGTGGCAACTGTATTAAACAGATAGGCAATAATTCCATAAACCCAGAGAGTTCAGTTAGATAGTGCTGGCATGGATTCTATATCTTCGGGCTTCACCACCCCTCAGTTTATTCTTTTCTGGAGCAACACTGCCTGGGGTCGTATCCTGGTTTTCTTCCTTACCAGTATAGTTTGGGCAAGTCCCTAATATGTAACATGTGGATAATCATAATAGCGCTTATTTCTGAAGGTTGCTATGAGAGCTGAGTTTTTGTTTGCGAAGTATAAACAGGGTTCCTTTTTTTAAGTCACTACTTCTAAATTACAGCACAATTTTTAAAAATTTATATCTGAAATCCACAAGAGTATGGGGAATACAGTAGAAAAATGAAAAAGGAACTTACAGGGTTGCTCATTAGAGGAGTTTGTTTCATTTTTGTTTTATGTGCTTTCTTTAGTTATGTAACAAAAATGTCCTAAGTTTCTTCACTTTCTGTTTCTGGCCATGGGTGGAAAACTGTCCATGCCTGACTGATCTAAGATTTAGCCATGACAGTAACTTAAGTTGTAAAAGACAGTCTCATTCTTGAAGCACAGGAGCCTGTAGCTAGAAGAAAAAGCTTATGCATTACTGTCTCTTGAGGGATGAGAGCATTTTATATACTGAAGCATTTCTTTGTGCTGCTTTTGAAGGAGTAAACTACGTTAGACGTGAGTTGTTAACAACTTGATTGGCGGCAGAATCTCCTAGCAAATTGCTTTTAAAATTCTGTTTCTTAGGCTCTGTTCAAAATCTTGTAGGCCAGATTCTCTGGGAAAAGGTCCAAGGAATCTGCATTTTAAATTACTGTGAAAGCAGAGAATACAAGAAAGATGTTTACGTATGTTTCATTGACTATGCAAAGGCATTTCACTCTGTGGATCATAACAAATTATGGCTAACATTGCATGAAATGGGAATTCCAGAACTCTTAATTGTGCTTATAAGGAATCTGTATGTGGATCAAGAGGCAGTTGTGAGAACAGAACAAGGGGACACTACATGGTGTGAAGTCAGGAAAGATGTGCATCTGGGTTGTATCCTTTGCCATACTTTCTCATTCTGTATGTTGAGCAGATAATTCATGAAGCTGGACCATATGAAGAAGAACAAGGGATCAGGATTGGAGGACAACTAATTAACAACCTGTGTTAGGCAGATGACACCACCATACTTGCTGGAAGTGAAGAAGAGTTGAAACACTTACTGAGGAAGATTAAGGGCCATAGCCTTCAGTATGAATTGCCTCTCAACATCAAGAAAAGAAAAATCTTCACAACTGGACCAGTAAGCAACATTGTTGTAAGTGGAGAAAGAATTGAGGTTGTCAAGCATTTCATTTTACTTGGGTACACAATCAGCACCCTTGGAAGCAGCAGTCAAGAAATCAAAAGATGCGTTGCATTGGGAAAATCTGCCAAAAAGGATCTCTCTCTTTTTTAAAGTTCTATTTTATGTTTATTTTTATTGGGATTAGGTGAAAATATACAATCCAAATTGGTTTTCCATGCGCATCTATCTGCAGCTCTTTCTGCTCTCCCCACCAGGTGACAACACGCTCCTTCTTTCCATTCCATACTTTTAGTTTCCCCTCAGCAAGCTTCTGTCCACTCCTCTCCACCGTCTTCTCTCCCATCTAGAAAGAGACCAGTAGGACCACCTCCTATAAATGTCTAAAACCATAAAATGTGCACACCATATGGTCACACTGTGTTCCTAAGTCCAGTCCATTCTTGTCTGAAGAGTTGACCTCATTACTGGTTTCTGGTCATGGACAGCAGCAGATCTAGGAGCCATGTTCCCTGGGGAGTGTCCAGGCTACTGGAACATCAATTCAGGTGCAAAGGATCTCTTTAAAGTCCTGAAAGACAAAGATGTCATGTTGAAGACTAAAATGTGGCTGATCCAAGCCATGGCATTTTCAATTGCATCATATGCATGCGAAAAGTAGACAATGAACAAAGAAGATGGAAGAATTGATGCCTTTGAATTGTGGTGTTGGAGAAGAATGTTGAATGGACCATGGACCATCTGAAGAACAAACAGATCTGTTCTGGAAGAAGTACAACCAGAGTGCTCCTTGGAAGCAAAGATGGCGAGACTGCATCTTACATACTTTGGACATGTTTTCAGGAGGGATCAGTCCCTGGAGAAGGACGTCATGCTTGGTAGAATGGAAGGTCAGTGAGAAAGAGGAAGACCCTCGATGTGATAGACTGACACAGTTGCTGCAATGATAGGCTTAAACATAAAAATGATTGTGCACATGGTACTAGACCAGGCAGTGTTTCATTCTGTTGTGCATTGCGGTGCTATGAGTCGCAACCAACTTGGTGGCACCTAAACAGTAACAACAACAAAGAGAGATAAAAGGTCAAGGTTTTGGGACTGTCTTAGTTCATCTTATAAATTGTTCTTTTCTGCAGATCCTTTGTGCAACTCCCTCAGTGATTGATGATATAAGGCTTGACCCTTCTTTTCTAGCAGTTACTAAAAACAAGAATTCCTTGATAACCTACTGGGAAAAAATTAGGATCACATTCTGTCTGTTTGCATTAGGTGCCAGGGTCATCGGGCAAAGGTTGTGTAGTGATCAAATGGGAAATAAGATACCAGCAATACTGTTTATGGAAGTCTTTTAAAGCTACACAGGGGAGGTAGGTGCTTTAGAAAACTGTCATGCCATGAACATTCATCTAGCAGTTGTTGGAGGGCACTGATAACAAATCAATTAGGGCATGAAACAGGATGTGGGCAATAAGCACAGAAGAAAGAATCCAAGAACCTTTTCAAAGGGAAAAAGAACAAAATATGGTGATATAATATAGAGAAAAAAGAAAAGTGATTTCAAAATGTCTAATATGCTAACTAATAAGGTCAGTGGTTCAGATCTACCAGGCATTCCTTGGAAACCCTACTCTGTCATGCAATGTCACTATGTGTCAGAATTGATTTGATGGCACCCAACAATATCAACAATAAGAGATCCAGGTGCAAATAAGCCCTGAATGATAAAAATGGGGAAGGTAAAAACAGGTGGTTTAACATAGAAGAGGAAGAAAAGTATATGCCAAGAATACTGAATCTGAGGTAAATGGAAGCCTCAGATAGCAATTAGAAATCTGGGACTAGCTTCAAGAGATCAGGACAAGGAATCCCAAGCATAGAAATGATACTGAGTGGTGGGAGTAATGAACTGGGGGTGAGTGAATGAGGAAGCCAAGAGATAGATAAAAATATACAAAGGACTGAGGACAGGGTGTGAAACCCCTGGGACAAGGAGGAGGGAAAGAGCAAACCAAGCAAACCAAGGACAGATCAGACAGACAGGCCAAAGGAAAACTATGGAATTCAGCAGACAAGCATCTTTAAGAAACATAAGGGGATGGAGTCAAGATGGCAGACTAAGCACATGTCTCCCTATATCCCTCTGGAAACCAAGACCTGAATCGACAATCAGATGGAGACTTCTGATCACCTAATCAGCCCCTGGACACGGCACAGGGCTGTTAATTTGGACTTCATACCACTGAGCAAAAAACCTCCTCTCTTTCGCTGACTCCTGCTCCTGGCTAGCCCTGGCTCTCACGGACTGAAGGTAAATGCACGGTTTTGACTTTTTCTTTCTTTGTCTTGGCCAGTGGGCGGAGCTGGGTCTTGCCTAGCAGCCAGACTCAGACAAGCTGCTGGCGGGATAGGCAGGCGAAATTCCCATATTTTGAGAACCAGGCTTAGGACTCTGTTAATCTAGCCACTTTGGGCCTGTCTTTTTATCTCTGCCACAGCAGGGTCTGTACAGATTCCCACTGCCAGTGTGCGGGATGCCGTGTTGGGTGCGGAGATTTTAGCGAGACCTAATTCTTAGCCTGGGAGCCAGTGCCTCCAAACAGGACAGTGCTTCTCTGACAGAAAAGCAGTAATTTTCACAGTGTCTGCTACGATGGGGGTCCTGCAACAGGAGCAGAGGAATCACTACCTCTCGGCACCTTTAGCCACTCTATCTGCTGCCTGTGTGGAGGGCGCCATCTTGGATATGGTGGCCGCAGCTGGACCTAATTCTTAGCTTGGGAGCCAGAGCCTGCCCACAGGAGAGTGCTTTTCTACCACAAAAGCAGTACTCTACACAGTGTCACCTAAGGCTGGGCCCTGTCAGCAGAAGCCAACAGGGCAGTAGCGTTGCTGTATTCTGAACTAGTTAGTATCATCTGGGGTTGGATATAGACGTGCTTACATTGCCACTTGGGAAGAGGGACCTCTACACCTAAAAACCTGACTGACTTGGGAAGTGATCAGATACCTTTTGCTTTACATTTTAAGACAGCCTAGAGAAACATCCGACTCGATGGCACTTGGCTTGGCCTATTTAGAGAAACATCTGCAATCCATCCTCACAGTATCTCTTCCAGCCTCTACTTACTCACATGGGACCCAAAAAGCAACAGATACTTGTCGCACACAAGAAATCAGCCATAGCTTCAGAAGGCTCCCAAACAAGGCAACCAAGGAGTTTTCCAGATGAAGAAACTTTTCTGAAAGCATCGGAAAGTGAATACAAAATGATTATATACAGAGCCTTTCTAGACCTTATACTAAATTCAGCAGACCAGAAGGAGAAATTAAATAAGCTGTTCAATCTGATGGAACACCAGTGCTCTGAAATCCAACATATTAAGAACAAAATCAAAGACATAGAAACTTCAGTGCAAACCAAGAAAATAGAATGGAACAAATGGAAAAAAGAATTTCTGACTTGGAAGACAGAGCTACTGATGCCAGCGTCTATGAGCAGAAATCAGAAACAAGAAACAAGAAAAATGAAGACGCAGTAAGAAGCATGTGGGACTCTCTTAAGAGGAACAACCTTCAATTAATTGGAGTCCCTGAACAAGGTGAGACATCTGGGAAAACAGAGAGTATTGTTGCTGAGCTGCTGAAAGAAAACTTCCCAGACACCATGAAGGAAGAGAATGTAGACATCTCAGATGCATATCATATGCCACCCAATACAGATCTCAAAAGAATGACTCCAAGACATTATAATTAAGCTTAACAAAATGAAACATAAGCAGCAACTCTTAAAGGCAGCAAGACTCAAAGCAAAGCTAGCATTCAGTGGGAAACCCTGTAGGCTCCAGTCAGATTTCTCAGCAGAAACCATGCTGGCACAGAGACAGTAGCACAACACATTCAAAGCCTTGAAGGAGAAGAGCTTCCAACCAAGAATTATACATCCTGCAAAACTATCTTTCAAATACAAAAATGAAATTAAGACATTCCCAGATAAACAGAAACTCAGAGACTTTGTAAAAGCCTAACCCAAACTACAAGAAATATTGAAAGAAGTTCTTGGCTCTGGCTTAGAAGAACGAAACCACTAACTTTATATTTTAGAATGACACACTACTCAAAACTCTACTCAGTTAGGGAAGGCTCCAAAGTCAATCACAGCTTTAATACAGAAAGAAGCAATCCAGTGATCATCATGAAAACTATGGTGCCATCATATTAAAAAGAGGGATATACTACAATCATTATAATCCTTCCAGATGGAGAGGAAGATGACAAGACTGGTAGTAATTAAAATTGGGTTTATATATAGTTTATTAAGGGGGATCATAGGGGCAGCCATAAAGCACAATAAAAAAGCAACATACCGTATAAAGAAATGTAACACAGGAGTCTCAACAACTACAAAACAAGCTCTGAAAAAAGTGAGAAATCAACTCACAAAAAAGAATGTCCCAGAACAGACTAATACGATCAACAGAGAAAACATCAACACAAAAATAAAAATATCACAATGGCAGCAGTGAACACTTACCTATCAATAATTACAGTAAAGAGACGTCGAGTGGCATCTTGGATCAAAAGACATGACCCATTCCTATGTTAACTACAAGAAACTCGCTTGAGACCTAAAGATAGGAACAAACTGAAAATTAAAGGATGGAAGACTATATATCAAGCTAACAATGGACAAAGAAGAGCAGGTGTGGCAATTCTAGTCTCAGACAAAATCAATTTTAATGTAAAATCCACCATCGTGGACAAAGATGGACACTATTGCTGAAAGGTTCAGTACACAGGGAAGACTTAACTATATTAAATATTTATGCACCTGATATCAAAGCATCTAAGTACATCAAAGAAACACTGACTATACTCAAAAAAGAGTTAGATGACTCCACAATAATAGTGGGAGACTTCAACACTCCACTCTCAATACTGGACAGATCATCTAGAAAAAAGCTCAGTAAAGATACAGAAGACCTATTGCCACAATTAACCAACTAAACCTCATTGATATATACAGAACTTTCCACCCATCAGCGGACAACTACACCTTCTTCTCCAGTACACATGGAACATTCTCCAGAATTGACCATGTGTTAGGACATAATGCAATTCTTAACAAAATCTGTACCACTAAATTACTGCAAAGCGTCTTCTCAAAACATAAAGCCATAAAAGTTGAAATCAATAGCAGAAAAAACGTAGATAAAAAGTGGAACTCTTGGAAACTAGAACAACATCTTGCTCAAAAAAAATGGGTTATAGAAGAAATCAAGGATGAAATAAAGAAATTCATGGATTCCAATGAGAACGAAAACACTTCCTACCAGAACCTATGGGATACAGCCAAAACAGTGCTCAGAGGTGTGTTTATCTCCATAAATGCACACATCTGGAAGGAAGAAAGAAACCAAATCAAGGAAGTAACCCTACAGCTTGAACAAACAGAGACCAACAGAGGAACCCCTCAGGCAGCAGAAGAAACCAGATGTTGAAGATTAGAGCAGAGCTAAATGAATTAAAGATTAGAAAAACAATTGAAAAAATTGAAAAGACCAAAAGCTAGTTTTTTTTGAAAAGATCAACAATATTGACAAACCACTGGCTAAACTTACTAAAGAAAAGCAGGAAAAGAAACAAATAACCCAAATAAGAAATGAGAGGGGGTTGTCATAACAGAGCAAGAAGAAATAAAAAACACAGTAACAAAATACTTTCAAAGACTGTACTCTAAGAAATTTGAAAACCGAGAGTAAATGGACAAATTTCTTGATTCATATCACCTACCAAAACTAACACACAAGGTGAAGCAGGGCAACTTAATAAACCCATCAGAAAGGATGAGATTGAAAAAGTCATCAAAAATCCGCCAAGCAAAAAAAGTCGAGGCCCAGATGGCATCACCACAGAATTCTACCAAGCTTTTACAGAAGAGTTATCTCCAGTACTACTGAGACTATTTCACAGTATAGAAAGGATGGAGTACTCTGAAACTCATTCTATGAAGCCAGCATAACCCTGATACCAAAGCCAGGGAAACACCCAACAAAGAAGGAGAACTACAGACCAATATCACTCATGAATCTAGATGCAAAAATCTTCAACAAAATTCTTACCAATAGAATAAAACAACATATCCAAAAAATAATCCATAATGACCAAGTTGGATTCATACCAGGGATGCAAGGATGGTTCAACATCAGAAAAACAATTAATGTGATTAACCACATAAATAAAACAAAAGACAAGAATCACCTGATTCTCTCCACTGATGCAGAAAAGACATTTGATAAAGTCAACACCCATTCATGCTAAGAATTCTTAGCAAAATAGGCATAGACGGCAAATTCCTCAACTCAATAAGGGCCATTTATACAAAGCCAATTGCCCACGTCATACTGAATGGAGAGAGACTGAAACAATTCCCTTTGAGAACAGGAACTAGACAAGGATGCCCACTTTCACCTCTCCTATTCAACATTGTACTAGAAGTTCTAGGCAGAGCAATTAAACAAGACCAAGAAATAAAGGGCATCTGCATCGGCAAAGAAGAAGGCAAAACCTGCCTGTTTGCAGATGATATGATTGTATATGCAGAGAATCCCGAAGAATCTATAAGTAAACTACTCAAACTGATAAAAGAGTTCAGCAAAGTCTCAGGATACAAGATAAACATAAGTAAATCAGTAGGATTCCTTTATACCAACAACGAGACTGTTACCGAAGAAATCATCAAATCAATACCATTTACTATAGCCCCTAAGAAGATAAAGTACCTAGGAATTAATCTAACCAGAGAAATAACAGACCTTTACAAAGAGAGCTACAAGCACTTACTACAGGAACTTAAGAGAGACTTAGATAAATGGAAAAACCTACCCTGCTCATGGATGGGAAGACTTAACATTGTGAAAATGTCTACTTGACCCAAAGCAATCTACTTATATAAGGCAATCCCAATTCAGGTTCCAGCATCTTTTTTTTTAATGAGATGGAGAAACAAATCACCAATTTTGTTTGGAAAGAGAAAAAGCCCCGGATAAGTAAGGTACTAATAAAGAAGAAGAACACATTGGGAGGCCTCTCATTACCCGACCTTAGAATATATTACACTGCCACAGTGGTCAAAACAGCCTGATACTGGTATAAGAACAGACAGATCAATCAATGGAACAGAATTGAGACCCAAGTGGTGACACCATCTGCTTATGAACAGTTGATATTTGACAAAGGCCCTAAGGCATTAAACTGGGATAAAAACAGTATCTTCAACAAATGGTACTGGCAAATTGGATATCCATCTGCAATAAACTGAAACAAGATCGATATCTTACACCTTATACGAAAACCAACTCCAACTGGATAAAAGACTTAAATATCAAACCTAAAACAATAAAGCTCATCCAAGAAAACTTAGGAACAAAAATGGAAGTTTTAGTACACAATGTGGACAGACTTCAAAATCTGTCAAACAAACCACAATCAACACAAGAGATAATAGATAAGTGGTAACTATTAAGAATCGAACACTTTTGCTCATTCAAAGAAGTTATTAATAGAATTAAAAGAACACCTACAGAATGGGAAGAAAATATTTGGCAACTCTATGTCAGACCGATGCCTGATTTCCATAATCTATAAGATACTACAAAATATCAATAATAAGAAGATAAAATCATCCAGTTAAGCAATGGGCAAAGGAGATGGACAGACATTTCTCTACAGAGGAGATCCAGGCAGCCAAAAAACACATGCGGACATGTTCATGACCTTTAGTTTGTAAAGAAATTCAAATCAAGATGACAGTGAGATACCATCTCACCCCAACAAGGTTGGCCATGATCCAAAAAACACAGAACAACAAATGCTGGAGAGGCTGTGGAGAAAGTGGAACTCTCCTACACTGTTGGTCGGGTTGCAGAATAGTCCAGCCTCTTTGAAAAGCAATCTGGCGCTTCCTTAATAAAAGGGATATAAGTATACCACTTGACCCAGTTGTTCTACTTCTCGGAATATATCCTACAGAATCAAGGCCTTTCACACCAATGGACACATGCACAATAATGTTTATCGCAGCACAGTCCATGATAACAAAAAGATGAAATCAACCCAGGTGCTCAACAACAGAAGAATGGATAGGTAAACTATGGTACATATACTCAGTGGAGCACTACGCGATGATAAAGAATAACGATGATTCCAGGAAACATCTCCTAACCTGGTTTCAACTGGAAGACATTATGTTGAGTGAAAGTAGTCAGCGACAAAAGGACAAATATTGTATGAGACCTCTACGATAAGATCTCAAAAACAGACTTGTGTATAGAAGAAAAGACTCTTTGACAGCTGCAAGGGAGGGGAGAAAGGGAGTGCGAGGGGGGAGGGTTTAGATTAGATAGTTGCTAGGTATCTGGTTGGGTGAAATTGGTGATAGCACACATCAGAAACAAGAACAATATTAAGTGGACTTCAGCATAACTTGAATACTCCTTCCATCTTAACCCAATATTGCAAGGATAGAGTAGCTGGGGCAGGGGGCAGGGGACCATGCTCTTAGGCAAAATCAAGGCCAATTGGCACAACTAGCGTTTTGCTAAGAGGGCTCTCTGCACATTGGTGAGTGGCGTCTGGGGTCTTAGAAGCTGCCAAGCTGCCATCTGAGGGCACAGCAAATGGTCCCAACTCAGCAGGAACGGATGCTCACCGAGGACCAAAACGACATGGTGTAAAGACAACCCACAAGACAGGGAGACCCACATCAGTGGATGCCTTCATCGACTTGGGACCTGAAGAACAGGATGGTGCCCAGCCACCACCAGTGATAGCCGCAATGGAGCTCAGTAAGTTGAGTCTCACTGGCAACACAAGAATAAAAAGGGTTGCACCCTGAGATCTCCACTAAAAGACCTCAATTGATGGTCCAGCGGTTTCGGGGTTCCCCTGGGAGCATGGCCCCTCGCCCTGATGCTGCCCTTGACCGTAAACCATAACGAAGGTCCACGCTTCAGACAGGAATGGATTGGACTTGGCGATGCATAGTGACCAAGTTGGTTGCACTTTATGGTTCTGTACATCTATAGGATGTCATCCTGCTGACCTCTGGCTGGAGGACGGAGAGTAGGTGGAGAGGAGGGGAAAGAAGACTGTTGGGAGAACGAGACATGTATGGAGCAGAGAGGAATAGTGTGCTGTCACCAGACAGGGAGAGTAGTGGAAGCTGCATAGAGGTGGGCATGTAAATTTACATGGGAATGTACATTTTCACTCAGTCATATTAAATAAAAAAAAAATGAAAAGAAACATAAAACACCTACAATTTCTATAGGTGTGAAACTTACCAGTGTACATGGTCCATTAAAAAAGAATATTCTTTCTACATTGTGAAATAGGACCAGGTTATAAAATAAAAGCTTCTTTTTCTTTGAAGAACAGAAATTTATTTTCTCACTTTTCAGGAACCTAGAAGCCCAAATTCAGGAAGCCAGCAATAGGGGAAGACTCTGTCAACTCTGGGGGAAAGTTGTTGTCTCTGGGCTTCCGTTCTTCAGTTTCTTGGTGGTCTTCATGTCAGATCTATCTTCCCCTTATTTTTTTTGCTTATTTTTGTATCTATGCTGTTCATTTTTCTAAAAAAATAAAATAAGTTTTTTAAAAAGTTGCCTTGCCTTATCGCAAATACTGTTTTTTCATGGACTTGCCTTCCTTCACAGTGTTGTTGTTAGGTGCTGTCAAGTCAGTTCCAACTCATAGTGACCATGTGCACAACAGATAGAAACACTGCCTGGTCTTTTGCTGTGTCTACAATCATTTTTATGCCTAAGCCCATCATTGTGTCCACTGTGTCAGTCCATCTTATCAAGGATCTTCCTCTTTCTCACTGACTCTCCACACTACCAAGCATGATGTCCTTCTGCCAGGATTGATCCCTCCTGTCAATATGTCCAAAGTATGGAAGACGCAGTCTCACCATCTTTGCTTCCAACTAGCACTCTGGTTGTACTTCTTCCAGAAGTGATCTGTTTGTTCTTTGGGTGGTCCGTTGTACATTTAACATTCTTCTCCAATACCACAATTCAAAGGTATCAATTCTTCTTCTGTCTTCTTTGTTCAATGTCCAGCTATTTTGTGCATATGGTACCACAGATTGGGTCAGGCATACTTTAGTCTTCAAGGTAACATCTTTTCAATGCTTTAAAGAGATCGTTTGCAACAGAGTTTCCCAGTGCAATATGTCTTTTGATTTTTTGACTGCTGCTTCCATGGGCATTGACTGTGGACCCGAGTAAAATGAAATCCTTGACAACCTCAATCCTTTCTCCATTTATGGCAATGTTGCTTACTGGTCCAGTTGTGAGGATTTCTGTTCTCTTGATGTTGAGGTGCGATCCATGCTGGAGGCTGTGATCTTCCATCTTCATCAGTAAGTATTTTAAATCTTCTTCACTTCCAGCAAGTAAAGTGGTGTCATCTACATAACAGAGGTTGTTAATGAGTCTTCCTCCAATCCTCATGTCTTGTTCTTCTTCATATAACCCAGCTTCTCGGATTATTTACTCAGCATACAGACTGAAAAGGTATGGTGAAAGGATACAACCCTGACACACCTTTCCTGACTTTAAATCCTGTAGTGTCTTCTTGCTCTGTTTGCACAGCTGCCTCTAGATTCGTAAACAGATTCCTTAAGAGCACAATTAAGAGTTCTGGAATTCCCATTTTATGCAATGTTAACCATAATTTGCCATGATCCACACAGTCACATGCTTTTGCATAGTCATTAAAACACAGGTAAACATTTTTCTGGTATTCTCTGCTTTCAGCCAAGATCATCTGACATCAGCAATGATATCTCTGATTCCACATCCTCTGCTGGCTGAGTCGAGCTTGAATATCTGGCAGTTTCTTGTCAATATGCTGTTGCAGTCACTTTTGAATGATCTTGAGTAAAATTTGACTTGCATATGACATTAATGATATTGTTGGGTAATTCTCACATTTCAGTTGGATCGCCTTTCTTTGGAATGGGCATAAATATGGATCTCTTCCAGTCAGTTGGCCAGATAGCTGTCCTCCAGATTTCTTGGCATAGACGAGTGAGTACTTCCAGTGCTGCATCTCTTTGTTGAACTGTCTCAATTGATAGTCCATCAATTCCTGAGCCAAGCCAAGTGCCGTCGAGCTGGCTATCAATTCCTAAAGCTTGTTTTTTTCCTGTGTCTTCAGTGCAGCTTCAAATCCCTCCTTCAGTACCATCGATTCCTGATCCTGCCTCTTCAAAGGGCTGAACATTGATCAGTTCTTTCTGGCAAAATGACTCTGTGTATTCCTTCTATCTTCTTTTGATGCTCTGTAAGTCATTTAATATTTTCCCTGTAGAATCCGTCACTATTGCAATGCGAGGCTTGAATTTTTTCTTCATGTTTTTCAGCTTAAGAAATGCGGAATGTGTTCTTCTCTTCTGGTTTTCCATTTCCAGCTCTTTGCACATGTGATTATAGTACTTTATCTTCTTGAGCTGCCCTTTGAAATCTTTTGTTTAGGTCTTTTAATATGCCATTCCTTCCTTTTGCTTTAGCTGCTCGACATTCGAGAGCAAGTTTCAGAGTCTCCTGATATCCGGTTTGGTCTTTTCTTTCTTTCCTGTCTTTTTAAGGACGTGTTGCTCTCTTCATGAATGACGTCTTTGATGTCATTCCACAATTCATTTGGTCTTCTGTCATTAGCGATCAACACATCAAATCTGTTCTTGAGATGGTCTTTAAACTCAGGAAGAATGTACTTTGGTTCTCGTGGATTTGTTCTAATTTTCTTCAGTTTCAATTTGAATTTGCAGATGAACAATTGATGATTGGTGCCACAGTCAGCAGCTGTTCTTGTTCTGATTGCTGATATCGGCTTTTCCATCATCTTTTTTTCACAGATGTTTTCCATTTGGTTCCTGTGTATTCCATCTGGTAAGGTCCATGTGTACAGTCACTGTTTGTGTTGGTTAAAAAAGATATTTGCAGTGAAGAAGTTGTTAGTCTTGCAAAATTCTATCATGCAATGTCCAGCATTATTTCTGTCACCAAGGCTGTATTTTCCAACTACCGATCCTTCTTCTTTTTTCCAACTTTTGCATTCCAGTCACCCGTGATTTTCAAGCATGTTTGATCAATTTCAGACTGAAAAAACTGGTAAAAATCTTCAGTCTCTTCATCTTTGATCTTAGTGGTTTATGTAAATTTGAACAATAGTCATAGTAACTGGCCTTCCTTGTAGGCATATGGATATTATTCTATCACTAACAGCACTGTACTTCAGGACAGATCTTTAAACATTCTTTTTGATGATGAATGCAACACTGTTCCTCTTCAGGTTTTGGTTCCCAGCACAGTAAACCATAGGAGCATCAGATTCACAATAGCCAATCCATTTCAGCTCACTAATGCCTAGGACATCAATGTTTATGCATTCCATTTCATTTTTGATGATTTCCAGTTTTCCTAGATTCATACTTCGTACATCCCATATTCTGATTATTAATGCATATTTGCAGCTGTCTCTTCTCATTTTGAGTCATGCCACATCAGCAAATCGAGATCCATCCACAACGTTAAGGTCATCTCTGTTTGAAGAGGCAGCTCTGCCCCAGTCATCTTCCAAGTGCCTTCCAACCTGAGGTGCTCATTTTCCAGCACTATATCTGACAACGTTCTGCTACTATTCATAAGGTTTTCCCTGGCTAATTCTTGTTAGAAGTAGATTGACGGGTCCTTCTTCCTAGACTGTCTTAGTCTGGAAGCTCATCTGAAACCTGTCTACCATGGATGACCCTACTGGTACCTGTACTGGTGGCTTAGCTTCCAGCATCACAGCAACAAGCAAGCCTCTACTGACAGACAAGTGGGGGCTGCTCACTCTATCTTTACTCCGCCTGTCAGCTAAGATGCGTAATCAATGCAATCTTCCAGAACTCCACAGGGCAAAACAATCTCCCACCAACCAAGAATACCCAGTCAGTGCAATCAGCCCAGAACTCTACAGGGCAGAGCAGTTCTCTACCAGCTAAGATATCCAGTCAACGCAGTCAGCCCAGAACTCTGCAGAGCAGAAGAGTCTCCCACCAGCTAAGGTACCTGATCAACACAGTCAGCCTGGAACTCTGCCTTTCTACCAATATTTACCCTCAATTGTAAAAATAAGTCAAAGACACTCATTTAAAGCAAAAGGAATATCACTGTAAGATGTTAAGATATTTGGATCTCACGTTCTTCTTTCCCCTTTGGACATAGCCATTTAATAAGGCCTTCTTTCCACAGATTAAAATGAAGACTAGAGGGTTGATGTAGTCTGTAAGAATTTTTATTTTCAAAAGTGCATTTTAGCATAAGCCATGAAGACAAGTGACCAGAGGCATAACTCGGGAGGGGAGCAGGTAGAGTGCCTCATATGCCTGCCCTGGGTGGAGCTTGAGCCCTTCATTCATTAAAAAACAAAAACTGCATTTTTTCTTGCTTTCTTAAAAGTAATGCAAAAGGTTGTGTCATGTTTTATCTTATAGGCACGAGAGCCTGGGAAAAATTCTTCAGTGTGAAAACATCTATCACGAAGGTCAGCGTATTGGCTGTTCCTTTCATCTGAAGTCTCCCAGTGAACCAGGTAGCATCCAGATAATGGTCAAGGATAATGCTGGAAAAATTAGACCGTCTTTCACTGTTTTGCACTTAAATTCCCATGGTAAGTTTCAGAAGTTCTCTATGATAGTGGGGATAAAAGTATTCTGTTTTTTGAACAATCAGTGCAAGTAAAGACTGATGATTACAGTCTTAAGATCTTCTCAAAACAAAGGATTATATTTATGGATACCTTTCTTTAACAGGGAATAGGGAAAACCTGGTGTCATAGTGGTTAAGTGCTATGGCTGCTAACCAAAAGATCATCAGTTCAAATCTACCAGGCATTCCTTGGAAACTCTATGGGGTAGTTCTACTCTGTCCTGTAGGGTTGCAATGAGTCAGAATCAACTTGACGTCAGTGGTATTTTTCTTTAATAGGAAACCCTGGTGGCACAGTGGCTAAGAGCTCAACTACTAACCAAAAGATCAGTGGTTTGAATCCATCAGCCGCTCCTTGGAAACCTTATGGGCCAGTTCTGATCTATCCTTTAGGGTTGCTGTGAGTCAGAATCAGCTCAACAGGAATGTGTTTGGTTTTGGGTTCTGATTGTTTGATAGATCCCTTTTAAAGAAACAAGCTTGGAAATTTTGATGTTTATTGAGCACATGTTTTGCCAGATGTTATGTCCCTGTTTACTTAGAGCATTTGGAGAACTAAGACTGGCACCTATGCTATCTGGCTCTAAGAGCTATTCTCTTTTCACTTAAGCTACTTGGGCAGATGATGCTACAGAATAAGCATGATCATATATACTTCTTGAATTAGCTATCTGTTAGAAAATTCTCACAAATTTGAGATGGTGTAGTAAAAGGATGATATTAAAAATATTTAGCACTCTGTATGGCACCAAAAACCAAAAAACCACTGCTGTTGAGTTATGTTTGACTCATAGCAACCCTAGATGTCAGAGTAGAACTGCCCCATAGAGTTTCCAAGGACCACCTGGCGGATTTGAACTGCGGAACTTTTGGTTAGCAGATGTGTAATCAAAATAACAAGCATGGCTGTACCTGGGTATATTAGCTGAATGTAGGCCTAGTAGAAAGATCTGCCAACTTGAAACCAAAATATGTGGTTGAGGTCCTAGCTCCTCTACTTTGGACAACATGTAGAAATTCTCGTTAACTGGTCCTCATCTGTAAAATGGGATGCGTGGTTCCTCTTGAGCACCTCAAAGGGTTATTATACATTCCAAATGATATCAGGTGTACACAAAACCAAAAAACCAAACCCAGTGCCACTGAGTTGATTCCAACTCATAGTGACCCTATAACACAGAGTAGAACTTCCCCATAGGGTTTCTAAGGAATGCCTGGCAGATTTGAACTGCTAACCTTTAGGTTAGAAAATGTAGCACTTAACTACTGTACCACCAGGATTTCCAAGGTATACACAAGCATTTTTTAAATCTCTGAAGCAGAATACTGTGTTGTGGTTTATTTATTTGTTGTAATATCCTAGTAGAGAGCTCAGATTCTGTCTAAATGGTATAAATGATTTATTGTAAGCAAATAGTCATCAACTGAAAAATGCTTCTAAGTCTTAGAGCAGAACATGATTTAAAATGTCATTAGATAATGATGGAAAACCTGATGGTGTATTGGTTAAAAGTTCAGCTGCTAACCAGGTCAGTGGTTCATATCCACCAGGCACTCCTTGGAAACTGTATGGGGCAATTCCACTCTGTCCCTTAGGGGCTCTGTGAGTTGGAATCGACTCAACAGCAACAGGTTTTGAATGGGTTTGTATAGTTCGGGAAGTGAATTCTAATAGTGGACCAAAGGCAGCCTGTAGCCCAGGGAAGGAACGTGAGAATACCTTGTCAAATGGGGTAATCTGAAGCAAAGTCCTTTGCTTTCCTCCCTCTTGCTTGACACGTTGTCCTAGATGGGCCTTTTAAAGCTCGTTTTACTGCTCTTCCTCCTAGATGTTAATGGTGACATAAAAGATGATTGTTCTCAGCTAGAAGATGTCCTTTTCAAGTTGTTTTCTGTTAATTATTCCTTCTCTTCTATTGCTTCATATTAAACATAGTTGACTCCTGAAAGTCCACATTGGCAGTGAGTCCAGGACCACAATCAGTTAAGCATTTGGCTTCTAACTAAAAGGTTGGTGGATCAAACCAACCAGCTTCACATGAGAAAGACCTGGCAATCGGCTTCCAGGAAGATTACAGCCAAGAAACCCCTATGGGAGAGTTCTGCTCTGTCACATGGGTTGCTCTCAGTCAGAATGGACTTGATAGCATGTAACAACAGCATTTTTAATTGTGATCTTTGATTGTTATGTATAAGTGACATTTGTGAAAACCTCTTGTACCTGGAGCCTTTTACCTATCAGTTGAAGGCACATTTGAATCACAGCACTCCTTGTCGGTATTCTGTGTGTTGCAATTGGATGTCCTAATAATAGCGCACTCTTTTCTTACTTGATGCAGGCTACAGTTCATGTAATCTGTCAGACACTCCAAAAGTGTTCTTTAAATCCATGTTACTAGGCAGTTGTTTTAATCAGCTAGTGCTGCTCTAACAGAAATACCACAGAGTGGATGGCTTTAACAAAGGAAGGTTTATTCTTACACAGTCTGGTAGGCTACAAGTCCAAATTCAGGATGTCTGTTCCACAGGAAGGCTTTTCCCCTTGTGAGCTCTGGAGGAAAGTCCAATATTGCATCAGTTTTTGTCCAGGGAGCATCTTGGGGCAGGAACCTGAGGTCTGAAGGAGGCAGTCATCTTTCGGTGCAGCTTTCTTGGTGGTGTGAGCTTCCCAATTCTCTGTGAGCTACCCTTTCCTTTTATCTCTTGTAGGATGAAAGGATTAAGGGTGGGGCAAGCAATACTCCCGGGAAGTTCCCTTTACAGTGGAGCAGGGAGGTGATCCTGTGAAGGGATTTACAGTCCCACCCTAATCCTTTAACATACAACACAACAAAATCACAAAATGGAGGACAATCACGAAATATTGGGAATCATGGCCCAGCCACATGGCTACATATATTTTTGGGGGGACAAAATCCAATCCATGACAGTAGCTATACATAAATTTCTTCCATTAATTGTGGCTAATCAGGAATTCTACAACTATATGTCTGATCATGGTAAGACCATTAAAAGCATCAGCTCTATTTTATTTTATTTTTTAAAACAATGTACTTTAGATAAAGATTCACTGAATAAATCAGTTTGTTACTAAACAGTTAGTGCAAATACTGTTTTTTGACATTGGCTAATAATCCATGAGATGTCAACACTCGCTTTTTGACCTTGAGTTCCCTATTAGTAGCTTTTTTGTGTCCCACTCATCAGCTCTATTTTAATTTAACTTGGTGACTTTCATTATCCCTGGTCATCTATGTGTCTCATCAAAATAAACTCTGGAAGCTAATTTGTATTCTTCTATTTCTATCTTCCAGTGAAACCTGATCCTCCAGATATTAAAAATCTTTCCTTCAGAGATGATGGATTGTATGTGGAATGGAAAAATCCAGAGAGTTTTAAGAGTGGATGCTTACGTTATGAAGTACAAGTCAATAACAGCCATACTATTTTAAGAAATTTTCATGTAAGTTTTTTCTTTTAATTTGGCTTTATTTAGATAAAAATATCAATGAAATGTAGCTTTTAAATTTGTCACTGTAAGCTGCTGATGATAATGATATTTCTCGTCTGAAACGGGGTATGCTAGGCAGGTTGCATGTTTGTGGTAGTATGTTCAAGCCATTCATTAACTCAACTACTCAATAAGTTTTTAAAGATCTACCACGTGCCAGGCCCTGTTTTATGTGCTGGAGATAAGACAGTGAACATGATACATGACAAACAAGCTGTTTCTCCCCCACCCATGAAACTTACATGTTAGAAAGTAAGTTTGTAAATCAAGAGGCTAATTTCACAGAATAAGTGTTAGGAAGCACCCACAGTGAGACAGCATCATTGAGAAGGACTGGGTAGACCTGGACAACATTAGGCAGGGCAGTCGTCGGAAGTGATGTCGTTTGGGACAAGACCAGAATGATGAGCAAGAGCCAGCCATGTGAAGATCTAGGCATAGCAGGAACAGCATATACAGAACTTCTGTGGCAGGAATGAGCTAGACATGCTGGAGAAGCAGAAAGGAGGCTGATGTGGCTGAAATATAGTAGGAAAAGTAGATTTAGCAAGCAGGAAGCAGGTCATGTAAATATTTAGAAACTAGTAAGGCCATTGGGTTTTTTTGGACTCTGTGGCAGTTAAGTGGTCAAATTCAAGTAGTCAGCTTTGCTGGGTTTCTATATGCTATTCAAACTCTAACATGAAGCATGCTAGTTACAGGCGTCCATTTGGCATTGCCTAGAATGTGGCATAACCTATAGATGTCAGTCCTATTGTTACACTTTGGAGTAGAGGTCACAAACTATGGCCTGCTACATTTTATATTTAATTCATCATGAGAGTTTCAAAATGCTTACTAAAATGATTCTGTGTTGACAGGCTGTAACTCCCGAGGGAGTAACCGGAGCGATAGCTGAAAAGAGCCCTTCTGGGAATTTGCAGAGGAATCTGTCTCCTGAAATATGCTAATCATCATTAGTTTCAGAAATGACAGTGTCCCTCCCTATACAGTACCACAAAGGAAAAAGCAAAGGACAGCCAAGTGGGGTGGGGGTGGTTGGATTTACAACAAAGTGAGTTATCAGAAAGTGAAATACACTTGATTACTCTAGATTTCACTGGTCTTTTTTCTCACTGAAATCCTGACACACATGCTATTTGTATTACTCATTTTGACACTGAATTATGCCACAGCTTTTAACCTGATCATGTCTGTATATCTTTTCTCTCCACTGAGAATACAAGCTCTGGTTGGAAGGAGTCAGGATATCTACTTTGTGCTATTCCTGCTACTTATCATAGCCAGCATGTATTTAGTGATTACTGCATACTAGGTGCCTTCATAAATATTATCCCTACATTAACTTCTTCAGTTCTCACAGCCACCTTAAGGAGCTAGGTCCTGTTATTTTGTACCCATTTTACAGATGAGGAAACAGTCTGAGGTTGAGCCTGAGGTTACTACATTTCATGTGACAGTAAAGACTGAAGCAAAGCTCTAATTCCAAAGCTTGTTAACCCCTGGGAAATACCTCAAAACTTCCTCTTAATAAAAACCAACAAAAATCAAACCCACTGCCGTCAAGTTGATTCTGACTCGTAGCGACCTTATAGGTCACAGTAGAACTGCCCCATAGAGTTTCCAAAGAACACCTGGTGGATTCGAACTGCTGACATTTTGGTTAGCAGACATAACACTTAACCCACTATGCCATCAGGGTTTCCTTCCTCTTAATAGCCAGCCAAGTGCCGTCAAGTCATCATTTATTGTTTGGTGTCCTAGTAGCATAGTGGTTACTCATTCAGCTGCTTATCAAAAGGTCTTCAGTTTGAATCCACCAGCTCCTTCTCAGAAAACACTATGGGAAAGTTCTACTCAGTCCTGTAGGCTCTCTATGAGTCACAATCCCCTTGATGGCAATGGACTTGGCACTGTTAACAATATGCTACAAAGATGTATGTTTCTAAGTGCTTGTTATCTGATAGCTCATTTGATTCTCATAACAAGCTGTGAAACGGGTACTATTTTAACCACTATTTTATTGAAAAATTGGGGCTCAGAGAGATTATGTAACTTGATACAGGACACACAGATCAAAGCCAGTATGAATTCAAATGTTGGTCTCTGTGTTTTATACTTTGACCAAGAATTCTTGGTATAATCTAATCTGTGTAATCATCACTTAGTAAATACTTGCTGAATTGAGTTACTTTTTCTACAAATTTCTGAACTAGAGAAGACAGAAATACAATGAGAATTATCTACCTAAAATCAAAACTATCGTCTATTTGGAATTAACTCTTTATATTCTAAGGAAATCCTAGTGGCACACTGGTTAAGTGCTACAGCTGCTAACCAAAAGGTCGGCAGTACAAATCCACCAGGTGCTCCTTGGAAACTCTATGGGGCATTTCCACTCTGTCCTACAGGGTCACTATGAGTTGGAATTGACTCGATGGCAGTGGGTGTAGTTTTTGGTATACTAACTTGCTCCTAACCCAAGTCATAATGTTTTCACTCGCCTCATATACATCCGGAAGCAGACAGTGAATAAGGAAGACAGAAGAAGAATTGACGCCTTTGAATTATGGTGTCAGTAAAGAATATTGAGTGTACCATGGACTGCCAGAAGAATGAACAAATCTATCTTGGAAAGAAGTACAGCCAGAATATTCCTCAGAAGCAAGTATGGCAAGACACTTTGTCTCGCGTACTTTGGACATGTTATCAGGAGGGACCAATCCCTGGAGAAGGACATCACACTTGGCAAAGGAAAGGGTCAGTGAAAAAGAAGAAGACCCTCAACAAAATGGGTATATACAGTGCCTGCAATAGTGGGCTCAAACATAGCAACAATTACGAGGATGGCACAGAACTGGCCGGTGTTCTGTTCTGTTGTGCATAATGCCACCACGATTTAAAACCAGCTTGAGAGCACCTAACAGCAACAACAACAGCAACAGTAAATACTTCAGTTTAATGTGCTCTCTCCTGGCAGATGTTCACCAGCTGCTTCTTTCTCTAGAATGTCGTCAGCTTTTTCAGTACTACTGGTTTTCAGCTCTGCTGGCTGGATATTTTTTTAAAATTTCTGCAAGAATTGTTGAGGAATTATTTTGCTTGGTGTTCCAGATAAAACATGAACTGGGCCATCACATGGGAGTTGTGGTCAAAGGTGACTCATGACAGAATCCTGAAGAAGGACTTTGACTACCCCTCCCCATCCCTGAAAACTAGCAGCTTGGTATCCTGTCCCCTAATTTTCCTTTTATTACTGTTGTATCTGAGAAGTTAATAAGAAATGAGAGGGAATTTTCATGTAAACAAGAACACAGAGTTTTACATCTGTGCAGTGGATTCCTGACTTTGGAAGTTATCGTCTGGGAGATGGCCCAGGGGAGGGAGGCATCAGCCTGCAGTCTGATCCTTCAGTGTTAGTTGGCACTTGGGACTCTCCTGAGGCCTCTGGTTACAAATGGTCAGCAATGGAGTAGACCAGCTCTTGAGTGGCTTTTTCAAGGAATTGGTCCATTTCCCCTAGGTTTTCAAATTTGTTAGAGTACAGTCTTTCATAGTATTCTGTTATGATGTTTTTGATTTCTGTTGCATCTGTGGTGACAACTCCCTTCTCATTTCTAATTTGGGTTATTTGTTTCCTTTCCTGCTTTTCTTTAGTAAGTTTAGCCAGTGGTTTATCAATTTTGTTGATCTTTTCAAAAAACCAGCTTTTGGTCTTCTCGATTTTTTCAATTGTTTTTCTATTCTCTAATTCATTTAGCTCTGCTCTAATCTTTATGATCTCCTTTCTTCCGGTGCCCGAGGGGTTCCTCTGTTGTTCTCTTTCTACTTGTTCAAGCTGTAGAGTTAGTTCCTTGATTTGGTTTCTTTCTTCCTTCCTGATGTGTGCATTTATGGAGATAAACAGACCTCTGAGCACTGCTTTGGCTGTATCCCATAGGTTCTGGTAGGAAGTGTTTTCGTTCTCATTGGAATCCATGAATTTCTTTAATTGATCCCTGATTTCCTCTATAACCCATGTTTTTTTGAGCAAGACGTTGTTCAGTTTCCAAGAGTTCCACTTTCTATCTCTGTTTTTTCTGCTGTTGATTTCAACTTTGATGGCTTTATGATCTGAGAAGATGCTTTGCAGTAATTCAATTGTATGGATTTTGTTGAGCATTGCATTATGGCCTATCACGTGGTCAATTCTGGAGAATGTTCCATGTGCACTGGAGAAGAAGGTGTAGTTGTCTGCTGATGGGTGGAAAGTTCTGTATATACCAATGAGGTTTAGTTGGTTAATTGTGTCAGTGAGGTCTTCTGTATCTTTACTGAGCTTTTTTCTAGATGATCTGTCTAGTAATGAGAGTGGAGTGTTAAAGTCTCCCACTATTATTGTGGAGTCATCTAACTCTCTTTTGAGCATAGTCAGTGTTTCTTCGACATATTTAGGTGCTCTGACATTAGGTGCATAAATGTTTAATATAGTTAAGTCTTGCTTGTGTACTGAACCTTTCAGCAGTAAATAGTGTCCATCTTTGTCCACGATGGTGGATTTGACATTAAAGTTGATTTTGTCTGAGATTAGAATTGCCACCCCTGCTCTTCTTTGTTCATTGTTAGCTTGATATATATTCTTCCAACCTTTAATTTTCAGTTTGTTCCTGTCTTTAGGTCTCAAGTGAGTTTCTTGTAGACAACATATGGATGGGTCATGTCTTTTGATCCAAGATGACACTCGGTGTCTCTTTACTGGAGCATTCAGTCCATTCACATTCAATGTAATTATTGATAGGTATGTGTTCACTGCTGCCATTGTGATATGTTTATTTTTATGTTGATGTTTTCTCTGTTGTTCTTATTAGTCTGTTCTGAGACACTCTTTTTTGTGAGTTGATTTTTCACCTTTTTCAGAGCTGGTTTTATAGTTGTTGAGACTCGTGTGTTAGATTTCTTGAAATGGTATGATACATCTTTGTTGTACTTTACAGCTGCCCCTATGAACCCCCTTAATAAACTATTTATAAACCCAATTTTAATTACTACCAGTCTGGTCATCTTCCTCTCCATCTGGAAGGACTATAATGACTGTAGTACATCCCTCTTTTATTATGATGACACCATAGTTTTCATGATGATCACTGGATTGCTTCTTTCCAAATCAAAGCTGTGATTTACTTTGGAGCCTTCCCTAAGTGAGTATTGAGTAGTGTGTCGTTCTAAAATATAAAGTTAGTGCTTTCGTTCTTCTAAGCCAAAGCCAAGAACTTCTTTCAGTATTTCTTGTAGTTTGGGTTTGGTTTTTACAAAGTCTCTGAGTTTCTGTTTATCTGGAAATGTCTTAATTTCATTTTCATGTTTGAAAGACAGTTTTGCAGGATATATAATTCTTGGTTGGAAGTTCTTCTCCTTCAAGACTTTGAATGTGTCGTGCCACTGTCTCCGTGCCAGCATGGTTTCTGCTGAGAAATCTGACGAGAGCCTACAGGGTTTCTCTCTGAATGTTAGCTTTGCCTTGAGTCTTGCTGCCTTTAAGAGTTGCTGCTTATGTTTCATTTTGTTAAGCTTGATTATAATATGTCTTGGAGTCTTTCTTTTGAGATCTATATTGGGTGGCGTACCATATGCATCTGAGATGTCTATATTCTCTTCATGATTTCTGGGAAGTTTTCTTTCAGCAGCTCAGCAACAATATTCTCTGTGTTCTCAGATGTCTCACCCTGTTCAGGGACTCCAATTAATCGAAGGTTGTTCCTCTTAATAGAGTCCCACATGCTTCTTAATGTTTCTTCATTTTTGTTTCTTTTTTTCTGATTTCTGCTCATAGACACTGGCATCAGTAGCTCTGTCTTCCAAGTCAGAAATTCTTTTTTCCATTTGTTCCATTCTGTTTTCTTGGGTTTGCATGGAAGCTTCTATGTCTTTGATTTTCTTCTTGATCTGTTGGATTTCAGAGTACTGGTGTTCCATCAGATCGAACAACTTGCTTAATTTTTCATTTTGTTCTGCTGCATTTTGTATAAGGTCTAGAAGAGCCCTGTATATAATCAATTTGTATTCACTTCCTGATGCTTTCATAAAAGTTTCTTCATCTGGAAAACTCCTTGGTTGCTTTGTTTGGGAGCCTTCTGAAGCCATGAGTGATTTCTTGTATGCCACAATGGTCTGTTGCTTTTTGGGTCTCATGTGAATATATAGAGGCTGGAAGAGGTACTGTGAGGATGGATTGCAAATGTTTCTCTAGGCTGTCTTCAAATGTAAAGCAAAAAGTATCTGACCAGTTCACAAGTCAGTTAGGTTTTCAGGTGTAGAGGTCCCTTTTCCCATCTGACAAAGTAAGCGCCACTGTATCCAACCCCAGATGATAACAAACTAGTTCAGAATACAGCAGTGCTAGTGCCCTGGTGGCCTCTGCTGACAGGGCCTAGCCTTATCCAACACTGCGTCGAGTACTGGTTTTGTGATAGAAAAGCGCTCTCTTGTGGGCAGGCTCTGGCTCCCAAGCTAAGAATTAGGTCCAGCTGCGGCCACCGTACCCAAGATGGCGTCCTCCACACAAGCAGCAGACAGGGGGGCCAAAGGCGGCCAGAGGCAGCGATTCCTCCGCTTCTGTTGCAGGGCCCCCAATGTAGGCAGCACTATGCAAAATCACTACTTTTCTGATGGAGAAGCGCTGTCCCGTTTACAGGCGCTGGCTCCCAGGCTAAGAACGAGGTCCCGCTAAAATCTCGGTACCAACATGGTGTCCCGCACCCTGACCACGGAGTTCTGCACAAACCCCACTGAGGCAGCTACAAAACGAAAGGCTCAAAGTGTCTAGATTAACAGAGTCCCGAGCCTGGCTCTCAGAATATGGGAATTTCGCCTGCCTATCCCCCCAGCTGCGTGTCCGAGTCCAGCCGCCGGGCAAGGCCCAGCTCCGCCCGTCAGCCGAGACCGAGTAAAAAAAAATCAAAACGGTGCGTTTACCTTCCGTCCGTGAGAGCCAGGGCTAGCCAGGAGCGGGAGTCAGGGAAAGAGAGGAGATTTTTCACTGAATGGTATAAAGTCCCAATTAACAGCTCTGTGCCGTGTCCTGAGGCTGATTAGGTGCTCAGAAGGCTCTGTTTGATTGTCAATTCAGGTCTTGGTTTCCAGAGGGATAGAAAGAGACGTGTCCTTAGTCCGCCATCTTGACTCCGCCCCCTTGAGTGGCTTTTTCTCTGCCCCCGGATGAGATTTTGGTAGGATGACCCTTCATCAGTCAGTTGAACTTTCAGCTCTTTATGAATTCTGGTATCCATTTATACTGCTGCTGAGTCAATTCTGATTCATAGCAACCATGCAGGACAGAGTAAAACTGCCCCATAGGGTTTCCTAGAAGTGCCTGGTAGATTGAAACTGCCAACCGTCTGGTTAGCAGATGTAGCACTTAATCACTACACCACCAGGGTTTCATAAATGCTGGTAAGAACCAGTTAGTGAATGACACTGAATTCAAAAAGAGGAAAAAAAAAAAAAAATCTGTGTTTGTGTCTTGTTTAAACATCTCTTTAGTGTCAGTTGACTATTTGAGTAACACATTTTAATGTGTTGATTTTTTACTCCAATTTTGACATATTTGCGTTTCTGGAACAGAATGTTCTCTTTGCATCGGATAGCAAGTAACTGAAATTGTGTGGAGGAGAATTTTACATTGTATTTTCTTTTCTTCAATCCCGTCATTCTTTGATAATTTATACTCTCAACAAGGGAGACTGCTCCTTTTTTAACAAAAAAAACAAAAACTTTTTCTTTTTAAATTTTTTATTTAATATAACTGAGTGAAAATGTACATTGCCGTGTAAATTTACATACCCACCTATATGCAGCTTCCACTGCTCTCCCTGCCTGGTGACAGCACACTATTCCTCACTGCTCCATACATGTCTCATTCTCCCAACAGTCTCTTTTTCCCCTCCTCTCCACCCACTCTCCTTCCTCCAGCCAGAGGTCAGCAGGATGACATCCTATAGATGTATAGAACCATAAAGTGCATCTAATATATGGTCACTGCATCGTCAAGTCCAATCCATTCCTGTCTGAAGCATGGACCTTCGTTATGATTTATGGTCAAGGGCAGCATCAGGGTGAGGGGCCATGCTCCCTGGGGAACCCCGAAACCACTGGACCATCAATTGAGGTCTTTTAGTGGGGATCTCAGGGTGCACCCCTTTTTATTCTTGTGTTGCCAGTGAGACTCAACTTAGTGAGCTCCATCGCGGCTATCACTGGTGGTGGCCGGGCACCATCCAGTTCTTCAGGTCCCAAGTTGATGTAGGCACCCACTGATGTGGGTCTCTTTGTCTTGTGGGTTGTCTTTCCCCCATTTCATTTTGGTACTCGGTGAACATCTGTTCCTGCTGAGTTGGGACCATTTGCTGTGCCCTCAGATGGCAGCTTGGCAGCTTTTAAGACCCCAGACGCCACTCACCAATGTGGGGTGCAGTGAGCCCTCTTAGCAAAATGCTAGTTGTGCCAATTGGCCTCGCTTTCGCCTAAGAGCATGGTCCCCTGCCCCCTGCCCCAGCTACTCTATCCTTGCAATATTGGGTTAAGATGGAAGGAGTACTCATGTTATGTTTAAGTTCACTTAATATTGTTCTTGTTTCTAATGTGTGCTATCACCGATTTCACCCAACCAGATACCTAGCAACTATCTAATCTAAACCCTCCCCCCTCCCTCTCTCCCCTCCCATGCAGCTATCAAAGAGTCTTTTCTTCTATACACAAGTTTGCTTTTGAGATCTTATCGTAGAGGTCTCATACAATATTTGTCCTTTTGTCGCTGACTACTTTCACTCAACATAATGTCTTTCGGTTGAAACCAGGTCATGAGATGTTTCCTGAAGTCATCGTTGTTCTTTATCATTGTGTAATGCTCCATTGAGTATATATATCATAGTTTACCTATCCATTCCTCTGTTGTTGGGCATCTGGTTTGATTCCATCTTTTTGCTGTCGTGGACTGTGCTGCGATAAACATTATTGTGCATGTGTCCATTGGTGTGAAAGGCCTTGATTCTGTAGGATATATTCCAAGTAGTGGAATTACTGGGTCAAATGGTATATCAATATCCATTTTTTTAAGGAAGTGCCAGATTGCTTTCCAAAGAGGCTGGACCATTTTGCAACCCGACCAACAGTGTAGGAGGGTTCCACTTTCTCCACAGCCTCTCCAGCATTTGTTGTTTTGTGTTTTTTGGATCATGGCCAACCTTGTTGGGGTGAGATGGTATCTCATTGTCGTCCTGATTTGAATTTCTCTAATAACTAAAAATCGTGAACATGTCCACATGTGTTTTTTGGCTGCCTGGATCTCTTTAGTGAAATGTCTGTCCATCTCCTTTGCCCATCGCTTAATTGGATGATTTATCTTCTTGTTGATATTTTGTAGTATCTTATAGATTATGGAAATCAGACATCGGTCTGACATACAGTTGCCAAATATTTTTTCCCATTCTGTAGGTGTTAAAAAAAAAACAAAAACTTTTTATTGCTACATAATACACTATCAAAAAAAATTGCACAAATTATCAGTGTACAGCACAGTGACTTTTCAGAAATGGTTCTTCATTTTTGTAACTGGTGCACCTTAATACTTGTATAACCCGTTTTAGTCATTGCTCTCCCCAGAAGCAACTATGATCCTGACTTCTAATCCCATAGATTAGTCTTTTGCTTCTTTTTGAGCTTTATATACATGGAATTATAGAGAATGTACTTTTGTTTTTAAATTTATTTCACTTTTGTTGTTGTTAAGAATATGCACAGTAGAACCTACACCAACTCAACAACTTTTGCATGTATATTGATTACATTCTTTGACTAGTAACCATTATGACTCTTCTTTCCAAATTGTTTCTCCCCTGTTAACATATAGGATTGCTGTGAGTCAGAATCAACTTGATGGCAGTGGATTGGGGTTTTTGGGGGTGGGGGAGATATGTGAACATAAACTCACTGACCTCTAAGTTTCCTATCTAATCTTTCAAGTTGCTGCTGTCAATCTGATCCCATACAAAAGCCAAACTAAACCCAATGCCACTGGGTTGATTCCAACTCATAGTGACCCTGTAGGATGGACCAGAACTGTCCCAAAGGGTTTCCAAGGAGCACTCAGTGGATTCACACTGCCATCCTTTTAGTTAGCATGAAAATAGTTAACCACTATACCACCAGGATTTCCCGTAGATAGATCTTCTTTGTGTGCCAGACATCTTTTGTCCAAAATGATGTGTATGAGATTCACCTATACTGATGACTGTAGTTGTACATGGTTCGTTCTGATTGTATTCATTCCATTGTGAATATTCTAGATTTTATTTCTCCATTCTCCCACTGACAGATAGTAGAGATAGTGTGCATCTTGGATTTTTATGAAGTGTTGAGATTAAACACTTTTTCATGTGTTTATAGGTAATTTCATATTCTTTTTTGTGATGTCCTTCAAATATTTATCCATTTTTCTATTGAATTGTCTGTCTTTTCCTAATTAATATGTAAGAAATATATGTGGTGTGTATGTATGATACGTATAGTAATATATATAAGTCCTTTGTCAAGAATTGCAGCAAACTTCTCCTGTGCCATGTGTCACTTTTCTGTTTTCTTAATATGGTGTCTTTGTTAAACAGAAGTTTTTAGTTTTCATGTAGAACACTTTATAAAAATTTTTCCCTAATGACTGATTTTTTAAATCCTGTTTAAGAAAAATACTTTCCTACTTCCTGGTAATAAAACTCTTTGCCTACATTTTCATCTGAAAGCTTGCTTTATTTATGTATTTATTTATTTGTTGGTTTATTTTACCTTTCACATATAGATCTGTAATCCATCTGAAAGTGATTTTGTAAATAGTATGAGGTAGGGGGTCCATATTCTTTTTTTCTCCCATAAGCACGTGTAATTGACCCTGTACTACTTACTAAAAAGATAAAATTTTTCCCATTATCCCAGGTACTCTTTTTGTGAGATAAAAGAAAGCTTGTTGAAAACTGTTAAATGGCAGAAAGTGCATTTTTAAATATTTGGACTCACTCATTTCTTAAAATATTTTTTAGGTTGAAAGCATCAAATGTCAGAGTTCAGAGGTGAGTAAATTCCAATTTAGCTCTTTGTGCTTTGACTTACAGAGCTTTTGGGGGCGGGGCAAGGTGGGCGTTAGTGTACATGTGTACTGCTTTGAGTATACAGTAAAGCACTTTGTTTTGGGGATGATTGTCAATTTCTTTTTCAGATAATGTGAATTATCATACAAATTTAATCACTATGCCGAATTGGACAAACAGTTATATTAGATTTCAACAGCAAGGAGACTAAACTGATACTATTTCTTGTGTATTTTTATTTTATATCCAAGGGTAGAACCTGTTTATTGGTCCCTGGTGTTCTTCCTGATACTTGGAACACAGTCAGAATAAGAGTCAAAACAAATGAATACTGCTATGAAGATAACGACCTCTGGAGTAATTGGAGTGAAGCAATGAGTATAGGTAAGAGAACAGGATTTCATTAAAATTTAAAGCACTAATGCATGGAAACCAAGCTAAAGCAAAAAATAGATTGAGGGAAGGGGATATTGTGGTTTTTTGATATCAGCCAGAGAAGAGTTAAAACTGAATTTTTGTTTTCTGTTTAATTACTGTCAAATCACCCAAGGTTAATTTACAATATACAACTCTTTGAAAATCCACAATATAAATGGTATTTTCCTCTCCTCTGCCCTACCCTCCATTTTTATTAACAACCTGAACTAAAATACAAAAGCTAGGCATGTACAGACCTGTAGATTGTATAGTGATACAGGTTTGTCCTATGTACTGGATGACAGAATCAAGAGTGGAACAACAACCTTGGTGGCATTTAATGGAGATAAATGTATACCTAGTGTCGTGGATTGAATGATATCCCGCCAAAAATGTGTGTGTTAATTTGGCTAGGTACAACTGGACTACACCATAGGCTAGGAGGTTTTCTAAATACATCCCAGTATTTTAAAGGACAGAGTAGCAAGGACGGTGGCCTGGGGACCATGGCTTCGGGGGTATCAAGGTCAATTGGCATTACAAGTTTTTTTTCTCTGAAAATGTTCTGCACCCAATATTGGTGAGTGGGCCTCAGGGTCTTAAAAGCCAGCAAGCTGCCATCTGAAGAACATCAGTTGGTCCCAACCCACCTGGAACAGATGACAACGGAGAATATCAAAGATATTAGGAAAATATGAGCCCAGGAGACAGAAGGGCTCCCCCATATGATCAGGAGACTGCATCAGCATGAGACGAGAAGACCTAGATGGTGCCCAGCCACCATCTAAGACTGCCCTGACAGGGAGCACAATATAGAATCCCTAATGTAGCATGAGAAAAAGGGGAATGTAGATGTATAACTCTATTGAACTGGACTTGAGATGGTCTGATATCCTGGAGGGTGCCTTGAAAACATGGCCCCTAGACTTGCTGCTAGCCCAGAGCAGAAACTAGTACTGAAGCCAACTGTTCAGACAAAAATTGGCTGGACTGTAAGACGTAGAATGATGCAGGTATTTGTACTTCTTGGCTTAAATATATATATAAGGCTGTCCAACCACCTCCTCTCTAGAGGTGAGAAGGGAGGGTGGAGATGAGAGGCCAGGTGTTGGTTGAATGAATACCGGAAGTACAGAGTGGAAAGGAGGAGTGTGTTGTTACAGGGTGTGGAGAACAGATAGAGTGGCATAGAGGCGTGCATTTGAGGTTTTATATGGCAACTTGACTTGAATTGTAAACTTTGATTTGATCGCAACAACAAAAAAAAAACCCTCATTTCTGTGAGTTCATTCCAACTCTTAGCGACCCTACAGGACAGAAGAGAACTGCCCCATAGAGTTTCCAAGAAATGCCTGGTAGAGTTGAACTGCACACCTTTTGCTTAGCAGCTGAGTTCTTAACCACTGGGCAACCAGGGCTCTGGGGCCATCTTAGAAACTGCCTAATACAGTGGTGCTAGTCCCTAATGACACTTTTTAAGTGCTCCTGATCTCGTGGGAAAGATTTAACATATAAACAGAGAAATGATATTCTATGTGTTAGGTGTAGAAAAACAGTTGTTAACAGACTTTAGAATGAACAGTTCTGGATTTGAGGCCTGACTCCATCATTAGATCATTCTGGACAAGTCACTAAATGTCTCTGAGCCTTACCCTTCTCATCTGTATAAATGGGAAATAACATCTACATATGTAGCATAGATATGAGATAAGCATATAAAAGCATATAGTATGGTGTCAGGAAAGATTCCTGGGTGGCACAAACAGTTTGCACTTGAGTACTTACCTAAGGCTTGGTGACTCAGACCTACCCAGCAGCGCCATGGAAAAAAAGTCTAACAGCTTGTTTCTATGAAGATGACAGCCAAGGAATTCCTGTGGAGTAGTTGTACTGTATAACATATGAGCTAGCACTGAATTTATGGCAGTGGGTTTGGTTTGATTTGTGGTGTCATAAACATAGTAGGTGCTCATTAAGAATAACAGTAGTAATAATAATCATTATGATTATCTTAGGTATCTTAATAATGATAACTAATAACCAATAAGAAAGTATACTCAGTAGGTTAATTAAATGACACTTAGTAACTATGACATCCTTATTAACAGCATATGAAATCAGTTATGATTTCCTGCTTTCAGGTGATCCTTAAGGTATTTAGTCACACAGGGGATGTCAGGTACCAGAGCAGAACTCCTTGTTTTAAAAAAAACTATTAAGATATAGAACAGCATTGAAGAGCTTTAGGAAATAGATTAGAGTAGGGGACAGAACTGTCTGTGCTGTCATGCATGCAGGACAACTTGTATTTTATTTATTTCTAAAAGGACTTTCTCTTTGCATTCTTTTATTTTCCAGGTGAGCAGACCAACTCTACATTCTATGTCATCATATTACTCATCATTCCAGTCATCATTACAGGAGCAATCATAGTCCTTCTGCTTTACCTAAAAAGGTCAGCTGCCCAAGTCTGGTTCAGCAGTTTCTGCTAGCCTGGATGCTATGGATATTACACTTTGTGCTGGTGTTCTATGCTTGTCCAATGTATCAGAAGCATTTTAGCCAAAAGTTGCTTTTGGTAGTATGGGATGGCAAAGATGTACTCTTGTGCCCGTTTTCTGGTAAAGAAAGTGTTGAGTTCATTACCAAAGTCTCTGTTCAGGCACTGCTTCCTTTGCACTTGTTTAAAATTGCTGAATAGGCATTATGTTCACTTTATGCTTTCAAATGAATGAGGGTTTAGAAATAGAGACTATTACTAATTAAGTGATTTGTCTAGCATTAATGCAAAAAGACTGCTACTTAATGCTGTTAAGAGAGAGAACTTTGACAGGTTGGACTTGTTCCTTGAGAAAGTTTCAGTTTGTCTCACCACAGAGACTAGTCTGATGCTGGGATTGGCTCTTGCAGTAAATACTTATGGATGGAATAAGGTTGTTAAGCTGAGTATACAACTAATATTTTATTGTCATTTCAATTCTAGTCAACCAAAATACATTCCATGAGTGTCTGTTTATATGCTAGAGCCCTGGTGACATAGTGGTTAAAAGCTCAGCTGCTAACCAAAAGGTGGTGCAAAGGGACTATCAGGATAAGCAAATTAATTGTACCCTGTGCTCCTTGCACATCCTGTAGGGCAGTTATACTCTGTCCCATAGGGGCACAATGAGTTGGAATTGACTCAGTTCAGTGATTTTTTTATGTGCCAGGCATTGTTCTAAGTGCTAGGACTGTTGCAGTGAGCTAAACAAAGTCCCTTCAAGCTGGATTCAGAAGAGGACATAGAACCAGGGTTATCGTTACTGCTGTCAGATGGATCCTGGCTGAAAGCAGAGAACACCAGAAAGATGTTTACCTGTGTTTCGTTGACTATGCAAAGGCATTCGACTTTGTGGATCATAACAAATTATGGATTCAATTCCAGAACACTTATTTGTATTCTTAAGGAATCTATACATAGATCAGGAGACAGTCATACAAACAGATCAGGGGGATGCTGCATGGTTTAAAGTCAGAAAAGCTATGTGTCAGGGTTGTATACTTCCACTATACTTCCACTATACCTTTGCAATCTGTATGCCAAGAAAATAATCCTGGAAGCAGGATTATATGAGGAAGAACAAGGCATTAGGATTGGAGGATGACTTATTAACAACCTGTGTTATGCAGACAATACCACCTTACTTTTGAAACACTTACTGATGAAGATCAAGGACCACAGCCTTCCGTATGGATTGTACCTTGATGTCATGAAAACAAAAATACTTACAACTGAACTGGTAAGCAACATCATCATAAATGGAGACAGGATTGAGGTTGTCAAGAATTTTATTTTACTTGGGTCCACAATCAGTGCCCATGGAAGTAACAGTCAAGAAATCAAAAGATGCATTGCACTGGAAAATTCTGCTGCAAAGGCTGTCTTTAAAGTATTGAAAGACAGCAATGTCACCTTGAAGACTAAAGTGCGCCTGATCCAAGCCATGGTATTTTCAGTCATGTCCTATGCATGCAAAAGCTGGATGATGAACAAAGAAGACAGAAGAAGAATTGATGTCTTTGAATTGTGGTGTTGGAGAAGAATGTTGAATGTACCATGGACCGCCAAAAGAACAAACAAATCTGTTCTAGAAGAAGCACAACCAGAGTGCTCCTTGGAAGCAAAGGTGGCAAGACTGAGTCTTACATACTTTGGGCAGGTTATCAGGAAAGATCAGTCCCTGGAAAAGGACATTATGCTTGGTAAAGTAGAGGGTCAGCAATGAGAAGGAAGACTTGATGAGATGGATTGACACAACAATGGATTGGCCATAACAACATACTTAAGCATAAAAACAATTGTGGACGTGGCAGAAGACCAGGCAGTGTTTCGTTCTGTTGTTCATAGGGTCGCTATGAGACTGAACCGACTCAATAGCACCTAACAACAGCGACAACAAAGTCTCTATTCAGTATGTTCTAATTTGCTTATCACTGAGTCACTTCTGACTCGTGGCGTCAGAGTAGAACTATGCTCCCTGGAGTTTTCAACAGCTGAAATTTTGAAAGAAGATCACTAGACGTTTCTTCCAGCATGCCTGTGGGTAAGCTTGGACCTCTAATCATTTGGTTTCCAGCTGAGAACATTTGAACAGCTCAGGGACCCCTATTTATGTTCTAGTGGGAGAAGGGAAATACATTAAAAATTGAAAGTATAATATTTATAATAATCTATAAAAATCACATTAACATAATAATACGATTTCACATAATGAGAAGGAAATTTTTGGATGGGGGAGATTAGAAAGTGAAAGTATGGCCAGGGAAAGTCTCTCTGGGAAAGTGACATCTGAAGCAAGACTCAGTGAAAGGAGTGAACCATTTAGATATTTGAGGAAAGAACATTCCAGACTAAGGGGACAACAAGTACTAAGGCCTTGAGGGAGGAATGAGCTTGTTCTGGCTGGCTGGCACCAAGTGGGTAAGGGAGTGAGTGGCAGGAGATGAGGCTAGAGGTGTTGGAAGGGGGCAGAAGATGCAGGCCATGGTGAAGAACTGAAATTTTATGCTAAGCATGACGGGGGAAACATTTGAAGGTCTTAAGCAGGGAGAGCTGTGATCTGATTAGTGTCATAAGAAATCACATCATTGCTGAGTGAAGAACTGATGTGGGTAAGTATCTTAGGCTGGGTTTTCTAGGGAAGCAAAACCAGTAACATGTACAAGTACAAGGAAATATTTATAATATATAGATAGATACAGATACAGGAAACAGCTCACACAATCACAGAAGCTGAATGTCCCAAGTTCTGGCACAAGCCTCACGTGGCCACAGAAACTGAGGAAGCCAAAGTCAGCAGGTCAGAGACCAGAGTTCTAGATTACCAGTTGTGTAGGTCAGTGGGTCCCAAGCTGGTGGCAAGACGAAGCGGCAGAGGCTGGCAAACCAGGATCGGCAGGTCAGGGAGCAGGAGCGGCAGAGGCTGGCGAACCCAGGGTCGGCAGGTCAGGGAGCAGGACTCTGAAGTGCCAACTGTAAGGATTGATGAATCCAACAGCTGCTAGTTCAAGTCCAGGAACCAGACGCCGGAAGAAGAGCAGACCAGCAGTAGTAGTGGAAGGTCGAGAGATGAGAGAGCTGAGGGGTGGGAAGCCACCACAAACCCCACCCTGCCACTTGATACAGCAGCCAAATATGGAGTAGCCAAGTTGACATAATCCTGACCACCACAGTAAGAATGGAAGCAAGTAGACTAGTTAGGAGGCACTACAGTGTTTTGGGTGAGAGCTGATGGTATGCTGGGCTAGGGGTTATCAATGGAGGTAGTAAGAAGTGGTCAGATATAGGATGTATTTCAAAGGGTAGAAACGATAAGACTTGCCAATGATTGGTCTGTAGAGATGTGAGGGAAATTGAGAACTCAATGTTAGCTATTAAAGTTTTCGCTTAAGCAATTTAGTATTGGTGATATTTATTGAGGCCGAGATTGTTGAAGAAAGCTGCCTGTAGGGGAAAAATGAAGAGTTCACTTTTTGAAGATGTTAAGCTTAAGGTGCCTAGTAGATAACCAAAAACCAAACCAAACCCACTGCTGTCAAGTGGATTCCAACTCATACTGACCTTATAGGAAGAGTACAATTGCCCCTGTAGAGTTTCCAGAGAGCACCTGGTGGACTTGAACTGCTGACTTTTTAGTTAGCAGCTGAACTTTTAACCAGTTTGCCACCAGGAGACATGTTATGGATCTGGATTAAGGGAGAGGTCTAGGCTGGAAATAGAATTGTCAGAGTCCTTGATCTGCAAACAGATTTTAAGTCCTAAAACTGTAAGAAAGCACTCAGAGAGTGACAGAGAGAAAGGAAGAAAAGAGGTCAAGGACTAAAGGGAAGAGGTCAAACGGCGGAACATCAGGAGCATTATAAGATTCAAAAATGGAGAGCACACAAGTAAAAAGAGAAAGCAAAACTGAAGAAGAATGTTCATTGTTCTCAGGAGATTTTTTTTTTTCAGAATTGTAAACAAGAAGACACCATCTGATTTATTATAAACAAAACACCATTATTATTTGAATTATAGGGTACAACTAATTTGCTTTTCCTGATACACCACCCACACTTAATGCTCTTAAGGCATCAGTTGTCTGTGGCCTGTTTTAGAAATTGCTTCATCACTAAATGTGACTTATGTTCTGTGTCCTTAGTTCAGGCCATCTTTTAATATGACTGTATTTAGGTGGAATGTTCCTAGGCTGAAAGGTTTGAGTCAACAATATCTCTGCTTTCTTAAAGGTTGAAGATCATTATATTCCCTCCAATTCCTGACCCTGGCAAGATTTTTAAAGAAATGTTTGGAGACCAGAATGATGATACCCTGGTAAGCAGTGACTCTATAGGATTTGGAATTGATTACTTTAAACTATGTTTTATCTAAACGATGCAAGAAGGCCTTGATTTAAAATGTTGTATCTCAGGCCAAGCACACTGGTTAAGAAGTCCCCAGAATACTTTACCCATCTCAGATCAGTGGGCTCCATTTTCTTCTGTGGGGTAGGAGACATATTTTATCGTTCTTGATGCAACTAACTTAATAGGTGGGCCTTCTGACTCTTAGATAATTTTTAAAATTTGATGTGGGAAAATGTAAAGACAGCATAAGTACTTGAAACATATTTTGTCCATGCTTTTCCCTGGAAAACTGGACTCTGAAGACGTGGAAATTGAGCAAACCTACCCCAGCTCTAATTCTTGTTTCCTTCAGACTCTCATTGCTAGAATTTGTGGCTGGGAACCTGAGACCTTATAGTAACAAAAGGATTTGAGGTTACCGTGATAAAAATATTTATCTAAATAAAGGAGGAAAACCACTAAAAAACCAAACCCACTGCCATTGAGTCGATTCTGACTCATAGTGACCTTAAAGGGCAGAGTAGATCTGTGCCATAGAGTTTCCAAGAAGTGCCTGGAGAATTGAGCTACTGTCCTTTTGGTTAGCAACCATAGCAGTTAACCAGTATACCACCAGGGTTTCCAAATAAAAGAGTAAAAACACTACTATCAGTATCGTTATGTATATCTTAAATTAGTAATACTAGACACAGGTAGTTAGTTTAGGGAAGTAGCATATCCTGGACTCTGGAGTCATATCATCTGAATTCAAAGCTCTGCTTTGTCTTGTACCATCTTTTAGACCATGGGTAACTTCTTTAACCTTTTTGTGCCGCAGTTTTCCCATTTGTAAAGTACCTGCCTATAGGGTTAATATATAGATTCAATAATTTAATACATAAAAACCACTTAGTCTGCCCAGCATGCATAGTAAGTGTAAGTGATTAATATTACCATTGACAATAATTTTCAGTTAATCTCCAATTCTTGGAATAATGGTGATTCACAATGGCTATGATGATAGTTGAGATAAGGAAGACAGGGAGGCTAATATGCAGTCAGAGGAGGATTCATCTGGATAACTTTCTGACCAAGTCATTGTCACAGATAGTGGGTTACCCTAGGATATAGGGCAGCCCTAGGCAGGTAAAGCCAGAAGCCAGGTATCTTATGGGGAAATTATACACCATAATTGAAGTAAGTACAGGAATCAGTGGTTCGTCTACTTTAGTTGAATCACAGTCAACAGGAATTCTTGTAAGAAATAGATTATTGGATCCTACCACTTGGCAATTATGGTTCAGTGTATCTGGGTTGGGGCCCAGGAGTCTGCATATTTAACAGGAGCTCACAAATGATTCCTACCTTGGTAAGACAGTCAGTTCACCACATTTGGAAAGAAATCACTGTTATAGGTATTTTCATTACGGTAATCCCTGTCTACTTCATTTTATCAGCTAGTCTGTATAGGTGCTGTAGATTGGGAATTGTACAAGTACTCTAACAACAACTGTAACCAGTTCTTGAAAGTCTCCTGTGAAGTAGGTGCTATTACTCACATTTTACAGATGAGGAAATTGAGCCTCAGTGAGGTTAAGTAATTTAGCTGAGGTCACACAGATGATGAGGTAGCATTTGAACCGGGATTGTCTGATTCCAGAGCTCTCTCTCCCCTTTCCATAATGCTGCATTCCCTTGTATAAGACAAAATGCTTGTCATCATGAATCTTACCATCTCCTAAGAGTACTATGTAATAGAAGTAAAGAGTTGGGATCTAGCTCAATTGGCATAACGTAGTTTATAAAGAAAATGTTCTACATCCTACTTTGGTGAGTAGCGTCTGGGATCTTAAAATCTTGTGAGCATCTAAGATACTCCACTGGTCCCACCTCATATGGAACAAGGGAGAAGGAAAAAAACAAAGACACAAGGGAACGATTAGGCCAAAGGACTCATGGACCACAGCTACCACAGCTTCCACCAGACTGAGTCCAGCACCATTAAATGGTGCCTGGCTACTACCACTGACTGCTCTGGCAGATATTACAACACAGGGTCCCAGACAAAGCTGGAGAAACATGTAGAACAAAATTCTAATTAAAAAATGAAACAAAACAAAACAAAAACCCATACTTGCTGGCCTGACAGAGACCGGAGAAACCCAGAGGGTATAGCCCCCGGACATCCTTTCAGCTCAATAATGTAGTCACTCCTGAGATTCACCATTCAGCCTAAGACTAGACAGACCCATAAAACAAAACAAGACTAAAGGGGCACACCAGCCCAGAGGCAGGGACTAGAAGGCCAAAAGGGACAGGAAATTTGGTAATAGGGAATCCAAGGTTGAGAAGGGGGGATGGGATTGTTAACCAGTGTCATAAAACAGTATGTATACTAACTGTTTAATGAAAAGCTAGTTCTGTAAACCTTCGTCTAAAGTACAATTTAATAATAAGAAGTAGAGGGTTGGAATAGGGGAGTCTGACAAAAAATTATGGCCTTATATGGTGTGTCATTAGGAATACCCTTCTGACAATAATCTAGAGGGAATGGATTAAAGCAGGAAGGCAGAGCATGGTAGCAAATGGGAAACCTAGGCCTAAATTTACCCCATAGATATTTTGATTGGCCAGCATGGTGTATTTAAAATTTTTGAATTTGGAGTCTTAGGCAGAGCACACACTTTCCAGTTTGTTACAAGTTCTGCCATTCCCGATTATATTACACATTGTGGTTTCACGTGTTGATCTAACATGCCAGGCTCCTGAAAGGCATTTGAGTTGTCTCCCCCTCTTACTAGGCTGGAAACTAATTGAGCTGCAATGGCACCAATGCACAGTATCTGTGAAAACATGTTTGGACTGACTAATATATGCAAGACATGTCAGTTGAAGCATTGCAGAGATGTAAATTTTCAGTCTAGTAAAATTCTAGAAGGTGATACTATCTAGCATTATCAAGGAGATGGGGAGCTGGTACATTTTATACACGTGCTGGTGAGACTTTAAAACGCTGTATGTCTTTTCTGGAGGTGCAGCAGAGTGGATCACTTTTGTGAGGTCTTTCTCACCATCATCTTGTAATTTCTACCCAAGTCATTGGATGAGACTGTGAGAGTAAGTTAACTGTGGCCCACCAAAAGGAAGGGTCCATTTTGCTGTCCAGTGGGATTAAAATAAGTCATGCCAAGAAAAAGAGAAGTGGTAAAGATGGTAGAGAAAGGAGATATGTCTGACCCCTGCCTCATCCTAATCACTCTAGGGCTGGTCATCTTTGATTCTCCTTCCTCCTTGAAGCTATGCCCATGCCATTTTTCCAGGAAGGCAATTTGGCAAAATGTAGCAATTTTTGATGTAACAATCTTTGATCTGGTTACACTTTAAGAAAAAAGCATAAAATCCAACAATGGCACAAAGAGGGACAGTGCAGCATTTGTTTCTAACATCAGTAATTTCAAGCCAATGGAACATCCACAATGGAGGGTTCCTTTTAAAAAAATTTACAAGTTGAATTTTCTGAGTATGTGATGTTCTATCAAAATTCTAATGATATAAGAGTAAAAAAGATCATAAATGTGTACTTATATTGCTGTCCTAGTTTTCATAAAAAGTGTGCTAATATACACATAGAATATGACTGAAAGGAAATGGGTCAAAATGGTCATCTCAGGCAGAAGGATCATGGATAATTGATATGATTTTCTCTGTACCTCTCTGAATTTTCCAAATTGTCTGTAATAAGCATGTGTCACTTTTATAATTAAAAAAATTCCTTTATCAGTCATTAAGAGAACAAAGAACATTATAGTCATCCAGGTCTGATTGCTGATGGGGGCTTGAACGTAGATGGTAGTAAAGGATATTGATATAAGAGACGCTATTAAAGGAAAATCTCTAGGACTTAGTGATTCTGTGTAGGTGATGAAAGGTAGAGAGGGTTAAAAAGAATCTCAGATTTTCAGGTCTGGGTGATTGAGTGAATGAATCATGGTAACATTGACTATAAATTCAGATCAATTATGTTTCCCAGAAATGGGAAAACACTTTTTTCAATTTGCTGTGCAGAGGATAATATGTTGTTTTTTTCCCAATGAGTCAGATAGTTCTGTACTTTAGTGACGCACATACACTAACAAGATGGACCACTAAAAGCTTAAGGTGTTTTTGTGTGTGGTGGTTGTAGACCATTGAACATAATCAGTGCTTTAAAACTAAAAGTATTGTAAAAGGGAAAAGAGCAAGAGCAAATTTTCATGTCTGCTTTTTAATTAAATGAGTAATCCACTTTTTAAAAAAATATGGTTTAGCAGTCTTCACAAATTGAACTGCATATGCAGCAGAAAAAGTAGCCTTTTACTTCTAGAATCATTGAATTATAGAATAAATGTGAACTTAGAGCCTATCTAATGAAGCAGATGTTTATATGTTTAAGTATTTCCTTTAGTAATAAATTTCCAAAAGTGAAGATTCTAGCCCTACCCCCTCCCTTTAGAGATCAAAACACTGAGCAACATAAAGAACTTTCTCAAGGTCTGTCACAAAGAGTTAATTGTGGCTCCTGCACTAGAACACATTCTAGCCCAAAGTCACTGACTCTTAATCCAAGGAAGTAACCATGCCCTTTCTCAACACTCTTCTTCCACACTACACCATCAGTGAAAACTAAAAAAAAACAAAAACAAAACGAACAAGTCCACTGCTGTTTAGTCAATTACTAACTCATAGCAAACCTATAGCACAGGGTAGAACTGCCCCGTAGAGTTTCCAAGGAGCACCTGGTGCATTAAAACCGCCGAACTCTTGGTTTGCAGCCATAGCACTTAATCTGTATGCCACCAGAATTTCCATCAATAGTAGTTCTTTAAATTGTTATTTAGGTTTGGTCACTAATAAAATATTCAATGTAGTTTTCATTAAGGTTTCTAGTGTTTTGAATATGTTTTCTTCATCACTGTAGCAACATTTTGGCCAACAGTGTTTCTTCCTTTTGCTTTGCTGTTTACTTTTTCTGTGACTAATTTGGCTGCTGGTTGTATTTGGTGGTGGGAGGAGCGTAGAGAGGGAATTGTCTCTTCTCTGTATCTGTGTTTCTATTTCCCTCCTGTAACATTTATTCTTCCCTGTTTCTTGGAAAACAATTATATTGTCAATACTGTGCCAATTTTGCATTCTTGATTGGAAAGCAGCTTTTTACTTGGGCTTGACTTCCAAATCCTGCTGCTTTTTTTTCTTTATTACTTCAGTATATGTCTTTAGCAACGAATGTGAGGATGGCATAGGACAGGGCAGTGTTTCATTTTGTTGTACGTAGGGTCACTATGAAGCAAAGCCAAGTTGATGGCACACAACAACAACAACAAAAACGTGTGCTTTTTTTTGTACATTGTACTTTGTTAGGGGACCCTACTTACTCTCCCTGCCCTGTGATAGCACACTTCTCCTTTCCACCCTGTATTTCCTGTGTCTGTTCAACTGGCTCCAGTCCCCCTCTGCCCTTTCATCTTGCCCCCTGACAGGAGCTGCCCAGTTACTCTCATGTAGCTACTTAAGCAGAAACCATGGTGGCCCAGTGGTTAGGTGCTACATCTGCTAACCAGAAGATTGACAGTTCAAATTTGCCAGACGCTCCTTGAAAACTCTATGGGGCAGTTCTCCTCTGTCTGTAGGGTTGCTATGAGTCAGTATTGACTTGAAGATAATGGGTTTAGTTTTGGTATCTACTGAAGCCAAGAAGCACACTCTTCACCAGTATCATTTTATGCCTTACTGTCTAGTCCCATCGTTGTAGAATTAGCTTCGGGAATGGTTTCAGTTCTGGGCTAAGAGAGAGTCCAGGGTCAGTGTTCTCAGGGGAACAGTCTGATGGGCCATCAAATGTGGTCTTTTAATAGAGTTCTAGTCCTGCACACCCACTTTTCTCCTGCTGCAGCAAGGACTTTATGTTGTGTTTCCTGTCAGGGCAGTCACTGGTGGTGGCCAGGCACCATCTAGTTCCTCTAGTCTCATAGGATTATGTGGCCCTTTCTCTCTCTTAAGGTTGAATGTCTTCTTTGGTGGAATGTCTGTTCATGTCCCTTGCCTAGTTTTTGATTGGATTGCTTGTTGTTGTTGAGATGTTAAAGTTTCCTGTAAATTTTAGAACTTAGTCCCTTGTCAGATATGCCATTGTCAGTTTTATTTCCCCAGCCTGTAGGTGCTCTCCTCCCTCCCTCCTTCCCTCTTCCTCCCCTCCCTTTCTCTCTCCCTCCTTTTATTGTAATTAAGCAAAAGTGTAAGATCTAAATTAAATTTGCATGCCCTCTGCACCTCCTTCTGCTCTCCATGCCCGGTGACAGCACACTTTTCCTTTTCGTTCTATGTATGTCATATCCTCTTAACAATGTCCTCTGTCCCCTCCTCTCCACCCTCTTCTCTCCCTTCTAGTAAGACGCCAGTAGAACAGTGTCCTATAGATGCATAGGATCATAAAGTACACACATTGTGTCCCTGAGTCCAGTCCATTCCTGTCCAAAGAGTTGACCTCAGTAATGTTTTCTGGTCAGGGGCAGCAGCAGTCTAGAGGCCATGCTCTCAGGGGAACCCCCAGGCCATTGGACTATCAACTGTGGTCTTTTAGTGGAGTTCTTGAGGTGCACTCCTCTTTTTCTTGTGTTGCCACTGGGCCTTGACATTGTGGGCCCCTTCATGGCTGTCTTTGGTGGTGGACAGGGCACCATCTGGTTCTTCTGGTCACATGTTGATACAGGCACCCATTCACATGGGTCCTTCTGTCTCCTGGGCTCTTTTTGACTTGTGTTTTTGTCATTCTTGGTGATAATCTGTTCCAGATGAGTTGGGACCATTTGGTGTATCTCCAATGGCAGCTTGCTAGCTTTTAAGACTCCAGACACCACTCACCAATATGAGGTACAGAAGATTCTCTTAGCAATAGACTAGTTATGTCAATTGGCCATTGTTGACCCTAGTTTTTCTTGTATAATCTTCATTGTTTTAAGTTTGATATTTAGGTCTTTTATCCAATTTGAGTTAGTTTTTGTATAAGATATGAGACATAGGTCTTATTTCAATTTTTTGCAGATGGATATCCAATTTTGCCATCACCATTTGTTAAAGAGACTGTTTTTACCTGAGTTTACAATCTTAGGGCCTGTGTCAAATATCAACTCTTCATAACAAGATAGTGGCATCTGTGGGGTCTCACTCTGTTCCATTGGTCTATATGTCCCTTTTTGTACCAGTACCAGACTGTTTTGACAACTGTGGCAGCCTAATAGGTTCTAAGGTCAGGTAGTGTGAGGCCACCCTCTGTGATCCTCCTCTTCAGTAGTGCTTTGCTTATCCGGGGTTTCTTACCATTCCAAACAAAGTTGGTGACTTGTTTCTCCATCACACTGAAAAATGTTGCTGGAATTTATATTGGGATTGCATTGTATATGTAGATCGCTTTGGGTAAAGTAGACATTTTCACCATGTTAAGTCTTCCTATCCATGAGCAGGTTAGGTTTCTCCATTTATGTAAGTCTGTCTTGGTTTCTTGCAGTAAGGTCTTGTAGTTCTCTTTGTACAGGTCTCCTATTTCTCTAGTTACATTTATTCATAGGTATTTTATCTTCTTGGGGGATATAGTAAATAGTATTGATTTGGTGATTTCTTCTTTAATGATCTCTTTGTTGATATAAAGGAATCCTACTGATTTACTTATGTTTATCTTATATCTTGATACTTTGCTGAACTCTTCTATTAGTTTGAGTAGTTTAGTTATGGATTTTTATGGATTCTCTGCATATACAATCAGATCATCTGCAGATAGGGAGATTTTTCTTACTTCTTCTTTGCCAATGAGGATGCCCTTTATTTCTTTGTCTTGTCTCATTGTTCTGGTTACAGCTTCTAGCACAGTGTTGAACAGAAGTGGTGAGAGAGGGTATCCTTGCCTAATTCCCGTTCTCAAGGGGAATTATTTCAGTCTCTCTCCATTCATGATGATGTCAGTGGTTGGCTTTCTGTAGATGCCCCTTATTGCATTGATGAATTTCCCTTCTTTTCCTATTTTGCTGAGAGTTTTTTTTAACATGAATGGATGTTGGACTTTGTCAAATGCCTTTTCTGCATCATGACAAAATCAGGTGATTCTTTTCTTTTGTGTTATTTATGTGGTTGATCATATTAACTGTTTTTCTGACGTTGAACCAGCCTTGTATCCTGGGCATGAATCCAACTTGGTCATGATGAATTATTTTTTTGATGCATTGTTGAATTCTATTGGCAAGGACTTTGTTGAAGATTTTTCATCTAGGTTCACAAGTGATACTGGTCTGTAATTTTCCTTTTTTGTGGGATCTTTCCCAGGCTTTGGTATCACAGTTATGCTGGCTTCGTAGAATGAATTTGGAAGAATTCCATCCCTCGCTATGCTATGAAATAGTCTCAGTAGTATTGGAATCAGTTCTTCTCTAAAATTTTGGTAGAATTCTTGGGTGAAGCCGTTTGGGCTGGGACTTTTTGGGTTGGTAGATTTTGATAACCTTTTCAATCTCTTCTTTTGTGATGAGTTTATTAAATTGTTTGACTTCTTGTGATAATTTTGGTAGGTGGTATGAATCTAGAAATTTGTTTTTTTACTCTAGGCTTTCAAATCTATTAGAGTACTATCTTTTGTAGTATTCTCTTATGATACTTTTAATTTCATCTGGGTCTGCTGTGACATCTCCCATGTCATTTTTTTTTTTTTATTCAACATAACTGAGTGAAAATGTACATTCACATGAAAATTTACATGCCCCCCTATATGCAGCCTCCACTGCTCTCCCTGTCCGGTGACCGCACACCATTCCTCTCTGCTCCATACACGTCCCATCCTCCCAACAGTCTCCTTTCCCCTCCTCTCCGTCCACCCCCCTTCCTCCAGCCAGAGGTCAGCAAGACGATATCCTATAGATGTATAGAACCATAAAGTGCTTCCAACATATGGTTACTCTGCATTGCCAAGTCCATTCCATTCCTGTCCAAAGAGTGGACCTTTGTTATAATTTATGGGAACGGGCAGCATCAGGGCCAGGGGCCATGCTCTCAGAGGAACCCCAATGCCGCTGGACCATCAATTGAGGTCTTTTAGTGGAGATCTCATGATGCACCTCTTTTTATTCTTGTGTTGCCAGTGAGGCTCCTCTCTGTGAGCTCGGTCATGGCTATCACTGGTGGTGGCCGGGCACCATCCGGTTCTTCCAGTCCCAGGTCAATGTAGGCACCCACTCTTGTGGGTCTCTCTGTCTTCTTGGTTGTCTTTACCGCATGCCATTTTGGCCCTCGGTGAGCATCCGTTCCTGCTGAGTTGGGACCATTTGCTGTGTCCTCAGATGGCAGCTTGGCAGCTTTTAAGACCCCAGACCCCACTCACCAAAGTGGGGTGCAGAGAGCTCTCTTAGCAAAACGCTAGTTGTGCCAATTGGCCTGGAATTCGCCTAAGAGCATGGTCCCCCGCCCCCCGCCCCAGCTACTCTATCCTTGCAGTATTGAGTTAAGATGGAAGGAGTACTCAAGTTATGCTGAAGTCCACTTAATGTTGTTCTTGTTCCTAATGTGTGCTGTCACCGCTTTCTCCCAACTAGATTTCTAGTAACTACCTAAACTAAACCCTCCCCCCCTTTCCCTCCCTCCCTCCCTCCCCTCCCTTGCAGCTGTCAAAGAGTCTTTTCTTCTATACACAAGTCTGTTTTTGAGATCTTATCGTAGAGGTCTCATACAGTATTTGTCCTTTTGTCGCTGACTACTTTCACTCAACATAATGTCTTCCGGTTGAAACCAGGTTAGGAGATGTTTCCTGGAATCATCGTTATTCTTTATCATTGCATAGTGCTCCATTGAGTATATGTACCACAGTTTACTTATCCATTCTTCTATTGTTGGGCATCTGGGTTGATTCCATCTTTTTGCTATTGTGGACTGTGCTGCGATAAACATTCTGGTGCATGTGTCCGTTGGTGTGAAAGGCCTTGACCATGTCATTTCTTATTTGGGTTATTTGTTTCCTCTCCACTTGGCTTGGCTCCTGTTTTTCTTTTATAATTTCAGCCAGTGGTCTATCAATTTTGTTGATCTTTTCAAAAAACCAGCTTTTGGTTATAATAATTTTCTCAATTGTTCTTCTTTTCTCTGATTCACTTAGTTCTGCTCTAATCTTTATGATCTGTTTTCGTCTGGTGCCTGAGGGGTTCCTCTGTTGCCTGAGGGGTTCCTCTGTTGCTCTCTTTCTACTTGTTCACACTGTAGGATTAATTCTTTGGTTCGGGTCCTTTCTTCCTTGAGGATGTGTGCATTTGTAGCGATAAACTGACCTCGGAGCACTGCTTTTGCTGTATTCCATAGGTTCTGGTAGGATGTGTTTTGATTCTCACTTGATTCCATAAATTTCTTTATTTTGTCCTTGATTTCTTCTGTAACCCATGGCTTTTGGAGCAAGGTGTTGTCCAGTTTCCATGAATTCAAATTTGTATGTTTTTTTCTACTATTGATTTCAACTTTTATGGCCTTATGGTCTATGAAGATGTTGTGCAGTAATTCAGTGGTTTGGATTTTGTTGAGATTTATGTCCTAGCTTGTGGTCTGTTCTAGAAAAATGTTCCGTGTGCATTGGAGAAGAAGGTGTATTTATCTGCTGATGGATAAAAAGTTCTATATATGTCAGTAAGGTCTAATTGGTTAATTGTTGCAACAACATCTTCTGTGTCTTTACTGAACTTTTTTCTGAATGAGCTGTCCATTACTGAAAGTGAAGCGTTGAAGTCTCCAACTATTATTGTGGAGTGATCTATCTCATTTTTCAATGTAGTCGGTATTTGATGTCTTTGAATATTCTGGCATTGGGTGCATAAATATTTAGTATTGTTAAGTCCTGTTTGTGTATTGAACCTTTCAGCAGTGAACTGTGTCCATCCTTGTCCACGACGGTGGATTTTACATTAAAATCTATTTTATCTGAGTTAAGTATTGCCACACCTGCTTTTCTTTGTATGTTGTTAGCTTGGTAAATATTATTCCATCCTTTAATTTTCAGTTTGTTCATATCTTTGAGTCTAAGGTGTGTTTCTTGTAAGCAACATATGGACAGGTTATGCCTTTTGATCCAAGATGTTACTCACTGTCTCTTTATTGGAGCTTTCAGTCCACTTATGTTCAGTGCAATTATTTATAGCTATGTGTTTAGTGCTGTCATTTTGATGTGTTTATTTTTGTGTTAGTGTTTTCTATGTTACTCTTTAATATTCTGTTCTGGGTCAATCTTCTTCATGGGTTGACTTTTGTTTTTGTATGTTGCATTGTTACTGTGCTTTGTGGCTACCACTGTGCTCCCCCTTAATGTTGTAAGTTTAAACCCAGTTTTAGCTTCTGCATATCTTTTTAACTTCCTCTCCATCTGAAAGGACTATAATTACTGTCATGTACCTCTTTTTTTTTTTGATGGTGTCAGTTTTCATGATATGGTCACTGGTTCACTTCTTTTAATATTGTAGCTTTGATTGAGTTTTTGACTTCCCTAAATGAGTTGAATTCTGGATGCTGTATCCTGTATTGCCTTCTTAAATATACACTTAGTGGTTTTGTTTTTCCAAGCAAAGAACTTCTTTCAGTATTTCTTGTAGTTTTGGTTTGGTTTTACAAAATCTCTAAGCTTCTGTTTATCTGTGAATGTGTTAATTCCATTTTCATATTTGAGAGACAATTTTGCAGGATATATAATTCTTGGCTGGAAGTTTTTTCTCCTTCAAGGCTTTGAATATGTCATCCCACTGCCTGCTTGCCAGCATTGTTTCTTCCAAGAAGTCAAACAAAAGCCTACAGGGCTTCCCTCTAAATGTTAGCTTTGCTTCGAGCCTCTCTGTCTTTAAGAGCCTCTGTTTTTGTTTCATTTTATTAAGCTTGACTATAATATGTCTTGGTGTCTAGTTTTGGTGGTGTTCAATACACGTCTTCAGTATCTATGTTCTCTTTCTTAAATTCAGGGAAGTTTTCTGTCAGCAACTCAACAACAATACTCTATGTTTTCAGCTATCCCTCCCTGTTCAGAAACTCCAATTAATTGTGGATTATTCCTCTTTACAGAGTCCCACAAGTTTCTTAATGCTTCTTCATTTTTCTTATATCTTTTCTCTGATTTCTCCTCATAAATGCTGGTGTCAGCTGCTCTATCCACAAGGTCATTGAGTCTGACTTGTGTCTCCTCAGTTCTGTTCTTTTGGCTTTGGATTCAACTGTCTAATTCTGTCATTTCGTTATTGATCTGCTGGGTTTCATATCGTTAATTTTCCATAAGTTTAAATAGCTTCCTTGATTTTTCATTTTGCTCAGCTGCATTTTGTTTAATCTCTAGACAGGCTCTCTATAAAATTCTTTTGTAATCAACCTCTGATAGTTTCAGAAAGATTTCTTCATCTGGAAAGTTTCTTAATTCTTGGGGAGTTTTCTGGAGCCATGGGGGACTGTTTCTTTAAATGGTTAATGATAGTTTGTTGCCTTTGGGCCATCTAGAAGCTGTTGAATTTCTCTGGTGTTACCTCAACAGGAGCTAAGGTGAAGTTCTGATATGGGAGTTGATTACCAGCCACTCTGTGTACTCTAGTGACTGGCCCCAGTGGACTCTCTGGGGTGGCAGGCTCCACCTCCTGGCTGGGAAAGACTTATAGAGTCACTGGGTGGCCATCAACCATCCCTGTAATGTAAGTCAGTAAAAGCTGAAAGAGATGCCACCACCTGGCTGCTCAGCAGTTATTTCTCCAGGCCAGCCAGGCAGTCTTATATTAATAAGCTGGGGGCTGTCTGACAGGTGCAGAGATGAGTCAGGCCATCAGATGTGGCAGGCCCTGCCCCACCTTTCAGCTGACAATGGAAGCACCTCTTTGGCCGCCCCCAGGTGTTATGATGTAGTTCAAAGTAGGAAGGGGTTACAGTCTTGCTGCCGTTCTCAGCTGGGCCCACCCGTAAGGTAACATTGTGCTAAACACAGCCTTTCTGCTGGAAAAGGGCTTTCCTGACTGGCGCTGTTTTTCAGCTTGGGAATTAGTCCTTGCTGAGGCCTCTGGCTAAGTGACACCGACTCCCAGCCGAACAAGATGGCATCCTGGCCAAGCTGCCTTTCCCACTGTGAAACAGCAAAATCTATGGCAGAGCTCAGAAAAAGGAGGGTGGAGGGGCAGTGATGTCCTCAGTCAGCAGCTAGGCTCTCAAAATGTGGCTATCCCATGCACTTTCTCTCTGTTCTGCTATATGCTGTTTAATTTAGCACTGCAGTTCAGTGTATTTGCTGGCTCATGCCCATCCCCTGCCTCCTGGATAACAGAGACTGTGAGAACCTGAAGTCCGCCCAAGAAGTGAGTCAGCATTAGCGGGGCTCGGGTGTGCTGCCTCATGTTAGAGAGAGGTAGATTCCTGTTTAGTTGTGTGTAGTCCAATCTAACAACCCTATGCCCTATCCTAGGGCTCCGTGAGTGTCCAGAGTGCTATGCTCAGTTATCAATCCAGGCCTTAGTTCTCAGACAGAATTGAGGTGACGTGTATCTAGTCTGCCATCTTAGCCCTGCTCCCCTCTCTTTTTCTTTTGGAGAAGTCTTGATGATAGTAAGTATTTAATTTTTAGGTGGTCCCAGTTGTTTATCTTAATATGTTTGTGTATTTTTGTTTATGTGTAATGGTCCATTTATAAACAATAATGTGTCTTAAAAACTAAGAATGTTTTTTCTGAATTATCATTATTGTAATTTAAAAATGAATTCCTGAATATGATCTAACAGTCCATCTTCAGATTTTTCCAACCATCCTTATTATTGTTTAGTTGCCAAGCCAAGTGCCGTCGAATCAGATCCGACTCATGGAGACCCTACCATTAGGGTTGCTAAGATTGACCCCTGTGTTTAAGGTGATAACAGCATTATACCTCCCACCATCTATACATGTTTTCCCTCTTGCCACTTGAAAATAATCTCTATGATGTTATGTTAGCACTTCCATCCACTTTTCAGCTAATTCTTTTTACACTAGCTGATATCCTTGCTTGAATCAATAATTTTATTAAAATACACATACATCCATTTCCATCGAGCCAATTCTGACTCATAGTGACCCTATAAGATAGAGTAATACTGCCTTGTAGGTTTTCCAAGGGCTGAGTCACAGATTCCAGCTGTGGACTTTTGTGTTAGCAGCTGTAGCACTTAACCACTACACCAACCAGGGTTTCCAGTAATTTCATTAGGGGTTACGAAATGATGATTTTTCTCATTCTGTCATTTCATCTACATTTGTAAGTTGGCACATTTCAGTACAGTACTACTTTCCATCATTAAGTGGACACTGGTCATTTTGAAATTCAATTCATGTTAGGAAAACAGGATACATGCTTCTTTCCCTTTAGTTATATTTTTAAAGTGAGGAGTTGGGTTAATAACCACCTCAGAAGGTACCAAATTATTCCTCTCCACAGCACACTCAACTTTATTTTTTTTTAACTGTTATGATTTTAAGACATGAAGCTCTGCAATTTATATTGTATGACTTCTTCCTTTGATTGTTGATCTGACAGGAACTAGGATAGGAGATTATTGACTTGTGTGCAAAAGCTGTGGTGTTCTTCTTATATGGTGCTTAGGTCCATTAAATGCACTTTATTGCTATGGAAAATATCTTAATCAAATCATGAAAACCGAAACTAAACCCACTGCTGTCAAGTCAATTCGGACTGATAACAGTCCTGTAGGTCAGAGTAGAACTGCCCCATAGAGTTTCCAAGGAACACCTGGCAGGGTTGAACTGCTGACCTTTTGGTTACCAGGCACTTAACCACTATACCACCAGGGTTTACAAATCATAAAAGGAGTCTTAAATTGAGACTTGTTCCACTGCACTACTTCCTTTTTTTTATAAAAGTCTATGTAAAAAGCTAGTTTTCTAGGATTAGATGAGTACCAACCAAAAACCAGTACTGTAAGTCTCATAAACACTGATTTTTCCTTGTTATTATGTTTTTCATCTGGAAGCCAGTATTTTATTGTTGATTGGCTGATTTTAACAATTAGTAGTGTAAGGATCAAATTATGGAGTGATAGTGTCCTAGATTTCCGGTGGGTTTTTTTTTGTAAGTAATTTTAAAATTAAACTGGCATGTCATTTACAATACTGAATAATAGGTTTAGAGCATTTGAATTTGTTCCTTTGGCATTGCATGGCTATGTTCATAGAAGCAGCACTCAGAAAAAGCTTGGTACTGATGCAAGGTGAAAATGAAAGTGTAATCCATGCATGAGGAATTAAAAAGGACAATTGAAAGGATTAATGTATTCTTTGAAGCCGTTTCTGCTGCAGTGTTCACATTATTTAAAGAAATTAGTTGCTTGTTTCCTGGCCAGCACAGCTCAGTGGGAGTCTAATGACCAGAAACCCATGCAAGTGGAATTTTCAAGGTTGATTTTTCAAACTAATTTTTTTTCTTTTAAATGCATCTAAATGTTTTGAAATTTTTTGAAACTGGACAAGTGAGAAATACATATAATCAAGAGAAAAAAAAAACACTTCTTAGTCCTATAACTTAGATATAACCGTATTTAGTGTTAGGTGAACAACACAGAGAAACAGAAATGCTGTTATTAATAATTGGAACAGTAACAATAATAATGATAGCTCATCCTCATTGGACTTTTACTATATGCCAGACACTTTTCTAAGCACCATCCTGAGGTGAGGACCTAGTATCTCCATGTGTACAGATGAAGAAGATGAGACACCAGAGGGATTGTGTATAAACCTGTTCAAGGTGACACTGCTAATACATAGCAGAGCTAGGATCCAAACTTAACAAGTAGGAGAGCTGGGATCTGAACCCAGGCACTCTCATCCTCCAGCCGACACTTTCAGTGAATCATACTATGCAATATGTTTTAATGAAATCGTCATATCTTATGAGAATGAACCAATGAGAAATAGAACTGAAGGAACTTCTGAACTTGAGCTATATTGTGAAATGATTTTTACTGATTATTGAAAAGAGCAAGATTTTTCAGTAAGTTCTTATTCTCTCTCCGTTTTCTCAGTTGCGCAGTATCTACAGCATCAGCAGGTGTAGCTGTCATATTCAATATTGTCTCCTTCCTTATAGCCCTCATTTAGTCTTGCTCCATGTTTGGATGTATATAAATGCTTACTGCCAGCAACTTGAGGAAACCCAGGTGGTGTGGTGCTTAAATGCTACAGCTGCTGACTAAAAAAAAGTCAGAAGTTCATATCCACCAGTCCCTCCTTGGAAATTGTGTGGGGCAGCTCTACTCTGCCATGTGGGATCGCTATGAGTCAGAATCGACTCAACAGCACTGGGTTTGTTTTTTTGTTTTTGGTACCAGTCTTTATGTCAATGTCTCTCCAGTCACTTTTGTTGTTTGAAGTTCTAGGAGATTATTCAGGAAGGACTCAGTGGACCAACATTTTGTCAGTTATTTTCACGTTGATGTAATTTGCTACATTTATAATTGAAAGTCATTTTGGCTAGCTATAACATCCATGGCTCACATGTTTTTGCTTGTTGTTGTTAGTTGCTGTTAGGCCCTGGGTCATGGGCAGCTGCGTATATTACAGAATAGAATTCCTCCTTAGGGTTTCTTGGCTATAATCTTTATGGAAGCAGATCACAGGACTTTTTCACCAGAGGAGCTGCTGGGTGGGTTCAAACTGATCAAAACCTATTTCCACCTCCCAGGGTATTTTAAATATGCCATCAATTTTTGGCCTAAAATGTTCTTTCGGAGTTCTGCTGACAACATAGTAGTGTGCTTTCTGAAGAAAACACTTTGTTTCCTTAAAGCCCAGTAGTTTTACTAGAATATATCTTGATGTTGTTGGTCATTCCAGGTTGATTTTGCTGAGCTGTATGTGTATTCTTAGTATATAGTTTCAAATCTTTGGTTGTATTTTTCTATTTGAAGTAAAAATTTCTTTTTTTTTATTATGATTGAATGAAAATGTACATTCCAGTGTAAATTTGCATGCCCACCTACATGCAGCTCCCACTGCTCTCTCTGCCCGGTGACAGCATACTCTTTCTCTCCCCTCCATACATGTCTTATCCTCCAAAGAATCTCCTATCCCCGCCTTTCCACTCACTCCCCTGCCTCCAGTAAGAGATCATCAAGACAACATCCTATAGATGCATAGAGCCATAAAATGCACACATGATATGGTCACTCTGTGTCACCAAGTCTAATCCATTCCTGTCCGAAGAGTTGACCTCCATTATGATTTATGGACAGGGGCAGCATCAGGGCCAGAGGCCATGCTTCCAGGAGAACCGTGAAGCTGCTGGACCATCAATTGCGGTCTTTTAGTGGAGATCTCAGGGTGCACCCCTTTTTATTCTTGTGTTGCAAGTGAAACCCAACTTAGTGAGCTCTGTCGCGGCTATCACTGGTGGTGGCCGGGCACCATCTGGTTCTTCTGGTCCCAAGTCTATGTAGGCACCCACTCATGTGGGTCTCTCTGTCTTCTGGGTTCCCTTTCTCCGATGTCATTTTGGTCTTTAGTGATCATTACTGAGTTGGGACTATTTGCTGTACCCTCAAATGGCAGCTTGGCAGCTATTAAGACCCCAGATGCCACTCACCCATGTGGGGTGCAGAAGCTGTCTCAGCAAAATGCTAGTTGTGCCAATTGGCCTCAATTTCGCCTAAGAGCATGGTCCCCTGCCCCAAGCCCCAGCTACTTTATCCATTGAATTTTGGGTTAAGATGGGAGGAGTAATCATGTTATATTGAAGCCCATTCTAATGTGTGCTGTCACAGATTTCACCCAACCAAATTTCCATCAACTATATAAATCCTCCACCCCTCACCCTCCCTCCCTCTCCACCCTTGCAGCTGTCAAAGAGTCTTTTCTTCTATGCATGAGTCTGTTTTTAAGTGCTTATTGTAGGGGTCTCATGCAATATTTGTCCTTTTGTCACTGATTACTTTCACTCAGCATAATGTCATCTAATTGAAACCAGGTTGTAAGATGTTTCCTAAAATCATCCTTGTTCTTTATCATTGCATAGTGTTCCATTGAGTATATATACCATAGTTTACCTATCCATTCCTCTGTTGTTGAGCATCTGGGTTGATTCCATCTCTTTGCTCTTGTAGACTGTGCTGCAATAAACATTTGTGTGCATGTATCAGTTGGGGTGAATGGCCTTGATTCTGTAGGTTATATTCCGAGCAGTGGAATTACTGGGTCAAATGGTATATCTAGATCCAGCTTTTAAAGGAATTGCCAGATTGCTTTCCAAAGAGGATGCAACGTTTTGCAGTCTCACCAGCAGTGTAGGAGATTTCCAGTTTCTCCACAGCCCCTCCAGCATTTGTTGTCTTGCATTTTCTGGATCGTGGCCAACCTTATCGGGGTGAGATGGTATCTCATTGTAGTTTTTATTTGAATTTCTTTAATAGCTAATGATAGTGAGCATGTTCATATGTGTTTTTTGGCTGCCTGGATCTCCTCTTTAGAGAACTGCCTGTCCATCTCCTTTGCCCATTGCTTAATTGGATCATTTGTCTTTTTCTTATTGATATTTTGTAGTACTTTATAGATTATGGAGATCAGGCAATGGTCTGACGTATAGTTGCCAGTATTTTTTCCTATTCTGTAGGTGGCCTTTGAATTCTATTAATAAAGTCTTTGGATGAGCAAAAGTGTTTGACTCTTAGTAGTTCCCATTTATTTTCTCTTCTGTTGTTTGTGGTTTGTTTTACAGATTTTGAAGTTTGTCTACATTGTGTATTAAAACGTCCATTGCTGTTCCTACTTTTTGTTGGATGAGTTTTATTGTTTTAGATTTGATATTTAGGTCTTTTATCCAGTTGGAGTTGGTTTTTGTATAAGGTGTAAGATATGGATCTTGTTTCAGTTTATTGCAGATGGATATCCAATTTTGCCAGCACCGTTTGTTGAAGAGATTGCTTTTACCCCAGTTTAACAGCCTAGGGCCTTTGTCAAATATCAACTGTTCATAGGAAGATGGTGTCACCTCTGGGGTCTCAATTCTGTTCCACTGATCTGTCTGTTTTTGTACCCGTACCAGGCTGTTTTGACTACTGTGGCATTGTAATAGGTTCTAAAGTCAAGTAGTAAGAGGCCTCCCAGTGTGTTCTTCCTATTCAGTAGTGCTTTACTTGTCTGGGGCTTCTTCCCTAGGTTGGTGATTTGTTTCTCCATCTCATTAAAAAATGTCATGGGAATTTGTATTGACATTGTGTTATGTAAGTAGATTGCTTTGGGTAAAATAGATATTTTCACAATGTTAAGTCTTCCTATCCATGGGCGGGGTAGGTTTCTCCATTTATGTAAATCTCTCTTAGTTTCTTGTCATAAGGACTTGTAGTTCTCTCTGTAAAGGTCTGTTATTTTTCTGGTGGATTTATTCTAAGGCACTTTATCTTCTTAGGGGCTATAGTAAATAATATTGATTTGGTGATTTCTTCCTTAATAATCTCATTGTTGTTATAAAGGAATCCTACTGATTTACTTATGTTTATCTTGTATCCTGAGACTTTGCTGACCTCTTCTGTCAGTTTGAGTAGTTTACTTATGGATTCTTTAGGATTCTCTGCATATGCAATCATGTCATCTGCAAAAAGGGAGATGTATGCTTCTTATTTGCCGATGCAGATGCCCTTTATTTCTTGGTCTTGTCTAATTGCTCTGGCTAGAACTTCTAGTACAGTTTTGAAAAGGAGAGGTAAGACTGGGCACCCTTGTTTAGTTCCTGTTCTCAAGGGAAAGTGTTTCAGTCTCTCTCCATTCAGGATGATGTAGGTAGTCGGCTTTGTATAAATGGCCCTATTACACTGAGGAATTTGCCACCTATTCCTATTTTGCTGAGAGTTTTTAACATGAATGGGTGTTGGACTTTGTCAAATGCATTTCCAGCATCAATTGACAAAGCCAGGTGATTCTTGTCTTTTGTGTTATTTATATGGTTGATCACATTAACTGTTTTTCTGATGTTGAACGAGCCTTGCATCCCTGGTATGAATCCAACTTGGTCATGATGGATTATTTTTTGGATATGTTGTTGTATTCTATTGGCAAGTATTTTGTTGAAGATTTTTGCATCTAGATTCATGAGTGATATCGGTCTATAGTTCTCCTTTTTCACTGGGTCTTTCCCTGGCTTTGGTACCAGGGTTATGCTGGCTTCATGAAATGAATTTGGGAGTATTCCATCCCTTTCTATACTGTGAAATAGTCGCAGTAGTACTGGAGATAACTCTTCTCTGAAAGCTTGGTAGAATTCTGTGTTGAAGCCATCCAGTCCCAGACTTCTTTTGGTTGGTAGTTTTTGGATGAATTTTTCAATCCCTTCATTTGTGATGGGATTATTAAGTTGTTCTGCTTCACCTTGTGATAATTTTGGTAGATGATATGAATCAAGGAATGTGTCCATTTTCCCTAGGTTTTCAAATTTGTTAGATGACAGTCTTTCATAGTATTCTGTTATGATATTTTGGATTTCTGATTGATCTGTTGTGACGACTCCCCTCTCATTTCTTGTTTGGGTTATTTTTTTCCTTTCCTGTTTTTCTTTAGTAGGTTTAGCCAATGATTTGTCAATTTTGTTGATCTTTTCAAAAAACCAGCTTTTGGTCTTTTTAATTTTTTCAATTGCTCTTCTATTCTCTAATTCATTTAGTTCTGCTCTAACCTTTATGATCTGTTTTGTTCTGATGCCAGAGGGGTTCCTCTGTTGCTCTCTTTCTACTTGTTTGAGCTGTAGGGTTAGTTCTTTGGTTTGGTTTCTTTCTTCCTTCCAGGTATGTGCATTTATGGAGATAAACTGACCTGAGCACTGCTTTGGCTGTATCCCATAGGTTCTGGTAGGAAGTGTTTTCATTCTCATTGGAATCCATAAATTTATTTATTTCATCCTTGATTTCTTCTGTAACCCATGGTTTTTTGAGTAAGATGTTGTTTAGTTTCTATGAACTCCACTTTGTATCTGTGTTTTTTCTGCTGTTGATTTCGACTTTTATGGCTTTATGATCTAACAAGATGCTTTGCATTAATTCAGTGGTATGGATTTTGTTGAGAACTGCGTTATGTCCTAACACATGGTCAATTCCAGAGAATGTTCCATGTGCCCTGGAGAAAAAGGTATAGTTGTCTACAGCTGAGTAGAAAGTTCTGTATATGTCGATGAGGTCTAGTTGGTTGATTGTGGCAGTAAATGTCTTCTGTGTCTTTACTGAGCTTTTTTCTAGATGATCTGTCCAATATTGAGAATAGAGCGTTGAAGTCCTCCACTATAATTGTGAACTTATCTGACTCATTTTTGAGTATAGTCAGTGTTTCTTCTATGTATTTAGGTGCTCTAATATTGCCAAGTGCCAAGTGCCGTCGAATCGGATCCGACTCATGGCGATGCATAATTATTTAATATTGTTAAGTCCTGCTTGTGTATTGAACCTTTCAGCAATAAATAGTGTCCATCCGTGTCCACGATGGTGGATTTTACATTAACATCTGTGCTATCTGAGATTAGAATTGCCACACCTGCTCTTCTTTGTGTATTGTTAACGTGATATATATTCTTCCATCCTTTCATTTTCAGTTTTTTCATATCTTTAATTCTAAGGCTAGTTTCTTGTAGGCAACCTATGGATGGGTTGTATCTTTTGATCCAAGATGTCACTCGATGTCTCTTTAGTGGAACATTCAGTCCATTCACATTCAGTGTAATTATTAATAGGTATATGTTTAGTGCTGTCACTGTGATGTGTTTATTTTTGTGTTGATGTTTTCTCTGTTGTTCTTACTGATCTGTTCTGGGAGATTCTTCTTTGTGAGTTGATTTTTCACCTTTTCAAGTGTTATTTTTGTGGTTGTTGAGACTCCTGTATTACGTTTCTTGATATGTTGCATCCTTATTCTGCTTTACGGCAGCCCCTCTGATCCCCCTGAATAAACTGTGTATAAACCCAATTTTAATTGCTACCAGTCTTATTAACTTGCTCTCCATCTGGAAGAACTATAATGACTGTAGTACATCCCTCTTTTTAATATGACATCATAGTTTTCATAATATGGTCACCGGATCGTTTCTTTCACTATTATAGCTTTGATTGAGTTTGGAGCCTTCCCTAACTGAATAGGTTTCTGGGTGATGTGTCCTGTATTTGCTTCTAAAATATAAAATTAGTAGCTTTGTTCTTCAGAGATTCTTTCAGTATTTGTTGTAGCTTTGGTTTGGATTTCACAAATTCTCTGAGTTTCTGTTTATCTGCTGATGTCTTAATTTCATTTTCATATTTGAAAGACAGTTTTGCAGCATATATAATTCTTGGTTGGAAGTTCTTCTCCTTCAAGGCTTTGAAAGTGTCATGCCACTGTCTCTGTGCCAGCATTGTTTCTGCTGAGAAATCTGACAAGAGCCTACAGAGTTTCCCTCTGAATGTTAGCTTAGCTTTGAGTATTGCTGCCTTTAAGAGTATCTGTTTCTGTTTCATTTTGTTAAGCTTGATTATAATATGTCTTGAAGTCTTTCTTTTGAGATCTATATTGAGTGGCATTGTATATATATATGTATCTTGGATATCTATATTCTCTTGTTTCATAATTTCTGGAAAGTTTTCTGTCAGCAGCTCAGCAACAATGCTCTCTGTGTTCTCAGGTGTCTCACCCTGTTTAGGAACTGCAATTAATTGTAGATTGTTCCTCTTTGGTAGAGTCTCACATGCTTCTTAATGCTTCTTCATTTTTCTTATTTCTTTTTTCTGATTTCTCCTCATAGATGTTGGAGTCAGACGCTCTGTCTTCCAAGTCAGAAATTCTCTTTTCCATGTGTTCCGTTCTGTTTTCTTGGCTTTGAATTGAATTTTCTACATCTTTGATTTTGTTCTTGATCTGTTGGATTTCAGAGTACTGGTGTTCCATTAGATAGAACAGCTTGCTTGATTTTTCATTCTGCTCTGCTGCATTTTGTATAAGGTGTAGGAGGGCTCTCCTTTTGTATTCACCTTCTAATAGTTTCAGAAAGGTTTCTTTATCTGGGAAGTTGTTTAGATCTTTCTTTTGAGGGCCTTCTGAAGCCATGGGTGATTTCTTGGTTGTGCTTTTATCCAGAGTTTGTTGCTTTGGGGGCATTAGTTGAGTCAGTAGAGGTTGGGAGAGATACTGTGAGGATGGACCACAGTTGTTTCTCTGGGCCTTCTTAAAATGAAAGGTAAAAGTTATGTGACAGCTTCCAAAGTCAGTAAGGTTTTAGATGTACAGGTCCCTCTTCCCAGCTGGCAAAGTTAGCACCTCTATATCCAACCCCAGATGTTATAAGCTAGTTCAAAATACAGAAGGGCTACTTCCCTGCTGGCTTCTGCTGTCGAGCCCCAGCTGTAGGCAACACTGTGTAGAATACTGCTTTACTGCCAGAAAAGCACTCTCCTCTGGCCAGGCTCTGCCTCCCAGCCTAGGAATTAGGTCCTGCTGAGGCCTCCATAGGGGTATAACTGCCCTCCAGTGGAACAAGAAGGTGTCCTGCACAAGATCCCCCCCTGCCCCGGCATAGGCCAGTCAATGGCAGTGGAGCACAGAGAAGCCAAAGGCACAAAGATGCACAGAGTTCCAAAGCTGTGCTCTCAAAATATGGCAGTCTTGCCTGCCATTCCCACCAACAGTGTGTCCCAGCTCCACCCACTGGCCAAGGCAGATAACAAAAAAGTTAAAATGACAAGTTACTGTAGGTCCATGAAAGCCAGTGCTCACCAAGAGCAGGGGTCAGCAAAAGAGAGGAAGCTTTCCACTCAGTGGTATGAAGTCCAAATTACAGCCCTATGCCATGTCCTAGGCTCCGTTTAATCATCAATTCAGGTCTTGGTTTCCAGAGGGATTTAGGGAGACTTGTGTTTATTCCACCATCTCGACTCTGCCCCTCAAGTAAAAATTTTGTGACCTACGGACTTCAGTTATTCTGATCTCTTGCTTTTTTTCATTTGCCTTTTATATTTGTCAGTTCTTTTGAATCATTTTCATCCATCTCCACTCAGTTTTGATTAAGAAAAAAACTTTTTTATGTTATATCTCAAAGTATTATCATTTGTGTTTGTTTATACTTCTGCCCTTCTAGTATATGAGAAGATGACTTTCTTGTACTTCTAATTTTTCTAAGTTTTGTCATCTCATTTCTGATTTTTTATATTCTTCCATATCATGTATTTTTTTCATATCATGTAACTTCTTAATGTATTTTAACTAGTTTTATAGTATTACAGTGTTCATTTATTTTTTTGTAGACATGTCTTTCTGGTGAGTTTTTATTCTGTGAAGACGTTATTCTATTGCTCATTTTTACTTAAACTAACCTCCCTGGACTTTTAGAGGGAGATCTGATTTAGGATAGTTTTTCTTTCCTGATTTCACAGCTAGAGAGTTCTGTTTTCTGTTGTTTTTGAGACTTGTTTAAAAGTGTGATAAAATACTTACTGCAATCTTTTGGCCCTGTACCTTTCTACTTTGATCTGGACAAATTTTTTTGGCTCTCTTATCCCTATCATGTTCAATTTTGAGTCTGTTACCTCTGGTTTCTACTCTGAACAGGGCTTTGATCTGGAAGGGAGCTTTAGATGATTAATTTTGAGAGTTCATGGGGCCCAGATTGTATCATGCCCCCCTTCACTCAATCACTATTTGAAAGGGCAAGCCTTCTTACTTCAGTTGCTATTCATAAACTAGCTTGCTGAGGTTTGAATGAGTAATTTGAGAGTTCTCAGCATCTATCAGATTTCTTCTATGAATTTTTCCACAGCTGATACCATGTTGGTCTTGTGACTATCTGTGGTTTGTACTTACCCACACATATTTTGGGACTCATGGGGAATCTGTTTCAGCTGGTTTTGCCCTAGATTATGCCCATTGATTTTTGGTCTTGCTTTCCTGCTTGTACTTGCCTTTCTTATTTATCTTTTGCTACAGTGCAAAAGGGTTGCTATGAGTTAGAATCAACTCAACAGTAGTGGGTTGGGTTTGTTTTTTGGACAGTGGCATTTGGGGAGACTAAAAAACTATGCTGTCACCATACCTTCCCTCCAGAATTTTCTCTTATAATAGGAAATCTGCAAGCTGTATCCTGATGGACCAAATCCTGCCCCCTCCTTATTTTTGTACACCCTGTGAATCAAGAATGTTTTTTTATATTTTTGGATAGTTGAAAAAAATTGAAATAACAATACTATCTTAGGGCCCATGAAAGTTATATGGAAATCAAATTTGAGTGTCCATAAAAGTTTTGTTGGAACACAGCCATACCCATTCATTTGTGTATTTTCTGTGGCTGCTTTCATGCTACAACAGCAGAGTTGAGTTTTGGGGACAGAGACTGTATGCACATCAAAGCTAAAAATACTTATTACTTGGCCAGTTACAGAACATGTTTGCTGATGCCTATCCTATTATATAGGAGACCTGATGGTGCAGCAGTTAAGTGCTCAGTTGCTAACCAAAAGTTTGGCAGTTCAAACCCACCAGCAGCCAGCTCCACATTCCACAGGAGGAAAGACCTGATGATCTGCACCCGTAAGGATTACAGCCTAGGGAGCCCTCTGGGGCCATTTTACTGTGTCACTGGGGCCTGGAGTCGCTCTGAGTCAAAAATTGACAACACCTCTCAACAACAATTGCATAATATATATTTTTTCTTTTTTTACCTTTGATGAGGGTTAACAGAACAAACTAGTTTCTCATTAAACAGTTAGTGCTCATATTATGCGGCGGCTCATATTATTTTGTGTCATTGGTTAACATCCCCACAAAAGGTCGCCACTCTCCCTTTTCAATCTTGGATTCCCTGTTACCCGCTTCCCTGCTCCCTCCTGCCTTCTATTTCTGACCCTGGGCTGGCGTACTCCTTTAGTCTCCTTTTGTTTTGTGAACCTTGACAATCATTGGCTGAAGGCTAAACATCAGGAGTGACTTGATTACTGAGCTTAAAGGGTTTCAGTAGGGCCATAGTCTCAGGATTTTTCCAGTCTCTGTCAGGCTGGCAAGTCTGGTCTTTTTTTTAGTTGGAATTAGATTCTACATTTTTCTGTAGCACAGTCTGGAACTCTATGTTGTGATCCCTGTCAGAGCAGTCAGTGATAGTAGCTTAGTATTATCCAGTTGTATTGGATTCAGTCTGGGGGAGGCCATTATAGATGGGTAATGTTAGTCCTTTGGACTAATCTTTTCCTTGCATCTTTTGTTTTCTTCATTTTCCATCGTTCCCAAACAGGTGAGGCCAGTAATGTATCCTAGATAGCCACTCACAGGCTTTTAAGATCCCAGATGCCACTCACCAAAGTAGAGTGTAGAACATATTTTTAGGAACCACACAAGGACTGCCAATTAAGTTCACAAACTCATCCTTAAAAATGTGCTACATACCTCATTCTGGATATCACTACAGTCACCTTCGAAGTACCCCCCTTGCGTAGCTGTTTACCCATGCCAGCAACTAGTCCACCCCTCAAAGCAGTTTTGAAACTCTTTCTGGAGTGGCCATTGTGCATGGTGGCATGGTAGCAAGTTTGAGAACTTAATTGTATAGTTGTCTGTGAGGGAGTTTTAGCCAGTAAACGAATAACCGTATTGGAACACCCTTCCTACTCACCTGATCTCACTCCAGTGCATTTTTTCTACTGGAAGACAAAGGAAATATTGAAAGGAAGACATTTTGATGACAATCAGGACATCAGGGGTAATATGTTGACAGCTCTGATGGCCATTCCAGAAAGAGTTCCAAAATTGCCCTGAAGAGTGGATTATACACTGGTACCTGGCACATAGGTTGCCAAGGGGAGTACTTTGAAGGTAACCATAGTGATGTTCAGCAGTGAGGTATGTAGCACTCAGAACAATTAAGTTCACAGAATTAATTGTCAGACCTTGTATTATGCCAGTTAAAATAGATGTTCCTCAAGACCATGGTCCCCACAACCCTCAGCCCAGTAATTTGATCCCGCAGGAAATTTAGTTGTGTCTATGGAACTTCCGTGACCTGGCCTTGGAGAAGCTGTGCTGGCTTTCCCAGTACTGTGCACTGTCTTACCCTTCACCAAAGAAACCACTTATTAATATACCTTTTTTAATGGCTGAATAGTAGTCCCGTGTGTGACTATATCATAATGTACTTAAATAAGTCCCTGTTGTTGAACATTTAGGTGATTTCTAAGTTTCTTTATTGTAGATACTGTTCACTGCTAAATGTTCAGGTACATATTGAATTACCTTCTCGGGATAAAATATTACAAGTAAGATTGCTGGATTAAAAAAGAGTATATACATTTTAAAGTCTGATTGACACTGACAAATTGTCCTTCAGACAATTCCTTTCAATTTGATAGGTAAGAAAAAAGATGATGTATTTGATTTGACATATCAGGTTGTATAATTTTTTGTGTTTATTGACTTGAATTGTTTTTTTGTGTGTGAAATTCTTGTTCACTGTCCATTTTCCCTGCAATATTCATGTTTTTCTTGGTAACTTATAAGAGCTGCTATAGATCAGGTATCTACCCTTTAGCTTGTGGTATATTTGCCTGTATATTGTATTTAGGGTAACTAATGATGTATGAGACATTTTTTTCTTTTTTATGCAGTGAGATCTTCCTTTGTTTTTTATGTGCAGAAAGCCCTTTCCTGCCTTGGATTTATATCATTGTTTCCATATATATTTTTCTAGTGTTTATTGGATTTTTTTTTTTTTTTTTGTAATTAGGTCTTTAATCCCTCAAGAATTTGTGTAGGCTGTGAAGTAGGATTTAGCTTTATTTTTCAAATGCTTACCCAGTGGTATTTATTGAAGAAATAAGCCACCATTTCATGGTTATATCATTTTTCCATATTGTTTTATATTAGAAATTTGTGCATTTCACATTAAAAACAATCAGGATTATTGAGATATAATTTACACACAACAAAATTAACCTTTTTAAAGTATACAGAGTTTTGGCAAATACATGCAGTTATGTAATGAACTGCCCCAATTACATCTGAGTGTTAAGAAAAGGAAGGCAAGGGTTTAACATCCAAGTAAAATTGTTGAAGTAACAAAAGCATGTCACCCATTTTTTTCCTTCAGAAGATTTTGTTTTCCAGTTTTGGAATGGTCCAGATTTGTTTATCTCTTGAGACAGTCTTTTAACCTCACATAACACTCCCTTGCTTTTTTCCCCTTTAAGGTTAATTCCTGGTTTTGTTTCATTAACCGTTCGAATGGATGGAGATTCTTAGGTTCTAAAAGGGGGGTGAGTAGGAAAACCTTCATGGTTCCATGCACGTAAGCCTAAAAATAAGCATTGGCTGTGTGTACTCAGGGAAAAAATATTGTTTTGAGAAGTCATTGTGTACTTTGTTTCTCCCCTGCTTCCTTCTAGCACTGGAAAAAGTATGACATCTATGAAAAGCAAACCAAAGAAGAAACTGACTCTGTGGTGCTGATAGAAAACCTGAAGTAAGGCTCTTGGTAGTGGGGATAATTTATTTTTACCTTCAATGTGACCTTGTGAAGATTCATCCATTTCTCCATTTGTTGTCTGGGAACTTGCTAAATGGAAACCGAAACTACTGGACCATTGAAAAACAGGCAGCTCATAAGAGCCACAGGTCTTTGTACTGAATTGTGCACCAAAAAAAAAAGAAAAATAATGGACCCTTTAGAGAAGAGAGTGGAGTCATCCTCATTGAATTATAAAAGCAGACATCCTTCGCAAAGGCTTCAAACCAGCAAATAAAAGCAAAAAGTGATGATAGCAATAGGGTTATTATCAAGAGTTCTGAGAAGTGCCTGAGGGAGCTGTACCTGCTTTGTATTCTTGAGGGTCAAACAGCACCAACAAGCTGTAGTTGTTTGGGGAACTCATTTTAGGTGGCAAATGCTCATTGTCAAACTTGAGTCACAGAGAACACCTAACAAACAAAATCGATAACCACTTGTCATCTGACATCCCACTGAGCAGTGTTTGTGGCCATGAGATTTCTTAATAGTCCAGAATCATCATCCCCTTCAACAACATATTCCCCCGCTTCCACAGCCCCAGAAACTCACTTGGTCATCATGACTACAAGTACAGAAAAAGCGGAGGCAGCCTCTTTACTAAGACCTTTCAAAGCCTCTGCAGCTGCCAAAGAGCAGTAGAGGCAGAGTGACCCATTGGGTATGAGACGTTGAGCCATGAAGTCTCAAATGATACGTTGGTTTTCTCTGCCTCAGCTCCTTAAATATTTACTGTGTCCCTGACTTGTGCTAGACCCTCAGATTTGCGGCCCCAACCCCATTAAAATCCATTTGGGAGTCCTCAATGCCTACCCCCTTCTTCACCTCCACCAGTCATTTTTAAGACCTTCAACTCCCCCATTGATTTCCCCTTTTGCACTCTCCCTCATTGTCACCTGTTCTAGCCTACGCTTCACCTTTCATTGGACATCTAGGTAAAATTTGCTCAGAACACCTAGAGGGGCAGAGTAATTTGCATCTTATTTTAAAGTGTGAGTAGAATGAGAAACAAAGACTAACACTTGCATGTTTTGTAACTTTTCTGTGAGTCTGTTTGTTTGCGGGTTTTCAGCATTTAATGATTCTTTACATGATTTCTAAACAGAAATGAGGTATTATCTTTACTTAGAGTTTTCCTGTTTGTGAAGCTCTTTGTCTCTTTCATGATGGGCCCTGGGATTGATCCTTCTTTTTTCTGTTATTGCCACAAATGATTGTTATTAGTAGGTTTCCTGTTTTGTGTTGATAGACAGCCATCCTATGTGTCAATGTTTGTGTTCATTTTTTGTATATGTTAGCATTCCATTCTCACCCATGCCTACAATATTGCCAGATTTATTTTTTCTTCTGCTAACTCCTCCAAATTTAAGGAAGTATGGGAAGTGAGAGGTTCCCCCAACCACCCAGTGTTTTTCGCCTCACATACACAGACTCAAGTTACTGGTAGGAACTTGAGCACTTGTATTACAGGTTTTCAGATGTTTACCCGTTTGTATCAATAAGATAATGCTGCTTGCAATTTCTGAGATTTGGGGAGGGGAGATCAGAGATCCCTGTTCGTCATAGTTTGGGCACAGCTGGCCACATGCTTCTACTGCAATGGAGGAGCACTGTGTCTTGGCTTTTTGAGGAAATCGGGGTTCATAGCAACGGTAGATATAAAGTTATTTCCTTCCTGTGCTTTTATTTTTGAGGTCAGACTGAGTAATTGATTTTCCTTTGTAGGAATGAGATTCTATCCTAGGCATGTGTTTTATTATTTTGCAAGACAAAACATCTAAATGCTTTACCCAAAGCCATTTTTACTGTAATACTTTGTAGAAGGCAATAAAAGGGTGGGGATGCTTTGAAATTCTAATTACCCAGGGAGCTACAAATGCTGACTGTCATAACGCCTGGGACTGGGGAAACTATATTTTGGTTTCACCCTCTTGTAGTGGTGAAATAGCTGAGGGAAGGGGAGAGGGTGAATTATGGAAATCCCTACGGCTATTTTATAATTACTGAAAAGAGACCTCCAATTCATGAGAATTCTTGGAAACATCAACACAGCAGTGGGATTCCCATTACTGATAGGAAACTAGTAGGTTCGTGTACTGCCTTATGTCTAACTTGTATGGATTTTTTTCACCACGTACGTAAGTAAACCACTGTACAGATCGTCATTCATATTCTTTCATTCAGATAAGTTTGTCTTCATGTTGGCACTGGAAGGATGCATGAAACAATGTTAAAACCCTTTTCAGTAATGTCTTCAACTATAGGGATCATTTTGTTTAACTTTTTATATGAAAGTTTGAGTAAAATAAATACAAAATGTGCTTTTGTATGTCACTCAAATGTTTTTCTTTGGCCTTATTTTGGGCAAAACATTGTGTTGTATAGAGTGAGTGGCAGAAAAAATTGGAGTTGAAAGCATAAATAAAAAAATTCCAAAGTAGCTGTTTTATCTTTATGGAATCACTTATAAATTTCCCTGCTGTTTTGTGTTTGTCTGTGTTTTCTGTAAGAGCTTGCACTTAGTTTAATAGTAGTATAGTCTTTGGAGAAAGTACTCAAAGATACATAAGGATTTCATAAATTGTGGTTATGATAATTAAACAAAGTGAAAAGCTGGTCCTTTCTAATTTTAAGCTTAAAATAGAGTACAGTGTGCTTAAGGAGACTCATGGCACACATGATGGGGGACTTCTGATTACAAGTTAACACTATTAGCAGATTAGTTTGGGGACTAGTAAAATCATTGTTCAGTAGCCACCCTCCTAAGGATTGGTCGTGTACTTTCATATTTTCTATAAATACAGCAAAATGTTTTGACTGTCACAGAAGGTTTCTTTATCATTTGTGTTAGGTGTGTGTCTTTAGCCAGACCGCATTTGTTAATAACCCTGAATTTGTACAGGGTCTAAACCGTAGGGTGCAGATGGAGATGCTGATTTTTGCCAAGTTATTTCTGTAACTTTCTAGAAGTATTTCAGAAGTCTCCAGAAATCTATCTCCAGATAAATACAGCGTTTGCTATAAGAACCCTCCTTCTGATTGTTAACACATCCACTCTGAGTATTATGACAGAAAACATTAACTGGGGACCCTTGAAATTACATATGTGTATGAGATCTCTGGCAATCAAATTCCCGTAGCCACAAACATGTTCAACTCATCGCAGTGGGGAGACGAATCAGAATGAGCAAAACACATTTGTTTTCCAGAGTCAGTGAGCTTCTTGTTATTTCCATGAACAATTTTCTACTTCGGCAAGTTCAACTCTATACTCACATTAGAAGAATAGTTTACTACTAGAACATTAGTACTTTTAGAAGAAAACAAGGGAACATGAACATCTCTTTCAGAGACTGTTTTCTTTTGAGTACTAATGATTAGGTCAAGCACTCTATGTCTTGCCAGTATTGTAACTGAATCTTGATGTGTTTTTCAGCAAGGGAGAAATTTCACTGACTTTTGGATGTGCCAGAGGTTTTTGTTATCAGTCCCCTTGGTGATTGTTCCTGAAGCAGATTCTTTGGCCTGTAACTGTCTTTCCTAATGGTTACTGTTAGCAACAGAAAAATATTTTAATAGTAGTTTCAACATTTATTAGGAATATTGGTATATAAAAAGAGAAAACTAAGTCATATAGTGGCTAGGATGTGCCAAGTTACGTGTGTCGTTTTGCTAAGACTCCACATCAGTCCTCGGAGATAGGTTATATTGTTATTACAGATGAAGACACTGAAACATAATTGAATTATGAGTCTAAAATCACACAGCTAGTAAGTGACTGAGACAGAATGACCTTGTAAAACAGGTCAGTCTGACTTTAAAGCCTGTGCAACATAACCAGGAATGTATTTATATGTCCAGAGGAGGCAGGTGGAGCCCTGTTGGCACAGTGGTTAAGAGCTGCTAACCACCCACAGTTCAAATACACCAGCTGCTCCTTTGAAACCCTGCAGGGTAGTTCTCTGTCCTATAGGGTCGCTATGAGTTGGAATCTACAGCAACATGTTTGGTTTGGTTTTGGTTTAAGGAGGCAGTTACCTAAAGAAGAAATATCTTATTTCACATTACCAAATTGTTTATGAGCTAGAAGATTACTCAAAAATTTAAATCATTTAATTGAAAAATGAGTTTCTTATGGTGTCTTAAGATTCATTTGCACATTAATTCATCTGTGTGCCTACCAAGCAATGTGCTAAGTACTAGGTAGGAATCTAGAAAAGAATAAGATTTGGCTTAGTGTCAGGTGATGCTGACCAGGAGAAGCTAGGATTTAGCAATTTATAATCCCTTCCATGACTCATTACATTGGCACTAACTTGGCAAGTTCATTTGGAAGTGAGAAGCTACTACCAATGCCAGCTCTCTGACTTTGGGCAGGCTCCTTACTTTCTCTGGCCATCAGTGTTGTCATCCGTAAAATGAAGAGTTGGGGTTAGATTAGCTGTATTAATTACGACACTGCCAGGAATAGCCAGAAGACCAGGCCCTTTAATACAATGATAAGAGTGAAGGCATTGATACATTGCATCTGCCCTGTGGTCCCCCCAAATGAAGATATTCCAAAGAGTCCAGCTGTGGTTGTACCTAACAAATATTTTTTATCATACATTGTAGATTTCAGGTCATTTTTGCCTAGAAACAAAAATGAATTATATATACCATGGATTGGGTAATGATTACATTTGATGCATAACCTAAAACAGAGTGCATTTGAATTTGGTACTTGCAGATTTTGTCATTGAATTTAATTAACTTTATGATTTGATCAAAATAATATATGTGCATAACTTTAAGAAGTCAAAGAATGCTACGGGGTTTATAATAAATAGCAATCCCCCCATCCCCTCCTTACTCCTGATTCCTGCTTGAAAAGTTGTAGTTGGCAGAATGGCCTTCAAAGGCATCTATGTCCTAAGAGTGAAACCTGTGAATATGTTGTGGTGGTCAGGATTATGTCGACTTGGCTACTCCATGTCTGGCTGCTGTATCAAGTGGCAGGGTGGGGTCTGTGGTGGCTTCCCTCCCCTCAGCGATCTTCTCTCCGCCTTCCACCACCTACTCCCGGTCTGTTCACGTAGCCAGCAGCTCCCACTCTCTTTTGGCATATGGTTCCTGGACTTGAACTAGTAGCTGCTAGATTCATAAACCCTTACAACCAGAGCTTGAGACTCCTGTTCCCTGATCTCCCAATCCTGGGTTCGCCAGCCTCTGCAGCTCCATCTCATTGCCAGCTTGGGATCCGCCAACCTACACGACTGGTGATCTAGAACTCTGGTCTATGACCTGCTGACCTTGGGTTCACCAGCTCCTGTGGCCACATGAGGCTTGTGCCAAGACTTGGGACATTCACCTCTGCAATTGCATGAGCTGTTTCCTATATATATAAAGTACTTGTACTTTATATATATAAATCTTGCCTTGTACATACACGTGTTACTGGTTTTGCTTCCCTAGACAACCCATCCTAAGACATATGTTACTTTCCATGGTAAAGGGGACTCTGCAGGTGTGATTAAAGTTGTTGTTTCATGTACCATTAAGTCAGTTCCCACTCATAGTGAACCCATGAACAACAGAATGAAATAATCACAGTTAAAACCAAAGGAAGGGGTGGAGTCAAGATGGCGGACTAAGCCCACGTCTCCTTACAGTGTTGGCTAAGGCTAGGCCCTGTCAGCAGAGGCCAACAGGGCAGTAGCATTGCTGTATTCTGAACTAATTTGTTATCATCTGGGGTTGGATATAGTGGCACTTACTTTGTCAGATGAGAAGAGGGACCTCCACACCTGAAAACCTAACTGACTTGTCAACTGGTGAAATACCTTTTGCTTTACATTTCAAGACAGCCTAGAGAAACATTTGCAAGCCATCCTCACAGTACCTCTTCCAGCCTCTGTATACTCACATGGGACCCAAAAAGCAACAGACAATTGTGGCATACAAGAAATCACTCATGGCTTCAGAAGGCTCCCAAACAAAGCAACCAAGGAGTTTTCCAGATGAAGAAACTTTTATGAAAGCATCAGGAAGTCAATACCAATTGATTATATACAGAGCCCTTCTAGACGTTATACAAAATGCAGCAGAACAAAATGAAAAATTAAGCAAGTTGTTCGATCTGATGGGACACCAGTACTCTGAAATCCAACAGATCAAGAAGAAAATCAAAGACATAGAAACTTCCATGCAAATCCAAGAAAGCAGAATGGAACAAATGGAAAAAAGAATTTCTGACTTGGAAGACAGAGCTACTGATGCTAGCATCTATGAGCAGAAATCAGAAAAAAGAAACAAGAAAAATGAAGAAACATTAGGAAGCATGTGGGACTCTATTAAGAGGAACAACCTTCGATTAATTGGAGTCCCTGAACAGGGTGAGACATCTGAGAACACAGAGAGTATTGTTGCTGAGCTGCTGAAAGAAAACTTCCCAGAAATCATGAAGGAAGAGAATATAGACATCTCAGATGCATATGGTACGCCACCCAATATAGATCTCAAAAGAAAGACTCCAAGACATATTATAATCAAGGTTAACAAAATGAAACATAAGCAGCAACTCTTAAAGGCAGCAAGACTCAAGGCAAAACTAACATTCAGGGGGAAACCCTGTAGGCGCTCATCAGATTTCTCAGCAGAAACCATGCTGGCACAGAGACAGTGGCACGACACATTCAAAGTCTTGAAGGAGAAGAACTTCCAACCAAGAATTATATATCCTGCAAAGCTATCTTTTAAATTCGAAAATGAAATTAAGACATTCCCAGATAAACAGAAACTCAGAGACTTTGTAAAAACCAAACCAAAACTACAAGAAATACTGAAAGAAGTTCTTGGCTTTGGCTTAGAAGAATGAAACCACTAACTTTATATTTTAGAACGACACACTACTCAATACTCATTTAGGGAAGGCTCCAAAGTAAATCACAGCTTTGATGTGGAAAGAAGCAATCCAGTGATCATCATGAAAACTATGGTGTCATCATAATAAAAGAGGGATGTACTACAGTCGTTATAGTCCTTCCAGATGGAGAGGAAGATGACCAGACTGGTAGTAATTAAAATTGGGTTTATAAATAGTTTATTAAGGGGGTTCATAGGGGCAGCTGTAAAGCACAACAAAGATGTATCATACCATTTCAAGAAATCTAACACACGAGTCTCAACAACTATAAAACCAGCTCTGAAAAAGGTGAAAAATCAACTCACAAAAAAGAGTGTCCCAAAACAGACTAATAAGACCAACAGAGAAAACATCAACATAAAAATAAACATATCACAATGGCAGCAGTGAAGACATACCTATCAATAATTACATTGAATGTGAATGGACTGAATGCTCCAGTAAAGAGACACCGAGTGGCATCTTGGATCAAAAGACACGATCCATCCATATGTTGTCTACAATAAACTCACTTGAGACCTAAAGACAGGAACAAACTGAAAATTAAAGGATGGAAGAATACATAGCAAGCTAACAATGAACAAAGAAGAGCAGGGGTGGCAATTCTAATCTCAGACAAAATCAATTTTAATGTCAAATCCACCATCGTGGACAAAGATGGACACTATTTATTGCTGAAAGGTTCAGTACACAAGCAAGACTTAACTATATTAAATATTTATGCACCTAATGTCAGGGCACCTAAATATGTCGAAAAAACACTGACTACGCTCAAAAGAGAGTTAGTTGACTCTACAATAATAGTGGGAGACTTTAACACTACACTCTTATTACTAGACAGATCATCTAGAAAAAAGCTCAGTAAAGATACAGAACACCTCATTGACACAATTAACCAACTAAACTTCATTGATATATACAGAACTTTCCACCCATCAGCAGACAACTATACTTCGTCTCCAGTGCACATGGAACATTCTCCAGAATTGACCACGTGATAGGCCATAATGCAATGCTCAACAAAATCCGTACCATTGAATTACTGCAAAGCATCTTCTCAGATCATAAAGCAATAAAAGTTGAAATCAATAGCAGAAAAAACATAGATAGAAAGTGGAACTATTGGAAACTGAACAACATCTTGCTCAAAAAAACATGGGTTATAGAGGAAATCAAGGATGAATTAAAGAAATTCATGGATTCCAATGAGAACGAAAACACTTCCTACCAGAACCTATGGGATACAGCCAAAGCAGTGCTCAGAAGTCTGTTTATCTCCATAAATGCACACATCTGGAAGGAAGAAAGAAACCAAATCAAGGAACTAACCCCACAGCTTGAATTAGAAAGAGAACAACAGAGGAACCCCTCAGACACCAGAAGAAACCAGATCATAAAGATTAGAGCAGAGCTAAATGAATTAGAGAACAGAAAAACAACTGAAAAAATTGAAAAGACCAAAAGCTGGTTTTTTGAAAAGATCAACAAAATTGATAAACCACTGGCTAAACTTACTAAAGAAAAGCAGAAAAGGAAACAAATAACCCAAATTAGAAATGAGAGGGGAGTTGTCACCACAGATGCAACAGAAATCAAAAATATCATAACAGAATACTATGAAAGACTGTACTCTAACAAATTTGAAAACCTAGGGGAAATGGACCAATTCCTTGACTCATACCACCTACCCAAATTATCAGAACGTGAAGCAGACCAACTTAATAAATCCATCACAAAGGAAAAGATTGAAAACGTCATCAAAACACTGCCAACCAAAAAAAGTCCGGGCCCAGATGGCTTCACGGCAGAATTCTACCAAGCACTTAGAAAAGAGTTATCCCCAATACTACTGAGACTATTTCACAGTATAGAAAGGGATAGAGTACTCCCAAACTCATTCTATGCAGCCAGCAAAACCCTGATACCTAAGCCAGGGAAAGATCCAACAAAGACAGAGAACTACAGAGCGATATCACTTATGAACCTAGATGCAAAAATCTTCAACAAAGTTCTTGCCAACAGAATAGAACAACATATCAAGAAATTAATCCATCATGACCATGTGGGATTCATACCAGGGATGCAAGGCTGGTTCAACATCAGGAAAACAATTAATGTGATTAACCACATAAATAACACAAAAGACAAGGATCACTTGATTTTGTCTATTGATGCTGAAAAGGCATTTGATAAAGTCCAACACCCATTCATGCTAAAAACTCTTAGCAAAATGGGCATAGACGGCAAATTCCTCAACACAGTAAGGGCCATTTATACAAAGCCAATTGCTCACATCATCCTGAATGGAGAGAGACTGAAAGACTTTCCCTTGAGATCAGCAACTAGACAAGGATGCCCACTCTCACCTCTCCTATTCAACATTGTGCTAGAAGTTCTAGCCAATTAGACAAGACGAAGAAATAAAGGACATCTGCATCGGCAAAGAGGAAGTTGAAATCTCCCTGTTCACAGATGATATGATTGTATATGCAGAGAACCCCAAGGAATCTATAAGTAAGCTGCTCAAACTGATAGAAGAGTTCAGCAAAGTCTCAGGATACAAGATAAACATAAGTAAATCAGTAGGATTCCTTTATACCAACAACGAAACTGTTAAGGAGGAAATTATTAAATCAATACCATTTACGATAGCCCCTAAGAAGATAAAGTACCTAGGAATTAATCTAACCAGAGAAACAACAGACCTTTACAAAGAGAACTACAAGCCCTTACTACAAGAAGCTAAGAGAGACTTAGATAAATGGTAAAACCTACCCTGCTCATGGATAGGAAGACTTAACATTGTGAAAATGTCTATTTGACCCAAAGCAATTTATTTATATAATGCAATCCCAATACAAGTTCCAGCATCATTTTTTAATGACAAGGAGAAACAAATCACCAATTTTGTTTGGAAAAGGAAGAAGCCCCCGATAAGTAAGGTACTACTAAAGAAGAAGTACACACTGGGAGGCCTCTCATTACCCGACCTTAGAACATACTACACTGCCACAGTGGTCAAAACAGCCTGGTACTGGTACAAGAACAGACAGATCGATCAATGGAACAGAATTGAGACCCCAGAGATGACACCATCTGCCTATGAACAGTTGATATTCAACAAAGGCCCTAAGATATTAAACTGGGGTAAAAACAGTATCTTCAACAAATGGTGCTGGCAAAATTGGTTATACATCTGCAATAAACTGAATCAAGATCCATTTTTTACACCTTATACGAAAACCAACTCCAACTGGATAAAAGACCTAAATATCAAACCTAAAACGATAAAGCTCATCCAAGAAAAGGTAGGAACAACAATGGAAGTTTTAATACACCATGAGGACAGACTCCAAAATCTGTCAAAAAACCTCAATCAACAGAACAGAAAATAGATAAATGGGAACTATTAAGAATCAAACACTTTTACTCATCCAAAGACTTTAGTAATAGAATTAAAAGAACACCCACAGAATGGAAAAAAATATTTGGCAACTCTATGTCAGACTGACACCTGATCTCCATAATCTATAAGATACTACAAAACATCAATAAGAAGAAGATAAACCATCCAGTTAAGCAATGGACAAAGGAGATGGACAGACACTTCACTAAAGAGGAGATCCAGGCAGCCAAAAAACACATGCGGACATGTTCACGATCTTTAGTTATTAAAGAAATTCAAATGAAGACAATAGTGAGATACCATCTCACCCCAACAAGATTGGCCATGATCCAGAAAACACAAAACAACAAATGCTGGAGAGGCTGTGGAGAAAGTGGAACCCTCCTACACTGTTGGTGGGGTTGCAAAATGGTCCAGCCTCTTCGGAAGGCAATCTGGCGCTGCCTTAATAAAATGGATATCGATATACCATTTGACCCAGTAATTCCACTACTTGGAATATATCCTACAGAATCAAGGCCTTTCACACCAGCGGACACATGCATCAGAATGTTTGTCGCAGCACAGTCCGTGATAGCAAAAAGATGGAATCAACCCAGATGCCCAACAATAGAAGAATGGATAGTTAAACTATGGTACATATACTCAGTGGAGCACTGCACAATGATAAAGAATAACGATGATTCCAGGAAACATCTCCTAACCTGGTTTCAACTGTTGAGTGAAGGCAGTCAGCAACAAAGGGACAAATACTGTATGAGACCTCTACGATGAGATCCCCCAAACAGACTTGTGTATAGAAGAAAAGACTCTTTGACAGCTGCAAGGGAGGGGAGGGAAGGACAGTGAGGGGGGTAGGGTTTAGTTTAGATAGTTACTAGAATTCTAGTTGGGAGAAAGCGGTGATAGCACACATTAGAAACAAGAACAACATTAAGTGGACTTCAGCATAATTTGAGTACTCCTTCCATCTTAACTCAATACTGCAAGGATAGAGTAGCTAGGGCGGGGAATGGGGGACCATGCTCTTAGGCGAATTCCAGGCCAATTGGCACAACTAGTGTTTTGCTAAGAGAGCTCTCTGCACCCCACATCGGTGAGTGGCGTCTGGGGTCTTAAAAGCTGCCAAGCTGCCATCTGAGGACACAGCAAATGGTCCCAACTCAGCAGGAACGGATGCTCACCGAGGACCAAAATGACATGCGGTAAAGACAACCGAGAAGACAGAGAGACCCACAAGAGTGGGTGCCTACATTGACTTGGGACCAGAAGAACCGGATGGTGCCCGGCCACCACCAGTGATAGCCACGATGGAGCTCACAGAGAGGAGTCTCACTGGCAACACAAGAATAAAAAGGGGTGCATCATGAGATCTCCACTAAAAGACCTTAATTGATGGTCCACAGGTTTTGCGGTTCCTCTGAGAGCATGGCCCCCGGCCCTGATGCTGCCCTTTCCCATGAATTATAACAAAGGTCCACTCTTTGGACAGGAATGGATTGGACTTGGCAATGCAGAGTGACCATATATTGGAAGCACTTTATGGTTCTATGTATCTATAGGATATCATCTTGCTGACCTTTGGCTGGAGGAAGGGGAGTGGACGGAGAGGAGGGGAAAGGAGGCTGTTGGGAGGATGAGACATGTATGGAGCAGAGAGGAATAGTGTGCAGTGACCGGACAGGGAGAGCAGTAGAAGCTGCATATAGGTGGGCATGTAAATTTATACGTGAATGTACATTTTCACTCAGTTATGTTAAATAAAAATTAAAAAAAACCAAAACAACAAAAAACAAAGGAAAAAACCAACTAACCCAGTGCTGTCAAGTCAATTCTGACTCATAGTGACTCTGTAGAACAGAATAGAACTGCCCATAGCGTGTCCAAGGAGTGCCTGGTAGATTTGAGCTGGTGACTTTTTGATTACGAGCCTTAGCATGTGCGCCACCAGGATTTCCTGATTATGGTTAGGGATCTTGAAATAGATTATCCTGGATTTTCTATACCCAATCTAATCATTTGAGCCCTTCATAATAGAGATTTCTTAGTCTGTAGATAGAAGAGAAAGTAAAAAAAAAAGTCGAAGCACAAAAAGGACTCAAAATACAGTCAGTGCTGGCTTGAGGATAGAGGTAGTCATGTAGAAAGCATAAGAAGAAGCTAGACACTGCCAAACGACCTGAATGAGCCTGGAAGCAGATTGTACCCCAGGGCTTCCAGATAAGAGTCAAGGCCAGCAACACCTTGATTTTGGCCTTCTAAGACCCTGAACAGATAATTCAGTCATGCTATGCCAACTTCTGAGCTACAGATACCGTGAGATAGTAAGGTTGTGTTGTTTTAAGCCACTAGGTTTGTGGTAAATTTGTTATATTAGCACTAGAAAACAAGTACCCAGAGGCAACTGCTTTTAACATATTTAGCTTTTAGTATTTTCTGTTGACTTAGAGTAGCACTTTAATACTAAAATGCTGTTTTCTTTTTTTATTGTGATTGAGTGAAAGTGTACAATCTAGTTTAAATTTGCGTGCCCGCCTATGTGCAGCTCCTACTGTTCTGTTTGCCTGGTGACAGCACACTCATCCTTTCTGTTCTATAAGAGTCATAGCCTCTTAACCATCTCCTGTCCCCTCCTCTCTACCCTCTCCACTCCCCTCTAGTAAGAAGCCAGTAGGACAACATCCTATAGATGCATAGAACCATAAAATAAACATATGATATGGTCACTCTGTGTCACAGAGTCCAATCCATTCCTGTCTGAGGAGTTGATCACAGTAATGATTTATGATCGCGGACAGCATCAGGTCTAGGGGCCATGCTCCCAGGGGAACTCCCAGGCCTTTGGACCATCAGCTGTGGTCTTTTAGTGGAGTTCTCAGGGTGCACCCCTTCTTATTCTCGTGTTACCACTGGTACTCAACTTTCTGAACCCCATCACAGCTTAAAATGCTGTTTTGTATTTCTCTTTAGGTTTACAAATCATCACTTACTAATTTCTCCTATGGAAGATGAGGAATTTACTTTCTCATGTATTCTGTTCCTGACACGCACATACTTCTCTTCCACAAATAAAAAACATTTTGGTTAAAATATTCACTTTCAGTGTTGTATCTATGTAAATGTTGTCCACAGTCCATCCAAGTACCATTAATTGTATTTCCTCATATTTTCTTTTTCCCAAAGTTGCATGTTTTTTCAGTTGTTTTTTGGTCAGTTTGTATGTAACCTGTCATGAATTCTGACAGAACTATAAAACTCCACTCAGTACAGTCAAATACATAATCTATGAGTTCTATCTATTCCCCTTGTCCAACCCCCACTCACAGAGACGACTTTCCTTGAATTTGCTGCCCTCCTGATCCATTGTGGACAGATTATTCTCTAGGCCTGCCACACAGCTGTCATTCTGGGAATTCTTAGGAAGCCCTGATAGCACAGGGGTTAATAATTACGGCTGCCAAGCAGCAGGTCAGCAGATTGAATCTATGGCCATAAATCATTTAGGTAAACCAATAGTAGATAAATGTTAACTTCCACAAAGGGAAAGAGACAACATGTAATATAGGGAAAGTCGGTACAACTTAACAAAGGCAAAGCCATAGAAGCTGTTCCTCGGAAACTATGGGCAAGTTTTACTCTGCCTTATAGAGTTGTTCTGAGTTGGAATTGACTCAACAGCAATGGCTTGTTTTGTTTTTTCTGTGTTACATTCCACTTCTCAGATCCTAGGTTATCCTCTGTCTTGGTTTTTGCCCAAATTTTGTTGGACCACATCCTGCACTGATTTCCTTAGAAAGATTGCATGGGGTGTAATTGCAAACACATCCTTCTGTCAGAATTATATCTTCTGTACACATGATTAAAGTGTTCACTATGTGAAGAATTCCTAATCAGGAACAATTTCCTCTAAGAAGTTTGAAAGCATTATTCCAATGTCTTCTTGCTTCTAATAGTGCTTTTCCATATTGAAGGTTTTCCCCTCTATTATCAGAAAAACCAAAGCACAGATTCACCTTCTCATCTCACCCCTGAGGTGGATGAGAACTAGAAAAACAATGCACATGATGGGTTATGTTCCCTTAGGGAAAAATAGTTTGAAGCCCCAAATCACTGTTTTCTCAGGACAAGAGTACAGTGCAAATGTGAGAATTGATGGACACTCAACTGTGCAGCCCAAAATAAGTCTGGCCAGTGTTGTGGGCAGGGGCAAAACTGAAGAGGCTAGAGGACAATTATTATTAAGCTTCAGGCCCAAAGGAGACCTGAGGGTCACCCTGCCTTCACTTAGAGGAGCAATGGAAAGCAGAGTTAGACTTACAGAGGAAAAGCACTGGCCCTAAGTCAGGAACCATCTAGCTTTGCTACTTTCTCCATTCATTTATTCAACCAGTGATGATATTAAAATATAGATAAACCATTAGGTTATAAATGGTGAAGAGAAAGATAACACATAATATAGGAAAAGTCAGTACAACTTGGCCAAAGCAAAGCCAGAGAAGCTTCCTAGACATACCCACATGCTTTGAGAGACCAAGTTACTGGGGTGGATGGCTGGGGGCCATGGTTTGAGGGATATCTAGGTCAATCGGCATTACGTAGTTCATACAGAAAATGTTCTACATCCTATTTGGTGAGCAGCATCTGGGGTCTTAAAAGTTTACAAGTGGTCATCTAGAATACACATGTTGGCCTCACCATGTTTTGAGCAAAGGACAATGAAGAAAGCCAAACACCTAAGGGAAATATTAGTCCAAAGGACTAATGAACTGTGTGAACTACAGCTTCCACCAGCCTGAGCCCAGAAGAACTACCACCAACTGGCCACTTTGACAGGGATCATAGCTGAGGGTTCTGGACAGAGCAGTACAAAAATACAGAACAAAATTCAAAACACAGAACACTCACAAAAAAGATCAAACTTGCTGGCCTGACAGAGACTAGAGAAACCCTTGAGACTATGGCCCCACAAACCTTGCTAACTCAGAATTGAAGCCACTCCTGAAGTCTACCTTTCAATCAAAGATTAGACAGGCCTATAAAACAAACAACATACTTGAGAAACACTCTTCTTAGTTCAGTCAAGATCAAATAGGTAACATTTACCCAAAAGCAAAGATGAGAAGGCTAGAAGGCTAGGAAAACTGGATGAATGGACATGGAGAACCCAAGAGGAGAGGCTGACAGACTTTGGGGATTGCAACTAATGTCACAAAACAACATGTATATAAACTTTTGAGTGAGAAACTAATTTGCACTGCAAACTTTCATATAAAACACAACAAACTTTTTAAAAAAGGAGTTATTTAGGAACAAATTTACCTATTTAATCTGTAAATTCTTCATGTTATGAATGGAACTGTGTCTGCTAAAAATATGTGTCAGTTTGGCTAGGCCATTGTTCCATTATTCTGTGCTTGCCCACCATTTTGTCATCTGGTGTCATTTTCTATGTGTTGTAAATCCTATCACTATGATGTTAATGAGATGGATTAGCAGTTAGATTGATGAGATCTACAAGATTGGAGTGTGTCTTCAGTCAATCTGTTTTGAGGATATAAAAGAGAGAATTGAGAGGTAGGGGACCTCATACCATCAAGAAAGCAGTGCCAGTTGCAGAGAGTGTCCTTTGGATTTGTGGTTCCCATGCTGAGAAGCTCCTAGTCCAGGGGAAGATTTGATGACAAGGACCTTCTTCCAGAGCTGACAGAGACAGGCTTTCTCTGGAGCTGGCACCCTGAATTTGGACTTCTAGCCTACTAGTCTGTCAGGAAACAAACTTTTTTTTTTTGTCAAAGCCATGCACTTGCAGTATTTCTGTTACAGTGACACTCAATGACTAAGACGCTTCAGTATACATCTCTAAAAACTCAGGACACTGTTAACTTAAGAGACCCCAAAGACAGCCCTGACAGGGACCGTGATGCAGAGTCTCTGACATAGCATGAGAGAAAAGGGTGTACAGATCTAGGACTCTATTAAAAGACCAGACTTGATGTTCTGACAACCTCGAGGGTTCCCTGAGAACATGTCCCCTAGACTTGCTGCTGGTCCAGAGCTCAAACCAGTACCAAAGCCAACACTTCCAACAAAGAGTGGACTGGACTCGGGGACACAGAGTGATGCAGGTGGTGTGTGTACTGTATGGTTTTATATATCTATGAGGCTGTCCTACTGGTTTATTTTTAGGGGGCAGATGAGAGGGTGGAGAGGAGGGGACAGGTGTTGGTTGAGTGGATACTGGTAGAGTGGAAAACAGGAGTGTACTGTCACAAGGTGAGGAGAGCTGACAGATGCAGAGAGACAGATGCTCAGGGTTTTATATGGAAAAATGACTTGGATTGTAAAGTTTCACTTAAGCACAATAAAAAAATAAAAATAAAAAGTAGCTACAATGTCATTATCACACTTAACAAAATTCCCAGGAATTGCTCAACATTATCAAATATCCAGTCAGGGTTCTCATTTCCCTAGTTGTCTCATAAGTGTTTTTTCTACAGTTTGTTAATTTGGGATCCAACAGGACTCATGATGGATTTTTTAATTCTGGGCAGGAATTTGGGGACAAGTAATTGTTTGGCTTTCAAAACTGTACTGCATTGCATTGTGTAATAAATACCGCCTTGTCACCAAAAAGCAGCTCTTTTTTGAACTCCTTCCAGATCTCTGTGGCTAAACATTTGTTAAGCATCCCTTAGACTTTGGAAATTCTTTGTAAGTACAGTAAGACATCTGTGTAAGTAGTGAAACTTCAAATTTGGCCTTGAAATAAAAAGCTCTTAAATAACCAAGAACATATCAATCAAACTAAGACATGATCTTCCTTTTCAAAACCTGTGTGCACACACACACTCACACACACACACACACTAACAATGAAATGCCAACTTCTAGGAATTGTTTTTGCAAATGGCAGGTCAGAACATTGCTTTTTTTTTTTTTCACTCAAGTTAAGGACTTGTACGAGCACTTTGGAAATGTGATATTGAAAGCGAGCAGCACTTCAGTATGGATTAATTAAGACCCAAATTGCGCAACTTTTTGCAATGTTAAGTGTGCTGAAAATTTGAAAGCAGGGTTTGAAAACTGGCTGATGAGTCTGAATGTTAGGTTGAGAAAAACAATGAGGAGTTAAGGATTAAGTGTGCTCTTCTGTAAACCTGCTGAGTGTATAGTTGGTCATGCATTTTCAGTAAGTTGCTGGTTTGAATACTCTTGGGAAATATGGGTTCAAACCATGTAACTATCACTGGTAAGAAATAATGAATACATTGGAGTGAAGAAGAAAAGGCTGATGAAATTGAACTCTAGAGTCTCAGAGCAGCATTGCTGCTGCTGGGGTTGCTTTATTACACATTAGTTTTTTATTCATTCATTCAAGAAGTCTTTAAATGATTACTGGTTGTGTGTGAGATGCTGTGGTGGATTCAAAGAAGAATAGGACATTCTTTGTTTAATAGTTGCTTATAGTCAAGGACAGGGATGGCAAATGTGTTTCATTTTATGAATTAGATGCCATTTTCAGAAGGAGGTTGAGACTGGGTGTGAACTCAGTGAGAGTCTCTCATTCAGTGTCATGGGGGGCCCAAGTTGTAGTATTTCTGTCACATAGTTGCTGACCTGCTAAGGACCAGGACAGATATTCATGTATATAACTAGTGCCTATCAATAATGAATAATCTGCAAGATAGAACTTTAAAATCAAGATATGAAAAGAAATTCAAGTAAAGTATGGTGAAAAGCAGTAAAAAGAATGACGGGTGTGTGGGCTGGGAGGAAACCAAGAAATGATTCTTTATATATATATATGAATATGTATTTTATTGTGATTCTAGTGAAAATTTACAATTCAATTTGTCATACAGAAACTTGCACACACTGCTGTGTAACTCTAGCTGCTGTCCCCACCCTATGACACCATGTTCCTTCTTTCAACCCTTTATTTTCTGTGTCCATTCAAGCAGCTCGTGTCCTCCTCTGCCCTCTCATGATGCCTCTGGATAGGAGCTGCCCAGTAACTCTCATGTGTCTACTTAAGACAAGAAGCACAGTCTTCACCAGTATCATTTTATGTCTTACTTTTTTGAAGTGTTTTCAGTTCTGCGGTAACAGGAGTCTGGGGGCCATGTCTTCCAGAAACCCTCCAGGATGATTCCTGAACGGGTTGCTAGTTGATTTTCACCTTGAATCACGACTACAACTTGAACAGATTTAAAAATGAGGGCATTATTTTCTTTGTGATGGGTTCGACAGATCATGATGGCAGGATGGCTTGTGGTGGGAAGATGATGGAGATCAGCAGATGATTTAGGAGATTAGGTAATAGGTGATGAGAGTCTGACCTGTTCCAGACAAACTGGATACAGATATGAAATATTTCAGAGGGGGACTCACAGGTTTTAATGAATACCAAGGAAATGTTCAAGATGCTATAACGAACAGTAGGCTTGCGTGGAAGGTGGGTAGATGAGAAATATGAATTCCTTTTTGGACATGTTGACTGTAGGGTGCTGGAGAGAACAGTGGAATCATGATTTCCAGCAGGTTTAGGGGGACTCAGGAATGGCAAGGAGAGGATAGTGACATTAAGAGTCGGAATTGTAGGAATCAGACTTCATGGAAAGACCAATGAGGTTACTCCCAGAAGTCTTCCTTTGACCCAGGGTGAGAAAGCCCCCAAATCTAACTTGGCTAAGGGAGCAGTCATGGGGTGTTGGGTGTGACCATGTCACGGTGGAGCACTTATCAGGAACTTGCACCACAAGACTAACACACTGCTGCCATCTGGAGGCTGTATGTAGATATTTTAATGGGCTTTTGTCAAATAACATCTGCTTGTGGGGGGATGATTTTATGTCTGCCTTCTCAGTTCTGTATCTTTGGTATGACCCTGAATTGCTCTTCAGACCTTGAATGGAACTATTCCCTGAAGTTAACTTTAGATAAACAAAGTAAAAGTTTAGCACAAAGAGTGAAGGTTGTTAACCTTGAGTACTGCATTTAGAACAAAATCTATATAACATCAAAGGATCAACAGCTACTTTACAGCATACACTGATGAGAAAGTTGGGGGCAAGGAGGTTAAATAAATGCTATGAAACAACTGGAACAGAAATAGAATGCGGACATTATGTGAAGAATGTAAAGAAAGTCATTGATCATTATGTCTGGAAACTGTAGAATGGAAGACAGGTTTTTTTTCTGTGTAAACCTTTTCATTGGGTTTTGTAATAGTGATCTCATACAGCTTTTGCCTTTTTGTGATTGATTTATTTAGTATAATGTCCTCCAGATTCATCTGTATTATGTTTCGAAGATTCATCATTGTTCCTTATTGTTGCATAGTATTCCATTGTCTGTATGTGCCATAGATTGTTTATCCTCTTATCTGCTGATGAGTGTTTAGGTTGTTTCCATCTTTTTGCTGTTGTGAATAACACTGCAGTGAACATGGGTGTGCATATGTCTATTCTTGTGACAGCTCTTATTTCTGTAGGATATATTTCTGTGGTGTTTCTATTTATACCTTTTTAAGTAAGTGTCATATCATTTTCCAAAGTGATTGTACCATTTTGCATTCCCACTAGCAGTGCATTATTGTTTTTATTGTTGTTAGGTGCTTTCCAGCCAGTTCAACCTCATGGTGATCCTATGGACAGCAGAAGAAACAGTGCCTGGTCCTGCACCATCCTTACAATCCTTTTTATGCTTGAGCCCTTTGTTGCAACCACTCTGTCAATCTGTCTCATTATCTTCCTCTTTTTTGTGGACATTCTACTTTGCTGAACATGATATCCTTCTCCAGACATTGATCCTGCCTGATAACATATCCAAAGTGTGTGAGACGTAGTCTTGCCATCCTTGCTTCTAAGGGGCATTCTGGTTGTGCTTTTTCCAAGACAGACTGTTCTTTCTTTTGGCAGTCCATGGTATATTCAATGTTCTTTACCAACAAGATAATCCAAAGGCATCAATCATTTTCAGTCTTCCTTATTATTCAGTGTTCAGCTTTTTCATGCATACAAGGTGACTGAAAATGCCATGGCTTAGTTCAAGCCCATTGGGTAACATATTTGCTTTCTAATACTTTCAAGAAATCTCTTGCAGCAGATGTTCCCAGTGCAACGCATCTTTTAATTTCTTGACTGCTGCTTCCATGGGTGTTGATTGGGGATCCAAGTCACATGAAATCCTTGACAACTTCAATCTTTTCTCCATTTGCAGTAGTGCTGATTAATTGTCCAGTTGTGTGGATTTATGTTTTCTTTATGTAGAAGTATAATCTATAATGAAGGCTGTAGTCTTTGATCTTCATCAGTAAATGCATCTAGTCCTCTTCACATTCATTAAACGAGGTTGTGTCATTTGCATAACACAGGTCATTAATGAGTCTTCCTCTAGTCCTGATGCCCTGTACTTCACATAGTCCAGCTTCTTGAATTATTTGCTCAGCATACAGACTAAATAAGCATAGTAAAAGGATGCAAGCCTGATGCACACCTTTCCTGACTTTAAGCTGTCTAGTATCACCTTCTTGTGTCCAAACAACTGCCTCTTAATCTATGTACAGGTTCCTCACGAGAACAATTAAGCACTTTGAAAAGTCCATTTTTTGAAATATTATCCGTAATTTGTCATGAGCCATAGACTGAATGCCTTAGCATGGTCAATAACATGCAGCTAAACATCTTTCTGGTATTCTATGTTTTAAGCCAGTGTCTTAATCACCTGGTATTGCTGTAACTGAAAATACCATGAGTGGAAGGCTTCACAAGAAGAAACTTTATTATCAGAGTCCAGTAAGCTATAAACCCATTCTTATAAATCCATTCAATCTGAGAAATCATCACAGTCCAGTAGGCCAAGAGTCCAAATTCAAGGAGAGCATCTCAGCACAAGAACCTCAGATCCAAAGGATGTGCTGTGCTCTTGGACCTGCTTTCTTAATGGTGCGAGATTCCCAACTTCCTCTGCTCACTTCTCTCCCTTATATCCCACAAGCTTGCAGCTTGAGTCTTGCCTCACTGACACAACTGCTGCCAATTCTCCATCATTGATATCACAGAGGTAGGATTCACAGCACATGGGAGGAATGGCACCATATTGAGACTCATAGCTAAGTCAAATCAATACATACATTTTTGGGGGGACGCAATTCAATCTATGACATCCCACCTATTTGGCACCCCCAAAATCATATCATTAGAACATACAAAATATATTAATTTGTAACAGTCTTCATTCAGAGCATAGCAAGTCTTCATTCACAGCATAGCAACAGTCTTAATCCATAGCATAGCAACAATATTAAGTCCAAATCCAAAATCCATAAATTTCTCCTCAACTGTGAAATCCAAAGCATGTTATCTTTCCAAAGTACGATGGTAGAACAGGCAGGAACGAATTATACGTTTTCATTACAAATGGAGATGCAGGGAAAGGCCTAGCATACACCAAGCAAATTATCAGAACACATTACATTAGCCTTCATGGCTTCAAAAACAATACTCCAAACTCTGAGACATTTTGTAATCCTTCCCTTTTGACTCTAGGTATTGGCGACACTCTCCAGATTCTGAGTGGAGGCCCTTGGGCTTCAGTTCCACCTTCCAGGCCCATGTGGAGAGCAACTCTGTCCCCTCAGCTTTAGGTGCACCCTAAGCCCAACTGAGTAGCAATTCCACTCCCACAAACACAGAAAGCCCTGGCTCCACCCTTTTACAGCCATACCTTTTGAGACTGAGGCAGCTCAGCCTCTCATCAACCTTGTCTCATCAGCTTCTGCTTCCTATGGCCCCATGGCCTGGGTCTCAAGCCCACATCTGCCCTGCAGGGACAAGTGCTCCAAAGCTCTGTAGCTCCACTAATTCAACTGCCTAGAGGCACCTCACTCCATCAAGTAGCCTCCTGCACACAGGCACTCACTCTCTTGTTCCACGGGTCAGCAAGCCTAGCTCCATCTATTTAAGTGCCCAGAGGCACCCCACTCTGCCAGGAAGCCTCCTGCACACAGGCATTCAGCATTCTCGCTCCATGGGTTGGCTCCTGATTCTGCTGCTGCCAGTTTGCTGCTGCTGCTACTTTTCTCACCATCTGCTACCTTCTCGGGTGCTAGCTGTTTTCTTGGGGACCTTCTTCCATCCATTCACAGTCTCAAAACAAATCTTCCACATTTTAGGTATTTGTTAGAGCTGTACCCCACTCCTGGTACCAAATTCTGTTTTAGTCATCTGGTACTTTCTGTTACAGCCAGTATCCATCTGACATCAGCAATGATATTTCTGATTCCACACCCTCTTCTGCATTTGGCTTAATTTTCTGGCCATTCCTTGTGGATGTGCTGACACTTATGAGTGATCTTCAGCAAAGTTTTACTTGCGAGTAATGTTAGTGGTATTTGATAATTTCCTCATGCCATTGGATCACGTTTCTTGAGAACAGGCATAAACATGAATCTCTTCTGGTCAGTTGACCAGGTAACTTGGAATAGATGAGTGAGCATTTCCAGCACTGCATCCATTTGTTCAAACATCTCAACTGATATTCCGTCATTTCCTTGAGCTTTGTTTTTCCTCATTGCCCTCAGTGCAGCTTGGACCTCTTCCTCCAGTACCATGGGGTTTGGTTCATATGCTACCCCCTAAAATGGCTGAACCTTGAACAATTCTTTATGGTACAGTGTATTCTTTCCATTTGTGTATTCTGTTCATCTTCTTTTGATGCTTCCTGTATTGTTCAATACTTCCCCCATAGAATCAGTCAATACTGTAACTCAGGGCTTGAATTTTTTCTTCAGTTCTTTAAGCTTGAGAAACACTTAGGATATTCTTCCCTTTTGGCTTTATAACTGCAGGTCTTGACACGAGTTATTATAATAATTGACTTTTTCTTCTTGCGCTGACCTTTGAAATCTTCTGCTTGGTTGTTTTGCTTCATCGTTTCCTCAATTTGCTTTGGCTACTCGATATTCAAAAGCAAGTTTCAGAGTCTCTTCTGACATCCATTTTTGTCTTTTCGCTCCTGCTTTTTAATGACTTCTTTTTGCATGCATAATTTCCTTGATGTCATCTCACAACTTGTCTGGTCTTCAGACATTAGTGTCCAATGCATCAAATCTGTTCTTGAGATGATCTCTGAATTCAGGTGGGATATACTTGAGGTTATGTTTTGACTGTCATGGGCTTGCTCTAATTTTCTTCTCTTCAAGTCGAACTTGCATATACAGAATTGAAAGACTGTTCTGAAATCAGTCCCTTGTTCTGACTGATGATATTGACCTTTTCTATCATCTCATTCCACAGATGTAGTCAATTTGAGGCCTTTGTGTTCCCTCTGGTGAGGTCCACATGTATAGTCACCATTTATGTTGCTGAAAGAAAGTATTTGCAATGAGTAAGTTGTTGGTCTTACAAAATTCTATTCAGTGATCTCTGGCATCATTTCTTTACCAAGGCCATATTTTCCAACTAGTGACTCTTCTTCTTTGTTTCCAATTTTCTCATTCCAATCACCAGTTAATTATCAATGCATCCTGACTGCATGTTTGATCAATTTCAGACTGCAGAAGCTGGTAACAATTATCAGTTTTTTCATCTTTGGCCTTCTTTGTTGGTGCATAAATTTGGCTACTAGCTTGTTAACTGGTCTTCCTTGTAGGCATATGGATACTATTGTGTCACTGATACCATTGTACTTCAGGCTAGATCTTGAAGTGTTTTTTGATGATGAATGCAGCACCCATTCCTCTTCAAGTTGTTCTTCCTGTCATGGCAGACAGTATGATTGTCTAATGCAAAATGACCAGTCACAGTCCGTTACAGCTCATTAATGCCTAGAATGTCAGTGTTTATGTGTCCCATTTATTTTTGATGAATTTCAATTTTCCTAGACTCAGTCTTCATACATTCCATGTTCTGATTATTGATGGATTTTTGCAGTTGTTTCTTCTCATTTAGAGTTGTGCCACATCAGCAAGTGAAGGTCCTGAAAGCTTGACTCCATCCACATCACTAAGTTGATGTTACTTTGAGGAAGCAACTCTTCCCCAGTTGTACTTTGAATGCCTTCCAACCTGGGGTGCAGGGGCTCATCATCCAGCACTGTATCAGACAATGCTCTGCTGCTATTTAAAATGTTTTCACTGGCTAATTGTTTTTAGAAATAGACTGCTACATCCTTTTTCCTAGTCTTTCCAAGTCTGGAAGCTCAACTGAAACCTGTCTAACATGGGTTACCCTGCTAGGTAGGGCATAGCTTCAAGCATAATAACACCAGGCAGTACCCCACAGTACTACAAACTGACAGAACAGCAGTGTATATGAGTTCCAGCCTCCTTGCAGCCAGTCAACCTTCATTATTTTCTGTTTGTTTGCTTTATGTGTACAGGTAATGTCAAAGTGGGATGATATCTATCTCATTGTAGTGTCAATCTGCATTTCTGTAATGGTTAGTGATTGCAAGCCTTTGCTTGTGTTTCTGTTTGCCACCTGAATGTAGTCTTAGGAGAAATGTCTGTTAATATCCTTTGCCCATTTTTAAAATGGATTATTTGTCTCTTTTTTTGTAGAGATGTTAGACTTCCCTACAGATCTTGGAGATTAGACCTTTGTCAGATATGTCATAGCCAGAAATTGTTGTCAGTCCATAGATTGATTCTCTTTTTAGTGTTTTGTAAAATTCTTTTGATGTGCATAGTGTTTAATTTTTAGAAGATCCTGGTTATCTAGCTTACCTTCTGATGTTTATGTATTCTTAGTTATGGTTTATACCTGTTTATGCCATATAGCAGGGCCCCTAGCATTGACTCTATTTTTTATTCCATGTTCTTTATAGTTTTTTAATTTTATATTTAGGCCTTTGACCCATTTTGAATTAATTTATGTTCATGGTGCGAGATACAGGTTCTATTTCATTTTTTAAAAGATGGACACCCAGTTTTTCCAGCACTATTTGTAGAAAAGATTGTCTTTTCCTTGTTTAATGGACTTTGGATCTTTGTCAAAGATCAGGTTCTCAATTCTAGTGCATTGGTCACTATGTCTGTCATCAGACCAGTACCAGGCTGTTTTGACTATTACAGCTGTATAGTAGGTACTCAGGTCAGGTAGTATGAGGCTTCTACTTTGTTCTTCTTCATTAATGCTTTACTTACCCAGGGTCTGTTAGCTCTCCATGTAAAGTTAATGACTAGCTTTTCCATCTTGTTAAAGAATGCTGTTGGTATTTGGATCTTTGGGTAGAACTGGTATTCTCACAATGTTGAGTCAACCTATCCATGAACACGATATGTTTTTCAATTTTTGTAGATCTGTTTTTGTTTCTCGAAGTAATATTTTGTAGTTTTGTTTGTGTAGATCTTTTATGTTTCTGGTTAGATTTATTCCTAAGTATCTTTTTAGGAGCTGTGATAAATGGTATTGCTTTTCTGGTTTCATTTTTATAGTTCTCGTTAATGGAATCCAACTAATTTTTGTATGTTTATCTTATATCCTCCACCTTTGCTGAATCCATTTGTTCCAGTAGTTTTCTTGTGAAGGCTTTTGGCTTCTGTATATACAGTATCATCATTTGTGAGTGCTATTGTTGTGTGCTCTTGAGTCGATTAGAACTGGTAGCATCCTTATGGAATGAAGTAAGAACTGCCCCCATAGGATTTCAAGGAATAGGCAGTGGATTTGAACTGCTGAATTTTTGTTTAGTAGTCTGAACCCTTGACCACTTTAACACCGGTGCTCCCATTCATGAATAGGGATTTACTTCCTCTTTACTGGTTTGAATGCCCCTTATTTCTTTTTCTTTTCCTATTGCTATGGCTAGGACTTCCAGCACAATGTTAAATAGAAGTTATGATAAACGACATTCTTGTTTTTTTTCTATTCTCAGGGTGAATGTTTTCAGCCTCTCTCATGAGGTTACTATAGAAGCCCTTTATTACACTGAAGAATTTCCTTTTATTTCTATTTTATTGAGAGTTTTTTTTAAAATGAATAATAGGTGTTGGACTTTATCAAATGTCTTTTCTGTGTCAGTTGAGATAATCAGGTGATTGTTTTCCTTTTGTTTTATTTACAGAGTGGATTACACCGATTGATTTTCTAATGTAGAACCATCCTCACATGCCTGATATGAATCACATGCAGTCCTGGTGTCCATTTCCATTTGTCCATTTCCTCTAAGTTTTCAAATTTGTTGGAGTATCATTTTTCATAGTACTCTGTTACGATGCTTTTTATTTCATTTGGTCTGTTGTAATGCCTCCATTTCATTTCTAATTTTGGTTATTTGCTCCCTCTCCTGTTTTATTTCCTCAACTTGGCCAATGATTTGTTGATCCTTTCAAAGAACCAATTTTTGGTTTTTCTGATTCTTTTTATTGTTTTTCTATTCTCGGTTTCATTTATATCTGTTCTGGTCTTGATTATTTCCTTTCTTCTTATGGCTGTGGACTTCTTTTACTGTTCTCTTTCTACTTTTCCAAAGTGTATAGCTAATGTTTTGATTTTGTCCCTTTCTTCTTTTTTGATGTCTGCATATATTGCTATAAATCAAACTTTGTGAGAGTACTGTCTTGACTGTGTCTCAAAGGTTTTGGTGTGATGTATTAGAATTCTTTTTGGATTCTAGGAAGTTTCTTATTCCATCTTTGATTTCTTCTATAACCTGGTGGGTTTTAAGTAAGACATTATTCAGTTTCCATTTTTTAAATTTTCCCTTGGTATTTCTGTTATTAATTTCAACTTTTATAGCGTTGTGATTAGAAAAGAGGATTTGTACTATCTCTGTGTTTTAGTTAATGTTAAGGGTTGTTTTGTGGCCTCAGATCTGGTTTATTCTGAAGAACATTCCATACTTTTTGAAAAAGAATGTGTACTTTGCTGCTGTTGGGTGTAGGGTTCTATATATTTCTCTGAGGTCGATTTGGGTTGTTGTGGTCTTTAGATCTGTACCTTTGTTGAGTTTCTTTCTAGATGCTCTGTCCTTTAACAAATGTCTTGGTCATCTACTGGTGCTATAACAGAATTACTACAAGTGGATGGCTGGAATAAAGAGAACTTTATTTTCTTGCAGTCTAGTAAGCTGAATGTTCATCAAGGCATTAGTTCCAAGGGAAAGCTTTCTCTCTCTTTGAGCTCTGAAGTAAGTTCCTGTTCATCAGTCTTATTCTGGACTAAGACCTTCTCTGTGCAGGAGCCCTGGGTCCCAATGATGCTCTCTGCTTCTGGTGCTTCTTTCTTGGTGGTATGAGGTCCTCATATCTCTCTTCTCACTTCTGTATTTTATGTCTCAAAAGAGATTGTCTTGAGACACAAAATGTGTAGATCTCTTCAATGTGAATGATATTATTCATCTTATTACATCATCTTGGGTCCAAAATCAATGCCCATGGAAGCAGCAGTCGAGAAATCAAAAGAGGGAGGCAGAGTCAAGACAGTGGACTAAACACATATCTCCTTAATTCCCTCTGGAAACCAAGGCCTGAATTGATAACTAAATGGAGCCTTCAGGACACCTAGTGAGCCCTAGGACACGGCACAGGGCTGTCAATTTGGACTACATACAACTGAACATGAAACTTCTTATTTGCTGACCCCCACAGTTGTTGACTGCTGGCTCTCACGGTCTGAAGGTAACTTGCATTTTAACTTTTTTTTTCTCTGTCTTAGCCAGATAGCAGGGTTGGGGCTTAACTGGCAGCAAAGCTCAGATGCACTGCTGATGGAACCAGCAGGTGGAATAGCCACATTCTGAGAGCCCATCTCTGGATTCTGTGCACACAGCCCCCTCCACCATCTCTTTCTGAACTTCTACCATTGATTTGGCTATTTCACAGCAAGTGGGAGAGCTTGTGTGGGACACCATCTTGTTCAACTGGGAGGCCGAGTAACACAAACGGAGGCCACAGCAGGACCTAATTTCCAGGCTGGCAGGCAGTGCCTGCCCATAGAGTGCTTTTCTGGCAGAAAAGCAGTGTTTTTCACAGTGTGGCCCTGTGCATAGAGCCCAGCAGCAGATGACAGCAGAGCAGTAGCCTTTCCATATTTTCAACTAGTTTACAGCATCTGAGGTTGGATATAGAGGTACTTACTTTGCCAGCTGCAAAGAGAGACTTGCACACCTGAAAGCCTGACTGATCTTGGAAGCTGTCAGATACCTTTTACCTTTCAATATAAGACTGCCTAGAGAAATACCACCATGAGTCAGATCCGACTCAAGGGCACTTGGCTGGCTTGGCAGAGAAATACCTGTGGTGTATCCTGATGGCATCCCTCCAACCTTTACTGACTCACATCATAGGGTCAGCTGACAGTCCCCCAGTGACTCTATAAGTAGGGTCATGTCTTTGCCAATCAGGAGGTAGAGCCTGCTATCCTAGAGATTCCACCAGGCCCAGTCACTGGAGTACATAGAGGTGACTGGTGATCACACTGCCTTTCAGATTGAGCTTTAGATCTCATTAAGGTAACACCAGAGAAACAAAACAACCTCCAGATGCCCAAAAGGCAACGAACTTTGGACAGAAACATAAAGTCACCTATGGCTCCAGAAGGCCCCCCAAAAGAAAGAACCAAAGAACTTCTCAGATGAAGAAACCTTTCTGAAACTGTTGGAGGGCAAGTACAAAAGGAATATATGAAGTGCTCTCCTAGACTTACACAAAATGTGGTAGACCAAAATGAAAAATTAAGCAAGCTGTTCGATCTGATGGAACGCCAGTACTCTGAAATCCAACAGATCAAGAACAAAATCAAAGACAGAAAATTCACTTCAAAGCCAAGAAAACAAAATGGAACAAATGGAAAATAGACTTTCTGACTTGGAAGACAGAACTACTGACACCAGTAGGTATGAGGAGACATTAGAGAAAAGAAACAAGAAAAATGAAGAAGCATTAAGAAACATGTAGCAGGGTGGGGGACCGGGGACCATGCTCCCAGGAGAAATTGAGGTCAATTGGCACAGCTAGTGTTTTGCTAGTGAGGATTCTCTGCACCCCACATCGATGAGTGGCATCTAGGGTCTTAAGAGCTGCCAAGCTGCCATCTGAAGGTACAGCAAATGGTCCCAACTCAACAGGAAGGGATGATCACCGAGGACAAGAATGACATGGGGAAAAGAGAATCCAGAAGACAGAGAGACCCACGTCAGTGGGTCTCTACATCGACTCGTGACCAGAAGAACTGGATGGTGCCCAGCCACCACCAGTGATAGCCACGATGGAGCTCACAAAGTTGAGTCTCACTGGCAACAAGAGAATAAAAAGGGATGCACCCTGAGATCTTCAAGAAAAGACCGCAATTTATGGTCTGTGGGCTTCAGGGTTCCCCTGGGAGCATGGCCCCTGGCCCTGATGCTGTCCCTGTCACTAAATCATAATGAAGGTCAACTTTTCTGATAACAATGTATTGGACTTGGTGATGCAGAGTGACCATATATTGGATGCACTTTATGGTTCTATGCATCTATAGGATATCATCCTGCTGACCTCTTGCTAGAGGAAGGGGAGTGGGTGGAGAGGAGGAGATAGGAGACTGTTGTGAGGCTAGGACATGTATGGAGCAGAGAGGAAGGGTGTGCCGTCACCAGGCAGGGAGAGCAGTGGGAGCTGCATATTGGTGAGCATGTGAATTTATATGGGAATGTACATTTTCATTCAATCATAATAATAATAAAAAAAGAAACATGTGGGACTGTATCAAGAGGAACAATCTATGATTAATTGGAGTTCCTGAACAGGAAGAGACACATGAAAACACAGAGAGTATTGTTGTTGACTTGCTGACACAAAACTTCCTTGAAATTATGAAAGAAGACAACATAGATATCCAAGATGCATATCAAACGCCACACAATACAGACCCAAAAAGAAAGACTCTAAGACATATTATAATCAAGCTTAACAAAATGAAACAGAAACTCTTAAAGGCAGTGAGACTCAAAGCAAAGCTAGCATTCAGAGGGAAGCCCTGTAGGCTTTCATCTGATTTCTCGGCAGAAACCATGTTGGCATGGAGGCAGTGGGATGGCACATTCAAAGCCTTGAAAGAGAAAAGCTTCCAACCAAGAACTATATATCCTGCAAAACTGTCTTTCAAATATGAAAATAAAATTAAGACATTCTCAGATAAACAGAAACTCAGAGACTTTGTCAAAACCAAACCAAAGCAACAAGAAATACTGAAAGAAGCTCTTGGCTTAGATGAAGAAAACCATTAACTCTGTGTTTTAGGAGACAATACACATCTTTTAGAAACCTACTCAGTTAGGGAAGGCACAAAATTCAACCAAAGCTATAATAGTAAAAGAAGTGATCCAGTGATCATATAGTGAAAACTATGATGCCATCACATTAAAAAGAGGGATATGCTACAGTAGTTATAGTCCTTCTAGATGGAGAGGAAGTTAACAAGATATGTAGAAGTTAAAATTGAATTTAAACATAGATTATTAGTGGGGATCATAGGAGTAGCTGCAAAGCACAATAAAGGTACAACATATCAAAAGAAGAAACGCAATATAGAAATCTCAACAAGTACAAAACCAAGACTGAAAAGGGTAAAAGGACAAATATTGTATGAGACCCTTACTATAATGACTTAAAAACAGACTCATGTACAGAAGAAAAGACTCTTTGATGGCTGCAAGTGAGAGGAAGGAGGGAGGGAGGGAGAGGGCTGGTTATAGATTAGATAGTTGATAGAAATTTGGTAGGGTGAAATCAGTGACAACATGCATTAGGAAGAAGATCAGTTTAACTGCACTTTCAGCATAAGCTGAAAACTCTTCCAATCTTAACCCAATATTGTAAGGACAGAGTAGCAGGGGTGGGGGTCCGGGGACCAAATTCTCAGGGAGTATCGAGGCCAACTGGCACAACTAGCGTATTGCTAAGAGAGTCTTCACTACCCCATGTAGGTGAGTGGCATCTGGGGTCTTAAAAACTAGCAAGCTGCCATCTGAGGTACACCAAATCGTCCCAGCTCAGCAGGACCAAAGGACCAAAACGGCATGGGAGAAAGAGAACCCAGAAGACAGAAAGACCCACGTGAATGGGTGACTACATCAACATGTGACCAGAAGAACCCGATGGTGCCCGGCCACCACCAGTGACAGCCGCGATGGTGCTTACAAAGTTGAGTCCCAGTGGCAACCTGAGACTAAAAAGAGGTGCACCCTGAGAATGCCACTAAAAGACCACAACTGATGGCCTGAAGGCCTACAGATTCCCCCAGGAGCATGGTCTCTAGACCTGATGCCTCCCCTGTTCATAAATCATTACTGAGGTCAACTCCTCGAACAGGAATGGATTGGACTCAGTGACACAGAGTGACCATATTGTGCACTTTATGGTTCTATGCATCTACAGGATGTCGTCCTACTGGCCTCTTATTAGAGGGCAGTGGAGAGGGTGGAGAAGAGGGGACAGGAGATTGTTAAGAGGATATGACATGTATAGAACAGAAAGGAGGAGTGTGCTGTCACCGGGCAAGGAGAGCAGTAGGAGCTGCCCATAGGCGGGCATTCAAATTTAGGCTGGATTGTACACTTTCACTCAATCACAATAAATAAAACAAAAAATGTTGTGGACATGCTGCAAGACTGGGCCATGTTTCCTTCTGTTGTTCATAGTGTCACTATGAGTCAGAACTAACTGAACGGCACCTAACAACAACAACAACATTACATCATAGCAATAGAATTTACAATACACTGGAAAATCTTATCAAATGACAAAATGGTAGATGATTGTACAGTATTGGGAATCACGGCCTAACCAAGTTGACAGATATTTTTAGAAGACACAATTCAATCCGTAACACCAAGAGTGATGTGTTGAAGTCTCCTATTATTATGTAATTGTCAATTTCTCTTTTCAGTGCTGTTAAAGTTTTTTAAAAAAATGTATTTCGAAGTCCTGTTGTTGCGTATACAGATATTTATTATGGTTATGTTCTCAAGGTGAATTGTCCCTTTAATTATCATATAATGTCCTTCTTTGTTTTATATGGTGGATTTTGGTTAAAATCTATTTTATCTGAGATTAACATTGCCACTCTTGCTATTTTTTGGTTGCAGTTTGCTGGATATATTTTTTCTATATATATATTTATGTCTTTGATTCTAAGGTGTGTCTCTTACAGACAACATATTAATGGGTCCTGTTTATCTATCTTTTACTCTCTGTCTCTTTATGGGTGCATTTAAGCCATTTACGTTCACGGTGATTTTTGATACATGTGAGTTTATTGCTGTCATTTTGTAGTGCTTTTTTTGATGCTGTCAGTTTCTTTTTTCCTCTTTTTTCTGTTGAATTTCTTTTGTGTGTTGTTTTCTTTCATTTTTGTGGATTTCATGTTTACTGACTGTATTATTCTTTATTCTGATGAATAGTTTTATTAACTTTCTTTGTAGTTACTCTGAAATTTACCGCTGTCTTCCTAAGTTTGCGCCAATCTTTTATTATCTAATACCTCCTTGACCTCCTCTCCATTTGAAAGTTCTATAGCTATATTGCTTATTCCCCTTTTGTTGTTCTGACATTGTTCTCATTTAAAGATTTGTGTCTCTGGTCCCCTACTGTAGATCTTTTGCTGTGGTTCTATTGCACTGTCCATTTCTGGAATATTATTTACTGATTATGTGTGTGTGTGTGATTTTTAATTGTTTATTTATTTTGAAATTTTTGTTCTTGTATTACTTTCCTGAATTCTTACATTACTTAGTGTGTATTTTCCTTGGTTCTGTCTATATTTTCCATGATTTTGCCTATCTTTTCCTTAGTTTTATCAATTTTCTTTGATCTTTTCCTTAATCTCTTGAAAAGCCCTGAATATCAGATGTTTTGAATTCCCTTTCAGGTAATTCCAGTAACTTTTCTTCTCCTGGAAGGTCATCTGGTGTTTTATTTTGGTCACTTACTGGAGCCAGACCATCCTATCTTTTTTCTTTTTTTTCTTAATGTTTTGATATTGTCTGCTGTTTATTGATTATAGGTTTGTTTGTCTTGTCCTGCTTTTTTATTTGGTTATGTTTGTGTGGGCAGTTTGGGCATGTTTTCTTGCTTGCTCATCTGTGGGCACAATAGTTCTTACCACCTTGTCCAGGTGGACAGAATCAGTCACTCAGCTATGGTGCAGCAAGGCAGGTCTAGCAAGTGGAGGGATGAGGGGTGTTTCTTTTGTCTGAGGCATGAATGGCAATCTGTGAGATGGGTCTGGGGAGCAACAGAGCAGGGCCCAAGGTTTCAAAGATTTCTACCGGTCCTTCAGTGGGGTATGGCACTTGGTGGGGTGGAGGTAGGGGATGGCATGGGGCAAGGTCCAGGGATTCATGCCAGTCTCACTTGCAAGCATGGTGCTTAGTGGGGTGGGGCCAATGTACAGCATGGTGCAGGGTCCCAGGGCTCAGTGGTCCATGGATCTGCACTGTGTTGCTCAGGGACACAGTGCTTGGTGGGCAGTGCAGAGATGCAAGAGAAAACGGAGAGGATCTGATGTGCAGAACTAGGTGGGGGGAGAAAGAAGAGAGAGAGAAAGAGAAAGAGAAAGAAGGCAGGGATTATGAAATTAAAGACAAATTGTTGAGTACCACTTTGAGGAAAAATCAGAGGAAAAAATGTAGAAAACCTAAGAACTATATGGGATACATCAAGGGCAAAAATCTGCATGAGATCAGAGTTTCAGAATAGGAGGAGAAAATAGAAAACATAGAGAGGATCATTGAAGATTTGCTGACAGGAAAATCTGACAGGGAAGGGAGAGAAGGGGAAGGGAGGGGAGGGGAGAAGAAGGGAGGGGAGCTGAGAATGGGAGCGCCACAGGACCAGTGGGTTGGATTGGGGCAAACTGGGAGGCCAAGTGCTGGTGGCTTTCTAGCTGAGTAGTGCAGCGTGGCCCATCAAGAAGGGGCAGCTGCAGATCAGGGGCTAGGTTAGTGGGAGAGAGGAGAGGAAGGAAAAAAACAAAACAAAAATATGTCAGTGAAGGAACTGGCTTTTGGGAATGGGCCTGAATTAGGACCAACGTGTTGGTGTCTCTCTCACAAGGCATCACATGACAACTTACCAGAGGTTTGAGAACAACTGCCACATTTATTCTGATCTACTTTTCTCTCTCACTCACTTTGCTTTGTGCCAGGCACAGGAAGTTGATCCCTATCTCCTCCCATGGACTTTGTGGGCACCTGGAGGAGATGGAAGGTAATCAAATTATTCCCAAATTAGTTCTTTCTAACTGTGATAGGACTATGAAGGAAGAATCTGGACGGGAGGGGAGTGTGAGAGAGCCTAGAAGAAAGTCTGAACCTGGCACATGCCCCCAGCATGTAAGGTTCTAGGGATGGAAAGGTCAGTGAGCCATAGAGATTAACGTTTTTTTATGAAAAATCTATGGGCCAAGGGGAAGGATCTGTGGGCCCAGGAGAGCAGATTTGGACCAACAGTGACAAGGTGTTTCGTCTACTCTCTTAAATGTCACAGAACGTTGGAAAGAGATTACCGGGATTTCAACGACAGATGCCCTGTCCCAGCTAAATAATTGTGAAAGAAAGTAGAATGCCTACAGTGCAAGTGACTCACCAGCATGGGACCAATCAACTGCATAGTAGGGTTACTTTTCAGTCAGCTCCTCAGAACTCTGGGGGCTACTCAAGAACCAGAGCCCCAGCTTCTCCCCTGCCCCTGACCATGACCCCTCATCAGTCACAGCTATGTTCTCAGTGTATGTTTCTATTAAACACACCAATCCACAAGATCAGTTTGAGGAATAAGTGAGCTGGTATATGTAAGGCACCTGGCACATTAGAACATTCATTGCTTTCAACCTCTTTTGGGCTAATTCAGGAGGCAAAACCAGCTTAAAAGAGTGAAATATCAGAAAAGTAGATGTTTGAAAATGCAACATTTTTTTGTTATTTGAGATGAAATTCACATAATATAAAATTAACGTCTTAAAGTAATCAAATCAGTGATATTTAGTATATTCACAAATGTACAACCATCACTTTTATCTAGTTTTCAAAGCATTTTCATTGCCCTAGAAGTAATTACCTCCCATTTCCCACTCCCCCAGCCCCTAGCAACCAGTGATCTGCTTTTTGTTTCTATGCACTTTCTTGTTCTGAACATTTCCCATAAATGGAATCATACAATCTTTGAATTTTTGTGTTTGGCTTCTTCACATAACCTCACGTTTTTGAGGTTCATCCATGTTGTAACATGTATCAATCAGTACTTCATTCTTATTATGGCTTAATTATATTTCATTGTATGTATTGTCTTAGTCGTCAAAACCATCCATACAAACCAAACTCACTGCCATCAAGTCGATTCTGACTCATAGCGATTCTATAGGACAGAGTAGAACTGCCCTATAGAGTTTCCAAGGAGTGCCTGGTGGATTCAAACTGCCAACCTTTCATTTAGCAGCCATAGCACTTAACCATTATACCATCAGGATTTTCGAGGCTGTGGTCCCTGACTGGTGGTCAGAGTACTGAATCCTAACCACCAGACCACTAGGGAAGTCATCTAGTATTGCTATAATAGAAATGCCACAAGTGGATAACTTTAAGAAAGATAAATTTTATGCTGTCCCAGTCCAGTAGGCTAAAAGTACAAATTCAGGGCATCAGCTCCTCTGTTAGCTCTGGAGGAAGGTGCTTGTTGGTAATCTTCCCCTGGACTGAGAGCTTTAAAGCAGAGGGACCTTGGGTCCAAAGGTTGTGTTCTGCTCCCTCAACTCTCTGCTTGCTTCCCTTTCCTCTATATCCCAAGAGATTGCCTCAAGGCACAATACAGTCTTATAGATTGAGTCTTGCCTCACTAATACAACCGCTGCACATTCTCCCTTATTAGCATCATAGAGGCAGAGTTTACAACATACAGGAACATCACACAATACCAGAAATCATGGCCTAGCCAAACTGCTACACATATTTTTGGGGGGACACAATTCAATCCATGACATGTATATACCACCTGTTTTTATCTATTCATCTGTTGATAGACATGTGGGTTGTTTTCAAATGCATCATTAATAATAGATAACAATAAATAGAAAATGGGACAATAGGAGACACACAACCAGAAAAACCAAAGCAAATCAGTTGACCTCAAATTGATTCCAACACATGGTGACCACATGTGTGTTTTCAATGACTGATTTTTTTGGAAGTAACTCACCAGGCCTTTCTTCCAGGGCACCTCTGGGTAGACTCAAACCAATGACAATCTGGTTGCTCACTAAAAAGTTATTACACATATTGTTTTATGACATTGAAACATGTCAACATTCTTCCTTCTCAAACTTGGGTTCCCTATTACCAGCTTTCCCGTTCCCTCCTGCCTTCTACTTCTTGCCCCTGGGCTGGCATGTCCTGTTAGTCCCCTTTTGTTTTATGGGCCTGTCAGATCTTCGGCTTAAGGGTGAGCCTCAAGAGGGACTTCATTACTGAGCTAAAAGGGTGTTCATGGACCATGCTCTCAGGATTTCTCCAGTCTCTGTTAAACCAGTAAGTCCCAGCTCTGTCCAGTATCCTCTGTTGTGATCCCTGTCAGAGCAGTCAGTGGTGGTAGCCAGGCACAATCTAATTGTACTGGATTCAGTCTGCTGGAGGTCGTTGTAGATGTAATCCACTAGTCCTCTGGACTAATCTTTATCTTTTTTCTTTAGTTTTCTTCATTCTTCCTTGCTCCTGAAGGGATAAGGCCAGTGGAATATCCTAGATGGCCACTCAAAGGCTTTTAAGACCCCAGGTGCTACTTACCAAAGTACAATGTAGAAATTTTCTTCATAAACTATATTATACCAGTTAAGCTAGATATGCCTCCACAACCCTCAGTACAGAACTTTGATCTCTCAGGGAGTTTGGATGTGTTTATTGAACTTCCATGATCTTCTCTTGTACAAGTTGTGCTGGCTTCCCCAGTATTGTGTGCTGTCTCACCGTTCACCAAATTTACCACTTATCTATTGTCTATTTAGTGTTTTTCCATCCCCCGCCCCATTCCCTCCCCTTCTTTGTAACCATCAAAGATTGTTTCTTTCTATGTGTAAACCTTCTCATGAGTTTTTACAGTAGAGGTCTCACATAATATTTGTCCCTTTGTGACTGACTTATTTTACTCAGCATGCTTAATGATTTTCTTCTTTCTTTCAATGAGTAGGTTTGCTAGCTTTCTTTTTGTTTACCTTAAAATTTACGCATATCTTCCTGGGTTTGAACCAGTCTATTATTACTTGGTATCACCCGCTTTACACTACATTAAAAAGTTCTATACCTACACCGTTTATTCCCTTGTTTATTGGTCTGAAGTTGTTGTCATTTACAAACTAACCTCTCTTGTTCCCTGTTGTAATTATTTTGGTTTTGGATAGGCCTTGAGAGTTCATTTTCTAGGCTGGTATTCCGGCTGGTACAAACTTGTGTCTTAGATTCAAGCTGTGGTCTGATGTTGTATATTCTCAGAGGGTGTTAAATTGAGCTTAATGCACCTTCTAAAGAGCTTTAGAAAAAATAACAACTTAATAATAACAGTTATTAAGCACTTCTGTGTCAAAAATCATTCTTAAGGCATTTTAAGGATTATAACTAATTGGTTTGGCTGCAGAACCTGCATGCTTTATCAGTATTGTACCCCCGTGCTCTAGTGCTTTCCTCAGGAACCAAAGAGGTACTTCTTTTGAAAAAGCCAAATCTTCCTTCCCCACTACTCAGCTTCCTCTCCTGCCCTACTTCCTCTTTGATCTTACAGACACTTAATTTAACAATGTTTGTCTTTAAATATCTGGAATAAATAGACTGGCTTAGTCTATCATTTACAGTCTTTTTTGGTAAAAATATACACAAGAAAACATACAGTCATTCAACAAGTTTTACATGTAAAATTCATTGACGATGGCTACACACTTTACACTGTGTCACCACTCTCATCATTTCTACCTCTACTGTTTCACCAGCATTGACTTATACTCACTGCCCCTTAAAGTTCTGCTTTAGAGTTACTGTTATTTTAGTTTCATAAAGGTGATTCTTTAATAGGGTGCAATGTTCAAGGCAGACACTTTCTATTTACTGAGCTAACGTCTTGTTTTGTTTAAAGATTACTTCATTGGTCCCAGACCAAAGCATTCAGTAATGATACCAAAAGCTGGAGCCACTGCCATCGAGTCAATTCTGATTCATAGCAACCCTATAGGTCAGAGTAGACCTTTCGGACAGAGTTTCCAAGGAACGCCTGGTAGATTTGAACGGTGGACCTTTCAGATAGCAGACATAGCACTTAACCACCAGGCAACCTGGGTTTCCCCTAATGGTAGCCAGGCACTATTCATTGAGGTAGCGTGTTCACTGAGGCAATTAGAGCTGCTGCCTTCTGCCATTCTTGGAATCTCCTTCTTTCTCTGTTGCCCCAGGCTAATAAAGACCAATTGTTGTATCTCAGGTGGCTACTTGCAAGCTTTTAAGAACCCTGTTATTACCCACTGTTTTAAGAAGAAGAGAGGAAACTCTTAAAATGATACTAGGCCAATTGTCTGTCCATCATTCTAACAGTTCTGAATCAGTGTTGTTTGCATGAACTCATATGAGTTTAAAATTTTATTGAAATCAGAATGTATATACACAGAAATCTCTACAGCCATGTATGTGCATTTTAACACACAGTCAGAGGCTGAAGACCCATGTAACCATCAATGAAGATCAGGATCAAAACACTGCTGTGGGTTTCTTCTCAATCAAAACTCCATCTTCACCCCCATGACTTTTATGGTAATATTTTCTTGCTTTCTTTTATCATCTCTGTATGCATGTCTAAAGAGTATAGTTTAGTCTCATCTGTGTTTGAGCTTTCCATCAATGCATTCACACCATATATATCCTTCATAAAATGTCTTTATTGATAGTTCATATCCATAAAATTCACTCTTAAGATGCATAATTCTGTTTTAAAATATATTCAATTGGACTCGCAAACACGGACTGACTATATCGTGTGTACACTTTATGGTTCTATGCGTCTATAGGATGTCATCCTACTGGCCTCCTTTTAGAGAGGAGGGTGAGGGTGGAGAAGGAGGACAGGAGATTGTCAAAAGGATATGACATGTATAAAACAGAAAGGAGGATTGTGCTGTCACCGGGGGAGGAGAGCAGTAGGAGCTGCACATAGGCGGGCATGCAAATTTAAGCTAGATTGTACACTTTCACTCAATCACAATAAATAAATAATATATATAAATGCATTCAAAGAGATGTACAACCATCACCATAACCAATTATAAGACACTTTTCATTACTCCAAAAAGAAACTCCAAGCTGATTAATAGTCATTTCTCATTCCCCTTCTCCTCCCCTTAGCCCCGGCAACCACGAATCTATTTTTTGTCTCCAACGATAGCCTCTTCTGCCCATTTCATATAAATAGAATCATATAATAGATGGCCTTTTGTATTGGGCTTCTTTCAGTTAGCATTATGTTTTCAAGGCTCGTCGTGTTACAGCATGAATCCTTTTATCCACTCATCAGCTGATGGACATTTAGGTTGTTTCGACTTTTTGGCTATTATGAATAATGGCTGCTATAAACATTCATCTGCAAGTTTTTGTATGGATATATGTTTTTATTTCTCTTAAGTATATACCTAAGACTGAAACTGCTAAATCATACATTAATTCTACATTTAAACTTTTGAGGAAATTTCAGACTCTTTTCCACAGTGGGTGCAGTATTTTACATTCCCACCAGCAATGTACTAATGTTCCAATTTCTCTACATCCTCAACACCACTTGTCTGTTTTTTTTACTGTAACCATTCTAGTGAGTATAACCAAACCTAGTGGTCTTTTCTTTTTCTCCACAGAGGCTCACAACAGTAAACACTTTATTATCTCATAGTTTCTTTTGGTCAGGAACACAACCGTGAATTAGCTGGGTGGTTCTGGTTCAGAGTGTCTCAAGAAGTTATAATCAAAATGTTCTCATGTTGATTTTCATTTACATTTTCTGGTGGTTAATGCTGTTGTACATCTTTTCATGTGTTTATTGGCCATTTGTACATCTTCTTTGGAAAAATGTCTATTTAGATCCTTTGCCTGTTTTTTTAAATTGGGTTATTTGGCTTTTTATTATTCTGTTGTAAGAGTACTTTATATATTCTAGATACAAGTCCCTTATCAGAGAAATGGTTTGCCTATATTTTCTCTCATTTTGTGGACTGTCTTTTCCATGTTCTGGACAGCATCCTATGGTCCACAAAGTTTGCAATTTTGAAGAAGTGTAGCTTATCTCTGGTTTCCGCCCCCCTACTTGTGCCTTTTATGACATCTTAGAAGGTGTCACCAAACTCAGTATGATGAAGATCTACTTCTGCAATTTCTTGTAAGAGTTTTGTAATTCTAGCTTTACATTTAGGTCTTTGATCCATTTTTGAGTTAATTTTTAAAAATATGGTATGAGGCAAAAGTATAGCTTCAGGTTTTGAATGTGACAATTCAGAGTCTCAGCATCGTTTGTTGAACAGACTATTCTCCCATTGGGCAGACTCGGCACTGCTGTTAAAATACAACTGACCAATGAGGTATGAGTATATTTCTGGAATCTCAATTCCATTCCTTTGATCTATATTTCTGTCCTTATGCCATTATCATGCACTCTTGGTAACTATAGCTTTGTAGTAAGTTTTAGAATTGAGAAGTGAGAGTCCTCTAACTGTGTTTTTGAGACTGCTTTTTGCTGTTCAGTTCCTTGTATTTCCATATTAATTTTAGGATCAGCTTGCTTGTTCGACGGCACTTGGCTGCTTGTTTCTACAAAGAAGCCAATTGAGATTTTGATAGAAATTAAGTTCAATCTGTAGATAAATTTGCAGAGTATGGCCATCTTACCAATATTAAGTCTTCCAATACATAAACACAAGATTCCTTTGCATTTATTTAGACCTTTAATTTCTTTCAACAATATTTTGTAGTTCTTAGTTTAGGAATCATGTATTTCTTTCTTTTTTTTTAATTTATTAAGATTCAGTGAAAATGTACATTCCCGTATAAATTTGCATGCCCATCTATATGCAGCTTCCACTGCTCTCCCTGCCCAGTCACAGCACACTCTTCCTCTCTGCTCCATACCTGTCCCATCCTCCCAACAGTCTCCTTTCCCCTCCTCTCCACCCACTCCCCATTCTCCAGCAAGAGTTCAGCAGGATATTTTATAGATGCATAGAACCATAAAGTGCACCCAATATATGGTCACTCTGCATTACCAAGTCCAATCCATTCTTGTCTGAAGAGTGGACCTTCATTATGATTTATGAGCAAGGGGAGCATCAGGGCCAAGGGCCATGCTCCCAGGGGAACCCCAAAGCTGCTGGACCATCAGTTGTGGTCTTTTAGTGGAGATCTCAGGGTGCACCCCTTTTTAATCTTGTGTTGCTATTGAGACTCCACTTTGTGAGCTCCATCGTGGCTATCACTGGTGGTGGCTGGGCACCATCCAGTTATTCTGGTCCCGAGTCGATGTAGACACCCACTCATGTGGTGTCATGGTTTGACTTGGGTCTCCCAAAAAATATATGTAGCCATATGGCTGGGCCATGACTCCCATTATCTTGTGACTATCCTCCATTGTGTGGTTTTCCTATGCTGTATGTTAAAGGATTAGGGTGGAGCTGTAAATCCCCTCATAGGATGACCTTCCTGCTCCACTGTAAAGGGAGTTTCCCTGGAGTATGGCTTGCCCCACCCTTAATGCTTTCATCCTACAAGAGATAAAAGGAAAGAGGAGCAGGCAGAGAACTGGGAACCTCGTACTATCGAGAAAGCAGCACCGGAAGAAGAGTGTGTCCTTCAGACCTGAGGTTCCTGCACCGAGATGCTCCCTGGACAAAGACTGATGGAATACCGGACTCTCCTCCAGAGCCTACAAGGGGGAAAGCCTTCCCCTGGAGTGGACACCCTGAATATGGACTTGTAGCCTACTGAACTGTGTAAGAATAAACCTTCCTTTGTTAAAGCCATCCACTCTGTGGTATTTCTGTTAGAGCAGCCCTAGCTGACTAAAACATGTGGGTCTCTCTGTCTTCTGGGCTGTCTTTCCCCTGTGTCGTTTTGGTCCTTGGTGATCATCTGTTCCTGCTGAGTTGGGACCATTTTCTCTGCCCTGAGATGGCAGTTTGGCAGCTTTTAAGACCCCAGATGCCCCTCACCAATGTGGAGTGCAGAGAGCCCTCTTAGCAAAACGCAAGTTGTGCCAATTGGTCTCGATTTCCCCTAAGAGCATGGTCCCCAGTCCGCTGCCCCAGCTACTCTGTCCTTGCAATATTGGATTAAGATGGAAGGAGTACTCAAGTTATGTTGAAGTCCACTTAATATTGTTCTTGTTTCTAATGTGTGCTATCACCGATTTTACCCAACCAAATTTCTATCAACTATCTAATCTAAACCCTCCCCACTCCCCCTTCCTCCCTCCCCTCCCTTGCAGCCATCAAAGAGTCTTTTCTCATATGCATAAGTCTGTTTCTGAGTTCTTATCATAGGGGTCTCATATAATATTTGTCCTTTTGACAGCACTTGGCTTGGCTTGGCTTTTGTCGCTGACTACTTTCACTCAACATAATGTCTTCTAGTTGAAACCAGGTTATGAGATGTTTCCTGCAACCATCATTGTTCTTTATCAGTGCATAGTGCTCCATTGAGTATATATACCATAGTTTACCTATCCATTCCTCTGTTGTTGGGCATCTGGGTTGATTCCATCTTTTTCCTATCGTGGACTGTGTGGCAATAAACATTCGTGTGCATGTATCCATTGGTGTGAATGGCCTTGATTCTGTAGGATATATTCCAAGCAGTGGAATTACTGGGTCAAATGGTATATCTATATCCATTTTTTTAAGGAAGCGCCAGATTGCTTTCCAAAGAGGCTGGACCATTTTGCAACCACACCAACAGTGTAGGAGGGTTCCACTTTCTCCACAGCCTCTCTAGCATTTTTTGTTTTGCGTTTTTTGGATCATGGCCAGCCTTGTTGGGTTGAGATGGTATCTCATTGTCATTTTGATTTGAATTTCTTTAATAACTAAAGATCGTGAACATGTCCGCGTGTGTTTTTTGGCTGCCTCGATCTTCTCTTCAGAGAAATTCCATCTTCTTTGCCCGTCGCTTAATTGGATGATTTATCTTCTTCTTGTTGATATTTTGTAGTACCTTATAGATTGTGGAGATCAGGTGTTGGTCTGACATAGAGTTGCCAAGTATTTTTTCCCATTCTGTAGGTGGCCTTTTAATTCTATTAATAAAGTCTTTGGATGAGCAAAAGTGTTTGATTCTTAATAGTTCCCATTTATCTATTTTCTCTTGTGTTGATTGTGGTTTCTTTGACAGATTTTGAAGTCTGTCTCCATAGTGTATTAAAATTTCCATTGATGTTCCTACTTTTTCTTGGATGAGCTTTGTCATTTTAGATTTGATATTTAGATCTTTTGTCCAGTTTGAGTTGGTTTTTGTATGGAGCAGAGAAGAAGAGTGTGCTTTCACTGTGCAGGGAGAGCAGTGGAAGCTGCATACAGGTGAGCGTGCAAATTTATATGGGAATGTAGATTTTCATTCAATCATAATAAAAGAAGAAAAAATAGATATATGTGGAAAGAAAAAAATTGAAGTAAAAATAAAAAATTGACCTTTTATTATTTAAAATTTCCCCTTTACTAGTTTGAAAATTTACATTTTGCTGCTTTATTTTGACAGTCCCATCCTATTAATTACTACAGATGTAATTACCTTATCAAAGGGCAGATTTAATAAATACCTAACTCACTTGCAATATGATTCAAGGCCCTTAGAAAGCTTGAATTCCATTTATACTCTTCCTGATGTCTTTTCCTACTGTGTGGTACTTGAAGTTTATTTTTTAAAAAATTAGATGTTGTTATGATGCCTTATTCTGTAAATGTTCGCTTATATTGAACATTACTCATGTACTACAACTTTCCTTCCTCTCACTCCTTTCTGTATCTTAGTTCTTCAGAGACAATTTTCCTCGTGAAGTACATCCATTAGAATTTCCATTAGTGCAGGTTGGCAAGTAACAAACTGTTTTTTGCCTAAAAATATCTTTATATCACTCTAATGTTGAGTCATGTTTTTGTGGACAAGGCAATCTTTGGGATGCCAGGTTAATATGGATAGAATCTTCCACAAGCATCCCTCTCCAGGCTTTGACTTTGGAAGGACCAGCCTCCTAGTAACGTGCCTGCATGCCCTTGGCTGTTTGGGTGGGATAATAATGTGTTTCTTGACAATGTTGCTGCGCCTCTTAAGTGAGATAACGGATGGAAAATTCCTGGCCCAGAGGAGGCAAGCAGCCAAAGGTGGCTATTATTGTTGCAACTGAAAGTTTTGGCACCTAACCTTCAGGTTTTTTAAGCTTTTTGGTTGCCATAGAAGAAAATGTGGTCCCCACAGAGCCATCAGAGCCTGAATCTTTACATTGGAAGGATCCCTTCTCTCATGAGAGCAGAAATAGAGGATGCTCTGTATCCAACTGGATCCAGTTTAGGAGACACTACTCTGAGCCTTGTGTGAAGAGAACCTGACATTATTCTTAGCATCCAGCAGAGGCATCGTTACACAATCTGTTTTCTTTTGATATTTTTATCAGAGCTTGGAAATTTACTCTTTGTCTTTTTTGATGTCACCAAGTCCAACTGTGGATCACCTGATTTGGTTATGGAGGCACTTTAAATGTAGAAGTAAAGTATGTTAGATGTCAGATGTCATGGTGCTCAGAAGAAGCAGCAGGAGTCTGAAGGAAATCCAGTAGTGACTGCCTGGTATACACACCCTCACTGTGTGAGACGAGCAACCTGCCTTCTCTCTACCTCCAGCATCTCCCACCCTCCACCACCACCACCTCACTGTTCCATCCAAAAGAACAAGGCCAGAATCCTGTGATGGAAAGTATTTCATCTTCAAATTTGGATTGTTTTCTCTAAAGAATTCTAGGTATTGGAGTTGGAGATTAGAAGGCAGAAAAGAGCACATGAAATGCATTGCTAGGCTCCTTTGCACTTGGACAGTCCACTTGTACATTTCATGCTACCATTACACTTTGAACCACAGAAGTTCCATAAGGAGGTCCTTGTCATACTCTACATAAGAGGAAGAAGACATGCTTTTCCAGAAGCAGAAGTAAGACAAAATGAATCAGCCTTTTCAACCACTGGTAGCACAGGCTGTTCACTCCAGACAGCCCTGCATGTTGTTCCATGGGCTTGCTCCTTCTCTGGGGCCAGTGATGCCAACATCTAGAAACAGAGAAGTGCAACCTAGCAACATATCTTCTAGCCAGGAAATGAAACCTTATCATTGGCAGAGAGCTATGGTTCAGGAGTCAAATTGTTTCATTTCTCTTACTCAAGTACAAATTGATGGAAGAAAATGTTAATGGAGAAAAATTGTAGGGGAGGAGCTCTTAATCAATCCTGGGCCATAGATGGTTAAAAAATATACACAACTATGGATTCAGGAAAACATACAGTGTGTATTAGTTACCTGTGGCTGCCATAACAAATTAACTACAAACTTGGTAGTTTGATAAAACAGCAGAAATTTATACTCTCACAGATTGGGAGGCCAGAAGTTCAACATCTGTTTCAGTGGACCAAAATCAAAGTGGGAGCTCTCTTTGGAGGCTCTAGGGGAGAATTCACTCCTTCCCTCTTCTAGTTTCTAGTAGCTGTTGCTTGTGGTTGCATCACTCCACTGTCTGCCTCCATCTTCATATCACCTTCTCGCTTCTTTTGTGTGTTATCGTGTCTCACTCACCCTCTTTGTTATAAGTACACTTGTGATTGAGTTTGGAACCTGCCCAGAAAATCTAGAATAATCTTTACATATTGTCATGGACTGAATTGTGTCTCCCCAAAAACATGTGTTGTAATTTGGCTGGGCCAGGATTTCCTGTATTCTGTTATTGCCCTCCATTTTGCAATTTCTGCCTGTGGTTAACAGAGTACATTATGTTAGAGAGGATTAGAATGGGACTGTAAATCCCAAGGTCACCTCTCTGCTCCATTGTAAAGGGAGTTTCCCTGGAGTATGGCTTGCACCACCTTTTATCCCTTGTGGGATAAAAAGGGAAGCAAGCAGATAGCTAGGAACCTCACACCTTCAAGAAAGCAGCACCAGGAGAAGAGCACGTCCTTAAGGCCTGAGGTTCCTGTGCTGAGATGCTCCTGGGCCAAAGACTGATGCAACACAAGGACTTTCCTCCAGAGAGAACAGAAGTAAAGCCCTTCCCCTGGAGCAGACACCCTGAATTAAGACTTGTAACCTACTGGACTGTGTAAGAATAAACTTTTCTTCTTGGCTGGCTTGCTAAAGCCATCCACTTTGTGGTATTTCTGTTACAGCAGCACTAGCTGACTACAGCACATGTCAACATTTTTAATTCAACCATATATACACAGAAATTTTTTCCTTATTAACAAACATTTATAGGTTCCAGAGATAAGGGCCTGATATCTTTGGCTTGCCGTTATTCAGCCTATCAGAGTCCAAAATCTTTGCATGCAATTTCAGGAGGATCATGGACCCCAGGTAGGATTCTCTCATTTGGAACTGTATTTCACCACAGATATGCTATGGACAGACAGATATCTGTGGACAGGGACGTCAGTGGCAGGCCCACTACTTATACCCTCAGAATGATGTCATATTTAGAGCTATGGTTCACAAATCTCTCTATGCCTCAGAATCAGCTACAGAATTAAAACCAAACCCATTGCTATGGAGTTGATTCCAACTCATGATGACCTCACGTGTTATAGAACTGCTCCACAGAGTTTTCTTGGCTGTAATCTTTATAGAAAATCTCCAGGTTTTCCTTCTACAGCACCCATTGCATAGGTTCCAACCACCAGCCTTTAGAAGTCCTGTGTGAACCATTTGTGCCACCCAGGGACCTCAGAATCTGCTATTTGTGAGAGCTGGAACTTGATGGGATCACCCTGTTTCTCCAGATCTTGAAAATTTCACACCTTTGACAGGGTGCAGTCTTACTGACAGAGCTAATAGCTATAGAATAGCTAGAAAGATCTTAGCTGGCTTCTTTCTTTACACTAAAACTCCCTTCTCCTTTAGGAATGCTGACACATAAAGAAAATTGTAACACTGCCTTCTAACCAGTACTCACAAAGATTTTGAGTTTGTTTTCCCAGGCTATTTTTGACTGATAACAGGGCAGAGTGATGCCAATTTGCAGCCAACTGTTCCTGAGAAAAGTAACCAAACTGCAGACATCAAAGACAACTCGCCTTGAAACAAAGAAGTTGTGTCTTCTCCAACCTTGCCTCCTCTGGACACCTGCACGCCTGCACTCCTTGTGTGTCCCCTTCCCTTCCCTTAAACCCTTCTATAAAACTTGCCAACCTGAACTGAGAGGTTAAGATCGTTCTTACGATGCTAATTCGCCATCTGTCTCAGGTCGCTGGCCACTTGAAAGAAGCACTTTTAAAACTTCAATCCCTGTCTTTGTACTTTGGCTTACTAGTGACAGTCAGCAGGAATCTGCAACCGGGATTTCTCGGGCAACATTACCACTTTTCTATCCCTCTCTATTAGTGGAAAATATTTGAGTTTTCCTCCTCTGACAGGCTTCTGCCTTACATGGACACCAGCTTGGGCAGGCTTTACTGTACAATGTTAGTTAAAAACACAAAATCACGCCCTCGCCCCTAGTCCTAGTAAATCAGAATTCCCCAGAGGTGGGGCCCAGGTACCTGCACTTCTAACAAGTTCACCAAAATGATTCCAATGCAGCCCACCTTGCATCCATACTTGAGTGAATATTGAAGAGTCTTGGTGCTCAAATTCCCTTTCTGTTAAATAAACATACTTCCACTCTTCACATGGCTGCTGGGGATAAAAGAGGTCAGTGCAAGCGCGTTTGTACCCTGAAAGCTCTATAGCTCTTTCCCCCATTCCCCTATACACAGGCGAGGAACTTTTTATTGTTCACTTGATTAAGGGCCCACCTCTCGGTTAGGGCACCCAGACTCAAAGCTTGAATTTAAGCCAAGGGAGAAAGGGAGAGGAAGGGAAGCGGGAGGTTGGGAACAGTATTCAACTCTTGGGCAAAATGCGAATCAGCGGGTGGGTGAGTCCAAGCTGCACTTGACGCTTCTTGGACCCACCCTGTTGCTGCGCGGGAAGCCCGCCCTCGCGCCCCTGTGATTGGCTGTACCACCCCGCTCGTCACGCTCTTTTGTCTCAGTGGGTAGAGGCTAAAAGCAGCGGCGGCTGCCGTGGGAACCGCGTTGCCTCCACCCGGCTACTTTGGCTGTGCGGCGGTGCGAAGCAGCTCAGGCGTGCGGCCCCGGGTAACTTCCTAGTTACCGAGGAGGCGCCCGTCTTTCTCTCTTTGCAGGACGGCGGCGGCCAGGACGCGGACTCCACAGCTATAGACGCCGTTCTCCATCACCAGGTCCAGGTAGAGAAAGGGGTGCGATTGCCTAGCACCGAAGGTGCTGGGTGGCTCCCCGCTTGGGGCAAAGAGCACTCCAGTAGCTGGGCTGCCGAGAGAGGAGGTAGGGTTCAACTGGATGCTGCCGAATGGGTAGGGTTTGCCTGAATTGAGAATGGGGGAGCATTTGGGGGCAGGGGCAGGCTTGGAAAGATGGAGGGTTGAAATCGCAAACTGCTGCCTTAAACCCCTTTGCCTCTGCTCATCTCGTCCTGGAGAAAATATGTGAATGGCCGGCTCATTTTCCCTTTCTCCGTGACAGGTCATCGAAGCCAAAGCCGAAGTTAAGCTCCGTGTGGCTGATTTCAGAGCTGGTAGGCCCACGGTTCCTCGGGGAGGGGGGCGGTGGGATTTAATGGAGGAGGGACTCGCTTTGGCTTGCATTCAGCAGGTGGGAGTGGAAATTTTTCACCTGGCGACAGCAGAGGTGACTGGGATGGGGGTGGGGAGGTGGGAATGAGGCTGCTTCTGACCCTTCTCTTCCCTGCTCTTTTCTCTACCACAGTGCAGTCTTTGACGCTGTGAGGACCGTAATCCGCGAACCTCAGTGGACAGAGGCCTACAGGACCTTGAGGGTGGATTTCTCAGCACTGACTGAAGGCAGAGGCTGGAACTGAAACAAAGGCGTACACTTGTTCCTGAGATCACGTAAGAATCAGAAATGAGGAGAATTTTGAGAAGGGGGTGTGGTGGAGACGTTAGGCCTTGAGATTAATGAGATTTTATTTATTTTCACAAATCTATCAGATTTAGACCGTGACACTCTACTTAGAGAGCCCAGTCTCAGCTCCACACATTACACCTAGAATGTGAAGCAACAGTTGCCCTCTGTATTGGAGGATTAGCTGGAGGAGATAAATGCGGCTCTGAAAAGCACCGTACTGGCCAAGGGACACTGGCTATTGCTCTGAGGCCTTTCCTGCAGGGCGTTTTTAGTGCAGTGGGCAGATACAAAATGCAGTGTAGGGTATTCAGAAAGGGAGAGCACTGGGCTGCAGATTGCCACCGTGTAGCCTGCTACTTTACTGACCCCCTTCCCTTTTTTTCCCTTTTCTTTACAGTTCCTACTGAGATACAAGGGAGGCAGAGCCCTGGAACATTGCTTTGGAGATTCCTGGTGCAAACTAGGCTTTTCTGCAAAACCTGAGCATTTTGTTATATTCAGATAACCAGTCATTGTCAGTCATGGCTAGCATCATTGCACATATGTTGAACAGTCGGGGCCAGAATGCACCCTTGCCACCTTGGGCCCATTCCATGCTGAGGTCCCTGGGGAGGAGCCTTGGTCCCTTAATGGCCCACTTGGCAGAGAGAAACATAAAGTTGTTCTCGGGAAGGGTGGTGCCAGTCCAGGGGGAAGAAACCTTTGAAAACTGGCTGAATCAAGTCAATGGGATCTTGCCAGATTGGAATACCTCTGAGGAGGAAAAACTCAAGCGCTTGATGCAGACCCTTAGGGGCCCTGCCAGGGAGGTCATGCGCTTGCTTCAGGCAGCCAACCCCAGCCTAAGTGTGGCAGATTTCTTGCGGGCCATGAAACTGGTGTTTGGGGAGTCTGAAAGTAGCGTGACTGCCCATGGTAAATTTTTTAACACCCTGCAGGCGCAAGGAGAGAAAACATCCCTTTATGTGATCCGTTTAGAGGTGCAGCTCCAGAATGCTATTCAGGCAGGAGTCGTAGCTGAGAAAGATGCAAACCAGACTCGCTTGCACCAACTCCTTCTAGGGGCTGAGCTGAACAGGGACCTGCGCTTCAGGCTTAAGGAGCTTCTCAGGATGTATGCAAATGAGCAGGAGTGTCTTCCCGGTTTCCTGGAGCTAATCAGAATGATAAGGGCAGAAGAGGATTGGGATGGCACTTTTATTAAACGAAAGCGACCCAAAAGATCTGAGTCAGTTGTGGAGAGGGCAGCTAACCTTGTGGCATCGCAGGGCCTGCAGCCAATAGTGACTGGCAGTGCTAATTGCAACTTGATAGAGATCGATGATTCCCTTGATGATTCAGATGAGGATGTGATCTTGGTGGAGCCTCAGGACCCTCCAGTCATATCGGTGGCTTCTCCTCCCCCTGTGTGCAGGGCCAGACCTCAGGATCAGGTGCTGGTCAATGATTCCCCCAACAATTCCTGGGCCCGGTTTCCTTCCACCAGTGGTGGTTCTGGGCATCAGAGTGATGGTCCTGGGGATAAGCGTAAGGCCAGGAAGCGAAAATACACAATCCGCTGTTTATTTTGTGGTGAAGAGGGCCACACAAAAGAAATTTGTGGTGAAAACAACAAAGCCCAGGTTTTTGAGAATCTCATTATCACCCTTCAGGAACTGACACATACGGAGGAGGAGGAGACAAAAGAGGTCTCTGGTGGACGCAATGACCTCTCTGAGCTGCGGAAAGGAGCTAGCCCCCAGCCCTAAATGAACCGTTGTCTATATTTAGAGTCCAGTGGGGGGAAGACTGGGGAGGGGTTTGCATTGCATGCATTAATCCTCAGAGCAACTTTCTTTTGGGGTGGAGGACAAAAAGCTTTTGATGCCAGCACAGGGGAGGGGAATGGCCTGACCTTTCTGTCTCTGCTCTCTCCCTACCTAAGGGTCTATTTTCTGTGTGTGTCTAATTCTTTGATGGGTTTACTCTCTCTGTGAAACTGTATAAGTACAAAAACTAATGTACAGCTACCTGAAACCCTCCACCCATATATAATCATTGTCAAGCCTTTGATGAATGCCCTTCTAGATACTTCCCTATACCTGTGTACCCAGATAGATTTATGTATAGATAAAAGTGATCAAATAAAAAGTGCTGTTGTATATTGTGTATTTTTTCACCAAACAATATATGTTGCTTCTTTCTTTGCCAATAAATATATATCAGCATCTATATTAATGTCTCTGCGGTATTACTTTAGTAAAAAGTAAAAAGAAATGAGGAAAATATCCTAAAAAGCTGCAAAGAAGGATTACTTACACTCTGAGGTGAGTTTTTGTTTGTTTGTTTGTTTTTAATCAATCTCATTCTATAGGCAAAGAAAGGAGAAGACGGAATGCTCGTAATATCCCCCAAAGTTAAATGTGGAAGAGACCCTTACTGCAACTGACCTGAACCTAGGTCACAGAGCCAAATGAGACAACCATTAGTTGACATAGGTCCAATATTTTCCTCTCTAACGTATCCAGAGGAGTCTGGTGGTGGCATTTGGTTCTGAGGTGATAGCTCTACACGAGGATTCTAGGGGCTCAATTTCTGTTCCCTTTGCTGAGAGATGGCATAGTGGTTAAATACTATGGCTGCTAACCAGAGGGTCAGCAGTTCAAATCTACCAGGTGGTCCTTGGAGACTCTACGGGGCAATTCTACTCTGTCTATAGGGTCACTATGAGTCAGAATCAACAGCAGTGGGTTTGGTTTTTTTGGTTGCCAAGAGGCTGCTCTCGTTTCTCTGGGTGGATTCTTCAGATTGCTGCTGTTGCTTCTGGAAGGTATCCTGATCACAACAAGGAATCACTCCTGTCAGTTGACACTATCTTCTGCTCACTGCCTACTCCCCTCCAGCCCCCAATTCAGGAAAGGAATGAGGAGCTACTCAGGGCAGCTCAGCACCAGGAGGTTCAACTCCTGCTAGCAACTAAACCTCACCATGTGGCTACATAATCAGATAGCACAGGCAGCTGGAGGACTCCAAGCTGACCCTGCTCCCTGCACCCAGGCCCCCTTCTCCCCACCACCTCTTCACTCCAAGAACTGGGAATAGCTGGCAGGGATGAAAAACAGTTTAGTCGCTGGAGAACATGAGAGAGAATCAGAAAGTCAGAAAGTTACACGTCCTCTTAGCAGAACTGAGGTGCCTTCCCAGGTGCCTTCTCCTGCTCTATCACTTGATGTCAGATTGGAGGGTTTTAAAAGAGGACATGTGGGATCTCAGTTCCCAAGGGACCCCATTGTTTCTTGTAGGTGCTTAAGTCCCTATTCTTGTGAGAAAGCAAGATCAGGAGGTAGTGTGACTTCATTTAAGGTGGAGGGGGAGTGAAATGAGTGCCCTATGCAGACCTGAGGACCTGATAGAGTTTGTCACACAGGAAAAAGGGGTTCCACTGAAGTGACAGAGGACAGAGTTTGCAATAGTGGGAGATGTGTGTCAAGAGAGGAAGCATGTGGGTGGTGGAGGGGAAGAGGGCAGGATGACCTGGGGATTTATCTGCATTACACGGACAAGGAGCAGCACAGGTATTGCAGACCTGGAGGTTTCATGCAGAAATCTGGGCTATGATGTCTCAAGGACAGCACAGGCTATGGAGCATCAGGAGGGGTGTTGGTATTTGAATTATGTTAGCAGCTGATTGCTGACTTAGAGGGGCCAGAGGAGAGCAGGCTGAGGCACTGAGGGAGGAGAACAAGGTGCTACAAGGAATACCCTGCAGCATTCCCAGCACTGCCATGCCCAGAACCAGGCTTGAAGTGCTTCTCCTTGCAGAATTACCCCCATCACCTCCTTGGCTTCTTGCTTTTGCTCCATCCACAATCCTACAATCTGACTTTTCAGGCACTGCCTTCCTCAGACCCACATTCATCTCCATTTCCCCTCCCTCTTCCCCACAACCAGTATTCAATATTTGCCTTGAGTCTCAGCTTCCTTATTCCCTCATGGCTAGCAAGAGATGGGGAGAGCCCCTGTGCCTCTGGCCCCCTTAGCTGAGAGCTGGGCCAGGAGCAAAGGCTTAAGAGCCCCACTATTTGTACCCCTCTGGGGTATCTCTGGACCTCTCACAGCAACCTGAATCCTTCCAAAACCACAAGAGACCCCTCCCCACCCCAGGCAGGAAAGAGATCCACTCAGTTCTCCAAAGCCACAGGGGCCCCCAACATTCACCAGTTCCTCTAGGTTCACAGTGTTTCATTCTTCTCTAAACCTTGCAAAACCAAAGTGTCAAGTCAGTTCTGACTCATGGTGACCCAAAAGTTTGTCAGAGTAGAATTGTACTGAATAGGGTTTTCAGTGCTGTGACCTTTCAGAAGCAGATCACCAGGCCTTTCTTCTGGGGTACCTCTGGGTAGATTCAAACCACCAACCAACACTTAGGCATTTGCCCCCAACCCGGGGACTTCTTTTTCCTCCTTGTTGTTACTGTGCACCATCGAGTGGATTCCAAGTCATGCTGACCCTAGATGATAGAGTACAACTGCCCCATAGGGTTTGGTTTCCCAGGCTGTAATCTTGTAGGAGCAGATCACCAAGTCTTTTCTCCCACAGAGCCCCTGGTGGGTGTGAATCACTAACTTTTAGCAGCCAAGTGCTTAAACATTGTGCGACCAGGCCTCTTTCGTTCTCCTTGTTGTTAGGTGTCATCGAGTCAGTTCCAACTCATAGTGACCCTAAGTACAATAAAATGAAACAATACCCCTTCCCATGCCATCCTCACAATCTTACAGTCACTGTTATGCTTGAGCCCATTGCTGCAGTCACTGTGTCAAGCCATCTTGCTGAGGGTCTTCCTCTCACTAACTCTCTACCTTACCAAGCATGATATCCTTCTTCAGGGACTGGTCCCCCCGAAAACAATGTCCAAAGTATGTGAGACTAAGTCTTGCAATCCTTGCATCTAAGGAGCACTATGGCTGTACTTCTTCGAAGGCAGACTTGCTTTTTCTTCTGGCAGTATACTGAATATTGAATATATTCAATGTTCTTTGCCAGAACCGTAATCCGAAGGCATCAATTCATCTTCGGTCATCTTAATCCACTGTCCAGCTTTCATGTGCACATAAGGCAACTAAAAATACCATGGCTTGGGTCAAGCATACCTTAGTCCTCAAGGTGACATCTTTGCTTTTCAACACTTTAAAGAGGTCTTTGGCAGGAGATTTTCCCAATAAAATATCATTTGTTTTCCTGACTGCTGCTTCCATGGGTGTTGCCTGTGGATCCAAGTAAAATGAAATCCTGGACCACTTCAATCTTTTTTTCCGTTTAGCATGATGTTGTGCTTATTGGTTCCCTTGTGAGTATTTTTATTTTCCGTATGTTGTTATTCACCCTACCCCTCCCTAAATCTACCGTTGGGAGACAGCTGCCGTTGCATCTAGCGCAGATTAGAATATCATTCTATGTCCTGCTTATATTTTCCTCAATTTTTACTCTATAAAAACTTGCTGAATGGTCTCCTAAACACAGTTTATGCTGCCATAATTTCTTTGGGGTACCAAAGATAAAACCAAACATAGTGCTGTTGAGTTGATTCCAGCTCATAGCGACCCTATAAGTCAGAGTAGAACTGCTCCATAGAGTTTCCAAGAAGTGCCTCGTGGAATTGAACTGCCAGTCTTTTGGCTAGCAGCCATAGCACTTAACCACAATGCCACCAGGATTTTCCTTTGGGCACCAGGTCGAAGAAAAAGATGCGAAGAAAAACAAAATTGTGTATCCTACCTCTTTTAAGCTTGGATGTTCAGTATAGACAGCTTGGAAAACCTGTTTTGTGATACACCTCATTTTGTTCCCTTCCCCATCCTCTCCATTATAAATTAAAAATTGCCTAAATTTTTTATTTTACCAACATGACGTAAACCTGACATTTCTATATTTCACACTGCATGACATAGGCTTTTCATTTATTCAAGAAATATTATTCTCCCTAATTGGAATACATTGAATGGATACCTGAGCATTCAGATCAGACTAACAGAGTTAGGTGAAAACAGGCTTTTAGAGAATTTGTTTCTGGTAGTCTTCATTTAAAATGATGGGAGTTTTTCCTTCCTCTCTTCCCTCTCCTGGTCAATAAGAGATGAAAATCACTCTGTGTCTCATTAGAAGAAGCTAGCTTCTGAATGCCCTTTGGTTTCCATGACACCCTACTCTCCTGGTTCTCTGCTGACTTTTTTTTTTTTTTTTTGCCCATTTCTCAAACTCCCTTGCTAACACTTCTTCCACTTCCTGATCCTTCCATGATAAAAATAAAAAGCCATTACCAACATGATGTATTCAGAGGTTACTATGTGCCAGGGATCCTGTGCCAAGCTGTTTAACTGCATTAACTCTCTTGATTCTTATATGAATCCCATAATACAGGCATTACTATGATTATTTATTGAAAGTGAGGATACAGGCTGGATCACTTAAAAAAAGTTGCTTTATGTCATGCAGCTAGTTAGTGGAGGAGCCAGAAGTAAGCCTCTGGAGTGACTGATTCCAGTCCAAAACTTATGCTCCTTACATGTGTGAGTTCTCATGTTCACAGCACTGTATGATACAGGTCCATATATGACATATGAGGAAACTACCCACTGTCCACTGCCATCAAGTCAATTCTGACTCATAGAACTGTATCACAGGGTTTCAAAGGCTGTAATCTTTACAGAAGCAGTCCGCCATATCTTTTTCCTGCAGAGTAGCTGGTGGGTTTGAGCCACCAACCTTTTGTGAGCAGTCAAAGATGCTCACAAACATTTAAGCATTGCAATGTCAGGCCTCCTAATGAGGAAACAGAGATCTATAAACTCAGGATAGTGAGATCTGCTTTTTCCGAGTGTGTCATGTGCATCCATCAGTGACCAGCACAGGGCTGGTCCATCTTTGGTTCTCAAGAAACAGAAGCTATTATTACTCTGCTTGAATGTATTACTCTGCTGTAGGAGGAAGAACAGGAAAAGTTAACTGCTGCTTGTGCTATGTAGGCAGTGCTTATTCAGGGATAATCTGATGATGTGAAAGTGTGGCTCCAGGAGCTACGAGTCTATACACTGACAGGCTTATGAGTTGATTCTGAAATGCCTGAGAGTCTGACAGTGATGGCGATGATGACGACATAACAGATCATTTATTGAAGGCATTAATTGTTCAGTGGTAGACTTCTCACCTTCCATGTGAGAGACCTGGGTTTGACATCTGGCCAATGTACCTCAAGCATAGTCACCACCTATCTGTCAGTGGCGACTTGTATGTTGCTCTGATGCTGAATAAGTTTTAGCATAGCTTTCACACTAAGACTAGGAAGAAAGTCCTGGCCATCTACTTCTGAAAATCAATCAATGAAAACTGTATGGGCAGCATTTCATTCTGCTGTATGTAGGATAGACAAGAACCAGGGGCCGACTTGCTGGCAGCTAACATCATTGAATGCTAGCTGCTAACATCATTGAATGCTGGCTGAGGCAGAGTCCTTTTACAAGAGGGACCCTAGGCCCCCTTACATTTGATTTATGTGCCCCCAGGGGATTTTTCCCTCCCTTACATGTCAGAGCACCTCTATCTTTTTAGATAGTTCAAGATGAGAGAGGCCTTCCATTATTCAAGCCTGCACCCTAGGAAAGAGGCTCTCATGATCTATCCTCACAGTATATATGGATCTCCAGCTGCAGCAGACCCCCTCAGACCAGAGATCACAACTTGTTATAGCGTCTTACAACAGCTCCCTCAGGTATGTACTGTTCACCACCCCCATTTTACAGATGAGGACACTGAGGCACAGTTATAGTAATTTGTCCAAAGTTACACAGATAGTAAGCATTAGAACTGTAGTTAAACTTCTGATTTGCTGTTCACAAAGCAGGAAGTTTACCATTGTGCTGTAAAGTCATTCCTAACATCATGAATGGCTGGAAATCCTAGTGGTGCAGTGGTTAAGAGCTACAACTGCCACCAGACATTCCTTGGAAATCCTATGGGGCAGTTTTAATCTGTCCTATAGGATCACTATGAGTCAGAACTGACTCGATATCAATGGGTTTGGGTTTTTCGTTTAAGGTAATAGGTACAACATATCAGATTATTCTACTGACTGGATCACCAGCATGACTTAAAGTCTGCACAGTAGATGGCCTCAGCTTCATTTCTGTTATTCAACAAGACCAAAATAAATAAATAAATAAACAAAAAGATCAGTTTAGGATAGTTCCTTCTCAGAGCCTGAAACCAGCTTCTCATATTTATTTTTATATCCAATTTCTGGGATAAGATGCTATGAATAGCAAACAGTTGTTGAGAATGTGGACAAATAGTCTCTCTCCTACACTTCTGGTAGGACTGAGAATTGACACACACTTTCTGGAGGGGTGACTCGGAAATGTGTCAATGGTGAAAATAAGGAAATCCTTGGATGTAGCAATTTGATTTCCTAAAAATTGATGTTGAGAAAATAATTGGAAATGTATGAAAAATTTTATAAAAAAGATGTTTATCCTTGCTTTCTTGGTAATAATGGAAAACTGAAATCAACTTAAAAGGCCATGAGCAAGGTGTGGTTGAATTAATTAGCCTTCATACTTGCAATTTAATGCTGTACATTCAAGCTCTAAGTGTACCTTCAGAAAATTGGATCAAATCCAAGAAATAAAGCATGATGCCTCCAGAAAAGGAGTAAAAAGACCACTAGTCCACCAGGCCATATGTGTTTTATCTTTGATCCCCAGGATAGCACCTGTCACAGATTGAATTGTGTTTCCCCCAAAATGTGTGTGGCTGTTTGGCTGGGCCAAGATTCCTGGTATTGTGTGATGTTCCTCCGTGTTGTAAACCCTGCCTCTATGATATTAATGAGGGAGGATGGGCAGCAGTTGTGTTGGTGGGGCAGGATTTAATAGGCAAAAGAGATTATTTTGTGCCTTGAGGTATTCTCTCGAGATATAAAGGAAAGAAGCTAGCAGAGAGATTTGGGGACTTCAGACCATCGACAAAGCAGTATTGGGAGCTGAGTGCATCCTTTGGAAAAGAACAGGTTCCCTGTGCCTTAGAAACTCCCAGTCCAGGGGAAGACTGACCACAAGGACCTTCCTCTGGTGCTAGCAGGGAAAGCCTTCCCCTGGAGCTGACACCCTGAATTTGAACTTTAGCCTACTGGACCATGACAAAAGAAATTTGTTTTTAAATTCATACACTTGTGGTATTTCTGTTAAAGCAGCACTAGATGACTAAAACATCACCTATACTGTTTCATCCATCTGTATTCTCCTTTCCCCTGTCACATGGCAAAATCCTAGGTAAACTTCAATTATCAGCTCATATGGCCTCACAAAACTCCTCAGGCCAGCTTTTGATGACTCTACTAACGTTCATTTCCTAAATCTTATCATTTATCATTTTGTAGCAATTGCTTATATAAATAAGCCTGTATCTCCCCTGTGCCTAGCACAATGTTGTCTGAATATCTTGCCACATACTCTGGACACACTCCCACCTCAGGCGTGCTAGCAGTTCTAGTTCTCTGTGTTTCTCCAGATATCTCTGTGCCTTGAGTCTTCACTGTGTTCAATTATTTGCTCAAATGTCACCCTCTCAAAGAGGTCACCCCTGAGTAGCCCATTTAAAACTGCACACCTGAACATCAGCACTCCCAGTCTCCCTTCCCTATTCTATTTTTTCCATCATATGCCTCAATCATACTATGCTACATAATTTGCTGAGTTATTATACTGTTTATTGGTGTCTCTTTCCATTAGAATATAAATTCAACAAGTAAAGGCATTTTTATCTTCAAAGTTCACTGTTGTATCCTCAGCTGCTAGAGCACTGCTTAGAACACAGCTAATTCTCCATGAATGTTTGTGGTGGAAAGAAAAAAAAAAACCACTGCCAAGTCATAGTGGGACAGAGTAGCACTGCCTCATAGGATTTCCAAAGAGTGGCTGGTAGATTTGAACTGCCAACCTGCTGGTTAGTAGATGAACACTTAATCAGTCAACCACCAGGGCTCCTAAACAAATATAAAAAGAAACAAACAACCTCAAACCCATTGCCACAGAGTAGATTCTGACTCATGGGCATCCCATGTGTTTCAGAGTAACAGTGAATTCCATATGATTTTCAGTGGCTGTAGGCATACAGACAGGAGGCCCTTGGGTGGCACAAGTGGTATGAAATCAGTTAATCAGCTGCTAACCTAAAGGTTGGCAATTTGAACCCACCTATCAGAGCTGCAGAAGAAAAATCTGGTGAACTGCTTCTGTAAAGATAACGACTGAGAAAATCCTATGGAGCAGTTCTACTCTGTAACACAAGGGGTCACAATAAGTTGGAACCTACTCCACAGTCACAAGTTTGGTTTTTAATCTTATGGAGACAGATAGCTGGGTCTTCCTTCTGCAGTGCCACTGAGTGGATGTCAATTGCCAGTCTTTCAGTCGGTAGCCAAGAATAAACAATTTGTACAAATATAAAAACATACAAAACAAACAAACAAAAAACTGTAAGAAATAAACACTATTGCTGGTTGATAAATAACAATAATTAACTGCAATCAGTATGCTTGTTTTCCTAGAAAAAGCAGGTGAAGTAGTGGAAACATTTCTTAAAATAATGAGGGACATTAATATAAACTCTGAAGGATTTTGGAGAATAAAATTATAAAAATACTCTTGAGTATTGTTTGTTAGATGTGAATGAATGGAGAGATCCCAAGTTTAGCTACAGAATGGTGGACATGGTGACTAGGGTGAGAAAAGGAAGACATCACCATAAAATTTCCCAGGCCCCTGGCACATTATAGGTCTACATCACAGTTACACTGCAGGTACCCCTGGCCCAACTAGTGGTGTCATTATATGCAGTAGCTTTTGGGGACTAAAACAAGTATAGTGAGAGCCACAGCAAGGGCAACCCAGTGGAAAGTTGGAAAACTGAGGGCCCTGTAACCTAAGTGGTCAGGCCCAGTTTCTCAGAAGGGGGGATGTGTGTGTTACAGGACTATTGTTACTCTCAGTAATTGGGAGCTCAAGGAAGGAGAGTTCCAACCAATGTGAAACCTACTTACTGTGCCATTGTGGGCAGAGAGCCTCAAGAGGGAGGCTCACAGGGTCTCAGAAGAGCACATTATTTCCAAGTTGGTCTTGAGCCTTGCTAGTGAGGTCTCAGTCTTAATTAGATCTCAGTGGGGTTTTCAAAACTGTCAAAAGCTGTGCTCTTGGTATATCATCATCAACAACTTGGAGACACAACAAAACTTTGGCAGTGTTTCAGAGGAAAATAAAAGGTCAGAATTACCGAGAGGTGAAAGTTTGGTTTAAAGCAAGCCTTTCACTGTGGAGACTTGATTAAGATTCAGTAAGGATCACGACACAGAAGTCCAGGACCGGTGGAAGCAACAAGGTGAAGCATTCAAAGAATTTTAGGGTACAAACTGCTGGTGTTTTCCTCTGAGTTGTTGATGGGCCTTGGGAGGAAGTTCCTGTAATGAACAACCAAACCGTTTTCCTGGGAAGGGAAATTCTGGAAAAATAAAGAAATGCTAATGAAGACAGCATCTTGTTTCTGTAGATAGTAAGAAGTGGTTTTGGTTCTCAGTGTCCAGGCTGAGTGCAAGGATAGGCGGTTTTACTTCTCAGGTACATAACATTTTTATAAATACTTTAACTTAGGTATGGGCTTATTTTGCAGTATTGATAGGGTCAATAGCTGTCAAAAAAAATCTTAGCTAGCTTCTTTCTTAATACTTAAACCCTGTTCTCCCTTAGGAATGCTGACACATAAAGAAAACTGTAACATTGCCATCTGATCAGTACTCATAAAGATTTTGAATTTGCTGTCCCAGGCTATTCTTGACTGATGAAGGGGCAGAGTGATGCCAATTTGCGGCCCATGGTTCCTGAGAAAAGCAACCAGCCTGCAGATGTCAGGGACAACTGGCCTTGAGACAAAGAAGTTGTGTCTTCTCCAACCTTGCCTCCTCTGTACACTTGCATGTCTGCACCCCCTGCCTGCCACCTTCCCTTCTATAAAACATGCCAGCCTCAACTGAGATGTTAAGGTGGTTTTTAGGGTACTAATTCACCATCTTTCTGAGGTTGCCAGCCACCTGAATAAACCGCATTTAAAAACTCAATTCCTGTCTCTGCACTTGGGTTTAGCAGTGACAGGCAGCATGAGTCTGCAAACAGGATTTTTCTGGTAACAGTTTCAGAATCACATGGCTTCCTTGAATCCCGAGGAAAGGTAACACCTACATGTTTCCTAAGCCGTGATAAACAAATTAAATATCCAACTTTAACCTTTAAGTGACTTGTTTAATTTTCAAAAACACCCAGCGAGGTAAGCCTATTTTACAGGGGAGGAAACACTGAGGTTCAGAGAGGTAATTAGCTTATATTCGCTAAGTTACGAATACATTAATTTTTTTCAGGAACCAAAACCCAAACACACCCACTGCCATTGAGGCAATTCCAACTCATAGCAACCCTAAAGGAAAGAGTAGAACTGCTCCATAGTTTCCAGGGAGCACCTGTTGGATTCGAACTTCCAACCGGTTGATTAGTAGAGGGTAGCACTTATCTACTCTGCCACCAAGGTTTCCTTTTTCAGAGACAGCAACAAAAAATACCTTAAACAAAACTTCCAACTATGGGGAAACTGCTATCTTCTGTTTTGTTTTTTCCAGAAAGAAGCGGGGATCTAAGTTCAAAATAATTATTTGCCAATCTTTTCCTCTCCCTTTGGCGAGCAGTGAGAAAGGGCAGTAACCAAAGACCCCCAGCTAATACTGCAGTTCAGGATTCGGGTGGGTTCTGGCTTCGCAGCCACTTCCGCTTTAGGGATCTCAGGATGGGTTTTCGCTGACCGCCGCGAACCGGAAGCCGCTCCTCCCGGCCTCCGCCCCCCCCCCACCCCGGCCCAGCTGCGCATAGGGCGCTGGCTTTGCCTGTTTCCGGTTACTAGGGTGCGCTGCGCAACAATCGGGTTTCCCAGGAGGGTGGCAACTACGTGACCAGCGCGTCACGCGGAGGGACGTGAGGGCTACCAGTTGGAGCCCGAAATGAAACGGCGAGGAGGTAGCGGTAAAGCGCTGCCGAGCCAACTCAGGCTGTTTTCCTTCCTCCACTGCCTTCCCTGAGCTGGCCGGAGGGTGGGGCTACGGCGGGAAAGCGACGGCAGTCCAGGCGCGTGTAGCCCTAACCTTCCGGCGACCCTTACGGCAGCCGCGTAAGTTTCCTGGTTACTAGGAGGCCTTGAGAAGAGATCCCTCTCCCCCGCGTTGTGCCTGTCTTTGCGCTTCCCACAATGCGAAAAAGGAGGGACTTTGTGTCATCCTTTCCTCTAGCGTGGAAAGAGGCTGTTCCATCCCATTGTCCCGTCCCATTTTCCTCGGATAGATGGATATATGGCCTTTCCTTGGAGTACCCCGTGCCAGCGGGCGCAGAGGGTGAGACTTGAATCTTTTCACAGGCAGGATAACCTTTCCCAATAAGAATTCACCAAGTTGTTGTCTTCCCTCCCCCTACTCCCCCAAAGCCATCATTTCACATATATGCCATAACAGAACAATTTTCCTAGTTGTGAACAAGGCATGAGCATCTCAAGAAGTGCATTTATTATATAAGTCGTTTTTGCTGGGAGTAAGAGCATTGGGCACACTCAGACTTACACAGGCAGAGACGCCAGGAAGTATGCAGACTACATACTGAGGGGTCACCCAACTGGAAAGATACTGTACAGCCTCAGAGGGCTTACAGTTTTAGAGAGAAGTGCTGATTAGTATTTCTGTCAGTACAACCCCAGGCCTCAGGACTGACAAAAATGCCATGCAAACCTCGTTTGCCACAGTTGTTCTTACCAGGTCTAGTAAAACGGTGAGTCGAGCTGGGGGAAAGAAAGTTTAGAGAGAAACTAAATAGTACAGTAGATTGAGGGATTTTTTTTTTAAAGCTTTATTGAAGTGTATTTTACACGCCATAAAATTCACCCATTTTAAGTGTGTAATTGTATTATTTTTAGTGAATTTACAGAGTTTTTGCAGTGCCACCACAATCCAGTTTGGAAACATTTCCATCATCCACAAAATTCCCTTAAGTCCATTTGCAGTCAGCTCCTTTCTCTGACCCAGGCAACTGTTTATCTGCTTTTTCTCTCTGTTTAGTTGCCTTTTCTGGGTATTTCATATGAATGGAATCATACAATATGTGGTCTTTTGTGACTGGCTTCTTAGCGTAATGTATTCCAAGTTCATCCATGTAATAGCAGGTATCGATGCTTCATCCATTTTTATGGCTGCATAATATTCCATTGTGTGGATATACTACATTTTTAAACTCATTCATCAGTTGATGGACTTTTGAGTTATTTTCACTTTCTGTTTTTTAGAAGTCAATTTATAGACACTTTTCCATAGGGGCTGCACCATTTTGCATTCTCATCAGCCATTGTTTGAGGATTCCAATTTCTCCACATCCTCATCATCACTTTTTAGTATCTGTTGCAATGAGTCAGAATCACCTTGATGGCAATGTTTTTTTTGTGTGTGTGTGTGTGGGAGTGTCTTTTTAGTTCGTATCTCATTACAATGTTAATTGGCCAAGATTGAGTGCTTTTTGGTTATCTTTGGGTTAACTAATTTCATTTTAGTTTAATGAATAGTTTTTTACTATTATAAAAACTTCAGAGCAGCAATTAATAATACATGACTCCTCTTTGCAAGGAGCTCAGAGCTCCTTCAGGGAGGCAGTCAGATAATTACAGTAGTGTGTCCTCTGATGGTGGTGAGCATGAGATGCTTTGGGGAGTAGGGAAAAGAGGCAGTTTTAACCCCGCTTGTAGTGTTGCTGAGTCAGAATCGACTTGACAGCAGTGGGTTTGGTTTTTGGTTTGGGGGGGACTAAGAAAAATATTAAAGAAGAGTTTTCTAGAGGGGTGACAGCTGACCCCAGCCTTACTGCTTTAGTGTGTCCCGGGTTTTCTTTCTTCTAATTTATTTTCTATTTTTAACAAAATTATATGTGTGCAGAGTTTTAAAAAGTCATAGTTCTACAGATTTTGCTGTTAAAAGAAAAAGGAATCTCTGACCCCTCTCCCTGCAAGTTCTCTTCCTCCCCCAAAGCAATCACTCTCTACTCTGTTAATTCTTTAAATAAACCCAAACCAAACCTGTTGCCATGGAGTTTATTTCAACCCAGCAACCCTATAGACAGAGTAGAACTATTTCCTAGGGTTTTCAAGGAGCAGCTGATGGATTTGATCACTAACCTTTTGGTTAGCAGGCAAACTTTTAACCACTGTGCCACTAGGGTTCCATTCTTTGATATTTACCTCTATATCTCTGAATAACACATTTTCACTAGAGCAACTAAAGAACAGCCCCTGACATAGACCAAACCATCGCTACCCTTACCTGGACTGATTTTTAAATTGGTCAGCTATGTTAAATATTAATAAATGATTGATTATGACAGCCATAGGAAAAAAAGAAACCCACTGCTGTTAAGTCGATCCTGACTCATAGCAACCCTATAGGACAGGGTAGAACTGCCCCATACAGTTTCCAAGGAGCACCTGGTGGGTTCAAACTGCTGACCTTTTGGTTAGCAGCTGTAGCACTTAAGCACTGCACCACCAGCGTTTCCATAGTCAAAATACAATGTAAATGAATGAAGACAAGAATGTTCAATATTTAGGTAACAAGTGACTAAAGTAAGAGAATATGACATTTTAAAGGAGTGGCTGAGGAGTTGTTTTTTTCATTGGTGCCATATAGCACCATATAAATTTAGCAAGCCAGAATACATTGCAAATGTCAATTAAGAAGAATTTAATTTTATTGAAACTTTTATTATGATTCAGTGAAAATATACAATCTAAGCTGATTTTGCATGTCTCCCCCTACAACTCTATCTGCTTTCTCCACTCTGAGACGGCACACTCCTCCTTTTCGCTCCTTACTGCTAGTATCCTGACGAACACCTGTCCCCTCCTCTTCACCATCTCCTCTAGAAAGAGACCAGTAGGGCAGCCTTCTATAAATGTATAAAACCATATAGTACACACACCACATGCTCACTCTGTATCCGCAAGTCCAGTCCATTCTTAGTCTGAAGTGTGGACCTCAGTACTGTTTCAGGTCTGGTGCAGCAGCAAGTCTGGGGGACATATTCCCATGGGACACTTGAGGTTTTTGGATCATCAGTTCTGGTCTTTTAGTAGAGTTCTTGATATGTACACCTCTTTTTCTCGTGTTACATCAGGGACTCCAAAATGTGTCACCTATCAAGGATGTCTTTGCTGGTGGTCGGGCACCATCTGGTTCTTCTGGTCTCCCAATCATACGGGTTCTTTTGTCTCCTGGGCTCATTTTTCCTTGTGTCTTTGATGTTCTCGGTTGTCATCTGTGCCAGGTGGATTGGGACCAGTTGATGTTCCTTAGATGGCAGTTTGCTGGCTTTTAAGACCCCAGTTGCCACTCACCAGTATGGGGTGCAGAAGACTTTCATAGCAAAAGGCTAGTTATGCTAATTGACCTTGATGTCCCCTGGAAACATGGTCTCTAGACCCTTGTTTCTGCTACTCTATCCTTTGAAATGTTGGGTTGATTGCCAGCCAAGTGCCGTCGACTTGGATCTGACTCGTGGTGACCCTAGGGGCCAGGGTAGAACTGACCCCCAGGGAAACCATGGTTGGGTTGATTAGAAAACCTTTTAGTTTTTGGTGTAATCCAGTAATGCTGACTTGCCTTCTACTCAGTGCTGGCACTCCCTTCACCTAATTGAATTTCTATCTACTATCTAATCTATGAACAACCCTGTCTCTCCCTCCCCACCCCTGTAGCCCTCAAAGAGTCTTTTCTTCTGTGTATAGGTCCTTTTTTAAGTCTTTGTAATAGTGGTCTCATACAGTACTTGTCCTTTTGCAGCTAACTGATTTCACTCAGCATACTGTCTTCTAGTTGATACCAGGTTGTGAGATGCTTCCAAAATCATCATTGTTTTTTATCATTGCATAGTGTTCCATTGTGTATATATACCATAGTTTGTTTAAGCATTCATCTGTTGATGGGGACCTAGGTTGATTCCATCTTTTTGCTATTGTGGACAGTGCTGCAATAAACATTTGTGTACATGTATCTGTTTGTGTGACCGCCTTTATTTCTGTAGGGTGTATTCCAAGCAGTGTGATTGCTGGGTGATATTGTATTTCTATTTCTAGCTTTTTAAGGAAGCACCAAATTGCTTTTCAAAGAGGTGGTACCATTTTGCATTCCCACCAGCAATGCAGGAGAGTTCCAGTTTCTCTACAACCTCTCCAGCTTTTGTTGCTTTGTGCTTTTTAGATTATTGCCATCCTCATTGGGGTGAGATGGCATCTCATTGTAGTTTTGATGTGAATTTCTGTAATAGCTAATGATTGTGAGCATTTCCTCATGTGCCTTTTGACTGCCTGGATGTCGTCTTTGGTGAAGTGTCTGTCCATGTCCTTTGCTCATTGTTTAATTGGGTTATTTGTCTTTTTCTTGTTGATATTTTGCAGTACCTTGTAGATTATGGAAATTAGATATTGATCTGATATGTAGTTGCCAAATACTTTTTCCCGTTCTGTAGGCAGTCATTCAACTCTCTTGAGAAAGTCTTTGGATGAGCATAAGTGTTTGATTCTTAGTAGTTTGCATTTATCTATTTTCTCTTGTTTGCGCATTGTTGGTAAGATTTTGTAATATGTCTAAGCCATATATTAGAACTTTCTTTGTTGTCCCTATTCTCTTTATTCCATTATCTTTATCATTTTAGGAAATCCTGGTGGCATAGTGGGTCAAGTACTGTGTCTGTGAACCAAAAGGTCGCCAGTTCAAGTTCCCCAGGTGCTCCTCCTCTAGGGTTGGTATGAGTTGGACCCAACTCGACAGCACTGGGTTTTTTTCTTGAGTTATCATTTTAGGTTTGATATTTAGGTTTTTGATCCATTTTGAGTAAGTTTTTGTGTAAGGTGTGAGATATGGGTCTTGTTTCAGATTTTCTGCCAGACGGATATCCGATTTTGCCTACACCATTTTTAAAGAGACTGTTTTTACTCCAGTTTACAACCTTTGGGTCTTTGCTGAATATCAGCTGTTCATAGGAGCGTGGTGATATTTCTGGATTTTAGATTCTGTTTCATTGGTCTGTATGTCTGTTTTTGTACCAGTACTAGGATGTTTTGACTACTGCAGTAGTATAATAGGTTCTAAGGTCTGGTAGTGTGAACCCTACCACTGTGTCCCTCTTCTTCAGTAGTGTCTTACTTATCTGGGATTTCTTTCCTTTCCAAAGTTGGGGTTTATTTCTCCTCTCATTAAAAAATGACATTGGAATTTGTATTGGGATTACATTGTATTTATAGATTGCTTTGGGTAGAGTAGACATTTTCACAATGTTAAGTCTTCCTACCCATGAACAAGGTAGGTTTCACCACTTAGGTAAGTCTCTTTTGTTTTTTGCGGTAGGGTCTTGTAATTTTCTCTGTATAGTCTCTTCACATCTCTGGTTAGATTTATTCCTGGGTATTTTATCTTCTTGGAGGCTACTATAAATGGTATTGATTTAGAGATTTCATCTTGAATGATCTCTTTGTGGATGTTAATTTCACTGAAACTGTTAAGAAAAGCCAAATCACAGACAAGCAATATGGTGTAAAGTACAAGGGTTAGCAAACTGTATCTTGGGAGCTGAGTACGATTTTTAAGATATACATTTACAATTGATTTGACAGTAAAATCCACTGCCATTGAGTCGATTCTGATTCATAGTGACCCTATAGAGCAGAGTACAATTGCCCCAAAGGGTTTCTAAGGAATGACTGGTGAATTCAAACTGCCAAAGAGGGCTCTGAGTTGATAACAGGGGATATAGTAATTTTGAACTCTAATTAAGCAAAAATGTTTTTCTTCTATTCCATTCTTTCCTTTAATAGACCTGTATTACAAAAATATATAAGCCAACTATTATTATTGTAATCCTATTTTGAAATTCATCTTTAAAAATTGTGGAAATTTGTACTCTCGTGCTATATGAATAGCCTCAATTTTGTTTCTTGGCCTATAAAGCATAAAATTTTTACTATCTGGCCTTTCACAGAAAAGTTTGCTGATTTTGTACTATAGTAGAATGAACAGAGGAATGGAAAGTAATTTCCACATACTTGCTGTGTGATTTTGGGTAAGTCACTTCACCTATTTGGTCTTTATTTTTATCATCTCTAAAATCAAGATGATGAGTGATGGTGGGTGTATCCTCTATTCCCTTAGTTTTTGACTAACTAATTACACAAATATTTAATGAGCTAGTGCTATATACCAAGAACTATTAAAAGCATTGGGGATACAGCAGGAAATAAAATTTCTCTCCTGAAAAATGATATTATTCTGAAGAAAAAGAGACTTAAGATGCCATGTATGGTTTGGGATTGATTCTTCATTTGGACAAACTAACTTTATAGGACCTTTTTGGGAAAATTAGAATATGGATGGGTATAGATGAAAGAAAATCGTAAAGTAGAGATGTCATTAATTGGAAAAATCAGTTAGAAGTGGTATGTACAGCATGATCTTATTTTTCCCCCTTTCAGTATTTTATTGTGCTTCAAGGGAAAGTTTACAATTCAACTCCATTTATTGCATAAAAACACACACATTGTTCTGTGACTCCAGCTGCTCTTCCCACGCTGTAACTGCATATTCCTCCTCTCTACCCTGTATTTCCTGTGTCCTGTCCGCCTCTGCCCTCTCATCTTGCCTCTGGACAGGAGCTTCCCAGTTTATCTCCTGTATCTATTTAAGCCACGAAGTACACTCTTTGCCAGTGTCATTTTATGCCTTGTAGTCCAGTCCAATCTTTGAAGAGTTGGTTTGGGAATGGTTTCAGTTCTGGGCTAACAGTTTGGGGGCCATGTGTGTTCCAGGGACCTTCCAGTGTGTCGTACCATCAATTCTCGTCTATTTAATAGAGTTTGAGTTCTGCACCCCATTTTTTTCCCATTATATCAGGGACTTGGTTGTATTCTCTGTCAGAGCAGTCATTGGTGATGGCTGAGCACCATCTGCTTCTTCTGGTTTCATGCTGATGTAATGCCTGGATCATATGGCCCTTCTGTCTCCTCGTCTGATATATGTTTTCCTCGTGTCTGTGATATCCTTCATTCTTCGCTGTTCTAGGTGGGTTGGGACCAGTAAATAGTACTTAGAAAGCCACTCACAAAAGTGGGATGCAGAATATTTTCCTAAAAAACTTTGTCGCAAAATGACTCTAAAGTCCCCTGAAACCATGGTTCCCAGACTCCTACTCCTGCTACTCTGTCCTTCCAAGTGTTGGATTATATTTCAGAAACTTCTTAGCTTTTCTTTTAGTCCAGCTGTGCTGACTTCTTTACTGTGTGGTGTCTCTCCCTTCACCTAACTTAATTCTTATCTATTGTCTAACTAATACACACCCATCTTGCTCCCTCTTGACCCTTGTAACCATCAGAGACTGTTTTTGTCTGTGTTTAAACCATTTCTTGAGTCCTTGAGATAGTGGTCTTATAATATTTGTTCTTTTGTAACTAAATTCACTGAGCATAATGCCTTCCAGTTTCTTCCATTTTATGAGATGTTTCCCAGGTTCATTGTTGTTGTTCATCATTGCTCAATATTCCATCATGTGAATATACCATAGTTTGTTTATCCATTTGTCTGCTGATGGGCACCTAAGTTGATTCCATCTTTTTGCTATTGGGGACAGTGCTGCAGTACATATTGGTGTGCATGTATCTATTTGTGTGACTCCCCTTATTCCTCTACGATATATTCTGGATCATATGATATTTTTATTTCTAGCTTTTTAAGAAAGCATCAAATTTCTAAATTGGTTGTACTATTTAACATTACTGCCAGCAGTATAACCATGATCTTATTTTGGCAGACAATGCATATGTATATAAAATATGTACTTAGGAAAAAAAACATCTGGAAGGGTACACTAAGCTGTTAACAATGGTACCAATTTCTGGGTCGTTACAATATGATTTAAGCTATTGTTTTTTTTACCAATTCTCTATGGTCCACAAATCCTGCTTTTGTAAAAATAAAGGATTATTTATAACTTAAAAAATAACCTATTCCGTTATGGAATGTAAATGTTAGTACACTTGTGAATATTAATATTACTCAATTTGTCACCATTTTTCTTAGGAGTGCGTGTAGGAATGGATCTCTGTCTCTCTCCTGCAAATAACAAAGGATCAAAGAAGGCTTTGTGAAATAGCTGCAGAATGTATGCTGATGCTGCTGGCATTTCCCTTGGACTTTTACTTGTAAGTAGAGCTTTATTATAACACAGAGCTCTAAAACTGGTGGGGTTATTTTTAGGGTGGCTGGCAGTCAAAAAGAAGAAATCGACTTGGGACCAGAAGAACCGGATGGTGCCCGGCCACCACCAGTGATAGCTGCGATGGAGCTCACTAAGCTGAGTCTCACTGGCAACACAAGGATAAGAATGGGTGCACCGTGAGATCTCCACTAAAAGACCTCAGTTGATGGTCCAGCGGTTTCAGGGTTCCCCTGGGAGCATGGCCCCTGGCCCTGATGCTGCCCTTGCCCATAAGTCATAACGAAGGTCAACTCTTTGGACACGAATGGATTAGACTTGGCGATTCAGAGTGACCATATATTGGATGCACTTTATGGTTCTGTGCATCTATAGGATATCATCCTGCTGACCTCTGGCTGGAGGAAGGAGAGTGGGTGGAGAGGAGGGGAAAGGAGACTGTTGGGAGGATGAGACATGTGTGGAGCAGAGAGGAATAGTGTGCTGTCACTGGGCAGGGAGAACAATGGAAGTTGCATATAGGTGGGCTTGTAAATTTATATGGGAATGTACATTTTCACTCAGCCATAATAAAAAAAAAAAGAAGAAGAACCAGAGAGGGAAACAATGCCCTACCCAATAACATGCCCAGTCTGGTACTACGTATATCTCTGTTACATTAATGAGCACATCAAGCCACCGAAGCCGAATGTGATGAAGCATAACTTCCTCTTCATGTTCATATTCTAGACTAGGGGTTAGTAGACTGTGGCTTGTGGGCCAAAGCTGACCCTCCACGTATTTTTTTAGATAAAGTTTTACTGGAACACTTCATATATATATTGTCTGTGGCTGCTTTTGCCCTACAATGGCAGAGTTATGTAATTTTGAGACAGACCATTGTTTTAGTCAGCTAGGCTACTCTACCAGAAATACCACAGAGTGGATGGCTTTAACAAAGAAAGATTTATTCTTACACAGTCTGGTAGGTTGCAAGGCCATATTCAGGGTGTCCGCTCCAGGGAAAGACTTTCCCCTTGTCAGCTCTGGAGGAAAGTCCAGTGTTGCATCAGTCTTTGTCCAAGGAGCGTCCTCATGCAAGAACCTCTGGTCTGAAGGACGCACTCTGCTCCCGGTGCTGCTTGCTTGATGGTAGCGAGGTTCTCAAATTGTCCTTGGTTTCTTTTTCCTTTTATTCCTTGCAAGCTAAAAGCATTAAGGGTGGGGCAAGCCATACTCCAGAGAAACTCCCCCTACAGCAGGAATTTACAGCTCCACCCTAATCCTTTAACATACAGGTTAGCAAAACCACACAATGGAGGACAGTCCCAAGACACTGGGAACCATATCCCAGCCACGTGGCTGCACACATTTTTGGGGGGACACAATTCCAACCATGACAGCCATACAGCACACGAAGCATAAAATATTTACTATCTGGTCCTTTCCAAAAAAAGTGAGTCTATTCTAGACTCACAAGAAAACTTTTCTCAGTAGGCATAGAGAGTGAATGCATACTTCACAGTTATGTTAACACATCGACATTCAGATTTATAAACCTCATTCCCCTGAGTTTTATAAGCAGGTACCAGTGTTCATAGTTTTAGATTGTAGATCGCTTACGGGATTGACTGTATTATCCTACGAAGCTGAATGAAGACCAGACCATAGAAAAACATAGAAAATCTATCCAGGTAAATGATACCTTGTGAGCCCTATCAACCAACAGTTGGCATTCCATTTATCTAGCTAAGATCTTTTGGGCTTCAAGTTCCACTTTCTTGTAGAAACCTCCTCTGACAGCTTACCTTGATTCCTCTGTCCTGCCTTCGTGTTACCATAGCACCCTTAGGAGACCTGTATTGTAACATTTAACACATTGCCCTAGAATCTTAGATTCGTTTTCTGTCTCTCCACTAGAGAGGGCAAGACTTCACTTACTTGTCTCTTTATACATCCTCTGAGTCTGGTATAATGTAGTGCATAAGTAGCTGACTAGCTGTGTATCCTTGGCTGCAGTACTTTCTGAGTCTCAGCTTTCTCATGTGTAAAATGGAGTTGATAATAACAGTAGCTACTTCAGGGTTTTCTTAAGGATAACGTGAGTGTCTGTTGAATCTACTTGAAGACAGCGGATTTGATTTCTTTTGGTTTATTAGCTATTCAATAAATACCTCTTGAATGGGTGATACATAAGAAGTTATTTACATTGTATCTATGGTAAAAATTTGCATTAACAGTACCTAAAGTAATGTGGGGTGTTTTTCTTCAGCCTGTTTATACCAGCAATAACATTATCTTGCATTGCTGACCTGCACTGGGGCATCATTTGTTTACTTGATTGTGCTGGACTCAGTCTAATAGAGACTGTGGTAGTTGTGGTCCATTAGTCTTTTGGACTGATCTTTCACCTGTGTCTTTGGTTTTCTTCTTCTTTTTTTTGTGTTCTGAGTCGGATCCGACTCAGTGACACTTGGCTATATTAAAGAAATGTACATTATTTTATTATTATTATTATTTTATTATGATTGAATGAAATGTACATTCCCATATAAATTCGCATGCTCACCTATATGCAGCTCCCGCTGCTTTCCCTGCTTGGTGACATCACAACCCTCCTTTCTGCTCCATACATGTCCTATCCTCCCAGCAGTCTCCTATCCCCTCCTCTCCACCCACTCCCCTTCCTCCAGCAAGAGGTCAGCAGGATGACATCCTATAGATGCATAGAACCATAAAATTCCCACAAGATAACAGTCATTCTGTGTCATAAAGTCTGATCCATTGCTGTCCAAAAAGTTGACCTTTATTATGATTTATGGAGAGGGGCAGCATCAGGGCCAGGGGCCATGCTCCAAGGGGAACCAAGAAGCCCCCAGACTATCAGTTGCAGTCTTTCATTGGATCTCAGGATGCACCCCTATTTATTTACTTGTTGCCAGTGAGACTCAACTTTGTGAGCTCCATCGTGGCTATCACTGGTGGTGCCTGGGCACCATCCAGTTCCTCTAGTCACAAGTCGATGTAGAGACCCACTCACGTGTGTCTCTCTGTCTTCTGGGTTCTCTTTTCCCAGTGGTGTTCTTGTCCTCAGTGATCATCTGTTCCTGCTGAGTTGGGACCATTTGCTGTACCCACAGATGGCAGCTTGGCACCTTTTAAGACCCCAGATGCCACTCACCAATGTGGGGTGCAGAGAGTCCTCATTATCAAAACGCTAGCTGTGCCAATTGGCCTCAATTTCTCCTGAGAGCATGGTCCCAGATCCCACACCCTAGCTACTCTGTCCTTGCAATATTGGGTTAAGATGGGAGGAATACACAAGTTGTGTTGAAGTCCAGTTATTATTGATCTTCTTTCTAATGTGTGTTGTCGCCAATTTCACCCAACCAAATTTCTATTAATGATCTAATCTAAACCCTCCCCCCAACCCTCCTGCCCTCCTCACCCTTGCAGCCATCCAAGAGTCTTTTCTTCTATGCATGAGTCTGTTTTTAAGTTCGTATAGTAGGGATCTCATACAATATTTGTCCTTTTTTCGCTGACTACTTTCACTCAGCATAATGTCCTCCAGTTGAAACCAGGTTAAGAGATGTTTTCTGCTATCATCGTTGTTCTTTATCATTGCATGGTGTTTCATTGAGTATATATACCATAGTTTACTTATCCATTTGTCTGTTGTTGGGCATCTGGGTTGATACCATCTTTTTGCTATTGTGGACTGTGCTGCGATCGGTGTGAATGGCCTTGATTCTGTAAGCTATATTCCAAGCAGTGGAATTACTGGGTCAAATGGCGTATCTATATCCATTTTTTGAGAGAGTGCTAGATTGCTTTCCAAAGAAGTTGCACCATTTTGCAATCTCTCTAACAGTGCAGGAGAGTTCCAGTTCTCCCCACAGCCTCTCCAGCATGTGTTGTATTGTGTTTTTTTGATCATGGTCAACCTTGTTAGGGTGAGATGTTATCTCATTGTTTTGATTTGAATTTCTTTACTAGCATGTGTTGTTTAGCTGCCTGTCTCTCTTCTTTAGACAAGGATCTGTCTATCTCTTTTGCTAATCGCTTAACTGGATAATTTATCTTTGTCTTATTGATATTTTGTAGTACCTTATAGTTTATGGAGATCAGGCATCACTCTGACATATAGTTGCCAGATATTTTTTCCTGTTCTGTAGGTGGCCTTTCAATTCTATTACTAAAGTCTTTGGATGAGCAGAAGTTTTTGGTTCTTAATAGTTTCCATTTGTCTATTTTCTCTTCTGTTTGTGGTTTGTTTGACAGATTTTCAAGTCTGCCTATGTTAAGTATTAAAACTTCCATTGTTGTTCGGACATTTTCTTGGATGAGCTTTATCATTTTAGATTTGATATTTAGGTCTTTTGTCCAGTTTGAGTCGGTTTTTGTATAAGGTGTAAGATATGTGTCTTCTTTGAATTTATTGCAGATAGATATCCAATTTTGCCAGCACTGTTTGTTGAAGAGATTGTTTTTACCCCAGTAATGTTTTAGGGCCTTTGTCAAATATCAGCTGTTCATAGGAAGATGGTGTCATCTCTGGGGTCTCAGTTCTGTTCCATTGGTCTATCTGTCTCTTTTTGGACCAGTACCAGGCTGTTCTGACTACTGTGGCAGTGTAATAGGTTCTAAAGATCTGTAATGAGAGGCCTCTCAGTGTGTTTGTGCTTTACTTATCCACGGCTTCTTTCCATTCCAAACAAAGTTGGTAATTTGTTTCTCAATCTCATTAAAAAATGTCTCTGGAACTTGTATTGGGATTGCATTATGTAAGTAGATTGCTTTGGGTAAAACAGACATTTTCACAGTGTTAAATCTTCCTATCCATTAGCAGGGTAGGTTTCTCCATTTATGTAAGTCTCTTAGTTTCTTGTAGTAAGGACTTTTAGGTCTCTTTGTAGAGGTTTGTTATTTCTCCGGTTAGATTTATTCCTAGGTACTTTATCTTCTTAGGGGCTATAGTAAATGGTATTGGCTTGGCTTGGCTTGGTGATTTCTTCCTTAATAATTGCGTTGTCGGTATAAAGGAATCCTACTGATTTTGTTATGTTTATCTTGTATCCTGAGACTTTGCTGAATTCTTCTATCAGTTTGAGTAGTTCACTTATGGATTCTTTAGGATTCTCTGTGTATACAATCATGTCATCTGCAAATAGGGAAATTTTTACTTCTTCTTTGCCAGTGCGGGTGCTCTTCATTTTTTGGTCGTGTCTAATTGCTCTGGCTAGAACTTCTAGTACAATGTTGAATAGGAGAGGTGAGAGTGGGCATCCTTGTCTAGTTCCTGTTCTCAAGGGAAACTGTTTAAGTGTCTCTCCATTCAGGATGACTTAGGCAGTTGGCTTTGTATAAATGGCTCTTATTGCACTCAGGAATTTGCCATCTATTCCTATTTTTCTGAGAGTTTTTTAGCATGAATGGGTGTTGGACTTTATCAAATGCCTTTTCTGCATCAGTAGACAAAATCAGGTGGTTCTTGTCTTTTGTGTTATTTTTGTGGTTGATCATATTAATTGTTTTTCTCATGTTGAACGAGCCTTGCATTCCTGGTAAGAATCTAACTTGATCATGTTGAGTTGTTTTTTTGATGTGTTGTTGTATTGGCAAGAATTTTGTTGAAGATTTTTGCATCTAGATTCATGAGTGATATCTGTCTGTGGTTCTCGTTTTTTATTGAGTTTTTCCCTGGCTCTGGTACCAGGGTTATGCTGGCTTCATAGAATGAATTTGAGACTATTCCAGCCCTTTACATGCTGTGAAATAGTCTCAGTAGCATTGGAGACAACTGTTCTCCAAAAGCTTGGTAGAATTCTGTGATGTGCCGTCTGGGCCTCGACTTTTTTTGCTTGGCAGATTTTTGATGACTTTTTCAATCTCTTCCTTTGTGATGGGTTTATTAAGTTGTCCTGCTTCACCTTGTGTGATAGTTTTGGTAGGTGATATGAATCAAGAAATTTGTCCATTTCCTCTCGGTTTTCAAATTTGTTAGTGTACAGTCTTTGATAGTATTTTGTTATGATGTTTTTTTTTCTGTTGGATCTGTTGTGACAACTCCCCTCTCATTTCTTATTTGGGTTATTTATTTCCTGTTTTTCTTTAGTAAGTTTAGCCAATGGTTTTTCAATTTGATTGATCTTTTCAAAAAACCAGCTTTCGGTGTTTTCAATCTTTTCAGTTGTTCTTCTATTCTCTAATTCTTTTAGTTCTGCTCTAATCTTTATGATCTGTTTTCTTCTGGTGCCTGAAGGGTTCCTCTGTTGCTCTCTCTCTACTTGTTCAAGCTGTAGGGTCAGTTCTTTGGTTTCTTTCTTCCTTCCAGGTGTGTGCATTTATGGAGATAAACTGACCTCTGAGCACTGCCTTGGCTGTATCCTATAGGTTCTGGTAGGAGGTGTTTTCGTTCTCATTGGAATTCATAAATTTATTTATTTCATCCTTGATTTCTTCTATAACCCATGGCTTTTTGAGCAAGATATTGTTCAATTTCAATGAGTTCCACTTTCTATGTTTTTTTCTGATGTTGATTTTGACTTTTGTGGGTTTATGATCTCAGAAGATGCTTTGCATTAATTCAGTGGTATGGATTTTGTTGAGAATTGCTTTATGTCCTAACACATGGTCTTTTCTGGAGAATGTTGCATGTCCATTGGAGAAGAAGGTGAGTTGTCCACTGATGGATAGAAAGTTCTATATATGTTGATGAGGTCTAGTTGGTTAATTGTGGCAATAAGGTCTTCTTTGTCTTTGCTGAGCTTTTTTCTAGATGATCTGCCCAGTATTGAGGGTGGAGTGTTGAAGTCTCCCACTAGTATTGTGGAGTGATCAGTCTCTTTTTTGAGCGTAGTCAGTGTTTCTTCGACGTATTTAGGTGCGATAATAGTGGGTGTATAAATATTTAATATTGGTAAGTCCTGTTTTTGTTTTGAACCTTTCAGCAATAAATAGTGTTCATCCTTGTCCACAATGGTGGATTTTACATTAACATCTATCCTATCTGAGATTCGAATTGCCACACCTGCTCTTCTTTTTTCATTATTAGCTTGGTATATATTCTTTCATCCTTTAATTTTCAGTTCATATCTTTTAAGTCTAAGGTGACCTTCTTGTAGGCAACCTATGGATGGATTGTATCTTTTGATCCAAGATGTCACTTGATGTCTGTTTACTGGGGTATTGAGTCCGTTAACATTCAGTGTAATTACTGATAGGTATGTGTTCAGTGCTGCTATTGTGATATGTTTATTTTTGTGTGGATGTTTTCTCTTTTGTTATTAATCTGTTCTGGGACATTCTTCTTTGTGAGTTGATTTTTCACCTTTTTCAGGGATGGTTTTGTGGTTGTTGAGACTCCTGTATTACGTTTCTTGATTTGATATGTTGCGTCTTTATTGTGCTTTATGGCTGCTCGTATGATCCTGCTTAATAAACTATGTATAAACCCAATTTTAATTGCTACTAGTCTTGTCAACTTCCTCTCCATCTGGAAGGACTATAATGGCTGTAGCACATCCCGTTTTTTAATATCATGATGTCATAGTTCTCATGATATGATCACTGGATCATTTCTTTCACTGTTGCAGCTTTGATTGAGTTTGGAGCCTTCCCTAACTGAGTAGGATTCTGGATGATGTGTCATTATAAAATAGAAAGTTAGTCGTTTTGTTCTTCAGAGCCAAGAGATTCTTTCACTATTTCTTATACCATTTTTGGTTTTTACAAAGTCTCTGAGCTTCTGTTTATCTGCGAATGTCTTAATTTCATTTTCGTATTTGAAAGATACTTTTGCAGGATATATAATTCTTGGTTGGAATTTCTTCTCCTTCAAGGTTTTCAATATGTAATGCCAGTGTCTCCATGCAAGCATTGTTTCTGCTGAGAAATCCAATCAAAGCCTACAGGGTTTCTCTGTGGATATTAGCTTAGCTTTGAGTCTTGCTGCCTTTAAGAGTATCTGCTTCTGTTTCATTTTGTTAAGCTTGATTATATGTCTTGGAGTCTTTCTTTTGAGATGTGTATTGAGTGGTGTTCAGTATATATCTTGGATATCTATATTGTCTTGTTTCATAATTTCTGGGAACTTTTCTGTCAGTAGCTCAGCAACAATACTTTCTGTGTTCTCAGGTGTCTTGCCCTGTTTAGGAGCTTCATTTAATCGTAGAATGTTCCTTGCAATAGATTCCCACGTGCTTCTTAATTTTTCTTGTGTCTTTTTTCTGATTTCTCTTCATATGCTGGAGTCAGTACCTCTATCTTCCAAATCAGAAATTCTCTTCTCCATTTGTTCCTTTCTGTTTTCTTAGCTTTGAATTGAAGTTTGTATGTCTTTGATTTTTGTCTTGATCTGTTAGATTTCAGAGTACTGGTGTTTCATCAGATTGAACAGCTTGCTTATTTTTTCCTTTTGCTCTGCTGCATTTTGTATAAGGTCTAGGAGGGCTCTATATATAATCCTTTTGTGTTCACCTTCCGATAGTGTCAGAAAAGCTTCTTTGTCTGGGAAGTTCTGAGGTGGTTTCTTTTGGGGGCCTTGTCATGGCTTGTGATTTCATGGCCACAGTTTTCTGCAGAGTTTGTTGCTTTTTGGGCTTCTTGTGGGTCAGTAGAGGCTGGGAGAGATGCTGTGAAGATGGATCACAGTTGTTTCTTTAGGCTGTCTTAAAATGAGAAGTAAAAGGTATCTGGCACCTTTCAAAGTCAGTAATATTTTCGGGTGTATAGGTCCCTCTTCCAAGCTGACAAAGTAAGAACCTCTATATCGAACCCCAGATGTTGTAAACTAGCTCAAAATACAGAAAGGCTACTGCTTTGCTGGCCTCTGCTGTCAGGCCCTACCTGTAGGCGGTGCTGTGTAGAATTCTGCTTTTCTACCGAGAAAGCGCTCTCTTCTGGGCAGACACTGCCTCCCAGCCCAGAATTAGGTCCAGCTGAGGCTTCTGTATATTTATCTCTGCCTCCCAGTGGAACAAGATGGTGTGCTGTGCAAGGTCGCCACCCAGCTGGGACCAGGCTACTGGTGGAAAGAGAGGCCCAAAGTGTGAAGATGCCCAGAGTCCACAGCCTCTGTTGCTGGTCCCCAGCCTCAGGCAACACTGCAAAACACTGCCTCTCTGTTGGAAAAACACTCTTCCCCTGCAGGGACTGCCTCCCGGCCTAGGTATCAAGTCCAGCTGGGATTTCCTTCTGGGTGTCTGTCTCCCAATGGATCAAGATGGCATCCTGCCCAAGCTCATCACCACATCTGCATGGGTACCTCATGGTGGAGGTAGAAAGATAAGCCAAAGGAGCTGAGATGCACAGAGTCCAATGCCGGGCTCTCAGAACATGGCAGTTGCATTTGCCGATCCACCAGCAGGGTGTCTAAAACCAGCGGTTAGTCAAGTCCCAGCTCTGCCCACAGGCCAATTCACAGAAAAAAAAAACCAAAATGGTGAGTTACCTTTGGTCCAAGGAAGCCCGTGCTTGCCCAGAGTGGGGTCAGTGAAAGAGAGGAGATTTTGTGTTCAATGGTATGAAGTCCAAATCAAAGCCCTGTGCACTGTCCTAGGGCTTACCAGGTGTCCATCAGGCTCCATTTAATTATCAATTCAGGTCTTGGTTTCCAGAGGGACTTAGGGAGACATGTGTTGAGTCTACCATCTTGACTCCGCCCCTGATTTTGTTCTTGATCTGTTGGATTTCAGAGTACTGGTTTTCCATCAGATGGAACAGCTTGCTTAATTTTTCATTTTGCTCTGTTGCATTTTGTATAAGGTGTAGGAGTGCTATATACATAATCCTTGTGTATTCACCTTCTGATAATTTCAGAAAGATTTCTTTGGGGAAGTTTTGTGATGCTTTCTTTTGGGGACTTTCTGAAGCCATGGGTGATTTCTTGGTTACAGTTTTCTCCAGAGTTTGTTGGTTTGGGGGCATCGTGTGAGTCAATAGAGGCTGGGAGAGATGCTGTGAGGACGGACCGCAGTTGTTTCTCTCAGCTGTCTTAAAATGGAGGGTAAAAAGTATTTGACAACTTCCAAAGTCAGTCAGGTTTCCAGGTGTATAGGTCCCTCTTCCCAGCTGACAAAGTAAGCACCTCTATATCGAACCCCCAGATGTTATAAACTAGTTCAAAATACAGAAAGGCTACTGCCCTGCTGGCCTCAGCTCTCGGGCCCCAGCTATAGGTGACACTGTGTAGAATACTGCTCTGCTCCGGACAGGTGCTACCTCCCATCCCAGGAATTAGGTTTGCTGAGGCCTCTATATGGGCATATCCACCTCCTAGTGGAACAACATGGTGTCCCGCACAACTTCGCCCCTGCCTTGGAGCAGGCTACTGTATGTTGGAGGCGGAAAGAGAGCCCAGAGGTGCTGAGATGCAGAGTCCACAGCCTCTGTTGCCCGGCCCCAGCCATAGGAGACACTGTAAAATACTGCTTTTATGCCAGAAAAGCGCTTTCCTCTGGGCAGTTGCTGCCTCTAAGCCAAGGAACTAAGTCTAGGTGGGGCCTCCATATGGGTGTATCTGCCTCCCAATGGAACAACATGGTGTGTCGCACAAGCTTTGTGCCTGTCTCTGTACATGCTACGCAGAAAGAGAGGAAAGGTGCCAAAATGCACAGAGTCCAAAGCCAGGCTCTCAAAATATGGCAATTTTGCCTGCTGATCGTAACAGCAGTGCATCTCACGTTAGCTGCTAGTCAAGTCCCAGCTCTGCTCACCGGCTAAGACAGAGAAAAAAAACCAAAAAGCCAAAATGGTGAGTTACCTTCGGTCTGTGAAAGCCAGCCCTTGGGGAGAGCATGGTTAGTGAAAGAGGAGGTTTTCTGTTCAGTGATATGAAGTCCAAATTAACAGCCCTATGCCGTGTCTTAGGGCTCACTAGGTGTCCATAAAGCTCCATTTATCATTTCAGGTCTTGGTTTCCAGAGGGATTTAGGGAGATGTGTGTTTAGTCCACCATCTTGAGTCTGCCCCTGGTTTTCCTCTTAATATAAATTTCTTTTTTTTATTTTTAGATTTTCAGTGTCATTAAGTGAAAGTTTACAGTCCAAGTTAATTTTCCATGTAAAACCCTGAGCACCTGCCTCTCTGCAGCTCTTTTGCTCTTCTCACCCTGTGGCAGCATACTCTTCCTTTCCACCCTGTATTTCCAGTATCCACTCAACCAACACTTGTCCTTTCCTCTCCACACTCTCTTCTCCCCTCTAAAAAGAGACCAGTTGTACAGCCTTGTATATGAAGCCATAAAGTGCACACACTACCTGTGTCACTCTGTGTCCCTTAGACCAGTCTAATATTTGTCTTCAGTAATGGTCTCAGCTTTGTGCTAGCAGTAAGTCCAGGATGAATATAAATTTCTTGATTGATAAACTGTATTGTGGTTATATAAGATTTAACATTTGGAGAATCTGGATGGCGTATGGGTGTTCTTTATATTGGTTTCCAGCTTGTTTAGTAAATCTAGGACTATAGGGTCACTATGAGTCAGAATTGACTTGACAGCAACTAGTTTGTTTTTTGATTTTTGGTGGGACTATTTCAAATTGGAAAGTTAAATATAAAACATGAGTTATATGCCTCACCCCCCAAATCCCTATGTGCTTTGTGACTTATAGCTGGATCCTAGTGTAAGTGGGGAGGCCAGGTAGGAAGCTGTTGTATTAGCCCAGATGAGACGTGATGGTGGGTTGGACTAGGGTGATGACTGTGGAGATGGAGAAAGTAGATGGATTCAGGAGGAAATTGAAGGGGAACAACAATGGAACAACAACCCCATTTGAAAAGGAGAATCTTTGGGCATTGCCTTCAGATAAAATGTAGAACAGAATGGACACTGCATACTAGTAAGTGATTTCAGTAAATATTGAATGGCATTATGTAAGTTGAGTTAGTTTAATTCAGAATCCTAGTATTTGAGTGGGACTGTTTATTATGGAGTTTGTATTTGCTTTATGTTTCTTCTTTGTTTTCCATAATTTTTAGTAATGTTCCTGTCATGTAAGGGATAACAAACACAGGAGCTTATTTTGGTTCTCTCCTGTCTTTGCCTCTGCCAAGGATTTTGTTCTTGAGACTCTGTCTCTGCTCTTCTCTAGGAGGAGTTTGAGTTCCGTGTTGTATCTCTTAAATTGTGGCCTTTATAGGGCTTTACTAGTCTGCTTGTGTTCCCACCTAGGGGGCTTTTCCATACATTTAGATCTTTACCTGGAATACTGTCTATCTTATTAAAATTCTATCTGCTTTCCCAGGTTCAGCTCAAGAAACACCAGTTCCAAGATGTCTTCCTGGATTTACTTAGCCTTAAGTAGTCCCTTTCTTTCCTCAGTAAGTCATAGTTTATTCTTCTTAGTTAATACACATTTGCTCACTCTCAATTAACTCTCACGGCTTTATACTTACTTGTATTCATGGCTTTCATCTTTACCACATTTTAAATTCCTTGAGAGTAGGCATATATGATCCATAATTGATGCCTGTGGAAGAAGCAGTCAGCAAGTCAAACATACTGCGTTGAACAAATCTGCTGCAGAAGACTTCCTTAAGGGTTTAAAAAGATGTCACTTTGGAGACTAAGGTGCACCTGACCCAAGACGTAGTGTTTTCAGTTACCTTGTAGACATGTGAAAGCTGGACAGCAAATAAAGACGACCAAAGAATAATTATGGTGTTGCCAAAGAACAAATTTACCTCAGAAGAAGTTGAGCCAGAGTGCTGCTTAGAAGCAGGTATGGCAAGGCTTCATCTCAGGTACTTGGACATGTTATCAGGAGGGACCAGACCCTAGAGGAGGACATCATGCTTGGTAAAAGTAGAGGGCCAGTGAAAAAGAGAAAGACCTATAAGGATTGACACAGTGGCCGCAACGGTAGGCTCAAGCATAGCAACAACTATAAGGATGGCACAAAACCAGGCAGTGTTTTGGTCTATTGTGCGTAGGCTTGCTATGACTTGGAGCTGACTCAAAGGTACCTAACAGCAGTATGTATATTCAAATTTAAATGAAAACTTTTGTTTCTGACTGTGGGATACAGAAGTGGTTCAAGAGTAAAATTGATAATTTCTCCCACATACTTGAAACCATGTCTTTGGCTTCCCTTCCTATTCAAGACCTTTCCTGTGAAATGCTGGAGTTGTTTCCTGTGTCCCAAGTGATCTGCAGGGCCTTGTTCCTAGGATGATTTTCTTTGCAATTGCTTTGATGGAGTTGTTTCCACCAGGGGGCGCAACTTACTACATTTTGGGCAATTTTGTCTAAGAGGCAAAAGAAAGGAGACTTGATCAGATAAAACGTCAAAGCAATGGAAAAACAAACAGTAGGAAATAGGAACTGAATATCTCCTGGGACCTCTTTTGTTCCCAGCACTAGCTGGCTGCTCAAATGCCATTTCACTTGTTATATTGTGTTTTAGTATGAGTTGGGCCATTGTTAAAGATTTTTTCCTTCTTAATATGCTTTATTAATTCAGTCTGCAAATATTTGTTGAGTGCATACTTTGTAGCTGCTGAGGATTAATTAGTGACTAAAGCATACAAAGTCCCTGACCTCAGAGCGTATATGGGCAACAGACCATAAGTAAGGTAAATAAAATGCATAGTATATTAGATAGGGGTAAGTGCTAAAGATGGAAAAAAATGTAGAGCCTTGTAGGCAATTGGAATAACTTTGACTTTTAATCTGAGTAAGATGGGAAGTACTAAAGAATTTTGAGTAGAGGGCTAATGTGACCTGATTTGTACTTTAAAAGGATCCATCTGTTTGTTTTTGGAGAATAAATGATAAGGGGCAAGCTTGGCCCAGAGTGGTGATGTGAATTTGGGGAGAAGTTGTTGGATATGTTTTGAAAGTTTTGCTGGATTTGCTGACAGATCAGCTAGGGGATGTGAGAGAAAGAGGAGTCATGGAAATTAGAGCCACATTGCACACCAGTAGCGTAGAATAAATGTGAATGGTGCCCCCTGGAGTTATACAGCACATTGCCCCCGTCCATGATGACACAATGGTTTTTGGCCTCAGCAGCTGGAAAGATGGAGTTATCACTAACTGCTGTGGGGGAAATGTGGAAGGAACAGGTTTAGTAGTCTTTCGTAAATACCATTTTGGATATGTTGCATTTAAGATGTCAAAGTGACGTTGGGGTGGAGATGTTCGGTTGCAGGATATGAAGCCTGACACTCAGAGGAGTAGGCCAGGCTGGAGATAAAAAAAAAATTAAGTCATAAACATCTAGATAGTATTAAAACTGTAAGACTGAATAAAATCACCAAGGGAGTGACAGTAGTTAGAGAAGAGATGGGGACCAAGGGCTAAGCCCTGGGGCTCTCCACCATTTAGAGGCTAGGAAGATTAGGAGGTGCAAGCAGAGGAAACTGAGGCATAACCGACAATGTAGACCAGAAGAGAAGGGTATCCTGGAAGCCAAGTAAGAAAGGTGCTTCAAGGAAGGTGGAATGACCAACTTTTGGTTGGTGAAGCATGTTGAGGGTTGAGAATTCTCAGCAGAACTGAGCAATGTAAGGTTACTGGTGCCCCTGATGAAAGCTGTGTCCATGGAGTAAAGCAGACAAAATCTCGACTGGAGTGGGTCCAAGAGAGAAAGGGAGGAGGATGATTGTAAGTGGGGAGTATAGACAAATCTTTTGAAGAGTTCTGCTATGAAGAGGAGCAGAGAAATGAGGCAGTTGCTGGAGTGATGTGTGGGGTCAAGAAAGGGTATTTAAGGTAGGAGGCATAACTGCAGATTTGCTCCAGGAGTATTCATTGAGATTTGGAGTTAGTCTGTCCTTATTCGCATGTATTTCTTGGTATAGTATCCAGAACTCCTTGGGGAAGTCCGGTGTAGCAGGAGAAATTGGCAGCAGGTTTGAGTGGAGTGAACTCTTGTGAAAACTCAGAAACTCCCTTTGATAAAATGAATTCAGAGCCTCTGTAGTCAGCAAAGGAGGGAGTATCATCATGTGCCGAAAAAATTGGAGCCTGAAGTCCAGCTGTCACCCTCACCTCACATGAGGATTCCAGATCCTTTGGGTAACCTTGGAGGATCTGGTCTCAGTTACACTGAAGAGAGCCTGTGGGTCCCTTTCCAGAAGCATTTCTGTTGTAGAAAAAGAGTGGGAAAGAAATTATTACAGGTGCTGTGAGGATAACCAAACTCCAGGTAGAGTTTGAACCAAGTGGGGAAACAGAAAAAAAAAAAAAATTGAGCCAGAATTCTACTAATAATTTCCCTGGACCTTAGTGCTAAGTGACCTCAGCAACAGAGGACAGTGCTGCTTTGTGCTTTAGCTGTAATGGCTTTGAAAACACACAAGCCCCTTTTCCTGGTCTCCATTTGCAGTTTTTGTTGGAATTTGTCTCCTGTTCTCACATCTTCAAGGCCAGCCTCGAGTGTCACCAGCTCTGCAGATCATTCTTTGAACCCCCTCTCAAGCAAAATGAATCATTTCATTCTATGCATGCCAACAGCATTTTTCCTTTTTCTCTCTTTAAGCATGTATCACATTGTGTCAGAGTTTAGTATGGCTGTAAACTAAAGAGGCAGTAGAATGTAAGAATAAGAGTATAGACTCTGGAGCTGGGCTACTTGAATTCAAATCCTGGCTCTGGCAAGTTGCTTGACCTTCTACCTCAGTTTCCCACCTGTCAAATGGGTATAATAGTAGTACTGACTTCATGTTTTTGTGAATTTTGAAGGACTTAATACATGTGAAGTACTTAGAATAGTGCCAGACACATCGTAAGTGCTCAATAAGCATTTCTTAATTTGTCTTCTTCTTGAGAAATACGACCATGCCTTTCTCATTGTACCGTTAGCACTGAGCTTGGGACAGAGTAAACCCATTGTTGCCGAGTTGGTTCTGACTCATACCAACCCCATAGGACAGAGTAGAACTGCCCCACCGAGTTTCCAAGGAGCACCTGGTGGATTGAAACTACTGACCTTTTTATTAGCAGCTGTGTCTCTTAACCACTACACCATCAGGGTTTCCATCAGAATAGAGTACTGGTGTTTAATCAATTTTTATGTGTCTCTAAACCAAACAAATTTTAGTTCATGTTTAATGTTTCATATGTGCGTAGTTCTCACTCATTCATTCATTCCTGTGTGCTATTCTGGGTAGTGGTTAAGAGAGCAGGTTCTAGAACCTGATTGCCTAGTTTGTATCACTGCTTTTACTTTTATTGGTTGGGAGTTGTTAGGCGTGATATGTAACCTCCCTTCACCTCAGCTTCCTTAGCTGGAAAAAGTATAGAAAATTAAACACATAGTTACTGAACACTCAGATGTTAACTACGATTATTATTAACTTTATCAGCAATTAAATGATTTATTGAACACCTGTGGTCCCTAGGGGAGTCCTGGTGGCACAGTGCTTCAGCATTTGCCTGTTGACTAGAAGACTCATAGTTCAAATCCACCAGCCACTGCTTGGAAATCCTGTGGGACATTTCTGCTCTATCTTGTAGGGTTGCTATGAGTCGGAATCTGCTTGCCAGCAATGGTTTTGGTTTTTATGGAAGGTTGTGCAAACAGTTTGTGCTCCATTGCCAACCTGAAGATTGATGATGGTTCACACCTATCCAGAGGCACTACAGAAGAAAGGCCTGGCAATCTGCTTCCATTAAGTTTATAGCCAATAAATCCCTGTGGAGCAGTACTGCTCTGTAACACATAGAATTACCTTGAGTTGAAATTGATTCATTGGCAGTAGATACTCAACACCTACAATGTTCCAGGGGCATCACTAGACTATGCACGTTATGAGTCAATTCTGACTTATAACGTCCCTATAGGACAGAGTGGAACTGCCCGATAGAGTTTTCAAGAAGTGCTTGGTGGATTTGAACTGCCAACCTTTTGGTTAGCAGATGTAGCATTTAACCATTACGACACCAGGGTTAGGATATAGAAATGAATAAGGCTTGGTCCTTGTTCTTAGAAAATCCATAAGCTAGTGAAGGAACAAGTGTGAATACATTAGTATGTATCCAGCCTAGTGGTGGAAGAGGCCAGTTTTATAACAAGAAACAGTGAGGGGGGGAAGAGGAAGAGTAGTAAGGTTTTATAGAGGAGGTACATCTGAGCTTTGCATCTGTGGGCTGATAATCCTGGGATGTTCATATCAAATAAAAAAGCCCATTGCCATTAAGTTGATTCCAACTCATAGTAACCCTATAGGACAAGGTAGAACTGCTCCATAGAGTTTCCAGGGAGCAACTAGTGGATTTGAACTGCCCACCTTTTGGTTAGCAGCTGTAGCTCTTAACCAGTGAGTTACCAGGGCCCCTCATAGCAAATAGATAATCCAAATCCTTTTTATGGTTCTTCAGAAATAAATTTTATGACAGATTCTCTTTTATCAGATTTCCTTAACAAAATTTCCATGGGACCACAGCCTGTATTTCTGAAACCTAGACAAGCTGATCTGGGCCAACAACAACACATTGTCAGGCCTACACAACTGCACCAAACATGGTTGTGAACCGTTTTCCTTCAGCACAGCTCCTCTTTCCTTTTGTACTTAAATACGGAAGGCCTTTATGGACAGGAAACTGAATTTCACATGTCTCTGTTCAGACCTCTCCCTTTCTGCAGTTTGGCATTTAGGTTCTTCCCTTTCTCCAACAGTCAAGAGGGAGGAAAAGTAGAGAGTGGCAAAGCGGTGATACAAGCTAGGCATTCAGGCATCAGGACCTTTTGTTTTAACATTACCCAGAGTAATACACAGAAATGAATGAAAGAGCCTATTCTAGGAAAGGGCCAGGACACCTATCTTGCTCATAGTTTAATCCAGGCCTCTCAGAAATGGTGGGACTTGAATGCTATTTAAATTATTGTGATCAAGGACAGGGTGTAGGTAGATGAAAACCTTTATGTCTACTGTCTCACAGCAAACCAATAAAGTCGCTGAACCTTGTCTATTTCCCCCAAGTAGTTAATGCAAACAATGGAAGAGAGAGTTCCTGGTGTTCCTCTGGAGCTGATTTTGGCAGGTGATAAGCAGCTTGTAGAAGGGCTTATTATTTGAGCAGAGCTTTGGCTGCCTGACTTTTAAGGTTGATTATTTTTTTTGCATGTTGTATAACAGGAGTGTTAGGCAATGCTCAGAAGAGTCCTTCTGGGTCAGAGATGGAACGACTTCTCTGAACATCTCTTCCCAGCAGAACTGGATTCTAGCTGTGGATTCGGGGGCAACCTTATACACAGGGCCCAGGGCATGGCTTCTGTCTAGCCTCCAAATACCAAACAGGTTTTCTCACTGGTTTTGTACATTGAGTCCATGTTCCAAGGAAAACATGTATGCACGACATGTGTGTGTGTGTGTGTGTTTGTAATTTCTCAGGCTTTTACTTGTAATGTGATCTGCCTTTGAAAGAAATGTTTTTGTAAACATACTTGCTTGATTTGGTTTGTAAACTTTTACTTAAAGCACAGTAAAATATTTAAAAAAGCATATTTGGGCCATTTTCAGTAGTCATATATTAAGTCTCTACCATCTCAGTAAGTAGATGCTCTGAAAGATGAAGACTTTCAGCTGATTACAGTGAAAAACAGCCAAGAGGCCTTCCCTCCTTCGTGAAGAGTGCTGAGCCAAAGATATCCTCAGCCCTTTGGGGTCATGCTTTTAATGTGTTGTGCCTTCTACATTAGCTCTGGAATTGCTGGTTCACTAAGGGCACTTGGTCCAAGGCCCAAAAGAAACTGAGATGGTTTTGACAGACAGAAACTTGCTTGGTGTCTCTATTTTTTGTTTTTGTTTGGTTTGGTTTTTATGGGAACCTCAGTTTATAAGCAAGTTCTGCTTAAGAGACTATAAGCCAGTGTTTGTGTCCAGTGATGTTAGTGGAATGGAAGGTAGCAGGAAGAGGAGCAGGAGGTGATGGGTGTCTAGGAAGGGATTTTATGAACTATTAAATGATTTTTTCATGCTTTATGGTATTTTAAGGACGTGTGTCCTGGGGAGAGATGACTTTCACACTTGAAGTACTATTTCAGGACCAACCATCCTACTTCAGGGACTGTTTTGTTGAACAGTCTAGGAAGCATGTAAAATCCAATCATCTTGACAGAGTTTGCTCCTTCAGAAGGAGCTGTGCAGCATAGGGAAACCCTGGTGGCGTAGTGGTTAAGTGTTATGGCTGTTAACCAAAGGTCAGTAGTTCAGATCCGCCAGGTGCTCCTTGAAAGCTCTATGAGGCACCTCTAGGGTCATGATGAGTCAGAATCAACTTGACCCCAATGGGTTTAGTTTGTTTTTTTTTGGTATGCAGTATGGTAAGGGATCAGCAGCTAACCAAAAGGTGGCAGTTTGAATCCACCAGCAGCTCCTTGGGAAACTCTATGGGACAGTTCTGCTGTGTCCTGTAGGGTCTCTGTGAGTCAGAATCGACTTGACTGCATTGGACTTTTATACTTTGTGGTATAAAAGTTAATTTCTTTCACTAAAGCCTCCGGTGTCCTAGAGGGATCACTACTTTCACTCCTGTGTTGTGCTCTTGACAGTATAGTGAACAACAAATATTTATGTGTTGTTCACATAAAGTTTAATGAAGGCTGGTTAACCGGCTTTTATCTTTGTAGCAGCAGTGCCATCTGGAATACATGACCTCCAAGGACACCATGACAGAGGAAAAGACAGATGGAAGCCCGCATGCTTTTAACTGCCTCATCACCAGGGTGACACACATGACTTCTGTACACATTTCACTGGCAGCACTATTTATCCAGCCCCAGTCTATCTGCAAGGGATACTGGGATATGCAGAGGTGGACCTGGTCTATTTGGTGACTATTAACAGTCTCCACTATGTTCACTGGATACTGACTGACTCTTAACTTCCCACCCCACTCTTGGGGAATGTATGGGTGATGATGATTTTCTTACTCTGTAAGAGACTGGACTGTGAACACCAAACTACTTCAGTCTAACAGACACTGCTTGTTTTATCTGAGGAGAGGTAATAGGTCAGGCAGTCCTCACCTGCTTGTCAGCTAGAGCCTTTTATCCTCTCCCGTCTCATTATCCATCACCAAGTATATGTTTTCCATTCAGTTTCTGTCCCAAGAGTTATACCCATAAACAACAACTAAACCCGAACCCAAACCCACTGCATTTGAGATTGATTCAGACTTACAGTGACCCTGGGAACAGAAGAATTGCTCCCAAGTCAAACATTCTAGAGGTCCCAGGTTCTAGGTCTGACTGGAGCCTCAGGGGTAGTTGATAAGGAAGTGTGATCATTGTTCTTTATGAGGTTGATTTTACAAGGTTGGAACAGGCTGTGCCTCCCTGTGATGACCTTAATGGCTCAGGGTTTATTCACCATAGATTCGTTCATGACAAACCCTTTGACAAAGTTGAGTGAGCAGAATTGGTGAGAATGGAGTGTCCCAGTGTCCTCGAGACTCACACAGCTCCCCAAACAAAGTCTACATTGTTACCTAACTCTTGATAGTTAATGTAGTTTTCCCTCAGGAGGAGGACGAATGGTGGAGATACTTCCAGATTTCTCACTAGAAGACTGAATTTCCAGAAGGAACACAAGGGGTAAGAAGTAGTCAACTGCTCCTAACCTGACTCATAGTATTTAGTGAATCATAATGTACTTACCTACTTATCTAGCTAGTTAGCTGGTGGTTTTGGTTGCCCAGCTTTGCTTATGTGAAAAACTTTTCAACAGTTTGTTGTATTGTTTTCCTTTTGTTGAATCTCAGTGGTGGGCAAATTAAGGATGTAATTTATCCTTACTGCCTTTAGTGTCTTCCACAGGAAAGGAGTGGCTGGAGTCAGTGAAGATCAACCCAAGGAGTGTGAATCTGCAGGAAATGCCCCTCAGCTTTCTTAGTTCGGGCCTATACACCTCTCTCAAAGGTAGGCCCTTCAACCAGATATAAGTGAGTGAGCCACAGAGTGGCTGATGGGCTGATTTGCTGGCTGTCTTGAAGATTAAGAAGGGCAGAAATCAAGGAGGTAGGGGTTAAGAAAGGTTGGATTTGAAATGAGGCTGTTGAGGAGGTGACATCTGTGACCACCTCTGGGGGAGGAGTCCTGTCACGTGGAGGATAGTAAGCTACTCCATGATTGGCAGGTATTGGGCTCACCAATAAAAACATGAGTCGGATCTGACTCGACGGCACTTGGCTGGCTTTTTTTGGCCACATAAGCACTGGATAGAACAATGATTTATTTGCATAGAGAAGAGACAGAGTAAGATCAGCTTCAGCAGTGGGTGTCAGTCCTCCATGGCCAGCAGATCTTTTTTTCCCGCTGATGCAGGGAGATGGTCTGCATGAACCCTTCTTACACTGCAGCAGTAGGACCCTGTTTCCTCCCCGCCAGGAACAGTTACAGCATCTGGGTTGGCCAGGGGCTTTATAACACATGCATTTAGCTAAACAGTTCCTGGAAATGTTGACATGTGCTCAGAGCAAGAGGTAAGGGATGTGCTGATATGCCAACATCTGCTCTGGCATGTGTTTTGGGTCAAGATGCCCCAGAAAGGGAGTCATTCCACACTCACATCCTATCCAAGAAGCGAGGCTGACACATCTGGTTGTAAGCACAAGGTTCACTTGTGGGTCACAGGGAGAGGCGGCAGGCTGTGCTTGGACTGCTCCCAAGGACCATTGTGATTTGTTGTCACTTTCTTTCCTCTGGCTTCATTTCCATACTCCGCATGGGTCTTATTATCTTGAATCTAGATGTGACTCATCCTAAGAGTCAGTTCTTGAATATAAACCACATTCCCTTTAGAGCCACTGCCAAACTCATGGTCAGAAGAGTCTTAAGGTCTAGGTTCACGTCCGTTAGAATTTACTGTTTTAAATTATTTCACATATATCAACAGTGTGCATTTTATAATGATAATTATTTTTAAGCTCTTCAGATTAAGTGGCTTTAAAAAAATTTCCTCATAATTTTTAAAATTCTAGCTGGGAAAACATCATTTGAGGGTTGGTGTTTTCCCCTTTCTTCTCCAATAACAAAATTTTGATTCTTCCATGTGACTTTGACATTTTCATGTCTTTCTCTTCCTAGTACCTATTCCTGGTGTCAATTTCTTCACTAGGTTTCCTTCTCCTACACAGATATCAAGACCTAAACATTTTTTCTCTTTTCCAAATCTTTGATTTGAGTTGTTGTATATGATTTCCAGTAAAACTTGTAAGTGATGAGAGACATTTAACTTTGAGTCAGAATTTCTCAAACTTCGTGATCTTTCCAAGGAGTTCAGAGTAGTTTACACCAAAACCAAAAGTACTCCATTTGCACTACTTCATTTATCATTGCTAAGGATTTAATAGAAACTGTGTAGGGATATGTTTTACCCCATGTGAGTGCTAATCAAAGGTCAGCAATTAGAAAGGTCAGCAGTTCGAATCCACCAGCCACTCCTTGAAAATCCTATGGGGTAGTTCTGTTCTGCCGTATGCAGTCATTATGGGTCGGAATTAACTCAATGGCAGTGGTTTTTTTAAAATTTTATTTTGGTTTTAAGAATGGACAAATGGAGGCGTAGAGATGATAAATAACTTGCATTATCATCATCCTGCTGGTTGTTTAATATCCAGACCCAAATAATGAAATGATGGACCTGTGAATTCTGAATTATTACCTCCTCCCATAGTAGTATAACAGTTAAATGCTACAGCTGCTAACTAAAGGGTCATCCATTCGAATCCCCCAGGCACTCCTTGGAAACCCTATGGAGCAGCTCTAGTCTATCGGATAGCATTGCTATGAGTTGAAATTGACTCCATGGCATCACCCCCTAGGCTAGAAATAATACTGAGGCAGGCTCAGGGAGACTGCTCTGTGTTATATGGGTTAAATGGTCTGTCAGACACTGGCAAAGGCAGAACTGCTCAGTTGGAGGTTCCTAGAAGGCAGGACCCCAATAGCTAGGCAGTCCCCTTTCTAAGATCCTGGGCATAGCTGGGCCTTTTTGGTCTGGCCTAGCTCTCTCAGCAGACCTGAAGTAATCCTTGCCTACCGAGAATGTGGACACAGTGGGAGTTTCACTGTCGAGAATGTTATAGGCAGTGGAAATTGCTTTCAAGTGTTACATTTTAAGCTAACAAATGATGACTAAGGATGGGAAGGAGAATGGCCTTCTCCGCAGCATGTTAAATGAAGTGGTGGTTGTCTGGTAAAAATGATGTGGGGACAGTGTCTGACCTCCTCCAACCCCACAAGAGGAAAGGAGAGCCAATATCTGCAACACAAGCCTGACTCCCATGAGGTAGAAGCCAGACAAGCCCCCTTTCTCTACCATCTTTACTGATTTATATACACTGACCATCCCTTGTATGGCACTCTCTACTTCTCTGCTGGGTTAAGTAACTCATTGTAGTGGCCATACAGAAATCAGAGACCATACACACAATTATAGCGTTTATTAAGAAAGTAGCAGTTACAATTCAGGCTCAGAAACACTCAGGATACACTTCTTCCATCTGGACAGCCTCTTCTGACTGTGTTCCCAGGCATGCCTCTTGCTGGCCCTAGGCCTCTTCCCAAAGGCACTCAGATCTTTTCATCATGGGCTGGGAAACTCATCAAATGGTCTGCTTCTGCGTCTCTGCTGGCAGGTCTCTGCTGCCGCTGCTTCTCAGTGGCTTCAAGGTTACGCCTTGCACTCTCTCTGTTTCCCTCCAGGAGCTTTTCAACATATGGACTCTGGGTCCAAAGGATGTACTCTGCACTCCTGGCTGTTCTTCCCTGGTGGTGGTAGGACCTCTCTGCTCTGGAGTTGCCTTTCTTTTAAGGCAAAATGGACCAGTCCTTTGGTAAGTCACAATTACTCTATCGTACAGTCCTGCCCAGTCACCCAGATGGGAGTTACAAGACTAGAAAGACCACACACAAAACTAGTTAATCCCTTGCATTTTTTTAGCTGCTCTCAAGTCAGTCCTTGGCTCGTGGTGACCCACTATACAACGGAATGAAATACTGCCTAGTTCTGCACCATCTCCATCAATGCTTGTGGATCCAACTGTTTTCTTTGGTTGATTTTGGGAAGCAGATCACCAGGCCTTTCTTCCTAGTCCATCCTAGTCTGGAAGCTCCACTGAAGCCTGTTCAGCATCATAGCACCACATGAGCTTCCACTGACAGGTAAGTGGTAGCTGTGCATGAGGTGCATTGGCTGGGAATTTACCTTCGGCCTCTCACATGGAAGGTGAAAATTCTACCAGTTTATCACCGCTGTTGCCCATCAAATGAGGAAGTGAGTATGAACGTGATTTCTAAATTGGAGAAATATGGAATACATGATATTGTTAGGTTGTTAGGTGCCTTTGAGTTGATTCTGACTCATAGTGACCCCATGTACAATAAAATAAAACGCTGCCCAGTTCTGTACCATCCTCAGATTTGTTGCTATGTTTGAGCCCATTATTGCAGTTGCTGTGTCTATACATCTCATTGAGGGTGTTCTGACCCACTCTTTTACCAAGCATGATGTCCTTCTCAAGGAACTGGTCCCTTCTCATAACATGTTGGACATTCATGAGACAAAGTCTCACCATAAGTGCTTCTAAGAAGCATTCTGGCTGTACTTTGTCCAACACAGACTTGGTCATTCTTCTGGCAGTCCATGTTATTTTCCATATTCTTTGATAACACCATAATTCAAAGGCATCATTTCTTCTTCAGTCTTCCTTATTCATTGTGCAGCTTTCACATGTATATTAGCAGTTTCCTCAAAGTGATATCTTTGCTTTTTAACACTGTGAAGCAGTCTTATGCTGCAGATTTGCCCAATGCAATATGTTGCGTGGTTTCTAGACTGCTGCATCCATGGGTGCTTACTATGTATCCAAGTAAAATGAAATCCTTAACAACTTCAGTCACTTCTCTCTTTATCATGATATTGCTTGCTTACTCATCCAGTTGTAAGAATTTTTGTTTCCTTGATATTGAGGTATAATCCATACTAAAGGTTTCAATCTTTGATCTTCATCAGTGTTTCAAGTCCTCTTCAAATTCAGTAGTCAAGGTTGTGTTATCTACAGATGCAGCATTCTTCATATAGTCCAGGTTCTTGAATTATTTGCTCATCATATAGATTGAATAAATACGGTGAAAGGATACAACCTTGAGGCAAACCTTTCTTGACTTTAAACCACATAGTGTCTCTTCTGTCCAAATGACTGCTTCTTGGTTTATGTACAGTTTCTTCATAAGCAAAATTAGGTATTCAGGAATTCCCATTTTTGTAATGTTATCTATAATTTATCGTGATCCTTACAAATGCTGTTGTGTAGTCAGTAAAACATGTCTTTTTGACATTCTCTGCTTTCAGCCAAGATCCATCTGACATCAGCAGTGATAACTCTTGTTCCATGTCCTCTTCTGCATCTGGTTTGAATTTCTGGCAGTTCCTTTTCAGTGTACTGCTACAACTGTACATGATACATGATAGTTATTACTATTACTTTATAAGTTGCTTATATTGCTTTCCTCCAAGATTTTAAAAGAATACCTCTAAAATCTCAATTATGAAAATCCAGAGTTTATCTTATTTAGCTTCCTCCTGGTTAGTGTTTGTTTATGTCATTGAGTTTCTCTCAGGATCTGCTTAAGCATGAGAAATCACCTTTTTCCTGTCTTTAGTCCTACACAGTTCCTCTGGGAATAATGCAGAGATTCTCCTCTGTCAGAGGTTAGGGCATATCCCAAAGCCAAAGACCCCATGCTTTGTCAGGACTTTTTCATTTTCTGAAAGAAGAATCTGGCATGGTCTCATGTTTATTTTTAGTTATTCTTCCCAGTTATCTGCCATTAAAAGTTATCTAAGCCAGAGAGTTTGAGTGAGGACAAGGGTCTTGAGGCATGGCGTGGTTCCAGGCAGATACTCAGTAGCATTGCAGTAATCCCTAGGGTTGGGTCCTCTGGCACCATCCACCCTTTGGAAACTTGCCCTAAAACCTGAAAGGAAGAATTAGCTTCAAACTCCCTCAAAACAACACGTAAGCCTGGTCTTTTCTAATGCCTTGTTTATAACATAGCTCTAAAGATTTTTTTGCAGTCTGGTTTCTTAGCCAGAACAGATTAGAAGCAACAGAAAGAGATATTGGAGTTGGGGGTGTAGGGGTACTCAGACAAACTGATAGGAGAAGTGTCACCTGAGGGCCTAATATTCTGGGAAGAGACAGGAAAACAAAATAACACAATCTACCGAAGAATGTTGCTTCTGAATCCCCTGAGCTAGCTGGGAAGCATGGGATCCATCTTCCTGGGTTTAACCATCTGCAGATTGAAAGTATTTGGGGAAAAAAATGTTCCAAAAAGAAAAATTTGAATATGTCATGTGCTGAGCACTATGCAGAACCTACATGAATGAGGTTATGTGTGGGCATCCCATGCTGTGGACTCCCACCATCTCAGAGATCCTCAGTCTCTGGCACTGATTGAGCATAGTTGGCCCTGCATCTCATTCTTTTGCTATTTGTGTTGTGCCCACCCCTTGTTCCCATGTAAAAATGGCTCTGTCTTAGTGACCTAGTGCACCTATAACATAAATGCCACAACTAGATGGTTTTAAAGATGAGAAATTTATTTTCTCACAGTCTCAGAAGCTAGAAGTGTGAATTCAGGTTGCCAGTTCCAGGGGAAGGCTGTCTGTCTCTGTGTTGGCTCTAGTGGAAGGTTGTTGCCCTTAATCTTACGCAGTAGAGGAGCTTCCAAGGGACCACAGATCCAAAAGACATGCTATTCTCCTGGTTCTTGGTTCTTGGTGCTGTAAAGTACCCCCATCTCTCTGCTCACTTCTGTCGCTTACATCTCAAAAGAGATTGACGTGAAACAGAACCTAATCTTGTAAATTGAATCCTGCCTCATTAGCATAACTGCTACTAATCCCCTCATTAACATCATGGAGGTAGCATTTATAACACAGGAAAATCATATCAGATAACAAAATGTTCAACAGTCGTACAGCACTTGGAATCATGGACTAGTCAAGTTAAAACACAGTTTTGGGGGTCATAATTTAATCCATGACTTTCTGGCCTTTGCCCCTTCCAAATTCATGCCCTTGCCACATGTAAAACATAGTCACCCCATTATATCATAGCAAAAGTCTTAATTCAACTGCAGGTTCAAAACCCCCAAATTACTCTTCATCTGTGAAATGTAGCATAGGAGATATCTCCTTCTACGGCACAATGGTGTAACAGGCACAAGCTAGACATTTCCATTACAAATGGGAGAAATTGGAGGGAAAGAAAGGATAAGAGGCACCAAGCAAGTCAGCAGAACAGATTACGTTAGTCTTCAAGGCCTGAAAACAATCCTCTATTCTCTGAGGCTGTTTACACAATAACCCTGTCCTTAGACTCTAGGTACCGGTCAGACTCTCTGGACTCTGGGTGGAGGCCCCTCAGTTTTGGGCTTCAGCTCTGTCTTTCAAGCCCATTGGAAAGGCAACTTTGCTCCTTCAAATTTGGGCATCCGCATTTTCCTAGTCCATCTGAGTGGACATTCCAGCCTTTGAGACTGAGGTACCTCTGTTTCCTGTGTTCCTTGTCTCTTCAGCTTCTAATTCTTGGTTTCATGGCTGCTCAACCCCTCAGGCCTCACTGCTTGTTTCTGCCCTGCTGGAGCAAGTGTTCCAAAGCTCTTCAGCTTCACTGATAAGTGCCTGGAAGCACCCCACTCTCCCAATAAACTTCCGCCAGAAGGCACGCATTTTTCTTGCTTCATGGATCAGTAAGCCTATTTGCACTGATAAGTGCCCAGAGGCACCCTGCTTCTCCTAGAAGCCTTCTGCACAAAGGCACTCAGCTCTCTTCGCTCTGTGCTGGTCTCCTGCTTCAGCTGTTGCTGCTATTTCCGTGATGCTGCTTCTCAACATTTGTGCAGTATCTAGTGTAACTGTTCTCATTTCTTTTTGAGCCTTTGCCAGAATTGTCTTTGATATCCATAATTCCACCAACAGTCTCTTCAGGATAATCTACTTACTTTACTATTAAGTCTTATTTGCTTCATAGTAAATAGATTACTGTTACTATTTATTTATTGCTGTCTTAAAACTGTTTCAACTTCTGTGCATTTACTGTTTCAAAACTGCTTCCACAGTTTAGATATCTGTTAGAGCAGCACCCCACTCCCAGTATCAAATTTTGTCTTAGCCATCTAGTGCTACTGTAACAGAAATACCACAAGTTGGCAACATTAACAAAGATAAATTTATTCTCTCAGTCTAGGCAGCTAGAAGACCAGATTCAGGGTGCCAGCCCCAGGGGAAGGCTTTCTTTCTCTGTTGGCTCTGGGAGAAGGTCCTTTTCATCAGTCTTCCCCAGTTGAGGAGCTTCTCAGCACTGGGATCCCAGTCCAAAGGACATGCTGTTCTCCTGGTTCTTGTTTCTAGGTGATGTGAGGTCCATGTGTCTCTCTGCTCAGTTCGCTCTTTTATATCTCAAAAGACCTTAACTTAAAACACAGCCTAGTCTTGGAGATTGAGTCCTGCCTCACTGACATAACTGCTGCTAGTTGTACCTCATTAATATCATGGAAGTAGAATTTATAACACAAGAAAATTACATCCAATAACAAAATAGTGAATGGTCACACAGTGTTAGGAATCATGGCCTAACTAAGTTGACACACATTTTTCAAAGAGACAATCAGTGGCAGGTTCCTTAAAAAAAGACATGAAGTGGTCAAAGCAGTCCCTCAAAGGTGAGTGTGAGAGAGTTGAGGGGAGCAAGAGGGAGGAGTTTCGGGCTAGTAAGTGATAGCTGGGTAGCTCTGTAAAACACTACAGCCATAAAAATGTCAAGATCGCGAGTGAATTGGCATTGGCTGATGCCAAGGCAGCATCAGTGTTCCCAGAATAGTTCCAGAAACTCACAGAAGAGAAAGGCTACCTTCCAGAGCAAGCTTTCAATTGTGATGAAATAGCTACATAACATTTACGTTGTATCAGGTACTGTAAGTAACCTAGAGATGATTTAAAGTATACAGAAGGATGCACATAGGTTACATGTGAATACACCATTTTATATAAGGGACTTGAGCATACACAGATTTTGGTTTCCAGGAGGGATCCTAAAACAAGTTCTCTGCAGATACTGAGGGCAGACTGTATACACATGTATTTCATGTGTCAGTGAAATTACAACTGAAAAGTATTAGTGTTTAAAGGATACAGTTCCCATCTATACGCATTAGTTCTTTCTAACTCTGCCACATCTTGCCTAAATGAGAATTATGAGGTATTTCCTCTAATGGGAATATAATGCTTCCTTAGACTAAGGATTGGCAGCCTGAGAGGGACTAAAAATAATGCTGGCTTTGTGAGAGTAGTTCAGGCACTCAATAAGAATGTGATCTTCCTGTTGAAGTCATTAATTCCAGAATTTGGTGTGCAGAGAGGTGTCTCGTTTCAGACTTCCTCTGAGGACACCTCAACCACCTGTAAGCATTTTTTCATTCTGAAGGTTGCCCTGTATGCCTCCACAGAAGCTCCAGTTCTGAGGGAGTGCAGCTCAGAGCTTGGGGGTCTCTTAGAAAAACTAGTCCAGTTGTCACCTAGGTTCAGTGTGCTTCTGAACCAGCCCAGCCCCTTGGTCATCCCTTCTAAGTCAGAAGCCTGGGCAAGGCACCAAGACTGCAGTGCAGATTCTGCTCTTACAACCGAACCTGCTTGCATAGCCCTGATCTTTCTGCCCAGCCACTGTCAATGGGCAGGCCTGTAGTGGGATGTGGTGTTGGTTAGGCCAGGGCTTTCTGCTGCTGCCATGTATTATCATTATTTCCATCTTTTTCTTGATTTATTGGCCATGCATTCCTGCCGGCAGGAGGTGGGTTTTATTCACCTCTCTCCATGACTCACCACTCATACCTTGTGACAAAGAGAGTGATTGACTTGGCGAAAAGCAAAGAAGCAGTGAACCTGCAGGGCACATAAAGCAATCAGGGACATGTCCCACTTAACCCTTGTAATTGTAATGTCTTGGCTCAACCTCTTGCACCCTTTCCTGGTCTGGCCCGTGACATGCTTCACCATGACACAGTTACTAGTTGGGAAACTGACTACAATCTGCCTTCTTTAAAGATGATTCTTATGGAAGCAGAACTAGTTAATAGGGTACTAAAATGGAATAGAGCACTGGACTAGGAATTGGAAAAATGAGTTCTGATTGATTTTGGATTAACAGTCAGTTGCTGTTTGATCTTGGACAGATCTCTTACTCATTTGCCAGAGGTGGAGGGGGGCAGTGGTTATATTAGGGGACCTCTGAGGTGTAAATGGAGCCTTAGTGGTACAGTGGTTAAGAGTTTGACTTCTAACCAAAAGGTCAGTGGTTCAAATCCTCCAGCTGGTCTGTGGGAGAAAGTTGTTAACAGTCTGCTTCCATAAAGATTACAGACTTAGAAACCCTTTGGGGCATTTCTGCTCTGTCCTACAGAGTTGCTATGAGTCAGAATCAACAGCACTGGATTTTCTGTATTTTAAGATATTTAAGTGTTAAACATTCCATTCTCTTTCCTATTCATACAGATAGAAAGTGTACAGTTTTCTTCCTAAAGTGGCTGTCTTTTCTCTCTGTATCTATGCCTCCCTTTATCTAAACCTCTCTTTCGATTAAATAGTTATGAACCTATTTCTTTTGAAAGCTGACCTGAGAAAGTGGAAAGACTAAGAAGAGAGCTACATAAGTTTTGATTTTGGAACTGAGACATAGAATTCACATTTGCTAGGGTTATTGTAGTCCCAGCTGGAATTTTAATGACTGAATCACAGAGAGATCAGCTAAGCAAACTATCTGTGATGGAGTAAAATTTGGAACTAAGTATCTCAGCCTCAGTTTACTCACAAGTGACTTGCTTGGGGGCAGAGGCAATATGTGGGGCGATATTAATTAATCGCCCATTAATTAAGATAATGGGCAGTATGTGCGCATTACTTCCCATTCTTAGCACTACCCAGAAAAAGCAGGGGAGAGGCTGAAAAGGGTATGGCGGCAACTGGACAAAGATGCTAGCCAAGTGCAGACTTTATTAAAGGCCCGCTGTTTGGCAAATGAGCCAGGTATTGTAAGAGCAGGAGACGAAGTGTTCCTGCTTTTGGGCCTACATCAAGTTTCTTTCTTCACTTGGTGTACTCTCCTTCTCCTCATTGCTTGTTCGAAATCCTGTCCATCCAGCAAGCTCCAGTTCTTCTATGAAGTTCAGACCTTTATTGAGAATTTCCCAATTACCCAAGCCTCTTTTGGGAATACAAATATGAGTAAGACTTAGTTGCTGTCCTAAGTTTGACTGCACTGTACTGTTTTGTTTGGCTCACTTTTGCTTCATGTGTGTTCCTTTTCTTTCTTCAGTAGACCTTAAGCTCCTTGAGGGCAAAGATTAGGTTTTGAGAATCCTACAACCCGCCCCCCCATTTTGGTGATTTTTCTAGATGGATTCATGAGACTCAATAGCAGGTTTTACAGCTAAAGTTTATTACAGCAAAGAATACAAAACATGGCAGCACGGAAAAGGTAAGCATCAGTAATCAGTAAGGGACAGGCGTCTAAGTCCTTCCCCATCCAGGGCCACATAGGAATGCTTTCTCTTTAGCAACAAAACTTCAGAGACACCTGTGAAATGTTTCTACCCCAAGAAGTCTGCTCAAGTTGCAAGGTGCAATGCTTTTATGGAACTGAAACTGACTCCAGCGTTGAAACTGGGTATATCATGAATCTTGCTATCCAATCTTGGGACGTCCTCACAAGCTGGTATGACATGTTCCGTTGCTCTGGACTTATGAAACAACATCATCAATTAGTGACACAAAGAATATTCAGAAGACCGTATTCCCAGGACTTGACCTAGGACCAATCATGGTTCCAGGCTCCCCTGGAGACGTGTAAGGACTAAACAACGACACCTCCTGTGTTAACTGTGTCTTCAAAAGCTTGTCTCAACATTTCGTGAATCCCCTGAGAGCTATTAGCATGGACCTGACCTTTCCTCTGAGCTCAAGACTCATCTATTTCAGTGACTACTTGCCATGTTCAGTCCCATAGATAAAAGCATAGATTCCTCAACACATCAAATGAACTCATTATTCCACCCCATCCGAAACCTGCTCTTCTTCATCTCACTTCATCTCATAACTGTCTCTTCGTAACTGTTGGCACTGTGTAGCTTAGGCCACCAAATCTGGGTGTTGACGTTAATTTACCTCTTCCCTTTACCTCCCACAACCAGTTAATAATTCTTACTCATTCTGATTCTAAGGCATATTCCAAATCTGACCATCTCTTATTCTCTCAGCCACGATAATCTAAACCATCAGAATTCTGCATCAGGACCACTGGCCTCCTATTTTTTTCCATTTGTTTCCACTACAACGTGTTCTCCACTTACCACCAAGAGTGAGCCCTTAAAACATATGTCAGATTGTGTCACTCCCCACTATTCACAGCCTCCAATGACTTCTCAACATGCTTGGAATATAATTCAAACTTTTTAATCTGCTGATCACTCAATGTGCTTTATGCAACCTCAGGCCTAGTGGGTTTGTTTCCTCCTCGCAGGCTATTCTTCCTGGACTGTTGTTCCCCTAACTCTTCAAATGGCTGAATCTTCCTCATCCTTTAAGTCTCAGCTTGATGTTCAGCCCTTCGTGAATACCTTCTCTGACCACCTGTCTAAGGTATCCCTATCCCTTCTCTCATCTGAAAACATGATTTATATGTGAGGTCTGACAGTTATGTCTGTGAACTAATTGTTTTAAGTGCTACATACCTCATTGCTGAATATCACCATGGTCACCTTCAAAGTACTCCTCTTGGGAAGCTATGAACCAACGCCAGTGCCTAGTCTACCCTTCAAAGCAATTTTGGAATTTTTTCTGGAATAGCCACAGAGCATGGTGGCGTGGTGGCAAGTTCACGAACTTAACTGTATAGTTGCCTGTAAGGGAGTTTTTAGCCAGTAAATAAATAATTGTATTGGAACACACACTTCACACCTGATTTGGCCCCCAATGACATTTTCTTTACACAAAGATAAAGGAAATATTGGAAGGAAGACATTTTGATGACATTAAGGTTATGATATCCTTTCCAGATAGAGTTCCAAAATTGCTTTTAACAGTGGACTAGGTGCTGGCCTTGGTGCATAGCTTCCCAGGGGGAGTAACTTGAAGGTGACCATAGTGATATTCCACTGTGAGGTATGTAGCACTTTTTCTGAAATGTGTTTGCGAACTTAATTGGCAGACCTTGTATATACACCGAATGATGATTATCGTGGATTGCATTGTGTCCCCCCCTCAAAATGTATGTATTGATTTGACTTAGCTGTGAGTCCCAGTATGGTGCAATTTCTCCCATGTGTTGTCAGTCCTGCCTTTGTGATACTGATGATGGAGAATGGGCAGCAGTTGTGCTGGTGAGGCAGGACTCTAGTTACCAGCTGTGGGATATAGGGGAGAGAAGTGAGCAGAGAGAGTCGGGGTTGCATTGTGCCCCCCCCAAAATATGTGCAGCCATGTGGCTGGGACTTGATTCCCAGTATCTTGGGACTGTCCTCCATTGTGTGGTTTCGCTAAACTGTATGTTAAAGGGGCTGTAAATTCCTGCATAGAATTACTTCCTTGCTCTGCAGTAGGGGGAGTTTGCATGGAGTGTGTCTTGCCCCACCCTTAATGCTTTCAGCTTGCAAGGGATAAAAGGAAAGGGAAACAAAGAGAATTAGGAGCCTCACACCATCAAGAAATGTGCACCGGGAGAAGAGCGCGTCCTTGAGACCTGAGGTTCCTGTGCCAAGACCCTCCCTGGACAAAGACTGATGCAATACCTGACTTTCCTCCAGAGCCGACAAGGGGAAGCCTTCCCCTGGAGCAGACACCCTGAATATGGACTTGCAACCTATCGGACTGTGTAAGAATAAACCTTCCTTTGTTGAAGCCATCCACTCTGTGGTTTTTCTGTTAGAGCGGCACTAGCTGACTAAAACAGTCAGGAACCTCACGCTGCCAAGAAGCAGCCCCGAGAGCAGAGCATGTCCTCTGGTCCTGAGGTTCCTGTGCCAAGATGCTCTCACTGGATTTGAACTCAGTCTACTAGACTGTAATAAATTCTCTTACTGAATGGACTTATAATTTGTAAATGGATTTGTAGCTTACTGGACTGTGTCAATAAAATTTCCTTTGTACAGCCTTCCACTCATGGTATTTTCTGTTGGAGCAGTACCAGGTGACTAAAACAGTGATGATGATAGCCAACTTTATTGAGCAGTTACTATTTCCCAGGTTCTGTTCAAGCTTTTTACGTAAATTCTTTCATCCTTGCAACAACACTTTCAGGTCAATACTATGCTTATTTTTATTTTACAAATAAATAGGCTCAGTTAGGTTAAATAACTTGCACACAGTCACACTGTAGGTAAACAGTAGAGCCAGGATTCAAATATAGGCATGCATACTCCACATTTACATAAAGGCAGTAATCTTTAGGTGGTACGATTATAGTGAGTTTTATTTTTTTATATTTTCCTTTTTGCTCTTACTGATATCCAATAAGCATTTATTACATTTATAATTAGGAAAAAAAGGAGCTCCGTCCAGATATTCCTGCCACACAGAAATCACTAAATTCAAGTGTTTAGGGGTGAGGGTACGAAGGACCAAGGATCTCCAGGCAGGATATACTCAGTTGTCTTGGGCTCAGCTTTCTCTGCTCCATTAATGGTCCAGTTTCTTTGTAGGAACACTGTCCTCTACCTAGAGACCGAAAATGCAGCTGCCTTGGTTTGGATGTCTTACTTCTGAAAAAAGTAAAATCCGAGGAAAGGGCCAGTGAAAAAGGGCAGGAACTGCCTGCTTTCTGAATTTCCTACAGAAATGGCCAACTTGATTGTCTTTTTTTGCACTGTCTCATAACCTATGTTATGCAGCGGGGGTTCTGATTGGGCACCTGTTGTTTGCTCCCCTGCCACCATACAAAGGTTCAGGTGGCCAGCTTCCTTTTAGCTTTGGCTAGGCAGCAATCTCCATTAGTTCAAGATGATTTATGGCGTCCAGTGTGTCGTCATAGCTTTGTCCTATTTTTATGCTAGAACTTCTACCTAATCCCAACCAGTCTTCCCAAACCTGAGTCTCCGAGGGAAGATGAGGCAAGAAAATGCAACAGACTCTGAATCTTTCTCTCAGCCTGGGAAAACTTAATTCAACACTCCTGCCTTACTAACAGAAGACACTTGAGGAGCTTGCTACAAGGTCAACTCAGAGAAATGGGAATGAAACCCAGCTCTCCTGATTCCTAGGCACCCTTGTGCTGTCTGTTTTTAGCCAAGCTACCTAAGCCTTGTCCACCTGGTCTGAAAACCAGCATAGGTACAGTTTGCTCATAAACATTTCTGTGCTTGCCACGTGACACCAGCCAGCCATTTAGATGTTGGTTTTAAGCTGAAAGCTTCCCATTATTTCTAGCCACTGGGGCCTACAGGGAATGCACACCAAGGGATCAACAGCCTGTGTTTTTCCCAAAGCCAAGTGACCTCAGCCAAATATCCTAAAATGAGAGGTGTGTCTCTTACTGCCTCATCTTGGCAGGGCTCTGAGAATGACTCCCTCTGAGTTCCACAGTTCCTGATCACAACTCTTTGAGCTCACTGACCTACTTTCTCTCCTTCAGAGGGAAGACAAAAACCAATAAATGTCTCCAGTGAGTACTCTTGCTTTCAAGGATGTTAATTTTGTCTCCTGGCTCCTAGTTCTTTCCTTGCTCTGTTATTACTCTGTTATGACCACTTCAAGCATAACTGAATGAGAACTTTGTGTGTTGCTCACTGGCCCCATTTTACAGGTATCTGTTCAGAGATAAGGTGACCTACACATCACAGGGTCAGGGGCAGAGTCTTCCCTGGTTTTCCTTTCTCTACTGCAGCTCATTGCTAAGCAGCATGAAGTGGACCCAAGTACTTTTGAATGAGAACCTTTGAGGAATCAACAGGGTGTTTCTGATGTTAGCTACAGTATATTCTAAGTGACAACATTATGGCCCGAGAAGAGCATTGAACTTGCAACTCGTGACTTGACTTCATGCACCTTTACTGTGAGCCTCCAAGAAGAGTTTTAGGTGACTCACCTCTTTAGTTGCCTTGACAGGCAGAACCTGTTTTTTGGACAGTGTATAGATGACTCTCAAATGCCACTTACTTTGAAACACTGCTGGCATAGTGGTTAAGTGCTACATCGGCTACCCAAAAGGATAGCAGTTCATATCCTCCATGTACTCTTTGGAAACTCAGTGGAGCAGTTCTACTCTGTCTTGTAGGGTCACTATGAGTCATAATCAACTCATTGGCAGTGGGTTTACGTTTTCTACCCCTCCTTGTCTGCGTGCTATTTCCCACTTCCTCTGGCTATCAGCTTGGATTGATTTGGAAAATATATATTCATTTTAATGTCAGTATGAGAAAAATTAATTAAAAGAATAAATATCTTGAAGTTCAGAGGATAGGGTGTGGATGTGTCATGCAGTATATTCCCAAATGCCTTTGGGATTATCTGCTGGCTTTAATGACCTGCCATGGCTTTTCTGTATGACAGTGGGTGATTTTGTATATTTATTTTAGCTCTCCTATCTCTAGGTACATTGGCTCCATTCTTCCCCACTGGTCCCTGTATGTAGAGCAGATTATAACCAACCTACCAGCTAGTATCCTCTCACACTTCATTTATGGTAGAAGTGCTAACATGGGATTTTTTGAAAATGGTACTTTAGATGAAGGTTTACAGAATAAATTAGCTTCTCATTAAGCAGTTGGTACACATACTGTTTTAGACATTGGTTAACAACTCCATGACATGTCAACATGCTCCCTTCTTGACTTTGGATTCCTTATTACCAGCTTTTGTGTCCCCTCCTGCATTCTAATCCTTGTCCTTAGGCTGGTGTGCCCTTTTAGTCTTGTTTTGTTTTATGGGCCTCTCTAATCTTTGGCTGAAGGGTGAACCTCAGGAGTGACTTCATCACTGAACTAAAAGGGTGTCTCGGAGCCATACTCTTAGAGTTCCTCCAGTTTCTGTCAGGCCAATAAGTCTGATCTTTTTTTTTGTAGTTAGAATTTTTTTCTACATTTTTCTCCAGCTGTGTCCAGGACCCTCTACTGAGATCACTATCAGATCTTTCAGTGGTGGTAGCCAGGCATCATCTAGTTATGCTGGATTCACCTAGTGGTGGCCATGGTTGATGTGGTCCAGTAGTCCTATATAATCTTTCCCTTTGTGTTTTTGGTTTTCTTTATTCTCCCTTGCTCCAGAAAGCATGGGACCAGTGGAACATTTTAGATAGCTACTTACAAGCTTTAGCTCACAAAGCTTTTTTAGCTACTCACCAATGTAGCATATAGAACATTTTGTTAATGAACTATGTTGTGCTTATTGAACTAGATGTTCCCTAAGACCATGGTCCCCACAGCCCTCAGCCCAGCAGTTCAGTTTCATGGGGAGTTTAGATATGTCTGTGGAACTTCCACGACCTTGCCAGTTTGTATGTAAACCTTTTCAGGAGTTTTTATAGTAGTGGTCTCATACAGTATTTGTGATTTTGTGATTGACACAGTGCCCTCCACTTTCACATATGTTGTGAGATGTTTCGCAGATTCATCATTCTTCTTTATCATTTGCATAGTACTCCATTCTGTATATGTGGCATAATTTGTTTATCCATTCATCTGTTGATGACCATCTAGGTTGTTTCTGTCTTTTTGCTATTGTGAAGAATGTATAAGTGAACATGGGTGTGCACATGTTTATTTGTGTGATGGATCTTATTTCTCTAGGATGTATTGCTAGGAGTAGGATTGCTGGATTACATGGTATTTCTATTTCTAGCTTTCTAAGGAAATGCCATATTGTTATATCATCTTGGTTATATCATTTTGCATTCTGACCAGCAGGGTATAAGAGTTCCCATCTCCCCACAGCCTCTCCAATATTTATTATTTCCTGATTTGTGCCAGAAATGCTGTGGAGAAATAGTATCTCATTGTGGTTTTGATTTGCATTTCTCTAATGGATAATAAGATTGTGAGCATTCCCTCATATCTTTGTGGGCTGCTTGCATGTCTTCTGTGGTGTTTGTTCATTTCCTTTGCCCATTTTTTAATTGGATTATTTGTCTTTTTGTTGTAGAGGTGTTGACTTTTTCCTGTAGATTTTAGAGATTAGACTTTTGATTTATAATAGCTAATTTTTTCCCCCAGTCTGTAGGTTCTCTTTTGGTGGAGTCTCTTGATGAGCAGCAGTGTACAATTTTCATAAGATCCCACTTACATAGATTGTCTTCTGGAGTTGGTATATGTTAGTTACAGTTTATATTCTGTTAATGCCATGTATTAGGGCTTCTGGTGTTGCTCCTGTACTTTCTTCTATGACTTTTATAGTTTTTGATTTTATATTTAGGTCTCTGATCCATTTTGAATTACTTTTTGTGTGTGGTGTGAAGTATGCATCTGTTTCCTTTTTTGCAGATGGACATCCAGTTTTGCCAGCATCATTTGTTAAAAAGTCTGTATTTTCCCCATTTGATGGACTTTGGAACCTTGTTGAAGAACAGGTAACTGTAGGTAGATGGATTTACACTGGGTTCTCAATTCTTTTCCATTGATCAATGTATCTGTTGTACCAGTACCAGGCTATTTTGACTACTGTAGCTATGTAGTAGATTCTGAGGCAGGTAGTATGAGCCTCCTAGTTTATTGTTGTTGTTAGGTGCCGTCAAGTTGGTTGCAACTCATAGCGACCCTGTGAAAAACGGAACGAAACACTGCCCAGTCTTGCACCATATCCACAATTGTTTTTATGCTTAAGCCCATTGTTGCAGTCGCTATGCCGATCCATCTCATTGAGGGTCTTCCTCTTTTTCTCTGACCCTCCACTCTATCAAGCATGATGTCCTTCTCTAGGGACTGATCTTCCCTGACAACATGTCCAAAATATATAAGATGCAGTCTTGCCATCATTGCTTCCAAGGAGCACTCTGGTTGGACTTCTTCCAGAACAGATCTGTTTGTTCTTTTGGTAGTCCATCGTACATTCAGCATTCTTCTCCAACACCACAATTCAAAGGCATCAATTCTTCTGTCTTCTTTGTTCATCGTCCAGGTTTTGCATGCATATGATGTGACTGAAAATACCATGGCTTGGGTCAAATGCATTTTAATCTTCAAGGTGACATTCTTACTTTTAAATACTTTGAACAAGTCTTTTGCAGCACATTTTCCCAGTGCAGTGCATGTTTTGATTTCTTGACTGCTGCTTCCAAGAGCGTTCATTGTGGACCCAAGTAAAATGGAATCCTTGACAACCTCAGTCCTTTCTCCGTTTATGACAATGTTGCTTACTGGTCCAGTTGTGAGAAGTTTTGTTTTCCTGATGTTGAGGTGGCAACCCGTACTGAAGGCTGTGGTCCTTGATCTTCGTTAGTAAATGCCTCAAATCTTCATTTCCGGCTAGTAAGGTGGTGTCATCTGCATAACGCAGGTTGTTAATGAGTCGTCCTCCAATCCTGATGCCTCCTCCTTCTTCGTATAATCCAGTTTCTGGGATTATTTGCTCGGCATACAGATTAAAAAGGTATGGTGAAAGGATACAACCCTGACGCACGCCTTTCCTGACTTTAAACCATGCAGTGTCCCCTTGTTCTGTTTGCACGACTGCCTCTTGATCCATATACAGATTCCTTAACAGTGCAATTAAGTGTTCTGGAATTCCCATTCTTCACAATGTTAGCCATAGTTAGTATGATCCACAGAGTTGAATGCTTTTGCGTAGTCGACGAAACACAGGTAAGAATCTTGCTGGTATTCTTTGCTTTCAGCCAGGATCCATGTGACATCAGTGATGATATCCCTGGTTCCACGTCCTCTTCTGAACCCAGCTTGCATTTCTGGCAGTTCCTTGTCAATATATTGTTGTCGTCGCTTTTGAATGATCTTGAGCAGAATTTTACTTGGCGTATGATATCAACAATATTGTTTGGTAATTTCTGCATTTGGTTGGATCACCTTTCTTTGGAATGATCATAAATATGGATCTTTTCCAGTCAGTTGGCCAGGTAGCTGTCCTCCAAATTTCTTGGCATAGACGAGTGAGTACTTCCAGTGCTGCATTTGTTTGTTGAAATGTCTCAATTGATATTCCATCAATCCTAGGAGCCTTTTCTTTTTTCGCCAATGCCTTCAATGCAGCTTCCACTTCTTCATTCAGTACCTTTGGTTCCTGATCATGTGCTACCTCCACAAATGGCTGAACGTCTACTAGTTCTTTCTGGTATAATCACTCTCTGTATTCCTTCCATCTTCTTTTGATGCTCTCTGAGTCATTTAATAGTTTCCCTGCAGAATCCTTCAGTATTGCAACTCAAGGCTTGAATTTTTTGTTCAGTTTTTTCAGCTTGAGAAATGCAGAACGTGTTCTTTCTGGTTTTCCACTTCCAGCTCTTTGCACATGTCATTATAATTCTTTTGTCTTCTCAAGCTGCTCTCTGAAACCTTCTGTTTAGGTCTTTTACTTTGTCATTCTTTCCTTTTGCTTTAGCTGCTCGACGTTTAAGAGGAAGTTTCAAAATCTTCTCTGACATCCAATTTGGTGTTTTCTTTCTTTCCTGTCTTTGTAATGACCTCTTGTTCTCTTCATGGATGATGTCTTTGATGTCATTCCACAGTTTGTCTGGTCTTCAGTCATTAGTGATCAGCACATCAAATCTGTTCTTGAGATGGTCTTTAAACTCAGGAGGGATATACTCAAGGTCATACTTTGGCTCTCGTGGACTTGTTCTAGTTTTCTTCATTTTCAACTTCAATTTGCCTATGAGCAGTTGATCATCTGTGCCACAGTCAGCACCTGGTCTTGTTGGGATTGCTGATATGGAGCTTTCCCATTGTCTTTTTCCACAGATGTAGTCAATTTGGTTCCTGTGTATGCCATGTAGTGTGGTCCATGTGTACAGTCACCATTTGTTAAAAAAGGTATTTGCAATGAAAAAGTCATTAGTCTTGCAAAATTCTGTCATGTGATCTCCAACATTATTTCTGTCACTGAGGCCGTGTTTTCCAACTACCAATCCTTCTTCTTTGTTTCCAACTTTTGCATTCCAGTCACCAGTAATTATCAATGCATCCTGATTGCATTTTTGATCAATTTCAGACTGCAGAAGCTGGAAAAAATCTTTAGCCTCTTCGTCTTTGGCCTTAGTGGTTGGTGCATAAATTTGAATAATAGTTGTATTAGCTAGCCATCCTTGTAGGCATATGGATATTATCCTATCACTGACAGTATTCTACTTCAGGACAGATCTTGAAATGTTCTTTTTGATGATGAATGCAACACTGTTCCTGTTCAAGTTTTCGTTCCCAGCATAGTTCTCCCCAAGAATATGTGTGGTAATTTGGTTAGGCCAGGATTCCCTATATTCTGTGATTGCCCTCCATTTTGTGATTTTCTGATGCTGTAAATCCTGTATGATTGTCGGATTCACAATGGCCAAAACCTGTCCATCTCAGCTCACTAATGCCTGGGATGTCCATGTTTATGTGATCCATTTCATGTCTGACGATTTCCAGTTTTCTTAGATTCATACTTCGTACATTCCATGTCTGATTATTAGTGGATGCTTGCGGCTGTTTCTTCTCATTCTGAGTCATGCCACATCAGCGAATGAAGATCCCAGAGGCCTTACTCCATCCACGTGCTTAAGATTGCCTCTGCTTTGAGGAGGCAGCTCTTCCACAGTCGTCTTCTGAGTGCCTTGCAACCTGAGGGGCTCACGTTCCAGCACCATATCTGACAATGTTCGTCTGCTATTCGTAAGGATTTCCCTGTCTAGTTTCTTTCAAAAGTAGACTGCTGGGTCCTTCTTACTAGTCTTAGTCTGGAAGCTCAGCTGAAACTTATCTATTATGGTTGACCCTGCTGGTACCTAAACACCAGTGGCGTAGCTTCCCTCATCACAACAGCAAGCAAGCCTCCACTGACAGACAAGTGGGGGCTGCTCACTCCCTCTTTACCTGATGGTGTTACCCTGCTTACCTGATGTTATTGACCTCCCCACCCAGTGCCATTACTCTCCTTACCTGATGCTGTTATCTGCCTTGCATGATGCTGTTTACCCTCCTTCCTGATGCTGTTATCCTGCTTACCTGATGCTGTTATCTGCCTTACCTGATGCTCTTACCCTCCTTCCTGATGCTGTTACCCTCCTTCCTGATGCTATTACCCTCCTCGCGTGATACTCTTACCCTCCTTCCTGATGCTGTTACCCTCCTTCCCGATGCTGTTACCCTCCTCACCTGATGCTGTTACCCTCCTTCCCGATGCTGTTACCCTCCTCACCTGATGCTCTTACCCTCCTTCCTGATGCTGTTACCCTTCTAGTTCATTATTCTTCTTTAATAGTGCTTTACTTCTCCAGGGCCTCTTCCCTTTCCATGTAAAACTAATGGCTAGTTTGTATATCTATTTAAAGAATGTTGTTGGTATTTGGATCAGGACTACACTGTATTTGTAAAATGCTTTGGTTAGAATTGTCGTTTTCACAGTATTGAGTCTACCTATCCCTGAACATGGTATTGTTTTCCATTTATGTAAATCTCTTGGCCTCTTACAGTAATGTTTTATAGTTTTCTTTGTGTAGGTTTTTTACATCATTGATTAGATGTATTCCTAAGTATTTTTTTTTAGGGACTATTATGAATAAAATTGTTTTCCTGATTTCCTTTTCATCATTCTTTTTATTGGTTTACAGAAAGTCACCTGCTTTTTGTATGTTTATCTTGTATACTGTTGAATCTTTCTGTTAGTTCCCGTGGGTTTCTCATGTAGTCTTTTTGGTTCTTCGTGTATAGTGTAACAACAACAACAAACCCACTGCTGTTGAGTCGATTCCAACTCATTGTGACCCTATAGAACAGAGTAGAACTGTGTCATAGAGTTTTCAAGGAGCACCTGGTGGATTTGAACCAAAAGGTTAGCAGACATAGCCCTTAACTACTACACCACCCGGGTTCCCTGTGTATAGTATATCACTGCAGATAGGGACAGTTTAACTTCTTCATTTGGATGCCTTAACTTCAATTTCGATGCCTGCTATTTCTTTTTCTCACCTTATTGCTCTAGCTAGGACTTCCAGCACGGTATTAACACACATGGGATTTTTAAAAAGATGCCAAGTCCTGTTCACCAGTTCAAAAATTGCATGGGTATCACAGGAGCCACAGCCAGTCATTGTCAGGCCAGCGGGGCCAGGATTAGGGTGAGCCCTCCTTCCAGAAAGCTGAGCAGGCCAGGTGACAGGAGGCAAGCCATGGATGGCTGCGGCAACATCTGGAGCTCACTACTTTTGGGAAACCTTTCACTGTAAAGCAGTTATCCCACACCCAATCATTTAGGTTAGAGGGAGGATGAAAAGGAGTAACAACAAAACCTCTGCATTCACAGCACTGAGGCCTACTGGGACAGGGCATGAGGATGAATTTGCAAGCAGTGGCAGAACTGAGGGAAACAGTAGGGGGAGACTAATATTGCCAAGCAGGTGAATTATAGAAGGGACAATAATGAGAGTTATTATCTTGACATATACTTCAAAGTTTCCTTGAGACCACAAAGTAAGTAGAGCCAGATTGGCAGAATGCAGGGGAGGATATGGAACTTGGAAAAAGCTTAGAGATAAGACAGCATACCCTAGCTTAGAGAGTGCCCCCTAGCACAGCAATGGTTTCTAGAACTTTCTGTGATGATAGAAATAACTCTGTCTGCACTCTCCAATATGCTAACCTCTAGCCACATGTGGCTTGTCATGGATTAAATTGTATCTCCCCAAAAATACATGTAGTAATTTGGTTAGGCTGGGATTCCCTGTACTCTGTGATTGTCCTCCATTTTGTGATTTTCTGATGCTGTAAATCCTAATCTCTGCCTGTGATCAACAGAGTGGATTATGTTAGAGAGGATTAGGGTGGGACTGTAAATCCCTTCCGTAGATCACCTCCCTACTCCGTTGTAAAGGGAGTTTCCCTGGAGTGTGGCTTGTACCACCTTTTAATCCTACAAGGGATAAAAGGAAAGGGAAGCAAGCAGAGAATTGGGAACCTCACATCATCAAGAAAGCAGTACCAGGAGAAAAGTGCATCCTTCAGACCTGAGGTTCCTGCACCGAGATACTCCCCAACCAAGGAATGATGCAATACAAGGACTTTCCTCCAGAGCTGACAGAGGAAAAGCCCTTTCCCTGGAGCAGACACTCTGAATTTGGACTTGTAACCTATTGTACCATGTAATAATAAACTTTGCTAAAGCCATCCACTTTGGTATTTTTGTTAGAGCAGCACTAGCTGACTAAAACATGGGTTTTAAGCATTTGAAATGGGACTAATGCAACTGAGGAACTGAATTTTTAAATTTTTATTTCATTTTTAATGAATTAAAAGTTAACTAGCCACATGTAGCTAATGACTACCCCAAGGGGCAGTGTAATTCTGTGGTCTCAGTTGACACTGGTGAATGAAAGTAGTTTACTGCAGTGGTTAAAAGCACAGACTTTGAAGGTGGGCATCCCTGGCATAAATCCTGGTTTGCTGTTGACTCACCATTCAAAATAGGTCAAGCTACCTAACCTCTTTGAGCTCATTTACCCATCTGTGAAATGGAGATCATAACAGCACTTGTATCACAGAGGTTCTGTGGGATGAAATAATCCATGCAAAACCCTTTAATGTGCTTGGAATTAGTGGAGCATTTACTAAATGTTTCTTGTTGATGTATTTTTAGTATTAGCCCTAGAATCTTATTTTCTGGGCTTTGGCCCTAGTCATTGCACAGTAAAGAGTCAGCCTACCTGGTTGGTGCCTAGAGATGTGAGGCTAGTGATCTTTGCCTTAATTGACTCCCTTGACTTCCAGAGCCAAGACACTCTTATCTGAGCCTGACTGTGTTCTGAACTCTGACCTAAATGAGATTTTTTTAAAAAAAATATTTTATTGTACTTGAAGTGAAAGCTTACAATCCAAATAAATTTACCATATGAAACCACACCTGCACCACTCTGCAACTGTAACTGCTTCACCCTTACCGCCCTGTGACAGCACGCTCCTCTTTTGACCCTGTACCTCCCACAGCCACTCAACCACCACCTGTCTTCCTACACCTTCTCATCTTGCCTCTAGATGAGAGCTGCTCAGACAGTCTCATGTATACATTTAAGCCAAGACGCACATTCTTCACCAGCATCACTCTGTGTCTTACAGTCCAGTCCAATCTTTGTCTGAAGAGTTGGCTTCAGTACTGGTTTCAGCTCTGGGCTAACAGAGTTTGGGGGCCATTTTCTCAGGGGACCATCCAGTCTGTTGGACCATCAAGCATGATCTTTTAATTGAGTTTGGTTCTCCAAACCCATTTTTCTCCTGCTACATCAAGAACTTTATGTTATGTTCCCTGTTAGGGCAGTCATTGGTGGAGGCTGGGCACCATCTGTATCTTCAGATCTCATGCTGATGTAATCTTTGGGTCACATGGCACCTTTTGTTTGCTGGGCTTATAATTTTCCTTATGTCATTGATGTCCTTAATTCTGTCTGCTTCAGGTGTATTGGAACCAGTTGATGCTACCTAGATGGCCACTTGCTAGCTTTAAGATCCACGACGCCACTTACCAAAGTGGTATGCAGATCATTTTCTTTAAAACAAACAAACAAACAAACAAAAACCTTAGTTATACCAATAAGCCCAGATGCACTCTGTAACTGTGGTCACCAGATCCCTGTCCCTGCTACTCAGTCCTTCAGAATGTCTGGTTGTATTTAGAAGACATTTTAACCTTTGGTGTAGTCCAGTTGTGCTAACCTCACTGTTACTGTGTGTCACTCCCTTTACCTAACCCAATTCCTATCTTCTATCTAATCTATGAATACCCCTTTCCCTCCCTTCTCTCCCTTGTAACCATCAAATGTATTTTCTTCTGTGCTTAAGCCTTTTCTTAAGCCCTTATAATAGTGATCTCACAATATTTGCCCTTTTGCAACTAATGTCACTCAGTATAATGTCTTCCTGATTCCTCCATGTTATGAGATGTTTCCTAAGATTCTCATTATTCTTTGTTATTGTATGAATATACCATAGTTTGTTTATCCATTCATCTGTTAATAGTCACCGGGTTCACTCCATCTTTTTGCTATTGTGGACACTGCTGCAGTAAACATTGGTGTGCATGCATATGTTTGTGTGACAGCCCTTATTTCTCTAGGATATGTTCCAGGAAGTGGGATTACTGGATCAGTGTCTCTATTTCTAGCTTTTTAAGAAAGTGCCATATTGATTTTCAAAGTGGTTGTACTATTTTACATTTCCACCAGCAGTGTAGAAGAGTTCTAGTCTCTCTACAACCTCTCCGTTTATTATTTTGTGTTTTTTGGATTACTGCCAGCCTTCCTGAGGTAAGATGGTATTTCATGGTAGCTTTGATCTGGATTTCTCTAATGACTAATGATGGTGAATTTTTCTTCATGTATCTATTAGCATCCTGGATGTCTTCTTTGGTGAAGTGCCTGCTCATAGACTTTACCCATTTCTTTAATTGGGTTATTTGTCTTTTTCTTGTTGAGGATTTGCAGTACTTTGTAGATTATGGAGATTAGACACTGATCAGATACATAGCAGCCAAAAATTCTTTCCCAGTGTGTAGGTACTCTTTATTTTTTTGGTGAAGTCTTTGGATGAGCATAAGTGCTTGATTTTTAGGAGTTTACAGTTTTCTTTTTTCTCTTCTTATGTTTGTACATTACTGATAATATTTTTTAGTCTGTTTTGGCTGGCTGGCTTTATGCAGTATATTCAGGCTACTAGTGTTGTTCCTATTTTTTTCTTCCATGGTCTTTATCCTTTTAGATCTTATATTTAGTTCTTTGATCAGTTTTGAATTAGCTTTTGTCCATGGTATCCAGTTATACTAATACCATTTGTTAAAAGAGACTCCTTTTCCCTAGCTGATGGACTTTGGACCTTTGTCAAATATCAGCTGCTCTTAGATGGACGATGTTAGTATCTGGATTCTCAATTCTGTTCCACTGATCTTTATATCTATTTTTATATCAGTACTGGGCAGTCTTGACTATCGTGGTAGTGTAATAGGTTTTAAAGTCAGGTAGAATGAGGCCTCTCACTTTGTTCCCAAATGAGATTTTGAAATGACAGGAAAGATGAAATAGTCAAGGTCAAAATGATGTTGTTGTTAAGATACCATTGAGTCAGTTCTGCCTCCTAAAGATGCTATGTATAGTAGAATGAAACGCTGCCCAGTCCTGTACCATGCCCGTAATCATGATTATTATGCTGGAGCCCGTTATTGCAGCCACTGTGTCAGTCTGTCTGGTTGACAGTCTTCCTCTGTTTCGCTCACCTTCTACTTTACCAAACATGATGTTATTTTCTAGGGACCAATCCTTCCTGGCAGAATGTCTAAAGTATGTAAGATGTAGTCTTGCCATCCTTGCCCGTGAGGAACACTCTGGTTGTACTTTTTCCAAGACAGATCTGTTTATTCTTTTAGCACTCCATGGTTTGTTCAACATTCTTCTCCAGCACTACAAATCCAAGTCATCATTTCTTCTGTCTTCCATGTTCATTGTGTAGCTTTCACATGCACATGATGCGAATGAAAATGCCATGGCATGGGTCAGGTGCACCTTAGTCTTCAAAGTGCTATCTGGGCTTTTCAACACTTTAAAGAAGTCTCTTGTAGCAGATTTTTCCAATGAAATGCATCTTTTGATTTCTTGACTGCTGATTCATCAAATAAGATGAAATCATTGACAGCTTCAGACTTTTCTCCATTTATCAGAATGATGTTGCTTATTGGTCCAGTTGTGAGAGTTTCTTGTTTTCTTGATGTTGAAATGCAGTCCATACTGAATGATATGGTCTTTGATCTTTATCAGTAAGTGTTTCAAGTCCTCCTCACTTTCAGTAAGCAAGGATGTATCTTCTGCATAAAACAGGTTGTTAATAAGACTTCTTCCAATCCTGGTGCCCCATTCTACTTCATACAGTCCAGATTCTCAGATTATTTTCTCAGCATACAGATTGAATAAGTATGGTGAATGGATACAACCCTTAAACACATCTCACCTTACACTAAGCATGCAGCATCCCCTTGTGCCATTTGAAGATTGCCTTTTGATCTATGTAAAAGTTCTTCATAAGCACAATTAAGTGTTCTGGAATTCCCATTCTCCACAATGTTATCCACAATTTGTTATGATCTGTGTAGTCAAATGCCTTTGCATAGTCAATGAAACGCAAGTAAACATCTTTCTGGTATTCCCTGCTTTCAGCTAAGATTCATCTGACATCAGCAGTGGTATCCTTGGTTCCACGTCCTTTTCTGAATCCAGCCTGAATATCTGGCAATTCCCTGTCAGTATACTGCTGCAGCTGCTTTTTAATGACCGTCAGCAAAATTTTACTTGCATGTGGTTTTAATGAGAAAATCCACTGCCACTAAGTCAAATCTGACTCATACTGACCCTGTAGAACAAAGAAGAACTGCTCCATAGAATTTCCAAGGAACACCTAGTGGATTTGAACTGCCAGCCTTTTGGTTAGCAGTTTGATAATTTCTGCATTCATTGGATCACCTTTCTAGGGAATGGTCATAAATACAGATCTCTTTCAGTCCGTTGGCCAGGTGGCTATCTTCCAGATTTCTTGACATAGATGAATGAGCACTTCCAGTGCTGCATCCATTTGTTGAAATATCTCCATTGATTTTCTGTCAGTTCCTGGAAGCTTGTTTTTTTTGCCAGTGTCTTCAGTGCAGACTGGAGTTCTGCCTTCATTACCATCAGTTCCTGATTGCATGCTACCTCTTTAAATGGTTAAACATCAACCAGTTCTTGGTATAATGACTGTATTTCTTCCATCTTCTCTTGATGCCTCCTGTATCATTTCATATTTTCACCATAGAATCCTTCACTATTGAAACTTAAGGCTTGAATTTTTTCTTTCAATTCTTTCAGCTTGAGGAATGCCGAGCATGTTCTTCTTTCTCCGTTTTTTGTTTTTTTTTTTTATCTCTAGCTATTTGCACATGTCATTGTTACACTTCACTTTGTCTTCTTGAGGTACCCTTTGAAATCTTCTGTGCACTTCTTTTACGTTGTTATTTCTTTTTTTTGCTTTAGCTATTCAGCATTCAGGAGCAAGTTCTGAGTCACTTCTGACATCCATTTTGGTCTTTCCTTCCTTTTTTTTTATGATTGTGATTGAGTGAAAGTTTACAATACTATTCGAATTTGCATGCCTGTCTATCTGCAGCTTCTTGTGCTCTCCTTGCCCAGTGACAGCACTCTCCTCCTTTCCTTTCCATACATATCGTATCTTCTTAACAATCTCCTGTCCCCTCCGCTTCACCCTCTCCACTCCTGTCTAGTAAGAGGCCAGTAGGACAGCATCCTATAGATGCATAGTCCTATAAAGTGCACACATGATGTGGTTATTCTGTGTCCCCAAGTCCAGTCCATTCCTATCCGAAGAGTTGACCTCAGTAGTGATCTGTGATCAGGGGCAGCATCAAGTCCAGAGTCCACACTTGCAGGGGGTCTCCCAGGCCTTCAGACCATCAGTTGCAGTCTTTTAGTGGAGTTCTTAGGTTGCACTCTTTTTTCTCGTCTTGCCACTGGGACTCAACACTGTGAGCCCCATCACAGCTATCATTGGTGGTGGCCAGGCACCATCTGGTTCCTCTGGTCACATGTTGATACAGTCATCCATTCACGTGGGTCTTGCTGTCTTCTGGGCTCTTTTTCCCTCATGTCATTGTTGTCCTTGGTGATCATCTGTTCAGGTGAATTGGGATAATTTGGTGTGCCTCAGATGGCAGCTTGCTAGCTTTTAAGACCCTAGACACTGCTCACCAATATGAGATGTAGAAAACTCTTAGCAATAGGCTAGTTATGCCAGGGGGCCTTGGTGTCCCCTGAGAGCATGGTCCCAGACCCCCACCCCTGCTACTCTCGCCTTGCAGTATTAGGTTAAGATTGGAAGAGTTTTCAGCTTATGTTGAAGTCCAGTTAAATCGATCTTTTTTCTTTTTCTTTTTTTATTTAATATGACTGAGTGAAAATGTACATTCCTGTATAAATTTACACGCCCACCTATATGCAGCTTCCACTGCTCTCCCGGCCCGGTGACAGCACACTGTTCCTCTCTGCTCCATACATGTCTCATCCTCCCAACAGTCTCCTTTCCCCTCCTTTCCACCCATTCTCCTTCTTCCAGCCAGAGGTCAGCAGGATGATATCCTATAGATGTATAGAACCATAAAGTGCATCCAATATATGGTCACTCTGCATCGTCAAGTCCAATCCATTCGTGTCTGAAGAGTGGACCTTCGTTATGATTTATGGGCAAGGGCAGCATGAGGGCCAGGGGCACTGTCACTGATTTCACCCAACCAAATTTCTATCAGCTATCTAATCTGTAACCAATCCTCTGTTTCCCTCTTTCCACTCCTTTGCAGCCCTCAAGCAGTCTTCTGTAAATGAGTCTGTTTTTAAGTCCTCATAGTAGGAGTCTCATACAATATTTGTCCTTATGCCACTGACTGATTTCACTCAACATAATGTCTTCCAGTTGAAACTAGGTGTGAAATGCTTCCTAAAATCATCATTGTTCTTTATCATTGCACAGTGTTCCACTGAGTATATATACCATAGTTTGTTTATCCATTCGTCTGTTGTTGGGTTTCTGGGTTGATTCCATCTTGTTGCTATTGTGGACTATGCTGCAATAAACATTCGTGTGCATGTCTCTGTTTGTGTGGATGCCCTTGATTGTGTAGGATATATTCCAAGCAGTGGGATTATTGGGTCAAATGGTCTATCTATTTCCAGCTTTTTAAGGAAGTGCCAGATTGCTTTCCAAAGAGATTGTACCGTTTTGCAATCCCACCATCAGTGTAGGAGAGTTCCAGTTTCTCCGCAGCCTCTCCTGCATTTCTTGTTTTGTGTTTTTTGGATCATGGCCGACCTTGTTGGGGTGAGATGATATCTCACTGTAGTTTTGATTTGAATTTATTTAATAGCTAATGATCATGAGCATTTCCACATGTGTTTTTTGGCTGCCTGGATATCCTCTTTAGGAAAGTGCCTCCTTTCTTTCTTGTCTTTTAAATGACCTTTTGCTTTGTATGATGTCCTTTGTGTCATCCCATAACTTGCCTGGCTTTAGTCATTAGTGAGCAATACATCAAGTCTGTTTTTGAGGTGGTTTCTAAGTTCAGGTGGGATATACTCAGGGTTGTACATTGTCTCTCATAGACTTGTTCTCATTTTCTTCAGTTTCAGTTTGAATTTGTATATGAACAGTTGGTGGTCTGTGCCACAGTCAGCACCTGGTCTTGTTCTGACTGTAGATATCGAGCTTTTCCATTGCCTCCTTCCATAGATGTAGTTGATTTGATCCTGTGTATCCATCTGGTGAGGTCCATGGGTATACTTTCCATTTATATTGGTTAAAAAAAGGGTTTACAATGCAGAAGTTACTGGTATTGCAAAATTCTATCACGCAGTCTTCGGCATCATTTCTGTCACCAAGGCCATATTTTCCAGCTATTAATGCTTCTTCCTTATTTCCAGCTTTTCAAATCACTAGTAATTATCAGTGCATTCTGATTGCATTTTTGATCAGTTTTGTATTGCTGGATCTGGTAAAAATCTTCAGTTGCTTCATCTTTGACCATAGTGGTTGGTGCGTAAATTTGAGTAATAGTCGTATTAACTGTTCTTCCTTGTAGGTGTATGGATGTTATCCTATCACTGACAGCATTGTACTTCAGGACACATCTTTGTGTGTGTGTGTGTGTGTGTGTGTGTGTGTGTGTGTGTGTGTGTGTGGTGAATTAAGAACATTTTTACAGTCTATATCATGTTGCCATATAAAACCCAGAACTTTCAGCTCTATTCTATTCTAGCTACCCCTCAACACATGACAGCACACTTCCTCTTTCATTCAGAACTTCCTGTGACCTTTTGGTAAAGGTCTAGCCCTCTTGAGCCAATCAACTCAGTTGTAGCAAAGTATCCCTTAGACAAGCACATATACATGTTTAAAGGTTTATTCACCTCTAGTACCACTCTGTGTTTTGTATGGTCCAGGTCAGTCTTTGGGGAGCTGGCCCTGATGCTGGATGCATTTTGGGGTTAGATAGTCTGGGGCCATGCCCCCAGGAGGCCCTTTATTCTGAAAGACCATCAAGTGTGGTCTCTTAGTAGAGTTCTAGCTCTGCCCTCTACCCCATCACCCACTGAGGACACATCTTTAAATGTTCTTTTTAATGATGACTGCAGCACCATTCTTCTTCAAGTTTTCATTCCTGGCATAGTAGACCATCTGATTATATGATTCAAAATAGGCAGTGTCAGTTCATTTTAGCTCACTAATGCCTAGGATATTGATGTTTATTCATTCCATTTCATTTGTGACAATTTCCATGTCCAGTTTGCCTAGATTCATACTTCATACACTCCAAATTCTGATTATTAGTGGATGTTTGCAGCTGTTTCTTCTCATTTGGAGTCATTCCATGTCAGCAAATGGAGATTGTGAAAGTTTGACTTCATCTATATGATTTAGGTCGACTCTACTTTGAGGAGGCAGCTCTCCCTTAGTTGTCTTTTGAGTGCCTTTCAACCTGAGGGCATATAGTCTGACACTATATCAGACAGTGCCACACTGCTCTTCATAAGGTTTTCACTAGGTAATTCTTTTCAGAAGTAGACTATTGGGTCCTTTTTCCTAGTCTGTCTTAATCTGGAAGCTCAGCTGAAACCTGTTCACCACGGGTGACCCTGTTAGAATCTGAATATCAGTGGCATAGCTTTGAGCATCACAGCAAAATGGAAACCTTCACAGCAGGACAAACTGACAGACACATGAGGAAGGTCAGAATATTAACATGGAAAATTAAGTGCCCCCATTCCCAATTTCCCATTCATTGGGCAGGCAGTTTTTAATCTTACAGAGAGGTTCTATAGCTTAGTGATTACAAGCACAGTCTCTGGAGGTAGACTGTCTGGGCTGGTCTTTTAGCCTCTTGAATCCTCTGTTTCCTTATTTGTCAGTTGAAGATAACAACGGTACCTGTTTCATAGGGTTGTTGTAAAAAGATTCTTATCAGTCTGTACATGTAAAGTACATAGACTAGTTCCTGGCACTGATAAGCACTTGATAATTATTAGCTCTTGTGATTACTGTGTGCTAGGCCCCGTATTGTTATTGTTGTTGGGTGCCATAGAGTCAATTCCAACCCATAGTAACCCTATGTCGCAAGGTTGAACTGCTTCATAGAGATTCCTACACTGTAATATTTACGAAACTAGATTGCCAGGTTTTCCTACCATAGAACGTCTGGCTTTGTTCAAATTGCAGTCAGTGGAGTCCTTAATAGTTGTGCCTCAAGGGCTCCTTAGGCAGTACATTGGGTTCTGAAAAAACAAAGTTGTTATTTCTGCTCTCCTTAAATTTATAGGGTAGTAAAAAGAAAACAGAAAATCCTATACCCTAGTAGAGGGAGAAAAATGCAGGAACATACAAACACAGTAAGTTGTCACAGATAACAAAGATGGAAGCATGCAGAGGGCACTGAGGAGGCATCAAAAAGCGAGAGGTCAAACTGACTTGGCTCAAGGGAAATCCAGAAAAATTTCATAGAGCTGGAGGAGAACAGGTGGTAATGAGATATACTGTACATAAATGTTTACAGGCATAAACTAATGAGTCCAGAAAACTGAAGGCAACTGGCAAATTCTTATGTCTAGGATGGTAGGGAGTGAGAGTTCAGTGGAAGATGAGATTGGAAAGGCTGGCAGGAGAAAAGTCTTGAGGGATGTTATATGCTGAGTTTAAGAATTTGTACTTTATCTTCAACACCGGGAAACAATTGAAGGGTTTTAAGTAGAGACATACCAAGATGAAGACATTTTAGAGAGACCTTACTGGAGGGGATGGAGGGTGAGATTAGAGGCAGAGACACCAGCTAGGAGACTCTTAAAGTGACCCAGACTAGATGATGAGGTAATAAACTAAGGTAACTGTTACAGAAATGGAAAGGTAGAAAATGGTATCAGAGATGTTAAGAGATCCAGCTGACTGATAAACAGGTAATACAAAATACAGAAGGAGAACTAAGTTTGGAGAGTAAGTTCATGAGGACATTTCAGGTAAGTTGGGACAGGTACATATAGTTCTTATTCAGCCTTACTTTAATGGAAGAAGCAGTTTTACTCTGACTTCTAGGGTCACTATGAGTTGGACCCAACTTGACAGCAGTGGGTTAGTGGAAGAAAAGGCTTGAAGCCTTTAAAAGCATTTAAAAGCTGTGCATGCAGCAAGTGAAGGTGATTGTGATGAAGAATTTGTTCCAAGTAGAGTTTGGTTAGTCGATTCAAAGTGAGGGCAGATGTGTGTAACATTAAAGGACAAATACGAGTTGTCCAGAAGTCAGGCAGTTCAGATCTCCCAGGTATTCCTCGGAAACTATGGGGCAGTTCTTACTGTATTCAATATTTTTTCAAACACCACAATTCAGATGTGTCAATTCTTCTTCAGTCTTTCTTGTTCATTTTCCGGCTTTCCCATACATATGAGATAATTGAAAATACCATGGCTTGGGCCAGGTACGCCTTAGTCATCAAGGTGACATTTTTGCTTTCTAACACTTCAAAGAGGTCTTTTGCCACAGATTTTCCCAGTGCACTGTATTGGTTGATTTCTTAACTATTGCTTCCATGGGCATTGATTGTTGATCCAAGTAGAATGAAATCGTTGACAACTTCAGTTTCTTCACTGTTTGTTATTATGTTGTTTATGGTCTCACCACCCATCTGTCAGTTTGTTGCACTGTGGTGGGTTGCATTTTGTTACGATCCTAAAAGCAATGCCCCTGGCATTCATATACTAGCATGGTCACCTATTGTAGATAGGTTTAAGTAGAGCTTTTAGACTAAGACTAGGAAGAAAGGATTGGTGATCTACTTCCAAAAATTAGCCACTGAAAACCTTATGGATAACAACAGAACAATAAGACATAAACCTTATATAAATATCTGAACTTATACTACTCGTCTTGTTCACTGTTTCCCCAGCTGTGATTTGTTCTGTCCTCAGGGCCTTAGCAGTGTGCTTGAAATGTTCTTCCCCTATCATCTTTCTTATCATCCAACCCTTAGCTTCAGTGTAAGTTCCTCAGAGGGGCCTTGCTTGATCATCCCAACTAAGTGGTCCCCTACCTGGTCAATATGTCATCGTTTCCCCCTGTTTTATTTTCTTCTTAGCACTTAACGTTATCTGAAATGTCCTGTTCCCTTTATTGATGGCTTTCTTTATTAACTGTCTTCCCACCACTGTAATGTAAACTCCCTGAGTAGTGGCAACCTTGTTGGCTTCGTGCTTGCTGAGTCTCTAGCATCTGTCGTGGTACTTAGTAGGTGCTTATCTTAGTCATATAGTGCTGCTGTAACAGAAATACAACAAGTGGGTAGCTTTAAAGAACAGAAATTTGTTTTCTCATAGTTCTGGAAGCTAACAATCAAAATCAGGGTCTCAGCCATGTGGATTCTTTCCTTATCGGCAGCCCCAGTCATCTTGGGTTTCTTGGTAATCCTCACATGGTATCTGTCTTCCCTCGTGTGTGAGCCTAACTTGCTCTTTTTATAACTCAGAAGTGATTAGGTTTAGGGTACATTCTACACTGACATATCCTCATTAACACAACAAAGAAAAACCTGTTCCTAAGATGGATTATGTCTACAGGTTCTAGGGGTTAGGATTCCAACACATATTTTGGGGGACACAGTTCAATCCATAACAGTGCTCAATGAATATTTGTTGAATTAAAGAGCTGAAATATAGAAGGGATTATTGGCATGAAGAGGAATATACTATCTACGATTATTTCATGGAGAGCCTAAAGGGTAAAATGAGGATTGTAAAGGGATGGGCAGAGCAAGGAATTCCTACAAAAGCAATTTGAAGGAAGAACCAGAGTGGTAGGAGGAGAAACAGAAAAGTGTGATGTTGCAGAAAGAAATTCCATTTTCCTCTCCAGAAGTAACCAGTGCTAACAGATGGGTGGATATCCTTCCAAATCTTGTTTTATAGATTTATATATATTCACAAATGTTTATATTACATGTCTGTGTATTTTGGGTTTTATGTAAATGAGTTCATAATACACATATTCTTCTATAACTTGCTTTAAGAAATACCAGCTTTATTGAGCTATAATTCACATACCACACAATTTACATATTTAAAATGTACAGTTCAGTGGTTCTTTAATATATTCATAGAGCTACATAACCATAATTACAATCAAGCTTATAACATTTTTGTCACTCAAAAAGAAACCCCATGCCCCTTAGCAGTCATTCTCCATCCCCTCTGTTTTAGTCAGCTTGTGCTGGTCTAACAGAAATAACACAGAGTGGATGGCCTTAACAAGGAAAAGTTTATTCTTACACAGTCCAGTCAGTTACAAGTCCGAATTGAGAGTGTCAGTTCCAGGAGAAGGCTTTCCCTCTGTCAGCTGTGGAGGGAAGTCCTTGTGTTGCATCAGTCTTTGTCCAGGGGGCATCTTGGTGCAGGAACCTCAGATCTGAAGGATGCACTCTTCTCCTGGTGCTGCTTTCTTGATGGTATGAAATTTCCAATTCTATGTGTGCTTCTCTCTCTTTTTATCTCCCTTAGGATGAAAAGATAAAGGGTGGTACAAACCACACTGCAGTGAAACTCCTTTAGCAAGGGTGTTGTCATCCCACCCTAATTCTCTTTTAACATAGTCATCTTACCTATTAGCCATAGGTAGAGATTAGCATTTACAGCATCGGAAAATAACAAAATAGAGGACAATCATAAAATATTGGGAATGATGGCCCAGCCACATGGCTACACACATTTTTGGAGGGATAAATTGTAATATAAACAGTTGATTCTGACTCATAGCGACCCTATAAGACAGAGTAGCACGGCCCCCTAATGTTTTCAAGGAGTGCCTGGTAGACTTGAATTGCCAACCTTTGGATTAGCAGTTGTTATCAGTTAACTACTACGCCAGCAGGGTTTCCACTTCTTGAACACTAGCCCTAAAAAATTAGTAATCTACTTTATGCCTGTGTACATTGCCTGTTTTGGATATTTGTTAGAAATCAAAATATACAATATGTGGTCTTCCCTGACTGGCTTCTTTAATTTAACACAATGTTTTCAAGGCTCATCTGTATTGTAGCATCAGTCAGAACATCATTTTTTTCATGGCTGAATGATATTTCATGGTATGTATATACCACATTTTTTTTATCCATTCATCAGTTGATGAACATCTGGATTGTTTCCACTTTTTGTCTCTTATGAGTAATGTTGCTGTGAACATTCAGTTACAAGTTTTTGTGTGGACATATGTTTTCATGTCTCAGGTATACATCTAGGAGTAGAACTATCTTTTGAGAAACTGCAGAATGTTTTCCAAAGTATCTGGACAACTTTACATTCCCACCAGTAGTGTATGAAGGTTCCAGTTTCTGCATATCCCTGCCCACATTTGTTAATATCCATCTTTTTATTGTAGCTGTGTGAATAGGTATAATATTATTTGCTTTTTTATTTAATGTGTCTTTAGTATTTTTCCATATTAGTACATAGATTTATTGCATTGTAACTGTTACTTGGTTAGTATTCCACAGACACCATGCTTTTCAGGGTGCTCCTATCTATACCATTGTATTATTCTCTTTATCAGAGCAGAGCAGCCTGGATGTGCAGACAGTGATGGTGGATGAATGGGTTGACCTAGATTTAGAAGTTGTGTGGCCGGGAAGGTAGAGAAGGCTGTTGATGGAAACAGTGAGAGAGTACTTGAAGTGAGTTATCAGTTCTGGTGGATATTAATCCTGGTGCATATGTAACAGTGACAAAGAGCTGGCATGGCTAGCATAGCATAGCGACTGGACCCCTAAAAGAAGGAGTTTTACATGAGAGTGGAAAGATGTTATTTTTTGCTTTGTTTTGCATTTATCTTTTTTCTCTGTCAGATTTATTTTTTAGATTGTATTATTCATTGTTTCATCTTCTTAAGCAGGCGATTTAGAACATAATATAGCATTCATATGACTCAGGGTGGCCATTACGACATCTGCTATTGCCTAGGACCTCTGAGGGATGCAGGGGTATGTTTCTCTCTACTAAGTGGGCCCACATTTCTCCATTTGAAACATCGGTGTATTCTTAGTTCTTCTAATGCAATTGTTTGACCAGGACTGACTGCATACATGTCATATAAAAGTTCATGGGTATTATGATGGTGATTTTTACATGCTGCTTAAGTGCTTTTATGGGTTGCTGTGTATATTATTATGAAAGAAGCTATGAGAAATCTGATATCTGGGGAAGTGTTGATGCCACCTTAATTTGGCATACACTGTTCTAAGCTAGCTTTTTAGCATGGAAGAACTTATTGAGTACATTTATATTTACCTTATCTACACTTTTTAGTGGTACAGACCTGCTCTTTTCAACACAGTAGCCACAAGACACTTGTGGATTTTTCAATTTCAATATAAATTAATTATAAGTAAATCAATTAAAATTTCAGCTCCTCAGTTGTGCCAGCCACATTTCAGTAGTCACATGTGGCTAGTGTTAACCGCGTTGGATAGCACAAAGAACATTTCCATCATCACAGAAAGTTTGGTTGGATGGCACTGGTCTAGACACTGAGCCAGTCTTCTTTCAGGTTTCATCTTTGCAGAGTAGAATGTCATGTTTTTAGTGTGTCCTTGTATAGAAGCGATGCTCCTAGTATTCCACAGCATCTTCCTGACCTCTCACATCTGATCGTGTCACTTGCCCACTGTTAGTGTATTAGTTTCCTATCACTACTATAACAACTTTCCACAAATTTAGTGACTTGTAACAAAACAGAATTACAATCTTAGAGTTCTGGAGGTCAAAAGTCCCAAATCATTTCTTTTCCTGCTTCTAGAGCCTGCTTGCATTTCTTGGCTCATGGCCCCTTTGTTCATTGTCATAACCAGCAGTAGAGCATCTTTAAATCTCTCTTTAGCTTTCTTAACTTCTGCTTCTGTCATAGATCACCTTCTCTGACCCAGACTCTCTTGCCCCCTCTTATAAGGACTCATGTGACTAGGTTGGGCCCACTCAGAAAATCCAAGATACTCTCCTCATCTCGAGGTGTGTAATCAAATCTAAAAAGTCCCTTTTATCATGTAAGATGATATTCATAGGTCCTAGAGATTAGGAGGAAACCTTGGTTGTCTAGTGGTTAAGTGCTGTGTCTGCTAACCAAAAGGTCAGCAGTTCAGATCTTCCAGGCACTCCTTGGAAACTGTGGGGTTCTACTCTGACCAATAGGGTTGCTATGAGTCAGAATCAACTCAATGGCAGTGGCTTTGGCTTTAGATATTAGGATATGGACATCTGAAGGGGTGTCATTATTCACCCTACCACAGGTAGTCTTCTCCAGTGGCATCTTGTTTTCCTTGAGGACCAGTGCCATACAGATATTCCATGGTTTAGTACAAAGGGAAAAGAATACTTAAGTATTGTATTTTCTTCCTCCATCCTGCCTGGCAACAGCAAATTTTGTTGTCCCGATTCCTCAAAATATGATGATTTTGTGAGTATAGTGGCATAGGAGTATCTGACAGGCAAAACAAATTCACAGCTTGCTCAATATTCTATCATAGTGTTTGTCCCATTGAAATATGACTGGTACTTGTATTTTAGGGCTGATCTCTGCCAGCCTGTCTTCTAAAACAAACAAACAAAAACCCTAAGAACCTCAATACATTGTCTAGATCAAAGTCTCAGAGCCTCCTAAACTTTTCTTTGTCCTTGAAAAACTGGCTGTGAGAGCCTAAGTCATTCCTAGAAGCAGCAGTGAAAACCAATGTGAAGTTGGTCACTTACTTTCAGTCTGGACAGGATGGCATAGATTTGCTTGTCCTTGGACTTCCCAGTTACGTACGTCTGTGAACCTTGGAAATAATGCAAGAAGCAGCCAAAGAAGAACTATGAAAGGTAACAAGGAAGATGTAACAGTTAGAAACCCCATTTCTGGAGGAACACCATAGGAAAATGTACCTACAACTTTTACTCAAGAGAAGAAGGTGACCGAAGCCAAACATTTTCTAAACACTAACCTCCAATCTTGGAAAAAAAAGATGGCCCAGGTAGGCTCTTTCTTCTCCTGGATTAAGTGTGAGTCCTGCTGTAAACACCAGGTGAGCCCAGGTGCTCTGACAGCTCTGGCAAAGGGGATCAACTGGGGAATCCAGCTAACAATAAATGATTAGGGGGAGTACTCCCCTTTTCTACAGGTTGGAGACTGTTCGTCACTACCCAGAGGTGCTGTACAGCTGGGGAGCACAAGCAAGTGGAAATCCTACCACAAGAAGTGACCTGGCCTAGGAAATCTCTTTATTAAGAGTACCTCTGCTCCTGAGAGACACTAGTAGGACAGGAGTTACTAGAAAGATGGATTCCACAACAAGCATGACTGAGAAAGACTGTTCCACAGATCAGAGACTCACTTCCCCCACTTAGAGACACCGGGCAGTCTGGACCGAGGAAGCACCCTTTCCTCCCATAGGCAGCAGCCAGCAAGAGTAAGTGGGAACCTCATCAGCATGAGATAAACAAAACTGAACAAATTATTGCCACAAAGGCTCTGAAAATTAAATGGTTATTGGAGTCACAGGCACAAAATGTCAGGACCTGTGGGCTAAACCTAAAGATGAAATGCCTGTTTAAATAAATAAACAAACAAACAACTCAGTTCCCTAACATAATAGCCAAAATGTCCAGAATACAACTGAAAATCTCCCATCATACCAACAACCAGGAAAATGACAACATAAATGAGAAAAGACAACTGATACCAACACCGAGATGAATCATATGTTGGGATTACCTGTCAAGGATTTTAATGCATCTTTTAAGCAATTACAAAGCCTCTTAAAACAAATGAAAAAGTAGATCATCTCAACAAATAAATAGAAGTTTTATATGTCTCTCTATATAAATGGGAATTACAGAACTGAGAAATATAATAAGGAATTAAAAAACTTGCTGGATGTGCTCAGTAATAGAATGAAAATGAGAGAAGATAGAATCAGTTAATCTGAGAGTAGATAAATCGAGTTCTTCTAATCTGAATAACACAGAGAAAATAGACAAAATATTGAACAGAGCCTTATGACCCTGTGGGAAATAACAAAACATCCAATGTTCATATCACCAGACTAACAGATAGGTACTGAAAACACAAAGAAGAAAGAAGAAAACCACAGAAGAATATCTCTTACGAATTTAGACACAATAATCCTCAACAAAATATTAGCAAACCAAATCTAACAATGTATGTTGTTGTTAGCTGTTGATTCAGTTCTGACTCATAGCAATCCTATGTACAACAGAATGAAACACTGCCCAGTTCTGTGCTATGCCCACAGTTGTTGCTATGCTTGAGCCCATTGTTGCAGCCACTGTGTCAGTCCATCTCATTGGAGAGTTTCTTCTTTTTCTCTGATGCTCTGCTTTACCAACTGTGATGCCTTTCAGGCACTGGTCCCTCCTGACAGTGTGTCTAAAGCATATCAGATGCCATCTTCTCCATCTTTGCTTTTAAGGAGCATTCTGGTTGTGCTTCTTCAAGACAAATGTCTTCATTCTTTTGGCAGCCCATGGTATATTCAGTATTCTTCTCCAACACCACAATCAAAGTCATTGATTCTTCTTCTGTCTTCCTTCCTCATTGTCCAGCTTTCCTATCCACATGATGTGAATGAAAATACCATGGCTGGGATCAGGTGCACCTTAGCCTTCAAGGTGATATCTGTGCTTTTCAATACTTTAAAGAGGTCTTTTGCACAGCTGAATGCCTTTGCATAGTCAGCAAAACACAAGTAAACATCTGTTGGTTGTTCTCTGCTTTCAGCCAAGATCCATCTGACATCACCAGTGATATCTCTGGTTCTGCATCCTCTTCTAAATCTGGCTTGAATTTCTCGCAGTTACCTGTTAATATACTGTTGCAGTCACTTTTGAATGATCTTGAGTAAAATTTTACTTGCATGAGATATTAATGATATTGTTTGATAATTTCCACATTTGGTTGGATCACTACTTTGGGGAATAGGCATAAATATGGATCTCTTCCCATTGGTTGTCCAGGTAGCTCTCTTCCAAATTTTTTGGCATAGACAAGTGAGCACTTTCAGCGCTGAATCTGTTTGTTAAAACATCTCAATTGATATTCCATCAATTCTTGGAGCCTTGTTTTTCATCAGTGATATCAGTGCAGCTTTGATGTCTTCCTTCAGTATGATAAGTTTCTGATCATGTGCCACCTCTTGAAATGGTTGAACGTCAACCAGTTCTTTCTGGTGTAATGACTCTGTGTATTCTTTGTCTTCTTTTGATGCTTCCTGTGTCATTTAATATTTTCCCTGTAAGAATCCCTGACTGTTGTAACTGGAGGCTTGAATTTTTCTTTCAGTTCTTTCAGCTTGAGAAATGCTGATTGTGTTCCTCTCTTCTGGTTTTCTATCTCTAGCTCTTTGCACATGTCATTATAATACTTTATTTTGGCTTCTTGAGGCAGCATTTGAAATCTTCAGTTTTTTTACTTCATCATTTTTCTTTTGCTTTAGCTAAAGAGTCTTTTCTGATATCCAATTTGGTTTCTCTTTCCTGTCTTTTTGAGTGACCTCTGGCTTTCTTCATGGATGATGTCCTTGATGCCATTCCACAACTCATCTGGTCTTCAGTCATTAGTGTTCAACACATCAAATCTGTACTTGAGATGGTCTCTAAACTCAGGTAGTATATACCCAAGGTTGTATTTTGGCTGTCATGGACATTTTCCAGTTTTCTTCAGTTTCAGTTTGAACAGATGGTCTGTTCCACAAGTAACCCCTGTTGTTGTGCTGACCAAGGATATTGAGGTTTTCCATCATCTCTTTCCATAGATGCAATCACTTTGTTTTCTGTGTATTGCATCTGGTGAGGTCTATGTGTATAACCCACTGGCGTTGAGTCAATTCTGACTCATAGCAACCCTATAGGACAGAGTAGAACTGCCTTGTAGAGTTTCCCAGTGGCACTTGGTGGATTCAAACTGCTAGTCTTTTGAGTAGCAGCCATAGCACTTAACCACTTCAACACCATGGTTTCCTCCATGTGTATAGTTGTTGTTTATGTTGGTGAAAAAAGGTATTTGCAATGAAGAAGTTGGTCTTGCAAAATTCTGCCATGTGATCTCCAACATCATATCTATCCTCGAGGCCCTGTTTTCCAATTACTGATTTTTCTTGTTTCCAACTTTTGCTTTCCAATCACCAGTAATTATCAATTAATCCTGACTATATATTTTATCAATTTCAGACTGCAGAAGCTGTTAAAAATCTTCAGTTTCTTCCTTTGTGGCCTTAGTGGTTGGTGTGTAAACTTGAACAGTAGCTGTATTAACTGGTCTTACTTGTAGGTCTGTGGATATTATTTTATCACTGACAGTATTGTACTTCAGTATAGAACTTGCAGTGTTCTCCTTGATGATGCATGTAATGCAGTTCCTCTTAAAGACGTCATTCCTGGAATAGTAGACCGTATATGGTTGTCCTATTCAAAATGGCCAATACCAGTCCATTTCAAGTCACTGATGTCAAAGATATTGATCTTTATTGTGTGTTACATTTCATTTTTGATGCTTTCCAATTTTCCTGTATTCATACTTTGTGTATCCCCATTTTGCTTATTAATGGATGTTGCCATTGTTTCTTCTAATTTTGAGTAGTTCCACATAAGCAAATGAAAGGCCCAAAAGATTGACTCCATCCACATCATTAAGGCTGACTCTGTTTTGAGGCAGCAGCTCTTCTCCAGTCATCTTTTAAATGTCTTCCAACCTGGGGGTCTCATTTTCCAGCACTATATCTGACAATGTTCCACTGCTATTCTTAAGGTTTTCACAGGCTAGTTCTTTTAAGAAGTTGATTGCTGGATCCTTCTTCCTAGTCTGTCATAGTCTGGAAGCTCAGTGGAAACTTGTCTGCCATGGGTGACCCCGGTGGCATCTGAATACTGGTGGCATAGCTTCCAGCATCACAGCAACACACAAGTCCCTACTGTATGACAATCTGATAGACATGTGGGGCCAACAGTGTTTAAGAGAATTACATACCATGACAAAGTAGGATATATTCTTTTTTTTTCTTTGTTATTTAACATGACTGAGTGAAAATGTACATTCCCATATAAATTTACATGCCCACCTATATGCAGCTTCCACTGCTCTCCCTGTCCAGTGACAGCACACTATTCCTCTCTGCTCCATACATGTCTCATCCTCCCAACAGCCTCCTTTCCGCTCCTCTCCACCCACTCTCCTTCCTCCAGCCAGAGGTCAGCAGGATGATATCCTATAGATGTATAGAACCATAAAGTGCAACCAATATATGGTCACTCTGCATTGCCAAGTCCAATCCATTCCTATCCAAAGAGTGGACCTTTGTTATAATTTATGGGTAAGGGCAGCATCAGGGCCGGGGACCATGCTCTCAGGGCAACCCCAAAACTGCTGGACCATCAATTGAGGTCTTTTAGTGGAGATCTCAGGATGCAGCCCTTTTTATTCTTGTGTTGCCAGTGAGACTCAACCTAGTGAGCTCCATCGTGGCGATCACTGGTGGTGGCTGGGCACCATCCGGTTCTTCTGGTCCCAAGTCGATGAAGGCACCCACTCTTGTGGGTCTCTTGGTCTTCTAGGTTGTCTTTACTGCATGTTATTTTGGTCCTCGGTGATCATCTGTTCTTGTTGAATTGGGACCATTTGCTGTGTCCCTGGATGGCAGCTTGGCAGCTTTTAAGACCTCAGACGCCACTCACCAATGTAGGGTGCAGAGAGCTCTCTTAGCAAAATGCTAGTTGTGCCAATTGGCCTCAATTTCGCCTAAGAGCATGGTCCTCTGCCGCCTGCCCCAGCTACTCTATCCTTGCAATATTGGGTTAAGATGGAAGGAGTATTCAAGTTATGCTGAAGTCCACTTAATGTTGTTCTTGTTTCTAATGAGTGCTATCACCGCTTTCTCCCAACCAGATTTCTAGCAACTATCTAAACTAAACCCTCCCCCCCTCCCCCTCCCTCCCTCCCCTCCCTTGCAGCTGTCAAAGAGTCTTTTCTTCTATACACAAGTCTGTTTTTGAAATCTTATCGTAGAGGTCTCATGCAGTATTTGTCCCTTTGTCGCTGACTACTTTCACTCAACATTAATGTCTTCTAGTTGAAACGAGGTTAGGAGATGTTTCCTGGAATCATCGTTATTCTTTATCATTACGTAGTGCTTCATTGAGTATATGTACCATAGTTTACCTATCCATTCTTCTGTTGTTGGGATGATATATTCTAAGTATGCAATACTTGTTGGATGATTGAAAATCAGTGTAATAGACCATACAAACAGGCCAAAGGAGAAAATGTGTATCAATTGATTGACACAGAAAAGTTTTTGACAAAATTCAACAATAGTTCATGGTAAAAACACTCAGTACACTAGAAATCGAAGGGAACTTTCTTAGTAAAGAGCACCTACTGAAAGCATACAGGTAACATTCTATTTAATGGTGAAAGACCGAGTAATTTCCCTCTGTGACCAAGAGAAAGGCAGGAATGTCTGCTCTCCCTGCTCTTATTCAATGTGGCACTGTATTCTAGCCCATACACAAGGAATGAAAAATATGAAGCTACACAGATTGGAAAAGAAGAAGTAAAACAGTCTTTAATGGCAATTAACTTGATTGTGTACATAGAAAATCTCAAGGAATCTACAAAAATAACTCTAGAACTAATAAGTGAATTTATACAAAGTCAACACAGAAAAACCAATCACAGTTCTGTCAACTAACAAACATGGACACAAATGAATAACGGTACTGCTTATAATTGCTTTAAAATTAAATACTTAGGTATAAATTTAACAAAAGATCTACAGGATCTGCTAAAAACTACAAGACACTGATGAAAGTAATTAAAGAGACTTTTCTGTATTAATAAATTGGAAGACTCAACATTGTAAAGATAGCAGTTATCCCCACATTGATCTATAGTTAATGACATCCTTATAAAAGTCCCAGAAAGTTTTTGGTAAACACAGGTGAGCTTTCTCAAAAAATTGTATGAAAAAGTAAAGCACCTAGAGTAAAACAGTTTTGATGAAGAGAGTGATGTGGTATGAATCAGTTTTCCTGATTTAAGTCTTATTATGTAGCTACAGTTATCAAGAGTATGGTAATGACAGAAGGATAGACACAGTGGAAAAGACTGAAGAATCCAGAAACAGACCCTCACAAATTATCTGATTTTTTATAAACGTGCAAAATTAATTCAGTAGAGGGAGGTTGATGTGATATGCAGCTGTTGAGCCGATTACAACTCACAGTGACCCTAAAGGATGGAGTAGAACTGCCTCAAGAGTTTTCGAGGAGTGCTTGGTGGATTTGAACTGCCAAACTTTTGGTTAGCAGCCGTAGCACTTAGGCACTATGCCATCAGTGTTTCTGGAGGGAAGATAACTTTTTCAATAGGTAGTGTGGGAGGAATTGGACATCCATGGGGGAAAAAAAAGCTAATAAAAAATTAACTAAAAATGGATCATGGACTTCAATGTGAACTAGAAAACTTTTAGAGAAAAAGAAGAGAAAATCTTCAGTATCTAAGGCTTGGCAAAGATCTTAGTTTTGACGCTGTAATCACAGTCCATAGAAAGGAAAACTCTTTTTGAATTTCATTGAAATTAAGAAATTTTGTAGTACAAAAGACCCTGTTAAAATGATGAAAAAAAAAGACACCTGACACAGGAGTTGATCTAGGATAAAGAACTCTCAAGACTACACACACAATTGAAAAATGAGCCAAAAAAAAAAAAAAAATGAATAGACATTTGATCTAACAGAGTACACAGATGGCAGATAACACATGAAAGATGTTCAGCATCAGAGAAATGCAAATGAAAACCTAAATGAGATATCATCACACATCTGTCAAAATGGCTATAACAGAAAATAGTGTCAACACTGAGTGTTGGTGAGGATGTGAAAAAACTGGATCACTTACACATTGCAGATGGAAATGTAAAATGGTACGGCCATTCTAGAAAATAGTTTGGAAGTTTCTTTTAAAACTAAAGATAGACTTGCCATACAACCTAGCAGTTATAGTCATGGACATTTATTCTATAGAAATGAAAACTTACACTTACACAGAAAAAGTAGACATATGTTTATTACAGTTATTTATAATAACTAAAACCTGGAATCTACTCAGAGTCTTTCAGTGGGTGAATGGTTAAACTATGGTACATCCATGCTATAGACTACTACTCAGTAGTAAAAAAGAATCAACTACTAATACACACAACAACTTCGATGAATCTCCAGGGAATGTTGCTGAATAAGAAGGAAGTTGATCTTAAAGGCTTACTATTTATATAACATTCTTCACTTGAGAATATAAAGATGGAGAATAGATTAGAGGGTGCTATGAGTTAGAGAAGGGGCAGAAGAAGATGAGAATGGTTACAAAGGGGAGCAGGAAGAATGATGGTAGTACAGTTCTGAATATTGATAGTGGTAGATAAATGAACTTATATATGTGATAAAATTACATAGAATTAAATATACACACCAATAATTACAAATATAACGAGAAATCTGAACAAAATTGGTGGATTGTGTCAATGTCACTATCCTGGTTGTGGCATTCTACTATAGTTCTGTAGAATGTTACGATGGAGAGAAACTGGGTATAGGATATCATGATATCTTGCTGTATTATTTCATAAATTACATATGAATCTACAATTATTTCAAAATAAAAGAAGTTAAAGAAAGATAAGGATAGAAAAAAAGAGTCTGAAACTTTTTACTGGAAACTGGGCTAAAGAATCTGGTTCATTGTGTAGGCATGAAACTCACTGGCCATCTGACTAATAGACTGATAGTTATAAAGAACAATTACTCCCCAGCCTAGATTTGTAGCACCTTAAGGGGCCTTTGGTAATCTGAAGAGATTTTGTTTACTTTGTGGAAATTCTCAGTAACCAAATTTAATTACAAATCACTGTCATGAAAATTACTCCATACAAATCAAAACTAAAAGAGCTGAGGTGGCTATATTAATATCAAGAGAAAATAAACTTTAAGTCAAAGACTATTAAAAGAAACAAAGAAGGGCATTATATAATGATAAAAGGATCAATACATCAAGAAGGGATAACAGTTACAAATACATATACGTCTGACAACATTAGATGACTAAGGTTTAGTCATGTCTGAAATTTCTACCATGAGATTTACCCATCTGAGCCAAAAAATTCTAGAAGACTTTTCTAAAAATTACAAATCTGCCACTAATGAAGACATGCCATTATGAAGTTGGGCCTTGAGGGATTTGAACAATACCTTTTGTGTTGTGGGAAAGGTCTGCAGGTGTGTTCATTGGTAAGGAACCCCAGTTTGAACTGGAGGTGGGACAGGGAATGACCCTCAACAGCACAGGAGATACTGGAACCCAGGGAGATGGGCTAGAAGGGAGGAATGTGCCAGAGTAGGAGATTGGACATGCTGAGAACAAACTTTGCTTATATCATAAATATGCCTCAGTCATGCCCTGGTGGGTCCCATTACTGAGGTGAATAGCTAGATGCTTTATTCTATTTTATCTGCTTACCCAGTAGCTACTAAGCAACAGCTTTGAAATACAATTAAATAGAAAAGAGTTTGTCTGTGAATCTAATGTACTTGGCCAAAACTAGGGAAAAAGCAACCTTCTGATTGCAGGTTAGAATTATTCTTTATTTAGTTTCATCTTTTATGTTTACAGCCTTTTTTCTCTTTCCCAAAGGTAAGCCATCCTTGAAGTCCTAGATTTGTAAAAGGAAGTCATCTGCCAAGTACTGAAGGCTCCATGTGGAAGGTGAGTGAGTCCATTTCTATAAGGGGAAAGATTCACTCTGAGATGGCTGTGTTTATCCCAGAAATTGGGCAGGAGGATAGTCCTTGCATGCCACATCCAAGAAGTGAGCTCCTTTTCTGCCTAGGATTAGGCCGGACCTTGGTCTTTTTCACCAGTGTTATTTTGTAACATTTGCCCACACAGACACAGGCAACCATAATGAACTAAGGATGTTTGTGTCCAATAACACAGCTAATTTCTGTCAGTTAGCCAGTGCCCTACAATTGGAAAATTAGCAGGTTGCGCTTGATTGACACTTTTTCAACCTAGTGTTTTATAGTACTGAGGACTGCTTATTTTATTCATATATAAGTGGCTCTTTGTGCATCAGAGGGATGTGTGAAACAACAAAAGAAGAATCAAAAGCACAGTTTGTCACCTTAGTTTTACCAGATTCAAGCCATATAATAACAGTAGCCCTTGGTTCAATAAGCAAAGCGACAGATTTGATACCAGAAGTATTAAGGCAGGCATAACCTGGTTCCTGAGGGGTTCTGGCTATGACATCTGTACACGAAGCAGGTGTGCTTAGTTATGCCTGAGGGAGCAGGAGAACTAAACATTAAGATATTCCAAACCGTTCCAAATGAATTGTCACAAAGGAAGTGCTATTTAAGAAAGAGCAGAAATGAAATACAGTTAGCAAGCTGTAAGGCATTCTGAGATACAAATGAGAATAGGAAGGAGATGCATCGTTAGAGATGGTGCAGTCAGCAGCCTTTCCTGTCGAGGTAAGAACACCAAGCACGTTTTTGTTCACGGCAGCGACCTCTCCTACATTTTTGTTGATCTAATTTTCCATTTCAGTTGCTCCTTCACTGTCCCCAGCCCCCTTGTGATGAGACTGCACGCTAATTATCTCATGGTGGTGATACCATCTGCTGAGAGAACTGGCAGCTGAGTATTCCCCATCTTCCAAAATCTGGCCTGTCACTACCTGCCCTGGTACAAAAAACAGAGGGTAGTATGTTGTCCCCCCGTACATTGCTCAGGGGACTGAATCAGCTTTACAGACTGAAGCAAATACCTAAAAGTTAACCACTGCTCCAAGCTAGAACCTCTGCCTATAGTGTATAGCACTGAAGTTTTGGGACTTGGCCTGTGGCTACATGTTGCCTAGGTGGTAAACCAGGTGACATGGCCAATTTAGGGAAACTAGTTGGTAAGAATGTCACTTAGGACATCTATGGTCCTAAGTCTGATATTAAGGAACTAGTTAATTTCTTAGCAGATGATATTACCTCTGTCCCCGGCTACCAGAACACAAATGAAAGCTAATTGATCCTAAGAGGACAGAAGGGCATAGATGATTCATAATAATCCTGTCCTTCTCCACTATCAAAGGACAATGAAAGGACATAGTATAAGTCATGGATCAGTTGTACCATCTTTTTATAGAAAGGACAGTATAATTTTTATTCATAATGCCCCTCTCTTTTTAATATAGTCTTTAAACTTCAAAATAGTAGTGGGGAACACGGCATTACACTGGTAAATTGTTCCTAGCTGGCAGTGCGGAAGAAGGTGGGCAGGCCACACTGTCCTCGTCCGGTTTCCTCCTCCTGTAGCTTTAGTGGTTTGGTAAGAAAAGTTGGTCATTTGAGAACAAGAGTTAAAAACACCTTTTATTTTTCATTGAGTGAAATATTCTTAATAATTGTAACAGTTGTGAAAGGGATTATGAAGAGAGAAAAATACTATCTTTTCAGAAGTTAGCAGGTTTAGGGAGTAAATTTTGATTTGACCAGCAAAAAAGGGGGTTTGTTTCCTACTTTTGAACCATTGATTTGACCTCAAGAGGACATAGCCTGACTGTTGTACAAATGAACACTGACAGGAATAGCAGGAAATCAAGCACATTTTCTTCCTTGATTCTTACTTCTATCTACTGCCATATTTTAGGATTTTCTAGATTCTTTGAGTTTCCTACTCTTGTCTTCTACCCATTTGTTTTAATTTGGGAGAACAATAATACAGCTACTAGAAAAGCATAGATAAAACAAAAGTCAAAAGAATCATAAGCTGTTGCTACTGGTGAAGCTGTAGAAACACCTGAGATGAGCCCCTTCACTTTTATAGGTAGGAAAATAGAGACCCACAGAGAGAAGATGGCAGGTCTCATGGTTTCCATTCCCATTCTCATTCCAGAATATGATGTATGACTTTATTGTTCCAGACTTTCTAATTATAATTTTTCTAAGGTTATTCACTGGCGGTCCTGGGGCATGTAGTGAGTTAAGTGTTAAGGGGAATGGTATGGAAAGTTAGACCCAAACTAAACACTCATCCTGAATGATCAGCTCTGGAGTTGACTCTTGCTTTCACTGTATTGGCATTCCACTTGATTTTGTCCTTGGCCCTCTGTTCTTCTATTGAGAGTAACTCTTGGAGCAAGGCTGGTCCTGTACGGCAAATATACTAACTCTGACCTGAAAGACTATAACTTCAGCTCTTACCATTTTCTGCTTATTTTAGATGTTACTATGTCCCTCCTCCAGTTCAATGCCACTCTTTTTACTTGTCCAGCTCTTGCAGTTGTGTACCCTTCCCTTATACTCTCTGCCACATTTGTAACTTCAACAAAATGTGTGTTTTGTTTGAATGGAACCAAACAAAACCCTTTTTACTTTGTGTCCCCCACAGCTATTGCTCTTTCTCTCACTTCCCCTTGTCAGCAAAGCCTCCTGCAAGAAGACCCTATTCATTTTCTTTTTTAATGTGGTAAAAAATACGTAACATTAAAATTTGTCATTCTAAGTGTATAGTTCAGTAGAATAGTCTGTACTTGATGCTCTATTTCTTTTTTTACCATTTGTCAATGCAAAGCCCAATGACACTTTTTAGCCTTGAAGTGATCTTGCCCTGCAGCATTTAACACTGTTCACCTACTCACTACTTGACACTCTGTCCTCCCTGGCTTTTATTAAGCCACTCTCTCCTGATTCTTCTACTCCTCTGATTATATTCTTCATGGATCTTACTTGGTAGTAGATATTTTTGGGTGACGACTCAGCCTCAAGTCTCCTTTTTTCTTGGTAACCCTGTCATGAAGGGGGGGTCCTTCCCAGTTGACCTAGTTGGGTTAGGGATGGACATCTAACCTTACGCAGATGCCTAACCTGGAGCAGTCCATTTTCTCTACAAGAAATGTAAAGGTGGTACTTTGAGAGGTGGGGAAATTGCATGTCAGGAGCCAAGCTGAAAAATCGCATAGACTCAGAGGCTGAAGCAACCATTTTGGCCACATGAGAATGGATGAGTGAATAGTAGATATTGCTCTGTAGAGAGAGAAAGGGGGATAAAGCCAACACTCACAGAGAAGAGGGGAAGTGAGGTCATGACACAGAGAGAGAGATGGAGTATCAGAAGGAGGAGGGAGAGAAGATGAAGAGAAGTAGGAAGAAGTAACAGAGATGGGGGTGATGAGAGAGAGCACAGGAGAGGACACACAGGAGACTTTCTAGTTTCTGCGAAATGCTGCTGTGCTTACCACAATTGCATTTCTGTGTGATTTCCCTGTATCTTTTTTATTACTTAAGTTATTTTTAGTGGGTTATTATTTCTTGCAATGTTTCCCATAAGGCATTTCTTCTACTAGCCCCTCAAGTGCTCCCTTAGTGATCTCATCCACTTTATGTGTTTTTACAATTTTAAAATGCTTTTATTTCTATCAAAGTGATACATACACATCGTTTAAAAGAAAAATTACCAAAAGCTTATAATGGTAACCAGAGGTTCCTTTGCCCGTGCCTTTCCTACTTCCCAGAAGCAGTCACTGTGAGATTTTTATTATGGTGTTTACCTCATCCACTCAAAAGAATATTGTTTATCCTGCTATTTCTTGACACCACTTTTATGTCTTTATTTCTACTTTTTTCAATGTTTAACTGATAGTTTACAATCCAAGTCAGTTTACCGTATAAAAACCTGTGCACTCACTTCTATGCAACTCTAGCTGCTCTTTCAGCCCTGTAACAGCACATTCCTCCTTTCCACCCTGTACTTCCCATATCTATCCAACCAACTCCTGTCCCTTCCTCTCCACCCTCCCATGTAGCCTCTAAAGAGGAGTTGCTCCTGCCACCTCATGTCTTAACTTCTCTCTTAACTTCTGTGTGAAGAGTGAAGAGTTGGCCTTAGTAGTGGTTTCAACTCTGGACTAGCAGCGAGTCCAGGGGGCCATGTTCTTGGGAGACCTTCCAGGATGTTGAACCATCAAGTCTGGTCTTTATAAATAGAGTTCTAGATGTGCACCTCCATTTTTCTCCCGCTGTGTCAGGAAGTCTGCATTGTATTCACCTGACAAACATTGTAAACATCATCTACTAACTTTATGGTAGCTAAGAATTCATCCAGTCGTAAAGCATTATCTATGTTCTGTATGCTGAATAACTTTCCATCTGTATTTCCATCCCTGACCTTTCCCTTGAACTTTGGGCTTGTATTATCCAAATGATTGCTGGATATTTCCATATTAGTGTTAAGCTCAGCATATGGAAAATGGAATTAAAATGCTTTCACCCAAACTTCTTCCTCTGGTATTATGCTGTCCGTTACCTCAGTGAGTTTCACCACTGTCTACCCAGTCACCCAAACAAGAAGCGTGGAAATTTTCACAAACTGCTTATTAGACCATACCATCCTTGTAGATCACCAAGACTTCTTGATTTTACCTCCTAAATATATTGTCACTCCATTCTCTCTTCGCTTCTTACTCACTCTTGCAGTCCTAATTCATATTTCCATCATCAATTAATTGAACCACTTGCAGCAGCCTCCTCCTAACTTGTCTCCCTGCTTCCACCTTTGCCCTCTGATAATCTTCTCGTAAGTCATCAGGCACTTCCCAGTGAATAGCAGTAGCCTGTGATGATTGGTTGTAGTCCTCCTTATTTACAATCTATCAGGTAGTGTGTTCGAATGAAAACAACACTTAGACCTAATTCAGCCAAGTGTACCTTTATTAAGGAGTCCTTATGGCACATATGGTTAAATGCTTGGCTGCTAACCAAAAGATTGGTGGTTCAAACCCACTCAGCTTCTCTGTGGGGGAAAGACCTCATGTCTACTTCTATAAAGCTAACTTCTAACAGAACCCTATGGGGCACTTCTACTCTCACATGAGGTTGCTAGGAGTGGAAATTGATTCAGTGGCAAACAACAGTAACAACATACCTGTATTAGTATGCCTGTCCTCATTAGCTCCATGCATGAAAGGTTCACTTAAAGCACATGCAGCAGATTCTCCAGGAGTTGTATTTTATCAAAGCTTCTGCTCAGATCAGTTAACAGAACCTTCCATTAAGTGTCGGGATACGGGACCTAATAGAGTCTCAGACCTACTCTGGGATCATCAGTCTCTTAGGTCCCATTCATGCAAGGTTAGACAGCAGTGTCAGTTCACATATCTTGAACAGCATTTCACCAACAAAAGATTGTTTCTGACAGCCTTAGGCTGATTAGCCAACCCTTTAAACCGTAGTGGTGTAGAGGTTAAGTGCTATGTCCAAATCCACCAGGAGCTCCTTGGAAACCCTACTGTGCCCTATAGGGTTGCTATGAGTCAGAATCGACTCAACAGCACTGGATTTTTTAGGTTTTAGTGTTGATTTAGGTAGATTGGTTAAAGCTTTCCAGTAGCTGCCTTGAGTGTGGACTCATAGTTACGGTCTTTCAATTGTGAGCTAAGTGCCCCTGAAATGTGCTCTTCTTGAGGGTACTTAAGATGTTAACCAGCTGCCTTTAGAGTATATGCATATGTGTATATGTACATGTATAAATGTGCATGGGTGTGTGTGTGTGTGCTGAAAACCCTGGTTAAATGGTGCATCTGCTAACCAAAAGGTCGGCAGTATAAATCTACCAGGTGCTCCTTGGAAACTATGGGGCAGTTCTACTCTAACCTACAAAGTCAGAATCGACTCAACGGCAGTGAGTTTGACTTTATATAGGTATCTCAGTATAGGTATCTCACACTGTCTGTGCTGAATATTTCAAAGTAAATTGCAGACCACGTAACAATCGCACCCTCCCGTGTACAACATTTCACATTGTTCTCCTGCAGAAAACCCTTCTGTGGCTCCCTGTTGCCTGCAAAATAAATCCAAACTCTTTTGAGTGACATACAGGCCTTTTGAGACCTCCCCTTTATCTCTTCTTTCTTCACACTTCATGCTGTACACTGTATTTGCCAAGCTGCTTGTAGTTAGCGCCCACAGACGATGCGGCTGTAGACCTCTGATTTGGACTCATGCTCTTCCACCTGTGTGGAGTGCCTTTCTCACCTTTCTTCACCTAGGTAACGTTTACTCATCCTCTGTGATTCAACTCCGACATCAGCCCTTTCAAGAAGTCTTTCCTGTAACCCCACTAAGAGTTAAGCTTATCAGCTTTATTTAACATGTGTGTAACTCTCTGTAGTGGTTAGGTTCTATGGCTGCTAACCAAAAGGTCAGCAGTTCAGATTTACCAGGCACTCCTTGGAAACTCTATGGGGCAGTTCTACTCTCACCTGTAGGGTCGCTATGAGTCAGAATCAACTTGATGGTGGTGGTGGTGGTGTGTAACTCTCACAGTGTGCCAGGAACTATTCTAATAATTTTTATCCTCCACAACTCTACAAAGTAGGTTTTGTTATCATCTGTTTTCACATGAGAAAACCAAGGCACCTAGAGGTTTAACTTGCCCAAATTTGCATAATCGGTAATTGGCAAAGCCAAACTTCAAACCTAGGCCATCTGGCTCCAGACTCTGTCCTAGTAACACCTATGCTGTGCTGCTTCCCAAGGGTCCTTTGTTCCCACAGCACTATAGGCATACCTCTAAAGCATTTAGTATAGTAGTTTGACACGATTTCTTTGTGTATGTGTCTGTCGCTGTGCTGTGAGTCTCTGAAAGCTTGTTAATCTCTAAAGCAGCATGGTGTAGTAGTTAAGATCATGGAATCTGGAACTTGGAAATAAGTACATTTGTGGTCAATTCCTATGTCTGCTATGTACTAGCTGTGTAATCTTCTTGTTGTCAGGTGTCATTGAGTTGCCTCTGACTCATGGTGACCTTGTGTATAATAGAAAAAATGTGGCCCAGTCCTACACCATCTTCAAGATCACTGGTGTACGTAAGCCTATTGTTGCAGCCACTCTGTGTTTTGAGTGCCTTCTAATCTGTGGGGCTCATCTTCCAGGACTATATTGGACAATATTCTGTTGTGATCCATAGGGTTTTCTTTGGCTGACTTTTGGAAGTAGATAACCAAGGTTTTTCTCCTCATCTCTTGTAGTCAGGACACTCTGTGGAAACCTATCTGCCATTGGCTGACCTTAGGTTTTATAAGAAATGATGGTGACACAGCTTCTAACATCATAGCAACACATAAGCCACCATAGTATGACAAATTATTTAACCTTTCTATGCCTTGTTTTCTCATCTGTAAAGTGGGGATAAGCATACCTCAGGGAAATCAAGAGAATGAAGTGAGATGATATATCTAAAGCACTTGGCAGGAAGTCTGACATGATAAAATGCTCTTGGTAAGTCTGCACTGTTAGAGTTAGTTATGATCTTTGTGTCTCCAGCAACTGGTACCCAAACCAAAAAAAAAAACAAACCCACTGCTGTTGAGTCAGTTCTGACTCATAGTGACCTTATAGACAGGGTAGAGTTGCCTCATAGTTTTCAAGTAGGACCTGGCGAATTTGAACTGCTGACCTTTTGGTTAGCAGATGTAGCACTTACCCATTACTCCACCAGGATTTCCTGCAACTAGTACAGTGCCTGGCAAATATACATTTGAGAACTATTTGTTGAACTATTATGGAAAACTTTAGACTGACATGAGTAGATGAAGTATATGACTTCAGAAATGATCTCCTGTAGTTAGGCAGGATGTGCCACCTCCACTTTGCTATGGAATCCATAAGAAGTTTACTTCCAGAGGGTAGATAGCCAGGAACACAACTAACAAGCATATCCTTCTGGTCCCTGAAACCATCAGTTTTAATACAAGTGAAGCTCAGATGGAATAGCTCATCGCTTTGAAATAAGTCTTGTTATCCTAAGTCGTCTCATCATCCTTCAAAATGAAAGAGAACACTATTTCGTTTCCTTTTCTTAGAACAAGGGCTTCAGAACTCCCCAGGGCTATCCATTCTCATTGGATCACTGACCTTTTTCTAAATTTCCACCCCAGAGTCCCAGGGCTTTGATCCCTTCTGCTATAAATTTCACTTATCTAATGGATGAAAACCAGTTATCAGACATGTCCAGGTCACCTTTAGATACTGTTGTTTTGGTAGAAAATGTCCCAAGCATGAATTAAATGGCCACGTTAATCCCAGCATTTTGTTGACTAGGCACTGAAGAGAAGTAGAAGTTGCTGTTTGAACAGGTAGCACATATGTATCTGTCATATCCAGAGAAGAATACCAACACTGTATTTGCCTCTGCATACATATTAGAGACTGTGGGCTTGAAATTTTCCCTTAACTAGAATAGTAGGTAAATGGAAGGTCCCAGGGCAGAATTTTCTGGTTAACTTGGGGCTAAAGAGAAGTATCATTTGGATTCAGTTAGCAAATCTTTTCTGTAGCGTGTAAACCCACTTTCTTTCATTAAGGAGAACAGTCTCATGACCAATGGACTTATGGAGAACAGTCTTGTGACCAATGACTGTCTTCACCGAAGATAGTTCAGGACTTCTAGGTTGACACTGTTACCATAAGTGATCACTTTTTAGAAATTTACATACAGAGAAGTTGGAAACAATTGAACTGAATATATATATATATTCATCCTGGTCAGAACCTGAAACATGCCTTTTAGTTAAACTTCTGGTATGTGTTTGTCTTTTGTCTTTTCCCCCCTAAAAACTGGTGTATAGACAACGCTGTCTTACCACCACCAAAAAATATTTGCCTAGTTGAGGGCTCTGGATTCTTAAGTGCGAAGGGAGTTAAATGGGAGGGAAGGGTGACTGTGGTGTCATTGGATTGGGAGAGGCTCCCTGGGGAAGGTCTCATGCTAGACTGTGAAGGCTGTAGATTGGCAGAGGGCTCCAGGGCTGAGGAAGAAGGGGCTGCCCCTGAGCCAAAGCACACAGTGCACATAACAAACTGGGCAAGGCTTGTCATTTATGCTCAGGGGAAAGCCTGAAGATTTCCCTCTCTTTTTCTGCCCAAAAGGTCAGAAACAATCCATGAAGGGTCTAGAAACACAGAAGATGGAAACTGTTTACCACTAGGAAAGAGCGCTTGACCAGGAGTAAGGAGATAGGATTTCCAATCTTGTTTCTACCACTGACTTACCTATAATGGTGGGGAGGTTGTTTAAACCTTTTTCAGACCCTTGTCAGTAAGATAGCAATGGATATATGAACAGGCCGCCTCCCCTTGCAGAGTGGTGAGAGGATTAGATGAGAATTACAAGTCTTAGGCTAACAAGTAATGAACATTTCTGTAGTGAAGTCTTGGGAGAGAGAAAGCAAGTAAAGGGAAAGCAAGCTGTTGCAAAGAACTACAATCTGGTGGCCTCAGTAAGAAGAGAGGGGAATTCAGGGTTATATAAGAGGTACCCAGTGGGAGAGAGAGAGAGTGCTAGTGAGCCTGTTGCTCCCCTACACCTAGGAACTGTGGCAGAGCCCTTCTGAGGCTCGTATGTGGTCATCAGAGCCACTCTAATCCTCTTCTTAGTCTCTTTGTCAGTCACCACCCCCCTCAGCTGCTGGAGAAGCTTGACTGAGAAGAGAAAGATAAAGAAGCATCCAAATTCCTCCTAAGATGTGTTTCATTTGTCATCCAAAACATCTGTCTGCTTGGGGAGCAGAATTCTGCAGTCCCACAAGATGTTCCTGTCACTCCACTGAAAACAGACGAGTCCAGTTCTCTCCACTGACTTTGGCCTCTGTCATCAATCCTCAGTACAGTCTTCAACAAGAGGTTGCTGGGTACCTTTCTAACAATGGATTTGATTAGTTTCTTCATGATACTTCAGAATTTAATGATAGAAAATGTAATCTTTACAAGAGTCTAACAGTGAAATTAAGCAAACCTTATAACTTTGTTGCAGAGGTTCCAGGCTTCTTATTCTAAAGGATGGAAGACTCGAAAGCAGCTGTTCTCTTTGAGGAACCCAGAAAAATCCTCCTTTCTGCATCTCCTCGAATCTAGCCACCATATCTGAGAGAAGAATTTTTGAGTATCATTTTGTGTAAGATTGGAATCTAAGAGCCAGTAAAATCCTACATTTAACTCTTGTTGAATGAAAATTGGTACAAGTTCAAATGTGTATGTTGATATATGACTTTAATCAGAGCCTGAAGATGGCCCCTTGTTAATAATTTGGCATCTGGATCTTTTCAAAAACAAAACACTCTTGTTCTGGTGAAGTGAGAAGCGCTGGAATTTATCCTCATCTTTTTTCCCCCCTGTGAATGTGTATTTTACATAAAATTGTACAGACAGATTTTCTTAACAACTTTAATAGTGTGCTATTGTAACATAATTGCAATATTATACCAGAGGCATTATCTTTGCTAAGTATTCTCCAATTTAGAATGCATGAATAAATCTCCCAAAATCTTAAAAGACTATTTTTTCACGTACATAATCTGTTAAGTTCAAAAGGTAAAAGGAGTATTTCTTCTTATATCAAATGTGCCATGGATGTAGGAATAGAGGTTTTTTTTTTTTTTTTTTTTTTTTTTTTTAAAAAAAAGAAAAAAAACAAGCATTTGTGAACTTTCTGCTAGTGGAGTTAAAACCTCCTTGGTGATTTTAGGGCAACTGTGGGTGGCATGGAAACTCTGGTGGCATAGTGGTTAAGTGCTATAGCTGCTAACCAGAGGGTTGGCAGTTCAAATCTACCAGGTGCTCATTGGATGGCACTGGGTTTGGTTTTTGGTTTATGGGTGGCATAATGGTGAAGTGCTACAGCTACTAACCAAAAAGTTGGCAGTTTGAATCTACTCGGTGCTCCTTGGAGACCCTATGGGGAAGTTCAACTCTGTCCTATAGGTGCACTCAGAATCAACTCAATGGCAGTGGGGTTTTGGTTTTATAAGTACTATGGAGCCCTGATGGTGCAGTGATTAAGAGCTTGGCTGCTGACCAGAAGGTTGGCAGTTCGAATCCTCCAGCCACTCCTTGGAAACTCTGTAGGGCAGTTCTACTCTGTCCTATAGGGTCACTGTGAGTCTGAATCAACTTGATGGGACCTAACAACAACTACAGATACTAGGGAGCCCTGGTGGCACCATGGTTAAGAGCTTGGCTGCTAACCAAAAGGCTGGCAGCTTGATCTCACTGGCTGCTCCTTGGAAACCCTATGGGGCAGTACTGCTGTGTCCTATAGGGTTTCTAAGTATTGGAATCCACTTCATGGCAACGGGTTTGTTTTTTTTTTCTTTTTTTACGGGTACCATACACCCTTCCACTTAGGGACTAGGGCATATTATCTGCAGAATCATATATCCATTAAAGTAACACTAACTTTGTCATCTTTAGAATATGACATCTAAGATGATTAAATGGTTACTGACAACCAACTGACAGATGGGAGACAAGAAAGAATGGAAAAGGCACGTGAACTTCTTAAATTGGCCTGAATATCACACACACTTCTCCCACCAACATTCTGCTGGTGAGAACTTGTGACAAGGCCCAACCTAGATGCAAACAGAACCAAGAAATGGTAGTTACCAGTCTGTAGAGCCACTTCCCACCCACAACTTATCACTGTGAAAGGACAGTAAGAATATTTGAAGGACAGCCACAGTTGTAATGTGCCAGTTACTAAGTTGTTGTCTCATCTCCAAACCCACTCTTGTACACCCTGCCTTGTGTTGCTGGCACAGAAACAAACAAACAAAACCCACTGTTGTCAAGTCTAGAGGACACTGAAAATCACAGTTCTGCATTGTCTGCTGGTGCTGTTATTTCTGCCGATAGGGGGTAGTAGAGGGACACTGCGGAACTGGAGGAGGAAGAACCTTGCTTTCCTCCTTTGCCTGCTGTAGGTTTCCTGTCTGCTTGTGGTTCCTGTGAGCATCACTCCATCACTTTTTCATCCCGGAAACAAGCAATTCCTTCCCATCATTCCAGCTGACTCCATTTTGCAGTTTTCCATCACTTTCAGGGCCACCCTCATCATGCCCCTGCAAGGGCAACACCAGCGGTCCATACTCCTACCTCAGAAGTCTGGATCCCAGCACTACAGGGGACCTTCCTCCAAGCCCAGAGATCCCAGCACCAGTTGGTGAGTGCCCTCCTGTTCAGAAGTTTGTGAAGTCCCTCATCAGAGTTTTAATAATTACAGTCTCTTCCCTTTGTTCCTCTAGCCTAGGAGTGATAGCTGCCTCCTGTAGTTTTTACCTTTGTGATATCATAGAACAGCACTACCCACAGAAATACAACATGAGTCACATACATAATTTTAAAAATTCTGGTAGTCACATTAAAAAGGTAGAAAGAAACAAGTAAAATTAATTTTAATAATATATTTAATCTAGTATACCTGAAAGGCTGTCATTTCAGTGTATAGTGCTGTAGGGTGAACTCACTGTAAGGGTTTTTATTTTATTTTATTTTTCAATCACTATAAAAATGCTAATAAGATATTTTTACATTTTTTTAAATGAAGTTTTTTAAATCAGTTGTGTGTGTTACATTTATTGCATATTTCAATTTAGATAAATTTTTACCAGAAATACTTGGTCTGTACTTTAGATTTCATAAAATTTACAGTTGAAATGTAGAGTCACATACTTAGGTTGTTCCAAACATATGTAAAAGTTTCCAAATAACTGAATTTTCAATTTTTTGATTTGAAGTAATTTTATATTCAGAAGACTTTACAAAAATGGTACAGAGAGGTTCTATGTACGCATCACCCAGCTTCCCCTAATGGTGATATCTTCCATATCTATGGTGCATTCTCATCAAGAACACTGACGTAAATCTGCTCATAAATTTTTCTGATTATACTTTTAATACTTGTAGGATCTATCTTTTCTCTCATTCCTGACACTGGCAATTTCTATCTTCTTTCTTTCCTGATTCATGTGGCCAGAGTTTTAATCATTTGACTGTCTGAAAGAATCAGCTTTTAAGTTTCATTGAATTTTTGTATCAATTTTCTAATTCATTGATTTTGGCTTCTTACTGTGCTTTTAAGTGGAACTATTTTTTTCTGGTTTCACAAGCTGAAGCCATTGATCTGAAACTTTTGGTCTTTTCTTACATATGTTTTATAAGTATTCCTCTATATACTGTCTTAGTGGCATCTCACAAATTGTGATGTTATATTTTAATTTGTATTCTGTTAACATATTTTCTAATTTTCTTTTGGATTTTTCTTTGACTCAAGTGTTATTTGCAAGTGTGTTATTTAGTTTCCTAATGTTTGGAGATTTTCTGTTTGAAGTTAGAAAACATACTTTGTATGACTTGAACACATTGTTTGTTTAATGTATTTTAAAGCTCTGTTACTAGGTAATAAACACGTAAGATTGTTATATCCTCTTGGTGAATTGATCCTTTTACTATTATGAACTCTGATAATATTAATTGCTGAAATCTTCTAAGTTATTTTTTTCTTCCATGTTATTAATATATACGTCCAGCTTTCTTTTATCTAGTACCATGCCAACATGGTACTAGTTTCTTGTGGCTGTATTAACAAGTCACCACTACTTGGTGACTTTAAAACAACAGAAATTTACCCTCTCATAGTTCTGGAGGCCAGAAATCTAAAATCAAGGTGTGGTGGGTAGGACCACATTCTCTCTGGGTTCTCTAGGGGAGAATCTATTTCTTGCCTCTTTCACCTTCAGTTGTCGACATTTTTTGGCTGGTGGATTCATCTTTCTATTCCATCTTTACATCACCTTCTCCTCTGTGTATTCTATGTTTAATCTCCTTCTGCCTCTCATTGAAGATACATGTGATGATATTTAGGGCCCACTTGGATATTATAAGATACACTTCTCCTCTTAATACCTAACTTACTGGTATGTATTTTTATGGAAATAACACACACCTTCTGTGTTGTTTGCCAACTGCACCCCTTCCTGAAAGGTATTTCTGTAAGAGCACTATGCCAGGTTTTTATACCAACATGTAAAAAAAAAAAAAATTGGCATAGCAGCACTTAGAAAAATACTTCTAGTGAGGGTGGTGGCAGTGAGTGCAGTTGGTAAACAAACATAGAAGTGCATGATATTTGCATAAAATATGGTAATATTCACAGATTTTTTCAGGAATTAGAATGTTGATATATCTTTGGTGCTACCATTCACACACTGTACATGACGTATCTGTTTTCATCGTTTTTACTTTTAACCGAATTGTGTATTTATATTTAAAGTGTGTTTATTATAAACACTTAGGCCTTGCTTTTTTATCCAGCTTGACAGTTGTTTCTTTTTAATTGAGCTGTGTGGTAGACAAAATAATATCCCTGAAATATGTTCATGTCCTTGGATTGTATATTTTCACTTATTCACAATTTAAAAAAAGAAAGCAAAAAAAATGTTCATGTCCTAATCCTCAGAATTTGTGAATATGTTACCTTTCATGGCAAAAGGGACTTTACTAATGTGATTAAGGATCTTGAGATGGAAAGATTATCCTGGATTATCCAGATATTGTTGTTAGGTGCCATCGAGTCTATTCTGACTCAGCAACACTGTGTGCAACAGAAGGGAGCATTGTCCGGTCCTGCACCGCTGCTGTAGGTGAATCCACTGTTGGCAGCCCCTTTGTCAGTCCATCTCATCCATAGTGTGCCTCTTTTGCTGACCCTCTACTTGTCCAAGCCTGATGTCCTTCCCCAGGAGTCCGTCCTGATAGGATATCCAAAGTATGTGAGACAAAGTCTAGTCATCCTTTCTTCTAACTAATTTTCTGGTTGTACTTCTTCTAAGACAAATTTGTTCTTTTGGCAGTCCATAGTATATTTAGTATTGTTCACCAGCACCATAATTCAAAGTCATCAATTCTTCAGTCTTCCTTATTCACTGTCAAGCATTCACATGTGTATGATGCAATTGAAAATACCATGGCTTGGGTCAGGGGCACCTTAGTCCTAAAAGTGACATCTTTGCTTTTTAACACTTTAAAAAGCAGAGATTGCAGTGATGTGGTTTTAAGACAGGTGAAAGGACTATGCGCCAAGAAGTGTAGGAAAGCTTCCCACATGTAAGCCCCTGACAGACTCGTGGGGGAGAAAGCTTATAGAAACTGGAAAAAGCAAGAAAATGAATTCTCCCATACAGCCTCCAAAAAGACTATAGCCCTTCTAACACTTTAACCTTTAGCCTGGTGAGATGTGCATCAGACTTTTCACCCACAAAACTGTACGATGATAGATTTGTATTGTTTTAAGCCACTAAATTTATGGTAATTTGTTATACCGGCCTTAGGAAACGAATACAGGGTATTTAGACCATTGACATTTAATGTGATTACTGATATAGTTAGGTTTAACTGTTTCATTTTGCTGTTTTTTTTTCCTCTGTCCTATCTTTCTTCCATTTTTCTTCTTTTTCTTTCTGTGGTTTAGTGTATTTTTATACAAATAGTGCATACCTTCTACATTTGTTTGCCAACCACACCTTTCTGGGAAAGGTGTTTTCATAAGCACCTCTGTGCCAGTTTTTTATGTGTTGCTGTAAGAATATTAGCAGAGTGTGCTTATGAAAATACCTTGTAGGGGGGAGGGTGTAGTTGATGTATAGAAGATGTGCATTATTTGTGTAAAAACATGGTAATTGAATGTTTTTGTTTTCATTTTATCTCCTTTTTTGCTTGGTAATTCTCAGTTATTTCAGCAGCTACTTTAGGATTTTTTGGTATAGATCTTTATCATAGTCTACCTTTGAGTGATATTATAATACTTCAACAATTACCATAAGAACCCTACAAATAGTAAACCTCCATTTCCCCTCTTCTGGCTGTTATCCTGTTGTTTTCATATGTTCTACTTATATGTGAGTTATAAAGTTTACAGGGCATTATTATTTTTATTTAAACAGTTAGTTATCTTTTGGTGGCAACATGTATATATGAAAACATTTGCCATTTCAATACTTTTTACATATACAGTCCAGTGACATTAACTAATCATGCTGTACAACCATTGCCACTAGCCAAGCCAAGCCAAGTGCTGTCGAGTTGGATCCGACTCATGGCGACCCTATTGATTCCCAAATCTTTCCATCACCCTTAACAGAAAATCAGTGCTCCCTTATTTCCCATCTCTGGTACTGATAAACCAAATCCATTTCTTTTGAGTCAATTCCAGCTCAGACCCTATAGAACAGTGTACAATGGCCTCATTGAATTTTCAGTCTGTTATCTTTACAGAAGCTGACTCTACATCTTTCTCCTGTGGAGCGGCTGTTTGACTTGAACCCCCAATCTTTTGGCTAGCAATCAGATGCTTGAACCACTGTGCCACCAGGGCTCCTGCCATCTCTGGTAACCAATAGTAAAGGCTTATTCTAGATATTTCATGTAAGTGTGATCATACAATATTCTTTTTTGTAACTTTTCTCAGAATAATGTTTTACAGGTTCATCTGTGTTGTAGCATGTATCAGCATGTATTCATTTCTTTTTTTGGTGGAATAATATTTCTTTATTTCATTGTATATGTAGATATAGATACACCAGATTTTGTTTATCCATTCTTCTGTTGGTGGATATTTATGTGGTCTCAACCTTTTGGCTATTGTGAATAGTGCTACAATGAATATTGTTGCACAAGTATCTGTGTTCCTGCTTTAAATTGTTAGCTACTTACCTAGCCATGGAATTTCTGGTTCATGTGGTAAGGGTGAAGAAATTGAAGCTGTCAAGGATTTCATTATTTTTTTAAATTGTGTTGTAAGTGAAAGTTTACAATTCTAAGAAGTTTTTCACACAAAAACTTACATTTTGCCACGTGACCCTAGCTGCTCTTCCCACATTATGACTGTACACGCCTCCCCTCCACCGTGTATTTCCCATGTCCATTTAACTAGTTCCTGTCCCCCTCTGTCTTTTCATCTCACCTCCAAACAGGAGCTGCCCAGTTAGTCTCCCGTATCTCCTCAAGCCAAGAAGCATGCTCTTTACCAGCATCATTTTATGTCTTATATACCAGTTCATTCTTTGAAGAGCTGGCTTCCAGAATGGTTCTGAGCTGACAAGAGTCTGGGGACCATATTCTTTGGGGAAACCTCCAGTCTTATCAGACCATCAATTCTGGTATTTTTACTAGAACTTGAGTTCTTCAGTCCACAGTTCTCCCACTCCATCAGAGACTGTTTGATGAGTTCCCTGTAAGGGCACTGATTGGTAGTGGCTGGGCACTAGCTAGTTATGGTCTCATGTTGATGTAGTTCCCGGTATATATGGCCTTTTCTATCTCTTGAGCTCACACCTTAGTTGTGTCTTTGATACTCTTCTTTCTCCTTTGCTCCAGGTGGGTTGAGACCAGTTGATGCTTGCTAACGTTTAAGACCCCAGACACCTACCACTCACCAAAGTGGGATGCAGAATATTTGCTTAAAAAACTTCGTTATACCAGTTGACCTAGATGTCCCCTGAAACCATCTTCCCCAGACCCTTAGCCCTGCTATTCTGTCCCTCAACGTGTTTGGATTTATTTAGAGTACTTCTAAGCTTTGGGCTTAGCCCATTTGTGCTGACTTATGTACTGTGTGTTGTTTCTCCCTTCACCCCCCAAAATTCTTGTCAATTATCTAATTAGTGAACACCCCTCTCCCTCCTACCCCCCTTTTAACCATCAAAGAATGTTTTCTTCTGGGCTTAAACCAGTTCTTCAGTACACGTAATAGTGGTCTCATATAAAATTTGTCATTTTGGAATTGACAAATTTCACCCAACATAATGCCTTCCAGATTCTTCCATCTTATGAGATGTTTCCAAAATTCATTGTTATCATTACATAATATTCCATTGTGTGAATATAATATAGTTTCTTTATTCATTGTCACATTGATGGACACCTAGGTGATTCCATCTTTTTGCCACTGTGGACAGTGACAGCTACAGTGAACATTGATGAGCATGTATCTATTTGTGTGCCAGCTCTTGTTTCTCTAGGATATATTTCATGAACTGGGATTGCTAGATAGTATAGTATTTCTATTTCTAGCTTTTTAAGAAAGTGCCAAATCAGTTTCCAAAATGGTGTACCATTTTACAGTGGATTTCATTCTTCTTCGATCAGCAATCAATGACCATGTAAACAACAGTCAAGAAGTCAAACAACATATTACATCTGGAAAAATCTACTGCAAAAGACATCTTTAAAATTTTAGAAAAGCAAAGATATCACTTCGATGACTAAGGTGCACCTTAAAAAGACCCAAGTCATGGTCTTTTCAGTCACCTCATATGCATGTGAAAGCTGAACAATGAATAAGGAAGACCGAAGAGGAATTGATATCTTTGAATTACAGTGTTGGTAAAAAAAAAAATATTGATCATACCATGGACTGCCAAAAGAATGAACAAATATGTCTTGGAGGCAGTACAAGCAGAATACTGCTTAGAAGTGAGGATGGTGAGACTTTGTCTTCCTTCCTTGGGACGTATCATCAAAAGCAACCAATTGCTGGAGTAAGACATCATGTTTGGTAAAGTAGAGGGTCAGCAAAAAAGGAGACCCTCAATGAGATAGATTGACACAGTGGCTGCAACAGTGGACTCACACATAGCAACAGTTTTGAAAATGGCCATTTTGAGTCAGAGCTGAATCTGCAGCATCTAACAGTAAAAGCATGGTAAGACTGTGTAAATTTTGAGGATCATCAAACTTACAGATTTAAGAAGTTAGGAAAATACCCTATATGTTTACTCATGAAGTTTCTGTTTCTGATGATCTTCACTGTTTTGTGCATATCCATATTTCCATCTGGTATCATTTCCTTTAAGTACTTCTTTCAAAATTTATTATAATTCGGGTCTGCTGATGAAGAATTCTTTAACCTTTTGTATACCTGAAGAGTCTTGACCTTTTTTTGAAAGTTTTTTTTTAAATGGGTATGATGTGTTTTGATTTTTTTTCCTTTCAATTCTTTAAAAGTACTGATTCGCTGTCTTCTTGTTTGTATTATTTCCCACAAGAAATCCACTGTCATCCTTGTATTTATTCCTCCATGTGTGTCTTTTTTTCTTCTGCCTGCTTTTTAACTTTTATCATTGGTTTTGAGAAGTTTGATTATGATGTACCTTATTTTTTTCATCATGTTTCTTGTGTTTGGGGTTTGTTGAGTTGCTTTATTAGGTAGGCTTATAGTTTTCATCAAATTTAGAAAATTTGGGATAATTATGTATTGAAATGTTTTCCTATTCTCCCTCTCCTTTCTCCATTTCATCAGGGATTCCAGTTACACATATATTATGTTGCTTGAAATCCATTCTACGGCTCATTGAATTTTTCAGTTTTTGTTTTGTCACTCTGTTTTTCACTTTGGGTAGTTTCTATTGCTGTCATCAAATTCACTAATCTTTTCTTCCAAACTACCTAATCTATGGTTAATCCTATCCAGTGGGCTTGTATCTCACATCTTATAAGTTTCATGTCTAGAGGTTCAATTTTCATCATTTTAAAATCTTGCATGGCTCTACAAACATTTTAAACCATCTAGAATATAATTATCATAAGTATTTTATTGTTCATGTCTGATAATTCTAGCATCTGTGTGTGTTCTAGGTCAGTTTCAGTAGATTTCTTTTTCTTCTCTTTATGGTTCTTATTTTCCTGCTTCTTTGCACATGTGGTAATCTTTCATTAGATGCTAGACATTGTGGATTTTATTTGTAGAGTTCTGGATGTTTTTGTGTTCCTATAAATATTCTTCAGGCTTGCTATGGAATATAGTTTAACTGCTTGGACTTGGTTTGACCCTTTGGGGTCTTGCTTTTAAGATCTGCAAGAGTGGGAGCAACAAAAGAAGCTTGTAAGAGAGAATAGAACTACCTCATAGGGTTTCCAAGAAGTGACTGGTGGATTTGAACTGCCAACCTTTTGGTTAGGCGCCACGCTCGTGATCACTGACCAATCAGGGATCAAGAGCAGTACTTTTTTCTAGCGCATATTATTCCCCGCTATTGAGGCAAGACCGTTCAGAGTACTCCGACCAATTCACCATGAATCTTGAAGGGACAGGCACTATTTTTAGCACTGTTTGAGTTTTGGACACTGTTATTTTTAATCCTCTTGGATGGTTCTTTCCCAGGCTTTAGGTAGTTTCTTCTCATGTATGCACCTTTCAGTATCCTGCTAAATTGTTAAGAGTGACCCACAGCATACCTCTAAAGTTCTCTCCCTGGGTTGGTCTCTCCCTCCTGGATTCTGTACTACAAAGTCTAGCCACCTTAATCTCCTTGTACTGTTAGCTCTATCTCATCATCTCAGGGAGTTCACAAGGCTCTTGTTTTTCACTTCTTGTACCACAGCTATGAAACTCTCTTAAGAGAATGAGCTGCTGGAATCCTAGAGTTTACCTCATTTATTTCTCCTTTCTCAGGGATTACTGTCTTTTGTTTACTGTTTAGTGTCTTAAAATCTGTTGTTTCATATGTTTTGTCCTATATTAAACTATGTCAAGTAGAGGGTAAATCTGGTCTCTGCTACTCCATATTGGCTGGAAGTGGAAGTCCCGAGTGTCAGGTTTTGAATTTCAATCAAAATGAATTAAAATTAAATAAAATTAAAAATTCAGTTACTCAGTCACACTTTTAAGTGCTCTAAAACCACCTGTAGCTAGAGGATTTTGTGTTGGATAGCACAGCTTTATAATCCTCTTTTTACCCTTTCAAGTTACTTAGTTAAGAAGTTTACACCTAGTTAATAAGTCTTCACATTAAATTCTCCGTGACCAAATAGCTCAAATGGTTTCTTTCTCCTGACTGTATACCCTGATTGATACATGTATTCAGGTAATTTTATTATCAAGGCATCATGGTAAAAGCCTTAAAATTCTAATGGCATGAGTTTGGCTGTTACTTCTTAGCTGAATATGTAAGTTACTTAGTCTTTCGGATCCTCAGAACATTACCAAGTTACAATGGGAAGAGTAATAACCTACTTCCCAGAGTTTGTTGTGAACATATGAGAACACTGATATAATAAAAACAAGTTGCTGTTGACTCGATTCTGACTCATGGTGACCCCATGTGTGTCAGAGTGGAATGGTGCATTGCACCATGGTTGATTTTTTTTAGAAGTAGATGACCAGCACTTTCTTCCAGGGTGCTTTTGGGTCAACTCAAACCTCCAAATTTTTAGTCAGCAACTGAGCTCATTAACTGTTTGCATTTCCCAGGTCCTCCTGACACCTAACAGGTGTTCAATATATATTATTTCCTTTTGTTCATTATTTCACTGTCATCTTCCAAGCTATTGGATCTATCCATTTCAGCAACAGCCTTCCAGAGTATTTCCTTTTCTATTTGCCTGTTGAACTGTACTGTGCTGTGTCTCTTGTCCTTGGGACTCCTTTTCAGCAAGCATTATCTTAAAGTAATCACAGCTCACAATTTCATTTGCATTCAGTGTATTATGGCAGCTTAGTATGTTACCTTTCCCAGAAAACCCAACAGAGAAAGTAACTGATACACTTTTTGTACCATGGTAGAATCTATAAAGGAGATACTAATAGGGGAAGACAACTTCTCCTTGCTCCAACCTGTCCACACAGAAACTTTAATATTGAATCAAGTTGAAAGATGCCAAATTTTTCTCTCTTGGGCCTTCCAGCCAACATGGTACCACAACAGAAGCACCATGCTGTCCCTCCAGAGCAGAGACCCAAAAAATGAAACAGACATACATCAGTCCTGGAACCCATATTGTCAGATAGAAAGATAACAATGTCAGTCAAACACCAAATGGAATAAGAAACTGACAGAGAGCAGAGAGCAGGAAGACACAAGAGGAAGTCACCAATTAGCTAACCCAGCATGGATTCACCATCTTGGACTCTTGTCAGAGGTCTACAAACAGAGAACATGGGAAAGCAGCTTCATGGAAATCCTAACAGGAGATAAAGGAATCAGAGATACATGCTTTCGCAAACCCTCTTCTTCTCTCTGCTGCTCTACCTCTGACTTCTCCTAAATTCAAACAAATCCTAGCAGGAAATCGGTAACCAGAGATACAGGCTTTCCCCAACCCCCTTCTTCTCACCACTGCTCTACCTTTGATGCCTCCTGGCTGGCTGTGGTGGCTCACCTGGCTGGGAAGTGCAGTGCACTGTTGGTGCTGCTTGGATTCCACCCACCCACATTGGAATGAGCAGACGAGGAGCATGGGAAAGAACCTCCAGCAGGATACGGATCACCTGTGCCCTTTGCACTCTTTGTGGTTTTGGCACTTGTTTGTTTTTCTTTTCTCCCATAACCATTTTAGCTCCACAAATCACAACATTCTTGTGACATGCTGAACATCACACCCCCAAGCAGCACAGGCATGGCCTACTGGAATCAGCCCAGAACTGATTCTTGGCTTGACGTGTCAGCCCTAGTGCGTGCCACAAACCCAACTCAGCCCAACCCCCTTCAGCTGGACCTGTCTTGCTGCATCATAGCTAAGTGACTGGCCTTGCCCACTGGATGATGAGGTAAAAAGTATTGTGGTCACAGATGAGCAAACAACAAAAAATGCACAGCCTGCCTTCTCTGACATAACTAAATAAAACAAAAAAGTAGCACAGAACAACAAAATCTACAATCAAGAAATGAAGAAAATAACTATTGACTGCCCTGAAGATGGCAGACAATATCAAACCTTAAAAAAAAAAAGTGAGGATGGTTCCAGTGGACATCTAAAATAAAATACTAAATGACTTTCCAGCAAAAATAAAGGCACTATAACTACCTGACAGAGAGCTATTCAACAGCTGAAGCAAAAACCAAACAAAAATAAGAAAGAAAAAAAAAGGACAAATTCATGAAAAAGTCATACAGATTCATGGAACAATTCAGGAACATATTACAGGAAGAAACTACCAAAACAAATCAACAGCTAGAAATTATACAGAAACAACAATTAGAAAACCAAAAGATAAATAACAAGATTGCAGGAACAGACAGTGTCATAGAAGGGCTGAGGAGCAGGTTTGAAAAGATGGAAGACGGGGTTAGTGAAATTGAAGATGAACACTTGAATACAATTCTTTATGATGAAAAAATCTGAAAACATCAAAGAAAAATGAAGAAACCCTGAGAGGTAAGTGGGATACAATCAAAAGCAAAAACTTAAGAGTGTTCTGAGTTCCGGAACAGGGAGAAAATGGAAAGCACAGAGAAGAGAATTGGAAAATTGCTGACAGAAAGCTTCTCTAATATCACAAAAGATGAAAAGCTGACCATCCAAGAAGCTCAACAAACTCCATATAGGATACACCCGAAAACAAAATCACCAAGGCATGGCATAATCATACTCACTAAAAGCAGAGAAAAAGAAAACCTTCTGAGAGCTGCTGGAAAAAAACAAAAAGTCACATACAGAGGAGAAACAGTAAGAATAAGTTCTGGTTATTTGGCAGAAACCATGCATGCAAGAAGGCAGTGGGATGGTGTATATAAAACCTTGGAAAAAAATTGCCAGCCAAGAGTAATATATCGTGCAAAACTCTTGTTCAAATATGATGGTGAAATTAGGACATTACCAGATAAACGACAATTAAGGGAACAGGTAAAAATCAAATCACATTTACAAGAATTACTTAAGGAGGTCCTCAGTCTGAGAACAAACAATATCAGACCACAGCCTGAATCTAGGATGCAGGATTGTACCAGCCAGATACCAGCCCAGGAAATGAACTCTCAAAGACTTCAAATCCAAAAGAATTACAACAGGGAACCAGACAGGGTAACCTGTAATTGACAAAAATGTCAGAACAAGAAAAGCAGGGATGAACAGTGTAGCTGTAGAACTTTTTGATGGAGTGGAAGGCAAGGCAATACCAAGTAATAATAGACTGGTTCAAACCTAGGAAGATAAGAACAAATTTCAAGGTAACAACACAAAAAGTTAACAAACTTACTTATCAAAACAAAGTCTCAATAAAAACAAAATTTACAGAAATAAAAGAAATGGAAAAGAAATGCACAAACCAAAGTAATACAGCACAGGAGAGTAAAAGAAACAAAGAAAATGTTCACACCACAAGAAAAAGCAATACAAAATGACAGCAGAAACTCATGCCTGTCAATAATTACACTGAATGTCAGTGGCTTAAAAGCACCCATAAAGAGACAAAGAGTGACAGACTGGTTTAAAAAAAAATGCCTATTGCGAGTTTTCATAAGGAATGGATGTTGGATCTCAGCTCAGTAATAAAGTCACTCATGAGGTTCACCCTTCAGCGAAAGGCTGGACAGGCCCATAAAGCAAAACCAGACGTAAGAGGCACACCAGTCCAGGGGCAGGGGCTGGAAGGCAGGAGGGGACAGGAAGGCTGGTAACAGGGAACACAGGGTTCAGAAGGGAGAGCATTGACCTGTTGAGCAGTTGTTAGCCAGGGTCATAAAACAATATGCATACTGTTTAATGAGAAACACTTTGATCTGTAAACCTTCATCTGAGGTGCAGTAAAGAAAAAGATTATTATTCTCTTGGTGCCACAAAACTAAAAACATATCTAACACTTTATATGGTCAACTTTTTATTGTCTGGGTATAAGCTGTCTCCATCAACATTTCAAAAGCCAGGCTAGCTTCCATATGGCACTTTCAATACTAGAAGCTTTTGTGTACTCAGGCACACAATCTTTTTTTATATTAGCCTAACTCATTGTTTCCTAAACAGGGCAATTTTCCCTCGAGAAGACACTTGATAATGTCTGTAGACTTTTGGTTGTCACGAGTGGGATGGGATGTGACTGGCACCTAATGGGTAGAGACTAAGGATGCTGCTGAACATCCTTTAATGTACTAGATGGCCCTTTACAACAAAGAACTATATAGCTCAAATGTCAGTACTACTGAAGCTGAGCAATCTTGGCCTCATCTTGAGCTCAAAGAGGAATGTAAATTTGCTGTGTTGCCCCAGAACATAATACCATGCCTTCCAGGGCTTAGTAGTACTGACTTTTGGATTTAATGTTCCACTTTTTCCTCTTTTTGCAGGTAGAGAATTGGAGATTGGCTATGTGGTATAAATAATTTTATCTTACTCGGAGTAGCAGATGTTGTTTGTTTGTTTATTTAAATTCCTACTTTGTTTTTCTGCCAGTCTAGTAAATCAATGATTTTATACAAAATGTTTTTACATCAGTGGTTTTTAAACTGCATACTGTAGAATCAAGTGTTTTCTCTAGAGAATAGACGGGAGCTGAGCAAGCAAGGCTTTGACCCTCATCCTACATTAGTCAGACTTGTTCTCTTTTTATATTTTATGTGTGGATATTCCCTGTGGTATTTATTTGGGGGAAAAAGAATTCAACTCTTTTAAAGAAAAAAAATATTTGAATATCATTGCTTTATATAATCACTTTATATATTACTGAACATTAGAATAAAAATTAAATATTTCCCTATGTACAGGGAACACATTAAAAAATATGTATTCCTACATTCTTTGTGGACTTTCATGCATCTGGGATTATTAAGGGTAAGTGGGATGAATGGCTTTCTAGGGCCTTGTATCAAGATTTGGTGAAATGTTCTTCAAATATCTCCTAGTCCTCAGAGTTGACTCTAGAACAGAGGATTCCCAGACCAGGGCTTGAAAACTGATTCTGTAGCCTCTCAAAAGATACAGTGTTATGGGACTAGAAGGGAGATTTCTAGACAAGAGTGATCTTGCCTTGTACCTTAAGGGATAACCAGTGGTAGTGCTGGGGTGGGTGTGTGGTGAGTCTAGGGAAGGACCAAGAGATAGCTTCTATACAGCATCAGAGTCCCACTGGATTCAAAATTGCTAGGACAGAAACCATATTACTTTACTTTCTGTAGCTCTTTTAGCTGCCCTCACAGTTCTTCAAGCATCACCTCTTGCCACTGAGTCAATTCCAACTCTTGGCTACCCCACAGAGTGGAACTGCCCCATACGGCCTCGAAGGCTGTGGTCTTTCCAGAAGCACAACGCCACATCTCTCTCCCACAGAGTGGCTGGTAGGTGTGCATTGTCAGTCTTTTTTGGTTGAGTGCTTAACCACTATACTACCAGGACTTCTTAGCACTTACTACTACCTGACATTTAATTATATATTTAGGTAATATGTACTCATTGCTGTCGTGTCAATTCCAGCTCATAGGATCCTACAGGCCAGTGTAGAACTGCCCCATAGGGTTTCTAAGGCTGCAGTCTTTATGGAAGCTGGATGCCACATCTTTCTTCCACAGAGTGGCTGGTGGATTCGAACTGCTGATCTTTTGGTTAGCAGCCAAACACTTAACCACTCCATTACCAGGGCTCCTTCTTTAAACATTACATGTACTAAATGAGTAAATAAATGGAAGACAGGCAGATAAGTGAGGAAGATTATCTTTACCCTCCTACTAATTCTTGTCCTTTATTTTTTGAGCTCACTGGGCCTAGCTCTAGACCGACTTGTGAAGCAGGTCAAGTTTATCTTTATTGCCCTTTGCCTACCGGGTGTTTCTTTCTCCCAGATGTTCAGTGTGTCTTCCTACCCAAAGTCATTTCACTGTCAAACCCCAGCAAGGATTTTTCTTTCCAGGTAGCATCCCACACCAGAGACGCCAGCTAATCCTCATCTAGGTTTATTGGTTACATGTCCGATTTATTGCTTTCTCTAACAAGTCTATGGTGTTAGGGGTAGGACACCTAGAGAGTGAGTATTACATAGAAGAGAGCCTTTAGACCTGCCTCAGTATACAGTGAGGGTATAGCACTTTATACTGTATCTCATCATATTTAATCACTCAGCCCGCCCATGTTGGGCAATACTTAGCTACCTCCTAAAGTTTTTCCCCTCTAAAGACAGTTTTGTGTGATTCCAGGGTTTGATTTTTAAGGGCTGATAAGGCAGTATAGATTACAGTTCAACATAAAACACAAATCTTCACAACCAGACCAAAAAGCAACATCATGATAAACAGAGAAAATACAGAAGTTATCAAGGATTTCGTTTTACATGGATCCTCAATCAATACCTATGGAAGCAGCAGTCAGGAAACCAATGTGTTGATTGCATTGGGCAAGTCTGCTGCAAGAAACCTCTTTAAAGTGCTGAAAAACAAAGATGTCATCTTGAGGACTAAGGTGCACCTAACTCAAGCCCTGGTCTTTTCAATCACCTCATATGCGTGTGAAAACTGGACAATGAGTAAGGAAGACCTAAGAAGAACTGAATCCTTTGAATTATGATGTTGGTAAAGAATACTGAACATCAAGTGGACTTCCACAAGAACAAACAAATCTGCCTTGGAAGAAGTACAGCCAGAAGCTCCTTAGAGGCAAGGATGGCAAGACTACGTCTCACATACATTGGACATGTTGTCAGGAGGGACTAGTCCCTCGAGAAAGACATCATGCTTGGTAAAGCAGAGGGTTATCAAAAAAAGAGGAAGACCCTCCATGAGATAGATTTCATTCTATTGTACCAGGGGTTGCTATGAGTTGCAACTGACTCAATAACAATGGGTTTTTATTTTTTAATAATGATGTAACCTGTATTTGGGAAGTATAATTTCTTTTATTACTGCAACATTTACTGTATAGAAAATAAACTTTCAATTAAAGTATAGGTTTCCTTTTTTAAAATGGAAACCCTGGTGGCATAGTGGTTGAGAGCTACAGCTGCTAACCAAAAGGTCAGTAGTTCAAATTTGCCAGGCACTCTTTGTAAACTCTATGGGACAAGTCTACTTTGACCTATAGAGTTGCTATGAATTGAAATTGATTTGATGGCAGTAGCTTTGGCCTTTTTTTAAAGCTTGAGTTTCCCTTGCTCCAAAATAGTTATGAGGGTGACAATTTGTGTTGCAGTCAGTTATTTTGTATGATTCATGAAGAAACACTTTAAAAATAACTTTGTAATAAAGACAGAAAACTCCTTCATGATTGTGATTCATCGTAATTATTTTTGGACATTTGGTAAATCCTATTTCTGTGAACTTTAAGAAGAATTTTAAAACCCATTAAGAGCCTGTTTAAAGCCCTCTTTTAAGAATTCTGCAAAGGTTTTACTTTGTGAAGAAAATGGGCTTCAGGTAAGTACAGTATGAGACAATGTGGTTATATATATGTTTTTGCTGTCTATCTTTTCAGTTTCTCTTCTGAGAAGGTCAACGAAGTCAAGTGATTTGTGGTGTTTAAAGTTTTTTGTCAACTTGCTTGGGCCAGGATTCTTAGTAGTTTGGCAGTTACAGAGTAGTCTGGCAGCTGTGTAACGTTATAATCACCTCCATAATGATATCTGATATAAAGTGGTCACCTCTATGATGAGATCTGCTGTGAACAGCCAGTGAGTTGAAAAGGAGTTTCATTGGGGGTGTGGCCTGCATACAATTATATCTGGACTTTTTGGCAAAGCTCACAGGCTGTAGATCCTGCAGCTGCCTCCTCACCTGACTTCTGGTCCTTAGGACTTGAGCTAGAAGCTTACTAGCCAATTTCAGCATTTGTCAAGCCTCTACCACCTGTGAACTAGAGGTCTGCTCTCTGACTTGCCAATCTTGGGTTCACCAGCCCCTGTAGTTACATGAATCAGGAGAAGCTTACATCATGACCCATAATCTTGGGACACTTCAGCCTTTATGAATTCGTGAGCCATTTTCTTTATGTAAATGCTCTCTCTCTCACTGTGTGTGTATATGTACATACACATATACATAAGGACCACCAGTTACATTTTGAACTTACCCTAGAAAAAGTTCTACATACCCCATTGCTGAATATCACTACAGTCACCTTCGAAGTACTCCCCTTGTGAAGCTATGCACTAATGGCAGCACCTAGTCCACCCCTCAAAGCAATTTTGGAACTCTTTCTGGAATGGCCACTGCACGCAGTGACACAGTGGCTAGTTCATGAACTTAATTGTATAGCTGTCCGTGATGGAGTTTTTAGCCAGTAGACAACTGTATTGGAACACTGTCCCTACTCACCTGATCTGGCCCCCAGTGACTTTTTTCTTTCCCTGAAGATGAGGGAAATCTTGAAGACTTTTTTTTTATTGTGATTAAATAAAAGTGTACAATCCAAATCAATTTTGCATGCCCATCTATCTGCAGCTCCATCTGCGTTCTTCACCCAGTGACAGCGTAATCCTCCTTTTCACTCTATATTTCTAGTATCCTCTTAATGAGCACCTGCCCCCTCCTCTGTACCCTCGTCTCTCCCATCTAGAAAGAACCAGTAGGACAGCCTGCTATAAATGTATAGAACCATAAAGTATACATACATACTGCATCCCTGAGTCCAGTCCATTCTTGCCTGAAGAGTTGACCTCAGTACTGGTTTCCGGTCAGGGCCAGTAGTAGGTCTAGAGGCCATGTTCCTAAGGTACACTCCAGACTGTTGGACCATCAATTGTGATCTTTTAGTACAGTTCCTGAGCTGAACCCTTCTTTTTTTTCATTTTGCCACAGGGACTCTACATTGTTTCCTCCATTGTGGCTGCCTTTGTTGGTGGCCAGGCACCATCTGGTTCTTCTGGTGTCATGTTGATACAGTCTCCCATTCATATGGGTCCTTCTGTCTCCTGTGCTCTTTTTCCCTTGTGTCTTTGTTGTTCTTGGTCATCATCTGTTCCAGATGAGTAGGGGCCATTTGGTGTACCTCAGATGGCAGCTTGCTAGCTTTTAAGACCCCAGACAGCATTTACCAATATGGAGTACAGAAGACTCTTTTAGTAAAAGACTAGTTGTGCCAGTTGTCCTTGATGTCCCCTGAAAACATAGTCCCAGACCCCTATTCCTGCTACTCTAAGCTTTAAAATACTGGGTTGAGTTTAGAAAACCTTTCAGTTTATGGTGTAGTCCAGTTATATTACCTGCTCTCTACTGTGTGCTGTCATTGCTTTCACCTAACCAAATTCCTATCTACTATCTAATCTATGACCAACTCTCTCCCTCCCTCCCAACCCTTGTAGCCATCAAAGAGTCTTTTCTTCTGTACATAAGTCTATTTTTAGAGGTCTCATATAGTACTTGTCCTTTTGCTGCTGACTGATTTCACTCGGCGTGATGTCTTCTAGTGGAAACCAGCTTATGAGATGCTTTGAAAGGAAGACATTTTTTGTTGTTCTGATTAAGTGAAAGTATACAATCCAAATTAAATTTGCGTGCTTGCTTATCTGCAGCTCCTTCTGTTCTCCTTGCCTGGTGACAGCATACTCCTTCTTATCATTCTATACTTATATCTTCTTAACAATCTCCTGTCCCCTCCTCTCTAGCCTCTCCTCTCTCATCTAGAAAGAGACGAGTAGGACAGCATCCTATAAATGCACAGCAACATAAAATAAATACAGCATTTGGTCATATTGTGTTTCCGAGCCCAGTCCATTTTTGTCCAAAGAGTTGACTTCAGTAGTGTTTTCTGGACAGGGGCAGCAGCAGGTCTAAGGACCATGCTCCCAGGGGATCCCCCAGACTTTTGGCCATCAATTGTGGTCTTTTAGTAGAGTTTTAGAGGTGCACCCCTTTTTTTCTTGTGTTGCCACAGGGACTCAACATTGTGTGCCCCATCACAGCTGTCTTTGGTGGTGGCCGGGCCCCATCTCGTTCTTCTGGTCACACATTTATACAGTCTTCCATTCACATGGGTCCTTCTGTCTCCTGTGCTCTTTTTTCTTTGTGTCTTTGTTCTCAGTGATCCTCTGTTCCGGCTGAGTTGGGACCATTTGGTGTACCTCAGATGGCAGCTTGCTAGCTTTTAAGACCCTAGATGCCACTTACCAATATGGTGTGCAGAAGACTCTATTAGGAATAGGCTAGTTATGCCAGTTGGCCCCATGTCCCCTGAGAGCATGGGCCCCAGACACTGCTCCTGCTACTCTGTCCTTGCAATATTGGGTTTAGAAGAGTTTTCACTTTATGGTGAAGCCTCGTTAAGTTGATCTACTTTCACTGTGTGCTGTCACTGCTTTCACCTAACCAAATTTCTATCAACTATTTAATCTATGACCAGCCCTCTCCCTCCTTCCCCACCCTGGTAGCCATCAGAGTCTTTTCTTCTGTACCTGAGTCTATTTTTAAAGTCCTTATAGTAGGGTTCTCACACAATGTTTGTCCTTTTCCCACTGACATTTCTTTCAGCATAATATTTTCCAATTGAAACCAGGTTATGAGATGCCACCTAAAATCATCATTATTTTTTATCATTGCATAGTGTTCCATTGAATATATGTACCATGGTTTGTCCATTCGTCTGTTGATGGGCATCTGGATTGATTCCATCTTTTTGCTGTTGTGGACTGTGCTGCAGTAAACATTTATGTGCATGTATCTGTTTATGTGACAGTCTTTGTTTCTGTAGGATATATTCCAAGAAGTGGGATATCTATTCCTAGCTTTTTACAGAAGGCTAAATTGTTTTCCAAACAAGTTGTACCATTTTGCAATCCTACCAGCAGTGTAAGAGAGTTTCCATCTATCCACAGCCTCCCTGGCATTTGTTGTTTTGTGTTTTTTGGATCATGGCCAACCTTGTTGGGGTGAGATGGTATGTCATTGTAGTTTTGATTTGGATTTCACCAATAGCTAATGATCATGAGCATTTCCTCATTTGTCTTTTGGCTGCCTGGATGTCCCCTTTGGTGAAGTGTCTGTCCATCTCCTGAAAGGAACGCATTTTGATGACAGTCAGGACATCAAGGGTCATACACTGACAGTCTGATGGCCATTCCAGAAAGAGTTCCAAAATTGCTTTGAAGGGTAGACCAGGCACTGGTGTCCTGTGCATAGCTTCCCAACGGAAGTACTTTGTAGATGACTTTAGTGATATTCAGCAATGAGGTATGTAATACTTAAAACAATTAAGTTTGCGAACTTAATTGTTGGACCTTGTGTGTATGTGTGTATGTACTATTTACATGTATGCATGTATATATACATTTGTGTATGTGTATATCTATTTCTACATGCATGCCTCACTGATTTTGCTTCTCTAAAGAATCGAAGCTAAGACAGCACTATTTTAAGGAAATGTAGTAGTTGCAAAAAGAACAGCATGAGCCTGCAACCCTTCAAACACGTCATATTCTGGGATAGGAAGGTGAGGTTTACCATACCAGTTCTTTTATTTTATTGTTTTGCTGGTGAGTTTACACCATAAATTAGGTTCTCGTTTAACAACTTCTGTACATGTTGTTCATTGACATTGGTTACATATTCACAATCTATTGCATTCTCATTATTTTCATTTTGTTAGATCTGTTTCTGTTAATCTAGCTTCCCTGTCCCCCTAGCCTTCTGGTCTGTGGTCTAGGGTAAATATTAACACTTTATTTTAATCTAGACTATTTATTATTTCGAGGAGCACAGTACTTACAGGTGATAATTAATTATTTTATGGGCTAATCTGTCATTTCGCTTAAAGGTGACCTCTGGGAGTCGTTTGTGTTCCAAGTTTAACGAATACCTCAGGACATAGTCTTGGGAGTTCATCTAGTCTCTACCAGTCCAGTAAGTCTGCCTTTTTTTTTTTAAAAAGGAATTTGAGTTTTGTTCTACATTTTTTTTCTCCCATTCTATCTAAGATCATTTGCTGAATCCCTGGTCAGAATGATTAATAGTGGTAGTTAGACACTATCTAGACCTTCTTGTCTGAAAGTCAGTGATATCTTTGTTCATGTAAACCATTGTTTCTGTAGACTAGGTTCTTCTTTGTTTGGTTTCCTTCTTTCTCTTTAGCTCCAGATGAGTAGAGACCAATAGTAGTATCTTAGATGGCAGCTCACAAGCTTTTAAAATCGCAGATGTTACTCACAAAACTAGGATGTAGAACACTGTCTTTACAGACTGTATTATTCCAATTCACTGAGTTGTCCCATAAGAGTATATTCCTAAGCTCTCAAACCCAGCAGACCAACCCCATGAGGTGTTTGGTTGTGTCTAGAAGTATTCATAATTGTGCCCCCATATGCTTTATTTCATACCTGAAAATTTGTGCAGCATACATAAACGTGTCAATATAATATGCCTGCAGTTATTTGTATATGCCTTCCTGTACATATTTATGCATACTTATATACCTGTGTGTCATGGATTGAATGATGTCCCCCCAAAACTGTATGTGTTGATTTGACTTGGCTGAGAGTCCCAATATGGTGCCCTTTCTCCCATGTGTTGTGAATCCTGCCTCTGTGATATTGATGATGGAAAATGGGCTGCAGTTGTGTTAGTGAGACAGGACTCAAGCTACAAGCTTGTGTGATATAAGGTAGAGAAGTGAGCAGAGGAAGTTGGGAATCTCACACCATCAACAAAGCAGCATGACCGAGAGCAGAACACGTCGTTTGTACCTGAGGTTCCTGTGCTGAGATGCTCTCCTTGAATTTGAACTCAGCCCACCAGATTGTGATGATTTGTCATATCGAATGGACTGACTTGTAACTTATGAATGGATTTACAGTTTACCGGGCTCTGACAATAAACTTTCTCCTTGTGAAGCCTTCTACTCGTGGTATTTTCTGTTGAAGCAGTACCAGGTGACTAAGACACTGTGTAACCAAACACCTATTTTTTAGTTGTTATTACTTTTGTTGCAAAATTGTATAACCTCCAATGATTTTTTTTACACATTTCCATGTGACTTATTCATTGACATTGGTTGTATTTGTCACAATTTGTCAGTTGCTGTTAGGTGGCATTGAGTCAGTTCCGACTCATGTACAACAGAATGAAACACTGCCTGGACCTGCGCCATGCCCACACAATTGTTTTTATGCTTAAGCCCATTGTTGTGGCCACTGTGTCAACCCATCTTGTCGAGGTCTTCCTCTTTTTTGCTGACCCTCCACTCTACCAAGCATGATGTCCTTCTCCAGGGACTAACCCCACCTGACGACATGTCCAAAGTAATTTGTCAGTGTTCTCTTTAATTGTGTCTATATTCTTTTGCTTGTGCTCAGATACTTGTTTTTACTATGATTGTGCTGTGTTCACTACTTTCACACTCAGAGCCACATTTTTATCAAGTCTCTCAGTTGTAAAGTATACTTCTCCTCTTTGGTAACCACTAATGAGTGAATGTTGGTCTATTTATCTGTTCTTGTCTTCTTATAAAAGAGAATCACATAATATTTGTTCTTGTATGCTTGACTTCACTTAACATCATGCCCTCCAGGTCCATCTTTGTTATGTTTGGTGGACTCATCAATTGGTTGTGTAGTATTTCGTTGCATGTGTATGTACCACAATTTGCTTATCCATTTGTACCCAATTAGGGTCCATGACCTGGAGCAGTTGAGCCAATGAAACATTTACTCCAAGTTAGAAAGAGGAAGAAGGATCACCAGCAGGTACCATACCACCAGAGACATGACAGCAGTGCAGGCTGTTCTCCCTGGGGTCTCAGCAGACTATTTTTACATCAGAGTTTATATATCAATTTTGGCAAGAATTACTTCATGTTTCTAAGCACACAGCCCACAGATAATTGTATCTATCACAAAATAACCACAAGAAGTTCTGCATTAAACTATAGGCATGTATATCAGACACCTGGGTTCTAATCAGTATGTTTGTAACAGGCCAAGACAAAACTTACATAAAAGTTCCTTGCTAGTGGAACTAGCCTGCCAAGTCCACTGTGACTGAGATAAGGAGCAAGAAATTAAGTTGTGGATTAAAAAAAAAAAATGCCAGGCAGCATTTCTAGCTGCTTTCTCAGTCTGAAAGCCATTCTCAAGAGAGCAAAGAGGAGGAGGGAGACCAAGGTTGCAGGAACTGAGGGGGCTCTGCATCTCTTTGGAAAGAGGCCAGTGTAGAGGCCAGAGTAGCTGGTGCAGTAAAAAGCCAGAAGCCAGCCGACACAGATTATTTAAGAATATCATTATGGAATTAGTTTGAAAAGAAAACACGTTGCAGGGTGTTGTCCCTTTGGTTGTTTCCATTGTTTTGCTATCATGAATTAACACCACAATCGAGTGCATATATCTGATCCTGTCATTAGCTTTAGGTCTCTAGGGTATATTCTTGGGAGTGGGTAGCTTTAAGGTGCTCACTTAAGCTAGCTCTATTCCTAGTTTTCTGAGGAAGTGCCAAACTGTTTTCATAGTGGTTGTACCATTTTACAGCCCCACCAGCAATGAATAAATGGTCTAATCTCTCCACATCCTCACCGATACTTGTTTTTTTCTGTTTTGTAATCATTGCCATTTCAGTAGGAGTGACATGGTATCTCATTGCAGTTCTAATTTGTATCTGTTTAATAGGGTTGCTGAGAGTCAGAATTGACTCTATGGCAACAGGTGTTGTTTTTTAATGACTAATGATCATGAACACCTTTTCATGAGTTTCTTGGGTGCTTGGATGCCTTCTTTGATGAAGTCTGATCATGTCCTTTGCCCATTTTATAACTGGGTTGTTTGGCTTTTTATTGAGTTGTTAAAATTTTGTAAACATTTTGGGAATTATACCCTTATCTGATATGTTTTTTCTGAAAACCTTTTTCAAGTGTGTATATTCTCTTTTTACTCTTTCAATAAGCAGAGGTTTATAAATTTTATGAGATCCCATTAATCTATTTTGTCATCTTCTTTTCATGCATTTGTTGTAATGCCTTTTATCCTGTTTTTACAGAAGATTAAGTCCCATTGTTTTCTCCCTGTGTTTTCTTTCAGGCATGCCAGTTCTTAGAAAAGACTTGCAATGGAGCCACAGACACATTTTCTTATGAAATACCAGATAGCACGGTGGTAATTTGCTTCACGTGCTGTGTTTGGCATTTCTCGTAGGTTTGCTTTGTTGAACTGAATTTTCTACTTAAAATGTATAATTACTATTTTGGGAATAGTAGATACCACCCTCAGTTGTACAGAATGAGCACACAGCTGTCATCTCCATTTCCCCTCAAAAGCTGTCAACAGTTTGTCCTAAAGTTATAGATTTTATTCTGCTGCATGGATCATGAGTAGAGCAGTCATATAAGCATTGAGGAAAGTCTACATTCTGAACATATATAGGAGTAACATCTTTTCCAGATACTAGTAATGCTGCCTAGGGTCTCTAACATTACCTGAAACTTCCTAAAGATTTAGAAACTGATGATTTAACTAACTCTAGCTACTGTAATCCCACTGTATTTCCAATATTAAGATTTTTAAAAAATCAGACACAGACTTCCATGGCAATTTGAATTATGCTATGCTTTCATGAGAGCCCAAGGCATCCTGACTGCCTACCCCCTCTGAGCCTCTTGCCTCCCTCACTGGACCCAGGTGCTTTCAAACCAGATGCTGCGTGAGGGCTGCCTAGGTCCTTTCATGTAGAAATGCCCCACCTAAGCGCATCCATTGGACCTGAGGTTCCTTTGTTAAGATGCTCCCAGACCAAAGAAAGACTGATGCATCACAAGGACTTTCTTCCAGAAGCAACACAGAGAGGAAGACTTCCTCTGTAGCTGATACTTTGAATTTCAGCAGCCTACTGGTGGCATAGTGATTAAGTGCTATGGCTGCTAACAAAAGGTCAGCAGTTCAAATCCAACACGTGCTCCTTGGAAACATTATGTGCAATTCTACTCTGACCTACAGTGTCGCTGTGAGCTGAAATCGACTCAACAGCACTTTTTTTCTTTTTTATTACTGGACTGTGAAAGAACAAAGTTTTTCTTTGTTAAAGCTGTCTATGTGTGATATTTCTGTTATAGCAGCACTAGATGACTAAGACACTATCTTTTAAGGGATAAGGAGTATAATTTTCTCCTGGAAGTTCATGAATCCTCATTTGAAACTGCAAAATGTTATAAACTTGGATTGAGGGTGTCCACAGTTTTCTCCAAATTTTCAAAGAGGTCAGTATCCCCTAAAAGATTAAGAAGTATCACACTAAGGACTTCTGCATTAAGGTTGCTATTGTTTCCATTTGAAAGTTATCTATATTGCAACAAAGATCTCGTAGAAATAGTGCCCTAACATAAAGAAATGGTTTTGTAAAAGAAGGAATAACAGGCTCCAGTGGTGGGGAAGATATTATATGGGAGGAGGCTTTTGTGGTACCTGAACACATTGTGTGGGTAACTACTCATTTCGCTTGCTGTATCCATTTAATAATGGTGACAAAAGAGTTTGTGCCTTCTGCTTCACCCTGTGGTTATGGCCATAGTGAATACGAAGAAATAAAACTTTAAAAATGTTTACACAGATTTCAAAAATGACCCTCAGTGATCCATCCCTGCCTTCTAGTATTCATGTCCCAGTATAGTCCCCTCCCTTTGACTGTGGGCGGAGTCTAGCGACTCACTTCTTATGGATAGAAAATACTAAAGTGACAGGATGTCACTTTTGTGATTACCTTACAAAAGACTGACTTCCATCATGCTGCCGTGCTCTCGTCCTCTCACTTGCTCTCTCTGATGCAGCATATGTATAGGCACTATAGAGGGGCCCAAATGGCAAGGAGCCAACGGAGGCCAACAGTTTGTGAGGCACTGCAGCCTTGGTGCAACATCGTGCAAGGATCTAAATCGTAAACCAACAACCATGTGAGAAAACTTGGAAGCAAATCCTTCCCAGCATAACCTTCAGATGAAACTGCATTTCCAGCTGACACCTTGATTGCAGCTTTTTGGAAGACCCTGAAGCTGAAGACCTAGCTAAGCTGTGCCTGGATTCCTGACAGACAGAAACTGTGAGATAATAAATACTGTTGGTTTAAGCCACTAAGTATTAGTCTGTTATGCAGCAATAAATAATGAATACAGCTTCCAAGAGGTAACCACTGTCTTAAATGTGCTCTTGAGCATTCCCATAAATGTGTTTCTATTTGCTACATTTTATGCATCATTCCTATGCATGCCTTTGACTACATATATGTATCTATAGTATTTGTAAACATTACATGGTTTTAAAATCCATATAAAAGCTATTCTAATGTTTGTGTTCTTCTAGAACTAGCTTTTTCCTTATCCATTTTTTCACTGCCACCATTCAATCTTTGCCCCTCCAGGAGATCTTTTTCTGTGTCTCAGTCCATGTGAGTTTTAAGTCTCTTACTCAGTCTACCTGCAAAGTAAGCCTAGTCCCACCTTAGGTGAAGCTCAGCTCCTTCTCACATTGCTCTTTAAACCTAAATCTGCGCTTAGAGTCATCAAGATTACCTGGGTCTCTAGACAAACCTGAGTCATCGCTTTGGTTTTCTTTAATAATAGTGCTGGGGAGGCCTGGGCTTTTGCATTTCTGTGATTTGTTCTGGTATTGCTGATGTTGTTGATATATGGAACACATACTGGATAGCAAAGTTCCAGAGACTAGAAATCAGCCTCTCTGTTTACAAAAATTGTTCTGGGGTATGTGTGTGTGTGTGTGTGTGTATGCAAGAATGTTCTTAGTAACTTTATTATTAGCACAAAACTAGGAATAATAAAATGTCCATCAGCAGATGAATAAGTAAACAGTGAATATTTGGTTCAATGGAATACTACTCAGCAACAAAAAGGAGTGAACTACATCAGAATGAAGCTTAAAGACTTTATGCAAATTGAATGAAACCAAACATTAAAAAAGTACATATGTATAATTCCACTAACAAGAAGTTCCGTAACAGGCAAAATTAAGCTATAATGATTGAAATAGAACAATGAGTGCCTCTGGGATGGGGGAAGTCAGTTGTTATGGAACAGAATGGAAATTACCCTGGTGAAGGGAAGGTTCTATATTATAACTAAGGGGAATTTACATGTTCTATACATTACTTGGAAATCCTGGCAGCATAGTGGTTAAATGCTATGGCTGCTAACTGAAAGGCTGGGAATTTGAATCCACCAGATATTACTTGGAAACTCTATGGGGCAGTTCTACTCTGTCCTGTAGGGTTGCTGTAAGTCGGAATCAACTTAATGGCAGTGTTTTTTTTTAATGCATTACTTAAACATTCCATCAAATTGCATACTTAAAATTTGTGCCTTTTCTGTAAACTAGAACTTTTTTTTACTTCTTTTTATTGTGCTTTAAGTGAAAGTTTATAGTTCAAGTTAGTTTCTCATACAAAAATTTATACACTCATTGTTATACGACCCTACTTACTCTCCCTTCTGTGGGACAGCGCACATCTCCTTTCCACCCCAGATTTCCCATGTCCATTCACCCAGCTCCTGTCCCTTTTTGCCTTCTCGTCTCACCTCCAGACAGGAGCTTCCTATTGACTCTCATGTATCTCCTTGCATTAAGAAGCACTCTTTACAAATATATTTCAGCCTAATCTTTGTCTGAAGAGTTGACTTTGGGAGTGGTTTCAGTTCTGGTTTAACAGAGTGTCTGGAGGCCATGTCTTCCAGGGTCCCTCCAGTCTCAGTCACATCATTAGGTCAAGTCTTTTTGGAGTCTCTAAGTGGCTATTTCTGACCCTTGGGTTCCTATTTTCTTTGTGTCTTTGATGTTCTTAATTTTTTTGCTCCAAGTGAATAGGGACCATTTGGTGCTACTTAGATGGTTGCTCACTAGCTTTTAAGACCCCAGATGCCACTCGCCAAAGTGGGATGCAAAGCATTTTCTTAATACAATTTTGTTATGCCAGTTGACCTAGATGTTCTGTGAAACCATAGTCCCCAGACCCCCACCCATGCTGCTCTGTCACTCGAAGTGTTTGGTTGTATTTAGGAAACTTCTTAGCTTTGGGTTTACTCCAGTTGTGTGTAGCATAGTTTTTAATAAGTAAACTAAAACAGCCATTGCAGTCAAGTTGATTGTGACTCATGGTGACCCTATAGTTAAGAGTAGAACAGCCCCAAAGAATTTCAAAGGAGTGCCTGGTAGATATGAATCGCTGACCTCTTGGTTAGCACTTAACCACTGCATCACCAGGGCTCTACTGTACAACAAACTCATTGCTATTGAGTCTTTTCTGCCTCATAGCGACCCTATAGGTCAGAGCAGAACTGCCCCATAGAGTTTCCAAGGAGCACCTGGCAGACTGGAACTGCCGACCTTTTGGTTAGCAGACACAGCAATTAACCACTATGCCACCAGGGTTTCCATTGTTCAATAAAGGAACTTAAAATATGCTGACCAAGTCTGGAAAGTGATCTCTTTGAAAGAATTTAAGGTAGGCCAAAATAAAATCAAAAGTTGTATGAAAAAATTTCAAGCAGTGTTGTTTACTTAAAAAGTCCATACTCGAGTTTATTTATTTCAAACAAAATTCTGTTTTAACTTGATGAAATTGTCATGGATTGAATAGTGTCCCCTTAATATATTTGTTGTAAATCCTAACCTCTATATCTGTGATTGTAATCTCATTTGGGAAGGAGTTTTCTTTGTAGGGTGTTATTGTAGGGTGTGCTTTAAGTCCTTCTGAGATATAAAAGAGATTAATCCAAGCAACTGAGAGAAGCAGAGACAGAGGCAGAGCGATACCAAGTCACATGAAGACTGCCCAAGAACAGAAGGTCAGAAGAGACAAGGACCTTTCTCCAGAGCCAGCAGAGAGAGTGTTCCTCTAGAGCTGGCACCCTGAATTTGTACTTGTAGCCTCCTAAAAAGAAAGTTTTTGTTTGTTAAAGTCACCCATTTGTGGTATTTCTGTTACAGCAGCACTAGATAACTAAGACTAAATACTGTCAAATAGGTCTGTAAAGGTAAGATTTCTTGGGAGATGACCTTTGCAATATCACCAAACCAAATCTGGTGCTGTTGAGGTGATTCTGAGTCATAGTGATCCTATAGGACAGAGTAGAACTGCTCCATAGAGTTTCCAAGGAGCACCTGGTGGATCTGAACTGTCAACCTTTTGGTTAGCAGCTGTAGCACTTAACCACTACACCACTAGGGTTTCCATGAAATGTCCAGAATCGGTAAATCTATTGAGATAGAAAGCAGACAAGTCGGTTCCAGGATCGTGGGAGAAAAGGAAATGTGGAGTAACTACTTAGTAGGTCCAGGGTTTCCATTTAGGGCAGATGAAAAATGTCTGGAGCTAGATAATGGTGATATTGGCACAGCACTGGGATCTGCTTGATGCCACTGAGCTGTACAACTTAATGGTTAAAATGGTTGATTTGTTGTTTTGTGTATTTTGCCATAAGAAAACAAATGTTAGCTAATTCAGTCCTTCCACCAATTTATACTGCTCCTCCTAATTCGTCTGACTGAGTGTCATTCTAGAGAAATACAGTCATAGCCCAACCCATGAATTAGTGAATATCCATATACCTGCAACCAGCCTGGGTTTTTACTTTAGTCATTAGCTTATTCTTTCTTGACATAGCTAAATAAAGGCTGCTTCACTACATAGCATTTGCTAGCATCAAAATGTTATGTTCTCGTTTTGCTAAGAGGGCTCTCTGCACCCCACGTTGGTGAGTAGCGTCTGGGGTCTTAAAAGCTGCCAAGCTGCCATCTGAGGGCACAGCAAATGGTCCCAACTCCACAGGAACAGATGCTCACCGAGGACCAAAATGACATGGGGGAAAGACAACCCAGAAGACAAAGAGACCCACATTAGTGGGTGCCTACATCGACTTGGGACCGGAAGAACCAGATGGTGCCCGGCCACCACCAGTGATAGCCGCGATGGAGCTCACTAAGTTGAGTCTCACTGGCAACACAAGAATAAAAAGGGGTGCACCCTGAAATCCCCACTAAAAGACCTCAGTTGATGGTCCAGTGGTTTCGGGGTTCCCCTGGGAGAATGGCCCCTCACCCTGATGCTGCCCTTGCCCATAAATCACAATGAAGGTCCACTCTCCGGACACGAATGGATTGGAGTTGGCAATGTAGAGTGATGATATACTGGATGCACTTTATGGTTCTATGCATCTGTAGGATATCATCCTGCTCACCTCTGGCTGGAGGAAGGAGAGTGGGTGGAAAGGAGCGGAAAGGAGACTGTTGGGAGGATGAGACATGTATGGAGCAGAGAGGAACAGTGTGCTGTCACCGGGCAGGGAGAGCAGTGGAAGCTGCATATAGGTGGGTATGTAAATTTACATGGGAATGTACATTTTCACTCAGTTATATTAAATGAAAAATTTTTAAAAAGTTATGTTCTGCTCACCAATTATCTTCAGTATAAATTATCCTTTGTTTACTTTTCAGCTCCCAAGCTTAATTATTCTAAACTTCTCTCTAAAAGCCCTGATCAAGTATAACAACAATCAGATTAAACACATAGTAGTTTGAGAATGGAAGTGTTATTATAGGCATAATTTACTAATTTGCTGATTGTTGACAGGTACTATTCGATTGAGAAACTTGACATATGAAATACATGTTGTCATGTGCCAACTGTTTTTTTCATATGTATATATGGCTATTAAATGTTACTACATGCTCCATTCTTTGAGATGTGGGGGTTTGTAACAGTAAAGCATTCACCTTCGTAGAAAGCTGTACTTTTTGGCTTCTTAAAATAACAGAAACAGAAAACCAAATTCAAACCTGTTGCTTTGCAGTCAGTTCCTACAGGACACAGTAGAACTGCCCCATGGGTTTTCCAAGGAGCAGTTGGTGGATTCAGACTGCTGAACTTTAGGTTACCAACCAAGCTATTAACCACTGTGCCACCAGAGTTCTGAAATAACAGAAGACATCTGCAAACTGTAATTTTTTAAATGGTGATTATGTGGTATACAGAACTGAATGGAAATGTAAATCACAATGCATGTCAAAAGCCAAGAATGGCAGCTCCTTTCTCAAATGGCACCCTACTATTGACCTAGTACAGGAAACCTTGGTGGCATAGTGGATTAAGTGCTATGTCTCTTAACCAAAAGGTCAGCAGTTCAAATCTGCCAGGTGCTCCTTGGAAAATATGGGACAGTTCTAGTAAGACCTATAGAGTCACTGTGAGTCACACGGCTTGATGGCAGTGGGTTGGGTATTGACCTAGAACAGGAGGAAAAAGTGGAAGAAGAAATTACAGCTCTGAAATGTGGCCTCCCCACCTGCTTCTGCAGATGAACTTTTACCTTTTTCCATGTTAAGGTTCTGTGAGATGAAGCCTTGTTTTGTGAGCTTGTAGGTGATCCACCATTCACAGAGATTTCGTCAACATTCTTAGTGGGTGTGTCAGGTCGGACAAGAGTTGGGCTACTAATGTGTGGGTGAGGACAAAGTGGTAGTATCTGTCATCAGCAGGAAAGGGGGAAAAGGTTAAAACCAGTGTGATTTTTCTAAGCCACTGGTGTTCTTCCCTTGCTTAATGGATGAGGACCCAGAACCATGCCCCCTCCACACCAAAATAATACCTGTTCAGCAAAGAATATCCTACCCATTATGTTTTTGCTTCTAGAGCTTTCTTGAACCAAAACCAAACTAAACGAAACACCATGCCATCCGGTCAGTTCGATTCATAGAGACCCAATAGGTCAGAGTAGAACTTCCCCACAGAGTTTCCAAGGAGCACTTGGCCAGCACTGCTGGCCTTTTGGTTACCAGATGTAGCACTTAACCACTATGCAACTACGGTATTTCTAGAAAATGAAAAACCTAAAAACAACAGAGAATGGATTCTTATTTTGTTACTGGAAAAATCCCAGTTAAAGACTTGTGCTTCCTGTCACAACTAAGCCAATTATATAGAGACAGGGATCGAATCTTTAAAAGCGCTTTATTCAGATTGCTGACCACCTGAGAAGATGGTGGGTTATCACCCTAACAACCACCTTAACATCTCAGTTCAGGCTGGCAAGTTTTACAGAAGGGTTTAGGGATGGGAAGGGGGCAGGTGAGTGGTGCAGGCATGCAGGTGTTCAGAGGAGGTGAGGCTGGAGAGGACAAAACTTCATCTCAAGGCGAGTTGTCTTTGACATCTGCAAGCTGGTTACTTTTCTCAGAGGTAGTGGACTGCAAACTGGTATCACTCTCATCACTCTATCCTGTTACTGGTCATGAACAGCCTTGGAAAACAAACTCAAAAATCTTTTTGAGTACCAGTCAGAAGGGAATGTTAGTTTTCTTTGTGTGTCAGCATTCCAAAGGGAGAAAGGGGTTTTAGTATTAAGAAGGAAGCTAGCTAAGAATTCTCCTACAGGTATTAATCCTAACAATTTCTCCTTTCTTACCTTTCTTCTATTCCTTCCAACTGCAGAAAGAAAATTATCAGTTGTATAACATGAACCCGAAGCACTGGCTTTCTGCATATAATATACTCATTTCATGCGTGTTTGCTGCATTTGTGTGCTGTATCTCATCAAGTTGATGAACATGTTTTCCTCTTGTAACTTGGCACCTTGGATGTCATGGTGCTTATGCATCCAATGGAAGCCCTGGTGGCATACTGGTTAAATGCTATCACTGCTAGCCGAAAGGCTGGCAGGTCAAATCCACCAGGTGCTCCTTGAAAACTCTGAATCAATTCTCTGCCCTATAGGGTCACTGTAAGTTGGAATCAACTAAATACACTTGGTCTCCTAGATTCTTAGCTCCATGTCCTCAACTTGAGATCTGCTGGGCTTCATCTCAGTTCCCATTCTCCATGCATATCCTGTTCTGTAAACCTCCTGAAGGCAAAACAGTAGGGCATTCTTGGGGCTCACCTTATTTCCTATCTCCCTGGAATCATGATCCGTTGTTGTATAATATTTAGTGCCTTGAAAACTGTGGTTGCATGATGTCTTGGTTTTGTTGTTGTTTCATGTGGAAGGGTAAATACTCAGTTACTCTATCTTGACTAGAAGCCATTCTTTCTTTTAAGAAAAAGGGGGGGGGGGTAGAAACTGAGGTCAAAAATAGGTAACTGGCTTGTCCATGTTCACACTGGTTATTGGCAGATTGAAGACTTGAACCAAAATTTCCTTATTTCTAATCCAAAGTTGACACAGGATTGCTTCTCGTGCAACTTAATAGCCAAAAGTTACTTAACCATGCATAGGCAAAGTAAATGACAGTGACTTGAGGATGCCTAAAAGATCCAGATCAGTTCCCCACTTTCCTATTAATCAGCAACTATTTACTGCACACCTTTGTGCAGTGCCTTTTGGGAGATGTTCCCAGGGACAGAGAAGCAGCGCTACCATCTCTGATGATAAGGAGCTCACATCAATTTGTGATAAAGGGCTACACATAAAACATCTCTATGACTACAGCATATTTCAATTTTAATATAGTGACTCACTCAAGTGTATCTCAGAGAATTGGGGGTGGGGGTCACAGTATGTGGGATTTTCTCAGCTTCACAGAGCAAGGTGAATGTAGACTCAAAAGGTGGGCAGCATCTCCTGACTGGGAAGGGCAGTCAAGGGAGAATACTGTGTCCACAAGGCCCTTTGTTAAATGTGCGCAAGGCTTCAGAGAGTCCTTGGCAATAAGAAAAGCCTGGTCCTTGGGGGGAAATGAAGGCATGTTGCTCCTGACCAGAGGACAGACCTAGGACATTTGATGGAAGTCTTGTGGTGAGGAGGGTACCCAATGAGGCACGCCCTCCTTGCCTACTGTATTATTACCAACTCTGCCTCCACTCTTCCTTAGCCAAACCACATCCTCCAAGATAGATTTTTTTAAATAATAAAAACAGCATGTGCCTGCTTTATTTGCCTCCCTCCTGTCTCAATACATCCATTCTTGATCCATGGCTTCCAACATGACCATTGCTATTCATACTTTAAAGGAGATAGCATGTAGCAGAAACAACAGCAGAAAGCATACAAGTATCTTCTCAGATAAAAATCTGGACTATCTATCCCCTTGAAGCTACAGGACAAACACTCCAGACTCTAGCCATTGAATCATCCCCTGAGTGTATATTGAGCACTTACTGTACGTCTGGGGTTGTGATAGGGGCTGGAAACTCACAGATGCCTTAGACCCATGGCTTGCCAAAGTTCATGGTCTAGAGGGAGAGACAGACACTTGGATGGCACACGGTGTCAAGTACTGTAACAGGGATGAACACAATGTACTCTAGGAGCATGGGGAGAGAATGATTAGCAAGGTAGATGGAAGAAGGGAGGTGAGCTAGTACCTAAGAAAAGTGCTCAGGAGGAGGCATTTTAGCTAACAGTGAAGGGGAGGAGAGGAAGACTACAAGTAAAGACGACAGCATGAACAGTAGCAGAGATGCATGTGTGTGTGTGCACAGGCACGCACACGTCTGGGCGATGAAATGGTTGGAGTTTGGGAGACAGGGAAGTTTGGCCTGGAAAGCAGATGGGGACTCTGAATGCTACACTAAGGGATATTGGTCTTTGTCCTGATATGTGGGACTCCTGCCTCCCAAACAAATACATATCCCTCTTTCCCCCACCATTTCCTTACCACTTGTCTGGCCCAGTGCCCTTGTTTTCCCACCCCAACTGATGAATTCTATTCATTAAATCATGCATTTGTTCATTTACCAAACTTACTGGGTATCTCTCCATGTAGCACTGCGTTCTCCCCTTGGAGCACCCATTTGTACCTTTCACCTGTTGGCAGAACTGTCCATGGTCCCTAACCCCTGTGCCATTCTCAGTGTGTGTGTGGTGGGGGGGGGGTGAAGTTGGACAAGATGTCTGGAAGCTGGGCCTCCCAGCTGTGTTGGTGTTATGACATTTGCCAGGACCCTAGTGCTTACTCAGTGGTCTCCTCTGCAGCTGCCTCCTCCACTGGGCAGCAGCGCTGAAACGTGATAGGAGCACTGCTGCCATCATGAAGCCTCTGGTACAGACCTGTAGACCTGGAGCCTCTTCTTTGTTCAGGGAGGTGGGGTGAGCACTAAGTTGGCTCTAGGGAAGCTGTTGACAGAGGGGCAAGAGGACCCAAAAGGAGATGGCTCCCTGGCCATGGCAGCAGCTAGCTCCCCTGGTGGCTGGAGTTGGCTCCAAGTCCCTGGGAGAAGGACATCAGCAAACAGAGGAGAAAGGAAAAGGCCCTCAGCAAATATCTGAAGCAAAACTGAGGCAGGGCCTTCTCCTGATCCCACATTGAGGCTCACCTCCCGGTAAGTACGAGATCCCAAAGTCCACAGGATAGTCCTCATGGCCTCAGTCATCTGTCTGGTCTTGTGGAGAGGTACAAACCCATCCAAGAACTCCCACTCCCTACCTCTGATGGACAGTGCTGCCACTCACTAGTGTGGTGGGGGGAGGGAAGGACCCTAGTCCACAACAATCTGAGGAGGTTACCACTGTACCTTGGGATGGCAGGGACCACCCCTGGAATACCAATCAAAAGCTGTCCATTACAGCTGGTTCAAAACTCACTGTCTCCAGGAAGCCATCCTTTCTGTATCTGCCCTCCTATCACCAGACTATACAGAATTGTAGTGATGTGTGTAGACTTCATTCTGCTCTCCTGGGGGAAAGTTCACAGTATGACTGCTCCACAGGGTTTCCAAGGCTGTAATCACTATGGAATCAGACTACCACATCGTTCTCTCATGGAGTGCTAGTGGGTCCCAACCAGTGACCTTTTTGTTTATCAGCTGAGCTTTTTATCCACTGTGCCCCCAGTGCTCTTTTTGAACAGGTAGGTGTTGCTAAATACCGAGTGGATTACATAGGCTTTGGAATCACCTTTATTTCTGCCTAGGGCTTGATTGGAAACTCTAGTGGCACAGTGCTTAAATGCTACAGCTGTTAGCCAAAAGGTCAGAAGTTCAAATCTGCCAGGTGCTCCTTGGAAACTCTGTGGAGGCAGTTCTACTCTGTTTTAACAGTTGGAATTGACTCAAAGGCTAATGGGTAGGGCTTGACTGTTTATGGGGGGTTTTACACTCCTCTTTTTTTCTCCTTCTCTCCCTCCCTCACGGTCTCCCTACCTTCCTTTCTCCTCTCCATGGTCTCTTGTGTGGTTTCTGCCTTTGAGGCAAGTGTGATTCTGTTGTGATTCTGGGTGCAGTGAGAGATTTCACCCCTTGAGCAGACCCTGCTCCTGCCCCCCACATGCATAGAGTGATTCTGCCCATTGCTGGTCCTCAAGTCCACTGAGCCACAGCCAGAGTGGGATGTGGGTGGTCACTAAATGGAAATAGCCATGCCATCTCCCTCCAGGTCCCCAAAGCCCTGGAGTAGAGCACTCAGTGTCCTCAAGCCCAGCATCTCATGCTGCTCCTGGAGGCCAAGGAGGTGCTGAAGGAGGCCCAGAGACTCAATTGACCAGAGATTCACAAGGAGGTGATTATTCACAATTTGAAGATACACATAATTTAAAAGAGATGCATGAAATGATTGGATGTGATTGAGTGTGCAACTGTTTTGTCCATTCTCCTGAGTTTTCAGATGCAGGTGTACAGAGAGAAAGTGACTAGTTCCATCCCTTAGCTAATTAATGGCCAAGACTAGGTCTTGGGCTCACTCCTTCTGGGCCCTGGGCTCCTCATTTGGGCCACCCTGGAACACAAGGGGTTGCTTTTAAGCTCCTCATTGAACATTAAATAAAATCAAAGCAAAAGGATAACTTGAAGCTTAAGGATGTGAAACCATAGTCCACTGGCCATCCATAAAAAAACTAAGATCAAATAACTCTGAAATTATTATATGGTACAGAAAAGTGGATGGGGAGACAGGACTTGCGTTCCAGCAAGAGGGTTTACACAGAAAGATCTAGATACTCTATTCAGGACTGAACAGGAGATGCAGAGGTGAGTGGCCAGAGTCCCAATCTGAATCATTCTGGCTGTGGTATCTTGCACAAATAATTTAACTTCTTACTCATCTTGAAAGGGAGTATGATGCTAATGCCCAAGTTACCTAGTCCCAAAGAGTCAACTGAAGACATCCAATCAGTCCCCTCATCTGTTTCATTTTATCCTGAAGGTCTCTGGAAACCCTCCACTTCTCTCTATCCTCTGTTTTTTCCTTAGTTCTCCCTTCTGTCTGGTCTCCCCCAGGCTTGTGTCTTCTTCATTCCGTTCTCCATATTGCAGCCAAAGTGATGCTTCTAAAAAGCAAATCTGATTACATGACTCATCTGCTTAAAACTTTTCAACAGCTCTGTGTTGCTTTCAGTGTAAAAACTCACAACTCCTTATTCTGGTCTCTGGTCTACAAGACCCTTGGTGGTCTGGTACTAGCCTGCCTCTCCACTCCCCCGCTCCTTATATTTTAGGCTCCAGCTATATATAAACGAGCAGCTATTCCCCATCAGGTTAACCTCTCTCACCTCCAGCCACTATGGTCACTTCTTCCTCTGCCTAGAACACTCACCCCTTTCCAACTCCCCTGCAGAATTCAATGTCCTACTCTGGAGGATCCCTCCTCTGTATTGCCCCAGCACCATATGTCTTCTTAGCGCTCATCACCTTGACTGCAACTACCTTTTTACTTGTTGGTTTTTTTCAGTTGTGCAGGACTGTATTACTCATCATATGTCTCCACTGGAACCTACTGAATGAATGATGAATGTTTAAATGCTCCATAAACTGCAATTTGCTATATGAATATTTAGTATTATGTTACAGTACTGTGTTTAGATTGATTATTTAGTATTGTTGGCATAGTCACTCATTTGACAATAACTAACATCAAATGTGAATGACATCCTTCAGCTTCCTTCTTAAGCCGGATGCTAATCAAGACTACCACTTACTGAGCATTTACCATGGGCTAGGCTCTGGGGTAAGATTTTCCATGTATGATCTCAGTTACTCATCTTCATAGCAGTCTTATGACGTAGATTCTATTGTAAGCATCACCCCCATTTTTCAGATGAAGAAATTAAGAGAGGCTCAAAGAGGTTAAGTAGCTTGCCCAAGGGCACATAGACAGATTCTGAATCTAGATTTTTCTGAGCTCAAGATTTAAGCCCTGATTTCTTTTCCAGTCCTGCCACAGTCTTCAAATTATTTCGTCCTGATCAATGATTTTGTACCCCCCTACAGATAACCCTCCTTTTATTTCTTCTTTCTCCTAAGGTCTCTAGAGGCTCCATATTGGTCAGTGTCCCTAATGGATTAAGGCAGGGCTCAGATCTGGCCTCTGGTTCAATTTCCTCCTGGGAAGTAAACGCTTCCACTCTGAGGGCAGCCAACACATATTTTACTCAGAACAGTCAGCAGATGGCTGTGGCTGCCTTTGGTTCCCAAGAATCACACTGCAACTAACTGCATCTTGCATTTTCCATCACTGGTAGCTAATCCCAACAGTGACATTGGGAACTGTTAATAATAGGTGAAGAAAGAGACATTAAAAGGGTGAAGTGGCTTGGGCTGACTCACATAGCAAAGTTAGAACTCTGAGCTCCTCATCCTGGACTCTGTCGCACATACCTGGCAGCCCCAGAGACCTGCTCCTTTTTGTCCTCTGGGCCACAGACTCCATGGCTAACCAAGTGGGTCTGACATGTCTTGTAGAGAAAAGCAGAAAAATGTTCCTTAAGATGGTATCTTGTGATCTTTTTGTTTTTGCTGGTTGGCTAGAGTGCAGAGTCCCTGCTATTTGCTGAATGAACTTGAACACATCATTCAAAGTCCCTGGAGCCTCAGTTTTCCCTTCAGTAAAATGCAGATAAGACTTACTGACTGGCCTTCACCCCAGGGAAGCAGAGCATGGGGCAGCGAGAAGGACTTGGGTGTACTCCTCTGATCTGTTCTGCACCATCCTTTAATGAGTGAACCCCAAACCTGAGCACCAAGCACTGTTGTAGATACTAGTGACAGAGAATCATGTGAGTGAAACCAAACCAATCCTGGTGCCGTCAAGTTAATTCTGACTCACAGCGACCCTACAGGACAGAGAAGAACTGCTCCATAGAGTTTCCAAAGAGTGCCTGCTGGATTTGAATGGCCAGCCTTTTGGCTAGTTAGCAGACACAGCCCTTAACCACTATGCCACCAGGGTTTCCATGATGTGAGTAGTCTTTCAAAATACAAATTCCTGGGCCTAGTTTATTTGGAATTCTCCTCCCTTCTTCAGTGCATCCAACCCCCAAGGAGAATAGTACTTGCTGGAGTTGAGCAGCCTAGTGGTATTTTACTTCTCTGTCTAGTCAAACCCTTTCCAATCTGTATACCTTCTCTGTGAGATGGGGAGCCCTGCCATCTGTCCCCTTGAGCTTTCCCTTGGATGCATCGTTCCCCTAGTTTTGGCACTGCTCATATACTGCCTGCTATCTTTGACTTAACTGTTTTGAATCTCTTGGCCTTGGCTTCTGGAGGATAAAGACTGTTTTCTATACCTGTACCTCTGTTAATTGCCCCACAAATGTCAGCTCCATTATCATATAGTATGTGCTCAATAAATATTTGTTGGCTTGATGAAATCCTGAGGATAATCAATCTGAAATAATTTCTTACTGGCTTTTTTTTTGTGGGAGGTATTCTGTGCCCTTTGGAAGTTTTCTGACCACATGGAAAGAATTCTAAGTGGAGACAAGAGCCCTGGCGTCCAATTCTAGCTCTACCACAAACTCTCACTGTGACCTATGACAAGTCACTTTCCTTCTATAGTCATAAATTTTCTCATTTGTGAAACTGGCGTTGATCTATAAATGTTTTTTAGCTCTGTATTTGGCTATGTAGATAGCAAGGAGCAGTCTTTTGCATGTTGATGACATTAATGCTCATGTCACCTTTTTTTTCTTAAAAGTACTGTATAATTGGTAAGCCATTCTTGATTTATAAAACAGCAAATACAAGTAGAACACAAGTAAGTGTCTTGGGCAAGCTTTCATGCACAGCATGTGTGTGTGTGCATGTGTATAGATACAAGGTTGCACACTCCTTACCCTAGGTCCCTGGTTTTGGCTGGACTTTTCTATCCCAGAGCTGTCCCTTTCCAAGACTAGGACTGTCTAACCATCAGTTATCTGCATGCCCACTCTCTCTTCTGTGGGCAAAAATATGACATTCCAACTGGGTTTCCTCTTGCCACTCTGCACATCCCCATCCAGGGCCAGGATGTCCACTGGCATGTTCAAATCTGTTCAGGCACTGTCCTCTGAGGAGGAGACAGAGACAATATACCAGTTCTTGCCCTCATGGAGGTTCTAGTTTGCCTGAGAAGCCAGTACAAGAATGGGTGGGGAAAAGATGTAAGGAAGTACTGAGGGTCTAAGTGCTGCTTTGTTCTGTCTTTAGTATCTACAACAGTGCCTGGTACTCAGACAATGTCCAACAAATATATGAAAATTGCTATGGTTTCCAATAATAGTTTAAGGGTAGGAAAGCATTTCTTTATTGAAATCTTCCCCGGAAGCTCAATACACATGAAACAGATCAAGGCAGTGCTGCCACAGTCAAGGAGAACTGGAGTCGATCTCTGCCTGCTGTCTGCTCTGGGTCCCAGAGAGGTTCTTCGGAGCACAGTTTGAAAACTACTGCTGTGACAGCTCCACTGTTGCTCTCTCTTTCAGATTCATCACAGCCACCTGGAGATCCCAGCAAAATAAGTGGAGTCTTGAGGACTTGGCCCTCCTATGGGAAAATCTCCATCTAAAAATATGGGGATATTACCCCTTGCCTCCTTCTGCTGGTGTTGTTAAGTGAGACAGAGAAAATTTCCACTCATTGCCACCTCCTGTGAAAGAAGAACTGGCTCATAGCATTTTCTAGGCTGTAATTTTTAGTGGGAACAAATTGCCAGGTCTTTTTTCCCATGGAGCTGCTGGGTAGGTTCAAACAGCTAACCTTTTGGTTAGCAGCCCAGCTGTCTCTCTCATTCTCTCTCTCTTTAAATATTTTATTGTGCTTCAAGTGAAAGTTAACCATCCAAGTCCATTTGTCATACAAAAACTTTACACATTGCTATGTAACGCTAGCTGCTCTTCCCACACTGTGACAGTACACTCCTCGTCTCTTCCCTATATTTCTTGTGTCCATTCAATTGGCTCCTGTCCCCCTATACCCTCTCATCTCACCTCTGGACAGGAGCTACCAAATTAGCCTCATGTATGTACTTCAGCCAAGAAGCACACTCTTCACCAGTATCATTTTATGTGTTGTAGTCCAGACTGGTCTTTGCCTGAAGAGTTGGCTTTGGGAATGGTTTTGGTTCTGGGCTAAGACACTCTGTGGCCATATCTTCCCGGGACCCCCTAGTTTGTCAGACCATCAAGTCTGATCCTTTTAATAGGGTTCTATTTCTGCACACTCACTCTTTCCCCCATTATATCAGGGACTCTATGCTGTATTCCCTATCAGGGCAGTCATTGGTGGTGGCTGGGCACCATTCAATTCTTCTGGTCTCATGCTGATGTAGTCTCTGGTTTATGTGGCCCTTTCTGTCTCTTAAGGAGTCCAGCTCTTAAATGTTATGCCATCAAGGCTCCAATTAGTAAGAACAGAGTGGTGAAAGCTTTGAGTAGGTGACTTCAGAGTTTGTCCGTAAATGTACATTAATGCAATGCTGATTTAATTTAAATAAAGAAGGAAAGTAAACAAGTGTGCTAATACATTTGCAGCATTCAATAGAAACCCATTTGGTGCTATCTACAGGCAGTACTGATTTGAAAATGCTACATAAAGCTCCTCAAGTGTCTGCTCCATAAGTAGGTGGTACTGCCTTTTGTACTACTGCACTTGGCTTTACCCTTTGGAGGAGACAGCTATTAACATTCCTGACCAAGTTCATGGTCAGTCTTAGGCACATGTAGCTGTACAAATGGGCAGTGTGGTGACAGCATCCCTATTCCAGGCCTGCAGGTCTATGACAACCTGTCTGACCTGTCCTTCTCCATGTTTCCCCAGTTCCCACAGGGCAAGAGGGAAATAAACCCAGGGTCACACATTGTCAACATGGTCCAGTGGAGCAAGGCACATCCCAGATTTGTATCTGGAAACAGACAATTTGTGGTAACAGATTATCTAGGTTTTAGACTTGTCAAAGGGATAGTGTCCACTTAAAGCGATCTATAGCTATAATGCGATCCCAATTCAAATTCCAATAGCATTCTTTAACAAGATGGAAAAACTAATCACTAACATTATATGAAAAGAAAGAGACCTTGGATTAGTCAAGCATTAATGAAGAAGAACAAAGTAGGAGGCCTCACATTACCTGATCTCAAGATCTACCAGACAGCCAAAATAGACAAAACAGCCTGGTACTGGTACAATAATGGACACATAGCTCAGTGGAACAGAACTGAGAATCCAGAAGTAAATCCATCCACTTGCGGAGAGTGAGATCTTCAGCAAAGGGTTAAAGTCCATGAAATGGGGAAGACGGAGACTCTAATAAATGGCACTGTCAAAACTGGATGTCTGCCTGTAGAAAAATGAAATAGGACCCATATTTAATACCATACACAAAAACTAACTCTAAATTGATCAAAGACCTAAATAGCCAAGCCAAGCTAAGTGCCTAAATATGAAACTTAAAACTATAAAGATCATGGAAGAAAAAATAGAGACAATGTTGAGGGCATAACTAAAAAAATGCACAAATAGCAGAAGACGAACTAGATAATGAACCAGCTAAAAATTAAACACTTATGCTCATCTAAATATTTCCCCAAAGGAGTAAAAAGAGAATGTACAGAATGGGAATTTTTTTGGGGGGGGGGTTATGATGCATCTGACAAGAGTCTAATTTCTAAAATGTACAGAAAACTTCAGCACTTCAAAAAGATAATCAATCTAATTAAAAAATGTCAACGGATATGAACAGCCCCTTTACCAAAGGCAACATTCATGCAGCTGACAAACACATGAAGAAATATTCACAATCACTAGTGATTACAGAAATGCAAATAAAAACTACAATGAGTTACCATCTCACCATGACAGTAATGACATTAATTTTTTTAAAAAGAAAACAATTGTTATTGTGGGGAGACTGGAACTTTTATACAGTGCTGGTTGGAATGTAAAACAGTATAACCAATATGGAGCTTCCCTAAAAAAACAGAAATAAATACCATGTGATCCAACAATGCCACTCCTAGGTACATCCACTCACTGTCATTGAGTTGTGTCTGACTCTGTAAGAAATAAGAGCTGTGACACAAACAGACATAAGCACACCCATGTTCACTACAGCTTTATACACATAGCAAAAAGAGGGAAATACCTTGGATGCCCATCAGTGAATGAATGGAGAAACAAACTGGTACATGCACACAATAGAATGCTATGCAGTGATAAAAAAAAAAAAAAAAAGATGAATCTGCAATACATCTCACAACATGGATGAATTTGGAAGATATTATGCTCAGTGAAATAATCAAAAAAGGACAAATACTGTATGAGACCACTATTAGTTAAAAAAAAAAAAAAAAGGCAAGAAAGTTTTACACAGAGAAAAACAAAACATTCTTGATTTTTACCAGGGATGGGAGAGAGAAGAAGGGACAATTACTAACTAGATAGATGCCATGTGTTAATATTTGTTAAGGGAAAGGCAATACACAGTATGGGGGAAGTTAGCACAACATGAACAAAGCAAAGGAAGACACTGAGAGCAACAGAAGAATCAAAGGCAACTACAGTAATTACTCGACACAGGTAATCCTGCAACAATAATATTAACAAACAACAATTTAGTAAGGGATCATAGGTAGTTATGCTAAGGAGGTGCAGGTGAGGGTAAGAGACTGCACCCACCTGTAGATAAAGGTTTGGTTGTGACTATTTCTACATACATAATTGCAGGTGTTTTATGCATATTCATACAGAGAATAAAACACATAAGGGGCACAGTCATGGAAACTTCTTAGACATAACCAAACACTTCATGGAATGAAAAGACCATAGACTTGGGGGGCATCTACATCAACTGGCACAACACAGTTCATAAAGACAAATGTTCTGCATCCTACTTTGGTGAGTGGCATCCAGAATCTTAAAAGCTTGCACATGGCCATTGTGGTGGTCAGGATTATGTCAATTTAGCTACTACATATTTGGCTGCTGTATTAAGTGGCAGGGCGGGGTTTCTGGTGGCTCCCTGCCCCTCGGCTCTTATCTCACGACCTTTTACTACGGCTGCTGGTCGCTCACGTGGCCAGGAGCTCCTGCTCTCTTGTTCCAGCGTCTGGTTCCGGGACTTAACTAGCAGCTGTTGGACTCATTGGTCCTTACAGTCGGCACTGGAGAGTCCTGCTCCCTGACCTGCCGATCCTGGGTTCACCAGCCTCTGCCCACCTCTGCTCCCTGACCTGCTGATCCTGGTTTTGCCAGCCTCTGTCGCTTTGTCTCGCCACCAGCTTGGGATCCACTGACCTACACAACCGGTGATCTGCAACTCTAGTCTCTGACTTGCTGACTTGGGGTTCCTCGGCTTCCGTGGCCACGTGAGGCTTGTGCCAGAGCTTGGGACATTCAGCTTCTGTGATTACGTGAGCTGTTTCCTATATTTGTATCTATCTATCTATCTATTATAAATCTTTCCTTGTACCTACATGTGTTACTGGTTTTGCTTCCCTAGAAAACCCAGCCTAAGACAGCGATGTAAGATACAACTGTTTGTCTCTCCCCTGGAGCAAAGAAGAGTGAAGAAAACCAAAGACTTGAGGGAGCAACTAGTCCCGTGGCCTAATTGGACCACATGAAACACAGCCTGCATGACCCCAAGACCAACTGTCCTGACTGGGATCACAACAGAGGGTCCTGGACCGAGCAGAAGCAAAATGTAGAAGAAAACATCAAATTCACAAAAAGACTAAACTTACTAGTCTGACAGAGACTGGAAGAACTCCTGACAGTGTACCCCTAAGACACCCTTCTGACTTGGAACAGGAGCCATTCCTGGGGCTCATCTTTCAGCCAAACAATAGGCCCATAATATAAACAACACCTAAGGAACATGCTCCTTAGAATAATGAATTACATGAGACCAAAGGGGAACATTTACTCAAAAGCAAAGATGAGAAGGCAGGAAGGGGTAGAAAACTTGGATGAAAGGAAGCAGGGAGCCCAGGGCAGAAATGATGGGAGTACTAGCCCATTGTCGAGATGTAACCAGTGTCATGGGACACTTTATGTACAAACTAGCAAATGTGAAACTAATTTGTTCTGTAAACTCTCACCTAAAGCACAATTCCAAAAAAAGAGTTTGCAAGCAGGCGTCTAGGATACTATTGGTCTCCACTTGTCTGGAACAAAAGAGAATGGAGGAAAGCAAAAACTGAAAGAAGAAACTAGTCCACATGACCAACAGCACACATGAACACCCCTCATGGAGCCTGAGACCAGAACTAGATGGAGCCCAGCTGTCATTACCAACCATTATGACACAACAGAAGGTCCCAGCTAGAAAGGGAGAATAATGTACACGAAAACTCAAATTCCTAATGAAGGCCACACTTACTGGACTGACAGAGACTAAAGGAATCCCTGAAACTACTGCCCAGAGATACCCGTTCAGCATGGAACTGAAGCCACTCGGGTGGTGACCTTTCATCCAAATAATAGATTGGCTTATAAAATAAACAGCATCAGACATGAGAGCTGTGCTCCCTTAAAGAATCAATCAGAGGAGACTGAACAGTCAATAGCTACTTTAAAACAGGTAAGAATGTAAAGGGGGCTGGGAAACTAGATCGATGGAAAGTGAACAAATGGAAATAAGAATATTGACACATTGTAACAAATTTAACCAAATGTCTGGGAACGTAAAAATTGTCAAATGGGAAACTAATTTGCTGTGTAAACTTTCACCTAAAACACAATTTAGAAAAAAAGGGGGTGGAGGAATAAGACACTTGAATTAAGAAGCTTTCATTATTATCTATCTCGTGGTCCTTTCCTATGAACCTTTTTACTTGCTCCACAACCTGTCCTTCCTCAAAAGAGGCAGGCAGGTAATTAATGCTGGGACCTCATTTGACAAGGGAACCTGAGGGTGAGATTATGTCCCCTCAGATCAGACAGCAAGTAAGTGGGAACCCTGGCTTTTCCCTTACTGCCCGCATGATTCCCTCTGCTGCCCCTTGGTCAGTCTCCTGACTTCACTATCTTTAAAATCTAACTCAGCACTGACCCTGAAGAAGAGGACAACCGTTCAGCCGCCCCTGTCCTTCCGCTATTGCTGCCAACGTCACCGTTGGGACCTGAGTTATTACTTCAGAGTTCCAAGCCTAGGTCTGCTTGTGGCTCTCGTCCGAAGTGTGGGCGTGGGAGATGTAACAGCGCATGCGATTGGCCACCACCCTGGCCCTAGCCATTGTGAGCCAGGCACCGCTGCTAGTGCCCAGACCAATCCATACCCTTGTAGCCCCCACTATGACGTGCCCAAACCAGAAATGAGCGCTTAACAGCGGCTCAGCAGCTAAGCTGCGCCAGGATGCGCCCGCTTTTTCCGGAATAGCGCTCTAGGCGCTCTTCTTCAGCGCGCAGGTCTCCCATGCTCCTGAAGTACTCCTGGACCCCAACAACCCGGGTTCTTGTGGCTGTGCCCACCCTGCACTTGGTCCCTGTTCTGGCCACGGTCCTCGCGGAGCCCTGGCTGCCTGCCTAATCGGGCCTTGGACTGGCTTGCCCACTCCGTGGAGCGCCTCTCCCCACCCGAGCCCCCTGCGCATCTTTTCCATGTGTCCTTTACCGCCCAGTGAGCGCCGCCCAACTTCTGTGGCCACCCTACCGCCGCCCGGAGCAACTCCCATCCCCGGAGGCGAAGCGCCTTCGAAAAACCGCACTTACCACCCTTGGAGCTCCCAGGAGAAGGAGACCAGGTACCCCGAGTGTGGGAAGCCAGAGCGAGGTTCCCAGGTTTAGAGGGTCCGGGGAGCCTCTCGGGGACCCCTTCCCACCGTGACAGCAGCTGACAGGAGCCGTCGCCCCGCTGGGCAAGCCCACAGCGTGCTAGCAGACTCCGTGGACAGCGCGCCTCCATCCTGAACTCTCCCAGGAGGGGCTGGGGGCGTTTGTGAGCGACTTCCAGAGGCGACCTGTGTGCTGGCCGCTTTGGAGGTGGAGCAAGTTGGCGCCCGAGAAGCCCAAGAAAAGACTTTGGGTTATTTTTTCTTTCTCTTCGGAAAAGGAACCACATTGCGAGAGGGAAAAAAGGCTGAGCGTAAACACAAACAACCTCAAAAACAAGCCAAGAAAAGCGAAGCCAAAAGAAGCAAGCGCAACACTGTTACAAAACTGTCTGGTTTTGTAACAATTTCCCCGCTGTTGGCCAATGAGCGGCGTGGCGGCGCGTCACATGGTGCCATTTTATATAACACTTTGCTGAGACAAGACAGTTATTAGGCGGCGCGGGGCGGCCGGCATGGAGCTCCTGGAGGCGCGGCAGAGCCCGGCGCGCAGCGGCTCCGCGGCCGGGGCGGCCGCAGCAGCCACTGGAGCGGTCCCGACTCCTTTCAGCAACCGCTATCAGCTCCGAGTCGCCGGCCCCTAGACGCCTCTTTCCCGCGTGTGTTCCTCTTCTAATGGATTCACTGGAGACTAGACAGATGCTGAGCTTGACCGCCGAGCTCAGCAGCAACAACTTAGAGCTTACAGAGCCAACAGCATCAGCTGCCCCCTTAGACGCGGTCCCACACCCGGAAGTGGCTATAGGGGGCGCCGCACAGTACCCGACACGGGAGCGGGAGCAGGAGCAGGAGCCGGAGCCAGAGTCAGAGCAGCCTCTTCGGGCCTCGACGCCCGAATGCAAAGTCCTGCTCTCGCGAGCTGACGCTTTGGCGTCCGGGGGGCGCCTCCGGGAAGCCCTCGAGGTGTACAGACAGCTCTCAGAACGGCGACAGCTGGCATCTGAGCAGCTGGAGCAGCTAGTGCGCTGCCTGGCGGAGAACGTCTCGCTGGGCGAGGGGCTGGCGCCGGCTTTCCCAGACGGCGACGGCGCATCGGGCTGCGCGATGGCGGCTGAAGACACAGGAACAGCCACAGCCACTGAGGTGTGGGACGGCTTCAAGTGCCGGAAGTGCCATGGATTTCTGTCAGAACCCGTGTCCTTGTCGTGCGGCCACACCTTCTGTAAACTGTGCCTGGAACGCGGGCGGGCGGCCGATCGGCGCTGTGCACTATGCGGGGTCAAGCTCTCCGCGTGGATGGTGGCCACCGGGCGGGCACGAGGGACCCGGTGGGCTGGGCCGCAGTCGACACCGCCGTTGCGGGTGAACGTGGTGCTCAGCGGCCTCCTGGGCAAGTTGTTCCCGGGACCTGCGCGGGCGTCGCAACTCCGGCACGAAGGCAACCAGCTGTACCGCGAACGCCAGGTGGAGGCTGCGCTGCTCAAGTATAACGAAGCGGTTCGACTAGGTGAGGCTGTCGCACCACGAGGCGCGGGCGCGACAGGACCCCTGCGCGCAGGGGTTTGGGTTGCCCGGGGCTGGGCCGGGGAGTGAAAACCTAGAGAAATGGGGGAGGGACGGGCAAGAGGGTTGTGTGGGGGGACTGGTGCGGGGAGAGGCTCTATGGAGTTAGCTCCCTGACTTTCTCTCCATTGCTTTCTCTCCCCGTTCCTTGTCTGTCTGCTCTGTTTCTGTTTTGTCTTTTAGGTTCTGTGTCTCTAGGTCTGTTTTTGTTAGTCCCCGTCTTTTCACTGTTTTCACCCTGTTCCCCCTCTCTTTGCTGTCTTCACTCTGCTCCTGTCTTGCTCAGTGTTGCCGTCTTGGTTTCTCTTTGTCGCTCCTTCTCCCTCTCCGTCTCCACACCCGGGCTGCCTCTGACACCTGCCGGCTCCTTCCCAGCTAGGAGAACCTCACACCCTGTCCACCCTCGCGCCCCAGCCTCCGGGCGCTCATCAGCCTGCGATGTCCCCTAGGCGCCCGCGCCGGACGCTGCTGCCACGGCCGGGAGTTGTCCCTTCCGGGGCCGTGGCTGCCGTGGGGTGGGTCCGGCGTGGAATTAGGTCAGGAGAGCACTGGTTGCATAAGGGCCGCTAGCAGGCCGGGCGGCCCCTCCTCCGCGCGGGCGGGCGGGCGGGATTGTGTAACGGCTGAGGTAACCGAAGTGGGCCACACTCGCTTCAGAAACCATCCCGCGAGGGGATGGGGGGGCAGAGCGCTCGCGCCCCGCTGCCCTGTGACTCATTGTCACCGCTTCCTATCACACGATCTTGGCTGAAATAGATGCCCTCCCTTCCCCCCCCCGCCGCCCACAGCCCGCGTCCTCGTCTCGCTCCCTTGCCCCGCAAGTCCAGCGGGCGACAGGGGCCAGGCAGTCGTTCGGGATCCCTGAAGACCATGAAGTGTCTCTGGATAGGGCACGCCTCTGCTTCACTTGACTGTGACGCTCCAGAGAGGAGTGGGTGGCTCAGTGGCTTCCAGGACAGCGCAGGTGGCCACACGCCCCCTGGGCTCCGAGCGCCCAAGCTGTGGTCAGGGTGCGGCCTCCCTCCCCCAGCTAAGCCGGGAAGTGGCCGCCGAGCCGTTGGCTGGCATCGCCCAACTCGGCCTTCTGCCAGGAGCTTGGCCGGCTGGGCGGGCGCGGTGACTGGCGAAGCGTGCCGTCGGGGAGGAGGCAGCGGGGCTGGGCAGAACAGGCTGGGGATCTGAAGCTGCCCCCTCCGTTCCCCGCCCCTGCCTGGTTCAGAGGTGTGGAGGGGGCGGGGGCTGGGGTCTTCAGGTGTTGAATCTCCACCCAAGCTTGCAACAGGTAATATGGGAGGAAGTGAGGACTGACTGAGCAAGGCTGGTAGCTGGAGGAGTGGGGGATATGCCACCTCCGCACACACCCTGTCTGGGTCCAGGCAGGGCAGTCTCTGAGCTGCCACCAGCCTGGGGTTATGCCACTGAAGAGAAGGGACAGAAAATACTGTCGGCTCTTTGCTAGTGATTATTGTTATTGTTAGCTGTTTCCTTATAGTCACTTTAGACTCCTATCAACCACCTGTGACAGAGTAGAACTGCGCTATAGAGTTTTCTTAGGCTGTAATCTGGTTACCAGGAAACCGTGATGGCGTGGTGGTTAAGTGCTACCATTGCAAACCAGAAGGTCGGCAGTTCAGATCCGCCAGGCGCTCCTTGGAAACTCTATAGGACAGGTTGCTCTGGCTTGGAATCAACTCGATGACAGTGGGTTTTGGGGGGTTTAATCTGGTCACCATGTCTTTCTCCCATGGAGCCACTGGGTGGGTTTAAACCACCAATCTCTCAGTTAACAGCTGGGTGCATAACCCTTTGCATCACCAGGATCACTTTGCTAATGTTTTCAGAGTAATTGGCCCCCAAACAAGCAGTACCAAAAACTCACTGCAGTCAATTCTGACCCGTAGTGACCCTATGGGATAGAATAGAACTGCTACATAGAGTTTCTACGGAGTGTCTGGCAGATTCAAACTGCTGACCTTTGGGGTTAGCAGCTGTAGCACTTAACCACTAGGCCACTAGGGTTTCCAACAAGCCCCTAACACCTTCAAAATACCACCACCACCAACGCACCCCCTCTCAAAAAACTGCTGCAGCAGCAGAAGCTGGAGCCAAGCTCTTCATGAATAGGGCAATATGAATGAGATAGGTGAAGGTCACTTCAACCCAGGTCCTCAGTGGGGGGGGGGGGGTCCGTGCCCTTCAGCCATCCCCCAAGGGCCAAGAAAGCCTTTTCTTCCATTCTCTTCTGATGTTGCTGCCACCACCAGTTTTCCCTGAGGATTTTCTATTAGAACTGTGAAGACAGGCTTCATCTTTTAAGAGAGAAGGGGCCTCTGCAACAGATTATCTTTGTACTGGAAGGTTGCCAGTATCTTGTCTTTGTTATTCTAACTACTGTACCTCCCTTCAGAAAAAGGCACCTGTTTCCCACCCCAGCTCAAAAGCTTCAAAATCTGGACAGTTGGCAGTGACTCTGAGCAAATGGGGTTTGGTTTTCACATCTGAAAAATGGGTGGATTGAGTCAAAGGATCTCTAAAGGCCTGTCCAATACTGGCGTCTAGTGATGCCAAATGTTGGTGACATCCAGAAGTTAAATGCCCTGCTTTGTTCTAGCCCCTGTTCCCAAATTTCTGGTTCAGGTGCAGTTCACATTTAGCTATTGGTGATGAGTAGAGGGGACCTTGCAGATGCATTTCAAATTTATTTTTTTCTTTTTTAAATATTTTATTGCATTTTAAGTACAACTTTACATTCCAAATCAATTTGCCATGTATTATCTGGAACTCACACCACTGGGCTACTCTAATTGCTCTCCCCTCCCTTTTGCATTTCTGTTTATTTCAGGTAAACTTTATGTGTGTTGAGCTTCATAGGCAGAGATGCTGCTAATGTTACTAGACATCACACGCAGAACTAACTTATACCTGTCTTCCTCGTAGCCGTGATGGTGTCACATCTGGCCATCTTCCACTCCTCTCTTTCTCTCTCTCTGACTTTTGCCTTATTGGTGATACCTCACTGAGAATTAGGGCTGCTGAGCACTAGCTATGTGTTTCCGTGAAGCAGGGTGCCAGCATTTTTTCTGTGTCAAAGTCTTCAGTGCACAACTAATATCCTCCTAGGTCCTCTAAGCAGTTGCTTGAGAGAGGGGCAAAAAATAACTTGTCTGCAGTTGGGGAACCTTGGATTCTAAGAGACAGGGTGTGTGTTAGGCAGGGGGGTATTAGAGCTGGAAATTGAACCTAACCCTTTGAATCACTGGTAGAAAAAAGTCCTAGAGAATTTGCCACTTGCTCAAGATCCATCCTCATACAAGACATACCAGGTGCTTTTGCTAGGGACCATTAATGGAGAATTTTCTTTTTTTGGCAGCTCCAAATGACCACTTGCTTTATAGCAACCGGTCTCAAATTTATTTCACCTTGGAGTCTCATGAGGATGCACTACATGATGCAGAAATAGCATGTAAGCTCCGTCCAATGGGTTTTAAGGTGAGTATGGGAAGGGGTCATGCTGTAGGCAGGAACTGGTAGTTAGGGCCTGCCTCCCTGGGGCTTGGGTGTGGCAGACTGCAAACAGAGCAGGGAGAATGCTAGGCATTCACCAAGAGGATGCCAGGATGCAAGTGTCACTTTCTGCCTTTCTGTCTGGTGTCGGGACAGCCCTCAGCCCTGTGTCATTTTGTCTAGAAGACCAGGTTTGAGCCTGGGCTGTACTACTTGTAAGCTAAGTGACCACAGAAAAGTCATTTCACTCTTTGAACCTCAAATACCCTTGCTTGCAAAATGAGGCTATTGCTGTCTTTCCTGATGACCTCACAGGAATGCAGTAAGGGTCAAAGTGAACATAGCCAAGAGGGCACTGTTCTGCAAGCTCTAAAGCTCTCTGGGTATTACTGTAGGGCTCTTTCTACACAGTCCCAGGATGTCTTTGTTTCTTCTTTTTATTGTACTTTAGTTGAAGGTTTACAGAACAAACGTGCTCTTTATTAAACAGTTAGTACACATATTGTTCTGGGACATTGGTTAACAGCCCTACAAGAGGCCAATACTCTCCCTTCTCAACCTTGGGTTCCCTGTTACCAGCTTGTCCAGGATGCCTTTCTTGGAGAACCGGCTTATCCAAGTTCAGCACCATTGTCCCTGATCTAAATTTCATGGGACCAGAGGTGTTTCAGAATCTTGAATGTTTGATTTTAGAAAGACCAGATGTTTAGGTAGCACCCTGGAATCAAACATACTCCTGTTTCTGCAGCAATTTGCATGCATACATGCACAGTCACGCTAAGTTAAAGACTTCAAAACATACATCAGTTTGTGTTAGATTTGGCATTTAGTGAGTTTTGAGGTCAACCTAGTGAATATACAAGAGTATTAGATTTGTTTGGATTTGGAAACTTGAAATAAAGCCTGTGGATCTATATTCTCTGTCATGCTAAGATGAATCTGGTATGTTCTTCATGAGAAGGTTTTCTAGAGTGACGCTGGAGTCATGTGTTCAAGGAACACATTCACAGTTTAATAAAGCCACCAATGTCTTAATTCATAGGAACTTCAGCAGGGAGCATTTCAGGTGTTATAACAGTGCAAGTGAGGGAGCTGACTCGGGGTAGGAGTACTTCTTCAGCTTCTGCTTCTATCCTATACATAGGGGTGAGGGCCTCAGGAAATAGGAAGCAGGGCTGAGGGCAAGTGGACCATTTTGGTGAGAATGGGAAAAGTGGTTTCCCTGGGGAAGGAAGGGCTGGTGGAACTTTTAACTAGGTGCTTCATTTCCCCATAGTGTTGGGATAAAGGGAGACAGCACTCAGAGAACTCTGTATTCTTTGAGGTTGGGAGGAGATTTGAGCTGATACGTGATTCAAAACCACCTCACACTCTGATTTCCGTATTTCTCAGCATTTCTATGTGAAATGTCCCTATGGAAGGGGTTTATCCCCCAGCCCTGTTTCAGCCATCTAGCCAGAGCTCAGTGGTGCTCCAGATACACTGCAAGTCACATAGCTCTCAATGAGGGTGAGCTGGCAGCCTTGGACTATACATGTTGATTGGTATGATTACTGGGATCCCAAAGGTACCTCAAGTTTCCCAATACTTTATCCCCTCCAGCTGTCCAGAAATGTCATTAAGGCCTTGTCTCCAGTAAGACCCTGGTAAACACTGCTGGGAGAGCAACAAGGGAAGACATTAGCATTCATGTGTAAGCCAAGGTTAGGCTCATAAAAAGGGCTTGAGGTATGTGAGGAGAGGTCCCCAAGCAATTTGGAATAGAGACTACTGCTCCAGAGAGCATGTTTCTAGGCTCTGCATCAGCAACCTGGCCTACTTTATTCACTAGGTTAGACTAAAGGTTAGCCATAGAGGCAAGGGCGAGGGAGAAGGAGCAGGTCACTGGGGGGCACTGTGGATGACACAGGAGAAAAGCCCTTCAAGCAAAGTTGCAAGTGGCATGGGTCCTACGGCACAAAGAGAGGGCAGCCTTCTCCTTTCCTCTTCCCTTTTCCCCAGGGTGCTTCTCTACTGCCCCTAGAGGTATTTTTCCAGAGCAGTTGACCTTGGACTATGCCAAAGCCACCCCTAAAATGTCTGTATAAGGATGTAATGTCTGTTTAAGGATGTAATGAGGTAGCAGAAGGGAGCTGAGCCCCCAGGACTGAAGGCATTTGGTCAACCCCTGGTTAGCACTCTAGATTAGCACTCTAGAAAATGGTCTGTTTTAGGGGAAAGAACATTCTGGAAGTTCTAAAACCACAGTTCCAGCTTTGCCACTACCTACCTTTGAGATCTTAAGAGAGATCATACCCTTTGTCTTGGGCCTCTTCTGAAAAGTGATCAGCCACAACTATGGACCAAGGTCTCTGCTTAGCAGGAAGTTAGGGAGAAGATATCATACCCGGGCAGGGCCTGTGGTTAGTCTGTGGTCAAATGGGGGTTCTTGCTGCATTTGGTGATAACTTCCAATACAGCAGGGCTAAGTGGTATGGTACAGAGGCCAAGAATATGGGTTTTGTTATTGGTGAGTCCGAGGTTCACATCCTGATTCCACAGCCTATCATCTGTGTTACTTTGGGCAGTTCGCTTTTCCAGGTTTCAGTTTTGTCTTCTTTAAAGTGGGATTCAGGACAATTACCTATTAAAAAAAGAAACACCCAGTGCTGTTGAATCGGATCCGACTCATGGTGACCCTAGAGGCCAGAGTAGAACTGCCCCCTAGAGTATTAAAGGAGTGCCTGGTGGATTTGAACTGCCGACCTTTTGATTAACAGTGGTAGAACTTAACCCACTACACCACTAGGGTTCCCCAACAGTTATCTATATTTCTTTTTAAAATATTTCACACAATAGTGGATGCTTACTTAGTATTTGGCAATTATTATTAATAGTAGCAGCAGTAACAAGATGAATAAGAATGGGGTTGACTGCTAATGTTTTCTTCCAGCCACACTTCCGAAAAGCACAAGCATTAGCCACTCTAGGCAAGGTGGAGGAAGCACTAAAAGAGTTTCTGTATTGTGTATCTCTCGATGGAAAGAACAAGAAAGCAAGATTTGAAGCCCAAAGGGTGAGTGGAAATGATGTCAAGGTCTGGCTGCCTAATGGGTTCTCACATCTTTGCCTTATCTATGGGGTAATGAGGGTACTGCCTTCCCTGCCATTCCATGGTCCTGAGTGGGTGACTCCCTGGGTCAAAGGGACAGAAAGGAGACACAAGTGCCAATTGGTGGGCCAGAAACACCCTCCTCCTGGCATGTGCAATCAGATTGCGCAGTTCCTGTGTTTTTGCAGGAGCATGGTAGGAATGTTCTGGGTTCTGACTTCTTTGACTCAATTCTGGGTCATTAGTAGGATTAAGAATCAATCTAAACCAAAACAACACTGGGAGTGAAACTTACTGAGAAGATTCTGACTGCTGATGAGAGATTTGGGATGTGGGGCTGCCTGCAGTTGTATAACTGGGGTGTGTGTGTGTGTGTGTGTGTGTGTCTCAGTCACAACTTCATTCAGCCCAACAGGGACATGAGCTCATGGGAAGGGACAGGAGCAGATTATCCAATAGATAAAGTAAGCATGTTGGGTACCTTGCTTATCAGACCATTTGTAGTGAACAATTTCAGGTGGGTTTTACCACATCAAAGATTCTGTCTGCTTGTAGGTCTGGCTGGCATTTTTCTGTCTCCCAGCCCCACAGCACTTTCCTGCAAAATCAAAGCCTCTTTTCAAATTTACATTCCCTGGCAGAGGTGGATGGCCAGTAAGCAAAATAAGCATGGGCTTACTTGTGCTTCCCTACTAATCCATAGTGAGCAGTTTTGAAGATGTGGTGAAACTCACATGAAATTATTCACTGTGACCATCTGGTAAGCAAGGTAAACACTATGCCTACCATGCTTACGGAATAATCTGCCCCTGGGAAGGGACCTTGCTCCCTGTTCCCCCTGCCACACACACAACTCCAATCTTCAGCTCCTTTTGCTAGAAATAAAAGCACAAATGCTCACAAATGCTAGTTCAAGACCATTGCAATCCAAACGGACCTTCCAACTCTTGGTCACAGTGGAATGTGGTTGTCACTGAAATATTGAGGGCGTTAATGAAGACTAATGTTGCCTCAATTCATGGACCTTGTTGTTCACTGTTTTGCTTTTCTGGTGTTTGGCTAACTGACCTGGAAGGTGGATGCTGACAGTCAGTAGTCATGTTCTCCCTGTGCACCCTACCCTATTCACCACCACCCCTCAGGCACTTCTGTCCCAATGTGGTTTGGCAGGGCAGTAGACGAAGAAACTGTAAGAGACAGGACTGGCTTCTGAAGGCTCCAGAAAGGAATCTTCAGCAAAATTAGTTAACTAGGGGAAGCTGGGCTCTGGATTTTCTGCCTGTTACAGGGGATTTCTTTTCTGGGAAGTGTCTTTGACCTGACTGGGTGTGTGGATGAGTTGTTGTTGAGAGGAACACAGGTTGGGAAGAATTGCTCCAAGCTGTAGACCCTTGCCCAAATCTTAGGTATGGTTCATGGTGTGAGTGATAATAATAGCTTATGTTTGTTGAGCTTCGTATGTACCAGCTACTGTGCCAGGGGCTTTAGATGAAAGATCTAATTTAATCTCTGTTGTATCTTGAAGAGAGTAGGTATGTTGTTATTTATCCTCATGCCACAGATGAGGAAGCTGAAGCTTGGTGACCTCTGCAATCACAACTAGTTGTTGGTGGGACAACATTTAAAGTCAGTTCTGTCTGCTTGCAAAGCCTGTCTTCTTAGCCCGTCCGCCATCTGCTGTCCTAAGAGGACATGTCATGAGTCTCAGCACTCACTGTTGGGGCTAGACTGAGAGTACCAGTGGAACTATCCAGTTCAGGAATGGATGAAGGCCGTTAGCTGAACCTTGACATTGGGGACAGAGTATGTTAGCATCAACAGAGGCAAGTCTCTGGCCCAGGGTGAGTGTTGTCTTTAGTCCTGCTTGTCTGTTTCTCAGTTGGCTTGAGGGATTCTGGTTCATCAACTGGTTTTACCTCTCTTCCTAGCCCACTTTTAGAGACCAGCTGGTGTCGTTTCCAGAACTGCCAAAGGGGGCAAGGCAGTGTGCTCAGCTCTGGAGACCTAAAGAGATGTAGGCCTCAAAGAACTTGTAATCTTGCCATTGTTAATACAGATGCCAAATGATACAAGTGAGCATATGCCCGCAATGAGCGTTACAGGAGTCCTGTGGTTAGGCTGAAATTCGGGAGACTAACTGCCATTGAGTGTGATGATGCTATGGCAGGCATTTAAGAACACTGAAGGCCCTCAGCTATGCTTATTTACTGGATTGTTCTCGTTTTAGGGCTAAAGCTTTCATAGAGATGGCCTAACTTCAGTTGGTATTAATTAGCTGCCTTAAACATCCACAGGCCTGGGTTTCTTTTTTAATGTCTGTTTCTACCTCAGCTTTTTTCCTCCCTTCTTAACCCATTTGAATTCTTCTAAGGCTGATATAATGAGTTGACTTTCATTCATGTGGAAAGATCACTGTCACTGAGGGGTCACCCTTACCTTGTTTTTCAAAGCCACTGAGAAGGCCTAGTGAAAGATATCAGCTAATAAAGGAAAGTGCTGTTGTTTCTGTCTTGTGTCTTTTGACTTCTCCCCTCGGCCTCTTTTCCCTTCTGTCACTCTCTCTGCTTTGATCCTTGTACCTTGGAGTGCCATGTGACTGTCACTGAAAGACATCATACTCTCTGGAAGAATTCCAAGGACACTGCCTTATGTGTGGCTTGGTCTTTTAGAGCCACTCAGGAGTGCTTCTGAGGGCTGTCTTTGGCCCCTGTGGAAAGGAGAACCTCTGAAAAGTTGCAGTTTCTGCCTTTGAGTACTTTGCATCTCAATCCTTTGCCAGCATATACCTGAGACATAGGTTTCCCAGGGCTGGGGGCAAGAGGGTTCTATGTGGGGACTTTGGGCCTGAATGCAAGGCATCCCCCTGGGCCCTCAGATGGAAAAGTATCTTAATTCAGTTCCATCCAATGTGATAAGTATTGGACATCTGTTAATATGCCCTCCAGAAGCCTGCCATCTGCTTGGAGAGAAAGAACTATCTGTGACGCTATTAGAAGATTACACAAAGCTGGGTAGCATAAGACACTATTTTATGATTCACTAGAGCACAAGAAAAGAAACGAGAGATTAGGGAGGCTGGAGTGGTAAGGGAAGGCAGCTCTTGAGCTGAGCCTTGAAGGCTGAGCAGGGTTTGGCTTCTTGGTAAGTGCTCACATCTGAAGGGACAGCATGAAGGGCCTGTGGGGGACAGCAAGGAAGCCAGTCAAACTGGAAACAGTTTGGTGTCCTGTTAAATTCCCTAACTGCGTACACTGAGCCAGTGGAGTGGGGCATCCCTTAGTGACTCTTGAGATACAGGGAGTGCTTGGTGACAAACACTCGAGTGTGTTTTAGAAGCCAAATGACTTGTCCTTCTGTGTTTCATGATCTATGGATACCTATTCATAATATCTGCAGGCACAGGAGAGATCTGAAGCAGCAATGTGGAGATTTAAAGGTGCAGCTTGCACTAAAAAACACATCTTTACTCCCAGCCTCTTCTGATTTTTCTCACTCTACCACCAGCTTATCCACTTGCAAGGGAAACCAGCAGTAGCCTGAGCTCTGCTTGTCTGTGTGGCCCCTGGTACTTGAACTTAGCTGACATTCTCTGGAAAGTGAAGACCAGAATTGGGGAGGAAAGCCTGGGAGAAGAGGGAGGAAGGGTGGGTTCTGCTTTTCCTAACATTGTACTGCTCAGGCCCTACCTCTGAAGTGATCAATGATCCAGGGGTGATGGGGGTGGGGAGAGGGCTGGGTGGTGGGGAAGCCAAAGGGGTAGGCAGAGAAAATAAACAGGGAGGAGCCTAGGAGATATTTGTAGATTTCTACCCACTGGAATATTATGGACATGGCTCCAGGTTTTTCAACTCATGTCTCTCCTGATGTTACCTCTCTGTCTCTTTCTTCCCAGATGGGTTTAAAAATTGGACTGCAGATATTTCTAGTACCAGATTGGTGGTTCTTAGCTTTGGCTTGGTGATAAAGGCATCTGTGGTGCCTTTTGGAAACCCTGGTGGTATACTGGTTAAGTGCCACAGCTGTTAACCAGAAGGTCAGCAGTTTGAATCCTCCAGGCACTCCTTGGAAACTCTATAGGGCAGTTCTGTTCTATAGGGTTGCTCTGAATTAGAACCGACTTGATGGCAATTTTTTTTATGGTGCCTTTTGAAAATCCAGATTCCTGGGCTCCACTGGGGATGGGAGTAGGAACTGGGAACCTGGATTTCTCATAAGCTGCCAAGGTGAGTCTGATGCACGCTGGAGGACCTCCTCTGCCCTGGTGTGTCAGGAAGCTGTGGTCCAAGACTTTCTTCTGGGAGTTTTGCCCTGCTAGCTGTGTTCCCTGCCCTTTCCTTTCCCCCAACCCCCTTCATCTAAGCACCTGTGGAAACTTAAGTAGTGAAGTCTTCTGTTTTATGTCACAGCTTCTCCTTAGTTTCTTTCCACCATCAGTCCCGGGGGAGTCTCAGGAACATATTCCCGATATCCTGAAGCTGTTGGCATCTCACCCTAGATTAAAGGAACACGTAGAGTCAAAGGCTACTGAAGGCACCAGCCATAATCTACCCAAGTTGTTACAGGTAAAACTCAATTCACCCAGCTCGCTCATGGTGCTTTGTTTGGCTGTTTTGTGGGCTAATATGGGGGAGTCAGCCTAGCTCTCCTAGTCCAGTTCCTGAGAAAAGAAGAAATGGAATCACTTTGCTAAGATAATGCTGACTTTCAGACACGGCCCTGGGGTTGCATTATTTATTTATTTATTTTTAAAATCTTGGTCAGATTCAGCCAAGACACTGATTTGCCAGAACTCTAGTATTGACCCACTTCCCCTGAGGCCATGGGGTAGGTTTTTCAGCTTAGGGGCAGAGCCTGAGAAGAAGGCCTGGCCATCTCTCCTTGCCTGCTTTTTGTTTGCTTAAGCTGCTGGCCTGTTAGCATCCCTGAGGTCCTTGTGCAAAGGTGACTCCATTTGATTGCCAAGTGGAAGCAATTGGATATTCCTTTCCTGTGCCTTATACATACATAGGTTTCCAATACAGATTTGTAGCAGAGAAGAGAGATTTGGGGAATGGTGTTGAATTGAAGTTCCTGGGAGAAAGAGTATTTGTGCCTTTATTTGAATGCAGGAACAGACCCAAAGAGAGATGGGCTCCTGGCCCTGGTTTTCCCAGCAGAGGGTAAGTGTGCAGAAACTGGGGCTACGAAAGACCAGATTTGAAGGCACAGTGTAGTGCTGCAAATCTGGGCATCTCTGGAGTAGTTTCTATTTCTTCCTTATGTTTTTCCCCTGTAATTAAGTCCTGAGCCCTTAGTGGCTTCTGCATACTGTTACAGGTGGAAGTCTTATATACTCCAGGTTCTCTCTGTGATCTGGAGATGAAATAAAGTGCAGGTGTGCCCAACTGAAAAAAAAAAAAGGCAACACACTTTGAGTGTCTTCTAAACTCAGAGTACATTTCAAGAACTGTTTGAGATCATTGTTACATGCCTGGGAACTCAAATACTGAACTGAAGTGCCTGAGTTACTTCTAAGTGCAGCTCAATCTTAAATGAAGAAAAATGGCACCCCTGGCATTCCAGTAGGGGTCCCTGGGTAGTGCAAATGATTAATTAAACTCTTTGGCTACTAATCAAAAGGTTGAAAGCTCAAGTCCACTCAAAGGCACCTTGGAAAAAAGTCCTGGTGATCTACTTCCAAAAAAATCAGCCATTGCAAACCCTGCGAGGCCTGCTTCTACTCTGACACACATGGGGTTGCCATGAGTCAGAATCAACTTGATGGCAGCTTTTTTTTTTTTTTTTCAGTAGTCCAATGTGAATTAGCTGGAAAATAGGGATTAGATTTCCTCCTAAATTTCACTTTGCAAAGCAGTGTATTTCTCTACAGACAATTCTTTGGGCTCAGGGAAAGTTGAGGATGTAGTATTGCTACTGTTATTAGGTGCCATCAAGTCTATTCCAACTCGTGGTCCCATATGACAGAGTAGAGCTGCCTTATAGGGTTTTCTTGACTGTAATACATGAGCAGATCACCAGATTGTTTTTGTGGCACAGCCACTGGGTGCGTTTAAACAGCTAACCTTTAGGTTGGCACCCAAGAACTTAAGCCATTGTGCCACCAGGGCTCCCAGTGTTGCTATAATGCTGGGGGAAGAAAAATCCCAGGCCTCCACAGGTTCAAGACTGAGAAGACCCACATTTCTTTTTTCCTTACCACATTATATTCTCCCAACTATCTAGTAGGTTTTTTTTGTTGTCTTTTTTTTTTTTTGGTAGGGGCTAGAGGGGAAATAACATGAATATTTTGTCCTGTGGACCGTAGATTTTGGTTAGAGAGGGATTTCACCAGGTAAATCTACATAAATACCTTGTCAGTGGATTTCTTTCTGGATTCATTTTCAGATACTCCTTTCTAAAAATTCTTTAAAAGGCTTGAGACATTATTGATTGTTTTGCCAAATGACTTTGTCCCTCTTTCAGACTTCTCACTTAAAAACTAGTGAAAGGAGTAATTTTCCCATAGTTCATTTGACAAGTAGAATATATAGCTCTAGGGCATGAGATGGCTTTGCAGGCCTGTGAGCAAACCTGTACCAGAGATTCACCCAAAGTCCTTCGGGAGCTGGGGGCAAAGGGGGAAGAGGCTGGGAATTACAGATGGCCTGGAATGGCGGTGAGGGTGGGAGGCAGTATTGAGTGATAGGATCTACCGTCACTGCATGCCCTGGTTTCCTTAAAATAGTAACTGGGGGGATGATTTAGACAGGAAGGGGGACTGGCGCTACACCTTGCATTGCTCCCTGTCACCACTCCCCAAGGATTCCCCTGCCACCTGCCCCACACATATACCTTTATGTTGTTGCCTAGAGAAGTTCTCTGCCTCTATCCAGCTAGGCATGCCTTTGCTGCAGCTGCTGTGTGGACTGGAAATTGGAAGTATGCCTTCTGACTGCTATGGTTTAGCAGTGTATCTGCTGAATGATCAGAGGTGGGGACCAGGGCTACTGCAGTTGGTCTCTTTGTCCCCTGTGGGTAGGAACATCACAGAACGGTATGGGATCTAAGTAGGTTCTGATATTTGGCTCGTCTTTCCTCCAGGAAAATCCAGCGCTCCCTGATTGTTCTAGTCAGGAGGAAGCAGCTGTCAGACCAGCTCAAGTAAAGGTGGATGGGCAACATGACCAGGAAGATGGAGAGGAAGAGAAGAGGGACGCTACTTCTCCAATGGCTGACTCCACTAGTACTGGGAAATGCCGGGAAAAGAAAAGGAAACATTGTCAAGTTGAACCCCAAGGCCTGGATATGCCTAATAAATCATCCAAGCAAGGTACTAATTCTACCCAGGGAGACAGGAGTTGGAAGGAGATGCCTGGATGCATCAGTATATGCAAATTTCTTGACCTCCATGTGGGGGCTCCTTAGGCTGTGGGCGTGGCCCAGCTCTGGCACTCATCAGCTGGTGACCTCCAGGGGTTGTTGGAGGTTCCTGTGTGATAATGCATAGTGGCTAGCATACTGTAAGTGTTCAGTAATAACTGTAATAGCTAGCCAAAGTGGACAGCCAAGCATGGTATCGAGTCATGACACCCTGTGTCCTTGACAGTGTCATTTCCTTCCAGGCCAACCTACCCCCTACCTCCAGCCAGAAATGTAGGACCAGGGAAGTGTGGTCAGGGCTTATGCTGTTCACTCCTAGTTGTGCTCCCATAGGTAAGCATCTGAGAAGCAGCAGCTGCAGCTTGATGTCTTTCCAAGAGAGGTCGGCAGTGCCAAGATTTAGTTTCAGCTTTGAAGGCCTGGCTTAGTTTCCTGGAGTCGTTGCTGCTGCTACTTGGTTGAGTGGGTGCTTGTTGCATTGGACTGAGGTCCCAGGGGTTCTTGGACATTCCCTGGCTTGCATCTCTCTCTCTAAGGGGGAATTCCCCAGGCTGCTGGAACCCTGGTAATGCCTGCTTCAGGATACCCCATTCTCAGTAGCTCAGGTAACCACTAAATCAACTCTCCGGGAGGTGGCTAGAGTAAACAAAGTGACAACATAATGGGGCCCTCTTTGCCTCAGAATCACTGTCTGTGAAAGGGAGCTTGATCCGGCTCTGACTTACTGCTTTCTAAACCACAGGTCCTCCCACTGCTCAGGGGGCCAAACCTGCTCTCAATATTCCATTTGCATCTTTTGACGCATCTGACCTTGAATGCTCACTATGTATGAGGTACGTGCTCTGTGCTGTCCCTTACTGCCTGAGGTTTCCTCCTATCTGATGTCTGGACCCTTTTGCTGGTGACCTGGCTGCTCAGTCAGTTAGCATGGGAAAGCATGGTTTAAATGAAATAGAAATCACAATGTTGATTGTCACGTGGGCTAGCTGTTGCTCTCTGCTTACAGACTGTCTTCCTGACTGCTGACTTAAAACTACTTGGGGAGTGGGAAGGGAACAGTTTTTTGGAGGTCGCAAATTGATGGCCCACAGGCTGAATATATCCTCTGTTTGACTCTTGTGAGTTTTTCTGGCTAAATGTATGCTCCAGTCCACCATGGTCCCCATTATATCCCACTGTCTTCTACCAGCCCAGGTCTCACATTTGCATTATCACTTCTTGGGTCCTGTAGGTATTTCAGGTTCTGACCCTGGAACTAATCTCAACTACGGGATTAAGAACTCAGAGCTCAAGGGCCGTAGGCCTATTATTTGGAAGCCAAGTAGAGGGTCTGACGAACTTTTGTTCTGTGTCAAAAGCAGTAGTTAGTAGTGGGTGAGCTACTTGGCCAGCCATCTCTCCTCTACCCAGTGCTACACTGTCTACCTTCTCAGATCTCTGGCAAGGAAAAAGACCACCCCTCATCAAAAAGAAGTCTGCTCTGCTCAGGGTCTGTGTAGCCATGAGAAATAAGGAAAGTTTCACGTTTTCATTTGTTTCATTTCACAGCTGTGACTTGCTAACTAAAAGAAGGGGCTTCTGAGCCAGAAAGCCTGGGTTTGAATCATGGTTCTGCCACTTCCTGGTTGTTCAACCTGGAGCAAGTCAGTTTCCAGCACTGTGTTTTCGTAAGGAAAACAGAGACTAGTGGTACTTAGCCTGGTGGGTTTGGTATGATGATTGAGAAAAGCTATTTGAAACACACAGTAGTGCCTGCCATGTAGTAAATACGTAACAGATGTTAACTATCTTGCTCTCTGGACCAGAGGTTTTAAACTTCAGGTTCATGGGCCCTTGAGGAGGTTTCATATATGATTCTAATAGATCTGTAAATTCCCTGAAGTTCTATGTAAAAGTGTGTGTGCGTGCATGTGTATGTGTTTCCAGGGAACAGTTGACAACTTCCAATAGATCTCCAACAGGTCTGTTTTTTTCTAAAGAGTATTAAAGAAGGCTGAGCTATTTGCACAAAGGTTGGAAAGAAGATACAGGAGAAAAGGTGTCAAGAAAGGTCTTTTGGTCCATCACATAATGAAATCCTGCCAACAGAGAATCCTCAGATGTTTTCTTGCCCTTTTCAAGTACACGTGCTTACCCTATCAGTCACGTGCATTTGTATTCTAAAGGACTTCTCATGTTGTGTGGATTGAGATGAATAAGGAAGCAGTTACCTGGAATGTGTACTTTTTCTTTAAGAAAATAATAATTATAGTTGTCAGATTTGTTCACAAGCTTGGGCAGACCTGAAAACGAACAGTTCAGTGTAACGCTTCGACAGAAGGAATGTAGATGTGCTCAAACAAGAAAAACCTTCCGCATACTGTCAGGAGTTTGATTAGATGGAGTTGGATAGAGTGGGATGGGCTGTTGAACCAGTTCCCTTTTTCTGTTTCTCTGCCCATTACCTTTTTTAAAGACTTCACAGTAAAGAGGCAAGCCACAGGCAGCATGCAAAATGGAAAAACTGCTTTCTAGCAGAGAAATGGGCTTGCACAGATAACGTCACTGTGGCACTAAGTCCCATAATGTAAGCCATGGTCTTTCAGATGTCAGACTTTGGACTTGAGTGAGCGTACTCAGAAAGACCCGGTCTTTGTTGTTTTTATCCACTCCTTCCAACATCCAGGGGACCTGGACTCAAACATACAGACTCATCCTGCCTGTGTTTTCTTGGGGGCTAAGAATTCTAAGTTCTTTTTTTCCTCCTCTCCTTTCTCCCTTTCATCTTGTTTGTGTCTGATCTTGGCAGGGGAGCTTTGGAGAAGGGTTATAAATTTGGTCCAAGAAATAAACACAGACCCTCTTCTAGCTTGTTCACTCTGAGTTTAAAAGCCATTATTTCCCTTCTACCTTTGTTCCAAGTGTGACTTCAAAACCCATCTGCCTGGAGTAGCTGTCAGTGTAGACTGGTAACTTGTAGCTAGACTCTAGTTGCTTATTGTGAAAAGAATGCTGCCAAGTCTAGACAGCATTTCTGATCTCCAGGCTCTTAAAACTGTAACTCTTTGTCAGAAGGTGTAGTTCTCCTTCCAACAGAGTTTGTCTCTAACTTAGAAATCAGATACTGACAGACTTTTTCATATGCATGCTTCGGCTTGAGTTATTGCAGATTTGAAAAAGTTCCTGTTTCTATATCTTGTTAGTACTAATTCTTTTTTATGATTTCTAGGATTATTATTAGATTCTATTATATTCTCATGTGTCTTTGGAGGAGGGAGTCTAAGGGTAGAAGTAGTCTTGAAAGTTATGCCTGTTTTATTAAACTAGACAATTGTTAAGCCTGTGCAACTTTCTTGGAGCCCTGATGGCATAGTGGTTAAGAGCTCAGCTGCTAACTGAAAGGTCAGCAGTTTGAATCCACCAGGTGTTCCTTGGAAACACTATGGGGCAGTTCTACTCTGTCCTGTAGGGTCGCTATGAGTCAGAATCAACTCAGTGACAAAATTGCACAGTTTTGGTGCAACTTTCCAGAATGACATCTAGTCCCATGGTGCTACATGGGTGGAAGGGGAAGTTAGAGTGCGAGTTTATCTATTCTTATTCTAGAGGGACAACGAAACCAAAGCCAAACTCACTGTCATCAAGTTGATTCCAACTCATAGCAACCCTATAGGTCAGAGTAGAACTGCCCCATAGAATTTCTAATAAGTACCTAGTGGATTTAAACTGCTGACTTTTCGATTAGCAGATGTAGCACTTAACCACTACACCACCAGGGTTTCCAAAGAGACAATCAGGAGCAGGTTATAAATTCCACAGAGGAAAGAGTGAATGGGATAAAAATTAAAGAGTGTATTAATGAGGAACTTTCTGGTCTTCCAGGCTCTGTTGCTGAATTAGGAAGATGGAGCTCTGCTGAAGGAAACCAGTTGTATTTGCATCAACCTTTACTCATGGCAACCTCATGTGTGTCAGCATAGAGCTGTGCACCATGGGGTTCTCATGGCTGTGATCTTTCAGAAGATCATTGAGCCTTTCTTCTGAGATGCTTCTGGGTGGACTTAGAGCTTCAACCTTTTGGTTAACAGCTGAGCATATTAACCCTTTGTATCACCCAGGGACTGCCTGCTGAAGGAAGATACCCTCTAATTCCCACACCTCAGATCTCTGCCCCTCTATTTTTAATGACTGAAAACCCACTTTTTAGGTTTACCTAGTACCTTAGACTTTGGAGGGTGCCTCTGGGACTGCCCTGGGTAGCTAGGATATTTTGAGATGAAAAATGAGAATATTTGATATTTGAACCAGTTACCCAATGGCCCAGTGACCTCTGTCAATTGAAATGAGCAGCCTTATGTTTAACCTAGTTTTGGCTACTGAGGTAGCTGGGTGTTGGGAGATAGTTCATTCTTATTCTTTCTGTCTCCTTTCCTGTATCTTTTCCTTTTCCTTCTTCCTTATTTTTCTCTCTTTGCTTTCCTTTGATAGCAACCAAAGAATACAATACAAGGATGTAACTGTTGGGAAATGATAGCTATTTCCAGACAAGCCAAAAGTTTTATCCAAGCTGACATCTAACTGAAAGCATTTATTATTACTATTGTTTATTTCATCACTGTGGCAATGCAGAATGCTTTCTTGTGAGAAAATCTGGCACTGCCCTGATTTAGAAATGCTTCCCTAAGGTATTTTCTGAATCACTACCTAAAGTGGTAAATAAAAGGGAGAGGCATTGGAATATCTGTAGATCTATATCTGTCTGTCATCAGAGAGAAAAGGGAAGGAGGGAGAAGAGAGTATATATGTGTGCAGCTGCATGTAGATGGATGATGTCTGTTTTAGATCTAGATATGCACATAGTCATAAGGAGCCCTGGTTTCACAATAGTTAAATGCTCAGCTGCTAACTGCAAGGTTGGGAGTTCAAGCCCACCCAGTGGCTCTTGGGAAAAAGGACCCAGCTATCTGTTCCTATAAAGACAACAGCCTAGAAAAATCTATGGGCAGTACTTCTGTGTCACATGGCGTTGCTTGGAGTTGAAAATCAACTCCATAGCACTTAACAACAACATACGCATAGTCATGGCTGTGTCATATAGGGGAGAATAAACATAGGTGTGGAAGTCAGATTCCTGGCCCTGTTACTTCCTAGCTAGCTTTGTGACCCTGGGCAATTTATTTAACCTGTTTGCATCTTGATTTCTTTAATAATCAGATAGAGGCAATCATGATTTCCACCTAGTAATATCTGAAATTTCTATGAAAAATAGTACTGCACACACTCAAGACAGCAAGTGATAAATATTCCATCTGTTCTCAGTTACTGTTACCAGTCAACCTTTGCAGAGTAACTGAGTTGTTGTTAGGTGCCGCTGAGGCAGTTTTGACTCATGGTGACCGTACGCACAACAGAACAAACACTGCCCAGTCCTGTGCCATCCTCACAATCATTGTTATGCTTGAGCCCTTTGCTGTGGTCACCGAGTCAGTCCACCTCCTTGAGGGTCTTCCTCTTTTTTACTGACCTTCTACTTAACCAATTATGATGTCCTTCTCCAGGGACTGGCCTCTCCTGATAACAGGTCCAAAATCTATGAGAAGTCTCACCCTCCTCGCTTCTCAGGAGCGTTCTGGCTGTACTTCCAAGACAGAGTTGTTCATTCTTTTGGCAGTTTGTGGTATATTCAGTATTCTTCACCAGCACCATAATTCAAAGACATTAATTCTTCTGTCTCATCCATAGTCCAGCTTTCACATGCATATGAGACTATTGAAGATATCATGGAATAACAGAGTAGCCCTGAATGTACAACTGGATTAAGTTTTGAAAGATGCTGTTTCAGTCAGCTAGGGCTGCTCTAACAGAAATACCACAGAGTGGATGGCTTTAACAAAGAAAGATTTATTCTTACACAGTCTGGTAGGTTGCAAGTCCATATTCAGGGTGTCTGCTCCAGGGGAAGGCTTTCTCCCTTGTCGGCTCTAGAGGAAAGTCCGCTGTTGCATCAGTCTTTGTCCAGGGAGCGTCCTGACGCAAGAACCTCTGGTCTGAAGGGCGCGCTCTGCTCCCGGTGCTGCTTTCTTGATGGTAGCAAGGTTCTCTTACATGACATGAGAGCTTTGATTCCAAGGCCCTGAGCTCATCTTTTTCCTTCACCAGCTTATCTAATGCAAGTAGGACCAGCCAACCAACTTCCTTGTACTGCTCATCCACACATAATTTCGAAAAGTCATCACACAAGTTTTCACCCTGAGGGTCACCTTTCACCAATATCTGATCTATTGGTGGGGCTATTTTGCGGATGTGTACCGCCACCTCAGCCCACGGACTAGCAGAGCACTTTTTACCGATAGGAGCAGAGTTAGCAACAGTGTTACTATTAGCCAGACTCAAGAACCACTTGGAAGGATTCATTTTTACAATTTTGTTTTCCTAGAACCACTCCTGGTGCCAAATTGTCTTAGGCTGGGTTTTCTAGGGAAGCAAAACCAGTAACACGTGTAGGTACAAGGAAAGATTTATAATATATATATAGACAGATAGATAGATACAAATATAGGAAACAGCTCACATAATCACAGAAGCTGAATGTCCCGAGCTCTGGCACAAGCCTCACGTGTCCACAGAAGCTGAGGAACCCAAGGTCAGCAAGTCAGAGACCAGAGTTGCAGATCACCGGTTGTGTAGGTCAGTGGATCCCAAGCTGGTGGCGAGACAAAGCGACAGAGGCTGGAGGTCAGTGGATCCCAAGCTGGTAGCGAGATGAAGCGACAGAGGCTGGCGAACCCAGGATCGGCAGGTCAGGGAGCAGGACTGGGCAGAGGCTGGCGAACGCAGGATCAGCAGGTCAGGGAGCAGGACTCTCAAGTGCCAACTGTAAGGACTGATGAGCCCAACAGCTGCTAGCTCAAGTCCTGGAACCAGATGCTGGAAGAAGAGAGCAGCAGCTCCTGGCCACGTGAGTGATCAGCAGCCGTAGTCCAAGGTCGCGAGATGAGAGCCGAGGGGCAGGGAGCCACCACAAACCCCGCCCTGCCACTTAATACAGCAGCCAAATAGGTAGTAGCCAAGTTGACATAATCCTGACCACCACAGATGCTATCTTAAGCATCTGAACCTTGAATTATTACTGAGCAATAATTAGGCAACATCTGTAATAGCGTTATTGGTTGTTAAACCACTCAGATCGGAGGCATTGTAATTATTGTTTTTGCTAAGAGATTGCTGTATCATTTTCTGTATGTTTCATTCATTAGCTCACCAAATGTCGGTGTTACTGTGATTAATTAGCTAGTTATGGTTGTATTACGTGGATTACATTCTTAAATGAACATTATGTCCAATTGTGAAATTCTCACGAAAAACAATTTTGAGTATTGGTTGCAAATGTAGATTCGTCAGTCAGCTTCCTAATTTCAGAAACCAAACTCACTGCCATTTAGTCAGTTCTGATTCATGGTGACCCTATAGTACAGAGTGGAACTGCCCCATAGGGTTTCCAAGGACCGGCTGGAGGATTTGCACTGCTGACCTATCAGTTAACAGATGTAGCACTTAACCACTACTCCACCAGGGTTTCTGCTTCCTCATTAGCATCATCAAATAATGTATAAAAAACATTCACAGGACTCAAGCCACTGAGGATAAGCCCCTGTCAGAAATGAAATATTCTAGTTTGGCTGTTCCAGTCACTAGATCACAGCAATGGCTCCCAAATCAGGCTGCTAAATTACACTTTTTAAAAACATTTTAAATTTGAAATATACTACAGAGTGGAAAAGTGAATAAAATATAAATATATTCTTTTAACAAAATATTGGAAAGAGAATACTCATATAATTCCTCTACATTTAAGAAATAGAACACTGCTAGAACCCCTGAAGCTGCCCATTTTCACCTTCTCAGTCACAAGCTTCCCCTCCTCAAAACCATTGTCTGTACTTTCAGCTTTGTTTTTCTTTATAAGTTTATCACCTGTGTATACATCTCTAAAGCAATTGAGTTTTCCCTGTTTTTTTTCTTAAATATTGTGTACATGGAATCATCCAGCATATATTCCTTTGTTTTAGATTCTTCTATTCTGTGTTAACATTTGTCCCTGTTATTGCATCTGGATGAAGTTTGTTCATTTGTGTAGTACTCCATGGAAATCCTGGTGGCATAGTGGTTAAGAGCTATGGCTGCTAGCCAAAAAGGTCAGCAGTTCAGATCCACCAGGTGCTCATTGGAAATCCTATGGGGCAGTTCTACTCTGTCTTCTGGGGTCAGTATGAGTTGGAATGCCCTCAGCAGCGATGGGTTTTGTTTTTATAATATTCCATTGCATAGGTCTACCACTATTTATCACTTTTATTAAAGATGGATATTTAGGTTGTTTCTGGTTTTGAGCTATTATGAACAACATTACTGTGAATAATTTTGACATATTCTGGTGCATATAAATCTTTTCTCATTTTTACTGTTGGGTTATCTGTCTTACAGACTTGTAGGAGCTCTGTGTATAGTCTAGGTATAAGTCCTTTGTTAGTCATATGTGTTGCAAACACCATCTCTCTCTGGCTTGCCATTCTGCTCTTTTAATGGAATCTTTTGATATACTTGCCAAGCCAAGTGTTTTTAATTTTAATATAGTTAAAATTATCAAGTTACTAATTTATAGTTTTTGTGTCTTGTTTAATAAATCACTTTTTAACCTTGAAGTCATGATAATACTCCTCTATTTTATCTTTTAAAAACTTTGCTGTTTTGCCATTTACATCCATTTATAACCCACATTGAATTGATTTTTGTGTATGGCATGAGGGATGGTCCAATGTCATTTTTCCTTTTGTGGATATCCAGTGGTCCCAGTAGCATTTAGTGAAAGGACTGACCTTTTCCCCCATGCTCTTCAGTACCACATTTGTCCTAAGTCAAGAATCTGTGTCCAGGCAAATTTCTAGCCTTTCTCTTGTATTCCATCAATGCATTTGTCTGTCCTCATGCTAGTCTTAGACACCTGTTTTAACAACCTCTGCTTCATGGTAAGTTCTGATGTCTGGTAGAACAAGTCCCTCTACATTGCCACTATTCAGAAGTGGCCTGGCTCTTCTTGACACTTTCCTTTTCCTTATAAAGTTTAGAATCAATGTATCAAGTTCCACAAAAATGAACAAATGAAACAGCCTGGTGGGATTTTTTCTTTTTACTTTAACAAAGAGAAATTTATTTCCTCACAGTTTTGTAGGCTGTAAGTCTGAATTCAGGGCATCAGCTCCAGGGGAAGGCTTTCTCTGTTGGCTCTGGAGGAAGGTCCTTGTCATCAGTCTTCCCCTGGAGTAGGAGCTCCTCAGGACAGGGACCCTGAGTCCAAAGGCCACACTCTGCTCTCAGCTCTTCTTGCTTAGTGGTAGGAGTTCCCCACTCTCTGCTTTCTTTCCTTTCCTTTAACTTCTTGTAGGATCAAAGGTGGTGCAGGCCACACTCCAGGGAAAAACCCTTAACGTTGGCTCAAAGGTATGAGCTGGGCAAGGGTGGATGTTATATCCCAACCTAATCCCTTTTAACCACATGCAGAGATTATGATGTCTAACCAATAGGAAAATCACAGAAGGGAGTACAACCACAGAAGAGCAGGAATCACAGCCTAACCAAGTTGACACAGATCTGGGGGGGAGCACAATTCAATCCATGACAGGGAGCCTGGTAGGGTTTTTGATGGGATGTTTCTTTCAATGAGGTGTTTAGAGTTGTTTCCAATAGAAATATTAGGCAACTTTTGTTAGCTTTATTCCTGGGCACTTGATTGTTAAAAGCAATTGTAAATACTGTCTTTTAAAATTTATTTTCTAAAGTTTGTTGCTGTTATTTATAACTATAATGTGTGTGTATAAACAATAGCAATCCATTGCTGTCAGGTCATTTCGGACTCATAGCACCCATGTAGGACATAGTATAGAACTGCCCTACAGACTTTCCAAGGAGTACCTAGTGAATTTGAACTGCCAGTCTTTTGGTTAGCAGCCATAGCACTTAACCACTATGCCACCAGGGTTTCCTATGTGTGTATGTGTATATACATGTGTATGCATATTTATCTAACAACTTCACTAATCCCATTAATTGCTGTTCTAGAAATCATTTTGTAGATTCTTACAGATTTTCTGAGTTCACCATCATACCATCTGTGAATAGTGCCAGACTAATTTCTTCCCAATTCTCATACTTCTGATTTTTCTTCTTGCCTTAGTGCACTGGTTAGGACATCCATCACAGTTTTTCTGAAATTTCTTACTTTTTTAAAATTTTAGCAACAAAAATATATTAATTTTGTTGAATAAATGAACTACCTTTAAAACAGGATAAAAATTAAAACGTACAGAGATGTGAATATATTAAAACTCTGTCTCCTATGCCAGAGTTTCATTAGTTTGCTTGAAAGATGAGATCTTTACCCCTTCCTTTGACCTACTGAATCACAAGTGTTACCTGGTGGGGCTTGGCTGTATGTATGTTTGCAGGCTCCATGGATGATTCTTTTTTTTTTTTTTTATTATGACTGAGTGAAAATGTGCATTCCCATATAAATTTACATTCCCACCTATATGCCACTTCCACTGCTCTCCCTGCCTGGTGACAACACGTTATTCCTCTCTGCTCCATACATGTCTCATCTTCCCAACAGTTTCCTTTCCCCTCCTCTCCACCCCACTCCCCTTACTCCAGCCAGAGGTCCGCAGGATATCCTATAGATGCACAGAACCATAAAGTGCATCCAATATATAGTCACTCTCCATTGCCAAGTCCAATCCATTCGTGTCCAAAGAGTGGACCTTCGTTACGATTTATGGGCAAGGGCAGCATCAGGGCCAGGGGCCATGCTCCCAGGGGAACCCCGAAGCTGCTGGACCATCAATTGTGGTCTGTTAGTGGAGATCTCAGGTGCACCCCTTTTTATTCTTGTGTTGCCAGTGAGACTGAACTTTGTGAGCTCCATCGCGGCTGTCACAGTTGGTGGCCGGGCACCATCCAGTTCTTCTGGTCCCAAGTGGATGTAGGCACCCACTAATGTGGTCCATGGGCGATTCTGGTCATTAGACTCAGAAACCAATTCAGAATGGTCACTTATACAGACATTAGTAGGATTGCATAATACAGTGATTCTCAATCGTGGCTATATATTAAAATCATAGGGAAAACCAAAGCCCAAACTTGTAGTTGTTGAGTCGATTCTGACTCATAGTGACCCTAAGGACAGAATAGAGCTGCCCCAAAGGTTTTCCACTGAGCGGCTGGTGGATTTGAACTGCTGATCTTTTGGTTAGCAGCTGAATGCATAGCCACTGTGCCACCAGGACTCCCAAAGGACAGGAAGGGCCTTAGGAAAGAAGCCCTGGCCTGGGTCTTACCCTACACCAACTAGTCTGAATCTCTGTAGGTAAGGCCCCAGGCGTCAGTATTGTTTCAGATCTTCCTAGGTAATGCAGAGAGGGTGTGGTGAGGTAGGGAGGAGCAGGAGGAAGAGTTTCCAAAGGGATATGAGGAAATTTGGGGGATTATAGGTATGTTCACTGTCTTAACTGTGATGGTTCTGTAGATATGTGTCTATGTAAAAGCTTACCAAATTGTACACCTTAAGTATGTGCTGTTATTAACCGCGGTGGCGTAATGGTTACATGCTACATCTGCTAACCAAAAGGTCGGCAGTTCACGTCTGCCAGGGGCTCCTTGGAAACTCTATGGGGCAATTCTGTTCTGTCCTGTGAGGTCACTATGAGTCAGAATCAACAGCAGTGGAAAGCAGTTTAAAGAAAAGACTCCCCGGGTGATCCTGATGTGCTACAATGATTGAGAATAGTTTTTCGAAATAGAAAAGGTACAGGACTGGAAGGGGAAGTTGGATAGACAAGAAACTTTTCAACCTCTGGACCTTGGTTTCATTCTGAGTTGCTGGATTCAGTTTCTTCTCAAGTCTTCGTTAGCTCTGACATTTGGATTCTTCGGCTCAGCCCGGCAGTGCCGGCCGGACTGCTGGTACACCGCCAGGTCACACGAGGGAGCTGTGAAGCTGGCTGCCTCTCTCTACTGCACACGCTTGTGAGGTCAAAGTAGGCTGGTCAGGTGTCCTTTCCCTTCTTTCTGTAGCCGCCCATTTGTTGAGAGAAGTACTACGTCTGAGCTGGCATCTTTATCTGCTCCCACACGATAGTCCTGCTGCAGGTGAGCCTTTCGTTAAGAGATCTAAATCGACGAATCTCTGATTATATAGAACAGCTTTATAAAAACAGCTCCAGCTTGCTTTGAAACGATCTAGCTTCCCCAAAGTAATTAAAATAGGTTCTAATTGGAGTGCATGTGGTGTATCTCAGTAGCACATTAACGTTATTACTCGACTGTCCCTAGGAAAATTTCCCATCAGTGTAAAAGGCAGCTAGATGTTTGTTGCTGGTACAGTTTCAAGCTCCTTTAGGCAGTAAATGTTGCTTAGGTGAAAAAAAGGAATCAGGGCTAGTAAATAAGCAGAGTCTTTTTTTTTTGTAGTAATGTGTGAAGTGCTTAAGTGAATAATTATGTGTGTATGTGTGTATGTATAAGAAAGCGTGTTCGGGGGTGTGTGTGTGTGTGTTTGCATATACTTAGGTGAATAGATTGCCAAGGTAGTTTTAGAATGGACTCTATTCAGACATGCTGGACATCGATCTGTATTTTTCTGGGATCAGACAGGGGAAAAAACTCTGAATGCTCCTGAAGAGACTGACTGGAACTAAAGTTACGGAAATCATCTAGCCATACTCTAGACTTGAATAAAGGCCTTATTTTAAAGCCAGCTCAGAAATGGAAAGCAAATGCTTTCCTGATGTGTAATAACTAAAACAATAAAAACAAAAAAGATCCCTCCCCCACTTTCCAAACAGTGCTGCAAGAACTTTAACACTGAGTAACTTTGTCTCTCTCTTTTTTATCTTAATGCAGTTTTCTTCCCTTTTGATTCCTAAATTTCAGATTATTCTATGAGCCAGTTACAACACCTTGTGGGCATACCTTTTGCTTAAAATGCCTTGAAAGATGCCTAGATCACAATGCGAAGTGTCCACTATGTAAAGATGGTCTTTTACAGGTAAAAAAAAAATGGTTTTTTTCTTGATTGAATTAATTTCTTTGGAATTAGGTACTAAGATGATGTCCAGTAGGATCACAGAAACTACTACATTGTGATAGGGAAAAATGCCCCTTCAGATCATTTCTGTTTCCTGTCTGATAGTCACCTTTTCTCTTCTCCACAAAGTCCTTCAGGAACATGAGGCAACATCTAGCTTTTTATTAGTTGTCAGTAGTAAAATTAATTTGTATTGGAAACAAAAGTATTAGCTAGGCAGATGATAAACATAAACGCTGATTCTAATCCTAGCATATCAGGCACTTGATTCACCATAGTCTTGGCTGAATCTTTTGTCCTTTCTGGGCTTGGACTAGAAAAGCTGTGAAATCTCCTTATCGTTGATGTTAACTCCATGATTTTAAAGAAATCAGCTTCCAGGAGCCAGGAGACTTTCACTGTGATCCCTGTCTCACCCTTGAAGAACCACTGCACTTATTTGCAAATACTTGGTGACTTCAGATGCTCTGAGATGTTCAGATCCTGTAACATTAATCATACAACCCCCACTTCCGTTTTTCAAGTGGCCGTGATGGAATTTCTATAGCAAAGAAATGATTCTGGGACTCTATCTTGAGTTCCCTCCCTTGGGGACTTGTGTGCCTCATTTTGTAATCCGTATTACTGTTCCTGGGAGCCTTGGTGACACAGTGATTAACAGCTCAGACTGCTAACCAAAAGGTCAGCAGTTCAAATCCACCAGGTGCACCTTGAAAATCATATGAAGTGATTCTACTCCATCCTGTATGTTCACTATGAGTCGGAATGAACTCAATAGCGAAGGGTTTGGTTTTTTTTAATTATTGTTCTTTGTCCCCTTCATCCCTAAGGAGAGGCTGGGGACTCAAGATTCTTTCTAGGTGAATATATGTCCAGAAAAGTTATATATTGAGCATTCCCAATACCCTGACTTTTAACTCAGGGAATGAGATGAAAATAAATGTTAAGTGTAGCTTTGTGGGTTTGTACTAGGATTGGGGAGACGGTTATTGTCATACCCCCCCCCCCAGGTAAAGGGATGGGATTTGCTGGACTGATTATAAGCGAGATTCCACGGTCTCTGTAACTACTCACATTGTACGTTTATATGTGGTAACACTGCCAAGTTCAGAGAAGCACAAAGAAGAAAAATCAAACCAGATGCTCCTCACCTAGAGAAAACCACTGTTAACATTTTAGTATGCACCTTTCCTAGGTTTTTTGTTTCAGTATCAGCTGAGGGCTCCCCTTGTTTTCAGACTTGCTACGTTCTGAGTCACTGCTTTTCTCCAAAGACTGAAACTCTAGTCAAAACAGTTGATCCTCTTGTAGGTAGGGGATGGTAGTGACTGATCGGGCATCCTGGAGGCAGATGCTGTGGGTACTTGGACTCAGGGGCTAGCAGATAGGCTCATCTATGTGTATTCACATGGGATCACATATCGTTTTACCCAGAGAGAAATATCTTATTCCAGAAATATCTATTCCAGAATAGACACACGGTCCACACTGGGAAAGGAAAAAAAACCGTCTGAAACAAGCAAGCAGTTGTGTACTCAGGAGCGCCCCCTGCGGGGTCTGTAGAGATTGTTTTTATTAGCAAGCAATTCACTGCTGCCTGTTTTAAGCTCGCCTTGTCTGGTGATCCACACTGTTAAATACCAACAACTTACAGATCCCTGTATATAACACCAGGACAAACAAACAAACAAAATGACCAGTTTTTACTGTTCTATTTTTAAACTGAAGATAGAGGAAAATAAGACTTGCAGACTTGCAATATGCAGAAGCCAACCAAGCACTGGGGTGCAGTGTGAGGGTGGGGGCATAATAGGAAGGGATCAGTGATCCAGGTAACTCTTTAGTTCCCTGGGCCTTGTAATCACTGACTTTTAGCAAGCACATGACAGAGACCATTTTTGTGAGCTGGTGAACACACAAACCACAAAGAAGGAAGGGAATGATAGATAATATATTTTTTCTTTTTTGACAAGAATGTGATCTTAATTTCAGTGTTTCAGGAAAGCTTTGAGAGTTTTAAACCTTCAGTGCATTTTTTTACCCTTGTTAATTTTTTTCTAATTCTAAAAGTAATTTATTACATGAGTTGTTTTAAACTGAACTCTTAACATCTAACTAAAAAAAAAAAACAAACCTACTGCTGTTGAATCGATTTAGACTCATAGCGATCCTATAGGTCAGAGTAGAACTGCCCCATAGAGTTTCCAAGGAGCACATGGTAGATTTGAACTGCTGACTTTTGGGTTAGCAGACATAGCATTTAACCACTGTTCCACCATGGTTTCCTCTTATGTCTAGAGAATACAATATGATCGTATTAGCTGCTAATTTGTGGGTCAAAGTTACTGTAATATGTGGGTCATTTGACAGAAGTGCTTTGTGTTTTTCTAATGACTACGTGCTGTCTAATTGCTTGCTCTTCCCCCATATAGTGCTTGACATCAAGAAAATACAGCAAAACTCTAATAATGGAAGAGCTAATAGCTAAATTCCTTCCCGAAGAGCTCAAGGAACGAAGGAGGCTTTATGAAGAAGAAATGGAAGAACTTTCTAAGTATTTATAAATATATATATTATGCATGTTTCTGTTTTGTGGTTTGACACATAACCAGCTTATGAGAGCTGTGTATACACTTCTCTTCCCCCATCCTCATTCAGTGATACCGTGTTAGTAGTATGAAATGGGCCATGGTGGGAGTATTTACACCATAAACCTCAAACCAAACCCACTGCTGTCAAGTCAATTCTGACTCATAATGACCCTGTAGGACAGAGTAGGACTACTTCATAGAGTTACCAAGAAATGCCTTGCAGATTTGAACTGCCAGCCTTTAGTTTAGCAGCCTTAGCACTTAACCATTATACCACCGGGGTTTCCATTTACACAATAGAAACTGGCAAGTGCTACAAACCAGGGCCAGTTTCTTTCGGAGAGCTAGTTCAACATTTACCAGCACATCACTGAATAAGCATGAGCTGAACCATTGACCCGGGCACAGCTTGGCTCCTAATAACAGATTGCCACTGGCATCAGTGCATTGGAGGAGCTTAACCAGGGGAACCAAAGGGTCAGAAGTGTCCAGAGACAGCCTTCAAATACATGAGAGGGTGCTACCAGGTTGAGAACTTTGGTATCAGCCAGGCCTGGGCTTAAAGGGCCAGTTTTGCCACAAAGTGAGTATACTTCATGTCCCTAGGCATGTCACTTAACTTCTGTGAGGCTCAGTTTCCTCGTCGGTGGCTTGGGGATAATAATAATTCTTACCTTACATACTTTTTATGAAGATCAAATGAAGCAGTACATAGTTAAGCCATGTATGGATGGTGTGAGACGTGAAGGGTAGGGATGGAGATGTAAAGTGAGGCTTCAGGCTCTGTGTCTGCCTAGAAGAAGAGCTCACTTGGCAGAAACGGCAGGAGACAATCACCAGTCTCTCATGCTGTTTCCTTCCATTCTCCCATCTTCAGTGAAACAGAATGTCCTCAGAGGATTGTGGAGGCGAGGCTTATGATGGCAGAAGCTGTTCTGGTTTTGTGCTCAACCTGTAGAGAACATTTCTAAACTCTGCCACCAAGTCGAATGTACCTTTTCATTTCAGTAACATGTTTTTCTGAAAATCAAGAAACAAGGTCCTTTTTCCTCTTTGACTTACATCAGAACCACTGAAGACATCTGTCTTTATTTCTGATTAATGAGCCTTGTATCTCTGAAAGGACTCTTTAATATTATTTAATGTCTTTTAACAAACACTAAAATGTACTAGGGGCTTTCTATTTCAATAAATCGTAAATTTAATCCTTTTCAGAGTTGACCAAATGGCCTTCTACCTATCATTTGTTTTAGGTTCAGATGTTCTCATGTGAGCTTTACTGGACAAATAAGAAGACATCAGTGCAGGAGAAGCAGACCCATTGGTGGCTCCCCAATGGGCTGTGTGTCTGAATTTCCCAGGGCATTTGTTGAAATGCAGAATCCTGGGTACCAAAGTCAGAGCTACTCACTGGGCATCTCTGGAGTTTCAGCTACCCAGGCATCTGTTGTTAAGTGTCCCTGGTGACTTGGATGCACAGGGATGTTTGAGCATCACTGGGCCAGACTACTCTTGTCTCTTGTTCTTCGTCTCTCCGGCTGGGCCTTTGATGCAAATTCTGTAGGGCCTTTGAAAATTTGAGTTACCCTTAGAGACCTTGCGTAGAATTTCCCACAGGCCCTTTGGAGAGCTGGGTCCAGTTATACCATCAATACCCTTCCCTGTACTGCCTGCAGAATACCTGAAGAGATCATTTTGAGTAGAGAGCGTGAAAGAAAGAAAGCAAAATTATGAGGAAGAGATACGATCCTTAGTGGTAAGCTACTAGAGAACTACTTGAGCCAGATTAGAATGTGTAGGAACTGCACGCCACTCTTAATGGCCCAGCCATTAGGCTAACCTCTGCACCAAGTCATGGGACTCAGCCCTCAGCATCAGTTGCATTTCAGTATTTTTCTATTAGCCTGCAAAACTTGATGTCTCCTTGCCTTTTTCCTGGGGTAGCACAGGTGATGTTGGTTAGCCTTTCTGCATTCCACCTCACTGATCTGAGATCCTTGTGATTTACTTTTTCTGACAGCTTAAATAAGAATGTGCCTATTTTTGTGTGCACTATGGCCTATCCCACCGTTCCTTGTCCCCTGCACATCTTTGAGCCTTGTTACCGTCTGATGATTCGTAGATGCATTGAGACAGGCACAAGACAGTTTGGCATGTGCCTTGGAGATCCTGTTAAAGGGTAAGTGAGGAGCTAAGAGAATAAAAGGAGGTTGGGTGAAGAGGGTTTGTTTTTACAAACAGGTGGTATATATTAGAACACACTGGTTTTGTACGAGTGTGAACACCTGAGCCACACTGTCTGGCTTCATATTCTGGCTCCAGCCGTGGAGTAAGTTTGACCTTGAGCAAGTTAACCCTACCTTTCCATGACTCAGTTTCCTTCACTGTGAAGTGGCTAGAATGATGGTGCATACCTCACTGAGCTGGTTGAGAGGATTGATGAGTTAATGCACATAAAGCATTAGGCACAGTATCTGGCATGTATTATGTGCTCAATAAATGGTAGCTGTTATAATAATATATTAAGGTTTTTGTATGCAGCTGGCATTGCCTGTTGTGTCACGGCAGCTGTAGACCCTAGGACAGGTAAATTGTCAAAAGTCCTTTGAAGTTGCATCATAGACTTACAGAAATAACTAGGAGCAAGGCTAAGGAAACAGAACTTACCAAGGTTCTACTTTCTTAACTCCACTCTCAATAAACAGATTTGCGGACTATGGCTGCATCCTAGAAATTAGAAATGTTCAGTTCTTCGCTGATGGCCGCTCAGTGGTTGACAGCATTGGCAAGAGACGCTTCAAGGTGCTCCACCAGGGCCAGAGGGATGGTTACAACACAGCTGACATCGAATACATTGAAGACCAAAAGGTAAGGGTGACCATCCCTCCCAAACCCCAGAGTCAGGATGCTCCTCTAACTGGATATACAAAGATGGCTGTGAAAGCATATCTCAGAACTGTTGGGAACCTTCACATGCCTCACTGACTTACTGCATTATCTAGTGCTGCTGGATTGGTATTTAACTGTAAACTGATGGTGGGTACCATTGTTCTGGCTCACCCTGTTTGTCTGCTGAGTTGCATTCATGTATTTGGAAATGCTACTGTAGGCCAGCCCTAGGGCCCATTTGGCTCAGGATTTGGTGCCTGTAGGGTCGCCATGAGTCGGACCCGACTCGACAGCAGTGGGTGGGGGTGGTGTATAGGTGCCAAGGGAGAGACCTGATAAGGGGTTGACATATGTGCATTTACTTATTTATTTGGCTTTTTATTATGAGATAATTATGGATTCATACATGCCTGTGTTTTCAGATATGTCACCTGGCTAAGGGCCCTTCCCCATAATCCATCATTATCCCATAAGGTAGAAAGGTTACATGTCCAGTTACTCCTTGGGCTTTTTGAGCTGGTGAGTAGAAGAAAAGGTAGATGATCCCATGTTTGCTTGTATTTGCATTCACTGAAGAGTACAAGATTAATAAATATTTGGTTAGCGTATAACTGTATTTGGCTTGAGAGACAGTTACATTGAGATACAGACATCACATATATTCATGTCTCTTTTCCTAGTGAGCAATGGGAAAACAGATGTGAAAATGAAAAAGGCAGAGGTGTACATCAGCATCAGTTGTTTAATGGCAGCCCTCCACTTGGGCCAGTTAGAATCGCTGATTTTTTCTGCATCTTGGTGTTTTAGCTGATTTACCCCGCTGGACCTTCTTCTACCCCAGCAACATTTACACATGTGGCTGATGAGCCTTTCCCATATTACGTAAGAGGAAGCTGTGTGTGTGATCCTTCGCTAGGGAGAAGGATGGATGCTCAGAGAGAATCAAGTGCCAAAATGATCTGGAAATGATGTAGGAGACACAGAATGCTTTACTTCCACTTTGATAATTCCAGGTTCAAGGAGAAGATTATGCTGAACTGCTTACATTACATAACTGTGTATACGAGCTAGCATCATTGTGGTTTCATTCACTCAAATCATCTATGAAGAATCGGATACTTCATCATTTTGGACCAATGCCAGAGAAAGATACTGATCCCCAGGTATATAAAAATTTTTATTTACAATGGATTGCCCTACCAGAGGACCATGTGAGGGGTTAGATGGCTGTATGATTGCTCTTGGCAAGTACAGAGAGGGACATGGATCCAATTTGGTGGTGTTTGACTGGGCAGTGGACCTCATGGTTACAATCAAAAGGATCCTAGTCAGAGTTGGGGTAACTAAAATGAAACAGCGGGAATTTGAATTGAAGACAGATTTTGAAAGATAAATTGTGTGAGAGAACAGGAACATAGGCACCACCAATAAAAAACCCTTAAGTGGGGGGATCTTGATAACGTGTTACCGTGGTAACATGTTAGGATGACAAGATACACACAAAGACCACAGCTTAAGAGAAGAGTATCCTGGGAGCTGGGAACAGAGTTTCCAGAAAGCTTCATAACTCTCTACCCTATTGCTACAGAAGCTAGGAAGTAGAGCTAACCACCTTGTAAGATTTCACCTGCGAGACCACAAACTTTTCATGCCCAGACCCGTCCACCTTAGCCCTACAGGTGTAGATTCTTGTTAGTGACCTCATTTGGGGATGATTGATCCAGAGAAAACTGACTCAGTCTCAAAATTTATCCTTGGCTGAGTTAAAAAGCAGTTTATTAGGCTCTACTGGATGAGTCTGTTTCCTGGGAAGATGGGTCCATTTTGGAGATCAAGCTACAGATGAGAAGCTCTCCAGGAAAGTGAAAATAGTTAAGTTTTACCAATCTGCTTACTTGGTATAAGCCACCAAATACTTGGGGGGAATTCCACTTAAGAGAACACTTTCTTTCTAGGACACAACTGGAGATAGCCTAACCAAGTATTATCCCACCATCACCTTTTCCCATATTCTAAGCTTGCTGTCCTACACAATTATCTCTGTAACTTGCCTCATTCATTACTGTCATTCGCAACTCTTCCACAGTAGAACAATCTGAATATACATATTCTGTCTTCTCTGCCAGAAGACTAGTCCTGGTTACCTCTCTAGCTGTGTGGACTTGGGTGAGTTTCTTTTCTTAGTTTTTCCCTCATCTCTGAAATGAAAGAGGTAGATAAGGAGTTCTCTCACGTCCCCTCTGCTTCTTGTATTCTGAGGCTTAAAAGCACCCCTCTGCTCCCTAATCTATGTTCTGACACCTTTTTTCCTGTGCAAAGGCATTGTGAGTGTCGAAGGGAGAAAGTCCAGTTTATGCTTCCCAATGACCTGACTATGGGCTGCTGTGACTCAGAATGACAGCATAGCTCTGAGCAAGCTCATGATCAAGCTTAATGTTCCCCTTCACCTTCTGGGAACCACTCTCCCCCAGTTAGGCAAAAGATGGAGATGAACCATGATTATAGCATCTTCAAGAGGAGAAAACACAGATGCCACAGTGTGAGTCATAGGGCCTCAGTGACATAGAAATCTGCAAATCTTGGGTTTCATTTCATTTCTTATTAAAAACTGTCATGTTGCTTTGGCAGCAGCAGCCAAAAAAAAAGAGTACCATCCAGTTTGTTCCAGTTGGTGCTGCAGCCCCAGTGGTCTTACTGAGAATGTTCTAAGCCTCAGGAGAAGGTTTATTAGAAACAGCCCCAAATACTAACAACAGCTTAAGTATCTTTGCTAATGATCTTAGAAAAGAAAGCTCTTAGTTTCAGAGCTGATAATAGGAGGAACAGCACGATACAGGTTGCAGTGAGGGACAGAAAGAATCTAAATGAAGCTAAAGGTGTAGAGAAACAAAGAGGTCATGGATTTGGGGAGAATTGAATGATCCAGTTTGAGTCCAAAGAATCCCAGGTGTTGGTAGCTTGATCAGAATGTGGTTCTCTGTTATCTTAAAACCAACCTTCTAAAAATTACAGGCAAAGAAACCTAAACCATCTTAGAAATGGAGGAGACTGAGTAGTGGATATTCTAGCTTCTAAAAGTACACTGGCTAGGAGCCACAGTGTATTGTTAGGATATGGATTTGTCTGCTTTAATAAAGACCAAAAACTGCTGTAGCTTAAAGATAGAGGGCACAGAGGGTGGTGGTGGTGGCGGCGGCGGCGGCGGTGGTGGTGGCGCTGGTGGTTGTATGTTGCCAAGTTGATTCCAACTCACGGTGACTGATGGTAAGACTGCCCCATAGAATTTCCTAGGCCAGGAGTGGATCGCCAGGTCTTTTCTCCCACGGAGTAGCTGGTATGTTCAAACCCCAGGACTTTTCAGTTTGCAGCCAAGCACTTAACTACTGTGCCACCAGTGCTCCTCCTAACCCATTGCTGTTGAGTAGATTCTGACTCATAGCAAGCCTGTTGGACAGAGTAGAACTATCCTACGGGGTTTCCAAGGAATGGCTGATGATTTCAACTGCCAGTCTTTTGGTTAGCAGCCATGGCTCTTAACCGCTGCACCTCCAAGGTAACTATTGTAGGAGCTCATTCAGGGACCAAGGCTTCTTTGTCACAAGGCTCTATCATCCCTGCAAGGTTGTTCTCAGCTGAAGAAGGCTGGTCATCACCATGTCCACATTCTAGCTAGGAGCAAGGGGGGGAAACAGGAAGGCAGAGAGCACATGCTCCTTTTCTAGAGTATAACCCAGAAGTAACACATCTCACTTCATATCATGTCTCATTGGAACTTTGTTTTATGGCCTGGGAAATGTAGTCTTTTTTTCTGGGTATAGCCAGCTGTGGCTGCTAACCAAAAGGTCAACAGTTCAAATCCACCAAGTGCTCCTTGGAAACTATATGGGGAGTTCTACGGGAGTTCTACTGTGTCTATAGGGCTGTTGTGAGTTGGAATTGACTAGATGGCAGTGGGTTTTGTTTGGGTTAAATGGCCCACTAAAATAAGAAGAAAATGAATATGATGGCAGTTAGTCTCTGCCACAGAGAGAAGCAGTTCCACCGTGGGTGTTTACCTAGAGGCTCTGGAAATCTGCCTGCTGATACCACTTCCATGAGAATAGGGTGAACTCATTGTGTTTCTCTGTTGCAGATGAATCCAAATGGTCCAGCTTGGTGCTGGTGGATATTAGCGGTTCTCCCACTGGAAAGCCGAGCTCAGCTCCCATTTTTAGCGATGAGGTCCTTAAAGGATAGACTGAATGGTATTCGACGAGTCCTGGCCTTCATATCCCGAACTCAAAACTAGTAAGAGTGGATTTGCAGAAGAGGAGTGCCCACCCTCCCCACGGCCCCAGGGGAGTTAGTTGTCTTGTATATCATTGCAATAACATCTTTCCAGAAAGGGAACTTCAAACAGAGGTATTACCGTGCTGTTGATCACAGGGAGAAATTAAGTAGAAAGACCAACAGAATGTGATCTCTTTGACACTTGATGACCCAAGACGTTGACATGCTGCACTATTACATGAACAGCAGAGGTTTTTAGGAGCCTGGAAAAGAAAAAAAAAAAAAATTCCATAAAATTTTCTGCAAGTTTGAAGTGGTTTTGCTTTAATTTTCTTTCTTTTGTAGATGACTGACTGTGTGGTTGAAATGTGAAGCAGAAATACTACTAATGTTGCAGTGTTATGTCACTGACTTGAGGTCTCATTCCAAATGGTTTTATACAGCATTGTATCAAATAATTTTCAGCCGTCTGTTTTAGTAATGTTTTTTTTGCACTACTGTATCCTTTTTTCTACATGTATGTTTGTAACTATTTAAGCATCCATGACTGAAAAGTCAGTTGCTTTATTTATTGGTGTGGTTTACTAGGGACAGAAGATTGGCAGGTCGTAACAGTACTAGAAATGTGCAATTTTTGCTTTAACCATTTTTTACTGCATTTGATCCCAGTGCTTGGACCATGTTTATATTTATCCAGCTGAATGTTTAAACTAAGTTTAGGATCATGTTATGATCATCATCTATCTTCACAGAATTTATTTATTTTTTTTCAGATTGAGTTCAACAAGATAAACTACTTAGAGGATTGGGTACATAGATGGTGGCATATGCTAAAGCAAAGTGCTTTGTTTTTCTGTGTGTTACACAGAAACAAGGCTGCAAGAATTAGTTTTCTGGAGTGAAGAACTAGATTACAGGAGTATGTTTTATTGCAATACTTTTATAGACATTGATTTCAGTAATCTAATTATAAGTGTATTTAATTTTTCCTAATGCAGTTAAGGAGATTTTAGGCAGGGTAATACTTAACCCTTCAGAGGGCCTGGCATCCAGTTTAGCGCATGCCAGCCTTGCCCACCTAGGCTGCATATCCTACCTCTCCTCAGGGCTCTGAGTAGGAAGACCTGAGCCAACATGAGGGGAAACATTTTATGAAGGACTCTTTGGATTTAAAAATGTAAAGAAGCAAATAGGATAGAACCCTTTACAGATGTTTTGAAAGGAACCAGGCAGTTAATGCATTATTTTGTCTAAACACTGCCTTTCCTCCCAGTTGCAAGGGGCCAAAGATTTCAATATAGGGAAGGAATAGAGAGTAAGGAGCTAAGAGTTAGCACTTATTTAACTTTCTTATTGTAAGTTTGATTCCTTTAGTGTTAGGAGAAAGCTGAGAAATCCTGTGAGTATGGGAGTGTCATCTTGACAGAATGAAAAGATCCTGGCAGAGAAATGAGTTGTGCCGTTTGTGCTGCAGCCACAATTATCTTCCTTCCATGCAATGTTGGACAACTGCAGTGATATTAGTCACACACAGCCCATTTCCTCTTCTAAGGACAGTGGCTAATGCCTCAAGTAATCAATCTGATTTATTCTATCACCACCTGGAGCCAGAAACAAAAATGAGAGTGAGGTAATTCAAACACTCTGTTTTCTGAGCCCTAGTTTCTTATTTCTCTATATGAGAAATTCTTCATATAGAGTTGTTGTGAACCTTAAATGAGACGCTATGTATAAATTGCTTAGTATAGTGCCTAGCACATAGGGAAAGACTTATCAAACAATAACTATTATTATTCATAGCTGCAGAATATCATCAGAGCCCTGTATCTCCATAAAACACTGCCTTTCCATGCAATGTCCACTGCCAACCCCTTTAAACATGGTTGGGTGAATGCACACTACTGGTCTGATGATTGACGTAACTTGATGACTTATAGGTAATTTAGGGGAGGGGAGTCATGACTGCTTGAGAAAGTGAAAATGTCAGCAAACTTTTCCCACCTCAATAAGACTAAAATATAATTTTATATGGAGGTCTAGTCATCAGTTCCTTCTCTCCAAAATGTAGAGACTAACATTCATGGCCATGCTGTGATGAATGGATTTTACAACCAGTGACTTTTGTGCTTTGTGCATGGTATTCCCTCAGTGGTGTTCAAAGTAACAGATTCACCAAAAATATATTGAGAGCTTACTGTCTATTACATATTAAGCCAAGTGATTTCACGCACATCAGCTCATTAAATCATTTATTTTTTTATCAACCCTGTGAGAGCAGTTACTGTTCCTGTATTACAGATGAAAAAACTGAGGCTCTGCAGAGTTAAGTACTTCTTTTTCCAGGTAACATAGTCAATCAGTAAGAGGCAGAGCTTGATTTTGAATCTATTAATTGTCATATTTTAAATATTTCTAAATAGTTTGCATTACACATGATTTTACTAAACAAGCCATGATAAATCACCAAAGAATTCTGGAAGTAAAATTAAATTACCCAACACATTGCTGCTACTCTCAGTAGAAAGGGAGGTTTGATTTCAAACCCCAAAGAACCCACTGCTGTTGAGTTGATTCCTGCTCATAGTGACCCTAGAGGTCAAGGTAGAACTGCCCTTTAGAGTTTTCAAGGAGCACCTGGTGGGTTTGAACTGCTGACCTTTCCGTTAGCAGACATAGCGCTTAACTACTACACCACCAGGGTTCCTGTGGTTTGATTACTTAATAAAATTCCACGTCAGAGAACGCTTCACCTTGATGAGTGAGTACCCAACTGTAGCAAATGTAGATGTTGCCTAGCAAGAGTTGCACTTTACTCTCCCAGTAGCCTAGTTACACATTTGGGTTGTTTTATAGCAACTTTGTTTCGGTCATGGTGTGAGGCAGTATGCAAGGCTAAGTCTTGGCTTTCTTTGGGAGGTACTTGAATTGGACTGAACATTCTCAACACTTGTGAATTAGTTTTGCTGCACAGCTTGAAAAGACCCAAAGCTAAATACAGGCCAGAAGGACAAGAACCACCCCACCCCACCCCACCCCCTGCCACCATTAGATTGTGCCATTTATTTGGTTAGTTTTCTTGTGTATCATGACTGACCCAATGTTTTCCTAGTAGATTATTGTACATATATATTTAGATATGTGTATATAAACTGGCTACTGGGCAGATATTATGCCTTTCTGCCTTGTACCATACTACTGCTGCTAGCTAATAACCAGCAAAATGTAGAAAATGAAAGTGAGAAAACTAATTTTTGGTAGGCAACTTGGAAAACAATTTGCCTTTTCTAAAAGCTGACTGTGTCTAGCCAAGTGCTGCCTTCATAGCAAGGGGCTAGCAAAGTCACTGCGCTTGTGGCGCTTCCAGCTCTGCCTGTGGAGCTGGCCTGGGCTCAGATAATCCCCTGTGACTGGCCACTGGAGAGATGGAGCTCCAAGGCTAATTCACAGCATCCAGAGGTCTCTTACCGTCAACAGAGTACTGTTGACGCACTGGAATCTTTTGTGGACTGTTCTCCCATCTCAACTCCATTTTCAGGATGAGAGTTTTATTCAGAGACTCATTCCTGGAGTTTGTAACCATGTTGACTTCACATCCATTTCTGCTTAACAAGGCAGAATCATAGTAGACATGTTCATTGAAGATGCAAATGGAACACAGCCCAAATAATGGGAAAGGGCAGGTTTACAGCTCATTAGGCCTGCAGAAAGAGGTTTTGATATATGGTGGAAGACAGTTCTGAAATGCAGTCAACTGCAAGGGTTCCAATTTGTGCCCCTTCCTGAGTCCAGCAGAAAGGAAGGAAAAACAGCCATGTACCGTGTACCCATTCAGTTCATCTTACAATGGTAGCTCCATCATGTTATACTGTTCAGCTGTTATAATAGTCTGGGTTACGCACATCCAGAGCTTAAATGAAGAAATTTTCAACTATAAATGGGTGTTTCCAAACACGCTTGCTAAGTTAACTTTCAGAGAGAAGTGCCTGTAATCTCTGTTCCTGGTTGTCATTTTAAAGCTTTTGCTCCATGACTCTGTAGCCGTTTAAGGATTTTCCGCAGCAAACGTGATTGACTGAAGTTTACAAAGCAATGCTGTAGCTCACACATCATACTGAAAGTGGATTAACAGTTACTGTCAAAGCAACAACTGTAAACAGCAGAATAGGTCGATGTGACACCATAGACTTTTCTTAAGTAAACTAGTTTCACTGTTTTATCCAGGTTGTCAGTAATGCCACGATTAAAATATCAAGTAAGCCATTTACACAGTGGCAAATGTCTGTGTGTTATTCCATTTGTGTGCTAAGCAGCCATTTTACTCTTGCACTGTAATGAATTGAAGGGGAATTAACATAATGCTCCCCCCATATTGCTATTCAACTACCTCTATATGCTTGATTTCTTTTTAGAATTTCCCTTCATCAAAATCTGTATAAAAAAAGTTCCAGCTCATCTGTGCTGTAATAACAATGTGATATATAGACGGTCCCTGTGTAAAGCTATTTGTCTATTAAAAAAATTTCCTGTCGTCTGATGTATCTAACAAAATTGTGCTCATAACTTGGGGCAAGAATTACCCAAATAGCTTCGCTGTCATTTTGTTAGAAGCTGAATAGAATGAAAAGCTATGGGAATGTCTGCTTTGTTTTTGTATCCTATTGATTGTAACACATTTGACTGGGATGATGTGCTCAGATAGCAAGCTCTTTTTGTAGCAGTGAGGCAGGGGTGAACTGATTTATGTGGCTGGTGTATTCTGGAAGGCTGGCTATACATTCAGTGTTTTAAAAAAATGCTTATGAATGAATCATGTTGATGGATTTTGCCAAGTAAATAATGGGTCCCTGGCTTATTTGTAAATCCAAGCATTCGTACACTGAGTTTGCTTAAAGCAAATCACACTGCCTACTCTGTTTTCTTTGGCATTATAAAGTGTTTATGAAAGACAATTACACAGTTTTTACTGGTGGTTTTGTTCTCTGTTTTTGTTAAGTGGTTTCTCAACAAGATGCTAAAGGTAAGGCCAAAAGCATGAACCTTCTGATAGGAAAATTGGTAAAAATTGATTGGGAAAATGACTGATATTAACCAAGCTGACTTCAGGAGCAGCTTCAGAGATATCCAATCTCCCTACAGTGCTGGTTTTAGTGTCAGGACATTGATGACTTTCTACAAGTTGTTTTACCACAGAGGGGTGCACAAGACATAGGAATGGGGCAGTTAAAGAAATGATAATAAAGTCCACTTGGATCTTTAGGATACTTGAGAAAAATCAGAATTCCTGCCCAACTCGGCCCAGAGGGCATTGTTGGCTTGGTTGGATTTGACCTTCTGTGCCTAGTGTGCCTCTCTCTAGTTCTCCCATAGTAGAGTATACTTCAACCAAAAGTACAGTCTTCCTTCCTTCCTTCCAAGAAAATCATTCTGTCCAGAATGCCTGTTTTGCCTGTTCTCTGGAGAACTAGATTAGACCATACAGAAAGAAGGTCCTGTTGGCAGTTGGTCCCTAGACCTTGAACAAAGCCAAAGTCAACACTTTGTGCTTGCTCTTCTTTGAGATCCACCCCGGCTTCTTTGATTTTACAGGGCCAAAGGTGCCTCCCTAGAAGGTATTCCCAGTCGGAAAGTGAAAGTTGAGGAAAAGAAGAAAAATGCCCTAGACCTACAGGCTCCCAGGAATCTAAAGTTTTCCCTTCAGCTCTTGTTTTATAATCTCTTCACTCCCAGAAAGGGCTGATTTGGGATGGGGAAGGGCTGGTGTGAGTCTTCCCTGTGTTGGGTTCTTCCACATAAGGCAAAAACTTCCCAGCCAGGCCTATCCATGGTGAGCTCAATGTGGAGCTATGCCTGGCCAAAACAAGAAGTGCAGTCTCCATGGAGCCCTGACTGTATACCTCTGATCCCCTTCTCCTACCCTTTTCATTTTTCTGTTTCTAATACCACTATTTCAACCTATGTTCAAACTGAGAGGCCATCTGTGTTTACTGTCTGCTTATTTACATGTATTAGGAAATGTCATTGTTGCATTAGAATACGCTGGAAAAAAATCCTGTCCTCCATTTATCAATGTGCAGACCCCCTCCCTACAACGTGCACACCTTTCAGAACACTATCCACCTTCAGTAAGTCATTGTCAACAATTTCTGGATACACAAGCACAGGAAACTTTTGTCTCAGAATAGCCCACTTGCCATAAACCCAGTTTTGCTATAAAAATCTCTCAAGTTTTAGAGGAGTCAGATCTGACTCGATGGCACTTGGCTCGGCTGACTATGGGACTATTCAGTAGTTGTGGAACAGGGGAGATGACTGCTCCTTTGGCCCATCAGAATATCCATTTTAACTCTTAGCATGCGACTCTACTTTCACAAGTCTAAAGGAGCACTTTGAATAGAGAATCAGGGGATAGGGTTGGAGGAGTCTCATGTACACAAGTGGTTAAGTCCTTCTTAGGGTAGTCTGTAGTGATGAGTTCCTTTTGTAGGGAGGGAAGGAGAGAGGAAGGGGGAGATGGAGGAATGAAGGGAGGGAAGAAAGACTTTGGAAATGACTAATCAGGATGACTGAAAACAAAAAAATCAAAAACCAACAAAAAAACAAGGTTGCTGTTGAGTTGATTCAGACTCATAGCCACCCTCTAGGACAGAGTAGAACTTCCCCATAGGATTTCCAGGGCTGTAATTTGGTTGGCAGCTGAGCATTTGACCACTGTGTCACTAGGGTTCTTTATAACAACTGAAATGTTTTCCCTTTCATCTCCTTCTGGACAAAAATTCATGTGTTATTTTCCCATACTGCCTGTGGACGTAATAATTCATCCCGAATGGGAATGTCATTATTCCAAAACCAGCACCAGCCTTGGCTTGAAGGAATATGAGTTCTAGATAAGTAAACTATGACACAGGGTGGTTATATTATTTGCCTGTGGTCATTTTCCAGTCTGATTCCACTATTACAAGCTGGCCAACATGAGGTGCGACAGAACAACTGAGGTCCTAGATAGCCGGAAGGGGATAGGCAGGAATTCTCAGTAATGATGATAACAAAACAACAGCATCTATCATTCATTGAATGTTAACTAGGTGCTGGGCACTTTTCCAAACATTATCTAGCCCTGAGGTAGTTGCTATTATTACCCACCTTTACAGATAAGGATATTGTGACTCAGAAAAATAAAGTGGCCTGTTCAAGGTCAAGAAGATAGGAAGCAGGGAGGCTGGGACTGGAATCCAAGATGTCTGATGAATTAGACTCATAAAATATGCCATTCTTCTTACTTCCTTGGGACTTGATTTTTATGTCCTAGCATATTGTTTCTAATTCTAGTTTCCTGAAGACTTGCTGCCTCTTCTGTCTTTGGATCCCTTCTCCACGAGAGACAGTTATCTAATAACTATAAACTCTGGGGCCCCACAATTGCCAACATAGCTTGTCCAGCTCATTGTGCCCCCTTCCTGCCCCAGTGGCTACTTTGAATATTCTCTTTTTTTCTCTCTCTTTTTTTCTTTTTTTATTATGATTGAATGAAAATGTACATTCCCATATAAGTTTGCGTGCTCACCTATATGCAGCTCCCACTGCTCTCCCTGCCCGGTGAGAGCACACCCTCCCCTCTGCTCCATACATGTACTGTCCTCCCAACAGTCTCCTTTCCCCTCCTCTCCACCCACTCCCTTTCCTCCAGCAAGAGGTCAGCAGGATGACATCCTATAGATGCATAGAACCATAAAATCCCATAAGATACAGTCACTCTGCGGTGCCAAGTCCAATCCATTGCTGTCCGAAAAGTTGACCTTCATAATTTGTGGACAGGGGCAGCATCAGGGCCAGGGGCCATGCTCCCAGGGGAACCCTGAAGCCCCTGGACCATCAATTGTGGTCTTTTATCAGAGATCTCAGGGTAAACTCCTATTTATTCTGTTGTTGCCAGTGAGAGTCAGCTTTGTGAGCTCCATTGTGGCTGTCACTGGTGGTGGCCGGGCACCATCTGGTTCTTCTGGTCACAAGTCGACTCATGTGGGTCTCTCTGTCTTCTGGGTTCTCCTTTCCCCATATCATTCTTGTCCTCGGTGATCATCTGTTCCTGTTGGGACCATTTGCTGTACCCTTAGGTGGCAGCTTGGCAGCTTTTAAGACCCTAGATGCCACTCACCAATGTGGGGTGCAGAGAGTCCTCATTAGCAAAATGCTAGCTACACCAATTGGCCTCGATTTCTCCTGAGAGCATGATCCCCAGCTTCCCACCCCAGCTACTCTGTCCTTGCAATATTGGGTTAAGATGGGAGACGTACTCAAATTTTGTTGGAACCCAGTTATTATTGATTTTCTTTCTAATGTGTTCTGTCACTGATTTCATGCAACCAAATTTCTATTAACTAGTCTAAACCCTCCCCCCCCTCATGCTCCCTTCCTCCCCGCCCCTGCAGCCATCAAAGAGTCTTGTCTTCTATGCATGAGTCTGTTTTTAAGTTCTTATTGTAGGGATCTCATATTTGCCGTTTTGTTGCTGACTACTTTCACTCAACATGATGTCCTCCAGTTGAAACCAGGTTAAGAGATGTTTCCTGCTGTCATCGTTGTTCTTTATCATTGCATAGTGTTCCACTGAGTATATATACCATAGTTTATCCATTCGTCTGTTGTTGGGCATCTGGGTTGATTCTGTCTTTTTGCTGTTGTGGACTGTGCTGCGATGAACATTTGTGAGCATGTATCAGTTGGTGTGAATGGCCTGGATTCTGTGTGATATATTCCAAGCAGTGGAATAATTGGCTCAAATGGTATGTCTATATTCATTTTTTAAGGGTGCGCCAGATTGCTTTCCAAAGAGATTGCACCATTTTCCAATCTCACCAACAATGTAGGAGAGTTCCAATCTCCCCACAGCCTCTCCAGCCCTTGTTATTTTGCTATTTTAAATATTCTTGTGTCACTGAAAAGCAAACAAAAAAAGAGGAGTATAGAGTTGGAGACTAAATAGTTAAAAGGAGAATGTTGAAGTCCTAGAGTCATACATTCTAGAGCTGGATGAGGCATTAAGAGATCATTTATCCCAGTGTCTAGCTTTTAGATAGACAAGTGTTATGAGTCTCATTTTGCCCATAAAAGAACTGTGGTTGAGCAACAGTGTTTAAAGTCATTACATGAGTTAGTGACCAAAAATGGGGTAACAGCCTAATATGTGATGCACACTTTGCATTCTAGAGGAAACTCTTGACTGTACCTTTCTGAGTCCATGAATGTTCAGATAGGGGACTTCTTGGAGATGGTGCTTCCATTGGGAAGAACAAAGACTTTCTTGAAGCAACTATGGACTATTTGGAAAGGGCCTTTTGGGGAACTGTGTTTTCCTCTTTAGGTTGATTCTGTATTCCAGGAACTTTTCTCTCACACAACCTGCTGCGTGGAAAAAAACCTCTGTCTCCACCACATCTGTAGAAGCTTGGGTTTGACAGGTTTGAGGCAGGCTGCTTTAGGCTGTGCAACAGGAATTTTTAAGGATTATGCCTTCTAGTTCAACTACTCCCCACCCCCCAATCATTCAGGCAATTCATGAGATTTGGGACTAATATCCCAGCTAGGAATAAAGAATAGCACCTGAATTAGATTTTGGGGGTTGTGATTCAGCCAAGAGAGCCGTGCAAACTTTGAGGCTTTCCAGTCCCTTCCTGCCTCTCTCCTTTCCTTCCTTCCTTCCTTGTTCCTTCCTTCCATCCATCATTAGTCAGTAAAGTGTTGTTGAGAGCACAGATTCTCTGTTTAAGCTTTGCTGCCACCACTTACTACCTATGTGACTAAAAGGAAATCACTTAATGTCTCTATGCCTCAGTTTCCAGGTCTGTAAAATGAGAGCAAGAATAGTAATAACCTCATAGAGCTGCTGTGAAGATTAAATGAGATGACATTTGTCAATCTCTGGCTCACAGCACTTACATTCTAGGTGTGATTATTAATCATATTTTAGATGCCAGGCTTCCTCCTATCATTTTGATTTGAGTAAATACAGCCATCTGTGACAGGCCATCAAAACATATTCAGCCTTGTTTTTGAAAATACAGATCACTGAAGGTTTCCTGCAATTAAAGAAGACATTTATTACCTTGTTTACTAGGAAGACCAGAAGCAAGAAATTTATTTTTTATTTTTGTATTGTGATTGAGCGAAAGTTTACAAGACAATTCAAATTTGCATGCCAACTTATCTGCTCTCCTTGTCCAGTGACAGCACACTCCTCCTTTCTGTTGCTTACATGTCATATACTTTTAACAATCTCCTGTCCTGTCCTCTCCACCCTCTCCACTCTCGTCTTGTAAGAGGCCAGTAAGACAACATCCTATAGATGCATAGAGCCACAAAGTGTACACAGGATATGGTCACTCTATGTCCCTGAGTCCAATCCATTCCTATCCAAAGAGTTGAACTCAGTAATGATCGATGATCAGGGGCAGCATCAGGTCTAGGGGCCATGCTCCCAGGGGAACTCACAGGCCTTTGAACCATCAACTGTGGTCTTATGTTGCCACTGGAAATCAACATTGTGAGTCCCATCACAGCTGTAATTGGTGGTGGCCAGGCCCCATCTGGTTCCTCTGGTCGCGTGTTGATATAGTCACCCATTCACGTGAGTCTTTCTGTCTTCTGGGCTCTTTTCCCCTCATGTCATTGTTGTCCTTGGTGATCATCTGTTCCAGGTGAGTTGGGACCATTTGGTGTACCTCAGATGGCAGTTTGCCAGCTTTTAACACCCCAGATGCCACTCACCAGTATGGAACGCAGAAGCCTCTCTTAGCTAGTTATGCCAGTTGGCCTTGATGTCCCACAAGAGCATGGTCCCCAGTCCCTGATCCCTGCTACTCTATCCTTGCAATATTGGGTTAAGATTGGAAGAGTTTTCAGGTTATGTTGAAGTCCAGTTAAATTGATCTTTCTAATGTATACTGTCACTGATTTCACTCAACCAAATTTCTATCAACTATCTAAACTATAGCCCTGTCCCTCCCTCCCTTCCTCCCCTCCATTGCAGCCATCAAACAGTCTTTTCTTCTGTTTTTAAGTTCTTATAGTAAGGGTCTCATACAGTATTTGTCCTTGTGCTGCTGACTGATTTCACTCAACACAATATCTTCCAGTTAAAACCAGGTTATAAGATGAGAAGTAAGAAATTTCATAGTTAGTCCAATGAGCCCATCAAGTGTGTGGTCTATTTTATTTTAATGTTTTTTTTAAAGCTAGTGAAACAGCCTCTAAAGAAAAGTAGGCTGTCAATTCAGTTTTGCTGGCAATCGGATGCCTGAAAAGGAGGGTGTTTGTTGGCTACCATCTCTACAGAGCCATAAAATCACAGATGAAGGGATGTTTTTTAAATGGGAAAGGGTCTCTTAGTGCTCATGCCCATCTCATGATTCAGATGTGAGGCTATTCATCAGGCCTGTAGGAACTGCCAGGAAATGGAGGCTCAGCTACAGTGATAATTCTTAGTCTAAGGATTAACAGTTCCAATTAATTCACTCATTAATGGAACATACATTTATAGGATACATTACATGTAAGATATTGGGCTATAGAATGGAATACAAGACCGCCTTTGAGAAGTTCGGCCTAGGGAAGAAAACAAACCCATTGCACACAGTGAATGGTGGTAGCTCAGTGGAAAGACATCTATTCTTGTTGTGGGAGGGTGAGTGTTCAGAAAAGATTTTCTGAAAGAAGTGGTGGAGGGGTTGGAGAACATTCTAGGCAGGAAGAGCACACGTGAAAACTGATGGTCCATAGAGCACTGAGCAGTCAATATGGGACACTGTGAGCAATTCAATCTGGCAGAGTCCAGGGCTCAAGGCATGACAATTCCTGACAGGGAAGCAGGGCCCAGTTTCTTGCAATTTGTCCTTTATTCTTATTGAAACTTCCAGATCATCTCAAATGAGGCCTTAGAGCAGGTTTCAGGGTGACAGGGAGAGGGCTGGTATGTAAGCCCAGCTTGCTGGCCAAGTCAGGTTTTATTGGGTAGCCACCATGGGAGTCTTCAACACTGCCCAGCGGAGGACTGACATTTGTTGTTGGGTCTAGGCGGTCCCTTAAGTTTTGGACCAGAGGAAGAGAAGTGGGGATTGATGGGAGGGACATTTTCCTCTCCTCCCCTCCCTCCTCCTCCTCTTTCCACTCCTTTCCCCCCTCCCCTTCCCTCCATTATTGTGGTGAAAATATACACAGAAAAACTTTGACCAATTCAACCATTTCAACATGTACAATTAACTCATGAACATTCTTCAAGTTGTGCAACCATTCTGTCTTTTTCTAAAATCAATCCACCACCGTTAACATAAATTCAATGCTTCCTAAACAAAAACTCACCCTTTCAGGATGGGTGTTTTTTGAGAAGTGATTGGAGTGCTCAGAAATGGGGAGGCAAGATGTGGAAGGGAGAAAAGAAGGAGGTAGTATGACTGGAGTAGAGGGTTATGATACATAAGACCTTGAGGCTTTGGGACAATGGACCCAGATGCATCTCTTCACCTTGACCAACAAAGCACACACTAGGAGAATGGACTGTGGTATGCTGATCTGGCTTGTACTGGCTTATAAAAGCCAATTGTTAAAATTTCAGGAAATGTACAAACAGTTTGTTAAATACAACCATTATTGAAAAAGAAATTGTATAAACTTAAATAAGTTACATTATAAACAAAGCTAATAAAACCCACTGCCATCGAGTTGGTCTGATTCATAGTGACCCTAGAAGTCAGAGTAGAACTGCCCCATAGAGTTTTCAAGGAGCACCTGGCGTATCTGAACTGCTGACCTTTTTGGTTAGCAGACATAACAAAGCTAATAGACACTCAAAACTTGCCAATTCCCAATTATTGTACTACATTCACTGTTATCTAGGTCCTTGAAATTATTTGTGTCTGACTGGTGAGAATGCTATGTGATGGTGGGCTGCTGAGCATCCCTTTCCAACTCCATGTTCAGTGACGTCAGGTTGGTAGCTCAAAATCAGCCATGATGGGAGTATTGACAATACACTAGAAATGAGCTTCAACCTCCAGAGTACTGTTGGTTACACTCTTACTGATCTTTTCTCTTTCTCCTTCTTTAAGCATTACCTCCAGTGTCAATTGCTGTTTTCAGGGTAAAACAACCTGGAAATGAATTTGTGTGGACATTTAATGTACTAGGAGCTCAGCTCTCTGGATCTGGCTCTTACATAATTTATTTACATTTTAGCAGGGGTTTTCTGGAGATGTTGTGATGGTGTGATTATAAGATGTTTTTGGACCAACCTTCAAGAGGCTGTTGAAATGTATGTAATAGGCAACAGTGTCCTGCTTTTGCTTAAGGTCATTCCTACATAACCACCTCCTTCAAGCCACAAGAATGCATCTATTCTCCCTTATAACATTTCAGTGGAATTAAACAGTTAAATCCCTCATATTCCCTCCACTGATGTCACAACAAAATGGGATTACAGAGCCCCAGCTCAGGGTCTCCTCACTAAAGAGGTTCCTTTCCCTGCCACTGTTGGTTGTTAGCTGCTGTCAAGCTGTCGCCTGACTCATGGAGACCCTATGGACAACAGAAGAAAGTGTTGCCTGTTCTGGCGTCATCCCCGCAATTAGTTGGAGATTGGACAGTTGCAATCTATAGGGTTTTATGGGTGATTTTCAGCCACACATCACTAGGGCTTTCTTCCTACTCCATCTTATCCTAGAAATTCTGCTGAAACCTATTTGACATTGTAGCAGCACACAGGCTGCCAATGGCAGATGGATGGGGGCTGCACGTGAGGTCCATGGGCAGGGAATCAAACCAGGAACTCCCACATGGAAGGCGAGAATTCTACCACTGAACCACCACTGCCTCATTGTGCTGTCACCACACAAAGGATGCTGTTAGTTGCCATATAGTTGATTCCAACTCATGGGACCCTATGTGTGTAGACTAGAACTGCTCTATAGGGTTTTCAAGTCTGTGACCTTTCAGAAGCAAGTTTCCAGGCCTTTTTCTGAGATGTCTTTGGATGGGTTTGAACCTTTAACATTTTGGTCAGTAGTCAAGTGCTTAACTATTTGCATCACCCAGGGGTAAATAATAATAATATAGTTAGCAACAGCTAATATATGTTGAGTGCTTACTATGTGCCAAGAAAAGTGCTCTTTAACACAACTGTCCTATAGAGCAATCATGATTTATCATCCCCACTTTCAGGTGAGAAGCTGAGAGAGGTGAAAGAACATCCAAAGGGACAGAGCAATCGAGTCAGAGCCAGCTTGATGACCACTAATGATAACAACATATGCAGTATGGTCATGAAAATGGTACACAAGTTTAAAGTCACAGCTTAGGATTGACCCTTGAAAATAGTCAGCAAGTTTCTTGGATGCCATTCTGTATAAACAGAAAATGTATGTAAATTGTTCTGTCTTTGAGAAACTGCAAGAAGCTACATACTTGGGCATATTTACTTGTGGGTTCCTGGTTCAGTGGCAGCATCCTCTCCTTTCACATGGGAGACCTGGGTTTGATTTCCAGTCCATGTACCACTTACATAGCCACCGCCTATCTGTCAGGGGTGGCTTGCATATTGCTATGATGTTGAACAGGTTTTAGCAGAGCTTTCAGACTAAGACTAGGAAGAAAGGCCTGGTGATCTACTTCTGAAAAATCAGCCAGTGAAAGCCCTATGTGGCACAATAGTTCAAGACACACCCTATCACAGGGATGGTGCAGAAACAAGCAGCCATTTAGCTCCATTGGGCTGGGGTCACTGTGAGTGGGGGCAGGAAGCAACTAGACAGTAGCTTGCAACAACAGACCCCCTAATGTACATTCATGGAACATTCTGCTCTATCTGCTCCTGACTAGAGAATCTAGAGGAAAGGCAGTTGGATATTCACTTCCTGTCTTTTCCTTCCTTCCCTTCCCTTCTCTTCTCTCCCTTCCCCTCCCCTCCCCTTCCTTTCCTTCCTTCCTTCTCCAGTCTGATCACCTTTGTCTTTCCCTTACCAAACTTGGGCTTTCCAAGCCTGGTTCCATAAACATAGTTCCATGTCATTTTCCTCCCTTTATCCTGTAGCTCTTATTTTCTTGCACTTTCCATTACTGTTCTATTCTTTCAGTCCGAGCTCCTTTCTGACCCCAGTAGCCTCTGAGCATCAGGTGCCTGACCATCCTCTGCCTGGCCCAGCTGATGGGACCCAGCTTCTCCCCAAAACTGGCTTTCTTTTATCCTCCTAAAGGGTTTTATCATGGCTTCACAATAGGAATTTGCATTTTATTATGATTTTCGTAGATTTCTGCTTTATAAAGGAAAGGAAAAAAAGAACCCGCAGGAAGCCACATTATATATATTTTAAAAGCCCAGTCTGCCTAGTAGCAATAAAAAAACCTAAACTCACTGTTGCTGCGTCAATGCCAACTCATGGTAATCTTATAGGACAGAGTACAAGTGCCCTGTAGAGTTTCTAAGGAGCATCTGGTATATTTGAACTGCTGACTTTTGGTTAGCAAATGTAGCATGTAACTACTATGCGACCAGGGTTTCCATTCTACTAGCTTCGACCATTCGAGTCTCCTTGCCCTACCTCACCCATCCCTTAGCTGTGGGGCTAAGAAAGAACATTCTGTACAGATGACTAAAGAAAAGAAGTCAGCCCAGGTGTGTATGTGGTGGCTTACAAACAAAATAACCTCAGTGTACTCTTTTAAAACAGAATTATAGCTATGTCACTTCTGCTAACAACCATTCATTGGGGGAAAATTAATGACTATCAATTTATAAAGCAGGATTAGGGAAATAAATGTAAAATGAAAGCTAGATAGAGAAACTCTTCGGTTAAAACTCCTCAGTGGCCTAAAATACATTGAGAAAAGAATATAGGGTATTTTTTATAATAAAAACATGAAATCTGTATCTAGCCTTTTAAGATCAGTAATGGTGCATTTACACTGCAATCTTTTCAAAGGTCAACACCAGAAATCAAAACCTGCTGCTGTCAAGTGGATTCCAACTCATAGTGACCCTATAGGACAGAGTAGAACTACCCCATAGAGTTGCCAAGGAGCACCTGGTGGGTTCGAACTGCTGGCTTTTTGGTTGGCAGCTGTAGCACTTACCCACAACATCACAAGGGTTTCCCTTTCAAAGGCAGTGGAACAAAGTTTGCATCTTTTTTGCCAGAGCTTATCTTGAGGTGCATAATAGTCAGAAGTACCGAGATATGTCCGTCCGTGTGACCCTCGTGGCACAAAGGAGGTACTTGGCATTAGGCATGCAATTTGAAAGCAAATAAAAATATCATCTAGAAGAACATCAGGAGGTTTAAGAACACTGAATGTTTTCTTTTGTCTAAGTGCAGCAAAAGACTTCTGCAAAGTGTTCAAAAGCAAGGATGTCAATGCAGGCTGTTCTCCATGGAGTCTCGAAAGACAATTTTCACATTAGAGTTTATATATCATTTCAGCAAGCATTGCTTCATGCTTTTAAGCACACAGTCCACAGATAATTGTATTTATCACAAAATAACCACAAGTAGTTCTTTATTAAACTACGGATCTGTATATCAGACACTTGGACTCGAATCTGTTTGTTTGTAACAAGCCAAGACAAAACTTATATAAAAATTCCTTGGCTAGTGAAATTGAGAAAAGGAGCAAGAAAGAAAGTTGTGGATACACAAAATGCCAGGCAGCCTTTCTAGTTGCTGTCCTCCAGAAGGAGAGCAAAGAGGAGGAGGTAGACCAAGTTACAGGAGCTGAGAGGGTGCTGTGCCCCTTTGGAAAGAGCTCAGTGCAGAGACCAGAGTAGCTGGTTATTTAGAGTATTGTTATAGCATTAGTTGTGTGAAGCTCTCAATTACAATTTTGAAAAGGAGAAAACATGTTGAAAGGTTTTAGGGTTACATTCCTAAGCATTGAGTCCTCTTATTTTTATTTTTTCCCTCTCCCCTTTGTCTAGGCCAGTAGGCTGCACAGATATTAGTTAGTAACTTTGAGGCCGTCAAGTTGATTTCAACTCATATTGACCTCATGTGATAGAATATAACAGTCCCATGGTGTTTCCTAGGCTATAGTCTGTAACAGAGCAGATTGATGCCTCTTTCTCCTGCAGAGATGCTGGGTCGGTGTGAACTGCCAACCTTTCCATTAGCAGCCGAGCACTTAACTGTTGCACCACCAAGTCTCCCGCCACAGACATTGCTTAGCCCTAAATGGGGCCCTTGGAAGGAAGAAATGTGTGAGCCCTGCTGAGTCTGAGCTCTGTTGAGAATAAAAGCTAGCTCAGAATGGTTCCCCGCAACCCACTCTGTATCAGCCCTTCTTGTACTGAACAGCTAAGACTGGAAGATAACACCACATTATTTGTGCATGAACTTTGATTTCCTAATATTTGAAAACCAAAATTCAACATGGAACACAATGGCAGTTCTAGAATATCTATATAGGAAGGATATCTGTATATCTACCAAAAGCAGCAAGTTGCTACCAGTGGGAGACAGGGAGGTGGGCCAAGAAAGGAAGGCAGTGTGTTAGGCTAGGAGACTGTCTTGAAGCTGAGTTTACCTAGCAAGCACACTACTGCTATTTTGATGCTGTGTATTTTTTAAAAAGTTTTAAAAACTGTTGCCATTGGGTTGATTTTGTCTCACAGTGAACTTATTGGACAGGGTAGAACTGTCCCATAGGGTTTCCAAGGAGGTCCTGGTGGATTCGATCTGCTGATCTTTTGGTTAGCAGCCATAGGACTTAACCACTATGCCACCAGGGTTTCCTAAAAGCCGAGATGTGTCCTTGGCTGGTCTCAAACCAGCAACCTTTAGGTTAACAGCCAAAATATACTGATTGCACCACAGATACTATGTAGCAGAGGAGGAGAAATAGCAATAGAAAGGTTTCCAAATATTCTTTTCTCTCATCCTTTACTTAACACTGAAAAATATGTTATCTTCATCAAGGAAATTTTTTTTCCTATTTATTTGAAGATAGCTCTGGGAAACACGGATATAAGACGATCTCGATAGCTCTCAGGTCATTTTACGGTGCCACCACTGCTTGGAAAGGAGGCATCTGGGTCCTCAATCTTTCCTCAGCAGTCCAAAATTCTGTTTTTGATGTTAGGGTGTTAATATTGTTCCTCAGCTTCCTGCCTAGAGCCTGACTTTCAAATATCAAGGCACTTAACTCTGTTCTCTGCTAGTCGCCCCAGCAGAGTAGTCAGGGCTTTTGTGGCCTCATCCTTTGAGTAGGCCCTAGCTGAAGTCTTTTTAATGTGACCTCTTGTTTGACAGAATCCTGGTACCCCCACCTTGCCTCTGCTTTTTATTATCAATTCCTTACACTTCCTTATCCCATTCTCACCTGAAGAAGTTAGGCATGACAGTGAAGCTAGTGCTTTAGCAACAGGGGTAATTCCTCAGTTATTATTTCTCCACTTAGAGAACTCAGCAGGATTATTCGACTGGAAATGTAAAAAACACAATACAAAAAAAACAAACAAAAAAAACCCAAGAAACAAAATGAATTTGTCTTGACGTGAGAGGCTTTCAACCATTCCTCAGTGTGAAAGGGCACAATATACTTAACATGTACCCAATTCCTCATTGAATGGTTGATTTGACTTTGTTGTTGTTGTTGCAGCTGAACCTTTTATTGAGGGTCAGGAGGTGGGGAAGGCAGTAGACCATAGGTTTCTATAGAAACCTGGAAACCTCACCTCTTAAGAGCAACCTATGAAATTGTTCAATTGAGAGGTGCAACTAGATCAGAGAAGAGTTTTATGGAGATTGGCTGATCAACAATTATATAAATGGAATGAGTGAAGGTTACAGCTAACCCATCCAAGAGGTGATAAGTAGGTCTTAGAAATGCCTGAGGCAGCATGATACTGCCCTGTGGTTAGGAGGGCCTTCAGCTGCAGGGTGGGAGTAGATACCCTGTGTATATGTTTTCTGAATAGGAGGACAGAGAGACAAGCACCTGAGAAAACAGAAAACCCAGGGCTTAGAGTTTGAAAAGTCTAGGGCTACTGAGCCTAGATGATCCCTGATCTGCTACCCTAGTAAAAGTGGGCGGGCTTCTTGTGGACTCATTTGGGAGGAGTGGGCATTGTTATTCCCCTGTAGCCAGCTGGGCTTGGGAATACAGCTGTGTGGGGGCAAGAAATCACAGGAAGACCAGAATGGGTGTGCTGACAAATACGAAAAACCTAGGCATGGGCATCTGCAGCCTTGTCAAGGTTAAGAGGTCTAAACTGTCCAGGGGACATATCCCCTCTGGACCTTTCTCCTCCATACCACAACAGTCAGAAATTCCCATTCTTCCTACAAGTACTAAGTATAGAAATGGTGATGAATATAGAGATTGCTGGAATTTAATACTCACCATTAGGTCCTAGTATCTCAGTGACATCTCTACAAACCAGATGTGAATAAATTAATCAACCCAATTCAATGTAATGTGAGGAGTTACACAGCACTATATAAGCTGTTGTTAGGTGCCTTCACGTTGGTTCTAGCATATAATGACCCCCATGTACAACAGAACAAAGCACTGCCTGGTCCTGCACCCTCCTCACGATGTTGCTATGTCTGAGCCCACTGCTGCAACCACTGTGTCGTTAAGGGTCTTCCTCTTTTTCCCTCACCTTCTACTTTACTAAACATGATGTATTTCTCCAGAGACTGATCCCTTCTGATAAATGTGTCCAAAGTATGCAAGGTGAAGTCTCGCCATCCTTACTTCTAAGGAGCATTCTGTACTTCTTCCAAGACAGAGTTGTTTGGTCTTCGATCAGTCTACAGTGTACTCAAGATTCTTCACCAACACCATAATTCAAAGGTGCCAATTCTTCTTCAGTCCTCTTTATTCATTGCCCAGTTTTTACATGCATGTACAGTGATTGAAAACACCATGACTTGAGTCAAGCACATCTTAGTCTTCTAGGTGACATCTTTGCTTTTGAACACTTTAAAGAGGTGGTTTTGCAGCAGATTTGTCCAATGCAATGTGTAATCTAATATCTTGACTGCTTCCGTGGGTGCTGGTTGTGGATTCAAGTACACTGAAATTCTTGACAGCTTCAGCATTTTCTCTGCTTATTATGATATTGCTTATTGGACCAGTTGTCAAAAATTTTTGTTTCCTTTATGTTGAAATGTAATTCATAATGAAGGCTGCAGTCTTTGATTTTCATCTGTTTCAAATTCTCTTCACTTTCAGCCAACAAGGTTGTGTCATCTGCATATTGCAGGTTGTTTATGAGTCTGTCTCCAGTCCTGTTGCCCCGTTCTCCTTCATATAGTCCAAATGCTCAGATTATTTGCTCAGTATACAGATTGAATAAGAATGGTGAAAGGATACAACCCTGACACGCACCTTTCCTGATTTCAAACCATGTAGTATTCCCTTGTTCTGTTTGAATTACTGCCTCTTGATCTACAGTGTACAGGTTCCTCAAGAGCAGAGTTAAGTGTTCTGTAATTCCCACTCTTTGCAAAGTTATTCATAATTTGTTGTGATCCATAGAGTCAGATTTCTTTGCATAGTCAGTAAAACACAAGTATACGACTTTCTGGTATTCTCTGTTTTCAGTCAACATCTGTACGTCATCAGCAGTGATATCCCTCATTCCATATCCTCTTCTGAATCTGTCCTGAATTTCTACAGTTCCCTATAGATGTACTTCTGCAGCCATTTTTGAATTATGTTCATCAAAATTTTACTTGTATGTGATGAGGCTGTCTGAGCAGCTTCTGTCCAGAGGTGAGATGAGATTGGGACAGGAGTTGGTTGAACGAATACAGGAAGTACAGGGTGGAAAGGAGGAGTGTGGTGTCACAGGAGGTGGAGAGAGCAGTTAGAATTGCATACTGGTGTGTGTGCGGGGTTTTATATGGCAAAATAATTTGGATTGTAAACTTGCACTGAAGCACAATAAAATATATTTTTTTAATTTTTATCTGTGTGTGATACTAATGATAGTGTTTTGTAATTTCCACATTCTATTGGATGACCTTTCTTTGGAATGGGCACAAATGTGGACCTCTTTTAGTTGCTTAACCAGGTAGCTGTCTTCCATATTTCTTGGCACAGACAAGTGAGTGCTTCCAGCAATGCATTTGATTTGTTGAAACCTCTCAATTTGTGTTCCATCAGTTCTTGGAGCCTTGTTTGCCATCAATGCCTTCAGTGCAGCTTGGACTTTTACCTTTAATACCATTAAGTTTTGATGATATGCTGCCTTCTGAAGTGGCCAAACATTGACCAATTCTTTTTGGTACACTGACTCCATGTGTTCCCTCTGTCCTCTTTTGATGCTTCCTGTGTCATTCAACATTTTGCCCATAGCATCCTTCAATATTGCAACTCGAAGCTTGAATTTTTCTTCTGTTCTTTGAGCTTAAGAAATGTCAAGTGTCCCTTTTGTTTTTCTGACTCCAGATCTTTGCACATTTTGTCGTAATACTTTGTCTTCTGGAGCTGCCGTTTGAAATTTTGCATAAGACAGTTATTTTATTATATAAGGCATTACATAAGGTAGCTATTTTATTGGCACCTGATGATGAAAACAAGGTTTGACTTAGAAAACACTGATGCCAGCCTTGGCCATACAATGGAGCAGAGGAAGAGAAATGCACTCTATTTTCTCAGCATTCTGTGGGAAGGGAGCCTTATCACCCTGGAGGGGGAGACAGTGATCCGAACTCACTTGCATCCTAAAACCTGAGTACCAACCCTGAGCATGTGCCAACCCCATCAAAAGGCACATAGGCTTCTAAGACCCCCAGCCATGGTTGAAATAAAAAAAAAAATTGCCAGCAGGACATCAGCAGGGAGCTACCAGAAATTCAGTTTGACTCATGGCAACCCTCTGTGTTTCAGACAAGAATTGTGCTTTATGGGTAATCTCCTAGCAGCAGATAACCAGGGCTCTCTTCCAAGGCACTGTTGAATGAATTCAAACAATCAACCTTTAAGTTAGTAGCCAAGCACCTAACAATTGGCATCACCTGGGAGCTCCTTGAGACTCCCTGCCAAACTCATTACCATCCATTCTGACTCATAGCAACCCTATCGGACAGAGTAGAACTTCCATACAGAGTTTCCAAGACTGTAAATCGTTATGAAAGCAGATTGCCATATCTTGCTCTCACAGAGTTGCTGGTAGGATCTAACTGCCATCCTTGCAGAGTCTAATCAAGTGTTTAACCATTGTACCACTAGGAGACTCCCCAGTACATGTTAAAAACAAACAACAGTAGTTATCGAGTTGATTCAGTCTCATAGTAACCATCTCCTCTCACGTGATAGAGTAGAACAATATTCCATAGAGCTTTTAATGGCCGTGTGCAGTTCAGATCCACCAGGCACTCCTTAGAAACTCTATGGGGTAGTTCTACTCTGACCTTTGGAGTCACTCTGAGTAGGACCCGACTTGATGGCAGTGAGTTTTGGGGTGTTTTTTTTTGGGCAATGCATCACCAGGTCTTTCTTCCAAGCCACCTCTTTATGGACTCAGACCTCTAAACATCTGGTTGGCAGTGAAGGGTGTTAACTGTTTGCACCACTCAGAGGCTCCAGAACTTAATAAGCTGTGGACGGATACATTAGCTACCTTCCGATTGTTAGATGGCTGCTGGGTCAGAACCAACTGAGCAGCATGTAATAACAACAACCACAAGGTTTTGCTAAGGAAGTGGTTTTCTGAGGCAATGTAGAAAGATGATGCTGTTCCTCAATACCCTTGGTCTTTGGCCATCTGGGTTCCCCTCTGTGCCCAGCACATTTGACCTTATAGAAGCCGTTTGACTTCCCTGACATCATACCAAACCAATGGAATGGACAGGTCCTCAGATTAAACTCCGGTTTATTAGGGTTTTTTTCTCCCGATATAAATAACACATTAATAAAAATGTTTCGTACCAAATTTATTTATTATTTTCCTCCAGAAAAATATAAGTCTGCATCTGAACTTCTACAAGAGTTACTAAGTCCTTTCCAAAATAGGGTCAGATAGCCAACTTCAGGGCAGGATATGCTTTTAACACCGTTCCAAATCAATGAAGACCAATTTACCACATAGACTTTCAATTCCAGATTTAGTCACAGGAAGTTGAAAGGCTTCCACACTCCAGAGGCAGATTTTATTCATGAACAAAGCTTCAGTAATGGCTCATCCACAAAAAGCCAAAGGCAGATCAGTATAGACATCTCAACTGTTCCAGACACAGTCATCAAAGAACTGTTGTGGGAAGGCCTCTCAAGCACCCCTAAGTGATCCATACGCAAAGAGTAGAGTCACATAAATGCCAAGGTTAAGGCATGGCCTTCAAGACCTCCTTCAGATGCTAATGATACACCATGGCTGGGCACACTTTCTCCAACAGCAAGGCTCCTGCTACAGCCTTGGACTCTGCAAGACAGGCTACAGCCGTGGAGGCAGACACGCTGCAGTTGGTGAGGAGCCTGTACAGATTTTTCTCTGATCACTTTAAGGGCACTTTTTTAAAGTGCTTTTTAAAAAGCCTTTTGGTGACTTAGGAGACTGTATTTCATTTTCCTCACTTTTAGGGTAGTAGGAGGCAGACAGAACGGAAGTTCCCGTAATAAGGGAATTAGAAAATAGTTGCACATAGAAGTTTTTTTTTTTTTTTTACTGTGATTGAGTGAAAGTTTACAATACAATTCAAATTTGCATGCCCGCCTATTTGCAGCTCCCTCTGCTCTCCTTGCCTGGTGACAGCACACACCTACTTTCTGTTCCATATGTGTCATACCCTCTTAACAATCTCCTGTCTGCTCCTCTCTACCCTGTCCGCTCCCCTCTATTAAGACGCCAGTAGGATGACATCCTATAGATGCATAGGACCATAAAGTGCACACACGATATGGTCACTGCGTGTCCCGAGTCCAATCCTATCCAAAGAGTTGACCTCAGTAATGATCTATGATCAGGGACAGCAACAGGTCTAGGGGCCATGCTCCCAGGGGAAATCCCAAGCCTCTGGAAAATCAATGGCGGTCTTTTATTGGAGTTCTTAGAATGGAATCCTATTTTTCTCACGTTGCCACTGGGACTCAACATTGTAAACCCCGTTATGTCTGTCATTGGTGGTGGCCAGGCCCCATCTGGTTCCTCTGGTCACATGTTGATACAGTCACCCATTCACGTGGGTCTTTCTGTCTTCTGGGCTCTTTTCCCCTCATGTCATTGTTGTCCCTGGTGATGATCTGTTCCAGCTAAGTTAGTACCATTTGGTGTATCTCAGATGGCAGTTTGCTGGCTTTTAAGACCCCTGACACCACTCACCAATATGGGATACAGAAGACTCCCTTAGCAATAGGCTAGTTATGCCAGTGGCCTTCAACGTCCCCTGAGAGCATGGTCCCTGGACCCCTGCACCTGCTGCTGTGTCCTTGCAATATTGGGTTAAGATTGGAAGAGATTTCAGGTTATGTTGAAGTCCAGTTAAATTGATCTTTCTAATGTGTGCTGTCACTGATTTCACCCAACCAAATTTCTATCAACTATCTAAACTATAACCCTCTACCTCCCTCCCTTCCTTCCCTCCATTGCAGCCATCAAAGAGTCTTTTCTCCTGTACACGAGTCTGTTTTTAAGTCCTTATAGTAGCGGACTCATAACAATATTTGTCTTGTGCCACTGACTGATTTCACTTGACATAATGTCTTCTAGTTGAAACCAGGTTATGAGATGTTTCCTAAAATCATCCTTGTCCTTTATCATTGCATAGTGTTCCATTCAGTACATACATCATATAGTATGTTTATCCATTCACCTGTTGTTGGGCAACTGGGTTGATTCCATATTTTTGCCATTGTGGACTGTGCTGCAATAAGCATTCGTGTGCATGTCTCTGTTTGTGTTACTGCCCTTGCTTCTGTAAGACAAATTCCAAGCAGTGGGATTACTGGATCAAATGGTATATCTATTTCCAGATTTTTAAGGAAGCGCCAGATGGCTTTCCAAAGAGGTTGTACTATTTTGCAATCCCACCAGCAGTGTAGGAGAGTTCCAATTTCTCCACAGCCTCTCTAGCATTTGTTGTTTTGTGTTTTTTGGATCATGGACAACCTTGTTGGTGAGAGACGGTATCTCATCATCGTTTGGATTTGAATTTCTTTAATAGCTAATGATTGTGAGCATTTCCAATGTGTCTTTCGGCTGTCTTGATGTCCTCCTTAGAGAAGTGTCTGTTCATCTTTTTTCCCAATGCTTAATTGGGTTATTTATCCTTTTCTTGTTGATATTTTGCAGTATCGTGTAGATTATGGAGATCAGACATTGGTCTGACATATAGTTGCCAAATATTTTTTCCCATTCTGTAGGTGGTCTTTTAATTCTTTTGATAAAGTCTTTGGATGAGCAGAAGTGTTTGATTCTTAGTAGTTCCCATTTATCTATTTTTCCTTCTGTTGATTGTGCTTTATTTGGCAGATTTTGAAATCTAAGTTGTATATTAGAACTTCCATTGTTGACACTATTTTTTCATGCATGATCTTTATTGTTTTAGGTTTGACATTTAGGTCTTTGATCTAAACGGAGTTGGCTTTTGTGTAAGGTGTTCGATACGGATTTTCTTTCAAGTTTGGCAGATGGATATCCAATTTTGCCAGCACCATTTGTTAAAGAGACTGTTTTTACCCCAGTTTAGAATCTTTGTTGAATATCAACTGTTTATAGGAGGATGGTGGCATCTCTGCAGTCTCAACTCTGTTCCATTGGTCTATCTGTCTCTTTTTGTACCAGTATGAGGCTGTTTGACAACTGCGGCAGTGTAATAGGTTCTAAAGTCAGGTAGTGAGAGGTCTGCCCAGTGTCGTCGTCTTCTTCAGTAGAGCTTTACTGATCCAGGGTTTCTTCCATTTTCAGGCAAAGTTGGTAATTTGTTTCTCCATCTCAAAAAATGTCACTATAATTTGTGTTGTGATTGCACTGTATATGTAGATCGCTTGGGGTAAAATAGCCATTTTCATTATGTTAAGTCTTCCTATCCATAAGCAGGGTAGTTTTCTCCATTTATGTAAGTCTCTCTTAGTTTCTTGCAGTAAGGTCTTGTAGTTCTCTTTGTATAGGTCTCTTATTTCTCTAATTGGATTTATTTCTAGGTACTTTATCTTCTTGGGGGCATAGTAAAGGGTATTGATCTGGTTATTTCTTCTTTGATGCTCTCTTTGTTGGTGTAAAGGAATCCTACTGATTTACTTATGTATATCTTATATCATGATACTTTTCTGAACTCTTCTATTCGAGTAGGTTACTTATGGATTCTTTAGGGTTCTCCGTGTATACTATCAAATCATCTGCAAATGGGGGTATTTTTACTCCTTTACTGATGCAGATGTCCTGTATTTCTTTGTCTAGTTGTTCTGGCCAGAGAATCTTGCACAATGTTGAATAGAAGTAGTGACAGTGGGCATCCTTGTCTGGTTCGCATTTTCAGGGGGAATTCTTTCAGTCTCTCTCCATTTAGGATGATGTTGGCATTTGGCTTTACCTAGATGCCCTTTACTCTATTGAGGAATTTCCCTTCTATTCCTATTTTGATGAGAGTTTTTTTTTTTTTTTTTTTTTTTTTTAACATGAATGGATGTTGGACTTCGTCAAATGCCTTTTCTGCATCAATTGACAGAATCAGGTGATTCTTATCCTTTGTGTTATTTATGTGGTTGATCACATTGGTTGCTTTTCTGATGCTGAACCAGCTTTGCATCCCTGGTATGAATCCAACTTGGTCATGATGAATTATTTTTTTGATGTGTTGTTTAATTCTATTGGCTAGGATTTTGTTGAAGATTTTTACATCCAGGTTCATGAGTGATATTGGTGTGTAATTTTCTTTTTTTTTTGTGAGATCTTTCCCTAGGTTTGGTATCAGGGTTATGCTGGCTTCTTAGAATGAATTTGGGCATGTTCCATTCTTTTCTATGCAGTGAAGTAGCCTCAGTAGTATTGGAATTATCTCATCTCTAAAAGTTTGGTGGAATTCTCCAGTGAAGCCATCTGGGCCATGATTTTGTTTGGTTAGTAGTTTTTTAAATTATTTTTTAATAATTTGGTTAGTAGTTTTTCAATCTCTTTTTTCGTGATGGGTTTGTTAAGTTATTCTACTTTCCCTTGTGATAATATTGATGGGTGATGTGAATCTAGAAACTTGTCCATTTCCTCTAGGTTTTCACATCTGTTAGAGTATAGTTTTTTGTAACTATGATATTTTGTTATGATATTTTTTATTTCATTTGGGTCTATTGTGACATTTCCCATCTCATTTCTTATTCAGGTTATTTGTTTCCTGTCCTGTTTTTCTTTTGTAAGTTTAACCAATGGCTTATCAATTTTGTTGATCTTTTCAAAGAACCAGCATTTGGTTTTGTGAATTTTTTCAGTTGTCCTTCTATTCTCTGATTCATTTAGCTCTGCTCTAATCTTCATTATCTGTTTTCTTCTGGTGCCCAAGGGGTTCTTTTGTTGTTCTCTTCCTACTTGTTCAAGTTGTATGGTTAATTCTTTGGTTGGGCTCATTCTTCAATCCAGATGTGTGCATTTATAGAGATGAATTGAACTCTGAGCACCACTTTGGCTGTATCCCATAGCATCTGTTAGGATGTGTTTTCATTCTCATTTGATTCCATGAAGTTCTTTATTGCATCTTTGATTTCTTCTATAACCCATGAATTGTTGAGCAAGGTGTTGTTCACTTTCCATGAGTTCAATATTGTACTCATGTTTTCTCTGCTATTCATTTCAACTTTTATGGCTTTATGATCTGAGAAGATGCGTTGGTATAATTCAATGGTTTGGATTTTGTTGAGACTTGCTCTATGACCTAATACATGGTCTATTCTAGAAAATGTTCCATGTGCATTGGAAAAGGTGTACTGATCTGTTGTTCAGTAAAAAGTTCTGTATATGTCGATGAGGCATAGTTGGTTGATTGTTGCTATAAGCTCTTAAGTATCTTTACTGAGCTTTTTTCTGGATGATCTCTTCATCACTGAAAGTGGAATGTTGAAGTCTCCTGCTAGTATTATCTGTCTCATTTTTCAGTGTTGTCAGCATTTGTTTGATGTATTTAGATTCTCTGGTATTGGGTGCATAAATGTTTAATTTTGATATATCCTGCTTATGTATTGAATGTTTCATCAATAAATAGTGACCATCTTTGTCAACAATGGTGGATTTTATATTAAAATCTATTTTATCTGAGACTGATATTTCCACTCCTGCTCTTCTTTGCATGCTGTTAGTTTTATATGTATTTTCCAACCTTTGATTTTCAGTTTGTTCCTGTCTTTGAGTATAAGGTGTCTTTACTGTAAGCAACATATAGAACAACTGTATTTTTTAATCCAAGCTGCTATTCTCAGCCTCTTTATTGGAGCATTCAATCCATTTACATTCACTGTAATTATTGATAGGTTTGTGTTTAGTGCTGTCATTTTGGTGCCTTTATTTTTGTGTTGTTCCTTTTTTTGTTGCTGTTGTTCCTCTTAATGCTCTGTTCTGGATTGTTTTCCTTGGCTACCCCTTTATCCCCCTTAATGTTCTAATTTTAAACCGATGTTTAACTTCTGTGTATCTCCTTAATTTCCTCTCCGTCTGAAAGGGTTATGACTACTGTAATATATCCCTCTTTATAGTGTGATGATGTCATAGTTTTCCTGTTAAGATTTCTGGTACCCTACTTTTAATATTTTAGCTTTGATAGAGCTTTGTGACTTCCCTAACTGAGTAGGACTCTGGATGTTCTGTCCTGCAATGCATCCTTAAGTATACAACAGATGTTATTGGTTTTCTAAACAAAGACCTTGTTTCAGTGTTTTTTGTAGTTTAATTTGGTTTTTGCCAAGTCTCTAAGCTTCTGTTTGAGAACGTCTTAATTTCACCCTCGTATGTGAGAGACAATTTTGCAGGATATATAATTCTTGTTTGGAAGTTTTTCTCCTTCAAGGCTTTGTGTATGTCATCCCACTGTCTTCCTGCCAACATGATTTCTGCTGAGAAATCAGACAAAAGCCTACATGGTTTCCCTTTGTACGTTAGTTTTGCTTTAAGCTTTGTTGCCTTTAAGAGCCTCTCTTTATGTTTCATTTTATCAAGCCTGATTATAATATGTCTTCATGTCTGTCTTTTGGGGTCTGTTTTTTGGGGTGTTTGACCAGCATCTTGAATATCTGTGTTCTCTTGTAATTTCAGGCAACTTTTCCATCAGCAACTCCACAACAATACTCTGAGTATTTTTACCTATCAATCCCTGTTCAGAAACTCCAATTATTTGTAAATTATTCCTCTTAATAGAGTCCTACATGTTTCTTCATTTTTCTTGCTTCATTTACCTTATTTCTTCTCATAAATGCTGGTGTCAGTTGCCTTTATCTTCAAGCACACTAATTCTGCATTCCAATTCCTCCATACTGCTCTTCAGCTTTGCATCGAACTATCTAATTCCGTAATTTTGTTATTGATCTGCTGGATTTCAGATTGTTGATGCTCTAGCAGTTCACATACCTGAATTTTTCATTTTGTTCTGCTGCATTTTTGTTTAATCTCCAGGACTGTATACGTAATTCTTTTGTATGCTACCTCCAATAAATTTCAGAAAGGCTTCTTCATCTGGGAAGTTATTTGAATTTTTATTTTGGGATTTTTCTGGAGCCACAGTGGTCTGCTTCTTAAGTGGTTAGATACTGATTGTTGTCTTTGCACCATCTAGGCTCTGTGCCATTTCTCTGGTGTTACACCAACAGGAGCTGTAGTGTAGGTCTAACAAGGGAGTGAGTAAGGGGACTGCTTGATTTGGTCATCAGCTGCTGCTCTGTTCTTTAGTTGCAGCTGACTTATGTATAGCTTCTCTGGCAGTATAGTCTCTGTCAAGTCCCATGGTGCTGTTTGGCTTGGTGACTGGCCCCTGGTGGGCCCTCTGGGGAGGCAAGCCTCACCTCCTGGTTGATAAAGGTGGTGAGCTACTTGTGCCAAGTCTCCAGCATCACAGTAGTTGAAACAATGGTGTAGCTCAGGGAATGGATGAGGGAGGGTTGCCATCACACTCAGCTGCCAGGAACCACTGCGTTATGTGGATGCACTTAAAAACTGTTTTTTCTGCTGAAAGGAGTGCTGTCCAGTGGCAGCCAAAATCAGCTGGGCCCTCAGGGGTGGCAGGCCCCACCTCCTGGTTGGCAAAAACAGCACCCTACTTAGGGAGTCTCTGGGGGGCCATAAGCTGATGCCATGACATGGCCACTGAAGGGTGATGAAAATGGCACAACCACAGTCAGCTGCCAGTCACTGCTGTGTTCTCTAGCTGCTCTTAACTTGAAAGCTGGTTTTCTGCTTGAGAGAGGCAATAGCAAGCTGCGGCTGATAGCAGCAGGGCCTTTGGGGCTAGTGGCCACTTTCTGGCTGATAAAAATGGCATCTTGTCCTCAGTCAGATGCTATGATGTACTTAAAGAAGGGAGGTATTAGGGCTCCACTGCACTAGGCCACCAGCTGCCACTGTTTTCTCTAGGTACCACTGTGTTACAAACAGCTTGTTTGCTGGGAGAAGCACTACTAAGACAGGCACTGTGGCTCAGCCTGAGAATTAGCCTCAGGTGAGCCATCAGGTGAGGCTGATTCTGCCTCTCAGCTGACCAACATGGTGTCCCACCCAAGTTGCCTGTTATGGTGAGTCAGCAGAGCCTATGGCACAGCTCAGGTAAGAGAGGGGGAGGAGCACTGGCACCCTCAGTCACTCGCCACTGCTGGGTTCTCTAAATGTCACTGCCCCAAGCAGTCTCTCTGCCGTTGGGTATTCTGTTTTTGTAGGCACTGCAGATCAGCAAAGTAGCCCAGCCATGCCAGGCTCATAGGTTTGACAGACCCAGTCCCAGCCTCCTGGTTGACAAAGGTGTGTATACCTGTGATCCTTTCACGCACTGCATCAGCAGCAGCAGTACACTCTGCACTGTTGTTTTGCCACAGACAAGATATTTTCCCCCTTCCTGTTTTGACTCTATGCCTGATCTTGGAGCTACCAGAATGTTCACACTGTTCCTTTCAATTACTTTTTCTAGGCCTTAGTTCTCAGAGGCAATTAAGGAGACGTGTGTCTAGTCTGCCATCTTAGCCCCACCTTGAGAATAAACTTCTGTGTGTTGAAGTCACTCACTTGTGGTATTTCTGTTACAGCAGCATTAGATAGCTAAGACATCCTTCCTTTCAGTGTTATTCTTTACTGGCTTTTTCAGCTGGCAGATGATGGCTTCATAACCTCAACCCCTGGTCAAGCTCATGAAACTCGAATCAACACATGGGGGATGGGGAAGACTATAGCTAATAAGACCTCTATCATTGTAAGCTTTAGTATCTTGTTATTTCAGTTGTGGAGGAGAAGCATCAAAAACTGACCTTATGGGTTTTTGCTGTGTGCAGCTAGACAGACAAGAAGGCCACTAAGGAAATTACCCTATCTCAGAAACAGTACAGAAAACTGTACTTTAGGAATGACATTGTTAGAATCAAATTGGAATGGAAGTACTTTGAGGGGATGAAAAGCCGGTTGGGAAGAGAGATAAGGCTGGGCTCAGTTGAATGGGCTCTGCAAACAAAGCAAGAATTAGTTGGTAAGCTTGCAAGGAACAGTTTCTGTTCTGTGTAGATTCAGAGACTGCTATCCTGGAAGGGACTTGCAAACTCGAATAGGTTAATCTTCTCATGGTACAAGTAGGAAAGTAGGCCCAGAAAGGTGAAAACACTGGCTCAAGGTGACACATATCTGTTTAGGGGTAGAAATAGGAGCAAATCCCAGGTGACTACAATGGATATAGGTAGCTTTTGAAATGTCCTTACACTGATAGTCACTGGTATTGGATATATCTAATTTTGTTGGTAGGTGAAGACATTGGCAGGTGTGTGTGTCAAGACTTTTATGAGTCACCAGGATTTTTTATAACCTTCATCATCTAGATATTTCTCTGCCAGACAATTGCAGCAATTCAGAGAAAAGTTTTTGCAGCAGAAATTCCTCATCAACTTGTTATATGCAGTTTATTCCTTTCATGAATGAATTTTCTTTTTTTTTTTATTTAGTATGACTGAGGGAAAAATGTACATTTTCATATAAATTTACATGCCCACTTATATGCAGCTTCCACTGCTCTCCCTGTCCGGTGACAACACACTATTCCTCTCTGCTCCATACATGTCTCATGGGGTAAAGACAACCTAGAAGATAGAGAGACCCACATGAGTGGGTGCCTACATCGACTTGGGACCAGAAGAACCAGATGGTGCCTGGCCACCACTAGTGACAGCCATGATGGAGCTTACTAAGTTGAGTCTCACTGGCAACACAAGAATAAAAAGGGGTGCATCCTGAGATCTCCACTAAAAGACCTCAGTTGATGGTCCAGCAGTTTCAGGGTTCCCCTGGGAGCATGGCCCCTGGCCCTGATGCTGTCCTAGCCCATAAATCATAACAAAGGCCCACTCTGCGGACACGAATCGATTGGACTTGGCGATGCAGAGCGACCATATATTGGATGCACTTTATGGTTCTATACATCTATAGGATATCATCCTGCTGTTCTCTGGTTGGAGGAAGGAGAGTGGGTGGAGAGGAGGGGAGGGGAGTCTGTTGGGAGCATGAATTTTCTTTTTTTAATTTGTTCTGATGCTGTGCTTCATTAAGTGAAGGCATGCTGAATCAAGGAGCATTTCTGAAATTTTGTTATGAAATCTGAATTTTGATACACAATATGTGGGACACATATGTACCATGTGAATGTGGGGATATAATTATATGGGGCACATATGTCATCCTGGACTTTGGTGGTAAAATCTGTGGAACCGTTACATCCCTCTGGACTCTGCACTGCCTTCCAGATCCCTTGACAGGTACATACAGTGTATGCCACCTGAAAACGCGGTATTGGCATGAACATGGAATCATCACAAGAAATGCAACTTCCAAAAAGCACATAGAAAATTGGAAACATACTTACAAGGCATATCTCATTGTATAGAAGCCAAAAAGAGACAAAATTTTGGGACTATCACACCTCCTGCATGCAGCATCTTGTACTATAAAAAGAGTAGTTTGATCACAGGTTCCTTTCTTCCATTTTAAATAATTATTCAGATCCTTAAAAATTGTGACACATAGTGACCCTATAGGGCAGGGTAGAACTGCCTCATAGAGTTTGCAAGGAGTGTTTGGCAGATATGAACTACTGACGTATGAACTACAGCCTTAGCTCTTAACCACTGTTTCAGCAGGGTTTTTGGTAGCACATGCTACTATTGTAGTAAAACCCAAACCCACTGCAGTCGAGTTAACCAGCTCATAGCAACACTATACAACAGAGCTGAACTGCCTCATAGGGTTTCCAAAGAGTGGCTGATGGATTCAAATGGCTGACCTTTTAGTGAGCTGTCAACTCTTTAACTACTGTGTCAGCAGAGTTCTGCCAGTGGTATAGTAGCTTCACAATGAACCTGAGAAGCATACAGTGTAGGTGGGCAAATGTACATCCCATTACTCAAGACATTATGGAGAATCGAAGGAAATTAGTACCCTATAACTGTACTGGGAAAGTCACCCAAGAAAACATGCTTTGGTCAAAACATAGTGCTTATTCTATTAATTCAAACAGCTTAATCTTCAGGCACATTTTACTTCAGGAAGTCCATGGTATATTCACTATTCTTTGACAACACCTCAACTCAAGTGCATCAATTCTTCTTCTGTCTTCCTTATTGACTGTCTAGGTTTCACATGCTTATAAGGAGACTGAGAGGACCATAGGTTGGGTCAGGTGCACCTTATTCATAAGCTTTTTTCAGCCTGATTTTACACAGAAACAGAGGTACAGAATGATAGGATGCTTAAAGTGTCATAGTGACCAAATATCAAGAATAGAATTTAATCCCTGGCTGTCTGACTCTAGAACCACTGCTGTAAGACTTTAGGCATTTGGTGGATATTATTTTCATCATTTTACAGAGGGAGAACCTGGAGCCCAGAGAAGCTAAGCAACTCATCCAAGGTCACACAGCTGTTAAGTGGTGGAGGCAGGATTCAAACTCAGCAAGTTTGACTCCAGAGTCTCCGATCTGATGTGTTAAGGATTTTTTGCCACAGAGCCCCAATACATTTTAACTTACTCCAGATTATAGGTGTTATAACTGAATTTTAAAACAAAACAGTAATTGATTTTTGAATAGTAATTGTAGATTAAAGCAAAAAAGTTGTGCAGGGAATGAGAGAACTAAATTAAGAGAAAAGTAGTTTCGCCAATAATTGGTTAGTCACTGGTTCCTGGGCCTGTTTTGTGTTTGTTTTTATTTTGCTGCTATTACTCCAAAGGCAGAGAGTCCACTTCTATACTGAGCTCCAACATGAAATTAATTTCACGTACTGCTATATAAGCAGAAAATGTTAAGGCATGATGGATCTGAGTGTTCCAGTTGCTGTCTTTCTCCTTCTTGGTTTGTATGGATAAAAAACATGAGCCTCAAAATGGGTAGATGTTTTGCCCAAGATCATGTATCAGGTTAGTGGCAAAACCAGTATTCTGACATGTCCCACTGACTCTGTCATAGGGTTGATTTTTTGTTCCAGTTCAACAATTTCAAAATGGAAGCTTCATTTCCTTAAACGTATTCCTCTTCCTAGGATCTATGTCTTTCTCAAGAGCATCCGATTCACTTCTTTTCTCCATTGGCTTCCCACCGAGATGCTTCCAACATAGAAAAGGCATTTGGGCATCATACAATGAAAAGAAAATCAAGTGTAAACCACATTAATAAAATTATCACAAAGCAAGAGTAGTAGGGAAAAGGAAACAGAGAACCGCTGTTTAGGAAGCAGTGAGTTTCTGTTTATGGTGACAGGAAATTTGACAATGACAATGGGTGATGGTTGTGTAACACTACCAGGGTGACTGAGATGGCTAAATTCCACACCAGAAAAACGCCGAATTGGCAAAAATTGGGTTATATATGTATTTACAACAATAAAAATAGAAATCATTAAAAGTGATTTTTAGATACTATCTATATGGTATATGTGTGTGTGTGTGTGTGTGTGTGTGTGTGTGTTCTTTTTTAAAATCAGCTCTGAATTCCATGGATGGGAATTACCTCTGGGTCAAGTTGTTTGCTCTTAAAGGAGAATAAAGATTTACAGATACTTGCTGACCTTTTGGTTAGCAGACACAGAACTTAACCATTATGCCACCAGGGTTTCGTTTCCATGGATTAGATAGTAGGTAAGAAATGGGTTAGGTGACGGGAGGGACTGCACACAGTAGAAGGAAGATTAACACAGCTGGACTATACCAAAAGCTAAGAGGTTTCCCGAATACAATCCAATATTTTAAAGGACAGAGTAGCAAGAACAGGGGTCTGGGGACCACGGTTTCAAGGGGCATCTAGGTAAATTGGCATAACTAAGTTTTTTTTAAAAAAACATTCTACATTCCACTTTGGTGAGTGGTGTCTGGAATCTTTTAAAGCTAGCAAGCAGCCATCTAAGTAGCATCAACTGGTCCCAAGCCACCTGGAACAGATGAGAATGAAAGACACCAAAGACAGGAGGAGAACATGGGCCCAGAAGGGATTAAATGATCAGGACACTACATCAGCATAAGAACAGAAGAACAAGATGGTGCCTGGCCACCATCAGTGGCTGTCCTGACAGGGAACACAAAGTAGAGTCCCTGAAGTCACAAGAGAAAAATGAGTGTATCAAACTAAAACTCCATTAAAAGACCAGACTTGATGGTCTGACAGGTTGGAGGGTTCCCAGAGGACATAGTCCTAGGCTGAAATCAGTACCAAAGGCAACTCTTCAGACAAAGACTGGACTGGACTAGAAGACACTGAGTGATGCTGGTGAAGAGCGTACTTCTGGTTTAAATACATATGTGAGGCTCCAGAAGGGACATGAGAGGATGGAATGTGACAGAAATTGGTTGAAAGGATACAGGAAGTGCAGGGTGAAAAATAAGAGTGTGCTTTCACAGGGCAGGGAGAGCAGCTAGAGTTGCAAAGCAATGTCGGTACAGGGTTTTATATTGCAAATTGATTTGGATTATAAACTTTTACTTAAAGCACAGTAAAGTATGTATATTTTAAATACAAGGGAAAAAAAGATTTATAGTTTCTTTCACATCCCTATTCACAACTCCAACATTAGAATAAAAGTATGGCTTGGAGGAGTTAGCTTCTGCGACAGTAAATTTTATTTTTAAGAGGCATGAAAATGAACTGTATTCTCATCCCTCACATATCAACTCATGTAGGAAAAAATATGATAAAACATATCAACGAGATGATTTCAAACAGGCATATGAGCATCCTTCTCTGTGGCTGTGTTCTCATTTGTAGGAGGGACCTCAAGACAACTGATTCTACTGGTCACTTATGGTGCAAAAGAAGAGACTCAAATCAATTATGAGTAGTCCAAAACAGTCATTTGTGGCCAAAGTGCACACTGCACTTTTAGACACTATTAAACAACCCTCATTGATCCAGTCAATTTTTCTGTTTTCCTGGAGGAGGATTTTCTTGCTAATACTTTGAGAGGCTAATTGGAGTGTTGTGTAGTCCTGCTCCAAATCAAACTTTGGTCATAGACACGTTAAAGCTATTTTACAGTGGAGAGAAATGAATGCTGAAACTGTCTTCAGCATCTTCAAGGCCAAGTTTATCTACTTCATGCCCTTTGGCAGCAACAGCATCATAATTTCTATGTACTTGTTACCTTTGATTCTGACTATAGCAACCCTGTAAGACAAAATAGAACTGACCCACAGAGTTTCCAAAGAACAGCTGGTGGATTCAAACTGCTGACCTTGTGGTTAACACCCAGCTTTTAACCAGTGAGCCACTAGGGATTCAGAACTTCTACATAGGAGGGACTTCAGTATAGAAATCTCCCTGGAAGATTGGTCTAGGAGTTTGATCTTGAAGTTGTGTTTGTACAAAAAGCAAGCAGCATAATAGATTGTTTATGGGAGATGAGCTGGTGAGGCTTAGGAGGAGGCTAAAGCTGCCTATACTGCAAGTGAGAAAATGCAATTTAAAAACTAATTTACAGTAACAAAAATGTAAAGCATCTAAGGAGAGATTTAACAGAATTTTCAGCATCTTCCTGAATAATAAGACCTCATTTAATGACTAAGAAAGACTTGCATAAATGATAAGATTTGCCATGCTGAAGGGCTTCAAAATTTAATATTTTATTGATGCTAATTGATTAACCAATTGAGTTATAATTCAATTCATTCTAATGAAAACCCCATCAAGTTCATTTGTAGAAAGTGACAGGTCAATTCTAGAGTTTATATCAAAGATCAAAGGTAACAACAGCTAAGATAACTCAAAGAAAAAGAATGAGATGGAAGACCTTATTGGATACCAAAACCTGTAATAAATAGCTCATTAAACAAAAATAACAACAGCAACAACAACCCAGTGACGTAGAGTCAATGCTGACTCATAGGAACCCTGTAAGACAGAGTAGAACTGCGCCATATAGTTTCCAAGGAGCACCTGGTGCATTTGAACTGCTGCCCCTTTTGTTAGCAGCTGTAGCACCACTGCACCTCTAGGTTTTCTAAATAACTCATTATGATTCTTTAATTAAGACAGTATGATGTTATCTCAAGGATGTGCAAATTGGCCAATGAGGCATAAAACAGATCTTGCGCATATAAGAAGTGTTGGAGGGAAACACTAGATTTACATTTTTGTTAGGAATAAAAACAAGGAGATTTACTGAACAATAAAGGTTTCTCAGAATGAGAGACACACAAGCTACCCAGACAGGATGTTACAGTGTGTTCCAAAGTTCAGGGAGAACAGTAAGGTTTTTTCAGGTGGTGCAAACAAACGGGAGAGGTGGAAAAAGGAAAGGAAGAAAGTTACAAGGGGTTTATGAAACTACATACTTTCATAACATTAATTTCTAACTTAGCATTTTCTCTAACCTTCTGGAACATGTTTGACCAAGATATTCTTAATATCAGCAAGTCTCTTTGTGAATATCCTGGGAGAAAACTGAGTCAACTTGCTGCACGTTTGCCTTTCCCTCTTAAAGTCTCCTTAGTCACAGATTTACAAGAAGTCCGCAGAAATGGAGCAAAGACCTCAGTGGGTGATTTAGGATGAAGCCCAATTTTAAACACTCTGATTTGAGGGAGTAAATGTAGAAATATAGGGACTATTGGGCTAAATGTTGGTTACAGAGTTACAAGACAAGAGCAGGACTTCATTCTATTCCCTAACCTCCCGATAAATGGTGACCAAAGCAATTTCTGTAGGGCGATCTGCACATTAGGACTGAAGGTGACACCTTTGGTATATAACTTTTAGAACACAATATAGGAGAACATTTTATGACCTCAGTTTAAGACAGGATTTCTGAAATAAGATAAAAATTGCAGACTATAAGGAAAACATGATAAATCCGACTACATTAAACTAAGACCTTTTGATCATCAAAAGACATTATGCATGAATTGAAAAGACACACCACAGGATGTGAGAAGGTATATGCAACAAATCAGTAGGAAAAAGACAAGGAATCCAATTGTGAAACATGGGCAAAAGACTTAAACAGGCATTTTTCAGAGGAGATGTTCAGCCTTATTAGTAATCTAAGAAATGCAAAAGAGGTATCATTTTACAAACACCACACTGGCAATTTTTTTAGTCCAGTAAATGTCAAGCTCTGGTGAGTATGGGAAGCCACTGGAATATTTATATGCCTCTGGTGGGAGAGCAAATTCATTTTAATCACTTTGTAAAACAAGATAAAATATTTTAGCAAAGCCAAAGATGCAATAGCACTATGGCCAGAGTAAGTTCACTTCTAGGGATATATCCTAGAGGGAATCATGCACATATATACAAGGAGATACGTAGACAAGAGCATTTACAATAGTACTCATGTAATGGCAAAACACTAAAGAGAATCCAAATATCCCATTACTGTTCAGCAATAAAAAAGAATAAATTATAGCTAAAGACAGCATGTATGAATCTTAGCACCATAATATCTACATAGAAAAACAAGTCATAGTATACATGTGATATAAAACCCTCTGTATGTAAAGGTCGGATACAGAGAAAATTAAAGAATGTATTGTTAAAGGATGCAAAGCACGTGGTAAAACTGTAAGAAATGCATGGTAAGGATACTGAAACTCAGAATTCAGAAAATCTGAGGAGGCAGAGAAGGAGACAGGATTAAGGAAAGGCATACAGATGATTTCAAAAGTGAAGCCAATATTCTTTTCCTTAAGTTGGATGGTGAATACACAGGTATTTGCTGAATCATCATACTGTATACCTCAGACATATTTTGTAAACATCGTTCTGTATTGCCACAGGATTTAATTGAAACGTTTTAATTTAGAGAAAGGAATTGGAAATGAAATTAAACATCAAACGTCATGATTTTAATAGGGAGGATTACCTCAAAATTGGCACAAAAGCAAATCAATACAAATACCAAACACAAAACAGCAATAATAACTTCGGCTGTATATTAGACAAGATAAATCCAACCATATTTAAGTGATCCAATCCTGTTTCACAAAATTCAATCACATTTCAGTAACCAAACCAAGAAAATACAATTTTAAAAGGGCTTCATTTACTGTATTTACCAATAATATGAAATGGATGGGAAATAAGCTAATGTGGACAGCACTTGACCTATATAAATAAAAGTATAAAATATTATTGAGAAGAGCTTATTTTATACAAACTTTAAAAGTAAAATTTGAAGTGTTTTGCACAATAGTTGGCACACAGTGGATATTAATAAATGATAAATTTAAAATAAAACAGGAAAATGCATATTAAAATATTCTGTAAAGATTATCTAAGACTGTACTATAAGATAAGGGCCTGGCATGGAAGGAGAAATAAGGGATAGGCTTGAGATGCTAAGCCCTATTATGAGGAGGCAGGTGATAAAGAAACACAGAAAGCTAGTCAATCTAAATAAAATCGAAAATACAGAAATATATCCTAACATTGATAATGGCTTAATAAAGAATGAGCCATAACAAGTGTGATAACTAGAAAAGAACCATTTTTTTTATGGTTCTTTTCTAATTATTGTAAATGAGAACTGAAAAGTCTCTAGAACTTTAGAGGAAAATAAACTTAGACACATTCTCATTCCAAAACAAGTTACTGATTTAAATATATTTAAAATAAGTAAATAAAATGAAACTTGTTGAGTTCCAATTATAGAGGATGGAAATTTTATGACCATTGAACAAATATAACAGACTCATGGTTGTGTTGGTTTACACATTTTTTTAAAAAGTTTACGTCTTACAAGAAAAACATCAAAACTAAACTGAGGACAACAGTGGATCAGAACCAGATCTCTTTTTGCTGAGTCTGTATTTGCCAAAAATATTCATGATTTAAGTATGATGAATAAAAGTGTAACATCCAAGATGTAGGAGAAATGAATACAAAAATTTCAGGGCAATACTGTCTCTTTGGTGGACAAAAGGATACAAAGGGATAATGTATACAAATTGAAATAAAAATTGTGACACATTTGGGGGAAAAATATTCAGCTCGATCAACAAGCAAGGGAAAAAAAAAGAAAAGGAAAGCCAAAGCACTTATGATGTACCATCTTGCATCTGTTAAATTAGAAAAATAGATAAAAATACGAAGAAAAATCTTATTGTTGCCAAGTCCTGGAAAAGCAGGAACACTCATATGTTACTGTGACATAAGTTGGTATGACCTTCCTGGAGAACAATCTGCCACTATTTGATGAATCATAAAATTAAGTCTTCCTTTTGAGCTGGCAATTCCACTTTGGGGAATATAGCTCAAAAAAATCACTTAAAGGGAGAGTATCTAATTGCTGAAAGACAGTGATAGCAGTGCTGTCTTGAATATTAAGTAGGTAAATATGCACAACAGTAAAATTCATACTGAAAGGAAAACAGATGTCCAGCGATCTGGAAACAGGTAAGAAAACCATTATAAAAGCACAGTGATATATCGCTATTAAAAGTGATTAATATCAGAACCATTAAAAGATGGTGGACTAGACATGTCTCCTCATTTCCCTCTAAGAACAAAGGCCTGGAATGATATTTGTATGGAGAACTGAACATCTGGGGAACCCTAGGACCTAGCATATTTGACCAAGCACCAGTACCAGACTAATTTTCCCCTGTCAAAAATAAGCCAGCAGCCATCTGACCTCCGCTTCTGCTATTTCATGCTATCGGAGAACTGCAGTTTCTTTGAACGATTGGTAGTGTACTTTCATTATCAGCAGGAAGGTGGAGTCTGCTGCTCCTAAAGGCCTGTTTTCAGCCAGTGCATTGGACAACTCCTAGTTCAACACCTGGCTAGCTCTCTACATAGAAGTGAAGTTTACTTTTATGTCGTAGAGGCCTATGTATTTGCTTAGAGATCTGTGTGTTGAAAGGCCTGGCAGCTTTCCATCTCACACTTCTCTGGCACACATTGTAGGGTTGGCTGACAGCCCTCAGTTTCTCCATAAGTAGGGTGGTGTCTTTGCCACCCTATAAACAGAGGCTTCCAACCCAGAGAGTCCACCTGGGGCAAATCACTAGAATATTAATGACCAAAAATTCTCTTAGATGTAATAGCAAAGAAGTCAAACAGGGTCTATATGGCACACAGGTAGCAGGCCATAATTAATCATTTAAAGAAGCAGTCTTCAAATGCGCCACAAAATTCCCAAAATAAAGATTCAAAAAAATTCCCAGATGAAGAAGTCTTTCTCAATCTATCAGAGGTTGAGTACAAAAGATTTATATATAAAACCCTCCTAGAGATTAAACAAAATGCAGCAGAACAAAATGAAAAATTAAGTAAGCTGCTTGAACTGATGGAACATCAATGATGTGAAATACATCAGATCAATAACAAAATTACAGAATTAGATAATTCAATGCAAAGCCAAGAGTAAGACTGAACAAATAGAAGTTAGACTCAGTGACCTTGAGCACAGAGCAACTAACACCAGCATTTATGAGGAGAAATCAGAGAAAAGAAGAAAAATGAAGAAGCATTAAGAAACATATGTGACTCCATTAAGAGGAAAAATTTACGTTCAATTGGAGTTCCTGAACAAGAGGGGATAAATGACAATATAATGAGTATTGCTGTAGAGATGCTGACAGAAAACTTTCCTGAGATTATGAGCAAAGAGAACATAGTTATCCAAGATGTTTGTCAAACACCACAAAAGCTAGACCCCAAAAGAAAGACACAAAGAAATATTATAATCAAACTTACTAAATGAAACATGAAAAGAAGCTTCTGAAGGCAGAGAGGCTCAAAGCAAAGCTGACACTCCAAGGGAAACCCTGTAGGTTTTCATCTGACTTCTCTGCAGAAATGATGCTATCTTGAAAAATCAGTAGCCCTGAAGGAGAAAAACATATTTATTTATACTGCAAAATTGTCTATCAAATGTGATGATGAAATTAAGACTTTTGCAGATAAAGAGAAGCTTAGGGACTTCAGAAAAACTAAACCAAAACTACATGAAATATTGAAAGAAGCTCTGCCCTTAGAAAAACAAAACCATTAAATGCGTATTTAAAGTGACAATGCAGGACACATCATCCAAAATTCTAATCAGTTAGGGAGGTCACAAAACTTAATCAAAGCTACAATATTAAAATGAGGGAATCTGTGATCATATCACGACAACTATGACACCATCACATTAAAAGAGGGATACACTACAGTAGTTATAGTCATTTCAGATGGAGAGGAAGTTAAAGAGTTGGGCAATAGTTAAAATTCGGTTTAATCTTAGGATGTTAAAGGGGATAACAGATGTAGCCATAAAGCAAATTAACAATGCATTGTATCAAAATAAGAAACACAATACAGGGGTCTCCACAAACACAAAGCCAACACTGAAAAGATAACCCATAAAGAAGAATGGCCCAGAATAGAACATTAAGAGCAATACAGAAAACATCAACATAAAAATAATTACATCAAAATGATGGCACTAAGCACATACCTATCAATAATTACACTGAATGTAAATGGACTGGATGCTCCATTAAAGAGACAGAGAGTGACATCCTGGATCAAAAGACATGACCTATCTATATTTTGCTTACAAGAAACACACCTTAGACTAAAAGATATGAACAAATTGAAAATTAAAGGATAGAATAATATATATCAAGTTAACAACATACAAAGAAGAGCAGGTGTGGCAATACTAATCTCAGATAAAATAGATTTTAATGTAAAATCCACTATTATGGACAAGGATGGTCATTATCGCTGAAAGGTTCAATACTCAAGAAGGACTTAACAATATTAAATATTTATGCCCCCAATACTAGAGCATCTAAATACATTGAAGAATTGCTGATAATACTGAAAAATGAGATAGATCATTGCACAATAACAGTTGGAGTCTTCAACTCTCCGCTTTCAGGTATGGATAGATCATCCAGAAAAAAAGCTCAGTAAAGATACAGAAGATTTTACTGCAACAATCAACCAACTTGAACTTATTGGCACATATAGACCTTTTCATCCATCAACGGATAAGTACACCTTCTTCTCCAATGGACATGGAACATTCTCCAGAATAGACCATGTGTTAAGTCATAAAGCAATTCTCTATAAAATCCAAACCATTGACTTACTGCAAAGTATCTTCTCGGACTGTAGAGCTACAAAAGTTGAAATTAATAACAGAAAAATCATAGGTAAAAATTCAAACTTATGGAAACTGAACAACACTTAGCTCAAAAAGCCTTAGGTTGTAGAAGAAATTAAGGACAAAATAAAGAAATTTATGGAATCAAAGGAGAATGAAAACACATCCTACCAGAATTTATGGAATACAGCAAAAGCGGTGCTCAGAGTTTGGTTTATCTCTATAACTGCACACATCCAGAAAGAAAAAAGGGCCCCAATTAAAGAATTAATCTTACAGTTTGAACAAGTCAAAAGAGAGCACCAGAAGAACCCCTCAGGCACCAGAAGAAAACAGATTATAAGGATTAGAGTAGAACTACATGAATTAGAGACTAGAAAAACAATTGAAAAAATTAACAAAACCAAAAGCTGGTTCTTTGAAAAGATCAACAAAATTGATAAACCACTGGCTAAACTTACAAAGGAAAACAGCAGAAGATACGAACAACCCAATTAAGAAATGAGAGGGAGATATTACAACAGACCCAGCTAAAATAAAAAAATATCATAACTGAATACTATGAAAGGCTGCACTTTAACAGGTTTGAAAACCTAGAGGAAATGGACAAATTTCTAGGTTTATATCACCCACCAAGATTATCACAAGGAGAAGTTGCTTAACTTAATAAATCAATCACAGGGGAAGAGATTGAAAAAGTCATCAAAAATCTATCAGCCAAAAAAACTCCTGGCCCATATGGCTTAATCAGAGATTTCTATCAAACTTTTAGAGAAGAGTTAACTCCGATACTGTTGAGGCTATTTCACACCATATAAATGGGTGGAATAGTAGCCAATTCATTCTATGAAGCCAGCATAACTCTGATACCAAAACCAGGGAAAGATCCTACAAAAAAAGAAAATTACAGACCAATACCACTCATGAACCTAGATGCAAAATCTTCAACAAAACTGTAGCCAATAGATTCAACAGCATATAAAAAAAAAATTCATCATGATCAAGGTGGTTTCATTACAGGGATGCAAGGCTGGCTCAACATCAGAAAAACAATGCAATCAACCACATAAATAGCATGAAAGATAAGAATCACCTGATTTTGTCAATTGATGCAGAAAAGACATTTGACAAAGTTCAACACCCACTGATGCTAAAAACTCTCAGAAAAGTAGGAATAGAAGGGAAATTCCTCAATACAGTCAGGAGCACCTATGCAAAGCCACCTGCCTTCATCGTCTTGAGTGGTGAAAAACTGAAGAAATTCCGTTTGAGAACAGGAAGTAGACAAGGACACTCGCTCTCACCACGTCTGTTCAACATTGTGATAGAAGCTCTAGCTAGAGCAGTTAGACAAGACAAAGAAACAGAGGGCATACATATTGGCAATGAAGAAGTAAAAATCTACCTAACTGCAGATGATGTGATTGTTTATACAGAGAATCCAAAGGAATCCATAAGTAAACTATTGGAACTAATAGAGGAGTTCAGCAAAGTATCGGGATCCAAGATAAACATAAGTAAATCAGTAGGAATCCTTTATACCTACAATGAGATTATTAAAGAAGAAATCACCAAATCAATTCCATTTACTGTAGCCCCCAAGAAGATAAAATACCTAGGAATAAATCTAACCAGAGAAATAACAGACCTTTACAAAAAGAACTACAAGACCTTGCTACAAGAAACTGAGAGAGACCTACATAAATGGAGTAATCTGCCCTGCCACGGATAGAAAGACTCAACATTGTGAAAATGTCTATTTTACCCAAAGCAATCTACTTATATAATGCAATCCTAATAGAAATTCCTGTGACATTTTTTAATGCAATGGAGAAACAAAACACCAACTTTGTTTGGAAAGGGAAGAAACCTTGGATAAGTAAAGCAGTACTGAAGAAGAACACACTCGGAGGCCTCTCACTATCTGACTTTAGAAACTATTACACTGCCACAGTTGTCAAAACAGCCTGGTACTGGTACGAAGAGGGACAGATAGACCAATGGAGCAGAGCTGAGACCACAGAGAATCCACCATCTTCCTATGAACAGTTGATATTTGACAAAGGCCCTAAGATTTTAACCTGGGGTAAGAACAGTCTCTTTAACAAATGGTGCTGGCAAAATTGGATATCCATCTGCAAAAAATTGAAACAAGACCCATCTCTCACACCTTATAGAAAAACCAACTCAAATTGGATAAAAGACCTACATATAAAATCTAAAACGATAAAGCTTATCCAAGATCAAATAGGATCAACAATGGAAGTTTTACGACACAATGGAGACAGATTTCAAAATCTGACAAAGCACGATCAACAGAAGACAAAATAGATAAATGGGAACTACTAAGACTCAAACACCTTTTGCTCATCCAAAGACTTCATCAAAAGAAATAAAAGACCACCTACAGAACGGGAAAAAATATTTGGCAACTGTATGTCAGACCAGTGTCTAATCTCTATAATCTACAAGGTATTACAAAATATCAACAAGAAACGGATAAAGATCTAATTAAGTGATGGGCGAAAGAGATGGACATTTTTCTAAAGAAGATATCTGGGCAACCAAAAGACACATGCAGAATTGCTCACCATCATTAGCTGTTAAATAAATTCAAATCAAAACTACGATGAGATAGCATCTCACCCCAACAAGGTTGGCCATGATCCCAAAGACACCAAACAACAAATGCTGGAGAGGCTGTGGAGAACTTGGAACTCTCCTACACTTCTGGGGGGATTGCAAAACGATAAAACCTCTTTGGAAAGCCATCTGGTGCTTCCTTTAAAAGCTGGAAATAGACACACCATTTGATCCTGTAATTCCACTGCTTGGAATCTATCCTTCAGGAACAAAGGTTGTCACATGAACAGACACATGTACATGAATACTTGTTGCAGAACAGTCCACAGTAGCAAAAAGATGGAACCAACCCAGATGTCCATCAATGGATTAATGAATAAACAAACTATGGTACATATACTCAATGGAACACTATGCTATGATAAAAAAACAATGGCTACTTTAGAGAACATTTCATAACATGGTCTCTTTTGGAAGAGATCATGCTGAGTGAAATCAGTCAGTGTGAAAAGTACAAATTTTGTGTGAGACCCCTGTTATAAAGACTTAACAAGAGAATTATCTACAGAAGAAAATGACTGTGGTGGCTACAAGGGTGGCTGGGGGGATGAGGGTTTATCAGAGATGAGATGATTGATAGATGTTAGAAATTTTATTCTTTTAATGTAATTAATAAAAAATAAAATTAAAAAAAGAAAAAATGATAAATATGTGAAACATAACAAGACAAAGAAAAGCGAAAACCTAGAGTGAGAAATAATGCATATGTATCACAAGAGCAAGGCTTGAAAAGGGATGTAAAATCATGTAAGTAGCTGATGTTATTTTATAAAATATCTTACATTTTGGCTTCCTTTTTCTGTGTCTCATTTCTTCTTTTTACTGTTGCCTTGTTCCTTAGAGAAAGATAACCAAGTAATCAATTAAGTTTCTGTTTTACTATAAGAGCTTTTTAATGTCTCAGGTTTTATGTTTTACTGATTTCTAAATAGCTTGTTTGGAAAGCCCACTTTGACTTTTTCTTCTTTAATATTCTAAGAGTAAACAGATTATGCTTTTTTTTTTTCACTTTACAGTCCCATGCATCACTCTGTTATTTTCAAAGACTCACAGAGAAGCTACTGAGCAGGATGGTACCAGTCCTTAGCAGGCTAGGTCAGAATTTCCCCCAACTTACAATATTATGAATTGTTTAGAGAAAGTGAACACTAATGAGTAATAAAATACATATATATATATCTGTAGCCTATACTTTCCTGGGTTTTGCAGAGCCACTAGAATGTTGAAACTAGCTGGAGGTCATAACTTATTTTATATATAATCATTACTTTATGCTTAGTACATAAAGTTACAATTATATAAATACACACATTTATACACACACACACACAAACACACACACACACACACACATTTCCCCACTTGTCAACATGAATAGGTTCCAAAAACCAGGCCATTATGCAAAAATCATAGCTATGCAAAAAGTGGAAGTTGACAACATCTGATCACAAAATGGACAATGACTAACGTCATTATATAACTTCTAAATTACATCATTACATAATTGCCAAATGACATCTTTACATAACTGTCAAGTCATGAGAATCATGGCACAAACAAGTTGACACATAACCTTAACCATCAGAGTCAGCATTACTCTTGCCTCGCACTTCGATATTCCTTACTGCCAGACCAGATACACATCACTAACATGCAAATTTAGATTTTTTACTTTTGTCCTAAATGTGAAATGTTGGATAACAAGATAGCTGATAAGTGAGGAGTAGATGTGTACACGTAGATATGCATAGTTATATAACATTTATGTATGCATAATTAATTTTCTGTTAGTTAAAGTAGGTCTTATGGGAGAATAGGGAAAAGTAAAATCTGAACTCTTAAAGAGTATGGAGAAGGAAAGACCCCAAAGGAAGAGGAACTAATTATATATTGGGTTTTATATGAATTCTTTCATTTCATTCTCACAACCAACCATAAGGTTGGAATATATTATTATGTCAGTTTATAGATGAGAAAAATCAGACAGAAAAAGGTAAAATTCATTAATTTTTACAATTCATTCAACAAATTTTTATGGAGCACCAACTGTAAGTGTATTCTAAGAAGTGAGAATGCAGCAATAAAATTAGTGTTTAATTTTAATTTCTTAACTGGTGGACATGTTAGGCAGTTGAAATATCCTGAAAAAAACTGCAACACATACAATAAAAATGACAGATGTACATCTCTTCTCTTTATCTCTCATGAGGATTTTACCCCAAGGAGCCAAAGATAAAAACACAGATAATGCTGTAACAACCATACAGGAGATAAAAGGTCTCATCTTTTTTTCTCCAAAGATAAATCTTTAGTGTAATTAGAATAATTGCACTGCAATCAGAAACAGAACACGTGAAAAAAATCAAAGTGTAAGGAAAAAAATAAAATTAAATTAAGGAAGAAAACATATTTTTAGGGCTTGACATAGCATGCAACATGTGATACAGATTATTTGTTGGTAATCAGACAGACATTAAAGGAGAGAATTATGAATAGTTCTAGTTTTGTGAAAATATTAAGTAAAATTTAATTAAAATTTCAAAAAATTAAAAAAAATCTTATCAAAGAAACAGAACATATGTGAAAAGAATATCACAAAGCAAGTATAAATATTTACTGAATGTAAAAAATCCCTCTGTATATTTTATAGATTTTCATCTTTATAAAAATTGTGTTAACTTCTCTTTATCTTTTTATGCTCATGGCTTCAAAGTCTGGCATTTTAACTTAATTTTATGGCATGTGATTCAACATACTGCTAGTAGTAGTGTTTTGGTTTAGGTTTCAGTTTTTTAATTGTACCCCATTTTCTTTTATTTACCTCTGAATAGTCACTTTTCATTAATGTCACTGGCATCAAAATAATACATGGAGCAGAAAATCAAAAGTGGGTCTGGAGTGACTATATTGAAAAGGTGTTCTTGCATAGAACAATTTTAGCTTTACTTTATAAGCCTACTCTAAATGGAAGAAACATGCTTACATCCTAAACGTTCAAGTCTTTTTCTTAAATCTAAATTTAAATCCACTAGGCACTCCTTGGACACTTTACAGGGCAGTTCTATTCTGTTCTATAGCATCGTCTGTGCATTGGAATCAACTAGATAGTGTAACCCTAGTACCTTGTAACATGTTTTCTTCTTTCTAAAATGGATAATTAAGAGCTTGATGTAACTAATGTCATAATGATACTCTAAATAATCTGTAACTTTTTTTACTGTACAACTACTCTGGCCTCTGCACTGGCCTCTTTCCAAGGGGGTACCAGGCCCCCTCAGCTCCTGTGACCTTGGTTTCCCTCCTCAGAAATGGTCCTCAGACTAGGATATAGAAGCTAGGGAGTCTGCCTGACATTGTTTATATCTACAACTTTCTTTCTTGCTCCTTATCTCAGTCAGAGTGAACCGTGCAGGCTAATTTCAGTAGCTGAGGAGTTTTTGTATGTTTTGTCTTTGTTACAAACATGTAGATTAGAGTCCAGATATCTGACGTACATACCTGTAGTTTAATAAAGAGTTTCTTGTGACTGTTTTGTGATACATACAGTTATCTGTGGGCTATGAGCTTAAAAACATGAAATATTCCTTGCTAAAATGATATAAAATCTCTGATGTAAAAATTGTCTTTTGAGACTCCATGGAGAACAGCCTGTATTGCTGTCGAGTAGTCTGATGGTATCACACCTCCTAATAAACCCTCTTCCTCTTTCTAACTTACAGTATGTTTCATTGGCTTGACTGTTCCAGGGCATAGACCCAAATTGGGTAACAATAGCAGTGAACTTGGTTTGTAGAAGAAACAGCAAAATTTTTACTTAATCATTAAAAAACCCCAAATCTCAAATAGTTTAACTACAGTTTGTGTAAGAAACTGTGAAAGTTACAGAACATTTCCATATACTAATTTGGTTTTCTGTATTTTATAATTAAGTTATTCAATTATGGTTACCATGAGTCGGATCTGGCTCAACGGCACTTGGATTTGGCATTCAATTTGAGTTGTGATACATTTAAAAATTATAAAGCAAGTTCACCGTTTACATCTAAACACAGCTTAAAGATACTTCCACTTCAAAATATTCTTTAACATTTTGTTATATTATCTTTCCAATTTAAAAGCATACTGACATTTTTCTAGAATTGATCTTAATGGTTCTTTAGTTATAAATAAATAACTGACTCATAATAACAAATTCATACTTATACTCCTATACCAATTACTTTAAATTTAGATTTGTGTTTGCACAGTAGCAATACACTCACAGTAACACATGGTAAGAGAATGGCTGTATATTATGACTTTAGAAACAATTGAAATATGTGAAGTTTTCTTAGCAAAATGTTCAGTCCTATTTGTTTTATTGAGTGTGCTACTAAAGGAAAACCAATTCTGAGGGTCTCCAGTTTCTGACTATGTGCACCTTTTCAAGTGTTTCATGTTGTTCCTTGTGTTTTTTCCCCATAGACTTGTCCTTTGATGAGTATTCTGGATGACCCAATGTAGATGAGAAAGGTGTCACCTGATAACATGTATGTATTCCTACTTCATTAAATGTAGGTTTTTAACTTCTGACTGGAGTCCAGCAGTAGAAACCAAGTTGCCTTGTTGTTATTAGGTGCCATTGAGTCTACCAGGTCTGACAATTAAGTTCCCAAACTCATCCTAGAAAAACTGCTACTTACCTCATTGCTGAATATCACTACAGTCACCTTTGAAGTACTCCCCTTGGGAAGCTGTGCACTGATACCAGTGCTTATTCCACCCTTTAAAGCAATTTTGGAACTCTTTTTCCAGAATGGCCATCAGAGCTGTCGTTGTACTACCCATAATGTCCTGAATGTCATCATAATGTCTTCCTTTCAGTATTTCCTGTATCTTCAGGGAGAGAAAAAGTCATTGGTGGCCAGATCAGGTGAGGAGGGAGAGTGTTCCAATATAGTTGTTTATTGGCTAAAAACTCCCTCACAGACAACTATACAGTGAAGTTCACCAACTTGCCACCATGCCACTGCGTGCAATGGCCATTCCAGAAAGAGTTCCAAAATTGCTTTGAAGGGTGGACTAGGTACTGGCATCGGTGCATAGCTTCCTAAGGGGAGTACTTTGAAAGTGACTGTAGTGATATTCAGCAATGAGGAATGTAACACTTAGAACAATTAAGTTCACAGGCTTAATTGTCAGACCTGGTAATTTCAAGTTGCAGTGATCGCACCTGATAGAATAAAACTGCCTGATAGGGTTTTCTTGATTGTAAACTTTATTGGAGCTGATTGGATAGTCTCTCTCCTGTGTAGCCACCAGATGGGTTCAAACCAGTCACTCTCCTTTGGGTTAGCAACCAAGCACTTAACCACTGAGGCACCTAAAACACAAAGCCTGTTGCCATCACTGCAACAGAGCTCTTTCTGACTTCTAAAATAGTTAAAATTGATTTGAATAATTATATGTTAAGGGAGATTAGATATGTAGCCATAGAACTGATTAACAATATACCATTTGAAATGAAAAATCACAATACAGGAGTCTCAATAAATATAAAATCAAAACTCATACCATCCATAAAGAAGAATGTCCCAGGACAGATTAATAAGAACAACAGAGAAAACACCAACATGAAAATAAACATATTGCAATGACATCACTAAACGTATATCTATCAATAATCACATTGAATGTAAATGGACTGAATGCTCCAGTAAAGAGACGAGTGATATAATGGATCAAAAGACATGACCCATCTACACGTTGCTTGCAAGAAACACGTCTTAGACTTAAAGATAAGAACAGGTTGAGAATTAAAGTTTGGAATAATATATATCAATCTAATAATACACAAAAAAGAGCAGGTGTAGCAATATTAATCTCAGATAAAGTAGATTTTAATGTAAAATCCACTATTGTGGACAAGGATGGTCAATATTTATTGCTGAAGGGTTCAATACTCAAGCAAGACTTAAAATTATTAAATATTTATGCACCCAATAGAAAAGCACCTAAATACATTGAACAAATACCAACAACACTGAAAAATGAGATTGATCATTCCACAATAATAGTTGGGGACTTTAACACTCCCCTTTCAGTTAAGGATAGATCATCCAGAAAAAAGCTCAGTAAAGATACAGAAGATCTTATTACAACAATTAGCCAACTTGACCTTATTGACATATACAGATCTTTTCATCCATGAACAGATAAATACAATGGACGTTTTAATATGCAATATAGGCAGACTTCAAAATCTGACAAACAAAACACATTCATCAGAAGAGAAAATAGATAACTGGGAATTAATAAGAATCAGATACTTCTGCTCATCCAAAGTCCTCATCAAAAGAATTAAAAGACCACCTACAGAATGAGAAAAAATATTTGGCAACTCTATGTCACACCAACGCCTGATCTCCATAATCTATAAGGTACTACAAAATATCAATAAGAAAAAGACAAATCATCCAATTAAGCAATGGGCAAAGGAGATGGACAGACACTTCTCTAAAGAGGAGATCCAGGCAGCCAAACAACACATGTGCTTGCTCACAATCATTAATTATTAAAGAAATTCAAATGAAAACGACAATGAGATGCCATCTAACCCCAACAAGATCGGCCATGATCCAAAAAACGCAAAACACTAAATGCTGGAGCAGCTGTGGAGAGATTGGAACTCTCCTACACTGTTGGTGGGATTGCAGAATGGTGCAACCTCTTTGGAAAGCAATTTGGCATTACCTTAAAATAATGGATATAGATATACCATTTGACCCAGTAATCCCTCTGTTCGGAATATATCCTACAAAATCAAGGCCACTCACACCAACTGATACATGCACACGAATGCTCATTGCAGCACAGTCCACGATAGCAAAAAGATGGAATCAACCCGGATGCCCAACACAAGAAGAATGGATGGGTAAGCTTTGGTATGTGTGCTCAATGGAGTACTGTGCATTGATAAGGAACAACGATGATAGCAGGAAACATCTCTCAATTTGGTCTCAACTGGGGAACATTATGTTGAGTCAAACTAGTCAGCAACAGAAGGAAAATTATTATATGAGACCCCTACAATAAAAACTTAAAAGCATACTCATATGTAACATAAAAGACTCTTTGATGGCTACAAGGGTGGGGAGGGTGGGAGGGCAGGAGGGCGAGGGGCGAGGGCTTAGATTAGACAGTTGTTAGAAATTTGGTTAGGTGAAATTGGTGACAATACACATTAATAAGAAGATCAACGTTAATGGGACTTCAACACAACTTGTGTACTCCTCCCATCTTAACCAAATATTGTAAGCACAGAGTGTGTACACTTTCATTTTTTATATTTATTAAATAAAAAAAATAAAGTGTAAATACTCTGTGCTTACAATACTGGGTTAAGAGAGGAGGAGTACACAAGTTGTGTCTGTCTATATTGTGTATTAAAACTTCCATTGTTGATCCTATTTTATCTTGGATGAGTTTTATCGTTTTAGTTTTTATACTTAGGTCTTTTATACAATTTGAGTTGATTTTTGTATAAGGTGTGAGATATGGGTCTTGTTTCAATTTTTTGCAGATGGATATCCAATTATACCAGCACCATTTGCTAAAGAGACTGTTCTTACCCCAGTTCAAAATCTTAGGACCTTTGTCAAATATCAGCTGTTCATAGGAGGATGGTGGCATCTCTGGGGTCTCTACTTTGTTCCATTGGTCTATATGTCTCTTTTTGTACCAGTACCAGGCTGTTTTGACTACTGTGGAGGTGTAATAGGTTTTAAAGTCAGGTAGTGAGAGGCCTCCCAGTGTGTTCTTCTTTTTCAGTAGTGCTTTGCTTATCTGGGCTTCTTCCCTTTCCAAATAAAGCTGATAATTTGTTTCTCAATCTCATTAAAACATGTCACTAGAATTTGTATTGGGATTGCATTATATAGGTAGAGTGCTTTGGGAAAAATAGACATTTTCACAATGTTGAGTCTTCCTATCCATGAGCAGGGCAGATTACTCCACTTAAGTAAGTCTCTCCTAGTTTCTTGTAGTAAGGTCTTGTGGTTTTCTCTGTCAAGATCTTATTTCTCTAGTTAGGTTTATTCCTAGGTATTTTATCTTCTTGGGGGCTATAGTAAATGGAATTGATTTGGTGATTTCTTCTTTAATAATGTTACTATTGGTATAAAGGAATCCTACTGACTTAGTTATGTTTATCTTATATCCCAATACTTTGCTGAATTCCTCTATTAGCTCCAATAGTTTACTTATGGATTGCTTTGCATTCTCTGTATAAACAATCATATCATCTGCAGAGGGAAATCTTTACTTCTTCAGTGCCAAATGGATGCCTTTTATTTCTTTGAGTTGTCTAATTGCTCTCCTAGAACTTCTAGCACAATGTTGAATAGAAGTGGTGAGAGCAGGCATCCTTGTCTAGTTCCCATTCTCAAAGGGAATTCTTTGAGTCTTTCACCATTCAGGATGACGAAAGCTGTTGGCTTTGCATTGATGCTACTGATGATATTGAGGAATTTCCCCTTTATTCCTATTTTTCTGAGAGTTTTAAGCATGAATGGATGTTGAACTTTGTCAAATGCCTTTTCTGCATCAATTGACAAAATCAGGTGATTCTTATATTTTGTGTTATTAATATGGTTGATTACATTAATTGTTTTTCTGATGTTGAACCAGCCTTGCATCTCTGGAATGAAACCAACTTGATCATGATGAATGATTGCTTTTATATGCTATTGAATTCTATTGGCTAGAATTTTGTTGAAGATTTTTGCATCTAGATTCATGAGTTATATTGGTCTGTAATTTTCTTTTTTTGTGGGATCTTTCCCTGGTTTTGGTATCAGGGTTATGCTGGCTTCATAGAATGAATTTGGAAGTATTTCACCTCTTTCTGTGGTATGAAATAGCCTCATTAGTATTGGAGTTATTTCTTCTCTAAAAGTTTGTTAGAATTCTCCGGTGAAGCCGTCTGGGCCAGGATTTTTTAGTTGGTAGAGTTTTGATGACTTTTTCAATTGGCTCCTTTGTGATAGATTTATTAAGTTGATCTATTTCTCCTTGTGATAGTCTTGGTGAGTCACATGAATAGGATCCAATAATAGTTGGAGACTTTAACACTCCCCTTTCAGTTAAGGATAGATCTTCCAGAAAAAAGCTCAGTAAAGATACAGAAGATCTTATTGCAACAATCAAACCAATTTGACCTTATCGACATATACAGATCTTTTCATCCATCAGCAGATAAATACACCTTCTTCTCCAAAGCACATGGAACATTCTCCAGAATAGACCATATGTTAGGTCATAAAACAACTCTCCATAAAATCCAAATCATTGATTTATGGCTAGCTAAATTTGATAGGGTAACCAACCCACTGCTCTTGAGTTGATTTTGACTCATAGTGACCCTATAGGACAGAGTAGAACTGCCTCATCGAGTTCCCAAGGAGTGCCTGGTGGATTTAAACTATCGACTTTTTGGTTAGCAGACGTAGCACTTAACCCACTATGCCACTTCCTGAAAGAATGTGTTCAATTGAAGTATCTGAGACTCCACAGCAGTAGGTTTGGTTTGGTTTGAGTTCATTAATATACAGGCACTGTTCTACTAAAAGAATGTTCAAGTTTTCTGAAACATAGAAGCTTTATAGGATTGTTCTCTTCTCCACAGCAAACATAATGAATTTTTCCCAACAAGAAAATTTTAAAACAAGAAGCGATGGTTACGGGGTAGGTTATCTTTTTGTGGCCATAGCACAGTGAGTGAGTGGTGTTCATGCTTGAGATTTTGTGACAATTTTTTCCCCCAGAAACCGAAGCTAGCTTGTCTAACTGAGAGAGGAAGAAAAAGCCTTTAAGAAGACTCCACTTAAAATTCCAGAAGTCCAGATGCCTCACTCCAGCGCCAGCCCAAGGACAGTCCCCTCTCGCCTCACAGAATTTCTTGAGATAAGCCCAACTTCTAAAGAGTGGGTAGCTTCTTACCATGTAACTTAATACTAACTGCTTATTTAGTGCTTCTTTAGGTACGCTGTGCCAATAAAGAGTCGCAGTATGAAAATCTCTATAGCTGTAGTTGCCTATTAGAAGGATGTATGGAAATTCCTTTGTCTGATATCTTAAAAAAATGTATATATAGGAATGTCTGATAACAGTACAGTGTGCAGAGATATTTTGGACCTGAGTCCAGCCATTGCACCGCCTGCTCAAACAAAAGCCCTTCCTCTTAAAGACAAAGTGTTGTTCGAGGTACTTTCTGCTATGTGGGCTGTACTTATCTTTTTCCTGCTACACAACAGCTTGGCCAATGCAAGAGCACTGTACCTCAGTCAATAGAATATTTTCTTTTTGCAATAAGCTGTCCTTGTCATGCAATATAGAGCTGCAATGGATTTGGACTCTCTCTCCACTGTTGTCTGTATTTGACTCCTCACTTGAGGCTTACTGGTTTTTTTTTAATCTTTAAAGAAGCAAAAACAAACAATCCACTGCTGTCAAGTCAGGTCCGACTTTAAAGAAGAGCAAACATTTATCTGAAAACTAAAAGGTAACTTGTAAAAAGTAATCAGAAATATAGAACAGCAAAGATAAAATTCAACTGTTCTCTCTCCACAGTTGACATTTTGGTATATATAGCCTGTTTTTTTTTTTTTTTTTTTTTTAATATGTTAGCCTTTTGTGAAAAACCAGGTTACTATGCATGGTTTTAGAATTGGATTTTCTCACCTAAAAAATTATACTTCCCCATATCTTTTTATTTCAGTTGTTTTTCTTTTTTATTGTACTTTAGATGATGGTTTACAGGACAAACTAGTTTTTCATTAAACAATCAGTACACATATTGTTTTATGGTATTGTTTAACAACTCACAACATGTCTACACTCTGTCTTCTCCAACTTGTCTTCCTTATTACCAACTTACCTGTCCCCTCCTGCCTTCTAGTCCTTGCCCCTCGCTGACTTGCTCCGCTGGTCTCCTTTTGTTCTATGGGCCTGTCTAATCTTTGGCTGAAGGGTGAACCTCAAGAGTGACTTCATTTCTGGGCTGAAAAGGTGGCTGGGGGCCATGCTGTCAGGGTTTCTCCAGTCTCTGTCAATGAGCTTCACTCTTCTAAAGCAATTTCCATGTGTGAAGAAAAAAAAAAAACACTATGCCAAAACCTTGGTTCAGGCAAGATCTTCTCAATTACTTTGTGTTCTTAACCTTCTGCAATCTCCTTCAACTTTTTCCATCTGGCGATTTCAGTTCTCTGAAAACCCATACCAGTTACAGCTGATCATGTTCTGAGTCATAGACACACTACAAGACAGGGTAGAACTGCCTTGTAGGGTTTCCAAGTCACTGCTGGTGAATTTGAACTGCCCATCTTTTGGTTAGCAGCCAAATGCTTAACTACTGCACCACTAGGGCTCCCAGTTCTCTATCTAAAACCACCCTGAATTTGGACTTCTACTCTCCTAGACTGTGAGAGAATAATTTTTCTTTGTTGTTGTTATTACAAAGACATTCACTTGTAGTATTTCAGCACTAGTGAAGAACACACGTATACTGAAATTGATCAATTAAGTAAGTGGATGGCAGATGGTGGGAGCCAGGTTTCTCATTGTTGGGTTAAGAGGTTACAGATGAGCAAGAAGAGGGCAGAATGATCCATATGGTAGTGGATTAGAATTGGGGGAGTCAGTAGGAACTCATGTGTACCTTAATGCAGATACAGATGAATAGACCCACTGCCTTCCAGTTGGGTCTGACTCATAGGACCCTAGAGGTTAGGGTAGAACTGCCTCATAGAGTTTCCAAGGAGCGCCCGGTGGATTTGAACTGCTAACCTTCTGGTTAGCAGACGTAGCACCTAACACAGATGAATAGATACAGAAATAATTGTTGATATGGTGTAGATACATGTGTTAGCACACACACATGTATTTCTTAGCTCTGTTCACTGAGATGGCCAAAAGCAACAACACCCTAGTAGCAAGTAGCACATTCATGGTCCAGATCTTTATCTTTAAAATACCATTCTCCAATAAAGGGACCCAGGCCTCCTTGGAGAACCTGTTGATTGTTGAGACAAGGTAGGAAGTACAGTCAAACCTGTGAGAACTAGCATTCAGTCGGGCTGCCTCACTTACTCTGGGTCTCCAAATTTTGTACCCTTGACAGGGTGCAGTCTCATCAGTTTTCTAGTGCTTGTTTTAGTGAAAGATATTTAAGTGTTGCTGCTTTGACTGGATTCAGCCTTACATCAACTCCAGCTTTCACAGGTGTTGCTGTATATTCTATACTTACAGAAAGTAAGAAAAAAGAAAAAGATCCACAACAATGGGGTATGGCAAAGGGACATAAGAGTCAACCTGAAAGAGTACTCAATGGCCACAGGTGGAACAAACTGGTCAAAATAAATAGTACAGAATTGGATTGTAACCCAAAGTACAAAATATCCGAGAGTTCATACTGATATAAGTAATTGAATAAATAAATAAATGCGGGAGAAGAGACATATCCCGCATACAGAATTCCAAATGATTTCTGCAGACATTCTGCCCTTAAGGAGGTAGAGCATAACTCCCCACTCCATAACTCATTGGGTGTACTGACTTCCTCCCAAAGAGTATAATGGAGAAACCTGACAGATACTACCTCCAGTTAGTTGATTAATATTAACACTGACACTGAGAAGTTATGTTCGTAGTGTACCTTGATTTCTTGTGATGACAATGGTGATTTACCTCTGTTGTCTTCCTCTCCCAAATACCGCCAGTACAGTCTAATCATGATAAAAAATATGACTGTGTGTCAAGTAAGGGACATTCCACGAAATATCTGGCCAGTACTCCTCAAAGCTGTCAAGGTCATCAAAAACAAGGAAAATCTAAGAAACTGTTACAGTCAAGAGTTTCCTAAGGGGACATGACAGTTAAATGTATGTGGTATTCTAGGTGGAATTCTGAGGGGAAAAAGGAAATCAGATAAAAGATAAAAAATCTGAACAATGTGTGGATTTCAGTTAATGTTAAATGTATCAATATCATGGCACCAACTGTAAAAAATGTATCCCACTAATATGTTAATAATAGGAGTAATGGGGTACAACATAAGGAGCCCTAGTGGCACAGTGTTTAAGTGCTCAGTTGCTAAGTGAGGGGTGGTTAAAATCTGCTAGCTGTTCTCCAGGAAAAAGATGTGGCAGTGTGCTTCCATAAACAGTTTAATGAAAGTGGACATTGGAGAACTTCTGAATTAAGAAATCTATTTTTGTCCCCTTTAGTCCCAAGAACATCTGTGGCCTGTATTAAAACATAACTCTTCTTTAAAAATTTTATTTATTTATTTATTATTGTGATTAAGTGAAAGTATATAATCCAAGTTAAATTTGCATGGTTGCCTATCTGCAGCTTCTTCTACTCTCCTTGCCCAATGACAGCACATTCCTTCTTTCCATTCTATACACGTCATATCCTCTTAACAATCTTCTGTCCCCTCCTCTCCACACTCTCCTCTTCTAGTAAGAGGCCGGATCCGACTCGATGGCACTTGGCTTCGGCAGGACAGCATCATATAGATGCATAGGATCATAAAGTGCACATACCATATGTTCACATTGTGTCCTGAGTACAATCCATTCCTGTCTGTAAAGTTGACCTGAGTAGTGATTTATGATCAGGGGCAGCATCAGGTCTAGAGGCCATACTTCCAGGGGAACTCCTAGGCCTTCTGACCATCAACTGTGGTCTTTTATTGGAGTTCTAGAGGTGCACCCCTCACTTTCTCACATTGCCACTGGTACTCGACATTGTGTGCCCCATCATGGCTATCATTGGGGGTGGCCAGGCACCATGTGGTTCTTCTGGTCATATGTTGATACAATCACCCATTCATGTGAGTCCTTCTGTCTTCTGCGATCTTTTTCCCTCACGTCTTTGTTGTCCTTGGTGATCATCTTTTCCAGCTGAGTTGGGACCATTTGGTGTACCTTAGATGGCAGCTTGATAGCTTTTAAGACCCCAGACACCGTTCACCAATATGGAGTGCAGAAGACTCTCTTACCAATAGGCTACCTATGCCAATTGGTCTTGATGACCCCTGAGAGCATGGTCCCTGGATGCCCACCCCTCCTACTCTATCCTTGCAATATTGGGTTAACATTAGAAGAGTTCTCAGTTTATGTTGAAGTTCAGTTAAATTGATCTTTCTAATGTGTGCTGTCACTGCTTGCACCCAACCAAATTTCTGTCAACTATCTAATCTGTAACCAACCCTCTCCCTCAATCCCTCACCTCCCTTGTAGCCATCAAAGTCTTTTCTTCTGCAAATGACTCTGTTAAGTCATTATAGTAGGGGTCTCATACAATATTTGGCCTTGTGCTGCTAACTAATTTCACTAAACATAATGTCTTCCAACTGAAACCAGGTTATGAGATGCTTCCTAAAATTGTTATTGTTCTTTATCACTGCATAGTGCTCCATTGAGTATATGTACCATAGTTTGTTTATCCATTCATCTGTTGTTGGGCATCTGGGTTGATTCCATCTTTTTTGCTACTGTGGACTGTGCTGCAATAAACATTCATGTTCATGTGTCTGTTTGTCCTGGTTCTGTAGCATATATTCCAAGTAGTGGGATTACTGGGTCAAATGATATATCTATTTCCAGCCTTTAAAGGAAGGGCCAGATGGCTTTCCAAAGACCATTTTGCAATCCCATCAGCAGTGTAGGAGAGTTCCAATTTCTCCACAGCCTATCCAACATTTGTTGTTTTGTGTGTTTTGAATCACGGCCAACCTTGTTGGGGTGAAATGATATCTTGCTGTAATTTTGATTTGGACTTCTCTAATGGCTAATGATCGTGTGCATATCCTCTTGTGTCTTTTCACTGCCTGGATGTCCTCTTTAGTGAAATGTCTGTCCATCTCCTTTGCCCAATGCTAAATTGGGTTATTTACCTTTTTCTTGTTGATATTTTGCAGAACCTTGTAGATTATGGAGATCAGATGTTGATCTGATATATAGTTGCTAAATCATAGCTCTTAACATCAGTTGTTGAAAACATTCTTAAGGCTGTTCAGAAGAAGCCAGTGATAACAAAGTGAACATTTTTAATTTCTGTGCCTTAAGGATAAAATCCATCACTCATTCCTAAGTTCTTTGTATTGTGGTGGCTTGTGTGTTCATGTGATACAGGAAGCTATGCTACTAGTATTTCAAATACTAGTGAGGTCACCCATGGTGAGCAGATGTCAGATGAGTTTCCAGACTAAGACAGACTAGGAAGAAGTACTGGCACTCTACCATTAAAAAAAATGGCCAGTGAAAATCTTAGGAAGAGCCAGCAGATATAGTGCCAGAAGAAGAGCCCCTCAGGTTAGAAGGCACTCAAAATATGACTGAGGAAGAGCTGCCTCCTCAGAGTTGACCTTAACAATGTGGACACAGTCAAACTTTTGGGACCTTTCTTTGTTAATGTGGCACCACTCAAAATGAGAAGAAACAGCTACAAACATCCATTAGCTGTGGGTATGCAAAAGGTACAAAGTATGAATCAAGGAAAATTGGAAGTTTCCAAAATTAAATAGACTGTTTGAGATAAATAACCTAGACATCAGTGAGCTGAAATGGACTGGTATTGGCCATTTTGAATCAGACAGTTGTATGGTTTACTATCCTGGGAATGACAAATTGAAGAAGGATGGTGCCACATTCGTCGTCAAAGAGAACACTTCAGCTATCCTGAAGTACAATGCTGTCAGTGGTAGGGTTATATCCATATGCCTACAAGGAAGACCAGTTAATGCTACTATTATTCAAATGTACTTACCAATCACTAAGGCCAAATATAAAGAAACTGAAGATCATAACCAACTTCTGCTGTCTGAAACTAATCAAACATATGATAAAGATTCATTGATAATAACTGATCATTGGAATGGATTGCAAACAGGAAAAATCAACAGTTGGAAAATATGGTCTTGGTGATAAAAAAGATGGAGGAGTAAACAGACGTCTCCTCATTTTCCTCTGAGAACTAAGGCCTGGATGATATTTGTATGGAACACTGAACATCTGGGGAGCCTTAGGACCTAGCATATTTGACTAGGCAACAGTATCAGACTAATCTTCCCTTCTCAAAAATAATCCAGTGTCCATGTGACCTTCGCTTCAGTTGTTTCATTGTATCGGAGAACTGCAGCTTCCACAAATGGCTTGTAACATACTTTCATTGGCAGCTGGCAGGGGGAGTTGGCTGCTCCTGACTGTCTGTTCAGGCCAGCCCATTAGACGTCTCCAAGCTCCCAGTTCAGCACCTGGACAGCTCCCTGCATAGAAGTGCAGTTTACGTTTAAGGCTGAGAGGCCTGTGTATCTGCCTGGAGTTCTGTCTGTTGAGAGGCCTGACAGCTTTTCCTCCCTCTCTTCTCTGACTCACGTTTTAGGGCTGGCTGACAGCCCCCAGTTTCTCCATAAACAGAGTAGCCTCTTTGCCACCCAATAAGCAGAGACTTCCACCTTTGAGTCCACCTGGGGCAAATCACTAGAGTATTAGACTCAGATGGTGACCAACAATTCTCTTAGATTCAATACCAGAGAAATCAAACAATATCTAGAGGGCACGCAGGCAGCAGACCATAATTAATCTTTTAAAGAAGCAGTCTTCAAATGTGCCAGAAAAGTCCCTAAAGATTCAAAAAATTTCCCAGATGAAGAAGCCTTTCTGAATCTATCAGAGGTTGAATACAAAAGATTTATATATTAAACAAAATGCAGTAGAACAAAATGAAAAATTTGGCAAGCTATTTGAACTGATGGACCATCATCGATCTGAAATATGTCAGATCAATAACAAAATTACAGAATTAGATAATTCTATCCAAAGCCAAAAGAGTAAGATTGAAGAGACAGAAGTTAGACTCAGTGACCTAGAAGACAGAGTAACTGACACTGGCACTTATGAGGTGAAGTCAGAGAAAAGAAATAAGAAAAATGAAGAAGCATTAAGAAACATGTGGGACTCCATGAAGAGGAATAATTTACATTTAACTGGAGCTCCTGAAAAAGGGGGGTTAATGACAATATAGAGTATTGCTGTAGAGATGCTGACAGAAAACTTTCCTGAGATTATGAGCAAAGAGAACATAGGTATCCAGGATGTTTATCGAACGCTGCAAAAGCTAGAGCCAAAAAGAAAGACGCCAAGGCATATTATAATCAAGCTTAATAAGCTAAAACATAAACAGATGATTCTGAAGGCAGCAAGGCTCAAAGCAAAACTAACACTCCGAGGGAAACCCTGTAGGCATTCTCCTGACTTTTCTGCTGAAACAATGGTGGCTAGAAACACAGTGGGCAGACACATTCAAAGCCCTGAATGAGAAAAACTTCCATCCTAGAATTATTTACTCTGAAAAACTGTCTATCTAATATTATGGTAAAATTAAGACTTTTGAAAATAAAGAAAAATTTAGAGACTTCATAAAAACTAAACCAAAATTACATGAAATATTGAAAGAAGCTCTCCCCTAAATGTATATTTTAGGTGACAATTCAGGACACTTCATCTAAATTTCTAATCGGTTAAGGAAGTCACAAAACTTCATGAAGCCAGCCAAGTGCCATCGAGTTGGATCAAAGCTACAGTATTATAATAAGGGAATCTGTGATCACATCATGACAACTATAATACCATCACATTAAAAGAGGGATACACTACAATTGTTATAGTTGTTTTAGATGCAGAGGAAGTTTCAGACTTATGAAGTAGTTAAAATTGGGTTTAATCTTAGTATGTTAAGTGGGATAATACTTGTAGCCATAAAGCAGATTAACAGTGAATTGTATCAACGTAAGAGATGCAATACAGGAGTCTCAATGAACACAAAACCAACAATGAAACAACAACTCATAAAGAAGAATGCTGCAGAACAGAACATTAAGAAAAATATAGAAAACATCAACTCAAAAGTAATTACATCAAAATGATGGCACTAAGCTCATACCTATCAATAAGTACATTGAATGTAAATGGACTGAATGCTCCAGTAAAGAGACAGTGAGTGACATCCTGGATCAAAAGACACAACCCGTCTATATATTGCTTACAAGAAACACACCTGAGACTTAAAGATGTGAACAAATTGAGACTTAAAGTTTGGAATAATATATATCAAGCTAACAATACACAAAGAAGAGCAAGTGCGGCAATACTAATTACAGATAAAATAGTTTTTAGAGTAAAATCCACTACTATGGACAAGGATTGTCGCTATTTAATACTTGTAGCCATAATCAAGAAGGATTTAACAGTATTAAATATTTATGCACACAATACTAGAGCCCCTAAATACATTGAACCATACTGACAACACTGAAAAATGAGATAGATCATTCCACAACAATAGTTGGAGACTTCAACACTCCCCTTTCAGGTATGGATAGATCATCCAGAAAAAAGCTCAGTAAAGATGCAGAGGATCTTATTGCAGCAATCAACCAACTTGACCTTATCAACATATACAGACCTTCTCATCCATCAGCAGATAAGTACACCTTCTCCAGTGGACGTGGAACATTCTCCAGAATAGACCATGTGTTAGGTAATAAAGCAATTGTGTATAAAATCCAAACCATTGATTTACTGCAAAGTATCTTCTCAGACCATAGAGCTATAAAAGTTGAAATCAATAACAGAAAAATTCATAGGTAGAAATTCAAACTTGTGTAAACTGAGCAATACTTTGCCCCAAAAGCCTTGGATTATAGGAGAAATTAAGGACAAAATAAAGAAATTTATGGATTCAAATGAGAACGAAACACATTCTACCGGAGTTTATGGGATTCAACAAAAGTAGTGATCAGAGGTCAGTTTATCTCTATAACTGCACACATCCAGAAAGAAGAAAAGGCCCAAATTAAAGAATTAACCTTATAGCTTGAACAAGTCAAAAGAGAGCAACAGAAGAACCCCTCAGGCACTGGAAGAAAACAGATTATAAGCATTAGAGTAGAACTAAATGAATTAGAGAATAGAAAAACAATTGATAAAATTAACAAAACCAAAAGCTGATTCTTTGAAAAGATCAACAAAATTGATACATCACTGGCTAAACTTACAAAAGAAACACAGCAGAAGTTACAAGTAACCGATTTAAGAAATGAGATGTGAGACGTTACAACAGACCCAGCTCAAATAAAAAATATAATAACAGAATACTATGGAAGGCTGTACTCTAACAGGTTTGAAAACCTAGAGGAAGTGGACAAATTTCTAGATTCATATAACTCACCAAGATTATCAGAAGGAGAAGTAGATCAACTTAATAAATCTATCACAAAGGCAGAGATCGAAAAAGTTATCAAAAATCTACCAACTAAAATAATTCCTGGCCCAGTTGGCTTCACCGGAGAATTCTACTAAACTTTTAGAGAAGAGTTAACTCCAATATTGTTGAGGTTATTTCACACCATAGAAACGGATGGAATACTCAAAAACTCGTTCTATGAAGCTAGCATAACCCTGATACCAAAACCGGGGAAAGATCCCACAAAAAAGGAAAATTACACACCAATATCACTCATGAACCTAGGTGCAAAAAACTTCAACAAAATTCTAACCAATAGAATTCAACATCGTATAAAAGAAACATTCATCATGATCAAGTTGGTTTCATTACAGGGATGCAAGGCTGGTTCAACATCAGCAAAACAATTAATGTAATCAACCACATTAATAACACAAAAGATAAGTATCACCTGATTGTATCAATTGATGCAAGAAAGGCGTTTGACAAAGTTCAACACCGATTCATGCTTGAAACTGTCAGAAAGATAGAAACAGAGAGGAAATTCCTCAATGCGATCAGTAGCATCTATGCAAAGCCAACTGCCTTCATCATCCTGAAGGGTGAAAGACTGAAAGAATTCAGTCTGAGAATGGGAACTAGACAAGGATGCCCACTCTCACCATTTTTATTCAACATTGTGCTAGAATTTTTAGCCAGGGCAATTAGGTAAGACAAAAGAAATAAAGGGCATCTGTATCAGCAATGAAGAAGTAAAAATCTCCCTCTTTGCAGAGGATATGATTGTTTATAGAGAGAATCCAAAGGAATCCATAAGTAAACTATTGGAACTAATACAGGAGTTCAGCGAAGTATTGGGATACAAGATAAACATAAGTAAATCAGTAGGATTCCTTTATACCAACAGTGAGATTATTAAAGAAGAAATCACCAAATCAATTCCATTTACTATAGCCCCCAAGAAGATAAAATATCTAGGAATAAATCTAACCAGAGAAATAACAAACCTTTACAAAGAGAACTACAAGACCTTACTACAAGAAACTGAGAGAGACCTACATAAATGGAGTAATCTGCCCTGCCACGGATAGGAAGACTCAACATTGTGAAAATGTCTATTTTGCCCAATGCAATCTACTTATGTAATGCAATCCCAATACAAATTCCAGTGACTTTTTTTTAATGAGATGGAGAAACAAATCATCAACTTTGTTTGGAAAAGGAAGAAGCCCCATACAAGTAAAGCACTACTGAAGAAGAACATACTTGGAGGCCTCTCACTACCTGACTTTATAAACTATTACACTGCCACAGTTGTCAAAACAGGCTGGTACTGGTACAAAAAGAGACATATAGACCAATGGAACAGAGTAGAGACCCCAGAGATGCCACTATCCTCCTATGAACAGTTGATATTTGACAAAGGCCCTAAGATTTTAAACTGAGGTAAGAACAGTCTCTTTAACAAATGGTGCTGGCAAAATTGGATTTCCATCTGCAAAAAACTGAAACAAGACCCATATCTCACACCTTCTAGAAAAATCAACTCAAAGTGGATAAAAGACCTAAATATAAAATCTAAAACAATAAAGCTCATCCAAGATAAAATAGGATCAACAATGGAAGTTTTAATATACAATATAGACAGACTTCAAAATCTGACAAAGCACATTCATCAGAGGAGAAAATAGATAACTGGGAATTACTAAGAATCAAACACTTCTGCTCATCCAAAGGCTTCATCAAAAGAATTAAAAGACCACCTACAGAATGACAAAAAATATCTGGCAACTCTATGTCAGACTAACATCTGATCTCCATAATCTACAAGGTATTACAAAATATCAACAAGAAAAGAATAATCCAATTAAGTGATGGGTGAAGGAGATGCACAGACATTTCTCTAAAGAGAAATGGCAGCCGAACGACACATCCAGAATTGCTCATGATCTTTAGCTATTAAAAAAATGCAAATCAAAAGTACAGTAAGTAACATCTCACTCCAATAAGGTTGGCCATGATCCAAAAAATACAAAACAACAAATGCTGGAGAGGCTGTGGAGAAATTGGAACTCTCCTACACTGCTGGTAGGACTGCAAAATAGTATAGCCTTCTTGGAAACAGTCTGGTGCTTCCTTAAAAAGCTAGAGATATATATATACCATTCAATCCTATAACTCCAGAATTTATCCTTCAGAAACAAAGGTTGTCACATGAACAGACACGTGTACGCAAATGTTTGTTGCAGCAAAACCCAGAATAGCAAAAAGTTGGAATCAACCCCAATGTCCATCAACAGATGAATGGATGAGCAAACTATGGTACATGTACTGGATGAAACATTGAGCTATGACAAAAAGCAACGACAGTTTTAGAAAACATCTCATAGCATGGTCTCATTTGGAAGAGATTATGCAGAGTGAAATCAATCAGTGTCAAAAGGACAAATTTTGTATGAGACCCCTGTTATAAAGACTTAACAAGAGAATTATCCATAGAAAAAAATGACTGTGTTGGGTACATGGGTGAGTGTGGGCTGAGGGTTTATCATAGATGAGTTAATTGATAGATGTTAGAAATTTTATTTTTTTATTGTAATTAATTTCAAAAAAAGAAATGACACAGGAGATGGTGTGATAGAATTTTGCAAGACCAATGACTTTGTCATTGCAAATACCTTTTTTCAACAACATAAATGGTGACCACCACATTTTTCACAGGCAGTGCACCCACATATAATGTGCATGCATATATTTGCATGGAAATGATGAAATTAAATAAAACCTCTCTGGTATAGAGTGTCCATTCATACATGGCATGTGTGTTGTTACAAAAAGTGAATTTTTGTCTCATTCACCCCATTCAATGTCAAAAAATGTTATTTTTGATCAAATCTGCATAATAAAGTTAATAGCTGTGGTCAGGCAGTCAGGGATCAAGTTTGGTAGTACCCTGATAATTGGACATTAAACAATTGAAACTATGTGTTTGTTTCTATTTATTTAAGTTGATAATTAGATTTTAGCTTTTGAGAAATCAGTGAGAACCTCGAACATACAAAATCCTGTTCGTAAATCACATGCTACATCAATTTGTTACCTGATTAGGGTCTGTGCCCTGGAGCAGTTGAGCCAACGAAACATACTCCAAGTTCAAAAGAGGAAGAAGATTTATTAGGTGTGATACCAACAGAGACTCGAAGGTAGCACCAGCTGTTCTCCCTGGAGTCTGAAAGACAATTTTTACGTCAGAGTTTATGTATCAGTTTTGGCAAGGATTACTTCGTGTTTTTGAGCATGTAGTCCACAGATAACTGTATACATCACAAAATAACCACAAGAAACTCTTTATTAAACTACAGATATGTGTGTCAGCGAGCTGGACTCTAAGTTTTATGTTTGTATCAGGCAACAACAAAACTTATACAAAAATTCCTCAGCTGGTGGAATATTTCAAGTCCACTCTGACTGAGATAAGGAGTAAGAAAGAAAGTTGTAGGTACAAAAACCACCAGGCAGCCCCCCTAGCTATTGTTTCACAGGCTGACGACCATTTTTCAAGAGAGCGAAAAAGAGGAGGGAGACTAAGGCCACAGGAGCTGACGAGGCTCTGCATCTCTTTGGAAAGAGGCCAGTGCAGAGGCCAGAGTAGCTGGTGCAGTAAAAAACACCCACTTACAGGCTATTTAGAGCATCATTATGACATTAGTTACGTTAAGGTCTCAATTACCCATTTTGAAAAGGAGAAAAATCTGTTGGAAGGTATTAGGGTCACAAAATGGAAGGATAAACAAAGTGAAGTCTGCACTAGCATAAATGGCATAGAGTAGCTATCAATAGGAACATCAAATCAGCCAGCATTGATATAACTGTCACAGTTATCTTTCCACTCTGGCTTTTAATTGAGCAGTCAACAAAGAAAACTGGTATATGATTGCTCTTTGCTCAGCAGTTGAATGTGAAAACATTATCAGATCACCTTAGGTGAAGCCATTGCACTACTTACAAACGAAAACCAAACCCACTGCTGTGGAGTTGATTCTGATTCATAGCAACCCTACAGGACAGGATAGAACTGCTGCATAGGGTTTCCAAGGAAAAGCTGGTCGATTTGGACTGTTGCCCTTTTTTTGGTTGGCACAGCACTTAACCGTGACAACATCAATGTTTCCTTTAAGCTTTGTCAAGAAAAAAATTGAGTTGATTCCAACTCACAGTGACCCTATAGAACATGGTAGAACTGCCCCATAGGGTTTCCAAGGAGCACCTGGTGGATTTGAACTGCCAAACTTGTGGTTAGTAGCTGTAGCACTTCAACACTATACTACCACAGTTAAGTTAGGTCTGCTTATTTCATACTCTAATTATATTTTAGCTCCAATATCTTTGATCAGTGATTATAAGTCACCTTTGCAATATGTTTGCAAGGGTATAAAAAGATCTTTGCATCTCTTACACTTTATATTTGAAATTTACAATCTGTTTACTAAAACTGGAAACCTTGGTGGTGTAGTGAGTTAAGTGCTACATCTGCTAACCAAAAGGTTGGCAGTCCAAATCCACCAGGTGCTCCTTGGAAACCCTATGGGGCAGTTTCACTCTGACCTCTAGGGTTGCTATGAGTTGGACCCAACTTGGCGGTAGTGGGTTTTTTACTAGAACTAGGCAGTTACTGATTATATCATGCACATTTTTCATGTTTATAAATCTAAATCTTAGAAGCCTTTAGGATTATGGCAAGAATTAAATACAAGCCTACACCACTGCCTTCGAACTGAAAGTCGTTGAGAGTAGAACAAGCAACACAGCAGCAGCGAGAAAGCCGAAAACTGGCAAGTTGTCCATTTGTGAGTGGAGAAAGAAAGAAAAGGAACTGGAGAAAACGAATCCATGAAAACACATACATGATGGATTGAAAGAAAAATGGCTAGAGTTGGAGAATGACTTGGAAGAGTGCGTTATTTCTTGAGGGGAACGAAATCAAGCTGTCTCTACTGCTGCCGTTCAGATGAAAGTGAAGCTTCTGGCAAATAAAAGAGGAACCCCAGATTTCAAGGTGAGTTTCACTTGGATTTCTAAATTCATGAAAAGAAATGGCCCTTCTGTGAGACTGAGGACCACTGATGGTGATAATGAATGAACACGAAGTCTGACAAGTCTGTGAACTTAATTGTTGTAAGTGCTACATAGCTCATTACTGAATATCACTGTGGTCACCTTTGAAGTACTCCCTTTGGGAAACTATTCACTGAAGCCTGTGCCCAGCCCACCCTTTAAAGCAATTTTGGAACACTTTCTGGACTGGCCATTGTACACGGTGGCACAGTGGCAAGTTTGCAACTTAATCGTATAGATGTCTGTGAGGAAGTTTTTAGCCAGTAAACAAATAACAGTATTGGAACATTTTCCCTAATTCACCCGATCTGGCCCCCAGTGCCTTTTTTCTTTCTCCGAAGATAAAGGAAATATTGAAAGGAAGACATTTTGAGGACATTCAGAACTTCAAGGGCAATACGACGACAGCCCTGATGGCTATTCCAGAAAGAGTTCCAAAATTGCTTTGAAGGGTAGAGTAGGCGTTGGCATTGGTGTATAGTTTCCCAGGGGGAGTACTTCAAAGATCACAGTAGTGATGATGTATTTGCACTTTTTCCAGGATGAGTTCACAAACCCGATTGTCACACCTCATATAGAAAAGTATCTAAATCTATTGTAGTCTGCATGTTTTTTACAACATCACCTCTGACTTCATGTTGATTTCATGTTGCAGCATGCTCATCTTTAGTCACTATTTTTCCAGACACTAGCCTTCTTTATGTTTCTTGAACACACTAAGTACATTACAAACTACAGAGTCTTGCTTTAGCACTTTCCTCTGCCTGACAAGCTCTTCCCCCGTATTTTCTCTTTTTAACAGATTTTTTCCTGTCATTCTACTATCACCTTAAAAGTCATTTTTTTCAGGAAGGCCTGACCAACCTAAGTTACTCCTTTCCCCGAAATCACATTACTACCGTATCGCCCTGTTTCAGCGTTACCACAGAACTTATTACTACTTGATGTTCCCTTATTTAGTTAATGTTTTACTTGATTTTCTCTTTTCTCTCCATTAGAATGTAAATCCTATGAGGGAAGAGACCTTCTTTACCTTATTCAGCGCTTCATCTACAGCATCTAGTAAATATTTATTGAGTGCATACCACAGGTCTAGAGAAAAGTGACAGGTTGGAGCTGAAAGAGCAAGAAAGAAAAATCTAGGAATATCTAGAGATGCGGCCAACATTACTGAGAACAAAGAGTAGAAGGCTAGTATGAACCAATTTTGTGTTTATATAATTTGTAACATTTGAGAGAATGTTCACATGTTTTCTCACATTACCTTTATAACTAATTCTGTACGTTGGGAAGCTAGGTACTAAACCTAGGGGAGATTGAGCCTCACAGAGAGTAACTGAGACTAAAACCTAACTCTCCAGATGCCTAACTCCAGGGATTTGTTAGCTCATACTGTTGCAGGAAAATGATAAGTTCGGCCTGCAGAGCAGAAAACACCTCAAACATCACCTTGTTTAAAGAGGAAGGGGCTTTACTGCTAGCAGTGCAGTGGCCAGATTCAGGTCCAAAATGGCTGTGCACCCTGTCCTGTTATCAAAACATAATTTTATATGTTTTCTCAAGAAAACAGACAAAGAAATTTCCATACAGCTTTCTAATTGGCATCAGCAGGTTTACAGATCTTCCTATTGCTTTTCTATTGGCACCAGCAAACTTACAGAGGCAAGGATAAGCAGTCAGTGTTAAGTTACAAGGAAGACATTCCCCCTCCTTTAGAAGCAGGGCTTTATCTCAAGAAATGCTGTGAAGGCAGGGGGAAGTGTCCTTGAGCTGGTACAGGGGAAGAAGCATCTGGGCTTCTGTGAATCTTAAAGTGAAATCTTCTTAAATGTTTTCTCCTCTCTCAACACCATACTTCCAAAGAACAATAAATGTTTGTAGAGTCTCATGGCAATAACAGAACCCTTAGTTATCCGAATAGAAAGTAAAGAAGGTATTCACTAAATAACCACACAGGTCCTCATAATCTGTACGTTCTAGGATGGGTTCTCCTGCATTTCCCCCCCCCCCCATTTGTAGTATTAAATAAGTTGCTTCAGTGTTTATTGCCTTAAGGTCAACTGGATGCTCTAGATGGAACCTGATGCTTAATTGAAGAGGTGAAGGAGAGTGAGAAGTACGTTTGAAGGCATCTTATAGGGGGAGGGGAAACGGTAGGGGAAGAAGAAACACAGGGGCTAGATTTATTAGTTTAAGAAGCTTTTATTCAAGTAGATTTGTTCTACCAAAAATCAATCAGTTACGGATTGCTAGAAGTGACAAATGGAATAATGACAAATGGAACAACCCAAGATACCCTTATCTATTCAATCAGTATTTTAATTCCCCAGTCTCTACCTGTTCCCTCTTAATTTGAACCTGTGCACATTTGGAAAGGCTGATGATATTATCACAGCTAGTGGCAGATTGTCAATGAGGACATTCAGAGTGGGGGAAGAATCATCCAGAAATAGACTTGTAAGTGTTAATGCAGGAAATTGTCTTCTTAGGATAAAAATAAGCAAATTTATACATCATTCAGATGTTCTGCTTTATAGATTCTGTTCAACCCAAACATCTTCCCCTAACCTCTACTCAGGTGATGGATTTATAGCTAGACCACATTTTGAGAAACTTACCCCTGGACAATGGATCTCCAAGTGAGATTGGTTTCACACTGGATCCTCCATGTCTTTTCTTACTGCTGCAGGTTCCAGGAGTGACCATCTAGTCTTCTTTCCACAATTTCATGAGAAGGCATAGTTTCTTCTTGACACACACAGACTGTTTGAGAGAATTCTGTTTGCTATGCTTTCCAGAACCCTACCTCGTCTTCCAGAGCACACATATTCCATTCTCCTTCATAGGAGCTGAGGTTGTGTGTGTGTGTGTGTGGGGGGGGTACTTTAGCATACAAAGTCATCTTCCTGATTTTCAGTTTTCTAGATCAAAGTGCCTTCAGCTCCTTTCCCCTCCAGTGTCCTGCTTCACAGGCCCAAAGATTTGGTCCACTCTTGTTCTATCAAGCTCAGAACTAGCTGCCTTTGGTAAAGTTGTCTGGATGGTGGGAGGCTTAGGATCACCATCTTGTGATTTCTTCAGATATTTTTGACTGAACTAGCCATACTGTTAAAAGCACCAGGATGAGGAAGCCAACATCAATCACTTTTCTTCTTGTTTTGGGGGGACTCAGGATGCTTGCTGGTTTGTCCATAGGTACCCTTAACAGGGTAGACCAAGTAAGAGCAATTTCAAATGCAGTAAGGAAAATTGCCTTATAGGCTAGAGGGCCATGGGGGTAGGAGTGGAAAGTGGCAGCCTTACCGCAGTGGGGCTATCTGACTGAGGTGTGGTCTCAAAGACTCTTATCATCTTCCAAACTGGGATCTCCTTCTCTTCCAGCCCCATCCATGCTGTTTTTGTCGTCCATGCTCCTGTCTGGTTATCAGGAGCCTAATCCTTTTTTAAAAACTAAACTGTTCTGTGATGACAGGAATGTTTTATTTCTTCACTGTCCAGTACTGTAGCCTCTAGCTACATGTGATTATTACGCATTTGAAATGTGGCTAATGTGACTGAGGAGATGAAATTTTCATGCAGTTTTGTTTTGACGAAATTCAAATACTTGCACGTAACTAGTGGTGGCCATATTGGACTGCGACGTTCTATATTCAAAGCCCTGGTAGCGTCTGTCTTTGCCCTGATGTTTTCTGCTGGGCGTGCAGGGTGTGCCGCAAGCCACAAGGGTGATCTGCCCCTTTTTTTCCCAACAGGTGGATTTACCTAATTATCTCTAGGTGGATTCTTAGTTTGTTTCCCCTCACCCCCACAACAAAGACGGATTTGCGGAACCTGAACGCTGTCTCCGCTAACCAAATGGTCAGCAGTTTGAATCTGCTAGGCATTCCTTCGAAACTCTATGAAACAGTTCGACTCTGTCCTGTAGGGTTGCTATGAGTCAGAATCGACTCCACAGCAGTGGGTTTGGTTGTTTCTTTGAGTGGCCAGGGAAACACTGGGTGTGTAGTGGTCACATGACACAACTGCTAGCCAAATGGTTGGCAGTTCAAGCCTACCCGACGCTCCTTGGGAACTACATGGGACAGTTCTACTCTGACCTATAGGGTCACTAGGAATGGGAATCACAACGTGATTGCAGCGGATTTGGGTTTCTTGCTCCTTAGGAATGCTTGACTGCCATCTGCTGTCAGTGGACAGAATAGCTGCATGACTGTCAAGGGCTGGGGCTGGGCATCCAGGAGGTGATACTCAAGAATGGGGGGTAGGAATACATATATCGGCAGGACGGGACCTCAACAAAATTGTCAGTTAATTACTGATCCGCTTCCCCAACTCCCCGCCACACACAAAGTCAGACATCACTGCTCTCATGCTCTCTCCTTCCTCCTCCTCATTAAAACCCATTCTAGCTCGTGTTTAGTTGAGACAAACTTACACACGAATCGAGAGGTTCCAGATGTCTCACACCGGCTTGAGTTGACGCACGGCCTCTCTCTTCTTCCACCCCTACTACAGGAGTTTGATAAGGGCGTCAGTGTCTTAGTACACAGGTGCTACTCTAATGGTGGAATATCGGGCACTTGTTGGAGGGCGGTCATGGGTGCTGGTGATACAGCAATGCTCCCTGCTGATCCTTCAAATCAGAGGCTGCAGGCCTTTGCACACTTCTGACTCCGTGATTTTTCCACCGGTAGGAATGATTACATTGGGTGAAGTGTTGAGTCAGCTGCTCAGCAACATTTCCCCCAAGGGCTGGTTTTGGCAGGAAAAGTGGCAATTTCTAGCACTGTTTTGGGGACACCCTAGGTTGGCTCCAAAACGTCGTTACATAATACCCTCAAAATTATTTAATTATACCAGTTTACCTTAGTTAGAAACAAATGAAAAAGAACAATTGCTGTCAATTCTGACTCACGGTGACCTGACAAGGTGTTTCAGAGTAAAACTGCACTCCAAGTGCTCCCAGTCCTCCCATGCCTGCGATCTTTCAGGAGCAGATGGTCAGGGATTTCTTCTGAGGCACTTGTGGGTGCATTCAGATCTCTAACCTTCTGGATGGTAGCAGAGTGCTTAACCCTTTGCGCCACCCAGGAACTTCCACTTATTTTAATCTAAAAGTAAGTTAAAGAATGAGATGCCTCCTCCCCACAAAACCTCTTTGAGCTGAATTTTATTCTATCCCCACTTCTTCCCCCCAAAAGTCTTCCTAGATAAACCTGGCCCACCGTAAGCTTTGATGGATTCCTCCTGGGTGTATAAGACAAGTTTGAGTGCCATTCAAAGAACCACGAGTGTCTGTGGGTACAAATGGTTAAGTGTGTGGCTGCTAACCGAAAGGTTGGCAGCTCAAATCCACCCAGGGATGCCACTGAAAACTCTGGCATAGGTAGGGTAACCATGAGTTGGAATCCACTCAACAGCAGCTTTTTTTTCTTCTGTACCCCATGCTCTTTCTCCATTTGCCAGTGATTTGTTATCTTTCCTAGTCAGCCTGTACACTCTGTGAGAATAAGGTTAGTGTCACATATCTTGCTTGTGCCACATTTCCTGCCCCTCTCAGTGGGTTAGCACGGTTTGGAATCCAAATGAATGTCCAATAGGCACTCAATTCAGAATGGCCTGAGGGATGCCATAAAGTCTATGTCCTTATAAAGCATTTTTAAACAACAGGTGCAACAGGGCTCCCACATGGGATCAATTGTAATGGTCTCCTAATGCTAAGACAAGAAGTAAATTATGTGGGACTCTGTATTTACCCAGCTTGAAGCCTGGACTCAGCGGTTAGAGAAAAACCAGCCATGGGTGAATGAATGTCGGGAAGTGGAAAGACACTGTCCAAGTGTCAATTGTAGGCACGGCAGCAGACAGGAGCTGAGTCATCCCTCTAACTGAGAGGCGATCAGGCCAAAGGAAAGCACTACACATAGTGGACTGTGGGGTTGTGCTCTGCAGGCAGCTGAGGACTGGCATGGCTGGACTAGTGACCTAGGTAGGCTTGCTCCACAGGCTGCGCTCTCAGCCACTAGGCTACACTGCCTCTTGGGAGACACTCCTGTTAATGAACACACTTGTTTCTGGCTTCCGAACCTTTGAAGGACTCTTCTCTCTGTCTGAGAGCAGAAAAAAATAAAATAAAATTCACACACACACACAGAGATAGAGAGCTGTGGTGTAGCGGCTGATGGTTTGAACCTAACAAGAGGCTGCAAGGAATAAAAGACTCGGCAATACGTTCCTGTAAAGATTACAGCCTAGGAAAAGTTCTACTCTGTAGTACTCGTTCACCATGAGTCAAGAATTGGCTAGATGGCACTGAACAACAACAAACCCATATATAATCTTGCTCACTGCTTCACTGCTGTTTTCCCCAGTGCCCCAGACACAGAAGTTACTAAGGAAAAGTTGCTGAGGGAAGGTTTTCCTGAGACCCTGTTATTGCCTCTGTTGTTTCACTTAGAATGTTGTGTTGCGTGAGGTGGGGCTGCTCTTGTTTCAACCATTTCTTGACTTGTTTCCTCAAATGATATCCAGGTATAACTCGCTTTAAGTAACCCAAGTTCTTAAAAACGGACATTGATAGAAACCGTTTGCTTGAACAGAACAGCTACCATTTGTACCTGGATCAGAATAGTATTGTTTTGAAGACCTAGGAAAATGCTACACTCCAAGTTAGATTGTTGCGGTTGGGCCTATAGCATCGCCTTAGATCTTCACAGTAATGCTACTCTTACCCTTATTTTACAGATAAGGAAACTGAGGCATAGAGTAGGCCCGATAAAAAGGAGAAAGAAAAAAAGTGTAAAAGAGAAGAGAAGGAAAAGGAAAAAGAACAGTAGGTGGAATGCAGGCAGTGAGAAGATGGTGGTATAATTTTGTGGGGAATGTTTTAAGAGAGATGGGAAAACTTTATTTAGGTGTTCCTTTATTGTGAACCTAGAAGGAAAAGAAACCAAGATTAGAACTTTCTGCCAGGAGGCACTGTCTGGGTCACCTTAATGCGAAGATCTGAGGTCAGAGGAAAGAAAGAAAGAAAAAACAAACAAAAACAAAACCAAACCTCTTCTAGCTGTTTTCTCCTGTCTACCTACATACAGTAAACAGCTGCCTGTACTCTGAAATGGAGTCACACCGCACCACCAAGTGGCAGTCTCTAGACAGTGCACCGAGAGTGTAGACTGAATCCATCCTGTCCTACTGAATCCCCAGAGGATGCTGATGCGCTATCACGTTTTAGAATTGCTAGCTTAGCTGTGCTTTTCCTGTGACTTGGAGACTTTTTCTGACGCCAAACTGAATGTCAGGAGGCACTGGGGCAAGGTGATAACCTAAGATTTCCTTGCCTATTGTTACTCTCCTCACATATTTTCTTTCTTCTCATCAACTGCCACTTCTCAGCGGGTGATTCTCTAGCAAGTTCTTGTGGACACCGCAGTACACAAAATTCATAAAGTCTCTGTATTCATGGAGCCTCCAGTAAGGCAGACAGACCAGCAAATCTATACTTACCAATGGTGGCAGGTCTAAGGAGGAAACAAACATTTCTGAGTAGAAATGACTAAAGTCAGGGAGACCTCTTTGAGAAGGTGGCATTGAAGCTGAGACTCGGCGAATGAGAAGAATCCTGTCACAGGAAGAGTTGAAACAGGATCTCGTCACAGGTGTCTGTATTCTTACAGGGTTTCTGTGAGTTAACATCAACTGGACAGCTGGACAGCACTTATTTATTTATTTATTTGTGGTTAGCAGTTCAGATCCACTAGGTGCTCCTTGAATACTCGGGGAGGGCAGTTCTACCCTGGCCCCTAGGGTCGCCATGAGTCAGATACTACTTGATGGCACTTGGCTTGGCATCTATCTGTTTATTCTGGATATACACAAAACTCTGGTGGCAGATAGTCTCAGATCTTCTCGTTTTAGGAAGGTGGCCCAGACAGTGCCTCCTGGCAGAAAGTTCTAGTCTTGGTTTCTTTTCCTTCCAGGTACATAATAAAAGAACACCTAAATAAAGTTTTCCCATTTCTCTTAACACACTTCCCACAAAGCTCTACCACCGTCTCCTCCCCTCCTACACTCCGCCTACCGTTCTTTTTCCTTTTCTTTCTCTTCTCATTTACAGCCTTTTTTTTCCCTCCTCTTATTCTCAGGCCTACTCTGTGCCTCAGTTTTCTTATCTGTAAAATGAGGGTAACAGTAGCATTACTGTGAAGATCTAAGGAGACGCTATAGGCCCAAATTCATCGATCTAACTTGGCACGTAGCATTTGCATAGGTCTTCCAAACAATGCTATTCTGATCCACATAGTAACAGCAGCTGTTGTGTTCAAGCAAACAATGTTATCAATGTCTATTTTTGAGAACTTGTGTTATATGAAGTGAGTTACACCTGAATAATTGTTTAAGTCACCTAGTGCTGCTGTAACAGAGATACCACAAAGTGAATGGCTTTAAGAAAGAAAAGTTTGTTCTTACACAGTCGAGTAGGCTTCAAGTCCAAATTCAGGATGTACGCTCCGGAGGAAGGCTTTCCCCCTTGTCGGCTCAAGTGAAAAGTCCTTGTATTGTATCAGTCTTTGGTCAGAGAGCATCTTGACACAGGAACTTCAGGTCTGAAGGATGTGCTCTGCTCCTGGTGCTGCTTTTTTGATGGTATGAAGTTCACGACTCTCTGCTTGCTTCCCTTTCCTTTTATCACTTGTAGGATACAAGGTAGTGCAAGTCCCACTCCAGGGAAACTCCCTTTACACTGGGGCAGGGAAGTGATCTTAGGAAAGGATTTACAGTCTAACCCTAATCCTCATTAACAGACAACATTGGAAAATCACAAAATGGAGGACAATCATAAAATATTGGGAATCATGGCCCAGCCAAGTGGCTACACACATTTTGGGGAGGAGGGGAACACAGTTGAATCCATGACAATATTATCTGGACAACAGATCCACACACACATATCTTGCCTTTTGTTGTCATGCATCATTAATCAGCCCCTGAGTGAACTGGAGGGAAAAGGGGCAGAAAAGTTGGCAGAAGGTACTACAAAGAGGAATACCAGCTGCCTGAATCATTCCTCAGAGGCTTCCATTGCCCTGGTGACTCACAGATTCTTCCTGAACACAGTTACAGATCCATGTCTGTGGCTGTTCTAGGACCCAGAAGGAACCTAGAAGGTTATATGTGAACAAACCTCATATCAAAGGAGTGAGAACAAAAGTCAGGTTGTTCTTGACCACATTAATCTGAATTACCTGTCAGATTTCCCCCTTTCTTCATTTTCCAAGTTGTTCACAGAAAGAGTTCTTGTGTCTTGTGACAGGACTATTAGTGGAGTCAGGGAAGGAGCTACTGCATTTAATAACTCCACCCAAAGGAAATTTTGACATGGTCCTTCGGGCTGTTTGGCAGATTTGGTTCAGGAAGCTCCCTGTCACCAACCAAAACAACTCCCTTTGCAATATAGCCCACAGCCCTATCCTCAGAGCTGGCTTAACTTGAAAAGGCCACTTCACACAGGGCTACCTTACCAGGCTTCTGACTTGCAGAGCATTCTGGGAGTTAAAAGAACACATCAAAATTGCCGTAAGTTCTCTAACCCTTCCATGGTCCCCACTTGGGCCCCTATAATGGCCAACTTCAGGATAGAGTTGTCAAGAGATTCAGGATGGGTGAAAAGGGAACAGTAGATCTGAGCATATTTGAAATGGACTTAGGGTGCATGCTCTTCAACAGAATCTGTAAGGAAGAGTGTTGTAAAGTGATAAATGTGTTTGCTAGGGAGTAGTAGTCAATAATGGATCTGCCTGGTTGTCATAGATTGAATGCATTCCCTAAAAAAGCTGTAACAATTTGTATGTGCCATAATTCCTGGTATTGTGTAATGTTCCTCCATGTTGGAATTCCTGCCTCTATGATGTTAATGAGAGTGGACTGGCAGCAGCTGTGTTGGTAGGGCAAGATGCAGTAGGCAAGTTGGTTTTGTGCCTTGAGGTGGTCTCTTGAGATACAAAGGAAGAAATCTGGAGGAGAGAATTGGGAACCCTATGCCGGCAAGAAAGAAGCCCCGGGAGTAGAGTGCTTCATGCAGACCTGAGGTTCCTGCTCCAAGATGTTCCTTGAACAAACACTGATACAACACAAGGACTTCCCCCCAGAGCCGACAGAAGGAAAGCCTTCTCCTGGACACCTTGAATTTGGACTTGAAACCTAGCGGACTCTGTAAGAATAAACTTTCCTTTGTTAAAGCCATCCACTTGTGGTATTTCTGTTAGAGCAGCACAAACGGACTAAAACACTGGTCAGCTTACATTGTTATCCATCACGTTTTCCCATCTACTCAGGTGGTTCTGCTTTCTCCAGCTCTTTGGAGACACCTCAGCTCAGGAAAACTATCTCCACAGTCCTTTTGAAATTTCAGACTTTTCTTCTTTGGATACAAAAAAGTATCTGTCTGTCTCTAGGGCTACACTGCCTGGACTTGAATCTCTCTTCGCCATTTGGTAGCTTTGTAATATTGGACAGTTATTTAGCCTTCCTGTGCTTAACAGTTTATTATTATTATTCTGAAAAAGGGAGATAATAATAGGACTTCATAGGCTTGTTTTGTGCATTCAATGAGTTACTACATGTAAACGCTTAGAAGAGAGCCTGGATTGTAGGTAACATTCTCAACACAAAATTCCTGTCCACAAATAGCTTAGAGTATAGTTAGGGAGATAGAACTCAAACATTAGATTACGTACATCCATTATGTGTACTTAATAGGACATGCCACTAAGTGTCAGTAGATTACATGTAGCTAGGCCCTGGGATACTGCAGTGAATTAGACAGTCTCAGAATAGCCTGAACTTGTCAAAGAAGCAGAAGAAACAATGACATTGAGTTCAGAGCATTAGGGAAATCCTTTAAGATGGAATGGTCAGAGATGACTTTATGGAAGAAGTAGGACTCTGCACAGGCCCGGGGACTTAGTAGAAGGAGACAGCAAGGCATTGGAGATGAGAACAGGGGCTTGGAGGATGGGGCAGCATCAGGATCCTTTTTGAGATGTCTTAGGAAGCCCCTCTGCACATGTCCTTCTTGAAAACCATTATTTGAGGAAGAAAATGCAGAAAGCTGGCTGGGTTCTATGGGCTGCGACTTGGTGTTGCTTTAGGCTGGTGTGACAACTCTAGAAACACCAGACTAAGTCTTGGTGTTCTGTTGAGCATAGACAATTTCACAGAACATCAGTATCAGACAAGGCAGTCCTGTGAGTATAGTAGACCAAGACAGAAACAAGACCACTCCATAATCGTGGAACCCAGGCAAAATGTGAACATTGTCTGAACCACCTAAATGACTCAACATTACCCTGTCCTGGTTAATATGAATGACTGCTGCTTTATCGGTTAAAGCTTGATCCTCCCTGTGATCTCTGCTCCCTCTGGATGAGACCGAATTTATCACTCACAGTATTTCCACACTGTCTGACAGCATCTGATCTAGAATGAACGACAGCTTCCTGTAATCTCCACCAAGCTAGCCAAAGAAATAGGCATTTTGTAACACCCTCTTCTTCAGACGTGTCGTGGTTCCCCATTGTATATGTTCTCCGCTGTAACAAGTGATAAACACAGCTTGTTCAACTACAGGTGTATTTCCTGTGGTCTTTGGCTGGAAGACATTGACAGTATCACTGAAACGACTTCAGGCTAAGGGTGCAAACTTGCTACTCAGCTATACTTCTAGAATTTGAGGAAACAAGGAATGGTTGAAACAAAAGCAGCTCCGCCTCATACAACACAGCATGCTAACTGAAATAACAGAGGTAATTACAGGGTACCGCAGGGCCACAAAAAAACCTTCTCTCAGCAGCTTTTTAAAAAAATAAGTTTTATTGTGGTTTAAGTACCAGTTTACAATCTATATCAATTTGCCGCATAACACCTAGAACTTACACCACAATTCTATTCTAACAGCTCCCCATTCTTCCCCTCACTCCTCCATAACAGCACACTCCTCCCTTTCATCTGCAACTACTCATGTCCGTTTGACCATGATCTGTCCCCCCTCACCCTATCGTCTCACCTCCAGCAATGAGCTTCTCAGAAAGTCTCGTGTACAAATTTAAGTCCAAAAGTTTGTTTGTCTCCAGTCGCACTCCACGTTTTACATAATCCAGTTCAATCTTTGTCTGGAGAGCTGGCTTCAGTGCTGGATGCAGTTTTATATTACAGAGTCTAGGAACCACATTCCTAGGGGACCCTGTAGACTCACAGACTATCAGGTGTGTTCATTTGGTAGAGTTATAGCTCTGCCCTCTTATCGTTTTCCTCCTTTGTCAGGGGCTCCATGTTATGCACCCCATCTGGATAGTCACTGATGGTGGGGCACCATCTAATTCCCGTCCTACGTTGAAGTAGACTGGTTCATATGGCCTTTTCCTTCTGGTGGGCTCAATTTCCCTCCTGTCCTCTATGTCCACTGTTCATCTCTGATCCAGGTGGATTGGGACCATTTCATGCTATTTAGATGGCAGCTTGCTAGCTTCTAAGAACCCAGGTGCCACTCACCCAGGTGGTATACAGAGAAATTTCTTAAGACAAAAAGAAAAAGCTTGGGTATACCAGTTAGTCTGGATGTCCCCTGAGAGCATGGTACCCCAGTCCCAGACCTTGTTTCTCTGTTCTTGCAAAGAGGTGGTTTGGTTTTGAAATTGAGTAGTCGTGCATACCCCACTTCTGGTATGTGTCATCATATCCTACACCCAACCCTAATCCTAACCACTGTCTGATTTGTACAAATCCCTTTCCCTTCTCTACTTGTAACCATCAAAGATTGATTTCTTCTGTGCTTAAATGATTTGTTGTGTCCTTATAAGAGTGGTCTCATCCAAAATTTGACCTTTTCCGTTTAGCTAATTTCACTTAGTGTAATTTCCTCTAGATGGTCCTACCTTGATAAGTATCTCTCTAGGCCATCATTGTTTCTAATCATTGAGTAGTATTCCGTTGTATGAATATACCATAGTTTGTTTAACCATTTCTCTGTTGATGGGCATCCAGGTTGCTGCCATCTTTTTGTTATTGTGGAAAGAGCTGCAATAAACACTGGCATGCATGTGTCTTTCTGAGTGGTGGCCATTATTTCTCTGGGATATATTCCAAGGAGTGGGACTGCTGGATCATATGATATGTCTATTTCTAGTTTTCTAAGGAAGTGCCAAATCGATTTCCATAGTGGTTTTACTATTTTTACACTGCCACCAACAGTATTGAGGAGTTCCAATCGCTACATTCTATCCAGCATTTATTAGTTTGCATTTTTTGGATGATTGCCAACCTTGCTGGGGCGAGTTCATACCTCATTGTAGTTCGGATTTGGACTTCTCTGATGACTAGCGATCATCAGCACTTCCTCATGTATCTGTTGTCATCCAGTATATCTTCCTTGGTGAAGTGTCTGTTTATGTCCTTTGCCCATTTTTTAATTGGGTTGTCTTTTTCTTGTTGAGGATTTGCAGTATCTTGTAGATTTGAGAGATTAGACTTTGATTGGAAACATGGTAGCCAAAAATTCTTTCCCACTCTGTAGGTAGTCTTTTTACTCCTTTGATGAAGGCTTCGGATGAGCATAAGTGTTTGGTTTTTAGAAGTTTCCAACTGTCTATTTTCATTTCGTATGCTTGAGGGTTACTGGTGATTTTACGTAGACTGTTAATGTCATGGATTAGGGATTCCAGTGTTGCCCCCATTTTTTCTTCCAAGATCTTTATAGTTTTAGCTTTCATATTTAGGTCTTTGATTAATTTTGACTTAGTTTTTGTGCATGGTGTGAGATAAGGGTCTTGTTTCATTTTTTTGCAGATGGATATCTAGTTCTGCCAACAGCATTTGTTGAAAAGACTGTCTTTTACTCATTTCAGAGCCTTTGGGACTTTGTCAAATATCAGCTTCTCATAGGTGGATGATGCTATATTTGGATTCTCAGTTTTGTTCCATTGGTGTATGTGTCTGTGTTTGTGCCAGTACTGGTCTGTTTTGACTGTTGTGGTAGTGTAATAGGTTTTAAGGTCAGGTAGAGAGAGGCCTCCCGCTTGGTTCTTTAGTAGTAATTTATTTATCCACAGCTTCTTCCCTTTATATATGAAGTTGGTGATTTGTTTCTCTATCTCATTAAATAATGTCATTGGGATTTGTATTGGAATTGCATTGTATGTATAGATCACTTTGGGTAGAATAGATATTTTCACAATATTAAGTCTTCCAATCCAAGAACAAGGTAGGTTTCTCCACTTATGTAAGTCTCTTCTGGTTTCTTACTGTAGGGTCTTCTAGTTTTCTTTGTACAGGACTTTTATATTTATGGATAGATTTATTCTTAGGTATTTTATCGTCTTGAGGGCTATAATAAATGACAATGATTTTGAGATTTCCTCTTTGATTGTCTTTTTGTTCGTGTAAAGGAATCCAATTGATTTCTGTGTGTTTCTGTTCTATCTTTACACTTGGCTGAAGTCTTCTATTAGATCCAGTAGTTTGTTGGTGGATTCTTTAGGGTTTTCTGTATACAGGATCATGTTGTCTGTAAATAGGAGCACTTTGATTTCTTCTTTACCAATCTGGTTGTCCCTTATTTCTTCTTCCAAGCCAAGAGATTCTTTCAGTATTTCTCGGAGCTTTGTTTTTTTTTTTTTTTTTTTTTTAACAAAGTCTCTGAGTTTCTGTTTATCTGCAAATGTCTTCATGTCATTTTCACATTTGAAAGATAGTTTTGCAGGATATATCATTCTTTTTTTATGACTGAGTGAAAATGTACATTCCCATATAAATTTATATGCCCACCTATATGCAGCTTCCACTGCTCTCCCTGCCCAGTGACAGCACACTATTCCTCGCTGCTCCATACGTGTCTCATCCTCCCAGAAGTCTCCCTTCCCATCCTCTCCACCCACTCTCCTTCCCCCGGCCAGAGGTCAGCAGGATGAGATCCTATAGATGCATAGAAACATTAAGTGCATCCAATATATGGTCACTCTGCATCGCCAAGTCCAATCCATTCGTGTCTGAAGAGTGAAGCTTCATTATGGTTTATGGGCAAGGCCGAAGCTGCTGGACCATGAACTGCGGTCTTTTAGTGGACCCATGTTTATTCTTGTGTTGCCAGTGAGACTCAACTTTGTGAGCTCCATCACGACTATCACTGGTGGTAGCCGGGCACCATCTGGTTCTTCCAGTCCCAAGTCAACACAGGCACCCACTCATGTGGGTCTCTTTGTCTTCTGGGTTATCTTTACCCCATGTCATTTTGGTCCTCAATGAGCATCCATTCCTGCTGAGTTGGAATCACTTGTTGTGCCCTCAGATGGCAGCTTGGCAGCTTTTAAGACCCCAGACGCCCACTCACCAATGTGGGATGCAGAGAGCCCTCTTAGCCAAATGCTAGTTGTGCCGACTGGCCTCGATTTCGCCTAAGAGCATGGTCCCCTGTCCACTGTCCCAGCTACTCTGTCCTTGCAATATTGGGTCAAAATGAAAGTCTTCAAGTTATGTTGAAGTCCACTTAATATTGTTTTTGTTTCTAATGTGTGCTGTCACCGATTTCACCCAACCAAATTTCAACCAACTATCTAATCTAAACCCTCCCCCCTGCCCTCCCTCTCTCCCCTTCCTTGCAGCCATCAGAGAGTCTTTTCTTCTATATATAAGTCTGTTTTTCAGTTCTTTTTATATGGGTCTCATACAGTATTTGTCCTTTTGTCACTGACTACTTTGACTCAACATTATGTCTTCCAGTTGAAAGCAAGTTGTGAGATGTTTCCTGGAATCATCATTATTCTTTATCATTGCATATTGCTCCATAGAGTATATATACCATAGTTTACCTATCCATTCCTCTGTTGGGCGTCTGAGTTGATCCCATCTTTTTGCTATTGCAGACTGTGCTGTGATAAACATTCTTGTACATGTGTCCGTTGGTGTGAATGGCCTTGATTCTGTAGGATATTTTCCAAGCAGTGGAATTACTAGGTCAAATGGTATATCTGTGTCCATTTTTTTAAGGGAACACCAGACTGCTTTCCAAAGAGGCTGGACCATTTTGCAATCCCACCAACAGTGTAGGAGAGTTCCAGTGCCTCCACAGCCACTCAAGTATTTGTTGTTTTGTGTTTTTTGGATCATGGCCAAGCTTGTTGGGGTGAGATGGTATCTCATTGTCATTTTGAGTTGAATTTCTGTAATAACTAAAGATCGTGAGCATGTCTGGATGTGTTTTTTGGCTGCCTGGATCTCCTCTATAGAGAAATGTCTGTCCATCTCCTTTGCCCATTGCTTAATTGGATGATTAATCTTCTTCCTATTGATATTTTGTAGTACCTAATAGATTACAGAGATCAGGCATCAGTCTGACATATAGTTGCCAAATATTTTTTCCCATTGTGTAGGTGGCCTTTTAATTCTATTAATAAAGTCTTTGAATGAGCGAAAGTGTTTGATTCTTAATAGTTCCCATTTATCTATTTTGTCTTCTGTTGATTGTGGTTTGTTTGACAGATTTTGAAGTCAGTCTACATTGTGTAGTAAGCCTTCCGTTGTTGTTCCTACCTTTTCTTGGATGAGCTTTATCATTTTAGATTTGATATTTAGGTCTTTTATCCAGTTTGAGTTGGTTTTTGTATAAGGTGTAAGATATGGATCTTGTTTCAGTTTATTGCAGATGGATATCCAATTTTGCCAGCACCATTTGTTGAAGATCCTGTTTTTACCCCAGTTTAATGTCTTAGGGCCTTTGTTGAATATTTACTATTCATAGGCAGATGGTGTCATCTCTGGGGTCTCCATTCTGTTCCATTGATCGATCTGTTTGTTCTTGTACCAGTAGCAGGCTGTTTTTACCACTGTGGCAGTGTAATATGTTCTAAGATCGGGTAATGAGAGGCCTCCCAGTGTGTACTTCTTCTTTAGTAGTACCTTACTTATCTGGGGCTTCTTCCCTTTCCAAACAAAATTGGTGATTTGTTTCTCCATCTCATTAAAAAATGACACTGGAACTTGTATAAGTAGATTGCTTTGGGTAAAATAGACATTTTCACAATGTTCAGTCTTCCTATCCATGAGCAGGGTAGTTTTCTCCATTTATTTAAGTCTCTCTTAGTTTCTGTAGTAAGGGCTTGTAGTTTTCTTTGTAAAGGTCTGTTATTTCTCTCATTAGATTAATTCCTAGGTCCTTTATCTTCTTAGGGCCTATAGTAAATGGTATTGATTTGATGATTTCTTCCTTAACAGTCTCGTTGTTGGTATAAAGGAATCCTACTGATTTACTTAGTTTATCTTGCATCCTGAGACTTTGCTGAACTCTTCTATCACTCTGGGTAGTTTACTTATAGATTCTTTGGGATTCTCTGCATATACAATCACTTCATCAGCAAACAGGAGATTTTGACTTCTTCTTTGCTGATGCAGATGCCCTTTATTTTTTGGTTTTGTCTCATTGCTCTGGCTAGAACTTCTAGCACAATGTTGAATAAGAGAAGTGAGATTGGGCATCCTTGTCTAGTTCCTGTTCTCAGGGAAAACTTCTTCAGTCTCTCTCCATTCTGGATGACGCAGGAAGTTGACTTTGTATAAATGGCCCTTATTGTGTTGAGGAATTTTTCATCTATGCTCATTTTGCTACGAGTTTTTAGCATGAACGTGTGTTGGACTGTATCAAATGCCTTTTCTGCATCAGTGGGCAAAATCAGGTGATTCTTGTCTTTTGTGATATTTATGTGGTTAATCACATTAATTGTTTTTTTGATGTTGAACCAGTCTTGCACCCCTGGTGTGAATCTAACTTGGTCATGATGGATTATTTTTTTTGATATGTTGTTGTATTCTATTGGCAAGAATTTTGTTGAAGATTTTTGCATCTAGATTCATGAGTGATATCAGTTTGTAGTTCTCCTTTTCTGTTGAGTCTTTCCCTGGCTTCAGTATCAGGGTTATACCGGCATCATAGAATGAGCTTGGGAATACTCCAACCCTTTGTATACTGTGAAATAGTCTCAGTAGTATTGGAGATTACTCTTCTCTAAAAGCTACTTAGAATTCTGCAGTGAAGCCATCTGGGCCCAGGCTTTTTTTGTTTGGCAGTTTTGGGGTCACTTTTTCAATCTCTTCCTTTGTGATGGGTTTATTAAGTTGTTCTGCTTCACATTGTGATAATTTGGGTAGGTGATATGAATCAAGGAATTTATCCATTTCCTCTAGGTTTTCAAGTTTGTTAGAATACAGTCTTTCATAGTATTCTGTCATGATATTTTTGATTTCTGTTGGATCTGTTGTGACAACTCCTCTCTCATTTCTCAGGGTTATTTGATTCCTTTCCTGTTTTTCTTTAGTAAGTTTAGCCAGTGGTTTGTCAATTTTGTTGATCTGTTCGAAAAGCCGGCTTTTGGTCTTTTCAATTTTTTCAATTGTTTTTCTATTCTCTAATTCATTTAGCTCTGCTCTAATCTTTATGATCAGGTTTCTTCTGGTGCCTGAGGTGTTCCTCTGTTGTTCTCTCTCTACTCGTTCAAGCTGTAGGGCTAGCTCTTTGATTTGGTTTCCTCCTTCCTTCCAGATGTACACATTTATGGAGATAAACAGACCTCTGAGTACTGCTTTCCCTGTATCCCATAGGTTCTGGTAGGAAGTGTTTCCACTCTCATTGGAATCCATGACTTTCTTTCTTTCATCCTTGATTTCTTCTATAACCCATGGTTTTTTGAGCAAGATGTTATTCAGTTTCCAAGAGTTCTCCTTTCTATCTATGTTTTTTCTGCTATTGATTTAGACTTTTATGGCTTTATGATCTGAGAAGATGCTTTGTAGTAATTCAGTGGTATGGATTTTGTAGAAAGTTGCATTATGTCCTAACACATGGTCAATTCTGGAGGATGTTCCATGTGAGCTGGAGAAGAAAGTGTAGTTGTCCACTGATGGGTAGGAAGTTCTGTATATATTGATGAGTTTTAATTGGTCACTTGTGGCAATAAGGTCTGCTATGTCTTTATTGAGCTTTTTTCGAGATGATCTGCCCAGTATTGAGAGTGGAGTGCTGAAGTCTCCCACTATTATTGTGGAGTAATCTAACTCTTTTTTGAATGTAGTCAGTGTTTCTTTGATGTATTTAGGTGCTCTGATATTAGGTGCATAAATATTTAATATAGTTAAGTCTTGCTTGGGTACTGAACCTTTCAGCACTAAATAGTGTGCATCTTTGTCCACGATGGTGGATTTTACATTAAAATTGATTTTCTTTGAGATTAGAATTGCCACACCTGCTCTTCTTTGTTCATTATTAGCTTGATACATATTCTTCCATCCTTTAATTTTCGGTTTGATCCTATCTTTAAGTCTCAAGTGAGTTTCTTGTAGACAACATATGGATGGGTCATGTCTTTTGATCCAAGATGTCACTCAATGTCTCTGTACTGGAACATTCAGTCTATTCACATTTGGTGTAATTATTGATAGGTATGTGTTGAGTGCTGCCATTGTGATATGTTTATTTTTGTGTTGATGTTTTCTCTGTTGTTTTTATTAGTCTGTTCTGGGGCATTCTTTTTTGAGTTGATTTTTCACCTTTTTCAGTGCTCGTTTTGTGGTTGTTGAGACTCCTGTATTACATTTCTTGATATGGTATGTTACATCTTTGTTGTGCTTTATGGCTGCCCCTATGATCCCCTTTAATAAACTATATATAAACCCTATTTTAATTACTACAAGTCTTGCCATCTTCCTCTCCATCTGGAAGGGCTATAAAGACTGTAGTACATTCCTCTTTTTAATATAATGGCATAATAGTTTTCATGATAATTACTGGATTGTTTCTTTCTGTATTAAAGCTGTGTTTGAATTTGGAGCCTTCCCTAACTGAGTAGAATTCTGAATAATGTGTCATCCTAAAATATAAAGTTAGTGGTTTTGTTCTTCTAAGCCAAAGCCAGGAACTTCTTTCAGTATTTCTTGTAGCTTTGGTTTGGTTTTTACAAAGTCTCTGAGTTTCTGTTTATCTGGAATTGTCTTAATTTCATTTTCATATTTGAAAGATAGTTTTGCAGAATATACAATTCTTTATTGAAAGTCCTTCTCCTTCAAGGCTTTGAATGTATTATGCCACTGTCTCCATGCCAACATGGTTTCTGCTGAGAAATCTGACAAAAGCCTACAGGGTTTCCCTCTGAACGTTAGCTTTACTTTCAGTCTTGCCGCCTTTAAGAGTTTCTGCTTATGTTTCATTTTGTTGAGCTTGATTATAATATGTCTTGGAGTCTTTCTATTGAGATCTATATTCAGTGGTGTTCGATATGTATCTTGGATATCTATATTCTCCACTTTCGTAATTTCTGGGAAGTTTTTGTCAGCAGCTCACCAACAATACTCTGTGTTCTCAGGTGTCTTGCCCTGTTCAGGAACTCCAATTAATCATAGATTGTTATTCTTAATAGAGTCCCACATACTTCTTAATGATTCTTCATTTTTCTTGTTTCTTTTTTCTGATTTCCCATCATGGATGCTCGAGTCAGTGGCTCTGTCTTCTAAGTCAGAAAGTTTCTTTTCCATTTGTTCCATTCTGTTTTCTTGGCTTTGAATGTAAGTTTCTGTGTCTTTGATTTTGTTCTTGATCTTTTGGATTTCTGAGTACTGGTGTCCCATCAGATCGAACAGCTTGCTTAATTTTTGTTTTGCTCTGCTGCATTTTGTAGAAGGTCTAGGAGGGCTCTCTATATAATCCTTTTGTATTTGCCTTGAGATAGTTTCCGAAAAGCTTCTTCATCTGGCAAGTTCTGAGGTGGTTTCTTTTGGGGGCCTTCTGATACCATGGGTGATTTCTGGGTTACTGTCTTCTCCAATGTTTGTTGCTTTTGGGCTTCATGAGGGTCAATAGAGGCTGGGAGAGATGCTGTGAAGGTAGACCACAGTTGTTTCTCTAGGTTATCTTGAAATAAGAAGTCAAAGGTATTTGACAACTTCCAAAGTCAGTCAGGTTTTCAGGTGTATACGTCTCTCTTCCCAGCTGGCAAAGTAAGCACCTCTGTATTGGACCCTGGATGTTATAAATTAGCTCAAAATACAGAAAGGCTACTGGCCTGCTGGCTTCTGCTGTCAGGCCCCAGCTGTAGGTGATACTGTGTATAATTCTGCTTTTCTCCTGGAAAAGCAGTCTCTTCCAGGTAGGCACTGCCTCCCAGACCAGGAATTAGGTCCAGCTGAGGTTTCTGTATGCATGATTCTGCCTCCCAGCAAAAAAAGGTGGTGTCCTGCACAAGCACCAGCTGGCTGGAACCAGGCTCCTGGCTGAGAGGCCTAGAGTGCCAAAATGCCCAGAGTCCACAGCCTCTGCCACTGTACCCCAGTCCCAGGTGACACTGCGCAAAACACCACCTCCTTGCTGGAAAAGCACTCTGTCCCAGCAGGTGCCAACTGCCAACCTAGGAACCAAGTCTGGCTGGGGCCTCCGCCTGGGCTTCTCTGTTTCCCAGTGGATCAAGATGGCGTCCCACACAAGTGCATCTGAACAGCTACCACATGGCAGAGGCAGAAAGATAGGCCAGAGGAGCCAAGGTGTATAGAGTCGAACTCCAGGCTCTCAGAACATGGCAATTACGCTTACCGGTCCCACTAGCAGTGTGTCCGAGACGAGCAGCTAGTCAAGTCACAGCTATGCCCACCTACCAAGACAGAGGGAAAAAAAATCAAAATGGTGAGTTACCTTTGGTCTGTGAAATCGTGTGCTCGCCAGGAGTGGAGTCAGTGAAAGAGAGGAGGTTTTGCATTCAGTGGTATGAAGTCCAAATTAACAGCCCTATGCTGCATCTCAGGGCTCACTAGGTGTCCAGAATTCTCATTTAATTATCACTTCAGGTCTTGATTTCCAGAAGGATTTAGGGAGACGTGCGTTTAGTCCACCATCTTGACTCCACCCCTCTGGATGCCCCTTATTTCTTTATCCCGCCTGATTGCTCTGGCAAGGACCTCCAGAACAATGAAAAGAAGCGATGACAATGGACACCACTTAAGGGGATTGTTTTGAACTTCTTGCCATTAAGTATAATGTTGTCTGCTGTTTTTGTGTAGATACCCCTAATCATATTAAAGAATTTCCCTTCTATTTCTATCTTCCTAAGAGTTTTTAAGTTGGACTTTATCAAATGCCTTTTCTGTATTGATTGACAGAATCAAGTGGTTCTTGGCTTTTCTTTTGTTTATGTGGTTGATTGCATGAATTGTTCTTCTGATGTTGAACCATACCCAAGCAACTTTTCTTTAGTAACTTCTGTGTCTGAAGCACTGGGGAAAACAGAAATGAAGTAGTGAACAAGATTATATATATGTTTGTTTTTATTAGGTGCCATCGAGTTGGTTTTTGAATCGTGGTGACCCTGTGCCACAAAGTAGGACTGTCCTCTACATTTCCTGAGGTGTAATCTTTACAGGAACAGATTTTCAGGTCTTTTCTCCTGCAGAACCTCTGTGTGGGTTCAAAATTCCAACAGCTCTCTCTCTCTCTGTGAATTTTCCTGCACTCTCAGAAGAGTTCTGCAAAGGCTTGGGTGCTGGAGACAAGTATGTTCATTAATAGGAACATCTTCCAAGAGGCAGTGTAGCCTAGTGGCTGAGACCAAAGCCTGAGGAGCAAGCCTGCCTATGATACTAGTCCAGCCTTGCCAGTCTTCAGCTGCCAAGAGAGCACAGTTCCACAACCCACTATGTATAGTGCTTTCCTTTTGCTGATTCCCCCTTAGTTAGGGGCTGACTCAGCTCCTATCTGTCACTGTGCCCACAACCAACAATTGGACAGTGTTTTTCCATTTTGCAACAAGTCATTCACACAAGGCTTACTTTTCTCTATAATCTCTGAGTCCAGACTTCAAGCTGGGCAAAAGCATAGTCCCACGTAGTTTACTTCTTGTCTTAGCATTAGGAAACAATTACAACTGATGCTCATGTGGGAGCCCTGCTGCACCTACTGTTTAAAAATACTTTTTAAGGATGTAGACTTTATCGCATCCCTTAGCCCATTCTGAATTGAGTGCTTATTGGACATTCATTTGGATTCCAAACTGTAAGGCGGCATAAGTAAGATATCTGACACTAACCTTATTCTGATGGAGTGTACAGACTGATTGGGAAAGACAGAAAATCACTGGCAAATGGAAAAAGAACATGAGGTACAGAAGGAAAAAAAAAGTTGTTGTTGAATGGACTCCAGCCTGTGGTTACCCCTCCTGTGCCAGAGTAGCACCATGTTCCTTCATGTTTTCAGTGGCATCCCTGGGTGGGTTTGAGCTACCAACATTTTGGTTAGTAGCCACACACTTAACCATTTGTACTCACAGGGACTTGTGTTTCCTTAAATGGCACTTGAACTTGTCCCACACATGCAGGAGGAATTCATCAAAGGATGAGCTCATTGTGGGCCAGGTGTATCTAGGAATACTTTGTTGAGGAAGAAGGGTGATACCATAAAATTCAGCTCAAAGAGATTTTGTAGGGAGGAGGCATTTCATTCTTTATTTTTAGAATAAAATAAGTGGGAGTCCCTGGGTGGTGCAAAGGATTAAGTAGTCAGCTACTAAAGGTTAGATATTCTAATGTACCCAGAAATGCTTTAGAAGAAAGCCCTGATCACATGCTTCAGGAAGATCATAGCTGTGGTGGTGGTGGGGAAGCACTAGGAGGGCAGTCCTAGTCTGAAATCTATGAGGACCTGATATTTGACAAAGGCCCTAAGTCCATAATTTCACAAAAAGACATTCTCTTTAACAAATGGCATTGGCATCACTGAATATGTATATGCAAAAAAAGGAAACAAGACCAATATCTCACACCATATAAAAAAACTAAATCAGAGATTTACATGGCAAAACCAAAACAATAAAGATAATGGATAAAAAAATAGGGGTAATGCTGGGAGCCCTAATACACAGCATAAACAGAATACAAAACATTACTAACAAAGCACAGACACCAGAATAGAAAAGAAATTCCTAGGAGATTCAAAAAGTCAAACACTTATGCTTATCCAAAGACTTCACCAAAAGAGTCAACAGACAACCTACAGACTGGAAAACAATTTTGGGTGTCAATAACTCCGAACAGCACTGAATCTCCAAAATCTGCATATTACTGCAAAGCCTCAATAGCAAAAACACAAATAACCCAACTAACAAATGGGCAAAGGATGCACACTGGTACTTTACCAAAGATGACATCCAGGTGACTAAAGGATACATGAGGAAATTCTCAGGATCATTAGCCATTAGAGAAGCCAAAGCCAAGCCAAGTGCGCCGTTAGAGAAATCCTAACCAAAACTACAATGAGGAATTGCAGAGAGGTGGGGCCAAGATGGCAGACTTCCCAATTCCCTTTGAGAACTAAGGCCTGGAATGATAATTGAACAGAACATTCTGGACACTGAGGGAGCCCTAGGATACAGTATACTGTTGTCAGATTGGACTATGGCCCACTAAATGGAAAACTACCTCTCTCTAACATGAGGCAGAACACGCTGAGTCCTGCTCCTGCTGACTCACTGTTTGGGTGGACTGCAGCACCTGGGGATGGCCAAACGAGTGCTTCCATTGTTAGCATGAAGGCAGAGCCTGCCACACCTGATGGCCTGACTGATTTCAGCAGCTGTTGGAGAGCTCCCAGCTTTTTAAAATAAGACTGCTGGAGAAATAACTGCTGAGTGGCCTGGCAGCATCTCCTCTAGCCTTCAGTGAACCACATCATAGGGTCAGCTGATGGTCCCCCAGTGACTCCATAAGTAGGGTGCTGTCTTTGCAAGCCAGGAGGCAGAGCCTGCCACTTCAGAGAGTCCACTGGGGCCAGTCACTAGAATACACAGAGGCAGCCGGTGACCAACTTCCTTCTCATAACTATGCCTCAGCTCCTGTTGAGGTAACACTAGAGAAACCGAACAGCCTTTAAATGGCACAAAGGCATCAAACCATTGCTAACCATTTAAAAACAGTCTACCATGGCTCTGTAAAACTCTCAAAATAATCAAAAAAGTTCCCAGACAAAGAAGTCTTTCTGAAACTGTCAGAGGTTGAGTATAAAAGAATGATATATAGGTCCCTCTTAGATATTAAACAAAATGTAGCAGAGCTAAATGAAAAAAATAAGCAAGCTATAAAGCTATTTGAACTGATGGAATATCAACTATCTGAAATCCAGCAGATCAATAACAAAATTACAGAATTTACTCAGCATGGGACCAGAAAAACTAGATGGTGCCTGGCCAACACCAGAGACAGTCCTGGTAGGGGACAAAATGTAGGGTTTCTGACATAGCATAAGAAAAATGTGTGCAGACCAAGAACTCTATTATCAGACCAGAATTGATGGTCTGACAAGCTGGAGGGTCCCCTGAGAGCACAGCCTCTAGACTTACTCAAACTAACACTGAAGCCAACACTTCAGACAAAGAATGGACTGGAGTTGGGGACACAGAGTGATGCACGTGGTATGTGTACTTTATGGTTTAATATATATATGAGGCTGTCTTACTGTTTTCTTTTTAGAGGGGAGAGGAGAGTGTTGGTTGACTGGGTACTAGAAGTAAACAATGATAAAGAAGAGTGTGCTGTCACAGGGTAAGGAAAGCATATAGAGTGGCAGAGATGAAGGTACTTAGGGTTTATATGGAGAACTGACTTGGATTGTAAACTCCCTCTTAATCACATTAAAAAAAATTTAAAAAGCAATTATTTTGGGTGAAGGGAGGGACACCACCAAGTAGAAGAGAAGTCAGGACACCTGGGCTAAACAAAACACTAAGAAGTTTCCTAACTCTTTCAGGGATAGAGTAGCAGGGGCAGAGGTCTGAGGAAGATGTTTTCAGAGGACATCTATATCAACAGGCATAACAAAGTTGTTTCTGTTTCTTTTATAACATTTTATTGTACTTTACGTGAAAGTTTACAGTGCAAGCCAATTGTCGTATAAAACCTTGCACACACATTGCTATGTAACTCTAGCTGCTCTCCCCACACTGTGACAGCACACTCCTCTTTTCTGCTCCTGTCATCATCCTAGCTCTATTTCTTGTAGGATCCTTCTCAGATTACCTAATTTCATGGGGATTCAGTTTCCTAATGCAAGAAATAGAGATGAAAACAGAAATAAAATAATAATGCCTATCTTGCAGGGCTATTGTGAGAATTCAATGAGTTAACACACGTAAAACAGTTTTTCACAGTGCATGCCTGGCACAAAATAAGGACTCAGTAGTTTTGTTACTGTGAATTGTGTAGTATTTTTAATTGTACCTACTCCACTTACATGCATGGTCAGGCTGTAACTGAAGTGGTGACGCAGACGTGTGGAAGAAGAGAGCCTTAAATCATACATGTGTGAACTGGCAAAGCAGAATCAAAGTCCCCATCAGCTAGGCTTTGAGACCACTAGAGTGAGGCAACAAAGAATGTTTTAGGCCAAATTCTGCATATTTTTAACTCCTTTTAAGAAGCCTTGGTGATATATTAGTTAAAGCACTCCAGCTGTGAACTGAAAAGTCAGCAGCTCCAACTTTTTAAGTGACAGCCAGACTGTTTTCCGAAGTGGCTGCACTATTTTACATTCCCAGTGTATGAGGGTTCAGATTTTTGAACATCTTGGTCCACACTTTTAATTCTCTAAGTTTTGATTCTAGACACTCTAGTTAAAGTATGAAATGGTAACTCATTACAGTTTTGGTTTGCATTTCCCTGATGACTAGTGACATTGATCATCTTTTTGTGTGCTTATCAACCAATTTTGTATGTTATTTAGAAAAATATCTATTTAAATATGTTCTACATTTTAATTAGGTTCTTTATCTTTTACTGTTGAATTGTAAGAGTTCTTTATATGTTCTAGATACCAATTCCTTATTACTTTTATGATCTGCAAATATTTTTCCTTATTCTGTGGGTTGTCTCTTCAGCTTTTTACTGTAGAAATATACCTAATGCAACATTTGTAAATTCTTACGTCATTCATGTTATTGAACCATCACTGATATCTGTTGCCAAATTTTCCATCACTATAAACAAAAACTTGAGGCTTCCTAAACAAAGATTCCCCCTTTTACCCTTCCTTCTGCCCTTGATAATGACTAATAACTTTATTCTGTATATATTTGACTTGTCTAGGTACTTCATGTAAGTGAGATCATACAGTATTTGTCCTTTTGTGATTTACTTCCATCATTCAGCATAATGTTTTTCAGGATTATTCATGTTATAGATGCATCAGGACTTCATTTCTCTTAATGGGTGAGTAATATGAGTAATATTCCATTGTATGAAGAGACCACATTTTGTTTATTCATGTATCTGTTGATAGACATTTGGTTTGTTTCCACCTTTGTCTATTGTGAATAGTGTTGCAATGAACACTAATTTCTTTTCATTTCCTTGAAATCATCCTTTGATGCACATTTTTCAAAAATTTGGGTGAAGTCCAGTTTATCTATTTGTCTTTGGTTGCTTGAGCTTTTGGTGTGATGTCTAAGAACACATTGTAAACAAAAAGATTACAAAGATTTATCCCTATTTTTTCCTAAGAGGTTTTATACTTTTAGCATTTATGCATAGACATTTTGAGTTAGTATTTGTATATGGTGTGAAATAAGGGCCCAATTTCATCCCTTTGCTTGTGGAAATGCAGCTGTCTCAGCACCATTTATTGGCATGACTCTTCTTTCCTCCAGTGAAGGGTCTTGACACCCTTATTGAAAATCAGTTAATAGATGTGTAAGTTTATTTGTGGACTCTCAATTGTATTCCACTTATCCACCCAAAGGAAATTTAGAAATGGCCCTTTGGGCTGTTTGACAGGTCTGGTTCAGGAAACCCAGTGCCACCAACAGAAACAACTCCTTTTGCACTATAGCCCGCAGCTCTATCCTCAGAGCTGGCTCAACTCAGAACGCAATAAGAAAGTGACTGTAAACAGAGAGCGAGTAGAAACTTGCGGAGGTCCCCTATTATCCATATTGGGCTTGTGTCAGAGATCAGAGCATAGGGAGCCCAGGAATGAAACTTCACAGAAATCTCAGAGAAAGACAAATACCTGGTCACTGGTGATAAATGCTTTCCCATCCCATCCTTTCCTTGCTGCTTGAACTCTGATGCTTTCTGTCTAGCTTCCCTAGCTTGGGTAGCTGGGAAGTACTGCATCTATAGTCCTTGCCCTCACTCTGCCTACATGGGAAATTATTGGACAGGGAATACAAGATAGTGGCTTCGTGGACCTTCCGTTATGAGACAGATCACCCTGTAACCAATGATAGATATTTTCTTTTTTTTTTTCTTTTAACTTTTTTTATTTATTGTGATTGAGACAAAGTGTACAATCTGGTTTAAATACTTATGCCTGCCTATGTGCAGCTCCTACTGCTCTCCTGGCCTGGTAAAGCACACTCCTCCTTTCTGTTTGATAAATGTCGTATCCTCTTAACAATCCTCTGTCCCCTCTTCTCTACCCTCTCCACTTCTCTCTAGTAAGAGGCCAGTTAGGTGACATCCTATAGATACATAGAACCATAAGGTGCACACAAGATATGATCATTCTATGTCACAGAGTACAATCCATTCCTGTCTGAGGAGTTGACTTCAGCAATGATTTATGATCAGGGGCAGCTTCAGGTCTAGAGGTTGTTCTCTCAGGGGAACCCCCTAGGCCTTCACATCATCAATTGTGGGCTTTTAGTGGAGTTTTCAGTGTGCACCCCTCTTATTCTCATATTGCCACTGGGGCTCAGCTTTGTGAACCCCATCACGGCTGTCACTGGAGATGGTTGGTCATCATCTGGTTCTTCTGATCACATGCTGATGTAGTCACCCATTCACGTGGGTCTTCCTGTCTTCTGGGTTCTCTTTCCCCCATGTCAATTTTGTCCTTGGTGATCTTCTGTTCTGGATGAGTTGGGACCATTTGGTGTACCTCAGATAGCAGCTTGCTAGCTTTTAAAACCCCAGATGCCCCTCACCCATATGGGGTGGAGAGGACTCTCTTAGCAATAGGCTGGTTATGCCAATGGCCCTTGATGTTCCCTGAGAGCATAGTTCCCAGACCCCTGCCTCCACAATTCTGTCCTTACCTATTGGGTTAAGATTGGAAGAGTTTTCAGGTTATGTTGAAGTCCAGTTAAACTGACCTTCTTTCTAACTGTGCTATCACTGATTTCACCCAGCCAAATTTCTATCAGCTATCTAATCTATAACCAGTCCACTCCGTCTCTCCCTCCCCTCCCTTGCAGCCATCAAAGAGTCTTTTCTTCTGTACATGAGTCAGTTTTCAAGTCCTTAAAGTAGGGGTCTAATATCATATTTGTCCTTGTGCTGCTGACTAATTTCACCCAACATGATGGAGATAGAAAGTTCTGCATATGTCAATGAGGTCTAGTTGATTAATTATCACAGTAAGGTCTTCTGCGTCTTCGTTGAGCTTTTTTTTTTTACAGTATAATCTGTTTTAGCTGAGATTAGTGTTGCCACACCTGCTCTTCTTTGTATATTGTTAGCTTGCTATATATTATTCCATCTCCTTATTTTCAGTTTGTTCCTATCTTTAAGTCTAAGGTGAGTTTCTTGCAAACAGCATATAAATGCATTGTGTCTTTTGATCCAAGATGTCACTCATTATCTCTTTACTGGAGCATTCAGTCCATTTACCTTCAATGTAATTGTTGATACGTATGTGTTTAGTGCTGTCATTTTGCTTTATTTATTTTTGTGTTGATATTTTCTCTGTTACTCTTATTATTCTGTTCTGGGACATTCTTCCTTATGGGTTATTTTTTCACCCTTTTCAGTGTTGGTTTTGTGTTTGTTGAGACTCCTGTATTGTGTTTCTTGTTTTGATATGTCACTTCTTTCTTGTGCTTTGCAGCTATTCCTATGATCTCCTTTAATAATGTATGTTTAAATCTGATTTTAACTTCTAAATACATTATTAACCTCTTCCATCTGGACGGACTATAACTACTGTAATATATCCTTCTTTTTAACGTGATGATATGATCACTGAATCACTTCTTTTAGTATTATAGCTTTGGTTGGTGTTTTGTGCCTTCCCTAACTGAGTAGGTTTCTGGATGATGTGTCCTGTATTGTCTCCTAAAATATAGAGTTAATGGTTTTGTCCTTCTGAGCCAAGAGCTCCTTTCAGTATTTGTTATAGCTTTGGTTTGGTTTTTATGAAGTCTCTGAGTTTCTGTTTATCTGCAAAGGTCTTAATTTCATTTTTGTATTTGAAAGACAGTTTTGCAGGATATATAATTCTTGGTTGGAAGTTTTTCTTCTTCAAGGCTTTGAATGTGCCACCCCACTGCCTCTGTGCCAACATGGTTTCTTCTGAGAAGTCAGATGACAGCCTACAGGACTTTCCTCTGAATGTTAGGTTTGCTTTGAGTCTCACTGCCTTTAAGAGTTTCTGTTTCTGTTTCATTTTGTTAAGCTTGATTGTAATATGTCTTGGAGTCCTTCTTTTGAGGTCTATATTGTATGGTGATCAATATGCATCTTGGATGTCTATTGTCTCTTCTTTCATAATTCCGGGGAAGTTTTCAGTCAGCAAGTCAACAACAATACTGTCTGCATTTTCAGGTGTCCCTTCCTGTCCAGGAAGTCCAATTAGTTGTAGCTTGTTCCTCTTGATAGAGTCCCACATGTTTCTTAATGCTTCTTCATTTTTCTTGTGTCTTTTCTCTGTTTCTCCTCATAAATGCTGGTGTCAGTAGCTCTCTCTCTCAAGTCAGAAATTCTGTTTTCTATTTGTTCAATTCTGTTCTCTTGGCTTTGAATTGAGTTTTCTGATTCTTTAATTTTGTTATTGATCTGTTGGATTTCAGAATGCTGGAGTTCCATCAGTTAGAACAGCTTGCTTAATTTTTCATTTTGGTCTGCTAAATTTTGTAAAATGTCTAGGAGGACTCTATACATAATTCTTTTGTACTTGACCTCCAAATGTTTCAGAAAGGCTTCTTCATCTGGCAAGCTCTTTAGTTCTTTCTTTTTGGAGCTTTCTGGAGCCCAAAGCAATCTACTTATGTAATGCAATCCCAATACAAATTCCAGAGAAAGTTTTTAATGAAATGGAGAAACAGATTACACAACTTTGGAAAGGGAAGAAGCCCTGGATAAGTAAAGCACTACTGAAGAAGAAGGACACACTGGGAGGCCTTTCACTACCCGATTTTAGAACCTATCACACTGCCACAGTAGTCAAAACAGCCTGGTACTGGTACAGATAGAGACAGATAGGTCATCGAAAATAATTGATACCCCAGAGATGACCCCATGTTGTTAGGAACAGTTGATATTTGACAATCGCCCTAAGACACTAAACTGGGGTAAAAAACAATCTCTTCAAAAAATCGTGCTGGCAAAATTGAATATCCATCTGCAATAAATTGAAACAACACCCATATCTTACACCTTATACAACCCCCAACTCAAACTGGACAAAAGACCTAAATATCAAATCTAAAACAATAAAGCTCTTTCAAGAAAAAGTAGGAACAGCAATGGAAGGTTTGAGACATAATGTAGACAGTCTATCTCTCAAACAAACCACAAACAGCAGAAGAGAAAACAGATAAATGGGAAGTATTAAGAATCAAACACTTTTGTACATCCGAAGAGTTTATTAATAGAATTAAAAGGCCACCTACAGAATGGGAAAAAATACTTGGCAACTGTATGTCAGACTGATGCCTGATCCCATAATCTATAAGGTGCTACAAAACATCAATAAGAAAAAGATAAATCATCCAATTAAGCAATGGGCAAAGGAGATGGACAGACACTTGTCTAAAGAGGAGATCCAGGCAGCCAGAAAACACATGTGGACATGCTCACGATCATTAGCTATTAAAGAAATCCAAATCAAGGCTACAATCAGATACCATGTCACTCCAACAAGGTTGACCATGATCCAAAAAATGCAAAACAACAAATGCTGGAGAGGCTGTGGAGAAATTGGAACTCTCCTACACTGTTGGTGGGATTGCAAAATGGTGCAACTTCTTTGGAAAGCAATCTGGTGCTCCCTTAAAAAACACAATATAGGTACACTTTTTGACCCAGTAATTCCACTGCTCAGAATATATTGTACAGAATGAAGGCCATTCACAACAAGTGATACATGCACTTGAATGTTTATCGCAGCACAGTCCACGATAGCAAAAAGATGAAATCAACCCAGATGCCCAACAACAGAGGAATGGATAGATAAACTATGGTATGTATACTCAATGTAACAGTATGTAAAGATAAAGAACAACGATGATAGCAGGAAACATCTCATAACCTGGTTTCAATTGGAGGACATTATGTTAAGTGAAAGCAGTCAGTGGCAAAAGAACAAATATTGCATGAGACCCATATGATAAGAACTTATAAATGGACTCATGCATAGAAGAAAAGACTCTTTGACGGCTGCAAGGGTGGGGAGGGCAAGAGGGTCAGGGGTCGAGGGTGTACATTTGGTAGTTGATAGAAACTTGTTTGGGTGAAATACGGGACAGCACACATTAGAAAGAAGATCAACATTAACTGGACTTCAACATAACATGATTACTCCTCCCATCTTAATCCAATATTACAAGGACAGAGTAGCTGGGGCAGGTGGTAGGGGACCATGCTGTCAGGGGAAATTGAGGTCAATTAGCACAACCAGCATTTTGCTAAGAGAGACCTCTGCACCCCACATTGGTGAGTGGCATCTAGTGTCTTAAAAGCTGCCAATCTGCCATCTGAGGGTACAGAAAATGGTCCCAACTTAGCAGGAACAGATGATCACCAAGGACCAAAACGACATGGGGGAAAGAGAACCCAGAAGACAGACACACCCACGTCAGTGGGTGGCTACATTGACTTGCGACTGGAAGAACTGGATGGTGTCTGGCCACCAACAATGATAGCCACAATGGAGCTCACAAATTTGAGTCTCACTGCCAACAGAAGAATAAAAAGGGGTGCACCCTGAGATCTCTATTAAAAGACCACAGTTGATGGTCTACAGGCCTCGGAATTCCTCTGGGAGCACAGCCCCCGGCCCTGATGCTACCCCTGTCCATCCATCAACTCTCGGACAGGAGTGGATTGGACCTGACAACACAGAGTGACCATATCATGTGTGCATCTATAGGATGTCATACTGCTGACCTCTTACTGGAAGCAGGGGAATGGGTGGAGAGGACGGGATAGGAGAATGTTGGGAGGATAAGACATGTATGGAGCAGGGATAGGAGAACATTGGGAGGATAAGACATGTATGGAGCAGAGAGGAAGAGTGTGCTGTCACCGGGCAGGGAGAGCAGTGGGAGCCGCATGTAGGTAGCCAAAGCCAAGTGCTGCTGAATGCAAATTTATAAGGGAATGTACATTTTCATTCAATCATAATAAAAAAAAAGAAATTCAAACTCATGGAAACTGAACACCTTGCTCAAAAACTAATGGGTTATAGAACAAATCAAAGATGCAATAAAGAAATTCATGGAATCAAATGAGAATAAAAACAATTACTACAAGAACCTACTACATACAGCAAAAGCAGTGCTCAGAGGTCAATTTATCTCCATACATGCACACATCTGGGATGAAGAAAGGCCGCCATCCAAATAATTCACCATATAACTCAAACAATGAGAAAGATAACAACAAAAGAATGCTTCAGGCACCAGAAGAAAGCAGATTATAAAAATTTGAGAAGAACTAAACGAATTAGAGAATAAAAAACAAACAGAAAAATGAACAAAAACTAAAAGCTGTTTTTTGAAAAGAGCAACAAAATTGATAAACATTGAATAAACTCCCAAATGACAAACAGGAGAGGAAGCAAATAATGTGAATAAGAAATACGATAGGAGATGTCACAACAGACTCAACAGAAATTACAATAATCATAACAGAATACTATAGACAATTGTACTCTGATTTGAAAACCTAAAGGAAATGGACAAATTTCTAGAATCACATTGCCTACCAAAATTATCACCCTAAGAATTATAACAACTTAATGCATCCATCAAAAAAGAAGAGATTGAACAAATAATAAAGAAAAACTACTAACCAAAAAGAGTTCTGGTCCAGATGGCTTCCCTGGATAATTCTGCCAAACTTTTAGAGAGGAGTTAATTCCAATACTACTGAGGCTATTTCACAACATAGAAATGGATGGAACATTACAAAATTAATTCTGTGAAACCAGCCTAACTCTGATACCACAAAAAAAGAAAATTACAGACTAATATCTGTCATGAACCTAGATTCAGAAATCTGTAACAAAATCCTAGCTAATAGAATTCAACAACATGTCAAAAAAGTAATTCACCATGACCAAGTAAGATTCATGCACAGTTGTTCAACATCAGAAAAACCAAGTGACTAACTACATAAATAAAACAAAAGAATCTCTTGATTTTTCACTGATGCAGAAAAGGGATTTGACAAAGTCCAACACCCATTCATGTTAAAAACTGAGAAAAATAAGAATAGAAATTCCTCAACACGATATGTGGAATCTTTGCAAAGCTAACTGCCAACATCATCCTGAATAGAGAGAGAGGGAAAGAACTCCCCCTGATAATGGGAACTAGACAAGGATGCCCACTGTCACCACTTCTATTCAACACTGTGCTAGAGGTTCTGCCCACAGCAATCAGACAAGACAAAGAAATCAAGGGCATCTGCATCAGTAAAGAAGAAGTAAAAGTATCTGTATTTGTGGATGCTATAGTCTTGGACACAGATATCCCGAAACAGTCCATATACAAACTACTGGAACTAGTAGAAGAGTTTAGCAAGGTATCAGGATAAGATAAACATAGATAAGTCAGTAGGATTCCTTTACACAAAGAGGAAATCATCAAAACAATACCATTTACAATAGACCCCAAGAAGATAAAATAATCAGGAATAAATCTAACCAGAAATGTAAGAGACTTATAAAAAGAAACTTGCAAGACCTTACTGGAAGACACCAGAAGAGACTTACATAAGTGGAGAATCCTACCTTGCTCATGGGTAGGAAGACTTAATGTTCTGAAAGTGTCTATTTTACCCAAAGCACTCTATATACAATGCAATCTCAATACAAATTCCAATGTCATTTTTAATGAGATGGAGAAGCAAATCACCAACTTTGTTTGGAAAGGGAAGAAGCCCTGGATAAGTAAAGCACTACTGAAGAAGAGGAAGACAGTGGGAGGCCTCAACACTACCCAACCTTGGAAATGATTACACTGCTACAGTTGTCAAAACAGCCTGACACTGGTACAAAAACAGATATATAGGCCAATGGAACAGCATAGAGAATCCAGAAATAACACCATCCATTTATGAACAGTTGATATTTTACAAAGGCCCAAAGGTTGTGAGCTGGGGAAAAAAACGATCTCTTTAACAAATGGTGTGATCAAAATTGGATATCCACTGGCAAAACACTGAAAAGAGATCCATATCTCACACCTCACATAAAAGCTACCTCAAAATGGATCAGAGACATAAATATCAAATCTAAAACAATAAAGATTATGGAAGAAAAAATAGGTACAAAACTGGAAATTCTAATACAAGGTTTAGACTACAAAATCTTACTGACAACGCACGAATGGCAGAAGAAAAAATAGATAAACACTTATGCTCATCCAAAGACTATCAAGAGCCTCAAAAGACTGCCTACAGAATGGGAAAAAATATTTGGCAATCACCTATCGATGTCTAATTTCCATAATCTGCAAGGTACTGCAAAATGTCAACAAGAAAAAACAAATAACCTAATTAAACAGTGAGCAAAGGAGATGGACAGACACTTCACCAAAGATGACATTCAGGCAGCCAAAAGACACATAAGGGAATTCTCATGATCATTAACCATTAGAGAAATCCAAATAAACATTGCAATGAGATATTATCTCACCCAAACAAGGTTGGCAATAATCCAAAAAACACAAAGCAACAAATGTTGGAGAGGCTGTGGAGAGACTGGAACACTGTTGGTGGGAATGTAGACAGTAAAACCTCTTTGGAAAGCAATTTGGTGTTTTCTTAAAAAGCTAGAAATGGAAACACTGTATCATCCAGCAATCTCACTGCTTGGAATTTGCCCTACAGAAATAAGCGCTGTTACAGGAACAGACACACGGACATGAATGTTTATTGAAGCACTGTCCACAATAGCAAAAAGATGGAATCAAGCTAGGTGTCCATCAACAGATGAATGGATAAACAAGCTATGGTGTATGAGGTCTGGCAATTACATTATGAAATCATCCTAGAAAATTACTATATACCTCATTGCTGAATATCACTATGGTCACCTTCAAAGTAGTCCCCTTGGAAAACTATCCTCCGATGCCAGTGCATAGTCCAACCTTCAAAGCAAGTTTGGAGCTCTGTCTGGAATTACCATCAGAGCAATTGTTGTATTACCCTTGATGTCCTCAATGTCATCAAAGTGTCTTCCTTTCAATAATTCCTGTATCTCCAGGTAAAGAAAAAAGTCACTTGGGGCAGATCAGGTGATTAGTGGGGGTGTTCCAATACATTATTTGTTTACTGGCTAAAAACTCCTTCACAGACAGCTATACAATTAAGTTCATGAATTTTCCACCTTGCCATTGTGTGAAATGGGGTTTCCAGAAGGATTTCCAAAATTGCTTTGAAGGGTGGACTAAGCACAGGCCTAGGTCTATATCTTCCCAAGGGGAATACTTTGAAGGTGGCCATAGTGATATGCAGCATCAAGGTATTTAGCACTTAAAACAATTAAGTTTATGAACTTAATTGTTAGAACAATTAATTGTTGGACCTCGTATACACACAATGGAACACAATGTGATGATAAAGAACAATGACGATTTTACAAAACATCTCATAACCTGAAGTAAACTGGAAGACATATTGAGTGAAATCGGTAAGCTGTAAAAGGACAAATACTGTATAAGACTACTATTATAAGGACTTAAGAAAGAACTTATGCACAGAAGAAAATACTCTTTGATGGCTTCAGGGTGGTGAGGGAGGGAGAAGATTATTCGTAGATTAGGTGGTTGATAGCAATTCAGTTAGGTGAAGGGAGTGGCAGCACGCAGTAGAAGGCAGGCCAGCATAACTGGACTACACCATTAACTAAGAGGTTTTCTAAATTCAACCCAACATTTTGAAGGACAGAATAGAAGGGAGAGGGGTCTCAGGACCACGTTTTCAGGGGCCATTGAGGTCCATTGATGTAACTAGTCTTTTACTAAGATAGTCTTCTGTACCCCATATGGTGAGTGGTGTCTGAGGTTTAAAAGCCAGTACGCTGCCATCTGAGGAACATCAACTTGGTCCCAATCCAGGTGGAACAGACGACAACCAAGAACATCAAAGACACAAGGATAAATGAACCTAGGAGACATAAGGACCCATATGATTGGAAGACTACATCAGCATGAGACTAGAAGAAGCAGATGGTGCCTGGCCACCAACAAAGACAGCCCTGACAGGGAACACAATGCAGCGTCTCTGATGCAACATGAAAAAAAGAGGTGTGCAGATCAAGAACTCTATTAAAAGACGAGAAATGATGGTGAGACATCCTGGAGGGTCTCCTGACAACTTGGCCCATAGACTTGCTCCTAGCTCAGACATGAAACCGGTACTGAAGCCAACACTTCAGACAAAGAATGGACTGGACTTGGGGACACAGAGTGATGCATGTCGTGCATGTTCTTTATGCTTTTGTGTACATATGAGACTGTCCTACTGATTTCTTTCTAGATGGGAGAGAAGAGGGTGGAGAGGAGGGGACAAATGTTGATTGAGTGGATACTAGAAGTAAAGAGTGAAAGGGAAAGGTGTGCTGTCACAGGGTGAGTAGAGCAGGTAGAGTTGCAGGCAGGCCAGTACGGAAAATTGACTTGAATTGTAAATTTTCACTTAATCACATTAAAAAGTTAAAAACATTTTGGAAGACCACTACCTGACCAAGGGACTGTAAGTGATCCATATTTATGCCACAAAAGGTGATCCTACCTAATGTGGAAATTATTGAACAGTATCATTAGTATCACATGGAAGTAAAATTTTCCTCAGAATCATTTAAAGGTGACTGCAATAGTATATTGACAGGGAACTGTCAGAAATTTAAGCTGGATTCAGGAGAGGACATGGAACTAGGGGTCATGGTTGATGTCAGACAGATCTCAGCTGAAAGTAGAGAAGATCAGAGATGTGTTTACTTGTGTTTTATTGAGTATGGAAAGGGATTCAATTGTGTGCATCATAATGGATTATGGATAACATTGCAGAGAATGGAAATTCCAGAACACTTAGCTGGGTTCATGAGGAATCTGTATATGGATCAAGAGGTAGCCATGCAAACAGAACAAGGTGACACTGCATGGTTTAAAGTCAGGAAAGGTGTGCATCAAGGTTTTATCTTGTCACTACACTTTTTCCATCTGAATGTCAAGCAAATAATCTGAGAATCTGGACTATATGAAGAAGGAGGCATCAGGATTGGAGGAAGACTCATTAACAACCTGTGTTATGTAGATGACACAATCCTGCTTGCTGGCAGTGAAGAGGATTTGAAACACCTACTGATGAAAAACAAAGACCATGGCCTTCAGTATGGATTACAGCTCAACATCAAGAAAACAAAAATTCTCACAAGTGCACCAGCAAGCAACATCATGATAAATGGAGAAAAGATTGCGGTTGTCAAGGATTTCATTTTACTTAGATCCACAATCAACACCCATGGAAGCGGCAGTCAAATCAAGAGAAACACTGCACTGGGAAAATACACTGCAAAAGTTCTCTTTAAAGGGTTGAAAAGCAGAGACATCACCTTGAAGTCTAAGGTGACCGAAGTCATGGTATTTTCAATTGCATCTTATGAATATCCTGTATAATGAGTGAGGATGGCAGAAGAATTGACTCCTTCGAATTGTGGTGTTGGAGAAGAATATTGACTATACCATGGACTGCCAGAAAAACAAACATATCAGTCTTGGAAGAATTACAACCAGAATGCTTCTTAGAAGCAAGGATGATGAGACAACATCTTGTGCACTTTGGATACAGTATCAAAAGAAATCAATTCCTCAAGAAGGATATCATGCTTGGTAGAGGGTCCACAAAAAAGAGGAAGACCCTCAATGAGAGGGACTGACACAGTAGTGATTTCAGTGGGATAAAGCATAACAATGGCTGTGGGACCGGCTAGTGCTTTGTTCTGTTGTGCATAGGGCTGATGGGATTGCTAACCAACTTGATGGCACTTAACAACAACAACAATAACAAACAACAACACTTTCCCTCCACCCCTCAGACTCCTTTGCTTTCCACTGGCTACAGTCTCTTGGCTGGAAGACAACTGCTTCTGCCCCAGGCTGCTTGTATTTGCCCCTGTCCTCCCCACCCCACCCCACCTCTGTCACTAGTGAGCTCCCTGAGTGCCTTTTGTCTGAGCTGGTGGTGTTTTCTTTCCATTTCTTTCAATGTCTTCTGTGCCTCTCACCTCCTTCTCCTTTTTCTCGAACATCTGGTTCCAACTGCCATCTTCGCTTCTTTTTGAAAGGAGATGCAATGCCTCTAAAGCAGGGAACCACTTCCCCTGCACTTGATGCCAAGCTAACAGGAACCTTCAGGATTTACTTATTTATTTTGCTTTGTTTTCTTTTTCTTTTCTTGGCTCAGGAGGCCATTCTAGTTGGGCTGTACCGCAATATTTAGGACCTGTATCCTGACTCCGTGCAGCCCACAACAGTGAGATCCATGGGAAATTCTTTCTTTCTTTCTTTCCTTTATTATTTTGAGGAGAATACAAAATGTTTTTATTCCAAAATATATCTTTTTTTTTAAAAAAAATTTTATTGTGGCTTGAATACAAGTTTACATTCTACATCAATTTGCCGTATAACACCTGGAGCTTTCACTGCTATCCTACTCTGCTTTCCCCTCCCATCACCCCTTGTGACAGCACACTCCCCCTTCTTATCCAGACCTTACCCTGTCCTTCCGACCAAGATCTGTTCCCCCTCATCCTATCTTCTCGCCTCCAGCGATGAGCTTCTTGGACAGTCCAGTGTACATATTTGAGTCTAAAAGTTTGTTCATCGCTGTCCTCACTCTGTTTTGTATAGTCCAGTTCAAGCTTGGTCTGGAGGTCTGGCTTTGGTGCTGGGTGAGGTTTGGGGCTAGAGAGTCTAGAGGCCACACTCTCAGGGGATTCTCCAAACTGATGGACCATAAAGTGTGATCATTTGGTAGAGTTCTAGCTCTGCCCTCTCAAACTTCTCCCACTATGTCGGGGCTTCATAGCATATGCCCCATCTGGAAAGTTATTGGTGGTGGCCAGACATCATCTAGTTCTTCTGGTCCTGCGCTCAAGCAGACACTGACTCATATGCCCCCTTCCATCTGGGGGGCTCATATTTTCCTCCATTTCTTGATCTCTTCCATTTACTTCTGGTCTAGTTGGATCAGGGCCAGTTGATGCTACTTAGATGGCAGCTTGCTGACTTTTAAGACCCCAGACCCCACCCACCCAAGTGATGTGCAGAACATTTTCTTTAGAGAAAAAGAAAAAAAAAATCTTGGATATAAAGCTTGCATATGCCAATTAGTCTGGATGTCTCCTGAATGTGTCGTCCCCTGACCCCAACACTGTTACTCTGTCTTTCCAAAGAACCAGGCCGTATTTAGGGACCAACTTACTTTTGAAATTGCATGGTTGTGGGTACCTCTTTTTTAGTGTGTGTTCTCACACCCTATACCCAACACAAGTCCTATTTTAGAGGCATTGCATCTCTTTCAACAAGAAGGAAAGATGGGAGGTGGAGCCAGGTGTTCGAGAGAAAGGAGAAGGAGGTGAGAGGCACAGAAGACATGGAAAGAAATGGAAAAAAACACCAGGAGCTCAGACAAATGGCATTCAGGGAACATGCCAGTGACAGAGGCAGGGTAGTTGAAGGACAGGGGCAAATACAAGCAGCCTGGGGCAGAAGCAGTTGTCTACCAGCCAAGAGACTTGTAGCCAGTGGAAAGTTCCAAGTGTTATCTAATTAGTAGAAATCTGTCTCCCTCTTCTCCCATCCCTGTAACTGCCAAAGCTTGATTTCTTCTATGTTTAAATGTTTTGTTGCATCTTTATAGTAAGGGTTTCATACAATATTTGTCCTTTTGCATCTGGCTAATTTCCCTCAGTATAATATTCTCTAGGTGGTCCCACTTTAGCAGGCATTTCCCTCATTGTTGTTTCTCATCATTGCATAGTATTCCATTGTACAAATATACCATAGTTTGTTTAACCATTCATTTGTTGGTGGGCATCTAGTTTGCTTCCATGTTTTTGCTATTGTGGAGAGAGCTGCAATAACCATTGGCATGCATGTATCTGTTTTTGTGGTGGCCCTTATTCCTTTGGGACATGATCCAAGGAGTGCGATGGCTGGATCATATGGCATTTCTATTGCTAATTTTTTAGAAAACACCAAGTCAACTTTCTTAGTGGTTGTACCATTTTACACTCCCACTGACAGTGTAGAAGAGCTCCAATCTTTCCACATCCTCTTCAGCATTTATTATTTTGCATTTTTTGTTGTTGTTGTTGTTTGTTTGTTTTGGATTATCACCAGCCTTGTTGGGGTGAGATGGTATCTCACTGTAGTTTTGATTTGGATTTCTCTGATTGTGAGCATTTCCTTGTGTATCTGTTGGCATCTGGTAAATCTTCTTTGATGAAGTGCCTGTTCAAGTCCTTTGCCCGTTTTTCAGTTGGGTTGTCTTTTTCTTGTTGAGGTTTTACAGTTGTCTTGTAGATTGGGGAGATTAGATGTTGATCAGAAATGTGGTAGCCAAAAATTCTTTATGTACTGTAGGTAGCATTTTTACTCTTTTGAGAGTGTTTGATTTTTAAGGGTTCCCAGTCGTCTATTTTCATTTTTGGTGTTTGAGGGTTAATAGTGATTTTTTGTAGACTGTTAATGGCATAGATTAGCACTTCCAGAGTCATCCCAATTTTTTCTTCCAATATCTTCATTGTTTTAGTTTTATATATAGGTTTTTGATCCATTTTGAATTAGTTTTGTGCATGGTGTGAGATAAGGGTCTTGTTTCATCTTTTTGCACATGGATATCCAGTTCTGTCAGTATCATTTGTTGAAAAGACTGTGTTTTCCCCTGTTCACAGCCGTTGGACCTTTATCAAACATCAATTGCTCATAGGTGGATGATGTTATATTTGGATTCTCAATTCTGTTCCATTGTTCTCTGTGTCTGTTTCTGTGGCCGTACCAGGCTGTTTTGACTACTGTGGCAGTGTAATAGGTTTTAAAGTCAGGTAGAGTGAGGCCTTCCACGTGGTTCTTCTTTAGTAATGTTTTACTTATCTGTGGCTTGTTTCTTTTCTGTATGAAGTTGGTGATTTGTTTCTCCATCTCATTAAAATTTTGATTGGGATTTGTATTGGGATTGCATTGTATATGTAGATTGCTTTGGGTGGAATAGACATCTTCACAATATTAAGTCTTCCTGTCCATGAGCAAGGTAGCTTTCTTCACTTAAATAAGACCCTTTTAGTTTCTCACAGTAGATTCTTGTAGTTTTCTTTATATAGGTCTTTTACATCTCTGGTTAGATTTATTCCTAGGTATTTTACCATCTTGGGGGCCATAGTAAATGGTAATGATTTTGAGATTTCCTCTTTGATTCTCTCGCTGTTGGTGTAAAGGAATCCAGCTGATTTTTGTATGTTTATCTTGTATCCAGATACTGTGCTGTCATCTTCAATTAAATCCAGTAGTTTTTGGTTTTGGATTGTTTAGGGTTTTCTGTGTATAGGATCATGTCATCCACAAGTGGTGATACTTTACTTCTTCTTTGCCAATTTGGATGTCCTTTTTTTTTTGTCTTGTCTCATTGCTCTGGCTAGGACCTTCAGAATAATGTTAAATAGAAGTGGTGACAATGGACATTCTTGTCTGGTATCTGTTCTTCAGGGAAATATTTTCAACTTCTCTCAAGTCAGTATGATGTTGGCTTTTGGTTTTGTGTGGATACACCTTATTATGCTGGGGACTTTCTCTTCTATTCCTATTTTGCTAAGAGTTTTTAACATGAATGGATGTTGAACTTTATCAAATATCTTTTTTTTTGCATCAGTTGGTAGAATCGAGAGGTTCTTTTCTTGTGTTTTCATTTATGTGGTTGTTGACATCAATTGTTTTTCTAATATTGAACCACCCTTGCATCCCTGGTATGAATCCTACTTGATCACTGTGAACTATTTTTTTTTTATGTGTTGAATTCTGTTGGCTAGGATTTCATTGCGGATTTTTGTACCTAAGCTCATGAGAGATATTTGTCTGTGATTTTCCTTTGTTGCACTGTCTTTACCTGATTTTGGTATCAGGGTCATACTAGCTTCATAGAATGAGTTTGGGAGTATTCCATCTTTTTCTATGCTCTGGAATAGTTTTAGTAACAGTGATGTTAATTCTTCTCTGTAGGTTTCGTAGAATTCTCCAATAAGCTATCTGGGCCAGAATTTTTTTTTAGTTGGCAGTTTTTAAATTGCCTTTTCAATCTCTTCTCTTGTGATAGGTTTGTTTAGTTGTTTTATGTCTGTTTGTGCTAGTTTTGGGAGGTGGAGTTTCTCTATAAAATTGTCCATTTCTTCTAGGTTTTCAACTTTATTCGAGTACAGTCTTTCATAATATTCGGTTATGATTCTTTTGATTTCAGTTGGGTCTGATGCAATATTACCCATCTCATTTCTTATTCAGGTTGTTTGTTTTTTCTCGTGCTTTTCTTTTGTCAATTTGGCCAATGGCTTATCAATTTTGTTGATCTTTTCAAAAAACAAGATTTTGAACTTACTGATTCTTTCAACCATTTTTACTGTTTTCTACTTCATTTATTTCTGCTGCATCCGTCAACCCAGCAACCAGCACTGGGGAGGGTCCATAGGCCAAAAATGGACAGGAAAGAGGATGAGACACTCACACATTGTCCTAGTCACTGGGTACTGCTCTAACATAAAATACCATGAGTGGAAGGTTTCATGAGGAGAAGCTTTTATTGTCACAGTCCAGTAAGCCACAAATCCATTTACAAATTGTAAGTCCATTCAGTAAGAGAATTTATCACAGTCTGGTAGGCTAAGTCCAAATCCAGTGAGAACATCTCAGCACAGGAACCTCAAGTCCAAAGGACGTGCTCTGCTCTCGGTGCTTCTCTCTTGGTGGTATGAGGTTCCCAACTTCCTCTGCTCACTTCTCTCCCTTATATTCCACAAGCTTGTAGCTTGGGTCCTGCCTTACTAACACAACTGCAAACCATTCTTCATCAGTATCACAGAGGCAGTATTCACAACACATGGGAGGAAGGGCACCATGTTGGAAAGCCAAACCAATTCAAATCAACACATACATTTTTGGGGGGACACAATTCAATCCATGATACACATGAAACAAGTCACTCAGGCAAGAGATAAAGTTGAGGCCAGGTGCGACCAAGGTCTCTGATGGAGAACAGTGGCCAACGTTCCTCAGTAGGAAACTTTATTTGTAGGATTACAATCAGGAGGAGGTTGGCAGGGCCGTCTATTTTGCCAAAATTGGTTACAATGGTATTGGTGCATCTCATGATTGGCTGATCCATGTGAGGAAGTATCATCAAGGCACGAGGCAGAGGAAAGACACAAAGGTCAGGCTTTCTCAGGGGCTCTATCATACTTGAGAAAGGCCTAAACATCTGTGTGGAAGTATCAGTAAGGTGGGAGACAAGAGGAAGAAGAGAGAGACAGAGGTCAGGCTTTCCTGGAGGTTCTACTGTGGCCGAGAAAAGCCTAAGTATACATTAGTAAGACAATAGGTGGGACAGTATGTTCCAAGCAGCCTGTAGCATATTTCTGCTTTAAATTTTATTATTTCCTTTCTTCTGGAGCCTGATGGATTCTTTTACTAGGTTCTTTCCAGTTATTCAAGCTAAAGAGTTAATTCTTTGATTTGTGCCTTTTCTTCTTTTTGGATGTGCACATTTACTGAGACAACCTGACTTCTGAGAGCTGCTTTTTCTGTGTCCCATAGATTTTGATAGGATATGTTTTCATTCTCGTTTGATTCTATGAATTTCTTTATTTCATTTTTAACTTCTGTTTTCATGTTTTCTATTTTATTTCCATCTTTTTTCTGTTATTGATTTCTACCTTTACGGTTTTACGGCCTCAAAAGAAGCTTTGAGTTACTTCAGTATTTTGAATTTTGTTAAGGATTGCTCTGTGGCCTGATATGTGGCCAATTCTGGAGAATGTTCCATGTGTATTGGAAAAGAAAGTATACCTTGCTGCTATTGGGTGAAGTGTTCTGAATATGTCTGTGAAGTCAAGTTGGTTGATTGTGGCATTTAGATCTTCTGCATCTTTAATGAGGTCTTTTTGAGATGTTCTGTTCTAAACTGAGAGTTGTGTGTTGAAATCTGTTATTATTGTGGAGCTATCTATTTTTGCTTTCAGCACAAATAGTGTTTGATTATTTAGCTTGGAGTTTTGTCGTTGAGTGCATAGATATTCAATATGGTTATGTTCTTGTGCTGCATTTCACCCTTAACCGATACATAGTGTCCCTCCTTATCTAGTATGCTAGATTTAACATTGAAATCTATTTTGTCAGAGATTAGTATTGCTGCCCCTGCTCTCTTCTGAATGTTATTATCCTGATCCTTTTTTTCCCCTCCTTTGACTTGTAGTTTTGTTGTCTTTGAATCTAAGGTATGCCTCCTGTAAGCAGTATATAGATGGGTCAAATGTTTTTTAAATCCAATCTGCTACTCTCTGTCTCTTTATTGATGCATTTAGATCATTTATATTTAGTGTGATTATTGATAGTTATGAGCTCAGTGTTGTTATTTTCATGTCTTTTTTGTGTGGTGTGGACAATTCCTCTGTTCCATTTTCTGTACTGAGTCTTTTTTCTTTTTATGTCTTTCAGTGTTTTGCTTTGTTTTTTTAAATTGCTGAGACTGTATTTTTCTTGTATTTTATTTTGTTTGGTGTTTTTAGGTTTCTGTTGCAGTTATTCCCTTATCCCCCTTTAATAATCTAAAAGTAATCCAGTCTACAATGTCTTTGAATCCCTAGACTTCCCCCCATCTGGAAGATATGTAGGCAGATTAAATTGTCACTCTTTTTTGTATGATGTTGTAAATTAAATCCTGAGATCTCTGAATTTCTATTTTTTGTGATTTGGCTTTGGATATGTTGTATTTCCTAAGCTGATGGTATCTGGGTGCTCTGTTGAGCACCGAATGTTTGAAAGAATGTCTAGTGTTCTTAGTTTTGTAATCAAAGAATATCCTTCAATCTTTCTTGTAATTTTGGTTTAATTTTTGCAAATTTTATAAGCTCTGTTTATCCATGAAAGTCCTAATTTCCCCTTCATATTTACGAGACAATTTTGCAGGGTATATAATTCTTGGTTGGCAGTTTTTTTCCTCCAGGGCTTTGTATATGTCATGCCATTAATTTCCTGCCAGCATGGTTTTGGCAGAGTAATCTGAACTTAACCTTAATGATTTTCCTTTGTTGGTTATTTTTTCATCTAAACCTGCCTTCAGTAGTCTCTCCTTATCTCTGGTCCGATTGAGTTTGATTATAATACATCTTGGTGTATTTCTTTTCGAATCTATCTTGAGTGGGGTTCAGTGAACATCCTGGATGGCTATCTTCTCATATTTCATGATATCAGGAAAGTTGTCTGTCAGCAGATCTTCAACAATTATCTCTATGTTTTCAGTTATCACTCCTTGTTCTGGGACTCCAACACATTCATATTATTTGTCTTGACAGAATGTCACATAACTTAGTGATTCTTCATTTTTATTGAATCTTTTGTCTGGATTTTCCTTATGTATGCTGGTGTTGTTTAGTTTGTCTTCAGTCTCACTTACTCTGCTTTCCTTTCTTCAATTCTGCTCCTTTGACTTTCTATTGAGTTGTCAAGCTCAGTAACTTCATTGTTAATCTGTCTAACTTCAGATCATTGTTGCTCAAGCATTTCATGCAACTTGTTTAGTTTTTCAGAGTGTGCTGTGCCACTTTCACTTATCTCTTTCCTGATATCTTGGATAATGCTATACATCATTCTTTTGTATTCTACCTGCAATAATTGCAGAAAGTCTTCTTCCTGTGGGAAATATTTTGACTCTTTGGAGTTTTCAGAAGCTATGGTAGTCTGCTTCTTTAGATGTTTAGAAATCGATTGTTGTCTGTGCACTGTCTGAAGGTCTTTGCAATTTGCTTTTTTAGTTACACTACTTTAAGTTGTATCTATAGATATTCAAATTGTTGCTGGTTTGGTTTCTGTAGCCTCAGTATACTGGATGACCTTTTATGTTTGGCTGTTTTGGAATTGAGATGGCATTTCTCCTGGATAGCCAATGACCTTAAGCACTGTGATCTACTGTCTGGTACAGGGTCTTGGGCCATAGCATTTGCCTACCTGGTCCCACACTAGTCCAGCCCACTCACCACCCATGCCTTCTCCCTGTCTGTGCCACCTCCCTGGGTGTCATGGATTGAATAGTGTCCCTTCAAAAATATGTATAGCCATGTGGCTGGGCCATGATTCACAAAATTTTCTGATTGTCCTCCATTTTGTGATTTTACTGTGCTGTATGTTAAAGGAGTAGGGGGGTACTGTAACACCCTTTATAGGATTACCTCCCTGTTCCACTGTAAAGGGAGTTTCCCTGGAGTATAGCTGGCACCACCTTTAATCCTTTCATCCTACAAGAGATAAAAGGAAAGAGAAGCAAGCAGAGAATTGGGAACCTCACACCATCAACCAAGCAGCACGGGGAGAAGAGCATGTCCTTCAGACCTGAGGTTCGTATGCTAAGATGTTCCCTAGACAAAGACTGATACAACACTGGAGTTTCCTCCAGACCTGACCAGGGGGAAAGCCTTCCCCTGGAGTGGACATCCTGAATTTGGACTTGTAGCCTACTGGACTGTGTAAGAATAAAATTTCGTTTGTTAAAGCCATCCACTCTGTGGTATTTCTGTTAGAGTAGCACTAGCAGACTAAAACATTGGGTCATGGTCAATCCCATGCATCCTCCCCAGTTCAAGTTATGTGCACTCCCTGGGATCTCCTCCTTAGACTGTGTGCACTCCCCACTGCCATCTCCCCATGCTGCACTCATTCCTCAGGCCGCACTTGCTCCCTGGCCCCTCTTCTCCAGACTGCATGTACTTTCCCAGTGCCACCTCCCCAGGCTACACTGACTGCCCCACAGTGGTGACCTGGAACCTATGGATTCTCTGGTTCTGCCTCCCCAGGCATGGTCCCTCCACTGAGCTGGGCTAAGCTCACTCCCTGGCACCAGCACCAGTTACTTGCAGTGTGTGGCTCTCTGGAGCTGCCTCCCCAGGCTGTGCTCACTGACCCACATCAGCTTCCTGGAGCACATGGGCTCTCTGGAACTGCCTCCCCAGTCAGCACTCACTCACCTACAACAACTACCTGGAGCATGTAGGCTCTCAGGTGCAACCTCACAGGGCCACACTCACTACCCATGCCAGCAACCTGGAGTGAGACAACTCTCCAGTGCCATCTCCCGGGTTGCACTCAGTCTCTCATGGCAGCTAGCTGGAGCATATGAGCTCTCTGGTGCCACCTCCCCATTCACATTCACACTCCCACAGTAGCTACCTGGTGTGCATGGGCTGTCTGGTGCTGCCTCTCCATTGAAACTCACTTCCTCACAGCAGCTACTTGAAGAAAATGAGCTTTCCTCCCTTCCTTCCTCCCTTACTCCCTCCCTCCCTTTCTCCCTTTCCTTCCCTCCCTCCCTCCTTCCTTTCTCTCTCTCTTTCCTCTCCTTCTCCCTCCCTCCCTCATTTTCTTCCTTTTTTTGCTTTGTGTTTCTTCATTTCTTAGTCATTTACCTTCATTTATTAGTATTTACCTTGTTTTCCTGTCTCCAGAATATTGGCACTGTGTGACACTGTATCCCTTCTAGCCAGGACATACTGCACAGCCTGAAAGATGTGTCCAAAGTTTTTACAGCAGCACTAGTGAGAGACCTGTGGGCTTTTGTTTTCTTTTTTTTCTACCCCAATTTTTCTCTAGCCATTGTTTTCTTTTTCATTTCTTCTTTTCTTTTCCTTTTTTGTTTTGCTCCATTTCTTGGTTTCTTATCTCTCCATTCCAGTGGCAAACTTCATTAGCACATTTTTTTTTCTTTTTTGCTTCTGTTCCTCTCTCCTCTTTCCCATACCCATTTTATCTCTACACATCACAATTCCTCCCCCTTTCCTGCTTACCTTCATGTGCACCAAACATTACACTCCTGAGAATCACAGACTTGACTACCACTATGTTCCCAGAACTGACTCCCAGTCCACCCTGTCAGCACTAGTACATGCTGCAAACAATCCATCCCAACCATCTGTCTTTAGCTGGATCTTCCCTGCTGTAACATACCTGAGTGACTGTCCCTACCTGTTTGGAAAAGGAGGTGAAAAGTATCATGATCACAGATGGCAAACAACAAAAAAGCGCAGTCCACCTCCTGTGATATTACCAAATAAAACAAAAAGCAGGAAAAGATAGGTCTGTAACCAATAAACAAATACAGTAGCTATTGAATGTCCTGAAGACAGCGGACAATGTCAAAGCATGTAAAAACAGATAGACAGACAGGCAAACAAACAAAAACACAGGGCACTATGGTTCAAGTAGGCATTCAAAATAATATATCTGATAACTTTCCAGTAGAAGAAAAGATACCACAACTACCTACCTTCAAATCTCTAATATTCAGAGCTATTCAAGAATTGAAGCAAAAGTAGACAAAAATGAGGAATAGACAAATTCATGGAAAAGACAGAGAAATTCATTGAAAGTACATACAAAAAAATGGAATAATTCAGGAAAATAATAGAAGAACAAATTGGTAAAATAAATTCACAACTCAAAATAATACAAAAACAACAATTTGAAATACATGAGATCAAAAAGATTCCAGAAATGAAGAGTGTCATAGGAGGGCTGAGGATAGGTTTCAAATAATAGAAGACAGGATGGGTGAAATTGAAGACAAACACTGTATTTGAGGAAAAACCAGGAAAAAAGAGTGAAGAAAAGTGAAGAAGCCCTGAGAACTGTGTGCGATATAATCAAAAGCAAAAGTTTGCTTGTGATCAAATTTTCAGAACAGGGGGAGAAAACAGAAAACACATACAGGATCATTGAAGAATTGCTGACAGAAAACTTCCCTGATATCATGAAAGATGAAAAGCTGACCATCCAAGAAACACAACAAACCACACCAAGGGTAGATTACAAAAGCAAATCACCGAGGCATATCATAATTCCACTAGCTGAAATGAAAGACAAAGAAAAACTTCTGAGAACAGCTCAAGAAAAACAAAAAGTCACACACAGAGGACAAACACTGAAAATAAGCTCTGAACATTTGGCAGAAACCATGCAGGTAACAATTCAATGAGATGACATATATAAAATCTTGGAAGAAAAAAATTGCCAAGAAAGAATAATACATATCCTGCAAAACTCTCGTTCAAATATGATGAAGAAATTGGGACATTTCCAGATGTAGTGAAGTTAAGGGAATATATAAAAACCAAACCAAACTTACAAGAATTATTAAAGGGAATCCCTTGGACTGAGAACCCATTCTTTTCCAATGCACTTAGAATACTCTCCCAAATAGACTATATCTTAGGCCACAGTGCAACCTTCAACAAAATCCAAAACACTTGTACAATATGAAGTATCTTCCCAGACAACAACAAAATCAAAGGAGAAATTAACAACAGGAACTACAAGGGAAAAAAATCAAATATATGAAAACTGAATAACATCTGGCTGAAAAACAACTGTGTAATAAAAGATACCAAAGATGGGATAAGAAATTTCAGGAAACAAATGAGATTGAAAATACATCATACCAAAATCTTTGAGACACAGCAAAGGCATTACTCAATGACCAATTAATAACAAGAGAAGCATACATAAAAAAAGGAGAAAGGGATAATACCAAGACTTAGCTACACAACTCAAATACATATAAAGAGAGCATGAATAGATGCCCACAGCTACCAGATAGTAGGAAACAATAAACATCAGAGCAGAAATAGAAAGCAATAGAAAGAATCAACAAATTCCAAAGTTGAATCTTTGAAAGGATCAATCAAATCCACAAATCACTAGCCCAAATGACAAAAGAAAAACAGGAGAGGACTTAAATAACCCAAATAAGAAATGAAATGAAATTGGGGGCATTACAACAGACCCAAGTGAAATAAAAAGGATCGTAACAAACTATTATGAAAAACCATACTCCAGCAAATTTGAAAACCTAGAGGAAATGGATAAAGTTCTATAAACACAATACCTACCCAAACTAATACAAAATGACCTTGAAAATAGAAACAGACCCGTAACAATAGATTGAAAAGTAATTACAAAACAAATTCTCCTGACACCAGTAAAAAAGACCTGGCTCAGATGGCTTCACTGGACAATTCTACCAAACATTAAGAGACCAGCTTACAACATTGCTACTTAAACTATTTCAGAACATAGAAAAAGGGCAGGGATAGTTCCAAACCGATTCCATGAAGCCTGAATAACCCTGACACCAAAACCAGACAAAGACATCACAAAAAAATTACAAACCAATATTTCTCCTGAATATAGATGTAAAAATTCTCAACAAAATCCTAGTCAACAGAATTCAGCACCATATAAAAAAAAATAATACACCAGGACAAAGTGGGATTTATACCAGGTACACAAAGATGATTCAGTGTTAGAAAATCAAGGTAATCCACCATGTAAATAAAAGGAAAGAAAAGAAGCACTTGATCAACTCAATCAATGCAGAAAAGGCATTCAACGAAGCCCAACACCTATTCCTGATCAAAACGAACAAAAACTCAATAAAGGGAAATTTCTCAACATACAAATGGGCATCTATGCATAAACAACAGCCAATATCATCCTTTTTATTTTTATTTTTTACTATTTTCATTTATTTATTTTGAATTTTAGAAATATTTAATCAGTTTAAACTTACACAGAAACATCCCCACAAAATGTAATTAAAAATTAAACCAAGTCTAATGCAAATGCTTCTGCATTTCGTAGGTCATTTAAAACCAAATTATGTGTCGTCTACCTTCATTACATCTAGTTAACCAATCTAATCTGTTTCAGAATGAAGCAGTTAACACTGATGAAATCATGTTCAAATACTGTTCCTTCAATTTGGAAACTCTGGCGGCATTGTGATTAAGTGCTATGTGGTTAAGTGCTCCCTAGAAACTATGGAGCAGTTCTGCTCTGTCCTTTAGGGTTGCTGTGAGTTGAAAACGACTCAACAGCACTGGGTTTGAACTTTGCACAGAAAACAATGTCACCCATATGTTAAAACAATGAGTATCAGCAAACTTTTGAGTCGCTCTCTGAGTGCTTCTAAAATAGACTTTTGTGGGAGACAATCTTTAGGAGTAAGAGGCAGAGCAAATTTCATCACTTTACACTATGTACTAAATGCAAAGTCAGTAGCTTTCAAAAGAGTATCTAAACAGAAAACAGGTGGCTAAAAAAGGATTTAAACACACTATATCACCATTAATTGATAGAGCTCATCCACCTTTTCATCATACAGACTTGAAATGAAATCACCTAAATACACAGATTTCAAATAGGTGTATATTGAATGTACCCGACAACACCTATCCCACCCTCTCCAGCCACACCCATCTCACCTCTGGACCGGAGCTGCTCCCACAGCCTCATGGATATGCTTAAGCCAAGAAGCACACCCTGACCAGCATCATTCTGTCTTTTGGTCCAGTCTAATCTTTGTCTGGAGAGGTGGCTTTGGTCCTGGTTTCAGCTCAGGCTAGGAGAGAGTCCAGAAGCCCTGTCCTCAAGAGACCCTCCAGGTTATTGCTGGGACCAGTTGATGCTATTTAGATGGCAGCTTTCTATCTTTTTAGAGCCCAGATGCCCCTCAACAAGTGAGATGCAGAATATTTTCTTAAAAAGAAACAGAACACAATTATGCCAATTGACCTAGGTAACCCCTGAAACCATGGCCCCCAGGTCCCCACCCCAGCTACTCTGACCTTTGAAATGTTGGGTTACATTTAGGAAACCTCTTAGCAAACCCTTGTTGAGCAGGGGTTAAATGCTATGGCTGCTAATCAAAAGGCCGGCAGTTCGAATCTACCAGGTGCTCTTTGGAAACTCTATGGAGCAGTTCTACTCTATCCTGTAGGGTTGCTATCAGTCAAAATTAACTTGATGGTAATGTGTTTGGATATTTATTTATTTATTTGTTGGTTTGTTTAATCTATGAAAACTCCTCTCCCTCCCTCCCCTCTCTTGTGACCATCAAAGATTATTTTCTTCTGTCCTTAAACCTTTTCTCAAGTCCTTGTAATAGTGGTCTTATACAATATTTGTCCATATGAGAATAATTTCATTCAGCACAACGTCTTCCAGATGATGCCATATTATCTGATATTTCCCAAGATGATCATTGTTCTTCATCATTGTAGAGTATTCCATTATGTGAATATGCCATAGCTTGTTTATCCATTCACCTGTTGATGAACACATAGGTTGATTTCATTTTTTTGCTGTTTGTGGACTGTGCCACAATAAACATTGGCTTGCATGTATCTGTTTGTGTGGCAGCCATTTCTCCTCTAGGATATATTCCAAGAAATGAGATTGCTAGATCATATTATATTTATTTCTCTAGCTATTTTTTTGAATGACTCAGTGAAAATGTACATTCCTGTATAAATTTACATGCCCACATATATGCAGCTTCCACTGCTCTCCGTGCCCGGTGACAGCACGCTATTCCTCTCTGCTCCATACATGTCTCATCCTCCCATCTGTCTCCTTTCCCCTCCTCTCCACTCACTCCCCTTATTCCAGCCAGAGGTCAGCAGGATGATATCCTATAGATGCATGGTACCATAAAGTGAATCCAATATATGGTCACTCTTCATCACCAAGTCCAATCAATTCATGTCTGAAGAGTGGAACTTCATTATGACTTATGGGCAAGGGCAGCATCAGGGCCAGGAGCCATGCTCCCAGAAGAACCCTGAAGCCGTTGGACCATCAATGGCAGTCTTTTAGTGGAGATCTGAGGGTGCACCCCTTTTTATACTTGTGTTGGCAGTGAGACTCAACTTTGTGAGCTCCATCCCGACTGTTACAGGTGGTAGCCGGGCACCATCCTGTTCTTCTGATCCCAAGTCTATGTAGGCACCCATTCATGTGGGTCTCTCTATCTTCTGGGTTGTCTTTACCCCATGTCATTTTGGTCCTCGGTGAGCATCTGTTCCTGTTGAGTTGGGACCATTTGCTGTGCCCTCAGATGGCAGCTTGGCAGCTTTTAAGACCCCAGATGCCACTCACCAATGTGTGGTGCAGAGAGCCCTCTTAGCAAAGAGCTGGTTGTGTCAATTGGCCTCGATTTCACCTAAGAGCATGGTCCCCTACCTCCTGCCCCAGCTACTCTGTCCTTGCAATATTGGGTTAAGATGGAAGGAGTATTCAAGTTATGATGAAGTCCACTTAACATTGTTCTTGTTTCTAATGTGTGCTATCACCGATTTCACCCAACCAAATTTCTACCAACTATCTAATCTAAACCCTCCCCCCTTCGCCCTCCATCCCTTCCCTCCCTTGCAGTCATCAAAGAATCTTTTCTTCTATACATAAATCTGTTTTTGAGATCTTATCGTAGGGGTCTCATACAATATTTGTCCTCTTGTTGCTGACTAATTTCACTCAACACAATGTCTTCCAGCTCAAACCAGGTTATGAGATGTTTCCTGGAATCATCATTATTCTTTATCATTGTGTAGTGCTTCACTGAGTATATATACCATAGTATACCAATCCATTCCTCTGTTGTTGGGCATCTGGATTGATTCCATCTTTTTGCTATCATAGACTGTGCTGCGATAAACATTCTTGTGCATGTGTCCATTGGTATCAATGGCCTTGATTCTGTAGGATATATTCCAAGTAGTGGAATTACTGGGTCAAATGGTATATCTAGATCTATTTTTTTAGGGGAGCACCAGATTGCTTTCCAAAGAAGCTGGACCATTTTGCAACCCCACCAACGGTGTAGGAGAGTTCCACTTTCTCCACAGCCTCTCCAGCATTTGTTATTTTGTGTTTTTTTGGATCATGGCCAATCTTGTTGGGGTGAGATGGTATCTCATTGTCATTTTGATTTGAATTTCTTTAATAACTAAAGATTGTGAGTATGTCTGCATGTGTTTTTTGGCTGCATGGATCTCCTCTTTCGAGAAATGTCTGTCTGTCTCCTTTGCCCATTGCTTAATTGGATGATTTATTTTCTTCTTATTAATATCTTGTAGTACCTTATAGATTATGGAGATCAGGCGTCAGTCTGGCGTAGAGTTGCCAAATATTTTTTCCCATTCTGTAGGTGGCCTTTTAACTCTTGTGATAAAGTCTTTGGATGAGCAAAAGTGTTTGATTCTTAGTAGTTCCCATTTATCTGTTTTTCTTTTACTAGCCTTTTAAGAGAGTACCAAACTGATTTCAAAGGTGGTTGTAACATTTTACATTGCCAACAGCTGTGTAGAAGAGTTCCAATCTCTCCACAACCTTTCCAACATTCATTGTTTTGTGTTTTTGGGATTAATGCCAGCCTTGTTGGGGTGAGATAGTATCTCACCATAATTTTGATTTTGATTTCTTTGATGGCTAATGATTGTGAGCACTTCTTCATACATCTTCTAGTGTCCTAGATGTCTTCCTGAGCGAATTGCCTGTTCATATCTTGGCCCATTTTTGAATTTATTTTTTTTCTTACTGTGGTTAAGTGAAAGTATACAATCGAAATTAAATTTGCATGCCTGCCTAACTGCAGCTCCTTCTGCTCTCCTTGCCTGGTGACAGCACACACCTTCTTTTTGTTCTCTATATATCATATCCTCTTAGCACTCTCCTGTCCTCTCCTCTTCTAGCCTCACCTCTCCCTTCTAGTGAGAGGCCAGTAGGACAGCATTCTACAGATGCATAGAACCATAAAGTACACACAGCATATGGTCATACTGTGTCCCTGAGTCCAGTCCATTCCAATCCGAAGAGTAGACCTCGGTTACGTTTTCTAGTCAGGGGCAGAAGCAGGTCTAGGGGCCATGCTCCCAAGGGAATCCCCAGGCCTCCAGAATATCAGTTGCAGTCTTTCAGTGGAATTATTGAGGTGCACTCCTCTTTCTCTTGTGTTGCCACTGGGACTCGACACTGTGCGCCTTATCGCAGGCTGTCTTTGGTGGTGGCCGGGCACCATATGATTCTTCTTGTCACATTTTGAAGCAGTCACCCATTCACATGGTTCTTTCTGTCTCTTGGGCTATTTTTCCCTCATGTCTTTGTTGTTCTGGGTGATCATCTGTACTGGATGTGTTGGGACCATTTGGTGTGCCTCAGATGGCAGCTTGCTAGCTTTTAAGAACCCCGATGCCGCTCACCAATACAGGGTGCTAAAGAGTTTCTTATTGGCTAGTTATGCCAATTGGCCTCCATGTCCCTTGAGAGCATGGTCCCCTGACCCCCGCCCCTACTACTCTATCCTTGCAATATTGAGTTAAGATTAGAAGACTTTTCAGTTTATGTTGAAGCCCAGCTAAGATGATCTTCTTTCTGTTGTGTGCTGTCACTGATTTCACCTGAGAAAATTTCTGTCAACTATCTAATATATGATGAGCCCTCTCCCTCTCACCCCTCCCTTGTAACCATCGAAGGGTCTTTTCTTCTGTACACGAGTCTGTTTTTAAATCCTTATAGTAAGGGGTCTCATATATTTGTTCTTGTGCCACTGACTGATTTTACTCAGCATGTCTTCCAGTTGAAACCAGGTTATGAGATGCGTTCTAAAATTATCATTGTTCTTCATCACTGCACAGTGTTCCATTGAGTATATGTATCCTAGTTTGTTTATCCATTCATCTGTTGTTGGGTGTCTGGGTTGATTCCATCTTTTTACTATTATGGCCTGTGCTGTAATAAACATTCATGTGGCTGTATCTGTCCACGTGGCTGCTTTCATTGTGTAGGATATCTTCTGAGCAGTGGGATTACTGGATCAAATGGTATATCTATTTCCAGCTTTTTAAGGAAGTGCTAGATCGCTTTCGAAACAGGTTGTATCATTTTGCAATCCCACCAGCAGTGTAGGAAAGTTCCAATTTCTCCACAGCCTCTCCAGCATTTGTTGTTGTGTGTTTTTTGAATCATAGCCAACTTTGTTGGGGTGAGATGGCATCTCATTGTAGTCATTGGATAAACAAACTAGGATACATATACTCAATGGAACACTGTGCAGTGATGAAGAACAATGATAATTTTAGAACGCATCTCATAACCTGGTTTCAACTGGAAGACATGCTGAGTAAAATCAGTCAGTGGCAAAAGAACAAATATATGAGACCCCTTAGTATAAGGATTTAAAAACAGACCCGTGTACAGAAGAAAAGACCCTTCGATGGTTACAAGGGAGGGGTGAGAGGGAGAGGGCTCATCATATATTAGACAGTTGACAGAAATTTTGATTTGAATTTCTTTAATAGCTAATGATTGTGAGCATTTTGGCTGCCTAGATATCCTCTTTAGAGAAGTGTCTGTCCATCTTATTTGCACAGTGCTTAATTGGGTTATTTATCATTTTCTTCTTGATGTTTTGCAGTACCTTGTACATTGTGGAGATCAGACATCAGTCTGACATATAGTTGTGAAATATTTTTTCCCATTCTGTAGGTGGTCTTTTAATAATTTTGATAAAGTCTTTGGATGAGCATAAGTGTTTGATTCTTAGTAGTGACCATTTATCTATTTTCTCTTCTGTTGATGATACTTTATCAGATATTTAAGTCTGTCTAAGCTGTGTATTAAAACTTCCACTGTTGACCCTATTGTTTCTTGTGTGATCTTTATTGTTTTAGATTTGCTATTTCGGTCTTTTATCCAATTTGAGGTAGTTTTTGTGTAAAGTATGAGATGTGGGTCTTGTTTCAATTTTTTGAGGATGGATATCTGATTTTGCTAGCATCATTTGTTAAACGGACTGTTTTTACCCCAGTTTACAGTTTTAGGGCCTTTGTTGAATATCAGTTGTCCATAAGAGGATAGTGGCATCTCTGGGGTCTGAATTTTGTTCCATTGGTCTCTATGTCTCTTTTTGTACCAGTACCAGGCTGTTTTGACTGCTGTGGCAATGTAATAGGTTCTAAGGTTGGGTAGTGTGAGGCCTCCCACTTTGTTCTTCTTCTTCAGTAGTACTTTACTTCTCTGGGGTTTCTTCCCTTTACAAAGAACGTTGGTGATTTCTTTCTCCATCTCATTAAAAAATGTCACTGGAATTTGCATTGGGATTGCATTGTATATGCAGAGTGCCGGCTCCAAGTCGATGGGACTTGGCTGGCTTCGCTTGGGTAAAATAGATATTTTCACAATGTTAAGTTTTCTTATCCATATGCAGGGTAAATTTCTGCATTTATATAATTCTCTTGATTTCTTGCAGTAAATTCTTGTATTTCTCTTTGTACAGGTCTCTTATTTCTCTAGTTAGATTTATTCCTAGGTATTTTACCTTCTTGGGGGCCATAGTAAATGTTATTGATTTGGTGATTTCTTCCTTGATGCTCTCTTTGTTGCTATAAAGGTATCCTACTGATTTACTTATGTTTATCTTATATCCTGATAGTTTGCTGAACTCTTCTATTAGCTCAAGTAGTTTACTGGTGGATTCTTTAGGATTCTCTGCATATACAATCACATCATCTGCAAATAGGGAGATTTTTACTTCATTTCTGCTGATGCAGATGCCCTTTATTTCCTTGTCTAATTGCTCTGGCTAGAACTTCCAGGACAATGTGGAGTAGAAGTGGTGAGAATGGGTTTCCTAGTCTAGTTCCTGTTCTCAAGAGGAATTCTGTCTGTCTCTCCCCATTCTTGATGATATAGGTGGTTGGCTTTGTGTAGATGACCCTTACTGCACTGAAGAATTTCCCATCTATTCCTATTTTGCTGAGAGTTTTTAGCATGAATGGGTGTTGGAATTTGCCTAATGCCTTTTCTGCATCAATTGACAATATGAGATGATTCTTATCTTTTGTGTTATTTATGTGGTTGATCATGTTATTTGTTTTCCTGATGTTAAACCAGTCTTGCATTCCTGGTATAAATCCAACTTGGTAGTGATGAATTATTTTTTTGATGCATTGTTGAATTCTATTGGCAAGGATTTTGTTGAAGATTTTTACATCTAGATTCATGAGTGATATTGGTTTGATAATTTCTTCTTTTAGTGGGATCTTTTCATGGCTTTGGCATCATAGAATGAATTTTGGAGTAGTCCATCCGTTTACATGCTATGAAATAATCTGAGTAGTATTGGAGTTAACTCTTTTCTAAAAGTTTGGTAGAATTCTCCAGTTAAGCCATCTTGGCCAGGACTTCTTTGGTTGGTAGTTTTTTGATGACTTTTTCAATTTTTCCTTTGTGATGGGTTCATTAAGTTGTTCTGCTCCTTGGATAACTTTGGCAGGTGATATGTATCTAGGAATTTTTTCATTTCCTCTAGGTTTTCAAATCTTTTAGAGTACCGTGTCTCATAGTGTTCTGTCATGATACTTTTGGTTTTAGCTGGGTCTGTTGTGACATCTCCCATGTCGTTTCTTATTTGGGTTATTTGTTTCCTCTCCTGGTTTTCTTTTGTAAGTTTAGCAAGTGGTTTATCAATTTTGCTGATCTTTTCAAAAAAACAGCTTTTGTTTTTGTTAATTTTTTCCATTCTTCGGTTCATTTAGTTCTGCTCTAATCTTTATGATCTGTTTTCTTCTGGTGCCTGAGGGGTTCCTCTGTTGCTCTCTTTCTACTTGTTTAAGATGTAGGCTTAATTCTTTGGTTTGGGTCCTTTGTTTCTTTGAGATGTGTGCATTTATAGTGATCAATTGACTCCTGAGCAATGCTTTTGCTGTATCTCATAGATTCTGGTAGGATTTGTTTTCATTCTCATTTAATTCCATAAATTATTTTGTCCTTGATTTCTTCTATAACCCATGGCTTTTTGATCAAGGTGTTGTTCAGTTTCTGTGAATTCAAATTTCTTTCTTATTTTCTTTATGATTGAATGAAAATGTACATTCCCATATAAATTTGCATGTTGATATATATGCAGCTTCCATTGCTCTCCCTGCATGGTGATAGCACACTCTTCCTCTCTATCTATGTTTTTTTTCCTGCTATTGATTTTACTTTTATGGCTGTATGATCCAAGAAGATGCTTTGCAATAATTTAATTTCATGTCCTAACACATGGTCTATTCTGGAAAATTTTCCATATGCATTGGAGGAGACGGTGTACTTATCTGTTGATGGATAAGAAGTTCTGTATATGGTGATGAGGTCTAGTTGGTTAATTGTTGCAATAAGATCTTCTGTGTCTTTACTAAACTTTTTTCTGGATGACCTGTCCATTTCTGAAAGGGGGGTTTTGAATTCTCCTACAATTATTGTGGAGTGATCTCTCCAATTTTCAATTTAATCAGTGTTTGTTTTATCTGTTTAGATGGTCTGGTATTGGATGCATAAATATTTAATGTTGTTAAGTCCTGCTTATGTATTGAAGCTTTCAGTAATAAACAGTGACCATCCTTGTCCACGATGGTGGATTTTACATTAAAATCTATTTTATCTGAGATTAGTGTGGCCATACCTGCTCTTCTATGTATGTTATTAGCTTGGTATATATTATTCTATCCTTTAATTTTCAGTTTGTTCATATCTTTGAGTGTAAGATGTGTTTTCTTGTAAGCAGCATATAGTCAGGTCATGTCTTTTGTTCCAGGATGTCACTTGTCTGTTTGTTGGAGTGTTTACATTCAGTGTAATTATTGATAAGTATATGTTTAGTGCTGTCATTTTCATGCCTTTATTTTTGTGTTGGTGTTTTCTATGTTGCTCTTAATATTCTGTTCTGGTCATTCTTCTTTTTCTCGCCTTCACTTTCTTTTTTTTATTACTATGATTGAATGAATATATACATTCCCATATAAATTTGCATGCTGACCTACATGCAGCTTCCACTGCTCTCCCTGCACGGTGACAGCACACTCTTCCTGTCTGCTCCATACATGTCTTATCTTCCCAACAGTCTCCTATCTTCTCCTCTCCACCTAATCCCCTTCTTCCAGTGTGAGGTCCACAGGACGACCTCCAAAAATGCCTAGAACCATAAAGTGCCAACACAATATGGTCACTCTGCATAACCAAGTCCAATCCATTGCTGTCTGAAAAGTTGACCTTCAATATGATTTATGGACAGGGATAGCATCAGGGCCCGGGGCCTCACTCCCAGGAGAACTTTTAGGCCCCTGGACCACAACTGTGGTCTTTTAGTGGAGATCTCAGGGTGCACCACTATTTATACTTATGTTGCCAGTGAGACTCAACTTGGCGAGCTCCTTTGTGGCTATCACTGGTGGTAGCCGGACACCATCTGGTTCTTCCAGTTACAAGTTGATGGAATGACTTTTCATCTTTTTCAGTGTAGGTTCTGTATCTGTTAAGACTACTGTATTACATTTCTTGCTTTGATATGTTTTATTGTTATGCTGCTTTGCAGCTAACCATATGCTCCCACTTGGTATTCTAAGTTTAAACCCCATTTTAACTTCTGTATATATTTTTAATTTCCTTCTTAAAGGACTATAACTACTACAGTATATCCACCTTTTTAATGTGATGATACCATAGTTTTCATGATATGATCAATGGTTCCCATCTTTTAATGTTGTAGCTTTGTGACTTCCCTAACTAAGATTGTGTCCTGCATTGCCTCCTTAAATATACACTTAATCGTTTTGTATTTTTAAACAAAGAGCTTGTTTCAGTGTTTCTTATAGTTTGGGTTTGGTTTCTATAGTCTCTAAACTTCTGTTTATCTGTGAATCTCTTAATTTCATCTTCATATTTAAAAGTCAGTTTTGCAGGATATGTAATTCCTGGTTGGAAGTTTTTCTCTTTCAAGGCTTTGAATGTGTCATCCCACTGCCTCCTTGCCAACATTGTTTCTTCCGAGAAGTCAGATGAAAGCCTGCAGTGTCTCTCTCTGAATATTAGCTTTGCTTTGAGCCTCTCTGTCTTTAAAAGGGTCTGTTTATGTTTCATTTTGTTAAGCTTGATTATAATACGTCTTGGTGTCTTTCTTTTGGGGTCTAGTTTTTGTGTCACTCGTTACATATCTTCGATATCTATGTTCTCTTCTTTTATAATTTCAGGGAAGTTTTCTGTCATCTACTCAACAACAATACTCCTTGTGTTTTCAGCTACTCGCTCCATTTTGAAGTACTCCAATTACTTGTAGAGTATTTATCTTGATAGAGTTTCGCATGTTTCTTAATGCTTCTTTATTTTTCTTATTTCTCTTCTTTGATTTCTCATAAATGCTGGTGTCAGTTCTGTTCTCAAAGTCACTAAGTCTGAGTTCTGTCTCCTCAATTCTGCTCTTTTGGCATTGTATTGAATTGTCTAGTTCTGTAGTTTTTTTTTATTGATCTGCTGGATTTCAGATCGTTGTTGTTCCATCAATTCAAATAGATTGCTTAATTTTTCATTGTTCTTTTGCTGCATTTTATTTGATCTCTAGCAGGGCTCTTGAAATAATTGTATTTTACTCTGCTTCTGATAGTTTCAGAAAGGCTTCTTCATCTGGGAATTTTTTTTGATTCCTTATTTTGGGAGTTTTCTAGAGCTGTAGTGGACCGTTTCTTTAAATGGTTAGGAATAGTTTGTTGCCTTCAGGCCATCTAGAGGCTCTGATGTTACCTCAACAGTATCTGAGATGTAGTTCTGAGAAGGGAGTTGGTTACCATCCATCTCTGTGTACTCCAGTGACTGGCCCCATTAGACTCCTTGGGATGGTAGTCTCCATCTCCTGGCTGGCAAAGATGGCTCCCTACTTATGAATTTCCTGGGGGGCTGTCAACTGACCCTATGACATTGGTCAGTAAAGACTTGCAGAGATGCTGCTGTCCCACTCAGCAGTTATTTCTCTAGGCAGTCTCCTTTTAAGAAGCTGAGAGTTGACTGACAGCTGCCAAAATCAGTTACACCATCAGGTGTGTTAGGCCTTGCCTTCTGGCTGACAACGGAAGCACCTCTTTGGCAGTCCCCAGATGCTATGATGTAGTTCAGTTAGGGAGAGGTTACGTCATTGCTGCTATCCTCAGCCAGGGTGCTCCCAGAAGGTAACACTGTCCTACCCAGCTTTTCTGCTGGAAAAGAACTTTAAGGACTGGCACTGCTTCTCAGCTTGGGAATTAACCCTTGCTGAGGCCTCTGGTTGAGTGACATTGCCGCCAAGCTGACCAAGATGGCATCCCAGCTGAGCTGCCCTTTCTGCCACAAAACCACAGAATCTATGGTGCAGCTCAGAGTAGAGAGGGTAGAGGGGCAGTGGTACCCTCAGTCAGCAGCCGGGCTCTCAAAATGTGATTATCCCATGTACTGTCTCACTGCTGCGCTATACACTGTTTACTTTAGCCCTGCAGTTCAGCATGTTTGTAGGCTAGTGCCCATCCCCTATCTCCCAGATAACAAAGACGACATCAGTTCCTACAGTCTGCCCAAGTGGTGAATCAGCAGAAGCAGGGCTCAGTGCGTACTGCCTCATCACACAAAGGTAGTTTCCTGTTTAGTGAAGCATAGTCCAATCTGACAACCATAGGCAGTATCCTAGGACTTCCTGGGTGTCCAGAGTGCTCCATTGAATTATTAATTCAGGCCTTAGTTCTCAGAGAGAGTTGAGGAGATCAGTGTCTAGTCTGCCATCTTGGCCCCACCCCCCTTGGTAATTCTTTAAATGAGCATGAGGGTCAAGGCAGATAGTCTTTACTAATTGAATTCCGATATTGTTTGATCCCTGTTTACCTGATGGCTGTCAGTCAAGGGTTGTTCTCAGATCTTAGAAGCAGTTGCCATTCCCTGGCACATGCCCCTCTTTACAACACAGCAATTTGTTCCCTCACAATCAAATAAGAGAGCAACTGCTGCAGTTTCAAGTCTCTGCTTTCTTCTATGTCTGACCTTTATAATCTCTTTTATAAAGGGTTAAGTGATTATGTCAGGCCCACCCAAACTCATAGGGAAGGGATTTACAAGGCATGTACACCAGAAGATGACAGTCATGGGGCCAACTTAAAATTCTCTTCTAGAACTTCTCTGAAAAATAGCTCATCCTATTATTTGCATAACAAAAATGTGAAGGCAGCTGCTTTCTATCAGTATCTCCATTTTGGAAGGGCAGCAGTTGATTTGAGTTGAGATTCAGCAGCCTTGAAAGACAAGCATTTTTTCCCTCGTTCTCTCTTTTTTTCCCCACAGAATCCTTCTTGAGCCCCCAAGTCAAATAGTCTGAGAAGGAGAAGTTAGCTCTGGACTGTAAGCATCTGGGGCTGGCTTCAAGAGAGTAAGCAAGCAGTTTAATGAATTACTTGATAGTGAAAGTTTTTGTCTCTGCCGGGCCAGACTTCCTGATAACCTTTCTTATATGATGGGTTATGCACCATGGAAGTTATTCAGAAAATCTTTCATTATTTACTGGATATAAAAATTTATCTTTCCTCTTTCCTTCCTTGGCTTGCCAATTCTTTTATGGGACTTCACCCAGAGGAATCCTTTACAGAAAGTGGGTCTCAAATTGCCCCTTCTGTTTACAAAAGGAATTCATTTTCCTTACTGGCTCTTATTTGCCACTGTAACTCCCCTCTTCCAAACCCTGTATTCATCCAGCCATCAAAACAGGTAGTAGACAACTTCTGCATGTCTGGTATTGTGCTAGGTGTTGGCAATAATTCAATAACTACAGTGTGATCACTGTGCTCTGAGTGATACCAGGTATGACAGAGATGTGTGCAGAGGACTGAGAACATCGAGGCAGGTAGTATCCTTGGAGGAATCTGTAGGAATTCAAGGATGTATGAATGGAGGAGTGTATTCTAGACCAAAAGGACAGTTCGTGTCCTAGAACAAAGAACATTGTTTGTTCTAGGAATGGTTAGTGATGTTCTGGGAAGCTAAAGTATGAGGATGTTCGGTTGTGGTCTTCTGCGAGATTATAGCAGGACAAGGAGTACCAGATTTCACAGGGACTTGACTGTTAGGAACTTATCTTTGAGGCAGAGGGAGTTGGTGACCCAGTTTCAGCTGGGCAGGCTCATGGTCACATTGGAGTATTAGAAAGAACATTGTAGCTTTTTAGAGATGCCAAGAATGTGTCAGTAGTTTTCACTGAAGACCATAAAATAAAGGTATAGGCCACAGGAGGCAGCCCCAAAGCAACTGCTCATAAGTCCTGGTACGATTAAGGAGCAACGTCAGTGTAAACTCCTGTTATAACCACAGTGAGACACATGAATACAATGCAATGATGCCTCCATGAGGAGAATATTGGGAAGCAAAGCTCTGTTTAATAATGTCAAATGGGGATGAAAGTTTTGACAGTGATGGTGTCTGTAAAGTAAGAGGTGGCAGAGGTTTCACTTCTGAAACCTCCTTCTCCATGAGGGCCAGGGGCTGGTCCAGCCAAACAGAGGCTTCACACAGAGAAAAGTCTTTGCTGTGGACATGACATTAAAGCAGAGTTGACTGCTACAAGGAGCGAGCCACGCAATCCTCTGGGGAGAATCCTTCCAGGAAGATGGAACAACAAATACCAAGACCCTGTGGCTGAAGGGGGCTTGATGTATATGTTGATGGAGTGGAGGTTGAGCATTAACTAAAAGGGCACTGTGGATAGAGCAGAGGGAGAGAGTAAGAGGATAGCAGGATGTGAGTGAAAAGGGCACCAGATCACAGAAGAGCCATGGAAAGGACCTGAGAATTTCCTCTGAGCATGATAGAAAGTCACTGCAGGGCTTGAGTAGGGGCCTGGTGGGACTGATATCAGGAATATAGGGAGGCAACTATGGAAGCAGGGAGACCAGCTAGGAGGTTGTCGCAGTGATCCGGGAAAAATGGTAATGGTGGCTAACACATGGCAAGAAATGCTCCAATGATAGAAATATGCTGAGGGTAGATTTACTGTTGGATTAGGTATATCATGTGATGGAAAAAGAGTAGCCAATGACTCCCTGGTTTTATTTTGAGCATTTGGGTAGTGGAATTTACTCAGATGAGGATAACTGGGAGGAGCAGTCTGGGAGTGGGAAAGCAAGAGTTCAGTATGCACTGGTAAATGGAACCTTTGAGTACGAAGTTGGTTATAGGAATATGGAGGTCAGGTAAGTAGAAATTTTGTATTCTAGAGTGTATAGATGGTATGCAAGGACTGAACAAAATCATTTAGCACAGTGTAGCCTCTGGCCACAGGTGGCTGGTCTGAATTGAGATGTAGTGTAAGTATGAAATATATACTGGATTTTCAAAGACTTAGTATGACAAAAAGAGTGCAAAATATCTCATTAATAATGTTTTCATCTGGGTTGAACAAAATATATTATTAAAAGTAATTTCACCTGTTTCTCTTCTCTTTATTTTTTATTCTGGCAACCAGAAATTTTAAATTTACATATGCAGCTTGTGTTTGGGGCTCATGTGGACATTTCCTTTTAACAGAATTGGTCTAGGAAATTATTTCAGACAAAGGAGAGGGACAAGGACAGAGCCCTGGGGTGCTACAACGTTTCAAAAGCAGAGGAAGATGAGAGTTCAAACAAAGGAGACGGAGAAGGAACAACCAATCAGCAGGTTGAAATCTAGGGGAGTGTGGTGTTCCCAAAGACAAGTGATAAAATTATTCAAAAAAGAAAGGAGTGGCCAACTGCATGTGAGGCTGCAGTGACGCCCAGTCATCTGTTTCTCACTTGCAAAGAAGCTTTGATTCAGTTGTTTAGAAGCAATTTGTTTTAGAAGCCTGGTTCGAAACGCTCACGAGAATAAGAAGTGAGGATATGAACGCAGTGAGTACAGATATGTCTTTTAATTTTTGCTTTAAAGAAGAGCAGAGAAATGGGGTGGTAACAGGAAGAGGGTTTGAAAGCAAGGAGAGCTTTGTATGCTGTGCTGCAGTTGTTGCTTCACTTCTTGAGGCAGGAGAGGCTGTTTACACGTTCCAGTCCCTAGGCTGATGGCGGTCACTGTTGTCATTCACTCTTGTTGTGTGTAGTCTCAGACTCTCTTTTTACCCCTTTCTCCCTCTGGAGATGTATAAGTAGCTTGTGGCCAGAGAGAAAGGCAAGATGGGCCTGGAACCCACCTATGTGAAACAGCAATGAAAGCTTGAGTAGGTTTGCGAGCAGACCAAACCTGGGTAGTCGGCGATATGTATGTGTTGGGCGGAATTCCAGAAACCACTTAACCTCACTGAATAATACTTTGGTCAGTCACATCAAGACTCCCAGGAGAGCTATCACAGGGCTAGGGGGGAGAAGTCTCTGCTCACCTCTTTAAGCCTTCTTCTATTTTATATACCAAACCAAAATCCATTTTCACTCACTGTGACTTATAGTGACCTTATAGGACAGACTAGAACTTCCACATAAGGTTTCCAAGGAGTAGCTTTTAGTTCGCAGCCAAGCTCTTACCACTGAGTCACAGGTGCTCTGTTATGCATACAGTAGTACTGGTGTAGGTATTGTATATAACACTTTTTCTCTGAGTCAGGGTGCTTATCAGCAACCCTCCCCCCAACAGCACACACACTCCCATTAAGAATGTCAGCACTGATTTATACAAGTTCCTATCAACTGACATGCTTTCCTAGACCTGTGTAAGTTTTACTAGAAGGCTGGATTAAATGGAAAATTTACAATTGATTCTCAGTTGATTACCTGTGCTAATAGAAAGGAACACAACAGGGACAAGTAATTCTTCTGTGACATAGACTCTTAGCTAGTGGTTAAGAGCTGTGGCTGCTCACCAAAAGGTTGGCAGTTTGAATCCCCCAGGCACTGCTTGAAAACCCTATGGGGGCAGTTCTACTCTGTCCTATAGGATCTTACCATGAGTTGGAATCAACTCAATGGCAATCAGTTTTGTTTGTTCGTTTGCTTTTGATTTGGCTGTTCTGATTTTTCATTGTATCCGACTCGACGGCACTTGGCTTGGCCAAAACATTGCTGTGATAAACAGGATTGTTTTTGTTTTTCAATATTGAAGCAAATACTTAGAGTGCAAAAAAAGAAATGAATTACAAATTTTGTTGTGATTGTTAACACTACCTTTCTGGGTATATTAATGACAAAAGAACTTGTATTCTAGGCACCACATCTCCTTATTTCTATTTTATTGTTGTTGAAAACATACCTAGCAAAACTTATGCCAGTGCAACAATTTCTACATACAATCCAGTGACAAATGATTATTACATCCTTAAAGTTGCGCGACCCTCATTTTCCACCTTTTCTGAGTTGTACCTTCTCTGTTAATATAAACTCACCGCCCCCTAAGTTTCCTTTCAAGTTGTTTTATTTTTCTAGTTTCACTGCATACAGATAATTCTTTTAAAGAGTATGATGCTCAAGGCATGCATTCTTTACTAATTAAGTGAAACTGCTGCTTGATTTATCAAAGACATCTGGGGATATTTTAGGTTTCAGGTCTAATTGTCTCAGGACAATTGCTTTTGGAGTTCAAGTGATAAACCTTGCATGCAATTTTTTGGCAAACAAGTGTGAGTATATCTATAGAGTGAAGTTCTAGCAGTGCTGCTACTGGATCAAAAGGTATGTGCATTTTTAACTTTGATAGGTATTTTTAAATTATTTTTCAGAGAGTTGGTGCAAATTACACTCCATGGAGAACAAGAGTGCCCCTTCCCTGCCTCATATCAGCAATGGCATATGATGACCCTTAAAACTTTTTTTTGTTAGTCTTATGAAGAAAAATGTTAGCTTGCTTTGTTTTACATTTATTTAATTATGAGTGGAAAGGAGCCTCTATTTTTTCATTAGCTGTTTGTGTTTCATTTTTTGTAAACATCTGGATATATGGTGGCATAGTGGGTAAGTGCTATGTTTGGTAGCCAATTGATTCGCAGTTCAATTCTGCCAGCCATTCCTTGGAAACTCCATGGAGTAGTTCTACTCTGCCCTATAGGGTTGCTATGAGTTGGACTGGACAGCAGTAAGTTTGGTTTGGTTTGGGTGGCAAGGTGGTTAAAGTGATCAGTGGCTAAGTGAAAGGTAAACAGTTAGAACCCACCAGTCACTCCGTGGGAGAAAGATGTGCAGCCTTGGAAACTGGGGGTAGTTCTAGTCTGTCCTATAGGGGCACTGTGAGTCAAAATCAACTCCATGTTTTGTTTTGTTTTGTTTTTTTTTTTTTGGCCAGTGGTGTCCTTAGCTCCTTTTTATATCAATTTTTTCTTTTATTACTTTATATGAACTCTTTACAGACTAAGGAAACACTGGTGGCATAGTGGTGAAGTGCTGTGGCTGCTAACCAAAAGTTTGGCAGTTTGCATCCACTAGGCACTCCTTGGAAACCCTATGGGAAAGTTCTATTCTGTCCTATAAAGAGTATGGAACCAACTAGATAGCAACAGGTTTGGTTATGGTTTTGACAAATTAAGAAAATTGGCCCCTACTCTGGCATATGTCTTGCAAGTATTGTTTCTTTGTTAGTCCTTCTTTCAGTGAATTTGCTTTCTTTTGGCAAAAACTTTAAAATTTTTGTGTCGTTAAATATCTGAATCTTTTCCTTTGTGGTTTGAATGATAATCAAGACAATTTCGCCTCCATGAACCTCCAAAACTAACAGGCCCCAACACAAAACAACACATGCAGTTATTTTTCTTTCTTTCTTTTTTTTTTTAAAAAATACTTTATTGAGATGTAATTAGCATACAATACAGTTCAACCATTTAAATTTTATAATTCAATGGTGCAAAAATCTTGAATATACCACAGACTTCCAGAAAAAGACACAAATCTGTCTTAGAACAAGTATAGCCAGAATCCTCCTTAGAAGGAAAGATGGTGAAACTTCATCTCATATGCTCTGGACCTGTTGTTAGGCGAGAACAATCTTTGGAGAAGGAGATGATGCTTGATAAAACAGAGGGTCAGCAAAAAGGGAGGAAGACCTCCAAGGCGTTGGACTAACATGGTACAGGGCCAGGCAATACTGATTCTGTTATACATTGGATCACTATGAGTCAGAGCCAACGTGATAGCACCTAACAACAAAAATAAATATATTCATAGAGTTGTGTAACAATCACCACAACCAAATTTAGAGTTTTTTTATTATCTAAAAAAAAACATACCCTTGAGTTATAATCTCCACCATCTTCATCCCAATCTGCCCCCAAAACCCAAGTCCATTTCCATTGAGTTCGTTCTGACTCGTAGCAACCCTAAAGGACAGAATAGAACTTCCCCTTTGGGTTTTCAAGGTACGTCTGGTGGATTTGAACTGCTGACTTAGGGCTAGTAGCTGAACTCTTACCCATTGCACAACCAGGGCCACAATCCAACCCCTCAAGCCCTGAGGAATCACTGTTTACTTTCTGTGTTTATATATTTGTCTCTTTTGGACATTTCTTGTAAATGGAATTATTGCCCTTTCTTTTTTAAAGAAGTATAATTATCTTGAATGGTGATTTGCTTTGCATATCTTTTCTTGAATAGTTTAAGATTCTAACTAAGATGGGGGAAATTATTGTGTTATGCCTTGAGGATCAACTGACGACCCTTTAACTTTTCACTCTGTATTGAATTTTAGTGATTCTACTATGGCTCAACAACTGAGTGACATTTCTGGAGATGTGGAAGCTCTGGAGGCCAGTGATGAGGGTAAATAACCCCCTAAAACCATAACTCGAATTAGATTTCGTTCCTATGTTTAGCCTTTAGAAAAACAGAATCAAGCCACAAGAAAAAACAAGTTCATCTCAAATTCCTGATAACATTAGATTCAGTTGTTTCCATTTAGTTTTCAGTCTTGTAACATTTTCCATCTCCAGTTCTGATAATGGAAATATTCCTGTGAATCCCTACAGTATGCTTTGGGAAGGATTACTAAATTTAACTTACTAAAGCATTATCAGAAAAGATCAGCTTAATGAGAAAAAGCCATCAGAACAGGTCATGATCTGAGAGATTGAACTGAAGTTATCCTGTAGGTAGAAATCTGGATCTAACCAACAGATAGGTTTGTGATTTGACGTGTAAAGGGGTAATAGATACGATAGACAATACCATGGACTCTGTGAAATAGGATTCAATTGAGAAGAATTCTCTTTTAAAACACTTATTCAGCGGTGTATCCACTGTCTACATTGTGATCCTACACATGAGTGGTAGGTGTCTCTGACCAGAATAATAAAAAAGGAGACAGAAGTCACTAAACAACGATAAGCTTTATTGACATGCACACAAGAAGAGCAATCACAGACATAAAGTGAGACATTGAGTTTAAAGATAGAACTGAACCTAGCCACTCATTGGCGTGTTGTTTAATTTGGAGCTGAGTTTTCTTTAATTTTATGGTACAGAGATCTTGGTTTGGAAGGACAGAGAAGTGGGGAACCTCCTTGTGGCTTCTTGGAGGCTTGATTTCACTGACAATGAAAGGCAGGGGAGGATGGATTCCGGGGTGTGGATCCTTGAAGGCAGGGCTTAGGTTTTACGTTTGTATCACCATTGTTTAACATCAGTAGTCTGTGAGAGTGTTTAAGGCCTCAAGAGCATTTAAAGTAAATGAATTAATAAATGGAATGAATGAAAGACTCCTCACCGAGGCTGACTCAACTACCAAACCAGTTGACCTGTCTTTCTGGATCTGAGCTAGACAGATGCCTACAAAAGAAGGGGGCAATGCAGCGTATCTTGATGAAGAGTGCGCGCAAGGAAATTCCTTCCCTCTGTACTGTAAAGTTTTTCTAGAGAGTCAAGATCTTCAGGACACCTGGCATTGCAGTCTTTGTCCTTGTCATGAAGGCCCTGTCTCCTCTTCCATCTCCCCTACCACCATCAGACATTGCTCACTTCCATTTCTAACTTCCAGCAAAGAAGAAATTCAAATTTAAAGGCTTCAAAAGCTTTTTTGGAAAAAAGAAGAAAAAGGAGTCTCAAGATGCCCAGGGAGGGAGCAGACTCAAAGCAAGCTTGTCCAGTGGCAATATTTCTTCTCTGATACCAGTTCCAGCAGATCAGCTACCAGAGATTAGGTAAGCTCAGGTTCGGTGGAGGGGGATAGGGATACGGCAGAGGACAGGCAGCTAGATTTAGGCCCTCTTTGGGGAGCCAAATCACCAATGGCCTTCGGTCACAAGAATTATTGTCCTCCTACCGTGTGGGTACAAGCCTGCAGCCATTGCCAATGCAGGTCTGTGCAGGGGGTAGGGATGCCCTTGCTCTCCATTTATAGGTAGGCTTATGATCTGGGCTGCACAGATTATTAGATTGGGGCATGGTAAGTGCACACATCCCGTTCTTCAGGAGTGCTGAGTGAAAGAGTGCAGATGTATCAGATAAACCCTTCCCTGTCACAGCTAAAATAACTTCAGATGTGGAGTCTACCACTGGTACCAAGCAAGTGGTCTCTGGTTCATAGAGTAAGGGTGGCCTACATCATTTAGGAGGCTTGATCTGGTTTGCTTGCTTAGTCCCCAGACTGCAGAACTGTAACTACTGGGCAGGGACAGCCTTGTCTCAGAATGTGTGAGTTTCAGACAGAAAAGCCATCTATCTGGGTTGACACATAAGCATGAAACCACAGTGTTGCTGTAAATACAAACAAACAAGCAAGTAATCCAATAAACAGCTGAAAGCCCTTTCTCCCTTTACTCCAGGAGACTGGAGGAGATGCTGTAACTGGTCAGAGAAGTTATGGGGAAGACTAATCCCAACCACCACTGCCAACCCCATTTCTTATTCCCTTATTGTGCCCTTTCATCTGGATACCTATTACCCCTATCTGTCCCCATACCTATTGGATTCCTCTATGAAGTTCTACTTGATCTTTTTCTCCTGGCCTTAAATTCGAGACTTATCTGGACTTCCACAGAACTCACCTCTGCTGCTACCCTTTCCCTCAAAGTCCTGCTTGGTGGTATTGGGACAGTGAGCTTACTATGTTACACCGCCCCCTGCCCAACACTTTCTATAACACAGTGACCTGACAGCCATCCCGTATGTCTGCTTGGAACAGCCCTAGTGAATGCATCATATGCTGAGAATTTCAGATGGTCTTGCTAGTGGAGATAGTTCTGGAAAGAAGACTTTGTTTCATACCTCACAAATCATACTCATAGACCATTGCCTTGTACTGGTAGGTAAGACGAAGACTTGCTGTTGTTAGGTGCCTTTGAATTGGTTCCAACTCACAGTGACCCTATGTACAACATGAATGAGACACTGCCTGGTCCCGGATGGAGACTAAGAACCAAAGGGTGGAGGTGGGAGGGAGAATTCAGGCAACTACAAATTGGCTAGGACCGTATAGTGTCAATATGCTTTGGAATCAACTTGACAGCAGTGGAGTTTTTTGGTCTCTACCAAAGGTCTGCATTTCTTCTTGTCGCTTGTCTTCCCATTTCCAAAAGGTTCACTTTCTCTAATGCATTGTCCACACTAAACAGCATGTCTGTGTATGCAACTGTCTAGGGAGGAGAGTGCGTTCAAGTGTGTGAACTAGTTCACAGAGGATTAAGAGTGGTTTACTAGTGACCTAAGACAGGACCTTGTCTTTTTTTCTCTTTTTTCCCAAAAAGCCCAAATTAATGAAAAGACTCTAACTTGGGGCCCCTAAAGTTTACCTCTGATTACAGTCTGTTGCTTTATGCACTAGAGGAGGAGCACTGGAAAATGTCACTCAACTTTTATATTATAAAGGCAGGTAGGAATTTAGTAAACAGTGGCAGACATCTGCCTTCCCTTCTCCCTTGCTGGCCCACAAGCTACCCTAGAGTGGGTGCCATTGGAATGCCCATAACAGAAGACTGTTCTCAGAATATATCACGATCCAACACAGCCACATGCATAGCCATGCTCTGCAGCCAGACAGTTTCAGAGTGATATACTAGCCCTCCAGTGCCCAAGCTGCTACTCCGGTCACCATTGATGGATTTTTAGAAAACATTATAACCTACACACATGGTTTTTGTAATAAGTGCAAAGGTAATAAAAGTATTGGAAACTTAAAAATCTGTTGTTAAACAACATGGCTGAGATATGATTAATATGCCATACAATTTGTCCATTTAAAGTGTACAATTCAATGCTTTTTAATATGTTCAGAGTTGTGCAACTATCACGCAATGCCATTTTAGAACATTTTTGTCCTCCTTAAAAGAAACTCCATGCACTTGAAGCACCCACTTCCCAGTCACCCCTCCCCTCAGCCCTACACATAAAACCCATTGCTATCAAGTTGATATTGACCCATAGAGACCCTATAAGACAGGGCAGAACTGCCCCACAGGGTTTTCAGGGAACATGCGGTGGATTCAAACTGTCAACCCTTCGGTTAGCAGCTGTGTCAATGCATCACCAGGCCTAGGCAGCCACTAATCTACTTTCTGTCTCTATAGAGACGCATGTTCTGAACATTTTATACATGCAGATGGAATCCTATAGTATGTGCTCTTTGGGGTCTGGCTTTTCATTCAAGATTTTTTCAAGGTTCATCCATATTGTAGCAGTTGTCAGTGTTTTATGATTTCCTTCTTGTCTTTCGAAGACTTTGGGGTACACCTTTTTCCCACCTGACAGGAACATCTTTATAATTTTATATCTTTATTTTTAATTCAATAGCTTCATTGAGATATAATTCAGAACCTATAAAATTCACCCTTCTAATGGCAGTGGGTTTTTAAAGTATACCATTCAATTGTTTTGGAGGGTATTCATAGAGTTGCACAACGAACCATCACCACTATCTAATTTTAGGACGTTTCATCAACCCCCAAAGAAACTTTGTACCCACTCTCTGATTTGCCACCCCCAGCTCCTGCTAACCTCTAATCTACTTTATATCTCTGTGCATTTTCCTATTCCGACATTAAACGTGAATGCAATGACACAATATGTGATATATAATGCACTGTGTTCAAGTGGGCTGTAGACATGAGGGAGCCTTGGTCGTGGCACAGTGGTTAAGCGCTATGTCCTATGGTCTCTGTGGCTGTCTTCTTTCACTTAGCAAAATGTTTTCAAGGTTTATCCAAGTTATACCGTTTATCGCTAATTTTTCATTCCTTTTTCTGATAACATTTTAACTGAGATAGAATTCCCATATGATAAATTAACCCATTTGAATTGTACAAATTCAATGCTTTTTAGTATTTGACAGTTTGCAACTATCACTCCAATCTAAAAGTAGAATATTTTTGCTCCCCCCTCAAAGGAATCGCACAACCATTAGTAGTAACTTACCACCCTCCTCATCACTATTCTCCCACCTGTTCTCCAGCCTAGGCAACCACTAATCTGCCTTCTGTCTTGACAGATATGCCTATTCTGGACATTCCACATAAATTAAGTCATAAGTATGTTGCATTTTGTGACTGGCTTCATTCACTTAGCAGCATGTTTTCATGGCCATAGTACATATCAGTACTTTATTTATTCCCTTTGTTGCAGAATAATATTCCATTATGTGGGCATATCACATTTTATTAGTTGGTAGATACTGTGTCATTTCTGCCTTTTGGCTATTGTAAATAATGCTGCTATAAACATTCTTGTGAAAGTTTTGTGTGAATGTATACTTTCATTTCTCTCAGGCATGTTTCTAAGAGCAGGATTGCTGGGTCATATGGTAAATCTATGTTTAACTTTTTAAGTAACTGCCAGACTATTTTCTACAGTGGTTGCACTATTTTACACTCCCATTGTATCAGGGTTCAGATTTTTACACATCTTGGTCAATGCTTGTTATTACCTGAGCTTTGATTCTAGCCACCCTAGGAAGTACGAAATGGTATCTCATTATGATTTTAATTTGCATTGCCTTGCTGACTAATGATGTTGATCATCTTTTTGTGTGCTTGTTGGCCACTTGAATGTCTTCTCTGGAGAAATAGCTATTTAAATACTTTCTACATTTTAATTGGTTTTTTATTTTCTATTGTTGAATTACTTGTATATTCCAGACACCAATTCCTTATTAAATTTATGATTTGCAATTATCCTCCGCATTCTACGGGTTGTCTTTTCACCTTTTTATTGTAAAAATACATCTAACACTTCATTTGTCAATTCAGCATTTTTCATACATACAATTGAGTGACACAAATTACATTACTCATGTTGTTCAGCCATAACCAGTATCTGATGCCACATTTTCCATTGCCATAAAGAGAAAATGCTTCGTAAAAATTGGCACCGCTTTTCCCCTCCCTCCTGCTCTTGGTAGCCCCTAATAACTTTGGTCTCTATATATTTGGCTTACCTAGGCATTTCATATAAGTGAGATCAAACAGTATTTGTTTTTTGTGGTTCATTTACATCACTCAACACAAAGTTTTCAGGGTTTCTTCGTGTTATTGATCTATCAGGCCTGCATTTCTCTTTATAGCTGAGTAATATTCCATGGTTTGGACATAGCACATTTTGTTTATTCATTTACCTATTGATACACATTTGGTTTCTTACCACCTTTTGTCTGCCGTGAACAATGCTACAATGAATACTGATGTCTTTTCATTTTCTTGATATCAACCTTTGATGCAAAAAATTTTTTAACTTGTTGACATTCAGTTTATCTGCCTTTTGTTGCTTGTGCTTTTGGTATGATAGTTAAGAATCCACTGTAAAAAATAAAATCTCAAAGATTTTTCCTTGTGTTTCCTTGTAAGTGCTTTATACTTTTAGCCCTTATATTTAGATCTTTTGAATTATGTTTTGTATGTGGTGTCCGATAAGTATCCAGCTTCATCCTTTTGCTTGTGGAAATGCAGCTGTCTCAGCACCATTTGTTGGCAAGACTCTTCTTTCCCCCACTGAATGGTCTTGACACCCTTATTGAAAATCAGCCTTAGATGTATGAATGTAACTTTTATTCTCAGTTCTATGTCATTGATCTCTATGTCTATCCTTTGTCATTGCCACACTGTCTTTATTAATTTGTTTTCTTGTACACTTTGAAATCAGAATGTGTGACTCCTCAAACTTTCTTCTTTTCAAGATTGTTTTGTCTGTTCTTTGTCCTTTGCCCTTTGCATTTCCCTGTGAATTTTAGGACCAATGTGTGTATTTTTGCAACAGATGAAGCTAGAATTCTAATAGGGATTGTGTTTATTGCAAAGCTCAGTTTGTGGAGTATTTCCATCTTTATAATGTTAAGTCTTCTGATTCTAGAACATGGCATATTTTCCATTTATTTAGGTCTTCTTTAGTTTATTTCAGTAGTGTTTTGTAGTTTGTGGAGCATAAGTTTTACACTTATTTTATTAAATTTATCCTTCAAATTTGTTCTGTTATAAATAGAATTGTTTTCTTAATTTCCATTTTGGATTGTCTATTGATGGTGTATAGAAATACAGCTAATTTTTAGGTTTGGGTTTTGTATCCTGAAACTTTACTACATTTACTAGCTCTCTGTGTGTGACTGTATGCATTCTTTAGAGTTTTCCAGATATAAGATAACGGCATCTGCAAATGCAGATAGTTTTACTTCTTCCTGTACCTTCTATATGCCTTTTTTTTTTGTTCTCCTGTCTAGTTTCCCTGGATAGAACCTTCAGTGCAATGCTGAATGGAAATGGTGAGAGTGGATATCTTTTGCCTTGTTTCTGATCTTAGAGGAAAAGCATCTAATCTTTCACCACTACGTGAGATGTCCTTTATCAGGTTAAAAAATTCCCTTCTATCCTTAGTTTGTTGAGAGTATTTATCATGAAATGGCATTGGATTTTTACCAAATGGTTTTCTACACGCATTGAAAGGATTGTGTTTTTGTTGTTGTTTATTCTACTGACATGGCATAGTTAATTAATCCATTCCTACATGGTAAACTCAAGTTACGTTCATGCGTTAAGTCCGACTTCATCAAACTGTGTGATTCTTTTTATGTTTTGCTGGATTTGGTTTACGGTTGTTTCGTTGAGGATGTTTGCATCTATTTTCATAAGGGATATTGGTCTGTAGGTTTTTTTTTTAATTTTCTTTTTCTTTGTGATAGCTTTATCTGTCTAAAAATTTTAAAAACTAGTGGCATAGTGGGTTAAGTGCTGCATTTGCTAACCAAAAGATTGGCAGTTCAAATCCGCCAGGCGCTCCTTGGAAACTATGGGGCAGTTTTAACCTGACCGCTAGGGTTGCTATGAGTCGGACCCGACACGAATCAGTGACAACTGGTCAATATATATGTAGCCTTTCACTTATGTCTAAATTTCCCTTGATTTGTCACAACACGTAACTGTCATCAACATGGCTCACTTCCTTTTGAGAATGTATTTCCGTCTGGCTGGGTCAGAAGTTCCAATCCTCCAGGTGCTCCTTGGAAACTCTATGGGACAGTTCTAATCTGACCTGTAGGGTCGCTATGAGTCAAACAGGACTTGATGGCGGTGCGTTCGTTTTTTTTTTTTTTTTTTTTTTTTGGCAAACTGGGGGTGGGGGGGCTAACTTTGAAAACAGGATAGATGTGTCTCAGAATGTTGTGTGAAAGAGGAAACAACTGAGTAGATGAAAGTCTCCAGGATGTGGAAAGACCTTTGATATTTTAAATCAATCAAAACAAAAACACCAGAGAGAAATCACGATGTTAAAGGTCTCTCATAACTCTCACCATCATAATAGCAAGACTCAGTGCCTTCCCTCCCATGCCCATGGTTTGAATTTTATACTTTGAATGTGTGAATTATATCTTGATAAAGCGGCTCTATAAAGAAGACATGTACTCATTATTTTAAAAAATCAAGAGTACACAGAAGTGCATAAAGTAGAAAATTAACCGCTTCTTTCCCTAGTGTTGCTTCTCAGAGGTAGCCATCACTAATAATTTGGTGCATAGCCTTTCAGACTTTTTTCTAGGGACACAATCATTTATGTATGTAATATATGTGTATATATTATATGAGACTGTAGTATTATTATTATTGCTGTTTTTTCACTTCGATCTCATGGCCATTCTTCTATGTCAGCACATGTGCATACTTGCCCTCCTTTGGAGGTATCCATATTAGGCCATGGTACGGATATTTACGTGTCTTTGATTTCTGTTTTCCTTGAGCTGCTTTTACAAGATCTTTCTTTCCTATCCAGGCCAAAGAGCAACATGGGGACTAAAGCCCTATCCCACGAGAGCATTTTCATGTTGGATCCTGAACGTGAAAGATCAGCAAGTCAAATGAGCTCCTCTCCAGAGCCTAGGAGAGGCCAAACTCTTGAGGTAATAGCAGACTCAGGCATGGCTACCTGATTGGACAATATGTTCTCTCATCTGTTCTCTCTTCTCCCCTCCCAAAGGAGGAGGGAAGAATGTGGCCCTGCTCCTCAGTTGGTCCTACCTCTCAGGGCTGTTGTATACATGGGTAATCTGCTTACCTAGTGCCTGGCCCACAGGAAGGCCTTCTATGTGTTGGCCAGTGTTACCACCCATACCACATCATATCCAAGAAAGCTTTATCTCTTTTGGCAGTTGGGCTTCCCTATTAAGGTGCACGGGTTCCAACCTCCAATTGTTTTCAGTCTTCTGAAGAGTTCCTGTGTTTCCAGAACTCTACCTAGAAGGGGGCTTACTGATGTGTCTGGAGCTATGTTTGGAGATTTCCCCTGATAGGTGCCCAGAAGTACACTCTGGGTTGTGGGCTCTGAGAACACTGAGGTAACATAGAGGAATTGTTGAGAACATGGACAGCTGAGTCAGATAGGTCTATTCTTGAATTCCTGCTTTGCTGCTTATTGGCTGTGTGGCTGTGGGCTGGTAGTTTTACCTCTTCAAGGTTTCCTTTCCTCATTCACAATAGGTATAATATTAACATGTACCTCAACACGTTGCATGTGCAGACTGAATGAGATTAGGTGTGTAAAGCATTGCTGGTACTACTGTTATCTATGAAAGATGATTAAGGAAAAAACTGGGGGAGGGGCTCTATGAGACTTCAACTGTGGGATTGGGAAGGAAAGGAATTAACACATGTGGGGTTCCACCTACAGTGTAGTAAACCCTGGTGGTTTACTTGTTAAGTCCTACTGCTGATAACCAAAACGTCAATAGTTTAAATCCACTAGCACCCTTTGGAAACTCTATGGGGTGATTCTACTCTGTCCTTTAGAATCAGTTGCTGTGAGTTGGAATCTACTTGGTGGCAGTGGGTTTTATTTTATTTTGTTTTTGTTTTTGCCTATGATGTACCTACCTGGTAGTATGGTAAGTATTTTACATTTCCTCTAATTGAACCCTGATAGCCACCCAAAATAGGTTTAATTGTACCCATTTTGTAGGTGATAAAAAGACTCAGATAGATTAAAGAAATTGGTCAAGCTCACCCAGGTAATAAGTGATAGAACTGAAAATCAGATTCAGGGGTGCTGACCTCACAACCCATGGCCTTTCCATTACCCCAGTCTCTAAGATGCTGAACTTCTTTGTAGCTGCCTTGGTATGGATAAGGACACAAGTTTAGTTTCAGTAAAACGAAACATGTACATAGGATACTCTTTTAGCTGCAGCTAATCTTAAACTTGTGGTAGATATCCATTGTTCAGTCAGATTCTTCTGGAAATCTGATCCAAAAATTCAGTTAACAGCAGCTACCTTCCTCCTGGAACCCTGGTGGTACAGTGGTTAAGAATCTACCTGGTAATCAAAAGACCAGCAGTTCAAATCCACCAGACACTGCTTGGAAACTCTATGGGACAGTTCCACACTGTCCTAGAGTGTTCCCATGAGCCAGAATTGATGCAATGGCAACAGGTTTGTTTTGTTTTTGTGCTCTGGGATAGTTGATCTGGCCCCTTCACAAAAGTCCCAGTGAAGCCTGGCAGTAATAAAGGGATACTGGAGACCTTGATAAAGAGTACCCTAGAGGCAGAACCTTGGCAGGCCCATACAATGGCCCCTTTTCTTTGGTTATAGAGTCTGAAGGCCATCTGTCCTGAGCAGGAGTACAGCCTACCACGAACACAAGCATGTGCGTTCCATGACAACAAGATTTTGCTTGGTATTGCTATAGGCTCAGTGCCAGGAAAAGGGTATCGCACACAGCAGATGCTTACCTACTATTTCTTAAAGAGAAAATCAGTGATCTTTATCCACCCCAAGAGGACCATGGCAGGAACCAATGCCTCAGAGTTGAGTGTACTATAAGCTTCACACTGGAGTCAACTAGATCAGTCTGATGAACCTCAAGGAAAAAACAAATGGTTATTTTGTATACCTTTAGGGAAAATAGCAAAGTGGTTCTAACCAAGAGTAGGTCTTTCGATTTTATAAAATTACCAGCAAATTGACCTGGAGAGGATTAAAATAAGCAACCAACTCAGTCAAGATCCAATCCAGAAAATGTCAGGAATAATATGAGGAAGGATTGTAGCTTGGACACAGAGCTCAGATTATAACTAAAACACTCAACTCCAGGAGAAACAGATTCTGAGAACCACAGTCAACATCTAATCAAGGGGCAGAGTAAAACAAGATCTGTAGTTGGCATCAGTAGGAAGATAACACCAGGAATCTGGATTTGAACTGACACACCATAACAAGTTTCTGCCTTTGTTTGGGGATTGGCAAAAGCATGTAGCAAGCCAGGGGGTAAAACCAAGGCTATTGCTCTTTGGTCTGAGCTAAGCTTTAGAAATAAAAGACAAAGGCGGTAGAAGATCTCTCCCAGCCAGATATTAATCTGAGGTGGAGGGGCATGGTTCTGAGTCCTCAGCCATTAAACAAGAGGAGAACACTAGTCGCTCGGAGAAATTGCACTGGTTTCAACCTTTTCCTCCTCTCCACTGGTGACAGACACCACCACTTCACCCTTGCCAACACAGCAGCAGCTCAACTCTTGCCCGACCTGACACAACCACTGAGAATGATGAGGAAATCTTTGTGAGTGGTGGATCACCTACAAGCTGTCAAAACAAGCCTTCATCCCACAAAGTCTTGACAACAAGAAAGGTGAGTTAGCCCCATCTGCAGAGGCAGGTGGGGGGCCACATGTCAGAGCTATAATTTCTTCTTCCACTTCTTCCTCCAGCTCTAGGTCAACAGCAGAGGGCCATTTGGGCTGCCATGCTCAGCTTTTGATATGCATTTTGATTTACATTTTCCATGTAATTCTATAAACCAAGTGATCAGCATTTTTATTTAAAGGCAAATGGAAGATAGTATACCAGAAAAAAAGTAATAGTTGCAGATGTCTTCTGTTATTTCGGAGCTCTGTTGGCACAGTGGTTGAAAGCTTGACTGATAACCAAAAATTCAGCTGTTCACATCTCCCAACTGCTCCTTGGAATACCTATGGGACAATTATACTGTGTCTTATAGGGTACTAATGAGTAGTAATGGACTCCACAGTAACAAGTTTGGATTTGGTTTTTTGTTTCTGTTATTTTAGGAAGCAAATAATACAGCTTTCTACAAAGATAAATGCTTTACTATTACAAACCCCCAAATATCAAATAATAAAGCATGTAGTAACATTGAATAACCATACATACATATGAAAAAACAGTTGGTACATGAAAGGGTATATGCATGTATTTCATATGTCAAGCTTGTCAATCAAATAGCACCTATCAACAATTTGCAAATTAGTAAACTATGCTCACATTGAAACTCTCATTCTGATTGTTGTTATACCTGATAAAGGCTTTTGGGAAGAATTAGGGTTTAGAATGATTAAGTGTATGAACTAAAAAGTAACCAAGAAAAAGTTAATTCATACTGAAGATAATTGGCCAGTGGAATAAAACTTTGCGATGTTAACAAATCCTATGTAGGAAGCAGCATTTATTGAGACATGTCAATCAAGTAATGGGCTAAGCTAAAGCCCAGGCTTTTTGAGGTAGATGGACGTTTGCTAATTTATGGGTTGGGGCTGTGATTGTAAGTATTTCTGTAGAATGACATTCAATCAGATGAACTAGGAGGAGTGGTATGAATCGGTGGAAGGACTGAATTAACTAACATTTGCTTACTCATGGGAAAATACATAACATAAAATCGACCACTTTAAAGAAAATTTCATTGTGTTTTAAGCAATAGTTTACAATGCGAGTCAACTTGACATATAAAACTCCCCACGCACCCTGCTATGCAACTCTTGCTGGTCTCCCTATGTTGTGACAACACACTTTTACTTTTCACCATGTACTTCCTGGAACCATTCAGCCAGCTCCTGTCCCCCTCCACCTTCTCATCTTGCCTCTGGAGAAGAACTGCTCAGACAGCATCTTTATAGATTTAAGCCAAGAAGCTCATTCTTTGCTATTATCACTCTATGAGTATGTCTTACAGTTCAGGCAAATCTGACCGAAGAGTTGGCTTTGGTACTATTTTAAGTTCTGGGCTAACAGAGAGTCTGGGGGTTATGTCCCCAGGGGGGCATCTGGTCAGACAGAACATCAAACGTGGTCTTTTAATAGAATTTTAGTTCTGCACACCCATTTTTCTCCTGTGAAATCAGGGACGTTATCTTGTATTCCCTGCCAGGACAGTCTCTTGGGTGGCAGGGCACTGTTCAGTTCTTGTGGTCCCACATGACCTAATTTCAAATTATAAGGCAACTGCTGTCTCCCGGGGCTCAAATTTTCCTCATGTGTTTGATGTCCTTCATTCTCTCTGCTCCAGGTGGATTGGGACCAAGTGATTCTATGTAGATGGCCACTTTACTAACTTTTAAGACCTCAGAAGCCACTCACCAAAGTGACAGATGGAACATTTTCTTTAAAAAGCAAGCAAACAAAAAACTTAGTGATGTCACTTAGCCTAGAACCCCCCCCCCCCCGAAACCGTGGTCCCCAGAAGCCTGACTGTGTTACTCTGCCCTTGCAAACACTGGGTTGTTTTTAACAAACCTTTTAGCTTTTGGTGTAATCAGCTGTGTTAACCTCCCTTCTACTGCCTGCTGTCACTCCCTTCACCTAACCCAATTCCTATGTACTGTCTCATCTCTGAATACCCCTCTCCCTCCCTCCTTATCTTTGTAACCATCAAAGATCATTTTTTTCTGTGCTTAAACCTTTTCTTAAATCCTTACTATAGTGCTCTTACACAATGTTTGGCCTTTTCAACTGACTAATTTCGCTCAGCATAATGTCTTCTAGATGACTTCATGTTAATAAAATGTTTTCTAAGATCATCGTTGCTCTTTATCATTCCTTAGTATTCCGTTGTATATGACAGTTTATCTGTTCATCTGTTGATGGGGACCTAGGTTGGTTCTACCTTTCTGCTATTGTTGACAGTGCTTTAGTCAACATTAGTGTGCATGTATCTGTGTGACAGCCCTTATTTCTCTATAATATACATTTCTCTAGGAAAATATTATGCTTCATAGTCAGTTGAAAAGGACAAACATTGTATGAGACTACTATTGCAAGGATTTAAGAAATGTTTTAAGCACAGAACAGCTTACTCTTTGATGGTTACAAGAGGGGAGGGAGAGAAAGGGGTATTTCAAGAAGTGAGATTACTTGATCATATAGTATTTCTATTTTTACTCTTTTAAGAAAGTCCCAAATAGATTTCCAAAGTGGTTGTACCATTTTACATTCCCACCAACAGTGCAGAAGAGTTCCAGTTGCTCTACAGTCTCTCCAACACTTACTATTTTGTGTTTTCTAGATTAATGTCAGCCTTGCTGGAGTGAGGTGGTACCTCATCATAGTTTTGATTTGAATTTCTCTGATGACTAATGATAGTGAGAATTTCCTCACATATCTGTTAGTGCCCTGGATGTCTTCTTTGGTGAAATACCTGTTCATATCCTTTGCCCATTGTTTAATTAGGTTTTATTATTATTTTTTCTCATTGAGGTTTTGCATTTATCTTCTAGGTTATGGGGATTAGAGATTAGATGTTTATCGGATTTGTGGTAGCCAAAAATTCTTTCCTGGTATGCAGTTAGGACTTTTACTCTTTAGGAAAGACTTAGGATGAGCACAAGTTTTTTTTTGTTTGTTTGTTTTTTAGAAGTTCCCAGTTATCTATTTTCTATTTGAGTGTTTTTGCATTGTCAGTAATATTTTGTAGTCTGTTTATGCCGTGTATTAGGACTATCAGCCTTGTCCCTAACTTTTCATCCATTATCTTTATTGTTTTAGATTTCACATTGAGGACTTTGAGTAGGCTTTTGTGCATGATGAGATATGTATCTTGTTTCATTTTATTGCAGATGAATATTCAGTTTTCCCAACACCGTTTGTCAAAGAGACTTTTTCCCAGTTTACGGACTTTGGACCTTTGTCAAATATCAGCTGCTTATAGGTGGATGATGTTATATCTAGATTCTCAGTTCTATTCCATTGGTCTGTGTACCTATTTTTGTACCAGAATTAGGATGTTTTGTCTACCATGACAGTTTGATAAGCTGTAAAGACAGGTAGTGTGAGGCCTTCCACTTTGTTCTTTTTCTTCAGTAATGCTTTACTTATCCATGACTTCTACCCATCCTGTAGGAAGTTGGTGATTTGTTTCTCCATCTCTTTAAAAATGCCATTGGAATTTGTACCGGGATTGCATTGTAACTATACATCACTTTGGACAGAATAGATATTGTCATGATGTTATTCCTTCTGATGCATCAGCAATGTAGTTTTCTCTAGCTATGTAGATTTCTTTTGGTTTCTTACAGTTACAGTCTTGTAATGGTCTCTATATAGGTCTTTTATGTTTCTGCTTAGATTTATTCCTAGGTATTTTATCTTCTTGGGGCTATTGTAAATGGTATTGATTTGGTGATTTCCGCTTTGATAGCGTAGAGGAATCCAACTGGTTTACTTATGTTTATCTTGTATCCTAATACTTTCTGGAATTCTTCTGTTAGCTCTTGTAGTTTCTCTGTGGATTCTTTAAGGTTTTCTGTGAGTAAAATCGTATTATCTGCAAGTAGAGATACTCTTCTTCCTGCCAGTTTGGATGCCCTTTATTTCTTTTTTCTAACCTGATTGTTCTGGCTAGAATCTCCATCACATTGTTGCATAAAAGTGGTGACAAAGGGCATCCTTGTCTGGCTCCCTTTCTCAAGGAGAATGCTTTCAGACTCTTTCCAATTAGGATGATGTTTGCAGCTGACTTTGCATAGATGTCCCTTATTATGTTGAGACTTTCCTTCTACTCCTACGAGGATTGACAATTAATTCTGTGAACTTAATTGTTCTAAGTGCTACATACCTCATTGCTGACTCTGACTACATTCACCTTTGAAGTATTCTTCTGGGAAGCTATGCAGTAATGCCAGCACCTAGTCCTCCCTTCAAAGCAATTTTAGAACTCTTTCTGGAATGGCCATTGTGCACAGTATCACAGTGGCAAGCTTAACACCTTAAATGTAAAGATGTCTGTGAGGGAGTTTTTAGCCAATAAATAAATCACTGTATTGGAACACCCTTCCTAACTCATCTGATCTGGCCCTCAGTCACTTTTTTCTTTACCTGAAAGTAAAGGAAATATTGAAATGAAGACATTTTGACGACATTCAGGACATCAAGGGTGTTTTAGTCCACTAGTGCTGCTCTAACAGAAATACCACTGAGTGGATGGCTTTAAGAAAGGAAAGTTTATTCTTACACAGTCCAGTAGGCTACAAGTCCAAATTCAGGATGTCCACTCCAGGGGAAGGCTTTCCCCCTGGTCAGGTCTGGAGGAAACTCCAGTATTGTATCAGTCTTTGTCCAGGGAGCATCTTAGCACAGGAACCTCAGGTCTGAAGGATACGCTCTTCTCCTGGTGCTGCTTTCTTGATGGTGTGAGGTTCCCAATTCTCTGCTTGCTTCCCCTTCCTTTTATCTCTTGTAGGATGAAAGGATTAAGGGTGGTGCAAGCCATACTGCAGGGAAACTCCCTTTACAGTGGAGCAGGGAGGTGATCCTATAAAGGGATTTAGAGTCCCACACTAATCCTTTAACATACAGCATAGGAAGATCACAAAATGGAAGACAATCATAAAATATTGGGAATCATGAACCAGGCACATGGCTACACATGTTTTGAGGGGGGCATAATTCAATCCATGACAAAGGTTAATACAGCAACAGCTCTGATGACCTTTCCAGAAAAAGAATGCAAAATTACTTTGAAGGGTGGACTAGGCACTGGTGTCTGTGCATAGCTTCCCAAGGGGAGTACTTTGAAGGTAACCTTGGTGATATTCATCAATAAGTTATGTAGCATGTTTTCTAGGATGAGTTTACAAACTCCTCGTATGTTGCTAAGAGTTTCTAGCATCAGTAGATATTGGACTTTGTGAAATGACTATTCTGCATCAGTTGATAAAATCAAGTGCTTTTTTCTTTTTGTTTTGTTTACAATGTTGGTTACATTGATTGTTCTCTAATGTTGAACCATCCCTGCATCACTGGAAGGAATCCCACATGTTTATGATGAATTATTATTGTTATTATTTTTTTATATGTTGTTGACTTTGCTGGATAGAATTTTGTTGAGGATTTTTGCATCTCCGTTCATGACACATAATTGGTCTGTAATTTTCCTTTTTTTGTAGTGTCTTTACCTGGTCTTGGTGTCAGGGTTATGCTGGCTTCACAGAATGAGTTTGGAAACATTCCATCCTTTGCTCTGAAATACCTTTAGTAATAGTGGTGTTAACTCTTCTCTGAAAGTCTGGTAGAGTTCTCTAGTAAAGTTGTTGGGGCCCAGGTTTTTTTTTTTTTAGTTTGGAGCTTTTAAATTACCTTTTCAGTCTCTTCTTTTGTGATTGATTTATTTGGTCATTTTACCCATGTTTGGGTTAGTTTTACTAGGCAATATGTTTCTAGAAATTTGTCCATTTCCTCTAGGTTTTTAAAATTTATTAGAGTATATTTTTCATAGTATTCTAGTATGATTTTTTAACTTCAATTGGGTCTGTTGTGATATTGCCCATCTCATTTCTTATTCAAGTTATTTGCTTCCTCTTCTGTTCTTTTTTGGTCACTTTGTCCAATGGCGAATTAAATTTGTCAATCTTTTTGGAAAAAAAAAAAAAACAGCTTTGGATCTTAACTCTTTCAATCATTTTTCTATTCTCTAATTCATTTAGTTTTCCTGTAATGTTTATTATTTGCTTTCTTCTGGTGCTGGTGCAGTTCTTTTTCTGAGCTTTTTCCACTTGTTTGAGTTGCAGGGTTAATTCTTTGATTTGGGCCCTCTTTTATTTTTGGATGTGTGTATTTATTGAGATAAAGCACTCCTTTTGCTGTGTCCCATAGGTTCTTGTAGGATATGTTTTCATTCTCATTTGATTCTATGAATTTTTTTATTCCATTTTTGCTTTCTTCTATAATCCAGTCATTTTTGAGCAAGGTGTTGTTCAGTTTCCAGGTGTTTAATTTTTTCTCCTTTTTATTTTCCCTGTTATTGATTTCTACTTTTATGGCTTTATGATCTGAAAAGATGCTTTGTAGTGTTTCAGTGCTTTGAATTTTGTGAAGGAGTACTTTGTGGCCTAATATGTGCTCTATCCTGGAGAATGTTCCTTGTGACTTGGAAAAGAAAATATAATTGACTGCTGTTGGATAGAGTGTTTTGTATACATCTATGAGGTCAAGCTGTTTGTGTCATTTAGATCTTCCACTTCTTTACTGAACTTTTGTCTAGATGTTTTGTCCTTCACTGAGAGTGGTGTGTTTAATTCTCCTAGTATTATCATGGAGCTCTCTGTTTCTGTTTCCAATGCAGTTAATGTTTGTTTTATGTATTTTGGAGCCCTGTCATTGGATGCATATATATTTAATATAGTTAGGTCCTCCTGGAGTATTGATGCTTTAATCATTATATAATGTCCTTCCTTATCTAACACGGCACCTTTTACTTTAAAGTCTGTTTTATCAGAGATTAATATTGCCATTCCTGCTCTTTTTTTAATGTTGTTAGCTTAATGTATTTTTTTCATTCTTTGAGTTGTTGTTTGTTCATGTCTTTGAGTCTATGGTGTATCTCCTGAATATAGATGAGTTGTGTTTTCTTTTAATTCAGTCTGCCACTCTCGATCTCTTTATTGATGTGTTTAGTCCATTTACATTCAGCATAAATATTAATAGTTATGAGCTTAGAGCTGTCATTTTGATGTCTTCTTTGTGTGTGTGTGTTGTAGACCATTCCTTTCTTCCATTTAATTTTCTGTGCTTAGTCATTTTTCTTTTCATCTTTTTCAATTTGTGTGGTTTTGTGTTCGCTGAGATTTTGTTCTTTTCTTGTTTTTTATTTTGATGCACAAGAATTATAGTTTCATTCATTTTACCTTAATATGTGCCCCTGTTTCTCTAAATTTAAGCCAGTCTTTAACTTCTTTATATTACCTTGTCTTCTCTGTATGAAAGATCTATGAGTACATTTTCTTTTGAATCCCTCTTTTTGTTATAATGTTTGCATGAAGACATCTCTGTTGCCACATTTTAAGTGTTTTGCCTATGATTACTTTTGTGATTCCCCTATTTGGGTTAATATCTAATTGTTCTGTGTGCCTGTCTTGGATTGTTAGCTAGTCTTATTGGTTTTCTATCGAAAGGACTGCCTTTAATATTTCTTGTAATTTTACTTTGTTTTTGCATGTTCTCTAAATTTCTGTTCATCTGAAAAGGTGCTAATTTTACCATCATATTTGACAGACTGTTTTTCTGGATGTATAATTTTTGGTTACCAATTATTTTCCTTCAAGGCTTCGTATATGTTATCCCATTACCTTTTTGCTTGCATGGTTTCTGTTGAGTATTGCAAGCCAGTTGTATAGATTCTCCTTTGTAGGTTATATTTTATTTATCCCTAGCCACTTTTAAAAGTGTCTTCTTATCTTCAGTTGTCACAGGTTTGATTATAATGTGTCATGGTGTCTTTCTTTTGTGATGTCCTTGTGTGGAGTTCAATGAGCATCTAGGATAGATATTTTCTTATCTTTGAGGATATCAGGGAAGTTTTCTGTCAGCAAATCTTTGACAATTCTGTCTGTTATTTCTGTTACCACCTCCCAGCCCCAATTCAGGTACTCTAATCACTCACAGAATATGCCTTTTCATAGAGTTCCATATAATACTTAGTGTTTATTTTTTAAATTTTTTTCTGATTTTTCCTCAAATATGTTATCATCATGTGCTTTATCTTCAGTCTCACTAATTTGGCCTTTCATTGCCTAAGTTCTTTTTTGACTTTCTGTTGTCTGATTCTGTAATTTCATTATTAATTTTCTTAATTTCTAGTTCTTGCTGCTGTATGCTTTCTTGTAGGTTATTTGATTTGTCACTATGCTCTGCTGCATTTTCCCTTGTATCCTTCCTCATCCCTTGAAGAGTTCTAAGTATTTTACCTCTGATAATTCCAGGAAGTTCTCTTACTCTGGAAAATTTGATTCTTTGTTTTGGAAGCTTTCTGAAGGAATAATGATCTGCCTCTTTAAATGATTGGAATTTGACTGCTGTCTATGAGTCATCTGTAAATTGTATTTATTTATTTTATATTTACCTACTGTGTTCTAGTTTCCTGTTTTGAAATGCCCATATAGGCTGGTTGTATGTGATAGTTTGGTTATTGTCTTTGAAGTTCTAGTGTCCTGTCACCAGGTGGTTAGAGCTATTACTAGACATGGGATCCCAAGAGTCCATTTACTTTCCTTATATGGATTCAGCTCAAGTGTCTAGCTAATCAGTCACCAAATGTGTGGTGCAGGTTCTCAGCTACTGTCCTAGATGAGCAGGAGTGACTGGTATAGGCATCAGTGTCTGGCTGCAGCCACTGAGAAAGGCAAGGGACGAATAGCCATCCCTGAGTGTCTGTGAGGATGGTGTATCCCCTTATGTCTGAATTAGGTGAAGGAACAGTTTCTTACCTGATTTTCTGGCTTAGGGGAGCCAGCACAATTTTTTTCTTCCACTTTCCCCCATTTGTTAAAAATGTTCCCCCTCCACATCCCAGTGATTGGCTCTGAGCAGGCTTAAGGAGTCCTACTTCCAGTCCAGCTAATAGTATCAGACTCCAGGGCTGGCCATAGTATAGAGAAGGGAGCAGGAATCACTGGGAGAAGGGAGAGAAGTCTATGTCAAAGGACAGATTTAGATTTGTACATGCAAAGACTTAGTTTTTGATGATCCTGTGCTTTTTCCCCCTGGTTCTGGAGGTATGAGTGGATGCCTCTAGGCAAATTGTCCCACTGAGGAGGACTCCCACAAACTGCCACCACTGGATGACCACAGTGGCTGCATCTGTTTTTTTGACAGGTGAGATCTATGGGATCCTGTACACTTCTGGTGCTACTCTCCCTTTCTCATTGTTCAGCCCAATTTCTCTATTTTCCCTTTGATATAGAGGGCTTTTAAGGTGTAATATGTCTTAGATTCATTTGTTCTTTTTGGTGTTTGTTGCTGGAGGGGTCACAGGATGTATCTCTCTACTTCTCCATTTTGGCCCCACCCCCAAATTGACCATTTCAATTATTTGAAATTGTATAGCTCAGTGGCATTAAGCACTTTCACAGTGCTGTGCCATTATTACTATTACCTAGCTCCATAACTTTTCAACTCTCTTAAATGGAAACCCTGAAACTACTAGGTAGTTACTTCATATTTCTTTTTCTCCCAAGACTTTGGAAACACCTCATCTGCTTTTGGTCTCAATAGATTTACCTATTCTGGACATTTCACAGAAACCCTGTTTGTGTAGTAGTTAGTGTTACAGCTGCTAACCAAAAGGCTGGCAGTTCAAATCCAACAGTTGCTCTTTGGAAACTCTGTGGGGCAGTTCTACTCTGTCCTATAGGGTTGCTATGAGACAGAATCAACTCATTGGCAGTGGGTTTGGATTGTTTTGGTAGTAGGAAACTCTGGTGGCACTGTAGTAGTTAAGTGCTACGACTATTATCCAAAAGGTCAGCAGTTCCAATCCACTAGGTGCTCCTTGGAAACTCTTTGGGAGAGTTGTGCTTATACCTATAGGGTCACTATGAGCTGGATTTGACTTGATGGCAGGTTTTTGTTTGTTTTTTAGTGTTTAACATGTGTTAGCAATAGTCTACATGCTTTAGACATATTTATCTATTGAATCCTTACAACGACCTCTTAAGATAGGTTCTAGAGTTATCCCAAATTATAGCTGAGTAACTGAAGCATAGGGGATTGCTGGTACACCCATTATGGATGGAGCCAGACTTTCAAAGGCAGTCTGGATACAGATCCCAAGTAGTAACCATGAGCAGTAATGGCCAGCAACCAAAGTGTTTACAACGGCTTGTATAACAGTGTAGAAACTCTAGGGGCATAGTGGTTAAGTGCTACAGCTGCTAACCAAAAGGTCAGGAGTTCAAATCCACCAGATGCTCCTTGGAAATGCCAGAAGGAAGAGTTTTACTCTGTCCTATAGGTTCACCATCAGTCAGACTTGACTCCATGGAAATGAGTTTATTTTATACAGCCTTGCTGCAGTCCCTGGGTAGTGCAAAGAGTTAAATTTTTTTCCTACTAACTGAAAGGCTGGAGGTCTAAGCTTACACAAAAGCACCTTGGATGAAAGGCCTGGCAACCTACCTCTGAGAAATCAGCCATTGGCAACTCTATGGCACATAATTCCACTCCAACACATACGGGGTTATTGTGAGTCAAAATACCGTGACTGGAATGGGCAATGTTTTTAGTTGCAATTGCTTGTGCAGGGATCCACTGCTAAATCCAAGGTTGTGAAGATTTACTCCTATTTTTCTTCTAACAGTTTTATACTTTTAGTTCTTACGTTTAGGTTTTAGACTAACATGCAATAAATATTTTCTATGATGTGAGTTAGTGCTACAGCTGCTAACAAAAGGTCAGCAGTTGAAATCCACCAGGAGCTCTTTGGAAACTCTGCGTAGTGGTTCTACATGGTTGCTATGAGTTGAAATAGACTAAGTAGCGGTGGATGGTGTATTTAAGGGTTCAACCTTTTCTTTTTCATGTAGATATCCAGTTGTCTTAGCTCCATTTGGTGAAGAACCTATTCTTTCCCCATTGAATGTCTTGGCACCCTTATAGAAAATCAATTGACCATAGGTGTATGGGTTTATTTCTGGATTTCCAATAGTATTCCATTGATCTATGTAGGTATCCTTATGCCAGTAACACAGAAACCCTGGTGTTGCAGTTGTTAAGTGCTACAGTTGCTAACCAAAAGAAGAGCAGTTAGAATCTAACAAGCACACCTTTGAAACTCTATGGGGCAGTTCTATTCTTTCCTATTTCACTGCTATGTGTCAGAATCAACTCGATGGAAAGGATTTTGGTTTGGTTATGCCAATATTACACTGTTTTTGTTATTGTTGCTTGGTGGTAAGATTTTAAATTGAGAAGTGTGGATTTTCCAAAATTTTTTGACTGTTTTGGTTATATTCCATATAATTTTAGGATCTGCAGCAAAGACTGTTGAGGTTTTGATAAGAACTGTATTTTATCTGTAAATCCCTTTGGCTAGTATTGCCATCTTAACCATATTAAGTTTTCCAGTGCATTAACATAGGGTGGGTCCGTTTGTTTATTTAAGTCTTTTTAAGATTCCTTCAACAATGTTTTATAATTTTCAGTGCATAAATCTGACATCTCCTTGAATAAATTTGTGCATACATATTTTATTCTTTTGGACTTTATTGTAAACAAAATTATTTTCTTGATTTTATTTTTGGATGGTTCAATGCTAGTATGCAGAAATACATTTAGTCTTCATATATTGATCTCATATGCTGCAAACATTGCTGAATTTGTTTATCAGACCTAATATTTTTGTGGATTCCTTAGGACTTTCTGTATATTAGATTATGTCATCTGTGAATAGAGATACTTTAAGTTTTTTCTTTCTGATTTGGATAGCTTCTATTTCTTCTTCTTACCTATTGTTCTGGCTAAAACATCCAGTAAAATGTTGAATAGCAGTGGTGAAGCAGGATGTTTGTCTAGTTCCGGATCTTAGAGAGAAAATCCTTCTCCATTGACTTAGATGCCAAGTGTGAGTTTTTCATCTATGTCCTCTATCTTGTTGAGAAATTCCCTTATTGTCTTAATTATCTAGTGCTGCTGTAACAGAAATACCACACATGGATGGCTTTAACAAACAAAAAATTATTTCCTCATGGCTTAAGGGGCTAGAAGTGCAAATTCAGGGCACTGGCTCTAGGGGAAGGCTTTCTCTCTCTGTCATCTGTGTGGTAAGATCTTTGTTCCTTGGTGATCTTCATGTGGTATGCCATCTATCTGTCCTCATCTCTGCTTCGACACTTGCTTATTTAAACTTTTTTATATCTCAAAAGCAGTTGACTCAAAACATACCCTACAATAATTCTGTGTCATTAATATAAAAAGATAACCCCTTCCCAGATGGGCTTATAAACACAGGCATAGAGATTAGAGTTTATAACACATGCTTGGGGGGACATGATTCAATCCACAATATTTGTATTCCTCAATCTTTCAGTGTTTGTTTGTTTGTTTTTTAATCATGGAAGAGTGCTGGATTTTATCAAAAGCTTTTTCTATTCCCCTGTTGGTGAGTCATTTCTTTTCTGTCTCTCCAGAGCTCCTCTGAGGTATCATCTGGACTCACTCACTCATCCTCCTCGACCTCACTTGCCTCTTCCAGTAGCACACAGTTGTCCCTTGATTTCAGCACCTCAGCCACCACCCAGGGCTGCTTGGATTCTTCGCCTGCTCAACACAAGATGGATTTAACCCCCCGGAAACAAAAGCTCAGGAGGAAAATTCAAGAGACTGTAAGTCCTTCAGGAGCCCAGGAATAAATTCTTCTACAAATTATTTTTATAATGAAAAATGATTTCCAACATTTTCTATTTGCTCCAGGGAAATTGTATGATTTAGGGGAGTCATACCCTAGGTGTCGTTGTTATGTTCCGTGGTGTTAACTTCAACTTATAGCAATGCCCCATGACAGAGTAGAACTGCCCCGATAGGGTTTTCTAGGCTAGAATCTGTACTTGGGCAGATAGCCGGGTCTTTGTTCCTGGTGTTGGGTGTGTTCAACTGCCACCAGGATTCCTATACTCTAGGTAGGGATCATAAAATTGAGGGCACTGACCTGGGCTTGACATCCCCAGAAGGGTAATGTGCTTGCATCTATTTGGGACTTGCCTAAAAGTGATTGAAGAAAGACACCAAAGTGACTAAACCTGCAGAAACTGCTTATTGGATTGGCATCTGGGAGTTTACTCAGCACAATGTAGAGACTCTTCATTCCTGGCCCAGATCAGGATCGCTTAAGCCGTTAACTAGATGAAATTCATGAGTCACTAATGGCAGCACTTCCACTGATTTGCAGGTGAGGCTTCCAGTAACTCCAAACATTCACAATTCAGCTACTAACCCTTCAAAAGATCATCGTGTTCTTTTAAAGAGTTATCTATATGAAATCAGATCAATAGTAGCAACACAGAAGGTTAAATGAGAAGCTTAGGGAGCAGTGAGTTTATGTTGATAAGGGTGGAACTGTTTATAATTGAATGTCAAGAAAGGTGGCAAAACTTAAAGAATGTAACCCATGTCAGTGAATTATACATCTAGAAACTGTTGGATTGATGATGTTTTGCTGTGTATGTCATCCCCTAAAATAGAAAATTCTCTCAGTATCAAGCAGATGTCATAAAGTCCTTTTACACAACTTTCTAGAAGGCATAGCTACACTTAGGATAACTGATTATATTAACAGTATGGTAACAGATCAAACTCAGGCCTAATTGTAAAGAGAAGTGACAGCTGATAATAGAGATGACAGAAATAATCTAGGGCCATCTGATAGACACCAAGAAACTTACCCAGCTCAGCAGCTTCTTTAAGACTACACTGTTCAGTGTAATAGATTATGTTTACTGTTTGTCCTAGTCATCAAGAAAAGCTAAATTATATTCCTGATTTCTGTTTAAGAGGATAGGGAAGTAATGCCATTGGGAGAGATATTCATGACAAGCTAACAATTAAAAGTACCTGATGATTAAGAAAAAGAGCCTTGGTTGTGCAATAATTTAGCACTTGGATGCTAACCTAAAGGTTCAAGTTTCAAATTCCTCTAAGTGCTCTGCAAGAGAAAGACCTGGTGATCTGCTTCTATAAAGAAAACCTTCTGGAGCGATTTGATTCGAAGGCACACAACAATGGGTAAAAACAATGTGTCAGAGAGCTGGAAAATTCACCCTGTTGGAACACATAATCCTTTCATGATTCTGGGTTATAAATTACGGGCTGTAAGTCAGAGATGGAAAAGCGACAAGATTCTGTAGCACAAGCATTTTACACGGAAGGCTATTAAAACATGAATCGTTGCAGTAATTGCCTCAAGTGAAACATTGAGGTAATATCAGCACGAGCTCCAGAACCTATTCTCCTGACTTCCAGTCCAGTGTTCTTTTCACCTACCTCATTGCCTTAACTTAGACAGGTCAGGTTAGCTTTAGAAAGCAATTATCATTAGGTGACTTTGAGTTGGTTCCAACTCAAGCAACCATTTGTACAACCGAATGAAACACAGGCCCTGCACCATTATTGCAATCTTCACAATCTTTATAGTTGAATCTACTGTCACAACCACTGTGTGTATCTATCACATTGAGGGTCTTCATCTTTTTTGTTAATGTTATACTTTTTTCAGCATGATGTCCTTCTACAGAGAGTAGCCAAGCCAAGTGCTGTCGAGTCGGATCCGACTCATGGCGACCCTAGGGGCCAGGGTAGTCCCTCCTAATAACATGTCCAAAAGTAGTCTTTATTTTTATTTCGATTAAGTGAAAGTGTACAATCCAAATTAAATTTGCATGCCCACGGATCTGTAGCTCCTTCTGCATTCCTTGCCAGTGGCAAGGACACTCCTCCTTTTTGTTCTGTATGTGTCCTATCCCCTTAACAATCTCCTGTCCCCTCCACTCCACCCTCTCCTCTCTCTTCTAGTAAGAAGCCAGTAGGACAACATCATATAGATGCATAGAACCATAAAGCACACACAACATATGGTCACATTATGTCCCCAAGTCCAGTCCATTCCTGTCTGGCAAGTTGACCTCAGTAATGTTTTCAGGTCAGGGCTAGCAGCAGGTCTAGGGGTTATGCTCCAAGGGGAACCCTCAGGCCACCAGACCATCAGTTGCAGTCTTCTAGTAGGGTTCTTGAGGTACATCCCTCTTTTTCTCATGTTGCCACTGGGACACAACACTGTATGCCCCATCAGAGCTGTCTTTGGTGGTGGCTGGGTACCATCTGGTTCTTCACATGTTTATAAGTCACCCATTCAAATGAGTCCTTCTGTTTCCTGGGATCCTTTTTCCTCACCTTTGTTGTTCTTGGTGATCATCTATTCCAGACAAATTGGGACTATTCAGTGTACCTGAGATGGCAGCTGCTAGCTTTAAAGATCCCAGACACCACTCATCAATATGGGGTGCAGAAGACTCTATTAGCAATAAGCTAGTTATGCCAGTTGGCCTCGATGTCCCCTAAGAGCAGCATTCCCATACCCCCACCACTGCTGCTCTATCCCTGCAATACTGCGTTAAGATCAGAAGAGTTCTCAATTTATGTTGAAGTCCAGTTAAGTTGATCTTCTGTGTGCTGTCACTGCTTTTGCCCAACAAAATTTCTGTCAACTATCTTATCTATGAGCAGCCCTCTCCCTTCCTCTCTACCCTTGTAGCCATCAAAGAGTCTTTTCTTCTGTACATAAATCTATTTTTTTATTTTTTAAATTTTTTATTTAATATAACTGAGTGAAAATGTACATTCCCGTGTAAATTTACATACCCACCTATGTGCAGCTTCCACTGTTCTCCCTGCCCGGTGATAGCACACTATTCCTCTCTGCTCCATACATGTCTCATCCTCCCAACAGCCTCCTTTCCCCTCCTCTCCAGCCACTGTCCTTCTTCCAGCCAGAGGTCAGCAGGATGACATCTTATAGATGTATAGAACCATAAAGTACATCCAATATATGGTCACTGCATCGCCAAGTCCAATCCATTCCTGTCCAAAGAGTGGACCTTCGTTATGATTTATGGTCAAGGGCAACATCAGGGCAAGGAGCCATGCTCTAATGGAAACCCCGAAATCACTGGACCATCAGTTGAGGTCTTTTAGTGGGGATCTCAGGATGCACCCCTTTTTATTCTTGTGTTGCCAGTGAGACTCAACCTAGTGAGCTCCATCGCGGCTATCACTGGTGGTGGCTGGGCACCATCCGGTTCTTCCGGTCCCAAGACGATGTAGGCACCCACTAATGTGGGTCTTCTTGTCTTCTGGGTTGTCTTTCCCCCATGTCATTTTGGTCCTCGGTGAGCATCTGTTCCTGCTGAGTTGGGACCATTTGCTGTGTCCTCCATGGCAGCTTGGCAGCTTGTAAGACCCCAGACGCCACTCACCAATGTGGTGTGCAGAGAGCCCTCTTAGCAAAATGCTAGTTGTGTCAATTGGCTGCGCTTTCACCTAAGAGCATGGTCCCCCACCCCCTGCCCCAGTTACTCTATCCTTGTAATATTGGGTTAATATGGAAGGAGTACTCATGTTATGTTTAAGTCCACTTAATATTGTTCTTGTTTGTAATGTATGCTATCACCGATTTCACCCAACCAGATACCTAGCAACTATCTAATCTAAACCCTCCCCCCTCCCACCCTCCCCTCCCTTGCAGCTGTCAAAGAGTCTTCTATACACAAGTCTGTTTTTAACATCTTATCATTGAGGTTTCATACAATATTTGTCCTTTTGTCGCTGACTACTTTCACTCAACATAATGTCTTCTAGTTGAAACCGGGTCATGAGATGTTTCCTGAAGTCATCGTTGTTCTTTATCATTGCGTAGTGCTCCATTGAGTATATATACCATAGTTTACCTATCCATTCTTCTGTTGTCAGGCATCTCGGTTGATTCCATCTTTTTGCTATTGTGGACTGTGCTGCGATAAACATTCTGGTGCATGTGTCCGTTGGTGTGAAAGGCCTTGATTCTGTAGAATATATTCCAAGTAGTGGAATTCCTGGGTCAAATGGTATATCGATATCCATTTTTTTAAGGAAGCGCCAGATTGCTTTCCGAAGAGGCTGGACCATTTTGCAACCTCACCAACAGTGTAGAAGGCTTCTACTTTCTCCACAGCCTCTCCAGCATTTGTTGTTTTATGTTTTTTAGATCATGGCCAATCTTGTTGGGTGGGATGGTATCTCATTGTCATCTTGATTTGAATTTCTTTAATAACTAGAGATGGTGAACATGTCTGCATGTGTTTTTTGGCTGGCTGGATCTCTTCTTTAGTGAAATGTCTGTCCATCTCCTTTGCCCATCGCTTAATTGGATGGTTTATCTTCTTCTTGTTGATATTTTGTAGTATCTTATAGATTATGGAAATCAGGCGTTGGTCTGACATAGAGTTGCCAAATATTTTTTCCCATTCTGTGGGTGTTCTTTTAATTCTATTAATAAAGTCTTCATATGACCAAAAGTGTTTAATTCTTAAGATCCCATTTATCTATTTTCTCTTCTGATGATTGTGGTTTGTTTGACAGATTTTGGAGTCTGTCCATGCTGTGTATTGAAACTTCCATTGTTGTTCCTACTTTTTCTTGGATGAGCTTTATCGTTTTAGGTTTGATGTTTAGGTCTTTTATCGAGTTGGAGTGGGTATTTGTATAAGGTGTAAGATATGGATCTTGTTTCATTTTCTTGCAGATGGATATCCAGTTTTGCCAGCACCATTTGTTGAAGATACTGTTTTTACCCCAGTTTAATGTCTTAGGGCCTTTGTCGAATATCAACTGTTCATAGGCAGATGGTGTCATTTCTGGGGTCTCAGTTCTGTTCCACTGATCGATTTGTCTGTTCTTATACCAGTACCAGGCTGTTTTGACCACTGTGGCAGTGTAATATGTTCTAACATCAGGTAATGAGAGGCCTCCCAGTGTGTTCTTCTTCTTTAGTAGTACCTTGCTTAACTGAGGCTTCTTCCCTTTCCAGACAAAATTGGTGATTTGTTTCTCCATCTCATTAAAAAATGTCACTGGAACTTGTATTGGGATTGCATTATATAAATAGATTGCTTTGGGTAAAATAGACATTTTCACAATGTTAAGTCTTGCTATCCAGGAGCAGGGTAGGTTTTTCCATTTATGTAAGTCTCTCTTAGTTTCTTGTAGTAAGGGCTTGTAGTTCTCTTTGTAAAGGTCTGTTATTTCTCTGGTTAGATTAATTCCTTGGTACTTTATCTTCTTAGGGGCTATCGTAAATGGTATTGATTTGATAATTTCTTCCTTAACAGTCTCGTTGTTGGTATAAAGGAATCCTACTGATTTACTTATGTTTATCTTGTATCCTGAGACTTTGCTGAACTCTTCTATCAGTTTGAGTAGTTTACTTATAGATTCCTTGGGATTCTCTGCATATACAATCATATCATCTGCAAACAGGGAGATTTTAACTTCCTCTTTGCCAATGCAGATGCCCTTTATTTCTTGGTCTTGTCTAATTTCTCTTGCTAAAACTTCTAGCACAATGTTGAATAGAAGAGGTGAGAGTGGGCATCCTTGTCTGGTTCCTGATCTCAAGGGAAAGTCTTTCAGTCTCTCTCCTTTCAGGATGATGTGGGCAATTGGCTTTGTGTAAATGGCCCTTATTATTTTGAGGAATTTGCCGTCTATGCCCATTTTGCTAAGAGTTTTTAGCATGAATGGGTGTTGGACTTTATCAAATGCCTTTTCTGCATCAGTGGACAAAATCAGGTGACCCTTGTCTTTTGTGTTATTTATGTGGTTAATCACATGAATTGTTTTTCTGATGTTGAACCAGCCTTGCATCCCTGGTATGTATCCCACTTGGTCATGATGGATTATTTTCTTGATATGTTGTTGTATTCTATTGGCAAGAATTTTGTTGAAGATTTTTGCATCTAGATTCATGAGTGATGTCGGTCTGTAGTTCTCTGTCTTTGTTGGGTCTTTCCCTGGCTTAGGTATCAGGGTTATGCTGGGTTCAGAGAATGAGTTTGGGAGTACTGTATCCCTTTCTATACTATAAAATAGTTTCGGTAGTATTGGAGATAACTCTTCTCTAAATGCTCGATAGAATTCTGCAGTGAAGCCATCTGGACCCGGACTTTTTTTGGTTGGCGGTGTTTTGATGACCTTCTCAATCTCTTCCTTTGTAATGGATTTATTAAGTTGTTTTGCTTCACGTTGTGATAATTTGGGGAGATGGTATGAGTCAAGGAATTGGTTCATTTCCCCTAGGTTTTCCAATTTGTTAGAGTACAGTCTTTCATAGTATTCTGTTGTGATATTTTTGATTTCTGTTGCATCTGTGGTGACAACCCCCCTCTCATTTCTAATTTGGGTTATTTGTTTCCTTTCCTGCTTTTCTTTAGTAAGTTTATCCAGTGGTTTGTCAATTTTGTTGATGTTCTCAAAAAAACAGCTTTTGGTCTTTTCAATTTTTTCAATTGTTTTTCTATTCTTTAATTCATTTAGCTCTGCTCTAATCTTTATGATCTGATTTCTTCTGGTGTCTGAGGGGTTCCTCGGTTGTTCTCTTTCTACTTATTCCAGCTGTAGGGTTAGTTCCTTGATTTGGTTTCTTTCTTCCTTCCAGATGTGTGCATTTATGGAGATAAACAGACCTCTGAGCACTGCTTTGGCTGTATCCCATAGGTTCTGGTAGGAAGTGTTTTTGTTCTCATTGAAATACATGAATTTCTTTAATTCATCCTTGATTTCCTCTATAAGCCATGTTATTTTGAACAAGATGTTGTTCAGTTTCCAAGAGTTCCACTTTCTATCTATGTTTTTTCTGCTATTGATTTCAACTTTATGGCTTTATCATCTGAGAAGATGCTTTGCAGTAATTCAGTGGTATGGATTTTGTTAAGCATTGCATTATGGCCTATCACATGGTCAATTCTGGAGAATGTTCCATTTGCATTGGAGATGAAGGTGTAGTTGTCTGCTGATGGGTGGAAAGTTCTATATATATCAATGAGATTTAGTTGGTTAATTATGGCAATGAGGTCTTCTGTATCTTTACTGAGTTTTTTTCTAGATGATCTGTCTAGTATTGAGACTGGAGTGTTGAAGTCTCCCACTATTATGGTGGAGTCATCTAACTCCTTTTTCAGTGTAGTAGTGTTTCTTTGACGTATTTAGGCGCTCTGATATTAGGTGCATAAATATTTAATATAGTTAAGTCTTGCTTGTGTACTGAACCTTCCAGCAATAAATAGTGTACATCTTTGTCCACGATGGTGCATTTGACATTAAAATTGATTTTGTCTGAGATTAGAATTGCCACCCCTGCTCTTCTTTGTTCATTGTTAGCTTGATATATATTCTTCCATCCTTTAATTTTCAGTTTGTTCCTATCTTTAGGTCTCAAGTGAGTTTCTTGTAGACAACATATGGATGGGTCATGTCTTTTGATCCAAGATGTCACTCGATGTCTCTTTACTGGAGCATTCAGTCCATTCACATTCAATGTAATTATTGATAGGTATCTGTTGAGTGCTGCCATTGTGATGTGTTTATTTTTATGTTGATGTTTTCTCTGTTGTTCTTATTAGTCTGTTCTGGGACGTTCTTTTTTGTGAGTTGATTTTTCACCTTTTTCAGAGCTGGTTTTGTCATTGTTAAGACTCCTGTGTTACATTTCTTGAAATGATATGATAGATCTTTCTTGTGTTTTACAGCTGCCCCTATGATCCCCCTTAATAAACTATATATAAACCCTATTTTAATTACTACCAGTCTTGTCATCTTCCTCTTCATCTGGAAGGACTATAACAACTGTAGTACATCCCTCTTTTTAATATGATGACACCATAGTTTTCATGATGATCACTGGATTGCTTCTTTCTTTATCAAAGCTGTGATTGGCTTTTGAGCCTTCCCTAACTGAGCAGAGTTTTGAGTAGTAAAGTCGTTCTAAAATATAAAGTTAGTGGTTTTGTTCTTCTAAGCCAGAGCCAAGAACTTCTTTCAATATTTCTTGTAGTTTGGGTTTGGTTTTTACAAAGTCTCTGAGTTTCTGTTTATCTGGGAATGTCTTAATTTCGTTTTCGTATTTGAAAGATAGTTTTGCAGGATATATAATTCTTGGTTGGAAGTTCTTCTCCTTCAAGGCTTTGAATGTGTCATGGCACTGTCTCCGTGCCAGCGTGGTTTCTGCTGAGAAATCTGAAGAGAGCTTACAGGGTTTCCCTCTGAATGTTAGCTTTGCTTTGAGTCTTGCTGCCTTTAAGAGTTGCTGCTTATGTTTCATTTTGTTGAGCTTGATTATAATATGTCTTGGAATCTTTCTTTTGAGATCTATATTGGGTGGTGTATGATATACATCTGAGATGTCTATATTCTTTTCCTTCATGATTTCTGGGAAGTTTTCTTTCAGCAGCTCAGCAACGATACTCTCTGTGTTCTCAGATGTCTCACCCTGTTCAGAGATTCCAATTATTTGAAGGTTGTTCCTCTTAATAGAGTCCCACATGCTTCTTAATGTTTCTTTTTTCTGATTTCTGCTCATAGATGCTCGCCTCAGTAGTTCTGTCTTCCAAGTCAGAAATTCTTTGTCCTGTTTGTTCCATTCTGTTTTCTTGGCTTTGCATGGAAATTTCTATGTCTTTGATTTTGTTCTTGATCTGTTGGATTTCAGAGTACTGGTGTTCCATCAGATCAAACAGCTTGCTTAATTTTTCATTTTGTTCTGCTGCATTTTGTATAAGGTCTAGAAGGGCTCTGTATATAATCAATTTGTATTCACTTCCTGATACTTTCATAAAAGTTTCTTCATCTGGAAAACTCCTTGGTTGCTTTGTTTGGGAACCTTCTGAAGCCATGAATGATTGCTTGTGTGCCACAAGTGTCTATTGCTTTTTGGGACCCATGTGAGTATGTAGAGGCTGGAAGAGGTACTGTGAGGATGGACTACAGATGTTTCTCTAGGCTCTTAAAATGTAAAGCAAAAGATATCTGACCACTTCATAAGTCAGTTAGGTTTTCAGGTGTAGAGGTCCCTCTTCTCAACTGGCAAAGTAAGCACCACTATATCCAACCACAGATGATACAAACTAGTTCAAAACACAGCAATGCTACTGCCCTGTTGGCCTCTGATGACAGAGCCTAACCTTAGATGACACTGCGTAGAGTACTGCTTTTCTGACAGAGAAGCACTCTCCTGTGGGCAGGCTCTGGCTCCCAAGCTAAGAATTAGGTCCAGCTGCGGCCACCGTATCCAAGATGGCATTCCCCCCACAGGCAACAGACAGAAGGGCTAAAGGTGCCAAAAGGTAGTGATTCCTCTGATTCTGTTGCAGGACCCCCAAAGCAGGTGGCACTAGGTAAATTACTGCTTTTCTGTCAGAGAAGCACTGTCCTGTTTGCAGGCACTGGCTCCCAGGCTAAGAGTGAGGTCCCACTAGAATCTCCGTATCCAACATGGTGTCCCAGACACTGACTGTGAACCTCTGTACAAACGCCGCTGAGGCAGATATAAAACGACAGACTGAAAGTGGCTAGATTAACAGAGTCCAAGCCTGGCTCTGAAAATATGGGAATTTCGCATGCTTGTCCCCCCAGCAGCGTGTCTGAGTCTAGCCACTAAGCAAGACCCTGCTCCACCTGCCAGCCAAGACAGAGGAAAAAAAAGGTCAAAATGGTGTGTTAGCCTTCAGTCCGTGAGAGCCAGGGCTAGCCAAGAGCGGGAGTCAGCGAAAGAGAGGAGGTTTTTCTCTGAGTGGTATGAAGTCCCAGTTAACAGCTCTGTGCCGTGTCCTGGAGCTGATTAGGTGACCAGAAGGCTCCATTTGATTATCAGTTCAGGTCTTGGTTTCCAGAGGGATATGAGGAGACGTGTGCTTAGTCTGCCATCGTGACTCTGCCTCCCCATAAACCTATTTTTAAGTGCTTATAGTAGGGGCCTCATACAATATTTCTCCTTTTGCTGCTGGCTAGTTTCACTCAGCATAATGACTTCCAGTTGAAACCAGATTATAAGATGTTTCCTAAAATTATTGTTGTTCTTGATCATTGCATAGTGTTTCATTGAGTATATGTACCATAATTTGTTTATCCATTCATCTGTTGTTGGGCATTGGGGGTGATTCCATCTTTTTGTGAATGTAGACTATGCTGCAATAAACATTTGTGTGAATGTATCTGTTCAGCTGAGTGCCTTTGATTCTGTAGGATATCTTCTGAACAGTGGGATTACTGGATCAAATGGTATATCTATTTCCAGCTTTTTAAGGAAGCGACAGATGGCTTTCCAAAGAGGTTGTACCATTTTGTAATATCACCAGCATTTTAAGAGAGTTCCGATCTCTCCACAGCCCCTTCAGCATTTCTTGTTTTGTGTTTTTTGGGTCATAGCCAACCTTGTTATGGTGAGATGGTATCTCATTGTTGTTTAGATTTGGATTTCTCAAATAGCTAATAATAGTGAACATTTCCTCATGTGCCTTTTAGCTACCTGGATGTCCTCTTTGGTGAAGTGTCTGCGGATCTCCTTTGCCCATCGCTTAATTGGGTTATTTACCTTTTTTTGTTGGTATTTTGCAGTACCTTGTGGATTATGGAGATCAGACATGGGTCCAACATGTAGTTGCCAGCTAATTTTTCCCATTCTGTAGGTGTTCTTTTAATACTTTTGATAAAGTCTTTGGATGAGCAAAAGTGTTTGATTCTTAGTAATTTCCATTTATCTATTTTCTCTTCTGTTGATTGTGGTTTACTGTCAGATTTTGAAGTCTGCCTAAGCTGTGTATTAGAACTTCCATTGTTGACTCTACTGTTTATTGCATGATGTTTACCATCTGGGGTTGATGTTTAGGTCTTTTATCCAATTTGAATTAGCTTTTGTGTAAGCTGTGAGATGTGGATCTTGTTTCAATTTTTTTGCAGATGGGTATCTGATTTTGCCAGCACCATTTGTTAAAGAGACTGTTTTTACCCCAGTTTAGAATCTTAGGTCCTTTGTCAAATATTTACTATTGATAAGAGGATGGTGGCATCTCTGGGATCTCAACTCTGTTTCATTGGTCTCTATGTCTCTTTTCGTACCAGTACCAGGCTATTTTGATTACTTGTGGCAGTGTAATTGGTTCTAAGGTTGGGTAGTGTGCGGCCTCCTGCTGTGTTCCTCTTCTTCAGTAGTTCTTTATATATCTGGAGTTTCTTCCCTTTCCAACCAAAGTTGGTGATTTGTTTCTCCATCTCTTTTCTTTTAATTTTTATTTAACATGACTGAGTGAAAATGTACATTCACGTATAAATTTACGTGCCCACGTATATGCAGCTTCCACTGCTCTCCCTGTCCGGTGACTGCACACTATTCCTGTCTGCTCCATACATGTCTCATCCTCCCAACAGTCTCCTTTCCCCTCCTCTCCATCCACTCCCCTTCCTCCAGCCAGAGGTCAGCAAGATGATATCCTATAGATGTATAGAACCATAAAGTGCTTCCAATATATGGTCACTCTGCAATGCCAAGTCCAATCCATTCGTGTCCAAAGAGTGGACCTTTTTTATAATTTATGGGAAAGGGCAGCATCAGGGCCAGGGGCCATGCTCTCAGAGGAACCCCAAAACCGCTGGACCATCAATTGAAGTCTTTTAGTGGAGATCTCATGATGCACCCCTTTTTATTCGTATGTTGCCAGTGAGACTCCTCTCTGTGAGCTCCATCGTGGCTATCACTGGTGGTGGCCGGGCATCATCTGGTTCTTCCGGTCCCAAGTCGATATAGGCACTCACTCTTGTGGGTCTCCCTGTCTTCTCGGTTGTCTTTACCACATATCATTTTGGTCCTCGGTGAGCATCCGTTCCTGCTGAGTTGGGACCATTTGCTGTGTCCTCGGATGGCAGCTTGGCAGCTTGTAAGACCCCAGACACCACTCACAAATGTGGGGTGCAGAGAGCTCTCTTAGCAAAATGCTAGTTGTGCCAATTGGCCTGGAATTCGCGTAAGAGCATGGTCCCCCGCCCCCCGCCCCAGCTACTCTATCCTTGCAGTATTGAGTTAAGATGGAAGGAGTTCTCAAGTTATGCTGAAGTCCACTTAATGGTGTTCTTGTTTCTAATGTGTGCTATCACCGCTTTCTCCCAACTAGATTTCTAGTAACTATCTAAACTAAACCCTCCCCCCTCACCCTCCCTCCTTCCCCTCCCTTGCAGCTGTCAAAGAGTCTTCTTCTATACACAAGTCTGTTTTTGAGATCTTATCATAGAGGTCTCATACAGTATTTGTCCTCTTGTCGCTGACTACTTTCACTCAACATAAAGTCTTCCAGTTGAAACCACGTTAGGAAATGTTTCCTGGAATCATCGTTATTCTTTATCATTGCGTAGTGCTCCATTGAGTATATGTACCATAATTTACCTATCCATTCTTCTGTTGTTGGGCATCTGGGTTGATTCCATCTTTTTACTATCGTGGACTGTGCTGCGATACACATTCTGGTGCATGTGTCCATTGGTATGAAAGGCCTTGATTCTGTAGGATATATTCCAAGTAGTGGAATTGCTGGGTCAAATGGTATATCGATATCCCTTTTTTTAAGGAAGTGCCAGATTGCCTTCCAAAGAGGCTGGACCATTTTGCAACCCCACCAACAGTGTAGGAGGGTTCCACTGAAGGTGTAGTTGCCTGCTGATGGGTGGAAAATTCTGTATGTATCAATGAGGTTTAGTTGGTTAATTGTGTCAATGAGGTCTTCTGTATCTTTACTGAGCTTTTTTCTAGACGATCTGTCTAGTAATGAGAGTGGAGTGTTAAAGTCTCCCACTATTATGGTGGAGTCATCTAACTCTCTTTTGAGTGTAGTCAGTGTTTCTTAGACATATTTAAGTGCTCTGACATTAGGTGCATAAATATGTAATATAGTTACGTCTTGCTGGTGTACTGAACCTTTCAGCAATAAATAGTGTACATCTTTGTCCACGATGGTGCATTTGACATTAAAATTGATTTTGTCTGAGATTAGAATTGCCACCCCTGCTCTTCTTTGTTCATTGTTAGCTTGATATATATTCTTCCATCCTTTAATTTTCAGTTTGTTCCTATCTTTAGGTCTCAAGTGAGTTTCTTGTAGATAACATATGGATGGGTCATGTCTTTTGATCCAAGATGACACTCGGTGTCTCTTTACTGGAGCATTCAGTCCATTCACATTCAATGTAATTATTGATAGGTATGTGTTCACTGCTGCCATTGTGATAAATTTATTTTTATGTTGATGTTTTCTCTGTTGTTCTTATTAGTCTGTTCTGGGACACTCTTTTTTGTGAGTTGATTTTTCACCTTTTTCAGAGCTGGTTTTATAGTTGTTGAGACTCGTGTGGTAGATTTCTTGAAATGGTATGATACATCTTTGTTGTGCTTTGCAGCTGCCCCCTTAATAAACTACTTATAAACCCAATTTTAATTACTACCAGTCTTATCATCTTCCTCTCCATCTGGAAGGACTATAACAACTGTAGTACATCCCTCTTTTTATTGTGATGACTCCATAGTTTTCATGATGATCACTGGATTGCTTCTTGCCATATCAAAGCTGTGAATTACTTTGGGGCCTTCCCTAAATGAGTAGAGTGTTGAGTAGTGTGTCGTTCTAATATATAAAGTTAGTGGTTTTGTTCTTCTAAGCCAAAGCCAAAAACTTCTTTCACTATTCCTTGTAGTTTTGGTTTGGTTTTTACAAAGTTTCTGAGTTTCTGTTTATCTAGGAATGTCTTAATTTCATTTTTGTGTTTGAAAGATAATTTTGCAGGATATATAATTCTTGGTTGGAAGTTCTTCTCCTTCAAGGCTTTGAATGTGTTGTGCCACTGTCTCCGTGCCAGCATGGTTTCTGCTGAGAAATCTGAAGAGAACCTACAGGGTTTCCCTCTGAATGTTAGCTTAGCCTTGCGTCTTGCTGCCTTTAAGAGTTGCTGCTTGTGTTTCATTTTGTTAAGCTTGATTATAATATGTTTTGGAGTCTTTCTCTTGAGATCTATATTGGGTGGCGTACGATATGCATCTGAGATGTCTATATTCTCTTCCTTCATGATTTCTGGGAAGTTTTCTTTCAGCAGCTCAGCAACAATTCTCTCTGTGTTCTCAGATGTCTCACCCTGTTCAGGAACTCCAATTAATCAAAGGTTATTCCTCTTAATAGAGTCCTGCATGCTTCTTAATGTTTCTTCATTTTTCTTGTTTCTTTTTTCCGATTTCTGCTCATAGATGCTGGCATCAGTAGCTCTGTCTTCCAAGTCAGAAATTCTTTTTTTCCATTTGTTCCATTCTGTTTTCTTGGCTTTGCATGGAAATTTCTATGTCTTTGATTTTGTTCTTGATCTGTTGGATTTCAGAGTACTGGTATTCCATCAAATCAAACAACTTGCTTAATTTTTCATTTTGTTCTGCTGCATTTTGTATAAGGTCTAGAAGGGCTCTGTATATAATCAATTTGTATTCACTTCCTGATACTTTCATAAAAGTTTCTTCATCTGGAAAACTCCTTGGTTGCTTTATTTGGGAACCTTATGAAGCCATGAATGATTGCTTGTATGCCACAATTGTCTGTTGCTTTTTGGGACCCATGTGATTATATAGAGCCTGGAAGAGGTACTGTGAGGATGGATTGTAAATGTTTCTCTATGCTGTCTTCAAATGTAAAGCAAAACGTATCTGAGCAGTTCACAAGTCAGTTAGGTTTTCAGGTGTAGAGGTCCCTCTTGTCATCTGACAAAGTAAGTGCCACTATATCCAACCCCAGATGATACAAACTAGTTCAGAATACAGCAATGCTACTGCCCTGTTGGCCTCTGATGACAGGGCCTAGCCTTAGATGACACTGCGTAGAGTACTGCTTTTCTGATAGAAAAGCACTCTCCTGTGGGCAGGCTCTGGCTCCCAAGCTAAGAATTAGGTCCAGCTGCGGCCACCGTATGCCAGATGGCGTCCTCCACACAGGCAGCAGACAGAGGGGCTAAAGGTGCCTCTGCTTCTGTTGCAGGGCCCCCAACGTAGGCAGCACTGTGCAAAATCACTACTTTTCTGTCAGAGAAGCGCTGTCCTGTTTTCAGGCGCGGTCTCCAAGGCTAAGAACGAGGTTCCGCTAAAATGTCGGTACCAACATGGCATCCCCCACACTGACCGCGAAGCTCCACACAAACCCCACTGAGGCAGCTACAAAACGAAAGGCTCTAAGTGGCTAGATTAACAGTGTCCCGAGCCTGGCTCTCAGAATATGGGAATTTCGCCTGCCTATACCACCAGCAGTGTGTCTGAGTCCAGCCGCCAGGCAAGACCCAGCTCCGCCTCCCAGCCGAGACAGAGGAAAAAAAAAAGTCAAACTGGTGGGTTTACCTGCCGTCTGTGAGAGCCGGGGCTAGCCAGGAGCAGGAGTCAGTGAAAGAGAGGATGTGTTTCGCTGAGTGGTATGAAGTCCCAATTAAGAGCTCTGTGCCGTGTCCTGAGGCTGATTAGGTGATCAGAAGGCTCTGTTTGATTGCCAATTCAGGTCTTGGTTTCCAGAGGGATATAAGGAGACGTGTGCTTAGTCCGCCATCTTGACTCCGCTCCCCTTCTCCATCTCATTTTACCATCCTTGCTTTAAGGAGCATTCTGTCTGTACTTCTTCTGAGACAGATTTGTGTCTTCTTTTGCAGGCTCATGATATATTCAATAGTCTTTGCCAACATCATAATTCAAAGGCATGCATTCTTCTTTTGTCTTCCTTATTCACTGTCTAGCTTTCAGATACATATAAAGTGATTGAAAACACCATGGCTTGTGACAGGTGCACCTTAATCTTCCAGGTGACATCTTTGATTTTTGACCCTTTAAAGAGCTATTTTGCAGCAAATTGGCCCAGTGCAGTGTATCTTTGATTCCTTGAGTGCAGGTTTTATGGGTGTTAATTGTGGATCCAAGTAAAATGAAATCCTCTGGTGGTCCTAGGAGAGTCTCCTTGGTTAGGTGTCAGGCAAGAGGCAGCAATCCCTATCCATACATTATCCCCTAGATACATTATCACAATGGGATGTTGGGTAAGGGAAAGTTTTTTGTGACTCTTCTTTCTTCCTTCTGATAACCTAATTAAGAAGAGGCTTTGACAGCACCCTCTTAAAAGGCCTAAATGTCTCCTGCTTCCCCATGACTCTCCCTGACTCATGGATGAATATAAAGGGGTCCAGGTCATTTATGACTCAGAAGCTGTTATCACTTGCTTCTGGCTCTGGAATGGCTTTGATATACGTGTCTTACAGGAAGTTTTTCCTTATTCTTACTTCAGAGACGGAAAGTGAGAAACAGAGCATAACTTGCCCAAGGTCACACAGCTAGCAGGTGAGGGAGCAGTGATTTGTACCCAGGTCTATCAGATCTCATTCATTCAAAAATCATCTGAAGGTAAGTCTCTTTGTGCAGGAACTTTGAGTGGGAGCATAAAGATCGTAGGTGTGTCTTTAATGCGTACCACAAAAAGCTTATGCTAAGTAAATTCTCTATGCTGTTCAGTGCAGTGCTGCTCTGATATATCCAGAGCTGTCCTATAATTATCTGGAAACCTTGTATATGTTAATCAAATTTCAACCCATTCAGTGCAAGCCCTGAACCCCTTATCCTTCATTCTCCTCCCTCCCAACAAAACTCCAGCCTTCTTTGTTCTTCGGAGCTGGAAATTTATGCCATCACTAAATTCTGTGAAACAAACCTAGACAGGATTTGAATCTGCCTTGCGCTTTTGGTGAACCAAATGTGAGAATTCCAGTGTTTCCGGGGGCCTGATTATTGTCAGATCCAGCAACCCCATCTTCAGATTAATGACCCTCCAGTGTGGTTCAATGGTTTTGAGGGTGTCTTCAAATGTCCCTCAGAGATCTATCCAACTCAGTTGCTGGTCAAGTTTATTCTGAATTATAATGACTCGGATGTGTGTCAGAACAGAACTGTGCTCCATAGGGGTTTCAGTGGTTGACTTCTTGTAAGTAGATCACCAGTCGTTCCTTCCAAGGCACCTCGGGGAAGATTCCAACCTCCAACCTTTTGGTTAGCACGTTAGGTATTTATACCACTCTGGGACTTCCTTAGAGACCAGAACCTCCAAATATGGTTGAACCACTTATCAAGAGTAAAATGGTCACATGGGACCTCTGGTTAGATGGCCCTGGCACGAGCATCCGTCTTTAATGGTATTGTTATGCTCCCATTCAAGTCGTTTGGATATCAAGAACATTTTTCCTGATTTTTTGTTTTGGCAACCATGAAAGAGTGTGTAAAGAATACTTCAGTCTGATTCAAACTCTCTCTGTCTCTGTCTGTTTTAGAAAAAATCAAAGCAGGAGCAGCCAAGCCTTCCACTGGCTTCTGAAGAAGAGAAAACTACAACCCAACCAAAAGAGTCTGACCAAAAGATGCTGAGAAAGGACAGGGATGGTTGGTACATCTTTACCCTCATCCTGAAACATGCATTATGAGCTCATTTACATGGTACTATATGACAGGAGCTCTATTAAGAGGAACCTGCTGCTCTTGATCTTCAAAGAACTTTCCATTTAAGAAGCATACTTAGGTGGTCCAAGTTCCTGCATATAAACTGCCTGGGAAATGCAATTTCCATTTGTGTAGGGCTTAGGGAAAAGTGATACCTGATTCTTATTTTACCTAAATGAACTTCTGACCATAGAGGTATTTTGCTTGTAAGTTTGTTGTATCTTCTCTGAGTTTTCTGCACATGGTGAGTTCCTGAGTGAGTTCATCTCTCTGAGAAGCCAGTGATTTTCACTTCAGTGATTCCCTGAGCAACAGAACCAAGAAAAAATAATAGAGCTGGCCTCATATCCTCTTTTTAAAGTCACCTTTCTCTTCCAGTAGAGAATAAATGTCTTTTGATAACACTGAGACCAGTTCCTGTATCTGCTGGCAAAAGAGCTTGGGCAGCTGCAGAGACATATTTTTGGCAGCTAGCAGACTTCAAGTCCTCAAATAACAAATACCTCCAGAATGAAAATCTGTGTATGTGTGTGTATGCATACACCTTGGTGCTTGTGTGAATATTGGCTCCAACTGAAGGACAGCTAATTTCATGCAGTGTATACTTGCTAAAACAAAAGCCTAGTTCCACAGATTAAGTTTGATGTTTTCTGCCACAAAGGATTTTACATGTGGCTCAAAGACAGGATATCTATAAAAACATTTTTTCCATGAAAACTAACAAAACAAACACACACACATACACATTGTTTTATTCAGGTAGTGCTTCTCTAACAGAAATACCACAAAAAGGATAGCTCTAGTAAAGAAAAAGCTTATTCTTACACAGTCCAGGAGGCTACAAGTCTGAATTAAGGGTGTCCACTCCAGGGGAATGCTTTCCCTCTTTGTCAGCTCTGGAGGAAAGTCCTTGTATTGCATCAGTCTTTGGTCAGGGAGTATCTTGGAACAGAAACCTCAGGTCCGAAGGTTTTTTGATGGTATGAGGCTTTGAGTTTTCTACTTGCTTCTCTTTCCTTGGATCTCTTGTAAGATAAAAAGGCTAAAGGATGGTAAAAGCCACCCTGTAAGAAACTCCCTTTACAGTGGAGCAGGGAGGTGACTTTAATAAGGGATTTACAGTCCCACCCTAACCCTCTTTAACACGCAGCACAGGTAAATCACAAAATGGAGGACAATCATAAAATATTGGGGATCATGGCCCAGCCAAATGGCTCTATACACTTTTGGGGGAACACAGTTCAAGCCATGACACACACAATAAAGCAACATTGAGTGAGTAATCTTTTACTTTCTTCTTATGTTTTTGATCTTTGTTTTTAATAGTTGTCCTTTTTACCCAGAGGAGAGCACTGAGTCAGTGTCCAAGGGGCCAGATTCTTGTGTTTCCCATATGATAAGAGTGGTTTGAAATGTAGCCAACTTTGCCCAGCACTGTGTGTTGGATATGAAACCGTCAGATGGAGCTAGGGATGCAGGAGATGATGAAAGTCCCTCCCACCTGGCAATCAAACTAGAGAGGGAGGGGAGCATCCTGTAAACTGCTGGCTTGTGTTTGACCTGAAACCTGTGATTGATGCAATTTTTAAGGCTTTCCAGAATTGCTTTGTATATGTAATGTTACATAAGTTTATTTAATATAAAAGAGAAGAAAAGGGGGTCATACTCCTACATTCCAAATAACTTCTGTTGACACCTTTCTAAAAAATAAAGCAACACGCGCAGATGGGATGAAAATTCAAGCCTTTTTGAGAAACGTTAAGTAGAAAATATAAATATTAATTACACAGTAAAATTTTCCCTTTCTCTGCCCTAATCAGTTTCTTCAAGGGTAAGCGAAATTGCCTTTTGATGTGTTGCACACGTAGTGTAGGTGGAACTATCAATAAAACAGAGATGAGCCAACCGTGGAACCAGTTCATTAATCTCGTATATACTTTTGATTTAAAAAATGTCTACTGTAGAAGGGTACTAGCCAACAAGTGGCTCTTTATCTTCCGAATAGCTGCATCTTCATATTAAGGAATTCAAAAGCAAACAGGTACTCCTTGGGACAGAGCAGAACATTCTTATTTTAGGACACCAAAAACGCACAGTTTTATCTTTTCCTTGTTTCTGTTGGGTACAGGTCCCTCAAGGCAGGGCCAAAGCAAGAAGACTGGGATTCCTGCTAAGAAGACAACGGTTAAGCCTTCAAACACTGATACAGCTGGGAATCAGGGCTACCCAGTGTCAGCAGCACGTGGAAGAAAACATGGAAGGAAACCATCAGGCACTTCAGGAAACAGGGAGTCTGGATCCAAAGGAAGAAGACCTAAAAGATCCCATCGAAATCATGGCCTAGAAGATAGTGCTGGGTCCTCATCTGATGAGAAGACTGTCAAGGATTGTCATCTCCGGCACCCGTCCTCGGAGATGCAGGTCACGGAGCAACCCCAAACTCCAGAAGCAGAAACAGCTACCCCTCGGGAGTTGTTAAATGCTGACATAGATGGCAAAGCCAGAGAAGCATCAGAACAGCAACCTACACATGAAGACGTGAGAGAGGCTGTGGTTAGTGGTCCAGCACCACACAGTGAAGGTAGAGCTTCTGGAGGTGAGCAGACAGAAGCCAGAGCTTCTCTTTTACCAGCAGTGGAAAGCCCTTCTACAACCCAAGAAGATGTCATCTCCTCAGTAAGAGTGAAGGCTCAGGCACTTGTGGATCCTTCTGATATCCAGTCAGAAGGGGAAGCAGCTTCCAGCCTCGATTGTCAAAATGCTCAGCTTAAAATGGCGTCAGCTCAGTATAGGCCAACTATCTGCAAAGAAAAGCCTCCTGACAATATGCTTCCGGCCTTTACAGGAAACACCACACATACAGCAAGTGCCAGGGCAGAGAGAGCCCTGTCTGCAGAGAGGCTGCCTCCCAGAAGCATTTCTCAGACTTGGGAGAGACCTGAAGACTGTCAGCAAGTCTCAGATTCAGAGACTATTTCAGAAGAAGAGAGTGATTCTGAGGAACAGTGGGCTCCTGGACACTCTTTCCAGTCTTTGGGGAAGCCTGAAGGTGAACAAGAGATCTCCTCAGAATCAGAAAGTTTCACTGTGGAATCACGAAGTTCTGGGGAGCAGATGGCTCTCAGACACTCCTCGCAGTTCTTGGGGAATGCCAATTATGAACAAGAATCCTCCTCTGATGGAGAGAGTTTTTCAGAGCAGGAGACTGACTCTGAGGAGGGCAGTGGTTCTGAGGGGCAGCCTACTTCCAGATGCCCTTCCCAGGCTGTGGAAGAGCTGGAAACTGAAGAAGGCTCCACAGGATCTGCTAGTTACCTTGAAACGTACAGTAGTACGGATGACTGGAGCAGCTCTGAGGAAGACCTGCCTCCAGAACACCCTTCGCAGGCTGTGGCAAATCCTGAGGACCAACCAGAAATTTCCTCAGTTTCAGAGAATAGCCCTGAGAGTCGGAGTGTTTTTGCAGAGCAGCTGCCACACCAGGGCCCTTCTGCGCCAGCTGTTGAACACCACGTCTCCTCAGGTTCAGTCAGTGTTTCTACAGAGTGGAGTGGTTCTGTGGAGCCACTGTCTTCCAGGTATCGTTCCCTGCCCCGGCTGAGGCAATTCAAGGAAGCTTCTGCAGATGTAGAGAGTATGGCTGCTGAGTGGGATAATCCTATGAAGCTGCTGCCTCCCAGCGCCTCCAGGCATCTGACCAGACCAAAAGTAGGGAAACAAGTCCTTCCTGATCCCGAGAGTGCTACTGTCGAGGGGAATATTTTTATGAAGCCTATGACTGTCAAACATGAGTCTCAGCCCCTGATGACACCAGTATTTGAACAAGAAGGCTCCAAATGTACTTTTCATCCACTGATGGCCACTGAAGTCAAACAAGTCTCTTCATTTCCAGAAAGCACAGTTGCTGAAAGAAGCATTTCTGTGGAGAAGAATCTTCAAGTTGAGCCCAAAGTGTCACCAGATTCAGAGGGTGTTGCTGCTGAGAGTATCATTTCTGTGAAGCCACTGCCTCCCAAATATCCTACCCAGTTCTTAACAGGGTCTAAATTCTGGAAAATGTCCCGTTGTCTAGAGAACACTGCTGTTGGAGAAGGTGTTTCTACGAAAGCGCTGCTTCCTAGTCATTCTTCCCAATCGTACGTGAAGTTTATGGCAGAGAAAGTCTCTTCAGGCTCGGAGAACCCTGCTATTCACAGGGCCATTTGCGTGGATCCTCATGCTCCAAATCATTCTTCCAAATCTTGGTGGAGGCCTAAAGTAGAGAACCAAGTTTTCTCAAGTTCCAAGAGTGCTGACATGGAAGGAGGCATTTCTTTGAATCCAATGCCTACCACACACCCTTTAAAACCTTTGGAGAGGCCTGAAGATCAGGAAGAAGTTTCCTCAGGTTCAGAGAATACTCCAGAGAAGTGGAGCAGGTCCAAAGAGCAACAGCTTCCCAGGCACCTTTCTCAGGCCTTGGGGAAGCCTCAGCACCATCCAGAAATGTCAGTTTCCAAGACGTTTCTTGAGAGGGGGAAGAGCTCTGAAGAGCAGCTGCCTTCCAAATGCCCTTTCAAAGCCACAGACTCCCAGCCAGAAGTCTCCTCAACAGGCTCAGTGAGAGTACCTGAAGAGTGTCGCAGTCCTGAAAAGCAGCTGCCTCCCAGACACCCTTTCCAAGCTTCTCAAGAACCTAAAGAACGGCAACAGGGTCCTTCAGGTTCCAAGAGTGCTGCCACCCAGGAATGCATTTTTGAGAGTGATCCTACCAGCTCTTCCCCCCCAAAAGCCCCCGTGTCTCCAAACAAAACCAAGAGATACAGCCAAGGCTCTGAAGACCTCATGAAGTCCCCTCCTACCAAATCTGTACAGTTCACCACTGATCCTGTCCAGCCAACATCTACTTCTGGGAGTCTTCACTCTAAGGAGGAAGTTCTTGAGAGAGATGCTCGGAATGAGGAAAAGGCTTCAGTCTCACCTACCAATAAGGCTGATATTGAAAACCTTTTTGGAGTGAAACTCAGAAGAATCCCTTCGTTGCAGAAGTACAAGAATGAGAAAGAAGGTGACCTGACTAAGCTTCGTACAAGCCCCTTGGGCCCAACTTCGTCATCTAAAGAGAGAGAACATCAGGTCAGAGCAACCACGTCCCAGGGGCACCTGAGTACCTCAGAGAACCTCAGTGGAATATCTCACGTGGCACAGAAGGAACACATAGGACCCAAGTCTGAAGATGTAACCAAGAAGCAACCTGCTTATAAAATCTCAGGTGAGATGTAAGTTTACAAGTTAGCAAGTAGATACCCAGGGGAAGGAAGAACTGGAAACTAGACTTAGATGGCAGGAAGTCTGTTTGAGCCTTGTCTACTGAGCTGTGAATTCAGTAGGACTGACTTTTGGACCTAGGGGCAGAATAGTGCCCCCTTCTAGGTAGTGACCCATTGTAGATTAGAAGATTTGGAGCTGGTTAATTCTGACTCTTCCTTTTTGCCAAAGGAGTCTCCCTCTACATACTCACCGACGTTCTGGAATGGGAACATGATTATCTCCCCATTCTCTTTCACCTTCTCTTCTATACACCTTACATTTGGATGGAGCTTTATGCTTGTCTCAAACTACTTTTATGTGTATTAAACTCCTGCCAAGGCTTCACTCTGTACAAAAGCTGACGGCCACATCTTCCTCCCAAAGAGTGGCTGGTGGGCTTTAACAGCTGAACTACTGGTTAGCAGCCAAGTTCTTAAGGACTGTGCCACCAAGGATGAGGAAAAGGGTGAAGAAAGGAGGGAAAGGGACTAATAAGATGATAATATGTCCAGATAGTTAAACAGTACTGAGTCTTAATCACTCAAGGAACTCCCCCTCCTTGGCAGGTTGAGGCAATGGGTATAAGAGAAATAGCCCAAATCCTTTTTTTTAAAGCAATTAAAAAGGATCTTATTTGAGATACCACTGTGAATTGGTCCAAGGTAAGCTGAAGACCTTGGCTGCCTTGCTGCAATTGTAACTCCTTTCCTTCTTTTTCCAGAAAAGGCTCCCTGTCGACAGTCAGATTATACCACTTCAGAGCCAGCTTGGGTAACCATGGCAAAGCAAAGGCAGAAGACTTCCCAGGCCCGTGTTCCTGGGATAGAACTTAACACCAAAGAGAGAGCTGGAGCCCAAGATATCACTAAGGAGCCTCAATATGGGGTAGGATTTGGAGTGTTCTTGAAAATACTCCAAGAACTTGTTGGAGTCAATAGACTTCCACTGGGAACTTTGTCAGGCATGTGGCTCCTTATCTCTGTATGCATTAATCAAGGCAGGATAAATCTTCAAGGGAATAGTCATGCTCATACACACATGCCCTGTTTACACATGCCCTGCTTTATGCTCCTAAAGAGTTTGGTGGCAAGTAATGAACATAGGGAGATTTTCTACACCAAATCCTATCCTAAGCACTTTACTGCAGGGTCTCATGAAATTAACTGAGAAATAAGGTTGTTGTTATTTGCTGTTGAGTCAGTTCTGACTGATGGCAACCCTGTATAACACAGATTAGAACTGCTCCATAAGATTTACAAAGTTATAACTATTCAGAGTCAGTTATAAAACCCCTAAAGGTAAGAGATAGTGATTATGTTTATAGATGATTTATGACTATAAATATGTATAAACAAATAACCCAAACCCAGTGCTGTCGAGTCGATGCTGACTTACAGTGACCCTATAGGACAGAATAGAACTTCCCCCTACAGCTTCCAAGGAGTGCCTGACAGACTTAATTGCTGAGTTTTTGGTTAAGAGATGTAGCACTTAACCCCTATGCCATCAGGGTTTCCTATAAATATGTATAGCAAACCAAACCAAACCCATGGCCTTAGAGTTGGGTGCAACTCACAGCGGCCCTAGAGGCCAGAATAAAACTGATCCATAGAGCTTCTAAGGATCACTGGGTAGATTTGAACTGCTAACCGAAAGCATTTAACTCACTTTGCCACCAGAGTTTTTGTAAATATGTACAGACATTTAAAAACACAAATGGAATCAAACTATACACACTATTGTTTTCATTTAATATTTTATTTCTTGGTATCTTAGCATACCATTACACAAAGATTTACCTTTATGGAATTGGTGTTTGGATTTCTTTCTATTGGTTTGGTTTTGTATGACACCTGCCTGTAGGCTAAAAAAATACTATGTGATAAAATATGCTAATAGTAATACATGTAGATCAAGGATGATGGTCTTGTTTCCAATGTCAAATCTGCACTGCCTTTGTAAGTGTTGGAATGAGAGATCTCCAGGAAATTGACTCAAGAAAACGTACAAAATTTACGTATCAAGAGAGATGTGTAAATTTTTATACATTTAAGTTCTTAATGAATTTGTTGAGGGACCACCTGGGAATCTATTTAACTCCCTGTTTCAAAAATGCTTTATTTTTCATCATTAGCATTTATAAGGTATCAGGATCATTTGAGGATGAAGTCCACCTTGGTTAGATGCTTTCTTAGGGTTCTGAGAGAAGAATTTGTATGAGGTTTTTGTCATGGGCAGAGGCACTAGACCAGTTAATTTAATCCAGTTGTAGGTAAGATTAGCTTGAAAAGTCTAGACTGCATCACTTTAACAAGATCTATGATTACTATACTTTCTAATGCCACGAGTACATCAAGTCAGATGTATGATAGCTTCACTAGGTAGAAATTCTATGGAATTCTGTTCAATTAATTGATATAATTTGTAGCCTACACATTTTTTTTAGTTTGCTGTTAAGAGCCAGTAGTGTACTAGGGAAAAGGATATTCTCAAATTAAATAATTCTCATGTCTCCCTGTTTGCACATATGATTAGACAACCTTTTCTTTCAGATCTGAAAGGTGGTAAACAAGCCAGTTTAGGTTTTATGAAGCCGAACTCTAAACCAAAGCGGTCTCAGTGTCATTGCTTTCATTTATCCATCTACCCTTGCATGCATCCATGCATCCATGTGTGCATCCATCTGTCATCTATCTCTTTACTATGAATCGCATTGAACTTATAGTACCCCGGACAGGGCTTCCACCTGTGGTCTTCTGAACGTCATGACTTACAAGTTTTCTATTTTCTTTGTTTTATTCAAGGGTGCTACTCCTGCAAAGGAAAGTCAACAAAGTGGTTTAGCTTCCACTGTCTTTAGACAGGAGAAAACGGCCGAGTCACAGGAACCGAAATCTGCCAAAGCAGGTAAAACATCAAGTACCCTACCACACAAAAATAATCCTGGCAGAATGTTGTGAAACTTACATTTTACAGATCAAGCAGTCCATGTCTCTTGTGCCCGGTAACATCCTCATGATTCTGTTGTGTCCCTTCAGATTAGATGCAGATGGTAATTTGTTTTAGGAAAACTCAATCACTGTAACTAAAATATATCCAATGTGTAACTCATAGGGCCCTCCTGTCTTTCACCCCACTTAGGGAGTTATATAGGCATAGAACTGTGATCACTCCCAAAAATGATCCTGTTGCTATGTATCCAAGTGACAAGTACCAAGTCACTTTCCAATTCCCAGCAAAGCTGTATTTTCTCACCTTCTGTATTCCCTGCAATGTAACTACTAAAAATAATACACTATAAAATCCTGATGTCTCTGGGTGGCACAAACAGTTATACGTACACCTGGGGATCTTGTCAAAATGTAGATTCTGGTTCAGGATATGTATAATAGAAAGGGAAATTCTCAGCAGAGAACTTGTCAAAAATTCAAATTCTCTGCAGGGAGAGAAACGGTTTAAAGCCCTGTCTCCCTCAATCTCCCTCATCAGAAAATTATACTAGGAATTAAAGCACCCGATGCCTGACCTGGTTGTTGCTATTAATGGCCTAGTAGATACTATACTCTTGTGAAGTGGTTCTCAGCCTTTGCTGTACATTAGAATCACCTGGTGAGCTTTGTAACGCTTAAAAATGGCCCTGACTCCCTCCCTAGAGATTCAAATTGAGTTGATTCTGGAAATGGCCCTTGCACTAGTATTTTTTTTTTAAGTGCCTAGTTGATTCTAGTATGTAGCCACAGTTGAGAATTACTGAGTCAGTCATAAGGTATGATGGAGGAGGGAGTAGAACTGTGGTAGCAAGTTGGTAGTCTTCTTGGCTAGGGTAGTTGGTACAGTGTTGTTTAGCATAGATTCTCATTGTGTGGATCCATGGAGTCATCAGTCATTTCACAGAATGTCACAGATTGCACAAATACAGATAACACTACCTTATTTGAAATTTCAAAAACTAAGCAGATAGCATACAACGTCTTTCCCTTCTTGTCTCCTTTCAAAATTGGAAGATATGACAGTCCAATAATGATATCCAAGAGATTGGCCTTACGAGCTCCTGTGGCCATGTTTTTGCATGACACTGAGTCTATTCCAACTTCTGGTGGCCATATAGGACAGAGTAGAACTGTCCCATAGAGTTTCCTAGGCCTTGATCTTTACAGAAGTGGATGGCCAGGTCTTCATTACACCGAGCCACTGGTGGGTTTGAACTGCTGAACTTTCAGTTAGCAGCTACATGCCTAACCAGTGTGCCACAGGGGCTCCTTCCTGTGGCCATAGCCATGTTGATTTCATTCCACTGATATACTGATACTGCCTTAGATATTGCTGATGCTTCTAGAAGCCTGGCACTGAAGGCAGTAGGAGTTTCGCGTTAAGAGCAGTGGGATTGGAGGAAACCTGAAAGATGGAAAAATGTGATTGTATCCTATCAGCCATTTACCCCGATATCACTGGGACTTCTTTCTACTTGTGTGTTATTTTTTGTGGTTCCAGCTGAAAAGCAGAAGATGGTTCGAGTGCCTACCATGGAACAAAAAACCGGAAAGTCTGCAACTCTTCCAGTAGTGCCCCAAGAGCCCAATGAACCAAGTGAACCAGTTTGGTTCTCCCTGGCCAAGGAGAAAGCCAAAGCATGGAGCCACATGAGAGAGCTATGCAAGAAATAGCTCATGGTTGGGCACCAAAATCTTAAATAATAATTAATAACTATATTAATTTCATGTAGTCATTTCTTGTCTGTGATGATTTTTAATTTAGAAAAGAGCCTTAGAAATGTAAATTAACATTTTAATTATTTGAATGACAAAAAAAGCCTTGAATACCTAAACTTCAGTACAGTCACTGCCAGCATCAGGAAACTGAGCACTTCTCTCTAAAATTATGGAATATCTTTGCACTGCTGTAGCATTATAAGATTTTTAAGATTGAACAATATGTTATCGAAGGAAGAAACCAAAAATGTTTTGTGAGAGCAACTGAGATGCTGTCATTTCCCTTAACCAAAGAAAGTGTTTCTATTGGAATAATCCAGATTATTTGGCCCACAGAAGGGATATTAAGCTTCCTCTGCCAAATCAGGGTCACCATGAGTCGGATCCAACTCGATGGCACTTGGCTGGCATGCCAAATCAGGAAACCCTGGTGGTGTAGTGGGTTAAGTGCTATGTCTGCTAACCCGAAGGTCAGCAGTTCAAATCCACCAGGTGCTCCTTGGAAACTCTATGGGGGCAGTTCTACTCTGACCTCTAGGGTCGCTATGAGTCAGACCTGACTCGACAGCACTGGGATTTTGGGGATGCCAAATCAAATGTTTCAGTTCTTTGGATGCTGCTCCAAGTCTCACAAAGGTTCCTAGAATGGGCAGTGGAAGTGATAATTGTGGGTCTGCAAGAAAATTTTGCACAGCCAGTCTCCCAGTTAGTGCACTACCTTTGGAAATGCCTACTCTGTATTCCTGGGGAAACGGGTAATGCCTGCCATTCTGGTGACGGTGACACACAAAGCACTCGTCAGAGCTCTCTCTTTGCTCATGCCCCAGGCCAACCTGCCCGAGGTCTGACAGCAGTGAGTGAGACATCCCTAGAATGGAATTCCTCTGGATTATTAGTCCATCAGTGTCGGGCCTTTTGCCCCAATGCTGCTGAGATCTTTTCCACTTGCTCAGTAACATACTGCCCATCATACACATCTTGTCGTTTAAGAACTTAAGACAGTTTCAAAATTCAACATTGTATAGATGTCAAAATCTGTACTTGCAATCTTAAGCAGATGGGAAGCTCACCATCATTAAGGAAGTGTGGGGCACCTGGAGAGCTCCCCACCTCTTTGATCCCAGCCTCAAGTTGGAGAATTCCTTGTACCCCTGAGTCTAGATGCTTCTTCTCAGCATCCTCTGCTGCCCCAGCTTTTAGCCCAAAGCAAGTCTGTAATCCCAAAGCCATAGAGCAATTGGCTTTCTGACATCTGGAAGCCTCAAGTGATTACATCAGGCTCACCTGCTATCATTCTTAGACTCACACACCTCAAAACTTACTAGGAGGCACAGCCCCCACCTCCCTAGGAAACCACACACCCCAGCCTCAGCAAGAGGAAAACCAGAAAAGGGAGAGTGGGAGAGGAAGAGTGAGGAGAAGAGTGATGGTCAGCTGTGAGGAGGTCAGCAAGTTTTGACTCCTCCCTTCCTATCTTCCCCTGAAGTTTCCTTTGCAGCACCAGCATCAGGTGCTACTCACAGGCAGAGTGATGAAGACACATCAACTTTCCCATAGTCAGTTTGTTACTTGGTAGGATCTGCACGGGGCAGACTAGCCTGGATGTTCATCCAGGTTTATCAGAAGTTGTTGAACTCTGTCTCTCCGTCTATTCCCCCTTACTTCCACCTCTTCACATACCAAACACTGAGATACCTTTCTTTTTCTGCCTAATTTCTTTTCTGAGAGACCCAGAAATGAGCTGTCACTGCCTCTGCCTCTGTCACCTTGAAGCTACTTTGCTTAAACAGGAAGCAGGCCTGGATACCTACCTGTGTATTGGAGTTTTGAGTGTTCCATGCAGAAACCCAGACAGGCAGTTAGGTAGGGGAATTAATTGAAAGCCTAGATGCTTGGTTTTCCTGGTGGTGATATAATGTGGCAATGTGAAACCCAGGCTGGACGTTATGGTTTCTTTATGTAACGTCCCTTTTTCTGATATTTTATCTACACCTTTATGATAATGCAAGATTTTTGGTGATTGAATGTTATTTCTTTGCATTCGCACAGAGAACAGTTTGTTTGTAGATGTCCTGCAACCAGGGAGTCCGGGTAGAGTAGCTGTTACACCTCCTTGCCGCTCTTCTCAGAGTGGACCACTGCTAGTCGTTCTCACTCCGGGACTCCCTGTGAACAACATTTTCCCCACAGCTGGAGAAGAGAACAGTTTTCAAATGAAGAGGTTAAGTTTTGTTTTACTGCCTAAAGGTACATTTTGACTGGTTTTCAGCTTCTTTGTATTTTCTGTAATTTTGGGCTGTATGCAGAGCGAATAAACCCAATAAAGTCTCTTCTATGGCCTGTCTCAGTCTGTGACATTGGGAAGGAAATCCAATAGACTATGGCTAACTCAGAGAAGGAGAACGTTCCTCAGAGGGCTTGTATGAACCCAGCTGGCCTCCACACACATGTGCCTGATCAAGCTGCTAGCCTCCTGGTGGGTGTGCTTATGGGGAGGAGGGGTGTTGAAGAAGAGGTTTCCATGTGTGTAAACATCTGGGAGCAGTGATAAAGGATGGGTTTAGCTGGGTGTGAGTAGTGCGGACAAGATGGTTGACGGCTGTACTTCAGTCAGGCCCAGGAACTAGGTCCAAGCCATAGAGCAAGGAGAGCCACCAGCACCAGACATTTTCAGAAGCCAGCCACTGCACTGGGCTCAGACAACAAAACGTGCCACAGAGGGAGGAAGGGAACGGTGTGACAGACTGGAAATGTAACCTGGCCATTTATCCCATTCTAACACTTCCAGGGTTCCGGCCAGGAGTTGATTTGGGAGCTGACATGTCAGATGCCTAAGAATTTGAAAGATTTAAATCAACTGATAAACCACTAAATAAGTGATGTCTCCTTCTGTAACAAATATACCTCCATAATGACCTGCAGTACCACCGATAGATGGCTTTAACAAAGAGAATCTGATTTTCTCACAGTCTAGGAGGCTAGAAGTTCTAATTCAGGGTGTCAGCACCAGGAGATGGCCTTTTCTGTCTGTTTGCTCCAGGGGAAGGTGCTTGTCCTCAATTTTCCCTTGGTCAAGCAGATTCTCAGAGGAGGGAAGCCGGGTCCAAAGGACTCGCTAGTTCCTTGGCACTGGTTTCTTGGTAGGATGAGGTTTTCTCCACTCTTTGCTTGCTTCTCTTTCCTTTTAGCTCTTGTAAGATAAAAGGTGGTGCAGAGTACACCCCAAGGAAACTCCCTTTATATTGGATCAGGGATGTGACCTGAGCAAGAGTGTTACATCACACTCTAATGCTCTCTAACATAATCCAATCTTGCCCTATTAAACACAGGCAGAGATCAGGATTTACAACATATAGGAAAATTACAGTCACAAAATACAGGTCAACCACACAATACTGGAAATTGAGGTCTGGCCAAGTTAACATATATTTGGGGGGACACCATCCTTGATGAGCTGCATAGCGTTCCAAATCTATATAATCTTTATGGAAGTAGCTTACTACATCCTTCTTCCACGGAGCAGCTGATAAATTAGAACCACCAATCTCTCAGTTTGCAGCCAAATGGATTAACCACTGTGACACCATGTTTCCACATATATACACCTAATGGAATATTATTCAGTCATAAAAAGGAATGAAGTACTGAAACATGGTAAAAAGTAGCTGTTAACTGAAATATGCTAATTAAAATAAGACAGACACAAAGGTCACATAGTGCATATGAGATTCTGTTTACATGAGATATGCAGAATAGTAAAGCCACAGAGATGGAAAGTAGATTAGTGGTTGCCATGGGTGAAGGGGGGAGAGAAAAGATGGAATTACTTTTTAATGGATGAGGGGTTTTATTTCAAGATGATGATAATATTTTAGAACTCGTTGAATGTAGTGGTTGCACAACACTGTGAATGTCGTAAATGCCACTGAATTGTTCACTTTAAAATGGTTAGTTTTGCTATGGAAATTCCACCTCCATTACAACAAGTTAGAGTGTGAAATGTGCTACCACAGAATAAGAGAAGAAAATACGAATACTACTGAGGGAGCACCTTGGAAGACTTAACTAAATGTGGTGATAAGGCTGTGTAGCTCAAAGCCCTGGGCCCTTCTTCCCCGTTCAGCCATTTCACTTTTTTTCTCTCCCCTCAAACAAATTTCCAGCATCTGTTATCTCCCTTTACTCTATTTCTTTCATTTCTTTTTAGGAAATATTTCATAACTATAGCAAGTTACAGGGAATAATCCTGGAAATATCCATGTATCCACCATTCAGCTTAAGAAACAATAAGCTTACAAAACAGTTGAAGCCACTGTGTATCCCTCTCTTTCTCTATCCTATCCTAAATGAGCTGTTTCTCCCTCCAACAGGTGCTGTTACATATGCTACATTTGTATGCATCTCTCACAGAGACATTTTTTCCTCCATACGTATGAATCTACAATTAATTGGCGGTGATCATTTCTATGTTTTTCAGACTTCATGTATACTGTATCACAATATTTGTGTTCTAGAGCCACTTTTCCCCTTCTGCAATTGTCCACCTCTGTAACTCAGTTTTTGCCCTCTGGATCTCAGCCCCCTGGGAGTTCTGGTCATGTCCCCAGCCTGACTTTGCAGTCCTGATTATCCTCAATAGTCCCAAGCCAGGGAATCCAGGCTGGTCCCAGTATAGATGAGTCTCAGCTTCTTGGTCTGTCATTCTAATCCAGTGGTTCTCAAACCTGGCACATGAGAAATCCCTGAAACTCTTGGGCCTTGAATTAATTCCAACTCATACTGACCCAGTGGATGGCAGAGTAGAACTGATCCATACGATTTCTATGCCTGTAGTCCTTACGGGAGTAGACTGCCACATCTTCCTCCTGTGGAGAAGCTGGTGGGTCCCAAACACCAACCGTTCAGTTAGCAGCTACATGTGTCACCCCTGCGCTACCGGGGCTCCTTGGATTCCCTGAAGGGGTGGTGAAAACATGGATCATTTGACCATACCCCCAAAGTTTCGGATTCAGTGGGTCTTGGGTAGAACCTGAAAGTTGCATTTCTCACAAGTTCCCAGGTAATGCTAATTGTTGCTATTTTGAGGACCACACTTTGAGAACTACTATTCCAAATGAAAATCTGGGCCCAGACTCAGCAGCACCATCTGGCCCAGCAGGTAAGCTGGGTCATCTGTAAGTTTTCCTTCCAAACACACCCTAGAGCCTCACTGTCCACTACACATGTCCCATGAACCGTGTAGTATAATTTAAAATTTCCTAGTAGCCATGTGGAAAAAGGCAAAAGAGACTGGTGAAACTGATTTTCTACTATATTTTATTCAGCTGTATAAGTTATCATTTCAACATGTAATCAGTTTAAAAGTTGTTAGTGGATGTTTAACATGATTTAAATTTAGAAGGCCATACCTCAAATGGAACTAGTCAAATTTCAAGGGCTGAGTAGCCACTTTTATTTTTCACTTGAACAAATGCTGTCAAATATGTCTGTAAAACATAAAAGTCAGAGGTCACTGGATGCCACTCTTGGGGTGATGACATTTGGAATGAAATCAGTGTGGATTAAATTTCCTCGGGCTTCAGGACACTTGAAAAACTTAAAAACGGTCAAGAAACAGATTCGACCTTTTTCCTCTATCCTTTTATTGCTGTTTCTCCTTACTGTGGGATGAAATGAGAGAAAATGAACAATCACACAACATTAACTAGCACCTGTGGTTTTCTAAAGCCAAGAAACAGCCCTAGGCACACCTGCTGCATCGGTGTGCTGCCTCTCAACAAGGTGAGAAGACGACAACATTTTACTCTTGTAACCTGCACTCTTGAGTATCAGGGTGCTTGTGTATCCCACGGCTTCTGTCACCTCATCATATACCAGCTTTGTCTCTCTCTTGATCAGCATATAAATGTTTGTTTTTTTTTTTTTCTTTTTCCTTGAGAAACAATTCTGGGATATAAAGAAACCTCTCCTTCAAATCTTTGCTCGTTCTACCAATGATGCTCCCTTACACTTGCAGACACTGTGTTTCCACAAGTACCATGGGAAACAGGCTCTTATTATGAAACACAGAGCTGTGAACTTGCGAGAAAGTAAAGAGAAAACTGTTAATCATTTAAGCCTACTCAAAGACAGTATACTCCTTAAGACTTAATTACCGATTTGGTGATAAACAGTAATTACAACTAAGTTTTTTCCTATCGACTCTCATATAAAATAGAAAAATCTAAAACTGAACAAATACTTAGATATTAATCATTAAATGTGGTCCCAGTTGGAATTCTGAAATTTTTGCTATTTGTTAGTCACATTCTAAAAGGCACTGGTTGTCTCGTTAGTATACCAAAACCTCTGTTGCCCTTAAGGCCGCTCTGGCTCATAGAACAGAGGACTGCCCCACAGGCTTTCCAAGGAACAGCTGGTGGAGCTTGAACTGTCAATCTTTTGGTTATCAACCAAGCTCTTCACCACTGGGCTACCATGAGGTTGCATTGCCATGGCCAAGAGATGAGGGACCAGCTAATGCATGGCCCAGACTGATAACTGTTTTCAACACAAAAGTAGTTTCCATTACTAGATCTGATGCAGTTACTACCTTTCAGTAGTCTTACAGGTGGCAGAGAAAGGACCTCATAAGAACAAATGAGTAACCAAGAAATTTATTGCAGAATACAGCACATTTTATGTTATTAGATATGTAAGTATTCTATTAACATTCCAAGTAAGTTGAACTGAACTTTTCAATTTATTTTAAACCAACTGCTTCTTATTTAATTTACTGGGAGAATTAAAAAATAAAAATGAGGGACTCAGTAACCAGTAAATACTAGGAATGGCTGGGTGATATTCAAGGCTACCATAAACCCACACAAACCCAGGACCAGTGCATTGATTCCAACTCTTAGCAATCCTATAGAAGAGCAGAACAATCCTGTAGGGTTTCCAAGGTAGTAATCTTGGCATGGCAGCCCTGATGGTGTAGTGATTAAGTGCCACAACTGCCAACCAAAAGGTTAACAGTTCAAATCCACCAGGTGCTCCTTGGAGACCCAGTGGGGCAGTTTTACTCTGTCCTATAGGGCCCATGAGTTGGAAATGACTCAGTGCAGGGGGGTTGGGTTTGGTTTTAGAATCTTTGTAGAAGCAGACTGCCACATCTTTTGCCGGTGGAGTGGGTTGTGAGTTTGAACCACTGACTTGTCGATCAGCAGCCAAATACTTAACCTCTGTACCATGAGAACTCCTCAAAGCTATCCTAGATACCTGTATTTTCTGGGCCTTCCTTCTGGTGGGTCCAGATCCTTTTGTGGTTCTCCTTTTTGTTCTCCTTTTCTTTCTCTGCTTCTTTGTCTTACTCACCTTCTGCTTTTTGGGTCTCTTCATCAAAGTCTTCATGCTGATACTGAGTCCCTTCTACAGTGAAGAGTAATATAGATCTTGGAACCAGATATTCGTGGAAAAAATATTCCAGTGCTGACTTCTCCTCTATTGTTTGTTCTCTCTTCACTTGAAACAATTTCTGTCTGTTATATTCTAATTAGTGAATACCCTCTGCCTCCTGACTGACCCTCAGAACCATCTAAGACTTTTCTTCCATGTTTAAAGCTATTCTTGAGTCTTACAATAGCAGTCTCATACAGTATTTGCCCTTTTGAAATTGGCTAATTTCACTCAGCATAATGCCTTCCAGATTCTTCCAGGTTGAAGTGTTCCCCTGACTCATCATTCTTTATCATTTGGTAATATTCTGTTGTGTGAATATGCCATAGTTTCTTTGTCCATTTGTCATAGACTGAATTGTGTACCCTAAAATATCTTTAGCAACTTGATTGGGCCATCATTCCGGGCATTGTATGATGTCCTTCTTATTGTAAATCCTACCTTTATGATGTTCATGAGGGTGGATGGCTGCAGTTGAGTTGGCTGGACAGGATTCCATGCATGGGATTGTGTTGTGGCTTGGGGCAGCCCCTTGGGATATAAAGAAAGGGAGACAAGCTGAAATTTGGGGACCTTACACTACCAAGAACCTGTGCCAGAAGTTGAGCATTCCCTTCAGAAAGGACCAGGGTCCCTGCGTCTCAGAAGCTTGCAGTCCACAACAATCTAAATCCTTCCCCTGGAGCTGACCCCTTCAATTTGGGCTTTTGCCTACTAGACTGTGAGAAAATAAGATTTCTCTTTTTAAAGTCATCCACTCATGGCATTTCTGTTAAGGCAGCACTAAATTAAAAAAAGAAAATCCATTGACGTCCAGTTGATTCTAACTCACAGCGACCCTACAGGGCAGAGCAGAACTGCTCCATAGAGTTTGCAAGCAGTGTCTGGTAGATTCAAACTGCTGACCTTTTTAGCCAGCAGATGCGGCATTTAACCACTGCACAGCAGATGACTAAAACACCATTCATCTGTTAATGTGCACCTGCGTTGATTCCATCTTTTTGCTGTTGTTGGCAGTGCTGTGATGTGTCTATTTGTGAGGCAGCTCTTATTTCTCCAGGATGTACTCCAAGAACTGGGATTGATGGATCATATGGTACTTCTATTTTGAACTTTTTAAGGAAGCACCAGATCATGTTCCAAAGTGGCTGTACAATTTTACATTCCCACCAGCAGTGTAGAAGTGTTCCGGTGTTTCCACATCCTATCCAACATTTCTTATTTTGTGTTCTTGGATTAATGACAGCCTCATTGGGGTGAGAGGTATCTCCTTGTAGTTTTGATTTCAATTTCCCTAATGGCTAATGATTTTGAGCATTTCCTCATGCATCTGTTAGCCGCTTGGAAGTCTCTTTTGGTGTCATGCCTATTTATATCCTTTGCCCTGTTTTTAATTGGGTTATTTGTCTTTCTGTTGTTGAGGTTGTGCAATATCTTGTAGATGACGGAGATTAGATGCTGATTGGATTTCTCATAGCCGAAATTGTTTTCCCAGCCTGTAGGTTGTCTTTTTACTCTTGGTGAAATCTTTGCATGAGCATAAGTGTTTCCTTTTAAGAGTTCCCAGTTACCTCTTTCTCTTTGGAGTTAGTGCGTTGTTAGCAATGCTTTGTCTTGTGTTTGTGCTTTGTATTAGGGATCCCAGCATTTTCCCTGTTTTTTTCTTTCACAATAGTTATACTTCTAGATTTGATATTTAGTTATCTGATCCATTTTGAGTTAGTTTTTGTGCATGGTGTGAGATATGGATCTTGTCTCATCTTTTTTGCGGATGAATCTTTAGTTATGCCAATTCCATTTGTTAAAGAGACTGTCTTTTCTTCAACTTGCAGACTGTCGAATATCAGTTGCTCATAGGTGGATGATTTTTATGTCTGGATTATCAATTGTCTTCCATTGGTCTGTGTATCTGTTTTTGTGTGAGTCCCAGGCTGTTTTGACTACCATGGCAGTATAATAGTTTCTACAGTCAGGTAGTGTGTGTGGCTTCACACTTTGTTCTTCTTCTTTAGTAATGCTTTACTTATCTGGGGCTTCTTCTCTTTCTATATGCAGTTGACAATTTCTTTTTCTGTCTCATTAGAAAATGTCTTTGGAATCTGTAATGGCACTGCATTGTATCTAAAGATCATTTTGGGTAGAACAGACATTTTCACCATGTAGAGTCTTCCTATCCATGAGCAAGGTAGCTTTCTCCACTTACGGAGGTCTCTTTTGTTTGCTTGTGGTACTGTCTTGTAGTTTTCTGTTTTTATAGGTCCTTTTTGTCTCTGGTCAGACTTATTCTTAAGTATTTTGTCTTCATTGGGGTATTGTAAATGCTATTGATTAAGTGATTTCCTCTTTGGTGTTCCTTTTGTTGTTAAGGAATCTATCTGAGTTTTGTATGTTTATCTCCAATCTTGATACATTGCTGAACTCTTTTATTAGTTCTGGTTGCTTCTTTGAGGATTCCTTAAGACTTTCTGTGTATAAGATTGTATCACCTGTGAAGAGAAATAGGGTTACTTGTTCCTTACCAATTTAGATGCTTTCATTTCTTTTTCTTGCCTGATTTCTCTGGCTAGAATTTCCAGTACAATTTTGAATAAAAGGGGTGACAAAGGGCATCCTTGCCTGGTTCTCATTCTCAAGGGGAATGCTCTTCTTTTGGCTCTTTTGGCTCTTCTTTTGGCTGTTGGCTTTGTATAAATGCCCTTTATTATGTTGAGGAATTTCTCTTCCATTCCTGTCTTGCTGAGAGTTCTTAGCATGAGTGAACTGCTGCCCTATATTAATCTGGATAAAGCTTGTCCAATAATAAAGTGAAGCTGAGCTGAAAGATAAAAAGAGAGAAACATACAGAGTCCTGATGACATGATTTGAATCTGGATCCTACTGGGCCTGAAGCAAAGGCCATCCTCTCTAATTTTCAGGGTGCATAAGTCAATAACCTTTTGGTATAAGCTAGATTGAATTGGGTTTGTGTTACTTGCAACTCAGAGTCTGAATGAATATATTGGAAACTTGCAAATTTTTTACTAAATCCAGAGAAAGAGGGTGGTTTTAACAGATAGAGCATAAACATGGTGCTGAATAGTTTTTACTAAAACAAGAATATGTAATATTATGAGTAAAAAGCTGTCACTGAATCCAGGAGGTGGTTAAAGGGAGGTGGGGAATATATTCCAAAAGCCTTGTCTGATTGGGAAGAAGGATGCAGGCAGAGGATGGATGGAAGCATTTTGGTGACAGCAAGAACCGACATCTTGAATAGCAGAGAAAATATTTATGAACACTTGGAAAGGGAAAGTCAACTCCTAAGGAATAAGGGAGCAAATAAAAATTGAATAAAATTAGGAACAGATGAAACATGAAGCAAAATAACTTATAAGTTAACAGTAATATCAAAAGATTAAAATTGAATAGATCACTTGTCACACTAAATACAAATGGATTGTGTTTTTTCAATAAAATATGATGACTGCCAGTGGGAATAAAACAACAAAATCCAGTGATATACTTTTGCATCAGTTAATAAGGCATAACAAAAATAAAAAATAAAACAAACCGTTTTCCATCAAGTTTATTACAACTCATCGGGCAACTTCATGTATTATAGAGTGGAACTACTGCATAGAGTTTTATTGGCCACAATATTTCTTCTCCTCCCTCCCTTCTCCTCGTCCTTCTTCTACTGTGGTTGAAATATATACATGAAAATCTTCATCAATGCAATAACCCCCACATGTTCAACTTAGTGATGTTCACTATATTCTTAATTTTGTGCAATCTTTGTTACTACCTGCCTTAGTCATCTAGCGCTGATATAACACAAATATTGCACGTGGATAGCTTTGACAAAGAGTAGTCTCTTCTATCACAGTCCAGTAGGCTACAAGTCCAAATTCAGGCTCCAGGTGAAAGCTTTTCCTCTCTGTGGGCTCCAGAGGAACGTGCTTGTTTTTCACCTGTCTTACTTTGGTCTGGAAGAATTTCAGTGCAGGAACTTCCCATCCCAAGGCCATACTCCACTCCTGGTGCTATTTTCTTGATGCTATAACTTACCCAACTTTCTCCTTGTTTCCCTTTGTAAGGTAAAATGCGGTTGAGGCCACGCTCCAGAGAAATTCCCTTTACATTGGATCAGGAGTGTGACCTTAGAAAGGGTGGTATAATTCCACTCTAATCCTCTTTAACATAAAATTACAGTCACATTATGGAGGACAACCACACAGTTCAGGAATCACGAGACAGCTAAATTGGGAGATACATTTTTTGGGAGGACATACATCAATCCATGACACTACCCTTTTTCAAATTACTCCACCACTATTTATGTAAACTCATTTTGTCTGTAATCTTTATGGATGCAGATCATCAGGTCTTTCTTATGCAATGCTGCTGAATGGGTTTAAGCCACCAACCTTGAGGTTAGCAGTCCAAGTGCAAACTGTCCCACTGAGGCACCTAATACTGTGTAACAAACTGCCCAAAAGTCATTAGATTCAAACAAAAAAAAATTGTTATTGTTCCCTAGTCTAGGGACTGGCCAGGTGACTCTGATCTCAGCTGGGCTCGTTCATGCATTTACAGTCAATTGTGGGTTGGGTTGGCAGCTCTACTCATCTTGGCTAGGCTTGGTCACCTTTCTGGAGGTTGGCTAGTTGTAGCTTAGTCTAGGATGGCCTTGGCTGGGACACCCTTAAATTTGCCATCAGGCTAGCAGGCCTTCTTCTCATGACAGAGCTATGAGGTCTAACACAGAGAGTGAACGTGCACAAGGCCTCTTGAGGCCTATTCCTCTGTTACTAGCACACTGTCGTTTTGATCCCATTGGTCAAAGTGAGCAACAAGGCCAATGCAGATTCAAGGAGCAGGAAATACATGCTACAGGAGGAGGTGTAAAGTCACACGACATGGAGTGTGAATACAAACAGGGGTGTAGAATTGGCATTGTATTGTAATCAGTCTATTACAGCTGTTTACAAAAATAATATTTAAAATAAAGCAATAGAGAAAAGTTGAAAAAGTAAAGGACAAGCAAAGGAATTCCGAGAAATACTCTCCATGGTAGATTGTATTGTCCAAAGATGAGCATAATCCTATCTTCAATTCCACTATTCTTCACACAATAAGATGACACCAGGCCTCCCACTAAGAGGTGGGGGTGGGGGGGTGTCTCTATTCCCTTCTCTTGAACATGGGCTTGTGTCTATAGTGGGAGTGACACTTGGTGACTTCTGAGACTAGGTTATAAAGGGTGCTACAGCTTCCTCCTGGTTCCATTAGAACCCAGCCACCATATCCTGAGGAATCCCAAGCAGCCCAGGAAAGGCTGGCATGGAGAGGACTGAGTCCATGGGCCACAGTTTTGCTGAACTTCTAGCCCACCGCTTGCATGAATTGCCAGGCCTGTGGATGATCGATCTTGAAAGTCGAGTTTCCACAAACCCTTCAAGCCACTGCTATCCAAGATCTCAGTCCAACACGGAAGTTCCTACATGGAGGATGTGCTCAGATCAATAGAATATGAATGGAAGGCTTCTTGGCATGAGTATTGTTGTGATGCCATCTCGTGGTCTTTTGACTTAATTTGAAAGTCATTTGCAATTTTTATGGATTTAGAAGGAACAGTGTTTTCAAGGAAAATCAAAAGACTTTTATTAATTGCTTAAGGCTGAAGTAGAGGCTAAAGATGTCCCTGGGTGGTGCATGTGGCTTGCAAGTGGCCACTTAACATTAAGATGGGTAGTTTGAACCCACCCAGTGGCATAGGAGAAGAAAAGCCTGGTGATCTGCTTCTGCAAAAGTTCCAGCTTCTGTAGAAGTAGTTCTATTCTGTATTACATGGGTTATCCATGGGTTGCAATCGACTCGGGGCACCAGATTTGATCTTGATTTTAGAGGCTCAAGGATAAGGGAGAGAACAGCAGACAGTTTCGTAAGGCAGTGGTCTCATCAGGGTTGGCGATGGGAACTTACCTTTCATCTCTAACCCATAATCCAAACCATCTCTCTTAGCTTTTCTCCATTGGATTTCCACAAAGTTTCCATGTGGTTGAGGAGAATGGCACCTTTTTTGAAAACAGTATGCCAGGTGCTGAGTTCAGAAAGAAAGAGGCCCAGGAGGACATCAGAACTACCCAGAAAAAAAGAGCCAGTCCAACTTCCAGGCTCTGCTCAGTGCCAGCGTTTTGGGCTTCTTTAGTTTCTCTTGCCTGTTAGCAGGATTGCTCCTTGGAACTCTTCTCTGATCTCCCCTGTCTCTCTGTGCAAGGACTGTTTACTATTGTGGGTAGGGCTGTACATCAGATACATCACCGGTGGCCACTTTTAGGTGTGTGACCTTGGAGCCTCTGTTTCCTCATTTGCAGAATGTGGGTAATGACTGCAGATTGTGCACATGTGTGCGTTTGGATGCACAAACGAGGCCATGTTTGATGCAAAGTTCTGCCACTTTTCTTTTCATAAACATCATGTCTTGGCCATCTTTCCATGTGAGTGTGTAAAACTTTGCCCCATTTTTTAGTAAACCCCAAACCAAACCAAACCCAATGACATTGAGTCGATTTTGACTCATAGTGACCCGGTAGGACAGAGTAGAACTGCTCCATATTTTCCAACGACCTCCTGGTCAATTCGAATTGCTGACCTTTTGGTTAGTAGACACAACTTAACCACCAAGGTTTCCTTTTTTTTCCAAGGCTGCATGTATTCTGCTTAATGGCTACACCATAAATTCATTTAGCCAATATTCCAAGAGTGGAAATGTAAAGCATTTCCAGGTGTTTCTTTCTCAAATAATCCTGTAGTAATTCCCTCACCCACCATTGTGGCTCCCACACACGTGTATTCCTGGAATCAGTCATGAAAAGTGGGGTTGCTGAGGTAGAGGGTATGTGCGTTCAATATTTAGAGATATATTACCAAGTTAGACAGTTTAATTTGCAAGTGTGTCTTACAAGGAGAAAATCTGTTAGATTTAAGTCCAGCATCTAAATGTTATATCTGAATAATTCATTTATTAAGTTGATTTGTGTTCTGACTCTTTCCCAAAAAGGCTCAAGGAAGCTTACAGCAAGAGGCTAATCAAATGAGACCAGAAATAAGAAGCACACAGACAAAAACTCAGTTGGGTAATATCAGCTAACACATATTTTTATTTATTTTTCATCAGGTTTTACATGAAAGTTCCCAATTCAAACCAGTTTCTCATACAAATGACTCATACAGTGATTGTTATGTGCCCTCCCCACACTGTGACAGCACACTCTTCTTCTCCACCCTGTATTTCCCATATCCATTCAACCAACTCCTATTCCTTTCCATCCTTCTCATCTCACCTCTAGACAGGAGCTGTTCATTTAGTCTCATGTACCTACTTGAGCCAAGAAGGATACTCTTCACCAGTACCACCAGTCTAAGGATTAGACCAGCAGTCTAATGTTTCTCTGAAGAGATGGCTTTGGGAATGATTTTAGCTCCGGGTTAACAGAGAGTCTGGGGGCCATGTCTTCCAGGGTCCCTCCAGTTTTAGTCAGACCATCATCAAGTCTGGTCTTTATGGGTTGGAATTTGAGTTCTGCACCCCATTTTCCTCCCAGTCACCAGGGATTCTGTTGTGTTTCCTGTCAGGACAGTTATTCATGGTAGCTGGCACCATCTAGTTCTTCTGGTCTCATGCTGATGTAGTCTCTGGTTTATGTGGCCTCTTCTGTCCTTGGGGCTCAAACTTCCCTTATGTTTTTGATGTGCTTCCTTCTGTTCTGTTCTAGATGGGTTGACACCAATTGATGCTTTTTTCACAGCTACTTGCTAGCTTTTGGAAACCCTGGTGGCGTAATGTTTCAGTGATTACGTCAGCTAACCAAGAGGTTGGCAATCTGAATCCACCGAGAGCTTCTTGGAAACTCTATGGGGCAGTTATACTCTGTCTTATAGGGTTGCAGTGAGGTGGCATTGACTTGATGGGAGTGGAATTTTTTTATTTTGGTAGCTTTAATACCCCAGAAGTCACTCACCAAAGTGGAATGCAGTACGTTTACTTAATGGACTTTGTTATGTCAGTTTATCTAGATGTCCCCTGAACCCATGGTCCCCAGACCTATGTTCTTGCTACTCTGACCCTCAAAGGGTTTCGTTGCGTTTACAAAACTTTGCTCTTATTTTGGTCCATTTGTGCTGATTTCTCTTATACTTTGTGTTATCTCTCCGTTAACCTAAAGTAATGCTTGTCTATTGTCAGCAGCATAATTACTGATCGCCAAGCCAAGTGCTGTCGAGTCGGTATGAGTTTAACACCGTCATTTGGAGGCATTTTTGTGTGTTAAGTTTCTTTGTTTCACTTAATTTTCTGTGCTGAGTGATGCTTCTTCAGGTATTTTCTTTTCATCCTTTTCATTGTTGCTGCTTTTGTATTTGCTGTGTCTTTACGTTTTTTAATTTTTATATGTTGATGGTTAGTTTCCTTTGTGGTTACCTGAATATTTAACCCTATTTTTTGAAACTATAAATCTGTCTTTTATTTGCTTCATTCAACTGACTTTCTCTCTGTATGAAAGGCCTATGACTGTACTATTTAGTTCTTCTTTTTTATTATAATGTGGGCATGTTTTACATTATGACATATCTGTTCTCCTATCTCCAGTGTTGTATTTTCATTTAGTGTTTATTTGTTTTTCATACCATCCTAGTAGCTGTTTAGAGTCCCTGAGTGTGTACATGGTTAACATGCATGAGTGATAACGGAAAGATGGAAAGTATGAGTCCACCCAGAGGTGCCTCATAAGAAGGGACTAATGATCTACTTCTGAAAAATCAGCCATTGTCAACCACATTAGCAAAGTTCTACTCTGACAAACATGGGGTCAAATGAGCTGAGGTCGACTGGATGGAAGCTAACAAAACAGACTGAAGAAGAATTTGTGCATTTTAATCACGGTGCTGGTGAAGAATACTGAGAACACGGTGAACTTCCAGAATAACAAACAAATCTGTTTTGTAAGAAGTACAGCTAGTATGTTCCTTAGAGGCAAGGATGGCAAGACTTTGTCTGACGTATTTGGACATGTTATCAGGAAGGAACAGTCCCTTGAACAGGACATCATGCTTGGTAAAGTAGTGGGTCAGTGAGAAAGACAAATACCCTCAACAAGATGGACTGATGCAGTGGCTGTGACAATCGGCACAGGCATAGCAATGATTGTGAGGATGGAATAGGACCAGGAAGTATTTTGTTTCATTGTACATGGAGTCGTTAGGAGTTGTAAAAGACTCAAAGGCACCTAACAACAGCAACATATGTATATGCACATACAACGGTGTGCCTGCACATATGTTCATATAGATAAAGGAAGTATACAGGGACACAGTCATGGATATTTCTTAGATAGAACCAAATACCTGGTGGGATTAGTTTTCTGAGATTGAAGACTTAGGCCCATGGTCTCACGGGACAATATGGTCAATTGGCATAATGCAGTTCATAAAGTTTGTGTTCTGTGTCCTAGTTTGGTAGGTAGTCTCATGGTTCTTGAAAACTTGAAAGTGGCCATGTAAGATGTAACTATGGGCCTCTTCTCATTCAGAGGAAAGAGAAAAAAGAAAACCAAGGGTTCAGAGAAGAAACTAGTCTGTAGGGCTCACAGTATACACAACCATGGCTTCATCTACCCTGAGACCAGAAGAAAGAGATGGTGCCCAGCTACTACTAATGACCATTCTGATCAGGGCCCATGATAGAGGGATACTCATAGAACAAGAAAGAAGTCTAAAACATTCGAATTCCTAGGCTGATTCTAGAGGACTGTCTGAGACTATTGTCCTGAGATACTCAATAGGCCTTGAACTAAAATTACTCCCCGAGGTCACCTTTTAGCCAAATAACAGATCAGCTCATAAAATAAAGATTATGACCTATGAGGACTGTGCACATTTAAAAAAATCGTCTGTATGTGACTCAATTGTCAGAAGTTACTCTAAAGCAAAGATGGAAGGGTAAGGTGACTGGGAAAACATATTACAGAAGTGAAATATCCAGAAGGAAATTAATGAGAGTATTTACATAGTGTAAAAATTTAAATAAATTCATTGTTAAGCGGGCACTTAATTTGCTGTGTAAATGTTCACTAAAAATGCAATAAAATACTGTTTAAATATTGTGCCACCTTTCTTCAACCAGATCATTTAAGTGCCCCATCCCTGCTGCCCCTTTGCCACAGGTGTCAGGCTGTGCTTTGTGATGTAACAGCCCCTTGGGCTCTGATCAACTCAGGTCTAGGTGAAGTGACATGCTGATTACACCCAACTTCCTCCTCTTCTTCCCCACTGATCCACGCATGACCGTTTCCCTGTCCTTGGCTGGCACAAAAACCTCCTCAGCCTGCACTTTTTCTCATAAAGTGCCCTTTTCCATCACTCTCTAACCCCCTTACCCCAAACTGATGCCTTCCTTTGATCACCTTGTTGTCTTTGCAGGTAACAAAGACAACCACTGAGATACTAAAACCAAAAAAAATCACAATCCCTCTCAGGGGATTGTGAGCACAATGTTCTTCCCCCAAACTTCTGCCTGCTCAAATTTCCCTAAGCTAGAGGCTGAGACTACTTGGCCATTATCACAAGTTTAATAAGAAGCTGGATCAACGTGTGGCATGCGAGGCCCAAGAGTACCTGGAGAAAGCCACCACTCCAAGTAATGAACAGAGCTTCCTGTGACTTCCGATTAAGCCCAGAGACCTCCAAATTGTCTGAAAAATTTACAGAGGTCTGTATGCTGACCAGCCATGTGGTGACCTAATGTTGCACCGACAGGGTACACCCACAGTGATCAATAAAATAAAGCATCAAGGTGTGAAAAGAAGATATGCGTGTGTCTCTCTGAGTTCTTTGTCGATCGGGAGGGAAAAGGAAGGAAGGAGTAGAAATGTGAGGAGGGTGGTAGGTGTGGTCTTTCAGGTTTGGAGACCATGCTACATGTCCACAGTGACCCAGTCATTGGGGATAACAAGTGGGGGAGGATTGGACATGGAAGAGAAACCCCATCACTAATAATTTAACCCACAGACAGGAGGTTGGGAACATTCCAAAGCAGGGTGTCTGGCACGGCCCTATACCATTCCCGCCGAAGACCTGCCTACTCAGACCACTCTCAAATTTCAGCGGGTGATGATGCTTCAGACACTTGCAAGCCTATTCATGGAAGCACAAAAATGATTGTGGGGATGCAGTAGGACCCCGCTGGGTTTTCTGCTATTGTACACAAGTCCACCATGTGTCAGAACTAACTTGATGGCACCTAAGTCCAGTATCATGGCCTCCTTCTTCGGTTCCCTGGGCTGCTTTTAGTCAGAAGACAATCAGTTATCCTCGAGGAACCTGGCAGCGAGTTTACTCACCTGGCTTCTGCTACGGTTCTTCAGGCACCTGGAGTAGCAGGTACTGTCCTCCTAAGGCCCAGCAGCCTGCACCCCTGGGGATCCTAGTCTTGACACGTCTCTTTTCCGCTCTATGGTCCTCAGTTTTCCGGTGTGCACATGCTCACTCCCACACCCAAGGTTACGATCTAAGCAGGCCTCCCTGATGCCTATGCTTCATAACCCAACTGCAGTCCAGAAAGTAACAGCCCGGACTGCCCCAAAGTCTCTTGCCATCACCTCACCACTCAGTTGGCTTCCTTGGCCCTTCTGAGCTCACCTGCTTCAGGAACTGAAGGCACCCTATGCTAGCCAGCACCCCTTTCTCCTCCCGTGTGAGGCCAGAACTGGCTGAGGGTCCTGGATCCCTAGGGTTCCCCGGGCTCAGGACGGGCTCTGGTGATTGGTGGTAGAAGCACGATCCTGACCAATGATCTCCAGCCTCCCCTGCCCCTCGCGCAGAACGCCAAGAGGTTAGTCCCACCCACTTTACCTCTTAGCCAATGGGAAGCGGCTGCGGTGGACTGGCCACCAATGGAGAGCGGGTCCGCGTTCGCAGAGCAGTGGAAAGCAACCAAGGGCGTGTACACAGTCGTTGCCATAACGGCGTCCCGTAGAGTCTGTCCGCAATGGTGAGTACTGACAGTCTGGTGTTGACTCCCTAAGGCTAAGGGCTCAGTGGCCCCAGCAGGCAACACTGCCTCTGCCTTGTTTTCCTGAGAATCCGCGTTCCCTTCTTCCCTCTAAATTTTGTCCCTGAACGGCAGGGTCTGGACCCCAGATCCCCCACTGAACCCACTTCTCTCGTTTCCTTCTTTGCCCTCAGCCATCCCAAACCTTCCCTGGGGTTTCCCCGGCCTCCCTTGGCCCTCCGTAGGCCCCTGATGTCTCTCCCTAGGCAATGATAAATGGGGTTTTTCCTGCAGGCCTCAAGGACGTTCAGGCTCTGGCCTACTGGCAGTCTTGCCTTGCCACAGTTGCGGCACAAAGCTGGACGGGGGGAGCTGTTCTTATTTAGCATGGATTTCAAAATTTCAATCTAGAGACTTTGGTGACCTGCTTTGAGCTTTTGGGTGAAGTCAGAAACGTGCCTATTGGGTTCACCTTTATGATTTTATACTGATGAAATATAAATCTTAACAACTTAGTTCTGTTTGACCAAATGTAGAAGTAACCCGAAAGTGGAAGTACTTAGAGGGATGTGCCGTGAGTGGGTAGTGTAGGGACATTTTCCTGAACTAAGATCTCCCAGCCGATTGAGAATTGGTGATCCCTACAGTGACACACATTGGCTAGCTCTCTTTTGAGATGTCCAAAAGAACAAGGGGTCCCCTTGCCACTAAAAATGGTCCTAAATAAGGGGTGGGGCAGGGCAAAGGCACAAAGGGTGGTGAGTATCAATTGGCTAGCATAAAATACTTTTCGACTAGATGTGGTTGTCTGGAAGGTCCCTGAGTGGCACAGTTGGTATGTACTCGTCTACTAACCTTCAGGTTGGTGGTTAGACCCCAACCAGGGGCACCATGGAAGACAGGCCTGACAGTCTGCTTCAGTAAGGATTATAGCCAAGAAAAACCTACGGAGCAATTCTACTGTGGATCAGATGTGGTCGCCATGAATCGGGGGCCAACCGATGGCAGTGGGTTTGAATTGGGGGCTTTTATGGTTGTAACTATTTTGTGTAAGATATGGACTGTATTGTGTACTACTGTGCTTGTCTGCTTGTCTAATGTTTAAAGGACTTCAGCAGTGAGGATTCGAGCTCTACATCAAGCTTTCAGCCGACTTTTTTGAGTTACGAAATTGTGTTCTCTAAAAGGCTGTTGCAGCAAATCCGACAAGGTTTCGATCTCTTTGATCCTGATAAAAACGGCAGCATTGACGTCAACTCACTTAAGGCAAGCACTGCTTTCTTCTCTTTCTCTGCCTCTACTTTACCTTCTGCCTGTCTTTATCTGCACACTTCTGTTTGTTTTCCTGGCAAAAGGAACAGGGGAGGACAAAGGTAGGATTGTTTTACTCCTTTTTTTTTTTTTTTTTTAACTCTCTGAAGTGTTACTAAATTGACTGCAGACATCAATTAGATGGATATTCTAGTGTCTCCCTGTCATTTTAACTTTGTCCTATCAGATGCCACTTTAATGCTGTCACCACCGTCAGTTTTGCTCTTGCTAGGTTTGAATCTGCACGTTGAGATGGTCTCTTGTTTTCATTGCAGGTGGTTTTAAAGACTCTGGGCTTTGAGCCCAAGAAGAAAGAGATGGATCACATACTAAGCATAATTGATAGGAAAGGTACAGGGAAAATGAACTTCGGTAAATTTTTGTATGTCATAACTCAGAAAGCGGTAAGTTAGCTAATTTCATCAGCATATTGTTCACCCATAATGGTAAATGCTGGCAACAATATCTGGTAAACGATACTGTTTCACACGGATAGGATGCTTAGGGTCTAGTTGACGTTGTTCAGGCCAGAGTCCAGGAGAAGTCATTTTACCTTCTATAAGATTATAAAAGTAATGCTGCTGCCACTTTTCTGCTGGTATCCCTCTCCAGCTTAGAGGTCGTTGTTCTAACTACCATCTGTTTAAAGTTCATTTCAGGATCATTCCTTTATGCGACCTTTTCAGTCTCTGAGTTTCTAATAGATTGATTATGTTTTTCCTCTTTTACTCCCTTGATGGTGTTTGATCTCCTGTGACCTAGGGCCTGGGTCATCATGGCAATCAGCAAGGCCATGTGGTGAAGAGAACTGGGGTGGAGGGAGTAGGGAGGGAATCCAAGAAGGTAGTCCCCCAGAACTGCCCAGAGGACCCATCTTGGCTTCTGAATGGGAGACGATTCTGAACAAGAGAGTGATGGATGCAAGACGAGGCTTGAGTTAGGTTGTTAAAGAAGCATGTGATGCGGCCGTATCACGGCTGTGGGGCAGGGGTGTCTGCAATAGGTTCCACTCATGGGTGCTTATGCTCTCCTTTTAAGCTCGAGAAAGAAACCGAAGAAGAACTCCTGACGGTTTTCGATTTGTTTGATGATGATGAAACTGGGACGATATCTTTTGCAAATCTGAAACATGTGGCAGAGGAACTGGGCGAGGATGTCACCGATGAGGAGCTGCAGGTCTGTGAGGCACCAAGCAAGCCTCAGGTTTCTGAGTTACCTTTATTTCCCTTTCTGTGAGTGCCGCTGGAAGGAAAGAGCTTGTTGTCTAGTCCCCATGCTGCCCAGTTCAGTTCACCTTTGATAGTCTAACAAACCTCTGAACCTCCCCAAAGGAAACACATTAAGTGTACAGTTCCACTTACTAAGCTAGGTTTCGTGAACCCGCCCCCGCCCCATCAGGGTATTCTTGGCACTCCTTTCATGTGAGATGCCTGACAGAGATGGCTCCGCCTCCACAGTATGCTTTAGAAAATGAGCTTTGGTCACATTGTGACAGCACCTCAGGGGTCCCTATTGACCAGTCACTTAGCACTATTAGAAGCCTTTTGGTCAGCTGCCTTTTGGGTGAGTTTCTGAAGTCATCTAACGTGACTCCTTACTGTCACACAGGAAATGATTGATGAGACTGCTGTCGACACAGAAGGAGAAGTCAATCAGTGTGAGTTCCTGGACATCATTAGGAATACACCCCCTGCCCTCAAAGGCCTCTTCCCTCCAGAGGAAGATCTGACTGACTCCAGTGACTTGTCAGCCAGGAAATCTTCTTTTGATTACACCAAGTACTTCCCACAACTGGCTTTTTTTCTAGAACTTCAGTAGCAACCTGATTGTCTTTTCTCCTTGGGAAGGTATTCTTTGAAGTTCAAGTTCTCTGTAAAATGCCCAACTGATTATTTGCATTCCTTAAGCAGACGTAGAGCACATTAGAATGGAGAGGATGGTCTAGGTACCTCACTCACCTGCCCGCTGGCCTTCCATCTTTTCCCTCTTCTCATGCATTTCCACCTCCAAACACAGGCTAGCGCCACATTGGAGCACATGTCATCTCCCCGTGGTCACAAGCCACAGACCACTCTTCGAGGGATCTTGTTTTAGCTGACACCAGCAGTAGATTTTTCAATCATAAAACCTGGTGAACTCTCACTGATACTCTAATATGTGGTTAGTGCTCTTTGTTTTTTCTGAAAAATAAAGCCTTCCTTGTTTTGAATGTTTGTTGTCTCAGCGTGAGTGCTTTAACCGCACTCTGTGTTTGATCTTCCTTGCCATCGCATTGAAACAAACAAGCAAGAAAATCCAATGCTGTCGAGTGATTTCCAACTCATAGTGACCCTGTCAGACAGAGTTTCCAAGGAGCTCCTGGTGGGTTTAAACTGTAAAACTTTTGTTTAGTAGCTATAGCACTTAACCATTACATGATTGTATAGAAAGAGCCTGGGAAATTCAAAATGCTTTGCCACACTACAGACATCAAAAGATGTTAATTCTTCACCACTTTCCTGGCATCAATCATTTCTTGCCTTCAGGATCCATCTTTTTGCTCAAGTAGCAGAATTTCTATTTTGGCCTCAGCCTAAATAGCACTTTGAAAATCCTTTTGGCAAAGCATAAGACCAACTGAGCATCTCTGTGGTGGTTTGTGCTTAGACTGGAGACCCCAGAGAAGTAAGTTGACTACACTGTGAGTGAGTTTACTTACAGTGTGTCATGGGAACTCCCGAGTTTCATCAGACTGAGTCACCTCAGCTAGCCCCACTCCTGGGCTCAATGAGACCCACGACCAAGAGGTGCCAACCCTGATTTGTGGCATGACAATCTCTGCCCCATGAGATCGAGAACAAGAGTCACCTCAGATGTGGGAAATGGAAAACAGCAACAAGGGTGGGATGCCCATTTGTACACATAGGTGTAGAGGGAGGACAGTCCCATGTTCCCTGTGGGCCCTGGCCCTAGGGTTGACGGATTCACCTAAGAAAGCCAGAACACTCAGTTAAGAGTGTAAGTGTGTTCCCCCTGGAGTTTTTATTGTGTGTTTGTTGTTTACCTGAACTTACAAATTCCAGTTAAGCTGTGCACACTGTGTTCTACCTGGCAATTCCATTCAGGGAGGATGCTGGAGAGCCCGGCCTGGGGCCTCCTCCTTGGAAACTGGGAGTCTCCAGGACTTTTCCACAGCACCCCTTTCAGTCTCCAACAGGGAAGTGCTTGTTCCTATTCTTTGGCCACAGATTAACTGCGTTATCTTTTTGTTGTTGAGATTTAGTAGCTAAAACTTACTATGAGCACTTGCACTGTGCCAGACACTGTTCCTATTCCTTCCAGCGTATAAACTCATCTATACCTCACAATCTCATTAAACCATAAACCTACTGCCCTGGAGGTGATTCCAACTCATAGCCACCCTATACAACAGAGAAGACCTGCCCCATAGAGTGTACAAGGAGTAGCTGGTGGCTTCCAACTGCTAACCTTTTGGTGAACAGCCATAACTTTCAACCACCATGTACCAGGGATCCTATATTCTTATTAGGCAGGTATTCATAACACTCCCATTTTAGAGATGAAGAAACTGAGGTGCAGCTAGTAAGAGGAGAAGCAGGAATTAACCTTAAGGCCTCTGGCTTCTGAGCCTGCATCCCTGACCAAGATACCACCTGGCTTCTTGGTTATAAAGTGATATGGAGGACAGGAAAAGGTAAGTGCTCGGCTGATAGCCAAAACCTGGTGGTTCATACTCATCTAGTGGCTCCACCGGAGAAGGACCTGGCAATCTGCTTCCATATATATTAATGCAAGAAACCCAACCCATTGTTGAGTTGATTCCAACTCATAGTGACCTATAGGACAGAGTGGAACGCTACATAGTTTCCCAGGGACACCTGGCAGATGCGAACTATCAACCTTTTGGTTAGCAGACATAGCACTTGACCACTATGTCATGAGGGTTTGCCTAAATGTTGTAGCCCAGCAAATCTTATGCAGCACATTTACTGTCTTGTTTGGGGCCTTTGTGATTCAAAACACACTCAACAGCACCCAACAACACCAAGAGCAGATGAGAGAATAGAGAGGAGGACCGCACTTACTCTGAGGTGCGTGGGGAACATAACTCAGAGGAAGTGTCTTTCGGAAAGAGGCTGGAAGAAGAGAAGGAGCCAGCCATGCAGAGCTGGGTGTGTATGTGGAAGTTGGAAGGAATTAGAAAGAATTCTTCCAAAATACCTGCAGTAGGTGAGGCTTTAGGGCATTTGCAGAAGGGAAAGAAGACTGCTGTGGCTAGGATCTTGTGGAATGGTGGTGGCTTTGAGACCTGCTCCAGTGCCTAGTGTATCATCAGAAGTACTGAGAGGTTAGACCTTCCTGTCTGTTTCTAAGAGCTATTTGGCGAAGCAAGAAATCAGAAGAACCAGGCTCACTTTCTTGATCTTCCAGGTAGGTACATTGGGACTCCTCCTGCCCCTCAATTGTAGGAGCAGAGAGACCCCACTTGGTCTTCCTGCAGAGTGACAGGTCACTTGGGGCCTCCCACCGCAGGTGTGAACCGTTCAAGGGACGCACTTACTGTGAAATCCTCCGTGGCTTCAGGCCCCCAAGGCCCCATTGTCACACCCACTGCCTCTGTTTGCTTTTGGCCCCACGGTCCCCAGGATGGGAAGAAGGCAGCTCCCATCTGCTTTCCAAGCTGAGCAAACACATCTCTCTTAGAACTGGTTCCAGGGTAGAGAGAGCAGTAAACTGATTTATTCAAATCAGTTCTGGATAAAAGCGATAAAAGAGAGTTTCAGAATGAGCTCTGTTTCCTCAGGGAACCCAGTTGATGGATTTAGCACCTGAAGGGGGGTGGACAGCTTGCACCCCAGGCAGGCTCAGGGACCACTTTCCTGGGCTTCTGAAGTCGGGCATGGCCATCTATCTGTCACTGTGGAGGCTCTTGGTGAGATGGATGAGCAGTTGCAGCGATGGATTCCGGCATGCCTGTGATCCTGAGGAGTAAGTAGGATTAGAAAGCAATTCCTTCCATTGCACCTGGGGTCCTGGAGGACCTGATGGCAGCTAACACAAACCACAGTAAATAATGTCCACCTCATAGAGCTGAAGTAGAGATTAAATGTGTGAATGTATACACATGGTGTTTAAACACAGAATAAGCTCTCAAAATCATAAGCTGTTAATATTTTACTTATATTACTACTGTACTTCTTACCATCTGGATAGCATTGGGAAGTAACATGTGATCTCGGTCTTAAGTCTCCTGATCTGAAATATGGGGATAATGATAGCTGTTGCCTTAAAAATTCCATATGAGAAGGAAATGAGAGTTCACATGAAATGCCTTGCACAGATAGACATCCAGTAAAATGACATTTCCCTCTGTCTCTTTTCCTGCTCAAATCCAAGATCAAGGTGTGTTAGGTATAGGCAATACTAGGATACGGGCAGTTCGGTGTCTGTTATCTTTTGTGGGGTTCCTGGACCCCTTTGGAAATCTGATGCCAGAATTGTTTCTTCTTCTCAGAAGGTGGAAATATGTATGTATAATGCCGAAGGACTCAGGGTTCCCTGAGAGTCCTGGACGGTGTAGACTGTTAACATGCTGGGCTGGAGCCCAGAAGTTAGGGGTTCACACCCACTCAGAGCTGCCCTGGAAGATAGGCCAGGTGATCCGCTCCTGACAAGCCAGCTGTTGAAAAGCGTGTAGAACAACAGTTCTACTCTGACACACATAAGGCTTGGCAGGAGTCAGAATCAGTTTGCCAGCCAAATGGATTTTTCAGGGTTCCCCGACACTCAGACTGTGGGCCTTTAGAAAGAGTCTGCACGTGGCAGAGACTGTTAAACTCTCAATCATTATCTAAAAGTTTGGTGGCTGAAACTGCCTCAAAAAATAGGCCTGGCACGACGCAGAGGGACCATATACTGGATGCACTTTATGGTTCTATGCATATATAGGATATCATCCTGCTGACCTCTGGCTGGAGTGAGGGGAGTGGGTGGAGTGCAGGGGAAAGGAGACTGTTGGGATGATGACACATACATGGAGCAGAGAGGAACAGTGTGCTGTCACCGGGCAGGGAGAGCAGTGCAAGCTGCATATAGGTGGGCATGTAAATTTATATGGGAATGTACATTTTCACTCAGTCATAATAAAAATAAATAAATAAATAAACAGGACTGTCAATCAGCTTCCAAAAGGCCACAGCCTTGAAAACCCTGGGGAGCTGTTCCATTCTGCACACATGGGGTCACCATGTGTTGGAATGGGAACAACAATAACATCAGAAACATGCCATCACACACAAAACTCTCCCTAATCTCCCCTTCACAAGCTCAGTGATGGAATAATCTAGTAAAACAAATGTGACTCACAGAAAACATGAGCCCTTAGACACCAAGCTCTGGCGATGATAAATTGCAGGATTCTGAGGTCTCAGAGGATTTGTTTGTGGGTCTGTTCACAAGCAGTTTGGGCCTATTCTGGATCTCAGTCTTCCATCTGCTATCGTGGCCCCAGGAGCCAGCCTGGAGCTCATGGCTGCAGACAGGGAGGCGGCTGACATGGGGTGGGGGCTTCCTTCTCTTCCTGTGCTGTCTGCTGTGTGTGCACACAGCGTGTGGGTGCTACCTTACTGCTCCCTTGTCCCAGCTCTGCTATTTCTGGTGCAGGCACATCAGGGCTTCGTCTTTGTTGTAGAGATGGCACATGTATTAAAAGACCCTTGGGGCAATCAGCATCCCAAGGCAGAAAGCTATAGGATGGAATGTTTCCCTGTTTAGTCTGAACAAGAGGATCAGAAATTTGGATAATTGAGACAAATACCCTCGTGCCCATGATGACTCCAAGAGGGACTGACAGGAAGGGCTTAGATGGATGCTGGTGTGTGATGCTTGCATCCTTGTCCCTGTAGGACATCTCTACTCAACAACTTGGCCTGGAGCTGTGGAGGGAAGAAACTGGGTGGTTGGGGCAGAGAGACCCTCCAAAATCGGATACGTGAATGGTGTAAGCAAATGAGAAGCTGGGTTATATGATTCTTGGGATAAAGAGGGGAAAAACACAAGACTCCAGTTGCACCCCAGAATTAAAGAGTGGATTAATGGGCGAAATTGACATTTTAACCCCCGAAACCTGGTGATTCGTGGAACTGTCATTGACATCTTGATCGTGTAACAAGCAAATATAGAAGTAAGAATGAACTTGCAGCAGGATTCTGCCCCCTAAGGTTGGGCTGTGATAGATAGCTTGCTGACAACTCGGTTGGGAGCTGTGGGCCCTTGTATAATTTACATATGTCAGGTATGCAAATACAGACGATACACACACACACACACACACACACACACACACACACACACCCCGCAAAGGAAGTAGATGCCAAGAGGCTGTGGACAACATGACGTAGGCATCTGGGCTATAGTATTGATGGAAAAAATCTCCCTGCCCTCAGTGACAACTCTGCGTAGAAGTGGAATATAAGACCAAACCCAAACCCAACTAAACCCACTGCCATGGACTCAGGTCCAACTCATAGAGACCCTACAGATCAAAGGAGAACTGCCCCTTTGAGCTTTCAAAGTGTACCTGGTGGATCTGGGTTAAGCAGATGTAGAACTTAACCCACTGTGCTACCATGGTTTCCGGAAAAAAGACAGGCCTACCTACATTCTCAGCCATGGTGCTTGTGATTGGTTCCTGACCAGTCAACCCCACCTCATGGCATCCCCTTTTGTCATAGGGTAGAACCCCCCATAGGGTGTTCTCCCCTGTGATCTTTTTGGAAGCAGTTTGCCAGGGTTTCCTTCAGCACAGCCGCCAGACAGGTTCAAACTCGAGATCTTTGGATTAACGGAGCCCCAGGGCACAGTGGTTGAGAGGTATGCTGCTAACCAAAAGGTCAGCAGTTTGAATCCACCAACTGCTCCTTGGAAGCCCTCTGGGGCAGATCTACTCTGTTCTGTAGGTGAGCTATGAGTTGAAATTGACTCGAGGGCAATAGATATTTTGGCGGGGTGTGCTGGGGCCTATTGGAAACTGCTTGTGACCCCAGGCTCCTCAGATGGCAACTCTGGTACAGTCCCTAGGGGGTCCAACTAAAGGCCAGTGTCAATTCGTAGGTGGCACGCAGGTGCCATCGGGACTTACTCGGCTTATGGGGAAGCTCCCTGAGGAAGTGAGGGGGCTAGAGACAATCCCCTTCGAGATTTTCTCCTTGGCTAGGAAGCAGTAATGACTTGAGTCCAGGGTCTGCCCTCGTGGGGGTTCTTGGAGAGAGTTGGTGGTTGGAAGTTAGGGAGAGATTGTCCCATCTCCATGGGGCCCTGGGGACTCAGGTTGCAACTTCCGGCGGGTGTTTGTGGGAAGTTCCTGTTGTTGGCTACCATCGAGACAGCTCAGATTCCCGATGACCTACCTACAATGGATTGAAATGCTGACTGGTCCTCACTGTCCCCACGATCAGTTGCAGATCAGACCATTGCTATCCACATGGTTTTCACTGGCTGATTTTCACAAGTTAGAGTGCCAAGTCTTTCTTCCTAGTCCAACTTTACCCTAGCAGTGAAGCTGGAGACCCGAAAAGCAATTTTTCTAGCTACGGGGGGAAACTGAGGCCAGAGGCCTGAGGCTTCCCCCTCCCCCACCCCAGAGCCATCACTCCAGGCCCCTATGAGAAATATAACATTAGCATTGGGACTCCATCTTAAGTAAACATCATCCCTCTCTATTTTAAAAGTGTTATGCTTTAAATATATGGCTTAGAACTGCCCTGGGGAAAGAACAGCAGAATAGTCAATGTAGGTCTGATAAATTGATCTGACTTGATGACACTTGGCTTTGGCTTCAGATCACTAAGCTGGACCAGACGATGCCACGTATTGGCCCTCCTGCCCTAACAAGAACTTGAAAGGAAGACTTTGAAACCCAGACTGTCTTGCTGACCACTTCTGCCACACTCTTTGTGATTATTTCCCCCTTTCACCGACACGTAAACCCCAAACCCACTGCCGTCATAGTCGGGTCTTCCCTTTATAAACCCCTTTGGTCTGGCTAGAGATGGGCAGACTGTGGTGGAAATGTCCCCTCTGCCACTTTGTTTAGCTGGCACACAACTAAAATCTTTGATTAATTCACCCAGACCTCTTGTCTCAGAGATTGGCTTGTGGCACGTGACATAAACTCTAAGGTGTTTCCAGTAAGAGCAGCTATGCTGAAATCTGTTCAGCATGCTAGCAACACACAAGCTTCCACGGACAGGCAAGTCAAAGGGAGTTGCCAAGAGCCCTTCCAGCAGGGAGGGCTGGGCTTATGGTAATTGACTAACAGATTCAGATGGCAGCCTTAGAGCACCTGGTGCCTGGCCTGGCTCTGGAGCAGTTCCTTCCTGGCTGCCCTCCCTTCTCCTTCCCACACACCTGACCTATGATAGGGTTTCCCAGAGTCATCTCCAAAATATACTTCTTGAACTTGAATCCTTGCCACAGGTCTGCTTCTTGGAAGGGAGGCAAATTCAAGCAGTCAGGCGGGACACAACCTTCCTGAGGGTGTGTGGACTAGGACAGCAGCTCAAGGACCGCGGCAGATCAGGAGGCCTGTCTTCCTTCAAACAGTCCCCGCAGCCCTTTTCATCACCTTACCTTCTTGCTCAATTACTGAGTTCCACACCTGAGTGCTGAGAATTCTCTTCTTAGACTGATAGAGACAGAAGCCCATCTTCTTTCTCTGGATGCTCTCACATCAGCCCAGACTGCCCCGATTTTATGGGCTCCCATGGCAACTCACAAGGGGCAATAGTGGTTCAGTGGGGGAATTCTCACCCTTCACGTGGGAGACCAGGATTCAATTCTTAGCCAGTGTGCACGTCATGTGAGTTCAAGTTCCCTTTGTCAGCCAGTGGAGGCTCAAATGTTGCTACGATGCTGGATAGCAAAGCTTCCAGACCCAGACAGAGTAGGCAGAAAGGCAACTCATCCAGGAGGTGGTGAAGGACAGGGAAGCTTTCCGTGAATAGTTGGGCACTGATTCAACAGCAACTAAATAAGGAAAATAAAAGGAATTCAGACGTTTCCCAGGTGAGACTAACAGGGGCTCTTCCATTCCAGTCGATCCATGACCTTGACCTTTCAATGTAGCCATGTAGCCTGAAAGTCGGAGGGTGGCCCCTGGGGGATCCAGCCCCATTGGACTGGCAAGCTCTCAGCTCTCTCTTCTAACACCAGGTGACTTAAAATCTCACAGCCAGGTCCCTTTAATTCTCAGGACTGAAAAGACTTGGCAACCTTCGTTGCAACATCTGCTCACTCAGCAGCTGCAGTGCTGAGCCCTGGCTTCTGCTTGCTACTGTGGAAACAAGCCCCGGCAACCTTTGTCCTACAGAAACGGAGAAAGATTTATCAGCAGCTCATTTCAGTGGTGAGATGCATGTTGGGATAAAGGCTATCCGCATTAAACATGAGAATGCCCGCCAGGCACACCATGACCTCTGGAGGCCCACAGACCCTTTTGTTCTTCTTGCTTAGTTTCCAGTGCTACAAGGAGTGAACATTCACCATGAACTTGGAGATAATTTGAGCTGGACGTGTGAGGACCACAACCCTGACTTAGGCTTTCTTTCCTGAGATGTCAGGATGATTTGAGGAGCTTAAGCTTGAATGTAGCACTGCCACTTACAAAGGTATGCCTTGGACATGTCCCTTCCCCAGCTCTGAATTTGTCTCCTCTCATCTGGTCATAATTGTGCCCAGCCCACAGGACCGTAGTGAGATTTAAACAAGTTAATACATGCCTCCAAGCCTACATGTGGGTTGCTGAAATTATTTGTCTTGGGGAGAGGAAAGAGGTGGAGGAGGTAGGAAGATGTGGGATGCAGAGAAACCTGGATCAGAGCAGAACATTTCCTCATAATCAGATGTCTCTTGATTACCTACTATGTGCTACACGTGGGCCAGCAGTTGAGGACAATGCAATGGACAAGGCAGAGACAGTTACTGGCCACAGAAGCTTGGTGTGGGAAGCAGTTCATCAAGCAATTGTACTGTGGTCTCGGCACAGAGCCGAGAAGTTCAAGGAGTCCAAGATCCTAGAGCAGGTTTCAGAAGGACATAGTGTCTGCCTGACTACCCTGACCTCAGAGGGGTGCCAGGAGCCTGATGGAGCTCCCTCAGCCCACGCTGGGCTTGGTACAACTCTAAATTGCTCAGAAAGCACCTCCTGGCTCTGCTTGTCACAGAGCCCAGGACGCAGAGCCATGGTGATGCCAGGGGTGCAGCTGGGACCCGCTTCATTACTGACAGGTAGGCATACTTCTGGAAAGCCTTTGCACTGGGAAGGCTATATCCAGACCCAATCCTGTATGTAATAGGAACACCTTCTGTTTTCCGAAATAAACAAAGCTGCCTTGTAAGAAGAATAGCCAGAATGGTCCTTGTAAACAAGGATGGCTCACTTAGTCTGGACAAATCAGCAGTAGACACCAATTCCTGGAGAAGGCCACCATGTTTGGTAAAGCAGAGGGTCGGTAAAAAAAGAAAGAGATCCTCAAAGATGTGGACTGATGCAGTGGCTACAGCCATGGGCTCAAGCCCAGCAATGATTGTGAGGATGGTCAGGACCTCAGAGGTCGTTATGAGTCAAAACCAACATGGTAATGGCACCGAACAACCAACCACAATTTTCCAGATAACTGAAGATGCAGAGTAGCACCAGTGACCAGGGTGAACAGGGGTGATGGCCATACGGCCAGGGTTTGGGTCGCAACTCAATGGCAGTGGGCTTTTAGGGAGGTTGTGTCTGTATCATGTAACTTAGTCTTCCCTCACCCCTTCTAAGCAGGGGACCACAGGAATGCGACCCGGGGTGTGGACTTAGCCCCACTGGGCCTGTCCCTCCGCAGGGAAGAAATAACCCTGGCGGGTGAGATGCCTGTTGGCTTCCGGCAGTCGTGTCCGCGATGCCCGCCCGCGGGCAGTAGAGGGCAGTCGAGAACAGGCGTGGTCAGAAGAGCAGGAGAGCGCCTGAGCCCAGCAGAGCTGACCAGAGCCAGCTTACGGATAGATGCCTGGAGAGGCTCCTGGCGCACCCGGCCAGCTATCTCTTCGGAGCCCTCAGTGCAGACCGAACCTGAGGGCCGTGGCGAGCCCCTTCAGCATCCGCAAAGACGCAGGCCAGTCCCGAGGTCGCGGCGGGAGGAGGATGATGCCCCTCTGAAGAGGAAGAGGTTGAGGCTGGGGTCGCAGAAGGGGGAAGGTGGGAACGCGCCACGTCCGGGCACCGAGGACACTGACATTCAGTGATGTGGCGATGGCATAGATGTAAGTGTGTGCTCAGGCAGGGGAGGGGGCTGTGGGCAGGATGCCAGGGATGTCTCTGCCATAGGTCAGGTGGAAGGAGATAATTGGGTCCCACCTCCTGCACAAGAGAGGTGACAGCTGTGAGGGGCCTCCCAAGCAACTAGATGTCTGATGTTTGTGGTAGACCCCTTCTTGTTTATGTAGTGCTGAATTCCTTCTTCATGCAAGACCTGGCTGGCTGGGAACCCCTCACTCCCTTGGCTTGGAGGGAGGCCAGTTGGGGAGGAGTGCTCAGTGTCCTGGGGGAACAGAGAGCCGGGTGTGAGCAGCCCTCACCATGCACCCCAGTCCTGGGCAGAGCTGCTTGGTCAGCCTCTCTGGATTTGGCTGGTGGTGTCCTGTGTGCCCCTCTCCTGGTCAGGTAACGAGACTGGGTGGGGACATATCTGGGCACCTGGCTTTGCCAAACCCTGCTCTGCTCATCTGCGTGGGCTGGCCGGGGCTCTACAAGCCCCTAACCTGCTCCCCTTTTCCTGATCTTGCTGCCTTTTCTTGTGGAGCCATGAGAGTTGATAGAGAAGGCATGTGTCACTCCTGTCCACCTCCCTTCCCAGAGAGACAGAGGGCAAAGCTCCTGGCATCCACTCCAGTGCTGCCATGCTCTGGACCCTGTTGGCGAGGGTGCATGTGAGGGTGTTCTGTGGACATGCATGCATGTGTGAGCCACTACACGTGTGTGCTCCTTGGTTAGCTGGACCTGGGTCTTCACCTCCTGGTTCTACCCCAACTCTTTCAGCTGTGACCTATCTGTCCTTGAATTTGCGGAGCACTGGGAGTCCAGAGGAGGGCTGGCTGGACAGCTGTCCCCCTTAGTGAGGGACCCCACCGTGATGGTTTTTAATGGATAATGGGGTGATCTCTCTGCTCTTTGCAAAGGTTTTCATTCATGATCTTTTGCTTGGCTGAGCTTGTCTTCAAAATCAGATTTGTGGCTAATGAGACCCACATGGGAGAGTTCCCCTTGCTTCAGAACACAAATCTGCCCTGGAACATTCTCTGCAGTAATATCCTCATCTCCCTCTTGGATGTGATTCTGTGTTGAAGGTCTGGTCCATCTGATCACTCAAATCTGACGAATCTGAGATGCCAGGGGGAGGGAAGCAGTGTTTTTCAATGATTATGGGGAGGACACATAACCTCAGGAGGCACAGAAAGTGGTGTCATGATCTTGGTGAGAGGAGTGGACGCAGGACTGAACACGAAGGTCGGGGCCATGCACTGCCATGAAATGTGTTTCTGGCAGTCTTGTCCTCCTCCCTTCTCTCTCTTTGATCTGCAGCTCTGCTGAAGACCACGATACCAGGATAGAATCACTCAGCTGGGCACAACGTGGTAGTTTGGAACTTGCGATTGGAGCCAAGCCATTTGGGTTGGAAACCTGGCTTTGTTTGGTGACTGACCTAAGGCAAGTTGCTTGGCCTTCTGAAACTTAATCTCCTGCTCGGTGAAATGGGTATGACCAGAAGGTTCATTTCATAGGGCCATCATTGCTGAGATTATGTAAGGTTTAGCCATATAGACAGAGTCCGTGGGTGGTACAAACAGTTCAGTTGCTCAACTGCAAACTGAAAGGTTATAGCTTTGAGTCGACCCAGAAGTGGAATGACAGTCTGCCTCTGAATCATCAGCCACTGATAACCCCACCTGGAACATGGTCCTACTCTGATACACATTGGGTCACCAGCAGTTGGGGTTGAATTGATGGCAGCTGTTTTTTTAATCCATAGAAAGCACTTAGTATCATGCCTGGCACACAGCGGGTGTTTAGTACAGAAGTTAACTCCACGGAGCTGGCTTGGTACTGTGTTTGGCTTCTGGTGTGCATTACAAGGGACACATGTCTTTGGTCAAGAATCTGCATGGTGAGTGCTCTCTGGAGGTTCAAAGAATTATGTGTAGATAATGAAATCCTTTTAAAAGGCAGAAGCTCCACTGAAAGTTTTTGATCCACAAAAGGAAATGGGATCCCACTTACTTGAAATATCTAGAGCAGGCAAGTTATGTACAGAGGACAAAGTGTACTAGTGGTTACAGGGGTGGGTAGAGGAGGGGAACTCAAGTGCTTAGGGAACACTGAGCTTCTGTGAAGCATGATGGAAAAATCTAGAAATGGGTAGCCATGATGGTCGCACCACATGGTTAGTGTGATTAATGTTACCGAATTTTACATATGAAGAATGTTGAAATAGCAAATGCTTTGTTATGTTTGTATTTACTGCAACAATATAATAGAAACCTCATCTTTTGAAGGCTGACATAGTACTGGAGTGACGGTACTATTGTTTCCTGGCTCTGGATATGATTCTTTGAGGTCAGGCACCTGAATCTTCCATGGGAAGTAGCCGCTTGTGCAGCTGATATGTTAGTGTTCAAGCTGAAAGGTTGCCTGAGCCTAGCACAGCTCAAAATGCCCTTAAGACAAGACTTTTCTTCCTTTTTAGTGTCTATGGAACCATTGTCTTTAAAGAACCTGAGAAGCAGTTTCAGGCTGGAGTCCAGAGCAGCAGCTCTTCCTTGGAGCAGGAGAGCCTGTTTCTTCCCTGACAGCCATGTCCCAGGGGATCTGCAAAAGGGAATGCTTTCTCATGAGAAATTGTCTGCATAGACCATTAGCTTGGCTGAAATGCTGAAACAGCCTTGTTCTCCAGCAGCTGACTGTATTGGACTCAGATCCCTTGGAATGTTTCTCTGCAGAAGGTGCAGGGGCCGTGCCTGCCTGTCTGGGCTGCATCCAGACTTCTGTAAGGGGAACATACCCATTCTAATCCCTGGGTTGGTGCTCTGCTGGCTGTGATTAAAACATCACTGGCCACCCCTGCTCCCCTAGGGGTTTCCCTTGTCATTACAGGGGTGGTTGCTAGAGGATGCTTTGCAGAGGTGAACTGGACCTCAGAAGTCCACCCGGTGACAAAGTCTTGACTGCAGCCATGTTGGAAGAAGGACAGGTGACCAGTGGGTGCTGACCAGTGCCTTGTTTTGAATTTCTTTTGCTTACTCCAGGGCCCCTGCTGTTGAGATAGTAGAGAAAAAAAGTGATCCATCACAGACTTTATGGACCCCTTTACAGTGTAGGTCGTGCATGGTGCAAACAGTTAATGCACTAAGCTACCAACTGAAAAGCTGGCAGTTCAAGTCTACCAAGGGGTGCATTGGAAAAAAGGCCTGGTGAGTTCCTTCTGAAACAAATATCAACCACTGAAAATTCTATGGAGCACAATTCTGCTCAGCCCCACATGGGGTTGCTGTGAGTTAGAGTCAACTTGACAGCAACTTGTTTTTTTTCAGGTTATGTCTTAAGCCAATTTTTTATTTTTCTTTTTGTGATTGAGTGAAAGTGTACAATCCAATTTACAATTGCCTGCCTGCCTATCTGCGGCTTCTTCTGCTCTCCTTGCCCGGTGACAGCACATTGCTGCTTTCTGTTCTATACATGTCATGTCCTCTTAACAATCTCCTGTCCCTTCCTCTCCACTCTCCTCTAGAAAGAAGCCAGTAGGACCTCATCCTATAGATGCATAGAACCATCAAGTGCCCACACCGTATGGTCACTCTGTGTCCCCGAGTCCAATCCATTCCTGTCCGATGAGTTGACTTCAGTAATGATTTATGATCAGGGGCAGCATCAGGTCTAGAGTCCACACTCCAGGGAAACTCACAGCACTTTGGACCATCAGTTGCAGTCATTCAGTGGAGTTGTTATGGTGCACCCTTCTTTTTTTCCTGTTGCCAGTGGAACTCGACATGGTGAGCCGCATCATGGCTGTCATTGGTGGTGGCTGGGCATCAATAGGTTCTTTTGATCACATGTGATATAGTCAGCCATTCACATGCATCCTTCTGTCTTCTGGGCTCTTTTTCCCTCATGTCATTGTCCTTGGTGATCATCTGTTCCAGCTGCGTTGGGACCACTTGGTGTACCTCAGATGGCAGCTTCCTGGTTTTTAAAACCCCAGAAGCCAATCACCAATGTGCGGTGGAGAAGACACTCATCAATAATCTAGTTATGTCAGTTGGCCTTGATGTTCCCTGACAGCATGGTCTCCCAACCTGTGCCCCTGATACTGTGTCCTTGCAATATTGGGTTAAGACTAGAAAATTTTTTAGGTTATATTGAAGTCCTGTTAAATGGATCCTCTTTCTAATGTGTGCTGTCACTGATTTCACCCAATCAAATTTTTATCCCCTGTCTAATCTATAACCAACCCTCTCCCTCCCTATCTCCCCTCCCCTGTAGCTCTGAAGAGTCTTTTCCTCTGTATATGAGTCTGTTTTTAAGTCCTTATAGTAAGGGTCTCATACACTATTCGTCCTGGCTAATTTCACTCAACATAATGTCTTCCAGTTGAAACCAAGTTCTTTGTTCTTTATCATGGCATAATATTTCTTTGACTATATATACCATAGTTTGTTTATCCATTCATCTGCTGTTGGTCATCTGGGTTGATTCCATCTTTTTGCTCTTGTGGACTGTGCTGTGATAAAAATTCGTCTGCAAGTATGTCTTTGTGTAACTGCCTTTGATTCTGTAGGATATATTCCAAGCAGTGGGATGACTGGGTCAAATGGTGTATCTATTTCCAGCTTTTTAAGGAAGCACCAGATTGCTTTCCAAAGAGGTTGTACCATTTTCAATCCCACCAGCAGTGTAGGAGAGTTCCAGTTTCTCCCAAGCCTCTCCAACATTTGTTCTTTTCTGTTTGGGGCTCGTGGCCAACCTTGTTGGGGTGGGATGACATCTCATCATAGTGTTCATCTGGATTTCTTTAATAGCTCATGATCATGAGCATTTCCTCATGTGTCTTTCGGCTGCCTGGATATCTTCTTTTGTGAAGGGTCTGTCCATCTCCTTTGCCCAATGCTTAATTGGTTTATTTACCCTTTTCTTGTTGATATTTTGCAGGACCTTGTAGATTACAGAGATCAGACATTGATCGGACATCCAGTTGCCAAATACTTTTTCCCGTTCTGTAGTTCTTTTAGTTCTCTTGATAAAGTCTTTGGATGAGCAAAAGTGTTTGATTATTAGTTGTTTCCATTTATCTATTTTCTTTCTGTTGATCGTGCTTTGTTTGTCAGATTTTCAAGTCTACGTTGTGTATTAAAGTTCCATTATTGATCCTATTTTTCCTTGCATGATCTTTATCATTTTAGGTTTGATATTTAGATGTTTTATCCAATGTGAGTTGGTTTTGGTGTAAAGTATGAGATAGGGGTCTAGTTTCCATTTTTTGCAGATGGATATCCACTTTTGCTGCACCATTTGTTAAAGGGACTCTTTTTGCCCCATTTTCGAAACCCGGGGCCTTTGTCAACTATCAACTGCTCACAGGAGGACAATGCCATCTCTGGCATCTCAACTCTATTCCATTGGTCTGTGTGTCTTTTCGTACCAATACCAAGCTGTTTTGACTACCATGGCAGTGCAATAGGTTCTAAAGTAGGGTAGCGAGAGGCCTCCCAGTGTTTTCTTCTTTTTCATTAGTGCTTCACATATCTGGGTTTCTTCCCTTTCCAAATAAAGCTGGTGATTTGCTTCTCCATCTCATTGAAAAATGATACTAGAATTTGTATTGGGATTGCATTGTATATGAAGGTTGCTTTGGATAAAATAGACATTCTCACAATGTTAAGTCTTCCTATCCATGAGCAGTGTAGGTTTCTGAATTTATGTAAGTCTCTCAGTTTGTTGCAGTAAGGTCTGGTAGTTCTCTTTGTATAGGTCTCATATTTGTCCAGTTAAATTTGTCCCTAGGTGTTTTATGTTCCTGGGGGCTATAGTAAATGGTATTGATTGGTTTATTTCCTCCTTAATGATCTCTTCTCTGGTATAAAGGAATCCTACTGATTTGCTTATGTATATCTTATATCCTGACAGTTTGCTGAAGTCTTCTATCAGTTTGAGTAGTTTACTTATAGATTCTTTGGGATTCTCTGCATATACAACCATATGATCTGCAAGTAGGGGGATTTTTACTTCTTTGCCAATGCAGATGCCCTTTATTTCTTTGTCTTGTCTAATTGCTCTGGCCAGAACTTCTAGTGCAATGTTGAATAAGAGAGGAGAAAGTGGGCCTCGTTGTCTAGTTCCTGTTCTCAAGGGGAATTCTTTCAGTCTCTCTCCATTCAGGGTGATGTAGGTGATTACCTTTGCGTAGATGGCCCTGACTGCTTTGAGGAATTTGCCTTCTGTTGCTATTTTACTGAGAGTCTTTAGGATGAATGGGTGTTGTTGGAGTTTTTCAAAGGCCTCTTCTGCGTCAATTGACAAAATTAGGTGTTTCTTATCTTTTGTGTTATTTATGTAGGTGATCACATTAATTTCTTTTTGGATGTTCAACCAGCCTTGCATCTGTGGTACGAATCCAACTTGGTCATGATGAATTATTTTTTTGATACGTTGTTGAATTCTATTGGCAAAGATTTTGTTGAAGATTTTTGCATCAAGGTTCTTTAATGACATTGGTCTGTAATTCTCTTTTACTGTGGGATCTTTCCCTGGCTTTGGTATCAGGGTTATGCTGGCTTCACAGAATTAGTTGGGGAGTATCCCATCCCTTTCTATGCTGTGAAATAGTCTCAGTAGTGTTGAGTTAACTCTGCTCTAAAAGCTTGGTAGAATTCTGTGGTGAAGCCATCTTGGCCAGGACTGTTTTTGGTTGGTATTTTTTGGATGACGTTTTCAATCTCTTCCTTTGTGATGGGTTTATTAAGTTCTGCTTCTGCTTGGGACAGTTTTGGTACGTGATATGAATCTAGGAATTTGTGCATTTCCTCTTGGGTTTTTCTCAAATCGGTTAGAGTACAGTCTTTCATAGTATTCGGTTATGATACTTTTGATTTCTGTTGTATCTGTTGTAATGTCTCCCATCTCATTTCTTATTCAGGTTATTTCTTTTCTCTCCTGTTTTTCTTTAGTAAGTTTAGCCAAGGCTTTGTCCATTTTCTTGATTGCCTCAAAAAAACAGCTTTTGGTCTTTTCAATTTTTTCAATTGTTCTCCTGTTCTCTAGCTCATTTAGTTCTGCTCTAATCTTTATGATCTGTTTTCTTCTGTGTCTGAGAGATCCCTCTGTTGCTCTCTTTCTACTTGTTCAAGCTGTAGGGTTAGTTCTCTGGTTTGGGTCCTTTCTTCTTTCTGGATGTGGGCATTTATAGAAATAAATTGACCTCTGATCACTGCTTTCTTGGCTGTATCCCGTAAGTTCTTGGAGTAAGTGTTTTTGTTCTCATTTGAGTCCATAAATTTCTTTATTTCAGTCTTGATATCTTCTATAACCCCTGGCTTTTTGAGCAAGGTGTTGTTCAGTTTCCATGAGTTCCAATTTCTATCTATTTTTTCTGTGATTGATTTAGACTTTTATGGCTTTATGGTCTCAGGAGATGCTTTGCTATAATTCAGTGGTTTGGACTCTGTTGAGATTTACTTTATGTGCTAACACATGCTCTGTTCTGGAAAATGTTCCATGAGAATTGGAGAAAAAGGTGTACTTATCTGTTGTTGGGTAAGAAGTTCCGTATATGTCAATGAGGTCTAATTAGTTAATTGTGGCAATAAGATCTTCTGTGTCTTTACTAAACTTTTAGCTAGATGATCTGTGAATTACTGAAAGTGGAGTGTTGAAATCTCCAACTATTGTCGTGGAGTGTTCTATTTCATTTTTTGATGTAGTCAGTATTTGTTTGATGTATTTAGATGCATGGGTATTGGGTGCATAAATATTTAATATTGTTAAGTCCTGCTTGTGTATTGAAACTTTTAGCAATAAACAGTGACTCTCCTTGTCCGTGATGGTGGATTTTCCATTAAAATGTATTTTATCTGAGATTAATATTGCCATACCTGCTCTTCTTTATAAATTGTTAGCTTGGTAAATATTGTTCCATCCTTTAATTTTCAGTTTGGTCATAAGTCTAAGGTGTGTTTCTTGTAAGGAACATACAGATGGGTAATAACTTTAGATCCAAGATGTCACTCGTCTCTTTACTGGAGTGTTGAGACCATTTAATTATTGATACATATGTGTTTGGGGCTGTCATTTTGAGGTTTTATTTTTGTGTAGGTGTTTTCCATGTTGCTCTTTATATTCTGTTCTGGGTAATTCTTCTTTATAGGTTGACTGATCATCTTTTGCAGTGTTGCTTTTGTGTTTCTTGAGACTCGTATTACGTTTCTTGTTTTTTATTTTCCTTTTCTTTTTTTTTATTATGACTGAGTGAAAATGTACATTGCCATATAAATTTACATGCCCATCTATCAACTCAACGGCACTTGGCTTCGCTTGGCTACTGCTCTCCCTGCCCAGTGACAGCACACTATTCCTCTCTGCGCCATACATGTCTCATCCTCCCAGCAGTCTCCTTTCCCCTCCTCTCCACCTACTCCCTTTCCTCCAGCCAGAGGTCAGCATAGAACCATAAAGTGCATCCTATATATGGTCACTCTGCATCACCAAGTCCAATCCATTCGTGTCCAAAGAGTGTACCTTCACTACGATTTATGGGCAAGGACAGCATCAGGGCCAGGGGCCGAGCTCCCAGGGGAACCCTGAAGCCGCTGGACCATCAATTGCGGTCTTTTAGTGGAGATCTCGGGGCGCACCCCCTTTTATTCTGGTGTTGCCAGTGAGACTCAACTTAGTGAGCTCCATTGCAGCTATCACTGGTGGTGGCCAGGCACCGTCCAGTTCTTCCAGTCCCAAGACTATGTAGGTACACTCATGTGGGTCTCTCTGTCTTCTTGTTTGGCTTTACCCCATGTCATTTTGGTCTTCAGTGAGCTGCTTCTTGTTTTGATATGTTGCATTGTTGTGCTTTGCAGGTCTCCCTGTGAGGCCCCTTAATATTCTCAGTTTAAACCCAATTTTATTTCTACTTATCTTATTAACTTCGTTTCCATCTGAAAGGACTGTAAATACTGTAGTATATGTCTCTTTTTAATGTGATGGTTTCTTCGTTTTCATGATATGATCACTGATTCCCTTCTTTTAGTATTCTAGCTTTGATGGAGTTTTGTGCCTTCTCTAACTGAGTAGGTTTCTGGATGTTTTGTCCTGTATTGCCTCCTTAAATATACATTTAATGGTTTTGATTTTCTAAGCAAAGAGCTTCTTTCAGTATTTCTTGTAGTTTGTGTTTAGTGTTTACAAAGGGTTTGTAAGCTTCGGCTTATCTGTGAATGTCTTAATTTCCTCTTCATATCTAAAAGACAGTTTTGCAGGAAATATAATTCTTGGTGAGAAGTTTTTCTCCTTCGGGGCTTTGAATGTGTCACTCCACTGCCTCTGTGCCAACATCGTTTATCCCGAGAAGTCAGATGAAAGCCTACCGGGCTTCCCTCTGAATGTTAGCTTTGCTTTGAGTCTCACTGAATTTAAGAGTTTCTGCTTAATTTTAAGCTTGATTATAATATGTCTTGTGGTCTTTCTTTTAGGATCTAGTTTAGGTGGCATTCAATATACATCTTGGATACCCATATTCTCCTCTTTCATAATTTCAGGGAAGTTTTCTGTCAGCACCTCATCAACACTCTCTGTGTTTTCAGCTGTCCCTCTCTGTTCAGGAACTCCAATTCATCATAGATTATTCCTCTTGATAGACTCGCACATCTTTCTTAATAATTCTTCATTTTTCTTCCTTCTTTTCTCTGAGTTTTCCTCATAAATGCTCGTGTCAGTGTTCTACCTTCAAGGTCACTGTGTCTGACTTTCAGGTGCTCCATTCTGCTCTTTTGCTTTGAATTTAATTGTCTAATTCTGTAATTTTGTTATTGATCTGCTGGATTTCAGAACATTAATGTATCATCAGCTCAAACAGCTTGGTTAGTTTTTCATTTTGCTCTGCTGCATTTTGTATAATCTCCAGGAGGGTTCTATAGTTCTTTTGTACTTGACACCTGATAGTTTCAGAAAGGCTGCTTCTTCTGGAGAGATTTTTGATTGTTTCTTTAGGGAGTGTTCTGGAGCCATGGTAGGCTGTTTCTTTAAATGCTTGGTCATAGTTTCTTCGTTTTGGGATGTCTAGAGGCTGTTTAGTTTCTCTGGTGTTTGCTCAGGAAGAGCTGAGGCATAGTCCTGAGATCACTAGCTGTCTCTTTGTACTCTAAGGACTGGCCCTAGTTGACTCTCTGGGGTGGCGGGCTCTGTGCCCCCTGCCTGGTAAAGACACCACACTACTTAGCTAGGGAGTTGTCAAGTGACCCCATGATGTGGGTCAGTAAAGGCTGGAAGAGATGCTGACAGGCTGCACAGCAGTTGTTTCTCCAGGAAGTCTTATTTTAAAAAGCTAAAAGCTATCTGACAGCTTCCAAAATCAGTCAGGCCATCAAGTGTGATGAACTCTGCTTTCCAACTAATAATGGAGGCACCACTTCTGCCATCCTCATATGCTATGATGTAGTTCAAAGTAGGGAGTGGCTACTTCCCTGTTACCATCCCCCATTGGGGCCTACCTGTAAGGGAACACTGCGTGAAGAACAACCTTTCTGCTGGAAAAGCATTCTCCGGCCTGGCACTGCCTCCCATCCTGGGAATTAGCCCTTGGTGAGTCTTCCCGGTTGGGTAACTCCACCTCCCAGCTGACCAAGATGGTGTTCTGCACTATCTGCCCCTCCCACCACAAAACAGCTGAACTTATAGCAGAGCTTGGAAGAGTGGGTAGGGGGGCTGGATTGTCCTCAGTCAGCCTCTGGGCTCTCCAAATGTGGCTATCCCACACACTGTTTCTCTGCTGCGGCATATGCTGTTCACCTCAACACTTTGTTTCAGTGTATATGCTGGCTCATGCCCATCCACCACTGTTATAGTCAGCTAGTGCTGCTCTGAAAGAAATACCACCAGTGGATGACTTTAACAAAGGAAAGTTTATTCTTACACAGCCCAGTAGGCTACAAGTCCAAATTCAGGATGTCCGCTCCAGGGGAAGGCTTTCCCCCTTGTCAGCTCTGGAGCAAAGTCCAGTATTGCATCAGTCTTTGTGGAGGGAGCATCTTGGTGCAGGAAACGCAGGTGTCAAGAACATGCCCTTCTCCTGGTGCTGCTTTCTTGATGGTGTGAGGTTCCCTATTCTCTGCTTTCTTTCCTTTGATCACTTGTAGGATGAAAGCACTAAGGGTGGTACAAGCCATACTCCAGGGAAACTCCCTTTACAGTGGACCAGGGAGATGATCTTATGAAGGAATTTAGAGTCTCACCCTAATCCTTTAACATACAGCATAGGAAAAATCACAAGACACAGGACAATCATAAAATGCAGGGAATTATGGCTCAGCCACATGGCTACACATATGTTTGGGTGGACACTATTCAATCCATGACATCCCACTCTTCCAATATGAAGCAGCAGAATTTATGGCGGAGCTTGTTAAAGAGAGGGTGGAGGGGCTGTGTTGCCCTCAGGCTCTCAAAATGTGGCTATGTCACACACTGTCTCTCCACTGCAGCACATGCTGTTCACTTGAACACTTTGTTTCAGCCTCTGTGTTGGCTGACACCCATCCCCTGCCTATTGGCCAATTAAAAGAAAAACAGTTAAAAGTACCAATACCTTCAGTCCGTGCAAATGGGGGTCAGTGAAAGAGAGGAAGTTGCCTCTGTAGGCCATGTAGTCGAAACTGACAGCCCTGTGCCATGTCCTAGGGCCCAATGGGTGTCCTGAATGTTCTGTTCAAATTTTCAATCCAGGCCTTAGTTTTCAGAGGGAATTAAGGAGACATGTGTCTAGTCTGCCATCTTGACTCTGTCCTCCAATTTGAACTTCTTAGGGAAGCTCCAAATCGATTTCCAAAGTGGTTGTACCATTTTACATTCCTTCCAGCTGTGTGAAAGGGTTCCAGTCTCTCCACAATCTCTCCAACATTTATTATTTTGTGTTTTTTGGATTAATGACAGTGTCATCGGGGTGAGATGGTATCTCTTTGTAGTTTTGATTTGGATTTCTCTCTTGGCTAATGATCATGTGCTTTTCCTCGTTCATCTCTTAGTTGCCTGGATGTAATCTCTGGTGACGTGCATCTTCATATTTTTTGCTCATTTTTTAAAAATTTGGTTATTTTTGTTTTTCTTGTTGAGAGTTTGTAGTACCTTCTAGATTATGCAGAGTAGGTACTGATCAGATCCGTAGTAGTCAAATTATTTTTCTCTGGTCTGTAGGTAGTCTTTTTACTCTTTCGCTAAAGTCTTTGGAAGAATGTAAATGTTTGATTTTTATCAGTTTCTAGTTATGTATTTTGTCTTCTCGCATTTGTGCCTTGTAAGTAATATATTGTAATCTGTTCATGCCCTGTATTAGGGCTTCCAGCATTTTCCCTATCTTTTCTTCCATGATCTTTATTGGTTTAGAGTTGACACTTAGTACTTTGATCCATTATGAATTAGTTTCTGAGCATGGTGTCAGATATGACTCTTGTTCCTTTTTTTTTTCTAGCGGTTATGCAAACATGATTTGTTAATGAGACTGTTTTTCCCCCAGATCATGGCTTTTGGGTCTTTGTCTAAAAATAAGCTGTTCGTAGCTGGATGATGTTACTTCTGGATTCTCTATTCTGTTCCTTTGGTCTATATATGTGATTTTATACCAGTACCATGCTGTTTGACTATGGTGGCAGTGTAATAAGTTCTAAGGTCAGGTTGTGAGGCTTCCCACTTTGTTCTTCTTCAGTACTGCTATAACTTCTGGGTCTTCTTCTGGTGCCAAAGGAAGTTGGTGATTTCTTTCTCCATTTCATTAAAAAAATGACATAGGAATTTGTATTGGAATTGCATGGTATGTATACAACACTTCGGGGAAAATAGATATTTTCACAATATTAAGGCTTCCTATCCATGGCAAGGCAGGTTTCTCTACTTACAGTGGTTTTGTTTGGTTTCTTGCTATAGGGTCTTGTAATTTTCTTTGTCTAGGTCTCTTGCATCTCTGGTTAGATTCATTCCTAGGCATTTTATCTTCTTGGGGACTACTGTAAATGGCATTGATTTGGTGGTTTCCTCTTTGATGATCTCTTTGTTGGTGTAAAGGCATGCTACTGATTTATTTATTTCTATCTTATATCCTGGCACTTTGCTGAATTCTTCTATTATTTCCAGTAATTTTTTCATAGATTCTTTAGGGTGGTTTGCTACTTCTGCTAACCAAAAAGGTCGGCAGTTCAAACCCACCAGGTGGTCATTGGAAAGTCTGTGGGGCCCTTCTACTCTGTCCTATAGAGTTGCTATGAGTTGGAATCAACTCAGTGGCATTGGATTTGCTTTCCTCCATTAGGGTTTTCTGTGTATAAGATCACATCATCTGCAAATAGAGATACTTTTACTTCTTTTTTCTGATGTGGATGCCCTGTATTTCTTCATTTTGTTTGACTGGACTCGCTAGAACCTCCAGCACAAAGTTGAATAAAGTGGTGACAATGAGCCTCCTTGTGTGGTTCCTGTTCTCAAAGGGAATTTCTTCAGTCTGTCTCCATTCAGGATGACATTGGCTTTTGCCTTATTATGTCGAGGCATTTCAGTTCTATTCCTATTTTGCTGAGAGATTTTAACATGAATGGATGTTGGACTGTGTCCAGTATCTTTTCTGTGTCAATTGATAAAACCAAGGGATTTAAAGGTAGTTTGTTGAAAAGGTTAAACAACAGCAAAAACAGAGGCATTGTCCATACAGTCCAAAGGAAAACAGAAGAGGAAGTAAATAAACCAAATAAGAATTGACATGGATGATATGAAAACAGATACAACTGAAGTTAAACAAACAAACAAAAACATAACAGAATAGTATGATAAATGGTGCTCTAAGGAATTTGAAAACCTAGAGAAAATGGATGAATTGCTATAAATACACTACCCACCTAAACTGACACTAACAAAAGTAGAACAACTAAATAAACCCACAGCAAAAGAAGAGATTGAAATGGTATTTTAAAAACTCCCAACCAATAAAAGCCCTGGCCATGGTGGCTTTACTGGAAAATTCCACCAAGTGTTCAGAGAAGAGTTAACTCCTTTATTACTAATAGTATTACAGTCCATAGAAAAGCATGGCAACCTCCCATACTCCTTCTATAAAGCTCATAGCTTTGATACCAAAACCAGGCAAAGACATCACTAACAAGGAAAACTACAGACCCATATCTATCATGATCTTAGATGTGAAAATTCTCTACAAAATTCTAACCAATAGAACACAGCAACACAACAAAAAATAATTCACCATGACCAAGTGATATTCATACTAGGGACCACGGGATGATTGACTGTTTGGAAAACAATCAACATAATCAACCCCATCAGTAAGGGAAAGGACAAGAACTGCTTGATTTTAAGATCTGATAGAGAAAAGGCATTTGAAAAAGTCCAATAGCCATTTGTGTTAAGAACTCTCAGCCAAATACGAATAACAGAGAAATTCCTTAGTATAATAAAGGGCATTTATACAAAGCCAACAGCTGACATCATCTTAAATGGAGAGAGTTTGAAAGCATTCCCTTTGAGAATGAGAACCACACAAGGATACCCTTTGAGACCACAGTTATTGAGCATTGTCCTTGAGGTTTTCACCAGAACAATTAAGCTAGGAAAAGAAATAAAGGGCGTTCAAATTGGTAATAAGAAAGCAAAAGTATCTCTGTTTGCAGATGATGTGATCATCTACCCAGGAAGCCATAAAGAAGACAAAGAAAACCCAAAGTACTTGTACTAATAGAAGAGTTCAGGACAGAAGATAAACACACAAAAATCAGTTGTATTCTTTTACACTGACAAAGAAGACATCAAAGAGGAGACCACCAAATCAATGCCACTTACAGTAGGCCCCAAGAAGGTGAAATGCTTAGATGTAAATCTAAACAGAGACATGAAACACCTATAGAAAGAAAACTACAAGACACTACTGCAAGAAACCAAAGACCAAAGAGACCTGTGTAAATGGAGAAACGTACCTTTCTCAAGGATAGGAAGACTCAACATTGTGAAAGTCTCTATTCCACCCCAAATGATCTATGGCTACAGTACAATCCCAACACAACATCCAATGGCATTTTTTCATTAGATGGAGAAAGAAATCACCAATTTTATACTGAAGTGGAAGAAGCCCTGGATAAGTAAATCTTACTGAAGAAGAAAAACAAAGTGGCAAGCCTTACACTAACTGACTTCAGAACCAATTTCACTGTCACAGTAGTCAAAACAGCCAGATACTGGTACAACAACAAATGCATAGACCAATGGAAGAAAACTGAGAATCCAGACATAAAATCCTCCACCTACGAGCAGCTGAAATTTGACAAAGACCCAAAGTCCAAAAATTGGGGAAAAGGCAGTCTCTTTAACAAATGGTGTTGGTATAACCGGATATCCATCTGCCAAAAAGTGATACAGGACCCACATTTCACACCATGCACAGCAACAGACTCAAAATGGATCAAAGAACTGCATATCAAATTGAAAACTGTAAAGGTCATGGAAGAAAAAATAGAGACAACATTGGACGCCCTAACACACGGCCTAAACAAAATACAAAACATTACCAACAATGCACAGACAGCAGAAGAGAAACTGGATTGCGGGAAGCTCCTAAAGGTCCAACACTTACACCCGTCCAGAGACTTCACTCAAAGAGTGAGAAGACAACCTGAAGACTGGGAAAATGATTTGGACAGGATAAATCCAACCAGGGTGTAATCTCCCACATCTCTAAGATACTACAAAACCTCAACAACAAAAATATACATAACCCAACTGAAAAATCGGCAAAGGATATGAACAGGCACTTCACCCAAGAAAATATCTAGGCAGCTGACAGATACCTGAGGAAATGCTCCTGATCAGTAGCTGTTACAGAAATGTGAATCAAAACTGCAGTGAAATACCATCTCACCCCAAGGAGGATGGCATTAATCCAAAAAACACAAAATGATGAATGTTGGAGTGTCTATCATGAGACTTGAATACTTATATCCTACTGTAAGGAATGTAAGAAGTTACAACCACTTTGGATATTGACTGGGCACTTTCTTAAATGCTAGAAATAGTTATACCATACAATCCAGTAATCACCCTTCCTGGACTATGTACTAGAGAATAAGGGATATCACCTGAATAGATACAGGCACACCCATGTTGATTGCAGCACTGTCCACCACAGCAAAAACGGACTCCAAGGTTCCCATCAAATAATGGATGGAGAAGCAGACTGCGGTATATTCACACAGTGGAACACAATGTAATGGTAAAGAGCAACAACGAATTTGGGGAAACATCTCATAACGTGGAGAAATCTGGAAGGCATTATGCTGACTGAAATTAGGCAGTTGCAAAAGGCTTAATATTGCATGAGATGACTATTACAAGGAATTAATGAAAGCTTTAAATCCAGAAGAATATATTGTTTGATGGTTAAGTGTGTGGGGAGGCAGGGAGGGAGGGAGGAACTCACTAATTAGATAGTAGACAAAAAACGTTTTACGTGCAGGGAGGGACAACACACAGTAGAGAAGTCAGCATACCAGGACTAAACAGAAAGCCGAGAAGCTTCTTAAATACAACCAAACTCTTTCAGGGAGAGTGTGACAGGGGCAGATGTCTGAGGATCATGTTTTCAGGAGACATCTAGATCAACAGGCTGAACAAAGTTGCTGTTTCTTCTGTAATATTTTATTGTGCTTTACAAGAAAGTTTACAATGCAAAATAACTTGTCATACAAAACCTTGCGCACATATACCACTATGTAACTACTGCTCTCCCCACACTGTGACAGCACGCTTCTCTTTTCTACCTTGTGTTTCTTGTGTTCATTTAACTAGCTCCTCGCCCCATCCTACCTCTATTCCTTGTGTGATCTTTCCCAGATTACCTAATTTCATTGAGATTGACAAGCATTAATTCATGTAAAATCATTGTTTATAGTTCCTGCCAGGCACAAAGTAGGGACTCCTTAGTTTTATCATTTGTGTAGCGTTTTCATTGTACTCACTCCAGCTATATGCAGGGTCTGGCTCAGCCTGAAGTGATGGCTTAGAGCTATGGAAAAAGAGAGCTTTTAATCATTCATGTGTGACTTGCCAAGACAGGATCTAATTCGCGATCAGCTAGGTTTTGAAACCACTAGAGTGAGTCAAGAAAGAACATTTAAGTCAAATTCTTCAGCACTTTAACCTCACCTGAGAAGTCTTGATGGTGCAGTGGTTCAAGTACTCAGCTGCTCACTGAAAGATCAGCGGTTCCAATCAGCCCGCCGCTCTGTGAGAGAAAGTTGTGTCAGTCTGCTTCTGTAAAGCTTGCAGGCTTGGAAATGCTATGAGGCAGCTCTACTGTGTCCTGTAGGTTCTCTATCAGTTGGAATGAACTCGGGTAATGGATTGGGTTGGGTTTGGTTTGAAGAATCTAGAGTGTTAAGGGTAGAGTGAGTTTGGATCTTTCTGTGCTTCTACTGGTTTATTTGGGGGGAAGGGCCCATGAGAAGGAGGGAAAGGTAGAGATGGAGGAGACACCAGAGATCGTTTAAATGGAGGGGCTGGAAATGGAAAAGGCGTAAAGAAGGAAAAAGAAGAGAGGGAGAAAAACTTTCAGTGGGTGTGGCTGTTGCAACTGTTTCCTGAGATAAGGAGTGGATCGTTCCTTTTGGTCTTTTCTCCTAGTATTGGGATGTTTCTTTCCAGAAATTTTGGACAGTCTTACAGTCAAGACACACCATTCTTTTCAAACCTCCTCCGTTCTCTAGGAGACTGGAAGATGATCTGGCTGTTCAGAGGTATTCCTGAGATGGACTACCCTGCAGAAGGCAAGTGGAGGGTGGTAAGCTCTTCTTTTTCAATCCCTCCTCCTTAGAGTGGAAGAAAAGTCGTTAGTGGCAATTAGTCTAGAGCAGGAGTCTGAGGTGAGAGTCCCCCAGAGCATGTTTGGAAGTCCCCCTAGGCACCCGCTGTATGGTCCAAGTGGTCAAACACGCATAGATGGGGGTTATGGAATATATAGCAGTCACCTGATCTCCCTGCCATACCTTCCTCTGACGTCAATGGGCACTTTGAGGATTGCCTTTGCAGAAGTTGTTGCAGGTATCATTTGAAACATTGTGCTGCACAAGCCACGCATTTTTTTCTGCTTTGGAAAGATATCCGCGCAGGGATCTCCAAGGCAGGATGAATGATAAGTGAAACCTGTTACCACTGAGTCAATTCCAATTCATAGTGGCACTGTAGGTCAGCGTAGAATGTCCCCCTAGAATTTCTAATGCTATAATATGTAGGGAAGCTTATTGTCAGATGTTTCTCTGTGGAAAAGCTGGTGGGTTCAAACCACTTTTGGCTAGCAGCCAAGTGCTTAATCACTGTGCCACAAGGGTTCTATGGCAGGATAAAGAGACATCAATATTGTTCTCTTCTATGCAGGTCACTGTGGAAATTCTCATCAGCAAATGCCAATATTAGGGCTAAGTGGTGCATCCTTGGGGATTCTCCTGGATGGTGCAAGTGCTAAAGCTCTCAACTAGTAAATGTGAGGTTGGAGGTTCAAACACCTCCAGAGGGTCCTCAAATGAAAAATCTGGTGATCTCCTTCTGAAAGGTACAGTTTTGAAAACCTTACAAAGGAGAATTCTAGTTTGGAACACACGGGGCAGCCATGAGCTGCAATTGACTTGATAGCAACTGTATTGTTTTTTGTTTTTTAAAGTGGGGGTCCTCCAGAATGCTGCTGTTCTTGGCTTCTGCTGGTAAAATGTCCGTCACACTGCCTACTTCAGAGAACCCTGGTTTTTTGCACGGAAGTAGTTGGATCCTGGCCTCTGGTGGCACAAATGGTTAAACATTTCTTTCTAACTGCAGGCATACATGGTTCAAACCCATGCAGAGGTGCCTCTGAAGACAGGCCTGTCAATATGTGTGCAAACTTTACAGCAGAGTTACCTCTGAAGATAGGTCTGTCTGTATGTTTGCAAACTTCTCAGACTTGAAAATCCTACAGAATACGGTTCTACGCTGTAACATATGAAGTCAGCATGAGTCAGAATTGACTCAACAACAATGGATAAGTTGGATTCTGGGTTGAATTTGGTATCAAACACGTTCCACGCCAAATGAACTCTGCCAGTCAGTGGAATGACTGTTCACATCAGTGCCATCCTGAGTACTGGTGGCCTCATAGTGAGGGGTGATGGGGGCTCATTGTGTGATCCAAGGGGCAGATGCCTCTTTGATGGAGTGTGCAAGGGCTGCATTTCAAGCCATGTCTGCACCTCCCTTGTCCTCCTGCCAATCTCATACAGGGAAGAGTGAAAGGATTAGGATCACAGATCCCTCTCTGGAGTTTAGCTCATTTTGGTATGAAGTAAGATGATTCAGGACACTTTCTGGTATTTTCCTCTCAGTGGGGACACCAGGATGCTTAATGAGTTGTTATTCTGACATCAGATACTTATAGAACTAGCTGGGCAGTTTCAAGGAAGAGGTAGTAGCCACCATCTCTCCTCCCAGGCCCTTGACTGATCAACTACAAGGCTCTTCATGCACCGACTGGAGAATACCCACACTCGTTCTTGAAAGTGGAGTATAGTCATAGTTCAAAAATGGTTGGGGACATTATCAGGGGGCTGACAAAAGCCATCTCAAACATGTAAGCCTTCAAGGGGCTTTTGGCTTCCCGCTGTGTTGGCATGGTGGCACAGTATAGCCTGTCCAGCTCATAGTTAGCTTGAGAGAGTGGCCTGAGATACTGCTTGTAAAGAAGTGTTTGTGGAAGGCAGGGGGAGACAGGGTGAACATACTCCCACCGTGGGCTCCAGCACGCCGTTCTGTGATTCACTGCCCATGGCTCCAAATATAGCCCACTCTTGGCTTCCTCCTCCAACAGTGATGTGTCCTGTGGGACACTGTGTTCATTTGCTATTGCTGTGTAAGTTGTTACCACAAACTCAGTGAATAATGACAAAACGAGTATATTATCTCTCCTTTTACATGGGTCAGGAATCTGGGCACAGCTTCAGTACTGTTTTATCCCTGTTTTCTTGATGCCTGCCAAGCAAGGGTTGTTCTCAGCTACTAGAAGCAGCTGCCATTCTCTGGCACATGCTCCGCTTTGCAACATGATGGTTTGCTCCCTCAAGGCCAAACAAGAGAACACCTGTTGCAGCTTCAAATCTCTCTGCTTTCTCCTATGTCTGAACTTTACAAGGACTTTTACAAGGACTTAACTGATTAGGGAAGACCCACCCAAACTCAAAGGGAAGGGATTTACAGGGCATACATAGCAGAGGGTGACAACTGTGGGGACCAATTTAGAATTGTCTTTCTTCTAGAGCTTCTATAAAAAGCATCTCATCCTATTACCTTATTTGCAAAAGAAAACATGATGCCTGCTGCTTTATATTGGTATTTCCCATTCTGGGAAGGCTGCAGAACCATGAAGTCAAGTTTTTGGTGGCCTTGAACCGGAATCAGGCTGTGGTGAAACAATTTCAGCAAACTTGGAAGACAAGACTTTCTTCTCTTGTTCTTTCTCTTCTGTTCCCCTTCGAAGTCTATGAATCTGAGAAGGAAAAGATAGCTCTGTGCCCTGAGCATCTTGGGCTGGCCTCAAGAGAGTGAGAAAGCATTTTAATGAGGACTTCATAGTCAATGGATATGTCTCTGCTGCACCAGACTTCCTGATGACTGCTCTTACAAGATGGTTTATGCTACTTGAAAGTTTATCTGAACTGCTTTCATCCTTTGCTGGGTATATAAATTTATATTTCCAGTTTCCTTACTTGGCTTGCCATTTTTTCCATGGCACTTAAACTACAGCAGTCCTTTGTAGGAAGCGGGTCTCTAGTTGTTCCTGTCTGTTTAAAAAAGAGACCATTTTCTCTACTGACTCTTGTTTGCCACTGCAACTCACCTCTTCCAAATCCTACATTCATCCAGTCAACAAAACAGTTAGTAGGCACCTTTTGTGCATCTGGTAATGTGCTAGGTGCTGGTGACACCCTGATAACCAAAATGTGGTCCTCAAAGTGATATGAGCCGTGACCGAAGTATGTGCAAAATGCTGAGAACATGGAGGCAGGTGAAAAGCTTTGAGGAATGTGTAGGATTTCAAGGATGTGTGAATGGGGCAAGGCTGGTATTCCAGGCCAAGAAGACAGTTTGTGCAGAACATAGAGGGGACCCCCTTGCCATTAGAAACTAATAAATAAGGAGCGGGGCAGGGTAAAGGCACAAAGGATAGTGAGTACAAATAGAGTAGTATAAATATGTTTTTCCGTGAGGTCTCTGAGTGGCACAGATGGTTCCTACTTGTCTACTAAACTTCAGGTTGATGATCAGAACCTGAGAAGTGGCCCATGGAAGACAATCCTGACAATCTGCTTCAGTAAAGATTGCAACCAAGGAAACCTTACAGAACAATTCTACTGTGTATCAGATGAGGTCACCATGAATCGGGGGCCAACTCGATGGCAGTGGGTTTGAATTTGGGGGTTTTATGGTTATAACTATTTTGTGTAAAATGTGGACTGTATTGTGTACTAGTGTGCTCATGTGTTCATCTAATGTCTAAAGGACTCCAGCAGTGAGGATTCAAGCATGACATCAAGCTCCCAACAAAGAAGTTTGATTTTCCAGCATGTGGTCTCTCAAAGGCTCATGCAGCAAATCTGTCAAACTTTCGATCTCTTTGATCCTGATGGAAACAGCAGCGTCTATACCAGATCACTTAAGGCAAGCACTGCATTCCTCTCTTTTTCTCCCTCAACTTTATCATCTCCCTGTCTTCATTTGCACACATCTCTATACTATTTTCCTACCAAAAAGAACAGAGAAGGATGAAGGTGGGATTTTTTTTCCCTCATATTTCTATCTACCTCAAGAGTTACTAAATAGACTGCAGACATCAATTAGATGGATATTCTAGTTTCTTCCAGTCATTTTAATATTATCATACGAAATGCCACTTAATGTTGTGACTACTGCCAGTTTTGCTCCTGCTAGGCTTGAATCTGCATATTGAGATGGTGTGTTGTTTTCATCGTAGGTGTTTTTAAAGGCCCTGATCTTTGAGCCCAAGAAAAAGAGACAGATAACAGAATAAGCCAAATTGATAAGAAAGGTTCAGGGAAAATCAACTTTGGTTACTTTTTGTTTGCGGTAACTCAGAAAATCGTGAATTAGCTAATTTCATCAGCATCTTGTTTATCCATAATGGTAGGTTAATTTGAATCTAGACAGGGAAGTTATTTCATTAATGTCAAGCCAGTACAAGCTGACGAGTTTACCTGGTAAAGGATAGTATTTCACACTGACAGTTAGGATGCTTAGACTCTACTTGACTTTCTTCAAGGCCAGAGTCAAGGAGAAGTCATTTGACCCTCTGTAAGATAATAAAAGTAATACTGCTGCCACTTTCTACTGTTCTCTCTCTCCAACTGAGAGGCAATTATTATAACTACAATCTGTTTAAAGCTTGTTTCAGGTTCACTCCTTTATGCTTTGTTTTCAGTTTCTGAGATTGTAATGCCTTTCTTGCGTTTTTCCTCTTTTACTCCCCTGGATGGTGTTTGAACTCCTGTGACATAGGGCCTGGTTCATCATGGCCATCAGCAAGACCATGTGGTGAAGGGAAGTGGGGTGGAAGGAGTAGGGAATGAATCCAAGAAGGTAGCCCCCAGAACCCCCCAGAGGACCCCCTTGGCTTCACAATGGGAAACAAGTCTGAACAAGAGAAAGAGAGGACCTGGTCCAGGCTTGAGTAAAGTTATTGAACAAGGAGTGATGGGGCTGTATCATGGCTGTGGAGCATGGGTATCTGTAACAGTCTCCACTCATGCATGCGTGTGTTCTCCTTTTAAGTTGAGAAAGATACCAAAGAAGAAATCCTGAACGCTTTCAAGTTCTTCAGTGATGATGAAACTGGGATGAAATCTTTTGCAAATCTGAAACACAGGCAAACAGCTGGGCGAAGATGTCACTGATGAGGAGCTTCAGGTCTGTGAGGCATTAAGCGGACTTCAGCTCTCCGAGTTACCTTTATTTCCTTTGCTGTGAGCACCTCTTTGAAGGAAAGAGGTTGTTGTCTTGTCCCCATTGTGCCCTGTGATGTTCTCCATCGATAATCTGACAAGCCTCTGAACCTCCCTCCTGCAAAAGAAACACTTATGTGTGCAGTTTCACTTACTACTCTAGGTTTCAGAAACATCCCAGTCAGGGTGATCTTGGCACTCTTCTCATGTGATACATGTGACAAAGGATGACTCTGGCACCACAGTGTGCTTCAGGAAGCAAGCTTTGTTCACACTGTGACAGCATCTCGAGGCACTCTATTGACCAGTCACTTAGCGCTATCATAAGTTGCTTGAGGGCAGAGGCAAGATGGAGGACTAAACTCACGTCTCCCTAAATCCCTCTGGAAACCAAGACCTGAAATGATAATTAAATGGAGCCTTCTGGACACCTAGTGTGCCCTGGGATGTGGCATAGTACTGCTAATTTGAACTTCATACCCCTAAATGTAAAACCTCCTCCCCTTCACTGACCCCACTCCTGGGGAGCACAGATTTGCAGACTGAAGGCAACTTCCCATTGTGAATTTTTTTTCCCCTGTCTTGGCTGGTGACCAGAGTTGGGAGTTGACTAGCTCCTGGCATTGGATGCACTGCTGGTGGGACCGGCAACCGTAATTGCCAGGTTCTGAGAGCCTGGCTTTGGACTCTATACACCTCAGTTCCTCTGACCTATCATTCTTCCTCTGCCATGTGGTAGCCTTACAGATGTGCTTGTGCGGGACGCCATCTTGATGCACTGGGAAATATAGACGCCCAGGCACAGGCCCCATCCAGACTTGGTTCCTATCCTGGCAGGTGGCGCCTGCCAAGGGGAGAGTGCTTCACCAGCAGGGAGACACTGTTTTGCACAGTGTCACCTGTGGCTGGGGCCCAGTGGTGGAGGCTGTGGACTCTGGGCATTTCGGCACTCTTGGATTCTCTTTCTGCTGAGAGCCTGGTCCCAGCCATCTGGTGAGTTTGTGCAGGATTCCATCTTGTTTTGTTGGGAGATGGAGTCATCCATATGGAAGCCTCTGCTGGACCTAATTTCTGGGCTGGGAGGAGGTAGAAGAGACTGCTTTTCTGGCAGAAAAGCAGAATTCTACATGGTATCGCTTACAGTTGGGGCCCGACAGCACAGGCCAGCAGGCCAGTAGCCTTTCTGTACTTTGAGCTAGTTTATAACATCTGGGGTTCAATACAGAGGTGCTTACTTTGCCAGCTGGGAAGAGGGATGTATATACCTGAAAACCTGACTGACTTTGTAATATGTGAAATACTTTTTTCTTCTTATTTTAAGACAGCCTAGAGAAACAACTGTGGTCCACCTTCACAGCATCTCTCCCAGCTTCTATTGACCCACATGAAGCCCATAAACAACAAACATTGGAGAAGACATTAACCCAGCAATCACCCATGGCATCAGAAGGAAGAGATTAAAAAGTCATCAAAAAAATGCTAACCATAAAAAGCCCGGGCCCAGAAGGCTTCACCACAGAGTTCTACCAAGCTTTTAGAAAAGAGATATCTCCAGTACTACTGAGACTATTTCACAGCATAGAAAGGGACGGAATACTCCCAAATTCATTCTATGAAGCCAGACAGCATAACCCTGATACCAAAGCCAGGGAAAGACCCAACCAAAAAGGAAAATGACAGACCGATATCACTCTTCAATCTAGATGCAAAAATCCTCAACAAAAATTCTTGCCAATAAAATACAACAACATATAAAAAAAAATAATCCATCGTGACCAAGTTGGAGTCATACCAGGGATGTAAGGCTGGTTCAACATCAGAAAGACAATTAATGTGATCAACCACATAAATACCACAAAAGGCAAGAATCACCTGATCTTGTCTGTTGATGTAGAAAAGGCATTAAATAAAGTCCAACAGCCATTCATGCTAGCAACTCTCAGCAAAATAGGAATAGATGGCAAATTTCTCAGTTCAATAAGGGCCATTTCTACAAAGCCAACTGCATATGTAATCTTGAATGGAGAGAGACTGAAACAGTTTCCCTTGACAATAGGAACTAGACAAGGATGCCCACTCTCAGCTCTCCTATTCTACATTGTACTAGAAGTTCTAGCCAGAGCAATGAGACAAGACCAAGGAATAAAGGGCATCTGTATAAGCAAAGAAGAAGTCAAAATCTCCCTATTTGCAGATGATATGATTGTATATGCAGAAAATCCCAAAGAATCCATAAGGAAACTACTCAGTCTGATAAAGAATTCGGCAAAGTCTGAGGATGCAAGATAAATATAAGTAAATCAGTAGGATTCCTTTATACCAACAACAGGATTACTAAGGAAGAAATCACCAAGTCAATACCATTTACTATAGCCCTTAAGAAGATAAAGTACCTAGGAGTAAATTTAACCAGAGAAATAACACACCTTTACAAAGAGAACTGCAAGACCTAACTACAAGAAACTAAGAGAGAGTTACATAAATGGAGAAACCTACTGTGCTCATGGACAGGAAGACTTAACATTGTGAAAATGTCTGTTTTACCCAAAGTAATTTGCTTATATAATGGAATCCCAATACAAGTTCCAGTAACATTTTGGAATGAGTTGGAGGGACAAATTACCAAATTTTTCTGGAAAGGGAAGAAGTCCGGATAAGTAAAGCTGTACTAAAGAAGAAGAGCACACTGGGAGGCCTCTCATTACCTGAACTTAGAATCTATTACACGACCACAGTATTCAAAACAGCCAGATACTGGTACAAAACAGACAGATACATCAGTGAAACAATCAATACCCCAGAAATGACATCATCTGCCTATGAACAGCTTCTATTAGGCAAAGGCCCTAAGACGTTAAACTGGGGTAAAAACAATCTCTTCAACAAATGGGGCTGGCAAAATTGGATATCCATCTGCAATAAATTAAAACAAGTCCCATATCTTACACTGTATACAAAAACCATCTCAAACCCGATAAAAGACCTAAATATCAAATCTAAAATGATGAAGCTCATCCAAGAGAAAGTAGGAACAACAATGGAAAGTTTAATACACAACATAGACAGACTTCAAAATCTGTCAAACAAACCACAATCATCAGAAGAGAAAATAGATAAGTGGGACCTACTAAGAATCAATCACTTTTGCTCATCCAAAGACTTTATTAATGGAATTAAAAGGCCACTGACAGAATGGGAAAAAAAATATTTGACAACTCTATGTCAGATTGATGCCCATCTCCATAATCTATAAGATACTACAAATATCAATAAGAAAAGGATAAATCATCCAATTAAGTGATGGGCAAAGGAGATGGACAGACACTTCTCTAAAGAGGAGATCCAGGCAGCCAAAAAATGCATGCAGACACGCTCATGGTCATTAGCTATTAAAGAAATTAAAATCAAAACGACAATGGGGAGATACAATCTCACCCCAACCAGTTTGACCATGATCCAAAAAACGCAAAACAACAAATGTTGGAAAGGCTGTGGGGAGACTGGAACTCTCTGACACTGTTGGTGGGATTGCAAAATACTGCAACCTCTTTGGAAAGCAATCTGGTGTTCCCTTAAAAAAATGGACATAGATACGTCATTTGACCCAGTAATTCCACTGCTTGGAATATATCTTATAGAATCAAGGCCATTCAAACCAACTGATACGTGTACATGAATGTCGACCGCAGCACAGTCCACAACAGCAAAAAGATGGAATCAACCCAGATGCAAAGGATAGGTAAACTATGGTATATATATTCAATGAAACACTATGTAATGATAAAGAACAACAATGATAGCAGAAAACATCTCTTATTCACCTGGAGGACATTATGCTGAGTGAAAGCAGTCAGCGACAAAAGAACAAATATTGTATGAGACCCCCACGATAAGAACTTAAAAACAGACTCATGCATAGAAGAATAGATTCTTTGATGGCTGCAAGGGTGGGGAGGGAGGGAGAGGGGGGTGGGCTTAGATTAGATAGCTAATAGAAATTTGATTAGGTAAAATCGCTGACAGCACACATTAGAAAGACAATCAATAATAACTGGGCTTCAACACAATTTGAGTACTTCTCCCATCTTAACCCAATATTTCAAGGACAGAGTAGCTGGGGTGGGGGAATAGGGACCATGCTGTCATGCGAAATCGAGGCCACCTGGCACAGACAGTGTTTTGCTAATAAGGACTCTCTGCACCTCACAATGGTGAGTGGTGTCTGGGGTCTTAAAAGCTGCCAAGTTGCCATCTGAGGGTACAACAAATGGTCCTAACTCAACAGGAATGTATCATCACTGAGGACAAGAAGGACATGGGGAAAAGAGAATCCAGAAGACAGAGAGACACACTGACTCGTGACCGGAAGAACCAGATGGTGCCTAGCCACCACAGTGGAGCTCACAAAGTTGAGTCTCACTGGCAACAAGAGAATAAATGGGAGTACACCCTGAGATCTCCAATAAAAGACCACAAATGATGGCCCAGGGGCTTCTGGGTTCCTCTGGGAGCATGGCCTCTGGCCCTGATGCTGCCTCATCCGTAAATCATAATGAAGGTCAACTTTTCAGACAGCAATGGATTCGACTTGGCGAAGCAGTGTGACCGTATCTTGTGGGAATTTTATGGTTCTATGCATCTATAGGATGTCATCTTGCTGACTTCTTGCTGGAGGAAGGGGAGTAGGTCGAGAGGAGGGGAAAGGAGACTGTTGGGTGGATAGTACATGTATGGAGCAGAGAGGAGGGGTGTGCTGTCACAGGGCAGGGAGAGCAGTGTGAGCTGCATATAGGTGAGCATGCGAATTTATATGGGAATGTACATTTTCATTCAATCATAATAAAAAAAGAAAAAGAAAAAAAATTGTTAGTGGTAAAGTTTGTCTTCCACATCCAATCTTTCACCACACATTTTTTCCCAACATCTGGATCACTGTGTGGACCTGCAGCACAGCCTCCAACTCTGCAAGACCGCACCTGCCTCCCTTTTCACACTCCTGCCATCTTGTTTCCTCCCCACTGCCCCACTCCATTAAAAAAGAACTCAGACATACACACACATTTATCTCTTTTTCACACCTTGATGTTTTATTTTAATCACCACCATGGGTGTACCCTACTGGTGTAAGATTCGCTTTCCACATGGTTGGTCAACATCCAGAACTCAGGAGATTTGTCAGAGAATTTGGAGGTCTCTTGGCTTGATGTGAAGTCACAGGAAGCTCTGGTCATTACTTGGAGTGGTGGCTTTCTCCAGGTACTCTTGGTCCTTGCATGCCTCACTTAGATTCAACTTCTTATTAAACTTGTGATAATGGCCCAATAGTGTGAGCCCTCTTGCTTTCTTATGCAAATGTGGACACAGAGACATTTTGGGGGAGAACTGTTTTCTCCCACTCCTAAGAGACTGTTTTTCTTATGATGATGATTATTATTTTTATCCCTGTGGTTGTCTTCAGTACCTGGAAAGACAACAGGGTGATCACAGAAAGGCATTGGTTTGGGGTAAGGGGGTGGAGAGCTGAGGGGAACGGGAAATTTATGATAAAAGGTGCTGGTTGAGGAGAGTTTTGTGCCAGGCAAGGACAGGGAAAGAGTTGTGGCTGGATCAGTGGTGAAGAAGAGGGGGAAGTTGGGTGCAGTGAGCTCAGCATAACCCTTCCACTGGACCTGAGTTGATCAGAAGCCTTCCCCTTCTTCCTGTCTTCAGTGCTTGGGGCTGGTTGTTCAGTAAGTGTGACTGATGCTTGTGGTTTCCCCGTCATCTTCCCATCTTAAAGCCTTCTAGAGTCTACCCTAGGCCTCCTGACAGCCAACTGTTTACACTCCTCCCCAGGAGTCATATCTTTCATCTTTATTTGTTCAACAATGGACTGCCTAGCTAATGGCAGCTGAAGAGAGCTGTGGCATCACAAAACACAGCCTGACACCTGTGGAAGGGGTGGTAGTGCTGACGGGTTAAAACGCTCTGACTGGAGAAGCCAGCCAGCCAAGTGCCGTCGAGTCGGATCCGACTCAGAGAAAGGAGGCATAATTTTTAAACAGTATTTTATTGTATTTTTAGTGAATGGTAATTCGACTCGACGGCACTTGGCTTGGCTGGCAACACATCGAGTTAAGTTTCCATTTAACAATGACTGTACTATTTACATTTTTTACAGTGTTTCAATATCCTGGTTATTATCCTCCTGGATATTTCATTTCTGTAGTATGTTTTCCCAGCACCCGTACCCTTCAGTCTTTGCTTTAGAGTAACTGTTGACCATTGAGTCACATACAGATGACTTTTTAGAGATGCATGGTCCTTATAGGTAATATTCTTTATTTTATGAGCTGATCTGTTATTTAGCTAAGAGGTGACCTCAGGAAGTAATTTTTGTTCAAAGCCTATAGGACCATAGTCTCAAGTACTCCGATAGTATCAACCAGTCCATTAAGTCTGGAATTTTCAAGAATTTGAATTTTATGGACTATTTTTCCTGGTTCTATCAATATCTGTCTATCCTGGACCCTGATCAGAACATCATTGACAGTAGCTGGGCAACATCTGTTTCTTCTGATTTCAAGGTAGATGAGGCCATGGTTGTCCATACTGTTAGTCCTGCAGACTAGTCTCTTGTAAATGTCTTTGGGTTTCTTTTCACTCTTTGCTCTGAACGAGAAGAAGTCAAAGTTATATTTTAGATGTCTGCTTTCAAGTTTTCAAGACCCATGAGACTACCCACCAAACTAGGATATTGAACATAAACTTTACAAACTATATTGTGCCAATTGACCATACTGTCCCATGAGACTGTGGCCTAATTCTTCAAGGCCAGAAACCCAATACTGCTAGGTGTTTCACTGTCTAAGAAATAGCCATAACGGTATCCCTGTGTGCTTTCTTATACGTTTGAACATACATGCATGCTCGCACGTGTGTGCATATACATAGGTTATTGTTAGGTGCCTTTGAGTCTTTTACCACTCATAATGACTCCAGGTAAAACAAAACACTGCCTGATCCAACTCCATCCTCACAATCGTTGTTATCCCTGTGCCCATTGTTGCAGCCACTGTATCAATCAATCCTGTTGAGGGTCTTCCTCATTTTCACTGACCGTCTACTTTACCAAGCATGATATCCTTCTCCAGGGACTGCTCCCTCCTGAAATCATTAGCGAAGTATGCGAGACAGTCTCACCAGCCTCACTCCTAAGGACTATTCTGGCTGCACTTATTCCAAGATAGATTTGTTTGTTCTTCTGGAGGGTCACAGTGTTCTCAATATCCTTTGCTGACACCTTAATTCAAATGCACGAATTCTTTTTCACTCTTTGTTTTGTTAGCTGCCACCCAACCTGAATTCACAGTAACCCCCATGTTTCTCAGAGTAGAACTTTGCTAATGTAGTTGAAAATGGCTGATCTTTCAGAAGTAGATCACCAGTCCTTTCTTCTGAGGCACCGTTGGGTAGACTCTCATACTTTCCACCTTTCCATTATTAGGCAAGGATGTTAACCATGTGCACACTCAGGGCTAAACACCTGTTAGGGTGGTGTGAAAAATAAATAAAAATAAATCCAAGATACAGCACTGGAAATAGGGAAATAGAGATGACATAACATAAAACATGACAATATTATAACAAAAAAGAAGAACTAAATAATATAGACATAGGTCTTTCATATGAAGGGAAGGTTAGGTGATATGAGCAAATAAAAATGGCTTTATAGTCTTAAAAATAGGATTAAATATTAAGATCTCCTCAAAGGAAGCTAACCATCCAACACATCAAAAAAAGTGCATAAAGACACAGCAAATAAAAAACCAACAACAATGAAAAAGATGAAAAGAAAATACCTACATAAAACTAACACAGAAAATTAAGAGAAACAGAAACTGCTGACATAACACAAAAAAGTCCTCAAAATGGCAGCATTAAATTCATATCTATCAATAATTATACTGCTGATAATAAACAAGAATTATTTTATCTCAATGGAGGAAGAACACACAGTAGAGAAGTCAGCATCACTAGACCAAACCAAAAGCAAAGACATTTTCTAAATACAGCTAAACTCTTTGAGTGGCAGAGTAGCAGGAATACAGGTCTGGGCACCTTGGGTTCAGGGGACATCTAGATGAATGGGCATAACAAAGTCCATTAAGGAAATCTTCTGCATTGCGCTTTGGTGAGTGGTATATGGTGTTTTAAAAGCTAGCAATGGCCATCAAAAAATCATCAATTGTTCTCAACCCACCTGGAGCAAAGGCAAATGAAGAACATCAAAGATGTAAGGGAGGTTTGAGCCCCAAAGATAGAAAGGGCTAAATCAACCAGACACTACATCAGCATGAGACCAGAACTAGATAGTGCCTGGCTACCATCAATGACTTTCGTGACAGGAAACACAACAGACAGTCGCTGATGCAGTGGAAGAAAAGGGGTGTGTGTGCATGCAGAACTGAAATTCCAGTCCATAAAGACCAGATATGATGGTCTGATGGAGACTGTAGGGACCCTGGAAGACATGACTCCAGGTCTCTCTGTTAGCCCAGAACTAAAACCATTCCCAAAGACAACTCTTCAGAGAAAGATTAGACTGGACTGTAAGATCAAATGGTAGTGGCGAAAAGTGTCCTTCTTGGCACAGGTAGATAGATGAGACTAAATGAACATCTTCTGTCCAGAGGTGAGATGAGAAGGATGGAACAGAACAGTAGCTGGTTGAGTGGATATGGGAAATACAGGGCCAAGAGGAGGAGTGTGCTGTCACAGTGTGGGAGGGGCAACCAGGGTCACATGATAACGAGTGCATACGTTTTTGCATGAAACTGATTTGAATAGTACTTTCACTTAAAGCACAATAAAAGGAAGCCAAAAAGCCAAGTGCCCTCAAGTCGGATCTGACTCATGAAAGCCAAGCCAGCCAAGAAAGAAAAAATAAAAATAAATGTCATCTGTTATTATTATCGCACTAGCATTTTGTCTGTATGCTTCTTATTTCCAGCCTTATTTGATGAGCCTCTTGCTATAAGCTTCCTTGAATCCTTTCAGGAAAGAGTCAGAGAACAAATCAACTTCATAAATGAACTACTGAAATAGAACATTTAGAGGACAGACAATCTAACAGATATTCTCCTTGCAAATTCAACTGTCTAATTTGGTAATATCCCCAAATATTCGAAGCACATACCCTCTACCCTAGCAACCCCACTTCTCATGACTGACCCCAGGAATACCTGCGAGTGTGAGCCACAATGATGGACAAGGAATTTACTGTGGCATTGTTTGAGAAAGAAAACAGCTGGAAATGATCTACATTTCTACACTTGGAATATTGGCTGAGTGAATTTGAGTGTGGCCATAAAACAGAATATATTCAGTGTACTTAAAAATGGGGCTAAGTTGTATGCATTGATATGGAAACACGATCAAGACATGCTGTTTCTGAGAAGAAAACTGGAAGAACGTTCCATAGAATACGGCCTTGTTTGTGCTTCCAAACACACACATGTGCACACTCTGCAGTCATGACCCACATTCAGCAAATGAGAAAATGGAGATTCCAAAGTCTGAGGTCATACAGCAAAAGTGGCTACCTGTGATGTATCTGATGCACTCCCCTACGCATTTTCTTCAATAGTACTTTCACAGAGGGACAGTGGAGATCAGAAAACTGTTCCAAGGAGTGATCTTGCTAACAGGCAAGAGAAACTAAACAAGCCAAAAAACACTGACATTGAGTAAAGCCTGGAAGCTGGACTGCTCACTTTTCTGGGAAGCTCTGATATCCTGCTCGACCTCTCCCTTACTGAACTCAGTGGCGGGAGTAAGCCAAGCCAAGTGCCGTCGAGTCGGATCCGACTCATGTTCTAAAAAGTTGCCATTCTCCTGAAACACATGGAAACTCCATGGAAATCCAAGGGGGAAAACTTAAGAGAGATCTTTGGATGAGGAGTTAGAGACAAAAGATGAGTTCCATGGGCCAGTGCTGATGAGACCACTCCCTTCCCCAATTGTTCCCTGCTCTTCCCTTTATCCCTGAGCCTCTAAAACCAAGATCAAACCTGTTTCCTTGAGTCAATTCCAACTCATGGTGACCCCATGTGCTACAGAGTAGAACTGCTTCATAGGGCTGTTTTGGTTGTAACCTCTGCAGCAGAAGATCACCAGGACTTTTGTCTCTCTTGACAGTGAGCCCAAACTGCCAATCTTAAGGTTAAGTGGCCATTCACAAAGCACATGCACCACTCAGGGACAACTTTAGCCTCTACTTCAGCCAAATCAATACATAATACTCCTTTGTTTTGATTTTCCTTGAAAACACTGCTACTTCTAAATCCGTGACAATTCTAAAGGACTCAAATGAAGTCAAAAGAACAAGACAACGCTCATGCCAGAAGGCTCTTCATTCATATTGTCCTAATCTGAGCACATCCTCCGTGCAGGAACGTCTATGTTGCCATGAGGTCTTGGTTTTCAGTGGTTTGAAGGGCTTGTGGAATGTTTCCAATCAAGATGGATCACCCACGTGACTGGAAAATCATACCAGCCATTGGCTGGAAGCTCAGCAAAGCTATGGGCCGTGGGCTCAGTTCCTCTCCATGCCAGCCTCTCCCTCTGCTGCCTGGGCTTTTTTAGGATATGGTGGCTGGGCCCCAGTGGAACCAGGAGGAAGCTGTATCACCCTGTATTACCCAGCCTCAGAAGGCACAGAGTCACTCCCACCACAGACACAAGCCCATACTCAGAAGAGCATATGGACACGCACCACCCCTCTCTCTTAGTGTGAGAACTGGTGTCCTCTTATTGTGGGAAGAATATTGGGATTGAAAAAAGATTTATGGTCATCTACAGACAACACGATCTACCATAGCGGGAATTTCTCTGCTCATCTTTTTCAACATTTCCTTACTACTTTATGTTAAATGTCATTTTTGTAAATAGCTGTAGCAGACTGATTACAATATGGGCCAAATTCTGCACCCCTCTCTATAGTCACACTCCGTATTGTGTGACTTTATCTCTCCTGCCATAGCATCTGTTTCCTACCCCTCGAGTCTGTACTGCCCTTGTTGCTCACTTTGACCAATCGGACCAAAGTGATGATGTGCTAGTAACAGGCATATTAGGCCTCAAGAGGCCTTGCATGCATCCGCTGTCTGTCTTGGACCCCCTACCTCTGCCATGAGCAGAAGGGCCTCTAGTCTTTAAAAAAATTAAATGTACAAGGACCAAAGTTCAGGTATCACAGCCTAGGGCATCCTGGACCAGCCTACAACTAGCTAACCTCCAAAATTATGATCAAGCCTAGCCAAGATGAACACAGATGCTGGCCCAACCCAAAACTGACTATACACACATGAGTGAGCCGAGCCAAGGTCAGGTAGCCAGTCCTTAGACTAGGGAACAATGACAAATATTTATTGTTTAAATCCACTGAGTTTTGGAGTAGTTTGTGATAGTGTTAGGTCCCTGAAAGGCGCAGCCTGCACTTCACTGTTAACCTCAAGGTTGATGATTTAAACCCACCCAGCAGCACTTCATAAAAAAGTCCTGATGATTTACATCCATAAAAATTACAAAGTGAATTTACATAAATAGTGGTGGAATAATTTGAAAAGGCGTAGTGTCACGTATTGAACTATGTCCTGCAAAAAATGCATGTACTGACTTGGCTGGGCAATGATTCCCTGCATTGTGTGGTTCTCCTCCATGTTATGATTGTAATTTTATATTAAAGAGGCTTAGGGTCAGATTATAACACCCTTTCTAAGGTCATACCTCTAATCCAATGTAAAGGGAGTTTCTCCGGGGTATACCTGAACCACCTTTCATCTTATAAAGAGAAACAAGGAGAAAGTTTTGGACCTCACAGCATCAAGTAAATAGCACTAGGAGCAGAGTAGGATCTTGAGACCTGAAGTTCCTGCGTTGAGATAATTCCAGACCAACATAAGAGAGATACAACACAAGGAATTTCCTCCAGAGCCCACAGAGAAAGCCTTCACCTGAAGCCTGAATTCAGACTTGTAGCCTACTGGATTGTGATAGCATAGACTTCTCTTTGCTAAAGCCATCCACTTTGGGTATTTCTCTTACAGCAGCACTAGATGACTAAGACAGGTAGTAAAAAAGATTGTGCAAATATAATTGACCTCACTAAATGGAACGTTTGGAAATTAGTGCATTGATGAAAGTTTTAGTAGATGTATTTCAACCACAACTTATAAGAAAGGAAGAAGAAAGTTTATGGCCAAGGAAACCCTGTGAAGTAATTCCAGTGTGTAATACATGGAGTTACCCCATGAGCTGGAATCAACTTGATGGCAAACAGTTTGATTTTTTAATTTTTGTCATCCATTATTAGCTAACTGATACAAAAATGTATCACTGGATTTTGTTGCTTTCATCCCACTGGAAGTCATTATCTTTTATTGAAAAACTGCAATTCATTTATATGTAGTGTGACAGCTAATATACTCGACTTTAATATTTTGATATTACTTCTGATTTATTAGTTATTTCTATTTGTTTCTTGTTTTCATCTGTTTCTGCTACTATACAATTTATATTTGCTTCTTTTTGCCTTTAGTTGACCTTACCTTTCCAAATGTTCATAAATATTTTCTCTAATATTCAAGATGCCAGCTCTTGCTCCCCCCAAAATGCTTGCATTCATCCTCTGCCTGTCTCCTTTTCCCCAGTCAGACAATGCCTTTGGAGGTCATTCAGCACCTCCCTTTAACCACCCACTGGATTTGGTGACAACTGTTCTTGTTAGTACTATTAGATATTCCTGTTTTGATTTAAAAAAAAAAAAAATCAGCACCATGTTTCTGCTTTACCTGTGGAGACCACGCTCTTTCTCTGGACTTAGTAAAAAACTTGCAAGTTTCCAGAATCAACCAATATATTCATTTAGACTCTGAGTTGCAGGTAACAGAAATCCAATTCAAACAAGCCTACACTAAAAGGCCATTGACTCACATACCCTCAAAATTAGAACAGATGACCTTGGCTTCAGGCTGAGCTGGATCCAGGTTAAGATCATATCATCAGGACTCTGTGTGTTTCTCTCTTTTTATCTCTCAATTAGGCTTCACTTCATTATTGGACAAGCTTTATCTAGATTAACACAGTGTGTCAGTTCACAGATGCAAACCAGTGCCCTACTTAGAGCCAACTAAGAAAAAGTATCTTCCCCAAAGCCTCTGAGAAATCATTTGTGGATAACTATAATTGCCTCCTTTCTCATGCTGTGCCCATTCCTGGGCCAGTCAACATTGTCAGAAAATCAAGCCCTCTGACTAGGTAAGCCTGGGGTGAATGACCACTGCAAATCATGTAACTAAACAAGATCAGTCTGAAAGAGGGATAAGATGGGTCACCAAAAGGAAGGATGCTGAATTCTCCACTGTTACCAGCGGTCAATAATTAGAATTTAGGGATTACCAAAGAGGTTCTAAGAAAGTTACCCCCTCAAAGAGGATCAGGGAAAGAAGACTTCTTTTCACTGGGTGCTCCCATTAGCTCTTCTCTGACCAGTTCTTTGCTGAAGAACTACAGCCATTCCCTATTTCCCAAAGGTCAGCTGAGTGGACTGTGTGTTTGCTGGTTTTTATGACTTATTAGAGAGATGTGAGCTCCGGATTCCTTAGTGGGGCTGCCAGATAAAGAATCATGTGGTACAAATTTACTCTCAGGTCTCACACTCATGGTGGGTGTGATCATGGATTTATAAATCTGGTATCAAGAAACAGTCATCTTTCAGCAAGCCTGGCTGAAATCTCACATGGTGTATTGTTTTCTCAGCCTTGTCACTAGACCTCCAATTTAACCCCCAAATCCTCTGTAGTTTGTGAGAACCTCAACAATATGTCTTCCCTGGCTTATCCTTGTACTTCATACCAGCCATTCTGGAGACACAAGGTGGGCAAATACTGCATTTGTGCCATTCATTGTAAGGGCTGCCACTCACCATGTATAGTGAGACGTTTTTCCAAGCTGAAGAAAGAGAAATACATCCATTTTGCTGCATAACCAAGGAAGAAAATGAAGCACCGCCTTCAAGACCCCATGCACATGGTAGGCGGGAATGCCAGATTCATTATCACCCCACCTCCAAGAGGGTATCGTCCCACACTTGCTCCTGCCTAGTCTCCCCTCTTTCCCATCAGCCCACCCCAGAAAGTCTCTGCTGCATCATGGTCAACCCCACTCAGGTCCTGACATAGGGAGTGCAGCTCTCCATCTCAAGGTTAGTGCCAAGGTTGCATGTCGGGACCTGGGGAGTGCCTGTCTGCTTCTCTTCAATGAAATGAATATTCAGGGCAGAGAAAGAATGAGGAAGGCCAGCCCCGAGGCTACACCGGGCCCCATTCAATGACAAATGCTCTATCTACACTTGAGTCAGGAAGCCAAGCCTGTAAAAGCCACAAGTGAATTGGGATGAAGTCCAAGTGGTGACATCATGCAAGAACATCTTCATGGATCAAGGCTGCTGCTCACCTCCAGGCGAGCTTGAGACCTCAGGACATATGGAGCCTTCCACTGGGAGAAGGAAGAAGACAAAGCAAATGTGAATTATGGAGTCATGACTTCTCTCAAGAAGCCAGAAGGCCAGTAACATAGCCACCCTCTCACTGTCCATGAAGTATATCCAGGAAGGATGGGAAAGTAGACATGTGTGGCATGAACTGGTAAGCACTTCACTACTAGCTGAAAGGCTTGTAGTTAGTCCCCAGCCAGATTAGCCTGGCTGGCAAGGCCTGGAGATCTTCTTCCGAGAGGTCACGGCCTTGAAAGCCCTGTGTAACAGTTCTAGTTTGTAACGCATGGGGTCACTGTGAGTCAGTCAACTCCATGAAACTCACCACCACAACAAGAATCCACTACCATCATCACCCCATTTAGCATCCTGATCTCTGGGGGAAAGTTCCCATTCTGCCCACTCTTGTCAGGCAGCAAATATCAAAGCACGTTTCTCACCTCCACCCCCCTCCTCAAATATCCATGCCACCAAAGGGTCCACAGGTGGCTATATTCTTGGGCATCTGGCTTCTTGAGAGAAATCACAGCTCCAGAACTCATATTTTCTTTGTTTTCTGGGTTCAACCAATCAGATGCTTGTTCTCACAACTTTGAATCTTGTGAGGGTTCAATAGAAGGTGTCTATTCTGTCCCACTGACAAGCTCCAGCCATCTGGCTCCAAGACTCCCACATTCCTGCCCATGCCCAAGCCTGGATCTCTGACTGCTTGCAGATTCTGAAAACTCACAAAACCTCCTGGCAAACTCCTCCCTTTCTTGACCAACAAGGCAAATCGCTGTTGGGCACAGCCAAGAATCCTGACTGCTACACAAGCTGAAGGTAGCTTCCTTGTGTTTCTTTGTCAGAGCCAACACCCAGAGGCTATTTCACACAGTGGAGGTGGGTGAAATTTTATAAAATGGAAGCAGAGACCGTGTACACTGACTTACAGATGCTTGAGGAAAGATGCAAAGTAAGATGTGGAGTGAAGCTAGATTTAATCACGTTCTGCCCTTCCCACATCAAGACCTTTGTAAGTTCTTTTCCCTTACAGTCCTATCTGGCTGACACCTACTCCATGTTCCCGTGTGGTGCCAAAAGCAAAGGAGTGGACACTAGACGAATGTTGATGGTTCAAACCCATACAGAGGCACTTTGGAAGACAGGCCTGGATATCTGCTTCCACAAGGTCACAGTGTTGAAAATACTGCACAGCACAGTTGTACTCTGCCATGCAAGATGATGCCATGAGTCAGGTTTGAGTCAACAACAGCCAATAACACTGAATCCTCATTCTAGACTCAGCTTAAATGTCACTTCTTCCAAAGCTACCATAATATATTATGACAGCACTTGGCTCTTGGCTGGCATGCTTGGGTGTTGTTTGTCTGCTTAATCCTATGTGCCCCACTTACCAAAACACACAAACCCATTGCCAGAAGTCGCATCAGGGCATCCATCCTACTTGTGGAAGATTCTATGGCAAGGGGATGAGATTCCCCATCTTGATGGGGGTGTAACAGCTTCGAGATGAACCCACAGGAGGGTGACATGTTCAGTCCATGTTTGGGAAATACAATCCGCCAACAGCAAAAAATATCCTGCTCACTTCACCAGGCTGTCCTACGTTACCAGCGCCCCTCCCCAAAAAATAAACTCTGGACTTTGCAAGTGGCCATTCAAGATTCAAAAGTTGGTCTCCTCCATTCACCTGGAGCAGTAGAGGAAGAAGTAGGGAGAATCAGGAACAGGCGGAGGAGATGGAATGTGTGGCTAATTATCTCCATGAACAACTGCGTATTTTGCTATGAGACCAGAAGAAACAAATGATGCCCAGCTACCATTACTGAACACCTGGATCAAGGATTCTGTGGAATAATCTAGATCGAACAAAGGAAATTGCAGAAGAGAATTTCAAGTGCTCATAGAATCTAGACTTTTTGGAGCCATGTACACAGCACCATCCCCAGTAGCTCAAACCAGAGGCTGAAAACCCCAAGGGGAGAGGTGTTTAAAATCAAGGGCTTGAGAAGTATGGTTTCAGATCACTCCCAAATTGCAGGGAAAGACAGGATCTCCACATTCCACAAGCCGCAGGTGGTAACACTAGAGTGGGGCCCTTGGAGGCACTACTGCAGATTCAATAAACTACAGGCAATGAATGAACCACATTTTGTCCTGATAATTGAAATCTTAACTAATGATAAATTAAGCAAGAGGCTGGGAAGACAGGGAAATAACTTGTTCTATAACTATTATCATTGTGATTAAGTGAAATTATACAATCCAAATCAATTTTGTAAGCCTGCCTATCTGCAGCTCCTCTGCTGTCCCTGTTCCATGACAGCACACTCCTCCTTTTGGTTTTATACTTGTCGTATCCTCATAACAAGCTCCTGCCCCCTCCTCTCTAACCTTGTCTCTCCCATCTAGAAAGAGACCAGTAGGACATCCTCTTATAAATGCATAAAATCAAAAAGTACACCCGCCATATGCTCACATTGTTTAACCAAGTCTAGTCCCTTTTTGTCTGAAGAGTTGACCTCAGTAGTGTTTTCTAGACAGGGGCAACAGCATCACGAGGGCTATGCTCCAAGGGGATACCTTGGGCTGTAGGACCATTAGTTGTTGTCCTATAGTAGTGTTCTTGAGCTGCACCCCTCTTTTTCTCATGTTGCCACGGGGACTCAACATTGTGTGCCTCATCATGGCTGTCTTTGTTGGTGGCCAGGCACCGTCTGGTTCTTCTGGTCACATGTTGATATAGTCTCCCATTACATGAGTCCCTCTGTCTCCTGGGCTCTTTTTACCTTGTGTCTTTGGTATTCTTGGTGATTATCTGTTCTGGCTGAGTTGGGAACATTTGGTGTACCTCAAATGGTAGCTTGCTGGCTTTTAAGATCCCAACCATCACTTACCAATAGACTTTGATGTCCCCAGAAATCATGGTCCCCAGACCCCACACCTGCTATTCTATCCTTCCAATATTGCATTGAGGTTAGAAAAGCTTTCAGTTTATGGCAAAGTCAAGTTAAGATGATCTACTTTCTACTGTGTGCTATCGCTGCTTTCACCTAACCAAATTTCTATCAGCTACCTAATCTATGATCAAGGCTTGCCCCTCCCCCTGCCCTTGTAACTGTCAGTCTTGTCTTCTGTACATAAGTCTATCTTTAAGTCCCTATACCATGGGTCTCATACATGTTTGTCCTTTGGCCGCTGACTAATTTCACTTGGCATAGTGTCTTCCAGTTGAAACCAGCTTATGAGATGTTTCCTAAAATCATTATTGTTTTCTATCATTGCAGCGACTATCTAATCTATGAACATCTGTTTCCCTCCCTCCCCACAATTGTAGCCGCCAAAGTGTCTTTTATTCTGTACATAGTCCATTTTTAAGTCCTTACAGTAGAGGTCTCATACAATACTTGTCCTTCCGCAGCTGACTGACTTCACTCAACATGTCTTCTATTTGAAACCAGGTTATGAGGTTATGAGATGCTCCCTTAGATTATTATTGTTCTTTAACATTGCATAGTGTTCCATGGTCTATTTGTACCACACTTTCTTTCTTCATTCATGTGTTGATGGGAACCTAGGTGGCCTCCATCTTTTGCTATTGTGGACACTGCTACAACAAAAATTCATCTGTATGTATCTGTTCGTGTGACCGCCTTTATTTCTGTAGGACATATTCCAAGCATTGGGATTGCTGGGTCTTAGTATTTCTATTTCTAGCTTTTTAAGAAACTGCCAAATTGCTTTCCAAAGAGGTTGTACCATTTTGCATTCCCACCAGCAGTGGAGGAGAGTTCCAATCTCTCCACAACCTCTCCAGTGTTTCTTATTTTATCTTTTTTGGAATCTGGCCATCCTTGTTGGGGTGAGATGGTATCTCATGGTAGCTTTCATTTGGATTTCTCTAATAACTAATGATCGTCAGCATTTCCTCATGTGTTTTTTGGCTTGCCTAGATGTCTTTCTTGGTGAAGTGTTTGTCCCCATCCTTTGTCCATCACTTAATTGGGTTATTTATGTATTTCTTGTTTACATTTTGCAGTACCCTGTAGATTATAGAGGTCAGATGTCGACCCGATAGTAGTTGCCAAATATTGTTTCCCTTTCTGTAGGTAGTCTTTGCTCTTGATAGTCTTTGGATGAGCATAAGTGTTTGATTTTTAGCATTTCTCATTTATATATTTTCTCTTCTGTTGTTCACACATTATCGGTCAGGTTTTATAGTCTATGTAAGCTGTGTATTAGAACTTCCGTTGTTGTCACTGCTTTTTTCTTGTATGATCTTTATCATTTTAGGTTTGATATTTAAGTCTTTGATCTATTTTGAGTTAGTTTTTGTGTAAAGTGTGAGATAGTAATTCTTGTTTCAGTTTTTTTGCAGATGGATGTCTGATTTTGCCAACACCATTTGTTTAGGAGACTGTTTTTACCCCAGTTTACAACCTTCAGGCCTTTGTCAAATATCATCTCTCCATAGGCGGATGATGATATTTCTAAATTCTCTATTCTGTTCCATTGATCTGTATGCCTGCTTCTGTGCAGTACCATGCTGTTTTGACTACTATGGCAGGGTAGAGTCCTCTCACTGTCTTTCTATTTTTCAGTAGTGCTTTACTTATCCAGGCTTTCATTCCTTTCCAAACAAAGTTGGTGGTTTCTTTCTCCATCTCATTAATATATGACACTGCAATTTATATTGGGATTGCCCTGTACATGTTGATCACCTTGGGTAAAACAGAAATTTTCACAGTGTTAGATCTTCCTATCCATGAGCAATGTAGATATCTCCATTTATGTAAGTTTCTTTAGGGTCTTGTAATTTTCTCTGGAAGTTCTCTTACTTCTCCGGTTAGATTTGTTCCTAGGTATTTTATTTTCCCGGACACTATAGCAAACGGTAAATTTGGGTGATTTCCTCTTTGATGATCTCTTTGTTGTTCTAAAGGAATCCTAGTGATTTATTTTTGTTTATTTTATCCTGATACTTTGATGAATGCTTATATTAGTTCCAGTAGTTTATTTATGGATTCTTTAGAGTTCTCTGTATAAACAATCACATCATCTGCAAATACAGAGATTTTTACTTCCTCTTTGTCGATGTGGATGCCATTGATTTCCTTGTCTTGTCAGATTCCTCTAGCCAGAACATCTAGCACAATGTTGAATAGAAGTGGTTATAGAGGGCATCCTTGTCTCGTTCTCATTTGCAGGGGGACTTCCGTCAGTCTCTCTCCATTCAGGATGATGTAGGAGGTTCGCTTTGCATATATGCCCCTTATTGCATTGAGGAACTGCCTTCTGTTCCTATTTTGCTGAGAGTTTCTGCATGAGTAAGTGTTGAACTTTGGCAAATACCTTTTCTGCACCCACTGACAAAATCAAGTGATTCTTCTCCTTTGTGTTATTTATGTGGTTGATCACATTAGTTGATTTTCTGATGTTGAATCTGCCTTGGATCCCTGGTATGAATCCAACTTGATCCTGAAGAATTTATTTATTTTTTGGTATGTTGTTGAATTCTGTTGGTTAGCACTTTTTGAAGACTTTTGCATCTAGGTTCATGAGCGATATTGGTCTGTAATTGTCTTTTGGTGGGATCTTTCCCTGACTTTGATGTCAGGGTTATGCTGGTTTCATAGAATGAATTTAGGACCATTCTGTCCTTTTCCAGTCTGTGAAATAGCTTCCATAGTACTGGAATTCACTCCTCTCTAAAAGTTTGGTGGAATTCTCGCATGAAGCCATCTGGGACAAGGATTTTTGGTTCATAGTTATTTTTATCACTTTCTCAATCTCTTCTTTTGTGATAGGTTAATTCAGTTGTTCTACTTCTTGTAATAATTTTGGTAAGTGATATGAATCTAGAATTTTGTTCATTTCCTCTACATTTTCAAATCTCTTAGAGTACAGTATTTCATAGTATTTTGTTACGATACTTTTAATTTCGGTTGGGTCTGTTGTGACATCTGCCACCTCATTTCTTATCCAGGTTATTCATTTCCTCTTCTATTTTTTTTCTTTTTTTTTTAAAGGCAATTATTTTTTATTATGATTGAATGAAAACATACATGCCCATATAAATTTTCATGCTGACCTACATGCAGCTTCCACTACTCTCCCTGCATGGTGAAAGTACACTCTTCTTCTCTGCTTCACAAATGATTTGTCTTCCCAACAGTCTCCTATCTTCTCCTCTACATCCGTCCCCCTTCCTCGAGTATGAGGTCAACAGGACAAACTCCTATAGATGCCTAGAACCATAAGGTGCCCACACAATATGATCACTCTGCATCACCAAGTCCAATGCATTGCTGTCTGGAAAGTTGACTTTCATTATGATTTATGGACAGGGGCTGCATCAGGGCCAGGGGCCATGCTTCCAGGGGAACTCTGAGGCCCTGGGACCATCAATTGTGGTTTTTTAGTGGAGATCTCAGGGTGCACTCCTATTTATACTTGTGTTGCCAGTGAGACTCAACTTTGTGAGGTCCATCATGACTATCCCTGGTGGTGGCCGGGCACCATCTGGTTCTTCCGGTCACAAGTCGATGTAAACATCCACTCATGAAGGTCTGTCTGTCTTCTGGATTCTCTTCCCCTGTGTGAATGAAAATGTACCTTCCCATATAAATTTTCATTATGGGCCTTGTTGATCATATGTTACTGCTGAGTTGCGACCATTTGCTGTATCCTCAGATGGCAGCTTGGCAGCTTTTAAGACCCCAGATGCCACTCACCAATGTGGGATGCGGAGAGACCTCATTAGCAAAACACTAGTTGTGCCAATTGCTTCGATTTGCCCTGAGACCACTGTCCCTGACCCCTGCCCCAGCTACTCTCTCCTTCCAATATTGGGTTAAGATGGGAGGAGTACACAAGTTGTTAAAGTCTCGTTAATATTGATCTTCTTACTAATGTGTGATGTCACCAATTTCACTCAACCAAATTTCTAACAACTATCTAATTCACCCCCCACCCACCCTCCTGCCCTCCACACGCTTGCAGCTGTCAAAGAGTCTTTTCTGTTATCTATGAGTCTGCTTTTAAGTTCTTATTGTAGGGGTTTCATACAATTTTTGTCCTTCTGTTGCTGACTACTTTCACTCAACGTAATGTCTTCCAATTGAAACAAGGTAAAGAGATGTTTCCTCCAGTCATTGTTGTTCTTTACCTATCCATTCTTCTATTGTTGGGCATCTGGGTTGATTCCATCTTTTTGCTATTCCATCTTTGTGCTGCGATGAATATGAGTGTGCATGTATCAGTTGGTGTGAATGACCTTGGTTCTGTAGGATAGATTCCCCTCCATCTGTTTTCTCTTCTGTTGTCTGTGGTTTGTTTGACAGATTTTGAAGTCTGTCTATGTTGTGTATTAAACCTTCCATTGTTGTTCCTACTTTTTCTTGGACGAGCTTTATCGTTTTAGATTTTATATTTAGGTCTTTTACCCAGTTTGAGTTGGTTTTTGTATAAGGTCTTGTTTTAATGTAGTGCAGATGGACATCCAATTTTGCCAGCACCATTTGCTGAAGAGATTGTTTTTAACCCCATTTAATGTCTTAGGGCATTTGTCGAATATCAACTGTTCATAGGCAGATGATGTCATCTCTGGGGTCTCGATTCTGTTCCACTGATCTATCTGTCTGTTTTTGTACCAGTACCAGGCTGTTTTGACTACTGTGGTAGCATAATAGGTTCTAAGATCAGGTAATGAGAGGCCTCCCAGTGTGTTCTTCTTCTTTAGTAATGTTTTACTTATCCGGAACTTCTTCCCTTTCCAGATAAAGTTGATAATTTTTTCCTCCATCTCATTAAAAAATGTCACTGGAACTTGTATTGGGATTGCATTATATAAGTAGATTGCCTTGGGTAAAATAGACAGTTTCACAATGCTAAGTCTTCCTATCTACCATCAGAGTGGGTTTCTCCATTTACGTAACTCTCTCTTAGTTTCTTGTAGTAAGAGTTGGTAGTTCTCTTCATAAAGATCTGTTATTTCTCTGGTTAGATTTATTCCTAGGTACTTTATCTTCTTGGGGGCTATAGTAAATGGTATTGACTTGATGATTTCTTCCATAATAATCTCGTTGTTGGTATAAAGGAATCCTACTGATTTACTTATGTTTATCTTGTATCCTGAGACTTTGCCGAAATCTATCAGTTTGAGTAGTTTCCTTATGGATTCTTTGGGATTTTCTGCATATACAATCATATCATCTGCAAATAGGGAGATTTTTAGGTCTTCTTTGCTGATGCAGATGGCCTTTATTCCTTCGTCTTGTCTAATTGCTCTGGCTAGAACTTCTAGTACAACGTTGAATATGAAAGTTGAGAGTGAGCATTCTTGTCTAGTTCCTGTTCTCAAGTGAAACTGTTTCAGTCTTTCTCCATTCAGGATGATGTAGGCAGTTGGCTTTGCATAAATGGCCCTTATTGCATTGAGGAATTGTCCATCTATTCCTATTTTGCTGAAAGTTTTTAGCATGAATGGGTGTTGAACTTTATCAAATGCCTTTTCTGCATCAATAGACAAGATCAGGTGGTTCTTGTCTTTTGTGGTATTTATGTGGTTGATCACATTAGTTGTTTCTCTGATGTTGAACCTGCCTTGTATCACTGGTATGAATCCAACTTGGTCATGTTGGATTTTTTTTTGATATGTTGTTGTGTTCTATTGGCAAGAATTTGGTTGAAGATTTTTGCATCTAGATTCATGAGTGATATTGGTCTGTAGTTCTGCTTTTATGTTGGGTCTTTCCTTGGTTTTGGTATCAGGGTTATGCTGGCTTCATCGAATGAATTTGGGAGTATTCTGTCCCTTTCTATACTGTAAAATAGTCTTAATAGTACTGGAGATAACTCCTCTCTAAAAGCTTGGTAGAATTCTGCAGTGAAGCTTTCTGGGCCTGGGCTTTTTTGGGTTGGCAGTTTTTTGATGACTTTTTCAATCTCTTTCTTTGTGATGGGTTTATTAAGTTGTTCTGCTTCACGTTGTGATAATTTTGGTAGGTGATAAGAATCAAGGAATCTGCCCATTTCCTCTAGGTTTTCAAATTTGTCAGATTACAGTCTTTCGTAGTATTCAGCCATGAAATTTTTTATATCTGCAGGATCTGTTGTGCCAAGCCAAGTGCCGTCGAGTTGGATCTGGTTGTGACAACTCTCATTTCTTTTTTTATTATTATGACTGAGTGAAAATGTACATTCCTATATGAATTTACATGCCCACCTATATGCAGTTTCCACTGCTCTCCCTGCCCGGTGACAGCACACTATTTCTCTCTGCTCCATACATGTCTCATCCTCCTAACAGTCTCCTTTCCCTCGTCTCCACCCATTCCCCTTCCTCTAGCCAGAGGTCAGCAGGATGATATCCTGTAGATGCATAGAACCACAAAGTCCATCCAATATATGGTCATTCTGCATCGCCAAGTCCAGTCCATTCGTGTCCGAAGAGTGGACCTTCGTTATGATTTATGGGCAAGGGCAGCATCAGGGCCAGAGGTCGTGTTCCCAGGGAACCCCGAAGCTGCTGGACCGTCAATTGCGGTCTTTTAGTGGAGATCTCAGGCTGCACCCCTTTTTATTCTTGTGTTGCCAGTGTGACTCAACTTAGTGAGCTACATCACAGCTATCACTGGTGGTGGCCGGGTGCTGACCAGTTATTCTGGTCCCAAGTCTATGTAGGCATCCACTTATGTGGAGGATTTAGATTTGATAGTTGGTAGAAATTTGGTTGGTTGAAATTGGTGATAGTACACATTAGAAACAAGAACAATATTAAGTGGACTTCAGCATAACTTGAATACTCCTTCAATCTTAACCCAATATTGCAAGGACAGAGTAGCTGGGGCCTGGGGCAGGAGACCATGTTCTTCAGTGAAATCGAGGCCAGTTGGCACAACTAGCATTTTGCTAAGAGGGCTCTCTGCACTCCACATTGGTGAGTGGCATCTGGGGTCTTAAAAGCTGCCAAGCTGCCGTCCGAGGGCACAGCAAATGGTCCCAACTCAGCAGGAACAGATGCTCACCAAGGACCCTCTCATTTCTTATTTGGGTTGTTTCCTTTCCTGTTTTTCTTTAGTAACTTTAGCCAATAGTTTGTCAGTTTGGTTGATCTTTTCAAAAAACCAGCTTTTGGTCTTTTCAATTTTTTCAATTGTTCTTCTATTCTCTAATTCATTTGGTTCTGCTCTGATCTTTATGATCGGTTTTCCTCTGGTGTCTGAGGGGTTCCTCTGTTGTTCTCTCTCTACTTCTTCAAGCTGTAGGGTCAGTTCTTTGATTTGGTTTCTTTCTTCCTTCCAGATATCTGCATTTATGGAGATAAAATGACCTCTGAGCACTGTTTCGGCTGTATTCCATAGGTTCTGGTGGGAAGTGTTTTCATTGTCATTGCAATTCATACATTTCTTTATTTTGTCCTTGATTTCTTCTATAACCCATAGTTTTTTGAGCAAGGTATTGTTCAGTTTCCATGAGTTCTGCTTTCTATCTACGTTTTGTCTGCTATGAATTTCGACTATTATGGCTTTATGATCTGAGAAGACGCTTTGCATTAATTCAATGGTATGGATTTTGTTGAAAATTGCTTTATGTCCTAACACATGGTCTATTCTAAAGAATGTTCCATGTGCACTGGAGAAGAAGGTGTAGTTATCTGCTGATGGATAGAAAGTTCTGTATATGTCGATGAGGTCTAGATGATTAATTGTGGCAATAAGGTCTTCTGTATCTTTACTGAGCTTTTTTCTAGACGATCTGTCCAATATTGAGAGTGGAGTGTTGAAGTCTGCTACTACTATTGTGGAGTGATCTATCTCCTTTTTGAATGTAGTCAGTGTTTCTTTTATGTATTTAGGTGCTCTAATATTAGGTGCATAAGTATTTAATATTGTTAAACCCTGCTTGTGTATTGAACCTTTCAGTAATAGTGTCCATCCTTGTCCACGATGGTGGATTTTACATTAAAATCGATTTTATCTGAGATTAGAATTGTCACACCTGCTCTTCTTTGTTCATTGTTAGCTTGATATATATTCTTCCATCCTTTCATTTTCAGTTTGTTCATATCTTTAGGTCTAAGGTGAGTTTCTTGTAGGCGACATATAGATGGGTCATGTCTTTTGATCCAAGATATCACTTGATATCTACTGGAGCATTCAGTCCATTCACATTCAATATAATTATTGATAGGTATGTGTTCACTACTGCCATTGTGATATGTTTATTTTTGTGTTGGTGTTTTCTCTGTTGTTCTTATTAATCTGTTCTGTGACCTACTTCTTTGTGAGTGGATTTTTCACCTTTTTCAGGGTTGGTTTTCTGGTTGTTGGGACTCTTGTATTACCTTTCTTGATATGATATGTTGCTTCTTTATTGTGCCTTATGGCTGCCCCTATGATCCTGCTTAATACACTATATATAACCCCAATTTTGATTGCTACCAGTCTTGACAACTTCCTCTCCATCTGGAAGGACTATAACGACTGTAGTACACCCCTCTTTTTAATATGATGATACCATAGTTTACATGATATGATCAGTAGATCAATTCTTTCACTATTATAGCTTTGATTGTATTTGGAGCCTTCCCTAACTGTGTAGGATTCTGGATAATGTGTTCTTCTAAAATATGCAGTTATCAGTTTTGTTCTTTGAAGCCAACAGATTCTTTCAGTATTTCTTGTAGCTTTGGTTTGGTTTCTAACAAATCTCTGAGTTTCTGTTTATCTGCGAATGTCTTCATTTCATTTTCCTATTTGAAAGATAGTGTTGCAGGCTATATAATTCTTGGTTGAAAGTTCTTCTTCAAGGCTTTGAATGTGTCATGCCACTGTGTCTGCGTCTGCATGGTTTCTGCTGAGAAATCTGACGAAAGCATACAAGGTTTCCCTCTGAATGTTAGGTTTGCTTTGAGTCTTGCTTCCTTTAAGAATTTCTGCTTATGTTTCATTTTGTTTAGCCTGATTATAATCTGTCTTGGAGTCTTTCTATTGAGATGTATACTGAGTGTTGTTTGATATGTATCTTAGATATCTATATTATCTTCTTTCATAATTTCTGGGAAGTTTTCTTTCATCAGCTCAGCCACAATACTCTGTGTTCTCAGGTTTCTCGCCCTGTTCAGGAACTTGAATTAATCGTAGATTGTTCTTCTTAATAGAGTCCCACATGCTTCTTAATGCTTCTTCATTTTTCTTTTTTCTGATTTCTCCTCATAGATGCTGGAGTCAGTGGCTCTGTCTTCCAAATCAGAAATTCTCTTTTCCATTTGTTCCATTCTGTTTCCTTGGCTTTGAATTCAAGTTTCTATGTCTTTGATTTTTGTCCTGATCTGTTGGATTTCAGCGTACTGATGTTCCATCAGATCAAACAGCTTGCTTAGTTTTTCGTTTTGTCATGCTGAATTTTGTATAACATCTAGTAAGTTTCTCTATATGTAATCCTTTTGTATTCACCTTCTGATAGTTTCACAAAAGCTTCTTTGTCAGGGAAGTTCTGAGGTGGTTCCTTTTGGAGGCCTTGTGATGCCATTGGTGACTTCCAGGTTACCGTCGTCTCCAATGTTTGCTGCTCTATGGGCATCATGTCGGTTAATAGAGGCTGGGAGAGATGCGGTAAAGATGTACCACTGTTGTTTCTCTAGGCTGTCTTAAGATGAGAAGTAAAAAGTACTTGGCACTTTCCAAAGTTAGTCAGGTTTTCAGCTGTATACGCCTCTTCCCACCTGTCAAAGTAAGCACCTCTCTATTGAGCACCTGATGTTATAAACTAGCTCAAAATACAGAAAGGCTACTGGCCCGCTGGCCTCTGCTGTCAGGCCCCAGCTGTAGGCGATATTGTGTAGAACTCTGCTTTTCTGTTGGAAAAGCAGTCTCTTCTGGGAAGGAATTGCCTTGCAGCCCAGGAATTAGGTCCACTTCAGGGGCTTCCATATGGATGACTCTGCTTGCCAGCAAAACAAGATGGCGTCCTGCATAAGCTTGCCAGCCAGCCAGGACCAAGCTCCCGGCAGACAGAGAGGCCACGAGTGCCAAAATGCCCAGAGTCCACAGCCTCCGCCACTGGGCCCTGGCCCCAGGCGACACTGTGCAAAACACTGCCTCCCTGCTAGAAAAGTACTCTCACCCCAGCAGGACTCACCTCCCACCCTAAGAACCAAGTCCTGCCGGGGCCTCTGCCTGGGCTTCTCCATTTCCCAATAGGCCAGAGGAGCCAAGGTGTATAGAGTCCAAAGCCGGGCTCCCAGAACCTGGCAATTAATGATTTCTGGTCCCACCAGCAGTGCGTCCGAGACAAGCAGATAGTCAAGTCCCAGTTCTGCCTGCTGGCCAAGACAAAGGAAAAAGAAAAATCAAAATGGTGATTTACCTTCGGTCTGTGCAAGCCTGTGCTCACTGAGAGTGGGGTCAGTGAAAGAGAGGAGGTTTTGCATTCAGTGGTATGAAGTTCAAATTAACAGCCCTATGCCACATCCCAGGGCTCACTAGGTGTCCGGAAGGCTCCGTTTAACTATCATATCATGTCTTGGTTTCCAGAGGGACTTAGGGAGATGTGCGTTTAGTCCGCCATCTTGACTCCACCCCAATCTCCTATTTTTCTTTTGTAAGTTTAGCCAATGGTTTATACTTTTGTTGATGTTTTATAAAAAAAAGCCAGTTTTTGATTTTTTAAATTCATTCCATTCTCTAATTCGTTTAAATCTGCTCTAATTTTTATTATCTGTTTTCTTCTGGTACCTGAGGGTCTGTTTTTTTTCCCAACCCCTACTTATTCAAGCTGTAGGTTTTATTCTTTAGTATGGGCACTTTTTTCATTCCAGATGTGCACATTTATAGAGGTAAATTGACCTCTGAGCACCATTTTTACTGTATTCCATAAGTTCTGGTAGAGTGTGTTTGCATTCTTGTTTGATTTCATGAATTTCTTTGTTTCATCCTTCACTTCTATAGTCAATGCATCTTTGAGCAAGGTGCTGTTCAATTTCCATGAGACTGAATTTGAACCCATGTCTTTTGTGATGTTGATTTCAACTTTTATGGCTTTACTATCTGAGAAGGTGCTTTGCAATAATTCAGTGATTTGGATTTTGTTGAGACTCATTTTATGGACAAGTAGGTGGTCTAGTCTTGAGAATGTCCTGTGTGCACTATAAAAGAAGTGAACTTATCTATTGTTCAGTAAAAGGTTCTGTATATGTCAGTGAGGGTTAGTTGGTTGATTGTTGCATAAGATCTGTGCCTTTACTGAACAATTTTCTGGATGATCTGTCCATTACTGAAACTGGACTGTTGAAGTCTCCTATTATTTTGGAGTGATCAACCTCATTTTTCAATGTTGCCATCATTTGTTCAATGTATTTAGATACTCTGGTATTGGGTGCATACATATTTAATATTGTTATATGCTCCTTATGTATTGAACCTTTCATCAATAAATACTGAACATTGTCATCCATGATGGTGGATTTTACTTTAAAATGTGGTTTATCTGAGGTTAGTATTGCCACTTCTACTCTTCTTTGTATGTTGTAAGTTTGGTATATATTTTTCCTTCCTTCAATTTTTGGTTTGTCCATATCCTTGAGTCTACACTTTGTTTCTTGTAAGCAACATAAAGATAGATCAATGTTTTTTGATCCATCCTGCTACTTTCTGTCTCTTTATTGGAGCATTCAGTCCATTTATACTCAGTGTAATTACTGATAGATGTGTATTCAGTGTTGTCATTTTGGTGCCTTTATTTGTGTGTTGTTGATGTTTTCTTTGTTACAACTAATATTCTATTGTGGGTCTTTTTATTTATGGTTTTCTTTTCATCCTTTTCAATACTAATCTGTGTCTGTCGAGACACTGTATTATGTTTCTTCTTTTGATGTGTAGTATTGTTAGTTTGCTTTGTTGCTACCCCTTGATTCCCCCTTAGTGGTCTACGTTTACACCAATCCTAAATTTCTGTATATCTCCTTAACTTCTTCTCCATCTCAAAGTGCTATCACTACTGTAATATATCACCCCTTATAGTGTGATGATGTCATAGTTTACATGTTGAGACTGGAGGAAGTTTGAAAAGAATGGTGTGTCTTAACTGGAAGACTGTCCAAAATTTCTGGGAAGAAACATCCCAATACTAGGAGAAAAGACCAACAGGAATGATCCACTCCTTATCTCAGGAAACAGTTGCAACAGCCACACCCACTGAAAGTTCTCCTCCCACTCTTCTTTTTCCTTCTTGACACCTTTTCCTACTCCAGCACCTCCATTTAAATGATCTTTGGTGCCTCCTCCATCTCTACTTTTCCCTCCTTCTCATGGGCCCTCCCCCCAAATAAACCAGCAGAAGCACAGAAAGATCCAAACTCACTCTACCCTTAACACTCTAGATTCTTCAAACCAAACCAAACCCATTGCCTGAGTTCATTCCAACTGATAAAGAGCCTACAGGACACAGTAGGGCTGCCCCATAGCATTTCCAAGCCTGTAAGACTTACAGAAGCAGACTGACACAACTTTCTCTCACACAGCGGTGGGTTGATTGGAACCACTAATCTTTTAGTGAGCAGCTGAGTACTTGAACCACTGCACCATTAAGACTTCTCAGGTGAGGTTAAAATGCTGAAGAATTTGACTTAAATGTTCTTTCTTGACTCACTCTAGTGGTTTCAAAACCTAGCTGATCGGGAATTAGATCCTGTCTTGGCAAGTCACACATTAATGATTAAAAGCTCTCTTCTTCCACAGGTCTAAGCCATCACTTCAGGCTGAGCCAGACTCTGCATATACCTGGAGTGAGTACAATGAAAATGCTACACAAATGATAAAACTAAGGAGTCCCTACTTTGTGCCTGGCAGGAATTATAAACTGTCGGGGCCTGGGGGCTCTCCCATGGCTCCCGACCCAGGCCCCGACAATAAACAATGATTTTACATGAATTAATGCTTGTCAATCTCAATGAAATTAGGTAATCTGGGAAAGATCACACAAGGAATAGAGGTACGATGGGGCCAGGAGCTAGTTAAATGAAGACAAGAAACACAAGGTAGAAAAGAGAAGCGTGCTGTCACAGTGTGAGGAGAGCAGTAGTTACATAGTGGTACATGTGCACAAGGTTTTGTATGACAAGTTATTTTGCATTGTAAACTTTCTTGTAAAGCACAATAAAATATTACAGAAGAAACAACAACTTTGTTCAGCCTGTTGATCTAGATGTCTCCTGAAAACATGATCCTCAGACATCTGCCCCTGTCACTCTCTCCCTGAAAGAGTTTGGTTGTATTTAAGAAACTTCTCAACTTTCTGTTTAGTCCTGGTATGCTGACTTCTCTACTATGTGTTGTCCCTCCCTTCACGTAAAACGTCTTTTGTCTACTATCTAATTAGTGAGTTCCTCCCTCCCTCCCTACCTCCCCACCCAATTAACCATCAAACACTATATTCTTTGGGGTTTAAACCTTTCATTAATTCCTTGGAATAGTCATCTCATGCAATATTAAGCCTTTTGCAACTGCCTAATTTCAGTCAGCATAATGCCTTCCAGATTCTTCCATGTTATTAGATGTTTCCCCAAATTCATTGTTGCCCTTTACCATTGCATTGTGTTCCAACATGTGAATATACCGTATTCTGCTTCTCCACTCATTATTTGATGGGAACCTTGATGGAGTCCATTTTTGCTGTGGTGGACAGGGCTGCAATCCACATGGGTGTGCCTGTATCTATCCAGGTGATATCCCTTATTCTCTAGTATATAGTCCAGGAAGGGTGATTACTGGATTGTATGTTATATCTATTTCTAGCATTTAAGAAGTCCCCAGTCAATTTCCAAACTAGTTGTAACTTCTTACATTCCCTACAGCAGGGTATAAGTATTCTAGTCTCACCATAGACACTCCAACATTCATCATTTTTTTTTTTGGATTAATGCCATCCTCCTTGGGGTGAGATGGTATCCCACTGTAGCTTTGATTCACATTTCTGTAACAGCTACTGATCAGGAGCATTTCCTCAGGTATCTATTAGCTGCCTGGATATTTTCTTGGGTGAAGTGCCTGTTCATATCCTGTGCCCATTTTTCAGTCAGGTTGTATATATTTTTGTTGTTGAGGTTTTTCAGTATCTTAGAGATGTGGGAGATTAGACCCTGGTTGGATTTATCCTGGCCAAATCATTTTCCCAGTCTTCAGGTTGTCTTCTCAGTCTTTGAGTGAAGTCTCTGGATGGGTGTAAGTGTTGGACCTTTAGGAGCTTCCTGCAATCCAGTTTCTCTTCTGCTGTCTGTGCATTGTTGGTAATGTTTTGTATTTTATTTAGGCCGTGTGTTAGGGCGTGCAATGTTGTCTCTATTTTTTCTTCCATGACCTTTACAGTTTTCAATTTGATATGCAGTTCTTTGATCCATTTTGAGTCTGTTGCTGTGCATGGTGTGAAATGTGGGTCCTGTATCTCTTTTTGGCAGATGGATATCCGGTTATACCAACACCATTTGTTAAAGAGACTGCCTTTTCCCCAATTTTTGGACTTTGGGTCTTTGTCAAATTTCAGCTGCTCGTAGGTGGAGGATTTTATGTCTGGATTCTCAATTTTCTTCCATTGGTCTATGCATTTGTTGTTGTACCAGTATCTGGCTGTTTTGACTACTGTGACAGTGAAATTGGTTCTGAAGTCAGTTAGTGTAAGGCTTGCCACTTTGTTTTTCTTCTTCAGTAAGATTTACTTATCCAGGGCTTCTTCCACTTCAGTATAAAATTGGTGATTTCTTTCTCCATCTAATGAAAAAATACCATTGGATGTTGTGTTGGGATTGTACTGTAGCCATAGATCATTTGGGGTGGAATAGAGACTTTCACAATGTTGAGTCTTCCTATCCGTGAGAAAGGTACGTTTCTCCATTTACACAGGTCTCTTTGGTCTTTGGTTTCTTGCAGTAGTGTCTTGTAGTTTTCTTTCTATAGGTGTTTCATGTCTCTGTTTAGACATCTAAGCATTTCACCTTCTTGGGGCCTACTGTAAGTGGCATTGATTTGGTGGTCTCCTCTTTGATGTCTTCTTTGTCATTGTAAAGGAATACAACTGATTTTTGTGTGTTTATCTTCTGTCCTGAACTCTTCTATTAGTACCAATACTTTGGGTTTTCTTTGTCTTCTTTTTGGTTTCCTGGGTAGATGATCACATCATCTACAAACAGAGATACTTTTGTTTTCTTATTACCAATTTGAACGTCCCTTCTTTCTTTTCCTAGCTTAATTGTTCTGGCAGAAACCTCCAGGACAATGCTCAATAACTGTAGCCTCAAAGGGTATCCTTGTGTGGTTCTCATTTTCAAAGGGAATGCTTTCAAACTCTCTCCATTTAGGATGATGTCAGCTGTTGGTTTTGTATAAATGCCCTTTATTATACTAAGGAATTTCACGATTATTCCTATTTGGCTGAGAGTTCTTAACACAAATGGCTATTGGACTTTTCAAATGCCTTTTCTCTATCAGTTCTTAAAGTCAAGCAGTTCTTGTCCTTTCCCTTACTGATGGAGTTGATTATGTTGATTGTTTTCCAAACAGTCAATCATCCCGAGGTCCCTAGTATGAATACTACTTGGTCATGGTGAATTATTTTTTGTTGTGTTGTTGCATTCTATTGGTTACAATTTTGTAGAGAATTTTCACATCTAAGTTCATGATAGATATGGGTCTGCAGTTTTCCTTTTTAGTGGTGTCTTTGCCTGGTTTTGGTATGAAAGCTATGAGCTTTATAGAAGGAGTATGGGAGTTTGCCATGCGTTTCTATGGACTGTAACACTATTAGTAATAACGGAGTTAAATCTTCTCTGAACATTTGGTAGAATTTTCCAGTGAAGCCATCAGGGCCAGGGATTTTATTGATTGGGAGTTTTTAAAATACCATTTCAATCTCTTCTTTTGCTGTGGGTTTATTTAGTTGTTCTACTTCTGTTAGTGCCAGTTTAGGTGGGTAGGGTGTTTATAGCAGTTCATCCGTTCTCTGTAGTTTTCAAATTCCTTAGAGCACCATTTATCATACTATTCTGTTATGTCTTTGTTTGTTTGTTTAACTTCAGTTGTATCTGTTTTCATATCACCCATTTTAATTCTTATTTGGTTTATTTACTTCCTCTTCTGTTTTCCTTTGGACTGTATGGACAATGCTTCTGTTGTTGTTCTTGTTTAATCTTTTTAACAAACTAGCTTTAAGTCCCTTGGTTTTATCAATTGACACAGAAAAGACACTGGACACAGTCCAACACCCATTCATGTTAAAATCTCTCAGAAAAATAGGAATAGAACTGAAATGCCTTGACATAATAAGGCAAAAGCCAACGTCATACTGAATGGAGACAGACTGAAGAAATTCCCTTTGAGAACAGGAACCACACAAGGAGGCTCATTGTCACCACTTTATTCAACTTTGTGCTGGAGGTTCTAGTGAGAACAATCAAACAAATGAAGAAATACAGGGCATCCACATCATAAAGAAGAAGTAAAAGTATCTCTCTTTGCAGACGATGTGATCTTATACACAGAAAACCCTAATGGAGGAAAGCAAACCCAATGCCATTGAGTGGATTCCAACTCATAGCGACTCTATAGGGCAGAGTAGAAGGGCCTCGCAGACTTTGCAATGACCACCTGGTGGGTTTGAACTGCCGACCTTTTTGGTTAGCAGAAGTAGCAAACCACCCTAAACAATCTACGAAAAAATTACTGGAACTAATAGAAGAATTCAGCAAAGTGACAGGATATAAGATAGAAATAAATAAATCAGTAGCATGCCTTTACACCAACAAAGAGACCATCAAAGAGAAAACCACCAAATCAATGCCATTTACAGTAGTCCCCAAGAAGATAAAATGCCTAGGAATGAATCTCACCAGAGATGCAAGAGACTTATACAAAGAAAATTACAAGACCCTATAGCAAGAAACCAAACGAGACCTCTGTAAGTAGAGAAACCTGCCTTGCCATGGACAGGAAGCCTTAATATTGCGAAAATATCTATTTTCCCCAAGTGTTGTATACATACCATGCAATTCCAATACAAATTCCTATGGCAATTTTAATGAAATGGAGAAAGAAATCGTCAACTTCCTTTGGCACCAGAAGAAGACTCAGAAGTTACAGCACTACTGAAGAAGAACAAAGTGGGGAGCCTCACAACCTGATCTTAGAACTTACTACACTGTCAGCATAGTCAAAACAGCATGGTACTGGTATAAAGTCACATATATAGACCAAAGGAACAGAATAGAGAATCCAGAAATCAGCTACGAACAGCTGATTGTTTTGAAAAAGACTCAAAAGCCATGATCTGGGGGAAAAACAGTCTCATTAACAAATCGTGTTTGCATAACTGCAAGAAAAAAAAAAAGGAACAAGAGCCATATCTGACACCATGCTCAGAAACTAATTCATAATGGATGAAATAACTAAGAGTCAAATCTAAACCAGCAAAGATCATGGAAGAAAAGATAGGGAAAATGCTGGAAGCCCTAATTCAGGGCATAAACAGATTACAATTTATTACTTACAATGCACAAATGCCAAAAGAGAAAATATATAACTACAAACTGATAAAAATCAACCATTTACGTTCATCAAAAGACTTCAGTGAAAGAGTAAAAAGACTACCTACAGACCAGACAAAAATAATTTGACTATTGTGGATCTGATCATTACCTACTCTCCATAACCTAGAAGCTACTACAAACTCTCAACAAGAAAAATACAAATAACCAAATTTTTAAAAAATGAGTAAAAAATATGAAGATGCACTTCATCAGAGACAACATCCAGGCAACTAAGAGATGAACGAGGAAAAGCACATGATCATTAGCCAAGAGAGAAATCCTAAGCAAAACTACAAAGAGATACCATCTCACCCCGATGACGCTGTCATTAATCCAAAAAACACAAAATAATAAATGTTGGAGAGATTGTGGAGAGACTGGAACCCTTTCACACTGCTGGAAGGAATGCAAAATGGTATAATCACTTCGGAAATCGATTTGGAGCTTCCCTAAGAAGTTCAAATTGGAGGACAGAGTCAAGATGGCAGACTAGACACATGTCTCCTTAATTCCCTCTGAAAACTAAGGCCTGGATTGATAATTGAACAAAGCATTCAGGACACGGCATAGGGCTGTCAGTTTCGACTACATGGCTTACAGAGGCAACTTCCTCTCTCTCACTGACCCCCATTTGCACAGACTTAAGGTATTGGTACATCAAGAGGAATAATCTATGATTATTTGGAGTTTTTGAACAGTGAGTGACAGCTGAAAACACAGAGAGTGTGGTTGTTGAGTTGCTGACAGAAACTTCCCTGAAATTATGAAAGAGAATATGGGTATCCAAGATGTATATTGAATGCCCCATAAACTAGATCCTAAAAGAAAGACCACAAGACATATTATAATCAAGCTTAAAATTAAACAGAAACTCTTAAATTCAGTGAGACTCAAAGCAAAGCTAATATTCAGAGGGAAGCCTGGTAGGCTTTCATCTGACTTCTTGGGATAAACGATGTTAGCACAGAGGCAGTGGGGTGACACATTCAAAGCCCTGAAGAGAAAAACTTGTCACCAAGAATTATATTTCCTGCAAAACTGTCTTTCAGATATGAAGAGGAAATTAAGACATTCACAGATAAGACGAAGCTTATAAATCCTTTGTAAACACCAAACAAACTACAAGAAATAATGAAAGAAGCTCTTTGCTTAGAAAATCAAAGCCATTAAGTGTATATTGAAGGAGGCAATATACAACAAAACATCCAGAAATCTACTCAGTTAGGGAAGGCACAAAACTCCATCAAAGCTAGAATACTAAAAGAAGGGAATCAGTGATCATATCATGAAAAAGAGGAAGCCATCACATTAAAAAGAGGGATATACTACAGTATTCACAGTCCTCTCAGACAGAAACAAAGTTAATAAGTAGAAGTTAAAATTGGGTTTAAACTCAGAATATTAAGGGGCCTCATAGGGAGACCTGCAAAGCACAACAACGCAACATATCGAAACAAGAAGCGGTTCAACGAAGACCAAAATGACATGGTGTAAAGGCAACCAAGAAGACAGAGAGACTCAGATGAGAGTACCTACATAGACTTGGGACCAGAAGAACTGGACGGGGCCCAGCCACCACCAGTGGTAGCCGCGATGGAGCTCACTAAGTTGAGTCTCACTGGAAAAACAAGAATAAAAAGGAGTGTGCCCCTTGATCTCCACTAAAAGACCACAGTTGATGGTCCAGTGGCTTTGGGGTTCCCCTGGGAGCACAGCCCCTGGCCCTGATGCTGCCCTTGCCCATAAATCATAGTGAAGGTCCACTCTTCGGACACGAATAGATTGGACTTGGCGATGCAGAGTGACCATATATTGGATGCACTTTGTGGTTCTGTGCATCTATAGGACATCATCCTGCTGACCTCTGGCTGGAGGAAGGGGAGTGAGTGGAGAGGAGGGGAAAGGAGACTGTTGGGTGGATGAGACACATATGGAGCAGAGAGGAATAGTGTGCTGTCACCAGGCAGGGAGAGCAGTGGAAGCTGCATATAGGTGGACATGTAAATTTATATGGGAATGTACATTTTCATTCAGTCATAATGGACCAAAAGGAAAAAAAAATCAAGAAACGTAATACAAGAGTCTCAAGAAACACAAAACCAACACTGAAAAAGATGAAAAGTCAACCCATAAAGAAGAATGACCCAGTACAGAATATCAAGAGCGACATGGAAAACACCTACACAAAAATAAATAGCTCAAAATGACAGCAGTAAACACATACCTCCCAATAATTAGACTGAATGTAAATGGTCTGAACACTCCAGTAAAGAGACAACGAGTGACATCTTGGATCTAAAGTCATTACCCATCTGTATGTTGCTACAAGAAACACATTTTAGACTTATGAACAAGCTGAAAATGAAATTTAAAATTAAAGGATGGAATGATATTTACCAAGCTAACAATATATAAAGAAGAGCGGGTACAGCAATATTAATCTCAGAAAAAATAGATTTTAATGTAAAATCCACCATCATGAACAAGGAGAGTCACTGGTTATTGCTAAAATGTTCAACACACAAGCAGGACTTAACAATATTAAATATTTATGCACCCAATGCCCATGCATCTAAATACATCAAACAAACACTGACTACATCGAAAAATGAAATAGAACACTCCACGACAATAGTTGGAGATTTCAACACTCCACTTTCAGTAATTCACAGATCATCTAGCAAAAAGCTCAGTAAAGACACAGAAGATCTTATTGTCACAAGTAACTAATTAGACCTCATTGACATATACGGAACTTCTTACCCATAAACAGATAAGTACACCTTCTTCTCCACTGCTCATGGAACATTTTCCACAACGGAGATTGTGTTAGTACGTAAAGCAAATCTCAACAAAATCCAAACCACTGAATTATTGCAAAGTATCTTTGCAGACCATAAAGCCATAAAAGTCTAAATCAATGACAGAAAAATCATAGATAGAAATTGGAACTCATTGAAACTGAACAACACCTATCTCAAAAAGCCAAAAGACTGAAATAAAAAAAATTATGGACTCAAATGAGAACAAAAACACTTGCTCCAAGAACTTATGGGATACAGCCAAGAAAGCAGTGATCAGAGGTCAATTTATTGCTATAAATGCCCACATCCAGAAAGAAGAAAGGACCCGAATCAAAGAACTAACCCTACAGCTTGAACAAGTAGAAAGAGAACAACAAGGGGCCTCTCAGGCACCGGAAGAAAACAGATCATCAAGATTAGAGCAGAACTAATTGAGCTAGAGAATAGAAGAACAATGGAAAAGACCAAAAGTTGGTTTTTTGAGGCAATCAAGAAAATGGACAAAGCCTTGGCTAAACACTAAAGAAAAACAGGAGAGGAATGAAATAACCTGAATAAGAAATGAGATGGGAGACATTACAACAGATACAACAGAAATCAAAAGTATCATAACAGAATTCTATGAACGACTGTACTCTATCCCATTTGAGGAAAACCCAAGAGGAAATGCACAAATTCCTAGATTCATGTCACCTACAAAAACCGTCCCAAGCAGAAGTACAACAACTTAATAAACCCATCACAAAGGAAGAGATTGAAAATGTCATCCAAAAAATACCAACCAAAATCAGTCCTGGCCGAGATGGCTTCACCACAGAATTCTACCAAGCTTTTAGAGCAGAGTTAACTCCAACACTACTGAGACTATTTCACAGCATAGAAAGGGATGGAATACTCCCCAACTGATTCTGTGAAGCCAGCATAACCCTGATACCAAAGCCAGGGAAAGATCCCACAGTAAAGGAGAATTACAGACCAATATCATTCATGAACCTTGATGCAAAAATCTTCAACAAAATCCTTGCCAATAGAATTCAACCACGTATCAAAAAAATAATTCATCATGACCAAGTTGGATTCGTACCACGGATGCAAGGCTGGTTGAAAATCCGAAAAGAAATTAATGTGATCAGCTACATAAATAACACAAAAGATAAGAAACACCTGATTTTATCAATTGATGCAGAAGAGGTCTTTGACAAAGTCGAACAACACCCATTCATCCTGAAGTGTCTCAGCAAAATAGCAACAGAAGGCAAATTCCTCAAAGCAGTCAGGGCCATCTACGCAAAGGTAATCACCTACATCACCCTGAATGGAGAGAGACTGAAAGAATCCCCCTTGGGAACAGGAACTAGACAACGAGGCCCACTTTCTCCTCTCCTATTCAACATTGTACTAGAAGTTCTGGCCAGAGCAATTAGTCAAGACAAAGAAATAAAGGGCATCTGCATTGGCAAAGAACAAGTAAAAACTTCCCTACTTGCAGATGATATGGTTGTATATGCAGAGAATCCTACAGAATCCATTAGTGAACTACTCAAATTAATACCAGAGTTCAGCAAACTGTCAGGATATAAGATATACATAAGCAAATCAGTAGGATTCCTTTATAAGAGTGAAGAGATCATTAAGGAGGAAATCAACCAATCAATACCATTTACTCTAGACCCCAGGAACATAAAACACCTAGGGATAAATTTAACTAGACAAATAAGAGACCTATACAAGGAGAACTACAAGACCTTACTGCAACAAACTGAGAGACTTATATAAAAGCAGAAATCAACACTGCTCCCGTATAGGAAGACTTAACATTGTGAGAATGTCTATTTTATCCAAAGCAATCTTCATATACAATGCAATCCCAATACAAATCCCAGTGTCATTTTTCAATGAGATGGAGAAGCAAATCACCAACTTTGTTTGGAAAGGGAGAAAACCCGGATACGTGAAGCAGTAATGATAAAAAAGGAAAACACTGGGAGGCCTCTCGCTACCGTACTTTAGAACTTATTACACTGCGACAGTAGTCAAAACAGCTTGGTATTGGTACAAGAAGACATACAGACCAATGGAATAGAGTTGAGGTGCCACAGATGCCCTCGTCCTCCCGTGAGCTGTTGATAGTCGACAAAGGCCCCGGGTTTCTAAACTAGGACAAAAACAGTCCCTTTAAAAAATGGTGATGGCAAAATTGGATATCCATCTGCAAAAAATGGAAACCAGACCCCATCTCATACTTTACAACAAAACCAACTCACATTGGATAAAACACCTGAATGTCAAACCTAAAATGATAAAGATCATGCAAGGAAAAATAGGATCAATAATGGAACTTTAATATACAACTTAGACTTGAAAATCTGACAAACAAAGCATGATCAACAAAAAAGAACATAGATAAATGGGAGCTACTAAGAATCAAACACTTTTGCTCATCCAAAGACTTTATCAAGAGAACTAAAAGAACTACAGAACGGGAAAAAGTATTTGGCAACTGGATGTCCGATCAATGTCTGATCTCTGTAATCTACAAGGTCCTGCAAAATATCAACAAGAAAAGGGTAAATAACCCAATTAAGCATTGGGCAAAGGAGATGGACAGACCCTTCACTCAAGAAGATATCCAGGCAGCCAAAAGACACATGAGGAAATGCTCATGATCACGAGCTATTAAAGAAATCCAGATCAAAACTACGATGAGATATCATCTCACCCCAACATAGTTGGCCATGACCCCCAAACAGAAAAGAACAAATGTTGGAGAGGCTTGGGAGAAACTGGAACTCTCCTACACTGCTGGTGGAATTGAAAATGGTACAACCTCTTTGGAAAGCAATCTGGTGCTTCCTTAAAAAGCTGGAAATAGATACACCATTTGACCCAGTCATCCCACTGCTTGGAATATATCCTACAGAATCAAAGGCAGTTACACAAAGAGATACTTGCACACAAATTTTTATCACAGCACAGTCCACAAGAGCAAAAAGATGGAATCAACCCAGATGCCCAACAGCAGATGAATGGATAAACAAATTATGGTATATATAGTCAATGAAAAATTATGCCATGATAAAGAACAAAGAACCTGGTTTCAACTGGAAGACATTATGTTGAGTGAAATCAGCCAGCAGCCCAAGGATGAATATTGTATGAGATCCTTACTATAAGGACTTAAAAACAGACTCATACACGGAGGAAAAGACTCTTCATAGCTACAGGGGAGGGGAGATAGGGAAGGAGAGGGTTGGTTATAGCTTATATAGGTGATAAATTTTGATTGGGTGAAGTCAGTGACAGCACACATTAGAAAGAGGATTCATTTAATAGGACTTCAACATAATCTAAAAAATTTTCCAATCTTAACCCAATATTGCAAGGACATGGTATCAGGGGCATGGGTTGGAAGACCATGCTGTCAGAGAACATCAAGGCCAACTGACTTAACTAGACTATTGATAAGAGTGTCTTCTCTACCCGACACTGGTGAATGGCGTCTTGGTTCCTAAAAGCCAGCAAGCTGCCACCTGAGGTACACCAAATGGTCCCAACACAGCTGGAACAGATGATCACCAAGGACAATGACATGCGGGAAAAAGAGCCCAGAAGACAGAAGGACGCATGTGAATGGCTGACTATATCACATGTTAGTAAAAGAACCAGTTGGTGCCCAGCCACCACCAATGACAGCCATGATGGGGCTTACCATGTCGAGTTCCAGGGACAACAGGAGAAAAAGAGGGGTGCATCCTAACAGCTCCACTGAACGACTGCAACTGATGGTCCAAAGTGCTGGGAGTTTCCCTAGAGTGTGGACTCTAGACCTGATGCTGTCCCTGATCATAAATCATTACTGAGGTCAACTCATCGGACAGGAACGGATTGGACTCGGGGACACAGAGTGACCAAATCATGTGGGCACTTGATGGTTCTGTGCATCTATAGGATGAGGTCCTACTGGCTTCTTTCTAGAGGAGAGTGGAGAGGAGGGGACAGGAGATTGTTAAGAGGACATGACATGTATAGAACGGAAAGGAGCAATGTGCTGTCACCGGCAAGGAGAGCAGAAGAAGCCGCAGAAAGGTGGGCAGGCAATTGTAAATTGGATTGTACACTCACTCAATCACAAAAATAATAATAAAATATTGGCTTAAGACACAACCTAAACAAAACAAAACAAAAAAGTTGCTGACAAGTTGACGAACTCATTGCAACCCCATGTGGGGCTAGGCAGAACTGTGCTCCATAGAATTTTAAGTGGTTGATATTTGTTTCAGAAGGAAGTCACCAGGCCTTTTTTCCAATGCACCCCTTGGTAGACTTAAACTGCCAGCTTTTCAGTTGGCAGCTTAGTGCATTAACTATCTGCACCACGCAGGAACCACACTGTAAAGGGGTCCATAAAGTCTGTGAGGGATCACTTTTTTTCTCTACTGTCTCAACAGCAGGGGCCCTGGAGTAAGCAAAAGAAATTCAAAACAAGGCACTGGTCAGCACCCACTGATCGCCTGTCTTTCTTCCAACAGAGCTGCAGTCAAGACTTTGGCACCGAGTGGACCTCTGAGATCCAGTTCACCTCTGCAAAGCATCCTCTAGCAACCAGCCCTGTAATGACAAGGGCAACCCCTAGGGAGCAGGGGTGGCCAGTCCTGTTTTAATCGCAGCTAGCAGAGCACCAACTCCGGAATTAGAATGGGTATGTTCCCCTTACAGAAGTCCAGATGTAGCCCAGACAGGCAGGCACGGCCCATACAGCTTCCGCAGACAAACATCCCAAGTGATCTGAGTCCAATATAGTCAGCTGCTGGAGTACAAGGCTGTTTCAGCATTTCTGCCAAGCTAATGGTCTATGCAGACAGTTTCTCTTGAGAAAGCATTCCGTTTTGCAGATCCCCTGGGACATGGTTGTCAGGGAAGAAACAGGGTCTCCTGCTCCAAGGAAGAGCTGCTGCTCTGGACTCCAGCCTGAAATTGCTTCTCGGGTTCTTAAAAGACAATCGTTCCATAGACTCTAAAAAGGAAGAAAAGTCTTGTCTTAAGGGCCTTCTGGGCTGCGCTGGGCTCAGGCAACCTTTCAACTTGAACACTAACGTATCAGCTGCGCAAGAGGGTACTTCCCATGGAAGATTCAGGTGCATACCCTGAAAGGATCATATCCAGAGCCAGGAAACAAGAGCAGCATCACTCCAGTACTATGTCAGCCTTCAAAAGATGAGATTTCCATTATATTGTTGCAGTAAATACAAACATAACAAAGCATTTGCTATTTCAACATTCTTCATATGTAAAATTCAGTGACATTAATCATGCTCACTAAGTGGAGCAACCATCACAACTATCCATTTCTAGATTTTTCCATCATGCTTCACAGAAGCTCAGTGTTCCGTAAGCAGTTGAGTCCCCCTCCTCTTCCCACCCCTGTAACCACTAGTACACTTTGTCCTCTGTACATAACTTGCCTGCTCTAGATATATCCAGTAAGTGGGATCCCATTTCCTTTTGTGGATCAAAAACTTTCAGTGGAGCTTCTGCCTTTTAAAAGGACTTCATTATCTACACATAATTTTTTGAACCTCCAGAAAACACTTACCATGCAGATTCTTTACCGAAGACATGTGTCCTTTGTAATGCACCCGAGAAGCAAAATACAGTACCAAGCAAGCCCTGTGGAGTTAACTTCTGTACTAAACACCTACTATGTGCCAGGCATGATACCAAGTGATTTCTATGGATTGAAAAAAACACCTGCCAGCAATTCAGCCCCAACTCCTGGTGACCCAGTGTGTATTAGAGTAGAACTGTGCTCCAGGCAGGTTTATCAGTGGCTGATGATTCAGAGGTAGACTGCCATTCCACTTCTGGCTCAACTCGAACCTATAACCTTTCAGTTTGCAGTAGAGTGCCTTAACTGTTTGTACCACCCACGAACTCTGCCTATGTGGCTAAATCTTACATAATCTCAGGAATAATAGCCCTGTGAAATGAACCTTCTGGTCATACCCGTTTCACAGAGCAGATTAAGTTTCATCGGTCAAGCAACTTGCCTTAGGTCAGTCACCAAACAAAGCCAGGTCTCCAAACCAGACGACTTGTTTCTGATCGCACGTTCTAAACCACCACGGTGTGCCCAGCTGAGTGATTCTATCCCAGTATCGTGGTCTTCAGCAGAGCTGCAAATCAGAGAGAGAGAAGGGAGGAGGACAAGACTGCCAGAAATACATTTCACTGCAGTGCATGGCCCCCACCTTTGTGTTCAGTCCTGCTTCCTCTCCTCTCACCTAGATCATGGCACTACTCCCTTTGTCTCCTGTGGTTACGTGTCCTCCCCATAATCATTCATAAACACTGCTTCTCTCCCCCTGGCATCTCAGACAGATTCATCAGGTTTGGGTGTTCAGGTGGACCAGGCCCTCAACACAGAATCACAGTCACGAGGGAGATGAGGCTATTACTGTAGAGAACGTTTCAGAACAGCTTCTGGGTCACTTGGGTGTCATGCATGTGGCAGGGATGGAGGGGGTGGGATGCCTGCTGCTGCCTAAACAGATTCGTGTTCTGAATCAAGGGGAACTCTCCCATGTGGGTCTCATTAGCAACAAATCTAATTTTGAAGACAAGCTCCGACAAGACAATGGTAAAAAATGAAAACCTTTGCAAACAGCATAGAGATCACCCCATTATTCATTAAAAACGATCAGTGTGGCGACCCTCACTAAGGGGGACAGCTGTCCAGAAAGGCCTCCTCTGGACTCCAAGTGCCCCGCAAGTGCAAGCACAGAAAGGTCACAGGTGACAGATTTGGGGTAGAAACAGGAGGTGAAGACCAAGGTCCAGCTGACCACGGAGCAGAGACACCCCCATGTGTAGTGGCTCACACATGCACGCATGTCCACAGCACACCCTCACATGTACCCTTGCCAACAGGGTCCAGAGCAGGGCAGCACTGGAGGGGATGCCAGGAACTTTGCCTTTTGTCCCTCTGGGAAGGGAGGTGCACAGGAGTTATACATGCCTTCTCTATCGACTCCCATTGCCCCACAAGAAAAGGCAGCAAGGTCAGGAAAAGGGGATCAGCCTAAGGGCTTGCAGAGCCCCAGCCAGCACATGAAGATGAGCAGAGCAGGATTTGGCAAAGCCAGGTGCCCAGGTATGTCCCTACCCAACGCTGTTACCTGACCAGGAGAGGGGCACACAGGACACAACCAGCCAAATCCAGAGAGGCTGACCAAGCAGCTCTGCCCAGGACTGGGGGGAATGGTGAGGGCTGGTCACACCGCACTCCCCACTCTGTTCCCCCAGGACACTAAGTACCTCTCTCCAACTGGCCTTCCTCCAAGCCAAGGGACTGAGGGGTCCCCAGCCACCCAGGTGTTGGATGAAGCAGGAAGTAGGCACTACATAAAAACAAGAAGGGATCTACCACAAACACCAGACACCTAGTTGCTTGGGAGGCCCCTCACAGCTGTCACCTTCTCTTAGGCAGGAATTGGGACCCAATTATCAGCTTCCACCTGACCTATGGAGGAGACATCCCTAGCATCCTGCCCACAGCCCTCTCTCCTGCCTGTGCACCCACTTACATCTATGCCATCGCCACATGTCTGGGTGTCAGTGTCCTCCGTGCCCAGATGTGGCACGTTCCCACCTTCCGCCTTCTGCGACCCCAGCCTCAACCTCTTCTTCAAAGGGGCATCAACCTCCTCCCGCCGCGACCTCGGGACTGGCCCGCGTATTGGGGCTGCTGGAGGGTTGGCAGCCGCCCTCAGGTTCTGTCTGGACTTAGGGCTCCTAAGGGACAGCTGGCCGGGGGCGCCAGGAGGCTCTCTAGCCGTCTATTCGCAGGTCGGCTCCGCTGGGTTCGGGTGCTCTCCTGCTCTTCTAGCCACGGCTGTTCTCTACTGCCCTCTACTGCCCGCGGGCGCGCATCGCGGACACGACTGCCGGAAGCCAACAGGCATCTCACCTGCCAGGCTTGTTTCTCCCCTGAGGAGGGACAGGCCCAGTGGGGCTAAGTCCACACCCCAGGTCACATTCGTGTTTTCTCCCACTCAGAAGGGGTGAGGGAAGACTATATGACAGGAGATAACTTAACCCCCCAAAGAAGCCCACTGCCATTGAGTCGCGTCACAAATCCTGGCCGTATGGCCATCAGCCGTGTTCACCTTGGTGAACACATTCTGCATCTTGAGTTATCTGGAAAATTGTTGTTGCTTGATAAGTGCCATCGTAATGTTGGCTCTGACTCATAACGACCTCGTGAGGTGCTGACCAGGCTCACAATCATTGCTATGCTTCAGCCCTTGGCTGTAGCCACTGCGTCAGTCCACCTCTTCGAGGGTCTGTCTCTTTTTTACTGACCCTCTGCTTTACCAAGCATGGTGGCCTTCTCCAGGAGTTGGTGTCTCCTGTTGATTTGTCCACACTAAGTGAGCCATCCTTGTTTACAAGGAGCATTCTGGCCATACTTCTTCCAAGACAGCTTTGTTTATTTTGGAAAACAGAGGTGTTCCTATCACATACAGGATTGGGTCTGGATACAGTCTTCCCAATGCAAAGGCTTTCCAGAAGTATGCCTGCCTGTCAGTACATGGAAGGGGTCCCAGCTGCACCCCTGGCATCACCATGGCTCTGCGTCCTGGGCTCTGTGACAAGCAGAGCCAGGAGGTGCTTTCTGAGCACATCAGTGTTGTATGAAGCCCACCGTCAGCTGAGGGAGCCCCATCAGGCTCCTGGTACCCCCTGAGAGGTTAGGGGAGGCGGGCAGAGACTATGTCCTTCTGACACTTGCTCTAGGATCTTGGACTCCTTCAAATTCCCAGCTCTGTGCTGAGATCACAGTGCAATTGCTTGATGAACTGCTTTCCTCACCAAGCTTCTGTGGCCAGTTACTATCTCTGCCTTGTCCACTGCCTTGTCCTCAACAGCTGGTACATGGGTAGCACATAGCAGGTGATCAAGAGACATTTAATGGTGAGCAACTTCTCTGCTCTGATCCAGATTGCTCTGCATCCCACATCTTCCTTTGTCCTCCACCTCTTCCCTCTCCCCAAGACAACTAATTTCAGTAACCAGAATGTATGCTAGGAGGCGCTCTTGTATTGCTTTCCACGTATTAACTTGTTTCACTCTCACTATGGCCCTGTGGTCTGGGTACAGTTATGACCTAATGAGAGAAGACAAAGTCAGAGCTGGGGAACGGACATGCCCAAGGCACACATTCATAAGTGGCAGTGCTGCATTCAAGCTCAACCTCCATAAAAAATCCTGACATATCAGGAAATAAAGACCAAGTCAGGGTTGTGGTCCTCACATGTCCAGCTCAACTCATCTCTGAGTTCGTGGTGAAAGCTCACTCCTTGTAGCACTGGAAACTAAGCAAGAAGAGCAAAGAGGTCTGTGGACCTCCAGAGATCAAGGGGTGCTTGGCAAGTATTCTCATGTTTAATGTGGATAGCCTTTATCCAACATGCATCCCACCACTGAAATGAGCTACCGATAAATCTTTCTCTTCTTCTGTAGGGCAAAGGCTACCAGGACCTGGTTCCACAGTGGCAAGCAGAAGCCAGGGCTCAGCACTGCAGCTGCTGAATGAGCATATGTGCAGCAAAACTTACCAAGTCTTTCCAGTCCTGAGCATTAAAGGGACCTGGCTGTGATATTTTAAGTCACCTGGTGTTACAAGAGAGCCATGAGCTTGCCAGTCCAATGGGGCTGGATCCCCCGGGGGCCACCCTCCGACTTCCAGGCTGCCTAGCTACAGCAAATGGTCAAGGTCATAGATCGACTAGAATGGAAGGGGACCCTGTTACCCTCCCCTGGGAAACATCTGAATTCCTTTTGTTTTCCTGATTTAGCTGCTATTGAATCAGTGCCCAACTCTTAATGGAAGAAAAAGCTTCTGGGTCCTTCAGCACCTCCCTGATGATTTGCCTTTCTGCCTGTCCTGTCCAGGTCTGGATGCTCTGCTATCCAGCATCCTAGCAACATTTGAGCCTCCACTGGCCAACAAGTGTAGCCTGAACTCACATGAGGTGTGCACTGGCTGAAAAGTGAATCTTGGTCTCCCACATGAAGGGTGAGAATTCTCCCACTGAACCACTACTGCCCCTTGTGAGTTGCCATGGGAGCCCATAAAATCGGGGCAGTCTGGGCTGACGTGAGAGCACCCAGAGAAAGAAGATGGGCTTCTGTCTCTATCAGTCTAAGCAGAGAATTCTCAGCACTCAGGTGTGGAACTCAGTAATCGAGCAAGAAGGTAAGGTGATGAAAAGGGCTGCGGGGACTGTTTGAAGGAAGACAGGCCTCCTGACCTGCCGCGGTCCTTGAGCTGCTGTCCTAGTCCACACACCCACAGGAAGGCTGTGCCCCGCCTGACTCCAAAGGGTGCTTGAGTTTGCCTCCCTTCCAAGAAGCAGACCTGAGGCAAAGATTCAAGTGCAAGGAGTGTGTTGTGCAGATGACTCTGGGAAACCCTATCATAGGTCAGGTGTGTGGGAAGGAGAAGGGAGGGCAGCCAGGAAGGAACTGCTCCAGAGCCAGGCCAGGCACCAGGTGCTCTAAGGCTGCCATCTGAACCTGTTACTCAATTACCATAAGCCCAGCCCTCCCTGCCGGAAGGGCTCTTGGCAACTCCCTTTGACTTGCCTGTCCGTGGAAGCTTGTGTGTTGCTAGCATGCTGAACAGATTTCAGTGTAGCTTGTTACTGGAAAAACCTTGGAGTTTATGCCACCTGCCACAAACCAATCTCTGAGATAGGAGGTTTTCGTGAATTAATCAAAGGTTTTAGTTGTGTGTCAGCTACACAAAGTGGTGAAGGGGATATTTCCACCACAGTCTGCCCATCTCTGGCCAGACCAAAGGGGTTTAAAAAGGAAGACCCGACTATGACGGCAGTGGGTTTGGGGTTTACGTGTCGGTGAAAGGGGAAATAATCACAAAGAGTGTGGCAGAAGTGGTCAGCAAGACAGTCTGGGTTTCAAGGTCTTACTTTCAAGTTCTTGTTAGGGCAGGAGGGCCAATACGTGGCATCGTCTGGTCCAGCTTAGTGATCTGAAGCCAAAGCCAAGTGTCATCGAGTCAGATCAATTTATCAGACCTACATTGACTATTCTGCTGTTCTTTCCCCAGAGCAGTTCTAAGCTATATATTTAAAGCATAACACTTTGAAAATAGAGAGGGATGATGTTTACTTAAGATGGAGTCCCAATGCTAATGTTATATTTCTCATAGGGGCCTGGAGTAGTGGCTCTGGGGTGGGGGGTAAGCCTCAGGCCTCTGGCCTCAGTTTCCCCCTGTAGCTAGAAAAATTGCTTTTCGGGTCTCCGGCTTCACTGCTAGGGTAAAGTTGGACTAGGAAGAAAGACTTGGCACTCTAACTTGTGAAAATGAGCCAGTGTAAACCGTGTGGATAGCAATGGTCTGATCTGCAACTGATCGTGGGGACAGTGAGGACCAGTCAGCATTTCAATCCATTGTAGGTCGGTCATCGGGAGTCTGGGCTGTCTCGATGATAGCCAACAACAGGAACTTCCCACAAACACCCGCCGGAAGTTGCCAGCTGAGCCCCCAGGGCCCCATGGATATGGGACAATCTCTCCCTAACTCCCAACCACCAACTCTCTCCAGGAACCCCCACGAGGGCAGACCCTGGACTCAAGTCATTGCCGCTTCCTCGCCAAGGAGAAAATCTCGAAGGGGATTGTCTCTAGCCCCCTCACTTCCTCAGGGAGCTTCCCCATAAGCCGAGTAAGTCCTGATGGCACCTGCGTGCCACCTACGAATTGACACTGGCCTTTAGTTTGATCCCCTAGGGACTGTACCAGAGTTGCCATCCGAGGAGCCTGGGGTCACAAGCAGTTCTCAATAGGCCCCAGCACCCCCCGCCAAAAAATCTATTGCCCTCGAGTCAATTTCGACTCATAGCATCCCTACAGAACAGAGTAGATAGGCCCAAAGGGCTTTCAAGGAGCAGTTGGCGGATTCAAACTGCTGACCTTTTGGTTAGCAGCATCCCTCTCAACCACTGTGCACTGGGACTCCGTTAATCCAAAGGTCTCGAGTTTGAACCTGTCTGGCGGCTGTGCTGAAGGAAACCCTGGCAAACTGCTTCCAAAAAGATCACAGGGGAGAACACCCTATGGGGTTTCTACCCTATGACACAAGGGGATGCCATGAGGTGGGGTTGACTGGTCGTGAACCAATCACAAGTGCCGATGGCTGAGAATGTAGGTAGGCCTGTCTTTTTTCCGGAAACCATGGTAGCGCAGTGGGTTAAGTTCTACATCTGCTAACCCAGATCCACCAGGTACACTTTGAAAGCTCTACGGGGCAGTTCTCCTTTGATCTGTAGGGTCTCTATGAGTTGGACCTGAGTCCATGGCAGTGGGTTTAGTTGGGTTTGGGTTTGGTCTTATATTCCACTTCTACGCAGAGTTGTCACTGAGGGCAGGGAGATTTTTTCCACCAATACTATAGCCCAGATGCCTACGTCATGTTGTCCACAGCCTCTTGGCATCTACTTTCTTTGTGGTGTGTGTGTGTGTGTGTGTGTGTTTATGTGTGTGTGTGTGTTTTGTTTGTATTTGCATACCTGACATATGTAAATTATACAAGGGCCCACAGCTCCCAACCGAGTTGTGAGCAAGCTATCTATCACATCCCAACCTTAGGGGGTAGAATCCTGCTGCAAGTTCATTCTTACTTCTATATTTGCTTGTTACACGATCAAGATGTCAATGACAGTTCCATGAATCACCAGGTTTCGGGGGTGAAAATGTCAATTTCGCCTATTAATCCACTCTTTAATTCTGGGACGCAACTGGAGTCTTCTGTTTTTCCCCACTTTATCCCAATAATCATGTAACCCAGATTCTCATTTGCTTACACGGTTCCCGTATCTGATTTTGGAGGGTCTCTCTGCCCCAATCACCCAGTTTCTTCCCTCCACAGCTCCAGGCCAAGTTGTTGAGTAGAGATGTCCTACAGGGACAAGGATGCAAGCATCACACACCAGCATCCATCTAAGCCCTTCCTGTCAGTCCCTCTTGGAGTCATCATGGGCACGAGGGTATTTGTCTCAATTATCCAAATCTCTGATCTTCTTCTTCAGACTAAACAGGGACACATTCTATCCTATAGCTTTCTGCCTTGGGGTGCTGATTGCCCCAAGGGTCTTTTAATACATGTGCCATCTCTACAACAAAGACGAAGCCCTGATGTGCCTGCACCAGAAATAGCAGAGCTGGGACAAGGGAGCAGTAAGGTAGCACCCACACGCTGTGTGCACACACAGCAGACAGCACAGGAAGAGGAGGAAGCCCCCACCCCATGTCAGCCACCTCCCTGTCTGCAGCCATGAGCTCCAGGCTGGCTCCTGGGGCCACGATAGCAGGAGGAAGACTGAGATCCAGAATAGGCCCAGACTGCTTCTGAACAGACCCACAACCAAATCCTCTGGGACCTCGGAATCCTGCAATTTATCACCGCCAGAGCTTGGTGTCTAAGGGCTCATGTTCTCTGTGAGTCACATTTGTTTTACTAGATTATTGCATCACTGAGCTTCTGAAGGTGATATTGGGAAGAGTTTTGTGTGTGATGGCATGTTTCTGATTTTATTGTTGTTCCCATTCTGCATACATGGTGACCGCATGTGTGCAGAATGGAACAGCTCCCCGGGATTTTCAAGGCTGTGGCCTTTTGGAAGCTGATTGACGGGCCTGTTTACTTATTTATTTATTTTTATTATGACTGAGTGAAAATGTACATTCCCATATAAACTTACATGCCCACCTATATGCAGCTTGCACTGCTCTCCCTGCCCGGTGACAGCACACTGTTCCTCTCTGCTCCCTACATGTGTTATCGTCCCAACAGTCTCCTTTCCCCTCCTCTCCACCCACTCCCCTTCCTCCAGCCAGATATCAGCCGCGTGATATCCTATAGATGCATAGAACCATAAAGTGCATCCAATTTATGGTTACTCTGCGTTGTGCCGGGCCTGTTTCCTGAGGCAGATTCAGCTACCAATCTTTTAGATGACAATTGAGAGTTTAACAGTCTCTGCCACCTGTGGACTCTTTCTAAAGGCCCACAGTCTGAGTGTCAGGGAACCCTGAAAAATCCCTTTGGCTGGCAAACTGACTCTGACTCCTGCCAAGCCGTATGCGTGTCAGAGTAGAACTGTTGTTCTACACGCTTCTCAACAGCTCGCTTGTCAGGAGCCGATCACCAGGCCTGTCTTCCAGGGCAACTCTGAGTGGGTGTGAACCCCTAACTTCTGGGCTCCAGCCCAGCACGTTAACAATCTACACTGTCCAGGACTCTCAGGGAAGCCTGAGTCCTCGGGCATTATACATACATATTTCCACCTTCTGAGAAGAAGAAACAATTCTGGCATCAGATTTCCAAAGGGGTCCAGGAACCCCACAAAAGGTAACAGACACTGAACTGCCCATATGCTAGTATTGCCTATACCTAACACAGCTTGATCTTGGATTTGACCAGGAAAAGAGACAGAGGGAAATGTCATTTTACTGGATGTCTATCTGTTCAAGGCATTTCATGTGAACTCTCGTTTCCTTCTCATAAGAACTTTTTAAGGCAACAGCTATCATTATCCCCATATTTCAGATCAGGAGACTTAAGACAGAGATCACATGTTACTTCCTAATTCTATCCAGATGGTAAGAAGTACAGTAGGAATACAAGTAAAATATTAACAGCTGATGATTTTGAGAATTTATTCTGTGTTTAAACACCATGTGTATACATTCACACATTTAATCTCTACTTCAGCACTGTGAGATGGATGTATTTACTGTGGTTTTTGTTCATGCCGTCGGGTCCTCCAGGACCCCAGGCGCAATGGAAGGAATCGCCTTCTAATCCTACTTACTCCTCAGGATCACAGGCATGCCGGAATCCATCGCTGCAACTGCTCATCTCACCAAGAGCCTCCACAGCGACAGATAGGCGGCCATGCCCGACTTCAGAAGCCCAGGAAAATGGTCCCTGAGCCTGCCTGGGGTGCAAGCTGTCCACCCCCCTTCAGGTGCTAAATCCATCAACTGGGTCCCCTGAGGAAGCAGAGCTGATTCCTAAACTCTCTTTTATCGCTTCTATCCAGAACCAATTTGAATAAATCAGTCTACTGTTCTCTCTACCCTGCTTGGAAAGCAGATGGGAGCTGCCTTCTTCCCATTCTGGGAGCCGTGGGGCTAAAAGGAAACAGAAGCAGTGGATGTGACAATGGGGCCTTGGGGGCCTGAAGCCCTGGAGGATTTCACAGTAAGTGGGTCCCTTGAACAGTTCACACCTGGGGTGGGAGGCCCCAAGTACCCTGTGACCCCGCAGGAAGACCAAGAGGAGTCTCTCTGCTCCTACTATTGAGGGACAGGAGGAGTCCCAATGTACCCACCTGGAAAGTGAAGAAAGTGAGCCTGGTTCCTCTGATTACCTGCTTTTCCGAACAGCCCTTAGAAACAGACAGGAAGAGCTAACGTCTTATTACTTCTGATGATACACTAGGCAGTGGAGCAGGTCTCAAAGCCACCGCCATTCCACAAGATCCTAACCACAGCAGCCTTCGTTCCCTTCTGCAAATGCCCCAAAGCCTCACCTACTGCAGGTATTTTGGAAGAGTTCTTTCTAATTCCTTCCAACTTCTGCATACACACCCAGCTCTGCATGTCTGGCTCCTTCTCTTCTTCCAATCTCTTTCCAAAAGACACTTCTTCTGAGTTATCTTCCGCACGCACCCCAGAGTAAATCAGGTCCCGTCATTATTCTCTCATCTGCTCTTGGTGTTGTTGGGTGCTGTTGAGTGTGTTTTCAATCATAAAAGCCCCAACCAAGAGAGTAAATGTGCTGCATAAGATTTGCTGGGCTACAACATTTAGGCAAACCCTCATGACATAGTGGTCAAGTGCTATGTCTGCTAACCAAAAGGTTGATAGTTCGAATATGCCAGGTGCCCCTGGGGAACTATGGAGGCATTCCACTCTGTCCTATAAGGTCGTTATGAGTTGGAATCAACTCAACAGCAGTGGATTGGGTTTTTTGGTTTAATATTTTCGGAAGCAGATTGCCAGGTCTTTCTCCTGTGGAGCCACTAGGTGAGTCTGAACCACCAGGTTTTGGCTATCAGCCGAGCACTTACCTTTTCCTTTCCTCCATATCACTTTATAACCCAGAAGCCAGCTGGTATCTTGGTCAGGGATGCAGGCTCAGAAGCCAGAGGCCTTAAGGTAATTCCTGCTCCTCCTCTTACTAGCACTACCTCAGTTTCTTCATCTCTAAAATGGGAGTGTTATGAATACCCGCCTAATAAGAATATAGGATCCCTGGTACATGGTGGTTGAGAGTTATGGCTGTTCACCAAAAGGTTGGCAGTTGGAAGGCACCATCTCCTTGTAAAATCTATGGGGCAGGTCTTCTCTGTTGCATAGGGTGGCTATGAGTTGGAATCACCTCCAGGGCAGTAGGTTTATGGTTTAATGGGATTGTGAGGTACAGATGAGTTTATGCACTGGAAGGAATAGCAACAGCGTCTGACACAGTGTAAGTGCTCATAGTAAGTTTTAGCTGCAAAACCTCAACAACAAAAAGACAACCCAGTTAAACTGTGGACAAAGGATAGGAACAAGCACTTCCCTGTTGGAGACTGAAGGGGTGCTGTGGAAAAGTCCTGGAGACTCCCAGTTTCCCAGGAGGAGGCCCCAGGCAGGGCTCTTCAGCATGCCCCCCGAGTGGGATTGCCAGGTAGAATACAGTGTGCACAGCTTAACTGAAATTTGTAAGTTCAGATAAACAACAAACACACAAAAAAATTCCAGGGGGAACACACTTACACTCTTAACTGAGTGTCCTGTCTTTGTTAGGTCAATGTGGCAACCCTAGGGCCAGGGCCCACAGGAAACATGGGACTGTCCTCCTTCTACACTTATGAGTACAAATGGGCATCCCATCCTTGTTGCTGCTTTCCGTTTCCCACATCTGAGGTGACTCTTGTTCTCCACCTCATGGGGCAGAGATTGTCATGCCATGCATCAGGGCGGGCACCTCTTGCTGGTGGGTGTCTTTGAGGCCAGGAGTGGGGCTAGCTGAGGTGACTCAGTCTGATGAAACTCGGGAGTTCCCAGGACACAATGTAAGTAAACTCACTCACAGTGCAGCCAACTTATTCTCTGGTGTCTCTGATCTAAGCACAAACCACAACGGAGAGGCTCAGTTGGCCTTATGCTTTGCCAACAGGATTTTCAAAGTGCTCTTTAGGCTGAGGGCAAAATAGAAATTCTGCTATTTGAACAAACAGACGGGTCCTGATTGATGCCAGGAAAGTGGTGAAGAATTAACATCCTTTTATGTCTGTAGTCTGGCAAAGCATTTTGAATTTCCCATGCTCTTTCTACACAGTCGTGTAGTGGTTAAGTGCTGTAGCTACTAACCAAAAGTTTTACAGTTCAAACCCACCAGGAGCTGCTTGGAAACTGTCTGGTGGAGTTCTACTCTGTCTGACAGGGTCACAACGAGTTGGAAATGACTTGACAGCATTGGATTTTCTTGCTTGTTTGTTTCAATGTGATGGCAGGGAAGATCAAACACAGATTGGGGTTAAAGCACTCACGCTGAGAGAACAAACATTCAAAACAAGGAAGGCTTTATTTTTCAGAGAAAACAAAGAGCACTAACCACGTATCAGAGTATCAGTGAGAGTTCACCAGGTTTTATGATTGAAAAATCTACTGCTGGTGTCAGTTAAAACAAGACCCATCAAAGAGTGGTCTGTGGCTTGTGGCCACGGGGAGATGACATGTGCTCCAATGTGGCGCTAGCCTGTGTTTGGAGGTAGAAATGCATGAGAAGAGGGAAAAGATAGAAAGCCAGCGGGCAGGTGAGTGAGGCACCTAGACCATCCTCTCCATTCTAATGTGCTCTAGGTCTGTTTAAGGAATGCAAATAATCAGTTGGGCATTTTACAGAGAACTTGAACTTCGAAGAACACCTTCCCAAGGAGAAAACACAATCAGGTTGCTACTGATGTTCTTGAAAAAAAGCCAGTTGTGGGAAGTACTTGGTGTAATCGAAAGAAGATTTCCTGGCTGACAAGTCACTGGAGTCCGTCAGATCTTCCTCTGGAGGGAAGAGGCCTTTGAGGGCAGGGGGTGTGTTCCTAATGATCTCTAGGAACTCGTGCTTACTGACTTCTCCTTCTCCGTTGACAGCAGTCTCATCAATCATTTCCTGTGTGACAGTAAGGAATCACGTTAGATGACTTCAGAAACTCACCCAAAAGGCAGCTGACCAAAAGGCTTCTAATAGTGCTAAGTGACTGGTCAATAGGGACCCCTGAGGTTCTGTCACAATGTGACCAAAGCTCGCTTTCTAAAGCATACTGTGGAGGCGGAGCCATCTCTGTCACGCATGTCACATGAAAGGAGTGGCAAGAGCACCCTGATGGGGCGGGGGGCGGGTTCACGAAACCTAGCTTAGTAAGTGGAACCGCACACTACGTGTTTGCTTTGGGGAGGTTCAGAGGTTTGTTAGACTATCAAAGGAGAATTGAACTGAGCAGCATGGGGACTAGACAACAAGCTCTTTCCTTCAAGGGGCACTCACAGGAAAGGAAATAAAGGTAACTCAGAAACCTGAGGCCTGCTTGATGCCTCACAGACCTGCAGCTCCTCATCGGTGACATCCTCGCCCAGTTCCTCTGCCACATGTTTCAGATTTGCAAAAGATATCATCCCAGTTTCATCATCATCAAACAAATTGAAAACCTTCAGGAGTTCTTCTTCGGTTTCTTTCTCGAGCTTAAAAGGAGAGCATAAGGACACATGAGTGGTACGTATTGCAGACATCCCTGCCCCACAGTCGTGATACGGCCCCATCATCCCCTTCTTTAATAACCTAACTCAAGCCTCGTCTTGCATCCATCACTCTCTTGTTCAGAACCGTCTCCCATTCAGAAGCCAAGATGGGTTCTCTGGGCAGTTGTGGGGGACTACCTTCTTGGATTCCTTCCCTACTCCCTCCACCCCAGTTATATTCACTGCATGGCCTTGCTGATGGCCATGATGACCCAGGCCCTAGGTCACAGGAGATCAAACACCATTAAGGGGAGTAAAAACATAGTCAATCTATTAGAAATTCAGAGACTGAAAAGGTCACATAAAGGAATGATCTTGAAATGAACTTTACACAGATGGTAGTTAGAACAATGACCTCTAAGCTGGAGAGGGATACCAGCAGAAAAGTGGCAGCAGTATTACTTTTATAATCTTACAGAAGGTAAAATGACTTCTCCTGGACTCTGGCCTGAACAACATAAAGTAGAGCCTAAGCATCCTATCCGTGTGAAACAACATCTTTTACCAGATAAACTCACCAGCAGTTAGCATTATGGATGAACAATATGCTGATGAAATTAACTAACTTACCGCTTTCTGAGTTATTACATACAAAAATTCACCGAAGTTCATTTTCCCTGTACCTTTCCTATCAATTATGCTTAGTATGTGATCAATCTCTTTCTTCTTGGGCTCAAAGCCCAGAGTCTTTAAAACCACCTGCAATGAAAACAAAAGACCATCTCAATGTACAGATTCAAACGTAGCAAGAGCAAAAGTGACAGCGGTGACAGCATTAATGTGGCATCTGATAGAACAAAGTTAAAATGACTGCGAGACACTAGAATATGCATCTAATTGATGTCTGCAGTCAATTTAGTAACACTTCAGAGAGATAAAAAAAAGAGTAAAAAAATCCCACCTTTGTCCTTCCCTGTTCCTTTTGGCAGGAGAAAAACATAGAGACGTGTGCAGATAAAGACAGGCAGAAGGTAAAGAAGAGGCAGAGAAAGAGAAGAAAGCAGTGCTTGCCTTAAGTGATCTGACGTCAATGCTGCCATTTTTGTCAGGATCAAAGAGATCGAAACCTTGTCGGATTTGCTGCAACAGCCTTTTGGAGAACACAATTTCGTAACTCAAAAGAGTTTGCTGGAAGATTGATGTCGAGCTTGTATCCCCATTGTTGGAGTCCTTTAAACATTAGACAAGCAGACGAGCATAGTAGTACACAATGCAGTCCATATCTTACACAAGATAGTTACAACCAAAAAAGCCCCCAATTCAAACCCACTGCCATCGGTTGGCCCCCGATTCATGGCGACCACATCTGATCCACAGTAGAATTGTTCCGTAGGTTTTTCTTGGCTATAATCTTTACCGAAGCAGATTGTCAGGCCTGTCTTCCATGGTGCCCCTGGTTGGGGTCTAACCACCGACCTGAAGGTTAGTAGACGAGTACAAACCAACTGTGCCACTCAGGGACCTTCCAGACAACCTCGTCTAGTCGAAAAGTATTTTAAGCTAGCCAATTGATACTCACCACCCTTTGTACCTTTACCCTGCCCCACCCCTTATTTATAACCATTTTTAGGGGCAAGGGGACCCGTTCTTCTTTTGGACATCTCAAAAGAGAGCTAGTCAATGTGTGTCACTGTAGGGATTACCAGTTCTCAATCGACTGAGAGATCCTAGTTCAGAAAATATCCCTACGCTACCCACTCAAGGCACATCCCTCTAAGTACTTCCACTTTCGGGTTACATCTACATGTGGTCAAACAGAACTCAGTTGTTAAGATTTACATTTCATCAGTATAAAATAAACATGAACCCAGTAGGCACGTTTCTGACTTCACCCAAAAGCTCAAAGCAGGTCACCAAAGTCTCTAGATTGAAATTTTGAAATCCATGCTAAATAAGAACAGCTCCCCCAGTCCAGCCGTGTGCCGCAACTTTGGCAGGGCAAGACCGCCAGTAGGCCACAGCCTGAACGGCCTTCAGGCCTGCAGGAAAATCCCCACTTATCATTGCCAAGGGAGAGACATCAGAGGCCTAGGGAGGACTAAGAGAGTCCGGGGAAGCCCCAGGGAAGGTTTGGGATGGCTGAGGGTAGAGAAGGAAGCGAGAGAAGTGGGTTCAGGAGGGGATCTGGGGTCCAAACCCTACCATTCAGGGACACGATTTAGAGGGAAGAAGGGAACGCGGATGCTCAGAAAAACAAGGCAGGGGCGGTGTTGTCTGCTGGGGCCACTGAGCCCTCAGCCTTAGGGAGTCAGCACCAGACTGTCAATACTAACCATTGAGGACAGACTCCACGGGACACCGTCATGGCAACGACTGTGTACACGCACTTGGTTGCTTTCCACTGCCCTGCGAACGCGGACCCGCTCTCCATTGTTGGCCAGTCCACCGCAGCCGCTTCCCATTGGCTCAGAGATAAAGTGGGCGGGACTAACCGCTTGGCGTTCTCTGTACAGGGCAGAGCAAGGCGCGCGCTGCAGGGGAGGCTGGAGATGATTGATCAGCATCATGCTCCTACCGCCAATCACCAGAGTCCGCCCTGAGCCCAGGGAACCCTAGGAATCCAGGACCCTCAGCCAATTCTGGCCTCTCGCAGGAGGAGAGAGGGGTGTTGGCTAGCATAGGGTGCCTTCAGTTCCTGAAGCGGGTGAGCTCAGACGGGCCAAGGAAGGCAACCGAGTGGTGAGATGATGGCAAGAGACTTGGGGGCAGTCCAGGCTGGTAGTTTCTGGACTGCGGTTGGGTTATGAAGCATAGGCATCAGGGAGGCCTGCTTAGATCGCAAACTTGGGTGTGGGAATGAGCATGTGCACAGCGGAATACTGAGGACCATAGAGGGGAAAAGAGGCATGTCAAGACTAGGATCCCCAGGGTTGCAAACTTCTGGGCCTTAGGAGGACAGTACCCGCTACTCCAGGTGCCTGAAGAACCCTAGCAGAAGCCAGGTGAGTAATCTCGCTGCCAGGTTCCTCGAGGATAACTGATTGTCTTCTGACTAAAAGCAGCCCAGGGAGCCGAAGACTGAGGCCAAGATACCGGACTTAGGTGCCATCAAGTTAGTTCTGACACATGGTGGACTTGTGTACAGCAGCACAAAACCCAGCTGGGTCCTGCCCCATCCCCACAAATATTTTTATGCTGCCATGAATAGGCTTGCAAGTGTCTGAAGCATCATCACCCGCTGAAATTTGAGAGTGGTCTGAGTAGGCAGGTCTTCGGCAGGAATGGTATAGGGCCGTGCCAGATACCCTGCCTTGGAGTGTTCCCAACCTCCTGTCCGTGGGTTAAATTGTTAATGATGAGGTTTCTCTTCCATGTCCAGTCCTCCCCCACTTGTTATCCCCAGTGACTGGGTCACTGTGGACATGTAGCATGGTCTCCAAACCCGAAACATCACACCTACCACCCTCCTCACATTTCTCCTCCTTCCTTCCTCTTCCCTCCCCATCGATAAAGAACTCAGAGACACACACATATATCTTCTTTTCACACCTTGATGCTTTATATTATTGATTACTGTGGGTGTACCCTGTCGGTGCAACATTAGGTCACCACATGGCTGGTCAGCATCCAGACCTCTGTAAATTTTTCAGACAATTTGAAGGTCTCTGGGCTTAATCGGAAGTCACAGGAAGCTCTGTTCATTACTTGGAGTGGTGGCTTTCTCCAGGGACTCTTGGGCCTCGCATGCCACTCACCGATCCAGCTTCTTATTAAACTTGTGATAATGGCCAAGTAGTCTCAGCCTCTAACTTTCGTAGGGAAACTTAGGCAGGCAGAAATTTGGTGGAAGCACTTTTTGCTCACACTCCCCTGAGAAGTTTTTTTTTTTTTCTTTAAGTTTCCCAGTGGTTGCCTTTGGTACCTGCAAAGAAAACAGGATGATCACATGAAGACATTGGCTAGAAGTAACTGGGTAGAGAGCCAAGGGGCACTTTTTGAGAAAACATTCAGGCTGAGGAGGGTTTTGTGCCAGGCAATGACAGGGAAAGAGTCATGGGTGGATCTGAGGGGAAGAAGAGGAGGAAAACAGGTGCAATCAGCTCAACGTCACACTTCCATTGGGCCTGAGTTGATCAGAGGCCTTACTCTTCATCCTGACTTCGTGCTTGGGGTTGGTTGTTGAGTAAGTGCAGCAAATGCTTGTGGTTTCCGGTAGTTTTCACCCCCTTAAAGCCTTCTGACGGCCTACTGCAGCCTCCTGACCACCACTTATTTGTACATCTCCCCAAGAGCCAAACCCTTCAACCTTGTTTAATCAGCAAGGCACTGACCAGACAAAGGTAGCTCAAGGTGGCTGAGAGATCACAAAGCACAGCCTAACACCTGTGGTGAGGTGGGGGGCTCAATGCGCTCTGGTTGGAGAAAGAAGGCATAATTTTTAAACAGTATTTTACTGCATATTTATTTATTTATTTATTTTCAATCAAGAGCCATGAGTTTATTCATCAGGGGAAACTTGCACACCGGGACAGCAGTACTGCATCTAACTGATAACTACATTCCACGGTGTTTTTGTCCTTATCCCGTACAGTTCTGTCCCATAGGGTTGCTATTAGTTGGAATCTACCCAGTGGCAATGTTTTTTTTTTTTTCCCTGATCTAATGTAAAGGGAGTTTTCCTGGGGTGTAGTCTGAACCACCTTTTATCTTCCAAGAGATAAAAGAAGAGGGAAGGGAGCAGAGGAGGGGACTTAATACCATCAAGGACACAGTGCTGGGAGCCAAACCCAGTGCCATCGAGTCAGATCCGGAGCAGTGAAAAGACTCAGCATAATGTCTTCAAGGTTCATCTATGTTGTAACATGCGTCAGGACTTGATTTCTCATTACTGTATGTGTATACCACATGTTCGATCCATCCACCTGTTGATGGATCTTTCAGTCATTTACACCTATTGAGTGTTACGAGTATGCTACAGTGAACGTTGATGTTTAAGTTTCTGTTTGTGTTTCTGCTTTCAAATTTCAAGTGTTCAAGTTTTGAGGAACCACGAGACTTTTCCACAGTAGCTTTACCATTGTGCCGACACCTGTTGTTTTCCATTTTTTGATACTAGTCATGCTAGTGGGAGGTGGTATCTCATGCGTTTTTTATTTTCATTGGACTGGATGTCTTTTAATTTGCTGCACTATTTCTTTGGGTCTATTTCTGTCTTAGATGGCTACTTCCTAGGAAGCAGAAATGCTGGTTGTTCTCCAGTGTGTACTCTTGCCAAGCCAAGTGCCGTCGAGTCGGATCTGACTCATGGCTACCCTAAAAATCAAAACTCAAACTCTTTGCCACAGTTGAGCTTGAACATTTAAAATAAAAACTACATTTCCCAAACTGCCTTGCAGCTACTTGTTGACTTGTGACTAAATTCTGACCAATGAAATGTAAACTTGGGTTAGATTGGATCACTGTACTCTTGTGCTTCACACTGGTCAGCGAGTAGATAGGTGTTCTGTAAATATTTACGGACCAACTAAATTAAAATGTTTCCTCAGCCTTTTAGCCCCTTCATCTCCTGACAGCTTTTCCTGCTTATTGAAATCTTATTTTTCAAGAGTATTCCCAGTTAGATAAGCTCCAAGAAGTTTCCCTGTTTCTTCTTGTTCTTCATTAGAGTTGTTTATAATTGATACACATTTTCTTGATGTTAGTGATCAGGCAGTGACCAGGCTGCTTTGAAGAGTATCGGGTTTTATTCTGTTGGCATTTTTTAGCATTGCTTACCAAAAGAGACAAGGTCTGCTGGCCTGCAGGGAGGAAAAAAATGTGTTAGTTGGGTCTTTACCAGTCCCCGCTGGACTTTATATTTAGACTGAAAATCTTCCTTCTTATGTACTTCTCGTTGTTTTACCCAGTATCTGGTGTCATGTTGTGGATTTTGTCTTTCTGGTTGATTTGTCAATTAGCAGAGCCTGTCGTAGATTGAATTGTGTTCCTAAAGTTATCTGTCAACTTTCCTGGGCCATAATTCTCTTTGTTCATTGTTAGCTTGATATATATTTTTCCATTCTTTGATTGTCAACTTGTTCCTATGTTTAAGTCTAAAGTGAGTTTCTTGCAGGCAACATATAGATGGGTCGTGTCTGTTGATCCAAGATTTCACTCAATGTCTCTTTACTGGAGCATTCAGTCCATTCACATTCAATGTAATTATTGATAGGTATGTGCTTTCAGTTCTGCCATTGTGATATGTTTATTTTTGTGTTGATGTTTTCTCTGTTGTTCTTATTAATCTGTTCTGAGACCTTCTCCTTTGTGAGTTGATTTTTCACCTTTTTCAGAGTTGGTGTTGTGGTTGTTGAGACTCCTGTATTACATTTCTTAATATGATGTGTTGCTTCTCTATTGTGCTTTACAGATACCCCTGTGATCCTGCTGAGTAAACTATATATAAACCCAATTTTGATTGCTACCAGTCTTGTCAATTTCCTCTCCATCTGGAAGGACTATAACGACTGTAGTACACCCCTCTTTTTAATATGATATCATAGTTTACATGATATGATCAGTAGATCAATTCTTTCACTATTATGGCTTTGATTGTGTTTGGAGCCTTCCCTAACTGAGTAGGCTTCTGGATAATGTTTCCTTCTGAAATACAAAGTTAGCGGTTTTGTCTTCCAAGCCAAGAGATTCTTTCAGTATTTCATGTAGTTTTGGTTTGGTTTTTACAAAGTCTCTGAGTTTCTGTTTATCTGTGTATGTCTTCACTTCATTTTCATATTTGAAAGATAGTGATGAAGGATATATAATTCTTGGTTGGAAGTTCTTTTCCTTCAAGGCTTTGAATGTGTCATGCCACTGTCTCCGTGCCAGCATCATTTCTGCTGAGAAAGATGATGAAAGGCTATAGGGTTTCCCTCTGAATGTTAGCTTTGCTTTGAGTCTTGCTGCCTTTAAGAGTTTCTGCTTATGTTTCATTTTGTTGAGCTTGATTATAATATGTCTCGAAGCCTTTCTATTGAGATCTATTTTGAGTGGTTTCAATATATACCTTGAAAATCTACATTCTCTTCTTTCATAATTTCTGGGAAGTTTTCTGTCAGCAGCTCAGCCACAATACTCTCTGTGTTCTCAGGTGTCTCGCCCTGTTCAGGAACTCCAATTAATCATAGATCGTTCTTCTTAATAGAGTACCACATGCTTCTTCATTTTGCTTGTTTCTTTTTTTTGATTTCTCCTCATGGATTCTGGAGTCAGTAGCTCTGTCTTCCAAATCAGAAATTCTTTTTTCCATTTGTTCCATTCTGTTTTCTTGGCTTTGAATTCAAGTTTCTATGTTTTTGATTTTGTTCTTTATCTGTTGGATTTCCAAGTGCCAGTGTTCCAGCAGAACGAACAGTTTGCTTAAGTTTTCATTTTGCTCTGTTGCATTTTGTATAAGGTCTAGGAGGGCTCTCTATATAATCCTTTTGTATTTACCTTCTGATAGTTTCAGAAAAGTTTCTTTGTCTGGGAAGCGGTGAGGTGGTATCTTTTGGGGGCTTTCTGATGCCATGGGTGATTTCCAGGTTACTGTCTTCTCCAATGTTTGTTGCTTTTTGGGCTCCATCTGGCTCAAAAAGGCTGGGAGAGATGCTGTGAAGATGGACCACAGTTGTTACTCTGCCAAGCCAGCCAAGTGCCTTTGAGTCGTTGTTTCTCTAGGCTATCTTAAAATGAGAAGTAAAAAGTATTTGACAACTTCCAAAGTCAGTCAGATTTTCAGGTGTAAACCTCCCTCTTCCCAGTTGGCAAAGGAAGCACCTCTATGTTGAGCCCCAGATGTTATAAACTAGCTCAAAATACAGAAAGGCTACTGGCCTGCTGGCCTTTGCTGTCAGGCCCCAGCTGTAGGTGATACAGTGTAGAATTCTGATTTTCTGCTCAAAAAGTGGTCTCTTCTGGTAGGCACTGCCTCCCAGCCCAGAAATTAAGTCCAGCGGAGGCTTCTGTATGCATGAGTCCACCTCCATGCAAAACAAGATTGCATCCCACAAAAGCTCACCAGCTGCGGCGGACCAGGTTCCCGGCAGAAAGAGAGGGGAAGAGTACCGAAATGCCCAGAGTCCACAGCCTCCACCACTCTTCCCCAGTCCCAGGTGACACTGTGCAAAACACTGCATCCCTACTGGAAAAACACTCTCCCAACTTCCAGCCTGGGAGCCAAGTCCGGCCAGGGCCTCTGCCTGGGCTTGTCCGTTTCCCAGTGGATCAAGATGACGCCCCTCACAAGTGCATCTGTACGGCTACCAAATTGCGCAGGCAGAAACACAGGCAAGAGGAGCCGAGGTGTGTAGAGTCAAAAGCCAGACTCTCAGAACCTGGTAATTATGATGGCCGGTCCCACTGGCAGTGTGTCCGAGGCCAGCAGCTAGTCTAGTCTGAGCTCTGCCCCCTGGCCAAGACAGAGAAAAAAAAATCAAAATGGTGAGTTGTCTTCGTTCCATGCAAGCCTCTGCTCACCGAGAGTGGGGTCAGTGAAGAGAGGAAGATTTACATTCAATGGAATGAAGTCCAAATTAACAGCCCTATGCCACATCCCAGGGTGGACTAGATGTTTAGAAGGCTCCATTTAATTATCATTTCAGGTCTTGATTTCCAGAGGGATTAAGGGAGACGTGCATTTAGTCCACCATCTTGACTGCCCCCCCCCCGGAATTTGAAATTTCTAGGCTTTTTTTTCTGCTTCTATGAGTATCCCTGTATCATGGGTCCTGGTCAGAATGGGCATTACTAGTAGCTGGGCACCATCTCTTTCTCCTGGTGTCAGGATAGATGACGCCATGGTTGTGTATATTGTTAGTCCTACAGACTAGTTTTTTCTCTGAATCTTTGGTTTTCTTTTTTCTCTTTGCTCTCAGTGAGAAGAGGTCAATAGTTATATCTTAGATGGTCACTTTCAAGTTTTGAAGAAACAGGAGACTACGCACCAAACTAGGACACAGAACACAAACTTTACGGATTATGTTATGCCAATTGACCATATTATTGAAGGAGACTATGGGCCTAAGGCTTCAGTCCCAGAAAACCAATCCCACTAGGTATTTAGTTATATCTAAGAAATATCCATAACTGTGTCCCTGCATGCTTTCTTATATATATGAACATACATTCATGTACACACTTGTATACGCATACACATATGTTGTTGTTAGGTGCCTTTGAGTCCTTTACAACTCATAATGACTCCATGTACAATGAAACAAAATGCTGCCTGGTCCTACTCTATCCTCACAGTCATTGCTATGTCTGGTCCCATTTCAGCCACTGCATCAATCCATCTTATTGAGGGTCTTTGTCTTCCTCACTGACCTTCTACTTTACCAAGCATGATGTCCTTCTCCAGGGACCAGTCTGTCCTCATAACATGTTCAAATATGCAAGTCAAAGTCTTGCCAAACTTGCTTCTAAGGAACATTCTGGCTGTACTTCTTCCAAGACAGATTTGTTTGTTTTTGTGGAAGTTCACCGTGTTCTCAGTATTCTTCACCAGCACCGTGATTAAAATGCACAAATTCTTCACTCTTTGTTTTGTTAGCTGCCATCCAGTTGACCTCAGCTCATTTGACCCCATGTTTGTCAGAGTAGAACTTTGCTAATGTGGTTGACAATGGCTGATTTTTCAGAAGTAGATCATTAGTCCTTTCTTCTGAGGCACCCCTGGGTGGACTCATACTTTCCACCTTTCCATTATCACTCATGTATGTTAATCATGTATTCGCTCAGGGACTCTAAAGAGCTATTAAGATGCTGTGAAAAAGAAATAAATAATAAATCAAAGTACAACACTGGAAATAGGAAAACAGATATGTCACAATGTAATACATGGCCAGATTATAATAAAAAAGAAGAATTAAGTAACACAGTCATAGGGCTTCGGTATGGAGGAAAGACAGGTGATATAAGCAAATAAAAGACAAATTTACAGTTTAAAATTGTTAAATATTCAGGTACCCACAAAGGAAACTAACTATCCAACATATAACAAAAAAAACCCCAGAACAGAAAATGTAAAGATGCAGGAAATACAAAAGCAACAATGAAAAGCAAATATCTAAAGAAAAATGACAGCATAGAAAGTTAAGTGAAACAAAGAAACTTAACAACACACAGAAAGGCCTGAAAATGACAGCATTAAACTCATATCTATCAATAATTACGCTGCTTATAATACATAAGAATTATTTAATGTTAATGGAGAGATAACACACAGTAGGAGAAAACAGCACAACTGGACCAAACCAAAAGCAAAGTTTTCTAAATATAACCAAACCCTTTGAAGGGCAGAGTAGCAAGAATATAAGTCTGGGGACCATGGGTTCAAGGGACATCTACATAAATTGGCATAGCAAACTCCATTAAGTAAATGCTCTGCATTCCACTTTGGTGAGTGACTTCTGGGGTCTTAAAGCCAGCAAAATAAAAAAAAAACCACTCCCATCATGTCGATGCCAACTCTTGGCAACCCTATAAGACAGAGTAGAACTGCCCCATAGGGTTTCCAAGGAGCACTTGGCAGATTCAAATGGCCAGCCTTTTGGTTAGTAGACATAGCTCTTATCCATTACGCCACCAGAGTTTCCACAAGCTAGCAAGTGACCATCAAAGAAGCATCAATTGGTCTCAACCCAATTAGAACAAAAGAAAATGAAGCACATCAAATACATATGTAAGTTTGAGTCCGAAAGACAGAAAGGGCTACATAAACCAGAGATGACATTGGCCTGAGACCAGGAGAACAAGATGGTGCCCAGCTAACATAAATGACCTTCCTGGCAGGAAACAGAACAGTCCCTGATACAGTGGGAGGAAAGTGGGCTGCAGAACTCCAATTCCAACCCATAAAGACCAGACTTGATGGTCTAGCTAAGACTGGATGGACTCTGGAAGACATGGCCTCCAGGCTCTATTAGCCCAGAACTAAAACTATTCCCAAAGCCAACTCTTCAGAGCAAGATTAGACTGGATTGAAGACCTAAAGTGATACTGGTGAAGAGTAGCTTTATTGGCTCTAGAACATACACGAGACTAAATGGGCAGTTCCTGTCTAGAGGTGAGATGAGAAGGATGAAAAGAAACAGGAGCAGGTTGGGAAATACAGGGTGGAGAGGAGAAGTGTGCTGTCACAGTGTGGGGAAGGCAACCCAGGTCACACAACAATGAGTGTATAAGTCTTTTGTATGAGAAACTGATTTGAGTTGGGAACTTTCACCTAAAGCATGATAAAAATAAATGAATAAAAACAACTGTTAGCTCTTATTGCCAAACTGGCTTTTTGTCTGTATGCTTCTTATGTCCCGTCTTATTGGATAGCCTCTTGCTCTAAGCTTGCTTGAACCATTTTGGGAAAGAGTCAAAACATGAATCACCTTAATAAATGAACTACTCAAATATACTATTTAGAGGCTACACTTAAAGCTAACAGATTTTCTCCTTGTAAGACACACTTGCACATTATACTGTCTAATTTGGTAATACCTTTCTAAATATTCAATACACTCACCCTCTACCTCCGCAACCCCACTTCTCAAGACTGATTTCAGGAATACATGCGTGTGTGAGCCACCATAATGGATAAGGAAATTATTGCAGCTTTCTTTGGGAAAGAAAGAGGTGTAAATGGTCTACATTTACATTTACTCTGGGATATTCGTGAAATGAGTTTATAGTGTAAGCATAAAGCAGAATATTTGCAGCCTGAAAAAAAACAAATGGAAACCGTGGTGGCATAGTGGTTCAGTTCAATGTCTGCTAACCAAAAGTTTGGGAGCTCGAATCCCCAGGCGATCCCTGGAAACTCTACGGTGCAGTTCTACTCTGAACTCTAGGGTAGCTATGTGTCGGCCCCGACCAGACAGCAGTGGATTGAGGGAATGCAAGGAGCCCCGGTGGCACAGGGGGGAAACACTAGGCTGCTAGCTGAACGGTTGGTGGTTGAAACCCACCAGGCACTCCACAGGAGAAAGGCGTGACCCTCTACTTCCATAAGGATTACAGCCTTGGAAATCCTATGGAGCAGTTCTGCTTTGTCCTACGTTGTGTCACTGTGAGTTGGAATTGACTCGAGGGCAAGGACTTTCAGGGGTTTCTTGTATGCCAGGTTTCAGAACCACTGGTTTAGAACAACAGGTCAGGAACCTGCGACTCACCTATGTTAGGACCAGCCTGGATTCCCTGCCTTGGGACTATTGAAGATAATCCGGACTGCAAAGCCAGCCTAGGGAGGTAACTAGAACTCCCAGGGGGCTGAGACCCAGAGGGCAAAGACTGAGTTACAGAGGCAGACAATTGCAAAAGGGGAAAGATGGCTCCAGAAGAATACAAACATTATGATACAGTGTTTACGAAGTCTGAAAAACATAAAATTGATCACCACCTATCGATTGTGGTTGCATACATATGGAGTAAAAAGCTTGCCTCTGAGAGATGAATAGAAATGCAGCATGTGCAACAGCACCTGTTGGGGAGATTTAGGATAGAGGCTACCTCTTGGATAAAGAAAGAGAAGGATGCACAGTGGGCTTCAACAGTATTTTTTAAGGCTATTATTTCTTAAGCTGGATGGCATGTGTACATACATGTTTCCAGGATTTTTCTCTGTAACTTTGTATGGTTTTGAAATATTTCCTAAAAACAAAGGAGAGAATCCACTCTGAAAATTTCTTTCAAGGGAGGAAACAAAAATGAAGAAGTTCACCAGAGTAGGGTATCAAAGAAGAGAAAAGTCTCAGGGGTTTTAGCTACACAACCTCATTGCAACATTTAGTTAAGTCATCCTAGGTGCTCTCTCAGTGGCAGTCATACTTTCTTCTCTTATTTTGTGCTAACACTCTTCTAGATCTTCTATGAAAAGCGCCTCATCTTGTTATTTGCAAAACAAAAATGTGAAGGAAGCTGCTTTCTATCAGTATCCCCATCTTGGAAGGGCAGCAGTTGATTCAAGCTGAAGTAAAACAATTTCAGCAACCTTGGAAAACAAACATCGTTTTTCCTTGTTCTTTCTCTATTTTCTTCCCGTAGAATCCTTGTTGGGCCCTCAAGTCAAATAGTCTGAGAAGGAAAAGTTAGCTCTGGAATGTAAGCATCTGGGGCTGGCTTCAAGAGAGTAAGCAAGCAGTTTAATGAATTACTTGATAGTGAAAGTTTTTGTCTCTGCCGGGCCAAACTTCCTGATTACCCTTCTTATACGATGGGTTATGCACTGTGGAAGTTATTTGGAAAATCTTTCATCATTTACTGGATATAAAAATTTATATTTCCTCTTTCCTTACTTGGCTGGCTTTCTTACTTGGCTTGCCAATTGTTTTATATGACTTCACCCAGAAGGATCCTTTACAGAAAGTGGGTCTCAAATTGTCCCTTCTGTTTACAAAAGGAATTCACTTTCCTTACTGGCTCCTATTTGCCACTGTAACTCCCCTCTTTCAAACCCTGTATTCATCCAGCCATAAAAACAGATAGCAGGCAAATTCTGCATGTGTGGTATTGTGCTTGGTGTTGGCAATAGTTCAATAACTACAGTGTGGTCACTGTGCTCTGAGTAATACCAGGTATGACAGAGGTGTGTGCAGATGACTGAGAACATTGAGGCAGGTGGTATCCTTGGAGGAATCTATAGGAATTCAAGGATGTATGAATGGAAGAGTGTATTCTAGGCCAAAAGGACAGTTCATGTCTTAGAACAAAGAACACTCTTTGTTCTAGGAATGGTTAGTGATGTTCTGGGAAACTACAGTATGAGGATGTTTGGGTGTGGTCTTCTGCGAGATTGTAGCAGGACAAAGAGTGCCAGATTTCACAGGGACTTGACTGTTAGGAACTTATCTTTGAGGCAGAGGGAGTTGGTGACCCAGTTTCAGCTGGGCAGGCTCATGGTCAGATTGGTGTATTAGAGAGAACATTGTAGCTTTTTGGAGATGCCAAGGATGTGACAGCAGTTTTCACGGAAGATGATAAAAAAAAAATGGTATAGACCAGAGGAGGCAGCCCCAAGGCCACTGCTCATAAGTCTTGGTACGATTGAGGAGCAAAGTCAGTATAAACTCCTGTTATAACCACAATGAGACACATGAATACAATGCAATGGTGCCTCCATGAGGAGGACCTTGGGAAGCAAAGCTCTGTTTAACAATGTCAAATGGGGATGAAACTTTTGACAGTGATGGTGTCTGTAAAGTAAGAGGTGGCAGAGGTTTTACTTCTGAAACCTCCTTCTCCATGAGGGCCAGGGCCTGGCCCAGCCAAACAGAGGCTCTACACAGAGAAAAGTCTTCCCTGTGGAACTAGTGTTAAAGCAGAGATTTGACAGCTACAAGGAGTGAGCCATGAAACATTCTGGGGAAAATCCTTCCAGGAAGATGGAGCAACAAATGCCAAGATCTTGAGATTGAAGGAGACTTGGTGTATATGTTGATGGGGTGGAGTCTGAGTATTAATTAGAAGGCCACTGTGGATGGAGCAGAGGGAGAGAGTAAGAGGGTAGCAGGATGTGGGTGACAAGGGCACCAGATCACGGAAGAGCCATGGTAAGGACCTGGGAATTTCCTCTGAGCATGATAGAAAGTCACTGCAGGGCTTGAGCAGGGGCCTGACATGACTGCTGGGACTGATATCAGGAATATAGGGAAGCAACTATGGAAGCAGGCAGACCAGCTAGGAGGTTGTTGCAGTGATGCAGGAAAAATGGTAATGGTGGCTAACACACGGCAAGAAACAGTCCAATGATAGAAATATGTTGAGGGTAGATTTACTGTTGGATTAGATGTGTCATGTGATTGGAAAAATAGTAGCCAATGACTCCCTGGTTTTATTTTGAGCATTTGGGTAGTGGAATTTACTGAGATGAGGATAACTGGGAGGAGCAGTCTGGGAGTGGCAAATCAAGAGTTCAGTATGCACTGGTAAATGGAAACTTTGAGTAGGAAATGGATTATAGGAATATGAAGGTCAGGTAAATAGAAGTTTTGTATTCTAGAGTGTATAGATGGTATGTAAGGCCTGAACAAAATCATTTAGCACAGTGTAACCACTGGTCACAGGTGGCTGGTCTGAATTGAGATGTGATGTAAGTATCAAATACATGCTGGATTTTTAAAGACTTAGTTTGACAAAAAGAGTGCAAAATTTCTCATTAATAATATTTTCATATTTCCTTACAATTCAAAATGCTGATACTTGGGATATGTTGGGTTGAACAAAAGAGATTATTAAAAGTAATTTCACCTGTTTCTTGTCTCTTTATTTTTTATTCTGGCTACTTGAAATTTTAAATTTACATATGCAGCTTGTGTTTGGGGCTCATGTGGACATTTCCTTTTAATGAAATTGGTCTAGGAAATTACTTCAGACAAAGGAGAGGGACAAGGACAGAGCCCTGGGGTGCTACAACGTTTCAAAAGCAGAGGAAGGTCAGAGTTCAAGCAAAGGAGATGGAGAAGGAACAACCAATAAGCAGGTGGAAATCTAGGGGAGTGTGGTGTTCCCAAGCCAAGCCAAAGAGAAGTGATAAAATTATTCAAAAAAGAAAGGAGTGACCAACTGCATGTGAGGCTGCAGTGACGCCCAGTCATCTGTTGCTCGCTTGCAAAGCAGCTTTGGTTCAGTCGTTTGGAAGCAATTTGTTTTAGAAGCCTGGTTCGAAATCGCTCACGAGAATAAGAAGTGAGGATGTGACTGCAGTAAGTACAGATATGTCTTTTAATTTTTGCTTTAAAGAAGAGCAGAGAAATGGGGTGGTAACAGGAAGAGGGTCTGAAAGCAAGGAGAGCTTTGTATGTTGTGCTGCAGTTGTTGCTTCACTTCTTTAGGCAGGAGAGGCTGTTTACACGTTCCAGTCCCTAGGCTGACGGTGGTCACTGTTGTCATTCACTCTTGTTGTGTGCAGTCTCAGACTCTCTTTTTACCCCTGTCTCCCTCTGGAGATGTATAAGTAGCCTGTGGCCAGAGAGAAAGGCAAGATGGGCCTGGAACCCACCTATGTGAAACAGCAATGGAAGCTTGAGTAGGTTTGGGAGCAGACCAAACCTGGGTAGTCCGTGACGTGTATGTGTTGGGTGGAATTCCAGAACCCACTTAACCCCACTGAATAATACTTTAGTCAGTCACATCAAGACTCCCAGGAGAGCTATCACGGGGGTGGGGAGGAGATGTCTCTGCTCACCTCTTTAAGCCTTCTTCTATTTTATATACCAAACAAAAATCCATTGTCACTCAGCGCAACTTATGGTGACCCTATAGGACAGGGTAGAACTTCCACACACACTCCATTAAGAATGTCCGCACTGATTTATAAAAGTTCCTGTCAACTGACTTGCTTTCCTAGACCCGTGCAAGTTTTGCTAGAAGGCTGGATTAAATGGAAAATTTCCAATTGATTCTCAACTGATTACCTGTGCTAATAGAAAGGAATACAACAGGGACAAGGAATTCTTCTGTAACATAGACTCAGAGGTAGCGGTTAAGAGCTGTGGCTGCTCACCAAAAGGTTGGCAGTTTGAATCCCCCAGGAACTCCTTGAAAACCCTACGGGGGCAGTTCTACTCCGTCCTATAGGGTCTCACCGTGAGTCAGAGTCAACTCAATGGCAACCAGTTTTGATTGTTTGTTTGCTTTTGATTTGGTAGTTCTGTATTTTTCACTGTTTAAAACATTGCTGTGATAAACAGGATTGTTTTTGTTTTTAAACATTGAAGCAAATACTTAGCGTGCAAAAAAGAAATGAATTACAAATTTTGTTGTGCTTGTAAACACTACCTTTCTGAGTATATTAATGACAAAAGAACTTGTATTCTAGGTACCACATCTCCTTATTTTAATTTTATTTTTGTTGAAAGTACACCTAGCAAAACATATACCAGTGCAAGAATTTCTACATACAATCCAGTGACAAACGATTATTACATTCTTCAAGATGTGCTACCTTTATTATCCACCTTTTCTGAATTGTACCTTCTCTGTTAATATAAACTCACTGCATCCTAAGTTTCCAGTCCAACCTTTCAAGTTGTTTTTTTTTCCAGTTTCACTGCATACAGATAATTCTTTTAAAGAGTACGATGCTCAAGGCATGCATTCTTTACTAATTAAGCGAAACTGCTGCTTGATTTATCAAAGACATCTGGGGATATTTCAGGTTTCAGGTCTAATTGTCTCAGGACAATTGCTTTTGGAGTTCAAGTGATAAACCTTCTTGCACGCAATTTTTTGGCAAACAAGTGTGAGTATATCTATAGAGTGAAGTTCTAGCAGTGCTGCTACTGTATCAAAAGGTATGTGCATTTTTAATTTTGATAGACATTGTCAAATTATTTTTCAGAGAGTTCGAGCAAATTACACTCCATGGAAACAAGAGTGCCCCTTCCCTGCCTTATATCAGCAATGGCATATGATGACCCTTAAAACTTTTTTTGTCAGTCTTATGAAGAAAAATGTTAGCTTGCTTTGTTTTACATTTATTTAGTTATGAGTGGAAAGGAGCCTCTATTTTTTCATTAGCTGTTTGTGTTTCATTTTTTTGTAAACATCTGGATATATGGTGGCATAGTGGGTAAGTGCTGTGTTTGGTAGCCAAGTGATTCGCAGTTCAAGTCTGCCAGCCATTCCTTGGAAACTCCATGGAGTAGTTCTGCTCTGCCCTATAGGGTTGCTATGAGTTGGACTCGATGGCACTTAGTTTGGTTTGGCTTGGGTGGCACAGTGGTTAAAGTGATCAGTGGCTAACTGAAAGGTAAATAGAACCCACTAGCCACTCCATGGGAGAAAGATCTGCTACTTCATTTCCATAAAGACGTACAGCCTTGGAAACTGTATGGGGGTAGTTCTAGTCTGTCCTATAGGGGCACTGTGAGTCAAAATCAACTCCACGTTTTGTTTTGTTTTTTTTTTGGCCAGTGGTGTCTTTGCTCCTTTTTATATCAATTTTTTCTTTTATTAATTTATATGAACTCTTTACAAACTAAGAAAACAGTGGTGGCGTGGTGGTGAAGTGCTGTGGCTGCTAACCAAAAGTTTGACAGTTTGCATCCACTAGGCACTCCTTGGAAACCCTATGGGAAAGTTCTATTCTGTCTTATAAAGATTATGTGAATTGGAACCAACTTGATAGCAACAGGTTTGGTTATGGTTTTGACAAATTAAGATAATTGGCCTCTACTCTGGCGTATGTCTTGCAAGTATTGTTTTTTTGTTAGTCATTGTTTCAGTGAATCTGCTTTCTTTTGGCCAAAACTTTGAAATGTTTGTGTCGTTAAATATCTGAATCTTTTCCTTTATGGTTTTGAATGATGATCAAGACCATTTCACCTCTGTGAACCTCCAAAACTAAGAGACCCCAACACAAAACAACAGACGCACTTATTTTTCTTTCTTTTTTTTTGAAGAAAGCTTCATTGAGATATAATTAGTGTAACATACAATTCAACCATTTAAATTTTATAATTCAATGGTGAAAAAAATCTTGAATATATCACAGGCTTACAGAAAAAGACACAAATCTGTCTTAGAACGAGTATAGCCAGAATCCCCCTTGGAAGGAAAGATGGTGAAACTTCATCTCGTATGCTCTGGACCTGTTGTTAGGAGAGAACAATCTTTGGAGAAGGAGATGATGCTTGATAAAACAGAGGGTCAGCAAAAAGGCAGGAAGACCTCCAAGGAGTTGGACTAACATGGTACAGGGCCAGGCAATACTGATTCTGTTATACATTGGATCACTATGAGTCAGAGCCAACGTGATAGCACCTAACAACAAAAATAAATATATACATAGAGGTGTGCAACAATCACCACAACCAAATTTAGAGTTTTTTTATTATCTCAAAAAAAAGAAACCCAAAAAAACATACCCTTGAGTTATAATCTCTAACATCTTCATCCCAATCTGCCCCCCAAACCAAAGTCCATTTCCATTGAGATGATTCTGACTGACAGCAACCCTAAAGGACAAAACAGAACTTCCCCTTTGGGTTTTCAAGGTACACCTGGTGGATTTGAACTGCTGACTTTGGGCTAGTAGCTGAACTCTTACCCATTGTACAACCAGGGCCACAATCCAAGCCCTGAAGCCCTGAGGAATTACTATTTATTTTCTGTGTTTATCTATCTGTCTCTTTTGGACATTTCTTGTAAATGGAATTATTGCCTTTTCTTTTTTAAAGAAGTATAATTATTTTGAATGGTGATTTGCTTTGCATATCTCTTCTTGAATAGTTTACAATTCTAACTAAGATGAGGGAAATTATTGCGTTGCGCCCTGAGGATCAATTGACGACACTTTAATTTTTCACTCTGTATTTAATTTTAGTGATTCTACTATGGCTGAACCACTGAGTGACATTTCTGGAGATGTGGAAGCTCTGGAGGCGAGTGATGATGGTAAATAACCCTCAAAACCATAACTAGAATTAGATTTCTTTCCTATGTTTAGCCTTTAGAAAAACAGAATCAAGTCACAAGAAAAAACGAGTTCATCTCAAATTCCTAATAACATTGGTTTTGGTTGTTTGCATTTAGTTTTCAGTCTTCTAACATTTTCCATCTCAGGTTCTGATCATGGAAAGATTTCTGTGAGTCCCTACCGTATGCTTTGGGGAGGATTACTAAAAAAAAATTCCACTTCCTAAAACAATATCAGAAAAGATCATCTTAATGAGAAAAAGCCATCAGAACAGCCCATGATCTCAGAGATTGAACTGAAGTTATCCCATAGGTAGAAATCTGGATCTAACCAACAGATACATTTGTGATTTGAGGTGTAAAGGGGTAATAAACACAAAAGACAATACCATGGACTTCTGAGAAATAGGATTCAATTGACAAGAATTCTCTTTTAAAAGACTTACACAGAGGTGTATCTACTGTCTACATTGTGATCCTACAAATGAGTGGTCGGTGTCTGTGACTGGAATAATAAAAAAGGAGACAGAAGTCACTAAACGATAATTTTTATCGACATGCACACAAGAAGAGCAATCACAGACATAAAGTGAGACATTGAGTTTAAAGATAGAACTGAACCTAGCCACTCATTAGTGTGTTGTTTAATTTGGAGCTGAGTTTTCTTTAATTTTATGGTACAGAGAACTTGGTTTGGAAGGACAGAGAAGTGGGGAACCTCCTTGTGGCTTCTTGGAGGCTTGATTTCACTGACAATGAAAGGCAGAGGATGATGGATCCTGGGGTGTGGATCCTTGAAGGCAGGTCTTAGGTTTTACGTTTGTATCACCATTGTTTAACATAAGTAGTCTGTGAGAGTGTTTAAGGCCTCAAGAACATTTAAAAGTAAATGAATTAATAAATGGAATGAATGAAAGACCTCCTCACCAAGGCTGACTCAACTACCAAACCAGTTGACCAATCTTTCTGGATCTGAGCTAGACAGATGCCTACAAAAGAAGGGGGCAATGCAGTGTACCTTGATGAAGAGCGCACACAAGGAAATGCCTTCCTTCTGTACTTGTAATGTTTTTCTAGAGAGTCAAGGTCTGCAGGACACCTGGCATTTCAGTCTTTGTCCTTGTCATGAAGGCCCTGTCTCCTCTCCTGTCTCCCCTATCACCATCAGACACTGCCTCCAAATTTAAAGGCTTCAAAAGCTTTTTTGGAAAAAAGAAGAAAAAGGAGTCTGAAGATGCCCAGGGAGGGAGCAGGCTCAAACCAAGCTTGTCTAGTGGCAACATTTCTTCTCTGAAACCAGCTCCAGCAGATCGGCTACCAGAGATTAGGTAAGCTCAGGTTCAGTGGAGGAGGATAGGGACATGGCAAAGGACAGGCAGCTAGATTTAGGCCCTCTTTGGGGAGCCAAATCACCAATGGGCTTGGTCCCAGGAACTACAGTCCTCCCTCCCTGTGGGTACAATTGCCAATTGTACAATAGCCATTGCCAATGCAGGTCTGTGAAGGGGGCATGGATGCCCTCGCTCTCCGTTTGTAGGTAGGCTTATGATCTGGGCTGCACAGATTATTAGATTGGGGCATGGTAAATGCACACATCCCGTTCTTCAGGAGTGCTGAGTGAGAAGAGTGCAGATGTAGCAGGTAAACCCTTCCCTGTCACAGCTAAAATAACTTCAGATGTGGGGTCCACCACTAGTACGAAGCAGGTGGCCTCTGGTTCGTAGAGTAAGGGTGGCCTACATAATTTAGGAGGCTTGATCTGGTTTGCTTGCTTAGTCCCCAGACTGCAGAGCTGTAACTACTGGGCAGGGACAGCCTTATCTCAGAATGTGTGAGTTTCAGACAGAAAAGCCATCTATCTGGGTTGACACGTAAGCATGAAACCACAGTATTGCTGTAAATACAAACAAGCAAGTAATCCAATAAACAGCCAAAAGCCCTTTCTCCCTTTACTCCAAGAGACTGGAGGAGATGCTGTAACTGGTCAGAGAAGTTATGGGGAAGACTAATCCCAGCCACCACTGCCAACCCCATTTCTTATTCCCTTACTGTGCCCTTTCATCTGGATACCTAGTACCCCCATCTGTCCCCATACCTATTGGACCCCTCTATGAAGTTCTACTTGAGCTTTTTCTCCTGGCCTTAAATTCCAGACTTATCTGGACTTCCAGAGAACTCACCTCTGCTGCTACCCATTCCCTCAAAGTCCTGCTTGGTGGTATTAGGACAGTTAGCTTACTATGTTACACCGCCCCCTACCCAACACTTTGTATAACACAGTGACCTGACAGCCATCCTGTGTATCTTCTTGGGACAGCTCTAATGAATGCATCATACGCTGAGACTTTCAGACGGTCTTGCTAGTGGAGATAGTTCTGGAAAGAAGACTTTGTTTCATACCTCACAAATCATACTCATAGACCATTGCCTTGTACTGGTAGGTAAGACGAAGACTTGCTTTGTTAGGTGCCTTTGAATTGGTTCCAACTCATAGTGACCCTGTGTACAACATGAATGAGACAGTGCCTGGTCCCGGATGGAGACTAAGAACCAAAGGGTGGAGGTGGGAGGGAGCATTCAGGCAACTACAAATTGGCTAGGACTGTATAGTGTCACTATGTTTTGGAATCAACTTGACAGCTGTGGGGTTTTTTGGTCTCTACCAAAGGTCTGCATTTCTTCCTGTCACTTGTCTTCCCATTTCCAAAAGGTTCACTTTCTCTAATTCATCATCCACACTAAACAGCATGTCTGTGTATGCAACTATCTAGGGTGGAGAGTGCATGCAAGTGCATGAAATAGTTCTCAGAGGGGGAAGAGTGGTTTACTAGTGACCTAAGACAGGACCTTGTTTTTTTTTCCTTTTTCCCCAAAAGCCTAAATTAGTGAAAAGACTCTAACTTGGGGCCCCTAAAGTTTACCTCTCATTACAGTCTGTTGCTTTATGCACTAGAGGAGGAGCACTGGAAAATGTCACTCAACTTTTATATTATAAAGGCAGGTAGGAATTTAGTAAACAGTGGCAGACATCTGCCTTCCCTTCTCCCTTGCTGGCCCACAAGCTACCTTAGAGTGGGTGCCATTTGAATGCCCATAACAGGAGACTGTTCTCAGAAGATGCCACGATCCAACACAGCCACATGCATAGCCATGCTCTGCAGCCAGACAGGTTCACAGTGATATACCAGCCCTCCAGTGCCCAAGCTGCTACTCCAGTCACCATTGATGGATTTTTAGAAAACATTATAACCTACATATATGGTTTTTGTAATAAGTGCAAAGGTAATAAAAGTATTGGAAAATTAACAATCTGTTGTCAAACAGCATGGCTGAGATATGATTAATATGCTATACAATTTGTCCATTTAAAGTGTACAATTCAATGCTTTTTAATATGTTCAGAGTTGTGCAATTATCACGCAATGCCATTTTAGAACATTTTTGTCCTCCTTAAAAGAAACTCCACACACTTGAAGCACCCACTTCCCAACCACCCCTCCCCTCAGAACTGCCCCACAGGGTTTTTAAGGAACATATGGTAGATTCAAACTGTCAACCCTTTGGTTAGCAGCTGTGCCAATGCGTCACCAGGCCTAGGCAGCCGCTAATCTACTTTCTGTCTCTATAGAGATGCATGTTCTGAACATTTCATACATGCAAATGGAATCACGTAGTGTGTGCTCTTTGGGTCTGGCTTTTCATTCAGAATTTTTTCAAGGTTCATCCATATTGTAGCAGTTGTCAGTGTTTCACAATTTCCTTCTTGTCTTTCAAAGACTTCGGGGTACACCTTTTTCCTACCTGACAGGAACATCTTTATAATTTTCTATCTTTATTTTTAATTCAATAGCTTTATTGAGATATAATTCAGAAACTATAAAATTCACTCTTCTAATGGCAGTGGGTTTTTAAAGTATACCATTCAATTGTTTTCGGAGTATTCATAGAGTTGCACAACCAACCATCATCACTATCTAATTTTAGGACGTTTCATGAACTCCAAAAGAAACTTTGTACCCACTCTCTGATTGGCCACCCCCAGCTCCTGCTAACCTCTAATCTACTTTATATCTCTGTGGATTTTCGTATTCTGACATTATGAATGCAATGGCACAACATGTGATGTATCGTGCAATGTAATGAAGTGGGCTGTAGACATCAGGGAGCCTTGGTCATGGCACAGTGGTTAAGTGCTATGGCCTATGGTCTCTGTGACTGTCTTCTTTCACTTAGCAAAATGTTTTCAAGGTTTATCCAAGTTATACCGTTTATCATTATTTTTTCATTCCTTTTTCTGATAACATTTTATATGTGATAGAATCCCCATATGATAAAGTCACCCATTTAAATTGTACAAATTCAGTGCTTTTTAGTATTTGACAGTTTGCAACTATCACCCCAATCTAAATGTAGAATATTTTTGCTCTCCCCTCAAAGGAATCCCACAACCATTAGTAGTAACTTAGCACCCTGCTCATCACTATTCTCCCACCTGTTCTCCAGCCTAGGCAACCACTAATCTACCTTCTCTCTAGACAGAGATGCCTATTCTGGACATTCCACATAAATTAAGTCATAAGTATGTTGTGTTTTGTGACTGGCTTCATAAACTTAGCAGCATGTTTTCATGGCCATAGTACGTATCAGTACTTTATTTATTCCCTTTATTGCTGAATAATATTCCATTACGTGGGCATATCACATTGTATTAGTTGGTAGATGCTGCATCATTTCTGCCTTTTGGCTATTATAAATAATGCTGCTATAAACATTCTTGTGAAAGTTTTGTGTGAATGTATGCTTTCATTTCTCTCAGATATGTTTCTAAGAGCAGGATTGCTGGGTCGTATGGTAAATCTATGTTTAACTTTTTAAGTAACTGCCAAACTATTTTCCACAGTGGTTGCACTATTTTACACTCCCCTTGTATCAGGGTTCAGAGTTTTGCACATCTTGGTCAACCCTTGTTATTATCTGAGCTTTGATTCTAGCCACCCTAGGAGGTATGAAATGGTATCTCATTATGATTTTGATTTGTACTGTCTTGCTGACTAATGGTGTTGATCATCTTTTTGTGTGCTTATTGGCCACTTGCATGTCTTCTCTGGAGAAATATCTATCTAAATACTTTCTACATTTTAACTGAGTTTTTAATCTTCCACTGTTGTATTATTTGTATATTCTAGATACCAATTCCTTATTAAATTTATGATTTGCAATTATCTCCCCTATTCTACAGGTCGTCTTTTACAGCTTTTTTATTGTAAAAGTATATCTAACACTTCATTTGTCAATTCAGCATTTTTCATACATACAGTTGAGTGACACAAATTACATTATTCATGTTGTTCAACCATAACCAGTATCTGATGCCAAATTTTCCATCACCATAAAGAGAAACTCAGTGCTTCCTGAAAATTGGCACTCCTTTCCCCCTCCCTCCTGCTCTTGGTAGCCCCTAGCAACTTTGGTCTTTGTATATTTGGCTTGCCTAGGTATTTCACGTAAGTGAGATAAAACAGTATTTGTCCTTTGTGGTTCATTTACATCACTCAACATAACGTTTTCAAGGTTTCTTCATGTTATTGATCTATCAGGTCCACATTTCTCTTTGTAGCTGAGTAATATTCCATGGTTTGGACATAGCACATTTTGTTTATTCATTTACCTATTGATACACATTTGGTTTGCTTTCACCTTTTGTCTGCTGTGAACAATGCTACAATGAACACTGATGTCTTTTCATTTTCTTTTCTTTTTTATTGTGACTGAGTGAAAATATACATTCCCATATAAATTTGCATACCCACCCATGTGCAGCTTCTACTGCTCTCCCTGGCTGGCGACAGCACACTTCTCCTCTCTGCTCCATACATGTCTCATCCTCCCAACAGTCTTCTTTCCCCTCCTCTCCACCCACTCCCCTTCCTCCAGTGAGAGGTCAGCAGGATGATATCCTACAGATGCAAAGAAACATAAAGTGCACCCAATATATAGTCACTCTGCATTGCCAAGTCCAATCCCTTGCTGTCCAATGAGTGGCAGCATCAGGGCCAGGGTCCATGCTCCCAGGGGAACTCTGAAGCCGCTGGACTGTCAGTTGCGGTCTTTTAGTGGAGATCTCGGGGTACACCCCTTTTTATTCTTGTGTTGCCAGTGAGGCTCAACTTTGTGAGCTCCATCATGGCTATCATTGGTGGTGGCCAGGACCACCCGGTTCTTCTGGTCCCAAGTCAGTGCAGGCACCCACTCATGTGGGTCTCTCTGTTTTCTGGGTTGTCATTTTGGTCCTCGGTGATCATCCGTTCCTGCTGAGTTGGGACCATTTGCTGTGCCCTCAGATGGCAGCTTGGCAGCTTTAAAGACCCCAGACGCCACTCACCAATGTGGGGTGCAGAGAGCCCTCTTAGCAAAATGCTAGTTGTGCCAACTGGCCTCGATTTCACCTAAGAGCATGGTCCCCTGCCCCCTGCCCCCTGCCCCAGCTACTCTATCCTTGCAATATGGGGTTAAGATGGTAGGAATATTCAAGTTATGCTGAAGTCCACTTAATATTGTTCTTGTTTCTAATGTGTGCTGTCACCGATTTCACCCAATCAGATTTCTAGCAACTATTTAATCTAAAGCCTCCTCCCCCCCGCCCTTGCAGTTGTCAAAGAGTCTTTTCTTCTATACATAAGTCTGTTTTTGAGATCTTATCATAGAAGTCTCATATAATATTTGTCCTTTTGTCACTGACTACTTTCACTTAACATAATGTCTTCCAGTTGAAACCAGGTTATGAGATGTTTTCCGCAATCATCATTATTCTTTATCATTGCGTAGTGCTCCATTGAGTACATATACCATAGTTTACCTATCTATTCCTCTGTTGTTGTGCATCTGGGTTGATTCCATCTTTCTGCTATCATGGACTGTGCTGCGATAAACATTCTTGTGCATGTGTCCGTTGGGGTGAAAAGCCTTGATTCTGTAGGATATATTCCAAGTAGTGGAAATACTGGGTGAAATGGTATATCTATATCCAATTTTTTAAGGACGCACCAGATTGCTTTCCAAAGAGGTTGGACCTTTTACAAATTGTTTTCTTAATTTCCATTTTGGATTGTCTACTGATGGTGTATAGAAATATAGCTGATTTTTAGGTTTGGATTTTGTATCCTGAAACTTTACTAAATTTTTTAGCTCTCTCTGTGTGACTGTGTGCATTCTTTAGGGTTTTCCAGATATAAGATAACGGCATATGCAAATGCAGATAGTTTTACTTCTTCCTTTACATTCTAGATGCCTTCTGTTTCATTTCCCTGCCTAGTTTCCCTGGATAGAACCTTCAGTGCAATGCTGAATGGAAATGGTGAGAGTGGACATCTTTGGCCTTGATTCTGATCTTAGTGGAAAAGCATCTAGTCTTTCACCACTAAGTGAGATGTCCTTTATCAGGTTTAAAATTCCCTTCTGTCCTTAGTTTGTTGAGAGTATTTATCATGAAATGGCATAGGATGTTTACCAAATGGTTTTCTGCACGCATTGAAAGGATTATATATATATTTTGCTGTTGTTTATTCTATTGACATTAATCATTTCCTAAACTCAAGTTGCATTCATGGGTTAAGTCTTACTTCATCATACTGTGTAATTCTTTTTACATCTTGCTGGATTTGGTTTATGGTTGTTTCACTGAGGATGTTTGCATCTATTTTCATAAGCGATATTGGTCTGTAGGGTTTTTGAAAATTTTTTTCCTGTGATAGCTTTATCTGTCTATAAATTTCAAAAGCTAATGACATAGTGGGTTAAGCGGTGCATTTGCCAACCAAAAGGTCGGCAGTTCAAATCCTCCAGGTGCTCCTTGGAAGCTATGGGGCAGTTCTACTCTGACCGTTAGGGTCACTATGAGTTGTACCCAACACAAATCAATGGCAACCGGTCAATATATATTCCCATATATTAAGAAGAGTCTTTTGTGCATGTAGCCTTTCACTTAAGTTTAAATTTCCCCTGATTTGTCACAACACGTAATTATCATCATCATGGCTCACTTTCTTTTGAGAATGTATTTCCATGTGGCTGGGTCAGAAGTTCCAATCCTCCAGGTGCTCCTTGGAAACTCTATGGGACAGTTCTAATCTTGAAGGAAATCACTCTTGACATAAGTGAAGCCATCTTGAATGCTGAACCATTACTTCAACTCTATGTAACCTTCTCTGACATTTGTGTACTGAAACCTAGCAACGGCCGGGCAATGCTTCCAGGCCATTGTCTTGAGCAGTACTGAAACCTTAGTCACCGTGATACATCACAGGATCGAAACTATGAAATCATCGTTAGTTACCGCGTGTTGTACTTCCTTGTACCCTGGTTACCAAAAGGGTATAAATACTCAAATAAAACGGTGTTCTGGGCGCTCGGCTGGGGATTGCCGTTAGCCCCCTGATCCCAAACTGTTTCATGTCTATCCTTTCTCAGTCTCGACGTCGCTCTCCTCCGCCCACCATGTTCATCGGAGAACTCTCTGATCTCCGACATAATCTGACCTGTAGGGTCGCTATGAGTCGAACACGACTCGATGGCAGCGGGTTTGTTGTTTTTTTTAGCAAACTGGGAGGGCTAACTTTGAAAACAGGACAGATGTGTCTCAGAATGTTGTGTGAAAGAGGAAACGACTGGGGAGGTGAAAGTCTCCAGCATGTGGAAAGACCTTTGATATTTTAAATCAAATCAAAACAAAAACACCAGAGAGAAATCACGATGTTAAAGGTCTTTCATAACTCTCACCAGCATAATAGCAAGACTCAGTGTTTTCCCTTCCATGCCCGTGATTTGAGTTTTATACTTTGAATGTGTAAATTATATCTTGATAAAGCGGCTCTACAAAGAAGGCATGTGCTCATTATTTTAAAAAGTCAAGATTATATAAAAGTGTATAAAGTAGAAAATGAACCGCTTCTTTCCCTAGTGTTGCTTCTCAGAGGTAGCCATCACTAAAAATTTGGTGCATAGCTTTTCAGAATTTTTTCCTAGGGACACAGTCATTTGTGTATGTAATATATGTGTATATGTTATATGAGATTGTAGTATTATTATTGTTGCTGGTTTTTCACTTGAATCTCATGGCCATTCTTCTATGTCAGCACATGTGCATACTTGCCCTCCTTTGGAGATATCCATATTAGGCCATGACATGGATATTTACGTGTCTTTGATTTCTGTTTTCCTTGAGCTGCTTTTACAAGATCTTTCTTTCCTATCCAGGCCCAAGAGCAACATGGGGACTAAAGCCCTATCCCATGAGAGCATTTTCATGTTGGATCCTGAATGTGAAAGATCAGCAAGTCAAATGAGCTCCTCTCCAGAGCCTCAGAGAGGCCAAACTCTTGAGGTAATAGCAGACTCAGGCATGACTACCTGATTGGACTATATTCCTCATCTGTTCTCTCTTCCTCCAAAGGAGGAGGGAAGAATGTGGCCCTGCTTCTCAGCTGGTTTATACAAAGGTAATCTGCTTACCTAGTGCCTGGCCCACAGGAAGGCCTCCTAGGTGCTGGCCAGTGTTATCACCCATACCACATCATATCCAAGAAAGCTTTACCTCTTTTGGCAGTTGGGCTTCCCTATTAAGGTGCAGGGGTCCCAACCTCCAATTGTTTTCAGTCTTCTGCAGAGTTCTTTTGTTTCCAGAACTCTGCCTAGAAGGGGCTTACTGATGTGTCTGGAGCTATCTTTGGAGATTTCATTTCTCCTGATAGGAGCTCAGAAGTACAATCCTGGTTGTGGGCTCTGAGAACACTGAGGTAACAGAGGAATTGTTGAGAACATGGGCAGCTGAGTCAGATAGATCTATTCTTGAATTCCTGCTTTGCTGCTTATTGGCTGTGTGGCCCTGGGCTGGTGGCTGAACCTCCGCAAGGCTTTCTTTCCTCATTCACAGTAGGTATAATATTAACATGTACCTCAACACGTTGCATGTGCAGACTGAATGAGATTGGGTATGTAAAGCATTGCTACCACTACTGTTATTGATGAAAGATGATTAAGGAAAAAACTGGGGGAGGGGCTCTATGAGACCAACTGTGGGATTGGGAAGGAAAGGAATTAACACATGTGGGGTTTTACCTACAATGTAGTAAACTCTGCTGGCTTACTGGTTAAGTGCTATGACCGGTAACCAAAATATCAATAGTTCAAATCCACTAGCACCCTTTGGAAACTCAATGGGGTGGTTCTACTCTGTCCTTTAGGATCAGTTGCTGTGAGTTGGAATCTACTTGGTGGCAGTGGGTTTTATTTTATTTTGCTTTTGTTTTTACCTATGATGTACCTACCTGGTAGTATGGTAAGTAATTTACATGTCCTCTAATTGAACCCTGATAGCCACCAAAAATAAGTTTAATTGTCCCCATCTTGTAGGTGATAAAAAAGACTCAGAGAGATTAAAGAAATTGGTTAAGCTCACCCTGGTAATAAGTGATAGACCTGGAAATCAGATTCAGGGGTGCTGACCTCACGTATCTGTTAGTGTCCTGGATGTCTTATTTCGTGAAATACCTGTTCATATCCTTTGCCCATTGTTTAATGAGGTTATTAAGTTTTTTTCTCATTGAGGTTTTGCAGTATCTTCTAGGTTATGCAGATTAGAGATTAGATGTTTATCGGATTTTTGGTAGCCAATAATTCTTTCCTGGTGTGCAGTTAGGCCTTTTAGTCTTTTGGAAAGACTTAGGATGAGCACAGGTTTTCTTGTTTGTTTGTTTTTTAGGAGTTCCCAGTTATCTATTCTCTCTTTGAAAGTTTTTGCATTGTCAGTGATATTTTGTAGTCTGTTTATGCCATGTATTGGGGCTATCAGCCTTTTCCCTAACTATTCATCCATGATCTTTATTGTTTTAGATTTCATATTTAGGACTTTGATTTCGAATAGGCTTTTGTGCATGATGAGATATGTATCTTGTTTGATTTTATTGCAGATCAATATCCAGTTTTGCCAACACCGTTTGTCAAAGAGACTTTTTCTCAGTTTACGGACTTTGGACCTTTGTAAACTATCATCTGCTCGTAGGTGGATGATGTTATATCTAGATTCTCAATTCTATTCCATTGGTCGGTGTATCTATTTTTGTAACAGAATTAGGATGTTTTGACTATCATGACAGTTTGATAAGCTCTAAAGACAGGTAGTGTGAGGCCTCCCACTTTGTTCTTTTTCTTCAATAATGCTTTACTTATCCATGACTTTTGCCCATCCTGTAGGAAGTTGGTGATTTGTTTCTCAATCTCATTAAAAATGCCATTGGAATTTGTATTGGGATTGCATTGTAACTATACATCACTTCGGACTGAATAGATATTTTCATGATGTTATTCCTTCTGATGCATCATCAAGGTAGATTTCTCTACCTATGTAGATCTCTTTTGGTTTCTTACAGTTAAGAGTCTTGTAATGGTCTTTGTATAGGTCTTTTATAGTTCTTAGATTTATTCCTAGGTATTTTATCTTCCTGGGGCTATTGTAAATGGTATTGATTTGTTGATTTCCTCTTTGATGACCTCTTTGTTAATGTAGAGAAATCCAGCTGGTTTACTTATGTTTATCTTGTATCCTGATACTTTCCTGAACTCTTCTATTAGCTCTTGTAGTTTCTCTGTGGATTCTTTAAGGTTTTCTGTGCATGAAATCATTATCTGCGAATAGATGCTCTTACTTTTTCCTGCCAGTTTGGATACCCTTTATTTCTTTTTTCTAACCTGATTGCTCTGGCTAGAATCTTCATCTCTTTGTTGAGTAAAAGTGGTGACAAAGGGCATCCTTGTCTGGTTCCCTTTCTCAAGGGGAGTGCTTTCAGATTCTTTCCAATTAGGACGATGTTTGCTGTTGACTTTGCATGCCAAGCCAGCCAAGTGCTGTCGAGTCAGATCCAACTCATGGTGAGCCTAGGGGCCCTTATTATGTCGAGAATTTCCTTCTATTCCTACGAAGTTTGACAATTAAGTCTGTGAACTTAATTGTTCTAGGTGCTGCATATTTCATTGCTGACTCTCACTACATTCACCTTTGAAGTATTCTTTTGGGAAGCTATGCAGTAATGCCAGCACCTAGTCCACCCTTCAAAGCAATTTTAGAACTCTTTCTGGAATGGCCACTGTGCACAGTAGCACAGTGGCAAGTTTGCCAACTTAAACGTATAGATGTCTGTGAGGGAGTTTTTATCCAGTAAACAAATCACTGTATTGGAACACATTCCCTAACTCATCTGATCTGGCCCTCGGTCGCTTTTTTCTTTCCCTGAATATAAAGGAAATATTGAAATGAAGACATTTTGATGACATTCGGGACATCAAGGGTATTTTAGTCTGCTGGTGCTGCTCTAAAAGAAATACCACTGAGTGGATGGCTTTAACAAAGGAAAGTTTATTCTTACACAGTCCATTAGGCTACAAGTCCAAATTCAGGATGTCTGCTCCAGGGGAAGCTTTGCCCTTTGTCGACTCAGGAGGAAAGTCCTGATGTTGCGTCAGTCTTTGTCCGGGGAGCATCTTGGCATGGGAACCGCAGGTCTAAAGGACGTGCTCTTCTGCTGGTGCCACTTGATAGCTTGAGATTCCCAATTCTCCGCCTGCTTCCACTTCCTTTTATCTCTTGTATGATGAAAGGATTAGGCTTGGTGCAAGCCATACTCCAGGGAAGCTCCCTTTACAGTACAGCACGAACGTGATTCTATAGTGGGAATTACAGTCCTTTAACATACAGCATAGGAAAATCACAAAATGGAGGACAATCATAAAATATTGGAAATCATGGCCCAGGCACACGACTACACATATTATTGGGGGAAGACACTTCAATCCATGACAAAGATTAATACAGCTACAGCTCTGATGACCTTTCCAGAAAAAGAACTGCAAAATTGCTATGAAGGGTGAACTAGGCCCTGGTGTCCGTGCATAGCTTCCCAACAGGAGTACTTTGAAGGCAACCTTAGTAAGATTCATCAATAAGGTATGTAGCACTTTTTCTAGGGTGACTTTACAAACTGCTCGTATGTCACTAAGAGTTTCTAATGTGAGTAGATATTGGACTTTGCGAAACGACTATTCTGCATCAATTGATAAAATCAAGTGTATTTTTTGTATTTGTTTTGTTCACATTGTTGATTACATTGATTGTTTTCTATTGTTGAACCATCCCTGCATCACTGGAAGGAAGCCCACTTGTTCACGGTGAGTTATTATTGTTATTATTATTTATATGTTGTTGAATTCTGCTTGCTAGAATTTTGTTGAAGATTTTTGCATCTCAGTTGATGAGACATAATCGATCTGTAATTTTCCGTTTTTGCAACGTCTTTACCTGATCTTGGTGTCAGGGTTATGCTGGCTTCACAGAATGAGTTTTGGGAGCATTCCATCCATTTCTACACTCTGAAGTACCTTTAGTAATAGTGGTATTAACTCTTCTCTAAAAGTCTGGTAGAGTTCTCTAGTAAAGTTGTCAGGGCCCGGGCTTTTGTTTAGTCTGGATCTTTTAAACTTCCTTTTCAGTCTCTTCTTTTGTAATTGGTTTATTTGGTCATTTTACTCCTGTTTGGGTTAGTTTTAGTAGGTAGCATGTTTCGAGAAATTTGTACACTTCCTCTAAGTTTTTATAATTTATTAGAGTATATTTTTCATAGTATTCTAGTATGATTCTTTCAACTTCAATTGGGTCTGCTGTGATATTGCCCATCTTGTTTCTTATTCAAGTTATTTGCTTTCTCTTCTTTTCTTTTTGGTCAGCTTGGCGGATGGTGTATTAAATTTGTCAATCTTTTTGAAAAAAAAAACAGCTTTGGATCTTAACTCTTTCAATCATTTTTCTATTCTCTAATTCATTTCGTTTTCATCTAATGTTTATTATTTGCTTTTTTCTGGTGCCTGGAGAGTTCTTTTTCTGATCTTTTTCCACTTGTTTGAGTTACAGGGTTAATTCTTTGACTTGGCCCCTCTCTTCTTTTTGGATGTGTATATTTATTGAGATAAATTACCTCTAAGCACTGCTTTTGCTGTGTCCCATAGGTTCTTGTAGGGTGTGTTTTCATTCTCATTTGATTCTGTGAATTTTTTTTATTCCATTCTTGCTTTCTTCTGCAATCCAGTCATTTTCTTTTATTATTATGAATGAATGAAATGTACATTCCCATATAAATTTGCCTACTGACCTACATGCAGTTTCCACTTCTCTCCCTGCCTGGTGACAGCACACTCTTCCTCTCTGCTCCATACATGTCTTATCTTCCCAACAGTTTCCTAGTATCTCCTCTCCACCCATTCCCCTTCCTCCAGTATGAGGTCAACAGGATGACCTCTATAGATGCCTAGAACCATAGAGTGCCCAGACAATATGGCCACTCTGCATCACCAAGTCCAATCCATTGCTGTCTGAAAAGTTGACCTTTATTATGATTTACGGACAAGGGCAGCATCAGGGCCAGTGGCCCTGCTCCCAATATAATTCTGAGGCCCCTGGACCATCAATTGCGGTCCTTTAGGGAGATCTCAGGGTGCACCCCTATTTATACTTGTGTTGTCAGTGAGACTCAACTTTGTGAGCTCCATCGTGGCTATCACTGGTGGTAGCCAGGCGCCATCTGGTTGTTCCAGTCACAAGTCAATGTAGACATCCACTCATGTGGGTCTCTGTCTTCTGGATTCTCTTTCCACCATGTCATTATGGACCTTGGTGATCATCCGTTCCTGCTAAGTTGGGACCATTTGCTGTACCCTCAGATGGCAGCTTGGCAGCTTTTAAGACCCCAGACGCTACTCACCAATGTGGGGTGCGGAGAGACCTCATTAGCAAAATGCTAATTGTGCCAATTGGCTTCAATTTACCCAGAGAGCATGGTCCCCGGCCTCCTGCGCCACCTACTCTATCCATGAAATATTGGGTTAAGATGTGAGGAGTAAACAAGTTGTGTTGAAGTTCTGTTAACATTGATCTTCTTACTAATGCGTGCTGTCACCAATTTCACCCAACCAAATTTCTAGCAATTATCTAATCTAAACCTTCCCCCCTTGCCATCCCACCCTCCCCACATTTTCAGCCCTCAAGGAGTCTTTTCTGTTATGATTGAGTCTGCTTTTAATTGCTTATCATAGGAGTCTCGTACAATATTTGTCCTTGTGTAACCCAGTCATTTTTCAGCAAGGTGTTGTTCAGTTTCCAGGTGTTTAATTTTTTTCCTTTTTCACCCGTTATTGATTTCTACTTTTGTGGCATTATGATCTGAAAAGGTGCTTTGCAGTGTTTCAGTGCTTTGAATTTTGTTAAGAAGTGCTATGTGGCCTAATATGTGCTCTATTCTGCAGAATGTTCCATGTGACTTGGAAAAGAAAATATAATTGACTGCTGTTGGATAGAGTGTTCTGTATACATCTATGAGGTCAAGCTGTTTGTGGCATTTAGATCTTCCACTTCTTTACTCAACTTTCATCTAGATGTTCTGTCCTTCACTGAGAGTGGTGTGTTGAATTCTCCTACTAGAATCGTGGAGCTCTCTGTTTCTGTTTCCAGTGCAGTTAGTGTTTGTTTTACGCATTCTGGAGCCCTGTCATTGGATGCATATACATTTAATGTAGTTAGGTCCTCCTGGAGTATTGATCTTTAATTACTATATAGTGTCCTTCCTTATCTAATATGGCACCTTTTACTTTAAAGTCTGTTTAATCAGAGATTGATATTGCCACTCCTGCTCTTTTTTTAATGTTGTTAGCTTAGTGTACGCCATGAGTCGGATCCGACTCGACAGCAATTGGCTTGGCTTGGCTTGGCTAGCTTAATGTATTTTTTCCATTCTCTGAGTTGTAGTTTGTGGATGTCTTTGAGTCTATTGTATGTCTCCTAAATGTAGATGAGTTGTGTTTCTTTTAATCCAGTCTGCCACTCTCGATCTCTTTATTGGTGTGTTTAGTCGCTTTACATTCATCATAGATATTAATAGTTATGAGCTTAGAGCTTTCATTTTGATGTCTTCTTTGTGTGTATGTGTGTTGTAGACAATTCCTTTGTTCCACTTAATTTTCTGTGCTTAGTCATTTTTATTTTCATCATTTTCAATTTTGGTGGTTTTGTGTTTGCTGAGATTTCATTCTTTTCTTGTTTTTTATTTTGATGCACAGGAATGATAGTTTCATTTGTTTTTACCTTAATATGTACCCCACTTCTCTAAATTTAAGCCTGTCTAACTTCTTTATATCACCTTGACTTCCTCTATGTATGAAAGATCTATGACTACATTTTCTTTTAAATCCCTCTTTTTGTTATAATGTTTACATAATGACATCTCTGTGACAGCATTTTCAGTGTTTGTGATGCCCCTATTTGGGTTAATATCTAATTGGTCTGTGTGCTGGTCTAGGGATGTTACCTAGTCCTATTGGTTTTTTATCCAAAGTATTGTGTTTAATATTTCTTATAATTTTAGTTTTATTTACAGGTTCTCTAAATTTCTGTTTATCTGAAAATATGCTAATTTCACTGTCATATTTGACAGACAGTTTTTCTGAATGTGTAATTCTTGGTTACCAATTATTTTCCTTCAAGGCTTTGTATATGTCACCCCATTACTTTTTGCCTCCATGGTTTCTGTTGAGTGGTCCAAGCTAGTCGTACTGATTCTCCTTTGTAGGTTCTATTTTGTTTATCCCTAGACACATTTAACAGTGTCCTCTTATCTTCAGTTTTCACTTGTTTGATTATAATGTATCTTGGTGTCTTTCTTTTGCGATCTACCTTGTGTGGAGTTCAATGAGCATCTAGGATAGATATCTTCTCATCTTTGAGGATATCAGGGAAGTTTTCTGTCAGCAAATCTTTGACAATTCTGTCTTTTCTGTTATCACTCCCCTGCCTCCATTCAGGTACTCTAATCACTCATAGATGATGGCTTTTCATAGAGTTCCATATAATATTTAGTGTTCATTTTATAATCTTTTTTTCTGATTTTTCCTCAAGTATGTTCTTGACATGTGTTCTATCTTCAGTCTCACTAATTTGGCCTTCCATTGCCTCAGTTCTTCTTGTTTGACTTTCTGTTGTCTGATTCTGTAATTACATTATCAATTTTCTTAATTTCTAGTTCTTGCCGGCTGTTTGATATGTCATTATGCTCTGCTGCATTTTGCCTTGTATCCTTCCTCATCTCTTGAAGAGTTCTAAATATTAATCTTTTGTATTTTACATCTGATAATTCCAGGAAGTTCTCTTACTCTGGAAAATTTGATTCTTTGTTTTGGAAACTTTCTGAAGGAATTATGATCTGCCTCTTTAAATGATTGGAAACTGGCCGTTGTCTACGAGTCATTTGTAAATCATATTTATTTCTTTTATGTTTGCTACTGTGTTCTAGTTTCCTGTTTTGAAATGCCCATATAGTCTGGTTGTATGTCATGGTTTAGTTATTGTCTTTGATGTTCTAATGTCCTGTCACCAGGTGGTTAGAGCTGTTACTAGACATGGCATTCCAAGAGTCCATTTACTTTCCTTATATGGATTCAGCTCAAGTGCCAGCTAATCAGTCATCAAATGTGTGGTGCAGGTTCTCAGCTACTGTCCTAGATGACCAGGAGTGAGTGGTATAGGCATCAGTGTCTGGCTGCAGCCACTGAGAAAGGCAAGGGACTAACAGCCATCCCTGAGTGTCTGTGAGGATGGTGTATCCCCTTATGTCTGAATCTAGGTGAAGGAACAGTTTCTCACCTGATTTTCTGGCTGAGGGGAGCCAGCACAAGTGTTTTTCTTCCCCCTTTCTCCCCATTTGTTAAAATTGTTCCCCCTCTGGATCTCAGTGATTGGCTCAGAGCAGGCTTAGAGAGTCCTACTTGCAGCTCAGTTAATAGTATCAGATTCCAGGGCTGCCCATAGTATAGTGAAGGGAGCAGGAATCACTGGGAGAAGGGAGAGAAGTCTATGCCAAAGGACAGATGTAGATTTGTGCATGGTAGGTTACATCCAAAGACTTAGCTTTTGATGACCCTGTTGTTTCTCCCACTGGTTCTGAAGGCATGAGTGGATGCCTCTAGGCAAATTGTTCCACTGAGGAGGATTCCAACCAACTGCCACCACTGGATCACCACAGTGGCTGCATCTGTCTTTTGACAGGTGAAGTCTGTGGGATCCTGTGTACTTCTGGTGCTACTCTCCCTTTCTCATTGCTCTCCCCAATTTCTCTATTTTCCCTTTGATATACAGGGCTTTTAGGGTGTAGTATGCATTAGATTCATTTGTTCATTTTGGTATTTGTTGCTGGATGGGGTCACAGGATGTGTCTGTCGACTTCTCCGTCTTCGGCCCAACTTCAAATTGATCATTTCAATTATTTGAAATTGTACAACTCAGAGGCATTAATCACTTTCACAGTGCTGTGCCATTATTACCATTACCTAGTTCCAGAACTTTTCGTCCCTCCTAAATGGAAACCCTGAACCTACTAGATAATTACTTCGTATTTCTTTTTCTCCCAAGACCCTGGAAACATGTCATCTGCTTTCAGTCTCAATAGATTTGCCTACTCTGGACGTTTTACAGAAACCCTGTTTGTGTAGTGGTTAAGTGCTACAGCTGCTAACCAAAAGGCTGGTAGTTCAAATCTAACAGTTGTTCCTTGGAAACTCTGTGGGGCAGTTCTACTCTATCCTATAGGGTTTCTACGAGATAGAATCAACTCAGCAGCAGTGGGTTTGGATTGTTTTGGTAGTAGGAAACTCTGGTGGCATAGTAGTAGTTAAGTGCTACAACTATTGTCCAAAAGGTCAATAGTTCCAATCCACTAAGTCCTCCTTGGAAACTCTGTGGGACAGTTGTTCTTAGTCCTGTAGGGTCACTATGAGCTGGATTTGACTTGATGGCGGGTCTTTTTGTTTGTTTGTTTTTAGTGTTTAGCACGTGTCAGCAATAGTCTACATGCTTTAGAAATATTTACCTATTTAACCCTTACAACGACCTCTTAAGATAGGTACTAGGTTTATCTCACATTGTAGCTGAGTAACTGAGGCGTAGGAGATTGCTGGTACACCCATTAATGATAGAGCCAGACTTTCAAAGGCAGTCTGGATACAGATCCTAAGTAGCAACCATGAACAGTAATGGCCAGCAACCAAAGTGTTTCCAACAGCTTGTATAACAGTGGGGAAACTCTGGTGGCATAGTGGTTAAGTGCTACAGCTGCTAACCAAAAGTTCAGGAGTCCAAATCCACCAGGTACTCCTTGGAAATGCTATAAGGAAGAATTTTACTTTGCCCTATAGGTTCACTATCAGTCAGACTTGACTCCACGGAAATGAGTTTATTTTATACAGTCTTGCTGCAGTCTCTGAGTAGTACAAATAGTTAAATTCTTTTCCCGCTAACTGAAAGGCTGCCGGTCCAAGATTACACAAAGGCACCTTGGATGAAAGGCCTGGTAATCTACCTCTGAGAAATCAGCCATTGACAGCCCTATAGCACATAATTCCACTCCAACACACATGGGGTTACGGTGAGTCGAAATACCATGACTGGAATGGGCAATGTTTTTAGTTGCAGCTGCTTGTGCAGGGATCCACTGCTAAATCCAAGGTTGTGAGGATTTACTCCTATTTTTCTTCTAACAGTTTTATACTTTTAGCTCTTACATTTAGGTTTTTGACTAACTTGGAATAAACGTTTTCTATGGTGTGAGTTAGTGCTATGTCTGCTAACCAAAAGGTCGGCAGTTCAAATCCACCAGGAGCTCTGTGGAAACTCTGTGGGGTGGTTCTACATGGTTGCTATGAGTTGAAATAGACTCAATAGCGGTGGATGGTGTATTTAAGGGTCCAACTTCATTCTTTTTCATGTAGATATCCAGTTGTCTTAGCTCCATTTGGTCAAGAAGCTATTCTTTCCCCATTGAATGGTCTTGGCACCCTGAGAGAAAATCAATTGACCATAGGTTATGGGTTTATTTATGGACTTCCAATACTATTCCATTGATCTTTATAGGTATCCTTATGCCAGTAACACAGAAACCCTGGTGTTGTAGTTGTTAAGTGCTACAGTTGCTAACCAAAAGGATAGCAGTTAGAATCCACCAAGCACACCTCTGAAACTCTATGGGACAGTTCTATTCTGTCCTACTGCATTGCTTTGGGGCAGAATCAACTCGATGGAAAGGATTTTGGTTGGTTATTCCAGTACTATACATTTTTTTTGTTATTGTTGCTTGGTGGTAAGTTTTGAAATTGAGAAGTGTGGCTTTTCCAAATTTTATTCAAGACTGTTTTGGTTATTTGAGTATCCTCGACATTCCATATAATTTTCGGATATGTGGCAAAGACTGTTGAGGTTCTGATAGGAATTGCTTTTTATCTGAAAATCCCTTTGGCTAGTATTGCCATCTTAATCTTAACCGTATTAAGTCTTTCAATTTATGAACATGGGTTGGGTCTTTTTGTTTATTTAGGTCTTTTTAGGGTTCCTTCAACAATGTTTTATAATTTTGAGTGTATAAATCTTGGCTAAATTTGTGCATACATATTTTATTCTTTTGGACTTCATTGTAAACAAAATTATTTTCTTGATTTTATTTTTGGATGATTCAATGCTAGTATGCAGAAATACATTTAATCTTTGTACATTGATCTTGTATCCCACAAACATTGTTGAATTTATTTATTAGACCTAATATTTTTATGGATTCCTTAGGACTTTCTGTATATTAGATTATGTCATCTGTGAATAGAGATAATTTTATTTTTTTTCTTTCTGATTTGGATAGCTTCTATTTCTTCTCATCTATTGTTCTGGCTAAAACATCCAGTAAAATGTTGAATAGCATTGGTGAAGCAGGATGTTTGTCTAGTTCCTGACCTTAGAGCGAACATCCTTCTCCACTGACTTAGATACCAAGTGTGAATTTTTCATATATGCCCTCTATCTTGTTGAAAAAGTCCCTTATTGTCTTAATTATCTAGTGCTGCTGTAACAGAAATACCACAAATGGATGGCTTTAACAAACAAAAAATTATTTCCTCATGGCTTAAGGGGCTAGAAGTGCAAATTCAGGGCACCGGCTCTAGGGGAAGGCTTTTTCTCTCTGTCATCTGTGTGGTAAGATCTTTGTTCCTTGGTGGTCTTTATGTGGCATGCTATGTATCTGTCCTCATCTCTGCTTCTACACTTGCTTATTTAACCTTTTTTATATCTCAAGAGCAACTGAGTCAAAACATACCCTACACTAATTCTGTGTCACTAACATAAGAAAACAACTTCTTCCCAAATGGGTTTATAAACATAGGCAAGCATAGAGGTTAGGATTTATAACACATGTTTTGGGGGGACATGATTCAATCCACAATATTTATATTCCTCAATCTTTCAGTGTTTGTTTGTTTTTTAATCATGAAAGAGTGTTGGATTTTATCAAAAGCTTTTTCTATTCCCCTGTTGGTGAGTCATTTCTTTTCTCTCTCTCCAGAGCTCTTCTGAGGTATCATCTGGACTCAGTCACTCATCTTCCTTGATCTCACTTGCCTCTTCCAGTAGCACACAGTTTTCCCTTGATTTCAGCACCTCAGCCACCACCTAGGGCTGCTTGGATTCTTTGCCTGCTCCACACAAGATGCATTTAACCCCCCAGAAACAAAAGCTCAAGACGAAAATTCAAGAGACTGTGAGTCCTTCAGGAGCCCGGGAATACATTCTTTTACAAACTCTTTAGATAATGAAACATGAGTTCCAACATTTTCTATTTGCTCTAGGGAAATTGTATGGTATAGGGGAGCCATACCCTAGGTGGTGGTATTATGTTCCGTGGTGTTAACTTCAGCTCATAACAATGCCTTGTGACAGAGTAGAACTGCCCCCATAGGGTTTTCTAGGCTAGAATCTGTACTTGGGCAGATAGCCGGGTCTTTGTTCCTGGTATTGGGTGTGTTCAACTGCCACCAGGATTCCTATACTCTAGATAGGGATGATAAAATTGAGGGCACTGACCTGGGCTTGACAACCCCAGAAGGGTGAATGAGCTTGCATCTCTTTGGAACTTGCCTAAAAGTGGTTGAAGAAAGACACCAAAGTGACTAAACCTGCAGAAACTGTTTATTGGATTGGCATCTGGGAGTTTACTCAGCACAGTGTAGAGAATCTTCATTCCTAGCCCAGATCAGGATTGTTTAAGCCATTAATTAGATGAAATTCATGAGTCACTAATGGTAGCACTTCTACTGATTTGCAGGTGAGGCTTCCTGTAATTCCAAGCATTCACAATTCAGCCACTAACCCTTCAAAAGATCATCGTGTTCTTTTAAAGACTTATCTATAAGAAATCAGATTAATAATTACAACTCAGAAGGTTAGATGAGAAGCTTAGGGGGCAGTGAATTTACGTTGATAAGACTAGATCTGTTTATAATAGAATGTCAAGAATGGTGACACAACTTAAAGAATGTAACCCATGTCAGTGAATTATACATCTAGAAACTGTTGGATTGATGATGTTTTTGCTGTGTATGTCATCCCCTAAAATAGAAATTTCTCTCAGTATCAAGCAAATGTCACAAAGTCCTTTTACACAACGTTTGAGAAGGCATAACTACACTTAGCCAAGTCAAGTGTCATCGAGTTCGATATTAACCCTAGGATAACTGATTATATTAACAGTATGGTAACAGATCAAACTCAGGGGCCTAATTGTAAAGAGAAGCGACAGCTGATAATAGAGATGACAGAAATAATCTAGGGCCATCTGATAGAGGCCAAGAATCCTACCCATCTCAGCAGCTTCTTCAAGGCTACACTAAATCATAGTTCAGTGTAAGAGATTATGTTTACTCTTTGTCCTAGTCATCAAGAAAAGCTAAATTATATTCCTGATTTCTGTTTAAGAGGATAGGGAAGTAATGCCATTGGAAGAGATATTCATGACAAGGTAACAATTAAAAGTTCCTGATGATTAAGAAAAAGAGCCTTGGTTGTGCAATTTAGTACTTGGATGCCAACCTAAAGGTTGAAGTTTCAAATTCCCCTAAGCGCTCTGCAAGAGAAAGACTTGGTGTTCTGCTTCTATAAAGAAAACCTTCTGGAGCGATTTGATTCGAAGGCACACAACAATGGGTAAAAACAATGTGTCAGAGAGCTGGAAAATTCGCCGTGTTGGAACACATAATTCTCTCATTATTCTGGGTTATAAATTACAGACTGTAAGTCAGAGATGGAAAAGCGACAAGATTGTGTAGCACAAGCATTTTACCGGGAAAGCTATTAAAGCATGAATCCTTGGAGTACTTGCCCCAAGTCAAACATTCAGGTGATAGCAGCACTAGCTCGAGAACCTAGTCTCCTGACTTCCAGTCTAGTTTTCTTTTCACTTACCTCATTGCCTTAGCTTAGACAGGTCGGGTTAGCTTTAGAAAGCAATTATCATTAGGTGACTTTGAGTTGCTTCCAACTCATGGCAACTGTCTGTACAACAGAACGAAACACAGGTCCTGCACCATTCCCACAATTTTCACAATCGTTATAATTGAGTCCACTCTCACAACCAGTGTGTATATCCATCTCATTGAGGGTCTTCATCTTTTCTGTTAATGTTATACTTTATCCAGCATGATGTCCTTCTATAGAGACTAGTCCCTCCTAATAATATGTCCAAAAGTAGTCTTTATTTTATTTCAGTTAAGTGAAAGTATATAATCCAAATTAAATTTGCATGCCCACAGATCTGAAGCTCCTTCTGCATTCCTTGTCAGTGGCAAGGAAACTCCTCCTTTTTGCTCTGTGTATGTCATATCCCCTTAACAATGTCCTGTGCCCTCCACTTCACCCTCTTCTCTCCCTCCTAGTAAGAGGCCAGTAGGACAACAGCATATAGATGCATAGAACCATAAAGCATACACACCATCTGGTCACATTGTGTCCACAGTCTAGTCCATTCCTGTCTGAAGAGTTGATCTTGGTAATGTTTTCTGGTCAGGGCCAGTAGCACGTTTCGGGGCTATGCTCCAAGGGGAACCCCCAGGCCATCAGACCATCAGTTGTGGTCTTGTAGTAGGGTTCTTGAGGTACATCCCTCTTTTTCTCATGTTGCCACTGGGACTCAACATTGTATGCCCCAATCGAGCTGTCCTTGGTGGTGGTTGGGTACCATCTGGTTCTTCTGTTCACATGTTTATACAATCACCTATTCACAGAAGTCCTTCTGTTTCCTAGGCTCCTTTTTCCTCACCTTTGTTGTCCTTGGTGATTACCTATTCTACACAAACTAGGACTATTCAGTGTACTTCAGATGGCAGCTGCTAGGTTTTGAGACCCCAGACGCCACTCATCAATGTGGGGTGCAGAAGACTCTATTAGCAATAGGCTGGTTATGCCAATTGGCCTCAATGTCCCCTAAGAGCAGCATTCCCATACCCCCACTCCTGCTACTGTATCCCTGTAATATTGGGTTAGGATCAGAATATTTTTCAGTTTATGTTGAAGTCCAGTTAAATTGATCCAGTGAAGTTGAGCTTCTGTGTGCTGTCACTGCTTTCGCCCAATAAAATTTCTATCAACTATCTTATCTATGAGTAGCGCTCACCCTTCCTCTCCACCCTTGTAACCATCAAAGAGTCTTTTCTTCTATACATAAATCTATTTTTAAGTGCTTATAATAGAGGTCTCATACAATATTTGTCCTTTTGCTGCTGACTAGTTTCACTCAGCATAATGATCTCCAATTGAAACCAGATTATAAGATGCTTCCTAAAGTTATTGTTGTTCTTTATCATTGCATGGTGTTCCATTGAGGATATGTAACATAATTTGTTTATTCATTCATCTGTTGTTAGGCATCGGTGGTGATTCCATCTTTTTGCGAATGTGGACTGTGCGGCAATAAACATTTGTGTGAATGTATCTGTTCAGCTGACTGCTTCTGATTCTGTAGGATATCTTCTGAACAGTGGGATTACTGGATCCAATGGCATATCTTTTTCCAGCTTTTTAAGGAAGCGAGAGATGACTTTCCAAACAGGTTGTACCATTTTGCAATCCCACTAGCATTTTAGGAGAGTTCTGATCTCTCCACAGCTTCTCCAGCATTTCTTGTTTTGTGTTCTTTTGGATCATAACCAACCTTGTTAGGGTGAGATGGTATCTCACTGTTGTTTAGATTTGAATTTCTCGCATAGCTAATGATCGTGAACATTTCCTCATGTGTCTTTTGGCTGCCTGGATGTCCTCTTTGGTGAAGTGTCTGTGGATCTCCTTTGCCCATTGCTTCATTGGGTTATTTATCTTTTCCTTGTTGGTATTTTGCAGTACCTTGTGGATTATGGAGATCAGAAATGGGTCCAACATGTAGTTGCCAGCTATTTTTTCCCCATTCTGTAGTTGTTCTTTTAGTTCTTTTGATAAAGTCTTTCAATGAGCAAAAGTGTTTGATTCGTAGTAATTTCCATTTATCTATCTTCTCTTCTGTTGATTGTGGTTTACTGTCAGATTTCGAAGTCTGTCTAAGCTGTGTATTCGAACTTCCATTGTTGACTCTACTGTTTCTTGCATGATTTTTACCATTTGCGGTTTGATATTTAGGTCTTTTATCCAATTTGAGTTAGTTTTTGTGTAAGCTGTTAGATGTGGATCTTGTTTCAATGTCTTTGCAGATGGATATCCAATTTTGCCAGCACCATTTGTTAGACTGTTTTTACCCCAATTTACAATCTTAGGGCCTTTGTCAAATATTAACTCTTGATAAGAGGACCCTGGAATCTCAGTTCTGTTCCATTAGTCTCTATGTCTCTTTTTGTACCAGTACCAGGCTGTTTTGACTACTTGTGGCAGTGTAATTGGTTCTAAGCTTGGGTAGTGTGAGGCCTCCCACTCTGTTCCTCTTATTAAATAGTGCTTTATGTATCTGGGGTTTCTTCCCTCTCGAAACAAAGTTGGTGATTTGTTTCTCCATCTCATTTTACCATCCTTGCTTTAAGGAGAATTCTGTCTGTACTTCTTCTGAGACAGATTTGTGTCTTCTTCTGGCAGCACATGATATATTCAATAATCTTTGCCAACATCATAATTCAAAGGCATGCATTCTTCTTCTGTCTTCCTTGTTCATTGTCTAGCTTTCAGATACATATGAGGTGATTGAAAACACCATGGCTTGTGGCAGGTGCACCTTAATCTTCCAGTTGACGTCTTTGATTTTTAACCCTTTAAAGAGGTCTTTAGCAGCAAATTGGCCCAGCGCAGTGTATCTTTGATTCCTTCAGTGCAGCTTCTATGGGTATTAATTGTGGATCCAAGTAAAATGAAATCGATGACCATTTAAATGTTGTTTCTGCTTATCAACATGTTGCTTATTGGTCCAGCTGTGAGGACTTTTGTTTTCTCTACATTGAGCTGTAATTCTTATTGAAGGCTCTAGTCTTTGGTCTTTATCAGTAAGTGCTTCAGCTCTTCTTCACTTTCAGCCATCAACATTATATCATCTGTATAATGAGTTTTCCTCCAGTCCTAGAAACAAAGTGCAAATTGAAAGAAGAGTTGTCAGGGGCAGGGTTTGCAGTTAGTTGACCCTAGGAGAGTCTCCTTGGTTTGGTGTCAGGCACTGGGCAGGAAGCGCTATCCATGCCTTATCCCCTGGATACATTATCACAATGGAATTTGGGGTAAGGGAAAGTTTTTCTGTGACTCTTCTTTCTTCCTTCTGAAACCTAATTAAGAAGAGGCTTTGACAGCACCTCTTAAAAGGCCTAAATATCTCCTGCTTCCCCATGACTCTCCCTGACTCGTAGGTCTATATAAAGGGGTCCAGGTCATTGATGACTCAGAAGCTGTTATCACTTGCTTCTGGCTCTGGAATGGCTTAGATATATGTTTCCTACAGGAAGTTTTTCCTTATTCCCACTTTAGAGACACGGAAAGTGAGAATCAGAGCATAAGTTGCCCAAGGTCACACAGCTAGCAGGTGAGGGAGCCGTGATTTGTAGCCAGGTCTATCAGATCTCATTCACTCCAAAATCATCTGAAGGTAAGTCTCTTTGTGCAGGAACTTTGAGTGGGAGCATAAAGATTGTAGGTGTGTTTTTAATGCAAGCCACAAAAGGCTTATGCTAAGTAAATTCTCTATGCTGTTCAGTTCAGTGCTGCTCTGATATATCCAGAGCTGTCCTATAATTATCTGCAAACCTTGTATATATTAATCAAATTTCAACCTATTCAGTGCAAGCCCTGAACCCCTTATCTTTCATTCTCCTCCTTCCCAACAAAACCCCAATCTTCTTTGCTCTCCAGAGCTGGAAATTTATGCAATCATTATAATAATTTATGCCATCACTAAATTCTGTGAAACAAAGCTAGAATTGAATCTGGCTTGCGTGTTTGGTGAACCAAATTTGAGAATTCCAGTGTTACCAGGGGCCTGATTATTGTCAGAGCCAGCAACCCCATCTTCAGATTAATGACCTTCCAGTGTGGGTCAATGGTTTTCAGAGTGTCTTCAAATGTCCCTCAGAGATCTATCCAACTCAGTTGCTGGTTAAGTTTATTCTGAATTATAATGACTCAGATGTGTGTCAGAACAGAACTCTGCTCCATAGGGGTTTCAATGGTTGACTTTTTGTAAGTAGATCACAAGTCCTTCCTTCAAAGACACCTCTGGGTGGATTCCAACCTCCAACCTTTTGGTTAGCAAGTTAATTATTTACACCACCCTGGGACTTCCTTAGAGACCAGAACCTCCAAATATGGATGAAACACTTACCAAGAGTAAAATGGTCACCTGGGACCTCTTGGATGATCCTGGCAAGACCATCCATCTTTAATGGTATTGTTATGCTCCCAGCCAAGTTGTTCCGATATCAACAACATTTTTCCTGATTTTTGGTTTTGGCAACCATGAAAGAGTGTATAAAGAATACTTCAGTCTGATTCAAATGCTCTCTCTCTCTTTCTGTTTTCCAAAAAAGACAAAGCAGGAGCAGCCAAACCTTCTACTGGCTTCTGAAGAACAGAAGACTACAACCCAACCAAAAGAGACTGACCAAAAGATGCTGAGAAAAGACAGGGCGGGCTGATACATCTTTACCCTCATCCTGAAGCATACATCATAGGTCAATTGCACGGTACTGTATGACAGAGCTCTATTAAGAGGAACCTGCTGGTCTTGGTCTTCAAAGAACTTTCCATTTAAGAAGCATACTTAGGTGGACCAAGTTCCTGCATATAAACTGCCTGGCAAATGTGATTGCCATTTGTGTGGGGCTTAGATAAATGTGATACCTGATTCTTATTTTATCTAAGTGAACTTCTGACCGTAGAGGTATTTTGCTTGTAGTTTGTTCTATCTTCTTTGAGTCTTTCGCACTTGGTGAGTTCCTCAGTGAGCTCATCTCTCTGAGAAGCCGGTGATTTTCCCTTCAGTGATTCCCTCAACAACAGAACCAAGAAAAAATAATAGACTTGACCTCATACCTCCTTTTTAAAGTCACCTTTCTCTTCCAGTAGAGAATAAATGTATTTGATAACTGTGAGACCAGTTCCCGTAGCTGTCAGCAAAAGAGCTTGGGCAGCTGCAGAGATGTTTTTGGCAGCTAGCAGACATCAAGTCCTCAAATAACAAATACCTCCAGAATGAAAATCTGTGTATGTGTGTGTATGCACGCACATGTGTGCTTGTGTGGATATCAGCTTCAACTGATGGACAGCTAATTTCAAGCAGTGTATACTTGCTAAAATAAAAGCCCAGTTCCACAGATTAAGTTTCATGTTTTTTGCCACAAAGGATTTTACATGTGGCTCAAACACAGGATATCTATAAAAACATTTTTCCATGAAGACTAACAAAACAATCAGGCACACATACAAGCTGTTTTATTCAGGTAGTGCTTCTCTAACACAAAAACCACAAAAAGGATTGCTCTAGTAAAGAAAAAGCTTATTCTTACACAGTCCGGGAAGCTACAAGTCTGAATTCAGGGTGTCCACTCCAGGGGAATGCTTTCCCTCCTTGTCAGCTCTGGAGGAAAGTCCTTGTAGTGCATCAGTCTTTGGTCAGGGAGTATCTTGGAACAGAAACCTCAGGTCTGAAGGATGCGCTGTACTCCAGGTGGGGTATTTTTGATGGTATGAGGCTCTGAGTTTTCTACTTGCTTCTCTTTCCTTTGAGCTCTTGGAAGGTAAAAAGGTTAAAGGGTGGTAAAAGCCACCCTCTAGGAAACTCCCTTTATGGTGAGCAGGGAAGTGACCTTAATAAGGGATTTACAGTCCCACCCTAATACTCTTTAACACACAGCACAGGTAAATCACAAAATGGAGGACAGTCATAAAATATTGGGGACCATGGCCCAGCCAAATGGCTCTATACACTTTTGGAGGAACACAGTTCAACCCATGACACACACAATAAAGCAAAATTGAATGAGTAATCTCTTACTTTCTCTTTATGTTTTTCTTTTATCTTTGTTTTTAACAGTTGTCCTTTTCACCCAGAGGAGAGCACTGAGTCAGTGTCCAAGGGGACAGATTCTTGTGTTTCTCATATGATAAGAGTGGGTTGAAATGTAGCCAACTTTGCCCAGCACTGTATGTTGGATATGAAACCATCAGATGGAGCTAGGGATGCAGGAGATGATGAAGGTCCCTCCCACCTGGCAATCAAACTAGAAAGGGAGGGGGGCATCATCTAAACTGCTGGCTTGTATTTGACCTGAAACCTGTGATTGATGCAATTGTTAAGGCTTTTCAAGAATTGCTTTGTATATATACTATTGCATAAGTGTATTTAATATAAAAGAAAAAAAGGGGGTCATACTCCTGCATTCCAAATAACTCCTGATGGCACCTTTCTAAAAAATAAAGCAACATGCGCACATGAGGTGAAAATTCAACCCTTTTGGAGAAATGTTAAGTAGAAAATATAAATATTGATTACACAGTAAAATTTCCCCTCTCTCTGTCCCAGTCAGTTTCTTCAAAGGTAAAATAAATTGCCTTTTGATGTGTCACACACACTCTAGATGGAGTTATCAATAAAACGGAGATGAGCCAACCATGGAACCAGTTCATAAAACTGGTATGTCCCTTGGATTTAAAAAAATGTCAACTGTCAACGGGTACTAGCCAACAAGTGGCTCTTTATCTTCTGAATAGCTGCATCTTCATATTAAGGAATTCAACAGCAAACAGGCACTCTTTGGGACAGAGCAGAACATTCTTATTTTATTACACCAAAAACACATAGTTTACTCCTTTCCTTGTTTCTGTTGGGTACAGGTCCCTCAAGGCAGGGCCAAAGCAGGAAGACTGGGATTCCTGCTAAGAAGACAATGGTTAAGCCTTCAAACACTGATACAGCTGGGAATCAGGGCTACCCAGTGTCAGCAGCATGCGGAAGAAAACATGGAAGGAAACCATCAGCCACTCCAGGAAACAGGGAGTCTGGATCCAAAGGAAGAAGACCTAAAAGATCCCGTCAACATCATGGCCTAGAAGATAGTGCTGGGTCCTCATCTGATGAGAAGACTGTCAAGGATTGTCATCTCTGGCACCCACCCTTGGAGATATAGGTCACGGAGCAACCCCAAACTCCAGAGGCAGAAACAGCTACACCTCAGGAGTTGTTGAATGCCGACATAGATGGCAAAGCCAGAGAAGCATCAGAACAGCAACCTACACACGAAGACGTGAGAGAGGCTGTGGTCAGTGGTCCAGCACCACACAGTGAAGGTAGCGCTTCTGGAGCTGAGCAGACAGAAGCCAGAGCTTCTCTGTTTCTAGCAGTGGAAAGCCCTTCTACAACCCAAGAAGATGTCATCTTCTCAGTAAGAGTGAAGGCTCAGGCACTTGTGGATCCTTCTGATATCCAGTCAGAAGGGGAAGCGGTTTCTAGCCTCAATTCTCAAAATGTTCAATTTCAAATGGCGTCAGCTCAGCATAGGCCAACTATCTGCAAAGAAAAGCCTCCTGACAATGTGCTTCCGGCCTTTACAGGAAGCACTGCACATGCAGCAAGTGCCAGGGCAGAGAGAGCCCTGTCTGCAGAGAGGCTGCCTCCCAGAAGCATTTCTCAGACTTTGGGGAGACCTGAAGACTATCAGCAAGTCTCAGATTCAGAGAGTATTTCAGAAGAGCGTGATTCTGAGGAACAGTGGGCTCCTGGTCACGCTTTCCAGTCCCTGGGGAAGCCTGAAGGTGAACAAGAGATCTCCTCAGAATCAGAAAGCTTCACCGTGGAATCACGAAGTTCTGGGGAGCAGATGGCTCTCAGACACTCTTCGCAGTTCTTGGGGAGTACTGAAGATGAACAAGAATCCTCCTCTGATGCAGAGAGTTTTTCAGAGCAGGAGACTAACTCTGAGGAGGGGAGTGGTTCTGAGGGGCAGCCTACATCCAGACACCCTTCCCAGGCTGTGGGAGAGCTGGAAACTGAAGAAGGCTCCACAGGATCTGACAGTTACCTTAAAAAGTACGGTAGTACTGATGACTGGAGCAGCTCTGAGGAAGGCCTGCCTCCAGAACACCCTTCACAGGCTGTGGCAAATCCTGAGGACCAACCAGAAATTTCCTCACTTTCAGAGAACAGCTCTGAGAGGCAGCTCTGTAGAGCAGCTGTCACCCCAGGGCCCTTCTGGGCCAGCTCTTGAACACCACGTCTCCTCAGGTTCAGTGAGTGTTTCTACAGAGTGGAGTGGTTCTGCGGAGCAACTGTCTTCCAGGTGTCGTTCCCTGCCCCAGCTGAGGCAATTTAAGGAAGCCTCTGCAGGTGTAGAGAGTATGGCTGCTGAGTGGGATAATCCTATGAAGCTGCTGCCTCCCAGAGTCTTCAGGTGTCTGACCAGACCAAAAGTAGGGAAACAAGTCCTTCCTGGTCCCGAGAGGGCTATTGTCGAGGGGAATAACTTTATAAAGCCTATGCCTCTCAAACATGAGTCCCAGCCCCTGATGACACCAGTATTTGAACAAGAAGGCTCCAAATGTGCTTTTCATCCACTGATGGACTCTGAAGTCAAACAACAAGTCTCTTCATTTCCAGAAAGCACAGTTGCTGGAAAAAACATTTCTGTGGAGAAGAAACTTAAAGTGGAGCCCAAAGTGTTACCAGATTCAGAGGGTGTTGCTACTGAGAGTATCATTTCTGCGAAGCCACTGCCTCTCATATAGTCTACTCAGTTCTTAACAGGGTCTAACGTCTGGGAAATGTCCCGTTGTCTAGAGAACACTGCTGTTGGAGAAGGTGTTTCCACGAAAGCGCTGCTTCCTACTCGTCCTTCCCAATCGTATGTGAAGTTTATGACAGAGAAAGTCTCTTCAGGCTCGGAGAACCCTGCTATTGACAGGCCTGTTTGTGTGGATCCTCAGCCTCCAAATCATTCTTCCAAATCTTGGTGGAGGCCTAAAATAGAGAACCAAGTTTTCTCAAGTTCCGAGAGTGCTGACATTGAAGGAGGCATTTCCTTGAAGCCAATGCCTACAACATACCCTTTAAAATCTTTGGAGAGGACTGAAGATCAGGAAGAAGTTTCCTCAGGTTCAGAGAATACACCAGTGAAGTGGAGCAGGTCCAAAGAGCAACAGCTTCCCAGACACCTTTCCCAGGCCTTGGGGAAGCCTCAGCACCATCCAGAAATGTCAGTTTCCAAGGTGTTTCTTGAAAAGGGGAAGAGCTCTGAAGAGCAGCTGCCATCCAGATGCTCTTTTCAAGCCACGATTCCCAGCCACAAGTCTCCTCAACAGGCTCAGTGAGAGTGCCTGAAGAGTATCACAGTCCTGAAAAGCAGGTGCCTCCCAGACACTCTTTCCAGATTTCTCGAGAACCTAAAAAACAGCAACAGGGTCATTCAAGCTGGAAGAGTGCTGTCACCCAGGAATGCATTTTTGAGAGTGATCCTACCAGCTCCCCCCCAAAAAAAGCCCTGGTGTCTCTAAACAAAACCAAGAGATGCAGCCAAGGCTCTGAAGACCTCATGAAGTCCCTTGCTACAAATCTGTACAGTTCACCACTGATCCTGTCCAGCCAACATCCACTTCCAGGAGTCTTCACTCTAAGGAAGAAATTCTATGAGAAATAATCAGAATGAGGAAAAGACTTCAGTTTCGGCTAACGCAATGTGTTCTGTTGACTTGTCTGTTGCCTGTTAATGCCTTCTAAGTTTCACAGATGTAGAAGAGTTTTTGTATTTTGGACTTGGAACTGATTTAAGACTTCTGTTATATGGATGGACATAATTTTGCTATGGTGAGATGAATGTGTTAAATGTTTTGTGATGTGATTTTTGGGTTGTCAAAGGGTGCGATGTCATGGTTTGAATTGTGTCCCCCCAAAAATGTGTGCAGCCATGTGGCTGGGATATGGTTCCCAATATCTTGGGACTGTACTCCATTGTGTGGTTTTGCTAACCTGTATGTTAAAGGATTAGGGTGGGGCTGTGAATTCCTGCTACGGGGGAAGTTTCCCTGGAGTATGGCTTGCCCCACCCTTAATGCTTTTAGCTTGCAAGGAATAAAAGGAAAAAGAACCAAGGACAATTTGAGAACCTCGCTACCATCAAGCAAGCAGCACCGGGAGCAGAACGCGTCGTTCAGACCAGAGGTTCTTGCGTTAGGACGCTCCCTGGACAATGACTGATGCAATACTGGACTTTCCTCCAGAGTCGTCAAGGGGAAAGTCTTTCCCTGGAGCGGACACCCTGAATATGGACTCGCAACCTACCGGACTGTGTAAGAATAAATCTTTCTTTGTTAAAGCCATCCACTCTGTGGTATTTCTGTTAGAGCAGCCCTAGCTGACTAAAACACCTACCAATAAGGCTGATATTGAAAACCTTTTTGGATTGAAACTCAGAAGAATCCCTTCCTTGCAGAAGTACAAGAATGAGAAAGAAGGTGACCTTACTAAGCTTCGTACAAGGCTCTTGAGCCCAACTTCGTCATCTAAAGAGAGAGAATATCAGGTCAGAGCAACCACGTTCCAGGGGCACCTGGGAAACTCAGAGAACCTCAGTGGAATATCTGACGTGGCACAGAAGGAACACGTAGGACCCAAGTCTGAAGATGTAACCAAGAGGCAACCTGCTTACAAAACCCCAGGGGAGACTTAAGCTTACAAGATGGCAAGTCGGTACCCAGTGGAGGGAACAACTGGAAACTAGACTTAGATGGCAGGAAGTCTGTTTGAGCCTTGTCTACTGAGCTGTAAATTCAATAGGACTGACTTTTTTATCCGGGTGCAGAATAGTGCCCCCTTCTAGGTAGTGACCCACTGTAGATGAGAAGATTTGGAGCTGGTTAATTCTGACTCTTCCTTTTTCCCAAGGGAGTCTCCCTCTGGATACTGACCCACATTCTGGAATGGGAATGTAATCATCTCCCTGTTCCCTCTCCTCTTCTCTTCTGTACCCCTTACATTTGGATAGAGCTTTATGCTTGTCTCAAACTCATATAAAAGCTGACGGCCACATCTTCCTCCCAAAGAGTGGCTGGTGGGCTTTAACAGCTGAGCTACTGGTTAGAAGCCAAGTTCTAAAGGACTGTGCCACCAAGGATGAGGAAAAGGGTGAAGAAAGGAGGGAAAGGGACTAATAAGGTGATAATAGATCCAGATAGTTAAGCAGTACTGAGTCTTAATCACTCAAGGAACTCCTCCTCCTTGGCAGATTGAGGGAAGGAGTATAAGAGAAATAGCCCATCTCTCCTTTTTTTTTTTTTTAGCAGTTAAAAAAGATCTTATTTGAGATACTACTGTGAGTTGGTCCAAGCTAGGCTGAAGACCTTGACTGCCTTGCAGCAATTCTAACTCCTTTCCTTCTTTTTCCAGAAAAGGGTCCCTGTCGACAGTTAGGTTGTAACACTTCAGAACCAGCTTGGGTAACCATGGCAAAGCAAAGGTAGAAGACTTCCCAGGCCCATGTTCCTGGGATAGAACTTGACACCGAGAAGGGAGCTGGAGCTCAAGATAACACTATGGAGACTCAATATGAGGCAGGATCTAGGGTATTCTTGAAAATTCTCCAAGAACTTGCTGGAGTTACTGAATAGACTTCCGCTGGGAACTTTGTCAGGCATGTGGCTTCTTATCTCTGTATGCATTAATCAAGGCAGGAAAAATCTTCCAGGGAATAGTTACGCTTATGCTTACACACACACATGCCCTGATTTATGCTCCTAAAGAGTTTGGTGAGAAGTAATGAACATAGGGAGATTTTCTAAACCAAATCCTATCCTAAGCACTTTACTGCAGGGTCTCATGAAATTAACTGAGAAATAAGGTTGTTGTTATTCGCTGTTGAGTCAGTTCTGGCTCATGGCTACCCTATATAATGCAGAGTAGAACTGCTCCATACGATTTACAAGGTTATAACCATTCAGAGTCAGTTATCAATGCCCTAAAAGTAAGAGTTAGTGATTATGTTTATAGATGATTTATGACTATAAATATGTGTAAACAAATAAAATAAAATAAACCAAACCCAGTGCTGTCGAGTCGATGGCGTCTCATAGTGACCCTATCGGACAGCGTAGAACTGCCCCATAGAGTTTCCAAGGAGTACCTGACAGACTTGAATTGCTGACTGTTTGTTTAGCAGATGTAGCACTTAACCTCTACGCCACCAGGGTTTCCTATAAATATGTATAGCAAACCAAACCAAATCCACGGCCTTTGAGTCAGGTGCAACTCACAGTCACCCTAGAGGCCAGGATAGAACTGATCCACAGAGTTTCCAAGGATCACTTGGCAGATTTGAACTGCTAACCGAGAGAACATTTAACCCACTATGCCACCAGGGTTTTCGTAAATATGTACAGACATTTAAAAAACACAAATGGAATCAAACTATACACACCACTTTTTTTTTCATTTAACATTTTATTTCTTGGTATTTTAGCATACCATTACACAAAGATTTACCTTTATGGAATTGATGTTTGGATGTCTTTCTATTGGTTTGGTTTTGTATGACACCCGCCTGTAGGCTAACAAAATGCTATGTGATAAAATACGCTAATGGTACCGCACGTAGATCAAGGATAACGGTCTTGTTTCCAGTGTCATATCTGCACTGCCTGTATAAGCGTTGGAATGAAAGATTTTGTCAAAACTCCAGAAAACTGACTCAAGGAAAGCTCCAAAATTTACCTATCAAGAGATATGTGTAATTTTTTATATGTTCAAGCACTTACTGAATTTGTTGAGGGACCACCTGAGAAGCTGTTTAACTCTCTGCTACAAAAATGTCTTATTTTTCATCATTAGCATTTATAACGTGTCAGGATCATTTGAGGATGAAGTCCACCTTGGTTAGATGCATTCCTTGCTTAGAGTTCTGAGAGAAGGATTTGTACGAGGTTTTTGTCACAGGCAGAGGCACTAGACCAGTTAATTTAATCCAGTTGTGGATAAGATTAGCTTGAAAAGTCTCGACTGCATCATTTTGACAAGACCTATGATTCCTATACTTTCTAATGCCACTAGTATATCAAATCAGATGTGTGATAGCTTCACTAGGTAGAAATCCTATGGAATTCTATTCAATTAATTGATGTAATTTGTAGCCTACACATTTTTTTTAGTTTGCTGTTAAGAGCTAGGAAGGTACTAGGGAAAAGGATGTTCTCAAATTAAAAAATTCTCATGTCTCCCTGTCTACACATATGACTAGACAACCTTTTCTTTCAGATCTGAAAGGTGGAAAACAATCCAGTTTAGGTTTTACAAAGCCAAATTCTAAACCAAAGCGGTCTCAGTGTCATTACTTTCATTTATTCATCCACTCTTGCATGCGTCCACGCATCCACGTGCACATCCATCCATCATCTATCTCTTTACTAACAACCACAATGAACTCATAGTAACCTGGATAGGGCTTCCACCTGTGGTCTTCTGAACGTCAGGACTTACAAGTTTTATTTTTTTTTTGTTTTATTCAAGGGCACTACCCCCGCAAAGGAAAGTCAACAAAGCAGTGTAGTTTCCACTGTCTTTAGACAGCAGAAAACGGCCGAATCACAGGAATTGAAATCTACCAAAGCAGGTAAAACCTCAGGTACCCTTTTACCCCAAAATAATCCTGGCAGAATGTTGTGAAACTTGTATTTTCCAGATCATGCTATCCATGTCTGTTGTGCCCAGTATCAGCCTCATGATGCTCTTATGTCCCTTCAGATTAGATATAGATAGTAACCTGTTTTAGGAAAAGTCAATGCCTATGACTGAAATAAATCCAATGTGTAACACATAGGGTCCTCATGTTTTTCACCCCACTTAGGGAGCTATATAAGCACAGAACTGTGCTCACTCCCGAAAATGCAACTGTGGCTATGTATCCAAGTGACAAATACCAAGTCACTGTCCAGTTCCCAGCAAAGCTGTATTTTCTCACCTTCTGTATTCCCTGCAATGTAACTACTAAAAATAATACACTATAAAAGCCTGGTGTCTCTGGGTGGCACAACCAGTTATACGTACACCTGGGGGTCTTATCAAAATGTAGATTCTGATTCAGGATATGTAGAATAAAAAGGGAAATTCTCAGTAGAGAACTTGTCAGAAATTCAAATTCTCTGCAGGGAAAGAAACGGTTTCAAGCCCTGTCTCCCTCCATCTCCCTCGTCAGGAAATTATACTAGGAATGAAAGCACCCATTGCCTGACCTGACTATTGCTATTAATGGCCTAATAGATACCATACTCTTGTGGAGTGGTTCTCAGCCCTTGCTGTGCATTGGAATCACCTGGAGAGCTTTGTAACACTTAAAAATGGCCCCGACTCCCTCCCTAGGGATTCTAATTCAGTTGATTCCAGAAATGGCCCTTGCACTGGTATTTTTTTTGTGTGTGTGCCTAGGTGATTCCAGTATGTAGCCACAGTTGAGAACTACTGAGTCAATCAGTCACAAGGTATGATGGAGGAGAGAGTAGAACTGGGGTAGCAAGTTGGTAGTCTTCTTGGCTAGGGTAGATGGTACAGTGTTCTTTAGCATAGATTTTCATTGTGTGGATCCACTGAGTCATCAGTCATTTCACAGAATGTTGCAGATTGGACAAATACAGATAACATTACCTTATTTGAAATTTCAGAAACAAAGCATATAGCATACAACATCTTTCCTTTCTTGTCTTCTTTCAAAATTGTAAAATATGACAGTCCAATAATGATAGCCAAGAGACTGGCCTTACAAGATCCTGTGGCCATGTTTTTGTGTGACACTGAGTCTATTGCAACTTCTGGTGGCCGTGTAGTACAGAGTAGAAGTGTTCCATAGGGTTTCCTAGGCCTTCATCTTTACAGAAGTGGATGGCCAGGTCTTCTTTACACAGAGCCACTGGGTTTCAACTGTTGAACTTTCAGTTAGCAGCTGCATGCCTCACCAGTGTGCCACAGGGGCTCCTTCCTATGGCCATAGGCACTTCCACTGATATGCTGAAACTGCTTTGCATATTGCTGATGCTTCTAGAAGCCTGGCACTGAAGGCAGTAGGAGTTAGAAAGCATTTAGAGCGGTGGGATCAGAGGAAACCTGAAAGATGGAAAAATGTGATTGCATCCCATAAGCCATCTACCCCGATATCACTGGGGCTTTTTTCTGCTTGTGTGTTATTTTTGGCAGTTCCAGTTGAAAAGCAGAAGATGGTTCGAGTGCCGGCCGTGGAACAAGAGTCTGCAACTCTTCCAGTAGTGCTCCAAGAGCCCGTTGAAGCCAGTGAACCAGTTTGGTTCTCCCTGGCCAAGGAGAAAGCCAAGGCATGGAGCCACATGAGAGAGTTATGTAAGAAATAGCTCATGGTTGGGCACCAAAATCTTAAATAATAATTTTTAATAACTATATTAATTTCATGTGGTCATTTCTTGTCTGTGATGATTTTTAATTTAGAAAACAGCCTTAGAAATGTAAATTAACACTTTTAATTATTTGAACGACCAAAAAAGCCTTGAATACCTAACCTTCAGTACAGTCACTGTCAGCATCAGGAAACTCAGCACTTCCTCTCTAAAACTGTGGAATATCTTTGCACTGCTGTAGCATTGTAAAATTTTTAAGATTCAACAATGTGCTATTGAATGGAGAAACCAAGAACATTTTGTGATAGCAACTGAGATGCTGTCATTTCCCTTAACCTAATAGAGTGTTTCTATTGGAAAAAATCGAGATTATTTGGCCCTAGGAAGGGATATTAAGCTTCCTCTGTCAATTCAGGAAACCCTGGTGGTGAAGTGGGTTAAGTGCTATGTCTGCTAACCAAAAGGTCAGCAGTTCAAATCCACCACCAGGTTCTCCTTGGAAACTCTATGGGGGCAGTTGTACATTGACTTCTAGGGTCGCTATGAGTCAGACGTGACAACAGCACTGGAGTTTTGGGAATGCCCAATCAAGTGTTTCAGTTCTTTGGATGCTGCTCCAAGTCTCATAAAGGTTCCTAGAATAGGTAGTGGGAGGGGTAATTATGGGTCTCCAAGAAAATTTTGCAGTGTCAGTCTCCCAGTTCGTGCACTACTTTTGGAAACACTGACCCTGTATCCCTAGGGAGATGGGTAATGACTGCAACTCGGGTGCTGGTGACACACAAAGCACTCATCAGAGCTCTCTCTTTGCTCATGCCCCAGGCCAACCTGTCCCAGGCCTGACAGCAGTGAGACATTCCTAGAATGGAATTTCTCCAGATTATTAGTCCATCAATGTTGGGCCTTTTGCCCCAGTGCTGCTGAGATCTTCTCCACTTGCTCAGTAATATACTGCCCATCATACACATCTTGCCGTTTAAGAACTTAAGACAGTTTCAAAATTCAACATTGTATAGATGTTAAAATCTGTACTTGCAATCTCAAGCAGATGGCAAGCTCACCATCATTTAAAAATGTGGGGCTCCTGGAGAGCTCCCCTCCCCTTTGATCCCAGCCTCATGTTGGAGAATTCCTTGTACCCGTGCTTCTAGACCCTTCTCCTCAGTATCCTCTTCTTCCCTAGGTTTTAGCCAAAAGCAATTCTGTAATCCCAAAGCCACAGAGCAACTGGCTTTCTGACAACTGGAAGCCTCAAGTGATTACATCAGGCTCACCCGCTATCATTCTTAGACTCACACACCTCAAAACTTACTAGGAGGCACAGCCCCCACCTCCCTAGGAAACCACACACCCCAGCCTCAGCAAGAGGAAAGCCAGAAAAGGGAGAGTGGGAGAGGAAGAGTGAGGAGGAGAGTGAGGGTCAGCTGTGAGGAGGTCAGCAAGTTTTGACTCCTCCCTTCTCACCTTCCCCTGAAGTTGTTGCTTTTGCAGCACCAGCATCAGGAGCTACTCACAGGCAGAGTGGTGAAGACACATCACCTTTCCCACAGAGTCAGTTCGTTACTTGGTAGGATCTGCACGGGGCAGACTAGCCAAGATATTCATCCAGATTTATCCGAAGTTGTTGAACTCTACCTGTCCATCTATTCCCCCTTGCTTCCACCCCTTGACATACCAAACTCTGAGAGACCTTTCTTTTGCTGCCTAATTCCCTTTCTGAGGAGACCCAGGAATGAGCTGTCAGTGTCTCTGCCTCTGTCACCTTGGAGCTACTTTGCTTAAACAGAAAGCAGGCCTGGATACCTACCTGTGCATTGGAATTTTGAGTGTCCCGTGCAGAAACCCAGACACGCAGTTAGGTAGAGGAATTAACTGAAAGCCCTGATGCTTGGTTTTCCTGGTGATGGTATAATGTGGCAATGTGAAACCCAGGCTGGGTGTTACATTTTCTTTATGTAATGTCTCTTTTTCTGATATTTTATCTACACCTTTTTGATAATGCAAGATTTCTGTTGATTGATTGTTACTTCTTTGCATTCCCATAGATAACTGTTTGTAGATGTCCTGCAACCAGGGAGTCCGGGTAGAGTAGCTGTTACACCTCCTTGCCCCTGGACCACTGCTAGGTTGTTCTCACTCTGGGAACTCCCTATGAACAACATTTTCCCCAAAGATGGTGAAGAGAACAGTTTTAAAATGAGGAGGTTAGATTTTGTTTTACTGCCTAGGGGTACATTTTGACTGGTTTTCAGCTTCTTTGTGTTTTCTGTAATTTCTGGCTGTATGCAGAGCGAATAAACGCAATAAAGTTTGTTCTGTGGCCTGTCTCAGTCTGACATTGGGAAGGAAATCCAATAGACTAAGGCTAACTCAGGGAAGGAGAATGTTCCTCAGAGGGCTTGTATGAACCCAGCTGTCCTCCAAACACAGGTGCCTGATCAAGCTGCTGGCCTCCTGGTGGGTGTGCTTATGGGGGGGAGGGTGTTGAAGAAGAACTTTCCATGTGTGTAAATATCTGGGAGCAGTGATAAAGGATGGGTTTAGTTGGGTGTGAGTAGTGTGGACAAGATGACTGATGACTGTACTCCAATCAGGCCCAGGAACTAGGTCCAAGCTCTAGAGCAAGGTGAGCCACCAGAACCAGACATTTTCAGAAGCCAGCCACTGCACTGGGCTCAGACAACAAAATGTGCCACAGAGGGAGGAAGGGGAGGGTGTGGTAGACCTGAAATATAACCTGGCCACTTATTCCATTCTAACACTTTCAAGGTTCAGGCCAGGAGTTGATTTGGGAGCTGACATGTCAGATGCCTAAGAATTTGAAAGGTTTAAATCAACTTATAAACCACTAAATAAGTGATGTCTCCTTCTGTAACAAATGTACCTCCATAATGACCTGCGGTACCACCGGTAGATGGCTTTAACAAAGAGAAACTGATTCTTTCACAGTCTAGGAGGCTAGAAGTTCTAATTCAGGGTGTCAGCACTAGGAGAGGGCCTTTTCTGTCTGTTTGCTCCAGGGGAAGGTGCTTGTCCTCAATTTTCCCTTGGTCAAGCAGATTCTCAGAGGAGGGAAGCCGGGTCCAAAGGACTCGCTAGTTCCCTGGCACTGGTTTCTTGGTAGGATGAGGTTTTCTCTACTCTCTGCTCACTTCCCTTTCCTTTCAGCTCTTGTAAGATAAAAGGTGGTGCAGAATACACCTCAGGGAAACTCCCTTTATATTGGATCAGGGATGTGACCTGAGCAAGAGTGTTATATCACACTCTAATGCTCTCTAACATAATCCAATCTTGCCCTATTAAACACAGGCAGAGATCAGGATTTACAACATATAGGAAAATTACAGTCACAAAATACAGGTCAACCACACAATACTGGAAATTGAGGTCTGGCCAAGTTAACATATATTTGGGGGGGACACCATCCTTGATGAGCTGCGTAGTGTTCCAAATCTATATAATCTTTATGGAAGTAGATTACTGCATCCTTCTTCCACAGAGCAGCTGTTATGTTAGAACCACCAACCTCTCAGTTTGCAGCCAAATGCATTAACTACTGTGACACCATGTTTCCACGTATATACACCTAATGGAATTTATTCAGGCATAAAAAGGAATGAAGTACTCATACACGGTAAAAAGTAGCTGCTAACTGAAATATGCTAATTAAAATAAGGTGGACACAAAAGGTCACATAGTGCATATGAGATTCCGTTTACATGAAATATGCGGAATAGCAAATCCACAGAGATGGAAAGTAGATTAGTGGTTGCCGTGGGTTAAGGTGAGGAGAGAAAAGACAGAGTTACTTTTTAATGAATAACAGGTTTTATTTCAAGATGATGACAATGTTTTAGAAGTTGTTGAATGTAGTGGTGGAACAATATTGTGAACGTCGTAAATGCCACTGAATAATTCACTTTAAAGTGGTTAGCTTTGCTATGTGAATTTCACCTCAGTTACAACAAGGTAGAATGTGAAATGTGCTACCACAGAATAAGAGAAGAAAATACAAGTACTACTGAGAGAGCACCTTGGAAGACTTAACTAAATGTGGCCATAAGACTGTGTAGCTCAAAACCTGGGCCCTTTCCTGTTCAGCTACTTCAATTTTTTCTTCTCCCCTGAAACAAATTTCCAGAGTCCATTGTCTCCCTTTACTCTATTTGTCTCATTTCTTTTTAGGAAATATTTCAGAACTATACTAAGTCACAGGGAATAATCCTGGAAACATCCATGTACCCACCATCCAGTTTAGGAAACAATAAGCTTACAAGTACAGTTGAAGCCCACTGTGTATCCCTCTCTTTCTCTATCCTATCCTAAATGAGCTGTTTCTCTCTCCACCCAGATGCTGTTACATACGCTACATTTGTATACATCTTTAACAGAGATGTTTTTTCCTCCATATATATGTATCTACAATTAATAGGTGGTGATCAGCCACGTGGCTACACACATGTTTCGAAGGACACAGTTCAATCCATGACATCCCACTCTTCCACCTGGAAACAGCCCAAATTATGGATGATCAAAGAGAGGGTAGAGGGGTTGTGTTGCCCTCCGTCTGCTGCCAGGCTGTCCAAATGTGGCTTTTCCACACACTGTCTCACTGCTGCAGTACATACTGTACACTTCAGCACTTTGGTTCAGCCTATGTGTTGGCTAATGCCCATCCCTCGCCTACTGGTCAACTAAAAGAAAAACAAGTAAAAGCATCAATACCTTCAGTCTGTGCAAATGGGAGTCAGTGAGAGAGAGGAAGTTTCCTGTGTAGGGCATGTAGTCGAAACTGACAGCCCTATGCCGTGTCCTGGGGCCCACTGGGTGTCCTGAAAACTCTGTTCAGTTTTCAATCCGGGCCTTAGTATTCAGAGACAATTAAGGAGACGTGTGTCTAGTCTGCCATCTTGACTCTGTCCTCCAATTTGAACTTCTTAGAGAAACTCCAAATCAATTTCCAAAGTGGTCGTACCATTTTACATTCCTTCTAGCAGTGTGAAAGGGTTCCAGTCTCTCCACAACCTCTATAACATCTATTATTTTGTTTTTTTTCTTTGGATTAATGACAGGCTCATTGGGGTGAGATGGTATCTCTTTGTACTTTTCATTTGGACCTCTCTATTGGCTAATGATCATGTGCTTTTCCTCATTCATCTCTTAGTTACATGGATGTCTTCTCTGGTGAAGTGCACCTTCATATTTTTTGTTCATTTTTTAAAAATTTGGTTATTTGTGTTTTTCTTATTGAGAGTTTGTTGTACATTTTAGATTATGGAGAGTAGGCACTGATCAGATCCGTAGTAGTCAAATTATTTTTCTCTGGTCTATAGATATTCTTTTCACTCTTCTGCTAAAGTCTTTGGATGAACATAAATGCTTAATTTTTATCACTTTCTAGTTACATATTTTCTGTTCTGGTATTTGTGCATTGTAAATAATATTCTGTAATCTGTTTATGCCCTGTATTAGGGCTTCCAGCATTTTCCCTATCTTTTCTTCCATGATTTTTGTTGGTTTAGATTTGATATTTAGTTCTTTGATCCATTATGAATTACTTTCTGAGCATGGTGTCACGTAGGGCTCTTGTTTCTTTCTTTCTTTGCAGTTATGCAAACACCATTTGTTAATGAGACTGGATATCCACCTACCAAAAAGTGAGACAGGACCCACATCTCACACCATGCACAGCCAGGGCGCCAAGTGCCGTCAACAGTCAAAATGTATCAAAGAACTGCATATCAAATTGAACACTGTAAAGATCATGGAAGAGAAAAATAGAGACAACATTGCAAGCCATAACACACGGCATAAACAAAATACAAAACATTACTAACAATGATCAGACAGTAGGAGAGAAACTAGATTGCAGGAAGCTCCTAAAGGTCAAACACTTATGCCCATCCAGAGACTTCACCCAAAGAGTGAGAATTCAACCTGAAGACTGGGAAAATGATTTGGCCAGGATAAATCCAATCAGAGTCTAACCTCCCAGATCTCTCAGAGACTGCAAAACCTCAACAACAGAAATATACATAGCCAAGCCAGCCAAGTGCCGTCGAGTCGGAACAGACACTTCACCCAAGAAAATATCCAGACAGCCTAGGGTCGCCATGAGTTGGATCCGACTCGACGGCACTTGGCTTCTGGCTAACAGATACCTGAGGAAATGCTCCTGATCAATAGCTGTTAGAGAAATGTGAATCAAAACTACAATTAGGTACCATCTCACCCCAAGGAGGATGGCATTAATCCCCAAAACACAAAACGACAAATGATGGAGACGCCATGGTGAACCTAATATACTTATACCCTGCTGTAGGGAATGTAAAAAGTTACAATCACATTGGAAAGTGACTGGGCCCTTTCTTAAAAAGCTAGTAATAGCTATACCATTCAATCCAACAATCACACCTGTTGGACTATCTACTAGAGAATAAGGGATAACACATGAATAGATTCAGGCACACCAATGTTGATTGCAGCACTGTCCAACACAGAAAAAGTGGACTTCATCAAGGTCCCCATCAAATAATGAATGGAGAAGCCGACTATGTTATCTTCGCACAGTGGAATACAATGCACTGATAAAGAGCAACAATGAATTTGGGGAAACATCTCATAACATGGAGGAATCTGGAAGGCATTATGCTGACTGGAATTAGTCAGTTGTAAAAGGCCTAATATTAGAAGAGATGACTGTTACAAGAAACTAATAAAAGATTTAAACCCAGAGGAATATATTATTTGATGTTTAAGTGGGTGTGGAGGGAGAGAGCGAGAGAGGTACTCACTAATTAGATAGTAGACAAGAACTGTTTTAGGTGAAGGGAGGGACAACACACAGTAGAGAAGTCAGCTTGCTAGGACTAAACAAAACCGGAGAAGTTTCTTAAATACAACCAAACTCTTTCAGGAAGAGAGTAGCAGGGGCAGATGTCTGAGGACCATGTTTTCAAGAGACATGTAAATCAACAGGCTTACCAAAGTTGTTGTTGTTTCTTTTGTAATATTTTTTGTGTTTTACAAGAAAGCTTACAATGCAAATTAGTCACGCAAAACCTTGCACACGTGCTGCTATGTAACTAACTGCTCTCCGCACACTATGATAGCACACTCTTCTTTTCCACCCTGAATTTCTTGTGTCCATTTATTTATGTCCTGGTGCCATCCTAGCTCTATTCCTTGTGTGATCTTTCCCAGATTACCTGATTTCATTGAGATTAACAAGAAATCAATTCGTGTAAAATCATTTTTTTACAGTTCCTGCCAGGCACAAAGTAAGATCTCCTTAATTTCATTATTTGTGTAGTATTTTAATTGTACTTACTCCACTCACATGCAGGGTCTGGCTCAGCCTGAAGTGATAGCTTAGACCTATGGAAGAGGAGAGCTTTTAATCATGAAGGTGAGAATTGCCCAAACAGAATCTAATTCCCTCTCAGCTAGCTTTTGAGACCACTAGAGTGAGTCAAGAAAGAACATTTAGGCAAAATTCTTCACCATTCGAACCCCACCTGAGAAGCCTTGATGATGCAGTGGTTCAAATACTCAGCCACTCACTGAAAGATCAGCGGTTCCAATCAACCCGCCGCTCTGTGAGATGGTTGTGGCAGTCTGCTTCTGTAAGGTTGCAGGCTTGGAAATGCTATGGGGCAGTTCTACTGTGTCCTGCAGGGTCTTTGTCAGTTGGAATGAACTCGATGGCAATGGGTTTGGTTTGGTTTTAAGCATCTAGAGTGTTAAGGGTAGAGTCACTTTCGATCTTTCTGTGTTTCTACAGGTCTATTCGGGGGGAAGGGCCAATGAGAAGGAGGGAAAAGTAGAGATGGAGGAGACACCAGAGATCTTTTAAATGGAGGTTTTGGAATCAGAAAAGGTGTAAAGAAGAAAGAAGAAGAGAAGGCGGAGAACTTTCAGCTGGTGTGGCTGTTGCAACTGTTTTCTGAGATAAGGAGTGGATCATTTCTGTTCTTTTCTCCTAGTAGTGGGATGTTTCTTCCCAGAAATTTTGAACAGTCTTCCAGTCAAGACACACCATTCTTTTGAAACTTCCTCCGTTCTCTAGGAGGCTGGAAGATGATCTAGCTGTTCAGAGGTATTCCTGAGATGGGCGTCCGTGCAGAAGGCAAGTGGAGGGTGGTAAGCTCTCCTTTTTCACCACCCCCTCCTTAGAGTGGAAAGAAAGTCTTGAGTGGCAATTAGTCTAGAGCAGGCGTCTGATGAGAGAGTCCCCCAGAGCTTGCTTGGAAGTCCCCCCAGAAACCTGCTGTATGATCCAAGTGGTCAAACATGCATAGGTGGGGGTTATGGAATATATAGCAGTCACCTAATCTCCCTGGCATAACTTCCTACTGACATTAAGGAGCACTTTGAGGATTTCCTTTGCAGAAGTTTTTGCAGATATCATTTGAAACATTGTGCTGCCCAAGCCACGCATTTGTTTCTGCTTTGGACAGATATCCACCCAGGGATCTCCAAGCCAGGAGGAGTGAAAAGTGAAACCTGTTGCTACTGAGTCGACTGGAATTCATAGTGACACTGTAGGTCAGGGCAGAACGTCCCCCTAGGATTTCTAAAGCTGTAATCTGTATAGAAGCTTATTGTCAGATCTTTCTCTGTGGAAAAGTTGGTGGGTTCAAACCACTTTTGGTTAGCAACCAAGTGATTAACCACTGTGCCACAAAGATTGTTTGGCAGGATAGAGCACCATCAACATTGTTGTCTTCTACCCCGGCCACTGTGAGGATTCTCATCAGCAAATGCCAATACTAGGGCTAAGTGGTGCATCCTTGGGGATTCTCCTGGATGGTGCAAACGCTGAAGCTCTCAACTACTAAATGTGAGGTTGTAGGTTCAAACACCTCCAGAGGCTCCTCAAATGAAAGTCCTGGTGATCTGCTTCTGAAAGATTACAGTTTTGAAAACCGTATCAAGCAGAATTCTAGTCTGGAACACATGGGGCAGCCATGAGTTGCAATTGACTTGACAACAACTGTTTTTTTTCTTTTCTTGTTTTTTTAAAGTGGGGGTCCTGAAGACTGCTGCTGTTCTTGGCTTCTGTTGCTAAAATGTCAGTCATGCTGCCTACCTCAGACAGCCCTGATTTTTTGCATGGAGGTAGTTGGATCTTGGCCTCTGGGTGGCACAAATGGTTAAGCATTTCCTTCTAACTGCAGGAATCCATGGTTCAAACTCATGCAGAGGTGTCTCTGAAGATAGGCCTGTCTATATGTTTGCAATCTTCTCAGACTTGAAAATCCTACAGAACACGGTTCTACTCTGTAACATATGAAGTCACCATGAGTCAGAATTGACTCAACAACAAGGGATAAGTTGGATTCTGAGAGAAACTTGATATCAAACACCTACCACCCCAAATGAACTCTTCCAGCCAGTGGAATGACTGTTCACATCAGTGCCAACCTGACTACTGGTGGGCTCATGGAAAGGGGCCATAGGAGCTCATTGTGTGATCCAAGGGGCAGATGCCTCTTTGATAGAATGTGCAAGGACTGCATTTCAAGCTATGTCTGAGCCCCCCCTTGCCCTGCTGCGAACCTCATACAGGGAAGAGTGAACAGGTTATGATCACAGACCCCTCTCTAGAGTTTAGCTCATTTTGATACTAAGTAAGGTGATTGGGGATCCTTTCTGGTATTTTCTTTTCAGTGGGGAGACCAGACTGCTTAATGAGTTGTTATTCTAACATCAGATACTTATAGATCTAGCTGAGCAGTTTCAAGGAAGAGGTAGTAGCCACCATATCTCCCCCTAGGCCCTTGAATGATCAACTCCAAGGCTCTTCACCCACTGATTGGAGAATACACACCCTCTTGGTTGAAAGCACAGAGTATAGTCATAGTTCAGAATGGGTTGAGGACATTATAGGCAGGGGGTAAGGAAAGCCATCTCAAACATGTAAGCCTTCAAGGGGCTTTTGTTTTCCTACTATGTTGACATGGTGGCACAGTCTAGCCTGTTAAGCTAATGGTTAGTTTGAGAGAGTGGCCTGAGATACTGTTTGTAAAGAAGTGTTGTGGAAGGTAGCGGGGAGAGAGGGTGAACATACTCCCACCATGGGCTCCAGCACGCCGTTCTGTGATTCACTGCATGTGGCTCCAAATAGATCCCGCTCTGGTTTTCTCCCTCAGTTGATGATGTGTCCTGTAGGACACTGTGTTCATTTTCTATTGCTGTGTAAGTTGTTTCCACAAACTCAGTGAATAATGAAAAAATGAGAATATTATCTCTCCTTTTACATGGGTCAGGAGACTGGGCACAGTTTCAGTACTGTTTGATCCCTATTTTCCTGATGCCTGCCAAGCAAGGGTTGTTCTCAGCTACTAGAAGCAGCTGCCCTTCTCTGGCACATGCCCTGCTTTGTAACATGGTGGTTTGCTCCGTCAAGGCCAAACAAGAGAGCACTTGCTGCACTTCAAATCTCTCTGCTTTCTCCTATGTCTGAACTTTAGAACTTCTTCTACAAGGACTTAACTGATTAGGGAAGATCCACCCAAACTCAAGAGGAAGGGATTTACAGGGCATACATAGCAGAGGATGGCAATATTGGGGGCCAACTTAGAATTCTCTCCTGTGATGGGGCACACAATGTTGAGTCCCTGTGGCAACATGAGAAAAAGAGGGGTGCAGCTCAAGAACTCTACTAAAAGACAACAACTGATGGTCTGATAGCCCGGGGAATACTCTGGAAGCACGGCCCCTAGTCCTGCTGCTGTCTCTGTCTAGAAAACACTACAGAGGTCAGCTCTTCAGACAAAAAGGGACTCGACTCGGGGACACAACGTGAGCATGTGGCGGGTGTACTTTGTGGTTCTATGCGTTTATAGGAGGCTGTCCTACTGGTCTTTCCCTAGATGGGAGAGACAAGGTTAGAGAGGAGGGAGCAGGAGCTTATTAAGAGGGTACAGTAAGTATAAAATGTAAAGGGAGAGTATGCTGTCACGGGGCAGGGACTGCAGAAGAGCTGGAGACAGGCAAACTTGCAAAATTCATTTGGATTGTATACTTTCACTTAACCACAATTAAAAAAAAATTATTTCCCTGTCTTCCCCAGCCTTTTGCTTAGTTCTTTTGTCATTAGACAAGAGTTCAATTATCAGGACCAAAGTGGGTCATTCATTGCCTATAGTTTATTGAATCTATAGTAGTGCCCCCAAGGGTCCCACCCTAGTGTTACCACCTGGGGCTTGTAGAATGTGGAGATCTTGTCTTTCCCTGCAATTTGGGAGTGATCTGAAACCATACTTCTCTAGCGTCTGATTTTAAGCGTCCTCCCCTTGGGGTTTTCTGCCTCCAGGTTCAATTGCTGGGGTTTGTTCTGTCTCCATGGCTCCAGAAAGCCTAGATTCTATGAGCACTTCAAATTCTGTTCTGCATTTTCTTTCATTCTATCTAGATTATTCCACAGAATCCTTGATCCAGGTGCTCAGTAATAGTTGCTGGGGACCATTCATTTTTCCTGCTCTCATGGCAAAGGAGGCAGATGTTCATGGAGACAATTAGCCACACATTCCATCTCTGCCTCCTGTTCCTGACTCTCCTTCCTGTACTGCTTCAGGTAAATGGAGGAGACCAATTGTTGAACCTTGAATGGCCACTTGCAAGGGCCAGAGGCTATTTTTTATGAGGTGTGCTTGTAACTTAGGACAGCCTGTTGAGGTAAGGCAGGATATGGTTCACTGTTGGCGGTTTGTGTTTCCCAAACATAGACTGAACATGTCTCCCTCCTGTGGGTTCATCTAGAAGCTGTTACACTCCCATCAAGATGGGAAGTCTCATTCCCTTGCCCTAGAATCTTCCACAAGTAGGATGCGTGTCCTCATGCAACTTCTGGCAATGGGTTTGTGGTTTTTGGTCAGTGGGGCACATAGGTTTAAGCAGAGAAACAACACCCAAACACATGATAACATTTTATGGTAGCTGTGGAAGAAGTGACATTTAAGCTGAGCCCAGGACGAGGAGTCAGTGTTATTGGCTGTTGCTGACTCAAACCTGACTCATGGCATCGTCTTGCATGGCAGAGTACAACTGTGCTGTGCGGTATTTTCAATGCTGTGACCTTATGGAGGCAGATACGGAGACCTGTCTTCCAAAGTGCCTGTGTATGGGTTTGAACCATCAGCATTCATCTAATGTCTACTCTTTTGCTGTTGGCACCACACGGGAACACGGAGTAGGTGTCAGCCACATAGGAATGTCAAGGGAAAGAATTTGCAAAAGTCTTGAGGTGGGAAGGGTAGAACATTGTTAAATCTTTCCTCACTCCACATCTTACTCTGCATCTTTCCTCAAGCATCTGTTAGTGTACATGATCTTTGCTTCCGTTTTATAGAATTTTACCCACCTCCACTTGTGAAATAGCCTCTGGATGTTGGCACTGAAAAGCAAACACAAGGAAACTACCTTCAGCTTGTGTAGCAAACAGGATTCTTGGCTGTGCCCAACAGCGACTAGTCTTGTTCCTGAAGAAGGAGAGGAGTTTGTCAGGAGGTGTGGGGAGTTCTCAGAATCTGCAGGCAGTTACAGATCCAGGCTTGGGCATGGGCGTGAATGTGGGAGTCTTGGAGTCAGGTGTCTGGAGCTTGTCAGTGGGACAGATCCCTCCCAAGATTCAGTTGTGAGAACCAGAATCAGATCGACTGAACCCTGAAAACAAAGAAAATATGAGTTCTGGAGCTGTGATTTCTCTCAAGAAGCCAGATGGCCAGGAATACAGCCCCTTGTGGACCCTTGGTGGCATGGGTGTTTGAGCAGGGGCAGGAAGTGAGAAATGTGCTTGATATTTACTCCCTGACAAGGCTGGGCCCAATGGGGACTTTCCCCCAGAGATCAGAATGCTAAATGGGGTGATGGTGGTAGTGGGTACTTGTTGTGGTGGTGAGTTTCATGGAGTTGACTGACTCACAGTGACCCCATGCATTACAAAGTAGCACTGTTCCACGGGGCCTTCAAGGCTGTGACCTCTTGGAAGGAGATCTCCAGGCCTGGCAACCCAGGTTCCTCTGGGTGGAGACTAACCACAAACCTTTCAGCTAGCAATCAAGTGCCTAACAGTTCATGCCATGCATGTCTACTCTCCCGTCCTTCCTGGATATACTTCATGGACAGTGAGAGGTGGCTATGTTCCTGGCCATCTGGCTTCTTGAGAGAAGTTACACCTCCATAACTCATGTTTGTTTTGTCTACTACCTTCTCCCAGTGGAAGCCTCCACAGGTCCTGAGGTCTCCAGTTGGCCTGGAGTTGAGCAGCAGCCTTGGTCTGTGAAGATGTTCTCACATGACATCACCAGTTGGACTCCATCCCAATTCACTTGCAGCTTTAACATGCTTAGCATCCTAACACAAGTGTAGGGCATTTGACATTGAATGAGGTTCGGTGTCGTCTCGGGGCTGGCCTTCCTCATTCCTCCTCTGCCCTGCATATTCATTTTATTGAAGAGAAGCAGAGAGACACTCCCCAGGTCCCAACGTGCAATCTTGGCACTAAGCTTGAGATGGAGAGCTACACTCCATATGTCAGGACCTGAGTAGGGTTGGCCATGATGCAGCAGAGAGTTTCTGGGGTTGGCTGATGTGAAGGAGGGGAGACTAGGAAGGAACAGGTGTGGGATGATACCCTCTTGGATGTGGGGTGATAATGAATCTGGCATTCCCACCTACCATGTGTATAGGGTCCAGGAGGAAGCGTTTTATTTTCTTCTTCAGTTAGGCAGCAAAATGGATGTATTTATCTTTCTTCAGGTTGGAAAAACATCTTACTATACATGATGAGTGGCAGCCCTTACAATGAGTGGGACAAATGCAGCATTTTCTCACCGTGTGTCTCCATAATCGCTGGTATGAAGTACAAGGATAAGCCAGGGAAGACGTATTATTGAGGTTCTCACGAACTCAGAAGGATTTGGGGGTTAAATTGGAGGTCTGGTGACAAGGCGGAGGAAACAATATACCATGTGAGATTTCAGCCAGAATTGCTGAAAGATGACTGTTTCTTGATACCAGATTTCCATGCGTCACACCCGTCATGTATGTGGGACCTGAGAGTAAACTTGAACCACGTGATTCTTTACCTGGCAGCCCCTCTAAGGAATCTGAAGCTCACATCTGTCTAATACATCCTGAAAACCAGCAAACAGTCCACTCAGCTGATCTTTTCGAGCTAGAGAGTGGCTGTAGTTCTTCAGTAAAAAGAATTGGGCAGAGCAGAGCTAACGGGAACACCCAGGGAATAGAAGTCTTCGTTTCCTGACCTTGGCTGGGCTCAATCATGTGTGTATAGTCAGTTTGGGGTTGAGTCAGCATCTTTTTTCATCTTGACTGGGCTTGATCATATTTTTGGAGGTTAGCTAGTTGTAGGCTGGTCCAGGACACCATTGACTGCAATACCTGAACTTTGGTCCTTGTGGACTTAAATTTTCCAAAAGACTAGAAGGACGTCTTGTCATGGCAGAGGTAGGGGGTTCAAGACAGTCATCGGATACATGCAAGGCCTCTTGAGGCCTATGCCTCTGTTACCAGCACATCGTCGTTTTGGTCCCATTCGTCAAAGTGAGCAACAAGGCCAATAAAGACTCAAAGGGTAGGAAACAGATGCTACGGGAGGAGAGGTAAAGCCACATGATATAGAGTGTGAATACAGAGAGGGGTGAAGAATTCGGCCCATATTATAATCAGTCTGCTATAGCTGTTTACAAAAATGACGGTTAAAGTAAAGCAATAAGGAAAAGTTGAAAAAGAAAAAGATGAGCAAAAAAATTACAGAGAAATTTCCTCCATCATCAATCGTGTTGTCTGTAGATGACCATGAATGTATTTTCAGTCCCAGTGTCCTTCCTACAATAAGAGAACACCCACCAGTTTTCCCACTAAGAGATAGTGCTGGTGGGTGTCCACATGCTCTTCTTTTTTTTTATTTTTTATTTTTATTACGACTATATTAAAATGTAAATTCCCATGTAAATTCCCATGCTCACCTACATGCAGCTCCCACTGCTTTTCCAGCCCGGTGGCCACCTATCCTTCCTCTCTGCTCCATACATGTCCTATCCTCTGAACAGTCTCCTATCCCTCCTCTCCACTCACTCCCCTTCCTCCAGAAACAGGTCAGCAGGATGACATCCTATAGATGCGTAGAACCATAAAATTCCCATAAGATACAGTCGTTCTCGTCCATATGCTCGTTTGAGTATGGGCTTCTGTCTATAGTGGGAGTGACCCTGTGATGTCTGAAGCTAGGTTAGATAGGATGCTACAGCTTTCTTCTGGTTCCATTGGCACCCAGCCACCATAGGCTTAGAAAGCTCAGGCAGCAGAGGGAAACACTGGCATGGAGAGGAACTAAGCCCATGGCCTACAGCTTTGCTAAGCTTCCAGCCAACGGCTGGTATGATTTGCCAGTCATGTGGGTGATCCATCTTGAAAGGAAAAGTTACACAAGTCCTTCAAACCTCTGAAAACCAAGACCTTGTGGCAACATGGAAGTTCCTACATAGAGGATGTGCTCAGATCAAGACAATATGAATAGATCGCCCTCTGGTATGCGTGTTGTCTTGAAAACACCTCACGTTCTTTTGACTTCATTTGAGTCATTTAGAATTGTCATGGATTTAGAAGCAACAGTGTTTTCAAGGAAAATCAGATCAAAGGAGTTTTATGCATTGATTTGGCTGATGTAAAGGCTAAAGGTGTCCCTGGGTGGTGCCTGTGGTTTGTGAATGGCCACTTAACCTTAAGATTGGCAATTTGGACAGAGTGCCAAGGGAGAAGAAAGGCCTGGTGATCTTCTGCCTCAGAGGTTACAACCAAAACAGCCCTACGAAGCAGTTCTACTCTGTAGCACATGGAGTCACCATGAGTTCGAATTGCCTCAAGAAAACAGGTTTGATCTTGGTTTTAGAGGCTCAAGGATAAAGGGAAGAGCAGGAAACACTTGGGGAACGGAGTGAGCTGGTCAGCACTGGCCCATGGAACTCATCTTTTGTCTGTAACTCCTCATCCAAAGATCTCTCTCAGGTTTTCCCCCTTGGATTTCCATGGAGTTTCCATGTGATTCAGGAGAATGGCAACTTTTCAGAACATGTTACTCCTGCCACTGAGTTCAGAAAGGAAGAGGTTGAGCAAAACATCAGAACTACCCAGAAAAGTGGGCAGTTCAGCTTCTAGGCTCTACTCAATGTCAGTGTTTTGGGCTTCTTTAGTTTCTCTTGACTGTTAGCAACATCACTCCTTAGAACTGTTTTCTGATCTCTGCTGTCCCTCTGTGGAAGTACTGTTGATGAGGGTGAGGAGGGGAGTACACCAGATACATCACAGGTAGCCACTCTTAGCTGCCTGAACTTAGGCTTTGGATTCTCCATTTTCTCATTTGCTCAATGTGGGTCATGACTGCAGAGTGTGCACATGTGTGTGTTTGGAAGCACAAACAAAGCCATATTCTATGCAACGTTCTTCCAGTTTTCTCCTCATAAACAGCTTGTCTTGACCGTCTTTCCATGTCAATGCATAAAACTTAGCCCCAGTTTTTAGTAGGCTGAATATATTCTGCTTTATGGCCACACTATAAATTCATTTAGCCAATATTCCTAGCATAGAAATGTAGATCATTTCCATCATTTCCATCATTTTCTTTCTCAAGCAATGCTACAGTACATTCCTTGTCCATCACTGTGGCTCACACCCGCAGGTATTCCTGGGGTCAGTCATGAGAAGTGGGGTCGCTGGGGTAGAGGATATGGGCATTGAATTTTTGGAGAGCTATCAACAAATTAGAGAGTTGAATTTGCAAGGAGTGTATCTGTTAGATTGTCTATCCTCTAAATGTTATACTTTAGTAGTTCATTTATTGATTTGTTCTCTGACTCTTTCCCAAAAGAGTTCTAGGAAGCTTATAACAAGAAGCTAATCAAAGAAAGCTGGAAATAAGAAGCACACAGAGAAAAAGCTAGTGCGATAATAATAACAGATGACATGTATTTTTATTTTTTATTTCCTTTTATTGTGCTTTAAGTGAAAGTACTATTCAAATCAGTTTCATGCAAAAACATATGCACTCATTGTCATGTGACCCTGGTTGCCCTCCCCACACTGTGACAGAACACATCTCCTCTCGGCCCAGTATTTTCCGTATCCATTCGGCCAGCTCCTGTTCTGTTCCATCCTTCTCATCTCACCTCTAGACAGAAGTTGCCCATTTAGTCTCGTCTATCTACCTGTGCCAAGAAGGACACTCTTTGCCAGTACCATTTGATCTTACAGTCCAGTCTAATCTTTCTCTGAAGAGTTGTCTTTGGGAACGGTTTTAGTTCTGGGCTAATGGAGAGACTGGGGTAATGTCTTCCAGGGTCCCTACAATCTCCATCAGAGCAGCAAGTCTGGTCTTTATGAACTGAAATTTTGGTTCCACTCCCCACTTCTCTCCCACTCCATCAGGGATTGTGTTGTGTTTCCTGTCAGGAAAGTCATTGATGGTAGCCAGGCACCATCTAGTTCTGGTTTCATGCTGATGTAGTGTATGGTTCATATGACCCTTTCTATCCTTTGCGCTCAAACCTTCCTTACATCTTTGATGTTCTTTATTTTCTTTTGCTCCAGGTGGGTTGAGAAAAATTGTTGATTTTTTGATGGCCACTGTTAGCTTTTAAAATGCCATATACCACTCACCAAAGAGCAAGGCAGAAGATTTCCTTAATGGACTTTGTTATGCCCATTCATCTAGATGTCCCCTGAACCCATGGTGCCCAGACCTGTATTCCTGCCACTCTGCCCCTCGAAGAGTTTAGCTGTATTTAGAAAATGTCTTTGCTTTCGGTTTGGTCTAGTTGTGCTGACTTCTCCTCTACTGTGTGTTCTACCTCCGTTGGCATAAAATAATTCTTGTCTATTATTAGCAGCATATTTATTGATAGATATGAATCTAATGCTGTCATTTTGAGGCCTTTTTTGTGTGTTGCCAGCAATTTCTGTTTCTCTTAATTTTCTGTGTTGAGTCATTTTTATACAGGTATTTTCTTTTCGTCTTTTTCATTGTTGTTGGTTTTGTATTTACAGTGCCTTTATGCATTTCTGTTTTTCTTTTTTTTTTTTTTGATGTGTTGGATGGTTAGCTTCCTTTGAGGTTATCTTAATATTTAGTCCTATTTTTAAAACTATAAAGCCATCTTTTATTTGCTCATATCACCTAACTTTCTCTCTATGAGAAAGACCTCTGACTATGTTATTTAGTTCTTCTTTTTTGTTATAATGTGGTCATGTTTTATGTTATGACATCTCTATTTCCCTATTTCCAGTGTTATACCAGGGATTAATTTTTTATTTATTTTTCATACTAGCCTAACAAGTTTTATTCCTGAGTGTGTAAACCGTTAACATCCTTGACTAGTAGTGGAAAGACGTAAAGTATGAGTCTACCCAAAGGTGCCTTAGAAGGAAGGACTGGTGATCTACTTCTGAAAGATCAGCCGTTTTCAACTACATTAACAAAGTTCTGCTCTGACGAACATGGAGGTTACCGTGAATTGAGGTTGGATGGTAGCTAACAAAACAGAGTGAAGAAGAATTAGTGCATTTGAATTATGGTGTCAGCAAGGGATATTCAGAACACTGTGAACTTCCAGAAGGACAACATACCTGTCTTGAAAGACATACAGCCAGAACAGTGAGTGGAAGTGAGGATTGTGAGACTCTGTCTCTCATACTTCGCACATGTTACTAGGAGGGACCAGTCCCTGGAGAAGAACATCATGCTTGGTAAAGCAGAGGGTCAGTGTAAAACAAGAAGACTCTCAACAAGGTAGACAATGGGCACAGGGATAACAATCATTGTGAGGATGGAGTTGGATCAGGCCGTGTTTTGTTATGTATGTTTTGTTATGTATGTTTTGTATGTGTGTTGTGCATGTGTATGCATGCATGTGTGTTCAAACGTATAAGAAAGCACACAAGGATACAGTTATAGCTATTTCTTAGACAAGGAGACACCTAGCACTATTGGTTTTCTGGGCTTGAAGACTTAGGCCATAGTCTCATGGGACAATATGGTCAACTGGTACAATATAGTTCATAAAGTTTATGTTCAATATCCTAGTTTGGTCGGTACTCTTACAGGTCTTGAAAAGTTGAAACCAGCCATCTAAGATATAACTCTGACTTCTTCTCATTTAGAGCCAAGAGTAAAAAGAAAAGCATAAATATATACAAGAGACTAGTGTACAGGACTAGCACTATACACAACCATGGCCTCATCTACCCTGAGACCAGAAGAAACAGATGTCACCCAGCTACTGCTAATGAATGTTCTGATCAGGGTCTAGAATGGATAGATATTGATAGAACCAGGAAAAATAGTCCAAAAAATTCAAATTATTGAAAATTCCAGACTTATTGGACTGGTTGATACTACAGGAGTGCTTGAGACTATGGTCCTGAGATACTGAATAGGCCTTGATCTAAAATTACTCCCCGAGATCACCTTTTAGCTAAATAACAGATCAGCTCATAAAATAAAGAATATTACCTATGAGGACTGTGCACCTCTAAAAAATCATCTGTATGTGACCCAGTGATCAACAGTTCCTCTAAAGCAAAGGCTGAAGGGTAAAGGGGCTGGGAAAACTTTCTACAGAAGTGACATGTCTAGGAGGGTAATAATGAGAATATTTAAACACTGTAGAAAATGTAAATATTTGAAGTCATTGTTAAAAGGGGAACTTAACTTGTTAAGCTGTGTTAGCATTCATTAAAAATAGAATAAAACACTGTTTAAAAATTATGCCTCCTTTCTCCAGCCAGAGCATTTTAACCCCTCAGCACTATCCCCCCTGCCACAGGTGTCAGGCTCTGTTTTGTGATGTCACAGCTCTCTTGAGCTGCCATTGGCTGGGCAGTACATTGCTGAACAAATAAAGATGAACAGTGTGACTTCAGGGGACGGGTAAAAATAGGTGGCAGTCAGGAGGCCTAGGGTAAACCTCTAGAAGGCTTTCAGATTGGAAGACAACTGGGAGACCACAAGCGTCGACTTACTTACTGAACAACCAACCCCAGGCCCCAAAGACAGGAAACAGGGAAAGGTCTCAGATCAACTCAGGTCCAGTGGAAGGGTTATGCTGAGCTGACTGCATCCAATTGTCCCCTCTTCTTCACCACTGATCCACCCACAACTCTTTCCCTGTCCTTGCCTGGCACAAAACTCTCCTCACCCAGCACCTTTTCTCGTAAAGTGCCTCTTCCCATCAGCTCTCTACCCCCTTACCCCAAACCATCGCCTTTCTGTGATCACCCTGTTGACTTTCCAGGTACTGAAGGCAACCACAGGGATTAAAAAAAAAAAAGTCCCTTGGGAGTGTGAGAAAAAAGTTCTCCCCCAAAACATCTCTGTGCTGATATTTGCATAAGAAAGCCAGAAGGCTGACACTATTCAGCCATTATCATAAGTTTAATAAGAAGCTGAGTCTAAGTGAGGCATGCAAGGACCAAGAGTCCCTGGAGAAAGCCACCACTCCAAGTACTGACCAGAGCTTCCTGTAACTTCAGATCCAGCCAAGAGACCTCCAAATTCTCCGACAACTCTCCAGAGGTCTCAATGCTGGCCAACCAGGTGGAGACCGAATCTTACACCAGTAGGGTCCACCCGTGGAGATGATTGAAATAAAACATCAGGGTGTGGAAATGAGATACATGTGTGTGGGTCTCTGAGTCCTTTGTTAATGGGGTTGGGGAGAGGGAAGGAAACAAGGAGGCAGGAGTGTGAGGAGGGAGGCAGGTGGCGTCTCGCAGGGTTGGAGACCATGCTTCAGGTCCAAAGTGATCCAGACGCTGGGGAAAATGAGTGATGAAAGACTGGATGTGGAAGACAAACTTCACCATTAATAGTTTAACTCATGGACGGGAGGCTGTAACATTCCAAGTCAGGGTGGGGTGTGTGGCATGGCCCTGGACCATTCCTGCAGGAGACCTGCCCACTCAGAACCCTCTCAAATTTCAGCTTCAGAACACTGTCAAGGCTATTCGCGGAAACATATAAACGATTGTGGGGACAGTGCAGGACCGGGCTCGGTTTCGTGCTGTCGCTGTGTGTCAGAATCAACTTGATGGCACCTAACAAATCAACATCTTCAGCCCATATCGCTCCCATTCCACTCCAAGTCCAGTACCCTGGCCTCTGAGCTCACCTCTCTGGGATGCCTACAGCCAGAAGATAATCAGTTATTCTCTAGGAACCTGATTTGGAAGCCAGGCAGCTGTATTCAGCTAGGGTTCTCTGTGGACCTGGGATTAGCAAGTCTGCCCTCCTAAGGCCCAGTAGTCAGCACTTCTAGCGGTCCCTGTCTTGACATCACTCTTTCCCCCTCTCTAGGCCTTAGCTCTCTGGTGTGGACACACCTGCTCCCAAGCCCGAGGTCAGGATCTTCTCAGGCCTCCTGGATGCCTAGGCTCCATAACCCAACCGCCCGCCAGAAAGTTCCAGCCTGGACTACTCCCAAGTCCCTTGCCATCACCTCACTGCTGCCTTGGTTTCCTTGACCTGTCTGAGCTCGCCCACTACAGGAACTGAAGGCTCCCCATGCTAGCCAGCACCCCTTCCTCCTTCCCAGTGAGGCCAGAATTGGCTGAGGGCCTGGAACCCTAGGATTGTCTTGGCTCTGGGCGGGCTCTGGTGATGCCAGGTAAGGGCAGGATCCTGACCAATCATCTCCAGCCTCCCCTGAAGTGCTCCCTGCCCCACCCCTCCAGATCGCAGAGCCTTTCCTCCCACCCACTGCACCTCTGAGTCAGTGGGGAGCAGCTGCAGTGGACCAACCGCCAAGGGAGCGCGGATCTGCGTTCACAGGGCAGCGGTAAGAGAGCCCAGTGTCTGGACACCTTTGTTATAGTACCAGTGGCTGGAAGAGGCTCTCTACAGTGGTGAGTACTGGCAGTCTGGTCCTGACTCATTTACTAAGGCTGAGAGCTCAGCGGCCCCGGCAGGCAACACTGCCTCTCCCTGGCTTTTCTGAGCACTGCATTCCTTTCTTCCCACTAAATCATGTCCCAGAAGGGTAGGATCTGGACTCTAGCCACCAGCACTCCCCACCCCGGGTCTCACTTGTCTCTGCTTCTTTCTTTGCCTTCAGCAGGCCCAACCCTTCCTTAGGGTTTCCCTGCCTCCCTTGACCCTCCCCAAGTCCCCTGGTGAGTCTTCCTGGACAAAGGTAACTTCAGTTATTCTCCACAGGCCTCCAGCTCATTCAGATCCTGGCCTACTGGCAGCCTCGCCCTGCCAAAATTATCTGGAAGGGCGGGGGGAGCTTTTCTTATTTAACATGGAGTTGAAAATTGAAATTTGGGATCTTGGGGGGACCACTTTGAGTTTTTGACAAAGTCAAAAATGTGCCTACTGGGTTCACTTTTGTGCTTTTATACTGATGGAGTATATATCTTAACAACTTAGTTCTATTTGAACAAAAGTAGAAGTATCCAGAAGTCGAAGTACTTAGAGGGAAGAACCGTGAGTGGGCGATGTAGGGACATTTTCGTGAACAAGGATCCCCCAGTTGATGGAGAACTGGTGAGCTCTACAGTAATACACATTGGCTAGTTCTCGTTGGAGATGTTTGTTTGTCAATAAGAAGTGTCCAAAAGAACAAGGGGACCCCCTAGCCACTAGGAACTAATAAACAAGGGGTAGGGCAGGGTAAAGGTATAAAGGATAGTGAGTACCAATAGACTAGTATAAATATGGTTTTCTGTAAGGTCTCTGAGTGGCACAGGTGGTTCCTACCTGTCTACTAAATTTCAGGTTGATGATTAGAACCCTAGAAGTGGTGCCATGGAAGAAAGTTCTAACAATCTGCTTCAGTAAAGATTGCAACCAAGAAAACCCTACAGAACAATTCTACTGTGTATCATATGAGGTCACCATGAATCAGGGGCCAACTCGATGGCAGTGGTTTTGAATTTGGGGGTATTATGGATATAATGATCTTGGGTAAATATGGACTGTATTGTGTACTAGTGTGTTCATATGTTCGTCTGATGTTTTAAGGACTCCAGCAGTCAGAATTCAAGCATGACATCAAGCTCCCAGGAAAGCAGTTTGATTTTCCAGCATGTGGTCCCTCAAAGGCTCGTGCAGCAAATCCATCAGGCTTTCAAACTCTTTGATCCTGATGGAAATGGCAGCGTCCACACTGGATCACTTAGGGCAAGCACTGCCTTCCTCTCCATCTCTGCCTCTTCTTTATCCTCTCCCTGTCTTCACCTGCACACCTCTCTATACTTTTTTCCTACCAAAAAGAACAGGGAAGGATGAAGGTGGGATTTTTCCCTGATGTTGTTTTCTACCTCAAGTGTTACAAAATCGACTGCAGATGTCAATTAGATGGATATTTTAGCGTCTCCCAGTCATTTTAACATTATCGTATAAAACGCCACTTAATGTTGTCCCTGCTGTCAGTTTTGCTCTTGCTAGGCTTGAATCTGCACATTAGGATAATCTCTTGTTTTTATTGTAGGTGGTTTCAAAGGCCTTGGGCTTTGAGCCCAAGAACGAAGAGACAGATAACAGAATAAGCCACATTGATAAGAAAGGTACAGGGAAAATCAACTTTGATTACTTTTTGTGTGTGGCAACTCAGAAAATGGTGAATTAGCTAATTGCATCACCATCTTGTTTATCCATAGTGGTAGGTTAATTTGAATCTAGACAGGGAAGTTATTTCATTAATGTCAAGCCAGTACAAGCTGATGGCTTTACCTGGTATAGAATACTATTTCACACTGACAGTTAGGATGTTTAGATTCTACTTGACTTTCTTCAAGGCCAGAGTCAAGGGGAAGTCATTTTACCCTCTGTAAGATAATAAAAGTAATACTGCTGCCACTTTCTACTGTTCTCTCTCTCCAAGTTAGATCATTGTTATAACTACAATCTGTTTAAAGCTTGTTTCAGGTTCATACCTTAATGCTTCCTTTCCACTCTCTGAGTCTGTAATACCTTTTTTGTGTTTCCCCTCTTTTACTCCCCTGGATGGTGTTTGAACTCCTGTGACATAGGGCCTGGGCCACCAGCAAAACCATGTGGTGAAGAGAATGGGGTGGAGGGAGTAGGGAATGAATCCAAGAAGGTAGCCCCCCAGAACCCCCCAGAGGACCCCCTTGGCTTCAGAATGGGAAACAATTCTGAACAGAAGAAAGAGAGGACCTGGTCCAGGCTTGAGTAAGGTTATTGAACAAGGAGTGATGGGGCTGTATCATGGCTGTGGAGCATGGGTATCTAACAGTCTCCACTCATGCATGCTTACGTTCTCCTTTTAAGTTGAGAAAGATACCAAAGAAGAAATCCTGAACACTTTCAAGTTCTTCAGTGATGATGAAACTGGGATGAAATCTTTTGCAAATCCGAAACACAGGCAAACAGTTGGGCGAAGATGTCACTGATGAGGAGCTTCAGGTCTGTGAGGCATGAAGCGGACCTCAGCTCTCCGAGTTACCTTTATTTCCTTTGCTGTGAGCACCTCTTTGAAGGAAAGAGGTTGTTGTCTTGTTCCTATGTTGCCCTGTGAAGTTCTCCTTTGATAATCTGACAAACCTCTCAACCCCTCCTCCTATAAAAGAAACACTTATGTGGGTAGTTCCACTTACTGTGCTAGGTTTCAGGAACTCCCCAGTCAGGGTGATCTTGGCACTCTTTTCATGTGATATGTGTGACAAAGGATGACTCTGGCACCACAGTATGCTTCAGGAAGCAAGCTTTGTTCACACTGTGACAGCACCTCGAGGTACCGTACTGAACAGTCACTTAGTGCTATCAGAAATTGTTTGCTCTGCCATTTTTTGGTGAGTTTCTGAAGGCATCTAACTCAACTCCTTACTACCACACAGGAAATGATTCATGAGACAGCTAGAGACATAGATGGAGAAGTCAACAAGCAAGAGTTCCTGTGGATCATGAAGAAGAAAAGTGATTCCAATGACAGCCTCGTGTCTCCACAGGCCCATGAAACTGAATCCAGTCCCTGCTTACCCTGGCAAACTGTTTTTGATTACAGCAACTACTCCCCACCACTGATTTTCTTACAGAACTTCAGTAGCAGCCTGAGTCTCTTTTCTCCTTTAGAAGGTAGTTTTTGATGTTCAAGTGCTTTCTAAAACTTCCCGCTGATTGTCTGCATTCCCTAAGGAGAGCTAGAGCACATTAGAGCAGAGAAAATGGAGAAGAGGGTCCAGATGCTTTTGCCCACCTGCCTGTTGGTTTTCCATCATTGCCATCTTCTCATGCATTTCCACCTCCAAGCACAGGCGAGCACCGTATACAAGCACATGTTGTCCCCCGTGGCCACAAGCAACAGACCACTCTTTGCTGCATCTGCTTTTTTAGCTGACACAAGTCTCTAGTTTACTCTCTAGAAAATCTGTTGAACTCCCACTGACATTCTGATGTGTGGTTACTGCTCTTTGTTTTCTCTGAAAAATAAAGTCTTTCTTGTTTTGAATGTTTACTCTCTCAGTTTGAGTTCTTAAACCTCCACTTTGTGCTTAATCTTATAAACTATTGTGTTGAAACAGACAAACAAAACAATGCACTGCTGTCCTGTGGTTTCCAGCTCATAGTGGCCCTGTAAGACAGAGTAAAAACTCCCCCAGAGAGTTTCCAAGGAGCTCCTGGTGAGGTTGAGCCACAATCATTTTGTTTAGGAGCTGTAGCATGTACCCACTGCATGAATGTGTTGGCGGAGCCTGGAAACTACAAAATGCTTTGCCAGGCCACGGACATAAAACGATTTCAACTCTTCACCACTTTCCTGGTGGGAATCTTTTCTTGCCTTCAGGACTCATCTGTCTGTTCCGGTAGCAGAATGTCCATTTTTGCTTCAGCCTAAACAGCACTCTGAAAGTCCTTTTTGGCAAAGCATAAGGCCAGTTGAGAATCTCCGTTGTGGTTTGTGCTTAGATCAGAGACCCCCGAGTAGTAAATCGGCCACCCTGCTGAGTTAACTTACTTAAAGTGTATCATAAGGGCTCCAGAGTTTCATCAGACTCTGTCCCCTCCGCTAGCCCCTGTTCTGGCCTGAATGAGACGCACCTGTGAGAGGTGCCAGCCCTGGTAGGTAGCATGACAATCTCTGCTCTGTGAGGGTGGAGAACAAGAGTTTCCTCAGACCTGAGAAATGGAAAACCGCAACAAGGATGGTATCCTCCTTTGTGCACAGGAGCACAGAGGGAGGACAGTCCCATGCTCCCTGTGGGCCCTGGTCCTAGGGTTGCCAGATTCAGCTAGCAAACTAGGATATTCAGATAACTTTGAATTTCGGATAAATAATGAATGACACTGTAAGGATATCCCCCCCCCGGAGTTTTTGTTATGTGTTTGTTGTTTACCTGAACTGGCAAATTCCAGTTAAACTGGGTGTGCTGTATTTTACCTGGGAATCCCACTCAGGAGGCATGCTTGAGAGTCCCGCCTTGGGCCTCGTCCTTGGACACCAACAGTCTCCAGGACTTTTCCACAGAATCCGTATGAGTCTTCAACAGAGAAGTGCTTGTTCACACTCTTTGCCTGTTGTTTAATTGGGTAATTTGTCTTTTTGTTGTTGAGATTTTGTAGCTAACACTTATTTTCAGCACTTACTCTGCGCCAGACACTTTCCAAGTTCTTTAAGTGTATAAACTCGTCTATACTTCACAGTCTTATTTAACCATAAACCCAGTGTCGTGGAGGTGATTTTAACTCAGAGCAACCTTATAGGACAGAGTAGACTTGCCCCATAGAGTTTCCAAGGAGGAGCTTGTTTGGCTTCGAACTGCCAACTTTTTGATTAGCAGCAGTAGCTCTTAAAATCTATGCACCAGGCATCCCACTTTCTTGTTAGGCAGATATTACTAACACTCTCATTTTAGAGATGGGGAAACTGAGGTACGGCTAATAGGAGGAGGGACAGGAATTACCTTAAGGCCTTTGGCTTCTGAGCCTGCATCCCTAACCAAGATACCACCTGGCTTCTGGGCTATAAAGTGATATGGAAGAAAGAAACAGGTAAATACCTGGCTGACAGCCAAAAAGATTGGTGGTTCAAACTCAGCTAGTGGCTCCACGGCACAAAGACTTGGCAGTCTGCTTCCGTAAAAACTCTAGCTCAGCAAATGGATCATGTCTACTCTGTTGTGTGGGGCCTTTATGATTCGAAACACACTCACTAGCACCCAACAACACCAAGAGCCGATGGGAGAATAGTGGCAAGGACCTCCTTTCTTTTGGATGTAAGGGGAGGATACCTCAGAGGAAGTGGCTTTTGGGAAGAGGTTGGTAGAAGAGAGGGAGTCAGCTGTGCATAGTTGGGTGTGTATGTGGAAGTTAGGAGTTAGAAGGAAGAACTCTTCCAAACTACCTGTGGTAGGTGAGGCTTTGGGGAATTTGCAGAAGGGAAAGAAGTCCACTGTGGCTAGAATCTTGTGGATGGGAGCTGCCTTTTAGACCTGGTACAGTGCCTGATGTATCATCAGAAGTAATGAGAGGTTAGCTCCTGCTATCTCTTTCTAAGACCTGATCATAAGAACTGGGCATTCAGAGGGATTAGTTTCACTGTCCTAAGCTTCTGGGCAGACACAGGAGAACTGTTACTGCGCCTCAGTAGTAGGAGCAGAGGCCCTGCTTGGTCTTCCTGCAGGGTCACGGGTCATGTGGGGCCTCCTACTGCACTTACTGTGAAATCCTCAGGGGCTTCAGGCCCTCGAGGCCACTTACTCTGTCACATCCGCTGCCTCTGTTTCCCTTCTTTGCCGTGATCCCCAGAATGGGAAGAAGGCAGCTCCTACCTGTTTTCCAAGCAGAGCAAATACAGCTCCCTTACAACTGGTTCCAGGGTCATCCTTCAAACTGTCCCCACAGCCCTTGTCATCATCTCAGCCGTTTGCATGATTGCTGAGTTCCACACCTGAGTGGTGAGAATTCTGTTCTCAAACTGATAGAAATGGAGCCTTGCCTTCTTTCTCTGGACACTCCCATGTCAGCCGAGACTGCTCCAATTTTATGGACTCCACGGCAACTTACAAGGGGCAGTAGTGGTTCAGTGGGGGAATTCTCACCCTTCATGTGGGAGACTAGGATTCAGTTTTCAGCCAGTGTGAACCTCAAGGGAGTTGAGGGTCTACTTGTCGGCTAGTGTAGGCTCACTTGTTGCTGGGATGCTGAATAGCAGAGCTTCCAGACCAAGACAGAGTAGGCAGAAAGGCCTGGCAAACTGTTTGTGAAAATCAGCCAGTGAAAACTCTACAATTCACAATGGTCTTACCTGCAAATCGTCAGGCAGATGGTGCAGGTTCACCAGCTTTTCGTTTAGTCAAGAGTCAGGCACTGATTCGACAGCTGCTAACAGTGACAACAAAGTGAACTCAGATATTCCCCTGGTGAAGGTAAAAAAGGTCTCCTCTCATTCTGGCCATTCTATGACCTTGACTACACGATATAAGCCATCCTGCCTGGAAGTCGGGGAGCGATCCCTCGGAGATCTAGTCCCATTGGCTTGGCAAACTCACAGCTCTTTCTTGCAACACCGAGTGAATTAAAATCTCACAGCCACATCTCTTGACTTTACAGAGATGGCAAGTATAGGCAATCTTTGTTGCAAAATTCGTTCATTAAGCAGCTATAGTGTTGAGCTCTGTCTGATGGCTTGGCACTGAGGAAAGCAATGGGGAATCAAAAGGGAAGCTGCCCATGGCAGCATTTGCCCTACAGAAGAGGAGAAAGATGGGTCAGTAGCCAATGGATACATGTTGGCATAAAGGCCATCCAAGTTACATGCCAGCCACCCTGCAACCTCTGAAGGCTCCCAGTCCTCTTTGTTTTTGTTGCTTAGTTTCCAGTGCTGCAAGGAGCAAGCTTTAACCATGATCTTGGAGTTAAGTTGGGCTCGACAGATGAAGACAAGAATTCTGAATTAGGCTTTCCTTCCTGAGACCTCAGGATGATTCATGGAGCTTTATCTTGAATGCCAACACTGGCACTACACATATGTGCCTTGGGAATGTTACTAACCCGACTGTGACTTTGTCTTCTCCTCTAATCAGGTCGCAATAGTACCCACCCCACAGGGCCACAGTGAGATTCAGAAAAGTTAATATGTGGAAAGTAATACGAGAGTGCCTTCAAGCATACACGTGTATTGCTGAAATTATTTGTCATGGGGGGAAGGAAAAGATGGAGGAGAGAGGAAGATGTGGGATGCAGAGAAACCTGGATCAGATCAGAGCATTTCCTTATCATTAGATATCTCTTGGTCGTCCACTATGTGCCACCCACGTTCCAGCTGTTGAGGACAATACAGTGGACAAGGCAGAGACAGTTATTGGCCCTAGAAGCTTGGTGAAGGAAGTAGTTCATCAAGCAGTTGCACTGTGGTCTCAGCACAGAACCGGGAATTTCAAGGAGCCCAAAAGCCTAGAGCAGGAGTCCAGAGGACACAGTCTCTGCCTGCCTGCCTCCCTTCATCTCTGAGAGGTCCCAGCAGCCTGATGGGGCCCCCTCAGTCTACCCTGGGCTGGGTAGAACACTGATGTGCCCAGAAAGCACCTCGTGGCTCTGTTTGTCTCACAGCCCAGGACGCAGAGCCATGGTGATGCCAGGGGTGCAGCTGGGACCCACTCCATGTACTGGTAGGCAAGCATACTTCTGGAAAGCCTTTGCACTGGGAAGACTGTATCCAGACCAAATCCTGTACGTGATGTGAACACCTTCTGTTTTCTGAAACAAACAAAGCTGTCTTGGAAGAAGTACAGCCAGAATTCTCCTTAGAAACAAGGATGGCTCACTTCGTCTGGACAAATCATCAGGAGAGATCAAGTCCTGGAGGAGGCCATCAAACCTGGTAAAGCAGAGGGTCCGTAAAAAAGAGAGACCCTCAAAGACGTGGACTGACACAGTGGCTACAGCCATGGGCTGAAGCACAGCAGTGATTGTGAGGATGGTCAGGACCACAGGAGGTCATTAGGAGTCAGAGCCATGATGACGATGGCACCTAACAACCACTAACATTATTCCAGATAACTCAAGATGCAGAATAGCACCAGAGACCAGGGTGAACACGGCTGATGGCCACACTGCCAGGGCTTTGGAATTCTGTCTGTCTCTTGTCACCTTGTCTTCCCTCCCACCGTTCTGAGTGGGGAGGCCACAGGAATGAGACCTGGATTGGGTCCTCAGCCCCAGTGAGCCCAGCCCTCTGCAGGAGAGAAATACCCTTTGGCAGGAGAGATGCCTGCTGGCCTCCTTCAGGCGTGTCCGCGATGCGCTCCCGCCGGCAGTAGGGGGCAGCAGAGAACAGCGAGAAGAGCAGGACAGCACCTGAGCCCCACAGAGCTGATCAGAGCCTGCCTGCAGATGCATATGGAGGCTACTGGTGGATTCGGCGAGCTACCCCTTCTGAGCCCTAAGTGCAGCCACAACTGAGGGCCGTGGACAGCCTCTCGAGCAACCTGGAAGAAGCGGGCCAGCCCCGAGGTCGCGGCGGGAGGAGCAAGAGGTTGAGGCTGGGGCTGCAGGAGAAGGAAGGTGGGAAGGCGCCACGTCTGGGCACAGAGGACACCAACCCAGACATGTGGCTATGGCACCGATGTAAGGGGGGCACAGGCAGGGGAGGGGGCTGTGGTTGGGGTGCAAGCGATGTTTCTGCCTTGGCTCAGGTGGAAGCTGATAATTGGGTCCCAATTCCTGACCAAGAGATGGTGACAGCTGTGAGGGGACCTTCTAGGCAACTAAGTGTCTAGTGTTTGTGTAGTGCTGGCTTGTTTATGTAGTTTATGTTTATGTAGTGCTGACTTCCTGCTTCTTCCAGGACCTCGCTGACTGGGGGCCCTTCACCCCCTTGATTTGGAGGGAGGCTAGTTGGGAAGGGGTGCTCAGTGTCCTGGGGAAACAGAGAGTGGGGAGTGAGGAGCCCTCACCATGCACTCCAGTCCCGGGGAGAGCTGCTTGGTCAGCCTCTCTTGATTTGGCTGGCTGTGTCCTTTGTGCCTCTCTCCTGGTAAGGTAACAGGTTTAGGTGGGGACATACCTGGGCACCTGGCTTTGCCGAACCCTGCTCTGCTCATCTACGTGGGTTGGCCGGGGGTCTGCAAGCCCCTCACCTCCTCCCCTTTCCTTATCTCGCTGCCTTTCCTTGTGGGCCAGTGAGAATTGGTAGAGAAGGCATGTGTCATTCCTGTCCCCCTTCCTTCCCAGAGGGACAGAAACTGTCCCCCTCCCTTCCCAGAGGGACAGAAGGCAAAGCTCCTGGCACCCCCTCCAGTGCTGCCCCATTCTGGACCCTGTTGGCAAGGGTGCATGTGAGGGTGTAGTGGACATGCATGCATGTGGGAGCCACTACACGTGTGGGTGTCTGTGCTCCTTGGTTAGCTGGACCTGGGTCTTCACCTCCTGGTTCTACACCAACTCTTTCAGCTATGACCTGTCTGCCCTTGCATTTGCAGGGCACTTGGAGTCCAGAGGAGGGCTGGCTGGACAGCTTGTCACCCTTAGTGAGGGCTGCCACCTTGATGGTTTTTAATGGATAAAGGGGTGACCTCTCTTCTCTTTGCAAAGGATTTCATTCTTCACCATTTCCTTGGCTGAGCTTATCTTTAAAAGTGGATTTATCACTAATGAGCCCCACATGGGAGAATTCTTGCTTGGGAACACAAACCTGTTTAGGCACCAGCTGGCATGCTTCTCCCCCCATAGGCATGGCACCCAGCTGACCTAGAAGCTGTTAACTTTCTAATCTCCCTGATGACTGTGATTGTTTTGGGGGCGTGGCCCACCTGAACACCCAAACCTGATGAATCTGTCTGAGATGCCAGGGGGAGGGAAGCAGTGCTTCTGAATGATTATGGGGAGGACACGTCACCACAGGAGGTGAAGGGAGTAGCTTAGTGATTGAGGTGACAGAAGAGGAGGCAGGGCTGAACACAACTGGGGGGATGTGCGTTGTGGTGAAACATGTTGTCGGCAGTCCCATCCTAATCCCTTCTATCTGATGTGCAACTCTGCTGAAGACCAAGATACTAGGGTAGTCCCTCCACTGGGTGCCCTGTGGTGGTTTGGAATGTGCAACTGGAGCCAGACCAATTGGGTTGGAAACCTGGCTTTGTTTACCGACCTAAGGCAAATTGCTTAACCTCGCTGAAATTTAATCTCCTGCTCTGTGGAATGGGTACGTTCTGAAGATTTATTTAATGAAGTCATTGTTGTGAGATTAGGTAAGGTAGGACCATAGAGACAGAGTCCCTGAGTAGTACAAACAGTTAAGGTTCTTGACTGCAAACTGAAGGGTTATAGGTTCGAGTCGACTCAGAAGTGGAACCGCAATCTGCTTCTGAAACATCAGCCACTGAAAACTCTACATGGAGCACGGTTCCGTTCTGATACACACTGGGTCACCATGAATTGGGGTCAGCTTGCCTGCAGCTCTTTATTTGATCTATGGAAATCACTTAGCATCATGCCTGTCACATAGTGGGTGCTTAGTATGGATGTTAACTCCACGTAGCTTGCTTGGTTTTGTGTTTGCTTCTGGAGTGCATTACAAGGGACACATGTCTTAGGCCAAGAATCTGCACGGTAAATGTTTTCTGGAGGTTCAAAGAATCGTATGTAGATAATGGAATCCTTTTAAAAGGCAGAAACCCCACTGAATGTTTATGATCCACAAAAGGAAATGGAATCCCACTTACTTGGTATATCTAGAGTAAGCAAGTTTTGTACAGAGGCTGAGGTGTATTAGTGGTTATCAGGGGTGGGAAGGACAGGGGGACTCACTGCTTAGCAGACCCTGAGTTCCTCTGAATTGTAATGGAAAAATCTGGAAATGAGTAGTGGTGATGGTTGCACCACATGGTGAGTGTGATTAACGTCACTGCATTTTAAGTGTGAAGAATATTGAAATAGCGAATGCTTTGTTATGTATGTATTTGCTGCAATAATGGAATGGAAATCTCAACCTTTGAAGGCTTACATAGCAAGTGGACAGACCCTGTCCATTTCCTAGCTCTAGATATGATCCTTTGGAGGCAGGCATGTAAATCTCCGGGTATAGTAGCCCTTACACTGTTGGCATCTTGGTTTTCAAGTTTAAAGGTTGGCTAAAGTCTGGCATAGCCCAGAAGGCCCATAGGACAGGCTTCTCCTCCTTTTTCAGCGTCTATGGGAACATTCTCTTTGAAGAACCTGAGAAGCAGTTTCAGGTTGGAGTGTGTAGCAGCAGCTCTTTCCTGGAGAAGGAGAGCCCATTTCTTCACTTGCAGCCATGTCTAAAGGGATCAGGAAAAGTGAGTGTTTTCCTAGGAGAATCCATCTGCGTAGACCATTAGTTTGGCAGAAATGCCAAAACAGCCTTGTTCTCCAGAAGCTCATTATTTGGGACTCAGATCCCTCTGGAAATTTCTCTGCAGAATCTGTGTGGGCAGTGCCTGACCCCCCAGACTGCATCTGGATATCTGTAAGTGTAAAATGCCCTTTGTGATCGTGGGGCTGGCTCTCTGCTGGCTGAGATTAAAATGCAGCTGAGAGCCCCTCCCCCTTTCTGGGGGCTGCCCTTGTCATTACAGAGGTGATTGCTAGAGGATGCTTTGGAGAGGTTAACTGGAACCCCAGAAGCCCACTCAGTGGTAAAATCTTAACTGTTGCAAGGAGGACAGGTGACCAGTGGGAGTCTACCAATGCCTGGATTTGACGTTTTCTTACTCCAGGGCCACTGCTCTTGGTGCAGCAGAGAAAAAGTGATCTCCCACAGAGTCTTTAGGGACCCATTTACAGTGTGGTTCCTGGATCGTGCAGATAGTTAATGCACTCAGCTACTAACTGAAAGATTGGCAGTTCAAGTCTGCCCAGGGGTGCATTGGAAGAAAGGACTGGTGTTTCCTTCTGAAAAGATCAGCCACTGAAAATGTTTTAGAGCACAGTTCTATTCAGACACACAGGGAGTTACAATGAGTTACAGTCAACTTGACAGCAACTTTTTTTTTTTTTTTTTTTTAACAAAGATCCTGGTGTGAGTCTGATCCTCCAGCTCTTGCCAGTGGAAGAAGACAATCTTTCCCCAGAAACTGCATCAGCCTTCATTACTTGCTCAGTCACTGCTAATTTTTCAAAAAAATACTGGTATTTTGTGGATAGACACAAGAGATGCTGCTTTACACGTTACAATGCATAGAACAGGCTCTACAACCAACAATGACTGTGCTCAAAATGCCCAGGGTGCTGAGGCTGGGAAACCCTCTTGTAGCCCAACATCAGCAAGAAACTGTAAAGCTCTACATCTGCCCTGTGTCTCTACAGGGAAGCTCAATGCCGACGACAGTCTTCCCAGTCCAGTCCCAAGCTCAGGTACTCTTAACTGGGGGACCCAGAGGGGAATTTCAGGAATCCTGATGGCTTATTACCTTTGAAAGTTGTATTCTGCCCAGCAATCACCCAGACATCTACATCAAGCTGCTTGATTCTGGAGAAACAAAGTCCTGGTGATCTGCTTCTGAAGCATTACTGTTTTGAAAACCCTATCAAGCGGAATTGGACTCTGCAACACAGGGGGCTGTAATGAGTCGTGATTGACTTAACAGCAACCGGTTTTATCTATTTATTCATTTTAATTGGGTCCTCTCCTCAAGGCTGCTTTTGTTCTTGGCTTTCTGTTGGGAAAATGTCGGTCATGCTGTCTACTGCAGAAAGCCCTGATTTTTGCACAGACGTGGTTTGGTCCTAGTCCCTGGGTGGTACAAATGGTTAAGCATTTGACTACTAACTGCACACATTGGTGGTTCAAATCCATGCAGGGGTGCCTAGGAAGACAGGCCTGTCAATCTGTTTGCAAACACCACAGCCTTGAAAAGCCTAAGGAGCACAGTTCTACTCTGTAACACAGGAGGTCACCAAGTGTCAAAAGTGATTTCACAGCAATAGGTAAGTTGGATGCTGAATGGAACTTGGTATCAAACACCTACCACTGCAAATGAACTCTGCCAGTCAGTGGAATGACTATTCACACCACTGCCACCCTGCCTACTGGTGGGCTCATAGAGAAGGGCTATGGGAGCCCCTTGTGTAATCTGTGGGGCAGATGTATCTTTGATGACGTTTATCTTTGATGACCAACCTCATAAAGGGAAGAGTAGAGTAGAAAGGGGCATCTGCACAGACCCATCTCTGGAGTTCAGCTTATTTTGAAATTAAATAAGGTGATGGGGGATCCTTTCTGGTATTTTCTTTTACATGGAGAGCTCAGGTTCCTTAATGAGTTGTTATTCTGACCTCAGATACTTACAGATCTAGCTGAGCAGTTTCAAGGAAGGGGCAGTTGCTACCATCTCTCCACGCAGGCCTTGACTGATCAATGCAAGGCTCTTTACCTACTGATTGGCCAATACACACACTCCTGGATGAAAGCACAGAGTGTAGACATGGTTCACAAAGGGTTGAGGACATTTTTTTGAGGGTGAGGAAAGTGATCTCAAACATGGTGAGGCTTCAAGGGACTTTTGCTTGTTCCAATAGGTTGGCAGGGTGGCAGGGTCTAGCCTGTCCAGTGAGCAAACATCTTGAGAGGGTGGCCTGAGACACTGTCCATAAAGAAGTGTTTGTGGAAGGCAGAGGGGAGAGAGGATGAACATACTCCCACCATGGGCTCCAGCACACAGTTCTGTGATTCGTTGCACAGGGCCCCAAACTTAGCCCACGCTTGTCTTCCTTCTCAGTCAGCGATGAGTCCTGCAGGACACTGTGTTCCTTTTCTATTTCTGTGTAACAAGTTGCCAAAAACTCAGGGACTTATAACAATGTAAGTATATTATCTCTCTGTTTCCAGAGTCTGGACATAGCTTCGGTACTGTTTGATCCCTGTCTTCCTAATGGCTGTCAATCAAGGGTTCTGCTCAGCTACGAGAGGCAGGTGCCATGCCCTGGCATGATCCCCTCTTTACAACATGGCAGTTTGCTCCTTCAAGGCCAGACGAGAGAGCATTTGCTCCAGCTTCAAATCTCTCTGCCTTCTTCCATGTCTGACGTTTAGAACCTCTTTTATAAGGGCTTAACTGCTTAAGTCAGGCCCACTGAAACTCAAGGGGAAGGGCTTTACAGAGCATATCCACCAGAAGGTGTCAATCTTAGGAGCCAACTTAGGATTGATTCACTTCTTTCTAGAGCTTCTATGGTATTACATTACATGGAAAAGAAAAACAAGAGGCCAGCTGCTTTCTCTTGATATTCCCCATCCTGGGAAAGCACGAGAGCTGTCAAGCAAAGTTTTCATTGGCTTTGAAACTGGATTAGGCTGTGGTAAAACAATTTCAGCAACCTTGGAAGACAAGACTTTTTCCCTTGGTTCTTTCTCTTTTTCCCCCTAGAATCTTTGCTGGGCCCTCAAATCAGTCTGTCTGAGAAGAAGAGGTAGTTTTGGGGTCTCAGCATCTGGATTGGCCTTAAGAGAGAGTGAGTAAGCAGTGAATGTCTATGTCTCTGTCTGGCCAGACTTCCTGATAACCCCTCTGATGTGATTGGTTATGTACGCCGGAAGTTATTCTGAAAGCCTTTCATCATTTGCTGGGTCTAAAAATTTATATTTCCTCTTTCCCTACTTGGTTTGCCAATTGTTTTATGGGACTTCACCCAGAGGGGTCCTTAACAGAAAGTGGGTCTGAAACTGTCCCTGTCTGTTTAGGAAAGGAAGTCGCTTGCCTTAATGACCCCTATTTGTCCACTGTGACTCCCCTCCTCCAAATCCTGCATTGATCAAGCCATAAAAACAGGTAATAGGCATCTTCTGTATGTCTGGTATGTGCTAGATGTTGGCAATAGCTAGATAGCTACAGTGTGGTCACTGTGCTCTAAATGATATCGGCTATGACGCAGGTGTGTGCAAAGGACTGAAAACATCGAGGCAGGTGGTATCCTTTAAGAAATATGTAAGATTTCAAGGATGCGTGAACGGTGGCAGCGTTTCAGGCCAGGAGGACAGTTTGTACAGAACACAGAGACTGTCAAAGAATATCCTGTGTTTGAGGAATACTTAGTGATGTTCTGGGAAGCTACAGCATGGGGGTGTGAGTGGGGGTGCTCTTCTGGGAGACTGGAACGGGACAAGGAGTACCAGATTTCAGCGGGCCTTGACCATTGGCAATTTTTGTTTCACACAGAGGAAGTTGCTGACCCAGTTTCAGCTGGGCAGGCTCATAATCAGATTGGTATATTAGAAAGAAAATTGTAGGTTTTTTTATGAGATGCCAAGGAGGTGACAGTAGTTTTCACTGAAGATGTTTTTAAGAAAAAATAATGCATCGACCAGATGATGAGGGACCACAGCCTTCAGTATGGATTACACCCAACATCAAGAAAACAAAAATCTTCTCAACTGCATCAGTAAACAACATTGTCATAAATATAGAAAGGATTGAGCTTGTCAAGGATTTCATTTTACTTAGGTCCACACTTAGTGCCCATGGATGTGGTGGTCAAGAAATCCAAAGACCCATTGTTTTGGGAAAATCTGCTACAAAGTATCTCTAAAGTATGCAAAAGTAAAGATGTGACCCTGAAGGCTAAAGCTCGCCTGACCTAAGCCCTGATATTTTCAATTGCGTCATATTCATGCCAAAGCTGGACAACAAAAAAGACAGAAGAATTGATGCCTTTGAATGATGGTGTTGGAGAAGAGCATACCACAGATGTAGCACTCAACCACTATGCCACCAGGGTTTCCAAAGAGTTCAGTATGCACTGGTAAATGCAGGCTTTCACTAGGCATTTGGTTATAGGAATATGGAGATCAAGGCAATAGAATTTTTTTTAGTCCAGAGTGTATAGATGGTATGTGTGGCCTGAATGAAATCCTCTAGGACAGTGTAGCCACAGGCTACATTCGGCTGGTCTGAATTGAGATATAGTGTAAGGATAAAATACACACTGGTATTCAAAGACTTCATGTGACAAAAAGTGTAAATTATCCCATTAGTACTATTTTTTATCCTTGATTACATGTCAAAATGCTAATATATGGCATACACTGTGCTGGACAAAATACATTATTGAGTATAATTGCACCTGTTACTTTTTAAAAAAATTTCTTTAACTGCCTACTAGAAATTTCAAGGTTACATATGCAGCTTGTATTTTTGGCTCCTGTGAACATTTCTTTTTGATAGAGATGGTCTAGGAAATTATTTGAGACAAAGGAGAGGGACAAAGACAGAGCCCTGGGGTGCTACAACGTTTCAAAAGCAGAGGAAGGTGAGAGTTCCGGCAAAGGAGACTGAGAAGGAACAGCCTATAAGATAGGTGGAAAATTAGGGGAGTGTGGGATTCCCAAAGGCAAGTGATAAAATTATTCAAGAAAGAAAGGAGTGGCCAACTACGTTTGATGATGCTGTGACGTCAAATCATCTCTCGCTGGCTTGCAAAGCAGCTTTGATGTTGTGGTTTGGAAGCAGTTTGGTTTAGAAGCCTGGTTTAAAATCGTTCCTGAGAATAAGAAGTGAGGATGTAAACTCAGTGAATAGAGATATCTCTTTTGTTTTTGCTTTAACGAAGAGCAGAGCAATGGAGTGGTAACAGGAAGAGGATTTGAAAGCAAGGAGAGATTTGTGTGTTCTGCTGCAATTGTTGGTTTCTTTGTTTAGTTGGGGGAGAGAGTTCATATGTTCTAATTGATTGACTGGTGGTGGTAATCGTCCTCACTGACTCTCTTTGTGTGTAGTCTCAAGTTCTCCTTAGCCTCAGAGTCCACTGCCACTACTTTCTATCTATGGAGATGTATAAGTAGCTTGTGGCTGGAGAGAAAGGGAAGATGGATCTGGAGCCCACCTATATGAAACAGGCGTGAAAACTTGACTCTGTTTGGGAGCACACCAAATCTGGTGTGGCCGGTATGGTGGAGGAGGGAAAGTTCTAGAACCTCCTTAACCCCACTTGATAATACTTCAGTTAGTCACATCAAGACCCCTAGCAGAGCTATCATGGGGTAGGGGTAAAGTCTCTGCTTGCCTCTCTAAGCCTTCTTCTTTGTACCAGATTGAAACTCAGTATGGTTGATTTTGACTCACAGCAACCCTAAAGGACAGAGTAGAACTTCCCCCACTGGATTTCCAAGGAGCAGGTTTTGGTTATCAGCCAAGCTCTTAACCACTGCATCACCAGGGCTGGGTTCTATATACAGTAGTACTGATACAGTTATGGTGCATAGCACCCTTTCCCTGAGTCATGGTGTTTATCAGCCCCCTACCACAACCACCACACACACTCCCACATTGTCATTTCTGGGAACCTTTCCATATCATGACATAATGATCTACCTTTATGGATTGAATGTTTAGATTTCTTCGTAGTGGTTTGGTTTTGAGTGGTAATTGCCTGTAGGTTAAAAAAATGCTATGTGATAAATTATGCTAATGGTGTCACATGTAGATCAGGGATGATAGTCTTGTTTCCAATGTCCTATCTGCACTGAATTTGAAAGTGCTGGAAAGAAAGACCCTGTTGTCAAAGCTAAAAAAAGTGGCTCAAGAAAACATATCAAATTTACATACCTATCTATTTCTAATTTTCTATACTATTAAATGCTGACTGAATTTATTGAGGGGCCACTTGAGCAACTGTTTAACTCTCAGTTCAAAGATGTTTTATATTTTGTCCTTAACATTTATATGGGTGCAGGATCAGACAAGGACAAAGTCCAACTTGGTTAATGCAGACCTTTATTAGGATTCTGAGAGGAGGATTTGTATGAAGTTTTTCTCAGGGGAAGATGCACTAGATTGGTTACTTTACTCCAGTTGTGGGTAAGATTAGGTTAAAAAGTCTAGACTGCATGATTTTGACAAGATCTATGGTCACTCTACTTGCTAACATAACAAGTGCTTCAAGTGAGATGTCCACTAGTTCCAGAGATACAAATCCTATGGAACTTACTTCAGTGAATCCATATGATCTGTAAGCTCCGCATTCTTTTAGTTTACTCTTAAGAGCCAGTAAGGGAGCAGGGAAAAGGTTATCGTCAAATTAAAGAATTCTCATGTTGCACTGTACATACGATTAGACAATCTTTTCTTTCAGGTCTGAAAGGTGGAAAACTTGAGCCAGTTTAGGTTTGATGGAGCCAAATTCTAAACCAAAGGAGTCTCAGTGTCATTGCTTTCATTTATCCATCCATCCTTGCGTGCGTCCATGCATCCGTACACGCATCCATCCATCATCTATCTCTTTACTTTCAACCATGTTGAACTCGTAGTACCCTGGACAGGGCTTCCACCTGTGGTCTTCTGAACAAGTAAGTTACTGTTTTCTTGACAGGACTCACAAGTTTTGTGTTTTCTTTGTTTCATTCAAGGGTGCCACCCCTGCAAAGGAAAGTCAACAAAGCAATTTAGTTTCCACTGTCTTTAGACAGGAGAAAATGGCAGAAAAATTTTACCAAAGCAGGTAAAACCTCAGTTTCCCTACCACCAACAGAAAATCCTGGCACAATGTTGTGAAACTTAAAATTTCAAGCTCAGGCAATCCATGTCTCTTGGGCTCAATAACAGCATCATGATTCTCTTGTGTCCCTCCAATTAGATATGCCAAAGCCAAGTGCCGTCAAGTCAGATCCGACTCATGGCGACCCTAGGGACGAGGGTAGAACTGACCCTCAGAGTATTTATGGAGTGCCTCTTTTAGGAAAATCAATGATTATGGGTAAAATAAATCCAGTGTATTACTCTGAGAGGGTCCTCCTGTCTTTTACCCAGCTGAGGGAGCTACATAGGCACAGAACTGTGATTGCTTCTTGAAATGCACCTGTGGCTAGGTATGCACGAGGTAAGTTCCAACTCACTTTCCAGTTCACAAAAAAGCAGTGTTTTCTCACTTTCTGTATTCCCTACAATGTAACTACTAAAAATAATCCACTACAAAAGCCTAGAGTCCCTGGGTGGCACAGACGTTGAAGCACTTGGCTACCACCGGACAGGATAAAGGTTTGAACCCATCCAGAATTGCCTTGGAAGAAAGGTCTGGCAATCTGCTGTTAAAAGGTCATAGCCATTGACAATCCTCTGGAGTGCAGGTCTACCCTGAAACACATGGGGTTGCCATGAGTTTCACTTGACACAATAGCAACTGGTTTATATTGGCCTAGTGTATTGAATTGACCCCGTTTTTGACAAAATGCCAATGTCTTATTTCAGAGCATTGTTTCACACCTTCTGTAGTTGAACAGGAAGGTGAGAGTTAGGTAAACAGTGACCACTGAAAAAATACTGTGCCAGGATACAGTAGAAGGTGGTCTTACCAGTAAGGTATATATGACAGATAGTGATTTTTTTCATTTGCTTGTTTTTGTTTTATTCCTCCAGTTGAAGAGAGGGAAAGAAGGATGGATCTGTATGGAGCCAGCTTTTTCCTTTCATCCTTTACCTTTAGGGCTTTCAACTACTTCATTGGATTTAAAACCCCGAGTGAGAATTTGCATTTCTAACAGGTTCCCAGGAAGTTATATATAATAATCACCTGCGGATCTTGTCCAAATGTAGATTATGATTCAGTACATCTAGAATAGAAAGGCAAAGTCTCAGCAGGGAAGTTGTCAGAAATGTAAGTTCTCAGCAGGGAGAGAAATGGTTTCAAGCCCTGTCTCCCTTAATCTCCTTCATGCAGAAATCATAATGGGAATTTAAGCATTCATGGCCTGACTTGCTAGTTGTCTTAATGGCCTCATAGGGCACCATACTGTTGTGGAGTGGTTCTCAATCATTGGTGTGCATTAGAATCACCTGGTCAGCTTTGTAAAGTTTATAAATGGTCATGGGTCCGTCCCTGGAGACTCTAATTGAGTGATTCAGGAAGTAGGCAAGGCATTGATAGTTCCTTTATGTGCCCTATGTGATCCTTCTTTTTGTTATTATGATTGAGTGAAAATGTACATTCCCATATAAATTTGCTTGCCCACCTGTGTGCAGCTCCCGTTGCTCTCCCTGCCCGGTGACAGCACACTCTTCCTCTGTGTTCTGTACATATCATATCCTCCTAACAATCTCTTATCCCCTCCTCTCCATCCTCTCCCCTGCCTCCAGTAAGAGATCAGGAAGATGACATCCTATAGATGCATAGAGTCATAAAGTGCCCGCACGATATGGTTACTCTGTGTTGCCAAGTCCAATCCATTCGTTTCCGAAAAGTTGATCTCCATTATGATTTATGAAGAGGGGCGGCATCAGGACCAGGGGCCATGCTCGAAGCCCCCAGACCATCAATTGCGGCCTTTTATTGGAGATCTCAGGGTGCACCCCTATTTACTCACTTGTTGCCAGTGAGACTCAACTTTGTGAGCTCCATCGTGGCTAACACGGGTGGTGGCTGGGCACCATCCAGTTTTTCTGGTCACGAGTTGATGTAGAGACCCACTCCTACGGGTCTCTCTGTCTTCTGGATTCTCTTTTCCCCATGTCATTCTTGTCCTCGGTGACCATCAGTTCCTGTTGAGTTGAGACCATTTGTTGTACCCTCAGATGGCAGCTTGGCAGCATGTAAGACCCCAGATGCCACTCACCAATGAGGAGTGCAGGGAGTCCTCATTAGCAAAACACTTGCTGAGCCAACTGGCCTCGATTTTGCCTGAGAGCATGGTCCCTGGCCCCCCATCAGAGATACTCTGTCCTTGCAATATTGGGTTAAGATGGAAGGAGTACTCGAATTGTCTTGAAGTCGAGTTATTACTAATCTTCTTTCTAATGTGTGCTGTCACCGATTTCACTCAACCAAATTTTTATTAACTATCTAATCTAACGTCGGATCCGACTCAACGGCACTTGGCTTGGCGAATCTAACCCTCCCCCTATCGCTCCCTTCCTCCCCACCCCTACAGCCATCAAGGAGTCTTTTGTTCTACGCATGAGTCTGTTTTGAAGTTCTTATAGGGGTCTCATACAATATTTGTCCTTTTGTCGCTGAATACTTTCACTCCGCATAATGTCCTCCAGTTGAAACCAGGCTAAGAGATGTTTCCTGCTATTATCATTGTTCTTTATCATTGCACAGTGTTCCATTCACTATATATCTATTTTATCTATCAGTTCCTCTGTTGTTGGCCATGTGGGTTGATTCCATCTTTTTGCTATTGTGGGCTGTGTTGTGATGAACATTCGTATCCATGTATCAGTTGGTGTGAATGACCTTGATTCTGTAGGATAAATTCCAAGCAGTGGAATTGCTAGGTCAAATGGTATATCTATATCCATTTTTTTAAGGGAGTGCCAGATTGCTTTCCAAAGAGGTTGCAATCCCACCAACAGAGTAAGAGAGTATTGATTTCCCCACAGCCTCTCCATCATTTGTTGTTTGGGTTTTTTGGATCATGGCCAACCTTGTTGGGGTGAGAAGGTATCTCATTGTCATTTTGATTTCAATTTCTTTAATAGCTAATGATCGTGAACATGTCCACATGTGTTTTTTGGCTGCCTGGATCTCCTCTTTAGTGAAATGTCTGTCCATCTCCTTTGCCCATTGCTTAATTGGATGATTTCTCTTTTTCTTATTGGTATTTTGTAGTACCTTATAGATTATGGAGATCAGGCGTCGATCTGACATAGAGTTGCCAAATATTTTTTCCCATTCTGTAGGTGGCCTTTCATTCTATTAATAAAGTCTTTGGATGAGCAAAAATGATTGATTCTTAGTAGTTCACATTTAATTATTTTCTCTTCTGATGACTGTAGTTTGTTTCACAGATTTTGAACTCTGTCTACATTGTGTATTTAACCTTCCATTGTTGTTCCTACTTTTTCTTGGATGAGCTTTATCATTTTAGATTTGATATTTAGTTCTTTTATCCAGTTGGAGTTGGTTTTTATATAAGGTGTGAGATATGGGTCTTGTTTTATTTCAGTGCAGATGGATATCCAATTTTGCCAGCACCATTTGTTGATGAAATTGTTTTTACCCAGTTTAATGTCTTAGGGCCTTTGTTGCATATCAACTGTTCATAGGCAGATGATGTCATCTCTGGGGTCTCAGTTCTCTTTCACTGATCTGTCTGTCTGTTTTTGTATCAGTACCAGGGTGTTTTGACCACTGTGGCAGTGTAATAGGTTCCAAGGTCAGGTAATGAGAGGCCTCCCAGTGTGTTCTTCTTCTTTAGTAATACTTTATTTATTTGAGGCTTCTTCCCTTTCCAGACAAAGTTGGTAATTTGCTCCTCCATCTCATTAAAAAATGTCACTGAAACTTGTATTGGGATTGTACTATATAAGTACATTCCTTTGGGTGAAACAGACATTTTCACAATGTTAACTCTTCCTATCCATGCACAAGGTAGGTTTCTCCATTTATGTAAGTCTCTTAGTTTCTTGTAGTAAGGTCTTGCAGTTCTCTTTGTAAAGGTCTGTTATTTCTCTGGTTACATTTATTCCTAGGTACTTTATCTTCTTAGGGGCTGTAGAAAATGGAATTGACTTGGTGATTTCTTCCTTAATAATCTCATTGTTGCTATAAAGGAATCCTACTGATTTACTTATGTATATCTTGTATCCTGAGAATTTGCTGAACTCTTCTATCAGCTTGTGTAGTTTCCTTATGGATTCTTTGGGATTCTCTGCATATACAATCATATCATCTGCAAATAGGGAGATTTTTATTTCTTCTTTGCTGATGCAGATGCCCTTTATTCTTTGGTCTTGTCTCATTGCTCTGGCTAGAACTTCCAGTAAAATGCTGAATAGAAGAGGTGAGAGTGGGCATCCTTGTCTAGTTCCTGATCTCAAGGGAAACTGTTGCAATCTCTCTCCATTCAGGATGATATACGCTGTTGGCTTTGTAGAAATGGCCCTTATTGCTTTGAGCAATTTGCCGTCTATTCCTATTTTTCTTACAGTATTTAGCGTGAATGTGTGTTGGACTTGATCAAATGCCTTTTCTGCATCAATAGACAAGATCAGGTGATTCTTGTCTTTTGTGATATTTATGTGGTTGATCACATTAATTGTTTTTCTGATGTTGAACCAACCTTGCATCTCTGGTAGGAATCCAACTTAGTCTTGAGGGATTATTTTTTTGATAGCACTGGGCAGTTGTATTCTAATTTCAAGAACTTTGTTGAAGATTTTTGCATCTAGATTCATGAGTGATATCAGTCTGTAGTTCTCCTTTTTGGTTAGGTCTTTCCCTGCCTTTGATATGAGGGTTATGGTGGCTTCATAGAATGAATTTGGGAGTATTCCATCCCTTTCCATACTGTGAAATAGTCTGAGCAGTATTGGAGATAACTCTTCTCTAAAAGTTTGATAGAATTCTGCGGTGAAGCCATCTGGGCCTGGGCTTTTTCTGGTTGGCAGTTTTTGATGACTTTTTCACTCTCTTCCTTTGTGATGGATTTATTAAGTTGTTCTGCTTCACCTTGTGATAATTTTGGTAGGTGACATGAATCAAGGAATTTATCCATTTCCTCTAGGTTTTCAAATTCATTAGAGTACAGTCTTTCATAGTATTCTGTTATGATATTTTTGATTCTGTTGGATCTGTTGTGACCACTCCCCTCTTATTTCTAATTTGGGTTATTTGTTTCCTTTGCTGTTTTTCCTTAGCAAGTTTAGCCAATGGTTTGTCAATTTTGTTGATCTTTTCAAAAAACCAGCTTTTGGTGTTTTCAGTTTTTTCAATTGTTCTTCTATTCTCTAATTCTTTTAGTTCTGCTCTAATCTTTATGATCTGTTTTCTTCTGGTGCATGAGGGGTTCTTTTGCTGTTCTCTCTCTACTTGTTCAAGTGGTAGGGTTAGTTCCTTGATTTGGTTTCTTTCTTCCTTCCAGATGGATGCATTTATTGAGATAAACAGACTTCTGAGCACTGCTTTGGCTGTATGCTATAGGTTCTGGTAGGAAGTGTTTTCATTCTCATTGGAATCCATGAATTTCTTTATTTCATCCTTAATTTCATCTATAACCCATGGTTTTTTGAGCAAGATGTTGTTCAGTTTCCATAAGTTCCCCTTTCTATCTATGTTTTTTCAGCTATTGATTTTGACTTATGACTTTATGATCTGAGAAGATGCTTTGCATTAATTCAGTGGTACAGATTTTGTTGAGAACTGTATTATGCCCTAACACATGGTCAATTCTGGAGAATGTTCCATGTGCACTGGAGAAGTAGGTGTAGTTGTCCACAGATGGGTAGAAAGTTCTGTATATGTCCATGAGGTTTAGTTGGTTAATTGTGGCAATAAGGTCTTCTGTATCTTTATTGAGCTTTTTTCTGGATGATCTGTCCAGTATTGAGAATGGAGTGTTGAAGTCTGCCACTACTATTGTAGAGTAATCTAACTCTTTTTTGAGTGTAGTCAGTGCTTCTTGAGTGTATTTAGGTGCTCTGATATTAGATGCATAAATATTTAATATAGTTACTTCTTGGTTGTGTACTGAACCTATCAGCAATAAATAGTGTCCATCTTTGTCCACGATGGTGGATTTTACATTAAAAATTGATTTTGTCTGAGATTAGAATTGCCACACCTGCTCTTTGTTCCTTGTTAGCTTTATATATATTCTTCCATCCTGGAATTTTCAGTTTGTTCCTCTCTTTAAGTCTCAAGTGAGTTTCTTGCAGATAACGTATGCATGGGTCTTGTCTTTTGATCCAAGATGTCACTTGATGTCTCTTTACTGGAGCATTCAGTCCATTCACATTCAGTGTAACTATTGATAGGTATGTGTTCAATGCTGCCATTGTGATATGGTTATTTTTGTGTTGATGTTTTCTCTGCTGTTTTTATTAGTCTTTTCTGGGACATTCTTTTTTGTGAGTTGATTGTTTTACCTTTTTCAGAGCTGGTTTTCTAGTTGCTGAGACTTCTGTATCACATTTCTTGGTGTGGTATGTTGCACCTTTGTTTTGCTTTACGACTGCCCCTATGATCCCCCTTTATAAACTATATATAAAACCAATTTTAATTACTACAAGTCTTGTCGACTTCTCCATCTGGAAGGACTATAATGACTGTAGTTTATCCTCTTTTTAATATGATGGCACCATAGTTTTCATGATAATCATTGGATTTTTTCTTTCAGTATTAAAGATGTGATTGAGTTTGTAGCCTTCTCTAACTGATTAGAATTCTGGATGATGTGTCATTCTAAAATATAAAGCTAGTAGTTTGATTCTTCTGAGCCAAAGCCAAGAACTTCTTTCAGTATTTCTTGTAGTTTTGATTTGGTTTTTACAAAGTCTCTGAGTTTCTGCTTATCTGGGAATGTCTTAATTTCATTTTCATATTTGAAAGATAGTTTTGCAGGACATATAATTCTTGGTTTGAAGTTCTCCTCCTTTAAGGTTTTGAATGTGTCACGCCACTGTCTCCATGCCAGCATGGTTTCTGCTGAGAAATCTGATGAAAGCCTACAGGGTTTCCCTCTGAATGTTAGCTTTGCTTTGAGTTTTGCTGCCTTTAAGAGTTGCTGCTTATGTTTCATTTTGTTAAGCTTGTTTATAATATGTCTTGGAGTCTTTCTTTTGAGATCTATATTGGGTGGTGTACAATATGCATCTGGTATATCTACCTTCTCTTTCTTCATGATTTCTGGGAAGTTTTCTGTGAGCAGCTCAGCAATGATACTCTGTGTTCTCAGGTGTCTCTTCCTGTTCAGGTACTCCAATTAATCAAAGGTTGTTGCTCTTAATAGAGTCCCACATGCTTCTTAATGCTTCTTCAGTTTTCTTGTTTCCATTTTCTGATTTCTGCTTGTGGTGGTCAGGATTATGTCAACTTGGCTACTACCTATTTGGCTGCTGTATTAAGTGGCAGGGCGGGGTTTGTGGTGGCTCCCTGCCCCTCGGCTCTCATCTCGTGACACTGGACTACGGCTGATGATTGCTCACGTGGCCAGGAGCTCTTGCTCTCTGGTTCCAGCATCTGGTTCCGGGACTTGAGCTAGCAGCTGTTGGGCTCATCAGTCCTTACAGTCGGCACTTGAGAGTCCTGCTCCCCGACCTGCCAATCCTGCACTCGCCAGCCTCTGCCCAGTCCTGCTCACTGACCTGCCGATCCTGGGTTCGCCAGCCTCTGTCACTTCGTCTCGCCACCAGCTTGGAATCCACCGACCTCCAGCCTCTGTCGCTTCGTCTCGCCACCAGCTTGGGATCCACTGACCTACACCACCGGTGATCTGCAACTCTGGTCTCTGACTTGCTGACCTTGGGTTCCTCAGCTTCTGTGGACACGTGAGACTTGTGTCAGAGCTTGGGACATTCAGCTTCTGTGACTACGTGAGCTGTTTCCTATATTTGTATCTATCTATCTGTCTATATATATATATTATAAATCTTTCCTTGTACCTACACGTGTTACTGGTTTTGCTTCCCTAGAAAACCCAGCCTAAAACACTGCTCATAGACACTGGCATCAGTAGCTCAATCTTCCAAGTCAGAAACTCCTTTTTTCCATTTGTTTGATTCTGTTTTCTTGGCTTTGAATGGAAGTTTCTGTATCTTCGATTTTGTTCTTGATCTGTTGGATTTCAGAGTACTGGTGTTCCATCAGATCGAACAGCTTGCTTAATTTTTCATTTTGTTGTGCTGCATTTTGTATAAGGTCTAGAAGGGCTCTGTAAATAATCCTTTTGTATTTACCTTCTGATGATTTCAGAAAAGTTTCTTCATCTGGAAAATCCTTGGTTGCTTTGTTTGGATGGGTGATTTCTTGCGTAGCACAAGTGTTTGTTGCTTTTTGGGTTTCATGTGAGTAAGTAAAGGCTGAGAGAGATACTGTGAGGATGGACTGCAGATGTTTCTCTAGGCTGTCTTGAAACCTGAAACAAGAGATATCCAACCACTTCCCAAGTCCATCAGGTTTTCAGGTGTAGAGGTCCCTCTTCCCAACTGGCCAAGTAAGCACCTCTGTCTACAACCCCAGATGATACAAACTAGTTCAAAGTACAGCAATGCTACTGCCCTGTTGGCCTCTGCTGACAGGGCCCATCCTTAGGCGACACTGTGTAAACTACTGCTTTTCTGGTAGAAAAGCGCTCTTTTGTAGGTAGGCTCTGACTCCCAAGCTAAGAATTAGCTCCAGGTTTGGCCACCGTATCTAAGATGGTGATCTCCACCCAGTCGGCGGATAGAGGGGCTATAGATGCTGAGATGTAGTGAGTCTTCAGCCTCTGTTGCTGGGCCCCCACTGCAGGTGACACTATGTAAACTACTGCTTTTCTGTCAGAGAAGTGCTGTCCTGTTTGCAAGCTCTGGCTCCCAGGCTAAGAATTAGGGCCCACTAAAATCTCTGTATCCAACATGGCGTCCTGCACATAGGTGCTGCTGGTTCCTTGGAAACCACACTGTGGCAGAGATAAAAAGATAGGCCCAAAGTGGCTAGATGAACAGAGTCCTAAGCCCGGCTCTCAAAATATGGCAATTTTGCCTGCCTATCCCACCAGCAGTGCATCTGAGACTAGCCATTAGGCAAGACCCAGCTCCGCCCACCTGCCAAGACAGAGAAAGTCAAAATGGTGTGGTACCTTCAGTCCGTGAGAGCCAGGGATAGCCAGGAGCAGGAGTCAGTGAAAGAGAGGAGGTTTCTCATTCAGTGGTATGAAGTCCACATTAACAGCCCTGTGCTGTGTCCTGGGGCTCACTAATTGACCAGAAGTCCCCATTTGATTATCAGTTCAGGTCTTGGTTTCCAGAGGGATATAAAGAGACATGTGCTTAGTCCATCTTGACTCCGCCCCTGGTTCTTTTATACTGAAAGTTAAAAAGTGTCAGGCAGCTTCCAAAGTCAGTCAGTCCCTCTTCTGAGCTTGCAAAATAAACACCTCTATATCCAACCCCAGATGTTGTAAACTCATTCAAAATATGGAAAGGGTACTGCCCTGCTGTCATCTGCTGTTGGGATACACGCTGTATAATAGTGCTCATCTGCCAGAAAAGTGGTCTCCACTGGGCAGGCACTGCCTCCTAGCCTGGGAATTAGGTCAAGCTGACACCTCTGTATGGGTATCTCTGCCTCCCAGCCAAACAAAATGGGGTCCTGCACACGCTCCGCACCTGCCTCAGAACAGGCTTATCAGTGGTGGAGGCTTGGAGAGAGAGGCCAAAGATGCCAAAGTGCACAGAGTCCAAAGCTGGGCTCTGAAAGTGTGGTGATTCTGCCTGCTGATCCCATCAGTAGTGTGTCTGAACTTAGCTGCTAGTCAAGCCCCAGTCCCGCCCACTAGTGAGTTACCTTCAGTCCTTGAGCTCTGGCACTGAGCAAAAGCAGGGGTCAGCAAAAGAGAAGAAGTTTCCTGCTTGCTGTTATGTAGTCCAAACTGGCAACCCTATGCCGTGTCCTAGGGCTCACTAGGTATTCATAAGCCTCCCTTTAATTATCAGTTCAGGTCTTGGTTTCCTGAGGGATGTAAGGAGATGTGTGTTTAATCTGCCATCTTGACTCCTCCTCTCCCTGGGTGATTCTAATATGTAGCCAGGGTTGAGAAGCACTGCATGAGTCTAAGCTACTGAATCAATCAGTCATAAAGTATGATGTAGGAGAGTGAAATTGGGGGTAGGAAGGTGGTCGTCTTCTTGGCTAGGTAGTTGGTATAACACTTATCATAGATTTATACTGTATGGATCCACTGCTTCCTGAGTCCTTTCACAGGATGTCACAGTTTGGAGAAACATGGATAACATTCCTTAGGTGAAATTTCTAAAATCTAACAGATGCCATATAATATCTTTCCCTTCTTGTCTCATTTCAAAATTGTAAGATGTAACAGTCAAATAATGATGTCCCAAAGATTGGCATACAGGCTCATGTGACCATGTTGTTCCTGTGGCATGACACTGTGTCTATTTTCAACTCCTGATAACCACACATGAGAGGGTGGAAGTGTTCCATAGAGTTTCCTAGGCCATAATCTTTCGGGAAGTGGATGGTCAAGTCTTCTTTATACAGAGCCACCAGTGGGTTTGAACTGCTGAACTTTCAGTTAGCAGCTGAATGTTTAAATGGCTGTGCCAGGAGGGCTCCTTCCTGTGGCCATAGCCAGGTTGATTTCCTTCCTTTGACATACTGATACTGTCTTGGACATTGCCGATGCTTCTAGTAGAGTGGCACTGAAGGCAGCAGGCGTTAAGAAAGCATTAAAGGTAAGGTGATCAGAGGAAACCTACACGATGGAAGAATGTGACTGCATCCTATAAGCAACACACCTCAATAACTCTGGGTCTTCTTTCTGCTTCTGTGTTATTTTCTGGGTTTCCAGCTAACAAACAGAAGATGGCTCGAGCACCCGCCATGAAACAAGAAACCAGAAAGTCTGCAACTCTTCCAGTAGTGCTCCAAGAGCCTAATGGACCACAAGAACCAATCTGGTTCTTCCTGGCCAAGGAGAAAGTAAAAGCATGGAACCACATAGGAGAAGTACGAAACAAATAGCTCATGAGTTGAACATCAAAATTTTAAATGATAATCGCCAATAATTGCATTGATACCATGTAATCATTTCTTGTCTGTGATGATTTTTAATGTAGGAAAAGAGCCTCAAAAATATGAATTAATGCTTTTTATTTATTTGAATGACATAAAAGCATTGACTACTTAACCTTCGGTACAGTCACTGCCACCATCAGGAAACTCAGTATTTCCTCTCTACAACATATGAAATATCTTTGCAGTGCTGTAGCATTATAAAATTTTATGGTTGAAAAGTATGCCGTTGCAAGGAGAAACAGAAAATATTTTGCAGGAGCAATTAAGATGTTGTCACTTCTGTTAATCAAATAAAGTTTTTCTACTGGAATAAAATCCAGATGATTTGGCCCAAGGAATATAAGGCTTCCTATGCCAAATCAAATGGTTCAGTTCTTCGGATGCTGTTGCAAGTTACATAAAGGTTCCTAGAGTAAGTAGTGGAAGTGAAAATTCTGAGGCTCCAAGAAAATTTTGTGCAGCCAGTCTCCCAGTTAGCGCACTGCCTTTGAAAATACCTTCCCTGTATTCCTGCGGAAAGGGGCAAGGCCTGCAACTCGGGTGATGGTGACACACAAAGTAATCACCAGGGATCTCTTTGCTCATGCCCCAGGCCACCATGCCCTGGGCCTGACATCAGTGAGAGCTTCCCGACAATGGAAATCCTCTGGATTATTAGTCCATCAGTGTTGGGCCTTCTGCCCCAATGCTGCTGAGATCTTCTCCACGTACACAGTAATATACTACCTATCATACATATCCTGTCATTTGAGCACTTAAGGCAGTCTCAAAATTCAACATTGTAGGGGAGCCAAAAGGTGTACTTGCAGTCTCAAACACATAGAAATGTCACCATCATGAAGGAAGTGTGGGGCCCCTGGAGAGCTCCCATCCCCTTTGATTCTAGCCTCAAGTTGAAGAAGTCCTTGTACACCACCTGTTTCTACTCCCTTCCCCTTAGCGTCCTCTGCTTCCCAAGGTTTTATTCCAAAGCAAGTCAGTAATCCCAGAGCCATAAAACAATTGGCTTTCTTCCAACTGGAAGCCTGGAGTGATTACGTCAGTCTCATCTGCTATCACTCTTAGGAGCACACAACTCAAAAGTTACTAGGAGGCACAAGCCTTTCCTCGCCATGAAATCACACGCTGTAGCCTTAGAAAGAGGAAAGCCAGAAAAGGCAGAGTGAGAGAGGAAGAGTCAGGAGGAGAGCAATGGTGAGCTGTGCAGGGATCGGCAAGTTTTGACTCCTCTCTTCCTATCATGCCTGAAGCTGTTTCTTTTGTAACATCAGCATCATGAACTCTCACGGGCAGAGTGGTGAAGATATAGGACCTTTCCCATTGACTCAATTTGCTACCTGGTAGGATCTCCATGGGGCAGACCAGTGTAGATTTTCATCCAGGTTCACCAGAAGTTGGTGAACTCTGCCTCTCCATCTCCTTCCCCTGCTTCTATCCCCAGACACATAAACCTCTAAGGGAGACTTCTCTTTGGCGGCCTGGACCACAGAATTAATTCCTTTTCTTAGGAGACACAGAAGTGACTTCTGAGTACAGCTGTCACTGTATGTGCCTCTGTCATCTCTGAGCTACATTGCTTAAATGGAAAGCAGGACCAGACAGCTACCCGTGTGTTTGAATTCTGAGTGTCCCCTGCGGAAACTCAGACAGGCAGTTAGGTAGGAGAACTAACTTTAATCCCTGATGCTTGGTTTTGCTAGTGATGGTACAATGTGACCATGTAAATTGCATGCTGGACTTTTTATTTTGTTTTTAAAATGTTTCTTTTTTCCGATACTATTTCTATGCCTTTTTGATAATGCAAGGTTTTTTGTTGATTGAATGCGACTTCTTTTTTGTTTCCCTAGTTAACAGTTCATTTGTAGATGTTCTGTACCCAGGGAATCCAGGTAGAGTACCTGTTACACCTCCCTCGCCCCTTTTCTCAGAGTGGACCACTACCCGGTTACTCTCACTCTGGGAACCCCCCATGAACAATATTTTTCCCACAGTTAGAGAAGAAAACAATTTTAAAATGAAGAGGTTCAATTTTGTTTTAATGCTCAAATGTATATTTTGACCATTTTTCAGCTTCTTTGTAGTTTCTGTGATTTTTTTTTTTGCTGTATGCAAAGCAAATAAATGCAAGGAAGTCTGTTCTGTAGCCTGTCTCTGTCTGTCACATTGGGAAGGAAGTCAAACAGCCTATGCCTAACTCAGGCTTGAGAGTTGTCAAGGAGGCAGAACGTACCTCACAGGGCTTGTCTGAGCCTAGCTGGCCTCCATGCAGGTGGGCTTGATGAAGCTGATGGCCTCCAGGTGGGTGAGTGAATTGGGAGGAAGTGTGTTGAAGAGGAGGTTTCCATGTGTGTAACATCTGAGGGCATAGATATAGACCCCATGGTAAGGGGACGGTGTAGCTGGGTGTGAGTAGAAGAGAGGAGATGGCTGGTGGTTGCACTTCAGTCAGGCTCTAGGTCAAGCCCTAGAGGAAGATGGGCCACCAGAATCAGCCATCTTCAGAAGCAAGAAACTGTACTGGGTGCAGGTAATAAAAGGTGCCACAGAGTGAAGAAGGGGAGGTTTTGAGAGACTGGAAATGTAACTTGGCCACAAATCCCATTCTAACACTTTCAGGGTTCAGGCCAAGAGTTGAGTTGAGAGCTTACATGTCAGATGTCTAAGAATCTGAAAGGTTTAAATTAACCGATAAACCACTAAATAAGTGATGTCTCCTTCCATAAAAAATGTACTTCCTTAATGACCTGAAATACCATCAGTAGATGGCTTTAACAAAGAGAAATTGATTCTCTCACAGTCTCGGAAGCTAGAAGCCCATACTCAGGGTGTCAGCTCCAGGAGAAGGTTTTTTTCTGGCTCGTTGCTCTGGGGCAGGTCCTTGTCATCAATCTTCCCCTGCTCAAGCCACTTCTCAGAGGAGGGAAACCAGGTCCAAAAGACTTGCTAGTTCCATGGCACTTGTTTCTCGATAGTATGAGGTCTCCAACTCTCTGCTCACCTCTCTTTCCTTTTATCTCTTGTAATATAAAAGGCATTACAAACTTCTTGACAGGGAAGCTTGAGTGAGGGTGTTACATCACACCCTAATCCTCTTTAACACAATCCAGTCTTGCCCTATTAACCACAGGCAGAGATTAGGCTTTACAACATATAGGAAAATTACAATCCCAAAATACAGGACAACCACACAATACTGGAAATCAAGGTCTGCCCAAGTTAGCATATATCTGGGGAGAAATAATCCATGACATGCTGCATAGTGTTACAAAGCTGTAATCTTTATGGAAGCAGATTACCACACATTCCTCCCATGGAGCAGCAGATAAGTTAGAACTACTGACCTTCTGTTGAGCCGCCAGATGCATTAGCCACTGTGCCACCATGTTTCCTTGTATATACACCCAATGGAATATTATTCAGTCATGAAAAGGAATGACGTACTGATACATGGTATAAAGTAGATGCTAACAGAAATGTGCTAATTAAAATGAGAGACACAAAAGGTCACATAGTATATATGAGATTCCATTTACATGAAATGATTCATTTTACATGAAATATGCAGAATAGTAAATCCATAGAGACAGAAAGTAGATCAGTGTTTGCCAGGGGTGAGGGTGGGGACGGAAAAGCTGGAGTTACTTCTCAATGGATAAGGGGTTTTATTTCAAGATGATGACAGTGTTTGGGGACTTGTTCAATGTAGCAGTTGCACAGTAGTGTGAATGTAGTCAATGACACTGAATTTTTCACATTGAAATGGTTAGTTTTACTATGTGAATTTCATACTCATTCAGAGTGTGAGATGCGCTATCACAGAATAAGAGAAGAAAATATGAACGTCACTGAGAGAGCACTAGTCAGCTAGTAACACTCTAACAAAAATACCACACAGTAGATGGTTTCATGAAGAGAAACTTTATGATCACAGTCTGGTAAGCCACAAATTCATTTACAAGTTACAAGTCCACTCAATAAGAGAAATTACCACAGTCCAGTTGGCTGAGTCCAAATTCAACATGAGCATCTCAGCACAGGAACCTCAGGTCCGAAGGAAGTGCTCTGCTCTTGGTGCTGCCTTCTTGGTGTTATGAAGTTCCCAATTCTCTGCTTGTTTCACTCTCTTTTTATCTCCTATGTGTGATGAAAGGGTAAAAGGTGGTTCAAGCCACACTCCAGGTGCACTCCCTTAACACAGGTGATGCAGTCTTACTAATCCTCTTTTAACATAATCATCCTATTAGCCACAGGTAAAGACTAGGATTTGTAGCATAAGAAAATCACAAAATATTGAGAATGATGGCCCAGCCAAATGGCTACACCCATTTTTCTGGTGAGAGGCAGGGGTAGGACACAGTTCAATCCATGACAGAAGCCTGAACTAAATGTGACAATGAGGTTGTGTAGCTCAAACCCCTGGGCCCTTCCTCTTCTCGGATCTTCTACTCAGGTCAACTACACTTTTTTTTTCTCCCTTTAAACAAATTTCCAGAGTCCATTGTTTCCCTTCTCTCATTTATCTCATTTATTTTTAGGAAATATTTCAGAACTATACAAAGTTTCAGGAAATAATTCTGAAAACATCCACGTACCCACTATGTGGAATAAGAAAGAACAAACTTAGAAATACAGTCAAAGGCCACTGTGCACCCCCTCTTTCTTTACCCAAGAGGTAGCCTCTATCCTAAATGAGGTGAGTATCTCTCCAACACATGCTACATTTGTATATATCTATCAGAGGCATGCTTTTAAAACCCACTGCCACGGAGTCGAATCCGGCTCATAGCGACCCCAGAGGTCAGAGTAGAACTGCCACATAGAGTTTCCAAGGGGCGCCTGGCTGATTTGAACTGCCAACTTTTGGTTAGCTGATATAGCACTTAACCACTACGCCACCAGGGTTTCCAGACATGTTTTTACTCGTTATTTATGCATCCGCAGTCAATAGGTGGTGGTCATTTGTGTGTTTCTCAGAATTCATGTACACTTACCATCATGTTTGTGTTCTTCCGGAGCCACTTTCTCCTTTTGCAATTGTCTGCCTCTGTAACGCAGTCTTTGCCCTCTGGGTCTCTGGCCCCTGGGAGTTCTAGTCCCCTCCCAAGTCTGGCTTTGCAGTCCTAATTAACTTCAATAGTCTCAAGCCGGGGAATCAAGGCTGGATCTAATACATGTGACTCTCAGCTTCTTGGCCTGTCGTTCTAAAGCAGTGGTTCTCAAACCTGGTACACAAGAAACCCATGGAACTCTTTGCCCTCAAGTCAATTCTAACTCACAGTGACCCATGGAGGACAGAGTAGAACTGATCCATAGGGTCTCCAAGGCTGTCATCATTATGGAAGTAGGCTGCCATGTCTTTCTCCTGTGGAGCACCTGGAGGGTCCCAACCACCAACCATTCAGTTAGCAGCCTAGTGCTTCACCCCTATGCCACCAGAAAGTCAGGTGATATCAGCGAATAAAAGACAAATTTATAGTTTAAAAAATAGAGTTAAATATTGAGGTAACCACAAAGCCATCCAACATATAAAAATTAAACAGAAATACATGAAGACACAGCAAATACAAAACCAACAACAATGAAAAGGATGAAAATACCTGAAGAAACATCACTCAGCACAAAAAAATTAAATGAAACAAAAAAACTTAACACACAAAAATGCCTCAAAGGACAGTATTATACTCATGCCTATCAATAATTATGCTGCTGATAATAGACAAGAATTATTTTATGTTAACAGAGAGATAACATGAAGTACAGGAGAAATCAGCACAACCAGACCAAACCAAAAGCAAAGTTTTCTAAATACAACGAAACCTTTCGAGAGACAGAGTAGCAAGAACATAGGTCTGGGGACCATGGGTTCAGGGGACATCTAGATAAATTGGCATAATACAGTCCATTAAGTAAATGTTCAGCATTCCACTTTGGTGAGTGACTTCTGGGGTCTTAAACGCTAGCAACATAAAAAACTTCCACTCCCATCGAGTCAATGTCAACTTATTGCAACCCTATAAGACAGACTAGAACTGCCCCACAGAGTTTCCAAGGAGCTCTCGGTGGGTTCAGACTGCCAACCTTTTGGTTAGCCAACATAAGCACTGAACCATTATGCCACCGGGGTTTCCAAAAGCTAGCAAGTGGCCATGAAAGAAGCATCAACTGGTCTCAACTGACCCGGAACAGAAGAGAAGGAAGCACACCAAAGATATAAGGAAAGTTTGAGCCCAAGAGACAGAAAAGACCACATAAACCTGGGACTACATCAGCATGAGACCAGAAGAACTAGATGGTGCCAGCTACCATGAATGACCTTCCTGACAGGAAACACAACAGAATCCCTGGTGGAGTGGGAGGAAAATGGGGTGCAGAACTCAAATTCCAACCCATAAAGACCAGGCTTGATGATGGCCTGACTAAAACTGGAGTGACCGTGGAAGACATGGCCCTTAGACTTTCTGTTAACCCAGAACTGAGACCGTTCCCAAAGCCAACTCTTCAGAGAAACATTAGACTGCTGATCTAATCCTTAGACTGGTGGTACTGGTGAAGAGTATCCTTCTTGGCTCAAGTAGATACATGAGACTGAAAGAGCAGCTGCTGTCTAGAGGTGAGATAAGGATGGAAAGAAATATGGGTTAGTTGAATGGATATGGGAAATACAGCGTGGAGAGGAAGCGTGTGCTGTTTCAGTGTGGGGAGGTCACATAACAATGAGTGTGTAAGTGATTTGTATGAGAAACTGGTTTGAACTGGGAACTTTCATGTAAAGCCTGATGAAAAATAAACAAAAATAAGTGTTAGCTGATATCACCAAACTGGATTTTTGTCTGTATGCTTCTTATTTCTGATCTCATTTGATTAGCCTCTTGCTGTAAGCTTCCTTCAGCCTTTTTGGGAAAGAGTCAGGACACAAATCAACTTAATAAATGAATTACTCAGCTATAACATTTAGATGCTGGACTTAAATCTAACAAATCATCTCCTTGTAAGACACACTTTCAAATGAAACTGTCCTACTTGGTAATATGTCTCTAAATATTGAATGCACATACCTTCTACCTCAGCAACCCCACTTCTCATGACTGATTCCAGGAATACACATGTGTGGGAGCCACAAGGGTGGATGTGGAAATTACTGCAGCATTGTTTGAGAAAGAAACAGCTGGAAATGGTTTACATTTCCACTCTTGGAATATTGGCTAAATGAATTTATGGTTGAGCCATAAAGCAAAATGCATGCAGCCTTAAAAAAAAAAAAAAAAAAAAAGGAAACCCTAGTGGTTAAGTTCTATGTCTGCTAGCCAAAAGGTCAGCAGTTCGAATTCACCAGGAGGTCCTTGGAAACTCGAGGGAGCAGTTCTACTCTGTCCTACAGGGTCACTTTGAGTCAGAATCGATTCAATGGCAGTGCTTTTGGTTTGGTTTTAGGTTTACTAAAAATTGGGGCAAACTTTTACACACTGACAGGGAAAGATGACCAAGATACGATGTTTATGAAAAGAAAAGTGGCAGAACTTTGCATCAAACATGGCTTAGTTTGTGCCTCTAAGCACAGAAGCGTGTTCAATCTGCAGTCATTACCCACACTGGTTAGCCTCAGAAGTCACCAAATGTCATTCTAACTATTCACACAAGCCCATATGCAAGAGAAGGGAACATAGACACGCTGCCACCACCACGTCTTAGTTGGAGGCTTGGTGTCGTTGTATGAAGAACAGTGGAATTGAAGATACGTTTATGGTCATTGTCTTAGGCTGGGTTTTCTGGAGAAGCAAAACCAGGAACACGTGCATGCACAAGGAAAGATTTATATATATAAAGTACAAGGAAAGCTATACATAGATAGATAGATATAGGAAACAGCTCACACAATCACAGAAGCTGAACTGTCCCAAATCCTGGCACAAAACAGCTGCCTGGTAGTCAAAACAACCAAAATGAATCAGAGAACTAATTATCAATTCTAAAACTATAACCATCGTGAAAGAAAAAGCATGGAAAATGCTGGGAGCCCTAATACAAAGCATAAACACAAGACAAAACATTGCTAACAACACACCAACACCAGAGAGAAAGTAGATTACTGGGAACTCTTAACGTGAAACACTCATGTTCATGCAAAGATTTCACTAAGAATCAAAAAACAACCTACAGACTAGGAAAATAGTTTTGACTATGAGAAATCCAATCAGCATCTAATTTCCATCATCTACAAGATATTGCAAAACTTCAGCAACATAAAGACAAATAACCCAATTAAAAAATGAGCAAAGGATATAAATAGGCACCACACCAAAGAAGATCTCCAAGCAGCTAACAGACGCATGAGAAAATGCTCAAAATCATTAGCCATTAGAGAAGTTCAGATCAAAACTACAAGGAGATACCTCTCACGCCAATGAGGCTGGCATTACTCCAAGAACACAAAATAAGAAATATTGGATAGGGTGTGGAAAGACCAGAACTCTTCTACACTGCTGGTGGGAATGTAAAATTGTACAATCACTTTGGAAAATGATTTGGTGCTTCCTTAAAAAGCTCAAGATAGAAGTACCATATGATCCATCAATCCCATTTGTTGGAGTATATCCTAGGGAAATAAGAGATGCCTCACAAGTAGATACATCACACTACTGCCAACAGTAGCACACGAATGGTGTTTTAGCCATCTACTGCATAGTGGTTAAGGGCCGCATCTGCTAGCTAAAAGGGTCAGCAGTTTGAATCTACCAGACACTGCTCGCAAACTCTGTGGAGCAGTTCTGCTCTGCCCTGTAGGGTCACTATGAGTTAAAATCAACTTGATGGCACTGTTTTTTGTTTTTTTTAATTTAGTACTGCCTTAGTTAAGAGAAATATCATGAGTGGATGACTTTAATAAGAGAAATCTTTTTTTCTCACAGTCTAGTAGGCCAAAGTCCAGATTGAGGGGGTCAGCTCCAGGGGAAGGATCTAGATTGTTGTGGATTGGAAGCTGCTGAGGCACAGGGACCCTGGTCCTTTCGGAAGGGCATGCTCAGTTTCTGGCACAGGTTCTTGGTGGTATAAGGTCCCCAAATTTCAGCTTGTCTCCCTTTCTTTATATCCCAAGAGACTGCCCCAAGCCACAACATAATCCCACGCATGGAATTCTGTCCCACCAAATCGACTGCAGCCCATCTACCCTCATGGACATCATAGAGGCAGGATTTACAACAAGAAGGACATACACAATGCCCAGAATGATGGTCCAATCAAGTTGCTAAAGATATTTTAGGGAACACAATTCAATCTATAACAAATGGACAAAGAAACTATGGCATATTCACATAATAGAATATTATCAAATGTTAAAGAATGATGAATTGGGGGAACACTTTAACCTGGAGAAATCTGGAAGGCATTATGCTGAGTGACATTAGTCAACTTCACAAAGACAAGTACTGTATGAGATCACTATTATAAGACTCAAGAATAGGTTTAAACATGGAAGAAAAGTCTTAGATGGTTCGGAGGGATGGTCAGGAGATAGAGGGGTATTCACTAATTAGAATATAACAGACAAAACTTATTTCAAGTGAAGAGAGAGAACACACAATAGAGGAGAAGTCAGCACTGGAATATTTTTTCCATGAATACCTGGTTCCAAAATCTATATTATACTTCACTGTAGAAGCGACTCAATATCAGCATGAAGACTCTGATGAAGAGGCCCAAAAAGCAGGAGGTGAGGAAGGCAAAGAAGCAGAGGAAGAAAAGGAAAACAAAAAGGAAGAACAAGAATCCCAAAAGAATCTGTGCCCACCAGAAGGAAGGCCCTGAAAAGATAGGTATCTAGGGTAGCTTTGAGGAGCTCTCGTGGTGCAGTTATTAAGTATTTGGCTGCTGATTGACAAGTTAGTGGTTCAAACCCACAAACCACTCCACCAGCAAAAGATGTGGCAGTCTGTTTCTATAGATTCTAAAACCAAACCCACTGCCACTGAGTCTATAGGGCAGAGTAGAACTGCCCCACTGGGTGTCCAAGGAGCACTTGGTGGATTTGAACTGTTAACCTTTTGGTTGGCAATTATGGCACTTAATCACTACACCGTCAGGGCTTCCATGCCAAGATTACTACCTTGGAAACCCTACTGGATTGTTCTGCTCTTCTATAGGATTGCTAAGACTTGGAATCAATTCATTGGTCACGGGTTTGTGTGGGTTTATGGTAGCCTTGAATATCACCCAGCCATTCCTGGTATTTACTGGTTACTGAAACCTTCATTTTTAATTTTTAGTTCTCCTAGAAAATTAAATAAGAAACAGTTGATTTAAAATAAATTTAAAAATGCAATTCAGCTTACTTGGAATGTTAATTGAATACTTACATTTCTAATAATAGAAAATGTGCTGTATTCTGCAATATATTTCATGGCTACTCATTTGTTCTTATGATGTCCTTTGTCTGCCACCTGTAAGACCACTAATAGGTAGTAACTGCATCAGATCTAGTAACGAAAACTACTTTTGTGTAGAAAACAGTTATCAGTCTGGGCCATGCATTAGCTGGTCCCTCATCTCTTGGTCATGCAAATGCAGTCTCATGGCAGCCCAGTGGTGAAGAGCTTGATTGGCAACCAAAAGGTTGGCAGTTCAAGCTCCACCAGCTGTTCCTTGGAAAGCCTGTGGGGCAGTTCTCTGTTCTATGACTCGGAACGGACTTAAGGGCAACAGAGGTTTTGGTATACTAACGAGACAAACAGTGCCTTTTACAATGTGACTAACAAATAGTAAAAAGTTCAGAATTTCAATGGGGACCACACTTAATGATTAATATCTAAGTATTTGTTCAGTTTTAGATTTTTCTATTTTATATGAGAGTCAGTAGGAAAAAACTTAGTTGTAATTACTGTTTATCACCAAATCGGTAATTAAGTCTAAAGGAATATACTGTCTTTGGGTATGTTTAAGTGATTAACAGTTTTCTCCTTACTTTTTTGCAGGGTTCACAGCTCTGTGTTTCATAATAAGAGCCTCTTTCCCATGGTACTTTCAGAAGCACAGTGTCTGCAAGTGTAAGGGAGTATCACTGGTGGAACCAGCAAAGATTTAAAGGAGAGGTTTGTTTATATCCCAGAATCATTTCTCAATGAAAAAGAAAAAATAAAACAAGCATTTATGTGCTGATTGAGAGAGAGACAAAGCTGGTATATGATGAGGTGACAGAAGCCATGGGATACACACCCCTGATACCCAAAAGTGCAAGTTACAAGAGGAAAATGTTGTCGTCTTCTCACCTTGTTGAGAGGCAGCACACCAATGCAGCAGGTGTGCCTAGGGCTGTTTCTTGGCTTTAGAAAACCACAGGTGCTAGTTAATGTTGTGTGATTGTTCGTTTTCTCTCATTTCATCCCACAGTAGGGAGAAACAGCAACGGAAGGACAGAGGGAAAAGGTTGAATCTGTTTATCCACTGTTTTTAAGTTTTCCAAGTTTCCTAAAGCCCGAGGGAATTTAATCCACACTGATGTCATTCCAAAGTACACTACCCAAAGAGTGGCATCCACTGACCTCCAACTTTTGTCTTTTCACAGATGTATGTGACACCATTTGTTCAAGTGAACAATAGAAGTGGCTACTGAGCCCTTGAAATGTGACTAGTCCCATTTGAGGTATGGCCTTCTAAGTTTAAATCACACTAAATATCCACTAACATTTTTTAAACTGGTGATGTGTTGAAATGATAATTTACAGAGTTCTAACAAAATGTAGTAGAAAATCAGTTTCGCCAGTCTCTTTTGCCTTTTTCCATGTGGATACTAGGAAATTTTAAATTATACTACATGGTTCATGTGACATGTGTAGTGGACAGTGAGGCTCTAGAGCGTGTTTGGAAGGAAAACTCACAGACGACCCAGCTTGCCTGCTGGGCCAGATGGTGCTGTTGAGCCTGGGCCCAGATTTTCATTTGGAATAGTGGTTCTCAAAGTGTAGTCCTCAAAATAGCAACAATCAGCATTACCTTGGAACTTGTAAGAAATGCAACTTTCAGACTCTTCCCAAGACCCACTGAATCAGAAACTTTGGGAGTGAGGTCTACTGATCCCTGCTTTCACCATTGCTTCAGGGAATCCAAGGAGCCCTGGTAGCACAGGGGTGAAGCACGAGGTTACTAACTGAATGGTTGGTGTTTGCGACCCACCAGCGGCTCCACAGGAGAAAGATGTGGCAGTCTACTTCCATGAGGACTACAGCCTTGGAAATTGTATGGATCAGTTCTACTCTGCCATTTACTGGGTCAGTATGAGTTGGAATTGACTCATGGCCAAAGAGTTTCAGGGATTTCTCATGTGCCAGGTTTGAGAATCACTGATTTAGAATGACAGGCCAAGAAGCTGAGACTCACCTATATTAGGACCAGCCTGGATTCCCTGGCTTGGGACTATTGAGGATAATCAGACTGCAAAGCCAGGCTGGGGACATGACTAGAGCGCCTAGGAGGCTGAGACCCAGAGGGCAAAGACTGAGTTACAGAGGGAGACAATTGCAGAAAGGGAAAAGTGGCTCTAGAACACAAACATAGTGATACGGTGTATATGAAGTCTGAAAAACATACAAATGATTGCCACCTATTAATTGTAAATTCATATATATGTAGGAAAAAAGTCTCTGTGAGAGATGCATACAAATATAGCGTATGCAACAGCACCTGTTGGAGAGAGAAACAGCTCATTTAGGATAGCATAAAGTAAGAGAGGGATACACAGTGGGCTTCAACTGTATTTGTAAGCTTATTGTTTCCTAAGCTGGATGGTGGGTACATGGATGTTTCCAGGATTATTCCCTGTAACTTGGTATAGTTCTGAAATATTTCCTGAAAAGAAATGAGACAAATAGAGTAAAGGGAGACAATGGACTTTGGAAATTTGTTTCAGGGGAGAAAAAAAAATTAAGGTAGCTGAACAGGGAAGGGCCCAGGCTTTGAGCTACACAGCCTTATGGCCACATTTAGTTAAGTCTTCCAAGGTGCTCTCTCAGTAGTACTTGTGTTTTATTCTCTTATTCTGTGGTAGCACATTTCACACTCTAACTTGTTGTAACTGAGGTGAAATTCACATAGCAAAGCTAACCACTTCAAAGTGAACAATTCAGTGGCATATACAACGTTCACAATATTGTTCCACCATTACATTCAACGAGTTCTAAAACATTCTCATCATCTTGAAATAAAACCTGTTATTCATTAAAAAGTAACTCCGTCTTTTCTCTCCTCACCTTAACCCATGGCAACCACTAATCTACTTTCCATCTCTGTGGATTTACTATTCTGCATATTTCATGTAAACAGAATCTCATATGACCTTTTGTGTCCGTCTTATTTTAATTAGCCTATTTCAGTTAGCAGCTACTTTTTACCGGCTATCAGTACTTCATTCCTTTTCATGCCTGAATAATATTCCATTAGGTGTATATACGTGGAAACATGGTGTCACGGTAGTTAATGCATTTGGCTGCAAACTGAGAGGTTGGTGGTTCTAACGTAACAGCTTCTTCGTGGAAGAAGGATGCAGTAATCTACTTCGATAAAGATTATATAGATTTGGAACCCTATGCAGCTCATCAAGGATGGTGTCCCCCCAAATATATGTTAACTTGGCCAGACCTCAATTTCCAGTATTGTGTGGTTGACCTGTATTTTGTGACTGTAATTTTCCTATATGTTGTAAATCCTGATCTCTGTCTGTGTTTAATAGGGCAAGATTGGATTATGTTAGAGAGCATTAGAGTGTGATATAACACTCTTGCTCAGGTCACATCCCTGATCCAATATAAAGGGAGTTTCCCTGAGGTGTTCTCTGCACCACCTTTTATCTTACAAGAGCTAAAAGGAAAGGGAAGCTAGCAGAGAGTGGAGAAAACCTCAGACTACCAAGAAACCAGTGCCAGGGAACTAGCGAGTCCTTTGGACCCGGCTTCCGTCCTCTGAGAATCTGCTTGACCAAGGGAAAATTGAGGACAAGCACCTTCCCGTGGAGCAAACAGACAGAAAAGGTCCTCTCCTAGTGCTGACACCCTGAATTAGAACTTCTAGCCTCCTAGACTGTGAGAGAATCAGTTTCTCTTTGTTAAAGCCATCTACCGGTGGTCCCGCAGGTCATTATGGAGGTACATTTGTTACAGAAGGAGACATCACTCATTTAGTGGTTTATCAGTTGATTTAAACCTTTCAAATTCTTAGGTATCTGACATGCCAGCTCCCAACTCAACTCCTGGCCTGAACCCTGGAAGTGTTAGAATGGGATAAGCGACCAGGTTACATTTCCGGTGTATCGCACCCTCCCCTTCCTCCCTCTGTGGCACATTTTGTTGTCTGAGCTCAGTGCAGTGGCTGGCTTCTGAAAATGTCTGGTGCTGGTGGCTCACCTTGCTCTAGGGCTTGGACCTAGTTCCTGGGCCTGACTGAAGTACAGCCGTCAACTATCTTGTCCGCACTACTCACACCCAGCTGAACCCATCCTTTATCACTACTCCCAGATGTTTACACGCATGGAAACCTCTTCTTCAGCACCCCTCCTCCCCGTAAGCAAACCCACCAGGAGGCCAGCAGCTTGATCAGGCACCTGTGTGTGGAGGCCAGCTGGGTTCATACAAGCCCTCAGAGGAACATTCTCCTTCCCTGAGTTAGCCACAGTCTATTGGATTTCCTTCCCAATGTCACAGACTGAGACAGGCCACAGAACAGACTTTATTGCGTTTATTCGCTCTGCATACAGCCCAAAATTACAGAAAATAAAAAGAAGCTGAAAACCAGTCAAAATGTACCTCTAGGCAGTAAAACAAAACTTAACCTCTTCATTTGAAAACTGTTCTCTTCTCCAGCTGTGGGGAAAATGTTGTTCACAGGGAGTCCCGGAGTGAGAACGACCAGCAGTGGTCCACTCTGAGAAAAGCGGCAAGGAGGTGTAACAGCTACTCTACCCGGACTCCCTGGTTGCAGGACATCTACAAACAAACTGTTCTCTGTGCGAATGCAAAGAAATAACATTCAATCACCAAAAATCTTGCATTATCAAAAAGGTGTAGATAAAATATCAGAAAAAGGGACATTACATAAAGAAACCGTAACGTCCAGCCTGGGTTTCACATTGCCACATTATACCATCACCAGGAAAACCAAGCATCTAGGCTTTCAATTAATTCCCCTACCTAACTGCCTGTCTGGGTTTCTGCACGGGACACTCAACATTCGAATGCACAGGTAGGTATCCAGGCCTGCTTTCTGTTTAAGCAAAGTAGCTCCAAGGTGACAGAGGCAGAGACACTGACAGCTCATTCCTGGGTCTCCTCAGAAAGGGAATTAGGCAGTAAAAGAAAGGTTTCTCAGAGTTTGGTATTTCGAGGCGCGGAATCAAGGGGGAATAGATGGAGAGACAGAGTTCAACAACTTCTGATACACCTGGATGAACATCTAGGCTAGTCTGCCCCGTGCAGATCCTACCAAGTAACAAACCGACTCTGTGGGAAAGGTGATGTGTCTTCATCACTCTGCCTGTGAGTAGCTCCTGATGCTGGTGCTGCAAAGGAAACTTCAGGGGAAGATAGGAAGGGAGGAGTCAAAACTTGCTGACCTCCTCACAGCTGACCATCACTCTCCTCACTCTTCCTCTCCCACTCTCCCTTTTCTGGTTTTCCTCTTGCTGAGGCTGGGGTGTGTGGTTTCCTAGGGAGGTGGGGGCTTTGCCTCCTAGTAAGTTTTGAGGTGTGTGAGTCTAAGAATGATAGCGGGTGAGCCTGATGTAATCACTTGAGGCTTCCAGATGTCAGAAAGCCAATTGCTCTATGGCTTTGGGATTACAGACTTGCTTTGGGCTAAAAGCTGGGGCAGCAGAGGATGCTGAGAAGAAGCGTCTAGACTCAGGGGTACAAGGCATTCTCCAACTTGAGGCTGGGATCAAAGAGGTGGGGAGCTCTCCAGGTGCCCCACACTTCCTTAATGATGGTGAGTTTCCCATCTGCTTGAGATTGCAAGTACAGATTTTAACATCTATACAATGTTGAATTTTGAAACTGTCTTAAGTTCTTAAATGGCCAGATGTGGAAGTATATGGCAGTATATTACTGAGCAAGTGGAGAAGATCTCAGCAGCACTGGGGCAAAAGGCCCAACATTGATGGACTAATAATCCAGAGAAATGCCATTCTAGGGATGTCTCACTGCTGTCAGGCCAGGGACAGGTTGGCCTGGGGCATGAGCAAAGAGAGAGCTCTGACGAGTGCTTTGTGTGTCACCAGCACCCGAGTTGCAGTCATTACCCATCTCCCTAGGGATACAGGGTCAGTGTTTCCAAAAGTAGTGCACTAACTGGAAGACTGACACTGCAAAATTTTCTTCGAGACCCACAATTACCACTTCCACTACCTATTCTAGGGACCTTTATGAGACTTGGAGCAGCATCCAAAGAACAGAAACATTTGATTTGGCATCCCCAAAACCCCAGTGCTGTCATGTCAGGTCTGACTCATAGTGACCCTGGAGGTCAATGTACAACTGCCCACATAGAGTTTCCAAGGAGCACCTGGTGGATTTGAACTGCTGACCTTTTGGTTAGCAGACATAGCACTTAACCAACTATACCACCAGGATTTCCTGATTTGGCATAGGGAGCTTAATATCTCTTCCTAGGGCCAAATAATCTCGATTTTTCCAGTAGAAATAATTTATTGGGTCAACGGAAATGACAGCATCTCAGTTTCTCTCACAAAATGATTTTGGTTTCTCCATTCAATAGCACATTGTTGAATCTTAAACGTTTTATAATGCTACAGCAATGCAAAGATATTCCACAGTTTTAGAGAGGAAGTGCTGAGTTTCCTGATGCTGGCAGTGACTGTACTGAAGGTTAGGTATTCAAGGCTTTTTTGGTCATTCAAGTAATTGAAAGTGTTAATTTACATTTCTAAGGCTCTTTTCTGAATTAAAAATCATCACAGACAAGAAATGACTACATGAAATTAATATAGTTAGTAACAATTATTATTTAAGAATTTGGAGCCCAACCATGAGCTATTTCTTACATAACTCTCTCATGTGGCTCCATGCCTTGGCTTTCTCCTTGGCCAGGGAGAACCAAACTGGTTCACTGGCTTCAACGGGCTCTTGGCGCACTACTGGAAGAGTTGCAGACTTTCTGGTTTCTTGTTCCATGGCAGGCACTTGAACCATCTTCTGCTTTTCAACTGGAACCACCAAAAATAACACACAAGCAGAAAGAAGCCCCAGTGATATTGGGGTAGATGGCTTATAGGATGCAATCACATTTTTCCATCTCTCAGGTTTCCTCTGATCCCACCACTCCTAATGCTTTCTAACTCCTACTGCCTTAAGTGCCAGGCTTCTAGAAGCATCAGCAATATCTAAGGTAGTTTCAGCATATCAGTGGAAGGAAACCAACATGGCTATGGCCACAGGAAGGAGCCCCGGTGGCACAGTGGTTAGGCATGCAGCTGCTAACTGAAAGTTCAGCAGTTCAAACCTACTATTGGCTCTGTGTAAAGAAGACCTGGCCATCCACTTCTGTAACGATGAAGGCCTAGGAAACCCTATGGGACACTTCTACTCTTTCCTATATGGCCACCAGAAGTTGGAATAGACTCAGTGTCATGCAAAAACATGGGCACAGGAACTTGTAAGGCCAATCTCTTGGATATCATTATTGGACTGTCACATCTTACAGTTTTGAAAGGAGACAAGAAAGGAAAGATGTTGTATGCTATATGCTTAGTTTTTGAAATTTCAAATAAGGTAATGTTATCTGTATTTGTCCAATCTGCGACATTCTGTGAAATGACTGATGACTCAGTGGATCCACACAACGAAAATCTATGCTAAAGGACACTGTACCAACTACCCTAGCCAAGAAGACTACCAACTTGCTACCCCAGTTCTACTCCCTCCTCCATCATACCTTGTGACTGATTGACTCAGTAGTTCTCAACTGTAGCTGCATACTAGAATCACCTAGGCACTTAAAAAAAAAAATACCAGTGCAAGGGCCATTTCTGGAATCAACTCAATTAGAATCCCTTGGGAGGGAGTCAGGGCCATTTTTTAAGCATTACAAAGCTCTCCAGGTGATTCCAATGCACAGCAAGGGCTGAAAACCACTCCACAAGAGTATGGTATCTATTAGGCCATTAATAGCAATAGTCAGGTCAGGCAATGGGTGCTTTAATTCCTAGTATAATTTCCTGACAAGGGAGATGGAGGGAGACAGGGCTTGAAACCGTTTCTCTCCCTGCAGAGAATTTGAATTTCTGACAAGTTCTCTACTGAGAATTTCCCTTTCTATTCTACATATCGTGAATCAGAATCTACATTTTGACAAGACCCCCAGGTGTACGTGTAACTGGTTGTGCCACCCAGAGACACCAGGCTTTTATAGTGTATTATTTTTAGTTGCAGGGAATACAGAAGGTGAGAAAATACAGCTTTGCTGGAAACTGGACAGTGACTTGGTATTTGTCACTTGGATACATAGGCACAGGAGCATTTTCAGGAGTGAGCACAGTTCTGTGCTTATATAGCTCCCTAAGTGGGGTGAAAAACACGAGGACCTTATGTGTTACAGATTGGATTTATTTCAGTCATAGGCATTGACTTTTCCTAAAACAGATTACTATCTGTATCTAATCTAAAGGGACATAAGAGCATCATGAGGCTGATACTGGGCACTAAAGACATGGATTGCTTGATCCGGAAAATGTACGTTTCAAAACATTCTTCCAGGATTATTTTGGGGTGGTAGGGTACCTGAGGTTTCACCTGCTTTGGTAGATTTCGGTTCCTGTGACTCGGCAGTTTTCTCCTGTCTAAAGACAGTGGAAAGTAAACTGCTTTGTTGACTTTCCTTTGCAGGGGTAGCGCCCTTGAATAAAACAAAGAAAATTGAAAACTTGTAAGTCATGACGTTCAGAAGACCACAGGTGGAAGCCCTGTCCAGGTTACTATGAGTTCAATGTGGTCATTAGTAGAGACAGATGATGGATGGATGCGCACGTGGATGCGTGGACACATGCAAGATTGGGTGGATAAATGAAAGCAATGACACTGAGACCACTTTGGTTTAGAATTTGGCTTCATAAAACCTAAACTGGCTTGTTTTCCACCTTTCAGATCTGAAAGAAAAGGTTGTCTAGTCATATGTGCAAACAGGGAGACATGAGAATTATTTAATTTGAGAACATCCTTTTCCCTAGTACCTTCCTGGCTCTTAACAGCAAACTAAAAAATTGTGAAGGCTACAAAGTACATCAATTAATTGAATAGGATTTCTACCTAGTGAAACTAGCACACATCTGATTTGATGTACTCGTGGCATTAGAAAGAATAGTATTCATAGGTCTTGTCAAAATCATGCAGTCTAGACTTTTCAAGCTAATCTTATCCACAGCTGGATTAAATTAACTGGTCTAGTGTCTCTGCCCATGACAAAAACCTCGAAGAAATCCTCTCAGAACCCTAAGAAATGCATGCATATAACCAAGGTGGACTCCATCCTCAAATGATCCTGACACCTTATAAATGCTAATGACAAAAAATAAAACATTTTTGAAGCAGGGAGTTAAACAGCTTCTCAGGTGGTCCCTCAACAAATTCAGTAAGTGCTTAAACATATAAAAACTTACACATATCTCTTGATAGGTAAATTTTGGACCTTTCCTTGAGTCAGTTTTCTGGAGTTTTGACAAGATCTTTCATTCCAACACTTACAAAGGCAGTGCAGATATGACATTGGAAACAAGATCGTCATCCTAGATCTGCATGCGGTATTGTTACCGTATTTTATTACATAGCTTTTTGTTAGCCTACAGGCGAGTGTCATATAAAACCAAACCAATACAAAGACATCCAAACATCAATTCCATAAAGGTAAATCTTTGTGTAATGGTATGCTAAGATACCAAGAAATAAAATGTTAAATGAAAAAAAAAAAGGGTGTGTATAGTTTGATTCCATTTGTGTTTTTTAAATGTCTGTACATATTTACGAAAACCCTGGTGATGTAGTGGGTTAAGTGCTGGTCTGGTTAGCAGTTCAAATCTGCCAAGTGATCCTTGGAAACTCTGTGGATCAGTTCTATCCTGGCCTCTAGGGTCGCTGTCAGTTGCAGCCGACTCAAACGCCGTGGGTTTGGTTTGGTTTGCTATATATATTTATAGGAAACACTGGTGGCGTACAGGTTAAGTGCTATGTCTGTTAAACAAAAAGTAAGCAATTCAAGTCTGTCAGGCACTCCTTGGAAACTCTATGGGGCAGTTCTACGCTGTCCGATAGGGTCACTATGAGTCGGCATCGACTCCACAGCACTGGGTTTGGTTTATTTTACTTTATTTGTTTACACATATTTATAGTCATAAATCATCTATAAACATAATCACTAAATCTTACCTTTAGGGCATTGATAACTGACTCTGAATGGTTATAACCTTGTATATCGTATGGAGCAGTTCTACTCTGCATTATATAGGGTAGCCATGAGTCAGAACTGACTCAACAGTGAATAACAACAACCTTATTTCTCAGTTAATTTCATGAGACCCTGCAGTAAAGTGCTTAGGATAGGATTTGGTTTAGAAAATCTCCCTATGTTCATTACTTCTCACCAAACTCTTTAGGAGCATAAAGCAGGGTATGTGTGTTTGTAAGCATAAGCATAACTATTCCCTTGAAGATTTTTCCTGCCTTGATTAATGCATACAGAGATAAGAATCCACATGCCCGACAAAGTTCCCAGTGGAAGTCTATTCAGTGAATCCAGCAAGTTCTTGGGGAATTTTCAAGAATACCCCAGATCCTACCCCATATTGAGGCTCCATAGTGTTATCTTGGGCTCCAGCTCCCTTCTCAGTGTCAAGTTCTATCCCAGGAACATGGGCCTGGGAAGTCTTCTGCCTTTGCTTTGCCATGGTTATCCAATCTGGTTCTGAAGTGCTACAATCTGACTGTCGACAGGGAGCCTTTTCTGGAAAAAGAAGGAAAGGAGTTAGAATTGCTGCAAGGCAATCAAGGTCTTCAGCCTAGCTTGGACAAACTCGCAGTAGTATTTCAAATAAGATCCTTTTCAACTGCTAAAAAAAAAAGGAGAGATGGGCTATTTCTCTTATACCCCTTCCCTCCATCTGCCAAGGAGGAGGAGTTCATTGAGTGACTAAGACTCAGTACTGCTTAACTATCTGGACCTATTATCACTTTATTAGTCCCTTTCCCTCCTTTCTTCACCCTTTTCCTCATCTCTGGGGGCACAGTTCTTAAGAACTTGGCTGCTAACCAGTAGCTCAGCTGTTAAAGCCCACCAGCCACTCTTTGGGAGGAAGATGTGGCTGTCAGCTTTTGTATGGAATGAAGCCTTGGCAGGAGATTAATACACATAAAAGTAGTATGAGACAAGCATAAAGCTCTATCCAAATGTAAGGGGTACAGAAGAGAAGGGGAGAGGGAATAGGAGATGATTACAGAATTAACCAGTTCCAAATCTTCTAATCTACAATGGGTGACTACCTAGAAGGTGGCACTATTCTGATCCAGATCCAAAAGTCAGTCCTACTGAATTCACAGCTCAGTAGACAAGGCTCAAACAGACTTCCTGCCATCTAAGTCTAGTTTCCAGTTCTTCCCTCCACTGGGTACCGACTTGCCATCTTGTAAGCTTAAGTCTCACCTGGGGTTTTGTAAGCAGGTTGCCTCTTGGTTACATCTTCAGACTTGGGTCCTACGTGTTCCTTCTGTGCCACGTCAGATATTCCACTGAGGTTCTCTGAGGTTCCCAGGTGCCCCTGGAACGTGGTTGCTCTGACCTGATGTTCTCTCTCTCTAGACGATGAAGTTGGGCCCAAGGGGCTTGTACGAAGCTTAGTAAGGTCACCTTCTTTCTCATTCTTGTACTTCTGCAAGGAAGGGATTCTTCTGAGTTTCACTCCAAAAACGTTTTCAATATCAGCCTTATTGGTAGGTGAAACTGAAGCCTTTTCCTCATTCTGACCATCTCTCTCAAGAGCTTCTTCCTCAGAGTGAAGAGTCCCGGAAGTGGATGTTGGCTGGACAGGATCAGTGGTGAACTGTACAGATTTGGTAGCAAGGGACTTGAGATCTTCAGAGCCTTGGCTGCATCTCTTGGTTTTGTTTAGAGACACGGGGGCTTTTGGTGGGGAGGAGCTGGCAGAATCACTCTCAAAAATGCATTCCTGGGTGACAGCACTCTTGCAACTTGAATGACCCTGTTCCTGTTCTTTAGGTTCTTGAGAAGCTTGGAAAGAGTGTCTGGGAGGCAGCTGCTTTTCAGGACTGTGATACTCTTCAGGTACTCTCAGTGAGCCTGTTGAGGAGACTTGTGGCTGGGAATCTGTGGCTTGGAAAGGGCGTCTGGAAGTCAGCTGCTCTTCAGAGCTCTTCCTCTTCTCAAGAAACGTCTTGGAAACTGACATTTCTGGATGGTGCTGAGGCTTCCCCAAGGCCTGGGAAAGGCGTCTGGGAAGCTGTTGCTCTTTGGACCTGCTCCACTTCTCTGGAGTATTCTCTGAACCTGAGGAAACTTCTTCGTGATCTCCAGGCCTCTCCAAAGATTTTAAATGGTGCGTTGTAGGCAATGGCTTCAAGGAAATGCCTCCTTCAATGTCAGCACTCTCGGAACTTGAGAAAACTTGGTTCTCTACTTTAGGCCTCCACCAAGATTTGGAAGAATGATTTGGAGGCTGAGGATCCACACAAACAGGCTTGTCAATAGCAGGGTTCTCCGAGCCTGAAGAGACTTTCTCTGTCATAAACTTCACGTACGATTGGGAAGCACGACTAGGAAGCAGCGCTTTCGTAGAAACACCTTCTCCAACAGCAGTGTTCTCTAGACAACGGGAACTTTCCCAGACGTTAGATCCAGTTAAGAACTGGGTAGGATATTTAGGAGGCAGTGGCTTCACAGAAATTATACTCTCAGCAGCAACACCCTCTGAATCTGGTAACACGTTGGGCTCAACTTGAAGTTTCTTCTCCACAGAAATTCTTCTTTCAGCGACTGTGCTTTCTGGAAATGAAGAAACTTGTTGTTTGACTTCAGGGGCCATCAGTGGATGAAAAGTACAGTTGGAGCCTTCTTGTTCAAATACTGGTGTCATCAGGGGCTGAGACTCATGTTTGAGAGGCATAGGCTTCAGAAAATTATTCCCCTCAACAGTAGCACTCTCTGGATCAGAAAAGACTTGTTTCCCTACTTTTGGTCTGGTCAGATTCCTGGAGGCTCTGGGAGGTAGCAGCTTCATCGGATTATCCCACTCAGCAGCCATACTCTCTGCACCTGCAGAAGCTTCCTTGCATTGTCTCAGCCGGGTTAGGGAATGACACCTGGAAGACAGTGGCTCCACAGAACCACTCCACTCTGTAGAAACACTCACTGAACCTGAGGAGACGTGGTGTTCAAGAGCTGGCCCAGAAGGACACTGGGGTGGCAGCTGCTCTGGAAAAGCACTCCACCTCTCAGGGCTCTTCTCTGAAAGCGAGGAACTTTCTGGTTGGTCCTCAGGATTTGCCACAGCCCGGGAAGGGTGTTCTGGAGGCAGGTCTTCCTCAGAGCTGCTCCAGTCATCAGTACTACTGTACGTTTCAATGTAACTATCAGATCCTGTGGAGCCTTCTTCAGTTTCCGGCTCTCCCACAGCCTGGGAAGGGCATCCGGAAGTAGGCTGTCCCTCAGAACCACTCCCCTCCTCAAAGTCAGTCTCGTGCTCTGAAAAACTCTCTACATCAGAGGAGGATTCTTGTTCATCTTCGACATTCCTCAAGAACTGCAAGGAGTATGTGAGAGCCATCTGCTCCCCAGAACTTCCTGATTCCACAGTGAAGCTTTCTGATTCTGAGGAGATCTCTTGTTCACCTTCAGGCTTCCCCAGGGACTGGAAAGAGTGTCCAGGAGCCCACTGTTCCTCAGAACCACGCACTTCTGAAATACTCTCTGAATCTGAGACTTGCTGACAGTCTTCAGGTCTCCCCAAAGTCTGAGAAATGCTTCTGGGAGGCAGCCTCTCTGCAGACAGGGCTCTCTCTGCCCTGGCACTTGCTGTATTTGCAGTGCTTCCTGTAAAGACCGGAAGCGCATTGTCGGGAGGCTTTTCTTTGCAGATAGTTGGCCTATACTGAGCTGGAGCCATTTTAAGCTGAGCATTTTGACAATCGAGGCTGGAAGCTGCTTCCCCTTCTGACTGGATATCAGAAGGATCCACAAGTGCCAGAGCCTTCACTCTTACTGAGGAGATGACATCTTCTTGGGTTGTAGAAGGGCTTTCCACTGCTAGAAACAGAGAAGCTATGGCTTTTGTCTGCTCATCTCCAGAAGCGCTACCTTCACTGTGTGGTGCTGGACCACTAACCACAGCCTCTCTCACGTCTTCGGGTGTAGGTTGCTGTTCTGATGCTTCTCTGGCTTTGCCATCTATGTCAGCATTTAACAACTCCTGAGGGGTAGCTGTTTCTACTTCTGGAGTTTGGGGTTGCTCCGTGACTTGCATCTCCAAGGGCGGGTGCCGGAGATGACAATCCTTGACAGTCTTCTCATCAGATGAGGACCCAGCTCTATCTCCTAGGCCATGATGTTGACGGGATCTTTTAGGTCTTATTTCTTTGGATCCCGATTCCCTTTTTCCTGAAGTGCTGGATGGTTTCCTTCCATGTATTCTTCCACGTGCTGCTGACACTGGGTAGCCCTGATTCCCAGCTGTATCAGTGTTTGAAGGCTTAACCGTTGTCTTCTTAGCATGAATCCCAGTCTTCTTGCTTTGGCACTGCCTTGAGGGATCTGTACCGAACAGAAACAAGGAAATAATAAAACTGTGTTTTTGGTGTAATAAAATAAGAATGTTCTGCTCTGTCCCAAAGAGTGCCTGTTTGCTGTTGAATTCCTTAATATGAAGACGCAGCTATTCAGAAGATAAAGAGCCACTTGTTGGCTAGTACCGTTCGACAGCTGACATTTTTTTAAATCCAAGGGACATACCAGTTTTATGAACTGGTTGCATGGTTGGCTCATCTCCATTTTATCGATAGCTCCATCTACAGTGTGTGTGTGACACATGAAAAGGCAATTTCATTTACCTTTGAAGAAACTGACTGGGGCAGAGACAGGGGAAATTTTACTGTGCAATTAATATTTATATTTTCCACTTAACATTTCTCCAAAAGGCTTGAATTTTCACCTCAACCTGCGTGTTGCTTTATTTTTTAGAAAGGTGTATATATACAAAGCAATTCTTCAAGAGCCTTAACAATTGCATCAGTCACAGGTTTCAGGTCAAGTACAAGCCAGCAGTTTACACGATGCTCCCCTCCCTTTCTAGTTTGATTGCCAGGTGGGAGGGACCTTCATTGTCTCCTGCATCCCTAGCTCCCTCTAATGGTTTCCTATCCAACATACAGTGCTGGGCAGAGTTGGCTACATTTCAAACCACTGTTATCATATGAGAAACACAAGAATCTGGCACCACGGACACTGACTCAGTGCTCTCCTCTGGGTAAAAAGGACAACTGTTAAAAACAAAGATAAAAAAACATAAGGAGAAAGTAAGAGATTACTCATTCAATTTCGCTTCATTGTGTGTGTTATGGGTTGAACTGTGTTCCCCCAAAAGTGTATAGAGCCATTTGGCTGGGCCATGGTCCCCAATATTTTATGATTGTCCTCCATTTTGTGATTTATTTGTGTTCCGTGTTAAAGAGGGTTAGGGTGGGACTGTAAATCCCTTCTTAAGGTCACCTCCCTGCTCCACCGTAAAGGGAGTTTCCTAGAGGGTGGTTTTTACTACTCTTTAGCCTTGTTACCTTACAAGAGCTCAAAGGAAAGAGAAGCAAGTAGAAAACTCAGAGCCTCATACCATCAAAAAACCCTACCTGGAGTAGAGTTCATCCTTCGGACCTGAGGTTTCTGTTCCAAGATACTCCCTGACCAAAGACTGATGCAATACAAGGACTTTCCTTGACAAAGAGGGAAAGCATTGCCCTGGAGTGGACACCCTGAATTCAGAGTTGTAGCCTACTGGACTGTGTAAGAATAAGCTTTTTCTTTACTAGAGCAATCCTTTTTGTGGTATTTCGGTTAGAGAAGCAGTACCTGAGTAAAACAGCTTGTATGTGTGCCTGAATGTTTTGTTAGTTTTCATGGAAAAAATGTTTTTATAGGTATCCTGTCTTTGAGCCACATGTAAAATCCTTTGTGGCAAAAAACATGAAACTTAATCTGTGGAACTGGGCTTTTGTTTTAGCAAGTACACACTGCTTGAAATTAGCTGTCCATCAGTTGAAGCTGATATCCACACAAGCACACATGTGCATGCACACACACACACATAGACAGATTTTCATTCTGGAAGTATTTGTTGTTTGAGGACTTGACGTCTGCTAGCTGCCAAGAACATCTCTCTGCAGCTGCCCAAGCTCTTTTGCCGACAGCTACGGGAACTGGTCAAACAGTTATCAAAAGACATTTATTCTCTACTGGAAGAGAAAGGTGACTTTAAAAAGGGGGTATGAGGCCAATTCTATTGTTTTTTCTTGGTTCTGTTGTTGAGGGAATCACCGAAGGGAAAATCACTGGTTTCTTAGAGAGATGAGCTCACTGAGGAACTCACCATGTGCAAAAGACTCAGAGAAGATAGAACAAACTACAAGCAAAATACCTCTACGGTCAGAATTTCACTTAGATGAAATAAGAATCAGGCATCACATTTATCTAAGCCCTACACAAATGGCAATCGCATTTGCCAGGCAGTTTATATGCAGGAACTTGGACCACTTAAGTATGCTTCTTAAATGGAAAGTTCTTTGAAGACGAAGAGCAGCAGGTTCCTCTTAATAGAGCTCCTGCCATACAGTACCGTACAATTGAGCTCATGATGCATGTTTCAGGATGAGGGTAAAAGTGCACCAACCCGCCCTGTCTTTTCTCAGCATCTTTTGGTCGGTCTCTTCTGGCTGGGTTGTAGTCTTCTGTTCTTCAGAAGCCAGTGGAAAGCTTGGCTGCTCCTGCTTTGGTTTTTTGTAAAACAGAAAGAGAGAGAGACACCGTTTGAATCAGACTGAAGTATTCTTTTACACACTCTTTCATGGTTGCCAAAACCAAAAATCAAGAAAAATGTTGTTGATATCTGAATGACTTGGCTGGGAGCACAACAATACCATTAAAGATGGATGGTCTTCCCAGGGCCATCAAACAAAATGTCCCAGGTGACCATTTTACTCTTGGTAAGTGTTTCATCCATATTTGGAGGTTCTGGTCTCTAAGGAAGTCCCAGGGTGGTGTAAATAATTAACTTGCTAACCAAAAGGTTGGAGGTCAGAATCCACCCAGAGATGTCTTTGAAGGAAGGACTTGTGATCTACTTACAAAAAGTCAACCATTGAAACCCCTATGGAGCACAGTTCTGTTCTGACACACATCTGAGTCATTATAATTCAGAATCAACTTGACCAGCAACTGAGTTGGATAGATCTCTGAGGGACATTTGAAGACACCCTGAAAACCACTGAACCACACTGGACGGTCATTAATCTGAAGATGGGGTTGCTGGCTCTGACAATAATCAGGCCCCTGGTAACACTGGAATTCTCAAATTTGGTTCACCAAACATGCAAGCCAGATTCAATTCCTGTCTAGCTTTGTTTCACAGAATTTAGTGATGGCATAAATTATTATAGTGATTGCATAAATTTCCAGCTCCGGAGAACAAAGAAGATTGGGGTTTTGTTGGGAAGGAGAAGAATGAAAGACAAGGGGTTCAGGGCTTGCACTGAATGGGTAGAAATTTGATTAACATATACAAGGTTTGCAGATAATTATAGAATAGCTCTGGATATATCAGAGCAGTACTGCACTGAACAGCAGAGAATTTACGTAGCATAGTCCTTTTGTGGTGTGCATTAAAGACACACCTAAAATCTTTATGCTCCCACTCAAAGTTCCTGCACAAAGAGACTTACCTTTAGATGATTTCCGAGTGAATGAGATCTGATAGACCTGGGTACAAATCACGGCTCCCTCACCTGCTAGCTGTGTGACCTTGGGCAACTTATGCTCTGATTCTCACTTTCCGTGTCTCTAAAGTGGGAATGAGGAAAAACTTCCTGTAGGAAGTATTTTTTTTTTTTTCCCAGAGCCAGAAGCAAGTGATAACAGCTTCTGAGTCATAAATGACCAGGACCGCTTTATATTCATCCATGAGTCAGGGAGAGTCATGGGGAAGCAGGAGATATTCAGGCCTTCTAAGAGGGTGCTGTCAAAGCCTCTTCTTAATTGGTTATCAAGAGGAAGAAACAAGAGTCACAAAAAACTTTCCCTTATCCAAAATTCCATTGTGATAATGTATCAAGGGGATAAGGCATGGATAGCGCTTGCTGCCCCTTGCCTGACACCAAACCAAGGAGACTCTCCTAGGGCCACCAGAGGACCCCTCCTAACTGCAAACGCTGCCCCTGAAAACTCTTCTTTCAATTTGCACTGTTTCTAGGACTGGAGGAAAACTCATTATACAAATGAAACAATGTTTATGGCTGAAAGTGAAGAAGAGTTGAAGCACTGACTGATAAAGATCAAAGACTAGAGCCTTCAGTAAGAATTACAACTCAATGTAGAGAAAACAAAAATCCTCACAGCTGGACCAATAAGCAGTATGTTGATAAACAGAAACAACATTCAAATGGTCAAGGATTTCATTTTACTTGGATCCACAATTAACACCCATAGAAGCTGCACTCAAGGAATCAAAGATACACTGCACTAGGCCAATTTGCTGCTAAAGACCTCTTTAAAGGGTTAAAAATCAAAGACGTCAACTGGAAGATTAAGGTGCACCTGCCACAAGCCATGGTGTTTTCAATTACCTCATATGTATCTGAAAGCTAGACAATGAATAAGGAAGACAGAAGAAGAATGCATGCCTTTGAATTATGATGTTGGCAAATACTATTGAATATATCATGTGCTGCCAGAAGAAGACACAAATCTGTCTCAGAAGAAGTACAGACAGAATGCTCCTTAAAGCAAGGATGGTAAAATGAGATGGAGAAACAAATCACCAACTTTGTTTGGAAAGGGAAGAAACCCCAGATACATAAAGCACTACTGAAGAAGAGGAACACAGTGGGAGGCCTCACACTACCCAAGCTGAGAACCAATTACACTGCCACAAGTAGTCAAAACAGCCTGGTACTGGTACAAAAAGAGACATAGAGACCAATGTAAAAGAGTTGAGGTCCCAGGGTCCTCTTATCAAGAGTTAATATTTGACAAAGGCCCTAAGATTGTAAATTGCGGTAAAAACAGTCTAACAAATGGTGCTGGCAAAATTGGATATCCATCTGCAAAGACATTGAAACAAGATCCACATCTAACAGCTTACACAAAAAGTAGCTCAAATTGGATAAAAGACCTAAATATCAAACCACAAACGGTAAAGATCATGTAAGAAACAGTAAAGTCAACAATGGAATTTCTAATGCACAGCTTAGACAGACTTCAAAGTCTGACAGTAAACCACAATCAACAGAAGAGGAGATAGATAAATGAAATTACTACGAATCAAACACTTTTGCTCATTGAAAGACTTTATCAAAAGAACTAAAAGAACACCTACAGAATGGGAAAAAATAGCTGGCAGCTACATGTTGGACACATGTCTGATCTCCATAGTCCACAAGATACTGCAAAATACCGACAAGAAAAAGGTAAATAACCCAATTAAGCAATGGGCAAAGGAGATGCGCAGACACTTCACCAAAGAGGACATCCAGGCAGCCAAGACACATGAGGACATGTTCACGATCATTAGCTGTGCAAGAAATTCAAATCTAAACAACAGTGAGATACCATCTCACCCTAACAAGGTTGGTTATGATCCAAAAAATACAAAACAAGAAATGCAGAGAGGCTGTGGAGAGATCGGAACTCTCCTAAAATGGTGGGGGGATTGCAAAATGGTACAACCTATTTGGAAAGTCATCTCTCGCTTCCTTAAAAAGCTGGAAATAGATGTACCGTTGGATCCAGTAATTCCACTGTTATCCTACAGTGGGATAGATATCTGAAGATATCCTACAGAATCAAAGGCAGTCAGCTGAACAGATACATTCACACAAATGTTTATTGCAGCACAGTCCACATTCACAAAAAGAGGGAATCACCCCCGATGCCTACCAACAGATGAATGGATAAACAAATTATGGTACATATCCTCAGTGGAATACCATGCAATGATCAAAAACAACAATAAATTTAAGAAGCATCTTATAATCTGGTTTCAATTGGAAGTCATTATGCTGTGTGAAACCAGTCAGCAGCAAAAGGACAAATACTGTATGAGACCCCTACTATAAGCACTTAAAAATAGATTTATGTGCAGAAGAAAAGACTCTTTGATGGTTACAAGGGTGGAGAGGAAGGGCGAGCGCTACTCAGAGATAAGATAGTTGACAAAAATTTTGTTGGGCAAAAGCACTAACAGCACACAGAATATCAACTTCACTGGCTCAATTCAACTGGACTTCAACATAAACTGAAAACTCTTCTGATCTTAACCCAATATTACAGGGGTAGAGTAGGAGGGGTGGGGGCATGGGAATGCTGCTATTAGGGGACATTGAGGCCAATTGGCATAACCAGCCTATTGCTAATAGAGTCTTCTGCACCCCATATTGATGAGTGGTGTCTGGGGTCTCAAAAGCTAGCAATTGCCATCTGAGGTACACTGAATAGTCCCAATTTGTGTAGAATATGTGATCACCAAGAACAACAAAGGTGAGGAAAAAGGAGCCTAGGAAACAGAAGGAATTCTGTGAATAGGTGATTGTACAAACATGTGACCAGAAGAACCAGATGGTATCCAGCCACCACCAAAGACAGCTCGATTGGGGCATACAATGTTGAGTCCCAGTGGCAACATGAGAAAAAGAGGGATGACCTCAAGAACCCTACTAGAAGCCCACAACTGATGTCTGATGGCCTGGGGTTTCCCCTTGGAGCATAGCCCCTAGACGTGCTGCTGGCCCTGACCAGAAAACATTACCGAGATCAACTCTTCAGACAGGAATGGACTGGACTTGTGGACACAATGTGACCATATGGCGTGTATACTTTATGGTTCTATGCATCTATGTGATGTTGTCCTACTAGCCTCTTACTAGAAGGGAGAGAAGAGGGTGAAGTGGAGGGCACAGGACATTGTTAAGGGGATATGACATACACAGAGCAAAAAGGAGGAGTTTCCTTGCCACTGGCAAGGAATGCAGAAGGAGTTTCAGATCCATGGGCATGCAAATTTAATTTGGATTATATACTTTCACTTAATCGAACTAAAAGTAAAGACTACTTTGGGACATGTTATTAGGAGGGACTAGTCCCTGTAGAAGGACATCATGCTGGATAAAGTATAACATTAACAGAAAAGATGAAGACCCTCAATGAGATGGATATACACAGTGGTTGTGACAGTGGACTCAAGTATAAGGATTGTGAAGATTGTGGGAATGGTGCAGGCCCTGTGTTTCATTCTGTTGTACCGATGGTTGCCATGAGTAGGAACCAACCTAATGATAATTGCTTTCTAAGGCTCACCTGACCTGTTTAAGCGAAGGCAATGAGGTAGGTGAAAAGAACACTAGACTGGAAGTCAGGAGACTAGGTTCTGGAGCTAGTGCTTATATTACCTGAATGTTTGACTTGAGGCAATTACTCCAACGATTCATGCTTTAATAGCCTTCCCTGTAAAATGCTTGTGCTACACAATCTTATCGCTTTTCCATCTCTAACTTACAGCCCATAATTTACAACCCAGACTCGTTAGAGAATTATGTGTTCCAACAGGGTGAATTTTCCAGCTCTCTGACACATTGTTTTTACCCATTGTTGTGTGCCTTCAAATCAATTCGCTCCAGAAGGTTTTCTTTATAGAAGCAGATCACAAGGTCTTTGGCTTGTAGAGCACTTAGGTAAATTTGAAACTTCAACCTTTAGGTTAGAATCCAAGTGCTTAATTATTGCACAACCAAGGCTCTTTTTCTTAATCATCGGAACTTTTAATTGTTACCTTGTCATGAATATCTCTTCCAATGGCATTACTTCCCTATCCTCTTAAACAGAAATCAGGAACCTAACTTAGCTTTTCTTGATGACTAGGACAAACAGTAAACATAGTTTATTACACTGAACTATGATTCAGTGTAGCCATGAAGAAGCTGCTGAGCTGGGTAACATTCTTGCCCTATCAGATGGCCCTAGATTATTTCTGTCATCTCCATTATCAGCTGTCACTTCTCTTTACAATTAGGCCCCTGAGTTTGATCTGTTACCATACTGTTAATACAATCAGTTATCCTAGTGTTAATATCCCACTCGACGGCATTTGGCTTGGCTAAGTGTAGTTATGCCTCTAAAAAGTTGTGTAAAAAGACTTTGTGACATTTGCTTGATACTGAGAGAACATTCTATTTTAGGGGATGACATACATAGCAAAAACATCACCAATCCAACAGTTTCTAGATGTATAATTCACTGACATGGGTTACATTCTTTAAGTTGTGTCACCTTTCTTGACATTCTATTATAAACAGTTCCACTCCTACGAAAGTAAACTCACTGCCCTCCAAGCTTCTCATCTAACCTTCTGATTTGTTATTATTGATCTGATTTCATATAGGTAACTCTTTAAAAGAACACGATGATCTTTTGAAGGGATGGTGGCTGAATAGTGAATGCTTGGAGTTACTGGAAGCCTCACCTGCAAATCAGTGAAAGTGCTGCCATTAGTGACTCATGAATTTCATCTAATTAATGGCTTAAACAATCCTGATCTGGGCTAGGAATGAAGATTTTCTACCCTGTGCTGAGTAAACTCTCAGATGCCAATCCAGTAAGCAGTTTCTGCAGGTTTAGTCACTTTGGTGTCTTTCTTCAATCACTTTTAGGCAAGTTCCAAATAGAAGCAAGCTCATTCACCCTTCAGGGGTTGTCAAGCCCAGGTCAGTGTCCTCAATTTTATCATTCCTACCTAGAGTATAGGAATCCTGGTGGCACTTGAACGCACCCAACACCGGGAACAAAGACCTGGCTATCTGCCCAAGTACAGATTCTAGCCTAGAAAACCCTATGAGGGCAGTACTACTCTGTCACAGGGCATTGCTATGAGGTGAAGTTAACAACGACACCTAGGGTATGGCTCCCCTATACCATACAATTTCCCTGGGGCAAATAGAAAATGTTGGAACTCATTTTTCGTTATATAAAGAGTTTGTAAAAGAATGTATTCCTGGGCTCCTGAAGGACTCACAGTCTCTTGAATATTTGTCTTGAGCTTTTGTTTCCGGGAGGTTAAATCCATCTTGTGTTGAGCAGGCAAAGAATCCAAGCAGCCCTGGGTGGTGGCTGAGGTGCTGAAATCAAGGGACAACTGTGTGCTACTGGAAGAGGCAAGTGAGATCAAGGAGGATGAGTGACTGAGTCCAGATGATACCTCAGAAGAGCTCTGGAGAGAGAAAAAAGAAATGACTCACCAACAGGGGAATAGAAAAAGCTTTTGATAAAATCCAACACTCTTTCATGATTAAAAAACAAACACTGAAAGACTGAGGAATACAAATGTTGTGGATTGAATCATGTTCCCCCAAAACATGTATTATAAATCCTAATCTCTATGCCTGCCTATGTTTATAAGCCCATTTGGGAAGGGGTTGTCTTTTTATGTTAATGACACAGAACTAGTGTAGAGTATGTTTTGAGTCAATTGCTTTTGAGATACAAAAAAAGGTTAAATGAGCAAGTGTAGAAGCAGAGATGAGGACAGATAGATGGCATGCCACATAAAGATCACCAAGGAACAAAATCTTACCGCACAGATGACAGAGAGAAAAAGCCTTCCCCTAGAGCCGGTGCCCCTTCTAGCCCCTTAAGCCATGAGGAAACAATTTTTTGTTTGTTAACACCATCCATCTGTGGTATTTCTGTTACAGCAGCACTAGATAATTAAGACAATAAGGGACTTTCTCAACAAGATAGAGGGCATATATGAAAAATTCACACTTGGCATCTAAGTCAATGGAGAAGCATGTTCGCTCTAAGGTCAGGAACTAGACAAACATCCTGCTTCACCACTGCTATTCAACATTTTACTGGACGTTTTAGCCAGAACAATAGATGAGTAGAAGAAATAGACGCTATCCAAATCAGAAAGAAAAAACTTAAAGTATCTCTATTCACAGATGACATAATCTAATATACAGAAAGTCCTAAGGAATCCACAAAAATATTAGGTCTAATAAACAAATTCAGCAATGTTTGTAGGATACAAGATCAATATACGAAGATCAAATGTATTTCTGCATACTACCATTGAATCATCCAAAAATAAAATCAAGAAAATAATTTTGTTTACAATACAGTCCAAAAAAATGAAATATGTATGCATAAATTTATCCAAGAAGGTGTAAGATTTATACACTGAAAATTGTAAATCATTGTTGAGCCAGCCAAAGCTGGCTCAGCCAGCCAAGTGCCATCGAGTCGGATCTGACTCAAGGAAATAAACAAAAAGACCCACCCCATGTTCATAAAGTGGAAGACTTAATATGGTTAAGATTAAGATGGAAATACTAGCCGAAGGGATTTACAGATAAAAAGCAATTCCTATCAAAAGCTCAACAGTCTTTGCCAAATATCCTAAAACTATGTGGAATTTCAAGGAAACTCAAATAACCAAAGCAGTCTTGAAAAACATTTAGAAGTCACACTTCTCGATTTCAAAACTTACCAACAAGCAACATAACAAAAAAAGTATAGTGTTGGCATAGCCAACCAAAATTCTTTCCATCGAGTTGATTCTGACACATAGCAATGCAGTAGGACAGAATAGAACTGCCCCTTAGAGTTTCAAAGGTATGCTTGGTGGATTCTCACTGCTATCCTTTTGGTTAGCAACTATAGCACTTAACAACTACAACACCAGGGTTTCTGTGTTACTGGCATAAGGATACGTATATAGATCAATGGAATAGTATTGGAAGTCCATAAATAAATCCATAAGCTATGGTCAATTGATTTTCTGTAAGGGTGCCAAGACCATTCAATGGGGAAAGAATAGGTTCTTGACCAAATGGAGCTAAGACAACTGGATATCTACATGAAAAAGAATGAAGTTGGACCCTTAAATACACCATCCACTGTCATTGAGTCTATTTCAACTCATAGCAACCATGTAGAACCACTCCACAGAGTTTCCACAGAGCTCCTGGTGGATTTCAACTGCTGACCATTTGGTTAGCAGATGTAGCACTAACTCACACCATAGAAAACGTTTATTCCAAGTTAGTCAAAAACCTAAATGTAAGAGCTAAAAGTATAAAACTGTTAAAAGAAAACTTGGAGTAAATCCTCACAACCTTGGATTTAGCAGTGGATCCCTGCACAAGCAGCTGCAACTAAAAACATTGCCCATTCCAGTCATGGTATTTTGACTCACCATAACCCCATATGTGTTGAAGTGGAATTATGCACCACAGGGCTGTCAATGGCTGATTTCTCAGAGGTAGATTACCAGGCATTTCATCCAAGGTGCCTTTGTGCAAGCTTGGAACTCCAACCTTTTAGTTAGCGGGAAAAAAATTTAACTCTTTGTACTACCCCGGGACTGAGCAAGACTGTGTAAAATAAACTCATTTCTGTGGAGTCAAGTCTGACTGATACTGAACCTACAGGGCAGAGTAAAACTCTTCCTTATGGCATTTCCAAGGAGCATCTGGTGGATTTGAATTCCTGACCATTTGGTTAGCAGCTGTAGCACTTAACCACTATGCCACCAGAGTTTCCACACTGTTATACAAGCTGTTGGAAACACTTTGGTTGCTGGCCATTACTGCTCGTGGTTACTACTTGGGATCTCTATCCAGACTGCCTTTGAAAGTCTGGCTCTATCATTAATGGGTGTACCAGCAATCTCCTACACCTCAGTTACTCAGGTATAACGTGGGATAACCCTAGTACCTATCTTAAGAGGTTGTTGTAAGGGATAAATAGGTAAATATGTCTAAAGCATGTAGACTATTGCTGACACGTGCTAAACACTAAAAAAAAGACCTGCCATCAAGTCAAATCCAGCTCATAGTGACCCTATAGGACTAAGAACAACTGTCCCACAGAGTTTCCAAAGAGCACTTAATGGATTGGAACTATTGACCTTTTGGATAATAGTTGTAGCACTTAACTACTACTTTGCCACCAGAGTTTCCTACTACCAAAACAATCCAAACCCACTGCCGTCGAGTTGATTCTGTCTTGTAGCAACCCTATAGGACAGAGTAGAACTGCCCCACAGAGTTTCCAAGGAGCAACTGTTGGATTTGAACTGCCAGCCTTTTGGTTAGCAGCTGTAGCACTTAACCACTACAGAAACAGGGTTTCTGTAAAATGTCCAGAGTAGGCAAATCTATTGAGACTGAAAGCAGATGAAGTGTTTCCAGGGTATTGGGAGAAAAAGAAATATGAAGTAACTACCTAGTAGGTTCAGGGTTTCCATTTAAGAGGGATGAAAAGTTCTGGAGCTAGGTAATGGTAATACTGGCACAGCACTGTGAAAGTGCTTAATGCCACTGAGCTGTACAATTTCAAATAATTGAAATGATCAATTTGCAGGTGGGGCTAAGATGGAGAAGTAGACAGACACATCCTATGACCCTTCCAGCAACAAAGACCAAAAAGAACAAATGAATTTAACACATATTACACCATAAAAACCCTGTATATCAAAGGGAAAATAGAGAAATTGGGCTGAGCAATGAGAAAGGGAGAGTATCACCAGAAGTACACAGGATCCCACAGACTTCACCTGTCAAAAAACAGATGCAGCCACTGTGGTGATCCAGTGGTGGCAGTTGGTGGGAATCCTCCTCAATGGAACAATTTGCCTAGAGGCATCCACTCATGCCTCCAGAACCAGTGGGAGAAGGCACAGGATCATCAAAAGCCAAGTCTTTGCATGTAACCTACCATGCACAAGTCTACATTTGTCCTTTGACATAGACTTCTCTCCCTTCTCCCAGTGATTCCTGCTCCCTTCTCTATACTATGGCCAGCCCTGGAGTCTGATACTATTAACTGAGCTGCAAGTAGGACTCTCTAAGCCTGCTCTGAGCCAATCACTGAGATCCAGGGGAACAATTTTAACAAATGGGGAGAAAGGGGGAAGAAAAACACTTGTGCTGGCTCTCCTAAGCCAGAAAATCAGGTAAGAAACTGTTCCTTCACCTAGATTCAGACATAAGGGGATACACCATTCTCACAGACACTCAGGGGTGACTGTTAGTCCCTTGCCTTTCTCAGTGGCTGCAGCCAGACACTGATGCCTATACCACTCACTCCTGGTCATCTAGGACAGTAGCTGAGAACCTGCACCACACACTTGGTGACTGATTAGCTAGACACTTGAGCTGAATCCATATAAGGAAAGTAAAAGGACTCTTGGAATGCCATGTCTAGTAACAGCTCTAACCACCTGGTGACAGGACATTAGAACTTCAAAGACAATAACCAAACAATGACATACAAGAAGACTATATGGGCATTTCAAAACAGGAAACTAGAACACAGTAGCAAACATAAAAGAAATAAATACGATTTACAAATGACTCATAGACAACAGCCAATTTCCAATCATTTAAAGAGGCAGATCATAATTCTTTCAGAAGTTTCCAAAACAAAGAATCAAATTTTCTAGAGTAAGAGAACTTCCTGGAATTATCAGATGTAAAATACAAAAGATTAATATTTAGAACTCTTCAAGAGATGAGGAAGGATACAAGGCAAAATGCAGCAGAGCATAATGACATATCAAACAGCCGGCAAGAACTAGAAATTAAGAAAATTGATAAAGTAATTACAGAATCAGACAACAGAAAGTCAAACAAGAAGAACTGAGGCAACGGAAGGCCAAATTAGTGAGACTGAAGATAGAACACATGACAATAACACACTTGAGGAAAAATCAGAAAAAAAGATTAAAAAATGAACACTAAGTATTATATGGAACTCTATGAAAAGGCCTCATCTATGAGAGATTAGAGTACCTGAATTGAGGCAGGAGAGTGATAACAGAAAAGACAGAATTGTCAAAGATTTGCTGACAGAAAACTTCCCTGATATCCTCAAAGACAAGAAGATATCTATCCTAGATGCTCATTGAACTCCACACAAGGTAGATTGCAAAAGAAAGACACCAAGACACATTAAAATCAAACCAGTGAAAACTGAAGATAAGAGGACACTTTTAAAAGTGTTTAGGGAAACAAAATAGAACCTACAAAGGAGAATCAGTATGACTAGCTTGGACTACTCAGCAGAGACCATGCAGGCATAAAGTAATGGGGTGACATATACGATGCCTTGAAGGAAAATAACTGGTAACCAAGAATTACACATTCAGAAAAACTGTCTGTCAAATATGACAGTGAAATTAGCATATTTTCAGCTAAACAGAAATTTAGACAACTTGTAAATCAAACTAAAATTACAACAAATATTAAGCACAGTTCTTTGGATAAAAAACCAATAGGACTAGGTAACAACCCTAGACCAGCACACAGACCAATTAGATATTAACCCAAATAGAGGCATCACAAACACTGAAAATGTTGTCACGGAGAAGTCATTACGTAAACATTATAACAAAAAGAGGGATTTAAAAGAAAATGTAGTCATAGATCTTTCATACAGAGAGGAAGTCAAGGTGATATAAAGAAGTTAGACAGGCTTAAATTTAGAGAAGTGAGGTACATATTAAGGTAAAACAAATGAAACTATCACTCCTGTGCATCAAAATAAAAAACAAGAAAAGAATGAAATCTCAGCAAACACAAAATCACCGAAATTGAAAATGATGAAAAGAAAAATGACTAAGCACAGAAAATTAAGTGGAGCAAAGGAATTGTCTACAACACACACACACACACACACACACACACACACACACACACACACACACACACACACACTCACACACACACACACAAAGAAGACATCAAAATGACAGCTCTAAGCTCATAACTATTAATATTTATGATGAATGTAAATCGACTAAACACACCAATAAAGAGATCGAGAGTGACAGACTGGATTAAAAGAAACACAACTCATCTGTATTCAGGAAACACACACTAGACTCAAAGACATCCACAAACTACAACTCAAAAAATGGAAAAAATACATTAAGCTTGCCAAGCCAAGCCAAGCCAAGTGCCGTCGAGTCGGATCCGACTTATGGCGAACATTAAGCTAACAACAATAAAAAAAGAGCAGGAGTGGCAATATCAATCGCTGATTAAACAGACTTTAAAGTAAAAGGTGCCACATTAGATAAGGAAGGACACTATATAGTGATTAAAGATCAATACTCCAGGAGGACCTAACTACATTAAATGTGTATGCATCCAACGACAGGGCTCCAAAATGCCTAAAACAAACACTAACTGCACTGGAAACAGAAACAGAGAGCGCCACGATTCTAGTAGGAGAATTCAACACACCACTCTCAGTGAAGGACAGAACATCTAGATGAAAGTTGAGTAAAGAAGTGGAAGATCTAAATGCCACAAACAGCTTGACCTCATAGATGTATACAGAACACTCTATCCAACAGCAGTCAATTATATTTTCTTTTCCAAGTCACATGGAACATTCTGCAGAATAGAGCACGTATTAGGCCACAAAACACTTCTTCACAAAATTCAAAGCACCGAAACACTGCAAAGCACCTTTTCAGATCATAAAACCATAAAAGTAGAAATCAATAACAGGGGGGGAAAAAGGAAAAAAAATTAAACACCTGGAAACTGAACAACACCTTGCTGAAGAATGACTGGGTTACAAAAGGACAAATACTGTACGAGACCCCTATGATGAGCACTAAAAGCAGACTCATGCATAACAGAAAAGATTCCTTAAGGGCTGCAAGGATGCGGAGGGTGGGATGGCAAGGGGGGAGGGTTTAGATTAGATAGTTGTTAGAAATTTGGTTGGGTGAAATTGGTGCCAGCACACATTACCAAGAAGATCAATATTAACAGGACTTGAACACAACTTGTGTACTTCTCCCATCTTAACCCAATGTTGCAAGGACAGAGTAGCTCGGTCGGGGGGCTGGGGACCATGCTCTCTGGGCAAATCGAGGCCAATTGGCACAAGTAGCATTTTGCTAATGAGGTCTCTCTGCATCCCACATTGGAGAGTAGCGTCTGGGGTCTCAAAAGCTGCCCAGCAGCCATCTGAGGGTACAGCAAATGGTCCCAACTTAGCAGGAATGGATGATCACCAAGGGCCATAATGACATGGGGGAAAGAGAATCCAGAAGACAGAGACCCACGTGAGTAGATGTCTACATTGATTTGTGACTGGAACAACCAGATGGCGCCCAGCTACGACCAGTGATAGCCATGATGGAGCTCACAAAGTTGAGTCTCACTGGCAACACAAGTATAAATAGGGGTGCATCCTGAGATCTCCCTAAAAGACCACAATTGATGGTCCAGGGACCTTGGAATTATCCTGGGAGCAGGGCCACTGGCCCTGATGCTGCGTTTGTCTGTAAATCATAACGAAGGTCAACTTTTCAGACAGCAGTGGACTGGACTTGGTGATGCAGAGTGACCATATTGTCTGGGCACTCTATGGTTCTAGGCATCTATAGGAGATCACCCTGTTGACCTCATACTGGAGGAAGGGGAATGGGTGGAGAGGAGAAGATAGGAGACTGTTGGGAAGATAAGACATGTGTGGAGCAGAGAGGAAGAGTGTGCTGTCACCAGGCAGGGAGAGAAGTGGAAGCTGCGTGTAGGTCAGTAGACAAATTTATATGGGAATGTACATTTCATTCATTCGTTCATAATAATAAAAGAAAATGACTGGGTTGTAGAAGAAAGCAAGAATGCAATAAAAAAAATTCACAGAATCAAATGAGAATGAAAACACACCCTGCAGGAACCTATGGGACACAGCAAAAGCAGTGCTTAGAGGTAATTTATCTCAATAAATATAAACATCCAAAAAGAAGAGAGGGACCAAATCGAAGTTTCAACCCTGTAACTTGAACAAGTGGAAAAAGATCAGAAAAAGAACTCCCCAGGCACCTGAAAAAAAGCAAATAATAATCATTAGAGGAAAACTAAATGAATTGGAGAATAGAAAAATGACTGAAAAAATTAAGATGCAAAGCTGTTTTTGTTTTTCAAAAAGATTGACAAATTTAATACACCATCCGACAAGGTGACCAAAAAGAATAGAAGAGGAAGCAAATAACTTGAATAATAAACGAGATGGGCAATATCACAGCAGACACAATTGAAGTTGAATGAATCATACCAGAATACTATGAAAAATATACTCCAATAAATTTTAAAATCTTAGAGGAAGTGGACAAATTTCTAGAAACATACTACCTACTAAAACTAACCCAAACAGGAGTAAAATGACCAAATAAACCAATCACAAAAGAAGAGACTGAAAAGGAAGTTTAAAAGATCCAGACTAAACAAAAGCCCGGGCCCTGACAACTTTACTAGAGAACTCTACCAGACTTTTAGAAAGAGTTAACACCACTATTACTAAAGATATTTCAGAGTGTAGAAAAGGATGGAATCCTCCCAAACTCATTCTGTGAAGCCAGCATAACCCTGACACCAAGATCAGGTAAAGACATTACAAAAAAGGAAAATTACAGACCGATTATGTCTCATCAACTGAGACGCAAAAATCTTCAACAAAATTCTAGCAAGCAGAATTCAAAAACATATAAAAAATAATAACAATAATAACTCACCATGAACAAGTGGGCTTCCTTCCAGTGGTGCAGGGATGGTTCAACATTAGAAATCAATCAATGTAATCAACAATGTAAACAAAACAAATACAAAAAATACACTTGATTTTATCAATTGATGCAAAATAGGCATTTCGCAAAGTCCAATACCTACTGACATTAGAAACTCTTAGCGACACACAAGCAGTTTGCAAAGTCACCCTAGAAAAAGTGCTACATACCTTATTGATGAATATCACTAAGGTTGCCTTCAAAGTACTCCCGTTGGGAAGCCATGCACGGACGCCAGTGCCTAGTTCACCCTTCAAAGCAATTTTGCAATTCTTTTTCTGGAAAGGTCATCAGAGCTGTTGCTGTATTAATCTTTGTCATGGATGGAATTGTGTTCCCCCAAAAATATGTGTAGTCACTTGCCTGGGCCATGATTCCCAATATTTTATGACTGTCCTCCATTTTGTGATTTTCCTATGCTGTATGTTAAAGGACTAGGGTGGGACTGTAAATCCCTGTATAGGATCACCTCCGTGCTGTACTGTAAAGAGAGCTTCCCTGGAGTATGGCTTGCACCAACTCTAATCCTTTCAACCTACAAGAGATAAAAGGAAGGGGAAGCTGGCGGAGAATTGGGAATCTCACACCATCAAGTAAGCGGCACCAGCAGAACAGCACGTCCTTCAGACCTGAGGTTCCTGTGCCAAGATGCTTCCTGGACAAAGACTGACGCAACACCAGGACTTTCCTCCTGAGCTGACAAAGGGGAAAGCTTCCCCTGGAGCAGACATCCCGAATTTGGACTTGTAGCCTAATGGACTGTGTAAGAATAAACTTTCCTTTGTTAAAGCCCTCCACTGGTATTTCTGTTAGAGCAGCACTAGCAGACTAAAACACCCTTGATGTCCTCAATGCCATCAAAATGTCTTATTTTCAATATTTCCTTTATATTCAGGGAAAGAAAAAAGCAACTGAGGGCCAGATCAGATGAGTTAGGGAGCGTGTTCCAATACAGTGATTTGTTTACTGGATAAAAACTCCCTCACAGACATCTATACGTTTAAGTTGGCAAACTTGCCACTGTGCTACTGTGCAAAATGGCCATTCCAGAAAGAGTTCTAAAATTGCTTTGAAGAGTGGACTAGGTGCTGGCATTACTGCATAGCTTCCCAAAAGAATACTTCAAAGGTGAATATAGTGAGAGTCAGCAATGAAGTATGCAGCACTTAGAACAATTAAGTTCACAGACTTAATTGTCAGACCTCATAGGAATAGAAGGAAATTCTCAACATAATAAGGGCCTCTAGGATCACCATGAGTCGAATCCGACTCGACGGCACTTGGCTGGCTTGGCATGCAAAGTCAGCAGCAAACATCATCTTAACTGGAAAGAGTCTGAAAGCACTCCCCTTGAGAAAGGGAACCAGACAAGGATGCCCTTTGTCACCACTTTTATTCAACAAAGAGATGAAGATTCTAGCCAGAGCAATCAGGTTAGAAAAAAGAAATAAAGGGCATCGAAACTGGCAGGAAAAAGTAAGAGTATCTATTTGCAGATAATGATTTCATGCACAGAAAACCTTAAAGAATCCACAGAGAAACTACAAGAGCTAATAGAAGATTTCAGGAAAGTATCAGGATACAAGATAAACATAAGTAAACCAGTTGGATTCCCCTACACTAACAAAGAGGTCATGAAAGAGGAAATCACCAAATCAATACCATTTACAATAGCCCCAGGAAGATAAAATACCTAGGAATAAATCTAAGCAGAAATATATAAGACATATGCAAAGACCATTACAAGACTCTAACTGTAAGAAACCAAAAGAGACCTACATAGGTAGAGAAATCTACCTTGCTGACGCATCAGAAGGAATAACATCATGGCAATATCTATTTTGTCCAAAGTAATGTATAGTTACAATGCAATCCCAATACAAATTCCAATGGTATTTTTAATGAGGTGGAGAAACAAATCACCAACTTCCTACAGGATGGGAAGAAGCCATGGATAAGTAAAGCATTGCTGAAGAAAAAGAACAAAGTGGGAGGCCTCACACTACCTGTCTTTAGAGCTCATCAAACTGTCATGATAGTCAAAACATCCTAATTCTGGTACAAAAATAGATACACAGACCAATGGAATAGAATTGAGAATCTAGATATAACATCATCCACTTATGATCAGCTGGTAGTTTACAAAGGTCCAAAGTCCATAAACTGAGAAAAAGTCTCTTTGACAAATGGTGTTGGCAAAACTGGACATTGATCTGCAATAAAATGAAACAGCATACATATCTCATCATGCACAAAAGCCTATTCAAAACCAAAGTTCTAAATATGAAACCTAAAACAATAAAGATCATGGATGAATAGTTAGGAACAAGGCTGATAGCCCTAATACATTGCATAAACAGATTACAAAACATTACTGACAATGCAAAAGCTCTCAAAGAGAAAATAGATAACTGGGAACTCCTAAAAAACAAACAAACAAAAAAACTTGTGCTCATCCTAAGTCTTTCCAAAAGAATAAAAGTCCTAACTGCACACCAGGAAAGAATTTTTGGCTACCACAAATCCAATAAACATCTGATCTGTAATCTCCATAACCTACAAGATACGGCAAAACTTCAATGAGAAAAAAAACGAATAACCTAATTAAACAATAGGTAAAGGAAATGAACAGGTATTTCACCAAAGAAGACATCTAGGACACTAGCAGATATATGAGGAAATTCTCACTATCATTAGTCATCAGAGAAATCCACATCAAAACTATGATGAGATACCACCTCACCCCAGCAAGGCTGACGTTAGTCTAGGAAACACAAAATAATAAATGTTGCAGAGGTTGTAGAGAGACTGGAACTCTTCTGCACTGTTGGTGGAAATGTAAAATGGTACAACCACTTTGGAAATCTATTTGGGGCCTTCTTAAAAGGGTAGAAATAGAAATACTATGTGATCAAGCAATCTCACTTCTTGAAACATCCCTTTCTCTCCCTGCCCTCTTGTAACCATCAAAGATTATGCTGTTCTATGCTTAATACTTTTCTTAAGTCCTTGCAGTAGTAGTCTCATACAATGTTTGTCTTTTCAACTGACTATGAAACATAATGTTTTCCTAGAGAAATGTATATTCTAGGGAAATAAGGGCTGTCACACAGATACGTGCACACTAATGTTGACTGAAGCACTGTCCATAACAACAGAAAGGTAGAACCAACCTCGGTCCACATCAACAGATGAATGGGTAAACAAACTGTCATATACAATGGAATACTAAGGAATGGTTAGGAACAATGATGATCTTAGAAAACATCTTATTGACATGAAGTCATCTGGAAGACACTATGCTGAGTGAAATTAGCCACTTGAAAAGGCCAAACATTGTGTAAGACCACTATAGTAAGGATTTAAGAAAAGGTTTAAGCACAGAAAAAAATGATCTTTGATGGTTACAAAGATAAGGAGGGAGGGAGAGGGGTATTCAGAGATGAGACAGTACATAGGAATTGGGTTAGGTGAAGGGAGTGACAGCAGGCAGTAGAAGGGAGGTTATCACAGCTGATTACACCAAAAGCTAAAAGGTTTCTTAAAAACAACCCAGTGATTGGAAGGACAGAGTAACAGAGTCATGCTTCTGGGGACCACGGTATCGGGGGGTATCTAGGCTAATTGGCATAACTTTTTTGTTGGCTTGCTTTTTAAATAAAATGTTCCGTGTATCACATTGATGAGTGGCTTCTGAGGTCTTAAAAGCTAGTAAAGTGGCCATCTACATAGAATCACTCGGTCCCAATCCACCTGGAGCAGACAGAATGAAGGACATCAAACACATGAGGAAAATTTGAGCCCAGGAGACAACAGTTGCCTTATAATCTGAAATTAGGTCATCCTTGGACCATGAGAACTAAATGGTGCCCTGCCACCCCAGTGACTGTCCTGGCAGGGAATACAAGATAATGTCCCTGATTTCGCAGGAGAAAAATGGGTGTGCATAACTAAAATTCTATTAAAAGACCACATTTGATGTTCTGTCTGACCAGATGCCCCCCTGGGGACATAACCCCCAGACTCTCTGTTAGCCCAGAACTTAAAATAGTACCAAAGCCAACTCTTCAGTCAGATTGGCCTGAACTGTAAGACATACTCATAGACTGATGATAGCAAAGAATGAGCTTCTTGGCTTAAATCTGTACAAGATGCTGTCAGAGCAGTTCTTGTCCAGAGGCAAGATGAGAAGGCGGAGGGAGACAGGAACTGGTTGAATGGTTCCAGAAAGTACTTGGTGAAAAGTAGAAGTGTGTTGTCACAGAGGAGGGAGAGCAGCTAGAGTTGCATAGCAGGGTGGGTGGGGAGTTTTATGTGTCAAGCTGACTTGCATTGTAAACTGTCACTTAAAACACAAGGAAATTTTCTTTAAAGTGGTCGATTTTACGTTATATATTTTCCCATGGGTAAGCAAATATTAGTTATTTCAATCCTTCCACTGATTCACACCACTCCTCCTAATTCATCTGATTGAATATCATTCTACAGAAATACTTACAATCGTAGCCCCAACCCATAAATCTGCAAATGTCCATCTACCTCAACAAGCCTTGGCTTTAGCTTTGCCCATTACCTGATTGACATGTCTCAGTAAATGCAGCTTCCTACATAGGATTTGTTAACATCAAGAAGTTTTTTTCCGCTGGCCAATTATCTTCAGTATAAATTAACTTTCTTTTCGTTACTGTTTAGTTCATAAGCTTAATTATTCTAAACCCTACTTCTCCGTAAAAGCCTTTATCAAGTATAACAACAATCAGAATGGAAGTTTCAATATGAGCATAATTTACTAATTTGCCAATTGTTGATAGGTGCTACTTGATTGACAAACGTGATGTATGAAATACATGTACATGCCCTTTCAAGTAACAACTGATTTTTCATACATATGTATGGTTATTCAATGTTACTACATGCTTTATTATTTGATATTTGGGGGTTTGTAACAGTAAAGCATTTATCTTTGTAGAAAGCTGTATTTTTTTGCTTCCTAAAATAACAGAAACCAAAAACCAAATCCAAACCTGTTACTATGGAGTCAATTACTACTCACAAGTACCCTATGGGACACAGTATAACTGTGTCATAGGTATTCCACGGAGCAGTTGGGGGATTTGAACAGCTGAGCTTTTGGTTGCCAGTTAAGCTTTCAACCACTGTGCCAATAGAGCTATGAAATAACAGAAGACATCTGCACCTGTTACTTTTTTTCTGGAATACTATCTTCCATTTGCTTGTAAATAAAAATGCTGATTACTTGGTTTATAGAATTAAATGCAAAATGTAAATCACAATGCATATCAGAAGCCAAGCACGGCAGCTCAAATGGCCCCCTACTCTTGACCTAAAGCAGGAGGAAGAAGTGGAAGAAGAAATTATAGCTGACATGTGGCCCCCCACCTGCCTCTGCAGATGGGGCTAACTCACCTTTCTTGTTGTCAAGACTTTGTGGGATGAAGGCTTGTTTTGACAGCTTGTAGGTGATCCACCACTCACAAAGATTTCCTCATCGTTCTCAGTGGTTGTGTCAGGTCGGGCAAGAGTTGGGCTGCTGCTGTATTGGCAAGGGTGAATTGGTGATATCTGTCACCGGGGGAGAGGAGGCAAAGGTTAAAACCAGTGCAATTTCTCCAGGCGACTGGTGTCCTCCTCTTGCTTAATGGCTGAGGAGTCAGAACCATGTCCCTCCACCTCAGATTAATATCTGGCTGGGAGAGATCTTCTACTCTCTCTGTATTTTACTTCTAAAGCCTAACTCAGACCAAAGACCAATAGCCTTGGTTTTAACCTCCGGCTTGCTGCATGCTTTTGCCAATCCCCAAACAAAAGCAGAAACTTCATATGGTGTGTTGGTTCAAATCCAGATTCCTGGTGTTATCTTCCAACTGATGCTAATGACACATCTTGTTTTACTCTGCCCCTTGTTTTGGTGTTGACCCTAGTTCTCAGAATCTGATTCTCCTGGAGCTGAGTGTTTTAGTTATAATCTGAGGTCTGCTTCCAAGTGACAATCCTTGCTCATATTATTCCAGACATTTTCTGGATAGGATCTTGACTGAGTTAGTTGCTTATTTTAATCCTCTCCAGGTTGATTTGCTGGTAATTTTATAAAATCTAAAGAACTACTCTTGGTTAGAACCACTTTACTATTTTTCCTATACAAAGTAATCTTTCCGTTTTTCCTCGAGGTTCACCAGATTGATTTAGTTGACTCCAGTTTGAAGCTTAGAGTACACTCAACTCTGAGGCATTGGTTCCTGCCATGGTCCTCTTGGGGTAGATAAAGATCACTGGTTTTCTCTTTAACAAATGCTAGGTAAGCATCTGCTGTGTGCGATACCCTTTTCCTGGCACTGAGCCTATAACAATATCAACCAAAATCTTGCTGTCATGAAATGCACATGCTTGCGTTGGTGGTAGGCTGTACTCCTGCTCAGGACACATGGCCTTCAGACTCTACAACCAAAGGAAAAGGGCCATCCTATGGGTATGCCAAGGTTCTGCCTCTAGGGTACTTTTTATCAAGTTCTCCAGTATCCCTTTATTACCACCGCGCCTCATTAGGGCTTTGGTGAAGGGGCCGGATCAACCATCCCTAAGCATAAAAATAAAACAAACTTGTTGCCATTGCATCAATTCTGGCTTGTGGGAACACTCTAGGACAGTGCAGAACTGCCCCATAGAGTTTCCAAGCAGTGCCTGCTGGATTTGAACCGCTGGTATTGTGATTACCAGGTGGATTCTTAACCACTGTACCACCAGGTTTGCAGGAATAAGGTAGCTGCTGTTAATTGAATTTTTGGATCAGAGTTCCAGAAGAATCTGACTGAACAATGCTTATCTAGCACAAGTTTAAGATTAGCTGCAGCTAAGAGAGTGTCCTATGTACATGCTTCATTTTACTGAAACTAAACTTATGTCCTTATCCACACCAAGGCAGCTACAAAGAAGTTCAGCATCTTAGAGACTGGGATAATGGAAAGACCATAGGTCGTGAGGTCAGCACCCCTGAATCTGATTTCCAGTTCTATTACTTATTACCTGGGTGAGCTTGACCAATTTCTTTAATCTCTCTGAGTCTTTTTATCACCTAAAAAATGGAGACAATTAAACTTAATTTTGGTGGCTATCAGGGTTCAATTAGAAGTTATGTAAATTATTTACCATACTACCAGGTAGGTACATCATAGGTAAAAACAAAAGCAAAATAAAATAAAACCCGCTGCCACTAAGTAGATTCCAACTCACAACAACTGATTCTAAAGGACAGAGTAGAACCACCCCATTGAGTTTCCAAAGGGTGCTAGTGGATTTGAACTATTGACATTTTGGTTACCCGTCATAGCACTTAACCAGTAAGCCACCAGAGTTTACTACATTGTAGGTGGAACCTCTCATGTGTTAATTCCTTTCCTTCCCAATCCCACAGTTGAAGTCTCATAGAGCCCCTCCCCCAGTTTTTTCCTTAATCATCTTTCACAGATAACAGTAGTAGTAGCAATGCTTTACATATCTAATTTTGTTCAGTCTGCACATGCAACGTGTTGAGGTACATGTTAATATTATACCTATTGTGAAAAGCCTTGGGGAGGTTCAGCCCAGGGCCACAGAGCCAATAAGCAGCAAAGCAGGAATTCAAGAATAGATCTGTCTGACTCAGCTGCCCATATTCTCAACAATTTCTCTATGTTGCCTCAGTGTTCTCAGCGCCCACAACCCGGATTGTACTTCTGGGCACCTAACAGGAGAAATCTCCAAACATAGCTCCAGAAACATCAGTAAGTCCCCTTCTAGGCAAAGTTCTGGAAACACAAGAACTCTTCAGAAGACTGAAAACAATTGGAGGTTGGAACCCCTGCACCTTAATAGGGAAGTCCGAATGACAAAAGAGGTAACGCTTTCTTGGATATGATGTGGTACGAGTGGTAACACTGGGCAGCACATAGGAGGCTTCCCTGTGGGCCAGGCACTAGGTAAGCAGGTTACCTTTGTATAAACCAGCTGAGAAGCAGGGCCACATTCTTCCCACCTCCCTTGGTGGAGGGGGGAAGGAAGAGAGAACAGATGAGGAATATAGTCCAATCAGGTAGTCATGCCTGAGTCTGCTATTACCTCAAGAGTTTGGCCTCTCTGAGGCTCTGGAGAGGAGCTCATTTGACTTGCTGATCTTTCACGTTCAGGATCCAACATGAAAATGCTCTCATGGGATAGGGCTTTAGTCCCCATGTTGCTCCTGGGCCTGGATAGGAAAGAAACATTGTTTAAAAGCAGCTCAAGGAAAACAGAAATCAAAGACACATAAATATCTGTATCATGGCCTAATATGGATACCTCCAAAGGAGGGCAAGTATGCACATGTGCTGACATAGAAGAATGGCCATGAGATTGAAGTGAAAAACAACAGTAATAATAATACTACAGTCTCATATAATATATACACATATATTACATACATAAATGATTGTGTCCCTAGAAAAAAGTCTGAAAGGCTATGCATCAAAGTTTTAGTGATGGCTACCTCTGAGAAGCAACACAGAGAAAGAAGCAGTTAATTTTCTACTTTGTGCAATTTTGCATAATCTTGACTTTTTAAAATAATGAGTACATGTCTTCTTTGTAGAGCCGCTTTATCAAGATATAATTCACACATTCAAAGTATAAATTTCAAACCACGGGCATGGGAGGGAAAGCACTGAGTCTTGCTATTATGCTGGTGAGAGTTATGAAGGATCTTTAACATTGTGATTTCTCTCTGGTGTTTTTGTTTTGATTTGATTTTAAATATCAAAGGTCTTTTCACATGCTGGAGACTTTCACCTCCCCAGTCGTTTCCTCTTTCACACAACATTCTGAGACACATCTGTCCTGTTTTCCAAGTTAGCTCTCCCAGCTTGCTAAAAAAGGCAACAAACCCACTACCATCGAGTCGTGTTCGACTCATAGTGACCCTACAGGTCCGATTAGAGCTGTCCCATAGAGTTTCCAAGGAGCACCTGGAGGATTGGAACTTCTGACCCAGCCACATGCAAATACATTCTCAAAAGGAAGTGAGCCATGTTGATGACAATTATGTGTTGTGACAAATCAGGGGAAATTTAAACTTAAGTGAAAGGCTACATGCACGAAAGACTCCTTTTTGAATACACAAATAATTCAACAATAGAAGATAAAAAACTCAATTAAAATGTAGAAAGTATTTAAATAGATATTTCTCCAGAGAAGACATTCAAGTGGCCAATAAGCACACAAAAAGATGATCAACATCATTAGTCAGCAAGGCAATACAAATCAAAATCACAATGAGATAGCATTTCATACCTCCTAGGGTGGCTAGAATCAAAGCTCAGATAATAACAAGGGTTGACCAACATGTGCAAAAATCTGAACCCTGATACAATGGGAGTATAAAATAGTGCAACCACTGTGGAAAATATTCTGGCAGTTACTTAAAAAGTTAAACATAGATTTACCATATGACCTAGCAATCCTGCTCTTAGAAACATACCTGAGAGAAATAAAAGCATACATTCACACAAAACTTTCACAAGAATTTTTATAGCAGTATTATTTATAATATTTATTTATAATAGCTAAAAGGCAGAAATGATGCAGTATCTACCAACTAATAAAATGTGACATGCCCACGTAATGGAATATTCAGCAATAAAGGGAATAAATAAAGTACTGATACATACTATGGCCATGAAAACATGCTGCTAAGTGAATGAAGCCAGTCACAAAACACAACATACGTATGACTTAATTTATGTGGAATGTCCAGAATAGGCATATCTATCCAGAGAGAAGGTAGATTAGTGGTTGCCTAGGCTGGAGAACAGGTGGGACAATAGTGATGAGCAGGGTGCTAAGTTATTACTAATGGTTGTGGGATTCCTTTGAGGGGAGAGCAAAAATATTCTACATTTAGATTGGGGTGATAGTTGCAAACTGGCAAATACTAAAAAGCATTGAATTTGTACAATTCAAATGGGTGAATTTATCAAATGGGAATTCTATCACAGATAAAATGTTAAGAAGAAGGAATGAAAAAATAACGATAAACGGTATAACTTGGATAAACCTTGAAAACACTTTGCTAAGTGAAAGAAGACAGTCACAGAGACCATAGGCCATAGCACTCAACCACTGTGCCACGACCAAGGCTCCCTGATGTCTACAGCCCACTTCATTACATTGCACGATACATCACATGTTGTGTCATTGCATTCATGTTTAATGTCAGAATATGAAAATCCTCAGAGATACAAAGTAGATTAGAGGTTAGCAGGAGCTGGGGGTGGCCAAATGGAGAGTGGGTACAAAGTTTCTTTGGGGATTGATGAAATGTCCTAAAATTAGATAGTGGTGATGGTTGGTTGTGCAACTCTATGAACACCTCCCAAAACAATTGAATGGTATATTTTGAAAACCTACTGCCATTAGAAGGGTGAATTCTATAGTTTCTGAATTATATCTCAATAAAGCTATTGAATTAAAAATAAAGATAGAAAGTTATAAAGATGTTCCTGTCAGGTAGGAAAAAGGTGTACCCCGAAGTCTTTGAAAGACAAGAAGGAAATTGTGCAACACTGGCAACTGCTACAATATGGATGAACCTTGAAAAAATTCTGAATGAAAAGCCAGACCCAAAGAGCACACACTACGTGATTCCATTTGCATGTATGAAATGTTCAGAACATGCATCTCTATAGAGACAGAAAGTAGATTAGTGGCTGCCTAGGGCTGGTGACACATTGGCACAGCTGCTAACCAAAGGGTTGACAGTTTGAATCCACCATATGTTCCTTAAAAATCCTGTGGGGCAGTTCTGTCCTGTCATATAGGGTCTCTATGGGTCAATAACAACTTCATAGCAATGGGTTTTATGTGTAGGGCTGAAGGGAGGGGTGACTGTCAAGTGGGTGCTTCAAGTGTATGGAGATTCTTTTAAGGAGGACAACAGTGTTCTAAAATGACATTGTGTGATAGTTGCACAACTCTGAACATATTCAAAAGCATTGAATTGTACACTTTAAATGGACAAATTGTATAGCATATTAATCATATCTCAGCCATGCTGTCTGACAACAGATTTTTAAGTTTCCAATACTTTTATTACCTTTGCACTTATTACAAAAACAAGGTAGCTAGGTTATAAGGTTTTCTAAAAATCTATCAATGGTGACTGGAGTAGCAGCTTGGGCACTGGAGGGCTAGTATATCACTGTGAACCTGTCTGGCTGCAGAGCATGGCTATGCATGTGGCTGTGTTGGATCGTGGCATCTTCTGAGAACAGTCTCCTGTTATGGGCATTCAAATGGCACCCACTCTAAGGTAGCTTGTGGGCCAGCAAGGGAGAAGAGAAGACAGATGTGTGCCACTGTTTACTAAATTCCTACCTGCCTTTATGCTATAAAAGTTGAGTGACATTTTCCAGTGCTCCTCCTCTAGTGCAGACTGTATCTTTAGGGGCCCCATGTTAGAGTCTTTTCATTAATTTGGGCTTTTTGGGAAAAAAAGAAAAAAAAAAACAGTTCCTGTCTTAGGTCACTAGTAAACCACTCTTCCACCTCTGTGAACTAGTTCACGCACTTGAACGCACTCTCCTCCCTAGACAGTTGCATACACAGACATGCTATTTAGTGAGGACGATGCATTAGAGAAAGTGAACCTTTTGGAAATGGGAAGACAAGCGACAAGAAGAAATGTAGACCTTTGGTAGAGACCAAAAAACCCCACAGCTTTCAAGTGGATTCCAAAACACAATGATACTATACAGTCCTAGCCAATTTGTAGTTACCTGAATGCTCCCTCCCACCTCCACCCTTTGGTTCTTAGTCTCCATCCGGGACCAGGCACTGTCTCATTCATGTTGTACATAGGGTCACTGTGAGTTGGAACCAATTCAAAGGCACCTAACAACAGCAAGTCTTCGTCTTACCTACCAGTACAAGGCAATGGTCTATGAGTATGATTTGTGAGATATGAAACAAATCGTTCTTTCCAGAACTGTCTCCACTAGCAAGACCGTCTGAAATTCTCAGCGTATGATGCATTCACTAGGGCTGTCCCAAGAAGACATACAGGATGGCTGTCAGGTCACTGTGTTATAGAAAGTGTTGGGAAGGGGGCGGTGTAACATAGTAAGCTAACTGTCCCAATACCACCAAGCAGGACTTTGAGGGACTGGGTAGCAGCAGAGGTGAGTTCTGTGGAAGTCCAGATAAGTCTCGAATTTAAGGCCAAGAGAAAAAGCTCAAGTAGAACTTCATAGCGGGATCCAGTAGGTATGGGGACAGATCGGGGTACTAGGTATCCAGATGAAAGGGCACAATAAGGGAATAAGAAATGGCAGATAGATGGCTTTTCTGTCTGAAACTCACACATTCTGAGAGAAGGCTGTCCCTGCCCAGTAGTTACAGCTCTGCAGTCTGGGGACTAAGCAAGCAAACCAGATCAAGCCTCCTAAATGATGTAAGCCACCCTTACTCTACAAACCAGAGGCCACCTGCTTCATACTAGTGGTAGACCCCACATCTCAAGTTATTTTAGCTGTGACAGGGAAGGGCTTACCTGAAACATCTGCACTCTTCTCACTCAGCACTCCTGAAGAACGGGATGTGTGCATTTACCATGCCCCAATCTAATAATCTGTGCAGCCCAGATCATAAGCCTACCTACAAATGGAGAGTGAGGGCATCCCTGCCCCCTGCACAGACCTGCATTGGCAATAGCTGCAGGCTTGTACCCACAGGGAGGGAGGACAGTAGTTCTTGGGACCAAAGCCCATTGGTGATTTGGCTCACCAAAGAGGGCCTAAATCTAGCTGCCTGTCCTTTGCCATGTCCCTATCCCCCTCCACCGAACCTGAGCTTACCTAATCTCTGGTAGCTGATCTGCTGGAACTGGTATCAAAGAAGAAATATTGCCACTGGACGAGCTTGGTTTGAGCCTGCTCCCTCCGCGGGCATCTTCAAACTCCTTTTTCTTCTTTTTTCCAAAAAAGCTTTGGAAGCCTTTAAATTTGGATTTCTTCTTTGCTGGAAGTTAGAAATGGAAGTGAGACAATGTCTGATGGTGTCAGGGGAGACAGGAGAGGAGACAGGGCGTTCATGACAGGGACAAAGACTGCAATGCCAGGTGTCCTGCAGATCTTGACTCTCTAGAAAAACGTTACAGTCCAGAGGGAAGGCATTTCCTTGTGTGCGCTCTTCATCAAGATACGCTGCATTGCCCCCTTCTTTTGTAGGCATCTGTCTAGCTCAGATCCAGAAAGACTGGTCAACTGGTTTGGTAGTTGAGTCAGCCTCGGTGAGGAGTCTTTCATTCATTCCATTTATTAATTCATTTACTTTAAATGCTCTTGAGGCCTTAAACACTCTCACAGACTACTGATGTTAAACAATGGTGATACAAACGTAAAACCTAAGCCCTGCCTTCAAGGATCCACACCCCGGAATCCATCCTCCCCTGCCTTTCATTGTCAGTGAAATCAAGCCTCCAAGAAGCCACAGGGAGGTTCCCCACTTCTCTGTCCTTCCAAACCAAGTTCTCTGTACCATAAAATTAAAGAAAACTCAGCTCCAAGTTAAACAACACGCCAATGAGTGGCTAGGTTCAGTTCTATCTTTAAACTCAATGTCTCACTTTATGTCTGTGATTGCTCTTGTGTGCATGCCCATAAAGATTATCACTGTTTAGTGACTTCTGTCTCCTTTTTTATTATTCCGGTCACAGACACCTACCACTCATATGTAGGATCACAATGTAGACAGTGGATACACCTCTGAATAAGTCTTTTGAAAGAGAATTCTTGTCAATTGAATCCTATTTCACAGAAGTCTGTGGTATTGTCTTTTGTGCCTGTTACCCCTTTACACCTCAAATCAGAAATGTATCTGTTGGTTAGAGCCAGATTTCTACCTTCAGGATAACTTCAGTTCAATCTCTCAGATCATGGCCTGTTCTGATGCTTTCTCTCATTAAGCTGATGTTTTCTGATATTGTTTTAGGAAGTTGAATTTTTTTTTTTTTTTTTTTTAGTAATCCTCCCCAAAGCATACTGTAGAGACTCACAGGAATCTTTCCATTATCAGAACTGGAGATCGAAAATGTTAGAAGACTGAAAACTACATGTAAACAACTGAACCTACTGTTATTAGGAATTTGAGATGAACTTGTTTTTTCTTGTGACTTGATTCTGTTTTTCTAAAGGCTAAACATAGGAAACAAATCTAATTTGAGTTATGGTTTTAGGGGGTTATTTACCCTCATCACTGGCCTCCAGAGCTTCCACATCTCCAGAAATGTCACTCAGTGGTTGAGCCATAGTAGAATCACTAAAATTCAATACAGAGCAAAAAATTAAAGGGTCGTCAATTGATCCTCAGGACATAACACCGTAATTTCCCCCATCTTAGTTAGAATCTTAAACTATTCAAGAAAAGATATACAAAGGAAATCACCATTCAAGATAATTATACTCCTTTAAAAAAGAAAGGGCAATAATTCCATTTACAAGAAATGTCCAAAAGAGACAAATATATAAACACAGAAAGTTATTAGTGATTCCTCAGGGCTTCAGGGGTTGAAATGTGGCCCTGGTTGTACAATGGGTAGGAGTTCGGCTACTAGCCCTAAGTCAGCAGTCCAAATCCACCAGATGTACCTTGAAAACCCAAAGCGGAAGTTCTGTTCTGTACTTTAGGGTTCTTATGAGTCAGAATCATCTCAGTGGAAATGGACTTGGGTTTTTTGGGAACATTGGGATGAAGATGTTAGAGATTATAACTCAAGGGTATGGTTTGTTTTTTGGAGATGATAAAAAAAACCTCTAAATTTGGTTGTGGTGATTGTTGCACAACTCTATGAATACATTTATTTTTGTTGTTAGGTGCTATCACGTTGGCTCTGACTCATAGTGATCCAATGTATAACAGAATCAGTATTGCCTGGCCCTGTACCATGTTAGTCCAACTCCGTGGAGGTCTTCCTCCCTTTTTGCTGACTCTCTGTTTTATCAAGCATCATCTCCTTCTCCAAAGATTGTTCTCACCTAACAACAGGTCCAGAGCATATGAGATGAAGTTTCACCATCTTTCCTTCTAAGGAGTATTCTGGCTATACTTGTTCTAAAACAGATTTCTGTCTTTTTCTGGAAGCCTGTGGTATATTCAAGATTTTTTTCACCATTGAATTATAAAATTTAAATGGTTGAATTGTATGTTACACTAATTATATCTCAATGAAGCTTTCTTCAAAGAAAAAGAAAGAAAGAAAAATAACTACATCTATTGTTTTGTGTGGGGGTCTGTTAGTTTTGAAGGTTCACGGAGGTGAAATGGTCTTGATCATCATTAAGAACCATAAAGGAAAAGATTCAGATATTTAACGACACAAACATTTTACAGATTTGGCCAAAAGAAAGCAGATTCACTGAAAGAATGACTAACAAAAAACAATACTTGCAAGACATATGCCAGAGTAGGGGCCAATTTTCTTAATTTGTCAAAATCATACCCAAACCTGTTGCTATCAAGTTGGTTCCAATTCACATAATCTTTATAGGACAGAATAGAACTTTCCCATAGGGTTTCCAAGGAGTGCCTAGTGGATGCAAACTGCCAAACTTTTGGTTAGCAGCCACAGCACTTCACCACCACGCCACCAGTGTTTCCTTAGTTTGTAAAGAGTTCATATAAATTAATAAAAGAAAAAATTGATATAAAAAGGAGCTAAGGACACCACTGGCCAAAACAAAACAAAACATTTTGACTCACAGTGCCCCTATAGGACAGACTAGAACTACCCCCATACAGTTTCCAAGGCTGTACGTCTTTATGGAAATGAAGTAGCACATCTTTCTCCCATGGAGTGGCTAGCGGGTTCTAACTGTTTACCTTTCAGTTAGCCACTGATCACTTTAACCACCTTGCCACCCAAGCCAAACCAAACTCACAGCCAGTCTAACTCATAGCAACCCTATAGGGCACAGTAGAACTACTCTGTGGGGTTTCCAAGGAATGGCTGGCAGAGTGGAACGGCCAATCACTTGGCTACCAAACATAGCACTTACCCACTATGCCACCATATATCCAAATGTTTACAAAAAATGAAACACAAACAGCTAATGAAAAAATAGAGGCTCCTTTCCACTCATAATTTAATAAATGTAAAACAAAGCAAGCCAATATTTTCCTTCATAAGATTGACAAAAAAAGTTGTAAGGGTCATCATATGCCATTGCTGACATAAGGCAGGGAAGGGGCACTCTTGTTCTCCGTGGAGTGTAATTTGCTCTAACTCTCTGAAAAATAATTTGACAATATGTATCAAAGTTAAAAATGCACATACCTTTTGATCCAGTAGCAGCACTGCTAGAACTTCACTCTATAGATATACTCACACTTGTTTGCCAAAAAATTGCATGCAAGAAGGTTTATCACTTGAACTCCAAAAGCAATTGTCCTGAGACAATTAGACCTGAAACCTAAAATATCCCCCGATGTCTTTGATAAATCAAGCAGCAGTTTCACTTAATTAGTAAAGAATGCATGCCTTGAGCATCGTACTCTTTAAAAGAATTATCTGTATGCAGTGAAACTGGAAAAAAAAAACAACTTGAAAGGTTGGACTGGAAACTTAGGGGGCGGTGAGTTTATATTAACAGAGAAGGTACAATTCAGAAAAGGTGAATAATAAAGGTAGCACAACTTGAAGAATGTAATAACCATTTGTCACTGGATTGTATGTAGAAATTGTTGCACTGGTATATGTTTTGCTAGGTGTACTTTCAACAAAAATAATATTACAATAAGGAGATGTGGTACCTAGAATACAAGTTCTTTTGTCATTAATATACTCAGAAAGGTAGTGTTTACAAACACAACAAAATTTGTAATTCATTTCTTTTTTGCATGCTAAGTATTTGCTTCAATGTTTAAAAACAAAAACAATCCTGTTTATCACAGCAATGTTTTAAACAGTGAAAAATACAAAACAACCAAATCAAAAGCAAACAAACAAACAAAACTGGTCGCCATTGAGTTGATTCCGACTCATGGTGAGACCCTATAGGACGGAGTAGAACTGCCCCCATAGGGTTTTCGAGGAGTTCCTGGGAGATTCAAACTGCTAACCTTTTGGTGAGCAGTCACAGCTCTTAACCACTACCTGAGAATCTATGTCACAGAAGAATTCCTTGTCCCTGTTCTGTTCCTTTCAATTAGCACAGGTAATCAATTGAGAGTCAGTTATAAATTTTCCATTTAATCCAGCCTTCTAGCAAAACCTGAACGGGTCTAGGAAAGCAAGTCAGTTGACAGGAACTTTTATAAATCAGTGTGGACATTCTTAATGGAGTGTGTGTGGAAGTTCTACCCTGTCCTATAGGGTCACTATAAGTTGCACTGAGTGACAATGGATTTGGGTTTGGTATATAAAATAGAAGAAGGCATAAAGAGGTGAGCAGAGACTTCTCCCCCCCACCCCCATGATAGCTCTCCTGGGAGTCTTGATGTGACTGACTAAGTATTATTCAGTGAGGTTAAGTGGGTTCTGGAATTCCACCCAACACATACACATCACGGACTACCCAGGTTTGGTCTGCTCCCAAACCTACTCAAGCTTCCATTGCTGTTTCACATAGGTGGGTTCCAGGCCCATCTTGCCTTTCTCTCTGGCCGCAGGCTACTTATACATCTTTAGAGGGAGAAAGGGGTAAAAAGAGAGTCTGAGACTACACACAACAAGAGTGAATGACAACAGTGACCACCGTCAGCCTAGGGACTGGAACGTGTAAACAGCCTCTCCTGCCTCAAGAAGTGAAGCAACAATTGCAGCACAGCATACAAAGCTCTCCTTGCTTTCAAACCCTCTTCCTGTTACCACCCCATTTTTCTGCTCTTCTTTAAAGCAAAAATTAGAAGACATATCTGTACTCACTGCGTTCATATCCTCACTTCTGTTTCTCGTGGGCGATTTCGAACCAGGCTTCTAAAACAAATTGCTTCCAAATGGCTGAATCAAAGCTGCTTTGCAAGCGAGCAACAGATGACTGGGCGTCACTGCAGCCTCACATGCAGTTGGTCACTCCTTTCTTTTTTGAATAATTTTATCACTTGTCTTTGGGAACACCACACTCCCCTAGATTTCCACATATCTTATTGGCTGTTCCTTCTCAGCCTCCTTTGCTTGAACTCTCACCTTCCTCTGCTTTTGAAACGTTGTAGCACCCCAGGGTTCTGTCCTTGTCCCTCTCCTTTGTCTGAAATAATTTCCTAGACCAATTTTGTTAAAAGGAAATGTCCACATGAGCCCCAAACACAAGCTGCATATGTAAATTTAAAATTTCTAGTAGCCAGAATGAAAAATACAGAGAAAAGAAACAGGTGAAATTACTTTTAATAATGTCTTTTGTTCAACCCAACATATCCCAAGTATTAGCATCTTGAATTGTAAGGAAATATGAAAATATTGTTAATGAGATATTTTGCACTCTTTTTGTCATACTAAGTCTTTGAAAATCCAGTATGTATTTGATACTTACTTCACATCTCAATTCAGACCAGCCACCTGTGACCAGTGGTTACACTGAGCTAAATGATTTTGTTCCTTCCTTACATACCATCTATACACTCTGGAATACAAAATTTCTATTTACCTGACCTCCCTTTCTACCTCGCAGAAGACCATATTCCTATAACCAACTTCCTACTCAGAGTTTCCATTTACCAGTGCATACTGAACTCTTGATTTCCCACTCCCAGACTGCTCCTCCCAGTTATCCTCATCTCAGTAAATTCCACTACCCAAATGCTCAAAATAAAACCAGGGAGTCATTGGCTACTCTTTTTCCATCACCTGACACATCTAATCCAACAGTAAATCTGCCCTCAGCATATTTCTATCACTGGACCGTTACTTACCATGTGTTAGCCACCATTACCATTTTTCCTGCATCACTGCAACAACCTCCTAGCTGGTCTGCCTGCTTCCATAGTTGCTTCCCCATATTCCTGATATCAGTCCCAGCAGTCATGTCAGGCCCCTGCTCAAGCCCTGCAGTGACTTTCTACGATGCTCAGAGGAAATTCCGAGGTCCTTACCATGGCTCTTCCTTGATCTGGTGCCCTTTTCACTGACATCCTGCTACCCTCTTACTCTCTCCCTCTGCTCCATCCACAGTGGCCTTCTAATTAACACTCATACTCCACCCCATCAACATATACACCAAGTCCCCTTCAATCTCAAGGTATTGGCATTTGTTGGTCCATCTTCCTGGTAGGATTTTCCCCAGAGGGTTGCATTGCTCGCTGCTTGGACCCATCAACTATCTGCTTTAACACCAGGTCCACAGGGAGCCTCTGTTTGACTGGGCCAGGCCCTGGCCCTCGTGGACAAGGAGGTTTCAGAAGTAAAACCTCTGCCACCTCTTACTTTACAGACACCATCACGGTCAAAAGTTTCATCCCCATTTGACATTGTTAAACCGAGTCTTTCTTCCCAAGGTTCTCCTCATGGAGGCATCATTGCATTGTATTCATGTGTCTCACTGTGGTTATAACAGGAGATTACACTGACTTTGCTCCTCAGTCGTACCAGGACTTACGAGCAGTGGCATTGGGGCTGCCTCCTCTGGTCTATTTTATGATCTTCAGTGAAAAATACTAACACATCCTTGGCATCTCCAAAAAGCTACAATGTTCTTTCTAATACACCAATCTGACCATGAGCCTGCCCAGCTGAAACTGGGTCACCCACTCCCTCTGCCTGAAAGATAAGTTCCTAACAGTCAAGTCTCTATGAAATCTGGTACTCCTTGTCCTGCTATAATCTCACAGAAGACCACGCCCGAACATCCTCATACTGTAGCTTCCCAGAACATCACTAATCATTCCTAGAACAAAGAATGTTCTTTGTTTTAGGACATGAACTGTCCTTTTGGCCTTGAATATACTCCTCCATTCATACATCCTTGAATTCCTATAGATTCCTCCAAGGATACCACCTGCCTTGATGTTCTCAGTCCTCTGCACACACCTCTGTCATACCTGGTATCACTCAGAGCACAGTGACCACACTGTAGTTATTGCACTATTGCCAACAACTAGCACAATACCAGACATGCAGAAGTTGCCTACTACCTGTTTTTATGGCTGGAAGAATACAGGGTTTGGAAGAGTGGAGTTACAGTGGCAAATAGGAGCCAGTAAGGAAAGTGAATTCCTTTTGTAAACAGAAGGGACAATTTGAGACCCACATTCTGTAAAGGATCTCTGTGGGTGACGTCCCATAAGACAATTGACAAGCCAAGTAAGAAAGCCAGCCAAGTGAGGAAACAGTAAATATAAATTATTATATCCAGTAAATGATGAAAGGTTTTCCGAATAACTTCCACAGTGCCTAACCCATCATATAAGAAGGGTTATCAGGAAGTCTGGCCCGGCAGAGAGAAAAACTTTTACTATCAACTAATTCATTAAACTGCTTGCTTACTCTCTTGAAGCCAGCTCCAGATGCTTACATTCCAGAGCTAACTTTTCCTTCTCAGACTATTTGACTTGAGGGCTCAATAATGATTCTATGGGGGAAAAGAAAAAGAGAAAGAACAAGGAAAAATGATATTTGTCTTCCAAGGTTGCTGAAATTGTTTTACCTCAGCTTGAATCAACTGCTGCCCTTCCAAGATGGGGATACTGATAGAAAGCAGCTGCCTTCATGTTTTTGTTTTGCAAATAATAGGATGAGCTATTTTTCAGAGAAGTTCTAGAAGAGAATTTTAAGTTGGCCCCATGATTGTCATCCTCTGGTGTATATGCTGTGTAAATCCCTTCCCCTTCAGTTTGGGTGGGCCTGACATAATCACTTAATTCCTTATAAAAGAGGTTATGAAGGTCAGACATAGAAGAAAGCAGAGAGACGTGAAACTACAGCAGTTGCTCCCTTATTTGATTGTGAGGGAACTAATTGCTGTGTTATAAGGAGGGGTATGTGCCAGGGAATGGTGGCTGCTTCTAAGCGCTGAGAACAACCCTTGACTGACAGCCATCAGGTAAACAGGGACCAAACATTATTGGAGTTCGATTAGTAAAGACTAGCTGCCTTGACCCTCATTCTCATTTAAAGAATTACCAGGAGGGGTAGGGCCATGATGGCAGACTAGACACAGATCTCCTCAACTCTCTCTGAGAACTAAGGCCTGAATTAATAATTGAATGGAGCACTCTGGACACCCAGGAAGTCCTAGGATACTCCCTATCGTTGTCAGGTTGGACTATGCTTCACTAAACAGGAAACTTCTTGTGTGAGATGAGGCAGTGTGCACGGAGCCCTGCTTCTGCTGACTCACCACCTGGGCAGACTGCAGGAACTGATGTCGTCTTTGTTATCTGGGAGACAGGGGATGGGCATGAGCCTACAAACATGCTGAACTGCAGTGCTAAAGTAGAGTGTATAGTGCAGCAGTGAGACAGTACGTGGAATAATCACATTTGAGAGCCTGGCTGCAGACTTAGGGTACCACTCCTCTTCTACCCTGTCTACTCTGAGCTGCACCAGAGATTCTGTGGTTTTACAGTAGAAAGGGCAGCTCAGCTGGGGTGCCATCTTAGTCAGCTTGGAGGCAATGTCACTCAACCAAATGCCTCAGCAGGGGTTAATTCCGAAGCTGAGAAGCAGTGCCAGCCCAGAAAGCTCTTTTCCAGCAGAATGGCTGTGTAGGCCAGTGTCGCTTTCTGGGAGCAGCCTGGCTGAGGATAACAGCAAGGACGTGAACCCTCCCTAACTGAGCTACATCATACCACCTGGGGACGCCCAAAAAGATGCTTCCTTGTCAGCCAGAAGGCACGGTCTAACACACCTGATGGCCTGACTGATATTGGCAGCTGTCAGTCAACTCCCAGCTTCTTAAAATAAGACGACCTACAGAAATAACTGCTGAGTCGATGTACTTCGCTTTGGCTGGCCAGGATTTTACTGACCCACATCATGGGGTCACTTGACAGCCCCCCAGGGAATTCATAAGTAGAAAGCCATCTTTGCCAGCCAGGAGGTGGAGACTACCACCCCAGGGAGTCTAATGGGGCCAGTCATTGGAGTACACAGAGATGGCTGGTAACCAACTCCCTTCTCAGAACTACATCTCAGCTACTGTTGAGTTAACACAAGAGCCTCTAGATGGCCCGAAGGCAGGAAATCATTCCTAATCATTTAAAGAAACAGTCCACTATGGCTCCAGAAAACTCCCAAAATAAAGAAACAAAACCTTCCCAGATGAAGAAGCCTTTCTGAAACTATCAGAGGCAGAATGCAATAGAATTATATCAACAGCCTGCCTAGAGATCAAACAAAATGCAGCAAAGCAAAACAAAAAATTAAGCAAGCTGTTTGAACTGATGGAACAACAATGATCTGAAATCCAGCAGATCAATAAGAAAATTATAGAATTAGACAATTCAATACAATGCTAAAACAGCAGAATTGAGGAGACAGAAGAAAGACTTGGTGACTTTGAGAATAGAGGAACTGACTCCAGCACTTACAAAGAGAAAGCACAGAAAAGAAATAGGAAAAATGAAGAAGCATTAAGAAACATGTGAGACTCTATAGTTAATTGGAGTTCATGAACAGGGAGGGATAGCTGAAAACACAAGGAGTACTGCTGTTGAGTAGCTGACAGAAAACTTCCCTGGAATTATAAAAGAAGAGAACATAGATATCCAAAGTATGTATTGAACGACACAAAACCCCCAAAGAAAGACACCAACAGGTGTTACAGTCAAGCTTAACAAAATGAAACATAAACAGATACCTTTTAAAGACAGAGAGGCTCAAAGCAAAGCTAGTTTTCAGAGAGAGGCCCTGCAGGCTTTCATCTGACTTCTCGGAAGAAACAATGTTGGCAAGGAGGCAGTGGGATGACACATTCAAAGCCTTGAAAGAGAAAAACTTCCAACCAAGAATTACATATCCTGCAAAACTGTCTCTTAGATATGAAGATGAAATTAAGACATTCACAGATAAACAGAAGCTTAGATACTTTCTAGAAACCCAACCCAAACTATAAGAAATACTGAAAGAAGCTCTTTGTTTAGAAAAACAAAACCAGTAAGCGTATATTTAAGGAGGCAATTCAGGAGCCAACATCTAGAATCTTAGTTAGGGAAGTCACAAAGCCACTATATTAAAAGAAGGGAACCAGTGATCATATCACAAAAACTATGATATCATCACATTAAAAAGAGCGATATACTACAGTAGTTCTAGTCCTTTCAGATGAAAAGGAAATTAAAATTTGTACAGAAGTTAAAATGGGGTTTAAACTTAGAATATTAAGGGGGAGCATACGGTAAGCTGCAAAGCAGCATAACAATGCAACATATCCAAACAAGAGATGTAATACAGCAGTCTCAACAAACACAAAACCTACACTGAAAAAGATGCAAAGTCAATCCATAAAGAAGAATGGCCCAGCACAGAATATTAAGAGCAACATAGAAAACACCAACACAAAACTAATGGCATCAAAATAGCAGCACTAAACACATACCTATCAATAATTACACTGAACGTAAACACTCCAACAAACAGACAACAAGCGACATCCTGGAACAAAAGACATGACCTGTCTATATGCTGCTTACAAGAAACACATCTTACACTCAAAGATATCAACAAACTGAAAATTAAAGGATAGAATAATATATATCAAGCTAACAACCTACATAGAAGAGCCGGTATGGTCACGCTAATCTCAGATAAAATAGATTTTAATGTAAAAGCCACCATCGTGGACTGGATGGTCACTATTTTTCGCTGAAAGTTTCAATACATAAGCAGGACTTAACAATATTAAATATTTATGAACCCAATAGCAGAGCATCTAAATACATCGAACAAACAGTGACGAAATTGAAAACTGAGAGAGATGATTCCACAATAATAGTTGCAGAATTCAACACCCCACTTTCAGAAATGGCAGGTCATCCAGAAAAAGCTCAGTAAAGACACAGGAGATCTTATTACAACAATTAACCAACTAGACCTCATCAACATATACAGAACTTCTTGCCCATCAACAGACAAACACACCTTCTTCTCCAGTGCATATGGAAAATTTTCCAGGATAGACTGTGTTAGGAAATAAAGCAAAACTCAACATAATCCAAACCATTGAATTATTGCAAAGCATCTTCTCAGACCATAAAGTCAGAAAACCCAAAATCAATAGCAGAGAAAACCTAGACAGAAAGGAGAACTATGGAAACTGAACAACACCTTGCGCAAAACGCCATGGGTTATAGAAGAAATTGAGGACAAAATAAATACATTTATGGAGTTAAATGAGAATGAAAACACATCCTACCAGAATCTATGAGATACAGCCAAAGCATTGCTCAGGAGTCAATTTATCACTATAAATGCACACATCTCGAAGAAAGAAAGGACTCAAACCAAAGAATTAACCCTACATCTTGAACAAGTAGAAAGAGAGCAACAGAGGAACCCCTCAGACATCAGAAGAGAAAAGATCATAAAGATTAGAGCAGAACTAAATGAATTCAAGAATGGAAAAACAATGGAAAAAATTAACAAAAACAAAAGCTGTTTTTTAGAAAAGGTCAACAAAATTGGTAAACCACTGGCTAAACTTACAAAAGAAAACCAGGGGAAGAAACAAATAACCCAAATGAGAAATGACATGGGAGATGTCACAACAGACCCAGATGAAATCAAACGTATCATGACAGAATACTATGAAAGTCTGTAGTCTAACAGATTTGAAAACCTAGGGGAAATGGACAAATTCCTAGATTCATATCATCTACCAAAGTTATCCAAGGAGAAGTGAAATGACTTAATAAAGCCATCATAAAGGAAAAGATTGAAAAAGTCATCAAGAAACTACGAACCAATGAAGTCCTAGCCCAGATGGCTTATCCGGAGAATTCTACCAAACTTTTAGAAAAGAGTTAACTCCAATACTACTCAGATTATTTCACAGCGTCTAAAGGGATGGAATACTCTCAAATTCATTCTATGATGCCAGCATAACCCTGATGCCAAAGCGGTGAAAAGATCTCACTAAAAAAGACAATGATTGACCGATATCACTCATGAACCTAGATGTAAAAACCTTCAACAAAATCCTTGCCAACAGAATTCAACAATGCATCAAAAAAATAATTGATCATTACCAAGTTGGATTCATACCAGGGATACAAAGATGGTTTAACATTAGGAAAACAATTAATGTGATCAACCACATGCCAAGCCAAGTAAGAATCATCCCATTTTGTCAATTGATGCAGAAAAGGCATTTGAAAAAGTCCCACACCCATTCATGCTAAAAACTCTCAGCAAAATAGGAATAGACGGGAAATTCCTCAGTGCAATAAGGGTCATCTATGCAAAGTCAACCACCTACATCATCCAGAATGGGGAGAGGCAGAAAGAATACTTCTTGAGAACAGGAACTAGACAAGGATTCCCATTTTCACCACTTCTATTCAACATTGTACTAAAAGTTCTAGCCAGAACAATTAGAGAAGACAAACAAATAAAGGACATCTGCATCAGCAAAAACGAAGTAAAAATCTTCCTATTTGCAGATGATATGATTCTATATGCAGAGAATCCTAAAGAATCCATAAGTAAACCATTTGAACTAACAGAAGAGTTCAGTAAACTATCAGGATATAAGATAAACATAAGTAAATCAATAGGTTATCTTTACGGCAACAAAGAGATCGTCAAAGAAGAAATCAACAAATTAGTAGCATTTACTACAGCCCCAACAAAATAAAATGCTAGGAATAAATCTAAGTAGACCTATACAGAGAAAAATACAAGAATTTACTGCAAGAGGCCAGAAGAGACTTATATAAACGGAGAAGTCTACCCCACTCATGAATAGGGAGACTTAACATTGTGAAAATATCTATTCTACCCAAAACAATCTACATATACAATGCAATCCCAATAAAAATTCCAGCAACATTTTTTTAATGAGATGGAGAAACATATCACCAAATTTGTTTAGAAAGGGAAGAAACTGCAGATAAGTAAAGCACTACTGAAGACCAGGAACTCAGTGGGAGGCCTCATACTACCCAACCTTAGAACCTCTTACACCACTACAGAAGTCAAAACAGCCTGGTACTGATACAAAAAGAGACACAGAGAACAACAGAACAGAGCTGAAACCCCAGAGATGCCACTGTCCTCTTATGAGCAATTGATACTCAACAAAGGCCATAAAATTATAAACTGGGTAACAACAGTCTCTTTAATAAACGGTGCTCGCAAAATTGGATAGCCATCTGCAAAGAATTGAAACAAGACCCACATTTAACATCCTACCTGAAAACTAACTCAAATTGGATAAAATACTTAAATAGCAAACCTAAAACAATAAATATCATGCAAGAAACAATCAGGTCAACAGTAGAAGTTTTAATACACAGCTTAGACAGATTTCAAAATCTGACAAAGCACAATGAACTGAAGAGAAAATAGATAAATGGGAACTACTAAGAATCAAACACTTTTGCTCATCCAAAGACTTTACCAAAACAGTTAAAAGACCACCTACACAATGGGAAAAAATATTTGGCAACTATATGTCAGACAGATGTCTGATCTCCAAAATCTACAAGGTACTGCAAAATATCAACAAGAAAAGGATAAATAACCCAATTAAGTACTGTGCAAAGGAGATGGACAGACACTTCTCTAAAGAGGATATCCGGGCAGCCAATATGCTCACAATCATTAGCTATTAAAGAAATCCAAGTCAAAACTACAATGAGATACCATCTCACCCCAACAAATTTGGCGATGATCAAAAAAAACACACAATAACAAACGCTGGAGAGGCTGTGGAGAAATGAGAAATCTCCTACACTGCTGGTGGGATTGCAAAATGCTACGACCTCTTTGGAAAGCAATCTGGCACTTCCTTAAAGAGCTGGAAATAGATATATCATTTGATCCAGTAATCCCACTGCTCAGAATATATCTTACAGAATCAAAGGCAGTCACATGAATAGATACAGGCACACGAATGCTTATTGAAGAACAGAGCACAATACCAAAACGATGGGATCAACCCAGATGCCCAACAACAGATGAATAGATAAACAAACTACAGTACATATATTCAGTGGAACACTATGTAGTGATGAAGAAGAATGATGATTTTAGGCAGCATCTCATAACCTGGTTCAACTGGCAGACATGCTGTGTAGAATCAGTCAGTGGCACAAGGACAGATATATGAGATCCCCTACTATAAGGAATTAAAAACTGACTCATGTACAGAAAAAAAGACTCTTTGATGGCTACAAAAGAGAGGTGAGAGGGAGAGGGCTCGTCATATATTAGATAGCTGATAGAAATTTGGTTGGGTGAAATCAGTGGCAGCACAATAGAGAGAAGATGAACTTAACTGGACTTCAACATAAACTGAAACGTCTTCTAATCTTAAGCCAATATTGCAAGGATAGAGTAGAAGGGGTGGGGGTCAGGAGACCACGCTCTCAAGGGACATCGAGGCCAACTGGCATAACTAGTCTCTTGCTAAGAGACTCTTCTGTACCCCATATTGGTGAGTGGCATCTGGGTTCTTAAAAGCTAGCAAGCTGTCATCTGAGATACACCAAATGCACCCCACAGATCCACTATAGGTGATCACTAAAGAAAACAAAGACATGAGAGAAAAATAGACCAGGAGACAGAAGGAACCATGTGAATGGGTGACTGCATCAAAATGTGACCAGAAGGACAAGACGGTGCCCAGCCACCACCAAAGACAACCCATCATAGCCCATCATAGGGCACACAATGTCAAGTCCCAGTGGCAACACAAGAGAAAGAGGGGTGCACCTCAAAAACTCCACTAAAAGACTGCAAGTGATTTTCTGGAGGCCTGGGGGTTCCCCTTGGTGCATGGCCCCTAGACTTGCTTCTGCCCCTGACCAGAAAGCATTACTGAGGTCTACTCTTCGGACAGGAATGGACTGGACTCAGGGATACAGTATGACCATATGGTGTGTGTACTTTACGGTTCTATGCATCTGCAGGATGCTGTCCTACTGGGCTCTCACTAGAGAGAGAGGTGAGGGTAGAGAGGAGAAGACAGGAGAGTGTTAAGAGGATATGATACATATAGAATGAAAAGAAGGTGTGTGCTGTCACTGGGAAAGGAGAACAGAAGGAACTTCAGTTAGGCAGGCATGTAAATTTAATCTCCATTGTATACTTTCACTTAATCACAGTAAAAAAATTAAATTCAAAAATGGGCCAAGATATGAACAGGCACTTTACTCAATAAGGCATCTAGGACACTAAAAGATATATGAAGAAGTGTTCACAATCATTAGCCATCAAAGAAATCCAAATCAAAACTGTGGTGAGATATCATCTCACCCCAGCAAGGCTGGCATTAATTCTGAAAACACAAAACAATCAACGTTGGAAAGGTTGTGGAGAGACTGGAACTCTTCTACACAGCTGCTGGAAATGTAAAATGGTACAACCACCTTTGAAATCAGTTTGGTACTTTCTTAGAAAACTAGAAAAAGAAATATCATATGATCTAGCAACCCCGTTTCCAAGAATGCATCCTAGAGAAGAAATGGCTGTCACACGAACAGATACATGCACACCAATGTTTATCGTGGCACAGTCCACAAACAGAAAAAGATGGAATCAACCTAGGTGCTCATCAACAGGTGAATGGGTAAACAAACTATGGTGTATTCACACAATGCAATACTCTACAATGATAGAGAACAACGATCATCTTGGGAAATATCTGATAACATGGAATCATCTGGAAGATGTTGTCCTGAAAGAAATTATCCTCATAAGGACAGATATTGTGTGAGACCACTATTACAAGGACTCAAGAAAAGGTTTAAGGACAGAATAAAATAATCTTTGATGATCACAAGGGAGGGCAAGAAGGGAGAGGGGTTTTCGTAGATGAAACAAACCAACAAATAAATAAATAAATAACCAAACACATTGCCATCAAGTCAAATCTGACTGATAGCAAACCTACAGGATAGAGTAGAACTGCTGCATAGAGTTACCAAGGAGCAGCTGGTAGATTCGAACTGCCAGTCTTTTGGTTAGCAGCCATAGCTTTTAACCCCTGATTAACAAGGGTTTGCTAAGAGGTTTCCTAAATGCAACCCAACAATTCAAAAGGCAAAGTAGCTGGGGTGGACCTGGGGGCCATGGTTTCAAGCGTCACCTAGGTCAATTGGCATAATTGTGTTTTGTTTGTTTTTAAGAAAATATTCTGCATCTCATTTTGGTGAGGGGCGTCTGGGCTCTAAAAGAGGTAGAAAGCTGCCATCTAAGAAGCATCAATTGGTCCCAACAATAACCTCGAGGGTCTCTTGAGGAGGGCTCCTGGACTCTCTGCTAGCCAAGAGCTGAAACCAGTACCAAAGTCAGCTCTCCAGACAAAGATTAGACTGGGCTATAAGACAGAATGATGCTGGTCAGGGTGTGGTTCTTGACTTAAGTATATCCATGAGACTGTGGGAGCAGCTTCTGTCCAGAGGTGAGATGGGGGTGGCTGGAGAGGGTGGGGTAGGCTTTGTTGGGTACATTCAATATATGCCTATTTGAAAGCTGTATATTTAGGTCATTTTGTTTCAAGTCCATATGATGAAAAGGCAGTTGAGGTCTATCAATTATTGTTCATATAGTATGTTTAAATCCTTTTTTTAGCCACCTGTTTTCTGTTTAGATATTCTTTTGAAAGCCTCCGACTTTGCATTTAGTACATAGTGTAAAGTGATGAGATTTGCTCTGCCTCTTACTCCTAAAGATTGTCTCCCACCAAAGTCTATTTTAGAAGCACTCAGAGAGCAACTCAAAAATTTGCTGATATTCATTGTTTTAACATACGGGTAACATTCAAACCCAGTGCTGTCGAGGGAATTCGAACTCATAGCAACCGTATAGGACAGAGCAGAACTTCTCCACAGTTTCCAGGGGGCACTTAACCACATAGCACTTAACCACAGTGCCACTAGAGTTTCCAAGCTGAAGGAACAGTATTTGAACATGATTTCATCAGTATTAACTGCTTCATTCTGAAACAGATTAGGTTGGTTAATGAGGTGTAATGAAGGCAGACAACATACAATTTAGTTTTAAATGATCTAAGAAATGGAGAAGCATTTGTACTAGACTTGGTTTAATTTTTAGTTCTGTTTTGTGGGGGTGTTTGTGTGTAAGTTTAAACTGATTAAATATTTCTAAAATTCAAAATAAATAAATGAAAATAGTAAAAAATAAAATAAAAAGATGATGTCGGCTGTTGTTTATGCATATATGCCCTTTTGTATGTTGAGAAATTTCCCTTCCATAGCTATTTTATTGAGTTTTTGTTTGTTTGTTTTGATCAGGAATGAGTGTTGGGCTTCATTGAATGCTTTTCTGCATTGATTGAGTTGATCATGTGCTTCTTTACTTTCCTTTTATTTACATGGTGGATTACTTTGATTTTCTAACACTGAATCGTCTTTGAATACCTGGTATAAATCCCACTTTGTCCTGGTGTATTATTCTTTTTTTATATGATGCTGAATTCTGTGGACTAGAATTTTGTTGAGAATTTTTACATCTGTATTCAGGAGAAATATTGGTTTGTAATTATTTTGTAATGTCTTTGTCTTGTTTTGGTGTCAGGGTTATGCAGGCTTCATAGAATCAATTTTGAACTATCCCAACCTTTTTTCTATGTTCTGATATAGTTTGAGTAGCACTGTTGTAAGCTGCTCTCTTAATCTTTAATAGAATTGTCCAGTGAAGCCATCTCAGTCAGGTCTCTTTTACTGGTGTCAGAATTGTTTTTCTTTTAAATTACCTTTTCTCTTGTCATCGGTCTGTTTCTATTTTCAAGATCATTTTGTATTAGTTTGGGTAGGTATTGTGTTTATGGAAATTTATCCGTTACCTCTGGGTTTTCAAATTTGTTGGAGTATAGTTTTTCATAATAGTTTGTTATGATCCTTTTTATTTCAGTTGGGTCTGTTGCAATGTCCCCACTTCATTTCTTATTTGGGTGGGTTATTTCAGTCCTCTCCTGTTTTTCTCTTGTCATTTGGGCCAGTGATTTGTTGATTTGGTGGATCCTTTCAAAGAACCAACTTTTGAGTTTGTTGATTCTTTCTACTGTTTTATATTTTCTTTTTCATTTATTTCTGCTCTGATGTTTACTGTTTCCTTCTACCTGGTAGCTGTGGGCTTGCATTCCTGCTCTCTTTCTATGTATTTGAGTTGTGTAACTAGTCTTGATATTATCTCTTTCTCCCTTCTTGATGTGTGCATCTCTTGCTATTAATTGGCCATTGATGAATGCCTTTGCTGTGTCCCAGAGATTTTGGTACAATATATTTTCAATCTCATTTCTTTCCCGAAATTTCTTATTCCACCTTTGGTATCTTTTATTACACAGTTGTTTTTCAGCAAGATGTTATTTGGTTTTCATGTATTTGATTTTTTTTTCCTTGTAGCTCCTGTTGTTAATTTCTACTTTGATTTTGTTGTGGTCTGAAAAGATGCTTCATATTATATCAGTGTTAGGGATTCTGTTGAGGGTTGCACTGTGGCCTAAGATAGAGTCTGCTGGGGAGAATATTCTAAGTGCATTGGAAAAGAATGTGTTCTCAGTCCAAGGGACTCCCCTTAACAATTCTTGTAAGTTTTCTTTGGTTTTTATATATTTCCTTAACTTCACTACATCTGGAAATGTCCCAATTTCTTCATCATATTTGAATGAGAGTTTTTTATTATTCTTTCTTGGGAATTATTTTTCATTCAAGGTTAGATATATGTCATCTCATTGCATCCTTACCTGCGTGGTTTCTGCCAAATCTTCAGAGTTTATTTTCAGTGTTTGTCCTCTCTGTGTGACTTTTTGTTTTTCTTGAGCTGTTCGCAGGAGTTTTTCTTTGTCTTTCATTTCAGCTAGTGGAATTATGATATGTCTCGGTGATTTGCTTTTGTAATGTACCCTTGGTGGGGTTTGTTGTGTTTCTTGGACAGTCATCTTTTCACCTTTCATAATATCAGGGAAGATTTCTGTCAGCAATGCTTCAATGATCCTCTATGTGTTTTCTGTTTTCTCCCCCTGTTCTGGAAATTTGATCACAAGCAAAATTTGCTTTTGATTATATCGCGCATAGTTCTCAGGGTTTCTACATTTTTCTTCACTCTTTTTTTCTTGATTTTTCCTCAAAAACAGTGTTTGTCTTCAATTTCACCCATCCTGTCTTCTATCCTTTCAAATCTTTCCTCAGCCTTGCTATGACACTCTTTATTTCTGGAATCTTTTTGATCTTATGTATTTCTAGTTGTTGTTTTTGTGTGATTTCTAGTTGTGAATTTATCTTACCTCTTTGTTCTTGTATTGTTTTCCTGAATTATTCCATTTTTGTGTGTACTTTCAGTGAATTTCTCTGCCATTTCCATGAATTTGTCTATTCCTCATTTTTGTCTACTTTTGCTTCCACTCTTGAATAGCTCTGAATATTAGAGATTTGAAGGTAGGTGGTTGTGGTATCCTCTACTGGAAAGTTATCAGATGTATTATTTTGAATGCCTACTTGAACTATGGTGCCCTGTTTTTTTCTTTTTCTGTTTGTACATGCTTCACATTGTCTGCTGTCTTCAGGACATTCAGTAGTTATTGTCTTTGTTATTGGTTATAGATTGATCTTTCTCTGCTTTTTGCTTTGTTTGGTAATGTCACAGGAGGTTGTCTGTGCTTTCTTTGTTGTTTGCAATCTGTGGTCATGATACTTTTCACCTCCTTTTCCAAATAGGCAGGGACAGTCCCTCAGGTATGACGCAGCAGGGCAGATCCAGCTGAATGGGGATGGTTGGGATGGATTGTTTGTGACATGTACTAGAGCTGACAGAGTGGACTGGGAATCAGTGCTGGGAATATACTGGTAGCCAAGCCTGTGATGCTCAGCAGTGTAATGTTCAGTACACAGGAAAGTAAGCAGGAAAAAGGGGGGATTGTGATGCATAGAGGTAAAATAAGTATGAGTATGACAAAGAGGAGAGAGGAACAGAAGCAAAAAAGAAAAAATGTCCTAATAAAGCTTGCCACTGGAATGGAGAGATAAGAAACCAACAGATGGAGGAAAACAAAAAAGGAAAAAGAAGAAATAAAAAAGTAAAAGACAACTAGAAAAAAAGTGAGGGAGAAAAGAAAGAAAACAAAAGCCCACAGGTCTCTCACTGTTGCACTGTAAATACTTGGGAAATATCTTTCAGGTTGTGCAGTATGTCATAGCTAGAAGGGATATGGTGTCAGACAGTGCCAATATTCAGGAGACAGGAAAACAAGGTAAATACAGGTGATGATTAAGAAGTGAAGAAACACAAAGCAAAAAAAGGAAGAAAAAGAGGGAGGGAGGGAGAGAAGGAATAGAGAAGGAGAGGAAAGAGAGAGAGAAAGGAAGGAGGGAGGGAAGGAAAGAGAGAGAGGGAGGGAGGGAGGTGGGAAGGAAGGAAGGAAGGAAGGAAAGCTCATGCTCCTTAGGTAGCTGCTGTGGGGAAGTGAGTTTGAATGGAGAGGCAGCATCAGAGAGCCCATGCACACCAGGTAGCTGCTGTGAGGGTGTGAGTGTGAACGGGAAGGTGGCACCAGAGAGCTCATGTGCTCCAGGTAGCTGCTGTGGGAGACTGAGTGCAGCCCCAGAGATGGCACCAGAGAGCTCTCTCACTCCAGGTAGCTGGCATGGGTTGTGAGCATGGCCCAGTGAGGCTGCACCTGAGAGCCTACATGCTCCAGGTAGCTGCTGTGGGGGAGTGAGGGCTGACTGGAGAGGCAGTGCCAGAGATCCCATGTGCTCCAGGTAGCTGTTGTGAGTGAGTGAGCACAGCCTGGAGAGGCAGCTCCAGAGAGCCCACACACTGCAAGTAGCTGGTGCTGGTGCCAGTGAGTGAGTTTAGCCCAGCACAGGGGAGGGACCATGCCCGGAGAAGCAGAACTGGAGAACCCATTTGCTCCAGGTAGCGACTGTGGGGCAGTGAGTACAGCCTGGGGAGGTGGTACTGGAAAAGTACATGCCATCTGGAGAAGAGGGGCCAGGGAGCAAGTGCAGCCTGGGGAGTGTGTGCAGCATGGGAGGTGGCACTGAGGAGTGCACATCATCTAAGGAGGAGGTCCCAGGGAGTGCACACAACTTGAACTGGGGAGGACGCATGAGAGCAAGCATGACCCAGTGTTTTAGTCAGCTAGTGCTGCTCTAACAGAAATACCACCGAGTGGATGGCTTTAACAAAGGAAAGTTTATTCTTACAGTCTGGTAGGCTACAAGTCCAAATTCAGGATGTCTTCTCCAGTGGAAGGCTTTCCTCCTGGTTGGCTCTGGAGGAAAGTCCAGTCTTGTATCAATCTTTGTCCAGGGAGCATCTTGGTTCAGGAAGCTCAGGTCTGAAGGATGTGCTTTTCTCCCAGTGATGCTTGCTTGATAGTGTGAGATTCCCAATTCTCTGCTTGCTTCTCTTTCCTTTGATCTCTTGTAGGATGAATGGATTAAGGGTGGGGCCCGCCATACTCCAGGGAAGCTCCCTTTACAGTTGAACAGGGAGGTAATCCTATGAAGGGATTTATAGTCCCACCCTATTCCTTTAACATATAGCACAAGAAAATCACAAAATGGAGGACAATCACAAAATATTGGGAATCATGGTCCAGCCACATGGCTACACATATTTTGGGGGACACAATTCAATCCATGACGCACACCCAGGGAGAAGGGATGGGTGGTGAGGGGGCTGGATTGGTGTGGAGCCTGGCAGACATATGCTATGGACCAATATCCTGAACCAGAGAGGAGATCACAGTGCATAAGGTCCTTGACTATCCAGCAGAAATGCCAGTTCAATTCCAAAACAGCAAGCATCAAAGATCATCCAGTATGCTGAGACTACAAAAGCCATACCAGCTCAAACAACTTGAATATCTATAGATACAACTTAAAGTACTATAACTTAGGAAGTAAATTGCAAAGACCTTAAGAGGCAAATAAAAAGATTTCTAAACATCTAAAGAGACAGACTACCATGGCTTCTGAAAACTCCAAAATAAAGAGTCAAAAGATTTCCCAGAGGAAGAAGACTTTCTGCAGTTATTGTAGGTAGAATACAGAAGAATGACGTACAACATTATCTAAGATATCAGGAAAGAGATAAGGCAAAGTGCAGCAAAGCACTCTGAAAAATTAAACCAGTTGCAAGAAATGCTTGAGCAGCAATGGTCTGAAATTAGACAGATTAACGATGAAGTTATGGACCTTGACAACTCAATAGAAAGTCAAAGGAGCAGGATTGAGGAAATGGAAAGCAGAGTAAGTGAGAATGAAGACAAACTAAACAACACCAGCATACATAAGGAAAACTCAGATAAAAGATTCAAGAAAAATGAAGAATCACTGAGAGTTATGTGAGATTCTATCAAGAGGAGTAATATAAATGTGACTGGAGTCCCAGAACAAGGGGGTGATAACTGAAAACATGGAGATAATTGTTGAAGACCTGCTGATAGACAACTTTCCTGATATCATGAAATATGAGAAGATATCCACCCAGGATGCTCATTGAATGCCACTCAAGATAGATTCCAAAAGAAATACACCAAGACATATTATAAACAAACCCAATCTGAGCAGACATAAGGAGAGACTACCCGAGGCAGGTAGGCATAAACAAAAAATAACCAACAAAGTAAAGTCATTAAGGTTAAGTTCAGGTTAATCAGCCAAAGACAATGGAATGACATATACAAAGCCCTGGAGGGAAAAAACTCCCAAAATTGTCTCCCAAATATGAAGAGGAAATTAGGACTTTCACAGTTAACCAGAGTTTAGAGAAATTGCAAAAACTAAACCAAAATTACAAGAAAGACTGAGGGATGTTCTTTGATTATAAAACTAAGAACACTAGGCATACTTTCAAACATTCAATGCTCAACAGAGTACCCAGATACCATCAGTGTATCCAAAAAGCCAGATACACACAACATACACAAAGCCAGATAACAAAAAATAGGAATTCAGAGATCTCAGGATTTAATTTACAACATCATAGAAAAACGAGTGACAAATTAATCTACCCACATATCTTCCAGATGGGGAGGAAGCCTAGGAGATTCAAAGACATTATAGACTGCATTACTTTTAGATCAATAAGGGGGACTAAGGGAATAACTGCCACAGAATCCTAAAATGCTACACTTGAAAATCCCAAAGTAAAGAACAAGAAAAACACAGTCTCAGCAATTACAAAAAAAAAAAAAAACAAACACTGAAAAACACAAAAAGAAAAAAAGACTCAGCACAGAAAGTGGAGCAGAGGAATGGCCCACACCACACAGAAAAAGACATCAAGATAACAGCACTAAGCTCATAACTATCAATAATCACACTAAATGTAAATGGTCTAAATGCACCAATAAAGAGACAGAGAGTAGCAGATTGGTTTAAAAAACATATGACCCATCTATATGCCACTTACATGAGGCTTACTTTAGATTCAAAGACACAACAAAACTACAACCCAAAGGATAGGAAAAAATATATCAAGCTAGTAACATTCAGGAAAAAGCAGCAGCAGCAAAACTAATCTCTGACAAAATAGATTTCAGTGTTAAATCGAACATACTAGATAAGGAAGGACACTATGTATTGGTGTGCTGAGAACAGAAATAGATAGCTCCACAATAATAGCAGATTTCAACACACCACTCTCACTGAAGAACAGAACATCTCAAAAAGACCTCGTTAAAGATGCATAAGATTTAAATGCCACAATCAACCAACTTGACTTTACAGATGTATTCAGAACACTTCACCCAATAACAGCAAGGTATACTTTCTTTTCTAATACACATGGAACATTCCCCAGAACTGAACACATTCTAGGCCACAGAGCATTCCTTAACAAAATTCAAAATACTGAAATAATACAAAGCTTCTTTTCAGACCATAGAACCATAAAGCTAGAAATCAATAACAGAAAGAAGATGGAAATAAAATAAAAACATGAAAACAGAAGAAGTTAAAGATGAAGTAAAGAAATTCATAGACTCAAACAAGAATGAAAACATATCCTATCCAAATCTACAGGACACAGCAAAAGCGGTTCTCAGAGATCAAGTTATCTCAATAAACGTGCATATCCAGAAAGAAGAAAAGACACAAACCTAAGAATTAACTCTTCAGCTTCAATAACTTGAAAGAATCTAGCAAAAGAATCCATGAGGCCCCAGAAGAAAGGAAATAATAACAATTAAAGCAGAAATAAATGACATCGAAAAGAGAAAAAATGATTGAAACAATCAGAAAGGCTAAAATCTTGTTGTTTGAAAAGATCAACAAAATTGATAAGCCACTGGCCAAACTGACAAAAGAAAAGCACGAGAGAAAGCAAATAACCTGAATAAGAAATGAGATGGGTGATATTGCATCAGAGTCAACTGAAATGAAAAGAATCATAACAGAATGTTATGGAAGACTATACTCTAATAAAGTTGAACATCTAGAATTGAACATCTAGAAGAAACAGAGAATTTTCTAGAGAAACATCACCTCCCAAAACTAGCACCGACATAGAACAACTAAATAAACCTATCACAAGAGAAGAGATTGGAAAGGTAATTTAAGAACTGCCAACTAAAAAAAAAAAACTCTGGCCCAGATAGCTTACTGGAGAAGTCTACCAAACTGACAGAGAACAATTAACACTACTATTACTAAAGGTATTCCAGAGCATAGAAAAAGCTGGAATACTCCCAACTCATTCTACGAAGCTAGTACAACTCTGATATCCAAACCAGGTAAAGACAGCACAAAAAAGGAAAGTCACAGACAAATATCTCTCGTGAGCCTAGGTACAAGAAATCTGCAAATAAATCCTAGCCTATAGAATTCAACAATGCATCAAAAAACAGTTCACCATGATCAAGTAGGACTCACAGCAGGGATGCAGGGGTGGTTCAATATTAGAAAAACAATGTCAACAACCACATAAACAAAACACAAGACAAGAACCACTCGATTCTACCAACTGATGCAAAAAAAAGATATTTGATAAATTCCAGCACCCATTCATGTTAAAAACTCTTAGCAAAATAAGAATAGAAGAGAAATTCCTCAGCATAATAAGGTGTATCTACACAAAATGAAAAGCCAACATCATACTGACTTGAGAGAAGTTGAAAATTTTTCCCTGAAGAAAAGGTATCAGAAAGGGATGTCCACTGTCACCACTTCTATTTAACGTTGTTCTGGAAGTCCTAGCCAGAGCAATGAAACAAGACAAAGAAATAAAGGGCATCCAGACTGGCAAAGAAGAAGTCAAATTGTCACTATTTGTGAATGACATGATCCTACGCACAGAAAACCCTAAATAATCCAAACCAAAAATCTACTGGATTTAATAGAAGACTACAGCAAAGTATCAGGATACAAGACAAACATACAAAAATCAGCTGGATTCCTTTACACCAATGGAAAGAAAATCAAAGAGGAAATCTCAAAATCATTACCATTTACTATAGCCCCCAAGATGATAAAATACCTAGGAATAAATCTAACCAGAGATGTAAACACCTATATAAATAAAATTACAAGAACCGACTGTGAGAAACTAAAAGGGACTTATTTAAGTGGAGCAACCTACCTTGCTCGTCGACAGGAAGACTTAATTTTGTGAAAATATCTATTCTACCAACAATCTACATATACAATGCAATCCCAGTACAAACCCTAAATACATTTTCTAATGAGATGAAGAAACAATTCACCAACTTCATGTAGAAAAGGAGGAAGCCACAGATAAGTAAAACATTACTAAAGAAGAGCCAAGTGGGAGGCCTCACTCTACCTGACCTTAAAACCTATTACACTGCCACAGTAGTCAAAACAGCCCGGTACTGCCACAAAAATGGACACAGAGAACAATGGAACAGAAATGAGAATCTAAATATAATATCATCCACCTGTGAGCAATTGATATTTGATAAAGGCCCAAAGGCTGTGAACTGGGGAGAACACAGTCTTTTTAACAAATGGTGTTGACAGAACTGGATATCCACATGCAGAAAAATGAAACAAGACCCTTATCTCACACCATTCGCAAAACTAATTCAAAGTGGATCAAAAACCTGCATATAAAACTAAAACAATGAAGATCTTGGAAGAAAAAATTGGAATGACTCAGGAAGCCCTAATTCATGCTGTTAACAGTCCACAAAAAATCACCAGTAACCTTCAAACACCAAAAATGAAAATAGACAACTGGGAACCCTTAAAAATCTCATCCACACAATGAGGACAGACTCCAAAATCTGTCAAACAAACCACAATCATCAGAAAAGAAAATAGATGAATGGGAACTATTAAGAATCAAACACTTTTGCTCATCCAAAGACTTTATTAATAGAATGAAAAGAACACTCACAGAATGGGAAAAAATGTTTGGCAACTCTATGTCAGAACGACGCCTAATCTCCATAATCTATAAGATACTACAAAATATCAATAAGAAGAAGATAAACCAGCCAATCAAGAGATGGGCGAAGGAGATGGACAGACACTTCACTAAAGAGGAGATCCAGGCAGCCAAAAAACACATGCGGACATGTTCACGATCTTTAGTTATTAAAGACATTCAAATCAAGACGACAATGAGATACCATCTCACCCCAACAAGATTGGCCATGATCCAGAAAACACAAAACAACAAATGCTGGAGAGGCTGTGGAGAAAGTGGAACCCTCCTACACTGTTGGTGGGGTTGCAAAATGGTCCAGCCTCTTTGGAAAGCAATCTGGCACTTCTTTAAAAAAATGGATATTGATATAGCATTTGACCCAGTAATTCCACTACTTGGAATATATCCTACAGAATCAAGGCCTTTCACACCAACAGACACATGCACCACAATGTTTCTCGCAGCACAGTCCACAATAGCAAAAAGATGGAATCAACCCAGATGCCCAACAACAGAAGAATGGATAGGTAAACTATGGTACATATACTCAGCGGAGCACTATGCAATGATAAAGAATAACGATGCTTCCAGGAAGCATCTCCTAACCTGGTTTCAACTGGAAGATATTATGTTGAGTGAAAGTAGTCAGCAACAAAAGGACAAATACTGTATGAGACCTATACGATAAGATCTCAAAAACAGACTTGTGTATAGAAGAAAAGACTCTTTGACAGCTGCAAGGGAGGGGAGAGAGGGAGGAGGAGGGGGGAGGGTTTAATTTAGATAGTTGTTAGAAATCTGGTTGGGAGAAAGCGGTGATAGCACACATTAGAAACAAAAACAACATTAAGTGGACTTCAGCCTAACTTGAGTACTCCTTCCATATCAACCCAATATTGCAAGGATAGAGTAGCTGGGGCAGGGGGCAGGGGACCATGCTCTTAGGTGAAATCGAGGCCAATTTCCACAACTAGCGTTTTGCTAAGAGGGCTCTCTGCATCCCAAGTTGGTGAGCGGTGTCTGGGGTCTTAAAAGCTGCCAAGCTGCCATCCGAGGACACAGCAAATGGTCCCAACTCAGCAGGAACGGATGCTTACCGAGGACCAAAATGACATGCAGTAAAGACAACCTAGAAGACAGAGAGACCCACAAGAGTGGGTGCCTTCATCTGCTTGGGAACGGAAGAACCAGATGGTGCCCGGCCACCAGTAGTGATAGCCACGATGGAGCTCACGGAGAGGAGTCTCACTGGCAACACAAGAATAAAAAAGGGTGCATCTTGAGATCTCCACTTAAAGACCTCAATTGATGGTCTAGCGGTTTCGGGGTTCTGCTGAGAGCATGGCCCCCGGGCCTGATGCTGCCCTTACCCATAAATTATAACGAAGGTCCACTCTTTGGACAGGAATGGATTGGACTTGGCAATGCAGAGTGACCATATATTGGTTGCACTTATAGGATATCATCTTGCTGACCTCTGGCTGGAGGAAGGAGAGTGGGTGGAGAGGAGCAGAAAGGAGGCTGTTGGGAGGATGAGACATGTATGGAGCAGAGAGGAATAGCGTGCTGTCACCGGACAGGGAGATCAGTGGAAGCTGCATATAGGTGGGCATGTAAAGTTACACGGGAATGTACATTTTCACTCAGTCACGTTAAATTAAAAAAAAAACAAAACAAAAAACAAAAACTCATCCACAGCCTTCATCAAAGAGTGAAAATGCTACCTACAGTACAGAAAGAATTTTTGGCTACCACATTTCGGGTCAGCATCTGATCTCCCTACTCTACAAGATAACTGTAAAACCTCAACAAGAAAAAGACAACTCAACTGAAAAATGGGCAAAGGACTTAAACAGGCACTTCATCAAAGAAGACACACCAGATACCAACAGATACCCAAGGAAATGCTCACAATCAAAGAAATCCAAATCAACACTACAGTGAGATACCATCTCACCCCAACAAGGCTGGTGATAATCCAAAACTAAAAAACACAAAATAATAAATGCTGAAGAGGATGTGGATAGATAGGAGTTCTACACTCTTGGTGGGAGTGTAAAATGGTACAACCACTACAGAAATTGACTTGGTATTTTCTAAAAAAAAATAGAAATAGAAATGCCATATGATCCAGCCATCCCACTCCTTGGATTAGGTCCCAGTGGAATAAGGGCCACCGCAAAAACAAATACATGCATGTCAATGGTTATTGCAGCTCTCTCCAAATAGCAAAAACATGGAAGCAAACTAGATGCCCATCAACAGATGAATGGTTAAACAAACTATGATATATTCATACAGTGGAATACTATGCAATGATGAGAAACAACAGCGATTTAGGGAAATACCTGCTAAAGTGGGACCCCCTAGAGAACATTAGACTCAGGAAAATCAGCCAGATGCAAAAGGGCAGATATTGTATAAGACCTTTATTATAAAGATGCAACAAAACATTCAAGCACAGAAGAAATCGATCTTTGGCAGTTACAGCAATGGGGGAAGAGGGAGACAGATTACTACTAATTAGATAACACCTGGAATTTTGCACTGGCTGAAGTCTCTTGGCTGGAAGACAACTGCTTCTGCCCCAGGCTGCTTGAATTTGCCCCTGTCCTTCCCCAACCCGCGCCTCTGTCGCTGGTAAGCTCCCTGAATGCCATTCGTCTGAGCTGGTGGTGTTTTATTCCATTTCTTTCAATGTCTTCTGTGCCTCTCACCTTCTTCTTCTCCTTTCTCTCAAACACCTGGCTCGACCTGCCACTTTGCTTCTTAATGAAAAGAGATGCAATGCCTCTAAAGTAGGATTTGTGTTGAGTATAAGGTGTGAGAGTACACAATAAAAAAGAGGTACCCACAACCACACAACTTCGAAACTAAGTTGGTCCCTGAATATGGCCCAGTTCTTTGGAAGGACAGAGTAACTGTGTTGGGGGTCAGGAGACAACACATTCAGGAGACATTCAGACTAATTGGCATACCCAAGATTTATATCCAACTTTTTTTTTTCTTCTTATTCTCTAAAGAAAATGTTCTGCACATCACTTGGGTGGGTGGCGTCTGGGGTCTTAAAAGCCAGCAAGCTTCCATCTAAGTAGCATCAACTGGCCTCAATACAACTAGACCAGAGGTAAAAGGAAGAGGTCCAGAAATGGAGGAAAATAAGAGCCCCCAGATGGAAGTGGCCATATGAGCCAGCATCTGATTCACCATGGGACCAGAAGAACTAGATGGTGCCTGGCCACCACCAATGACTTCCCAGATGGAGCACATGCTATGGAGCCCCTGACATAGTGGAAGAAGGGTTAGAGGGCAGAGCTAGAACTCTACCAAACTACCACGATTGATGGACCATCAGTTTGGAAAATGCCCTGAGAGTGTGGCCTCCAAACTCTCTAACCCCAAACCACACACAGAACCAAAGCCAGACCTCCAGACCAAGCTTGAACTGGACTATACAAAACAGAGTGAGGACGGCGATGAACACACTTTTAGACTTGAATATGTACACAGGACTGTCCAAGAAGCTCATGACTGGAGGTGAAAAGACAGGATGAGGGCAGACAGATCTTGGTCATATGGACACGGAAAGTTCTGGATGAGAAGGGGGAGTGTGCTGTCATGGGGGGTGATGGGACGGTAAAGCAGAGTAGGATAACAGTGAAAGTTCCAGGTGTTATATGGCAAATCGATGTAGAATGTAAACTTGTATTCAAACCACAATAAAATTTATTTAAAAAAAAAAAGATGTATCTTGGAATAAAAACATTTTGTCTTCTCCTCAAAAAAGTAAAGGAAAGGAAAAAAGAAAGTATTACCCCATGGATCCCAGTGCTGTGGGCTGCACAGATTCAGGACACAGGTCCTAAATAGTGCAGTATAGCCCAACTAGAAGGGTCTCCCAAGCCAAGAAAAGAAAAAGGAAACAAAGCAAAATAAATAGATAAAGCCTGAAGGTTCCTGTTAGCTTGGCATCAAGTGCAGGGGGAGTGGTTCCCTACTTTAGAGTCATTGCATCTCTTTTCAGGAAGTGAAGACGGCAGGTGGAGCCAGATGTTTGAGATAAAGGAGAAGGAGGTGAGAGGCACAGAAGACATCGAACGAAACGGAAAAAGAACACCATCAGCTCAGACAAATGGCACTCAGGGAGCTCGCTAGTGACAGAGGTGGGCTGAGGTGGGGGAGGACAGGGGCAAATACGAGGAGCCTGGGGCAGAAGCAGTTGTCTTCCAGCCAAGAAACTGCAGCCAGTGGAAAGCAAGGGAGTCTGAGGGGTGGAGGGATAGGGTTGTTGTTGTTGGTAGGTGCCATCAAGTTAGTTAGCTGTCATATCAACCCTATGCACAACAGAACAAAGCACCAGCCAGTCCCACAATCGTTGTTGCACTTTATCCCATTGTAATCACTACTGTGTCAGTCCCTCTCATTGAGGGTCTTCCTCTTTTTTGTGGACGCTCTACCAAGTATGATGTCCTGCTCTAGGAATTGATTTCTTTTGATACTGTATCCGAAGTGTATAAGATGTAGTCTCATCATCCTTGTTTCTAAGAAGCATTCTGGTTGTACTTCTTCCAAGACAGCTATGTTTGTTTATTTGGTAGTCCATGGTATAGCCAATATTCTTCTCCAACACTACAATTCAAAGGAGTCAATTCTTCTGCCATCCTCACTCATTATACAGGATATCCATAAGGTGCAACTGAAAATATCATGGCTTCAGTCACCTTAGACTTCAAGGTGACGTCTTTGCTTTTCAACCCTTTAAAGAGATCTATAGCAGTGTACTTTCCCAGTGCAATGTTTCTTTTGATTTGACTGCCCCTTCCGTGGGTGTTGATTGTGGATCTAAGCAAAATGAAATCCTTGACAGCCTCAATCTTTTCTCCCTTTATCATGATGCTGCTAACTTGTCCACTTGGGAGGACTTTTTTTTTCTCGATGTTGAGGTGTAGTCCATATTGAAGGCCATGGTCTTTGTTTTTCATCAGTAGGTGTTTCAAATCCTCTTCCCTTCCAGCAAGCAGGATTGTGTCATCTGCATAACACAGGTTGTTAATGAATCTTCCTTCAATCTTGATGCCTCATTCTTCTTTATATAGTCCAGATTCTCAGATTATTTGCTTGGCATACAGATGCAAAAAGTATAGTGACAAGATACAACCCTGATGCACACACTTTCCTGACTTTAAACCATGGAATGTAACCTTGTTCTATTTGCGTGACTACCTCTTGATCCATATTGAGATTCCTAATGAGCCCAATTAAGTGTTCTGGAATTTCCATTCTCTGCAATGTTATCCATAATCCGTTATGAGGCACACAATTAAATCCCTTTCCATACTCAATAGAACACAGGTTAAACACATATCTGATATTCTCTACTTTCAGCCGACATCTGTCTGAGATCAACCATGACCCCTAGTTCTGTGTCCTCTCCTGAATCCAGCCTATGTTTCTGGCAGTTCCCTGTCAATATACTATTTCAGTCACTTTTAAATGATACTGAGAAAACTTTTACTTCCATGCAATACTGATGATATTGTTCAATAAATTCCACATTATGTAGGATCACCTTCTTTGGCGTAAATGTGGATCACCTACAGTCCCTTGACCAGGTAGTGGTCTTCTAAATTTTTTTAATATGATTAAGTAAAAATTTACAATTCAAGTCAATTTTCCCTATTGGCCTCTCTGCAACTCTATCTATTCTACTCACCCTGTGACAGCACACTCTTCCTTTCCACTCTTTACTTCCAGTATCCACTCAATCAACACTTGTCCCCTCCTCTCCACCCTCTTCTCTCCCCTCTGGAAAGAAATCAGTAGGACAGTCTCATATGTATAGAAAAGCATAAGGAACATGCACCACATGCATCACTCTGTGTCTCCAAGTCCAGTCCATTCTTTGTCTGAAGTGGTGGCTTCAGTATTGGTTGCAGCTCTGAGCTAGGAGCAAGTCTAGGGGCCCTGTCCTCAGGAGACCATCCAGGCTGTCGCACCACCAATTCTCGTCTTTTAATAGAGTTCTTGATCTGCACATCTCTTTTTCTCATGCTACCTCAGAGACTCTGCATTGTGTTCCCTGTCAGGGCTGTCTTCGGTGGCAGCCAGGCACCATCTGTTTCTTCTAGTCTCATGTTGTAGTCTTGCAATCATATGGGTCCATATGTGTCCTGGGTTCATTTCTCCTCATGTCTTTGATGTTCTTGGTTGTCATCTGTTCCAGCTGGGTTGGGACCAAGTTGATGTTCCTCAGATGGCAGCTTGCTGGCTTTTAAACCTCAGACACCACTCACCTATGGGGTACAGAAGACTATCTTGGTAAAAGTCCAGTTACGTCAATTGACCTCCGTGTCCCCTGAAAACGTGGTCCTGAGACCCCTCTCCCTCCTATTCCGTCCTTCGAAATGTTGGGTTGAATTTAGAAAACGTCTTAGTTTACATTGTAGTCCAGTTATGCTGGCCTGCCTTCTACTGTGTGCTGCCACTCCCTTCACCTAACTGAATTGCTATCGACCATCTAATCTACGAATAACCTTCTCCCTCCCTCACCACCCTGTCGCCATCAAAGAGTATTTCCTTCTGTGCATAATGCCTTTCTTAAGTCTTTATAATAGTAGTCTTATACAGTATTTGTCCTTTTATGGCTGACTGATTTCACTCAACATAATGTCTTCCAGTTTACTCCAGGTTATGAGATGTTTCATAGAATCATCATTGTTCTTCATCACCACATTGGGTTCCATTGTGTACATACTAGGTCGAACAATTAAATCCATGAACTTAATTGTTCTGAGTGCTAAACAGCTTGTTGCTGAATATCACTGCGGTCACCTTCAAAGTACTCCCCTTGGGAAGATATAGACCTAGTCTCGATGGCACTTGGCTTGGCTGATGGCTAATAATCCTGAGCATTCCCTCATGTGTCTTTTGGCTGCCTGGATATCTTCTTTGGTGAAGTGTCTGTCCATCTCCTTTGTTCACTGTTTAATTGGGTTATTTGTTTTTTCTTGTTGATGTTTTGAAGTACCTTGCAGATTACGGAAATTAGACATTGATAGCTGATTGCCAAATATTTTTTCCCGTTCTGTAGGCAGTCTTTTTAGGCTCTTGATAGTCTTTGGATGAGCATAAGTGTTTGACTTTTAGTAGTTTCCATTTATCTATTTTTTCTTCTGCTATTTGTTCACTGTTAGGAAGATTTTGTAGTCTGTTTAAGCCTTGTATTAGAACTTCCAGTTTTGTCCCTTTTTTTCTTCCATCATCTTTATTGTTTTCGATTTGATATTTAGGTCTTTGATTCATTTTGAGTTAGCTTTTGTGTAAGGTGTGAGACATGGATCTCTTCCAGTGTTTTGCCAATGGACATCCAGTTTTGATAACACCATTTGTTAAAGAGACTGTTTTTCCCCAACTCACAATATTTGGGCCTTTGTCAAGTATCAACTGTTCACAAACGGATGGTGTTTTTTCTGGATTCTTTATTCTGTTCCATTGGCCTATATATCTATTTTGTACCAGTGTTAGTCTGTTTTGACAACTGTGGCAGTGTAATCATTTAAGGGGGCCGGGTAGTGTTGAGGCCTCCCGCGGTCTTCCTCTTCTTCAGTAGTGCTTTACTTATCCGGGGTTTCTTCCCTATCCAAACAAAGTTGGTGATTTGTTTCTGCATGGATTCTTTAGGGTTTTCTGTGTCCAAGACTATATCATCCACAAATACAGATACCTTTACTTCTTTACTGATACAGATGCCCCTGATTTCTCTGTCTTGTCTGATTGCTCCGGCCCGAACCTTCAGCACAATGCTTAATAGAAGTGGCGACAGTGGGCATCCTTGTCCAGTTCTCTTTCTCAGGGGAAATTCTTTCAGTCTTTCTCCATTCAGGATGATGTCGGCAGTTAGCTGTGCAAAGATGCCCCATATTGTGTTGAGGAATTTCTGTTCCTATTTTTCTGAGTTTTTAACACGAATGGGTGTTGGACTTTGTTAAACGCCTTTTCTGCATCAACTGATAAAAATCGAGTGATTCTTTTTTTTATTTATGTAGTTGATCACATTCTTTTTCGGATGTTGAACCAACTGTGCATCCCTGGTATGAATCCTACTTGGTCATGGTGAATTAATTTTTTCTATTAGCTAGGATTTTGATACAGAGTTTTGAATCTAGGCTCATGAGAGATATCAGTCTATAATTTTCTTTTTTGTTGTATCAGAGTTACGCTGCCTTCACAGAATCAGATTGGTAATGTTCCATCCTTTTCTATGTTATGAAATAGCCTCAGTAGTATCGGAAATAACTCCTCTCTAAAAGTGTGATAGAATAACCCAGTGAAGCCATCTGGACCAGAACTCTTTTTGGTTAGTACTATTTCTTTATTATTTTTTCAATCCCTTCTTTTTTTATGGATTCATTAAGTTTTTATACTTCTTAGGGTGATAATTTTGGTAGGCAATGTGACTCTAGAAATTTGTTCATTTCCTCTAGATTTTGAAATCAGAGTACAGTTGTTTGTAGTATTCTGTTATGATTATTGTAATTTCTACTCGGTCTGCTGTGACATCTCCCATCTTATTTCTTATTCAGATTTTTTGCTTCCTCTCCTGTTTGTCTTTTGGGAGTATAGTCAGTGTTTATCAGTTTTGTTGATCTTTTCAAAAAACAGCTTTTGGTTGTTGTTCATTCTTTTAATTGTTTTTGATACTCTAATTCATTTAGTTCTGCTCAAATTCTTATGATCTGCTTTCTTCTGGTGCCCAAAGCATTCCTTTGTTGTTATCTTTCTCCTTGTTTGAGTTATAGGCTGAATTATTTGATTTGGGCCCTTTCTTCATCCCACATGTGCGCATGTATGGAGATAAATTGACCTCTGAGTACGGCTTTTGCTGTATCTCATAGGTTCTTGTAGGATTTGCTTTTATTTTCATTTGATTCCATGAATTTCTTTATTGCACCCTCGATTTCTTCCATAACCCATTAATTTTTGAGCAAGGTGTTCAATTTCCATGAGTTCGAATTTCTTTTTTTTTATTGTGATTGAATGAAAATGTACATTCCCTTATAAATTTGCATGCTCATCTACATGTGGCTCCCACTGCTCTCCATGCCCTGTGATAGCACACACTTCCTCTCTGCTCCATACATGTCTTATCCTCCCAACAATCTCTTATCCCCTCCTCTCCATCCCCTCCTCTTCCTCCACTAAGAGGTCAGCAGGACAGCGTCCTATAGGTGCATAGAACCATAAAGTGCCCACACAAGATGGTCACTCTGTGTCACCAAATCCAATCCACTCCTGTCCGAGAGTTGATCTCCATTATGATTTATGGACAGGGGCAGCAACAGGGCCAGGGGCTGTGCTCCCAGGGAAATCCCAGGGAAAGCCTGTGGACCATCAGTTGTGGTCTTTTAGCAAAGATCAGGGTGCACCCCTTTTTATTCTTGCATTGGCAGTGAGACTCAAGTTTGTGAGCTCCATCTTGGCTATCACTGGAGGTGGCTGGGCATCATCTGGTTCTTCTGGTCACAAGCCGATTTAGACACCCATTCACGTTGGTCTCTCTGTCTTCTGGGTTCTCTTTCTGCCATGTTGTTTTGGTCCTTGGCGATCATCTGTTCCTGCTAAGTTGGGACCATTTGCTGTACCCTCAGATGGCAGCTTGGTAGTTTTTAAGACCCCAGACAACACTCACCAATGTGGGATGCAGAGAGCTCTCTTAGCAAAATGCTAGTTGTGCCAGTTGGCCTCAATTTCCCCTGACAGTATGGTCCCTGGGCCCCTGCCCCAGCTGCTCTGTCCATGCAATATTGTGTTAAGATGGGAGGAGTATTCATGTTATGTTGAAGTACAGTTAATATTGATCTTCATTCTAATGTGTTCTGTCCCATATTTCACCCAACCAAGCTTCTAACAACTATCTAATCTAACCCTCCCCCCTTCCTCTTCCTCCCTCCTCCCCCTTGCAGCAGTCAAACAGTCTTTTCTTCTATGCATGAGTCTGTTTTTAAGTTCTTATCGTAGGGGTCTCCTACAGTATTTGTCCTTTTGTCGCTGACTACTTTCGCTCAATATAATGTCCTCCAATTGAAACCAGGTTATGAGATGTTTCCTAAAATCATCGTTGTTCCTTATCATTGCATAGAGTTCCATCGAGAAGATATACCATAGTTTACCTATCCGTTCCTCTGTTGTTGGGCATCTGTGTTGATTCCATCTTTTGGCTATTGTGGACTGTGCTGCTATAAACATTCAGGTGCATGTATCACTTGGTGTGAATGGCCTTCATTCTGTAGGATATATACTGAGCAGTGGAATTACTGGGTCAAATGCTATATCTACATCCAGTTTTTTAAGGGTGCGTCAGATTGCTTTCCAAAGAGGTTGCACCATTTTGCAATCCCACCAACAGTGTAGGAGAGTTTCAATTTCTCCACAGACTCTCCAGTATTTGTTGTTTTGCAATTTTTGGATCATGGCCAACCTTGTTGGGGTGAGACGGTATCTCATTGAGGTTTTGATTTGAATTTTCAAATAGCTAATGATCGTTAGCATGTAAGCATGCATTTTTTAGCTGCATGGATATCTTCTTTAGTGAAGGCTCTCTGCATCTCCTTTGCCCAATGCTTAATTGGGTTATTTAGCCTTTTTCTTGTTGATATTTTGCAGTACCCTGAACATTATGGAGATCAGACATTGATATGCCATACAGTTGCCAAATGTTTTTTCACATTCTGGAGGTGGCCTTTTAATTCTATTAATAAATTCTTTGGATGAGTAAAAGTGTTTTGTTCTTAATAGTTCCCATTTATCTATTTTCTGTTGTTTGTGGTTTGTTTAAGAGATTGTGAAGTCAGTCTATGTTGTGTAGTAAGCCTTCCGTTGTTGTTCCTACTTTTTTTTTGGATGAGCTTTATCATTTTAGATTTGATATTTAGGTTTTTTTATCTAGTTTGAGTTGGTATAAGGTGTAAGATATGGGTCTTGTTTCAATTTATTGCAGATGGATACCCAGTTTTGCCAGCACCATTTGTTGAAGACATTGTTTTTTCCCCAGTTTAACATCTTAGGGCCTTTGTCGAATATCAACTGTTCATAAGCAGATGGTGTCATCTCTTGGGTCTCATTTCTGTTCGATTGATCTATCTGTCTGTTTTTGTACCAGTGCCAGTCTGCTTGGACTACTGAGGCAGTGTAACCGGTTCTAAAGTCAGGTAGTGAGAGGCCTCCCACTGCTTCTTCTTCAGTAGGGCTTCTTCCCTTTCCAAACAAAGTTGGTAATTTGTTTCTCTAACTCTTTAAAAACTGTCACTGGAATTTGTATTGGGATTGCATTATATAAATAGATTGCTTTAGGCATAATAGACATTTTTGCTATGTTAAGTCTTCCTATCCACGAGCACGGAAGGTTTCTCCATTTATGTAAGTCTCTCTTAGTTTCTTGTAGTAAGCAAATGCAGTTCTCTTTGTAAAGGTCTGTTATTTCTCTGGTTAGATTTATTCCTAGGTACTTTATCTTCTTAGGGGCTGTATTAAGCAGTATTGACTTTGTGATTTCTTCCTTAATAATCTCGTTGTTGATGCAAAGGTATCTTACTGATTTACTTATGCTTATCTAGTATCCTGAGACTTTGCCGAACTCTTCTATTACTTTGAGTAGTTTACTAATAGATTCTTTGGGATTTTCTCCATATACAATCCTATCATCTGCAAATAGGGAGATTTTGACTTCTTCTTTCCCGATGCAGATGCCCTTTATTCCTTGGTCTCGTCTAACTGCTCTGGCTATAACTTTTAGTACAATGTTGCACAGGAGAGGTGAGAGGGAGCATCCTTTTCTAGTTCCTGTTCTCAAGGCAAACTGTTTCAGTCTCTCTCCATTCAGGATGATGTAGGTAGTTGACTTTGTATAAAGGGAGCTTATTGCATTGAAGAACTCGCTATCTATTCCTATTTTGCTGAGAGTTTTTAGCATGAATCGCTGTTGGACTTGATCAAATGCCTTTTCGGCATCAATAGACAAGATCAGGTGATTCTTGTTTTTTGTATTATTTATGTGGTTGGTCACATTAATTGTTTATCTGATGTTGAACCAGCCTTGCATCCCTGGTATGAATCCAACTTGGGCATGATGGATTATTTTTTGGATATGTTGTATTCTATTAGCAAGAATTTTGTTGAAGATTTTTGCATCTAGATTCATGAGTGATATCGGTTCTCCTTTTTGATTGGGTCTTTCCCTGGCTTTGGTATCCGGGTTATGCTAGCTTCACGGAATGAATTTGATAGTATTCCATCCCTGCCTATACTGTGAAATAGTCTCAGTAGTATTGGAGATAATTCTTCTCTAAAAGCTTGGCAGAATTCTGCAGTGAAGCCATCTGGGCCTGGACTTTTTTTGTTGGCAGTTTTCTGATGAATTTTTCAATCTCTTCCTTTGTGATGAGTTTATTAAGTTGTTCCGCTTCACCTTGTGATAATTTTGGTAGGTGATATGAATCAAGGAATTTGTCCATTTCCTCTAGGTTTTCAAATTTGTTAGAGTACAGTCTTTCATAGTATTCAGCTATGATATTTTTGATTTCTGTTGTATGTGTTATTACAACTCCCCTCTTATTTCTTATTTGTTGTTAGCTTCCTTTCCTGCTTTTCTTTAGTAAGTTTAGCCAACGGTTTGTCAATTTTTTTAACGTTTTCAAAAATCCAGCGTTTGGTCTTTCCACTTGCTCTTCTATTCTCTAACTAATTCAGTTCTACCCTAATCTTTATGATCTGTTTTCTTTTGGTGCCCGAGGGGCTCATCTGTTGTTCTCTCTCTACTTATTCAAGCTGTAGGGTCAGTTCTTTGATTTGGTTTCCTTTTTTTCCTTCCAGATGTGTGAATTCATGGCGATAAACTGACCTCTGAGCACTACTTTGGCTGTATCCCATAGGTTCTGGTAGGAAGTGTTTTCCTTCTCATTGCAACCCATACATTTCTTTATTTCATCCTTGATTTCTTCTATAACCCATGGATTTTTGAGCAAAGTGTTGTTCAGTTTCCATAAATTCCACTTTTTATCTATGCTTTTTCTGCTATTGATTTTGACTTTCATGGCTTTATGATCTGAGAAGATGCTTTACAGTAATTCAATGATATGGATTTTGTTGAGAATTACTTTATGTCCTAACACATGGTCTATTCTAGAGAATGTTCCATGTGCACTGGAGAAGAAGTTGTAGTTGTCCGCTGATGGATAGAAAGTTCTGTGTATGTCGATGAGGTCTGGTTGGTTAATTGTGGCAATAAGGTCTTCTGTATCTTTATTGAGCTTTTTTCTAGATGATCTGTCCAGTATTTAGAGTGGAGTGTTGAACTCTCCAACCATTACTGTGAAGTGATCTATCTCCTTCTTCAGAATAGTCAGTGCTTCTTTGATGTATTTAGGTGCTCTGATATTAATTGCATAAATATTTAATGTTGTTCAATCCTTCTTGTGTGTTGAAATTTTCAGCAACAAATAGTGTCCATTCTTGACCAAAATGGTGGATTTCACATTAAAATCTATTTTATCTGAGATTAACATTGCCACACCTGCTCTTCTTTGTGTATTGTTAGCTTGATACATATTCTTCCATCCTTTAACTTTCAGGTGGTTCATATCTTTAAGTCTAAGGTTTCCTGTAGGCAACGTATGGATGGGCTGTGTCTATTAATCCAAGATGTCACTCGATGTCTCTTTACTGGAGCTTTCAGTTAATTCACATTCAATGTGATTATTGATAGGTATGTGTTCAGTGCTGCCACTGTGATACCTTTGTTTTTGTGTTGATGTTTTCTCTGTTGTTCTTATTAATCTGTCCTGAGACATTCTTATTTGTGAGTTGATTTTACACTTTTTTCAGTGTTGGTTTTGTGGTTGTTGAGACTCCTGTATTATGTTTTTTATTTGATATGTTTCATCTTCATTGTGCTTTAGGGATGCCCTTGTGATCCTCCTTAATAAATTGTGTATAAACCCAATTACAATTACCGCCATTCTTATCAGCTTCCTCTCCATCTGGAAGGATTATAACAACTGTAGCACATCCCTCTTTTTAATATGATGACATCATACTTTTCATGATATGATCACTGGATTATTTCTTTCACTATTCTGGTTTGATTGCGTTTGGAGCTTTCCCTAAATAAGTAGGATTCTGTGTGATGTGTCCTGTATTTGCTTCTAAAATATAAAGTTAGTGGTTCTGCTCTCGAAAGCTAAGAGAGTCTTGCAGTATTTCTTTTAGCTTTGGTTTGGTTTTTACAAAGTCTCTCAGTTTCTGTTTATCTGGGAATGTCTTAATTTCATTTTCATATTTGAAAGATAGTTTTGCAGGATATATAATTCTTGGTTTGAAGTTCTTCTCCTTCAAGGCTTTGAATGTGTCATGCTACTGTCTCCATGCCAGCATTGTTTCTGCTGAGCTATCCTACAAAAGCCTCCAGGGTTTCCTTCAAAATGTTAGCTTGGCTTTGAGTCTTGTTGCCTTTAAGAGTTGCTGCTGATGTTTCATTTCATTAAGCTTGATTGTAGTCTGTCTTGGAGTCTTTCTTCGGAGGTTTATACCGCGTGGCGTTCGATATGCATCTAGGATATCTATATTCTCTTCTTTCATAATTTCTGGCAAGTTTTCTGTCAGCAGCTCAGCAACGACAGTCTCTGTGTTCTCCAGTGTCTCTCCCTGTTCAGGAACTGCAATTAATTGTAGATTGTTTCTTTTAATAGAATCCCACATGCTTCTTAATGCTTCTTCATTTTTCTTGTTTCTTTTTTTCTGATTTCTCCTGATAGATGCTGGAGTCAGCAGCTCTGTCTTCCAAGTCAGATAGTCTGTTTTCTGTTTGTTCCATTCTGTTTTCTTGGCTTTGAATTGAAATTTCTATCTCTTTGATTTTGTTCTTGATTTGTTGGATTTCAGAGTTGTGGTGTTCCATCAAATCAAAAAGCTTGCCTAATGTTTTGTTTGGGTCTGCTGCATTTTGTATAAGGTCTAGGAGGACTCTTTATAGAATTCTTTTGTACTCTCCCTCTAATATTTTCAGAAAAGCTTCTTCGTCTGGGAAGTACTGTGGTTCTTTCTTTTGGGGGCGTTCTGAAGCCATAAGCGAGTTCTTCTTTATGTTTTTCTCCAGAGTTTGCTGCTTTGGGGAATGTGGAGGTTCTTTTGTTTCTTCGGTGTTACTTTAAGAGGATCTAAACCTCAGCGTGAAATGGAAGGTGATCACCACACACATGTGTGTACTCCAGTGACTGGGCTCAGTGGAATCTCTGGGGCAGCAGACTCCACCTCCTGACTGGCAAAACATGGCCCTACATATAGAGTCAGTGGGGAGTCATCAGCTGACTATTTAATGTGAGTCATGAGTCAGATCCGATTCGACAGCACTTGGCAATAAAGGCAGAGAGAGGTCGGCAGGACGCACCACAGTTCTTTCTCTAGTCTCTCTTATGCTGAAAGGTAAAATGTATCTGACTGCTTCCAATGTCAGTCAGTCTGTCTTCCCAGCTGGCAAAGTAAGCACCTCTACATCCAACCCCAGATGCTGTAAACTAGTTCAAAATACGGAAAGGCTACTGCCTGGCTATCATCTGCTATGGGGCCGCACTGTGCATAATAATGATCATCTGCCAGAAAAGTGCTCTCCTCCAGGCAGGCACTGCCTCCTAGCCTGGGAATTAGGTCCAGCTGAGGCCTCCATGGGGGTGAACCTCCTCCCAGTCAAACAAGATGGCATCCTGCACAAGTTTTCCTGCCTGCTTTGGGACAGGCTACTCAGTGGTGGAGGCTAAGAGAGAAAGGCCAGGGTGCCAAGTCTGACAGACTCCAAAGTCGGGTTCTCAAAATGTGGCGATTCCACCCTTGGATCCCACCAGCAGTGCATCTGAGCTTACCTGCTAGTCAAGCCCCAGCTCCTCCTGCCAGCCAAGACAGAGAAAACAAAGTTAAAATGGCTAGTTAACTTCAGTTCATGAGAGGCAGCACTCAACAAGGGCGGGGTTGGTGAAAGAGAATATGCTTCCTGTTCAGTGTTAAGTCGTCCAAACTGACAGCCCTATGCCGTATCCTAGGGCTCACTAGGTGTCCAGAAGCCTCCATTTCATTATCAGTTCAGGTCTTGGTTTCCAGAGAGATTTAGCAAGATGTGTGTTTAGCCCACCATATTGAATCCATGTCTCCCTACACGATTCTAATATGTAGCCAGGGTTGAGAAGCACTGGATGAGTCTAAGCTACTGAATCAATCAGTCATAAAGCATGATGTAGGAGGATAATAATTGGGGGTAGGAAGGTGGTCGTCTTCTGGGCTAGGTAGTTGGTACAATGTTGTTTATTGTAGATTCTTACTGTGTGGATCCACTGCTTCCTCAGTCCTTTCACAGGATGTCACAGATTGGAGAAACATGGACACCATTCCTTAGGTGAAATTTCCAAAACCTAACAGATGACATATAATATCTTTCCCTTCCTGTCTCATTTCAAACTTGTAAGATATAACAGTCTAGTAATGATGTCCCAAAGACTGGCACACAGGCTCCTGCAACCATGTTGTTCTTGTAGCATGACACTGTGTCTATTTCAACTCCTGATTACCATATATGAAAGAGTAGAAGTGTTCCACAGAGTTTCCTAAGCCATAATCTTTTGGGACATGGATGGGCAAGTCGTCTTTCTACAAAGCCACCAGTGGTTTTGAATTGCTGAACTTTCAGTTAGCACCTGAATGCTTAACGTCTGTGCCAGGAAGGCTCCTTCGTGTGGCCACAGCCATGTTGATTTCTTTCCTTGGACACACTGATACTGTCTTGGACATTGCCCCTGATCCTAGAAGAGTGGCACTGAAGGCAGCAGGCATTAAGAAACCATTAAGAGTAGGGGGATCCTAGGAAACCTAAAGATGGAAGAATGGGATTGCATCCTAGAAGCAACACGCCCCAGTATCTCTGGGTCTTCTTTCTGCTTTTGTGTTATTTTCTGTGGTTCCAGCTGACAAGCAGAAGATGGTTCGAGTTCCTGCCATGGAACAAGAAACCAGAAAGTCTGCAACTCTTCCAGTAGTGCTCAAAGAGCCTGGTGGACCAGAAGAACCAATCTGGCTCTCTGTGGCCTAGGAGAAAGTGAAAGCATGGAGCCACATAGGAGAAATATGAAACAAATAGCTCACAGCTTGAGCATCAAAATTTTAAATGATAATTGCCAATAACTGCATTAATACCATGTAATCGGTCACCATGAGTCAGATCTGACTTGATGGCACTTGACTGGCTTGGCAATCGTTTCTTGCCTGTGATCATTTTTACTTTAGCAAAAGTGCTTTGGACATGCGAATTAACATTTTTTATTTATTTAAATGACATAAAAGCATTGATTACCTAACCATCAGTACCGCCATTGCCAGCAACAGGAAACTCAGTATTTCCTCTCTACAACATATGAAATATCTTTGCAGTGCTGTAGTGTTATAAAGTTTTATGGTTGAAAAATACACCTTTAAAGGTTAAAACCAAAAATATTTTGCAGGAGCAATGAAGACGTTGTCATTTCTCTTAATCAAATAAAGTTTTTCTACTGGGAAAAAGTCCAGATGATTTGGCCCAAGGACTATGAGGCTTCTTACGCAAAATCCAATGTTTCAATTCTTTGGATGCTGCTGCAAGTTATATAAAGGTTTCTAGAGTAAGTAGTGGAAGTGAAAATTCTGGAGCTCCGAGAAAATTTTGCGCAGCCCCTCTCCCAGTTAGTACACCGCCTTTAGAAATACCTTGCTTGCATCCCTTGGAGAAGGGGCAAGGCCTGCAACTCAGGTGATGGTGACATACAAAGCATGCATCAGAGCTCGCTTTGCTGATGGCCCAGGCCAATCTATCCCAGGACTGACAGCAGTGACAGCATCCCTACAATGGAAATCCTCTGGATTATTAGTCCATCAGTGTTGGGCCTTTTGCCCCAATGCTGCTGTGATCTTTTCCACTTATGCAATAATATATTACCTGGCATACATATCCTGTTGTTTAGGCAATTAAGACAGTCTCAAAATTCAACACTGTAGAGTAGCCAAAAGGTGTACTTGCAGTCTCAAGCCGATAGAAATGTCACCATTAAGAAGGAAGTGTGGGGCCCCTGGAGAGCTGCCATCCCCTTTGATTCCAGTCTCAAGTTGGAGAAGTCCTCGTACACCACCTATTTCTAGTCCTTTCCTCTCAGCATCCTATGCTTCCTAAGATTTTAGCCCAAGGCAACTCATTAATCTCAAAGCCATAGAACAATTGGCTTTCTGTCAACTGGAAGCCTGGAGTGATTACATCAGCCTCATCCTGCTATCACTCTTAGTGGCAAACACCTCAAAAGTTACTAGGAGGCACAAGCCCCACTTCCCCGGGAAATCATAACCTCTAGCCCTAGAAAGAGGAAAGCCAGAAAAGGCAGAGTGAGAGAAGAAGAGTCAGGAGGAGAGCAATGGTCAGCTGTGCAGGGGTCGGAAAGTTTTGACTCCTATCTTCCTATCATTCCCGAAGCAGTTTCTTTTGTAACATGAGCATCATGAACTCTCACGGGCAGAGTGGGGAAGATAGAGGACCTTTCCCACTGACTCAGTTTGCAACCTGGTAGGATCTCCATGGGGCAGACCAGTGTCGATTTTCATCCACGTTCACTAGAAGTTGGTAAACTCTGCCTCTCCATCTCCTTCCCCTGCTTCTATCCACAGACACATAAACCTCTAAGGGAGACTTCTCTTTGGCGGCCTGGACCACACACCTAATTCCTTTTCTTAGGAGACACGGAAGTGACTTCCGGGTACAGCTGTCACTGTGTGTGCCTCTGTCACCTCCGAGCTACATTGCTTAAACGGAAAGCAGGTCTGGACACCTACCTGTGTGTTTGAATTCTGAGCGTGCCCTGTGGAAACTGAGACAGGTAGTTAGGTAGGAGAACTAACTTCAATCCCTGATGCTTGGTTTTGCTAGTGATGGTACAAGATGAGAACACAAACTGCATGCTGGACTTTTCATTCTGTTTATAAAATGTTTATTTTTTTCTGATACTGTTTCTATGCCTTTGAGATAATGCAAGATTTTGTTGATTAAATGCTACTTCTTTGGTGTTTCCATAGATAACAGTTCACTTGTAGATGTCCTGTACCCAGGGAATCCAGGTAGAGTAGCTGTTGCACCTCCCTCCCCGGTCTCTCAGAGTGGACCACTGCCCGGTTACTCTCACTCTGGGAATTCCCCATGAACGACATATTCCCCACAGTTGGAGAAAAAAATAGTTTCCAAATGAAGAGGTTCAATTTTGTTTTAATGCCTAGAGGTGCATTTTGACCATTTTTCAGCTTCTTTGTCGTTTCTGTGATTTTTTTGCTGTATGCAAAGCAAATAAATGCAATGAAGTCTGTTCTGTAGCCTGTCTCCATCTGTCATATTGACAAGGAAGTCAAACAGACTATGGCTAACTCAGGCTTGAGGGTTGTCAAGGAAGCAGAACGTACCTCACAGGGCTTGTCTGAGCCTAGCTGGCCTGCTTGTAGGTGGGCTTGATGAAGCTGATGGCCTCCAGGTGGGTGAGGGAATTGGGAGGAAGTGTGTTGAAGAGGAGGTTTCCATGTGTGTAAACATCTGAGGGCATAGATATAGACCCCATGGTAAGGGGACGGTGTAGCTGGGTGTGAGTAGAAGAGAGAAGATGGCTGGTGGTTGCACTTCAGTCAGGCTCCAGCTCCAAGCCCTAGAAGCCACCACAATCAGCCATCCTCAGAAGCAAGAAACTGTGCTGGGCTCAGGTAATAAAAGGTGCTACAGAGTGAAGAAGGGGAGGTTTTGATAGACTGGAAATGTAACTTGGCCACCAATCCCATTCTAACACTTTCAGAGTTCAGGCCAAGAGTTGAGTTGGCAACTTACGTGTCAGATGCCTGAGAATTTGAAAGATTTAAATGAACCAAGAAACCACTAAATAAGTGATGTCTCCTTCCATGACAAATGTACTTCCATAATGACCTGAAATACCATCAGTAGATTATTTTTACAAACAGAAATTCATTCTCTCACAGTCTAGGAAGCTAGAAGTCCAAAATCAGGACATCAGCTCCGGAAGGCTTTCTCCGTCTGGTTGCTCTGGAGGAAGGTCCCTGTAATCAATCTTTCCCCAGTCAAGCAGATTCTCAGAAGAGGGAACCCAGGTCCAGAGGACTTGCTAGTTCCCTGGCATTTGTTTCTTGGTAGGATGAGATCTCCAGCTCTCTGCTCACTTCCCTTTCCTTTCATCTCTTAGAGTAAGATAAAAGGTGGTGCAGACAACACCCCAGGGAAACTCCCTTTTATTGGATCAGGGATCTGACCTGAGCAAGGGTGTTACATCACACCCTGATCCTCTTTAATATAATCCATTCTTGGCCAATGAACCACAGGCAGAGATTAGGATTTATAACATATAGGAAAACTACAGTCACAAAATACATGGCAACCACATAACTGGGAATCAAGGTCTGCCCAAGTTAGCATGTATTTGGGGGGAAACAAACCATGACATGCTGCATAGTGTTCCAAAGCCTTAATCCGTATGGAATCAGATTGTCAAATCTGTCTCCCATGGAGCAGCTGATTTCATTCAGCAGCCGAGTGCATCCAGCACGATGACATCACGTTTCCTTGTATAGACACCTAATGGAATATTATTCAGTCATAAAAGGGAATGAAGTACCGATACACGGTGTAAGGTAGATGCCAACGGAAAGGTGCTAATTAAGACAGAAACAAAGGTCACATAGTATACATGTGATTCCATTTACAGGAAATATGCAGAACAGTAAATCCACAGACAGTAGATTAGTGTTTGCCAGAGGTGAGGGTGGGGAAGGAAAAGATGGAGTTACTGCTTAAGGGATGAGGGGTTTTATTTCCAGATGATGACAACGTTTTGGAACTCACTGAATGTAGTGGTTGCCCAATATTCTGAATGTAGTAAATGCCACTTAATTGTTCCCTTTAAAATGGTTAGTTTTGCTGTGTGAATTTCACACTGAGTGTGAGAAGTGTTAGCACAGAATAAGAGAAGAAAGTATGAGTGCCACTGAGAGAGCACCTAGGATGCCTTAACTAAATGTTGCAATGAGGTTGTGTAGCTAAAACTCCTGAGACCTTTCTCTTCTTTGATCCCCTACTCTGGTGAACTTCATTTTTGTTTCCTCCCTTGAAACAAATTTTCAGAGTTGATTCCCTCCTTTCCTTTTAGGAAATATTTCAAAACCCTACAAAGTTACAGAGAAAAATCCTGGAAACATGTATGTACACACGCCATCCAGCTTAAGAAATAACAACCTTAAAAAATACTGTTGAAGCTTACTGTGCATCCGTCTCATTCTTTACCTAAGAGGTAGCCTCTATTCTAAATGAGGTGTTCATCTCCCCAACAGGTGCTGTTGCACATGGTACAGTTCTATGCATCTCTCAGAGGCAAGCTTTTTACTCCATATGTATGCAACCACAATCAATAGGTGGTGATCATTTTTATGTTTTTCAGACTTCATATACACTGTATGATAATGTTTGTGTTCTTCTGGAGCCATCTTTCCCCTTTTGCAATTGTCTGCCTCTGTAACTCAGTGTTGGGGACCACAGGAAAGCCCTGGGCCCCCAACATACAGGAAGCTTGGAAAGTCCCTAAAAAGCCCGCGCGCGGGAAAACTTACCGCCCGCGGGAAAACTTCCCGCCTGATGTCACTGCCTTTGTCTTATGCATATCCAATCCCAAGCCGACAGCTACCTCACTCCAAATGTCACCCGATCCCTACGTCACTTAATCCCTCCCTCCATTCCCGTTGCTATATATACCGCGCTGTAAAAATAAAACCTTGAGGCTTGATCAGAACTGAGTCTTGCCTCCATTTCTTCGCGTCTCTTGCCCCACTTTCATTTTCACAGGCTCCCCCTCGTCCCTCCGTTGATTCGCCCCGCGGGTCGGGGCAACTCAGTCTTTGCCCTCTGGGTCTCAGCCCCCTGGGAGTTCTAGTTACCTCCCTAGGCTGGCTTTGCAGTCCAGATTATCTTCAATAGTCCCAAGCCAGGGAATCCAGGCTGGTCCTAACATAGGTGAGTCGCAGGTTCCTGACCTGTTGTTCTAAACCAGTGGTTCTCAAACCTGGTATACAAGAAACCCCTGAAAGTCCTTGACCCCGAGTCAATTCCAATTCACAGTGACACAACGTAGCACAGAGCAGAACTGCTCCATAGGATTTCCAAGGCTGTAATCCTTATGGAAGTAGATGGTCACGCCTTTCTCCTGTGGAGTGCCTGGTGGGTTTCAACCACCAACCGTTCAGCTAGCAGCCCAGTATTTCCCCCCTGTGCCACCGGGGCTCCTTGCATTCCGTCAACCCACTGCTGTCTAGTCGGGTCTGACACATAGCTACTCTAGAGTTCAAAGTAGAACTGCACCATAGAGTTTCCAGGGATCACCTGGGGATTTGAACTGCCAAACTTTTGGTTAGCAGACATTGAACTTAACCACTATACCACCATGGTTTCCATTTGTTTTTGTCAGGCTGCATATATTATGCTTTATGCTTACACTATAAATTCATTTAGCCAATATCTAAGAGTAAATGTAGACCATTTCCACCTGTTTCTTTCCCAAACAAAGCTGCAATAATTTCCTTACCCATTATGGTGGCTCGTACACACATGGATTCCTGAAATCAGTCTTGAGAAGTGGGGTTGCGGAGGTAGAGGGTGAGTGTATTGAATATTTAGAAAGATATCACCAAATTAGACAGTATAATGTGCAAGGAGAAAATCTGTTAGATTTAAGTGTAGCCTCTAAATAGTGTATTTGAGTAGTTCATTTATTAAGGTGATTCATGTTTTGACTCTTTCCCAGAAAGGTTCAAGCAATCTTAGAGCAAAAGGCTATCCAATAAGACGGGAAATAAGAAGCATACAGACGAAAAGCCAGTTTGGCAATAACAGCTAACACTTGTTTTTATTTATTTATTTTTATCATGCTTTATTTAGGTGAAAGTTCCACACTCAAGTCAGTTGCTCATACAAAAGACTTATACACTCATTGTTTTGTGACCTGGGTTGCCTTCCCCACACTGTGACAGCACACTTCTCCTCTCCACCCTGTATTTCCCAACCTGCTCCTGTTCCTTTTCATCCTTCTCATCTCACCTCTAGACAGGAACTGTCCATTTAGTCTCGTGTATCTACTAGAGCCAACAAAGCTACTCTTTACCAGTACCATTTTAGGTCTTCAATCCAGTCTAATCTTGCTCTGAAGAGTTGGCTTTGGGAATGGTTTTAGTTCTGGGCTAACAGAGTCTGGGGGCCATGTCTTCCAGGGTCCATCCAGTCTTCGCTAGACCATCAAGTCTGGTCTTTATGGGTTGGAATTGGAGTTCTGCATCCCACTTTCCTCCCACTCTATCAGGGACTGTTCTGTTTCCTGTCAGGAGGGTCATTTATGGTAGCCGGGCACCATCTTGTTCTCCTGGTCTCAGGTGAATGTCATCTCTGTTTTATGTGGCCCTTTCTGTCTTTCAGTCTCAAACTTACCTATGTATTTGATATGCTTCATTCTCTTTTGTTCTAGTTGGGTTGAGAGCAACTGATGCTTCTTTGATGGCCACTTGCTAGCTTGTGAAAACTCTGGTGGCATAATAGATAAGAGCTATGTCTGCTAACCAAAAGGCTGGCCATTTGTATCTGCCAAGTGTTCATTGGAAATCCTATGGGGTAGTTCTACTCTGTCTTATAGGGTTGGAATGAGTTGGCATCGACTTGATGGGAGTGAGTTTTTTTTATTTTGCTAGCTTTAAGACCCCAGAAGTCACTCAGCAAAGTGGAATGCAGAGCATTTACTTAATGGACTTTGCTACGCCAATTTAACTAGATGTCCACCGAACCCATGGTCCCCAGACTTATGTTCTTGCTACTCTACCCTTCAAAGGGTTTGGTTATATTTAGAAAACTTTGCTTTTGGTTTAGTGCAGTTGTGCTGATTTCTCCTACTACGTGTTATCTCTCCGTTAACATTAAATAATTCTTATCTATTATCAGCAGTGTAATTATTGATAGATACGAGTTTAATGCTGTCATTTTGAGGCCCTCTTGTGTGTTGTTAAGTTTCTTTGTTTCACGTAACTTTCTGTGCTGAGTCAGTTTTCTTTAGATATTTTCTTTTCATTGTTGTTTTTGTATTTCCTGCATCTTTACATTTTTCTGTTTTTTGGTTTCTTTTTGTTATATGTTGGATAGTTAGTTTCCTTTGTGGGTACCTGAATATTTAACATTTTTTAAACTGTAAATTCATCTTTTATTTGCTTAAATCACCTGACTTTCCTCCATATCAAAGCCCTATGACTGTGTTATTTAGCCCTTTTTTTAGTATAATCTGGTAATGTTTTACATTGTGACATATCTGTTTTCCTATTTCCAGTGTTGTACTTTGATTTATTATTTATTTCTTTTTCATAGCATCCTAATAGCTGTTTAGAGTCCCTGAGTGAGTACATGGTTAACATAGATGAGTGATAATGGAAAGGTGGATAGTATGAGTTCACCCAGGTGTGCCTCAGAAGAAAGGACTGGTAATCTACTTCTGAAAAATTAGCTATTGCCAACCACATTAGCAAAGTTCTGCTCTGACAAACCTGGGGTCACGTGACCTGAGGTCAACTGGATGGCAGCTAACAAAACAAATACTGAAGAATTTGTGCATTTTAGTTATGGTGCTGGTGAAGAATACTGAGAACACGGTGAACTTCCAGAAAAACAAACAAATCTGTCTTGGAAGAAGTACAGCCAGAATGTTCCTTAGAGGCAAGGTTGGCAAGACCTTGTCTTGCATATTTGAACATGTTATGAGGACGGACTGGTCCCTGGAGAAGGACATCATGCTTGGTAAAGTAGAAGGTCAGTGAGGAAGACAAAGACCGTCAATAAGACAGATTGATGCAGTGGCTGAGATGGGCCCAAACATAGCAATGACTGTGAGGATGGAGTAGGACCAGGCAGCATTTTGTTTCATTGTACATGGAGTCATTATGAGTTGTAAAAGACTCAAAGGCACCTAACAACAACATATGTGTATGCATATACAAGTGTGTACATGAATGCATGTTCACATATATAAGAAAGCATGCAGGGACACAGTTATGGATATTTCTTAGATATAACTAAACACCTAGTGGGATTTGTTTTCTAGGATTGAAGCCTTAGGCCCATAGTCTCCTGGGATAATATGGTCAATTGGCATAACATAGTCCATAAAGTTTGTGTTCTATGTCCTAGTTTGGTAGGTAGTCTCCTGTTTCTTCAAAACTTGAAAGTAGCCATCTAAGATATAACTACTGACCTCTTCTCATTGAGAGAAAAGAGAAAAAAGAAAACCAAAGATTCAGAGAAGATACTAGTCTGCAGGACTAACAATATACACAACCATGGCGTCATCTACCCTGACACCAGGAGAAAGAGATGGTGCCCAGCTACTAGTAATGACCATTCTGATCAGGACCCATGATACAGGGATACTCATAGAAGCAGAAAAAAGCCTAGAAATTTCAAATTCGGGGGGGGTGGGGGGGTGGGGGGGGTGAAGATGGTGGACCAAACGCAAGTCTCCCTAAATCCCTATGGAAACCAAAACCTGAAATGATAATTAAACGGTGCCTTCTGGACAGCTAGTCAGCCCTGGGATGCGGCATAGGGCTGTTAATTTGGATTTCATTCCACTGAATGCAAAAATTCTTCTGTTTCACTGACCCCACTCTTGGCAAGCAGAGGCTTGCATGAACCGAAGGTAACTCACCATTTTGATTTTTTTTTCTCTGTCTTGGCCAGGGGGCAGAGCTCAGACTTGACTAGCTGCTGGCCTCGGACACACTGCCAGTGGGACCGGCAATCATAATTACCAGGTTCTGAGAGTCTGGCTTTGGACTCTACACACCTCGGCTCCTCTCACCTATGTTTCTGCCTCCACAATTTGGTAGCCATACAGATGTGCTTGTGAGGGGCGCCATCTTCATCCACTGGGAAACGGACAAGCCCAGGCAGAGGTTCCGGCTGGAACTGGCTCCCAGGCTGAAAGCTGGGAGAGTGTTTTTCCAGTAGGGATGCAGTGTTTTGCACAGTGTCACCTGGGACTGGGGAAGAGTGATGGAGGCTGTGGACTCTGGGCGTTTCGGTACTCTTTCCCTCTCTTTCTGCCAGGAACCTGGTCCTGGCCAGCTGGTGAGCTTTTGTGGGATGTCATCTTATTTTTCTGGGAGGTGGAGTCATGCCTACAGAAGCCTCCGCTGGACCTAATTTCTGGGCTGAGAGGCAGTGCCTACCCAGAAGGGACCACTTTTTGAGCAGAAAATCAGAATTATACACAGTATCACCTACAACTGGGGCCTGACAGCAAAGGCCAGCAGGCCAGTAGCCTTTCTGTATTTTGAGCTAGTTTATAACATCTGCTGTTCAATATAGTGGTGCTTACTTTGCCAGCTGGGAAGAAGGAGGTTTATACCTGAAAACCTGACTGACTTTGGAAGTTGTCAAATACTTTTTACTTCTCATTTTAAGGTAGCCTAGAGAAACAACGACTCAAAGGCACTTGGCTGGCTTGGCAGAGAAACAACTGTGGTCCATCTTCACAGTATCTCTCCCAGCCTCCATTGACCCAGACCAAGCCAAAATAGCAACAAACAATGGAGAAGACAGTAACACAGAAATCACCCATGGCATCAGAAGGCCCCCAAAAGATAACAACTCAGAACTTCCCAGAAAAGGAAGCTTTTCTGAAACTATCACAAGGTGAATACAAAAAGATTACATGTAGAGCCCTCCTAGACCTTATACAAAATGCAGCAGAGCAAAATGAAAACTGAAGCAAGCTGTTTGGTCTGCTGGAACATCAGTACTCGGAAATCCAACAGATCAAGAAGAAAATCAAAGACACAGAAATTTGAAATCAAAGCCAACAAAACAGAATGGAACAAATGGAAAAGAGAATTTCTGAAATGGAAGACAGAGCTACAGACTCCAGAATCCACGAGGAGAAATCAGAAAAATGAAACAAGGAAAATGAAGAAGTATGTGGGACTCTATTAAAAAGAACAATCTACGATTAATTGGAGTTCCTGAACAGGGCAAGACACCTCAGGACACAGACAGCATTGTCGCTGAGCTGCTGACAGAAAACTTCCCAGAAATTACAAAAGAAGAGAACGTAGGTATCCGAGATACATATTGAACACCACTCAATATAGATCTCAATAGGAAGGCTCCAAGACATATTATAATCAAGCTCAACAAAATGAAACATAACCAGAAACTCTTAAAGGCAGCAACGCTAAAAGCAAAGCTAACAGTCAGAGGGAAACCCTGTAGGCTTTCATCAGATTTCTCTGCATAAACAATGCTGGCACGGAGACAGTGGCATGACACATTCAAAGCCTTGAAGGAGGAGACTTCCAACCAAGAATTATATATCCTGCAAAACTATCTTTCAAATAGGAAAATGAAATGAAGACATTTGCAGATAAACAGAAAATCAGAGACTTTGTAAAAACCATACCAAAGCTACAAGAAATACTGAAAGAATCTCTTGGCTAAACTGCTAACTTCGTATTTTAGAAGGACACATTATCTAGAAGCCTACTCAGTTAGGGAAGGCTCCAAACACAATCAAAGCTATAATAGTGAAGGAAACAATCTAGTGATCATTTCATGTAAACTATGATATCATCTTATTAAAAAGAAGGATTTACTACAGTCATTACAGTCCTTCCAGATGGAGAGGAAGTTGGCAAGACTGGTAGCAATCAAAATTGGGTTTTATGTAGTTTATCAAGCGGGATCATAGGGGCATCTGTAAAGCAACATAGGGAAGCAACATATCATATCAAGAAATGTAATACAGGACTCTCAACAACCACAACATCAACCCTGAGAAAGGTGAAAAATCAACTCACAAAGAAGAAGGTCTCAGAACAGATTAACAAGAACAAAGAAAACATCAACACAAAAATAAACACATCACAATGGCAGCACTGAACACATACCTATCAATAATTACATTGAATGTGATTGTAGTGAATGCTCCAGTAAAGAGACATCGAGTGACATCTTGGATTAAAAGACATGACCCATCTGTAGGTTGCCTGCAAGAAACTCACCTTAGACTTAAAAATAGGAACAAACTGAAATTCAAAGAATGGAAAAATAAACATCAAGCTAACAATGAACAAAGAGAATTATGGCCGAGGAAAGTTGACAGACATCTTTCGGAACACAATTCAATCTACAACAGGCTCTCCTAAGTAACAAATCAACTAGAAAAACAAAATCAACAACATGACACCAGATTCTGGGCAACGAGAAGTACCTAAGAAGGAAGATTTTCAATCTAAATACACAGTCCAGTGGGGACTGGTAAAGACCCAACTAACACATTTTTTTCCTCCCTGCAGGCCAGCAGACCTTGTCTCTTTTGGTAAGCAATGCTAAAAAATGTCAACAGAATAAAACTCGATAATCTTCAACGCAGCCTGGTCACTGCCTGATCACTAACATCAAGAAAATGTGTATCAATTATAAACAATTCTAATGAAGTAGAGGAAGAAACAGGGAAACTTCTTGGAGCTTATCTAATTGGGATTAGTCTTGAAAAATAAGATTTCAAAAAGCAGGAAAAGCTGTCAGGAGATGAACGGGCTAAAAGGCTGAGGAAACACTTTAGTTGGTCAGTAAATATTTACAGAACACCTGTCTACTCGCTGACCAATGTGAAGCACCAGAGTACAGTGATCCAATCTAACCCAAGTTTACATTTCATTGGTCAGAATTTAGTCACAAGTCAACAATTAGCTGCAAGGCAGTTTGGGAAATGTAGTTTTTATTTTAAATGTTCAAGTTCAACTCTGGCAAAGAGTTTGAGTTTTGTTTTTTAGGGTAGCCATGAGTCAGATCTGACTCGACGGCACTTGGCTTGGCAAGAGAAAAGTACACACTGGAGAACAACCAGCATTTCTGCTACCTAGGAAGTAGCCATCTAAGACAGAAATGGACCCAAAGAAATAGTGCAGCAAATTAAAAGACATCCAGTCCAATGAAAATAAAAAACGCATGAGATACCACCTCCCACTAGCATGGCTACTATCAAAAAATGGAAAACAACAGGTGTTGGCACAATGGCAAAGCTACTGTGGAAAAGTCTCGTGGTTCCTCAAAACTTGAACATTGAAAATTTGAAAGCAGAAACACTAACAAACTTAAACATCAACGTTCACTGTAGCATACTCGTAACACTCAACAGGTGTAAATGACTGAAACCTCCATCAACAGGTGGATGGATCCAACATGTGGTATACACATAGAGTAATGAGAAATCAAGTCCTGACACATGCCACAACATAGATGAACCTTGAAGACATTGTGCTGAGTCTTTCACTGCTCCGGATCTGACTCGGTGGCACTTGGCTTGGCTTGGCTCCCAGCACTGTGTCCTTGGTATTAAGTCCCCTCCTCTGCTCCCTTTCCTCTCCTTTTATCTCTTGGAAGATAAAAGGTGGTTCAGACTACACCCCAGGAAAACACCCTTTACATCAGATCAGGGAACAAAAACCCACTGCCACTGAGTCAATTCCAACTAATAGCAACCCTAGAGGACAGAACTGTACGGGATAAGGACAAAAACATCCGTGGAATGTAGTTATCAGTTAGAATAGCAACGATAGCCATTCCTGTATTACCCCTGAGGTCTTCAAAAAAAAGAATGTTGAAGACCTGGGCCAAACCCTTTTGACTTTGGTCAGATGATTAATATACTATCCTCACACCCAGAGGGAGAGGGCACCCTCTGAAAACCTTGTTACCCGTATCAGTGCACAGTTACTGGTCTGTCCAGCTGGCTGCCACCAGATGAAGCACTGCTGTCCCGGTGTGCAAGTTTCCCCTGATGAATAAACTCATGTCTCTTGATTGAAAATAAATAAATGAATAAAAATGCAGTAAAATACTGTTTAAAAATTATGCCTGCTTTCTCCAACCACAGCGCATTGAGCCCCCACCTCACCACAGGTGTCAGGCTGTGCTTTGTGATGTCACAGCCCCCTTCAGCTACCTTGGTCTGGTCAGTGCCTTGCTGACTAAGCAATGTTGAAGGGTTTGGCTCCTGGGGAGATGTACAAATACGTGGTGGTCAGGAGGCCGCAGTAGGCCTTGAGAAGGCTTTAAGGGGGTGAAAACTACCAGAAACCACAAGCATTAGCTGCACTTATTCAACAACCAACTCCAAACACGAAGTCAGGAAGAAGAGTAAGGCCTCTGATCAACTCAGGCCCACTGAAGTGTGACGTCGAGCTGATTGCACCCACCTTCCTGCACTTCTTCCCCTCAGATCCACCCATGACTCTTTCCCTGTCATTGCCTGGCACAAAACCCTCCTCAGCCTGAACCTTTTCTCATAAAGTGCCCCTTCCCGTTGGCTCTTTACCCACTTACTCCAAGCCAATGTCTTCGTGTGATCATCCTGTTTTCTTCGCAGGTACCAAAGGCAACCACTGGAATACTTAAAGAAAACAAAAAAACTTCTCAGGGGAGAGTGAGCAAAAAGTGCTTCCACCAAATTTCTGCCTGCCTAAGTTTGCCTACGAAAGTTAGAGGCTGAGACTACTTGGCCATTATCACAAGTTTAATAAGAAGCTGGATCGGTGAGTGGCATGCGAGACCCAAGAGTCCCTGGAGAAAGCCACCACTCCAAGTAATGAACAGAGCTTCCTGTGACTTCCGATTAAGCCCAGAGACCTCCAAATTGTCTGAACAATTTACAGAGGTCTGGATGCTGACCAGCCAAGTGGTGACCTAATGTTGCACCGACAGGGCACACCCACAGTAATCAATAATATAAAGCATGAAGGTGTGAAAAGAAGATATGTGTGTGTGTCTCTGAGTTCTTTGTCGATGGGGAGGGAAAAGGAAGGAAGGAGTAGAAATGTGGAGGGTGGTAGGTGTGGTCTTTCAGGTTTGGAGACCATGCTACATGTCCACAGTGATCCAGTCACTGGGGATAACAAGTGGGGGAGGACTGGACATGGAAGAGAAACCTCATCACTAACAATTTAACCCATGGACAGGAGGTTGGGAACATTCCAAGGCAGGCTGTCTGGCTCGGCCCTATACCATTCCCGCCGAAGACCTGCCTTCTCAGACCACTCTCAAATTTCAGCGGGTGATGATGCTTCAGACACTTGCAAGCCTATTCATGGAAGCACAAAAGTGATTGTGGGAATGCGGTAGGACCCCGCTGGGTTTTGTGCTGTTGTACACAAGTCCACCATGTGTCAGAACTAACTTGATGGCAACTAAGTCCAGTATCTTGGCCTCCTAGCTCGCCTCCCTGGGCTGCTTTTAGTCAGAAGACAATCAGTTATCCTCGAGGAACCTGGCAGCGAGATTACTCACCTGGCTTCTGCTACGGTTCTTCAGGCACCTGGAGTAGCAGGTACTGTCCTGCTAAGGCCCAGCAGCCTGCACCCCTGAGGATCCTAGTCTTGACACTTCTCTTTTCTGCTCTATGGTCCTCAGTTTTCCGGTGTGCACATGTTCACTCCCACACCCAAGGTTACGATCTAAGCAGGCCTCCCTGATGCCTAAGCTTCATAACCCAACGGCAGGGCAGAAAGTACCAGCCCGGACTGTCCCCAAGTCTCTTGCCATCACCTCATCACTCGGTTGGCTTCCTTGGCCCATCTGAGCGCACCTGCCGCAGGAACTGAAGGCACCCTATGATAGCCAGCACCCCTTTCTCCTCCAGCGTGAGGCCAGAATTGGCTGAGGGTCTTGGATCCCTAGGGTTTCCTTGGCTCAGGGCGGGCTCTGGTCATTGGCGGTAGGAGCATGATCCTGACCAATCATCTCCAGCCTCCCCTGCAGCTCGCGCAGAACGCCAAGAGGTTAGTCCCACCCACTTTACCTCTTAGCCAATGGGAAGCGGCTGCGGTGGACTGGCCACCAATGGAGAGCGGGTCCGCGTTCGCAGAGCAGTGGAAAGCAACCAAGTGCGTGTACACAGTCGTTGCCATAACGGCGTCCCGTAGAGTCTGTCCGCAATGGTGAGTACTGACAGTCTGGTGCTGACTCCCTAAGGCTAAGGGCTCAGTGGCCCCAGCAGGCAACACCGCCTCTGCCTTGTTTTCCTGAGAATCCGCGTTCCCTTCTTCCCTCTAAATTTTGTCCCTGAACGGCAGGGTCAGGACCCCAGATCCCCCACTGAACCCACTTCTCTCGTTTCCTTCTTTGCCCTCAGCCATCCCAAACCTTCCCTGGGGTTTCCCCGGCCTCCCTTGTCCCTCCGTAGGCCCCAGATGTCTCTCCCTAGGCAATGATAAATGGGGTTTTTCCTGCAGGCCTCAAGGACGTTCAGGCTCTGGCCTACTGGCAGTCTTGCCTTGCCACAGTTGCGGCACAAAGCTGGACGGGGGGAGCTGTTCTTATTTAGCATGGATTTCAAAATTTCAATCTAGAGGCTTTGGTGACCTGCTTTGAGCTTTTGGGTGAAGTCAGAAACGTGCCTATTGGGTTCACCTTTATGATTTTATACTGATGAAATATAAATCTTAACAACTTAGTTCTGTTTGACCAAATGTAGAAGTAACCCGAAAGTGGAAGTACTTAGAGGGATGTGCCGTGAGTGGGTAGTGTAGGGACATTTTCCTGAACTAAGATCTCCCAGCCGATTGAGAACTGGTGATCCCTACAGTGACACACATTGGCTAGCTCTCTTTTGAGATGTCCAAAAGAACAAGGGGTCCCCTTGCCACTAAAAATGGTCCTAAATAAGGGGTGAGGCAGGGCAAAGGCACAAAGGGTGGTGAGTATGAATTGGCTAGCATAAAATACTTTTCGACTAGATGTGGTTGTCTGGAAGGTCCCTGAGGGGCACAGATGGTTTGTACTCGCCTACTAACCTTCATGTTGGTGGTTAGACCCCAACCAGAAGCACCATGGAAGACAGGCCTGACAGTCTGCTTCGGTAAAGATAATAGCCAAGAAAAACCTACAGAGCAATTCTACTGTGGGTCAGATGTGGTCGTCATGAATCGGGGGCCAACCGATGGCAGTGGGTTTGAATTGGGGGCTTTTTTGGTTGTAACTATTTTGTGTAAGATATGGACTGTATTGTGTACTACTGTGCTTGTCTGCTTGTCTAATGTTTAAAGGACTTCAGCAGTGAGGATTCGAGCTCTACATCAAGCTTTCAGCCGACTTTTTTGAGTTACGAAATTGTGTTCTCCAAAAGGCTGTTGCAGCAAATCCGACAAGGTTTCGATCTCTTTGATCCTGATAAAAACGGCAGCATTGACGTCAACTCACTTAAGGCAAGCTCTGCTTTCTTCTCTTTCTCTGCCTCTTCTTTACCTTCTGCCTGTCTTCATCTGCACACTTCTGTTTGTTTTCCTGACAAAAGGAACAGGGAAGGACAAAGGTGGGGTTTCTTTACCCCTTTTTTTTTCTTTTTTTTTAACTCTCTGAAGTGTTACTAAATTGACTGCAGACATCAATTAGAAGGATATTCTAGTGTCTCCCTGTCATTTTAACTTTGTCCTATCAGACGCCATTTTAATGCTGTCACCACCGTCAGTTTTGCTCTTGCTAGGTTTGAATCTGCACGTTGAGATGGTCTCTTGTTTTCACTGCAGGTGGTTTTAAAGACTCTGGGCTTTGAGCCCAAGAAGAAAGAGATGGATCACATACTAAGCATAATTGATAGGAAAGGTACAGGGAAAATGAACTTCGGTGAATTTTTGTATGTGATAACTCAGAAAGCGGTAAGTTATCTAATTTCTTCAGCGTATGGTTCATCCATAATGGTAAATGCTGGCAAGTATATCTGGTAAACGATATTGTTTCACATGGATAGGATGCTTAGGCTCTACTTGATGTTGTTCAGGCCAGAGTCCAGGAGAAGTCATTTTACCTTTTGTAAGATTATAAAAGTAATACTGCTGCCACTTTTCCACTGGTATCCCTCTCCAGCTTAGAGGTCGTTGTTCTAACTACCCTCTGTTTAAAGTTCATTTCAGGATCATTCCTTTATGCAACCTTTTCAGTCTCTGAGTTTCTAATAGAATGATTATGTTTTTCCTCTTTTACTCCCTTGATGGTGTTTGATCTCCTGTGACCTAGGGCCTGGGTCATCATGGCCATCAGCAAGGCCATACAGTGAAGAGAACTGGGGTGGAAGGTGTAGGGAGGGAATCCAAGAAGGTAGTCCCCCAGAACTGCCTAGAGGACCCATCTTGGCTTCAGAATGGGAGATAGTTCTGAACAAGAGAGTGATGGATGCAAGACGAGGCTTGAGTTAGGTTATTAAAGAAGGGGGTGATGGGGCTGTATCACAGCTGTGGGGCAGGGGTGTCTGCAATAGGTTCCACTCATGGGTGCTTATGCTCTCCTTTTAAGCTCGAGAAAGAAACCGAAGAAGAACTCCTGAGGGTTTTCGATTTGTTTGATGATGATGAAACTGGGACGATATCTTTTGCAAATCTGAAACATGTGGCAGAGGAACTGGGCGAGGACGTCACCGATGAGGAGCTGCAGGTCTGTGAGGCATCAAGCAGGCCTCAGGTTTCTGAGTTACCTTTATTTCCTTTTCTGTGAGTGCCTCTTGAAGGAAAGAGCTTGTTGTCTAGTCCCCATGCTGCCCAGTTCAGTTGTCCTTTGATAATCCAACAAACCTCTGAACCTCCCCAAAGGAAACACGTAGTGTGCGGTTCCACTTACTAAGCTAGGTTTCGTGAACCCGCCCCCCGCCCCATCAGGGTGCTCTTGGCACTCCTTTCATGTGACATGCGTGACAGAGTTGTCTCCGCCTCCACAGTATGCTTTAGAAAGTGAGCTTTGATCACGTTGTGACAGCACCTCAGGGGTCCCTATTGACCAGTCACTTAGCACTGTTAGAAGCTTTTTGGTCAGCTGCCTTTTGGGTGAGTTTCTGAAGTCATCTAACTTGACTCCTTGCTGTCACACAGGAAATGATTGATGTGACTGCTGTTGACAGAGAAGGAGAAGTCAGTGAGCATGAGTTCCTGGAGATCATTAGGAACACACCCCCTGCCCTCAAAGGCCTCTTCCCTCCAGAGGAAGATCTGACGGACTCCAATGACTTGTCAGCCAGGAAATCTTCTTTCGATTACACCAAGTACTTCCCACAACTGGCTCTTTTTCTAGAACCTCAGTAGCAACCTGCTTGTCTTTTCTCCTTGGGAAGGTGTTCTTTGAAGTTTAAGTTCTCTGTAAAATGCCCAACTGATTATTTGCATTCCTTAAGCAGACCTAGAGCACATTGGAATGGAGAGGATGGTCTAGTTGCCTCACTCACCTGCCCGCTGGCCTTCCATCTTTTCCCTCTTCTCATGCATTTCCACCTCCAAACACAGGCTAGCGCCACACTGGAGCACATGTCATCTCCCCGTGGCCACAAGCCACAGACCACTCTTTTATGATTTTTCAATCATAAAACCTGATGAACTCTCAGTGATACTCTAATACATGGTTAGTGCTCTTTGTTTTCTCTGAAAAATAAAGCCTTCTTTGTTTTGAATGTTTGTTCTCTCAGCGTGAGTGCTTTAACCCCACTCTGTGTTTGATGTTCCTTGCCATCACATTGAAACAAACAAGCAACAAAATCCAGTGCTGTCGAGTCATTTCCAACTCGTAGTGACCCTGTCAGATCAGATAGAGTAGAACTCCACCACAGAGTTTCCAAGGAGCTCCTCGTGGGTTTGAACTGTCAAACTATTGGTTAGTAGCTATAGCACTTAACCACTACACGATTGTGTAGAAAGAGCCTGGGAAATTCAGAATGCTTTGCCAGACTACAGACATCAAAAGATGTTAATTCTTCACCACTTTCCTGGCATCAGTCATTTCTTGCCTTCAGGACCCAGCTGTTTGTTCAAGTAGCAGAATTTCTATTTTGGCCTCAGCCTAAACATCACTTTGAAAATCCTTTTGGCAAAGCATAAGGCAAACGGAGCCTCTCCGTGGTGGTTTGTGCTTAGATCAGAGACCCCAGAGACGTAAGTTGGCTACACTGTGAGTCAGTCTGCTTACACTGTGTCATGGGAACTCCCAAGTTTCATCAGACTGAGTCACCTCAGCTAGCCCCATTCCTGGCCTCAATGAGACCCACCAGCAAGAGGTGCCAGCCCTGATGGGTGGCATGACAATCTCTGTGCCACGAGGTGGAGAACAAGCGTCACCTCAGATGTGGGAAATGGAAAACAGTAACAAGGATGGGATGCCCATTTGTACACATAGGTGTAGAAGGAGGACAGTCCCATGTTCCCTGTGGGCCCTGGCCCTAGGGTTTCCAGATTTACCTAACAAAGCCAGGACACTCAGTTAAGAGTGTAAGTGTGTTCCCCCTGGAATTTTTATTGTGTGTTTGTTGTTTACCTGAACTTACAAATTCCAGTTAAGCTGTGCACACTGTATTCTACCTGGCAATTCCACTCAGGGGGGATGCTGGAGAGCCCGGCCTGGGGCCTCCTCCTTGGAAACTGGCAGTCTCCAGGACTTTTCCACAGCACCCCCTTCAGTCTCCAACAGGGAAGTGCTTGTTCCTATCCTCTGTCCACAGTTTAACTGGGTTGTCTTTTTGTTGTTGAGGTTTTGCAGCTAAAACTTACTATGAGCACTTGCACTGTGCCAGACGCTGTTGCTATTTCTTCCAGTGCATAAACTCCTCTATACCTCACAACCTCATTAAACCACAAACGTACTGCCCCAGAGGTGATTCCAAATCATAGCCACCCTAAACAGCAGAGAACACCTGCCCCATAGAGTTGACAAGGAAAACCTGGTGGCTTCCAACTGCCAACCTTTTGGTGAACAGCCATAACTCTCAACCACCATGTACCAGGGATCCTATATTCTTATTAGGCAGGTATTCATAACACTCTCATTTTAGAGATGAAGAAACTGAGGTACAGCTAGTAAGAGGAGGAGCAGGAATTACCTTCAGGCCTGTGGCTTCTGAGCCTGCATCCCTGACCAAGATACTAGCTGGCTTCTGGGTTATAAAGTGATATGGAGGAAAGGAAAAGGTAAGTGCTCGGCTGACAGCCAAAACCTGGTGGGTCAGACTCACCTACTGGCTCCACAGGAGAAAGATCTGGCAATCTTCTTCCATATATGTTAAACCAAGAAACCCAACCCACTGCTGTTGAGTTGATTCCAACTCATAGCGACCCTACAGGACAGAGTGGAATGCCTCATAGTTTCCCAGGGGCACCTGGCAGATTCGAACTATCAACCTTTTGGTTAGCAGACATAGCACTTGACTACTATGTCATGAGGGTTTGCCTAAATGTTGTAGCCCAGCAAATCTTATGCAGCACATTTACTGTCTTGTTTGGGGCCTTTGTGATTCAAAACACACTCAACAGCACCCAACAACACCAAGAGCAGATGAGAGAATAGAGAGGAGGACCTCACTTACTCTGAGGTGCGTGGGGAACATAACTCAGAGGAAGTGTCTTTCGGAAAGAGGCTGCAAGAAGAGGAGACAGCCATGCAGAGCTGGGTGTGTATGTAGAAGTTGGAAGGAATTAGAAAGAATTCTTCCAAAATACCTGCAGTAGGTGAAGCTTTGGGGCATTTGCAGAAGGGAAAGAAGGCTGCTGTGGCTAAGATCTTGTGGAATGGCGGTGACTTTGAGACCTGCTCCAGTGTCTAGTGTATCATCAGAAGTACTGAGAGGTTAGATCTTCCTGTCTGTTTCTAAGAGCTATTTGGCGAGGCAAGAAATCAGAAGAACCAGGCTCACTTTCTTGCCCTTTCAGGTAGGTACACTGGGACTACTTCTACCCCTCAATAGTAAGGGCAGAGAGACCCCACTTGGTCTTCCTGCAGGGTGAGAGGTTACATGGGGCCTCCCACCTCAGGCATGAACCATTCAAGGGACCCACTTACTGTGAAATCCTCCGTGGCTTCAGACCCCCAAGGCCCCGTTGTCACACCCACTGCCTGTGTTTGCTTTTGGCCCCACGGCCCCCAGGATGGGAAGAAGGCAGCTCCCATCTGCTTTCCAAGATGAGCAAACACATCTCTCTTACAACTGGTTCCAGGGTAGAGAGAGCAGTAGACTGATTTATTCAAATCAGTTCTGGATAAAAGCCATAAAAGAGAGTTTAAGAATGAGCTCTGCTTCCTCAGGGAACCCAGTTGATGGATTAAGCACCCGAAGTGGGTGGACAGCTTGTACCCCAGGCAGGCTCAGGGACCACTTTCCTGGGCTTCTGAAGTCGGGCATGGCCACCTACCTGTTGCTGTGGAGGCTCTTGGTGAGATGAGCAGTTGCAGCGATGGATTCCGGCATGCCTGTGATCCTGAGGAGTAAGTAGGATTAGAAAGCGATTCCTTCCATTGCGCCTGGGGTCCTGGAGGACCTGACGGCAGCTAACACAAACCACAGTAAATAATACGCACCTCATAGTGTTGAAGTAGAGATTAAATGTGTGAACGTATACACACGGTGTTTAATCACAGAATAAGCTCTCAATATCATCAGCTGTTATTATTTTACTTGTATTACTACTGTACTTTTTACCATCTGGATAGCATTGGGAAGTAACATGTGATCTCTGTCTTAAGTCTCCTGATCTGAAATATGGGGATAATGAGAACTGTCGCCTTAAAAAGTTCTTATGAGAAGGAAACAAGAGTTCACACGAAATGCCTTGAACAGATAGATATCCAGTAAAATGACATTTCCTTCGGTCTCTTTTCCTGGTGAAATCCAAGATCAAGGTGTGTTAGGTGTAGGCAATACTAGGATACGGGCAGTTCGGTGTCTGTTACCTTTTGTGGGGTTCCTGGCCTCCTTTGGAAATCTGATGCCAGAATTGTTTCTTCTTCTCAGAAGGTGGAAATATGTATGTATAGTGCCCGAGGACTCAGGGCTCCATGAGAGTCCTGGACGGTGTAGACTGTTAATGTGCTGGGCTGGAGCCCAGAAATAAGGGGTTCACGCCCACTCAGAGCTGCCCTGGAAGATAGGCCGGGTGATCCGCTCCTGACAAGTGAGCTGTTGAAAAGTGTGTAGAACAACAGTTCTACTCTGACACACATAGGGCTTGGCGGGAGTCAGAGTCAGTTTGCCAGCCAAAGGGATTTTTCAGGGTTCCCTGACACTCAGACTGTTGGCGTTTAGAAAGAGTCTGCAGGTGGCAGAGACTGCTAAACTCTCAATCGTTATCTAAAAGATTGGTAGCTGAAACTGCCTCAAAAAACAGGCCTGGCACGATGCAGAGTGACCATATATTGGATCCACTTTATGGTTCTATGCATCTATAGGATATCATCCTGCTGACCTCTGGCTGGATTGAGGGGAGTGGGTGGAGAGGAGGGGAAAGGAGACTGTTGGGACGATGACACACGTATGGAACAGAGAGGAACAGTGCGCTGTCACTAGGCAGGGAGAGCAGTGGAAGCTGTACATAGGTGGGCATGTAACATTTTCATGGGAACGTACATTTTCATTCAGTCATAATAAAAAATAAGAATAAAATAAAAACAGGCCTGTTAATCAGCTTCCAAAAGGCCACAGCCTTGAAAACCCCGGGGAGCTGTTCCATTCTGCACACATGGGGTCACCATGTGTTGGAATGGGAACGACAAAAACATCAGAAACATGCCATCACACACAAAACTCTCCCTAATCTCCCCTTCACAAGCTCAGTGATGGAATAATCTAGTAAAACAATGTGACTCGCAGAAAACATGAGCCCTTAGACACCAGGCTCTGGCGATGATAAATTGCACGATTCCGAGGTCCCAGAGGATTTGGTTGTGGGTCTGTTCAGAAGCAGTCTGGGCCTATTCTGGATCTCAGTCTTCCATCTGCTATCGTGGCCCCAGGAGCCAGCCTGGAGCTCATGGATGCAGACAGGGAGGTGGCTGACATGGTGGTGGGGGCTTCCTCCTCTTTCTGTGCTGTCTGCTGTGTGTGCACACAGCGTGTGGGTGTTACCTTACTGCTCCCTTGTATCAGCTCTGCTATTTCTGGTGCAGGCACAGCAGGGCTTCGTCATTGTTGTAGAGATGGTACATGTATTAAAAGACTCTTGGGGCAATCAGCACCCCAAGGCAGAAAGCTATAGGATGGAATGTGTTCCTGTTTAGTCTGAACAAGAGGATCAGAGATTTGGATAATTGAGACAAGTACCCTCGTGCCCATGATGACTCCAAGAAGGACTTACAGATAGGGCTTAGATGGATGCTGGTGTGTGATGCTTGCATCCTTGTCCCTGTAGGACATCTCTACTCAACAACTTGGCCTGGAGCTGTGGAGGCAAGAAACTGGGTGGTTGGGGCAGAGAGACCCTCCAAAATCGGATACGTGAACTGTGTAAGCAAATGAGAAGCTGGGTTATATGATTCTTGGGATAAAGAGGAGAAAAACACAAGACTCCAGTCACACCCCAGAATTAAAGGGTGGATTAATGGCTGAAATTGACATTTTCATCCCGGAAACCTGGTGATTCGTGGAACTGTCAGTGACATCTTGATTGTGTAACAAGCAAATGTAAAAGTAAGAATGAACTTCCAGCAGGATTCTGCCCCCTAAGGTTGGGCTGTGATAGATAGCTTGCTGACAACTCGGTTGGGAGCTGTGGGCCCTTGTATAATTTACATATGTCAGGTATGCAAACACAGACTGACACACACACACACACACACACACACACACACACCCCACAAAGGAAGTAGATGCCTAGAGGCTGTGGACAACATGACATAGGAATCTGGGCTATAGTATTGGTGGAGAAAATCTTCCTGTCCTCAGTGACAACTCTGCACAGAAATGGAAAATAAGACCAAACCAAAACCCAACTAAACCCACTGCCGTGGACTCAGGTCCAACTCATAGAGACACTACAGATCACAGGAGAAGTGCCCCTTTGAGCTTTCAAAGTGTACCTGGCAGATTTGGGTTAGCAGATGTAGCGCTTAACCCACTGCGCTACCATGGTTTCCGGAAAAAAGACAGGCCTACCTATATTCTCAGCCATGGTGCCTGTGATTGGCTCCCGACCAGTCAACCCCACCTCGTGGCACCCCCTTGTGTCATAGGGTAGAACCGCCCCATAGGGTGTTCTCCCCTGTGATCTTTTTGGAAGCAGTTTGCCAGGGTTTCCTTCAGCACAGCCGCCAGACGGGTTCACACTTGAGACCTTTGGATTAATGGAGCCCCAGTGCACAGTGGTTGAGAGCTGTGCTGCTAACCAAAAGGTCAGCAGTTTGAATCCACTGGCTGCTTCTTGGAAGCCCACGGGGCAGAACTACTCTGTTCTGTAGGGATGCTATGGGCTGAAATTGACTCGGGGGCAGTAGATTTTCGGGGTGGGTGCTGGGGCCTATTGAAAACTGCTTGTGACCCCAGGCTCCTCAGATGGCAACTCCAGTACAGTCCCTAGGGGGTCCTAGCTAAAGGCCAGTGTCAACTCGCAGGTGGCACGCAGGTGCCATCAGGAGTTACTCAGCTTATAGGGCAGTTCCCTGAGGAAGTGAGGGGGCTAGAGACAATCCCTTTCAAGATTTTCTCCTTGGCGAGGAAGCAGTAATGACTTGAGTCCAGGGTCTGCCCTCGTGGGGGTACCTGGAGAGAGTGGGTGGGTGGGAGTTAGGGAGAGATTGACCCATCTCCATGGGGCCCTGGGGGCTCAGCTGGCAACTTCAGGCAGGTGTTTGTGGGAAGTCGCCGTTGTTAGCCATCATCGAGTCAGCCCCGACTCCTGATGACCGCATGTACAATGGAACGAAATGCTGCCTGGTCCTGCACTGTCCCCACGATCGGTTGCAGATCGGACCATTGCTATCCACAGGGTTTTCACTGGCTGATTTTCACAAGTTAGAGTGCCAGGCCTTTCTTTCTAGTCCAACTTTAGCCTGGCAGTGAAGCGGGAGACTTGAAAAGCAATTTTTCTAGCAGCAGGGGGAAACTGCGGCCAGAAGCCTGAGGCTTTTTTTGTTTGTTTGTTTTCCCCAGAGCCACCACCCCAGGCCCCTGTGAGAAATATAACATTAGCATTGGGACTCATCTTAAGGAAACATCATCCCTCTACATTTTAAAAGTGTTATGCTTTAAACATATGACTTAGAACTGCCCTGGGAAAAGAACAACGGAATATTCAAGGTAGCCCTGATAAACTGAGTGTCGTTTCAGATCACTAAGCTGGACCAGACCATGCCAGGCGTCAGCCCTCCTGCTTCAACAAGGACTTCAAAGGAAGACCTTGAAACCCAGACTGTCTTGCTGACCACTTCTGCCACACACTTTGTGATTATTTCCCCCTTTCACCGACATGTAAACCCAAAACCCACTGCCGTCACAGTTGGGTCTTCCCTTTATCAACCCCTCCGGTCTGGCCAGAGACGGGCAGATTGTGGTGGAAATATCCCCTCCGCCGCTTTGTTTAGCTGGCACAAAACTAACGTCTTTGATTAATTCAGCCAAACCTCTTGTCTCAGAGATTGGCTTGTGGCACGTGACATAAACTCTAAGGTGTTTCCAGTAAGAGTAGCTACGCTGAAATCCGTTCAGCATGCTAGCAACACACAAGCTTCCACGGACAGGCATGTGAAAGGGAGTTGCGAAGAGGCCTTGCAGCAGGGAGGGCTGGGCTTATGGTAGTTGACTAACAGATTCAGATGGCAGCCTTAGAGCACCTGGTGCCTGGCCTGGCTCTGGAGCAGTTCCTTCCTGGCTGCCCTCCCTTCTCCTTCCCACACACCTTACCTATGATAGGGTTTCTCAGAGTCATCTCCAAAATAAACTTCTTGAACTTGAATCCTTGCCACAGGTCTGCTTCTTGGAAGGGAGGCAAATTCAAGCAGTCAGGCGGGACACAACCTTCCTGAGGGTGTGTGGACCAGGACAGCAGCTCAGGGACCGCAGCAGGTCAGGAGGCCTGTCTTCCTTCAAACAGTCCCCGCAGCCCTTTCCATCATCTTACCTTCTTGCTCGATTACTGAGTTCCACACCTGAGTGCTGAGAATTCTCTTCTTAGACCGATAGAGACAGAAGCCCATCTTCTTTCTGTGGATGCTCTCACGTCAGCCCAGACTGCCCCGATTTTTTGGGCTCCCACGGCAACTTACAAGGGGCAGTAGTGGTTCAGTGGGTGAATTCTCACCCTTCACACGGGGACCAGGATTCAATATTCAGCTAGTGCCCACTTGTTGGCCAGTGCAGGCTCACGGGTTATTACGGTGCTGGATAGCCAAGCTTCCAGACCCAGAGTAGGCAGAAAGGCAACTCATCAGGGAGGTGGTGAAGGACGAGGAAGACTTTTGTTTCATGAAGAGTTGGGCACTGATCCAACAGCAGCTAAATCAGGAAAACAAAAGGAATTCGGATGTTTCCCAGGGGAGGGCAACAGGGTCCACCTCCATTCTGGTCGATCCATGACCTTGACCATTCGATGTAGCCATGCAGCCTGGAAGTCGGAGGGTGGCCCTGGGGGATCCAGCCCCATTGCCTTGGCAGGCTCACGGCTCTCTCTTGTAACACCAGGTGACTTAAAAATCTCACAGCCACGCCCCTTTAATTCTCAGGACTGGAAAGACTTGGCAACCTCTGTTGCAACATTCTGCTCATTCAACCGCTGCAGTGCTCAACCCTGGTTTCCACTTACCAGTGTGGAACCGGGCCCGGCAGCCTTTGCCCTATGGAAAAGGAGAAAAATTTGTCAGTAGCTCATTTCAGTGGTGGGATGCATGTTGGGATAAAGGCTATCCACGTTAAACGTGAGAATGCACGCCAGGCACCCCACGTCCTCTGGAGGCCCACAGACCCCTTTCCTCTTCTTGCTGAGTTTCCAGTGCTGCAGTTAGTGAGCTTTCACCATGATGCTGGAGACGAGTTGAGCTGGACGTGTGAGGATCAGAATCCTGACTTATTCTTTCCTGAGATGTCAGGATGTTTTGTGGAGCTTGAGCTTGAATGCGGCACTGTCACTTACAAATGTGTGCCTTGGGCACGTCCCTTCCCCAGGTCTGACTTTGACTCCTCTCATCAGGTCATAATTTTACTCAGCTCACAGGGCTGTAGAGAGATTTGATGCGTGGAAAGCAATACGATAGTGCCTCCAAGCCTCCCTGTGGGTTACTGAAATTACCTGTGTCAGGGAGAGGGAAGAAGTGGAGGAGAGAGGAAGATGTGGGATGCAGAGAAACCTGGATCGAAGCAGAGCATTTCCTCATCATTAAATGTCTCTTGATCACCTACTATGTGCTACACATGTGCCAGCTGTTGAGCACAACGCAGTGGACAAGGCAGAGACAGTTCCTGGCCACAGAAGCTTGGTGAGGGAAGCAGTTCATCAAGCAATTGCACTGTGGTCTCGGCTCGGCACAGAGCCAGGAAGTTCAAGGAGTCCAAGATCCTAGAGCAGGTGTCAGAAGGGCATAGTCTCTGCCCGCCTCTCCTCACCTCTCAAGGGTACCAGAAGCCTGATGGGGCTCCCTCAGCCTAAGGTGGGCTTTGTACAACACTGATGTGCTCAGAAAGCACCTGCTGGCTCTGCTTGTCACACAGCCCAGGACGCAGAGCCATGGTGATGCCAGAGGTGCAGCTGGGACCCGCTGCATCTACTGACAGACAGGCATACTTCTGGAAAGCCTTTGCATTGGGAAGACTGTATTCAGACCCAATCCTGTATGTGATAGGAACACCTTCTGTTTTCTGAAACAAACAAAACTGTCTTGGAAGAAGTACAGCCAGAATGCTCCTTAGAAACAAGGATGACTCACTTAGTCTGGACAAATAAACAAGAGACACCAGCTCCCGGAGAAGGCCACCTTGCCTGGTAAAGCAGACAGTCAGTAAAAAGGAGAGAGACCCTCAAAGACATGGACTGACCAGTGGCTACAGACAGGGGGTCAAGCACAACAATGACTGTGAGCCTGGTCAGCACCTCACGAAGTCGTTATGAGTCAGAGCCAACATGACGATGGCAGCTAACAACCACCAACAATTTTCCAGGTAACTCAAGACGCAGAAAAGCACCAGAGACCAGGGTGAACGTGGCTAATGGCCATGCGGCCAGGAATTGGGACGCGACTCGATGGCAGTGGGCTTTTTGAGGAGCTGGGTTTTTCTCTTGTCACCTTGTCTTCTCTCACCCCGTTCTGAGCAGGGGACCACAGGAATGCGACCGGGGGTGTGGACTTAGCCCCACTGGGCCTGTCCCTCCAAAGGGGAGAAATAACCCCAGCAGGTGAGATGCCTGTTGGCTTCCGGCAGTCGTGTCCACGATGCGCGCTCGCGGGCAGTAGAGGGCAGTAGAGAACAGGCGTGGCCAGAAGTGCTGGTGAGCACTCGAGCCCCGCAGAGCTGACCAGAGCTGGCCTGCGGACAGATGCCTAGAGAGGCTTCTGGCGCACCTGGCCACCTGTCCCTTCGGAGCCCTCAGTGTAGCCAGAACCTGAGGGCCGTGGCCAGCCACCACGCCCCAGTCCTGAGGCCGCGGCGGGAGGAGGACGATGCCGAGGCGGGAGGAGGACGATGTCGCGGCGGGAGGAGGACGATGCCCCTTTGAAGGAGAAGAGGTTGAGGCTGGGGTCGCAGAAAGCAGAAGGTGGGCACGTGCCACATCTGAGCGCGGAGTACACTGCCAGCCAGACCTGTGACGATGGCATAGATGTAAGGGGGTGCACAGGCAGGGGAGGGGCCTGTGGGTAGGATGCCAGGGATATCTCTGCCATAGGTCAGGTGAAAGTTGATAACTGCTTCCCAACTCCTGCCCAGGAGACGGTGATAGCTGTGAGGGGCCTCCCAAGCAACCAGGTGTCTGGTGTTTGTGGCAGATCCCTTCTTGTTTAAATAGTGCTGACTTCCTGCTTCATCCAAGACCTGGCTGGCTGGGAACCCCTCACTCCCTTGGCTTGGAGGGAGGCCAGTTGGGGAGGAGTGCTCAGTGTCCCGGGGGAACAGAGAGCCAGGTGTGAGCAGCCCTCACCATGCATCTCAGTCCTGGGCAGAGCTGCTTGGTCAGCCTCTCTGGATTTGGCTGGTGGTGTCCCGTGTGCCCCTCTCCCGATCAGGTAACGGCACTGGGTGGGGACATATCTGGGCACCTGGCTTTGCCAAACCCTGCTCTGCTCATCTGCGTGGGCTGTCCGGGGCTCTACAAGCCCCTCACCTGCTCCCTTTTTCCTGATCTTGCTGCCTTTTCTTGTGGAGCCATGAGAGTTGATAGAGTGGCATGTGTCACTCCTGTCCACCTCCCTTCCCAGAGGGACAGAGGGCAAAGCTCCTGGCATCCCCTCCAGTGCTGCCATACTCTGGGCCCTGTTGGCAAGAGTGCATGTGAGGGTGTGCTGTGGACATGCATGCATGTGTTAGCCACTACACGTGTGGGTGTCTGTGCTCCTTGGTTAGCTTGACCTGGGTCTTCACCTCCTGGTTGTACCCCAACTCTTTCAGCTGTGACCTTTCTGTCCTTGAATTTGCGGGGCATTGGGAGTCCAGAGGAGGGCTGGCTGGACTTCTGTCCCCCTCAGTGAGGGACCCCACCTTGATGGTTTTTAATGGATAATGGGGTAACCTCTCTGCTCTTTGCAAAGGTTGTCATTCTTGACCGTTTGCTTGGCTGAGCTTGTCTTCAAAATTAGATTTGTTGCTAATGAGACCCACATGGGAGAGTTCCCCTTGCTTCGGAACACAAACCTGCTTAAGGAGCAGCAGGCATCCCACCCCTCCACGGCCGTCACCCCCCACCACATGTGTCGCACCCAACTGGCCCAGAAGCTGCTCTGGAACGTTCTCTGCAGTAATATCCTCATCTCCCTCTTGGATGTGATTCTGTGTTGAAGGTCTGGTCCATCTGAACACTCAAATCTGCAGAATCTGAGATTCCAAGGGGAGGGAAGCAGTGTTTTTCAAGGATTATGGGGAGGACACATAACCTCAGGAGGCAAAGGGAGTGGTATCGTGATCTCGGTGAGAGGAGTGGACGCAGGACTGAACACGAAGGTGGCGGCCGTGCACTGCCATGAAATGTGTTTCTGGCAGTCTTGTCCTCCTCCCTTCTCTCTCTTTGATCTGCAGCTCTGCTGAAGACCACGATAGCAGGATAGAATCACTGAGCTGGGCGCACCATGGTAGTTTGGAACTTGCGATGGGAGCCAAGCCATTCGGGTTGGAAACCTGGCTTTGTTTGGTGACTGACCTAAGGCAAGCTGTTTGGCCTTCTGAAACTTAATCTCCTGCTCGGTGAAATGGGTATGACCAGAAGGTTCATTTCACAGGGCTATCATTCCTGAGATTATGTAAGGTTTAGCCGTAGAGACAGAGTCCGTGGGTTGTGCATACAGTTCAGGCGCTCAACTGCAAACTGAAAGGTTATAGGTTCCAGTCGACCCAGAAGTGGAACGACAGTCTGCCTCTGAATCATCAGCCACTGATAACCCTACCTGGAACACGGTTCTACTCTGATACACATTGGGTCACCAGGAGTTGGGGTTGAATTGATGGCAGCTGTTTTTGTAATCCATAGAAATCACTTAGTGTCATGCCTGGCACATAGTAGGTGTTTAGTACAGAAGTTAACTCCACGGAGCTGGCTTGGTACTGTGTTTGGCTTCTGAGGTGCATTACAAGGGACACATGTCTTCGGTCAAGAATCTGCATGGTGAGTGCTCTCTGGAGGTTCAAAGAATTATGTGTAGATAATGAAATACTTTTAAAAGGCAGAAGCCCCACTGAAAGCTTTTGATCCACAAAAGGAAACGGAATCCCACTTACTTGAAATATCTAGAGCAGGCAAATTATGTACAGAGAACAAAGTGTACTAGTGGTTACAGGGGTGGGTAAAGGAGGGGGACTCAACTGCTTAGGGAACACTGAGCTTCTGTGAAGCATGGTGGAAAAATCTCGAAATGGATAGCGGTGATGGTCGCACCACATGGTGATCGTCATTAACGTCACTGAATTTTACATATGAAGAATGTTGAAATAGCAAATGCTTTGTTATGTTGGTATTTACTGCAACAATATAATGGAAATCTCCTCTTTTGAAGGCTGACATAGTACTGGAGTGACGCTGCTCTTGTTTCCTGGCTCTGGATATGATCCTTTGAGGACAGGCACCTGAATCGTCCATGGGAAGTAGCCGCTTGCACAGCTAATATGTTGGTGTTCAAGTTGAAAGTTTGTCTGAGCCCAGCACAGCCCAGAAGGCCCATAAGACAGACTTTTCTTCCCTTTTAGTGTCTATGGAACCATTGTCTTTAAAGAACCTGAGAAGCAGTTTCAGGCTGGAGTCCAGAGCAGCAGCTCTTCCTTGGAGCAGGAGAGCCTGTTTCTTCCCTGACAGCCATGTCCCAGGGGATCGGCAAAAGGGAATGCTTTCTCAGGAGAAACTGTCTGCATAGACCATTAGCTTGGCTGAAATGCTGAAACAGCCTTGTTCTCCAGCAGCTGACTATATTGCACTCAGATCTCTTGGGATGTTTCTCTGCAGAAGGTGCAGAGGTCGTGCCTGCCTGTCTGGGCTGCATCCGGACTTCTGTAAGGGGAACATATCCATTCTAATCCCTGGGTTGTTGCTCTGCTGGCTGCTATTAAAACAGGGCTGGCCATCCCCACTCCCCTAGGGGTTGCCCTTGTCATTACAGGGGTGGTTGCTAGAGGATGCTTTGGACAGGTGAACTGGACCTCAGAGGTCCACTCGGTGCCAAAGTCTTGACTGCAGCTATGTTGGAAGAAGGAGAGGCGATCAGTGGGTGCTGACCAGTGCCTTGTTTTGAATTTCTTTTGCTTAGTCCAGGGCCCCTGCTATTGAGACAGTAGAGAACAAAAGTGATCCCTCACAGACTTTATGGACCCCTTTACAGTGTGGTTCCTGGGTGGTGCAAATAATTAATGCACTAAGCTGCCAACTGAAAAGCTGGCAGTTCAAGTCTACCAAGCGGTGCATTGGAAAAATGGCCTGGTGCTTTCCTTCTGAAAAAAATATCAACCACTGAAAATTCTATGGAGCACAATTCTGCTCAGCCTCACATGGGGTTGCTGTGAGTTAGAGTCAACTTGACAGCAACTTGTTTGTTTGCTTGTTTGTTTTTTAGGTTGTGTCTTAAGCCAATTTTTTATTTTTATTCTTGTGATTGAGTGAAAGTGTACAATCCAATTTACAATTGCCTGCCCACCTATCTTCGGCTTCTTCTGCTCTCCTTGCCCGGTGACAGCCCATTGCTCCTTTCCGTTCTACACATGTCATGTCTTCTTAACAACCTCCTGGCCCCTCCTCTCCACTCTTCTCTAGAAAGAAGCCAGTAAGACTTCATCCCATAGATCCATAGAACCATCAAGTGCCCACACTATATGGTCACTCTGTGTCCCCGAGTCCAATCCATTCCTGTCCAAAGAGGTGACCTCAATAATGATTTATGATCAGGGACAGCATCAGGTCTAGGGGCTACACTCCAGGGAAACTCCCAGCACTTTGGACCATCAGTTGCAGTCGTTCAGTGGAGTTGTTAGGATGCACCCCTCTTTTTCTCATCTTGCCACTGGAACTCGACTTGATGAGCCCCATCATGGCTGTCATTGGTGGTGGCTGGGCACCAGTTGGTTCTTTTGCTCACATGTTGATATAGTCAGCCATTCACATGGGTCCTTCTGTCTTCTGGGCTCTTTTTCCCTCATGTCGTTGTCCTTGGTGATCATCTGTTCCAGCTGTGTTGGGACCATTTGGTGTACCTCAGATGGCAGCTTGCTGACTTTTAGGAACCCAGATGCCCCTCACCAGTGTCAGGTAGAGAAGACACTCTTAGCAGTAGTCTAGTTATGTCAGTTGGCCTTGATGTTCCCTGAGAGCATGGTCTCCCAACCTGTGCCCCTGATACTGTGTCCTTGCAATATTGGGTTAAGATTGGAAAATTTTTTAGGTTATGTTGAAGTCCTGTTAAATGGATCCTCTTCCTAATGTGTGCTGTCACTGATTTCACCGAATCAAATTTTTATCCCTTATCTAATCTATAACCAACCCTCTCTCTCCCTATCTCCCCTCCCCTGTAGCTTTGAAGAGTCTTTTCCTCTGTATATGAGTCTGTTTTTAAGTCCTTATAGTAAGGGTCTCATACAGTATTCATCCTTGGGCTGCTGGCTGATTTCACTCAACATAATGTCTTCCGGTTGAAACCAGGTTCTTTGTTCTTTATCATGGCATAATATTTCATCGACTATATATACCATAGATTGTTTATCCATTCATCTGCTGTTGGGAATCTGGGTTGATTCCATCTTTTTGCTCTTGTGGACTGTGCTGTGATAAAAATTCGCGTGCAAGTATTTATTTGTGTAACTGCCCTTGATTCTGTAGGATATATTCCGAGCAGTGGGATGACTGGGTCAAATGGTGTATCTATTTCCAGCTTTTTAAGGAAGCACCAGATTGCTTTCCAAAGAGGTCGTACTATTTTCAATCCCACCAGCAGTGTGGGAGAGTTTCAGTTTCTCCCCAGCCTCTCCAACGTTTGTTCTTTTCTGTTTGTGGATCATGGCCAACCTTGTTGGGGTCAGATGGTATCTCATCATAGTTTTGATCTGGATTTCTTTAATAGCTCGTGATCATGAGCATTTCTTCATGTGTCTTTTGGCTGCCTGGATATCTTCTTTAGTGAAGGCTCTGTCCATCTCCTTTGCCCAATGCTTCATTGGGTTATTTACTCTTTTCTGGTTGATATTTTGCAGTACCTTGTAGATTATGGAGATCAGACATTGATCTGACATCCAGTTCCCAAATATTTTTTCCCATTCTGTCGGTGTTCTTTTAGTTCTCTTGATAAAGTCTTTGGATGAGCAAAAGTGTTTGATTCTTAGGAGTTCCCATTTATCTATTTTCTTTTTTGTAGATCGTGCTTTCTTTGTCAGATTTTCAAGTCTAAGTTGTGTATTAAGGGTCCATTATTGATCTTATTTTTCCTTGCATGATCTTTATCATTTTAGGTTTGATATTTAGGTCTTTTATCCAATGTGAGTTGGTTTTGGTGTAAAGTATGAGATAGGGGTCTAGTTTCAATTTTTTGCAGGTGGACATCCAATTTTGCCAGCACCATTTGCTAAAGGGACTGTTTTTGCGGCAGTTTAGAAACCCAGGGCCTTTGTCGGCTATCAACTGTTCACAGGAGGATGATGGCATCTCTGGCATCGCAACTCTATTCCATTGGTCTGTATGTCTTTTTGTACCAATACCAAGCTGTTTTGACTACTGTGGCAGTGCAATAGGTTCTAAAGTAGGGTAGTGAGAGGCCTCCCAGTGTTTTCTTCTTTTTCATTAGTGCTTCACATATCCGGGTTTCTTCCCTTTCCAGATAAAGCTGGTGATTTGCTTCTCCATCTCATTGAAAAATGACACCAGAATTTTTATTGGGATTGCGTTGTATATGAAGATTGCTTTGGATAAAATAGACATTCCCACAATGTTAAGTCTTCCTATCCATGAGCAATGTAGGTTTCTGAATTTGTGTAAGTCTCTCAGTTTGTTGTAGTAAGGTCTGGTAGTTCTCTTTGTATGGGTCTCTTATTTGTCTAGTTAAATTTATCCCTTGGTGTTTTATGTTCCTGGGGGCTGTAGTAAATGGTTTTGACTTAGTGATTTCTTCCTTAATGATCTCTTTGCTGGTATAAAGAAATCCTACTGATTTACTTACATATGTCTTATATCCTGATAGTTTGCTGAACTCTTCTATGGATTCTGTAGGATTCTCTGCATATACAACCATATCATCTGCAAGTAGGGAGATTTTTACTTCTTCTTTGCCAATGCAGATGCCCTTTATTTCTTTGTCTTGTCTAATTGCTCTGGCCAGAACTTGTACTTCAATGTTGAATAGGAGAGGACAAAGTGGGCCTCATTGTCTAGTTCCTGTTCTCGAGGGGAATTCTTTCAGTCTCTCTCCATTCAGGGTAATGCAGGCAATTACCTTTGCATAGATGACCCTTATGGCGTTGAGGAATTTGCTTTCTGTTGCTATTTTGCTGAGAGTCTTTAGCATGAATGGGTGTTGTTGGACTTTGTCAAATGCCTTTTCTACGTCAATTGATAAAATCAGGTGTTTCTTATCTTTTGTGTTATTTATGTAGCTGATCATATCTTTACTGATGTTCAACCAGCCTTGCATCTGTAGTACGAATCCAACTTGGTCATGATGAATTATTTTTTTGATATGTTGTTGAATTCTATTGGCAAGGATTTTGTTGAAGATTTTTGCATCAAGGTTCATGAATGCTACTTGTCTGTAATTCTCCTCTACTGTGGGATCTCTCCCTGGCTGTGGTTATCAGGGTTATGCTGGCTTGACAGAATCGGTTGGGGAGTATTCCATCCCATTCTATGCTGTGAAATAGTCTCAGTAGTGTTGGAGTTAACTCTGCTCTAAAAGCCTGGCAGAATTCTGTGGTGAAGCCATCTCGAGAGGCCACGACTTTTTTTCGTTGGTATTTTTTGGATGACGTTTTCAATCTCTTCCTTTGTGATGGGTTTATTAAGTTGTTCTACTTCTGCTTTGGATAATTTTGGTAGGTGATGTGAATCTAGGAATTTGTGCATTTCCTCTAGGGTTTTTCTCAAATCTGTTAGAGTACAGTCTTTCATAGCATTCCGTTATGATACTTTTGATTTCTGTTGTATCTGTTGTAACATCTCCCATCTCATTTCTTATTCAGGTTATTTCTTTCCTCTCCTGTTTTTCTTTAGTAAGTTTAGCCAAGGCTTTGTCCATTTTCTTGATTGCCTCAAAAACCCATCTTTTGGTCTTTTCAATTTTTTCAGTTGTTCTTCTGTTCTCTAGATCATTTAGTTCTGCTCTAATCTTTAGGATCTGTTTTCTTCTGATGCCTGAGAGGTCTCTCTGTTGCTCTCTTTCTTCTTATTCAAGCTGTAGAGTTAGTTCTTTGGTTTGGGTCCTTTATTCTTTCTGGATGTGGTGGGCATTTATAGAAATAAATTGACCTCTGATCACTGCTTTCTTGGCTGTATCCCATAAGTTCTTGGAGCAAGTGTTTTTGTTCTCATTTGAGTCCATAAATTTCTTTATTTCAGTCTTGATATCTTCTATAACCCCTGGCTTTTTGAGCAAGGTGTTGTTCAGCTTCCGTCAGTTCCAATTCTTATCTATATTTTCTCTGAGATTGATTTCCACTTTTATGCCTTTATGGTCTGAGAAGATGCTTTACAATAATTCAATGGTTTGGATTTTGTTGAGATTTGCTTTATGTGCTAACACATGGTCTGTTCTGGAAAATGTTCCACGTGCATTGGAGAAAAAGGTGTATTTATCTGCTGATGGGTAAGAAGTTCCATATATGTCAATGAGGTCTAATTAGTTAATTGTTCCAATAAGATCTTCTGTGTCTTTACTGAGCTTTTAGCCAGATGATCTGTGAATTACTGAAAGTGGAGTGTTGTAATCTCCAACTACTGTCGCGGAGTGTTTTATTTCATTTTTTGATGTAGTCAGTGTTTGATGTATTTAGATGCACGGCTATTGGGTACATAAATATTTAATATTGTGAAGTCCTGCTTGTGTATTGAACCTTTTAGCAATAAACAGAGACTCTCCTTGTCCATGATGGTGGATTTTACATTAAAATCTATTTTATCTGAGATCAAGATTGCCATACCTGCTCTTCTTTATATATTGTTAGCTTGGTAATTATTACTCCATCCTTTAATTTTCAGTTTGTTCGTAAGTCTAAGGTGTGTTTATTGTAAGCAACATACAGATGGGTCATGTCTTTAGATCCAAGATGTCACTTGTTGTCTCTTTACTGGAGTGTTCAGACCATACCATTTACATTCAGTCTCGTTATTGATAGGTATGTGTTTAGTGCTGTCCTTTTGAGGTATTTATTTTTGTGTAGGCATTTTCCGTGTTGCTCTTGATATTCTGTTCTGGGTCATTCTTCTTTATGGGTTGACTTTTCATCTTTTTCAGTGTTGGTTTTGTGCTTCTTGTGACTCTTGTATTATGTTTCTTGCTTTTTTTTTCTTTTTTTTATTATGACTGAGTGAAAATGTAGATTCCCATATAAATTTACATGTCCACCTATATGCAGCTTTCACTGCTCTCCCTGCTCGGTGACAGCACACTGTTCCTCTCTGCTACATACATGTCTCATCCCCCAACAGTCTCCTTTCCCCCCCTCTCCACCCACTCCCCTCCCTCTGGCCAGAGGTTAGCAGGACGATATCCTATAGATGCATAGAACCATAAAGTGCATCCAATATATGGTCACTCTGCATCGCCAAGGCCAATCCATTTGTGTCCGAAGAGTGGACCTTCATGATGATTTATCGCCAAGGGCAGCATCAGGGCCAGGGGCCATGCTCCCAGGGGATCCCCGATGCTGCTGGACCATCAATTGCAGTCTTTTAGTGGAGATCTCAGGGTGCACCCCTTTTTAGTCTTGTGTTGCCAGTGAGACTCAACTTAGTGAGCTCCATCGGGGCTATCACTGGTGGTGATCGGGCACCGTCTAGTTCTTCCAGTCCCAAGTCTATGTAGGCACCCACTCAAGTGGGTCTCTCTATATTCTGGGTTGTTTTTACCTCATGTCATTTTGGTCCTCGGTGAGCCATTTCTTGTTTTGATATGTTGCGTTGTGCTTTGCAGCTCTCCCTATGAGCCCCCTTAATATTCTCAGTTTAAACCCAATTTTAACTTCGACTTATCTTATTAATTTTGTTTCCATCTGAAAGGACTGTAAATACTGTAGTATTTCCCTGTTTTTAATGTGATGGTTTCTTAGTTTTCATGATAGGATCACTGGTTCCCTTCTTTTAGCATTCCAGCTTTGATGGAGTTTTGTGCCTTCCCTAACTGAGTAGGTTTCTGGATCATTTGTCCTGTATTGCCTCCTTAAATATACACTTAATGGCTTTGATTTTCTAAGCAAAGAGCTGCTTTCAGTATTTCTTGTAGTTTGTGTTTGGTTTTTATAAAGTGTCTGTAAGCTTCTGTTTATCTGTGAATGTCTTAATTTCCTCTTCATATTCAAAAGACAGTTTTGTAGGAAATATTATTCTGGGTTAGAAGTTTTTCTCCTTTAGGGCTCTGAATGTGTCACCCCACTGCCTCTGTGCCAACATCTTTTATGCCAAGAAGTCAGATCAAAGCCTACCGGGCTTCCCTCTGAATGTTAGCTTTGCTTTGAGTCTCGCTGAATTTAAGAGTTTCTGCTTAATTTTAAGCTTGATTATAATAAGTCTTGTGGTCTTTCTTTTAGGATCTAGTTTATGTGGCATTCAATATGCATCTTGGATACCCATATTCTCTTATTTCATAATTTCAGGGAAGTTTTCGGTCAGCGACTCAACAACAACACTCTCTGTGTTTTCAGCTGTCTCTCCCTGTTCAGGAACTCCAATGAATCATAGATTATTCCTCTCGATGGAGTCACACATCTTTCTTAATAATTTTTCATTTTTCTTCTTTCTTTTCTCTGAGTTTTCCTCATAAATGCTGGTGTCAGTTGTTCTACCTTCAAGGTCACTAAGTCTGACTTTCAGGTGCTCCGTTCTGCTCTTTTGGCTTTGAACTTAATTGTCTAATTGTGTAATTTTGTTATTGATCTGCTGGATTTCAGAACGTTAATGTATCATCAGTTCAAACAGCTTGGTTAGTTTTTCATTTTGCTCTGCTGCATTTTGTATAATCTCCAGGAGGGCTCTATTTTGTACTCTTTTGTACTTGACCCCTGATAGTTTCCAAAAGGCTTCTACTTCTGGAGAGATTTTTGATTGTTTGTTTGGGGAGTGTTCTGGAGCCATGGCAGGCTGTTTCTTTAAATGTTTGGTCATCGGTTCTTCCTTTCAGGATGTCTAGAGGCTGTTTAGTTTCTCTGGTGTTGACTCAACAAGAGCTGAGGCATAGTCCTGAGATCACTAGCTGTCTCTGTGTACTCTAAGGACTGGCCTTAGTGGACTCTCTGGGGTGGCAGGCTCTGCCTCCTACAAGGGAAAGACACCACACTACATACCTAGGGAGCTTTCAAGTGACCCCATGATGTGGGTCAGTAAACGCTGGAAGAGATGCCGACAGGCTGCACAGTAGTTGTTTCTCCAGTCAGTCTTACTTTAAAAAGCTAAAATCTATCTCGTAGCTTCCAAAATCAGTCAGGCCATCAAGTGTGATGAACCCTGCCTTCCAGCTAATAACGGAGGCACCTCTTCTGCCATCCCCATGTCCTATGATGTAGTTCAAAGTACAGAGTGGCTACTTGCCTGTTACCATCCCCCACTGGGGCCTACCCATAAGGGAACACTGCGCTTAGCACAACCTTTCTGCTGGAAAAGCATTCTCCGTCCTGGCACTGCCTCCCATCCTGGGAATTAGCACTTGCTGAGGCCTCCCGGTTGGGTAACTCCACCTCCCAGCTGACCAAGATAGTGTTCTGCCCTATCTGCCCCTCCCACCACAAAACAGCCGAACTTATGGCGGAGCTTGGAAGAGTGGGTGGGGGGCGGGATTGGCCTCAGTCAGCCTCTGGGCTCTTCAAATGTGGCTATCCCACACACTGTTTCTCTGCTGTGGTATATGCTGTTCACCTCAGCACTTTGTTTCAGTGTATGTGCTGGCTCATGCCCATCCACCACTGTTCTAGTCAGCTACAGCTGCTCTGAAAGAAATACTACCAGTGGGTGGCTTTAACAAAGGAAAGTTTATTCTTACACAGCCCTGTAGGCTACAAGTCCAAATTGAGGATGTCTGCTCCAGGGGAAGGCATTCCCCCATGTCGGCTCCAGAGCAAAGTCTGGTATTGCATCAGTCTTTGTGGAGGGAGCATCTTGTTGCAGGAACCTCAGGTCTCAAGGACACACTTTTCTCCTGGTACTGCTTTCTTGATGCTGTGAGCTCCCCTATTCTCTGCTTGCTTTCCTTTCCTTTTACCTCTTGTAGGATGAAAGGATTAAGGGTGGTGCAAGCCATACTCCAGGGAAACTCCCTTTACAATGGAGCAGGGAGATGATCTTATGAAGGAATTTAGAGTCTCACCCTAATCCTTTAACATACGGCATAGGAAAAATCACAAGATGCAGGACAATCATAAAATGCAGGGAATCATGGCTCAGCCACCTGGCTACACATATGTTTGGGTGGCCACTATTCAATCCATGACATCCCACTCTTCCACCATGAAACATCAGAATTTATGACGGAGCTGCCTAAAGAGAGGGTAGAGACACTGTGTTGCTCTCGGTGTGCTGCCAGGCTCTCAAAATGTGGCTATGTCACACACTGTCTCTCCGCTGCGGCACATGCTGTTCACTTCAGCACTTTCTTTCAGCCTCTGTGTTGGCTCATGCCCATCCCCCGCCTACTGGCCAATTAAAAGAAAAACAGTTAAAAGCACCAATATCTTCAGTCTGTGCAAATGGGGGTCAGTGAGAGAGGACGTTTCCTCTGTAGGCCATGTAGTCGAAACTGACAGCCCTATGCCGCGTCCTAAGGCCCACTGGGTGTCCTGAAATCTCTGTTCAATTACCAATCTAGGCCTTAGTTTTCAGAGGCAGATAAGGAGACATGTGTTTAGTCTGCCTTCTTGACTCTGTCCTCCAATTTGAACTTCTTAGGGAAGCTCCAAATTGCTTTCCAAAGTGGTTGTACCATTTTACATCCCTTCCAGCAGTGTGAAAGGGTTCCAGTCTTTCCACAACCTCTCCGACATTTATTAGTTTGTGTTTTTTGGATTAATGACAGCATCATCTGGGTGAGATATTATCTCCTTGTAGTTTTGATTTGGATTTCTCTATTGGCTAATGTTTTTTTTTTTTTTTTCTTTTTATTGGCTAAGGACCATGTGCTTTTACTCATTCATCTCTTAGCTGCCTGCGTGTCGTCTCTGGTGAAGTGCATCTTTATATTTTTTGCTCATTTTTAAAAAATTTTATTATTTGTGGTTTTCTTGTAGAGAGTTTGTTGTACTTTCTAGATTATGGAGGGTAGGTATTGAACAGATCCGTAGTAGTCAAACTATTTTTCTCTGTTCTGTAGGTAGCCGTTTTACTCTTTCGCTAAAGTCTTTGGGTGAACATAAATGTTTGATGTTTATCAGTTTCTAGTTATCTGATTTCTCTACTGGCACTTATGCATTGTAAGTAATACTTTGTAATCTGTTTATGCCCTGTATTTGGGCTTCCAGCATTTTCCCTATCTTTTCTGCCATGATCTTTCATGGTTTAGATTTGATATTTAGTTCTTTGATCCATTATGAATTAGTTTCTGAGCATGGTGTCAGATATGGCTCTTGTTCCTTTTTTTTTTCAGTTATGCAAACACCGTTTGTTAATGAGACTGTCTTTCCCCATATCATGGCTTTTGGGCCTTTGTCAAAAGTCAGCTGTTCCTAGGTGGATGATGTTATTTCTGGATTCTCTATTTTGTTCCTTTGGTCTATAGGTATGATTTTATACCAGTCCCATGCTGTTTGACTACTGTGGCAGTGTAATAAGTTCTAAGGTCAGGTTATGAGGCTTCCCACTTTGTTCTTCTTCAGTAGTGCTGTAACTTCTGAGGCTTCTTCTGGTGCCAAAGGAAGTTGGTGATTTCTTTCTCCATTTCATTAAAAAGATGACATAGGAATTTTTATTGGAATTACATGGTTTGTATACAACACTTTGGGGAGAACTTATATTTTCACAGTGTTAAGGCTTCCTATCCATGAGCAAGGCAGGTTTCTCTAATTATGGAGGTCTCGTTTGGTTTCTTGCAATAGGGTCTTGTAATTCTCTTGGTCTAGGTCTCCTGCATCTCTGGTTAGATTCATTCCTAGGCATTTTATCTTCTTGGGGACTACTGTAAATGGCATTGATTTGGTGGTTTCCTCTTTGACGGTCTCCTTGTTGGTGTAAAGGAATGCTACTGATTTATTTATATCTATCTTATATCCTGAAACTTTGCTGAATTCTTCTATTAGTTCCAGTAATTTTTTTTTTTTTTATAGATTCTTTAGGGTTGTTTGCTACTTCTGCTAACCAAAAAGGTCGGCAGTCCAAACTTGCCAGGTGGTTCTTGCAAAGTCTGCAGCGCCCTTCTACTCTGTCCTATAGAGTCACCATGAGTTGGAATCAACTCAGTGGCATTGGGTTTGCTTTGCTCCATTAGGGTTTTCTGTGTATAAGATCACATCATCTGCAAATAGAGATACTTTCACTTCTTCTTTCTGATGTGGATGCCCTGTATTTCTTCATCTTGTTTGATTGGTCTCGCTCGAACCTCCAGCACAAAGTTGAATAAAGTGGTGACAATGAGCCTCCTTGTGTGGTTCCTGTCCTCAGAGGGAATTCCCTCAGTCTGTCTCCATTCAAGATGATGTTGGCTGATGCCTAATTATGTTGAGGCATTTCAGTTCTATTCCTATTTTGCTGAGAAATTTTAACATGAATGGGTGTTGGACTGTGTCCAATGTCTTTTCTGTGTCAGTTGATAAAACCAAGGGACTTAAAGCTAGTTTGTTGAAAAGATTAAATAACAACAACAACAACAACAACAAAGTGTTGTTCATACAGTCCAAAGGAAAACAGAAGAGGAAGTAAATAAAACAAATAAGAATTGAAATGGGTGCTATCAAAACAGATACAACTGAAGTTAAACCAACAAAAAAACATAACAGAATAGTATGAGAAATGGTGCTCTAAGGAATTTGAAAATCTAGTGAAAATGGATGAATTGCTATAAACACACTACACACCTAAACTGGCACTAACGTAAGTAGAACAGCTAAATAAACCCACAGCGAAAGAAGAGACTGAAATGGTATTTTAAAAACTCCCAAACAATAAAAGCCCTGGCCCTGATAGCTTCACTGCAAAATTCTACCAAATGTTCAGAGAAGAGTTAACCCCATTATTACTAATGGTATTACAGTCCATAGAAAAGCATGGCAAACTCCCATACCCCTTCTATAAAGGCTGATAGCCTTGATACGAAAACCAGGTAAGGCAAGCCAAGTGCCATCGAATCAGAACCGACTCATAGACACCACTAAAAAGGAAAACTACAGACCCATATCTATCATGAACTTAGATGTGAAAATTCTCAACAAAATTCTAACTAATAGAATGCAACAACACAGGAAAAAATAATTCACCATGACCAAGTGGTATTCATACTAGGGACCTTGGGATGGATAACTGCTAGAAAAACAATCAGTATAGTCAACCCCATAAGTAAGGGAAAGGACAAGAACTGCTTCACTTTAAGAACTGATAGAGAAAAGGCATTTGAAAAAGTCCAATAGCCATTTGTGTTGCGACATCATCCTAATTGGAGAGAGTTTGAAAGCATTACCTTTGAGAATGAGAACCAGACAAGGATACCCTTTGTGACCACAGTCACTCAGCACTGTCCTGGAGGTTTTTGCCAGAACAATTAGGCTAGAAAAAGAAATAAAGGGCGTTAAATTGGTAATAAAAAAGCAAAAGTATCACTGTTTGCAGATGACATGATCATCTACCCAGGAAACCAAAAAGAAGAAAAAGAAAATCCAAAGTACTGGTACTAGTAGAAGAGTTCAGGACAGAAGATAAGCACACAATAATCAGTTGTATTCCTTTACCCTGACAAAGAAAACGTGAAAGAGGAGACCACCGAATCAATGCCACTTACAATAGGCGCCAAGAAGGTGAAATGCTTAGAAATAAATCTAAACAACGACATAAAACACCGCTAGAAAGAAAACTACGAGGCACTACAGCGAGAAACCGAAGACCAAAGAGACCTGTGTAAATGGAGAAACCTGCCTTTCTCACGGCTAGGAAGACTCAACGTTGTGAAAGTCTCTGTTCTACCCCAAGTGATCTATGGCTACAGTACAATCCCAACACAGCATCCAATGGCAGTTTTTCATTAGATGGAGAAACAAATCACCAATTTTATTCTGAAGTGGAAGAAGCCCTGGATAAGTAAAACATTACTGAAGAAGAAAAACGAAGTGGCAGGCCTTACACTAACTGACTCAGAACCAATTACACTGTCGTGGTAGTCAAAACAGCCAGATACTGGTACAACAACAAATACATAGACCAATGGAAGAGAACTGAGAATCAAGACATAAAACCCTCCAGCTACGAGCAGCTGAAATTTCACAAAGACCCAAAGTCCAAAAATTGGGGAAAAGGCAGTCTCTTTAAGAAATGGTGTTGCTATAGCTGGATATCCATCTGCCAAAAAATGAAACACCACCCACATTTCACACCATGCACAGCAACGGACTGAAAACGGATGGATGAGCTGCATATCAAATTGAAAACCTTAAAGGTCATGGAAAAAAAATAGAGGCAACATTGCAAGCCTAATACATGACATAAACAAAATACAAAACATTACTAACAATGCACAGACTGCAGAAGAGAAACTGGATTGCAGGAAGCTCCTAAAAGTCAAACACTTATGCCCGTCCCATAAACAAAATACAAAACATTACTAAGAATGCACAGACTGCAGAAGAGAAACTGGAATGTGGGAAGCTCCTAAAAGTCAAACACTTATGCCCGTCCCATAAACAGAATGCAAAACATTACTAACAATGCACAGACTGCAGAAGAGAAACTGGATTGTGGGAAGCTCCTAAAAGTCAAACACTTATGCCCATACGGAGACTTCACCCAAAGAGTGAGAAGACAACCCGAAGACCGGGAAAATAATTTGGCCATGATAAGTCCAACCAGGGCCTAATTTCCCACATCTCTAAGATACTGCAAAACCTCAACAACAAAAATATACACATCCAAAAGCCAAGTGCCGTTGAGTGGGATCTGACTCATGGCGACCCTATCCCGGCTGAAAAATGGGCAAAGGATATGAACAGGCAATTTACTCAATAAAATATCCAGGCAGCTAACAGATACCTGAGGAAATGCTCCTGATCAACAGCTGTTACAGAAATGTGAATGAAAACTACAGTGAGATACCATTTCACCCCAAGGAGGATGGCATTAATCCAAAAAACACAAAATGACAAATGTTGGAGAGTCTATGGCAAGACTAGAATACTTATACCCTGCTGTAGGGAACGTAAGAAGTTACAACCACTTTGGAATTTGACTGGGCACTTTCTTAAACGCTAGATAGATATACCATACAATCCAGTAATCACCCTTCTTGGACTATGTACTGGACAATAAGAGATATCACCTGAATAGATACAGGCACAGCAATGTTGATTGCAGTCCTGTCCACCGTAACAAAAATGTGCTCCATTAAGTATCCCATCAAATAATGGATGGAGAGTTAGACTATGGTATATTCACACAGTGGAACTCAATGCAATGGTAAAGAGCAACAAGGAATTTGGGGAAACATCTCATAACATGGAGGAATCTGGAAGGCATTTTGCTGACTGAAATTAGGAAGTTGCAAAAGGCCTAATATTGCATAAGATGACTATTACATGGAATTAATGAAAGCGTTAAACCCAGAAGAATATACTGTCTGATGGTTAAGCAGGTGGGGAAGTAGGGAGGGAGAGAGGTACTCACTAATTAGATAGTAGACAAAAAACGTTTTACGTGAAGGGAGGGACCACACACAGTAGAGAATTCAGCATACTAGGACTACACAGAAAGCTGAGAAGTTTCTTAAATACAACCAAACTGTTTCAGGGAGAGAGTGACAGGGGCAGATGTTTGAGATCATGTTTTCAGGAGACATCTAGATCAACAGGCTGAAAACAGTTGTTATTTCTTCTGTAATGTTTTATTGTGCTTTACAAGAAAGTTTACAATGCAAACTGATTTGTCATACAAAACCTTGTGCACACACACCGCTGTGTAACTACTGCTCTCCCCACACTGTGACAGCACACTTCTCTTTTCTACATTGTGTTTTTTGTGTTCATTTAACTACCTCCTGGTCCCATCCTACCTCTATTTCTTGTGTGATCTTTCCCAGATTACCTAATTTCATTGATGTTGACAAGCATTAATTCATGTAAAATCATTGTTTATAGTTCCTGACAGGCACAAAGTAGGGACTCCTTAGTTTTATTATTTGTGTAGTATTTTCCTTGTACTCACTCCACTATATGCAGGGTCTGGCTCACCCTGAAGTGATGACTTAGACCTATGGGAGAAGAGAGCTTTTAATCATTAATGTGTGACTTGCCCAAACAGGATCTAATTCCCAGTCAGCTAGGTTTTGAAACCACTAGAGTGAGTCAAGAAAGAACATTTATGTGAAATTCCTTACCATTTTAACCCCACCTGAGAAGCCTTGATGATGCGGTGGTTCAAGTACTCAGCCACTCACAGAAAGATCAGCAGTTCCAATCAACCCACTGTTCTGTGAGAGAAAGCTGTGACAGTCTGCTTCTGTAAGGATTGGAGGGTTGGTATTGCTATGTGGCAGTTCTACTGTGTCCTGTAGGCTCTCTATCAGTTGGAATGAACTCGGGCAATGGGTTTGGTTTGGTTTGAAGAATCTAGATTGTTAAGGGTAGAGTAAGGTTGGATCTTTCTGTGCTTCTACTGGTTTATTTGGTGGGAGGGTCCATGAGAAAGAGGGAAAATTAGAGACGGAGGATACACCAAAGATTGTTTAAATGGAGGTGCTGGAATAGGAAAAGGCACAAAGAAGGAAAAAGAAGAGAGAGAGGAGATCTTTCAGCTGGTGTGGCTGTTGCAACTGTTTCCTTAGATAAGGAGTAAATCATTCCTCTTGGTCTTTTCTCCTAGTAGTGTGTTGTTTCTTCCCAGAAGTTTTGAACAGTCTTCCAATCAAGATACACCATTCTTTTCAAACTTCCTCCAGTCTCAACATGTAAACTATGACATCGTCACACTATAAATGTGATATATTACAGTAGTGATAGCACTTTGAGATGGAGAAGAAGTTAAGGAGATATACAGAACTTTAGGATTGGTTTAAACATAGAGCATTAAGTGGGAATCAAGGGGTAGCAACAAAGCAAACTAACAATACTACACATCAAACGAAGAAACATAATACACTGTCTCAACAGACACAAAATCAACATTGAAAAGGATGAAAAGAAAACCATAAGTAAAAAGACCCACAATAGAATATTAAGTGTAACAAAGAAAACATCAACAACACAAAAATAAAGGCACCTTGGCTTAAATGACAACGCTGAATACACATGTATCAGTAATTACACTGAGTGTAAATGGATTGAATACTCCAATAAAGAGAGAGAAAGTACCAGGATAGATCAAAAAACATTGATCTATCTTTATTCTGCTTACAAGAAACAAAGTGTAGACTCAAAGATATGGACAAACCAAAAATCAAAGGAGGGAAAAATATATACCAAACTTCCAACATACAAAGAAGAGCAGGAGTGGCAATACTAACCTCAGATAAACTAGATTTTAAAGTAAAATCTACCATAATGGATGACAATGTTCAGTAATTATTGACGAAAGGTTCAATACATAAGGAGATTATAACAATATTAAATATGTATGCACCCAATAACAGAGTATCTAAATACATTGAACAAATGCTGGCAACATTGAAAAATGAGATAGATCACTCCAAAATAATACGAGACTTCAACACTCCACTTTCAGTAATGAACGGATCATCCAGAAAAATGTTCAGTAAAGGCACAGATCTTACGCAACAATCAACCAACTAACCCTCACTGACATGTACAGAATCTTTTACTTAACAACAGATAAGTACACTTCTTTAATAGTGCACACAGAACATTCTCAAAAATAGACCACCCATTTGTCCATAAAATGAGTCTCAACAAAATCCAAATCACTGAATTTTTCAAAGCATCTTCTCAGATCAGAAAGCCATGAAAGTTGAAATCAGCGTCAGAGAAGACATGGGTTCAAATTCAAACTCATGGAAGCTGAACAGCACCTTGCTCAAAAATGCATGGGCTATAGAAGAAGGCAAGAATGAAACACAGAAATTGATGGAATCAAACGAGAATGAAAACACACCCTACCAGAACCTATGGGATACAGTAAAAATGGTGCTCAGAGGTCAGTTTGTCTCTAGAAATGTAGACGTCTGGAATGAAGAAAGGGTCCATACTAAAGAATTAACCCTACAGCTTGAACAAGTAGGGAGGAAAAAAAAAAAACCCTCGGGTACCAGAAGAAAACAGATAATAAAAATTAGAAACGAATTAAACAAATTAGAGAATGCAATGCATTGAAAAAAAAAAAAGCTGGCTTTTTTATAAAACATCAACAAAAGTATAAACCATTGGCTAAACTTGCAAAAGAAAAATACGAGATTGGGGTGGAGTTAAGGTGACAGACTAAACGCTTGTCTCCCTAAATCCCTCTGGAAACCAAAGCACGATATGATAGTTAAACAGAGCCTTCTGGACACCTGGGATGCAGCATAGGGCTGTTAATTTGGACTTCATATCACTGAACGCAAAACCTCCTCTTTTTCACTCACCCCGCTCTCGGCGAGCACAGGCTTGCACAGACCGAAGATAACTTACCGTTTCGATTTTTCTTTTTCCTCTGTCTTGGCCGGCAGGAAGAACTGAAGTTGACTAGCTGCTGGTCTCAGACGCACTTCTGGTGGGACTGGCAATCGTAATTGCCAGGTTCTGAGAGCCTGACTTTGGAATCTATACACCTCGGCTCCTCAGGCCTATTGGGAAACGGCGAAGCCCAGGCAAATGCCCGGCCGAACTTGGTTCTTAAGCTTGGAGGTGGCTCCTGCTGGGAGGAGAGTGCTTTTCTAGCAGGGAGGTGATGTTTTGCACAGTGTCGCCTGGGGCTCGGGTGCAGCGGCAGAGGCTGTGGACTCTGGGCATTTTGGCACTCATGGCCTCTCTATCCACCAGGAGCCTGGTCCTGGCAGTCTGGCAAGCTTACTTGGGATGCCATCTTGTTTTGCTGGCAGGGGGAGTCATCCATACGAAAGCCTCAGGTGGACCTAGTTCCTGGGCTGTGAGGCAGTTCCTAACAAGAAGAGGTTGCTTTTCCAACAGAAAAGCAGAGCTATACACAATATTGCCTACAGCTGGGGCCTGACAGCACAGGCCAGCAGGCCAGTAGCTTTTCTGTATTTTGAGCTAGTTTATAATATCGGGTGCTCAATATAGAGGTGCTTACTTTGCCATCTGGGAAGAGGGACATATATACCTGAAAACCTGACTGACTTTGGAAGGTGCCAAGTACTTTTTACTTCTCATCTTAAGACAGTCTAGAGAAACAATGGTGGTACATTGTTACTGCATCTCTTCCAGCCTCTACTGACCTACATGATGCCTAAAAGACAGCAAACATTGGAGAGGGCGGTAACCCGGAAGTCAACAGTGGCATCAGAAGGCCTCCGAAAGAAACCACCTCAGAACTTCCCAGACAAAGAAGCTTTTATGAAACTATCAGAAGGTGAATACAAAAGGATTATATAGAGAGCCCTACTATGCCTTACACAAAATGCAGCAGAGGAAAACGAAAAACTAAGCAAGCTGTTTGATCTGATGGAATATCAGTACTCTGAAATCCAACAGATCAGAAACAAGATCAAAGGCATACAAACTTCAATTCAAAGTCAAGAAAACAGAATGGAACAAATGGAAAACAGAATTTCTGATTTGGAAGACAGAGCTACTGACTCCAACATCTATGTGGAGAAATAAGAAAAAAGAAACAAGGAAAATGAAGAAGCGTTAAGAAGCATGTGGGACTCTATTAAGAACAATCTACCATTAACTGGAGTTCCTGAACAGGGCGAGACACCTGAGAACACAGAGTATTGTGGCTGAGCTGCTGACAGAAAACTTCCCAGAAATTATGAAAGAAGGGGATACAGATATCCAAGACATGTATCGAACACCGCTCAAAATAGATCTCAATAGAAAGCCTCCAAGACATATTATAATGAAGCTCAACAAAATGGAACATAAGCAGACACTCTTAAAGGCAGCAAGACTCAAAGCGAACCTAACATTCAGAGGTTAACCCTGTAGGCTTTCATCAGATTTCTCTGCAGAAACGATGCTGGCATGGAGACAGTGACATGACACATTCAAAGCCTTGAAGGAGAAGAACTTCCAACCAAAAATTATATAGCCTGCAAAACTATCTTTTAATATGAAAATGAAATGAAGACATTCACAGATAAACAGAAACTCAGAGTTTTGTTAAAAACCAAACCAAAACTACAAGAAATACCGAAAGAATCTCTTGGCTTCAAAGAACAAAACTGCTAACTCCATATTTTAGAAGAACACATTATCCAGAATCCTACACAGTTTGGGAAGGCTCCAAACACAATCAAAGCTATAATAGTGAAGGAAACGATCTAGTGATCATTTCATGTAAACTATCATATCATCATATTAAAAAGAAGGATGTACTATAGTCATTATAGTCCTTCAAGATGGAGAGGAAGTTGACAAGACTGGTAGCAATGAAAATTGGGTTTTTATATAGTTTATTAAGCGGGATCATAGGGGCATCTGTAAAGCACAATCGACAAGTAACAGCTCATATCAAGAAATGTAATACGGGAGTCTCAACAACCACAACACCAAGCCTGAGAAAGGTGAAAAATCAACTCACAAAGAAGAAGGTCACAGAACAGATTAAAAGAACAACAGAGAAAACATCAACACAAAAATAAACATATCACAATGGCAGCAGTGAACACATACCTATCAATAATTACATTTAATGTGAATGATGTGAATGTTCCAGTAAAGAGACATCGAGTGACATCTTGGATCAAAAGACATGACCCATCTCTATGTTGCCTACAAGAAACTCACCTTAGACCTAAAGATATGAAAAAAGTGAAATGAAAGGATGGAAGAATGTATATCAAGCCAACAATGAACAAAGAAGAGCATGTGTGGCAATTCTAATCTTAGATAAAATCAATTTTAATGTAAAATTCACTATCGTGGACAAGGATGAACACTATTTATTACTGAAAGGTTCAATAGACAAGCAGGACTTAACAATATTAAATACTTATGTACCTAATATTAGAGTACCTAAATTTGTCAAAGAAACACTGACTACACTCAAAAAGGAGATAGATCACTCTGCAATAGTAGTAGGAGATTTCAACACTCCACTCTGAATATTTGACAGATCCTCTAGAAAAAGGTTCAATAAAGATACAGAAGACCTTATTGCCACAATTAACCATCTAGACCTAATCGACATATACAGAACTTTCTACCCATCAGCAGATAACTACACCTTCTTCTCCAGTGCATATGGAACATTCTCTAGAATAGACCATGTGTTAGGACATAAAGCAATTCTCAACAGAATCCATACCATTGAATTAATGCAAAGTGGCTTCTTAGATCATAAAGCCATAAAAACCTAATTCAATAGAAGAAAAAATGTAAATAGAAAGTGGAACTCATGGAAACTGAACAACACCTTGCTCAAAAAACCATGGGTTATAGAAGAAATCAAGGATGAAATAAAGAAATTTATGGATTCCAATGAGAACAAAAATACTTCCTACCAGAACCTATGGGATATAGCCAAAACAGTGCACAGAGGTCAGTTTATCTCCATAAATGCACACATCTGGAAGGAAGAAAGAAACCAAATCAAATAATTGACCCTACACTTTGAAGAAGTAGAGAGAGAACAACAGAGGAGCCCCTCAGGCATGAGAATAAAACAGAACATAAGCATCAGAGCAGAACTAAATGAATTAGAAAACAGAAGAAAAATTGAAAAAATTGAAAAGACCAAAAGCTGGTTTTTTGAAAAGATCAGCAAAATTGACAAACCATTGACTAAATTTACTAAAGAAAAACAGGAAAGGAAACAAATAACCCAAATAAGAAATGAGAGGGGAGTTGTCACAACAGATCCAGCAGAAATAAAAAATATCATAACTGAATACTATGAAAGACTGTATTCTAACAAATTTGAAAACCTAGAGGAAATGGACATATTCCTTGATTCATATCACCTACCAAAATTATCACAAGATGAAGCAGAACAACTTTATAAACCCATCACAAAGGAAGAGATTGAAAAAATCATCAGAAAAATGCCAACCAAAAAACCCCGGGCCCAGATGGCTTCACAGCAGAATTCTACCAAGCTTTCAGAGAAGAGTTATCTCCAATACTACTGATACTATTTCGTAGTATGGACAGGGATGGAATACTCCCAAATTTATTCCATGAAGCCAGCATAACCCAGATACCAAAACCGGAAAAAGACTCAACAAAAAAGGAGAATTACAGACCAATATCACTCATGAATCTAGATGCAAAAGTCTTCAACAAAATTCTTGCCAATAGAATACAACAACATATCAAAAAATTAATCCATCCTGCCCAAGTTGGATTGATACCCGGGATACAAGGCAGGTTCAACATCAGAAAAACAACTAATGTGATCAAGCACATAAATACCACAAAAGACAAGAATCACCTGATCTTGTCTATTGATGCAGAAAAGGCATTTGATGAAGTTCAACACCCATTCATGCTAAAAAATATCAGTCAAGTTGGAATAGATGGCCAATTTCTCAATGCAGTAAGGGCCATTTCTACAAAGCCAACTGCCTCCATCATCTTGAATGGAGAGAGACTGAAACAGGTTCCCTTAAGAACAGGAACTAGACAAGGATGTCTACTCTCACCTCTCCTATTCAACATTGTTCTAGAAGTTCTAGCCAGAGCAATGAGACAAGACCAAGAAATAAAGGGCATCTGTATTAGCACAGAAGAACTAAAAATCTCCCTATTTGCAGACGATATGATTGTATATGCAGAGAATCCCAAAGAATCCATAAGTAAACTACTCAAGCTGATAGAGGAGTTCGGCAAAGACTCAGGATACAAGATAAACATAAGTAAATCAGTAGGATTCCTTTATACCAACAACGAGATTATTAAGGAAGAAATCACCAAGTCAATACCATTTACTATATCCCCTAAGAAGATAAAGTACCTAGAAATAAATCTAACTGAAGAAATAACAGGCCTTCACAAAGAGAACTACAAACTTGTACTACAAGAAACTAAGAGAGAGTTACGTAAATGGAGAAACCGACCCTGGTCATGGACAGGAAGACTTAACATTGTGAAAATGTCTATTTTACTTAAAGTAATCTACTTATATAATGCAATCCCAATAGAAGTTCCAGTGACACTTTTTAATGAGATGGAGGAACAAATTATCAAATTTGTCTGGAAATAAAAGGAGTCCCAGATAAGTAAAGCATTACTAAAGAAGAAGAACACACTGGGAGGCCTCTCATTACCCGACCTTAGAACCTATTAAACTATCACAGAAGTCAAAACACCCTGGTACTGGTACAAAAACAGACAGATAGATCAGTGGAACAGAATCGAGATCCCAGAGCTGACATCATCTGCCTATGAACAGTTGATATTCGACAAAAGCCCTAAGACATTAAACTGAGGTAAAAACAATCTCCTCAACAAATGGTGCTGGCAAAATTGGATGTCCATCTGCACTACACTGGCACACGACCCATATCTTACACCTTACACAAAAACTAACTCAAACAGGATAAAAGACCTAAATATCAAATCTAAAATGATAAAGGTCATCCAATAAAAATTGCGAACAACAATGAAAGGTTTAATGCACAACATAGACAGACTTCAAAATCTGTCAAACCACAAACAACAGATAAGAAAATAGATAGATGGGAACTACTAAGAATCAATCACTTTTGCTCATCCAAAGACTTTATTAATAGAATTAAAAGGCCACCTACAGAATGGGTAAAAATATTTGGCAACACTATTTCAGACCAATGCCTGATTTCCATACTCTATAAGGTACTACAAAATATCAATAAGAAAAAGATAAATCATCCAATTAAGTGATGGGCAAAGGAGATAGACAGACACTTCTCTAAAGAGGGCATCCAGGCAGCCAAAAAACACATGTGGACATAATCATGATCATTAACTATTAAAGAAATTCAAATCAAAATGACAATGAGATACCATCTCACCCCAACAAGGTTGGTCATGATCCAAAAAATGCAAAACACTAAATGCTGGAGAGGCTGTGGAGAGATTTGAACTCTCCTACACTGTTGGCGGGATTGAAAAATGGTCCAACCTCTTTGGAAAGCAATCTGGCACTACCTTAAAATAATGGATATAGATAGACCGTTTGACTCAGTAGTTCCACTGCTTGGAATATATCCTATAGAATCAAGGTCATTCAAACCAACTGATACATGCACACGAATGTTTATTGCAGCACAGTCCTCAATAGCAAAATGATAGAATCAACCCAGATGCCCAACAACAGAGGAATGGATAGGTAAACTATGGTATATATACTCAATGGAACACCATGCAATGATAAAGAACAATGATGATTGCAGGAAACATCTCTTAACCTGGTTTCAACTGGAAGATATTATGCTGAGTGAAATTAGTCAGCGGCCAAAGGACAAATGTTGTATGAGACCCATGGTACAGAGACTTAAAGATAGACTTATGTACAGAAGACAAGACTGACAGTTACAAGGGCAAGGGAAGGGGAAAGCCTTGATCATAGATTAGATAGCTGGTAGAAACTTTGTTAGGTGAAAGTAGCGACAGCACACAGTAGAAAGTAGATCATCTTAACTGGACTTTGCCATAAACTGAAAGCTCTTCTAATCTCAACCCAAAATTGGAAGGATAGAGTAGCAGGTGTGGGGTCTGGGGACCATGATCGCGGGGGACATCAAAGTCAACTGATGTATTTAGCCTATTGGTAAGAGAGTCTTCTGCACCCCATATTGGTGAGTGACGTTGGGGTCTTAAAAGCCAGCAAGCTACCGTATGAGATACACCAAATGTTCCCAACTCAGCCGGAACAGATAATCACCAAGAACACCAAAGACACAAGGGAAAAAGAGCCCAGTGGACAGAGGAACCCATTTAATGGGAGACTATATCAACATGTGACCAGAAGAACCACATGGTGCCTGGCCACCATCAAAGACAGCCGTGATGAGGCACACAATGTTGAGTCCCCGTGGCAACATGAGACAAAGAGGGGTGCAGCTCAAGATCTCTACTAAAAGAAAACTGATGGTCCTACAGCCCAAGGGATTCCCTGGGAGCATAGCCGTCATCCTGCTGCTGCCCCTGTCTAGACAACACTACTGAGGTTAACTCTTCAGACAAAAAGGGACTAGACTCGGTTACGCAATGTGAGCACATGGTGGGTGTACTATTTGGTTCTATACATTTATAGGTCTTGAAGGAGGTGTTTCATTTTCTTCCTTGATTATGCAGCAAAATGGATGTATTTCTATTTCTTCAGCTTGGAAAAATGTCTCACTATACATGGTGAATGGCAGCCCTTACAATGAATGGGATAAATGCAGTATTTGCCCACCTTGTGTCTCCAGAATGGCTGGTATGAAGTACAAAGATAAGCCAAGGAAGACATATTGTTGAGGTTCTCATGAACTCAGGAGGATTTGGGCGTTAAATTGGAGGTGTAGTGACAGGCTGAGAAAACAATACACCATGTGAGATTTCAGCCAGGATTGCTGAAAGATGACTGTTTCTTGATACAAGATTTATAAAGCCATGATCGTACTCATCATGAGTGTGAGACCTGAGAGTAAATTTGTACCACGTGATTCTTTATCTGGCAGCCCCACTAAGGAATCCAGAGCTCACATCTCTCTAATACATCATGAAAACCAGCAAACAAATACACAGTCCACTCAGCTGACCTTTTGGAAGTAGGGAATAGCTGTAGTTCTTCAGCAAAAAGAACTGGGCAGAGAAGAGCTAATGGAAGCACCCAGGGAATAGAAGTCTTCTTTTCCTGATCCTCATCGAGGGGGTAACTTTCTCAGAACCTCTTTGGGAATCCCTGAATTCTAATTTTTGACCTATGGTAACAGTGGAGAAGTCAGCATCCTTCCTTTTGGTGATCCACCTTATCCCCCTTTCAGACTGATCTTGTTTAGTTACATGATTTGCAGTGTTCATTCACCTCAGGCTTATCCAGTCAGAGGGCTTGATCTTCTGACATGTTGACTGGTCCAGGAATGGGCACAGCATAAGAAAGGAGGCAAATATAGTTATCCACAAATCATTTCTCAGAGGCTTTGGGGATGATACTTTCTCTTAGTTGGCTCTATGTAGGACACTGGTTTGGGTCTGTGAACTATCACCTTGTGTTAATCTAGATAAAGTTTGTTAAATAATTAAGTGAAGCCTAACTGAAAAATGACAAGAGAGAAACACAGAGAGTCCTGATGATATGATCTCAACCTGGATCTAGCTCAGCCTGAAGCCAAGGTCATCTGTTCTAATTTTCAGGGTATATTATTCAATGGCCTTTTAGTATAAGCTTGTTTGATTTGGATTTCTGTTACCTGCAACTGAGAGTCTAAAGGAATGTTGATTCTGGAAACTTTCATATTTTTTACTAAGTCCAGAGAAAGAGGTTGATCTCAATAGGTAGAGCAGAAACATGGAGCTGTATTTTTTTCTTTTTTATCAAAACAGGAATATCTAATAGTACTAATGACAACAGTTGTCACCAAATTCAGTGGGTGGTTAAAGGGAGGTGCTGAATGACCTCCAAAGGCATTGTCTGACTGGAGAAAAGGAGACATGCAGAGGATCAACGGAAGCATTTTGGGGGGAGCCAAAACTGGCATCTTGAACAGTAGAGAAAATATTTACGAACATTTGGAAAGGTAAGGTCAACTACAGACTAAAAGAAGCAAATATGAATTGTATAGGAGCAGGAACAGATGAAAACAAGAAGCAAATAGAAATAACTAATAAGTTAGAAGTAATATCAAAAGTTTAAAGTCGAGTATATTAGCTGTCACACTACATATAAATGGATTGTAGTTTTTCAGTAAAAGATAATGACTGTCAGTGGGATGAAAGCAACAAAATCCAGTGATACATTTTTGTAGCATTTAGCTAATAATAGCCAAGCCAAGAACGAAAATTAAAAAATCAAACTGTTTGCCATCAAGTTGATTGCAGCTTATGGGGTAACTCCATGTGTTACACACTGGAATTGCTCCATAGGGTTTCTGTGGCCATAATCTTTCTTCTTCCTTTCTTATAAATTATGGTTGAAATATATCTACTAAAATTTTCATCAATGCAATAATTTCCAAATGTTCCATTTAGTGAGGTCGATTATATTCTTCATTTTGTGCAACCTTTGTTACTACCTGTCTTAGTCATCTAGTGCTGCTGTAAGACAAATACCCAAAGTGGATGGCTTTAGGAAAGAGAAGTCTATACTATCACAGTCCAGTAGGCTACAGGTCCGAATTCAGGCTTCAGGTGAATGCTTCCTCTCTCTGTGGGCTCTGGAGGAAAATCCTTGTGTTGTATCTCTCTTACGTTGGCCTGGAATTGTTTCAACGCAGAAACCTCATGTCTCAAGGTCATACTCTGCTCCTGGTGCTATTTTCTTGATGCTATGAGGTCCAAAACTTTCTCCTTGTCTCTTTATAAGGTAAAAGGTGGTTCAGGCTATAACCCAGAGAAACTCCCTTTACATTGGATTAGAGATATGACCTTAGAAAGGGTGTTATAATCTGACCCTAAGCCTCTTTAATATAAAATTACAATCACAACACGGAGGAGAACCACATAATGCAGGGAATCATCGCCCAGCCAAATCAGTACATGCATTTTTCGGAGGCCATAATTCAATATGTGACACCACCCCTTTTCAAATTATTCCACCACTATTTATGTAAATTCACTTTGTAATTTTTAGGGATGCAAATCATCAGGACTTTTTTTATGAAGTGCTGCTGGGTGGGTTTAAATCACCAACCTTGAGGTTAACAGTCAAGTGCAAGCTGCACCTTTCAGGGACCTAACAGTATCAGAAACTACCCCAAAACTCAGTGGATTTAAACAATAAATATTTGTCATGGTTCCCTTGTCTACGGACTGGCTACCTGACCTTGGCTGGGCTCACTCATGTGTGTATAGTCAGTTTGGGGTTGGGTCAGCATCTGTGTTCATCTTGGCTGGGCTGGATCATAATTTTGGAGGTTAGCTAGTTGTAAGCTGGTCCAGGATGCCCTTGGCTGTGATACCTGAACTTTGTTCCTTGTGGACTTAAATTTTTCTAAAGGCGAGTGGACCTTCTTCTAATGGCAGAGGTAGGGGGTCCAAGACAGTCAGTGGATGTGTGCATGGCCTCTTGAGGCCTAATATGCCTCTGTTACTAGCACATCATCACTTTGGTCCCATTGGTCAAAGCGAGCAACAAGGCCAATACAGACTCTAGGGGTAGGAAATAGATGCTAAGGCAGGAGAGATAAAGTCACACGATATGGAATGTGACTATAGAGAGGGGTGCAGAATCTGGCCCATATTGTAATCAGTCTGCTACAGCTATTTACCAAAATGACATTTAAAATAAAGCAATAAGGAGAAGTTGAAAAAGACGAGCACAGAAATTCCAGGGAAATTCCCTCTATAGTAGATTGTGTTGTCTGTAGATGACCATAAATGTATTTTCAATCCGAATATTCTTCCTACAATGAGAGGACACCAGTTTTCACACTGAGAGAGGGGTGGTGCGTGTCCATATGCTCTTCTTTTGAGTATGGGCTTATGTCTATAGTGGGAGTGACCCTGTGCCTTCTGAGGCTGAGTAATACAGGGTGATACCGCTTCCTCCTGATTCCACTGGGACCCAGCCACCATAGCTTGAGAAAGCCAGGGCAGCAGAGGGAGAGGCTGGCATGGAGAGGAACTGAGCCCATGGCCCATAGCTTTGCTGAGCTTCCAGCCAAAGGCTGCTATGGTTTGCCAGTCATGTGGGTGATCCATCTTGAAAGGAAAAATAACACAAGCCCTTCAAACCACTGAAAACCAAGACCTCATGGCAACAAAGAATTTCCTACATGGAGGATGTGCTAAGATCAAGAGAATATGAATGGATGGCCCTCTGGCACATGTGTTGTTTTGAGGCCACCTCATGTCCTTTTGACTTCATTTGAGTCCTTTAGAATTGTCATGGATTTAGAAGCAACAGTGTTTTCAAGGAAAATCAAACCAAAGGAGTTTTATGTATTGATTTGGCTGAAGTAGAAGCTAAAGGTGTCCCTGGGTAGTGCATGTGGTTTGTGAATGTCCACTTAACCTTACGATTGGCAGTTTGGACCCAGCAGCAAAGGAGACAAAAGCCTGGTGATCTTCTGCCTCAGAGGTTACAACCAAAACAGCCCTATGAAGCAGTTCTACTCTGTAGCACATGGGGTCACCATTAGTTGGAATCAACTCAAGGAAACAGGTTTGATCTTGGTTTTAGAGGCTCAAGGATAAAGGGAAGAGCAGGGAACACTTGGGGAAGGGAGTGGTCTCATCAGCACTGGCCCATGGAACTCATCTTTTGTCTCTAACTCCTCATCCAAAGATCTCTCTTAGGTTTTCTCCCTTGGATTTCTATAGAGTTTCCATGTGGTTCAGGAGAATGGCAACTTTTTAGAACATGTCACTCCCGCCATAGTTCAGAAAGAGAGAGAGATCAAGCAGGACATGAAAACTGCCTAAAAAAGCTGCCAGTCCAGCTTCCAGGTTGTACTCAATGTCAGTGTTTTGGGCCTCTTTAGTTTCTCTTGTCTGTTAGCAAGATCAGTCCTTAGAACTGTTTTCTGATCTCCACTGCCCCTCTGTGCAAGTACTATTGAAGAAGGTGAGCAGGGCAGTGCGTCAGATATATCACAGGTAGCCACTGTTAGCTGCACAAACTTAGGCTTTGGAATCTCCATGGCTGAATGTGGGTCATGACTGCAGAGTGTGCAAATGTGTGTGTTTGGAAGCACAAACAAGGCCGTATTCTATGCAACGTTCATCCAGTGTTCGTCTTACAAACAGCATGTCTTGACCATCTTTCCATGTCAATGCATACAACTTAGCCCCATTTTTTAGTAGACTGAATATATTCTGCTTTGTGGCCACACTGAAATTCACTCAGCCAATATCCCGAGTGTAGAAGTGTAGATCATTTCCAGCTGTTTTCTTTCTCAAACAATGCTACAGTAAATTCCTTGCCCATCATTGTGGCTCAAGGAGAATAGCTGTTAGATTGTCTGTCCTCTAAAAGTTATATTTCAGTAGTTCATTTATTAAGTTGATTTGTTCTCTGACTCTTCCTTGAAAGGGTTCAAAGATGCTTACAGCAAGATGCTAATCAAATAAAGGGGGAAATAAGCATACAGACAAAAACTAGTGCGATAATAACAGATGACATTTATTTTTATTTTTTATTTACTCTTATTGTGCTTTAAGTGAAATTACTATTCAAACCAGTTTCATGCAAAAACGTATGCACTCGTTGTCATGTGACCCTGGTTGCCCTTCCCACACTGTGACAGCACACTCCTCCTCTTGGCCCTGTATTTCCCATATCCGTTCAACCAGCTGCTGTTCTGTTCCATCCTTCTCATCTCACCTCTAGACCGAAGCTGCCTATTTAGTCTCATCTATCTACCTGTGCCAAGAAGGACCATTTGATCTTACAGTCCAGTCTAATCTTTCCCTGAAGAGTTGTCTTTGGGAATGGTTTCAGTTCTGGGCTAACAGAGAGACTGGGGGTCATGTCTTCTAGGGTCCCTACAATCTCCATCAGACCATCAATCTGGTCCTTATGGACTGGAAATTCAGTTCTGTACCCCACTTGTCTCCCATTGCATCAGGGACTCTCTGTTGTGTTTCCTGTCAGGAAAGTCACTGATGGTAGCCAGGCACCATCTAGTTCTGGTCTCATGCTGATGTAGTGCCTGGTTGATGTGGCCCTTTCTATCTTTTGAATTCAAACCTTCCTTACATCTTTGATGTTCTTCATTTTCTTTTGCTCCAGGTGTGTTCATACCAATTGATGATTCTTTGATGCCTGTTGCTAGCTTTTAAGATGCCAGATACCACTCACCAAAGAGCAATGCAGAAGTTTTCCTTGATGGACTTTGTTATGCCCATTCATCTAGATGTCCCCTGAACCCATGGTGCCCAGATCCATATTCCTGCTGCTCTGCCCCTCGAAGAGTTTAGCTGTATTTGGAAAATATCTTTGCTTTTGGTTTGGTCTAGTGATGCTGACTTCTCTAATGTGTGTTCTTCCTCAGTTGACATAAAATAATTCTTGTTTATTATCAGCAGTATAATGATTGATAGATATGAATGTAATGCTGCCATTTTGAGGCCTTTTTTGTGTTATGTCAACAGTTTCTGTTTCTCTTAATTTTCTGTGTTGAGTCATTTTTATATAAGTATTTTTTTTCATCTTTTTCATTGTTGTTTTTATTTGCTGTGTCTTTATGCACTTTTTTTGATGTGTTGGATGGTTAGCTTTCTTTGAGGAGATCTTAATATTTAATCCTATTTTTAAAACTATAAAGCCATTTTTTATTTGTTCATATCACCTAACCTTCCCTTCATATGAAAGACCCGTGTCTATATTATTTAGTTCTTTTTTGTTATAATGTTGTTATGTTTTATGTATGTCACCTCTATTTCCCTATTTCCAGTGTTGTACCTTGGATTTCTTTTTATTTATTTTTCACACCACCCTAACAGGTGTTTAGCCCTGAGTGTGCACATGGTTAACATCCTTGGCTAACAATGGAAAGGTGGAAAGTATGAGTCTACCCAAAGGAGCCTTAGAAGAAAGGACTGGTGATCTGCTTCTGAAAGATCAGCCATTTTCAACTACATTAGCAAAGTTCTACTCTGACAAACACGGGGGTTACTGTGAATTGAGGTTGGGTGGCAGCTAACAAAACAAAGAGTGAAAAAGAACTAGTGCATTTGAATCCAGGTTTTAGCAAAGGATATTGAGAACAGTGTGCACTTCCAGAAGAACAAACAAATCTGTCTTGAAAGAAGTGCAGCCAGAATGGTCCTTAGGAGCGAGGATGGTGAGACTCTGTCTCTCATCCTTTGCACATGTTGTCAGGAGGGAGCAGTCCCTGGAGAAGGGTATCATGCTTGGTAAAGTAGACGGTCAGTGAAAATGAGGAAGACCCTCAACAAGATTGAATGATACAGTGGCTGCAACAATGGGCACAGGGATAACAACAATTCTAAGTATAGAGTTGGATCAGGCAGTGTTTTGTTGTACATGGAGTCATTATGAGTGGTAAAAGACTCAAAGGTACCTATCTACAACTTATGTATATGCACATGTTCAAATGAATAAGAAAACACACAGGGATACAGTTATGGCTATTTCTTAGACAATGAAACACCTAGCAGTATTGGGTTTCTGGCCTTGAAGACGTAGGCCAGAGTCTCATGGGTCAATATGATCAATTGGCACAATATAGTTCGTAAAGTTTATGTTCAATATCCTAGTTTGGTGGGTAGTCTCATAGGTCTTGAAAACTTGAAAGCAGACATCTAAGATACAACTTTGACTTCTCGTTCAGAGCAAACTGTAAAAAGAAAACCAAAGACATTTACAAGAGACTAGTCTGCAGGACTAACAGTATAGACAACCACAGCCTCATCTAATCAGAAGAAACAGCTGTTGCCCAGCTACTGTCAGTGATGTTCTGATCAGGGTCCAGGATAGACAAATATTGATAGAACCAGGAAAAATAGTCCAAAAAATTCAAATTCTTGAAAATTCCAGACTTACTGGACTAGTTGATACTATAGGAGTGCTTGAGACTATGGTCCTGAGATACTCAATAGGCCTTGAACTAAAATTACTCCCTGAGATCACCTTTTAGCTAAATAACAGATCAGCTCATAAAATAAGGAATATTACCTATAAGGACCATGCACCTCTGAAAAGTCATCTGTGTGTGATCCAATGGTGAACAGTTACTTTAAAGCGAAGACTGAAGGGTAAGGGGGCTGGGAAAACATACTACAGAAATGAAATATCCAGGAGGATAATAAAGAGAATATTTAAACACTGTAAAAAATGTAAATAGTGGAAGTCATTGTTAAATGGAAACTTGTTGTGTTACCATTTACTAAAAATACAATAAAATACTGTTAAAAAATTACGCCTCCTTTCTCCAACAAGAGCATTTTAACCCCTTAGCACTACCACCCCTTCCACAGGTGTCAGGTTCTGTTTTGTGATGCCACAGCTCTCTTGAGCTGCCGTTGGCTAAGCAGTACATTGTTGAACAAACAAAGATGAAAGGTATGACTCCTGGGAAGGGATATAATTAGGTGGCAGTCAGGAGGCCTAGGGTAGTCTCTAGAAGGCTTTAAGATGGGAAGATGGCTGGGAAACCACAAGCGTCAGTCACACTTACTGAACAACCAACCCCAAGCACTGAAGACAGGAAGAAGGGGAAGTCTTCTGATCAACTCAGGTCCAGTGGAAGGGTTATGCTGAGCTGATTGCACCCAACATCCCCCTCTTCTCTAACACTGATCCAGCCACAACTCTTTCAGGCTTCTGATCAACTCAGGTCCAGTGGAAGGGTTATGCTGAGCTGATTGCACCCAACTTCCCCCACTTCTTCACCACCGATCCAGCCACAACTCTTTCCCTGTCCTTGCCTGGCACAAAACTCTCCCCAACCAGCACCTTTTCTCGTAAAGTGTCCCTTCCCATCAGCTCTCCACCACCTTACCCCAAACCGATGCCTTTCTGTGATCACTCTGTTGTCTTTCCAGGTGCCGAAGAGAACCACAGAGATAATAATAATAATAATAAAAACAGTCTCTTAGGAGTGTGAGAAAACAGTTCTCCCCCAAAATGTCTCTGTGCCCACATTTGTATTAAGAAAGCTAGAGGGCTGACACTACTGGGCTATTAACACAAGTTTAATAAGAAGTTGAATCTAAGTAAGGCATGCAAGGACCAAGAGTCCCTGGAGAAACTCACCACTCGAAGTAATGACCAGAGCTTCCTGTAACTTGACATCAAGCCAAGAGACCTCCAAATTCTCTGACAAATCTCCGGAGGTCTGGATGTTGACCAACCATGTGGAGACCGAGTCTTACACCAGCAGGGTACACCCATGCCAAGCCAGCCAAGTGCCATATGGTGATGATTAAAATAAAACATCAAGGTGTGAAAAAGAGATCAATGTGTGTGTATGTCTGAGTTCTTTTTTAATGGGGTGGGGCAGCAGGAAGGAAACAAGAAGGCAGGAGTGTGAGGAGGGTGGCAGGTGGGGTCTTGCAGGGTTGGAGACTGTGCTGCAGGTCCACACAGTGATCCAGATGTTGGGAAAAATGAGTGGTAAAAGACTGGATGTGGAAGACAAACTTCACCACTAACAAATTTTTTTTTTTTATTATGATTGAATGAAAATGTACATTCCCGTATAAATTCGCATGCTCACCTATATGCAGCTCACACTGCTCTCCCTTCCCGGTGACAGCACACCCCTCCACTCTGCTCCATACATGTCCCATCCTCCCAACAGTCTCCTTTCCCCTCCTCTCCACCTACTCCCCTTCCTCCAGCAAGAGGTCAGCAAGATGACATCCTATAGATGCATAGAACCATAAAATTCCCACAAGATATGGTCACACTGCTTCACAAAGTCGAATCCATTGCTGTCCAAAAAGTTCATCTTCATTATGATCTATGGACAGGGACAGCATCAGGGCCGGGGCCATGCTCCCAGGGGAACCCCAAAGCCCCTGGACCATCAATTGTTGTCCTTTATTGGAGATCTCAGGGTGCACCCCCATTTATTCTCTTGTTGCCAGTGAGACTCAACTTTGTGTGCTCCACCGTGGCTATCACTGGCGGTGGCCAACAACATCCGGTTTTTCTGGTCACGAGTCGATGTAGACACCCACTCCCGTGGGTCTCTCTGTCTTCTGGGTTCTCTTTTCCCCAAGTCATTCTTCTCCTCAGTGATCATCCGTTCCTATTGAGTTGGGACCATTTATTGTATCCTCAGATGGTAGCTTGGCAGCTTTTAAGACCCCAGATGCCACTCACCAATGAGGAGTGTGAAGAGTCCTCATTAGCAAAACACTAGCTGTGCCAATTGGCCTCGATTTTGCCTGAGAGCATGGTCCCTAGTCCCCTGCCCCAGCTACTCTGTCCTTGCAGTATTGGGTTAAGATGGGAGGAGTACTCAAATTGTGTTGAAGCCCAGTTATTATTGATCTTTCTAATGTGTGCTGTCAGCGATTTCACCCAACCAAATTTCTATTAGCTATCTAATCTATACCCTTCCTCCCTCCCCTCCCTTCTTCCCCACCCTTGCAGCGATCAAAGAGTCTTTTCTTCTATGCATGGTCTGTTTTTAAGTTCTTATCGTAGGGGTCTCATACAATATTTGTCCTTTTGTCGCTAACTGCTTTCACTCAGCATAATGTCCTCCAGTTGAAACCAGGTTAAGAGATGTTTTCTGCTATCATTGTTGTTCTTTATCATTACATAGTGTTTCATTCAATATATATACTGTAGTTTAACCTATCCTTTCCACCTGAGTTGATTCCATCTTTTTGCTGTTGTGGACTGTGCTACCATGAACATTCGTGTGCATGTATCAGTTGGTTTGAATGGCCTTGATTCTGTAGGATATATTCCAAGCAGTGGAATTACTGGGTCAAATGGTATATCTGTGTCCATATTTTTAAGGGAACACCAGATTGCTTTCCAAAGAGGTTGCACTATTTTCCAACCCCACCAACAGTGTCAGAGAGTTCCAATCTCCCCAAAGCCTTTCCAGTATTTGTTGTTTTGTATTTTTTCGATCATGGCCAACCTTGTTGGGGTGAGATGGTATCTCATTGTCATTTTGATTTGAATTTCTTTAATAGCTAATGATTGTAAGCACGTCCGCATGTGTTTTTTGGCTGCCTGAATCTCCTCTTTAGATAAGTGTCTGTCCATCTCCTTTGCCCATGACTTAATTGGATGATTTATCTTTTTCTTATTGATAATTTGTAGTACCTTACAGATTATGGAAATCAGGCATCAGTCTGACATAGAGATGCCAAATATTTTTTCCCATTCTGTAGATGGCCTTTTAATTCTATTAATAAAGTCTTTGCATGAGCAAAAGTGATTGATTCTTAGTAGGTCCCACTTATCTATTTTCTCTTCTGATGATTGTGGTTTGTTTGACAGATTTTGAACTCCGTCTACGTTGTGTATTAAACTTTCTATTGTTGTTCCTACTTTCTCTTGGATGAGCTTCATCATTTTAGATTTGATATTTAGGTCTTTTATCCAGTTTGAGTTGGTTTTTGTATACAGTGTGAGATATGGGTCTTGTTTTAATTTATTGCAGATAGATGTCCAATTTTGCCAGCACCATTTGTTGAAGAGATTATTTTTACCCCAGGTTACTTTCTTAACACCTTTGTCGAATATCAACTGTTCATAGGTAGATGATGTCATTTCTGGGGTCTTGATTCTGTTCCACTGATGTATCTCTCTGTTTTTGTACCAGTAGCAGGCTGTTTTGACTACTGTGGTAGTGTAATAGGTTCTAAGTTTGGGGTAATGAGAGGACTCCCAGTGCACTCTTCCTCTTTAGTAAGGCTTTACTTATCCGGGACTTCTTCCCTTTCCAGACAAATTTGTTAATTTGTGCCTCCAACTCATTGAAAAATGCTACGGGAAATTGTATGGGGATTGCATTACATGAGTAGATTGCTTTGGGTAAAACAGATATTTTCACAATGTTAAGTCTTCTTATCCATGAGCACAGTAGTTTTCTCCATTATGTAAGTCTCTCTTAGTTTCTTGTAGTAAGGTCTAGCATTTCTCTTTGTAAAGGTCTGTTATTTCTCCGGTTAAATTTACTCCTAGGTACTTTATCTTCTTAGGGGCTATAGTAAATAGTATTGACTTGGTGATTTCTTCCTTAGTTATTTTGTTGGTATAAAGGAATCCTACTGATTTACTTCTGTTTATCTTGTGTCCTGAGACTTTGCCAAACTTTTCTATCAGACTGAGTAGTTTCCTCATGGATTCTTTGACTATAGAATCATATCATCTGCAAATAGGGAGATTTTTAGTTCTTCTTTGCTGATACAGATGCCCTTTATTTCTTGGTCTCGTCTAATTGCTCTGGCTAGAACTTCTAGTACAATGTTGCATAGGAAAGGTGAGAGTGGGCATCCTTGTCTAGTTCCTGTTCTCAAGGGAAACTGATTCAGTCTCTCTCCATTCAAGATGACATAGGCAGTTGGCTTTCTAGAAATGGCCTTTATTGAACTGAGAAATTTGCCATCTATTCCTATTTTGCTGAGAGTTGCTAGCATGAATGGCTGTTGGACTTTATCAAATGCCTTTTCTACATCAATAGACAAGATCAGGTGATTCTTGTCTTTTGTGGTATTTATGTGGTTCATCACATTAATTGTTTTTCTGATGTTGAACCACCCTTGCATCCCTGGTATGAATCCAACTTGGTCATGATAGATTTTTTTTTTTTTTTTTTTGATATGTTGTTGTATTTTAGTGGCAAGAATTTTGTTGGGGATTTTTGCATCTAGACTCGAGAGTGATATCGGTCTGTCATTTTCCTTTTTGGTTGGGTCTTTTCCTGGCTTTGGTATCAGGGTTATGCTGGCTGGCTTCACAGAATGAATTTGGGAGTATTCCATCCCTTTCTATGCTGTGAAATTGTCTCAGTAGTATTGTAGATAACTCTTCTCCAACAGCTTGGTAGAATTCTGCAGTGAAGCCATCTGGGCTCGGGCTTTTTTTGGTTGGCATTTTTTTGATGACTTTTTAACCTCTTCCTTTGTGATGGTTTCATTAAGTATTCTGCTTCACCTTGTGATAATTTGGGTAGGTGATATGAAGCAAGGAATTTGTCCGTTTCCTCTAGGTTTTCAAGTTTGTTAGAATACAGTCTTTCATAGTATTCAACTATGACATTATTGATTGCTGTTGGGTCTGTTGTAACAACTCCCCTCTCATTTCTTATTTGGATTATTTGTTTCCTTTCCTGTTTTTCTTTAGTAAGTTTAGCCAATGTTTTGTCAATTTTGTTGATCTTTTCAAAAAACCAACTTTTGGTCTTTTCAATTTTTTCAATTGTTCTTCCATTCTCTAATTCATTTAGTTCTGCTCTAATCTTTAAGACCTGTTTCTTCTGGTGACCAAGGGATACCTCTGTTGTCCTCTCTCTACTTGTTCAAGCCGTAGGGTCAGTTCTTCAGTTTGATTTCTTTCTTCCTTCCAGATGTGTGCATTTATGGAGGTAAACTGACCTCTGAGCACTGTTTTGGCTGTATCCCATAGGAATCCACACATTTCCTTATTTCATCCTTGATTTCTTCTGTAAACCATGGGTTTTTGAGAAAGGTGTTGTTCAGTTTCCGTGAGTTCCACTTTCTTTCTATGTTGTTTGTACTATTGATTTCAACATTTATGGCTTTATGATCTGAGAAGATGCTTTGCATTAATTAAGTGGTATGGATTTTCTTGAAAACTGCTTTATGTCCTAACACATGGTCTATTCTATAGAATGTTCCATGTGCACTGGAGAAGAAGGTGTAGTTGTCCGCTAATGGATAGAAAGTTCCGTACATGTTGATGAGGTCTACTCGGTTAATTGTGGCAATAAGCCTTCTGTGTCTTTACTGAGTTTTTTTCTAGATGATCTGTCCAATATTGAGAGTGGAATGTTGAAGTCTCCTAGAGTTATTATGGACTGATCTATCTCCTTTTTGAGTATAGACAGTGTTTCTTTGACGTCTTTAGGTGCTCCAATATTAGGTGCATGAGTATTTAATATTGTTAAGTCCTGCTTGTGTATTGAACCTTTCAGCAATAAATAGTGTCCATCCTTGTCCAAGATGGTGGATTTTACATTAAAATTGATTTTATCTGAGATTAGAATTGCCACTCTTGCTCTTCCTTTTCTTTGTTACTTTGATATATATTCTTCCATCCTTTAATTTTCAGTTTGTTCATGTCTTTAAGTCTAAGGTGAGTTTCTTGTAGACAACATAGAGATGGGTCACGTCTTTTGATCAAAGATTTCACTTGACGTCCCTTTACTAGAGCATTCAGTGTATTCACATTCAATGTGATTATTGATAGATATGTTTTCACTGCTGCCATTGTCATGTGTTTTTTTTGTGTGTGTGTTGATGTTTTCTCTGTTATTCTTACTAATCTGTTTGGAGACCTTGTTCTTTCTTAGTTGATTTTTCACCTTTTTTCAGAGTTGGTTTTGTGGCTGTTGATACTCCTGCATTACATTTCTTGATATGATATGTTGCTTCTTTATTGTGCTTTATGGCTGCCCATATGATCCAGTTTCATAAACTACATATAAACCCAATTTTCATTGCTAACAGTCTTGTCAACTTCCCCTACATCTGGAAGGACTGTAACGACTGTAAGACATCACTCTTTTTAATATGATGATATCACAGTTTACATGATATGATCACTAGATTGTTTCTTTCACTATTATAGCTTTGACTGTGTTTGGAGCCTTCCCTAACTGCGTAGGATTCTGGATAATGTGTCCTTCTAAAATATAAAGTTAGCGGTTTTCTTCTTCCAAGCCAGGAAATTCTTTCAGTATTTCTTGTAGCTTTGGTTTGGTTTTTACACAGCCTCTGAGTTTCTGTTTATCTGGGAATGTCTTCATTTCATTTTCCTATTTGAAAGATAGTTTTGCAGGCTATATAATTCTTGGTTGGAAGTTCTTCTCCTTCAAGGCTTTGACTGTGTCATGCCACTGTCTCCGTGCCAGCACTGTTTCTGCTGAAAAATCCAACAAAAGTGTACAGGGTTTCCCTCTGAATGTTAGCCTTGCTTTGAGTCTTGCTGCCTTTAAGAGTTGCTGCTTATGTTTCATTTTGTTGAGTTGGATTATAATATGTCTTGGAGTCTTCCTATTGAGATCAATATTGAGTGGTTTTCGATATGTATCTTGGATATCTATATTCTCTTTCATAATTTCTGGGAAGTTTTCTGTCAGCAGCTCAGCAATGATACTCTCTGTGTTCTCAGGTGTCTCGCCTTGTTTGGGAACTCCAATTAATCATAGATTGTTCTTAATAGAGTCCCACATGCTTCTTAATTTACTTGTTTATTTTTTCTGATTTTTTTCTCATAGATGCTAGAGTCAGTAGCTCTGTCTTCCAAATCAGAAATTCTCGTTTGCATTTGTTCCATTCTGTTTTCTTGGCTTTGAATTCAAGTTTCTATGGCTTTGATTTCATTCTTGATGTGTTGGATTTCCAACTACTGATGTTCCAGGAGATTGAACAGTTTGCTTAAGTTTTCATTTTGCTCTGCTGCATTTTGTATAAGGTCTAGGAGGGCTCTGTATGTAATCCTTTTGAACTCACCTTCTGATAGTTTCAGAAAAGCTTCTTGATCTGGGAAGCTCTGAGGTGGTTTCTTTTGGGGGCCTTCTGATGCCATGGGTAATTTCCGGGTTACTGTCTTCTCCAACGTTTGTTGCTTTTTGCGCTTCATGTGGGTCAATAGAGGCTGAGAGAGATGCTGTCAAGGTGGACCACAGTTGTTTCTCTAGGCTGTCTTAAAAAGAGAAGTAAAAAGTATTTGACAACTTCCAAAGTCAGTCAGGTTTTCAGGTGCATATGTCCCTCTTTTCAGCTGGCAAAGTAAGCACCTCTGTATTGAAATCGAGATGTTATATACTAGCTGAAAATACAGAAAGTCTACTGGCCTGCTGGCCTCTGCTGTCGGGCCCCAACTGTAAGTGATACCATGTAGAATTATGCTTTTCTGTTGGGAAAGCAGTCACTTCTGGGTAGGCACTGCCTCCCAGCCCAGAAATTACGTCTGGTGGAGGCTTCTGTATGGATGACTCCACCTCCTAGCAAAACAAGATGGCGTCCCGTACAAGCTTGCCAGATGACTGGGACCAGGATTCTGGCAGAAAGAAAACCCAAGAGTGCCGAAATGCCCAGAGTCCACAGCCTCCACAACTGGACCCCAACCACAGGTGACACTGTACAAAACAGCACCTCCCTGCTGTAAAAGCACTCTCCCCTTGGCAGGCACCACCTCCCAGGCTGGGAACCATGTCTGGACAGGGCCTGTGCCTGAGCTTCTGCATTTCCGAGTGCATCAAGATGGCGTCCCGCACAAGCACATCTGTACGGCTACCACATGGCAGAGGAAGAATGATAGGCTAGAGAAGCCGAGGGTTATAGAGTCCAAAGCCAGTCTCTCAGAACCCGGCAATTATGCTTGCCGGTCCCACCAGCAGTGCATGCGATGCCAGGAGCTAGTCAACTCCCAACTCTGGTCACCAGCCAAGACAGGGGAAAAAAAATTCACAATGGGAAGTTGCCTTCAGTCTGCAAGTCTGTGCTCCCCAGGAGTGGGGTCAGTGAAGGGGAGGAGGTTTTATATTTAGGGGTATGCAGTTCAAATTAGCAGCACTATGTCACATCCCAGGGCACACTAGGTGTCCAGAAGGCTCCGTTTAATTATCATTTCAGGTCTTGGTTTCCAGAGGGATTTAGGGAGACGTGAGTTTAGTCCTCCATCTTGCCTCTTCCCTCAAGCAACTTCTGATAGTGCTAAGTGACTGGTCAACAGGGTGCCTCGAGGTGCTGTCACAATGTGAACAAAGCTTGCTTCCTAAAGCATACTGTGGTACCAGAGTCATCCTTTGTCACATGTATCACATGAGAAGAGTGCCAAGATCACCCTGACTGGGGTGTTCCTGAAACCTAGAGTAGGAAGTCAAACGGCACACATAAGTGTTTCTTTTGCAAGAGGGAGGTTCAGAGGTTTGTCAGATTATCAACAGAGAACATCACAGGACACAATGGGGACAAGACAACAACCTCTTTCCTTCAAAGAGGTGCTCACAGCAAAGGAAATAAAGGTAACTCGGAGAGCTGAGGGCCGCTTCATGCCTCACAGACCTGAAGCTCCTCATCAGTGACATCTTCACCCAGCTGTTTGCCTGTGTTTCAGATTTGCAAAAGATTTCATCCCAGTTTCATCATCACTGAAGAACTTGAAAGCATTCAGGATTTCTTCCTTGGTATCTTTCTCAGCTTAAAAAGAGAACATACACATGCATGAGTGGAGACTGTTACAGATACCCATGCTCCACAGCCATGATACAGCCCCATCACTGCTTGTTCAATAACCTTACTCAAGCCTGGACTGGGTCCTCTCTTTCTCTTATTCAGACTTGTTTCTCATTGCGAAGCCAAGGGGGTCTTCTGGGGGGTTCTGGGGGCTACCTTCTTGGATTCATTCCCTACTCCTTCCACCCACTTCTCTTCACCACATGGTCTTGCTGATGGCCATGACGAACCAGGCCCTATGTCACAGGAGTTCAAACACCATCCAGGGGAGTAAAAGAGGAAAAACGCAAGAAAGGTATTACAAACTCAGAAACTGAAAACAAAGCATAAAGGAATGAACCTGAAACAAGCTTTAAACAGACTGTAGTTATAATAATGACCTCTCAGCTGGAGAGAGAGAACAGTAGAAATTGGTAGCAGTATTTTGTTATCTTACAGAGGGTCAAATGACTTCTCCTTGACTCTGGCCTTGAAGAAAGTCAAGTAGAGTCTAAGCATCCTAACTGTCAGTGTGAAATACTATCCTTTACCAGGTAAAGTCGTCAGCTTGTACTTGCTTGACATTAATGAAATAACTTCTCTATCTAGATTCAAATTAACCTACCATTATGGATAAACAATATGCTGATGAAATTAGCTAATTCACGATTTTCTGAGTTACCACAAACGAAAAGTAACCAAAGTTGATTTTCCCTGTACCTTTCTTATTAATTTGGCTTATTCTGTTATCTGTCTCTTTTTCTTGGGCTCAAAGATCAGGGCCTTTAAAACCACCTACAATGAATACAACACACCATCTCAATATGCAGATTCAAGTCTAGCAAGAGCAAAACCGACAGTAGTCACAACATTAAGTGGCATTTTGTATGATAATATTAAAATGACTGGAAGAAACTAGAATATCCATCTAATTGATGTCTGCAGTCTATTTAGTAAAACTTCAGGTAGATAGAAATATGAGGGAAAAAAATCCCACCTTCATCCTTCCCTGTTCTTTTTGGTAGGAAAGAAGTATAGATAGGTGTGCAGGTGAAGACAGGGAGAGGATAAAGAAGAGGCAGAGAAAGAGAGGAATGCAGTGCTTGCCCTAAGTGATCTGGTATTGACTCTGCTATTTCCATCAGGATCAAAGAGATGGAAAGTTTGACAGATTTGTTGCATGAGCCTTTGAGAGACCACATGCTGGAAAACCAAAATACTTTGCTGGGAGCTGGATGTCTTGCTTGAATCCTCACTGCTGGAGTCCTTTAGACATTAGACGAACACATGAGCACACTAGTACACAATACAGTCTACATTTTACACAAAATAGTTATAACCATAAAAACCCCAAATTCAAACCCACTGCCATCGAGTTGGCCCCCGATTCATGGTGACCTCATCTGATACACAGTAGAATTGTTCTGTAAGGTTTCCTTGGTTGCAATCTTTACTGAAGCAGATTGTCAGGATTGTCTTCCATGGTGCCACTTCTCAGGTTCTAATCATCAACCTGAAGTTTAGTAGACAAGTAGGAACCATCTGTGCCACTCAGAGACCTTACAGAAAAACATATTTATACTAGTATATTTGTACTCACTATCCTTTGTACCTTTACCCTGCCCCACTCCTTATTTGTTAGTTTTAAGTGGTAAGGGGATCCCCTTGTTCTTTTGGACACTTCTTATTGACAAACAAACATCTCCAATGAGAGCTAGCCAATGTGTATTACTGCAGAGCTCACCAGTTCTCCATCAACTGGGGGATCCTTGTTGATGAAAATGTCACTTCATCACCTACTCAGGGTACTTACCTCTAAGTACTTCACTTCTGGTTACTTCTACTTTTGGTCAAATAGAACTAAGTTGTTAAGATTTATATTCCATTAGTATAAAATCATAAAAGTTAACCCAGTTGGCACATTTCTGACTTTGCCAAAAAGCTCACAGGGGTCCACCAAACTTCCTAGATTTAAATTTTCAACTCCATGTAAAATAAGAAAAGCTGCCCCCATCCTTCCAGGTAATTTTGGCAGGACGAGGCTGTGAGTAGGCCAGGATCTGAATGGGCTCGAGGCCTGCGGGGGATAATTGAAGTTTTCTTTACTTAGGAAGACTGGCCATGGGTCTTGGGGAGGGTCAAGGGAGGCCAGGGAGGCCCTAAGGACGGGCTGGGCCTGCTGAAGGCAAAGGAGGAAGCAGAGACAAGTGAGGCTGGGGATGGGAAGTGTTGATGCCTGGAGTCCAGACCCTACTGTTCCAGGACATGATTTAGAGGGAAGAAAGGTACGTGGATGTTCAGAAAAGGCAGGGAGAGGCAGTGTTTCCTGCCGGCAGCCTTAGTAAGTCAGGACCGGACTGCCAGTACTCACCATTGGAGACAGACTCTACCAGCCACTGTTATTGCAACATATGTGTCCAAACACGCGGCCTCTTCCCACTGCCCTGTGATTGTGGACCCGCTCTCCACTGGTGGGCAATCCACCGCAGCTGCTCCCCACTGGTGCATAGGTGGAGTGAGTGGGAATAAAGGCTCTAAGATCTGGTGGGGCAGGTCAGGGCACACTTCAGGGGAGGCTGGAGATGATTGGTCAGGATCATGGCCATACTGCCCATCACCAGAGCCAGACCTGAGCCAAGAGAATCCTAGGGTCCCGGGCCTTCAGCCAATTCTGGTCTCACGGGGGAGGAGAAAGGGGTGCTGGCTAGCATAGGGTGCCTTCATGTAGCGGGCGAGCTCAGACAGGTCAAGGAAACCAAGGGAGCGGTGAGGTGACAGCAAGGGACTTGGGGGCAGTCCAGGCCGGAACTTTCTGGCAGGCGGTTGGGTTATGGAGCCTGGGCATCCAGGAGGCCTGAGAACATCCTGACCTCAGGCTTGGGGGCAGGTGTGTCCACACCGGCAAGCTAAGGCCTGGAGAGGGGGAAAGCGGGATGTCAAGATGAGAACCTCCAGAAGTGCTTACTACTGGGCCTTAGGAAGGCAGTACTTGCTGATCCAAGGTCCACAGAGAACCCTAGCTGAATACAGCTGACTGGCTTCCAAATCAGGTTCCTAGAGAATAACTGATTATCTTCCAGCTGTAGGCATCCCAGAGAGGTGAGCTCGGAGGCCAGGGTACTGGACTTGGGGTGGAATGGAAGTGATATGGGCTGAAGATGTTGTTGACTTGTTAGGTGTCATCAAGTTGATTCTGACGCATAGCGACAGCAGGAAAACAACCCCGGTCCTGCACTATCCCCACAATCGTTTTTATGTTTCGGCAAATAGGCTTGAAAGTGTGTGAAACATCATTACCAGCTGAAATTTGACCTGAGTGGGCAGGTCTCCTGCAGGAATGGTCCAGGGCCATGCCACACACCCCACCCTGACTTGGAATGTTACAGCCTCCCGTCCATGAGTTAAACTATTAATGGTGAAGTTTGCCTTCCACATCCAGTCTTTTATCACTCATTTTCCCCAACATCTGGATCACTTTGGGCCTGAAGCATGGTCTCCAACCCTGCGAGACCCCACCTGCCTCCCTCCTCACACTCCTACCTCCTTGTTTCCTTCCCTCTCCCCCACCCCATTAACAAAGAACTCAGAGACCCACACACATGTATCTCATTTCCACACCCTGATGTTCTATTTTAATCATCACCACGGGTGGACCCTACTGGTGTAAGATTCAGTCTCCACCTGGTTGGCCAGCATCGAGACCTCTGGAGAGTTGTCGGAGAATTTGGAGGTCTCTTGGCTGGATCTGAAGTTACAGGAAGCTCTGGTCAGTACTTGGAGTGGTGAGTTTCTCCAGGGACTCTTGGTCCTTGCATGCCTCATTTAGATTCATCTTCTTATTAAACTTGTGTTAATGGAGAAAGGAGGCATAATTTTTAAACAGTATTTGATTGCATTTTTAGTGAATGGTAATGCAGCAAGTTAAGTTTTCATTTAACAATGACTTCTACTTTTTACACTGTTTAAATGTTCTCATTAATATCCTTCTGGATAATTCACTTCTGTAGTATATTTTCCCAGCTCCCTTATTCTTCAGTCTTTGCTTTAGAGTAAACGTTCACCATTGGATCACATACAGATGATCTTCTTAGAGGTGCACGGTCCTCATAGGTAATATTCTTTACTTTACAAGCTGATCTGTTATTCAGCTAAAAGGTGATCTCAGGGAGTAATTTTAATTCAAGGCCTATTGAGTATCTCTGGATCATAGTCTCAAGCACTCGTATAGTATCAACCAGTCCAATAAGTCTGGAGTTTTCAAGAACTTGAATTTTTTGGACTATTTTTCCTGGTTCTATCAATATCTGTCTATCCTGGACCCTGATCAGAACGTTCACTGATGAGGCCATGGTTGTCTCTACTGTTAGTCCTGCAGGCTAGCCTCTTGTAAACGTCTTTGGTTTTCTTTTTAGTCTTTGTTCTGAACGAGAAGAAGTCAGAGTTATATCTTAGATGTCTCCTTTCAAGTTTCCAAGACCCATAAGACTACCCACCAAACTAGGATGTTGAACATAAACTTCATGAACTATATTGTGCCAATTGACCATATTGTCCCATGAGACTATGGCCTAAGTCTTCAAGGCCATAAACCCAATACTGCTAGGTATTTCATTGTCTAAGAAATATCCATAACTGTATCCCTGTATGCTTTCTTATACATTTGAACATACACACATGCACACACATGTGTGTGCATATGCATATGTTGTTGTTGCTAGGTGCCTTTGAGTCTTTTACTGCTCATAATATCTCCAGGTATAGGAAAACGCTATCACCTCTTTGGCATCTCAAAACAAGCTACAATATTCTTCTTAATACCCCCATCTCAGTATGAGCCTGCTTGACCAAATATGGGTCACCAGCTCCCTCTGCCTGAAAGATAAATTTCTACTGCTCAAGGCCCTCTGAAGTCTGGTACTCCTTGTCCTACTCCAGCCTCTGAGGAGACCACTTCCACTCACGCTCCTGTGCTGCGGCTTCCCAGAATATCACTAACCATTCCTTGAACGAAGTATGTTCTTGGACATTCTCTATGTTCTGCACAAACTGTCTTCTTGGCCTGAGATACTAGCCTCACCCCATTCACACGTCCTTGAAGTCCTACAGATTTCTCAAAGGTTTTCACCTGCCTCCGTGTTCTCAGCATTTTGCACATACTTCCATCATGGCTGATATCATTTTGAGCACCAGGACCCCATTTTGGTTATCAGGGTGTCACGAGCACCTAGCATATTACCAGATGCACACAAGGTGCCTACCAACTGTTTTGTTGACTGGATGTAGGATTTGGAAGGGGGGATTTGCAGTGGCAAACAAGTATCAGTAGAGAAAATGGTCTCTTTTTCAAACAGATAGGAAAAATTTGAGACCTGATTCTTACAAAGGACTGCACTTGGCTGGCTGGGTTAAGTTCCATAGGAAAATTGGCAAGCCAAGTAAGGAAAGCAGAAATATAAATTTATATATTCAGCAAATGATGAAAGCAATTCAGATAAACTTTCAAGTAGCATAAACCATCTTGTAAGAGCAGTCATCAGAAAGTCTTGTGCAGCAGAGACATACCCACTGACTACGAAACCCTCATTAAAATGCTTTCTCACTTTCGTGAGGCCAGCCCCAGAGGCTCAGGTCAAAGAGCCACCTTTTCTTTGTCAGACTGATAGACTTATAAGGAGAACAAAAGAGAAAGAACAAGCGAAGAAAGTCTTGTCTTCCAAGGTTGCTGAAATTGTTTCACCACAGCCTGATTCTGGTTCAAGGCCTCCAAAAACTTGGCTACACGGCTCTGCAGCCTTCTCAGAATGGGAAATACCGATATAAACCAGCTGGCATCATGTTTTTGTTTTGCAAATAAGGTGATAGGATGAGATGCTTTTTATAGAAGCTCTAGAAGAAAGACAATTCTAAATTGGTCCCCACAATTGTCACCCTCTGCTATGTATGCCCTGTAAATCCCTTCCCCTTGAGTTTGGGTGGGTCTTCCCTAATCACTTAAGTCCTTGTAAAAGAGGTTCTAAAGTTCAGACATAGGGGAAAGCAAGAGAGATTTGAAGCTGCAGCAGGTGTTCTCTTGTTTGTACTTGAGGGAGCAAACCATCATGTTGCAAAGCGGAGCATGTGCCAGAGAATGGCAGCTGCTTCTAGTAGCTGAGAACAACCCTTGCTTGGCGGGCATCAGGAAAACAGGGATCAAACAGTACTGAAGCTGTGCCCAGACTGCCAACCCATGTAAAAAGCGAGATAATATACTCGTTTTGTCATTATTCACTGAGTTTGTGGTAACAACTTACACAGCAATAGCAAATGAACACAGTGTCCTACAGGACACGTCACTAACTGAGGAGGAAGCCAAGAGTGGGCTATATTTGGAGCCATGTGCAGTGAATCACAGAATGGCGTGCTGGAGCCCACGGTGGGAGTATGTTCATCCTGTCTCCCCACTGCCTTCTACAAACACTTATTTACAAGCAGTATCTCAGGCCACTCTCTCAAGCTGACTATGAGCTGGACAGGCTATACTGGGCCACCATGCCAACATAGTGGGAAACCAAAAGCCCCTTGAAGGCTGACATGTTTGAGATGGCTTTTGTCAGCCCCCTGATAATGTCCCCAACCATTTTTGAACTATGACTATACTCTGCTTTCAAGAAGGAGTGTGTGTATTCTCCAGTCAGTGCATGAAGAGCCTTGTAGTGGATCAGTCAAGGGCCTGGGAGGAGAGATGGTGGCTACTACCTCTTCCTTGAAACTGCTTAGCTAGTTCTATAAGTATCTGATGTTAGAATAACAACTCATTAAGCGCTCTGGTGTCCCCACTGAGAGGAAAATACCAGAAAGGGTCCCCAATCCCCTTGCTTAATATCAAAATGAGCTAAACTCATTTGGGGTCTGTGACCATAACCCTTTCACTCTTCCCTGTATGAGGTTGGCAGGAGGGCAAGGGAGGTTCAGACATGGCTTGAAATGCAGCCCTTGCACACTCCATCAAAGAGGCATCTGCCCCTTGGATCACACAATGAGCTCCCATCACCCCTCACTATGAGGCCACCAGTATTCAGGATGGCACTGATGTGAACAGTCATTCCACGGACTGGCAGAGTTCGTTTGGTGTGGTAGTTGTTTGATACCAAATTCAACCCAGAATCGAACTTATCCATTGTTGTTGAGTCAATTCTGACTCATGGTGACTTCATATGTTACAGAGTAGAACCGTGTTCTGTAGGTTTTTCAAGTCTGAGAAGTTTGCAAACATACAGGCAGACCTATCTTCAGAGGTAACTCTCCTGTAAAGTTTGCACACATACTGACAGGCCTATCTCCAGAGGCACCTCTGCATGGGTTTGAACCATGTATGCCTGCAGTTAGAAGGAAATGCTTATCCATTTGTGCCACCCAGAGGCGAGGATCCAACTACTTCCATGCAAAAAATCAGGGCTCTCTGAAGTAAGCAGTGTGACGGACATTTTCCGAGCAGAAGCAAGAACAGCAGCAGTCTCGAGGACCCCCACTTAAAAAGAAAACAAAACAGAAAACAGCTGCTGTCAAGTCAGTTGCAACTCATGATTGCCCCGTGTGTTCCAGACTAGAATTCTGCTTCATAGGGTTTTCAGAACTGTCCTTTCAGAAGTAGATCACCAGGTTTTTCATTTGAGGACCCTGTGTAGGTGTTTGAAACTCCAACCTCACATTTACTAGTTGAGAGCTGTAACATTTGTACCATCCAGGAGAATCCCCAAAGATGCACCCCTTAGCCCTAATATTGGCATTTGCTGATGAGAATCTCCACAGTGACCTGCATAGAAGAGAACAATATTGATGGCTCTTTATCCTGCCATAGAACCCTTGTTGCATAGTGGTTAAGCACTTGGCTGCTAGCCAAAAGTGGTTTGAACCCAGTAGTTTTTCCACAGAGAAAGATCTGATAATAAGCTGCCATACAGATTACAGCATTAGAAATTCTATGGGGACGTTCTACGCTGACCTACAGTGTCACTATGAATTGGAATCGACTCAATGGTAACAGGTGTCACTTTTCATTCATCCTGCCTTGGAGATCCCTGCGTGGATATCTTTCCAAAGCAGAAACAAATGCGTGGCTTGCGCAGCACAATATTTCAAATGATACCTGCAACAACTTCTGCAGAGGCAATCCTCAAAGTGCCCATTGAGGTCAGAGGAAGGTATGCCAGGGAGAGCAGGTGACTGCTATATATTCCATAACCCCCATCTATGTGTGTTTGATCACTTGGACCATACAGCAGGTGTGTAGGGGGACTCCCAAATATGCTCTGTGGGACCCTCATCTCAGACTCCTGCTCTAGACTAATTGCCACTAAGGACTTTCCTTCCACTCTAAGGAGGGGGGATTGGAAACAAGAGCTTACCACCCTCCACTTGCCTTCCGCAGGGCTGCCCATATCAGGAATACCTCTGAACAGCCAGATCATCTTCCAGTCTCCTAGAGAATGGAGGATGTTTCAAAACAGTGATGTGTCTTGACTGGAAGACTGTCCAAAATTTCTGGGAAGAAACATCCCACTGCTAGGAGAAAAGATCAACAGGAATAATCCACTCCTTTTCTCAGGAAACAGTTGCAACAGCCACATCAGCTGAAAGTTCTCCTCCCTCTCTTCATTTTCCTTCTTTATGCTTTTTCCTTTTCTAGCATCTCCATTTAAAAGATTTTTGGTATCTCCTCTATCTCTACTTTTCCCTCCTTCGCATGGGCCCTTCCCCCCGAATAAACCAGTCGAAGCACAGAAAGATCCAAGTTCACTCTACCGTTAACACTCTAGATTCTTCAAACCAAACCAAACCTATTGCCCGAGCTCATTGCAACTGATAGAGACCCTACAGGACACAGTAAAACTGCCCCATAGCATTTCCAAGCCTCCAATCCTTACAGAAGCAGACTGACACAACTCTCTCACAGAGCAGTGGGTTGATTGGGACCATTGATCTTTCTGTGAGCCACTGAATACTTGAACCATTGCATCATCAAGAGTTCTCAGGTGAGGTTAAAATGTCGAAGAATTTGACTTAAATGTTCTTTCTTGACTCACTCTAGTGGTTTCAAAACCTAGCTGATCGGGAATTAGATCCTCTTTTGGCAAGTCACACATTAATGATTAAAAGCTCTCTTCTTCCATAGGTCTAAGTCATCACTTCAGGCTGAGCCAGACTATGTATATAGGTGGAGTGAGTACAATGAAAATACTACACAAATAGTAATACTAACGAGTTCCTTTGTGCCTGGCAGGAACTATAAAAAATTATTTTACATGAATTAATGCTTGTCAATCTCAATGAAATTAGGTAATCTGGGAAAGATCACACAAGGAATAGAGGTAGGATGGGGCGAGGAGCTAGTTAAATGAACACAAGAAACACAAGGTAGAAATGCGAAGTGTGCTGTCACAGTGTGGGGAGAGCAGTCGTTACATAGCGGTGTGTGTGCAAGGTTTTGTATGACAAATCCGTTTGCATTGTAAACTTTCTTGTAAAGCTCAGAAGAAACAACAACAACTTTGTTCAGCCTGTTGATCTAGATGTCTCCTGAAAAGATGATCCTCAGACATCTGCCCCTGTCACTCTCTCCCTGAAAGAATCAGCTTTCTGTGTAGTCCTCCTATGCTGACTTCTCTACTGTGTGTTGTCCCTCCCTTCATGTAAAACGTCTTTTGTCTACTATCTAATTAGTGAGTACCTCTCTCCCTCCCTACCTCCCCACCTGCTTAACCATCAAACAATATATTCTTCTGGGTTTAAAGCTTTCATTAATTCCATGTAATAGTCATCTCATGCAATATTAGGCCTTTTACAACTTCCTAATTTCAGTCAGCATAGTGCCTTCCAGATTCCTCCACGTTATGTTTCCCCAAATTCCTTGTTGCTCTTTACCACTGCATTATGTTCCACTGTGTGACTATACCATAGTCTGCTTATCCATCCATTATTTGATGGGAACCTTGATGGAGTCCATTTTTGTTGTGGTGGACAGGGCTGCAATCAACATTGTTGCATCTGTATCCAGGTGATGTCCCTTATTCTCTAGTACATAGTCCAGGAAGGGTGATTGCTGGATTGTATGGTATGTCTATTTCTAGCGTTTAAGAAAGTGCCCAGTCAAATTCCAAAGTGGTTGTAACTTCTTACATTCCCTACAGCAGGGTATAAATATTCTAGTCTTGCCATAGACTCTCCAACATTTGTCATTTTGTGTTTTTTGGAGTAATGCCCCCCCTCCTTGGGGTGAAATGCTATCTCACTGTAGTTTTGATTCACATTTCTGTAACAGCTGTTGATCAGGAGCATTTCCTCAGGTATCTGTCAGCTGCCTGGATATTTTCTTGGGTGAAGTGCCTGTTCATATCCTTTGCCCATTTTTCAGCCGGGATAGGGTCGCCATGAGTCGGATCTGACACAATGGCACTTGGCTTTTTGGCTATGTATATTTTTGTTGTTGAGGTTTTGCAGTATCTTAGAGATGTGGGAAATTAGACCCTCGTTGGATTATCCTGGCCAAATCATTTTCCCAGTCTTCGGGTTGTCTTCTCACTCTTTGGGAGAAGTCTCTGGATGGGCATAAGTGTTTGACTTTTAGGAGCTTCCCGCAATCCAGTTTCTCTTCTGCAGTCTGTGCATTGTTAGTAATGTTTTGTATTTTGTTTATGCCATGTATTAGGGCTTGAAATGTTGTCTCTATTTTTTCTTCCATGACCTTTAAAGTTTTCAATTTGATATGCAGCTCATCAATCTGTTTTCAGTCCGTTGCTGTGCATGGTGTGAAATGTGGGTGCTGTTTCATTTTTTGGCAGATGAATATCCAGTTACAGCAACACCATTTCTTAAATAGACTGCCTTTTCCCCAATTTTTGGACTTTGGGTCTTTGTGAAATTTCAGCTGCTCGTAGCTGGAGGGTTTTATGTCTGAATTCTCAGTTCTCTTCCATTGGTCTTTGCATTTGTTGCTGTACCAGTATCTTGCTGTTTTGACTACCACGACAGTGTAATTGTTTCTGAATCAGTTAGTGTAAGGCCTGCCACTTCGTTTTTCTTCTTCAGTAATGTGTTACTTATCCAGGGCTTCTTCCATTTCAGAATAAAATTGGTGATTTGTTTCTCCATCTAATGAAAAACTGCCATTGGATGTTGTGTTGGGATTGTACTGTAGCCATAGATCACTTGGGGTAGAAAAGAGACTTTCACAACGTTGAGTCTTCCTAACCGTGAGAAAGGTAGTCTTCTCCATTTACACAGGTCTCTTTGGTCTTCGGTTTCTCGCTCTAGTGCCTTGTAGTTTTCTTTCTAGTGGTGTTTTATGTCATTGTTTAGATTTATTTCTAAGCATTTCACCTTCTTGGGGCCTATTGTAAGTGGCATTGATTCGGTGGTCTCTCTTTTGACGTTTTCTTTGTCAGGGTAAAGGAATACAACTGATTATTGTGTGCTTATCTTCTGTCCTGAACTCTTCTACTAGTACCAGTACATTGGATTTTCTTTTTCTTCTTTTTGGTTTTCCGGGTAGATGATCATGTCATCTGCAAACAGTGATACTTTTGCTTTTTTATTACCAATTTGAACGCCCTTTATTTCTTTTCCTAGCCTAATTGTTCTGGCAAAAACCTCCAGGACAGTGCTGAATAACTCTGGTCACAAAGGGTATCCTTGTCTGGGTCTCATTCTCAAAGGGAATGCTTTCAAACTCTCTCCAATTAGGATGATGTCGCAACACAAATGGCTATTGGACTTTTTCAAATGCCTTTTCTCTATCGGTTCTTAAAATCAAGCAGTTCTTGTCCTTTCCCTTACCTATGGGGTTGACTATACTGATTGTTTTTCTAACAGTCAACCATCCCAAGGTCCCTAGTATGAATACCAGTTGGTCATGGTGAATTACTTTTTCCTGTGTTGTTGCATTCTATTGGTTAGAATTTTGTTGAGAATTTTCACATCTAAGTTCATGATAGATATGGGTCTGTAGTTTTCCTTTTTAGTGGTGTCTATCAGTCGGTTCTGATTCGATGGCACTTGGCTTGGCTTACCTGGTTTTGATATCAAGGCTGTGAGCCTTTATAGAAGGAGTATGGGAGTTTGCCATGCTTTTCTATGGACCGTAATACTATTAGTAATAATGGGGTTAACTCTTCTCTGAACATTTGGTAGAATTTTGCAGTGAAGCCATCAGGGCCAGGGCTTTCATTGGTTGGGAGTTTTTAAAATATCATTTCAATCTGTTCTTTTGCCGTGGGTTTATTTAGCTGTTCTACTTACGTTAGTGCCAGTTTAGGTAGGTAGTGTGTTTATATCACTTCATCCATTTTCTTTAGGTTTTCAAATTCCTTAGAGCACCATTTGTTATACTATTCTGTTATGTTTTTTTGTTGGTTTAACTTCAGTTGTATCTGTTTTGATAGCACTCATTTCAAATCTTATTTTTTTATTTACTTCCTCTTCTGTTTTCCTTTGGACTGTATGAACAACACTTTGTTGTTGTTGTTGTTGTTGTTGTTTAGTCTTTTCAACAAATTAGCTTTAAGTCCCTTGGTTTTATCAACTGACACAGAAAAGACATTGGACACAATCCAACACCCATTCATGTTAAAATCTCTCAGCAAAATAGGAATAGAACTGAAATGCCTCAACCTAATTAGGCATCAGCCAACATCATCTTGAATGGAGACAGACTGAGGGAATTCCCTCTGAGGACAGGAACCACAAAGGAGGCTCATTGTCACCACTTTATTCAACTTTGTGCTGGAGGTTCCAGCGAGACCAATCAAACAAGATGAAGAAATACAGGGCATCCACATCAGAAAGAAGAAGTGAAAGTATCTCTATTTGCAGATGATGTGACCTTATACACAGAAAACCCTAATGGAGGAAAGCAAACCCAATGCCACTGAGTTGATTCCAACTCATAGCGACTCTATAAGACAGAGTAGAAGGGCTCTGCAAACTTTCCAAGAACCACCTGGTGGGTTTGAACTGCCAAACTTTTGGGTTAGCAGAAGTAGCAAACAACCCTAAAGAATGTATAAAAAAAAAATTACTAGAATTCAGCAAAGTGTCAGGATATAAGATAGATATAAACAAATCAGTAGCATTCCTTTACACCAACAAAGAGACCATCAAAGAGGAAACTATGAAATCAATGCCATTTTGAGTAGTCCCCAAGAACATAAAATACCTAGGAATGAATCTAACCAGAGATGCAGGAGACCTAGAGCAAGAGAATTACAAGACCCTATTGCAAGAAACCAAACGAGACCTCCATAATTAGAGAAACCTGCCTTGCTCATGGATAGGAAGCCTTAACACTGTGAAAATATAAGTTCTCCCCAAAGTGTTGTATACAAACCATGTAATTCCAATAAAAATTCCTATGTCATCTTTTTAATGAAATGGAAAAAGAAATCACCAACTTCCTTTGGCACCGGAAGAAGCCTCAGAAGTTACAGCACTACTGAAGAAGAACAAAGTGGGAAGCCTCATAACCTGACCTTAGAACTTATTACACTGCCACAGTAGTCAAACAGCATGGGACTGGTATAAAATCATACCTATAGACCAAAGGAACAAAATAGAGAATCCAGAAATAACATCATCCACCTACGAACAGCTGACTTTTGACAAAGGCCCAAAAGCCATGATATGGGGAAAGACAGTCTCATTAACAAACGGTGTTTGCATAACTGATAAAAAAAAGGAACAAGAGCCATATCTGACACCACGCTCAGAAACTAATTCATAATGGATCAAAGAACTAAATATCAAATCTAAACCATCAAAGATCATGGCAGAAAAGATAAGGAAAATGCTGGAAGCCCAAATAAAGGGCATAAACAGATTACAAAGTATTACTTACAATGCATAAGTGCCAGTAGAGAAATCAGATAACTAGAAACTGATAAACATCAAACATTTATGTTCACCCAAAGACTTTAGCGAAAGAGTAAAACGGCTACCTACAGAACAGAGAAAAATAGTTTGACTACTACGGATCTGTTCAATACCTACCCTCCATAATCTAGAAAGTACAACAAACTCTCTACAAGAAAACCACAAATAATAAAATTTTTTAAAAATGAGCAAAAAATATGAAGATGCACTTCACCAGAGACGACACGCAGGCAGCTAAGAGATGAATGAGGGAAAGCACATGGTCATTAGCCAATAAAAAGAAAAAAAAACATTAGCCAATAGAGAAATCCAAATCAAAACTACAAGGAGATAATATCTCACCCAGATGACGCTGTCATTAATCCAAAAAACAGAAACTAATAAATGTCGGAGAGGTTGTGGAAAGACTGGAACCCTTTCACACTGCTGGAAGGGATGTAAAATGGTACAACCACTTTGGAAAGCAATTTGGAGCTTCCCTAAGAAGTTCAAATTGGAGGACAGAGTCAAGAAGGCAGACTAAACACATGTCTCCTTATCTGCCTCTGAAAACTAAGGCCTGGATTGGTAATTGAACAGAGATTTCAGGACACCCAGTGGGCCTTAGGACGTGGCATAGGGCTGTCAGTTTCGACTACATGGCCTACAGAGGAAGCGTCCTCTCTCTCACTGACCCCCATTTGCACAGACTGAAGATATTGGTGCTTTTAACTGTTTTTCTTTTAATTGGCCAGTAGGTGGGGGATGGGCATGAGCCAACACAGAGGCTGAAAGAAAGTGCTGACGTGAACAGCATGTGCCGCAGCGGAGAGACAGTGTGTGACATAGACACATTTTGAGAGCCTGGCAGCAGACTGAGAGCAACACAGCGTCTCTACCCTCTCTTTAGGCAGCTCCGCCATAAATTCTGATGTTTCATGGTGGAAGAGTGGGATGTCATGGATTGAATAGTGGCCACCCAAACATATGTGTAGCCAGGTGGCTGAGCCATGATTCCCTGCATTTTATGATTGTCCTGCATCTTGTGATTTTTCCTATGCCGTATGTTAAAGGATTAGGGTGAGACTCTAAATTCCTTCATAAGATCATCTCCCTGCTCCATTGTAAAGGGAGTTTCCCTGGAGTATGGCTTGCACCACCCTTAATCCTTTCATCCTACAAGAGGTAAAAGGAAAGGAAAGCAAGCAGAGAATAGGGAAGCTCACAGCATCAAGAAAGCAGCACCAGGAGAAGAGTGTGTCCTTGAGACCTGAGGTTCCTGCACCAAGATGCTCCCTCCACAAAGACTGATGCAATGCCAGACTTTGCTCTAGAGCCGACATGGGGGAATGCCTTCCCCTGGAGCAGACATCCTCAATTTGGACTTGTAGCCTACAGGGCTGTGTAAGAATAAACTTTCCTTTGTTAAAGCCACCCACTGGTAGTATTTCTTTCAGAGCAGCTGTAGCTGACTAGAACAGTGGTGGATGGGCATGAGCCAGCACATACACTGAAACAAAGTGCTGAGGTGAACAGCATATACCACAGCAGAGAAACAGTGTGTGGGATAGCCACATTTGAAGAGCTCAGAGGCTGACTGAGGCCAATCCCGCCCCTCACCTACTCTTCCAAGCTCTGCCGTAAGTTCAGCTGCTTTGTGGTGGGAGGGGCAGATAGGGCAGAACACTATCTTGGTCACCTGGGAGATGGAGTTACCCAACCAAGAGGCCTCAGCAAGGGCTAATTCCCAGGATGGGAGGCAGTGCCAGGATGGAGAATGCTTTTCCAGCAGAAAGGTTGTGCTTAGCGCAGTGTTCCCTTATGGGTAGGCCCCAGTGGGGGATGGTAACAGGCAAGTAGTCACTCTGTACTTTGAACTACATCATAGGACATGGGGATGGCAGAAGAGGTGCCTCCGTTATTAGCTGGAAGGCAGGGTTCATCACACTTGATGGCCTGACTGATTTTGGAAGCTACGAGATAGATTTTAGCTTTTTAAAGTAAGACTGACTGGAGAAACAACTACTGTGCAGCCTGTCGGCATCTCTTCCAGCGTTTACTGACCCACATCATGGGGTCACTTGAAAGCTCCCTAGGTATGTAGTGTGGTGTCTTTCCCTTGTAGGAGGCAGAGCCTGCCACCCCAGAGAGTCCACTAAGGCCAGTCCTTAGAGTACACAGAGACAGCTAGTGATCTCAGGACTATGCCTCAGCTCTTGTTGAGTCAACACCAGAGAAACTAAACAGCCTCTAGACATCCTGAAAGGAAGAACCGATGACCAAACATTTAAAGAAACAGCCTGCCATGGCTCCAGAACACTCCCCAAACAAACAATCAAAAATCTCTCCAGAAGTAGAAGCCTTTTGGAAACTATCAGGGGTCAAGTACAAAAGAGTACAAAATAGAGCCCTCCTGGAGATTATACAAAATGCAGCAGAGCAAAATGAAAAACTAACCAAGCTGTTTGAACTGATGATACATTAACGTTCTGAAATCCAGCAGATCAATAACAAAATTACAGAATTAGACAATTAAGTTCAAAGCCAAAAGAGCAGAACGGAGCACCTGAAAGTCAGACTTAGTGACCTTGAAGGTAGAACAACTGACACCAGCATTTATGAGGAAAACTCAGAGAAAAGAAAGAAGAAAAATGAAAAATTATTAAGAAAGATGTGTGACTCCATCGAGAGGAATAATCTATGATTCATTGGAGTTCCTGAACAGGGAGAGACAGCTGAAAACACAGAGAGTGTTGTTGTTGAGTCGCTGACCGAAAACTTCCCTGAAATTATGAAATAAGAGAATATGGGTATCCAAGATGCATATTGAATGCCACATAAACTAGATCCTAAAAGAAAGACCACAAGACTTATTATAATCAAGCTTAAAATTAAGCAGAAACTCTTAAATTCAGCGAGACTCAAAGCAAAGCTAACATTCAGAGGGAAGCCCGGTAGGCTTTGATCTGACTTCTTGGCATAAAAGATGTTGGCACAGAGGCAGTGGGGTGACACATTCAGAGCCCTAAAGGAGAAAAACTTCTAACCCAGAATAATATTTCCTACAAAACTGTCTTTTGAATATGAAGAGGAAATTAAGACATTCACAGATAAACAGAAGCTTACAGACACTTTATAAAAACCAAACACAAACTACAAGAAATACTGAAAGCAGCTCTTTGCTTAGAAAATCAAAGCCATTAAGTGTATATTTAAGGAGGCAATACAGGACAAATGATCCAGAAACCTACTCAGTTAGGGAAGGCACAAAACTCCATCAAAGCTGGAATGCTAAAAGAAGGGAACCAGTGATCCTATCATGAAAACTAAGAAACCATCACATTAAAAACAGGGAAATACTACAGTATTTACAGTCCTTTCAGATGGAAACAAAATTAATAAGATAAGTCGAAGTTAAAATTGGGTTTAAACTGAGAATATTAAGGGGGCTCATAGGGAGAGCTGCAAAGCACAACGCAACATATCAAAACAAGAAATGGCTCACCGAGGACCAAAATGACATGAGGTAAAAACAACCCAGAATATAGAGAGACCCACTTGAGTGGGTGCCTACATAGACTTGGGACTGGAAGAACTAGACGGTGCCCGATCACCACCAGTGATAGCCCCGATGGAGCTCACTAAGTTGAGTCTCACTGGCAACACAAGACTAAAAAGGGGTGCACCCTGAGATCTCCACTAAAAGACTGCAATTGATGGTCCAGCAGCATCGGGGATCCCCTGGGAGCATGGCCCCTGGCCCTGATGCTGCCCTTGGCGATAAATCATCATGAAGGTCCACTCTTCGGACACAAATGGATTGGCCTTGGCGATGCAGAGTGACCATATATTGGATGCACTTTATGGTTCTATGCATCTATAGGATATCGTCCTGCTAACCTCTGGCCAGAGGGAGGGGAGTGGGTGGAGAGGGGGGGAAAGGAGACTGTTGGGGGATGAGACATGTATGTAGCAGAGAGGAACAGTGTGCTGTCACCGAGCAGGGAGAGCAGTGAAAGCTGCATATAGGTGGACATGTAAATTTATATGGGAATCTACATTTTCACTCAGTCATAATAAAAAAAAGAAAAAAAAAGCAAGAAACATAATACAAGAGTCACAAGAAGCACAAAACCAACACTGAAAAAGATGAAAAGTCAACCCATAAAGAAGAATGACCCAGAACAGAATATCAAGAGCAACACGGAAAATGCCTACACAAAAATAAATACCTCAAAAGGACAGCACTAAACACATACCTATCAATAACGAGACTGAATGTAAATGGTATGGTCTGAACACTCCAGTAAAGAGACAACAAGTGACATCTTGGATCTAAAGACATGACCCATCTGTATGTTGCTTACAATAAACACACCTTAGACTTACGAACAAACTGAAAATTAAAGGATGGAGTAATAATTACCAAGCTAACAATATATAAAGAAGAGCAGGTATGGCAATCTTGATCTCAGATAAAATAGATTTTAATGTAAAATCCACCATCATGGACAAGGAGAGTCTCTGTTTATTGCTAAAAGGTTCAATACACAAGCAGGACTTCACAATATTAAATATTTATGTACCCAATAGCCGTGCATCTAAATACATCAAACACTGACTACATCAAAAAATGAAATAAAACACTCCGCGACAGTAGTTGGAGATTACAACACTCCACTTTCAGTAATTCACAGATCATCTGGCTAAAAGCTCAGTAAAGACACAGAAGATCTTATTGGAACAATTAACTAATTAGACCTCATTGACATATATGGAACTTCTTACCCATCAGCAGATAAATACACCTTTTTCTCCAATGCACGTGGAACATTTTCCAGAACAGACCATGTGTTAGCACATAAAGCAAATCTCAACAAAATCCAAACCATTGAATTATTGTAAAGCATCTTCTCAGACCATAAAGGCATAAAAGTGGAAATCAATCTCAGAGAAAATATAGATAAGAATTGGAACTGACGGAAGCTGAACAACACCTTGCTCAAAAAGCCAGGGGTTATAGAAGATATCAAGACTGAAATAAAGAAATTTATGGACTCAAATGAGAACAAAAACACTTGCTCCAAGAACTTATGGGATACAGCCAAGAAAGCAGTGATCAGAGGTCAATTTATTTCTATAAATGCCCACCACATCCAGAAAGAAGAAAGGACCCAAACCAAAGAACTAACTCTACAGCTTGAATAAGAAGAAAGAGAGCAACAGAGAGACCTCTCAGGCATCAGAAGAAAACAGATCCTAAAGATTAGAGCAGAACTAAATGATCTAGAGAACAGAAGAACAACTGAAAAAATTGAAAAGACCAAAAGATGGGTTTTTGAGGCAATCAAGAAAATGGACAAAGCCTTGGCTAAACTTACTAAAGAAAAACAGGAGAGGAAAGAAATAACCTGAATAAGAAATGAGATGGGAGATGTTACAACAGATACAACAGAAATCAAAAGTATCATAACGGAATGCTATGAAAGACTGTACTCTAACAGATTTGAGAAAAACCCTAGAGGAAATGCACAAATTCCTAGATTCACATCACCTACCAAAATTATCCAAAGCAGAAGTAGAACAACTTAATAAACCCATCACAAAGGAAGAGATTGAAAACGTCATCCAAAAAATACCAACGAAAAAAAGTCGTGGCCTCTCGAGATGGCTTCACCACAGAATTCTGCCAGGCTTTTAGAGCAGAGTTAACTCCAACACTACTGAGACTATTTCACAGCATAGAATGGGATGGAATACTCCCCAACCGATTCTGTCAAGCCAGCATAACCCTGATAACCACAGCCAGGGAGAGATCCCACAGTAGAGGAGAATTACAGACAAGTAGCATTCATGAACCTTGATGCAAAAATCTTCAACAAAATCCTTGCCAATAGAATTCAACAACATATCAAAAAAATAATTCATCATGACCAAGTTGGATTCGTACTACAGATGCAAGGCTGGTTGAACATCAGTAAAGATATGATCAGCTACATAAATAACACAAAAGATAAGAAACACCTGATTTTATCAATTGACGTAGAAAAGGCATTTGACAAAGTCCAACAACACCCATTCATGCTAAAGACTCTCAGCAAAATAGCAACAGAAAGCAAATTCCTCAACGCCATAAGGGTCATCTATGCAAAGGTAATTGCCTGCATTACCCTGAATGGAGAGAGACTGAAAGAATTCCCCTCGAGAACAGGAACTAGACAATGAGGCCCACTTTGTCCTCTCCTATTCAACATTGAAGTACAAGTTCTGGCCAGAGCAATTAGACAAGACAAAGAAATAAAGGGCATCTGCATTGGCAAAGAAGAAGTAAAAATCTCCCTACTTGCAGATGATATGGTTGTATATGCAGAGAATCCTACAGAATCCATAGAAGAGTTCAGCAAACTATCAGGATATAAGACATATGTAAGTAAATCAGTAGGATTTCTTTATACCAGCAAAGAGATCATTAAGGAAGAAATCACTAAGTCAAAACCATTTACTACAGCCCCCAGGAACATAAAACACCAAGGGATAAATTTAACTAGACAAATAAGAGACCCATACAAAGAGAACTACCAGACCTTACTACAACAAACTGAGAGACTTACACAAATTCAGAAACCTACATTGCTCATGGATAGGAAGACTTAACATTGTGGGAATGTCTATTTTATCCAAAGCAATCTTCATATACAACGCAATCCCAATAAAAATTCTGGTGTCATTTTTCAATGAGATGGAGAAGCAAATCACCAGCTTTATCTGGAAAGGGAAGAAACCCGGATATGTGAAGCACTAATGAAAAAGAAGAAAACACTGGGAGGCCTCTCACTACCCTACTTTAGAACCTATTGCACTGCCACAGTAGTCAAAACAGCTTGGTATTGGTACAAAAAGACATACAGACCAATGGAATAGAGTTGCGATGCCAGAGATGCCATCATCCTCCTGTGAACAGTTGATAGCCGACAAAGGCCCTGGGTTTCTAAACTGCCGCAAAAACAGTCCCTTTAGCAAATGGTGCTGGCAAAATTGGATGTCCACCTGCAAAAAATTGAAACTAGACCCCTATCTCATACTTTACACCAAAACCAACTCACATTGGATAAAAGACCTAAATATCAAACCTAAAATGATAAAGATCATGCAAGGAAAAATAAGATCAATAATGGACCCTTAATACACAACTTAGACTTGAAAATCTGACAAAGAAAGCACGATCTACAAAAAAGAAAATAGATAAATGGGAACTCCTAAGAATCAAACACTTTTGCTCATCCAAAGACTTTATCAAGAGAACTAAAAGAACACCGACAGAATGGGAAAAAATATTTGGGAACTGGATGTCAGATCAATGTCTGATCTCCATAATCTACAAGGTACTGCAAAATATCAACCAGAAAAGAGTAAATAACCCAATGAAGCATTGGGCAAAGGAGATGGACAGAGCCTTCACTAAAGAAGATATCCAGGCAGCCAAAAGACACATGAAGAAATGCTCATGATCACGAGCTATTAAAGAAATCCAGATCAAAACTATGATGAGATACCATCTGACCCCAACAAGGTTGGCCATGATCCACAAACAGAAAAGAACAAACGTTGGAGAGGCTGGGGAGAAACTGAAACTCTCCCACACTGCTGGTGGGATTGAAAATAGTACGACCTCTTTGGAAAGCAATCTGGTGCTTCCTTAAAAAGCTGGAAATAGATACACCATTTGACCCAGTCATCCCACTGCTCGGAATATATCCTACAGAATCAAGGGCAGTTACACAAATAAATACTTGCACGCGAATTTTTATCACAGCACAGTCCACAAGAGCAAAAAGATGGAATCAACCCAGATTCCCAACAGCAGATGAATGGATAAACAATCTATGGTATATATAGTCGATGAAATATTATGCCATGATAAAGAACAAAGAACCTGGTTTCAACCGGAAGACATTATGTTGAGTGAAATCAGCCAGCAGCCCAAGGATGAATACTGTATGAGACCCTTACTATAAGGACTTAAAAACAGACTCATATACAGAGGAAAAGACTCTTCAAAGCTACAGGGGAGGGGAGATAGGGAGAGAGAGGGTTGGTTATAGATTAGATAAGGGATAAAAATTTGATTCGGTGAAATCAGTGACAGCACACATTAGGAAGAGGATCCATTTAACAGGACTTCAACATAACCTAAAAAATTTTCCAATCTTAACCCAATATTGCAAGGACACAGTATCAGGGGCACAGGTTGGGAGACCATGCTCTCAGGGAACATCAAGGCCAACTGACATAACTAGACTACTGCTAAGAGTGTCTTCTCTACCTGACACTGGTGAGGGGCATCTGGGTTCCTAAAAGTCAGCAAGCTGCCATCTGAGGTACACCAAATGGTCCCAACACAGCTGGAACAGATGATCACCAAGGACAACGACATGAGGGAAAAAGAGCCCAGAAGACAGAAGGACCCATGTGAATGGCTGACTATATCAACATGTGAGCAAAAGAACCAACTGGTGCCCAGCCACCACCAATGACAGCCATGATGGGGCTCATCAAGTCGAGTTCCAGTGGCAAGATGAGAAAAAGAGGGGTGCATCCTAACAACTCCACTGAACGACTGCAACTGATGGTCCAAAGTGCTGGGAGTTTCCCTGGAGTGTAGCCCCTAGACCTGATGCTGTCCCTGATCATAAATCATTATTGAGGTCACCTCTTTGGACAGGAATGGATTGGACTCGGGGACACAGAGTGACCATATAGTGTGGGCACTTGATGGTTCTATGGATCTATGGGATGAAGTCTTACTGGCTTCTTTCTAGAGAAGAGTGGAGAGGAGGGGCCAGGAGGTTGTTAAGAAGACATGACATGTGTAGAACGGAAAGGAGCAATGGGCTGTCACCGGGCAAGGAGAGCAGAAGAAGCCGAAGATAGGTGGGCAGGCAATTGTAAATTGGATTGTACACTTTCACTCAATCACAAGAATAAAAATAAAAAATTGGCTTAAGACACAACCTAAAAAACAAAGAAGCAAACAAACAAGTTGCTGTCAAGTTGACTCTAACTCACAGCAACCCCATGTGAGGCTGAGCAGAATTGTGCTCCATAGAATTTTCAGTGGTTGATATTTTTTTCAGAAGGAAAGCACCAGGCCATTTTTCCAATGCACCGCTTGGTAGACTTGAACTGCCAGCTTTTCAGTTGGCAGCTTAGTGCATTAATTATTTGCACCACCCAGGAACCACACTGTAAAGGGGTCCATAAAGTCTGTGAGGGATCACTTTTGTTCTCTACTGTCTCAATAGCAGGGGCCCTGGACTAAGCAAAAGAAATTCAAAACAAGGCACTGGTCAGCACCCACTGATCGCCTCTCCTTCTTCCAACATAGCTGCAGTCAAGACTTTGGCACCGAGTGGACCTCTGAGGTCCAGTTCACCTGTCCAAAGCATCCTCTAGCAACCACCCCTGTAATGACAAGGGCAACCCCTAGGGGAGTGGGGATGGCCAGCCCTGTTTTAATAGCAGCCAGCAGAGCAACAACCCAGGGATTAGAATGGATATGTTCCCCTTACAGAAGTCCGGATGCAGCCCAGACAGGCAGGCACGACCTCTGCACCTTCTGCAGAGAAACATCCCAAGAGATCTGAGTGCAATATAGTCAGCTGCTGGAGAACAAGGCTGTTTCAGCATTTCAGCCAAGCTAATGGTCTATGCAGACAGTTTCTCCTGAGAAAGCATTCCCTTTTGCCGATCCCCTGGGACATGGCTGTCAGGGAAGAAACAGGCTCTCCTGCTCCAAGGAAGAGCTGCTGCTCTGGACTCCAGCCTGAAACTGCTTCTCAGGTTCTTTAAAGACAATGGTTCCATAGACACTAAAAGGGAAGAAAAGTCTGTCTTATGGGCCTTCTGGGCTGTGCTGGGCTCAGACAAACTTTCAACTTGAACACCAACATATTAGCCGTGCAAGCGGCTACTTCCCATGGACGATTCAGGTGCCTGTCCTCAAAGGATCATATCCAGAGCCAGGAAACAAGAGCAGCGTCACTCCAGTACTATGTCAGCCTTCAAAAGAGGAGATTTCCATTATATTGTTGCAGTAAATACCAACATAACAAAGCATTTGCTATTTCAACATTCTTCATATGTAAAATTCAGTGACGTTAATGACGATCACCATGTGGTGCGACCATCACCGCTATCCATTTCGAGATTTTTCCACCATGCTTCACAGAAGCTCAGTGTTCCCTAAGCAGTTGAGTCCCCCTCCTTTACCCACCCCTGTAACCACTAGTACACTTTGTTCTCTGTACATAATTTGCCTGCTCTAGATATTTCAAGTAAGTGGGATTCCGTTTCCTTTTGTGGATCAAAAGCTTTCAGTGGGGCTTCTGCCTTTTAAAAGTATTTCATTATCTACACATAATTCTTTGAACCTCCAGAGAGCACTCACCATGCAGATTCTTGACCAAAGACATGTGTCACTTGTAATGCACCTCAGAAGCCAAACACAGTACCAAGCCAGCTCCGTGGAGTTAACTTCTGTACTAAACACCTACTATGTGCCAGGTATGACACTAAGTGATTTCTATGGATTACAAAAACAGCTGCCATCAATTCAACCCCAACTCCTGGTGACCCAATGTGTATCAGAGTAGAACCGTGTTCCAGGTAGGGTTATCAGTGGCTGATGATTCAGAGGCAGACTGTCGTTCCACTTCTGGGTCGACTGGAACCTATAACCTTTCAGTTTGCAGTTGAGCGCCTGAACTGTATGCACCACCCACGGACTCTGTCTCTACGGCTAAACCTTACATAATCTCAGGAATGATAGCCCTGTGAAATGAACCTTCTGGTCATACCCATTTCACCGAGCAGGAGATTAAGTTTCAGAAGGCCAAACAGCTTGCCTTAGGTCAGTCACCAAACAAAGCCAGGTTTCCAACCCGAATGGCTTGGCTCCCATCGCAAGTTCCAAACTACCATGGTGCGCCCAGCTCAGTGATTCTATCCTGCTATCGTGGTCTTCAGCAGAGCTGCAGATCAAAGAGAGAGAAGGGAGGAGGACAAGACTGCCAGAAACACATTTCATGGCAGTGCACGGCCCCCACCTTCGTGTTCAGTCCTGCGTCCACTCCTCTCCCAGAGATCACGACACCACTCCCTTTGCCTCCTGAGGTTATGTGTCCTCCCCATAATCCTTGAAAAACACTGCTTCCCTCCCCTTGGAATCTCAGATTCTGCAGATTTGAGTGTTCAGATGGACCAAACCTTCAACACAGAATCACATCCAAGAGGGAGATGAGGATATTACTGCAGAGAACGTTCCAGAGCAGCTTCTGGGCCAGTTGGGTGCGACACATGTGGTGGGGGGTGACGGCCGTGGAGGGGTGGGATGCCTGCTGCTCCTTAAGCAGGTTTGTGTTCCGAAGCAAGGGGAACTCTCCCATGTGGGTCTCATTAGCAACAAATCTAATTTTGAAGACAAGCTCAGCCAAGCAAACGGTCAAGAATGACAACCTTTGCAAAGAGCAGAGAGGTTACCCCATTATCCATTAAAAACCATCAAGGTGGGGTCCCTCACTGAGGGGGACAGCAGTCCAGCCAGCCCTCCTCTGGACTCCCAATGCCCCGCAAATTCAAGGACAGAAAGGTCACAGCTGAAAGAGTTGGGGTACAACCAGGAGGTGAAGACCCAGGTCAAGCTAACCAAGGAGCACAGACACCCACACGTGTAGTGGCTAACACATGCATGCATGTCCACAGCACACCCTCACATGCACTCTTGCCAACAGGGCCCAGAGTATGGCAGCACTGGAGGGGATGCCAGGAGCTTTGCCCTCTGTCCCTCTGGGAAGGGAGGTGGACAGGAGTGACACATGCCACTCTATCAACTCTCATGGCTCCACAAGAAAAGGCAGCAAGATCAGGAAAAAGGGAGCAGGTGAGGGGCTTGTAGAGCCCCGGACAGCCCACGCAGATGAGCAGAGCAGGGTTTGGCAAAGCCAGGTGCCCAGATATGTCCCCACCCAGTGCCGTTACCTGATCGGGAGAGGGGCACACGGGACACCACCAGCCAAATCCAGAGAGGCTGACCAAGCAGCTCTGCCCAGGACTGAGATGCATGGTGAGGGCTGCTCACACCTGGCTCTCTGTTCCCCCGGGACACTGAGCACTCCTCCCCAACTGGCCTCCCTCCAAGCCAAGGGAGTGAGGGGTTCCCAGCCAGCCAGGTCTTGGATGAAGCAGGAAGTCAGCACTATTTAAACAAGAAGGGATCTGCCACAAACACCAGACACCTGGTTGCTTGGGAGGCCCCTCACAGCTATCACCGTCTCCTGGGCAGGAGTTGGGAAGCAGTTATCAACTTTCACCTGACCTATGGCAGAGATATCCCTGGCATCCTACCCACAGGCCCCTCCCCTGCCTGTGCACCCCCTTACATCTATGCCATCGTCACAGGTCTGGCTGGCAGTGTACTCCGCGCTCAGATGTGGCACGTGCCCACCTTCTGCTTTCTGCGACCCCAGCCTCAACCTCTTCTCCTTCAAAGGGGCATCGTCCTCCTCCCGCCGCGACATCGTCCTCCTCCCACCTCGGCATCGTCCTCCTCCCGCCGCGGCCTCAGGACTGGGGCGTGGTGGCTGGCCACGGCCCTCAGGTTCTGGCTACACTGAGGGCTCCGAAGGGACAGGTGGCCAGGTGCGCCAGAAGCCTCTCTAGGCATCTGTCCGCAGGCCAGCTCTGGTCAGCTCTGCGGGGCTCGAGTGCTCACCAGCACTTCTGGCCACGCCTGTTCTCTACTGCCCTCTACTGCCCGCGAGCGCGCATCGTGGACACGACTGCCGGAAGCCAACAGGCATCTCACCTGCTGGGGTTATTTCTCCCCTTTGGAGGGACAGGCCCAGTGGGGCTAAGTCCACACCCCCGGTCGCATTCCTGTGGTCCCCTGCTCAGAACGGGGTGAGAGAAGACAAGGTGACAAGAGAAAAACCCAGCTCCTCAAAAAGCCCACTGCCATCGAGTCGCGTCCCAATTCCTGGCCGCATGGCCATTAGCCACGTTCACCCTGGTCTCTGGTGCTTTTCTGCGTCTTGAGTTACCTGGAAAATTGTTGGTGGTTGTTAGCTGCCATCGTCATGTTGGCTCTGACTCATAACGACTTCGTGAGGTGCTGACCAGGCTCACAGTCATTGTTGTGCTTGACCCCCTGTCTGTAGCCACTGGTCAGTCCATGTCTTTGAGGGTCTCTCTCCTTTTTACTGACTGTCTGCTTTACCAGGCAAGGTGGCCTTCTCCGGGAGCTGGTGTCTCTTGTTTATTTGTCCAGACTAAGTGAGTCATCCTTGTTTCTAAGGAGCATTCTGGCTGTACTTCTTCCAAGACAGTTTTGTTTGTTTCAGAAAACAGAAGGTGTTCCTATCACATACAGGATTGGGTCTGAATACAGTCTTCCCAATGCAAAGGCTTTCCAGAAGTATGCCTGTCTGTCAGTAGATGCAGCGGGTCCCAGCTGCACCTCTGGCATCACCATGGCTCTGCGTCCTGGGCTGTGTGACAAGCAGAGCCAGCAGGTGCTTTCTGAGCACATCAGTGTTGTACAAAGCCCACCTTAGGCTGAGGGAGCCCCATCAGGCTTCTGGTACCCTTGAGAGGTGAGGAGAGGCGGGCAGAGACTATGCCCTTCTGACACCTGCTCTAGGATCTTGGACTCCTTGAACTTCCTGGCTCTGTGCCGAGCCGAGACCACAGTGCAATTGCTTGATGAACTGCTTCCCTCACCAAGCTTCTGTGGCCAGGAACTGTCTCTGCCTTGTCCACTGCGTTGTGCTCAACAGCTGGCACATGTGTAGCACATAGTAGGTGATCAAGAGACATTTAATGATGAGGAAATGCTCTGCTTCGATCCAGGTTTCTCTGCATCCCACATCTTCCTCTCTCCTCCACTTCTTCCCTCTCCCTGACACAGGTAATTTCAGTAACCCACAGGGAGGCTTGGAGGCACTATCGTATTGCTTTCCACGCATCAAATCTCTCTACAGCCCTGTGAGCTGAGTAAAATTATGACCTGATGAGAGGAGTCAAAGTCAGACCTGGGGAAGGGACGTGCCCAAGGCACACATTTGTAAGTGACAGTGCCGCATTCAAGCTCAAGCTCCACAAAACATCCTGACATCTCAGGAAAGAATAAGTCAGGATTCTGATCCTCACACGTCCAGCTCAACTCGTCTCCAGCATCATGGTGAAAGCTCACTAACTGCAGCACTGGAAACTCAGCAAGAAGAGGAAAGGGGTCTGTGGGCCTCCAGAGGACGTGGGGTGCCTGGCGTGCATTCTCACGTTTAACGTGGATAGCCTTTATCCCAACATGCATCCCACCACTGAAATGAGCTACTGACAAATTTTTCTCCTTTTCCATAGGGCAAAGGCTGCCGGGCCCGGTTCCACACTGGTAAGTGGAAACCAGGGTTGAGCACTGCAGCGGTTGAATGAGCAGAATGTTGCAACAGAGGTTGCCAAGTCTTTCCAGTCCTGAGAATTAAAGGGGCGTGGCTGTGAGATTTTTAAGTCACCTGGTGTTACAAGAGAGAGCCGTGAGCCTGCCAAGGCAATGGGGCTGGATCCCCCAGGGCCACCCTCCGACTTCCAGGCTGCATGGCTACATCGAATGGTCAAGGTCATGGATCGACCAGAATGGAGGTGGACCCTGTTGCCCTCCCCTGGGAAACATCCGAATTCCTTTTGTTTTCCTGATTTAGCTGCTGTTGGATCAGTGCCCAACTCTTCATGAAACAAAAGTCTTCCTCGTCCTTCACCACCTCCCTGATGAGTTGCCTTTCTGCCTACTCTGGGTCTGGAAGCTTGGCTATCCAGCACCGTAATAACCCGTGAGCCTGCACTGGCCAACAAGTGGGCACTAGCTGAATATTGAATCCTGGTCCCCGTGTGAAGGGTGAGAATTCACCCACTGAACCACTACTGCCCCTTGTAAGTTGCCGTGGGAGCCCAAAAAATCGGGGCAGTCTGGGCTGACGTGAGAGCATCCACAGAAAGAAGATGGGCTTCTGTCTCTATCGGTCTAAGAAGAGAATTCTCAGCACTCAGGTGTGGAACTCAGTAATCGAGCAAGAAGGTAAGATGATGGAAAGGGCTGCGGGGACTGTTTGAAGGAAGACAGGCCTCCTGACCTGCTGCGGTCCCTGAGCTGCTGTCCTGGTCCACACACCCTCAGGAAGGTTGTGTCCCGCCTGACTGCTTGAATTTGCCTCCCTTCCAAGAAGCAGACCTGTGGCAAGGATTCAAGTTCAAGAAGTTTATTTTGGAGATGACTCTGAGAAACCCTATCATAGGTAAGGTGTGTGGGAAGGAGAAGGGAGGGCAGCCAGGAAGGAACTGCTCCAGAGCCAGGCCAGGCACCAGGTGCTCTAAGGCTGCCATCTGAATCTGTTAGTCAACTACCATAAGCCCAGCCCTCCCTGCTGCAAGGCCTCTTCGCAACTCCCTTTCACATGCCTGTCCGTGGAAGCTTGTGTGTTGCTAGCATGCTGAACAGATTTCAGCGTAGCTACTCTTACTGGAAACACCTTAGAGTTTATGTCACGTGCCACAAGCCAATCTCTGAGACAAGAGGTTTGGCTGAATTAATCAAAGACGTTAGTTTTGTGCCAGCTAAACAAAGCGGCGGAGCGGATATTTCCACCACAATCTGCAGGTCTCTGGCCAGACCGGAGGGGTTTATAAAGGGAAGACCCGACTATGACGGCAGTGGGTTTTGGGTTTACATGTCGGTGAAAGGGGGAAATAATCACAAAGTGTGTGGCAGAAGTGGTCAGCAAGACAGTCTGGGTTTCAAGGTCTTCCTTTGAAGTCCTTGTTGAAGCAGGAGGGCTGACGCCTGGCATGGTCTGGTCCAGCTTAGTGATCTGAAACGACACTCAGTTTATCAGGGCTACCTTGAATATTCCGTTGTTCTTTTCCCAGGGCAGTTCTAAGTCATATGTTTAAAGCATAACACTTTTGAAATGTAGAGGGATGATGTTTCCTTAAGATGGAGTCCCAATGCTAGTGTTATATTTCTCACAGTGGCCTGGGGTGGTGGCTCTGGGGAAAACAAACAAACAAAAAAAGCCTCAGGCTTCTGGCCGCAGTTTCCCCCTGCTGCTAGAAAAATTGCTTTTCAAGTCTCCCGCTTCACTGCCAGGCTAAAGTTGGACTAGAAAGAAAGGCCTGGCACTCTAACTTGTGAAAATCAGCCAGTGAAAACCCTGTGGATAGCAATGGTCCGATCTGCAACCGATCATGGGGACAGTGCAGGACCAGGCAGCATTTCGTTCCATTGTACATGCGGTCATCAGGAGTCGGGGCTGACTCGATGATGGCTAACAACGGCGACTTCCCACAAACACCTGCCTGAAGTTGCCAGCTGAGCCCCCAGGGCCCCATGGAGATGGGACAATCTCTCCCTAACTCCCACCCACCCACTCTCTCCAGGTACCCCCACGAGGGCAGACCCTGGACTCAAGTCATTACTGCTTCCTCGCCAAGGAGAAAATCTTGAAAGGGATTGTCTCTAGCCCCCTCACTTCCTCAGGGAACTGCCCCATAAGCTGAGTAACTCCTGATGGCACCTGCGTGCCACCTGCGAGTTGACACTGGCCTTTAGCTAGGACCCCCTAGGGACTGTACCAGAGTTGCCATCTGAGGAGCCTGGGGTCACAAGCAGGTTTCAATAGGCCCCAGCACCCACCCCGAAAATCTACTGCCCCCGAGTCAATTTCAGCTCATAGCATCCCTACAGAACAGAGTAGTTCTGCCCCGGGGGCTTCCAAGAAGCAGCCAGTGGATTCAAACTGCTGACCTTTTGGTTAGCAGCACAGCTCTCAACCTCTGTGCACTGGGGCTCCATTAATCCAAAGTTCTCAAGTGTGAACCCGTCTGGCGGCTGTGCTGAAGGAAACCCTGGCAAACTGCTTCCAAAAAGATCACAGGGGAGAACACCCTATGGGGCGGTTCTACCCTATGACACAAGGGGGTGCCACGAGGTGGGGTTGACTGGTCGGGAGCCAATCACAAGCACCATAGCTGAGAATATAGGTAGGCCTGTCTTTTTTCCGGAAACCATGGTAGCGCAGTGGGTTAAGTGCTACATCTGCTAACCCAAATCTGCCAGGTACACTTTGAAAGCTCAAAGGGGCAGTTCTCCTGTGATCTGTAGTGTCTCTATCAGTTGGACCTGAGTCCACGGCAGTGGGTTTAGTTGGGTTTTGGTTTGGTCTTATTTTCCATTTCTGTGCAGAGTTGTCACTGAGGACAGGAAGATTTTCTGCACCAATACTATAGCCCAGATGCCTATGTCATGTTGTCCACAGCCTCTAGGCATCTACTTCCTTTGTGGGGTGTGTGTGTGTGTGTATGTGTGTGTGTGTGTCAGGCTGTGTTTGCATACCTGACATATGTAAATTATACAAGGGCCCACAGCTCCCAACCGAGTTGTCAGCAAGCTATCTATCACAGCCCAACCTTAGGGGGCAGAATCCTGCTGCAAGTTCATTCTTACTTTTACATTTGCTTGTTACACGATCAAGATGTCAATGACAGTTCCACGAATCACCAGGTTTCCGGGATGAAAATGTCAATTTCAGCCATTAATCCACCCTTTAATTCTGGGGTGTGACTGGAGTCTTGTGTTTTTCTCCTCTTTATCCCAAGAATCATATAACCCAGCTTCTCATTTGCTTACACAGTTCACGTATCTGATTTTGGAGGGTCTCTCTGCCCCAACCACCCAGTTTCTTCCCTCCACAGCTCCAGGCCAAGTTGTTGAGTAGAGATGTCCTACAGGGACAAGGATGCAAGCATCACACACCAGCATCCATCTAAGCCCTATCTGTAAGTCCTTCTTGGAGTCATCATGGGCACGAGGGTACTTGTCTCAATTATCCAAATTTCTGATCCTCTTGTTCAGACTAAACAGGAACACATTCCATCCTATAGCTTTCTGCCTTGGGGTGCTGATTGCCCCAAGAGTCTTTTAATACATGTACCATCTCTACAACAATGACGAAGCCCTGCTGTGCCTGCACCAGAAATAGCAGAGCTGGGACAAGGGAGCAGTAAGGTAGCACCCACACGCTGTGTGCACACACAGCAGACAGCACAGAAAGAGGAGGAAGCCCCCACCCGATGTCGCCCACCTCCCTGTCTGCAGCCATCAGCTCCAGGCTGGCTCCTGGGGCCACGATAGCAGGAGGAAGACTGAGATCCAGAATAGGCCCAGACTGCTTCTGAACAGACCCACAACCAAATCCTCTGGGACCTCGGAATCGTGCAATTTATCATCGCCAGAGCCTGGTGTCTAAGGGCTCATGTTTTCTGCGAGTCACATTGTTTTACTAGATTATTCCATCACTGAGCTTGTGAAGGGGAGATTAGGGAGAGTTTTGTGGGTGATGGCATGTTTCTGATGTTATTGTCATTCCCATTCCAACACATGGTGACCCCATGTGTACAGAATGGAACAGCTCCCCGCGGTTTTCAAGGCTGTGGCCTTTTGGAAGCTGATTGACAGGCCTGTTTTTATTTTATTCTTATTTTTTATTATGATTGAATGAAAATGTACATTCCCATATAAATTTACATGCCCACCTATGTAGAGCTTCCACTGCTCTCCCTGCCTAGTGACAGCACACTGTTCTTCTCTGCTCCATACGTGTGTCATCGTCCCAACAGTCTCCTTTCCCCTCCTCTCCACCCACTCCCCTCAATCCAGCCAGAGGTCAGCAGGATGATATCCTATAGATGCATAGAACCATAAAGTGGATCCAATATATGGTCACTCTGCGTCGTGCCAGGCCTGTTTTTTGAGGCAGTTTCAGCTACCAATCTTTTAGATAACGATTGAGAGTTTAACAGTCTCTGCCACCTGCAGACTCTTTCTAAAGGCCAACAGTCTGAGTGTCAGGGAACCCTGAAAAGTCCCTTTGGCTGGCAAACTGATTCTAACTCCTGCCAAGCCCTATGAGTGTCAGAGTAGAACTGTTGTTCTACCCACTTTTCAACAGCTGGCTTGTCAGGAGCGGATCCCCCGGCCTATCTTCCAGGGCAGCTCTGAGTGGGCGTGAACCCCTAACTTCTGGGCTCCAGCCCAGCACGTTAACAGCCTGCACCGTCCAGGACTCTCATGGAGCCCTGAGTCCTCGGGCACTATACATACATATTTCCACCTTCTGAGAAGAAGAAACAATTCTGGCATCAGATTTCCAAAGGAGGCCAGGAACCCCACAAAAGGTAACAGGCACCGAACTGCCCGTATCCTAGTATTGCCTATACCTAACACACCTTGATCTTGGATTTGACCAGGAAAAGAGACCGAAGGAAATGTCATTTTACTGGATATCTATCTGTTCAAGGCATTTCGTGTGAACTCCTGTTTCCTTCTCATAAGAACTTTTTAAGGCGACAGCTCTCATTACCCCATATTTCAGATCAGGAGACTGAAGACAGAGATCACATGTTACTTCCCAAAGCTATCCAGATGGTAAGAAGTACAGTAGTAATACAAGTAAAATAATAACAGCTGATGATTTTGAGGGCTTATTCTGTGATTAAACACCGTGTGTATACGTTCACACAATTAATCTCTACTTCAACACTATGAGGTGCGTATTATTTACTGTGGTTTGTGTTAGCTGCCGTCAGGTCCTCCAGGACCCCAGGCGCAATGGAAGGAATCGCTTTCTAATCCTACTTACTCCTCAGGATCACAGGCATGCCGGAATCCATCGCTGCAACTGCTCATCTCACCAAGAGCCTCCACAGCAACAGGTAGGTGGCCATGCCCGACTTCAGAAGCCCAGGAAAGTGGTCCCTGAGCCTGCCTGGGGTGCATGCTGTCCACCCCCCTTCAGGTGCTAAATCCATCAACTGGGTTCCCTGAGGAAGCAGAGCTCATTCTTAAACTCTCTTTTATGGCTTTTATCCAGAACTGATTTGAATAAATCAGTCTACTGCTCTCTCTACCCTGGAACCAGTTGTAAGAGAGATGTGTTTGCTCAGCTTGGAAAGCAGATGGGAGCTGCCTTCTTCCCATCCTGGGGGCCGTGGGGCCAAAAGCAAACACAGGCAGTGGGTGTGACAACGGGGCCTTGGGGGCCTGAAGCCACGGAGGATTTCACAGTAAGTGGGTCCCTTGAATGGTTCACGCCTGAGGTGGGAGGCCCCATGTAACCTCTCACCCTGCAGGAAGACCAAGTGGGGTCTCTCTGCCCTTACTATTGAGGGGTAGAAGTAGTCCCAGTGTACCTACCTGAAAGGGCAAGAAAGTGAGCCTGGTTCTTCTGATTTCTTGCCTCGCCAAATAGCTCTTAGAAACAGACAGGAAGATCTAACCTCTCAGTACTTCTGACGATACACTAGACACTGGAGCAGGTCTCAAAGTCACCGCCATTCCACAAGATCTTAGCCTCAGCAGCCTTCTTTCCCTTCTGCAAATGTCCCAAAGCCTCACCTACTGGAGGTATTTTGGAAGAATTCTTTCTAATTCCTTCCAACTTCCACATACACACCCAGCTCTGCATGGCTGTCTCCTTCTCTTCTTGCAGCCTCTTTCCGAAAGACACTTCCTCTGAGTTATGTTCCCCACGCACCTCAGAGTAAGTGAGGTCCTCCTCTCTATTCTCTCATCTGCTCTTGGTGTTGTTGGGTGCTGTTGAGTGTGTTTTGAATCACAAAGGCCCCAAACAAGACAGTAAATGTGCTGCATAAGATTTGCTGGGCTACAACATTTAGGCAAACCCTCATGACATAGTAGTCAAGTGCTATGTCTGCTAACCAAAAGCTTGATAGTTCGAATCTGCCAGGTGCCCCTGGGAAACTATGAGGCATTCCACTCTGTCCTGTAGGGTCGCTATGAGTTGGAATCAACTCAACAGCAGTGGGTTGGGTTTCTTGGTTTAACATATATGGAAGAAGATTGCCAGATCTTTCTCCTGTGGAGCCAGTAGGTGAGTCTGACCCACCAGGTTTTGGCTGTCAGCCGAGCACTTACCTTTTCCTGTCCTCCATATCACTTTATAACCCAGAAGCCAGCTGGTATCTTGGTCAGGGATGCAGGCTCAGAAGCCAGAGGCCTGAAGGTAATTCCTGCTCCTCCTCTTACTAGCTGTACCTCAGTTTCTTCATCTCTAAAATGGCAGTGTTATGAATACCTGCCTAATAAGAATATAGGATCCCTGGTACATGGTGGTTGAGAGTTATGGCTGTTCACCAAAAGGTTGGCAGTTGGAAGCCACCAGGTTTTCCTTGTCAACTCTATGGGGCAGGTGTTCTCTGCTGTTTAGGGTGGCTATGATTTGGAATCACCTCTGGGGCAGTACGTTTGTGGTTTAATGAGGTTGTGAGCTATAGAGGAGTTTATGCACTGGAAGAAATAGCAACAGCGTCTGGCACAGTGCAAGTGCTCATAGTAAGTTTTAGCTGCAAAACCTCAACAACAAAAAGACAACCCAGTTAAACTGTGGACAAAGGATAGGAACAAGCACTTCCCTGTTGGAGACTGAAGGGGGTGCTGTGGAAAAGTCCTGGAGACTGCCAGTTTCCAAGGAGGAGGCCCCAGGCCGGGCTCTCCAGCATCCCCCCTGAGTGGAATTGCCAGGTAGAATACAGTGTGCACAGCTTAACTGGAATTTGTAAGTTCAGGTAAACAACAAACACACAATAAAAATTCCAGGGGGAACACACTTACACTCTTAACTGAGTGTCCTGTCTTTGTTAGGTAAATCTGGAAACCCTAGGGCCAGGGCCCACAGGGAACATGGGACTGTCCTCCTTCTACACCTATGTGTACAAATGGGCATCCCATCCTTGTTACTGTTTTCCATTTCCCACATCTGAGGTGACGCTTGTTCTCCACCTCGTGGCACAGAGATTGTCATGCCACCCATCAGGGCTGGCACCTCTTGCTGGTGGGTCTCATTGAGGCCAGGAATGGGGCTAGCTGAGGTGACTCAGTCTGATGAAACTTGGGAGTTCCCATGACACAGTGTAAGCAAACTGACTCACAGTGTAGCCAACTTACGTCTCTGGGGTCTCTGATCTAAGCACAAACCACCACGGAGAGGCTCCGTTTGCCTTATGCTTTGCCAAAAGGATTTTCAAAGTGATGTTTAGGCTGAGGCCAAAATAGAAATTCTGCTACTTGAACAAACAGCTGGGTCCTGAAGGCAAGAAATGACTGATGCCAGGAAAGTGGTGAAGAGTTAACATCTTTTGATGTCTGTAGTCTGGCAAAGCATTCTGAATTTCCCAGGCTCTTTCTACACAATCGTGTAGTGGTTAAGTGCTATAGCTACTAACCAATAGTTTGACAGTTCAAACCCACGAGGAGCTCCTTGGAAACTCTGTGGTGGAGTTCTACTCTATCTGATCTGACAGGGTCACTACGAGTTGGAAATGACTCGACAGCACTGGATTTTGTTGCTTGTTTGTTTCAATGTGATGGCAAGGAACATCAAACACAGAGTGGGGTTAAAGCACTCACGCTGAGAGAACAAACATTCAAAACAAAGAAGGCTTTATTTTTCAGAGAAAACAAAGAGCACTAACCATGTATTAGAGTATCACTGAGAGTTCATCAGGTTTTATGATTGAAAAATCATAAAAGAGTGGTCTGTGGCTTGTGGCCACGGGGAGATGACATGTGCTCCAGTGTGGCGCTAGCCTGTGTTTGGAGGTGGAAATGCATGAGAAGAGGGAAAAGATGGAAGGCCAGCGGGCAGGTGAGTGAGGCAACTAGACCATCCTCTCCATTCCAATGTGCTCTAGGTCTGCTTAAGGAATGCAAATAATCAGTTGGGCATTTTACAGAGAACTTAAACTTCAAAGAACACCTTCCCAAGGAGAAAAGACAAGCAGGTTGCTACTGAGGTTCTAGAAAAAGAGCCAGTTGTGGGAAGTACTTGGTGTAATCGAAAGAAGATTTCCTGGCTGACAAGTCATTGGAGTCCGTCAGATCTTCCTCTGGAGGGAAGAGGCCTTTGAGGGCAGGGGGTGTGTTCCTAATGATCTCCAGGAACTCATGCTCACTGACTTCTCCTTCTCTGTCAACAGCAGTCACATCAATCATTTCCTGTGTGACAGCAAGGAGTCAAGTTAGATGACTTCAGAAACTCACCCAAAAGGCAGCTGACCAAAAAGCTTCTAACAGTGCTAAGTGACTGGTCAATAGGGACCCCTGAGGTGCTGTCACAACGTGATCAAAGCTCACTTTCTAAAGCATACTGTGGAGGCGGAGACAACTCTGTCACGCATGTCACATGAAAGGAGTGCCAAGAGCACCCTGATGGGGCGGGGGCGGGTTCACGAAACCTAGCTTAGTAAGTGGAACCGCACACTACGTGTTTCCTTTGGGGAGGTTCAGAGGTTTGTTAGATTATCAAAGGACAACTGAACTGGGCAGCATGGGGACTAGACAACAAGCTCTTTCCTTCAAGAGGCACTCACAGAAAAGGAAATAAAGGTAACTCAGAAACCTGAGGCCTGCTTGATGCCTCACAGACCTGCAGCTCCTCATCGGTGACGTCCTCGCCCAGTTCCTCTGCCACATGTTTCAGATTTGCAAAAGATATCGTCCCAGTTTCATCATCATCAAACAAATCGAAAACCCTCAGGAGTTCTTCTTCGGTTTCTTTCTCGAGCTTAAAAGGAGAGCATAAGCACCCATGAGTGGAACCTATTGCAGACACCCCTGCCCCACAGCTGTGATACGGCCCCATCACCCCCTTCTTTAATAACCTAACTCAAGCCTCGTCTTGCATCCATCACTCTCTTGTTCAGAACTATCTCCCATTCTGAAGCCAAGATGGGTCCTCTAGGCAGTTCTGGGGGACTACCTTCTTGGATTCCCTCCCTACACCTTCCACCCCAGTTCTCTTCACTGTATGGCCTTGCTGATGGCCATGATGACCCAGGCCCTAGGTCACAGGAGATCAAACACCATCAAGGGAGTAAAAGAGGAAAAACATAATCATTCTATTAGAAACTCAGAGACTGAAAAGGTTGCATAAAGGAATGATCCTGAAATGAACTTTAAACAGAGGGTAGTTAGAACAACGACCTCTAAGCTGGAGAGGGATACCAGTGGAAAAGTGGCAGCAGTATTACTTTTATAATCTTACAAAAGGTAAAATGACTTCTCCTGGACTCTGGCCTGAACAACATCAAGTAGAGCCTAAGCATCCTATCCATGTGAAACAATATCGTTTACCAGATATACTTGCCAGCATTTACCATTATGGATGAACCATACGCTGAAGAAATTAGATAACTTACCGCTTTCTGAGTTATCACATACAAAAATTCACCGAAGTTCATTTTCCCTGTACCTTTCCTATCAATTATGCTTAGTATGTGATCCATCTCTTTCTTCTTGGGCTCAAAGCCCAGAGTCTTTAAAACCACCTGCAGTGAAAACAAGAGACCATCTCAACGTGCAGATTCAAACCTAGCAAGAGCAAAACTGACGGTGGTGACAGCATTAAAGTGGCGTCTGATAGGACAAAGTTAAAATGACAGGGAGACACTAGAATATCCTTCTAATTGATGTCTGCAGTCAATTTAGTAACACTTCAGAGAGTTAAAAAAAAAAAAAAGGGGTAAAGAAACCCCACCTTTGTCCTTCCCTGTTCCTTTTGTCAGGAAAACAAACAGAAGTGTGCAGATGAAGACAGGCAGAAGGTAAAGAAGAGGCAGAGAAAGAGAAGAAAGCAGAGCTTGCCTTAAGTGAGTTGACGTCAATGCTGCCGTTTTTATCAGGATCAAAGAGATCGAAACCTTGTCGGATTTGCTGCAACAGCCTTTTGGAGAACACAATTTCGTAACTCAAAAAAGTCGGCTGAAAGCTTGATGTAGAGCTCGAATCCTCACTGCTGAAGTCCTTTAAACATTAGACAAGCAGACAAGCACAGTAGTACACAATACAGTCCATATCTTACACAAAATAGTTACAACCAAGAAAGCCCCCAATTCAAACCCACTGCCATCGGTTGGCCCCCGATTCATGACGACCACATCTGACCCACAGTAGAATTGCTCTGTAGGTTTTTCTTGGCTATTATCTTTACCGAAGCAGACTGTCAGGCCTGTCTTCCATGGTGCTTCTGGTTGGGGTCTAACCACCAACATGAAGGTTAGTAGGCGAGTACAAACCATCTGTGCCCCTCAGGGACCTTCCAGACAACCACATCTAGTCGAAAAGTATTTTATGCTAGCCAATTCATACTCACCACCCTTTGTGCCTTTGCCCTGCCTCACCCCTTATTTAGGACCATTTTTAGTGGCAAGGGGACCCCTTGTTCTTTTGGACATCTCAAAAGAGAGCTAGCCAATGTGTGTCACTGTAGGGATCACCAGTTCTCAATTGGCTGGGAGATCTTAGTTCAGGAAAATGTCCCTACACTACCCACTCACGGCACATCCCTCTAAGTACTTCCACTTTCGGGTTACTTCTACATTTGGTCAAACAGAACTAAGTTGTTAAGATTTATATTTCATCAGTATAAAATCATAAAGGTGAACCCAATAGGCACGTTTCTGACTTCACCCAAAAGCTCAAAGCAGGTCACCAAAGCCTCTAGATTGAAATTTTGAAATCCATGCTAAATAAGAACAGCTCCCCCCGTCCAGCTTTGTGCCGCAACTGTGGCAAGGCAAGACTGCCAGTAGGCCAGAGCCTGAACGTCCTTGAGGCCTGCAGGAAAAACCCCATTTATCATTGCCTAAGGAGAGACATCTGGGGCCTACGGAGGGACAAGGGAGGCCGGGGAAACCCCAGGGAAGGTTTGGGATGGCTGAGGGCAAAGAAGGAAACGAGAGAAGTGGGTTCAGTGGGGGATCTGGGGTCCAGACCCTGCCGTTCAGGGACAAAATTTAGAGGGAAGAAGGGAACGCGGATTCTCAGGAAAACAAGGCAGAGGCGGTGTTGCCTGCTGGGGCCACTGAGCCCTTAGCCTTAGGGAGTCAGCACCAGACTGTCAGTACTCACCATTGCGGACAGACTCTACGGGACGCCGTTATGGCAACGACTGTGTACACGCCCTTGGTTGCTTTCCACTGCTCTGCGAACGCGGACCCGCTCTCCATTGGTGGCCAGTCCACCGCAGCCGCTTCCCATTGGCTAAGAGGTAAAGTGGGTGGGACTAACCTCTTGGCGTTCTGCGCGAGCTGCAGGGGAGGCTGGAGATGATTGGTCAGGATCATGCTCCTACCGCCAATGACCAGAGCCCGCCCTGAGCCAAGGAAACCCTAGGGATCCAAGACCCTCAGCCAATTCTGGCCTCACGCTGGAGGAGAAAGGGGTGCTGGCTATCATAGGGTGCCTTCAGTTCCTGCGGCAGGTGCGCTCAGATGGGCCAAGGAAGCCAACCGAGTGATGAGGTGATGGCAAGAGACTTGGGGACAGTCCGGGCTGGTACTTTCTGCCCTGCGGTTGGGTTATGAAGCTTAGGCATCAGGGAGGCCTGCTTAGATCGTAACCTTGGGTGTGGGAGTGAACATGTGCACACCAGAAAACTGAGGACCATAGAGCAGAAAAGAGAAGTGTCAAGACTAGGATCCTCAGGGGTGCAGGCTGCTGGGCCTTAGCAGGACAGTACCTGCTACTCCAGGTGCCTGAAGAACCGTAGCAGAAGCCAGGTGAGTAATCTCGCTGCCAGGTTCCTCGAGGATAACTGATTGTCTTCTGACTAAAAGCAGCCCAGGGAGGCGAGCTAGGAGGCCAAGACACTGGACTTAGTTGCCATCAAGTTAGTTCTGACACATGGTGGACTTGTGTACAACAGCACAAAACCCAGCGGGGTCCTACCGCATTCCCACAATCACTTTTGTGCTTCCATGAATAGGCTTGCAAGTGTCTGAAGCATCATCACCCGCTGAAATTTGAGAGTGGTCTGAGAAGGCAGGTCTTCGGCGGGAATGGTATAGGGCCGTGCCAGACAGCCTGCCTTGGAATGTTCCCAACCTCCTGTCCATGGGTTAAATTGTTAGTGATGAGATTTCTCTTCCATGTCCAGTCCTCCCCCACTTGTTATCCCCAGTGACTGGATCACTGTGGACATGTAGCGTGGTCTCCAAACCTGAAAGACCACACCTACCACCCTCCTCACATTTCTACTCCTTCCTTCCTTTTCCCTCCCCATCGACAAAGAACTCAGAGACACACACACATATCTTCTTTTCACACCTTCATGCTTTATATTATTGATTACTGTGGGTGTGCCCTGTCGGTGCAACATTAGGTCACCACTTGGCTGGTCAGCATCCAGACCTCTGTAAATTGTTCAGACAATTTGGAGGTCTCTGGGCTTAATCGGAAGTCACAGGAAGCTCTGTTCATTACTTGGAGTGGTGGCTTTCTCCAGGGACTCTTGGGTCTCGCATGCCACTCACCGATCCAGCTTCTTATTAAACTTGTGATAATGGCCAAGTAGTCTCAGCCTCTAACTTTCGTAGGCAAACTTAGGCAGGCAGAAATTTGGTGGAAGCACTTTTTGCTCACTCTCCCCTGAGAAGTTTTTTTGTTTTCTTTAAGTATTCCAGTGGTTGCCTTTGGTACCTGCGAAGAAAACAGGATGATCACACGAAGACATTGGCTTGGAGTAAGTGGGTAGAGAGCCAACGGGAAGGGGCACTTTATGAGAAAAGGTTCAGGCTGAGGAGGGTTTTGTGCCAGGCAATGACAGGGAAAGAGTCATGGGTGGATCTGAGGGGAAGAAGTGCAGGAAGGTGGGTGCAATCAGCTCGACGTCACACTTCAGTGGGCCTGAGTTGATCAGAGGCCTTACTCTTCTTCCTGACTTCGTGTTTGGAGTTGGTTGTTGAATAAGTGCAGCTAATGCTTGTGGTTTCTGGTAGTTTTCACCCCCTTAAAGCCTTCTCAAGGCCTACTGCGGCCTCCTGACCACCACGTATTTGTACATCTCCCCAGGAGCCAAACCCTTCAACATTGCTTAGTCAGCAAGGCACTGACCAGACCAAGGTAGCTGAAGGGGGCTGTGACATCACAAAGCACAGCCTGACACCTGTGGTGAGGTGGGGGCTCAATGCGCTGTGGTTGGAGAAAGCAGGCATAATTTTTAAACAGTATTTTACTGCATTTTTATTCATTTATTTATTTTCAATCAAGAGACATGAGTTTATTCATCAGGGGAAACTTGCACACCGGGACAGCAGTGCTTCATCTGGTGGCAGCCAGCTGGACAGACCAGTAACTGTGCACTGATACGGGTAACAAGGTTTTCAGAGGGTGCCCTCTCCCTCTGGGTGTGAGGATAGTATATTAATCATCTGACCAAAGTCAAAAGGGTTTGGCCCAGGTCTTCAACATTCTTTTTTTTGAAGACCTCAGGGGTAATACAGGAATGGCTATCGTTGCTATTCTAACTGATAACTACATTCCACGGATGTTTTTGTCCTTATCCCGTACAGTTCTGTCCTCTAGGGTTGCTATTAGTTGGAATTGACTCAGTGGCAGTGGGTTTTTGTTCCCTGATCTGATGTAAAGGGTGTTTTCCTGGGGTGTAGTCTGAACCACCTTTTATCTTCCAAGAGATAAAAGGAGAGGAAAGGGAGCAGAGGAGGGGACTTAATACCAAGGACACAGTGCTGGGAGCCAAGCCAAGCCAAGTGCCACCGAGTCAGATCCGGAGCAGTGAAAGACTCAGCACAATGTCTTCAAGGTTCATCTATGTTGTGGCATGTGTCAGGACTTGATTTCTCATTACTCTATGTGTATACCACATGTTGGATCCATCCACCTGTTGATGGAGGTTTCAGTCATTTACACCTGTTGAGTGTTAAGAGTATGCTACAGTGAATGTTGATGTTTAAGTTTCTGTTTGTGTTTCTGCTTTCAAATTTTCAATGTTCAAGTTTTGAGGAACCACGAGACTTTTCCACAGTAGCTTTGCCATTGTGCCAACACCTGTTGTTTTCCATTTTTTGATAGTAGCCATGCTAGTGGGAGGTGGTATCTCATGCGTTTTTTATTTTCATTGGACTGGATGTCTTTTAATTTGCTGCACTATTTCTTTGGGTCCATTTCTGTCTTAGATGGCTACTTCCTAGGTAGCAGAAATGCTGGTTGTTCTCCAGTGTGTACTTTTCTCTTGCCAAGCCAAGTGCCGTCGAGTCAGATCTGACTCATGGCTACCCTAAAAAACAAAACTCAGACTGTTTGCCAGAGTTGAACTTGAACATTTAAAATAAAAACTACATTTCCCAAACTGCCTTGCAGCTAATTGTTGACTTGTGACTAAATTCTGACCAATGAAATGTAAACTTGGGTTAGATTGGATCACTGTACTCTGGTGCTTCACATTGGTCAGCGAGTAGACAGGTGTTCTGTAAATATTTACTGACCAACTAAAGTGTTTCCTCAGCCTTTTAGCCCGTTCATCTCCTGACAGCTTTTCCTGCTTTTTGAAATCTTATTTTTCAAGACTAATCCCAATTAGATAAGCTCCAAGAAGTTTCCCTGTTTCTTCCTCTACTTCATTAGAATTGTTTATAATTGATACACATTTTCTTGATGTTAGTGATCAGGCAGTGACCAGGCTGCGTTGAAGATTATCGAGTTTTATTCTGTTGACATTTTTTAGCATTGCTTACCAAAAGAGACAAGGTCTGCTGGCCTGCAGGGAGGAAAAAAATGTGTTAGTTGGGTCTTTACCAGTCCCCACTGGACTGTGTATTTAGATTGAAAATCTTCCTTCTTAGGTACTTCTCGTTGCCCAGAATCTGGTGTCATGTTGTTGATTTTGTTTTTCTAGTTGATTTGTTACTTAGGAGAGCCTGTTGTAGATTGAATTGTGTTCCGAAAGATGTCTGTCAACTTTCCTCGGCCATAATTCTCTTTGTTCATTGTTAGCTTGATGTTTATTTTTCCATTCTTTGAATTTCAGTTTGTTCCTATTTTTAAGTCTAAGGTGAGTTTCTTGCAGGCAACCTACAGATGGGTCATGTCTTTTAATCCAAGATGTCACTCGATGTCTCTTTACTGGAGCATTCACTACAATCACATTCAATGTAATTATTGATAGGTATGTGTTCAGTGCTGCCATTGTGATGTGTTTATTTTTGTGTTGATGTTTTCTTTGTTCTTGTTAATCTGTTCTGAGACCTTCTTCTTTGTGAGTTGATTTTTCACCTTTCTCAGGGTTGATGTTGTGGTTGTTGAGAGTCCTGTATTACATTTCTTGATATGATATGTTGCTTCCCTATGTTGCTTTACAGATGCCCCTATGATCCCGCTTGATAAACTACATAAAACCCAATTTTGATTGCTACCAGTCTTGCCAACTTCCTCTCCATCTGGAAGGACTGTAATGACTGTAGTAAATCCTTCTTTTTAATAAGATGATATCATAGTTTACATGAAATGATCACTAGATTGTTTCCTTCACTATTATAGCTTTGATTGTGTTTGGAGCCTTCCCTAACTGAGTAGGCTTCTAGATAATGTGTCCTTCTAAAATACGAAGTTAGCAGTTTAGCCAAGAGATTCTTTCAGTATTTCTTGTAGCTTTGGTATGGTTTTTACAAAGTCTCTGATTTTCTGTTTATCTGCAAATGTCTTCATTTCATTTTCCTATTTGAAAGATAGTTTTGCAGGATATATAATTCTTGGTTGGAAGTCTCCTCCTTCAAGGCTTTGAATGTGTCATGCCACTGTCTCCGTGCCAGCATTGTTTATGCAGAGAAATCTGATGAAAGCCTACAGGGTTTCCCTCTGACTGTTAGCTTTGCTTTTAGCCTTGCTGCCTTTAAGAGTTTCTGGTTATGTTTCATTTTGTTGAGCTTGATTATAATATGTCTTGGAGCCTTCCTATTGAGATCTATATTGAGTGGTGTTCAATATGTATCTCGGATACCCACGTTCTCTTCTTTTGTAATTTCGGGGAAGTTTTCTGTCAGCAGCTCAGCGACAATGCTCTCTGTGTCCTGAGGTGTCTCGCCCTGTTCAGGAACTCCAATTAATCGTAGATTGTTCTTTTTAATAGAGTCCCACATACTTCTTCATTTTCCTTGTTTCATTTTTCTGATTTCTCCTCGTGGATTCTGGAGTCTGTAGCTCTGTCTTCCATTTCAGAAATTCTCTTTTCCATTTGTTCCATTCTGTTTTGTTGGCTTTGATTTCAAATTTCTGTGTCTTTGATTTTCTTCTTGATCTGTTGGATTTCCGAGTACTGATGTTCCAGCAGACCAAACAGCTTGCTTCAGTTTTCATTTTGCTCTGCTGCATTTTGTATAAGGTCTAGGAGGGCTCTACATGTAATCTTTTTGTATTCACCTTGTGATAGTTTCAGAAAAGCTTCCTTTTCTGGGAAGTTCTGAGTTGTTATCTTTTGGGGGCCTTCTGATGCCATGGGTGATTTCTGTGTTACTGTCTTCTCCATTGTTTGTTGCTATTTTGGCTTGGTCTGGGTCAATGGAGGCTGGGAGAGATACTGTGAAGATGGACCACAGTTGTTTCTCTGCCAAGCCAGCCAAGTGCCTTTGAGTCGTTGTTTCTCTAGGCTACCTTAAAATGAGAAGTAAAAAGTATTTGACAACTTCCAAAGTCAGTCAGGTTTTCAGGTATAAACCTCCTTCTTCCCAGCTGGCAAAGTAAGCACCACTATATTGAACAGCAGATGTTATAAACTAGCTCAAAATACAGAAAGGCTACTGGCCTGCTGGCCTTTGCTGTCAGGCCCCAGTTGTAGGTGATACTGTGTATAATTCTGATTTTCTGCTCAAAAAGCGGTCCCTTCTGGGTAGGCACTGCCTCTCAGCCCAGAAATTAGGTCCAGCGGAGGCTTCTGTAGGCATGACTCCACCTCCCAGAAAAATAAGATGACATCCCACAAAAGCTCACCAGCTGGCCAGGACCAGGTTCCTGGCAGAAAGAGAGGGAAAGAGTACCGAAACGCCCAGAGTCCACAGCCTCCATCACTCTTCCCCAGTCCCAGGTGACACTGTGCAAAACACTGCATCCCTACTGGAAAAACACTCTCCCAGCTTTCAGCCTGGGAGCCAGTTCCAGCCGGAACCTCTGCCTGGGCTTGTCCGTTTCCCAGTGGATGAAGATGGCGCCCCTCACAAGCACATCTGTATGGCTACCAAATTGTGGAGGCAGAAACATAGGTGAGAGGAGCCGAGGTGTGTAGAGTCCAAAGCCAGACTCTCAGAACCTGGTAATTATGATTGCCGGTCCCACTGGCAGTGTGTCCGAGGCCAGCAGCTAGTCAAGTCTGAGCTCTGCCCCCTGGCCAAGACAGAGAAAAAAAAATCAAAATGGTGAGTTACCTTCGGTCCATGCAAGCCTCTGCTTGCCAAGAGTGGGGTCAGTGAAACAGAAGAATTTTTGCATTCAGTGGAATGAAATCCAAATTAACAGCCCTATGCCGCATCCCAGGGCTGACTAGCTGTCCAGAAGGCTCCGTTTAATTATCATTTCAGGTTTTGGTTTCCATAGGGATTTAGGGAGACTTGCGTTTGGTCCACCATCTTCACCCCACCCCCCCCCCAGAATTTGAAATTTCTAGGCTTTTTTCTGCTTCTATGAGTATCCCTGTATCATGGGTCCTGATCAGAATGGTCATTACTAGTAGCTGGGCACCATCTCTTTCTCCTGGTGTCAGGGTAGATGACGCCATGGTTGTGTATATTGTTAGTCCTGCAGACTAGTATCTTCTCTGAATCTTTGGTTTTCTTTTTTCTCTTTTCTCTCAATGAGAAGAGGTCAGTAGTTATATCTTAGATGGCTACTTTCAAGTTTTGAAGAAACAGGAGACTACCTACCAAACTAGGACATAGAACACAAACTTTATGGACTATGTTATGCCAATTGACCATATTATCCCAGGAGACTATGGGCCTAAGGCTTCAATCCTAGAAAACAAATCCCACTAGGTGTTTAGTTATATCTAAGAAATATCCATAACTGTGTCCCTGCATGCTTTCTTATATATGTGAACATGCATTCATGTACACACTTGTATATGCATACACATATGTTGTTGTTAGGTGCCTTTGAGTCTTTTACAACTCATAATGACTCCATGTACAATGAAACAAAATGCTGCCTGGTCCTACTCCATCCTCACAGTCATTGCTATGTTTGGGCCCATCTCAGCCACTGCATCAATCTGTCTTATTGACGGTCTTTGTCTTCCTCACTGACCTTCTACTTTACCAAGCATGATGTCCTTCTCCAGGGACCAGTCCGTCCTCATAACATGTTCAAATATGCAAGACAAGGTCTTGCCAACCTTGCCTCTAAGGAACATTCTGGCTGTACTTCTTCCAAGACAGATTTGTTTGTTTTTCTGGAAGTTCACCGTGTTCTCAGTATTCTTCACCAGCACCATAACTAAAATGCACAAATTCTTCAGTATTTGTTTTGTTAGCTGCCATCCAGTTGACCTCAGGTCACGTGACCCCAGGTTTGTCAGAGCAGAACTTTGCTAATGTGGTTGGCAATAGCTAATTTTTCAGAAGTAGATTACCAGTCCTTTCTTCTGAGGCACACCTGGGTGAACTCATACTATCCACCTTTCCATTATCACTCATCTATGTTAACCATGTACTCACTCAGGGACTCTAAACAGCTATTAGGATGCTATGAAAAAGAAATAAATAATAAATCAAAGTACAACACTGGAAATAGGAAAACAGATATGTCACAATGTAAAACATTACCAGATTATACTAAAAAAAGGGCTAAATAACACAGTCATAGGGCTTTGATATGGAGGAAAGTCAGGTGATTTAAGCAAATAAAAGATGAATTTACAGTTTAAAAAATGTTAAATATTCAGGTACCCACAAAGGAAACTAACTATCCAACATATAACAAAAAGAAACCAAAAAACAGAAAAATGTAAAGATGCAGGAAATACAAAAACAACAATGAAAAGAAAATATCTAAAGAAAACTGACTCAGCACAGAAAGTTACGTGAAACAAAGAAACTTAACAACACACAAGAGGGCCTCAAAATGACAGCATTAAACTCGTATCTATCAATAATTACACTGCTGATAATAGATAAGAATTATTTAATGTTAACGGAGAGATAACACGTAGTAGGAGAAATCAGCACAACTGCACCAAACCAAAAGCAAAGTTTTCTAAATATAACCAAACCCTTTGAAGGGTAGAGTAGCAAGAACATAAGTCTGGGGACCATGGGTTCGGTGGACATCTAGTTAAATTGGCGTAGCAAAGTCCATTAAGTAAATGCTCTGCATTCCACTTTGCTGAGTGACTTCTGGGGTCTTAAAGCTAGCAAAATAAAAAAAACTCACTCCCATCAAGTCGATGCCAACTCATTCCAACCCTATAAGACAGAGTAGAACTACCCCATAGGATTTCCAATGAACACTTGGCAGATACAAATGGCCAGCCTTTTGGTTAGCAGACATAGCTCTTATCTATTATGCCACCAGAGTTTTCACAAGCTAGCAAGTGGCCATCAAAGAAGCATCAGTTGCTCTCAACCCAACTAGAACAAAAGAGAATGAAGCATATCAAATACATAGGTAAGTTTGAGACTGAAAGACAGAAAGGGCCACATAAAACAGAGATGACATTCACCTGAGACCAGGAGAACAAGATGGTGCCCGGCTACCATAAATGACCCTCCTGACAGGAAACAGAACAGTCCCTGATAGAGTGGGAGGAAAGTGGGATGCAGAACTCCAATTCCAACCCATAAAGACCAGACTTGATGGTCTAGCGAAGACTGGATGGACCCTGGAAGACATGGCCCCCAGACTCTGTTAGCCCAGAACTAAAACCATTCCCAAAGCCAACTCTTCAGAGCAAGATTAGACTGGATTGAAGACCTAAAATGGTACTGGTAAAGAGTAGCTTTGTTGGCTCTAGTAGATACACGAGACTAAATGGACAGTTCCTGTCTAGAGGTGAGATGAGAAGGATGAAAAGGAACAGGAGCAGGTTGGGAAATACAGGGTGGAGAGGAGAAGTGTGCTGTCACAGTGTGGGGAAGGCAACCCAGGTCACAAAACAATGAGTGTATAAGTCTTTTGTATGAGAAACTGACTTGAGTGTGGAACTTTCACCTAAATAAAGCATGATAAAAATAAATAAATAAAAACAAGTGTTAGCTGTTATTGCCAAACTGGCTTTTCGTCTGTATGCTTCTTATTTCCCGTCTTATTGGATAGCCTTTTGCTCTAAGATTGCTTGAACCTTTCTGGGAAAGAGTCAAAACATGAATCACCTTAATAAATGAACTACTCAAATATACTATTTAGAGGCTACACTTAAATCTAACAGATTTTCTCCTTGCACACTATACTGTCTAATTTGGTGATATCTTTCTAAATATTCAATACACTCACCCTCTACCTCCGCAACCCCACTTCTCAAGACTGATTTCAGGAATCCATGTGTGTACGAGCCACCATAATGGGTAAGGAAATTATTGCAGCTTTGTTTGGGAAAGAAACAGGTGGAAATGGTCTACATTTACTCTTAGATATTGGCTAAATGAATTTATAGTGTAAGCATAAAGCATAATATATGCAGCCTGACAAAAACAAATGGAAACCATGGTGGTATAGTGGTTAAGTTCAATGTCTGCTAACCAAAAGTTTGGCAGTTCAAATCCCCAGGTGATCCCTGGAAACTCTATGGTGCAGTTCTACTTTGAACTCTAGAGTAGCTATGTGTCGGACCCGACTAGACAGCAGTGGGTTGACGGAATGCAAGGAGCCCCGGTGGCACAGGGGGGAAATACTGGGCTGCTAGCTGAACGGTTGGTGGTTGAAACCCACCAGGCACTCCACAGGAGAAAGGCGTGACCATCTACTTCCATAAGGATTACAGCCTTGGAAATCCTATGGAGCAGTTCTGCTCTGTGCTACGTTGTGTCACTGTGAATTGGAATTGACTCGGGGTCAAGGACTTTCAGGGGTTTCTTGTATACCAGGTTTGAGAACCACTGGTTTAGAACAACAGGTCAGGAACCTGCGACTCACCTATGTTAGGACCAGCCTGGATTCCCTGGCTTGGGACTATTGAAGATAATCTGGACTGCAAAGCCAGCCTAGGGAGGTAACTAGAACTCCCAGGGGGCTGAGACCCAGAGGGCAAAGACTGAGTTGCCCCGACCCGCGGGGCGAATCAACGGAGGGACGAGGGGGAGCCTGTGAAAATGAAAGTGGGGCAAGAGACGCGAAGAAATGGAGGCAAGACTCAGTTCTGATCAAGCCTCAAGGTTTTATTTTTACAGCGCGGTGTATATAGCAACGGGAATGGAGGGAGGGATTAAGTGACGTAGGGATCGGGTGACATTTGGAGTGAGGTAGCTGTCGGCTTGGGATTGGATATGCATAAGACAAAGGCAGTGACATCAGGCGGGAAGTTTTCCCGTGGGCGGGAAGTTTTCCCGCGGGCGGGAAGTTTTCCCGCGGGCGGGAAGTTTTCCCGCGGGCGGGCTTTTTAGGGACTTTCCAAGCTTCCTGTATGTTGGGGGCCCAGGGCTTTCCTGTGGTCCCCAACACTGAGTTACAGAGGCAGACAATTGCAAAAGGGGAAAGATGGCTCCAGAAGAACACAAACATTATCATACAGTGTATATGAAGTCTGAAAAACATAAAAATGATCACCACCTATTGATTGTGGTTGCATACATATGGAGTAAAAAGCTTGCCTCTGAGAGATGCATAGAAATGTAGCATGTGCAACAGCACCTGTTGGGGAGATGAACACCTCATTTAGAATAGAGGCTACCTCTTAGGTAAAGAATGAGACGGATGCACAGTAAGCTTCAACAGTATTTTTTAAGGTTGTTATTTCTTAAGCTGGATGGCGTGTGTACATACATGTTTCCAGGATTTTTCTCTGTAACTTTGTAGGGTTTTGAAATATTTCCTAAAAGGAAAGGAGGGAATCAACTCTGAAAATTTGTTTCAAGGGAGGAAACAAAAATGAAGTTCACCAGAGTAGGGGATCAAAGAAGAGAAAGGTCTCAGGAGTTTTAGCTACACAACCTCATTGCAACATTTAGTTAAGGCATCCTAGGTGCTCTCTCAGTGGCACTCATACTTTCTTCTCTTATTCTGTGCTAACACTTCTCACACTCAGTGTGAAATTCACACAGCAAAACTAACCATTTTAAAGGGAACAATTAAGTGGCATTTACTACATTCAGAATATTGGGCAACCACTACATTCAGTGAGTTCCAAAACGTTGTCATCATCTGGAAATAAAACCCCTCATCCCTTAAGCAGTAACTCCATCTTTTCCTTCCCCACCCTCACCTCTGGCAAACACTAATCTACTGTCTGTGGATTTACTGTTCTGCATATTTCCTGTAAATGGAATCACATGTATACTATGTGACCTTTGTTTCTGTCTTAATTAGCACCTTTCCGTTGGCATCTACCTTACACCGTGTATCGGTACTTCATTCCCTTTTATGACTGAATAATATTCCATTAGGTGTCTATGCAAGGAAACGTGATGTCATCGTGCTGGATGCACTCGGCTGCTGAATGAAATCAGCTGCTCCATGGGAGACAGATTTGACAATCTGATTCCATACGGATTAAGGCTTTGGAACACTATGCAGCATGTCATGGTTTGTTTCCCCCCAAATACATGCTAACTTGGGCAGACCTTGATTCCCAGTTATGTGGTTGCCATGTATTTTGTGACTGTAGTTTTCCTATATGTTATAAATCCTAATCTCTGTCTGTGGTTCATTGGCCAAGAATGGATTATATTAAAGGGGATCAGGGTGTGATGTAACACCCTTGCTCAGGTCAGATCCCTGATCCAATAAAAGGGAGTTTCCCTGGGGTGTTGTCTGCACCACCTTTTATCTTACTCTAAGAGATGAAAGGAAAGGGAAGTGAGCAGAGAGCTGGAGATCTCATCCTACCAAGAAACAAATGCCAGGGAACTAGCAAGTCCTCTGGACCTGGGTTCCCTCTTCTGAGAATCTGCTTGACTGGGGAAAGATTGATTACAGGGACCTTCCTCCAGAGCAACCAGACGGAGAAAGCCTTCCGGAGCTGATGTCCTGATTTTGGACTTCTAGCTTCCTAGACTGTGAGAGAATGAATTTCTGTTTGTAAAAATAATCTACTGATGGTATTTCAGGTCATTATGGAAGTACATTTGTCATGGAAGGAGACATCACTTATTTAGTGGTTTCTTGGTTCATTTAAATCTTTCAAATTCTCAGGCATCTGACACGTAAGTTGCCAACTCAACTCTTGGCCTGAACTCTGAAAGTGTTAGAATGGGATTGGTGGCCAAGTTACATTTCCAGTCTATCAAAACCTCCCCTTCTTCACTCTGTAGCACCTTTTATTACCTGAGCCCAGCACAGTTTCTTGCTTCTGAGGATGGCTGATTGTGGTGGCTTCTAGGGCTTGGAGCTGGAGCCTGACTGAAGTGCAACCACCAGCCATCTTCTCTCTTCTACTCACACCCAGCTACACCGTCCCCTTACCATGGGGTCTATATCTATGCCCTCAGATGTTTACACACATGGAAACCTCCTCTTCAACACACTTCCTCCCAATTCCCTCACCCACCTGGAGGCCATCAGCTTCATCAAGCCCACCTACATGGAGGCCAGCTAGGCTCAGACAAGCCCTGTGAGGTACGTTCTGCTTCCTTGACAACCCTCAAGCCTGAGTTAGCCATAGTCTGTTTGACTTCCTTGTCAATATGACAGATGGAGACAGGCTACAGAACAGACTTCATTGCATTTATTTGCTTTGCATACAGCAAAAAAATCACAGAAACGACAAAGAAGCTGAAAAATGGTCAAAATGCACCTCTAGGCATTAAAACAAAATTGAACCTCTTCATCTGGAAACTATTTTTTTCTCCAACTGTGGGGAATATGTCGTTCATGGGGAATTCCCAGAGTGAGAGTAACCGGGCAGTGGTCCACTCTGAGAGACCGGGGAGGGAGGTGCAACAGCTACTCTACCTGGATTCCCTGGGTACAGGACATCTACAAGTGAAGTGTTATCTATGGAAACACCAAAGAAGTAGCATTTAATCAACAAAATCTTGCATTATCTCAAAGGCATAGAAACAGTATCAGAAAAAAATAAACATTTTATAAACAGAATGAAAAGTCCAGCATGCAGTTTGTGTTCTCATCTTGTACCATCACTAGCAAAACCAAGCATCAGGGATTGAAGTTAGTTCTCCTACCTAACTGCCTGTCTTAGTTTCCACAGGGCACACTCAGAATTCAAACACACAGGTAGGTGTCCAGACCTGCTTTCCGTTTAAGCAATGTAGCTCGGAGGTGACAGAGGCACACACAGTGACAGCTGTACCCGGAAGTCACTTCCGTGTCTCCTAAGAAAAGGAATTAGGTTTGTGGTCCAGGCCGCCAAAGAGAAGTCTCCCTTAGAGGTTTATGTGTCTGTGGATAGAAGCAGGGGAAGGAGATGGAGAGGCAGAGTTTACCAACTTCTAGTGAACGTGGATGAAAATCGACACTGGTCTGCCCCATGGAGATCCTACCAGGTTGCAAACTGAGTCAGTGGGAAAGGTCCTCTATCTTCCCCACTCTGCCCGTGAGAGTTCATGATGCTCATGTTACAAAAGAAACTGCTTCGGGAATGATAGGAAGATAGGAGTCAAAACTTTCCGACCCCTGCACAGCTGACCATTGCTCTCCTCCTGACTCTTCTTCTCTCACTCTGCCTTTTCTGGCTTTCCTCTTTCTAGGGCTAGAGGTTATGATTTCCCGGGGAAGTGGGGCTTGTGCCTCCTAGTAACTTTTGAGGTGTTTGCCACTAAGAGTGATAGCAGGATGAGGCTGATGTAATCACTCCAGGCTTCCAGTTGACAGAAAGCCAATTGTTCTATGGCTTTGAGATTAATGAGTTGCCTTGGGCTAAAATCTTAGGAAGCATAGGATGCTGAGAGGAAAGGACTAGAAACAGGTGGTGTACGAGGACTTCTCCAACTTGAGACTGGAATCAAAGGGGATGGCAGCTCTCCAGGGGCCCCACACTTCCTTCTTAATGGTGACATTTCTATCGGCTTGAGACTGCAAGTACACCTTTTGGCTACTCTACAGTGTTGAATTTTGAGACTGTCTTAATTGCCTAAACAACAGGACATGTATGCCAGGTAATATATTATTGCATAAGTGGAAAAGATCACAGCAGCATTGGGGCAAAAGGCCCAACACTGATGGACTAATAATCCAGAGGATTTCCATTGTAGGGATGCTGTCACTGCTGTCAGTCCTGGGATAGATTGGCCTGGGCCATCAGCAAAGCGAGCTCTGATGCATGCTTTGTATGTCACCATCACCTGAGTTGCAGGCCTTGCCCCTTCTCCAAGGGATGCAAGCAAGGTATTTCTAAAGGCGGTGTACTAACTGGGAGAGGGGCTGCGCAAAATTTTCTCGGAGCTCCAGAATTTTCACTTCCACTACTTACTCTAGAAACCTTTATATAACTTGCAGCAGCATCCAAAGAATTGAAACATTGGATTTTGCGTAAGAAGCCTCATAGTCCTTGGGCCAAATCATCTGGACTTTTTCCCAGTAGAAAAACTTTATTTGATTAAGAGAAATGACAACGTCTTCATTGCTCCTGCAAAATATTTTTGGTTTTAACCTTTAAAGGTGTATTTTTCAACCATAAAACTTTATAACACTACAGCACTGCAAAGATATTTCATATGTTGTAGAGAGGAAATACTGAGTTTCCTGTTGCTGGCAATGGCGGTACTGATGGTTAGGTAATCAATGCTTTTATGTCATTTAAATAAATAAAAAATGTTAATTCGCATCTCCAAAGCACTTTTGCTAAAGTAAAAATGATCACAGGCAAGAAACGATTGCCAAGCCAGTCAAGTGCCATCAAGTCAGATCTGACTCATGGTGACCGATTACATGGTATTAATGCAGTTATTGGCAATTATCATTTAAAATTTTGATGCTCAAGCTGTGAGCTATTTGTTTCATATTTCTCCTATGTGGCTCCATGCTTTCACTTTCTCCTAGGCCACAGAGAGCCAGATTGGTTCTTCTGGTCCACCAGGCTCTTTGAGCACTACTGGAAGAGTTGCAGACTTTCTGGTTTCTTGTTCCACGGCAGGAACTCGAACCATCTTCTGCTTGTCAGCTGGAACCACAGAAAATAACACACAAGCAGAAAGAAGACCCAGAGATACTGGGGTGTGTTGCTTCTAGGATGCAATCCCATTCTTCCATCTTTAGGTTTCCTAGGATCCCCCTACTCTTAATGGTTTCTTAATGCCTGCTGCCTTCAGTGCCACTCTTCTAGGATCAGGGGCAATGTCCAAGACAGTATCAGTGTGTCCAAGGAAAGAAATCAACATGGCTGTGGCCACACGAAGGAGCCTTCCTGGCACAGACGTTAAGCATTCAGGTGCTAACTGAAAGTTCAGCAATTCAAAACCACTGGTGGCTTTGTAGAAAGACGACTTGCCCATCCATGTCCCAAAAGATTATGGCTTAGGAAACTCTGTGGAACACTTCTACTCTTTCATATATGGTAATCAGGAGTTGAAATAGACACAGTGTCATGCTACAAGAACAACATGGTTGCAGGAGTCTGTGTGCCAGTCTTTGGGACATCATTACTAGACTGTTATATCTTACAAGTTTGAAATGAGACAGGAAGGGAAAGATATTATATGGCATCTGTTAGGTTTTAGAAATTTCACCTAAGGAATGGTGTCCATGTTTCTCCAATCTGTGACATCCTGTGAAAGGACTGAGGAAGCAGTGGATCCACACAGTAAGAATCTACAATAAACAACATTGTACCAACTACCTAGCCCAGAAGACGACCACCTTCCTACCCCCAATTATTATCCTCCTACATCATGCTTTATGACTGATTGATTCAGTAGCTTAGACTCATCCAGTGCTTCTCAACCCTGGCTACATATTAGAATCGTGTAGGGAGACATGGATTCAATATGGTGGGCTAAACACACATCTCGCTAAATCTCTCTGGAAACCAAGACCTGAACTGATAATGAAATGGAGGCTTCTGGACACCTAGTGAGCCCTAGGATACGGCATAGGGCTGTCAGTTTGGACGACTTAACACTGAACAGGAAGCATATTCTCTTTCACCAACCCCACCCTTGTTGAGTGCTGCCTCTCATGAACTGAAGTTAACTAGCCATTTTAACTTTGTTTTCTCTGTCTTGGCTGGCAGGAGGAGCTGGGGCTTGACTAGCAGGTAAGCTCAGATGCACTGCTGGTGGGATCTGAGGGTGGAATCGCCACATTTTGAGAACCCGGCTTTGGAGTCTGTCAGACTTGGCACCCTGGCCTTTCTCTCTTAGCCTCCACCACTGAGTAGCCTGTCCCAAAGCAGGCAGGAAAACTTGTGCAGGATGCCATCTTGTTTGACTGGGAGGAGGTTCACCCCCATGGAGGCCTCAGCTGGACCTAATTCCCAGGCTAGGAGGCAGTGCCTGCCTGGAGGAGAGCACTTTTCTGGCAGATGATCATTATTATGCACAGTGTGGCCCCATAGCAGATGATAGCCAGGCAGTAGCCTTTCCGTATTTTGAACTAGTTTACAGCATCTGGGGTTGGATGTAGAGGTGCTTACTTTGCCAGCTGGGAAGACAGACTGACTGACATTGGAAGCAGTCAGATACATTTTACCTTTCAGCATAAGAGAGACTAGAGAAAGAACTGTGGTGCGTCCTGCCGACCTCTCTCTGCCTTTATTGCCAAGTGCTGTCGAATCGGATCTGACTCATGACTCACATTAAATAGTCAGCTGATGACTCCCCACTGACTCTATATGTAGGGCCATGTTTTGCCAGTCAGGAGGTGGAGTCTGCTGCCCCAGAGATTCCACTGAGCCCAGTCACTGGAGTACATACATGTGTGTGGTGATCACCTTCCATTTCACGCTGAGGTTTAGATCCTCTTAAAGTAACACCGAAGAAACAAAAGAACCTCCACATTCCCCAAAGCAGCAAACTCTGGAGAAAAACATAAAGAAGAACTCGCTTATGGCTTCAGAACGCCCCCAAAAGAAAGAACCACAGTACTTCCCAGACGAAGAAGCTTTTCTGAAAATACTAGAGGGAGAGTACAAAAGAATTCTATAAAGAGTCCTCCTAGACCTTATACAAAATGCAGCAGACCCAAACAAAACATTAGGCAAGGTTTTTGATTTGATGGAACACCACAACTCTGAAATCCAACAAATCAAGAACAAAATCAAAGAGATAGAAATTTCAATTCAAAGCCAAGAAAACAGAATGGAACAAACAGAAAACAGACTATCTGACTTGGAAGACAGAGCTGCTGACTCCAGCATCTATCAGGAGAAATCAGAAAAAAAGAAACAAGAAAAATGAAGAAGCATTAAGAAGCATGTGGGATTCTATTAAAAGAAACAATCTACAATTAATTGCAGTTCCTGAACAGGGAGAGACACTGGAGAACACAGAGACTGTCGTTGCTGAGCTGCTGACAGAAAACTTGCCAGAAATTATGAAAGAAGAGAATATAGATATCCTAGATGCATATCGAACGCCACGCGGTATAAACCTCCGAAGAAAGACTCCAAGACAGACTACAATCAAGCTTAATGAAATGAAACATCAGCAGCAACTCTTAAAGGCAACAAGACTCAAAGCCAAGCTAACATTTTGAAGGAAACCCTGGAGGCTTTTGTAGGATAGCTCAGCAGAAACAATGCTGGCATGGAGACAGTAGCATGACACATTCAAAGCCTTGAAGGAGAAGAACTTCAAACCAAGAATTATATATCCTGCAAAACTATCTTTCAAATATGAAAATGAAATTAAGACATTCCCAGATAAACAGAAACTGAGAGACTTTGTAAAAACCAAACCAAAGCTAAAAGAAATACTGCAAGACTCTCTTAGCTTTCGAGAGCAGAACCACTAACTTTATATTTTAGAAGCAAATACAGGACACATCACACAGAATCCTACTTATTTAGGGAAAGCTCCAAACGCAATCAAACCAGAATAGTGAAAGAAATAATCCAGTGATCATATCATGAAAAGTATGATGTCATCATATTAAAAAGAGGGATGTGCTACAGTTGTTATAATCCTTCCAGATGGAGAGGAAGCTGATAAGAATGGCGGTAATTGAAATTGGGTTTATACACAATTTATTAAGGAGGATCACAAGGGCATCCCTAAAGCACAATGAAGATGAAACATATCAAATAAAAAACATAATACAGGAGTCTCAACAACCACAAAACCAACACTGAAAAAAGTGTAAAATCAACTCACAAATAAGAATGTCTCAGGACAGATTAATAAGAACAACAGAGAAAACATCAACACAAAAACAAAGGTATCACAGTGGCAGCACTGAACACATACCTATCAATAATCACATTGAATGTGAATTAACTGAAAGCTCCAGTAAAGAGACATCGAGTGACATCTTGGATTAATAGACACAGCCCATCCATATGTTGCCTACAGGAAACCTTAGACTTAAAGATATGAACCACCTGAAAGTTAAAGGATGGAAGAATATGTATCAAGCTAACAATACACAAAGAAGAGCAGGTGTGGCAATGTTAATCTCAGATAAAATAGATTTTAATGTGAAATCCACCATTTTGGTCAAGAATGGACACTATTTGTTGCTGAAAATTTCAACACACAAGAAGGATTGAACAACATTAAATATTTATGCAACTAATATCTGAGCACCTAAATACATCAAAGAAGCACTGACTATTCTGAAGAAGGAGATAGATCACTTCACAGTAATAGTTGGAGAGTTCAACACTCCACTCTAAATACTGGACAGATCATCTAGAAAAAAGCTCAATAAAGATACAGAAGACCTTATTGCCACAATTAACCAACCAGACCTCATCGACATACACAGAACTTTCTATCCATCAGCGGACAACTACAACTTCTTCTCCAGTGCACATGGAACATTCTCTAGAATAGACCATGTGTTAGGACATAAAGTAATTCTCAACAAAATCCATATCATTGAATTACTGTAAAGCATCTTCTCAGATCATAAAGCCATAAAAGTCAAAATCAATAGCAGAAAAAGCATAGATAAAAAGTGGAATTTATGGAAACTGAACAACACTTTGCTCAAAAATCCATGGATTATAGAAGAAATCAAGGATGAAATAAAGAAATGTATGGGTTGCAATGAGAAGGAAAACACTTCCTACCAGAACCTATGGGATACAGCCAAAGTAGTGCTCAGAGGTCAGTTTATCGCCATGAATTCACACATCTGGAAGGAAAAAAAGGAAACCAAATCAAAGAACTGACCCTACAGCTTGAATAAGTAGAGAGAGAACAACAGATGACCCCTCGGGCACCAAAAGAAAACAGATCATAAAGATTAGGGTAGAACTGAATGAGTTAGAGAACAGAAGAGCAAGTGGAAAGACCAAACGCTGGATTTTTGAAAACGTTAAAAAAATTGACAAACCGTTGGCTAAACTTACTAAAGAAAAGCAGGAAAGGAAGCTAACAACAAATAAGAAATAAGAGGGGAGTTGTAATAACACATACAACAGAAATCAAAAATATCATAGTTGAATACTATGAAAGACTGTACTCTAACAAATTTGAAAACCTAGAGGAAATGGACAAATTCCTTGATTCATATCACCTACCAAAATTATCACAAGGTGAAGCGGAACAACTTAATAAACTCATCACAAAGGAAGAGATTGAAAAATTCATCAGAAAACTGCCAACAAAAAAAGTCCAGGCCCAGATGGCTTCACTGCAGAATTCTGCCAAGCTTTTAGAGAAGAATTATCTCCAATACTACTGAGACTATTTCACAGTATAGGCAGGGATGGAATACTATCAAATTCATTCCGTGAAGCTAGCATAACCCGGATACCAAAGCCAGGGAAAGACCCAATCAAAAAGGAGAACTACAGACCGATATCACTCATGAATCTAGATGCAAAAATCTTCAACAAAATTCTTGCTAATAGAATACAACATATCCAAAAAATAATCCATCATGCCCAAGTTGGATTCATACCAGGGATGCAAGGCTGGTTCAACATCAGATAAACAATTAATGTGACCAACCACATAAATAATACAAAAAACAAGAATCACCTGATCTTGTCTATTGATGCCGAAAAGGCATTTGATCAAGTCCAACAGCGATTCATGCTAAAAACTCTCAGCAAAATGGTGATAGATAGCGAGTTCTTCAATGCAATAAGCTCCCTTTATACAAAGTCAACTACCTACATCATCCTGAATGGAGAGAGACTGAAACAGTTTGCCTTGAGAACAGGAACTAGAAAAGGATGCTCCCTCTCACCTCTCCTGTGCAACATTGTACTAAAAGTTATAGCCAGAGCAGTTAGACAAGACCAAGGAATAAAGGGCATCTGCATCGGGAAAGAAGAAGTCAAAATCTCCCTATTTGCAGATGATAGGATTGTATATGGAGAAAATCCCAAAGAATCTATTAGTAAACTACTCAAAGTAATAGAAGAGTTCGGCAAAGTCTCAGGATACTAGATAAGCATAAGTAAATCAGTAAGATACCTTTGCATCAACAACGAGATTATTAAGGAAGAAATCACAAAGTCAATACTGTTTAATACAGCCCCTAAGAAGATAAAGTACCTAGGAATAAATCTAACCAGAGAAATAACAGACCTTTACAAAGAGAACTGCATTTGCTTACTACAAGAAACTAAGAGAGACTTACATAAATGGAGAAACCTTCCGTGCTCGTGGGTAGGAAGACTTAACATAGCAAAAATGTCTATTATGCCTAAAGCAATCTATTTATATAATGCAATCCCAATACAAATTCCAGTGACAGTTTTTAAAGAGTTAGAGAAACAAATTACCAACTTTGTTTGGAAAGGAAAGAAGCCCTACTGAAGAAGAAGCAGTGGGAGGCCTCTCACTACCTGACTTTAGAACCGGTTACACTGCCTCAGTAGTCCAAGCAGACTGGCACTGGTACAAAAACAGACAGATAGATCAATCGAACAGAAATGAGACCCAAGAGATGACACCATCTGCTTATGAACAGTTGATATTCGACAAAGGCCCTAAGATGTTAAACTGGGGAAAAAACAATGTCTTCAACAAATGGTGCTGGCAAAACTGGGTATCCATCTGCAATAAATTGAAACAAGACCCATATCTTACACCTTATACCAACTCAAACTAGATAAAAAACCTAAATATCAAATCTAAAATGATAAAGCTCATCCAAAAAAAAGTAGGAACAACAACGGAAGGCTTACTACACAACGTAGACTGACTTCACAATCTCTTAAACAAACCACAAACAACAGAAAATAGATAAATGGGAACTATTAAGAACAAAACACTTTTACTCATCCAAAGAATTTATTAATAGAATTAAAAGGCCACCTCCAGAATGTGAAAAAACATTTGGCAACTGTATGGCATATCAATGTCTGATCTCCATAATGTTCAGGGTACTGCAAAATATCAACAAGAAAAAGGCTAAATAACCCAATTAAGCATTGGGCAAAGGAGATGCAGAGAGCCTTCACTAAAGAAGATATCCATGCAGCTAAAAAATGCATGCTTACATGCTAACGATCATTAGCTATTTGAAAATTCAAATCAAAACCTCAATGAGATACCGTCTCACCCCAACAAGGTTGGCCATGATCCAAAAATTGCAAAACAACAAATACTGGAGAGTCTGTGGAGAAATTGAAACTCTCCTACACTGTTGGTGGGATTGCAAAATGGTGCAACCTCTTTGGAAAGCAATCTGACGCACCCTTAAAAAACTGGATGTAGATATAGCATTTGACCCAGTAATTCCACTGCTCAGTATATATCCTACAGAATGAAGGCCATTCACACCAAGTGATACATGCACCTGAATGTTTATAGCAGCACAGTCCACAATAGCAAAAAGATGGAATCAACACAGATGCCCAACAACAGAGGAACGGATAGGTAAACTATGGTATATCTTCTCGATGGAACTCTATGCAATGATAAGGAACAACGATGATTTTAGGAAACATCTCATAACCTGGTTTCAATTGGAGGACATTATATTGAGCGAAAGTAGTCAGCGACAAAAGGACAAATACTGTAGGAGACCCCTACGATAAGAACTTAAAAACAGACTCATGCATAGAAGAAAAGACTGTTTGACTGCTGCAAGGGGGAGGAGGGAGGAAGAGGAAGGGGGGAGGGTTAGATTAGATAGTTGTTAGAAGCTTGGTTGGGTGAAATATGGGACAGAACACATTAGAATGAAGATCAATATTAACTGTACTTCAACATAACATGAATACTCCTCCCATCTTAACACAATATTGCATGGACAGAGCAGCTGGGGCAGGGGCCCAGGGACCATACTGTCAGGGGAAATTGAGGCCAACTGGCACAACTAGCATTTTGCTAAGAGAGCTCTCTGCATCCCACATTGGTGAGTGTTGTCTGGGGTCTTAAAAACTACCAAGCTGCCATCTGAGGGTACAGCAAATGGTCCCAACTTAGCAGGAACAGGTGATCGCCAAGGACCAAAACAACATGGCAGAAAGAGAACCCAGAAGACAGAGAGACCAACGTGAATGGGTGTCTAAATCGGCTTGTGACCAGAAGAACCAGATGATGCCCAGCCACCTCCAGTGATAGCCAAGATGGAGCTCACAAACTTGAGTCTCACTGCCAATGCAAGAATAAAAAGGGGTGCACCCTGATCTTTGCTAAAAGACCACAACTGATGGTCCACAGGCTTTCCCTGGGATTTCCCTGGGAGCACAGCCCCTGGCCCTGTTGCTGCCCCTGTCCATAAATCATAATGGAGATCAACTCTCGGACAGGAGTGGATTGGATTTGGTGACACAGAGTGACCATCTTGTGTGGGCACTTTATGGTTCTATGCACCTATAGGACGCTGTCCTGCTGACCTCTTAGTGGTGGAAGAGGAGGGGATGGAGAGGAGGGGATAAGAGATTGTTGGGAGGATAAGACATGTATGGAGCAGAGAGGAAGTGTGTGCTATCACAGGGCATGGAGAGCAGTGGGAGCCACATGTAGATGAGCATGTAAATTTATAAGGGAATGTACATTTTCATTCAATCACAATAAAAAAAAGAAATTCGAACTCATGGATATTGAACACCTTGCTCAAAAATTAATGGGTTATGGAAGAAATCGAGGGTGCAATAAAGAAATTCATGGAATCAAATGAAAATAAAAGCAAATCCTACAAGAACCTATGAGATACAGCAAAAGCCGTACTCAGAGGTCAATTTATCTCCATACATGCGCACATGTGGGATGAAGAAAGGGCCCAAATCAAATAATTCAGCCTATAACTCAAACAAGGAGAAAGATAACAACAAAGGAATGCTTTGGGCACCAGAAGAAAGCAGATCATAAGAATTTGAGCAGAACTAAATGAATTAGAGTATCAAAAACAATTAAAAGAATGAACAACAACCAAAAGCTGTTTTTTGAAAAGATCAACAAAACTGATAAACACTGACTATACTCCCAAAAGACAAACAGGAGAGGAAGCAAAAAATCTGAATAAGAAATAAGATGGGAGATGTCACAGCAGACCGAGTAGAAATTACAATAATCATAACAGAATACTACAAACAACTGTACTCTGATTTCAAAATCTAGAGGAAATGAACAAATTTCTAGAGTCACATTGCCTACCAAAATTATCACCCTAAGAAGTATAAAAACTTAATGAATCCATAAAAAAAGAAGGGATTGAAAAAATAATAAAGAAATAGTACTAACCAAAAAGAGTTCTGGTCCAGATGGCTTCACTGGGTTATTCTATCACACTTTTAGAGAGGAGCTATTTCCGATACTACCGAGGCTATTTCATAACATAGAAAAGGATGGAACATTACCAATCTGATTCTGTGAAGGCAGCGTAACTCTGATACAACAAAAAAGAAAATTATAGACTGATATCTCTCATGAGCCTAGATTCAAAACTCTGTATCAAAATCCTAGCTAATAGAAAAAAGTAATTCACCATGACCAAGTAGGATTCATACCAGGGATGCACAGTTGGTTCAACATCCGAAAAAGAATGTGATCAACTACATAAATAAAAAAAAGAATCACTCGATTTTTATCAGTTGATGCAGAAAAGGCGTTTAACAAAGTCCAACACCCATTCGTGTTAAAAACTCAGAAAAATAGGAACAGAAATTCCTCAACACAATATGGGGCATCTTTGCACAGCTAACTGCCGACATCATCCTGAATGGAGAAAGACTGAAAGAATTTCCCCTGAGAAAGAGAACTGGACAAGGATGCCCACTGTCGCCACTTCTATTAAGCATTGTGCTGAAGGTTCGGGCCGGAGCAATCAGACAAGACAGAGAAATCAGGGGCATCTGTATCAGTAAAGAAGTAAAGGTATCTGTATTTGTGGATGATATAGTCTTGGACACAGAAAACCCTAAAGAATCCATGCAGAAACAAATCACCAACTTTGTTTGGATAGGGAAGAAACCCCGGATAAGTAAAGCACTACTGAAGAAGAGGAAGACCGCGGGAGGCCTCAACACTACCCGGCCCCCTTAAATGATTACACTGCCACAGTTGTCAAAACAGACTAACACTGGTACAAAAATAGATACATAGGCCAATGGAACAGAATAAAGAATCCAGAAATAACACCATCCGTTTGTGAACAGTTGATACTTGACAAAGGCCCAAATATTGTGAGTTGGGGAAAAACAGTCTCTTTAACAAATGGTGTTATCAAAACTGGATATCCATTGGCAAAACACTGGAAGAGATCCATGTCTCACACCTTACACAAAAGCTAACTCAAAATGAATCAAAGACCTAAATATCAAATCGAAAACAATAAAGATGATGGAAGAAAAAAAGGGACAAAACTGGAAGTTCTAATACAAGGCTTAAACAGACTACAAAATCTTCCTAACAGTGAACAAATGGCAGAAGAAAAAATAGATAAATGGGAACTACTAAAAGTCAAACACTTATGCTCATCCAAAGACTATCAAGAGCCTAAAAAGACTGCCTACAGAACGGGAAAAAATATTTGGCAATCAGCTATCGATGTCTAATTTCCGTAATCTGCAAGGTACTTCAAAACATCAACAAGAAAAAACAAATAACCCAATTAAACAGTGAACAAAGGAGATGGACAGACACTTCACCAAAGAAGATATCCAGGCAGCCAAAAGACACATGAGGGAATGCTCAGGATTATTAGCCATCAGCCAAGCCAAGTGCCATCGAGACTAGGTCTATATCTTCCCAAGGGGAGTACTTTGAAGGTGACCGCAGTGATATTCAGCAACAAGCTGTTTAGCACTCAGAACAATTAAGTTCATGGATTTAATTGTTCGACCTAGTATGTACACAATGGAACCCAATGTGGTGATGAAGAACAATGATGATTCTATGAAACATCTCATAACCTGGAGTAAACTGGAAGACATTATGTTGAGTGAAATCAGTCAGCCATAAAAGGACAAATACTGTATAAGACTACTATTATAAAGACTTAAGAAAGGCATTATGCACAGAAGGAAATACTCTTTGATGGCGACAGGGTGGTGAGGGAGGGAGAAGGTTATTCGTAGATTAGATGGTCGATAGCAATTCAGTTAGGTGAAGGGAGTGGCAGCACACAGTAGAAGGCAGGCCAGCATAACTGGACTACAATGTAAACTAAGACGTTTTCTAAATTCAACCCAACATTTCGAAGGACGGAATAGGAGGGAGAGGGGTCTCAGGACCACGTTTTCAGGGGACACGGAGGTCAATTGACGTAACTGGACTTTTACCAAGATAGTCTTCTGTACCCCATAGGTGAGTGGTGTCTGAGGTTTAAAAGCCAGCAAGCTGCCATCTGAGGAACATCAACTTGGTCCCAACCCAGCTGGAACAGATGACAACCGAGAACATCAAAGACATGAGGAGAAATGAACCCAGGACACATATGGACCCATATGATTGCAAGACTACAACATGAGACTAGAAGAAACAGATGGTGCCTGGCTGCCACCGAAGACAGCCCTGACAGGGAACACAATGCAGAGTCTCTGAGGTAGCATGAGAAAAAGAGATGTGCAGATCAAGAACTCTATTAAAAGACGAGAATTGGTGGTGCGACAGCCTGGATGGTCTCCTGAGGACAGGGCCCCTAGACTTGCTCCTAGCTCAGAGCTGCAACCAATACTGAAGCCACCACTTCAGACAAAGAATGGACTGGACTTGGAGACACAGAGTGATGCGTGTGGTGCATGTTCCTTATGCTTTTCTATACATATGAGACTGTCCTACTGATTTCTTTCCAGAGGGGAGAGAAGAGGGTGGAGAGGAGGGGACAAGTGTTGATTGAGTGGATACTGGAAGTAAAGAGTGGAAAGGAAGAGTGTGCTGTCACAGGGTGAGTAGAATAGATAGAGTTGCAGAGAGGCCAATAGGGAAAATTGACTTGAATTGTAAATTTTTACTTAATCATATTAAAAAAATTTAGAAGACCACTACCTGGTCAAGGGACTGTAGGTGATCCACATTTACGCCAAAGAAGGTGATCCTACATAATGTGGAAATTATTGAACAATATCATCAGTATTGCATGGAAGTAAAAGTTTTCTCAGTATCATTTAAAAGTGACTGAAATAGTATATTGACAGGGAACTGCCAGAAACATAGGCTGGATTCAGGAGAGGACACAGAACTAGGGGTCATGGTTGATCTCAGACAGATGTCGGCTGAAAGTAGAGAATATCAGATATGTGTTTAACCTGTGTTCTATTGAGTATGGAAAGGGATTTAATTGTGTGCCTCATAACGGATTATGGATAACATTGCAGAGAATGGAAATTCCAGAACACTTAATTGGGCTCATTAGGAATCTCAATATGGATCAAGAGGTAGTCACGCAAATAGAACAAGGTTACATTCCATGGTTTAAAGTCAGGAAAGTGTGTGCATCAGGGTTGTATCTTGTCACTATACTTTTTGCATCTGTATGCCAAGCAAATAATCTGAGAATCTGGACTATATAAAGAAGAATGAGGCATCAAGATTGAAGGAAGATTCATTAACAACCTGTGTTATGCAGATGACACAATCCTGCTTGCTGGAAGGGAAGAGGATTTGAAACACCTACTGATGAAAAACAAAGACCATGGCCTTCAATATGGACTACACCTCAACATCGAGAAAAAAAAAGTCCTCACAAGTGGACAAGTTAGCAACATCATGATAAAGGGAGAAAAGATTGAGGCTGTCAAGGATTTCATTTTGCTTAGATCCACAATCAACACCCACGGAAGGGGCAGTCAAATCAAAAGAAACATTGCACTGGGAAAGTACACTGCTATAGATCTCTTTAAAGGGTTGAAAAGCAAAGACGTCACCTTGAAGTCTAAGGTGACTGAAGCCATGATATTTTCAGTTGCACCTTATGGATATCCTGTATAATGAGTGAGGATGGCAGAAGAATTGACTCCTTTGAATTGTGGTGTTGGAGAAGAATATTGTCTACACCATGGACTACCAAATAAACAAACATAGCTGTCTTGGAAGAAGTACAACCAGAATGCTTCTTAGAAACAAGGATGATGAGACTACATCTTATACACTTCGGATACAGTATCAAAAGAAATCAATTCCTAGAGCAGGACATCATACTTCGTAGAGCGTCCACAAAAAAGAGGAAGACCCTCAATGAGAGGGACTGACACAGTAGTGATTACAATGGGATAAAGTGCAACAATGATTGTGGGACTGGCTGGTGCTTTGTTCTGTTGTGCATAGGGTTGATATGACAGCTAACTAACTTGATGGCACCTACCAACAACAACAACCCTATCCCTCCACCCCTCAGACTCCCTTGCTTTCCACTGGCTGCAGTTTCTTGGCTGGAAGACAACTGCTTCTGCCCCAGGCTCCTCGTATTTGCCCCTGTCCTCCCCCACCTCAGCCCACCTCTGTCACTAGCGAGCTCCCTGAGTGCCATTTGTCTGAGCTGATGGTGTTCTTTTTCCGTTTCGTTCGATGTCTTCTGTGCCTCTCACCTCCTTCTCCTTTATCTCAAACATCTGGCTCCACCTGCCGTCTTCACTTCCTGAAAAGAGATGCAATGACTCTAAAGTAGGGAACCACTCCCCCTGCACTTGATGCCAAGCTAACAGGAACCTTCAGGCTTTATCTATTTATTTTGCTTTGTTTCCTTTTTCTTTTCTTGGCTTGGGAGACCCTTCTAGTTGGGCTATACTGCACTATTTAGGACCTGTGTCCTGAATCTGTGCAGCCCACAGCACTGGGATCCATGGGGTAATACTTTCTTTTTTCCTTTCTTTACTTTTTTGAGGAGAAGACAAAATGTTTTTATTCCAAGATACATCTTTTTTTTTTTAAATAAATTTTATTGTGGTTTGAATACAAGTTTACATTCTACATTGATTTGTCATATAACACCTGGAACTTTCACTGTTATCCTACTCTGCTTTACCGTCCCATCACCCCCCATGACAGCACACTCCCCCTTCTCATCCAGAACTTTCCGTGTCCATATGACCAAGATCTGTCTGCCCTCATCCTGTCTTTTCACCTCCAGTCATGAGCTTCTTGGACAGTCCTGTGTACATATTCAAGCCTAAAAGTGTGTTCATCGCCGTCCTCACTCTGTTTTGTATAGTCCAGTTCAAGCTTGGTCTGGAGGTCTGGCTTTGGTTCTGTGTGTGGTTTGGGGTTAGAGAGTTTAGAGGCCACACTCTCAGGGCATTTTCCAAACTGATGGTCCATCAATCGTGGTAGTTTGGTAGAGTTCTAGCTCTGCCCTCTAACCCTTCTTCCACTATGTCAGGGGCTCCATAGCATGTGCTCCATCTGGGAAGTCATTGGTGGTGGCCAGGCACCATCTAGTTCTTCTGGTCCCATGGTGAATCAGATACTGGCTCATATGGCCACTTCCATCTGGGGGCTCTTATTTTCCTCCATTTCTGGACCTCTTCCTTTTACCTCTGGTCTAGTTGGATTGAGGCCAGTTGATGCTACTTAGATGGAAGCTTGCTGGCTTTTAAGACCCCAGACGCCACCCACCCAAGTGATGTGCAGAACATTTTCTTTAGAGAATAAGAAGAAAAAAAAAGTTGGATATAAATCTTGGGTATGCCAATTAGTCTGAATGTCTCCTGAATGTGTTGTCTCCTGACCCCCAACACAGTTACTCTGTCCTTCCAAAGAACTGGGCCATATTCAGGGACCAACTTAGTTTCGAAGTTGTGTGGTTGTGGGTACCTCTTTTTTATTGTGTACTCTCACACCTTATACTCAACACAAATCCTACTTTAGAGGCATTGCATCTCTTTTCATTAAGAAGCAAAGTGGCAGGTCGAGCTAGGTGTTTGAGAGAAAGGAGAAGAAGAAGGTGAGAGGCACAGAAGACATTGAAAGAAATGGAATAAAACACCACCAGCTGAGACGAATGGCATTCAGGGAGCTTACCAGCGACAGAGACGCGGGTTGGGGAAGGACAGGGGCAAATTCAAGCAGCCTGGGGCAGAAGCAGTTGTCTTCCAGCCAAGAGACTTCAGCCAGTGGAAAATTCCAGGTGTTATCTAATTAGTAGTAATCTGTCTCCCTCTTCCCCCATTGCTGTAACTGCCAAAGATCGATTTCTTCTGTGCTTGAATGTTTTGTTGCATCTTTATAATAAAGGTCTTATACAATATCTGCCCTTTTGCATCTGGCTGATTTTCCTGAGTCTAATGTTCTCTAGGGGGTCCCACTTTAGCAGGTATTTCCCTAAATCGCTGTTGTTTCTCATCATTGCATAGTATTCCACTGTATGAATATATCATAGTTTGTTTAACCATTCATCTGTTGATGGGCATCTAGTTTGCTTCCATGTTTTTGCTATTGTGGAGAGAGCTGCAATAACCATTGGCATGCATGTATCTGTTTTTGCGGTGGCCCTTATTCCACTGGGACCTAATCCAAGGAGTGGGATGGCTGGATCATATGGCATTTCTATTTCTATTTTTTTTTAGAAAATACCAAGTCAATTTCTGTAGTGGTTGTACCGTTTTACACTCCCACCAACAGTGTAGAACTCCTATCTATCCACATCCTCTTCAGCATTTATTATTTTGTGTTTTTTAGTTTTGGATTATCACCAGCCTTGTTGGGGTGAGATGGTATCTCACTGTAGTGTTGATTTGGATTTCTTTGATTGTGTGCATTTCCTTGGGTATCTGTTGGTATCTGGTGTGTCTTCTTTGATGAAGTGCCTGTTTAAGTCCTTTGCCCATTTTTCAGTTGAGTTGTCTTTTTCTTGTTGAGGTTTTACAGTTATCTTGTAGAGTAGGGAGATCAGATGCTGACCCGAAATGTGGTAGCCAAAAATTCTTTCTGTACTGTAGGTAGCATTTTCACTCTTTGATGAAGGCTGTGGATGAGTTTTTTTTTTTTTTTTAATTTAACGTGACTGAGTGAAAATGTACATTCCCGTGTAACTTTACATGCCCACCTATATGCAGCTTCCACTGATCTCCCTGTCCGGTGACAGCACGCTATTCCTCTCTGCTCCATACATGTCTCATCCTCCCAACAGCCTCCTTTCTGCTCCTCTCCACCCACTCTCCTTCCTCCAGCCAGAGGTCAGCAAGATGATATCCTATAAGTGCAACCAATATATGGTCACTCTGCATTGCCAAGTCCAATCCATTCCTGTCCAAAGAGTGGACCTTCGTTATAATTTATGGGTAAGGGCAGCATCAGGGCCGGGGGCCATGCTCTCAGCGGAACCCCGAAACCGCTAGACCATCAATTGAGGTCTTTAAGTGGAGATCTCAAGATGCACCCTTTTTTATTCTTGTGTTGCCAGTGAGACTCCTCTCCGTGAGCTCCATCGTGGCTATCACTGCTGGTGGCTGGGCACCATCTGGTTCTTCCGTTCCCAAGCAGATGAAGGAACCCACTTTTGTGGGTCTCTCTGTCTTCTAGGTTGTCTTTACTGCATGTCATTTTGGTCCTCGGTGAGCATCCGTTCCTGCTGAGTTGGGACCATTTGCTGTGTCCTCAGATGGCAGCTTGGCAGCTTTCAAGACCCCAGACACCGCTCACCAATTTGGGATGCAGAGAGCCCTCTTAGCAAAACGCTAGTTGTGGAAATTGGCCTCGATTTCACCTAAGAGCATGGTCCCCTGCCCCCTGCCCCAGCTACTCTATCCTTGCAATATTGGGTTGATATGGAAGGAGTACTCAAGTTAGGCTGAAGTCCACTTAATGTTGTTCTTGTTTCTAATGTGTGCTATCACCGCTTTCTCCCAACCAGATTTCTAGCAACTATCTAAATTAAACCCTCCCCCCTCCTCCTCCCTCCCTCCCCTCCCTTGCTGCTGTCAAAGAGTCTCTTCTTCTATACACAAGTGTGTTTTTGAGATCTTATCGTATAGGTCTCATACAATATTTGTCCTTTTGTCACTGACTACTTTCACTCAACATAATATGTTCCAGTTGAAACCAGGTTAGGAGATGCTTCCTGGAAGCATCGTTATTCTTTATCATTGCATAGTGCTCCGCTGAGTATATGTACCATAGTTTACCTATCCATTCTTCTGTTGTTGGGCATCTGGGTTGATTCCATCTTTTTGCTATTGTGGACTGTGCTGCGATAAACATTCTGGTGCATGTGTCCGTTGGTGTGAAAGGCTTTGATTCTGTAGGATATATTCCAAGTAGTGGAATTACTGGGTCAAATGCTATATCAATATCCATTTTTTTAAAGACGTGCTAGATTGCTTTCCAAAGAGGCTGGACCATTTTGCAACCCCACCAACAGTGTAGGAGGGTTCCAGTTTCTCCACAGCCTCTCCAGCATTTGTTGTTTTGTGTTTTCTGGATCATGGCCAATCTTGTTGGGGTGAGATGTTATCTCATTGTCGTCTTGATTTGAATGTCTTTAATAACTAAAGATCGTGAACATGTCCACATGTGTTTTTGGGCTGCCTGGATCTCCTCTTTAGTGAAGTGTCTGTCCATCTCCTTCGCCCATCTCTTGATTGGATGGTTTATCTTCTTCTTCTTGATATTTTGTAGTATCTTATAGATTATGGAGATTAGGCGTCGTTCTGACATAGAGTTGCCAAACATTTTTTCCCATTCTGTGGGTGTTCTTTTCATTCTATTAATAAAGTCTTTGGATGAGCAAAAGTGTTTGATTCTTAATAGTTCCCATTCATCTATTTTCTTTTCTGATGATTGTGGTTTGTTTGACAGATTTTGGAGTCTGTCCTCATTGTGTGGATGAGATTTTTAAGGGTTCCCAGTTGTCTATTTTCATTTTTGGTATTTGAAGGTTACTGGTGATTTTTTGTGGACTGTTAACAGCATGGATTAGGGCTTCCCGAGTCATTCCAATTTTTTCTTCCACGATCTTCATTGTTTTAGTTTTATATGCAGGTTTTTGATCCACTTTGAATTAGTTTTGCGCATGGTGTGAGATAAGGGTCTTGTTTCATTTTTCTGTATGTGGATATCCAGTTCTGTCAACACCATTTGTTAAAAAGACTGTGTTCTCCCCAGTTCACAGCCTTTGGGCCTTTATCAAATATCAATTGCTCACAGGTGGATGATATTATATTTGGATTCTCATTTCTGTTCCATTGTTCTCTATGTCCATTTCTGTGGCAGTACCGGGCTGTTTTGACTACTGTGGCAGTGTAATAGGTTTTAAGGTCAGGTAGAGTGAGGCTGCCCACTTGGCTCTTCTTTAGTAATGTTTTACTTATCTGTGGCTTCCTCCTTTTCTATATGAAGTTGGTGAATTGTTTCTTCATCTCATTAGAAAATGTATTTAGGGTTTGTACTGGGATTGCATTGTATATGTAGATTTTTGGTACAATAGATATTTTCACAATATTAAGTCTTCCTGTTGACGAGCAAGGTAGGTTGCTCCACTTAAATAAGTCCCTTTTAGTTTCTCACAGTAGGTTCTTGTAGTTTTATTTATATAGGTGTTTACATCTCTGGTTAGATTTATTCCTAGGTATTTTATCATCTTGGGGGCTATAGTAAATGGTAATGATTTTGAGATTTCCTCTTTGATTGTCTCTCCGTTGGTGTAAAGGAATCCAGCTGATTTTTGTATGTTTGTCTTGTATCCTGATTCTTTGCTGTAGTCTTCTATTAAATCCAGTAGATTTTTGGTTTGGATTATTTAGGGTTTTCTGAGTATAGGATCATGTCATTCACAAATAGTGACAATTTGACTTCTTCTTTGCCAGTCTGGATGCCCTTTATTTCTTTGTCTTGTTTCATTGCTCTGGCTAGGACTTCCAGAACAACGTTAAATAGAAGTGGTGACAGTGGACATCCCTGTCTGATACCTTTTCCTCAGGGAAAAATTTTCAACATCTCTCAAGTCAGTATGATGTTGGCTTTTCATATTGTGTAGATACACCTTATTATGCTAAGGAATTTCTCTTCTATTCTTATTTTACTAAGAGTTTTTAACATGAATGGGTGCTAGAATTTATCAAATATCCTTTTTTTTGCATCAGTTGGTAGAATCGAGTGGTTCTTGTCTTGTGTTTTGTTTATGTGGTTGTTGACATTGTTTTTCTAATATTGAACCACCCCTGCATCCCTGGTGTGAGTCCTACTTGATCATGGTGAACTGTTTTTTGATGCATTGTTGAATTCTATAGGCTAGGATTTATTTGCAGATTTCTTGTACCTAGGCTCACGAGAGATATTTGTCTGTGACTTTCCTTTTCTGTGCTGTCTTTACCTGGTTTGGATATCAGAGTTGTACTAGCTTCATAGAATGAGTTGGGAGTATTCCAGCTTTTTCTATGCTCTGGAATACCTTTAGTAATAGTAGTGTTAATTGTTCTCTGTCAGTTTGGTAGACTTCTCCAGTAAGCTATCTGGGCCAGAGTTTTTTTTTTTTAGCTGGCAGTTCTTAAATTACCTTTCCAATCTCTTCTCTTGTGATAGGTTTATTTAGTTGTTCTATGTCGATGCTAGTTTTGGGAGGCGATGTTTCTCTAGAAAATTCTCTGTTTCTTCTAGATGTTCAACTTTATTAGAGTATAGTCTTCCATAACATTCTGTTATGATTCTTTTCATTTCGGTTGACTCTGATGCAATATCACCCATCTCATTTCTTATTCAGGTTATTTGCTTTCTCTCGTGCTTTTCTTTTGTCAGTTTGGCCAGTGGCTTATCAATTTTGTTGATCTTTTCAAAAAACAAGATTTTAGACTTTCTGATTGTTTCAATCATTTTTTCTCTTTTCGATGTCATTTATTTCTGCTTTAATTGTTATTATTTCCTTTCTTCTGGGGCCTCATGGATTCTTTTGCTAGATTCTTTCAAGTTATTGAAGCTGAAGAGTTAATTCTTAGGTTTGTGTCTTTTCTTCTTTCTGGATATGCACGTTTATTGAGATAACTTGATCTCTGAGAACCGCTTTTGCTGTGTCCTGTAGATTTGGATAGGATATGTTTTCATTCTTGTTTGAGTCTATGAATTTCTTTACTTCATCTTTAACTTCTTCTGTTTTCATGTTTTTATTTTATTTCCATCTTCTTTCTGTTATTGATTTCTAGCTTTATGGTTCTATGGTCTGAAAAGAAGCTTTGTATTATTTCAGTATTTTGAATTTTGTTAAGGAATGCTCTGTGGCCTAGAATGTGTTCAGTTCTGGGGAATGTTCCATGTGTATTAGAAAAGAAAGTATACCTTGCTGTTATTGGGTGAAGTGTTCTGAATACATCTGTAAAGTCAAGTTGGTTGATTGTGGCATTTAAATCTTCTGCATCTTTAACGAGGTCTTTTTGAGATGTTCTGTTCTTCAGTGAGAGTGGTGTGTTGAAATCTGCTATTATTGTGGAGCTATCTATTTCTGTTCTCAGCACACCAATACATAGTGTCCTTCCTTATCTAGTATGTTCGATTTAACACTGAAATCTATTTTGTCAGAGATTAGTTTTGCTGCTGCTGCTTTTTCCTGAATGTTACTAGCTTGATATATTTTTTCCTATCCTTTGGGTTGTAGTTTTGTTGTGTCTTTGAGTCTAAAGTAAGCCTCATGTAAGTGGCATATAGATGGGTCATATGTTTTTTAAACCAATCTGCTACTCTCTGTCTCTTTATTGGTGCATTTAGACCATTTACATTTAGTGTGATTATTGATAGTTATGAGCTTAGTGCTGTTATCTTGATGTCTTTTTCTGTGTGGTGTGGGCCATTCCTCTGCTCCACTTTCTGTGCTGAGTCTTTTTTTCTTTTTGTGTTTTTCAGTGTTTGTTTTTTTTTTTTTTTTGTAATTGCTGAGACTGTGTTTTTCTTGTTCTTTACTTTGGGATTTTCAAGTGTAGCATTTTAGGATTCTGTGGCAGTTATTCCCTTAGTCCCCCTTATTGATCTAAAAGTAATCCAGTCTATAATGTCTTTGAATCTCCTAGGCTTCCTCCCTATCTGGAAGATATGTGGGTAGATTAATTTGTCACTCGTTTTTCTATGATGTTGTAAATTAAATCCTGAGATCTCTGAACTCCTATTTTTTGTTATCTGGCTTTGTGTATGTTGTGTGTATCTGGCTTTTTGGATACACTGATGGTATCTGGGTACTCTGTTGAGCATTGAATGTTTGAAAGTATGCCTAGTGTTCTTAGTTTTATAATCAAAGAACATCCCTCAGTCTTTCTTGTAATTTTGGTTTAGTTTTTGCAATTTCTCTAAACTCTGGTTAACTGTGAAAGTCCTAATTTCCTCTTCATATTTGGGAGACAATTTTGGGAGTTTTTTCCCTCCAGAGCTTGTATATGTCATTCCATTGTCTTTGGCTGATTAACCTGAACTTAACCTTAATGACTTTACTTTGTTGGTTATTTTTTGTTTATGCCTACCTGCCTCGGGTAGTCTCTCCTTATGTCGGCTCAGATTGGGTTTGTTTATAATATGTCTTGGTGTATTTCTTTTGGAATCTATCTTGAGTGGCATTCAATGAGCATCCTGGGTGGATATCTTCTCATATTTCATGATATCAGGAAAGTTGTCTATCAGCAGGTCTTCAACAATTATCTCCATGTTTTCAGTTATCACCCCCTTGTTCTGGGACTCCAGTCACATTTATATTACTCCTCTTGATAGAATCTCACATAACTCTCAGTGATTCTTCATTTTTCTTGAATCTTTTATCTGGGTTTTCCTTATGTATGCTGGTGTTGTTTAGTTTGTCTTCATTCTCACTTACTCTGCTTTCCATTTCCTCAATCCTGCTCCTTTGACTTTCTATTGAGTTGTCAAGGTCCATAACTTCATCGTTAATCTGTCTAATTTCAGACCATTGCTGCTGAAGCATTTCTTGCAACTGGTTTAATTTTTCAGAGTGCTTTGCTGCACTTTGCCTTATCTCTTTCCTGATATCTTAGATAATGTTGTACGTCATTCTTCTGTATTCTACCTACAATAACTGCAGAAAGTGTTCTTCCTCTGGGAAATCTTTTGACTCTTTATTTTGGAGTTTTCAGAAGCCATGGTAGTCTGTCTCTTTAGATGTTTAGAAATCTTTTTATTTGCCTCTTAAGGTCTTTGCAATTTACTTCCTAAGTTATAGTACTTTAAGTTGTATCTATAGATATTCAAGTTGTTTGAGCTGGTATGGCTTTTGTAGTCTCAGCATACTGGATGATCTTTGATGCTTGCTGTTTTGGAATTGAACTGGCATTTCTGCTGGATAGTCAAGGACCTTATGCACTGTGATCTCCTCTCTGGTTCAGGATATTGGTCCATAGCATATGTCTGCCGGGCTCCACACCAATCCAGCCCACTCACCACCCATCCCTTCTCCCTGGTTGTGTGTCATGGATTGAATTGTGTCCCCCAAAATATGTGTAGCCATGTGGCTGGACCATGATTCCCAATATTTTGTGATTGTCCTCCATTTTGTGATTTTCTTGTGCTATATGTTAAAGGAATAGGGTGGGACTATAAATCCCTTCATAGGATTACCTCCCTGTTCCACTGTAAAGGGAGCTTCCCTGGAGTATGTCGGGCCTCACCCTTAATCCTTTCATCCTACAAGAGATCAAAGGAAAGAGAAGCAAGCAGAGAATTGGGAATCTCACACTATCAAGCAAGCATCACTGGGAGAAAAGCACATCCTTCAGACCTGAGCTTCCTGCACCAAGATGCTCCCTGGACAAAGATTGATACAAGACTGGACTTTCCTCCAGAGCCAACCAGGAGGAAAGCCTTCCACTGGAGAAGACATCCTGAATTTGGACTTGTAGCCTACCAGACTGTAAGAATAAACTTTCCTTTGTTAAAGCCATCCACTTGGTGGTATTTCTGTTAGAGCAGCACTAGCTGACTAAAACACTGGGTCATGCTTTCTCTCATGCGTCCTCCCCAGTTCAAGTTGTGTGCACTCCCTGGGACCTCCTCCTTAGATGATGTGCACTCCTCAGTGCCACCTCCCATGCTGCACACACTCCCCAGGCTGCACTTGCTCCCTGGCCCCTCTTCTCCAGATGGCATGTACTTTTCCAGTACCACCTCCCCAGGCTGTACTCACTGCCCCACAGTCGCTACCTGGAGCAAATGGGTTCTCCAGTTCTGCTTCTCCGGGCATGGTCCCTCCCCTGTGCTGGGCTAAGCTCACTCACTGGCACCAGCACCAGCTACTTGCAGTGTGTGGGCTCTCTGGAGCTGCCTCTCCAGGCTGTGCTCACTCACTCACAACAGCTACCTGGAGCACATGGGCTCTCTGGCACTGCCTCTCCAGTCAGCCCTCCCTCCCCCACAGCAGCTACCTGGAGCATGTAGGCTCTCAGGTGCAGCCTCACTGGGCCATGCTCACAACCCATGCCAGCTACCTGGAGTGAGAGAGCTCTCTGGTGCCATCTCTGGGGCTGCACTCAGTCTCCCACAGCAGCTACCTGGAGCACATGAGCTCTCTGGTGCCACCTTCCCGTTCACACTCACACCCTCACAGCAGCTACCTGGTGTGCATGGGCTCTCTGATGCTGCCTCTCCATTCAAACTCACTTCCCCACAGCAGCTACCTAAGGAGCATGAGCTTTCCTTCCTTCCTTCCTTCCTTCCCACCTCCCTCCCTCCCTCTCTTTCTCTCTTTCCTTCCCTCCCTCCTTCGTTTCTCTCTCTCTTTCCTCTCCTTCTCTATTCCTTCCCTCCCTCCCTCACTCTTTTTCTTCCTTTTGTTGCTTTGCGTTTCTTCACTTCTTAATCACCACCTGTATTTACCTTGTTTTCCTGTCTCCTGAATATTGGCACTGTCTGACACCATATCCCTTCTAGCTAGGACATACTACACAACCTGAAAGATATTTCCCAAGTATTTACAGCGCAACAGTGAGAGACCTGTGGGCTTTTGTTTTCTTTCTTTTCTCCCTCACTTTTTTTCTAGTTGTCATTTACTTTTTTATTTCTTCTTTTTCCTTTTTTGTTTTCCTCCATCTGTTGGTTTCTTATCTCTCCATTCCAGTGGCAAGCTTTATTAGCACATTTTTCTTTTTTGCTTCTGTTCCTCTCTCCTCTTTGTCATACTCATACTCATTTTACCTCTATGCATCACAATCCCCCCTCTTTCCTGTTTACTTTCCTGTGTACTGAACATTACACTGCTGAGCATCACAGGCTTGGCTACCAGTATATTCCCAGCACTGATTCCCAGTCCACTCTGTCAGCTCTAGTACATGTCACAAACAATCCATCCCAACCATCCCCATTCAGCTGGATCTGCCCTGCTGCGTCATACCTGAGGGACTGTCCCTGCCTATTTGGAAAAGGAGGTGAAAAGTATCATGACCACAGATTGCAAACAACAAAGAAAGCACAGACACCCTCCTGTGACATTACCAAACAAAGCAAAAAGCAGAGAAAGATCGATCTATAACCAATAACAAAGACAATAACTACTGAATGTCCTGAAGACAGCAGACAATGTGAAGCATGTACAAACAGAAAAAGAAAAAAACAGGGCACCATAGTTCAAGTAGGCATTCAAAATAATACATCTGATAACTTTCCAGTAGAGGATACCACAACCACCTACCTTCAAATCTCTAATTTTCAGAGCTATTCAAGAGTGGAAGCAAAAGTAGACAAAAATGAGGAATAGACAAATTCATGGAAATGGCAGAGAAATTCACTGAAAGTACACATAAAAATGGAATAATTTAGGAAAACGATACAAGAACAAAGAGGTAAGATAAATTCACAACTAGAAATCATACAAAAACAACAACTAGAAATACATAAGATCAAAAAGATTCCAGAAATAAAGAGTGTCATAGCAAGGCTGAGGAAAGATTTGAAAGGATAGAAGACAGGATGGGTGAAATTGAAGACAAACACTGTTTTTGAGGAAAAATCAAGAAAAAAAGAGTGAAGAAAAATGTAGAAACCCTGAGAACTATGCGCGATATAATCAAAAGCAAATTTTGCTTGTGATCAAATTTCCAGAACAGGGGGAGAAAACAGAAAACACATAGAGGATCATTGAAGCATTGCTGACAGAAATCTTCCCTGATATTATGAAAGGTGAAAAGATGACTGTCCAAGAAACACAACAAACCCCACCAAGGGTACATTACAAAAGCAAATCACCGAGACATATCATAATTCCACTAGCTGAAATGAAAGACAAAGAAAAACTCCTGCGAACAGCTCAAGAAAAACAAAAAGTCACACAGAGAGGACAAACACTGAAAATAAACTCTGAAGATTTGGCAGAAACCACGCAGGTAAGGATGCAATGAGATGACATATATCTAACCTTGAATGAAAAATAATTCCCAAGAAAGAATAATAAAAAACTCTCATTCAAATATGATGAAGAAATTGGGACATTTCCAGATGTAGTGAAGTTAAGGAAATATATAAAAACCAAAGAAAACTTACAAGAATTGTTAAGGGGAGTCCCTTGGACTGAGAACACATTCTTTTCCAATGCACTTAGAATATTCTCCCCAGCAGACTCTATCTTAGGCCACAGTGCAACCCTCAACAGAATCCCTAACACTGATATAATATGAAGCATCTTTTCAGACCACAACAAAATCAAAGTAGAAATTAACAACACGAGCTACAAGGAAAAAAAAATCAAATACATGAAAACCAAATAACATCTTGCTGAAAAACAACTGTGTAATAAAAGATACCAAAGGTGGAATAAGAAATTTCGGGAAAGAAATGAGATTGAAAATATATTGTACCAAAATCTCTGGGACACAGCAAAGGCATTCATCAATGGCCAATTAATAGCAAGAGATGCACACATCAAGAAGGGAGAAAGAGATAATATCAAGACTAGCTACACAACTCAAATACATAGAAAGAGAGCAGGAATGCAAGCCCACAGCTACCAGGTAGAAGGAAACAGTAAACATCAGAGCAGAAATAAATGAAAAAGAAAATATAAAACAGTAGAAAGAATCAACAAACTCAAAAGTTGGTTCTTTGAAAGGATCCACCAAATCAACAAATCACTGGCCCAAATGACAAGAGAAAAACAGGAGAGGACTGAAATAACCCACCCAAATAAGAAATGAAGTGGGGACATTGCAACAGACCCAACTGAAATAAAAAGGATCATAACAAACTATTATGAAAAACTATACTCCAACAAATTTGAAAACCCAGAGGTAACGGATAAATTTCCATAAACACAATACCTACCCAAACTAATACAAAATGATCTTGAAAATAGAAACAGACCGATGACAAGAGAAAAGGTAATTTAAAAGAAAAACAATTCTGACACCAGTAAAAGAGACCTGACTGAGATGGCTTCACTGGACAATTCTATTAAAGATTAAGAGAGCAGCTTACAACAGTGCTACTCAAACTGTATCAGAACATAGAAAAAAGGTTGGGATAGTTCAAAATTGATTCTATGAAGCCTGCATAACCCTGACACCAAAACAAGACAAAGACATTACAAAATAATTACAAACCAATATTTCTCCTGAATACAGATGTAAAAATTCTCAACAAAATTCTAGTCCACAGAATTCAGCATCATATAAAAAAAGAATAATACACCAGGACAAAGTGGGATTTATACCAGGTACTCAAAGACGATTCAGTGTTAGAAAATCAAAGTAATCCACCATGTAAATAAAAGGAAAGAAGCACATGATCAACTCAATCAATGCAGAAAAGCATTCAATGAAGCCCAACACTCATTCCTGATCAAAACAAACAAACAAAAACTCAATAAAATAGCTATGGAAGGGAAATTCTCAACATACAAAAGAGCATATATGCATAAACAACAGCCGACGTCATCTTTTTATTTTATTTTTTACTATTGTCATTTATTTATTTTGAATTTTAGAAATATTTAATCAGTTTAAACTTACACACAAACACCCCCACAAAACAGAACTAAAAATTAAACCAAGTCTAGTACAAATGCTTCTCCATTTCTTAGATCATTTAAAACTAAATTGTATGTTGTCTACCTTCATTACACCTCATTAACCAACCTAATCTGTTTCAGAATGAAGCAGTTAATACTGATGAAATCATGTTCAAATACTGTTCCTTCAGCTTGGAAACTCTAGTGGCACTGTGGTTAAGTGCTATGTGGTTAAGTGCCCCCTGGAAACTGTGGAGCAGTTCTGCTCTGTCCTATACGGTTGCTATGAGTTCGAATTCCCTCGACAGCACTGGGTTTGAATGTTACCCGTATGTTAAAACAATGAATATCAGCAAATTTTTGAGTTGCTCTCTGAGTGCTTCTAAAATAGACTTTGGTGGGAGACAATCTTTAGGAGTAAGAGGCAGAGCAAATCTCATCACTTTACACTATGTACTAAATGCAAAGTCGGAGGCTTTCAAAAGAATATCTAAACAGAAAACAGGTGGCTAAAAAAAGGATTTAAACATACTATATGAACAATAATTGATAGACCTCAACTGCCTTTTCATCATATGGACTTGAAACAAAATGACCTAAATATACAGCTTTCAAATAGGCATATATTGAATGTACCCAACAAAGCCTACCCCACCCTCTCCAGCCACCCCCATCTCACCTCTGGACAGAAGCTGCTCCCAGAGTCTCATGGATATACTTAAGTCAAGAACCACACCCTGACCAGCATCATTCTGTCTTATAGCCCAGTCTAATCTTTGTCTGGAGAGCTGACTTTGGTACTGGTTTCAGCTCTTGGCTAGCAGAGAGTCCAGGAGCCCTCCTCAAGAGACCCTCGAGGTTATTGTTGGGACCAATTGATGCTTCTTAGATGGCAGCTTTCTACCTCTTTTAGAGCCCAGACGCCCCTCACCAAAATGAGATGCAGAATATTTTCTTAAAAACAAACAAAACACAATTATGCCAATTGACCTAGGTGACCCTTGAAACTATGGCCCCCAGGTCCACCCCAGCTACTTTGCCTTTTGAATTGTTGGGTTGCATTTAGGAAACCTCTTAGCAAACCCTTGTTAATCAGGGGTTAAAAGCTATGGCTGCTAACCAAAAGACTGGCAGTTCGAATCTACCAGCTGCTCCTTGGTAACTCTATGCAGCAGTTCTACTCTATCCTGTAGGTTTGCTATCAGTCAGATTTGACTTGATGGCAATGTGTTTGGTTATTTATTTATTTATTTGTTGGTTTGTTTCATCTACGAAAACCCCTCTCCCTTCTTGCCCTCCCTTGTGATCATCAAAGATTATTTTATTCTGTCCTTAAACCTTTTCTTGAGTCCTTGTAATAGTGGTCTCACACAATATCTGTCCTTATGAGGATAATTTCTTTCAGGACAACATCTTCCAGATGATTCCATGTTATCAGATATTTCCCAAGATGATCGTTGTTCTCTATCATTGTAGAGTATTGCATTGTGTGAATACACCATAGTTTGTTTACCCATTCACCTGTTGATGAGCACCTAGGTTGATTCCATCTTTTTCTGTTTGTGGACTGTGCCACGATAAACATTGGTGTGCATGTATCTGTTCGTGTGACAGTCATTTCTTCTCTAGGATGCATTCTTGGAAATGGGGTTGCTAGATCATATGATATTTCTTTTTCTAGTTTTCTAAGAAAGTACCAAACTGATTTCAAAGGTGGTTGTACCATTTTACATTTCCAGCAGCTGTGTAGAAGAGTTCCAGTCTCTCCACAACCTTTCCAACATTGATTGTTTTGTGTTTTCAGAATTAATGCCAGCCTTGCTGGGGTGAGATGATATCTCACCACAGTTTTGATTTGGATTTCTTTGATGGCTAATGATTGTGAACACTTCTTCATATATCTTTTAGTGTCCTAGATGCCTTATTGAGTGAAGTGCCTGTTCATATCTTGGCCCATTTTTGAATTTAATTTTTTTACTGTGATTAAGTGAAAGTATACAATGGAGATTAAATTTACATGCCTGCCTAACTGAAGTTCCTTCTGTTCTCCTTTCCCAGTGACAGCACACACCTTCTTTTCATTCTATATGTATCATATCCTCTTAACACTCTCCTGTCTTCTCCTCTCTACCCTCACCTCTCTCTCTAGTGAGAGCCCAGTAGGACAGCATCCTGCAGATGCATAGAACCATAAAGTACACACACCATATGGTCATACTGTATCCCTGAGTCCAGTCCATTCCTGTCCGAAGAGTAGACCTCAGTAATGCTTTCTGGTCAGGGGCAGAAGCAAGTCTAGGGGCCATGCACCAAGGGGAACCCCCAGGCCTCCAGAAAATCACTTGCAGTCTTTTAGTGGAGTTTTTGAGGTGCACCCCTCTTTCTCTTGTGTTGCCACTGGGACTTGACATTGTGTGCCCTATGATGGGCTATGATGGGTTGTCTTTGGTGGTGGCTGGGCACCGTCTTGTCCTTCTGGTCACATTTTGATGCAGTCACCCATTCACATGGTTCCTTCTGTCTCCTGGTCTATTTTTCTCTCATGTCTTTGTTTTCTTTAGTGATCACCTATAGTGGCTCTGTAGGGTGCATTTGGTGTATCTCAGATGACAGCTTGCTAGCTTTTAAGAACCCAGATGCCACTCACCAATATGGGGTACAGAAGAGTCTCTTAGCAAGAGACTAGTTATGCCAGTTGGCCTCGATGTCCCTTGAGAGCGTGGTCTCCTGACCCCCACCCCTTCTACTCTATCCTTGCAATATTGGCTTAAGATTAGAAGACGTTTCAGTTTATGTTGAAGTCCAGTTAAGTTCATCTTCTCTCTATTGTGCTGCCACTGATTTCACCCAACCAAATTTCTATCAGCTATCTAATATATGACAAGCCCTCTCCCTCTCATCTCTCTTTTGTAGCCATCAAAGAGTCTTTTTTTCTGTACATGAGTCGGTTTTTAATTCCTTATAGTAGGGGATCTCATATATCTGTCCTTGTGCCACTGACTGATTCTACACAGCATGTCTGCCAGTTGAACCAGGTTATGAGATGCCGCCTAAAATCATCATTCTTCTTCATCACTGCATAGTGTTCCACTGAATATATGTACTGTAGTTTGTTTATCTATTCATCTGTTGTTGGGCATCTGGGTTGACCCCATCGTTTTGGTATTGTGCCCTGTTCTTCAATAAGCATTCGTGTGCCTGTATCTATTCGTGTGACTGCCTTTGATTCTGTAAGATATATTCTGAGCAGTGGGATTACTGGATCAAATGATATATCTATTTCCAGCTCTTTAAGGAAGTGCCAGATTGCTTTCCAAAGAGGTCGTAGCATTTTGCAATCCCACCAGCAGTGTAGGAGATTTCTCATTTCTCCACAGCCTCTCCAGCGTTTGTTATTGTGTGTTTTTTTTTGATCATCGCCAAACTTGATGGGATGAGATGGTATCTCATTGTAGTTTTGACTTGGATTTCTTTAATAGCTAATGATTGTGAGCATATTGGCTGCCTGGATATCCTCTTTAGAGAAGTGTCTGTCCATCTCCTTTGCACAGTACTTAATTGGGTTATTTATCCTTTTCCTGTTGATATTTTGCAGTACCTTGTAGATTTTGGAGATCAGACATCTGTCTGACATATAGTTGCCAAATATTTTTTCCCATTGTGTAGGTGGTCTTTTAACTGTTTTGGTAAAGTCTTTGGATGAGCAAAAGTGTTTGATTCTTAGTAGTTCCCATTTATCTATTTTCTCTTCAGTTCATTGTGCTTTGTCAGATTTTGAAATCTGTCTAAGCTGTGTATTAAAACTTCTACTGTTGACCTGATTGTTTCTTGCATGATATTTATTGTTTTAGGTTTGCTATTTAAGTATTTTATCCAATTTGAGTTAGTTTTCAGGTAGGATGTTAAATGTGGGTCTTGTTTCAATTCTTTGCAGATGGCTATCCAATTTTGCGAGCACCGTTTATTAAAGAGACTGTTGTTACCCAGTTTATAATTTTATGGCCTTTGTTGAGTATCAATTGCTCATAAGAGGACAGTGGCATCTCTGGGGTTTCAGCTCTGTTCTGTTGTTCTCTGTGTCTCTTTTTGTATCAATACCAGGCTGTTTTGACTTCTGTAGTGGTGTAAGAGGTTCTAAGGTTGGGTAGTATGAGGCCTCCCACTGAGTTCCTGGTCTTCAGTAGTGCTTTACTTATCTGCAGTTTCTTCCCTTTCTAAACAAATTTGGTGATATGTTTCTCCATCTCATTAAAAAAATGTTGCTGGAATTTTTATTGGGATTGCATTGTGTATGTAGATTGTTTTGGGTAGAATAGATATTTTCACAATGTTAAGTCTCCCTATTCATGAGTGGGGTAGACTTCTCCGTTTATATAAGTCTCTTCTGGCCTCTTGCAGTAAATTCTTGTATTTTTCTCTGTATAGGTCTACTTAGATTTATTCCTAGCATTTTATTTTGTTGGGGCTGTAGTAAATGCTACTAATTTGTTGATTTCTTCTTTGACGATCTCTTTGTTGCCGTAAAGATAACCTATTGATTTACTTATGTTTATCTTATATCCTGATAGTTTACTGAACTCTTCTGTTAGTTCAAATGGTTTACTTATGGATTCTTTAGGATTCTCTGCATATAGAATCATATCATCTGCAAATAGGAAGATTTTTACTTCGTTTTTGCTGATGCAGATGTCCTTTATTTGTTTGTCTTCTCTAATTGTTCTGGCTAGAACTTTTAGTACAATGTTGAATAGAAGTGGTGAAAATGGGAATCCTTGTCTAGTTCCTGTTCTCAAGAAGTATTCTTTCTGCCTCTCCCCATTCTGGATGATGTAGGTGGTTGACTTGGCATAGATGACCCTTATTGCACTGAGGAATTTCCCGTCTATTCGTATTTTGCTGAGAGTTTTTAGCATGAATGGGTGTGGGACTTTTTCAAATGCCTTTTCTGCATCAATTGACAAAATGGGATGATTCTTACTTGGCTTGGCATGTGGTTGATCACATTAATTGTTTTCCTAATGTTAAACCATCTTTGTATCCCTGGTATGAATCCAACTTGGTAATGATCAATTATTTTTTTGATGCATTGTTGAATTCTGTTGGCAAGGATTTTGTTGAAGGTTTTTACATCTAGGTTCATGAGTGATATCGTTCAATCATTGTCTTTTTTAGTGAGATCTTTTCACCGCTTTGGCATCAGGGTTATGCTGGCATCATAGAATGAATTTGAGAGTATTCCATCCCTTTAGACGCTGTGAAATAATCTGAGTAGTATTGGAGTTAACTCTTTTCTAAAAGTTTGGTAGAATTCTCCGGATAAGCCATCTGGGCTAGGACTTCATTGGTTCATAGTTTCTTGATGACTTTTTCAATCTTTTCCTTTATGATGGCTTTATTAAGTCGTTTCACTTCTCCTTGGATAACTTTGGTAGATGATATGAATCTAGGAATTTGTCCATTTCCCCTAGGTTTTCAAATCTGTTAGACTACAGACTTTCATAGTATTCTGTCATGATACGTTTGATTTCATCTGGGTCTGTTGTGACATCTCCCATGTCATTTCTCATTTGGGTTATTTGTTTCTTCCCCTGGTTTTCTTTTGTAAGTTTAGCCAGTGGTTTACCAATTTTGTTGACCTTTTCTAAAAAACAGCTTTTGTTTTTGTTAATTTTTTCCATTGTTTTTCCATTCTTGAATTCATTTAGTTCTGCTCTAATCTTTATGATCTTTTCTCTTCTGATGTCTGAGGGGTTCCTCTGTTGCTCTCTTTCTACTTGTTCAAGATGTAGGGTTAATTCTTTGGTTTGAGTCCTTTCTTTCTTCGAGATGTGTGCATTTATAGTGATAAATTGACTCCTGAGCAATGCTTTGGCTGTATCTCATAGATTCTGGTAGGATGTGTTTTCATTCTCATTTAACTCCATAAATGTATTTATTTTGTCCTCAATTTCTTCTATAACCCATGGCGTTTTGCGCAAGGTGTTGTTCAGTTTCCATAGTTCTCCTTTCTGTCTAGGTTTTCTCTGCTATTGATTTTGGGTTTTCTGACTTTATCGTCTGAGAAGATGCTTTGCAATAATTCAATGGTTTGGATTATGTTGAGTTTTGCTTTATTTCCTCACACAGTCTATCCTGGAAAATTTTCCATATGCATTGGAGAAGAAGGTGTGTTTGTCTGTTGATGGGCAAGAAGTTCTGTATATGTTGACGAGGTCTAGTTGGTTAATTGTTGTAATAAGATCTCCTGTGTCTTTACTGAGCTTTTTCTGGATGACCTGCCATTTCTGAAAGTGGGGTGTTGAATTCTGCAACTATTATTGTGGAATCATCTCTCTCAGTTTTCAATTTCGTCAGTGTTTGTTCGATGTATTTAGATGCTCTGCTATTGGGTTCATAAATATTTAATATTGTTAAGTCCTGCTTATGTATTGAAACTTTCAGCGAAAAATAGTGACCATCCAGTCCACGATGGTGGCTTTTACATTAAAATCTATTTTATCTGAGATTAGCGTGACCATACCGGCTCTTCTATGTAGGTTGTTAGCTTGATATATATTATTCTATCCTTTAATTTTCAGTTTGTTGATATCTTTGAGTGTAAGATGTGTTTCTTGTAAGCAGCATATAGACAGGTCATGTCTTTTGTTCCAGGATGTCGCTTGTTGTCTGTTTGTTGGAGTGTTTACGTTCAGTGTAATTATTGATAGGTATGTGTTTAGTGCTGCTATTTTGATGCCATTAGTTTTGTGTTGGTGTTTTCTATGTTGCTCTTAATATTCTGTGCTGGGCCATTCTTCTTTATGGATTGACTTTGCATCTTTTTCAGTGTAGGTTTTGTGTTTGTTGAGACTGCTGTATTACATCTCTTGTTTGGATATGTTGCATTGTTATGCTGCTTTGCAGCTTACCGTATGCTCCCCCTTAATATTCTAAGTTTAAACCCCATTTTAACTTCTGTACAAATTTTAATTTCCTTTTCATCTGAAAGGACTAGAACTACTGTAGTATATCGCTCTTTTTAATGTGATGATATCATAGTTTTTGTGATATGATCACTGGTTCCCTTCTTTTAATATAGTGGCTTTGTGACTTCACTAACTAAGATTCTAGATGTTGGCTCCTGAATTGCCTCCTTAAATATACGCTTACTGGTTTTGTTTTTCTAAACAAAGAGCTTCTTTCAGTATTTCTTATAGTTTGGGTTGGGTTTCTAGAAAGTATCTAAGCTTCTGTTTATCTGTGAATGTCTTAATTTCATCTTCATATCTAAGAGACAGTTTTGCAGGATATGTAATTCTTGGTTGGAAGTTTTTCTCTTTCAAGGCTTTGAATGTGTCATCCCACTGCCTCCTTGCCAACATTGTTTCTTCCGAGGAGTCAGATGAAAGCCTGCAGGGCCTCTCTCTGAAAACTAGCTTTGCTTTGAGCCTCTCTGTCTTTAAAAGGTATCTGTTTATGTTTCATTTTGTTAAGCTTGACTGTAACACCTGTTGGTGTCTTTCTTTGGGGGTTTTTGTGTCGTTCAATACATACTTCGGATATCTATGTTCTCTTCTTTTATAATTCCAGGGAAGTTTTCTGTCAGCTACTCAACAGCAGTACTCCTTGTGTTTTCAGCTATCCCTCCCTGTTCATGAACTCCAATTAGCTATAGAGTTTCACATGTTTCTTAATGCTTCTTCATTTTTCTATTTCTTTTCTGTGCTTTCTCTTTGTAAGTGCTGGAGTCAGTTCCTCTATTCTCAAAGTCACCAAGTCTTTCTTCTGTCTCCTCAATTCTGCTGTTTTAGCATTGTATTGAATTGTCTAATTCTATAATTTTCTTATTGATCTGCTGGATTTCAGATCATTGTTGTTCTATCAGTTCAAATAGCTTGCTTAATTTTTTGTTTTGCTTTGCTGCATTTTGTTTCATCTCTAGACAGGCTGTTGATATAATTCTATTGCATTCTGCCTCTGATAGTTTCAGAAAGGCTTCTTCATCTGGGAAGGTTTTGTTTCTTTATTTTGGGAGTTTTCTGGAGCCATAGTGGACTGTTTCTTTAAATGATTAGGAATGGTTTCCTGCCTTCGGGCCATCTAGAGGCTCTTGTGTTAACTCAACAGTAGCTGAGATGTAGTTCTGAGAAGGGAGTTGGTTACCAGCCATCTCTGTGTACTCCAATGACTGGCCCCATTAGACTCCCTGGGGTGGTAGTCTCCACCTTCTGGCTGGCAAAGATGGCTTTCTACTTATGAATTCCCTGGGGGGCTGTCAAGTGACCCCATGATGTGGGCCAGTAAAATCCTGGCCAGCCAAAGCCAAGTGCATCGACTCAGCAGTTATTTCTGTAGGTAGTCTTATTTTAAGAAGCTGGGAGTTGACTGACAGCTGCCAATATCAGTCAGGCCATCAGGTGTGTTAGACCTTGCCTTCTGGCTGACAAGGAAGCATCTTTTTGGCCGTCCCCAGGTGGTATGATGTAGCTCAGTTAGGGAGGGGTCACGTCCTTGCTGTTATCCTCAGCCAGGCCGCTCCCAGAAAGTGACACTGGCCTACACAGCCATTCTGCTGGAAAAGAGCTTTCTGGGCTGGCACTGCTTCTCAGCTTCGGAATTAACCCCTGCTCGGGCATTTGGTTGAGTGACATTGCCTCCAAGCTGACCAAGATGGCACCCCAGCTGAGCTGCCCTTTCTACCGTAAAACCACAGAATCTCTGGTGCAGCTCAGAGTAGACAGGGTAGAAGGGGAGTGGTACCCTCAGTCAGCAGCCAGGCTCTCAAATGTGATTATTCCACGTAATGTCTCACTGTTGCACTATACACTCTACTTTAGCACTGCAGTTCAGCATGTTTGTAGGCTCATGCCCATCCCCTGTCTCCCAGATAACAAAGACGACATCAGTTCCTGCAGTCTGCCCAGGTGGTGAGTCAGCAGAAGCAGGGCTCCGTGCGCACTGCCTCATCACACAAAAGAAGTTTCCTGTTTAGTGAAGCATAGTCCAACCTGACAACGATAGGGAGTATCCTAGGACTTCCTGGGTGTCCAGAGTGCTCCATTCAATTATTAATTCAGGCCTTAGTTCTCAGAGACAGTTGAGGAGATCTGTGTCTAGTCTGCCATCTTGGCCCTACCCCTCCTGGTAATTCTTTAAATGAGAATGAGGGTCAAGGCAGCTAGTCTTTACTAATCGAACTCCAATAATGTTTGGTCCCTGTTTACCTGATGGCTGTCAGTCAAGGGTTGTTCTCAGAGCTTAGAAGCAGCTGCCATTCCCTGGCACATGCCCCTCTTTATAACACAGCAATTTGTTCCCTCACAATCAAATAAGGGAGCAACTGCTGTAGTTTCACGTCTCTCTGCTTTCTTCTATGTCTGACCTTCATAACCTCTTTTATAAGGAATTAAGTGATTATGTCAGGCCCACCCAAACTGAAGGGGAAGGGATTTACACAGCATATACACCAGAGGATGACAATCATGGGGCAAACTTAAAATTCTCTTCTAGAACTTCTCTGAAAAATAGCTCATCCTATTATTTGCAAAACAAAAACGTGAAGGCAGCTGCTTTCTATCAGTATCCCCATCTTGGAAGGGCAGCAGTTGATTCAAGCTGAGGTAAAACAATTTCAGCAACCTTGGAAGACAAATATCAATTTTCCTTGTTCTTTCTCTTTTTCTTTTCCCCCATAGAATCGTTATTGAGCCCTCAAGTCAAATAGTCTGAGAAGGAAAAGTTAGCTCTGGAATGTAAGCATCTGGAGCTGGCTTCAAGAGAGTAAGCAAGCAGTTTAATGAATTACTTGATAGTGAAAGTTTTTCTCTCTGCCGCGCCAGACTTCCTGATAACCCTTCTTACATGATGGGTTATGCACTGTGGAAGTTATTCGGAAAACCTTTCATCATTTACTGGATATAATAATTTATATTTACTGTTTCCTCACTTGGCTGGCTTTCTTACTTGGCTTGTCAATTGTCTTATGGGACGTCACCCACAGAGATCCTTTACAGAAAGTGGGTCTCAAATTGTCCCTTCTGTTTACAAAAGGAATTCACTTTCCTTACTGGCTCCTATTTGCCACTGTAACTCCACTCTTCCAAACCCTGTATTCTTCCAGCCATAAAAACAGGTAGTAGGCAACTTCTGCATGTCTGGTATTGTGGTAGTTGTTGGCAATAGTTCAATAACTACAGTGTGGTCACTGTGCTCTGAGTGATACCAGGTATGACAGAGGTGTGTGCAGAGGACTGAGAACATCAAGGCAGGTGGTATCCTTGGAGGAATCTATAGGAATTCAAGGATGTATGAATGGAGGAGTATATTCTAGGCCAAAAGGACAGTTCATGTCCTAAAACAAAGAACATTCTTTGTTCTAGGAATGATTAGTGATGTTCTAGGAAGCTACAGTATGAGGATGTTTGGGCGTGGTCTTCTGTGAGATTATAGCAGGACAAGGAGTACCAGATTTCATAGAGACTTGACTGTTAGGAACTTATCTTTCAGGCAGAGGGAGTTGGTGACCCAGTTTCAGCTGGGCAGGCTCATGGTCAGATTGGTGTATTAGAAAGAACATTGTAGCTTTTTGGAGATGCCAAGGATGTGTTAGTAGTTTTCACTGAAGATCATAAAATAAGGGTATAGACCAGAGGAGGCAGCCCCAATGCCACTGCTCGTAAGTCCTGGTACGACTGAGGAGCAAAGTCAGTGTAATCTCCTGTTATAACCACAGTGAGACACATGAATACAATGCAATGATGCCTCCATGAGGAGAACCTTGGGAAGAAAGACTCGGTTTAACAATGTCAAATGGGGATGAAACTTTTGACAGTGATGGTGTCTGTAAAGTAAGAGGTGGCAGAGGTTTTACTTCTGAAACCTCCTTGTCCACGAGGGCCAGGGCCTGGCCCAGTCAAACAGAGGCTCCACACAGAGAAAAGTCTTCCCTGTGGACCTGGTGTTAAAGCAGATAGTTGATGGGTCCAAGCAGCGAGCAATGCAACCCTCTGGGGAAAATCCTACCAGGAAGATGGACCAACAAATGCCAAGACCTTGAGATTGAAGGGGACTTGGTGTATATGTTGATGGGGTGGAGTATGAGTGTTAATTAGAAGGCCACTGTGGATGGAGCAGAGGGAGAGAGTAAGAGGGTAGCAGGATGTCAGTGAAAAGGGCACCAGATCAAGGAAGAGCCATGGTAAGGACCTCGGAATTTCCTCTGAGCATCGTAGAAACTCACTGCAGGGCTTGAGCAGGGGCCTGACATGACTGCTGGGACTGATATCAGGAATATAGGGAAGCAACTATGGAAGCAGGCAGACCAGCTAGGAGGTTGTTGCAGTGATGCAGGAAAAATGGTAATGGTGGCTAACACATGGTAAGTAACGGTCCAGTGATAGAAATATGCTGAGGGCAGATTTACTGTTGGATTAGATGTGTCAGGTGATGGAAAAAGAGTAGCCAATGACTCCCTGGTTTTATTTTGAGCATTTGGGTAGTGGAATTTACTGAGATGAGGCTAACTGGGAGGAGCAGTCTGGGAGTGGGAAATCAAGAGTTCAGTATGCACTGGTAAATGGAAACTCTGAGTAGGAAGTTGGTTATAGGAATATGGTCTTCTGCGAGGTAGAAAGGGAGGTCAGGTAAATAGAAATTTTGTATTCCAGAGTGTATAGATGGTATGTAAGGAAGGAACAAAATCATTTAGCTCAGTGTAACCACTGGTCACAGGTGGCTGGTCTGAATTGAGATGTGAAGTAAGTATCAAATACATACTGGATTTTCAAAGACTTAGTATGACAAAAAGAGTGCAAAATATCTCATTAACAATATTTTCATATTTCCTTACAATTCAAGATGCTAATACTTGGGATATGTTGGGTTGAACAAAAGACATTATTAAAAGTAATTTCACCTGTTTCTTTTCTCTGTATTTTTCATTCTGGCTACTAGAAATTTTAAATTTACATATGCAGCTTGTGTTTGGGGCTCATGTGGACATTTCCTTTTAACAAAATTGGTCTAGGAAATTATTTCAGACAAAGGAGAGGGACAAGGACAGAACCCTGGGGTGCTACAACGTTTCAAAAGCAGAGGAAGGTGAGAGTTCAAGCAAAGGAGGCTGAGAAGGAACAGCCAATAAGATATGTGGAAATCTAGGGGAGTGTGGTGTTCCCAAAGACAAGTGATAAAATTATTCAAAAAAGAAAGGAGTGACCAACTGCATGTGAGGCTGCAGTGACGCCCAGTCATCTGTTGCTCGCTTGCAAAGCAGCTTTGATTCAGCCATTTGGAAGCAATTTGTTTTAGAAGCCTGGTTCGAAATCGCCCACGAGAAACAGAAGTGAGGATATGAACGCAGTGAGTACAGATATGTCTTCTAATTTTTGCTTTAAAGAAGAGCAGAGAAATGGGGTGGTAACAGGAAGAGGGTTTGAAAGCAAGGAGAGCTTTGTATGCTGTGCTGCAATTGTTGCTTCACTTCTTGAGGCAGGAGAGGCTGTTTACACGTTCCAGTCCCTAGGCTGACGGTGGTCACTGTTGTCATTCACTCTTGTTGTGTGCAGTCTCAGACTCTCTTTTTACCCCTTTCTCCCTCTAAAGATGTATAAGTAGCCTGTGGCCAGAGAGAAAGGCAAGATGGGCCTGGAACCCACCTATGTGAAACAGCAATGGAAGCTTGAGTAGGTTTGGGAGCAGACCAAACCTGGGTAGTCCGTGATGTGTATGTGTTGGGTGGAATTCCAGAACCCACTTAACCTCACTGAATAATACTTAGTCAGTCACATCAAGACTCCCAGGAGAGCTATCATGGGGGTGGGGGGGAGATGTCTCTGCTCACCTCTTTAAGCCTTCTTCTATTTTATATACCAAACCCAAATCCATTGTCACTCAGTGCAACTTATGGTGACCCTATAGGACAGGGTAGAACTTCCACACACACTCCATTAAGAATGTCCGCACTGATTTATAAAAGTTCCTGTCAACTGACTTGCTTTCCTAGACCCGTTCAGGTTTTGCTAGAAGGCTGGATTAAATGGAAAATTTACAACTGACTCTCAATTGGTTACCTGTGCTAATAGAAAGGAACAGAACAGGGACAAGGAATTCTTCTGTGACATAGATTCTCAGGTAGTGGTTAAGAGCTGTGACTGCTCACCAAAAGGTTAGCAGTTTGAATCTCCCAGGAACTCCTCGAAAACCCTATGGGGGCAGTTCTACTCCGTCCTATAGGGTCTCACCGTGAGTCGGAATCAACTCAATGGCGACCAGTTTTGTTTGTTTGTTTGCTTTTGATTTGGTTGTTTTGTATTTTTCACTGTTTAAAACATTGCTGTGATAAACAGGATTGTTCTTGTTTTTAAACATTGAAGCAAATACTTAGCATGCAAAAAAGAAATGAATTACAAATTTTGTTGTGTTTGTAAACACTACCTTTCTGAGTATATTAATGACAAAAGAACTTGTATTCTAGGTACCACATCTCCTTATTGTAATATTATTTTTGTTGAAAGTACACCTAGCAAAACATATACCAGTGCAACAATTTCTACATACAATCCAGTGACAAATGGTTATTACATTCTTCAAGTTGTGCTACCTTTATTATTCACCTTTTCTGAATTGTACCTTCTCTGTTAATATAAACTCACCGCCCCCTAAGTTTCCAGTCCAACCTTTCAAGTTGGTTTTTTTTCCAGTTTCACTGCATACAGATAATTCTTTTAAAGAGTACGATGCTCAAGGCATGCATTCTTTACTAATTAAGTGAAACTGCTGCTTGATTTATCAAAGACATCTGGGGATATTTTAGGTTTCAGGTCTAATTGTCTCAGGACAATTGCTTTTGGAGTTCAAGTGATAAACCTTCTTGCACGCAATTTTTTGGCAAACAAGTGTGAGTATATCTATAGAGTGAAGTTCTAGCAGTGCTGCTACTGGATCAAAAGGTATGTGCATTTTTAACTTTGATAGATATTGTCAAATTATTTTTCAGAGAGTTAGAGCAAATTACACTCCACGGAGAACAAGAGTGCCCCTTCCCTGCCTTATGTCAGCAATGGCATATGATGACCCTTACAACTTTTTTTGTCAATCTTACGAAGGAAAACATTGGCTTGCTTTGTTTTACATTTATTAAATTATGAGTGGAAAGGAGCCTCTATTTTTTCATTAGCTGTTTGTGTTTCATTTTTTGTAAACATTTGGATATATGGTGGCATAGTGGGTAAGTGCTATGTTTGGTAGCCAAGTGATTGGCCGTTCCACTCTGCCAGCCATTCCTTAGAAACCCCACAGAGTAGTTCTACTGTGCCCTATAGGGTTGCTATGAGTTGGACTCGATGGCTGTGAGTTTGGTTTGGCTTGTGTGGCACGGTGGTTAAAGTGATCAGTGGCTAACTGAAAGGTAAACAGTTAGAACCCACTAGCCACTCCATGGGAGAAAGATGTGCTACTTCATTTCCATAAAGACGTACAGCCTTGGAAACTGTATGGGGGTAGTTCTAGTCTGTCCTATAGGGGCACTGTGAGTCAAAATGTTTTGTTTTGTTTTGGCCAGTGGTGTCCTTAGCTCCTTTTTATATCAATTTTTTCTTTTATTAATTTATATGAACTCTTTACAAACTAAGGAAACACTGGTGGCGTGGTGGTGAAGTGCTGTGGCTGCTAACCCAAAGTTTGGCAGTTTGCATCTACTAGGCAGTCCTGGGACACCCTGTGGGAAAGTTCTATTCTGTCCTATAAAGATTAGTGAATTGGAACCAACTTGATAGCAACAGGTTTGGGTATGGTTTTGACAAATTAAGAAAACTGGCCCCCACTCTGGCATATGTCTTGCAAGTATTGTTTCTTTGTTAGTCATTCTTTCAGTGAATCTGCTTTCTCTTGGCCAAATCTGTAAAATGTTTGTGTCGTTAAATATCTGAATCTTTTCCTTTATGGTTCTTAGTGATGATCAAGACCATTTCACTTCCGTGAACCTTCAAAACTAACAGACCCCCACACAAAACAATAGATGCAGTTATTTTTCTTTCTTTTTCTTTGAAGAAAGCTTCACTGAGATATAATTAGTGTAACATACAATTCAACCATTTAAATTTTATAATTCAATGGTGAAAAAAATCTTGAATATACGACAGACTTCCAGAAAAAGACAGAAATCTGTTTTAGAACAAGTATAGCCAGAATCCTCCTTAGAAGGAAAGATGGTGAAACTTCATCTCGTATGCTCTGGACCTGTTGTTAGGCGAGAACAATCTTTGGAGAAGGAGATGATGCTTGATAAAACAGAGGGTCAGCAAAAAGGGAGGAAGACCTCCACGGAGTTGGACTAACATGGTACAGGGCCAGGCAATACTGATTCTGTTATACATTGGATCACTATGAGTCAGAGCCAACGTGATAGCACCTAACAACAAAAATAAATATATTCATAGAGTTGTGCAACAATCACCACAACCAAATTTAGAGGTTATTTTTTTTATCATCTCCAAAAAAAAAAACCATACCCTTGAGTTATAATCTCTAACATCTTCATCCCAATGTTCCCAAAAAACCCAAGTCCATTTCCACTGAGATGATTCTGACTCATAAGAACCCTAAAGTACAGAACAGAATTTCCGCTTTGGGTTTTCAAGGTACATCTGGTGGATTTGGACTGCTGACTTAGGGCTAGTAGCCGAACTCCTACCCATTGTACAACCAGGGCCACATTTCAACCCCTGAAGCCCTGAGGAATCACTAATAACTTTCTGTGTTTATATATTTGTCTCTTTTGGACATTTCTTGTAAATGGAATTATTGCCCTTTCTTTTTTAAAGGAGTATAATTATCTTGAATGGTGATTTCCTTTGTATATCTTTTCTTGAATAGTTTAAGATTCTAACTAAGATGGGGGAAATTACGGTGTTATGTCCTGAGGATCAATTGACGACCCTTTAATTTTTTGCTCTGTATTGAATTTTAGTGATTCTACTATGGCTCAACCACTGAGTGACATTTCTGGAGATGTGGAAGCTCTGGAGGCCAGTGATGAGGGTAAATAACCCCCTAAAACCATAACTCAAATTAGATTTGTTTCCTATGTTTAGCCTTTAGAAAAACAGAATCAAGTCACAAGAAAAAACAAGTTCATCTCAAATTCCTAATAACAGTAGGTTCAGTTGTTTACATGTAGTTTTCAGTCTTCTAACATTTTCGATCTCCAGTTCTGATAATGGAAAGATTCCTGTGAGTCTCTACAGTATGCTTTGGGGAGGATTACTAAAAAAAAAAAAAAAAAAAAAAAAAATTCAACTTCCTAAAACAATATCAGAAAACATCAGCTTAATGAGAGAAAGCATCAGAACAGGCCATGATCTGAGAGATTGAACTGAAGTTATCCTGAAGGTAGAAATCTGGCTCTAACCAACAGATACATTTCTGATTTGAGGTGTAAAGGGGTAACAGGCACAAAAGACAATACCACAGACTTCTGCGAAATAGGATTCAATTGACAAGAATTCTCTTTTAAAAGACTTATTCAGAGGTGTATCCACTGTCTACATTGTGATCCTACATATGAGTGGTAGGTGTCTGTGACCGGAATATTAAAAAAGGAGACAGAAGTCACTAAACAGTGATAATCTTTATGGGCATGCACACAAGAGCAATCACAGACATAAAGTGAGACATTGAGTTTAAAGATAGAACTGAACCTAGCCACTCATTGGCGTGTTGTTTAACTTGGAGCTGAGTTTTCTTTAATTTTATGGTACAGAAAACTTGGTTTGGAAGGACAGAGAAGTGGGGAACCTTCTTGTGGCTTCTTGGAGGCTTGATTTCACTGACAATGAAAGGCAGGGGAGGATGGATTCCGGGGTGTGGATCCTTGAAGGCAGGGCTTAGGTTTTACGTTTGTATCACCATTGTTTAACATCAGTAGTCTGTGAGAGTGTTTAAGGCCTCAAGAGCATTTAAAGTAAATGAATTAATAAATGGAATGAATGAAAGACTCCTCACCAAGGCTGACTCAACTACCAAACCAGTTGACCAGTCTTTCTGGATCTGAGCTAGACAGATGCCTACAAAAGAAGGGGGCAATGCAGTGTACCTTGATGAAGAGCGCACACAAGGAAATGCCTTCCCTCTGGACTGTAACGTTTTTCTAGAGAGTCAAGATCTGCAGGACACCTGGCATTGCAGTCTTTGTCCCTGTCATGAACGCCCTGTCTCCTCTCCTGTCTCCCCTGACACCATCAGACATTGTCTCACTTCCATTTCTAACTTCCAGCAAAGAAGAAATCCAAATTTAAAGGCTTCCAAAGCTTTTTTGGAAAAAAGAAGAAAAAGGAGTTTGAAGATGCCCGCGGAGGGAGCAGGCTCAAACCAAGCTCGTCCAGTGGCAATATTTCTTCTCTGATACCAGTTCCAGCAGATCAGCTACCAGAGATTAGGTAAGCTCAGGTTCGGTGGAGGGGGATAGGGACATGGCAAAGGACAGGCAGCTAGATTTAGGCCCTCTTTGGTGAGCCAAATCACCAATGGGCTTTGGTCCCAAGAACTACTGTCCTCCCTCCCTGTGGGTACAAGCCTGCAGCTATTGCCAATGCAGGTCTGTGCAGGGGGCAGGGATGCCCTCACTCTCCATTTGTAGGTAGGCTTATGATCTGGGCTGCACAGATTATTAGATTGGGGCATGGTAAATGCACACATCCCGTTCTTCAGGAGTGCTGAGTGAGAAGAGTGCAGATGTTTCAGGTAAGCCCTTCCCTGTCACAGCTAAAATAACTTCAGATGTGGGGTCTACCACTAGTATGAAGCAGGTGGCCTCTGGTTTGTAGAGTAAGGGTGGCCTACATCATTTAGGAGGCTTGATCTGGTTTGCTTGCTTAGTCCCCAGACTACAGAGCTGTAACTACTGGGCAGGGACAGCCTTCTCTCAGAATGTGTGAGTTTCAGACAGAAAAGCCATCTATCTGCCATTTCTTATTCCCTTATTGTGCCCTTTCATCTGGATACCTAGTACCCCGATCTGTCCCCATACCTACTGGATCCCGCTATGAAGTTCTACTTGAGCTTTTTCTCTTGGCCTTAAATTCGAGACTTATCTGGACTTCCACAGAACTCACCTCTGCTGCTACCCAGTCCCTCAAAGTCCTGCTTGGTGGTATTGGGACAGTTAGCTTACTATGTTACACCGCCCCCTGCCCAACACTTTCTATAACACAGTGACCTGACAGCCGTCCTGTATGTCTTCTTGGGACAGCCCTAGTGAATGCATCATACGCTGAGAATTTCAGATGGTCTTGCTAGTGGAGACAGTTCTGGAAAGAACGATTTGTTTCATATCTCACAAATCATACTCATAGACCATTGCCTTGTACTGGTAGGTAAGACGAAGACTTGCTGTTGTTAGGTGCCTTTGAATTGGTTCCAACTCACAGTGACCCTATGTACAACATGAATGAGACAGTGCCTGATCCCGGATGGAGACTAAGAACCAAAGGGTGGAGGTGGGAGGGAGCATTCAGGTAACTACAAATTGGCTAGGACTGTATAGTATCACTGTGTTTTGGAATCCACTTGAAAGCTGTGGGGTTTTTTGGTCTCTACCAAAGGTCTACATTTCTTCTTGTCGCTTGTCTTCCCATTTCCAAAAGGTTCACTTTCTCCAATGCATCGTCCTCACTAAATAGCATGTCTGTGTATGCAACTGTCTAGGGAGGAGAGTGCGTTCAAGTGCGTGAACTAGTTCACAGAGGTGGAAGAGTGGTTTACTAGTGACCTAAGACAGGAACTGTTTTTTGTTTTTCTTTTTTTCCCAAAAAGCCCAAATTAATGAAAAGACTCTAACATGGGGCCCCTAAAGATACAGTCTGCACTAGAGGAGGAGCACTGGAAAATGTCACTCAACTTTTATAGCATAAAGGCAGGTAGGAATTTAGTGAACAGTGGCAGACATCTGCCTTCCCTTCTCCCTTGCTTGCCCACAAGCTACCTTAGAGTGGGTGCCATTTGAATGCCCATAACAGGAGACTGTTCTCAGAAGATGCCACGATCCAACACAGCCACATGCGTAGCCATGCTCTGCAGCCAGACAGGTTCACAGTGATATACTAGCCCTCCAGTGCCCAAGCTGCTACTCCAGTCACCATTGATACATTTTTAGAAAACCTTATAACCTAGCTACCTTGTTTTTGTAATAAGTGCAAAGGTAATAGAAGTATTGGAAACTTAAAAATCTGTTGTCAGACAGCATGACTGAGATATGATTAATATGCTATACAATTTGTCCATTTAAAGTGTACAATTCAATGCTTTTGAATATGTTCAGAGTTGTGCAACTATCACACAATGTCATTTTAGAACACTGTTGTCCTCCTTAAAAGAATCTCCATACACTTGAAGCACCCACTTGACAGTCACCCCTCCCTTCAGCCCTACACATAAAACCCATTGCTATGAAGTTGTTATTGACCCATAGAGACCCTATATGACAGGACAGAACTGCCCCACAGGATTTTTAAGGAACATATGGTGGATTCAAACTGTCAACCCTTTGGTTAGCAGCTGTGCCAATGTGTCACCAGCCCTAGGCAGCCACTAATCTACTTTCTGTCTCTATAGAGATGCATTTTCTGAACATTTCATACATGCAAATGGAATCACGTAGTGTGTGCTCTTTGGGTCTGGCTTTTCATTCAGAATTTTTTCAAGGTTCATCCATATTGTAGCAGTTGCCAGTGTTGCACAATTTCCTTCTTGTCTTTTGAAGACTTCGGGGTACACCTTTTTCCTACCTGACAGGAACATCTTTATAACTTTCTATCTTTATTTTTAATTCAATAGCTTTATTGAGATATAATTCAGAAACTATAGAATTCACCCTTCTAATGGCAGTAGGTTTTCAAAATATACCATTCAATTGTTTTGGGAGGTGTTCATAGAGTTGCACAACCAACCATCACCACTATCTAATTTTAGGACATTTCATCAATCCCCAAAGAAACTTTGTACCCACTCTCCATTTGGCCACCCCCAGCTCCTGCTAACCTCTAATCTATTTTGTATCTCTGAGGATTTTCATATTCTGACATTAAACATGAATGCAATGACACAACATGTGATGTATCGTGCAATGTAATGAAGTGGGCTGTAGACATCAGGGAGCCTTGGTCGTGGCACAGTGGTTGAGTGCTATGGCCTATGGTCTCTGTGACTGTCTTCTTTCACTTAGCAAAGTGTTTTCAAGGTTTATCCAAGTTATACCGTTTATCGTTATTTTTTCATTCCTTCTTCTTATAACATTTTATCTGTGATAGAATTCCCATTTGATAAATTTACCCATTTGAATTGTACAAATTCAATGCTTTTAGTATTTTACAGTTTGCAACTATCACCCCAATCTAAATGTAGAATATTTTTGCTCTCCCCTCAAAGGAATCCCACAACCATTAGTAGTAACTTAGCACCCTGCTCATCACTATTCTCCCATCTGTTCTCCAGCCTATGCATCCACTAATCTACCTTCTCTCTGGATAGATATGCCTATTCTGGACATTCCACATAAATTAAGTCATACGTATGTTGTGTTTTGTGACTGGCTTCATTCACTTAGCAGCATGTTTTCATGGCCATAGTATGTATCAGTACTTTATTTATTCCCTTTATTGCTGAATATTCCATTACGTGGGCATATCACATTTTATTAGTTGGTAGATACTGCATCATTTCTGCCTTTTAGCTATTATAAATAAATATTATAAATAATACTGCTATAAAAACTCTTGTGAAAGTTTTGTGTGAATGTATGCTTTGATTTCTCTCAGGTATGTTTCTAAGAGCAGGATTCCTGGGTCATATGGTAAATCTATGTTTAACTTTTTAAGTAACTGGCAGACTATTTTCCACAGTGTTTGCACTATTTTACACTACCATTGTATCAGGGTTCAGATTTTTGCACATCTTGGTCAACCCTTGTTATTATCTGAGCTTTGATTCTAGCCACCCTAGGAGGTATGAAATGCTATCTCATTATGATTTTGATTTGTATTGCCTTGCTGACTAATGATGTTGATCATCTTTTTGTGTACTTATTGGCCACTTGCATGTCTTCTCTGGAGAAATATCTATCTAAATACTTTCTACATTTTAATTGAGTTTTTTATCTTCTATTGTTGAATTATTTGTGTATTCAAAAAGGAGTCTTTCGTGCATGTAGCCTTTCACTTAAGTTTAAATTTCCCCTGATTTGTCACAACACATAATTGTCATCAACATGGCTCACTTCCTTTTGAGAATGTATTTGCATGTGGCTGGGTCAGAAGTTCCAATCCTCCAGGTGCTCCTTGGAAACTCTATGGGACAGCTCTAATCTGACCTGTAGGGTCACTATGAGTCGAACACGACTCGATGGCAGTGGGTTTGTTGCCTTTTTTAGCAAGCTGGGAGAGCTAACTTGGAAAACAGGACAGCTGTGTCTCAGAATGTTGTGTGAAAGAGGAAACGACTGGGGAGGTGAAAGTCTCCAGCATGTGAAAAGACCTTTGATATTTAAAATCAAATCAAAACAAAAACACCAGAGAGAAATCACGATGTTAAAGATCCTTCATAACTCTCACCAGCATAATAGCAAGACTCAGTGCTTTCCCTCCCATGCCCGTGGTTTGAAATTTATACTTTGAATGTGTGAATATCTTGATAAAGCGGCTCTACAAAGAAGACATGTACTCATTATTTTAAAAAGTCAAGATTATGCAAAATTGCACAAAGTAGAAAATTAACTGCTTCTTTCTCTGTGTTGCTTCTCAGAGGTAGCCATCACTAAAACTTTGATGCATAGCCTTTCAGACTTTTTTTCTAGGGACACAATCATTTATGTATGTAATATATGTGTATATATTATATGAGACTGTAGTATTATTATTACTGTTGTTTTTCACTTGAATCTCATGGCCATTCTTCTATGTCAGCACATGTGCATACTTGCCCTCCTTTGGAGGTATCCATATTAGGCCATGATACAGATATTTACGTGTCTTTGATTTCTGTTTTCCTTGAGCTGCTTTTACACAATGTTTCTTTCCTATCCAGGCCCAGGAGCAACATGGGGACTAAAGCCCTATCCCATGAGAGCATTTTCATGTTGGATCCTGAACGTGAAACATCAGCAAGTCAAATGAGCTCCTCTCCAGAGCCTCAGAGAGGCCAAACTCTTGAGGTAATAGCAGCCTCAGGCATGACTACCTGATTGGACTATATTCCTCATCTGTTCTCTCTTCCTTCCCCCCTCCACCAAGGGAGGTGGGAAGAATGTGGCCCTGCTTCTCAGCTGGTTTATACAAAGGTAACCTGCTTACCTAGTGCCTGGCCCACAGGGAAGCCTCCTATGTGCTGCCCAGTGTTACCACTCGTACCACATCATATCCAAGAAAGCGTTACCTCTTTTGTCATTCGGGCTTCCCTATTAAGGTGCAGGGGTTCCAACCTCCAATTGTTTTCAGTCTTCTGAAGAGTTCTTGTGTTTCCAGAACTTTGCCTAGAAGGGGACTTACTGATGTTTCTGGAGCTATGTTTGGAGATTTCTCCTGTTAGGTGCCCAGAAGTACAATCCGGGTTGTGGGCGCTGAGAACACTGAGGCAACATAGAGAAATTGTTGATAATATGGGCAGCTGAGTCAGATAGATCTATTCTTGAATTCCTGCTTTGCTGCTTATTGGCTATGTGGCCCTGGGCTGAACCTCCCCAAGGCTTTTCACAATAGGTATAATATTAACATGTACCTCAACACGTTGCATGTGCAGACTGAATAAGATTAGATATGTAAAGCATTGCTACTACTACTGTTATCTGTGAAAGATGATTAAGGAAAAAACTGGAGGAGGGGCTCTATGAGACTTCAACTGTGGGATTGGGAAGGAAAGGAATTAACACATGAGAGGTTCCACCTACAATGTAGTAAACTCTGGTGGCTTACTGGTTAAGTGCTATGACGGGTAACCAAAATGTCAATAGTTCAAATCCACTAGCACCCTTTGGAAACTCAATGGGGTGGTTCTACTCTGTCCTTTAGAATCAGTAGTTGTGAGTTGAAATCTACTTAGTGGCAGCGGGTTTTATTTTATTTTGCTTTTGTTTTTACCTATGATGTACCTACCTGGTAGTATGGTAAATAATTTACATATATTCTAATTGAACCCTGATAGCCACCAAAAATAAGTTTAATTGTCTCCATTTTTTAGGTGATAAAAAGACTCAGAGAGATTAAAGAAATTGGTCAAGCTCACCCAGGTAATAAGTAATAGAACTGGAAATCAGATTCAGGGGTGCTGACCTCACGACCTATGGTCTTTCCATTATCCCAGTCTCTAAGATGGTGAACTTCTTTGTAGCTGCCTTGGTATGGATAAGGACATAAGTTTAGTTTCAGTAAAATGAAGCATGTACATAGGACACTCTCTTAGCTGCAGCTAATCTTAAACTTGTGCTAGATAAACATTGTTCAGTCCGATTCTTCTGGAACTCTGATCCAAAAATTCAATTAACAGCAGCTAACTTCTTCCTGCAACCCTGGTGGTACAGTGGTTAATAATCCACCTGGTAATCACAAGACCAGCGGTTCAAATCCAGCAGGCACTGCTTGGAAACTCTATGGGGCAGTTCTGCACTGTCCTAGAGTGTTCCCACAAGCCAGAATTGATGCAATGGCAACAAGTTTGTTTTATTTTTATGCTTAGGGATGGTTGATCCGGCCCCTTCACCAAAGCCCTAAGGAGGCGCGGCGGTAATAAAGGGATACTGGAGAACCTGATAAAAAGTACCCTAGAGGCAGAACCTTGGCATACCCATAGGATGGCCCTTTTCCTTTGGTTGTAGAGTCTGAAGGCCATGTGTCCTGAGCAGGAGTACAGCCTACCACCAACGCAAGCATGTGCATTTCATGACAGCAAGATTTTGGTTGATATTGTTATAGGCTCAGTGCCAGGAAAAGGGTATCGCACACAGCAGATGCTTACCTAGTATTTGTTAAAGAGAAAAATCAGTGATCTTTATCTACCCCAAGAGGACCATGGCAGGAACCAATGCCTCAGAGTTGAGTGTACTCTAAGCTTCAAACTGGAGTCAACTAAATCAATCTGGTGAACCTCGAGGAAAAACGGAAAGATTACTTTGTATAGGAAAAATAGTAAAGTGGTTCTAACCAAGAGTAGTTCTTTAGATTTTATAAAATTACCAGCAAATCAACCTGGAGAGGATTAAAATAAGCAACTAACTCAGTCATGATCCTATCCAGAAAATGTCTGCAATAATATGAGCAAGGATTGTCACTTGGATGCAGACCTCAGATTATAACTAAAACACTCAGCTCCAGGAGAATCAGATTCTGAGAACTAGGGTCAACACCAAAACAAGGGGCAGAGTAAAACAAGATGTGTCATTAGCATCAGTTGGAAGATAACACCAGGAATCTGGATTTGAACCAACACACCATATGAAGTTTCTGCTTTTGTTTGGGGATTGGCAAAAGCATGCAGCAAGCCGGAGGTTAAAACCAAGGCTATTGGTCTTTGGTCTGAGTTAGGCTTTAGAAGTAAAATACAGAGAGAGTAGAAGATCTCTCCCAGCCAGATATTAATCTGAGGTGGAGGGGCATGGTTCTGACTCCTCAGCCATTAAGCAAGAGGAGGACACCAGTCGCCTGGAGAAATTGCACTGGTTTTAACCTTTGCCTCCTCTCCCCCGGTGACAGATATCACCAATTCACCCTTGCCAATACAGCAGCAGCCCAACTCTTGCCCGACCTGACACAACCACTGAGAACGATGAGGAAATCTTTGTGAGTGGTGGATCACCTACAAACTGTCAAAACAAGCCTTCATCCCACAAAGTCTTGACAACAAGAAAGGTGAGTTAGCCCCATCTGCAGAGGCAGGTGGGGGGCCACATGTCAGCTATAATTTCTTCTTCCACTTCTTCCTCCTGCTTTAGGTCAACAGTAGGGGGCCATTTGAGCTGCCGTGCTTGGCTTCTGATATGCATTGTGATTTACATTTTGCATTTAATTCTATAAACCAAGTAATCAGCATTTTTATTTACAAGCAAATGGAAGATAGTATTCCAGAAAAAATTAACAGGTGCAGATGTCTTCTGTTATTTCATAGCTCTATTGGCACAGTGGTTGAAAGCTTAACTGGCAACCAAAAGCTCAGCTGTTCAAATCCCCCAACTGCTCCGTGGAATACCTATGACACAGTTATACTGTGTCCCATAGGGTATTTGTGAGTACTAATTGACTCCATAGTAACAGGTTTGGATTTGGTTTTTGGTTTCTGTTATTTTAGGAAGCAAAAAAATACAGCTTTCTACAAAGATAAATGCTTTACTGTTACAAACCCCCAAATATCAAATAATAAAGCATGTAGTAACATTGAATAACCATACATATGTATGAAAAAACAGTTGTTACTTGAAAGGGCATGTACATGTATTTCATACATCACGTTTGTCAATCAAGTAGCACCTATCAACAATTGGCAAATTAGTAAATTATGCTCATATTGAAACTTCCATTCTGATTGTTGTTATACTTGATAAAGGCTTTTACGGAGAAGTAGGGTTTAGAATAATTAAGCTTATGAACTAAACAGTAACGAAAAGAAAGTTAATTTATACTGAAGATAATTGGCCAGCGGAAAAAAACTTCTTGATGTTAACAAATCCTATGTAGGAAGCTGCATTTACTGAGACATGTCAATCAGGTAATGGGCAAAGCTAAAGCCAAGGCTTGTTGAGGTAGATGGACATTTGCAGATTTATGGGTTGGGGCTACGATTGTAAGTATTTCTGTAGAATGATATTCAATCAGATGAATTAGGAGGAGTGGTGTGAATCAGTGGAAGGATTGAAATAACTAATATTTGCTTACCCATGGGAAAATATATAACGTAAAATCGACCACTTTAAAGAAAATTTCCTTGTGTTTTAAGTGACAGTTTACAATGCAAGTCAGCTTGACACATAAAACTCCCCACCCACCCTGCTATGCAACTCTAGCTGCTCTCCCTACTCTGTGACAACACACTTCTACTTTTCACCAAGTACTTTCTGGAACCATTCAACCAGTTCCTGTCTCCCTCCGCCTTCTCATCTTGCCTCTGGACAAGAACTGCTCTGACAGCATCTTGTTGAGATTTAAGCCAAGAAGCTCATTCTTTGCTATCATCACTCTATGAGTATGTCTTACAGTTCAGGCCAATCTGACTGAAGAGTTGGCTTTGGTACTATTTTAAGTTCTGGGCTAACAGAGAGTCTGGGGGTTATGTCCCCAGGGGGGCATCTGGTCAGACAGAACATCAAATGTGGTCTTTTAATAGAATTTTAGTTCTGCACACCCATTTTTCTCCTGCGAAATCAGGGACATTATCTTGTATTCCCTGCCAGGACAGTCACTGGGGTGGCAGGGCACCATTTAGTTCTCGTGGTCCAAGGATGACCTAATTTCAGATTATAAGGCAACTGTTGTCTCCTGGGCTCAAATTTTCCTCATGTGTTTGATGTCCTTCATTCTGTCTGCTCCAGGTGGATTGGGACCGAGTGATTCTATGTAGATGGCCACTTTACTAGCTTTTAAGACCTCAGAAGCCACTCATCAATGTGATACACGGAACATTTTATTTAAAAAGCAAGCCAACAAAAAAGTTATGCCAATTAGCCTAGATACCCCCTGAAACCGTGGTCCCCAGAAGCATGACTCTGTTACTCTGTCCTTCCAATCACTGGGTTGTTTTTAAGAAACCTTTTAGCTTTTGGTGTAATCTGCTGTGATAACCTCCCTTCTACTGCCTGCTGTCACTCCCTTCACCTAACCCAATTCCTATGTACTGTCTCATCTCTGAATACCCCTCTCCCTCCCTCCTTATCTTTGTAACCATCAAAGATCATTTTTTTCTGTGCTTAAACCTTTTCTTAAATCCTTACTATAGTGGTCTTACACAATGTTTGGCCTTTTCAAGTGGCTAATTTCACTCAGCATAGTGTCTTCCAGATGACTTCATGTCAATAAGATGTTTTCTAAGATCATCATTGTTCCTAACCATTCCTTAGTATTCCATTGTATATGACAGTTTGTTTACCCATTCATCTGTTGATGTGGACCGAGGTTGGTTCTACCTTTCTGTTGTTATGGACAGTGCTTCAGTCAACATTAGTGTGCACGTATCTGTGTGACAGCCCTTATTTCCCTAGAATATACATTTCTCTAGGAAAACATTGTGTTTCATAGTCAGTTGAAAAGACAAACATTGTATGAGACTACTACTGCAAGGACTTAAGAAAAGTATTAAGCATAGAACAGCATAATCTTTGATGGTTACAAGAGGGCAGGGAGAGAAAGGGATGTCAAGAAGTGAGATTGCTTGATCATACAGTATTTCTATTTCTACCCTTTTAAGAAGGCCCCAAATAGATTTCCAAAGTGGTTGTATCGTTTTACATTTCCACCAACAGTGCAGAAGAGTTCCAGTCTCTCTACAACCTCTGCAACATTTATTATTTTGTGTTTCCTAGACTAACGTCAGCCTTGCTGGGGTGAGGTGGTATCTCATCATAGTTTTGATGTGGATTTCTCTGATGACTAATGATAGTGAGAATTTCCTCATATATCTGCTAGTGTCCTAGATGTCTTCTTTGGTGAAATATCTGTTCATTTCCTTTACCTATTGTTTAATTAGGTTATTCGTTTTTTTTCTCATTGAAGTTTTGCCGTATCTTGTAGGTTATGGAGATTACAGATCAGATGTTTATTGGATTTGTGGTAGCCAAAAATTCTTTCCTGGTGTGCAGTTAGGACTTTTATTCTTTTGGAAAGACTTAGGATGAGCACAAGTTTTTTTGTTTGTTTGTTTTTTAGGAGTTCCCAGTTATCTATTTTCTCTTTGAGAGCTTTTGCATTGTCAGTAATGTTTTGTAATCTGTTTACGCAATGTATTAGGGCTATCAGCCTTGTTCCTAACTATTCATCCATGATCTTTATTGTTTTAGGTTTCATATTTAGAACTTTGGTTTTGAATAGGCTTTTGTGCATGATGAGATATGTATGTTGTTTCATTTTATTGCAGATCAATGTCCAGTTTTGCCAACACCATTTGTCAAAGAGACTTTTTCTCAGTTTATGGACTTTGGACCTTTGTAAACTACCAGCTGATCATAAGTGGATGATGTTATATCTAGATTCTCAATTCTATTCCATTGGTCTGTGTATCTATTTTTGTACCAGAATTAGGATGTTTTGACTATCATGACAGTTTGATGAGCTCTAAAGACAGGTAGTGTGAGGCCTCCCACTTTGTTCTTTTTCTTCAGCAATGCTTTACTTATCCATGGCTTCTTCCCATCCTGTAGGAAGTTGGTGATTTGTTTCTCCACCTCATTAAAAATACCATTGGAATTTGTATTGGGATTGCATTGTAACTATACATTACTTTGGACAAAATAGATATTGCCATGATGTTATTCCTTCTGATGCGTCAGCAAGGTAGATTTCTCTACCTATGTAGGTCTCTTTTGGTTTCTTACAGTTAGAGTCTTGTAATGGTGTTTGCATATGTCTTATATATTTCTGCTTAGATTTATTCCTAGGTATTTTATCTTCCTGGGGCTATTGTAAATGGTATTGATTTGGTGATTTCCTCTTTCATGACCTCTTTGTTAGTGTAGGGGAATCCAACTGGTTTACTTATGTTTATCTTGTATCCTGATACTTTCCTGAAATCTTCTATTAGCTCTTGTAGTTTCTCTGTGGATTCTTTAAGGTTTTCTGTGCATGAAATCATTATCTGCAAATAGATACTCTTACTTTTTCCTGCCAGTTTCGATGCCCTTTATTTCTTTTTTCTAACCTGATTGCTCTGGCTAGAATCTTCATCTCTTTGTTGAATAAAAGTGGTGACAAAGGGCATCCTTGTCTGGTTCCCTTTCTCAAGGGGAGTGCTTTCAGACTCTTTCCAGTTAAGATGATGTTTGCTGCTGACTTTGCATGCCAAGCCAGCCAAGTGCCGTCGAGTCGGATTCGACTCATGGTGATCCTAGAGGCCCTTATTATGTTGAGAATTTCCTTCTATTCCTATGAGGTCTGACAATTAAGTCTGTGAACTTAATTGTTCTAAGTGCTGCATACTTCATTGCTGACTCTCACTATATTCACCTTTGAAGTATTCTTTTGGGAAGCTATGCAGTAATGCCAGCACCTAGTCCACTCCTCAAAGCAATTTTAGAACTCTTTCTGGAATGGCCATTTTGCACAGTAGCACAGTGGCAAGTTTGCCAACTTAAACGTATAGATGTCTGTGAGGGAGTTTTTATCCAGTAAACAAATCACTGTATTGGAACACGCTCCCTAACTCATCTGATCTGGCCCTCAGTTGCTTTTTTCTTTCCCTGAATATAAAGGAAATATTGAAAATAAGACATTTTGATGGCATTGAGGACATCAAGGGTGTTTTAGTCTGCTAGTGCTGCTCTAACAGAAATACCAGTGGAGGGCTTTAACAAAGGAAAGTTTATTCTTACACAGTCCATTAGGCTACAAGTCCAAATTCGGGATGTCTGCTCCAGGGGAAGCTTTCCCCTTTGTCAGCTCAGGAGGAAAGTCCTGGTGTTGCGTCAGTCTTTGTCCAGGAAGCATCTTGGCACAGGAACCTCAGGTCTGAAGGACGTGCTGTTCTGCTGGTGCCGCTTACTTGATGGTGTGAGATTCCCAATTCTCCGCCAGCTTCCCCTTCCTTTTATCTCTTGTAGGTTGAAAGGATTAGAGTTGGTGCAAGCCATACTCCAGGGAAGCTCTCTTTACAGTACAGCACGGAGGTGATCCTATACAGGGATTTACAGTCCCACCCTAGTCCTTTAACATACAGCATAGGAAAATCACAAAATGGAGGACAGTCATAAAATATTGGGAATCATGGCCCAGGCAAGTGACTACACATATTTTTGGGGGAACACAATTCCATCCATGACAAAGATTAATACAGCAACAGCTCTGATGACCTTTCCAGAAAAAGAATTGCAAAATTGCTTTGAAGGGTGAACTAGGCACTGGCGTCCGTGCATGGCTTCCCAACGGGAGTACTTTGAAGGCAACCTTAGTGATATTCATCAATAAGGTATGTAGCACTTTTTCTAGGGTGACTTTGCAAACTGCTTGTGTGTCGCTAAGAGTTTCTAATGTCAGTAGGTATTGGACTTTGCGAAATGCCTATTTTGCATCAATTGATAAAATCAAGTGTATTTTTTGTATTTGTTTTGTTTACATTGTTGATTACATTGATTGATTTCTAATGTTGAACCATCCCTGCACCACTGGAAGGAAGCCCACTTGTTCATGGTGAGTTATTATTGTTATTATTTTTTATATGTTTTTGAATTCTGCTTGCTAGAATTTTGTTGAAGATTTTTGCGTCTCAGTTGATGAGACATAATCGGTCTGTAATTTTCCTTTTTTGTAATGTCTTTACCTGATCTTGGTGTCAGGGTTATGCTGGCTTCACAGAATGAGTTTGGGAGGATTCCATCCTTTTCTACACTCTGAAATATCTTTAGTAATAGTGGTGTTAACTCTTTCTAAAAGTCTGGTAGAGTTCTCTAGTAAAGTTGTCAGGGCCCGGGCTTTTGTTTAGTCTGGATCTTTTAAACTTCCTTTTCAGTCTCTTCTTTTGTGATTGGTTTATTTGGTCATTTTACTCCTGTTTGGGTTAGTTTTAGTAGGTAGTATGTTTCTAGAAATTTGTCCACTTCCTCTAAGATTTTAAAATTTATTGGAGTATATTTTTCATAGTATTCTGGTATGATTCATTCAACTTCAATTGTGTCTGCTGTGATATTGCCCATCTCGTTTATTATTCAAGTTATTTGCTTCCTCTTCTATTCTTTTTGGTCACCTTGTCGGATGGTGTATTAAATTTGTCAATCTTTTTGAAAAACAAAAACAGCTTTGCATCTTAATTTTTTCAGTCATTTTTCTATTCTCCAATTCATTTAGTTTTCCTCTAATGATTATTATTTGCTTTTTTTCAGGTGCCTGGGGAGTTCTTTTTCTGATCTTTTTCCACTTGTTCAAGTTACAGGGTTGAAACTTCGATTTGGTCCCTCTCTTCTTTTTGGCTGTTTATATTTATTGAGATAAATTACCTCTAAGCACTGCTTTTGCTGTGTCCCATAGGTTCCTGCAGGGTGTGTTTTCATTCTCATTTGATTCTGTGAATTTTTTTTATTGCATTCTTGCTTTCTTCTACAACCCAGTCATTTTCTTTTATTATTATGAACGAATGAATGAAATGTACATTCCCATATAAATTTGTCTACTGACCTACACGCAGCTTCCACTTCTCTCCCTGCCTGGTGACAGCACACTCTTCCTCTCTGCTCCACACATGTCTTATCTTCCCAACAGTCTCCTATCTTCTCCTCTCCACCCATTCCCCTTCCTCCAGTATGAGGTCAACAGGGTGATCTCCTATAGATGCCTAGAACCATAGAGTGCCCAGACAATATGGTCACTCTGCATCACCAAGTCCAGTCCACTGCTGTCTGAAAAGTTGACCTTCGTTATGATTTACAGACAAACGCAGCATCAGGGCCAGTGGCCCTGCTCCCAGGATAATTCCAAGGTCCCTGGACCATCAATTGTGGTCTTTTAGGGAGATCTCAGGATGCACCCCTATTTATACTTGTGTTGCCAGTGAGACTCAACTTTGTGAGCTCCATCATGGCTATCACTGGTCGTAGCTGGGCGCCATCTGGTTGTTCCAGTCACAAATCAATGTAGACATCTACTCACGTGGGTCTCTGTCTTCTGGATTCTCTTTCCCCCATGTCATTATGGCCCTTGGTGATCATCCATTCCTGCTAAGTTGGGACCATTTGCTGTACCCTCAGATGGCTGCTGGGCAGCTTTTGAGACCCCAGACGCTACTCTCCAATGTGGGATGCAGAGAGACCTCATTAGCAAAATGCTACTTGTGCCAATTGGCCTCGATTTGCCCAGAGAGCATGGTCCCCAGCCCCCCGACCGAGCTACTCTGTCCTTGCAACATTGGGTTAAGATGGGAGAAGTACACAAGTTGTGTTCAAGTCCTGTTAATATTGATCTTCTTGGTAATGTGTGCTGGCACCAATTTCACCCAACCAAATTTCTAACAACTATCTAATCTAAACCCTCCCCCTTGCCATCCCACCCTCCGCATCCTTGCAGCCCTTAAGGAATCTTTTCTGTTATGCATGAGTCTGCTTTTAGTGCTCATCATAGGGGTCTCGTACAGTATTTGTCCTTTTGTAACCCAGTCATTCTTCAGCAAGGTGTTGTTCAGTTTCCAGGTGTTTAATTTTTTTTCCTTCCCCCCCCCCCGTTATTGATTTCTACTTTTATGGTTTTATGATCTGAAAAGGTGCTCTGCAGTGTTTCGGTGCTTTGAATTTTGTGAAGAAGTGTTTTGTGGCCTAATATGTGCTCTATTCTGCAGAATGTTCCATGTGACTTGGAAAAGAAAATATAATTGACTGCTGTTGGATAGAATGTTCTGTATACATCTATGAGGTCAAGCTGTTTGTGGCATTTAGATCTTCCACTTCTTTACTGAACTTTCATCTAGATGCTCTGTCCTTCACTGAGAGTGGTGTGTTGAATTCTCCTACTAGAATCGTGGCGCTCTCTGTTTCTGTTTCCAGTGCAGTTAGTGTTTGTTTTAGGCATTTTGGAGCCCTGTCGTTGGATGCATGCACATTTAATGTAGTTAGGTCCTCCTGGAGTATTGATCTTTAATCACTATATAGTGTCCTTCCTTATCTAATGTGGCACCTTTTACTTTAAAGTCTGTTTAATCAGCGATTGATATTGCCACTCCTGCTCTTTTTTTATTGTTGTTAGCTTAATGTTCGCCATAAGTCGGATCCGACTCGATGGCACTTGGCTTGGCTTGGCTTGGCAAGCTTAATGTATTTTTTCCATTTTTTGAGTTGTAGTTTGTGGATGTCTTTGAGTCTAGTGTGTGTTTCCTGAATACAGATGAGTTGTGTTTCTTTTAATCCAGTCTGTCACTCTCGATCTCTTTATTGGTGTGTTTAGTCGATTTACATTCATCGTAAATATTATTAGTTATGAGCTTAGAGCTGTCATTTTGATGTCTTCTTTGTGTGTGTGTGTGTGTGTGTGTGTGTTGTAGACAATTCCTTTGCTCCACTTAATTTTCTGTGCTTAGTCATTTTTCTTTTCATCATTTTCAATTTCGGTGATTTTGTGTTTGCTGAGATTTCATTCTTTTCTTGTTTTTTATTTTGATGCACAGGAATGATAGTTTCATTTGTTTTACCTTAATATGTACTCCACTTCTCTAAATTTAAGCCTGTCTAACTTCTTTATATCACCTTGATTTCCTCTCTGTATGAAAGATCTATGACTACATTTTCTTTTAAATCCCTCTTTTTGTTATAATGTTTATGTAATGACTTCTCCGTGACAACATTTTCAGTGTTTGTGATGCCTCTATTTGGGTTAATATCTAATTGGTCTGTGTGCTGGTCTAGGGTTGTTACCTAGTCCTATTGGTTTTTTATCCAAAGAACGGTGCTTAATATTTGTTGTAATTTTAGTTTGATTTACAAGTTGTCTAAATTTCTGTTTAGCTGAAAATATGCTAATTTCACTGTCATATTTGACAGATAGTTTTTCTGAATATGTAATTCTTGGTTACCAATTATTTTCCTTCAAGGCATCGTATATGTCACCCCATTACTTTATGCCTGCATGGTCTCTGCTGAGTAGTCCAAGCTAGTCATACTGATTCTCCTTTGTAGGTTCTATTTTGTTTCCCTAAACACTTTTAAAAGTGTCCTCTTATCTTCAGTTTTCACTGGTTTGATTATAATGTGTCTTGGTGTCTTTCTTTTGCAATCTACCTTGTGTGGAGTTCAATGAGCATCTAGGATAGATATCTTCTTGTCTTTGAGGATATCAGGGAAGTTTTCTGTCAGCAAATCTTTGACAATTCTGTCTTTTCTGTTATCACTCTCCTGCCTCAATTCAGGTACTCTAATCTCTCATAGATGATGCCTTTTCATAGAGTTTCATATAATACTTAGTGTTCATTTTTTAATCTTTTTTTCTGATTTTTCCTCAAGTATGTTATTGTCATGTGTTCTATCTTCAGTCTCACTAATTTGGCCTTCCGTTGCCTCAGTTCTTCTTGTTTGACTTTCTGTTGTCTGATTCTGTAATTACATTATCAATTTTCTTAAGTTCTAGTTCTTGCCAGCTGTTTGATATGTCATTATGCTCTGCTGCATTTTGCCTTGTATCCTTCCTCATCTCTTGAAGAGTTCTAAATATTAATCTTTTGTATTTTACATCTGATAATTCCAGGAAGTTCTCTTACTCTAGAAAATTTGACTCTTTGTTTTGGAAACTTTCTGAAAGAATTATGATCTGCCTCTTTAAATGATTGGAAATTGGCTGTTGTCTATGAGTCATTTGTAAATCGTATTTATTTCTTTTATGTTTGCTACTGTGTTCTAGTTTCCTGTTTTGAAACGCCCATATAGTCTTCTTGTATGTCATTGTTTGGTTATTGTCTTTGAAGTTCTAATGTCCTGTCACCAGGTGGTTAGAGCTGTTACTAGACATGACATTCCAAGAGTCCTTTTACTTTCCTTATATGGATTCAGCTCAAGTGTCTAGCTAATCAGTCACCAAGTGTGTGGTGCAGGTTCTCAGCTACTGTCCTAGATGACCAGGAGTGAGTGGTATAGGCATCAGTGTCTGGCTGCAGCCACTGAGAAAGGCAAGGGACTAACAGTCATCCCTGAGTGTCTGTGAGAATGGTGTATCCCCTTATGTCTGAATCTAGGTGAAGGAACAGTTTCTTACCTGATTTTCTGGCTTAGGAGAGCCAGCACAAGTGTTTTTCTTCCCCCTTTCTCCCCATTTGTTAAAATTGTTCCCCTGGATCTCAGTGATTGGCTCAGAGCAGGCTTAGAGAGTCCTACTTGCAGCTCAGTTAATAGTATCAGACTCCAGGGCTGGCCATAGTATAGAGAAGGGAGCAGGAATCACTGGGAGAAGGGAGAGAAGTCTATGTCAAAGGACAAATGTAGACTTGTGCATGGTAGGTTACATGCAAAGACTTGGCTTTTGATGATCCTGTGCCTTCTCCCACTGGTTCTGGAGGCATGAGTGGATGCCTCTAGGCAAATTGTCCCATTGAGGAGGATTCCCACCAACTGCCACCACTGGATCACCACAGTGGCTGCATCTGTTTTTTGACAGGTGAAGTCTGTGGGATCCTGTGTACTTCTGGAGCTACTCTCCCTTTCTCATTGCTCAGCCCAATTTCTCTATTTTCCCTTTGATATACAGGGTTTTTATGGTGTAATATGTGTTAAATTCATTTGTTCTTTTTGGTCTTTGTTGCTGGTCACAGGATGTGTCTGTCTACTTCTCCATCTTAGCCCCACCCCCAAATTGATCATTTCAATTATTTGAAATTGTACAGCTCAGTGGCATTAAGCACTTTCACAGTGCTGTGCCATTATTACCATTACCTAGCTCCAGAACTTTTCATCCCTCTTAAATGGAAACCCTGAACCTACTAGGTAGTTACTTCATATTTCTTTTTCTCCCAATACCCTGGAAACACTTCATCTGCTTTCAGTCTCAATAGATTTGCCTACTCTGGACATTTTACAGAAACCCTGTTTGTGTAGTGGTTAAGTGCTACAGCTGCTAACCAAAAGGCTGGCAGTTCAAATCCAACAGTTGCTCCTTGGAAACTCTGTGGGGCAGTTCTACTCTGTCCTATAGGGTTGCTACAAGACAGAATCAACTCGCGGCAGTGGGTTTGGATTGTTTTGGTAGTAGGAAACTCTGGTGGCATAGTAGTAGTTAAGTGCTACAACTATTATCCAAAAGGTCAATAGTTCCAATCCATTAAGTGCTCTTTGGAAACTCTGTGCGACAGTTGTTCTTAGTCCTATAGGGTTACTATCAGCTGGATTTGACTTGATGGCAGGTCTTTTTTTTAGTGTTTAGCACGTGTCAGTAATAGTCTACATGCTTTAGACATATTTAGCTATTTATCCCTTACAACAACCTCTTAAGATAGGTACTAGGGTTATCCCACGTTATACCTGAGTAACTGAGGTGTAGGAGATTGCTGGTACACCCGTTAATGATAGAGCCAGACTTTCAAAGGCAGTCTGGATAGAGATCCCAAGTAGTAACCACGAGCAGTAATGGCCAGCCACCAAAGTGTTTCCAACAGCTTGTATAACAGTGTGGAAACTCTGGTGGCATAGTGGTTAAGTGCTACAGCTGCTAACCAAATGGTCAGGAATTCAAATCCACCAGATGCTCCTTGGAAATGCCATAAGGAAGAGTTTTACTCTGCCCTATAGGTTCAGTATCAGTCAGACTTGACTCCACAGAAATGAGTTTATTTTATACAGTCTTGCTCAGTCCCGGGGTAGTACAAAGAGTTAAATTTTTTTCCCGCTAACTAAAAGGTTGGAGTTCCAAGCTTGCACAAAGGCACCTTGGATGAAATGCCTGGTAATCTACCTCTGAGAAATCAGCCATTGACAGCCCTGTGGTGCATAATTCCACTTCTACACATATGGGGTTATGGTGAGTCAAAATACCATGACTGGAATGGGCAATGTTTTTAGTTGCAGCTGCTTGTGCAGGGATCCACTGCTAAATCCAAGGTTGTGAGGATTTACTCCAAGTTTTCTTTTAACAGTTTTATACTTTTAGCTCTTACATTTAGGTTTTTGACTAACTTGGAATAAACGTTTTCTATGGTGTGAGTTAGTGCTACATCTGCTAACCAAAAGGTCAGCAGTTGAAATCCACCAGGAGCTCTGTGGAAACTCTGTGGAGTGGTTCTACATGGTTGCTATGAGTTGAAATAGACTCAATGACAGTGGATGGTGTATTTAAGGATCCAACTTCATTCTTTTTCATGTAGATATCCAGTTGTCTTAGCTCCATTTGGTCAAGAACCTACCTATTCTTTCCCCATTGAATGGTCTTGGCACCCTTACAGAAAATCAATTGACCATAGGTTACGGATTTATTTATGGACTTCCAATACTATTCCATTGATCTATATACGTATCCTTATGCCAGTAACACAGAAACCCTGGTGTTGTAGTTGTTAAGTGCTACAGTTGCTAACCAAAAGGATAGCAGTTAGAATGCACCAAGCACACCTTTGAAACTCTAAGGGGCAGTTCTATTCTGTCCTACTGCATTGCTATGTATCAGAATCAACTCGATGGAAAGAATTTTGGTTGGTTATGCCAACACTATACTTTTTTTGTTATGTTGCTTGTTGGTAAGTTTTGAAATTGGGAAGTGTGATTTCTAAATGTTTTTCAAGACTGTTTTGGTTATTTGAGTTTCCTTAAAATTCCATATAGTTTTAGGATATTTGGCAAAGACTGTTGAGCTTTCGATAGGAATTGCTTTTTATCTGTAAATCCCTTTGGCTAGTATTTCCATCTTAATCTTAACCATATTAAGTCTTCCACTTTATGAACATGGGGTGGGTCTTTTTGTTTATTTCCTTGAGTCAGATCCGACTCGATGGCACTTGGCTGGCTGAGCCAGCTTTGGCTGGCTCAACAATGATTTACAATTTTCAGTGTATAAATCTTACACCTTCTTGGATAAATTTATGCATACATATTTCATTTTTTTGGACTGTATTGTAAACAAAATTATTTTCTTGATTTTATTTTTGGATGATTCAATGGTAGTATGCAGAAATACATTTGATCTTCGTATATTGATCTGGTATCCTACAAACATTGCTGAATTTGTTTATTAGACCTAATATTTTTGTGGATTCCTTAGGACTTTCTGTATATTAGATTATGTCATCTGTGAATAGAGATACTTTAAGTTTTTTCTTTCTGATTTGGATAGCGTCTATTTCTTCTACTCATCTATTGTTCTGGCTAAAACGTCCAGTAAAATGTTGAATAGCAGTGGTGAAGCAGGATGTTTGTCTAGTTCCTGACCTTAGAGCGAACATGCTTCTCCATTGACTTAGATGCCAAGTGTGAATTTTTCATATATGCCCTCTATCTTGTTGAGAAAGTCCCTTATTGTCTTAATTATCTAGTGCTGCTGTAACAGAAATACCACAGATGGATGGCGTTAACAAACAAAAAATTGTTTCCTCATGGCTTAAGGGGCTAGAAGGGGCACCGGCTCTAGGGGAAGGCTTTTTCTCTCTGTCATCTGTGCGGTAAGATCTTTGTTCCTTGGTGATCTTTATGTGGCATGCCATCTATCTGTCCTCATCTCTGCTTCTACACTTGCTCATTTAACCTTTTTTTGTATCTCAAAAGCAATTGACTCAAAACATACTCTACACTAGTTTTGTGTCATTAACATAAAAAGACAACCCCTTCCCAAATGGGCTTATAAACATAGGCAGGCATAGAGATTAGGATTTATAATACATGTTTTGGGGGAACATGATTCAATCCACGACATTTGTATTCCTCAGTCTTTCAGTGTTTGTTTTTTAATCATGAAAGAGTGTTGGATTTTATCAAAAGCTTTTTCTATTCCCCTGTTGGTGAGTCATTTCTTTTCTCTCTCTCCAGAGCTCTTCTGAGGTATCATCTGGACTCAGTCACTCATCCTCCTTGATCTCACTTGCCTCTTCCAGTAGCACACAGTTGTCCCTTGATTTCAGCACCTCAGCCACCACCCAGGGCTGCTTGGATTCTTTGCCTGCTCAACACAAGATGGATTTAACCTCCCGGAAACAAAAGCTCAAGACAAAAATTCAAGAGACTGTGAGTCCTTCAGGAGCCCAGGAATACATTCTTTTACAAACTCTTTATATAACGGAAAATGAGTTTCAACATTTTCTATTTGCTCCAGGGAAATTGTATGGTATAGGGGAGCCATACCCTAGGTGTCGTTGTTATGTTCCGTGGTGTTAACTTCACCTCATAGCAATGCCCTGTGACAGAGTAGAACTGCCCTCATAGGGTTTTCTAGGCTAGAATCTGTACTTGGGCAGATAGCCAGGTCTTTGTTCCCGGTGTTGGGTGTGTTCAACTGCCACCAGGATTCCTATACTCTAGGTAGGAATGATAAAATTGAGGGCACTGACCTGGGCTTGACAACCCCTGAAGGGTGAAAGAGCTTGCTTCTATTTGGAACTTGCCTAAAAGTGATTGAAGAAAGACACCAAAGTGACTAAACCTGCAGAAACTGCTTATTGGATTGGCATCTGAGAGTTTACTCAGCACAGGGTAGAAAATCTTCATTCCTAGCCCAGATCAGGATTGTTTAAGCCATTAATTAGATGAAATTCATGAGTCACTAATGGCAGCACTTTCACTGATTTGCAGGTGAGGCTTCCAGTAACTCCAAGCATTCACAATTCAGCCACTATCCCTTCAAAAGATCATCGTGTTCTTTTAAAGAGTTACCTATATGAAATCAGATCAATAATAACAAATCAGAAGGTTAGATGAGAAGCTTGGAGGGCAGTGAGTTTACTTTCGTAGGAGTGGAACTGTTTATAATAGAATGTCAAGAAAGGTGACACAACTTAAAGAATGTAACCCATGTCAGTGAATTATACATCTAGAAACTGTTGGATTGGTGATGTTTTTGCTATGTATGTCATCCCCTAAAATAGAATGTTCTCTCAGTATCAAGCAAATGTCACAAAGTCTTTTTACACAACTTTTTAGAGGCATAACTACACTTAGCCAAGCCAAATGCCGTCGAGTGGGATATTAACACTAGGATAACTGATTGTATTAACAGTATGGTAACAGATCAAACTCAGAGGCCTAATTGTAAAGAGAAGTGACAGCTGATAATGGAGATGACAGAAATAATTTAGGGCCATCTGATAGGGCAAGAATTTTACCCAGCTCAGCAGCTTCTTCATGGCTACACTGAATCATAGTTCAGTGTAATAAACTATGTTTACTGTTTGTCCTAGTCATCAAGAAAAGCTAAGTTAGGTTCCTGATTTCTGTTTAAGAGGATAGGGAAGTAATGCCATTGGAAGAGATATTCATGACAAGGTAACAATTAAAAGTTCCGATGATTAAGAAAAAGAGCCTTGGTTGTGCAATAATTAAGCACTTGGATTCTAACCTAAAGGTTGAAGTTTCAAATTTACCTAAGTGCTCTACAAGCCAAAGACCTTGTGATCTGCTTCTATAAAGAAAACCTTCTGGAGCAAATTGATTTGAAGGCACACAACAATGGGTAAAAACAATGTGTCAGAGAGCTGGAAAATTCACCGTGTTGGAACACATAATTCTCTAACGAGTCTGGGTTGTAAATTATGGGCTGTAAGTTAGAGATGGAAAAGCGACAAGATTGTGTAGCACAAGCATTTTACAGGGAAGGCTATTAAAGCATGAATTGTTGGAGTAATTGCCTCAAGTCAAACATTCAGGTAATATAAGCACTAGCTCCAGAACCTAGTCTCCTGACTTCCAGTCTAGTGTTCTTTTCACCTACCTCATTGCCTTCGCTTAAACAGGTCAGGTGAGCCTTAGAAAGCAATTATCATTAGGTGACTTTGTGTTGGTTCCTACTCATGGCAACCATCAGTACAACAGAACGAAACACAGGGCCTGCACCATTCCCACAATCTTCACAATCCTTATACTTGAGTCCACTGTCACAACCACTGTGTATATCCATCTCATTGAGGGTCTTCATCTTTTCTGTTAATGTTATACTTTATCCAGCATGATGTCCTTCTACAGGGACTAGTCCCTCCTAATAACATGTCCCAAAGTAGTCTTTACTTTTAGTTCGATTAAGTGAAAGTATATAATCCAAATTAAATTTGCATGCCCATGGATCTGAAACTCCTTCTGCATTCCTTGCCAGTGGCAAGGAAACTCCTCCTTTTTGCTCTGTGTATGTCATATCCCCTTAACAATGTCCTGTGCCCTCCACTTCACCCTCTTCTCTCCCTTCTAGTAAGAGGCTAGTAGGACAACATCACATAGATGCATAGAACCATAAAGTATACACGCCATATGGTCACACTGTGTCCACAAGTCCAGTCCATTCCTGTCTGAAGAGTTGATCTCGGTAACTTTTTCTGGTCAGGGCCAGCAGCACGTCTAGGGGCTATGCTCCAAGGGGAAACCCCAGGCCATCAGACATCAGTTGTGGGCTTCAAGTAGGGTTCTTGAGGTCATCCCTCTTTTTCTCATGTTGCCACTGGGACTCAACATTGTATGCCCCAATCGAGCTGTCTTTGGTGGTGGCTGGATACCATCTGGTTCTTCTGGTCACATGTTTATACAATCACCTATTCACAGAAGTCCTTCTGTTTCCTAGGCTCCTTTTTCCTCATCTTTGTTGTTCTTGGTGATCACATATTCTACACAAATTGGGACTATTCAGTGTACCTCAGATGGCAATTGCTAGCTTTTGAGACCCCAGACACCACTCATCAATATGGGGTGCAGAAGACTCTATTAGCAATAGGCTGGTTATGCCAATTGGCCTCAATGTCCCCTAATAGCAGCATTCCTATGCCCCCACCCCTCCTACTCTACCCCTGTAATATTGGGTTAAGATCAGAAGAGTTTTCAGTTTATGTTGAAGTCCAGTTAAATTGATCCAGTGAAGTTGATATTCTGTGTGCTGTTAGTGCTTTTGCCCAACAAAATTTTTGTCAACTATCTTATCTCTGAGTAGCGCTCGCCCTTCCTCTCCACCCTTGTAACCATCAAAGAGTCTTTTCTTCTGCACATAAATCTATTTTTAAGTGCTTATAGTAGGGGTCTCATACAGTATTTGTCCTTTTGCTGCTGACTAGTTTCACACAGCATAATGACTTCCAATTGAAACCAGATTATAAGATGCTTCTTAAATTTATTGTTGTTTTTGATCATTGCACGGTATTCCACTGAGGATATGTACCATAATTTGTTTATCCATTCATCTGTTGGTAGGCATCGGGGGTGATTCCCTCTTTTTGTGAATGTGGACTGTGCTGCAATAAACATTTGTGTGAATGTATCTGTTCAGCTGACTGCCTTTGATTCTGTAGGATATCTTCAGATATCTATCCCACTGTAGGATAACAGTGGAATTACTGGATCCAACGGTACATCTATTTCCAGCTTTTTAAGGAAGCGAGAGATGACTTTCCAAATAGGTTGTACCATTTTGCAATCCCCCCACCATTTTAGGAGAGTTCCGATCTCTCCACAGCCTCTCTGCATTTCTTGTTTTGTGTTTTTTGGATCATAACCAACCTTGTTAGGGTGAGATGGTATCTCACTGTTGTTTAAATTTGAATTTCTTGCACAGCTAATGATCGTGAACATGTCCTCATGTGTCTTGGCTGCCTGGATGTCCTCTTTGGTGAAGTGTCTGTGCATCTCCTTTGCCCATTGCTTAATTGGGTTATTTACCTTTTTCTTGTCGGTATTTTGCAGTATCTTGTGGACTATGGAGATCAGACATGTGTCCAACATGTAGCTGCCAGCTATTTTTTCCCATTCTGTAGGTGTTCTTTTAGTTCTTTTGATAAAGTCTTTCAATGAGCAAAAGTGTTTGATTCTTAGTAATTTCATTTATCTATCTCCTCTTCTGTTGATTGTGGTTTACTGTCAGACTTTGAAGTCTGTCTAAGCTGTGCATTAGAAATTCCATTGTTGACTTTACTGTTTCTTACATGATCTTTACCGTTTGTGGTTTGATATTTAGGTCTTTTATCCAATTTGAGCTACTTTTTGTGTAAGCTGTTAGATGTGGATCTTGTTTCAATGTCTTTGCAGATGGATATCCAATTTTGCCAGCACCATTTGTTAGACTGTTTTTACCGCAATTTACAATCTTAGGGCCTTTGTCAAATATTAACTCTTGATAAGAGGACCCTGGGACCTCAACTCTTTTACATTGGTCTCTATGTCTCTTTTTGTACCAGTACCAGGCTGTTTTGACTACTTGTGGCAGTGTAATTGGTTCTCAGCTTGGGTAGTGTGAGGCCTCCCACTGTGTTCCTCTTCTTCAGTAGTGCTTTATGTATCTGGGGTTTCTTCCCTTTCCAAACAAAGTTGGTGATTTGTTTCTCCATCTCATTTTACCATCCTTGCTTTAAGGAGCATTCTGTCTGTACTTCTTCTGAGACAGATTTGTGTCTTCTTCTGGCAGCACATGATATATTCAATAGTATTTGCCAACATCATAATTCAAAGGCATGCATTCTTCTTCTGTCTTCCTTATTCATTGTCTAGCTTTCAGATACATATGAGGTGATTGAAAACACCATGGCTTGTGGCAGGTGCACCTTAATCTTCCAGTTGACATCTTTGATTTTTAACCCTTTTAACCCTTTTAACCCTTTAAAGAGGTCTTTAGCAGCAAATTGGCCCAGTGCAGTGTATCTTTGATTCCTTGAGTGCAGCTTCTATGGGTGTTAATTGTGGATCCAAGTAAAATGAAATCCTTGACCATTTGAATGTTGTTTCTGTTTATCAACATACTGCTTATTGGTCCAGCTGTGAGGATTTTTGTTTTCTCTACATTGAGTTGTAATTCTTACTGAAGGCTCTAGTCTTTGATCTTTATCAGTCAGTGCTTCAACTCTTCTTCACTTTCAGCCATAAACATTGTTTCATTTGTATAATGAGTTTTCCTCCAGTCCTAGAAACAAAGTGCAAATTGAAAGAAGAGTTTTCAGGGGCAGCGTTTGCAGTTAGGAGGGGTCCTCTGGTGGCCCTAGGAGAGTCTCCTTGGTTTGGTATCAGGCAAGGGGCAGCAAGCGCTATCCATGCCTTATCCCCTTGATACATTATCACAATGGAATTTTGGATAAGGGAAAGTTTTTTGTGACTCTTGTTTCTTCCTCTTGATAACCAATTAAGAAGAGGCTTTGACAGCACCCTCTTAGAAGGCCTGAATATCTCCTGCTTCCCCATGACTCTCCCTGACTTATGGATGAATATAAAGCGGTCCTGGTCATTTATGACTCAGAAGCTGTTATCACTTGCTTCTGGCTCTGGAAAAAAAAAAAATACTTCCTACAGGAAGTTTTTCCTTATTCCCACTTTAGAGACACGGAAAGTGAGAATCAGAGCATAAGTTGCCCAAGGTCACACAGCTAGCAGGTGAGGGAGCCATGATTTGTACCCAGGTCTATCAGATCTCATTCACTCGGAAATCATCTAAAGGTAAGTCTCTTTGTGCAGGAACTTTGAGTGGGAGCATAAAGATTTTAGGTGTGTCTTTAATGCACACCACAAAAGGACTATGCTACGTAAATTCTCTGCTGTTCAGTGCAGTACTGCTCTGATATATCCAGAGCTATTCTATAATTATCTGCAAACCTTGTATATGTTAATCAAATTTCTACCCATTCAGTGCAAGCCCTGAACCCCTTGTCTTTCATTCTTCTCCTTCCCAACAAAACCCCAATCTTCTTTGTTCTCCGGACCTGGAAATTTATGCAATCACTATAATAATTTATGCCATCACTAAATTCTGTGAAACAAAGCTAGACAGGAATTGAATCTGGCTTGCATGTTTGGTGAACCAAATTTGAGAATTCCAGTGTTACCAGGGGCCTGATTATTGTCAGAGCCAGCAACCCCATCTTCAGATTAATGACCTTCCAGTGTGGTTCAGTGGTTTTCAGGGTGTCTTCAAATGTCCCTCAGAGATCTATCCAACTCAGTTGCTGGTCAAGTTGATTCTGAATTATAATGACTCAGATGTGTGTCAGAACAGAACTGTGCTCCATGGGGTTTCAGTGGTTGACTTTTTGTAAGTAGATCACAAGTCCTTCCTTCAAAGACATCTCTGGGTGGATTCTGACCTCCAACCTTTTGGTTAGCAAGTTAATTATTTACACCACCCTGGGACTTCCTTAGAGACCAGAACCTCCAAATATGGATGAAACACTTACCAAGAGTAAAATGGTCACCTGGGACCTTTTGTTTGATGGCCCTGGGAAGACCATCCATCTTTAATGGTATTGTTGTGCTCCCAGCCGAGTCATTCAGATATCAACAACATTTTTCCTGATTTTTGGTTTGGGCAACCATGAAAGAGTGTGTAAAAGAATACTTCAGTCTGATTCAAACGGTGTCTCTCTCTCTTTCTGTTTTACGAAAAACCAAAGCAGGAGCAGCCAAGCTTTCCACTGGCTTCTGAAGAACAGAAGACTACAACCCAGCCAGAAGAGACTGACCAAAAGATGCTGAGAAAAGACAGGGCGGGTTGGTGCACTTTTACCCTCATCCTGAAACATGCATCATGAGCTCAATTGTACGGTACTGTATGGCAGGAGCTCTATTAAGAGGAACCTGCTGCTCTTCGTCTTCAAAGAACTTTCCATTTAAGAAGCATACTTAGGTGGTCCAAGTTCCTGCATATAAACTGCCTGGCAAATGCGATTGCCATTTGTGTAGGGCTTAGATAAATGTGATGCCTGATTCTTATTTCATCTAAGTGAAATTCTGACCGTAGAGGTATTTTGCTTGTAGTTTGTTCTATCTTCTCTGAGTCTTTTGCACATGGTGAGTTCCTCAGTGAGCTCATCTCTCTAAGAAGCCAGTGATTTTCCCTTCGGTGATTCCCTCAACAACAGAACCAAGAAAAAACAATAGAATTGGCCTCATACCCCCTTTTTAAAGTCACCTTTCTCTTCCAGTAGAGAATAAATGTCTTTTGATAACTGTTTGACCAGTTCCCGTAGCTGTCGGCAAAAGAGCTTGGGCAGCTGCAGAGAGATGTTCTTGGCAGCTAGCAGACGTCAAGTCCTCAAACAACAAATACTTCCAGAATGAAAATCTGTCTATGTGTGTGTGTGCATGCACATGTGTGCTTGTGTGGATATCAGCTTCAACTGATGGACAGCTAATTTCAAGCAGTGTGTACTTGCTAAAACAAAAGCCCAGTTCCACAGATTAAGTTTCATGTTTTTTGCCACAAAGGATTTTACATGTGGCTCAAAGACAGGATACCTATAAAAACATTTTTTCCATGAAAACTAACAAAACATTCAGGCACACATACAAGCTGTTTTACTCAGGTACTGCTTCTCTAACCGAAATACCACAAAAAGGATTACTCTAGTAAAGAAAAAGCTTATTCTTACACAGTCCAGTAGGCTACAACTCTGAATTCAGGGTGTCCACTCCAGGGCAATGCTTTCCCTCTTTGTCAAGGAAAGTCCTTGTATTGCATCAGTCTTTGGTCAGGGAGTATCTTGGAACAGAAACCTCAGGTCCGAAGGATGAACTCTACTCCAGGTAGGGTTTTTTGATGGTATGAGGCTCTGAGTTTTCTACTTGCTTCTCTTTCCTTTGAGCTCTTGTAAGGTAACACGGCTAAAGAGTGGTAAAAACCACCCTCTAGGAAACTCCCTTTACGGTGGAGCAGGGAGGTGACCTTAAGAAGGGATTTACAGTCCCACCCTAACCCTCTTTAACACGGAACACAAGTAAATCACAAAATGGAGGACAATCATAAAATATTGGGGACCATGGCCCAGCCAAATGGCTCTATACACTTTTGGGGGAACACAGTTCAACCCATAACACACACAATGAAGTGAAATTGAATGAGTAATCTCTTACTTTCTCCTTATGTTTTTTTATCTTTGTTTTTAACAGTTGTCCTTTTTACCCAGAGGAGAGCACTGAGTCAGTGTCCGTGGTGCCAGATTCTTGTGTTTCTCATATGATAACAGTGGTTTGAAATGTAGCCAACTCTGCCCAGCACGTATGTTGGATAGGAAACCATTAGAGGGAGCTAGGGATGCAGGAGACAATGAAGGTCCCTCCCACCTGGCAATCAAACTAGAAAGGGAGGGGAGCATCGTGTAAACTGCTGGCTTGTACTGGACCTGAAACCTGTGACTGATGCAATTGTTAAGGCTCTTGAAGAATTGCTTTGTATATATACACCTTTCTAAAAAATAAAGCAACATGCAGGTTGAGGTGAAAATTCAAGCCTTTTGGAGAAATGTTAAGTGGAAAATATAAATATTAATTGCACAGTAAAATTTCCCCTGTCTCTGCCCCAGTCAGTTTCTTCAAAGGTAAATGAAATTGCCTTTTCATGTGTCGCACACACACTGTAGATGGAGCTATCGATAAAATGGAGATGAGCCAACCATGGAACCAGTTGGTAAAACTGGTATGTCCCTTGGATTTAAAAAAATGTCAACTGTCAAAGGGTACTAGCCAACAAGTGGCTCTTTATCTTCTGAATAGCTGCGTCTTCATATTAAGGAATTCAACAGCAAACAGGCACTCTTTGGGACAGAGCAGAACATTCTTATTTTATTACACCAAAAACACAGTTTTCTCATTTCCTTGTTTCTGTTCGGTACAGGTCCCTCAAGGCAGTGCCAAAGCAAGAAGACAGGGATTCATGCTAAGCAGACAATGGTTAAGCCTTCAAACACTGATACAGCTGGAAATCAGGGCTACCCAGTGTCAGCAGCACGTGGAAGAAAACATGGAAGGAAACCATCCAGCACTTCAGGAAAAAGGGAATCTGGATCCAAAGAAATAAGACCTAAAAGATCCTGTCAACATCATGGCCTAGGAGATAGAGCTGGGTCCTCATCTGATGAGAAGACTGTCAAGGATTGTCATCTCCGGCACCCGCCCTTGGAGATGCAAGTCACGGAGCAACACCAAACTCCAGAAGTAGAAACAGCTACCCCTCAGGAGTTGTTAAATGCTGACATAGATGGCAAAGCCAGAGAAGCATCAGAACAGCAACCTACACCCGAAGACGTGAGAGAGGCTGTGGTTAGTGGTCCAGCACCACACAGTGAAGGTAGCGCTTCTGGAGATGAGCAGACAAAGCCATAGCTTCTCTGTTTCTAGCAGTGGAAAGCCCTTCTACAACCCAAGAAGATGTCATCTCCTCAGTAAGAGTGAAGGCTCTGGCACTTGTGGATCCTTCTGATATCCAGTCAGAAGGGGAAGCAGCTTCCAGCCTCGATTGTCAAAATTCTCAGCTTAAAATGGCTCCAGCTCAGTATAGGCCAACTATCTGCAAAGAAAAGCCTCCCGACAATGCGCTTCCGGTCTTTACAGGAAGCACTGCAAATACAGCAAGTGCCAGGGCAGAGAGAGCCCTGTCTGCAGAGAGGCTGCCTCCCAGAAGCATTTCTCAGACTTTGGGGAGACCTGAAGACTGTCAGCAAGTCTCAGATTCAGAGAGTATTTCAGAAGTGCGTGGTTCTGAGGAACAGTGGGCTCCTGGACACTCTTTCCAGTCCCTGGGGAAGCCTGAAGGTGAACAAGAGATCTCCTCAGAATTAGAAAGCTTCACTGTGGAATCAGGAAGTTCTGGGGAGCAGATGGCTCTCACATACTCCTTGCAGTTCTTGAGGAATGTCGAAGATGAACAAGAATCCTCCTCTGATGTAGAGAGTTTTTCAGAGCACCAGACTGACTTTGAGGAGGGGAGTGGTTCTGAGGGACAGCCTACTTCCGGATGCCCTTCCCAGGCTGTGGGAGAGCCGGAAACTGAAGAAGGCTCCACAGGATCTGATAGTTACATTGAAACGTACAGTAGTACTGATGACTGGAGCAGCTCTGAGGAAGACCTGCCTCCAGAACACCCTTCCCGGGCTGTGCCAAATCCTGAGGACCAACCAGAAAGTTCCTTGCTTTCAGAGAAGAGCCCTGAGAGGTGGAGTGCTTTTCCAGAGCAGCTGCCACCCCAGTGTTCTTCTGGGCCAGCTCTTGAACACCACGTCTCCTCAGGTTCAGTGAGTGTTTCTACAGAGTGGAGTGGTTCTGTGGAGCCACTGTCTTCCAGGTGTCATTCCCTAACCCGGCTGAGACAATGCAAGGAAGCTTCTGCAGGTGCAGAGAGTATGGCTGCTGAGTGGGATAATCCGATGAAGCTGCTGCCTCCCAGAGCCTCCAGGAATCTGACCAGACCAAAAGTAGGGAAACAAGTCTTTTCTGATCCAGAGAGTGCTACTGTTGAGGGGAATAATTTTCTGAAGCCTATGCCTCTCAAACATGAGTCTCAGCCCCTGATGACACCAGTATTTGAACAAGAAGGCTCCAACTGTACTTTTCATCCACTGATGGCCCCTGAAGTCAAACAACAAGTTTCTTCATTTCCAGAAAGCACAGTCGCTGAAAGAAGAATTTCTGTGGAGAAGAAACTTCAAGTTGAGCCCAACGTGTTACCAGATACAGAGGGTGTTGCTGCTGAGAGTATCATTTCTGTGAAGCCACTGCCTCCTAAATATCCTACCCAGTTCTTAACTGGATCTAACGTCTGGGAAATGTCCCGTTGTCTAGAGAACACTGCTGTTGGAGAAGGTGTTTCTACGAAAGCGCTGCTTCCTACTCGTCCTTCTCAATCGTACGTGAAGTTTATGACAGAGAAAGTCTCTTCAGGCTCGGAGAACCCTGCTATTGACAGGCCTGTTTGTGTGGATCCTCAGCCTCCAAATCATTCTTCCAAATCTTGGTGGAGGCCTAAAGTAGAGAACCAAGTTTTCTCAAGTTCCAAGAGTGCTGACATTGAAGGAGGCATTTCCTTGAAGCCATTGCCTACAACGCACCATTTAAAATCTTTGGAGAGGCCTGGAGATCATGAAGAAGTTTCCTCAGGTTCAGAGAATACTCCAGAGAAGTGGAGCAGGTCCAAAGAGCAACAGCTTCCCAGACGCCTTTCCCAGGCCTTGGGGAAGCCTCAGCACCATCCAGAAATGTCAGTTTCCAAAACGTTTCTTGAGAGAGGAAGAGCTCTGAAGAGCAGCTGACTTCCAGACGCCCTTTCCAAGCCACAGATTCCCAGCCACAAGTCTCCTCAACAGGCTCACTGAGAGTACCTGAAGAGTATCACAGTCCTGAAAAGCAGCTGCCTCCCAGACACTCTTTCCAAGCTTCTCAAGAACCTAAAGAACAGGAACAGGGTCATTCAAGTTGCAAGAGTGCTGTCACCCAGGAATGCATTTTTGAGAGTGATTCTGCCAGCTCCTCCCCACCAAAAGCCCCCGTGTCTCTAAACAAAACCAAGAGATGCAGCCAAGGCTCTGAAGATCTCAAGTCCCTTGCTACCAAATCTGTACAGTTCACCACTGATCCTGTCCAGCCAACATCCACTTCCGGGACTCTTCACTCTGAGGAAGAAGCTCTTGAGAGAGATGGTCAGAATGAGGAAAAGGCTTCAGTTTCACCTACCAATAAGGCTGATATTGAAAACGTTTTTGGAGTGAAACTCAGAAGAATCCCTTCCTTGGAGAAGTACAAGAATGAGAAAGAAGGTGACCTTACTAAGCTTCGCACAAGCCCCTTGGGCCCAACTTCATCATCTAAAGAGAGAGAACATCAGGTCAGAGCAACCACGTTCCAGGGGCACCTGAGTACCTCAGAGAACCTCAGTGGAATATCTCACGTGGCACAGAAGGATCACATAGGACCCAAGTCTGAAGATGTAACCAAGAGGCAACCTGCTTACAAAACCCCAGGTGAGACTTAAGCTTACAAGATGGCAAGTAGGTACCCAGTGGAGGGAACAACTGGAAACTAGACTTAGATGGCAGGAAGTCTGTTTGAGCCTTGTCTACTGAGCTGTGAATTCAGTAGGACTGACTTTTGGATCTGGATCAGAATAGTGCCACCTTCTAGGTAGTCACCCATTGTAGATTAGAAGATTTGGAGCTGGTTAATTCTGTAATCATCTCCTGTTCCCTCTCCCCTTCTCTTCTGTACCCCTTACATTTGGATAGAGCTTTATGCTTGTCTCATACTACTTTTATGTGTATTAATCTCCTGCCAAGGCTTCATTCCATACAAAAGCTGACAGCCACATCTTCCTCCCAAAGAGTGGCTGGTGGGCTTTAACAGCTGAGCTACTGGTTAGCAGCCAAGTTCTTAAGAACTGTGCCCCCAGAGATGAGGAAAAGGGTGAAGAAAGGAGGGAAAGGGACTAATAAGGTGATAATAGGTCCAGATAGTTAAGCAGTACTGAGTCTTAGTCACTCAATGAACTCCTCCTCCTTGGCAGATGGAGGGAAGGGGTATAAGAGAAATAGCCCATCTCTCCTTTTTTTTTTAGCAGTTGAAAAGGATCTTATTTGAAATACTACTGTGAGTTGGTCCAAGCTAGGCTGAAGACCTTGATTGCCTTGCAGCAATTCTAACTCCTTTCCTTCTTTTTCCAGAAAAGGCTCCCTGTCGACAGTCAGATTGTAGCACTTCAGAACCAGATTGGATAACCATGGCAAAGCAAAGGCAGAAGACTTCCCAGGCCCATGTTCCTGGGATAGAACTTGACACTGAGAAGGGAGCTGGAGCCCAAGATAACACTATGGAGCCTCAATATGGGGTAGGATCTGGGGTATTCTTGAAAATTCCCAAAGAACTTGCTGGATTCACTGAATAGACTTCCGCTGGGAACTTTGTCGGGCATGTGGATTCTTATCTCTGTATGCATTAATCAAGGCAGGAAAAATCTTCAAGGGAATAGTTATGCTTATGCTTACAAACACACATACCCTGCTTTATGCTCCTAAAGAGTTTGGTGAGAAGTAATGAACATAGGGAGATTTTCTAAACCAAATCCTATCCTAAGCACTTTACTGCAGGGTCTCATGAAATTAACTGAGAAATAAGGTTGTTGTTATTCACTGTTGAGTCAGTTCTGACTCATGACTACCCTATATAATGCAGAGTAGAACTGCTCCATACGATTTACAAGGTTATAACCATTCAGAGTCAGTTATCAATGCCCTAAAGGTAAGATTTAGTGATTATGTTTATAGATGATTTATGACTATAAATATGTGTAAACAAATAAAGTAAAATAAACCAAACCCAGTGCTGTGGAGTCGATGCCGACTCATAGTGACCCTATAGGACAGCGTAGAACTGCCCCATAGAGTTTCCAAGGAGTGCCTGACAGACTTGAATTGCTTACTTTTTGTTTAACAGACATAGCACTTAACCTGTACGCCACCAGTGTTTCCTATAAATATATATAGCAAACCAAACCAAACCCACGGCGTTTGAGTCGGCTGCAACTGACAGCGACCCTAGAGGCCAGGATAGAACTGATCCACAGAATTTCCAAGGATCACTTGGCAGATTTGAACTGCTAACCAGACCAGCACTTAACCCACTACATCACCAGGGTTTTCGTAAATATGTACAGACATTTAAAAAACACAAATGGAATCAAACTATACACACCCCTTTTTTTTTTCATTTAACATTTTATTTCTTGGTATCTTAGCATACCATTACACAAAGATTTACCTTTATGGAATTGATGTTTGGATGTCTTTGTATTGGTTTGGTTTTATATGACACTCGCCTGTAGGCTAACAAAAAGCTATGTGATAAAATACGGTAACAATACCGCATGCAGATCTAGGATGACGATCTTGTTTCCAATGTCATATCTGCACTGCCTTTGTAAGTGTTGGAATGAAAGATCTTGTCAAAACTCCAGAAAACTGACTCAAGGAAAGGTCCAAAATTTACCTATCAAGAGATATGTGTAAGTTTTTATATGTTTAAGCACTTACTGAATTTGTTGAGGGACCACCTGAGAAGCTGTTTAACTCCCTGCTTCAAAAATGTTTTATTTTTTGTCATTAGCATTTATAAGGTGTCAGGATCATTTGAGGATGGAGTCCACCTTGGTTAGATGCATGCATTTCTTAGGGTTCTGAGAGGATTTCTTCGAGGTTTTTGTCATGGGCAGAGACACTAGACCAGTTAATTTAATCCAGCTGTGGATAAGATTAGCTTGAAAAGTCTAGACTGCATGATTTTGACAAGACCTGTGAATACTATTCTTTCTAATGCCACGAGTACATCAAATCAGATGTGTGCTAGTTTCACTAGGTAGAAATCCTATTCAATTAATTGATGTACTTTGTAGCCTTCACAATTTTTTAGTTTGCTGTTAAGAGCCAGGAAGGTACTAGGGAAAAGGATGTTCTCAAATTAAATAATTCTCATGTCTCCCTGTTTGCACATATGACTAGACAACCTTTTCTTTCAGATCTGAAAGGTGGAAAACAAGCCAGTTTAGGTTTTACGAAGCCAAATTCTAAACCAAAGTGGTCTCAGTGTCATTGCTTTCATTTATCCACCCAATCTTGCATGTGTCCACGCATCCACGTGCGCATCCATCCATCATCTGTCTCTACTAATGACCACATTGAACTCATAGTAACCTGGACAGGGCTTCCACCTGTGGTCTTCTGAACGTCACGACTTACAAGTTTTCAATTTTCTTTGTTTTATTCAAGGGCGCTACCCCTGCAAAGGAAAGTCAACAAAGCAGTTTACTTTCCACTGTCTTTAGACAGGAGAAAACTGCCGAGTCACAGGAACCGAAATCTACCAAAGCAGGTAAAACCTCAGGTACCCTACCACCCCAAAATAATCCTGGAAGAATGTTTTGAAACGTACATTTTCCGGATCAAGCAATCCATGTCTTTAGTGCCCAGTATCAGCCTCATGATGCTCTTATGTCCCTTTAGATTAGATACAGATAGTAATCTGTTTTAGGAAAAGTCAATGCCTATGACTGAAATAAATCCAATCTGTAACACATAAGGTCCTCGTGTTTTTCACCCCACTTAGGGAGCTATATAAGCACAGAACTGTGCTCACTCCTGAAAATGCTCCTGTGCCTATGTATCCAAGTGACAAATACCAAGTCACTGTCCAGTTTCCAGCAAAGCTGTATTTTCTCACCTTCTGTATTCCCTGCAACTAAAAATAATACACTATAAAAGCCTGGTGTCTCTGGGTGGCACAAACAGTTACACGTACACCTGGGAGTCTTGTCAAAATGTAGATTCTGATTCACGATATGTAGAATAGAAAGGGAAATTCTCAGTAGAGAACTTGTCAGAAATTCAAATTCTCTGCAGGGAGAGAAACGGTTTCAAGCCCTGTCTCCCTCCATCTCCCTTGTCAGGAAATTATACTAGGAATGAAAGCACCCATTGCCTGACCTGACTATTGCTATTAATGGCCTAATAGATACCATACTCTTGTGGAGTGGTTCTCAGCCCTTGCTGTGCATTGGAATCACCTGGAGAGCTTTGTAATGCTTAAAAAATGGCCCTGACTCCCTCCCCAGGGATTCTAATTGAGTTGATTCCAGAAATGGCCCTTGCACTGGTATTTTTTTTTTAAGTGCCTAGGTGATTCTAGTATGCAGCCACAGTTGAGAACTACTGAGTCAATCAGTCACAAGGTATGATGGAGGAGGGAGTAGAACTGGGGTAGCAAGTTGGTAGTCTTCTTGGCTAGGGTAGTTGGTACAGTGTCCTTTAGCATAGATTTTCGTTGTGTGGATCCACTGAGTCATCAGTCATTTCACAGAATGTCGCAGATTGGACAAATACAGATAACAGTACCTTATTTGAAATTTCAAAAACTAAGCATATAGCATACAACATCTTTCCTTTCTTGTCTCCTTTCAAAACTGTAAGATGTGACAGTCCAATAATGATATCCAAGAGATTGGCCTTACAAGTTCCTGTGCCCATGTTTTTGCATGACACTGAGTCTATTCCAACTTCTGGTGGCCATATAGGAAAGAGTAGAAGTGTCCCATAGGGTTTCCTGGGCCTTCATCGTTACAGAAGTGGATGGCCAGGTCTTCTTTACACAGAGCCAATAGTAGGTTTGAACTGCTGAACTTTCAGTTAGCAGCTGCATGCCTAACCACTGTACCACCGGGGCTCCTTCCTGTGGCCATAGCCATGTTGGTTTCCTTCCACTGATATGCTGAAACTACCTTAGATATTGCTGATGCTTCTAGGAGCCTGGCACTTAAGGCAGTAGGAGTTAGAAAGCATTAGGAGTGGTGGGATCAGAGGAAACCTGAGAGATGGAAAAATGTGATTGCATCCTATAAGCCATCTACCCCAATATCACTGGGGCTTCTTTCTGCTTGTGTGTTATTTTTGGTGGTTCCAGTTGAAAAGCAGAAGATGGTTCAAGTGCCTGCCGTGGAACAAGAAACCAGAAAGTCTGCAACTCTTCCAATAGTGCGCCAAGAGCCCGTTGAAGCCAGTGAACCAGTTTGGTTCTCCCTGGCCAAGGAGAAAGCCAAGGCATGGAGCCACATGAGAGAGTTACGTAAGAAATAGCTCATGGTTGGGCTCCAAATTCTTAAATAATAATTGTTACTAACTATATTAATTTCATGTAGTCATTTCTTGTCTGTGATGATTTTTAATTCAGAAAAGAGCCTTAGAAATGTAAATTAACACTTTCAATTATTTGAATGACCAAAAAAGCCTTGAATACCTAACCTTCAGTACAGTCACTGCCAGCATCAGGAAACTCAGCACTTCCTCTCTAAAACTGTGGAATATCTTTGCACTGCCGTAGCATTATAAAACGTTTAAGATTCAACAATGTGCTATTGAATGGAGAAACCAAAATCATTTTGTGAGAGAAACTGAGATGCTGTCATTTCTGTTGACCCAATAAAGTGTTTCTACTGGAAAAATTGAGATTATTTGGCCCTAGGAAGAGATATTAAGCTCCCTATGCCAAATCAGGAAATCCTGGTGGTATAGTTGGTTAAGTGCTATGTCTGCTAACCAAAAGGTCAGCAGTTCAAATCCACCAGGTGCTCCTTGGAAACTCTATGGGGGCAGTTGTACATTGACCTCCAGGGTCGCTATGAGTCAGACCTGACACGACAGCACTGGGGTTTTGGGGATGCCAAATCAAATGTTTCAGTTCTTTGGATGCTGCTCCAAGTCTCATAAAGGTCCCTAGAATAGGTAGTAGAAGTGGTAATTGGGGGTCTCCAAGAAAATTTTGCAGTGTCAGTCTCCCAGTTAGTGCACTACTTTTGGAAACACTGACCCTGTATCCCTAGGGAGATGGGTAATGACTGCAACTCGGGTGCTGGTGACACACAAAGCACTCATCAGAGCTCTCTCTTTGCTCATGCCCCAGGCCAACCTGTCCCTGGCCTGACAGCAGTGAGACATCCCTAGAATGGCATTTCTCTGGATTATTAGTCCATCAATGTTGGGCCTTTTGCCCCAGTGCTGCTGAGATCTTCTCCACTTGCTCAATAATATACTGCCATATACTGCCACATCTGGCCATTTAAGAACTTAAGACAGTTTCAAAATTCAACATTGTATAGATGTTAAAATCTGTACTTGCAATCTCAAGCAGATGGGAAACTCACCATCATTAAGGAAGTGTGGGGCACCTGGAGAGCTCCCCACCTCTTTGATCCTAGCCTCAAGTTGGAGAATGCCTTGTACCCCTGAGTCTAGATGCTTCTTCTCAGCATCCTCTGCTGCCCCAGCTTTTAGCACAAAGCAAGTCTGTAATCCCAAAGCCACAGAGCAATTGGCTTTCTGACAACTGGAAGCCTCAAGTGATTACATCAGGCTCACCTTCTACCGTTCTTAGACTCACACACCTCAAAACTTATTAGGAGGCACAGCCCTCACCTCCCTAGGAAACCACACACCACAGCCTCAGCAAGAGGAAGCCAGAAAAGGGAGAAAGAGAGAGAAAGAGTCAGGAGGAGAATGATGGTCAGCTGTGAGGAGGTCAGCAAGTTTTGACTCCTCCCTTCCTATCTCCCCCTGAAGTTTCGTTTGCAGCACCAGCATCAGGAGCTACTCACAGGCAGAGTGATGAAGACACATCACCTTTCCCACAGAGTCGGTTTGTTACTTGGTAGGATCTGCATGGGGCAGACTAGCCTAGATGTTCATCCAGGTTTATCAGAAGTTGTTGAACTCTACCTGTCCATCTATTCCCCCTTGCTTCCACCCCTTGACATACCAAACTCTGAGAGACCTTTCTTTTGCTGCCTAATTCCCTTTCTGAGGAGACCCAGGAATGAGCTGTCAGTGTCTCTGCCTCTGTCACCTTGGAGCTACTTTGCTTAAACAGAAAGCAGGCCTGGATACCTACCTGTGCATTCGAATGTTGAGTGTCCCGTGCAGAAACCCAGACAGGCAGTTAGGTAGGGGAATTAATTGAAAGCTTTGATGCTTGGTTTTCCTGGTGATGGTATAATGTGGCAATGTGAAACCCAGGCTGGACGTTACGGTTTCTTTATGTAATGTCCCTTTTTCTGATATTTTATCTACACCTTTTTGATAATGCAAGATTTTTGGTGATTGAATGTTATTTCTTTGCATTCGCACAGAGAACAGTTTGTTTGTAGATGTCCTGCAACCAGGGAGTCCGGGTAGAGTAGCTGTTACACCTCCTTGCCGCTCTTCTCAGAGTGGACCACTGCTAGTCGTTCTCACTCCGGGACTCCCTGTGAACAACATTTTCCCCACAGCTGAAGAGGAAAACAGTTTTCAAATGAAGAGGTTAAGTTTTGTTTTACTGCCTAGAGGTACATTTTGACTGGTTTTCAGCTTCTTTTTATTTTCTGTAATTTTGCGCTGTATGCAGAGCGAATAAATGCAATAAAGTCTGTTCTGTGGCCTGTCTCAGTCTGTGACATTGGGAAGGAAATCCAATAGACTGTGGCTAACTCAGGGAAGGAGAATGTTCCTCTGAGGGCTTGTATGAACCCAGCTGGCCTCCACACACAGGTGCCTGATCAAGCTGCTGGCCTCCTGGTGAGTGTGCTCATGGGGAGGAGGGTGTTGACGAAGAGGTTTCCATGCGTGTAAACATCTGGGAGTAGTGATAAAGGATGGGTTCAGCTGGGTGTGAGTAGTGCGGACAAGATGGTTGACGGCTGTACTTCAGTCAGGCCCAGGAACTAGGTCCAAGCCATAGAGCAAGGTGAGCCACCAGCACCAGACATTTTCAGAAGCCAGCCACTGCACTGAGCTCAGACAACAAAATGTGCCACAGAGGGAGGAAGGGGAGGGTGCGATACACCGGAAATGTAACCTGGTCGCTTATCCCATTCTAACACTTCCAGGGTTCAGGCCAGGAGTTGAGTTGGGAGCTGGCATGTCAGATGCCTAAGAATTTGAAAGGTTTAAATCAACTGATAAACCACTAAATGAGTGATGTCTCCTTCTGTAACAAATGTACCTCCATAATGACCTGCAGGACCACCGGTAGATGGCTTTAACAAAGAGAAACTGATTCTCTCACAGTCTAGGAGGCTAGAAGTTCTAATTCAGGGTGTCAGCACTAGGAGAGGACTTTTTCTGTCTGTTTGCTCCAGGGGAAGGTGCTTGTCCTCAATTTTCCCTTGGTCAAGCAGATTCTCAGAGGAGGGAAGCCGGGTCCAAAGGACTCGCTAGTTCCCTGGCACTGGTTTCTTGGTAGTCTGAGGTTTTCTCCACTCTCTGCTAGTTTCCCTTTCCTTTTAGCTCTTGTAAGATAAAAGGTGGTGCAGAGAACACCTCAGGGAAACTCCCTTTATATTGGATCAGGGATGTGACCTGAGCAAGAGTGTTATATCACACTCTAATGCTCTCTAACATAATCCAATCTTGCCCTATTAAACACAGACAGAGATCAGGATTTACAACATATAGGAAAATTAGTCACAAAATACAGGTCAACCACACAATACTGGAAATTGAGGTCTGGCTAAGTTAACATATATTTGGGGGGACACCATCCTTGATGAGCTGCATAGGGTTCCAAATCTATATAATCTTTATCGAAGTAGATTACTGCATCCTTCTTCCACGAAGAAGCTGTTACGTTAGAACCACCAACCTCTCAGTTTGCAGCCAAATGCATTAACTACCGTGACACCATGTTTCCACGTATATACACCTAATGGAATATTATTCAGGCATGAAAAGGAATGAAGTACTGATAGACGGTAAAAAGTAGCTGCTAACTGAAATATGCTAATTAAAATAAGACAGACACAAAAGGTCATATGAGATTCTGTTTACATGAAATATGCAGAATAGTAAATCCACAGAGATGGAAAGTAGATTAGTGGTTGCCATGGGTTAAGGTGAGGAGAGAAAAGGCGGAGTTACTTTTTAATGAATAACAGGTTTTATTTCAAGATGATGATAATGTTTTATAACTCGTTGAATGTAATGGTGGAACAATATTGTGAACATTGTATACGCCACTGAATTGTTCACTTTGAAGTGGTTAGCTTTGCTATGTGAATTTCACCTCAGTTACAACAAGTTAGAGTGTGAAATGTGCTACCACAGAATAAGAGAATAAAACACAAGTACTACTGAGAGAGCACCTTGGAAGACTTAACTAAATGTGGCCATAAGGCTGTGTAGCTCAAAGCCTGGGCCCTTCCCTGTTCAGCTACCTTAATTTTTTTTTCTCCCCTGAAACAAATTTCCAAAGTCCATTGTCTCCCTTTACTCTATTTGTCTCATTTCTTTTCAGGAACTATTTCAGAACTATACCAAGTTACAGGGAATAATCCTGGAAACATCCATGTACCCACCATCCAGCTTAGGAAACAGTAAGCTTACAAATACAGTTGAAGCCCACTGTGTATCCCTCTCTTACTTTATGCTATCCTAAATGAGCTGTTTCTCTCTCCAACAGGTGCTGTTTCATACGCTACATTTGTATGCATCTCTCACAGAGACTTTTTTCCTACATATATATGAATTTACAATTAATAGGTGGTAATCATTTGTATGTTTTTCAGACTTCATATACACCGTATCACTGTTTGTGTTCTAGAGCCACTTTTCCCTTTCTGAAATTGTCTCCCTCTGTAACTCAGTCTTTGCCCTCTGGGTCTCAGCCTCCTAGGCACTCTAGTCATGTCCCCAGCCTGGCTTTGCATTCTGATTATCCTCAATAGTCCCAAGCCAGGGAATCCAGGCTGGTCCTAATATAGGTGAGTCTCAGCTTCTTGGCCTGTCATTCTAAATCAGTGATTCTCAAACCTGGCACATGAGAAATCCCTGAAACTCTTTGGCCATGAGTCAATTCCAACTCATACTGACCCAGTAAATGGCAGAGTAGAACTGATCCATACAATTTCCAAGGCTGTAGTCCTCATGGAAGTAGACTGCCACATCTTTCTCCTGTGGAGCCGCTGGTGGGTCGCAAACACCAACCATTCAGTTAGTAACCTCGTGCTTCACCCCTGTGCTACCAGGGCTCCTTGGATTCCCTGAAGCAATGGTGAAAGCAGGGATCAGTAGACCTCACTCCCAAAGTTTCTGATTCAGTGGGTCTTGGGAAGAGTCTGAAAGTTGCATTTCTTACAAGTTCCAAGGTAATGCTGATTGTTGCTATTTTGAGGACTACACTTTGAGAACCACTATTCCAAATGAAAATCTGGGCCCAGGCTCAACAGCACCATCTGGCCCAGCAGGCAAGCTGGGTCGTCTGTGAGTTTTCCTTCCAAACACGCTCTAGAGCCTCACTGTCCACTACACATGTCACATGAACCATGTAGTATAATTTAAAATTTCCTAGTATCTACATGGAAAAAGGCAAAAGAGACTGGCGAAACTGATTTTCTACTACATTTTGTTGGAACTCTGTAAATTATCATTTCAACACATCACCAGTTTAAAAAATGTTAGTGGATATTTAGTGTGATTTAAACTTAGAAGGCCATACCTCAAATGGAACTAGTCACATTTCAAGGGCTCAGTAGCCACTTCTATTGTTCACTTGAACAAATGGTGTCACATACATCTGTGAAAAGACAAAAGTTGGAGGTCAGTGGATGCCACTCTTGGGGTAGTGTACTTTGGAATGAAATCAGTGTGGATTAAATTCCCTCGGGCTTTAGGAAACTTGGAAAACTTAAAAACAGTGGATAAACAGATTCAACCTTTTCCCTCTGTCCTTCCGTTGCTGTTTCTCCCTACTGTGGGATGAAATGAGAGAAAACGAACAATCACACAACATTAACTAGCACCTGTGGTTTTCTAAAGCCAAGAAACAGCCCCAGGCACACCTGCTGCATTGGTGTGCTGCCTCTCAACAAGGTGAGAAGACGACAACATTTTCCTCTTGTAACTTGCACTTTTGGGTATCAGGGGTGTGTATCCCATGGCTTCTGTCACCTCATCATATACCAGCTTTGTCTCTCTCTCAATCAGCGCATAAATGCTTGTTTTATTTTTTCTTTTTCATTGAGAAATGATTCTGGGATATAAACAAACCTCTCCTTTAAATCTTTGCTGGTTCCACCAGTGATACTCCCTTACACTTGCAGACACTGTGCTTCTGAAAGTACCATGGGAAAGAGGCTCTTATTATGAAACACAGAGCTTTGAACCCTGCAAAAAAGTAAGGAGAAAACTGTTAATCACTTAAACATACCCAAAGACAGTATATTCCTTTAGACTTAATTGCCGATTTGGTGATAAACAGTAATTACAACTAAGTTTTTTCCTACTGACTCTCATATAAAATATAAAAATCTAAAACTGAACAAATACTTAGATATTAATCATTAAATGTGGTCCCCATTGAAATTCTGAACTTTTTACTATTTGTTAGTCACATTGTAAAAGGCACTGGTTGTCTCGTTAGTACACCAAAACCTCTGTTGCCCTTAAGTCCGTTCTGACTCATAGAACAGAGAACTGCCCCACAGGCTTTCCAAGGAACAGCTGGTGGAGCTTGAACTGCCAACCTTTTGGTTGCCAATCAAGCTCTTCACCACTGGGCTGCCATGAGTCTTCATTTGCATGACCAAGAGATGAGGGACCAGCTAATGCATGGCCCAGACTGATAACTGTTTTCTACACAAAAGTAGTTTTCGTTACTAGATCTGATGCAGTTACTACCTATTAGTGGTCTTACAGGTGGCAGACAAAGGACATCATAAGAACAAATGAGTAGCCATGAAATATATTGCAGAATACAGCACATTTTCTATTATTAGAAATGTAAGTATTCAATTAACATTCCAAGTAAGTTGAATTGCATTTTTAAATTTATTTTAAATCAACTGTTTCTTATTTAATTTACTAGGAGAACTAAAAATTAAAAATGAAGGTTTCAGTAACCAGTAAATACCAGGAATGGCTGGGTGATATTCAAGGCTACCATAAACCCACACAAACCCGTGACCAGTGAATTGATTCCAAGTCTTAGCAATCCTATAGAAGAGCAGAACAATCCAGTAGGGTTTCGAAGGTAGTAATCTTGGCATGGAAGCCCTGACGGTGTAGTGATTAAGTGCCATAATTGCCAACCAAAAGGTTAACAGTTCAAATCCACCAGGTGCTCCTTGGACACCCAGTGGGGCAGTTCTACTCTGTCCTATAGACTCAGTGGCAGTGGGTTTGGTTTTAGAATCTATAGAAACAGACTGCCACATCTTTTACTGGTGGAGTGGTTTGTGAGTTTGAACCACTAACTTGTCAATCAGCAGCCAAATACTTAATAACTGCACCACGAGAGCTCCTCAAAGCTACCCTAGATACCTATCTTTTCAGGGCCTTCCTTCTGGTGGGCACAGATTCTTTTGGGATTCTTGTTCTTCCTTTTTGTTTTCCTTTTCTTCCTCTGCTTCTTTGCCTTCCTCACCTCCTGCTTTTTGGGCCTCTTCATCAGAGTCTTCATGCTGATATTGAGTCGCTTCTACAGCGAAGTATAATATAGATTTTGGAACCAGGTATTCATGGAAAAAATATTCCAGTGCTGAATTCTCCTCTATTGTGTGTTCTCTCTCTTCACTTGAAATAATTTTTGTCTGTTATATTCTAATTAGTGAATACCCCTCTATCTCCTGACCATCCCTCCGAACCATCTAAGACTTTTCTTCCATGTTTAAACCTATTCTTGAGTCTTATAATAGTGATCTCATACAGTACTTGTCTTTGTGAAGTTGACTAATGTCACTCAGCATAATGCCTTCCAGATTTCTCCAGGTTGAAGTGTTCCCCCAATTCATCATTCTTTAACATTTGATAATATTCTATTATGTGAATATGCCATAGTTTCTTTGTCCATTTGTTATAGATTGAATTGTGTTCCCTAAAATATCTTTAGCAACTTGATTGGACCATCATTCTGGGCATTGTGTATGTCCTTCTTGTTGTAAATCCTGCCTCTATGATGTCCATGAGGGTAGATGGGCTGCAGTCGATTTGGTGGGACAGAATTCCATGCGTGGGATTATGTTGTGGCTTGGGGCAGTCTCTTGGGATATAAAGAAAGGGAGACAAGCTGAAATTTGGGGACCTTATACCACCAAGAACCTGTGCCAGAAACTGAGCATGCCCTTCCGAAAGGACCAGGGTCCCTGTGCCTCAGCAGCTTCCAATCCACAACAATCTAGATCCTTCCCCTGGAGCTGACCCCCTCAATCTGGACTTTGGCCTACTAGACTGTGAGAAAAAAAGATTTCTCTTATTAAAGTCATCCACTCATGATATTTCTCTTAACTAAGGCAGTACTAAATTAAAAAAAAAAAAACAGTGCCATCAAGTTGATTTTAACTCATAGTGACCCTACAGGGCAGAGCAGAACTGCTCCACAGAGTTTGCAAGCAGTGTCTGGTAGATTCAAACTGCTGACCCTTTTAGCTAGCAGATGCGGCCCTTAACCACTATGCAGTAGATGACTAAAACACCACTCGTGTGCTACTGTTGGCAGTAGTGTGATGTATCTACTTGTGAGGCATCTCTTATTTCCCTAGGATATACTCCAACAAATGGGATTGATGGATCATATGGTACTTCTATCTTGAGCTTTTTAAGGAAGCACCAAATCATTTTCCAAAGTGATTGTACAATTTTACATTCCCACCAGCAGTGTAGAAGAGTTCCGGTCTTTCCACACCCTATCCAATATTTCTTATTTTGTGTTCTTGGATTAATGCCAGCCTCATTGGGGTGAGAGGTATCTCCTTGTAGTTTTGATCTGAACTTCTCTAATGGCTAACGATTTTGAGCATTTTCTCATGCGTCTGTTAGCTGCTTGGAGATCTTCTTTGGTGTGGTGCCTATTTATATCCTTTGCTCATTTTTTAATTGGGTTATTTGTCTTTATGTTGCTGAAGTTTTGCAATATCTTGTAGATGATGGAAATTAGATGCTGATTGGATTTCTCATAGTCAAAACTATTTTCCTAGTCTGTAGGTTGTTTTTTGATTCTTAGTGAAATCTTTGCATGAACATGAGTGTTTCACGTTAAGAGTTCCCAGTAATCTACTTTCTCTCTGGTGTTGGTGTGTTGTTAGCAATGTTTTGTCTTGTGTTTATGCTTTGTATTAGGGCTCCCAGCATTTTCCATGCTTTTTCTTTCACGATGGTTATAGTTTTAGAATTGATAATTAGTTCTCTGATTCATTTTGGTTGTTTTGACTACCAGGCAGCTGTTTTGTGCCAGGATTTGGGACAGTTCAGCTTCTGTGATTGTGTGAGCTGTTTCCTATATCTATCTATCTATGTATAGCTTTCCTTGTACTTTATATATATAAATCTTTCCTTGTGCATGCACGTGTTCCTGGTTTTGCTTCTCCAGAAAACCCAGCCTAAGACAAAGACCATAAAGGTATCTTCAATTCCACTGTTCTTCATACAACGACACCAAGCCTCCAACTAAGACGTGGTGGTGGCAGCGTGTCTATGTTCCCTTCTCTTGCATATGGGCTTGTGTGAATAGTTAGAATGACATTTGGTGACTTCTGAGGCTAACCAGTGTGGGTAATGACTGCAGATTGAACACGCTTCTGTGCTTAGAGGCACAAACTAAGCCATGTTTGATGCAAAGTTCTGCCACTTTTCTTTTCATAAACATCGTGTCTTGGTCATCTTTCCCTGTCAGTGTGTAAAAGTTTGCCCCAATTTTTAGTAAACCTAAAACCAAACCAAAAGCACTGCCATTGAATCGATTCTGACTCAAAGTGACCCTGTAGGACAGAGTAGAACTGCTCCCTCGAGTTTCCAAGGACCTCCTGGTGAATTCGAACTGCTGACCTTTTGGCTAGCAGACATAGAACTTAACCACTAGGGTTTCCTTTTTTTTTTTTTTTTTTTAAGGCTGCATGCATTTTGCTTTATGGCTCAACCATAAATTCATTTAGCCAATATTCCAAGAGTGGAAATGTAAACCATTTCCAGCTGTTTCTTTCTCAAACAATGCTGCAGTAATTTCCACATCCACCCTTGTGGCTCCCACACATGTGTATTCCTGGAATCAGTCATGAGAAGTGGGGTTGCTGAGGTAGAAGGTATGTGCATTCAATATTTAGAGACATATTACCAAGTAGGACAGTTTCATTTGAAAGTGTGTCTTACAAGGAGATGATTTGTTAGATTTAAGTCCAGCATCTAAATGTTATAGCTGAGTAATTCATTTATTAAGTTGATTTGTGTCCTGACTCTTTCCCAAAAAGGCTGAAGGAAGCTTACAGCAAGAGGCTAATCAAATGAGATCAGAAATAAGAAGCATACAGACAAAAATCCAGTTTGGTGATATCAGCTAACACTTATTTTTGTTTATTTTTCATCAGGCTTTACATGGAAGTTCCCAGTTCAAACCAGTTTCTCATACAAATCACTTACACACTCATTGTTATGTGACCTCCCCACACTGAGACAGCACACGCTTCCTCTCCACGCTGTATTTCCCATATCCATTCAACTAACCCATATTTCTTTCCATCCTTATCTCACCTCTAGACAGCAGCTGCTCTTTCAGTCTCATGTATCTACTTGAGCCAAGAAGGATACTCTTCACCAGTACCACCAGTCTAAGGATTAGATCAGCAGTCTAATGTTTCTCTGAAGGGTTGGCTTTGGGAACGGTCTCAGTTCTGGGTTAACAGAAAGTCTAAGGGCCATGTCTTCCACGGTCACTCCAGTTTTAGTCAGGCCATCATCAAGCCTGGTCTTTATGGGTTGGAATTTGAGTTCTGCACCCCATTTTCCTCCCACTCCACCAGGGATTCTGTTGTGTTTCCTGTCAGGAAGGTCATTCATGGTAGCTGGCACCATCTAGTTCTTCTGGTCTCATGCTGATGTAGTCCCAGGTTTATGTGGTCTTTTCTGTCTCTTGGGCTCAAACTTTCCTTATATCTTTGGTGTGCTTCCTTCTCTTCTGTTCCGGGTCAGTTGAAACCAGTTGATGCTTCTTTCATGGCCACTTGCTAGCTTTTGGAAACCCCGGTGGCATAATGGTTCAGTGCTTATGTTGGCTAACCAAAAGGTTGGCAGTCTGAACCCACCGAGAGCTCCTTGGAAACTCTGTGGGGCAGTTCTAGTCTGTCTTATAGGGTTGCAATAAGTTGGCATTGACTCGATGGGAGTGGAAGTTTTTTATGTTGCTAGCTTTTAAGACCCCAGAAGTCACTCACCAAAGTGGAATGCTGAACATTTACTTAATGGACTGTATTATGCCAATTTATCTAGATGTCCCCTGAACCCATGGTCCCCAGACCTATGTTCTTGCTACTCTGTCTCTCGAAAGGTTTCGTTGTATTTAGAAAACTTTGCTTTGGGTTTGGTCTGGTTGTGCTGATTTCTCCTGTACTTCATGTTATCTCTCTGTTAACATAAAATAATTCTTGTCTATTATCAGCAGCATAATTATTGATAGGCATGAGTATAATACTGTCCTTTGGAGGCATTTTTGTGTGTTAAGTTTTTTTGTTTCATTTAATTTTTTTGTGCTGAGTGATGTTTCTTCAGGTATTTTCATCCTTTTCATTGTTGTTGGTTTTGTATTTGCTGTGTCTTCATGTATTTCTGTTTAATTTTTATATGTTGGATGGCTTTGTGGTTACCTCAATATTTAACTCTATTTTTTAAACTATAAATTTGTCTTTTATTCGCTGATATCACCTGACTTTCTGGTGGCATAGGGGTGAAGCACTAGGCTGCTAACTGAATGGTTGGTGGTTGGGACCCTCCAGGTGCTCCACAGGAGAAAGACATGGCAGCCTACTTCCATAATGATGACAGCCTTGGAGACCCTATGGATCAGTTCTACTCTGTCCTCCATGGGTCACTGTGAGTTAGAATTGACTTGAGGGCAAAGAGTTCCATGGGTTTCTTGTGTACCAGGTTTGAGAACCACTGCTTTAGAACGACAGGCCAAGAAGCTGAGAGTCACATGTATTAGATCCAGCCTTGATTCCCCGGCTTGGGACTATTGAAGTTAATTAGGACTGCAAAGCCAGACTTGGGAGGGGACTAGAACTCCCAGGGGCCAGAGACCCAGAGGGCAAAGACTGCGTTACAGAGGCAGACAATTGCAAAAGGGGAAAGTGGCTCCGGAAGAACACAAACATGATGATAAGTGTACATGAATTCTGAGAAACACACAAACGACCACCACCTATTGACTGCGGATGCATAAATAACGAGTAAAAACATGTCTGGAAACCCTGGTGGCGTAGTGGTTAAGTGCTATATCAGCTAACCAAAAGTTGGCAGTTCAAATCAGCCAGGCGCCCCTTGGAAACTCTATGTGGCAGTTCTACTCTGACCTCTGGGGTCGCTATGAGCCGGATTCGACTCCGTGGCAGTGAGTTTTAAAAGCATGCCTCTGACAGATATATACAAATGTAGCATGTGTTGGAGAGATACTCACCTCTTTTAGGATAGAGGCTACCTCTTGGGTAAAGAAAGAGGGGGGTGCACAGTGGCCTTCGACTGTATTTCTAAGTTTGTTCTTTCTTATTCCACATAGTGGGTACGTGGATGTTTTCAGAATTATTTCCTGAAACTTTGTATAGTTCTGAAATATTTCCTAAAAATAAATGAGATAAATGAGAGAAGGGAAACAATGGACTCTGGAAATTTGTTTAAAGGGAGAAAAAAAAAAGTGTAGTTGACCCGAGTAGAAGATCCGAGAAGAGGAAGGGCCCAGGGGTTTGAGCTACACAACCTCATTGTCACATTTAGTTCAGGCTTCTGTCATGGATTGAACTGTGTCCTCCCCCTGCCTCTCACCAGAAAAATGGGTGTAGCCATTTGGCTGGGCCATCATTCTCAATATTTTGTGATTTTCTTATGCTATAAATCCTAGTCTTTACCTGTGGCTAATAGGATGATTATGTTAAAAGAGGATTAGTAAGACTGCATCACCTGTGTTAAGGGAGTGCACCTGGAGTGTGGCTTGCATCACCTTTTACCCTTTCATCACACATAGGAGATAAAAAGAGAGTGAAACAAGCAGAGAACTGGGAACTTCATAACACCAAGAAGGCAGCACCAAGAGCAGAGCACTTCCTTCGGACCTGAGGTTCCTGTGCTGAGATGCTCATGTTGAATTTGAACTCAGCCAACTGGACTGTGGTAATTTCTCTTATTGAGTGGACTTGTAACTTGTAAATGAATTTGTGGCTTACCAGACTGTGATCATAAAGTTTCTCTTCATGAAACCATCTACTGTGTGGTATTTTTGTTAGAGTGTTACTAGCTGACTAGTGCTCTCTCAGTGACGTTCATATTTTCTTCTCTTATTCTGTGGTAGCACATCTCACACTCTGAATGAGTATGAAATTCACATAGTAAAACTAACCATTTCAATGTGAAAAATTCAGTGTCATTGACTACATTCACACTACTGTGCAACTGCTACATTGAACAAGTCCCCAAACACTGTCATCATCTTGAAATAAAACCCCTTATCCATTGAGAAGTAACTCCAGCTTTTCCGTCCCCACCCTCACCCCTGGCAAACACTGATCTACTTTCTGTCTCTATGGATTTACTATTCTCCATATTTCATGTAAAATGAATCATTTCATGTAAATGGAATCTCATATATACTATGTGACCTTTTGTGTCTCTCATTTTAATTAGCACATTTCTGTTAGCATCTACTTTATACCATGTATCAGTACGTCATTCCTTTTCATGACTGAATAATATTCCATTGGGTGTATATACAAGGAAACATGGTGGCACAGTGGTTAATGCATCTGGCGGCTCAACAGAAGGTCAGTAGTTCTAACTTATCTGCTACTCCATGGGAGGAATGTGTGGTAATCTGCTTCCATAAAGATTACAGCTTTGTAACACTATGCAGCATGTCATGGATTATTTCTCCCCAGATATATGCTAACTTGGGCAGATCTTGATTTCCAGTATTGTGTGGTTGTCCTGTATTTTGGGATTGTAATTTTCCTATATGTTGTAAAGCCTAATCTCTGCCTGTGGTTAATAGGGCAAGACTGGATTGTGTGAAAGAGGATTAGGGTGTGATGTAACACCCTCACTCAAGCTTCCCTGTCAAGAAGTTTGTAATGCCTTTTATGTTACAAGAGATAAAAGGAAAGAGAGGTGAGCAGAGAGTTGGAGACCTCATACTATCGAGAAACAAGTGCCATGGAACTAGCAAGTCTTTTGGACCTGGTTTCCCTCCTCTGAGAAGTGGCTTGAGCAGGGGAAGATTGATGACAAGGACCTGCCCCAGAGCAACGAGCCAGAAAAAAACCTTCTCCTGGAGCTGACACCCTGAGTATGGGCTTCTAGCTTCCGAGACTGTGAGAGAATCAATTTCTCTTTGTTAAAGCCATCTACTGATGGTATTTCAGGTCATTAAGGAAGTACATTTTTTATGGAAGGAGACATCACTTATTTAGTGGTTTATCGGTTAATTTAAACCTTTCAGATTCTTAGACATCTGACATGTAAGCTCTCAACTCAACTCTTGGCCTGAACCCTGAAAGTGTTAGAATGGGATTTGTGGCCAAGTTACATTTCCAGTCTCTCAAAACCTCCCCTTCTTCACTCTGTGGCACCTTTTATTACCTGCACCCAGTACAGTTTCTTGCTTCTGAAGATGGCTGATTCTGGTGGCCCATCTTCCTCTAGGGCTTGACCTAGAGCCTGACTGAAGTGCAACCACCAGCCATCTCCTCTCTTCTACTCACACCCAGCTACACCGTCCCCTTACCAGGAGGTCTATATCTATGCCCTCAGATGTTACACACATGTAAACCTCCTCTTCAACACACTTCCTCCCAATTCACTCACCCACCTGGAGGCCATCAGCTTCATCAAGCCCACCTGCATGGAGGCCAGCTAGGCTCAGACAAGCCCTGTGAGGTACGTTCTGCCTCCTTGACAACTCTCAAGCCTGAGTTAGGCATAGGCTGTTTGACTTCCTTCCCAATGTGACAGACAGAGACAGGCTACAGAACAGACTTCATTGCATTTATTTGCTTTGCATACAGCAAAAAAAAAATCACAGAAACTACAAAGAAGCTGAAAAATGGTCAAAATGTACATTTGAGCATTAAAACAAAATTGAACCTCTTCATTTTAAAATTGTTTTCTTCTCTAACTGTGGGAAAAATATTGTTCATGGGGGGTTCCCAGAGTGAGAGTAACCGGGTAGTGGTCCACTCTGAGAAAAGGGGCGAGGGAGGTGTAACAGGTACTCTACCTGGATTCCCTGGGTACAGAACATCTACAAATGAACTGTTAACTAGGGAAACAAAAAAGAAGTCGCATTCAATCAACAAAAAACCTTGCATTATCAAAAAGGCATAGAAATAGTATCGGAAAAAAGAAACATTTTAAAAACAAAATAAAAAGTCCAGCATGCAATTTACGTGGTCACATTGTACCATCACTAGCAAAACCAAGCATCAGGGATTAAAGTTAGTTCTCCTACCTAACTGCCTGTCTGAGTTTCCGCAGGGGACACTCAGAATTCAAACACACGGGTAGCTGTCTGGTCCTGCTTTCCATTTAAGCAATGTAGCTCGGAGATGAGAGGCACATACAGTGACAGCTGTACTCAGAAGTCACTTCTGTGTCTCCTAAGAAAAGGAATTAATTCTGTGGTCCAGGCCGCCAAAGAGAAGTCTCCCTTAGAGGTTTATGTGTCTGCGGATAGAAGCAGGGGAAGGAGATGGAGAGGCAGAGTTCACCAACTTCTGGTGAACCTGGATGAAAATCTACACTGGTCTGCCCCATGGAGATCCTACCAGGTAGCAAATTGAGTCAATGGGAAAGGTCCTATATCTTCACCACTCTGCCCGTGAGAGTTCATGATGCTGATGTTACAAAAGAAACAGCTTCAGGCATGATAGGAAGAGAGGAGTCAAAACTTGCCGATCCCTGCACAGCTCACCATTGCTCTCCTCCTGACTCTTCCTCTCTCACTCTGCCTTTTCTGGCTTTCCTCTTTCTAAGGCTACAGCGTGTGATTTCATGGGGAGGAAAGGCTTGTGCCTCCTAGTAACTTTTGAGTTGTGTGCTCCTAAGAGTGATAGCAGATGAGACTGACGTAATCACTCCAGGCTTCCAGTTGGAAGAAAGCCAATTGTTTTATGGCTCTGGGATTACTGACTTGCTTTGGAATAAAACCTTGGGAAGCAGAGGACACTAAGGGGAAGGGAGTAGAAACAGGTGGTGTACAAGGACTTCTTCAACTTGAGGCTAGAATCAAAGGGGATGGGAGCTCTCCAGGGGCCCCACACTTCCTTCATGATGGTGACATTTCTATGTGTTTGAGACTGCAAGTACACCTTTTGGCTCCCCTACAATGTTGAATTTTGAGACTGTCTTAAGTGCTCAAATGACAGGATATGTATGATAGGTAGTATATTACTGTGTACGTGGAGAAGATCTCAGCAGCATTGGGGCAGAAGGCCCAACACTGATGGACTAATAATCCAGAGGATTTCCATTGTCGGGAAGCTCTCACTGATGTCAGGCCCAGGGCATGGTGGCCTGGGGCATGAGCAAAGAGATCCCTGGTGATTACTTTGTGTGTCACCATCACCCGAGTTGCAGGCCTTGCCCCTTTCCGCAGGAATACAGGGAAGGTATTTTCAAAGGCAGTGCGCTAACTGGGAGACTGGCTGCACAAAATTTTCTTGGAGCCTCAGAATTTTCACTTCCACTACTTACTCTAGGAACCTTTATGTAACTTGCAACAGCATCCGAAGAACTGAACCATTTGATTTGGCATAGGAAGCCTTATATTCCTTGGGCCAAATCATCTGGATTTTATTCCAGTAGAAAAACTTTATTTCATTAACAGAAGTGGCAACATCTTAATTGCTCCTGCAAAATATTTTCTGTTTCTCCTTGCAACGGCATACTTTTCAACCATAAAATTTTATAATGCTACAGCACTGCAAAGATATTTCATATGTTGTAGAGAGGAAATACTGAGTTTCCTGATGGTGGCAGTGACTGTACCGAAGGTTAAGTAGTCAATGCTTTTATGTCATTCAAATAAATAAAAAGCATTAATTCATATTTTTGAGGCTCTTTTCCTACATTAAAAATCATCACAGACAAGAAATGATTACATGGTATCAATGCAATTATTGGCGATTATCATTTAAAATTTTGATGTTCAACTCATGAGCTATTTGTTTCGTACTTCTCCTATGTGGTTCCATGCTTTTACTTTCTCCTTGGCCAGGAAGAACCAGATTGGTTCTTGTGGTCCATTAGGCTCTTGGAGTACTACTGGAAGAGTTGCAGACTTTCTGGTTTCTTGTTTCATGGCGGGCACTCGAGCCATCTTCTGTTTGTCAGCTGGAAACCCAGAAAATAACACAGAAGCAGAAAGAAGACCCAGAGTTATTGAGGTGTGTTGCTTATAGGATGCAGTCACATTCTTCCATCGTGTAGGTTTCCTCTGATCACCTTACCTTTAATGCTTTCTTAACGCCTGCTGCCTTCAGTGCCACTCTACTAGAAGCATCGGCAATGTCCAAGACAGTATCAGTATGTCAAAGGAAGGAAATCAACCTGGCTATGGCCACAGGAAGGAGCCCTCCTGGCACAGCCATTTAAACATTCAGCTGCTAACTGAAAGTTCAGCAGTTCAAACCCACTGGTGGCTCTGTATAAAGAAGACTTGACCATCCACTTCCCGAAAGATTATGGCCTAGGAAACTCTATGGAACACTTCCACCCTCTCATGTGTGGTTATCAGGAGTTGAAATAGACACAGTGTCATGCCACAGGAACAACATGGTCACATGAGCCTGTATGCCAATCTTTGGGACATCATTATTTGACTGTTACATCTTACAATTTTGAAATGAGACAAGAAGGGGAAGATATTATATGGCATCTGTTAGATTTTAGAAATTTCACCTAAGGAATGTTATCCATGTTTCTCCAAACTGTGACATCCTGTGAAAGGACTCAGGAAGCAGTGGATCCATACAGTATAAATCTATGATAAGTGTTATACCAACTACCTAGCCAAGAAGACGACCACCTTCCTACCCCCAATTTCACTCTCCTACATCATACTTTATGACTGATTGATTCAGTAGCTTAGACTCATGCAGTGCTTCTCAACCCTGGCTACATATTAGAATCACCCGGGGAGAGGAGGAGTCAAGATGGCAGATTAAACACACATCTCCTTACATCCCTCAGGAAACCAAGACCTGAACTGATAATTAAAGGGAGGCTTATGAATACCTAGTGAGCCCTAGGACACGGCATAGGGTTGCCAGTTTGGACTACATAACAGCAAGCAGGAAACTTCTTCTCTTTTGCTGACCCCTGCTTTTGCTCAGTGCCAGAGCTCAAGGACTGAAGGTAACTCACTAGTGGGCAGGACTGGGGCTTGACTAGCAGCTAAGTTCAGACACACTACTGATGGGATCAGCAGGCAGAATCACCACACTTTCAGAGCCCAGCTTTGGACTCTGTGCACCTTGGCATCTTTGGCCTCTCTCTCCAAGCCTCCACCACTGATAAGCCTGTTCTGAGGCAGGTGCAGAGCGTGTGCAGGACCCCATTTTGTTTGGCTGGGAGGCAGAGATACCCATACAGAGGTGTCAGCTTGACCTAATTCCCAGGCTAGGAGGCAGTGCCTGCCCAGTGGAGACCACTTTTCTGGCAGATGAACACTATTATACAGCGTGTATCCCAACAGCAGATGACAGCAGGGCAGTACCCTTTCCATATTTTGAATGAGTTTACAACATCTGGGGTTGGATATAGAGGTGCTTATTTTGCAAGCTCAGAAGAGGGACTGACTGACTTTGGAAGCTGCCTGACACTTTTTAACTTTCAGTATAAAAGAACCAGGGGCGGAGTCAAGATGGACTAAGCACATGTCTCTTTATATCCCTCTGGAAACCAAGACCTGAACTGATAATCAAATGGGGACTTCTGGTCAATTAGTGAGCCCCAGGACACAGCACAGGGCTGTTAATGTGGACTTCATACCACTGAATGAGAAACCTCCTCTCTTTCACTGACTCCTGCTCCTGGCTATCCCTGGCTCTCACGGACTGAAGGTACCACACCATTTTGACTTTCTCTGTCTTGGCAGGTGGGCAGAGCTGGGTCTTGCCTAATGGCTAGTCTCAGATGCACTGCTGGTGGGATAGGCAGGCAAAATTGCCATATTTTGAGAGCCGGGCTTAGGACTCTGTTCATCTAGCCACTTTGGGCCTATCTTTTTATCTCTGCCACAGTGTGGTTTCCAAGGAACCAGCAGCACCTATGTGCAGGACGCCATGTTGGATACAGAGATTTTAGTGGGCCCTAATTCTTAGCCTGGGAGCCAGAGCTTGCAAACAGGACAGCACTTCTCTGACAGAAAAGCAGTAGTTTACATAGTGTCACCTGCAGTGGGGGCCCAGCAACAGAGGCTGAAGACTCACTACATCTCAGCACCTATAGCCCCTCTATCCGCCGACTGGGTGGAGATCACCATCTTAGATACGGTGGCCAAACCTGGAGCTAATTCTTAGCTTGGGAGTCAGAGCCTACCTACAAAAGAGCGCTTTTCTACCAGAAAAGCAGTAGTTTACACAGTGTCGCCTAAGGATGGGCCCTGTCAGCAGAGGCCAACAGGGCAGTAGCATTGCTGTACTTTGAACTAGTTTGTATCATCTGGGGTTGTAGACAGAGGTGCTTACTTGGCCAGTTGGGAAGAGGGACCTCTACACCTGAAAACCTGATGGACTTGGGAAGTGGTTGGATATCTCTTGTTTCAGGTTTCAAGACAGCCTAGAGAAACATCTGCAGTCCATCCTCACAGTATCTCTCTCAGCCTTTACTTACTCACATGAAACCCAAAAAGCAACAAACACTTGTGCTACGCAAGAAATCACCCATCCAAACAAAGCAACCAAGGATTTTCCAGATGAAGAAACTTTTCTGAAATCATCAGAAGGTAAATACAAAAGGATTATTTACAGAGCCCTTCTAGACCTTATACAAAATGCAGCACAACAAAATGAAAAATTAAGCAAGCTGTTCGATCTGATGGAACACCAGTACTCTGAAATCCAACAGATCAAGAACAAAATCGAAGATACAGAAACTTCCATTCAAAGCCAAGAAAACAGAATCAAACAAATGGAAAAAAGGAGTTTCTGACTTGGAAGATTGAGCTACTGATGCCAGTGTCTATGAGCAGTGTTTTAGGCTGGGTTTTCTAGGGAAGCAAAACCAGTAACACGTGTAGGTACAAGGAAAGATTTATAATATATATATATAGACAGATAGATAGATACAAATATAGGAAACAGCTCACGTAGTCACAGAAGCTGAATGTCCCAAGCTCTGACACAAGTCTCACGTGTCCACGGAAGCTGAGGAACCCAAGGTCAGCAAGTCAGAGACCAGAGTTGCAGATCACCGGTGGTGTAGGTCAGTGGATCCCAAGCTGGTGGCGAGACGAAGCGACAGAGGCTGGAGGTCGGTGGATTCCCAGCTGGTGGCGAGACGAAGTGACAGAGGCTGGCGAACCCAGGATCGGCAGGTCAGTGAGCAGGACTGGGCAGAGGCTGGCGAGTGCAGGATTGGCAGGTCGGGGAGCAGGACTCTCAAGTGCCGACTGTAAGGACTGATGAGCCCAACAGCTGCTAGCTCAAGTCCCGGAACCAGATGCTGGAACCAGAGAGCAAGAGCTCCTGGCCACGTGAGCAATCAGCAGCCGTAGTCCAGTGTCACGAGATGAGAGCCGAGGGGCAGGGAGCCACCACAAACCCCGCCCTGCCACATAATACAGCAGCCAAATAGGTAGTAGCCAAGTTGACATAATCCTGACCACCACAAGCAGAAATCAGAAAATGGAAACAAGAAAAATGAAGAAGCATTAAGAAGCATGTGGGACTCTATTAAGAGCAACAACCTTTGATTAATTGGAGTACCTGAACAGGAAGAGACACCTGAGAACACAGAGTATCATTGCTGAGCTGCTCACAGAAAACTTCCCAGAAATCATGAAGAAAGAGAAGGTAGATATACCAGATGCATATTGTACACCACCCAATATAGATCTCAAAAGAAAGACTCCAAGACATATTATAAACAAGCTTAACAAAATGAAACATAAGCAGCAACTCTTAAAGGCAGCAAAACTCAAAGCAAAGCTAACATTCAGAGGGAAACCCTGTAGGCTTTCATCAGATTTCTCAGCAGAAACCATGCTGGCATGGAGACAGTGGCGTGACACATTCAAAACCTTAAAGGAGGAGAACTTCAAACCAAGAATTATATGTCCTGCAAAACTATCTTTCAAATATGAAAATGAAATTAAGACATTCCCAGATAAGCAGAAACTCAGAGACTTTGTAAAAACCAAATCAAAACTACAAGAAATACTGAAAGAAGTTCTTGGCTTTGGCTCAGAAGAATCAAACTACTAGCTTTATATTTTAGAATGACACATCATCCAGAATTCTAATCAGTTAGAGAAGGCTACAAACTCAATCACATCTCTAATACTGAAAGAAAAAATCCAATGATTATCATGAAAACTATGGTGCCATCATATTAAAAAGAGGATAAACTACAGTCATTATAGTCCTTCCAGATGGAGAAGTCGACAAGACTTGTAGTAATTAAAATTGGTTTTATATATAGTTTATAAAGGGGGATCATAGGGGCAGTCGTAAAGCAAAACAAAGATGCAACATACCACACCAAGAAATGTGATACAGAAGTCTCAGCAACTAGAAAACCAGCTCTGAAAAAGGTAAAACAATCAACTCACAAAAAAGAATGTCCCAGAAAAGACTAATAAAAACAGAAGAGAAAACATCAACACAAAAATAACCATATCACAATGGCAGCACTGAACACATACCTATCAATAGTTACACTGAATGTGAATGGACTGAATGCTCCAGTAAAGAGACATCAAGTGACATCTTGGATCAAAAGACAAGACCCATGCATACGTTATCTACAAGAAACTCACTTGAGACTTAAAGAGAGGAACAAACTGAAAATTCCAGGATGGAAGAATATATATAAAGCTAACAAGGAACAAAGAGCAGGTGTGGCAATTCTAATCTCAGACAAAATCAATTTTTAATGTAAAATCCACCATCGTGGACAAAGATGGACACTATTTATTGCTGATAGGTTCAGTACACAACCAAGAAGTAACTATATTAAATATTTATGCATCTAATATCAGAGCACCTAAATACACTCAAGAAGCACTGACTACACTCAAAAAAGAGTTAGATTACTCCACAATAGTAGTGGCAGACTTCAACACTACATTCTCAATACTGGACAGATCATCCAGAGAAAAAGCTCAATAAAGATACAGAAGACCTTATTGCCACAATTAACCAACTAAACCTCATGGACATATACAGAACTTTCTACCCATCTGTGGACAACTACACCTACTTCTCCAGTGCACATGGAACATTCTCCAGAATTGACCATGTGTTAGGGCATAATACAGTTCTCAACAAAATCTGTACCACTGAATTAATGCAAAGCATCTTCTCAGATCATAAAGTCATAAGTCAAAATCAATAGCTGAAAAAACATAGATAGAAAGGGGAACTTATGGAAACTGAACAACATCTTGCTCAAAAAACCATGGGTTATAGATGAAATTAAGGATGAAATAAAGAAATTCATGGATTCCAATGAGAATGAAAACACTTCCTACCAGAACCTATAGCATACAGCCAAAGCAGTGCTCAGAAGTCTGTTTATCTCAATAAATGCATCCATCTGGAAGGAAGAAAGAAACCAAATCAAGGAACTAACCCTACCACTTGAACAAGTAGAGAGAGAACAGCAAAAGAACCCCTCATGCACCAGAAGAAAACAGATCATAAAGATTAGAGCAGAACTAAAAGAATTAGAGAATAGAAGAACAACTGAAAAAACTGAAAACACCAAAAGCTGGTTTTTTGAAAAGATCAACAAAATTGACAAACCATTGGCTAAACTTGCTAAGGAAAAACAGCAAAGGAAACAAATAACCCAAATTAGAAATAAGAGGGGAGTGGTCACAACAGATCCAACAGAATCAAAAATATCATAACAGAATACTATGAAAGACTGTACTCTAATGAATTTGAAAACCTAGAGGAAATGGATAAATTCCTTGATTCATGTCACCTACCAAAATTATCACAAGGTGAAGCAGAACAACTTAATAAATCCATCACAAAGGAAGAGAGTGAAAAAGTCATCAAAAACTGCCAACCAGAAAAAGCCCAGGCCCAGATGGCTTCACCGCAGAATTCTATCAAACTTTTAGAGAAGAGTTATCTCCAATACTGCTCAGACTATTTCACAGTATGGAAAGGGATGGAATACTCCCAAATTCATTCTATGAAGCCACCATAACCGTCATATCAAAGGCAGGGAAAGACCTAACCAAAAAGGAGAACTACAGACTGATATCACTCATGAATCTAGATGCAAAAATCTTCAACAAAGTTCTTGAAATTAGAATACAACTGCCCAGTGCTATCAAAAAAATAATCCCTCAAGACTAAGTTGGATTCCTACCAGAGATGCAAGGTTGGTTCAACATCAGAAAAACAATTAATGTGATCAACCACATAAATATCACAAAAGACAAGAATCACCTGATCTTGTCTATTGATGCAGAAAAGGCATTTGATCAAGTCCAACACACATTCACGCTAAATACTGTAAGAAAAATAGGAATAGACGGCAAATTGCTCAAAGCAATAAGGGCCATTTCTACAAAGCCAACAGCGTATATCATCCTGAATGGAGAGAGATTGCAACAGTTTCCCTTGAGATCAGGAACTAGACAAGGATGCCCACTCTCACCTCTTCTATTCAGCATTTTACTAGAAGTTCTAGCCAGAGCAATGAGACAAGACCAAAGAATAAAGGGCATCTGCATCAGCAAAGAAGAAATAAAAATCTCCCTATTTGCAGATGATATGATTGTATATGCAGAGAATCCCAAAGAATCCATAAGGAAACTACACAAGCTGATAGAAGAGTTCAGCAAATTCTCAGGATACAAGATATACATAAGTAAATCAGTAGGATTCCTTTATAGCAACAATGAGATTATTAAGGAAGAAATCACCAAGTCAATTCCATTTTCTACAGCCCCTAAGAAGATAAAGTACCTAGGAATAAATGTAACCAGAGAAATAACAGACCTTTACAAAGAGAACTGCAAGACCTTACTACAAGAAACTAAGAGACTTACATAAATGGAGAAACCTACCCTGTGCATGGATAGGAAGAGTTAACATTGTGAAAATGTCTGTTTCACCCAAAGGAATGTACTTATATAGTACAATCCCAATACAAGTTTCAGTGACATTTTTTAATGAAATGGAGGAGCAAATTACCAACTTTGTCTGGAAAGGGAAGAAGCCTCAAATAAATAAAGTATTACTAAAGAAGAAGAACACACTGGGAGGCCTCTCATTACCTGACCTTGGAACCTATTACACTGCCACAGTGGTCAAAACACCCTGGTACTGATACAAAAACAGACAGACAGATCAGTGAAAGAGAACTGAGACCCCAGAGATGACATCATCTGCCTATGAACAGTTGATATGCAACAAAGCCCCTAAGACATTAAACTGGTTGAAAACAATTTCATCAACAAATGGTGCTGGCAAAATTGGATATCCATCTGCACTGAAATAAAACAAGACCCATATCTCACACCTTATATAAAAACCAACTCCAACTGGATAAAAGAACTAAATATCAAATCTAAAATGATAAAGCTCATCCAAGAAAAAATAGGAACAATGGAAGGTTAAATACACAATGTAGACAGAGTTCAAAATCTGTGAAACAAACTACAATCATCAGAAGAGAAAATAATTAAATGTGAACTACTAAGAATCAATCATTTTTGCTCATCCAAAGACTTTATTAATAGAATGAAAGGCCACCTACAGAATGGGAAAAAATATTTGGCAACTCTATGTCAGATCGACGCCTGATCTCCATAATCTATAAGGTACTACAAAATACCAATAAGAAAAAGAGAAATCATCCAATTAAGCAATGGGCAAAGGAGATGGACAGACATTTCACTAAAGAGGAGATCCAGGCAGCCAAAAAACACATGTGGACATGTTCACGATCATTAGCTATTAAAGAAATTGAAATCAAAATGACAATGAGATACCATCTCACCCCAACAAGGTTGGCCATGATCCAAAAAACCCAAACAACAAATGATGGAGAGGCTGTGGGGAAATCAATACTCTCTTACTCTGTTGGTGGGATTGCAACCTCTTTGGAAAGCAATCTGGCACTCCCTTAAAAAAATGGATATAGATATACCATTTGACCTAGCAATTCCACTGCTTGGAATTTATCCTACAGAATCAAGATTATTCACACCAACTGATACATGGATACGAATGTTCATCACAACACAGCCCACAACAGCAAAAAGATGGAATCAACCCACATGGCCAACAACAGAGGAACTGATAGATAAAATAGATATATAGTGAATGGAACACTGTGCAATGATAAAGAGCAATGATAATAGCAGGAAACATCTCTTAGCCTGGTTTCAACTGGAGGACATTATGCGGAGTGAAAGTATTCAGCGACAAAAGGACAAATATTGTATGAGACCCCTATAAGAACTTCAAAACAGACTCATGCGTAGAACAAAAGACTCCTTGATGGCTGTAGGGGTGGGGAGAAAGGGAGCGATAGGGGGAGGGTTAGATTCACCAAGCCAAGTGCCGTCGAGTCGGATCCGACGTTAGGTTAGATAGTTAATAAAAATTTGGTTGAGTGAAATCGGTGACAGCACACATTAGAAAGAAGATTAGTAATAACTCGACTTCAAGACAATTCGAGTACTCCTTCCATCTTAACCCAATATTGCAAGGACAGAGTATCTCTGATGGGGGGCCAGGGACCATGCTCTCAGGCAAAATCGAGGCCAGTTGGCTCAGCAAGTGTTTTGCTAATGAGGACTCCCTGCACTCCTCATCGGTGAGTGGCATCTGGGGTCTTACATGCTGCCAAGCTGCCATCTGAGGGTACAACAAATGGTCTCAACTCAACAGGAACGGATGGTCACTGAGGACAAGAATGACATGGGGAAAAGAGAATCCAGAAGACAGAGAGACCCGTAGGAGTGGGTCTCTACATCAACTCGTGACCAGAAAAACTGGATGGTGCCCAGCCACCACCCGTGTTAGCCACGATGGAGCTCACAAAGTTGAGTCTCACTGGCAACAAGTGAGTAAATAGGGGTGCACCCTGAGATCTCCAATAAAAGGCCGCAATTGATGGTCTGGGGGCTTCGAGCATGGCCCCTGGTCCTGATGCCGCCCCTCTTCATAAATCATAATGGAGATCAACTTTTCGGAAACGAATGGATTGGACTTGGCAACACAGAGTAACCATATCGTGCGGGCACTTTATGACTCTATGCATCTATAGGATGTCATCTTCCTGATCTCTTACTGGAGGCAGGGGAGAGGATAGAGAGGAGGGGATAAGAGACTGTTAGGAGGATATGATATGTATAGAACACAGAGGAAGAATGTGCTGTTACCGGGCAGGGAGAGCAACAGGAGCTGCACACAGGTGGGCAAGCAAATTTATATGGGAATGTACATTTTCACTCAGTGATAATAACAAAAAGACGATCACCTAGGGCACATAAAGGAACTATCAATGCCTTGTCTATTTCCTGAATCACTCAATTAGAGTCTCCAGGGACGGACCCATGACCATTTTTAAACTTTACAAAGCTGACCAGGTGATTCTAATGCACACCAATGATTGAGAACCACTCCACAACAGTATGGTGCCCTATGAGGCCATTAAGACAACTAGCAAGTCAGGTCACGAATGCTTAAATTCCCATTATGATTTCCTCATGAAGGAGATTAAGGGAGACAGGGCTGGAAACCATTTCTCTCCCTGCTGAGAACTTACATTTCTGACAACTTCCCTGCTGAGACTTTGCCTTTCTATTCTAGATGTACTGAATCATAATCTACATTTGGACAAGATCCGCAGGTGATTATTATATATAACTTCCTGGGAACCTGTTAGAAATGCAAATTCTCACTTGGGGTTTTAAATCCAATGAAGTGGCTGAAAGCCCTAAAGGTAAAGGATGAAAGGAAAAAGCTGGCTCCATACAGATCCATCCTTCTTTCCCTCTCTTCAACTGGAGGAATAAAACAAAAACAAGCAAATGAAAAAAATCACTATCTGGCATATACACCTTACTGGTAAGACAACCTTCTACTGTATCCTGGCACAGTATTTTTTCAGTGGTCACTATTTACCTAACTCTCACCTTCCTGTTCAACTACAGAAGGTGTGAAACAATGCTCTGAAATAAGACATTGGCATTTTGTCAAAAACGGGGTCAATTCAATACACTAGGCCAATATAAACCAGTTGCTATTGTGTCAAGTGAAACTCATGGCAACCACATGTGTTTCAGGGTAGACCTGCACTCCAGAGGATTGTCAATGGCTATGACCTTTTAACAGCAGATTGCCAGACCTTTCTTCAAAGGCAATTCTGGATGGGTTCAAACCTTTATCCTGTCCGGTGGTAGCCAAGTGCTTCAACGTCTGTGCCACCCAGGGACTCCAGGCTTTTGTAGTGGATTATTTTTAGTAGTTACATTGTAGGGAATACAGAAAGTGAGAAAACACTGCTTTTTTGTGAACTGGAAAGTGAGTTGGAACTTACCTCGTGCATACCTAGCCACAGGTGCATTTCAAGAAGCAATCACAGTTCTGTGCCTATGTAGCTCCCTCAGCTGGGTAAAAGACAGGAGGACCCTCTCAGAGTAATACACTGGATTTATTTTACCCATAATCATTGATTTTCCTAAAAGAGGCACTCCATAAATACTCTGAGGGTCAGTTCTACCCTGGTCCCTAGGGTCGCCATGAGTCGGATCTGACTTGACGGCACTTGGCTTTGGCATATCTAATTGGATGGATACAAGAGAATCATGATGCTGTTATTGAGCACAAGAGACATGGATTGCCTGAGCTTGAAATTTTAAGTTTCACAACATTGTGCCAGGATTTTCTGTTGGTGGTAGGGAAACTGAGGTTTTACCTGCTTTGGTAAAATTTTTCTGCCATTTTCTCCTGTCTAAAGACAGTGGAAACTAAATTGCTTTGTTGACTTTCCTTTGCAGGGGTGGCACCCTTGAATGAAACAAAGAAAACACAAAACTTGTGAGTCCTGTCAAGAAAACAGTAACTTACTTGTTCAGAAGACCACAGGTGGAAGCCCTGTCCAGGGTACTACGAGTTCAACATGGTTGAAAGTAAAGAGATAGATGATGGATGGATGCGTGTACGGATGCATGGACGCACGCAAGGATGGATGGATAAATGAAAGCAATGACACTGAGACTCCTTTGGTTTAGAATTTGGCTCCATCAAACCTAAACTGGCTCAAGTTTTCCACCTTTCAGACCTGAAAGAAAAGATTGTCTAATCGTATGTACAGTGCAACATGAGAATTCTTTAATTTGACGATAACCTTTTCCCTGCTCCCTTACTGGCTCTTAAGAGTAAACTAAAAGAATGCGGAGCTTACAGATCATATGGATTCACTGAAGTAAGTTCCATAGGATTTGTATCTCTGGAACTAGTGGACATCTCACTTGAAGCACTTGTTATGTTAGCAAGTAGAGTGACCATAGATCTTGTCAAAATCATGCAGTCTAGACTTTTTAACCTAATCTTACCCACAACTGGAGTAAAGTAACCAATCTAGTGCATCTTCCCCTGAGAAAAACTTCATACAAATCCTCCTCTCAGAATCCTAATAAAGGTCTGCATTAACCAAGTTGGACTTTGTCCTTGTCTGATCCTGCACCCATATAAATGTTAAGGACAAAATATAAAACATCTTTGAACTGAGAGTTAAATAGTTGCTCAAGTGGCCTCTCAATAAATTCAGTCAGCATTTAATAGTATAGAAAATTAGAAATAGATAGGTATGTAAATTTGATATGTTTTCTTGAGCCACTTTTTTTAGCTTTGACAACAGGGTCTTTCTTTCCAGCACTTTCAAATTCAGTGCAGATAGGACATTGGAAACAAGACTATCATCCCTGATCTACATGTGACACCATTAGCATAATTTTTCACATAGCATTTTTTTAACCTACAGGCAATTACCACTCAAAACCAAACCACTATGAAGAAATCTAAACATTCAATCCATAAAGGTAGATCACTATGTCATGATATGGAAAGGTTCCCAGAAATGACAATGTGGGAGTGTGTGTGGTGGTTGTGGTAGGGGGCTGATAAACACCATGACTCAGGGAAAGGGTGCTATGCACCATAACTGTATCAGTACTACTGTATATAGAACCCAGCCCTGGTGATGCAGTGGTTAAGAGCTTGGCTGATAACCAAAACCTGCTCCTTGGAAATCCAGTGGGGGAAGTTCTACTCTGTCCTTTAGGGTTGCTGTGAGTCAGAATCAACCATACTGAGTTTCAATCTGGTACAAAGAAGAAGGCTTAGAGAGGCAAGCAGAGACTTTACCCCTACCCCATGATAGCTCTGCTAGGGGTCTTGATGTGACTAACTGAAGTATTATCAAGTGGGGTTAAGGAGGTTCTGGAACTTTCCCTCCTCCACCATACCGGCCACACCAGATTTGGTGTGCTCCCAAACAGAGTCAAGTTTTCACGGCTGTTTCATATAGGTGGGCTCCAGATCCATCTTCCCTTTCTCTCCAGCCACAAGCTACTTATACATCTCCATAGATAGAAAGTAGTGACAGTGGACTCTGAGGCTAAGGAGAACTTGAGACTACACACAAAGAGAGTCAGTGAGGACGATTACCACCACCAGTCAATCAATTAGAACATATGAACTCTCTCCCCCAACTAAACAAAGAAACCAACAATTGCAGCAGAACACACAAATCTCTCCTTGCTTTCAAACCCTCTTCCTGTTACCACTCCATTGCTCTGCTCTTCGTTAAAGCAAAAACAAGAGATATCTCTATTCACTGAGTTTACATCCTCACTTCTTATTCTCAGGAACGATTTTAAACCAGGCTTCTAAACCAAACTGCTTCCAAACCACAACATCAAAGCTGCTTTGCAAGCCAGCGAGAGATGATTTGACGTCACAGCATCATCAAACGTAGTTGGCCACTCCTTTCTTTCTTGAATAATTTTATCACTTGCCTTTGGGAATCCCACACTCCCCTAATTTTCCACCTATCTTATAGGCTGTTCCTTCTCAGTCTCCTTTGCCGGAACTCTCACCTTCCTCTGCTTTTGAAACGTTGTAGCACCCCAGGGCTCTGTCTTTGTCCCTCTCCTTTGTCTCAAATAATTTCCTAGACCATCTCTATCAAAAAGAAATGTTCACAGGAGCCAAAAATACAAGCTGCATATGTAACCTTGAAATTTCTAGTAGGCAGTTAAAGAAATTTTTTTAAAAAGTAACAGGTGCAATTATACTCAATAATGTATTTTGTCCAGCACAGTGTATGCCATATATTAGCATTTTGACATGTAATCAAGGATAAAAAATAGTACTAATGGGATAATTTACACTTTTTGTCACATGAAGTCTTTGAATACCAGTGTGTATTTTATCCTTACACTATATCTCAATTCAGACCAGCCGAATGTAGCCTGTGGCTACACTGTCCTAGAGGATTTCATTCAGGCCACACATACCATCTATACACTCTGGACTAAAAAAAATTCTATTGCCTTGATCTCCATATTCCTATAACCAAATGCCTAGTGAAAGCCTGCATTTACCAGTGCATACTGAACTCTTTGGAAACCCTGGTGGCATAGTGGTTGAGTGCTACATCTGTGGTATGCTCTTCTCCAACACCATCATTCAAAGGCATCAATTCTTCTGTCTTTTTTGTTGTCCAGCTTTGGCATGAATATGACGCAATTGAAAATATCAGGGCTTAGGTCAGGCGAGCTTTAGCCTTCAGGGTCACATCTTTACTTTTGCATACTTTAGAGATACTTTGTAGCAGATTTCCCAAAACAATGGGTCTTTGGATTTCTTGACCACCACATCCATGGGCACTAAGTGTGGACCTAAGTAAAATGAAATCCTTGACAAGCTCAATCCTTTCTATATTTATGACAATGTTGTTTACTGATGCAGTTGAGAAGATTTTTGTTTTCTTGATGTTGGGTGTAATCCATACTGAAGGCTGTGGTCCCTCATCATCTGGTCGATGCATTATTTTTTCTTAAAAACATCTTCAGTGAAAACTACTGTCACCTCCTTGGCATCTCATAAAAAAACCTACAATTTTCTTTCTAATATACCAATCTGATTATGAGCCTGCCCAGCTGAAACTGGGTCAGCAACTTCCTCTGTGTGAAAGAAAAATTGCCAATGGTCAAGGCCCGCTGAAATCTGGTACTCCTTGTCCCGTTCCAGTCTCCCAGAAGAGCACCCCCACTCACACCCCCATGCTGTAGCTTCCCAGAACATCACGAAGTATTCCTCAAACACAGGATATTCTTTGACAGTCTCTGTGTTCTGTACAAACTGTCCTCCTGGCCTGAAACGCTGCCACCGTTCACGCATCCTTGAAATCTTACATATTTCTTAAAGGATACCACCTGCCTCGATGTTTTCAGTCCTTTGCACACACCTGCGTCATAGCCGATATCATTTAGAGCACAGTGACCACACTGTAGCTATCTAGCTATTGCCAACATCTAGCACATACCAGACATACAGAAGATGCCTATTACCTGTTTTTATGGCTTGATCAATGCAGGATTTGGAGGAGGGGAGTCACAGTGGACAAATAGGGGTCATTAAGGCAAGCGACTTCCTTTCCTAAACAGACAGGGACAGTTTCAGACCCACTTTCTGTTAAGGACCCCTCTGGGTGAAGTCCCATAAAACAATTGGCAAACCAAGTAGGGAAAGAGGAAATATAAATTTTTAGACCCAGCAAATGATGAAAGGCTTTCAGAATAACTTCCGGCGTACATAACCAATCACATCAGAGGGGTTATCAGGAAGTCTGGCCAGACAGAGACATAGACATTCACTGCTTACTCACTCTCTCTTAAGGCCAATCCAGATGCTGAGACCCCAAAGCTACCTCTTCTTCTCAGACAGACTGATTTGAGGGCCCAGCAAAGATTCTAGGGGGAAAAAGAGAAAGAACCAAGGGAAAAAGTCTTGTCTTCCAAGGTTGCTGAAATTGTTTTACCACAGCCTAATCCAGTTTCAAAGCCAATGAAAACTTTGCTTGACAGCTCTCGTGCTTTCCCAGGATGGGGAATATCAAGAGAAAGCAGCTGGCCTCTTGTTTTTCTTTTCCATGTAATGTAATACCATAGAAGCTCCAGAAAGAAGTGAATCAATCCTAAGTTGGCTCCTAAGATTGACACCTTCTGGTGGATATGCTCTGTAAAGCCCTTCCCCTTGAGTTTCAGTGGGCCTGACTTAAGCAGTTAAGCCCTTATAAAAGAGGTTCTAAACGTCAGACATGGAAGAAGGCAGAGAGATTTGAAGCTGGAGCAAATGCTCTCTCGTCTGGCCTTGAAGGAGCAAACTGCCATGTTGTAAAGAGGGGATCATGCCAGGGCATGGCACCTGACTCTCGTAGCTGAGCAGAACCCTTGATTGACAGCCATTAGGAAGACAGGGATCAAACAGTACCGAAGCTATGTCCAGTCTCTGGAAACAGAGAGATAATATACTTACATTGTTATAAGTCCCTGAGTTTTTGGCAACTTGTTACACAGAAATAGAAAAGGAACATAGTGTCCTGCAGGACCCATCGCTGACTGAGAAGGAAGACAAGCGTGGGTTAAGTTTGGGGCCCTGTGCAATGAATCACAGAACTGTGCGCTGGAGCCCATGGTGGGAGTATGTTCATCCTCTCTCCCCTCTGCCTTCCACAAACACTTCTTTATGGACAGTGTCTCAGGCCACCCTCTCAAGATGTTTGCTCACTGGACAGGCTAGACCCTGCCACCCTGCCAACCTATTGGAACAAGCAAAAGTCCCTTGAAGCCTCACCATGTTTGAGATCACTTTCCTCACCCTCAAAAAAATGTCCTCAACCCTTTGTGAACCATGTCTACACTCTGTGCTTTCATCCAGGAGTGTGTGTATTGGCCAATCAGTAGGTAAAGAGCCTTGCATTGATCAGTCAAGGCCTGCGTGGAGAGATGGTAGCAACTGCCCCTTCCTTGAAACTGCTCAGCTAGATCTGTAAGTATCTGAGGTCAGAATAACAACTCATTAAGGAACCTGAGCTCTCCATGTAAAAGAAAATACCAGAAAGGATCCCCCATCACCTTATTTAATTTCAAAATAAGCTGAACTCCAGAGATGGGTCTGTGCAGATGCCCCTTTCTACTCCACTCTACTCCACTCACGAGGTTGGTCATCAAAGATACACGTCATCAAAGATACATCTGCCCCACAGATTACACAAGGGGCTCCCATAGCCCCTCTCTATGAGCCCACCAGTAGGCAGGGCGGCAGTGGTGTGAACAGTCATTCCACTGACTGGCAGAGTTCATTTGCAGTGGTAGGTGTTTGATACCAAGTTCCATTCAGCATCCAACTTACCTATTGCTGTGAAATCACTTTTGACACTTGGTGACCTCCTGTGTTACAGAGTAGAACTGTGCTCCTTAGGCTTTTCAAGGCTGTGGTGTTTGCAAACAGATTGACAGGCCTGTCTTCCTAGGCACCCCTGCATGGATTTGAACCACCAATGTGTGCAGTTAGTAGTCAAATGCTTAACCATTTGTACCACCCAGGGACTAGGACCAAACCACGTCTGTGCAAAAATCAGGGCTTTCTGCAGTAGACAGCATGACCGACATTTTCCCAACAGAAAGCCAAGAACAAAAGCAGCCTTGAGGAGAGGGCCCAATTAAAATGAATAAATAGATAAAACCGGTTGCTGTTAAGTCAATCACGACTCATTACAGCCCCCTGTGTTGCAGAGTCCAATTCCGCTTGATAGGGTTTTCAAAACAGTAATGCTTCAGAAGCAGATCACCAGGACTTTGTTTCTCCAGAATCAAGCAGCTTGATGTAGATGTCTGGGTGATTGCTGGGCAGAATACAACTTTCAAAGGTAATAAGCCATCAGGATTCCTGAAATTCCCCTCTGGGTCCCCCAGTTAAGAGTACCTGAGCTTGGGACTGGACTGGGAAGACTGTCGTCGGCATTGAGCTTCCCTGTAGAGACACAGGGCAGATGTAGAGCTTTACAGTTTCTTGCTGATGTTGGGCTACAAGAGGGTTTCCCAGCCTCAGCACCCTGGGCATTTTGAGCACAGTCATTGTTGGTTGTAGAGCCTGTTCTATGCATCGTAACGTGTAAAGCAGCATCTCTTGTGTCTATCCACAAAATACCAGTATTTTTTTGAAAAATTAGCAGTGACTGAGCAAGTAATGAAGGCTGATGCAGTTTCTGGGGAAAGATTGTCTTCTTCCACTGGCAAGAGCTGGAGGATCAGACTCACACCAGGATCTTTGTAAAAAAAAAAAAAAGTTGCTGTCAAGTTGACTGTAACTCATTGTAACTCCCTGTGTGTCTGAATAGAACTGTGCTCTAAAACATTTTCAGTGGCTGATCTTTTCAGAAGGAAACACCAGTCCTTTCTTCCAATGCACCCCTGGGCAGACTTGAACTGCCAATCTTTCAGTTAGCAGCTGAGTGCATTAACTATCTGCACGATCCAGGAACCACACTGTAAATGGGTCCCTAAAGACTCTGTGGGAGATCACTTTTTCTCTGCTGTACCAAGAGCAGTGGCCCTGGAGTAAGAAAACGTCAAATCCAGGCATTGGTAGACTCCCACTGGTCACCTGTCCTCCTTGCAACAGTTAAGATTTTACCACTGAGTGGGCTTCCGGGGTTCCAGTTAACCTCTCCAAAGCATCCTCTAGCAATCACCTCTGTAATGACAAGGGCAGCCCCCAGAAAGGGGGAGGGGCTCTCAGCTGCATTTTAATCTCAGCCAGCAGAGAGCCAGGATCACAAAGGGCATTTTACACTTACAGATATCCAGATGCAGTCTGGGTGGTCAGGCACTGCCCACACAGATTCTGCAGAGAAATTTCCAGAGGGATCTGAGTCCCAAATAATGAGCTGCTGGAGAACAAGGCTGTTTTGGCATTTCTGCCAAACTAATGGTCTACGCAGATGGATTCTCCTAGGAAAACACTCACTTTTCCTGATCCCTTTAGACATGGCTGCAAGTGAAGAAATGGGCTCTCCTTCTCCAGGAAAGAGCTGCTGCTACGCACTCCAACCTGAAACTGCTTCTCAGGTTCTTCAAAGAGAATGTTCCCATAGACACTGAAAAAGGAGGAGAAGCCTGTCCTATGGGCCTTGTGGGCTGTGCCAGACTTTAGCCAACCTTTAAACTTGAAAACCAAGATGCCAACAGTGTAAGGGCTACTATACCCGGAGATTTACATGCCTGCCTCCAAAGGATCATATCTAGAGCTAGGAAATGGACAGGGTCTGTCCACTTGCTATGTAAGCCTTCAAAGGTTGAGATTTCCATTCTATTATTGCAGCAAATACATACATAACAAAGCATTCGCTATTTCAATATTCTTCACACTTAAAATGCAGTGACGTTAATCACAATCACCATGTGGTGCAACCATCACCACTACTCATTTCCAGATTTTTCCATTACAATTCAGAGGAACTCAGGGTCTGCTAAGCAGTGAGTCCCCCTGTCCTTCCCACCCCTGATAACCACTAATACACCTCAGCCTCTGTACAAAACTTGCTTACTCTAGATATACCAAGTAAGTGGGATTCCATTTCCTTTTGTGGATCATAAACATTCAGTGGGGTTTCTGCCTTTTAAAAGGATTCCATTATCTACATACGATTCTTTGAACCTCCAGAAAACATTTACCGTGCAGATTCTTGGCCTAAGACATGTGTCCCTTGTAATGTACTCCAGAAGCAAACACAAAACCAAGCAAGCTACGTGGAGTTAACATCCATACTAAGCACCCACTATGTGACAGGCATGATGCTAAGTGATTTCCATAGATCAAATAAAGAGCTGCAGGCAAGCTGACCCCAATTCATGGTGACCCAGTGTGTATCAGAACGGAACCATGCTCCATGTAGAGTTTTCAGTGGCTGATGTTTCAGAAGCAGATTGCGGTTCCACTTCTGAGTCGACTCGAACCTATAACCCTTCAGTTTGCAGTCAAGAACCTTAACTGTTTGTACCACTCAGGGACTCTGTCTCTATGGTCCTACCTTACCTAATCTCACAACAATGACTTCATTAAATAAATCTTCAGAACGTACCCATTCCACAGAGCAGGAGATTAAATTTCAGCGAGGTTAAGCAATTTGCCTTAGGTCGGTAAACAAAGCCAGGTTTCCAACCCAATTGGTCTGGCTCCAGTTGCACATTCCAAACCACCACAGGGCACCCAGTGGAGGGACTACCCTAGTATCTTGGTCTTCAGCAGAGTTGCACATCAGATAGAAGGGATTAGGATGGGACTGCCGACAACATGTTTCACCACAACGCACATCCCCCCAGTTGTGTTCAGCCCTGCCTCCTCTTCTGTCACCTCAATCACTAAGCTACTCCCTTCACCTCCTGTGGTGATGTGTCCTCCCCATAATCATTCAGAAGCACTGCTTCCCTCCCCCTGGCATCTCAGACAGATTCATCAGGTTTGGGTGTTCAGGTGGGCCACGCCCCCAAAACAATCACAGTCATCAGGAAGATTAGAAAGTTAACAGCTTCTAGGTCAGATGGGTGCCATGCCTATGGGGGGAGAAGCATGCCAGCTGGTGCCTAAACAGGTTTGTGTTCCCAAGCAAGAATTCTCCCATGTGGGGCTCATTAGTGATAAATCCACTTTTAAAGATAAGCTCAGCCAAGGAAATGGTGAAGAATGAAATCCTTTGTAAAGAGAAGAGAGGTCACCCCATTATCCATTAAAAACCATCAAGGGGGCAGCCCTCACTAAGGGTGATAAGCTGTCCAGCCAGCCCTCCTCTGGACTCCAAGTGCCCTGCAAATGCAAGGGCAGACAGGTCATAGCTGAAAGAGTTGGTGTAGAACCAGGAGGTGAAGACCCAGGTCCAGCTAACCAAGGAGCACAGACACCCACACGTGTAGTGGCTCCCACATGCATGCATGTCCACTACACCCTCACATGCACCCTTGCCAACAGGGTCCAGAATGGGGCAGCACTGGAGGGGGTGCCAGGAGCTTTGCCTTCTGTCCCTCTGGGAAGGGAGGGGGACAGGAATGACACATGCCTTCTCTACCAATTCTCACTTGCCCACAAGGAAAGGCAGCGAGATAAGGAAAGGGGAGGAGGTGAGGGGCTTGCAGACCCCCGGCCAACCCACGTAGATGAGCAGAGCAGGGTTCGGCAAAGCCAGGTGCCCAGGTATGTCCGCACCTAACCCTATTACCTTACCAGGAGAGAGGCACAAAGGACACAGCCAGCCAAATCAAGAGAGGCTGACCAAGCAGCTCTCCCCGGGACTGGAGTGCATGCTGAGGGCTCCTCACTCCCCACTCTCTGTTCCCCCAGGACACTGAGCACCCCTTCCCAACTAGCCTCCCTCCAAGTCAAGGGGGTGAAGGGCCCCCAGTCAGCGAGGTCCTGGAAGAAGCAGGAAGTCAGCACTACATAAACATAAACTACATAAACAAGCCAGCACTACACAAACACTAGACACTTAGTTGCCTAGAAGGTCCCCTCACAGCTGTCACCATCTCTTGGTCAGGAATTGGGACCCAATTATCAGCTTCCACCTGAGCCATGGCAGAAACATCGCTTGCACCCCAACCACAGCCCCCTCCCCTGCCTGTGCCCCCCTTACATCGGTGCCATAGCCACATGTCTGGGTTGGTGTCCTCTGTGCCCAGACGTGGCGCGTTCCCACCTTCCTTCTCCTGCAGCCCCAGCCTCAACCTCTTGCTCCTCCCGCCGCGACCTCGGGGCTGGCCCGCTTCTTCCAGGTTGCTCGAGAGGCTGTCCACGGCCCTCAGTTGTGGCTGCACTTAGGGCTCAGAAGGGATAGCTCGCCGAATCCACCAGTAGCCTCCATATGCATCTGCAGGCAGGCTCTGATCAGCTCTGTGGGGCTCAGGTGCTGTCCTGCTCTTCTCGCTGTTCTCTGCTGCCCCCTACTGCCGGCGGGCGCGCATCGCGGACACGCCTGAAGGAGGCCAGCAGGCATCTCTCCTAGGAGCCAAAGGGTATTTCACTCCTGCAGAGGGCTGGGCTCACTGGGGCTGAGGACCCAATCCAGGTCTCCTTCCTGTGGCCTCCCCACTCAGAACGGTGGGAGGGAAGACAAGGTGACAAGAGACAGACAGAATTCCAAAGCCCTGGCAGTGTGGCCATCAGCCGTGTTCACCCTGGTCTCTGGTGCTATTCTGCATCTTGAGTTATCTGGAATAATGTTAGTGGTTGTTAGGTGCCATCGTCATCATGGCTCTGACTCCTAATGACCTCCTGTGGTCCTGACCATCCTCACAATCACTGCTATGCTTCAGCCCATGGCTGTAGCCACTGTGTCAGTCCACGTCTTTGAGGGTCTCTCTTTTTTACGGACCCTCTGCTTTACCAGGTTTGATGGCCTCCTCCAGGACTTGATCTCTCCTGATGATTTGTCCAGACGAAGTGAGCCATCCTTGTTTCTAAGGAGAATTCTGGCTGTACTTCTTCCAAGACAGCTTTGTTTGTTTCAGAAAACAGAAGGTGTTCACATCACGTACAGGATTTGGTCTGGATACAGTCTTCCCAGTGCAAAGGCTTTCCAGAAGTATGCTTGCCTACCAGTACATGGAGTGGGTCCCAGCTGCACCCCTGGCATCACCATGGCTCTGCGTCCTGGGCTGTGAGACAAACAGAGCCACGAGGTGCTTTCTGGGCACATCAGTGTTCTACCCAGCCCAGGGTAGACTGAGGGGGCCCCATCAGGCTGCTGGGACCTCTCAGAGATGAAGGGAGGCAGGCAGGCAGAGACTGTGTCCTCTGGACTCCTGCTCTAGGCTTTTGGGCTCCTTGAAATTCCCGGTTCTGTGCTGAGACCACAGTGCAACTGCTTGATGAACTACTTCCTTCACCAAGCTTCTAGGGCCAATAACTGTCTCTGCCTTGTCCACTGTATTGTCCTCAACAGCTGGAACGTGGGTGGCACATAGTGGACGACCAAGAGATATCTAATGATAAGGAAATGCTCTGATCTGATCCAGGTTTCTCTGCATCCCACATCTTCCTCTCTCCTCCATCTTTTCCTTCCCCCCATGACAAATAATTTCAGCAATACACGTGTATGCTTGAAGGCACTCTCGTATTACTTTCCACATATTAACTTTTCTGAATCTCACTGTGGCCCTGTGGGGTGGGTACTATTGCGACCTGATTAGAGGAGAAGACAAAGTCACAGTCGGGTTAGTAATATTCCCAAGGCACATATGTGTAGTGCCAGTGTTGGCATTCAAGCTAAAGCTCCATGAATCATCCTGAGGTCTCAGGAAGGAAAGCCTAATTCAGAATTCTTGTCTTCATCTGTCGAGCCCAACTTAACTCCAAGATCATGGTTAAAGCTTGCTCCTTGCAGCACTGGAAACTAAGCAACAAAAACAAAGAGGACTGGGAGCCTTCAGACGTTGCAGGGTGGCTGGCATGTAACTTGGATGGCCTTTATGCCAACATGTATCCATTGGCTACTGACCCATCTTTCTCCTCTTCTGTAGGGCAAATGCTGCCATGGGCAGCTTCCCTTTTGATTCCCCATTGCTTTCCTCAGTGCCAAGCCATCAGACAGAGCTCAACACTATAGCTGCTTAATGAATGGATTTTGCAACAAAGATTGCCTATACTTGCCATCTCTGTAAAGTCAAGAGATGTGGCTGTGAGATTTTAATTCACTCGGTGTTGCAAGAAAGAGCTGTGAGTTTGCCAAGCCAATGGGACTAGATCTCCGAGGGATCGCTCCCCGACTTCCAGGCAGGATGGCTTACATCGTGTAGTCAAGGTCATAGAATGGCCAGAATGAGAGGAGACCTTTTTTACCTTCACCAGGGGAATATCTGAGTTCACTTTGTTGTCACTGTTAGCAGCTGTCGAATCAGTGCCTGACTCTTGACTAAACGAAAAGCTGGTGAACCTGCACCATCTGCCTGACGAGTTGCAGGTAAGACCATTGTGAACTGTAGAGTTTTCACTGGCTGATTTTCACAAACAGTTTGCCAGGCCTTTCTGCCTACTCTGTCTTGGTCTGGAAGCTCTGCTATTCAGCATCCCAGCAACAAGTGAGCCTACACTAGCCGACAAGTAGACCCTCAACTCCCTTGAGGTGCACACTGGCTGAAAACTGAATCCTAGTCTCCCACATGAAGGGTGAGAATTCCCCCACTGAACCACTACTGCCCCTTGTAAGTTGCCGTGGAGTCCATAAAATTGGAGCAGTCTCGGCTGACATGGGAGTGTCCAGAGAAAGAAGGCAAGGCTCCATTTCTATCGGTTTGAGAACAGAATTCTCACCACTCAGGTGTGGAACTCAGCAATCATGCAAACGGCTAAGATGATGACAAGGGCTGTGGGGACAGTTTGAAGGATGACCCTGGAACCAGTTGTAAGGGAGCTGTATTTGCTCTGCTTGGAAAACAGGTAGGAGCTGCCTTCTTCCCATTCTGGGGATCACGGCAAAGAAGGGAAACAGAGGCAGCGGATGTGACAGAGTAAGTGGCCTCGAGGGCCTGAAGCCCCTGAGGATTTCACAGTAAGTGCAGTAGGAGGCCCCACATGACCCGTGACCCTGCAGGAAGACCAAGCAGGGCCTCTGCTCCTACTACTGAGGTGCAGTAACAGTTCTCCTGTGTCTGCCCAGAAGCTTAGGACAGTGAAACTAATCCCTCTGAATGCCCAGTTCTTATGATCAGGTCTTGGAAAGAGATAGCAGGAGCTAATCTCTCATTACTTCTGATGATACATCAGGCACTGTACCAGGTCTAAAAGGCAGCTCCCATCCACAAGATTCTAGCCACAGTGGACTTCTTTCCCTTCTGCAAATTCCCCAAAGCCTCACCTACCACAGGTAGTTTGGATGAGTTCTTCCTTCTAACTCCTAACTTCCACATACACACCCAACTATGCACAGCTGACTCCCTCTCTTCTACCAACCTCTTCCCAAAAGCCACTTCCTCTGAGGTATCCTCCCCGTTCATCCAAAAGAAAGGAGGTCCTTGCCACTATTCTCCCATCGGCTCTTGGTGTTGTTGGGTGCTAGTGAGTGTGTTTCGAATCATAAAGGCCCCACACAACAGAGTGGACATGATCCATTTGCTGAGCTAGAGTTTTTACGGAAGCAGACTGCCAAGTCTTTGTGCCGTGGAGCCACTAGCTGAGTTTGAACCACCAATCTTTTTGGCTGTCAGCCAGGTATTTACCTGTTTCTTTCTTCCATATCACTTTATAGCCCAGAAGCCAGGTGGTATCTTGGTTAGGGATGCAGGCTCAGAAGCTAGAGGCCTTAAGGTAATTCCTGTCCCTCCTCCTATTAGCCGTACCTCAGTTTCCCCATCTCTAAAATGAGAGTGTTAGTAATATCTGCCTAACAAGAAAGTGGGATGCCTGGTGCATAGATTTTAAGAGCTACTGCTGCTAATCAAAAAGTTGGCAGTTCGAAGCCAAACAAGCTCCTCCTTGGAAACTCTATGGGGCAAGTCTACTCTGTCCTGTAAGGTTGCTCTGAGTTAAAATCACCTCCACGACACTGGGTTTATGGTTAAATAAGACTGTGAAGTATAGACGAGTTTATACACTTAAAGAACTTGGAAAGTGTCTGGCACAGAGTAAGTGCTGAAAATAAGTGTTAGCTACAAAATCTCAACAACAAAAAGACAAATTACCCAATTAAACAACAGGCAAAGAGTGTGAACAAGCACTTCTCTGTTGAAGACTCATACAGATTCTGTGGAAAAGTCCTGGAGACTGTTGGTGTCCAAGGACGAGGCCCAAGGCAGGACTCTCAAGCATGCCTCCTGAGTGGGATTCCCAGGTAAAATACAGCACACCCAGTTTAACTGGAATTTGCCAGTTCAGGTAAACAACAAACACATAACAAAAACTCCAGGGGGGGGATATCCTTACAGTGTCATTCATTATTTATCCGAAATTCAAAGTTATCTGAATATCCTAGTTTGCTAGCTGAATCTGGCAACCCTAGGACCAGGGCCCACAGGGAGCATGGGACTGTCCTCCCTCTGTGCTCCTGTGCACAAAGGAGGATCCCATCCTTGTTGCAGTTTTCCATTTCTCAGGTCTGAGGAAACTCTTGTTCTCCACCCTCACAGAGCAGAGATTGTCATGCTACCTACCAGGGCTGGCACCTCTCACAGGTGCGTCTCATTCAGGCCAGAACAGGGGCTAGCGGAGGGGACAGAGTCTGATGAAACTGTGGAGCCCTTATGATACACTTTAAGTAAGTTAACTCAGCAGGGTGGCCGATTTACTACTCGGGGGTCTCTGATCTAAGCACAAACCACAACGGAGATTCTCAACTGGCCTCATGCTTTGCCAAAAAGGACTTTCAGAGTGCTGTTTAGGCTGAAGCAAAAATGGACATTCTGCTACCGGAACAGACAGATGAGTCCTGAAGGCAAGAAAAGATTCCCACCAGGAAAGTGGTGAAGAGTTGAAATCGTTTTATGTCCGTGGCCTGGCAAAGCATTTTGTAGTTTCCAGGCTCCGCCAACACATTCATGCAGTGGGTACATGCTACAGCTCCTAAACAAAATGATTGTGGCTCAACCTCACCAGGAGCTCCTTGGAAACTCTCTGGGGGAGTTTTTACTCTGTCTTACAGGGCCACTATGAGCTGGAAACCACAGGACAGCAGTGCATTGTTTTGTTTGTCTGTTTTAACACAATAGTTTATAAGATTAAGCACAAAGTGGAGGTTTAAGAACTCAAACTGAGAAAGTAAACATTCAAAACAAGAAAGACTTTATTTTTCAGAGAAAACAAAGAGCAGTAACCACACATCAGAATGTCAGTGGGAGTTCAACAGATTTTCTAGAGAGTGAACTAGAGTCTTGTGTCAGCTAAAAAAGCAGATGAAGTAAAGAGTGGTCTGTTGCTTGTGGCCACGGGGGACAACATGTGCTTGTATACGGTGCTCGCCTGTGCTTGGAGGTGGAAATGCATGAGAAGATGGCAATGATGGAAAACCAACAGGCAGGTGGGCAAAAGCATCTGGACCCTCTTCTCCATTTTCTCTGCTCTAATGTGCTCTAGCTCTCCTTAGGGAATGCAGACAATCAGCGGGAAGTTTTAGAAAGCACTTGAACATCAAAAACTACCTTCTAAAGGAGAAAAGAGACTCAGGCTGCTACTGAAGTTCTGTAAGAAAATCAGTGGTGGGGAGTAGTTGCTGTAATCGAAAGCAGTTTGCCAGGGTAAGCAGGGACTGGATTCAGTTTCATGGGCCTGTGGAGACACGAGGCTGTCATTGGAATCAATTTTCTTCTTCATGATCCACAGGAACTCTTGCTTGTTGACTTCTCCATCTATGTCTCTAGCCGTCTCATCAATCATTTCCTGTGTGGTAGTAAGGAGTTGAGTTAGATGCCTTCAGAAACTCACCAAAAAGATGGCAGAGCAAACAATTTCTGATAGCGCTAAGTGACTGTTCAGTACAGTACCTCGAGGTGCTGTCACAGTGTGAACAAAGCTTGCTTCCTGAAGCATACTGTGGTGCCAGAGTCATCCTTTGTCACACATATCACATGAAAAGAGTGCCAAGATCACCCTGACTGGGGAGTTCCTGAAACCTAGCACAGTAAGTGGAACTACCCACATAAGTGTTTCTTTTATAGGAGGAGGGGTTGAGAGGTTTGTCAGATTATCAAAGGAGAACTTCACAGGGCAACATAGGAACAAGACAACAACCTCTTTCCTTCAAAGAGGTGCTCACAGCAAAGGAAATAAAGGTAACTCGGAGAGCTGAGGTCTGCTTCATGCCTCACAGACCTGAAGCTCCTCATCAGTGACATCTTCGCCCAACTGTTTGCCTGTGTTTCAGATTTGTAAAAGATTTCATCCCAGTTTCACCATCACTGAAGAACTTGAAAGTGTTCAGGATTTCTTCTTTGGTATCTTTCTCAACTTAAAAGGAGAACGTAAGCATGCATGAGTGGAGACTGTTAGATACCCATGCTCCACAGCCGTGATACAGCCCCATCACTCCTTGTTCAATAACCTTACTCAAGCCTGGACCAGGTCCTCTCTTTCTTCTGTTCAGAATTGTTTCCCATTCTGAAGCCAAGGGGGTCCTCTGGGGGGTTCTGGGGGGCTACCTTCTTGGATTCATTCCCTACTCCCTCCACCCCATTCTCTTCACCACATGGTTTTGCTGGTGGCCCAGGCCCTATGTCACAGGAGTTCAAACACCATCCAGGGGAGTAAAAGAGGGGAAACACAAAAAAGGTATTACAGACTCAGAGAGTGGAAAGGAAGCATTAAGGTATGAACCTGAAACAAGCTTTAAACAGATTGTAGTTATAACAATGATCTAACTTGGAGAGAGAGAACAGTAGAAAGTGGCAGCAGTATTACTTTTATTATCTTACAGAGGGTAAAATGACTTCCCCTTGACTCTGGCCTTGAAGAAAGTCAAGTAGAATCTAAACATCCTAACTGTCAGTGTGAAATAGTATTCTATACCAGGTAAAGCCATCAGCTTGTACTGGCTTGACATTAATGAAATAACTTCCCTGTCTAGATTCAAATTAACCTACCACTATGGATAAACAAGATGCTGATGCAATTAGCTAATTCACCGTTTTCTGAGTTGCCACACACAAAAAGTAATCAAAGTTGATTTTCCCTGTACCTTTCTTATCAATGTGGCTTATTCTGTTATCCGTCTCTTCGTTCTTGGGCTCAAAGCCCAAGGCCTTTGAAACCACCTACAATAAAAACAAGAGATTATCCTAATGTGCAGATTCAAGCCTAGCAAGAGCAAAACTGACAGCAGGGACAACATTAAGTGGCGTTTTATACGATAATGTTAAAATGACTGGGAGACGCTAAAATATCCATCTAATTGACGTCTGCAGTCGATTTTGTAACACTTGAGGTAGAAAACAACATCAGGGAAAAATCCCACCTTCATCCTTCCCTGTTCTTTTTGGTAGGAAAAAAGTATAGAGAGGTGTGCAGGTGAAGACAGGGAGAGGATAAAGAAGAGGCAGAGATGGAGAGGAAGGCAGTGCTTGCCCTAAGTGATCCAGTGTGGACGCTGCCATTTCCATCAGGATCAAAGAGTTTGAAAGCCTGACGGATTTGCTGCACGAGCCTTTGAGGGACCACATGCTGGAAAATCAAACTGCTTTCCTGGGAGCTTGATGTCATGCTTGAATTCTGACTGCTGGAGTCCTTAAAACATCAGACGAACATATGAACACACTAGTACACAATACAGTCCATATTTACCCAAGATCATTATATCCATAATACCCCCAAATTCAAAACCACTGCCATCGAGTTGGCCCCTGATTCATGGTGACCTCATATGATACACAGTAGAATTGTTCTGTAGGGTTTTCTTGGTTGCAATCTTTACTGAAGCAGATTGTTAGAACTTTCTTCCATGGCACCACTTCTCAGGTTCTAATCATCAACCTGAAGTTCAGTAGACAAGTAGGAACCACCTGTGCCACTCAGAGACCTTACAGAAAACCATATTTATACTAGTCTATTGGTACTCACTATCCTTTGTGCCTTTACCCTGCCCTACCTCTTGTTTATTAGTTCCTAGTGGCTAGGGGGTCCCCTTGTTCTTTTGGACACTTCTTATTGACAAACAAACATCTCCAACGAGAACTAGCCAATGTGTATTACTGTAGAGCTCACCAGTTCTCCATCAACTGGGGGATCCTTGTTCACGAAAATGCCCCTACATCGCCCACTCACGGTTCTTCCCTCTAAGTACTTCGACTTCTGGATACTTCTACTTTTGGTCAAATAGAACTAAGTTGTTAAGATATATACTCCATCAGTATAAAAGCACAAAAGTGAACCCAGAAGGCACATTTTTTACCTTGCCAAAAACTCAAAGTGGTCCGCCCAAGATCCCAGATTTCAATTTTCAACTCCATGTTAAATAAGAAAAGCTCCCCCCGCCCTTCCAGATAATTCTGGCAGGGCGAGGCTGCCAGTAGGCCAGGATCTGAATGAGCTGGAGGCCTGTGGGGAATAACTGAAGTTACCTTTGTCCAGGAAGACTCACCAGGGGACTTGGGGAGGGTCAAGGGAGGCAGGGAAACCCTAAGGAAGGGTTGGGCCTGCTGAAGGCAAAGAAAGAAGCAGAGACAAGTGAGACCCGGGGTGGGGAGTGCTGGTGGCTAGAGTCCAGATCCTACCCTTCTGGGACATGATTTAGTGGGAAGAAAGGAATGCAGTGCTCAGAAAAGCCAGGGAGAGGCAGTGTTGCCTGCCGGGGCCGCTGAGCTCTCAGCCTTAGTAAGTGAGTCAGGACCAGACTGCCAGTACTCACCACTGTAGAGAGACTCTTCCAGCCACCGGTACTATAACAAATGTGTCCAGACACTGGGCTCTCTTACCGCTGCCCTGTGAACGCAGATCCGCGCTCCCTTGGCGGTTGGTCCACTGCAGCTGCTCCCCACTGACTCAGAGGTGCAGTGGGTGGTAGGAAAGGCTCTGCGATCTGGAGGGGCGGGGCAGGGGGCACTTCAGGGGAGGCTGGAGATGATTGGTCAGGATCCTGCCCTTACCTGGCATCACCAGAGCCCGCCCAGAGCCAAGACAATCCTAGGGTTCCAGGCCCTCAGCCAATTCTGGCCTCACTGGGAAGGAGGAAGGGGTGCTGGCTAGCATGGGGAGCCTTCAGTTCCTGTAGTGGGCGAGCTCAGACAGGTCAAGGAAACCAAGGCAGCAGTGAGGTGACGGCAAGGGACTTGGGGGCAGTCCAGGCCGGAACTTTCTGGCGGGCGGTTGGGTTATGGAGCCTGGGCATCCAGGAGGCCTGAGAAGATCCTGACCTCGGGCCTGGGAGCAGGTGTGTCCACACCAGAGAGCTAAGGCCTAGAGAGGGGGAAAGAGTGATGTCAAGACAGGGACCCCTAGAAGTGCTGACTACTGGGCCTTAGGAGGGCAGACTTGCTAATCCCAGGTCCACAGAGAACCCTAGCTGAATACAGCTGACCGGCTTCCAAATCAGGTTCCTAGAGAATAACTGATTATCTTCCGGCTGTAGGCATCCCAGAGAGGTGAGCTCAGAGGCCAGGGTACTGGACTTGGAGTGGAATGGAAGCGAAATGGGCTGAAGATGTTGATTTGTTAGGTGCCATCAAGTTGATTCTGACACACAGTGACAGCACGAAACCGAGCCCGGTCCTGCACTGTCCCCACAATCGTTTATATGTTTCCGCGAATAGGCTTGACAGTGTTCTGAAGCTGAAATTTGAGAGGGTTCTGAGTGGGCAGGTCTCCTGCAGGAATGCTCCAGGGCCATGCCACACACCCCACCCTGACTTGGAATGTTACAGCCTCCCGTCCATGAGTTAAACTATTAATGGTGAAGTTTGTCTTCCACATCCAGTCTTTTGTCACTCATTTTCCCCAATGTCTGGATCACTTTGGACCTGCAGCATGGTCTCCAACCCTGCGAGACCCCACCTGCCTCCCTCCTCACACTCATGCCTCCTTGTTTCCTTCCCTCTCCCCCACCCCATTAACAAAGAACTCAGAGACCCACACACAGATATCTCCTTTCCACACCCTGATGTTTTATTTCAATCATCACCACGGGTGGACCCTACTGGTGTAAGATTCGGTCTCCACCTGGTTGGCCAGCATTGAGACCTCTGGAGAGTTGTCGGAGAATTTGGAGGTCTCTTGGCTGGATCTGAAGTTACAGGAAGCTCTGGTCAGTACTTGGAGTGGTGGCTTTCTCCAGGGACTCTTGGTCCTTGCATGCCTCACTTAGACTCAGCTTCTTATTAAACTTATGATAATGGCTAGGGTCGCCATGAGTCAGATACGACTCGACGGCACTTGGCTTGGCAATGGCTGAATAGTGTGAGCCTTCTGGCTTTCTTATGCAAATATCAGCACAGAGACGTTTGGGGGGAGAACTTTTTTCTCACACTCCCAAGGGACTTTTTTTTTTTTAATCCCCGTGGTTGCCTTCAGTACCTGGAAAGTCAACAGGGTGATCACAGAAAGGCGATGGTTTGGGGTAGGGGGTAGAGAGCTGATGGGAAGGGGCACTTTACGAGAAAAGGTGCTGGGTGAGGAGAGTTTTGTGCCAGGCAAGGACAGGGAAAGAGTTGTGGGTGGATCAGTGGTGAAGAAGAGGGGACAATTGGGTGCAGTCAGCTCAGCATAACCCTTCCACTGGACCTGAGTTGATCTGAGGCCTTTCCCTGTTTCCTGTCTTTGGGGCCTGAGGTTGGTTGTTCAGTAAGTAAGCCGACGCTTGCGGTCTCCCAGTTGTCTTCCAATCTGAAAGCCTTCTAGAGGTTTACCCTAGGCCTCCTGACTGCCACCTATTTTTACCCGTCCCCTGAAGTCACACTGTTCATCTTTATTTGTTCAGCAATGTACTGCCCAGCCAATGGCAGCTCAAGAGAGCTGTGACATCACAAAACAGAGCCTGACACCTGTGGCAGGGGGGATAGTGCTCAGGGGTTAAAATGCTCTGGCTGGAGAAAGGAGGCATAATTTTTAAACAGTGTTTTATTGTATTTTTAATGAATGCTAACACAGCTTAACAAGTTAAGTTCCCCTTTAACAATGACTTCAAATACTTACATTTTCTACAGTGTTTAAATATTCTCATTATTACCCTCCTAGGCATGTCACTTCTGTAGAAAGTTTTCCCAGCCCCTTTACCCTTCAGCCTTTGCTTTAGAGGAACTGTTGATCATTGCGTCACATACAGATGATTTTTTAGAGGTGCACAGTCCTCATAGGTAATATTCTTTATTTTATGAGCTGATCTGTTATTTAGCTAAAAGGTGATCTCGGGGAGTAGTTTTAGATCAAGGCCTATTCAGTATCTCAGGACCATAGTCTCAAGCACTCCTGTAGTATCAACCAGTCCAATAAGTCTGGAATTTTCAATAATTTGAATTTTTTGGAACTTTTTTCCTGGTTCTATCAACATCTATCCATTCTAGTCCCTGATCAGAACATTCATTAGCAGTAGCTGGGTGACATCTATTTCTTCTGGTCTCAGGGTAGATGAGGCCGTGGTTGTGTATAGTGCTAGTCCTGTACACTAGTCTCTTGTATATGTCTATGCTTTTCTTTTTACTCTTGGCTCTGAATGAGAAGAAGTCAGAGTTATATCTTAGATGGCTGGTTTCAACTTTTCAAGACCTGTAAGAGTACCGACCAAACTAGGATATTGAACATAAACTTTATGAACTATATTGTACCAGTTGACCATATTGTCCCATGAGACTATGGCCTAAGTCTTCAAGCCCAGAAAACCAATAGTGCTAGGTGTCTCCTTGTCTAAGAAATAGCTATAACTGTATCCTTGTGTGCTTTCTTATACGTTTGAACACACATGCATGCATACACATGCACAACACACATACAAAACATACATAAAAAAACACGGCCTGATCCAACTCCATCCTCACAATGATTGTTATCCCTGTGCCCATTGTCTACCTTGTTGAGAGTCTTCTTGTTTTACAATGACCCTCTGCTTTACCAAGCATGATGTCCTTCTCCAGGGACTGGTCCCTCCTAGTAACATGTGCGAAGTATGAGAGACAGAGTCTCACCATCCTCGCTTCTAAGGACTGTTCTGGCTGTACGTCTTTCAAGACAGATTTGTTGTCCTTCTGGAAGTTCACAGTGTTCTGAATATCCCTTGCTGACACCATAATTCAAATGCACTAATTCTTCTTCACTCTGTTTTGTTAGCTACCATCCAACCTCAATTCACGGTAACCTCCATGTTCGTCAGAGCAGAACTTTGTTAATGTAGTTGAAAACGGCTGATCTTTCAGAAGTAGATCACCAGTCCTTCCTTCTAAGGCACCTTTGGGTAGACTCATACTTTACATCTTTCCACTACTAGTCAAGGATGTTAACCATTTACACACTCAGGAATAAAACTTGTTAGGCTAGTATGAAAAATAAATAAAAAATTAATCCCAGGTATAACACTGGAAATAGGGAAATAGAGATGTCATAACATAAAACATGACCACATTATAACAAAAAAGAAGAACTAAATAATATAGTCAGAGGTCTTTCTCATAGAGAGAAAGTTAGGTGATATGAGCAAATAAAAAATGGCTTTATAGTTTTAAAAATAGGACTAAATATTAAGATAACCTCAAAGGAAGCTAACCATCCAACACATCAAAAAAAAAAAAAAAGAAAAACAGAAATGCATAAAGGCACTGTAAATACAAAACCAACAACAATGAAAAAGACGAAAAGAAAATACCTGTATAAAAATGACTCAACACAGAAAATTAAGAGAAACAGAAATTGCTGGCAACACACAAAAAAGGCATCAAAATGACAGCATTAGATTCATATCTATCAATAAATATGCTGCTAATAATAGACAAGAATTATTTTATGCCAACGGAGGTAGAACACACAGTAAAGGAGAAGTCAGCACAACTAGACCAAACCAAAAGCAAAGACATTTTCTAAATACAGCTAAACTCTTCGAGGGGCAGAGTGGCAGGAATACAGGTCTGGGCACCATGGGTTCAGGGGACATCTAGATGAATGGGCATAACAAAGTCCATTAAGGAAATCTTTTGCCTTGCTCTTTGGTGAGTGGTATATGGCATTTTAAAAGCCAGCAGTGGCCATCAAAAAATCAACAATTTTTCTCAACCCACCTGGAGCAAAAGAAAATAAAGAACATCAAAGATGTAAGGAAGGTTTGAGCGCAAAGGATAGAAAGGGTCATATGAACCATACACTGCATCAGCATGAAACCAGAACTAGATGGTGCCTGGCTACCATCAATGACTTTCCTGACAGGAAACACAACACAATCCCTGATGGATTGGGAGAGAAGTGGGGAGCAGAACCAAAATTTCAGTTCATAAAGACCAGACTTGCTGCTCTGATGGAGATTGTAGGGACCCTGGAAGACATCACCCCAGTCTCTCCATTAGCCCAGAACTAAAACCGTTCCCAAAGACAACTCTTCAGAGAAAGATTAGACTGGACTGTAAGATCAAATGGTACTGGCAAAGAGTGTCTTTCTTGGCACAGGTAGATAGACGAGACTAAATGGGCAACTTCTGTCTAGAGGTGAGATGAGAAGGATGGAACAGAACAGGAGCTGGCCGAATGGATACGGAAAATACTGGGCCAAGAGGAGATGTGTTCTGTCACAGTGTGGGGAGGGCAACCAGGGTCACATGACAATGAATGCATATGTTTTTGCATGAAACTGATTTGAATAGTACTTTCGCTTAAAGCACAATAAAAGGAAATAAAAATACATGTCATCTGTTATTATTATCGCACTAGCTTTTTGTCTGTGTGCTTCTTATTTCCAGCTTTCTTTGATTAGCTTCTTGCTATAAGCTTCCTAAAACCCTTTTGGGAAAGAGTCAGAGAACAAATCAATAAATGAACTACTAAAGTATAACATTTAGAGGATAGACAATCTAACAGATACACTCCTTGCAAATTCAACTCTCTAATTTGTTGATAGCTCTCCAAAAATTCAATGCCCATATCCTCTACCCCAGCGACCCCACTTCTCATGACTGATCCCAGGAATACCTGCGGGTGTGAGCCACAGTGATGGACAAGGAATGTACTGTAGCATTGCTTGAGAAAGAAAATGATGGAAATGATGGAAATGATGGAAATGATCTACATTTCTATGCTAGGAATATTGGCTAAATGAATTTATAGTGTGGCCATAAAGCAGAATATATTCAGCCTACTAAAAAATGGGGCTAAGTTTTATGCATTGACATGGAAAGACGGTCAAGACAAGCTGTTTATGAGGAGAAAACTGGAAGAACGTTGCATAGAATATGGCTTTGTTTGTGCTTCCAAACACACACATGTGCACACTCTGCAGTCATGACCCACATTCAGCAAATGAGAAAATGGAGAATCCAAAGCCTAAGATCAGGCAGCTAAGAGTGGCTACCTGTGATGTATCTGGTGTACTCCCCTCCTCACTCTCATCAACAGTACTTGCACAGAGGGACAGCAGAGATCAGAAAACAGTTCTAAGGAGTGATGTTGCTAACAGGCAAGAGAAACTAAAGAAGCCCAAAACACTGACATTGAGTAGAGCCTGGAAGCTGAACTGCCCACTTTTCTGGGCAGTTCTGATGTTTTGCTCAACCTCTCCCTTTCTGAACTCAGTGGCAGGAGTAACATGTTCTGAAAAGTTGCCATTCTCCTGAACCACATGGAAACTCCATGGAAATCCAAGGGGGAAAACCTGAGAGAGATCTTTGGATGAGGAGTTACAGACAAAAGATGAGTTCCATGGGCCAGTGCTGACCAGCTCACTCCGTTCCCCAAGTGTTTCCTGCTCTTGCCTTTATCCTTGAGCCTCTAAAACCAAGATCAAACCTGTTTTCTTGAGGCAATTCGAACTCATGGTGACTCCATGTGCTACAGAGTAGAACTGCTTCGTAGGGCTGTTTTGGTTGTAACCTCTGAGGCAGAAGATCACCAGGCCTTTCTTCTCCCTTGGCACTCTGTCCAAATTGCCAATCTTAAGGTTAAGTGGCCATTCACAAACCACAGGCACCACCCAGGGACACCTTTAGCCTTTACATCAGCCAAATCAATGCATAAAACTCCTTTGATCTGATTTTCCTTGAAAACACTGTTGCTTCTAAATCCATGACAATTCTAAATGACTCAAATGAAGTCAAAAGAACGTGAGGTGTTTTCAAGACAACACGCATACCAGAGGGCGATCTATTCATATTGTCTTGATCTGAGCACATCCTCTATGTAGGAACTTCCATGTTGCCACAAGGTCTTGGTTTTCAGAGGTTTGAAGGACTTGTGTAACTTTTCCTTTCAAGATGGATCACCCACATGACTGGCAAATCATACCAGCCGTTGGCTGGAAGCTTAGCAAAGCTGTAGGCTGTGGGCTCAGTTCCTCTCCATGCCAGTGTTTCCCTCTGCTGCCTGAGCTTTCTAAGCCTATGGTGGCTGGGTGCCAATGGAACCAGAAGAAAGCTGTAGCATCCTATCTAACCTAGCTTCAGACATCACAGGGTCACTCCCACTATAGACAGAAGCCCATACTCAAACGAGCATATGGACGAGAACGACTGTATCTTGTGGGAATTTTATGGTTCTACGCATCTATAGGATGTCATCCTGCTGACCTGTTTCTGGAGGAAGGGGAGTGAGTGGAGAGGAGGGGATAGGAGACTGTTCGGAGGATAGGACATGTATGGAGCAGAGAGGAAGGATAGGTGGTCACCGGGCTGGAAAAGCAGTGGGAGCTGCATGTAGGTGAGCATGGGAATTTACATTTTCATACAGTCGTAATAAAAAAAAAATCAAAAAAAAGAAGAGCATGTGGACACCCACCAGCACTATCTCTTAGTGGGAGAGATAGACACCCACTCTTGGTGGGTGTCCTCTTATTATAGGAAGGACACTGGGACTGAAAATACATTCATGGTCATCTACAGACAACACGATTGATGATGGAGGAAATTTCCCTGTAATTTTTTTGCTCATCTTTTTCTTTTTCAACTTTTCCTTATTGCTTTACTTTAACTGTCATTTTTGTAAACAGCTATAGCAGACTGATTATAATATGGGCTGAATTCTTCACCCCTCTCTGTATTCACACTCTATATCATGTGGCTTTACCTCTCCTCCCGTAGCATCTGTTTCCTACCCTTTGAGTCTTTATTGGCCTTGTTGCTCACTTTGACGAATGGGACCAAAACGACGATGTGCTGGTAACAGAGGCATAGGCCTCAAGAGGCCTTGCATGTATCCGTTGACTGTCTTGAACCCCCTACCTCTGCCATGACAAGACGTCCTGCTAGTCTTTTGGAAAATTTAAGTCCACAAGGACCAAAGTTCAGGTATTGCAGTCAATGGTGTCCTGGACCAGCCTACAACTAGCTAACCTCCAAAAATATGATCAAGCCCAGTCAAGATGAAAAAAGATGCTGACTCAACCCCAAACTGACTATACACACATGAGTGAGCCCAGCCAAGGTCAGGAAACGAAGACTTCTATTCCCTGGGTGTTCCCGTTAGCTCTGCTCTGCCCAATTCTTTTTACTGAAGAACTACAGCCACTCCCTAGTTCAAAAAGATCAGCTGAGTGGACTGTTTGCTGGTTTTCATGATGTATTAGAGAGATGTGAGCTTCAGATTCCTTAGAGGGGCTGCCAGGTAAAGAATCATGTGGTTCAAGTTTACTCTCAGGTCCCACATACATGACGGGTGTGACGCATGGAAATCTGGTATCAAGAAACAGTCATCTTTCAGCAATTCTGGCTGAAATCTCACATGGTATATTGTTTCCTCCGCCTTGTCACCAGACCTCCAATTTAACCCCCAAATCCTTCTGAGTTCGTGAGAACCTCAATAATACGTCTTCCCTGGCTTATCCTTGTACTTCATACCAGCGATTATGGAGACACACGGTGAGAAAATGCTGCATTTGTCCCACTCATTGTAAGGGCTGCCACTCATCATGTATAGTAAGATGTTTTTCCAACCTGAAGAAAGATAAATACATCCATTTTGCTGCCTAACTGAAGAAGAAAATAAAACACTTCCTCCTGGACCCTATACACATGGTAGGTGGGAATGCCAGATTCATTATCACCCCACATCCAAGAGGGTATCATCCCACACCTGTTCCTTCCTAGTCTCCCCTCCTTCACATCAGCCAACCCCAGAAACTCTCTGCTGCATCATGGCCAACCCCACTCAGGTCCTGACATATGGATTGTAGCTCTCCATCTCAAGCTTCGTGCCAAGATTGCACGTTGGGACCTGGGGAGTGTCTCTCTGCTTCTCTTCAATAAAATGAATATGCAGGGCAGAGGAGGAATGAGGAAGGCCAGCCCCGAGACGACACCGAACCTCATTCAATGTCAAATGCCCTACACTTGTGTTAGGATGCTAAGCATGTTAAAGCTGCAAGTGAATTGGGATGGAGTCCAACTGGTGATGGTCCACGGACCAAGGCTGCTGCTCAACTCCAGGCCAGCTGGAGACCTCAGGACCTGTGGAGGCTTCCACTGGGAGAAGGTAGTAGACAAAACAAACATGAGTTATGGAGGTGTAACTTCTCTCAAGAAGCCAGATGGCCAGGAACATAGCCACCTCTCACTGTCCATGAAGTATATCCAGGAAGGACGGGAGAGTAGACATGCATGGCATGAACTGTTAGGCACTTGATTGCTAGCTGAAAGGTTTGTGGTTAGTCTCCACCCAGAGGAACCTGGGTTGCCAGGCCTGGAGATCTCCTTCCAAGAGGTCACAGCCTTGAAGGCCCTGTGGAACAGTGCTACTTTGTAGTGCATGGGGGTCACTGTGAGTCAGTCAACCCCATGAAACTCACCACCACAACAAGTATCCACTACCACCATCACCCCATTTAGCATTCTGATCTCTGGGGGAAAGTCCCCATTGGGCCCAGCCTTGTCAGGGAGTAAATATCAAGCACATTTCTCACTTCCTGCCCCTGCTCAAACACCCATGCCACCAAGGGTCCACAAGGGGCTGTATTCCTGGCCATCTGGCTTCTTGAGAGAAATCACAGCTCCAGAACTCATATTTTCTTTGTTTTCAGGGTTCAGTCGATCTGATTCTGGTTCTCACAACTGAATCTTGGGAGGGATCAAAGGAAGGGGCCATTCTGTCCCACTGACAAGCTCCAGACACCTGACTCCAAGACTCCCACATTCATGCCCATGCCCAAGCCTGGATCTGTAACTGCCTGCAGATTCTGAGAACTCCCCACACCTCCTGACAAACTCCTCTCCTTCTTCAGGAACAAGACTAGTCGCTGTTGGGCACAGCCAAGAATCCTGTTTGCTACACAAGCTGAAGGTAGTTTCCTTGTGTTTGCTTTTCAGTGCCAACATCCAGAGGCTATTTCACAAGTGGAGGTGGGTAAAATTCTATAAAACGGAAGCAAAGATCATGTACACTAACAGATGCTTGAGGAAAGATGCAGAGTAAGATGTGGAGTGAGGAAAGATTTAACAATGTTCTACCCTTCCCACCTCAAGACTTTTGCAAATTCTTTCCCTTGACATTCCTATGTGGCTGACACCTACTCCGTGTTCCCATGTGGTGCCAACAGCAAAAGAGTAGATATTAGATGAATGCTGATGGTTCAAACCCATACACAGGCACTTTGGAAGACAGGTCTCCATATCTGCCTCCATAAGGTCACAGCATTGAAAATACCGCACAGCACAGTTGTACTCTGCCATGCAAGACGATGCCATGAGTCAGGTTTGAGTCAGCAACAGCCAATAACACTGACTCCTCGTCCTGGGCTCAGCTTAAATGTCACTTCTTCCACAGCTACCATAAAATGTTATCATGTGTTTGGGTGTTGTTTATCTGCTTAAACCTATGTGCCCCACTGACCAAAAACCACAAACCCATTGCCAGAAGTTGCATGAGGACACGCATCCTACTTGTGGAAGATTCTAGGGCAAGGGAATGAGACTTCCCATCTTGATGGGAGTGTAACAGCTTCTAGATGAACCCACAGGAGGGAGACATGTTCAGTCTATGTTTGGGAAACACAAACCGCCAACAGTGAACCATATCCTGCCTCACCTCAACAGGCTGTCCTAAGTTACAAGCACACCTCATGAAAAATAGCCTCTGGCCCTTGCAAGTGGCCATTCAAGGTTCAACAATTGGTCTCCTCCATTTACCTGAAGCAGTACAGGAAGGAGAGTCAGGAACAGGAGGCGGAGATGGAAAGTGTGGCTAATTGTCTCCATGAACAACTGCCTCCTTTGCCATGAGAGCAGGAAAAATGAATGGTCCCCAGCAACTATTACTGAGCACCTGGATCAAGGATTCTGTGGAATAATCTAGATAGAATGAAAGAAAATGCAGAACAGAATTTGAAGTGCTCATAGAATCTAGGCTTTCTGGAGCCATGGAGACAGAACAAACCCCAGCAATTGAACCTGGAGGCAGAAAACCCCAAGGGGAGGATGCTTAAAATCAGACGCTAGGGAAGTATGGTTTCAGATCACTCCCAAAGTGCAGGGAAAGACAGGATCTCCACATTCTACAAGCCCCAGGTGGTAACACTAGGGTGGGGCCCTTGGAGGCACTACTATAGATTCAATAAACTATAGGCAATGAATGGCCCACGTTGGTCCTGATAATTGAACTCTTGTCTAATGACAAAAGAACTAAGCAAAAGGCTGGGGAAGACAGGGAAATAATTTTTTTTTAATTGTGGTTAAGTGAAAGTATACAATCCAAATGAATTTTGCAAGTTTGCCTGTCTCCAGCTCTTCTGCAGTCCCTGCCCCATGACAGCATACTCTCCCTTTACATTTTATACTTACTGTACCCTCTTAACAAGCTCCTGCCCCCTCCTCTCTAACCTTGTCTCTCCCATCTAGGAAAAGACCAGTAGGACAGCCTCCTATAAATGCATAGAACCACAAAGTACACCTGCCACATGCTCACGTTGTGTCCCCGAGTCTAGTCCCTTTTTGTCTGAAGAGTTGACCTCTGTAGTGTTTTCTAGACAGAGACAGCAGCAGGACTAGGGGCCGTGCTCCTAGGGTATTCCCCGGGCTGTCAGACCATCAGTTGTTGTCTTTTAGTAGAGTTCTTGAGCTGCACCCCTCTTTTTCTCATGTTGCCACAGGGACTCAACATTGTGTGCCCCATCACAGGAGAGAATTCTAAGTTGGCCCCCAATATTGCCATCCTCTGCTATGTATGCCCTGTAAATCCCTTCCCCTAGAGTTTGGGTGGATCTTCCCTAATCAGTTAAGTCCTTGTAGAAGAAGTTCTAAAGTTCAGACATAGGAGAAAGCAGAGAGATTTGAAGCTGCAGCAGGCGCTCTCTTGTTTGGCCTTGAGGGAGCAAACCACCATGTTACAAAGCGGGGCACATGCCAGAGAAGGGCAGCTGCTTCTAGTAGCTGAGAACAACCCTTGCTTGGCAGGCATCAGGAAAACAGGGATCAAACAGTACTGAAACTGTGCCTAGTCTCCTGACCCATGTAAAAGGAGAGATAATATTCTCATTTTGTCATTATTCACTGAGTTTGTGGAAACAAATTACACAGCAATAGAAAATGAACACAGTGTCCTACAGGACACATCATCAACTGAGGGAGAAAACCAGAGCGGGATCTATTTGGAGCCACGTGCAGTGAATCACAGAACGGCGTGCTGGAGCCCACGGTGGGAGTATGTTCACCCTCTCTCCCCCCTACCTTCCACAACACTTCTTTACAAACAGTATCTCAGGCCACTCTCTCAAACTAACCATTAGCTTAACAGGCTAGACTGTGCCACCATGTCAACATAGTAGGAAAGCAAAAGCCCCTTGAAGGCTTACATGTTTGAGATGGCTTTCCTTACCCCCCGCCTATAATGTCCTCAACCCATTCTGAACTATGACTATACTGTGTGCTTTCAACCAAGAGGGTGTGTATTCTCCAATCAGTGGGTGAAGAGCCTTGGAGTTGATCATTCAAGGGCCTGGGGGGAGATATGGTGGCTACTACCTCTTCCTTGAAACTGCTCAGCTAGTTCTATAAGTATCTGATGTTAGAATAACAACTCATTAAGCAGTCTGGTCTCCCCACTGAAAAGAAAATACCAGAAAGGATCCCCAATCACCTTACTTAGTATCAAAATGAGCTAAACTCTAGAGAGGGGTCTGTGATCATAACCTGTTCACTCTTCCCTGTATGAGATTCGCAGCAGGGCAAGGGGGGCTCAGACATAGCTTGAAATGCAGTCCTTGCACATTCTATCAAAGAGGCATCTGCCCCTTGGATCACACAATGAGCTCCTATGGCCCCTTTCCATGAGCCCACCAGTAGTCAGGTTGGCACTGATGTGAACAGTCATTCCACTGGCTGGCAGAGTTCATTTGGGGTGGTAGGTGTTTGATATCAAGTTTCTCTCAGAATCCAACTTATCCCTTGTTGTTGAGTCAATTCTGACTCATGGTGACTTCATATGTTACAGAGTAGAACTGTGTTCTGTAGGATTTTCAAGTCTGAGAAGATTGCAAACATATAGACAGGCCTATCTTCAGAGGCACCTCTGCATGAGTTTGAACCATGGATTCCTGCAGTTAGAAGGAAATGCTTAACCATTTGTGCCACCCAGAGGCCAGGATCCAACTACCTCCATGCAAAAAATCAGGGCTCTCTGAGGTAGGAAGCATGACTGACATTTTAGCAACAGAAGCCAAGAACAGCAGCAGTCTTCAGGACCCCCACTTTAAAAAAACAAGAAAAGAAAAAAACAGTTGTTGTCAAGTCAATTGCAACTCATGGCTGCCCCATGTGTTCCAGACTAGAATTCTGCTTGATACGGGTTTCAAAACTGTAATCTTTCAGAAGCAGATCACCAGGACTTTCATTTGAGGAGCCTCTGGAGGTGTTTGAACCTACAACCTCACATTTAGTAGTTGAGAGCTTCAGCATTTGCACCATCCAGGAGAATCCCCAAGGATGCACCACTTAGCCCTAGTATTGGCATTTGCTGACGAGAATCCTCCCAGTGACCGGGGTAGAAGACAACAATGTTGATGGTGCTCTATCCTGCCAAACAACCTTTGTGGCACAGTGGTTAATCACTTGGTTGCTAACCAAAAGTGGTTTGAACCCACCAACTTTTCCACAGAGAAAGATCTGACAAGAAGCTTCTATACAGATTACAGCTTTAGAAATCCTAGGGGGACGTTCTGCCCTGACCTACAGTGTCACTATGAATTCCAGTCGACTCAGTAGCAACAGGTTTCACTTTTCACTCCTCCTGGCTTGGAGATCCCTGGGTGGATATCTGTCCAAAGCAGAAACAAATGCGTGGCTTGGGCAGCACAATGTTTCAAATGATATCTGCAAAAACTTCTGCAAAGGAAATCCTCAAAGTGCTCCTTAATGTCAGTAGGAAGTTATGCCAGGGAGATCAGGTGACTGCTATATATTCCATAATCCCCACCTATGTATGTTTGACCACTTGGATCATACAGCAGGTTTCTGGGGGGACTTCCAAGCAAGCTCTGGGGGACTCTCTCATCAGACGCCTGCTCTAGACTAATTGCCACTCAAGACTTTCTTTCCACTCTAAGGAGGGGGTGGTGAAAAAGGAGAGCTTACCACCCTCCACTTGCCTTCTGCACGGACGCCCATCTCAGGAATACCTCTGAACAGCTAGATCATCTTCCAGCCTCCTAGAGAATGGAGGAAGTTTCAAAAGAATGGTGTGTCTTGACTGGAAGACTGTTCAAAATTTCTGGGAAGAAACATCCCACTACTAGGAGAAAAGAACAGAAATGATCCACTCCTTATCTCAGAAAACAGTTGCAACAGCCACACCAGCTGAAAGTTCTCCGCCTTCTCTTCTTCTTTCTTCTTTACACCTTTTCTGATTCCAAAACCTCCATTTAAAAGATCTCTGGTGTCTCCTCCATCTCTACTTTTCCCTCCTTCTCATTGGCCCTTCCCCCTGAATAGACCTGTAGAAACACAGAAAGATCGAAAGTGACTCTACCCTTAACACTCTAGATGCTTAAAACCAAACCAAACCCATTGCCATCTAGTTCATTCCAACTGACAAAGACCCTACAGGACACAGTAGAACTGCCCAATAGCATTTCCAAGCCTGCAACCTTACAGAAGCAGACTGCCACAACCATCTCACAGAGCGGCGGGTTGATTGGAACCGCTGATCTTTCAGTGAGTGGCTGAGTACTTGAACCACTGCATCATCAAGGCTTCTCAGGTGGGGTTCGAATGGTGAAGAATTTTGCCTAAATGTTCTTTCTTGACTCACTCTAGTGGTCTCAAAAGCTAGCTGAGAGGGAATTAGATTCTGTTTGGGCAATTCTCACCTTCATGATTAAAAGCTCTCTTCTTCCATAGGTCTAAGCCATCACTTCAGGCTGAGCCAGACCCTGCATGTGAGTGGAGTAAGTACAATTAAAATACTACACAAATAATAAAATTAAGGAGATCTTACTTTGTGCCTGGCAGGAACTGTAAAAAATGATTTTACACGAATTAATTTCTTGTTAATCTCAATGAAATCAGGTAATCTGGGAAAGATCACACAAGGAATAGAGCTAGGATGGCACCAGAACATAAATAAATGAACACAAGAAATTCAGGGTGGAAAAGAAGAGTGTGCTATCATAGTGTGCGGAGACCAGTTAGTTACATGACAGCGCGTGTGCAAGGTTTTGTGTGACTAATTTGCATTGTAAGCTTTCTTGTAAAACACAAAAAATATTACAAAAGAAACAACAACTTTGGTAAGCCTGTTGATTTACATGTCTCCTGAAAACATGGTCCTCACACATCTGCCCCTGCTACTCTCTTCCTGAAAGAGTTTGGTTGTATTTAAGAAACTTCTCCGGTTTTGTTTAGTCCTAGCAAGCTGATTTCTCTACTGTGTGTTGTCCCTCCCTTCACCTAAAACAGTTCTTGTCTACTATCTAATTAGTGAGTACCTCTCTCGCTCTCTCCCTCCACACCCAGTTAAACATCAAATAATATATTCCTCTGGGTTTAAATCTTTCATTAGTTTCTTGTAACAGTCATCTCTTCTAATATTAGGCCTTTTACAACTGACTAATTCCAGTCAGCATAATGCCTTCCAGATTCCTCCATGTTATGAGACGTTTCCCCAAATTCATTTTTGCTCTTTATCAGTGCATTGTATTCCACTGTGCGAAGATAACATAGTCGGCTTCTCCATTCATTATTTGATGGGTACCTTGATGAAGTCCATTTTTTCTGTGTTGGACAGTGCTGCAATCAACACTGGTGTGCCTGAATCTATTCATGTGTTATCCCTTATTCTCTAGTAGATAGTCCAACAGGTGTGATTGTTGGATTGAATGGTATAGCTATTACTAGCTTTTTAAGAAAGGGCCCAGTCACTTTCCAATGTGATTGTAACTTTTTACATTCCCTACAGCAGGGTATAAGTATATTACGTTCACCATGGCGTCTCCATCATTTGTCGTTTTGTGTTTTGGGGATTAATGCCATCCTCCTTGGGGTGAGATGGTACCTAATTGTAGTTTTGATTCACATTTCTCTAACAGCTATTGATCAGGAGCATTTCCTCAGGTATCTGTTAGCCAAAAGCCAAATGCCGTCGAGTCGGATCCGACTCATGGCGACCCTAGGCTGTCTGGATATTTTCTTGGGTGAAGTGTCTGTTCATATCCTTTCCTCATTTATTAGTTGGGTTATGTATATTTCTGTTGTTGAGGTTTTGCAGTCTCTGAGAGATCTGGGAGGTTAGACTCTGATTGGATTTATCCTGGCCAAATCATTTTCCCAGTCTTCAGGTTGAATTCTCACTCTTTGGGTGAAGTCTCTGGATGGGCATAAGTGTTTGACCTTTAGGAGCTTCCTGCAATCTAGTTTCTCTCCTACTGTCTGTTCATTGTTAGTAATGTTTTGTATTTTGTTTATGCCGTGTGTTATGGCTTGCAATGTTGTCTCTATTTTTCTCTTCCATGATCTTTACAGTGTTCAATTTGATATGCAGTTCTTTGATACATTTTGAGTGTTGCTGTGCATGGTGTGAGATGTGGGTCCTGTCTCACTTTTTGGTAGGTGGATATCCAGTCTCATTAACAAATGGTGTTTGCATAACTGCAAAGAAAGAAAGAAACAAGAGCCCTACGTGACACCATGCTCAGAAAGTAATTCATAATGGATCAAAGAACTAAATATCAAATCTAAACCAACAAAAATCATGGAAGAAAAGATAGGGAAAATGCTGGAAGCCCTAATACAGGGCATAAACAGATTACAGAATATTATTTACAATGCACAAATACCAGAACAGAAAATATGCAACTAGAAAGTGATAAAAATTAAACATTTATGTTCATCCAAAGATTTTAGCAGAAGAGTGAAAAGAATATCTACAGACCAGAGAAAAATAATTTGACTACTACGGATCTGATCAGTGCCTACTCTCCATAATCTAAAATGTACAACAAACTCTCAATAAGAAAAACACAAATAACCAAATTTTTAAAAAATGAGCAAAAAATATGAAGATGCACTTCACCAGAGAAGACATCCAGGTAACTAAGAGATGAATGAGGAAAAGCACATGATCATTAGCCAATAGAGAGCTCCAAATGAAAAGTACAAAGAGATACCATCTCACCCCAATGAGGCTGTCATTAATCCAAAAAAAAAAAAAACAAAATAATAGATGTTGCAGAGGTTGTGGAGAGACTGGAACCCTTTCACACTGCTAGAAGGAATGTGAAATGGTACGACCACTTTGGAAATCAATTTGGAGTTTCCCTAAGAAGTTCAAATTGGAGGACAGAGTCAAGATGGCAGACTAGACACACGTCTCCTTAATTGTCTCTGAATACTAAGGCCCGGATTAAAAACTGAACAGAGTTTTCAGGACACCCAGTGGGCCCCAGGACACGGCATAAGGCTGTCAGTTTCGACTACATGCCCTACACAGTAAACTTCCTCTCTCTCACTGCCTCCCATTTGCACAGACTGAAGGTATTGATGCTTTTAATTGTTTTTCTTTTAGTTGGCCAGTAGGCGAGGGATGGGCATTAGCCAACACATAGGCTGAACCAAAGTGCTGAAGTGTTCAGTATGTACTGCAGCAGTGAGACAGTGTGTGGAAAAGCCACATTTGGACAGCCTGGCAGCAGACGGAGGGCAATACAACCCCTCTACCCTCTCTTTGATCATCCATAATTTGGGCTGTTTCAAGGTGGAAGAGGGGGATGTCATGGATTGAACTGTGTCCTTCGAAACATGTGTGTAGCCACGTGGCTGATCACCACCTATTAATTATAGACACATATATATGGAGGAAAAAACGTCTCTGTTACGGATGCATACAAATGTAGCGTATGTAACAGCATCTGGTGGAGAGAGAAACAGCTCATTTAGGATAGGATAGAGAAAGAGAGGGATACACAGTGGGCTTCAACTGTACTTGTAAGCTTATTGTTTCCTAAACTGGATGGTGGGTACATGGATGTTTCCAGGATTATTCCCTGTAACTTGGTATAGTTCTGAAATATTTCCTAAAAAGAAATGAGACAAATAGAGTAAAGGGAGACAATGGATTCTGGAAATTTGTTTCAGGGGAGAAGAAAAAATTGAAGTAGCTGAACAGGAAAGGGCCCAGGTTTTGAGCTACACAGTCTTATGGCCACATTTAGTTAAGTCTTCCAAGGTGCTCTCTCAGTAGTACTTGTATTTTCTTCTCTTATTCTGTGGTAGCACATTTCACATTCTACCTTGTTGTAACTGAGGTGAAATTCACATAGCAAAGCTAACCACTTTAAAGTGAATAATTCAGTGGCATTTACGACGTTCACAATATTGTTCCACCACTACATTCAACAACTTCTAAAACATTGTCATCATCTTGAAATAAAACCTGTTATTCATTAAAAAGTAACTCTGTCTTTTCTCTCCTCACCTTAACCCACGGCAACCACTAATCTACTTTCCATCTCTGTGGATTTGCTATTCCGCATATTTCATGTAAACGGAATCTCATATGCACTATGTGACCTTTTGTGTCCACCTTATTTTAATTAGCATATTTTAGTTAGCAGCTACTTTTTACCGTGTATCAGTACTTCACTCCTTTTTATGCCTGAATAAATTCCATTAGGTGTAGATACGTGGAAACATGGTGTCACAGTAGTTAATGCATTTGGCTGCAAACCGAGAGGTTGGTGGTTCTAACGTAACAGCTGCTCTGTGGAAGAAGGATGCAGTAATCTACTTTCATAAAGATTATATAGATTTGGAACACTACGCAGCTCATCAAGGATGGTGTCCCCCCAAATATATGTTAACTTGGCCAGACCTCAATTTCCAGTATTGTGTGGTTGACCTGTATTTTGTGACTGTAATTTTCCTATATGTTGTAAATCCTGATCTCTGCCTGTGTTTAATAGGGCAAGATTGGATTGTGTTAGAGAGCATTAGAGTGTGATATAACACTCTTGCTCAGGTCACATCCCTGATCCAATATAAAGGGAGTTTCCCTGAGGTGTATTCTGCACCACCTTTTATCTTACAAGAGCTGAAAGGAAAGGGAAGTGAGCAGAGAGTAGAGAAAACCTCATCCTACCAAGAAACCAGTGCCAGGGAACTAGCGAGTCCTTTGGAACCGGCTTCCCTCCTCTGAGAATCTGCTTGACCAAGGGAAAATTGAGGACAAGCACCTTCCCCTGGAGCAAACAGACAGAAAAGGCCCTCTCCTAGTACTGACACCCTGAATTAGAACTTCTAGCCTCCTAGACTGTGAGAGAATCAGTTTCTCTTTGTTAAAGCCATCTACCAGTGGTACCGCAGGTCATTATGGAGGTACATTTGTTACAGAAGGAGACATCACTTATTTAGTGGTTTATCAGTTGATTTAAACCTTTCAAATTCTTAGGCATCTGACATGTCAGCTCCCAAATCAACTCCTGGCCTGAACCCTGGAAGTGTTAGAATGGAATAAGTGGCCAGGTTATATTTCAGGTCTATCACACCCTCCCCTTCCTCCCTCTGTGGCACATTTTGTTGCCTGAGCCCAGTGCAGTGGCTGGCTTCTGAAAATGTCTGGTTCTGGTGGCTCACGTTGCTCTAGGGCTTGGACCTAGTTCCTGGGCCTGATTGGAGTACAGTCATCAGTCATCTTGTCCGCACTACTCACACCCAACTAAACCCATCCTTTATTACTGCTCCCAGATATTTACACACATGGAAAGTTCTTCTTCAACACCCTCCTCCCCATAAGCACACTCACCAGGAGGCCAGCAGCTTGATCATGCACCTGTGTTTGGAGGACAGCTGGGTTCATACAAGCCCTCTGAGGAACATTCTCCTTCCCTGAGTTAGCCTTAGTCTATTGGATTTCCTTCCCAATGTCAGACTGAGACAGGCCACAGAACAAACTTTATTGCGTTTATTCGCTCTGCATACAGCCACAAATTACAGAAAATACAAAGAAGCTGAAAACCAGTCAAAATGTACCCCTAGGCAGTAAAACAAAATCTAACCTCCTCATTTTAAAACTGTTCTCTTCGCCATCTTTGGGGAAAATGTTGTTCATAGGGAGTTCCCAGAGTGAGAACAACCTAGCTGTGGTCCAGGGGCAAGGAGGTGTAACAGCTACTCTACCCGGACTCCCTGGTTGCAGGACATCTACAAACAGTTATCTATGGGAATGCAAAGAAATAACAATCAACCAACAGAAATCTTGCATTATCAAAAAGGTGTAGATAAAATATCAGAAAAAGAGACATTACATAAAGAAAATGTAACGCCCAGCCTGGGTTTCACATTGCCACATTATACCATCACCAGGAAAACCAAGCATCAGGGCTTTCAGTTAATTCCCCTACCTAACTGCCTGTCTGGGTTTCTGCACGGGACACTCAAACTTCCAATGCACAGGTAGGTATCCAGGCCTGCTTTCTGTTTAAGCAAAGTAGGTCCAAGGTAACAGAGGCAGAGACACTGATAGCTCATTCCTGGGTCTCCTCAGAAAGGGAATTAGGCAGCAAAAGCAAGGTCTCTCAGAGTTTGGTATGTCAAGGGGTGGAAGCAAGGGGGAATAGATGGACAGGTAGAGTTCAACAACTTCTGATAAACCTGGATGAACATCTTGGCTAGTCTGCCCCGTGCAGATCCTACCAAGTAACAAACTGACTCTGTGGGAAAGGTGATGTGTCTTCACCACTCTGCCTGTGAGTAGCTCCTGATGCTGGTGCTGCAAAAGAAACAACTTCAGGGGAAGGTGAGAAGGGAGGAGTCAAAACTTGCTGACCTCCTCACAGCTGACCATCACTCTCCTCCTCACTCTTCTCCCACTCTCCCTTTTATGGCTTTCCTCTTGCTGAGGCTGGGGTGTGTGGTTTCCTAGGGAGGTGGGGGCTGTGCTTCCTAGTAAGTTTTGAGGTGTGTGAGTCTAAGAATGATAGCGGGTGAGCCTGATGTAATCACTTGAGGCTTCCAGTTGTCAGAAAGCCAGTTGCTCTGTGGCTTTGGGATTACAGAATTGCTTTTGGCTAAAACCTAGGGAAGAAGAGGATACTGAGGAGAAGGGTCTAGAAGCACGGGTACAAGGAATTCTCCAACAGGAGGCTGGGATCAAAGGGGAGGGGAGCTCTCCAGGAGCCCCACATTTTTAAATGATGGTGAGCTTGCCATCTGCTTGAGATTGCAATTATAGATTTTAACATCTATACAATGTTGAAATTTGAAACTGTCTTAAGTTCTTAAACGGCAAGATGTGTATGATGGGCAGTATATTACTGAGCAAGTGGAGAAGATCTCAGCAGCACTGGGGCAAAAGGCCCAACATTGATGGACTAATAATCTGGAGAAATTCCATTCTAGGAATGTCTCACTGCTGTCAGGCCTGGGACAGGTTGGCCTGGGGCATGAGCAAAGAGAGAGCTCTAATGAGTGCTTTGTGTGTCACCAGCACCCGAGTTGCAGTCATTACCCATCTCCCTAGGGATACAGGGTCAGTGTTTCCAAAAGTAGTGCACGAACTGGGAGACTGACACTGCAAAATTTTCTTGGAGACCCATAATTACCCCTCCCACTACCTATTCTAGGAACCTTTATGCGACTTGGAGCAGCATCCAAAGAACTGAAACACTTGATTGGGCATTCCCAAAATTCCAGTGCTGTTGTCACGTCTGACTCATAGCGACCCTAGAAGTCAATGTACAACTGCCCCCATAGAGTTTCCAAGGAGAACCTGGTGGATTTGAACTGCTGACCTTTTGGTTAGCAGACATAGCACTTAACCCACTTCACCACCAGGGTTTCCTGAATTGACAGAGGAAGCTTAATATCCCTTCCTAGGGCCAAATAATCTCGATTTTTTCCAATAGAAACACTCTATTAGGTTAAAGGAAATGACAGCATCTCAGTTGCTCTCACAAAATGTTCTTGGTTTCTCCATTCAATAGCACATTGCTGAATCTTAAAAATTTTACAATGCTACAGCAGTGCAAAGATATTCCACAGTTTTAGAGAGGAAGTGCTGAGTTTCCTGATGCTGACAGTGACTGTACTGAAGGTTAGGTATTCAAGGCTTTTTTGGTCGTTCAAATAATTAAAAGTGTTAATTTACATTTCTAAGGCTGTTTTCTAAATTAAAAATCATCACAGACAAGAAATGACCACATGAAATTAATATAGTTATTAAAAATTATTATTTAAGATTTTGGTGCCCAACCATGAGCTATTTCTTACATAACTCTCTCATGTGGCTCCATGCCTTGGCTTTCTCCTTGGCCAGGGAGAACCAAACTGGTTCACTGGCTTCAACGGGCTCTTGGAGCACTACTGGAAGAGTTGCAGACTCTTGTTCCACGGCCGGCACTCGAACCATCTTCTGCTTTTCAACTGAAACTGCCAGAAATAACACACAAGCAGAAAGAAGCCCCAGTGGTATCGGGGTAGATGGCTTATAGGATGCAATCACATTTTTCCATCTTTCAGGTTTCCTCTGATCCCACCGCTCTAAATGCTTTCTAACTCCTACTGCCTTCAGTGCCAGGCTTCTAGAAGCATCAGCAATATGCAAAGCAGTTTCAGCATATCAGTGGAAGTGCCTATGGCCATAGGAAGGAGCCCCTGTGGCACACTGGTGAGGCATGCAGCTGCTAACTGAAAGTTCAACAGTTGAAACCCAGTGGCTCTGTGTAAAGAAGACCTGGCCATCCACTTCTGTAAAGATGAAGGCCTAGGAAACCCTATGGAACACTTCTACTCTGTACTACACGGCCACCAGAAGTTGCAATAGACTCAGTGTCACACAAAAACATGGCCACAGGATCTTGTAAGGCCAGTCTCTTGGCTATCATTATTGGACTGTCATATTTTACAATTTTGAAAGAAGACAAGAAAGGAAAGATGTTGTATGCTATATGCTTTGTTTCTGAAATTTCAAATAAGGTAATGTTATCTGTATTTGTCCAATCTGCAACATTCTGTGAAATGACTGATGACTCAGTGGATCCACACAATGAAAATCTATGCTAAAGAACACTGTACCATCTACCCTAGCCAAGAAGACTACCAACTTGCTACCCCAGTTCTACTCTCTCCTCCATCATACCTTGTGACTGATTGACTCAGTAGTTCTCAACTGTGGCTACATACTGGAATCACCTAGGCACACACACAAAAAAAATACCAGTGCAAGGGCCATTTCTGGAATCAACTGAATTAGAATCCCTAGGGAGGGAGTCGGGGCCATTTTTAAGTGTTACAAAGCTCTCCAGGTGATTCCAATGCACAGCAAGGGCTGAGAACCACTCCACAAGAGTATGGTATCTATTAGGCCATTAATAGCAATAGTCAGGTCAGGCAATGGGTGCTTTCATTCCTAGTATAATTTCCTGACGCGGGAGATGGAGGGAGACAGGGCTTGAAACCGTTTCTTTCCCTGCAGAGAATTTGAATTTCTGACAAGTTCTCTACTGAGAATTTCCCTTTTTATTCTACATATCCTGAATCAGAATCTACATTTTGATAAGACCCCCAGGTGTACGTATAACTGGTTGTGCCACCCAGAGACACCAGGCTTTTATAGTGTATTATTTTTAGTAGTTACATTGCAGGGAATACAGAAGGTGAGAAAATACAGCTTTGCTGGGAACTGGACAGTGACTTGGTATTTGTCACTTGGATACATAGCCACAGTTGCATTTTCGGGAGTGAGCACAGTTCTGTGCTTATATAGCTCCCTAAGTGGGGTGAAAAACATGAGGACCCTATGTGTTACACATTGGATTTATTTCAGTCATAGGCATTGACTTTTCCTAAAACAGGTTACTATCTATATCTAATCTGAAGGGACATAAGAGCATCATGAGGCTGATACTGGACACAACAGACATGGATAGCATGATCTGGAAAATACAAGTTTCACAACATTCTGCCAGGATTATTTTGGGGTAAAAGGGTACCTGAGGTTTTACCTGCTTTGGTAGATTTCAATTCCTGTGATTCGGCCGTTTTCTGCTGTCTAAAGACAGTGGAAACTACACTGCTTTGTTGACTTTCCTTTGCGGGGGTAGTGCCCTTGAATAAAACAAAAAAAAAAAATAAAACTTGTAAGTCCTGACGTTCAGAAGACCACAGGTGGAAGCCCTATCCAGGTTACTATGAGTTCATTGTGGTTGTTAGTAAAGAGATAGATGATGGATGGATGTGCACGTGGATGCGTGGACGCATGCAAGAGTGGATGAATAAATGAAAGTAATGACACTGAGACCGCTTTGGTTTAGAATTTGGCTTTGTAAAACCTAAACTGGATTGTTTTCCACCTTTCAGATCTGAAAGAAAAGGTTGTCTAGTCATATGTGTAGACAGGGAGACATGAGAATTTTTTAATTTGAGAACATCCTTTTCCCTAGTACCTTCCTGGCTCTTAACAGCAAACTAAAAAAAATGTGTAGGCTACAAATTACATCAATTAATTGAATAGAATTCCATAGGATTTCTACCTAGTGAAGCTATCACACATCTGATTTGATATACTAGTGGCATTAGAAAGTATAGGAATCATAGGTCTTGTCAAAATGATGCAGTCGAGACTTTTCAAGCTAATCTTATCCACAACTGGATTAAATTAACTGGTCTAGTGCCTCTGCCTGTGACAAAAACCTCGTACAAATCCTTCTCTCAGAACTCTAAGCAAGGAATGCATCTAACCAAGGTGGACTTCATCCTCAAATGATCCTGACACGTTATAAATGCTAATGATGAAAAATAAGACATTTTTGTAGCAGAGAGTTAAACAGCTTCTCAGGTGGTCCCTCAACAAATTCAGTAAGTGCTTGAACATATAAAAAATTACACATATCTCTTGATAGGTAAATTTTGGAGCTTTCCTTGAGTCAGTTTTCTGGAGTTTTGACAAAATCTTTCATTCCAACGCTTATACAGGCAGTGCAGATATGACACTGGAAACAAGACCGTTATCCTTGATCTACGTGCGGTACCATTAGCGTATTTTATCACATAGCATTTTGTTAGCCTACAGGCGGGTGTCATACAAAACCAAACCAATAGAAAGACATCCAAACATCAATTCCATAAAGGTAAATCTTTGTGTAATGGTATGCTAAAATACCAAGAAATAAAATGTTAAATGAAAAAAAAAGTGGTGTGTATAGTTTGATTCCATTTGTGTTTTTTAAATGTCTGTACATATTTACGAAAACCCTGGTGGCATAGTGGGTTAAATGTTCTCTCGGTTAGCAGTTCAAATCTGCCAAGTGATCCTTGGAAACTCTGTGGATCAGTTCTATCCTGGCCTCTAGGGTGACTGTGAGTTGCACCTGACTCAAAGGCCATGGATTTGGTTTGGTTTGCTATACATATTTATAGGAAACCCTGGTGGCGTAGAGGTTAAGTGCTACATCTGCTAAACAAACAGTCAGCAATTCAAGTCTGTCAGGTACTCCTTGGAAACTCTATGGGGCAGTTCTACGCTGTCCGATAGGGTCACTATGAGACGCCATCGACTCGACAGCACTGGGTTTGGTTTATTTTATTTTATTTGTTTACACATATTTATAGTCATAAATCATCTATAAACATAATCACTAACTCTTACTTTTAGGGCATTGATAACTGACTCTGAATGGTTATAACCTTGTAAATCGTATGGAGCAGTTCTACTCTGCATTATATAGGGTAGCCATGAGTCAGAACTGACTCAACAGTGAATAACAACAACCTTATTTCTCAGTTAATTTCATGAGACCCTGCAGTAAAGTGCTTAGGATAGGATTTGGTTTAGAAAATCTCCCTATGTTCATTACTTCTCACCAAACTCTTTAGGAGCATAAATCAGGGCATGTGTGTGTGTAAGCATAAGCGTAACTATTCCCTGGAAGATTTTTCCTGCCTTGATTAATGCATACAGAGATAAGAAGCCACATGCCTGACAAAGTTCCCAGCGGAAGTCTATTCAGTAACTCCAGCAAGTTCTTGGAGAATTTTCAAGAATACCCTAGATCCTGCCTCATATTGAGTCTCCATAGTGTTATCTTGAGCTCCAGCTCCCTTCTCGGTGTCAAGTTCTATCCCAGGAACATGGGCCTGGGAAGTCTTCTACCTTTGCTTTGCCATGGTTACCCAAACTGGTTCTGAAGTGTTACAACCTAACTGTCGACAGGGACCCTTTTCTGGAAAAAGAAGGAAAGGAGTTAGAATTGCTGCAAGGCAGTCAAGGTCTTCAGCCTAGCTTGGACCAACTCACAGTAGTATCTCAAATAAGATCTTTTTTAACTGCTAAAAAAAAAAAGAGAGATGGGCTATTTCTCTTATACCCCTTCCCTCAATCTGCCAAGGAGGAGGAGTTCCTTGAGTGATTAAGGCTCAGTACTGCTTAACTATCTGGATCTATTATCACCTTATTAGTCCCTTTCCCTCCTTTCTTCACCCTTTTCCTCACCTCTGGGGGCACAGTCCTTTAGAACTTGGCTTCTAACCAGTAGCTCAGCTGTTAAAGCCCACCAGCCACTCTTTGGGAGGAAGATGTGGCCGTCAGCTTTTATATGAGTTTGAGACAAGCATAAAGCTCTATCCAAATGTAAGGGGTACAGAAGAGAAGAGGAGAGGGAACAGGGAGATGATTACATTCCCATTCCAGAATGTGGGTCAGTATCCAGAGGGAGACTCCCTTGGGAAAAAGGAAGAGTCAGAATTAACCAGCTCCAAATCTTCTAATCTACAATGGGTGACTACCTAGAAGGTGGCACTATTCTGATCCAGATCCAAAAGTCAGTCCTACTGAATTCACAGCTCAGTAGACAAGGCTCAAACAGACTTTCTGCCATCTAAGTCTAGTTTCCAGTTGTTCCCTCCACTGGGTACCGACTTGCCATCTTGTAAGCTTAAGTCTCCCCTGGGGTTTTGTAAGCAGGTTGCCTCTTGGTTACATCTTCAGACTTGGGTCTACGTGTTCCTTCTGTGCCACGTCAGATATTCCACTGAGGTTCTCTGAGTTTCCCAGGTGCCCCTGGAACGTGGTTGCTCTGACCTGATATTCTCTCTCTTTAGATGACGAAGTTGGGCTCAAGAGGCTTGTACGAAGCTTAGTAAGGTCACCTTCTTTCTCATTCTTGTACTTCTGCAAGGAAGGGATTCTTCTGAGTTTCAATCCAAAAAGGTTTTCAATATCAGCCTTATTGGTAGGTGTTTTAGTCAGCTAGGGCTGCTCTAACAGAAATACCACAGAGTGGATGGCTTTAACAAAGAAAGATTTATTCTTACACAGTCCGGTAGGTTGCGAGTCCATATTCAGGGTGTTCGCTCCAGGGAAAGACTTTCCCCTTGACGACTCTGGAGGAAAGTCCAGTATTACATCAGTCATTGTCCAGGGAGCGTCCTAACGCAAGAACCTCTGGTCTGAACGACGCGTTCTGCTCCCGGTGCTGCTTGCTTGATGGTAGCGAGGTTCTCAAATTGTCCTTGGTTCTTTTTCCTTTTATTCCTTGCAAGCTAAAAGCATTAAGGGTGGGGCAAGCCATACTCCAGGGAAACTTCCCCCGTAGCAAAAATTCACAGCCCCACCCTAATCCTTTAACATACAGGTTAGCAAAACCACACAATGGAGTACAGTCCCAAGATATTGGGAACCATATCCCAGCCACATGGCTGCACACATTTTTGGGGGGACACAATTCAAACCATGACATCGCACCCTTTGACAACCCAAAAATCACATCACAAAACATTTAACACATTCATCTCACCATAGCAAAATTATGTCCATCCATATAACAGAAGTCTTAAATCAGTTCCAAGTCCAAAATACAAAAACTCTTCTACATCTGTGAAACTTAGAAGGCATTAACAGGCAACAGACAAGTCAACAGAACACATTGCGTTAGCCGAAACTGAAGTCTTTTCCTCATTCTGATTATTTCTCATAGAATTTCTTCCTTAGAGTGAAGACTCCTGGAAGTGGATGTTGGCTTGACAGGATCAGTGGTGAACTGTACAGATTTGTAGCAAGGGACTTCATGAGGTCTTCAGAGCCTTGGCTGCATCTCTTGGTTTTGTTTAGAGACACCAGGGCTTTTTTGGGGGGGGAGCTGGTAGGATCACTCTCAAAAATGCATTCCTGGGTGACAGCACTCTTCCAGCTTGAATGACCCTGTTGCTGTTTTTTAGGTTCTCGAGAAATCTGGAAAGAGTGTCTGGGAGGCACCTGCTTTTCAGGACTGTGATACTCTTCAGGCACTCTCACTGAGCCTGTTGAGGAGACTTGTGGCTAGGAATCGTGGCTTGAAAAGAGCATCTGGATGGCAGCTGCTCTTCAGAGCTCTTCCCCTTTTCAAGAAACACCTTGGAAACTGACATTTCTGGATGGTGCTGAGGCTTCCCCAAGGCCTGGGAAAGGTGTCTGGGAAGCTGTTGCTCTTTGGACCTGCTCCACTTCACTGGTGTATTCTCTGAACCTGAGGAAACTTCTTCCTGATCTTCAGTCCTCTCCAAAGATTTTAAAGGGTATGTTGTAGGCATTGGCTTCAAGGAAATGCCTCCTTCAATGTCAGCACTCTCGGAACTTGAGAAAACTTGGTTCTCTATTTTAGGCCTCCACCAAGATTTGCAAGAATGATTTGGAGGCTGAGGATCCACACAAACAGGCCTGTCAATAGCAGGGTTCTCCGAGCCTGAAGAGACTTTCTCTGTCATAAACTTCACATACGATTGGGAAGGACGAGTAGGAAGCAGCGCTTTCGTGGAAACACCTTCTCCAACAGCAGTGTTCTCTAGACAACGGGACATTTCCCAGACGTTAGACCCTGTTAAGAACTGAGTAGACTATATGAGAGGCAGTGGCTTCGCAGAAATGATACTCTCAGCAGCAACACCCTCTGAATCTGGTAACACTTTGGGCTCCACTTTAAGTTTCTTCTCCACAGAAATGTTTTTTCCAGCAACTGTGCTTTCTGGAAATGAAGAGACTTGTTGTTTGACTTCAGAGTCCATCAGTGGATGAAAAGCACATTTGGAGCCTTCTTGTTCAAATACTGGTGTCATCAGGGGCTGGGACTCATGTTTGAGAGGCATAGGCTTTATAAAGTTATTCCCCTCGACAATAGCCCTCTCGGGACCAGGAAGGACTTGTTTCCCTACTTTTGGTCTGGTCAGACACCTGAAGACTCTGGGAGGCAGCAGCTTCATAGGATTATCCCACTCAGCAGCCATACTCTCTACACCTGCAGAGGCTTCCTTAAATTGCCTCAGCTGGGGCAGGGAACGACACCTGGAAGACAGTTGCTCCGCAGAACCACTCCACTCTGTAGAAACACTCACTGAACCTGAGGAGACGTGGTGTTCAAGAGCTGGCCCAGAAGGGCCCTGGGGTGACAGCTGCTCTACAGAGCTGCCTCTCAGAGCTGTTCTCTGAAAGTGAGGAAATTTCTGGTTGGTCCTCAGGATTTGCCACAGCCTGTGAAGGGTGTTCTGGAGGCAGGCCTTCCTCAGAGCTGCTCCAGTCATCAGTACTACCGTACTTTTTAAGGTAACTGTCAGATCCTGTGGAGCCTTCTTCAGTTTCCAGCTCTCCCACAGCCTGGGAAGGGTGTCTGGATGTAGGCTGCCCCTCAGAACCACTCCCCTCCTCAGAGTTAGTCTCCTGCTCTGAAAAACTCTCTGCATCAGAGGAGGATTCTTGTTCATCTTCAGTACTCCCCAAGAACTGCGAAGAGTGTCTGAGAGCCATCTGCTCCCCAGAACTTCGTGATTCCACGGTGAAGCTTTCTGATTCTGAGGAGATCTCTTGTTCACCTTCAGGCTTCCCCAGGGACTGGAAAGCGTGACCAGGAGCCCACTGTTCCTCAGAATCACGCTCTTCTGAAATACTCTCTGAATCTGAGACTTGCTGATAGTCTTCAGGTCTCCCCAAAGTCTGAGAAATGCTTCTGGGAGGCAGCCTCTCTGCAGACAGGGCTCTCTCTGCCCTGGCACTTTCTGCATGTGCAGTGCTTCCTGTAAAGGCCGGAAGCACATTGTCAGGAGGCTTTTCTTTGCAGATAGTTGGCCTATGCTGAGCTGACGCCATTTGAAATTGAACATTTTGAGAATTGAGGCTAGAAACCGCTTCCCCTTCTGACTGGATATCAGAAGGATCCACAAGTGCCTGAGCCTTCACTCTTACTGAGAAGATGACATCTTCTTGGGTTGTAGAAGGGCTTTCCACTGCTAGAAACAGAGAAGCTCTGGCTTCTGTCTTCTCAGCTCCAGAAGCGCTACCTTCACTGTGTGGTGCTGGACCACTGACCACAGCCTCTCTCACGTCTTCGTGTGTAGGTTGCTGTTCTGATGCTTCTCTGGCTTTGCCATCTATGTCAGCATTCAACAACTCCTGAGGTGTAGCTGTTTCTGCCTCTGGAGTTTGGGGTTGCTCCGTGACCTATATCTCCAAGGGTGGGTGCCAGAGATGACAATCCTTGACAGTCTTCTCATCAGATGAGGACCCAGCACTATCTTCTAGGCCATGATGTTGACGGGATCTTTTAGGTCTTCTTCCTTTGGATCCAGACTCCCTGTTTCCTGGAGTGGCTGATGGTTTCCTTCCATGTTTTCTTCTGCATGCTGCTGACACTGGGTAGCCCTGATTCCCAGCTGTATCAGTGTTTGAAGGCTTAACCATTGTCTTCTTAGCAGGAATCCCAGTCTTCCTGCTTTGGCCCTGCCTTGAGGGACCTGTACCCAACAGAAACAAGGAAAGGAGTCAACTACGTGTTTTTGGTGTAATAAAATAAGAATGTTCTGCTCTGTCCCAAAGAGTGCCTGTTTGCTGTTGAATTCCTTAATATGAAGATGCAGCTATTCAGAAGATAAAGAGCCACTTGTTGGCTAGTACCCGTTGACAGTTGACATTTTTTTAAATCCAAGGGACATACCAGTTTTATGAACTGGTTCCATGGTTGGCTCATCTCCGTTTTATTGATAACTCCATCTAGAGTGTGTGTGACACATCAAAAGGCAATTTATTTTACCTTTGAAGAAACTGACTGGGACAGAGAGAGGGGAAATTTTACTGTGTAATCAATATTTATATTTTCTACTTAACATTTCTCCAAAAGGGTTGAATTTTCACCTCATGTGCGCATGTTGCTTTATTTTTTAGAAAGGTGCCAACAGGAGTTATTTGGAATGCAGGAGTATGACCCCCTTTTTTTCTTTTATATTAAATACACTTATGCAATAGTATATATACAAAACAATTCTTGAAAAGCCTTAACAATTGCATCAATCACAGGTTTCAGGTCAAATACAAGCCAGCAGTTTAGATGATGCCCCCCTCCCTTTCTAGTTTGATTGCCAGGTGGGAGGGACCTTCATCATCTCCTGCATCCCTAGCTCCATCTGATGGTTTCATATCCAACATACAGTGCTGGGCAAAGTTGGCTACATTTCAACCCACTCTTATCATATGAGAAACACAAGAATCTGTCCCCTTGGACACTGACTCAGTGCTCTCCTCTGGGTGAAAAGGACAACTGTTAAAAACAAAGATAAAAGAAAAACATAAAGAGAAAGTAAGAGATTACTCATTCAATTTTGCTTTATTGTGTGTGTCATGGGTTGAACTGTGTTCCTCCAAAAGTGTATAGACCCATTTGGCTGGGCCATGATCCCCAATATTTTATGACTGTCCTCCATTTTGTGATTTACCTGTGCTGCGTGTTAAAGAGTATTAGGGTGGGACTGTAAATCCCTTATTAAGGTCACCTCCCTGCTCACCATAAAGGGAGTTTCCTAGAGGGTGGCTTTTACCACCCTTTAACCTTTTTACCTTCCAAGAGCTCAAAGGAAAGAGAAGCAAGTAGAAAACTCAGAGCCTCATACCATCAAAAATACCCCACCTGGAGTACAGCGCATCCTTCAGACCTGAAGTTTCCGTTCCAAGATACTCCCTGACCAAAGACTGATGCACTACAAGGACTTTCCTCCAGAGCTGACAAGGAGGGAAAGCATTCCCCTGGAGTGGACACCCTGAATTCAGACTTGTAGCTTCCCGGACTGTGTAAGAATAAGCTTTTTCTTTACTAGAGCAATCCTTTTTGTGGTTTTTGTGTTAGAGAAGCACTACCTGAATAAAACAGCTTGTATGTGTGCCTGATTGTTTTGTTAGTCTTCATGGAAAAATGTTTTTATAGATATCCTGTGTTTGAGCCACATGTAAAATCCTTTGTGGCAAAAAACATGAAACTTAATCTGTGGAACTGGGCTTTTATTTTAGCAAGTATACACTGCTTGAAATTAGCTGTCCATCAGTTGAAGCTGATATCCACACAAGCACACATGTGCGTGCATACACACACATACACAGATTTTCATTCTGGAGGTATTTGTTATTTGAGGACTTGATGTCTGCTAGCTGCCAAAAACATCTCTGCAGCTGCCCAAGCTCTTTTGCTGACAGCTATGGGAACTGGTCTCACAGTTATCAAATACATTTATTCTCTACTGGAAGAGAAAGGTGACTTTAAAAAGGAGGTATGAGGTCAAGTCTATTATTTTTTCTTGGTTCTGTTGTTGAGAGAATCACTGAAGGGAAAATCACCGGCTTCTCAGAGAGATGAGCTCACTGAGGAACTCACCAAGTGCGAAAGACTCAAAGAAGATACAACAAACTACAAGCAAAATACCTCTATGGTCAGAAGTTCACTTAGATAAAATAAGAATCAGGCATCACATTTATCTAAGCCCCACACAAATGGCAATCATATTTGCCAGGCAGTTTATATGCAGGAACTTGGTCCACCTAAGTATGCTTCTTAAATGGAAAGTTCTTTGAAGACCAAGAGCAGCAGGTTCCTCTTAATAGAGCTCTGTCATACAGTACCGTGCAATTGACCTATGATGTATGTTTCAGGATGAGGGTAAAGATGTATCAGCCCGCCCTGTCTTTTCTCAGCATCTTTTGGTCAGTCTCTTTTGGTTGGGTTGTAGTCTTCTGTTCTTCAGAAGCCAGTAGAAGGTTTGGCTGCTCCTGCTTTGTCTTTTTTGGAAAACAGTAAGAGAGAGAGAGCATTTGAATCAGACTGAAGTATTCTTTATACACTCTTTCATGGTTGCCAAAACCAAAAATCAGGAAAAATGTTGTTGATATCGGAACAACTTGGCTGGGAGCATAACAATACCATTAAAGATGGATGGTCTTGCCAGGATCATCCAAGAGGTCCCAGGTGACCATTTTACTCTTGGTAAGTGTTTCATCCATATTTGGAGGTTCTGGTCTCTAAGGAAGTCCCAGGGTGGTGTAAATAATTAACTTGCTAACCAAAAGGTTGGAGGTTGGAATCCACCCAGAGGTGTCTTTGAAGGAAGGACTTGTGATCTACTTACAAAAAGTCAACCATTGAAACCCCTATGGAGCAGAGTTCTGTTCTGACACACATCTGAGTCATTATAATTCAGAATAAACTTAACCAGCAACTGAGTTGGATAGATCTCTGAGGGACATTTGAAGACACTCTGAAAACCATTGACCCACAATGGAAGGTCATTAATCTGAAGATGGGGTTGCTGGCTCTGACAATAATCAGGCCCCTGGTAACACTGGAATTCTCAAATTTGGTTCACCAAACATGCAAGCCAGATTCAATTCTAGCTTTGTTTCACAGAATTTAGTGATGGCATAAATTATTATAATGATTGCATAAATTTCCAGCTCCGGAGAGCAAAGAAGATTGGGGTTTTGTTGGGAAGGAGGAGAATGAAAGATAAGGGGTTCAGGGCTTGCACTGAATAGGTTGAAATTTGATTAATATATACAAGGTTTGCAGATAATTATAGGACAGCTCTGGATATATCAGAGCAGCACTGAACTGAACAGCATAGAGAATTTACTTAGCATAAGCCTTTTGTGGCTTGCATTAAAAACACACCTACAATCTTTATGCTCCCACTCAAAGTTCCTGCACAAAGAGACTAACCTTCAGATGATTTTGGAGTGAATGAGATCTGATAGACCTGGCTACAAATCACGGCTCCCTCACCTGCTAGCTGTGTGACCTTGGGCAACCTATGCTCTGATTCTCACTTTCCGTGTCTCTAAAGTGGGAATAAGGAAAAACTTCCTGTAGGAAACATATATCTAAGCCATTCCAGAGCCAGAAGCAAGTGATAACAGCTTCTGAGTCATCAATGACCTGGACCCCTTTATATAGACCTACGAGTCAGGGAGAGTCATGGGGAAGCAGGAGATATTTAGGCCTTTTAAGAGGTGCTGTCAAAGCCTCTTCTTAATTAGGTTTCAGAAGGAAGAAAGAAGAGTCACAGAAAAACTTTCCCTTACCCCAAATTCCATTGTGATAATGTATCCAGGGGATAAGGCATGGATAGCGCTTCCTGCCCAGTGCCTGACACCAAACCAAGGAGACTCTCCTAGGGTCAACTAACTGCAAACCCTGCCCCTGACAACTCTTCTTTCAATTTGCACTTTGTTTCTAGGACTGGAGGAAAACTCATTATACAGATGAAATAATGTTGATGGCTGAAAGTTAAGAAGAGCTGAAGCACTTACTGATAAAGACCAAAGACTAGAGCCTTCAATAAGAATTACAGCTCAATGTAGAGAAAACAAAAGTCCTCACAGCTGGACCAATAAGCAATATGTTGATAAGCAGAAACAACATTTAAATGGTCATCGATTTCATTTTACTTGGATCCACAATTAATACCCATAGAAGCTGCACTGAAGGAATCAAAGATACACTGCGCTGGGCCAATTTGCTGCTAAAGACCTCTTTAAAGGGTTAAAAATCAAAGACGTCAACTGGAAGATTAAGGTGCACCTGCCACAAGCCATGGTGTTTCCAATCACCTCATATGTATCTGAAAGCTAGACAATGAACAAGGAAGACAGAAGAAGAATGCATGCCTTTGAATTATGATGTTGGCAAAGACTATTGAATATATCATGTGCTGCCAGAAGAAGACACAAATCTGTCTCAGAAGAAGTACAGACAGAATTCTCCTTAAAGCAAGGATGGTAAAATGAGATGGAGAAACAAATCACCAACTTTGTTTCGAGAGGGAAGAAACCCCAGATACATAAAGCACTATTTAATAAGAGGAACAGAGTGGGAGGCCTCACACTACCCAAGCTTAGAACCAATTACACTGCCACAAGTAGTCAAAACAGCCTGGTACTGGTACAAAAAGAGACATAGAGACTAATGGAACAGAACTGAGATTCCAGGGTCCTCTTATCAAGAGTTAATATTTGACAAAGGCCCTAAGATTGTAAATTGGGGTAAAAACAGTCTAACAAATGGTGCTGGCAAAATTGGATATCCATCTGCAAAGACATTGAAACAAGATCCACATCGAACAGCTTACACAAAAACTAACTCAAATTGGATAAAAGACCTAAATATCAAACCGCAAATGGTAAAAATAATGCAAGAAACAGTAGAGTCAACAATGGAAGTTCGAATACACAGCTTAGACAGACTTCGAAATCTGACAGTAAACCACAATCAACAGAAGAGAAGATAGATAAATGGAAATTACTACGAATCAAACACTTTTGCTCATTGAAAGACTTTATCAAAAGAACTAAAAGAACAACTACAGAATGGGGAAAAAATAGCTGGCAACTACATGTTGGACCCATTTCTGATCTCCATAATCCACAAGGTACTGCAAAATACCAACAAGGAAAAGATAAATAACCCAATGAAGCAATGGGCAAAGGAGATCCGCAGACACTTCACCAAAGAGGACATCCAGGCAGCCAAAAGACACATGAGGAAATGTTCACGATCATTAGCTATGCGAGAAATTCAAATCTAAACAACAGTGAGATACCATCTCACCCTAACAAGGTTGGTTATGATCCAAAAGAACACAAAACAAGAAATGCTGGAGAGGCTGTGGAGAGATCAGAACTCTCCTAAAATGCTAGTGGGATTGCAAAATGGTACAACCTGTTTGGAAAGTCATCTCTCGCTTCCTTAAAAAGCTGGAAAAAGATATGCCATTGGATCCAGTAATCCCACTGTTCAGAAGATATCCTACAGAATCAGAAGCAGTCAGCTGAACAGATACATTCACACAAATGTTTATTGCCGCACAGTCCACATTCGCAAAAAGATGGAATCACCACCGATGCCTAACAACAGATGAATGAATAAACAAATTATGTTACATATCCTCAATGGAACACCATGCAATGATAAAGAACAACAATAACTTTAGGAAGCATCTTATAATCTGGTTTCAATTGGAGATCATTATGCTGAGTGAAACTAGTCAGCAGCAAAAGGACAAATATTGTATGAGACCCCTACTATAAGCACTTAAAAATAGATTTATGTATAGAAGAAAAGACTCTTTGATGGTTACAAGGGTGGAGAGGAAGGGTGAGCGCTACTCATAGATAAGATAGTTGATAGAAATTTTATTGGGCGAAAGCAGTGACAGCACACAGAAGCTCAACTTCACTGGATCAATTTAACTGGACTTCAACATAAACTGAAAAATATTCTGATCCTAACCCAATATTACAGGGATACAGTAGCAGGAGTGGGGGTATGGGAATGCTGCTCTTAGGGGACATTGAGGCCAATTGGCATAACCAGCCTATTGCTAATACAGTCTTCTGCACCCCATATTGATGAGTGGCGTCTGGGGTCTCAAAACCTAGCAGCTGCCATCTGAGGTACACTGAATAGTCCTAGTTTGTGTAGAATAGGTAATCACCAAGGACAACAAAGGTGAGGAAAAAGGAGCCTAGGAAACAGAAGGACTTCTGTGAATAGGTGATTGTATAAACATGTGAACAGAAGAACCAGATGGTACCCAACCACCACCAAGGACAGCTCGATTGGGGCATACAATGTTGAGTCCCAGTGGCAACATGAGAAAAAGAGGGATGTACCTCAAGAACCCTACTACAAGACCACAACTGATGGTCTGATGGCCTGGGGGTTCCCCTTGGAGCATAGCCCCGAAACGTGCTACTGGCCCTGACCAGAAAACATTACCAAGATCAACTCTTCAGACAGGAATGGACTAGACTGTGGACACAATGTGACCAGATGGTGTGTATGCTTTATGGTTCTATGCATCTATATGCTGTTGTCCTACTGGCCTCTTACTAGGAGGGAGAGAAGAGGGTGAAGTGGAGGGCACAGGACATTGTTAAGGGGATATGACATACACAGAGCAAAAAGGAGGAGTTTCCTTGCCACTGACAAGGAATGCAGAAGGAGCTTCAGATCTGTGGGCATGCAAATTTAATTTGGATTATATACTTTCACTTAACTGAAATAAAATAAAGACTACTTTTGGACATATTATTAGGAGGGACTAGTCTCTGTAGAAGGACATCATGCTGGATAAAGTATAACATTAACAGAAAAGATGAAGACCCTCAATGAGATGGATATACACACTGGTTGTGAGAGTGGACTCAATTATAACGATTGTGAAAATTGTGGGAATGGTGCAGGACCTGTGTTTCGTTCTGTTGTACAGACAGTTGCCATGAGTTGGAAGCAACTCAAAGTCACCTAATGATAATTGCTTTCTAAAGCTAACCCGACCTGTCTAAGCTAAGGCAATGAGGTAAGTGAAAAGAAAACTAGACTGGAAGTCAGGAGACTAGGTTCTCAAGCTAGTGCTACTATCACCTGAATGTTTGACTTGGGGCAAGTACTCCAAGGATTCATGCTTTAATAGCCTTCCCGGTAAAATGCTTGTGCTACACAATCTTGTCGCTTTTCCATCTCTGACTTACAGTCTGTAATTTATAACCCAGAATAATGAGAGAATTATGTGTTCCAACACGGCGAATTTTCCAGCTCTCTGACACATTGTTTTTACCCATTGTTGTGTGCCTTCGAATCAAATCGCTCCAGAAGGTTTTCTTTATAGAAGCAGATCACCAAGTCTTTCTCTTGCAGAGTGCTTAGGGGAATTTGAAACTTCAACCTTTAGGTTGGCATCCAAGTACTAAATTGCACAACCAAGGCTCTTTTTCTTAATCATCAGGAACTTTTAATTGTTACCTTGTCATGAATATCTCTTCCAATGGCATTACTTCCCTATCCTCTTAAACAGAAATCAGGAATATAATTTAGCTTTTCTTGATGACTAGGACAAAGAGTAAACATAATCTCTTACACTGAACTATGATTTAGAGTAGCCTTGAAGAAGCTGCTGAGATGGGTAGGATTCTTGGCCTCTATCAGATGGCCCTAGATTATTTCTGTCATCTCTATTATCAGCTGTCGCTTCTCTTTACAATTAGGCCCCTGAGTTTGATCTGTTACCATACTGTTAATATAATCAGTTATCCTAGGGTTAATATCGAACTCGATGACACTTGACTTGGCTAAGTGTAGTTATGCCTTCTCAAACGTTGTGTAAAAGGACTTTGTGACATTTGCTTGATACTGAGAGAAATTTCTATTTTAGGGGATGACATGCACAGCAAAAACATCATCAATCCAACAGTTTCTAGATGTATAATTCACTGACATGGGTTACATTCTTTAAGTTGTGTCACCATTCTTGACATTCTATTATAAACAGATCTAGTCTTATCAACGTAAACTCACTGCCCCCTAAGCTTCTCATCTAACCTTCTGAGTTGTAATTATTAATCTGATTTCTTATAGATAAGTCTTTAAAAGAACACGATGATCTTTTGAAGGGTTAGTGGCTGAATTGTGAATGCTTGGAATTACAGGAAGCCTCACCTGCAAATCAGTAGAAGTGCTACCATTAGTGACTCATGAATTTCATCTAAGTAATGGCTTAAACAATCCTGATCTGGGCTAGGAATGAAGATTCTCTACACTGTGCTGAGTAAACTCCCAGATGCCAATCCAATAAACAGTTTCTGCAGGTTTAGTCACTTTGGTGTCTTTCTTCAACCACTTTTAGGCAAGTTCCAAAGAGATGCAAGCTCATTCACCCTTCTGGGGTTGTCAAGCCCAGGTCAGTGCCCTCAATTTTATCATCCCTATCTAGAGTATAGGAATCCTGGTGGCAGTTGAACACACCCAACACCAGGAACAAAGACCCGGCTATCTGCCCAAGTACAGATTCTAGCCTAGAAAACCCTATGGGGGCAGTTCTACTCTGTCACAAGGCATTGTTATGAGCTGAAGTTAACACCACGGAACATAATACCACCACCTAGGGTATGGCTCCCCTATACCATACAATTTCCCTAGAGCAAATAGAAAATGTTGGAACTCATTTTTCATTATCTAAAGAGTTTGTAAAAGAATGTATTCCCGGGCTCCTGAAGGACTCACAGTCTCTTGAATTTTCGTCTTGAGCTTTTGTTTCTGGGGGGTTAAATGCATCTTGTGTGGAGCAGGCAAAGAATCCAAGCAGCCCTAGGTGGTGGCTGAGGTGCTGAAATCAAGGGAAAACTGTGTGCTACTGGAAGAGGCAAGTGAGATCAAGGAAGATGAGTGACTGAGTCCAGATGATACCTCAGAAGAGCTCTGGAGAGAGAGAAAAGAAATGACTCACCAACAGGGGAATAGAAAAAGCTTTTGATAAAATCCAACACTCTTTCATGATTAAAAAACAAACAAACACTGAAAGATTGAGGAATATAAACATTGTGGATTGAATCATGTCCCCCCCAAAACATGTGTTATAAATCCTAACCTCTATGCTTCCCTATGTTTATAAACCCATTTGGGAAGAAGTTGTTTTTTTATGTTAGTGACACAGAATTAGTGTAGGGTATGTTTTGACTCAGTTGCTCTTGAGATATAAAAAAGGTTAAATAAGCAAGTGTAGAAGCAGAGATGAGGACAGATACATAGCATGCCACATAAAGACCACCAAGGAACAAAGATCTTACCACACAGATGACAGAGAGAAAAAGCCTTCCCCTAGAGCCGGTGCCCTGAATTTGCACTTCTAGCCCCTTAAGCCATGAGGAAATAATTTTTTGTTTGTTAAAGCCATCCATTTGTGGTATTTCTGTTACAGCAGCACTAGATAATTAAGACAATAAGGGACTTTTTCAACAAGATAGAGGGCATATATGAAAAATTCACACTTGGTATCTAAGTCAGTGGAGAAGGATGTTCGCTCTAAGGTCAGGAACTAGACAAACATCCTGCTTCACCAATGCTATTCAACATTTTACTGGATGTTTTATCCAGAACAATAGATGAGAAGAAATAGAAGCTATCCAAATCAGAAAGAAAAAAAATAAAATTATCTCTATTCACAGATGACATAATCTAATATACAGAAAGTCCTAAGGAATCCATAAAAATATTAGGTCTAATAAATAAATTCAACAATGTTTGTGGGATACAAGATCAATGTACAAAGATTAAATGTATTTCTGCATACTAGCATTGAATCATCCAAAAATAAAATCAAGAAAATAATTTTGTTTACAATGAAGTCCAAAAGAATAAAATATGTATGCACAAATTTAGCCAAGATTTATACACTCAAAATTATAAAACATTGTTGAAGGAACCCTAAAAAGACCTAAATAAACAAAAAGACCCAACCCATGTTCATAAATTGAAAGACTTAATACGGTTAAGATTAAGATGGCAATACTAGCCAAAGGGATTTTCAGATAAAAAGCAATTCCTATCAAAACCTCAACAGTCTTTGCCACATATCCGAAAATTATATGGAATGTCGAGGATACTCAAATAACCAAAACAGTCTTGAATAAAATTTGGAAAAGCCACACTTCTCAATTTCAAAACTTACCACCAAGCAACAATAACAAAAAAATGTGTAGTACTGGAATAACCAACCAAAATCCTTTCCATCGAGTTGATTCTGCCCCAAAGCAATGCAGTAGGACAGAATAGAACTGTCCCATAGAGTTTCAGAGGTGTGCTTGGTGGATTCTAACTGCTATCCTTTTGGTTAGCAACTGTAGCACTTAACAACTACAACACCAGGGTTTCTGTGTTACTGGCATAAGGATACCTATAAAGGTCAATGGAATAGTATTGGAAGTCCATAAATAAACCCATAACTTATGGTCAACTGATTTTCTCTCAGGGTGCCAAGACCATTCAATGGGGAAAGAATAGCTTCTTGACCAAATGGAGCTAAGACAACTGGATATCTACATGAAAAAGAATGAAGTTGGACCCTTAAATACACCATCCACCGCTATTGAGTCTATTTCAACTCATAGCAACCATGTAGAACCACCCCACAGAGTTTCCACAGAGCTCCTGGTGGATTTGAACTGCCGACCTTTTGGTTAGCAGACATAGCACTAACTCACACCATAGAAAACGTTTATTCCAAGTTAGTCAAAAACCTAAATGTAAGAGCTAAAAGTATAAAACTGTTAGAAGAAAAATAGGAGTAAATCCTCACAACCTTGGATTTAGCAGTGGATCCCTGCACAAGCAGCTGCAACTAAAAACATTGCCCATTCCAGTCATGGTATTTCGACTCACCGTAACCCCATGTGTGTTGGAGTGGAATTATGTGCTATAGGGCTGTCAATGGCTGATTTCTCAGAGGTAGATTACCAGGCCTTTCATCCAAGGTGCCTTTGTGTAATCTTGGACCGGCAGCCTTTCAGTTAGCGGGAAAAGAATTTAACTCTTTGTACTACTCAGAGACTGCAGCAAGACTGTATAAAATAAACTCATTTCCGTGGAGTCAAGTCTGACTGATAGTGAACCTATAGGGCAAAGTAAAATTCTTCCTTATAGCATTTCCAAGGAGTACCTGGTGGATTTGGACTCCTGAACTTTTGGTTAGCAGCTGTAGCACTTAACCACTATGCCACCAGAGTTTCCCCACTGTTATACAAGCTGTTGGAAACACTTTGGTTGCTGGCCATTACTGTTCATGGTTGCTACTTAGGATCTGTATCCAGACTGCCTTTGAAAGTCTGGCTCTATCATTAATGGGTGTACCAGCAATCTCCTACGCCTCAGTTACTCAGCTACAATGTGAGATAAACCTAGTACCTATCTTAAGAGGTCGTTGTAAGGGTTAAATAGGTAAATATTTCTAAAGCATGTAGACTATTGCTGACACGTGCTAAACACTAAAAACAAACAAACAAAAAGACCCGCCATCAAGTCAAATCCAGCTCATAGTAACCCTACAGGACTAAGAACAACTGTCCCACAGAGTTTCCAAGGAGGACTTAGTGGATTGGAACTATTGACCTTTTGGACAATAGTTGTAGCACTTAACTACTACTATGCCACCAGAGTTTCCTACTACCAAAACAATCCAAACCCACTGCTGCTGAGTTGATTCTATCTCGTAGAAACCCTATAGGATAGAGTAGAACTGCCCCACAGAGTTTCCAAGGAACAACTGTTAGATTTGAACTACCAGCCTTTTGGTTAGCAGCTGTAGCACTTAACCACTACACAAACAGGGTTTCTGTAAAACGTCCAGAGTAGGCAAATCTATTGAGACTGAAAGCAGATGACATGTTTCCAGGGTCTTGGGAGAAAAAGAAATACGAAGTAATTACCTAGTAGGTTCAGGGTTTCCATTTAGGAGGGACGAAAAGTTCTGGAACTAGGTAATGGTAATAATGGCACAGCACTGTGAAAGTGATTAATGCCTCTGAGTTGTACAATTTCAAATAATTGAAATGATCAATTTGAAGTTGGGCCGAAGACGGAGAAGTCGACAGACACATCCTGTGACCCCATCCAGCAACAAATACCAAAAAGAACAAATGAATCTAATGCATACTACACCCTAAAAGCCCTGTATATCAAAGGGAAAATAGAGAAATTGGGGAGAGCAATGAGAAAGGGAGAGTAGCACCAGAAGTACACAGGATCCCACAGACTTCACCTGTCAAAAGACAGATGCAGCCACTGTGGTGATCCAGTGGTGGCAGTTGGTTGGAATCCTCCTCAGTGGAACAATTTGCCTAGAGGCATCCACTCATGCCTTCAGAACCAGTGGGAGAAACAACAGGGTCATCAAAAGCTAAGTCTTTGGATGTAACCTACCATGCACAAATCTACATCTGTCCTTTGGCATAGACTTCTCTCCCTTCTCCCAGTGATTCCTGCTCCCTTCACTATACTATGGGCAGCCCTGGAATCTGATACTATTAACTGAGCTGCAAGTAGGACTCTCTAAGCCTGCTCTGAGCCAATCACTGAGATCCAGAGGGGGAACAATTTTAACAAATGGGGAGAAAGGGGGAAGAAAAACACTTGTGCTGGCTCCCCTCAGCCAGAAAATCAGGTGAGAAACTGTTCCTTCACCTAGATTCAGACATAAGGGGATACACCATCCTCACAGACACTCAGGGATGGCTGTTAGTCCCTTGCCTTTCTCAGTGGCTGCAGCCAGACACTGATGCCTATACCACTCACTCCTGGTCATCTAGGACAGTAGCTGAGAACCTGCACCACACATTTGATGACTGATTAGCTGGCACTTGAGCTGAATCCATATAAGGAAAGTAAATGGACTCTTGGAATGCCATGTCTAGTAACAGCTCTAACCACCTGGTGACAGGACATTAGAACTTCAAAGACAATAACTAAACCATAACATACAACCAGACTATATGGGCATTTCAAAACAGGAAACTAGAACACAGTAGCAAACATAAAAGAAATAAATATGATTTACAAATGACTCGTAGACAACGGCCAGTTTCCAATCATTTAAAGAGGCAGATCATAATTCCTTCAGAAAGTTTCCAAAACAAAGAATCAAATTTTCCAGAGTAAGAGAACTTCCTGGAATTATCAGATGTAAAATACAAAAGATTAATATTTAGAACTCTTCAAGAGATGAGGAAGGATACAAGGCAAAATGCAGCAGAGCATAATGACATATCAAACAGCCGGCAAGAACTAGAAATTAAGAAAATTGATAATGTAATTACAGAATCAGACAACAGAAAGTCAAACAAGAAGAACTGAGGCAATGGAAGGCCAAATTAGTGAGACTGAAGATAGAACACATGTCAATAACATACTTGAGGAAAAATCAGAAAAAAAGATTATAAAATGAACACTAAATATTATATGGAACTCTATGAAAAGCCATCATCTATGAGTGATTAGAGTACCTGAATGGAGGCAGGGGAGTGATAACAGAAAAGACAGAATTGTCAAAGATTTGCTGACAGAAAACTTCCCTGATATCCTCAAAGATGAGAAGATATCTATCCTAGATGCTCATTGAACTCCACACAAGGTAGATTGCAAAAGAAAGACACCAAGATACATTATAATCAAACAAGTGAAAACTGAAGATAAGAGGACACTGTTAAATGTGTCTAGGGATAAACAAAACAGAACCTACAAAGGAGAATCAGTACGACTAGCTTGGACCACTCAACAGAAACCATGGAGGCAAAAAGTAATGGGGTGACATATACAAAGCCTTGAAGGAAAATAATTGGTAACCAAGAATTACACATTCAGAAAAACTGTCTGTCAAATATGACAGTGAAATTAGCATATTTTCAGATAAACAGAAATTTAGAGAACCTGTAAATAAAACTAAAATTATAAGAAATATTAAACACAATACTTTGGATAAAAAACCAATAGGACTAGGTAACAACCCTAGACCAGCACACAGACCAATTAGATATTAACCCAAATAGGGGCATCACAAACACTGAAAATGCTGTCACAGAGATGTCATTATGTAAACATTATAACAAAAAGAGGGATTTAAAAGAAAATGTAGTCATAGATCTTTCATACATAGAGGAAGTCAAGGTGATATAAAGAAGTTAGACAGGCTTAAATTTAGAGAAGTGGGGTACATATTAAGGTAAAAACAAATGAAACTATCATTCCTGTGCATCAAAATAAAAAACAAGAAAAGAATGAAATCTCAGCAAACACAAAACCACCAAAATTGAAAATGATGAAAATAAAAATGACTAAGCACAGAAAATTAAGTGGAACAAAGGAATTGTCTACAACACACATACACACAAAGAAGTCATCAAAATGAAAGCTCTAAGCTCATAACTATTAATATCTATGATGAATGTAAAGCAACTAAACACACCAATAAAGAGATCGAGAGTGGCAGACTGGATTAAAAGAAACACAACTCATCTACATTTAGGAGACATACAATAGACTCAAAGACATCCACAAACTACAACTCAGAGAATGGAAAAAATACATTAAGCTAGCCAAGCCAAGCCAAGCCAAGTGCTGTCAAGTCGGATCCGACTCATGGCGTACACTAAGCTAACAACATTAAAAAAAGAGCAGGAGTGGCAATATCAATCTCTGATTAAACAGACTTTAAAGTAAAAGGTGCCATATTAGATAAGGAAGGACACTATATAGTAATTAAAGATCAATACTCCAGGAGGACCTAACTACATTAAATGTATATGCATCCAATGACAGGGCTCCAGAATGCGTAAAACAAACACTAACTGCACTGGAAACAGAAACAGAGAGCTCCACGATTCTAGTAGGAGAATTCAACACACCACTCTCAGTGAAGGACAGAACATCTAGATGAAAGTTCAGTAAAGAAGTGGAAGATCTAAATGCCACAAACAGCTTGACCTCATAGATGTATACAGAACACTCTATCCAACAGCAGTCAATTATATTTTCTTTTCCAAGTCACATGGAACATTCTGCAGAATAGAGCACATATTAGGCCACAAAGCACTTCTTAACAAAATTCAAAGCACTGAAACACTGCAAAGCACCTTTTCAGATCATAAAGCCACAAAAGTAGAAATCAATAACAGGGGTGAAAAAGGAAAAAAATTAAACACCTGGAAACTGAACAACACCTTGCTGAAAAATGACTGGGTTACACAAGGACAAATATTGTACGAGACTCCTATGATAAGCAATTAAAAGCAGACTCAATCATAACAGAAAAGACTCCTTGAGGGCTGCAAATGTGGGGAGGGTGGGATGGCAAGGGGGGAAGGTTTAGATTAGATAATTGCTAGAAATTTGGTTGGGTGAAATTGGTGACAGCACACATTAGTAAGAAGATCAATGTTAACAGAACTTCAACACAACTTGTTTACTCCTCACATCTTAACCCAATATTTCATGGATAGAGTAGGTGGCGCAGGAGGCCGGGGACCATGCTCTCTGGGTAAATTGAAGCCAATTGGCACAATTAGCATTTTGCTAATGAGGTCTCTCCGCACCCCACATTGGTGAGTAGCGTCTGGGGTCTTAAAAGCTGCCAAGCTGCCATCTGAGGGTACAGCAAATGGTCCCAACTTAGCAGGAACGGATGATCACCAAGGTCCATAATGACATGGTGGAAAGAGAATCCAGAAGACAGAGACCCACATGAGTGGATGTCTACATTGACTTGTGACTGGAACAACCAGATGGCGCCTGGCTACCACCAGTGATAGCCACGATGGAGCTCACAAAGTTGAGTCTCACTGACAACACAAGTATAAATAGGGGTGCACCTTGAGATCTCCCTAAAGGACCGCAATTGATGGTCCAGGGGCCTCAGAATTATCTTGGGAGCAGGGCCACTGGCCCTGATGCTGCCCTTGTCCGTAAATCATAATAAAGGTCAACTTTTCAGACAGCAATGGATTGGACTTGGTGATGCAGAGTGGCCATATTGTCTGGGCACTCTATGGTTCTAGGCATCTATAGAGGTCATCCTGTTGACCTCATACTGGAGGAAGGGGAATGGGTGGAGAGGAGATACTAGGAAACTGTTGGGAAGATAAGACATGTATGGAGCAGAGAGGAAGAGTGTGCTGTCACCAGGCAGGGAGAGAAGTGGAAATTGCATGTAGGTCAGTAGGCAAATTTATATGGGAATGTACATTTCATTCACTCATAATAATAAAAGAAAATGACTGGATTGCAGAAGAAAGCAAGAATGGAATAAAAAAAATTCACAGAATCAAATGAGAATGAAAACACACCCTACAAGAACCTATGGGACACAGCAAAAGCAGTGCTTAGAGGTAATTTATCTCAATAAATATACACATCCAAAAAGAAGAGAGGGGCCAAGTCAAAGAATTAACCCTGTAACTCAAACAAGTGGAAAAAGATCAGAAAAAGAACTCTCCAGGCACCAGAAAAAAGCAAATAATAAACATTAGATGAAAACGAAATGAATTAGAGAATAGAAAAATGATTGAAAGAGTTAAGATCCAAAGCTGTTTTTTTTTTCAAAAAGATTGACAAATTTAATACACCATCCGCCAAGCTGACCAAAAAGAATAGAAGAGAAAGCAAATAACTTGAATAAGAAACAAGATGGGCAATATCACAGCAGACCCAATTGAAGTTGAAAGAATCATACTAGAATACTATGAAAAATATACTCTAATAAATTATAAAAACTTAGAGGAAGTGTACAAATTTCTCGAAACATGCTACCTACTAAAACTAACCCAAACAGGAGTAAAATGACCAAATAAACCAATTACAAAAGAAGAGACTGAAAAGGAAGTTTAAAAGATCCAGACTAAACAAAAGCCCGGGCCCTGACAACTTTACTAGAGAACTCTACCAGACTTTTAGAGAAGAGTTAATACCACTATTACTAAAGGTATTTCAGAGTGTAGAAATGGATGGAATGCTCCCAAAACTCATTCTGTGAAGCCAGCATAACCCTGACACCAAGATCAGGTAAAGACATCGCAAAAAAGGAAAATTACAGATCGATTATGTCTCATCAACTGAGATGCAAAAATCTTCAACAAAATTCTAGCAAGCAGAATTCAACAACATATAAATAATAATAACAATAATAACTCACCGCGAACAAGTGGGCTTCCTTCCAGTGATGCAGGGATGGTTCAACAATAGAAAACAATCAATGTAATCAACAATGTGAACAAAACAAATACAAAAAATACACTTGATTTTATCAATTGATGCAGAATAGTCGTTTCGCAAAGTCCAATATCTACTCACATTAGAAACTCTTAGTGACATACGAGCAGTTTGTAAAGTCACCCTAGAAAAAGTGCTACATACCTTATTGATGAATCTTACTAAGGTTGCCTTCAAAGTACTCCTGTTGGGAAGCTATGCACGGACACCAGGGCCTAGTTCACCCTTCATAGCAATTTTGCAATTCTTTTTCTGGAAAGGTCATCAGAGCTGTAGCTGTATTAATCTTTGTCATGGATTGAAGTGTGTTCCCCCAAAAATATGTGTAGTTGTGTGCCTGGGCCATGATTTCCAATATTTTATGATTGTCCTCCATTTTGTGATTTTCCTATGCTGTATGTTAAAGGACTGTAATTCCCATTATAGGATCACGTTCGTGCTGTACTGTAAAGGGAGCTTCCCTGGAGTATGGCTTGCACCAAGCCTAATCCTTTCATCATACAAGAGATAAAAGGAAGTGGAAGCAGGCGGAGAATTGGGAATCTCAAGCTATCAAGTAAGTGGCACCAGCAGAAGAGCACGTCCTTTAGACCTGCGGTTCCCATGCCAAGATGCTCCCCGGACAAAGACTGACGCAACATCAGGACTTTCCTCCTGAGTCGACAAAGGGGAAAGCTTCCCCTGGAGCAGACATCCTGAATTTGGACTTGTAGCCTAATGGACTGTGTAAGAATAAACTTTCCTTTGTTAAAGCCATCCACTCAGTGGTATTTCTTTTAGAGCAGCACCAGCAGACTAAAACACCCTTGATGTCCCGAATGTCATCAAAATGTCTTCATTTCAATATTTCCTTTATATTCAGGGAAAGAAAAAAGCGACCGAGGGCCAGATCAGATGAGTTAGGGAATGTGTTCCAATACAGTGATTTGTTTACTGGATAAAAACTCCCTCACAGACATCTATACGTTTAAGTTGGCAAACTTGCCACTGTGCTACTGTGCACAGTGGCCATTCCAGAAAGAGTTCTAAAATTGCTTTGAAGGGTGGACTAGGTGCTGGCATTACTGCATAGCTTCCCAAAAGAATACTTCAAAGGTGAATGTAGTGAGAGTCAGCAATGAAATATGCAGCACCTAGAACAATTAAGTTCACAGACTTAATTGTCAAACTTCGTAGGAATAGAAGGAAATTCTCGACATAATAAGGGCCCCTAGGCTCACCATGAGTTGGATCTGACTCGACAGCACTTGGCTGGCTTGGCATGCAAAGTCAACAGCAAACATCGTCCTAATTGGAAAGAATCTGAAAGCACTCCCCTTGAGAAAGGGAACCAGACAAGGATGCCCTTTGTCACCACTTTTACTCAACAAAGAGATGAAGATTCTAGCCAGAGCAATCAGGTTAGAAAAAAGAAATAAAGGGTATCCAAACTGGCAGGAAAAAGTAAGAGCATCTATTCGCAGATAATGATTTCATGCACAGAAAACCTTAAAGAATCCACAGAGAAACTACAAGAGCTAATAGAAGAGTTCAGGAAAGTATCAGGATACAAGATAAACATAAGTAAACCAGCTGGATTTCTCTACATTAACAAAGAGGTCATCAAAGAGGAAATCAACAAATCAATACCATTTACAATAGCCCCAGGAAGATAAAATACCTAGGAATAAATCTAAGAACTATAAAAGACCTATACAAAGACCATTACAAGACTCTTAACTGTAAGAAACCAAAAGAGATCTACATAGGTAGAGAAATCTACCTTGCTGATGCATCAGAAGGAATAACATCATGAAAATATCTATTCAGTCCAAAGTGATGTATAGTTACAATGCAATCCCAATACAAATTTCAATGGCATTTTTAATGAGATTGAGAAACAAATCACCAACTTCCTACAGGATGGGCACAAGTCATGGATAAGTAAAGCATTATTGAAGAAAAAGAACAAAGTGGGAGGCCTCACACTACCTGTCTTTAGAGCTTATCAAACTGTCATGATAGTCAAAACATCCTAATTCTGTTACAAAAATAGATACACCGACCAATGGAATAGAATTGAGAATCTAGATATAACATCATCCACCTACGAGTAGATGATAGTTTACAAAGGTCCAAAGTCCGTAAACTGAGAAAAAGTCTCTTTGACAAACGGTGTTGGCAAAACTGGATATTGATCTGCAATAAAATGAAACAAGATACATATCTCATCATGCACAAAAGCCTATTCGAAATCAAAGTCCTAAATATGAAATCTAAAACAATAAAGATCATGGATGAATAGTTAGGGAAAAGGCTGATAGCCCCAATACATGGCATAAACAGACTACAAAATATCACTGACAATGCAAAAACTTTCAAAGAGAGAATAGATAACTGGGAACTCCTAAAAAACAAACAAACAAGAAAACCTGTGCTCATCCTAAGTCTTTCCAAAAGACTAAAAGGCCTAACTGCACACCAGGAAAGAATTATTGGCTACCAAAAATCCGATAAACATCTAATCTCTAATCTGCATAACCTAGAAGATACTGCAAAACCTCAATGAGAAAAAAACTTAATAACCTAATTAAACAATGGGCAAAGGATATGAACAGGTATTTCACGAAATAAGACATCCAGGACACTAACAGATACGTGAGGTCAGCACCCCTGAATCTGATTTCCAGGTCTATCACTTATTACCTGGGTGAGCTTGACCAATTTCTTTAATCTCTCTGAGTCTTTTTTATCACCTACAAGATGGGGACAATTAAACTTATTTTTGGTGGCTATCAGGGTTCAATTAGAGGACATGTAAATTACTTACCATACTACCAGGTAGGTACATCATAGGTAAAAACAAAAGCAAAATAAAATAAAACCCACTGCCACCAAGTAGATTCCAACTCACAGCAACTGATCCTAAAGGACAGAGTAGAACCACCCCATTGAGTTTCCAAAGGGTGCTAGTGGATTTGAACTATTGATATTTTGGTTACCGGTCATAGCACTTAACCAGTAAGCCAGCAGAGTTTACTACATTGTAGGTAAAACCCCACATGTGTTAATTCCTTTCCTTCCCAATCCCACAGTTGGTCTCATAGAGCCCCTCCCCCAGTTTTTTCCTTAATCATCTTTCATCAATAACAGTAGTGGTAGCAATGCTTTACATACCCAATCTCATTCAGTCTGCACATGCAACGTGTTGAGGTACATGTTAATATTATACCTACTGTGAATGAGGAAAGAAAGCCTTGTGGAGGTTCAGCCACCAGCCCAGGGCCACACAGCCAATAAGCAGCAAAGCAGGAATTCAAGAATAGATCTATCTGACTCAGCTGCCCATGTTCTCAACAATTCCTCTGTTACCTCAGTGTTCTCAGAGCCCACAACCAGGATTGTACTTCTGAGCTCCTATCAGGAGAAATGAAATCTCCAAAGATAGCTCCAGACACATCAGTAAGTCCCTTCTAGGCAGAGTTCTGGAAACAAAAGAACTCTGCAGAAGACTGAAAACAATTGGAGGTTGGGACCCCTGCACCTTAATAGGGAAGCTCAACTGCCAAAAGAGGTAAAGCTTTCTTGGATATGATGTGGTATGGGTGATAACACTGGCCAGCACATAGGAGGCCTTCCTGTGGGCCAGGCACTAGGTAAGCAGATTACCTTTGTATAAACCAGCTGAGAAGCAGGGCCACATTCTTCCCTCCTCCTTTGGAGGAAGAGAGAACAGATGAGGAATATAGTCCAATCAGGTAGTCATGCCTGAGTCTGCTATTACCTCAAGAGTTTGGCCTCTCTGAGGCTCTGGAGAGGAGCTCATTTGACTTGCTGATCTTTCACATTCAGGATCCAACATGAAAATGCTCTCATGGGATAGGGCTTTAGTCCCCATGTTGCTCTTGGGCCTGGATAGGAAAGAAAGATCTTGTAAAAGCAGCTCAAGGAAAACAGAAATCAAAGACACGTAAATATCCATGTCATGGCCTAATATGGATATCTCCAAAGGAGGGCAAGTATGCACATGTGCTGACATAGAAGAACGGCCATGAGATTAAAGTGAAAAACCAGCAACAATAATAATACTACAATCTCATATAACATATACACATATATTACATACACAAATGACTGTGTCCCTAGGAAAAAATTCTGAAAAGCTATGCACCAAATTTTTAGTGATGGCTACCTCTGAGAAGCAACACTAGGGAAAGAAGCGGTTCATTTTCTACTTTATACACTTTTATATAATCTTGACTTTTTAAAATAATGAGCACATGCCTTCTTTGTAGGGCCGCTTTATCAAGATATAATTTACACATTCAAAGTATAAAACTCAAACCACGGGCATGGAAGGGAAAACACTGAGTCTTGCTATTATGCTGGTGAGAGTTATGAAAGACCTTTAACATCGTGATTTCTCTCTGGTGTTTTTGTTTTGATTTGATTTAAAATATCAAAGGTCTTTCCACATGCTGGAGACTTTCACCTCCCCAGTCGTTTCCTCTTTCACACAACATTCTGAGACACATCTGTCCTGTTTTCAAAGTTAGCCCTCCCAGTTTGCTAAAAAAAACAACAAACCCGCTGCCATCGAGTCGTGTTCGACTCATAGCGACCCTACAGGTCAGATTATGTCGGAGATCAGAGAGTTCTCCGATGAACATGGTGGGCGGAGGAGAGCGACGTCCAGACTGAGAAAGGATAGACATGAAACAGTTTGGGATCAGGGGGCTAACGGCAATCCCCAGCCGAGCGCCCAGAACACCGTTTTATTAGAGTATTTATACCCTTTTGGTAACCAGGGTACAAGGAAGTACAACACGCGGTAACTAACGATGATTTCATAGTTTCGATCCTGTGATGTATCACGGTGACTAAGGTTTCAGTACTGCTCAAGACAATGGCCTGGAAGCATTGCCCGGCCGTTGCTAGGTTTCAGTACACAAACGTCAGAGAAGGTTACACAGAGTTGAAGTAATGGTTCAGCATCCAAGATGGCTTCACTTATGTCAAGAGTGATTTCCTTCAAGATTAGAACTGTCCCATAGAGTTTCCAAGGAGCACCTGGAGGATTGGAACTTCTGACCCAGCCACATGGAAATACATTCTCAAAAGAAAGTGAGCCATGATGATGATAATTACGTGTTGTGACAAATCAGGGGAAATTTAAACTTAAGTGAAAGGCTACATGCACAAAAGACTCTTTTTAATATATGGGAATATATATTGACCGGTTGCCATTGATTTGGGTTGGATACAACTCATAGTGACCCTAACGGTCAGAGTAGAACTGCCCCATAGCTTCCAAGGAGCACCTGGAGGATTTGAACTGCCGACCTTTTGGTTGGCAAATGCACCGCTTAACCCACTATGTCATTAGCTTTTGAAATTTATAGACAGATAAAGCTATCACAGGAAAAAAATTTTCAAAAACCCTACAGACCAATATCGCTTATGAAAATAGATGCAAACATCCTCAGTGAAACAACCATAAACCAAATCCAGCAAGATGTAAAAAGAATTACACAGTATGATGAAGTAAGACTTAACCCATGAATGCAACTTGAGTTTAGGAAATGATTAATGTCAATAGAATAAACAACAGCAAAATATATATATGATCCTTTCAATGCGTGCAGAAAACCATTTGGTAAACATCCTATGCCATTTCATGATAAATACTCTCAACAAACTAAGGACAGAAGGGAATTTTAAACCTGATAAAGGACATCTCACTTAGTGGTGAAAGACTAGATGCTTTTCCACTAAGATCAGAATCAAGGCCAAAGATGTCCACTCTCACCATTTCCATTCAGCATTGCACTGAAGGTTCTATCCAGGGAAACTAGGCAGGGAAATGAAACAGAAGGCATCTAGAATGTAAAGGAAGAAGTAAAACTATCTGCATTTGCATATGCCGTTATCTTATATCTGGAAAACCCTAAAGAATGCACACAGTCACACAGAGAGAGCTAAAAAATTTGGTAAAGTTTCAGGATACAAAATCCAAACCTAAAAATCAGCTGTATTTCTATACACCATCAGTAGACAATCCAAAATGGAAATTAAGAAAACAATTTGTAAAAGGTCCAACCTCTTTGGAAAGCAATCTGGTGCGTCCTTAAAAAATTGGATATAGATATACCATTTCACCCAGTATTTCCACTACTTGGAATATATCCTACAGAATCAAGGCTTTTCACCCCAACGGACACATGCACAAGAATGTTTATCGCAGCACAGTCCATGATAGCAGAAAGATGGAATCAACCCAGATGCACAACAACAGAGGAATAGATAGGTAAACTATGGTATATGTACTCAATGGAGCACTACGCAATGATAAAGAATAATGATGATTGCGGAAAACATCTCATAACCTGGTTTCAACTGGAAGACATTATGTTAAGTGAAAGTAGTCAGTGACAAAAGGACAAATATTATATGAGACTTCTATGATAAGATCTCAAAAACAGACTTATGTATAGAAGAAAAGACTCTTTGACAACTGCAAGGGCGGGGGGGAGGAGGCTTTAGATTAAATAGTTGCTAGAAATCTGATTGGGTGAAATCGGTGACAGCACACATTAGAAACAAGAACAATATTAAGTGGACTTCAGCATAACTTGAATACTCCTACCATCTTAACCCCATATTGCAAGGATAGAGTAGCTGGGGCAGGGGGCAGGGGGCAGGGGACCATGCTCTTAGGTGAAATCGAGGCCAGTTGGCACAACTAGCATTTTGCTAAGAGGGCTCTCTGCACCCCACATTGGTGAGTGGCGTCTGGGGTCTTTAAAGCTGCCAAGCTGCCATCTGAGGGCACAGCAAATGGTCCCAACTCAGCAGGAACGGATGATCACCGAGGACCAAAATGACAACCCAGAAAACAGAGAGACCCACATGAGTGGGTGCCTGCACTGACTTGGGACCAGAAGAACCGGGTGGTCCTGGCCACCACCAATGATAGCCATGATGGAGCTCACAAAGTTGAGCCTCACTGGCAACACAAGAATAAAAAGGGGTGTACCCCGAGATCTCCACTAAAAGACCGCAACTGACAGTCCAGCGGCTTCAGAGTTCCCCTGGGAGCATGGACCCTGGCCCTGATGCTGCCACTCATTGGACAGCAAGGGATTGGACTTGGCAATGCAGAGTGACTATATATTGGGTGCACTTTATGTTTCTTTGCATCTGTAGGATATCATCCTGCTGACCTCTCACTGGAGGAAGGGGAGTGGGTGGAGAGGAGGGGAAAGAAGACTGTTGGGAGGATGAGACATGTATGGAGCAGAGAGGAGAAGTGTGCTGTCGCCAGCCAGGGAGAGCAGTAGAAGCTGCACATGGGTGGGTATGCAAATTTATATGGGAATGTATATTTTCACTCAGTCACAATAAAAAAGAAAAGAAAATGAAAAGACATCAGTGTTCATTGTAGCATTGTTCACAGCAGACAAAAGGTGAAAGCAAACCAAGTGTGTATCAATAGGTAAATGAATAAACAAAATGTGCTATGTCCAAACCATGGAATATTACTCAGCTACAAAGAGAAATGTGGACCTGATAGATCAATAACATGAAGAAACCTTGAAAACGTTATGTTGAGTGATGTAAATGAACCACAAAGGACAAATACTGTTTTATCTCACTTACGTGAAATACCTAGGCAAGCCAAATATACAAAGACCAAAGTTGCTAGGGGCTACCAAGAGCAGGAGGGAGGGGGAAAGGAGTGCCAATTTTCAGGAAGCACTGAGTTTCTCTTTATGGTGATGGAAAATTTGGCATCAGATACTGGTTATGGTTGAACAACATGAATAATGTAATTTGTGTCACTCAACTGTATGTATGAAAAATGCTGAATTGACAAATGAAGTGTTAGATATACTTTTACAATAAAAAAGCTGTAAAGACGACCTGTAGAATAGGGGAGATAATTGCAAATCATAAATTTAATAAGGAATTGGTATCTAGAATATACAAATAATACAACAGTGGAAGATTAAAAACTCAGTTAAAATGTAGAAAGTATTTAGATAGATATTTCTCCAGAGAAGACATGCAAGTGGCCAATAAGCACACAAAAAGATGATCAACACCATTAGTCAGCAAGACAGTACAAATCAAAATCATAATGAGATACCATTTCATACCTCCTAGGGTGGCTAGAATCAAAGCTCAGATAATAACAAGGGTTGACCAAGATGTGCAAAACTCTGAACCCTGATACAAGGGGAGTGTAAAATAGTGCAACCACTGTGGAAAATAGTTTGGCAGTTACTTAAAAAGTTAAACATAGATTTACCATACGACCCAGCAATCCTGCTCTTAGAAACATATCTGAGAGAAATGAAAGCATACATTCACACAAAACTTTCACAAGAATGTTTATAGTAGCATTATTTATAATAGCCAAAAGGCAGAAATGATGCAGCATCTACCAACTAATACAATGTGATATGCCCACGTAATGGAATATTATTCAGCAATAAAGGAAATAAATAAAGTACTGATACGTACTATGGCCATGAAAACATGCTGCTAAGTTTATGAAGCCAGTCACAAAACACAACATACTTATGACTTAATTTATGTGGAATGTCCAGAATAGGCATCTCTGTCTAGAGAGAAGGTAGATTAGTGGTTGCCTAGGCTGGAGAACAGGTGGGAGAATAGTGATGAACAGGGTGCTAAGTTACTACTAATGGTTGTGGGATTCCTTTGAGGGGAGAGCAAAAATATTCTACATTTAGATTGGGGTGATAGTTGCAAACTGTCAAATACTAAAATGCACTGAATTTGTACAATTTAAATGGGTGACTTTATCATATGGGGATTCTATCACATATAAAATGTTATCAGAAAAAGGAATGAAAAAATAATGATAAACGGTATAACTTGGATAAACCTTGAAAACATTTTGCTAAGTGAAAGAAGACAGTCACAGAGACCATAGGCCATAGCACTTAACCACTGTGCCATGACCAAGGCTCCCTGATGTCTACAGCCCACTTCATTACATTGCACGATACATCACATGTTGTGCCATTGCATTCATAATGTCAGAATACGAAAATCCACAGAGATATAAAGTAGATTAGAGGTTAGCAGGAGCTGGGGGTGGCCAATCAGAGAGTGGGTACAAAGTTTCTTTTGGAGCTCATGAAACGTCCTAAAATTAGATAGTGATGATGGTTGGTTGTGCAACTCTATGAATACTCTGAAAACAATTGAATGGTATACTTTAAAAACCCACTGCCATTAGAAGAGTGAATTTTATAGTTTCTGAATTATATCTCAATAAAGCTATTGAATTAAAAATAAAGATAGAAAATTATAAAGATGTTCCTGTCAGGTAGGAAAAAGGTGTACCCCGAAGTCTTTGAAAGACAAGAAGGAAATTGTGAAACACTGACAACTGCTACAATATGGATGAACCTTGAAAAAATTCTGAATGAAAAGCCAGACCCAAAGAGCACACACTACGTGATTCCATTTGCATGTATGAAATGTTCAGAACATGCATCTCTATAGAGACAGAAAGTAGATTAGCGGCTGCCTAGGCCTGGTGACGCATTGGCACAGCTGCTAACCAAAGGGTTGACAGTTTGAATCTACCATATGTTCCTTAAAAACCCTGTGGGGCAGTTCTGAGGGGAGGGGTGGTTGGGAAGTGGGTGCTTCAAGTGTGTGGAGTTTCTTTTAAGGAGGACAAAAATGTTCTAAAATGGCATTGCGTGATAATTGCACAACTCTGAACATATTAAAAAGCATTGAATTGTACACTTTAAATGGACAAATTGTATAGCATATTAATCATATCTCAGCCATGCTGTTTGACAACAGATTGTTAAGTTTCCAATACTTTTATTACCTTTGCACTTATTACAAAAACCATATATGCAGGTTATAATGTTTTCTAAAAATCCATCAATGGTGACTGGAGTAGCAGCTTGGGCACTGGAGGGCTGGTATATCACTGTGAACCTGTCTGGCTGCAGAGCATGGCTATGCATGTGGCTGTGTTGGATCGTGGCATCTTCTGAGAACAGTCTCCTGTTATGGGCATTCAAATGGCACCCACTCTAAGGTAGCTTGTGGGCTAGCAAGGGAGAAGGGAAGGCAGATGTCTGCCACTGTTTACTAAATTCCTACCTGCCTTTATAATATAAAAGTTGAGTGACATTTTCCAGTGCTCCTCCTCTAGTGCATAAAGCAACAGACTGTAATCAGAGGTAAACTTTAGGGGCCCCAAGTTAGAGTCTTTTCACTAATTTAGGCTTTTGGGGAAAAAGGAAAAAAAAACAAGGTCCTGTCTTAGGTCACTAGTAAACCACTCTTCCCCCTCTGAGAACTATTTCATGCACTTGCATGCACTCTCCACCCTAGATAGTTGCATACACAGACATGCTGTTTAGTGTGGATGATGAATTAGAGAAAGTGAACCTTTTGGAAATGGGAAGACAAGCGACAGGAAGAAATGCAGACCTTTGGTAGAGACCAAAAAACCCCACAGCTGTCAAGTTGATTCCAAAACATAGTGACACTATACAGTCCTAGCCAATTTGTAGTTGCCTGAATGCTCCCTCCCACCTCCACCCTTTGGTTCTTAGTCTCCATCCGGGACCAGGCACTGTCTCATTCATGTTGTACACAGGGTCACTATGAGTTGGAACCAATTCAAAGGCACCTAACAAAGCAAGTCTTCGTCTTACCTACCAGTACAAGGCAATGGTCTATGAGTATGATTTGTGAGGTATGAAACAAAGTCTTCTTTCCAGAACTATCTCCACTAGCAAGACCGTCTGAAAGTCTCAGCGTATGATGCATTCATTAGAGCTGTCCCAAGAAGATACACAGGATGGCTGTCAGGTCACTGTGTTATACAAAGTGTTGGGTAGGGGGCGGTGTAACATAGTAAGCTAACTGTCCTAATACCACCAAGCAGGACTTTGAGGGAATGGGTAGCAGCAGAGGTGAGTTCTCTGGAAGTCCAGATAAGTCTGGAATTTAAGGCCAGGAAAAAAAGCTCAAGTAGAACCTCATAGAGGGGTCCAATAGGTATGGGGACAGATGGGGGTACTAGGTATCCAGATGAAAGGGCACAGTAAGGGAATAAGAAATGGGATTGGCAGTGGTGGCTGGGATTAGCCTTCCCCATAACTTCTCTGACCAGTTACAGCATCTCCTCCAGTCTCTTGGAGTAAAGGGAGAAAGGGCTTTTGGCTGTTTATTGGATTACTTGCTTGTTTGTATTTACAGCAATACTGTGGTTTCATGCTTATGTGTCAACCCAGATAGATGGCTTTTCTGTCTGAAACTCACACATTCTGAGATAAGGCTGTCCCTGCCCAGTAGTTACAGCTCTGCAGTCTGGGGACTAAGCAAGCAAACCAGATCAAGCCTCCTAAATTATGTAGGCCACCCTTACTCTACGAACCAGAGGCCACCTGCTTCGTACTAGTGGTGGACCCCACATCTGAAGTTATTTTAGCTGTGACAGGGAAGGGTTTACCTGCTACATCTGCACTCTTCTCACTCAGCACTCCTGAAGAATGGGATGTGTGCATTTACCATGCCCCAATCTAATAATCTGTGCAGCCCAGATCATAAGCCTACCTACAAACGGAGAGCGAGGGCATCCCTGCCCCCTGCACAGACCTGCATTGCCAATGGCTGCAGGCTTGTACCCACAGGGAGGGAGGACTGTAGTTCCTGGGACCAAGTCCATTGGTGATTTGGCTCCCCAAAGAGGGCCTAAATCTAGCTGCCTGTCCTTTGCCATGTCCCTATCCTCCTCCACTGAACCTGAGCTTACCTAATCTCTGGTAGCCGATCTGCTGGAGCTGGTTTCAGAGAAGAAATGTTGCCACTAGACAAGCTTGGTTTGAGCCTGCTCCCTCCCTGGGCATCTTCAGACTCCTTTTTCTTCTTTTTTCCAAAAAAGCTTTTGAAGACTTTAAATTTGGAGGCAGTGTCTGATGGTGATAGGGGAGACAGGAGAGGAGACAGGGCCTTCATGACAAGGACAAAGACTGAAATGCCAGGTGTCCTGCAGACCTTGACTCTCTAGAAAAACATTACAAGTACAGAAGGAAGGCATTTCCTTGTGTGCGCTCTTCATCAAGGTACACTGCATTGCCCCCTTCTTTTGTAGGCATCTGTCTAGCTCAGATCCAGAAAGATTGGTCAACTGGTTTGGTAGTTGAGTCAGCCTTGGTGAGGAGGTCTTTCATTCATTCCATTTATTAATTCATTTACTTTTAAATGTTCTTGAGGCCTTAAACACTCTCACAGACTACTTATGTTAAACAATGGTGATACAAACGTAAAACCTAAGACCTGCCTTCAAGGATCCACACCCCAGGATCCATCATCCCCTGCCTTTCATTGTCAGTGAAATCAAGCCTCCAAGAAGCCACAAGGAGGTTCCCCACTTCTCTGTCCTTCCAAACCAAGTTCTCTGTACCATAAAATTAAAGAAAACTCAGCTCCAAATTAAACAACACACTAATGAGTGGCTAGGTTCAGTTCTATCTTTAAACTCAATGTCTCACTTTACGTCTGTGATTGCTCTTCTTGTGTGCATGTCGATAAAAATTATCGTTTAGTGACTTCTGTCTCCTTTTTTATTATTCCAGTCACAGACACCGACCACTCATTTGTAGGATCACAATGTAGACAGTAGATACACCTCTGTGTAAGTCTTTTAAAAGAGAATTCTTGTCAATTGAATCCTATTTCTCAGAAGTCCATGGTATTGTCTTTTGTGTTTATTACCCCTTTACACCTCAAATCACAAATGTATCTGTTGGTTAGATCCAGATTTCTACCTACGGGATAACTTCAGTTCAATCTCTGAGATCATGGGCTGTTCTGATGGCTTTTTCTCATTAAGCTGATCTTTTCTGATATTGTTTTAGAAAGTGGAATTTTTTTTTAGTAATCCTCCCCAAAGCATACGGTAGGGACTCACAGAAATCTTTCCATGATCAGAACCTGAGATGGAAAATGTTAGAAGACTGAAAACTAAATGCAAACAACCAAAACCAATGTTATTAGGAATTTGAGATGAACTTGTTTTTTCTTGTGACTTGATTCTGTTTTTCTAAAGGCTAAACATAGGAAAGAAATCTAATTCTAGTTATGGTTTTGAGGGTTATTTACCATCATCACTCGCCTCCAGAGCTTCCACATCTCCAGAAATGTCACTCAGTGGTTCAGCCATAGTAGAATCACTAAAATTAAATACAGAGTGAAAAATTAAAGTGTCGTCAATTGATCCTCAGGGCGCAACACAATAATTTCCCTCATCTTAGTTAGAATTGTAAACTATTCAAGAAGAGATATGCAAAGCAAATCACCATTCAAAATAATTATACTTCTTTAAAAAAGAAAAGGCAATAATTCCATTTACAAGAAATGTCCAAAAGAGGCAGATAGATAAACACAGAAAATAAATAGTAATTCCTCAGGGCTTCAGGGCTTGGATTGTGGCCCTGGTTGTACAATGGGTAAGAGTTCAGCTACTAGCCCAAAGTCAGCAGTTCAAATCCACCAGGTGTACCTTGAAAACCCAAAGGGGAAGTTCTGTTTTGTCCTTTAGGGTTGCTGTCAGTCAGAATCATCTCAATGGAAATGGACTTTGGTTTGGGGGGCAGATTGGGATGAAGATGTTAGAGATTATAACTCAAGGGTATGTTTTTTTGGGTTTCTTTTTTTTGAGATAATAAAAAAACTCTAAATTTGGTTGTGGTGATTGTTGCACACCTCTATGTATATATTTATTTTTGTTGTTAGGTGCTATCACGTTGGCTCTGACTCATAGTGATCCAATGTATAACAGAATCAGTATTGCCTGGCCCTGTACCATGTTAGTCCAACTCCTTGGAGGTCTTCCTGCCTTTTTGCTGACCCTCTGTTTTATCAAGCATCATCTCCTTCTCCAAAGATTGTTCTCTCCTAACAACAGGTCCAGAGCATACGAGATGAAGTTTCACCATCTTTCCTTCCAAGGGGGATTCTGGCTATACTCGTTCTAAGACAGATTTGTGTCTTTTTCTGTAAGCCTGTGATATATTCAAGATTTTTTTCACCATTGAATTATAAAATTTAAATGGTTGAATTGTATGTTACACTAATTATATCTCAATGAAGCTTTCTTCAAAAAAAAAGAAAGAAAAATAAGTGCGTCTGTTGTTTTGTGTTGGGGTCTCTTAGTTTTGGAGGTTCACAGAGGTGAAATGGTCTTGATCATCATTCAAAACCATAAAGGAAAAGATTCAGATATTTAACGACACAAACATTTCAAAGTTTTGGCCAAAAGAAAGCAGATTCACTGAAACAATGACTAACAAAAAAATAATACTTGCAAGACATACGCCAGAGTAGAGGCCAATTATCTTAATTTGTCAAAACCATAACCAAACCTGTTGCTATCAAGTTGGTTCCAATTCACATAATCTTTATAAGACAGAATAGAACTTTCCCATAGGGTTTCCAAGGAGTGCCTAGTGGATGCAAACTGTCAAACTTTTGGTTAGCAGCCACAGCACTTCACCACCACGCCACCACGGTTTTCTTAGTTTGTAAAGAGTTCATATAAATTAATAAAAGAAAAAATTGATATAAAAAGGAGCAAAGACACCACTGGCCAAAAAAAAACAAAACAAAACGTGGAGTTGATTTTGACTCACAGTGTCCCTATAGGACAGACTAGAACTACCCCCATACAGTTTCCAAGGCTGTACGTCTTTATGGAAATGAAGTAGCAGATCTTTCTCCCATGGAGTGGCTAGTGGGTTCTATTTACCTTTCAGTTAGCCACTGATCACTTTAACCACTGTGCCACCCAAGTCAAACCAAACTAAGTGCCATCGAGTCCAACTCATAGCAACCCTATAGGGCAGAGCAGAACTACTCCATGGAGTTTCCAAGGAATGGCTGGCAGACTTGAACTGCGAATCACTTGGCTACCAAACACAGCACTTACCCACTATGCCACCATATATCCAGATGTTTACAAAAAAATGAAACACAAACAGCTAATGAAAAAATAGAGGCTCCTTTCCACTCATAACTAAATAAATGTAAAACAAAGCAAGCTAACATTTTTCTTCATAAGACTGACAAAAAAAGTTTTAAGGGTCATCATATGCCATTGCTGATATAAGGCAGGGAAGGGGCACTCTTGTTTCCATGGAGTGTAATTTGCTCGAACTCTCTGAAAAATAATTTGACAATGTCTATCAAAATTAAAAATGCACATACCTTTTGATACAGTAGCAGCACTGCTAGAACTTCACTCTATAGATATACTCACACTTGTTTGCCAAAAAATTGCGTGCAAGAAGGTTTATCACTTGAACTCCAAAAGCAATTGTCCTGAGACAATTAGACCTGAAACCTGAAATATCCCCAGATGTCTTTGATAAATCAAGCAGCAGTTTCGCTTAATTAGTAAAGAATGCATGCCTTGAGCATCGTACTCTTTAAAAGAATTATCTGTATGCAGTGAAACTGGAAAAAAAAAACAACTTGAAAGGTTGGACTGGAAACTTAGGATGCAGTGAGTTTATATTAACAGAGAAGGTACAATTCAGAAAAGGTGGATAATAAAGGTAGCACATCTTGAAGAATGTAATAATCGTTTGTCACTGGATTGTATGTAGAAATTCTTGCACTGGTATATGTTTTGCTAGGTGTACTTTCAACAAAAATAAAATTAAAATAAGGAGATGTGGTACCTAGAATACAAGTTCTTTTGTCATTAATATACTCAGAAAGGTAGTGTTTACAAGCACAACAAAATTTGTAATTCATTTCTTTTTTGCACGCTAAGTATTTGCTTCAATGTTTAAAAACAAAAACAATCCTGTTTATCACAGCAATGTTTTAAACAGTGAAAAATACAGAACTACCAAATCAAAAGCAAACAAACAATCAAAACTGGTTGCCATTGAGTTGACTCTGACTCACGGTGAGACCCTATAGGACGGAGTAGAACTGCCCCCGTAGGGTTTTCAAGGAGTTCCTGGGGGATTCAAACTGCCAACCTTTTGGTGAGCAGCCACAGCTCTTAACCGCTACCTCTGAGTCTATGTTACAGAAGAATTCCTTGTCCCTGTTGTATTCCTTTCTATTAGCACAGGTAATCAGTTGAGAATCAATTGGAAATTTTCCATTTAATCCAGCCTTCTAGCAAAACTTGCACGGGTCTAGGAAAGCAAGTCAGTTGACAGGAACTTTTATAAATCAGTGCGGACATTCTTAATGGAGTGTGTGTGGAAGTTCTACCCTGTCCTATAGGGTCACCATAAGTTGCGCTGAGTGACAATGGATTTTTGTTTGGTATATAAAATAGAAGAAGGCTTAAAGAGGTGAGCAGAGACATCTCCTCCCCACCCCCGTGATAGCTCTCCTGGGAGTCTTGATGTGACTGACTAAAGTATTATTCAGTGGGGTTAAGTGGGTTCTGGAATTCCACCCAACACATACACGTCACGGACTACCCAGGTTTGGTCTGCTCCCAAACCTACTCAAGCTTCCATTGCTGTTTCACATAGGTGGGTTCCAGGCCCATCTTGCCTTTCTCTCTGGCCACAGGCTACTTATACATCTCCAGAGGGAGACAGGGGTAAAAAGAGAGTCTGAGACTGCACACAACAAGAGTGAATGACAACAGTGACCACCGTCAGCCTAGGGACTGGAACGTGTAAACAGCCTCTCCTGCCTAAAGAAGTGAAGCAACAACTGCAGCACAACATACAAAGCTCTCCTTGCTTTCAGACCCTCTTCCTGTTACCACCCCATTTCTCTGCTCTTCTTTAAAGCAAAAATTAAAAGACATATCTGTACTTACTGCATTCACATCCTCACTTCTTATTCTCGTGAGCGATTTCGAACCAGGCTTCTAAAACAAATTGCTTCCAAACGACTGAACCAAAGCTGCTTTGCAAGCGAGCAACAGACGACTGGGCGTCACTGCAGCCTCACATGCAGTTGGTCACTCCTTTCTTTTTTGAATAATTTTATCACTTCTCTTTGGCTTGGCTTGGGAACACCACACTCCCCTAGATTTCCACCTGCTTATTGGTTGTTCCTTCTCCATCTCCTTTGCTTGAACTCTGACCTTCCTCTGCTTTTGAAATGTTGTAGCACCCCAGGGTTCTGTCCTTGTCCCTCTCCTTTGTCTGAAGTAATTTTCTAGACCAATTTCATTAAAAGGAAATGTCCACATGAGCCCCAAACACAAGCTGCATATGTAAATTTAAAATTTCAAGTAGCCAGAATAAAAAATAAAGAGACAAGAAACAGGTGAAATTACTTTTAATAATCTCTTTTGTTCAACCCAACATATCCCAAGTATCAGCATTTTGAATTGTAAGGAAATATGAAAATATTATTAATGAGAAATTTTGCACTCTTTTTGTCAAACTAAGTCTTTAAAAATCCAGCATGTATTTGATACTTACATCACATCTCAATTCAGACCAGCCACCTGTGACCAGTGGTTACACTGTGCTAAATGATTTTGTTCAGGCCTTACATACCATCTATACACTCTGGAATACAAAATTTCTATTTACCTGACCTCCCTTTCTACCTCGCAGAAGACCATATTCCTATAACCAACTTCCTACTCAAAGTTTCTGTTTACCAGTGCATACTGAACTCTTGATTTCCCACTCCCAGACTGCTCCTCCCAGTTATCCTCATCTCAGTAAATTCTTCTACCCAAATGCTCAAAATAAAACCAGGGAGTCATTGGCTACTCTTTTTCCATCACCTGACACATCTAATCCAACAGTAAATCTGCCCTCAGCATATTTCTATCACTGGACCGTTACTTACCATGTGTTAGCCACCATTACCATTTTTCCTGCATCACTGCAACAACCTCCTAGCTGGTCTGCCTGCTTCCATAGTTGCTTCCCTATATTCCTGATATCAGTCCCAGCAGTCATGTCAGGCCCCTGCTCAAGCCCTGCAGTGACTTTCTACGATGCTCAGAGGAAATTCCGAGGTCCTTACCATGGCTCTTCCTTGATCTGGTGCCCTTTTCACTGACATCCTGCTACCCTCTTACTTTCTCCCTCTGCTCCATCCACAGTGGCCTTCTAATTAACACTCATACTCCACCCCATCAACATATACACCAAGTCCCCTTCAATCTCAAGGTCTTGGCATTTGTTGGTCCATCTTCCTGGTAGGATTTTCCCCAGAGGGTTGCATTGCTCGCTGCTTGGACCCATCAACTATCTGCTTTAACACCAGGTCCACAGGGAGCCTCTGTTTGACTGGGCCAGGCCCTGGCCCTCGTGGACAAGGAGGTTTCAGAAGTAAAACCTCTGCCACCTCTTACTTTACAGACACCATCACGGTCAAAAGTTTCATCCCCATTTGACATTGTTAAACCGAGTCTTTCTTCCCAAGGTTCTCCTCATGGAGGCATCATTGCATTGTATTCATGTGTCTCACTGTGGTTATAACAGGAGATTACACTGACTTTGCTCCTCAGTCGTACCAGGACTTACGAGCAGTGGCATTGGGGCTGCCTCCTCTGGTCTATACCCTTATTTTATGATCTTCAGTGAAAACTACTAACACATCCTTGGCATCTCCAAAAAGCTACAATGTTCTTTCTAATACACCAATCTGACCATGAGCCTGCCCAGCTGAAACTGGGTCACCAACTCCCTCTGCCTGAAAGATAAGTTCCTAACAGTCAAGTCTCTATGAAATCTGGTACTCCTTGTCCTGCTATAATCTCACAGAAGACCACGCCCAAACATCCTCATACTGTAGCTTCCTAGAACATCACTAATCATTCCTAGAACAAAGAATGTTCTTTGTTTTAGGACATGAACTGTCCTTTTGGCCTAGAATATACTCCTCCATTCATACATCCTTGAATTCCTATAGATTCCTCCAAGGATACCACCTGCCTTGATGTTCTCAGTCCTCTGCACACACCTCTGTCATACCTGGTATCACTCAGAGCACAGTGACCACACTGTAGTTATTGAACTATTGCCAACAACTACCACAATACCAGACATGCAGAAGTTGCCTACTACCTGTTTTTATGGCTGGAAGAATACAGGGTTTGGAAGAGTGGAGTTACAGTGGCAAATAGGAGCCAGTAAGGAAAGTGAATTCCTTTTGTAAACAGAAGGGACAATTTGAGACCCACTTTCTGTAAAGGATCTCTGTGGGTGACGTCCCATAAGACAATTGACAAGCCAAGTAAGAAAGCCAGCCAAGTGAGGAAACAGTAAATATAAATTATTATATCCAGTAAATGATGAAAGGTTTTCCGAATAACTTCCACAGTGCATAACCCATCATGTAAGAAGGGTTATCAGGAAGTCTGGCCCGGCAGAGAGAAAAACTTTCACTATCAAGTAATTCATTAAACTGCTTGCTTACTCTCTTGAAGCCAGCTCCAGATGCTTACATTCCAGAGCTAACTTTTCCTTCTCAGACTATTTGACTTGAGGGCTCAATAACGATTCTATGGGGGAAAAGAAAAAGAGAAAGAACAAGGAAAATTGATATTTGTCTTCCAAGGTTGCTGAAATTGTTTTACCTCAGCTTGAATCAACTGCTGCCCTTCCAAGATGGGGATACTGATAGAAAGCAGCTGCCTTCACGTTTTTGTTTTGCAAATAATAGGATGAGCTATTTTTCAGAGAAGTTCTAGAAGAGAATTTTAAGTTGGCCCCATGATTGTCATCCTCTGGTGTATATGCTGTGTAAATCCCTTCCCCTTCAGTTTGGGTGGGCCTGACATAATCACTTAATTCCTTATAAAAGAGGTTATGAAGGTCAGACATAGAAGAAAGCAGAGAGACGTGAAACTACAGCAGTTGCTCCCTTATTTGATTGTGAGGGAACAAATTGCTGTGTTATAAAGAGGGGCATGTGCCAGGGAATGGCAGCTGCTTCTAAGCGCTGAGAACAACCCTTGACTGACAGCCATCAGGTAAACAGGGACCAAACATTATTGGAGTTCGATTAGTAAAGACTAGCTGCCTTGACCCTCATTCTCATTTAAAGAACTACCAGGAGGGGTAGGGCCATGATGGCAGACTAGACACAGATCTCCTCAACTGTCTCTGAGAACTAAGGCCTGAATTAATAATTGAATGGAGCACTCTGGACACCCAGGAAGTCCTAGGATACTCCCTATCGTTGTCAGGTTGGACTATGCTTCACTAAACAGGAAACTTCTTTTGTGTGATGAGGCAGTGCGCACGGAGCCCTGCTTCTGCTGACTCACCACCTGGGCAGACTGCAGGAACTGATGTCGTCTTTGTTATCTGGGAGACAGGGGATGGGCATGAGCCTATAAACATGCTGAACTGCAGTGCTAAAGTAGAGTGTATAGTGCAGCAGTGAGACATTACGTGGAATAATCACATTTGAGAGCCTGGCTGCTGACTGAGGGTACCACTCCCCTTCTACCCTGTCTACTCTGAGCTGCACCAGAGATTCTGTGGTTTTATGGTAGAAAGGGCAGCTCAGCTGGGGTGCCATCTTGGTCAGCTTGGAGGCAATGTCACTCAACCAAATGCCCGAGCAGGGGTTAATTCCGAAGCTGAGAAGCAGTGCCAGCCCAGAAAGCTCTTTTCCAGCAGAATGGCTGTGTAGGCCAGTGTCACTTTCTGGGAGCGGCCTGGCTGAGGATAACAGCAAGGACGTGACTCCTCCCTAGCTGAGCTACATCATACCACCTGGGGACGCCCAAAAAGATGCTTCCTTGTCAGCCAGAAGGCAAGGTTTAACACACCTGATGGCCTGACTGATATTGGCAGCTGTCAGTCAACTCCCAGCTTCTTAAAATAAGACTACCTACAGAAATAACTGCTGAGTCGATGCACTTGGCTTTGGCTGGCCAGGATTTTACTGGCCCACATCATGGGGTCACTTGACAGCCCCCCAGGGAATTCATAAGTAGAAAGCCATCTTTGCCAGCCAGAAGGTGGAGACTACCACCCCAGGGAGTCTAATGGGGCCAGTCATTGGAGTACACAGAGATGGCTGGTAACCAACTCCCTTCTCAGAACTACATCTCAGCTACTGTTGAGTTAACACAAGAGCCTCTAGATGGCCCGAAGGCAGGAAACCATTCCTAATCATTTAAAGAAACAGTCCACTATGGCTCCAGAAAACTCCCAAAATAAAGAAACAAAACCTTCCCAGATGAAGAAGCCTTTCTGAAACTATCAGAGGCAGAATGCAATAGAATTATATCAACAGCCTGTCTAGAGATGAAACAAAATGCAGCAAAGCAAAACAAAAAATTAAGCAAGCTATTTGAACTGATAGAACAACAATGATCTGAAATCCAGCAGATCAATAAGAAAATTATAGAATTAGACAATTCAATACAATGCTAAAACAGCAGAATTGAGGAGACAGAAGAAAGACTTGGTGACTTTGAGAATAGAGGAACTGACTCCAGCACTTACAAAGAGAAAGCACAGAAAAGAAATAGAAAAATGAAGAAGCATTAAGAAACATGTGAAACTCTATAGCTAATTGGAGTTCATGAACAGGGAGGGATAGCTGAAAACACAAGGAGTACTGCTGTTGAGTAGCTGACAGAAAACTTCCCTGGAATTATAAAAGAAGAGAACATAGATATCCGAAGTATGTATTGAACGACACAAAAACCCCCAAAGAAAGACACCAACAGGTGTTACAGTCAAGCTTAACAAAATGAAACATAAACAGATACCTTTTAAAGACAGAGAGGCTCAAAGCAAAGCTAGTTTTCAGAGAGAGGCCCTGCAGGCTTTCATCTGACTTCTCGGAAGAAACAATGTTGGCAAGGAGGCAGTGGGATGACACATTCAAAGCCTTGAAAGAGAAAAACTTCCAACCAAGAATTACATATCCTGCAAAACTGTCTCTTAGATATGAAGATGAAATTAAGACATTCACAGATAAACAGAAGCTTAGATACTTTCTAGAAACCCAACCCAAACTATAAGAAATACTGAAAGAAGCTCTTTGTTTAGAAAAACAAAACCAGTAAGCGTATATTTAAGGAGGCAATTCAGGAGCCAACATCTAGAATCTTAGTTAGTGAAGTCACAAAGCCACTATATTAAAAGAAGGGAACCAGTGATCATATCACAAAAACTATGATATCATCACATTAAAAAGAGCGATATACTACAGTAGTTCTAGTCCTTTCAGATGAAAAGGAAATTAAAATTTGTACAGAACTTAAAATGGGGTTTAAACTTAGAATATTAAGGGGGAGCATACGGTAAGCTGCAAAGCAGCATAACAATGCAACATATCCAAACAAGAGATGTAATACAGCAGTCTCAACAAACACAAAACCTACACTGAAAAAGATGCAAAGTCAATCCATAAAGAAGAATGGCCCAGCACAGAATATTAAGAGCAACATAGAAAACACCAACACAAAACTAATGGCATCAAAATAGCAGCACTAAACACATACCTATCAATAATTACACTGAACGTAAACACTCCAACAAACAGACAACAAGCGACATCCTGGAACAAAAGACATGACCTGTCTATATGCTGCTTACAAGAAACACATCTTACACTCCAAGATATGAACAAACTGAAAATTAAAGGATAGAATAATATATATCAAGCTAACAACCTACATAGAAGAGCCGGTATGGTCACGCTAATCTCAGATAAAATAGATTTTAATGTAAAAGCCACCATCGTGGACTGGATGGTCACTATTTTTCGCTGAAAGTTTCAATACATAAGCAGGACTTAACAATATTAAATATTTATGAACCCAATAGCAGAGCATCTAAATACATCGAACAAACACTGACGAAACTGAAAACTGAGAGAGATGATTCCACAATAATAGTTGCAGAATTCAACACCCCACTTTCAGAAATGGCAGGTCATCCAGCAAAAGCTCAGTAAAGACACAGGAGATCTTATTACAACAATTAACCAACTAGACCTCGTCAACATATACAGAACTTCTTGCCCATCAACAGACAAACACACCTTCTTCTCCAATGCATATGGAAAATTTTCCAGGATAGACTGTGTTAGGAAATAAAGCAAAACTCAACATAATCCAAACCACTGAATTATTGCAAAGCATCTTCTCAGACGATAAAGTCAGAAAACCCAAAATCAATAGCAGAGAAAACCTAGACAGAAAGGAGAACTATGGAAACTGAACAACACCTTGCGCAAAACGCCATGGGTTATAGAAGAAATTGAGGACAAAATAAATACATTTATGGAGTTAAATGAGAATGAAAACACATCCTACCAGAATCTATGAGATACAGCCAAAGCATTGCTCAGGAGTCAATTTATCACTATAAATGCACACATCTCGAAGAAAGAAAGGACTCAAACCAAAGAATTAACCCTACATCTTGAACAAGTAGAAAGAGAGCAACAGAGGAACCCCTCAGACATCAGAAGAGAAAAGATCATAAAGATTAGAGCAGAACTAAATGAATTCAAGAATGGAAAAACAATGGAAAAAATTAACAAAAACAAAAGCTGTTTTTTAGAAAAGGTCAACAAAATTGGTAAACCACTGGCTAAACTTACAAAAGAAAACCAGGGGAAGAAACAAATAACCCAAATGAGAAATGACATGGGAGATGTCACAACAGACCCAGATGAAATCAAACGTATCATGACAGAATACTATGAAACTCTGTAGTCTAACAGATTTGAAAACCTAGGGGAAATGGACAAATTCCTAGATTCATATCATCTACCAAAGTTATCCAAGGAGAAGTGAAATGACTTAATAAAGCCATCATAAAGGAAAAGATTGAAAAAGTCATCAAGAAACTACGAACCAATGAAGTCCTAGCCCAGATGGCTTATCCGGAGAATTCTACCAAACTTTTAGAAAAGAGTTAACTCCAATACTACTCAGATTATTTCACAGCGTCTAAAGGGATGGAATACTCTCAAATTCATTCTATGATGCCAGCATAACTCTGATGCCAAAGCGGTGAAAAGATCTCACTAAAAAAGACAATGATTGACCGATATCACTCATGAACCTAGATGTAAAAACCTTCAACAAAATCCTTGCCAACAGAATTCAACAATGCATCAAAAAAATAATTGATCATTACCAAGTTGGATTCATACCAGGGATACAAAGATGGTTTAACATTAGGAAAACAATTAATGTGATCAACCACATGCCAAGCCAAGTAAGAATCATCCCATTTTGTCAATTGATGCAGAAAAGGCATTTGAAAAAGTCCCACACCCATTCATGCTAAAAACTCTCAGCAAAATACGAATAGACGGGAAATTCCTCAGTGCAATAAGGGTCATCTATGCCAAGTCAACCACCTACATCATCCAGAATGGGGAGAGGCAGAAAGAATACTTCTTGAGAACAGGAACTAGACAAGGATTCCCATTTTCACCACTTCTATTCAACATTGTACTAAAAGTTCTAGCCAGAACAATTAGAGAAGACAAACAAATAAAGGACATCTGCATCAGCAAAAACGAAGTAAAAATCTTCCTATTTGCAGATGATATGATTCTATATGCAGAGAATCCTAAAGAATCCGTAAGTAAACCATTTGAACTAACAGAAGAGTTCAGTAAACTATCAGGATATAAGATAAACATAAGTAAATCAATAGGTTATCTTTACGGCAACAAAGAGATCGTCAAAGAAGAAATCAACAAATTAGTAGCATTTACTACAGCCCCAACAAAATAAAATGCTAGGAATAAATCTAAGTAGACCTATACAGAGAAAAATACAAGAATTTACTGCAAGAGGCCAGAAGAGACTTATATAAACGGAGAAGTCTACCCCACTCATGAATAGGGAGACTTAACATTGTGAAAATATCCATTCTACCCAAAACAATCTACATATACAATGCAATCCCAATAAAAATTCCAGCAACATTTTTTTAATGAGATGGAGAAACATATCACCAAATTTGTTTAGAAAGGGAAGAAACTGCAGATAAGTAAAGCACTACTGAAGACCAGGAACTCAGTGGGAGGCCTCATACTACCCAACCTTAGAACCTCTTACACCACTACAGAAGTCAAAACAGCCTGGTACTGATACAAAAAGAGACACAGAGAACAACAGAACAGAGCTGAAACCCCAGAGATGCCACTGTCCTCTTATGAGCAATTGATACTCAACAAAGGCCATAAAATTATAAACTGGGTAACAACAGTCTCTTTAATAAACGGTGCTCGAAAAATTGGATAGCCATCTGCAAAGAATTGAAACAAGACCCACATTTAACATCCTACCTGAAAACTAACTCAAATTGGATAAAATACTTAAATAGCAAACCTAAAACAATAAATATCATGCAAGAAACAATCAGGTCAACAGTAGAAGTTTTAATACACAGCTTAGACAGATTTCAAAATCTGACAAAGCACAATGAACTGAAGAGAAAATAGATAAATGGGAACTACTAAGAATCAAACACTTTTGCTCATCCAAAGACTTTACCAAAACAGTTAAAAGACCACCTACACAATGGGAAAAAATATTTGGCAACTATATGTCAGACAGATGTCTGATCTCCAAAATCTACAAGGTACTGCAAAATATCAACAAGAAAAGGATAAATAACCCAATTAAGCACTGTGCAAAGGAGATGGACAGACACTTCTCTAAAGAGGATATCCAGGCAGCCAATATGCTCACAATCATTAGCTATTAAAGAAATCCAAGTCAAAACTACAATGAGATACCATCTCACCCCAACAAGTTTGGCGATGATCAAAAAAAACACACAATAACAAACGCTGGAGAGGCTGTGGAGAAATGAGAAATCTCCTACACTGCTGGTGGGATTGCAAAATGCTACGACCTCTTTGGAAAGCAATCTGGCACTTCCTTAAAGAGCTGGAAATAGATATATCATTTGATCCAGTAATCCCGCTGCTCAGAATATATCTTACAGAATCAAAGGCAGTCACATGAATAGATACAGGCACACGAATGCTTATTGAAGAACAGGGCACAATACCAAAACGATGGGATCAACCCAGATGCCCAACAACAGATGAATAGATAAACAAACTACAGTACATATATTCAGTGGAACACTATGCAGTGATGAAGAAGAATGATGATTTTAGGCGGCATCTCATAACCTGGTTCAACTGGCAGACATGCTGTGTAGAATCAGTCAGTGGCACAAGGACAGATATATGAGATCCCCTACTATAAGGAATTAAAAACCGACTCATGTACAGAAAAAAAGACTCTTTGATGGCTACAAAAGAGAGGTGAGAGGGAGAGGGCTTGTCATATATTAGATAGCTGATAGAAATTTGGTTGGGTGAAATCAGTGGCAGCACAATAGAGAGAAGATGAACTTAACTGGACTTCAACATAAACTGAAACGTCTTCTAATCTTAAGCCAATATTGCAAGGATAGAGTAGAAGGGGTGGGGGTCAGGAGACCACGCTCTCAAGGGACATCGAGGCCAACTAGCATAACTAGTCTCTTGCTAAGAGACTCTTCTGTACCCCATATTGGTGAGTGGCATCTGGGTTCTTAAAAGCTAGCAAGCTGTCATCTGAGATACACCAAATGCACCCCACAGATCCACTATAGGTGATCACTAAAGAAAACAAAGACATGAGAGAAAAATAGACCAGGAGACAGAAGGAACCATGTGAATGGGTGACTGCATCAAAATGTGACCAGAAGGACAAGACGGTGCCCAGCCACCACCAAAGACAACCCATCATAGCCCATCATAGGGCACACAATGTCAAGTCCCAGTGGCAACACAAGAGAAAGAGGGGTGCACCTCAAAAACTCCACTAAAAGACTGCAAGTATTTTCTGGAGGCCTGGGGGTTCCCCTTGGTGCATGGCCCCTAGACTTGCTTCTGCCCCTGACCAGAAAGCATTACTGAGGTCTACTCTTCGGACAGGAATGGACTGGACTCAGGGATACAGTATGACCATATGGTGTGTGTACTTTATGGTTCTATGCATCTGCAGGATGCTGTCCTACTGGGCTCTCACTAGAGAGAGAGGTGAAGGTAGAGAGGAGAAGACAGGAGAGTGTTAAGAGGATATGATACATATAGAATGAAAAGAAGGTGTGTGCTGTCACTGGGAAAGGAGAACAGAAGGAACTTCAGTTAGGCAGGCGTGTAAATTTAATCTCCATTGTATACTTTCACTTAATCACAGTAAAAAAATTAAATTCAAAAATGGGCCAAGATATGAACAGGCACTTTACTCAATAAGGCATCTAGGACACTAAAAGATATATGAAGAAGTGTTCACAATCATTAGCCATCAAAGAAATCCAAATCAAAACTGTGGTGAGATATCATCTCACCCCAGCAAGGCTGGCATTAATTCTGAAAACACAAAACAATCAATGTTGGAAAGGTTGTGGAGAGACTGGAACTCTTCTACACAGCTGCTGGAAATGTAAAATGGTACAACCACCTTTGAAATCAGTTTGGTACTTTCTTAGAAAACTAGAAAAAGAAATATCATATGATCTAGCAACCCCATTTCCAAGAATGCATCCTAGAGAAGAAATGGCTGTCACACGAACAGATACATGCACACCAATGTTTATCGTGGCACAGTCCACAAACAGAAAAAGATGGAATCAACCTAGGTGCTCATCAACAGGTGAATGGGTAAACAAACTATGGTGTATTCACACAATGCAATACTCTACAATGATAGAGAACAACGATCATCTTGGGAAATATCTGATAACATGGAATCATCTGGAAGATGTCCTGAAAGAAATTATCCTCATAAGGACAGATATTGTGTGAGACCACTATTACAAGGACTCAAGAAAAGGTTTAAGGACAGAATAAAATAATCTTTGATGATCACAAGGGAGGGCAAGAAGGGAGAGGGGTTTTCGTAGATGAAACAAACCAACAAATAAATAAATAAATAACCAAACACATTGCCATCAAGTCAAATCTGACTGATAGCAAACCTACAGGATAGAGTAGAACTGCTGCATAGAGTTTCCAAGGAACAGCTGGTAGATTCGAACTGCCAGTCTTTTGGTTAGCAGCCATAGCATTTAACCCCTGATTAACAAGGGTTTGCTAAGAGGTTTCCTAAATGCAACCCAACAATTCAAAAGGCAAAGTAGCTGGGGTGGACCTGGGGGCCATGGTTTCAAGGGTCACCTAGGTCAATTGGCATAATTGTGTTTTGTTTGTTTTTAAGAAAATATTCTGCATCTCATTTTGGTGAGGGGCGTCTGGGCTCTAAAAGAGGTAGACAGCTGCCATCTAAGAAGCATCAATTGGTCCCAACAATAACCTCGAGGGTCTCTTGAGGAGGGCTCCTGGACTCTCTGCTAGCCAAGAGCTGAAACCAGTACCAAAGTCAGCTCTCCAGACAAAGATTAGACTGGGCTATAAGACAGAATGATGCTGGTCAGGGTGTGGTTCTTGACTTAAGTATATCCATGAGACTGTGGGAGCAGCTTCTGTCCAGAGGTGAGATGGGGGTGGCTGGAGAGGGTGGGGTAGGCTTTGTCAGGTACATTCAATATATGCCTATTTGAAAGCTGTATATTTAGGTCATTTTGTTTCAAGTCCATATGATGAAAAGGCAGTTGAGGTCTATCAATTATTGTTCATATAGTATGTTTAAATCCTTTTTTTAGCCATCTGTTTTCTGTTTAGATATTCTTTTGAAAGCCTCCGACTTTGCATTTAGTACATAGTGTAAAGTGATGAGATTTGCTCTGCCTCTTACTCCTAAAGATTGTCTCCCACCAAAGTCTATTTTAGAAGCACTCAGAGAGCAACTCAAAAATTTGCTGATATTCATAGTTTTAACATACGGGTAACATTCAAACCCAGTGCTGTCGAGGGAATTCGAACTCATAGCAACCGTATAGGACAGAGCAGAACTGCTCCACAGTTTCCAGGGGGCACTTAACCACATAGCACTTAACCACAGTGCCACTAGAGTTTCCAAGCTGAAGGAACAGTATTTGAACATGATTTCATCAGTATTAACTGCTTCATTCTGAAACAGATTAGGTTGGTTAATGAGGTGTAATGAAGGTAGACAACATACAATTTAGTTTTAAATGATCTAAGAAATGGAGAAGCATTTGTACTAGACTTGGTTTAATTTTTAGTTCTGTTTTGTGGGGGTGTTTGTGTGTAAGTTTAAACTGATTAAATATTTCTAAAATTCAAAATAAATAAATGACAATAGTAAAAAATAAAATAAAAAGATGATGTCGGCTGTTGTTTATGCATATATGCCCTTTTGTATGTTGAGAAATTTCCCTTCCATAGCTATTTTATTGAGTTTTTGTTTGTTTGTTTTGATCAGGAATGAGTGTTGGGCTTCATTGAATGCTTTTCTGCATTGATTGAGTTGATCATGTGCTTCTTTACTTTCCTTTTATTTACATGGTGGATTACTTTGATTTTCTAACACTGAATCGTCTTTGAGTACTTGGTATAAATCCCACTTTGTCCTGGTGTATTATTCTTTTTTTATATGATGCTGAATTCTGTGGACTAGAATTTTGTTGAGAATTTTTACATCTGTATTCAGGAGAAATATTGGTTTGTAATTATTTTGTAATGTCTTTGACTTGTTTTGGTGTCAGGGTTATGCAGGCTTCATAGAATCAATTTTGAACTATCCCAACCTTTTTTCTATGTTCTGATATAGTTTGAGTAGCACTGTTGTAAGCTGCTCTCTTAATCTTTAATAGAATTGTCCAGTGAAGCCATCTCAGTCAGGTCTCTTTTACTGGTGTCAGAATTGTTTTTCTTTTAAATTACCTTTTCTCTTGTCATCGGTCTGTTTCTATTTTCAAGATCATTTTGTATTAGTTTGGGTAGGTATTGTGTTTATGGAAATTTATCCGTTACCTCTGGGTTTTCAAATTTGTTGGAGTATAGTTTTTCATAATAGTTTGTTATGATCCTTTTTATTTCAGTTGGGTCTGTTGCAATGTCCCCACTTCATTTCTTATTTGGGTGGGTTATTTCAGTCCTCTCCTGTTTTTCTCTTGTCATTTGGGCCAGTGATTTGTTGATTTGGTGGATCCTTTCAAAGAACCAACTTTTGAGTTTGTTGATTCTTTCTACTGTTTTATATTTTCTTTTTCATTTATTTCTGCTCTGATGTTTACTGTTTCCTTCTACCTGGTAGCTGTGGGCTTGCATTCCTGCTCTCTTTCTATGTATTTGAGTTGTGTAGCTAGTCTTGATATTATCTCTTTCTCCCTTCTTGATGTGTGCATCTCTTGCTATTAATTGGCCATTGATGAATGCCTTTGCTGTGTCCCAGAGATTTTGGTACAATATATTTTCAATCTCATTTCTTTCCCGAAATTTCTTATTCCACCTTTGGTATCTTTTATTACACAGTTGTTTTTCAGCAAGATGTTATTTGGTTTTCATGTATTTGATTTTTTTTTCCTTGTAGCTCGTGTTGTTAATTTCTACTTTGATTTTGTTGTGGTCTGAAAAGATGCTTCATATTATATCAGTGTTAGGGATTCTGTTGAGGGTTGCACTGTGGCCTAAGATAGAGTCTGCTGGGGAGAATATTCTAAGTGCATTGGAAAAGAATGTGTTCTCAGTCCAAGGGACTCCCCTTAACAATTCTTGTAAGTTTTCTTTGGTTTTTATATATTTTCTTAACTTCACTACATCTGGAAATGTCCCAATTTCTTCATCATATTTGAATGATAGTTTTTTATTATTCTTTCTTGGGAATTATTTTTCATTCAGGGTTAGATATATGTCATCTCATTGCATCCTTACCTGCGTGGTTTCTGCCAAATCTTCAGAGTTTATTTTCAGTGTTTGTCCTCTCTGTGTGACTTTTTGTTTTTCTTGAGCTGTTCGCAGGAGTTTTTCTTTGTCTTTCATTTCAGCTAGTGGAATTATGATATGTCTCGGTGATTTGCTTTTGTAATGTACCCTTGGTGGGGTTTCTTGTGTTTCTTGGACAGTCATCTTTTCACCTTTCATAATATCAGGGAAGATTTCTGTCAGCAATGCTTCAATGATCCTCTATGTGTTTTCTGTTTTCTCCCCCTGTTCTGGAAATTTGATCAGAAGCAAAATTTGCTTTTGATTATATCGCGCCTAGTTCTCAGGGTTTCTACATTTTTCTTCACTCTTTTTTTCTTGATTTTTCCTCAAAAACAGTGTTTGTCTTCAATTTCACCCATCCTGTCTTCTATCCTTTCAAATCTTTCCTCAGCCTTGCTATGACACTCTTTATTTCTGGAATCTTTTTGATCTTATGTATTTCTAGTTGTTGTTTTTGTATGATTTCTAGTTGTGAATTTATCTTACCTCTTTGTTCTTGTATTGTTTTCCTGAATTATTCCATTTTTATGTGTACTTTCAGTGAATTTCTCTGCCATTTCCATGAATTTGTCTATTCCTCATTTTTGTCTACTTTTGCTTCCACTCTTGAATAGTTCTGAAAATTAGAGATTTGAAGGTAGGTGGTTGTAGTATCCTCTACTGGAAAGTTATCAGATGTATTATTTTGAATGCCTACTTGAACTATGGTGCCCTGTTTTTTTCTTTTTCTGTTTGTACATGCTTCACATTGTCTGCTGTCTTCAGGACATTCAGTAGTTATTGTCTTTGTTATTGGTTATAGATTGATCTTTCTCTGCTTTTTGCTTTGTTTGGTAATGTCACAGGAGGTTGTCTGTGCTTTCTTTGTTGTTTGCAATCTGTGGTCATGATACTTTTCACCTCCTTTTCCAAATAGGCAGGGACAGTCCCTCAGGTATGACGCAGCAGGGCAGATCCAGCTGAATGGGGATGGTTGGGATGGATTGTTTGTGACATGTACTAGAGCTGACAGAGTGGACTGGGAATCAGTGCTGGGAATATACTGGTAGCCAAGCCTGTGATGCTCAGCAGTGTAATGTTCAGTACACAGGAAAGTAAGCAGGAAAAAGGGGGGATTGTGATGCATAGAGGTAAAATAAGTATGAGTATGACAAAGAGGAGAGAGGAACAGAAGCAAAAAAGAAAAAATGTGCTAATAAAGCTTGCCACTGGAATGGAGAGATAAGAAACCAACAGATGGAGGAAAACAAAAAAGGAAAAAGAAGAAATAAAAAAGTAAAAGACAACTAGAAAAAAAGTGAGGGAGAAAAGAAAGAAAACAAAAGCCCACAGGTGTCTCACTGTTGCACTGTAAATACTTGGGAAATATCTTTCAGGTTGTGCAGTATGTCCTAGCTAGAAGGGATATGGTGTCAGACAGTGCCAATATTCAGGAGACAGGAAAACAAGGTAAATACAGGTGATGATTAAGAAGTGAAGAAACACAAAGCAAAAAAAGGAAGAAAAAGAGGGAGGGAGGGAGAGAAGGAATAGAGAAGGAGAGGAAAGAGAGAGAGAAAGGAAGGAGGGAGGGAAGGAAAGAGAGAGAGGGAGGGAGGGAGGTGGGAAGGAAGGAAGGAAGGAAGGAAGGAAAGCTCATGCTCCTTAGGTAGCTGCTGTGGGGAAGTGAGTTTGAATGGAGAGGCAGCATCAGAGAGCCCATGCACACCAGGTAGCTGCTGTGAGGGTGTGAGTGTGAACGGGAAGGTGGCACCAGAGAGCTCATGTGCTCCAGGTAGCTGCTGTGGGAGACTGAGTGCAGCCCCAGAGATGGCACCAGAGAGCTCTCTCACTCCAGGTAGCTGGCATGGGTTGTGAGCATGGCCCAGTGAGGCTGCACCTGAGAGCCTACATGCTCCAGGTAGCTGCTGTGGGGGAGTGAGGGCTGACTGGAGAGGCAGTGCCAGAGAGCCCATGTGCTCCAGGTAGCTGTTGTGAGTGAGTGAGCACAGCCTGGAGAGGCAGCTCCAGAGAGCCCACACACTGCAAGTAGCTGGTGCTGGTGGCAGTGAGTGAGCTTAGCCCAGCACAGGGGAGGGACCTTGCCCGGAGAAGCAGAACTGGAGAACCCATTTGCTCCAGGTAGCGACTGTGGGGCAGTGAGTACAGCCTGGGGAGGTGGTACTGGAAAAGTACATGCCATCTGGAGAAGAGGGGCCAGGGAGCAAGTGCAGCCTGGGGAGTGTGTGCAGCATGGGAGGTGGCACTGAGGAATGCACATCATCTAAGGAGGAGGTCCCAGGGAGTGCACACAACTTGAACTGGGGAGGACGCATGAGAGAAAGCATGACCCAGTGTTTTAGTCAGCTAGTGCTGCTCTAACAGAAATACCACCAAGTGGATGGCTTTAACAAAGGAAAGTTTATTCTTACAGTCTGGTAGGCTACAAGTCCAAATTCAAGATGTCTTCTCCAGTGGAAGGCTTTCCTCCTGGTTGGCTCTGGAGGAAAGTCCAGTCTTGTATCAATCTTTGTCCAGGGAGCATCTTGGTGCAGGAAGCTCAGGTCTGAAGGATGTGCTTTTCTCCCAGTGATGCTTGCTTGATAGTGTGAGATTCCCAATTCTCTGCTTGCTTCTCTTTCCTTTGATCTCTTGTAGGATGAATGGATTAAGGGTGGGGCCCGCCATACTCCAGGGAAGCTCCCTTTACAGTGGAACAGGGAGGTAATCCTATGAAGGGATTTATAGTCCCACCCTATTCCTTTAACATATAGCACAAGAAAATCACAAAATGGAGGACAATCACAAAATATTGGGAATCATGGTCCAGCCACATGGCTACACATATTTTGGGGGACACAATTCAATCCATGACGCACAACCAGGGAGAAGGGATGGGTGGTGAGTGGGCTGGATTGGTGTGGAGCCCAGCAGACATATGCTATGGACCAATATCCTGAACCAGAGAGGAGATCACAGTGCATAAGGTCCTTGACTATCCAGCAGAAATGCCAGTTCAATTCCAAAACAGCAAGCATCAAAGATCATCCAGTATGCTGAGGCTACAAAAGCCATACCAGCTCAAACAACTTGAATATCTATAGATACAACTCAAAGTACTATAACTTAGGAAGTAAATTGCAAAGACCTTAAGAGGCAAATAAAAAGATTTCTAAACATCTAAAGAGACAGACTACCATGGCTTCTGAAAACTCCAAAATAAAATGTCAAAAGATTTCCCAGAGGAAGAACACTTTCTGCAGTTATTGTAGGTAGAATACAGAAGAATGACGTACAACATTATCTAAGATATCAGGAAAGAGATAAGGCAAAGTGCAGCAAAGCACTCTGAAAAATTAAACCAGTTGCAAGAAATGCTTGAGCAGCAATGGTCTGAAATTAGACAGATTAACGATGAAGTTATGGACCTTGACAACTCAATAGAAAGTCAAAGGAGCAGGATTGAGGAAATGGAAAGCAGAGTAAGTGAGAATGAAGACAAACTAAACAACACCAGCATACATAAGGAAAACTCAGATAAAAGATTCAAGAAAAATGAAGAATCACTGAGAGTTATGTGAGATTCTATCAAGAGGAGTAATATAAATGTGACTGGAGTCCCAGAACAAGGGGGTGATAACTGAAAACATGGAGATAATTGTTGAAGACCTGCTGATAGACAACTTTCCTGATATCATGAAATATGAGAAGATATCCACCCAGGATGCTCATTGAATGCCACTCAAGATAGATTCCAAAAGAAATACACCAAGACATATTATAAACAAACCCAATCTGAGCAGACATAAGGAGAGACTACCCGAGGCAGGTAGGCATAAACAAAAAATAACCAACAAAGTAAAGTCATTAAGGTTAAGTTCAGGTTAATCAGCCAAAGACAATGGAATGACATATACAAAGCCCTGGAGGGAAAAAACTCCCAAAATTGTCTCCCGAATATGAAGAGGAAATTAGGACTTTCACAGTTAACCAGAGTTTAGAGAAATTGCAAAAACTAAACCAAAATTACAAGAAAGACTGAGGGATGTTCTTTGATTATAAAACTAAGAACACTAGGCATACTTTCAAACATTCAATGCTCAACAGAGTACCCAGATACCATCAGTGTATCCAAAAAGCCAGATACACACAACATACACAAAGCCAGATAACAAAAAATAGGAATTCAGAGATCTCAGGATTTAATTTACAACATCATAGAAAAACGAGTGACAAATTAATCTACCCACATATCTTCCAGATGGGGAGGAAGCCTAGGAGATTCAAAGACATTATAGACTGCATTACTTTTAGATCAATAAGGGGGACTAAGGGAATAACTGCCACAGAATCCTAAAATGCTACACTTGAAAATCCCAAAGTAAAGAACAAGAAAAACACAGTCTCAGCAATTACAAAAAAAAAAAAAAAACAAACACTGAAAAACACAAAAAGAAAAATAGACTCAGCACAGAAAGTGGAGCAGAGGAATGGCCCACACCACACAGAAAAAGACATCAAGATAACAGCACTAAGCTCATAACTATCAATAATCACACTAAATGTAAATGGTCTAAATGCATCAATAAAGAGACAGAGAGTAGCAGATTGGTTTAAAAAACATATGACCCATCTATATGCCACTTACATGAGGCTTACTTTAGATTCAAAGACACAACAAAACTACAACCCAAAGGATAGGAAAAAATATATCAAGCTAGTAACATTCAGGAAAAAGCAGCAGCAGCAAAACTAATCTCTGACAAAATAGATTTCAGTGTTAAATCGAACATACTAGATAAGGAAGGACACTATGTATTGGTGTGCTGAGAACAGAAATAGATAGCTCCACAATAATAGCAGATTTCAACACACCACTCTCACTGAAGAACAGAACATCTCAAAAAGACCTCGTTAAAGATGCAGAAGATTTAAATGCCACAATCAACCAACTTGACTTTACAGATGTATTCAGAACACTTCACCCAATAACAGCAAGGTATACTTTCTTTTCTAATACACATGGAACATTCCCCAGAACTGACCACATTCTAGGCCACAGAGCATTCCTTAACAAAATTCAAAATACTGAAATAATACAAAGCTTCTTTTCAGACCATAGAACCATAAAGCTAGAAATCAATAACAGAAAGAAGATGGAAATAAAATAAAAACATGAAAACAGAAGAAGTTAAAGATGAAGTAAAGAAATTCATAGACTCAAACAAGAATGAAAACATATCCTATCCAAATCTACAGGACACAGCAAAAGCGGTTCTCAGAGATCAAGTTATCTCAATAAACGTGCATATCCAGAAAGAAGAAAAGACACAAACCTAAGAATTAACTCTTCAGCTTCAATAACTTGAAAGAATCTAGCAAAAGAATCCATGAGGCCCCAGAAGAAAGGAAATAATAACAATTAAAGCAGAAATAAATGACATCGAAAAGAGAAAAAATGATTGAAACAATCAGAAAGTCTAAAATCTTGTTTTTTGAAAAGTTCAACAAAATTGATAAGCCACTGGCCAAACTGACAAAAGAAAAGCACGAGAGAAAGCAAATAACCTGAATAAGAAATGAGATGGGTGATATTGCATCAGAGTCAACCGAAATGAAAAGAATCATAACAGAATGTTATGGAAGACTATACTCTAATAAAGTTGAACATCTAGAATTGAACATCTAGGAGAAACAGAGAATTTTCTAGAGAAACATCGCCTCCCAAAACTAGCATCGACATAGAACAACTAAATAAACCTATCACAAGAGAAGAGATTGGAAAGGTAATTTAAGAACTGCCAACTAAAAAAAAAAAACTCTGGCCCAGATAGCTTACTGGAGAAGTCTACCAAACTGACAGAGAACAATTAACACTACTATTACTAAAGGTATTCCAGAGCATAGAAAAAGCTGGAATACTCCCAACTCATTCTATGAAGCTAGTAAAACTCTGATATCCAAACCAGGTAAAGACAGCACAGAAAAGGAAAGTCACAGACAAATATCTCTCGTGAGCCTAGGTACAAGAAATCTGCAAATAAATCCTAGCCTATAGAATTCAACAATGCATCAAAAAACAGTTCACCATGATCAAGTAGGACTCACAGCAGGGATGCAGGGGTGGTTCAATATTAGAAAAACAATGTCAACAACCACATAAACAAAACACAAGACAAGAACCACTCGATTCTACCAACTGATGCAAAAAAAGGATATTTGATAAATTCCAGCACCCATTCATGTTAAAAACTCTTAGCAAAATAAGAATAGAAGAGAAATTCCTCAGCATAATAAGGTGTATCTACACAAAATGAAAAGCCAACATCATACTGACTTGAGAGAAGTTGAAAATTTTTCCCTGAAGAAAAGGTATCAGAAAGGGATGTCCACTGTCACCACTTCTATTTAACGTTGTTCTGGAAGTCCTAGCCAGAGCAATGAAACAAGACAAAGAAATAAAGGGCATCCAGACTGGCAAAGAAGAAGTCAAATTGTCACTATTTGTGAATGACATGATCCTATGCACAGAAAACCCTAAATAATCCAAACCAAAAATCTACTGGATTTAATAGAAGACTACAGCAAAGAATCAGGATACAAGACAAACATACAAAAATCAGCTGGATTCCTTTACACCAACGGAGAGACAATCAAAGAGGAAATCTCAAAATCATTACCATTTACTATAGCCCCCAAGATGATAAAATACCTAGGAATAAATCTAACCAGAGATGTAAACACCTATATAAATAAAATTACAAGAACCGACTGTGAGAAACTAAAAGGGACTTATTTAAGTGGAGCAACCTACCTTGCTCGTCGACAGGAAGACTTAATTTTGTGAAAATATCTATTCTACCAACAATCTACATATACAATGCAATCCCAGTACAAACCCTAAATACATTTTCTAATGAGATGAAGAAACAATTCACCAACTTCATGTAGAAAAGGAGGAAGCCACAGATAAGTAAAACATTACTAAAGAAGAGCCAGGTGGGAGGCCTCACTCTACCTGACCTTAAAACCTATTACACTGCCACAGTAGTCAAAACAGCCCGGTACTGCCACAAAAATGGACACAGAGAACAATGGAACAGAAATGAGAATCCAAATATAATATCATCCACCTGTGAGCAATTGATATTTGATAAAGGCCCAAAGGCTGTGAACTGGGGAGAACACAGTCTTTTTAACAAATGGTGTTGACAGAACTGGATATCCACATGCAGAAAAATGAAACAAGACCCTTATCTCACACCATTCGCAAAACTAATTCAAAGTGGATCAAAAACCTGCATATAAAACTAAAACAATGAAGATCTTGGAAGAAAAAATTGGAATGACTCAGGAAGCCCTAATTCATGCTGTTAACAGTCCACAAAAATCACCAGTAACCTTCAAACACCAAAAATGAAAATAGACAACTGGGAACCCTTAAAAATCTCATCCACACAATGAGGACAGACTCCAAAATCTGTCAAACAAACCACAATCATCAGAAAAGAAAATAGATGAATGGGAACTATTAAGAATCAAACACTTTTGCTCATCCAAAGACTTTATTAATAGAATGAAAAGAACACTCACAGAATGGGAAAAAATGTTTGGCAACTCTATGTCAGAACGACGCCTAATCTCCATAATCTATAAGATACTACAAAATATCAATAAGAAGAAGATAAACCAGCTAATCAAGAGATGGGCGAAGGAGATGGACAGACACTTCACTAAAGAGGAGATCCAGGCAGCCAAAAAACACATGCGGACATGTTCACGATCTTTAGTTATTAAAGACATTCAAATCAAGACGACAATGAGATACCATCTCACCCCAACAAGATTGGCCATGATCCAGAAAACACAAAACAACAAATGCTGGAGAGGCTGTGGAGAAACTGGAACCCTCCTACACTGTTGGTGGGGTTGCAAAATGGTCCAGCCTCTTTGGAAAGCAATCTGGCACTTCTTTAAAAAAATGGATATTGATATAGCATTTGACCCAGTAATTCCACTACTTGGAATATATCCTACAGAATCAAGGCCTTTCACACCAACAGACACATGCACCACAATGTTTCTCGCAGCACAGTCCACAATAGCAAAAAGATGGAATCAACCCAGACGCCCAACAACAGAAGAATGGATAGGTAAACTATGGTACATATACTCAGCGGAGCACTATGCAATGATAAAGAATAACGATGCTTCCAGGAAGCATCTCCTAACCTGGTTTAAACTGGAAGATATTATGTTGAGTGAAAGTAGTCAGCAACAAAAGGACAAATACTGTATCAGACCTATACGATAAGATCTCAAAAACAGACTTGTGTATAGAAGAAAAGACTGCAAGGGAGGGGAGGGAGGGAGGGAGGAGGGGGGAGGGTTTAATTTAGATAGTTGTTAGAAATCTGGTTGGGAGAAAGCGGTGATAGCACACATTAGAAACAAGAACAACATTAAGTGGACTTCAGCCTAACTTGAGTACTCCTTCCATATCAACCCAATATTGCAAGGATAGAGTAGCTGGGGCAGGGGGCAGGGGACCATGCTCTTAGGTGAAATCGAGGCCAATTTCCACAACTAGCGTTTTGCTAAGAGGGCTCTCTGCATCCCAAGTTGGTGAGCGGTGTCTGGGGTCTTAAAAGCTGCCAAGCTGCCATCCGAGGACACAGCAAATGGTCCCAACTCAGCAGGAACGGCTGCTTACCGAGGACCAAAATGACATGCAGTAAAGACAACCTAGAAGACAGAGAGACCCACAAGAGTGGGTGCCTTCATCTGCTTGGGAACGGAAGAACCAGATGGTGCCTGGCCACCAGTAGTGATAGCCACGATGGAGCTCACGGAGAGGAGTCTCACTGGCAACACAAGAATAAAAAAGGGTGCATCTTGAGATCTCCACTTAAAGACCTCAATTGATGGTCTAGCGGTTTCGGGGTTCTACTGAGAGCATGGCCCCCGGGCCTGATGCTGCCCTTACCCATAAATTATAACGAAGGTCCACTCTTTGGACAGGAATGGATTGGACTTGGCAATGCAGAGTGACCATATATTGGTTGCACTTATAGGATATCATCTTGCTGACCTCTGGCTGGAGGAAGGAGAGTGGGTGGAGAGGAGCAGAAAGGAGGCTGTTGGGAGGATGAGACATGTATGGAGCAGAGAGGAATAGCGTGCTGTCACCGGACAGGGAGATCAGTGGAAGCTGCATATAGGTGGGCATGTAAAGTTACACGGGAATGTACATTTTCACTCAGTCACGTTAAATTAAAAAAAAAAAAAACAAAAAACAAAAACTCATCCACAGCCTTCATCAAAGAGTGAAAATGCTACCTACAGTACAGAAAGAATTTTTGGCTACCACATTTCGGGTCAGCATCTGATCTCCCTACTCTACAAGATAACTGTAAAACCTCAACAAGAAAAAGACAACTCAACTGAAAAATGGGCAAAGGACTTAAACAGGCACTTCATCAAAGAAGACACACCAGATACCAACAGATACCCAAGGAAATGCTCACAATCAAAGAAATCCAAATCAACACTACAGTGAGATACCATCTCACCCCAACAAGGCTGGTGATAATCCAAAACTAAAAAACACAAAATAATAAATGCTGAAGAGGATGTGGATAGATAGGAGTTCTACACTGTTGGTGGGAGTGTAAAATGGTACAACCACTACAGAAATTGACTTGGTATTTTCTAAAAAAAAATAGAAATAGAAATGCCATATGATCCAGCCATCCCACTCCTTGGATTAGGTCCCAGTGGAATAAGGGCCACCGCAAAAACAGATACATGCATGCCAATGGTTATTGCAGCTCTCTCCACAATAGCAAAAACATGGAAGCAAACTAGATGCCCATCAACAGATGAATGGTTAAACAAACTATGATATATTCATACAGTGGAATACTATGCAATGATGAGAAACAACAGCGATTTAGGGAAATACCTGCTAAAGTGGGACCCCCTAGAGAACATTAGACTCAGGAAAATCAGCCAGATGCAAAAGGGCAGATATTGTATAAGACCTTTATTATAAAGATGCAACAAAACATTCAAGCACAGAAGAAATCGATCTTTGGCAGTTACAGCAATGGGGGAAGAGGGAGACAGATTACTACTAATTAGATAACACCTGGAATTTTGCACTGGCTAAAGTCTCTTGGCTGGAAGACAACTGCTTCTGCCCCAGGCTGCTTGAATTTGCCCCTGTCCTTCCCCAACCCGCGCCTCTGTCGCTGGTAAGCTCCCTGAATGCCATTCGTCCGAGCTGGTGGTGTTTTATTCCATTTCTTTCAATGTCTTCTGTGCCTCTCACCTTCTTCTCCTTTCTCTCAAACACCTGGCTCGACCTGCCACTTTGCTTCTTAATGAAAAGAGATGCAATGCCTCTAAAGTAGGATCTGTGTTGAGTATAAGGTGTGAGAGTACACAATAAAAAAGAGGTACCCACAACCACACAACTTCGAAACTAAGTTGGTCCCTGAATATGGCCCAGTTCTTTGGAAGGACAGAGTAACTGTGTTGGGGGTCAGGAGACAACACATTCAGGAGACATTCAGACTAATTGGCATACCCAAGATTTATATCCAACTTTTTTTTTCTCCTTATTCTCTAAAGAAAATGTTCTGCACATCACTTGGGTGGGTGGCGTCTGGGGTCTTAAAAGCCAGCAAGCTTCCATCTAAGTAGCATCAACTGGCCTCAATCCAACTAGACCAGAGGTAAAAGGAAGAGGTCCAGAAATGGAGGAAAATAAGAGCCCCCAGATGGAAGTGGCCATATGAGCCAGTATCTGATTCACCATGGGACCAGAAGAACTAGATGGTGCCTGGCCACCACCAATGACTTCCCAGATGGAGCACATGCTATGGAGCCCCTGACATAGTGGAAGAAGGGTTAGAGGGCAGAGCTAGAACTCTACCAAACTACCACGATTGATGGACCATCAGTTTGGAAAATGCCCTGAGAGTGTGGCCTCCAAACTCTCTAACCCCAAACCACACACAGAACCAAAGCCAGACCTCCAGACCAAGCTTGAACTGGACTATACAAAACAGAGTGAGGACGGCGATGAACACACTTTTAGACTTGAATATGTACACAGGACTGTCCAAGAAGCTCATGACTGGAGGTGAAAAGACAGGATGAGGGCAGACAGATCTTGGTCATATGGACACGGAAAGTTCTGGATGAGAAGGGGGAGTGTGCTGTCATGGGGGGTGATGGGACGGTAAAGCAGAGTAGGATAACAGTGAAAGTTCCAGGTGTTATATGGCAAATCGATGTAGAATGTAAACTTGTATTCAAACCACAATAAAATTTATTTTAAAAAAAAAAGATGTATCTTGGAATAAAAACATTTTGTCTTCTCCTCAAAAAAGTAAAGGAAAGGAAAAAAGAAAGTATTACCCCATGGATCCCAGTGCTGTGGGCTGCACAGATTCAGGACACAGGTCCTAAATAGTGCAGTATAGCCCAACTAGAAGGGTCTCCCAAGCCAAGAAAAGAAAAAGGAAACAAAGCAAAATAAATAGATAAAGCCTGAAGGTTCCTGTTAGCTTGGCATCAAGTGCAGGGGGAGTGGTTCCCTACTTTAGAGTCATTGCATCTCTTTTCAGGAAGTGAAGACGGCAGGTGGAGCCAGATGTTTGAGATAAAGGAGAAGGAGGTGAGAGGCACAGAAGACATCGAACGAAACGGAAAAAGAACACCATCAGCTCAGACAAATGGCACTCAGGGAGCTCGCTAGTGACAGAGGTGGGCTGAGGTGGGGGAGGACAGGGGCAAATACGAGGAGCCTGGGGCAGAAGCAGTTGTCTTCCAGCCAAGAAACTGCAGCCAGTGGAAAGCAAGGGAGTCTGAGGGGTGGAGGGATAGGGTTGTTGTTGTTGGTAGGTGCCATCAAGTTAGTTAGCTGTCATATCAACCCTATGCACAACAGAACAAAGCACCAGCCAGTCCCACAATCGTTGTTGCACTTTATCCCATTGTAATCACTACTGTGTCAGTCCCTCTCATTGAGGGTCTTCCTCTTTTTTGTGGACGCTCTACCAAGTATGATGTCCTGCTCTAGGAATTGATTTCTTTTGATACTGTATCCGAAGTGTATAAGATGTAGTCTCATCATCCTTGTTTCTAAGAAGCATTCTGGTTGTACTTCTTCCAAGACAGCTATGTTTGTTTATTTGGTAGTCCATGGTATAGCCAATATTCTTCTCCAACACTACAATTCAAAGGAGTCAATTCTTCTGCCATCCTCACTCATTATACAGGATATCCATAAGGTGCAACTGAAAATATCATGGCTTCAGTCACCTTAGACTTCAAGGTGACGTCTTTGCTTTTCAACCCTTTAAAGAGATCTATAGCAGTGTACTTTCCCAGTGCAATGTTTCTTTTGATTTGACTGCCCCTTCCGCGGGTGTTGATTGTGGATCTAAGCAAAATGAAATCCTTGACAGCCTCAATCTTTTCTCCCTTTATCATGATGCTGCTAACTTGTCCACTTGGGAGGACTTTTTTTTTCTCGATGTTGAGGTGTAGTCCATATTGAAGGCCATGGTCTTTGTTTTTCATCAGTAGGTGTTTCAAATCCTCTTCCCTTCCAGCAAGCAGGATTGTGTCATCTGCATAACACAGGTTGTTAATGAATCTTCCTTCAATCTTGATGCCTCATTCTTCTTTATATAGTCCAGATTCTCAGATTATTTGCTTGGCATACAGATGCAAAAAGTATAGTGACAAGATACAACCCTGATGCACACACTTTCCTGACTTTAAACCATGGAATGTAACCTTGTTCTATTTGCGTGACTACCTCTTGATCCATATTGAGATTCCTAATGAGCCCAATTAAGTGTTCTGGAATTTCCATTCTCTGCAATGTTATCCATAATCCGTTATGAGGCACACAATTAAATCCCTTTCCATACTCAATAGAACACAGGTTAAACACATATCTGATATTCTCTACTTTCAGCCGACATCTGTCTGAGATCAACCATGACCCCTAGTTCTGTGTCCTCTCCTGAATCCAGCCTATGTTTCTGGCAGTTCCCTGTCAATATACTATTTCAGTCACTTTTAAATGATACTGAGAAAACTTTTACTTCCATGCAATACTGATGATATTGTTCAATAAATTCCACATTATGTAGGATCACCTTCTTTGGCGTAAATGTGGATCACCTACAGTCCCTTGACCAGGTAGTGGTCTTCTAAATTTTTTTAATATGATTAAGTAAAAATTTACAATTCAAGTCAATTTTCCCTATTGGCCTCTCTGCAACTCTATCTATTCTACTCACCCTGTGACAGCACACTCTTCCTTTCCACTCTTTACTTCCAGTATCCACTCAATCAACACTTGTCCCCTCCTCTCCACCCTCTTCTCTCCCCTCTGGAAAGAAATCAGTAGGACAGTCTCATATGTATAGAAAAGCATAAGGAACATGCACCACATGCATCACTCTGTGTCTCCAAGTCCAGTCCATTCTTTGTCTGAAGTGGTGGCTTCAGTATTGGTTGCAGCTCTGAGCTAGGAGCAAGTCTATGGGCCCTGTCCTCAGGAGACCATCCAGGCTGTCGCACCACCAATTCTCGTCTTTTAATAGAGTTCTTGATCTGCACATCTCTTTTTCTCATGCTACCTCAGAGACTCTGCATTGTGTTCCCTGTCAGGGCTGTCTTCGGTGGCAGCCAGGCACCATCTGTTTCTTCTAGTCTCATGTTGTAGTCTTGCAATCATATGGGTCCATATGTGTCCTGGGTTCATTTCTCCTCATGTCTTTGATGTTCTTGGTTGTCATCTGTTCCAGCTGGGTTGGGACCAAGTTGATGTTCCTCAGATGGCAGCTTGCTGGCTTTTAAACCTCAGACACCACTCACCTATGGGGTACAGAAGACTATCTTGGTAAAAGTCCAGTTACGTCAATTGACCTCCGTGTCCCCTGAAAACGTGGTCCTGAGACCCCTCTCCCTCCTATTCCGTCCTTCGAAATGTTGGGTTGAATTTAGAAAACGTCTTAGTTTACATTGTAGTCCAGTTATGCTGGCCTGCCTTCTACTGTGTGCTGCCACTCCCTTCACCTAACTGAATTGCTATCGACCATCTAATCTACGAATAACCTTCTCCCTCCCTCACCACCCTGTCGCCATCAAAGAGTATTTCCTTCTGTGCATAATGCCTTTCTTAAGTCTTTATAATAGTAGTCTTATACAGTATTTGTCCTTTTATGGCTGACTGATTTCACTCAACATAATGTCTTCCAGTTTACTCCAGGTTATGAGATGTTTCATAGAATCATCATTGTTCTTCATCACCACATTGGGTTCCATTGTGTACATACTAGGTCGAACAATTAAATCCATGAACTTAATTGTTCTGAGTGCTAAACAGCTTGTTGCTGAATATCACTGCGGTCACCTTCAAAGTACTCCCCTTGGGAAGATATAGACCTAGTCTCGATGGCACTTGGCTTGGCTGATGGCTAATAATCCTGAGCATTCCCTCATGTGTCTTTTGGCTGCCTGGATATCTTCTTTGGTGAAGTGTCTGTCCATCTCCTTTGTTCACTGTTTAATTGGGTTATTTGTTTTTTCTTGTTGATGTTTTGAAGTACCTTGCAGATTACGGAAATTAGACATTGATAGCTGATTGCCAAATATTTTTTCCCGTTCTGTAGGCAGTCTTTTTAGGCTCTTGATAGTCTTTGGATGAGCATAAGTGTTTGACTTTTAGTAGTTCCCATTTATCTATTTTTTCTTCTGCTATTTGTTCACTGTTAGGAAGATTTTGTAGTCTGTTTAAGCCTTGTATTAGAACTTCCAGTTTTGTCCCTTTTTTTCTTCCATCATCTTTATTGTTTTCGATTTGATATTTAGGTCTTTGGTTCATTTTGAGTTAGCTTTTGTGTAAGGTGTGAGACATGGATCTCTTCCATTGTTTTGCCAATGGACATCCAGTTTTGATAACACCATTTGTTAAAGAGACTGTTTTTCCCCAACTCACAATATTTGGGCCTTTGTCAAGTATCAACTGTTCACAAACGGATGGTGTTTTTTCTGGATTCTTTATTCTGTTCCATTGGCCTATGTATCTATTTTTGTACCAGTGTTAGTCTGTTTTGACAACTGTGGCAGTGTAATCATTTAAGGGGGCCGGGTAGTGTTGAGGCCTCCCGCGGTCTTCCTCTTCTTCAGTAGTGCTTTACTTATCCGGGGTTTCTTCCCTATCCAAACAAAGTTGGTGATTTGTTTCTGCATGGATTCTTTAGGGTTTTCTGTGTCCAAGACTATATCATCCACAAATACAGATACCTTTACTTCTTTACTGATACAGATGCCCCTGATTTCTCTGTCTTGTCTGATTGCTCCGGCCCGAACCTTCAGCACAATGCTTAATAGAAGTGGCGACAGTGGGCATCCTTGTCCAGTTCTCTTTCTCAGGGGAAATTCTTTCAGTCTTTCTCCATTCAGGATGATGTCGGCAGTTAGCTGTGCAAAGATGCCCCATATTGTGTTGAGGAATTTCTGTTCCTATTTTTCTGAGTTTTTAACACGAATGGGTGTTGGACTTTGTTAAACGCCTTTTCTGCATCAACTGATAAAAATCGAGTGATTCTTTTTTTTATTTATGTAGTTGATCACATTCTTTTTCGGATGTTGAACCAACTGTGCATCCCTGGTATGAATCCTACTTGGTCATGGTGAATTACTTTTTTCTATTAGCTAGGATTTTGATACAGAGTTTTGAATCTAGGCTCATGAGAGATATCAGTCTATAATTTTCTTTTTTGTTGTATCAGAGTTACGCTGCCTTCACAGAATCAGATTGGTAATGTTCCATCCTTTTCTATGTTATGAAATAGCCTCAGTAGTATCGGAAATAACTCCTCTCTAAAAGTGTGATAGAATAACCCAGTGAAGCCATCTGGACCAGAACTCTTTTTGGTTAGTACTATTTCTTTATTATTTTTTCAATCCCTTCTTTTTTTATGGATTCATTAAGTTTTTATACTTCTTAGGGTGATAATTTTGGTAGGCAATGTGACTCTAGAAATTTGTTCATTTCCTCTAGATTTTGAAATCAGAGTACAGTTGTTTGTAGTATTCTGTTATGATTATTGTAATTTCTACTCGGTCTGCTGTGACATCTCCCATCTTATTTCTTATTCAGATTTTTTGCTTCCTCTCCTGTTTGTCTTTTGGGAGTATAGTCAGTGTTTATCAGTTTTGTTGATCTTTTCAAAAAACAGCTTTTGGTTGTTGTTCATTCTTTTAATTGTTTTTGATACTCTAATTCATTTAGTTCTGCTCAAATTCTTATGATCTGCTTTCTTCTGGTGCCCAAAGCATTCCTTTGTTGTTATCTTTCTCCTTGTTTGAGTTATAGGCTGAATTATTTGATTTGGGCCCTTTCTTCATCCCACATGTGCGCATGTATGGAGATAAATTGACCTCTGAGTACGGCTTTTGCTGTATCTCATAGGTTCTTGTAGGATTTGCTTTTATTTTCATTTGATTCCATGAATTTCTTTATTGCACCCTCGATTTCTTCCATAACCCATTAATTTTTGAGCAAGGTGTTCAATTTCCATGAGTTCGAATTTCTTTTTTTTTATTGTGATTGAATGAAAATGTACATTCCCTTATAAATTTGCATGCTCATCTACATGTGGCTCCCACTGCTCTCCATGCCCTGTGATAGCACACACTTCCTCTCTGCTCCATACTTGTCTTATCCTCCCAACAATCTCTTATCCCCTCCTCTCCATCCCCTCCTCTTCCTCCACTAAGAGGTCAGCAGGACAGCGTCCTATAGGTGCATAGAACCATAAAGTGCCCACACAAGATGGTCACTCTGTGTCACCAAATCCAATCCACTCCTGTCCGAGAGTTGATCTCCATTATGATTTATGGACAGGGGCAGCAACAGGGCCAGGGGCTGTGCTCCCAGGAAAATCCCAGGGAAAGCCTGTGGACCATCAGTTGTGGTCTTTTAGCAAAGATCAGGGTGCACCCCTTTTTATTCTTGCATTGGCAGTGAGACTCAAGTTTGTGAGCTCCATCTTGGCTATCACTGGAGGTGGCTGGGCATCATCTGGTTCTTCTGGTCACAAGCCGATTTAGACACCCATTCACGTTGGTCTCTCTGTCTTCTGGGTTCTCTTTCTGCCATGTTGTTTTGGTCCTTGGCGATCATCTGTTCCTGCTAAGTTGGGACCATTTGCTGTACCCTCAGATGGCAGCTTGGTAGTTTTTAAGACCCCAGACAACACTCACCAATGTGGGATGCAGAGAGCTCTCTTAGCAAAATGCTAGTTGTGCCAGTTGGCCTCAATTTCCCCTGACAGTATGGTCCCTGGGCCCCTGCCCCAGCTGCTCTGTCCATGCAATATTGTGTTAAGATGGGAGGAGTATTCATGTTATGTTGAAGTACAGTTAATATTGATCTTCATTCTAATGTGTTCTGTCCCATATTTCACCCAACCAAGCTTCTAACAACTATCTAATCTAACCCTCCCCCCTTCCTCTTCCTCCCTCCTCCCCCTTGCAGCAGTCAAACAGTCTTTTCTTCTATGCATGAGTCTGTTTTTAAGTTCTTATCGTAGGGGTCTCCTACAGTATTTGTCCTTTTGTCGCTGACTACTTTCGCTCAATATAATGTCCTCCAATTGAAACCAGGTTATGAGATGTTTCCTAAAATCATCGTTGTTCCTTATCATTGCATAGAGTTCCATCGAGAAGATATACCATAGTTTACCTATCCGTTCCTCTGTTGTTGGGCATCTGTGTTGATTCCATCTTTTTGCTATTGTGGACTGTGCTGCTATAAACATTCAGGTGCATGTATCACTTGGTGTGAATGGCCTTCATTCTGTAGGATATATACTGAGCAGTGGAATTACTGGGTCAAATGCTATATCTACATCCAGTTTTTTAAGGGTGCATCAGATTGCTTTTCAAAGAGGTTGCACCATTTTGCAATCCCACCAACAGTGTAGGAGAGTTTCAATTTCTCCACAGACTCTCCAGTATTTGTTGTTTTGCAATTTTTGGATCATGGCCAACCTTGTTGGGGTGAGACGGTATCTCATTGAGGTTTTGATTTGAATTTTCAAATAGCTAATGATCGTTAGCATGTAAGCATGCATTTTTTAGCTGCATGGATATCTTCTTTAGTGAAGGCTCTCTGCATCTCCTTTGCCCAATGCTTAATTGGGTTATTTAGCCTTTTTCTTGTTGATATTTTGCAGTACCCTGAACATTATGGAGATCAGACATTGATATGCCATACAGTTGCCAAATGTTTTTTCACATTCTGGAGGTGGCCTTTTAATTCTATTAATAAATTCTTTGGATGAGTAAAAGTGTTTTGTTCTTAATAGTTCCCATTTATCTATTTTCTGTTGTTTGTGGTTTGTTTAAGAGATTGTGAAGTCAGTCTACGTTGTGTAGTAAGCCTTCCGTTGTTGTTCCTACTTTTTTTTGGATGAGCTTTATCATTTTAGATTTGATATTTAGGTTTTTTATCTAGTTTGAGTTGGTATAAGGTGTAAGATATGGGTCTTGTTTCAATTTATTGCAGATGGATACCCAGTTTTGCCAGCACCATTTGTTGAAGACATTGTTTTTTCCCCAGTTTAACATCTTAGGGCCTTTGTCGAATATCAACTGTTCATAAGCAGATGGTGTCATCTCTTGGGTCTCATTTCTGTTCGATTGATCTATCTGTCTGTTTTTGTACCAGTGCCAGTCTGCTTGGACTACTGAGGCAGTGTAACCGGTTCTAAAGTCAGGTAGTGAGAGGCCTCCCACTGCTTCTTCTTCAGTAGGGCTTCTTCCCTTTCCAAACAAAGTTGGTAATTTGTTTCTCTAACTCTTTAAAAACTGTCACTGGAATTTGTATTGGGATTGCATTATATAAATAGATTGCTTTAGGCATAATAGACATTTTTGCTATGTTAAGTCTTCCTATCCACGAGCACGGAAGGTTTCTCCATTTATGTAAGTCTCTCTTAGTTTCTTGTAGTAAGCAAATGCAGTTCTCTTTGTAAAGGTCTGTTATTTCTCTGGTTAGATTTATTCCTAGGTACTTTATCTTCTTAGGGGCTGTATTAAACAGTATTGACTTTGTGATTTCTTCCTTAATAATCTCGTTGTTGATGCAAAGGTATCTTACTGATTTACTTATGCTTATCTAGTATCCTGAGACTTTGCCGAACTCTTCTATTACTTTGAGTAGTTTACTAATAGATTCTTTGGGATTTTCTCCATATACAATCCTATCATCTGCAAATAGGGAGATTTTGACTTCTTCTTTCCCGATGCAGATGCCCTTTATTCCTTGGTCTCGTCTAACTGCTCTGGCTATAACTTTTAGTACAATGTTGCACAGGAGAGGTGAGAGGGAGCATCCTTTTCTAGTTCCTGTTCTCAAGGGAAACTGTTTCAGTCTCTCTCCATTCAGGATGATGTAGGTAGTTGACTTTGTATAAAGGGAGCTTATTGCATTGAAGAACTCGCTATCTATTCCTATTTTGCTGAGAGTTTTTAGCATGAATCGCTGTTGGACTTGATCAAATGCCTTTTCGGCATCAATAGACAAGATCAGGTGATTCTTGTTTTTTGTATTATTTATGTGGTTGGTCACATTAATTGTTTATCTGATGTTGAACCAGCCTTGCATCCCTGGTATGAATCCAACTTGGGCATGATGGATTATTTTTTGGATATGTTGTATTCTAGTAGCAAGAATTTTGTTGAAGATTTTTGCATCTAGATTCATGAGTGATATCGGTCTGTAGTTCTCCTTTTTGATTGGGTCTTTCCCTGGCTTTGGTATCCGGGTTATGCTAGCTTCATGGAATGAATTTGATAGTATTCCATCCCTGCCTATACTGTGAAATAGTCTCAGTAGTATTGGAGATAATTCTTCTCTAAAAGCTTGGCAGAATTCTGCAGTGAAGCCATCTGGGCCTGGACTTTTTTTGTTGGCAGTTTTCTGATGAATTTTTCAATCTCTTCCTTTGTGATGAGTTTATTAAGTTGTTCCGCTTCACCTTGTGATAATTTTGGTAGGTGATATGAATCAAGGAATTTGTCCATTTCCTCTAGGTTTTCAAATTTGTTAGAGTACAGTCTTTCATAGTATTCAGCTATGATATTTTTGATTTCTGTTGTATGTGTTATTACAACTCCCCTCTTATTTCTTATTTGTTGTTAGCTTCCTTTCCTGCTTTTCTTTAGTAAGTTTAGCCAACGGTTTGTCAATTTTTTTGACGTTTTCAAAAATCCAGCGTTTGGTCTTTCCACTTGCTCTTCTATTCTCTAACTCATTCAGTTCTACTCTAATCTTTATGATCTGTTTTCTTTTGGTGCCCGAGGGGCTCATCTGTTGTTCTCTCTCTACTTATTCAAGCTGTAGGGTCAGTTCTTTGATTTGGTTTCCTTTTTTTCCTTCCAGATGTGTGAATTCATGGCGATAAACTGACCTCTGAGCACTACTTTGGCTGTATCCCATAGGTTCTGGTAGGAAGTGTTTTCCTTCTCATTGCAACCCATACATTTCTTTATTTCATCCTTGATTTCTTCTATAACCCATGGATTTTTGAGCAAAGTGTTGTTCAGTTTCCATAAATTCCACTTTTTATCTATGCTTTTTCTGCTATTGATTTTGACTTTCATGGCTTTATGATCTGAGAAGATGCTTTACAGTAATTCAATGATATGGATTTTGTTGAGAATTACTTTATGTCCTAACACATGGTCTATTCTAGAGAATGTTCCATGTGCACTGGAGAAGAAGTTGTAGTTGTCCGCTGATGGATAGAAAGTTCTGTGTATGTCGATGAGGTCTGGTTGGTTAATTGTGGCAATAAGGTCTTCTGTATCTTTATTGAGCTTTTTTCTAGATGATCTGTCCAGTATTTAGAGTGGAGTGTTGAACTCTCCAACCATTACTGTGAAGTGATCTATCTCCTTCTTCAGAATAGTCAGTGCTTCTTTGATGTATTTAGGTGCTCTGATATTAATTGCATAAATATTTAATGTTGTTCAATCCTTCTTGTGTGTTGAAATTTTCAGCAACAAATAGTGTCCATTCTTGACCAAAATGGTGGATTTCACATTAAAATCTATTTTATCTGAGATTAACATTGTCACACCTGCTCTTCTTTGTGTATTGTTAGCTTGATACATATTCTTCCATCCTTTAACTTTCAGGTGGTTCATATCTTTAAGTCTAAGGTTTCCTGTAGGCAACGTATGGATGGGCTGTGTCTATTAATCCAAGATGTCACTCGATGTCTCTTTACTGGAGCTTTCAGTTAATTCACATTCAATGTGATTATTGATAGGTATGTGTTCAGTGCTGCCACTGTGATACCTTTGTTTTTGTGTTGATGTTTTCTCTATTGTTCTTATTAATCTGTCCTGAGACATTCTTATTTGTGAGTTGATTTTACACTTTTTTCAGTGTTGGTTTTGTGGTTGTTGAGACTCCTGTATTATGTTTTTTATTTGATATGTTTCATCTTCATTGTGCTTTAGGGATGCCCTTGTGATCCTCCTTAATAAATTGTGTATAAACCCAATTACAATTACCGCCATTCTTATCAGCTTCCTCTCCATCTGGAAGGATTATAACAACTGTAGCACATCCCTCTTTTTAATATGATGACATCATACTTTTCATGATATGATCACTGGATTATTTCTTTCACTATTCTGGTTTGATTGCGTTTGGAGCTTTCCCTAAATAAGTAGGATTCTGTGTGATGTGTCCTGTATTTGCTTCTAAAATATAAAGTTAGTGGTTCTGCTCTCGAAAGCTAAGAGAGTCTTGCAGTATTTCTTTTAGCTTTGGTTTGGTTTTTACAAAGTCTCTCAGTTTCTGTTTATCTGGGAATGTCTTAATTTCATTTTCATATTTGAAAGATAGTTTTGCAGGATATATAATTCTTGGTTTGAAGTTCTTCTCCTTCAAGGCTTTGAATGTGTCATGCTACTGTCTCCATGCCAGCATTGTTTCTGCTGAGCTATCCTACAAAAGCCTCCAGGGTTTCCTTCAAAATGTTAGCTTGGCTTTGAGTCTTGTTGCCTTTAAGAGTTGCTGCTGATGTTTCATTTCATTAAGCTTGATTGTAGTCTGTCTTGGAGTCTTTCTTCGGAGGTTTATACCGCGTGGCGTTCGATATGCATCTAGGATATCTATATTCTCTTCTTTCATAATTTCTGGCAAGTTTTCTGTCAGCAGCTCAGCAACGACAGTCTCTGTGTTCTCCAGTGTCTCTCCCTGTTCAGGAACTGCAATTAATTGTAGATTGTTTCTTTTAATAGAATCCCACATGCTTCTTAATGCTTCTTCATTTTTCTTGTTTCTTTTTTTCTGATTTCTCCTGATAGATGCTGGAGTCAGCAGCTCTGTCTTCCAAGTCAGATAGTCTGTTTTCTGTTTGTTCCATTCTGTTTTCTTGGCTTTGAATTGAAATTTCTATCTCTTTGATTTTGTTCTTGATTTGTTGGATTTCAGAGTTGTGGTGTTCCATCAAATCAAAAACCTTGCCTAATGTTTTGTTTGGGTCTGCTGCATTTTGTATAAGGTCTAGGAGGACTCTTTATAGAATTCTTTTGTACTCTCCCTCTAATATTTTCAGAAAAGCTTCTTCGTCTGGGAAGTACTGTGGTTCTTTCTTTTGGGGGCGTTCTGAAGCCATAAGCGAGTTCTTCTTTATGTTTTTCTCCAGAGTTTGCTGCTTTGGGGAATGTGGAGGTTCTTTTGTTTCTTCGGTGTTACTTTAAGAGGATCTAAACCTCAGCGTGAAATGGAAGGTGATCACCACACACATGTGTGTACTCCAGTGACTGGGCTCAGTGGAATCTCTGGGGCAGCAGACTCCACCTCCTGACTGGCAAAACATGGCCCTACATATAGAGTCAGTGGGGAGTCATCAGCTGACTATTTAATGTGAGTCATGAGTCAGATCCGATTCGACAGCACTTGGCAATAAAGGCAGAGAGAGGTCGGCAGGACGCACCACAGTTCTTTCTCTAGTCTCTCTTATGCTGAAAGGTAAAATGTATCTGACTGCTTCCAATGTCAGTCAGTCTGTCTTCCCAGCTGGCAAAGTAAGCACCTCTACATCCAACCCCAGATGCTGTAAACTAGTTCAAAATACGGAAAGGCTACTGCCTGGCTATCATCTGCTATGGGGCCGCACTGTGCATAATAATGATCATCTGCCAGAAAAGTGCTCTCCTCCAGGCAGGCACTGCCTCCTAGCCTGGGAATTAGGTCCAGCTGAGGCCTCCATGGGGGTGAACCTCCTCCCAGTCAAACAAGATGGCATCCTGCACAAGTTTTCCTGCCTGCTTTGGGACAGGCTACTCAGTGGTGGAGGCTAAGAGAGAAAGGCCAGGGTGCCAAGTCTGACAGACTCCAAAGCCGGGTTCTCAAAATGTGGCGATTCCACCCTCGGATCCCACCAGCAGTGCATCTGAGCTTACCTGCTAGTCAAGCCCCAGCTCCTCCTGCCAGCCAAGACAGAGAAAACAAAGTTAAAATGGCTAGTTAACTTCAGTTCATGAGAGGCAGCACTCAACAAGGGCGGGGTTGGTGAAAGAGAATATGCTTCCTGTTCAGTGTTAAGTCGTCCAAACTGACAGCCCTATGCCGTATCCTAGGGCTCACTAGGTGTCCAGAAGCCTCCATTTCATTATCAGTTCAGGTCTTGGTTTCCAGAGAGATTTAGCGACATGTGTGTTTAGCCCACCATATTGAATCCATGTCTCCCTACACGATTCTAATATGTAGCCAGGGTTGAGAAGCACTGGATGAGTCTAAGCTACTGAATCAATCAGTCATAAAGCATGATGTAGGAGGATAATAATTGGGGGTAGGAAGGTGGTCGTCTTCTGGGCTAAGTAGTTGGTACAATGTTGTTTATTGTAGATTCTTACTGTGTGGATCCACTGCTTCCTCAGTCCTTTCACAGGATGTCACAGATTGGAGAAACATGGACACCATTCCTTAGGTGAAATTTCCAAAACCTAACAGATGCCATATAATATCTTTCCCTTCCTGTCTCATTTCAAACTTGTAAGATATAACAGTCTAGTAATGATGTCCCAAAGACTGGCACACAGGCTCCTGCAACCATGTTGTTCTTGTAGCATGACACTGTGTCTATTTCAACTCCTGATGCCATATATGAAAGAGTAGAAGTGTTCCACAGAGTTTCCTAAGCCATAATCTTTTGGGACATGGATGGGCAAGTCGTCTTTCTACAAAGCCACCAGTGGTTTTGAATTGCTGAACTTTCAGTTAGCACCTGAATGCTTAACGTCTGTGCCAGGAAGGCTCCTTCGTGTGGCCACAGCCATGTTGATTTCTTTCCTTGGACACACTGATACTGTCTTGGACATTGCCCCTGATCCTAGAAGAGTGGCACTGAAGGCAGCAGGCATTAAGAAACCATTAAGAGTAGGGGGATCCTAGGAAACCTAAAGATGGAAGAATGGGATTGCATCCTAGAAGCAACACACCCCAGTATCTCTGGGTCTTCTTTCTGCTTGTGTGTTATTTTCTGTGGTTCCAGCTGACAAGCAGAAGATGGTTCGAGTTCCTGCCGTGGAACAAGAAACCAGAAAGTCTGCAACTCTTCCAGTAGTGCTCAAAGAGCCTGGTGGACCAGAAGAACCAATCTGGCTCTCTGTGGCCTAGGAGAAAGTGAAAGCATGGAGCCACATAGGAGAAATATGAAACAAATAGCTCACAGCTTGAGCATCAAAATTTTAAATGATAATTGCCAATAACTGCATTAATACCATGTAATCGGTCACCATGAGTCAGATCTGACTTGATGGCACTTGACTGGCTTGGCAATCGTTTCTTGCCTGTGATCATTTTTACTTTAGCAAAAGTGCTTTGGAGATGCGAATTAACATTTTTTATTTATTTAAATGACATAAAAGCATTGATTACCTAACCATCAGTACCGCCATTGCCAGCAACAGGAAACTCAGTATTTCCTCTCTACAACATATGAAATATCTTTGCAGTGCTGTAGTGTTATAAAGTTTTATGGTTGAAAAATACACCTTTAAAGGTTAAAACCAAAAATATTTTGCAGGAGCAATGAAGACGTTGTCATTTCTCTTAATCAAATAAAGTTTTTCTACTGGGAAAAAGTCCAGATGATTTGGCCCAAGGACTATGAGGCTTCTTACGCAAAATCCAATGTTTCAATTCTTTGGATGCTGCTGCAAGTTATATAAAGGTTTCTAGAGTAAGTAGTGGAAGTGAAAATTCTGGAGCTCCGAGAAAATTTTGCGCAGCCCCTCTCCCAGTTAGTACACCGCCTTTAGAAATATCTTGCTTGCATCCCTTGGAGAAGGGGCAAGGCCTGCAACTCAGGTGATGGTGACATACAAAGCATGCATCAGAGCTCGCTTTGCTGATGGCCCAGGCCAATCTATCCCAGGACTGACAGCAGTGACAGCATCCCTACAATGGAAATCCTCTGGATTATTAGTCCATCAGTGTTGGGCCTTTTGCCCCAATGCTGCTGTGATCTTTTCCACTTATGCAATAATATATTACCTGGCATACATATCCTGTTGTTTAGGCAATTAAGACAGTCTCAAAATTCAACACTGTAGAGTAGCCAAAAGGTGTACTTGCAGTCTCAAGCCGATAGAAATGTCACCATTAAGAAGGAAGTGTGGGGCCCCTGGAGAGCTGCCATCCCCTTTGATTCCAGTCTCAAGTTGGAGAAGTCCTCGTACACCACCTGTTTCTAGTCCTTTCCTCTCAGCATCCTATGCTTCCTAAGATTTTAGCCCAAGGCAACTCATTAATCTCAAAGCCATAGAACAATTGGCTTTCTGTCAACTGGAAGCCTGGAGTGATTACATCAGCCTCATCCTGCTATCACTCTTAGTGGCAAACACCTCAAAAGTTACTAGGAGGCACAAGCCCCACTTCCCCGGGAAATCATAACCTCTAGCCCTAGAAAGAGGAAAGCCAGAAAAGGCAGAGTGAGAGAAGAAGAGTCAGGAGGAGAGCAATGGTCAGCTGTGCAGGGGTCGGAAAGTTTTGACTCTTATCTTCCTATCATTCCCGAAGCAGTTTCTTTTGTAACATGAGCATCATGAACTCTCACGGGCAGAGTGGGGAAGATAGAGGACCTTTCCCACTGACTCAGTTTGCAACCTGGTAGGATCTCCATGGGGCAGACCAGTGTCGATTTTCATCCACGTTCACTAGAAGTTGGTAAACTCTGCCTCTCCATCTCCTTCCCCTGCTTCTATCCACAGACACATAAACCTCTAAGGGAGACTTCTCTTTGGCGGCCTGGACCACAAACCTAATTCCTTTTCTTAGGAGACACGGAAGTGACTTCCGGGTACAGCTGTCACTGTGTGTGCCTCTGTCACCTCCGAGCTACATTGCTTAAACGGAAAGCAGGTCTGGACACCTACCTGTGTGTTTGAATTCTGAGTGTGCCCTGTGGAAAATAAGACAGGCAGTTAGGTAGGATAACTAACTTCAATCCATGATACTTGGTTTTGCTAGTGATGGTACAAGATGAGAACACAAACTGCATGCTGGACTTTTCATTCTGTTTATAAAATGTTTATTTTTTTCTGATACTGTTTCTATGCCTTTGAGATAATGCAAGATTTTGTTGATTAAATGCTACTTCTTTGGTGTTTCCATAGATAACAGTTCACTTGTAGATGTCCTGTACCCAGGGAATCCAGGTAGAGTAGCTGTTGCACCTCCCTCCCCGGTCTCTCAGAGTGGACCACTGCCCGGTTACTCTCACTCTGGGAATTCCCCATGAACGACATATTCCCCACAGTTGGAGAAAAAAATAGTTTCCAAATGAAGAGGTTCAATTTTATTTTAATGCCTAGAGGTGCATTTTGACCATTTTTCAGCTTCTTTGTCATTTCTGTGATTTTTTTGCTGTATGCAAAGCAAATAAATGCAATGAGGTCTGTTCTGTAGCCTGTCTCCATCTGTCATATTGACAAAGAAGTCAAACAGACTATGGCTAACTCAGGCTTGAGGGTTGTCAAGGAAGCAGAACGTACCTCACAGGGCTTGTCTGAGCCTAGCTGGCCTCCATGTAGGTGGGCTTGATGAAGCTGATGGCCTCCAGGTGGGTGAGGGAATTGGGAGGAAGTGTGTTGAAGAGGAGGTTTCCATGTGTGTAAACATCTGAGGGCATAGATATAGACCCCATGGTAAGGGGACGGTGTAGCTGGGTGTGAGTAGAAGAGAGAAGATGGCTGGTGGTTGCACTTCAGTCAGGCTCCAGCTCCAAACCCTAGAAGCCACCACAATCAGCCATCCTCAGAAGCAAGAAACTGTGCTGGGCTCAGGTAATAAAAGGTGCTACAGAGTGAAGAAGGGGAGGTTTTGATAGACTGGAAATGTAACTTGGCCACCAATCCCATTCTAACACTTTCAGAGTTCAGGCCAAGAGTTGAGTTGGCAACTTACGTGTCAGATGCCTAAGAATTTGAAAGATTTAAATGAACCAAGAAACCACTAAATAAGTGATGTCTCCTTCCATGACAAATGTACTTCCATAATGACCTGAAATACCATCAGTAGATTATTTTTACAAACAGAAATTCATTCTCTCACAGTCTAGGAAGCTAGAAGTCCAAAATCAGGACATCAGCTCCGGAAGGCTTTCTCCGTCTGGTTGCTCTGGAGGAAGGTCCCTGTAATCAATCTTTCCCCAGTCAAGCAGATTCTCAGAAGAGGGAACCCAGGTCCAGAGGACTTGCTAGTTCCCTGGCATTTGTTTCTTGGTAGGATGAGATCTCCAGCTCTCTGCTCACTTCCCTTTCCTTTCATCTCTTAGAGTAAGATAAAAGGTGGTGCAGACAACACCCCAGGGAAACTCCCTTTTATTGGATCAGGGATCTGACCTGAGCAAGGGTGTTACATCACACCCTGATCCTCTTTAATATAATCCATTCTTGGCCAATGAACCACAGGCAGAGATTAGGATTTATAACATATAGGAAAACTACAGTCACAAAATACATGGCAACCACATAACTGGGAATCAAGGTCTGCCCAAGTTAGCATGTATTTGGGGGGAAACAAACCATGACATGCTGCATAGTGTTCCAAAGCCTTAATCCGTATGGAATCAGATTGTCAAATCTGTCTCCCATGGAGCAGCTGATTTCATTCAGCAGCCGAGTGCATCCAGCACGATGACATCACGTTTCCTTGTATAGACACCTAATGGAATATTATTCAGTCATAAAAGGGAATGAAGTACCGATACACGGTGTAAGGTAGATGCCAACGGAAAGGTGCTAATTAAGACAGAAACAAAGGTCACATAGTATACATGTGATTCCATTTACAGGAAATATGCAGAACAGTAAATCCACAGACAGTAGATTAGTGTTTGCCAGAGGTGAGGGTGGGGAAGGAAAAGATGGAGTTACTGCTTAAGGGATGAGGGGTTTTATTTCCAGATGATGACAACGTTTTGGAACTCACTGAATGTAGTGGTTGCCCAATATTCTGAATGTAGTAAATGCCACTTAATTGTTCCCTTTAAAATGGTTAGTTTTGCTGTGTGAATTTCACACTGAGTGTGAGAAGTGTTAGCACAGAATAAGAGAAGAAAGTATGAGTGCCACTGAGAGAGCACCTAGGATGCCTTAACTAAATGTTGCAATGAGGTTGTGTAGCTAAAACTCCTGAGACCTTTCTCTTCTTTGATCCCCTACTCTGGTGAACTTCATTTTTGTTTCCTCCCTTGAAACAAATTTTCAGAGTTGATTCCCTCCTTTCCTTTTAGGAAATATTTCAAAACCCTACAAAGTTACAGAGAAAAATCCTGGAAACATGTATGTACACACGCCATCCAGCTTAAGAAATAACAACCTTAAAAAATACTGTTGAAGCTTACTGTGCATCCGTCTCATTCTTTACCTAAGAGGTAGCCTCTATTCTAAATGAGGTGTTCATCTCCCCAACAGGTGCTGTTGCACATGCTACATTTCTATGCATCTCTCAGAGGCAAACTTTTTACTCCATATGTATGCAACCACAATCAATAGGTGGTGATCATTTTTATGTTTTTCAGACTTCATATACACTGTATGATAATGTTTGTGTTCTTCTGGAGCCATCTTTCCCCTTTTGCAATTGTCTGCCTCTGTAACTCAGTGTTGGGGACCACAGGAAAACCCTGGGCCCCCAACATACAGGAAGCTTGGAAAGTCCCTAAAAAGCCCGCGCGCGGGAAAACTTCCCGCCCGCGGGAAAACTTCCCGTCTGATGTCACTGCCTTTGTCTTATGCATATCCAATCCCAAGCCAACAGCTACCTCACTCCAAACGTCACCCGATCCCTACGTCACTTAATCCCTCCCTCCATTCCCGTTGCTATATATACCGCGCTGTAAAAATAAAACCTTGAGGCTTGATCAGAACTGAGTCTTGCCTCCATTTCTTCGCGTCTCTTGCCCCACTTTCATTTTCACAGGCTCCCCCTCGTCCCTCCGTTGATTCGCCCCGCGGGTCGGGGCAACTCAGTCTTTGCCCTCTGGGTCTCAGCCCCCTGGGAGTTCTAGTTGCCTCCCTAGGCTGGCTTTGCAGTCCAGATTATCTTCAATAGTCCCAAGCCAGGGAATCCAGGCTGGTCCTAACATAGGTGAGTCGCAGGTTCCTGACCTGTTGTTCTAAACCAGTGGTTCTCAAACCTGGTATACAAGAAACCCCTGAAAGTCCTTGACCCCGAGTCAATTCCAATTCACAGTGACACAACGTAGCACAGAGCAGAACTGCTCCATAGGATTTCCAAGGCTGTAATCCTTATGGAAGTAGATGGTCACGCCTTTCTCCTGTGGAGTGCCTGGTGGGTTTCAACCACCAACCGTTCAGCTAGCAGCCCAGTATTTCCCCCCTGTGCCACCGGGGCTCCTTGCATTCCGTCAACCCACTGCTGTCTAGTCGGGTCTGACACATAGCTACTCTAGAGTTCAAAGTAGAACTGCACCATAGAGTTTCCAGGGATCACCTGGGGATTTGAACTGCCAAACTTTTGGTTAGCAGACATTGAACTTAACCACTATACCACCATGGTTTCCATTTGTTTTTGTCAGGCTGCATATATTATGCTTTATGCTTACACTATAAATTCATTTAGCCAATATCTAAGAGTAAATGTAGACCATTTCCACCTGTTTCTTTCCCAAACAAAGCTGCAATAATTTCCTTACCCATTATGGTGGCTCGTACACACATGGATTCCTGAAATCAGTCTTGAGAAGTGGGGTTGCGGAGGTAGAGGTTGAGTGTATTGAATATTTAGAAAGATATCACCAAATTAGACAGTATAATGTGCAAGTGTGTCCTACAAGGAGAAAATCTGTTAGATTTAAGTGTAGCCTCTAAATAGTGTATTTGAGTAGTTCATTTATTAAGGTGATTCATGTTTTGACTCTTTCCCAGAAAGGTTCAAGCAAGCTTAGAGCAAGAGGCTATCCAATAAGACGGGAAATAAGAAGCATACAGACGAAAAGCCAGTTTGGCAATAACAGCTAACACTTGTTTTTATTTATTTATTTTTATCATGCTTTATTTAGGTGAAAGTTCCACACTCAAGTCAGTTTCTCATACAAAAGACTTATACACTCATTGTTTTGTGACCTGGGTTGCCTTCCCCACACTGTGACAGCACACTTCTCCTCTCCACCCTGTATTTCCCAACCTGCTCCTGTTCCTTTTCATCCTTCTCATCTCACCTCTAGACAGGAACTGTCCATTTAGTCTCGTGTATCTACTAGAGCCAACAAAGCTACTCTTTACCAGTACCATTTTAGGTCTTCAATCCAGTCTAATCTTGCTCTGAAGAGTTGGCTTTGGGAATGGTTTTAGTTCTGGGCTAACAGAGTCTGGGGGCCATGTCCTCCAGGGTCCATCCAGTCTTCGCTAGACCATCAAGTCTGGTCTTTATGGGTTGGAATTGGAGTTCTGCATCCCACTTTCCTCCCACTCTATCAGGGACTGTTCTGTTTCCTGTCAGGAGGGTCATTTATGGTAGCCGGGCACCATCTTTTTCTCCTGGTCTCAGGTGAATGTCATCTCTGTTTTATGTGGCCCTTTCTGTCTTTCAGTCTCAAACTTACCTATGTATTTGATATGCTTCATTCTCTTTTGTTCTAGTTGGGTTGAGAGCAACTGATGCTTCTTTGATGGCCACTTGCTAGCTTGTGAAAACTCTGGTGGCATAATAGATAAGAGCTATGTCTGCTAACCAAAAGGCTGGCCATTTGTATCTGCCAAGTGTTCATTGGAAATCCTATGGGGTAGTTCTACTCTGTCTTATAGGGTTGGAATGAGTTGGCATCGACTTGATGGGAGTGAGTTTTTTTTATTTTGCTAGCTTTAAGACCCCAGAAGTCACTCAGCAAAGTGGAATGCAGAGCATTTACTTAATGGACTTTGCTACGCCAATTTAACTAGATGTCCACCGAACCCATGGTCCCCAGACTTATGTTCTTGCTACTCTACCCTTCAAAGGGTTTGGTTATATTTAGAAAACTTTGCTTTTGGTTTGGTGCAGTTGTGCTGATTTCTCCTACTACGTGTTATCTCTCCGTTAACATTAAATAATTCTTATCTATTATCAGCAGTGTAATTATTGATAGATACGAGTTTAATGCTGTCATTTTGAGGCCCTCTTGTGTGTTGTTAAGTTTCTTTGTTTCACGTAACTTTCTGTGCTGAGTCAGTTTTCTTTAGATATTTTCTTTTCATTGTTGTTTTTGTATTTCCTGCATCTTTACATTTTTCTGTTTTTTGGTTTCTTTTTGTTATATGTTGGATAGTTAGTTTCCTTTGTGGGTACCTGAATATTTAACATTTTTTAAACTGTAAATTCATCTTTTATTTGCTTAAATCACCTGACTTTCCTCCATATCAAAGCCCTATGACTGTGTTATTTAGTCCTTTTTTTAGTATAATCTGGTAATGTTTTACATTGTGACATATCTGTTTTCCTATTTCCAGTGTTGTACTTGGATTTATTATTTATTTCTTTTTCATAGCATCCTAATAGCTGTTTAGAGTCCCTGAGTGAGTACATGGTTAACATAGATGAGTGATAATGGAAAGGTGGATAGTATGAGTTCACCCAGGTGTGCCTCAGAAGAAAGGACTGGTAATCTACTTCTGAAAAATTAGCTATTGCCAACCACATTAGCAAAGTTCTGCTCTGACAAACCTGGGGTCACGTGACCTGAGGTCAACTGGATGGCAGCTAACAAAACAAATACTGAAGAATTTGTGCATTTTAGTTATGGTGCTGGTGAAGAATACTGAGAACACGGTGAACTTCCAGAAAAACAAACAAATCTGTCTTGGAAGAAGTACAGCCAGAATGTTCCTTAGAGGCAAGGTTGGCAAGACTTTGTCTTGCATATTTGAACATGTTATGAGGACGGACTGGTCCCTGGAGAAGGACATCATGCTTGGTAAAGTAGAAGGTCAGTGAGGAAGACAAAGACCGTCAATAAGACAGATTGATGCAGTGGCTGAGATGGGCCCAAACATAGCAATGACTGTGAGGATGGAGTAGGACCAGGCAGCATTTTGTTTCATTGTACATGGAGTCATTATGAGTTGTAAAAGACTCAAAGGCACCTAACAACAACATATGTGTATGCATATACAAGTGTGTACATGAATGCATGTTCACATATATAAGAAAGCATGCAGGGACACAGTTATGGATATTTCTTAGATATAACTAAACACCTAGTGGGATTTGTTTTCTAGGATTGAAGCCTTAGGCCCATAGTCTCCTGGGATAATATGGTCAATTGGCATAACATAGTCCATAAAGTTTGTGTTCTATGTCCTAGTTTGGTAGGTAGTCTCCTGTTTCTTCAAAACTTGAAAGTAGCCATCTAAGATATAACTACTGACCTCTTCTCATTGAGAGAAAAGAGAAAAAAGAAAACCAAAGATTCAGAGAAGATACTAGTCTGCAGGACTAACAATATACACAACCATGGCGTCATCTACCCTGACACCAGGAGAAAGAGATGGTGCCCAGCTACTAGTAATGACCATTCTGATCAGGACCCATGATACAGGGATACTCATAGAAGCAGAAAAAAGCCTAGAAATTTCAAATTCTGGGGGGGTGGGGGGGTGGGTGGGGTGAAGATGGTGGACCAAACGCAAGTCTCCCTAAATCCCTATGGAAACCAAAACCTGAAATGATAATTAAACGGTGCCTTCTGGACAGCTAGTCAGCCCTGGGATGCGGCATAGGGCTGTTAATTTGGATTTCATTCCACTGAATGCAAAAATTCTTCTGTTTCACTGACCCCACTCTTGGCAAGCAGAGGCTTGCATGGACCGAAGGTAACTCACCATTTTGATTTTTTTTTCTCTGTCTTGGCCAGGGGGCAGAGCTCAGACTTGACTAGCTGCTGGCCTCGGACACACTGCCAGTGGGACCGGCAATCATAATTACCAGGTTCTGAGAGTCTGGCTTTGGACTCTACACACCTCGGCTCCTCTCACCTATGTTTCTGCCTCCACAATTTGGTAGCCATACAGATGTGCTTGTGAGGGGCGCCATCTTCATCCACTGGGAAACGGACAAGCCCAGGCAGAGGTTCCGGCTGGAACTGGCTCCCAGGCTGAAAGCTGGGAGAGTGTTTTTCCAGTAGGGATGCAGTGTTTTGCACAGTGTCACCTGGGACTGGGGAAGAGTGATGGAGGCTGTGGACTCTGGGCGTTTCGGTACTCTTTCCCTCTCTTTCTGCCAGGAACCTGGTCCTGGCCAGCTGGTGAGCTTTTGTGGGATGTCATCTTATTTTTCTGGGAGGTGGAGTCATGCCTACAGAAGCCTCCGCTGGACCTAATTTCTGGGCTGAGAGGCAGTGCCTACCCAGAAGGGACCGCTTTTTGAGCAGAAAATCAGAATTATACACAGTATCACCTACAACTGGGGCCTGACAGCAAAGGCCAGCAGGCCAGTAGCCTTTCTGTATTTTGAGCTAGTTTATAACATCTGCTGTTCAATACAGTGGTGCTTACTTTGCCAGCTGGGAAGAAGGAGGTTTATACCTGAAAACCTGACTGACTTTGGAAGTTGTCAAATACTTTTTACTTCTCATTTTAAGGTAGCCTAGAGAAACAACGACTCAAAGGCACTTGGCTGGCTTGGCAGAGAAACAACTGTGGTCCATCTTCACAGTATCTCTCCCAGCCTCCATTGACCCAGACCAAGCCAAAATAGCAACAAACAATGGAGAAGACAGTAACACAGAAATCACCCATGGCATCAGAAGGCCCCCAAAAGATAACAACTCAGAACTTCCCAGAAAAGGAAGCTTTTCTGAAACTATCACAAGGTGAATACAAAAAGACCTTATACAAAATGCAGCAGAGCAAAATGAAAACTGAAGCAAGCTGTTTGGTCTGCTGGAACATCAGTACTCGGAAATCCAACAGATCAAGAAGAAAATCAAAGACACAGAAATTTGAAATCAAAGCCAACAAAACAGAATGGAACAAATGGAAAAGAGAATTTCTGAAATGGAAGACAGAGCTACAGACTCCAGAATCCACGAGGAGAAATCAGAAAAATGAAACAAGGAAAATGAAGAAGTATGTGGGACTCTATTAAAAAGAACAATCTACGATTAATTGGAGTTCCTGAACAGGGCGAGACACCTCAGGACACAGACAGCATTGTCGCTGAGCTGCTGACAGAAAACTTCCCAGAAATTACAAAAGAAGAGAACGTAGGTATCCGAGATACATATTGAACACCACTCAGTATAGATCTCAATAGGAAGGCTCCAAGACATATTATAATCAAGCTCAACAAAATGAAACATAACCAGAAACTCTTAAAGGCAGCAAGGCTAAAAGCAAAGCTAACAGTCAGAGGGAAACCCTGTAGGCTTTCATCAGATTTCTCTGCATAAACAATGCTGGCACGGAGACAGTGGCATGACACATTCAAAGCCTTGAAGGAGGAGACTTCCAACCAAGAATTATATATCCTGCAAAACTATCTTTCAAATAGGAAAATGAAATGAAGACATTTGCAGATAAACAGAAAATCAGAGACTTTGTAAAAACCATACCAAAGCTACAAGAAATACTGAAAGAATCTCTTGGCTAAACTGCTAACTTCGTATTTTAGAAGGACACATTATCTAGAAGCCTACTCAGTTAGGGAAGGCTCCAAACACAATCAAAGCTATAATAGTGAAGGAAACAATCTAGTGATCATTTCATGTAAACTATGATATCATCTTATTAAAAAGAAGGATTTACTACAGTCATTACAGTCCTTCCAGATGGAGAGGAAGTTGGCAAGACTGGTAGCAATCAAAATTGGGTTTTATGTAGTTTATCAAGCGGGATCATAGGGGCATCTGTAAAGCAACATAGGGAAGCAACATATCATATCAAGAAATGTAATACAGGACTCTCAACAACCACAACATCAACCCTGAGAAAGGTGAAAAATCAACTCACAAAGAAGAAGGTCTCAGAACAGATTAACAAGAACAAAGAAAACATCAACACAAAAATAAACACATCACAATGGCAGCACTGAACACATACCTATCAATAATTACATTGAATGTGATTGTAGTGAATGCTCCAGTAAAGAGACATCGAGTGACATCTTGGATTAAAAGACATGACCCATCTGTAGGTTGCCTGCAAGAAACTCACCTTAGACTTAAAAATAGGAACAAACTGAAATTCAAAGAATGGAAAAATAAACATCAAGCTAACAATGAACAAAGAGAATTATGGCCGAGGAAAGTTGACAGACATCTTTCGGAACACAATTCAATCTACAACAGGCTCTCCTAAGTAACAAATCAACTAGAAAAACAAAATCAACAACATGACACCAGATTCTGGGCAACGAGAAGTACCTAAGAAGGAAGATTTTCAATCAAAATACACAGTCCAGTGGGGACTGGTAAAGACCCAACTAACACATTTTTTTCCTCCCTGCAGGCCAGCAGACCTTGTCTCTTTTGGTAAGCAATGCTAAAAAATGTCAACAGAATAAAACTCGATAATCTTCAACGCAGCCTGGTCACTGCCTGATCACTAACATCAAGAAAATGTGTATCAATTATAAACAATTCTAATGAAGTAGAGGAAGAAACAGGGAAACTTCTTGGAGCTTATCTAATTGGGATTAGTCTTGAAAAATAAGATTTCAAAAAGCAGGAAAAGCTGTCAGGAGATGAACGGGCTAAAAGGCTGAGGAAACCCTTTAGTTGGTCAGTAAATATTTACAGAACACCTGTCTACTCGCTGACCAATGTGAAGCACCAGAGTACAGTGATCCAATCTAACCCAAGTTTACATTTCATTGGTCAGAATTTAGTCACAAGTCAACAACTACCTGCAAGGCAGTTTGGGAAATGTAGTTTTTATTTTAAATGTTCAAGTTCAACTCTGGCAAACAGTTTGAGTTTTGTTTTTTAGGGTAGCCATGAGTCAGATCTGACTCGACGGCACTTGGCTTGGCAAGAGAAAAGTACACACTGGAGAACAACCAGCATTTCTGCTACCTAGGAAGTAGCCATCTAAGACAGAAATGGACCCAAAGAAATAGTGCAGCAAATTAAAAGACATCCAGTCCAATGAAAATAAAAAACGCATGAGATACCACCTCCCACTAGCATGGCTACTATCAAAAAATGGAAAACAACAGGTGTTGGCACAACGGCAAAGCTACTGTGGAAAAGTCTCGTGGTTCCTCAAAACTTGAACATTGAAAATTTGAAAGCAGAAACACAAACAGAAACTTAAACATCAACATTCACTGTAGCATACTCGTAACACTCAACAGGTGTAAATGACTGAAACCTCCATCAACAGGTGGATGGATCCAACATGTGGTATACACATAGAGTAATGAGAAATCAAGTCCTGACACATGCCACAACATAGATGAACCTTGAAGACATTGTGCTGAGTCTTTCACTGCTCCGGATCTGACTCGGTGGCACTTGGCTTGGCTTGGCTCCCAGCACTGTGTCCTTGGTATTAAGTCCCCTCCTCTGCTCCCTTTCCTCTCCTTTTATCTCTTGGAAGATAAAAGGTGGTTCAGACTACACCCCAGGAAAACACCCTTTACATCAGATCAGGGAACAAAAACCCACTGCCACTGAGTCAATTCCAACTAATAGCAACCCTAGAGGACAGAACTGTACGGGATAAGGACAAAAACATCCGTGGAATGTAGTTATCAGTTAGAATAGCAACGATAGCCATTCCTGTATTACCCCTGAGGTCTTCAAAAAAAAGAATGTTGAAGACCTGGGCCAAACCCTTTTGACTTTGGTCAGATGATTAATATACTATCCTCACACCCAGAGGGAGAGGGCACCCTCTGAAAACCTTGTTACCCGTATCAGTGCACAGTTACTGGTCTGTCCAGCTGGCTGCCACCAGATGAAGCACTGCTGTCCCGGTGTGCAAGTTTCCCCTGATGAATAAACTCATGTCTCTTGATTGAAAATAAGTAAATGAATAAAAATGCAGTAAAATACTGTTTAAAAATTATGCCTGCTTTCTCCAACCACAGCGCATTGAGCCCCCACCTCACCACAGGTGTCAGGCTGTGCTTTGTGATGTCACAGCCCCCTTCAGCTACCTTGGTCTGGTCAGTGCCTTGCTGACTAAGCAATGTTGAAGGGTTTGGCTCCTGGGGAGATGTACAAATACGTGGTGGTCAGGAGGCCGCAGTAGGCCTTGAGAAGGCTTTAAGGGGGTGAAAACTACCAGAAACCACAAGCATTAGCTGCACTTATTCAACAACCAACTCCAAACACGAAGTCAGGAAGAAGAGTAAGGCCTCTGATCAACTCAGGCCCACTGAAGTGTGACGTCGAGCTGATTGCACCCACCTTCCTGCACTTCTTCCCCTCAGATCCACCCATGACTCTTTCCCTGTCATTGCCTGGCACAAAACCCTCCTCAGCCTGAACCTTTTCTCATAAAGTGCCCCTTCCCGTTGGCTCTTTACCCACTTACTCCAAGCCAATGTCTTCGTGTGATCATCCTGTTTTCTTCGCAGGTACCAAAGGCAACCACTGGAATACTTAAAGAAAACAAAAAAACTTCTCAGGGGAGAGTGAGCAAAAAGTGCTTCCACCAAATTTCTGCCTGCCTAAGTTTGCCTACGAAAGTTAGAGGCTGAGACTACTTGGCCATTATCACAAGTTTAATAAGAAGCTGGATCGGTGAGTGGCATGCGAGACCCAAGAGTCCCTGGAGAAAGCCACCACTCCAAGTAATGAACAGAGCTTCCTGTGACTTCCGATTAAGCCCAGAGACCTCCAAATTGTCTGAACAATTTACAGAGGTCTGGATGCTGACCAGCCAAGTGGTGACCTAATGTTGCACCGACAGGGCACACCCACAGTAATCAATAATATAAAGCATGAAGGTGTGAAAAGAAGATATGTGTGTGTGTCTCTGAGTTCTTTGTCGATGGGGAGGGAAAAGGAAGGAAGGAGTAGAAATGTGAGGAGGGTGGTAGGTGTGGTCTTTCAGGTTTGGAGACCACGCTACATGTCCACAGTGACCCAGTCACTGGGGATAACAAGTGGGGGAGGACTGGACATGGAAGAGAAACCTCATCACTAACAATTTAACCCATGGACAGGAGGTTGGGAACATTCCAAGGCAGGCTGTCTGGCTCGGCCCTATACCATTCCCGCCGAAGACCTGCCTTCTCAGACCACTCTCAAATTTCAGCGGGTGATGATGCTTCAGACACTTGCAAGCCTATTCATGGAAGCACAAAAGTGATTGTGGGAATGCGGTAGGACCCCGCTGGGTTTTGTGCTGTTGTACACAAGTCCACCATGTGTCAGAACTAACTTGATGGCAACTAAGTCCAGTATCTTGGCCTCCTAGCTCGCCTCCCTGGGCTGCTTTTAGTCAGAAGACAATCAGTTATCCTCGAGGAACCTGGCAGCGAGATTACTCACCTGGCTTCTGCTACGGTTCTTCAGGCACCTGGAGTAGCAGGTACTGTCCTGCTAAGGCCCAGCAGCCTGCACCCCTGAGGATCCTAGTCTTGACACTTCTCTTTTCTGCTCTATGGTCCTCAGTTTTCCGGTGTGCACATGTTCACTCCCACACCCAAGGTTACGATCTAAGCAGGCCTCCCTGATGCCTAAGCTTCATAACCCAACCGCAGGGCAGAAAGTACCAGCCCGGACTGTCCCCAAGTCTCTTGCCATCACCTCATCACTCGGTTGGCTTCCTTGGCCCATCTGAGCGCACCTGCCGCAGGAACTGAAGGCACCCTATGATAGCCAGCACCCCTTTCTCCTCCAGCGTGAGGCCAGAATTGGCTGAGGGTCTTGGATCCCTAGGGTTTCCTTGGCTCAGGGCGGGCTCTGGTCATTGGCGGTAGGAGCATGATCCTGACCAATCATCTCCAGCCTCCCCTGCAGCTCGCGCAGAACGCCAAGAGGTTAGTCCCACCCACTTTACCTCTTAGCCAATGGGAAGCGGCTGCGGTGGACTGGCCACCAATGGAGAGCGGGTCCGCGTTCGCAGAGCAGTGGAAAGCAACCAAGTGCGTGTACACAGTCGTTGCCATAACGGCGTCCCGTAGAGTCTGTCCGCAATGGTGAGTACTGACAGTCTGGTGCTGACTCCCTAAGGCTAAGGGCTCAGTGGCCCCAGCAGGCAACACCGCCTCTGCCCTGTTTTCCTGAGAATCCGCGTTCCCTTCTTCCCTCTAAATTTTGTCCCTGAACGGCAGGGTCAGGACCCCAGATCCCCCACTGAACCCACTTCTCTCGTTTCCTTCTTTCCCTCAGCCATCCCAAACCTTCCCTGGGGTTTCCCCGGCCTCCCTTGTCCCTCCGTAGGCCCCAGATGTCTCTCCTTAGGCAATGATAAATGGGGTTTTTCCTGCAGGCCTCAAGGACGTTCAGGCTCTGGCCTACTGGCAGTCTTGCCTTGCCACAGTTGCGGCACAAAGCTGGACGGGGGGAGCTGTTCTTATTTAGCATGGATTTCAAAATTTCAATCTAGAGGCTTTGGTGACCTGCTTTGAGCTTTTGGGTGAAGTCAGAAACGTGCCTATTGGGTTCACCTTTATGATTTTATACTGATGAAATATAAATCTTAACAACTTAGTTCTGTTTGACCAAATGTAGAAGTAACCTGAAAGTGGAAGTACTTAGAGGGATGTGCCGTGAGTGGGTAGTGTAGGGACATTTTCCTGAACTAAGATCTCCCAGCCGATTGAGAACTGGTGATCCCTACAGTGACACACATTGGCTAGCTCTCTTTTGAGATGTCCAAAAGAACAAGGGGTCCCCTTGCCACTAAAAATGGTCCTAAATAAGGGGTGAGGCAGGGCAAAGGCACAAAGGGTGGTGAGTATCAATTGGCTAGCATAAAATACTTTTCGACTAGATGTGGTTGTCTGGAAGGTCCCTGAGGGGCACAGATGGTTTGTACTCGCCTACTAACCTTCATGTTGGTGGTTAGACCCCAACCAGAAGCACCATGGAAGACAGGCCTGACAGTCTGCTTCGGTAAAGATAATAGCCAAGAAAAACCTACAGAGCAATTCTACTGTGGGTCAGATGTGGTCGTCATGAATCGGGGGCCAACCGATGGCAGTGGGTTTGAATTGGGGGCTTTTTTGGTTGTAACTATTTTGTGTAAGATATGGACTGTATTGTGTACTACTGTGCTTGTCTGCTTGTCTAATGTTTAAAGGACTTCAGCAGTGAGGATTCGAGCTCTACATCAAGCTTTCAGCCGACTTTTTTGAGTTACGAAATTGTATTCTCCAAAAGGCTGTTGCAGCAAATCCGACAAGGTTTCGATCTCTTTGATCCTGATAAAAACGGCAGCATTGACGTCAACTCACTTAAGGCAAGCTCTGCTTTCTTCTCTTTCTCTGCCTCTTCTTTACCTTCTGCCTGTCTTCATCTGCACACTTCTGTTTGTTTTCCTGACAAAAGGAACAGGGAAGGACAAAGGTGGGGTTTCTTTACTCCTTTTTTTTTTTTTTTTTAACTCTCTGAAGTGTTACTAAATTGACTGCAGACATCAATTAGATGGATATTCTAGTGTCTCCCTGTCATTTTAACTTTGTCCTATCAGACGCCACTTTAATGCTGTCACCACCGTCAGTTTTGCTCTTGCTAGGTTTGAATCTGCACGTTGAGATGGTCTCTTGTTTTCACTGCAGGTGGTTTTAAAGACTCTGGGCTTTGAGCCCAAGAAGAAAGAGATGGATCACATACTAAGCATAATTGATAGGAAAGGTACAGGGAAAATGAACTTCGGTGAATTTTTGTATGTGATAACTCAGAAAGCGGTAAGTTATCTAATTTCTTCAGCGTATGGTTCATCCATAATGGTAAATGCTGGCAAGTATATCTGGTAAACGATATTGTTTCACATGGATAGGATGCTTAGGCTCTACTTGATGTTGTTCAGGCCAGAGTCCAGGAGAAGTCATTTTACCTTTTGTAAGATTATAAAAGTAATACTGTTGCCACTTTTCCACTGGTATCCCTCTCTGGCTTAGAGGTCGTTGTTCTAACTACCCTCTGTTTAAAGTTCATTTCAGGATCATTCCTTTATGCAACCTTTTCAGTCTCTGAGTTTCTAATAGAATGATTATGTTTTTCCTCTTTTACTCCCTTGATGGTGTTTGATCTCCTGTGACCTAGGGCCTGGGTCATCATGGCCATCAGCAAGGCCATATAGTGAAGAGAACTGGGGTGGAAGGTGTAGGGAGGGAATCCAAGAAGGCAGTCCCCCAGAACTGCCTAGAGGACCCATCTTGGCTTCAGAATGGGAGATAGTTCTGAACAAGAGAGTGATGGATGCAAGACGAGGCTTGAGTTAGGTTATTAAAGAAGGAGGTGATGGGGCCGTATCACAGCTGTGGGGCAGGGGTGTCTGCAATAGGTTCCACTCATGGGTGCTTATGCTCTCCTTTTAAGCTCGAGAAAGAAACCGAAGAAGAACTCCTGAGGGTTTTCGATTTGTTTGATGATGATGAAACTGGGACGATATCTTTTGCAAATCTGAAACATGTGGCAGAGGAACTGGGCGAGGACGTCACCGATGAGGAGCTGCAGGTCTGTGAGGCATCAAGCAGGCCTCCGGTTTCTGAGTTACCTTTATTTCCTGTTCTGTGAGTGCCTCTTGAAGGAAAGAGCTTGTTGTCTAGTCCCCATGCTGCCCAGTTCAGTTGTCCTTTGATAATCTAACAAACCTCTGAACCTCCCCAAAGGAAACACGTAGTGTGCGGTTCCACTTACTAAGCTAGGTTTCGTGAACCCGCCCCCCGCCCCATCAGGGTGCTCTTGGCACTCCTTTCATGTGACATGCGTGACAGAGTTGTCTCCGCCTCCACAGTATGCTTTAGAAAGTGAGCTTTGATCACGTTGTGACAGCACCTCAGGGGTCCCTATTGACCAGTCACTTAGCACTGTTAGAAGCTTTTTGGTCAGCTGCCTTTTGGGTGAGTTTCTGAAGTCATCTAACTTGACTCCTTGCTGTCACACAGGAAATGATTGATGTGACTGCTGTTGACAGAGAAGGAGAAGTCAGTGAGCATGAGTTCCTGGAGATCATTAGGAACACACCCCCTGCCCTCAAAGGCCTCTTCCCTCCAGAGGAAGATCTGACGGACTCCAATGACTTGTCAGCCAGGAAATCTTCTTTCGATTACACCAAGTACTTCCCACAACTGGCTCTTTTTCTAGAACCTCAGTAGCAACCTGCTTGTCTTTTCTCCTTGGGAAGGTGTTCTTTGAAGTTTAAGTTCTCTGTAAAATGCCCAACTGATTATTTGCATTCCTTAAGCAGACCTAGAGCACATTGGAATGGAGAGGATGGTCTAGTTGCCTCACTCACCTGCCCGCTGGCCTTCCATCTTTTCCCTCTTCTCATGCATTTCCACCTCCAAACACAGGCTAGCGCCACACTGGAGCACATGTCATCTCCCCGTGGCCACAAGCCACAGACCACTCTTTTATGATTTTTCAATCATAAAACCTGATGAACTCTCAGTGATACTCTAATACATGGTTAGTGCTCTTTGTTTTCTCTGAAAAATAAAGCCTTCTTTGTTTTGAATGTTTGTTCTCTCAGCGTGAGTGCTTTAACCCCACTCTGTGTTTGATGTTCCTTGCCATCACATTGAAACAAACAAGCAACAAAATCCAGTGCTGTCGAGTCATTTCCAACTCGTAGTGACCCTGTCAGATCAGATAGAGTAGAACTCCACCACAGAGTTTCCAAGGAGCTCCTCGTGGGTTTGAACTGTCAAACTATTGGTTAGTAGCTATAGCACTTAACCACTACACGATTGTGTAGAAAGAGCCTGGGAAATTCAGAATGCTTTGCCAGACTACAGACATCAAAAGATGTTAATTCTTCACCACTTTCCTGGCATCAGTCATTTCTTGCCTTCAGGACCCAGCTGTTTGTTCAAGTAGCAGAATTTCTATTTTGGCCTCAGCCTAAACATCACTTTGAAAATCCTTTTGGCAAAGCATAAGGCAAACGGAGCCTCTCCGTGGTGGTTTGTGCTTAGATCAGAGACCCCAGAGACGTAAGTTGGCTACACTGTGAGTCAGTTTGCTTACACTGTGTCATGGGAACTCCCAAGTTTCATCAGACTGAGTCACCTCAGCTAGCCCCATTCCTGGCCTCAATGAGACCCACCAGCAAGAGGTGCCAGCCCTGATGGGTGGCATGACAATCTCTGTGCCACGAGGTGGAGAACAAGCGTCACCTCAGATGTGGGAAATGGAAAACAGCAAGAAGGATGGGATGCCCATTTGTACACATAGGTGTAGAAGGAGGACAGTCCCATGTTCCCTGTGGGCCCTGGCCCTAGGGTTTCCAGATTTACCTAACAAAGCCAGGACACTCAGTTAAGAGTGTAAGTGTGTTCCCCCTGGAATTTTTATTGTGTGTTTGTTGTTTACCTGAACTTACAAATTCCAGTTAAGCTGTGCACACTGTATTCTACCTGGCAATTCCACTCAGCGGGGATGCTGGAGAGCCCGGCCTGGGGCCTCCTCCTTGGAAACTGGCAGTCTCCAGGACTTTTCCACAGCACCCCCTTCAGTCTCCAACAGGGAAGTGCTTGTTCCTATCCTTTGTCCACAGTTTAACTGGGTTGTCTTTTTGTTGTTGAGGTTTTGCAGCTAAAACTTACTATGAGCACTTGCACTGTGCCAGACGCTGTTGCTATTTCTTCCAGTGCATAAACTCCTCTATACCTCACAACCTCGTTAAACCATAAACGTACTGCCCCAGAGGTGATTCCAAATCATAGCCACCCTAAACAGCAGAGAACACCTGCCCCATAGAGTTGACAAGGAAAACCTGGTGGCTTCCAACTGCCAACCTTTTGGTGAACAGCCATAACTCTCAACCACCATGTACCAGGGATCCTATATTCTTATTAGGCAGGTATTCATAACACTCTCATTTTAGAGATGAAGAAACTGAGGTACAGCTAGTAAGAGGAGGAGCAGGAATTACCTTCAGGCCTGTGGCTTCTGAGCCTGCATCCCTGACCAAGATACCAGCTGGCTTCTGGGTTATAAAGTGATATGGAGGAAAGGAAAAGGTAAGTGCTCGGCTGACAGCCAAAACCTGGTGGGTCAGACTCACCTACTGGCTCCACAGGAGAAAGATCTGGCAATCTTCTTCCATATATGTTAAACCAAGAAACCCAACCCACTGCTGTTGAGTTGATTCCAACTCATAGCGACCCTACAGGACAGAGTGGAATGCCTCATAGTTTCCCAGGGGCACCTGGCAGATTCGAACTATCAACCTTTTGGTTAGCAGACATAGCACTTGACTACTATGTCATGAGGGTTTGCCTAAATGTTGTAGCCCAGCAAATCTTATGCAGCACATTTACTGTCTTGTTTGGGGCCTTTGTGATTCAAAACACACTCAACAGCACCCAACAACACCAAGAGCAGATGAGAGAATAGAGAGGAGGACCTCACTTACTCTGAGGTGCGTGGGGAACATAACTCAGAGGAAGTGTCTTTCGGAAAGAGGCTGCAAGAAGAGAAGGAGACAGCCATGCAGAGCTGGGTGTGTATGTGGAAGTTGGAAGGAATTAGAAAGAATTCTTCCAAAATACCTCCAGTAGGTGAGGCTTTGGGACATTTGCAGAAGGGAAAGAAGGCTGCTGAGGCTAAGATCTTGTGGAATGGCGGTGACTTTGAGACCTGCTCCAGTGTCTAGTGTATCATCAGAAGTACTGAGAGGTTAGATCTTCCTGTCTGTTTCTAAGAGCTATTTGGTGAGGCAAGAAATCAGAAGAACCAGGCTCACTTTCTTGCCCTTTCAGGTAGGTACACTGGGACTACTTCTGCCCCTCAATAGTAAGGGCAGAGAGACCCCACTTGGTCTTCCTGCAGGGTGAGAGGTTACATGGGGCCTCCCACCTCAGGCGTGAACCATTCAAGGGACCCACTTACTGTGAAATCCTCCGTGGCTTCAGGCCCCCAAGGCCCCGTTGTCACACCCACTGCCTGTGTTTGCTTTTGGCCCCACGGCCCCCAGGATGGGAAGAAGGCAGCTCCCATCTGCTTTCCAAGCTGAGCAAACACATCTCTCTTACAACTGGTTCCAGGGTAGAGAGAGCAGTAGACTGATTTATTCAAATCAGTTCTGGATAAAAGCCATAAAAGAGAGTTTAAGAATGAGCTCTGCTTCCTCAGGGAACCCAGTTGATGGATTTAGCACCTGAAGGGGGGTGGACAGCTTGCACCCCAGGCAGGCTCAGGGACCACTTTCCTGGGCTTCTGAAGTCGGGCATGGCCACCTACCTGTTGCTGTGGAGGCTCTTGGTGAGATGAGCAGTTGCAGCGATGGATTCCGGCATGCCTGTGATCCTGAGGAGTAAGTAGGATTAGAAAGCGATTCCTTCCATTGCGCCTGGGGTCCTGGAGGACCTGACGGCAGCTAACACAAACCACAGTAAATAATATGCACCTCATAGTGTTGAAGTAGAGATTAATTGTGTGAACGTATACACACGGTGTTTAATCACAGAATAAGCCCTCAAAATCATCAGCTGTTATTATTTTACTTGTATTACTACTGTACTTCTTACCATCTGGATAGCTTTGGGAAGTAACATGTGATCTCTGTCTTCAGTCTCCTGATCTGAAATATGGGGTAATGAGAGCTGTCGCCTTAAAAAGTTCTTATGAGAAGGAAACAAGAGTTCACACGAAATGCCTTGAACAGATAGATATCCAGTAAAATGACATTTCCTTCGGTCTCTTTTCCTGGTCAAATCCAAGATCAAGGTGTGTTAGGTATAGGCAATACTAGGATACGGGCAGTTCGGTGTCTGTTACCTTTTGTGGGGTTCCTGGCCTCCTTTGGAAATCTGATGCCAGAATTGTTTCTTCTTCTCAGAAGGTGGAAATATGTATGTATAGTGCCCGAGGACTCAGGGCTCCATGAGAGTCCTGGACGGTGTAGACTGTTAACGTGCTGGGCTGGAGCCCAGAAATAAGGGGTTCACGCCCACTCAGAGCTGCCCTGGAAGATAGGCCGGGTGATCCGCTCCTGACAAGTGAGCTGTTGAAAAGTGTGTAGAACAACAGTTCTACTCTGACACGCATAGGGCTTGGCGGGAGTCAGAGTCAGTTTGCCAGCCAAAGGGATTTTTCAGGGTTCCCTGACACTCAGACTGTTGGCGTTTAGAAAGAGTCTGCAGGTGGCAGAGACTGCTAAACTCTCAATCGTTATCTAAAAGATTGGTAGCTGAAACTGCCTCAAAAAACAGGCCTGGCACGATGCAGAGTGACCATATATTGGATCCACTTTATGGTTCTATGCATCTATAGGATATCATCCTGCTGACCTCTGGCTGGATTGAGGGGAGTGGGTGGAGAGGAGGGGAAAGGAGACTGTTGGGACGATGACACACGTATGGAACAGAGAGGAACAGTGCGCTGTCACTAGGCAGGGAGAGCAGTGGAAGCTGTACATAGGTGGGCATGTAATATTTTCATGGGAACGTACATTTTCATTCAGTCATAATAAAAAATAAGAATAAAATAAAAACAGACCTGTCAATCAGCTTCCAAAAGGCCACAGCCTTGAAAACCCCGGGGAGCTGTTCCATTCTGCACACATGGGGTCACCATGTGTTGGAATGGGAACGACAATAACATCAGAAACATGCCATCACACACAAAACTCTCCCTAATCTCCCCTTCACAAGCTCAGTGATGGAATAATCTAGTAAAACAATGTGACTCGCAGAAAACATGAGCCCTTAGACACCAGGCTCTGGCGATGATAAATTGCACGATTCCGAGGTCCCAGAGGATTTGGTTGTGGGTCTGTTCAGAAGCAGTCTGGGCCTATTCTGGATCTCAGTCTTCCTCCTGCTATCGTGGCCCCAGGAGCCAGCCTGGAGCTGATGGCTGCAGACAGGGAGGTGGGCGACATCGGGTGGGGGCTTCCTCCTCTTTCTGTGCTGTCTGCTGTGTGTGCACACAGCGTGTGGGTGCTACCTTACTGCTCCCTTGTCCCAGCTCTGCTATTTCTGGTGCAGGCACAGCAGGGCTTCGTCATTGTTGTAGAGATGGTACATGTATTAAAAGACTCTTGGGGCAATCAGCACCCCAAGGCAGAAAGCTATAGGATGGAATGTGTTCCTGTTTAGACTGAACAAGAGGATCAGAGATTTGGATAATTGAGACAAGTACCCTCGTGCCCATGATGACTCCAAGAAGGACTTACAGATAGGGCTTAGATGGATGCTGGTGTGTGATGCTTGCATCCTTGTCCCTCTAGGACATCTCTACTCAACAACTTGGCCTGGAGCTGTGGAGGGAAGAAACTGGGTGGTTGGGGCAGAGAGACCCTCCAAAATCAGATACGTGAACCGTGTAAGCAAATGAGAAGCTGGGTTATATGATTCTTGGGATAAAGAGGAGAAAAACACAAGACTCCAGTCACACCCCAGAATTAAAGGGTGGATTAATGGCTGAAATTGACATTTTCATCCCGGAAACCTGGTGATTCGTGGAACTGTCAGTGACATCTTGATTGTGTAACAAGCAAATGTAAAAGTAAGAATGAACTTCCAGCAGGATTCTGTCCCCTAAGGTTGGGCTGTGATAGATAGCTTGCTGACAACTCGGTTGGGAGCTGTGGGCCCTTGTATAATTTACATATGTCAGGTATGCAAACACAGACTGACACACACACACACACACACACACACACACACACACACACACACACACACACACCAAAAAGGAAGTAGATGCCTAGAGGCTGTGGACAACATGACATAGGAATCTGGGCTATAGTATTGGTGCAGAAAATCTTCCTGTCCTCAGTGACAACTCTGCACAGAAATGGAAAATAAGACCAAACCAAAACCCAACTAAACCCACTGCCGTGGACTCAGGTCCAACTCATAGAGACACTACAGATCACAGGAGAAGTGCCCCTTTGAGCTTTCAAAGTATACCTGGCAGATTTGGGTTAGCAGATGTAGCGCTTAACCCACTGCGCTACCATGGTTTCCGGAAAAAAGACAGGCCTACCTATATTCTCAGCCATGGTGCCTGTGATTGGCTCCCGACCAGTCAACCCCACCTCGTGGCACCCCCTTGTGTCATAGGGTAGAACCGCCCCATAGGGTGTTCTCCCCTGTGATCTTTTTGGAAGCAGTTTGCCAGGGTTTCCTTCAGCACAGCCGCCAGATGGGTTCACACTTGAGACCTTTGGATTAATGGAGCCCCAGTGCACAGTGGTTGAGAGCTGTGCTGCTAACCAAAAGGTCAGCAGTTTGAATCCACTGGCTGCTTCTTGGAAGCCCCCGGGGCAGAACTACTCTGTTCTGTAGGGATGCTATGAGCTGAAATTGACTCGGGGGCAGTAGATTTTCGGGGTGGGTGCTGGGGCCTATTGAAAACTGCTTGTGACCCCAGGCTCCTCAGATGGCAACTCCGGTACAGTCCCTAGGGGGTCCTAGCTAAAGGCCAGTGTCAACTCGCAGGTGGCACGCAGGTGCCATCAGGAGTTACTCAGCTTATAGGGCAGTTCCCTGAGGAAGTGAGGGGGCTAGAGACAATCCCTTTCAAGATTTTCTCCTTGGCGAGGAAGCAGTAATGACTTGAGTCCAGGGTCTGCCCTCGTGGGGGTACCTGGAGAGAGTGGGTGGGTGGGAGTTAGGGAGAGATTGTCCCATCTCCATGGGGCCCTGGGGGCTCAGCTGGCAACTTCAGGCAGGTGTTTGTGGGAAGTCGCCGTTGTTAGCCATCATCGAGTCAGCCCCGACTCCTGATGACCGCATGTACAATGGAACGAAATGCTGCCTGGTCCTGCACTGTCCGCACGATCGGTTGCAGATCGGACCATTGCTATCCACAGGGTTTTCACTGGCTGATTTTCACAAGTTAGAGTGCCAGGCCTTTCTTTCTAGTCCAACTTTAGCCTGGCAGTGAAGCGGGAGACTTGAAAAGCAATTTTTCTAGCAGCAGGGGGAAACTGCGGCCAGAAGCCTGAGGCTTTTTTTGTTTGTTTGTTTTCCCCAGAGCCACCACCCCAGGCCCCTGTGAGAAATATAACATTAGCATTGGGACTCATCTTAAGGAAACATCATCCCTCTACATTTTAAAAGTGTTATGCTTTAAACATATGAATTAGAACTGCCCTGGGAAAAGAACAACGGAATATTCAAGGTAGCCCTGATAAACTGAGTGTCGTTTCAGATCACTAAGCTGGACCAGACCATGCCAGGCGTCAGCCCTCCTGCTTCAACAAGGACTTCAAAGGAAGACCTTGAAACCCAGACTGTCTTGCTGACCACTTCTGCCACACACTTTGTGATTATTTCCCGCTTTCACCGACATGTAAATCCAAAACCCACTGCCGTCATAGTCGGGTCTTTCTTTTATAAACCCCTCCGGTCTGGCCAGAGACGGGCAGATTGTGGTGGAAATATCCCCTCCGCCGCTTTGTTTAGCTGGCACACAACTAACATCTTTGATTAATTCACCCAAACCTCTTGTCTCAGAGATTGGCTTGTGGCACGTGACATAAACTCTAAGGTGTTTCCAGTAAGAGTAGCTACGCTGAAATCCGTTCAGCATGCTAGCAACACACAAGCTTCCACGGACAGGCAAGTCAAAGGGAGTTGCGAAGAGGCCTTGCAGCAGGGAGGGCTGGGCTTATGGTAGTTGACTAACAGATTCAGATGGCAGCCTTAGAGCACCTGGTGCCTGGCCTGGCTCTGGAGCAGTTCCTTCCTGGCTGCCCTCCCTTCTCCTTCCCACACACCTTAGCTATGATAGGGTTTCTCAGAGTCATCTCCAAAATAAACTTCTTGAACTTGAATCCTTGCCACAGGTCTGCTTCTTGGAAGGGAGGCAAACTCAAGCAGTCAGGCGGGACACAATCTTCCTGAGAGTGTGTGGACCAGGACAGCAGCTCAGGGACCGCGGCAGATCAGGAGGACTGTCTTCCTTCAAACAGTCCCCGCAGCCCTTTCCATCATCTTACCTTCTTGCTCGATTACTGAGTTCCACACCTGAGTGCTGAGAATTCTCTTCTTAGACTGATAGAGACAGAAGCCCATCTTCTTTCTGTGGATGCTCTCACGTCAGCCCAGACTGACCCGATTTTTTGGGCTCCCATGGCAACTTACAAGGGGCAGTAGTGGTTCAGTGGGAGAATTCTCACTCGTCACACCGGGACTAACATTCAATTCTCAGCTAGTGCCCACTTGTTGGCCAGTGCAGGCTCAGGGGTAATTACGGTGCTGGATAGCCGAGCTTCCAGACCCAGAGTAGGCAGAAAGGCAACTCATCAGGGAGGTGGTGAAGGACGAGGAAGACTTTTGTTTCATGAAGAGTTGGGCACTGATCCAACAGCAGCTAAATCAGGAAAACAAAAGGAATTTGGATGTTTCCCAGGGGAGGGCAACAGGGTCCCCCTCCATTCTGGTCGATCCATGACCTTGACCATTCGATGTAGCCATGCAGCCTGGAAGTCGGAGGGTCGCCCCTGGGGGATCCAGCCCCATTGCCTTGGCAAGCTCACGGCTCTCTCTTGTAACACCAGGTGACTTAAAATCTCACAACCACGCCCCTTTAATTCTCAGGACTGGAAAGACTTGGCAACCTCTGTTGCAACATTCTGCTCATTCAACCGCTGCAGTGCTCAACCCTGGTTTCCACTTACCAGTGTGGAACCAGGCCCGGCAGCCTTTGCCCTATGGAAAAGGAGAAAAATTTGTCAGTAGCTCATTTCAGTGGTGGGATGCATGTTGGGATAAAGGCTATCCACGTTAAACGTGAGAATGCACGCCAGGCACCCCACGTCCTCTGGAGGCCCACAGACCCCTTTCCTCTTCTTGCTGAGTTTCCAGTGCTGCAGTTAGTGAGCTTTCACCATGACGCTGGAGACGAGTTGAGCTGGACGTGTGAGGATCAGAATCGTGACTTAGGCTTTCTTTCCTGAGATGTCAGGATGTTTTGTGGAGCTTGAGCTTGAATGCGGCACTGTCACTTACAAATGTGTGCCTTGGGCACGTCCCTTCCCCAGATCTGACTTTGACTCCTCTCATCAGGTCATAATTTTACTCAGCTCACAGGGCTGTAGAGAGATTTGATGCGTGGAAAGCAATACGATAGTGCCTCCAAGCCTCCCTGTGGGTTACTGAAATTACCTGTGTCGGGGAGAGGGAAGAAGTGGAGGAGAGAGGAAGATGTGGGATGCAGAGAAACCTGGATCGAAGCAGAGCATTTCCTCATCATTAAATGTCTCTTGATCACCTACTATGTGCTACCCATGTGCCAGCTGTCGAGGACAACGCAGTGGATAAGGCAGAGACAGTTCCTGGCCACAGAAGCTTGGTGAGGGAAGCAGTTCATCAAGCAATTGCACTGTGGTCTCGGCTCGGCACAGAGCCAGGAAGTTCAAGGAGTCCAAGATCTTAGAGCAGGTGTCAGAAGGGCATAGTCTCTGCCCACCTCTCCTCACCTCTCTAGGGTACCAGAAGCCTGATGGGGCTCCCTCAGCCTAAGGTGGGCTTCGTACAACACTGATGTGCTCAGAAAGCACCTCCTGGCTCTGCTTGTCACACAGCCCAGGACGCAGAGCCATGGTGATGCCAGGGGTGCAGCTGGGACCCGCTGCATGTACTGACAGACAGGCATACTTCTGGAAAGCCTTTGCATTGGGAAGACTGTATCCAGACCCAATCCTGTATGTGATAGGAACACCTTCTGTTTTCTGAAGCAAACAAAACTGTCTCGGAAGAAGTACAGCCAGAATGCTCCTTAGAAACAAGGATGACTCACTTAGTCTGGACAAATAAACAAGAGACACCAGCTCCCGGAGAAAGCCACCTTGCCTGGTAAAGCAGACAGTCAGTAAAAAGGAGAGAGACCCTCAAAGACATGGACTGACCAGTGGCTACAGACAGGGGGTCAAGCACAGCAATGACCGTGAGCCTGGTCAGCACCTCACGAGGTCGTTATGAGTCAGAGCCAACATGACGATGGCAGCTAACAACCAGCAACAATTTTCCAGGTAACTCAAGACGCAGAAAACCACCAGAGACCAGGGTGAACGTGGCTAATGGCCATGCGGCCAGGATTTGGGACGCGACTCGATGGCAGTGGGCTTTTTGAGGAGCTGGGTCTTTCTCTTGTCACCTCGTCTTCTCTCACCCCGTTCTGAGCAGGGGACCACAGGAATGCGACCCGGGGTGTGGACTTAGCCCCACTGGGCCTGTCCCTGCGCAGGGAAGAAATAACCCCGGCAGGTGAGATGCCTGTTGGCTTCCGGCAGTCGTGTCCGCGATGCGCGCCCGCGGGCAGTAGAGGGCAGTAGAGAACAGGCTTGGCCAGAAGAGCGGGCGAGCATCCGAGCCCCGCAGAGCTGACCAGAGCCGGCCTGCGGACAGATGCCTAGAGAGGCTTCTGGCGCACCTGGCCACATGTCCCTTCGGAGCCCTCAGTGTAGCCAGAACCTGAGAGCCGTGGCCAGCCACCACGCCCCAGTCCCGAGGCCGCGGCGGGAGGAGGACGATGCCGCGGCGGGAAGAGGACGATGCCGAGGCGGGAGGAGGACGATGTCGCGGCGGGAGCAGGACGATGCCCCTTTGAAGGAGAAGAGGTTGGGGCTGGGGTCGCAGAAGGCAGAAGGTGGGCACGTGCCACGTCTGAGCACGGAGGACACTGCCAGCCAGACATGTGACGATGGCATAGATGTAAGTGGGTGCACAGGCAGGGGAGGGGCCTGTGGGTAGGATGCCAGGGATATCTCTGCCATAGGTCAGGTGAAAGTTGATAACTGCGTCCCAACTCCTGCCCAGGAGACAGTGATAGCTGTGAGGGGCCTCTCAAGCAAGCAGGTGTCTGGTGTTTGTGGTAGATCCCTTCTTGCTTAAGTAGTGCTGACTTCCTGCTTCATCTAAGACCTGGCTGGCTGGGAACCCCTCACTCCCTTGGCTTGGAAGGAGGCCAGTTGGGGAGGAGTGCTCAGTGTCCCGGGGGAGCAGAGAGCCGGGTGTGAGCAGCCCTCACCATGCATCTCAGTCCTGGGCAGAGCTGCTTGGTCAGCCTCTCTGGATTTGGCTGGTGGTGTCCTGTGTGCCCCTCTCCCGATCAGGTAACGGCACTGGGTGGGGACATATCTGGGCACCTGGCTTTGCCAAACCCTGCTCTGCTCATCTGCGTGGGCTGGCCGGGGCTCTACAAGCCCCTCACCTGCTCCCTTTTTCCTGATCTTGCTGCCTTTTCTTGTGGAGCCATGAGAGTTAATAGAGAGGCATGTGTCACTCCTGTCCACCTCCCTTCCCAGAGAGACAGAGGGCAAAGCTCCTGACATCCCCTCCAGTGCTGCCATGCTCTAGACCCTGTTGGCGAGGGTGCATGTGAGGGTGTGCTGTGGACATGCATGCATGTGTTAGCCACTACACGTGTGGGTGTCTGTGCTCCTTGGTTAGCTTGACCTGAGTCTTCACCTCCTGGTTGTACCCCAACTCTTTCAGCTGTGACCTTTCTGTCCTTGAATTTGCGGGGCATTGGGAGTCCAGAGGAGGGCTGGCTGGACTGCTGTCCCCCTCAGTGAGGGACCCCACCTTGATGGTTTTTAATGGATAATGGGGTAACCTCTCTGCTCTTTGCAAAGGTTGTCATTCTTGACCGTTTGCTTGGCTGAGCTTGTCTTCAAAATTAGATTTGTTGCTAAAATGAGACCCACATGGGAAAGTTCCCCTTGCTTCGGAACACAAACCTGTTTAGCGAGCAGCAGGCATCCCACCCCTCCACGGCCCCCACCCCCCACCACATGCGTCGCACCCAACTGGCCCAGAAGCTGCTCTGGAACGTTCTCTGCAGTAATATCCTCATCTCCCTCTTGGATGTGATTCTGTGTTAAAGGTCTGGTCCATCTGAACACTCAAATCTGCAGAATCTGAGATTCCAGGGGGAGGGAAGCAGTGTTTTTCAATGATTATGGGGAGGACACATAACCTCAGGAGGCAAAGGGAGTGGTGTCGTGATCTCTGGGAGAGGAGTGGACGCAGGACTGAACACGAAGGTGGGGGCCGTGCACTGCCATGAAATGTGTTTCTGGCAGTCTTGTCCTCCTCCCTTCTCTCTCTTTGATCTGCAGCTCTGCTGAAGACCATGATAGCAGGATAGCATCAGTGAGCTGGGTGCACCATGGTAGTTTGGAACTTGAGTTGGGAGCCAAGCCATTCGGGTTGGAATCCTGGCTTTGTTTGGTGACTGACCTAAGGCAAGTTGCTTGGCCTTCTGAAACTTAATCTCCTGCTCGGTGAAATGGGTATGACCAGAAGGTTCATTTCACAGGGCTATCATTCCTGAGATTATGTAAGGTTTAGCCGTAGAGACAGAGTCCGTGGGTGGTGCATACAGTTCAGGCGCTCAACTGCAAACTGAAAGGTTATAGGTTCCAGTCGACCCAGAAGTGGAACGACAGTCTGCCTCTGAATCATCAGCCACTGATAACCCTACCTGGAACACGGTTCTACTCTGATACACATTGGGTCACCAGCAGTTGGGGTTGAATTGATGGCAGCTGTATTTGTAATCCATAGAAATCACTTAGTGTCATGCCTGGCACATAGTAGGTGTTTAGTACAGAAGTTAACTCCACGGAGCTGGCTTGGTACTGTGTTTGGCTTCTGAGGTGCATTACAAGGGACACATGTCTTCGGTCAAGAATCTGCATGGTGAGTGCTCTCTGGAGGTTCAAAGAATTATGTGTAGATAATGAAATCCTTTTAAAAGGCAGAAGCCCCACTGAAAGCTTTTGATCCACAAAAGGAAACGGAATCCCACTTACTTGAAATATCTAGAGCTCGCTAATTATATACAGAGGACAAAGTGTACTAGTGGTTACAGGGGTGGGTAAAGGAGGGGCACTCAACTGCTTAAGGAACACTGAGCTTCTGTGAAGCATGGTGGAAAAATCTCGAAATGGATAGCGGTGATGGTCGCACCACATGGTGATCGTGATTAACGTCACTGAATTTTACATATGAAGAACGTTGAAATAGCAAATGCTTTGTTATGTTGATATTTACTGCAACAATATAATGGAAATCTCCTCTTTTGAAGGCTGACATAGTACTGGAGTGACGCTGCTCTTGTTTCCTGGCTCTGGATATGATCCTTTGAGGGCAGGCACCTGAATCTTCCATGGGAAGTAGCCGCTTGCACAGCTAATATGTTGGTGTTCAAGTGGAAAGTTTGTCTGAGCCCAGCACAGCCCAGAAGGCCCATAAGACAGACTTTTCTTCCCTTTTAGTGTCTATGGAACCATTGTCTTTAAAGAACCTGAGAAGCAGTTTCAGGCTGGAGTCCAGAGCAGCAGCTCTTCCTTGGAGCAGGAGAGCCTTTTTCTTCCCTGACAGCCATGTCCCAGGGGATCGGCAAAAGGGAATGCTTTCTCAGGAGAAACTGTCTGCATAGACCATTAGCTTGGCTGAAATGCTGAAACAGCCTTGTTCTCCAGCAGCTGACTATATTGCACTCAGATCTCTTGGGATGTTTCTCTGCAGAAGGTGCAAGGGTCGTGCCTGCCTGTCCGGGCTGCATCCGGACTTCTGTAAAGGGAACATACCCATTCTAATCCTTGGGTTGTTGCTCTGCTGGCTGCTATTAAAACAGGGCTGGCCATCCCCACTCCCCTAGGGGTTGCCCTTGTCATTACAGGGGTGGTTGCTAGAGGATGCTTTGGACAGGTGAACTGGACCTCAGAGATCCACTCGGTGCCAAAGTCTTGACTGCAGCTACGTTGGAAGAAGGACAGGCGATCAGTGGGTGCTGACCAGTGCCTTGTTTTGAATTTCTTTTGCTTAGTCCAGGGCCCCTGCTGTTGAGACAGTAGAGAACAAAAGTGATCCCTCACAGACTTTATGGACCCCTTTACAGTGTGGTTCCTGGGTGGTGCAAATAATTAATGCACTAAGCTGCCAACTGAAAAGCTGGCAGTTCAAGTCTACCAAGCGGTGCATTGGAAAAATGGCCTGGTGCTTTCCTTCTGAAAAAAATATCAACCACTGAAAATTCTATGGAGCACAATTCTGCTCAGCCTCACATGGGGTTGCTGTGAGTTAGAGTCAACTTGACAGCAACTTGTTTGTTTGCTTGTTTGTTTTTTAGGTTGTGTCTTAAGCCAATTTTTTATTTTTATTCTTGTGATTGAGTGAAAGTGTACAATCCAATTTACAATTGCCTGCCCGCCTATCTTCGGCTTCTTCTGCTCTCCTTGCCCGGTGACAGCCCATTGCTCCTTTCCGTTCTACACATGTCATGTCTTCTTAACAACCTTCTGGCCCCTCCTCTCCACTCTTCTCTAGAAAGAAGCCAGTAAGACTTCATCCCATAGATCCATAGAACCATCAAGTGCCCACACTCTATGGTCACTCTGTGTCCCCGAGTCCAATCCATTCCTGTCCAAAGAGGTGACCTCAATAATGATTTATGATCAGGGACAGCATCAGGTCTAGGGGCTACACTCCAGGGAAACTCCCAGCACTTTGGACCATCAGTTGCGGTCGTTCAGTGGAGTTGTTAGGATGCACCCCTCTTTTTCTCATCTTGCCACTGGAACTCGACTTGATGAGCCCCATCATGGCTGTCATTGGTGGTGGCTGGGCACCAATTGGTTCTTTTGCTCACATGTTGATATAGTCAGCCATTCACATGGGTCCTTCTGTCTTCTGGGCTCTTTTTCCCTCATGTCGTTGTCCTTGGTGATCATCTGTTCCAGTTGTGTTGGGACCATTTGGTGTACCTCAGATGGCAGCTTGCTGACTTTTAGGAACCCAGATGCCCCTCACCAGTGTCAGGTAGAGAAGACACTCTTAGCAGTAGTCTAGTTATGTCAGTTGGCCTTGATGTTCCCTGAGAGCATGGTCTCCCAACCTGTGCCCCTGATACTGTGTCCTTGCAATATTGGGTTAAGATTGGAAAATTTTTTAGGTTATGTTGAAGTCCTGTTAAATGGATCCTCTTCCTAATGTGTGCTGTCACTGATTTCACCGAATCAAATTTTTATCCCTTATCTAATCTATAACCAACCCTCTCTCTCCCTATCTCCCCTCCCCTGTAGCTTTGAAGAGTCTTTTCCTCTGTATATGAGTCTGTTTTTAAGTCCTTATAGTAAGGGTCTCATACAGTATTCATCCTTGGGCTGCTGGCTGATTTCACTCAACATAATGTCTTCCGGTTGAAACCAGGTTCTTTGTTCTTTATCATGGCATAATATTTCATTGACTATATATACCATAGATTGTTTATCCATTCATCTGCTGTTGGGAATCTGGGTTGATTCCATCTTTTTGCTCTTGTGGACTGTGCTGTGATAAAAATTCGCGTGCAAGTATTTATTTGTGTAACTGCCCTTGATTCTGTAGGATATATTCCGAGCAGTGGGATGACTGGGTCAAATGGTGTATCTATTTCCAGCTTTTTAAGGAAGCACCAGATTGCTTTCCAAAGAGGTCGTACTATTTTCAATCCCACCAGGAGTGTGGGAGAGTTTCAGTTTCTCCCCAGCCTCTCCAACGTTTGTTCTTTTCTGTTTGTGGATCATGGCCAACCTTGTTGGGGTCAGATGGTATCTCATTGTAGTTTTGATCTGGATTTCTTTAATAGCTCGTGATCATGAGCATTTCTTCATGTGTCTTTTGGCTGCCTGGATATCTTCTTTAGTGAAGGCTCTGTCCATCTCCTTTGCCCAATGCTTCATTGGGTTATTTACTCTTTTCTGGTTGATATTTTGCAGTACCTTGTAGATTATGGAGATCAGACATTGATCTGACATCCAGTTCCCAAATATTTTTTCCCATTCTGTCGGTGTTCTTTTAGTTCTCTTGATAAAGTCTTTGGATGAGCAAAAGTGTTTGATTCTTAGGAGTTCCCATTTATCTATTTTCTTTTTTGTAGATCGTGCTTTGTTTGTCAGATTTTCAAGTCTAAGTTGTGTATTAAGGGTCCATTATTGATCTTATTTTTCCTTGCATGATCTTTATCATTTTAGGTTTGATATTTAGGTCTTTTATCCAATGTGAGTTGGTTTTGGTGTAAAGTATGAGATAGGGGTCTAGTTTCAATTTTTTGCAGGTGGACATCCAATTGTGCCAGCACCATTTGCTAAAGGGACTGTTTTTGCGGCAGTTTAGAAACCCAGGGCCTTTGTCGGCTATCAACTGTTCACAGGAGGAGGATGGCATCTCTGGCATCGCAACTCTATTCCATTGGTCTGTATGTCTTTTTGTACCAATACCAAGCTGTTTTGACTACTGTGGCAGTGCAATAGGTTCTAAAGTAGGGTAGTGAGAGGCCTCCCAGTGTTTTCTTCTTTTTCATTAGTGCTTCACATATCCGGGTTTCTTCCCTTTCCAGATAAAGCTGGTGATTTGCTTCTCCATCTCATTGAAAAATGACACCAGAATTTTTATTGGGATTGCGTTGTATATGAAGATTGCTTTGGATAAAATAGACATTCCCACAATGTTAAGTCTTCCTATCCATGAGCAATGTAGGTTTCTGAATTTGTGTAAGTCTCTCAGTTTGTTGTAGTAAGGTCTGGTAGTTCTCTTTGTATGGGTCTCTTATTTGTCTAGTTAAACTTATCCCTAGGTGTTTTATGTTCCTGGGGGCTGTAGTAAATGGTTTTGACTTAGTGATTTCTTCCTTAATGATCTCTTTGCTGGTATAAAGAAATCCTACTGATTTACTTACATATGTCTTATATCCTGATAGTTTGCTGAACTCTTCTATGGATTCTGTAGGATTCTCTGCATATACAACCATATCATCTGCAAGTAGGGAGATTTTTACTTCTTCTTTGCCAATGCAGATGCCCTTTATTTCTTTGTCTTGTCTAATTGCTCTGGCCAGAACTTGTACTTCAATGTTGAATAGGAGAGGACAAAGTGGGCCTCATTGTCTAGTTCCTGTTCTCGAGGGGAATTCTTTCAGTCTCTCTCCATTCAGGGTAATGCAGGCAATTACCTTTGCATAGATGACCCTTATGGCGTTGAGGAATTTTCTTTCTGTTGCTATTTTGCTGAGAGTCTTTAGCATGAATGGGTGTTGTTGGACTTTGTCAAATGCCTTTTCTACGTCAATTGATAAAATCAGGTGTTTCTTATCTTTTGTGTTATTTATGTAGCTGATCACATCTTTACTGATGTTCAACCAGCCTTGCATCTGTGGTACGAATCCAACTTGGTCATGATGAATTATTTTTTTGATATGTTGTTGAATTCTATTGGCAAGGATTTTGTTGAAGATTTTTGCATCAAGGTTCATGAATGCTACTGGTCTGTAATTCTCCTCTACTGTGGGATCTCTCCCTGGCTATGGTTATCAGGGTTATGCTGGCTTGACAGAATCAGTTGGGGAGTATTCCATCCCATTCTATGCTGTGAAATAGTCTCAGTAGTGTTGGAGTTAACTCTGCTCTAAAAGCTTGGCAGAATTCTGTGGTGAAGCCATCTCGAGAGGCCACGACTTTTTTTCGTTGGTATTTTTTGGATGACGTTTTCAATCTCTTCCTTTGTGATGGGTTTATTAAGTTGTTCTACTTCTGCTTTGGATAATTTTGGTAGGTGATGTGAATCTAGGAATTTGTGCATTTCCTCTAGGGTTTTTCTCAAATCTGTTAGAGTACAGTCTTTCATAGCATTCCGTTATGATACTTTTGATTTCTGTTGTATCTGTTGTAACATCTCCCATCTCATTTCTTATTCAGGTTATTTCTTTCCTCTCCTGTTTTTCTTTAGTAAGTTTAGCCAAGGCTTTGTCCATTTTCTTGATTGCCTCAAAAACCCATCTTTTGGTCTTTTCAATTTTTTCAGTTGTTCTTCTGTTCTCTAGATCATTTAGTTCTGCTCTAATCTTTAGGATCTGTTTTCTTCTGATGCCTGAGAGGTCTCTCTGTTGCTCTCTTTCTACTTATTCAAGCTGTAGAGTTAGTTCTTTGGTTTGGGTCCTTTCTTCTTTCTGGATGTGGTGGGCATTTATAGAAATAAATTGACCTCGGATCACTGCTTTCTTGGCTGTATCCCATAAGTTCTTGGAGCAAGTGTTTTTGTTCTCATTTGAGTCCATAAATTTCTTTATTTCAGTCTTGATATCTTCTATAACCCCTGGCTTTTTGAGCAAGGTGTTGTTCAGCTTCCGTCAGTTCCAATTCTTATCTATATTTTCTCTGAGATTGATTTCCACTTTTATGCCTTTATGGTCTGAGAAGATGCTTTACAATAATTCAATGGTTTGGATTTTGTTGAGATTTGCTTTATGTGCTAACACATGGTCTGTTCTGGAAAATGTTCCACGTGCATTGGAGAAAAAGGTGTATTTATCTGCTGATGGGTAAGAAGTTCCATATATGTCAATGAGGTCTAATTAGTTAATTGTTCCAATAAGATCTTCTGTGTCTTTACTGAGCTTTTAGCCAGATGATCTGTGAATTACTGAAAGTGGAGTGTTGTAATCTCCAACTACTGTCGCGGAGTGTTTTATTTCATTTTTTGATGTAGTCAGTGTTTGTTTGATGTATTTAGATGCACGGCTATTGGGTACATAAATATTTAATATTGTGAAGTCCTGCTTGTGTATTGAACCTTTTAGCAATAAACAGAGACTCTCCTTGTCCATGATGGTGGATTTTACATTAAAATCTATTTTATCTGAGATCAAGATTGCCATACCTGCTCTTCTTTATATATTGTTAGCTTGGTAATTATTATTCCATCCTTTAATTTTCAGTTTGTTCGTAAGTCTAAGGTGTGTTTCTTGTAAGCAACATACAGATGGGTCATGTCTTTAGATCCAAGATGTCACTTGTTGTCTCTTTACTGGAGTGTTCAGACCATTTACATTCAGTCTCGTTATTGATAGGTATGTGTTTAGTTCTGTCCTTTTGAGGTATTTATTTTTGTGTAGGCATTTTCCGTGTTGCTCTTGATATTCTGTTCTGGGTCATTCTTCTTTATGGGTTGACTTTTCATCTTTTTCAGTGTTGGTTTTGTGCTTCTTGTGACTCTTGTATTATGTTTCTTGCTTTTTTTTCTTTTTTTTATTATGACTGAGTGAAAATGTAGATTCCCATATAAATTTACATGTCCACCTATATGCAGCTTCCACTGCTCTCCCTGCTCGGTGACAGCACACTGTTCCTCTCTGCTCCATACATGTCTCATCCCCCAACAGTCTCCTTTCCCCTCCTCTCCACCCACTCCCCTCCCTCTGGCCAGAGGTTAGCAGGACGATATCCTATAGATGCATAGAACCATAAAGTGCATCCAATATATGGTCACTCTGCATCGCCAAGTCCAATCCATTTGTGTCCGAAGAGTGGACCTTCATGATGATTTATCGCCAAGGGCAGCATCAGGGCCAGGGGCCATGCTCCCAGGGGATCCCCGATGCTGCTGGACCATCAATTGCAGTCTTTTAGTGGAGATCTCAGGGTGCACCCCTTTTTAGTCTTGTGTTGCCAGTGAGACTCAACTTAGTGAGCTCCATCGGGGCTATCACTGGTGGTGATCGGGCACCGTCTAGTTCTTCCAGTCCCAAGTCTATGTAGGCACCCACTCAAGTGGGTCTCTCTATCTTCTGGGTTGTTTTTACCTCATGTCATTTTGGTCCTCGGTGAGCCATTTCTTGTTTTGATATGTTGCGTTGTGCTTTGCAGCTCTCCCTATGAGCCCCCTTAATATTCTCAGTTTAAACCCAATTTTAACTTCGACTTATCTTATTAATTTTGTTTCCATCTGAAAGGACTGTAAATACTGTAGTATTTCCCTGTTTTTAATGTGATGGTTTCTTAGTTTTCATGATAGGATCACTGGTTCCCTTGTTTTAGCATTCCAGCTTTGATGGAGTTTTGTGCCTTCCCTAACTGAGTCGGTTTCTGGATCATTTGTCCTGTATTGCCTCCTTAAATATACACTTAATGGCTTTGATTTTCTAAGCAAAGAGCTGCTTTCAGTATTTCTTGTAGTTTGTGTTTGGTTTTTACAAAGTGTCTGTAAGCTTCTGTTTATCTGTGAATGTCTTAATTTCCTCTTCATATTCAAAAGACAGTTTTGCAGGAAATATTATTCTGGGTTAGAAGTTTTTCTCCTTTAGGGCTCTGAATGTGTCACCCCACTGCCTCTGTGCCAACATCTTTTATGCCAAGAAGTCAGATCAAAGCCTACCGGGCTTCCCTCTGAATGTTAGCTTTGCTTTGAGTCTCGCTGAATTTAAGAGTTTCTGCTTAATTTTAAGCTTGATTATAATAAGTCTTGTGGTCTTTCTTTTAGGATCTAGTTTATGTGGCATTCAATATGCATCTTGGATACCCATATTCTCTTCTTTCATAATTTCAGGGAAGTTTTCGGTCAGCGACTCAACAACAACACTCTCTGTGTTTTCAGCTGTCTCTCCCTGTTCAGGAACTCCAATGAATCATAGATTATTCCTCTCGATGGAGTCACACATCTTTCTTAATAATTTTTCATTTTTCTTCTTTCTTTTCTCTGAGTTTTCCTCATAAATGCTGGTGTCAGTTGTTCTACCTTCAAGGTCACTAAGTCTGACTTTCAGGTGCTCCGTTCTGCTCTTTTGGCTTTGAACTTAATTGTCTAATTCTGTAATTTTGTTATTGATCTGCTGGATTTCAGAACGTTAATGTATCATCAGTTCAAACAGCTTGGTTAGTTTTTCATTTTGCTCTGCTGCATTTTGTATAATCTCCAGGAGGGCTCTATTTTGTACTCTTTTGTACTTGACCCCTGATAGTTTCCAAAAGGCTTCTACTTCTGGAGAGATTTTTGATTGTTTGTTTGGGGAGTGTTCTGGAGCCATGGCAGGCTGTTTCTTTAAATGTTTGGTCATCGGTTCTTCCTTTCAGGATGTCTAGAGGCTGTTTAGTTTCTCTGGTGTTGACTCAACAAGAGCTGAGGCATAGTCCTGAGATCACTAGCTGTCTCTGTGTACTCTAAGGACTGGCCTTAGTGGAATCTCTGGGGTGGCAGTCTCTGCCTCCTAGAAGGGAAAGACACCACACTACATAGCTAGGGAGCTTTCAAGTGACCCCATGATGTGGGTCAGTAAATGCTGGAAGAGATGCCGACAGGCTGCACAGTAGTTGTTTCTCCAGTCAGTCTTACTTTAAAAAGCTAAAATCTATCTCGTAGCTTCCAAAATCAGTCAGGCCATCAAGTGTGATGAACCCTGCCTTCCAGCTAATAACGGAGGCACCTCTTCTGCCATCCCCATGTCCTATGATGTAGTTCAAAGTACAGAGTGACTACTTGCCTGTTACCATCCCCCACTGGGGCCTACCCATAAGGGAACACTGCGCTAAGCACAACCTTTCTGCTGCAAAAGCATTCTCCGTCCTGGCACTGCCTCCCATCCTGGGAATTAGCCCTTGCTGAGGCCTCCTGGTTGGGTAACTCCACCTCCCAGCTGACCAAGATAGTGTTCTGCCCTATCTGCCCCTCCCACCACAAAGCAGCCGAACTTACGGCAGAGCTTGGAAGAGTGGGTGAGGGGCGGGATTGGCCTCAGTCAGCCTCTGAGCTCTTCAAATGTGGCTATCCCACACACTGTTTCTCTGCTGTGGTATATGCTGTTCACCTCAGCACTTTGTTTCAGTGTATGTGCTGGCTCATGCCCATCCACCACTGTTCTAGTCAGCTACAGCTGCTCTGAAAGAAATACTACCAGTGGGTGGCTTTAACAAAGGAAAGTTTATTCTTACACAGCCCTGTAGGCTACAAGTCCAAATTGAGGATGTCTGCTCCAGGGGAAGGCATTCCCCCATGTCGGCTCTAGAGCAAAGTCTGGCATTGCATCAGTCTTTGTGGAGGGAGCATCTTGGTGCAGGACCCTCAGGTCTCAAGGACACACTCTTCTCCTGGTGCTGCTTTCTTGATGCTGTGAGCTTCCCTATTCTCTGCTAGCTTTCCTTTCCTTTTACCTCTTGTAGGATGAAAGGATTAAGGGTGGTGCAAGCCATACTCCAGGGAAACTCCCTTTACAATGGAGCAGGGAGATGATCTTATGAAGGAATTTAGAGTCTCACCCTAATCCTTTAACATACGGCATAGGAAAAATCACAAGATGCAGGACAATCATAAAATGCAGGGAATCATGGCTCAGCCACCTGGCTACACATATGTTTGGGTGGCCACTATTCAATCCATGACATCCCACTCTTCCACCATGAAACATCAGAATTTATGGCGGAGCTGCCTAAAGAGAGGGTAGAGACGCTGTGTTGCTCTCAGTCTGCTGCCAGGCTCTCAAAATGTGTCTATGTCACACACTGTCTCTCCGCTGCGGCACATGCTGTTCACGCCAGCACTTTCTTTCAGCCTCTGTGTTGGCTCATGCCCATCCCCCGCCTACTGGCCAATTAAAAGAAAAACAGTTAAAAGCACCAATATCTTCAGTCTGTGCAAATGGGGGTCAGTGAGAGAGAGGACGCTTCCTCTGTAGGCCATGTAGTCGAAACTGACAGCCCTATGCCACGTCCTAAGGCCCACTGGGTGTCCTGAAATCTCTGTTCAATTACCAATCCAGGCCTTAGTTTTCAGAGGCAGATAAGGAGACATGTGTTTAGTCTGCCTTCTTGACTCTGTCCTCCAATTTGAACTTCTTAGGGAAGCTCCAAATTGCTTTCCAAAGTGGTTGTACCATTTTACATCCCTTCCAGCAGTGTGAAAGGGTTCCAGTCTTTCCACAACCTCTCCGACATTTATTAGTTTGTGTTTTTTGGATTAATGACAGCGTCATCTGGGTGAGATATTATCTCCTTGTAGTTTTGATTTGGATTTCTCTATTGGCTAATGTTTTTTTTTCTTATTGGCTAATGACCATGTGCTTTTCCTCATTCATCTCTTAGCTGCCTGCGTGTCGTCTCTGGTGAAGTGCATCTTCATATTTTTTGCTCATTTTTAAAAAATTTTATTATTTGTGGTTTTCTTGTAGAGAGTTTGTTGTACTTTCTAGATTATGGAGGGTAGGTATTGAACAGATCCGTAGTAGTCAAACTATTTTTCTCTGGTCTGTAGGTAGCCGTTTTACTCTTTCGCTAAAGTCTTTGGGTGAACATAAATGTTTGATATTTATCAGTTTCTAGTTATCTGATTTCTCTACTGGCACTTATGCATTGTAAGTAATACTTTGTAATCTGTTTATGCCCTTTATTTGGGCTTCCAGCATTTTCCTTATCTTTTCTGCCATGATCTTTGATGGTTTAGATTTGATATTTAGTTCTTTGATCCATTATGAATTAGTTTCTGAGCATGGTGTCAGATATGGCTCTTGTTCCTTTTTTTTTTCAGTTATGCAAACACCGTTTGTTAATGAGACTGTCTTTCCCCATATCATGGCTTTTGGGCCTTTGTCAAAATTCAGCTGTTCGTAGGTGGATGATGTTATTTCTGGATTCTCTATTTTGTTCCTTTGGTCTATAGGTATGATTTTATACCAGTCCCATGCTGTTTGACTACTGTGGCAGTGTAATAAGTTCTAAGGTCAGGTTATGAGGCTTCCCACTTTGTTCTTCTTCAGTAGTGCTGTAACTTCTGAGGCTTCTTCCGGTGCCAAAGGAAGTTGGTGATTTCTTTTTCCATTTCATTAAAAAGATGACATAGGAATTTTTATTGGAATTACATGGTTTGTATACAACACTTTGGGGAGAACTTATATTTTCACAGTGTTAAGGCTTCCTATCCATGAGCAAGGCAGGTTTCTCTAATTATGGAGGTCTCGTTTGGTTTCTTGCAATAGGGTCTTGTAATTCTCTTGCTCTAGGTCTCCTGCATCTCTGGTTAGATTCATTCCTAGGTATTTTATGTTCTTGGGGACTACTGAAAATGGCATTGATTTCATAGTTTCCTCTTTGATGGTCTCTTTGTTGGTGTAAAGGAATGCTACTGATTTGTTTATATCTATCTTATATCCTGACACTTTGCTGAATTCTAGTAATTTTTTTTTTTTTATACATTCTTTAGGGTTGTTTGCTACTTCTGCTAACCCAAAAGTTTGGCAGTTCAAACCCACCAGGTGGTTCTTGGAAAGTTTGCAGAGCCCTTCTACTCTGTCTTATAGAGTCGCTATGAGTTGGAATCAACTCAGTGGCATTGGGTTTGATTTCCTCCATTAGGGTTTTCTGTGTATAAGGTCACATCATCTGCAAATAGAGATACTTTCACTTCTTCTTTCTGATGTGGATGCCCTGTATTTCTTCATCTTGTTTGATTGGTCTCGCTCGAACCTCCAGCACAAAGTTGAATAAAGTGGTGACAATGAGCCTCCTTTGTGGTTCCTGTCCTCAGAGGGAATTCCCTCAGTCTGTCTCCATTCAAGATGATGTTGGCTGATGCCTAATTAGGTTGAGGCATTTCAGTTCTATTCCTATTTTGCTGAGAGATTTTAACATGAATGGGTGTTGGACTGTGTCCAATGTCTTTTCTGTGTCAGTTGATAAAACCAAGGGACTTAAAGCTAGTTTGTTGAAAAGATTAAATAACAACAACAACAACAACAACAAAGTGTTGTTCATACAGTCCAAAGGAAAACAGAAGAGGAAGTAAATAAAACAAATAAGAATTGAAATGAGTGCTATCAAAACAGATACAACTGAAGTTAAACCAACAAAAAAACATAACAGAATAGTATGAGAAATGGTGCTCTAAGGAATTTGAAAACCTAAAGAAAATGGATGAATTGATATAAACACACTACCTACCTAAACTGGCACTAACGTAAGTAGAACAGCTAAATAAACCCACGGCAAAAGAACAGATTGAAATGGTATTTTAAAAACTCCCAACCAATGAAAGCCCTGGCCCTGATGGCTTCACTGCAAAATTCTACCAAATGTTCAGAGAAGAGTTAACCCCATTATTACTAATAGTATTACGGTCCATAGAAAAGCATGGCAAACTCCCATACCCCTTCTATAAAGGCTCACAGCCTTGATATCAAAACCAGGTAAGCCAAGCCAAGTGCCATCGAATCAGAACCGACTGATAGACACCACTAAAAAGGAAAACTACAGACCCATATCTATCATGAACTTAGATGTGAAAATTCTCAACAAAATTCTAACCAATAGAATGCAACAACACAGGAAAAAGTAATTCACCATGACCAACTGGTATTCATACTAGGGACCTTGGGATGGTTGACTGTTAGAAAAACAATCAGTATAGTCAACCCCATAGGTAAGGGAAAGGACAAGAACTGCTTGATTTTAAGAACCGATAGAGAAAAGGCATTTGAAAAAGTCCAATAGCCATTTGTGTTGCGACATCATCCTAATTCGAGAGAGTTTGAAAGCATTCCCTTTGAGAATGAGACCCAGACAAGGATACCCTTTGTGACCACAGTTATTCCGCACTGTCCTGGAGGTTTTTGCCAGAACAATTAGGCTAGAAAAAGAAATAAAGGGCGTTCAAATTGGTAATAAAAAAGCAAAAGTATCACTGTTTGCAGATGACATGATCATCTACCCGGAAAACCAAAAAGAAGAAAAAGAAAATCCAATGTACTGGTACTAGTAGAAGAGTTCAGGACAGAAGATAAGCACACAATAATCAGTTGTATTCCTTTACCCTGACAAAGAAAACGTCAAAAGAGAGACCACCGAATCAATGCCACTTACAATAGGCCCCAAGAAGGTGAAATGCTTAGAAATAAATCTAAACAATGACATAAAACACCACTAGAAAGAAAACTACAAGGCACTAGAGCGAGAAACCGAAGACCAAAGAGACCTGTGTAAATGGAGAAGACTACCGTTCTCACGGTTAGGAAGACTCAACGTTGTGAAAGTCTCTTTTCTACCCCAAGTGATCTATGGCTACAGTACAATCCCAACACAACATCCAATGGCAGTTTTTCATTAGATGGAGAAACAAATCACCAATTTTATTCTGAAATGGAAGAAGCCCTGGATAAGTAACACATTACTGAAGAAGAAAAACGAAGTGGCAGGCCTTACACTAACTGATTCAGAAACAATTACACTGTCGTGGTAGTCAAAACAGCCAGATACTGGTACAGCAACAAATGCAAAGACCAATGGAAGAGAACTGAGGATTCAGACATAAAACCCTCCAGCTACGAGCAGCTGAAATTTCACAAAGACCCAAAGTCCAAAAATTGGGGAAAAGGCAGTCTATTTAAGAAATGGTGTTGCTGTAACTGGATATTCATCTGCCAAAAAATGAAACAGCACCCACATTTCACACCATGCACAGCAACGGACTGAACACAGATTGATGAGCTGCATATCAAATTGAAAACTTTAAAGGTCATGGAAGAAAAAATAGAGACAACATTTCAAGCCCTAATACATGGCATAAACAAAATACAAAACATTACTAACAATGCACAGACTGCAGAAGAGAAACTGGATTGCGGGAAGCTCCTAAAAGTCAAACACTTATGCCCATCCAGAGACTTCTCCCAAAGAGTGAGAAGACAACCCGAAGACTGGGAAAATGATTTGGCCAGGATAATCCAACGAGGGTCTAATTTCCCACATCTCTAAGATACTGCAAAACCTCAACAACAAAAATATACATAGCCAAAAAGCCAAGTGCCATTGTGTCAGATCCGACTCATGGCGACCCTATCCCGGCTGAAAAATGGGCAAAGGATATGAACAGGCACTTCACCCAAGAAAATATCCAGGCAGCTGACAGATACCTGAGGAAATGCTCCTGATCAACAGCTGTTACAGAAATGTGAATCAAAACTACAGTGAGATAGAATTTCACCCCAAGGAGGGGGGGCATTAATCCAAAAACCACAAAATGACAAATGTTGGAGAGTCTATGGCAAGACTAGAATACTTATACCCTGCTGTAGGGAATGTAAGAAGTTACAACCACTTTGGAATTTGACTGGGCACTTTCTTAAACGCTAGAAATAGACATACCATACAATCCAGCAATCACCCTTCCTGGACTATGTACTAGAGAATAAGGGACATCACCTGGATACAGATGCAACAATGTTGATTGCAGCCCTGTCCACCACAACAAAAATGGACTCCATCAAGGTTCCCATCAAATAATGGATGGATAAGCAGACTATGGTATAGTCACACAGTGGAACATAATGCAGTGGTAAAGAGCAACAAGGAATTTGGGGAAACATAACGTGGAGGAATCTGGAAGGCACTATGCTGACTGAAATTAGGAAGTTGTAAAAGGCCTAATATTGCATGAGATGACTATTACATGGAATTAATGAAAGCTTTAAACCCAGAAGAATATATTGTTTGATGGTTAAGCAGGTGGGGAGGTAGGGAGGGAGAGAGGTACTCACTAATTAGATAGTAGACAAAAGACGTTTTACATGAAGGGAGGGACAACACACAGTAGAGAAGTCAGCATAGGAGGACTACACAGAAAGCTGATTCTTTCAGGGAGAGAGTGACAGGGGCAGATGTCTGAGGATCATCTTTTCAGGAGACATCTAGATCAACAGGCTGAACAAAGTTGTTGTTGTTTCTTCTGAGCTTTACAAGAAAGTTTACAATGCAAACGGATTTGTCATACAAAACCTTGCACACACACCGCTATGTAACGACTGCTCTCCCCACACTGTGACAGCACACTTCGCATTTCTACCTTGTGTTTCTTGTGTTCATTTAACTAGCTCCTCGCCCCATCCTACCTCTATTCCTTGTGTGATCTTTCCCAGATTACCTAATTTCATTGAGATTGACAAGCATTAATTCATGTAAAATAATTTTTTATAGTTCCTGCCAGGCACAAAGGAACTCGTTAGTATTACTATTTGTGTAGTATTTTCATTGTACTCACTCCACCTATATACATAGTCTGGCTCAGCCTGAAGTGATGACTTAGACCTATGGAAGAAGAGAGCTTTTAGTCATTAATGTGTGACTTGCCAAAAGAGGATCTAATTCCCGATCAGCTAGGTTTTGAAACCACTAGAGTGAGTCAAGAAAGAACATTTAAGTCAAATTCTTCGACATTTTAACCTCACCTGAGAACTCTTGATGATGCAATGGTTCAAGTATTCAGCGGCTCACAGAAAGATCAATGGTCCCAATCAACCCACTGCTCTGTGAGAGAAAGTTGTGTCAGTCTGCTTCTGTAAGGATTGGAGGCTTGGAAATGCTATGGGGCAGTTTTACTGTGTCCTGTAGGGTCTCTATCAGTTGCAATGAGCTCGGGCAATAGGTTTGGTTTGGTTTGAAGAATCTAGAGTGTTAACGGTAGAGTGAACTTGGATCTTTCTGTGCTTCGACTGGTTTATTCGGGGGGAAGGGCCCATGCGAAGGAGGGAAAAGTAGAGATGGAGGAGATACCAAAAATCTTTTAAATGGAGATGCTAGAAAAGGAAAAAGCATAAAGAAGGAAAATGAAGAGAGGGAGGAGAACTTTCAGCTGATGTGGCTGTTGCAACTGTTTCCTGAGAAAAGGAGTGGATTATTCCTGTTGATCTTTTCTCCTAGCAGTGGGATGTTTCTTCCCAGAAATTTTGGACAGTCTTCCAGTCAAGACACATCACTGTTTTGAAACATCCTCCATTCTCTAGGAGACTGGAAGATGATCTGGCTGTTCAGAGGTATTCCTGATATGGGCAGCCCTGCGGAAGGCAAGTGGAGGGTGGTAAGCTCTTGTTTCCAATCCCCCCTCCTTAGAGTGGAAGGAAAGTCCTTAGTGGCAATTAGTCTAGAGCAGGAGTCTGAGATGAGGGTCCCACAGAGCATATTTGGGAGTCCCCCTACACACCTGCTGTATGGTCCAAGTGATCAAACACGCATAGATGGGGGTTATGGAATATGTAGCAGTCACCTGCTCTCCCTGGCATACCTTCCTCTGACCTCAATGGGCACTTTGAGGATTGCCTCTGCAGAAGTTGTTGCAGGTATCATTTGAAATATTGTGCTGCGCAAGCCACGCATTTGTTTCTGCTTTGGAAAGATATCCACGCAGGGATCTCCAAGGCAGGATGAATGAAAAGTGACACCTGTTACCATTGAGTCGATTCCAATTCATAGTGACACTGTAGGTCAGCGTAGAACGTCCCCATAGAATTTCTAATGCTGTAATCTGTATGGCAGCTTATTATCAGATCTTTCTCTGTGGAAAAACTACTGGGTTCAAACCACTTTTGGCTAGCAGCCAAGTGCTTAACCACTATGCAACAAGGGTTCTATGGCAGGATAAAGAGCCATCAATATTGTTCTCTTCTATGCAGGTCACTGTGGAGATTCTCATCAGCAAATGCCAATATTAGGGCTAAGGGGTGCATCTTTGGGGATTCTCCTGGATGGTACAAATGTTACAGCTCTCAACTAGTAAATGTGAGGTTGGAGGTTCAAACACCTACACAGGGTCCTCAAATGAAAAACCTGGTGATCTACTTCTGAAAGGACAGTTCTGAAAACCCTATGAAGCAGAATTCTAGTCTGGAACACACGGGGCAAACATGAGTTGCAACTGACTTGACAGCAGCTGTTTTCTGTTTTGTTTTGTTTTTAAGTAGGGGTCCTCGAGACTGCTGCTGTTCTTGCTTCTGCTCGGAAAATGTCCGTCACACTGCTTACTTCAGAGAGCCCTGATTTTTTGCATGGAAGTAGTTGGATCCTGGCCTCTGGGTGGCACAAATGGTTAAGCATTTCCTTCTAACTGCAGGCATACATGGTTCAAACCTATGCAGAGGTGCCTCTGGAGATAGGCCTGTCAGTATGTGTGCAAACTTTACAGGAGAGTTACCTCTGAAGATAGGTCTGCCTGTATGTTTGCAAACTTCTCAGACTTGAAAAACCTACAGAACACGGTTCTACTCTGTAACATGAAGTCACCATGAGTCAGAATTGACTCAACAACAATGGATAAGTTCGATTCTGGGTTGAATTTGGTATCAAACAACTACCACACCAAACGAACTCTGCCAGTCCGTGGAATGACTGTTCACATCAGTGCCATCCTGAATACTGGTGGCCTCATAGTGAGGGGTGATGGGAGCTCATTGTGTGATCCAAGGGGCAGATGCCTCTTTGATGGAGTGTGCAAGGGCTGCATTTCAAGCCATGTCTGAACCTCCCTTGCCCTCCTGCCAACCTCATACAGGGAAGAGTGAAAGGGTTATGGTCACAGACCCCAAATGAGTTTAGCTCATTTTGATATTAAGCAAGGGGATTGGGGACCCTTTCTGGTATTTTCCTCTCAGTGGGGACACCAGAGTGCTTAATGAGTTGTTATTCTAACATCAGATACTTATAGAACTAGCTGAGCAGTTTCAAGGAAGAGGTAGTAGCCACCATCTCTCCTCCCAGGCCCTTGACTGATCCACTACAAGGCTCTTCATGCACTGACTGGAGAATACACACACTCCTTCTTGAAAGCAGAGTATAGTCATAGTTCAAAAATGGTTGGGGACATTATCAGGGGGCTGACAAAAGCCATCTCAAACATGTCAGCCTTCAAGGGGCTTTTGGTTTCCCACTATGTTGGCATGGTGGCCCAGTATAGCCTGTCCAGCTCATAGTCAGCTTGAGAGAGTGGCCTGAGATACTGCTTGTAAATAAGTGTTTGTAGAAGGCAGTGGGGAGACAGGATGAACATACTCCCACCGTGGGCTCCAGCACGCCGTTCTGTGATTCACTGCACATGGCTCCAAATATAGCCCACTCTTGGCTTCCTCCTCAGTTAGTGACGTGTCCTGTAGGACACTGTGTTCATTTGCTATTGCTGTGTAAGTTGTTACCACAAACTCAGTGAATAATGACAAAACGAGTATATTATCTCGCTTTTTACATGGGTTGGCAGTCTGAGCACAGCTTCAGTACTGTTTGATCCCTGTTTTCCTGATGCCCGCCAAGCAAGGGTTGTTCTCAGCTACTAGAAGCAGCTGCCATTCTCTGGCACATGCTCCGCTTTGCAACATGATGGTTTGCTCCCTCAAGTACAAACAAGAGAACACCTGCTGCAGCTTCAAATCTCTCTTGCTTTCCCCTATGTCTGAACTTTAGAACCTCTTTTACAAGGACTTAACTGATTAGGGAAGACCCACCCAAACTCAAGGGGAAGGGATTTACAGGGCATACATAGCAGAGGGTGACAATTGTGGGGACCAATTTAGAATTGTCTTTCTTCTAGAGCTTCTATAAAAAGCATCTCATCCTATCACCTTATTTGCAAAACAAAAACATGATGCCAGCTGGTTTATATCGGTATTTCCCATTCTGAGAAGGCTGCAGAGCCGTGTAGCCAAGTTTTTGGAGGCCTTGAACCAGAATCAGGCTGTGGTGAAACAATTTCAGCAACCTTGGAAGACAAGACTTTCTTCGCTTGTTCTTTCTCTTTTGTTCTCCTTATAAGTCTATCAGTCTGACAAAGAAAAGGTGGCTCTTTGACCTGAGCCTCTGGGGCTGGCCTCACGAAAGTGAGAAAGCATTTTAATGAGGGTTTCGTAGTCAGTGGGTATGTCTCTGCTGCACAAGACTTTCTGATGACTGCTCTTACAAGATGGTTTATGCTACTTGAAAGTTTATCTGAATTGCTTTCATCATTTGCTGAATATATAAATTTATATTTCTGCTTTCCTTACTTGGCTTGCCAATTTTCCTATGGAACTTAACCCAGCCAGCCAAGTGCAGTCCTTTGTAAGAATCAGGTCTCAAATTTTTCCTATCTGTTTGAAAAAGAGACCATTTTCTCTACTGACACTTGTTTGCCACTGCAAATCCCCCCTTCCAAATCCTACATCCAGTCAACAAAACAGTTGGTAGGCACCTTGTGTGCATCTGGTAATATGCTAGGTGCTCGTGACACCCTGATAACCAAAATGGGGTCCTGGTGCTCAAAATGATATCAGCCATGATGGAAGTATGTACAAAATGCTGAGAACATGGAGGCAGGTGAAAACCTTTGAGAAATCTGTAGGACTTCAAGGACGTGTGAATGGGGTGAGGCTAGTATCCCAGGCCAAGAAGACAGTTTGTGCAGAACATAGAGAATGTCCAAGAACATACTTCGTTCAAGGAATGGTTAGTGATATTCTGGGAAGCCGCAGCACAGGAGCGTGAGTGGAAGTGGTCTCCTCAGAGGCTGGAGTAGGACAAGGAGTACCAGACTTCAGAGGGCCTTGAGCAGTAGAAATTTATCTTTCAGGCAGAGGGAGCTGGTGACCCATATTTGGTCAAGCAGTCTCATACTGAGATGGGGGTATTAAGAAGAACATTGTAGCTTGTTTTGAGATGCCAAAGAGGTGATAGCGTTTTCCTATACCTGGAGATATTATGAGCAGTAAAAGACTCAAAGGCACCTAGCAACAACAACATATGCATATGCACACACATGTGTGTGCATGTGTGTATGTTCAAATGTATAAGAAAGCATACAGGGATACAGTTATGGATATTTCTTAGACAATGAAATACCTAGCAGTATTGGGTTTATGGCCTTGAAGACTTAGGCCATAGTCTCATGGGACAATATGGTCAATTGGCACAATATAGTTCATGAAGTTTATGTTCAACATCCTAGTTTGGTGGGTAGTCTTATGGGTCTTGGAAACTTGAAAGGAGACATCTAAGATATAACTCTGACTTCTTCTCGTTCAGAACAAAGACTAAAAAGAAAACCAAAGACGTTTACAAGAGGCTAGCCTGCAGGACTAACAGTAGAGACAACCATGGCCTCATCAGTGAACGTTCTGATCAGGGTCCAGGATAGACAGATATTGATAGAACCAGGAAAAATAGTCCAAAAAATTCAAGTTCTTGAAAACTCCAGACTTATTGGACTGGTTGATACTATAGGAGTGCTTGAGACTATGATCCAGAGATACTCAATAGGCCTTGAATTAAAATTACTCCCTGAGATCACCTTTTAGCTGAATAACAGATCAGCTTGTAAAGTAAAGAATATTACCTATGAGGACCGTGCACCTCTAAGAAGATCATCTGTATGTGATCCAATGGTGAACGTTTACTCTAAAGCAAAGACTGAAGAATAAGGGAGCTGGGAAAATATACTACAGAAGTGAATTATCCAGAAGGATATTAATGAGAACATTTAAACAGTGTAAAAAGTGTAAAAAGTAGAAGTCATTGTTAAATGAAAACTTAACTTGCTGCATTACCATTCACTAAAAATGCAATCAAATACTGTTTAAAAATTATGCCTCCTTTCTCCATTATCACAAGTTTAATAAGAAGATGAATCTAAATGAGGCATGCAAGGACCAAGAGTCCCTGGAGAAACTCACCACTCCAAGTACTGACCAGAGCTTCCTGTAACTTCAGATCCAGCCAAGAGACCTCCAAATTCTCCGACAACTCTCCAGAGGTCTCAATGCTGGCCAACCAGGTGGAGACCGAATCTTACACCAGTAGGGTCCACCCGTGGTGATGATTAAAATAAAACATCAGGGTGTGGAAATGAGATACATGTGTGTGGGTCTCTGAGTTCTTTGTTAATGGGGTGGGGGAGAGGGAAGGAAACAAGGAGGTAGGAGTGTGAGGAGGGAGGCAGGTGGGGTCTCGCAGGGTTGGAGACCATGCTTCAGGCCCAAAGTGATCCAGATGTTGGGGAAAATGAGTGACGAAAGACTGGATGTGGAAGGCAAACTTCACCATTAATAGTTTAACTCATGGACGGGAGGCTGTAACATTCCAAGTCAGGGTGGGGTGTGTGGCATGGCCCTGGACCATTCCTGCAGGAGACCTGCCCACTCAGGTCAAATTTCAGCTGGTAATGATGTTTCACACACTTTCAAGCCTATTTGCCGAAACATAAAAACGATTGTGGGGATAGGGCAGGACCGGGGTTGTTTTCCTGCTGTCGCTATGCGTCAGAATCAACTTGATGGCACCTAACAAGTCAACAACATCTTCAGCCCATATCACTTCCATTCCACCCCAAGTCCAGTACCCTGGCCTCCGAGCTCACCTCTCTGGGATGCCTACAGCTGGAAGATAATCAGTTATTCTCTAGGAACCTGATTTGGAAGCCAGTCAGCTGTATTCAGCTCGGGTTCTCTGTGGACCTTGGATCAGCAAGTACTGCCTTCCTAAGGCCCAGTAGTAAGCACTTCTGGAGGTTCTCGTCTTGACATCACGCTTTCCCACTCTCCAGGCCTTAGCTTGCCGGTGTGGACACACCTGCCCCCAAGCCTGAGGTCAGGATGTTCTCAGGCCTCCTGGATGCCAGGCTCCATAACCCAACCGCCTGCCAGAAAGTTCCGGCCTGGACTGCCCCCAAGTCCCTTGCTGTCGCCTCACCGCTCCCTTGGTTTCCTTGACCTGTCTGAGCTCGCCCGCTACATGAAGGCACCCTATGCTAGCCAGCACCCCTTTCTCCTCCCCCGTGAGGCCAGAATTGGCTGAAGGCCCGGGACCCTAGGATTCTCTTGGCTCAGGTCTGGCTCTGGTGATGGGCAGTACGGCCATGATCCTGACCAATCATCTCCAGCCTCCCCTGAAGTGTGCCCTGACCTGCCCCTCCATATCTTAGAGCCTTTATTCCCACTCACTCCACCTATGCACCAGTGGGGAGCAGCTGCGGTGGATTGCCCACCAGTGGAGAGCGGGTCCACAATCACAGGGCAGTGGGAAGAGGCCGCGTGTTTGGACACATATGTTGCAATAACAGTGGCTGGTAGAGTCTCTCTCCAATGGTGAGTACTGGCAGTCCGGTCCTGACTTACTAAGGCTGCCGGCAGGAAACACTGCCTCTCCCTGCCTTTTCTGAACATCCACGTACCTTTCTTCCCTCTAAATCATGTCCTGGAACAGTAGGGTCTGGACTCCAGGCATCAACACTTCCCATCCCCAGCCTCACTTGTCTCTGCTTCCTCCTTTGCCTTCAGCAGACCCAGCCCGTCCTTAGGGCCTCCCTGGCCTCCCTTGACCCTCCCCAAGACCCATGGCCAGTCTTCCTAGGTAAAGATAACTTCAATTATCCCCCGCAGGCCTCGAGCCCATTCAGATCCTGGCCTACTCACAGCCTCGTCCTGCCAAAATTACCTGGAAGGATGGGGGCAGCTTTTCTTATTTTACATGGAGTTGAAAATTGAAATCTAGGAAGTTTGGTGGACCCCTGTGAGCTTTTTGGCAAAGTCAGAAATGTGCCAACTGGGTTCACTTTTATGATTTTATACTAATGGAATATAAATCTTAACAACTTAGTTCTATTTGACCAAAAGTAGAAGTAACCAGAAGTGAAGTACTTAGAGGTAAGTACCCTGAGTGGGTGATGTAGGGACATTTTCATCAACAAGGATCCCCCAGTTGATGGAGAACTGGTGAGCTCTGCAGTAATACACATTGGCTAGCTCTCATTGGAGATGTTTGCTTGTCAATAAGAAGTGTCCAAAAGAACAAGGGGATCCCCTTACCACTTAAAACGAACAAATAAGGAGTGGGGCAGGGTAAAGGCACAAAGGATGGTGGGTACAAATAAACTAGTATAAACATATTCTTTTGTAAGATCTCTGAGTGGCACTGATGGTTCCTACTTGTCTACTAAACTTCAGGTTGATGATTAGAACCCGAGAAGTGGCACCATGGAAGACAATCCTGACAATCTGCTTCAGTAAAGATTGCAACAAAGAAAACCTTACAGAAAAATTCTACTGTGTATCAGATGAATTCACCATGAATCTGGGGCCAACTCGATGGCAGTGGGTTTGAATTTGGGGGTTTTATGGTTATAACTACTTTGTGTAAAATGTGGACTGTATTGTGTACTAGTGTGCTCATGTGTTCGTGTAATGTCTAAAGGACTCCAGCAGTGAGGATTCAAGCATGACATCCAGCTCCCATCAAAGTAGTTTGATTTTCCAGCATGTGGTCTCTCAAAGGCTCATGCAACAAATCTGTCAAACTTTCCATCTCTTTGATCCTGATGGAAATAGCAGCATCAATACCAGATCACTTAGGGCAAGCACTGCATTCCTCTCTTTCGCTGCCTCTTCTTTATCCTCTCCCTGTCTTCACCTGCACACCTCTCTATACTTTTTTCCTACCAAAAAGAACAGGGAAGGATGAAGGTGGGATTTTTTCCCTCATATTTCTATCTACCTCAAGTTTTACTAAATAGACTCCAGACATCAATTGGATGGATATTCTAGTTTCTCCCAGTCATTTTAATATTATCATACAAAATGCCACTTAATATTGTGACTACTGTCAGTTTTGCTCTTGCTAGGCTTGAATCTGCATATTGAGATGGTGTGTTGTATTCATTGTAGGTGGTTTTAAAGGCCCTGATCTTTGAGCCCAAGAAAAAGAGACAGATAACAGAATAAGCCAAATTGATAAGAAAGGTCAGGGAAAATCAACTTTGGTTACTTTTCGTTTGTGGTAACTCAGAAAATCGTGCATTAGCTAATTTCATCAGCATATTGTTTATCCATAATGGTAGGTTAATTTGAATCTAGACAGAGAAGTTATTTCATTAATGTCAAGCCAGTACAAGCTGACGAGTTTACCTGGTAAAGGATAGTATTTCACACTGACAGTTAGGATGCTTAGACTCTACTTGACTTTCTTCAAGGCCAGAGTCAAGGAGAAGTCATTTGACCCTCTGTAAGATAACAAAAGTAATACTGCTACCAATTTCTACTGTTCTCTCTCTCCAGCTGAGAGGTCATTATTATAACTACAGTCTGTTTAAAGCTTGTTTCAGGTTCATTCCTTTATGCTTTGTTTTCAGTTTCTGAGTTTGTAATACCTTTCTTGTGTTTTTCCTCTTTTACTCCCCTGGATGGTGTTTGAACTCCTGTGACATAGGGCCTGGTTCGTCATGGCCATCAGCAAGACCACGTGGTGAAGAGAAGTGGGGTGGAAGGAGTAGGGAATGAATCCAAGAAGGTAGCCCCCAGAACCCCCCAGCGGACCCCCTTGGCTTCAGAATGGGAAACAAGTCTGAACAAGGGAAAGAGAGGACCTGGTCCAGGCTTGAGTAAGGTTATTGAACAAGGAGTGATGGGGCTGTATCATGGCTGTGGAGAATGGGTATCTGTAACAGTCTCCACACATGCATGCGTGTGTTCTCCTTTTAAGTTGAGAAAGATACCAAGGAAGAAATCCTGAATGCTTTCAAGTTCTTCAGTGATGATGAAACTGGGATGAAATCTTTTGCAAATCTGAAACACAGGCAAACAGCTGGGTGAAGATGTCCCTGATGAGGAGCTTCAGGTCTGTGAGGCATGAAGCGGCCCTCAGCTCTCCGAGTTACCTTTATTTCCTTTGCTGTGAGCACCTCTTTGAAGGAAAGAGGTTGTTGTCTTGTCCCCATTGTGTCCTGTGATGTTCTCTGTTGATAATCTGACAAACCTCTGAACCTCCCTCTTGCAAAAGAAACACTTATGTGTGCCGTTTGACTTCCTACTCTAGGTTTCAGGAACACCCCAGTCAGGGTGATCTTGGCACTCTTCTCATGTGATACATGTGACAAAGGATGACTCTGGTACCACAGTATGCTTTAGGAAGCAAGCTTTGTTCACATTGTGACAGCACCTCGAGGCACCCTGTTGACCAGTCACTTAGCGCTATCAGAAGTTGCTTGAGGGAAGAGGCAAGATGGAGGACTAAACTCACGTCTCCCTAAATCCCTCTGGAAACCAAGATCTGAAATGATAATTAAACGGAGCCTTCTGGACACCTAGTGTGCCCTGGGATGTGACATAGTGCTGCTAATTTGAACTGCATACCCCTAAATATAAAACCTCCTCCCCTTCACTGACCCCACTCCTGGGGAGCACAGACTTGCAGACTGAAGGCAACTTCCCATTGTGAATTTTTTTTCCCCTGTCTTGGCTGGTGACCAGAGTTGGGAGTTGACTAGCTCCTGGCATCGCATGCACTGCTGGTGGGACCGGCAAGCATAATTGCCGGGTTCTGAGAGACTGGCTTTGGACTCTATAACCCTCGGCTTCTCTAGCCTATCATTCTTCCTCTGCCATGTGGTAGCCGTACAGATGTGCTTGTGCGGGACGCCATCTTGATGCACTCGGAAATGCAGAAGCTCAGGCACAGGCCCTGTCCAGACATGGTTCCCAGCCTGGGAGGTGGTGCCTGCCAAGGGGAGAGTGCTTTTACAGCAGGGAGGTGCTGTTTTGTACAGTGTCACCTGTGGCTGGGGTCCAGTTGTGGAGGCTGTGGACTCTGGGCATTTCGGCACTCTTGGGTTTTCTTTCTGCCAGAATCCTGGTCCCAGTCATCTGGCAAGCTTGTACGGGACGCCATCTTGTTTTGCTAGGAGGTGGAGTCATCCATACAGAAGCCTCCACCAGACGTAATTTCTGGGCTGGGAGGCAGTGCCTACCCAGAAGTGACTGCTTTCCCAACAGAAAAGCATAATTCTACATGGTATCACTTACAGTTGGGGCCCGACAGCAGAGGCCAGCAGGCCAGTAGACTTTCTGTATTTTCAGCTAGTATATAACATCTCGAGTTCAATACAGAGGTGCTTACTTTGCCAGCTGAAAAGAGGGACATATGCACCTGAAAACCTGACTGACTTTGGAAGTTGTCAAATACTTTTTACTTCTCTTTTTAAGACAGCCTAGAGAAACAACTGTGGTCCACCTTGACAGCATCTCTCCCAGCCTCTATTGACCCACATGAAGCGCAAAAAGCAACAAACGTTGGAGAAGACAGTAACCCGGAAATTACCCATGGCATCAGAAGGCCCCCAAAAGAAACCACCTCAGAGCTTCCCAGATCAAGAAGCTTTTCTGAAACTATCAGAAGGTGAGTTCAAAAGGATTACATACAGAGCCCTCCTAGACCTTATACAAAATGCAGCAGAGCAAAATGAAAACTTAAGCAAACTGTTCAATCTCCTGGAACATCAGTAGTTGGAAATCCAACACATCAAGAATGAAATCAAAGCCATAGAAACTTGAATTCAAAGCCAAGAAAACAGAATGGAACAAATGCAAATGAGAATTTCTGATTTGGAAGACAGAGCTACTGACTCTAGCATCTATGAGAAAAAAATCAGAAAAAATAAACAAGTAAATTAAGAAGCATGTGGGACTCTATTAAGAAGAACAATCTATGATTAATTGGAGTTCCCAAACAAGGCAAGACACCTGAGAACACAGAGAGTATCATTGCTGAGCTGCTGACAGAAAACTTCCCAGAAATTATGAAAGAGAATATAGATATCCAAGATACATATCGAAAACCACTCAATATTGATCTCAATAGGAAGACTCCAAGACATATTATAATCCAACTCAACAAAATGAAACATAAGCAGCAACTCTTAAAGGCAGCAAGACTCAAAGCAAGGCTAACATTCAGAGGGAAACCCTGTACACTTTTGTTGGATTTTTCAGCAGAAACAGTGCTGGCACGGAGACAGTGGCATGACACAGTCAAAGCCTTGAAGGAGAAGAACTTCCAACCAAGAATTATATATCCTGCAAAACTATCTTTCAAATAGGAAAATGAAATGAAGACATTCCCAGATAAACAGAAACTCAGAGGCTGTGTAAAAACCAAACCAAAGCTACAAGAAATACTGAAAGAATTTCCTGGCTTGGAAGAAGAAAACCGCTAACTTTATATTTTAGAAGGACACATTATCCAGAATCCTACGCAGTTAGGGAAGGCTCCAAACACAGTCAAAGCTATAATAGTGAAAGAAACAATCTAGTGATCATATCATGTAAACTGTGATATCATCATATTAAAAAGAGTGATGTCTTACAGTCGTTACAGTCCTTCCAGATGTAGGGGAAGTTGACAAGACTGTTAGCAATGAAAATTGGGTTTATATGTAGTTTATGAAACTGGATCATATGGGCAGCCATAAAGCACAATAAAGAAGCAACATATCATATCAAGAAATGTAATACAGGAGTATCAACAGCCACAAAACCAACTCTGAAAAAAGGTGAAAAATCAACTAAGAAAGAACAAGGTCTCCAAACAGATTAGTAAGAATAACAGAGAAAACATCAACACACACACAAAAAAAAAACACATGACAATGGCAGCAGTGAAAACATATCTATCAATAATCACATTGAATGTGAATACACTGAATGCTCCAGTAAAGGGACGTCAAGTGAAATCTTTGATCAAAAGACGTGACCCATCTCTATGTTGTCTACAAGAAACTCACCTTAGACTTAAAGACATGAACAAACTGAAAATTAAAGGATGGAAGAATATATATCAAAGTAACAAAGAAAAGGAAGAGCAAGAGTGGCAATTCTAATCTCAGATAAAATCAATTTTAATGTAAAATCCACCATCTTGGACAAGGATGGACACTATTTATTGCTGAAAGGTTCAATACACAAGCAGGACTTAACAATATTAAATACTCATGCACCTAATATTGGAGCACCTAAAGACGTCAAAGAAACACTGTCTATACTCAAAAAGGAGATAGATCAGTCCATAATAACTCTAGGAGACTTCAACATTCCACTCTCAATATTGGACAGATCATCTAGAAAAAAACTCAGTAAAGACACAGAAGGCTTATTCCCACAATTAACCGACTAGACCTCATCAACATGTATGGAACTTTCTATCCATCAGCGGACAACTACACCTTCTTCTCCAGTGCACATGGAACATTCTATAGAATAGACCATGTGTTAGGACATAAAGCAGTTTTCAAGAAAATCCATACCACTTAATTAATGCAAAGCATCTTCTCAGATCATAAAGCCATAAATGTTGAAATCAATAGTACAAACAACATAGAAAGAAAGTGGAACTCACGGAAACTGAACAACACCTTTCTCAAAAACCCATGGTTTACAGAAGAAATCAAGGATGAAATAAGGAAATGTGTGGATTCCTATGGGATACAGCCAAAACAGTGCTCAGAGGTCAGTTTACCTCCATAAATGCACACATCTGGAAGGAAGAAAGAAATCAAACTGAAGAACTGACCCTACGGCTTGAACAAGTAGAGAGAGGACAACAGAGGTATCCCTTGGTCACCAGAAGAAACAGGTCTTAAAGATTAGAGCAGAACTAAATGAATTAGAGAATGGAAGAACAATTGAAAAAATTGAAAAGACCAAAAGTTGGTTTTTTGAAAAGATCAACAAAATTGACAAAACATTGGCTAAACTTACTAAAGAAAAACAGGAAAGGAAACAAATAATCCAAATAAGAAATGAGAGAGGAGTTGTTACAACAGACCCAACAGCAATCAATAATGTCATAGTTGAATACTATGAAAGACTGTATTCTAACAAACTTGAAAACCTAGAGGAAACGGACAAATTCCTTGCTTCATATCACCTACCCAAATTATCACAAGGTGAAGCAGAATACTTAATGAAACCATCACAAAGGAAGAGGTTAAAAAGTCATCAAAAAAATGCCAACCAAAAAAAGCCCGAGCCCAGATGGCTTCACTGCAGAATTCTACCAAGCTGTTGGAGAAGAGTTATCTACAATACTACTGAGACAATTTCACAGCATAGAAAGGGATGGAATACTCCCAAATTCATTCTGTGAAGCCAGCCAGCATAACCCTGATACCAAAGCCAGGAAAAGACCCAACCAAAAAGGAAAATGACAGACCGATATCACTCTCGAGTCTAGATGCAAAAATCCCCAACAAAATTCTTGCCACTAAAATACAACAACATATCAAAAAAAAAAAATCTATCATGACCAAGTTGGATTCATACCAGGGATGCAAGGGTGGTTCAACATCAGAAAAACAATTAATGTGATGAACCACATAAATACCACAAAAGACAAGAATCACCTGATCTTGTCTATTGATGTAGAAAAGGCATTTGATAAAGTCCAACAGCCATTCATGCTAGCAACTCTCAGCAAAATAGGAATAGATGGCAAATTTCTCAGTTCAATAAAGGCCATTTCTAGAAAGCCAACTGCCTATGTCATCTTGAATGGAGAGAGACTGAATCAGTTTCCCTTGAGAACAGGAACTAGACAAGGATGCCCACTCTCACCTTTCCTATGCAACATTGTACTAGAAGTTCTAGCCAGAGCAATTAGACGAGACCAAGAAATAAAGGGCATCTGTATCAGCAAAGAAGAACTAAAAATCTCCCTATTTGCAGATGATATGATTCTATATTCAAAGAATCCATGAGGAAACTACTCAGTCTGATAGAAAAGTTTGGCAAAGTCTCAGGACACAAGATAAACAGAAGTAAATCAGTAGGATTCCTTTATACCAACAAGATAACTAAGGAAGAAATCACCAAGTCAATACTATTTACTATAGCCCCTAAGAAGATAAAGTACCTAGGAGTAAATTTAACCGGAGAAATAACAGACCTTTACAAAGAGAAATGCTAGACCTTACTACAAGAAACTAAGAGAGACTTACATAATGGAGAAAACTACTGTGCTCATGGATAAGAAGACTTAACATTGTGAAAATATCTGTTTTACCCAAAGCAATCTACTCATGTAGTGCAATCCCCATACAATTTCCCGTAGCATTTTTCAATGAGTTGGAGGCACAAATTAACAAATTTGTCTGGAAAGGGAAGAAGTCCCGGATAAGTAAAGCCTTACTAAAGAGGAAGAGTGCACTGGGAGTCCTCTCATTACCCCAAACTTAGAACCTATTACACTACCACAGTAGTCAAAACAGCCTGCTACTGGTACAAAAACAGAGAGATACATCAGAGGAACAGAATCAAGACCCCAGAAATGACATCATCTACCTATGAACAGTTGATATTCGACAAAGGTGTTAAGAAAGTAACCTGGGGTAAAAATAATCTCTTCAACAAATGGTGCTGGCAAAATTGGACATCTATCTGCAATAAATTAAAACAAGACCCATATCTCACACCATATACAAAAACCAACTCAAACTGGATAAAAGACCTAAATATCAAATCTAAAATGATGAAGCTCATCCAAGAGAAAGTAGGAACAACAATAGAAAGTTTAATACACAACGTAGACGGAGTTCAAAATCTGTCAAACAAACCACAATCATCAGAAGAGAAAATAGATAAGTGGGACCTACTAAGAATCAATCACTTTTGCTCATGCAAAGACTTTATTAATAGAATTAAAAGGCCATCTACAGAATGGGAAAAAAATATTTGGCATCTCTATGTCAGACTGATGCCTGATTTCCATAATCTGTAAGGTACTACAAATTATCAATAAGAAAAAGATAAATCATCCAATTAAGTCATGGGCAAAGGAGATGGACAGACACTTATCTAAAGAGGAGATTCAGGCAGCCAAAAAACACATGCGGACGTGCTCACAATCATTAGCTATTAAAGAAATTCAAATCAAAATGACAATGAGATACCATCTCACCCCAACAAGGTTGGCCATGATCGAAAAAATACAAAACAACAAATACTGGAAAGGCTTTGGGGAGATTGGAACTCTCTGACACTGTTGGTGGGGTTGGAAAATAGTGCAACCTCTTTGGAAAGCAATCTGGTGTTCCCTTAAAAATATGGACACAGATATACCATTTGACCCAGTAATTCCACTGCTTGGAATATATCCTACAGAATCAAGGCCATTCAAACCAACTGATACATGCACACGAATGTTCATGGTAGCACAGTCCACAACAGCAAAAAGATGGAATCAACTCAGGTGGAAAGGATAGGTTAAACTACAGTATATATATTGAATGAAACACTATGTAATGATAAAGAACAACAATGATAGCAGAAAACATCTCTTAACCTGGTTTCAACTGGAGGACATTATGCTGAGTGAAAGCAGTTAGCGACAAAAGGACAAATATTGTATGAGACCCCTACGATAAGAACTTAAAAACAGACTCATGCATAGAAGAAAAGACTCTTTGATCGCTGCAAGGGTGGGGAAGAAGGGAGGGGAGGGAGGAAGGGTATAGATTAGATAGCTAATAGAAATTTGGTTGGGTGAAATCGCTGACAGCACACATTAGAAAGATCAATAATAACTGGGCTTCAACACAATTTGAGTACTCCTCCCATCTTAACCCAATACTGCAAGGACAGAGTAGCTGGGGCAGGGGACTAGGGACCATGCTCTCAGGCAAAATCGAGGCCAATTGGCACAGCTAGTGTTTTGCTAATGAGGACTCTTCACACTCTTCATTGGTGAGTGGCATCTGGGGTCTTAAAAGCTGCCAAGCTACCATCTGAGGATACAATAAATGGTCCCAACTCAACAGGAACGGATGATCACTGAGGAGAAGAATGACTTGGGGAAAAGAGAACCCAGAAGACAGAGAGACCCACGGGAGTGGGTGTCTACATCGACTCGTGACCAGAAAAACCGGATGTTGTTGGCCACCGCCAGTGATAGCCACGGTGGAGCACACAAAGTTGAGTCTCACTGGCAACAAGAGAATAAATGGGGGTGCACCCTGAGATCTCCAATAAAGGACAACAATTGATGGTCCAGGGGCTTTGGGGTTCCCCTGGGAGCATGGCCCCGGCCCTGATGCTGTCCCTGTCCATAGATCATAATGAAGATGAACTTTTTGGACAGCAATGGATTCGACTTTGTGAAGCAGTGTGACCATATCTTGTGGGAATTTTATGGTTCTATGCATCTATAGGATGTCATCTTGCTGACCTCTTGCTGGAGGAAGGGGAGTAGGTGGAGAGGAGGGGAAAGGAGACTGTTGGGAGGATGGGACATGTATGGAGCAGAGTGGAGGGGTGTGCTGTCACCGGGAAGGGAGAGCAGTGTGAGCTGCATATAGGTGAGCATGCGAATTTATACGGGAATGTACATTTTCATTCAATCATAATAAAAAAAAAATTTTGTTAGTGGTGAAGTTTGTCTTCCACATCCAGTCTTTTACCACTCATTTTTCCCAACATCTGGATCACTGTGTGGACCTGCAGCACAGTCTCCAACCCTGCAAGACCCCACCTGCCACCCTCCTCACACTCCTGCCTTCTTGTTTCCTTCCTGCTGCCCCACCCCATTAAAAAAGAACTCAGACATACACACACATTGATCTCTTTTTCACACCTTGATGTTTTATTTTAATCATCACCATACGGCACTTGGCTGGCTTGGCATGGGTGTACCCTACTGGTGTAAGACTCGGTCTCCACATGGTTGGTCAACATCCAGACCTCCGGAGATTTGTCAGAGAATTTGGAGGTCTCTTGGCTTGATGTCAAGTTACAGGAAGCTCTGGTCATTACTTCGAGTGGTGAGTTTCTCCAGGGACTCTTGGTCCTTGCATGCCTTACTTAGATTCAACTTCTTATTAAACTTGTGTTAATAGCCCAGTAGTGTCAGCCCTCTAGCTTTCTTAATACAAATGTGGGCACAGAGACATTTTGGGGGAGAACTGTTTTCTCACACTCCTAAGAGACTGTTTTTATTATTATTATTATTATTTTTATCTCTGTGGTTCTCTTCGGCACCTGGAAAGACAACAGAGTGATCACAGAAAGGCATCGGTTTGGGGTAAGGTGGTGGAGAGCTGATGGGAAGGGGCACTTTACGAGAAAAGGTGCTGGTTGGGGAGAGTTTTGTGCCAGGCAAGGACAGGGAAAGAGTTGTGGCTGGATCGGTGGTGAAGAAGTGGGGGAAGTTGGGTGCAATCAGCTCAGCATAACCCTTCCACTGGACCTGAGTTGATCAGAAGCCTGAAAGAGTTGTGGCTGGATCAGTGTTAGAGAAGAGGGGTATGTTGGGTGCAATCAGCTCAGCATAACCCTTCCACTGGACCTGAGTTGATCAGAAGACTTCCCCTTCTTCCTGTCTTCAGTGCTTGGGGTTGGTTGTTCAGTAAGTGTGACTGACGCTTGTGGTTTCCCAGCCATCTTCCCATCTTAAAGCCTTCTAGAGTCTACCCTAGGCCTCCTGACTGCCACCTAATTATATCCCTTCCCAGGAGTCATACCTTTCATCTTTGTTTGTTCAACAATGTACTGCTTAGCCAACGGCAGCTCAAGAGAGCTGTGGCATCACAAAACAGAACCTGACACCTGTGGAAGGGGTGGTAGTGCTAAGGGGTTAAAATGCTCTTGTTGGAGAAAGGAGGCGTAATTTTTTAACAGTATTCTATTGTATTTTTAGTAAATGGTAACACAACAAGTTTCCATTTAACAATGACTTCCACTATTTACATTTTTTACAGTGTTTAAATATTCTCTTTATTATCCTCCTGGATATTTCATTTCTGTAGTATGTTTTCCCAGCCCCCTTACCCTTCAGTCTTCGCTTTAAAGTAACTGTTCACCATTGGATCACACACAGATGACTTTTCAGAGGTGCATGGTCCTTATAGGTAATATTCCTTATTTTATGAGCTGATCTGTTATTTAGCTAAAAGGTGATCTCAGGGAGTAATTTTAGTTCAAGGCCTATTGAGTATCTCAGGACCATAGTCTCAAGCACTCCTATAGTATCAACTAGTCCAATAAGTCTGGAATTTTCAAGAATTTGAATTTTTTGGACTATTTTTCCTGGTTCTATCAATATTTGTCTATCCTGGACCCTGATCAGAACATCACTGACAGTAGCTGGGCAACATCTGTTTCTTCTGATTAGATGAGGCTGTGGTTGTCTATACTGTTAGTCCTGCAGACTAGTCTCTTGTAAATGTCTTTGGTTTTCTTTTTACTGTTTGCTCTGAACGAGAAGAAGTCAAAGTTGTATCTTAGATGTCTGCTTTCAAGTTTTCAAGACTTATGAGACTACCCACCAAACTAGGATATTGAACATAAACTTTACGAACTATATTGTGCCAATTGATCATATTGACCCATGAGACTCTGGCCTACGTCTTCAAGGCCAGAAACCCAATACTGCTAGGTGTTTCATTGTCTAAGAAATAGCCATAACTGTATCCCTGTGTGTTTTCTTATTCATTGGAACATGTGCATATACATAAGTTGTAGATAGGTACCTTTGAGTCTTTTACCACTCATAATGACTCCATGTACAACAAAACACTGCCTGATCCAACTCTATCCTTACAATTGTTGTTATCCCTGTGCCCATTGTTGCAGCCACTGTATCATTCAATCTTGTTGAGGGTCTTCCTCATTTTCACTGACCGTCTACTTTACCAAGCATGATACCCTTCTCCAGGGACTGCTCCCTCCTGACAACATGTGCAAAGGATGAGAGACAGAGTCTCACCATCCTCGCTCCTAAGGACCATTCTGGCTGCACTTCTTTCAAGACAGATTTGTTTGTTCTTCTGGAAGTGCACACTGTTCTCAATATCCTTTGCTAAAACCTGGATTCAAATGCACTAGTTCTTTTTCACTCTTTGTTTTGTTAGCTGCCACCCAACCTCAATTCACAGTAACCCCCGTGTTTGTCAGAGTAGAACTTTGCTAATGTAGTTGAAAATGGCTGATCTTTCAGAAGCAGATCACCAGTCCTTTCTTCTAAGGCTCCTTTGGGTAGACTCATACTTTCCACCTTTCCATTGTTAGCCAAGGATGTTAACCATGTGCACACTCAGGGCTAAACACCTGTTAAGGTGGTGTGAAAAATAAATAAAAAGAAATCCAAGGTACAACACTGGAAATAGGGAAATAGAGGTGACATACATAAAACATAACAACATTATAACAAAAAAGAACTAAATAATATAGACACGGGTCTTTCATATGAAGGGAAGGTTAGGTGATATGAACAAATAAAAAATGGCTCTATAGTTTTAAAAATAGGATTAAATATTAAGATCTCCTCAAAGAAAGCTAACCATCCAACACATCAAAAAAAGTGCATAAAGACACAGCAAGTAAAAACAACAATGAAAAAGATGAAAAAAAATACTTATATAAAAATGACTCAACATAGAAAATTAAGAGAAACAGAAACTGTTGACATAACACAAAAAAGGCCTCAAAATGGCAGCATTACATTCATATCTATCAATCATTATACTGCTGATAATAAACAAGAATTATTTTATGTCAACTGAGGAAGAACACACATTAGAGAAGTCAGCATCACTAGACCAAACCAAAAGCAAAGATATTTTCCAAATACAGCTAAACTCTTCGAGGGGCAGAGCAGCAGGAATATGGATCTGGGCACCATGGGTTCAGGGGACATCTAGATGAATGGGCATAACAAAGTCCATCAAGGAAAACTTCTGCATTGCTCTTTGGTGAGTGGTATCTGGCATCTTAAAAGCTAGCAACAGGCATCAAAGAATCATCAATTGGTATGAACACACCTGGAGCAAAAGAAAATGAAGAACATCAAAGATGTAAGGAAGGTTTGAACTCAAAAGATAGAAAGGGCCACATCAACCAGGCACTACATCAGCATGAGACCAGAACTAGATGGTGCCTGGCTACCATCAGTGACTTTCCTGACAGGAAACACAACAGAGAGTCCCTGATGCAATGGGAGACAAGTGGGGTACAGAACTGAATTTCCAGTCCATAAGGACCAGATTGATGGTCTGATGGAGATTGTAGGGACCCTAGAAGACATGACCCCCAGTCTCTCTGTTAGCCCAGAACTCAAACCATTCCCAAAGACAACTCTTCAGGGAAAGATTAGACTGGACTGTAAGATCAAATGGTCCTTCTTGGCACAGGTAGATAGATGAGACTAAATAGGCAGCTTCGGTCTAGAGGTGAGATGAGAAGGATGGAACAGAACAGCAGCTGGTTGAACGGATATGGGAAATACAGGGCCAAGAGGAGGAGTGTGCTGTCACAGTGTGGGAAGGGCAACCAGGGTCACATGACAACGAGTGCATACGTTTTTGCATGAAACTGGTTTGAATAGTAATTTCACTTAAAGCACAATAAGAGTAAATAAAAAATAAAAATAAATGTCATCTGTTATTATCGCACTAGTTTTTGTCTGTATGTTTATTTCCCCCTTTATTTGATTAGCATCTTGCTGTAAGCATCTTTGAACCCTTTCAAGGAAGAGTTAGAGAACAAATCAACTTAATAAATGAACTACTGAAATATAACTTTTAGAGGACAGACAATCTAACAGCTATTCTCCTTGAGCCACAATGATGGGCAAGGAATTTACTGTAGCATTGTTTGAGAAAGAAAACAGCTGGAAATGATCTACACTTCTACACTCGGGATATTGGCTGAGTGAATTTCAGTGTGGCCATAAAGCAGAATATATTCAGTCTACTAAAAAATGGGGCTAAGTTGTATGCATTGACATGGAAAGATGGTCAAGACATGCTGTTTGTAAGACGAACACTGGATGAACGTTGCATAGAATACGGCCTTGTTTGTGCTTCCAAACACACACATGTGCACACTCTGCAGTCATGACCCACATTCAGCCATTGAGAAAATGGAGATTCCAAAGCCTAAGTTCGTGCAGCTAACAGTGGCTACCTGTGATATATCTGATGCACTCCCCTGCTCACCTTCTTCAATAGTACTTGCACAGAGGGGCAGTGGAGATCAGAAAACAGTTCTAAGGACTGATCTTGCTAACAGACAAGAGAAACTAAAGAGGCCCAAAACACTGACATTGAGTACAACCTGGAAGCTGGACTGGCAGCTTTTTTAGGCAGTTTTCATGTCCTGCTTGATCTCTCTCTCTTTCTGAACTATGGCGGGAGTGACATGTTCTAAAAAGTTGCCATTCTCCTGAACCACATGGAAACTCTTTAGAAATCCAAGGGAGAAAATCTAAGAGAGATCTTTGGATGAGGAGTTAGAGACAAAAGATGAGTTCCATGGGCCAGTGCTGATGAGACCACTCCCTTCCCCAAGTGTTCCCTGCTCTTCCCTTTATCCTTGAGCCTCTAAAACCAAGATCAAACCTGTTTCCTTGAGTTGATTCCAACTAATGGTGACCCCATGTGCTACAGAGTAGAACTGCTTCATAGGGCTGTTTTGGTTGTAACCTCTGAGGCAGAAGATCACCAGGCTTTTGTCTCCTTTGCTGCTGGGTCCAAACTGCCAATCGTAAGGTTAAGTGGACATTCACAAACCACATGCACTACCCAGGGACACCTTTAGCTTCTACTTCAGCCAAATCAATACATAAAACTCCTTTGGTTTGATTTTCCTTGAAAACACTGTTGCTTCTAAATCCATGACAATTCTAAAGGACCCAAATGAAGTCAAAAGGACATGAGGTGGCCTCAAAACAACACATGTGCCAGAGGGCCATCCATTCATATTCTCTTGATCTTAGCATATCCTCCATGTAGGAAATTCTTTGTTGCCATGAGGTCTTGGTTTTCAGTGCTTTGAAGGGCTTGTGTTATTTTTCCTTTCAAGATGGATCACCCACATGACTGGCAAACCATAGCAGCCTTTGGCTGGAAGCTCAGCAAAGCTATGGGCCATGGGCTCAGTTCCTCTCCATGCCAGCCTCTCCCTCTGCTGCCCTGGCTTTCTCAAGCTATGGTGGCTGGGTCCCAGTGGAATCAGGAGGAAGCGGTATCACCCTGTATTACTCAGCCTCAGAAGGCACAGGGTCACTCCCACTATAGACATAAGCCCATACTCAAAAGAAGAGCATATGGACACGCACCACCCCTCTCTCAGTGTGAAAACTGGTGTCCTCTTATTGTAGGAAGAATATTCGGATTGAAAATACATTTATGGTCATCTACAGACAACACAATCTACTATAGAGGGAATTTCCCTGGAATTTCTGTGCTCGTCTTTTTCAACTTCTCCTTATTGCTTTATTTTAAATGTCATTTTGGTAAATCGCTGTAGCAGACTGATTACAATATGGGCCAGATTCTGCACCCCTCTCTATAGTCACATTCCATATCGTGTGACTTTATCTCTCCTGCCTTAGCATCTATTTCCTACCCCTAGAGTCTGTATTGGCCTTGTTGCTTGCTTTGACCAATGGGACCAAAGTGATGATGTGCTAGTAACAGAGGCATATTAGGCCTCAAGAGGCCATGCACACATCCACTGACTGTCTTGGACCCCCTACCTCTGCCATTAGAAGAAGGTCCACTCGCCTTTAGAAAAATTTAAGTCCACAAGGAACAAAGTTCAGGTATCACAGCCAAGGGCATCCTGGACCAGCTTACAACTAGCTAACCTCCAAAATTATGATCCAGCCCAGCCAAGATGAACACAGATGCTGACCCAACCCCAAACTGACTATACACACATGAGTGAGCCCAGCCAAGGTCAGGTAGCCAGTCCGTAGACAAGGGAACCATGACAAATATTTATTGTTTAAATCCACTGAGTTTTGGGGTAGTTTCTGATACTGTTAGGTCCCTGAAAGGTGCAGCTTGCACTTGACTGTTAACCTCAAGGTTGGTGATTTAAACCCACCCAGCAGCACTTCATAAAAAAAGTCCTGATGATTTGCATCCCTAAAAATTACAAAGTGAATTTACATAAATAGTGGTGGAATAATTTGAAAAGGGGTGGTGTCACATATTGAATTATGGCCTCCGAAAAATGCATGTACTGATTTGGCTGGGCCATGATTCCCTGCATTATGTGGTTCTCCTCCGTGTTGTGATTGTAATTTTATATTAAAGAGGCTTAGGGTCAGATTATAACACCCTTTCTAAGGTCATACCTCTAATCCAATGTAAAGGGAGTTTCTCTGGGTTATAGCCTGAACCACCTTTTACCTTATAAAGAGACAAGGAGAAAGTTTTGGACCTCATAGCATCAAGAAAATAGCACCAGGAGCAGAGTATGACCTTGAGACATGAGGTTCCTGCGTTGAGACAATTCCAGGCCAACGTAAGAGAGATACAACACAAGGATTTTCCTCCAGAGCCCACAGAGAGAGGAAGCATTCACCTGAAGCCTGAATTCGGACCTGTAGCCTACTGGACTGTGATAGTATAGACTTCTCTTTCCTAAAGCCATCCACTTTGGGTATTTGTCTTACAGCAGCACTAGATGACTAAGACAGGTAGTAACAAAGGTTACACAAAATGAAGAATATAATCGACCTCACTAAATGGAACATTTGGAAATTATTGCATTGATGAAAATTTTAGTAGATATATTTCAACCATAATTTATAAGAAAGGAAGAAGAAAGATTATGGCCACGGAAACCCTATGGAGCAATTCCAGTGTGTAACACATGGAGTTACCCCATAAGCTGCAATCAACTTGATGGCAAACAGTTTGATTTTTTAATTTTCGTTCTTGGCTTGGCTATTATTAGCTAAATGCTACAAAAATGTATCACTGGATTTTGTTGCTTTCATCCCACTGACAGTCATTATCTTTTACTGAAAAACTACAATCCATTTATATGTAGTGTGACAGCTAATATACTCGACTTTAAACTTTTGATATTACTTCTAACTTATTAGTTATTTCTATTTGCTTCTTGTTTTCATCTGTTCCTGCTCCTATACAATTCATATTTGCTTCTTTTAGTCTGTAGTTGACCTTACCTTTCCAAATGTTCATAAATATTTTCTCTACTGTTCAAGATGCCAGCTTTGGCTCCCCCCAAAATGCTTCCGTTGATCCTCTGCATGTCTCCTTTTCTCCAGTCAGACAATGCCTTTGGAGGTCATTCAGCACCTCCCTTTAACCACCCACTGAATTTGGTGACAACTGTTGTCATTAGTACTATTAGATATTCCTGTTTTGATAAAAAAGAAAAAAATACAGCTCCATGTTTCTGCTCTACCTATTGAGATCAACCTCTTTCTCTGGACTTAGTAAAAAATATGAAAGTTTCCAGAATCAACATTCCTTTAGACTCTCAGTTGCAGGTAACAGAAATCCAAATCAAACAAGCTTATACTAAAAGGCCATTGAATAATATACCCTGAAAATTAGAACAGATGACCTTGGCTTCAGGCTGAGCTAGATCCAGGTTGAGATCATATCATCAGGACTCTCTGTGTTTCTCTCTTGTCATTTTTCAGTTAGGCTTCACTTAATTATTTAACAAACTTTATCTAGATTAACACAAGGTGATAGTTCACAGACCCAAACCAGTGTCCTACATAGAGCCAACTAAGAGAAAGTATCATCCCCAAAGCCTCTGAGAAATGATTTGTGGATAACTATATTTGCCTCCTTTCTTATGCTGTGCCCATTCCTGGACCAGTCAACATGTCAGAAGATCAAGCCCTCTGACTGGATAAGCCTGAGGTGAATGAACACTGCAAATCATGTAACTAAACAAGATCAGTCTGAAAGGGGGATAAGGTGGATCACCAAAAGGAAGGATGCTGACTTCTCCACTGTTACCATAGGTCAAAAATTAGAATTCAGGGATTCCCAAAGAGGTTCTGAGAAAGTTACCCCCTCGATGAGGATCAGGAAAAGAAGACTTCTATTCCCTGGGTGCTTCCATTAGCTCTTCTCTGCCCAGTTCTTTTTGCTGAAGAACTACAGCTATTCCCTACTTCCAAAAGGTCAGCTGAGTGGACTGTGTATTTGTTTGCTGGTTTTCATGATGTATTAGAGATGTGAGCTCTGGATTCCTTAGTGGGGCTGCCAGATAAAGAATCACGTGGTACAAATTTACTCTCAGGTCTCACACTCATGATGAGTACGATCATGGCTTTATAAATCTTGTATCAAGAAACAGTCATCTTTCAGCAATCCTGGCTGAAATCTCACATGGTGTATTGTTTTCTCAGCCTGTCACTACACCTCCAATTTAACGCCCAAATCCTCCTGAGTTCATGAGAACCTCAACAATATGTCTTCCTTGGCTTATCTTTGTACTTCATACCAGCCATTCTGGAGACACAAGGTGGGCAAATACTGCATTTATCCCATTCATTGTAAGGGCTGCCATTCACCATGTATAGTGAGACATTTTTCCAAGCTGAAGAAATAGAAATACATCCATTTTGCTGCATAATCAAGGAAGAAAATGAAACACCTCCTCCAAGACCTATAAATGTATAGAACCAAATAGTACACCCACCATGTGCTCACATTGCGTAACCGAGTCTAGTCCCTTTTTGTCTGAAGAGTTAACCTCAGTAGTGTTGTCTAGACAGGGGCAGCAGCAGGATGACGGCTATGCTCCCAGGGAATCCCTTGGGCTGTAGGACCATCAGTTTTCTTTTAGTAGAGATCTTGAGCTGCACCCCTCTTTGTCTCATGTTGCCACGGGGACTCAACATTGTGTGCCTCATCACGGCTGTCTTTGATGGTGGCCAGGCACCATGTGGTTCTTCTGGTCACATGTTGATATAGTCTCCCATTAAATGGGTCCCTCTGTCCACTGGGCTCTTTTTCCCTTGTGTCTTTGGTGTTCTTGGTGATTATCTGTTCCGGCTGAGTTGGGAACATTTGGTGTATCTCATACAGTAGCTTGCTGGCTTTTAAGACCCCAACGTCACTCACCAATATGGGGTGCAGAAGACTCTCTTACCAATAGGCTAAATACATCAGTTGACTTTGATGTCCCCCGCGATCATGGTCCCCAGACCCCACACCTGCTACTCTATCCTTCCAATTTTGGGTTGAGATTAGAAGAGCTTTCAGTTTATGGCAAAGTCCAGTTAAGATGATCTACTTTCTACTGTGTGCTGTCGCTGCTTTCACCTAACAAAGTTTCTACCAGCTATCTAATCTATGATCAAGGCTTTCCCCTTCCCTTGCCCTTGTAACTGTCAGTCTTGTCTTCTGTACATAAGTCTATCTTTAAGTCCCTGTACCATGGGTCTCATACAACATTTGTCCTTTGGCCGCTGACTAATTTCACTCAGCATAATATCTTCCAGTTGAAACCAGGTTAAGAGATGTTTCCTGCAATCATCATTGTTCTTTATCATTGCATGGTGTTCCATTGAGTATATATACCATAGTTTACCTATCCATTCCTCTGTTGTTGGGCATCTGGGTTGATTCTATCATTTTGCTATTGAGGACTGTGCTGCCATAAACATTCGTGTGCATGTATCAGTTGGTTTGAATGACCTTGATTCTATAGGATATATTCCAAGCAGTGGAACTACTGAGTCAAACGGTCTATCTATATCCATTATTTTAAGGTAGTGCCAGATTGCTTTCCAAAGAGGTTGGACCATTTTTCAATCCCGCCAACAGTGTAGGAGAGTTCAAATCTCTCCACAGCCTCTCCAGCATTTAGTGTTTTGCATTTTTTGGATCATGACCAACCTTGTTGGGGTGAGATGGTATCTCATTGTCATTTTGATTTGAATTTCTTTAATAGTTAATGATCATCAGTATGTCCACATGTGTTTTTTGGCTGCCTGGATGCCCTCTTTAGAGAAGTGTCTGTCTATCTCCTTTGCCCATCACTTAATTGGATGATTTATCTTTTTCTTATTGATATTTTGTAGTACCTTATAGAGTATGGAAATCAGGCATTGGTCTGAAATAGTGTTGCCAAATATTTTTACCCATTCTGTAGGTGGCCTTTTAATTCTATTAATAAAGTCTTTGGATGAGCAAATGTGATTGATTCTTAGTAGTTCCCATCTATCTATTTTCTTATCTGTTGTTTGTGGTTTGACAGATTTTGAAGTCTGTCTATGTTGTGCATTAAACCTTTCATTGTTGTTCGCAATTTTTATTGGATGAGCTTTATCATTTTAGATTTGATATTTAGGTCTTTTATCCTGTTTGAGTTAGTTTTTGTGTAAGGTGTAAGATATGGGTCGTGTGCCAGTGTAGTGCAGATGGACATCCAATTTTGCCAGCGCCATTTGTTGAGGAGATTGTTTTTACCTCAGTTTAATGTCTTAGGGCTTTTGTCGAATATCAACTGTTCATAGGCAGATGATGTCAGCTCTGGGGTCTCGATTCTGTTCCACTGATCTATCTGTCTGTTTTTGTACCAGTACCAGGATGTTTTGACTTCTGTGATAGTTTAATAGGTTCTAAGGTCGGGTAATGAGAGGCCTCCCAGTGTGTTCTTCTTCTTTAGTAATGCTTTACTTATCTGGGACTTCTTTTATTTCCAGACAAATTTGATAATTTGTTCCTCCATCTCATTAAAAAGTGTCACTGGAACTTCTATTGGGATTGCATTATATAAGTAGATTACTTTAAGTAAAATAGACATTTTCACAATGTTAAGTCTTCCTGTCCATGACCAGGGTAGGTTTCTCCATTTACGTAACTCTCTCTTAGTTTCTTGTAGTACAAGTTTGTAGTTCTCTTTGTGAAGGCCTGTTATTTCTCCAGTTAGATTTATTTCTAGGTACTTTATCTTCTTAGGGGATATAGTAAATGGTATTGACTTGGTGATTTCTTCCTTAATAATCTCGTTGTTGGTATAAAGGAATCCTACTGATTTACTTATGTTTATCTTGTATCCTGAGTCTTTGCCGAACTCCTCTATCAGCTTGAGTAGTTTACTTATGGATTCTTTGGGATTCTCTGCATATACAATCATATCGTCTGCAAATAGGGAGATTTTTAGTTCTTCTGTGCTAATACAGATGCCCTTTATTTCTTGGTCTTGTCTCATTGCTCTGGCTAGAACTTCTAGAACAATGTTGAATAGGAGAGGTGAGAGTAGACATCCTTGTCTAGTTCCTGTTCTTAAGGGAACCTGTTTCAGTCTCTCTCCATTCAGGATGATGGAGGCAGTTGGCTTTGTAGAAATGGCCCTTACTGCATTGAGAAATTGGCCATCTATTCCAACTTGGCTGATATTTTTTAGCATGAATGGGTGTTGAACTTCATCAAATGCCTTTTCTGCATCAATAGACAAGATCAGGTGATTCTTGTCTTTTGTGGTATTTATGTGCTTGATCACATTAGTTGTTTTTCTGATGTTGAACCTGCCTTGTATCCCGGGTATCAATCCAACTTGGGCAGGATGCATTAATTTTTTGATATGTTGTTGTATTCTATTGGCAAGAATTTTGTTGAAGACTTTTGCATCTAGATTCATGAGTGATATTGGTCTGTAATTCTCCTTTTTTGTTGAGTCTTTTTCCGGTTTTGGTATCTGGGTTATGCTGGCTTCATGGAATAAATTTGGGAGTATTCCATCCCTGTCCATACTACGAAATAGTATCAGTAGTATTGGAGATAACTCTTCTCTGAAAGCTTGGTAGAATTCTGCTGTGAAGCCATCTGGGCCCGGGGTTTTTTGGTTGGCATTTTTCTGATGATTTTTTCTATCTCTTCCTTTGTGATGGGTTTATAAAGTTGTTCTGCTTCATCTTGTGATAATTTTGGTAGGTGATATGAATCAAGGAATATGTCCATTTCCTCTAGGTTTTCAAATTTGTTAGAATACAGTCTTTCATAGTATTCAGTTATGATATTTTTTATTTCTGCTGGATCTGTTGTGACAACTCCCCTCTCATTTCTTATTTGGGTTATTTGTTTCCTTTCCTGTTTTTCTTTAGTAAATTTAGTCAATGGTTTGTCAATTTTGCTGATCTTTTCAAAAAACCAGCTTTTGGTCTTTTCAATTTTTTCAATTTTTCTTCTGTTTTCTAATTCATTTAGTTCTGCTCTGATGCTTATGTTCTGTTTTATTCTCATGCCTGAGGGGCTCCTCTGTTGTTCTCTCTCTACTTCTTCAAAGTGTAGGGTCAATTATTTGATTCGGTTTCTTTCTTCCTTCCAGATGTGTGCATTTATGGAGATAAACTGACCTCTGTGCACTGTTTTGGCTATATCCCATAGGTTCTGGTAGGAAGTATTTTTGTTCTCATTGGAATCCATAAATTTCTTTATTTCATCCTTGATTTCTTCTATAACCCATGGTTTTTTGAGCAAGGTGTTGTTCAGTTTCCATGAGTTCCACTTTCTATTTACATTTTTTCTTCTATTCAATTAGGTTTTTATGGCTTTATGATCTGAGAAGCCACTTTGCATTAATTCAATGGTATGGATTCTGTTGAGAATTGCTTTATGTCCTAACACATGGTCTATTCTAGAGAATGTTCCATATGCACTGGAGAAGAAGGTGTAGTTATCTGCTGATGGGTAGAAAGTTCTGTATATGTCGATTAGGTCTAGATGGTTAATTGTGGCAATAAGGTCTTCTGTATCTTTATTGAACCTTTTTCTAGAGGATCTGTCAAATATTCAGAGTGGAGTGTTGAAATCTCCTACTACTATTGCAGAGTGATCTATCTCCTTTTTGAGTGTAGTCAGTGTTTCTTTGACAAATTTAGGTACTCTAATATTAGGTACATAAGTATTTAATATTGTTAAGTCCTGCTTGTCTATTGAACCTTTCAGTAATAAATAGTGTTCATCCTTGTCCACGATAGTGAATTTTACATTAAAATTGATTTTATCTAAGATTAGAATTGCCACACATGCTCTTCTTTGTTCATTGTTGGCTTGATATACATTCTTCCATCCTTTCATTTCACTTTTTTCATATCTTTAGGTCTAAGGTGAGTTTCTTGTAGGCAACATAGAGATGGGTCATGTCTTTTGATCCAAGATGTCACTCGATGTCTCTTTACTGGAACATTCACATCATTCACATTAAATGTAATTATTGATAGGTATGTGTTCACTGCTGCCATTGTGATATGTTTATTTTTGTGTTGATGTTTTCTCTGTTGTTCTTTTAATCTGTTCTGTGACCTTCTTCTTTGTGAGTTGATTTTTCACCTTTCTCAGGCTTGGTGTTGTGGTTGTTGAGACTCCCGTATTACATTTCTTGATATGAGCTGTTACTTGTCGATTGTGCTTTACAGATGCCCCTATGATCCCGCTTAATAAACTATATAAAAACCCAATTTTCATTGCTACCAGTCTTGTCAACTTCCTCTCCATCTTGAAGGACTATAATGACTATAGTACATCCTTCTTTTTAATATGATGATATGATAGTTTACATGAAATGATCACTAGATCGTTTCCTTCACTATTATAGCTTTGATTGTGTTTGGAGCCTTCCCAAACTGTGTAGGATTCTGGATAATGTGTTCTTCTAAAATATGGAGTTAGCAGTTTTGTTCTTTGAAGCCAAGAGATTCTTTCGGTATTTCTTGTAGTTTTGGTTTGGTTTTTAACAAAACTCTGAGTTTCTGTTTATCTGTGAATGTCTTCATTTCATTTTCATATTAAAAGATAGTTTTGCAGGCTATATAATTTTTGGTTGGAAGTTCTTCTCCTTCAAGGCTTTGAATGTGTCATGTCACTGTCTCCATGCCAGCATCGTTTCTGCAGAGAAATCTGATGAAAGCCTACAGGGTTAACCTCTGAATGTTAGGTTCGCTTTGAGTCTTGCTGCCTTTAAGAGTGTCTGCTTATGTTCCATTTTGTTGAGCTTCATTATAATATGTCTTGGAGGCTTTCTATTGAGATCTATTTTGAGCGGTGTTCGATACATGTCTTGGATATCTGTATCCCCTTCTTTCATAATTTCTGGGAAGTTTTCTGTCAGCAGCTCAGCCACAATACTCTGTGTTCTCAGGTGTCTCGCCCTGTTCAGGAACTCCAGTTAATGGTAGATTGTTCTTAATAGAGTCCCACATGCTTCTTAACGCTTCTTCATTTTCCTTGTTTCTTTTTTCTCATTTCTCCTCATAGATGTTGGAATCAGTAGCTCTGTCTTCCAAATCAGAAATTCTGTTTTCCATTTGTTCCATTCTGTTTTCTTGACTTTGAATTGAAGTTTGTATGCCTTTGATCTTGTTTCTGATCTGTTGGATTTCAGAGTACTGATATTCCATCAGATCAAACAGCTTGCTTAGTTTTTCGTTTTCCTCTGCTGCATTTCGTGTAAGGCCTAGTAGGGCTCTCTATATAATCCTTTTGTATTCACCTTCTGATAGTTTCATAAAAGCTTCTTTGTCTGGGAAGTTCTGAGGTGGTTTCTTTCGGAGGCCTTCTGATGCCACTGTTGACTTCCGGGTTACCGCCCTCTCCAATGTTTGCTGTCTTTTAGGCATCATGTAGGTCAGTAGAGGCTGGAAGAGATGCAGTAACAATGTACCACCGTTGTTTCTCTAGACTGTCTTAAGATGAGAAGTAAAAAGTACTTGGCACCTTCCAAAGTCAGTCAGGTTTTCAGGTATATATGTCCCTCTTCCCAGATGGCAAAGTAAGCACCTCTATATTGAGCACCCGATATTATAAACTAGCTCAAAATACAGAAAAGCTACTGGCCTGCTGGCCTGTGCTGTCAGGCCCCAGCTGTAGGCAATATTGTGTATAGCTCTGCTTTTCTGTTGGAAAAGCAACCTCTTCTTGTTAGGAACTGCCTCACAGCCCAGGAACTAGGTCCACCTGAGGCTTTCGTATGGATGACTCCCCCTGCCAGCAAAACAAGATGGCATCCCAAGTAAGCTTGCCAGACTGCCATGACCAGGCTCCTGGTGGATAGAGAGGCCATGAGTGCCAAAATGCCCAGAGTCCACAGCCTCTGCCGCTGCACCCGAGCCCCAGGCGACACTGTGCAAAACATCACCTCCCTGCTAGAAAAGCACTCTCCTCCCAGCAGGAGCCACCTCCAAGCTTAAGAACCAAGTTCGGCCAGGCATTTGCCTGGGCTTCGCCGTTTCCCAATAGGCCTGAGGAGCCGAGGTGTATAGATTCCAAAGTCAGGCTCTCAGAACCTGGCAATTACGATTGCCAGTCCCACCAGCAGTGCGTCTGAGACCAGCAGCTAGTCAACTTCCAGTTCTTCCTGCTGGCCAAGACAGAGGAAAAAGAAAAATCGAAACGGTGAGTTATTTTCGGTCTGTGCAAGCCTGTGCTCGCCGAGAGCGGGGTGAGTGAAAAAGAGGAGGTTTTGCGTTCAGTGATATGAAGTCCAAATTAACAGCCCTATGCTGCATCCCAGGTGTCCAGAAGGCTCTGTTTAACTATCATATCATGCTTTGGTTTCCAGAGGGATTTAGGGAGACAAGCGTTTAGTCTGTCACCTTAACTCCACCCCAATCTCGTATTTTTCTTTTGCAAGTTTAGCCAATGGTTTATACTTTTGTTGATGTTTTATAAAAAAGCCAGCTTTTTTTTTTTTTCAATGCATTGCATTCTCTAATTTGTTTAATTCTTTTCTAATTTTTATTATCTGTTTTCTTCTGGTACCCGAGGGTTTTTTTTTTTTCTCCCTACTTGTTCAAGCTGTAGGGTTAATTCTTTAGTATGGACCCTTTCTTCATTCCAGACGTCTACATTTCTAGAGACAAACTGACCTCTGAGCACCATTTTTACTGTATCCCATAGGTTCTGGTAGGGTGTGTTTTCATTCTCGTTTGATTCCATCAATTTCTGTGTTTCATCCTTGCCTTCTTCTATAGCCCATGCATTTTTGAGCAAGGTGCTGTTCAGCTTCCATGAGTTTGAATTTGAACCCATGTCTTCTCTGACGCTGATTTCAACTTTCATGGCTTTCTGATCTGAGAAGATGCTTTGAAAAATTCAGTGATTTGGATTTTGTTGAGACTCATTTTATGGACAAATGGGTGGTCTATTTTTGAGAATGTTCTGTGTGCACTATTAAAGAAGTGTACTTATCTGTTGTTAAGTAAAAGATTCTGTACATGTCAGTGAGGGTTAGTTGGCTGATTGTTGCATAAGATCTGTGCCTTTACTGAACGTTTTTCTGGATGATCCGTTCATTACTGAAAGTGGAGTGTTGAAGTCTCGTATTATTTTGGAGTGATCTATCTCATTTTTCAATGTTGCCAGCATTTGTTCAATGTATTTAGATACTCTGTTATTGGGTGCATACATATTTAATATTGTTATAATCTCCTTATGTATTGAACCTTTCGTCAATAATTACTGAACATTGTCATCCATTATGGTAGATTTTACTTTAAAATCTAGTTTATCTGAGGTTAGTATTGCCACTCCTGCTCTTCTTTGTATGTTGGAAGTTTGGTATATATTTTTCCCTCCTTTGATTTTTGGTTTGTCCATATCTTTGAGTCTACACTTTGTTTCTTGTAAGGAGAATAAAGATAGATCAATGTTTTTTGATCTATCCTGGTACTTTCTCTCTCTTTATTGGAGTATTCAATCCATTTACACTCAGTGTAATTACTGATACATGTGTATTCAGCGTTGTCATTTAAGCCAAGGTGCCTTTATTTTTGTGTTGTTGATGTTTTCTTTGTTACACTTAATATTCTATTGTGGGTCTTTTTACTTATGGTTCTCTTTTCATCCTTTTCAATGTTGATTTTGTGTCTGTTGAGACAGTGTATTATGTTTCTTCGTTTGATGTGTAGTATTGTTAGTTTGCTTTGTTGCTACCCCTTGATTCCCACTTAATGCTCTATGTTTAAACCAATCCTAAAGTTCTGTATATCTCCTTAACTTCTTCTCCATCTCAAAGTGCTATCACTACTGTAATATATCACATTTATAGTGTGATGATGTCATAGTTTACATGTTGAGACTGGAGGAAGTTTGAAAAGAATGGTGTATCTTGATTGGAAGACTGTTCAAAACTTCTGGGAAGAAACATCACACTACTAGGAGAAAAGACCAAGAGGAATGATTCACTCCTTATCTAAGGAAACAGTTGCAACAGCCACACCAGCTGAAAGATCTCCTCTCTCTCTTCTTTTTCCTTCTTTGTGCCTTTTCCTATTCCAGCACCTCCATTTAAACAATCTTTGGTGTATCCTCCGTCTCTAATTTTCCCTCTTTCTCATGGACCCTCCCACCAAATAAACCAGTAGAAGCACAGAAAGATCCAACCTTACTCTACCCTTAACAATCTAGATTCTTCAAACCAAACCAAACCCATTGCCCGAGTTCATTCCAACTGATAGAGAGCCTACAGGACACAGTAGAACTGCCACATAGCAATACCAACCCTCCAATCCTTACAGAAGCAGACTGTCACAGCTTTCTCTCACAGAACAGTGGGTTGATTGGAACTGCTGATCTTTCTGTGAGTGGCTGAGTACTTGAACCACCGCATCATCAAGGCTTCTCAGGTGGGGTTAAAATGGTAAGGAATTTCACATAAATGTTCTTTCTTGACTCACTCTAGTGGTTTCAAAACCTAGCTGACTGGGAATTAGATCCTGTTTGGGCAAGTCACACATTAATGATTAAAAGCTCTCTTCTCCCATAGGTCTAAGTCATCACTTCAGGGTGAGCCAGACCCTGCATATAGTGGAGTGAGTACAAGGAAAATACTACACAAATAATAAAACTAAGGAGTCCCTACTTTGTGCCTGGCAGGAACTATAAACAATGATTTTACATGAATTAATGCTTGTCAACATCAATGAAATTAGGTAATCTGGGAAAGATCACACAAGAAATAGAGGTAGGATGGGACCAGGAGGTAGTTAAATGAACACAAAAAACACAATGTAGAAAAGAGAAGTGTGCTGTCACAGTGTGGGGAGAGCAGTAGTTACACAGCGGTGTGTGTGCACAAGGTTTTGTATGACAAATCAGTTTGCATTGTAAACTTTCTTGTAAAGCACAATAAAACATTACAGAAGAAATAACAACTGTTTTCAGCCTGTTGATCTAGATGTCTCCTGAAAACATGATCTCAGACATCTGCCCCTGTCACTCTCTCCCTGAAACAGTTTGGTTGTATTTAAGAAACTTCTCAGCTTTCTGTGTAGTCCTAGTATGCTGAATTCTCTACTGTGTGTGGTCCCTCCCTTCACGTAAAACGTTTTTTGTCTACTATCTAATTAGTGAGTACCTCTCTCCCTCCCTACTTCCCCACCTGCTTAACCATCAGACAGTATATTCTTCTGGGTTTAACGCTTTCATTAATTCCATGTAATAGTCATCTTATGCAATATTAGGCCTTTTGCAACTTCCTAATTTCAGTCAGCATAATGCCTTCCAGATTCCTCCATGTTATGAGATGTTTCCCCAAATTCCTTGTTGCTCTTTACCATTGCATTGAGTTCCACTGTGTGAATATACCATAGTCTAACTCTCCATCCATTATTTGATGGGATACTTAATGGAGCACATTTTTGTTACGGTGGACAGGACTGCAATCAACATTGCTGTGCCTGTATCTATTCAGGTGATATCTCTTATTGTCCAGTACATAGTCCAAGAAGGGTGATTACTGGATTGTATGGTATATCTATCTAGCGTTTAAGAAAGTGCCCAGTCAAATTCCAAAGTGGTTGTAACTTCTTACGTTCCCTACAGCAGGGTATAAGTATTCTAGTCTTGCCATAGACTCTCCAACATTTGTCATTTTGTGTTTTTTGGATTAATGCCATCCTCCTTGGGGTGAAATGGTATCTCACTGTAGTTTTCATTCACATTTCTGTAACAGCTGTTGATCAGGAGCATTTCCTCAGGTATCTGTTAGCTGCCTGGATATTTTATTGAGTAAATTGCCTGTTCATATCCTTTGCCCATTTTTCAGCCGGGATAGGGTCGCCATGAGTCAGATCCCACTCAACGGCACTTGGCTTTTGGATGTGTATATTTTTGTTGTTGAGGTTTTGCAGTATCTTAGAGATGTGGGAAATTAGGCCCTGGTTGGACTTATCATGGCCAAATTATTTTCCCGGTCTTCAGGTTGTCTTCTCACTCTTTGGGTGAAGTCTCTGTATGGGCATAAGTGTTTGACTTTTGGGAGCTTCCCACAATCCAGTTTCTCTTCTGCAGTCTGTGCATTGTTAGTAATGTTTTGCATTCTGTTTATGGGACGGGCATAAGTGTTTGACTTTTAGGAGCTTCCCACATTCCAGTTTCTCTTCTGCAGTCTGTGCATTCTTAGTAATCTTTTGTATTTTGTTTATGGGACGGGCATAAGTGTTTGACTTTTAGGAGCTTCCTGCAATCCAGTTTCTCTTCTGCAGTCTGTGCATTGTTAGTAATGTTTTGTATTTTGTTTATGTCATGTATTAGGCTTGCAATGTTGCCTCTATTTTTTTTCCATGACCTTTAAGGTTTTCAATTTGATATGCAGCTCATCCATCCGTTTTCAGTCCGTTGCTGTGCATGGTGTGAAATGTGGGTGGTGTTTCATTTTTTGGCAGATGGATATCCAGCTATAGCAACACCATTTCTTAAAGAGACTGCCTTTTCCCCAATTTTTGGACTTTGGGTCTTTGTGAAATTTCAGCTGCTCATAGGTGGAGGGTTTTATGTCTTGATTCTCAGTTCTCTTCCATTGGTCTATGTATTTGTTGTTGTACCAGTATCTGGCTGTTTTGACTACCATGACAGTGTAATTGGTTCTGAGTCAGTTAGTGTAAGGCCTGCCACTTCGTTTTTCTTCTTCAGTAATGTTTTACTTATCCAGGGCTTCTTCCACTTCAGAATAAAATTGGTGATTTGTTTCTCCATCTAATGAAAAACTGCCATTGGATGCTGTGTTGGGATTGTACTGTAGCCATAGATCACTTGGGGTAGAACAGAGACTTTCACAACGTTGAGTCTTCCTAGCCGTGAGAAAGGCAGGTTTCTCCATTTACACAGGTCTCTTTGGTCTTCGGTTTCTCGCTGTAGTGCCTCGTAGTTTTCTTTCTAGCGGTGTTTTATGTCGTTGTTTAGATTTATTTCTAAGCATTTCACCTTCTTGGCGCCTATTGTAAGTGGCATTGATTCGGTGGTCTCCTCTTTCACGTTTTCTTTGTCAGGGTAAAGGAATACAACTGATTATTGTGTGCTTATCTTCTGTCCTGAACTCTTCTACTAGTACCAGTACTTTGGATTTTCATTTTCTTCTTTTTGGTTTCCTGGGTGGATGATCATGTCATCTGCAAACAGTGATACTTTTGCTTTTTTATTACCAATTTAACGCCCTTTATTTCTTTTTCTAGCCTAATTGTTCTGGCAAAAACCTCCAGGACAGTGCTGAGTGACTGTGGTCACAAAGGGTATCCTTGTCTGGTTCTCATTCTCAAAGGTAATGCTTTCAAACTCTCTCCAATTAGGATGATGTCGCAACACAAATGGCTATTGGACTTTTTCAAATGTCTTTTCTCTATCAGTTCTTAAAGTGAAGCAGTTCTTGTCCTTTCCCTTACTTATGGGGTTGACTATACTGATTGTTTTTCTAGCAGTCATCCATCCCAAGGTCCCTAGTATGAATACCACTTGGTCATGGTGAATTATTTTTTCCTGTGTTGTTGCATTCTATTGGTTAGAATTTTGTTGAGAATTTTCACATCTAAGTTCATGATAGATATGGGTCTGTAGTTTTCCTTTTTAGTGGTGTCTATCAGTCGGTTCTGATTCGATGGCACTTGGCTTGCCTTACCTGGTTTTCGTATCAAGGCTATCAGCCTTTATAGAAGGGGTATGGGAGTTTGCCATGCTTTTCTATGCACTGTAATACCATTAGTAATAATGGGGTTAACTCTTCTCTGAACATTTGGTAGAATTTTGCAGTGAAGCTATCAGGGCCAGGGCTTTTATTGTTTGGGAGTTTTTAAAATACCATTTCAGTCTCTTCTTTCGCTGTGGGTTTATTTAGCTGTTCTACTTACGTTAGTGCCAGTTTAGGTGTGTAGTGTGTTTATAGCAATTCATCCATTTTCACTAGATTTTCAAATTCCTTAGAGCACCATTTCTCATACTATTCTGTTATGTTTTTTTGTTGGTTTAACTTCAGTTGTATCTGTTTTGATAGCACCCATTTCAATTCTTATTTGTTTTATTTACTTCCTCTTCTGTTTTCCTTTGGACTGTATGAACAACACTTTGTTGTTGTTGTTGTTGTTGTTATTTAATCTTTTCAACAAACTAGCTTTAAGTCCCTTGGTTTTATCAACTGACACAGAAAAGACATTGGACACAGTCCAACACCCATTCATGTTAAAATTTCTCAGCAAAATAGGAATAGAACTGAAATGCCTCAACATAATTAGGCATCAGCCAACATCATCTTGAATGGAGACAGACTGAGGGAATTCCCTCTGAGGACAGGAACCACACAAGGAGGCTCATTGTCACCACTTTATTCAACTTTGTGCTGGAGGTTCGAGCGAGACCAATCAAACAAGATGAAGAAATACAGGGCATCCACGTCAGAAAGAAGAAGTTAAAGTATCTCTATTTGCAGATGATGTGATCTTATACACAGAAAACCCTAATGGAGGAAAGCAAACCCAATGCCACTGAGTTGATTCCAACTCATGGTGACTCTATAGGACAGAGTAGAAGGGCTCCGCAGAGTTTCCAAGAACCACCTGGCAAGTTTGGACTGCCGACCTTTTTGGTTAGCAGAAGTAGCAAACAACCCTAAAGAATCTATAAAAAAAAAAAAATTACTGGAACTAATAGAAGAATTCAGCAAAGTTTCAGGATATAAGATAGAAATAAATAAATCAGTAGCATTCCTTTACACCAACAAGGAGACCGTCAAAGAGGAAACCACCAAATCAATGCCATTTACAGTAGTCCCCAAGAAGATAAAATGCCTAGGAATGAATCTCACCAGAGATGCAGGAGACCTAGACCAAGAGAATTACAAGACCCTATTGCAAGAAACCAAACGAGACCTCCATAATTAGAGAAACCTGCCTTGCTCATGGATAGGAAGCCTTAACACTGTGAAAATATCTGTTCTCCCCAAAGTGTTGTATACAAACCATGTAATTCCAATAAAAATTCCTATGTCATCTTTTTAATGAAATGGAGAAAGAAATCACCAACTTCCTTTGACACCAGAAGAAGCCTCAGAAGTTACAGCACTACTGAAGAAGAACAAAGTGGGAAGCCTCATAACCTGACCTTAGAACTTATTACACTGCCACAGTAGTCAAACAGCATGGGACTGGTATAAAATCATACCTATAGACCAAAGGAACAAAATAGAGAATCCAGAAATGACATCATCCACCTATGAACAGCTGACTTTTGACAAAGGCCCAAAAGCCATGATATGGGGAAAGACAGTCTCATTAACAAACGGTGTTTGCATAACTGAAAAAAAAAAGGAACAAGAGCCATATCTGACACCATTCTCAGAAACTAATTCATAATGGATCAAAGAACTAAATATCAAATCTAAACCATCAAAGATCATGGCAGAAAAGATAGGGAAAATGCTGGAAGCCCAAATACAGGGCATAAACAGATTACAAAGTATTACTTACAATGCATAAGTGCCAGTAGAGAAATCAGATAACTAGAAACTGATAAAATCAAACATTTATGTTCACCCAAAGACTTTAGCGAAAGAGTAAAACGGCTACCTACAGAACAGAGAAAAATAGTTTGACTACTACGGATCTGTTCAATACCTACCCTCCATAATCTAGAAAGTACAACAAACTCTCTACAAGAAAACCACAAATAATAAAATTTTTTAAAAATGAGCAAAAAATATAAAGATGCACTTCACCAGAGACGACACGCAGGCAGCTAAGAGATGAATGAGGAAAAGCACATGGTCCTTAGCCAATAAAAAGAAAAAAAAAAAAACATTAGCCAATAGAGAAATCCAAATCAAAACTACAAGGAGATAATATCTCACCCAGATGACGCTGTCATTAATCCAAAAAACACAAACTAATAAATGTCGGAGAGGTTGTGGAAAGACTGGAACCTTTTCACACTGCTGGAAGGGATGTAAAATGGTACAACCACTTTGGAAAGCAATTTGGAGCTTCCCTAAGAAGTTCAAATTGGAGGACAGAGTCAAGAAGGCAGACTAAACACAGGTCTCCTTATCTGCCTCTGAAAACTAAGGCCTGGATTGGTAATTGAACAGAGATTTCAGGACACCCAGTGGGCCTTAGGACGCGGCATAGGGCTGTCAGTTTCGACTACATGGCCTACAGAGGAAACGTCCTCTCTCACTGACCCCCATTTGCACAGACTAAAGATATTGGTGCTTTTAACTGTTTTTCTTTTAATTGGCCAGTAGGCGGGGGATGGGCATGAGCCAACACAGAGGCTGAAAGAAAGTGCTGAAGTGAACAGCATGTGCCGCAGCGGAGAGACAGTGTGTGACATAGCCACAGTTTGAGAGCCTGGCAGCACACTGAGAGCAACACAGTGTCTCTACCCTCTCTTTAGGCAGCTCCGTCATAAATTCTGATGTTTCATGGTGGAAGAGTGGGATGTCATGGATTGAATAGTGGCCACCCAAACATATGTGTAGCCAGGTGGCTGAGCCATGATTCCCTGCATTTTATGATTGTCCTGCATCTTGTGATTTTTCCTATGCCGTATGTTAAAGGATTAGGGTGAGACTCTAAATTCCTTCATAAGATCATCTCCCTGCTCCATTGTAAAGGGAGTTTCCCTGGAGTATGGCTTGCACCACCCTTAATCCTTTCATCCTACAAGAGGTAAAAGGAAAGGAAAGCAAGCAGAGAATAGGGAAGCTCACAGCATCAAGAAAGCAGCACCAGGAGAAAAGTGTGTCCTTGAGACCTGAGGGTCCTGCACCAAGATGCTCCCTCCACAAAGATTGATGCAATACCAGACTTTGCTCTGGAGCCGACATGGGGGAATGCCTTCCCCTGGAGCAGACATCCTCAATTTGGACTTGTAGCCTACAGGGCTGTGTAAGAATAAACTTTCCTTTGTTAAAGCCACCCACTGGTAGTATTTCTTTCAGAGCAGCTGTAGCTGACTAGAACAGTGGTGGATGGGCATGAGCCAGCACATACACTGAAACAAAGTGCTGAGGTGAGCAGCATATACCACAGCAGAGAAACAGTGTGTGGGATAGCCACATTTGAAGAGCCCAGAGGCTGACTGAGGCCAATCCCGCCCCCCACCCACTCTTCCAAGCTCCGGCATAAGTTCGGCTGTTTTGTGGTGGGAGGGGCAGATAGGGCAGAACACTATCTTGGTCAGCTGGGAGGTGGAGTTACCCAACCGGGAGGCCTCAGCAAGTGCTAATTCCCAGGATGGGAGGCAGTGCCAGGACGGAGAATGCTTTTCCAGCAGAAAGGTTGTGCTTAGCGCAGTGTTCCCTTATGGGTAGGCCCCAGTGGGGGATGGTAACAGGCAAGTAGCCACTCTGTACTTTGAACTACATCATAGGACATGGGGATGGCAGAAGAGGTGCCTCCGTTATTAGCTGGAAAGCAGGGTTCATCACACTTGATGGCCTGACTAATTTTGGAAGCTACGAGATAGATTTTAGCTTTTTAAAGTAAGACTGACTGGAGAAACAACTACTGTGCAGCCTGTCGGCATCTCTTCCAGCGTTTACTGACCCACATCATGGGGTCACTTGAAAGCTCCCTAGCTATGTAGTGTGGTGTCTTTCCCTTCTAGGAGGCAGAGCCTGCCACCCCAGAGAGTCCACTAAGGCCAGTCCTTAGAGTACACAGAGACAGCTAGTGATCTCAGGACTATGCCTCAGCTCTTGTTGAGTCAACACCAGAGAAACTAAACAGCCTCTAGACATCCTGAAAGGAAGAACCGATGACCAAACATTTAAAGAAACAGCCTGCCATGGCTCCAGAACACTCCCCAAACAAACAATCAAAAATCTCTCCAGAAGTAGAAGCCTTTTGGAAACTATCAGGGGTCAAGTACAAAAGAGTACAAAATAGAGCCCTCCTGGAGATTATACAAAATGCAGCAGAGCAAAATGAAAAACTAACCAAGCTGTTTGAACTGATGATACATTAACGTTCTGAAATCCAGCAGATCAATAACAAAATTACAGAATTAGACAATTAAGTTCAAAGCCAAAAGAGCAGAACGGAGCACCTGAAAGTCAGACTTAGTGACCTTGAAGGTAGAACAACTGACACCAGCATTTATGAGGAAAACTCAGAGAAAAGAAAGAAGAAAAATGAAAAATTATTAAGAAAGATGTGTGACTCCATCGAGAGGAATAATCTATGATTCATTGGAGTTCCTGAACAGGGAGAGACAGCTGAAAACACAGAGAGTGTTGTTGTTGAGTCGCTGACCGAAAACTTCCCTGAAATTATGAAAGAAGAGAATATGGGTATCCAAGATGCATATTGAATGCCACATAAACTAGATCCTAAAAGAAAGACCACAAGACTTATTATAATCAAGCTTAAAATTAAGCAGAAACTCTTAAATTCAGCGAGACTCAAAGCAAAGCTAACATTCAGAGGGAAGCCCGGTAGGCTTTGATCTGACTTCTTGGCATAAAAGATGTTGGCACAGAGGCAGTGGGGTGACACATTCAGAGCCCTAAAGGAGAAAAACTTCTAACCCAGAATAATATTTCCTGCAAAACTGTCTTTTGAATATGAAGAGGAAATTAAGACATTCACAGATAAACAGAAGCTTACAGACACTTTGTAAAAACCAAACACAAACTACAAGAAATACTGAAAGCAGCTCTTTGCTTAGAAAATCAAAGTCATTAAGTGTATATTTAAGGAGGCAATACAGGACAAATGATCCAGAAACCTACTCAGTTAGGGAAGGTACAAAACTCCATCAAAGCTGGAATGCTAAAAGAAGGGAACCAGTGATCCTATCATGAAAACTAAGAAACCATCACATTAAAAACAGGGAACTACTACAGTATTTACAGTCCTTTCAGATGGAAACAAAATTAATAAGATAAGTCGAAGTTAAAATTGGGTTTAAACTGAGAATATTAAGGGGGCTCATAGGGAGAGCTGCAAAGCACAACGCAACATATCAAAACAAGAAATGGCTCACCGAGGACCAAAATGACATGAGGTAAAAACAACCCAGAAGATAGAGAGACCCACTTGAGTGGGTGCCTACATAGACTTGGGACTGGAAGAACTAGACGGTGCCCGATCACCACCAGTGATAGCCCCGATGGAGCTCACTAAGTTGAGTCTCACTGGCAACACAAGACTAAAAAGGGGTGCACCCTGAGATCTCCACTAAAAGACTGCAATTGATGGTCCAGCAGCATCGGGGATCCCCTGGGAGCATGGCCCCTGGCCCTGATGCTGCCCTTGGCGATAAATCATCATGAAGGTCCACTCTTCGGACACAAATGGATTAGACTTGGCGATGCAGAGTGACCATATATTGGATGCACTTTATGGTTCTATGCATCTATAGGATATCGTCCTGCTAACCTCTGGCCAGAGGGAGGGAAATGGGTGGAGAGGAGGGGAAAGGAGACTGTTGGGGGATGAGACATGTATGGAGCAGAGAGGAACAGTGTGCTGTCACCGAGCAGGGAGAGCAGTGGAAGCTGCATATAGGTGGACATGTAAATTTATATGGGAATCTACATTTTCACTCAGTCATAATAAAAAAAAGAAAAAAAAAGCAAGAAACATAATACAAGAGTCACAAGAAGCACAAAACCAACACTGAAAAAGATGAAAAGTCAACCCATAAAGAAGAATGACCCAGAACAGAATATCAAGAGCAACACGGAAAATGCCTACACAAAAATAAATACCTCAAAAGGACAGCACTGAACACATACCTATCAATAACGAGACTGAATGTAAATGGTCTGAACACTCCAGTAAAGAGACAACAAGTGACATCTTGGATCTAAAGACATGACCCATCTGTATGTTGCTTACAAGAAACACACCTTAGACTTACGAACAAACTGAAAATTAAAGGATGGAATAATAATTACCAAGCTAACAATATATAAAGAAGAGCAGGTATGGCAATCTTGATCTCAGATAAAATAGATTTTAATGTAAAATCCACCATCATGGACAAGGAGAGTCTCTGTTTATTGCTAAAAGGTTCAATACACAAGCAGGACTTCACAATATTAAATATTTATGTACCCAATAGCTGTGCATCTAAATACATCATACAAACACTGACTACATCAAAAAATGAAATAAAACACTCCGCGACAGTAGTTGGAGATTACAACACTCCACTTTCAGTAATTCACAGATCATCTGGCTAAAAGCTCAGTAAAGACACAGAAGATCTTATTGGAACAATTAACTAATTAGACCTCATTGACATATATGGAACTTCTTACCCATCAGCAGATAAATACACCTTTTTCTCCAATGCACGTGGAACATTTTCCAGAACAGACCATGTGTTAGCACATAAAGCAAATCTCAACAAAATCCAAACCATTGAATTATTGTAAAGCATCTTCTCAGACCATAAAGGCATAAAAGTGGAAATCAATCTCAGAGAAAATATAGATAAGAATTGGAACTGACGGAAGCTGAACAACACCTTGCTCAAAAAGCCAGGGGTTATAGAAGATATCAAGACTGAAATAAAGAAATTTATGGACTCAAATGAGAACAAAAACACTTGCTCCAAGAACTTATGGGATACAGCCAAGAAAGCAGTGATCCGAGGTCAATTTATTTCTATAAATGCCCACCACATCCAGAAAGAAGAAAGGACCCAAACCAAAGAACTAACTCTACAGCTTGAATAAGTAGAAAGAGAGCAACAGAGAGACCTCTCAGGCATCAGAAGAAAACAGATCCTAAAGATTAGAGCAGAACTAAATGATCTAGAGAACAGAAGAACAACTGAAAAAATTGAAAAGACCAAAAGATGGGTTTTTGAGGCAATCAAGAAAATGGACAAAGCCTTGGCTAAACTTACTAAAGAAAAACAGGAGAGGAAAGAAATAACCTGAATAAGAAATGAGATGGGAGATGTTACAACAGATACAACAGAAATCAAAAGTATCATAACGGAATGCTATGAAAGACTGTACTCTAACAGATTTGAGAAAAACCCTAGAGGAAATGCACAAATTCCTAGATTCACATCACCTACCAAAATTATCCAAAGCAGAAGTAGAACAACTTAATAAACCCATCACAAAGGAAGAGATTGAAAACGTCATCCAAAAAATACCAACGAAAAAAAGTCGTGGCCTCTCGAGATGGCTTCACCACAGAATTCTGCCAAGCTTTTAGAGCAGAGTTAACTCCAACACTACTGAGACTATTTCACAGCATAGAATGGGATGGAATACTCCCCAACTGATTCTGTCAAGCCAGCATAACCCTGATAACCAGAGCCAGGGAGAGATCCCACAGTAGAGGAGAATTACAGACCAGTAGCATTCATGAACCTTGATGCAAAAATCTTCAACAAACTCCTTGCCAATAGAATTCAACAACATATCAAAAAAATAATTCATCATGACCAAGTTGGATTCGTACCACAGATGCAAGGCTGGTTGAACATCAGTAAAGATGTGATCAGCTACATAAATAACACAAAAGATAAGAAACACCTGATTTTATCAATTGACGTAGAAAAGGCATTTGACAAAGTCCAACAACACCCATTCATGCTAAAGACTCTCAGCAAAATAGCAACAGAAAGAAAATTCCTCAACGCCATAAGGGTCATCTATGCAAAGGTAATTGCCTGCATTACCCTGAATGGAGAGAGACTGAAAGAATTCCCCTCGAGAACAGGAACTAGACAATGAGGCCCACTTTGTCCTCTCCTATTCAACATTGAAGTACAAGTTCTGGCCAGAGCAATTAGACAAGACAAAGAAATAAAGGGCATCTGCATTGGCAAAGAAGAAGTAAAAATCTCCCTACTTGCAGATGATATGGTTGTATATGCAGAGAATCCTACAGAATCCATAGAAGAGTTCAGCAAACTATCAGGATATAAGACATATGTAAGTAAATCAGTAGGATTTCTTTATACCAGCAAAGAGATCATTAAGGAAGAAATCACTAAGTCAAAACCATTTACTACAGCCCCCAGGAACATAAAACACCTAGGGATAAATTTAACTAGACAAATAAGAGACCCATACAAAGAGAACTACCAGACCTTACTACAACAAACTGAGAGACTTACACAAATTCAGAAACCTACATTGCTCATGGATAGGAAGACTTAACATTGTGGGAATGTCTATTTTATCCAAAGCAATCTTCATATACAACGCAATCCCAATAAAAATTCTGGTGTCATTTTTCAATGAGATGGAGAAGCAAATCACCAGCTTTATCTGGAAAGGGAAGAAACCCGGATATGTGAAGCACTAATGAAAAAGAAGAAAACACTGGGAGGCCTCTCACTACCCTACTTTAGAACCTATTGCACTGCCACAGTAGTCAAAACAGCTTGGTATTGGTACAAAAAGACATACAGACCAATGGAATAGAGTTGCGATGCCAGAGATGCCATCCTCCTCCTGTGAACAGTTGATAGCCGACAAAGGCCCTGGGTTTCTAAACTGCCGCAAAAACAGTCCCTTTAGCAAATGGTGCTGGCAAAATTGGATGTCCACCTGCAAAAAATTGAAACTAGACCCCTATCTCATACTTTACACCAAAACCAACTCACATTGGATAAAAGACCTAAATATCAAACCTAAAATGATAAAGATCATGCAAGGAAAAATAAGATCAATAATGGACCCTTAATACACATCTTAGACTTGAAAATCTGACAAACAAAGCACGATCTACAAAAAAGAAAATAGATAAATGGGAACTCCTAAGAATCAAACACTTTTGCTCATCCAAAGACTTTATCAAGAGAACTAAAACAACACCGACAGAATGGGAAAAAAATATTTGGGAACTGGATGTCAGATCAATGTCTGATCTCCATAATCTACAAGGTACTGCAAAATATCAACCAGAAAAGAGTAAATAACCCAATGAAGCATTGGGCAAAGGAGATGGACAGAGCCTTCACTAAAGAAGATATCCAGGCAGCCAAAAGACACATGAGGAAATGCTCATGATCACGAGCTATTAAAGAAATCCAGATCAAAACTACGATGAGATACCATCTGACCCCAACAAGGTTGGCCATGATCCACAAACAGAAAAGAACAAACGTTGGAGAGGCTGGGGAGAAACTGAAACTCTCCCACACTCCTGGTGGGATTGAAAATAGTACGACCTCTTTGGAAAGCAATCTGGTGCTTCCTTAAAAAGCTGGAAATAGATACACCATTTGACCCAGTCATCCCACTGCTCGGAATATATCCTACAGAATCAAGGGCAGTTACACAAATAAATACTTGCACGCGAATTTTTATCACAGCAAAGTCCACAAGAGCAAAAAGATGGAATCAACCCAGATTCCCAACAGCAGATGAATGGATAAACAATCTATGGTATATATAGTCGATGAAATATTATGCCATGATAAAGAACAAAGAACCTGGTTTCAACCGGAAGACATTATGTTGAGTGAAATCAGCCAGCAGCCCAAGGATGAATACTGTATGAGACCCTTACTATAAGGACTTAAAAACAGACTCATATACAGAGGAAAAGACTCTTCAAAGCTACAGCGGAGGGGAGATAGGGAGAGAGAGGGTTGGTTATAGATTAGATAAGGGATAAAAATTTGATTCGGTGAAATCAGTGACAGCACACATTAGGAAGAGGATCCATTTAACAGGACTTCAACATAACCTAAAAAATTTTCCAATCTTAACCCAATATTGCAAGGACACAGTATCAGGGGCACAGGTTGGGAGACCATGCTCTCAGGGAACATCAAGGCCAACTGACATAACTAGACTACTGCTAAGAGTGTCTTCTCTACCTGACACTGGTGAGGGGCATCTGGGTTCCTAAAAGTCAGCAAGCTGCCATCTGAGGTACACCAAATGGTCCCAACACAGCTGGAACAGATGATCACCAAGGACAACGACATGAGGGAAAAAGAGCCCAGAAGACAGAAGGACCCATGTGAATGGCTGACTATATCAACATGTGATCAAAAGAACCAATTGGTGCCCAGCCACCACCAATGACAGCCATGATGGGGCTCATCAAGTCGAGTTCCAGTGGCAAGATGAGAAAAAGAGGGGTGCATCCTAACAACTCCACTGAACGACCGCAACTGATGGTCCAAAGTGCTGGGAGTTTCCCTGGAGTGTAGCCCCTAGACCTGATGCTGTCCCTGATCATAAATCATTATTGAGGTCACCTCTTTGGACAGGAATGGATTGGACTCGGGGACACAGAGTGACCATATAGTGTGGGCACTTGATGGTTCTATGGATCTATGGGGTGAAGTCTTACTGGCTTCTTTCTAGAGAAGAGTGGAGAGGAGGGGCCAGGAGGTTGTTAAGAAGACATGACATGTGTAGAACGGAAAGGAGCAATGGGCTGTCACCGGGCAAGGAGAGCAGAAGAAGCCGAAGATAGGCGGGCAGGCAATTGTAAATTGGATTGTACACTTTCACTCAATCACAAGAATAAAAAAAAAATTGGCTTAAGACACAACCTAAAAAACAAAGAAGCAAACAAACAAGTTGCTGTCAAGTTGACTCTAACTCACAGCAACCCCATGTGAGGCTGAGCAGAATTGTGCTCCATAGAATTTTCAGTGGTTGATATTTTTTTCAGAAGGAAAGCACCAGGCCATTTTTCCAATGCACCGCTTGGTAGACTTGAACTGCCAGCTTTTCAGTTGGCAGCTTAGTGCATTAATTATTTGCACCACCCAGGAACCACACTGTAAAGGGGTCCATAAAGTCTGTGAGGGATCACTTTTGTTCTCTACTGTCTCAACAGCAGGGGCCCTGGACTAAGCAAAAGAAATTCAAAACAAGGCACTGGTCAGCACCCACTGATCGCCTGTCCTTCTTCCAACATAGCTGCAGTCAAGACTTTGGCACCGAGTGGATCTCTGAGGTCCAGTTCACCTGTCCAAAGCATCCTCTAGCAACCACCCCTGTAATGACAAGGGCAAACCCTAGGGGAGCGGGGATGGCCAGCCCTGTTTTAATAGCAGCCAGCAGAGCAACACCCAGGGATTAGAATGGATATGTTCCCCTTACAGAAGTCCGGATGCAGCCCGGACAGGCAGGCACGACCCCTGCACCTTCTGCAGAGAAACATCCCAAGAGATCTGAGTGCAATATAGTCAGCTGCTGGAGAACAAGGCTGTTTCAGCATTTCAGCCAAGCTAATGGTCTATGCAGACAGTTTCTCCTGAGAAAGCATTCCCTTTTGCCGATCCCCTGGGACATGGCTGTCAGGGAAGAAACAGGCTCTCCTGCTCCAAGGAAGAGCTGCTGCTCTGGACTCCACCCTGAAACTGCTTCTCAGGTTCTTTAAAGACAATGGTTCCATAGACACTAAAAGGGAAGAAAAGTCTGTCTTATGGGCCTTCTGGGCTGTGCTGGGCTCAGACAAACTTTCAACTTGAACACCAACATATTAGCTGTGCAAGCGGCTACTTCCCATGGAAGATTCAGGTGCCTGCCCTCAAAGGATCATATCCAGAGCCAGGAAACAAGAGCAGCGTCACTCCAGTACTATGTCAGCCTTCAAAAGAGGAGATTTCCATTATATTGTTGCAGTAAATACCAACATAACAAAGCATTTGCTATTTCAACATTCTTCATATGTAAAATTCAGTGACGTTAATCACGATCACCATGTGGTGCGGCCATCACCGCTATCCATTTCGAGATTTTTCCACCATGCTTCACAGAAGCTCAGTGTTCCTTAAGCAGTTGAGTGCCCCTCCTTTACCCACCCCTGTAACCACTAGTACACTTTGTCCTCTGTATATAATTAGCGAGCTCTAGATATTTCAAGTAAGTGGGATTCCGTTTCCTTTTGTGGATCAAAAGCTTTCAGTGGGGCTTCTGCCTTTTAAAAGGATTTCATTATCTACACATAATTCTTTGAACCTCCAGAGAGCACTCACCATGCAGATTCTTGACCGAAGACATGTGTCCCTTGTAATGCACCTCAGAAGCCAAACACAGTACCAAGCCAGCTCCATGGAGTTAACTTCTGTACTAAACACCTACTATGTGCCAGGCATGACACTAAGTGATTTCTATGGATTACAAAAACAGCTGCCATCAATTCAACCCCAACTCCTGGTGACCCAATGTGTATCAGAGTAGAACCGTGTTCCAGGTAGGGTTGTCAGTGGCTGATGATTCAGAGGCAGACTGTCGTTCCACTTCTGGGTCGACTGGAACCTATAACCTTTCAGTTTGCAGTTGAGCGCCTGAACTGTATGCACCACCCACGGACTCTGTCTCTACGGCTAAACCTTACATAATCTCAGGAATGATAGCCCTGTGAAATGAACCTTCTGGTCATACCCATTTCACCGAGCAGGAGATTAAGTTTCAGAAGGCCAAGCAACTTGCCTTAGGTCAGTCACCAAACAAAGCCAGGATTCCAACCCGAATGGCTTGGCTCCCATCTCAAGTTCCAAACTACCACGGTGCACCCAGCTCACTGATGCTATCCTGCTATCATGGTCTTCAGCAGAGCTGCAGATCAAAGAGAGAGAAGGGAGGAGGACAAGACTGCCAGAAACACATTTCATGGCAGTGCACGGCCCCCACCTTCGTGTTCAGTCCTGCGTCCACTCCTCTCCCAGAGATCACGACACCACTCCCTTTGCCTCCTGAGGTTATGTGTCCTCCCCATAATCCTTGAAAAACACTGCTTCCCTCCCCCTGGAATCTCAGATTCTGCAGATTTGAGTGTTCAGATGGACCAGACCTTCAACACAGAATCACATCCAAGAGGGAGATGAGGATATTACTGCAGAGAACGTTCCAGAGCAGCTTCTGGGCCAGTTGGGTGCGACGCATGTGGTGGGGGGTGGGGGCCGTGGAGGGGTGGGATGCCTGCTGCTCCCTAAACAGGTTTGTGTTCCGAAGCAAGGGGAACTTTCCCATGTGGGTCTCATTTTAGCAACAAATCTAATTTTGAAGACAAGCTCAGCCAAGCAAACGGTCAAGAATGACAACCTTTGCAAAGAGCAGAGAGGTTACCCCATTATCCATTAAAAACCATCAAGGTGGGGTCCCTCACTGAGGGGGACAGCAGTCCAGCCAGCCCTCCTCTGGACTCCCAATGCCCCGCAAATTCAAGGACAGAAAGGTCACAGCTGAAAGAGTTGGGGTACAACCAGGAGGTGAAGACCCAGGTCAAGCTAACCAAGGAGCACAGACACCCACACGTGTAGTGGCTAACACATGCATGCATGTCCACAGCACACCCTCACATGCACCCTCGCCAACAGGGTCCAGAGCATGGCAGCACTGGAGGGGATGTCAGGAGCTTTGCCCTCTGTCTCTCTGGGAAGGGAGGTGGACAGGAGTGACACATGCCTCTCTATCAACTCTCATGGCTCCACAAGAAAAGGCAGCAAGATCAGGAAAAAGGGAGCAGGTGAGGGGCTTGTAGAGCCCCGGCCAGCCCACGCAGATGAGCAGAGCAGGGTTTGGCAAAGCCAGGTGCCCAGATATGTCCCCACCCAGTGCCGTTACCTGATTGGGAGAGGGGCACACAGGACACCACCAGCCAAATCCAGAGAGGCTGACCAAGCAGCTCTGCCCAGGACTGAGATGCATGGTGAGGGCTGCTCACACCCGGCTCTCTGCTCCCCCGGGACACTGAGCACTCCTCCCCAACTGGCCTCCCTCCAAGCCAAGGGAGTGAGGGGTTCCCAGCCAGCCAGGTCTTGGATGAAGCAGGAAGTCAGCACTACTTAAACAAGAAGGGATCTACCACAAACACCAGACACCTGCTTGTTTGAGAGGCCCCTCACAGCTATCACTGTCTCCTGGGCAGGAGTTGGGACGCAGTTATCAACTTTCACCTGACCTATGGCAGAGATATCCCTGGCATCCTACCCACAGGCCCCTCCCCTGCCTGTGCACCCACTTACATCTATGCCATCGTCACATGTCTGGCTGGCAGTGTCCTCCGTGCTCAGACGTGGCACGTGCCCACCTTCTGCCTTCTGCGACCCCAGCCTCAACCTCTTCTCCTTCAAAGGGGCATCGTCCTGCTCCCGCCGCGACATCGTCCTCCTCCCGCCTCGGCATCGTCCTCTTCCCGCCGCGGCATCGTCCTCCTCCCGCCGCGGCCTCGGGACTGGGGCGTGGTGGCTGGCCACGGCTCTCAGGTTCTGGCTACACTGAGGGCTCCGAAGGGACAGGTGGCCAGGTGCGCCAGAAGCCTCTCTAGGCATCTGTCCGCAGGCCGGCTCTGGTCAGCTCTGCGGGGCTCGGATGCTCGCCCGCTCTTCTGGCCAAGCCTGTTCTCTACTGCCCTCTACTGCCCGCGGGCGCGCATCGCGGACACGACTGCCGGAAGCCAACAGGCATCTCACTTGCCGGGGTTATTTCTCCCCTGTGGAGGGACAGGCCTAGTGGGGCTAAGTCCACACCCCGTGTCGCATTCCTGTGGTCCCCTGCTCAGAACGGGGTAAGAGAAGACGAGGTGACAAGAGAAAGACCCAGCTCCTCAAAAAGCCCACTGCCATCGAGTCGCGTCCCAAATCCTGGCCGCATGGCCATTAGCCACGTTCACCCTGGTCTCTGGTGGTTTTCTGCGTCTTGAGTTACCTGGAAAATTGTTGCTGCTTGTTAGCTGCCATCGTCATGTTGGCTCTGACTCATAACGACTTCGTGAGGTGCTGACCAGGCTCACAGTCATTGTTGTGCTTGACCCCCTGTCTGTAGCCACTGGTCAGTCCATGTCTTTGAGGGTCTCTCTCCTTTTTACTGACTGTCTGCTTTACCAGGCAAGGTGGCCTTCTCCGGGAGCTGGTGTCTCTTGTTTATTTGTCCAGACTAAGTGAGTCATCCTTGTTTCTAAGGAGCATTCTGGCTGTACTTCTTCCAAGACAGTTTTGTTTGTTTCAGAAAACAGAAGGTGTTCCTATCACATACAGGATTGGGTCTGAATACAGTCTTCCCAATGCAAAGGCTTTCCAGAAGTATGCCTGTCTGTCAGTAGATGCAGCGGGTCCCAGCTGCACCTCTGGCATCACCATGGCTCTGCATCCTGGGCTGTGTGACAAGCAGAGCCAGGAGGTGCTTTCTGAGCACATCAGTGTTGTACGAAGCCCACCTTAGGCTGAGGGAGCCCCATCAGGCTTCTGGTACCCTAGAGAGGTGAGGAGAGGCGGGCAGAGAGTATGCCTTCTGACACCTGCTCTAGGATCTTGGACTCCTTGAACTTCCTGGCTCTGTGCCGAGCCGAGACCACAGTGCAATTGCTTGATGAACTGCTTCCCTCACCAAGCTTCTGTGGCCAGGAACTGTCTCTGCCTTGTCCACTGCGTTGTGCTCAACAGCTGGCACATGTGTAGCACATAGTAGGTGATCAAGAGACATTTAATGATGAAGAAATGCTCTGCTTCGATCCAGGTTTCTCTGCATCCCACATCTTCCTCTCTCCTCCACTTCTTCCCTCTCCCCGACACAGGTAATTTCAGTAACCCACAGGGAGGCTTGGAGGCACTATCGTATTGCTTTCCACGCATCAAATCTCTCTACAGCCCTGTGAGCTGAGTAAAATTATGACCTGATGAGAGGAGTCAAAGTCAGACCTGGGGAAGGGACGTGCCCAAGGCACATATTTGTAAGTGACAGTGCCGCATTCAAGCTCAAGCTCCACAAAACATCCTGACATCTCAGGAAAGAATAAGTCAGGATTCTGATCCTCACACGTCCAGCTCAACTCGTCTCCAGCATCATGGTGAAAGCTCACTAACTGCAGCACTGGAAACTCAGCAAGAAGAGGAAAGGGGTCTGTGGGCCTCCAGAGGACGTGGGGTGCCTGGCGTGCATTCTCACGTTTAACGTGGATAGCCTTTATCCCAACATGCATCCCACCACTGAAATGAGCTACTGACAAATTTTTCTCCTTTTCCATAGGGCAAAGGCTGCCGGGCCCGGTTCCACACTGGTAAGTGGAAACCAGGGTTGAGCACTGCAGCGGTTGAATGAGCAGAATGTTGCAAAAGAGGTTGCCAAGTCTTTCCAGTCCTGAGAATTAAAGGGGCGTGGCTGTGAGATTTTTAAGTCACCTGGTGTTACAAGAGAGAGCCGTCAGCCTGCCAAGGCAATGGGGCTGGATCCCCCAGGGCCACCCTCCGACTTCCAGGCTGCATGGCTACATCGAATGGTCAAGGTCATGGATCGACCAGAATGGAGGGGGACCCTGTTGCCCTCCCCTGGGAAACATCCGAATTCCTTTTGTTTTCCTGATTTAGCTGCTGTTGGATCAGTGCCCAACTCTTCATGAAACAAAAGTCTTCCTCGTCCTTCACCACCTCCCTGATGAGTTGCCTTTCTGCCTACTCTGGGTCTGAAAGCTTGGCTATCCAGCACCGTAATAACCCGTGAGCCTGCACTGGCCAACAAGTGGGCACTAGCTGAGAATTGAATCCTGGTCCCCATGTGAAGGGTGAGAATTCTCCCACTGAACCACTACTGCCCCTTGTAAGTTGCCGTGGGAGCCCAAAAAATCGGGTCAGTCTGGGCTGACGTGAGAGCATCCACAGAAAGAAGATGGGCTTCTGTCTCTATCGGTCTAAGAAGAGAATTCTCAGCACTCAGGTGTGGAACTCAGTAATCGAGCAAGAAGGTAAGATGATGGAAAGGGCTGCGGGGACTGTTTGAAGGAAGACAGGCCTCCTGACCTGCTGCGGTCCCTGAGCTGCTGTCCTGGTCCACACACCCTCAGGAAGGTTGTGTCCCGCCTGACTGCTTGAATTTGCCTCCCTTCCAAGAAGCAGACCTGTGGCCAGGATTCAAGTTCAAGAAGTTTATTTTGGAGATGACTCTGAGAAACCCTATCATAGGTAAGGTGTGTGGGAAGGAGAAGGGAGGGCAGCCAGGAAGGAACTGCTCCAGAGCCGGGCCAGGCACCAGGTGCTCTAAGGCTGCCATCTGAATCTGTTAGTCAACTACCATAAGCCCAGCCCTCCCTGCTGCAAGGCCTCTTCGCAACTCCCTTTCACATGCCTGTCCGTGGAAGCTTGTGTGTTGCTAGCATGCTGAACAGATTTCAGCGTAGCTACTCTTACTGGAAACACCTTAGAGTTTATGTCACGTGCCACAAGCCAATCTCTGAGACAAGAGGTTTGGCTGAATTAATCAAAGACGTTAGTTTTGTGCCAGCTAAAGAAAGCGGTGGAGCGGATATTTCCACCACAATCTGCAGGTCTCTGGCCAGACCGGAGGGGTTTATGAAAGGAAGACCCGACTATGACGGCAGTGGGTTTTGGGTTTACATGTCGGTGAAAGGGGGAAAGAATCACAAAGTGTGTGGCAGAAGTGGTCAGCAAGACAGTCTGGGTTTCAAGGTCTTCCTTTGAAGTCCTTGTTGAAGCAGGAGGGCTGACGCCTGGCATGGTCTGGTCCAGCTTAGTGATCTGAAACGACACTCAGTTTATCAGGGCTACCTTGAATATTCCGTTGTTCTTTTCCCAGGGCAGTTCTAATTCATATGTTTAAAGCATAACACTTTTAAAATGTAGAGGGATGATGTTTCCTTAAGATGGAGTCCCATTGCTAGTGTTATATTTCTCACAGTGGCCTGGGGTGGTGGCTCTGGGGAAAACAAACAAACAAAAAAAGCCTCAGGCTTCTGGCCGCAGTTTCCCCCTGCTGCTAGAAAAATTGCTTTTCAAGTCTCCCGCTTCACTGCCAGGCTAAAGTTGGACTAGAAAGAAAGGCCTGGCACTCTAACTTGTGAAAATCAGCCAGTGAAAACCCTGTGGATAGCAATGGTCCGATCTGCAACCGATCGTGCGGACAGTGCAGGACCAGGCAGCATTTCGTTCCATTGTACATGCGGTCATCAGGAGTCGGGGCTGACTCGATGATGGCTAACAACGGCGACTTCCCACAAACACCTGCCTGAAGTTGCCAGCTGAGCCCCCAGGGCCCCATGGAGATGGGACAATCTCTCCCTAACTCCCACCCACCCACTCTCTCCAGGTACCCCCACGAGGGCAGACCCTGGACTCAAGTCATTACTGCTTCCTCGCCAAGGAGAAAATCTTGAAAGGGATTGTCTCTAGCCCCCTCACTTCCTCAGGGAACTGCCCTATAAGCTGAGTAACTCCTGATGGCACCTGCGTGCCACCTGCGAGTTGACACTGGCCTTTAGCTAGGACCCCCTAGGGACTGTACCAGAGTTGCCATCTGAGGAGCCTGGGGTCACAAGCAGTTTTCAATAGGCCCCAGCACCCACCCCGAAAATCTACTGCCCCCGAGTCAATTTCATCTCATAGCATCCCTACAGAACAGTGTAGTTCTGCCCTGGGGGCTTCCAAGAAGCAGCCAGTGGATTCAAACTGCTGACCTTTTGGTTAGCAGCACAGCTCTCAACCTCTGTGCACTGGGGCTCCATTAATCCAAAGTTCTCAAGTGTGAACCCGTCTGGCGGCTGTGCTGAAGGAAACCTTAGCAAACTGCTTCCAAAAAGATCACAGGGGAGAACACCCTATGGGGCGGTTCTACCCTATGACACAAGGGGGTGCCACGAGGTGGGGTTGACTGGTCGGGAGCCAATCACAAGCACCGTGGCTGAGAATATAGGTAGGCCTGTCTTTTTTCCGGAAACCATGGTAGTGCAGTGGGTTAAGTGCTACATCTGCTGACCCAAATCTGCCAGGTACACTTTGAAAGCTCAAAGGGGCACTTCTCCTGTGATCTGTAGTGTCTCTATCAGTTGGACCTGAGTCCACGGCAGTGGGTTTAGTTGGGTTTTGGTTTGGTCTTATTTTCCATTTCTGTGCAGAGTTGTCACTGAGGACAGGAAGATTTTCTGCACCAATACTATAGCCCAGATGCCTATGTCATGTTGTCCACAGCCTCTAGGCATCTACTTCCTTTGTGGGGTGTGTGTGTGTGTGTATGTGTGTGTGTGTGTCAGGCTGTGTTTGCATACCTGACATATGTAAATTATACAAGGGCCCACAGCTCCCAACCGAGTTGTCAGCAAGCTATCTATCACAGCCCAACCTTAGGGGGCAGAATCCTGCTGCAAGTTCATTCTTACTTTTACATTTGCTTGTTACACGATCAAGATGTCAATGACAGTTCCACGAATCACCAGGTTTCCGGGATGAAAATGTCAATTTCAGCCATTAATCCACCCTTTAATTCTGAGGTGTGACTGGAGTCTTGTGTTTTTCTCCTCTTTATCCCAAGAATCATATAACCCAGCTTCTCATTTGCTTACATGGTTCACGTATCTGATTTTGGAGGGTCTCTCTGCCCCAACCACCCAGTTTCTTCCCTCCACAGCTCCAGGCCAAGTTGTTGAGTAGAGATGTCCTACAGGGACAAGGATGCAAGCATCACACACCAGCATCCATCTAAGCCCTATCTGTAAGTCCTTCTTGGAGTCATCATGGGCACGAGGGTACTTGTCTCAATTATCCAAATTTCTGATCCTCTTGTTCAGACTAAACAGGAACACATTCCATCCTATAGCTTTCTGCCTTGGGGTGCTGATTGCCCCAAGAGTCTTTTAATACATGTACCATCTCTACAACAATGACGAAGCCCTGCTGTGCCTGCACCAGAAATAGCAGAGCTGGGACAAGGGAGCAGTAAGGTAGCACCCACACGCTGTGTGCACACACAGCAGACAGCACAGAAAGAGGAGGAAGCCCCCACCCGATGTCGCCCACCTCCCTGTCTGCAGCCATCAGCTCCAGGCTGGCTCCTGGGGCCACGATAGCAGGAGGAAGACTGAGATCCAGAATAGGCCCAGACTGCTTCTGAACAGACCCACAACCAAATCCTCTGGGACCTCGGAATCGTGCAATTTATCATCGCCAGAGCCTGGTGTCTAAGGGCTCATGTTTTCTGCGAGTCACATTGTTTTACTAGATTATTCCATCACTGAGCTTGTGAAGGGGAGATTAGGGAGAGTTTTGTGGGTGATGGCATGTTTCTGATGTTATTGTCATTCCCATTCCAACACATGGTGACCCCATGTGTGCAGAATGGAACAGCTCCCCGGGGTTTTCAAGGCTGTGGCCTTTTGGAAGCTGATTGACAGGCCTGTTTTTATTTTATTCTTATTTTTTATTATGATTGAATGAAAATGTACATTCCCATATAAATTTACATGCCCACCTATGTACAGCTTCCACTGCTCTCCCTGCCTAGTGACAGCACACTGTTCTTCTCTGCTCCATACATGTGTCATCGTCCCAACAGTCTCCTTTCCCCTCCTCTCCACCCACTCCCCTCAATCCAGCCAGAGGTCAGCAGGATGATATCCTATAGATGCATAGAACCATAAAGTGGATCCAATATATGGTCACTCTGCGTCGTGCCAGGCCTGTTTTTTGAGGCAGTTTCAGCTACCAATCTTTTAGATAACGATTGAGAGTTTAACAGTCTCTGCCACCTGCAGACTCTTTCTAAAGGCCAACAGTCTGAGTGTCAGGGAACCCTGAAAAGTCCCTTTGGCTGGCAAACTGATTCTAACTCCTGCCAAGCCCTATGAGTGTCAGAGTAGAACTGTTGTTCTACCCACTTTTCAACAGCTGGCTTGTCAGGAGCGGATCCCCCGGCCTATCTTCCAGGGCAGCTCTGAGTGGGCGTGAACCCCTAACTTCTGGGCTCCAGCCCAGCACGTTAACAGCCTACACCGTCCAGGACTCTCATGGAGCCCTGAGTCCTCGGGCACTATACATACATATTTCCACCTTCTGAGAAGAAGAAACAATTCTGGCATCAGATTTCCAAAGGAGGCCAGGAACCCCACAAAAGGTAACAGACACCGAACTGCCCGTATCCTAGTATTGCCTATACCTAACACACCTTGATCTTGGATTTGACCAGGAAAAGAGACCGAAGGAAATGTCATTTTACTGGATATCTATCTGTTCAAGGCATTTCGTGTGAACTCTTGTTTCCTTCTCATAAGAACTTTTTAAGGCGACAGCTCTCATTACCCCATATTTCAGATCAGGAGACTGAAGACAGAGATCACATGTTACTTCCCAAAGCTATCCAGATGGTAAGAAGTACAGTAGTAATACAAGTAAAATAATAACAGCTGATGATTTTGAGGGCTTATTCTGTGATTAAACACCGTGTGTATACGTTCACACAATTAATCTCTACTTCAACACTATGAGGTGCATATTATTTACTGTGGTTTGTGTTAGCTGCCGTCAGGTCCTCCAGGACCCCAGGCGCAATGGAAGGAATCGCTTTCTAATCCTACTTACTCCTCAGGATCACAGGCATGCCGGAATCCATCGCTGCAACTGCTCATCTCACCAAGAGCCTCCACAGCAACAGGTAGGTGGCCATGCCCGACTTCAGAAGCCCAGGAAAGTGGTCCCTGAGCCTGCCTGGGGTGCATGCTGTCCACCCCCCTTCAGGTGCTAAATCCATCAACTGGGTTCCCTGAGGAAGCAGAGCTCATTCTTAAACTCTCTTTTATGGCTTTTATCCAGAACTGATTTGAATAAATCAGTCTACTGCTCTCTCTACCCTGGAACCAGTTGTAAGAGAGATGTGTTTGCTCAGCTTGGAAAGCAGATGGGAGCTGCCTTCTTCCCATCCTGGGGGCCGTGGGGCCAAAAGCAAACACAGGCAGTGGGTGTGACAACGGGGCCTTGGGGGCCTGAAGCCACGGAGGATTTCACAGTAAGTGGGTCCCTTGAATGGTTCACGCCTGAGGTGGGAGGCCCCATGTAACCTCTCACCCTGCAGGAAGACCAAGTGGGGTCTCTCTGCCCTTACTATGTGGGGTAGAAGTAGTCCCAGTGTACCTACCTGAAAGGGCAAGAAAGTGAGCCTGGTTCTTCTGATTTCTTGCCTCGCCAAATAGCTCTTAGAAACAGACAGGAAGATCTAACCTCTCAGTACTTCTGATGATACACTAGACACTGGAGCAGGTCTCAAAGTCACCGCCATTCCACAAGATCTTAGCCTCAGCAGCCTTCTTTCCCTTCTGCAAATGTCCCAAAGCCTCACCTACTGGAGGTATTTTGGAAGAATTCTTTCTAATTCCTTCCAACTTCCACATACACACCCAGCTCTGCATGGCTGTCTCCTTCTCTTCTTGCAGCCTCTTTCCGAAAGACACTTCCTCTGAGTTATGTTCCCCACGCACCTCAGAGTAAGTGAGGTCCTCCTCTCTATTCTCTCATCTGCTCTTGGTGTTGTTGGGTGCTGTTGAGTGTGTTTTGAATCACAAAGGCCCCAAACAAGACAGTAAATGTGCTGCATAAGATTTGCTGGGCTACAACATTTAGGCAAACCCTCATGACATAGTAGTCAAGTGCTATGTCTGCTAACCAAAAGGTTGATAGTTCGAATCTGCCAGGTGCCCCTGGGAAACTATGAGGCATTCCACTCTGTCCTGTAGGGTCGCTATGAGTTGGAATCAACTCAACAGCAGTGGGTTGGGTTTCTTGGTTTAACATATATGGAAGAAGATTGCCAGATCTTTCTCCTGTGGAGCCAGTAGGTGAGTCTGACCCACCAGGTTTTGGCTGTCAGCCGAGCACTTACCTTTTCCTTTCCTCCATATCACTTTATAACCCAGAAGCCAGCTGGTATCTTGGTCAGGGATGCAGGCTCAGAAGCCACAGGCCTGAAGGTAATTCCTGCTCCTCCTCTTACTAGCTGTACCTCAGTTTCTTCATCTCTAAAATGAGAGTGTTATGAATACCTGCCTAATAAGAATATAGGATCCCTGGTACATGGTGGTTGAGAGTTATGGCTGTTCACCAAAAGGTTGGCAGTTGGAAGCCACCAGGTTTTCCTTGTCAACTCTATGGGGCAGGTGTTCTCTGCTGTTTAGGGTGGCTATGATTTGGAATCACCTCTGGGGCAGTACGTTTGTGGTTTAATGAGGTTGTGAGGTATAGAGGAGTTTATGCACTGGAAGAAATAGCAACAGCGTCTGGCACAGTGCAAGTGCTCATAGTAAGTTTTAGCTGCAAAACCTCAACAACAAAAAGACAACCCAGTTAAACTGTGGACAAAGGATAGGAACAAGCACTTCCCTGTTGGAGACTGAAGGGGGTGCTGTGGAAAAGTCCTGGAGACTGCCAGTTTCCAAGGAGGAGGCCCCAGGCCGGGCTCTCCAGCATCCCCCCTGAGTGGAATTGCCAGGTAGAATACAGTGTGCACAGCTTAACTGGAATTTGTAAGTTCAGGTAAACAACAAACACACAATAAAAATTCCAGGGGGAACACACTTACACTCTTAACTGAGTGTCCTGGCTTTGTTAGGTAAATCTGGAAACCCTAGGGCCAGGGCCCACAGGGAACATGGGACTGTCCTCCTTCTACACCTATGTGTACAAATGGGCATCCCATCCTTGTTACTGTTTTCCATTTCCCACATCTGAGGTGACGCTTGTTCTCCACCTCGTGGCACAGAGATTATCATGCCACCCATCAGGGCTGGCACCTCTTGCTGGTGGGTCTCATTGAGGCCAGGAATGGGGCTAGCTGAGGTGACTCAGTCTGATGAAACTTGGGAGTTCCCATGACACAGTGTAAGCAAACTGACTCACAGTGTAGCCAACTTACGTCTCTGGGGTCTCTGATCTAAGCACAAACCACCACGGAGAGGCTCCGTTTGCCTTATGCTTTGCCAAAAGGATTTTCAAAGTGATGTTTAGGCTGAGGCCAAAATAGAAATTCTGCTACTTGAACAAACAGCTGGGTCCTGAAGGCAAGAAATGACTGATGCCAGGAAAGTGGTGAAGAATTAACATCTTTTGATGTCTGTAGTCTGGCAAAGCATTCTGAATTTCCCAGGCTCTTTCTACACAATCGTGTAGTGGTTAAGTGCTATAGCTACTAACCAATAGTTTGACAGTTCAAACCCACGAGGAGCTCCTTGGAAACTCTGTGGTGGAGTTCTACTCTATCTGATCTGACAGGGTCACTACGAGTTGGAAATGACTCGACAGCACTGGATTTTGTTGCTTGTTTGTTTCAATGTGATGGCAAGGAACATCAAACACAGAGTGGGGTTAAAGCACTCACGCTGAGAGAACAAACATTCAAAACAAAGAAGGCTTTATTTTTCAGAGAAAACAAAGAGCACTAACCATGTATTAGAGTATCACTGAGAGTTCATCAGGTTTTATGATTGAAAAATCATAAAAGAGTGGTCTGTGGCTTGTGGCCACGGGGAGATGACATGTGCTCCAGTGTGGCGCTAGCCTGTGTTTGGAGGTGGAAATGCATGAGAAGAGGGAAAAGATGGAAGGCCAGCGGGCAGGTGAGTGAGGCAACTAGACCATCCTCTCCATTCCAATGTGCTCTAGGTCTGCTTAAGGAATGCAAATAATCAGTTGGGCATTTTACAGAGAACTTAAACTTCAAAGAACACCTTCCCAAGGAGAAAAGACAAGCAGGTTGCTACTGAGGTTCTAGAAAAAGAGCCAGTTGTGGGAAGTACTTGGTGTAATCGAAAGAAGATTTCCTGGCTGACAAGTCATTGGAGTCCGTCAGATCTTCCTCTGGAGGGAAGAGGCCTTTGAGGGCAGGGGGTGTGTTCCTAATGATCTCCAGGAACTCATGCTCACTGACTTCTCCTTCTCTGTCAACAGCAGTCACATCAATCATTTCCTGTGTGACAGCAAGGAGTCAAGTTAGATGACTTCAGAAACTCACCCAAAAGGCAGCTGACCAAAAAGCTTCTAACAGTGCTAAGTGACTGGTCAATAGGGACCCCTGAGGTGCTGTCACAACGTGATCAAAGCTCACTTTCTAAAGCATACTGTGGAGGCGGAGACAACTCTGTCACGCATGTCACATGAAAGGAGTGCCAAGAGCACCCTGATGGGGCGGGGGGCGGGTTCACGAAACCTAGCTTAGTAAGTGGAACCGCACACTACGTGTTTCCTTTGGGGAGGTTCAGAGGTTTGTTAGATTATCAAAGGACAACTGAACTGGGCAGCATGGGGACTAGACAACAAGCTCTTTCCTTCAAGAGGCACTCACAGAAAAGGAAATAAAGGTAACTCAGAAACCGGAGGCCTGCTTGATGCCTCACAGACCTGCAGCTCCTCATCGGTGACGTCCTCGCCCAGTTCCTCTGCCACATGTTTCAGATTTGCAAAAGATATCGTCCCAGTTTCATCATCATCAAACAAATCGAAAACCCTCAGGAGTTCTTCTTCGGTTTCTTTCTCGAGCTTAAAAGGAGAGCATAAGCACCCATGAGTGGAACCTATTGCAGACACCCCTGCCCCACAGCTGTGATACGGCCCCATCACCCCCTTCTTTAATAACCTAACTCAAGCCTCGTCTTGCATCCATCACTCTCTTGTTCAGAACTATCTCCCATTCTGAAGCCAAGATGGGTCCTCTAGGCAGTTCTGGGGGACTGCCTTCTTGGATTCCCTCCCTACACCTTCCACCCCAGTTCTCTTCACTATATGGCCTTGCTGATGGCCATGATGACCCAGGCCCTAGGTCACAGGAGATCAAACACCATCAAGGGAGTAAAAGAGGAAAAACATAATCATTCTATTAGAAACTCAGAGACTGAAAAGGTTGCATAAAGGAATGATCCTGAAATGAACTTTAAACAGAGGGTAGTTAGAACAACGACCTCTAAGCCAGAGAGGGATACCAGTGGAAAAGTGGCAACAGTATTACTTTTATAATCTTACAAAAGGTAAAATGACTTCTCCTGGACTCTGGCCTGAACAACATCAAGTAGAGCCTAAGCATCCTATCCATGTGAAACAATATCGTTTACCAGATATACTTGCCAGCATTTACCATTATGGATGAACCATACGCTGAAGAAATTAGATAACTTACCGCTTTCTGAGTTATCACATACAAAAATTCACCGAAGTTCATTTTCCCTGTACCTTTCCTATCAATTATGCTTAGTATGTGATCCATCTCTTTCTTCTTGGGCTCAAAGCCCAGAGTCTTTAAAACCACCTGCAGTGAAAACAAGAGACCATCTCAACGTGCAGATTCAAACCTAGCAAGAGCAAAACTGACGGTGGTGACAGCATTAAAGTGGCGTCTGATAGGACAAAGTTAAAATGACAGGGAGACACTAGAATATCCATCTAATTGATGTCTGCAGTCAATTTAGTAACACTTCAGAGAGTTAAAAAAAAAAAAAAAAAGGAGTAAAGAAACCCCACCTTTGTCCTTCCCTGTTCCTTTTGTCAGGAAAACAAACAGAAGTGTGCAGATGAAGACAGGCAGAAGGTAAAGAAGAGGCAGAGAAAGAGAAGAAAGCAGAGCTTGCCTTAAGTGAGTTGACGTCAATGCTGCCGTTTTTATCAGGATCAAAGAGATCGAAACCTTGTCGGATTTGCTGCAACAGCCTTTTGGAGAATACAATTTCGTAACTCAAAAAAGTCGGCTGAAAGCTTGATGTAGAGCTCGAATCCTCACTGCTGAAGTCCTTTAAACATTAGACAAGCAGACAAGCACAGTAGTACACAATACAGTCCATATCTTACACAAAATAGTTACAACCAAAAAAGCCCCCAATTCAAACCCACTGCCATCGGTTGGCCCCCGATTCATGACGACCACATCTGACCCACAGTAGAATTGCTCTGTAGGTTTTTCTTGGCTATTATCTTTACCGAAGCAGACTGTCAGGCCTGTCTTCCATGGTGCTTCTGGTTGGGGTCTAACCACCAACATGAAGGTTAGTAGGCGAGTACAAACCATCTGTGCCCCTCAGGGACCTTCCAGACAACCACATCTAGTCGAAAAGTATTTTATGCTAGCCAATTGATACTCACCACCCTTTGTGCCTTTGCCCTGCCTCACCCCTTATTTAGGACCATTTTTAGTGGCAAGGGGACCCCTTGTTCTTTTGGACATCTCAAAAGAGAGCTAGCCAATGTGTGTCACTGTAGGGATCACCAGTTCTCAATCGGCTGGGAGATCTTAGTTCAGGAAAATGTCCCTACACTACCCACTCACGGCACATCCCTCTAAGTACTTCCACTTTCAGGTTACTTCTACATTTGGTCAAACAGAACTAAGTTGTTAAGATTTATATTTCATCAGTATAAAATCATAAAGGTGAACCCAATAGGCACGTTTCTGACTTCACCCAAAAGCTCAAAGCAGGTCACCAAAGCCTCTAGATTGAAATTTTGAAATCCATGCTAAATAAGAACAGCTCCCCCCGTCCAGCTTTGTGCCGCAACTGTGGCAAGGCAAGACTGCCAGTAGGCCAGAGCCTGAACGTCCTTGAGGCCTGCAGGAAAAACCCCATTTATCATTGCCTAAGGAGAGACATCTGGGGCCTACGGAGGGACAAGGGAGGCCGGGGAAACCCCAGGGAAGGTTTGGGATGGCTGAGGGAAAGAAGGAAACGAGAGAAGTGGGTTCAGTGGGGGATCTGGGGTCCTGACCCTGCCGTTCAGGGACAAAATTTAGAGGGAAGAAGGGAACGCGGATTCTCAGGAAAACAAGGCAGAGGCGGTGTTGCCTGCTGGGGCCACTGAGCCCTTAGCCTTAGGGAGTCAGCACCAGACTGTCAGTACTCACCATTGCGGACAGACTCTACGGGACGCCGTTATGGCAACGACTGTGTACACGCACTTGGTTGCTTTCCACTGCTCTGCGAACGCGGACCCGCTCTCCATTGGTGGCCAGTCCACCGCAGCCGCTTCCCATTGGCTAAGAGGTAAAGTGGGTGGGACTAACCTCTTGGCGTTCTGCGCGAGCTGCAGGGGAGGCTGGAGATGATTGGTCAGGATCATGCTCCTACCGCCAATGACCAGAGCCCGCCCTGAGCCAAGGAAACCCTAGGGATCCAAGACCCTCAGCCAATTCTGGCCTCACGCTGGAGGAGAAAGGGGTGCTGGCTATCATAGGGTGCCTTCAGTTCCTGCGGCAGGTGCGCTCAGATGGGCCAAGGAAGCCAACCGAGTGATGAGGTGATGGCAAGAGACTTGGGGACAGTCCGGGCTGGTACTTTCTGCCCTGCGGTTGGGTTATGAAGCTTAGGCATCAGGGAGGCCTGCTTAGATCGTAACCTTGGGTGTGGGAGTGAACATGTGCACACCGGAAAACTGAGGACCATAGAGCAGAAAAGAGAAGTGTCAAGACTAGGATCCTCAGGGGTGCAGGCTGCTGGGCCTTAGCAGGACAGTACCTGCTACTCCAGGTGCCTGAAGAACCGTAGCAGAAGCCAGGTGAGTAATCTCGCTGCCAGGTTCCTCGAGGATAACTGATTGTCTTCTGACTAAAAGCAGCCCAGGGAGGCGAGCTAGGAGGCCAAGATACTGGACTTAGTTGCCATCAAGTTAGTTCTGACACATGGTGGACTTGTGTACAACAGCACAAAACCCAGCGGGGTCCTACCGCATTCCCACAATCACTTTTGTGCTTCCATGAATAGGCTTGCAAGTGTCTGAAGCATCATCACCCGCTGAAATTTGAGAGTGGTCTGAGAAGGCAGGTCTTCGGCGGGAATGGTATAGGGCCGAGCCAGACAGCCTGCCTTGGAATGTTCCCAACCTCCTGTCCATGGGTTAAATTGTTAGTGATGAGGTTTCTCTTCCATGTCCAGTCCTCCCCCACTTGTTATCCCCAGTGACTGGGTCACTGTGGACATGTAGCGTGGTCTCCAAACCTGAAAGACCACACCTACCACCCTCCTCACATTTCTACTCCTTCCTTCCTTTTCCCTCCCCATCGACAAAGAACTCAGAGACACACACACATATCTTCTTTTCACACCTTCATGCTTTATATTATTGATTACTGTGGGTGTGCCCTGTCGGTGCAACATTAGGTCACCACTTGGCTGGTCAGCATCCAGACCTCTGTAAATTGTTCAGACAATTTGGAGGTCTCTGGGCTTAATCGGAAGTCACAGGAAGCTCTGTTCATTACTTGGAGTGGTGGCTTTCTCCAGGGACTCTTGGGTCTCGCATGCCACTCACCGATCCAGCTTCTTATTAAACTTGTGATAATGGCCAAGTAGTCTCAGCCTCTAACTTTCGTAGGCAAACTTAGGCAGGCAGAAATTTGGTGGAAGCACTTTTTGCTCACTCTCCCCTGAGAAGTTTTTTTGTTTTCTTTAAGTATTCCAGTGGTTGCCTTTGGTACCTGCGAAGAAAACAGGATGATCACACGAAGACATTGGCTTGGAGTAAGTGGGTAAAGAGCCAACGGGAAGGGGCACTTTATGAGAAAAGGTTCAGGCTGAGGAGGGTTTTGTGCCAGGCAATGACAGGGAAAGAGTCATGGGTGGATCTGAGGGGAAGAAGTGCAGGAAGGTGGGTGCAATCAGCTCGACGTCACACTTCAGTGGGCCTGAGTTGATCAGAGGCCTTACTCTTCTTCCTGACTTCGTGTTTGGAGTTGGTTGTTGAATAAGTGCAGCTAATGCTTGTGGTTTCTGGTAGTTTTCACCCCCTTAAAGCCTTCTCAAGGCCTACTGCGGCCTCCTGACCACCACGTATTTGTACATCTCCCCAGGAGCCAAACCCTTCAACATTGCTTAGTCAGCAAGGCACTGACCAGACCAAGGTAGCTGAAGGGGGCTGTGACATCACAAAGCACAGCCTGACACCTGTGGTGAGGTGGGGGCTCAATGCGCTGTGGTTGGAGAAAGCAGGCATAATTTTTAAACAGTATTTTACTGCATTTTTATTCATTTACTTATTTTCAATCAAGAGACATGAGTTTATTCATCAGGGGAAACTTGCACACCGGGACAGCAGTGCTTCATCTGGTGGCAGCCAGCTGGACAGACCAGTAACTGTGCACTGATACGGGTAACAAGGTTTTCAGAGGGTGCCCTCTCCCTCTGGGTGTGAGGATAGTATATTAATCATCTGACCAAAGTCAAAAGGGTTTGGCCCAGGTCTTCAACATTCTTTTTTTTGAAGACCTCAGGGGTAATACAGGAATGGCTATCGTTGCTATTCTAACTGATAACTACATTCCACGGATGTTTTTGTCCTTATCCCGTACAGTTCTGTCCTCTAGGGTTGCTATTAGTTGGAATTGACTCAGTGGCAGTGGGTTTTTGTTCCCTGATCTGATGTAAAGGGTGTTTTCCTGGGGTGTAGTCTGAACCACCTTTTATCTTCCAAGAGATAAAAGGAGAGGAAAGGGAGCAGAGGAGGGGACTTAATACCAAGGACACAGTGCTGGGAGCCAAGCCAAGCCAAGTGCCACCGAGTCAGATCCGGAGCAGTGAAAGACTCAGCACAATGTCTTCAAGGTTCATCTATGTTGTGGCATGTGTCAGGACTTGATTTCTCATTACTCTATGTGTATACCACATGTTGGATCCATCCACCTGTTGATGGAGGTTTCAGTCATTTACACCTGTTGAGTGTTACGAGTATGCTACAGTGAATGTTGATGTTTAAGTTTCTGTTTGTGTTTCTGCTTTCAAATTTTCAATGTTCAAGTTTTGAGGAACCACGAGACTTTTCCACAGTAGCTTTGCCGTTGTGCCAACACCTGTTGTTTTCCATTTTTTGATAGTAGCCATGCTAGTGGGAGGTGGTATCTCATGCGTTTTTTATTTTCATTGGACTGGATGTCTTTTAATTTGCTGCACTATTTCTTTGGGTCCATTTCTGTCTTAGATGGCTACTTCCTAGGTAGCAGAAATGCTGGTTGTTCTCCAGTGTGTACTTTTCTCTTGCCAAGCCAAGTGCCGTCGAGTCAGATCTGACTCATGGCTACCCTAAAAAACAAAACTCAAACTGTTTGCCAGAGTTGAACTTGAACATTTAAAATAAAAACTACATTTCCCAAACTGCCTTGCAGGTAGTTGTTGACTTGTGACTAAATTCTGACCAATGAAATGTAAACTTGGGTTAGATTGGATCACTGTACTCTGGTGCTTCACATTGGTCAGCGAGTAGACAGGTGTTCTGTAAATATTTACTGACCAACTAAAGGGTTTCCTCAGCCTTTTAGCCCGTTCATCTCCTGACAGCTTTTCCTGCTTTTTGAAATCTTATTTTTCAAGACTAATCCCAATTAGATAAGCTCCAAGAAGTTTCCCTGTTTCTTCCTCTACTTCATTAGAATTGTTTATAATTGATACACATTTTCTTGATGTTAGTGATCAGGCAGTGACCAGGCTGCGTTGAAGATTATCGAGTTTTATTCTGTTGACATTTTTTAGCATTGCTTACCAAAAGAGACAAGGTCTGCTGGCCTGCAGGGAGGAAAAAAATGTGTTAGTTGGGTCTTTACCAGTCCCCACTGGACTGTGTATTTAGATTGAAAATCTTCCTTCTTAGGTACTTCTCGTTGCCCAGAATCTGGTGTCATGTTGTTGATTTTGTTTTTCTAGTTGATTTGTTACTTAGGAGAGCCTGTTGTAGATTGAATTGTGTTCCGAAAGATGTCTGTCAACTTTCCTCGGCCATAATTCTCTTTGTTCATTGTTAGCTTGATGTTTATTTTTCCATTCTTTGAATTTCAGTTTGTTCCTATTTTTAAGTCTAAGGTGAGTTTCTTGCAGGCAACCTACAGATGGGTCATGTCTTTTAATCCAAGATGTCACTCGATGTCTCTTTACTGGAGCATTCACTACAATCACATTCAATGTAATTATTGATAGGTATGTGTTCAGTGCTGCCATTGTGATGTGTTTATTTTTGTGTTGATGTTTTCTTTGTTCTTGTTAATCTGTTCTGAGACCTTCTTCTTTGTGAGTTGATTTTTCACCTTTCTCAGGGTTGATGTTGTGGTTGTTGAGAGTCCTGTATTACATTTCTTGATATGATATGTTGCTTCCCTATGTTGCTTTACAGATGCCCCTATGATCCCGCTTGATAAACTACATAAAACCCAATTTTGATTGCTACCAGTCTTGCCAACTTCCTCTCCATCTGGAAGGACTGTAATGACTGTAGTAAATCCTTCTTTTTAATAAGATGATATCATAGTTTACATGAAATGATCACTAGATTGTTTCCTTCACTATTATAGCTTTGATTGTGTTTGGAGCCTTCCCTAACTGAGTAGGCTTCTAGATAATGTGTCCTTCTAAAATACGAAGTTAGCAGTTTAGCCAAGAGATTCTTTCAGTATTTCTTGTAGCTTTGGTATGGTTTTTACAAAGTCTCTGATTTTCTGTTTATCTGCAAATGTCTTCATTTCATTTTCCTATTTGAAAGATAGTTTTGCAGGATATATAATTCTTGGTTGGAAGTCTCCTCCTTCAAGGCTTTGAATGTGTCATGCCACTGTCTCCGTGCCAGCATTGTTTATGCAGAGAAATCTGATGAAAGCCTACAGGGTTTCCCTCTGACTGTTAGCTTTGCTTTTAGCCTTGCTGCCTTTAAGAGTTTCTGGTTATGTTTCATTTTGTTGAGCTTGATTATAATATGTCTTGGAGCCTTCCTATTGAGATCTATACTGAGTGGTGTTCAATATGTATCTCGGATACCTACGTTCTCTTCTTTTGTAATTTCTGGGAAGTTTTCTGTCAGCAGCTCAGCGACAATGCTGTCTGTGTCCTGAGGTGTCTCGCCCTGTTCAGGAACTCCAATTAATCGTAGATTGTTCTTTTTAATAGAGTCCCACATACTTCTTCATTTTCCTTGTTTCATTTTTCTGATTTCTCCTCGTGGATTCTGGAGTCTGTAGCTCTGTCTTCCATTTCAGAAATTCTCTTTTCCATTTGTTCCATTCTGTTTTGTTGGCTTTGATTTCAAATTTCTGTGTCTTTGATTTTCTTCTTGATCTGTTGGATTTCCGAGTACTGATGTTCCAGCAGACCAAACAGCTTGCTTCAGTTTTCATTTTGCTCTGCTGCATTTTGTATAAGGTCTTTTTGTATTCACCTTGTGATAGTTTCAGAAAAGCTTCCTTTTCTGGGAAGTTCTGAGTTGTTATCTTTTGGGGGCCTTCTGATGCCATGGGTGATTTCTGTGTTACTGTCTTCTCCATTGTTTGTTGCTATTTTGGCTTGGTCTGGGTCAATGGAGGCTGGGAGAGATACTGTGAAGATGGACCACAGTTGTTTCTCTGCCAAGCCAGCCAAGTGCCTTTGAGTCGTTGTTTCTCTAGGCTACCTTAAAATGAGAAGTAAAAAGTATTTGACAACTTCCAAAGTCAGTCAGGTTTTCAGGTATAAACCTCCTTCTTCCCAGCTGGCAAAGTAAGCACCACTGTATTGAACAGCAGATGTTATAAACTAGCTCAAAATACAGAAAGGCTACTGGCCTGCTGGCCTTTGCTGTCAGGCCCCAGTTGTAGGTGATACTGTGTATAATTCTGATTTTCTGCTCAAAAAGCGGTCCCTTCTGGGTAGGCACTGCCTCTCAGCCCAGAAATTAGGTCCAGCGGAGGCTTCTGTAGGCATGACTCCACCTCCCAGAAAAATAAGATGACATCCCACAAAAGCTCACCAGCTGGCCAGGACCAGGTTCCTGGCAGAAAGAGAGGGAAAGAGTACCGAAACGCCCAGAGTCCACAGCCTCCATCACTCTTCCCCAGTCCCAGGTGACACTGTGCAAAACACTGCATCCCTACTGGAAAAACACTCTCCCAGCTTTCAGCCTGGGAGCCAGTTCCAGCCGGAACCTCTGCCTGGGCTTGTCCGTTTCCCAGTGGATGAAGATGGCGCCCCTCACAAGCACATCTGTATGGCTACCAAATTGTGGAGGCAGAAACATAGGTGAGAGGAGCCGAGGTGTGTAGAGTCCAAAGCCAGACTCTCAGAACCTGGTAATTATGATTGCCGGTCCCACTGGCAGTGTGTCCGAGGCCAGCAGCTAGTCAAGTCTGAGCTCTGCCCCCTGGCCAAGACAGAGAAAAAAAAATCAAAATGGTGAGTTACCTTCGGTCCATGCAAGCCTCTGCTTGCCAAGAGTGGGGTCAGTGAAACAGAAGAATTTTTGCATTCAGTGGAATGAAATCCAAATTAACAGCCCTATGCCGCATCCCAGGGCTGACTAGCTGTCCAGAAGGCACCGTTTAATTATCATTTCAGGTTTTGGTTTCCATAGGGATTTAGGGAGACTTGCGTTTGGTCCACCATCTTCACCCCACCCACCCCCCCACCCCCCCAGAATTTGAAATTTCTAGGCTTTTTTCTGCTTCTATGAGTATCCCTGTATCATGGGTCCTGATCAGAATGGTCATTACTAGTAGCTGGGCACCATCTCTTTCTCCTGGTGTCAGGGTAGATGACGCCATGGTTGTGTATATTGTTAGTCCTGCAGACTAGTATCTTCTCTGAATCTTTGGTTTTCTTTTTTCTCTTTTCTCTCAATGAGAAGAGGTCAGTAGTTATATCTTAGATGGCTACTTTCAAGTTTTGAAGAAACAGGAGACTACCTACCAAACTAGGACATAGAACACAAACTTTATGGACTATGTTATGCCAATTGACCATATTATCCCAGGAGACTATGGGCCTAAGGCTTCAATCCTAGAAAACAAATCCCACTAGGTGTTTAGTTATATCTAAGAAATATCCATAACTGTGTCCCTGCATGCTTTCTTATATATGTGAACATGCATTCATGTACACACTTGTATATGCATACACATATGTTGTTGTTAGGTGCCTTTGAGTCTTTTACAACTCATAATGACTCCATGTACAATGAAACAAAATGCTGCCTGGTCCTACTCCATCCTCACAGTCATTGCTATGTTTGGGCCCATCTCAGCCACTGCATCAATCTGTCTTATTGACGGTCTTTGTCTTCCTCACTGACCTTCTACTTTACCAAGCATGATGTCCTTCTCCAGGGACCAGTCCGTCCTCATAACATGTTCAAATATGCAAGACAAAGTCTTGCCAACCTTGCCTCTAAGGAACATTCTGGCTGTACTTCTTCCAAGACAGATTTGTTTGTTTTTCTGGAAGTTCACCGTGTTCTCAGTATTCTTCACCAGCACCATAACTAAAATGCACAAATTCTTCAGTATTTGTTTTGTTAGCTGCCATCCAGTTGACCTCAGGTCACGTGACCCCAGGTTTGTCAGAGCAGAACTTTGCTAATGTGGTTGGCAATAGCTAATTTTTCAGAAGTAGATTACCAGTCCTTTCTTCTGAGGCACACCTGGGTGAACTCATACTATCCACCTTTCCATTATCACTCATCTATGTTAACCATGTACTCACTCAGGGACTCTAAACAGCTATTAGGATGCTATGAAAAAGAAATAAATAATAAATCCAAGTACAACACTGGAAATAGGAAAACAGATATGTCACAATGTAAAACATTACCAGATTATACTAAAAAAAGGACTAAATAACACAGTCATAGGGCTTTGATATGGAGGAAAGTCAGGTGATTTAAGCAAATAAAAGATGAATTTACAGTTTAAAAAATGTTAAATATTCAGGTACCCACAAAGGAAACTAACTATCCAACATATAACAAAAAGAAACCAAAAAACAGAAAAATGTAAAGATGCAGGAAATACAAAAACAACAATGAAAAGAAAATATCTAAAGAAAACTGACTCAGCACAGAAAGTTACGTGAAACAAAGAAACTTAACAACACACAAGAGGGCCTCAAAATGACAGCATTAAACTCGTATCTATCAATAATTACACTGCTGATAATAGATAAGAATTATTTAATGTTAACGGAGAGATAACACGTAGTAGGAGAAATCAGCACAACTGCACCAAACCAAAAGCAAAGTTTTCTAAATATAACCAAACCCTTTGAAGGGTAGAGTAGCAAGAACATAAGTCTGGGGACCATGGGTTCGGTGGACATCTAGTTAAATTGGCGTAGCAAAGTCCATTAAGTAAATGCTCTGCATTCCACTTTGCTGAGTGACTTCTGGGGTCTTAAAGCTAGCAAAATAAAAAAAACTCACTCCCATCAAGTCGATGCCAACTCATTCCAACCCTATAAGACAGAGTAGAACTACCCCATAGGATTTCCAATGAACACTTGGCAGATACAAATGGCCAGCCTTTTGGTTAGCAGACATAGCTCTTATCTATTATGCCACCAGAGTTTTCACAAGCTAGCAAGTGGCCATCAAAGAAGCATCAGTTGCTCTCAACCCAACTAGAACAAAAGAGAATGAAGCATATCAAATACATAGGTAAGTTTGAGACTGAAAGACAGAAAGGGCCACATAAAACAGAGATGACATTCACCTGAGACCAGGAGAAAAAGATGGTGCCCGGCTACCATAAATGACCCTCCTGACAGGAAACAGAACAGTCCCTGATAGAGTGGGAGGAAAGTGGGATGCAGAACTCCAATTCCAACCCATAAAGACCAGACTTGATGGTCTAGCGAAGACTGGATGGACCCTGGAGGACATGGCCCCCAGACTCTGTTAGCCCAGAACTAAAACCATTCCCAAAGCCAACTCTTCAGAGCAAGATTAGACTGGATTGAAGACCTAAAATGGTACTGGTAAAGAGTAGCTTTGTTGGCTCTAGTAGATACACGAGACTAAATGGACAGTTCCTGTCTAGAGGTGAGATGAGAAGGATGAAAAGGAACAGGAGCAGGTTGGGAAATACAGGGTGGAGAGGAGAAGTGTGCTGTCACAGTGTGGGGAAGGCAACCCAGGTCACAAAACAATGAGTGTATAAGTCTTTTGTATGAGAAACTGACTTGAGTGTGGAACTTTCACCTAAATAAAGCATGATAAAAATAAATAAATAAAAACAAGTGTTAGCTGTTATTGCCAAACTGGCTTTTCGTCTGTATGCTTCTTATTTCCCGTCTTATTGGATAGCCTCTTGCTCTAAGCTTGCTTGAACCTTTCTGGGAAAGAGTCAAAACATGAATCACCTTAATAAATGAACTACTCAAATACACTATTTAGAGGCTACACTTAAATCTAACAGATTTTCTCCTTGTAGGACACACTTGCACATTATACTGTCTAATTTGGTGATATCTTTCTAAATATTCAATACACTCAACCTCTACCTCCGCAACCCCACTTCTCAAGACTGATTTCAGGAATCCATGTGTGTACGAGCCACCATAATGGGTAAGGAAATTATTGCAGCTTTGTTTGGGAAAGAAACAGGTGGAAATGGTCTACATTTACTCTTAGATATTGGCTAAATGAATTTATAGTGTAAGCATAAAGCATAATATATGCAGCCTGACAAAAACAAATGGAAACCATGGTGGTATAGTGGTTAAGTTCAATGTCTGCTAACCAAAAGTTTGGCAGTTCAAATCCCCAGGTGATCCCTGGAAACTCTATGGTGCAGTTCTACTTTGAACTCTAGAGTAGCTATGTGTCAGACCCGACTAGACAGCAGTGGGTTGACGGAATGCAAGGAGCCCCGGTGGCACAGGGGGGAAATACTGGGCTGCTAGCTGAACGGTTGGTGGTTGAAACCCACCAGGCACTCCACAGGAGAAAGGCGTGACCATCTACTTCCATAAGGATTACAGCCTTGGAAATCCTATGGAGCAGTTCTGCTCTGTGCTACGTTGTGTCACTGTGAATTGGAATTGACTCGGGGTCAAGGACTTTCAGGGGTTTCTTGTATACCAGGTTTGAGAACCACTGGTTTAGAACAACAGGTCAGGAACCTGCGACTCACCTATGTTAGGACCAGCCTGGATTCCCTGGCTTGGGACTATTGAAGATAATCTGGACTGCAAAGCCAGCCTAGGGAGGCAACTAGAACTCCCAGGGGGCTGAGACCCAGAGGGCAAAGACTGAGTTGCCCCGACCTGCGGGGCGAATCAACGGAGGGACGAGGGGGAGCCTGTGAAAATGAAAGTGGGGCAAGAGACGCGAAGAAATGGAGGCAAGACTCAGTTCTGATCAAGCCTCAAGGTTTTATTTTTACAGCGCGGTATATATAGCAACGGGAATGGAGGGAGGGATTAAGTGACGTAGGGATCGGGTGACGTTTGGAGTGAGGTAGCTGTCGGCTTGGGATTGGATATGCATAAGACAAAGGCAGTGACATCAGACGGGAAGTTTTCCCGCGGGCGGGAAGTTTTCCCGCGCGTGGGCTTTTTAGGGACTTTCCAAGCTTCCTGTATGTTGGGGGCCCAGGGTTTTCCTGTGGTCCCCAACACTGAGTTACAGAGGCAGACAATTGCAAAAGGGGAAAGATGGCTCCAGAAGAACACAAACATTATCATACAGTGTATATGAAGTCTGAAAAACATAAAAATGATCACCACCTATTGATTGTGGTTGCATACATATGGAGTAAAAAGTTTGCCTCTGAGAGATGCATAGAAATGTAGCATGTGCAACAGCACCTGTTGGGGAGATGAACACCTCATTTAGAATAGAGGCTACCTCTTAGGTAAAGAATGAGACGGATGCACAGTAAGCTTCAACAGTATTTTTTAAGGTTGTTATTTCTTAAGCTGGATGGCGTGTGTACATACATGTTTCCAGGATTTTTCTCTGTAACTTTGTAGGGTTTTGAAATATTTCCTAAAAGGAAAGGAGGGAATCAACTCTGAAAATTTGTTTCAAGGGAGGAAACAAAAATGAAGTTCACCAGAGTAGGGGATCAAAGAAGAGAAAGGTCTCAGGAGTTTTAGCTACACAACCTCATTGCAACATTTAGTTAAGGCATCCTAGGTGCTCTCTCAGTGGCACTCATACTTTCTTCTCTTATTCTGTGCTAACACTTCTCACACTCAGTGTGAAATTCACACAGCAAAACTAACCATTTTAAAGGGAACAATTAAGTGGCATTTACTACATTCAGAATATTGGGCAACCACTACATTCAGTGAGTTCCAAAACGTTGTCATCATCTGGAAATAAAACCCCTCATCCCTTAAGCAGTAACTCCATCTTTTCCTTCCCCACCCTCACCTCTGGCAAACACTAATCTACTGTCTGTGGATTTACTGTTCTGCATATTTCCTGTAAATGGAATCACATGTATACTATGTGACCTTTGTTTCTGTCTTAATTAGCACCTTTCCGTTGGCATCTACCTTACACCGTGTATCGGTACTTCATTCCCTTTTATGACTGAATAATATTCCATTAGGTGTCTATACAAGGAAACGTGATGTCATCGTGCTGGATGCACTCGGCTGCTGAATGAAATCAGCTGCTCCATGGGAGACAGATTTGACAATCTGATTCCATACGGATTAAGGCTTTGGAACACTATGCAGCATGTCATGGTTTGTTTCCCCCCAAATACATGCTAACTTGGGCAGACCTTGATTCCCAGTTATGTGGTTGCCATGTATTTTGTGACTGTAGTTTTCCTATATGTTATAAATCCTAATCTCTGCCTGTGGTTCATTGGCCAAGAATGGATTATATTAAAGAGGATCAGGGTGTGATGTAACACCCTTGCTCAGGTCAGATCCCTGATCCAATAAAAGGGAGTTTCCCTGGGGTGTTGTCTGCACCACCTTTTATCTTACTCTAAGAGATGAAAGGAAAGGGAAGTGAGCAGAGAGCTGGAGATCTCATCCTACCAAGAAACAAATGCCAGGGAACTAGCAAGTCCTCTGGACCTGGGTTCCCTCTTCTGAGAATCTGCTTGACTGGGGAAAGATTGATTACAGGGACCTTCCTCCAGAGCAACCAGACGGAGAAAGCCTTCCGGAGCTGATGTCCTGATTTTGGACTTCTAGCTTCCTAGACTGTGAGAGAATGAATTTCTGTTTGTAAAAATAATCTACTGATGGTATTTCAGGTCATTATGGAAGTACATTTGTCATGGAAGGAGACATCACTTATTTAGTGGTTTCTTGGTTCATTTAAATCTTTCAAATTCTTAGGCATCTGACACGTAAGTTGCCAACTCAACTCTTGGCCTGAACTCTGAAAGTGTTAGAATGGGATTGGTGGCCAAGTTACATTTCCAGTCTATCAAAACCTCCCCTTCTTCACTCTGTAGCACCTTTTATTACCTGAGCCCAGCACAGTTTCTTGCTTCTGAGGATGGCTGATTGTGGTGGCTTCTAGGGCTTGGAGCTGGAGCCTGACTGAAGTGCAACCACCAGCCATCTTCTCTCTTCTACTCACACCCAGCTACACCGTCCCCTTACCATGGGGTCTATATCTATGCCCTCAGATGTTTACACACATGGAAACCTCCTCTTCAACACACTTCCTCCCAATTCCCTCACCCACCTGGAGGCCATCAGCTTCATCAAGCCCACCTACATGGAGGCCAGCTAGGCTCAGACAAGCCCTGTGAGGTACGTTCTGCTTCCTTGACAACCCTCAAGCCTGAGTTAGCCATAGTCTGTTTGACTTCTTTGTCAATATGACAGATGGAGACAGGCTACAGAACAGACCTCATTGCATTTATTTGCTTTGCATACAGCAAAAAAATCACAGAAATGACAAAGAAGCTGAAAAATGGTCAAAATGCACCTCTAGGCATTAAAATAAAATTGAACCTCTTCATTTGGAAACTATTTTTTTCTCCAACTGTGGGGAATATGTCGTTCATGGGGAATTCCCAGAGTGAGAGTAACCGGGCAGTGGTCCACTCTGAGAGACCGGGGAGGGAGGTGCAACAGCTACTCTACCTGGATTCCCTGGGTACAGGACATCTACAAGTGAACTGTTATCTATGGAAACACCAAAGAAGTAGCATTTAATCAACAAAATCTTGCATTATCTCAAAGGCATAGAAACAGTATCAGAAAAAAATAAACATTTTATAAACAGAATGAAAAGTCCAGCATGCAGTTTGTGTTCTCATCTTGTACCATCACTAGCAAAACCAAGTATCATGGATTGAAGTTAGTTATCCTACCTAACTGCCTGTCTTATTTTCCACAGGGCACACTCAGAATTCAAACACACAGGTAGGTGTCCAGACCTGCTTTCCGTTTAAGCAATGTAGCTCGGAGGTGACAGAGGCACACACAGTGACAGCTGTACCCGGAAGTCACTTCCGTGTCTCCTAAGAAAAGGAATTAGGTTTGTGGTCCAGGCCGCCAAAGAGAAGTCTCCCTTAGAGGTTTATGTGTCTGTGGATAGAAGCAGGGGAAGGAGATGGAGAGGCAGAGTTTACCAACTTCTAGTGAACGTGGATGAAAATCGACACTGGTCTGCCCCATGGAGATCCTACCAGGTTGCAAACTGAGTCAGTGGGAAAGGTCCTCTATCTTCCCCACTCTGCCCGTGAGAGTTCATGATGCTCATGTTACAAAAGAAACTGCTTCGGGAATGATAGGAAGATAAGAGTCAAAACTTTCCGACCCCTGCACAGCTGACCATTGCTCTCCTCCTGACTCTTCTTCTCTCACTCTGCCTTTTCTGGCTTTCCTCTTTCTAGGGCTAGAGGTTATGATTTCCCGGGGAAGTGGGGCTTGTGCCTCCTAGTAACTTTTGAGGTGTTTGCCACTAAGAGTGATAGCAGGATGAGGCTGATGTAATCACTCCAGGCTTCCAGTTGACAGAAAGCCAATTGTTCTATGGCTTTGAGATTAATGAGTTGCCTTGGGCTAAAATCTTAGGAAGCATAGGATGCTGAGAGGAAAGGACTAGAAACAGGTGGTGTACGAGGACTTCTCCAACTTGAGACTGGAATCAAAGGGGATGGCAGCTCTCCAGGGGCCCCACACTTCCTTCTTAATGGTGACATTTCTATCGGCTTGAGACTGCAAGTACACCTTTTGGCTACTCTACAGTGTTGAATTTTGAGACTGTCTTAATTGCCTAAACAACAGGATATGTATGCCAGGTAATATATTATTGCATAAGTGGAAAAGATCACAGCAGCATTGGGGCAAAAGGCCCAACACTGATGGACTAATAATCCAGAGGATTTCCATTGTAGGGATGCTGTCACTGCTGTCAGTCCTGGGATAGATTGGCCTGGGCCATCAGCAAAGCGAGCTCTGATGCATGCTTTGTATGTCACCATCACCTGAGTTGCAGGCCTTGCCCCTTCTCCAAGGGATGCAAGCAAGATATTTCTAAAGGCGGTGTACTAACTGGGAGAGGGGCTGCGCAAAATTTTCTCGGAGCTCCAGAATTTTCACTTCCACTACTTACTCTAGAAACCTTTATATAACTTGCAGCAGCATCCAAAGAATTGAAACATTGGATTTTGCGTAAGAAGCCTCATAGTCCTTGGGCCAAATCATCTGGACTTTTTCCCAGTAGAAAAACTTTATTTGATTAAGAGAAATGACAACGTCTTCATTGCTCCTGCAAAATATTTTTGGTTTTAACCTTTAAAGGTGTATTTTTCAACCATAAAACTTTATAACACTACAGCACTGCAAAGATATTTCATATGTTGTAGAGAGGAAATACTGAGTTTCCTGTTGCTGGCAATGGCGGTACTGATGGTTAGGTAATCAATGCTTTTATGTCATTTAAATAAATAAAAAATGTTAATTCGCATCTCCAAAGCACTTTTGCTAAAGTAAAAATGATCACAGGCAAGAAACGATTGCCAAGCCAGTCAAGTGCCATCAAGTCAGATCTGACTCATGGTGACCGATTACATGGTATTAATGCAGTTATTGGCAATTATCATTTAAAATTTTGATGCTCAAGCTGTGAGCTATTTGTTTCATATTTCTCCTATGTGGCTCCATGCTTTCACTTTCTCCTAGGCCACAGAGAGCCAGATTGGTTCTTCTGGTCCACCAGGCTCTTTGAGCACTACTGGAAGAGTTGCAGACTTTCTGGTTTCTTGTTCCACGGCAGGAACTCGAACCATCTTCTGCTTGTCAGCTGGAACCACAGAAAATAACACACAAGCAGAAAGAAGACCCAGAGATACTGGGGTGTGTTGCTTCTAGGATGCAATCCCATTCTTCCATCTTTAGGTTTCCTAGGATCCCCCTACTCTTAATGGTTTCTTAATGCCTGCTGCCTTCAGTGCCACTCTTCTAGGATCAGGGGCAATGTCCAAGACAGTATCAGTGTGTCCAAGGAAAGAAATCAACATGGCTGTGGCCACACGAAGGAGCCTTCCTGGCACAGACGTTAAGCATTCAGGTGCTAACTGAAAGTTCAGCAATTCAAAACCACTGGTGGCTTTGTAGAAAGACGACTTGCCCATCCATGTCCCAAAAGATTATGGCTTAGGAAACTCTGTGGAACACTTCTACTCTTTCATATATGGCATCAGGAGTTGAAATAGACACAGTGTCATGCTACAAGAACAACATGGTTGCAGGAGCCTGTGTGCCAGTCTTTGGGACATCATTACTAGACTGTTATATCTTACAAGTTTGAAATGAGACAGGAAGGGAAAGATATTATATGGCATCTGTTAGGTTTTGGAAATTTCACCTAAGGAATGGTGTCCATGTTTCTCCAATCTGTGACATCCTGTGAAAGGACTGAGGAAGCAGTGGATCCACACAGTAAGAATCTACAATAAACAACATTGTACCAACTACTTAGCCCAGAAGACGACCACCTTCCTACCCCCAATTATTATCCTCCTACATCATGCTTTATGACTGATTGATTCAGTAGCTTAGACTCATCCAGTGCTTCTCAACCCTGGCTACATATTAGAATCGTGTAGGGAGACATGGATTCAATATGGTGGGCTAAACACACATGTCGCTAAATCTCTCTGGAAACCAAGACCTGAACTGATAATGAAATGGAGGCTTCTGGACACCTAGTGAGCCCTAGGATACGGCATAGGGCTGTCAGTTTGGACGACTTAACACTGAACAGGAAGCATATTCTCTTTCACCAACCCCGCCCTTGTTGAGTGCTGCCTCTCATGAACTGAAGTTAACTAGCCATTTTAACTTTGTTTTCTCTGTCTTGGCTGGCAGGAGGAGCTGGGGCTTGACTAGCAGGTAAGCTCAGATGCACTGCTGGTGGGATCCGAGGGTGGAATCGCCACATTTTGAGAACCCGGCTTTGGAGTCTGTCAGACTTGGCACCCTGGCCTTTCTCTCTTAGCCTCCACCACTGAGTAGCCTGTCCCAAAGCAGGCAGGAAAACTTGTGCAGGATGCCATCTTGTTTGACTGGGAGGAGGTTCACCCCCATGGAGGCCTCAGCTGGACCTAATTCCCAGGCTAGGAGGCAGTGCCTGCCTGGAGGAGAGCACTTTTCTGGCAGATGATCATTATTATGCACAGTGCGGCCCCATAGCAGATGATAGCCAGGCAGTAGCCTTTCCGTATTTTGAACTAGTTTACAGCATCTGGGGTTGGATGTAGAGGTGCTTACTTTGCCAGCTGGGAAGACAGACTGACTGACATTGGAAGCAGTCAGATACATTTTACCTTTCAGCATAAGAGAGACTAGAGAAAGAACTGTGGTGCGTCCTGCCGACCTCTCTCTGCCTTTATTGCCAAGTGCTGTCGAATCGGATCTGACTCATGACTCACATTAAATAGTCAGCTGATGACTCCCCACTGACTCTATATGTAGGGCCATGTTTTGCCAGTCAGGAGGTGGAGTCTGCTGCCCCAGAGATTCCACTGAGCCCAGTCACTGGAGTACACACATGTGTGTGGTGATCACCTTCCATTTCACGCTGAGGTTTAGATCCTCTTAAAGTAACACCGAAGAAACAAAAGAACCTCCACATTCCCCAAAGCAGCAAACTCTGGAGAAAAACATAAAGAAGAACTCGCTTATGGCTTCAGAACGCCCCCAAAAGAAAGAACCACAGTACTTCCCAGACGAAGAAGCTTTTCTGAAAATATTAGAGGGAGAGTACAAAAGAATTCTATAAAGAGTCCTCCTAGACCTTATACAAAATGCAGCAGACCCAAACAAAACATTAGGCAAGGTTTTTGATTTGATGGAACACCACAACTCTGAAATCCAACAAATCAAGAACAAAATCAAAGAGATAGAAATTTCAATTCAAAGCCAAGAAAACAGAATGGAACAAACAGAAAACAGACTATCTGACTTGGAAGACAGAGCTGCTGACTCCAGCATCTATCAGGAGAAATCAGAAAAAAAGAAACAAGAAAAATGAAGAAGCATTAAGAAGCATGTGGGATTCTATTAAAAGAAACAATCTACAATTAATTGCAGTTCCTGAACAGGGAGAGACACTGGAGAACACAGAGACTGTCGTTGCTGAGCTGCTGACAGAAAACTTGCCAGAAATTATGAAAGAAGAGAATATAGATATCCTAGATGCATATCGAACGCCACGCGGTATAAACCTCCGAAGAAAGACTCCAAGACAGACTACAATCAAGCTTAATGAAATGAAACATCAGCAGCAACTCTTAAAGGCAACAAGACTCAAAGCCAAGCTAACATTTTGAAGGAAACCCTGGAGGCTTTTGTAGGATAGCTCAGCAGAAACAATGCTGGCATGGAGACAGTAGCATGACACATTCAAAGCCTTGAAGGAGAAGAACTTCAAACCAAGAATTATATATCCTGCAAAACTATCTTTCAAATATGAAAATGAAATTAAGACATTCCCAGATAAACAGAAACTGAGAGACTTTGTAAAAACCAAACCAAAGCTAAAAGAAATACTGCAAGACTCTCTTAGCTTTCGAGAGCAGAACCACTAACTTTATATTTTAGAAGCAAATACAGGACACATCACACAGAATCCTACTTATTTAGGGAAAGCTCCAAACGCAATCAAACCAGAATAGTGAAAGAAATAATCCAGTGATCATATCATGAAAAGTATGATGTCATCATATTAAAAAGAGGGATGTGCTACAGTTGTTATAATCCTTCCAGATGGAGAGGAAGCTGATAAGAATGGCGGTAATTGTAATTGGGTTTATACACAATTTATTAAGGAGGATCACAAGGGCATCCCTAAAGCACAATGAAGATGAAACATATCAAATAAAAAACATAATACAGGAGTCTCAACAACCACAAAACCAACACTGAAAAAAGTGTAAAATCAACTCACAAATAAGAATGTCTCAGGACAGATTAATAAGAACAATAGAGAAAACATCAACACAAAAACAAAGGTATCACAGTGGCAGCACTGAACACATACCTATCAATAATCACATTGAATGTGAATTAACTGAAAGCTCCAGTAAAGAGACATCGAGTGACATCTTGGATTAATAGACACAGCCCATCCATACGTTGCCTACAGGAAACCTTAGACTTAAAGATATGAACCACCTGAAAGTTAAAGGATGGAAGAATATGTATCAAGCTAACAATACACAAAGAAGAGCAGGTGTGACAATGTTAATCTCAGATAAAATAGATTTTAATGTGAAATCCACCATTTTGGTCAAGAATGGACACTATTTGTTGCTGAAAATTTCAACACACAAGAAGGATTGAACAACATTAAATATTTATGCAATTAATATCAGAGCACCTAAATACATCAAAGAAGCACTGACTATTCTGAAGAAGGAGATAGATCACTTCACAGTAATGGTTGGAGAGTTCAACACTCCACTCTAAATACTGGACAGATCATCTAGAAAAAAGCTCAATAAAGATACAGAAGACCTTATTGCCACAATTAACCAACCAGACCTCATCGACATACACAGAACTTTCTATCCATCAGCGGACAACTACAACTTCTTCTCCAGTGCACATGGAACATTCTCTAGAATAGACCATGTGTTAGGACATAAAGTAATTCTCAACAAAATCCATATCATTGAATTACTGTAAAGCATCTTCTCAGATCATAAAGCCATGAAAGTCAAAATCAATAGCAGAAAAAGCATAGATAAAAAGTGGAATTTATGGAAACTGAACAACACTTTGCTCAAAAATCCATGGGTTATAGAAGAAATCAAGGATGAAATAAAGAAATGTATGGGTTGCAATGAGAAGGAAAACACTTCCTACCAGAACCTATGGGATACAGCCAAAGTAGTGCTCAGAGGTCAGTTTATCGCCATGAATTCACACATCTGGAAGGAAAAAAAGGAAACCAAATCAAAGAACTGACCCTACAGCTTGAATAAGTAGAGAGAGAACAACAGATGAGCCCCTCGGGCACCAAAAGAAAACAGATCATAAAGATTAGAGTAGAACTGAATGAGTTAGAGAATAGAAGAGCAAGTGGAAAGACCAAACGCTGGATTTTTGAAAACGTCAAAAAAATTGACAAACCGTTGGCTAAACTTACTAAAGAAAAGCAGGAAAGGAAGCTAACAACAAATAAGAAATAAGAGGGGAGTTGTAATAACACATACAACAGAAATCAAAAATATCATAGCTGAATACTATGAAAGACTGTACTCTAACAAATTTGAAAACCTAGAGGAAATGGACAAATTCCTTGATTCATATCACCTACCAAAATTATCACAAGGTGAAGCGGAACAACTTAATAAACTCATCACAAAGGAAGAGATTGAAAAATTCATCAGAAAACTGCCAACAAAAAAAGTCCAGGCCCAGATGGCTTCACTGCAGAATTCTGCCAAGCTTTTAGAGAAGAATTATCTCCAATACTACTGAGACTATTTCACAGTATAGGCAGGGATGGAATACTATCAAATTCATTCCATGAAGCTAGCATAACCCGGATACCAAAGCCAGGGAAAGACCCAATCAAAAAGGAGAACTACAGACCGATATCACTCATGAATCTAGATGCAAAAATCTTCAACAAAATTCTTGCTACTAGAATACAACATATCCAAAAAATAATCCATCATGCCCAAGTTGGATTCATACCAGGGATGCAAGGCTGGTTCAACATCAGATAAACAATTAATGTGACCAACCACATAAATAATACAAAAAACAAGAATCACCTGATCTTGTCTATTGATGCCGAAAAGGCATTTGATCAAGTCCAACAGCGATTCATGCTAAAAACTCTCAGCAAAATAGGAATAGATAGCGAGTTCTTCAATGCAATAAGCTCCCTTTATACAAAGTCAACTACCTACATCATCCTGAATGGAGAGAGACTGAAACAGTTTCCCTTGAGAACAGGAACTAGAAAAGGATGCTCCCTCTCACCTCTCCTGTGCAACATTGTACTAAAAGTTATAGCCAGAGCAGTTAGACGAGACCAAGGAATAAAGGGCATCTGCATCGGGAAAGAAGAAGTCAAAATCTCCCTATTTGCAGATGATAGGATTGTATATGGAGAAAATCCCAAAGAATCTATTAGTAAACTACTCAAAGTAATAGAAGAGTTCGGCAAAGTCTCAGGATACTAGATAAGCATAAGTAAATCAGTAAGATACCTTTGCATCAACAACGAGATTATTAAGGAAGAAATCACAAAGTCAATACTGTTTAATACAGCCCCTAAGAAGATAAAGTACCTAGGAATAAATCTAACCAGAGAAATAACAGACCTTTACAAAGAGAACTGCATTTGCTTACTACAAGAAACTAAGAGAGACTTACATAAATGGAGAAACCTTCCGTGCTCGTGGATAGGAAGACTTAACATAGCAAAAATGTCTATTATGCCTAAAGCAATCTATTTATATAATGCAATCCCAATACAAATTCCAGTGACAGTTTTTAAAGAGTTAGAGAAACAAATTACCAACTTTGTTTGGAAAGGGAAGAAGCCCTACTGAAGAAGAAGCAGTGGGAGGCCTCTCACTACCTGACTTTAGAACCGGTTACACTGCCTCAGTAGTCCAAGCAGACTGGCACTGGTACAAAAACAGACAGATAGATCAATCGAACAGAAATGAGACCCAAGAGATGACACCATCTGCTTATGAACAGTTGATATTCGACAAAGGCCCTAAGATGTTAAACTGGGGAAAAAACAATGTCTTCAACAAATGGTGCTGGCAAAACTGGGTATCCATCTGCAATAAATTGAAACAAGACCCATATCTTACACCTTATACCAACTCAAACTAGATAAAAAACCTAAATATCAAATCTAAAATGATAAAGCTCATCCAAAAAAAAGTAGGAACAACAACGGAAGGCTTACTACACAACGTAGACTGACTTCACAATCTCTTAAACAAACCACAAACAACAGAAAATAGATAAATGGGAACTATTAAGAACAAAACACTTTTACTCATCCAAAGAATTTATTAATAGAATTAAAAGGCCACCTCCAGAATGTGAAAAAACATTTGGCAACTGTATGGCATATCAATGTCTGATCTCCATAATGTTCAGGGTACTGCAAAATATCAACAAGAAAAAGGCTAAATAACCCAATTAAGCATTGGGCAAAGGAGATGCAGAGAGCCTTCACTAAAGAAGATATCCATGCAGCTAAAAAATGCATGCTTACATGCTAACGATCATTAGCTATTTGAAAATTCAAATCAAAACCTCAATGAGATACCGTCTCACCCCAACAAGGTTGGCCATGATCCAAAAATTGCAAAACAACAAATACTGGAGAGTCTGTGGAGAAATTGAAACTCTCCTACACTGTTGGTGGGATTGCAAAATGGTGCAACCTCTTTGAAAAGCAATCTGATGCACCCTTAAAAAACTGGATGTAGATATAGCATTTGACCCAGTAATTCCACTGCTCAGTATATATCCTACAGAATGAAGGCCATTCACACCAAGTGATACATGCACCTGAATGTTTATAGCAGCACAGTCCACAATAGCAAAAAGATGGAATCAACACAGATGCCCAACAACAGAGGAACGGATAGGTAAACTATGGTATATCTTCTCGATGGAACTCTATGCAATGATAAGGAACAACGATGATTTTAGGAAACATCTCATAACCTGGTTTCAATTGGAGGACATTATATTGAGCGAAAGTAGTCAGCGACAAAAGGACAAATACTGTAGGAGACCCCTACGATAAGAACTTAAAAACAGACTCATGCATAGAAGAAAAGACTGTTTGACTGCTGCAAGGGGGAGGAGGGAGGAAGAGGAAGGGGGGAGGGTTAGATTAGATAGTTGTTAGAAGCTTGGTTGGGTGAAATATGGGACAGAACACATTAGAATGAAGATCAATATTAACTGTACTTCAACATAACATGAATACTCCTCCCATCTTAACACAATATTGCATGGACAGAGCAGCTGGGGCAGGGGCCCAGGGACCATACTGTCAGGGGAAATTGAGGCCAACTGGCACAACTAGCATTTTGCTAAGAGAGCTCTCTGCATCCCACATTGGTGAGTGTTGTCTGGGGTCTTAAAAACTACCAAGCTGCCATCTGAGGGTACAGCAAATGGTCCCAACTTAGCAGGAACAGATGATCGCCAAGGACCAAAACAACATGGCAGAAAGAGAACCCAGAAGACAGAGAGACCAACGTGAATGTGTGTCTAAATCGGCTTGTGACCAGAAGAACCAGATGATGCCCAGCCACCTCCAGTGATAGCCAAGATGGAGCTCACAAACTTGAGTCTCACTGCCAATGCAAGAATAAAAAGGGGTGCACCCTGATCTTTGCTAAAAGACCACAACTGATGGTCCACAGGCTTTCCCTGGGATTTTCCTGGGAGCACAGCCCCTGGCCCTGTTGCTGCCCCTGTCCATAAATCATAATGGAGATCAACTCTCGGACAGGAGTGGATTGGATTTGGTGACACAGAGTGACCATCTTGTGTGGGCACTTTATGGTTCTATGCACCTATAGGACGCTGTCCTGCTGACCTCTTAGTGGAGGAAGAGGAGGGGATGGAGAGGAGGGGATAAGAGGTTGTTGGGAGGATAAGACATGTATGGAGCAGAGAGGAAGTGTGTGCTATCACAGGGCATGGAGAGCAGTGGGAGCCACATGTAGATGAGCATGCAAATTTATAAGGGAATGTACATTTTCATTCAATCACAATAAAAAAAAAGAAATTCGAACTCATGGAAATTGAACACCTTGCTCAAAAATTAATGGGTTATGGAAGAAATCGAGGGTGCAATAAAGAAATTCATGGAATCAAATGAAAATAAAAGCAAATCCTACAAGAACCTATGAGATACAGCAAAAGCCGTACTCAGAGGTCAATTTATCTCCATACATGCGCACATGTGGGATGAAGAAAGGGCCCAAATCAAATAATTCAGCCTATAACTCAAACAAGGAGAAAGATAACAACAAAGGAATGCTTTGGGCACCAGAAGAAAGCAGATCATAAGAATTTGAGCAGAACTAAATGAATTAGAGTATCAAAAACAATTAAAAGAATGAACAACAACCAAAAGCTGTTTTTTGAAAAGATCAACAAAACTGATAAACACTGACTATACTCCCAAAAGACAAACAGGAGAGGAAGCAAAAAATCTGAATAAGAAATAAGATGGGAGATGTCACAGCAGACCGAGTAGAAATTACAATAATCATAACAGAATACTACAAACAACTGTACTCTGATTTCAAAATCTAGAGGAAATGAACAAATTTCTAGAGTCACATTGCCTACCAAAATTATCACCCTAAGAAGTATAAAAACTTAATGAATCCATAAAAAAAGAAGGGATTGAAAAAATAATAAAGAAATAGTACTAACCAAAAAGAGTTCTGGTCCAGATGGCTTCACTGGGTTATTCTATCACACTTTTAGAGAGGAGTTATTTCCGATACTACTGAGGCTATTTCATAACATAGAAAAGGATGGAACATTACCAATCTGATTCTGTGAAGGCAGCGTAACTCTGATACAACAAAAAAGAAAATTATAGACTGATATCTCTCATGAGCCTAGATTCAAAACTCTGTATCAAAATCCTAGCTAATAGAAAAAAGTAATTCACCATGACCAAGTAGGATTCATACCAGGGATGCACAGTTGGTTCAACATCCGAAAAAGAATGTGATCAACTACATAAATAAAAAAAAGAATCACTCGATTTTTATCAGTTGATGCAGAAAAGGCGTTTAACAAAGTCCAACACCCATTCGTGTTAAAAACTCAGAAAAATAGGAACAGAAATTCCTCAACACAATATGGGGCATCTTTGCACAGCTAACTGCCGACATCATCCTGAATGGAGAAAGACTGAAAGAATTTCCCCTGAGAAAGAGAACTGGACAAGGATGCCCACTGTCGCCACTTCTATTAAGCATTGTGCTGAAGGTTCGGGCCGGAGCAATCAGACAAGACAGAGAAATCAGGGGCATCTGTATCAGTAAAGAAGTAAAGGTATCTGTATTTGTGGATGATATAGTCTTGGACACAGAAAACCCTAAAGAATCCATGCAGAAACAAATCACCAACTTTGTTTGGATAGGGAAGAAACCCCGGATAAGTAAAGCACTACTGAAGAAGAGGAAGACCGCGGGAGGCCTCAACACTACCCGGCCCCCTTAAATGATTACACTGCCACAGTTGTCAAAACAGACTAACACTGGTACAAAATAGATATATAGGCCAATGGAACAGAATAAAGAATCCAGAAAAAACACCATCCGTTTGTGAACAGTTGATACTTGACAAAGGCCCAAATATTGTGAGTTGGGGAAAAACAGTCTCTTTAACAAATGGTGTTATCAAAACTGGATGTCCATTGGCAAAACACTGGAAGAGATCCATGTCTCACACCTTACACAAAAGCTAACTCAAAATGAATCAAAGACCTAAATATCAAATCGAAAACAATAAAGATGATGGAAGAAAAAAAGGGACAAAACTGGAAGTTCTAATACAAGGCTTAAACAGACTACAAAATCTTCCTAACAGTGAACAAATAGCAGAAGAAAAAATAGATAAATGGGAACTACTAAAAGTCAAACACTTATGCTCATCCAAAGACTATCAAGAGCCTAAAAAGACTGCCTACAGAACGGGAAAAAATATTTGGCAATCAGCTATCAATGTCTAATTTCCGTAATCTGCAAGGTACTTCAAAACATCAACAAGAAAAAACAAATAACCCAATTAAACAGTGAACAAAGGAGATGGACAGACACTTCACCAAAGAAGATATCCAGGCAGCCAAAAGACACATGAGGGAATGCTCAGGATTATTAGCCATCAGCCAAGCCAAGTGCCATCGAGACTAGGTCTATATCTTCCCAAGGGGAGTACTTTGAAGGTGACCGCAGTGATATTCAGCAACAAGCTGTTTAGCACTCAGAACAATTAAGTTCATGGATTTAATTGTTCGACCTAGTATGTACACAATGGAACCCAATGTGGTGATGAAGAACAATGATGATTCTATGAAACATCTCATAACCTGGAGTAAACTGGAAGACATTATGTTGAGTGAAATCAGTCAGCCATAAAAGGACAAATACTGTATAAGACTACTATTATAAAGACTTAAGAAAGGCATTATGCACAGAAGGAAATACTCTTTGATGGCGACAGGGTGGTGAGGGAGGGAGAAGGTTATTCGTAGATTAGATGGTCGATAGCAATTCAGTTAGGTGAAGGGAGTGGCAGCACACAGTAGAAGGCAGGCCAGCATAACTGGACTACAATGTAAACTAAGACGTTTTCTAAATTCAACCCAACATTTCGAAGGACGGAATAGGAGGGAGAGGGGTCTCAGGACCACGTTTTCAGGGGACACGGAGGTCAATTGACGTAACTGGACTTTTACCAAGATAGTCTTCTGTACCCCATAGGTGAGTGGTGTCTGAGGTTTAAAAGCCAGCAAGCTGCCATCTGAGGAACATCAACTTGGTCCCAACCCAGCTGGAACAGATGACAACCAAGAACATCAAAGACATGAGGAGAAATGAACCCAGGACACATATGGACCCATATGATTGCAAGACTACAACATGAGACTAGAAGAAACAGATGGTGCCTGGCTGCCACCGAAGACAGCCCTGACAGGGAACACAATGCAGAGTCTCTGAGGTAGCATGAGAAAAAGAGATGTGCAGATCAAGAACTCTATTAAAAGACGAGAATTGGTGGTGCGACAGCCTGGATGGTCTCCTGAGGACAGGGCCCCTAGACTTGCTCCTAGCTCAGAGCTGCAACCAATACTGAAGCCACCACTTCAGACAAAGAATGGACTGGACTTGGAGACACAGAGTGATGCATGTGGTGCATGTTCCTTATGCTTTTCTATACATATGAGACTGTCCTACTGATTTCTTTCCAGAGGGGAGAGAAGAGGGTGGAGAGGAGGGGACAAGTGTTGATTGAGTGGATACTGGAAGTAAAGAGTGGAAAGGAAGAGTGTGCTGTCACAGGGTGAGTAGAATAGATAGAGTTGCAGAGAGGCCAATAGGGAAAATTGACTTGAATTGTAAATTTTTACTTAATCATATTAAAAAAATTTAGAAGACCACTACCTGGTCAAGGGACTGTAGGTGATCCACATTTACGCCAAAGAAGGTGATCCTACATAATGTGGAATTTATTGAACAATATCATCAGTATTGCATGGAAGTAAAAGTTTTCTCAGTATCATTTAAAAGTGACTGAAATAGTATATTGACAGGGAACTGCCAGAAACATAGGCTGGATTCAGGAGAGGACACAGAACTAGGGGTCATGGTTGATCTCAGACAGATGTCGGCTGAAAGTAGAGAATATCAGATATGTGTTTAACCTGTGTTCTATTGAGTATGGAAAGGGATTTAATTGTGTGCCTCATAACGGATTATGGATAACATTGCAGAGAATGGAAATTCCAGAACACTTAATTGGGCTCATTAGGAATCTCAATATGGATCAAGAGGTAGTCACGCAAATAGAACAAGGTTACATTCCATGGTTTAAAGTCAGGAAAGTGTGTGCATCAGGGTTGTATCTTGTCACTATACTTTTTGCATCTGTATGCCAAGCAAATAATCTGAGAATCTGGACTATATAAAGAAGAATGAGGCATCAAGATTGAAGGAAGATTCATTAACAACCTGTGTTATGCAGATGACACAATCCTGCTTGCTGGAAGGGAAGAGGATTTGAAACACCTACTGATGAAAAACAAAGACCATGGCCTTCAATATGGACTACACCTCAACATCGAGAAAAAAAAAGTCCTCCCAAGTGGACAAGTTAGCAGCATCATGATAAAGGGAGAAAAGATTGAGGCTGTCAAGGATTTCATTTTGCTTAGATCCACAATCAACACCCGCGGAAGGGGCAGTCAAATCAAAAGAAACATTGCACTGGGAAAGTACACTGCTATAGATCTCTTTAAAGGGTTGAAAAGCAAAGACGTCACCTTGAAGTCTAAGGTGACTGAAGCCATGATATTTTCAGTTGCACCTTATGGATATCCTGTATAATGAGTGAGGATGGCAGAAGAATTGACTCCTTTGAATTGTAGTGTTGGAGAAGAATATTGGCTATACCATGGACTACCAAATAAACAAACATAGCTGTCTTGGAAGAAGTACAACCAGAATGCTTCTTAGAAACAAGGATGATGAGACTACATCTTATACACTTCGGATACAGTATCAAAAGAAATCAATTCCTAGAGCAGGACATCATACTTGGTAGAGCGTCCACAAAAAAGAGGAAGACCCTCAATGAGAGGGACTGACACAGTAGTGATTACAATGGGATAAAGTGCAACAACGATTGTGGGACTGGCTGGTGCTTTGTTCTGTTGTGCATAGGGTTGATATGACAGCTAACTAACTTGATGGCACCTACCAACAACAACAACCCTATCCCTCCACCCCTCAGACTCCCTTGCTTTCCACTGGCTGCAGTTTCTTGGCTGGAAGACAACTGCTTCTGCCCCAGGCTCCTCGTATTTGCCCCTGTCCTCCCCCACCTCAGCCCACCTCTGTCACTAGCGAGCTCCCTGAGTGCCATTTGTCTGAGCTGATGGTGTTCTTTTTCCGTTTCGTTCGATGTCTTCTGTGCCTCTCACCTCCTTCTCCTTTATCTCAAACATCTGGCTCCACCTGCCGTCTTCACTTCCTGAAAAGAGATGCAATGACTCTAAAGTAGGGAACCACTCCCCCTGCACTTGATGCCAAGCTAACAGGAACCTTCAGGCTTTATCTATTTATTTTGCTTTGTTTCCTTTTTCTTTTCTTGGCTTGGGAGACCCTTCTAGTTGGGCTATACTGCACTATTTAGGACCTGTGTCCTGAATCTGTGCAGCCCACAGCACTGGGATCCATGGGGTAATACTTTCTTTTTTCCTTTCCTTTACTTTTTTGAGGAGAAGATAAAATGTTTTTATTCCAAGATACATCTTTTTTTTTTAAAATAAATTTTATTGTGGTTTGAATACGAGTTTACATTCTACATCGATTTGCCATATAACACCTGGAACTTTCACTGTTATCCTACTCTGCTTTACCGTCCCATCACCCCCCATGACAGCACACTCCCCCTTCTCATCCAGAACTTTCCGTGTCCATATGACCAAGATCTGTCTGCCCTCATCCTGTCTTTTCACCTCCAGTCATGAGCTTCTTGGACAGTCCTGTGTACATATTCAAGTCTAAAAGTGTGTTCATCGCCGTCCTCACTCTGTTTTGTATAGTCCAGTTCAAGCTTGGTCTGGAGGTCTGGCTTTGGTTCTGTGTGTGGTTTGGGGTTAGAGAGTTTGGAGGCCACACTCTCAGGGCATTTTCCAAACTGATGGTCCATCAATCGTGGTAGTTTGGTAGAGTTCTAGCTCTGCCCTCTAACCCTTCTTCCACTATGTCAGGGGCTCCATAGCATGTGCTCCATCTGGGAAGTCATTGGTGGTGGCCAGGCACCATCTAGTTCTTCTGGTCCCATGGTGAATCAGATACTGGCTCATATGGCCACTTCCATCTGGGGGCTCTTATTTTCCTCCATTTCTGGACCTCTTCCTTTTACCTCTGGTCTAGTTGGATTGAGGCCAGTTGATGCTACTTAGATGGAAGCTTGCTGGCTTTTAAGACCCCAGACGCCACCCACCCAAGTGATGTGCAGAACATTTTCTTTAGAGAATAAGAAGAAAAAAAAAGTTGGATATAAATCTTGGGTATGCCAATTAGTCTGAATGTCTCCTGAATGTGTTGTCTCCTGACCCCCAACACAGTTACTCTGTCCTTCCAAAGAACTGGGCCATATTCAGGGACCAACTTAGTTTCGAAGTTGTGTGGTTGTGGGTACCTCTTTTTTATTGTGTACTCTCACACCTTATACTCAACACAGATCCTACTTTAGAGGCATTGCATCTCTTTTCATTAAGAAGCAAAGTGGCAGGTCGAGCCAGGTGTTCGAGAGAAAGGAGAAGAAGGAGGTTAGAGGCACAGAAGACATTGAAAGAAATGGAATAAAACACCACCAGCTCAGACGAATGGCATTCAGGGAGCTTACCAGCGACAGAGGCGCGGGTTGGGGAAGGACAGGGGCAAATTCAAGCAGCCTGGGGCAGAAGCAGTTGTCTTCCAGCCAAGAGACTTCAGCCAGTGGAAAATTCCAGGTGTTATCTAATTAGTAGTAATCTGTCTCCCTCTTCCCCCATTGCTGTAACTGCCAAAGATCGATTTCTTCTGTGCTTGAATGTTTTGTTGCATCTTTATAATAAAGGTCTTATACAATATCTGCCCTTTTGCATCTGGCTGATTTTCCTGAGTCTAATGTTCTCTAGGGGGTCCCACTTTAGCAGGTATTTCCCTAAATCGCTGTTGTTTCTCATCATTGCATAGTATTCCACTGTATGAATATATCATAGTTTGTTTAACCATTCATCTGTTGATGGGCATCTAGTTTGCTTCCATGTTTTTGCTATTGTGGAGAGAGCTGCAATAACCATTGGCATGCATGTATCTGTTTTTGCGGTGGCCCTTATTCCACTGGGACCTAATCCAAGGAGTGGGATGGCTGGATCATATGGCATTTCTATTTCTTTTTTTTTTTAGAAAATACCAAGTCAATTTCTGTAGTGGTTGTACCATTTTACACTCCCACCAAGAGTGTAGAACTCCTATCTATCCACATCCTCTTCAGCATTTATTATTTTGTGTTTTTTAGTTTTGGATTATCACCAGCCTTGTTGGGGTGAGATGGTATCTCACTGTAGTGTTGATTTGGATTTCTTTGATTGTGAGCATTTCCTTGGGTATCTGTTGGTATCTGGTGTGTCTTCTTTGATGAAGTGCCTGTTTAAGTCCTTTGCCCATTTTTCAGTTGAGTTGTCTTTTTCTTGTTGAGGTTTTACAGTTATCTTGTAGAGTAGGGAGATCAGATGCTGACCCGAAATGTGGTAGCCAAAAATTCTTTCTGTACTGTAGGTAGCATTTTCACTCTTTGATGAAGGCTGTGGATGAGTTTTTGTTTTTTGTTTTTTTTTTTTTAATTTAACGTGACTGAGTGAAAATGTACATTCCCGTGTAACTTTACATGCCCACCTATATGCAGCTTCCACTGATCTCCCTGTCCGGTGACAGCACGCTATTCCTCTCTGCTCCATACATGTCTCATCCTCCCAACAGCCTCCTTTCTGCTCCTCTCCACCCACTCTCCTTCCTCCAGCCAGAGGTCAGCAAGATGATATCCTATAAGTGCAACCAATATATGGTCACTCTGCATTGCCAAGTCCAATCCATTCCTGTCCAAAGAGTGGACCTTCGTTATAATTTATGGGTAAGGGCAGCATCAGGCCCGGGGGCCATGCTCTCAGCAGAACCCCGAAACCGCTAGACCATCAATTGAGGTCTTTAAGTGGAGATCTCAAGATGCACCCTTTTTTATTCTTGTGTTGCCAGTGAGACTCCTCTCCGTGAGCTCCATCGTGGCTATCACTACTGGTGGCCGGGCACCATCTGGTTCTTCCGTTCCCAAGCAGATGAAGGCACCCACTCTTGTGGGTCTCTCTGTCTTCTAGGTTGTCTTTACTGCATGTCATTTTGGTCCTCGGTAAGCAGCCGTTCCTGCTGAGTTGGGACCATTTGCTGTGTCCTCGGATGGCAGCTTGGCAGCTTTTAAGACCCCAGACACCGCTCACCAACTTGGGATGCAGAGAGCCCTCTTAGCAAAACGCTAGTTGTGGAAATTGGCCTCGATTTCACCTAAGAGCATGGTCCCCTGCCCCCTGCCCCAGCTACTCTATCCTTGCAATATTGGGTTGATATGGAAGGAGTACTCAAGTTAGGCTGAAGTCCACTTAATGTTGTTTTTGTTTCTAATGTGTGCTATCACCGCTTTCTCCCAACCAGATTTCTAACAACTATCTAAATTAAACCCTCCCCCCTCCTCCCTCCCTCCCTCCCCTCCCTTGCAGTCTTTTCTTCTATACACAAGTCTGTTTTTGAGATCTTATCGTATAGGTCTGATACAGTATTTGTCCTTTTGTTGCTGACTAATTTCACTCAACATAATATCTTCCAGTTGAAACCAGGTTAGGAGATGCTTCCTGGAAGCATCGTTATTCTTTATCATTGCATAGTGCTCCGCTGAGTATATGTACCATAGTTTACCTATCCATTCTTCTGTTGTTGGGCGTCTGGGTTGATTCCATCTTTTTGCTATTGTGGACTGTGCTGCGAGAAACATTGTGGTGCATGTGTCTGTTGGTGTGAAAGGCCTTGATTCTGTAGGATATATTCCAAGTAGTGGAATTACTGGGTCAAATGCTATATCAATATCCATTTTTTTTAAAGAAGTGCCAGATTGCTTTCCAAAGAGGCTGGACCATTTTGCAACCGCACCAACAGTGTAGGAGGGTTCCAGTTTCTCCACAGCCTCTCCAGCATTTGTTGTTTTGTGCTTTCTGGATCATGGCCAATCTTGTTGGGGTGAGATGGTATCTCATTGTCGTCTTGATTTGAATGTCTTTAATAACTAAAGATCGTGAACATGTCCGCATGTGTTTTTTGGCTGCCTGGATCTCCTCTTTAGTGAAGTGTCTGTCCATCTCCTTCGCCCATCTCTTGATTAGCTGGTTTATCTTCTTCTTATTGATATTTTGTAGTATCTTATAGATTATGGAGATTAGGCGTCGTTCTGACATAGAGTTGCCAAACATTTTTTCCCATTCTGTGAGTGTTCTTTTAATTCTATTAATAAAGTCTTTGGATGAGCAAAAGTGTTTGATTCTTAATAGTTCCCATTCATCTATTTTCTTTTCTGATGATTGTGGTTTGTTTGACAGATTTTGGAGTCTGTCCTCATTGTGTGGATGAGATTTTTAAGGGTTCCCAGTTGTCTATTTTCATTTTTGGTGGTTGAAGGTTACTGGTGATTTTTTGTGGACTGTTAACAGCATGAATTAGGGCTTCCTGAGTCATTCCAATTTTTTCTTCCAAGATCTTCATTGTTTTAGTTTTATATGCAGGTTTTTGATCCACTTTGAATTAGTTTTGCGAATGGTGTGAGATAAGGCTCTTGTTTCATTTTTCTGCATGTGGATATCCAGTTCTGTCAACACCATTTGTTAAAAAGACTGTGTTCTCCCCAGTTCACAGCCTTTGGGCCTTTATCAAATATCAATTGCTCACAGGTGGATGATATTATATTTGGATTCTCATTTCTGTTCCATTGTTCTCTGTGTCCATTTTTGTGGCAGTACCGGGCTGTTTTGACTACTGTGGCAGTGTAATAGGTTTTAAGGTCAGGTAGAGTGAGGCCTCCCACCTGGCTCTTCTTTAGTAATGTTTTACTTATCTGTGGCTTCCTCCTTTTCTACATGAAGTTGGTGAATTGTTTCTTCATCTCATTAGAAAATGTATTTAGGGTTTGTACTGGGATTGCATTGTATATGTAGATTGTTGGTAGAATAGATATTTTCGCAAAATTAAGTCTTCCTGTCGACGAGCAAGGTAGGTTGCTCCACTTAAATAAGTCCCTTTTAGTTTCTCACAGTCGGTTCTTGTAATTTTATTTATATAGGTGTTTACATCTCTGGTTAGATTTATTCCTAGGTATTTTATCATCTCGGGGGCTATAGTAAATGGTAATGATTTTGAGATTTCCTCTTTGATTGTCTCTCCGTTGGTGTAAAGGAATCCAGCTGATTTTTGTATGTTTGTCTTGTATCCTGATTCTTTGCTGTAGTCTTCTATTAAATCCAGTAGATTTTTGGTTTGGATTATTTAGGGTTTTCTGTGCATAGGATCATGTCATTCACAAATAGTGACAATTTGACTTCTTCTTTGCCAGTCTGGATGCCCTTTATTTCTTTGTCTTGTTTCATTGCTCTGGCTAGGACTTCCAGAACAACGTTAAATAGAAGTGGTGACAGTGGACATCCCTTTCTGATACCTTTTCTTCAGGGAAAAATTTTCAACTTCTCTCAAGTCAGTATGATGTTGGCTTTTCATTTTGTGTAGATACACCTTATTATGCTGAGGAATTTCTCTTCTATTCTTATTTTGCTAAGAGTTTTTAACATGAATGGGTGCTGGAATTTATCAAATATCCTTTTTTTGCATCAGTTGGTAGAATCGAGTGGTTCTTGTCTTGTGTTTTGTTTATGTGGTTGTTGACATTGTTTTTCTAATATTGAACCACCCCTGCATCCCTGCTGTGAGTCCTACTTGATCATGGTGAACTGTTTTTTGATGCATTGTTGAATTCTATAGGCTAGGATTTATTTGCAGATTTCTTGTACCTAGGCTCACGAGAGATATTTGTCTGTGACTTTCCTTTTCTGTGCTGTCTTTACCTGGTTTGGATATCAGAGTTTTACTAGCTTCATAGAATGAGTTGGGAGTATTCCAGCTTTTTCTATGCTCTGGAATACCTTTAGTAATAGTAGTGTTAATTGTTCTCTGTCAGTTTGGTAGACTTCTCCAGTAAGCTATCTGGGCCAGAGTTTTTTTTTTTTAGTTGGCAGTTCTTAAATTACCTTTCCAATCTCTTCTCTTGTGATAGGTTTATTTAGTTGTTCTATGTCGATGCTAGTTTTGGGAGGCGATGTTTCTCTAGAAAATTCTCTGTTTCTTCTAGATGTTCAATTCTAGATGTTCAACTTTATTAGAGTATAGTCTTCCATAACATTCTGTTATGATTCTTTTCATTTCGGTTGACTCTGATGCAATATCACCCATCTCATTTCTTATTCAGGTTATTTGCTTTCTCTCGTGCTTTTCTTTTGTCAGTTTGGCCAGTGGCTTATCAATTTTGTTGATCTTTTCAAAAAACAAGATTTTAGACTTTCTGATTGTTTCAATCATTTTTTCTCTTTTCGATGTCATTTATTTCTGCTTTAATTGTTATTATTTCCTTTCTTCTGGGGCCTCATGGATTCTTTTCCTAGATTCTTTCAAGTTATTGAAGCTGAAGAGTTAATTCTTAGGTTTGTGTCTTTTCTTCTTTCTGGATATGCACGTTTATTGAGATAACTTGATCTCTGAGAACCGCTTTTGCTGTGTCCTGTAGATTTGGATAGGATATGTTTTCATTCTTGTTTGAGTCTATGAATTTCTTTACTTCATCTTTAACTTCTTCTGTTTTCATGTTTTTATTTTATTTCCATCTTCTTTCTGTTATTGATTTCTAGCTTTATGGTTCTATGGTCTGAAAAGAAGCTTTGTATTATTTCAGTATTTTGAATTTTGTTAAGGAATGCTCTGTGGCCTAGAATGTGGTCAGTTCTGGGGAATGTTCCATGTGTATTAGAAAAGAAAGTATACCTTGCTGTTATTGGGTGAAGTGTTCTGAATACATCTGTAAAGTCAAGTTGGTTGATTGTGGCATTTAAATCTTCTGCATCTTTAACGAGGTCTTTTTGAGATGTTCTGTTCTTCAGTGAGAGTGGTGTGTTGAAATCTGCTATTATTGTGGAGCTATCTATTTCTGTTCTCAGCACACCAATACATAGTGTCCTTCCTTATCTAGTATGTTCGATTTAGCACTGAAATCTATTTTGTCAGAGATTAGTTTTGCTGCTGCTGCTTTTTCCTGAATGTTACTAGCTTGATATATTTTTTCCTATCCTTTGGGTTGTAGTTTTGTTGTGTCTTTGAATCTAAAGTAAGCCTCATGTAAGTGGCATATAGATGGGTCATATGTTTTTTAAACCAATCTGCTACTCTCTGTCTCTTTATTGGTGCATTTAGACCATTTACATTTAGTGTGATTATTGATAGTTATGAGCTTAGTGCTGTTATCTTGATGTCTTTTTCTGTGTGGTGTGGGCCATTCCTCTGCTCCACTTTCTGTGCTGAGTCTTTTTTTCTTTTTGTGTTTTTCAGTGTTTGTTTTTTTTTTTTTTTGTAATTGCTGAGACTGTGTTTTTCTTGTTCTTTACTTTGGGATTTTCAAGTGTAGCATTTTAGGATTCTGTGGCAGTTATTCCCTTAGTCCCCCTTATTGATCTAAAAGTAATCCAGTCTATAATGTCTTTGAATCTCCTAGGCTTCCTCCCCATCTGGAAGATATGTGGGTAGATTAATTTGTCACTCGTTTTTCTATGATGTTGTAAATTAAATCCTGAGATCTCTGAATTCCTATTTTTTGTTATCTGGCTTTGTGTATGTTGTGTGTATCTGGCTTTTTGGATACACTGATGGTATCTGGGTACTCTGTTGAGCATTGAATGTTTGAAAGTATGCCTAGTGTTCTTAGTTTTATAATCAAAGAACATCCCTCAGTCTTTCTTGTAATTTTGGTTTAGTTTTTGCAATTTCTCTAAACTCTGGTTAACTGTGAAAGTCCTAATTTCCTCTTCATATTTGGGAGACAATTTTGGGAGTTTTTTCCCTCCAGGGCTTTGTATATGTCATTCCATTGTCTTTGGCTGATTAACCTGAACTTAACCTTAATGACTTTACTTTGTTGGTTATTTTTTGTTTATGCCTACCTGCCTCGGGTAGTCTCTCCTTATGTCTGCTCAGATTGGGTTTGTTTATAATATGTCTTGGTGTATTTCTTTTGGAATCTATCTTGAGTGGCATTCAATGAGCATCCTGGGTGGATATCTTCTCATATTTCATGATATCAGGAAAGTTGTCTATCAGCAGGTCTTCAACAATTATCTCCATGTTTTCAGTTATCACCCCCTTGTTCTGGGACTCCAGTCACATTTATATTACTCCTCTTGATAGAATCTCACATAACTCTCAGTGATTCTTCATTTTTCTTGAATCTTTTATCTGAGTTTTCCTTATGTATGCTGGTGTTGTTTAGTTTGTCTTCATTCTCACTTACTCTGCTTTCCATTTCCTCAATCCTGCTCCTTTGACTTTCTATTGAGTTGTCAAGGTCCATAACTTCATCGTTAATCTGTCTAATTTCAGACCATTGCTGCTCAAGCATTTCTTGCAACTGGTTTAATTTTTCAGAGTGCTTTGCTGCACTTTGCCTTATCTCTTTCCTGATATCTTAGATAATGTTGTACGTCATTCTTCTGTATTCTACCTACAATAACTGCAGAAAGTGTTCTTCCTCTGGGAAATCTTTTGACTCTTTATTTTGGAGTTTTCAGAAGCCATGGTAGTCTGTCTCTTTAGATGTTTAGAAATCTTTTTATTTGCCTCTTAAGGTCTTTGCAATTTACTTCCTAAGTTATAGTACTTTAAGTTGTATCTATAGATATTCAAGTTGTTTGAGCTGGTATGGCTTTTGTAGTCTCAGCATACTGGATGATCTTTGATGCTTGCTGTTTTGGAATTGAACTGGCATTTCTGCTGGATAGTCAAGGACCTTATGCACTGTGATCTCCTCTCTGGTTCAGGATATTGGTCCATAGCATATGTCTGCTGGGCTCCACACCAATCCAGCCCACTCACCACCCATCCCTTCTCCCTGGTTGTGCGTCATGGATTGAATTGTGTCCCCCAAAATATGTGTAGCCATGTGGCTGGACCATGATTCCCAATATTTTGTGATTGTCCTCCATTTTGTGATTTTCTTGTGCTATATGTTAAAGGAATAGGGTGGGACTATAAATCCCTTCATAGGATTACCTCCCTGTTCCACTGTAAAGGGAGCTTCCCTGGAGTATGGCGGGCCCCACTCTTAATCCATTCATCCTACAAGAGATCAAAGGAAAGAGAAGCAAGCAGAGAATTGGGAATCTCACACTATCAAGCAAGCATCACTGGGAGAAAAGCACATCCTTCAGACCTGAGCTTCCTGCACCAAGATGCTCCCTGGACAAAGATTGATACAAGACTGGACTTTCCTCCAGAGCCAACCAGGAGGAAAGCCTTCCACTGGAGAAGACATCCTGAATTTGGACTTGTAGCCTACCAGACTGTAAGAATAAACTTTCCTTTGTTAAAGCCATCCACTTGGTGGTATTTCTGTTAGAGCAGCACTAGCTGACTAAAACACTGGGTCATGCTTTCTCTCATGCGTCCTCCCCAGTTCAAGTTGTGTGCACTCCCTGGGACCTCCTTCTTAGATGATGTGCACTCCTCAGTGCCACCTCCCATGCTGCACACACTCCCCAGGCTGCACTTGCTCCCTGGCCCCTCTTCTCCAGATGGCATGTACTTTTCCAGTACCACCTCCCCAGGCTGTACTCACTGCCCCACAGTCGCTACCTGGAGCAAATGGGTTCTCCAGTTCTGCTTCTCCGGGCATGGTCCCTCCCCTGTGCTGGGCTAAGCTCACTCACTGGCACCAGCACCAGCTACTTGCAGTGTGTGGGCTCTCTGGAGCTGCCTCTCCAGGCTGTGCTCACTCACTCACAACAGCTACCTGGAGCACATGGGCTCTCTGGCACTGCCTCTCCAGTCAGCCCTCACTCCCCCACAGCAGCTACCTGGAGCATGTAGGCTCTCAGGTGCAGCCTCACTGGGCCATGCTCACAACCCATGCCAGCTACCTGGAGTGAGAGAGCTCTCTGGTGCCATCTCTGGGGCTGCACTCAGTCTCCCACAGCAGCTACCTGGAGCACATGAGCTCTCTGGTGCCACCTTCCCGTTCACACTCACACCCTCACAGCAGCTACCTGGTGTGCATGGGCTCTCTGATGCTGCCTCTCCATTCAAACTCACTTCCCCACAGCAGCTACCTAAGGAGCATGAGCTTTCCTTCCTTCCTTCCTTCCTTCCCACCTCCCTCCCTCCCTCTCTCTCTTTCCTTCCCTCCCTCCTTCCTTTCTCTCTCTCTTTCCTCTCCTTCTCTATTCCTTCTCTCCCTCCCTCCCTCTTTTTCTTCCTTTTTTTGCTTTGTGTTTCTTCACTTCTTAATCATCACCTGTATTTACCTTGTTTTCCTGTCTCCTGAATATTGGCACTGTCTGACACCATATCCCTTCTAGCTATGACATACTGCACAACCTGAAAGATATTTCCCAAGTATTTACAGTGCAACAGTGAGAGACCTGTGGGCTTTTGTTTTCTTTCTTTTCTCCCTCACTTTTTTTCTAGTTGTCTTTTACTTTTTTATTTCTTCTTTTTCCTTTTTTGTTTTCCTCCATCTGTTGGTTTCTTATCTCTCCATTCCAGTGGCAAGCTTTATTAGCACATTTTTTCTTTTTTGCTTCTGTTCCTCTCTCCTCTTTGTCATACTCATACTTATTTTACCTCTATGCATCACAATCCCCCCTTTTTCCTGCTTACTTTCCTGTGTACTGAACATTACACTGCTGAGCATCACAGGCTTGGCTACCAGTATATTCCCAGCACTGATTCCCAGTCCACTCTGTCAGCTCTAGTACATGTCACAAACAATCCATCCCAACCATCCCCATTCAGCTGGATCTGCCCTGCTGCGTCATACCTGAGGGACTGTCCCTGCCTATTTGGAAAAGGAGGTGAAAAGTATCATGACCACAGATTGCAAACAACAAAGAAAGCACAGACAACCTCCTGTGACATTACCAAACAAAGCAAAAAGCAGAGAAAGATCAATCTATAACCAATAACAAAGACAACAACTACTGAATGTCCTGAAGACAGCAGACAATGTGAAGCATGTACAAACAGAAAAAGAAAAAAACAGGGCACCATAGTTCAAGTAGGCATTCAAAATAATACATCTGATAACTTTCCAGTAGAGGATACCACAACCACCTACCTTCAAATCTCTAATTTTCAGAGCTATTCAAGAGTGGAAGCAAAAGTAGACAAAAATGAGGAATAGACAAATTCATGGAAATGGCAGAGAAATTCACTGAAAGTACACATAAAAATGGAATAATTCAGGAAAACAATACAAGAACAAAGAGGTAAGATAAATTCACAACTAGAAATCATACAAAAACAACAACTAGAAATACATAAGATCAAAAAGATTCCAGAAATAAAGAGTGTCATAGCAAGGCTGAGGAAAGATTTGAAAGGATAGAAGACAGGATGGGTGAAATTGAAGACAAACACTGTTTTTGAGGAAAAATCAAGAAAAAAAGAGTGAAGAAAAATGTAGAAACCCTGAGAACTATGCGCGATATAATCAAAAGCAAATTTTGCTTGTGATCAAATTTCCAGAACAGGGGGAGAAAACAGAAAACACATAGAGGATCATTGAAGCATTGCTGACAGAAATCTTCCCTGATATTATGAAAGGTGAAAAGATGACTGTCCAAGAAACACAAGAAACCCCACCAAGGGTACATTACAAAAGCAAATCACCGAGACATATCATAATTCCACTAGCTGAAATGAAAGACAAAGAAAAACTCCTGCGAACAGCTCAAGAAAAACAAAAAGTCACACAGAGAGGACAAACACTGAAAATAAACTCTGAAGATTTGGCAGAAACCACGCAGGTAAGGATGCAATGAGATGACATATATCTAACCTTGAATGAAAAATAATTCCCAAGAAAGAATAATAAAAAACTCTCATTCAAATATGATGAAGAAATTGGGACATTTCCAGATGTAGTGAAGTTAAGAAAATATATAAAAACCAAAGAAAACTTACAAGAATTGTTAAGGGGAGTCCCTTGGACTGAGAACACATTCTTTTCCAATGCACTTAGAATATTCTCCCCAGCAGACTCTATCTTAGGCCACAGTGCAACCCTCAACAGAATCCCTAACACTGATATAATATGAAGCATCTTTTCAGACCACAACAAAATCAAAGTAGAAATTAACAACACGAGCTACAAGGAAAAAAAATCAAATACATGAAAACCAAATAACATCTTGCTGAAAAACAACTGTGTAATAAAAGATACCAAAGGTGGAATAAGAAATTTCGGGAAAGAAATGAAATTGAAAATATATTGTACCAAAATCTCTGGGACACAGCAAAGGCATTCATCAATGGCCAATTAATAGCAAGAGATGCACACATCAAGAAGGGAGAAAGAGATAATATCAAGACTAGCTACACAACTCAAATACATAGAAAGAGAGCAGGAATGCAAGCCCACAGCTACCAGGTAGAAGGAAACAGTAAACATCAGAGCAGAAATAAATGAAAAAGAAAATATAAAACAGTAGAAAGAATCAACAAACTCAAAAGTTGGTTCTTTGAAAGGATCCACCAAATCAACAAATCACTGGCCCAAATGACAAGAGAAAAACAGGAGAGGACTGAAATAACCCACCCAAATAAGAAATGAAGTGGGGACATTGCAACAGACCCAACTGAAATAAAAAGGATCATAACAAACTATTATGAAAAACTATACTCCAACAAATTTGAAAACCCAGAGGTAACGGATAAATTTCCATAAACACAATACCTACCCAAACTAATACAAAATGATCTTGAAAATAGAAACAGACCGATGACAAGAGAAAAGGTAATTTAAAAGAAAAACAATTCTGACACCAGTAAAAGAGACCTGACTGAGATGGCTTCACTGGACAATTCTGTTAAAGATTAAGAGAGCAGCTTACAACAGTGCTACTCAAACTATATCAGAACATAGAAAAAAGGTTGGGATAGTTCAAAATTGATTCTATGAAGCCTGCATAACCCTGACACCAAAACAAGTCAAAGACATTACAAAATAATTACAAACCAATATTTCTCCTGAATACAGATGTAAAAATTCTCAACAAAATTCTAGTCCACAGAATTCAGCATCATATAAAAAAAGAATAATACACCAGGACAAAGTGGGATTTATACCAGGTACTCAAAGACGATTCAGTGTTAGAAAATCAAAGTAATCCACCATGTAAATAAAAGGAAAGTAAAGAAGCACATGATCAACTCAATCAATGCAGAAAAGCATTCAATGAAGCCCAACACTCATTCCTGATCAAAACAAACAAACAAAAACTCAATAAAATAGCTATGGAAGGGAAATTTCTCAACATACAAAAGGGCATATATGCATAAACAACAGCCGACATCATCTTTTTATTTTATTTTTTACTATTGTCATTTATTTATTTTGAATTTTAGAAATATTTAATCAGTTTAAACTTACACACAAACACCCCCACAAAACAGAACTAAAAATTAAACCAAGTCTAGTACAAATGCTTCTCCATTTCTTAGATCATTTAAAACTAAATTGTATGTTGTCTACCTTCATTACACCTCATTAACCAACCTAATCTGTTTCAGAATGAAGCAGTTAATACTGATGAAATCATGTTCAAATACTGTTCCTTCAGCTTGGAAACTCTAGTGGCACTGTGGTTAAGTGCTATGTGGTTCAGTGCCCCCTGGAAACTGTGGAGCAGTTCTGCTCTGTCCTATACGGTTGCTATGAGTTCGAATTCCCTCGACAGCACTGGGTTTGAATGTTACCCGTATGTTAAAACAATGAATATCAGCAAATTTTTGAGTTGCTCTCTGAGTGCTTCTAAAATAGACTTTGGTGGGAGACAATCTTTAGGAGTAAGAGGCAGAGCAAATCTCATCACTTTACACTATGTACTAAATGCAAAGTCGGAGGCTTTCAAAAGAATATCTAAACAGAAAACAGGTGGCTAAAAAAAGGATTTAAACATACTATATGAACAATAATTGATAGACCTCAACTGCCTTTTCATCATATGGACTTGAAACAAAATGACCTAAATATACAGCTTTCAAATAGGCATATATTGAATGTACCTGACAAAGCCTACCCCACCCTCTCCAGCCACCCCCATCTCACCTCTGGACAGAAGCTGCTCCCACAGTCTCATGGATATACTTAAGTCAAGAACCACACCCTGACCAGCATCATTCTGTCTTATAGCCCAGTCTAATCTTTGTCTGGAGAGCTGACTTTGGTACTGGTTTCAGCTCTTGGCTAGCAGAGAGTCCAGGAGCCCTCCTCAAGAGACCCTCGAGGTTATTGTTGGGACCAATTGATGCTTCTTAGATGGCAGCTGTCTACCTCTTTTAGAGCCCAGACGCCCCTCACCAAAATGAGATGCAGAATATTTTCTTAAAAACAAACAAAACACAATTATGCCAATTGACCTAGGTGACCCTTGAAACCATGGCCCCCAGGTCCACCCCAGCTACTTTGCCTTTTGAATTGTTGGGTTGCATTTAGGAAACCTCTTAGCAAACCCTTGTTAATCAGGGGTTAAATGCTATGGCTGCTAACCAAAAGACTGGCAGTTCGAATCTACCAGCTGCTCCTTGGAAACTCTATGCAGCAGTTCTACTCTATCCTGTAGGTTTGCTATCAGTCAGATTTGACTTGATGGCAATGTGTTTGGTTATTTATTTATTTATTTGTTGGTTTGTTTCATCTACGAAAACCCCTCTCCCTTCTTGCCCTCCCTTGTGATCATCAAAGATTATTTTATTCTGTCCTTAAACCTTTTCTTGAGTCCTTGTAATAGTGGTCTCACACAATATCTGTCCTTATGAGGATAATTTCTTTCAGGACAACATCTTCCAGATGATTCCATGTTATCAGATATTTCCCAAGATGATCGTTGTTCTCTATCATTGTAGAGTATTGCATTGTGTGAATACACCATAGTTTGTTTACCCATTCACCTGTTGATGAGCACCTAGGTTGATTCCATCTTTTTCTGTTTGTGGACTGTGCCACGATAAACATTGGTGTGCATGTATCTGTTCGTGTGACAGCCATTTCTTCTCTAGGATGCATTCTTGGAAATGGGGTTGCTAGATCATATGATATTTCTTTTTCTAGTTTTCTAAGAAAGTACCAAACTGATTTCAAAGGTGGTTGTACCATTTTACATTTCCAGCAGCTGTGTAGAAGAGTTCCAGTCTCTCCACAACCTTTCCAACATTGATTGTTTTGTGTTTTCAGAATTAATGCCAGCCTTGCTGGGGTGAGATGATATCTCACCACAGTTTTGATTTGGATTTCTTTGATGGCTAATGATTGTGAACACTTCTTCATATATCTTTTAGTGTCCTAGATGCCTTATTGAGTAAAGTGCCTGTTCATATCTTGGCCCATTTTTGAATTTAATTTTTTTTACTGTGATTAAGTGAAAGTATACAATGGAGATTAAATTTACATGCCTGCCTAACTGAAGTTCCTTCTGTTCTCCTTTCCCAGTGACAGCACACACCTTCTTTTCATTCTATATGTATCATATCCTCTTAACACTCTCCTGTCTTCTCCTCTCTACCCTCACCTCTCTCTCTAGTGAGAGCCCAGTAGGACAGCATCCTGCAGATGCATAGAACCATAAAGTACACACACCATATGGTCATACTGTATCCCTGAGTCCAGTCCATTCCTGTCCGAAGAGTAGACCTCAGTAATGCTTTCTGGTCAGGGGCAGAAGCAAGTCTAGGGGCCATGCACCAAGGGGAACCCCCAGGCCTCCAGAAAATCACTTGCAGTCTTTTAGTGGAGTTTTTGAGGTGCACCCCTCTTTCTCTTGTGTTGCCACTGGGACTTGACATTGTGTGCCCTATGATGGGCTATGATGGGTTGTCTTTGGTGGTGGCTGGGCACCGTCTTGTCCTTCTGGTCACATTTTGATGCAGTCACCCATTCACATGGTTCCTTCTGTCTCCTGGTCTATTTTTCTCTCATGTCTTTGTTTTCTTTAGTGATCACCTATAGTGGATCTGTGGGGTGCATTTGGTGTATCTCAGATGACAGCTTGCTAGCTTTTAAGAACCCAGATGCCACTCACCAATATGGGGTACAGAAGAGTCTCTTAGCAAGAGACTAGTTATGCTAGTTGGCCTCGATGTCCCTTGAGAGCGTGGTCTCCTGACCCCCACCCCTTCTACTCTATCCTTGCAATATTGGCTTAAGATTAGAAGACGTTTCAGTTTATGTTGAAGTCCAGTTAGGTTCATCTTCTCTCTATTGTGCTGCCACTGATTTCACCCAACCAAATTTCTATCAGCTATCTAATATATGACAAGCCCTCTCCCTCTCACCTCTCTTTTGTAGCCATCAAAGAGTCTTTTTTTCTGTACATGAGTCGGTTTTTAATTCCTTATAGTAGGGGATCTCATATATCTGTCCTTGTGCCACTGACTGATTCTACACAGCATGTCTGCCAGTTGAACCAGGTTATGAGATGCCACCTGAAATCATCATTCTTCTTCATCACTGCATAGTGTTCCACTGAATATATGTACTGTAGTTTGTTTATCTATTCATCTGTTGTTGGGCATCTGGGTTGATCCCATCGTTTTGGTATTGTGCCCTGTTCTTCAATAAGCATTCGTGTGCCTGTATCTATTCATGTGACTGCCTTTGATTCTGTAAGATATATTCTGAGCAGCGGGATTACTGGATCAAATGATATATCTATTTCCAGCTCTTTAAGGAAGTGCCAGATTGCTTTCCAAAGAGGTCGTAGCATTTTTCAATCCCACCAGCAGTGTAGGAGATTTCTCATTTCTCCACAGCCTCTCCAGCGTTTGTTATTGTGTGTTTTTTTTGATCATCGCCAAACTTGTTGGGGTGAGATGGTATCTCATTGTAGTTTTGACTTGGATTTCTTTAATAGCTAATGATTGTGAGCATATTGGCTGCCTGGATATCCTCTTTAGAGAAGTGTCTGTCCATCTCCTTTGCACAGTGCTTAATTGGGTTATTTATCCTTTTCTTGTTGATATTTTGCAGTACCTTGTAGATTTTGGAGATCAGACATCTGTCTGACATATAGTTGCCAAATATTTTTTCCCATTGTGTAGGTGGTCTTTTAACTGTTTTGGTAAAGTCTTTGGATGAGCAAAAGTGTTTGATTCTTAGTAGTTCCCATTTATCTATTTTCTCTTCAGTTCATTGTGCTTTGTCAGATTTTGAAATCTGTCTAAGCTGTGTATTAAAACTTCTACTGTTGACCTGATTGTTTCTTGCATGATATTTATTGTTTTAGGTTTGCTATTTAAGTATTTTATCCAATTTGAGTTAGTTTTCAGGTAGGATGTTAAATGTGGGTCTTGTTTCAATTCTTTGCAGATGGCTATCCAATTTTGCGAGCACCGTTTATTAAAGAGACTGTTGTTACCCAGTTTATAATTTTATGGCCTTTGTTGAGTATCAATTGCTCATAAGAGGACAGTGGCATCTCTGGGGTTTCAGCTCTGTTCTGTTGTTCTCTGTGTCTCTTTTTGTATCAGTACCAGGCTGTTTTGACTTCTGTAGTGGTGTAAGAGGTTCTAAGGTTGGGTAGTATGAGGCCTCCCACTGAGTTCCTGGTCTTCAGTAGTGCTTTACTTATCTGCAGTTTCTTCCCTTTCTAAACAAATTTGGTGATATGTTTCTCCATCTCATTAAAAAAATGTTGCTGGAATTTTTATTGGGATTGCATTGTATATGTAGATTGTTTTGGGTAGAATAGATATTTTCACAATGTTAAGTCTCCCTATTCATGAGTGGGGTAGACTTCTCCGTTTATATAAGTCTCTTCTGGCCTCTTGCAGTAAATTCTTGTATTTTTCTCTGTATAGGTCTACTTAGATTTATTCCTAGCATTTTATTTTGTTGGGGCTGTAGTAAATGCTACTAATTTGTTGATTTCTTCTTTGACGATCTCTTTGTTGCCGTAAAGATAACCTATTGATTTACTTATGTTTATCTTATATCCTGATAGTTTACTGAACTCTTCTGTTAGTTCAAATGGTTTACTTACGGATTCTTTAGGATTCTCTGCATATAGAATCATATCATCTGCAAATAGGAAGATTTTTACTTCGTTTTTGCTGATGCAGATGTCCTTTATTTGTTTGTCTTCTCTAATTGTTCTGGCTAGAACTTTTAGTACAATGTTGAATAGAAGTGGTGAAAATGGGAATCCTTGTCTAGTTCCTGTTCTCAAGAAGTATTCTTTCTGCCTCTCCCCATTCTGGATGATGTAGGTGGTTGACTTGGCATAGATGACCCTTATTGCACTGAGGAATTTCCCGTCTATTCGTATTTTGCTGAGAGTTTTTAGCATGAATGGGTGTGGGACTTTTTCAAATGCCTTTTCTGCATCAATTGACAAAATGGGATGATTCTTACTTGGCTTGGCATGTGGTTGATCACATTAATTGTTTTCCTAATGTTAAACCATCTTTGTATCCCTGGTATGAATCCAACTTGGTAATGATCAATTATTTTTTTGATGCATTGTTGAATTCTGTTGGCAAGGATTTTGTTGAAGGTTTTTACATCTAGGTTCATGAGTGATATCGGTCAATCATTGTCTTTTTTAGTGAGATCTTTTCACCGCTTTGGCATCAGGGTTATGCTGGCATCATAGAATGAATTTGAGAGTATTCCATCCCTTTAGACGCTGTGAAATAATCTGAGTAGTATTGGAGTTAACTCTTTTCTAAAAGTTTGGTAGAATTCTCCGGATAAGCCATCTGGGCTAGGACTTCATTGGTTCGTAGTTTCTCGATGACTTTTTCAATCTTTTCCTTTATGATGGCTTTATTAAGTCATTTCACTTCTCCTTGGATAACTTTGGTAGATGATATGAATCTAGGAATTTGTCCATTTCCCCTAGGTTTTCAAATCTGTTAGACTACAGACTTTCATAGTATTCTGTCATGATACGTTTGATTTCATCTGGGTCTGTTGTGACATCTCCCATGTCATTTCTCATTTGGGTTATTTGTTTCTTCCCCTGGTTTTCTTTTGTAAGTTTAGCCAGTGGTTTACCAATTTTGTTGACCTTTTCTAAAAAACAGCTTTTGTTTTTGTTAATTTTTTCCATTGTTTTTCCATTCTTGAATTCATTTAGTTCTGCTCTAATCTTTATGATCTTTTCTCTTCTGATGTCTGAGGGGTTCCTCTGTTGCTCTCTTTCTACTTGTTCAAGATGTAGGGTTAATTCTTTGGTTTGAGTCCTTTCTTTCTTCGAGATGTGTGCATTTATAGTGATAAATTGACTCCTGAGCAATGCTTTGGCTGTATCTCATAGATTCTGGTAGGATGTGTTTTCATTCTCATTTAACTCCATAAATGTATTTATTTTGTCCTCAATTTCTTCTATAACCCATGGCGTTTTGCGCAAGGTGTTGTTCAGTTTCCATAGTTCTCCTTTCTGTCTAGGTTTTCTCTGCTATTGATTTTGGGTTTTCTGACTTTATCGTCTGAGAAGATGCTTTGCAATAATTCAGTGGTTTGGATTATGTTGAGTTTTGCTTTATTTCCTAACACAGTCTATCCTGGAAAATTTTCCATATGCATTGGAGAAGAAGGTGTGTTTGTCTGTTGATGGGCAAGAAGTTCTGTATATGTTGACGAGGTCTAGTTGGTTAATTGTTGTAATAAGATCTCCTGTGTCTTTACTGAGCTTTTGCTGGATGACCTGCCATTTCTGAAAGTGGGGTGTTGAATTCTGCAACTATTATTGTGGAATCATCTCTCTCAGTTTTCAGTTTCGTCAGTGTTTGTTCGATGTATTTAGATGCTCTGCTATTGGGTTCATAAATATTTAATATTGTTAAGTCCTGCTTATGTATTGAAACTTTCAGCGAAAAATAGTGACCATCCAGTCCACGATGGTGGCTTTTACATTAAAATCTATTTTATCTGAGATTAGCGTGACCATACCGGCTCTTCTATGTAGGTTGTTAGCTTGATATATATTATTCTATCCTTTAATTTTCAGTTTGTTCATATCTTGGAGTGTAAGATGTGTTTCTTGTAAGCAGCATATAGACAGGTCATGTCTTTTGTTCCAGGATGTCGCTTGTTGTCTGTTTGTTGGAGTGTTTACGTTCAGTGTAATTATTGATAGGTATGTGTTTAGTGCTGCTATTTTGATGCCATTAGTTTTGTGTTGGTGTTTTCTATGTTGCTCTTAATATTCTGTGCTGGGCCATTCTTCTTTATGGATTGACTTTGCATCTTTTTCAGTGTAGGTTTTGTGTTTGTTGAGACTGCTGTATTACATCTCTTGTTTGGATATGTTGCATTGTTATGCTGCTTTGCAGCTTACCGTATGCTCCCCCTTAATATTCTAAGTTTAAACCCCATTTTAAGTTCTGTACAAATTTTAATTTCCTTTTCATCTGAAAGGACTAGAACTACTGTAGTATATCGCTCTTTTTAATGTGATGATATCATAGTTTTTGTGATATGATCACTGGTTCCCTTCTTTTAATATAGTGGCTTTGTGACTTCACTAACTAAGATTCTAGATGTTGGCTCCTGAATTGCCTCCTTAAATATACGCTTACTGGTTTTGTTTTTCTAAACAAAGAGCTTCTTTCAGTATTTCTTATAGTTTGGGTTGGGTTTCTAGAAAGTATCTAAGCTTCTGTTTATCTGTGAATGTCTTAATTTCATCTTCATATCTAAGAGACAGTTTTGCAGGATATGTAATTCTTGGTTGGAAGTTTTTCTCTTTCAAGGCTTTGAATGTGTCATCCCACTGCCTCCTTGCCAACATTGTTTCTTCCGAGAAGTCAGATGAAAGCCTGCAGGGCCTCTCTCTGAAAACTAGCTTTGCTTTGAGCCTCTCTGTCTTTAAAAGGTATCTGTTTATGTTTCATTTTGTTAAGCTTGACTGTAACACCTGTTGGTGTCTTTCTTTGGGGGTTTTTGTGTCGTTCAATACATACTTCGGATATCTATGTTCTCTTCTTTTATAATTCCAGGGAAGTTTTCTGTCAGCTACTCAACAGCAGTACTCCTTGTGTTTTCAGCTATCCCTCCCTGTTCATGAACTCCAATTAGCTATAGAGTTTCACATGTTTCTTAATGCTTCTTCATTTTTCTATTTCTTTTCTGTGCTTTCTCTTTGTAAGTGCTGGAGTCAGTTCCTCTATTCTCAAAGTCACCAAGTCTTTCTTCTGTCTCCTCAATTCTGCTGTTTTAGCATTGTATTGAATTGTCTAATTCTATAATTTTCTTATTGATCTGCTGGATTTCAGATCATTGTTGTTCTATCAGTTCAAATAGCTTGCTTAATTTTTTGTTTTGCTTTGCTGCATTTTGTTTCATCTCTAGACAGGCTGTTGATATAATTCTATTGCATTCTGCCTCTGATAGTTTCAGAAAGGCTTCTTCATCTGGGAAGGTTTTGTTTCTTTATTTTGGGAGTTTTCTGGAGCCATAGTGGACTGTTTCTTTAAATGATTAGGAATGGTTTCCTGCCTTCGGGCCATCTAGAGGCTCTTGTGTTAACTCAACAGTAGCTGAGATGTAGTTCTGAGAAGGGAGTTGGTTACCAGCCATCTCTGTGTACTCCAATGACTGGCCCCATTAGACTCCCTGGGGTGGTAGTCTCCACCTCCTGGATGGCAAAGATGGCTTTCTACTTATGAATTCCCTGGGGGGCTGTCAAGTGACCCCATGATGTGGGCCAGTAAAATCCTGGCCAGCCAAAGCCAAGTGCATCGACTCAGCAGTTATTTCTGTAGGTAGTCTTATTTTAAGAAGCTGGGAGTTGACTGACAGCTGCCAATATCAGTCAGGCCATCAGGTGTGTTAAACCTTGCCTTCTGGCTGACAAGGAAGCATCTTTTTGGGCGTCCCCAGGTGGTATGATGTAGCTCAGTTAGGGAGGGGTCACGTCCTTGCTGTTATCCTCAGCCAGGCCGCTCCCAGAAAGTGACACTGGCCTACACAGCCATTCTGCTGGAAAAGAGCTTTCTGGGCTGGCACTGCTTCTCAGCTTCGGAATTAACCACTGCTCGGGCATTTGGTTGAGTGACATTGCCTTCTCTGAAAAATAGCTCATCCTATTATTTGCAAAACAAAAACGTGAAGGCAGCTGCTTTCTATCAGTATCCCCATCTTGGAAGGGCAGCAGTTGATTCAAGCTGAGGTAAAACAATTTCAGCAACCTTGGAAGACAAATATCAATTTTCCTTGTTCTTTCTCTTTTTCTTTTCCCCCATAGAATCGTGATTGAGCCCTCAAGTCAAATAGTCTGAGAAGGAAAAGTTAGCTCTGGAATGTAAGCATCTGGAGCTGGCTTCAAGAGAGTAAGCAAGCAGTTTAATGAATTACTTGATAGTGAAAGTTTTTCTCTCTGCCGGGCCAGACTTCCTGATAACCCTTCTTATATGATGGGTTATGCACTGTGGAAGTTATTCGGAAAACCTTTCATCATTTACTGGATATAATAATTTATATTTACTGTTTCCTCACTTGGCTGGCTTTCTTACTTGGCTTGTCAATTGTCTTATGGGACGTCACCCACAGAGATCCTTTACAGAAAGTGGGTCTCAAATTGTCCCTTCTGTTTACAAAAGGAATTCACTTTCCTTACTGGCTCCTATTTGCCACTGTAACTCCACTCTTCCAAACCCTGTATTCTTCCAGCCATAAAAACAGGTAGTAGGCAACTTCTGCATGTCTGGTATTGTGGTAGTTGTTGGCAATAGTTCAATAACTACAGTGTGGTCACTGTGCTCTGAGTGATACCAGGTATGACAAAGGTGTGTGCAGAGAACTGAGAACATCAAGGCAGGTGGTATCCTTGGAGGAATCTATAGGAATTCAAGGATGTATGAATGGAGGAGTATATTCTAGGCCAAAAGGACAGTTCATGTCCTAAAACAAAGAACATTCTTTGTTCTAGGAATGATTAATGATGTTCTAGGGAGCTACAGTATGAGGATGTTTGGGCGTGGTCTTCTGTGAGATTATAGCAGGACAAGGAGTACCAGATTTCATAGAGACTTGACTGTTAGGAACTTATCTTTCAGGCAGAGGGAGTTGGTGACCCAGTTTCAGCTGGGCAGGCTCATGGTCAGATTGGTGTATTAGAAAGAACATTGTAGCTTTTTGGAGATGCCAAGGATGTGTTAGTAGTTTTCACTGAAGATCATAAAATAAGGGTATAGACCAGAGGAGGCAGCCCCAATGCCACTGCTCGTAAGTCCTGGTACGACTGAGGAGCAAAGTCAGTGTAATCTCCTGTTATAACCACAGTGAGACACATGAATACAATGCAATGATGCCTCCATGAGGAGAACCTTGGGAAGAAAGACTCGGTTTAACAATGTCAAATGGGGATGAAACTTTTGACAGTGATGGTGTCTGTAAAGTAAGAGGTGGCAGAGGTTTTACTTCTGAAACCTCCTTGTCCACGAGGGCCAGGGCCTGGCCCAGTCAAACAGAGGCTCCCTGTGGACCTGGTGTTAAAGCAGATAGTTGATGGGTCCAAGCAGCGAGCAATGCAACCCTCTGGGGAAAATCCTTCCAGGAAGATGGACCAACAAATGCCAAGACCTTGAGATTGAAGGGGACTTGGTGTATATGTTGATGGGGTGGAGTATGAGTGTTAATTAGAAGGCCACTGTGGATGGAGCAGAGGGAGAGAGTAAGAGGGTAGCAGGATGTCAGTGAAAAGGGCACCAGATCAAGGAAAAGCCATGGTAAGGACCTCGGAATTTCCTCTGAGCATCGTAGAAAGTCACTGCAGGGCTTGAGCAAGGGCCTAACATGACTGCTGGGACTGATATCAGGAATATAGGGAAGTAACTATGGAAGCAGGCAGACCAGCTAGGAAGTTGTTGCAGTGATGCAGGAAAAATGGTAATGGTGGCTAACACATGGTAAGTAACGGTCCAGTGATAGAAATATGCTGAGGGCAGATTTACTGTTGGATTAGATGTGTCAGGTGATGGAAAAAGAGTAGCCAATGACTCCCTGGTTTTATTTTGAGCATTTGGGTAGAAGAATTTACTGAGATGAGGATAACTGGGAGGAGCAGTCTGGGAGTGGGAAATCAAGAGTTCAGTATGCACTGGTAAACGGAAACTTTGAGTAGGAAGTTGGTTATAGGAATATGGTCTTCTGCGAGGTAGAAAGGGAGGTCAGGTTAATAGAAATTTTGTATTCCAGAGTGTATAGATGGTATGTAAGGAAGGAACAAAATCATTTAGCTCAGTGTAACCACTGGTCACAGGTGGCTGGTCTGAATTGAGATGTGAAGTAAGTATCAAATACATACTGGATTTTCAAAGACTTAGTATGACAAAAAGAGTGCAAAATATCTCATTAACAATATTTTCATATTTCCTTACAATTCAAGATGCTAATACTTGGGATATGTTGGGTTGAACAAAAGACATTATTAAAAGTAATTTCACCTGTTTCTTTTCTCTGTATTTTTCATTCTGGCTACTAGAAATTTTAAATTTACATATGCAGCTTGTGTTTGGGGCTCATGTGGACATTTCCTTTTAACAAAATTGGTCTAGGAAATTATTTCAGACAAAGGAGAGGGACAAGGACAGAACCCTGGGGTGCTACAACGTTTCAAAAGCAGAGGAAGGTGAGAGTTCAAGCAAAGGAGGCTGAGAAGGAACAGCCAATAAGATATGTGGAAATCTAGGGGAGTGTGGTGTTCCCAAAGACAAGTGATAAAATTATTCAAAAAAGAAAGGAGTGACCAACTGCATGTGAGGCTGCAGTGACGCCCAGTCATCTGTTGCTCGCTTGCAAAGCAGCTTTGATTCAGCCATTTGGAAGCAATTTGTTTTAGAAGCCTGGTTTGAAATCGCCCACGAGAAACAGAAGTGAGGATATGAACGCAGTGAGTACAGATATGTCTTCTAATTTTTGCTTTAAAGAAGAGCAGAGAAATGGGGTGGTAACAGGAAGAGGGTTTGAAAGCAAGGAGAGCTTTGTATGCTGTGCTGCAATTGTTGCTTCACTTCTTGAGGCAGGAGAGGCTGTTTACACGTTCCAGTCCCTAGGCTGACGGTGGTCACTGTTGTCATTCACTCTTGTTGTGTGCAGTCTCAGACTCTCTTTTTACCCCTTTCTCCCTCTAAAGATGTATAAGTAGCCTGTGGCCAGAGAGAAAGGCAAGATGGGCCTGGAACCCACCTATGTGAAACAGCAATGGAAGCTTGAGTAGGTTTGGGAGCAGACCAAACCTGGGTAGTCCGTGATGTGTATGTGTTGGGTGGAATTCCAGAACCCACTTAACCTCACTGAATAATACTTAGTCAGTCACATCAAGACTCCCAGGAGAGCTATCATGGGGGTGAGGGGGAGAAGTCTCTGCTCACCTCTTTAAGCCTTCTTCTATTTTATATACCAAACCCAAATCCATTGTCACTCAGTGCAACTTATGGTGACCCTATAGGACAGGGTAGAACTTCCACACACACTCCATTAAGAATGTCCGCACTGATTTATAAAAGTTCCTGTCAACTGACTTGCTTTCCTAGACCCGTTCAGGTTTTGCTAGAAGGCTGGATTAAATGGAAAATTTACAACTGACTCTCAATTGGTTACCTGTGCTAATAGAAAGGAACAGAACAGGGACAAGGAATTCTTCTGTGACATAGATTCTCAGGTAGTGGTTAAGAGCTGTGACTGCTCACCAAAAGGTTAGCAGTTTGAATCTCCCAGGAACTCCTCGAAAACCCTATGGGGGCAGTTCTACTCCGTCCTATAGGGTCTCACCGTGAGTCGGAATCAACTCAATGGCGACCAGTTTTGTTTGTTTGTTTGCTTTTGATTTGGTTGTTTTGTATTTTTCACTGTTTAAAACATTGCTGTGATAAACAGGATTGTTCTTGTTTTTAAATATTGAAGCAAATACTTAGCATGCAAAAAAGAAATGAATTACAAATTTTGTTGTGTTTGTAAACACTACCTTTCTGAGTATATTAATGACAAAAGAACTTGTATTCTAGGTACCACATCCCCTTATTGTAATATTATTTTTGTTGAAAGTACACCTAGCAAAACATATACCAGTGCAACAATTTCTACATACAATCCAGTGACAAATGGTTATTACATTCTTCAAGTTGTGCTACCTTTATTATTCACCTTTTCTGAATTGTACCTTCTCTGTTAATATAAACTCACCGCCCCCTAAGTTTCCAGTCCAACCTTTCAAGTTGGTTTTTTTTTCCAGTTTCACTTCATACAGATAATTCTTTTAAAGAGTACGATGCTCAAGGCATGCATTCTTTACTAATTAAGTGAAACTGCTGCTTGATTTATCAAAGACATCTGGGGATATTTTAGGTTTCAGGTCTAATTGTCTCAGGACAATTGCTTTTGGAGTTCAAGTGATAAACCTTCTTGCATGCAATTTTTTGGCAAACAAGTGTGAGTATATCTATAGAGTGAAGTTCTAGCAGTGCTGCTACTGGATCAAAAGGTATGTGCATTTTTAATTTTGATAGATATTGTCAAATTATTTTTCAGAGAGTTAGAGCAAATTACACTCCACGGAGAACAAGAGTGCCCCTTCCCTGCCTTATGTCAGCAATGGCATATGATGACCCTTACAACTTTTTTTGTCAATCTTACAAAGGAAAACATTGGCTTGCTTTGTTTTACATTTATTAAATTATGAGTGGAAAGGAGCCTCTATTTTTTCATTAGCTGTTTGTGTTTCATTTTTTGTAAACATATGGATATATGGTGGCATAGTGGGTAAGTGCTATGTTTGGTAGCCAAGTGATTGGCCGTTCCACTCTGCCAGCCATTCCTTGGAAACCCCACAGAGTAGTTCTACTGTGCCCTATAGGGTTGCTATGAGTTGGACTCGATGGCTGTGAGTTTGGTTTGGCTTGTGTGGCACGGTGGTTAAAGTGATCAGTGGCTAACTGAAAGGTAAACAGTTAGAACCCACTAGCCACTCCATGGGAGAAAGATGTGCTACTTCATTTCCATAAAGACGTACAGCCTTGGAAACTGTATGGGGGTAGTTCTAGTCTGTCCTATAGGGGCACTGTGAGTCAAAATGTTTTGTTTTGTTTTGGCCAGTGGTGTCCTTAGCTCCTTTTTATATCAATTTTTTCTTTTATTAATTTATATGAACTCTTTACAAACTAAGGAAACACTGGTGGCGTGGTGGTGAAGTGCTGTGGCTGCTAACCCAAAGTTTGGCAGTTTGCATCTACTAGGCAGTCCTGGGACACCCTGTGGGAAAGTTCTATTCTGTCCTATAAAGATTAGTGAATTGGAACCAACTTGATAGCAACAGGTTTGGGTATGGTTTTGACAAATTAAGAAAACTGGCCCCCACTCTGGCATATGTCTTGCAAGTATTGTTTCTTTGTTAGTCATTCTTTCAGTGAATCTGCTTTCTCTTGGCCAAATCTGTAAAATGTTTGTATCGTTAAATATCTGAATCTTTTCCTTTATGGTTCTTAGTGATGATCAAGACCATTTCACCTCCGTGAACCTTCAAAACTAACAGACCCCCACACAAAACAATAGATGCAGTTATTTTTCTTTCTTTCTTTTTCTTTGAAGAAAGCTTCATTGAGATATAATTAGTGTAACATACAATTCAACCATTTAAATTTTATAATTCAATGGTGAAAAAAATCTTGAATATACGACAGACTTCCAGAAAAAGACAGAAATCTGTTTTAGAACAAGTATAGCCAGAATCCTCCTTAGAAGGAAAGATGGTGAAACTTCATCTCGTATGCTCTGGACCTGTTGTTAGGCGAGAACAATCTTGGGAGAAGGAGATGATGCTTGATAAAACAGAGGGTCAGCAAAAAGGGAGGAAGACCTCCACGGAGTTGGACTAACATGGTACAGGGCCAGGCAATACTGATTCTGTTATACATTGGATCACTATGAGTCAGAGCCAACGTGATAGCACCTAACAACAAAAATAAATATATTCATAGAGTTGTGCAACAATCACCACAACCAAATTTAGAGGTTTTTTTTATCATCTCCAAAAAAAAACCATACCCTTGAGTTATAATCTCTAACATCTTCATCCCAATGTTCCCAAAAAACCCAAGTCCATTTCCACTGAGATGATTCTGACTCATAAGAACCCTAAAGTACAGAACAGAATTTCCGCTTTGGGTTTTCAAGGTACATCTGGTGGATTTGGACTGCTGACTTAGGGCTAGTAGCCGAACTCCTACCCATTGTACAACCAGGGCCACATTTCAACCCCTGAAGCCCTGAGGAATCACTAATAACTTTCTGTGTTTATATATTTGTCTCTTTTGGACATTTCTTGTAAATGGAATTATTGCCCTTTGTTTTTTAAAGGAGTATAATTATCTTGAATGGTGATTTCCTTTGTATATCTTTTCTTGAATAGTTTAACATTCTAACTAAGATGGGGGAAATTACTGTGTTATGTCCTGAGGATAAATTGACCACCCTTTAATTTTTTGCTCTGTATTGAATTTTAGTGATTCTACTATGGCTCAACCACTGAGTGACATTTCTGGAGATGTGGAAGCTCTGGAGGCCAGTGATGAGGGTAAATAACCCCCTAAAACCATAACTCGAATTAGATTTGTTTCCTGTGTTTAGCCTTTAGAAAAACAGAATCAAGTCACAAGAAAAAACAAGTTCATCTCAAATTCCTAATAACAGTAGGTTCAGTTGTTTACATGTAGTTTTCAGTCTTCTAACATTTTCGATCTCCAGTTCTGATAATGGAAAGATTCCTGTGAGTCTCTACAGTATGCTTTGGGGAGGATTACTAAAAAAAAAAAAAATTCAACTTCCTAAAACAATGTCAGAAAACATCAGCTTAATGAGAGAAAGCATCAGAACAGGCCATGATCTGAGAGATTGAACTGAAGTTATCCTGAAGGTAGAAATCTGGATCTAACCAACAGATACATTTCTGATTTGAGGTGTAAAGGGGTAACAGGCACAAAAGACAATACCACAGACTTCTGCGAAATAGGATTCAATTGACAAGAATTCTCTTTTAAAAGACTTATTCAGAGGTGTATCCACTGTCTACATTGTGATCCTACATATGAGTGGTAGGTGTCTCTGACTGGAATAATAAAAAAAGGAGACAGAAGTCACTAAACAATGATAAGCTTTATGGGCATGCACACAAGAGCAATCATAGACATAAAGTGAGACATTGAGTTTAAAGATAGAACTGAACCTAGCCACTCATTGGCGTGTTGTTTAACTTGGAGCTGAGTTTTCTTTAATTTTATGGTACAGAGAACTTGGTTTGGAAGGACAGAGAAGTGGGGAACCTCCCTGTGGCTTCTTGGAGGCTTGATTTCACTGACAATGAAAGGCAGGGGAGGATGGATTCCGGGGTGTGGATCCTTGAAGGCAGGGCTTAGGTTTTACGTTTGTATCACCACTGTTTAACATCAGTAGTCTGTGAGAGTGTTTAAGGCCTCAAGAGCATTTAAAGTAAATGAATTAATAAATGGAATGAATGAAAGACCTCCTCACCAAGGCTGACTCAACTACCAAACCAGTTGACCTGTCTTTCTGTATCTGAGCTAGACAGATGCCTACGAAAGAAGGGGGCAATGCAGTGTACCTTGATGAAGAGCGCACACAAGGAAATGCCTTCCTTCTGTATTGTAATGTTTTTCTAGAGAGTCAAGATCTGCAGGACACCTGGCATTGCAGTCTTTGTCCTTGTCATGAAGGCCCGGTCTCCTCTCCTGTCTCCCCTAACACCATCAGACATTGTCTCACTTCCATTTCTAACTTCCAGCAAAGAAGAAATCCAAATTTAAAGGCTTCCAAAGCTTTTTTGGAAAAAAGAAGAAAAAGGAGTCTGAAGATGCCCAGGAAGGGAGCAGGCTCAAACCGAGCTCGTCCAGTGGCAATATTTCTTCTCTGATACCAGTTCCAGCAGATCAGCTACCAGAGATTAGGTAAGCTCAGGTTCAGTGGAGGGGGATAGGGACATGGCAAAGGGCAGGCAGCTAGATTTAGGACCTCTTTGGGGAGCCAAATCACCAATGGGCTTTGGTCCCAAGAACTACTGTCCTCCCTCCCTGTGGGTACAAGCCTGCAGCCATTGCCAATGCAGGTCTGCGCAGGGGGCAGGGATGCCCTCACTCTCCATTTGTAGGTAGGCTTATGATCTGGGCTGCACAGATTATTAGATCGGGGCATGGTAAATGCACACATTCTGTTCTTCAGGAGTGCTGAGTGAGAAGAGTGCAGATGTTTCAGGTAAGCCCTTCCCTGTCACAGCTAAAATAACTTGAGATGTGGGGTCTACCACTAGTATGAAGCAGGTGGCCTCTGGTTTGTAGAGTAAGGGTGGCCTACATCATTTAGGAGGCTTGATCTGGTTTGCTTGCTTAGTCCCCAGACTACAGAGCTGTAACTACTGGGCAGGGACAGCCTTCTCTCAGAATGTGTGAGTTTCAGACAGAAAAGCCATCTATCTGCCATTTCTTATTCCCTTATTGTGCCCTTTCATCTGGATACCTAGTACCCCGATCTGTCCCCATACCTACTGGATCCCGCTATGAAGTTCTACTTGAGCTTTTTCTCTTGGCCTTAAATTCGAGACTTATCTGGACTTCCACAGAACTCACCTCTGCTGCTACCCAGTCCCTCAAAGTCCTGCTTGGTGGTATTGGGACAGTTAGCTTACTATGTTACACCGCCCCCTGCCCAACACTTTCTATAACACAGTGACCTGACAGCCGTCCTGTATGTCTTCTTGGGACAGCCCTAGTGAATGCATCATACGCTGAGAATTTCAGATGGTCTTGCTAGTGGAGACAGTTCTGGAAAGAACGATTTGTTTCATATCTCACAAATCATACTCATAGACCATTGCCTTGTACTGGTAGGTAAGACGAAGACTTGCTATAGTTAGGTGCCTTTGAATTGGTTCCAACTCACAGTGACCCTATGTACAACATGAATGAGACAGTGCCTGATCCCGGATGGAGACTAAGAACCAAAGGGTGGAGGTGGGAGGGAGCATTCAGGTAACTACAAATTGGCTAGGACTGTATAGTATCACTGTGTTTTGGAATCCACTTGAAAGCTGTGGGGTTTTTTGGTCTCTACCAAAGGTCTACATTTCTTCTTGTCGCTTGTCTTCCCATTTCCAAAAGGTTCACTTTCTCCAATGCATCGTCCTCACTAAATAGCATGTCTGTGTATGCAGCTGTCTAGGGAGGAGAGTGCGTTCAAGTGCGTGAACTAGTTCACAGAGGTGGAAGAGTGGTTTACTAGTGACCTAAGACAGGAACTGTTTTTTTTTTTTCTTTTTTTCCCAAAAAGCCCAAATTAATGAAAAGACTCTAACATGGGGCCCCTAAAGATACAGTCTGCACTAGAGGAGGAGCACTGGAAAATGTCACTCAACTTTTATAGCATAAAGGCAGGTAGGAATTTAGTAAACAGTGGCAGACATCTGCCTTCCCTTCTCCCTTGCTGGCCCACAAGCTACCTTAGAGTGGGTGCCATTTGAATGCTCATAACAGGAGACTGTTCTCAGAAGATGCCACGATCCAACACAGCCACATGCATAGCCATGCTCTGCAGCCAGACAGGTTCACAGTGATATACTAGCCCTCCAGTGCCCAAGCTGCTACTCCAGTCACCATTGATAGATTTTTAGAAAACCTTATAACCTAGCTACCTTGTTTTTGTAATAAGTGCAAAGGTAATAGAAGTATTGGAAACTTAAAAATCTGTTGTCAGACAGCATGACTGAGATATGATTAATATGCTATACAATTTGTCCATTTAAAGTGTACAATTCAATGCTTTTGAATATGTTCAGAGTTGTGCAACTATCACACAATGTCATTTTAGAACACTGTTGTCCTCCTTAAAAGAATCTCCATACACTTGAAGCACCCACTTGACAGTCACCCCTCCCTTCAGCCCTACACATAAAACCCATTGCTATGAAGTTGTTATTGACCCATAGAGACCCTATATGACAGGACAGAACTGCCCCACAGGATTTTTAAGGAACATATGGTGGATTCAAACTGTCAACCCTTTGGTTAGCAGCTGTGCCAATGTGTCACCAGCCCTAGGCAGCCACTAATCTACTTTCTGTCTCTATAGAGATGCATTTTCTGAACATTTCATACATGCAAATGGAATCACGTAGTGTGTGCTCTTTGGGTCTGGCTTTTCATTCAGAATTTTTTCAAGGTTCATCCATATTGTAGCAGTTGCCAGTGTTGCACAATTTCCTTCTTGTCTTTTGAAGACTTTGGGGTACACCTTTTTCCTACCTGACAGGAACATCTTTATAACTTTCTATCTTTATTTTTAATTCAATAGCTTTATTGAGATATAATTCAGAAACTATAGAATTCACCCTTCTAATGGCAGTAGGTTTTCAAAATATACCATTCAATTGTTTTGGGAGGTGTTCATAGAGTTGCACAACCAACCATCACCACTATCTAATTTTAGGACATTTCATCAATCCCCAAAGAAACTTTGTACTCACTCTCCATTTGGCCACCCCCAGCTCCTGCTAACCTCTAATCTACTTTGTATCTCTGAGGATTTTCATATTCTGACATTAAACATGAATGCAATGACACAACATGTGATGTATCGTGCAATGTAATGAAGTGGGCTGTAGACATCAGGGAGCCTTGGTCGTGGCACAGTGGTTGAGTGCTATGGCCTATGGTCTCTGTGACTGTCTTCTTTCACTTAGCAAAGTGTTTTCAAGGTTTATCCAAGTTATACCGTTTATCGTTATTTTTTCATTCCTTCTTCTTATAACATTTTATCTGTGATAGAATTCCCATTTGATAAATTCACCCATTTGAATTGTACAAATTCAATGCTTTTTAGTATTTGCCAGTTTGCAACTATCACCCCAATCTAAATGTAGAATATTTTTGCTCTCCCCTCAAAGGAATCCCACAACCATTAGTAATAATTTAGCACCCTGCTCATCACTATTGTCCCACCTGTTCTCCAGCCTAGGCAACCACTAATCTACCTTCTCTCTGGATAGATATGCCTATTCTGGACATTCCACATAAATTAAGTCATAAGTATGTTGTGTTTTGTGACTGGCTTCATTCACTTAGCAGCATGTTTTCATGGCCATAGTATGTATCAGTACTTTATTTATTCCCTTTATTGCTGAATATTCCATTACGTGGGCATGTCACATTTTATTAGTTGGTAGATACTGCATCATTTCTGCCTTTTAGCTATTATAAATAAATATTATAAATAATACTGCTATAAAAATTCTTGTGAAAGTTTTGTGTGAATGTATGCTTTTATTTCTCTCAGGTATGTTTCTAAGAGCAGGATTGCTGGGTCATATGGTAAATCTATGTTTAACTTTTTAAGTAACTGCCAGAATATTTTCCACAGTGGTTGCACTATTTTACACTCCCATTGTATCAGGGTTCAGATTTTTGCACATGTTGGTCAACCCTTGTTATTATCTGAGCTTTGATTCTAGCCACCCTAGGAGGTATGAAATGCTATCTCATTGTGATTTTGATTTGTATTGCCTTGCTGACTAATGATGTTGATCATCTTTTTGTGTGCTTATTGGCCACTTGAATGTCTTCTCTGGAGAAATATCTATTTAAATACTTTCTACATTTTAATTGAGTTTTTTATCTTCTATTGTTGAATTATTTGTGTATTCAAAAAGAAGTCTTTCGTGCATGTAGCCTTTCACTTAAGTTTAAATTTCCCCTGATTTGTCACAACACATAATTGTCATCAACATGGCTCACTTCCTTTTGAGAATGTATTTGCATGTGGCTGGGTCAGAAGTTCCAATCCTCCAGGTGCTCCTTGGAAACTCTATGGGACAGCTCTAATCGGACCTGTAGGGTCACTATGAGTCGAACACGACTCGATGGCAGTGGGTTTGTTGCCTTTTTTAGCAAGCTGGGAGAGCTAACTTGGAAAACAGGACAGATGTGTCTCAGAATGTTGTGTGAAAGAGGAAACGACTGGGGAGGTGAAAGTCTCCAGCATGTGAAAAGACCTTTGATATTTAAAATCAAATCAAAACAAAAACACCAGAGAGAAATCACGATGTTAAAGATCTTTCATAACTCTCACCAGCATAATAGCAAGACTCAGTGCTTTCCCTCCCATGCCCGTGGTTTGAAATTTATACTTTGAATGTGTGAATTATATCTTGATAAAGCGGCTCTACAAAGAAGACATGTACTCATTATTTTAAAAAGTCAAGATTATGCAAAATTGCACAAAGTAGAAAATTAACTGCTTCTTTCCCTGTGTTGCTTCTCAGAGGTAGCCATCACTAAAACTTTGATGCATAGCCTTTCAGACTTTTTTCTAGGGACACAATCATTTATGTATGTAATATATGTGTATATATTATATGAGACTGTAGTATTATTATTACTGTTGTTTTTCACTTCAATCTCATGGCCATTCTTCTATGTCAGCACATGTGCATACTTGCCCTCCTTTGGAGGTATCCATATTAGGCCATGATACAGATATTTACGTGTCTTTGATTTCTGTTTTCCTTGAGCTGCTTTTAAACAATGTTTCTTTCCTATCCAGGCCCGGAGCAACATGGGGACTAAAGCCCTATCCCATGAGAGCATTTTCATGTTGGATCCTGAACGTGAAAGATCAGCAAGTCAAATGAGCTCCTCTCCAGAGCCTCAGAGAGGCCAAACTCTTGAGGTAATAGCAGCCTCAGGCATGACTACCTGGTTGGACTATATTCCTCATCTGTTCTCTCTTCCTTCCCCCCTCCACCAAGGGATGTGGGAAGAATGTGGCCCTGCTTCTCAGCTGGTTTATACAAAGGTAACCTGCTTACCTAGTGCCTGGCCCACAGGGAAGCCTCCTATGTGCTGCCCAGTGTTACCACTCGTACCACATCATATCCAAGAAAGCGTTACCTCTTTTGTCATTCGGGCTTCCCTATTAAGGTGCAGGGGTTCCAACCTCCAATTGTTTTTAGTCTTCTGAAGAGTTCTTGTGTTTCCAGAACTTTGCCTAGAAGGGGACTTACTGATGTTTCCGGAGCTATGTTTGGAGATTTCTCCTGTTAGGTGCCCAGAAGTACAATCCGGGTTGTGGGCGCTGAGAACACTGAGGCAACATAGAGAAATTGTTGAGAATATGGGCAGCTGAGTCAGACAGATCTATTCTTGAATTCCTGCTTTGCTGCTTGTTGGCTATGTGGCCCTGGGCTGAACCTCCCCAAGGCTTTTCACAATAGGTATAATATTAACATGTACCTCAACACGTTGCATGTGCAGACTGAATAAAATTAGATATGTAAAGCATTGCTACTACTACTGTTATCTGTGAAAGATGATTAAGGAAAAAACTGGAGGAGGGGCTCTATGAGACTTCAACTGTGGGATTGGGAAGGAAAGGAATTAACACATGAGAGGTTCCACCTACAATGTAGTAAACTCTGGTGGCTTACTGGTTAAGGGCTATGATGGGTAACCAAAATGTCAATAGTTCAAATCCACTAGCACCCTTTGGAAACTCAATGGGGTGGTTCTACTCTGTCCTTTAGAATCAGTTGTTGTGAGTTGGAATCTACTTAGTGGCAGCGGGTTTTATTTTATTTTGCTTTTGTTTTTACCTATGATGTACCTACCTGGTAGTATGGTAAATAATTTACATAACTTCTAATTGAACCCTGATAGCCACCAAAATTAAGTTTAATTGTCTCCATTTTTTAGGTGATAAAAAGACTCAGAGAGATTAAAGAAATTGGTCAAGCTCACCCAGGTAATAAGTAATAGAACTGGAAATCAGATTCAGGGGTGCTGACCTCACGACCTATGGTCTTTCCATTATCCCAGTCTCTAAGATGCTGAACTTCTTTGTAGCTGCCTTGGTGTGGATAAGGACGTAAGTTTAGTTTCAGTAAAATGAAGCATGTACATAGGACACTCTCTTAGCTGCAGCTAATCTTAAACTTGTGCTAGATAAGCATTGTTCAGTCAGATTCTTCTGGAACTCTGATCCAAAAATTCAATTAACAGCAGCTACCTTATTCCTGCAACCCTGGTGGTACAGTGGTTAAGAATCCACCTGGTAATCACAAGACCAGCGGTTCAAATCCAGCAGGCACTGCTTGGAAACTCTATGGGGCAGTTCTGCACTGTCCTAGAGTGTTCCCACAAGCCAGAATTGATGCAATGGCAACAAGTTTGTTTTATTTTTATGCTTAGGGATGGTTGATCCGGCCCCTTCACCAAAGCCCTAATGAGGCGCGGTGGTAATAAAGGGATACTGGAGAACTTGATAAAAAGTACCCTAGAGGCAGAACCTTGGCATACCCATAGGATGGCCCTTTTCCTTTGGTTGTAGAGTCTGAAGGCCATGTGTCCTGAGCAGGAGTACAGCCTACCACCAACGCAAGCATGTGCATTTCATGACAGCAAGATTTTGGTTGATATTGTTATAGGCTCAGTGCCAGGAAAAGGGTATGGCACACAGTAGATGCTTACCTAGCATTTGTTAAAGAGAAAACCAGTGATCTTTATCTACCCCAAGAGGACCATGGCAGGAACCAATGCCTCAGAGTTGAGTGTACTCTAAGCTTCAAACTGGAGTCAACTAAATCAATCTGGTGAACCTCGAGGAAAAACGGAAAGATTACTTTGTATAGGAAAAATAGTAAAGTGGTTCTAACCAAGAGTAGTTCTTTAGATTTTATAAAATTACCAGCAAATCAACCTGGAGAGGATTAAAATAAGCAACTAACTCAGTCAAGATCCTATCCAGAAAATGTCTGGAATAATATGAGCAAGGATTGTCACTTGGAAGCAGACCTCAGATTATAACTAAAACACTCAGCTCCAGGAGAATCAGATTCTGAGAACTAGGGTCAACACCAAAACAAGGGGCAGAGTAAAACAAGATGTGTCATTAGCATCAGTTGGAAGATAACACTAGGAATCTGGATTTGAACCAACACACCATATGAAGTTTCTGCTTTTGTTTGGGGATTGGCAAAAGCATGCAGCAAGCCGGAGGTTAAAACCAAGGCTATTGGTCTTTGGTCTGAGTTAGGCTTTAGAAGTAAAATACAGAGAGAGTAGAAGATCTCTCCCAGCCAGATATTAATCTGAGGTGGAGGGGCATGGTTCTGACTCCTCAGCCATTAAGCAAGAGGAGGACACCAGTCACCTGGAGAAATTGCACTGGTTTTAACCTTTGCCTCCTCTCCCCCGGTGACAGATATCACCAATTCACCCTTGCCAATACAGCAGCAGCCCAACTCTTGCCCGACCTGACACAACCACTGAGAACGATGAGGAAATCTTTGTGAGTGGTGGATCACCTACAAGCTGTCAAAACAAGCCTTCATCCCACAAAGTCTTGACAACAAGAAAGGCGAGTTAGCCCCATCTGCAGAGGCAGGTGGGGGGCCACATGTCAGCTATAATTTCTTCTTCCACTTCTTCCTCCTGCTTTAGGTCAACAGTAGGGGGCCATTTGAGCTGCCGTGCTTGGCTTCTGATATGCATTGTGATTTACATTTTGCATTTAATTCTATAAACCAAGTAATCAGCATTTTTATTTACAAGCAAATGGAAGATAGTATTCCAGAAAAAAAGTAACAGGTGCAGATGTCTTCTGTTATTTCATAGCTCTATTGGCACAGTGGTTGAAAGCTTAACTGGCAACCAAAAGCTCAGCTGTTCAAATCCCCCAACTGCTCCTTGGAATACCTATGACACAGTTATACTGTGTCCCATAGGGTACTTGTGAGAAGTAATTGACTCCACAGTAACAGGTTTGGATTTGGTTTTTGGTTTCTGTTATTTTAGGAAGCAAAAAAACACAGCTTTCTACAAAGATAAATGCTTTACTGTTACAAAACCCCAAATATCAAATAATAAAGCATGTAGTAACATTGAATAACCATATATATGTATGACAAAACAGTTGTTACTTGAAAGGGCATGTACATGTATTTCATACATCACGTTTGTCAATCAAGTAGCACCTATCAACAATTGGCAAATTAGTAAATTATGCTCATATTGAAACTTCCATTCTGATTGTTGTTATACTTGATAAAGGCTTTTACGGAGAAGTAGGGTTTAGAATAATTAAGCTTATGAACTAAACAGTAACGAAAAGAAAGTTAATTTATACTGAAGATAATTGGCCAGCGGAAAAAAACTTCTTGATGTTAACAAATCCTATGTAGGAAGCTGCATTTACTGAGACATGTCAATCAGGTAATGGGCAAAGCTAAAGCCAAGGCTTGTTGAGGTAGATGGACATTTGCAGATTTATGGGTTGGGGCTACGATTGTAAGTATTTCTGTAGAATGATATTCAATCAGATGAATTAGGAGGAGTGGTGTGAATCAGTGGAAGGATTGAAATAACTAATATTTGCTTACCCATGGGAAAATATATAACGTAAAATCGACCACTTTAAAGAAAATTTCCTTGTGTTTTAAGTGACAGTTTACAATGCAAGTCAGCTTGACACATAAAACTCCCCACCCACCCTGCTATGCAACTCTAGCTGCTCTCCCTACTCTGTGACAACACACTTCTACTTTTCACCAAGTACTTTCTGGAACCATTCAACCAGTTCCTGTCTCCCTCCGCCTTCTCATCTTGCCTCTGGACAAGAACTGCTCTGACAGCATCTTGTACAGATTTAAGCCAAGAAGCTCATTCTTTGCTATCATCACTCTATGAGTATGTCTTACAGTTCAGGCCAATCTGACTGAAGAGTTGGCTTTGGTACTATTTTAAGTTCTGGGCTAACAGAGAGTCTGGGGGTTATGTCCCCAGGGGGGCATCTGGTCAGACAGAACATCAAATGTGGTCTTTTAATAGAATTTTAGTTCTGCACACCCATTTTTCTCCTGCGAAATCAGGGACATTATCTTGTATTCCCTGCCAGGACAGTCACTGGGGTGGCAGGGCACCATTTAGTTCTCGTGGTCCAAGGATGACCTAATTTCAGATTATAAGGCAACTGTTGTCTCCTGGGCTCAAATTTTCCTCATGTGTTTGATGTCCTTCATTCTGTCTGCTCCAGGTGGATTGGGACCGAGTGATTCTATGTAGATGGCCACTTTACTAGCTTTTAAGACCTCAGAAGCCACTCATCAATGTGATACACGGAACATTTTATTTAAAAAGCAAGCCAACAAAAAAGTTATGCCAATTAGCCTAGATACCCCCTGAAACCGTGGTCCCCAGAAGCATGACTCTGTTACTCTGTCCTTCCAATCACTGGGTTGTTTTTAAGAAACCTTTTAGCTTTTGGTGTAATCAGCTGTGATAACCTCCCTTCTACTGCCTGCTGTCACTCCCTTCACCTAACCCAATTCCTATGTACTGTCTCATCTCTGAATACCCCTCTCCCTCCCTCCTTATCTTTGTAACCATCAAAGATCATTTTTTTCTGTGCTTAAACCTTTTCTTAAATCCTTACTATAGTGGTCTTACACAATGTTTGGCCTTTTCAAGTGGCTAATTTCACTCAGCATAGTGTCTTCCAGATGACTTCATGTCAATAAGATGTTTTCTAAGATCATCATTGTTCCTAACCATTCCTTAGTATTCCATTGTATATGACAGTTTGTTTACCCATTCATCTGTTGATGTGGACCAAGGTTGGTTCTACCTTTCTGTTGTTATGGACAGTGCTTCAGTCAACATTAGTGTGCACGTATCTGTGTGACAGCCCTTATTTCCCTAGAATATACATTTCTCTAGGAAAACATTATGTTTCATAGTCAGTTGAAAAGACAAACATTGTATGAGACTACTACTGCAAGGACTTAAGAAAAGTATTAAGCATAGAACAGCATAATCTTTGATGGTTACAAGAGGGCAGGGAGAGAAAGGGATGTTTCAAGAAGTGAGATTGCTTGATCACATAGTATTTCTATTTCTACCCTTTTAAGAAGGCCCCAAATAGATTTCCAAAGTGGTTGTATCATTTTACATTTCCACCAACAGTGCAGAAGAGTTCCAGTCTCTCTACAACCTCTGCAACATTTATTATTTTGTGTTTCCTAGACTAACGTCAGCCTTGCTGGGGTGAGGTGGTATCTCATCATAGTTTTGATGTGGATTTCTCTGATGACTAATGATAGTGAGAATTTCCTCATATATCTGCTAGTGTCCTAGATGTCTTCTTTGGTGAAATACCTGTTCATTTCCTTTACCTATTGTTTAATTAGGTTATTCGTTTTTTTTCTCATTGAAGTTTTGCCGTATCTTGTAGGTTATGGAGATTACAGATCAGATGTTTATTGGATTTGTGGTAGCCAAAAATTCTTTCCTGGTGTGCAGTTAGGACTTTTATTCTTTTGGAAAGACTTAGGATGAGCACAAGTTTTTTTGTTTGTTTGTTTTTTAGGAGTTCCCAGTTATCTATTTTCTCTTTGAGAGCTTTTGCATTGTCAGTAATGTTTTGTAATCTGTTTATGCAATGTATTAGGGCTATCAGCCTTGTTCCTCACTATTCATCCATGATCTTTATTGTTTTAGGTTTCATATTTAGACTTTGGTTTTGAATAGGCTTTTGTGCATGATGAGATATGTATCTTGTTTCATTTTATTGCAAATCAATATCCAGTTTTGCCAACACCATTTGTCAAAGAGACTTTTTCTCAGTTTATGGACTTTGGACCTTTGTAAACTACCAGCTGATCATAAGTGGATGATGTTATATCTAGATTCTCAATTCTATTCCATTGGTCTGTGTATCTATTTTTGTACCAGAATTAGGATGTTTTGACTATCATGACAGTTTGATGAGCTCTAAAGACAGGTAGTGTGAGGCCTCCCACTTTGTTCTTTTTCTTCAGCAATGCTTTACTTATCCATGGCTTCTTCCCATCCTGTAGGAAGTTGGTGATTTGTTTCTCCACCTCATTAAAAATACCATTGGAATTTGTATTGGGATTGCATTGTAACTATACATTACTTTGGACAAAATAGATATTGCCATGATGTTATTCCTTCTGATGCGTCAGCAAGGTAGATTTCTCTACCTATGTAGGTCTCTTTTGGTTTCTTACAGTTAGAGTCTTGTAATGGTCTTTGCATATGTCTTATATATTTCTGCTTAGATTTATTCCTAGGTATTTTATCTTCCTGGGGCTATTGTAAATGGTATTGATTTGGTGATTTCCTCTTTCATGACCTCTTTGTTAGTGTAGGGGAATCCAACTGGTTTACTTATGTTTATCTTGTATCCTGATACTTTCCTGAAATCTTCTATTAGCTCTTGTAGTTTCTCTGTGGATTCTTTAAGGTTTTCTGTGCATGAAATCATTATCTGCAAATAGATACTCTTACTTTTTCCTGCCAGTTTCGATGCCCTTTATTTCTTTTTTCTAACCTGATTGCTCTGGCTAGAATCTTCATCTCTTTGTTGAATAAAAGTGGTGACAAAGGGCATCCTTGTCTGGTTCCCTTTCTCAAGGGGAGTGCTTTCAGACTCTTTCCAGTTAAGATGATGTTTGCTGCTGACTTTGCATGCCAAGCCAGCCAAGTGCCGTCGAGTCGGATTCGACTCATGGTGATCCTAGGGGCCCTTATTATGTTGAGAATTTCCTTCTATTCCTATGAGGTCTGACAATTAAGTCTGTGAACTTAATTGTTCTAAGTGCTGCATACTTCATTGCTGACTCTCACTATATTCACCTTTGAAGTATTCTTTTGGGAAGCTATGCAGTAATGCCAGCACCTAGTCCACTCTTCAAAGCAATTTTAGAACTCTTTCTGGAATGGCCATTTTGCACAGTAGCACAGTGGCAAGTTTGCCAACTTAAACGTATAGATGTCTGTGAGGGAGTTTTTATCCAGGAAACAAATCACTGTATTGGAACACGCTCCCTAACTCATCTGATCTGGCCCTCAGTTGCTTTTTTCTTTCCCTGAATATAAAGGAAATATTGAAAATAAGACATTTTGATGGCATTGAGGACATCAAGGGTGTTTTAGTCTGCTAGTGCTGCTCTAACAGAAATACCAGTGGAGGGCTTTAACAAAGGAAAGTTTATTCTTACACAGTCCATTAGGCTACAAGTCCAAATTCGGGATGTCTGCTCCAGGGGAAGCTTTCCCCTTTGTCAGCTCAGGAGGAAAGTCCTGGTGTTGCGTCAGTCTTTGTCCAGGAAGCATCTTGGCACAGGAACCTCAGGTCTGAAGGACGTGCTGTTCTGCTGGTGCCGCTTACTTGATGGTGTGAGATTCCCAATTCTCCGCCAGCTTCCCCTTCCTTTTATCTCTTGTAGGTTGAAAGGATTAGAGTTGGTGCAAGCCATACTCCAGGGAAGCTCTCTTTACAGTACAGCACGGAGGTGATCCTATACAGGGATTTACAGTCCCACCCTAGTCCTTTAACATACAGCATAGGAAAATCACAAAATGGAGGACAGTCATAAAATATTGGGAATCATGGCCCAGGCAAGTGACTACACATATTTTTGGGGGAACACAATTCCATCCATGACAAAGATTAATACAGCAACAGCTCTGATGACCTTTCCAGAAAAAGAATTGCAAAATTGCTTTGAAGGGTGAACTAGGCACTGGCGTCCGTGCATGGCTTCCCAACGGGAGTACTTTGAAGGCAACCTTAGTGATATTCATCAATAAGGTATGTAGCACTTTTTCTAGGGTGACTTTGCAAACTGCTTGTGTGTCGCTAAGAGTTTCTAATGTCAGTAGGTATTGGACTTTGCGAAATGCCTATTTTGCATCAATTGATAAAATCAAGTGTATTTTTTGTATTTGTTTTGTTTACATTGTTGATTACATTGATTGATTTCTAATGTTGAACCATCCCTGCACCACTGGAAGGAAGCCCACTTGTTCATGGTGAGTTATTATTGTTATTATTTTTTATATGTTTTTGAATTCTGCTTGCTAGAATTTTGTTGAAGATTTTTACATCTCAGTTGATGAGACATAATCGGTCTGTAATTTTCCTTTTTTGTAATGTCTTTACCTGATCTTGGTGTCAGGGTTATGCTGGCTTCACAGAATGAGTTTGGGAGGATTCCATCCTTTTCTACACTCTGAAATATCTTTAGTAATAGTGGTGTTAACTCTTCTCTAAAAGTCTGGTAGAGTTCTCTAGTAAAGTTGTCAGGGCCCGGGCTTTTGTTTAGTCTGGATCTTTTAAACTTCCTTTTCAGTCTCTTCTTTTGTGATTGGTTTATTTGGTCATTTTACTCCTGTTTGGGTTAGTTTTAGTAGGTAGTATGTTTCTAGAAATTTGTCCACTTCCTCTAAGATTTTAAAATTTATTGGAGTATATTTTTCATAGTATTCTGGTATGATTCATTCAACTTCAATTGTGTCTGCTGTGATATTGCCCATCTCGTTTATTATTCAAGTTATTTGCTTCCTCTTCTATTCTTTTTGGTCACCTTGTCGGATGGTGTATTAAATTTGTCAATCTTTTTGAAAAACAAAAACAGCTTTGCATCTTATTTTTTTCAGTCATTTTTCTATTCTCCAATTCATTTAGTTTTCCTCTAATGATTATTATTTGCTTTTTTTCAGGTGCCTGGGGAGTTCTTTTTCTGATCTTTTTCCACTTGTTCAAGTTACAGGGTTGAAACTTCGATTTGGTCCCTCTCTTCTTTTTGGCTGTTTATATTTATTGAGATAAATTACCTCTAAGCACTGCTTTTGCTGTGTCCCATAGGTTCTTGCAGGGTGTGTTTTCATTCTCATTTGATTCTGTGAATTTTTTTTATTCCATTCTTGCTTTCTTCTACAGCCCAGTCATTTTCTTTTATTATTATGAATGAATGAATGAAATGTACATTCCCATATAAATTTGTCTACTGACCTACACGCAGCTTCCACTTCTCTCCCTGCCTGGTGACAGCACACTCTTCCTCTCTGCTCCACACATGTCTTATCTTCCCAACAGTCTCCTATCTTCTCCTCTCCACCCATTCCCCTTCCTCCAGTATGAGGTCAACAGGGTGATCTCCTATAGATGCCTAGAACCATAGAGTGCCCAGACAATATGGTCACTCTGCATCACCAAGTCCAGTCCACTGCTGTCTGAAAAGTTGACCTTTGTTATGATTTACAGACAAACGCAGCATCAGGGCCAGTGGCCCTGCTCCCAGGATAATTCCAAGGTCCCTGGACCATCAATTGTGGTCTTTTAGGGAGATCTCAGGATGCACCCCTATTTATACTTGTGTTGCCAGTGAGATTCAACTTTGTGAGCTCCATCATGGCTATCACTGGTCGTAGCTGGGCGCCATCTGGTTGTTCCAGTCACAAATCAATGTAGACATCTACTCACGTGGGTCTCTGTCTTCTGGATTCTCTTTCCCCCATGTCATTATGGCCCTTGGTGATCATTCATTCCTGCTAAGTTGGGACCATTTGCTGTACCCTCAGATGGCTGCTGGGCAGCTTTTGAGACCCCAGACGCTACTCTCCAATGTGGGATGCAGAGAGACCTCATTAGCAAAATGCTACTTGTGCCAATTGGCCTCGATTTGCCCAGAGAGCATGGTCCCCAGCCCCCCGACCGAGCTACTCTGTCCTTGCAACATTGGGTTAAGATGGGAGAAGTACACAAGTTGTGTTCAAGTCCTGTTAATATTGATCTTCTTGGTAATGTGTGCTGGCACCAATTTCACCCAACCAAATTTCTAACAACTATCTAATCTAAACCCTCCCCCCTTGCCATTCCACCCTCCGCATCCTTGCAGCCCATAAGGAATCTTTTCTGTTATGCATGAGTCTGCTTTTAGTGCTCATTATAGGGGTCTCGTACAGTATTTGTCCTTTTGTAACCCAGTCATTCTTCAGCAAGGTGTTGTTCAGTTTCCAGGTGTTTAATTTTTTTTCCTTCCCCCCCCCCCGTTATTGATTTCTACTTTTATGGTTTTATGATCTGAAAAGGTGCTCTGCAGTGTTTCGGTGCTTTGAATTTTGTGAAGAAGTGTTTTGTGGCCTAATACGTGCTCTATTCTGCAGAATGTTCCATGTGACTTGGAAAAGAAAATATAATTGACTGCTGTTGGATAGAGTGTTCTGTATACATCTATGAGGTCAAGCTGTTTGTGGCATTTAGATCTTCCACTTCTTTACTGAACTTTCATCTAGATGTTCTGTCCTTCACTGAGAGTGGTGTGTTGAATTCTCCTACTAGAATCGTGGCGCTCTCTGTTTCTGTTTCCAGTGCAGTTAGTGTTTGTTTTAGGCATTTTGGAGCCCTGTCGTTGGATGCATACACATTTAATGTAGTTAGGTCCTCCTGGAGTATTGATCTTTAATCACTATATAGTGTCCTTCCTTATCTAATGTGGCACCTTTTACTTTAAAGTCTGTTTAATCAGCGATTGATATTGTCACTCCTGCTCTTTTTTTATTGTTGTTAGCTTAATGTTCGCCATAAGTCGGATCCGACTCGACGGCACTTGGCTTGGCTTGGCTTGGCAAGCTTAATGTATTTTTTCCATTTTTTGAGTTGTAGTTTGTGGATGTCTTTGAGTCTAGTGTGTGTTTCCTGAATACAGATGAGTTGTGTTTCTTTTAATCCAGTCTGTCACTCTCGATCTCTTTATTGGTGTGTTTAGTCGATTTACATTCATCATAAATATTAATAGTTATGAGCTTAGAGCTGTCATTTTGATGTCTTCTTTGTGTGTGTGTGTGTGTGTGTGTGTGTGTGTGTTGTAGACAATTCCTTTGCTCCACTTAATTTTCTGTGCTTAGTCATTTTTCTTTTCATCATTTTCAATTTCGGTGATTTTGTGTTTGCTGAGATTTCATTCTTTTCTTGTTTTTTATTTTGATGCACAGGAGTGATAGTTTCATTTGTTTTACCTTAATATGTACCCCACTTCTCTAAATTTAAGCCTGTCTAACTTCTTTATATCACCTTGATTTCCTCTCTGTATGAAAGATCTATGACTACATTTTCTTTTAAATCCCTCTTTTTGTTATAATGTTTACGTAATGACTTCTCCGTGACAACATTTTCAGTGTTTGTGATGCCTCTATTTGGGTTAATATCTAATTGGTCTGTGTGCTGGTCTAGGGTTGTTACCTAGTCCTATTGGTTTTTTATCCAAAGAACGGTGCTTAATATTTGTTGTAATTTTAGTTTGATTTACAAGTTGTCTAAATTTCTGTTTAGCTGAAAATATGCTAATTTCACTGTCATATTTGACAGATAGTTTTTCTGAATATGTAATTCTTGGTTACCAATTATTTTCCTTCAAGGCATCGTATATGTCACCCCATTACTTTATGCCTGCATGGTCTCTGCTGAGTAGTCCAAGCTAGTCATACTGATTCTCCTTTGTAGGTTCTATTTTGTTTCCCTAAACACTTTTAAAAGTGTCCTCTTATCTTCAGTTTTCACTGGTTTGATTATAATGTGTCTTGGTGTCTTTCTTTTGCAATCTACCTTGTGTGGAGTTCAATGAGCATCTAGGATAGATATCTTCTTGTCTTTGAGGATATCAGGGAAGTTTTCTGTCAGCAAATCTTTGACAATTCTGTCTTTTCTGTTATCACTCTCCTGCCTCAATTCAGGTACTCTAATCTCTCATAGATGATGCCTTTTCATAGAGTTTCATATAATACTTAGTGTTCATTTTTTAATCTTTTTTTCTGATTTTTCCTCAAGTATGTTATCGTCATGTGTTCTATCTTCAGTCTCACTAATTTGGCCTTCCGTTGCCTCAGTTCTTCTTGTTTGACTTTCTGTTGTCTGATTCTGTAATTACATTATCAATTTTCTTAATTTCTAGTTCTTGCCGGCTGTTTGATATGTCATTATGCTCTGCTGCATTTTGCCTTGTATCCTTCCTCATCTCTTGAAGAGTTCTAAATATTAATCTTTTGTATTTTACATCTGATAATTCCAGGAAGTTCTCTTACTCTAGAAAATTTGACTCTTTGTTTTGGAAACTTTCTGAAAGAATTATGATCTGCCTCTTTAAATGATTGGAAATTGGCTGTTGTCTATGAGTCATTTGTAAATCGTATTTATTTCTTTTATGTTTGCTACTGTGTTCTAGTTTCCTGTTTTGAAACGCCCATATAGTCTTCTTGTATGTCATTGTTTGGTTATTGTCTTTGAAGTTCTAATGTCCTGTCACCAGGTGGTTAGAGCTGTTACTAGACATGACATTCCAAGAGTCCTTTTACTTTCCTTATATGGATTCAGCTCAAGTGTTTAGCTAATCAGTCACCAAGTGTGTGGTGCAGGTTCTCAGCTACTGTCCTAGATGACCAGGAGTGAGTGGTATAGGCATCAGTGTCTGGCTGCAGCCACTGAGAAAGGCAAGGGACTAACAGTCATCCCTGAGTGTCTGTGAGAATGGTGTATCCCCTTATGTCTGAATCTAGGTGAAGGAACAGTTTCTTACCTGATTTTCTGGCTTAGGAGAGCCAGCACAAGTGTTTTTCTTCCCCCTTTCTCCCCATTTGTTAAAATTGTTCCCCTGGATCTCAGTGATTGGCTCAGAGCAGGCTTAGAGAGTCCTACTTTCAGCTCAGTTAATAGTATCAGACTCCAGGGCTGGCCATAGTATAGAGAAGGGAGCAGGAATCACTGGGAGAAGGGAGAGAAGTCTATGTCAAAGGACAAATGTAGACTTGTGCATGGTAGGTTACATGCAAAGACTTGACTTTTGATGATCCTGTGCCTTCTCCCACTGGTTCTGGAGGCATGAGTGGATGCCTCTAGGCAAATTGTCCCATTGAGGAGGATTCCCACCAACTGCCACCACTGGATCACCACAGTGGCTGCATCTGTTTTTTGACAGGTGAAGTCTGTGGGATCCTGTGTACTTCTGGTGCTACTCTCCCTTTCTCATTGCTCAGCCCAATTTCTCTATTTTCCCTTTGATATACAGGGTTTTTATGGTGTAATATGTGTTAAATTCATTTGTTCTTTTTGGTCTTTGTTGCTGGAAGGGTCACAGGATGTGTCTGTCTACTTCTCCATCTTAGCCCCACCCCCAAATTGATCATTTCAATTATTTGAAATTGTACAGCTCAGTGGCATTAAGCACTTTCACAGTGCTGTGCCATTATTACCATTACCTAGCTCCAGAACTTTTCATCCCTCTTAAACGGAAACCCTGAACCTACTAGGTAGTTACTTCATATTTCTTTTTCTCCCAATACCCTGGAAACACTTCATCTGCTTTCAGTCTCAATAGATTTGCCTACTCTGGACATTTTACAGAAACCCTGTTTGTGTAGTGGTTAAGTGCTACAGCTGCTAACCAAAAGGCTGGCAGTTCAAATCCAACAGTTGCTCCTTGGAAACTCTGTGGGGCAGTTCTACTCTGTCCTATAGGGTTGCTACAAGACAGAATCAACTCGCGGCAGTGGGTTTGGATTGTTTTGGTAGTAGGAAACTCTGGTGGCATAGTAGTAGTTAAGTGCTACAACTATTATCCAAAAGGTCAATAGTTCCAATCCATTAAGTGCTCTTTGGAAACTCTGTGCGACAGTTGTTCTTAGTCCTATAGGGTTACTATCAGCTGGATTTGACTTGATGGCAGGTCTTTTTTTTAGTGTTTAGCACGTGTCAGTAATAGTCTACATGCTTTAGACATATTTAGCTATTTATCCCTTACAACAACCTCTTAAGATAGGTACTAGGGTTATCCCACGTTATACCTGAGTAACTGAGGTGTAGGAGATTGCTGGTACACCCGTTAATGATAGAGCCAGACTTTCAAAGGCAGTCTGGATAGAGATCCCAAGTAGTAACCACGAGCAGTAATGGCCAGCCACCAAAGTGTTTCCAACAGCTTGTATAACAGTGTGGAAACTCTGGTGGCATAGTGGTTAAGTGCTACAGCTGCTAACCAAATGGTCAGGAATTCAAATCCACCAGATGCTCCTTGGAAATGCCATAAGGAAGAGTTTTACTCTGCCCTATAGGTTCAGTATCAGTCAGACTTGACTCCACAGAAATGAGTTTATTTTATACAGTCTTGCTCAGTCCCGGGGTAGTACAAAGAGTTAAATTTTTTTCCCACTAACTAAAAGGTTGGAGTTCCAAGCTTGCACAAAGGCACCTTGGATGAAATGCCTGGTAATCTACCTCTGAGAAATCAGCCATTGACAGCCCTGTGGTGCATAATTCCACTTCAACACATATGGGGTTATGGTGAGTCAAAATACCATGACTGGAATGGGCAATGTTTTTAGTTGCAGCTGCTTGTGCAGGGATCCACTGCTAAATCCAAGGTTGTGAGGATTTACTCCAAGTTTTCTTTTAACAGTTTTATACTTTTAGCTCTTACATTTAGGTTTTTGACTAACTTGGAATAAACGTTTTCTATGGTGTGAGTTAGTGCTACATCTGCTAACCAAAAGGTCAGCAGTTGAAATCCACCAGGAGCTCTGTGGAAACTCTGTGGAGTGGTTCTACATGGTTGCTATGAGTTGAAATAGACTCAATGACAGTGGATGGTGTATTTAAGGATCCAACTTCATTCTTTTTCATGTAGATATCCAGTTGTCTTAGCTCCATTTGGTCAAGAACCTATTCTTTCCCCATTGAATGGTCTTGGCACCCTGAGAGAAAATCAATTGACCATAGGTTACGGATTTATTTATGGACTTCCAATACTATTCCATTGATCTATATACGTATCCTTATGCCAGTAACACAGAAACCCTGGTGTTGTAGTTGTTAAGTGCTACAGTTGCTAACCAAAAGGATAGCAGTTATAATGCACCAAGCACACCTTTGAAACTCTAAGGGGCAGTTCTATTCTGTCCTACTGCATTGCTATGTGTCAGAATCAACTCGATGGAAAGAATTTTGGTTGGTTATGCCAACACTATACTTTTTTTGTTATGTTGCTTGTTGGTAAGTTTTGAAATTGGGAAGTGTGACTTCTAAATGTTTTTCAAGACTGTTTTGGTTATTTGAGTTTCCTTGAAATTCCATATAGTTTTAGGATATTTGGCAAAGACTGTTGAGCTTTCGATAGGAATTGCTTTTTATCTGTAAATCCCTTTGGCTAGTATTTCCATCTTAATCTTAACCATATTAAGTCTTCCACTTTATGAACATGGGGTGGGTCTTTTTGTTTATTTCCTTGAGTCAGATCCGACTCGATGGCACTTGGCTGGCTGAGCCAGCTTTGGCTGGCTGAGCCAGCTTTGGCTGGCTCAACAATGATTTACAATTTTCAGTGTATAAATCTTACACCTTCTTGGATAAATTTATGCATACATATTTCATTTTTTTGGACTGTATTGTAAACAAAATTATTTTCTTGATTTTATTTTTGGATGATTCAATGCTAGTATGCAGAAATACATTTGATCTTCGTATATTGATCTTGTATCCTACAAACATTGCTGAATTTGTTTATTAGACCTAATATTTTTGTGGATTCCTTAGGACTTTCTGTATATTAGATTATGTCATCTGTGAATAGAGATACTTTAAGTTTTTTCTTTCTGATTTGGATAGCGTCTATTTCTTCTACTCATCTATTGTTCTGGCTAAAACGTCCAGTAAAATGTTGAATAGCAGTGGTGAAGCAGGATGTTTGTCTAGTTCCTGACCTTAGAGCGAACATGCTTCTCCATTGACTTAGATGCCAAGTGTGAATTTTTCATATATGCCCTCTATCTTGTTGAGAAAGTCCCTTATTGTCTTAATTATCTAGTGCTGCTGTAACAGAAATACCACAGATGGATGGCGTTAACAAACAAAAAATTGTTTCCTCATGGCTTAAGAGGCTAGAAGGGGCACCGGCTCTAGGGGAAGGCTTTTTCTCTCTGTCATCTGTGCGGTAAGATCTTTGTTCCTTGGTGATCTTTATGTGGCATGCCATCTATCTGTCCTGATCTCTGCTTCTACACTTGCTCATTTAACCTTTTTTTGTATCTCAAAAGCAATTGACTCAAAACATACTCTACACTAGTTCTGTGTCATTAACATAAAAAGACAACCCCTTCCCAAATGGGCTTATAACATAGGCAGGCATAGAGATTAGGATTTATAATACATGTTTTGGGGGAACATGATTCAATCCACGACATTTGTATTCCTCAGTCTTTCAGTGTTTGTTTTTTAATCATGAAAGAGTGTTGGATTTTATCAAAAGCTTTTTCTATTCCCCTGTTGGTGAGTCATTTCTTTTCTCTCTCTCCAGAGCTCTTCTGAGGTATCATCTGGACTCAGTCACTCATCCTCCTTGATCTCACTTGCCTCTTCCAGTAGCACACAGTTGTCCCTTGATTTCAGCACCTCAGCCACCACCCAGGGCTGCTTGGATTCTTTGCCTGCTCAACACAAGATGGATTTAACCTCCCGGAAACAAAAGCTCAAGACAAAAATTCAAGAGACTGTGAGTCCTTCAGGAGCCCAGGAATACATTCTTTTACAAACTCTTTATATAACGAAAAATGAGTTCCAACATTTTCTATTTGCTCCAGGGAAATTGTATGGTATAGGGGAGCCATACCCTAGGTGTCGTTGTTATGTTCCGTGGTGTTAACTTCACCTCATAGCAATGCCCTGTGACAGAGTAGAACTGCCCTCATAGGGTTTTCTAGGCTAGAATCTGTACTTGGGCAGATAGCCAGGTCTTTGTTCCCGGTGTTGGGTGCGTTCAACTGCCACCAGGATTCCTATACTCTAGGTAGGAATGATAAAATTGAGGGCACTGACCTGGGCTTGACAACCCCTGAAGGGTGAAAGAGCTTGCTTCTATTTGGAACTTGCCTAAAAGTGATTGAAGAAAGACACCAAAGTGACTAAACCTGCAGAAACTGCTTATTGGATTGGCATCCGAGAGTTTACTCAGCACAGGGTAGAAAATCTTCATTCCTAGCCCAGATCAGGATTGTTTAAGCCATTAATTAGATGAAATTCATGAATCACTAATGGCAGCACTTTCACTGATTTGCAGGTGAGGCTTCCAGTAACTCCAAGCATTCACAATTCAGCCACTATCCCTTCAAAAGATCATCGTGTTCTTTTAAAGAGTTACCTATATGAAATCAGATCAATAATAACAAATCAGAAGGTTAGATGAGAAGCTTGGAGGGCAGTGAGTTTACTTTCGTAGGAGTGGAACTGTTTATAATAGAATGTCAAGAAAGGTGACACAACTTAAAGAATGTAACCCATGTCAGTGAATTATACATCTAGAAACTGTTGGATTGGTGATGTTTTTGCTATGTATGTCATCCCCTAAAATAGAATGTTCTCTCAGTATCAAGCAAATGTCACAAAGTCTTTTTACACAACTTTTTAGAGGCATAACTACACTTAGCCAAGCCAAATGCCGTCGAGTGGGATATTAACACTAGGATAACTGATTGTATTAACAGTATGGTAACAGATCAAACTCAGGGGCCTAATTGTAAAGAGAAGTGACAGCTGATAATGGAGATGACAGAAATAATTTAGGGCCATCTGATAGGGCAAGAATTTTACCCAGCTCAGCAGCTTCTTCATGGCTACACTGAATCATAGTTCAGTGTAATAAACTATGTTTACTGTTTGTCCTAGTCATCAAGAAAAGCTAAGTTAGGTTCCTGATTTCTGTTTAAGAGGATAGGGAAGTAATGCCATTGGAAGAGATATTCATGACAAGGTAACAATTAAAAGTTCCGATGATTAAGAAAAAGAGCCTTGGTTGTGCAATAATTAAGCACTTGGATTCTAACCTAAAGGTTGAAGTTTCAAATTTACCTAAGTGCTCTACAAGCCAAAGACCTTGTGATCTGCTTCTATAAAGAAAACCTTCTGGAGTGAATTGATTTGAAGGCACACAACAATGGGTAAAAACAATGTGTCAGAGAGCTGGAAAATTCGCCCTGTTGGAACACATAATTCTCTAACGAGTCTGGGTTGTAAATTATGGGCTGTAAGTTAGAGATGGAAAAGCGACAAGATTGTGTAGCACAAGCATTTTACAGGGAAGGCTATTAAAGCATGAATCGTTGGAGTAATTGCCTCAAGTCAAACATTCAGGTAATATAAGCACTAGCTCCAGAACCTAGTCTCCTGAATTCCAGTCTAGTGTTCTTTTCACCTACCTCATTGCCTTCGCTTAAACAGGTCAGGTGAGCCTTAGAAAGCAATTATCATTAGGTGACTTTGTGTTGGTTCCTACTCATGGCAACCATCGGTACAACAGAACGAAACACAGGGCCTGCACCATTCCCACAATCTTCACAATCCTTATACTTGAGTCCACTGTCACAACCACTGTGTATATCCATCTCATTGAGGGTCTTCATCTTTTCTGTTAATGTTATACTTTATCCAGCATGATGTCCTTCTACAGGGACTAGTCCCTCCTAATAACATGTCCCAAAGTAGTCTTTACTTTTAGTTCGATTAAGTGAAAGTATATAATCCAAATTAAATTTGCATGCCCATGGATCTGAAACTCCTTCTGCATTCCTTGCCAGTGGCAAGGAAACTCCTCCTTTTTGCTCTGTGTATGTCATATCCCCTTAACAATGTCCTGTGCCCTCCACTTCACCCTCTTCTCTCCCTTCTAGTAAGAGGCTAGTAGGACAACATCACATAGATGCATAGAACCATAAAGTATACACGCCATATGGTCACACTGTGTCCACAAGTCCAGTCCATTCCTGTCTGAAGAGTTGATCTCGGTAACGTTTTCTGGTCAGGGCCAGCAGCACGTCTAGGGGCTATGCTCCAAGGGGAAACCCCAGGCCATCAGACATCAGTTGTGGGCTTCTAGTAGGGTTCTTGAGGTCATCCCTCTTTTTCTCATGTTGCCACTGGGACTCAACATTGTATGCCCCAATCGAGCTGTCTTTGGTGGTGGCTGGATACCATCTGGTTCTTCTGGTCACATGTTTATACAATCACCTATTCACAGAAGTCCTTCTGTTTCCTAGGCTCCTTTTTCCTCACCTTTGTTGTTCTTGGTGATCACATATTCTACACAAATTGGGACTATTCAGTGTACCTCAGATGGCAATTGCTAGCTTTTGAGACCCCAGACACCACTCATCAATATGGGGTGCAGAAGACTCTATTAGCAATAGGCTGGTTATGCCAATTGGCCTCGATGTCCCCTAATAGCAGCATTCCCATGCCCCCACCCCTCTTACTCTACCCCTGTAATATTGGTTTAAGATCAGAAGAGTTTTCAGTTTAAGTTGAAGTCCAGTTAAATTGAGCCAGTGAAGTTGATATTCTGTGTGCTGTTAGTGCTTTTGCCCAACAAAATTTCTATCAACTATCTTATCTCTGAGTAGCGCTCGCCCTTCCTCTCCACCCTTGGAACCATCAAAGAGTCTTTTCTTCTGCACATAAATCTATTTTTAAGTGCTTATAGTAGGGGTCTCATACAGTATTTGTCCTTTTGCTGCTGACTAGTTTCACACAGCATAATGACTTCCAATTGAAACCAGATTATAAGATGCTTCTTAAATTTATTGTTGTTTTTGATCATTGCATGGTATTCCACTGAGGATATGTACCATAATTTGTTTATCCATTCATCTGTTGGTAGGCATCGGGGGTGATTCCCTCTTTTTGTGAATGTGGACTGTGCTGCAATAAACATTTGTGTGAATGTATCTGTTCAGCTGACTGCCTTTGATTCTGTAGGATATCTTCAGATATCTATCCCACTGTAGGATAACAGTGGAATTACTGGATCCAACGGTACATCTATTTCCAGCTTTTTAAGGAAGCGAGAGATGACTTTCCAAATAGGTTGTACCATTTTGCAATCCCACTAGCATTTTAGGAGAGTTCCGATCTCTCCACAGCCTCTCTACATTTCTTGTTTTGTGTTTTTTGGATCATAACCAACCTTGTTAGGGTGAGATGGTATCTCACTGTTGTTTAGATTTGAATTTCTTGCACAGCTAATGATCGTGAACATGTCCTCATGTGTCTTGGCTGCCTGGATGTCCTCTTTGGTGAAGTGTCTGCGCATCTCCTTTGCCCATTGCTTAATTGGGTTATTTACCTTTTTCTTGTCGGTATTTTGCAGTATCTTGTGGACTATGGAGATCAGAAATGCGTCCAACATGTAGCTGCCAGCTATTTTTTCCCATTCTGTAGGTGTTCTTTTAGTTCTTTTGATAAAGTCTTTCAATGAGCAAAAGTGTTTGATTCTTAGTAATTTCATTTATCTATCTCCTCTTCTGTTGATTGTGGTTTACTGTCAGACTTTGAAGTCTGTCTAAGCTGTGCATTAGAAATTCCATTGTTGACTTTACTGTTTCTTACATGATCTTTACCGTTTGTGGTTTGATATTTAGGTCTTTTATCCAATTTGAGCTACTTTTTGTGTAAGCTGTTAGATGTGGATCTTGTTTCAATGTCTTTGCAGATGGATATCCAATTTTGCCAGCACCATTTGTTAGACTGTTTTTACTCCAATTTACAATCTTAGGGCCTTTGTCAAATATTAACTCTTGATAAGAGGACCCTGGGACCTCAACTCTTTTACATTGGTCTCTATGTCTCTTTTTGTACCAGTACCAGGCTGTTTTGACTACTTGTGGCAGTGTAATTGGTTCTCAGCTTGGGTAGTGTGAGGCCTCCCACTGTGTTCCTCTTCTTCAGTAGTGCTTTATGTATCTGGGGTTTCTTCCCTTTCCAAACAAAGTTGGTGATTTGTTTCTCCATCTCATTTTACCATCCTTGCTTTAAGGAGCGTTCTGTCTGTACTTCTTCTGAGACAGATTTGTGTCTTCTTCTGGCAGCACATGATATATTCAATAGTCTTTGCCAACATCATAATTCAAAGGCATGCATTCTTCTTCTGTCTTCCTTATTCATTGTCTACCTTTCAGATACATATGAGGTGATTGAAAACACCATGGCTTGTGGCAGGTACACCTTAATCTTCCAGTTGACGTCTTTGATTTTTAACCCTTTAAAGAGGTCTTTAGTAGCAAATTGGCCCAGTGCAGTGTATCTTTGATTCCTTCAGTGCAGCTTCTATGGGTGTTAATTGTGGATCCAAGTAAAATGAAATCCTTGACCATTTGAATGTTGTTTCTGTTTATCAACATACTGCTTATTGGTCCAGCTGTGAGGATTTTTGTTTTCTCTACACTGAGTTGTAATTCTTACTGAAGGCTCTAGTCTTTGATCTTTATCAGTCAGTGCTTCAACTCTTCTTCACTTTCAGCCATAAACATTGTTTCATCTGTATAATGAGTTTTCCTCCAGTCCTAGAAACAAAGTGCAAATTGAAAGAAGAGTTTTCAGGGGCAGCGTTTGCAGTTAGGAGGGGTCCTCTGGTGGCCCTAGGAGAGTCTCCTTGGTTTGGTGTCAGGCATTGGGCAGGAAGCGCTATCCATGCCATATCCCCTGGATACATTATCACAATGGAATTTGGGGTAAGGGAAAGTTTTTTTGTGACTCTTCTTTCTTCCTTCTGATAACCTAATTAAGAAGAGGCTTTGACAGCATCCTCTTAAAAGGCCTAAATATCTCCTGCTTCCCCATGACTCTCCCTGACTCGTGGATGTATGTAAAGAGGTCCAGGTCATTTATGACTCAGAAGCTGTTATCACTTGCTTCTGGCTCTGGGGGAAAAAAAAAAAAAACTTCCTACAGGAAGTTTTTCCTTATTCCCACTTTAGAGACACGGAAAGTGAGAATCAGAGCATAAGTTGCCCAAGGTCACACAGCTAGCAGGTGAGGGAGCCGTGATTTGTACCCAGGTCTATCAGATCTCATTCACTCGGAAATCATCTAAAGGTAAGTCTCTTTGTGCAGGAACTTTGAGTGGGAGCATAAAGATTTTAGGTGTGTCTTTAATGCACACCACAAAAGGACTATGCTACGTAAATTCTCTGCTGTTCAGTGCAGTACTGCTCTGATATATCCAGAGCTATTCTATAATTATCTGCAAACCTTGTATATGTTAATCAAATTTCTACCCATTCAGTGCAAGCCCTGAACCCCTTGTCTTTCATTCTTCTCCTTCCCAACAAAACCCCAATCTTCTTTGTTCTCCGGAGCTGGAAATTTATGCAATCACTATAATAATTTATGCCATCACTAAATTCTGTGAAACAAAGCTAGACAGGAATTGAATCTGGCTTGCATGTTTGGTGAACCAAATTTGAGAATTCCAGTGTTACCAGGGGCCTGATTATTGTCAGAGCCAGCAACCCCATCTTCAGAACCACCTTCCAGTGTGGTTCAGTGGTTTTCAGGGTGTCTTCAAATGTCCCTCAGAGATCTATCCAACTCAGTTGCTGGTCAAGTTGATTCTGAATTATAATGACTCGGATGTGTGTCAGAACAGAACTGTGCTCCATAGGGGTTTCAATGGTTGACTTTTTGTAAGTAGATCACAAGTCCTTCCTTCAAAGACATCTCTGGGTGGATTCTGACCTCCAACCTTTTGGTTAGCAAGTTAATTATTTACACCACCCTGGGACTTCCTTAGAGACCAGAACCTCCAAATATGGATGAAACACTTACCAAGAGTAAAATGGTCACCTGGGACCTTTTGTTTGATGGCCCTGGGAAGACCATCCATCTTTAATGGTATTGTTGTGCTCCCAGCCAAGTCATTCAGATATCAACAACATTTTTCCTGATTTTTGGTTTGGGCAACCATGAAAGAGTGTGTAAAAGAATACTTCAGTCTGATTCAAACGGTGTCTCTCTCTCTTTCTCTTTTACAAAAAACCAAAGCAGGAGCAGCCAAGCTTTCCACTGGCTTCTGAAGAACAGAAGACTACAACCCAGCCAGAAGAGACTGACCAAAAGATGCTGAGAAAAGACAGGGCGGGTTGGTGCACTTTTACCCTCATCCTGAAACATGCATCATGAGCTCAATTGTACGGTACTGTATGGCAGGAGCTCTATTAAGAGGAACCTGCTGCTCTTCGTCTTCAAAGAACTTTCCATTTAAGAAGCATACTTAGGTGGTCCAAGTTCCTGCATATAAACTGCCTGGCAAATGCGATTGCCCTTTGTGTAGGGCTTAGATAAATGTGATCCCTGATTCTTATTTCATCTAAGTGAAATTCTGACCGTAGAGGTATTTTGCTTGTAGTTTGTTCTATCTTCTCTGAGTCTTTTGCACATGGTGAGTTCCTCAGTGAGTTCATCTCTCTAAGAAACCAGTGATTTTCCCTTCGGTGATTCCCTCAACAACAGAACCAAGAAAAAACAATAGAATTCGCCTCATACCCCCTTTTTAAAGTCACCTTTCTCTTCCAGTAGAGAATAAATGTCTTTTGATAACTGTTTGACCAGTTCCCGTAGCTGTCGGCAAAAGAGCTTGGGCAGCTACAGAGAGATGTTCTTGGCAGCTAGCAGACGTCAAGTCCTCAAACAACAAATACTTCCAGAATGAAAATCTGTCTATGTGTGTGTGTGCATGCACATGTGTGCTTGTGTGGATATCAGCTTCAACTGATGGACAGCTAATTTCAAGCAGTGTGTACTTGCTAAAACAAAAGCCCAGTTCCACAGATTAAGTTTCATGTTTTTTGCCACAAAGGATTTTACATGTGGCTCAAAGACAGGATACCTATAAAAACATTTTTTCGATGAAAACTAACAAAACATTCAGGCACACATATAAGCTGTTTTATTCAGGTACTGCTTCTCTAACCGAAATACCACAAAAAGGATTGCTCTAGTAAAGAAAAAGCTTATTCTTACACAGTCCAGTAGGCTACAACTCTGAATTCAGGGTGTCCACTCCAGGGCAATGCTTTCCCTCTTCGTCAAGGAAAGTCCTTGTATTGCATCAGTCTTTGGTCAGGGAGTATCTTGGAACAGAAACCTCAGGTCCGAAGGATGAACTCTACTCCAGGTGGGGTTTTTTGATGGTATGAGGCTCTGAGTTTTCTACTTCCTTATCTTTCCTTTGAGCTCTTGTAAGGTAACAAGGCTAAAGAGTGGTAAAAACCACCCTCTAGGAAACTCCCTTTACGATGGAGCAGGGAGGTGACCTTAAGAAGGGATTTACAGTCCCACCCTAACCCTCTTTAACACGGAACACAAGTAAATCACAAAATGGAGGACAATCATAAAATATTGGGGACCATGGCCCAGCCAAATGGCTCTATACACTTTTGGGGGAACACAGTTCAACCCATAACACACACAATGAAGCGAAATTGAATGAGTAATCTCTTACTTTCTCCTTATGTTTTTTTATCTTTGTTTTTAACAGTTGTCCTTTTTACCCAGAGGAGAGCACTGAGTCAGTGTCCGTGGTGCCAGATTCTTGTGTTTCTCATATGATAAGAGTGGTTTGAAATGTAGCCAACTCTGCCCAGCACCGTATGTTGGATATGAAACCATCAGAGGGAGCTAGGGATGCAGGAGACAATGAAGGTCCCTCCCACCCGGCAATCAAACTAGAGAGGGAGGGGAGCATCGTGTAAACTGCTGGCTTGTACTTGACCTGAAACCTGTGACTGATGCAATTGTTAAGGCTCTTGAAGAATTGCTTTCTATATATACACCTTTCTAAAAAATAAAGCAACACGCACACATGAGGTGAAAATTCAAGCCTTTTGGAGAAATGTTAAGTGGAAAATATAAATATTAATTGCACAGTAAAATTTCCCCTGTCTCTGCCCCAGTCAGTTTCTTCAAAGGTAAATGAAATTGCCATTTCATGTGTCGAAAACACACTGTAGATGGAGCTATCGATAAAATGGAGATGAGCCAACCATGGAACCAGTTCGTAAAACTGGTATGTCCCTTGGATTTAAAAAAAATGTCAACTGTCGAAGGGTACTAGCCAACAAGTGGCTCTTTATCTTCTGAATAGCTGCGTCTTCATATTAAGGAATTCAACAGCAAACAGGCACTCTTTGGGACAGAGCAGAACATTCTTATTTTATTACACCAAAAACACAGTTTTCTCATTTCCTTGTTTCTGTTCGGTACAGGTCCCTCAAGGCAGGGCCAAAGCAAGAAGACTGGGATTCATGCTAAGAAGACAACGGTTAAGCCTTCAAACACTGATACAGCTGGGAATCAGGGCTACCCAGTGTCAGCAGCACGTGGAAGAAAACACGGAAGGAAACCATCCAGCACTTCAGGAAAAAGGGAATCTGGATCCAAAGAAATAAGACCTAAAAGATCCCGTCAACATCACGGCCTAGGAGATAGAGCTGGGTCCTCATCTGATGAGAAGACTGTCAAGGATTGTCATCTCCGGCACCTGCCCTTGGAGATGCAAGTCACGGAGCAACACCAAACTCCAGAAGTAGAAACAGCTACCCCTCAGGAGTTGTTAAATGCTGACATAGATGGCAAAGCCAGAGAAGCATCAGAACAGCAACCTACACCCGAAGACGTGAGAGAGGCTGTGGTTAGTGGTCCAGCACCACACAGTGAAGGTAGCGCTTCTGGAGATGAGCAGACAAAAGCCATAGCTTCTCTGTTTCTAGCAGTGGAAAGCCCTTCTACAACCCAAGAAGATGTCATCTCCTCAGTAAGAGTGAAGGCTCTGGCACTTGTGGATCCTTCTGATATCCAGTCAGAAGGGGAAGCAGCTTCCAGCCTCGATTGTCAAAATGCTCAGCTTAAAATGGCTCCAGCTCAGTATAGGCCAACTATCTGCAAAGAAAAGCCTCCCGACAATGTGCTTCCGGCCTTTACAGGAAGCACTGCAAATACAGCAAGTGCCAGGGCAGAGAGAGCCCTGTCTGCAGAGAGGCTGCCTCCCAGAAGCATTTCTCAGACTTTCGGGAGACCTGAAGACTGTCAGCAAGTCTCAGATTCAGAGAGTATTTCAGAAGTGCGTGGTTCTGAGGAACAGTGGGCTCCTGGACACTCTTTCCAGTCCCTGGGGAAGCCTGAAGGTGAACAAGAGATCTCCTCAGAATCAGAAAGCTTCACTGTGGAATCACGAAGTTCTGGGGAGCAGATGGCTCTCACATACTCCTTGCAGTTCTTGAGGAATGTCGAAGATGAACAAGAATCCTCCTCTGATGTAGAGAGTTTTTCAGAGCAGGAGACTGACTTTGAGGAGGGGAGTGGTTCTGAGGGACAGCCTACTTCTGGATGCCCTTCCCAGGCTGTGGGAGAGCTGGAAACTGAAGAAGGCTCCACAGGATCTTATAGTTACATTGAAACGTACAGTAGTACTGATGACTGGAGCAGCTCTGAGGAAGACTTGCCTCCAGAACACCCTTCCCGGGCTGTGGCAAATCCTGAGGACCAACCGGAAAGTTCCTCGCTTTCAGAGAAGAGCCCTGAGAGGTGGAGTGCTTTTCCAGAGCAGCTGCCACCCCAGTGTCCTTCTGGGCCAGCTCTTGAACACCACGTCTCCTCAGGTTCAGTGAGTGTTTCTACAGAGTGGAGTGGTTCTGTGGAGCCACTGTCTTCCAGGTGTCGTTCCCTGCCCCGGCTGAGACAATGCAAGGAAGCTTCTGCAGGTGCAGAGAGTATGGCTGCTGAGTGGGATAATCCGATGAAGCTGCTGCCTCCCAGAGCCTCCAGGCATCTGACCAGACCAAAAGTAGGGAAACAAGTCTTTTCTGATCCAGAGAGTGCTACTGTCGAGGGGAATAATTTTCTGAAGCCTATGCCTCGCAAACATGAGTCTCAGCCCCTGATGACACCAGTATTTGAACAAGAAGGCTCCAACTGTACTTTTCATCCACTGATGGCCCCTGAAGTCAAACAACAAGTTTCTTCATTTCCAGAAAGCACAGTCGCTGAAAGAAGAATTTCTGTGGAGAAGAACCTTCAAGTTGAGCCCAACGTGTTACCAGATTCAGAGGGTGTTGCTTCTGAGAGTATCATTTCTGTGAAGCCACTGCCTCCTAAATATCCTACCCAGTTCTTAACTGGATCTAACGTCTGGGAAAGTTCCCGTTGTCTAGAGAACACTGCTGTTGGAGAAGGTGTTTCTACGAAAGCGCTGCTTCCTAGTCGTGCTTCCCAATCGTACGTGAAGTTTATGACAGAGAAAGTCTCTTCAGGCTCGGAGAACCCTGCTATTGACAGGCCTGTTTGTGTGGATCCTCAACCTCCAAATCATTCTTCCAAATCTTGGTGGAGGTCTAAAGTAGAGAACCAAGTTTTCTCAAGTTCCGAGAGTGCTGACATTGAAGGAGGCATTTCTTTGATGCCAATGCCTACAACACAGCATTTAAAATCTTTGGAGAGGCCTGAAGATCAGGAAGAAGTTTCCTCAGGTTCAGAGAATCCTCCAGAGAAGTGGAGCAGGTCCAAAGAGCAACAGCTTCCCAGACACCTTTCCCAGGCCTTGGGGAAGCCTCAGCACCAGACAGAAATGTCAGTTTCCAAGACGTTTCTTGAGAAGAGGAAGAGCTCTGAAGAGCAGTTGACTTCCAGACGCCCTTTCCAAGCCACAGATTCCCAGCCACAAGTCTCCTCAACAGGCTCACTGAGAGTACCTGAAGAGTATCACAGTCCTGAAAAGCAGCTGCCTCCCAGACACTCTTTCCAAGCTTCTCAAGAACCTAAAGAACAGGAACAGGGTCATTCAAGTTGCAAGAGTGTTGTCACCCAGGAATGCATTTTTGACAGTGATTCTGCCAGCTCCTCCCCACCAAAATCCCCCGTGTCTCTAAACAAAACCAAGAGATGCAGCCAAGGCTCTGAAGATCTCAAGTCCCTTGCTACCAAATCTGTACAGTTCACCACTGATCCTGTCCAGCCAACATCCACTTCCGGGACTCTTCACTCTGAGGAAGATGCTCTTGAGAGAGATGGTCAGAATGAGGAAAAGGCTTCAGTTTCACCTACCAATAAGGCTGATATTGAAAACGTTTTTGGAGTGAAACTCAGAAGAATCCCTTCCTTGCAGAAGTACAAGAATGAGAAAGAAGGTGACCTGACTAAGCTTCGTACAAGCCCCTTGGGCCCAACTTCATCATCTAAAGAGAGAGAACATCAGGTCAGAGCAACCACGTTCCAGGGGCACCTGGGAACCTCAGAGAACCTCAGTGGAATATCTGACGTGGCACAGAAGGAACACATAGGACCCAAGTCTGAAGATGTAACCAAGAGGCAACCTGCTTACAAAACCCCAGGTGAGACTTAAGCTTACAAGATGGCAAGTCGGTACCCAGTGGAGGGAAGAACTGGAAACTAGACTTAGATGGCAGGAAGTCTGTTTGAGCCTTGTCTACTGAGCTGTGAATTCAGTAGGACTGACTTTTGGATCTGGATCAGAATAGTGCCACCTTCTAGGTAGTCACCCATTGTAGATTAGAAGATTTGGAGCTGGTTAATTCTGTAATCATCTCCTGTTCCCTCTCCCCTTCTCTTCTGTACCCCTTACATTTGGATAGAGCTTTATGCTTGTCTCATACTACTTTTATGTGTATTAATCTCCTGCCAAGGCTTCATTCCATACAAAAGCTGACAGCCACATCTTCCTCCCAAAGAGTGGCTGGTGGGCTTTAACAGCTGAGATACTGGTTAGCAGCCAAGTTCTTAAGAACTGTGCCCCCAGAGATGAGGAAAAGGGTGAAGAAAGGAGGGAAAGGGACTAATAAGGTGATAATAGGTCCAGATAGTTAAGCAGTACTGAGTCTTAGTCACTCAATGAACTCCTCCTCCTTGGCAGATGGAGGGAAGGGGTATAAGAGAAATAGCCCATCTCTCCTTTTTTTTTAGCAGTTGAAAAGGATCTTATTTGAAATACTACTGTGAGTTGGTCCAAGCTAGGCTGAAGACCTTGATTGCCTTGCAGCAATTCTAACTCCTTTCCTTCTTTTTCCAGAAAAGGCTCCCTGTCGACAGTCAGATTGTAGCACTTCAGAACCAGCTTGGGTAACCATGGCAAAGCAAAGGCAGAAGACTTCCCAGGCCCATGTTCCTGGGATAGAACTTGACACTGAGAAGGGAGCTGGAGCCCAAGATAACACTATGGAGCCTCAATATGGGGTAGGATCTGGAGTATTCTTGAAAATTCCCCAAGAACTTGCTGGATTCACTGAATAGACTTCCGCTGGGAACTTTGTCGGGCATGTGGATTCTTATCTCTGTATGCATTAATCAAGGCAGGAAAAATCTTCAAGGGAATAGTTATGCTTATGCTTACAAACACACATACCCTGCTTTATGCTCCTAAAGAGTTTGGTGAGAAGTAATGAACATAGGGAGATTTTCTAAACCAAATCCTATCCTAAGCACTTTACTGCAGGGTCTCATGAAATTAACTGAGAAATAAGGTTGTTGTTATTCGCTGTTGAGTCAGTTCTGACTCATGGCTACCCTATATAATGCAGAGTAGAACTGCTCCATATGATTTACAAGGTTATAACCATTCAGAGTCAGTTATCAATGCCCTAAAGGTAAGATTTAGTGATTATGTTTATAGATGATTTATGACTATAAATATGTGTAAACAAATAAAGTAAAATAAACCAAACCCAGTGTTGTCGAGTCGATGCCGACTCATAGTGACCCTATAGGACAGCGTAGAACTGCCCCATAGAGTTTCCAAGGAGTGCCTGACAGACTTGAATTGCTTACTTTTTGTTTAACAGACATAGCACTTAACCTGTACGCCACCAGTGTTTCCTATAAATATATATAGCAAACCAAACCAAACCCATGGCGTTTGAGTCGGCTGCAACTGACAGCGACCCTAGAGGCCAGGATAGAACTGATCCACAGAGTTTCCAAGGATCACTTGGCAGATTTGAACTGCTAACCAGACCAGCACTTAACCCACTACACCACCAGGGTTTTCGTAAATATGTACAGACATTTAAAAAACACAAATGGAATCAAACTATACACACCCTTTTTTTTTTCATTTAACATTTTATTTCTTGGTATCTTAGCATACCATTACACAAAGATTTACCTTTATGGAATTGATGTTTGGATGTCTTTCTATTGGTTTGGTTTTATATGACACTTGCCTGTAGGCTAACAAAAAGCTATGTGATAAAATACGGTAACAATACCGCATGCAGATCTAGGATGACGATCTTGTTTCCAATGTCATATCTGCACTGCCTTTGTAAGTGTTGGAATGAAAGATCTTGTCAAAACTCCAGAAAACTGACTCAAGGAGAGGTCCAAAATTTACCTATCAAGAGATATGTGTAAGTTTTTATATGTTTAAGCACTTACTGAATTTGTTGAGGGACCACCTGAGAAGCTGTTTAACTCCCTGCTTCAAAAATGTTTTATTTTTTGTCATTAGCATTTATAAGGTGTCAGGATCATTTGAGGATGGAGTCCACCTTGGTTAGATGCATGCATTTCTTAGGGTTCTGAGAGGATTTCTTCGAGGTTTTTGTCATGGGCAGAGACACTATACCAGTTAATTTAATCCAGCTGTGGATAAGATTAGCTTGAAAAGTCTAGACTGCATGATTTTGACAAGACCTATGAATACTATTCTTTCTAATGCCACGAGTACATCAAATCAGATGTGTGCTAGTTTCACTAGGTAGAAATCCTATTCAATTAATTGATGTACTTTGTAGCTTTCACAATTTTTTAGTTTGCTGTTAAGAGCCAGGAAGGTACTAGGGAAAAGGATGTTCTCAAATTAAATAATTCTCATGTCTCCCTGTTTGCACATATGACTAGACAACCTTTTCTTTCAGATCTGAAAGGTGTAAAACAAACCAGTTTAGGTTTTACGAAGCCAAATTCTAAACCAAAGTGGTCTCAGTGTCATTGCTTTCATTTATCCACCCAATCTTGCATGTGTCCACGCATCCACGTGCGCATCCATCCATCATCTGTCTCTACTAATGACCACATTGAACTCATAGTAACCTGGACAGGGCTTCCACCTGTGGTCTTCTGAACGTCACGACTTACAAGTTTTCAATTTTCTTTGTTTTATTCAAGGGCGCTACCCCTGCAAAGGAAAGTCAACAAAGCAGTTTACTTTCCACTGTCTTTAGACAGGAGAAAACTGCCGAGTCACAGGAACCGAAATCTACCAAAGCAGGTAAAACCTCAGGTACCCTACCACCCCAAAATAATCCTGGAAGAATGTTTTGAAACGTACATTTTCCGGATCAAGCAATCCATGTCTTTAGTGCCCAGTATCAGCCTCATGATGCTCTTATGTCCCTTCAGATTAGATACAGATAGTAATCTGTTTTAGGAAAAGTCAATGCCTATGACTGAAATAAATCCAATGTGTAACACGTAAGGTCCTCGTGTTTTTCACCCCACGTAGGGAGCTATATAAGCACAGAACTGTGCTCACTCCTGAAAATGCTCCTGTGCCTATGTATCCAAGTGACAAATACCAAGTCATTGTCCAGTTTCCAGCAAAGCTGTATTTTCTCACCTTCTGTATTCCCTGCAACTAAAAATAATACACTATAAAAGCCTGGTGTCTCTGGGTGGCACAACCAGTTACACGTACACCTGGGGGTCTTGTCAAAATGTAGATTCTGATTCACGATATGTAGAATAGAAAGGGAAATTCTCAGTAGAGAACTTGTCAGAAATTCAAATTCTCTGCAGGGAGAGAAACGGTTTCAAGCCCTGTCTCCCTCCATCTCCCTTGTCAGGAAATTATACTAGGAATTAAAGCACCCATTGCCTGACCTGACTATTGCTATTAATGGCCTAATAGATACCATACTCTTGTGGAGTGGTTCTCAGCCCTTGCTGTGCATTGGAATCACCTGGAGAGCTTTGTAATGCTTAAAAAATGGCCCTGACTCCCTCCCCAGGGATTCTAATTGAGTTGATTCCAGAAATGGCCCTTGCGCTGGTATTTTTTTTTTTAAGTGCCTAGGTGATTCTAGTATGCAGCCACAGTTGAGAACTACTGAGTCAATCAGTCACAAGGTATGATGGAGGAGGGAGTAGAACTGGGGTAGCAAGTTGGTAGTCTTCTTGGCTAGGGTAGTTGGTACAGTGTCCTTTAGCATAGATTTTCGTTGTGTGGATCCACTGAGTCATCAGTCATTTCACAGAATGTCGCAGATTGGACAAATACAGATAACAGTACCTTATTTGAAATTTCAAAAACTAAGCATATAGCATACAACAACTTTCCTTTCTTGTCTCCTTTCAAAACTGTAAGATGTGACAGTCCAATAATGATATCCAAGAGATTGGCCTTACAAGTTCCTGTGCCCATGTTTTTGCATGACACTGAGTCTATTCCAACTTCTGGTGGCCATATAGGAAAGAGTAGAAGTGTCCCATAGGGTTTCCTAGGCCTTCATCGTTACAGAAGTGGATGGCCAGGTCTTCTTTACACAGAGCCAATAGTAGGTTTGAACTGCTGAACTTTCAGTTAGCAGCTGCATGCCTAACCACTGTGCCACCGGGGCTCCTTCCTGTGGCCATAGCCATGTTGGTTTCCTTCCACTGATATGCTGAAACTACCTTAGATATTGCTGATGCTTCTAGAAGCCTGGCACTTAAGGCAGTAGGAGTTAGAAAGCATTAGGAGTGGTGGGATCAGAGGAAACCTGAGAGATGGAAAAATGTGATTGCATCCTATAAGCCATCTACCCCAATATCACTGGGGCTTCTTTCTGCTTGTGTGTTATTTTTGGCGGTTCCAGTTGAAAAGCAGAAGATGGTTCAAGTGCCTGCCGTGGAACAAGAAACCAGAAAGTCTGCAACTCTTCCAATAGTGCGCCAAGAGCCCGTTGAAGCCAGTGAACCAGTTTGGTTCTCCCTGGCCAAGGAGAAAGCCAAGGCATGGAGCCACATGAGAGAGTTATGTAAGAAATAGCTCATGGTTGGGCTCCAAATTCTTAAATAATAATTGTTACTAACTATATTAATTTCATGTAGTCATTTCTTGTCTGTGATGATTTTTAATTCAGAAAAGAGCCTTAGAAATGTAAATTAACACTTTCAATTATTGGAATGACCAAAAAAGCTTTGAATACCTAACCTTCAGTACAGTCACTGCCAGCATCAGGAAACTCAGCACTTCCTCTCTAAAACTGTGGAATATCTTTGCATTGCCGTAGCATTATAAAACGTTTAAGATTCAACAATGTGCTATTGAATGGAGAAACCAAAATCATTTTGTGAGAGAAACTGAGATGCTGTCATTTCCGTTGACCCAATAAAGTGTTTCTACTGGAAAAATTGAGATTATTTGGCCCTAGGAAGAGATATTAAGCTCCCTATGCCAAATCAGGAAATCCTGGTGGTATAGTTGGTTAAGTGCTATGTCTGCTAACCAAAAGGTCAGCAGTTCAAATCCACCAGGTGCTCCTTGGAAACTCTATGGGGGCAGTTGTACATTGACCTCCAGGGTCGCTATGAGTCAGACCTGACACGACAGCACTGGGGTTTTGGGGATGCCAAATCAAATGTTTCAGTTCTTTGGATGCTGCTCCAAGTCTCATAAAGGTCCCTAGAATAGGTAGTGGAAGTGGTAATTGGGGGTCTCCAAGAAAATTTTGCAGTGTCAGTCTCCCAGTTAGTGCACTACTTTTGGAAACACTGACCCTGTATCCCTAGGGAGATGGGTAATGACTGCAACTCGGGTGCTGGTGACACACAAAGCACTCATCAGAGCTCTCTCTTTGCTCATGCCCCAGGCCAACCTGTCCCAGGCCTGACAGCAGTGAGACATCCCTAGAATGGCATTTCTCTGGATTATTAGTCCATCAATGTTGGGCCTTTTGCCCCAGTGCTGCTGAGATCTTCTCCACTTGCTCAGTAATATACTGCCATATACTGCCACATCTGGCCATTTAAGAACTTAAGACAGTTTCAAAATTCAACATTGTATAGATGTTAAAATCTGTACTTGCAATCTCAAGCAGATGGGAAACTCACCATCATTAAGGAAGTGTGGGGCACCTGGAGAGCTCCCCACCTCTTTGATCCCAGCCTCAAGTTGGAGAATGCCTTGTACCCCTGAGTCTAGATGCTTCTTCTCAGCATCCTCTGCTGCCCCAGCTTTTAGCCCAAAGCAAGTCTGTAATCCCAAAGCCACAGAGCAATTGGCTTTCTGACAACTGGAAGCCTCAAGTGATTACATCAGGCTCACCTGCTACCATTCTTAGACTCACACACCTCAAAACTTATTAGGAGGCACAGCCCTCACCTCCCTAGGAAACCACACACCACAGCCTCAGCAAGAGGAAGCCAGAAAAGGGAGAAAGAGAGAGAAAGAGTCAGGAGGAGAATGATGGTCAGCTGTGAGGAGGTCAGCAAGTTTTGACTCCTCCCTTCCTATCTTCCCCTGAAGTTTCATTTGCAGCACCAGCATCAGGAGCTACTCACAGGCAGAGTGATGAAGACACATCACCTTTCCCACAGAGTCGGTTTGTTACTTGGTAGGATCTGCATGGGGCAGACTAGCCTAGATGTTCATCCAGGTTTATCAGAAGTTGTTGAACTCTACCTGTCCATCTATTCCCCCTTGCTTCCACCCCTTGACATACCAAACTCTGAGAGACCTTTCTTTTGCTGCCTAATTCCCTTTCTGAGGAGACCCAGGAATGAGCTGTCAGTGTCTCTGCCTCTGTCACCTTGGAGCTACTTTGCTTAAACAGAAAGCAGGCCTGGATACCTACCTGTGCATTCGAATGTTGAGTGTCCCGTGCGGAAACCCAGACAGGCAGTTAGGTAGGGGAATTAATTGAAAGCTTTGATGCTTGGTTTTCCTGGTGATGGTATAATGTGGCAATGTGAAACCCAGGCTGGACGTTATGGTTTCTTTATGTAACGTCCCCTTTTCTGATATTTTATCTACACCTTTTTGATAATGCAAGATTTTTGGTGACTGAATGTTATTTCTTTGCATTCGCACAGAGAACAGTTTGTTTGTAGATGTCCTGCAACCAGGGAGTCCGGGTAGAGTAGCTGTTACACCTCCTTGCCGCTCTTCTCAGAGTGGACCACTGCTAGTCGTTCTCACTCCGGGACTCCCTGTGAACAACATTTTCCCCACAGCTGGAGAAGAGAACAGTTTTCAAATGAAGAGGTTAAGTTTTGTTTTACTGCCTAGAGGTACATTTTGACTGGTTTTCAGCTTCTTTTTATTTTCTGTAATTTTGGGCTGTATGCAGAGCGAATAAACGCAATAAAGTCTGTTCTGTGGCCTGTCTCAGTCTGTGACATTGGGAAGGAAATCCAATAGACTGTGGCTAACTCAGGGAAGGAGAATGTTCCTCTGAGGGCTTGTATGAACCCAGCTGGCCTCCACACACAGGTGCCTGATCAAGCTGCTGGCCTCCTGGTGGGTTTGCTTACGGGGAGGAGGGGTGCTGAAGAAGAGGTTTCCATGCGTGTAAACATCTGGGAGTAGTGATAAAGGATGGGTTCAGCTGGGTGTGAGTAGTGCGGACAAGATAGTTGACGGCTGTACTTCAGTCAGGCCCAGGAACTAGGTCCAAGCCCTAGAGCAAGGTGAGCCACCAGCACCAGACATTTTCAGAAGCCAGCCACTGCACTGAGCTCAGACAACAAAATGTGCCACAGAGGGAGGAAGGGGAGGGTGCGATACACCGGAAATGTAACCTGGTCGCTTATCCCATTCTAACACTTCCAGGGTTCAGGCCAGGAGTTGAGTTGGGAGCTGGCATGTCAGATACCTAAGAATTTGAAAGGTTTAAATCAACTGATAAACCACTAAATAAGTGATGTCTCCTTCTGTAACAAATGTACCTCCATAATGACCTGCGGGACCACCGGTAGATGGCTTTAACAAAGAGAAACTGATTCTCTCACAGTCTAGGAGGCTAGAAGTTCTAATTCAGGGTGTCAGCACTAGGAGAGGACCTTTTCTGTCTGTTTGCTCCAGGGGAAGGTGCTTGTCCTCAATTTTCCCTTGGTCAAGCAGATTCTCAGAGGAGGGAAGCCGGGTCCAAAGGACTCGCTAGTTCCCTGGCACTGGTTTCTTGGTAGTCTGAGGTTTTCTCCACTCTCTGCTAGCTTCCCTTTCCTTTTAGCTCTTGTAAGATAAAAGGTGGTGCAGAGAACACCTCAGGGAAACTCCCTTTATATTGGATCAGGGATGTGACCTGAGCAAGAGTGTTATATCACACTCTAATGCTCTCTAACATAATCCAATCTTGCCCTATTAAACACAGAGATCAGGATTTACAACATATAGGAAAATTACAGTCACAAAATACAGGTCAACCACACAATACTGGAAATTGAGGTCTGGCCAAGTTAACATATATTTGGGGGGACACCATCCTTGATGAGCTACATAGGGTTCCAAATCTATATAATCTTTATCGAAGTAGATTACTGCATCCTTCTTCCACGAAGAAGCTGTTACATTAGAACCACCAACCTCTCAGTTTGCAGCCAAATGCATTAACTACCGTGACACCATGTTTCCACGTATATACACCTAATGGAATATTATTCAGGCATAAAAAGGAATGAAGTACTGATAGACGGTAAAAAGTAGCTGCTAACTGAAATATGCTAATTAAAATAAGACGGACACAAAAGGTCATATGAGATTCTGTTTACATGAAATATGCAGAATAGTAAATCCACAGAGATGGAAAGTAGATTAGTGGTTGCCATGGGTTAAGGTGAGGAGAGAAAAGGCGGAATTACTTTTTAATGAATAACAGGTTTTATTTCAAGATGATGAGAATGTTTTAGAACTCGTTGAATGTAATGGTGGAACAATATTGTGAACGTTGTATACGCCACTGAATTGTTCACTTTGAAGTGGTTAGCTTTGCTATGTGAATTTCACCTCAGTTACAACAAGTTAGAGTGTGAAATGTGCTACCACAGAATAAGAGAATAAAACACAAGTACTACTGAGAGAGCACCTTGGAAGACTTAACTAAATGTGGCCATAAGGCTGTGTAGCTCAAAGCCTGGGCCCTTCCCTGTTCAGCTACTTTAATTTTTTTTTCTCCCCTGAAACAAATTTCCAAAGTCCATTGTCTCCCTTTACTCTATTTGTCTCATTTCTTTTCAGGAAATATTTCAGAACTATACCAAGTTACAGGGAATAATCCTGGAAACATCCATGTACCCACCATCCAGCTTAGGAAACAATAAGCTTACAAATACAGTTGAAGCCCACTGTGTATCCCTCTCTTACTTTATGCTATCCTAAATGAGCTGTTTCTCTCTCCAACAGGTGCTGTTGCATACGCTACATTTGTATGCATCTCTCACAGACTTTTTTCCTACATATATATGAATTTACAATTAATAGGTGGCAATCATTTGTATGTTTTTCAGACTTCATATACACCGTATCACTATGTTTGTGTTCTAGAGCCACTTTTCCCTTTCTGCAATTGTCTCCCTCTGTAACTCAGTCTTTGCCCTCTGGGTCTCAGCCTCCTAGGCGCTCTAGTCATGTCCCCAGCCTGGCTTTGCAGTCTGATTATCCTCAATAGTCCCAAGCCAGGGAATCCAGGCTGGTCCTAATATAGGTGAGTCTCAGCTTCTTGGCCTGTCATTCTAAATCAGTGATTCTCAAACCTGGCACATGAGAAATCCCTGAAACTCTTTGGCCATGAGTCAATTCCAACTCATACTGACCCAGTAAATGGCAGAGTAGAACTGATCCATACAATTTCCAAGGCTGTAGTCCTCATGGAAGTAGACTGCCACATCTTTCTCCTGTGGAGCCGCTGGTGGGTCGCAAACACCAACCATTCAGTTAGTAACCTCGTGCTTCACCCCTGTGCTACCAGGGCTCCTTGGATTCCCTGAAGCAATGGTGAAAGCAGGGATCAGTAGACCTCACTCCCAAAGTTTCTGATTCAGTGGGTCTTGGGAAGAGTCTGAAAGTTGCATTTCTTACAAGTTCCAAGGTAATGCTGATTGTTGCTATTTTGAGGACTACACTTTGAGAACCACTATTCCAAATGAAAATCTGGGCCCAGGCTCAACAGCACCATCTGGCCCAGCAGGCAAGCTGGGTCATCTGTGAGTTTTCCTTCCAAACACGCTCTAGAGCCTCACTGTCCACTACACATGTCACATGAACCATGTAGTATAATTTAAAATTTCCTAGTATCCACATGGAAAAAGGCAAAAGAGACTGGCGAAACTGATTTTCTACTACATTTTGTTAGAACTCTGTAAATTATCATTTCAACACATCACCAGTTTAAAAAATGTTAGTGGATATTTAGTGTGATTTAAACTTAGAAGGCCTCAAATGGAACTAGTCACATTTCAAGGGCTCAGTAGCCACTTCTATTGTTCACTTGAACAAATGGTGTCACATACATCTGTGAAAAGACAAAAGTTGGAGGTCAGTGGATGCCACTCTTTGGGTAGTGTACTTTGGAATGACATCAGTGTGGATTAAATTCCCTCGGGCTTTAGGAAACTTGGAAAACTTAAAAACAGTGGATAAACAGATTCAACCTTTTCCCTCTGTCCTTCCGTTGCTGTTTCTCCCTACTGTGGGATGAAATGAGAGAAAACGAACAATCACACAACATTAACTAGCACCTGTGGTTTTCTAAAGCCAAGAAACAGCCCTAGGCACACCTGCTGCATTGGTGTGCTGCCTCTCAACAAGGTGAGAAGACGACAACATTTTCCTCTTGTAACTTGCACTTTTGGGTATCAGGGGTGTGTATCCCATGGCTTCTGTCACCTCATCATATACCAGCTTTGTCTCTCTCTCAATCAGCGCATAAATGCTTGTTTTATTTTCTTTTTTCTTTTTCATTGAGAAATGATTCTGGGATATAAACAAACTTCTCCTTTAAATCTTTGCTGGTTCCACCAGTGATACTCCCTTACACTTGCAGACACTGTGCTTCTGAAAGTACCATGGGAAAGAGGCTCTTATTATGAAACACAGAGCTGTGAACCCTGCAAAAAAGGAAGGAGAAAACTGTTAATCACTTAAACATACCCAAAGACAGTATATTCCTTTAGACTTAATTACCGATTTGGTGATAAACAGTAATTACAACTAAGTTTTTTCCTACTGACTCTCATATAAAATAGAAAAATCTAAAACTGAACAAATACTTAGATATTAATCATTAAGTGTGGTCCCCATTGAAATTCTGAACTTTCTACTATTTGTTAGTCACATTGTAAAAGGCACTGTTTGTCTCGTTAGTATACCAAAACCTCTGTTGCCCTTAAGTCCGTTCCGAGTCATAGAACAGAGAACTGCCCCACAGGCTTTCCAAGGAACAGCTGGTGGAGCTTGAACTGCCAACCTTTTGGTTGCCAATCAAGCTCTTCACCACTGGGCTGCCATGAGACTGCATTTGCATGACCAAGAGATGAGGGACCAGCTAATGCATGGCCCAGACTGATAACTGTTTTCTACACAAAAGTAGTTTTCGTTACTAGATCTGATGCAGTTACTACCTATTAGTAGTCTTACAGGTGGCAGACAAAGGACATCATAAGAACAAATGAGTAGCCATGAAATATATTGCAGAATACAGCACATTTTCTATTATTAGAAATGTAAGTATTCAATTAACATTCCAAGTAAGCTGAATTGCATTTTTAAATTTATTTTAAATCAACTGTTTCTTATTTAATTTTCTAGGAGAACTAAAAATTAAAAATGAAGGTTTCAGTAACCAGTAAATACCAGGAATGGCTGGGTGATATTCAAGGCTACCATAAACCCACACAAACCCGTGACCAATGAATTGATTCCAAGTCTTAGCAATCCTATAGAAGAGCAGAACAATCCAGTAGGGTTTCCAAGGTAGTAATCTTGGCATGGAAGCCCTGACGGTGTAGTGATTAAGTGCCATAATTGCCAACCAAAAGGTTAACAGTTCAAATCCACCAAGTGCTCCTTGGACACCCAGTGGGGCAGTTCTACTCTGTCCTATAGACTCAGTGGCAGTGGGTTTGGTTTTAGAATCTATAGAAACAGACTGCCACATCTTTTGCTGGTGGAGTGGTTTGTGGGTTTGAACCACTAACTTGTCAATCAGCAGCCAAATACTTAATAACTGCACCACGAGAGCTCCTCAAAGCTACCCTAGATACCTATCTTTTCAGGGCCTTCCTTCTGGTGGGCACAGATTCTTTTGGGATTCTTGTTCTTCCTTTTTGTTTTCCTTTTCTTCCTCTGCTTCTTTGCCTTCCTCACCTCCTGCTTTTTGGGCCTCTTCATCAGAGTCTTCATGCTGATATTGAGTCGCTTCTACAGTGAAGTATAATATAGATTTTGGAACCAGGTATTCATGGAAAAAATATTCCAGTGCTGACTTCTCCTCTATTGTGTGTTCTCTCTCTTCACTTGAAATAATTTTTGTCTGTTATATTCTAATTAGTGAATACCCCTCTATCTCCTGACCATCCCTCCGAACCATCTAAGACTTTTCTTCCATGTTTAAACCTATTCTTGAGTCTTATAATAGTGATCTCATACAGTACTTGTCTTTGTGAAGTTGACTAATGTCACTCAGCATAATGCCTTCCAGATTTCTCCAGGTTGAAGTGTTCCCCCAATTCATCATTCTTTAACATTTGATAATATTCTATTATGTGAATATGCCATAGTTTCTTTGTCCATTTGTTATAGATTGAATTGTGTTCCCTAAAATATCTTTAGCAACTTGATTGGACCATCATTCTGGGCATTGTGTATGTCCTTCTTGTTGTAAATCCTGCCTCTATGATGTCCATGAGGGTAGATGGGCTGCAGTCGATTTGGTGGGACAGAATTCCATGCGTGGGATTATGTTGTGGCTTGGGGCAGTCTCTTGGGATATAAAGAAAGGGAGACAAGCTGAAATTTGGGGACCTTATACCACCAAGAACCTGTGCCAGAAACTGAGCATGCCCTTCCGAAAGGACCAGGGTCCCTGTGCCTCAGCAGCTTCCAATCCACAACAATCTAGATCCTTCCCCTGGAGCTGACCCCCTCAATCTGGACTTTGGCCTACTAGACTGTGAGAAAAAAAGATTTCTCTTATTAAAGTCATCCACTCATGATATTTCTCTTAACTAAGGCAGTACTAAATTAAAAAAACAAAAAACAGTGCCATCAAGTTGATTTTAACTCATAGTGACCCTACAGGGCAGAGCAGAACTGCTCCACAGAGTTTGCGAGCAGTGTCTGGTAGATTCAAACTGCTGACCCTTTTAGCTAGCAGATGCGGCCCTTAACCACTATGCAGTAGATGACTAAAACACCATTCGTGTGCTACTGTTGGCAGTAGTGTGATGTATCTACTTGTGAGGCATCTCTTATTTCCCTAGGATATACTCCAACAAATGGGATTGATGGATCATATGGTACTTCTATCTTGAGCTTTTTAAGGAAGCACCAAATCATTTTCCAAAGTGATTGTACAATTTTACATTCCCACCAGCAGTGTAGAAGAGTTCTGGTCTTTCCACACCCTATCCAATATTTCTTATTTTGTGTTCTTGGATTAATGCCAGCCTCATTGGCGTGAGAGGTATCTCCTTGTAGTTTTGATCTGAACTTCTCTAATGGCTAACGATTTTGAGCATTTTCTCATGCGTCTGTTAGCTGCTTGGAGATCTTCTTTGGTGTGGTGCCTATTTATATCCTTTGCTCATTTTTTAATTGGGTTATTTGTCTTTATGTTGCTGAAGTTTTGCAATATCTTGTAGATGATGGAAATTAGATGCTGATTGGATTTCTCATAGTCAAAACTATTTTCCTAGTCTGTAGGTTGTTTTTTGATTCTTAGTGAAATCTTTGCATGAACATGAGTGTTTCACGTTAAGAGTTCCCAGTAATCTACTTTCTCTCTGGTGTTGGTGTGTTGTTAGCAATGTTTTGTCTTGTGTTTATGCTTTGTATTAGGGCTCCCAGCATTTTCCATGCTTTTTCTTTCACGATGGTTATAGTTTTAGAATTGATAATTAGTTCTCTGATTCATTTTGGTTGTTTTGACTACCAGGCAGCTGTTTTGTGCCAGGATTTGGGACAGTTCAGCTTCTGTGATTGTGTGAGCTATTTCCTATATCTATCTATCTATGTATAGCTTTCCTTGTACTTTATATATATAAATCTTTCCTTGTGCATGCACGTGTTCCTGGTTTTGCTTCTCCAGAAAACCCAGCCTAAGACAATGACCATAAACGTATCTTCAATTCCACTGTTCTTCATACAACGACACCAAGCCTCCAACTAAGACGTGGTGGTGGCAGCGTGTCTATGTTCCCTTCTCTTGCATATGGGCTTGTGTGAATATTTAGAATGACATTTGGTGACTTCTGAGGCTAACCAGTGTGGGTAATGACTGCAGATTGAACACGCTTCTGTGCTTAGAGGCACAAACTAAGCCATGTTTGATGCAAAGTTCTGCCACTTTTCTTTTCATAAACATCGTGTCTTGGTCATCTTTCCCTGTCAGTGTGTAAAAGTTTGCCCCAGTTTTTAGTAAACCTAAAACCAAACCAAAAGCACTGCCATTGAATCGATTCTGACTCAAAGTGACCCTGTAGGACAGAGTAGAACTGCTCCCTCGAGTTTCCAAGGACCTCCTGGTGAATTCGAACTGCTGACCTTTTGGCTAGCAGACATAGAACTTAACCACTAGGGTTTCCTTTTTTTCTTTTTTTTAAGGCTGCATGCATTTTGCTTTATGGCTCAACCATAAATTCATTTAGCCAATATTCCAAGAGTGGAAATGTAAACCATTTCCAGCTGTTTCTTTCTCAAACAATGCTGCAGTAATTTCCACATCCACCCTTGTGGCTCCCACACATGTGTATTCCTGGAATCAGTCATGAGAAGTGGGGTTGCTGAGGTAGAAGGTATGTGCATTCAATATTTAGAGACATATTACCAAGTAGGACAGTTTCATTTGAAAGTGTGTCTTACAAGGAGATGATTTGTTAGATTTAAGTCCAGCATCTAAATGTTATAGCTGAGTAATTCATTTATTAAGTTGATTTGTGTCCTGACTCTTTCCCAAAAAGGCTGAAGGAAGCTTACAGCAAGAGGCTAATCAAATGAGATCAGAAATAAGAAGCATACAGACAAAAATCCAGTTTGGTGATATCAGCTAACACTTATTTTTGTTTATTTTTCATCAGGCTTTACATGAAAGTTCCCAGTTCAAACCAGTTTCTCATACAAATCACTTACACACTCATTGTTATGTGACCTCCCCACACTGAAACAGCACACGCTTCCTCTCCACGCTGTATTTCCCATATCCATTCAACTAACCCATATTTCTTTCCATCCTTATCTCACCTCTAGACAGCAGCTGCTCTTTCAGTCTCATGTATCTACTTGAGCCAAGAAGGATACTCTTCACCAGTACCACCAGTCTAAGGATTAGATCAGCAGTCTAATGTTTCTCTGAAGAGTTGGCTTTGGGAACGGTCTCAGTTCTGGGTTAACAGAAAGTCTAAGGGCCATGTCTTCCACGGTCACTCCAGTTTTAGTCAGGCCATCATCAAGCCTGGTCTTTATGGGTTGGAATTTGAGTTCTGCACCCCATTTTCCTCCCACTCCACCAGGGATTCTGTTGTGTTTCCTGTCAGGAAGGTCATTCATGGTAGCTGGCACCATCTAGTTCTTCTGGTCTCATGCTGATGTAGTCCCAGGTTTATGTGGTCTTTTCTGTCTCTTGGGCTCAAACTTTCCTTATATCTTTGGTGTGCTTCCTTCTCTTCTGTTCCGGGTCAGTTGAGACCAGTTGATGCTTCTTTCATGGCCACTTGCTAGCTTTTGGAAACCCCGGTGGCATAATGGTTCAGTGCTTATGTTGGCTAACCAAAAGGTTGGCAGTCTGAACCCACCGAGAGCTCCTTGGAAACTCTGTGGGGCAGTTCTGGTCTGTCTTATAGGGTTGCAATAAGTTGGCATTGACTCGATGGGAGTGGAAGTTTTTTATGTTGCTAGCGTTTAAGACCCCAGAAGTCACTCACCAAAGTGGAATGCTGAACATTTACTTAATGGACTGTATTATGCCAATTTATCTAGATGTCCCCTGAACCCATGGTCCCCAGACCTATGTTCTTGCTACTCTGTCTCTCGAAAGGTTTCGTTGTATTTAGAAAACTTTGCTTTGGGTTTGGTCTGGTTGTGCTGATTTCTCCTGTACTTCATGTTATCTCTCTGTTAACATAAAATAATTCTTGTCTATTATCAGCAGCATAATTATTGATAGGCATGAGTATAATACTGTCCTTTGGAGGCATTTTTGTGTGTTAAGTTTTTTTGTTTCATTTAATTTTTTTGTGCTGAGTGATGTTTCTTCAGGTATTTTCATCCTTTTCATTGTTGTTGGTTTTGTATTTGCTGTGTCTTCATGTATTTCTGCTTAATTTTTATATGTTGGATGGCTTTGTGGTTACCTCAATATTTAACTCTATTTTTTAAACTATAAATTTGTCTTTTATTCGCTGATATCACCTGACTTTCTGGTGGCATAGGAGTGAAGCACTAGGCTGCTAACTGAATGGTTGGTGGTTGGGACCCTCCAGGTGCTCCACAGGAGAAAGACATGGCAGCCTACTTCCATAATGATGACAGCCTTGGAGACCCTATGGATCAGTTCTACTCTGTCCTCCATGGGTCACTGTGAGTTAGAATTGACTTGAGGGCAAAGAGTTCCATGGGTTTCTTGTGTGCCAGGTTTGAGAACCACTGCTTTAGAATGACAGGCCAAGAAGCTGAGAGTCACATGTATTAGATCCAGCCTTGATTCCCCGGCTTGGGACTATTGAAGTTAATTAGGACTGCAAAGCCAGACTTGGGAGGGGACTAGAACTCCCAGGGGCCAGAGACCCAGAGGGCAAAGACTGCGTTACAGAGGCAGACAATTGCAAAAGGGGAAAGTGGCTCCGGAAGAACACAAACATGATGATAAGTGTACATGAATTCTGAGAAACACACAAACGACCACCACCTATTGACTGCGGATGCATAAATAACGAGTAAAAACATGTCTGGAAACCCTGGTGGCGTAGTGGTTAAGTGCTATATCAGCTAACCAAAAGTTGGCAGTTCAAATCAGCCAGGCGCCCCTTGGAAACTCTATGTGGCAGTTCTACTCTGACCTCTGGGGTCGCTATGAGCCGGATTCGACTCCATGGCAGTGGGTTTTAAAAGCATGCCTCTGACAGATATATACAAATGTAGCATGTGTTGGAGAGATACTCACCTCATTTAGGATAGAGGCTACCTCTTGGGTAAAGAAAGAGGGGGTGCACAGTGGCCTTCGACTGTATTTCTAAGTTTGTTCTTTCTTATTCCACATAGTGGGTACGTGGATGTTTTCAGAATTATTTCCTGAAACTTTGTATAGTTCTGAAATATTTCCTAAAAATAAATGAGATAAATGAGAGAAGGGAAACAATGGACTCTGGAAATTTGTTTAAAGGGAGAAAAAAAAAGTGTAGTTGACCCGAGTAGAAGATCCGAGAAGAGGAAGGGCCCAGGGGTTTGAGCTACACAACCTCATTGTCACATTTAGTTCAGGCTTCTGTCATGGATTGAACTGTGTCCTACCCCTGCCTCTCACCAGAAAAATGGGTGTAGCCATTTAGCTGGGCCATCATTCTCAATATTTTGTGATTTTCTTATGCTACAAATCCTAGTCTTTACCTGTGGCTAATAGGATGATTATGTTAAAAGAGGATTAGTAAGACTGCATCACCTGTGTTAAGGGAGTGCACCTGGAGTGTGGCTTGAACCACCTTTTACCCTTTCATCACACATAGGAGATAAAAAGAGAGTGAAACAAGCAGAGAATTGGGAACTTCATAACACCAAGAAGGCAGCACCAAGAGCAGAGCACTTCCTTCGGACCTGAGGTTCCTGTGCTGAGATGCTCATGTTGAATTTGGACTCAACCAACTGGACTGTGGTAATTTCTCTTATTGAGTGGACTTGTAACTTGTAAATGAATTTGTGGCTTACCAGACTGTGATCATAAAGTTTCTCTTCATGAAACCATCTACTGTGTGGTATTTTTGTTAGAGTGTTACTAGCTGACTAGTGCTCTCTCAGTGACGTTCATATTTTCTTCTCTTATTCTGTGGTAGCACATCTCACACTCTGAATGAGTATGAAATTCACATAGTAAAACTAACCATTTCAATGTGAAAAATTCAGTGTCATTGACTACATTCACACTACTGTGCAACTGCTACATTGAACAAGTCCCCAAACACTGTCATCATCTTGAAATAAAACCCCTTATCCATTGAGAAGTAACTCCAGCTTTTCCGTCCCCACCCTCACCCCTGGCAAACACTGATCTACTTTCTGTCTCTATGGATTTACTATTCTGCATATTTCATGTAAAATGAATCATTTCATGTAAATGGAATCTCATATATACTATGTGACCTTTTGTGTCTCTCATTTTAATTAGCACATTTCTGTTAGCATCTACTTTATACCATGTATCAGTACGTCATTCCTTTTCACGACTGAATAATATTCCATTGGGTGTATATACAAGGAAACATGGTGGCACAGTGGTTAATGCATCTGGCGGCTCAACAGAAGGTCAGTAGTTCTAACTTATCTGCTGCTCCATGGGAGGAATGTGTGGTAATCTGCTTCCATAAAGATTACAGCTTTGTAACACTATGCAGCATGTCATGGATTATTTCTCCCCAGATATATGCTAACTTGGGGAGACCTTGATTTCCAGTATTGTGTGGTTGTCCTGTATTTTGGGATTGTAATTTTCCTATATGTTGTAAAGCCTAATCTCTGCCTGTGGTTAATAGGGCAAGACTGGATTGTGTGAAAGAGGATTAGGGTGTGATGTAACACCCTCACTCAAGCTTCCCTGTCAAGAAGTTTGTAATGCCTTTTATGTTACAAGAGATAAAAGGAAAGAGAGGTGAGCAGAGAGTTGGAGACCTCATACTATCGAGAAACAAGTGCCATGGAACTAGCAAGTCTTTTGGACCTAGTTTCCCTCCTCTGAGAAGTGGCTTGAGCAGGGGAAGATTGATGACAAGGACCTGCCCCAGAGCAACGAGCCAGAAAAAAACCTTCTCCTGGAGCTGACACCCTGAGTATGGGCTTCTAGCTTCCGAGACTGTGAGAGAATCAATTTCTCTTTGTTAAAGCCATCTACTGATGGTATTTCAGGTCATTAAGGAAGTACATTTTTTATGAAAGGAGACATCACTTATTTAGTGGTTTATCGGTTAATTTAAACCTTTCAGATTCTTAGACATCTGACATGTAAGCTCTCAACTCAACTCTTGGCCTGAACCCTGAAAGTGTTAGAATGGGATTTGTGGCCAAGTTACATTTCCAGTCTCTCAAAACCTCCCCTTCTTCACTCTGTGGCACCTTTTATTACCTGCACCCAGTACAGTTTCTTGCTTCTGAAGATGGCTGATTCTGGTGGCCCATCTTCCTCTAGGGCTTGACCTACAGCCTGACTGAAGTGCAACCACCAGCCATCTCCTCTCTTCTACTCACACCCAGCTACACCGTCCCCTTACCAGGAGGTCTATATCTATGCCCTCAGATGTTACACACATGGAAACCTCCTCTTCAACACACTTCCTCCCAATTCACTCACCCACCTGGAGGCCATCAGCTTCATCAAGCCCACCTGCATGGAGGCCAGCTAGGCTCAGACAAGCCCTGTGAGGTACGTTCTGCCTCCTTGACAACTCTCAAGCCTGAGTTAGGCATAGGCTGTTTGACTTCCTTCCCAATGTGACAGACAGAGACAGGCTACAGAACAGACTTCATTGCATTTATTTGCTTTGCATACAGCAAAAAAAAAATCACAGAAACTACAAAGAAGCTGAAAAATGGTCAAAATGTACATTTGAGCATTAAAACAAAATTGAACCTCTTCATTTTAAAATTGTTTTCTTCTCTAACTGTGGGAAAAATATTGTTCATGGGGGGTTCCCAGAGTGAGAGTAACTGGGTAGTGGTCCACTCTGAGAAAAGGGGCGAGGGAGGTGTAACAGGTACTCTACCTGGATTCCCTGGGTACAGAACATCTACAAATGAACTGTTAACTAGGGAAACAAAAAAGAAGTCGCATTCAATCAACAAAAAACCTTGCATTATCAAAAAGGCATAGAAATAGTATCGGAAAAAAGAAACATTTTAAAAACAAAATAAAAAGTCCAGCATGCAATTTACGTGGTCACATTGTACCATCACTAGCAAAACCAAGCATCAGGGATTAAAGTTAGTTCTCCTACCTAACTGCCTGTCTGAGTTTCCGCAGGGGACACTCAGAATTCAAACACACGGGTAGCTGTCTGGTCCTGCTTTCCATTTAAGCAATGTAGCTCAGAGATGACAGAGGCACATACAGTGACAGCTGTACTCAGAAGTCACTTCTGTGTCTCCTAAGAAAAGGAATTAATTCTGTGGTCCAGGCCGCCAAAGAGAAGTCTCCCTTAGAGGTTTATGTGTCTGCGGATAGAAGCAGGGGAAGGAGATGGAGAGGCAGAGTTCACCAACTTCTGGTGAACCTGGATGAAAATCTACACTGGTCTGCCCCATGGAGATCCTACCAGGTAGCAAATTGAGTCAATGGGAAAGGTCCTATATCTTCACCACTCTGCCCGTGAGAGTTCATGATGCTCATGTTACAAAAGAAACAGCTTCAGGCATGATAGGAAGAGAGGAGTCAAAACTTGCCGATCCCTGCACAGCTCACCATTGCTCTCCTCCTGACTCTTCCTCTCTCACTCTGCCTTTTCTGGCTTTCCTCTTTCTAAGGCTACAGCGTGTGATTTCATGGCGAGGAAAGGCTTGTGCCTCCTAGTAACTTTTGAGTTGTGTGCTCCTAAGAGTGATAGCAGATGAGACTGACGTAATCACTCCAGGCTTCCAGTTGGAAGAAAGCCAATTGTTTTATGGCTCTGGGATTACTGACTTGCTTTGGAATAAAACCTTGGGAAGCAGAGGACGCTAAGGGGAAGGGAGTAGAAACAGGTGGTGTACAAGGACTTCTTCAACTTGAGGCTAGAATCAAAGGGGATGGGAGCTCTCCAGGGGCCCCACACTTCCTTCATGATGGTGACATTTCTATGTGTTTGAGACTGCAAGTACACCTTTTGGCTCCCCTACAATGTTGAATTTTGAGACTGTCTTAAGTGCTCAAATGACAGGATATGTATGATAGGTAGTATATTACTGTGTACGTGGAGAAGATCTCAGCAGCATTGGGGCAGAAGGCCCAACACTGATGGACTAATAATCCAGAGGATTTCCATTGTCGGGAAGCTCTCACTGATGTCAGGCCCAGGGCATGGTGGCCTGGGGCATGAGCAAAGAGATCCCTGGTGATTACTTTGTGTGTCACCATCACCCGAGTTGCAGGCCTTGCCCCTTTCCGCAGGAATACAGGGAAGGTATTTTCAAAGGCAGTGCGCTAACTGGGAGACTGGCTGCACAAAATTTTCTTGGAGCCTCAGAATTTTCACTTCCACTGCTTACTCTAGGAACCTTTATGTAACTTGCAACAGCATCCGCAGAACTGAACCATTTGATTTGGCATAGGAAGCCTTATATTCCTTGGGCCAAATCATCTGGATTTTATTCCAGTAGAAAAACTTTATTTGATTAACAGAAGTGACAACATCTTAATTGCTCCTGCAAAATATTTTCTGTTTCTCCTTGCAACGGCATAGTTTTCAACCATAAAATTTTATAATGTTACAGCACTGCAAAGATATTTCATATGTTGTAGAGAGGAAATACTGAGTTTCCTGATGGTGGCAGTGACTGTACCGAAGGTTAAGTAGTCAATGCTTTTATGTCATTCAAATAAATAAAAAGCGTTAATTCATATTTTTGAGGCTCTTTTCCTACATTAAAAATCATCACAGACAAGAAATGATTACATGGTATCAATGCAATTATTGGCGATTATCATTTAAAATTTTGATGTTCAACTCATGAGCTATTTGTTTTGTACTTCTCCTATGTGGTTCCATGCTTTTACTTGCTCCTTGGCCAGGAAGAACCAGATTGGTTCTTGTGGTCCATTAGGCTCTTGGAGCACTACTGGAAGAGTTGCAGACTTTCTGGTTTCTTGTTTCATGGCGGGCGCTCGAGCCATCTTCTGTTTGTCAGCTGGAAACCCAGAAAATAACACAGAAGCAGAAAGAAGACCCAGAGTTATTGAGGTGTGTTGCTTATAGGATGCAGTCACATTCTTCCATCGTGTAGGTTTCCTCTGATCACCTTACCTTTAATGCTTTCTTAACGCCTGCTGCCTTCAGTGCCACTCTACTAGAAGCATCGGCAATGTCCAAGACAGTATCAGTATGTCAAAGGAAGGAAATCAACATGGCTATGGCCACAGGAAGGAGCCCTCCTGGCACAGCCATTTAAACATTCAGCTGCTAACTGAAAGTTCAGCAGTTCAAACCCACTGGTGGCTCTGTATAAAGAAGACTTGACCATCCACTTCCCGAAAGATTATGGCCTAGGAAACTCTATGGAACACTTCCACCCTCTCATGTGTGGTTATCAGGAGTTGAAATAGACACAGTGTCATGCCACAGGAACAACATGGTCACATGAGCCTGTATGCCAATCTTTGGGACATCATTATTTGACTGTTACATCTTACAATTTTGAAATGAGACAAGAAGGGAAAGATATTATATGGCATCTGTTAGATTTTAGAAATTTCACCTAAGGAATGTTATCCATGTTTCTCCAAACTGTGACATCCTGTGAAAGGACTCAGGAAGCAGTGGATCCATACAGTATAAATGTATGATAAGTGTTATACCAACTACCTAGCCAAGAAGACGACCACCTTCCTACCCCCAATTTCACTCTCCTACATCATACTTTATGACTGATTGATTCAGTAGCTTAGACTCATGCAGTGCTTCTCAACCCTGGCTACATATTAGAATCACCCAGGGAGAGGAGGAGTCAAGATGGCAGATTAAACACACATCTCCTTACATCCCTCAGGAAACCAAGACCTGAACTGATAATTAAAGGGAGGCTTATGAATACCTAGTGAGCCCTAGGACACAGCATAGGGTTGCCAGTTTGGACTACATAACAGCAAGCAGGAAACTTCTTCTCTTTTGCTGACCCCTGCTTTTGCTCAGTGCCAGAGCTCAAGGACTGAAGGTAACTCACTAGTGGGCGGGACTGGGGCTTGACTAGCAGCTAAGTTCAGACACACTACTGATGGGATCAGCAGGCAGAATCACCACACTTTCAGAGCCCAGCTTTGGACTCTGTGCACCTTGGCATCTTTGGCCTCTCTCTCCAAGCCTCCACCACTGATAAGCCTGTTCTGAGGCAGGTGCGGAGCGTGTGCAGGACCCCATTTTGTTTGGCTGGGAGGCAGAGATACCCATACAGAGGTGTCAGCTTGACCTAATTCCCAGGCTAGGAGGCAGTGCCTGCCCAGTGGAGACCACTTTTCTGGCAGATGAGCACTATTATACAGCGTGTATCCCAACAGCAGATGACAGCAGGGCAGTACCCTTTCCATATTTTGAATGAGTTTACAACATCTGGGGTTGGATATAGAGGTGCTTATTTTGCAAGCTCAGAAGAGGGACTGACTGACTTTGGAAGCTGCCTGACACTTTTTAACTTTCAGTATAAAAGAACCAGGGGCGGAGTCAAGATGGACTAAGCACATGTCTCTTTATATCCCTCTGGAAACCAAGACCTGAACTGATAATCAAATGGGGACTTCTGGTCAATTAGTGAGCCCCAGGACACAGCACAGGGCTGTTAATGTGGACTTCATACCACTGAATGAGAAACCTCCTCTCTTTCACTGACTCCTGCTCCTGGCTATCCCTGGCTCTCACGGACTGAAGGTACCACACCATTTTGACTTTCTCTGTCTTGGCAGGTGGGCGGAGCTGGGTCTTGCCTAATGGCTAGTCTCAGATGCACTGCTGGTGGGATAGGCAGGCAAAATTGCCATATTTTGAGAGCCGGGCTTAGGACTCTGTTCATCTAGCCACTTTGGGCCTTTTTATCTCTGCCACAGTGTGGTTTCCAAGGAACCAGCAGCACCTATGTGCAGGACGCCATGTTGGATACAGAGATTTTAGTGGGCCCTAATTCTTAGCCTGGGAGCCAGAGCTTGCAAACAGGACAGCACTTCTCTGACAGAAAAGCAGTAGTTTACATAGTGTCACCTGCAGTGGGGGCCCAGCAACAGAGGCTGAAGACTCACTACATCTCAGCACCTATAGCCCCTCTATCCGCCGACTGGGTGGAGATCACCATCTTAGATACGGTGGCCAAACCTGGAGCTAATTCTTAGCTTGGGAGTCAGAGCCTACCTACAAAAGAGCGCTTTTCTACCAGAAAAGCAGTAGTTTACACAGTGTCGCCTAAGGATGGGCCCTGTCAGCAGAGGCCAACAGGGCAGTAGCATTGCTGTACTTTGAACTAGTTTGTATCATCTGGGGTTGTAGACAGAGGTGCTTACTTGGCCAGTTGGGAAGAGGGACCTCTACACCTGAAAACCTGATGGACTTGGGAAGTGGTTGGATATCTCTTGTTTCAGGTTTCAAGACAGCCTAGAGAAACATCTGCAGTCCATCCTCACAGTATCTCTCTCAGCCTTTACTTACTCACATGAAACCCAAAAAGCAACAAACACTTGTGCTACGCAAGAAATCACCCATCCAAACAAAGCAACCAAGGATTTTCCAGATGAAGAAACTTTTCTGAAATCATCAGAAGGTAAATACAAAAGGATTATTTACAGAGCCCTTCTAGACCTTATACAAAATGCAGCACAACAAAATGAAAAATTAAGCAAGCTGTTCGATCTGATGGAACACCAGTACTCTGAAATCCAACAGATCAAGAACAAAATCGAAGATACAGAAACTTCCATTCAAAGCCAAGAAAACAGAATCAAACAAATGGAAAAAAGGAGTTTCTGACTTGGAAGATTGAGCTACTGATGCCAGTGTCTATGAGCAGTGTTTTAGGCTGGGTTTTCTAGGGAAGCAAAACCAGTAACACGTGTAGGTACAAGGAAAGATTTATAATATATATATATAGACAGATAGATAGATACAAATATAGGAAACAGCTCACGTAGTCACAGAAGCTGAATGTCCCAAGCTCTGACACAAGTCTCACGTGTCCACGGAAGCTGAGGAACCCAAGGTCAGCAAGTCAGAGACCAGAGTTGCAGATCACCGGTGGTGTAGGTCAGTGGATCCCAAGCTGGTGGTGAGACGAAGCGACAGAGGCTGGAGGTCGGTGGATTCCAAGCTGGTGGCGAGACGAAGTGACAGAGGCTGGCGAACCCAGGATCGGCAGGTCAGTGAGCAGGACTGGGCAGAGGCTGGCGAGTGCAGGATTGGCAGGTCGGGGAGCAGGACTCTCAAGTGCCGACTGTAAGGACTGATGAGCCCAACAGCTGCTAGCTCAAGTCCCGGAACCAGATGCTGGAACCAGAGAGCAAGAGCTCCTGGCCACGTGAGCAATCAGCAGCCGTAGTCCAGTGTCACGAGATGAGAGCCGAGGGGCAGGGAGCCACCACAAACCCCGCCCTGCCACTTAATACAGCAGCCAAATAGGTAGTAGCCAAGTTGACATAATCCTGACCACCACAAGCAGAAATCAGAAAATGGAAACAAGAAAAATGAAGAAGCATTAAGAAGCATGTGGGACTCTATTAAGAGCAACAACCTTTGATTAATTGGAGTACCTGAACAGGAAGAGACACCTGAGAACACAGAGTATCATTGCTGAGCTGCTCACAGAAAACTTCCCAGAAATCATGAAGAAAGAGAAGGTAGATATACCAGATGCATATTGTACACCACCCAATATAGATCTCAAAAGAAAGACTCCAAGACATATTATAAACAAGCTTAACAAAATGAAACATAAGCAGCAACTCTTAAAGGCAGCAAAACTTAAAGCAAAGCTAACATTCAGAGGGAAACCCTGTAGGCTTTCATCAGATTTCTCAGCAGAAACCATGCTGGCATGGAGACAGTGGCGTGACACATTCAAAACCTTAAAGGAGGAGAACTTCAAACCAAGAATTATATGTCCTGCAAAACTATCTTTCAAATATGAAAATGAAATTAAGACATTCCCAGATAAGCAGAAACTCAGAGACTTTGTAAAAACCAAATCAAAACTACAAGAAATACTGAAAGAAGTTCTTGGCTTTGGCTCAGAAGAATCAAACTACTAGCTTTATATTTTAGAATGACACATCATCCAGAATTCTAATCAGTTAGAGAAGGCTACAAACTCAATCACATCTTTAATACTGAAAGAAAAAATCCAATGATTATCATGAAAACTATGGTGCCATCATATTAAAAAGAGGATAAACTACAGTCATTATAGTCCTTCCAGATGGAGAAGTCGACAAGACTTGTAGTAATTAAAATTGGTTTTATATATAGTTTATAAAGGGGGATCATAGGGGCAGTCGTAAAGCAAAACAAAGGTGCAACATACCACACTAAGAAATGTGATACAGAAGTCTCTCTCAGCAACTAGAAAACCAGCTCTGAAAAAGGTAAAACAATCAACTCACAAAAAAGAATGTCCCAGAAAAGACTAATAAAAACAGCAGAGAAAACATCAACACAAAAATAACCATATCACAATGGCAGCATTGAACACATACCTATCAATAGTTACACTGAATGTGAATGGACTGAATGCTCCAGTAAAGAGACATCAAGTGACATCTTGTATCAAAAGACAAGACCCATGCATACGTTATCTGCAAGAAACTCACTTGAGACTTAAAGAGAGGAACAAACTGAAAATTCCAGGATGGAAGAATATATATAAAGCTAACAAGGAACAAAGAGCAGGTGTGGCAATTCTAATCTCAGACAAAATCAATTTTTAATGTAAAATCCACCATCGTGGACAAAGATGGACACTATTTATTGCTGATAGGTTCAGTACACAACCAAGAAGTAACTATATTAAATATTTATGCATCTAATATCAGAGCACCTAAATACACTCAAGAAGCACTGACTACACTCAAAAAAGAGTTAGATTACTCTACAATAGTAGTGGCAGACTTCAACACTCCATTCTCAATACTGGACAGATCATCCAGAAAAAAGCTCAATAAAGATACAGAAGACCTTATTGCCACAATTAACCAACTAAACCTCATGGACATATACAGAACTTTCTACCCATCTGTGGACAACTACACCTACTTCTCCAGTGCACATGGAACATTCTCCAGAATTGACCATGTGTTAGGGCATAATACAGTTCTCAACAAAATCTGTACCACTGAATTAATGCAAAGCATCTTCTCAGATCATAAAGTCATAAGTCAAAATCAATAGCTGAAAAAACATAGATAGAAAGGGGAACTTATGGAAACTGAACAACATCTTGCTCAAAAAACCATGGGTTATAGATGAAATTAAGGATGAAATAAAGAAATTCATGGATTCCAATGAGAATGAAAACACTTCCTACCAGAACCTATAGCATACAGCCAAAGCAGTGCTCAGAAGTCTGTTTATCTCAATAAATGCATCCATCTGGAAGGAAGAAAGAAACCAAATCAAGGAACTAACCCTACCACTTGAACAAGTAGAGAGAGAACAGCAAAAGAACCCCTCATGCACCAGAAGAAAACAGATCATAAAGATTAGAGCAGAACTAAAAGAATTAGAGAATAGAAGAACAATTGAAAAAACTGAAAACACCAAAAGCTGGTTTTTTGAAAAGATCAACAAAATTGACAAACCATTGGCTAAACTTGCTAAGGAAAAACAGCAAAGGAAACAAATAACCCAAATTAGAAATAAGAGGGGAGTGGTCACAACAGATCCAACAGAATCAAAAATATCATAACAGAATACTATGAAAGACTGTACTCTAATGAATTTGAAAACCTAGAGGAAATGGATAAATTCCTTGATTCATGTCACCTACCAAAATTATCACAAGGTGAAGCAGAACAACTTAATAAATCCATCACAAAGGAAGAGAGTGAAAAAGTCATCAAAAACTGCCAACCAGAAAAAGCCCAGGCCCAGATGGCTTCACCGCAGAATTCTATCAAACTTTTAGAGAAGAGTTATCTCCAATACTGCTCAGACTATTTCACAGTATGGAAAGGGATGGAATACTCCCAAATTCATTCTATGAAGCCACCATAACCCTCATATCAAAGGCAGGGAAAGACCTAACCAAAAAGGAGAACTACAGACTGATATCACTCATGAATCTAGATGCAAAAATCTTCAACAAAGTTCTTGAAATTAGAATACAACTGCCCAGTGCTATCAAAAAAATAATCCCTCAAGACTAAGTTGGATTCCTACCAGAGATGCAAGGTTGGTTCAACATCAGAAAAACAATTAATGTGATCAACCACATAAATATCACAAAAGACAAGAATCACCTGATCTTGTCTATTGATGCAGAAAAGGCATTTGATCAAGTCCAACACACATTCACGCTAAATACTGTAAGAAAAATAGGAATAGACGGCAAATTGCTCAAAGCAATAAGGGCCATTTCTACAAAGCCAACAGCGTATATCATCCTGAATGGAGAGAGATTGCAACAGTTTCCCTTGAGATCAGGAACTAGACAAGGATGCCCACTCTCACCTCTTCTATTCAGCATTTTACTAGAAGTTCTAGCCAGAGCAATGAGACAAGACCAAAGAATAAAGGGCATCTGCATCAGCAAAGAAGAAATAAAAATCTCCCTATTTGCAGATGATATGATTGTATATGCAGAGAATCCCAAAGAATCCATAAGGAAACTACACAAGCTGATAGAAGAGTTCAGCAAATTCTCAGGATACAAGATATACATAAGTAAATCAGTAGGATTCCTTTATAGCAACAATGAGATTATTAAGGAAGAAATCACCAAGTCAATTCCATTTTCTACAGCCCCTAAGAAGATAAAGTACCTAGGAATAAATGTAACCAGAGAAATAACAGACCTTTACAAAGAGAACTGCAAGACCTTACTACAAGAAACTAAGAGACTTACATAAATGGAGAAACCTACCCTGTGCATGGATAGGAAGAGTTAACATTGTGAAAATGTCTGTTTCACCCAAAGGAATGTACTTATATAGTACAATCCTAATACAAGTTTCAGTGACATTTTTTAATGAGATGGAGGAGCAAATTACCAACTTTGTCTGGAAAGGGAAGAAGCCTCAAATAAATAAAGTATTACTAAAGAAGAAGAACACACTGGGAGGCCTCTCATTACCTGACCTTGGAACCTATTACACTGCCACAGTGGTCAAAACACCCTGGTACTGATACAAAAACAGACAGACAGATCAGTGAAACAGAACTGAGACCCCAGAGATGACATCATCTGTCTATGAACAGTTGATATGCAACAAAGGCCCTAAGACATTAAACTGGGTAAAAACAATTTCATCAACAAATGGTGCTGGCAAAATTGGATATCCATCTGCACTGAAATAAAACAAGACCCATATCTCACACCTTATATAAAAACCAACTCCAACTGGATAAAAGAACTAAATATCAAATCTAAAATGATAAAGCTCATCCAAGAAAAAGTAGGAACAACAATGGAAGGTTAAATACACAATGTAGACAGAGTTCAAAATCTGTGAAACAAACTACAGTCATCAGAAGAGAAAATAATTAAATGTGAACTACTAAGAATCAATCATTTTTGCTCATCCAAAGACTTTATTAATAGAATGAAAGGCCACCTACAGAATGGGAAAAAATATTTGGCAACTCTATGTCAGATCGACGCCTGATCTCCATAATCTATAAGGTACAACAAAATACCAATAAGAAAAAGAGAAATCATCCAATTAAGCAATGGGCAAAGGAGATGGACAGACATTTCACTAAAGAGGAGATCCAGGCAGCAAAAAAACACATGTGGACATGTTCACGATTATTAGCTATTAAAGAAATTGAAATCAAAATGACAATGAGATACGTTCTCACCCCAACAAGGTTGGCCATGATCCAAAAAACCCAAACAACAAATGATGGAGAGGCTGTGGGGAAATCAATACTCTCTTACTCTGTTGGTGGGATTGCAACCTCTTTGGAAAGCAATCTGGCACTCCCTTAAAAAAATGGATATAGATATACCATTTGACCTAGCAATTCCACTGCTTGGAATTTATCCTACAGAATCAAGGTCATTCACACCAACTGATACATGGATACGAATGTTCATCACAACACAGCCCACAATAGCAAAAAGATGGAATCAACCCACATGGCCAACAACAGAGGAACTGATAGATAAAATAGATATATAGTGAATGGAACACTGTGCAATGATAAAGAACAATGATAATAGCAGGAAACATCTCTTAGCCTGGTTTCAACTGGAGGACATTATGCGGAGTGAAAGTATTCAGCGACAAAAGGACAAATATTGTATGAGACCCCTATAAGAACTTCAAAACAGACTCATGCGTAGAACAAAAGACTCTTTGATGGCTGTAGGGGTGGGGAGGAAGGGAGCGATAGGGGGAGGGTTAGATTCGCCAAGCCAAGTGCCGTTGAGTCAGATCCGACGTTAGATTAGATAGTTAATAAAAATTTGGTTGAGTGAAATCGGTGACAGCACACATTAGAAAGAAGATTAGTAATAACTCGACTTCAAGACAATTCGAGTACTCGTTCCATCTTAACCCAATATTGCAAGGACAGAGTATCTCTGATGGGGGGCCAGGGACCATGCTCTCAGGCAAAATCGAGGCCAGTTGGCTCAGCAAGTGTTTTGCTAATGAGGACTCCCTGCACTCCTCATTGGTGAGTGGCATCTGGGGTCTTACATGCTGCCAAGCTGCCATCTGAGGGTACAACAAATGGTCTCAACTCAACAGGAACGGATGATCACTGAGGACAAGAATGACATGGGGAAAAGAGAATCCAGAAGACAGAGAGACCCGTAGGAGTGGGTCTCTACATCAACTCGTGACCAGAAAAACTGGATGGTGCCCAGCCACCACCCGTGTTAGCCACGATGGAGCTCACAAAGTTGAGTCTCACTGGCAACAAGTGAGTAAATAGGGGTGCACCCTGAGATCTCCAATAAAAGGCCGCAATTGATGGTCTGGGAGCTTCGAGCATGGCCCCTGGTCCTGATGCCGCCCCTCTTCATAAATTATAATGGAGATCCACTATTCGGAAATGAATGGATTCACTTGGCAACACAGAGTGACCATATCGTGCGGGCACTTTGACTCTATGCATCTATAGGATGTCATCTTCCTGATCTCTTACTGGAGGCAGGGGAGAGGATGGAGAGGAGGGGATAAGAGATTGTTAGGAGGATATGATATGTACAGAACACAGAGGAAGAGTGTGCTGTCACCGGGCAGGGAGAGCAACGGGAGCTGCACACAGGTGGGCAAGCAAATTTATATGGGAATGTACATTTTCACTCAATAACAATAACAAAAAGAAGGATCACCTAGGGCACAGAAAGGAGCTATCAATGCCTTGCCTATTTCCTGAATCACTCAATTAGAGTCTCCAGGGACGGACCCATGACCATTTATAAACTTTACAAAGCTGACCAGGTGATTCTAATGCACACCAATGATTGAGAACCACTCCACAACAGTATGGTGCCCTATGAGGCCATTAAGACAACTAGCAAGTCAGGCCACGAATGCTTAAATTCCCATTATGATTTCCTCATGAAGGAGATTAAGGGAGACAGGGCTTGAAACCATTTCTCTCCCTGCTGAGAACTTACATTTCTGACAACTTCCCTGCTGAGACTTTGCCTTTCTATTCTAGATGTACTGAATCAGAATCTACATTTTGACAAGATCCGCAGGTGGTTATTATATATAACTTCCTGGGAACCTGTTAGAAATGCAAATTCTCACTTGGGGTTTTAAATCCAGTGAAGTGGTTGAAAGCCCTAAAGGTAAAGGATGAAAGGAAAAAGCTGGCTCCATACAGATCCATCCTTCTTTCCCTCTCTTCAACTGGAGGAATAAAACAAAAACAAGCAAATGAAAAAAATCACTATCTGTCATATATACCTTACTGGTAAGACCACCTTCTACTGTATCCTGGCACAGTATTTTTTCAGTGGTCACTGTTTACCTAACTCTCACCTTCCTGTTCAACTACAGAAGGTGTGAAACAATGCTCTGAAATAAGACATTGGCATTTTGTCAAAAACGGGGTCAATTCAATACACTAGGCCAATATAAACCAGTTGCTATTGTGTCAAGTGAAACTCATGGCAACCACATGTGTTTCAGGGTAGACCTGCACTCCAGAGGATTGTCAATGGCTATGACCTTTTAACAGCAGATTGCCAGACCTTTCTTCCAAGGCAATTCTGGATGGGTTCAAACCTTTATCCTGTCCGGTGGTAGCCAAGTGCTTCAACGTCTGTGCCACCCAGGGACTCTAGGCTTTTGTAGTGGATTATTTTTAGTAGTTACATTGTAGGGAATACAGAAAGTGAGAAAACACTGCTTTTTTGTGAACTGGAAAGTGAGTTGGAACTTACCTCGTGCATACCTAGCCACAGGTGCATTTCAAGAAGCAATCACAGTTCTGTGCCTATGTAGCTCCCTCAGCTGGGTAAAAGACAGGAGGACCCTCTCAGAGTAATACACTGGATTCATTTTACCCATAATCATTGATTTTCCTAAAAGAGGCACTCCATAAATACTCTGAGGGTCAGTTCTACCCTGGTCCCTAGGGTCGCCATGAGTCGGATCTGACTTGACGGCACTTGGCTTTGGCATATCTAATTGGAGGGACACAAGAGAATCATGATGCTGTTATTGAGCCCAAGAGACATGGATTGCCTGAGCTTGAAATTTTAAGTTTCACAACATTGTGCCAGGATTTTCTGTTGGTGGTAGGGAAACTGAGGTTTTACCTGCTTTGGTAAAATTTTTCTGCCATTTTCTCCTGTCTAAAGACAGTGGAAACTAAATTGCTTTGTTGACTTTCCTTTGCAGGGGTGGCACCCTTGAATGAAACAAAGAAAACACAAAACTTGTGAGTCCTGTCAAGAAAACAGTAACTTACTTGTTCAGAAGACCACAGGTGGAAGCCCTGTCCAGGGTACTACGAGTTCAACATGGTTGAAAGTAAAGAGATAGATGATGGATGGATGCGTGTACGGATGCATGGACGCACGCAAGGATGGATGGATAAATGAAAGCAATGACACTGAGACTCCTTTGGTTTAGAATTTGGCTCCATCAAACCTAAACTGGCTCAAGTTTTCCACCTTTCAGACCTGAAAGAAAAGATTGTCTAATCGTATGTACAGTGCAACATGAGAATTCTTTAATTTGACGATAACCTTTTCCCTGCTCCCTTACTGGCTCTTAAGAGTAAACTAAAAGAATGCGGAGCTTACAGATCATATGGATTCACTGAAGTAAGTTCCATAGGATTTGTATCTCTGGAACTAGTGGACATCTCACTTGAAGCACTTGTTATGTTATCAAGTAGAGTGACCACAGATTTTGTCAAAATCATGCATTCTAGACTTTTTAACCTAATCTTACCCACAACTGGAGTAAAGTAACCAATCTAGTGCATCTTCCCCTGAGAAAAACTTCATACAAATCCTCCTCTCAGAATCCTAATAAAGGTCTGCATTAACCAAGTTGGACTTTGTCCTTGTCTGATCCTGCACCCATATAAATGTTAAGGACAAAATATAAAACATCTTTGAACTGAGAGTTAAACAGTTGCTCAAGTGGCCCCTCAATAAATTCAGTCAGCATTTAATAGTATAGAAAATTAGAAATAGATAGGTATGTAAATTTGATATGTTTTCTTGAGCCACTTTTTTTAGCTTTGACAACAGGGTCTTTCTTTCCAGCACTTTCAAATTCAGTGCAGATAGGACATTGGAAACAAGACTATCATCCCTGATCTACATGTGACACCATTAGCATAATTTATCACATAGCATTTTTTTAACCTACAGGCAATTACCACTCAAAACCAAACCACTACGAAGAAATCTAAACATTCAATCCATAAAGGTAGATCATTATGTCATGATATGGAAAGGTTCCCAGAAATGACAATGTGGGAGTGTGTGTGGTGGTTGTGGTAGGGGGCTGATAAACACCATGACTCAGGGAAAGGGTGCTATGCACCATAACTGTATCAGTACTACTGTATATAGAACCCAGCCCTGGTGATGCAGTGGTTAAGAGCTTGGCTGATAACCAAAACCTGCTCCTTGGAAATCCAGTGGGGGAAGTTCTACTCTGTCCTTTAGGGTTGCTGTGAGTCAGAATCAACCATACTGAGTTTCAATCTGGTACAAAGAAGAAGGCTTAGAGAGGCAAGCAGAGACTTTACCCCTACCCCATGATAGCTCTGCTAAGGGTCTTGATGTGACTAACTGAAGTATTATCAAGTGGGGTTAAGGAGGTTCTGGAACTTTCCCTCCTCCACCATACCGGCCACACCAGATTTGGTGTGCTCCCAAACAGAGTCAAGTTTTCACGGCTGTTTCATATAGGTGGGCTCCAGATCCATCTTCCCTTTCTCTCCAGCCACAAGCTACTTATACATCTCCATAGATAGAAAGTAGTGGCAGTGGACTCTGAGGCTAAGGAGAACTTGAGACTACACACAAAGAGAGTCAGTGAGGACGATTACCACCACCAGTCAATCAATTAGAACATATGAACTCTCTCCCCCAACTAAACAAAGAAACCAACAATTGCAGCAGAACACACAAATCTCTCCTTGCTTTCAAATCCTCTTCCTGTTACCACTCCATTGCTCTGCTCTTCGTTAAAGCAAAAACAAAAGAGATATCTCTATTCACTGAGTTTACATCCTCACTTCTTATTCTCAGGAACGATTTTAAACCAGGCTTCTAAACCAAACTGCTTCCAAACCACAACATCAAAGCTGCTTTGCAAGCCAGCGAGAGATGATTTGACGTCACAGCATCATCAAACGTAGTTGGCCACTCCTTTCTTTCTTGAATAATTTTATCACTTGCCTTTGGGAATCCCACACTCCCCTAATTTTCCACCTATCTTATAGGCTGTTCCTTCTCAGTCTCCTTTGCCGGAACTCTCACCTTCCTCTGCTTTTGAAACGTTGTAGCACCCCAGGGCTCTGTCTTTGTCCCTCTCCTTTGTCTCAAATAATTTCCTAGACCATCTCTATCAAAAAGAAATGTTCACAGGAGCCAAAAATACAAGCTGCATATGTAACCTTGAAATTTCTAGTAGGCAGTTAAAGAAATTTTTTTAAAAAGTAACAGGTGCAATTATACTCAATAATGTATTTTGTCCAGCACAGTGTATGCCATATATTAGCATTTTGACATGTAATCAAGGATAAAAAATAGTACTAATGGGATAATTTACACTTTTTGTCACATGAAGTCTTTGAATACCAGTGTGTATTTTATCCTTACACTATATCTCAATTCAGACCAGCCGAATGTAGCCTGTGGCTACACTGTCCTAGAGGATTTCATTCAGGCCACACATACCATCTATACACTCTGGACTAAAAAAAATTCTATTGCCTTGATCTCCATATTCCTATAACCAAATGCCTAGTGAAAGCCTGCATTTACCAGTGCATACTGAACTCTTTGGAAACCCTGGTGGCATAGTGGTTGAGTGCTACATCTGTGGTATGCTCTTCTCCAACACCATCATTCAAAGGCATCAATTCTTCTGTCTTTTTTGTTGTCCAGCTTTGGCATGAATATGACGCAATTGAAAATATCAGGGCTTAGGTCAGGCGAGCTTTAGCCTTCAGGGTCACATCTTTACTTTTGCATACTTTAGAGATACTTTGTAGCAGATTTTCCCAAAACAATGGGTCTTTGGATTTCTTGACCACCACATCCATGGGCACTAAGTGTGGACCTAAGTAAAATGAAATCCTTGACAAGCTCAATCCTTTCTATATTTATGACAATGTTGTTTACTGATGCAGTTGAGAAGATTTTTGTTTTCTTGATGTTGGGTGTAATCCATACTGAAGGCTGTGGTCCCTCATCATCTGGTCGATGCATTATTTTTTCTTAAAAACATCTTCAGTGAAAACTACTGTCACCTCCTTGGCATCTCATAAAAAAACCTACAATTTTCTTTCTAATATACCAATCTGATTATGAGCCTGCCCAGCTGAAACTGGGTCAGCAACTTCCTCTGTGTGAAACAAAAATTGCCAATGGTCAAGGCCCGCTGAAATCTGGTACTCCTTGTCCCGTTCCAGTCTCCCAGAAGAGCACCCCCACTCACACCCCCATGCTGTAGCTTCCCAGAACATCACTAAGTATTCCTCAAACACAGGATATTCTTTGACAGTCTCTGTGTTCTGTACAAACTGTCCTCCTGGCCTGAAATGCTGCCACCGTTCACGCATCCTTGAAATCTTACATATTTCTTAAAGGATACCACCTGCCTCGATGTTTTCAGTCCTTTGCACACACCTGCGTCATAGCCGATATCATTTAGAGCACAGTGACCACACTGTAGCTATCTAGCTATTGCCAACATCTAGCACATACCAGACATACAGAAGATGCCTATTACCTGTTTTTATGGCTTGATCAATGCAGGATTTGGAGGAGGGGAGTCACAGTGGACAAATAGGGGTCATTAAGGCAAGCGACTTCCTTTCCTAAACAGACAGGGACAGTTTCAGACCCACTTTCTGTTAAGGACCCCTCTGGGTGAAGTCCCATAAAACAATTGGCAAACCAAGTAGGGAAAGAGGAAATATAAATTTTTAGACCCAGCAAATGATGAAAGGCTTTCAGAATAACTTCCGGCGTACATAACCAATCACATCAGAGGGGTTATCAGGAAGTCTGGACAGACAGAGACATAGACATTCACTGCTTACTCACTCTCTCTTAAGGCCAATCCAGATGCTGAGACCCCAAAGCTACCTCTTCTTCTCAGACAGACTGATTTGAGGGCCCAGCAAAGATTCTAGGGGGAAAAAGAGAAAGAACCAAGGGAAAAAGTCTTGTCTTCCAAGGTTGCTGAAATTGTTTTACCACAGCCTAATCCAGTTTCAAAGCCAATGAAAACTTTGCTTGACAGCTCTCGTGCTTTCCCAGGATGGGGAATATCAAGAGAAAGCAGCTGGCCTCTTGTTTTTCTTTTCCATGTAATGTAATACCATAGAAGCTCTAGAAAGAAGTGAATCAATCCTAAGTTGGCTCCTAAGATTGACACCTTCTGGTGGATATGCTCTGTAAAGCCCTTCCCCTTGAGTTTCAGTGGGCCTGACTTAAGCAGTTAAGCCCTTATAAAAGAGGTTCTAAACGTCAGACATGGAAGAAGGCAGAGAGATTTGAAGCTGGAGCAAATGCTCTCTCGTCTGGCCTTGAAGGAGCAAACTGCCATGTTGTAAAGAGGGGATCATGCCAGGGCATGGCACCTGCTTCTCGTAGCTGAGCAGAACCCTTGATTGACAGCCATTAGGAAGACAGGGATCAAACAGTACCGAAGCTATGTCCAGACTCTGGAAACAGAGAGATAATATACTTACATTGTTATAAGTCCCTGAGTTTTTGGCAACTTGTTACACCGAAATAGAAAAGGAACACAGTGTCCTGCGGGACCCATCGCTGACTGAGAAGGAAGACAAGCGTGGGTTAAGTTTGGGGCCCTGTGCAACGAATCACAGAACTGTGTGCTGGAGCCCATGGTGGGAGTATGTTCATCCTCTCTCCCCTCTGCCTTCCACAAACACTTCTTTATGGACAGTGTCTCAGGCCACCCTCTCAAGATGTTTGCTCACTGGACAGGCTAGACCCTGCCACCCTGCCAACCTATTGGAACAAGCAAAAGTCCCTTGAAGCCTCACCATGTTTGAGATCACTTTCCTCACCCTCAAAAAAATGTCCTCAACCCTTTGTGAACCATGTCTACACTCTGTGCTTTCATCCAGGAGTGTGTGTATTGGCCAATCAGTAGGTAAAGAGCCTTGCATTGATCAGTCAAGGCCTGCGTGGAGAGATGGTAGCAACTGCCCCTTCCTTGAAACTGCTCAGCTAGATCTGTAAGTATCTGAGGTCAGAATAACAACTCATTAAGGAACCTGAGCTCTCCATGTAAAAGGAAATACCAGAAAGGATCCCCCATCACCTTATTTAATTTCAAAATAAGCTGAACTCCAGAGATGGGTCTGTGCAGATGCCCCTTTCTACTCTACTCTTCCCTTTATGAGGTTGGTCATCAAAGATAAACGTCATCAAAGATACATCTGCCCCACAGATTACACAAGGGGCTCCCATAGCCCCTCTCTATGAGCCCACCAGTAGGCAGGGTGGCAGTGGTGTGAACAGTCATTCCACTGACTGGCAGAGTTCATTTGCAGTGGTAGGTGTTTGATACCAAGTTCCATTCAGCATCCAACTTACCTATTGCTGTGAAATCACTTTTGACACTTGGTGACCTCCTGTGTTACAGAGTAGAACTGTGCTCCTTAGGCTTTTCAAGGCTGTGGTGTTTGCAAACAGATTGACAGGCCTGTCTTCCTAGGCACCCCTGCATGGATTTGAACCACCAATGTGTGCAGTTAGTAGTCAAATGCTTAACCATTTGTACCACCCAGGGACTAGGACCAAACCACGTCTGTGCAAAAATCAGGGCTTTCTGCAGTAGACAGCATGACCGACATTTTCCCAACAGAAAGCCAAGAACAAAAGCAGCCTTGAGGAGAGGACCCAATTAAAATGAATAAATAGATAAAACCGGTTGCTGTTAAGTCAATCACGACTCATTACAGCCCCCTGTGTTGCAGAGTCCAATTCCGCTTGATAGGGTTTTCAAAACAGTAATGCTTCAGAAGCAGATCACCAGGACTTTGTTTCTCCAGAATCAAGCAGCTTGATGTAGATGTCTGGGTGATTGCTGGGCAGAATACAACTTTCAAAGGTAATAAGCCATCAGGACTCCTGAAATTCCCCTCTGGGTCCCCCAGTTAAGAGTACCTGAGCTTGGGACTGGACTGGGAAGACTGTCGTCGGCATTGAGCTTCCCTGTAGAGACACAGGGCAGATGTAGAGCTTTACAGTTTCTTGCTGATGTTGGGCTACAAGAGGGTTTCCTAGCCTCAGCACCCTGGGCATTTTGAGCACAGTCATTGTTGGTTGTAGAGCCTGTTCTATGCATTGTAACGTGTAAAGCAGCATCTCTTGTGTCTATCCACAAAATACCAGTATTTTTTTGAAAAATTAGCAGTGACTGAGCAAGTAATGAAGGCTGATGCAGTTTCTGGGGAAAGATTGTCTTCTTCCACTGGCAAGAGCTGGAGGATCAGACTCACACCAGGATCTTTGTTAAAAAAAAAAAAAAAAAGTTGCTGTCAAGTTGACTGTAACTCATTGTAACTCCCTGTGTGTCTGAATAGAACTGTGCTCTAAAATATTTTCAGTGGCTGATCTTTTCAGAAGGAAACACCAGTCCTTTCTTCCAATGCACCCCTGGGCAGACTTGAACTGCCAATCTTTCAGTTAGCAGCTGAGTGCATTAACTATCTGCACGATCCAGGAACCACACTGTAAATGGGTCCCTAAAGACTCTGTGGGAGATCACTTTTTCTCTGTTGTACCAAGAGCAGTGGCCCTGGAGTAAGAAAACGTCAAATCCAGGCATTGGTAGACTCCCACTGGTCACCTGTCCTCCTTGCAACAGTTAAGATTTTACCACTGAGTGGGCTTCTGGGGTTCCAGTTAACCTCTCCAAAGCATCCTCTAGCAATCACCTCTGTAATGACAAGGGCAGCCCCCGGAAAGGGGGAGGGGCTGTCAGATGCATTTTAATCTCAGCCAGCAGAGAGCCAGCCCCACGATCACAAAGGGCATTTTACACTTACAGATATCCAGATGCAGTCTGGGTGGTCAGGCACTGCCCACACAGATTCTGCAGAGAAATTTCCAGAGGGATCTGAGTCCCAAATAATGAGCTGCTGGAGAACAAGGCTGTTTTGGCATTTCTGCCAAACTAATGGTCTACGCAGATGGATTCTCCTAGGAAAACACTCACTTTTCCTGATCCCTTTAGACATGGCTGCAAGTGAAGAAATGGGCTCTCCTTCTCCAGGAAAGAGCTGCTGCTACGCACTCCAACCTGAAACTGCTTCTCAGGTTCTTCAAAGAGAATGTTCCCATAGACACTGAAAAAGGAGGAGAAGCCTGTCCTATGGGCCTTGTGGGCTGTGCCAGACTTTAGCCAACCTTTAAACTTGAAAACCAAGATGCCAACAGTGTAAGGGCTACTGTACCCGGAGATTTACATGCCTGCCTCCAAAGGATCATATCTAGAGCTAGGAAATGGACAGGGTCTGTCCACTTGCTATGTAAGCCTTCAAAGGTTGAGATTTCCATTCCATTATTGCAGCAAATACATACATAACAAAGCATTCGCTATTTCAATATTCTTCACACTTAAAATGCAGTGACGTTAATCACACTCACCATGTGGTGCAACCATCACCACTACTCATTTCCAGATTTTTCCATTACAATTCAGAGGAACTCAGGGTCTGCTAAGCAGTGAGTCCCCCTGTCCTTCCCACCCCTGATAACCACTAATACACCTCAGCCTCTGTACAAAACTTGCTTACTCTAGATATACCAAGTAAGTGGGATTCCATTTCCTTTTGTGGATCATAAACATTCAGTGGGGTTTCTGCCTTTTAAAAGGATTCCATTATCTACATACGATTCTTTGAACCTCCAGAAAACATTTACCGTGCAGATTCTTGGCCTAAGACATGTGTCCCTTGTAATGCACTCCAGAAGCAAACACAAAACCAAGCAAGCTACGTGGAGTTAACATCCATACTAAGCACCCACTATGTGACAGGCATGATGCTAAGTGATTTCCATAGATCAAATAAAGAGCTGCAGGCAAGCTGACCCCAATTCATGGTGACCCAGTGTGTATCAGAACGGAACCGTGCTCCATGTAGAGTTTTCAGTGGCTGATGTTTCAGAAGCAGATTGCGGTTCCACTTCTGAGTCGACTCGAACCTATAACCCTTCAGTTTGCAGTCAAGAACCTTAACTGTTTGTACCACTCAGGGACTCTGTCTCTATGGTCCTACCTTACCTAATCTCACAACAATGACTTCATTAAATAAATCTTCAGAACGCACCCATTCCACAGAGCAGGAGATTAAATTTCAGCGAGGTTAAGCAATTTGCCTTAGGTCGGTAAACAAAGCCAGGTTTCCAACCCAATTGGTCTGGCTCCAGTTGCACATTCCAAACCACCACAGGGCACCCAGTGGAGGGACTACCCTAGTATCTTGGTCTTCAGCAGAGTTGCACATCAGATAGAAGGGATTAGGATGGGACTGCCGACAACATGTTTCACCACAACGCACATCCCCACAGTTGTGTTCAGCCCTGCCTCCTCTTCTGTCACCTCAATCACTAAGCTACTCCCTTCACCTCCTGTGGTGACGTGTCCTCCCCATAATCATTCAGAAGCACTGCTTCCCTCCCCCTGGCATCTCAGACAGATTCATCAGGTTTGGGTGTTCAGGTGGGCCACGCCCCCAAAACAATCACAGTCATCAGGGAGATTAGAAAGTTAACAGCTTCTAGGTCAGCTGGGTGCCATGCCTATGGGGGGAGAAGCATGCCAGCTGGTGCCTAAACAGGTTTGTGTTCCCAAGCAAGAATTCTCCCATGTGGGGCTCATTAGTGATAAATCCACTTTTAAAGATAAGCTCAGCCAAGGAAATGGTGAAGAATGAAATCCTTTGCAAAGAGAAGAGAGGTCACCCCATTATCCATTAAAAACCATCAAGGGGGCAGCCCTCACTAAGGGTGACAAGCTGTCCAGCCAGCCCTCCTCTGGACTCCAAGTGCCCTGCAAATGCAAGGGCAGACAGGTCATAGCTGAAAGAGTTGGTGTAGAACCAGGAGGTGAAGACCCAGGTCCAGCTAACCAAGGAGCACAGACACCCACACGTGTAGTGGCTCCCACATGCATGCATGTCCACTACACCCTCACATGCACCCTTGCCAACAGGGTCCAGAATGGGGCAGCACTGGAGGGGGTGCCAGGAGCTTTACCTTCTGTCCCTCTGGGAAGGGAGGGGGACAGTTTCTGTCCCTCTGGGAAGCAAGGGGGACAGGAATGACACATGCCTTCTCTAACAATTCTCACTGGCCCACAAGGAAAGGCAGCGAGATAAGGAAAGGGGAGGAGGTGAGGGGCTTGCAGACCCCCGGCCAACCCACGTAGATGAGCAGAGCAGGGTTCGGCAAAGCCAGGTGCCCAGGTATGTCCCCACCTAACCCTGTTACCTTACCAGGAGAGAGGCACAAAGGACACAGCCAGCCAAATCAAGAGAGGCTGACCAAGCAGCTCTCCCCGGGACTGGAGTGCATGGTGAGGGCTCCTCACTCCCCACTCTCTGTTCCCCCAGGACACTGAGCACCCCTTCCCAACTAGCCTCCCTCCAAATCAAGGGGGTGAAGGGCCCCCAGTCAGCGAGGTCCTGGAAGAAGCAGGAAGTCAGCACTACATAAACATAAACTACATAAACAAGCCAGCACTACACAAACACTAGACACTTAGTTGCCTAGAAGGTCCCCTCACAGCTGTCACCATCTCTTGGTCAGGAATTGGGACCCAATTATCAGCTTCCACCTGAGCCATGGCAGAAACATCGCTTGCACCCCAACCACAGCCCCCTCCCCTGCCTGTGCCCCCCTTACATCGGTGCCATAGCCACATGTCTGGGTTGGTGTCCTCTGTGCCCAGATGTGGCGAGTTCCCACCTTCCTTCTCCTGCAGCCCCAGCCTCAACCTCTTGCTCCTCCCGCCGCGACCTCGGGGATGGCCCGCTTCTTCGAGGCTGCTCGAGAGGCTGACCACGGCCCTCAGTTGTGGCTGCACTTAGGGCTCAGAAGGGATAGCTCGCGGAATCCACCAGTAGCCTCCGTATGCATCTGCAGGCAGGCTCTGATCAGCTCTGTGGGGCTCAGGTGCTGTCCTGCTCTTCTCGCTGTTCTCTGCTGCCCCCTACTGCCGGCGGGAGCGCATCGCGGACACGCCTGAAGGAGGCCAGCAGGCATCTCTCCTGCCAAAGGGTATTTCTCTCCTGCAGAGGGCTGGGCTCACTGGGGCTGAGGACCCAATCCAGGTCTCATTCCTGTGGCCTCCCCACTCAGAACGGTGGGAGGGAAGACAAGGTGACAAGAGACAGACAGAATTCCAAAGCCCTGGCAGTGTGGCCATCAGCCGTGTTCACCCTGGTTTCTGGTGCTATTCTGCATCTTGAGTTATCTGGAATAATGTTAGTGGTTGTTAGGTGCCATCGTCATCATGGCTCTGACTCCTAATGACCTCCTGTGGTCCTGACCATCCTCACAATCACTGCTGTGCTTCAGCCCATGGCTGTAGCCACTGTGTCAGTCCACGTCTTTGAGGGTCTCTCTTTTTTACGGACCCTCTGCTTTACCAAGTTTGATGGCCTCCTGCAGGACTTGATCTCTCCTGATGATTTGTCCAGATGAAGTGAGCCATCCTTGTTTCTAAGGAGAATTCTGGCTGTACTTCTTCCAAGACAGCTTTGTTTGTTTCAGAAAACAGAAGGTGTTCACATCACGTACAGGATTTGGTCTGGATACAGTCTTCCCAGTGCAAAGGCTTTCCAGAAGTATGCTTGCCTACCAGTACATGGAGTGGGTCCCAGCTGCACCCCTGGCATCACCATGGCTCTGCGTCCTGGGCTGTGAGACAAACAGAGCCACGAGGTGCTTTCTGGGCACATCAGTGTTCTACCCAGCCCAGGGTAGACTGAGGGGGCCCCATAAGGCTGCTGGGACCTCTCAGAGATGAAGGGAGGCAGGCAGGCAGAGACTGTGTCCTCTGGACTCCTGCTCTAGGCTTTTGGGCTCCTTGAAATTCCCGGTTCTGTGCTGAGACCACAGTGCAACTGCTTGATGAACTACTTCCTTCACCAAGCTTCTAGGGCCAATAACTGTCTCTGCCTTGTCCACTGTATTGTCCTCAACAGCTGGAACGTGGGTGGCACATAGTAGACGACCAAGAGATATCTAATGATAAGGAAATGCTCTGATCTGATCCAGGTTTCTCTGCATCCCACATCTTCCTCTCTCCTCCATCTTTTCCTTCCCACCATGACAAATAATTTCAGCAATAGACGTGTATGCTTGAAGGCACTCTCGTATTACTTTCCACATATTAACTTTTCTGAATCTCACTGTGGCCCTGTGGGGTGGGTACTATTGCGACCTGATTAGAGGAGAAGACAAAGTCACAGTCGGATTAGTAACATTCCCAAGGCACATATGTGTAGTGCCAGTGTTGGCATTCAAGATAAAGCTCCATGAATCATCCTGAGGTCTCAGGAAGGAAAGCCTAATTCAGAATTCTTGTCTTCATCTGTCGAGCCCAACTTAACTCCAAGATCATGGTTAAAGCTTGCTCCTTGCAGCACTGGAAACTAAGCAACAAAAACAAAGAGGACTGGGAGCCTTCAGAGGTTGCAGGGTGGCTGGCATGTAACTTGGATGGCCTTTATGCCAACATGTATCCATTGGCTACTGACCCATCTTTCTCCTCTTCTGTAGGGCAAATGCTGCCATGGGCAGCTTCCCTTTTGATTCCCCATTGCTTTCCTCAGTGCCAAGCCATCAGACAGAGCTCAACACTATAGCTGCTTAATGAACGAATTTTGCAACAAAGATTGCCTATACTTGCCATCTCTGTAAAGTCAAGAGATGTGGCTGTGAGATTTTAATTCACTCGGTGTTGCAAGAAAGAGCTGTGAGTTTGCCAAGCCAATGGGACTAGATCTCCGAGGGATCGCTCCCCGACTTCCAGGCAGGATGGCTTACATCGTGTAGTCAAGGTCATAGAATGGCCAGAATGAGAGGAGACCTTTTTTACCTTCACCAGGGGAATATCTGAGTTCACTTTGTTGTCACTGTTAGCAGCTGTCGAATCAGTGCCTGACTCTTGACTAAACGAAAAGCTGGTGAACCTGCACCATCTGCCTGACGATTTGCAGGTAAGACCATTGTGAACTGTAGAGTTTTCACTGGCTGATTTTCACAAACAGTTTGCCAGGCCTTTCTGCCTACTCTGTCTGGGTCTGGAAGCTCTGATATTCAGCATCCCAGCAACAAGTGAGCCTACACTAGCCGACAAGTAGACCCTCAACTCCCTTGAGGTTCACACTGGCTGAAAACTGAATCCTAGTCTCCCACATGAAGGGTGAGAATTCCCCCACTGAACCACTACTGCCCCTTGTAAGTTGCCGTGGAGTCCATAAAATTGGAGCAGTCTCGGCTGACATGGGAGTGTCCAGAGAAAGAAGGCAAGGCTCCATTTCTATCAGTTTGAGAACAGAATTCTCACCACTCAGGTGTGGAACTCAGCAATCATGCAAACGGCTAAGATGATGACAAGGGCTGTGGGGACAGTTTGAAGGATGACCCTGGAACCAGTTGTAAGGGAGCTGTATTTGCTCTGCTTGAAAAACAGGTAGGAGCTGCCTTCTTCCCATTCTGGGGATCACGGCAAAGAAGGGAAACAGAGGCAGCAGATGTGACAGAGTAAGTGGCCTCGAGGGCCTGAAGCCCCTGAGGATTTCACAGTAAGTGCAGTAGGAGGCCCCACATGACCCGTGACCCTGCAGGAAGACCAAGCAGGGCCTCTGCTCCTACTACTGAGGCGCAGTAACAGTTCTCCTGTGTCTGCCCAGAAGCTTAGGACAGTGAAACTAATCCCTCTGAATGCCCAGTTATTATGATCAGGTCTTAGAAAGAGATAGCAGGAACTAACCTCTCATTACTTCTGATGATACATCAGGCACTGTACCAGGTCTAAAAGGCAGCTCCCATCCACAAGATTCTAGCCACAGTGGACTTCTTTCCCTTCTGCAAATTCCCCAAAGCCTCACCTACCACAGGTAGTTTGGAAGAGTTCTTCCTTCTAACTCCTAACTTCCACATACACACCCAACTATGCACAGCTGACTCCCTCTCTTCTACCAACCTCTTCCCAAAAGCCACTTCCTCTGAGGTATCCTCCCCTTACATCCAAAAGAAAGGAGGTCCTTGCCACTATTCTCCCATTGGCTCTTGGTGTTGTTGGGTGCTAGTGAGTGTGTTTCGAATCATAAAGGCCCCACACAACAGAGTAGACATGATCCATTTGCTGAGCTAGAGTTTTTACGGAAGCAGACTGCCAAGTCTTTGTGCCGTGGAGCCACTAGCTGAGTTTGAACCACCAATCTTTTTGGCTGTCAGCCAGGTATTTACCTGTTTCTTTCTTCCATATCACTTTATAGCCCAGAAGCCAGGTGGTATCTTGGTTAGGGATGCAGGCTCAGAAGCCAGAGGCCTTAAGGTAATTCCTGTCCCTCCTCCTATTAGCCGTACCTCAGTTTCCCCATCTCTAAAATGAGAGTGTTAGTAATATCTGCCTAACAAGAAAGTGGGATGCCTGGTGCATAGATTTTAAGAGCTACTGCTGCTAATCAAAAAGTTGGCAGTTCAAAGCCAAACAAGCTCCTCCTTGGAAACTCTATGGGGCAAGTCTACTCTGTCCTATAAGGTTGCTCTGAGTTAAAATCACCTCCACGACACTGGGTTTATGGTTAAATAAGACTGTGAAATATAGACAAGTTTATACACTTAAAGAACTTGGAAAGTGTCTGGCACAGAGTAAGTGCTGAAACTAAGTGTTAGCTACAAAATCTCAACAACAAAAAGACAAATTACCCAATTAAACAACAGGCAAAGAGTGTGAACAAGCACTTCTCTGTTGAAGACTCATACGGATTCTGTGGAAAAGTCCTGGAGACTGTTGGTGTCCAAGGATGAGGCCCAAGGCGGGACTCTCAAGCATGCCTCCTGAGTGGGATTCCCAGGTAAAATACAGCACACCCAGTTTAACTGGAATTTGCCAGTTCAGGTAAACAACAAACACATAACAAAAACTCCAGGGGGGATATCCTTACAGTGTCATTCATTATTTATCCGAAATTCAAAGTTATCTGAATATCCTAGTCTGCTAGCTGAATCTGGCAACCCTAGGACCAGGGCCCACAGGGAGCATGGGACTGTCCTCCCTCTGTGCTCCTGTGCACAAAGGAGGATACCATCCTTGTTGCGGTTTTCCATTTCTCAGGTCTGAGGAAACTCTTGTTCTCCACCCTCACAGAGCAGAGATTGTCATGCTACCTACCAGGGCTGGCACCTCTCACAGGTGCGTCTCATTCAGGCCAGAACAGGGGCTAGCGGAGGGGACAGAGTCTGATGAAACTGTGGAGCCCTTATGATACACTTTAAGTAAGTTAACTCAGCAGGGTGGCTGATTTACTACTCGGGGGTCTCTGATCTAAGCACAAACCACAACGGAGATTCTCAACTGGCCTCATGCTTTGCCAAAAAGGACTTTCAGAGTGCTGTTTAGGCTGAAGCAAAAATGGACATTCTGCTACCGGAACAGACAGATGAGTCCTGAAGGCAAGAAAAGATTCCCACCAGGAAAGTGGTGAAGAGTTGAAATCATTTTATGTCCGTGGCCTGGCAAAGCATTTTGTAGTTTCCAGGCTCCGCCAACACATTCATGCAGTGGGTATGTGCTACAGCTCCTAAACAAAATGGTTGTGGCTCAAACTCACCAGGAGCTCCTTGGAAACTCTCTGGGGGAGTTTTTACTCTGTCTTACAGGGCCACTATGAGCTCGAAACCACAGGACAGCAGTGCATTGTTTTGTTTGTCTGTTTCAACACAATGGTTTATAAGATTAAGCACAAAGTGGAGGTTTAAGAACTCAAACTGAGAGAGTAAACATTCAAAACAAGAAAGACTTTATTTTTCAGAGAAAACAAAGAGCAGTAACCACACATCAGAATGTCAGTGGGAGTTCAACAGATTTTCTAGAGAGTGAACTAGAGTCTTGTGTCAGCTAAAAAAGCAGATGCAGCAAAGAGTGGTCTGTTGCTTGTGGCCACGGAGGACAACATGTGCTTGTATACAGTGCTCGCCTGTGCTTGGAGGTGGAAATGCATGAGAAGATGGCAATGATGGAAAACCAACAGGCAGGTGGGCAAAAGCATCTGGACCCTCTTCTCCATTTTCTCTGCTCTAATGTGCTCTAGCTCTCCTTAGGGAATGCAGACAATCAGCGGGAAGTTTTAGAAAGCACTTGAACATCAAAAACTACCTTCTAAAGGAGAAAAGAGACTCAGGCTGCTACTGAAGTTCTGTAAGAAAATCAGTGGTGGGGAGTAGTTGCTGTAATCGAAAGCAGTTTGCCAGGGTAAGCAGGGACTGGATTCAGTTTCATGGGCCTGTGGAGACACGAGGCTGTCATTGGAATCACTTTTCTTCTTCATGATCCACAGGAACTCTTGCTTGTTGACTTCTCCATCTATGTCTCTTAGCCGTCTCATCAATCATTGCCTGTGTGGTAGTAAGGAGTTGAGTTAGATGCCTTCAGAAACTCACCAAAAAGATGGCAGAGCAAACAATTTCTGATAGCGCTAAGTGACTGTTCAGTACGGTACCTCGAGGTGCTGTCACAGTGTGAACAAAGCTTGCTTCCTGAAGCATACTGTGGTGCCAGAGTCATCCTTTGTCACACATATCACACGAAAAGAGTGCCAAGATCACCCTGACTGGGGAGTTCCTGAAACCTAGCACAGTAAGTGGAACTACCCACATAAGTGTTTCTTTTATAGGAGGAGGGGTTGAGAGGTTTGTCAGATTATCAAAGGAGAACTTCACAGGGCAACATAGGGACAAGACAACAACCTCTTTCCTTCAAAGAGGTGCTCACAGCAAAGGAAATAAAGGTAACTCGGAGAGCTGAGGTCCGCTTCATGCCTCACAGACCTGAAGCTCCTCATCAGGGACATCTTCGCCCAACTGTTTGCCTGTGTTTCAGATTTGCAAAAGATTTCATCCCAGTTTCATCATCACTGAAGAACTTGAAAGCGTTCAGGATTTCTTCTTTGGTATCTTTCCCAACTTAAAAGGAGAACGTAAGCATGCATGAGTGGAGACTGTTAGATACCCATGCTCCACAGCCATGATACAGCCCCATCACTCCTTGTTCAATAACCTTACTCAAGCCTGGACCAGGTCCTCTCTTTCTCCTGTTCAGAATTGTTTCCCATTCTGAAGCCAAGGGGGTCCTCTGGGGGGTTCTGGGGGGCTACCTTCTTGGATTCATTCCCTACTCCCTCCACCCCATTCTCTTCACCACATGGTTTTGCTGGTGGCCCAGGCCCTATGTCACAGGAGTTCCAACACCATCCAGGGGAGTAAAAGAGGAGAAACACAAAAAAGGTATTACAGACTCAGAGAGTGGAAAGGAAGCATTAAGGTATGAACCTGAAACAAGCTTTAAACAGATTGTAGTTATAACAATGATCTAACTTGGAGAGAGAGAACAGTAGAAAGTGGCAGCAGTATTACTTTTATTATCTTACAGAGGGTAAAATGACTTCCCCTTGACTCTGGCCTTGAAGAAAGTCAAGTAGAGTCTAAACATCCTAACTGTCAGTGTGAAATAGTATTCTATACCAGGTAAAGCCATCAGCTTGTACTGGCTTGACATTAATGAAATAACTTCCCTGTCTAGATTCAAATTAACCTACCACTATGGATAAACAACATGCTGATGAAATTAGCTAATTCACCATTTTCTGAGCTGCCACACACAAAAAGTAGTCAAAGTTGATTTTCCCTGTACCTTTCTTATCAATGTGGCTTATTCTGTTATCCGTCTCTTCGTTCTTGGGCTCAAAGCCCAAGGCCTTTGAAACCACCTACAATAAAAACAAGAGATTATCCTAATGTGCAGATTCAAGCCTAGCAAGAGCAAAACTGACAGCAGGGACAACATTAAGTGGCGTTTTATACGAATGTTAAAATGACTGGGAGACGCTAAAATATCCATCTAATTGACGTCTGCAGTCGATTTCGTAACACTTGAGGTAGAAAACAACATCAGGGAAAAATCCCACCTTCATCCTTCCCTGTTCTTTTTGGTAGGAAAAAAGTATAGAGAGGTGTGCAGGTGAAGACAGGGAGAGGATAAAGAAGAGGCAGAGATGGAGAGGAAGGCAGTGCTTGCCCTAAGTGATCCAGTGTGGACGCTGCCATTTCCATCAGGATCAAAGAGTTTGAAAGCCTGACGGATTTGCTGCACGAGCCTTTGAGAGACCACATGCTGGAAAATCAAACTGCTTTCCTGGGAGCTTGATGTCATGCTTGAATTCTGACTGCTGGAGTCCTTAAAACATCAAACGAACATATGAACACACTAGTACACAATACAGTCCATATTTACCCAAGATCATTATATCCATAATACCCCCAAATTCAAAACCACTGCCATCGAGTTGGCCCCTGATTCATGGTGACCTCATATGATACACAGTAGAATTGTTCTGTAGGGTTTTCTTGGTTGCAATCTTTACTGAAGCAGATTGTTAGAACTTTCTTCCATGGCACCACTTCTCGGGTTCTAATCATCAACCTGAAGTTCAGTAGACAAGTAGGAACCACCTGTGCCACTCAGAGACCTTACAGAAAACCATATTTATACTAGTCTATTGGTACTCACTATCCTTTGTGCCTTTACCCTGCCCTACCTCTTGTTTATTAGTTCCTAGTGGCTAGGGGGTCCCCTTGTTCTTTTGGACACTTCTTATTGACAAACAAACATCTCCAACAAGAACTAGCCAATGTGTATTACTGTAGAGCTCACCAGTTCTCCATCAACTGGGGGATCCTTGTTCACGAAAATGCCCCTACATCGCCCACTCACGGTTCTTCCCTCTAAGTACTTCGACTTCTGGATACTTCTACTTTTGGTCAAATAGAACTAAGTTGTTAAGATATATACTCCATCAGTATAAAAGCACAAAAGTGAACCCAGTAGGCACATTTTTTACCTTGCCAAAAACTCAAAGTGGTCCGCCCAAGATCCCAGATTTCAATTTTCAACTCCATGTTAAATAAGAAAAGCTCCCCCCGCCCTTCCAGATAATTCTGGCAGGGCGAGGCTGCCAGTAGGCCAGGATCTGAATGAGCTGGAGGCCTGTGCGGAATAACTGAAGTTACTTTTGTCCAGGAAGACTCACCAGGGGACTTGGGGAGGGTCAAGGGAGGCAGGGAAACCCTAAGGAAGGGTTGGGCCTGCTGAAGGCAAAGAAAGAATCAAAGACAAGTGAAACCCGGGGTGGGGAGTGCTGGTGGCTAGCGTCCAGATCCTACCCTTCTGGGACATGATTTAGTGGGAAGAAAGGAATGCAGTGCTCAGAAAAGCCAGGGAGAGGCAGTGTTGCCTGCCGGGGCCGCTGAGCTCTCAGCCTTAGTAAGTGAGTCAGGACCAGACTGCCAGTACTCACCACTGTAGAGAGACTCTTCCAGCCACTGGTACTATAACAAATGTGTCCAGACACTGGGCTCTCTTACCGCTGCCCTGTGAACGCAGATCCGCGCTCCCTTGGCGGTTGGTCCACTGCAGCTGCTCCCCACTGACTCAGAGGTGCAGTGGGTGGGAGGAAAGGCTCTGCGATCTGGAGGGGCGGGGCAGGGGGCACTTCAGGGGAGGCTGGAGATGATTGGTCAGGATCCTGCCCTTACCTGGCATCACCAGAGCCCGCCCAGAGCCAAGACAATCCTAGGGTTCCAGGCCCTCAGCCAATTCTGGCCTCACTGGGAAGGAGGAAGGGGTGCTGGCTAGCATGGGGAGCCTTCAGTTCCTGTAGTGGGCGAGCTCAGACAGGTCAAGGAAACCAAGGCAGCAGTGAGGTGACGGCAAGGGACTTGGGGGCAGTCCAGGCCGGAACTTTCTGGCGGGCGGTTGGGTTATGGAGCCTGGGCATCCAGGAGGCCTGAGAAGATCCTGACCTCGGGCTTGGGAGCAGGTGTGTCCACACCAGAGAGCTAAGGCCTAGAGAGGGGGAAAGAGTGATGTCAAGACAGGGACCCCTAGAAGTGCTGACTACTGGGCCTTAGGAGGGCAGACTTGCTAATCCCAGGTCCACAGAGAACCCTAGCTGAATACAGCTGACCGGCTTCCAAATCAGGTTCCTAGAGAATAACTGATTATCATCCGGCTGTAGGCATCCCAGAGAGGTGAGCTCAGAGGCCAGGGTACTGGACTTGGAGTGGAATGGAAGCGAAATGGGGTGAAGATGTTGATTTGTTAGGTGCCATCAAGTTGATTCTGACACACAGCGACAGCACGAAACCGAGCCCGGTCCTGCACTGTCCCCACAATCGTTTATATGTTTCCGCGAATAGGCTTGACAGTGTTCTGAAGCTGAAATTTGAGAGGGTTCTGAGTGGGCAGGTCTCCTGCAGGAATGCTCCAGGGCCATGCCACACACCCCACCCTGACTTGGAATGTTACAGCCTCCCGTCCATGAGTTAAACTATTAATGGTGAAGTTTGTCTTCCACATCCAGTCTTTCGTCACTCATTTTCCCCAATGTCTGGATCACTTTGGACCTGCAGCATGGTCTCCAACCCTGCGAGACCCCACCTGCCTCCCTCCTCACACTCCTGCCTCCTTGTTTCCTTCCCTCTCCCCCACCCCATTAACAAAGAACTCAGAGACCCACACACAGATATCTCCTTTCCACACCCTGATGTTTTATTTCAATCATCACCACGGGTGGACCCTACTGGTGTAAGATTCGGTCTCCACCTGGTTGGCCAGCATTGAGACCTCTGGAGAGTTGTCGGAGAATTTGGCGGTCTCTTGGCGGGATCTGAAGTTACAGGAAGCTCTGGTCAGTACTTGGAGTGGTGGCTTTCTCCAGGGACTCTTGGTCCTTGCATGCCTCACTTAGACTCAGCTTCTTATTAAACTTATGATAATGGCTAGGGTCGCCATGAGTCAGATACGACTGGACGGCACTTGGCTTGGCAATGGCTGAATAATGTGAGCCTTCTGGCTTTCTTATGCAAATATCAGCACAGAGACGTTTGGGGGGAGAACTTTTTCTCACACTCCCAAGGGACTTTTTTTTTCTTTAATCCCTGTGGTTGCCTTTGGTACCTGGAAAGTCAACAGGGTGATCACAGAAAGGCGATGGTTTGGGGTAGGGGGTAGAGAGCTGATGGGAAGGGGCACTTTACGAGAAAAGGTGCTGGGTGAGGAGAGTTTTGTGCCAGGCAAGGACAGGGAAAGAGTTGTGGGTGGATCAGTGGTGAAGAAGAGGGGACAATTGGGTGCAGTCAGCTCAGCATAACCCTTCCACTGGACCTGAGTTGATCTGAGGCCTTTCCCTGTTTCCTGTCTTTGGGGCCTGAGGTTGGTTGTTCAGTAAGTAAGCCGACGCTTGCGGTCTCCCAGTTGTCTTCCAATCTGAAAGCCTTCTAGAGGTTTACCCTAGGCCTCCTGACTGCCACCTATTTTTACCCATCCCCTGAAGTCACACTGTTCATCTTTATTTGTTCAGCAATGTACTGCCCAGCCAATGGCAGCTCAAGAGAGCTGTGACATCACAAAACAGAGCCTGACACCTGTGGCAGGGGGGATAGTGCTCAGGGGTTAAAATGCTCTGGCTGGAGAAAGGAGGCATAATTTTTAAACAGTGTTTTATTGTATTTTTAATGAATGCTAACACAGCTTAACAAGTTAAGTTCCCCTTTAACAATGACTTCAAATACTTACATTTTCTACAGTGTTTAAATATTCTCATTATTACCCTCCTAGACATGTCACTTCTGTAGAATGTTTTCCCAGCCCCTTTACCCTTCAGCCTTTGCTTTAGAGGAACTGTTGATCATTGCGTCACATACAGATGATTTTTTAGAGGTGCACAGTCCTCATAGGTAATATTCTTTATTTTATGAGCTGATCTGTTATTTAGCTAAAAGGTGATCTCGGGGAGTAGTTTTAGATCAAGGCCTATTCAGTATCTCAGGACCATAGTCTCAAGCACTCCTGTAGTATCAACCAGTCCAATAAGTCTGGAATTTTCAATAATTTGAATTTTTTGGAACTTTTTTCCTGGTTCTATCAACATCTATCCATTCTAGTCCCTGATCAGAACATTCATTAGCAGTAGCTGGGTGACATCTATTTCTTCTGGTCTCAGGGTAGATGAGGCCGTGGTTGTGTATAGTGCTAGTCCTGTACACTAGTCTCTTGTATATGTCTATGCTTTTCTTTTTACTCTTGGCTCTGAATGAGAAGAAGTCAGAGTTATATCTTAGATGGCTGGTTTCAACTTTTCAAGACCTGTAAGAGTACCGACCAAACTAGGATATTGAACATAAACTTTATGAACTATATTGTACCAGTTGACCATATTGTCCCATGAGACTATGGCCTAAGTCTTCAAGCCCAGAAAACCAATAGTGCTAGGTGTCTCCTGGTCTAAGAAATAGCTATAACTGTATCCTTGTGTGCTTTCTTATACGTTTGAACACACATGCATGCATACACATGCACAACACACATACAAAACATACATAACAAAACACGGCCTGATCCAACTCCATCCTCACAATGATTGTTATCCCTGTGCCCATTGTCTACCTTGTTGAGAGTCTTCTTGTTTTACAATGACCCTCTGCTTTACCAAGCATGATGTCCTTCTCCAGGGACTGGTCCCTCCTAGTAACATGTGCGAAGTATGAGAGACAGAGTCTCACCATCCTCGCTTCTAAGGACTGTTCTGGCTGTACATCTTTCAAGACAGATTTGTTGTCCTTCTGGAAGTTCACAGTGTTCTGAATATCCCTTGCTGACACCATAATTCAAATGCACTAATTCTTCTTCACTCTGTTTTGTTAGCTACCATCCAACCTCAATTCACGGTAACCTCCATGTTCGTCAGAGCAGAACTTTGTTAATGTAGTTGAAAACGGCTGATCTTTCAGAAGTAGATCACCAGTCCTTCCTTCTAAGGCACCTTTGGGTAGACTCATACTTTACATCTTTCCACTACTAGTCAAGGATGTTAACCATTTACACACTCAGGAATAAAACTTGTTAGGCTAGTATGAAAAATAAATAAAAAATTAATCCCAGGTATAACACTGGAAATAGGGAAATAGAGATGTCATAACATAAAACATGACCACATTATAACAAAAAAGAAGAACTAAATAATATAGTCAGAGGTCTTTCTCATAGAGAGAAAGTTAGGTGATATGAGCAAATAAAAAATGGCTTTATAGTTTTAAAAATAGGACTAAATATTAAGATAACCTCAAAGGAAGCTAACCATCCAACACATCAAAAAAAAAAAAAAAGAAAAACAGAAATGCATAAAGGCACTGTAAATACAAAACCAACAACAATGAAAAAGACGAAAAGAAAATACCTGTATAAAAATGACTCAACACAGAAGATTAAGAGAAACAGAAATTGCTGGCAACACACAAAAAAGGCATCAAAATGACAGCATTAGATTCATATCTATCAATAAATATGCTGCTAATAATAGACAAGAATTATTTTATGCCAACGGAGGTAGAACACACAGTAAAGGAGAAGTCAGCACAACTAGACCAAACCAAAAGCAAAGACATTTTCTAAATACAGCTAAACTCTTCGAGGGGCAGAGTGGCAGGAATACAGGTCTGGGCACCATGGGTTCAGGGGACATCTAGATGAATGGGCATAACAAAGTCCATTAAGGAAATCTTCTGCCTTGCTCTTTGGTGAGTAGTATATGGCATTTTAAAAGCCAGCAGTGGCCATCAAAAAATCAACAATTTTTCTCAACCCACCTGGAGCAAAAGAAAATAAAGAACATCAAAGATGTAAGGAAGGTTTGAGCGCAAAGGATAGAAAGGGTCATATGAACCATACACTGCATCAGCATGAAACCAGAACTAGATGGTGCCTGGCTACCATCAATGACTTTCCTGACAGGAAACACAACACAATCCCTGATGGAGTGGGAGAGAAGTGGGGAGCAGAACCAAAATTTCAGTTCATAAAGACCAGACTTGCTGCTCTGATGGAGATTGTAGGGACCCTGGAAGACATCACCCCAGTCTCTCCATTAGCCCAGAACTAAAACCGTTCCCAAAGACAACTCTTCAGAGAAAGATTAGACTGGACTGTAAGATCAAATGGTACTGGCAAAGAGTGTCTTTCTTGGCACAGGTAGATAGACGAGACTAAATGGGCAACTTCTGTCTAGAGGTGAGATGAGAAGGATGGAACAGAACAGGAGCTGGCCGAATGGATACGGAAAATACTGGGCCAAGAGGAGATGTGTTCTGTCACAGTGTGGGGAGGGCAACCAGGGTCACATGACAATGAATGCATATGTTTTTGCATGAAACTGATTTGAATAGTACTTTCACTTAAAGCACAATAAAAGGAAATAAAAAATAAAAATACATGTCATCTGTTATTATTATCGCACTAGCTTTTTGTCTGTGTGCTTCTTATTTCCAGCTTTCTTTGATTAGCTTCTTGCTATAAGCTTCCTAGAACCCTTTTGGGAAAGAGTCAGAGAACAAATCAATAAATGAACTACTAAAGTATAACATTTAGAGGATAGACAATCTAACAGATACACTCCTTGCAAATTCAACTCTCTAATTTGTTGATAGCTCTCCAAAAATTCAATGCCCATATCCTCTACCCCAGCGACCTCACTTCTCATGACTGACCCCAGGAATACCTGCGGGTGTGAGCCACAGTGATGGACAAGGAATGTACTGTAGCATTGCTTGAGAAAGAAAATGATGGAAATGATGAAAATGATCTACATTTCTATGCTAGGAATATTGGCTAAATGAATTTATAGTGTGGCCATAAAGCAGAATATATTCAGCCTACTAAAAAATGGGGCTAAGTTTTATGCATTGACATGGAAAGACGGTCAAGACAAGCTGTTTATGAGGAGAAAACTGGAAGAACGTTGCATAGAATATGGCTTTGTTTGTGCTTCCAAACACACACATGTGCACACTCTGCAGTCATGACCCACATTCAGCCATTGAGAAAATGGAGAATCCAAAGCCTAAGATCAGGCAGCTAAGAGTGGCTACCTGTGATGTATCTGGTGTACTCCCCTCCTCACTCTCATCAACAGTACTTGCACAGAGGGACAGCAGAGATCAGAAAACAGTTCTAAGGAGTGATGTTGCTAACAGGCAAGAGAAACTAAAGAAGCCCAAAACACTGACATTGAGTAGAGCCTGGAAGCTGAACTGCCCACTTTTCTGGGCAGTTCTGATGTTTTGCTCAACCTCTCCCTTTCTGAACTCAGTGGCAGGAGTAACATGTTCTGAAAAGTTGCCATTCTCCTGAACCACATGGAAACTCCATGGAAATCCAAGGGGGAAAACCTGAGAGAGATCTTTGGATGAGGAGTTACAGACAAAAGATGAGTTCCATGGACCAGTGCTGACCAGCTCACTCCGTTCCCCAAGTGTTTCCTGCTCTTCCCTTTATCCTTGAGCCTCTAAAACCAAGATCAAGCCTGTTTTCTTGAGGCAATTCAAACTCATGGTGACTCCATGTGCTACAGAGTAGAACTGCTTCGTAGGGCTGTTTTGGTTGTAACCTCTGAGGCAGAAGATCACCAGGCCTTTCTTCTCCCTTGGCACTCTGTCCAAATTGCCAATCTTAAGGTTAAGTGGCCATTCACAAACCACAGGCACCACCCAGGGACACCTTTAGCCTTTACATCAGCCAAATCAATGCATAAAACTCCTTTGATCTGATTTTCCTTGAAAACACTGTTGCTTCTAAATCCATGACAATTCTAAATGACTCAAATGAAGTCAAAAGAACGTGAGGTGTTTTCAAGACAACACGCATACCAGAGGGCGATCTATTCATATTGTCTTGATCTGAGCACATCCTCTATGTAGGAACTTCCATGTTGCCACAAGGTCTTGGTTTTCAGAGGTTTGAAGGACTTGTGTAACTTTTCCTTTCAAGATGGATCACCCACATGACTGGCAAATCATACCAGCCGTTGGCTGGAAGCTTAGCAAAGCTGTAGGCTGTGGGCTCAGTTCCTCTCCATGCCAGTGTTTCCCTCTGCTGCCTGAGCTTTCTAAGCCTATGGTGGCTGGGTGCCAATGGTACCAGAAGAAAGCTGTAGCATCCTATCTAACCTAGCTTCAGACATCACAGGGTCACTCCCACTATAGACAGAAGCCCATACTCAAACGAGCATATGGACGAGAACGACTGTATCTTATGGGAATTTTATGGTTCTACGCATCTATAGGATGTCATCCTGCTGACCTGTTTCTGGAGGAAGGGGAGTGAGTAGAGAGGAGGGGATAGGAGACTGTTCGGAGGATAGGACATGTATGGAGCAGAGAGGAAGGATAGGTGGTCACCGGGCTGGAAAAGCAGTGGGAGCTGCATGTAGGTGAGCATGGGAATTTACATGGGAATTTACATTTTAATATAGTCGTAATAAAAAAAAATCAAAAAAAAGAAGAGCATGTGGACACCCACCAGCACTATCTCTTAGTGGGAAAACTGGTGGGTGTTCTCTTATTGTAGGAAGGACACTGGGACTGAAAATACATTCATGGTCATCTACAGACAACACGATTGATGATGGAGGAAATTTCTCTGTAATTTTTTTGCTCATCTTTTTCTTTTTCAACTTTTCCTTATTGCTTTACTTTAACTGTCATTTTTGTAAACAGCTATAGCAGACTGATTACAATATGGGCCGAATTCTTCACCCCTCTCTGTATTCACACTCTATATCATGTGGCTTTACCTCTCCTCCCGTAGCATCTGTTTCCTACCCTTTGAGTCTTTATTGGCCTTGTTGCTCACTTTGACGAATGGGACCAAAACGACGATGTGCTGGTAACAGAGGCATAGGCCTCAAGAGGCCTTGCATGTATCCGATGACTGTCTTGAACCCCCTACCTCTGCCATGACAAGACGTCCTGCTAGTCTTTTGGAAAATTTAAGTCCACAAGGACCAAAGTTCAGGTATTGCAGTCAATGGTGTCCTGGACCAGCCTACAACTAGCTAACCTCCAAAAATATGATCAAGCCCAGTCAAGATGAAAAAAGATGCTGACTCAACCCCAAACTGACTATACACACATGATTGAGTCCAGCCAAGGTCAGGAAACGAAGACTTCTATTCCCTGGGTGTTCCCGTTAGCTCTGCTCTGCCCAATTCTTTTTACTGAAGAACTACAGCCACTCTCTAGTTCAAAAAGATCAGCTGAGTGGACTGTTTGCTGGTTTTCATGATGTATTAGACAGATGTGAGCTTCAGATTCCTTAGAGGGGCTGCCAGGTAAAGAATCATGTGGTTCAAGTTTACTCTCAGGTCCCACATACATGACGGGTGTGACGCATGGAAATCTGGTATCAAGAAACAGTCATCTTTCAGCAATTCTGGCTGAAATCTCACATGGTATATTGTTTCCTCTGCCTTGTCACCAGACCTCCAATTTAACCCCCAAATCCTTCTGAGTTCGTGAGAACCTCAATAATACGTCTTCCCTGGCTTATCCTTGTACTTCATACCAGCGATTATGGAGACACACGGTGAGAAAATGCTGCATTTGTCCCACTCATTGTAAGGGCTGCCACTCATCATGTATAGTAAGATGTTTTTCCAACCTGAAGAAAGATAAATACATCCATTTTGCTGCCTAACTGAAGAAGAAAATAAAACGCTTCCTCCTGGACCCTATACACATGGTAGGTGGGAATGCCAGATTCATTATCACCCCACATCCAAGAGGGTATCATCCCACACCTGTTCCTTCCTAGTCTCCCCTCCTTCACATCAGCCCACCCCAGAAACTCTCTGCTGCATCATGGCCAACCCCACTCAGGTCCTGACATATGGATTGTAGCTCTCCATCTCAAGCTTCGTGCCAAGATTGCACGTTGGGACCTGGGGAGTGTCTCTCTGCTTCTCTTCAATAAAATGAATATGCAGGGCAGAGGAGGAATGAGGAAGGCCAGCCCCGAGACGACACCGAACCTCATTCAATGTCAAATGCCCTACACTTGTGTTAGAATGCTAAGCATGTTAAAGCTGCAAGTGAATTGGGATGGAGTCCAACTGGTGATGTCATGTGAGAACATCTTCACGGACCAAGGCTGCTGCTCAACTCCAGGCCAGCTGGAGACCTCAGGACCTGTGGAGGCTTCCACTGGGAGAAGGTAGTAGACAAAACAAACATGAATTTTGGAGGTGTAACTTCTCTCAAGAAGCCAGATGGCCAGGAACATAGCCACCTCTCACTGTCCATGAAGTATATCCAGGAAGGACGGGAGAGTAGACATGCATGGCATGAACTGTTAGGCACTTGATTGCTAGCTGAAAGGTTTGTGGTTAGTCTCCACCCAGAGGAACCTGGGTTGCCAGGCCTGGAGATCTCCTTCCAAGAGGTCACAGCCTTGAAGGCCCTGTGGAACAGTGCTACTTTGTAATGCATGGGGTCACTGTGAGTCAGTCAACTCCATGAAACTCACCACCACAACAAGTATCCACTACCACCATCACCCCATTTAGCATTCTAATCTCTGGGGGAAAGTCCCCACTGGGCCCAACCTTGTCAGGGAGTAAATATCAAGCACATTTCTCACTTCCTGCCCCTGCTCAAACACCCATGCCACCAAGGGTCCACAAGTGGCTGTATTCCTGGCCATCTGGCTTCTTGAGAGAAATCACAGCTCCAGAACTCATATTTTCTTTGTTTTCAGGGTTCAGTCGATCTGATCCTGGTTCTCACAACTGAATCTTGGGAGGGATCAAAGGAAGGGGCCATTCTGTCCCACTGACAAGCTCCAGACACCTGACTCCAAGACTCCCACATTCATGCCCATGCCCAAGCCTGGATCTGTAACTGCCTGCAGATTCTGAGAACTCCCCACACCTCCTGACAAACTCCTCTCCTTCTTCAGGAACAAGACTAGTCGCTGTTGGGCACAGCCAAGAATCCTGTTTGCTACACAAGCTGAAGGTAGTTTCCTTGTGTTTGCTTTTCAGTGCCAACATCCAGAGGCTATTTCACAAGTGGAGGTGGGTAAAATTCTATAAAACGGAAGCAAAGATCATGTACACTAACAGATGCTTGAGGAAAGATGCAGAGTAAGATGTGGAGTGAGGAAAGATTTAACAATGTTCTACCCTTCCCACCTCAAGACTTTTGCAAATTCTTTCCCTTGACATTCCTATGTGGCTGACACCTACTCCGTGTTCCCGTGTGGTGCCAACAGCAAAAGAGTAGACATTAGATGAATGCTGATGGTTCAAACCCATACACAGGCACTTTGGAAGACAGGTCTCCATATCTGCCTCCATAAGGTCACAGCATTGAAAATACCGCACAGCACAGTTGTACTCTGCCATGCAAGACGATGCCATGAGTCAGGTTTGAGTCAGCAACAGCCAATAACACTGACTCCTCGTCCTGGGCTCAGCTTAAATGTCACTTCTTCCACAGCTACCATAAAATGTTATCATGTGTTTGGGTGTTGTTTATCTGCTTAAACCTATGTGCCCCACTGACCAAAAACCACAAACCCATTGCCAGAAGTTGCATGAGGACACGCATCCTACTTGTGGAAGATTCTAGGGCAAGGGAATGAGACTTCCCATCTTGATGGGAGTGTAACAGCTTCTAGATGAACCCACAGGATGGAGACATGTTCAGTCTATGTTTGCGAAACACAAACTGCCAACAGTGAACCATATCCTGCCTTACCTCAACAGGCTGTCCTAAGTTACAAGCACACCTCATGAAAAATAGCCTCTGGCCCTTGCAACTGGCCATTCAAGGTTCAACAATTGGTCTCCTCCATTTACCTGAAGCAGTACAGGAAGGAGAGTCAGGAACAGGAGGCGGAGATGGAATGTGTGGCTAATTGTCTCCATGAACAACTGCCTCCTTTGCCACGAGAGCAGGAAAAATGAATGGTCCCCAGCAACTATTACTGAGCACCTGGATCAAGGATTCTGTGGAATAATCTAGATAGAATGAAAGAAAATGCAGAACAGAATTTGAAGTGCTCATAGAATCTAGGCTTTCTGGAGCCATGGAGACAGAAAAAACCCCAGCAGTTGAACCTGGAGGCAGAAAACCCCAAGGGGAGGATGCTTAAAATCAGACGCTAGGGAAGTATGGTTTCAGATCACTCCCAAAGTGCAGGGAAAGACAGGATTTCCACATTCTACAAGCCCCAGGTGGTAACACTAGGGTGGGGCCCTTGGAGGCACTACTATAGATTCAATAAACTATAGGCAATGAATGGCCCACGTTGGTCCTGATAATTGAACTCTTGTCTAATGACAAAAGAACTAAGCAAAAGGCTGGGGAAGACAGGGAAATAATTTTTTTTTAATTGTGGTTAAGTGAAAGTATACAATCCAAATGAATTTTGCAAGTTTGCCTGTCTCCAGCTCTTCTGCAGTCCCTGCCCCATGACAGCATACTCTCCCTTTACATTTTATACTTACTGTACCCTCTTAACAAGCTCCTGCCCCCTCCTCTCTAACCTTGTCTCTCCCATCTAGGAAAAGACCAGTAGGACAGCCTCCTATAAATGCATAGAACCACAAAGTACACCTGCCACATGCTCACGTTGTGTCTCCGAGTCTAGTCCCTTTTTGTCTGAAGAGTTGACCTCTGTAGTGTTTTCTAGACAGAGACAGCAGCAGGACTAGGGGCCGTGCTCCTAGGGTATTCCCCGGGCTGTCAGACCATCAGTTGTTGTCTTTTAGTAGAGTTCTTGAGCTGCACCCCTCTTTTTCTCATGTTGCCACAGGGACTCAACATTGTGTGCCCCATCACAGGAGAGAATTCTAAGTTGGCCCCCAATATTGCCATCCTCTGCTATGTATGCCCTGTAAATCCCTTCCCCTAGAGTTTGGGTGGATCTTCCCTAATCAGTTAAGTCCTTGTAGAAGAAGTTCTAAAGTTCAGACATAGGAGAAAGCAGAGAGATTTGAAGCTACAGCAGGCGCTCTCCTGTTTGGCCTTGAGGGAGCAAACCACCATGTTACAAAGCGGGGCACATGCCAGAGAAGGGCAGCTGCTTCTAGTAGCTGAGAACAACCCTTGCTTGGCAGGCATCAGGAAAACAGGGATCAAACAGTACTGAAACTGTGCCTAGTCTCCTGACCCATGTAAAAGGAGAGATAATATTCTCATTTTGTCATTATTCACTGAGTTTGTGGAAACAAATTACACAGCAATAGAAAATGAACACAGTGTCCTACAGGACACATCATCAACTGAGGGAGAAAACCAGAGCGGGATCTATTTGGAGCCATGTGCAGTGAATCACAGAACGGCGTGCTGGAGCCCACGGTGGGAGTATGTTCACCCTCTCTCCCCCCTACCTTCCACAACACTTCTTTACAAACAGTATCTCAGGCCACTCTCTCAAACTAACCATTAGCTTAACAGGCTAGACTGTGCCACCATGTCAACATAGTAGGAAAGCAAAAGCCCCTTGAAGGCTTACATGTTTGAGATGGCTTTCCTTACCCCCCGCCTATAATGTCCTCAACCCATTCTGAACTATGACTATACTGTGTGCTTTCAACCAAGAGGGTGTGTATTCTCCAATCAGTGGGTGAAGAGCCTTGGAGTTGATCATTCAAGGGCCTGGGGGGAGATATGGTGGCTACTACCTCTTCCTTGAAACTGCTCAGCTAGTTCTATAAGTATCTGATGTTAGAATAACAACTCATTAAGCAGTCTGGTCTCCCCACTGAAAAGAAAATACCAGAAAGGATCCCCAATCACCTTACTTAGTATCAAAATGAGCTAAACTCTAGAGAGGGGTCTGTGATCATAACCTGTTCACTCTTCCCTGTATGAGATTCGCAGCAGGGCAAGGGGGGCTCAGACATAGCTTGAAATGCAGTCCTTGCACATTCTATCAAAGAGGCATCTGCCCCTTGGATCACACAATGAGCTCCTATGGCCCCTTTCCATGAGCCCACCAGTAGTCAGGTTGGCACTGATGTGAACAGTCATTCCACTGGCTGGCAGAGTTCATTTGGGGTGGTAGGTGTTTGATATCAAGTTTCTCTCAGAATCCAACTTATCCCTTGTTGTTGAGTCAATTCTGACTCATGGTGACTTCATATGTTACAGAGTAGAACTGTGTTCTGTAGGATTTTCAAGTCTGAGAAGATTGCAAACATATAGACAGGCCTATCTTCAGAGGCACCTCTGCATGAGTTTGAACCATGGATTCCTGCAGTTAGAAGGAAATGCTTAACCATTTGTGCCACCCAGAGGCCAGGATCCAACTACCTCCATGCAAAAAATCAGGGCTCTCTGAGGTAGGAAGCATGACTGACATTTTAGCAACAGAAGCCAAGAACAGCAGCAGTCTTCAGGACCCCCACTTTAAAAAAACAAGAAAAGAAAAAAACAGTTGTTGTCAAGTCAATTGCAACTCATGGCTGCCCCATGTGTTCCAGACTAGAATTCTGCTTGATACGGGTTTCAAAACTGTAATCTTTCAGAAGCAGATCACCAGGACTTTCATTTGAGGAGCCTCTGGAGGTGTTTGAACCTACAACCTCACATTTAGTAGTTGAGAGCTTCAGCATTTGCACCATCCAGGAGAATCCCCAAGGATGCACCACTTAGCCCTAGTATTGGCATTTGCTGACGAGAATCCTCCCAGTGACCGGGGTAGAAGACAACAATGTTGATGGTGCTCTATCCTGCCAAACAACCTTTGTGGCACAGTGGTTAATCACTTGGTTGCTAACCAAAAGTGGTTTGAACCCACCAACTTTTCCACAGAGAAAGATCTGACAAGAAGCTTCTATACAGATTACAGCTTTAGAAATCCTAGGGGGACGTTCTGCCCTGACCTACAGTGTCACTATGAATTCCAGTCGACTCAGTAGCAACAGGTTTCACTTTTCACTCCTCCTGGCTTGGAGATCCCTGGGTGGATATCTGTCCAAAGCAGAAACAAATGCGTGGCTTGGGCAGCACAATGTTTCAAATGATATCTGCAAAAACTTCTGCAAAGGAAATCCTCAAAGTGCTCCTTAATGTCAGTAGGAAGTTATGCCAGGGAGATCAGGTGACTGCTATATATTCCATAACCCCCACCTATGTATGTTTGACCACTTGGATCATACAGCAGGTTTCTGGGGGGACTTCCAAGCAAGCTCTGGGGGACTCTCTCATCAGACGCCTGCTCTAGACTAATTGCCACTCAAGACTTTCTTTCCACTCTAAGGAGGGGGTGGTGAAAAAGGAGAGCTTACCACCCTCCACTTGCCTTCTGCACGGACGCCCATCTCAGGAATACCTCTGAACAGCTAGATCATCTTCCAGCCTCCTAGAGAATGGAGGAAGTTTCAAAAGAATGGTGTGTCTTGACTGAAAGACTGTTCAAAATTTCTGGGAAGAAACATCCCACTACTAGGAGAAAAGAACAGAAATGATCCACTCCTTATCTCAGAAAACAGTTGCAACAGCCACACCAGCTGAAAGTTCTCCGCCTTCTCTTCTTCTTTCTTCTTTACACCTTTTCTGATTCCAAAACCTCCATTTAAAAGATCTCTGGTGTCTCCTCCATCTCTACTTTTCCCTCCTTCTCATTGGCCCTTCCCCCCAAATAGACCTGTAGAAACACAGAAAGATCGAAAGTGACTCTACCCTTAACACTCTAGATGCTTAAAACCAAACCAAACCCATTGCCATCTAGTTCATTCCAACTGACAAAGACCCTACAGGACACAGTAGAACTGCCCCATAGCATTTCCAAGCCTGCAACCTTACAGAAGCAGACTGCCACAACCATCTCACAGAGCGGCGGGTTGATTGGAACCGCTGATCTTTCAGTGAGTGGCTGAGTACTTGAACCACTGCATCATCAAGGCTTCTCAGGTGGGGTTCGAATGGTGAAGAATTTTGCCTAAATGTTCTTTCTTGACTCACTCTAGTGGTCTCAAAAGCTAGCTGAGAGGGAATTAGATTCTGTTTGGGCAATTCTCACCTTCATGATTAAAAGCTCTCCTCTTCCATAGGTCTAAGCCATCACTTCAGGCTGAGCCAGACCCTGCATGTGAGTGGAGTAAGTACAATTAAAATACTACACAAATAATAAAATTAAGGAGATCTTACTTTGTGCCTGGCAGGAACTGTAAAAAATGATTTTACACGAATTAATTTCTTGTTAATCTCAATGAAATCAGGTAATCTGGGAAAGATCACACAAGGAATAGAGCTAGGATGGCACCAGAACATAAATAAATGAACACAAGAAATTCAGGGTGGAAGAGTGTGCTATCATAGTGTGCGGAGACCAGTTAGTTACATGACAGCGCGTGTGCAAGGTTTTGTGTGACTAATTTGCATTGTAAGCTTTCTTGTAAAACACAAAAAATATTACAAAAGAAACAACAACTTTGGTAAGCCTGTTGATTTACATGTCTCCTGAAAACATGGTCCTCACACATCTGCCCCTGCTACTCTCTTCCTGAAAGAGTTTGGTTGTATTTAAGAAACTTCTCCGGTTTTGTTTAGTCCTAGCAAGCTGACTTCTCTACTGTGTGTTGTCCCTCCCTTCAACTAAAACAGTTCTTGTCTACTATCTAATTAGTGAGTACCTCTCTCGCTCTCTCCCTCCACACCCACTTAAACATCAAATAATATATTCCTCTGGGTTTAAATCTTTTATTAGTTTCTTGTAACAGTCATCTCTTCTAATATTAGGCCTTTTACAACTGACTAATTCCAGTCAGCATAATGCCTTCCAGATTCCTCCATGTTATGAGACGTTTCCCCAAATTCATTTTTGCTCTTTATCAGTGCATTGTATTCCACTGTGCGAAGATAACATAGTCGGCTTCTCCATTCATTATTTGATGGGGACCTTGATGAAGTCCATTTTTTCTGTGTTGGACAGTGCTGCAATCAACACTGGTGTGCCTGAATCTATTCATGTGTTATCCCTTATTCTCTAGTAGATAGTCCAACAGGTGTGATTGTTGGATTGAATGGTATAGCTATTACTAGCTTTTTAAGAAAGGGCCCAGTCACTTTCCAATGTGATTGTAACTTTTTACATTCCCTACAGCAGGGTATAAGTATATTACGTTCACCATAGCGTCTCCATCATTTGTGGTTTTGTGTTTTGGGGATTAATGCCATCCTCCTTGGGGTGAGATGGTACCTAATTGTAGTTTTGATTCACATTTCTCTAACAGCTATTGATCAGGAGCATTTCCTCAGGTATCTGTTAGCCAAAAGCCAAATGCCGTCGAGTCAGATCCGACTCATGGCGACCCTAGGCTGTCTGGATATTTTCTTGGGTGAAGTGTCTGTTCATATCCTTTCCTCATTTTTTAGTTGGATTATGTATATTTCTGTTGTTGAGGTTTTGCAGTCTCTGAGAGATCTGGGAGGTTAGACTCTGATTGGATTTATCCTGGCCAAATCATTTTCCCAGTCTTCAGGTTGAATTCTCACTCTTTGGGTGAAGTCTCTGGATGAGCATAAGTGTTTGACCTTTAGGAGCTTCCTGCAATCTAGTTTCTCTCCTACTGTCTGATCATTGTTAGTAATGTTTTGTATTTTGTTTATGCCGTGTGTTATGGCTTGCAATGTTGTCTCTATTTTTCTCTTCCATGATCTTTACAGTGTTCAATTTGATATGCAGTTCTTTGATACATTTTGAGTGTTGCTGTGCATGGTGTGAGATGTGGGTCCTGTCTCACTTTTTGGTAGGTGGATATCCAGTCTCATTAACAAATGGTGTTTGCATAACTGCAAAGAAAGAAAGAAACAAGAGCCCTACGTGACACCATGCTCAGAAAGTAATTCATAATGGATCAAAGAACTAAATATCAAATCTAAACCAACAAAAATCATGGAAGAAAAGATAGGGAAAATGCTGGAAGCCCTAATACAGGGCATAAACAGATTACAGAATATTATTTACAATGCACAAATACCAGAACAGAAAATATGCAACTAGAAAGTGATAAAAATTAAACATTTATGTTCATCCAAAGATTTTAGCAGAAGAGTGAAAAGAATATCTACAGACCAGAGAAAAATAATTTGACTACTACGGATCTGATCAGTGCCTACTCTCCATAATCTAAAATGTACAACAAACTCTCAATAAGAAAAACACAAATAACCAAATTTTTAAAAAATGAGCAAAAAATATGAAGATGCACTTCACCAGAGAAGACATCCAGGTAACTAAGAGATGAATGAGGAAAAGCACATGATCATTAGCCAATAGAGAGCTCCAAATGAAAAGTACAAAGAGATACCATCTCACCCCAATGAGGCTGTCATTAATCCAAAAAAAAAAAAAAACAAAATAATAGATGTTGCAGAGGTTGTGGAGAGACTGGAACCCTTTCACACTGCTAGAAGGAATGTAAAATGGTACGACCACTTTGGAAATCAATTTGGAGTTTCCCTAAGAAGTTCAAATTGGAGGACAGAGTCAAGATGGCAGACTAGACACACGTCTCCTTAATTGTCTCTGAATACTAAGGCCCGGATTAAAAACTGAACAGAGTTTTCAGGACACCCAGTGGGCCCCAGGACACAGCATAAGGCTGTCAGTTTCGACTACATGCCCTACACAGTAAACTTCCTCTCTCTCACTGCCTCCCATTTGCACAGACTGAAGGTATTGATGCTTTTAATTGTTTTTCTTTTAGTTGGCCAGTAGGCGAGGGATGGGCATTAGCCAACACATAGGCTGAACCAAAGTGCTGAAGTGTTCAGTATGTACTGCAGCAGTGAGACAGTGTGTGGAAAAGCCACATTTTGACAGCCTGGCAGCAGACGGAGGGCAACACAACCCCTCTACCCTCTCTTTGATCATCCATAATTTGGGCTGTTTCAAGGTGGAAGAGGGGGATGTCATGGATTGAACTGTGTCCTTCGAAACATGTGTGTAGCCACGTGGCTGATCACCACCTATTAATTATAGACACATATATATGGAGGAAAAAACGTCTCTGTTACAGATGCATACAAATGTAGCGTATGTAACAGCATCTGGTGGAGAGAGAAACAGCTCATTTAGGATAGGATAGAGAAAGAGAGGGATACACAGTGGGCTTCAACTGTACTTGTAAGCTTATTGTTTCCTAAACTGGATGGTGGGTACATGGATGTTTCCAGGATTATTCCCTGTAACTTGGTATAGTTCTGAAATATTTCCTAAAAAGAAATGAGACAAATAGAGTAAAGGGAGACAATGGATTCTGGAAATTTGTTTCAGGGGAGAAGAAAAAATTGAAGTAGCTGAACAGGAAAGGGCCCAGGTTTTGAGCTACACAGTCTTATGGCCACATTTAGTTAAGTCTTCCAAGGTGCTCTCTCAGTAGTACTTGTATTTTCTTCTCTTATTCTGTGGTAGCACATTTCACATTCTACCTTGTTGTAACTGAGGTGAAATTCACATAGCAAAGCTAACCACTTTAAAGTGAATAATTCAGTGGCATTTACGACGTTCACAATATTGTTCCACCACTACATTCAACAACTTCTAAAACATTGTCATCATCTTGAAATAAAACCTGTTATTCATTAAAAAGTAACTCTGTCTTTTCTCTCCTCACCTTAACCCACGGCAACCACTAATCTACTTTCCATCTCTGTGGATTTGCTATTCCGCGTATTTCATGTAAACGGAATCTCATATGCACTATGTGACCTTTTGTGTCCACCTTATTTTAATTAGCATATTTTAGTTAGCAGCTACTTTTTACCGTGTATCAGTACTTCACTCCTTTTTATGCCTGAATAAATTCCATTAGGTGTAGATACGTGGAAACATGGTGTCACAGTAGTTAATGCATTTGGCTGCAAACTGAGAGGTTGGTGGTTCTAACGTAACAGCTTCTTCGTGGAAGAAGGATGCAGTAATCTACTTCGATAAAGATTATATAGATTTGGAACCCTATGCAGCTCATCAAGGATGGTGTCCCCCCAAATATATGTTAACTTGGCCAGACCTCAATTTCCAGTATTGTGTGGTTGACCTGTATTTTGTGACTGTAATTTTCCTATATGTTGTAAATCCTGATCTCTGCCTGTGTTTAATAGGGCAAGATTGGATTATGTTAGAGAGCATTAGAGTGTGATATAACACTCTTGCTCAGGTCACATCCCTGATCCAATATAAAGGGAGTTTCCCTGAGGTGTATTCTGCACCACCTTTTATCTTACAAGAGCTGAAAGGAAAGGGAAGTGAGCAGAGAGTAGAGAAAACCTCATCCTACCAAGAAACCAGTGCCAGGGAACTAGCGAGTCCTTTGGACCCGGCTTCCCTCCTCTGAGAATCTGCTTGACCAAGGGAAAATTGAGGACAAGCACCTTCCCCTGGAGCAAACAGACAGAAAAGGCCCTCTCCTAGTACTGACACCCTGAATTAGAACTTCTAGCCTCCTAGACTGTGAGAGAATCAGTTTCTCTTTGTTAAAGCCATCTACCAGTGGTACCGCAGGTCATTATGGAGGTACATTTGTTACAGAAGGAGACATCACTTATTTAGTGGTTCATCAGTTGATTTAAACCTTTCAAATTCTTAGGCATCTGACATGTCAGCTCCCAAATCAACTCCTGGCCTGAACCCTGGAAGTGTTAGAATGGAATAAGTGGCCAGGTTATATTTCAGGTCTATCACACCCTCCCCTTCCTCCCTCTGTGGCACATTTTGTTGCCTGAGCCCAATGCAGTGGCTGGCTTCTGAAAATGTCTGGTTCTGGTGGCTCACGTTGCTCTAGGGCTTGGACCTAGTTCCTGGGCCTGATTGGAGTACAATCATCAGTCATCTTGTCCGCACTACTCACACCCAACTAAACCCATCCTTTATCACTGCTCCCAGATATTTACACACATGGAAAGTTCTTCTTCAACAGCCTCCTCAACATAAGCACACTCACCAGGAGGCCAGCAGCTTGATCAGGCACCTGTGTTTGGAGGACAGCTGGGTTCATACAAGCCCTCTGAGGAACATTCTCCTTCCCTGAGTTAGCCTTAGTCTATTGGATTTCCTTCCCATTGTCAGACTGAGACAGGCCACAGAACAGACTTTATTGCGTTTATTCGCTCTGCATACAGCCACAAATTACAGAAAATACAAAGAAGCTGAAAACCAGTCAAAATGTACCTCTAGGCAGTAAAACAAAATCTAACCTCCTCATTTTAAAACTGTTCTCTTCACCATCTTTGGGGAAAATGTTGTTCATAGGGAGTTCCCAGAGTGAGAACAACCTAGCAGTGGTCCAGGGGCAAGGAGGTGTAACAGCTACTCAACCCGGACTCCCCGGTTGCAGGACATCTACAAACAGTTATCTATGGGAATGCAAAGAAATAACAATCAATCAACAGAAATCTTGCATTATCAAAAAGGTGTAGATAAAATATCAGAAAAAGAGACATTACATAAAGAAAATGTAACGCCCAGCCTGGGTTTCATATTGCCACCTTATACCATCACCAGGAAAACCAAGCATCAGGGCTTTCAGTTAATTCCCCTACCTAACTGCCTGTCTGGGTTTCTGCACGGGACACTCAAACTTCCAATGCACAGGTAGGTATCCAGGCCTGCTTTCGGTTTAAGCAAAGTAGGTCCAAGGTAACAGAGGCAGAGACACTGACAGCTCATTCCTGGGTCTCCTCAGAAAGGGAATTAGGCAGCAAAAGAAAGGTCTCTCAGAGTTTGGTATGTCAAGGGGTGGAAGCAAGGGGGAATAGATGGACAGGTAGAGTTCAACAACTTCTGATAAACCTGGATGAACATCTTGGCTAGTCTGCCCCGTGCAGATCCTACCAAGTAACAAACTGACTCTGTGGGAAAGGTGATGTGTCTTCACCACTCTGCCTGTGAGTAGCTCCTGATGCTGGTGCTGCAAAAGAAACAACTTCAGGGGAAGGTGAGAAGGGAGGAGTCAAAACTTGCTGACCTCCTCACAGCTGACCATCACTCTCCTCCTCACTCTTCTCCCACTCTCCCTTTTATGGCTTTCCTCTTGCTGAGGCTGGGGTGTGTGGTTTCCTAGGGAGGTGGGGGCTGTGCCTCCTAGTAAGTTTTGAGGTGTGTGAGTCTAAGAATGATAGCGGGTGAGCCTGATGTAATCACTTGAGGCTTCCAGTTGTCAGAAAGCCAGTTGCTCTGTGGCTTTGGGATTACAGAATTGCTTTTGGCTAAAACCTAGGGAAGAAGAGGATACTGAGGAGAAGGGTCTAGAAGCACGGGTACAAGGAATTCTCCAACATGAGGCTGGGATCAAAGGGGAGGGGAGCTCTCCAGGAGCCCCACATTTTTAAATGATGGTGAGCTTGCCATCTGCTTGAGATTGCAAGTACAGATTTTAACATCTATACAATGTTGAATTTTGAAACTGTCTTAAGTTCTTAAACGGCAAGATGTGTATGATGGGCAGTATATTACTGAGCAAGTGGAGAAGATCTCAGCAGCACTGGGGCAAAAGGCCCAACATTGATGGACTAATAATCTGGAGAAATTCCATTCTAGGAATGTCTCACTGCTGTCAGGCCTGGGACAGGTTGGCCTGGGGCATGAGCAAAGAGAGAGCTCTGATGAGTGCTTTGTGTGTCACCAGCACCCGAGTTGCAGTCATTACCCATCTCCCTAGGGATACAGGGTCAGTGTTTCCAAAAGTAGTGCACGAACTGGGAGACTGACACTGCAAAATTTTCTTGGAGACCCATAATTACCCCTCCCACTACCTATTCTAGGAACCTTTATGAGACTTGGAGCAGCATCCAAAGAACTGAAACACTTGATTGGGCATTCCCAAAACTCCAGTGCTGTTGTCACGTCTGACTCATAGTGACCCTAGAAGTCAATGTACAACTGCCCCCATAGAGTTTCCAAGGAGAACCTGGTGGATTTGAACTGCTGACCTTTTGGTTAGCAGACATAGCACTTAACCCACTTCACCACCAGGGTTTCCTGAATTGACAGAGGAAGCTTAATATCCCTTCCTAGGGCCAAATAATCTCGATTTTTTCCAATAGAAACACTCTATTAGGTTAAGGGAAATGACAGCATCTCAGTTGCTCTCACAAAATGTTCTTGGTTTCTCCATTCAATAGCACATTGTTGAATCTTAAAAATTTTACAATGCTACAGCAGTGCAAAGATATTCCACAGTTTTAGAGAGGAAGTGCTGAGTTTCCTGATGCTGACAGTGACTGTACTGAAGGTTAGGTATTCAAGGCTTTTTTGGTCGTTCAAATAATTAAAAGTGTTAATTTACATTTCTAAGGCTGGTTTCTAAATTAAAAATCATCACAGACAAGAAATGACCACATGAAATTAATATAGTTATTAAAAATTATTATTTAAGATTTTGGTGCCCAACCATGAGCTATTTCTTACATAACTCTCTCATGTGGCTCCATGCCTTGGCTTTCTCCTTGGCCAGGGAGAACCAAACTGGTTCACTGGCTTCAACGGGCTCTTGGAGCACTACTGGAAGAGTTGCAGACTCTTGTTCCACGGCCGGCACTCGAACCATCTTCTGCTTTTCAACTGGAACTGCCAAAAATAACACACAAGCAGAAAGAAGCCCCAGTGATATCGGGGTAGATGGCTTATAGGATGCAATCACATTTTTCCATCTTTCAGGTTTCCTCTGATCCCACCGCTCTAAATGCTTTCTAACTCCTACTGCCTTCAGTGCCAGGCTTCTAGAAGCATCAGCAATATGCAAAGCAGTTTCAGCATATCAGTGGAAGTGCCTATGGCCATAGGAAGGAGCCCCTGTGGCACACTGGTGAGGCATGCAGCTGCTAACTGAAAGTTCAACAGTTGAAACCCAGTGGCTCTGTGTAAAGAAGACCTGGCCATCCACTTCTGTAAAGATGAAGGCCTAGGAAACCCTATGGAACACTTCTACTCTGTACTACACGGCCACCAGAAGTTGCAATAGACTCAGTGTCACACAAAAACATGGCCACAGGATCTTGTAAGGCCAGTCTCTTGGATATCATTATTGGACTGTCATATTTTACAATTTTGAAAGAAGACAAGAAAGGAAAGATGTTGTATGCTATATGCTTTGTTTCTGAAATTTCAAATAAGGTAATGTTATCTGTATTTGTCCAATCTGCAACATTCTGTGAAATGACTGATGACTCAGTGGATCCACACAATGAAAATCTATGCTAAAGAACACTGTACCATCTACCCTAGCCAAGAAGACTACCAACTTGCTACCCCAGTTCTACTCTCTCCTCCATCATACCTTGTGACTGATTGACTCAGTAGTTCTCAACTGTGGCTACATACTGGAATCACCTAGGCACACACACAAAAAAAATACCAGTGCAAGGGCCATTTCTGAAATCAACTGAATTAGAATCCCTAGGGAGGGAGTCGGGGCCATTTTTAAGCGTTACAAAGCTCTCCAGGTGATTCCAATGCACAGCAAGGGCTGAGAACCACTCCACAAGAGTATGGTATCTATTAGGCCATTAATAGCAATAGTCAGGTCAGGCAATGGGTGCTTTCATTCCTAGTATAATTTCCTGACGAGGGAGATGGAGGGAGACAGGGCTTGAAACCGTTTCTTTCCCTGCAGAGAATTTGAATTTCTGACAAGTTCTCTACTGAGAATTTCCCTTTTTATTCTACATATCCTGAATCAGAATCTACATTTTGATAAGACCCCCAGGTGTACGTATAACTGGTTGTGCCACCCAGAGACACCAGGCTTTTATAGTGTATTATTTTTAGTAGTTACATTGCAGGGAATACAGAAGGTGAGAAAATACAGCTTTGCTGGGAACTGGACAGTGACTTGGTATTTGTCACTTGGATACATAGCCACAGTTGCATTTTCGAGAGTGAGCACAGTTCTGTGCTTATATAGCTCCCTAAGTGGGGTGAAAAACATGAGGACCCTATGTGTTACACATTGGATTTATTTCAGTCATAGGCATTGACTTTTCCTAAAACAGGTTACTATCTATATCTAATCTGAAGGGACATAAGAGCATCATGAGGCTGATACTGGGCACAACAGACATGGATAGCATGATCTGGAAAATACAAGTTTCACAACATTCTGCCAGGATTATTTTGGGGTAAAAGGGTACCTGAGGTTTTACCTGCTTTGGTAGATTTCAATTCCTGTGATTCGGCCGTTTTCTGCTGTCTAAAGACAGTGGAAACTACACTGCTTTGTTGACTTTCCTTTGCGGGGGTAGTGCCCTTGAATAAAACAAAAAAAAAAATAAAACTTGTAAGTCCTGACGTTCAGAAGACCACAGGTGGAAGCCCTATCCAGGTTCCTATGAGTTCATTGTGGTTGTTAGTAAAGAGATAGATGATGGATGGATGTGCATGTGGATGCGTGGACGCATGCAAGAGTGGATGAATAAATGAAAGTAATGACACTGAGACCGCTTTGGTTTAGAATTTGGCTTTGTAAAACCTAAACTGGATTGTTTTCCACCTTTCAGATCTGAAAGAAAAGGTTGTCTAGTCATATGTGTAGACAGGGAGACATGAGAATTTTTTAATTTGAGAACATCCTTTTCCCTAGTACCTTCCTGGCTCTTAACAGCAAACTAAAAAAAATGTGTAGGCTACAAATTACATCAATTAATTGAATAGAATTCCATAGGATTTCTACCTAGTGAAGCTATCACACATCTGATTTGATATACTAGTGGCATTAGAAAGTATAGGAATCATAGGTCTTGTCAAAATGATGCAGTCTAGACTTTTCAAGCTAATCTTATCCACAACTGGATTAAATTAACTGGTCTAGTGCCTCTGCCTGTGACAAAAACCTCGTACAAATCCTTCTCTCAGAACTCTAAGCAAGGAATGCATCTAACCAAGGTGGACTTCATCCTCAAATGATCCTGACACGTTATAAATGCTAATGATGAAAAATAAGACATTTTTGTAGCAGAGAGTTAAACAGCTTCTCAGGTGGTCCCTCAACAAATTCAGTAAGTGCTTGAACATATAAAAAATTACACATATCTCTTGATAGGTAAATTTTGGAGCTTTCCTTGAGTCAGTTTTCTGGAGTTTTGACAAAATCTTTCATTCCAACGCTTATACAGGCAGTGCAGATATGACACTGGAAACAAGACCGTTATCCTTGATCTACGTGCGGTACCATTAGCGTATTTTATCACATAGCATTTTGTTAGCCTACAGGCGGGTGTCATACAAAACCAAACCAATAGAAAGACATCCAAACATCAATTCCATAAAGGTAAATCTTTGTGTAATGGTATGCTAAAATACCAAGAAATAAAATGTTAAATGAAAAAAAAAGTGGTGTGTATAGTTTGATTCCATTTGTGTTTTTTAAATGTCTGTACATATTTATGAAAACCCTGGTGGCATAGTGGGTTAAATGTTCTCTCGGTTAGCAGTTCAAATCTGCCAAGTGATCCTTGGAAACTCTGTGGATCAGTTCTATCCTGGCCTCTAGGGTGACTGTGAGTTGCACCTGACTCAAAGGCCGTGGATTTGGTTTGGTTTGCTATACATATTTATAGGAAACCCTGGTGGCGTAGAGGTTAAGTGCTACATCTGCTAAACAAACAGTCAGCAATTCAAGTCTGTCAGGTACTCCTTGGAAACTCTATGGGGCAGTTCTACGCTGTCCGATAGGGTCACTATGAGACGCCATCGACTCGACAGCACTGGGTTTGGTTTATTTTATTTTATTTGTTTACACATATTTATAGTCATAAATCATCTATAAACATAATCACTAACTCTTACTTTTAGGGCATTGATAACTGACTCTGAATGGTTATAACCTTGTAAATCGTATGGAGCAGTTCTACTCTGCATTATATAGGGTAGCCATGAGTCAGAACTGACTCAACAGTGAATAACAACAACCTTATTTCTCAGTTAATTTCATGAGACCCTGCAGTAAAGTGCTTAGGATAGGATTTGGTTTAGAAAATCTCCCTATGGTCATTACTTCTCACCAAACTCTTTAGGAGCATAAATCAGGGCATGTGTGTGTGTAAGCATAAGCGTAACTATTCCCTGGAAGATTTTTCCTGCCTTGATTAATGCATACAGAGATAAGAAGCCACATGCCTGACAAAGTTCCCAGCGGAAGTCTATTCAGTAACTCCAGCAAGTTCTTGGAGAATTTTCAAGAATACCCTAGATCCTGCCTCATATTGAGTCTCCATACTGTTATCTTGAGCTCCAGCTCCCTTCTCGGTGTCAAGTTCTATCCCAGGAACATGGGCCTGGGAAGTCTTCTACCTTTGCTTTGCCATGGTTACCCAAGCTGGTTCTGAAGTGTTACAACCTAACTGTCGACAGGGACCTTTTTCTGGAAAAAGAAGGAAAGGAGTTAGAATTGCTGCAAGGCAGTCAAGGTCTTCAGCCTAGCTTGGACCAACTCACAGTAGTATCTCAAATAAGATCTTTTTTAACTGCTAAAAAAAAAAAAAGGAGAGATGGGCTATTTCTCTTATACCCCTTCCCTCAATCTGCCAAGGAGGAGGAGTTCCTTGAGTGATTAAGACTCAGTACTGCTTAACTATCTGGATCTATTATCACCTTATTAGTCCCTTTCCCTCCTTTCTTCACCCTTTTCCTCACCTCTGGGGGCACAGTCCTTTAGAACTTGGCTTCTAACCAGTAGCTCAGCTGTTAAAGCCCACCAGCCACTCTTTGGGAGGAAGATGTGGCCGTCAGCTTTTATATGAGTTTGAGACAAGCATAAAGCTCTATCCAAATGTAAGGGGTACAGAAGAGAAGAGGAGAGGGAACAGGGAGATGATTACATTCCCATTCCAGAATGTGGGTCAGTATCCAGAGGGAGACTCCCTTGGGAAAAAGGAAGAGTCAGAATTAACCAGCTCCAAATCTTCTAATCTACAATGGGTGACTACCTAGAAGGTGGCACTATTCTGATCCAGATCCAAAAGTCAGTCCTACTGAATTCACAGCTCAGTAGACAAGGCTCAAACAGACTTTCTGCCATCTAAGTCTAGTTTCCAGTTGTTCCCTCCACTGGGTACCGACTTGCCATCTTGTAAGCTTAAGTCTCCCCTGGGGTTTTGTAAGCAGGTTGCCTCTTGGTTACATCTTCAGACTTGGGTCCTACGTGTTCCTTCTGTGCCACGTCAGATATTCCACTGAGGTTCTCTGAGTTTCCCAGGTGCCCCTGGAACGTGGTTGCTCTGACCTGATATTCTCTCTCTTTAGATGACGAAGTTGGGCTCAAGGGGCTTGTACGAAGCTTAGTAAGGTCACCTTCTTTCTCATTCTTGTACTTCTGCAAGGAAGGGATTCTTCTGAGTTTCAATCCAAAAAGGTTTTCAATATCAGCCTTATTGGTAGGTGTTTTAGTCAGCTAGGGCTGCTCTAACAGAAATACCACAGAGTGGATGGCTTTAACAAAGAAAGATTTATTCTTACACAGTCCGGTAGGTTGCGAGTCCATATTCAGGGTGTCCGCTCCAGGGAAAGACTTTCCCCTTGACGGCTCTGGAGGAAAGTCCAGTATTGCATCAGTCATTGTCCAGGGAGCGTCCTAACGCAAGAACCTCTGGTCTGAATGACGCGTTCTGCTCCCGGTGCTGCTTGCTTGATGGTAGCGAGGTTCTCAAATTGTCCTTGGTTCTTTTTCCTTTTATTCCTTGCAAGCTAAAAGCATTAAGGGTGGGGCAAGCCATACTCCAGGGAAACTTCCCCCATAGCAGGAATTCACAGCCCCACCCTAATCCTTTAACATACAGGTTAGCAAAACCACACAATGGAGTACAGTCCCAAGATACTGGGAACCATATCCCAGCCACATGGCTGCACACATTTTTGGGGGGACACAATTCAAACCATAACATCGCACCCTTTGACAACCCAAAAATCACATCACAAAACATTTAACACATTCATCTCACCATAGCAAAATTATGTCCATCCATATAACAGAAGTCTTAAATCAGTTCCAAGTCCAAAATACAAAAACTCTTCTACATCTGTGAAACTTAGAAGGCATTAACAGGCAACAGACAAGTCAACAGAACACACTGCGTTAGCCGAAACTGAAGTCTTTTCCTCATTCTGATTATTTCTCATAGAATTTCTTCCTTAGAGTGAAGACTCCCGGAAGTGGATGTTGGCTGGACAGGATCAGTGGTGAACTGTACAGATTTGTAGCAAGGGACTTCATGAGGTCTTCAGAGCCTTGGCTGCATCTCTTGGTTTTGTTTAGAGACACCGGGGCTTTTGGGGGTGAGAGCTGGTAGGATCACTCTCAAAAATGCATTCCTGGGTGACAGCACTCTTCCAACTTGAATGACCCTGTTGCTGTTTTTTAGGTTCTCGAGAAATCTGGAAAGAGTGTCTGGGAGGCACCTGCTTTTCAGGACTGTGATACTCTTCAGGTACTCTCACTGAGCCTGTTGAGGAGACTTGTGGCTGGGAATCGTGGCTTGGAAAGAGCATCTGGATGGCAGCTGCTCTTCAGAGCTCTTCCCCTTTTCAAGAAACACCTTGGAAACTGACATTTCTGGATGGTGCTGAGGCTTCCCCAAGGCCTGGGAAAGGTGTCTGGGAAGCTGTTGCTCTTTGGACCTGCTCCACTTCACTGGTGTATTCTCTGAACCTGAGGAAATGTCTTCCTGATCTTCAGTCCTCTCCAAAGATTTTAAAGGGTATGTTGTAGGCATTGGCTTCAAGGAAATGCCTCCTTCAATGTCAGCACTCTCGGAACTTGAGAAAACTTGGTTCTCTATTTTAGGCCTCCACCAAGATTTGGAAGAATGATTTGGAGGCTGAGGATCCACACAAACAGGCCTGTCAATAGCAGGGTTCTCCGAGCCTGAAGAGACTTTCTCTGTCATAAACTTCACATACGATTGGGAAGGACGAGTAGGAAGCAGCGCTTTCGTGGAAACACCTTCTCCAACAGCAGTGTTCTCTAGACAACGGGACATTTCCCAGACGTTAGACCCTGTTAAGAACTGAGTAGACTATATGAGAGGCAGTGGCTTCGCAGAAATGATACTCTCAGCAGCAACACCCTCTGAATCTGGTAACACTTTGGGCTCCACTTTAAGTTTCTTCTCCACAGAAATGTTTTTTCCAGCAACTGTGCTTTCTGGAAATGAAGAGACTTGTTGTTTGACTTCAGAGTCCATCAGTGGATGAAAAGCACATTTGGAGCCTTCTTGTTCAAATACTGGTGTCATCAGGGGCTGGGACTCATGTTTGAGAGGCATAGGCTTTATAAAGTTATTCCCCTCGACAATAGCCCTCTCGGGACCAGGAAGGACTTGTTTCCCTACTTTTGGTCTGGTCAGACACCTGAAGACTCTGGGAGGCAGCAGCTTCATAGGATTATCCCACTCAGCAGCCATACTCTCTACACCTGCAGAGGCTTCCTTAAATTGCCTCAGCTGGGGCAGGGAACGACACCTGGAAGACAGTTGCTCCGCAGAACCACTCCACTCTGTAGAAACACTCACTGAACCTGAGGAGACGTGGTGTTCAAGAGCTGGCCCAGAAGGGCCCTGGGGTGACAGCTGCTCTGCAAAAACACTCCGCCTCTCAGAGCTGTTCTCTGAAAGTGAGGAAATTTCTGGTTGGTCCTCAGGATTTGCCACAGCCTGTGAAGGGTGTTCTGGAGGCAGGCCTTCCTCAGAGCTGCTCCAGTCATCAGTACTACCGTACTTTTTAAGGTAACTGTCAGATCCTGTGGAGCCTTCTTCAGTTTCCAGCTCTCCCACAGCCTGGGAAGGGTGTCTGGATGTAGGCTGCCCCTCAGAACCACTCCCCTCCTCAGAGTTAGTCTCCTGCTCTGAAAAACTCTCTGCATCAGAGGAGGATTCTTGTTCATCTTCAGCACTCCCCAAGAACTGCGAAGAGTGTCTGAGAGCCATCTGCTCCCCAGAACTTCGTGATTCCACGGTGAAGCTTTCTGATTCTGAGGAGATCTCTTGTTCACCTTCAGGCTTCCCCAGGGACTGGAAAGCGTGACCAGGAGCCCACTGTTCCTCAGAATCACGCTCTTCTGAAATACTCTCTGAATCTGAGACTTGCTGATAGTCTTCAGGTCTCCCCAAAGTCTGAGAAATGCTTCTGGGAGGCAGCCTCTCTGCAGACAGGGCTCTCTCTGCCCTGGCACTTGCTGCATGTGCAGTGCTTCCTGTAAAGGCCGGAAGCACATTGTCAGGAGGCTTTTCTTTGCAGATAGTTGGCCTATGCTGAGCTGACGCCATTTGAAATTGAACATTTTGAGAATTGAGGCTAGAAACCGCTTCCCCTTCTGACTGGATATCAGAAGGATCCACAAGTGCCTGAGCCTTCACTCTTACTGAGAAGATGACATCTTCTTGGGTTGTAGAAGGGCTTTCCACTGCTAGAAACAGAGAAGCTCTGGCTTCTGTCTGCTCAGCTCCAGAAGCGCTACCTTCACTGTGTGGTGCTGGACCACTGACCACAGCCTCTCTCACGTCTTCGTGTGTAGGTTGCTGTTCTGATGCTTCTCTGGCTTTGCCATCTATGTCAGCATTTAACAACTCCTGAGGTGTAGCTGTTTCTGCCTCTGGAGTTTGGGGTTGCTCCGTGACCTATATCTCCAAGGGTGGGTGCCAGAGATGACAATCCTTGACAGTCTTCTCATCAGATGAGGACCCAGCACTATCTTCTAGGCCATGATGTTGAAGGGATCTTTTAGGTCTTCTTCCTTTGGATCCAGACTCCCTGTTTCCTGGAGTGGCTGATGGTTTCCTTCCATGTTTTCTTCCGCATGCTGCTGACACTGGGTAGCCCTGATTCCCAGCTGTATCAGTGTTTGAAGGCTTAACCATTGTCTTCTTAGCAGGAATCCCAGTCTTCCTGCTTTGGCCCTGCCTTGAGGGACCTGTACCCAACAGAAACAAGGAAAGGAGTAAACTATGTGTTTTTGGTGTAATAAAATAAGAATGTTCTGCTCTGTCCCAAAGAGTGCCTGTTTGCTGTTGAATTCCTTAATATGAAGATGCAGCTATTCAGAAGATAAAGAGCCACTTGTTGGCTAGTACCCTTTGACAGTTGACATTTTTTTAAATCCAAGGGACATACCAGTTTTATGAACTGGTTCCATGGTTGGCTTATCTCCGTTTTATTGATAACTCCATCTAGAGTGTGTGTGACACATCAAAAGGCAATTTATTTTACCTTTGAAGAAACTGACTGGGACAGAGAGAGGGGAAATTTTACTGTGTAATCAATATTTATATTTTCTACTTAACATTTCTCCAAAAGGGTTGAATTTTCACCTCATGTGCGCATGTTGCTTTATTTTTTAGAAAGGTGCCAACAGGAGTTATTTGGAATGCAGGAGTATGACCCCCTTTTTTTCTTTTATATTAAATACACTTATGCAATAGTATATATACAAAGCAATTCTTGAAAAGCCTTAACAATTGCATCAATCACAGGTTTCAGGTCAAATACAAGCCAGCAGTTTAGATGATGCCCCCCTCCCTTTCTAGTTTGATTGCCAGGTGGGAGGGACCTTCATCATCTCCTGCATCCCTAGCTCCATCTGATGGTTTCATATCCAACATACAGTGCTGGGCAAAGTTGGCTACATTTCAACCCACTCTTATCATATGAGAAACACAAGAATCTGTCCCCTTGGACACTGACTCAGTGCTCTCCTCTGGGTGAAAAGGACAACTGTTAAAAACAAAGATAAAAGAAAAACATAAAGAGAAAGTAAGAGATTACTCATTCAATTTTGCTTTATTGTGTGTGTCATGGGTTGAACTGTGTTCCTCCAAAAGTGTATAGACCCATTTGGCTGGGCCATGATCCCCAATATTTTATGACTGTCCTCCATTTTGTGATTTACCTGTGCTGCGTGTTAAAGAGTATTAGGGTGGGACTGTAAATCCCTTATTAAGGTCACCTCCCTGCTCACCATAAAGGGAGTTTCCTAGAGGGTGGCTTTTACCACCCTTTAACCTTTTTACCTTCCAAGAGCTCAAAGGAAAGAGAAGCAAGTAGAAAACTCAGAGCCTCATACCATCAAAAATACCCCACCTGGAGTACAGCGCATCCTTCAGACCTGAAGTTTCCGTTCCAAGATACTCCCTGACCAAAGACTGATGCACTACAAGGACTTTCCTCCAGAGCTGACAAGGAGGGAAAGCATTCCCCTGGAGTGGACACCCTGAATTCAGACTTGTAGCTTCCCGGACTGTGTAAGAATAAGCTTTTTCTTTACTAGAGCAATCCTTTTTGTGGTTTTTGTGTTAGAGAAGCACTACCTGAATAAAACAGCTTGTATGTGTGCCTGATTGTTTTGTTAGTCTTCATGGAAAAATGTTTTTATAGATATCCTGTGTTTGAGCCACATGTAAAATCCTTTGTGGCAAAAAACATGAAACTTAATTTGTGGAACTGGGCTTTTATTTTAGCAAGTATACACTGCTTGAAATTAGCTGTCCATCAGTTGAAGCTGATATCCACACAAGCACACATGTGCATGCATACACACACATACACAGATTTTCATTCTGGAGGTATTTGTTATTTGAGGACTTGATGTCTGCTAGCTGCCAAAAACATCTCTGCAGCTGCCCAAGCTCTTTTGCTGACAGCTACGGGAACTGGTCTCACAGTTATCAAATACATTTATTCTCTACTGGAAGAGAAAGGTGACTTTAAAAAGGAGGTATGAGGTCAAGTCTATTATTTTTTCTTGGTTCTGTTGTTGAGGGAATCACTGAAGGGAAAATCACCGGCTTCTCAGAGAGATGAGCTCACTGAGGAACTCACCAAGTGCGAAAGACTCAAAGAAGATAGAACAAACTACAAGCAAAATACCTCTACGGTCAGAAGTTCACTTAGATAAAATAAGAATCAGGTATCACATTTATCTAAGCCCCACACAAATGGCAATCACATTTGCCAGGCAGTTTATATGCAGGAACTTGGTCCACCTAAGTATGCTTCTTAAATGGAAAGTTCTTTGAAGACCAAGACCAGCAGGTTCCTCTTAATAGAGCTCTGTCATACAGTACCGTGCAATTGACCTATGATGTATGCTTCAGGATGAGGGTAAAGATGTATCAGCCCGCCCTGTCTTTTCTCAGCATCTTTTGGTCAGTCTCTTTTGGTTGGGTTGTAGTCTTCTGTTCTTCAGAAGCCAGTAGAAGGTTTGGCTGCTCCTGCTTTGTCTTTTTTGGAAAACAGAAAGAGAGAGAGAGCATTTGAATCAGACTGAAGTATTCTTTATACACTCTTTCATGGTTGCCAAAACCAAAAATCAGGAAAAATGTTGTTGATATCGGAACAACTTGGCTGGGAGCATAACAATACCATTAAAGATGGATGGTCTTGCCAGGATCATCCAAGAGGTCCCAGGTGACCATTTTACTCTTGGTAAGTGTTTCATCCATATTTGGAGGTTCTGGTCTCTAAGGAAGTCCCAGGGTGGTGTAAATAATTAACTTGCTAACCAAAAGGTTGGAGGTTGGAATCCACCCAGAGGTGTCTTTGAAGGAAGGACTTGTGATCTACTTACAAAAAGTCAACCATTGAAACCCCTATGGAGCAGAGTTCTGTTCTGACACACATCTGAGTCATTATAATTCAGAATAAACTTAACCAGCAACTGAGTTGGATAGATCTCTGAGGGACATTTGAAGACACTCTGAAAACCATTGACCCACAATGGAAGGTCATTAATCTGAAGATGGGGTTGCTGGCTCTGACAATAATCAGGCCCCTGGTAACACTGGAATTCTCAAATTTGGTTCACCAAACACGCAAGCCAGATTCAATTCTAGCTTTGTTTCACAGAATTTAGTGATGGCATAAATTATTATAATGATTGCATAAATTTCCAGCTCTGGAGAGCAAAGAAGATTGGGGTTTTGTTGGGAAGGAGGAGAATGAAAGATAAGGGGTTCAGGGCTTGCACTGAATAGGTTGAAATTTGATTAATATATACAAGGTTTGCAGATAATTATAGGACAGCTCTGGATATATCAGAGCAGCACTGAACTGAACAGCATAGAGAATTTACTTAGCATAAGCCTTTTGTGGCTTGCATTAAAAACACACCTACAATCTTTATGCTCCCACTCAAAGTTCCTGCACAAAGAGACTTACCTTCAGATGATTTTGGAGTGAATGAGATCTGATAGACCTGGCTACAAATCACGGCTCCCTCACCTGCTAGCTGTGTGACCTTGGGCAACTTATGCTCTGATTCTCACTTTCCGTGTCTCTAAAGTGGGAATAAGGAAAAACTTCCTGTAGGAAACATATATCTAAGCCATTCCAGAGCCAGAAGCAAGTGATAACAGCTTCTGAGTCATCAATGACCTGGACCCCTTTATATAGACCTACGAGTCAGGGAGAGTCATGGGGAAGCAGGAGATATTTAGGCCTTTTAAGAGGTGCTGTCAAAGCCTCTTCTTAATTAGGTTTCAGAAGGAAGAAAGAAGAGTCACAGAAAAACTTTCCCTTACCCCAAATTCCATTGTGATAATGTATCCAGGGGATAAGGCATGGATAGCGCTTCCTGCCCAGTGCCTGACACCAAACCAAGGAGACTCTCCTAGGGTCAACTAACTGCAAACCCTGCCCCTGACAACTCTTCTTTCAATTTGCACTTTGTTTCTAGGACTGGAGGAAAACTCATTATACAGATGAAATAATGTTGATGGCTGAAAGTTAAGAAGAGCTGAAGCACTTACTGATAAAGACCAAAGACTAGAGCCTTCAATAAGAATTACAGCTCAATGTAGAGAAAACAAAAGTCCTCACAGCTGGACCAATAAGCAACATGTTGATAAGCAGAAACAACATTTAAATGGTCATCGATTTCATTTTACTTGGATCCACAATTAATACCCATAGAAGCTGCACTGAAGGAATCAAAGATACACTGCGCTGGGCCAATTTGCTGCTAAAGACCTCTTTAAAGGGTTAAAAATCAAAGACGTCAACTGGAAGATTAAGGTGCACCTGCCACAAGCCATGGTGTTTTCAATCACCTCATATGTATCTGAAAGCTAGACAATGAACAAGGAAGACAGAAGAAGAATGCATGCCTTTGAATTATGATGTTGGCAAAGATTATTGAATATATCATGTGCTGCCAGAAGAAGACACAAATCTGTCTCAGAAGAAGTACAGACAGAATTCTCCTTAAAGCAAGGATGGTAAAATGAGATGGAGAAACAAATCACCAACTTTGTTTCGAGAGGGAAGAAACCCCAGATACATAAAGCACTATTTAATAAGAGGAACAGAGTGGGAGGCCTCACACTACCCAAGCTTAGAACCAATTACACTGCCACAAGTAGTCAAAACAGCCTGGTACTGGTACAAAAAGAGACATAGAGACTAATGGAACAGAACTGAGATTCCAGGGTCCTCTTATCAAGAGTTAATATTTGACAAAGGCCCTAAGATTGTAAATTGGGGTAACAACAGTCTAACAAATGGTGCTGGCAAAATTGGATATCCATCTGCAAAGACATTGAAACAAGATCCACATCTAACAGCTTACACAAAAACTAACTCAAATTGGATAAAAGACCTAAATATCAAACCGCAAATGGTAAAAATCATGCAAGAAACAGTAGAGTCAACAATGGAAGTTCGAATACACAGCTTAGACAGACTTCGAAATCTGACAGTAAACCACAATCAACAGAAGAGAAGATAGATAAATGGAAATTACTACGAATCAAACACTTTTGCTCATTGAAAGACTTTATCAAAAGAACTAAAAGAACAACTACAGAATGGGGAAAAAATAGCTGGCAACTACATGTTGGACCCATTTCTGATCTCCATAATCCACAAGGTACTGCAAAATACCAACAAGGAAAAGATAAATAACCCAATGAAGCAATGGGCAAAGGAGATCCGCAGACACTTCACCAAAGAGGACATCCAGGCAGCCAAAAGACACATGAGGAAATGTTCACGATCATTAGCTATGCGAGAAATTCAAATCTAAACAACAGTGAGATACCATCTCACCCTAACAAGGTTGGTTATGATCCAAAAGAACACAAAACAAGAAATGCTGGAGAGGCTGTGGAGAGATCAGAACTCTCCTAAAATGCTAGTGGGATTGCAAAATGGTACAACCTGTTTGGAAAGTCATCTCTCGCTTCCTTAAAAAGCTGGAAAAAGATATGCCATTGGATCCAGTAATCCCACTGTTCAGAAGATATCCTACAGAATCAGAAGCAGTCAGCTGAACAGATACATTCACACAAATGTTTATTGCCGCACAGTCCACATTCGCAAAAAGATGGAATCACCACCGATGCCTAACAACAGATGAATGAATAAACAAATTATGTTACATATCCTCAATGGAACACCATGCAATGATAAAGAACAACAATAACTTTAGGAAGCATCTTATAATCTGGTTTCAATTGGAGATCATTATGCTGAGTGAAACTAGTCAGCAGCAAAAGGACAAATATTGTATGAGACCCCTACTATAAGCACTTAAAAATAGATTTATGTGCAGAAGAAAAGACTCTTTGATGGTTACAAGGGTGGAGAGGAAGGGTGAGCGCTACTCATAGATAAGATAGTTGATAGAAATTTTATTGGGCGAAAGCAGTGACAGCACACAGAAGCTCAACTTCACTGGATCAATTTAACTGGACTTCAACATAAACTGAAAAATATTCTGATCCTAACCCAATATTACAGGGATACAGTAGCAGGAGTGGGGGTATGGGAATGCTGCTCTTAGGGGACATTGAGGCCAATTGGCATAACCAGCCTATTGCTAATAGAGTCTTCTGCACCCCATATTGATGAGTGGCATCTGGGGTCTCAAAACCTAGCAGCTGCCATCTGAGGTACACTGAATAGTCCTAGTTTGTGTAGAATAGGTAATCACCAAGGACAACAAAGGTGAGGAAAAAGGAGCCTAGGAAACAGAAGGACTTCTGTGAATAGGTGATTGTATAAACATGTGAACAGAAGAACCAGATGGTACCCAACCACCACCAAGGACAGCTCGATTGGGGCATACAATGTTGAGTCCCAGTGGCAACATGAGAAAAAGAGGGATGTACCTCAAGAACCCTACTACAAGACCACAACTGATGGTCTGATGGCCTGGGGGTTCCCCTTGGAGCATAGCCCCGAAAGGTGCTACTGGCCCTGACCAGAAAACATTACCAAGATCAACTCTTCAGACAGGAATGGACTAGACTGTGGACACAATGTGACCAGATGGTGTGTATGTTTTATGGTTCTATGCATCTATATGCTGTTGTCCTACTGGCCTCTTACTAGGAGGGAGAGAAGAGGGTGAAGTGGAGGGCACAGGACATTGTTAAGGGGATATGACATACACAGAGCAAAAAGGAGGAGTTTCCTTGCCACTGACAAGGAATGCAGAAGGAGCTTCAGATCTGTGGGCATGCAAATTTAATTTGGATTATATACTTTCACTTAACTGAAATAAAATAAAGACTACTTTTGGACATATTATTAGGAGGGACTAGTCTCTGTAGAAGGACATCATGCTGGATAAAGTATAACATTAACAGAAAAGATGAAGACCCTCAATGAGATGGATATACACACTGGTTGTGAGAGTGGACTCAATTATAACGATTGTGAAAATTGTGGGAATGGTGCAGGACCTGTGTTTCGTTCTGTTGTACAGACAGTTGCCATGAGTTGGAAGCAACTCAAAGTCACCTAATGATAATTGCTTTCTAAAGCTAACCCGACCTGTCTAAGCTAAGGCAATGAGGTAAGTGAAAAGAAAACTAGACTGGAAGTCAGGAGACTAGGTTCTCGAGCTAGTGCTGCTATCACCTGAATGTTTGACTTGGGGCAAGTACTCCAAGGATTCATGCTTTAATAGCCTTCCCGGTAAAATGCTTGTGCTACACAATCTTGTCGCTTTTCCATCTCTGACTTACAGTCTGTAATTTATAACCCAGAATAATGAGAGAATTATGTGTTCCAACACGGCGAATTTTCCAGCTCTCTGACACATTGTTTTTACCCATTGTTGTGTGCCTTCGAATCAAATCGCTCCAGAAGGTTTTCTTTATAGAAGCAGATCACCAAGTCTTTCTCTTGCAGAGCGCTTAGGGGAATTTGAAACTTCAACCTTTAGGTTGGCATCCAAGTACTAAATTGCACAACCAAGGCTCTTTTTCTTAATCATCAGGAACTTTTAATTGTTACCTTGTCATGAATATCTCTTCCAATGGCATTACTTCCCTATCCTCTTAAACAGAAATCAGGAATATAATTTAGCTTTTCTTGATGACTAGGACAAAGAGTAAACATAATCTCTTACACTGAACTATGATTTAGTGTAGCCTTGAAGAAGCTGCTGAGATGGGTAGGATTCTTGGCCTCTATCAGATGGCCCTAGATTATTTCTGTCATCTCTATTATCAGCTGTTGCTTCTCTTTACAATTAGGCCCCTGAGTTTGATCTGTTACCATACTGTTAATATAATCAGTTATCCTAGGGTTAATATCGAACTCGATGACACTTGACTTGGCTAAGTGTAGTTATGCCTTCTCAAACGTTGTATAAAAGGACTTTGTGACATTTGCTTGATACTGAGAGAAATTTCTATTTTAGGGGATGACATACACAGCAAAAACATCATCAATCCAACAGTTTCTAGATGTATAATTCACTGACATGGGTTACATTCTTTAAGTTGTGTCACCATTCTTGACATTCTATTATAAACAGATCTAGTCTTATCAACGTAAATTCACTGCCCCCTAAGCTTCTCATCTAACCTTCTGAGTTGTAATTATTAATCTGATTTCTTATAGATAAGTCTTTAAAAGAACACGATGATCTTTTGAAGGGTTAGTGGCTGAATTGTGAATGCTTGGAATTACAGGAAGCCTCACCTGCAAATCAGTAGAAGTGCTACCATTAGTGACTCATGAATTTCATCTAATTAATGGCTTAAACAATCCTGATCTGGGCTAGGAATGAAGATTCTCTACACTGTGCTGAGTAAACTCCCAGATGCCAATCCAATAAACAGTTTCTGCAGGTTTAGTCACTTTGGTGTCTTTCTTCAACCACTTTTAGGCAAGTTCCAAAGAGATGCAAGCTCATTCACCCTTCTGGGGTTGTCAAGCCCAGGTCAGTGCCCTCAATTTTATCATCCCTATCTAGAGTATAGGAATCCTGGTGGCAGTTGAACACACCCAACACCAGGAACAAAGACCCGGCTATCTGCCCAAGTACAGATTCTAGCCTAGAAAACCCTATGGGGGCAGTTCTACTCTGTCACAAGGCATTGTTATGAGCTGAAGTTAACACCACGGAACATAATACCACCACCTAGGGTATGGCTCCCCTATACCATACAATTTCCCTAGAGCAAATAGAAAATGTTGGAACTCATTTTTCATTATCTAAAGAGTTTGTAAAAGAATGTATTCCCGGGCTCCTGAAGGACTCACAGTCTCTTGAATTTTCGTCTTGAGCTTTTGTTTCTGGGGGGTTAAATGCATCTTGTGTGGAGCAGGCAAAGAATCCAAGCAGCCCTAGGTGGTGGCTGAGGTGCTGAAATCAAGGGAAAACTGTGTGCTACTGGAAGAGGCAAGTGAGATCAAGGAAGATGAGTGACTGAGTCCAGATGATACCTCAGAAGAGCTCTGGAGAGAGAGAAAAGAAATGACTCACCAACAGGGCAATAGAAAAAGCTTTTGATAAAATCCAACACTCTTTCATGATTAAAAAACAAACAAACACTGAAAGATTGAGGAATATAAATATTGTGGATTGAATCATGTCCCCCCAAAACATGTGTTATAAATCCTAACCTCTATGCTTCCCTATGTTTATAAACCCATTTGGGAAGAAGTTGTTTTTTTATGTTAGTGACACAGAATTAGTGTAGGGTACGTTTTGACTCAGTTGCTCTTGAGATATAAAAAAGGTTAAATAAGCAAGTGTAGAAGCAGAGATGAGGACAGATACATAGCATGCCACATAAAGACCACCAAGGAACAAAGATCTTACCACACAGATGACAGAGAGAAAAAGCCTTCCCCTAGAGCCGGTGCCCTGAATTTGCACTTCTAGCCCCTTAAGCCATGAGGAAATAATTTTTTGTTTGTTAAAGCCATCCATTTGTGGTATTTCTGTTACAGCAGCACTAGATAATTAAGACAATAAGGGACTTTTTCAACAAGATAGAGGGCATATATGAAAAATTCACACTTGGTATCTAAGTCAGTGGAGAAGGATGTTCGCTCTAAGGTCAGGAACTAGACAAACATCCTGCTTCACCAATGCTATTCAACATTTTACTGGATGTTTTAGCCAGAACAATAGATGAGAAGAAATAGAAGCTATCCAAATCAGAAAGAAAAAAAATAAAATTATCTCTATTCACAGATGACATAATCTAATATACAGAAAGTCCTAAGGAATCCATAAAAATATTAGGTCTAATAAATAAATTCAACAATGTTTGTGGGATACAAGATCAATGTACAAAGATTAAATGTATTTCTGCATACTAGTATTGAATCATCCAAAAATAAAATCAAGAAAATAATTTTGTTTACAATGAAGTCCAAAAGAATAAAATATGTATGCACAAATTTAGCCAAGATTTATACACTCAAAATTATAAAACATTGTTGAAGGAACCCTAAAAAGACCTAAATAAACAAAAAGACCCAACCCATGTTCATAAATTGAAAGACTTAATACGGTTAAGATTAAGATGGCAATACTAGCCAAAGGGATTTTCAGATAAAAAGCAATTCCTATCAGAACCTCAACAGTCTTTGCCACATATCCGAAAATTATATGGAATGTCGAGGATACTCAAATAACCAAAACAGTCTTGAATAAAATTTGGAAAAGCCACACTTCTCAATTTCAAAACTTACCACCAAGCAACAATAACAAAAAAATGTGTAGTACTGGAATAACCAACCAAAATCCTTTCCATCGAGTTGATTCTGCCCCAAAGCAATGCAGTAGGACAGAATAGAACTGTCCCATAGAGTTTCAGAGGTGTGCTTGGTGGATTCTAACTGCTATCCTTTTGGTTAGCAACTGTAGCACTTAACAACTACAACACCAGGGTTTCTGTGTTACTGGCATAAGGATACCTATAAAGATCAATGGAATAGTATTGGAAGTCCATAAATAAACCCATAACCTATGGTCAACTGATTTTCTCTCAGGGTGCCCAGACCATTCAATGGGGAAAGAATAGCTTCTTGACCAAATGGAGCTAAGACAACTGGATATCTACATGAAAAAGAATGAAGTTGGACCCTTAAATACACCATCCACCGCTATTGAGTCTATTTCAACTCATAGCAACCATGTAGAACCACCCCACAGAGTTTCCACAGAGCTCCTGGTGGATTTGAACTGCCGACCTTTTGGTTAGCAGACATAGCACTAACTCACACCATAGAAAACGTTTATTCCAAGTTAGTCAAAAACCTAAATGTAAGAGCTAAAAGTATAAAACTGTTAGAAGAAAAATAGGAGTAAATCCTCACAACCTTGGATTTAGCAGTGGATCCCTGCACAAGCAGCTGCAACTAAAAACATTGCCCATTCCAGTCATGGTATTTCGACTCACCGTAACCCCATGTGTGTTGGAGTGGAATTATGTGCTATAGGGCTGTCAATGGCTGATTTCTCAGAGGTAGATTACCAGGCCTTTCATCCAAGGTGCCTTTGTGTAATCTTGGACCGGCAGCCTTTCAGTTAGCGGGAAAAGAATTTAACTCTTTGTACTACTCAGAGACTGCAGCAAGACTGTATAAAATAAACTCATTTCCGTGGAGTCAAGTCTGACTGATAGTGAACCTATAGGGCAAAGTAAAATTCTTCCTTATAGCATTTCCAAGGAGTACCTGGTGGATTTGGACTCCTGAACTTTTGGTTAGCAGCTGTAGCACTTAACCACTATGCCACCAGAGTTTCCCCACTGTTATACAAGCTGTTGGAAACACTTTGGTTGCTGGCCATTACTGTTCATGGTTGCTACTTAGGATCTGTATCCAGACTGCCTTTGAAAGTCTGGCTCTATCATTAATGGGTGTACCAGCAATCTCCTACGCCTCAGTTACTCAGCTACAATGTGAGATAAACCTAGTACCTATCTTAAGAGGTCGTTGTAAGGGTTAAATAGGTAAATATTTCTAAAGCATGTAGACTATTGCTGACACGTGCTAAACACTAAAAACAAACAAACAAAAAGACCCGCCATCAAGTCAAATCCAGCTCATAGTAACCCTACAGGACTAAGAACAACTGTCCCACAGAGTTTCCAAGGAGGACTTAGTGGATTGGAACTATTGACCTTTTGGACAATAGTTGTAGCACTTAACTACTACTATGCCACCAGAGTTTCCTACTACCAAAACAATCCAAACCCACTGCTGCTGAGTTGATTCTATCTCGTAGAAACCCTATAGGATAGAGTAGAACTGCCCCACAGAGTTTCCAAGGAACAACTGTTAGATTTGAACTACCAGCCTTTTGGTTAGCAGCTGTAGCACTTAACCACTACACAAACAGGGTTTCTGTAAAACGTCCAGAGTAGGCAAATCTATTGAGACTGAAAGCAGATGACATGTTTCCAGGGTCTTGGGAGAAAAAGAAATACGAAGTAATTACCTAGTAGGTTCAGGGTTTCCATTTAGGAGGGACGAAAAGTTCTGGAACTAGGTAATGGTAATAATGGCACAGCACTGTGAAAGTGATTAATGCCTCTGAGTTGTACAATTTCAAATAATTGAAATGATCAATTTGAAGTTGGGCCGAAGACGGAGAAGTCGACAGACACATCCTGTGACCCCATCCAGCAACAAATACCAAAAAGAACAAATGAATCTAATGCATACTACACCCTAAAAGCCCTGTATATCAAAGGGAAAATAGAGAAATTGGGGAGAGCAATGAGAAAGGGAGAGTAGCACCAGAAGTACACAGGATCCCACAGACTTCACCTGTCAAAAGACAGATGCAGCCACTGTGGTGATCCAGTGGTGGCAGTTGGTTGGAATCCTCCTCAGTGGAACAATTTGCCTAGAGGCATCCACTCATGCCTTCAGAACCAGTGGGAGAAACAACAGGGTCATCAAAAGCTAAGTCTTTGGATGTAACCTACCATGCACAAATCTACATCTGTCCTTTGGCATAGACTTCTCTCCCTTCTCCCAGTGATTCCTGCTCCCTTCACTATACTATGGGCAGCCCTGGAATCTGATACTATTAACTGAGCTGCAAGTAGGACTCTCTAAGCCTGCTCTGAGCCAATCACTGAGATCCAGAGGGGGAACAATTTTAACAAATGGGGAGAAAGGGGGAAGAAAAACACTTGTGCTGGCTCCCCTCAGCCAGAAAATCAGGTGAGAAACTGTTCCTTCACCTAGATTCAGACATAAGGGGATACACCATCGTCACAGACACTCAGGGATGGCTGTTAGTCCCTTGCCTTTCTCAGTGGCTGCAGCCAGACACTGATGCCTATACCACTCACTCCTGGTCATCTAGGACAGTAGCTGAGAACCTGCACCACACATTTGATGACTGATTAGCTGGCACTTGAGCTGAATCCATATAAGGAAAGTAAATGGACTCTTGGAATGCCATGTCTAGTAACAGCTCTAACCACCTGGTGACAGGACATTAGAACTTCAAAGACAATAACTAAACCATAACATACAACCAAACTATATGGGCATTTCAAAACAGGAAACTAGAACACAGTAGCAAACATAAAAGAAATAAATATGATTTACAAATGACTCGTAGACAACGGCCAGTTTCCAATCATTTAAAGAGGCAGATCATAATTCCTTCAGAAAGTTTCCAAAACAAAGAATCAAATTTTCCAGAGTAAGAGAACTTCCTGGAATTATCAGATGTAAAATACAAAAGATTAATATTTAGAACTCTTCAAGAGATGAGGAAGGATACAAGGCAAAATGCAGCAGAGCATAATGACATATCAAACAGCCGGCAAGAACTAGAAATTAAGAAAATTGATAATGTAATTACAGAATCAGACAACAGAAAGTCAAACAAGAAGAACTGAGGCAATGGAAGGCCAAATTAGTGAGACTGAAGATAGAACACATGTCAATAACATACTTGAGGAAAAATCAGAAAAAAAGATTATAAAATGAACACTAAATATTATATGGAACTCTATGAAAAGCCATCATCTATGAGTGATTAGAGTACCTGAATGGAGGCAGGGGAGTGATAACAGAAAAGACAGAATTGTCAAAGATTTGCTGACAGAAAACTTCCCTGATATCCTCAAAGATGAGAAGATATCTATCCTAGATGCTCATTGAACTCCACACAAGGTAGATCGCAAAAGAAAGACACCAAGATACATTATAATCAAACAAGTGAAAACTGAAGATAAGAGGACACTGTTAAATGTGTCTAGGGATAAACAAAATAGAACCTACAAAGGAGAATCAGTACGACTAGCTTGGACCACTCAACAGAAACCATGGAGGCAAAAAGTAATGGGGTGACATATACAAAGCCTTGAAGGAAAATAATTGGTAACCAAGAATTACACATTCAGAAAAACTGTCTGTCAAATATGACAGTGAAATTAGCATATTTTCAGATAAACAGAAATTTAGAGAACCTGTAAATAAAACTAAAATTATAAGAAATATTAAACACAATACTTTGGATAAAAAACCAATAGGACTAGGTAACAACCCTAGACCAGCACACAGACCAATTAGATATTAACCCAAATAGGGGCATCACAAACACTGAAAATGCTGTCACAGAGATGTCATTATGTAAACATTATAACAAAAAGAGGGATTTAAAAGAAAATGTAGTCATAGATCTTTCATACATAGAGGAAGTCAAGGTGATATAAAGAAGTTAGACAGGCTTAAATTTAGAGAAGTGGGGTACATATTAAGGTAAAAACAAATGAAACTATCATTCCTGTGCATCAAAATAAAAAACAAGAAAAGAATGAAATCTCAGCAAACACAAAACCACCAAAATTGAAAATGATGAAAATAAAAATGACTAAGCACAGAAAATTAAGTGGAACAAAGGAATTGTCTACAACACACATACACACAAAGAAGTCATCAAAATGAAAGCTCTAAGCTCATAACTATTAATATCTATGATGAATGTAAAGCGACTAAACACACCAATAAAGAGATCGAGAGTGGCAGACTGGATTAAAAGAAACACAACTCATCTACATTTAGGAGACATACAATAGACTCAAAGACATCCACAAACTACAACTCAGAGAATGGAAAAAATACATTAAGCTAGCCAAGCCAAGCCAAGCCAAGTGCTGTCGAGTCGGATCCGACTCATGGCGTACACTAAGCTAACAACATTAAAAAAAGAGCAGGAGTGGCAATATCAATCTCTGATTAAACAGACTTTAAAGTAAAAGGTGCCATATTAGATAAGGAAGGACACTATATAGTAATTAAAGATCAATACTCCAGGAGGACCTAACTACATTAAATGTATATGCATCCAATGACAGGGCTCCAGAATGCGTAAAACAAACACTAACTGCACTGGAAACAGAAACAGAGAGCTCCACGATTCTAGTAGGAGAATTCAACACACCACTCTCAGTGAAGGACAGAACATCTAGATGAAAGTTCAGTAAAGAAGTGGAAGATCTAAATGCCACAAACAGCTTGACCTCATAGATGTATACAGAACACTCTATCCAACAGCAGTCAATTATATTTTCTTTTCCAAGTCACATGGAACATTCTGCAGAATAGAGCACATATTAGGCCACAAAGCACTTCTTAACAAAATTCAAAGCACTGAAATACTGCAAAGCACCTTTTCAGATCATAAAGCCACAAAAGTAGAAATCAATAACAGGGGTGAAAAAGGAAAAAAATTAAACACCTGGAAACTGAACAACACCTTGCTGAAAAATGACTGGGTTACACAAGGACAAATATTGTACGAGACTCCTATGATAAGCAATTAAAAGCAGACTCAATCATAACAGAAAAGACTCCTTGAGGGCTGAAAATGTGGGGAGGGTGGGATGGCAAGGGGGGAAGGTTTAGATTAGATAATTGCTAGAAATTTGGTTGGGTGAAATTGGTGACAGCACACATTAGTAAGAAGATCAATGTTAACAGAACTTCAACACAACTTGTTTACTCCTCACATCTTAACCCAATATTTCATGGATAGAGTAGGTGGCGCAGGAGGCCGGGGACCATGCTCTCTGGGTAAATTGAAGCCAATTGGCACAATTAGCATTTTGCTAATGAGGTCTCTCCGCACCCCACATTGGTGAGTAGCGTCTGGGGTCTTAAAAGCTGCCAAGCTGCCATCTGAGGGTACAGCAAATGGTCCCAACTTAGCAGGAACGGATGATCACCAAGGTCCATAACGACATGGTGGAAAGAGAATCCAGAAGACAGAGACCCACATGAGTGGATGTCTACATTGACTTGTGACTGGAACAACCAGATGGCGCCTGGCTACCACCAGTGATAGCCACGATGGAGCTCACAAAGTTGAGTCTCACTGACAACACAAGTATAAATAGGGGTGCACCCTGAGATCTCCCTAAAGGACCGCAATTGATGGTCCAGGGGCCTCAGAATTATGTTGGGAGCAGGGCCACTGGCCCTGATGCTGCCCTTGTCCGTAAATCATAATAAAGGTCAACTTTTCAGACAGCAATGGATTGGACTTGGTGATGCAGAGTGGCCATATTGTCTGGGCACTCTATGGTTCTAGGCATCTATAGAGGTCATCCTGTTGACCTCATACTGGAGGAAGGGGAATGGGTGGAGAGGAGATACTAGGAAACTGTTGGGAAGATAAGACATGTATGGAGCAGAGAGGAAGAGTGTGCTGTCACCAGGCAGGGAGAGAAGTGGAAATTGCATGTAGGTCAGTAGGTAAATTTATATGGGAATGTACATTTCATTCATTCATAATAATAAAAGAAAATGACTGGATTGCAGAAGAAAGCAAGAATGGAATAAAAAAAATTCACAGAATCAAATGAGAATGAAAACACACCCTACAAGAACCTATGGGACACAGCAAAAGCAGTGCTTAGAGGTAATTTATCTCAATAAATATACACATCCAAAAAGAAGAGAGGGGCCAAGTCAAAGAATTAACCCTGTAACTCAAACAAGTGGAAAAAGATCAGAAAAAGAACTCTCCAGGCACCAGAAAAAAGCAAATAATAAACATTAGATGAAAACGAAATGAATTAGAGAATAGAAAAATGATTGAAAGAGTTAAGATCCAAAGCTGTTTTTTTTTTCAAAAAGATTGACAAATTTAATACACCATCCGCCAAGCTGACCAAAAAGAATAGAAGAGAAAGCAAATAACTTGAATAAGAAACAAGATGGGCAATATCACAGCAGACCCAATTGAAGTTGAAAGAATCATACTAGAATACTATGAAAAATATACTCTAATAAATTATAAAAACTTAGAGGAAGTGTACAAATTTCTCGAAACATGCTACCTACTAAAACTAACCCAAACAGGAGTAGAATGACCAAATAAACCAATTACAAAAGAAGAGACTGAAAAGGAAGTTTAAAAGATCCAGACTAAACAAAAGCCCGGGCCCTGACAACTTTACTAGAGAACTCTACCAGACTTTTAGAGAAGAGTTAATACCACTATTACTAAAGGTATTTCAGAGTGTAGAAATGGATGGAATGCTCCCAAAACTCATTCTGTGAAGCCAGCATAACCCTGACACCAAGATCAGGTAAAGACATTGCAAAAACGGAAAATTACAGATCGATTATGTCTCATCAACTGAGATGCAAAAATCTTCAACAAAATTCTAGCAAGCAGAATTCAACAACATATAAATAATAATAACAATAATAACTCACCGCGAACAAGTGGGCTTCCTTCCAGTGATGCAGGGATGGTTCAACAATAGAAAACAATCAATGTAATCAACAATGTGAACAAAACAAATACAAAAAATACACTTGATTTTATCAATTGATGCAGAATAGTCGTTTCGCAAAGTCCAATATCTACTCACATTAGAAACTCTTAGTGACATACGAGCAGTTTGTAAAGTCACCCTAGAAAAAGTGCTACCTACCTTATTGATGAATCTTACTAAGGTTGCCTTCAAAGTACTCCTGTTGGGAAGCTATGCACGGACACCAGGGCCTAGTTCACCCTTCATAGCAATTTTGCAATTCTTTTTCTGGAAAGGTCATCAGAGCTGTAGCTGTATTAATCTTTGTCATGGATTGAAGTGTGTTCCCCCAAAAATATGTGTAGTCGTGTGCCTGGGCCATGATTTCCAATATTTTATGATTGTCCTCCATTTTGTGATTTTCCTATGCTGTATGTTAAAGGACTGTAATTCCCATTATAGGATCACGTTCGTGCTGTACTGTAAAGGGAGCTTCCCTGGAGTATGGCTTGCACCAAGCCTAATCCTTTCATCATACAAGAGATAAAAGGAAGTGGAAGCAGGCGGAGAATTGGGAATCTCAAGCTATCAAGTAAGTGGCACCAGCAGAAGAGCACGTCCTTTAGACCTGCGGTTCCCATGCCAAGATGCTCCCCGGACAAAGACTGACGCAACATCAGGACTTTCCTCCTGAGTCGACAAAGGGGAAAGCTTCCCCTGGAGCAGACATCCTGAATTTGGACTTGTAGCCTAATGGACTGTGTAAGAATAAACTTTCCTTTGTTAAAGCCATCCACTCAGTGGTATTTCTTTTAGAGCAGCACCAGCAGACTAAAACACCCTTGATGTCCCGAATGTCATCAAAATGTCTTCATTTCAATATTTCCTTTATATTCAGGGAAAGAAAAAAGCGACCGAGGGCCAGATCAGATGAGTTAGGGAATGTGTTCCAATACAGTGATTTGTTTACTGGATAAAAACTCCCTCACAGACATCTATACGTTTAAGTTGGCAAACTTGCCACTGTGCTACTGTGCACAGTGGCCATTCCAGAAAGAGTTCTAAAATTGCTTTGAAGGGTGGACTAGGTGCTGGCATTACTGCATAGCTTCCCAAAAGAATACTTCAAAGGTGAATGTAGTGAGAGTCAGCAATGAAATATGCAGCACCTAGAACAATTAAGTTCACAGACTTAATTGTCAAACTTCGTAGGAATAGAAGGAAATTCTCGACACAATAAGGGCCCCTAGGCTCACCATGAGTTGGATCTGACTCGACAGCACTTGGCTGGCTTGGCATGCAAAGTCAACAGCAAACATCGTCCTAATTGGAAAGAATCTGAAAGCACTCCCCTTGAGAAAGGGAACCAGACAAGGATGCCCTTTGTCACCACTTTTACTCAACAAAGAGATGAAGATTCTAGCCAGAGCAATCAGGTTAGAAAAAAGAAATAAAGGGTATCCAAACTGGCAGGAAAAAGTAAGAGCATCTATTCGCAGATAATGATTTCATGCACAGAAAACCTTAAAGAATCCACAGAGAAACTACAAGAGCTAATAGAAGAGTTCAGGAAAGTATCAGGATACAAGATAAACATAAGTAAACCAGCTGGATTTCTCTACATTAACAAAGAGGTCATCAAAGAGGAAATCAACAAATCAATACCATTTACAATAGCCCCAGGAAGATAAAATACCTAGGAATAAATCTAAGAACTATAAAAGACCTATACAAAGACCATTACAAGACTCTTAACTGTAAGAAACCAAAAGAGATCTACATAGGTAGAGAAATCTACCTTGCTGATGCATCAGAAGGAATAACATCATGAAAATATCTATTCAGTCCAAAGTGATGTATAGTTACAATGCAATCCCAATACAAATTCCAATGGCATTTTTAATGAGATTGAGAAACAAATCACCAACTTCCTACAGGATGGGCAAAAGTCATGGATAAGTAAAGCATTATTGAAGAAAAAGAACAAAGTGGGAGGCCTCACACTACCTGTCTTTAGAGCTTATCAAACTGTCATGATAGTCAAAACATCCTAATTCTGTTACAAAAATAGATACACCGACCAATGGAATAGAATTGAGAATCTAGATATAACATCATCCACCTACGAGTAGATGATAGTTTACAAAGGTCCAAAGTCCGTAAACTGAGAAAAAGTCTCTTTGACAAACGGTGTTGGCAAAACTGGATATTGATCTGCAATAAAATGAAACAAGATACGTATCTCATCATGCACAAAAGCCTATTCGAAATCAAAGTCCTAAATATGAAATCTAAAACAATAAAGATCATGGATGAATAGTTAGGGAAAAGGTTGATAGCCCCAATACATGGCATAAACAGACTACAAAATATCACTGACAATGCAAAAACTTTCAAAGAGAGAATAGATAACTGGGAACTCCTAAAAAACAAACAAACAAGAAAACCTGTGCTCATCCTAAGTCTTTCCAAAAGACTAAAAGGCCTAACTGCACACCAGGAAAGAATTATTGGCTACCAAAAATCCGATAAACATCTAATCTCTAATCTGCATAACCTAGAAGATACTGCAAAACCTCAATGAGAAAAAAACTTAATAACCTAATTAAACAATGGGCAAAGGATATGAACAGGTATTTCACGAAATAAGACATCCAGGACACTAACAGATACGTGAGGTCAGCACCCCTGAATCTGATTTCCAGGTCTATCACTTATTACCTGGGTGAGCTTGACCAATTTCTTTAATCTCTCTGAGTCTTTTTTATCACCTACAAGATGGGGACAATTAAACTTATTTTTGATGGCTATCAGGGTTCAATTAGAGGACATGTAAATTACTTACCATACTACCAGGTAGGTACATCATAGGTAAAAACAAAAGCAAAATAAAATAAAACCCACTGCCACCAAGTAGATTCCAACTCACAGCAACTGATCCTAAAGGACAGAGTAGAACCACCCCATTGAGTTTCCAAAGGGTGCTAGTGGATTTGAACTATTGATATTTTGGTTACCGGTCATAGCACTTAACCAGTAAGCCAGCAGAGTTTACTACATTGTAGGTAAAACCCCACATGTGTTAATTCCTTTCCTTCCCAATCCCACAGTTGGTCTCATAGAGCCCCTCCCCCAGTTTTTTCCTTAATCATCTTTCATCAATAACAGTAGTGGTAGCAATGCTTTACATACCCAATCTCATTCAGTCTGCACATGCAACGTGTTGAGGTACATGTTAATATTATACCTACTGTGAATGAGGAAAGAAAGCCTTGCGGAGGTTCAGCCACCAGCCCAGGGCCACACAGCCAATAAGCAGCAAAGCAGGAATTCAAGAATAGATCTATCTGACTCAGCTGCCCATGTTCTCAACAATTCCTCTGTTACCTCAGTGTTCTCAGAGCCCACAACCAGGATTGTACTTCTGAGCTCCTATCAGGAGAAATGAAATCTCCAAAGATAGCTCCAGACACATCAGTAAGCCCCTTCTAGGCAGAGTTCTGGAAACAAAAGAACTCTGCAGAAGACTGAAAACAATTGGAGGTTGGGACCCCTGCACCTTAATAGGGAAGCCCAACTGCCAAAAGAGGTAAAGCTTTCTTGGATATGATGTGGTATGGGTGATAACACTGGCCAGCACATAGGAGGCCTTCCTGTGGGCCAGGCACTAGGTAAGCAGATTACCTTTGTATAAACCAGCTGAGAAGCAGGGCCACATTCTTCCCTCCTCCTTTGGAGGAAGAGAGAACAGATGAGGAATATAGTCCAATCAGGTAGTCATGCCTGAGTCTGCTATTACCTCAAGAGTTTGGCCTCTCTGAGGCTCTGGAGAGGAGCTCATTTGACTTGCTGATCTTTCACATTCAGGATCCAACATGAAAATGCTCTCATGGGATAGGGCTTTAGTCCCCATGTTGCTCTTGGGCCTGGATAGGAAAGAAAGATCTTGTAAAAGCAGCTCAAGGAAAACAGAAATCAAAGACACGTAAATATCCATGTCATGGCCTAATATGGATATCTCCAAAGGAGGGCAAGTATGCACATGTGCTGACATAGAAGAACGGCCATGAGATTAAAGTGAAAAACCAGCAACAATAATAATACTACAATCTCATATAATATATACACATATATTACATACACAAATGACTGTGTCCCTAGGAAAAAATTCTGAAAAGCTATGCACCAAATTTTTAGTGATGGCTACCTCTGAGAAGCAACACTAGGGAAAGAAGCGGTTCATTTTCTACTTTATACACTTTTATATAATCTTGACTTTTTAAAATAATGAGCACATGCCTTCTTTGTAGAGCCGCTTTATCAAGATATAATTTACACATTCAAAGTATAAAACTCAAACCACGGGCATGGAAGGGAAAACACTGAGTCTTGCTATTATGCTGGTGAGAGTTATGAAAGACCTTTAACATCGTGATTTCTCTCTGGTGTTTTTGTTTTGATTTGATTTAAAATATCAAAGGTCTTTCCACATGCTGGAGACTTTCACCTCCCCAGTCGTTTCCTCTTTCACACAACATTCTGAGACACATCTGTCCTGTTTTCAAAGTTAGCCTTCCCAGTTTGCTAAAAAAAACAACAAACCCGCTGCCATCGAGTCGTGTTCGACTCATAGCGACCCTACAGGTCAGATTATGTCGGAGATCAGAGAGTTCTCCGATGAACATGGTGGGCGGAGGAGAGCGACGTCCAGACTGAGAAAGGATAGACATGAAACAGTTTGGGATCAGGGGGCTAACGGCAATCCCCAGCCGAGCGCCCAGAACACCGTTTTATTAGAGTATTTATACCCTTTTGGTAACCAGGGTACAAGGAAGTACAACACGCGGTAACTAACGATGATTTCATAGTTTCGATCCTGTGATGTATCACGGTGACTAAGGTTTCAGTACTGCTCAAGACAATGGCCTGGAAGCATTGCCCGGCCGTTGCTAGGTTTCAGTACACAAACGTCAGAGAAGGTTACACAGAGTTGAAGTAATGGTTCAGCATCCAAGATGGCTTCACTTATGTCAAGAGTGATTTCCTTCAAGATTAGAACTGTCCCATAGAGTTTCCAAGGAGCACCTGGAGGATTGGAACTTCTGACCCAGCCACATGGAAATACATTCTCAAAAGAAAGTGAGCCATGATGATGATAATTACGTGTTGTGACAAATCAGGGGAAATTTAAACTTAAGTGAAAGGCTACATGCACAAAAGACTCTTTTTAATATATGGGAATATATATTGACCGGTTGCCATTGATTTGGGTTGGGTACAACTCATAGTGACCCTAACGGTCAGAGTAGAACTGCCCCATAGCTTCCAAGGAGCACCTGGAGGATTTGAACTGCCGACCTTTTGGTTGGCAAATGCACCGCTTAACCCACTATGTCATTAGCTTTTGAAATTTATAGACAGATAAAGCTATCACAGGAAAAAAATTTTCAAAAACCCTACAGACCAATATCGCTTATGAAAATAGATGCAAACATCCTCAGTGAAACAACCATAAACCAAATCCAGCAAGATGTAAAAAGAATTACACAGTATGATGAAGTAAGACTTAACCCATGAATGCAACTTGAGTTTAGGAAATGATTAATGTCAATAGAATAAACAACAGCAAAATATATATATAATCCTTTCAATGCGTGCAGAAAACCATTTGGTAAACATCCTATGCCATTTCATGATAAATACTCTCAACAAACTAAGGACAGAAGGGAATTTTAAACCTGATAAAGGACATCTCACTTAGTGGTGAAAGACTAGATGCTTTTCCACTAAGATCAGAATCAAGGCCAAAGATGTCCACTCTCACCATTTCCATTCAGCATTGCACTGAAGGTTCTATCCAGGGAAACTAGGCAGGGAAATGAAACAGAAGGCATCTAGAATGTAAAGGAAGAAGTAAAACTATCTGCATTTGCATATGCCGTTATCTTATATCTGGAAAACCCTAAAGAATGCACACAGTCACACAGAGAGAGCTAAAAAATTTAGTAAAGTTTCAGGATACAAAATCCAAACCTAAAAATCAGCTATATTTCTATACACCATCAGTAGACAATCCAAAATGGAAATTAAGAAAACAATTTGTAAAAGGTCCAACCTCTTTGGAAAGCAATCTGGTGCGTCCTTAAAAAATTGGATATAGATATACCATTTCACCCAGTATTTCCACTACTTGGAATATATCCTACAGAATCAAGGCTTTTCACACCAACGGACACATGCACAAGAATGTTTATCGCAGCACAGTCCATGATAGCAGAAAGATGGAATCAACCCAGATGCACAACAACAGAGGAATAGATAGGTAAACTATGGTATATGTACTCAATGGAGCACTACGCAATGATAAAGAATAATGATGATTGCGGAAAACATCTCATAACCTGGTTTCAACTGGAAGACATTATGTTAAGTGAAAGTAGTCAGTGACAAAAGGACAAATATTATATGAGACTTCTATGATAAGATCTCAAAAACAGACTTATGTATAGAAGAAAAGACTCTTTGACAACTGCAAGGGCGGGGGGGAGGAGGCTTTAGATTAAATAGTTGCTAGAAATCTGATTGGGTGAAATCGGTGACAGCACACATTAGAAACAAGAACAATATTAAGTGGACTTCAGCATAACTTGAATACTCCTACCATCTTAACCCCATATTGCAAGGATAGAGTAGCTGGGGCAGGGGGCAGGGGGCAGGGGACCATGCTCTTAGGTGAAATCGAGGCCAGTTGGCACAACTAGCATTTTGCTAAGAGGGCTCTCTGCACCCCACATTGGTGAGTGGCGTCTGGGGTCTTTAAAGCTGCCAAGCTGCCATCTGAGGGCACAGCAAATGGTCCCAACTCAGCAGGAACGGATGATCACCGAGGACCAAAATGACAACGCAGAAAACAGAGAGACCCACATGAGTGGGTGCCTGCACTGACTTGGGACCAGAAGAACCGGGTGGTCCTGGCCACCACCAATGATAGCCATGATGGAGCTCACAAAGTTGAGCCTCACTGGCAACACAAGAATAAAAAGGGGTGTACCCCGAGATCTCCACTAAAAGACCGCAACTGACAGTCCAGCGGCTTCAGAGTTCCCCTGGGAGCATGGACCCTGGCCCTGATGCTGCCACTCATTGGACAGCAAGGGATTGGACTTGGCAATGCAGAGTGACTATATATTGGGTGCACTTTATGTTTCTTTGCATCTGTAGGATATCATCCTGCTGACCTCTCACTGGAGGAAGGGGAGTGGGTGGAGAGGAGGGGAAAGAAGACTGTTGGGAGGATGAGACATGTATGGAGCAGAGAGGAGAAGTGTGCTGTCGCCAGCCAGGGAGAGCAGTAGAAGCTGCACATGGGTGGGTATGCAAATTTATATGGGAATGTATATTTTCACTCAGTCACAATAAAAAAGAAAAGAAAATGAAAAGACATCAGTGTTCATTGTAGCATTGTTCACAGCAGACAAAAGGTGAAAGCAAACCAAGTGTGTATCAATAGGTAAATGAATAAACAAAATGTGCTATGTCCAAACCATGGAATATTACTCAGCTACAAAGAGAAATGTGGACCTGATAGATCAATAACATGAAGAAACCTTGAAAATGTTATGTTGAGTGATGTAAATGAACCACAAAGGACAAATACTGTTTTATCTCACTTACGTGAAATACCTAGGCAAGCCAAATATACAAAGACCAAAGTTGCTAGGGGCTACCAAGAGCAGGAGGGAGGGGGAAAGGAGTGCCAATTTTCAGGAAGCACTGAGTTTCTCTTTATGGTGATGGAAAATTTGGCATCAGATACTGGTTATGGTTGAACAACATGAATAATGTAATTTGTGTCACTCAACTGTATGTATGAAAAATGCTGAATTGACAAATGAAGTGTTAGATATACTTTTACAATAAAAAAGCTGTAAAGACGACCTGTAGAATAGGGGAGATAATTGCAAATCATAAATTTAATAAGGAATTGGTATCTAGAATATACAAATAATACAACAGTGGAAGATTAAAAACTCAGTTAAAATGTAGAAAGTATTTAGATAGATATTTCTCCAGAGAAGACATGCAAGTGGCCAATAAGCACACAAAAAGATGATCAACACCATTAGTCAGCAAGACAGTACAAATCAAAATCATAATGAGATACCATTTCATACCTCCTAGGGTGGCTAGAATCAAAGCTCAGATAATAACAAGGGTTGACCAAGATGTGCAAAACTCTGAACCCTGATACAAGGGGAGTGTAAAATAGTGCAACCACTGTGGAAAATAGTTTGGCAGTTACTTAAAAAGTTAAACATAGATTTACCATACGACCCAGCAATCCTGCTCTTAGAAACATATCTGAGAGAAATGAAAGCATACATTCACACAAAACTTTCACAAGAATGTTTATAGTAGCATTATTTATAATAGCCAAAAGGCAGAAATGATGCAGCATCTACCAACTAATACAATGTGATATGCCCACGTAATGGAATATTATTCAGCAATAAAGGGAATAAATAAAGTACTGATACGTACTATGGCCATGAAAACATGCTGCTAAGTTTATGAAGCCAGTCACAAAACACAACATACTTATGACTTAATTTATGTGGAATGTCCAGAATAGGCATCTCTGTCTAGAGAGAAGGTAGATCAGTGGTTGCCTAGGCTGGAGAACAGGTGGGAGAATAGTGATGAACAGGGTGCTAAGTTACTACTAATGGTTGTGGGATTCCTTTGAGGGGAGAGCAAAAATATTCTACATTTAGATTGGGGTGATAGTTGCAAACTGTCAAATACTAAAATGCACTGAATTTGTACAATTTAAATGGGTGACTTTATCATATGGGGATTCTATCACATATAAAATGTTATCAGAAAAAGGAATGAAAAAATAATGATAAACGGTATAACTTGGATAAACCTTGAAAACATTTTGCTAAGTGAAAGAAGACAGTCACAGAGACCATAGGCCATAGCACTTAACCACTGTGCCATGACCAAGGCTCCCTGATGTCTACAGCCCATTTCATTACATTGCACGATACATCACATGTTGTGCCATTGCATTCATAATGTCAGAATACGAAAATCCACAGAGATATAAAGTAGATTAGAGGTTAGCAGGAGCTGGGGGTGGCCAATCAGAGAGTGGGTACAAAGTTTCTTTTGGAGTTCATGAAACGTCCTAAAATTAGATAGTGATGATGGTTGGTTGTGCAACTCTATGAATACTCCGAAAACAATTGAATGGTATACTTTAAAAACCCACTGCCATTAGAAGAGTGAATTTTATAGTTTCTGAATTATATCTCAATAAAGCTATTGAATTAAAAATAAAGATAGAAAATTATAAAGATGTTCCTGTCAGGTAGGAAAAAGGTGTACCCCGAAGTCTTTGAAAGACAAGAAGGAAATTGTGAAACACTGACAACTGCTACAATATGGATGAACCTTGAAAAAATTCTGAATGAAAAGCCAGACCCAAAGAGCACACACTACGTGATTCCATTTGCATGTATGAAATGTTCAGAACATGCATCTCTATAGAGACAGAAAGTAGATTAGCAGCTGCCTAGGCCTGGTGACGCATTGGCACAGCTGCTAACCAAAGGGTTGACAGTTTGAATCTACCATATGTTCCTTAAAAACCCTGTGGGGCAGTTCTGAGGGGAGGGGTGGTTGGGAAGTGGGTGCTTCAAGTGTGTGGAGTTTCTTTTAAGGAGGACAAAAATGTTCTAAAATGGCATTGCGTGATAATTGCACAACTCTGAACATATTAAAAAGCATTGAATTGTACACTTTAAATGGACAAATTGTATAGCATATTAATCATATCTCAGCCATGCTGTTTGACAACAGATTGTTAAGTTTCCAATACTTTTATTACCATTGCACTTATTACAAAAACCATATATGCAGGTTATAATGTTTTCTAAAAATCCATCAATGGTGACTGGAGTAGCAGCTTGGGCACTGGAGGGCTGGTATATCACTGTGAACCTGTCTGGCTGCAGAGCATGGCTATGCATGTGGCTGTGTTGGATCGTGGCATCTTCTGAGAACAGTCTCCTGTTATGGGCATTCAAATGGCACCCACTCTAAGGTAGCTTGTGCGCCAGCAAGGGAGAAGGGAAGGCAGATGTCTGCCACTGTTTACTAAATTCCTACCTGCCTTTATAATATAAAAGTTGAGTGACATTTTCCAGTGCTCCTCCTCTAGTGCATAAAGCAACAGACTGTAATCAGAGGTAAACTTTAGGGGCCCCAAGTTAGAGTCTTTTCACTAATTTAGGCTTTTGGGGAAAAAGGAAAAAAAAACAAGGTCCTGTCTTAGGTCACTAGTAAACCACTCTTCCCCCTCTGAGAACTATTTCATGCACTTGCATGCACTCTCCACCCTAGATAGTTGCATACACAGACATGCTGTTTAGTGTGGATGATGAATTAGAGAAAGTGAACCTTTTGGAAATGGGAAGACAAGCGACAGGAAGAAATGCAGACCTTTGGTAGAGACCAAAAAACCCCACAGCTGTCAAGTTGATTCCAAAACATAGTGACACTATACAGTCCTAGCCAATTTGTAGTTGCCTGAATGCTCCCTCCCACCTCCACCCTTTGGTTCTTAGTCTCCATCCGGGACCAGGCACTGTCTCATTCATGTTGTACACAGGGTCACTATGAGTTGGAACCAATTCAAAGGCACCTAACAAAGCAAGTCTTCGTCTTACCTACCAGTACAAGGCAATGGTCTATGAGTATGATTTGTGAGGTATGAAACAAAGTCTTCTTTCCAGAACTATCTCCACTAGCAAGACCGTCTGAAAGTCTCAGCGTATGATGCATTCATTAGAGCTGTCCCAAGAAGATACACAGGATGGCTGTCAGGTCACTGTGTTATACAAAGTGTTGGGTAGGGGGCGGTGTAACATAGTAAGCTAACTGTCCTAATACCACCAAGCAGGACTTTGAGGGAATGGGTAGCAGCAGAGGTGAGTTCTCTGGAAGTCCAGATAAGTCTGGAATTTAAGGCCAGGAGAAAAAGCTCAAGTAGAACCTCATAGAGGGGTCCAATAGGTATGGGGACAGATGGGGGTACTAGGTATCCAGATGAAAGGGCACAGTAAGGGAATAAGAAATGGGGTTGGCAGTGGTGGCTGGGATTAGTCTTCCCCATAACTTCTCTGACCAGTTACAGCATCTCCTCCAGTCTCTTGGAGTAAAGGGAAAAAGGGCTTTTGGCTGTTTATTGGATTACTTGCTTGTTTGTATTTACAGCAATACTGTGGTTTCATGCTTATGTGTCAACCCAGATAGATGGCTTTTCTGTCTGAAACTCACACATTCTGAGATAAGGCTGTCCCTGCCCAGTAGTTACAGCTCTGCAGTCTGGGGACTAAGCAAGCAAACCAGATCAAGCCTCCTAAATTATGTAGGCCACCCTTACTCTACGAACCAGAGGCCACCTGCTTCGTACTAGTGGTGGACCCCACATCTGAAGTTATTTTAGCTGTGACAGGGAAGGGTTTACCTGCTACATCTGCACTCTTCTCACTCAGCACTCCTGAAGAATGGGATGTGTGCATTTACCATGCCCCAATCTAATAATCTGTGCAGCCCAGATCATAAGCCTACCTACAAACGGAGAGCGAGGGCATCCCTGCCCCCTGCACAGACCTGCATTGCCAATGGCTGCAGGCTTGTACCCACAGGGAGGGAGGACTGTAGTTCCTGGGACCAAGTCCATTGGTGATTTGGCTCCCCAAAGAGGGCCTAAATCTAGCTGCCTGTCCTTTGCCATGTCCCTATCCTCCTCCACTGAACCTGAGCTTACCTAATCTCTGGTAGCCGATCTGCTGGAGCTGGTTTCAGAGAAGAAATGTTGCCACTAGACAAGCTTGGTTTGAGCCTGCTCCCTCCCTGGGCATCTTCAGACTCCTTTTTCTTCTTTTTTCCAAAAAAGCTTTTGAAGCCTTTAAATTTGGAGGCAGTGTCTGATGGTGATAGGGGAGACAGGAGAGGAGACAGGGCCTTCATGACAAGGACAAAGACTGAAATGCCAGGTGTCCTGCAGACCTTGACTCTCTAGAAAAACATTACAAGTACAGAAGGAAGGTATTTCCTTGTGTGCGCTCTTCATCAAGGTACACTGCATTGCCCCCTTCTTTTGTAGGCATCTGTCTAGCTCAGATCCAGAAAGATTGGTCAACTGGTTTGGTAGTTGAGTCAGCCTTGGTGAGGAGGTCTTTCATTCATTCCATTTATTAATTCATTTACTTTTAAATGTTCTTGAGGCCTTAAACACTCTCACAGACTACTTATGTTAAACAATGGTGATACAAACGTAAAACCTAAGCCCTGCCTTCAAGGATCCACACCCCAGGATCCATCATCCCCTGCCTTTCATTGTCAGTGAAATCAAGCCTCCAAGAAGCCACAAGGAGGTTCCCCACTTCTCTGTCCTTCCAAACCAAGTTCTCTGTACCATAAAATTAAAGAAAACTCAGCTCCAAATTAAACAACACACTAATGAGTGGCTAGGTTCAGTTCTATCTTTAAACTCAATGTCTCACTTTATGTCTGTGATTGCTCTTCTTGTGTGCATGTCGATAAAAATTATCGTTTAGTGACTTCTGTCTCCTTTTTTATTATTCCAGTCACAGACACCGACCACTCATTTGTAGGATCACAATGTAGACAGTAGATACACCTCTGTGTAAGTCTTTTAAAAGAGAATTCTTGTCAATTGAATCCTATTTCTCAGAAGTCCATGGTATTGTCTTTTGTGTTTATTACCCCTTTACACCTCAAATCACAAATGTATCTGTTGGTTAGATCCAGATTTCTACCTACGGGATAACTTCAGTTCAATCTCTGAGATCATGGGCTGTTTTGATGGCTTTTTCTCATTAAGATGATCTTTTCTGATATTGTTTTAGAAAGTGGAATTTTTTTTTAGTAATCCTCCCCAAAGCATACGGTAGGGACTCACAGAAATCTTTCCATGATCAGAACCTGAGATGGAAAATGTTAGAAGACTGAAAACTAAATGCAAACAACCAAAACCAATGTTATTAGGAATTTGAGATGAACTTGTTTTTTCTTGTGACTTGATTCTGTTTTTCTAAAGGCTAAACATAGGAAAGAAATCTAATTCTAGTTATGGTTTTGAGGGTTATTTACCATCATCACTCGCCTCCAGAGCTTCCACATCTCCAGAAATGTCACTCAGTGGTTCAGCCATAGTAGAATCACTAAAATTAAATACAGAGTGAAAAATTAAAGTGTCGTCAATTGATCCTCAGGGCGCAACACAATAATTTCCCTCATCTTAGTTAGAATTGTAAACTATTCAAGAAGAGATATGCATAGCAAATCACCATTCAAAATAATTATACTTCTTTAAAAAAGAAAAGGCAATAATTCCATTTACAAGAAATGTCCAAAAGAGACAGATAGATAAACACAGAAAATAAATAGTAATTCCTCAGGGCTTCAGGGCTTGGATTGTGGCCCTGGTTGTACAATGGGTAAGAGTTCAGCTACTAGCCCAAAGTCAGCAGTTCAAATCCACCAGGTGTACCTTGAAAACCCAAAGGGGAAGTTCTGTTTTGTCCTTTAGGGTTGCTGTCAGTCAGAATCATCTCAATGGAAATGGACTTTGGTTTGGGGGGCAGATTGGGATGAAGATGTTAGAGATTATAACTCAAGGGTATGTTTTTTTGGGTTTCTTTTTTTTGAGATAATAAAAAAACTCTAAATTTGGTTGTGGTGATTGTTGCACACCTCTATGTATATATTTATTTTTGTTGTTAGGTGCTATCACGTTGGCTCTGACTCATAGTGATCCAATGTATAACAGAATCAGTATTGCCTGGCCCTGTACCATGTTAGTCCAACTCCTTGGAGGTCTTCCTGCCTTTTTGCTGACCCTCTGTTTTATCAAGCATCATCTCCTTCTCCAAAGATTGTTCTCTCCTAACAACAGGTCCAGAGCATACGAGATGAAGTTTCACCATCTTTCCTTCCAAGGGGGATTCTGGCTATACTCGTTCTAAGACAGATTTGTGTCTTTTTCTGTAAGCCTGTGATATATTCAAGATTTTTTTCACCATTGAATTATAAAATTTAAATGGTTGAATTGTATGTTACACTAATTATATCTCAATGAAGCTTTCTTCAAAAAAAAAGAAAGAAAAATAAGTGCGTCTGTTGTTTTGTGTTGGGGTCTCTTAGTTTTGGAGGTTCACAGAGGTGAAATGGTCTTGATCATCATTCAAAACCATAAAGGAAAAGATTCAGATATTTAACGACACAAACATTTCAAAGTTTTGGCCAAAAGAAAGCAGATTCACTGAAACAATGACTAACAAAAAAACAATACTTGCAAGACATACGCCAGAGTAGAGGCCAATTATCTTAATTTGTCAAAACCATAACCAAACCTGTTGCTATCAAGTTGGTTCCAATTCACATAATCTTTATAAGACAGAATAGAACTTTCCCATAGGGTTTCCAAGGAGTGCCTAGTGGATGCAAACTGTCAAACTTTTGGTTAGCAGCCACAGCACTTCACCACCACGCCACCACTGTTTTCTTAGTTTGTAAAGAGTTCATATAAATTAATAAAAGAAAAAATTGATATAAAAAGGAGCAAAGACACCACTGGCCAAAAAAAAAACAAAACAAAACGTGGAGTTGATTTTGACTCACAGTGTCCCTATAGGACAGACTAGAACTACCCCCATACAGTTTCCAAGGCTGTACGTCTTTATGGAAATGAAGTAGCAGATCTTTCTCCCATGGAGTGGCTAGTGGGTTCTATTTACCTTTCAGTTAGCCACTGATCACTTTAACCACTGTGCCACCCAAGCCAAACCAAACTAAGTGCCATCGAGTCCAACTCATAGCAACCCTATAGGGCAGAGCAGAACTACTCCATGGAGTTTCCAAGGAATGGCTGGCAGACTTGAACTGCGAATCACTTGGCTACCAAACACAGCACTTACCCACTATGCCACCATATATCCAGATGTTTACAAAAAAATGAAACACAAACAGCTAATGAAAAAATAGAGGCTCCTTTCCACTCATAACTAAATAAATGTAAAACAAAGCAAGCTAACATTTTTCTTCATAAGACTGACAAAAAAAGTTTTAAGGGTCATCATATGCCATTGCTGATATAAGGCAAGGAAGGGGCACTCTTGTTTCCATGGAGTGTAATTTGCTCGAACTCTCTGAAAAATAATTTGACAATGTCTATCAAAATTAAAAATGCACATACCTTTTGATCCAGTAGCAGCACTGCTAGAACTTCACTCTATAGATATACTCACACTTGTTTGCCAAAAAATTGCGTGCAAGAAGGTTTATCACTTGAACTCCAAAAGCAATTGTCCTGAGACAATTAGACCTGAAACCTGAAATATCCCCAGATGTCTTTGATAAATCAAGCAGCAGTTTCGCTTAATTAGTAAAGAATGCATGCCTTGAGCATCGTACTCTTTAAAAGAATTATCTGTATGCAGTGAAACTGGAAAAAAAAACAACTTGAAAGGTTGGACTGGAAACTTAGGATGCAGTGAGTTTATATTAACAGAGAAGGTACAATTCAGAAAAGGTGGATAATAAAGGTAGCACATCTTGAAGAATGTAATAATCGTTTGTCACTGGATTGTATGTAGAAATTCTTGCACTGGTATATGTTTTGCTAGGTGTACTTTCAACAAAAATAAAATTAAAATAAGGAGATGTGGTACCTAGAATACAAGTTCTTTTGTCATTAATATACTCAGAAAGGTAGTGTTTACAAGCACAACAAAATTTGTAATTCATTTCTTTTTTGCACGCTAAGTATTTGCTTCAATGTTTAAAAACAAAAACAATCCTGTTTATCACAGCAATGTTTTAAACAGTGAAAAATACAGAACTACCAAATCAAAAGCAAACAAACAATCAAAACTGGTTGCCATTGAGTTGACTCTGACTCACGGTGAGACCCTATAGGACGGAGTAGAACTGCCCCCGTAGGGTTTTCAAGGAGTTCCTGGGGGATTCAAACTGCCAACCTTTTGGTGAGCAGCCACAGCTCTTAACCGCTACCTCTGAGTCTATGTTACAGAAGAATTCCTTGTCCCTGTTGTATTCCTTTCTATTAGCACAGGTAATCAGTTGAGAATCAATTGGAAATTTTCCATTTAATCCAGCCTTCTAGCAAAACTTGCACGGGTCTAGGAAAGCAAGTCAGTTGACAGGAACTTTTATAAATCAGTGCGGACATTCTTAATGGAGTGTGTGTGGAAGTTCTACCCTGTCCTATAGGGTCACCATAAGTTGCGCTGAGTGACAATGGATTTTTGTTTGGTATATAAAATAGAAGAAGGCTTAAAGAGGTGAGCAGAGACATCTCCTCCCCACCCCTGTGATAGCTCTCCTGGGAGTCTTGATGTGACTGACTAAAGTATTATTCAGTGGGGTTAAGTGGGTTCTGGAATTCCACCCAACACATACACGTCACGGACTACCCAGGTTTGGTCTGCTCCCAAACCTACTCAAGCTTCCATTGCTGTTTCACATAGGTGGGTTCCAGGCCCATCTTGCCTTTCTCTCTGGCCACAGGCTACTTATACATCTCCAGAGGGAGAAAGGGGTAAAAAGAGAGTCTGAGACTGCACACAACAAGAGTGAATGACAACAGTGACCACCGTCAGCCTAGGGACTGGAACGTGTAAACAGCCTCTCCTGCCTAAAGAAGTGAAGCAACAACTGCAGCACAACATACAAAGCTCTCCTTGCTTTCAGACCCTCTTCCTGTTACCACCCCATTTCTCTGCTCTTCTTTAAAGCAAAAATTAAAAGACATATCTGTACTTACTGCAGTCACATCCTCACTTCTTATTCTCGTGAGCGATTTCGAACCAGGCTTCTAAAACAAATTGCTTCCAAACGACTGAACCAAAGCTGCTTTGCAAGCGAGCAACAGATGACTGGGCGTCACTGCAGCCTCACATGCAGTTGGTCACTCCTTTCTTTTTTGAATAATTTTATCACTTCTCTTTGGCTTGGCTTGGGAACACCACACTCCCCTAGATTTCCACCTGCTTATTGGTTGTTCCTTCTCCATCTCCTTTGCTTGAACTCTGACCTTCCTCTGCTTTTGAAACGTTGTAGCACCCCAGGGCTCTGTCCTTGTCCCTCTCCTTTGTCTGAAGTAATTTCCTAGACCAATTTCATTAAAAGGAAATGTCCACATGAGCCCCAAACACAAGCTGCATATGTAAATTTAAAATTGCAAGTAGCCAGAATAAAAAATAAAGAGACAAGAAACAGGTGAAATTACTTTTAATAATCTCTTTTGTTCAACCCAACATATCCCAAGTATCAGCATTTTGAATTGTAAGGAAATATGAAAATATTATTAATGAGAAATTTTGCACTCTTTTTGTCAAACTAAGTCTTTGAAAATCCAGCATGTATTTGATACTTACATCACATCTCAATTCAGAACAGCCACCTGTGACCAGTGGTTACACTGTGCTAAATGATTTTGTTCAGGCCTTACATACCATCTATACACTCTAGAATACAAAACTTCTATTTACCTGACCTTCATATTCCTATAATCCATTTCCTACTCAAAGTTTCCATTTACCAGTGCATACTGAACTCTTGATTTCCCACTCCCAGACTGCTCCTCCCAGTTATCCTCATCTCAGTAAATTCCACTACCCAAATGCTCAAAATAAAACCAGGGAGTCATTGGCTACTCTTTTTCCATCACCTGACACATCTAATCCAACAGTAAATCTGCCCTCAGCATATTTCTATCACTGGACCGTTACTTACCATGTGTTAGCCACCATTACCATTTTTCCTGCATCACTGCAACAACCTCCTAGCTGGTCTGCCTGCTTCCATAGTTGCTTCCCTATATTCCTGATATCAGTCCCAGCAGTCATGTCAGGCCCCTGCTCAAGCCCTGCAGTGACTTTCTACGATGCTCAGAGGAAATTCCGAGGTCCTTACCATGGCTCTTCCTTGATCTGGTGCCCTTTTCACTGACATCCTGCTACCCTCTTACTCTCTCCCTCTGCTCCATACACAGTGGCCTTCTAATTAACACTCATACTCCACCCCATCAACATATACACCAAGTCTCCTTCAATCTCAAGGTCTTGGCATTTGTTGCTCCATCTTCCTGGAAGGATTTTCCCCAGAAGGTTTCATGGCTCACTCCTTGTAGCTGTCAAATCTCTGCTTTAACACTAGGTCCACAGGGAAGACTTTTCTCTGTGTAGAGCCTCTGTTTGGCTGGGCCAGGCCCTGGCCCTCATGGAGAAGGAGGTTTCAGAAGTAAAACCTCTGCCACCTCTTACTTTACAGACACCATCACTGTCAAAAGTTTCATCCCCATTTGACATTGTTAAACAGAGCTTTGCTTCCCAAGGTCCTCCTCATGGAGGCACCATTGCATTGTATTCATGTGTCTCATTGTGGTTATAACAGGAGTTTACACTGACTTTGCTCCTCAATCGTACCAAGACTTATGAGCAGTGGCCTTGGGGCTGCCTCCTCTGGTCTATACCATTTTTTTTTTATCATCTTCCGTGAAAACTGCTGTCACATCCTTGGCATCTCCAAAAAGCTACAATGTTCTCTCTAATACACCAATCTGACCATGAGCCTGCCCAGCTGAAACTGGGTCACCAACTCCCTCTGCCTCAAAGATAAGTTCCTAACAGTCAAGTCCCTGTGAAATCTGGCACTCTTTGTCCTGCTACAATCTCGCAGAAGACCACACCCAAACATCCTCATACTGTAGTTTCCCAGAACATCACTAACCATTCCTAGAACAAAGAGTGTTCTTTGTTCTAAGACATGAACTGTCCTTTTGGCCTAGAATACACTCTTCCATTCATACATCCTTGAATTCCTATAGATTCCTCCAAGGATACCACCTGCCTCGATGTTCTCAGTCGTCTGCACACACCTCTGTCATACCTGGTATTACTCAGAGCACAGTGACCACACTGTAGTTATTGAACTATTGCCAACACCAAGCACAATACCACACATGCAGAATTTGCCTGCTATCTGTTTTTATGGCTGGATGAATACAGGGTTTGAAAGAGGGGAGTTACAGTGGCAAATAGGAGCCAGTAAGGAAAGTGAATTCCTTTTGTAAACAGAAGGGACAATTTGAGACCCACTTTCTGTAAAGGATCCTTCTGGGTGAAGTCATATAAAACAATTGGCAAGCCAAGTAAGAAAGCCAGCCAAGTAAGGAAAGAGGAAATATAAATTTTTATATCCAGTAAATGATGAAAGATTTTCCAAATAACTTCCACAGTGCATAACCCATCGTATAAGAAGGGTAATCAGGAAGTTTGGCCCGGCAGAGACAAAAACTTTCACTATCAAGTAATTCATTAAACTGCTTGCTTACTCTCTTGAAGCCAGCCCCAGATGCTTACATTCCAGAGCTAACTTTTCCTTCTCAGACTATTTGACTTGAGGGCCCAACAAGGATTCTATGGGAAGAAAATAGAGAAAGAACAAGGAAAAACGATGTTTGTTTTCCAAGGTTGCTGAAATTGTTTTACTTCAGCTTGAATCAACTGCTGCCCTTCCAAGATGGGGATACTGATAGAAAGCAGCTTCCTTCACATTTTTGTTTTGCAAATAACAAGATGAGGCGCTTTTCATAGAAGATCTAGAAGAGTGTTAGCACAAAATAAGAGAAGAAAGTACGACTGCCACTGAGAGAGCACCTAGGATGTTTTAACTAAATGTTGCAATGAGGTTGTGTAGCTAAAACCCCTGAGACTTTTCTCTTCTTTGATACCCTACTCTGGTGAACTTCTTCATTTTTGTTTCCTCCCTTGAAAGAAATTTTCAGAGTGGATTCTCTCCTTTGTTTTTAGGAAATATTTCAAAACCATACAAAGTTACAGAGAAAAATCCTGGAAACATGTATGTACACATGCCATCCAGCTTAAGAAATAATAGCCTTAAAAAATACTGTTGAAGCCCACTGTGCATCCTTCTCTTTCTTTATCCAAGAGGTAGCCTCTATCCTAAATCTCCCCAACAGGTGCTGTTGCACATGCTGCATTTCTATTCATCTCTCAGAGGCAAGCTTTTTACTCCATATGTATGCAACCACAATCGATAGGTGGTGATCAATTTTATGTTTTTCAGACTTCGTAAACACTGTATCATAATGTTTGTATTCTTCTGGAGCCATCTTTCCCCTTTTGCAATTGTCTGCCTCTGTAACTCAGTCTTTGCCCTCTGGGTCTCAGCCCCCTGGGAGTTCTAGTTACCTCCCTAGGCTGGCTTTGCAGTCCGGATTATCTTCAATAGTCCCAAGGCAGGGAATCCAGGCTGGTCCTAACATAGGTGAGTCGCAGGTTCCTGACCTGTTGTTCTAAACCAGTGGTTCTGAAACCTGGCATACAAGAAACCCCTGAAAGTCCTTGCCCTCGAGTCAATTCCAACTCACAGTGACACAACGTAGGACAAAGCAGAACTGCTCCATAGGATTTCCAAGGCTGTAATCCTTATGGAAGTAGAGGGTCACGCCTTTCTCCTGTGGAGTGCCTGGTGGGTTTCAACCACCAACCGTTCAGCTAGCAGCCTAGTGTTTCCCCCCTGTGCCACCGGGGCTCCTTGCATTCCCTCAATCCACTGCTGTCTGGTCGGGGCCGACACATAGCTACCCTAGAGTTCAGAGTAGAACTGCACCGTAGAGTTTCCAGGGATCGCCTGGGGATTCGAGCTCCCAAACTTTTGGTTAGCAGACATTGAACTGAACCACTATGCCACCACGGTTTCCATTTGTTTTTTTTCAGGCTGCAAATATTCTGCTTTATGCTTACACTATAAACTCATTTCACGAATATCCCAGAGTAAATGTAAATGTAGACCATTTACACCTCTTTCTTTCCCAAAGAAAGCTGCAATAATTTCCTTATCCATTATGGTGGCTCACACACGCATGTATTCCTGAAATCAGTCTTGAGAAGTGGGGTTGCGGAGGTAGAGGGTGAGTGTATTGAATATTTAGAAAGGTATTACCAAATTAGACAGTATAATGTGCAAGTGTGTCTTACAAGGAGAAAATCTGTTAGCTTTAAGTGTAGCCTCTAAATAGTATATTTGAGTAGTTCATTTATTAAGGTGATTCATGTTTTGACTCTTTCCCAAAATGGTTCAAGCAAGCTTAGAGCAAGAGGCTATCCAATAAGACGGGACATAAGAAGCATACAGACAAAAAGCCAGTTTGGCAATAAGAGCTAACAGTTGTTTTTATTCATTTATTTTTATCATGCTTTAGGTGAAAGTTCCCAACTCAAATCAGTTTCTCGTACAAAAGACTTATACACTCATTGTTGCGTGACCTGGGTTGCCTTCCCCACACTGTGACAGCACACTTCTCCTCTCCACCCTGTATTTCCCAACCTGCTCCTGTTTCTTTTCATCCTTCTCATCTCACCTCTAGACAGGAACTGCCCATTTAGTCTCGTGTATGTTCTAGAGCCAATAAAGCTACTCTTCACCAGTATCACTTTAGGTCTTCAATCCAGTCTAATCTTGCTCTGAAGAGTTGGCTTTGGGAATAGTTTTAGTTCTGGGCTAACAGAGCCTGGAGGCCATGTCTTCCAGAGTCCATCCAGTCTTAGCTAGGCCATCAAGTCTGGTCTTTATGGGTTGGAATTGGAGTTCTGCACCCCACTTTCCTCCCACTGTATCAGGGACTGTTCTGTTTCCTGCCAGGAAGGTCATTTATGTTAGCTGGGCACCATCTTGTTCTCCTGGTCTCAGGCCAATGTCATCTCTGGTTTATGTAGCCCTTTCTGTCTTTCGGACTCAAACTTACATATGTATTTGATGTGCTTCATTTTCTTTTGTTCTAATTGGGTTGAGACCAATTGATGCTTCTTTGATGGTCACTTGCTAGCTTGTGGAAACTCTGGTGGCGTAATGTATAAGAGCTATGTCTACTAACCAAAAGGCTGGCCATTTGAATCTGCCAAGTGCTCCTTGGAAACCCTATGGGTCAGTTCTACTCTGTCTTATAGGGTTGCCAAGAGTTGGCATCGACATGATGGGAGTGGTTTTTTTTTTTATTTTGCTGGCTTTAAGACCCCAGAAGTCGCTCACCAAAGCGGAATGCAGAGCATTTACTTAATGGAGTTTGCTATGCCAATTTATGTAGATGTCCCTTGAACCCATGGTCCCCAGACTTATATTCTTGCTACTCTGCCCTTCAAAGGGTTTGGTTATATTTAGAAAACTTTGCTTTTGGTTTGGTCCAGTTGTGCTGTTTTCTCCTACTGTGTGTTATCTCTCCATTAACATTAAATAATTCTTATGTATTATAAGCAGCGTAATTATTGATAGATATGAGTTTAATGCTGTCATTTTCAGGCCTTTCTGTGTGTTGTTAAGTTTCTTTGTTTCACTTAACTTTCTGTGCTGTCATTTTCCTTTAGATATTTGCTTTTCATTGTTGCTTTTGTATTTCCTGCATCTTTACATTTTCTGTTCTGGGGTTTTTTTTGTTATATGTTGGATAGTTAGTTTCCTTTGTGGGTACCTGAATATTTAACAATTTTAAACTGTAAATTTGTCTTTTATTTGCTTATATCACCTGTCTTTCCTCCATACCGAAGCCCTATGACTGTGTTATTTAATTCTTCTTTTTTATTATAATCTGGCCATGTATTACATTGTGACATATCTGTTTTCCTAATTCCAGTGTTGTACTTTGATTTATTATTTATTTCTTTTTCACAGCATCTTAATAGCTCTTTAGAGTCCCTGAGCGAATACATGATTAACATACATGAGTGATAATGGAAAGGTGGAAAGTATGAGTCCACCCAGGGGTGCCTCAGAAGAAAGGACTAATGATCTACTTCTGAAATATCAGCCATTGTCAACCACATTAGCAAAGTTCTACTCTGACAAACATGGGGTCAAATGAGCTGAGGTCAACTGGATGGCAGCTAACAAAACAAAGAGTGAAGAATTTGTGCATTTTAATCACGGTGCTGGTGAAGAATACTGAGAACACGGTGAACTTCCACAAAAACAAACAAATCTGTCTTGGAAGAAGTACAGCCAGAATGTTCCTTAGAAGCAAGTTTGGCAAGACTTTGACTTGCATATTTGAACATGTTATGAGGACAGACTGGTCCCTGGAGAAGGACATCATGCTTGGTAAAGTAGAAGGTCAGTGAGGAAGACAAAGACCCTCAATAAGATGGATTGATGCAGTGGCTGAAATGGGCCCAGACATAGCCATGACTGTGAGGATAGAGTAGGACCAGGCAGCATTTTGTTTCATTGTACATGGAGTCATTATGAGTTGTAAAGGACTCAAAGGCACCTAACAACAACATATGTGTATGCGTATACAAGTGTGTACATGAATGTATGTTCATATATATAAGAAAGCATGCAGGGACACAGTTATGGATATTTCTTAGATATAACTAAATACCTAGTGGGATTGGTTTTCTGGGACTGAAGCCTTAGGCCCATAGTCTCCTTCAATAATATGGTCAATTGGCATAACATAATCCATAAAGTTTGTGTTCTGTGTCCTAGTTTGGTGCGTAGTCTCCTGTTTCTTCAAAACTTGAAAGTGACCATCTAAGATATAACTATTGACCTTTTCTCACTGAGAGCAAAGAGAAAAAAGAAAACCAAAGATTCAGAGAAAAAACTAGTCTGTAGGACTAACAATATACACAACCATGGCGTCATCTATCCTGACACCAGGAGAAAGAGATGGTGCCCAGCTACTAGTAATGCCCATTCTGACCAGGACCCATGATACAGGGATACTCATAGAAGCAGAAAAAAAAGCCTAGAAATTTCAAATTCCGGGGGGGGGGCAGTCAAGATGGTGGACTAAATGCACGTCTCCCTTAATCCCTCTGGAAATCAAGACCTGAAATGATAATTAAATGGAGCCTTCTAAACATCTAGTCCACCCTGGGATGTGGCATAGGGCTGTTAATTTGGACTTCATTCCATTGAATGTAAATCTTCCTCTCTTCACTGACCCCACTCTCGGTGAGCAGAGGCTTGCATGGAACGAAGATAACTCACCATTTTGATTTTTTTTTCTCTGTCTTGGCCAGGGGGCAGAGCTCAGACTAGACTAGCTGCTGGCCTCGGACACACTGCCAGTGGGACCGGCCATCATAATTACCAAGTTCTGAGAGTCTGGCTTTTGACTCTACACACCTCGGCTCCTCTTGCCTGTGTTTCTGCCTGCGCAATTTGGTAGCCGTACAGATGCACTTGTGAGGGGCATCATCTTGATCCACTGGGAAACGGACAAGCCCAGGCAGAGGCCCTGGCCGGACTTGGCTCCCAGGCTGGAAGTTGGGAGAGTGTTTTTCCAGTAGGGATGCAGTGTTTTGCACAGTGTCACCTGGGACTGGGGAAGAGTGGTGGAGGCTGTGGACTCTGGGCATTTCGGTACTCTTCCCCTCTCTTTCTGCCGGGAACCTGGCCCGCCGCAGCTGGTGAGCTTTTGTGGGATGCAATCTTGTTTTGCATGGAGGTGGACTCATGCATACAGAAGCCTCCGCTGGACTTAATTTCTGGGCTGGGAGGCAGTGCCTACCAGAAGAGACCACTTTTTGAGCAGAAAATCAGAATTCTACACTGTATCACCTACAGCTGGGGCCTGACAGCAAAGGCCAGCAGGCCAGTAGCCTTTCTGTATTTTGAGCTAGTTTATAACATCTGGGGCTCAACATAGAGGTGCTTCCTTTGCCAGCTGGGAAGAGGGAGGTTTACACCTGAAAATCTGACTGACTTTGGAAGTTGTCAAATACTTTTTACTTCTCATTTTAAGATAGCCTAGAGAAACAACGACTCAAAGGCACTTGGCTGGCTTGGCAGAGTAACAACTGTGGTCCATCTTCACAGCATCTCTCCCAGCCTTATTGAGCCAGATGGAGCCCAAAAAGCAACAAACATTGGAGAAGACAGTAACCTGGAAATCACCCATGGCATCAGAAAGCCCCCAAAAGATACCACCTCACCGCTTCCCAGACAAAGAAACTTTTCTGAAACTATCAGAAGGTAAATACAAAAGGATTATATAGAGAGCCCTCCTAGACCTTATACAAAATGCAACAGAGCAAAATGAAAACTTAAGCAAACTGTTCGTTCTGCTGGAACACTGGCACTTGGAAATCCAACAGATAAAGAACAAAATCAAAAACATAGAAACTTGAATTCAAAGCCAAGAAAACAGAATGGAACAAACGGAAAAAAGAATTTCTGATTTGGAAGACAGAGCTACTGACTCCAGAATCCATGAGGAGAAATCAAAAAAAAGAAACAAGCAAAATGAAGAAGCATGTGGTACTCTATTAAGAAGAACGATCTATGATTAATTGGAGTTCCTGAACAGGGCGAGACACCTGAGAACACAGAGAGTATTGTGGCTGAGCTGCTGACAGAAAACTTCCCAGAAATTATGAAAGAAGAGAATGTAGATTTTCAAGGTATATATTGAAACCACTCAAAATAGATCTCAATAGAAAGGCTTCGAGACATATTATAATCAAGCTCAACAAAATGAAACATAAGCAGAAACTCTTAAAGGCAGCAAGACTCAAAGCAAAGCTAACATTCAGAGGGAAACCCTATAGCCTTTCATCATCTTTCTCAGCAGAAATGATGCTGGCACGGAGACAGTGGCATGACACATTCAAAGCCTTGAAGGAAAAGAACTTCCAACCAAGAATTATATATCCTTCATCACTATCTTTCAAATATGAAAATGAAGTGAAGACATACACAGATAAACAGAAACTCAGAGACTTTGTAAAAACCAAACCAAAACTACAAGAAATACTGAAAGAATCTCTTGGCTTGGAAGACAAAACCGCTAACTTTGTATTTCAGAAGGAAACATTATCCAGAAGCCTACTCAGTTAGGGAAGGCTCCAAACACAATCAAAGCCATAATAGTGAAAGAATTGATCTACTGATCATATCATGTAAACTATGATATCATATTAAAAAGAGGGGTGTACTACAGTCGTTATAGTCCTTCCAGATGGAGAGGAAATTGACAAGACTGGTAGCAATCAAAATTGGGTTTATATATAGTTTACTCAGCAGGATCACAGGGGTATCTGTAAAGTACAATAGAGAAGCAACACATCATATTAAGAAATGTAATACAGAAGTCTCAACAACCACAACACCAACTCTGAAAAAGGTGAAAAATCAACTCACAAAGGAGAAGGTCTCAGAACAGATTAATAAGAACAACAGAGAAAACATCAACACAAAAATAAACATATCACAATGGCAGAACTGAAAGCACATACCTATCAATAATTACATTGAATGTGAATGGACTGAATGCTCCAGTAAAGAGACATTGAGTGAAATCTTGGATCAACAGACACGACCCATCTATATGTTGCCTGCAAGAAACTCACTTTAGACTTAAACATAGGAACAAGTTGACAATCAAAGAATGGAAAAATATATATCAAGCTAACAATGAACAAAGAGAATTATGGCCCAGGAAAGTTGACAGATAACTTTAGGAACACAATTCAATCTACGACAGGCTCTGCTAATTGACAAATCAACCAGAAAGACAAAATCCACAACATGACACCAGATACTGGGTAAAACAACGAGAAGTACATAAGAAGGAAGATTTTCAGTCTAAATATAAAGTCCAGCGGGGACTGGTAAAGACCCAACTAACACATTTTTTTCCTCCCTGCAGGCCAGCAGACCTTGTCTCTTTTGGTAAGCAATGCTAAAAAATGCCAACAGAATAAAACCCGATACTCTTCAAAGCAGCCTGGTCACTGCCTGATCACTAACATCAAGAAAATGTGTATCAATTATAAACAATTCTAATGAAGAACAAGAAGAAACAGGGAAACTTCTTGGAGCTTATCTAACTGGGAATACTCTTGAAAAATAAGATTTCAATAAGCAGGAAAAGCTGTCAGGAGATGAAGGGGCTAAAAGGCTGAGGAAACATTTTAATTTAGTTGGTCCGTAAATATTTACAGAACACCTATCTACTCGCTGACCAGTGTGAAGCACCAGAGTACGGTGATCCAATCTAACCCAAGTTTGCATTTCATTGGTCAGAATTTAGTCACCAGTCAACAAGTAGCTGCAAGGCAGTTTGGGAAATGTAGTTTTTATTTTAAATGTTCAAGCTCAACTGTGGCAAAGAGTTTGAGTTTTGATTTTTAGGGTAGCCATGAGTCAGATCCGACTCGACGGCACTTGGCTTGGCAAGAGTACACAGTGGAGAACAACCAGCATTTCTGCTTCCTAGGAAGTAGCCATCTAAGACAGAAATAGACCCAAAGAAATAGTGCAGCAAATTAAAAGACATCCAGTCCAATGAAAATAAAAAACGCATGAGATACCACCTCCCACTAGCATGACTAGTATCAAAAAATGGAAAACAACAGGTGTCGGCACAATGGTAAAGCTACTGTGGAAAAGTCTCGTGGTTCCTCAAAACTTGAACACTTGAAATTTGAAAGCAGAAACACAAACAGAAACTTAAACATCAACGTTCACTGTAGCATACTCGTAACACTCAATAGGTGTAAATGACTGAAAGATCCATCAACAGGTGGATGGATCGAACATGTGGTATACACATACAGTAATGAGAAATCAAGTCCTGACGCATGTTACAACATAGATGAACCTTGAAGACATTATGCTGAGTCTTTTCACTGCTCCGGATCTGACTCGATGGCACTGGGTTTGGCTCCCAGCACTGTGCCCTTGATGGTATTAAGTCCCCTCCTCTGCTCCCTTCCCTCTTCTTTTATCTCTTGGAAGATAAAAGGTGGTTCAGACTACACCCCAGGAAAACTCCCTTTACATTAGATCAGGGAAAAAAAAAAAAACATTGCCACTGGGTAGATTCCAACTAATAGCAACCCTATGGGACAGAACTGTACGGGATAAGGACAAAAACACCGTGGAATGTAGTTATCAGTTAGATGCAGTACTGCTGTCCCGGTGTGCAAGTTTCCCCTGATGAATAAACTCATGGCTCTTGATTGAAAATAAATAAATAAATAAAAATGCAGTAAAATACTGTTTAAAAATTATGCCTTCTTTCTCCAACCAGAGCGCATTGAGCCCCCCACCTCACCACAGGTGTTAGGCTGTGCTTTGTGATCTCTCAGCCACCTTGAGCTACCTTTGTCTGGTCAGTGCCTTGCTGATTAAACAAGGTTGAAGGGTTTGGGTCTTGGGGAGATGTACAAATAAGTGGTGGTCAGGAGGCTGCAGTAGGCCGTCAGAAGGCTTTAAGGGGGTGAAAACTACCGGAAACCACAAGCATTTGCTGCACTTACTCAACAACCAACCCCAAGCACGAAGTCAGGATGAAGAGTAAGGCCTCTGATCAACTCAGGCCCAATGGAAGTGTGACGTTGAGCTGATTGCACCTGTTTTCCTCCTCTTCTTCCCCTCAGATCCACCCATGACTCTTTCCCTGTCCTTGCCTGGCACAAAACCCTCCTCAGCCTGAATGTTTTCTCAAAAAGTGCCCCTTGGCTCTCTACCCAGTTACTTCTAGCCAATGTCTTCATGTGATCATCCTGTTTTCTTTGCAGGTACCAAAGGCAACCACTGGGAAACTTAAAGAAAAAAAAAAAACTTCTCAGGGGAGTGTGAGCAAAAAGTGCTTCCACCAAATTTCTGCCTGCCTAAGTTTCCCTACGAAAGTTAGAGGCTGAGACTACTTGGCCATTATCACAAGTTTAATAAGAAGCTGGATCGGTGAGTGGCATGCGAGGCCCAAGAGTCCCTGGAGAAAGCCACCACTCCAAGTAATGAACAGAGCTTCCTGTGACTTCCGATTAAGCCCAGAGACCTTCAAATTGTCTGAAAAATTTACAGAGGTCTGGATGCTGACCAGCCATGTGGTGACCTAATGTTGCACCGACAGGCTACACCCACAGTGATCAATAATATAAAGCATCAAGGTGTGAAAAGAAGATATATGTGTGTGTCTCTGAGTTCTTTATCGATGGGGAGGGAAAAGGAAGGAAGGAGTAGAAATGTGAGGAGGGTGGTAGGTGTGATGTTTCAGGTTTGGAGACCATGCTACATGTCCACAGTGACCCAGTCACTGGGGATAACAAGTGGGGGAGGATTGGACATGGAAGAGAAACCTCATCACTAACAATTTAACCCACGGACAGGAGGTTGGGAACACTCCAAGGCAGGGTATCTGGCACGGCCCTATACCATTCCTGCCGAAGACCTGCCTACTCAGACCACTCTCAAATTTCAGCGGGTGATGATGCTTCAGACACTTGCAAGCCTATTCATGGCAGCATAAAAATATTTGTGGGGATGGGGCAGGACCCAGCTGGGTTTTGTGCTGCTGTACACAAGTCCACCATGTGTCAGAACTAACTTGATGGCACCTAAGTCCGGTATCTTGGCCTCCTAGCTCGCCTCCCTGGGCTGCTTTCAGTCAGAAGACAATCAGTTATCCTCGAGGAACCTGGCAGCGAGATTACTCACCTGGCTTCTGCTAGGGTTCTTCAGGCACCTGGAGTAGCAGGTACTGTCCTCCTAAGGCCCAGCAGCCTGCACCCCTGGGGATCCTAGTCTTGACATGCCTCTTTTCCCCTCTATGGTCCTCAGTATTCCGCTGTGCACATGCTCATTCCCACACCCAAGTTTGCGATCTAAGCAGGCCTCCCTGATGCCTATGCTTCATAACCCAACCGCAGTCCAGAAACTACCAGCCTGGACTGCCCCCAAGTCTCTTGCCATCATCTCACCACTCGGTTGCCTTCCTTGGCCCGTCTGAGCTCACCCGCTTCAGGAACTGAAGGCACCCTATGCTAGCCAACACCCCTCTCTCCTCCCACGTGAGGCCAGAATTGGCTGAGGGTCCTGGATTCCTAGGGTTCCCTGGGCTCAGGGCGGACTCTGGTGATTGGCGGTAGGAGCATGATGCTGATCAATCATCTCCAGCCTCCCCTGCAGCGCGCGCCTTGCTCTGCCCTGTACAGAGAACGCCAAGCGGTTAGTCCCGCCCACTTTATCTCTGAGCCAATGGGAAGCGGCTGCGGTGGACTGGCCAACAATGGAGAGCGGGTCCGCGTTCGCAGGGCAGTGGAAAGCAACCAAGTGCGTGTACACAGTCGTTGCCATGACGGTGTCCCGTGGAGTCTGTCCTCAATGGTTAGTATTGACAGTCTGGTGCTGACTCCCTAAGGCTGAGGGCTCAGTGGCCCCAGCAGACAACACCGCCCCTGCCTTGTTTTTCTGAGCATCCGCGTTCCCTTCTTCCCTCTAAATCGTGTCCCTGAATGGTAGGGTTTGGACCCCAGATCCCCTCCTGAACCCACTTCTCTCGCTTCCTTCTCTACCCTCAGCCATCCCAAACCTTCCCTGGGGCTTCCCCGGACTCTCTTAGTCCTCCCTAGGCCTCTGATGTCTCTCCCTTGGCAATGATAAGTGGGGATTTTCCTGCAGGCCTGAAGGCCGTTCAGGCTGTGGCCTACTGGCGGTCTTGCCCTGCCAAAGTTCCGGCACACGGCTGGACTGGGGGAGCTGTTCTTATTTAGCATGGATTTCAAAATTTCAATCTAGAGACTTTGGTGACCTGCTTTGAGCTTTTGGGTGAAGTCAGAAACGTGCCTACTGGGTTCATGTTTATTTTATACTGATGAAATGTAAATCTTAACAACTGAGTTCTGTTTGACCAAATGTAGATGTAACCCGAAAGTGGAAGTACTTAGAGGGATGTGCCTTGAGTGGGTAGCGTAGGGACATTTTCTGAACTAGGATCTCTCAGTCGATTGAGAACTGGTAATCCCTACAGTGACACACATTGACTAGCTCTCTTTTGAGATGTCCAAAAGAAGAACGGGTCCCCTTGCCCCTAAAAATGGTTATAAATAAGGGGTGGGGCAGGGTAAAGGTACAAAGGGTGGTGAGTATCAATTGGCTAGCTTAAAATACTTTTCGACTAGACGAGGTTGTCTGGAAGGTCCCTGAGTGGCACAGTTGGTTTGTACTCGTCTACTAACCTTCAGGTCGGTGGTTAGACCCCAACCAGGGGCACCATGGAAGACAGGCCTGACAATCTGCTTCGGTAAAGATTATAGCCAAGAAAAACCTACGGAACAATTCTACTGTGGATCAGATGTGGTCGCCATGAATCGGGGGCCAACCGATGGCAGTGGGTTTGAATTGGGGGCTTTTTTGGTTGTAACTATCTTGTGTAAGATATGGACTGCATTGTGTACTACTATGCTCGTCTGCTTGTCTAATGTTTAAAGGACTCCAACAATGGGGATACAAGCTCGACATCAATCTTCCAGCAAACTGTTTTGAGTTACGAAATTGTGTTCTCCAAAAGGCTGTTGCAGCAAATCCGACAAGGTTTCGATCTCTTTGATCCTGACAAAAATGGCAGCATTGACGTCAGATCACTTAAGGCAAGCACTGCTTTCTTCTCTTTCTCTGCCTCTTCTTTACCTTCTGCCTGTCTTTATCTGCACACGTCTCTATGTTTTTCTCCTGCCAAAAGGAACAGGGAAGGACAAAGGTGGGATTTTTTTACTCTTTTTTTTATCTCTCTGAAGTGTTACTAAATTGACTGCAGACATCAATTAGATGCATATTCTAGTGTCTCGCAGTCATTTTAACTTTGTTCTATCAGATGCCACATTAATGCTGTCACCGCTGTCACTTTTGCTCTTGCTACGTTTGAATCTGTACATTGAGATGGTCTCTTGTTTTCATTGCAGGTGGTTTTAAAGACTCTGGGCTTTGAGCCCAAGAAGAAAGAGATTGATCACATACTAAGCATAATTGATAGGAAAGGTACAGGGAAAATGAACTTCGGTGAATTTTTGTATGTAATAACTCAGAAAGCGGTAAGTTAGTTAATTTCATCAGCATATTGTTCATCCATAATGCTAACTGCTGGTGAGTTTATCTGGTAAAAGATGTTGTTTCACACGGATAGGATGCTTAGGCTCTACTTTATGTTGTTCAGGCCAGAGTCCAGGAGAAGTCATTTTACCTTCTGTAAGATTATAAAAGTAATACTGCTGCCACTTTTCTGCTGGTATCCCTCTCCAGCTTAGAGGTCATTGTTCTAACTACCATCTGTGTAAAGTTCGTTTCAAGATCATTCCTTTATGTGACCTTTTCAGTCTCTGAGTTTCTAATAGATTGACTATGTTTTTACTCCCCTTAATGGTGTTTGATCTCCTGTGACCTAGGGCCTGGGTCATCATGGCCATTAGCAAGGCCATGCAGTGAATATAACTGGGGTGGAGGGAGTAGGGAAGGAATCCAAGAAGGTAGTCCCCCACAACTGCCCAGAGGACCCATCTTGGCTTCTGAATGGGAGACGGTTCTGAACAAGAGAGTGATGGATGCAAGACGAGGCTTGAGTTAGGTTATTAAAGAAGGGGATGATGGGGCCGTATCATGACTGTGGGGCAGGGATGTCTGCAATACGTACCACTCATGTGTCCTTATGCTCTCCTTTTAAGCTCGAGAAAGAAACCGAAGAAGAACTCCTGAAGGTTTTCAATTTGTTTGATGATGATGAAACTGGGATGATATCTTTTGCAAATCTGAAACATGTGGCAGAGGAACTGGGCGAGGATGTCACCGATGAGGAGCTGCAGGTCTGTGAGGCATCAAGCAGGCCTCAGGTTTCTGAGTTACCTTTATTTCCTTTCCTGTGAGTGCCCCTTGAAGGAAAGAGCTTGTTGTCTAGTCCCCATGCTGCTCAGTTCAATTCTCCTTTGATAGTCTAACAAACCTCTGAACCTCCCCAAAGCAAACACATAGTGTGCGGTTCCACTTACTAAGCTAGGTTTGTGAACCCGCCCCCCGCCCCATCAGGGTGCTCTTGCCACTCCTTTCATGTGACATGCGTGACAGAGATGGCTCCGCCTCCACAGTATGCTTTAGAAAGCGAGCTTTGGTCACATTGTGACAGCACCTCAGGGGTCCCTATTGACCAGTCACTTAGCACTATTAGAAGCCTTTTGGTCAGCTGCCTTTTGGGTGAGTTTCTGAAGTCATCTAACGTGATTCCTTACTGTCACACAGGAAATGATTGATGAGACTGCTGTCAACGGAGAAGGAGAAGTCAGTAAGCACGAGTTCCTAGAGATCATTAGGAACACACCCCCTGCCCTCAAAGGCCTCTTCCCTCCAGAGGAAGATCTGACGGACTCCAGTGACTTGTCAGCCAGGAAATCTTCTTTCGATTACACCAAGTACTTCCCACAACTGGCTTTTTTTCAAGAACATCAGTAGCAACCTGATTGTCTTTTCTCCTTGGGAAGGTGTTCTTCGAAGTTCAAGTTCTCTGTAAAATGCCCAACTGATTATTTGCATTCCTTAAACAGACGTAGAGCACATTAGAATGGAGAGGATGGTCTAGGTGCCTCACTCACCTGCCCGCTGGCTTTCTATCTTTTCCCTCTTCTCATGCATTTCTACCTCCAAACACAGGCTAGCGCCACATTGGAGCACATGTCATCTCCCCGTGGCCACAAGCCACAGACCACTCTTTGATGGGTCTTGTTTTAACTGACACCAGCAGTAGATTTTTCAATCATAAAACCTGGTGAACTCTCACTGATACTCTGATACGTGGTTAGTGCTCTTTGTTTTCTCTGAAAAATAAAGCCTTCCTTGTTTTGAATGTTTGTTCTCTCAGCGTGAGTGCTTTAACCCCAATCTGTGTTTGATCTTCCCTGCCATCACATTGAAACAAACAAGCAAGAAAATCCAATGCTGTCAAGTCATTTCCAACTCGTTGTGACCCTGTCAGACAGAGTAGAACTCCACCAGACAGTTTCCAAGCAGCTCCTGGTGGGTTTGAACTGTAAAACTTTTGGTTAGTAGCTACAGCACTTAACCACTACACGACTGTGTAGAAAGAGCATGGGAAATTCAAAATGCTTTGCCAGACTACAGACATAAAAGGATGTTAATTCTTCACCACTTTCCTGGCATCAATCAGGACCCGTCTGTTTGTTCAAATAGCAGAATTTCTATTTTGCCCTCAGCCTAAAGAGCACTTTGAAAATCCTGTTGGCAAAGCATAAGGCCAACTGAGCCTCTCCGTTGTGGTTTGTGCTTAGATCAGAGACACCAGAGAATAAGTTGGCTGCACTGTGAGTGAGTTTACTTACATTGTGTCCTGGGAACTCCCGAGTTTCATCAGACTGAGTCACCTCAGCTAGCCCCACTCCTGGCCTCAAAGAGACCCACCAGCAAGAGGTGCCCGCCCTGATGCATGGCATGACAATCGCTGCCCCATGAGGTGGAGAACAAGAGTCACCTCAGATGTGGGAAACGGAAAGCAGCAACAAGGATGGGATGCCCATTTGTACTCATAAGTGTAGAAGGAGGACAGTCCCATGTTTCCTGTGGGCCCTGGCCCTAGGGTTGCCACATTGACCTAACAAAGACAGGACACTCAGTTAAGAGTGTAAGTGTGTTCCCCCTGGAATTTTTTTGTGTGTTTGTTGTTTATCTGAACTTACAAATTTCAGTTAAGCTGTGCACACTGTATTCTACCTGGCAATCCCACTCGGGGGGCATGCTGAAGAGCCCTGCCTGGGGCCTCCTCCTGGGAAACTGGGAGTCTCCAGGACTTTTCCACAGCACCCCTTCAGTCTCCAACAGGGAAGTGCTTGTTCCTATCCTTTGTCCACAGTTTAACTGGGTTGTCTTTTTGTTGTTGAGGTTTTGCAGCTAAAACTTACTATGAGCACTTACACTGTGCCAGACGCTGTTGCTATTCCTTCCAGTGCATAAACTCATCTGTACCTCACAATCCCATTAAACCATAAACCTACTGCCCTGGAGGTGATTCCAACTCATAGCCACCCTATGCAACAGAGAAGACCTGCCCCATAGATTTTACAAGGAGATGGTGCCTTCCAACTGCCAACCTTTTGGTGAACAGCCATAACTCTCAACCACCATGTACCAGGGATCCTATATTCTTATTAGGCAAGTATTCATAACACTCCCATTTTAGAGATGAAGAAACTGAGGTAGTGCTAGTAAGAGGAGGAGCAGGAATTACCTTAAGGCCTCTGGCTTCTGAGCCTGCATCCCTGACCAAGATACCAGCTGGCTTCTGGGTTATAAAGTGATATGGAGGAAAGGAAAAGGTAAGTGCTCGGCTGATAGCCAAAACCTGGTGGTTCAGACTCACCTAGTGGCTCCACAGGAGAAAGACCTGGCAATCTGCTTCCGAAAATATTAAACCAAAAAACCCAATCCACTGCTGTTGAGTTGATTCCAACTCATAACGACCTTATAGGACAGAGTGGAATGCCTCCATAGTTCCCCAGGGGCACCTGGCATATTCGAACTATCAACCTTTTGGTTAGCAGACATAGCACTTGACCACTATGTCATGAGGGTTTGCCTAAATGTTGTAGCCCAGCAAATCTTATGCAGCACATTTACTCTCTTGGTTTGGGCTTTTATGATTGAAAACACACTCAACAGCACCCAACAACACCAAGAGCAGATGAGAGAATAATGACGGGACCTGATTTACTCTGGGGTGCGTGCGGAAGATAACTCAGAAGAAGTGTCTTTTGGAAAGAGATTGGAAGAAGAGAAGGAGCCAGACATGCAGAGCTGGGTGTGTATGCAGAAGTTGGAAGGAATTAGAAAGAACTCTTCCAAAATACCTGCAGTAGGTGAGGCTTTGGGGCATTTGCAGAAGGGAACGAAGGCTGCTGTGGTTAGGATCTTGTGGAATGGCGGTGGCTTTGAGACCTGCTCCACTGCCTAGTGTATCATCAGAAGTAATAAGACGTTAGCTCTTTCTGTCTGTTTCTAAGGGCTGTTCGGAAAAGCAGGTAATCAGAGGAACCAGGCTCACTTTCTTCACTTTCCAGGTGGGTACATTGGGACTCCTCCTGTCCCTCAATAGTAGGAGCAGAGAGACTCCTCTTGGTCTTCCTGCGGGGTCACAGGGTACTTGGGGCCTCCCACCCCAGGTGTGAACTGTTCAAGGGACCCACTTACTGTGAAATCCTCCAGGGCTTCAGGCCCCCAAGGCCCCATTGTCACATCCACTGCTTCTGTTTCCTTTTAGCCCCACGGCTCCCAGAATGGGAAGAAGGCAGCTCCCATCTGCTTTCCAAGCAGGGTAGAGAGAGCAGTAGACTGATTTATTCAAATTGGTTCTGGATAGAAGCGATAAAAGAGAGTTTAGGAATCAGCTCTGCTTCCTCAGGGAACCCAGTTGATGGATTTAGCACCTGAAGGGGGGTGGACAGCTTGCACCCCAGGCAGGCTCAGGGAACACTTTCCTGGGCTTCTGAAGTCGGGCATGGCCGCCTATCTGTCGCTGTGGAGGCTCTTGGTGAGATGAGCAGTTGCAGCGATGGATTCCGGCATGCCTGTGATCCTGAGGAGTAAGTAGGATTAGAAGGCGATTCCTTCCATTGCGCCTGGGGTCCTGGAGGACCCGACGGCATGAACAAAAACCACAGTAAATACATCCATCTCATAGAGCTGAAGTAGAGATTAAATGTGTGAATGTATACACATGGTGTTTATACACAGAATAAATTCTCAAAATCATCAGCTGTTAATATTTTACTTGTATTCCTACTGTACTTCTTACCATCTGGATAGAATTAGGAAGTAACATGAGATCTCTGCCTTAAGTCTCCTGATCTGAAATATGGGGATAATGATAGCTGTTACCTTAAAAAGTTCTTATGAGAAGGAAACGAGAGTTCACATGAAATGCCTTGAACAGATAGACATCCAGTAAAATGACATTTCCCTCTGTCTCTTTTCCTGCTCAAATCCAAGATCAAGCTGTGTTAGGTATAGGCAATACTAGCATATGGGCAGTTCAGTGTCTGTTACCTTTTGTGGGGTTCCTGGACCCCTTTGGAAATCTGATGCCAGAATTGTTTCTTCTTCTCAGAAGGTGGAAATATGTATGTATAATGCCTGAGGACTCAGGCTTCCCTGAGAGTCCTGGACAGTGTAGATTGTTAACGTGCTGGGCTGGAGCCCAGAAGTTAGGGGTTCACACCCACTCAGAGTTGCCCTGGAAGACAGGCCTGGTGATCGGCTCCTGACAAGCGAGCTGTTGAGAAGCGTGTAGAACAATAGTTCTACTCTGAAACGCATAGGGCTTGGCAGGAGTCAGAGTCAGTTTGCCAGCCAAAGGGATTTTTCAGGGTTCCCTGACACTCAGACTGTGGGCCTTTAGAAAGAGTCCACAGGTGGCAGAGACTGTTAAACTCTCAATTGTCATCTAAAAGATTGGTAGCTGAATCTGCCTCAGGAAACAGGCCCGGCACAACGCAGAGTAACCTTAAATTGGATGCACTTTATGGTTCTATGCATCTATAGGATATCACGCGGCTGATAGCTGGCTGGAGGAAGGGGAGTGGGTGGAGAGGAGGGGAAAGGAGACTGTTGGGACGATAACACATGTAGGGAGCAGAGAGGAACAGTGTGCTGTCACCGGACAGGGAGAGCAGTGCAAGCTGCATATAGGTGGGCATGTAAGTTTATATGGGAATGTACATTTTCACTCAGTCATAATAAAAATAAATAAATAAATAAACAGGCCCGTCAATCAGCTTCCAAAAGGCCACAGCCTTGAAAATCCCGGGGAGCTGTTCCATTCTGCACACATGCGGTCACCATGTATGCAGAATGGGAACAACAATAAAATCAGAAACATGCCATCACACACAAAACTCTTCCCAATATCACCTTCAGAAGCTCAGTGATGCAATAATCTAGTAAAACAAATGTGACTCACAGAAAACATGAGCCCTTAGACACCAAGCTCTGGCGGTGATAAATTGCAGGATTCCGAGGTCCCAGAGGATTTGGTTGTGGGTCTGTTCAGAAGCAGTCTGGGCCTATTCTGGATCTCAGTCTTCCTCCTGCTATCGTGGCCCCAGGAGCCAGCCTGGAGCTCATGGCTGCAGACAGGGAGGTGGCTGACATGTGGTGGGGGCTTCCTCCTCTTCCTGTACTGTCTGCTGTGTGTGCACACAGCGTGTGGGTGCTACCTTACTGCTCCCTTGTCCCAGCTCTGCTATTTCTGGTGCAGGCACATCAGGGCTTCGTCTTTGTTGTAGAGATGGTACATGTATTAAAAGACCCTTGGGGCAATAAGCAATCTAAGGCAGAAAGCTATTGGATAGAATGTGTCCCTGTTTAGTCTGAAGAAGAAGATCAGAGATTTGGATAATTGAGACAAATACCCTCGTGCCCATGATGACTCCAAGAGGGACTCACAGGAAGGGCTTAGATGGATGCTGGTGTGTGATGCTTGCATCCTTGTCCCTGTAGGACATCTCTACTCAACAACTTGGCCTGGAGCTGTGGAGGGAAGAAACTGGGTGGTTGCGGCAGAGAGACCCTCCAAAATCAGATACGGGAACCGTGTAAGCAAATGAGAATCTGGGTTACATGATTATTGGGATAAAGTGGGGAAAAACAGAAGACTCCAGTTGCGTCCCAGAATTAAAGAGTGGATTAATAGGCGAAATTGACATTTTCACCGCCGAAACCTGGTGATTCATGGAACTGTCATTGACATCTTGATCGTGTAACAAGCAAATATAAAAGTAAGAATAAACTTGCAGCAGGATTCTACCCCCTAAGGTTGGGCTGTGATAGATAGTTTGCTCACAACTCGGTTGGGAGCTGTGGGCCCTTGTATAATTTACATATGTCAGGTATGCAAATACAAACAAAACACACACACACACATAAACACACACACACACACACCACAAAGGAAGTAGATGCCAAGAGGCTGTGGACAACATGACGTAGGCATCTGGGCTATAGTATTGGTGGAAAAACTCTCCCTGCCCTCAGTGACAACTCTGCGTAGAAGTGGAATATAAGACCAAACCCAAACCCAACTAAACCCACTGCCATGGACTCAGGTCCAACTCATAGAGACCCTACAGATCAAAGGAGAACTGCCCCGTAGAGCTTTCAAAGTGTACCTGGTGGATCTGGGTTAGCAGATGTAGAACTTAACCCACTGCGCTACCATGGTTTCCGGAAAAAAGACAGGCCTACCTACATTCTCAGCCATCGGCACTTGTGATTGGTTCACGACCAGTCAACCCCACTTCATGGCATCCACTTGTGTCATAGGGTCGAAACCCCATAGGGTGTTCTCCCCTGTGATCTTTTTGGAAGCAGTATGCCAGGGTTTCCTTCAGCACAGCCGCCAGACAGGTTCAAACTCGAGACCTTTGGATTAACGGAGTCCCAGTGCACAGTGGTTGAGAGGTATGCTGCTAACCAAAAGGTCAGCAGTTTGAATCCGCCAACTGCTCCTTGGAAGCCCTTTGGGCCTATCTACTCTGTTCTGTAGGGATGCTATGAGTCGAAATTGACTCGAGGGCAATAGATTTTTTGGCGGGGGGTGCTGGGGCCTATTGAAAACTGCTTGTGACCCCAGGCTCCTCGGATGGCAACTCTGGTACAGTCCCTAGGGGATCAAACTAAAGGCCAGTGTCAATTCGTAGGTGGCACGCAGGTGCCATCAGGACTTACTCGGCTTATGGGGAAGCTCCCTGAGGAAGTGAGGGGGCTAGAAACAATCCCCTTCGAGATTTTCTCCTTGGCGAGGAAGCGGCAATGACTTGAGTCCAGGGTCTGCCCTCGTGGGGGTTCCTGGAGAGAATTGGTGGTTGGGAGTTAGGGAGAGATTGTCCCATCTCCATGGGGTCCTGGGGGCTCAGCTGGTAACTTCCGGCGGGTGTTTGTGGGAAGTTCCTGTTGTTGGCTATCATCGAGACAGCCCAGACTCCCGATGACCGACCTACAATGGATTGAAATGCTGACTGGTCCTCACTGTCCCCACGATCAGTTGCAGATCAGACCATTGCTATCCACACGGTTTTCACTGGCTCATTTTCACAAGTTAGAGTGCCAAGTCTTTCTTCCTAGTCCAACTTTACCCTAGCAGTGAAGCCGGAGACCCGAAAAGCAATTTTTCTAGCTACAGGGGGAAACTGAGGCCAGAGGCCTGAGGCTTACCCCCCACCCTAGAGCCACTACTCCAGGCCCCTATGAGAAATATAACATTAGCATTGGGACTCCATCTTAAGTAAACATCATCCCTCTCTATTTTAAAAGTGTTATGTTTTAAATATATAGCTTAGAACTGCTCTGGGGAAAGAACAGCAGAATAGTCAATGTAGGTCTGATAAATTGATCTGACTCGATGACACTTGGCTTTGGCTTCAGATCACTAAGCTGGACCAGACGATGCCACGTATTGGCCCTCCTGCCCTAACAAGAACTTGAAAGGAAGACCTTGAAATCCAGACTGTCTTGCTGACCACTTCTGCCACACTCTTTGTGATTATTTCCCCCTTTCACCGACACGTAAACCCCAAACCCACTGCCGCCATAGTCGGGTCTTCCTTTTTAAACCCCTTTGGTCTGGCCAGAGATGGGCAGACTGTGGTGGAAATATCCCCTTCACCACTTTGTGTAGCTGACACACAACTAAAACCTTTGATTAATTCACGAAAACCTCCTATCTCAGAGATTGGTTTGTGGCAGGTGGCATAAACTCCAAGGTTTTTCCAGTAACAAGCTACACTGAAATCTGTTCAGCTTGCTAGCAACACACAAGCTTCCACGGACAGGCAAGTCAAAGGGAGTTGCCAAGAGCCCTTCCGGCAGGGAGGGCTGGGCTTATGGTAATTGAGTAACAGGTTCAGATGGCAGCCTTAGAGCACCTGGTGCCTGGCCTGGCTCTGGAGCAGTTCCTTCCTGGCTGCCCTCCCTTCTCCTTCCCACACACCTGACCTATGATAGGGTTTCCCAGAGTCATCTGCACAACACACTCCTTGCACTTGAATCTTTGCCTCAGGTCTGCTTCTTGGAAGGGAGGCAAACTCAAGCACCCTTTGGAGTCAGGCGGGGCACAGCCTTCCTGTGGGTGTGTGGACTAGGACAGCAGCTCAAGGACCGCGGCAGGTCAGGAGGCCTGTCTTCCTTCAAACAGTCCCCGCAGCCCTTTTCATCACCTTACCTTCTTGCTCGATTACTGAGTTCCACACCTGAGTGCTGAGAATTCTCTGCTTAGACTGATAGAGACAGAAGCCCATCTTCTTTCTCTGGATGCTCTCACATCAGCCCAGACTGCCCCAATTTTATGGGCTCCCATGGCAACTCACAAGGGGCAGTAGTGGTTCAGTGGGGGAATTCTCACCCTTCATGTGGGAGACCAAGATTCACTTTTCAGCCAGTGCACACCTCATGTGAGTTCAGGCTACACTTGTTGGCCAGTGGAGGCTCAAATGTTGCTAGGATGCTGGATAGCAGAGCATCCAGACCTGGACAGGACAGGCAGAAAGGCAAATCATCAGGGAGGTGCTGAAGGACCCAGAAGCTTTTTCTTCCATTAAGAGTTGGGCACTGATTCAATAGCAGCTAAATCAGGAAAACAAAAGGAATTCAGATGTTTCCCAGGGGAGGGTAACAGGGTCCCCTTCCATTGTAGTCGATCTATGACCTTGACCATTTGCTGTAGCTAGGCAGCCTGGAAGTTGGAGGGTGGCCCCCGGGGGATCCAGCCCCATTGGACTGGCAAGCTCATGGCTCTCTTGTAACACCAGGTGACTTAAAATATCACAGCCAGGTCCCTTTAATGCTCAGGACTGGAAAGACTTGGTAAGTTTTGCTGCACATATGCTCATTCAGCAGCTGCAGTGCTGAGCCCTGGCTTCTGCTTGCCACTGTGGAACCAGGTCCTGGTAGCCTTTGCCCTACAGAAGAAGAGAAAGATTTATCGGTAGCTCATTTCAGTGGTGGGATGCATGTTGGATAAAGGCTATCCACATTAAACATGAGAATACTCGCCAAGCACCCCTTGATCTCTGGAGGCCCACAGACCTCTTTGCTCTTCTTGCTTAGTTTCCAGTGCTACAAGGAGTGAGCTTTCACCACGAACTCGGAGATGAGTTGAGCTGGACATGTGAGGACCACAACCCTGACTTGGTCTTTATTTCCTGATATGTCAGGATTTTTTATGGAGGTTGAGCTTGAATGCAGCACTGCCACTTATGAATGTGTGCCTTGGGCATGTCCGTTCCCCAGCTCTGACTTTGTCTTCTCTCATTAGGTCATAACTGTACCCAGACCACAGGGCCATAGTGAGATTGAAACAAGTAAATACGTGGAAAGCAATACAAGAGCGCCTCCTAGCATACATGCTGGTTACTGAAATTAGTTGTCTTGGGGAGAGGGAAGAGGTGGAGGACAAAGGAAGATGTGGGATGCAGAGCAATCTGGATCAGAGCAGAGAAGTTGCTCACCATTAAATGTCTCTTGATCACCTGCTATGTGCTACCCATGTACCAGCCGTTGAGGACAAGGCAGTGGACAAGGCAGAGATAGTTACTGGCCACAGAAGCTTGGTGAGGAAAGCAGTTCATCAAGCAATTGCACTGTGATCTCAGCACAGAGCTGGGAATTTGAAGGAGTCCAAGATCCTAGAGCAAGTGTCAGAAGGACATAGTCTCTGCCCGCCTCCCCTAACCTCTCAGGGGGTACCAGGAGCCTGATGGGGCTCCCTCAGCCGACGGTGGGCTTCATACAACACTGATGTGCTCAGAAAGCACCTCCTGGCTCTGCTTGTCACAGAGCCCAGGACGCAGAGCCATGGTGATGCCAGGGGTGCAGCTGGGACCCCTTCCATGTACTGACAGGCAGGCATACTTCTGGAAAGCCTTTGCATTGGGAAGACTGTATCCAGACCCAATCCTGTATGTGATAGGAACACCTCTGTTTTCCAAAATAAACAAAGCTGTCTTGGAAGAAGTATGGCCAGAATGCTCCTTGTAAACAAGGATGGCTCACTTAGTGTGGACAAATCAACAGGAGACACCAACTCCTGGAGAAGGCCACCATGCTTGGTAAAGCAGACAGTCAGTAAAAAAGAGAGAGACCCTCAAAGAGGTGGACTGACGCAGTGGCTACAGCCAAGGGCTGAAGCATAGCAATGATTGTGAGCCTGGTCAGCACCTCACGAGGTCGTTATGAGTCAGAGCCAACATTGCGATGGCACTTATCAAGCAACAACAATTTTCCAGGTAACTCAAGATGCAGAATGTGTTCACCAAGGTGAACACGGCTGATGGCCATACGGCCAGGATTTGTGACGCGACTCAATGGCAGTGGGCTTCTTTGGGGGGTTAAGTTATCTCCTGTCATATAGTCTTCCCTCACCCCTTCTGAGTGGGAGAAAACAGGAATGTGACCTGGGGTGTGGACTTAGCCCCACTGGGCCTGTCCCTCCTCAGGGGAGAAACAAGCCTGGCAGGTGAGATGCCTGTTGGCTTCCGGCAGTCGTGTCCGCGATGCGCGGCAGCGGGCAGTAGAGGGCAGTAGAGAACAGCCGTGGCTAGAAGAGCAGGAGAGCACCCGAACCCAGCGGAGCCGACCTGCGAATAGACGGCTAGAGAGCCTCCTGGCGCCCCCGGCCAGCTGTCCCTTAGGAGCCCTAAGTCCAGACAGAACCTGAGGGCGGCTGCCAACCCTCCAGCAGCCCCAATACGCGGGCCAGTCCCGAGGTCGCGGCGGGAGGAGGTTGATGCCCCTTTGAAGAAGAGGTTGAGGCTGGGGTCGCAGAAGGCGGAAGGTGGGAACGTGCCACATCTGGGCACGGAGGACACTGACACCCAGACATGTGGCGATAGCATAGATGTAAGTGGGTGCACAGGCAGGAGAGAGGGCTGTGGGCAGGATGCTAGGGATGTCTCCTCCATAGGTCAGGTGGAAGCTGATAATTGGGTCCCAATTCCTGCCTAAGAGAAGGTGACAGCTGTGAGGGGCCTCCCAAGCAACTAGGTGTCTGGTGTTTGTGGTAGATCCCTTCTTGTTTTTATGTAGTGCCTACTTCCTGCTTCATCCAACACCTGGGTGGCTGGGGACCCCTCAGTCCCTTGGCTTGGAGGAAGGCCAGTTGGAGAGAGGTACTTAGTGTCCTGGGGGAACAGAGTGGGGAGTGCGGTGTGACCAGCCCTCACCATTCCCCCCAGTCCTGGGCAGAGCTGCTTGGTCAGCCTCTCTGGATTTGGCTGGTTGTGTCCTGTGTGCCCCTCTCCTGGTCAGGTAACAGCGTTGGGTAGGGACATACCTGGGCACCTGGCTTTGCCAAATCCTGCTCTGCTCATCTTCATGTGCTGGCTGGGGCTCTGCAAGCCCTTAGGCTGATCCCCTTTTCCTGACCTTGCTACCTATTCTTGTGGGGCAATGGGAGTCGATAGAGAAGGCATGTATAACTCCTGTGCACCTCCCTTCCCAGAGGGACAAAAGGCAAAGTTCCTGGCATCCCCTCCAGTGCTGCCCTGCTCTGGACCCTGTTGGCAAGGGTACATGTGAGGGTGTGCTGTGGACATGCGTGCATGTGTGAGCCACTACACATGGGGGTGTCTCTGCTCCGTGGTCAGCTGGACCTTGGTCTTCACCTCCTGGTTCTACCTCAAATCTTTCATCTGTGACCTTTCTGTGCTTGCACTTGTGGGGCACTTGGAGTCCAGAGGAGGCCTTTCTGGACAGCTGTCCCCCTTAGTGAGGGTCGCCACACTGATAGTTTTTAATGAATAATGGGGTGATCTCTATGCTGTTTGCAAAGGTTTTCATTTTTTACCATTGTCTTGTCGGAGCTTGTCTTCAAAATTAGATTTGTTGCTAATGAGACCCACATGGGAGAGTTCCCCTTGATTCAGAACACAAATCTGTTTAGGCAGCAGCAGGCATCCCACCCCCTCCATCCCTGCCACATGCATGACACCCAAGTGACCCAGAAGCTGTTCTGAAACGTTCTCTACAGTAATAGCCTCATCTCCCTCGTGACTGTGATTCTGTGTTGAGGGCCTGGTCCACCTGAACACCCAAACCTGATGAATCTGTCTGAGATGCCAGGGGGAGAGAAGCAGTGTTTATGAATGATTATGGGGAGGACACGTAACCACAGGAGACAAAGGGAGTAGTGCCATGATCTAGGTGAGAGGAGAGGAAGCAGGACTGAACACAAAGGTGGGGGCCATGCACTGCCGTGAAATGTATTTCTGGCAGTCTTGTCCTCCTCCTTTCTCTCTCTCTGATTTGCAGCTCTGCTGAAGACCACGATACTGGGATAGAATCACTCAGCTGGGCGCACTGTGGTGGTTTAGAACGTGCGATCAGAAACAAGCCGTCTGGTTTGGAGACCTGGCTTTGTTTGGTGACTGACCTAAGGCAAGTTGCTTGACCGATGAAACTTAATCTGCTCTGTGAGACGGGTATGACCAGAAGGTTCATTTCACAGGGCTATTATTCCTGAGATTATGTAAGATTTAGCCACATAGGCAGAGTTCGTAGGTGGTACAAACAGTTAAGGCACTCTACTGCAAACTGAAAGGTTATAGGTTCGAGTTGAGCCAGAAGTGGAATGGCAGTCTACCTCTGAATCATCAGCCACTGATAAACCTGCCTGGAGCACAGTTCTACTCTAATACACACTGGGTCACCAGGAGTTGGGGCTGAATTGCTGGCAGGTGTTTTTTCAATCCATAGAAATCACTTGGTATCATGCCTGGCACATAGTAGGTGTTTAGTACAGAAGTTAACTCCACGGGGCTTGCTTGGTAAGGTATTTTGCTTCTCGGGTGCATTACAAAGGACACATGTCTTCGGTAAAGAATCTGCATGGTAAGTGTTTTCTGGAGGTTCAAAAAATTATGTGTAGATAATGAAGTCCTTTTAAAAGGCAGAAGCTCCACTGAAAGTTTTTGATCCACAAAAGGAAATGGGATCCCACTTACTGGATATATCTAGAGCAGGCAAGTTATGTACAGAGGACAAAGTGTACTAGTGGTTACAGGGGTGGGAAGAGGAGGGGGACTCAACTGCTTACGGAACACTGAGCTTCTGTGAAGCATGATGGAAAAATCTAGAAATGGATAGTTGTGATGGTTGCTCCACTTAGTGAGCATGATTAATGTCACTGAATTTTACATATGAAGAATGTTGAAATAGCAAATGCTTTGTTATGTTTGTATTTACTGCAACAATATAATGGAAATCTCATCTTTTGAAGGCTGACATAGTACTGGAGTGATGCTGCTCTTATTTCCTGGCTCTGGATATGATCCTTTCAGGGTATGCACCTGAATCTTCCATGGGAAGTAGCCTCTTGCGCAGCTGATACATTAGTGTTCAAGTTAAAAGGTTGCCTGAGCCCAGCGCAGCCCAGAAGGCCCTTAAGACAAGACTTTTCTTCCTTTTTAGAGTCTATGGAACCATTGTCTTTTAAGAACCCGAGAAGCAGTTTCAGGCTGGAGTCCAGAGCAGCAGCTCTTCCTTGGAGCAGGAGAGCCTGTTTCTTCCCTGACAGCCATGTCCCAGGGGATCTGCAAAAGGGAATGCTTTCTCAAGAGAAACTGTCTGCATAGACCATTAGCTTGGCAGAAATGCTGAAACAGCCTTGTACTCCAGCAGCTGACTATATTGGACTCAGATCACTTGGGATGTTTGTCTGCAGAAGCTGCATGGGCCGTGCCTGCCTGTCTGGGCTACATCTGGGCTTCTGTAAGGGGAACATACCCATTCTAATTCCTGAGTTGGTGCTCTGCTAGCTGCGATTAAAACAGGACTGGCCACCCCTGCTCCCTAGGGGTTGCCCTTGTCATTACAGGGGTGGTTCCTAGAGGATGCTTTGCAGAGGTGAACTGGATCTCAGAGGTCCACTCGGTGCCAAAGTCTTGACTGCAGCTCTGTTGGAAGAAAGACAGGCGATCAGTGGGTGCTGACCAGTGCCTTGTTTTGAATTTCTTTTGCTTACTCCAGGGCCCCTGCTGTTGAGACAGTAGAGAAAAAATGTGATCCCTCACAGACTTTATGGACCCCTTTACAGTGTGGTTCCTGCGTGGTGCAGATAGTTAATGCACTAAGCTGCCAACTGAAAAGCTGGCAGTTTAAGTCTACCAAGTGGTGCATTGGAAAAAAGGCCTGGTGACTTCCTTCAGAAACAAATATCAACCACTGAAAATTCTATGGAGCACAGTTCTGCCCAGCCCCACATGGGGTTGCAATGAGTTCGTCAACTTGTCAGCAACTTTTTTTGTTTTGTTTTGTTTAGGTTGTGTCTTAAGCCAATATTTTATTATTATTTTTGTGATTGAGTGAGTGTACAATCCAATTTACAATTGCCTGCCCACCTATCTGCGGCTTCTTCTGCTCTCCTTGCCGGTGACAGCACATTGCTCCTTTCCGTTCTATACATGTCATGTCCTCTTAACAATCTCCTGTCCCCTCCTCTCCACTCTCCTCTAGAAAGAAGCCAGTAGGACCTCATCCTATAGATGCACAGAACCATCAAGTGCCCACATGATTTGGTCACTCTGTGTCCCCGAGTCCAATCCGTTCCTGTCCGATGAGTTGACCTCAGTAATGATTTATGATCAGGGACAGCATCAGGTCTAGAGTCCACACTCCAGGGAAACTCCCAGCACTTTGGACCATCAGTTGCAGTCGTTCAGTGGAGCTGTTAGGATGCACCCCTCTTTTTCTCCTGTTGTCACTGGAACTCGACATGGTAAGCCCCATCATGGCTGTCATTGGTGGTGGCTGGGCACCAACTGGTTCTTTTACTAACATGTGATATAGTCAGCCATTCACATGCGTCCTTCTGTCTTCTGGGCTCTTTTTCCCACATGTCATTGTCCTTGGTGATCATCTGTTCCAGCTGTGTTGGGACCATTTGGTGTACCTCAGGTGGCAGCTTGCTGGCTTTTAGGAACTGAGACGCCATTCACCAGTGTCGGGTAGAGAAGACACTCTTATCAATAGTCTAGTTAAGCCAGTTGGACTTGATGTTCTCTGACAGCATGGTCTTCCAACCCATGCCCCTGATACCATGTCCTTGCAATATTGGGTTAAGATTGGAAAATTTTTTAGATTATGTTGAAGTCCTATTAAATGAATCCTCTTTCTAATGTGTGCTGTCACTGATTTCACCCAATCAAAATTTATCACCTATATAAGCTATAACCAACCCTCTCCTTCCCTATCTCCCCTCCCCTGTAGCTATGAAGAGTCTTTTCCTCCATGTATGAGTCTGTTTTTAAGTCCTTATAGTAAGGATCTCATACAATATTCATCCTTGGGCTGCTGGCTGATTTCACTCAACATAATGTCTTCCAGTTGAAACCAGGTTCTTTGTTCTTTATCATGGCATAATTTTTCAGTGACTATATATACCATAATTTGTTTATCCATTCATCTGCTGTTGGGCATCTGGGTTGATTCCATCTTTTAGCTCTTGTGGACTGTGCTGTGATAAAAATTTGTGTGCAAGTATCTCTTTCTGTAACTGCCTTTGATTCTGTAGGATATATTCCAAGCAGTGGGATGACTGGGTCAAATGGTGTATCTATTTCCAGCTTTTTAAGGAAGCACCAGATTGCTTTCCAAAGAGGTTGTACCATTTTCAATTCCACCAGCAGTGTAGGAGAGTTCCAGTTTCTCCCAAGCCTCTCCAACATTTGTTCTTTTCTGTTTGGGGGTCATGGCCAACTATGTTGGGGTGAGATGATATCTCATCGTAGTTTTGATCTGGATTTCTTTAATAGCTCGTGATCATGAGCATTTCCTCATGTGTCTTTTGGCTGCCTGGATATCTTCTTGAGTGAAGGGTCTGTCCATCTCCTTTGCCCAATGCTTAATTGGGTTATTTACCCTTTTCTTGTTGATATTTTGCAGGACCTTGTAGATTACAGAGATCAGACATTGATCGGACATCCAGTTGCCAAATACTTTTTCCCGTTCTGTAGTTCTTTTAGTTCTCTTGATAAAGTCTTTGGATGAGCAAAAGTGTTTGATTCTTAGGAGTTCTCATTTATCTATGTTCTTTTTTGTTGATCGTGCTTTGTTTGTCAGATTTTCAAGTCTAAGTTGTATATTAAAGTTCCATTATTGATCCTATTTTTTCTTGCATGATCTTTATCATTTTAGGTTTGATATTTAGGTGTTTTATCCAATGTGAGTTGGTTTTGTTGTAAAGTATGAGATGGGGTCTGGTTTCCATTTTTTGCAGATGGATATCCAATTTTGCCATCACCATTTTTTAAAGGGACTGTTTTTGTCCTAGTTTAGAAACCCGGGGCCTTTGTCGACTATCAACAGCTCACGGGAGGACGAGGGCATCTGTGGCACCTCAACTCTATTCCATTGGTCTGTGTGTCTTCTTGTACCAATACCAAGCTGTTTTGACTACTGTCGCAGTGTAATAGGTTCTAAAGTACGGTAGCGAGAGGCCTCCCAGTGTTTTCCTTTTTTATCATTACTGCTTCACGTATCCGGGTTTTCTCCCTTTCCAAACAAAGTTGGTGATTTGCTTCTCCATCTCATTGAAAAATGACACTGGGATTTGTATTGGGATTGCATTGTATATGAAGATTGCTTTGGATAAAATAGACATTCTCACAATGTTAAGTCTTCCTATACGGGAGCAGTGTTGATTTCTGCTTTTATATAAGTCTCTCAGTTTTTTGCAGTAAGGTCTTGTAGTTATCCTTGTATAGGTCTCTTATTTGTCTAGTTAAATTTATCCCTAGGTGTTTTATGTTCCTGGGGTCTAGAGTAAATGGTATTGATTGGTTGATTTCCTCCTTAATGATCTCTTCGCTCTTATAAAGGAATCCTATGATTTGCTTATGTATATCTTATATCCTGACAGTTTGCTGAACTCTGGTATTAATTTGAGTAGTTCACTAATGGATTCTGTAGGATTCTCTGCATATACAACCATATCATCTGCAAGTAGGGAGGTTTTTACTTGTTCTTTGCCAATGCAGATGCCCTTTATTTCTTTGTCTTGACTAATTGCTCTGGCCAGAACTTCTAGTACAATGTTGAATAAGAGAGGAGAAAGTGGGCCTCGTTGTCTAGTTACTGTTCCCAAGGGGGATTCTTTCAGTCTCTCTCCATTCAGGGTGATGTAGGTGATTACCTTTGCGTAGATGGCCCTGACTGCTTTGAGGAATTTGCCTTCTGTTGCTATTTTGCTGAGACACTTCAGGATGAATGGGTGTTGTTCGACTTTGTCAAAGACCTGCATCAATTGATAGAATCAGGTGTTTCTTATCTTTTGTGTTATTTATGTAGCTGATCACATTAATTTCTTTTCGGATTTTCAACCAGCCTTGCATCCGTGGTACGAATCCAACTTTGTCATGATGAATTATTTTTTTGATACGTGGTTGAATTCTATTGGCAAGGATTTTGTTGAAGATTTTTGCATCAAGGTTCATGAATGATATTGGTCTGTAATTCTCCTTTACTGTGGGATCTTTCCCTGGCTTTGGTATCAGGGTTATGCTGGCTTCACAGAATCAGTTGGGGAGTATTCCATCCCTTTCTATGCTGTGAAATAGTCTCAGTAGTGTTGGAGTTAACTCTGCTCTAAAAGCTTGGTAGAATTCTGTGGTGAAGCCATCTCGGCCAGGACTGTTTTTGGTTGGTATTTTTTGGATGACGTTTTCAATCTCTTCCTTTGTGATGGGTTTATTAAGTTGTTGTGCTTCTGCTTGGGACGGTTTTTGTAGGTGACATGAATCTAGGAATTTGTGCATTTCCTCTTGGGTTTTCCTCAAATGGGATACAGTACAGTCGTTCATAGAATTCTGTTATGATACTTTTGATTTCTGTTGTATCTGTTGTAACGTCTCCCATCTCATTTCTTATTCAGGTTATTTCTTTCCTCTCCTGTTTTTCTTTAGTGTTTAGCCAAGGCTTTGTCCATTTTCTTGATTGCCTCAAAAAACCAACTTTTGGTCTTTTCCATTGTTCTTCTATTCTCTAGCTCATTTAGTTCTGCTCTAATCTTGATGATCTGTTTTCTTCTGGTGCCTGAGAGGCCCCTTGTTGTTCTCTTTCTCCTTGTTCAAGCTGTAGGGTTAGTTCTTTGATTCGGGTCCTTTCTTCTTTCTGGATGTGGGCATTTATAGCAATAAATTGACCTCTGATCACTGCTTTCTTGGCTGTATCCCATAAGTTCTTGGAGCAAGTGTTTTTGTTCTCATTTGAGTCCATAATTTTTTTTATTTCAGTCTTTTGGCTTTTTGAGCAAGGTGTTGTTCAGTTTCAATGAGTTCCAATTTCTATCTATGATTTTTCTGTGATTGATTTAGACTTTTATGGCTTTATGGTCTGCAAAGATACTTTGCAATAATTCAGTGGTTTGGATTTTGTTGAGATTTGCTTTACGTACTATCACAAGCTCCGTTGTGGAAAATGTTCCATGAGCAGTGGAGAAGAAGGTGTACTTATCTGTTTATGGGTAAGAAGTTCCGTATATGTCAACGAGATCTAATTAGTTACTTGTGACAATAAGATCTTCTGTGTCTTTACTGAGCTTTTTGCTAGATGATCTGTGAATTACTGAAAGTGGAGTGTTGAAATCTCCAACTATTGTCGTGGAGTGTTCTATTTCATTTTTTGATGTAGTCAGCATTTGTTTGATGTATTTAGATGCATGGGCATTGGGTGCATAAATATTTAATATTGTTAAGTCCTGCTTGTGTGTTGAACATTTTAGCAATAACCAGTGACTCTCCTTGTTCATGATGGTGGATTTTACATTAAAATCTATTTTTTCTGAGATTAATATTGCTGTACCTGCTCTTCTTTATATATTGTTAGCTTGGTAAATATCATTCCATCCTTTAATTTTAAATTTCATTTTCAGCTTGTTCATAAGTCTAAAATGTGTTTCTTGTAGCAACATACAGATGGGTAATGACTTTAGATCCAAGATGTCACTCGTTGTCTCTTTACTGGAGTGTTCAGACCATTTACATTCAGTCTAATTATTGGGAGGTATGTGTTTACTGCTGTCATTTTGAGCTATTTATTTTTGTGTAGGTGTTTTCCATGTCGCTCTTGATATTCTGTACTGGGTAATTCTTCTTTATGGGTTGACTTTTCATCTTTTTCAGTGTTGGTTTTGTGTTTCTTGAGACTCTTGTATTACGTTTCTTGCTTTTTTTTTCTTTTTTGTCCATTATGACTGAATGAAAATGTACATTACCATATAAATTTATATGTCCACCTATATGCAGCTTCCACTGCTCTCCCTGCCCGGTGACAGCACACTATTCCTCTCTGCTCCATATGTGTCTCATCCACCCAACAGTCTCCTTTCCCCTCCTCTCCACTCACTCCCCTTCCTCCAGCCAGAGGTCAGCAGGATGATGTCCTATAGATGCACAGAACCACAAAGTGCATCCAATATATGGTCACTCTGCATCGCCAAGTCCAATCTATTCGTGTCCGAAGAGTGGACCTTCACTATGATTTATGGGCAAGGGCAGCATCAGGGCCAGGGGCTGTGCTCCCAGGGGAACCCCAAAGCCACTGGACCATCAACTGTGGTCTTTTAGTGGAGATCTCGGGGCACACTCCTTTTTATTCTTGTTTTTCCAGTGAGACTCAACTTAGTGAGCTCCATCGCGGCTACCACTGGTGGTGGCTGGGCCCCGTCCAGTTCTTCTGGTCCCAAGTCTATGTAGGTACTCTCATCTGAGTCTCTCTGTCTTCTTGGTTGCCTTTACACCATGTCATTTTGGTCTTCGTTGAACTGCTTCTTGTTTCGATATGTTGCGTTGTTGTGCTTTGCAGGTCTCCCTATGAGGCCCCTTAATATTCTGAGTTTAAACCCAATTTTAACTTCTACTTATTAACTTCGTTTCTGTCTGAGAGGACTGTGAATACTGTAGTATATCCCTCTTTTTAATGTGATGGCTTCCTCTTTTTCATGATATGATCACTGATTCCCTTCTTTTAGTATTCTAGCTTTGATGGAGTTTTGTGCCTTCCCTAACTGAGTAGATTTCTGGATGTTTTGTCGTATATTGCCTCCTTCAATATACACTTAATGGCTTTGATTTTCTAAGCAAAGAGCTTCTTTCATTATTTCTTGTAGTTTGTTTGGTGTTTACAAAGGATTTATAAGCTTCGTCTTATCTGTGAATGTCTTAATTTCCTCTTCAGATCTGAAAGAGAGTTTTGCAGGAAATATAATTCTTGGTGAGAAGTTTTTCTCTTCAGGGCTTTGAATGTGTCACCCCACTGCCTCTGTGCCAACATCGTTTATCCCAAGAAGTCAGATGAAAGCCTACCAGGCTTCCCTCTGAATACTAGCTTTGCTTTGAGTCTCACTGAATTTAAGAGTTTCTGTTTAATTTTAAGCTTGATTATAATATGTCTTGTGGTCTTTCTTTTAGGATCTAGTTTGTGGGGCATTCAATATACATCTTGGATACCCATATTCTCTTTCATAATTTCAGGGAAGTTTCTGTCAGCAACTCAACAACCACACTCTCTGTGTTTTCAGCTGTCACTCACTGTTCAGAAACTCCAAATAATCATAGATTATTCCTCTTGATGGACTCTCACATCTTTCTTAATAATTCTTCATTTTTCTTCTTTCTTCTCTCTGATTTTTCCACATAAATGCTCGTGTCAGTTGTTCTACCTTCAAGGTCACTAAGTCTGACTTTCCGGTGCTCCATCCTGCTCTTTTGGCTCTGAATTTAATTGTCTAATTCTGTAATTTTGTTATTGATCTGCTGTATTTCTGGAACATTAATGTGTCATCAGTTCAAACAGCTTGGTTAGTTTCTCATTTTGCTCTGCTGCATCTTGTATAATCTCCAGGAGGTCTCTATACTTCTTTCGTACTTGACCCCTGATAGTTTCCGAAAGGTTGCTTCTTCTGGAGAGATTTTTTGATTGTTTCTTTGGGGAGTGTTCTGGAGCCATGGTAGGCTGTTTCTTTAAATGCTTGGTCATAGTTTCTTCCTTTTGGGATGTCTAGAGGCTGTTTAGTTTCTCTGGTGTTTCCTCAACAACAGCTGAGGTATAGTCCTCAGACCACTAGCCATCTCTGTGTACTGTATGGACTGGCGCTAGTGGACTCTCTGGGGTGGCAGGCTCTGTGCCTCCTGCCTGGTAAAGACACCACACTACTTAGCTAGGGAGCTGTCAAGTGACCCCATGATGTGGGTCAGTAAAGGCTGGAAGAGATGCCGACAGGCTGCACAGCAGTTGTTTCTCCAGGAAGTCTTATTTTAAAAAGCTAAAAGCTATCTGACAGCTTCCAAAATCAGTCAGGCCATCAAGTGTGATGAACTCTGCCTTCCAGCTAATAATGGAGGCACCTCTTCTGCGATCCCCATGAGCTATGATGTAGTTCAAAGTAGGGAGTGGCTACTTCCCTGTTACTATCCCCCACTGGGGCCTACCCATAAGGGAACACTGTGCTAAGCACAACCTTTCTGCTGGAAAAGCATTCTCCGGCCTGGCACTGCCTCCCATCCTGGGAATTAGCCCTTGCTGAGGCCTCCCGGTTGGGTAGCTCCACCTCCCAGCTGACCAAGATGGTGTTCTGCACTATCTGCCCCTCCCACCACAAAACAGCTGAACTTATGGCAGAGCTTGGAAGAGTGGGTGGGGGGCTGGATTGTCCTCAGTCAGCCTCTGGGCTCTCCAGATGTGGCTATCCCACACACTGTTTCTCTGCTGCGGCATATATTGTTCACCTCAGCACTTTGTTTCTGTGTATGTGCTGGCTCATGCCCATTCACCACTGTTCTAGTCAGCTAGTGCTGCTCTGAAAGAAATACCACCAGTGGATGACTTTAACAAAGGAAAGTTTATTCTTACACAGCCCAGTAGGCTACAAGTCCAAATTCAGGATGCCCACTCCAGGGGAAGGCTTTCCCCCACGTCAGCTCTGGAGCAAAGTCCAGTATTGCATCAGTCTTTGTGGAGGGAGCATCTTGGTGCAGGAAACACAGGTCTCAAGAACATGCCCCTCTCCTGGTGCTGCTTTCTTGATGGTGTGAGGTTCCCTATTCTCTGCTTTCTTTCCTTTCCTTTGATCACTTGTAGGATGAAAGCACTAAGGGTGGTACAAGCCATACTCCAGGGAAACTCCCTTTACAGTGGACCAGGGAGATGATCTTATGAAGGAATTTAGAGTCTCACCCTAATCCTTTAACATACAGCATAGTAAAAATCACAAGATGCAGGACAATCGTAAAATGCAGGGAACCATGGCTCAGCCCCATGGCTACACATATGTTTGGGTGGACACTATTGAATCTATGACATCCCCCTCTTCCACCATGAAACAACAGAATTTATGGCAGAGCTTGCTAAAGTGAGGGTGGAGGGGCTGTGTTGCCCTCAGGCTCCCATAATGTGGCTATGTCACACACTCTCTCCACTGCGGCACATGCTATTCACTTCAGCACTTTATTTCAGCCTCTGTGTTGGCTCTTGCCCATCCCTGGCCTACTGGCCAATTAAAAGAAAAACAGTTAAAAGTACCAATACCTTCAGTCTGTGCAAATGGGGGTCAGTGAGAGAGAGGAAGTTGCCTCTGTAAGCCATGTAGTCGAAACTGACAGCCCTATGCCGTGTCCTGAATGCTTTGTTCAATTATCAATCCATGCCTTAGTTTTCAGAGGGAATTAAGCTGACATGTGTCTAATCTGCCATCTTGACTCTGTCCTCCAATTTGAACTTCTTAGGGAAGCTCCAAATCGATTTCCGAAGTGATTATACCATTTTGCATTCCTTCCAGCAGTGTGAAAGGGTTCCAGTCTCTCCACAATCTCTCCAACATTTATTATTTTGTGTTTTTTGGATTAATGACAGCGTCATCATGGTGAGATGGTATCTCTTTGTAGTTTTGCTTAGGATTTCTCTCTTGGCTAATGATCATGTGCTTTTCCTCGTTCATCTCTTAGTTGCCTGGATGTCGTCTCTGGTGAAGTGCATCTTCATATTTTTTACTCATTTTTTAAAAATTTGGTTATTTGTATTTTTCTTGTTGAGAGTTTGTAGTAGCTTCTAGGTTATGGAGAGTAGGTAATGATCAGATCCACAATAGTCAAATTATTTTTGTCTGGTCTGTAGGTAGTATTTTTACTCTTTCACTGAAGTCTTTTGATGAACGTAAATGGTTGATTTTTATCAGTTTGTAGTTATATATTTTCTCGTCTGGCATTTGTGCATTGTAAGAAATAAATTGTAATCTGTTTATGCCCTGAATTAGGGCTTCCAGCATTTTCCCTATCTTTTCTTCCATGATCTTTGTTGGTTTAGATTTGACTCTTAGTTATTTCATCCATTATGAATTAGTTTCTGAGCATGGTGTCAGATATGGCTCTTGTTCCTTTTCTTTTTTCTTGCAGTTATGCAAACACGATTTGTTAATGAGACTGTTTTTCCCCCAGATCATGGCTTTTGAGTCTTTTTCAAAACAATCAGCTGTTCGTAGCTGATTTCTGGATTCTCTATTCTGTTCCTTTGGTCTATATATGTGATTTTATACCAGTACCATGCTGTTTGACTATGCTGACAGTGTAGTAAGTTCTAAGATCAGGTTGTGAGGCTCCCCACTTTGTTCTTCTTCAGTAGTGCTGTAACTTCTGAGTCTTCTTCTGGTGCCAAAGGAAGTTGACGATTTCTTTCTCCATTTCATTAAAATTGCCATAGGAATTTGTATTGGAATTGCATGGTATGTATACAACACTTGGGGAAAATAGATATTTTCGCAATATTAAGGCTTCCTGTCCATGGCAAGGCAGGTTTCTCTACTTACAGAGGTCTCGTTTGGTTTCTTGCTATAGGGTCTTGTAATTTTCTTTGTCTAAGTCTCTTGCATCTCTGGTGAGATTCATTCCTAGGCATTTTATCTTCTTAGGGACTACTGTAAATGGCATTGATTTGGTGGTTTTCTCTTTGATGGTCTCTTTGTTGGTGTAAAGGCATGCTACTGATTTATTTATTTCTATCTTATATCCTGGCACTTTGCTGAATTCTTCTATTAGTTCCAGTAATTTTTTCTTAGATTGTTTAGGGTGGTTTGCTACTTCTGCTAACCAAAAAGGTCGGCAGTTCAAACCCACCAGGTGGTCATTGCAAAGTCTGCGAGGCCCTTCTACTCTGCCCTATAGAGTCGCTATGAGTTGGAATCCACTCAATGGCATTGGGTTTGCTTTCCTCCATTAGGGTTTTCTGTGTATAAGATCACATCGTCTGCAAAGAGAGATACTTTTACTTCTTCTTTATGATGTGGATGCCCTGTATTTCTTCATTTGTTTGATTGTTCTCACTAGAACCTCCAGCACAAAGTTGAATAAAGTGGTGACAATGAGCCTCCTTGTGTGGTTCCTGTTCTCAAAGGGAATTTCTTCAGTCTGTCTCCATTCAGTATGATGTTGGCTTTTGCCTTATTATGTCAAGGCATTTCAGTTCTATTCCTATTTTTCTGAGAGATTTTAACATGAATGGGTGTTGGACTGTGTCCAGTGTCTTTTCTGTGTCAAGTGATAAAACCAAGGGACTTAAAGGTAGTTTGTTAAAAAGATTAAACAAGAACAACAACAGAACCATTGTCCATACAGTCCAAAGGAAAACAGAAGAGGAAGTAAATAAACCAAATAAGAATTAAAATGGGTGATATGAAAACAGATACAACTGAAGTTAAACAAACAAACAAAGACTCAACAGAATAGTATGATAAATGGTGCTCTAAGGAATTTGAAAACTACAGAGAATGGATGAACTGCTATAAACACCCTACCCACCTAAACTGGCACTAACAGAAGTAGAACAACTAAATAAACCCACAGCAAAAGAAGAGATTGAAATGGTATTTTAAAAACTCCCAATCAATAAAATTCCTGGCCCTGATGGCTTCACTGGAAAATTCTACCAAATGTTCAGAGAAGAGTTAACTCCGTTATTACTAATAGTGTTACAGTCCATAGAAACGCATGGCAAACTCCCATACTCCTTCTATAAAGCTCATAGCTTTCATACCAAAACCAGGCAAAGACACCACTAAAAAGGAAAACTGCAGACCCATATCTATCATGAACTTAGATGTGAGAATTCTCTACAAAATTGTAACCAATAGAATGCAACAACACAACAAAAAATAATTCACCATGACTAAGTAGTATTCATACTAGGGACCTCGGGATGGTTGACACTTAGAAAAACAATCAACATAATCAACTCCATCAGTAAGGGAAAGGACAAGAACTGCTTGACTTTAAGAACTGATAGAGAAAAGGCATTTGAAAAGTCCAATAGCCATTTGTGTTAAGAACTCTCAGCCAAATAGGAATAACCAGGAAATTCCTTAGTATAATAAAGGGCATTTATACAAAACCAACAGCTGACATCATCCTAAATGGAGAGAGTTTGAAAGCATTCCCTTTGAGAATGAGAACCACACAAGGATACCCTTTGAGGCTACAGTTATTGAGCATTGTCCTGGAGGTTTCTGCCAGAACAATTAAGCTAGGAAAAGAAAGAAGGGACGTTCAAATTGGTAATAAGAAAGCAAAAGTATCTCTGTTTGCAGATGATGTGATCATCTACCCAGGAAACTATAAAGAAGACAAAGAAAACCCAAAGTATTGGTACTAATAGAAGAGTTCAGGACAGAAGATAAACACACAAAAATCAGTTGTATTCCTTTACAATGACAAAGAAGACATCAAAGAGGAGACCACCAAATCAATGCCACTTACAGTAGGCCCCAAGAAGGTGAAATGCTTAGATGTAAATCTAAACAGAGACATGCAACACCTATAGAAAGAAAACTACAAGACACTACTGCAAGAAACCAAAGACCAAAGAGACCTGTGTAAATGGAGAAACGAACCTTTCTCACGGATAGGAAGACTCAACATTGTGAAAGTCTCTATTCCACCCCAAATGATCTATGGCTACAGTACAATCCCAACACAACATCCAATGGCATTTTTTCATTAGATGGAGAAAGAAATCACCAATTTTATACTGAAGTGGAAGAAGCCCTGGATAAGTAAATCTTACTGAAGAAGAAAAACAAAGTGGCAAGCCTTACACTAACTGACTTCAGAACCAATTTCACTGTCACAGTAGTCAAAACAGCCAGATACTGGTACAACAACAAATGCATAGACCAATGGAAGAAAACTGAGAATCCAGACATAAAATCCTCCACCTACGAGCAGCTGAAATTTGACAAAGACCCAAAGTCCAAAAATTGGGGAAAAGGCAGTCTCTTTAACAAATGGTGTTGGTATAACCGGATATCCATCTGCCAAAAAGTGATACAGGACCCACATTTCACACCATGCACAGCAACAGACTCAAAATGGATCAAAGAACTGCATATCAAATTGAAAACTGTAAAGGTCATGGAAGAAAAAATAGAGACAACATTGGACGCCCTAACACACTGCCTAAATAAAATACAAAACATTACCAACAATGCACAGACAGCAGAAGAGAAACTGGATTGCAGGAAGCTCCTAAAGGTCCAACACTTACACCCATCCAGAGACTTCACTCAAAGACTGAGAAGACAACCTGAAGACTGGGAAAATGATTTGGCCAGGATAAATCCAACCAGGGTCTAATCTCCCACATCTCTAAGATACTGAAAAACCTCAACAACAAAAATATATACAACCTGACTGAAAAATGGGCACAGGATATGAACAGGCACTTCACCCAAGAAAATATCCAGGCAGCTAATAGATACCTGAGGAAATGCTCCTGATCAGTAGCTGTTACAGAAATGTGAATCAAAGCTACAGTGGGATACCATCTCACCCCAAGGAGGATGGCATTAATCCAAAAAAAAAATGATGAATGTTGGAGTGTCTATGGTGAGACTAGAATACTTATACCCTGCTGTAGGGAATGTAAGAAGTTACAACTCGTTTGGAAATTGACTGGGGACTTTCTTAAATGCTAGAAATAGGTATAACATACAATCCAGTAATCACCCTTCCTGGACTATATACTAGAGAGTAAGGGATATCACCTGGCTAGATACAGGCACACCCATGTGGATTGCAGCCCTGTCCACCACAGCAAAAATGGACTCCATCAAGGTCCCCATCAAATAATGAGTGGAGAAGCAGAATACAGTATATTCACATGCTGGAACACAATGCAATGGTAAAGGGCAACAATGAATTTGGGGAAACATCTAATAACATGGAAGAATCTGGAAGGCATTATGCTGACTGAAATTAGGCAGTTGCAAAAGGCTTAATATTGCATGAGATGACTATTCCAAGGAATTAATGAAAGGTTTAAACCCCAAAGAATATAGTGTTTGATGGTTAATTGGGTGGGGAGGTAGGGAGGGAGGGAGGAACTCACTAATTAGATAGTAGACAAAAGACGTTTTACGTGCAGGGAGGGACAACACATAGTAGAGAAGTCAGCATACCAGGACTAAACAGAAAGCTGAGAAGTTTCTTAAATACAACCAAACTCTTTCAGGGAGAGAGTGACAGGGGCAGATGTCTGAGGATCATGTTTTCAGGAGACATCTAGATCAACAGGCTGAACAAAGTTGTTGTTGTTTCTTCTGTAATATTTTATTGTGCTTTACAAGAAAGTTTACAATGCAAAATAACTTGTCATACAAAACCTTGTGCACATGTACCGCTATGTAACTACTGCTCTCCTCACACTGTGACAGCACGCTTCTCTTTTCTACCTTGTGTTTCTTGTCTTCATTTAACTAGCTCCTGGCCCCATCGTACCTCTATTCCTTGTGTGATCTTTCCCAGATTACCTAATTTCATTGAGATTGACAAGCATTAATTCATGTAAAATCATTGTTTATAGTTCCTGCCAGGCACAAAGTAGGGACTCCTCAGTTTTATCATTTTTGTAGCATTTTCATTGTACTCACTCCAGCTATATGCAGAGTCTGGCTCAGCCTGAAGTGATGGCTTAGACCTGTGGAAGAAGAGAGCTTTTAATCATTAATGTATGACTTGCCAAGACAGGATCTAATTCGCGATCAGCTAGGTTTTGAAACCACTAGAGTGAGTCAAGAAAGAACATTTAAGTCAAATGCTTCAGCATTTTAACCTCACCTGAGAAGTCTTAATGGTGCAGTGGTTCAAGTACTCAGCTGCTCACTAAAAGATTAGTGGTTCGAATCAACCCACCGCTGTGTGAGAGAAAGTTGTGTCAGTCTGCTTCTGTAAGTCTTACAGGCTTGGAAATGCTATGGGGCAGCCCTACTGTGTCCTGTAGGCTCTTTATCAGTTGGAATGAACTCAGGCAATGGGTTTGGTTTGGTTTGAAGAATCTAGAGTGTTAAGGGTAGAGTGAGTTTGGATCTTTCTGTGCTTCTGCTGGTTTATTTGGGGGGAGGGCCCATGAGAAGGAGGGAAAAGTAGAGATGGAGGAGGCACCAAAGATCATTTAAATGGAGGTGCTGGAGTAGGAAAAGGTGTCAAGAAGGAAAAAGAAGAGTGGGAGGAGAACTTTCAGTGGGTGTGGCTGTTGCAACTGTTTCCTGAGATAAGGAGTGGATCGTTCCTGTTGGTCTTTTCTCCTAGTATTGGGATGTTTCTTCCCAGAAACTTTGGACAGTCTTCCAGTTAAGACACACCATTCTTTTCAAACTTCCTCCAGTCTCAACATGTAAACTATGACATCATCACACTATAAAGGGTGATATATTACAGTAGTGATAGCACTTTGAGATGGAGAAGAAGTTAAGGAGATATACAGAAATTTAGGATTGGTGTAAATGTAGACCACTAAGGGGGAATCAAGGGGTAGCAACAAAGCAAACTAACAATACTACACATCAAAAGAAGAAACATAATACAGTGTCTCGACAGACACGCATTAGTATTGAAAAGGATGAAAAGAAAACCATAAGTAAAAAGACCCACAATAGAATATTAGTTGTAACAAAGAAAACATCAACAACACAAAAATAAAGGCACCAAAATGACAACACTGAATACACATCTATCAGTAATTACACTGAGTATAAATGGACTGAATGCTCCAATAAAGAGACAGAAAGTAGCAGGATGGATCAAAAAAACATTGATCTATCTTTATGCTGCTTACAAGAAACAAAGTGTAGACTCAAGGATATGGACAAACCAAAAATTGAAGGAGGGAAAAATATATACCAAACTTACAACATACAAAGAAGAGTAGAAGTGGCAATACTAACCTCAGATAAACCACATTTTAAAGTAAAATCCACCATCATGGATGACAATGTTCAGTATTTATTGATGAAAGGTTCAATACATAAGGAGCATATAACAATATTAAATATGTATGCACCCAATACCAGAGTATCTAAATACATTGAACAAATGATGGCAACATTGAAAAATGAGGTTGATCACTCCAAAATAATAGGAGACTTCAACAGTCCAGTTTCAGTAATGGACAGATCATCCAGAAAATTGTTCAGGAAAGGCACAGATCTTATGCAACAATCAACCAACTAACCCTCACTGACATATACAGAACCTTTTACTGAACAATAGATAAGTTCACTTCTTTTATAGTGCACACAGGACATTCTCAAGACTAGACCACCTACTTGTCCATAAAATGAGTCTCAACAAAATCCACATCACTGAATTATTGCAAAGCACCTTCTCAGATAGTAAAGCCATAAAAGTTGAAATCAACATCACAAAAGACATGGGTTCAAATTCAGTCTCATGGAAATTGAACAGCACCTTGCTCAAAGATGCATTGACTATAGAAGTGAAGGATGAAACAAAGAAATTCATGAAATCAAACAAGAATGCAAACACACCCTACCAGAACTTATGGAATACAGTAAAAATGGTGCTCAGAGGTCAATTTACCTCTATAAATGTGCACATCTGGAATGAAAAAAGTGCCCATACTAAAGAATAAAACCTACAGCTTGAATAAGTAGGGGTTGGGAAAAAAAACGGACCCTCAGGTACCAGAAGAAAACAGATAATAAAAATTAGAGCAGATTTAAACGAATTAGAGAATGGAATGAATTTAAAAAATCAAAAACTGGCTTTTTTTATAAAACATCAACAAAAGTATAAACCATTGGCTAAACTTACAAAAGAAAAATAGGAGATTGGGGTGGAGTCAAGATGGCGGACTAAACGCACATCTCCCTAAGTCCCTCTGGAAACCAAGACATGATATGATAGTTAAACGGAGCCTTCCGGACACCTAGTGAGCCCTGGGATGTGGCATAGGGCTGTTAATTTGAACTTCATACCACTGAATGCAAAACCTCCTCTCTTTCACTGACCCCACTCTCAGTGAGCACAGGCTTGCACAGACCGAAGGTAAATCACCATTTTGATTTTTCTTTTTCCTTTGTCTTGGCCGGCGGGCAGAACTGGGACTTGACTATCTGCTTGTCTCGGACGCACTGCTGGTGGGACCAGAAATCATTAATTGCCAGGTTCTGGGAGCCCAGCTTTGGACTCTATACACCTTGGCTCCTCTGGCCTATTGGGAAATGGAGAAGCCCAGGCAGAGGCCTCGGCAGGACTTGGTTCTTAGGGTGGGAGGTGAGTCCTGCTGGGGTGAGAGTACTTTTCTAGCAGGGAGGCAGTGTTTTGCACAGTGTCGCCTGGGGCCAGGGCCCAGTGGCGGAGGCTGTGGACTCTGGGCATTTTGGCACTCGTGGCCTCTCTGTCTGCCGGGAGCTTGGTCCTGGCTGGCTGGCAAGCTTATGCAGGACGCCATCTTGTTTTGCTGGCAAGCAGAGTCATCCATACGGAAGCCCCTGAAGTGGACCTAATTCCTGGGCTGCAAGGCAATTCTTTCCCAGAAGAGACTGCTTTTCCAACAGAAAAGCAGAGTTCTACACAATATCGCCTACAGCTGGGGCCTGACAGCAGAGGCCAGCGGGCCAGTAGCCTTTCTGTATTTTGAGCTAGTTTATAACATCGGGTGCTCAATAGAGAGGTGCTTACTTTGCCAGCTGGGAAGAGGCGTATACACCTGAAAACCTGACTAACTTTGGAAAGTGCCAAGTACTTTTTACTTCTCATCTTAAGACAGCCTAGAGAAACAACAGTGGTACATCTTTACCGCATCTCTCCCAGCCTCTATTAACCGACATGATGCCCATAGAGCAGCAAACATTGGAGACGACGGTAACCTGGAAGTCACCAATGGCATCACAAGGCCTCCAAAAGGAACCACCTCAGAACTTCCCTGACAAAGAAGCTTTTGTGAAACTATCAGAAGGTGAATACAAAAGGATTACATATAGAGAAACTTACTAGATGTTATACAAAATTCAGCATGACAAAACGAAAAACTAAGCAAGCTGTTTGATCTGATGGAACATCAGTACTCTGAAATCCAACAGATCAGGACAAAAATCAAAGACATAGAAACTTGAATTCAAAGCCAAGGAAACAGAATGGAACAAATGGAAAAGAGAATTTCTGATTTGGAAGACAGAGCCACTGACTCCAGCATCTATGAGGAGAAATCAGAAAAAAGAAACAAGAAAAATGAAGAAGCATTAAGAAGCATGTGGGACTCTATTAAGAAGAACAATCTACGATTAATTCAAGTTCCTGAACAGGGTGAGAAACCTGAGAACACAGAGTATTGTGGCTGAGCTGCTGAAAGAAAACTTCCCAGAAATTATGAAAGAAGATAATATAGATATCTAAGATACATATCAAACACCACTCAGTATACATCTCAATAGAAAGACTCCAAGACAGATTATAATCAGGCCAAACAAAATGAAACATAAGCAGAAACTCTTAAAGGAAGCAAGACTCAAAGCAAACCTAACATTCAGAGGGAAACCTTGTATGCTTTCGTCAGATTTCTCAGCAGAAACCATGCTGACACAGACACAGTGGCATGACACATTCAAAGCCTTGAAGAAGAACTTTCAACCAAGAATTATATAGCCTGCAACACTATCTTTCAAATAGGAAAATGAAATGAAGACATTCGCAGATAAACAGAAACTCAGAGATTTGTTAGAAACCAAACCAAAGCTACAAGAAATACTGAAAGAATCTGTTGGCTTCAAAGAACAAAACTGATAACTCCATATTTTAGAAGAACACATTATCCAGAATCCTACACAGTTAGGGAAGGCTCCAAATACAATCAAAGCTATAATAGTGAAAGAATTGATCTACTGATCATATCATGTAAACTATAGTATCATCATATTAAAAAGAGGGGTGTACTACAGTCATTATAGTCCTTCCAGATGGAGAGGAAGTTGTCAAGACTGGTAGTAATCAAAATTGGGGTTATATATAGTGTATTAAGCAGGATCATAGGGGCAGCCATAAGGCACAATAAAGAAGCAACATATCATATCAAGAAAGGTAATACAAGAGTCCCAACAACCAGAAAATCAACCCTGAAAAAGGTGAAAAATCCACTCACAAAGAAGTAGGTCACAGAACAGATTAATAAGAACAACAGAGAAAACATCAACACAAAAATAAACATATCACAATGGCAGTAGTGAACACATACCTATCAATAATTATATTGAATGTGAATGGACTGAATGCTCCAGTAGACATCAAGTGACATCTTGGATCAAAAGACATGACCCATCTATATGTCGCCTACAAGAAACTCACCTTAGACCTAAAGGTATGAACAAACTGAAAATGAAAGGATGGAAGAATATATATCAAGCTAACAATGAACAAAGAAGAGCAGGTGTGACAATTCTAATCTCAGATAAAATCGATTTTAATGTAAAATCCACCATCGTGGACAAGGATGGACACTATTACTGAAAGGTTCAATACACAAGCAGGATTTAACAATATTAAATACTTATGCACCTAATATTAGAGCACCTAAATACATAAAAGAAACACTGACTACATTCAAAAAGGAGATAGATCACTCCACAATAGTAGTAGCAGACTTCAACACTCCACTCTCAATATTGGACAGATCGTCTAGAAAAAAGCTCAGTAAAGATACAGAAGACCTTATTGCCACAATTAATCATCTAGACCTCATCGACATATACAGAACTTTCTATCCATCAGCAGATAACTACACCTTCTTCTCCAGTGCACATGGAACATTTTTTAGAATAGACCATGTGTTAGGACATAAAGCAATTTTCAACAAAATCCATACAATTGAATTAATGCAAAGCGTCTTCTCAGATCATAAAGCCATAATAGTCGAAATTCATAGCAGACAAAACGTAGATAGAAAGCAGAACTCATGGAAACTGAACAATACCTTGCTCAAAAAACTATGGGTTATAGAAGAAATCAAGGACAAAATAAAGAAAAGTATGGATTGCAATGACAATGAAAACACTTCCCACCAGAACCTATGGAATACAGCCAAAACAGTGCTCAGAGGTCAGTTTATCTCCATAAATGCAGACATCTGGAAGGAAGAAAGAAACCAAATCAAAGAACTGACCCTACAGCTTGAAGAAGTAGAGAGAGAACAACAGAGGAACCCCTCAGACACCAGAGGAAAACCGATCATAAAGATCAGAGCAGAACTAAATGAATTAGAGAATAGAAGAACAATTGAAAAAATTGAAAAGACCAAAAGCTGGTTTTTTGAAAAGATCAACCAAACTGACAAACTATTGGCTAAAGTTACTAAAGAAAAACAGGAAAGGAAACAACCCAAATAAGAAATGAGAGGGTCCTTGGTGAGCATCTGTTCCTGCTGAGTTGGGACCATTTGCTGTGCCCTCGGATGGCAGCTTGGCAGCTTTTAAGACCCCAGATGCCACTCACCAATGTGGAGTGCAGAGAGCCCTCTTAGCAAAATGCTAGTTGTGCCAACTGGCCTCGATTTCACTGAAGAACATGGTCTCCTGCCCCAGGCCCCAGCTACTCTGTCCTTGCAATATTGGGTTAAGATTGAAGGAGTATTCAAGTTATGCTGAAGTCCACGTAATATTGTTCTTGTTTCTAATGTGTGCTATCACCAATTTCAACCAACCAAATTTCTACCAACTATCAAATCTAAATCCTCCACATAAGTGGATGCCTACATAGACTTGGGACCAGAATAACTGGTCAGCGCCCGGCCACCACCAGTGATAGCTGTGATGTAGCTCACTAAGTTGAGTCACACTGGCAACACAGGAATAAAAAGGGGTGCAGCCTGAGATCTCCACTAAAAGACCGCAATTGACGGTCCAGCAGCTTCGGGGTTCCCTGGGAACACGACCTCTGGCCCTGATGCTGCCCTTGCCCATAAATCATAACGAAGGTCCACTCTTCGGACACGAATGGACTGGACTTGGCGATGCAGAATGACCATATATTGGATGGACTTTGTGGTTCTATGCATCTACAGGATATCATCCTGCTGACCTCTGGCTGGAGGAAGGGGAATGGGTGGAGACGAGGGAAAGGAGACTGTTAGGAGGATGAGACATGTATGGAGCAGAGAGAAATAGTGTGCTGTCACCGGGCAGGGAGAGCAGTGGAAACTGCATATAGGTGGGCATGTAAATTCATATAGGAATGTACATTTTCACTCAGTCATAATAATAAAAAAAGAAATGAGAGTTGTCACAACCGGATCCAACTCGACGGCACTTGGCTTGGCACAACAGATCCTGCAGATATAAAAAATTTCATAGCTGAATACTACGAAAGACTGTAATCTGACAAATTTGAAAACCTAGAGGAAATGGGCAGATTCCTTGATTCTTATCACCTACCAAAATTATCACAACGTGAAGCAGAACAACTTAATAAACCCATCACAAAGAAAGAGATTGAAAAAGTCATCAAAAAACTGCCAACCCAAAAAAGCCCAGGCCCAGAAAGCTTCACTGCAGAATTCTACCAAGCTTTTAGAGAGGAGTTATCTCCAGTACTATTAAGACTATTTTACAGTATAGAAAGGGACAGAATACTCTCAAATTCATTCGATGAAGCCAGCATAACCCTGATACCAAAACCAAGGAAAGACCCAACAAAAAAGCAGAACTACAGACCAATATCACTCATGAATCTAGATGCAAAAATCTTCAACCAAATTCTTGCCAATAGAACACAACAACATATCAAAAAAAAATCCAACATGACCAAGTTGGATTCATACCAGTGATACAAGGCAGGTTCAACATCAGAGAAACAACTAATGTGATCAACCACATAAATACCACAAAAGACAAGAACCACCTGATCTTGTCTATTGATGCAGAAAAGGCATTTGATAAAGTTCAACACCCATTCATGCTAAAAACTCTCAGCAAAATAGGAATAGATGGACAATTCCTCAATGCAATAAGGGCCATTTATGCAAAGCCAACTGCCTACATCATCCTGAATGGAGAAAGACTGAAACAGTTTCACTTGAGAATAGGAACTAGACAAGAATGCTCACTCTCAACTTTCATATTCAACGTTGTACTAGAAGTTCTAGCCAGAGCAATTAGACAAGACGAAGGAATAAAGGCCATCTGCATCAGCAAAGAAGACCTAAAAATCTCCCTATTTGCAGATGATATGATTGTATATGCAGAAAATCCCAAAGAATCCATAAGGAAACTACTCAAACTGATAGATTTCGGCAAAGTCTCAGGATACAAGATAAACATAAGTAAATCAGTAGGATTCCTTTATACCAACAACGAGATTATTATGGAAGAAATCATCAAGTCAATACCATTTACTATAGCCCCCAAGAAGATAAAGTACCTAGGAATAAATCTAACCAGAGAAATAACAGACCTTTACAAAGAGAACTACCAACTCTTACTACAGGAAACTAAGAGAGAGTTACGTAAATGGAGAAACCCACTCTGATGATAGATAGGAAGACTTAGCATTGTGAAACTGTCTATTTTACCCAAGGCAATCTACTTATATAATGCAATCCCAATACAAGTTCCAGTGACATTTTTTAATGAGATGGAGGAAAAAATTATCAACTTTATCTGGAAAGGGAAGAAGTTCCGGATAAGTAAAACATTACTAAAGAAGAAGAACACACTGGGAGGCCTCTCATTACCTGATCTTAGAACCTATTACGCTACCACAGTAGTCAAAACAGCCTGGTACTGGTACAAAAACAGACAGATAGATCAGTGGAACAGAATCGAGACCCCAGAGATGACATCATCTGCCTATGAACAGTTGATATTCGACAAATGCCCTAAGACATTAAATGGGGGTAAAAACAATCTCTTCAGCAAATGGTGCTGGCAAAATTGGATGTCCATCTGCACTACATTAAAACAAGACCTTATACAAAAACCAACTCAAACTGGGTAAAAGACCTAAATATAAAATCTAAAACGATAAAGCTCATCCAAGAAAAAGTAGGAACAACAATGGAAGGTTTAATACACAACATAGACAGACTTCAAAATCTGTCAAACAAACCACAGACAACAGAAGAGAAAACAGATGAAGGGGAATCTATCCTACAGAACCAAGGTCATTCACACCAACTGATACATGCACACTCATATTCATCGCAGCACAAAGATGGAATAGCAAAAAGATGGAATCAACCCAGATGCCCAACAATAGATGAATGGATAGGTTAAGAACAACAATGACTGGAGGAAACATCTCTTTACCTCGTTTCAATTGGAAGACATTACGTTAAGTGAAAGTAGTCAGCAACAGAAGGACAAAAATTGTATGAAACCCCTACAATAAGAACTTAAAAGCAGACTCATAGATAACAGAAAAGACTCTTTGACAGCTGCAATCATGTGGAGGGCGGGAGGGAGGGTGGGGGGTGAATTAGATAGTTGTTAGAAATTTGGTTGAGTGAAATTGGTGACATCACACATTAGTAAGAAGATCAATATTAACGAGACTTTAACAACTTGTGTACTCCTTCCATCTTAACCCAATATTGGAAGGAGAGAGTAGCTGGGGCAGGGGTCAGGGACAGTGGTCTCAGGGCAAATCGAAGCAATTGGCACAACTAGTGTTTTGCTAATGAGGTCTCTCCGCATCCCACATTGGTGAGTGGCATCTGGGGTCTTAAAAGCTGCCAAGCTGCCATCTGAGGGTACAGCAAAATACTATGAAATACTGTACTCTAAGAGATTTGAAAATGTAGAGGAAATGGACAAAATTCTAGATTTATATCACTTACCAAAATTATTACAAGAAGTAGAACAACTGAATTAACCCATCACAAAAGAAGAGATTGAGAAAGTGATGAAAATAACTATGAACCAAAAATCCTTGTCCCAGATGGCTTCATGCGAGAATTCCACCAAACTTTTAGAGAGGAGTGAATTCCAGTACTATGGAAGCTATTTCACAGAATGGAAAAGGACAGAATGGTCCTAAATTCATTCTATGAAACCAGCATAACCCTGACATCAAAGTCAGGGAAAGATCCCACCAAAAGACAATTACAGACCAATATCGCTCATGAACCTAGATGCAAAAGTCTTCAAAAAGTGCTAACCAACAGAATTCAACAACATACCAAAAAATAAATAAATTCTTCATGATCAAGTTGGATTCATACCAGGGGTCCAAGGCAGGTTCAACATCAGAAAATCAACTAATGTGATCAACCACATAAACAGCACAAAGGAGAAGAATCACTTGATTTTGTCAGTGGATGCAGAAAAGGTATTTGCCAAAGTTCAACACCTACTCATGCAAAAACTCTCAGCAAAATAGGAACAGAAGGCAATTCCTCAATGCAATAAGGGGCATATACACAAAGCGAACCTCCTACATCATCCTGAATGGAGAGAGACTGATGGAAGTTCCCCTGCAAATGAGAACGAGACAAGGATGCCCTGTATAACCACTTCTATTCAACATTGTGCTAGATGTTCTGGCTAGAGGAATCTGACAAGACAAGGAAATCAATGGCATCCACATCGACAAAGAGGAAGTAAAAATCTCTGTATTTGCAGATGATGTGATTGTTTATACAGAGAACTCTAAAGAATCCATAAATAAACTACTGGAACTAATAGAAGCGTTCATCAAAGTATCAGGATAAAATAAACAAAAATAAATCACTAGGATTCCTTTAGAACAACAAAGAGATCATCAAAGAGGAAATCACCCAAATTTACCGTTTGCTATAGTGTCCGGGAAAATAAAATACCTAGGAACAAATCTAATTGGAGAAGTAAGAGAACTTCCAGAGAAAATTACAAGACCCTAAAGAAAAACATAAGTGGAGAAATCTACATTGTTCATGGACAGGAAGACCTAACACTGTGAAAATTTCTGATCAACATGTACAGGGCAATCCCAATATAAATTGCAGTGTCATATATTAATGAGATGGAGAAAGAAACCACTAATTTTGTTTGGAAAGGAATGAAAGCCTGGATAAGTAAAGCACTACTGAAAAATAGAAAGACAGTGAGAGGACTCTACCCTGCCATGGTAGTCAAAACAGCGTGGTACTGCACAGAAGCAGGCATACAGATCAATGGAACAGAACAGAGAATTTAGAAATATCATCATCCGCCTATGGAGAGATGATATTTGACAAAGGCCTGAAGGTTTTAAACTGGGGTAAAAACAGTCTCCGAAACAAATGGTGTTGGCAAAATCAGACATCCATCTGCAAAAAAACTGAAACAAGAATTACTATCTCACACTTTATACAAAAACTAACTCAAAATAGATCAAAGACTTAAATATCAAACCTAAAATGATAAAGATCATACAGGAAAAAAGCAGTGACAACAACGGAAGTTCTAATACACAGCTTACATAGACTGCAAAATCTGACCAATAATGTGTGAACAACAGGAAATATATAAATGAGAAATGCTAAAAATCAAACACTTATGCTCATCCAAAGACTATCAAGAGCAAAGACTACCTACAGAAAGGGAAACAATATTTGGCAACTACTATCGGATCGACATCTGACCTCTATAATCTACAGGGTACTGCAAAATGTAAACAAGAAATACATAAATAACCCAATTAAGTGATGGACAAAGGATGGGGAAAAACACTTCACCAAGAAAGACATCTAGGCAAGCCAAAAAACACATGAGGAAATGCTGATGATCATTAGTTATTAGGGAAATCCAAATGAAAGCTACCATGAGATACCATCTCACCCCAACAAGGATGGCCAGAATCCAAAAACGATAAAATAAGAAACACTGGAGAGGTTGTGGAGAGATTGGAACTCTCCTCCACTGCTGGTGGGAATGCAAAATGGTACAACCTCTTTGGAAAGCAATTTGGCACTTTCTTAAAAAGCTAGAAATAGAAATACTAAGACCCAGCAATCCCACTGCTTGGAATATGTCCTACAGAAATAAAGGCGGTCACACGAACAGGTACATACAGATGAATTTTTATTGTAGCAGTGTCCACAATAGCAAAAGATGGAGGCCACCTAGGTTCCCATCAACACATGAATGAAGAAAGAAAGTGTGGTACAAATAGACCATGGAACACTATGCAATGTTAAAGAACAATAATAATCTAAGGAAGCATCTCATAACCTCATAACCTGGTTTCAACTAGAAGACATGTTGAGTGAAGTCAGTCAGCTGCGGAAGGACAAGTATTGTATGAGACCTCTACTGTAAGGACTTAAAAATGGACTATGTACAGAAGAAAAGACACTTTGGCGGCTACAATTGTGGGGAGGGATGGAAACAGATGTTCATAGATTAGATAGTCGTTGCAATGATAGAAAACAATAATGATTTTAGGAAACATCTCATAAGCTGGTTTCAACTGGAAGACACTATGCCAAGTGAAATTAGTCAGCGGCCAAAGGACAAACATGTATGAGACCCATGGTATAGGGACTTAAAGATAGACTTATGTACAGAAGACAAGACTGACAGTTACAAGGGCAGGGGGAGGGGCAAGCCTTGATCATAGATTAGGTAGCTGATAGGAATTTGGTTAGGTGAAAGCAGCGACAGCACACAGTAGAAAGTAGATCATCTTAACTTGACTTTGCCATAAACTGAAAGCTTTTCTAACCTCAATGCAATATTGGAAGGATAGAGTAGCAGGTGTGGGGTCTGGGGACCATGCTTTCGGGGGACATCAAAGTCAATTGGTGTACTTAGCCTATTGGTAAGTGATGGTTGGGATCTTAAAAGCCAGCAAGCTACCATTTGAGGTACACCAAATGTTCCCAACTCAGCCAGAACAGATAATCACCAAGAACACCAAAGACACAAGGTAAAAAGAGCCCAGGAGACAGAGGGACCCATGTAATGGGAGACTATATCAACATGTGACCAGAAGAACCAGACGGTGCCTGGCCACCACCAAAGACAGCCGTGATGAGGCACACAATGTTGAGTCCCCATGGCAACATGAGAAAAAGAGGGGTGCAGCTCAAGAACACTACTAAAGGACAACAACTAATGGTCCTACAGCCCAAGGTAGCCCCTTGGAGCATAGCCCTCGTGATGCTGTTGCCCCTGTCTAGAAAACACTACTGAGGTCAACTCTTCTGACAAAAAGGAACTAGACTTGGTTAAACAATGTGAGCATATGGCGGGTGTACTTTTTGATTTTATGCATTTATAAGAGGCTGTCCTACTGGTCTCTTTCTAGATGGGAGAGACAAGGTTAGAGAGGAGGGGGCAGGAGCTTGTTATGAGGATACAACAAGTATAAAACCAAAAGGAGGAGTGTGCTGTCATGGAACAGGGACAGCAGAGGAGCTGCAGATAGGCAGGCTTGCAAAATTGATTTGGATTGTATAATTTCACTTAATCACAGTAATAATAGTAATAGAACAAGTTATTTCCCTGTCTTCCCAGCCTGTTGCTTAATTTATCATTAGTTAAGATTTCAATTATCGGGACAAAATGTGGTTCATTCATTGCCTGTAGTTTATTGAATCTGCAGTAGTGCCTCCAAGGGCCCCACTCTAGTGTTACCACCTGGGGCTTGTGGAATGTGGAGATCCTGTCTTTCCCTGCAATTTGGGAGCGATCTGAAACCATACTTCTCAAGCCCTTGATTTTAAACACCTCTCCCCTAGGGGTTTTCAACCTCTGGTTTGAGCTACTGGGGATGGTGCTGTGTACATGGCTCCAAAAAGTCTAGATTCTATGAGCACTTGAAATTCTCTTCTGCAATTTCCTTTGTTCGATCTAGATTATTCCACAGAATCCTTGATCCAGGTGTTCAGTAATGGTAGCTGGGCCTCATTTGTTTCTTGTGGTCTCATAGCAAAATACGCAGTTGTTCATGGAGATAATTAGCCACACATTCCATCTCCTCCGCCTGTTCCTGATTCTCCTTCTTCCTCTACTGCTCCAGGTGAATGGAGGAGACCAACTTTTGAATCTTGAATGGCCACTTGCAAAGTCCAGAGTTTATTTTTTGGGAGGGGCGCTGGTAACGTAGGACAGCCTGGTGAAGTGAAGCAGGATATTGTTTGCTGTTGGCGGATTGTATTTCCCAAACATGGACTGAACATGTCACCCTCCTGTGGGTTCATCTCGAAGCTGTTACACCCCCATCAAGATGGGGAATCTCATCCCCTTGCCATAGAATCTTCCACAAGTAGGATGGATGCCCTGATGCGACTTCTGGCAATGGGTTTGTGTGTTTTGGTAAGTGGGGCACATAGGATTAAGCAGACAAACAACACCCAAGCATGCCAGCCAAGAGCCAAGTGCTGTCATAACATATTATGGTAGCTTTGGAAGAAGTGACATTTAAGCTGAGTCTAGAACGAGGATTCAGTGTTATTGGCTATTGTTGACTCAAACCTGACACATGGCATTATCTTGCATGGCAGAGTACAACTGTGCTGTGCAGTATTTTCAACACTGTGACCTTGTGGAAGCAGATATCCAGGCCTGTCTTCCAAAGTGCCTCTGTATGGGTTTGAACCATCAACATTCGTCTAGTGTCCACTCCTTTGCTGTTGGCACCACACGGGAACATGGAGTAGGTGTCAGCCAGATAGGACTGTCAGGGAAAAGAACTTGCAAAGGTCTTGATGTGGGAAGGGCAGAACGTGATTAAATCTAGCCTCACTCCACATCTTACTTTGCATCTTTCCTCAAACATCTGTAAGTCAGTGTACATGGTCTCTGCTTCCATTTTATAAAACTTCACCCACCTCCACTGTGTGAAATAGCCTCTGGGTGTTGGCTCTGACAAATAAACACAAGGAAGCTACCTTCAGCTTGTGTAGCACTCAGGATTCTTGGCTGTGCCCAACAGCGATTTGCCTTGTTGGTCAAGAAAGGGAGGAGTTTGCCAGGAGGTTTGGTGAGTTTTCAGAATCTGCAGGCAGTCAGAGATCCAGGCTTGGGCATGGGCAGGAATGTGGGAGTCTTGGAGCCAGATGGCTGGAGCTTGTCAGTGGGACAGAATAGACACCTTCTATTGAACCCTCACAAGATTCAAAGTTGTGAGAACAAGCATCTGATTGGTTGAACCCAGAAAACAAAGAAAATATGAGTTCTGGAGCTGTGATTTCTCTCAAGAAGCCAGATGCCCAAGAATATAGCCACCTGTGGACCCTTTGGTGGCATGGATATTTGAGGAGGGGGGTGGAGGTGAGAAACGTGCTTTGATATTTGCTGCCTGACAAGAGTGGGCAGAATGGGAACTTTCCCCCAGAGATCAGGATGCTAAATGGGGTGATGGTGGTAGTGGATTCTTGTTGTGGTGGTGAGTTTCATGGAGCTGACTGACTCACAGTGACCCCATGCGTTACAAACTAGAACTGTTACACAGGGCTTTCAAGGCCGTGACCTCTCGGAAGAAGATCTCCAGGCCTTGCCAGCCAGGCTAATCTGGCTGGGGACTAACTACAAGCCTTTCAGCTAGTAGTGAAGTGCTTACCAGTTCATGCCACACATGTCTACTTTCCCATCCTTCCTGGATATACTTCATGGCCAGTGAGAGGGTCGCTATGTTACTGGCCTTCTGGCTTCTTGAGAGAAGTCATGACTCCATAATTCACATTTGCTTTGTCTTCTTCCTTCTCCCAGTGGAAGGCTCCATATGTCCTGAGGTCTCAAGCTCGCCTGGAGGTGAGCAGCAGCCTTGATCCATGAAGATGTTCTTGCATGATGTCACCACTTGGACTTCATCCCAATTCACTTGTGGCTTTTACAGGCTTGGCTTCCTGACTCAAGTGTAGATAGAGCATTTGTCATTGAATGGGGCCCGGTGTAGCCTCGGGGCTGGCCTTCCTCATTCTTTCTCTGCCCTGAATATTCATTTCATTGAAGAGAAGCAGACAGGCACTCCCCAGGTCCCGACATGCAACCTTGGCACTAACCTTGAGATGGAGAGCTGCACTCCCTATGTCAGGACCTGAGTGGGGTTGACCATGATGCAGCAGAGACTTTCTGGGGTGGGCTGATGGGAAAGAGGGGAGACTAGGCAGGAGCAAGTGTGGGACGATACCCTCTTGGAGGTGGGGTGATAATGAATCTGGCATTCCCGCCTACCATGTGCATAGGGTCTTGGAGGCGGTGCTTCATTTTCTTCCTTGGTTATGCAGCAAAATGGATGTATTTCTCTTTCTTCAGCTTGGAAAAACGTCTCACTATACATGGTGAGTGGCAGCCCTTACAATGAATGGCACAAATGCAGTATTTGCCCACCTTGTGTCTCCAGAATGGCTGGTATGAAGTACAAGGATAAGCCAAGGAAGACATATTGTTGAGGTTCTCACAAACTACAGAGGATTTGGGGGTTAAATTGGAGGTCTAGTGACAAGGCTGAGAAAACAATACACCATGTGAGATTTCAGCCAGGCTTGCTGAAAGATGACTGTTTCTTGATACCAGATTTATAAATCCATGATCACACCCACCATGAGTGTGAGACCTGAGAGTAAATTTGTACCACATGATTCTTTATCTGGCAGCCCCACTAAGGAATCCGGAGCTCACATCTCTCTAATAAGTCATAAAAACCAGCAAACACACAGTCCACTCAGCTGACCTTTGGGAAATAGGGAATGGCTGTAGTTCTTCAGCAAAGAACTGGTCAGAGAAGAGCTAATGGGAGCACCCAGTGAAAAGAAGTCTTCTTTCCCTGATCCTCTTTGAGGGGGTAACTTTCTTAGAACCTCTTTGGGAATCCCTAAATTCTAATTATTGACCGCTGGTAACAGTGGAGAATTCAGCATCCTTCCTTTTGGTGACCCATCTTATCCCTCTTTCAGACTGATCTTGTTTAGTTACATGATTTGCAGTGGTCATTCACCCCAGGCTTACCTAGTCAGAGGGCTTGATTTTCTGACAATGTTGACTGGCCCAGGAATGGGCATAGCATAAGAAAGGAGGCAATTATAGTTATCCACAAATGATTTCTTAGAGGCTTTGGGGAAGATACTTTTTCTTAGTTGGCTCTAAGTAGGGCACTGGTTTGCGTCTGTGAACTGACACACTGTGTTAATCTAGATAAAGCTTGTTCAATAATGAAGTGAAGCCTAATTGACAGATAAAAAGAGAGAAACACACAGAGTCCTGATGATATGATCTTAACCTGGATCCAGCTCAGCCTGAAGCCAAGGTCATCTGTTCTAATTTTGAGGGTATGTGAGTCAATGGTCTTTTAGTGTAAGCTTGTTTGAATTGGATTTCTGTTACCTGCAACTCAGAGTCTAAAGGAATATATTGGTTGATTCTGGAAACTTGCAAGTTTTTTACTAAGTCCAGAGAAAGAGCGTGGTCTCCACAGGTAGAGCAGAAACATGGTGCTGATTTTTTTTTTTTTTTTTTAAATCAAAACAGGAATATCTAATAGTACTAACAAGAACAGTTGTCACCAAATCCAGTGGGTGGTTAAAGGGAGGTGCTGAATGACCTCCAAAGGCATTGTCTGACTGGGGAAAAGGAGACAGGCAGAGGATGAATGGAAGCATTTTGGGGGGAGCAAGAGCTGGCATCTTGAATATTAGAGAAAATATTTATGAACATTTGGAAAGGTAAGGTCAACTAAAGGCAAAAAGAAGCAAATATAAATTGTATAGGAGCAGAAACAGATGAAAACAAGAAACAAATAGAAATAACTAATAAATCAGAAGTAATATCAAAATGTTAAAGTCGAGTATATTAGCTGTCACACTACATATAAATGAATTGCAGTTTTTCAATAAAAGATAATGACTTCCAGTGGGATGAAAGCAACAAAATCCAGTGATACATTTTTGGATCAGTTAGCTAATAGTGGATGACAAAAATTAAAAAATCAAACTGTTTGCTATCAAGTTGATTCCAGCTCATGGGGTAACTCCATGTATTACACACTGGAATTACTTCACAGGGTTTCCTTGGCCATAAACTTTCTTCTTCCTTTCTTATAAGTTGTGGTTGAAATACATCTACTAAAACTTTCATCAATGCACTAATTTCCAAACGTTCCATTTAGTGAGGTCAATTATATTTGTACAATCTTTTTTACTACCTGTCTTAGTCATCTAGTGCTGCTGTAAGAGAAATACCCAAAGTGGATGGCTTTAGCAAAGAGAAGTCTATGCTATCACAATCCAGTAGGCTACAAGTCTGAATTCAGGCTTCAGGTGAAGGCTTTCTCTGTGGGCTCTGGAGGAAATTCCTTGTGTTGTATCTCTCTTATGTTGGTCTGGAATTATCTCAACGCAGGAACTTCAGGTCTCAAGATCCTACTCTGCTCCTAGTGCTATTTACTTGATGCTGTGAGGTCCAAAACTTTCTCCTTGTTTCTCTTTATAAGATGAAAGGTGGTTCAGGTATACCCCGGAGAAACTCCCTTTACATTGGATTAGAGGTATGACCTCAGAAAGGGTGTTATAATCTGACCCTAAGCCTCTTTAATATAAAATTACAATCATAACATGGAGGAGAACCACACAATGCAGGGAATCATTGCCCAGCCAAGTCAGTACACGCATTTTTTGCAGGACATAGTTCAATACGTGACACTACGCCTTTTCAAATTATTCCACCACTATTTATGTAAATTCACTTTGTAATTTTTATGGATGTAAATCATCAGGACTTTTTTATGAAGTGCTGCTGGGTGGGTTTAAATCATCAACCTTGAGGTTAACAGTGAAGTGCAGGCTGCGCCTTTCAGGGACCTAACACTATCACAAACTACTCCAAAACTCAGTGGATTTAAACAATAAATATTTGTCATTGTTCCCTAGTCTAAGGACTGGCTACCTGACCTTGGCTGGGCTCACTCATGTGTGTATAGTCAGTTTTGGGTTGGGCCAGCATCTGTGTTCATCTTGGCTAGGCTTGATCATAATTTTGGAGGTTAGCTAGTTGTAGGCTGGTCCAGGATGCCCTAGGCTGTGATACCTGAACTTTGGTCCTTGTACATTTAATTTTTTTAAAGACTAGAGGGCCTTCTGCTCATGGCAGAGGTAGGGGGTCCAAGACAGTCAGCGGATGCATGCAAGGCCTCTTGAGGCCTCATATGCCTGTTACTAGCACATCATCACTTTGGTCCGATTGGTCAAAGTGAGCAACAAGGGCAGTACAGACTCGAGGGGTAGGAAACAGATGCTACGGCAGGAGAGATAAAGTCACACAATACGGAGTGTGACTATAGAGAGGGGTGCAGAATTTGGCCCATATTGTAATCAGTCTGCTACAGCTATTTACAAAAATGACATTTAACATAAAGTAGTAAGGAAATGTTGAAAAAGATGAGCAGAGAAATTCCCGCTATGGTAGATCGTGTTGGCTGTAGATGACCATAAATCTTTTTTCAATCCCAATATTCTTCCCACAGTAAGAGGACACCAGTTCTCCCACTAAGAGAGAGGGGTGGTGCGTGTCCATATGCCCTTCTGAGTATGGGCTTGTGTCTGTGGTGGGAGTGACTCTGTGCCTTCTGAGGCTGGGTAATACAGGGTGATACAGCTTCCTCCTGGTTCCACTGGGGCCCAGCCACCATATCCTAAGAAAGCCCAGGCAGCAGAGGGAGAGGCTGGCATGGAGAGGAACTGAGCCCACAGCCCATAGCTTTGCTGAGCTTCGAGCCAATGGCTGGTATGATTTGCCAGTCACGTGGGTGATCCATCTTGATTGGAAACATTCCACAAGCCCTTCAAACCACTGAAAACCAAGACCTCATGGCAACATAGACGTTCCTGCACGGAGGATGTGCTCAGATTAGGACAATATGAATGAAGAGCCTTCTGGCATGAGCGTTGTCTTGAGGCGTCCTCATGTTCTTTTGACTTCATTTGAGACCTTTAGAATTGTCACGGATTTAGAAGTAGCAGTGTTTTCAAGGAAAATCGAAACAAAGGAGTATTATGTATTGATTTGGCTGAAATAGAGGCTAAAGTTGTCCCTGAGTGGTGCATGTGCTTTGTGAATGGCCACTTAACCTTAAGATTGGCAGTTTGGGCTCACTGTCAAGAGAGACAAAAGTCCTCGTGATTTTCTGCTGCAGAGGTTACAACCAAAACAGCCCTATGAAGCAGTTCTACTCTGTAGCACATGGGGTCACCATGAGTTGGAATTGACTCAAGGAAACAGGTTTGATCTTGGTTTTAGAGGCTCAGGGATAAAGGGAAGAGCAGGGAACAACTGGGGAAGGGAGTGGTCTCATCAGCACTGGCCCATGGAACTCATCTTTTGTCTCTAACTCCTCATCCAAAGATCTCTCTTAGGTTTTCCTCCTTGGATTTCCATGGAGTTTCCATGTGTTTCAGGAGAATGGCAACTTTTTAGAACATGAGTCGGATCCGACTCGACGGCACTTGGCTTGGCTTACTCCCGCCACTGAGTTCAGTAAGGGAGAGGTCGAGCAGGACATCAGAGCTTCCCAGAAAAGTGAGCAGTCCAGCTTCCAGGCTTTACTCAATGTCAGTGTTTTTTGGCTTGTTTAGTTTCTCTTGCCTGTTAGCAAGATCACTCCTTGGAACAGTTTTCTGATCTCCACTGTCCCTCTGTGAAAGTACTATTGAAGAAAATGCGTAGGGGAGTGCATCAGATACATCACAGGTAGCCACTTTTGCTGTATGACCTCAGACTTTGGAATCTCCATTTTCTCATTTGCTGAATGTGGGTCATGACTGCAGAGTGTGCACATGTGTGTGTTTGGAAGCACAAACAAGGCCGTATTCTATGGAACGTTCTTCCAGTTTTCTTCTCAGAAACAGCATGTCTTGATCGTGTTTCCATATCAATGCATACAACTTAGCCCCATTTTTAAGTACACTGAATATATTCTGTTTTATGGCCACACTCAAATTCACTCAGCCAATATTCCAAGTGTAGAAATGTAGATCATTTCCAGCTGTTTTCTTTCTCAAACAATGCCACAGTAAATTCCTTGTCCATCACTGGGGCTCACACTCGCAGGTATTCCTGGGGTCAGTCATGAGAAGTGGGGTTGCTAGGGTAGAGGGTATGTGCTTCGAATATTTGGGGATATTACCAAATTAGACAGTTGAATTTGCAAGGAGAATATCTGTTAGATTGTCTGTCCTCTAAATGTTCTATTTCAGTAGTTCATTTATGAAGTTGATTTGTTCTCTGACTCTTTCCTGAAAGGATTCAAGGAAGCTTATAGCAAGAGGCTCATCAAATAAGGCTGGAAATAAGAAGCATACAGACAAAATGCTAGTGCGATAATAATAACAGATGACATTTATTTTTATTTTTTCTTTCTTGGCTGGCTTGGCTTTCATGAGTCAGATCCGACTTGAGGGCACTTGGCTTTTTGGCTTCCTTTTATTGTGCTTTAAGTGAGAGTACTATTCAAATCAGTTTCATGCAAAAACGTATGCACTCGTTATCATGTGACCCTGGTTGCCCCTCCCACACTGTGACAGCACACTCCTCCTCTTGGCCCTGTATTTCCCATATCCACTCAACCAGCTACTGTTCTGTTCCATCCTTCTCATCTCACCTCTGGACAGAAGATGTTCATTTAGTCTCATCTATCTACCTGTGCCAAGAAGGACACTTTTCGCCACTACCATTTGATCTTACAGTCCAGTCTAATCTTTCTCTGAAGAGTTGTCTTTGGGAATGGTTTTAGTTCTGGGCTAACAGAGAGACCTGGAGTCATGTCTTCCAGGGTCCCTACAGTCTCCATCAGACCATCATATCTGGTCTTTATGGACTGGAATTTCAGTTCTGCATGCACACACACCCCTTTTCTTCCACTGCATCAGCGACTGTCTGTTGTGTTTCCTGTCACGAAAGTCATTGATGGTAGCCAGGCACTATCTAGTTCTGGTCTCATGCTGATGTAGTGTCTGGTTGATTTAGCCCTTTCTATCTTTGGGGCTCAAACCTTCCTTACATCTTTGATGTTCTTCATTTGCCTTTGCTCCAGGTGGGTTGAGAACAATTGATGATTTTTTGATGGCCATTGCTAGCTTTTAAAACACCATATACCACTCACCAAAGCGCAATGCAGAAGATTTCCTTAGTGGACTTTGTTATGCCCATTCATCTAGATGTCCCCTGAACCCAAGGTGCCCAGACCTGTATTCCTGCTACTCTGCCACTCAAAGAGTTTAGCTGTATTTAGAAAATGTCTTTGCTTTTGGTTTGGTCTAGTGATGCTGACTTCTCTACTGTGTGTTCTTCCTCCATTGAGATAAAATAATTCTTGTTTATTATCAGCAGTATAATTATTGATAGATATGAATTTAATGCTGCCATTTTGAGGCCTTTTTTGTGTTATGTCAGCAGCTTCTGTTTCTCTTAATTTTCTGTGTTAGTTTTATGTAGGTATTTTCTTTTCATCTTTTTCATTGTTGTTGGTTTTTTATTTGCTGTGTCTTTATGCACTTTTTTTGATGTGTTGGATGGTTAGCTTCCTTTGAGGAGATCTTAATATTTAATCCTATTTTTAAGACTATAAAGCCATTTTTATTTGCTCATATCACCTAACCTTCCCTTCATATGAAAGACCTATGTCTATATTATTTAGTTCTTCTTTTTTGTTATAATATTGTCATGTTTTATGTTATGTCATCTCTATTTCCCTATTTCCAGTGCTGTACCTTGGATTTATTTTTATTTATTTTTCACACCACCCTAACAGGTGTTTAGCCCTGAGTGTGCACATGGTTAACATCCTTGCCTAATAATGGAAAGGTGAAAAGTATGAGAGTCTACCCAACGGTGCCTCAGAAGAAAGGACTGGTGATCTACTTCTGAAAGATCAGCCATTTTCAACTACATTAGCAAAGTTCTACTCTGAGAAACATGGGGGTTACTGTGAATTCAGGTTGGGTGGCAGCTAACAGAACAAAGAGTGAAAAAGAATTCGTGCATTTGAATTAAGGTGTCAGCAAAGGATATTGAGAACACTGTGACCCTCCAGAAGAACAAACAAATCTATCTTGGAATAAGTGCAGCCAGAATAGTCCTTAGGAGCGAGGCTGGTGAGACTGTCTCGCATACTTCGCTAATGATTTCAGGAGGGAGCAGTCCCTGGAGAAGGATATCATGCTTGGTAAAGTAGACGGTCAGTGAAAATGAGGAAGACCCTCAACAAGATTGATTGATACAGTGGCTGCAACAATGGGCACAGGGATAACAACGATTGTGAGGATGGAGTTGGATCAGGCAGTGTTTTGTTTTACCTGGAGTCATTATGAGTGGTAAAAGACTCAAAGGCACCTAACAATAACCTATGTATATGCACACACATGCAAGCATGCATGTATATTCAAACGTATAAGAAAGCAGACAGGGATACCGTTATGGCTATTTCTTAGACAGTGAAACACCTAGCAGTATTGGGTTTCTGGCCTTGAAGAATTAGGCCACAGTCTCATGGGACAGTATGGTCAATTGGCACAATATAGTTTGTAAAGTTTATGTTCAATATCCTAGTTTGGTGGGTAGTCTCATGGGTCTTGAAAACTTGAAAGCAGACATCTAAGATATAACTTTGACTTCTTCTCGTTCAGAGCAAAGAGTGAAAAGAAACCCAAAGACATTTACAAGAGACTAGTCTGCAGGACTAACAGTATGGACAACCATGGCCTCATCTACCTTGAAATCAGAAGAAACAGATGTTGCCCAGCTACTGTCAATGATGTTCTGATCAGGGTCCAGGATAGACAGATATTGATAGAACCAGGAAAAATAGTCCATAAAATTCAAATTCTTGAAAATTCCAGACTTAATGGACTGGTTGATACTATCGGAGTACTTGAGACTATGGTCCTATAGGCTTTGAACAAAAATTACTTCCTGAGGTCACCTTTTAGCTAAATAACAGATCAGCTCATAAAATAAAGAATATTACCTATAAGGACCATGCATCTCTAAAAAGTCATCTGTATGTGACTCAATGGTCAACAGTTACTCTAAAGCAAAGACTGAAGGGTACGGGTGCTGGGAAAACATACTACAGAAATGAAATATCCAGGAGGATAATAACCAGGATATTGAAACACTGTAAAAAACGTAAATAGTACAGTCATTGTTAAATGGAAACTTAACTCGATGTGTTGCCAGCCAAGCCAAGTGTTGTCGAGTCGAATTACCATTCACTAAAAATACAATAAAATACTGTTTAAAAATTACGCCTCCTTTCTCCAGCCAGAGCGTTTTAACCCGTCAGCACTACCACCCATTCCACAGGTGTCAGGCTGTGTTTTGTGATGCCACAGCTCTCTTCAGCTGCCATTAGCTAGGCAGTCCATTGTTGAACAAATAAAGATGAAAGGTATGACTCCTGGGGAGGAGTATAAACAGTTGGCTGTCAGGAGGCCTAGGGTAGACTCTAGAAGGCTTTAAGATGGGAAGATGACTGGGAAACCACAAGCATCAGTCACACTTACTGAACAACCAACCCCAAGCACTGAAGACAGGAAGAAGGGGAAGGCTTCTGATCAACTCAGGTCCAGTGGAAGGGTTATGCTGAGCTCACTGCACCCAACTTCCCCCTCTTCTTCACCACTGATCCAGCCACAACTCTTTCCCTGTCCTTGCCTGGCACAAAACTCTCCTCAACCAGCACCTTTTATCATAAGTTTCCCGTTCCCCTCAGCTCTCCACCCCCTTACCCCAAGCCAATGCCTTTCTGTGATCACCCTGTTGTCTTTCCAGGTACTGAAGACAACCACAGGGATAAAAATAATAATCATCATCATAAGAAAAACAGTCTCTTAGGAGTGGGAGAAAACAGTTCTCCCCCAAAATGTCTCTGTGCCCACATTTGCATAAGAAAGCAAGAGGGCTCACACTATTGGGCCATTATCACAAGTTTAATAAGAAGTTGAATCTAAGTGAGGCATGCAAGGACCAAGAGTCCCTGGAGAAAGCCACCACTCCAAGTAATGACCAGAGCTTCCTGTGACTTCACATCAAGCCAAGAGACTTCCAAATTCTCTGACAAATCTCCTGAGTTCTGGATGTTGACCAACCATGTGGAGACCGAATCTTACACCAGTAGGGTACACCCATGGTGGTGATTAAAATAGAACATCAAGGTGTGAAAAAGAGATAAATGTGTGTGTATGTCTGAGTTCTTTTTTAATGGAGTGGGGCAGTGGGGAGGAAACAAGAAGGCAGGAGTGTGAAAAGGGAGGCAGGTGGGGTCTTGCAGGGTTGGAGGCTGTGCTGCAGGTCCACACAGTGATCCAGATGTTGGGAAAAAATGTGTGGTGAAAGACTGGATGTGGAAGACAAACTTTACCACTAACAATTTTTTTTCTTTTTCTTTTTTTTTAATTATGATTGAATGAAAATGTACATTCCCATATAAATTCGCATGCTCACCTATATGCAGCTCACACTGCTCTCCCTGCCCTGTGACAGCACACCCCTCCTCTCTGCTCCATACATGTACTATCCACCCAACAGTCTCCTTTCCCCTCCTCTCCACCTACTCCCCTTCCTCCAGCAAGAGGTCAGCAAGATGACATCCTATAGATGCATAGAACCATAAAATTCCCACAAGATACGGTCACACTGCTTCGCCAAGTCGAATCCATTGCTGTCTGAAAAGTTGACCTTCATTATGATTTACGGACGAGGCAGCATCAGGGCCAGAGGCCATGCTCCCAGAGGAACCCAGAAGCCTCTGGGCCATCATTTGTGGTCTTTTATTGGAGATCTCAGGGTGTACTCCCATTTATTCTCTTGTTGCCAGTGAGACTCAACTTTGTGAGCTCCATTGTGGTGGCTAGGCACCATCTGGTTCTTCCCATCACGAGTCAGTGTGTCTCTCTGTCTTCTGGATTCTCTTTTCCCCATGTCGTTCTTGTCCTCAGTGATGATACATTCCTGTTGAGTTAGGACCATTTGTTGTACCCTCAGATGGCAACTTGGCAGCTTTTAAGACCCCAGACACCACTCACCATTGTGAGGTGCAGAGAGTCCTTATTAGCAAAACACTGTCTGTGCCAGGTGGCCTCGATTTCGTATGACAGCATGGTCCCTATTCCCCCACCCCAGCTACTCTGTCCTTGAAATATTGGGTTAAGATGGGAGAAGTACTCAAATTGTGTTGAAGCCCAGTTATTATTGATCGTCTTTCTAATGTGTGCTGTCAGCGATTTTACCTAACCAAATTTCTATCAGCTATCTAATCTAAGCCCACCCTCCTCTCCCTCCCTCCCCACCCTTGCAGCCATCAAAGAATCTTTTCTTCTATGCATGAGTCTGTTTTTAAGTTCTTATCGTGGGGGTCTCATACAATATTTGTTCTTTTGTCGCTGACTGCTTTCACTCAGCATAATGTCCTCCAGGTGAATAAGAGATGTTTTCTGCTATCATTGTTGTTCTTTATCATTACATAGTGTTTCATTGAATATATATACCATAGTTTACCTATCCTTTCCATCTGGGTTGATTCCATCTTTTTGCTGTTGTGGACTGTGCTGCGGTCGACATTCATGTACATGTATCAGTTGGTTTGAATGGCCTTGATTCTGTAAGATATATTCCAAGCAGTGGAATTACTGGGTCAAATGACGTATCTATGTCCATTTTTTTAAGGGAACACCAGATTGCTTTCCAAAGAGGTTGCAGCATTTTGCAATTCCACCAACAGTGTCAGAGAGTTCCAGTCTCCCCACAGCCTTTCCAGCATTTGTTGTTTTGCGTTTTTTGGATCATGGTCAAACTGGTTGGGGTGAGATTATATCTCCCCATTGTCATTTTGATTTTAATTTCTTTAATAGCTAATGACCATGAGCGTGTCTGCATGCGTTTTTTGGCTGCCTGGATCTCCTCTTTAGAGAAGTGTCTGTCCATCTCCTTTGCCCATCACTTAATTGGATGATTTATCCTTTTCTTACTGATATTTGTAGTATCTTATAGATTATGGAGATGGGCATCGAGCTGACATAGAGTTGTCAAATATTTTTTTCCCATTCTGTCAGTGGCCTTTCAATTCCATTAATAAAGTCTTTGGATGAGCAAAAGTGATTGATTCATAGTAGGTCCCACTTACCTATTTTCTCTTCTGATGACTGTGGTTTGTTTGACAGATTTTGAAGCCCGTCTATGTTGTGTATTAAACTTTCCATTGTTGTTCCTACTTTCTCTTGGATGAGCTTCATCATTTTAGATTTGATATTTAGGTCTTTTATCGGGTTTGAGATGGTTTTTGTACACAGTGTAAGATATGGGACTTGTTTTAATTTATTGCAGATGGATATCCAATTTTGCCAGCACCATTTGTTGAAGAGATTGTTTTTACCCCAGTTTAACGTCTTAGGGCCTTTGTCTAATAGAAGCTGTTCATAGGCAGATGATGTCATTTCTGGGGTATTGATTGTTCCACTGATGTATCTGTCTGTTTTGTACCAGTATCCGGCTGTTTTGAATACTGTGGTCTTATAATAGATTCTAACTTCAGGTAATGAGAGGCCTCCCAGTGTGCTCTTCTTCTTTAGTACAGCTTTACTTATCCAGACTTCTTCCCTTTCCAGAAAAATTTGGTAATTTGTCCCTCCAACTCATTCCAAAATGTTACTGGAACTTGTATTGGGATTCCATTATATAAGCAGATTGCTTTGGGTAAAACAGACATTTTCACAATGTTAAGTCTTCCTGTCCATGAGCACAGTAGGTTTCTCCATTTATGTAACTCTCTCTTAGTTTCTTGTAGTTAGGTCTTGCAGTTCTCTTTGTAAAGGTCTGTTATTTCTCTGGTTAAATTTACTCCTAGGTACTTTATCTTCTTAAGGGCTATAGTAAATGGTATTGACTTGGTGATTTCTTCCTTAGTAATCCTGTTGTTGGTATAAAGGAATCCTACTGATTTACTTATATTTATCTTGCATCCTCAGACTTTGCCGAATTCTTTAGCAGACTGAGTAGTTTCCTTATGGATTCTTTGGGATTCTCTGCATATACAATCATATCATCTGCAAATAGGGAGATTTTGACTTCTTCTTTGCTTATACAGATGCCCTTTATTCCTTGGTCTTGTCTCATTGCTCTGGCTAGAACTTCTAGTACAATGTAGAATAGGAGAGCTGAGAGTGGGCATCCTTGTCTAGTTCCTATTGTCAAGGGAAACTGTTTCAGTCTCTCTCCATTCAAGATTACATATGCAGTTGGCTTTGTAGAAATGGCCCTTATTGAACTGAGAAATTTGCCATCTATTCCTATTTTGCTGAGAGTTGCTAGCATGAATGGCTGATGGACTTTATTTAATGCCTTTTCTACATCAACAGACAAGATCAGGTGATTCTTGCCTTTTGTGGTATTTATGTGGATGATCACATTAATTGTCTTTCTGATGTTGAACCAGCCTTGCATGCCTGGTATGACTCCAACTTGGTCACGATGGATTATTTTTTTTTTTATATGTTGTTGTATTTTATTTGCAAGAATTTTTGTTGAGGATTTTTGCATCTAGATTGAAGAGTGATATTGGTCTGTCATTTTCCTTTTTGGTTGGGTCTTTCCCTGGCTTTGGTATCAGGGTTATGCTGACTGGCTTCATAGAATGAATTTGGGAGTATTCCGTTCCTTTCTATGCTGTGAAATAGTCTCAGTAGTACTGGAGATATCTCTTTTCTAAAAGCTTGGTAGAACTCTGTGGTGAAGCCTTCTGGGCCCGGGCTTTTTATGGTTAGCATTTTTTTTGATGACTTTTTAATCTCTTCCTTCTGATGCCATGGGTGATTGCTGGGTTAATGTCTTCTCCAATGTTTGTTGTTTATGGGCTTCATGTGGGTCAATAGAAGCTGGGAGAGATGCTGTGAAGGTGGACCACAGTTGTTTCTCTAGGCTGTCTTAAAATAAGAAGAAAAAAGTATTTCACATATTACAAAGTCAGTCAGGTTTTCAGGTGTATACGTCCCTCTTCCCAGCTGGCAAAGTAAGCACCTCTGTATTGAACCCCAGATGTTATAAACTAGCTCAAAGTACAGAAAGGCTACTGGCCTGCCGGCCTGTGCTGTCGGGCCCCAACTGTAAGCGATACCATGTAGAATTCTGCTTTTCTGCCAGAAAAGCAGTCTCTTCTACTGCCTCCCAGCCCAGAAATTAGGTCCAGCAGAGGCTTCCATATGGATGACTCCATCTCCCAGCAAAACAAGATGGTTTCCTGCACAAATTCACCAGATGGCTGGGACCAGGCTCTCAGCAGAAAGAGAATCCAAGAGCGCCGAAATGCCCAGAGTCCACAGCCTCCACCACTGGGCCCCAGCCACAGGTGACACGGTGCAAAACAGTGTCTCCCTGCTGGTAAACCACTCTCCCCTTGTCAGGAGCCACCTGCCAGGATGGGAACCAAGTCTGGATGGGGCCTGTGCCTGGGCGTCTATATTTCCCAGTGCATCAAGATGGCGTCCCGCACAAGCACATCTGTAAGGCTACCACATGGCAGAGGAAGAATGATAGGTCAGAGGAACTGAGGTGTATACAGTCCAAAGCCAGGCTCTCAGAACCTGGCAATTACGGTTGCCGGTCCCACCAGCAGTGCATGCGATGCCAGGAGCTAGTCAACTCCCAACTCTGGTCACCAGCCAAGACGGGGGAAAAAAAATTCACAATGGGAAGTTGCCTTCAGTCTGCAAGTCTGTGCTCCCCAGGAGTGGGATCAGTGAAGGGGAGGAGGTTTTACATTTAGGGGTATGAAGTTCAAATTAGCAGTGCTATGCCGCATCCCAGGGCACACTAGGTGTCCAGAAGGCTCCGTTTAATTATCATTTCAGGTCTTGGTTTCCAGAGGGATTTAGGGAGACGTGAGTTTAGTCCTCCATCTTGCCTCTGCCCTCAAGCAACTTATGATAGCGCTAAGTGACTGGTCAATAGAGTGCCTCGAGATGCTGTCACAGTGTGAACAAAGCTTGCTTCCTGAAGCACACTGTGGTGCCAGAGTCATCCTTTGTCACATGTATCACATGAGAAGAGTGCCAAGATCACCCTGACTGGGATGTTCCTGAAACCTAGAGTAGTAAGTGAAACTGCACACATAAGTGTTTCTTTTGCAGGAGGGAGGTTCAGAGGCTTGTCAGATTATCGATGGAGAACATCACAGGGCACAATGGGGACAAGACAACAACCTCTTTCCTTCAAAGAGGTGCTCACAGCAAAGGAAATAAAGGTAACTCGGAGAGCTGAGGTCCGCTTAATGCCTCACAGACCTGAAGCTCCTCATCAGTGACATCTTCGCCCAGCTGTTTGCCTGTGTTTCAGATTTGCAAAAGATTTCATCCCAGTTTCATCATCACTGAAGAACTTGAAAGCGTTCAGGATTTCTTCTTTGGTAAAAAGGAGAACACACGCATGCATGAGTGGAGACTGTTACAGATACCCATGCTCCACAGCTATGATACAGCCCCATCACTCCTTGTTCAATAACCTTACTCAAGCCTGGACTAGGTCCTCTCTTTCTCTTGTTCAGACTTGTTTCCCATTGTGAAGCCAAGGGGGTCCTCTGGGGGGTTCTGGGGGCTACCTTCTTGTATTCATTCCCTACTCCTTCCACCCCACTTCTCTTCACCACATGGTCTTGCTGATGGCCATGATGAACCAGGCCCTATGTCACAGGAGTTCAAACACCATCCAGGGGAGTAAAAGAGGAAAAACTCAAGAAAGGCATTACAATCTCAGAAACTGAAAACAAAGCATAAAGGAATGAACCTGAAACAAGCTTTAAACAGATTGTAGTTATAATAATTGCCTCTCAGTTGGAGAGAGAGAACAGTAGAAAGTGGCAGCAGTATTACTTTTATTATCTTACAGAGGGTCAAATGACTTCTCCTTGACTCTGGCCTTGAAGAAAGTCAAGCAGAGTCTAAGCATCCTAACTGTCAGTGTGAAATACTATCCTTTACCAGGTAAACTCGTCAGCTTGTACTGGCTTGACATTAATGAAATAACTTCCCTGTCTAGATTCAAATTAACCTACCATTATGGATAAACAAGATGCTGATGAAATTAGCTAATTCACCATTTTCTGAGTTGCCGCAAACAAAAAGTAACCAAAGTTGATTTTCCCTGAACCTTTCTTATCAATTTGGCTTATTCTGTTATCTGTCTCTTTTTCTTGGGCTCAAAGATCAGGGCCTTTAAAAACACCTACGATGAAAACAACACACCATCTCAATATGCAGATTCAAGCCTAGCAGGAGCAAAACTGGCAGTAGTCACAACATTAAGTGGCATTTCGTATGATAATATTAAAATGACTGGAAGAAACTAGAATATCCATCTAATTGATGTCTGCAGTCTATTTAGTAACTCTTGAGGTAGATAGAAATATGAGGGAAAAAAATCCCACCTTCATCTTTCTCTGTTCTTTTTGGTAGGAAAATAGTATAGAGATGTCTGCAAATGAAGACAGGGAGATGATAAAGATGAGGCAGAAAAAGAGAGGAATGCAGTGCTTGCCTTAAGTGATCTGGTATAGATGCTGCTGTTTCCATCAGGATCAAAGAGATCGAAAGTTTGACAGATTTGCTGCATGAGCCTTTGAGAGACCACATGCTGGAAAATCAAACTTCTTTGTTGGGAGCTTGATGTCATGCTTGAATCCTCACTGCTGGAGTCCTTTAGACATTAGATGAACACATGAGCACACTAGTACACAATACAGTCTACATTTTACACAAAATAGTTATAACCATAAAACCCCCAAATTCAAACCCACTGCCATCGAGTTGGCCCCCGATTCATGGTGACCTCATCTGATACACAGTAGAATTGTTCTGTAAGGTTTCCTTGGTTGCAATCTTTATTGAAGCAGATTGTCAGGATTGTCTTCCATGGGCCACTTCTCAGGTTCTGATCATCAACCTGAAGTTTAGTAGACAGGTAGGAACCATCTGTGCCACTCAGAGACCTTACAGAAAAACATATTTATACTACTCTATTTGTACTCACTATCCTTTGTGCCTTTACCCTGCCCCGCTCCTTATTTATTAGTTTCTAATGGCAAGGGGGTCCCCTCTATGTTCTGCACAAACTGTCTTCTTGGCCTGGAATACCAGCCTTGCCCCATTCACACATCCTTGAAATCCTACACATTCCTCAAAGCTTTTCACCTGCCTCCATGTTCTCAGCATTTTGCACATACTTCGGTCATGGCTCATATCACTTTGAGGACCACATTTTGGTTATCAGGGTGTCACCAGCACCTAGCACATTACCAGATGCACAAAAGGTGCCTACTAACTGTTTTGTTGACTGGATGAATGTAGGATTTGGAAGAGGTGAGTTGCAGTGGCAAACAAGAGTCAGTAGAGAAAATGGTCTCTTTTTTAAACAGACAGGAACAACTAGAGACCCGCTTCCTACAAAGGACTGCTGTAGTTTAAGTGCCATGGAAAAAATGGCAAGCCAAGTAAGGAAACTGGAAATATAAATTTATATACCCAGCAAATGATGAAAGCAGTTCAGATAAACTTTCAAGTAGCATAAACCATCTTGTAAGAGCAGTCATCAGGAAGTCTGGTGCAGCAGAGACATATCCATTGACTATGAAGTCCTCATTAAAATGCTTTCTCACTCTCTTGAGGCCAGCCCAAGATGCTCAGGGCACAGAGCTATCTTTTCCTTCTCAGATTCATAGACTTCGAAGGGGAACAGAAGAGAAAGAACAAGAGAAGAAAGTCTTGTCTTCCAAGTTTGCTGAAATTGTTTCACCACAGCCTGATTCCGGTTCAAGGCCACCAAAAACTTGACTTCATGGTTCTGCAGCCTTCCCAGAATGGGAAATACCAATATAAAGCAGCAGGCATCATGTTTTCTTTTGCAAATAAGGTAATAGGATGAGATGCTTTTTATAGAAGCTCTAGAAGAAAGACAATTCTAAATTGGTCCCCACAGTTGTCACCCTCTGCTATGTATGCCCTGTAAATCCCTTCCCTTTGAGTTTGGGTGGGTCTTCCCTAATCAGTTAAGTCCTTGTAAAAGTCCTTGTAAGGTTCAGACATAGGAGAAAGCAGAGAGATTTGAAGCTGCAGCAGGTGTTCTCTTGTTTGGACTTGAGGGAGCAAACCATCATGTTGCAAAGCGGAGCATGTGCCAGAGAATGGCAGCTGCTTCTAGTAGCTGAGAACAACCCTTGCTTGGCAGGCATCAAGAAAACAGGGATAAAACAGTACTGAAGCTGTGCCCAGATTCCTGACCCATGTAAAAGGAGAGATAATATACTCGTTTTGTCATTATTCACTGAGTTTGTGGTAACAACTTACACAGCAATAGCAAATGAACACAGTGTTCTACAGGACACATCACTGTTGGAGGAGGAAGCCAAGAGTGGGCTATATTTGGAGCCATGGGCAGTGAATCACAGAACGGCGTGCTGGAGCCCACGGTGGGAGTATGTTCACCCTGTCTCCCCACTGCCTTCCACAAACACTTCTTTACAAGCAGTATCTCAGGCCACTCTCTCAAGCTAACTATGAGCTGGACAGGCTATACTGTGCCACCATGCCAACACAGCGGGAAGCCAAAAGCCCCTTGAAGGCTTACATGTTTGAGATGGCTTTTGTCATCCCCCTGATAATGTCCCCAACCATTTTTGAACTATGACTATACTCTGCTTTCAAGAAGGAGTGTGTGTATTCTCCAGTCGGTGCATGAAGAGCCTTGTAGTGGATCAGTCAAGGGCCTGGGAGGAGAGATGGTGGCTACTATCTCTTCCTTGAAAGTGCTCAGCTAGTTCTATAAGTATCTGATGTTAGAATAACAACTCATTAAGCACTCTGGTGTCCCCACTGAGAGGAAAATACCAGAAAGTGTCCTGAATCATCTTACTTCATATCAAAATGAGCTAAACTCCAGAGAGGGATCTGTGATCCTAATCCTTTCACTTTTCCCTGTATGAGATTGGCAGGAGGACAAGGGAGGTGCAGACATGGCTTGAAATGCAGCCCTTGCACACTCCATCAAAGAGGCATCTGCCCCTTGGATCACACAATGAGCCCCCATCACCCCTCACTATGAGGCCACCAGTACTCAGGATGGCACTGATGTGAACAGTCATTCCACTGACTGGCAGAGTTCATTTGGCGTGGAACGTGTTTGATACCAAATTCAACCCAGAATCCAACTTATCCATTGTTGTTGAGTCAATTCTGACTCATGCTGACTTCATATGTTACAGCGTAGAACCGTATTCTGTAGGATTTTCAAGTCTGAGAAGTTTGCAAACATACAGACAGACCTATCTTCAAAGGTAATTCTGCTGTAAAGTTTGCACACATATTGACAGGCCTGTCTTCAGAGGCACCTCTGCATGGGTTTGAACCATGTATGCCTGCAGTTAGAAAGAAATGTTTAACCATTTGTGCCACCAGAGGCCGGGATCCAACTACTTCCGTGCAAAAAACCAGGGTTCTCTGAAGTAGGCAGTGTGACGGACATTTTACCAGCAGAAGCCAAGAACAGCAGCATTCTGGAGGACCCCCACTTTAAAAAACAAAAAACAATACAGTTGCTATCAAGTCAATTGCAGCTCATGGCTGCCCCGTGTGTTCCAAACTAGAATTCTCCTTTGTAAGGTTTTCAAAACTGTACCTTTCAGAAGGAGATCACCAGATTTTTCATTTGAGGACCCTCTGGAGGTGTTTGAACCTCCAACCTCACATTTACTAGTTGAGAGCTTTAGCACTTGCACCATCCAGGAGAATCCCCAAGGATGCACCACTTAGCCCTAATATTGGCATTTGCTGATGAGAATTTCCACAGTGACCTGCATAGAAGAGAACAATATTGATGTCTCTTTATCCTGCCATAGAACCCTTGTGGCACAGTGGTTAAGCACTTGGCTGCTAGCCAAAAGTGGTTTGAACCCACCAGCTTTTCCACAGAGAAACATCTGACAATAAGCTTCCATACATATTATAGCATTAGAAATTCTAGGGGGACATTCTACGCTGACCTACAGTGCCACTATGAATTGGAATTGACTCAGTGGTAACAGGTTTCACTTATCATTCATCCTGCCTTGGAGATCCCTGCGCGGATATCTTTCCAAAGCAGAAAAAAATGCGTGGCTTATGCAGCACAATGTTTCAAATGATACCTGCAACAACTTCTGCAAAGGCAATCCTCAAAGTGCCCATTGACGTCAGAGGAAGGTATGGCAGGGAGATCAGGTGACTGCTATATATTCCATAACCCCCATCTATGCGTGTTTGACCACTTGGACCATACAGCGGGTGCCTAGGGGGACTTCCAAACATGCTCTGGGGGACTCTCACCTCAGACTCCTGCTCTAGACTAATTGCCACTAACGACTTTTCTTCCACTCTAAGGAGGAGGGATTGAAAAAGAAGAGCTTACCACCCTCCACTTGCCTTCTGCAGGGTAGTCCATCTCAGGAATACCTCTGAACAGCCAGATCATCTTCCAGTCTCCTAGAGAACGGAGGAGGTTTGAAAAGAATGGTGTGTCTTGACTGTAAGACTGTCCAAAATTTCTGGAAAGAAGCATCCCAATACTAGGAGGGAAGACCAAAAGGAACGATCCACTCCTTATCTCAGGAAACAGTTGCAACAGCCACACCCACTGAAAGTTTTTCTCCCTCTCTTCTTTTTCCTTCTTTACGCCTTTTCCATTTCCAGCCCCTCCATTTAAACGATCTCTGGTGTCTCCTCCATCTCTACCTTTCCCTCCTTCTCATGGGCCCTTCCCCCCAAATAAACCAGTAGAAGCACAGAAAGATCCAAACTCACTCTACCCTTAACACTCTAGATTCTTCAAACCAAACCCAACCCAATCCATTACCCGAGTTCATTCCAATTGATAGAGAACCTACAGGACACAGCAGAGCTGCCTCATAGCATTTCCAAGCCTGCAAGCTTTACAGAAGCAGACTGACACAACTCTCTCACAGAGCGGCGGGCTGATTGGAACCGCTGATCTTTCAGTGAGCAGCTGAGTACTTGAACCACTGCACCATCAAGACTTCTCAGGTGAGGTTAAAGTGCTGAAGAATTTGACTTAAATGTTCTTTCTTGACTCACTCTAGTGGTTTCAAAACCTAGCTGATCGGGAATTAGATCCTGTCTTGGCAAGTCACACATGAATGATTAAAAGCTCTCTTCTTCCATAGCTCTAAGCCATCACTTCAGGCTGAGCCAGACCCTGCATATAGCTGGAGTGAGTACAATGAAAATGCTACACAAATGATAAAACTAAGGAGTCCCTACTTTGTGCCTGGCAGGAACTATAAACAATGATTTTACATGAATTAATGCTTGTCAATCTCAATGAAATTAGGTAATCTGGGAAAGATCACACAAGGAATAGAGGTAGGATGGGGCGAGGAGCTAGTTAAATGAAGACAAGAAACACAAGGTAGAAAAGAGAAGCGTGTTGTCACAGTGTGGGGAGAGCAGTAGTTACATAGTGGTATATGTGCACAAGGTTTTGTATGACAAGTTATTTTGCATTGTAAACTTTCTTGTAAAGCACAATAAAATATTACAGAAGAAACAGCAACTTTGTTCAGCCTGTTGATCTAGATGTCTCCTGAAAACATGATCCTCAGACATCTGCCCCTGTCACACTCTCCCTGAAAGAGTTTGGTTGTATTTAAGAAGCTTCTCGGCTTTCTGTTTAGTCCTGGTATGCTGACTTCTCTACTGTGTGTTGTCCCTCCCTGCACGTAAAACGTTTTTTGTCTACTATCTAATTAGTGAGTTCCTCCCTCCCTCCCTGCCTCCCCACACACTTAACCATCAAACAATATATTCTTCTGGATTTAAAGCTTTCATTAATTCCTTGTAATAGTCATCTCATGCAATATTAAGCCTTTTGCAACTGCCTAATTTCAGTCAGCATAATGCCTTCCAGATTTCTCCACGTTATGAGATGTTTCCCCAAATTCGTTGTTGCTCTTTACCATTACATTGTGTTCCACTGTGTGAATACACCGCAGTCTGCTTCTCCATCCATTATTTGATGGGAACCTTGGAGTCCGTTTTTGCTGTGGTGGACAGTGCTGCAATCAACATGGGTGTGTCTGTATCTATTCAGGTGATATCCCTTATTCTCTAGTACATAGTCCAGGAAGGGTGATTACTGGATTGTATGGTATAACTATTTCTAGCATTTAAGAAAGTGCCCAGTCAATATCCAAAGTGGTTGTAAATTCTTACATTCCCTACAGCAGGATTTAAGTATTCAAGTCTCATGATAGACACTCCAACATTCATCATTTTGTGTTTTTTGGATTAATGCCATCCTCCTTGGGGTGAGATGGTATTTCACTGCAGTTTTGATTCACATTTCTGTAACAGCTACTGATCAGGAGCATTTCCTCAGGTATCTGTCAGCCGCCTAGATATTTTCTTGGGTGAAGTGCCTGTTCATATCCTTTGCCGATTTTTCAGTTGGGTTATGTATATTTTTGTTGTTGAGGTTTTGTAGTATCTTAGAGATGTGGGAGATTACACCCTGGTTGGATTTATCCTGTCCAAATCATTTTCCCAGTCTTCAGGTTGTCTTCTCACTCTTTGAGTGAAGTCTCTGGACGGGTGTAAGTGTTGGACCTTTAGGAGCTTCCCGCAATCCAGTTTCTCTTCCGCTGTCTGTGCATTGTTGGTAATGTTTTGTATTTTGTTTAGGCCGTGTGTTAGGGCGTCCAATGTTGTCTCTATTTTTTCTTCCATGACCTTTACAGTTTTCAATTTGATATGCAGTTCTTTGATCCATTTTGAGTCTGTTGCTGTGCATGGTGTGAAATGTGGGTCCTGTATCACTTTTTGGCAGATGGATATCCGGTTATACCAACACCATTTGTTAAAGAGACTGCCTTTTCCCCAGTTTTTGCACTTTCGGTCTTTGTCAAATTTCAGCTGCTTGTAGGTGGAGGATTTTATGTCTGGATTCTCAATTCTCTTCCATTGGTCTATGCATTTGTTGTACCAGTATCTGGCTGCTTTGACTACTGTGACAGTGAAACTGGTTCTGAAGTCAGTTAGTGTAAGTCCTGCCACTTTGTTTTTGTTCTTCAGTAATGTTTTACTTATCCAGGGATTCTTCCACTTCAGTATAAAATTGGTGATTTCTTTCTCCATCTAATGAAAAAATGTCTTTGAATGTTGTGTTGGGATTGTACTGTATACATAGATCATTTGGGGTAGAATAGAAACTTTCACAATGTTGAGTCTTCCTATCCGTGAGAAAGGTTCGTTTCTCCATTTACACAGGTCTCTTTGGTCTTTGGTTTCTTGCAGTAGTGTCTTGTAGTTTTCTTTCTATAGGTGTTTCATGTCTCTGTTTAGATTTACATCTAAGCATTTCACCTTCTTGGGGCCTACTGTAAGTGGCATTGATTTGGTGGTCTCCTCTTTGATGTCTTCTTTGTCATTGTAAAGGGATACAACTGATTTTTGTGTGTTTATCTTCTGTCCTGAACTCTTCTATTAGTACAAGTACTTTGGGTTTTCTTTGTCTTCTTTATGGCTTCCTGGGTAGATGATCACATCATCTGCAAACAGAGATACTTTTGCTTTCTTATTACCAATTTGAACGCCCTTTATTTCTTTTCCTAGCTTAATTGTTCTGGTGAAAACCTCAAGGACAATGCTCAATAACTGTGGTCTCAAAGGGTATCCTTGTGTGGTTCTCATTCTCAAAGGGAATGCTTTCAAACTCTCTCCATTTAGGATGATGTCAGCTGTTGGCTTTGTATAAATGCCCTTTATTATACTAAGGAATTTCTCTGTTATTTGTATTTGGCTGAGAGTTCTTAACACGAATGGCTATTGGACTTTTTCAAATGCCTTTTCTCTATCAGATCTTAAAATCAAGCAGTTCTTGTCCTTTCCCTTACTGATGGGTTTGATTATGTTGATTGTTTTCCAAACAGTCAATCATCCCGAGGTCCCTAGTATGAATATCACTTGGTCATGGTGAATTATTTTTTGTTGTGTTGCTGTGTTCTATTGGTTAGAATTTTGTAGAGAATTTTCACATCTAAGATCATGATAGATATGGGTCTGTAGTTTTCCTTGTTAGTGATGTCTTTGCCTGGTTTTGGTATCAAAGCTATGAGCTTTATAGAAGGAGTATGGGAGGTTGCCATGCTTTTCTATGGACTGTAATACTATTAGTAATAAAGGAGTTAACTCTTCTCTGAACACTTGGTGGAATTTTCCAGTGAAGCCATCAGGGCCAGGGCTTTTATTGGTTGGGAGTTTTTAAAATACCATTTCAATCACTTCTTTTGCTGTGGGTTTATTTAGTTGTTCTACTTTTGTTAGTGTCAGTTTAGGTGGGTAGTGTATTTATAGCAATTCATCCATTTTCTCTAGGTTTTCAAATTCCTTAGAGCACCATTTATCATACTATTCTGTTATGTTTTTGTTTGTTTGTTTAACTTCAGTTGTATCTGTTTTCATATCATCCATGTCAATTCTTATTTGGTTTATTTACTTCCTCTTCTGTTTTCCTTTGGACTGTATGGACAATGCCTCTGTTTTTGCTGTTGTTTAACCTTTTCAACAAACTACCTTTAAATCCCTCGGTTTTATCAATTGACACAGAAAAGATACTGGACACAGTCCAACATCCATTCATGTTAAAATCTCTCAGCAAAATAGGAATAGAACTGAAATGCCTCGACATAATAAGGCAAAAGCCAATGTCATCCTGAATGGAGACAGACTGAAGAAATTCCCTTTGAGAACAGGAACCACACAAGGAGGCTCATTGTCACCACTTAATTCAACTTTGTGCTGGAGGTTCTAGCGAGACCAGTCAAACAAAATGAAGAAATACAGGGCATCCACATCAGAAAAAAGAAGTAAAAGTATCTCTATTTGCAGATGATGTGATCTTATACACAGAAAACCCTAATGGAGGAAAGCAAACCCAATGCCACTGAGTTGATTCCAACTCATAGCAACTCTATAGGACAGAGTAGAAGGGCCCCACAGACTTTGCAATGACCACCTGGTGGGTTTGAACTGCCGACCTTTTTGGTTAGCAGAAGTAGCAAACCACCCTAAAGAATCTACGAAAAAATTACTGGAAATAATAGAAGAATTCAGCAAAGTGCCAGGATATAAGATAGAAATAAATAAATCAGTAGCATGCCTTTACACCAACAAAGAGACCATCAAAGAGGAAACCACCAAATCAATGCCATTTACAGTAGTCCCCAAGAAGATAAAATGCCTAGGAATGAATCTAACCAGAGATGCAATAGACCTAGACAAAGGAAATTACAAGACCCTATAGCAAGAAACCAAACAAAACCACTGTAAGTAGAGAAACCTGCCTTGCCATGGATAGGAAGCCTTAATATTGTGAAAATATCTATTTTCCCTGAAGTGTTGTATACATACCATGCAATTCCAATACAAATTCCTATGTCATTTTTTTAATGAAATGGAGAAAGAAATCACCAACTTCCTTTGGCACCAGAAGAAGACCCAGAAGTTACAGCACTACTGAAGAAGAACAAAGTGGGAAGCCTCACAACCTGACCTTAGAACTTATTACACTGCCACCGTAGTCAAACAGCATGGTACTGGTATAAAATCACATATATAGACCAAAGGAACAGAATAGAGAATCCAGAAGTAACATCATCCAGCTACGAACAGCTGATTTTTAGACAAAGACTCAAAAGCCATGATCTGGGGGAAAAACAGTCTCATTAACAAATCATGTTTGCATAACCACAAGAAAAAAAAAAGGAACAAGAGTCATATCTGACACCATGCTCAGAAACTAATTCATAATGGATCAAAGAACTAAGTGTCAACTCTAAACCAACAAAGATCATGGAAGAAAAGATAGGGAAAATGCTGGAAGCCCTAATACAGGGCATGAACAGATTACAATATATTACTTACAAGGCACAAATGCGAGAAGACAAAATACATAACTAGAAACTGATAAAAATCAAACATTTACATTCTTCCAAAGACTTTAGCGAAAGAGTAAAAAGACTACCTACAGACCAGAGAAAAATAATTTGACTACTATGGATCTGATCAGTACCTACTCTGCATAATCTAGAAGGTACTACAAACTCTCAACAAGAAAAACAAAAATAACCAAATTTTTAAAAAATGAGCAAAAAATATGAAGATGCACGTCACCAGAGATTACATCCAGGCAACTAAGAGATGAACGAGGAAAAGCACATGATCATTAGCCAAGAGAGAAATCCAAATCAAAACTACAAAGAGATACCATCTCACCCCGATGACACTGTCATTAATCCAAAAAACACAAAATAATAAATGTTGGAGAGATTGTGGAGAGACTGGAACCCTTTCACACAGCTGGAAGGAATGTAAAATGGTACAACCACTTTGGAAATCGATTTGGAGCTTCCCTAAGAAGTTCAAATTGGAGGACAGAGTCAAGATGGCAGACTAGACACATGTCTCCTTAATTCCCTCTGAAAACTAAGGCCTGGATTGAAAATTTGAACAGAACATTCAGGACACCCATTGGGCCCTAGGACAGGGCACAGGGCTGTCAGTTTCGACTACATGGCCTACAGAGGCAACTTCCTCTCTTTCACTGACCCCCATTTGCACGGACTGAAGGTATTGGTACTTTTAACTGTTTTTCTTTTAATTGGCCAATAGGCAGGGGATGGGTGTCAGCCAACACAGAGGCTGAAACAAAGTGTTCAAGTGAACAGCATGTGCTGCAGTGGAGAGACAGTGTGTGACATAGCCACATTTTGAGAGCCTGAGGGCAACACAGCCCCTCCACCCTCTCTTTAACAAGCTCTGCCATAAATTCTGCTGTTTCACATTGGAAGAGTGGGATGTCATGGATTGAATAGTGTCCACCCAAACATATGTGTAGCCATGTGGCTGAGCCATAATTCCCTGCATTTTATGATTGTCCTGTGTCTTGTGATTTTTCCTATGCTGTATGTTAAAGGATTAGGGTGAGACTCTAAATTCCTTCATAAGATCATCTCCCTGGTCCACTGTAAAGGGAGTTTCCCTGGAGTATGGCTTGTACCACCCTTAGTGCTTTCATCCTACAAGTGATCAAAGGAAAGGAAAGAAAGCAGAGAATAGGGAACCTCACACCATCAAGAAAGCAGCACCAGGAGAAGGGCATGTTCTTGACACCTGCGTTTCCTGCACCAAGATGCTCCCTCCACAAAGACTGATGCAATACTGGACTTTGCTCCAGAGCTGACAAGGGGGAAAGCCTTCCCCTGGAGCGGACATCCTGAATTTGGTCTTGTAGCCTACTGGGCTGTGTAAGAATAAACTTTCCTTTGTTAAAGCCATCCACTGGTGGTATTTCTTTCAGAGCAGCACTAGCTGACTAGAACAGTGGTGGATGGGCATGAGCCAGCATATACACTGAAACAAAGTGTAGAGGTGAACAGCATATGCCGCAGCAGAGAAACAGTGTGTGGGATAGCCACATCTGGAGAGCCCAGAGGCTGACTGAGGACAATCCAGCCCCCCTACCCACTCTTCCAAGCTCTGCTATAAGTTCAGCTGTTTTGTGGTGGGAGGGGCAGATAGTGCAGAACACCATCTTGGTCAGCTGGGAGGTGGAGTTACCCAACCGGGAAGACTCACCAAGGGCTAATTCCCAGGATGGGAGGCAGTGCCAGGCCGGAGAATGCTTTTCCAGCAGAAAGGTTGTTCTTCACGCAGTGTTCCCTTTCAGGTAGGCCCCAATGGGGGATGGTAACAGGGAAGTAGCCACTCCCTACTTTGAACTACATCATAGCATATGAGGATGGCAGAAGTGGTGCCTCCATTATTAGTTGGAAGGCAGAGTTCATCACACTTGATGGCCTGACTGATTTTGGAAGCTGTCAGATAGCTTTTACCTTTTTAAAATAAGACTTCCTGGAGAAACAACTGCTGTGCAGCCTGTCAGCATCTCTTCCAGCCTTTACTGACCCACATCATGGGTTCACTTGACAACTCCCTAGCTAAGTAGTGTGGTGTCTTTACCAGCCAGGAGGCACAGAGCCCGCCACCCCAGAGAGTCAACTAGGGCCAGTCCTTAGAGTACAAAGAGACAGCTAGTGATCTCAGGACTATGCCTCAGCTCTTCCTGAGCAAACACCAGAGAAACTAAACAGCCTCTAGACATCCCAAAACGAAGAAACTATGACCAAGCATTTAAAGAAACAGCCTACCATGGCTCCAGAACACTCCCTAAAGAAACAATCAAAAATCTCTCCAGAAGAAGCAGCCTTTCTGAAACTATCAGGTGTCAAGTACAAAAGAACTATAGAACCCTCCTGGAGATTATACAAAATGCAGCAGAGCAAAATGAAAAACTAACCAAGCTGTTTGAGCTGATGATACATTAATGTTCTGAAATCCAGCAGATCAATAACAAAATTACAGAATTAGACAATTAAATTCAAAGCCAAAAGAGCAGAATGGAGCACCTGAAAGTCAGACACAGTGACCTTGAAGGTAGAACAACTGACACGAGCATTTATGAGGAAAACTCAGAGAAAAGAAGGAAGAAAAATGAAGAATTATTAAGAAAGATGTGCGAGTCTATCAAGAGGAATAATCTATGATGAATTGGAGTTCCTGAACAGAGAGGGACAGCTGAAAACACAGAGAGTGTTGATGAGGTGCTGACAGAAAACTTCCCTGAAATTATGAAAGAGGAGAATATGGGTATCCAAGATGTATATTGAATGCCACCTAAACTAGATCCTAAAAGAAAGACCACAAGACATATTATAATCAAGCTTAAAATTAAGCAGAAACTCTTAAATTCAGTGAGACTCAAAGCAAAGCTAACATTCAGAGGGAAGCCCGGTAGGCTTTCATCTGACTTCTTGGGATTAACGATGTTGGCACAGAGGCAGTGGAGTGACACATTCAAAGCCCCGAAGGAGAAAAACTTCTCACCAAGAATTATATTTCCTGCAAAACTGTCTTTTAGATATGAAGAGGAAATTAAGACATTCACAGATAAGCCGAAGCTTACAAACCCTTTGTAAACACTAAACACAAACTACAAGAAATACTGAAAGAAGCTCTTTGCTTAGAAAATCAAAACCATTAAATGTATATTTAAGGAGGCAATACAGGACAAAACATCCAGAAACCTACTCAGTTAGAGAAGGCACAAAACTCCATCAAAGCTAGAATACTAAAAGAAGGGAATCAGTGATCATATCATGAAAACGAAGAAACCATCACATTAAAAAGAGACATATACTACAGTATTTACAGTCCTTTCAGATGGAAACGAAGTTAATAAGATAAGTAGAAGTTAAAATTGGGTTTAAACTGAGAATATTAAGGGGCCTCACAGGGAGACCTGCAAAGCACAACAATGCAACATATCAAAACAAAGAAGCAGCTCACTGAAGACCAAAATGACATGGGGTAAAGCCAAACAAGAAGACAGAGAGACCCACATGAGTGTACCTACATAGTCTTGGGACTGGAAGAGCTGGACGGTGCCCGGCCACCACCAGTGATAGCTGCAATGGAGCTCACTAAGTTGAGTCTCACTGGCAACACCAGAATAAAAGGGGGTGCGCCCCGAGATCTCCACTAAAAGACCGCAATTGATGGTCCAGCGGCTTCAGGGTTCCCCTGGGAGCTCGGCCCCTGGCCCTGATGCTGCCCTTGCCCATAAATCATAGTGAAGGTACACTCTTTGGACACGAATGGATTGGACTTGGTGATGCAGAGTGACCATATATTGGATGCACTTTATGGTTCTATGCTGACCTCTGGCTGGAGGAAAGGGAGTAGGTGGAGAGGAGGGGAAAGGAGACTGCTGGGAGGATGAGACATGTACGGCGCAGAGAGGAACAGTGTGCTGTCACTGGGCAGGGAGAGCAGTAGCCAAGCGAAGCCAAGTGCCGTTGAGTTGATAGATGGGCATGTAAATTTATATGGCAATGTACATTTTCACTCAGTCATAATAAAAAAAAAGAAAAGGAAAATAAAAAACAAGAAACGTAATACGAGTCTCAAGAAACACAAAAGCAACACTGCAAAAGATGATCAGTCAACCTATAAAGAAGAATTACCCAGAACAGAATATAAAGAGCAACATGGAAAACACCTACACAAAAATAAAACCTCAAAATGACAGCCCCAAACACATATGTATCAATAATTAAATGGTCTCAACACTCCAGTAAAGAGACGAGTGACATCTTGGATCTAAAGTTATTACCCATCTGTATGTTCCTTACAAGAAACACACCTTAGACTTATGACCAAACTGAAAATTAAAGGATGGAACAATATTTACCAAGCTAACAATTTATAAAGAAGAGCAGGTATGGCAATATTAATCTCAGATAAAATACATTTTAATGGAAAATCCACCATCACGGACAAGGAGAGTCACTGTTTATTGCTAAAAGTTTCAATACACAAGCAGGACTTAACAATATTAAATATTTATGCACCCAATACCCATGCATCTAAATACATCAAACAAATACTGACTACATCAAAAAATGAAATAGAACACTCCACGACAATAGTTGGAGATTTCAACACTCCACTTTCAGTAATTCACAGATCATCTAGCTAAAAGTTTAGTAAAGACACAGAAGATCTTATTGCCACAATTAACTAATTAGACCTCATTGACATATACGGAACTTCTTACCCAACAACAGATAAGTACACCTTTTTCTCCAATTCTCATGGAACATTTTCCAGAACAGAGCATGTGTTAGCACATAAAGCAAATCTCAACAGAGTCCAAACCACTGAATTATAGCAAAGCATCTCCTGAGACCATAAAGCCATAAAAGTCTAAATCAATCACAGAAAAAACAGATAGAAATTGGAACTCATGGAAACTGAACAACACCTTGCTCAAAAAGCCAGGGGTTATAGAAGATATCAAGACTGAAATAAAGAAATTTATGGACTCAAATGAGAACAAAAACACTTACTCCAAGAACTTACGGGATACAGCCAAGAAAGCAGTGATCAGAGGTCAATTTATTTCTATAAATGCCCACATCCAGAAAGAAGAAAGGACCCAAACCAGAGAACTAACCCTACAGCTTGAACAAGTAGAAAGAGAGCAACAGAGGGATCTCTCAGACACAGAAGAAAACAGATCATAAAGATTAGAGCAGAACTAAATGAGCTAGAGAACAGGAGAACAATTGAAAAAATTGAAAAGACCAAAAGCTGTTTTTTGGAGGCAATCAAGAAAATGGACAAAGCCTTGGCTAAACTTACTAAAGAAAAACAGGAGAGAAAAGAAATAACCTGAATAAGAAATGAGATGGGAGACATTACAACAGATACAACAGAAATCAAAAGTATCATAACCGAATACTATGAAAGACTGTACTCTAACCGATTTGAGAAAAACCCAAGAAGAAATGCACAAATTCCTAGATTCATATCACGTACCAAAACTATCCCAAGCAGAAGCAGAACAACTTAATAAACCCATCACAAAGGAAGAGATTGAAAACGTCATCCAAAAAATACCAACCAAAAACAGTCCTGGCCAAGATGGCTTCACCACAAAATTCTACCAAGCTTTTAGAGCAGAGTTAACTCAACACTACTGAGACTATTTCACAGCATAGAAAGGGATGGGATACTCCCCAACTAATTCTGTGAAGCCAGCATAACCCTGATACCAAAGCCAGGGAAAGATCCCACAGTAAAAGAGAATTACAGACCAATGTCATTAAAGAACCTTGATGCAAAAATCTTCAACAAAATCTTTGCCAATAGAATTCAACAACGTATCAAAAAAATAATTCATCATGACCAAGTTGGATTCGTACCACAGATGCAAGGCTGGTTGAACATCCAAAAAGAAATTAATGTGATCACCTACATAAATAACACAAAAGATAAGAAACACCTAATTTTATCAATTGACGCAGAAGAGGCCTTTGAAAAACTCCAACAACACCCATTCATCCTAAAGACTCTCAGTAAAATAGCAACAGAAGGCAAATTCCTCAAAGCAGTCAGGGCCATCTACGCAAAGGTAATCACCTACATCACTCTGAATGGAGAGAGACTGAAAGAATTCCCCTTGAGAACAGGAACTAGACAACGAGGCCCACTTTCTCCTCTCTTATTCAACATTGCACTAGAAGTTCTGGCCAGAGCAATTAGACAAGACAAAGAAATAAAGGGCATCTGCATTGGCAAAGAAGTAAAAATCCCCCTACTTGCAGATGATATGGTTGTATATGCAGAGAATCACAAAGAATCTATAAGTAAACTACTCAAACTGATAGAAGACTTCAGCAAACTGTCAGGATATAAGATATACATAAGAAAATCAGTAGGATTCCTTTATACCAGAGAAGAGATCATTAAGGAGGAAATAAACCAATCAATACCATTTACTATAGCCCCCAGGAACATAAAACACCTAGGGACAAATTTAACTGGACAAATATGAGACCTATACAAAGAGAACGACCAGACCTTACTGCAACAAACTGAGAGACTTACATAAATTCAGAAACCTACACTGCTCATGGATAGGAAGACTTAACATTGTGAGAATGTCTATTTTATCCAAAGCAACCTTCATATACAATGCAATCCCAATACAAATTCTAGTATCATTTTTCAATGAGATGGAGAAGCAAATCACCAGCTTTATTTGGAAAGGGAAGAAACCCAGATATGTGAAGCACTAATGAAAAAGAAGAAAACACTGGGAGGCCTCTCGCTACCCTACTTTAGAACCTATTGCACTGCCATGGTAGTCAAAACAGCTTGGTATTGGTACAAAAAGACACATAGACCAATGGAATAGAGTTGAGATGCCAGAGATGCCATTGTCCTCCTGTGAGCAGTTGATAGTCGACAAAGGCCCCGGGTTTCGAAAATGGGGCAAAAAGAGTCCCTTTAACAAATGGTGCAGCAAAAGTGGATATCCATCTGCAAAAAATGGAAACTAGACCCCTATCTCATACTTTACACCAAAACCAACTCACATTGGATAAAACATCTAAATATCAAACCTAAAATGATAAAGATCATGCAAGGAAAAATAGGATCAATAATGGAACTTTAATACACAACTTAGACTTGAAAATCTGACAAACAAAGCACGATCAACAGAAAGAAAATAGATAAATGGAAACAACTAATAATCAAACACTTTTGCTCATCCAAAGACTTTATCAAGAGAACTAAAAGAACTACAGAACGGGAAAAAGTATTTGGCAACTGGATGTCCGATCAATGTCTGATCTCTGTAATCTACAAGGTCCTGCAAAATATCAACAAGAAAAGGGTAAATAAACCAATTAAGCATTGGGCAAAGGAGATGGACAGACCCTTCACAAAAGAAGATATCCAGGCAGCCGAAAGACACAAGAGGAAATGCTCATGATCACGAGCTATTAAAGAAATCCAGATGAACACTATGATGAGATGTCATCCCACCCCAACAAGGTTGGCCACGAGCCCCAAACAGAAAAGAACAAATGTTGGAGTGGCTAGGGAGAAACTGGAACTCTCCTGCACTGCTGGTGGGATTGAAAATTGTACAACCTCTTTGGAAAGCAATCTGGTGCTTCCTTAAAAAGCTGGAAATAGATACATCATTTGACCCAGTCATCCCACTGCTTGGAATATATCCTACAGAATCAAAGGCAGTTACACAAAGACATACTTGCAGACGAATTTTTATCACAGCACAGTCCACAAGAGCAAAAAGATGGAATCAACCCAGATGACCAACAGCAGATGAATGGATAAACAAACTATGGTATATATAGTCAAAGAAATATTATGCCATGATAAAGAACAAAGAACTTGGTTTCAACTGGAAGACATTATGTTGAGTGAAATTAGCCAGGACGAATAGTGTATGAGACCCTTACTATAAGGACTTAAAAACAGACTCATATACAGAGGAAAAGACTCTTCAGAGCTACAGGGGAGGGGAGATAGGGAGGGAGAGGGTTGGTTATAGATTAGACAGGGGATAAAAATTTTATTGGGTGAAATCAGTGACAGCACACATTAGAAAGAGGATCCATTTAACAGGACTTCAATATAACCTAAAAAATTTTCTAGTCTTAACCCAATATTGCAAGGACACAGTATCAGGGCCACAGGTTGGGAGACCATGCTGTCAGGGAACATCAAGGCCAACTGACATAACTAGATTATTGATGAGTGTCTTCTCCACCGCACATTGGTGATTGGCTTCTGGGGTTTTAAAAACCAGGAAGCTGCCATCTGAGGTACACCAAGTGGTCCCAACGCAGCTGGAACAGGTGATCACCAAGGACAATGACATGAGAGAAAAAGAGCCCAGAAGACAGAAGGACCCATGTGAATGGCTGACTATATCACATGTGAGCAAAAGAACCTATTGATGCCCAGCCACCACCAATGACAGCCATGATGCGGCTCACCATGTCGAGTTCCACTGGCAACAGGAAAAAAAGAAGGGTGCACCATAACAACTCCACTGAATGACTGCAACTGATGGTCCAAAGTGCTGTGAGTTTCCCTGGAGTGTGGACTCTAGACCTGATGCTGCCCCTGATCATAAATCATTACTGAAGTCAACTCATCGGACAGGAATGGATTGGACTCGGGGACACAGAGTGACCATACGGTGTGGGCACTTGATGGTTCTATGCATCTATAGGATGAGGTCCTACTGGCTTCTTTCTAGAGGAGAGTGGAGAGGAAGGGACAGGAGATTGTTAAGAGGACATGACATGTATAGAACAGAAAGCAGCAATGTGCTGTCACCGGGCAAGGAGAGCAGAAGAAGCCGCAGATAGGCGGGCAGGCAATTGTAAATTGGATTGTACACTTTCAGTCAATCACAAAAAGAAAAATAAAAAATTGGCTTAAGACATAACCTGAAAAAAAACAAGTTGCTGTCAAGTTGACTCTAACTCACAGCAACCCCATGTGGGGCTGAGCAGAATTGTGCTCCATAGAATTTTCAGTGGTTGATATTTGTTTCAGAAGGAAAGCACCAGGCCTTTTTTCCAATGCACCCCTTGGTAGACTTGAACTGCCAGCTTTTCAGTTGGTAGCTTAGTGCATTAACTGTTTGCACCATGCACGACCTACACTGTAAAGGGGTCCATAAAGTCTGTGATGGATCACTTTTTTTCTCTGCTATCTCAACAGCAGGGGCCCTGGAGTAAGAAAAAGAAATTCAAAACAAGGCACTGGTCAGCACCCACTGGTCACCTGTCCTTCTTCCAACATGGCTGCAGTCAAGACTTTGTCACCGGGTGGACTTCTGAGGTCCAGTTCACCTCTGCAAAGCATCCTCTAGCAACCACCCCTGTAATGACAAGGGAAACCCCTAGGGGAGCAGGGGTGGCCAGTGATGTTTTAATCACAGCCAGCAGAGCACCAACCCAGGGATTAGAATGGGTATGTTCCCCTTACAGAAGTCCGGATGCAGCCCAGACAGGCAGGCACGGCCCCTGCACCTTCTGCAGAGAAACATCCCAAGGGATCTGAGTCCAATACAGTCAGCTGCTGGAGAACAAGGCTGTTTCAGCATTTCAGCCAAGCTAATGGTCTATGCAGACAATTTCTCATGAGAAAGCATTCCCTTTTGCAGATCCCCTGGGACATGGCTGTCAGGGAAGAAACAGGCTCTCCTGCTCCAAGGAAGAGCTGCTGCTCTGGACTCCAGCCTGAAACTGCTTCTCAGGTTCTTTAAAGACAATGGTTCCATAGACACTAAAAAGGAAGAAAAGTCTTGTCTTAAGGGCATTTTGAGCTGTGCTAGGCTCAGGCAACCTTTCAGCTTGAACACTAACATATCAGCTGCACAAGCGGCTACTTCCCATGGAAGATTCAGGTGCCTGACCTCAAAGAATCATATCCAGAGCCAGGAAACAATAGTACCATCACTCCAGTACTATGTCAGCCTTCAAAAGATGAGGTTTCTATTATATTGTTGCAGTAAATACAAACATAACAAAGCATTTGCTATTTCAACATTCTTCATATGTAAAATTCGGTAACATTAATCACACTAACCATGTGGTGCGACCATCACGGCTACCCATTTCTAGATTTTTCCATCATGCTTCACAGAAGCTCAGTGTTCCCTAAGCACTTGAGTCCCCCTCCTCTACCCACCCCTGTAACCACTAGTACACTTTGTCCTCTGTACATAACTTGCCTGCTCTAGATATTTCAAGTAAGTGGGATCCCATTTCCTTTTGTGGATCAAAAACTTTCAGTGGAGCTTCTGCCTTTTAAAAGGATTTCATTATCTACACATAATTCTTTGAACCTCCAGAGAGCACTCACCATGCAGATTCTTGACCAAAGACATGTGTCCCTTGTAATGCACACCAGAAGCCAAACACAGTACCAAGCCAGCTCTGTGGAGTTAACTTCTGTACTAAACACCCGCTGTGTGCCAGGCATGATACTAAGTGCTTTCTATGGATTAAAAAAACAGCTGCCATCAATTCAACCCCAACTGCTGGTGACCCAATGTGTATCAGAGTAGGACCATGTTCCAGGTGGGGTTATCAGTGGCTGATGATTCAGAGGCAGACTGTCATTCCACTTCTGGGTCGACTCAAAGCTATAACCTTTCAGTTTGCAGTTGAGCAACTGAACTGTTTGTACCACCCACGGACTCTGTCTATATGGCTAAACCTTACATAATCTCAGCAATGATGGCCCTATGAAATGAACCTTTTGGTCATACCCATTTCACCGAGCAGGAGATTAAGTTTCAGAAGGCCAAGCAACTTGCCTTAGGTCAGTCACCAAACAAAGCCAGGTTTCCAACCCAAATGGCTTGGCTCCAATCTCAAGTTCCAAACTACCACGTTGTGCCCAGCTGAGTGATTCTATCCTGGTATCGTGGTCTTCAGCAGAGCTGCAGATCAAAGAGAGAGAAGGGAGGAGGACAAGACTGCCAGAAACACATTTCATGGCAGTGCATGGCCCCGACCTTCGTGTTCAGTCCTGCGTCCACTCCTCTCACCAAGATCATGACACCACTTTCTGTGCCTCCTGAGGTTATGTGTCCTCCCCATAATCATTGAAAAACACTGCTTCCCTCCCCCTGGCATCTCAGATTTGTCAGATTTGAGTGATCAGATGGACCAGACCTTCAACACAGAATCACATCCAAGAGGGAGATGAGGATATTACTGCAGAGAATGTTCCAGGGCAGATTTGTGTTCTGAAGCAAGGGGAACTCTCCCATGTGGGTCTCATTAGCCACAAATCTGATTTTGAAGACAAGCTCAGCCAAGCAAATGATCATGAATGAAAACCTTTGCAAAGAGCAGAGAGATCACCCCATTATCCATTGAAAACCATCACGGTGGGGTCCCTCACTAAGGGGGACAGCTGTCCAGCCAGCCCTCCTCTGGACTCCCAGTGCTCCGCAAATTCAAGGACAGATAGGTCACAGCTGAAAGAGTTGGGGTAGAACCAGGAGGTGAAGACCCAGGTCCAGCTAACCAAGGAGCACACACGTGTAGTGGCTCACACATGCATGCATGTCCACAGAACACCCTCACATGCACCCTCGCCAACAGGGTCCAGAGCATGGCAGCACTGGAGGGGATGCCAGGAGCTTTGCCCTCTGTCTCTCTGGGAAGGGAGGTGGACAGGAGTGACACATGCCTTCTCTATCAACTCTCATTGCTCCACAAGAAAAGGCAGCAAGATCAGGAAAAGGGGAGCAGGTTAGGGGCTTGTAGAGCCCCGGCCAGCCCACGCAGATGAGCAGAGCAGGGTTTGGCAAAGCCAGGTGCCCAGATACGTCCCCACCCAGTCTCGTTACCTGACCAGGAGAGGGGCACACAGGACACCACCAGCCAAATCCAGAGAGGCTGACCAAGCAGCTCTGCCCAGGACTGGGGTGCATGGTGAGGGCTGCTCACACCCGACTCTCTGTTCCCCCAGGACACTGAGCACTCCTCCCCAACTGGCCTCCCTCCAAGCCAAAGGAGTGAAGGGTTCCCAGCCAGCCAGGTCTTGCATGAAGAAGGAATTCAGCACTACATAAACAAGAAGGGGTCTACCACAAACATCAGACATCTAGTTGCTTGGGAGGCCCCTCGCAGCTGTCACCGTCTCTTGTGCAGGAGGTGAGACCCAATTATCTCCTTCCACCTGACCTATGGCAGAGACATCCCTGGCATCCTGCCCACAGCCCCCTCCCCTGCCTGAGCACACACTTACATCTATGCCATCGCCACATCACTGAATGTCAGTGTCCTCGGTGCCCGGACGTGGCGCGTTCCCACCTTCCCCCTTCTGCGACCCCAGCCTCAACCTCTTCCTCTTCAGAGGGGCATCATCCTCCTCCCGCCGCGACCTCGGGACTGGCCTGCGTCTTTGCGGATGCTGAAGGGGCTCGCCACGGCCCTCAGGTTCGGTCTGCACTGAGGGCTCCGAAGGGATAGCTGGCCGGGTGCGCCAGGAGCCTCTCCAGGCATCTATCCGTAAGCTGGCTCTGGTCAGCTCTGCTGGGCTCAGGCGCTCTCCTGCTCTTCTGACCACGCCTGTTCTCGACTGCCCTCTACTGCCCGCGGGCGGGCATCGCGGACACGACTGCCGGAAGCCAACAGGCATCTCACCCGCCAGGGTTATTTCTTCCCTGCGGAGGGACAGGCCCAGTGGGGCTAAGTCCACACCCCGGGTCGCATTCCTGTGGTCCCCTGCTTAGAAGGGGTGAGGGAAGACTAAGTTACATGATACAGACACAACCTCCCTAAAAGCCCACTGCCATTGAGTTGCGACCCAAACCCTGGCCGTATGGCCATCACCCCTGTTCACCCTGGTCTCTGGTGCTACTCTGCATCTTCAGTTATCTGGAAAATTGTGGTTGGTTGTTCGGTGCCATTACCATGTTAGTTTTGACTCATAACGACCTCTGAGGTCCTGACCATCCTCACAATCATTGCTGGGCTTGAGCCCATGGCTGTAGCCACTGCATCAGTCCACATCTTTGAGGATCTCTTTCTTTTTTACCGACCCTCTGCTTTACCAAACATGGTGGCCTTCTCCAGGAATTGGTGTCTACTGCTGATTTGTCCAGACTAAGTGAGCCATCCTTGTTTACAAGGACCATTCTGGCTATTCTTCTTACAAGGCAGCTTTGTTTATTTCGGAAAACAGAAGGTGTTCCTATTACATACAGGATTGGGTCTGGATATAGCCTTCCCAGTGCAAAGGCTTTCCAGAAGTATGCCTACCTGTCAGTAATGAAGCGGGTCCCAGCTGCACCCCTGGCATCACCATGGCTCTGCGTCCTGGGCTCTGTGACAAGCAGAGCCAGGAGGTGCTTTCTGAGCAATTTAGAGTTGTACCAAGCCCAGCGTGGGCTGAGGGAGCTCCATCAGGCTCCTGGCACCCCTCTGAGGTCAGGGTAGTCAGGCAGACACTATGTCCTTCTGAAACCTGCTCTAGGATCTTGGACTCCTTGAACTTCTCGGCTCTGTGCCGAGACCACAGTACAATTGCTTGATGAACTGCTTCCCACACCAAGCTTCTGTGGCCAGTAACTGTCTCTGCCTTGTCCATTGCATTGTCCTCAACTGCTGGCCCACGTGTAGCACATAGTAGGTAATCAAGAGACATCTAATTATGAGGAAATGTTCTGCTCTGATCCAGGTTTCTCTGCATCCCACATCTTCCTACCTCCTCCACCTCTTTCCTCTCCCCAAGACAAATAATTTCAGCAACCCACATGTAGGCTTGGAGGCATGTATTAACTTGTTTAAATCTCACTACGGTCCTGTGGGCTGGGCACAATTATGACCAGATGAGAGGAGACAAATTCAGAGCTGGGGAAGGGACATGTCCAAGGCATACCTTTGTAAGTGGCAGTGCTACATTCAAGCTTAAGCTCCTCAAATCATCCTGACATCTCAGGAAAGAAAGCCTAAGTCAGGGTTGTGGTCCTCACACATCCAGCTCAAATTATCTCCAAGTTCATGGTGAACGTTCACTCCTTGTAGCACTGGAAACTAAGCAAGAAGAACAAAAGGGTCTGTGGGCCTCCAGAGGTCGTGGTGTGCCTGGCGGGCATTCTCATGTTTAATGCGGATAGCCTTTATCCCAACATGCATCTCACCACTGAAATGAGCTGCTGATAAATCTTTCTCCTTTTCTGTAGGACAAAGGCTGCCGGGGCCTGTTTCCACAGTAGCAAGCAGAAGCCAGGGCTCAGCACTGCAGCTGCTGAGTGAGCAGATGTTGCAACGAAGGTTGCCAAGTCTTTTCAGTCCTGAGAATTAAAGGGACCTGGCTGTGAGATTTTAAGTCACCTGGTGTTAGAAGAGAGAGCTGAGAGCTTGCCAGTCCAATGGGGCTGGATCCCCCAGGGACCACCCTCCGACTTTCAGGCTACATGGCTACATTGAAAGGTCAAGGTCATGGATCGACTGGAATGGAAGAGCCCCTGTTAGTCTCACCTGGGAAACGTCTGAATTCCTTTTATTTTCCTTATTTAGTTGCTGTTGAATCAGTGCCCAACTATTCACGGAAAGCTTCCCTGTCCTTCACCACCTCCTGGATGAGTTGCCTTTCTGCCTACTCTGTCTGGGTCTGGAAGCTTTGCTATCCAGCATCGTAGCAACATTTGAGCCTCCACTGGCTGACAAAGGGAACTTGAACTCACATGACGTGCACACTGGCTAAGAATTGAATCCTGGTCTCCCACGTGAAGGGTGAGAATTCCCCCACTGAACCACTATTGCCCCTTGTGAGTTGCCATGGGAGCCCATAAAATCGGGGCAGTCTGGGCTGATGTGAGAGCATCCAGAGAAAGAAGATGGGCTTCTGTCTCTATCAGTCTAAGAAGAGAATTCTCAGCACTCAGGTGTGGAACTCAGTAATTGAGCAAGAAGGTAAGGTGATGAAAAGGGCTGCGGGGACTGTTTGAAGGAAGACAGGCCTCCTGACCTGCCGCGGTCCTTGAGCTGCTGTCCTAGTCCACACACCCTCAGGAAGGCTGTGCCCCGCCTGACTCCAAAGGGTGCTTGACTTTGCCTCCCTTCCAAGAAGCAGACCTGTGGCAAGGATTCAAGTTCAAGAAGTATATTTTGGAGATGACTCTGGGAAACCCTATCATAGGTCAGGTGTGTGGGAAGGAGAAGGGAGGGCAGCCAGGAAGGAACTGCTCCAGAGCCAGGCCAGGCACCAGGTGCTCTAAGGCTGCCATCTGAATCTGTTAGTCAATTACCATAAGCCCAGCCCTCCCTGCTGGAAGGGCTCTTGGCAACTCCCTTTCACTTGCCTGTCCGTGGAAGCTTGTGTGTTGCTAGCATGCTGAACAGATTTCAGCATAGCTGCTCTTACTGGAAACACCTTAGAGTTTATGTCACGTGCCACAAACCAATCTCTGAGACAAGAGGTCTGGGTGAATTAAAGATTTTAGTTGTGTGCCAGCTAAACAAAGTGGCAGAGGGGACATTTCTACCACAGTCTGCCCATCTCTAGCCAGACCAAAGGGGTTTATAAAGGGAAGACCCGACTATGACGGCAGTGGGTTTGGGGTTTACATGTCGGTGAAAGGGGGAAATAATCACAAAGAGTGTGGCAGAAGTGGTCAGCAAGACAGTCTGGATTTCAAGGTCTTACTTTCAAGTTCTTGTTAGGGCAGGAGGGCCAATACGTGGCATCGTCTGGTCCAGCTTAGTGATCTGAAGCCAAAGCCAAGTGTCATCGAGTCAGATCAATTTATCAGACCTACATTGACTATTCTGCTGTTCTTTCCCCAGGGCAGTTCTAAGCCATATATTTAAAGCATAACACTTTTAAAATAGAGAGGGATGATGTTTACTTAAGATGGAGTCCCAATGCTAATGTTATATTTCTCATAGGGGCCTGGAGTGATGGCTCTGGGGTGGGGGAGGGGGAAGCCTCAGGCCTCTGGCCTCAGTTTCCCCCTGTAGCTAGAAAAATTGCTTTTCGGGTCTCCAGCTTCACTGCTAGGGTAAAGTTGGACTAGGAAGAAAGACTTGGCACTCTAACTTGTGAAAATCAGCCAGTGAAAACCGTGTGGAAAGCAATGGTCTGATCTGCAACTGATCGTGGGGACAGTGAGGACCAGTCAGCATTTCAATCCATTGTAGGTCGGTCATCGGGAATCTGGGCTGTCTCGATGATAGCCAACAACAGGAACTTCATACAAACACCCGCCGGAAGTTGCCAGCAGAGTCCCCAGGGCCCCATGGAGATGGGACAATCTCTGCCTAACTTCCAACCACCAACTCTCTCCAGGTACCCCCACGAGGGCAGACCCTGAACTCAAGTCATTACTGCTTCCTCGCCAAGGAGAAAATCTCGAAGGGGATTGTCTCTAGCCCCCTCACTTCCTCAGGGAGCTTCCCCATAAGCCGAGTAAGTCCCGATGGCACCTGCGTGCCACCTACGAATTGACACTGGCCTCTAGTTGGACCCCCTAGGGACTGTACCAGAGTTGCCATCTGAGGAGCCTGGGGTCACAAGCAGTTTCCAATAGGCCCCAGCACACCCCGCCAAAATATCTATTGCCCTCGAGTCAATTTCAACTCATAGCTCACCTACAGAACAGAGTAGATCTGCCCCAGAGGGCTTCCAAGGAGCAGTTGGTGGATTCAAACTGCTGACCTTTTGGTTAGCAGCATACCTCTCAACCACTGTGCCCTGGGGCTCCGTTAATCCAAAGACCTCGAGTTTGAACCTGTCTGGCGGCTGTGCTGAAGGAAACCCTGGCAAACTGCTTCCAAAAAGATCACAGGGGAGAACACCCTATGGGGGGTTCTACCCTATGACACAAGGGGATGCCATGAGGTGGGGTTGACTGGTCGGGGACCAATCACAAGCACCATGGCTGAGAATGTAGGTAGGCCTGTCTTTTTTCCGGAAACCATGGTAGCGCAGTGGGTTAAGTTCTACATCTGCTAACCCAGATCCACCAGGTACACTTTGAAAGCTCTACGGGGCAGTTCTCCTTTGATCTGTAGGGTCTCTATGAGTTGGACCTGAGTCCATGGCAGTGGGTTTAGTTGGGTTTGGGTTTGGTCTTATATTCCACTTCTCTGCAGAGTTGTCACTGAGGGCAGGGAGATTTTTTCCACCAATACTATAGCCCAGATGCCTACGTCATGTTGTCCACAGCCTCTTGGCATCTACTTCCTTTGTGGTGTGTGTGTGTGTGTGTGTGTGTGTGTTTATGTGTGTGTGTGTGTTTTGTTTGTATTTGCATACCTGACATATGTAAATTATACAAGGGCCCACAGCTCCCAACCGAGTTGTGAGCAAGCTATCTATCACAGCCCAACCTTAGGGGGCAGAATCCTGCTGCAAGTTCATTCTTACTTTTACATTTGCTTGTTACACGATCAAGATGTCAATGACAGTTCCACGAATCACCAGGTTTCGGGGGTTAAAATGCCAATTTTGCCCATTAATCCACTCTTTAATTCTGGGACGTGACTGGAGTCTTGTGTTTTTCCCCACTTTATCCCAAGAATCATATAACCCAGCTTCTCATTTGCTTACACCATTCACGTATCTGATTTTGGAGGGTCTCTCTGCCCCAACCACCCAGTTTCTTCCCTCCACAGCTCCAGGCCAAGTTGTTGAGTAGAGATGTCCTACAGGGACAAGGATGCAAGCATCACACACCAGCATCCATCTAAGCCCTTCCTGTCAGTCCCTCTTGGAGTCATCATGGGCACGAGGGTATTTGTCTCAATTATCCAAATTTCTGATCCTCTTCTTCAGACTAAACAGGGACACATTCCATCCTATAGCTTTCTGCCTTGGGGTGCTGATTGCCCCAAGAGTCTTTTAATACATGTACCATCTCTACAACAATGACGAAGCCCTGCTGTGCCTGCACCAGAAATAGCAGAGCTGGGACAAGGGAGCAGTAAGGTAGCACCCACACGCTGTGTGCACACACAGCAGACAGCACAGAAAGAGGAGGAAGCCCCCACCCGATGTCGCCCACCTCCCTGTCTGCAGCCATCAGCTCCAGGCTGGCTCCTGGGGCCACGATAGCAGATGGAAGACTGAGATCCAGAATAGGTCCAAACTGCTTGTGAACAGACCCACAACCAAATCCTCTGAGACCTCAGAATCCTGCAATTTATCATCGCCAGAGCTTGGTGTCTAAGGGCTCATGTTTTCTGTGAGTCACATTTGTTTTACTAGATTATTCCATCACTGAGCTTGTGAAGGGTAGATTAGGGAGAGTTTTGTGTGTGATGTCATGTTTCTGATGTTATTGTTGTTCCCATTCCAACACATGGTGACCCCATGTGTGCAGAATGGAACAGCTCCCCGGGGTTTTCAAGGCTGTGGCCTTTTGGAAGCTGATTGACAGTCCTGTTTATTTATTTATTTATTTTTATTATGACTGAGTGAAAATGTACATTCCCATATAAATTTACATGCCCACCTATATGCAGCTTGCACTGCTCTCCCTGCCCGGTGACAGCACACTGTTCCTCTCTGCTCCATACATGTGTCATCATCCCAACAGTCTCCTTTCCCCTCCACTCCACCCACTCCCCTCACTCCAGCCAGAGGTCAGCAGGATGATATCCTATAGATGCATAGAACCATAAAGTGCATCCAGTATATGGTCCCTCTGCATCGTGCCAGGCCTGTTTTTTGAGGCAGTTTCAGCCACCAAACTTTTAGATAATGATTGAGAGTTTAACAGTCTCTGCCACATGCAGACTCTTTCTAAAGGCCCACAGTCTGAGTGTCAGGGAACCCTGAAAAATCCCTTTGGCTGGCAAACTGATTCTGACTCTTGCCAAGCCTTATGTGTGTCAGAGTAGAACTGTTGTTCTACACGCTTTTCAACAGCTGGCTTGTCAGGAGTGGATCACCTGGCCTATCTTCCAGGGCAGCTCTGAGTGGGCGTGAACCCCTAACTTCTGGGCTCCAGCCCAGCACGTTAACAGTCTACACCGTCCAGGACTCTCAGGGAACCCTGAGTCCTTCGGCATTATACATACATATTTCCACCTTCTGAGAAGAAGAAACAATTCTGGCATCAGATTTCCAAAGGGGTCCAGGAATCCCACAAAAGATAACAGACACCGAACTGCCCGTATCCTAGTATTGCCTATACCTAACACACCTTGATCTTGGATTTGAGCAGGAAAAGAGACAGAGGGAAATGTCATTTTACTGGATGTCTATCGGTGCAAGGCATTTCATGTGAACTCTCGTTTCCTTCTCATATGGAATTTTTAAGGCAACAGCTATCATTATCCCCATATTTCAGATCAGGAGACTTAAGACTGAGATCACATGTTACTTCCCAATGCTATCCAGATGGTAAGAAGTACAGTAGGAATACAAGTAAAATATTAACAGCTTATGATTTTGAGAGCTTATTCTGTGTTTAAACACCATGTGTATACATTCACACATTTAATCTCTACTTCAGCTCTATGAGGTGGACATTATTTACTGTGGTTTGTGTTAGCTGCCGTCAGGTCTTCCAGGACCCCAAGTGCAATGGAAGGAATTGCTTTCTAATCCTACTTACTCCTCAGGATCACAGGCATGCCGGAATCCATCACTGCAACTGCTCATCTCACCAAGAGCCTCCACAGCAACAGATAGATGGCCATGCCCGACTTCAGAAGCCCAGGAAAGTGGTCCCTGAGCCTGCCTGGGGTGCAAGCTGTCCACCCCCCTTCAGGTGCTAAATCCATCAACTGGGTTCCCTGAGGAAACAGAGCTCATTCTTAAACTCTCTTTTATCGCTTTTATCCAGAACTGATTTGAATAAATCAGTCTACTGCTCTCTCTACCCTGGAACCAGTTCTAAGAAAGATGTGTTTGCTCAGCTTGGAAAGCAGATGGGAGCTGCCTTCTTCCCATCCTGTGGGCCGTGCGGCTAAAATCAAACAGAGGCAGTGGGTGTGACAATGGGGCCTTGGGGGCCTGAAGCCACGGAGGATTTCACAGTAAGTGCGTCCCTTGAACGGTTCACACCTGCGGTGGGAGGCCCCAAGTGACCTGTCACTCTGCAGGAAGACCAAGTGGGGTCTCTCTGCTCCTACAATTGAGGGGCAGGAGGAGTCCCAGTGTACCTACCTGGAAGGTCAAGAAAGTGAGCCTGGTTCTTCTGATTTCTTGCTTCGCCAAATAGCTCTTAGAAACAGACAGGAAGATCTAACCTCTCAGTACTTCTGATGATACACTAGGCACTGGAGCAGGTCTCAAAGCCACCACCATTCCACAAGATCCTAGCCACAGCAGTCTTCTTTCCCTTCTGCAAATGCCCTAAAGCCTCACCTACTGCAGGTATTTTGGAAGAATTCTTTCTAATTCCTTCCAACGTCCACATACACACCCAGCTCTGCATGGCTGGCTCCTTCTCTTCTTCCAGCCTCTTTCTGAAAGACACTTCCTCTGAGTTATGTTCCCCACGCACCTCAGAGTAAGTGCAGTCCTCCTCTCTATTCTCTCATCTGCTCTTGGTGTTGTTGGGTGCTGTTGAGTGTGTTTTGAATCACAAAGGCCCCAAACAAGACAGTAAATGTGCTGCATAAGATTTGCTGGGCTACAACATTTAGGCAAACCCTCATGACATAGTGGTCAAGTGCTATGTCTGCTAACCAAAAGGTTGATAGTTCGAATCTGCCAGGTGTCCCTGGGAAACTATGTAGCGTTCCACTCTGTCCTATAGGTCGCTATGAGTTGGAATCAACTCAACAGTGGGTTGGGTTTCTTGCATTAATATATATGGAAGCAGATTGCCAGGTCCTTCTCCGGTGGAGCCACTAGATGAGTATGAACCACCAGGTTTTGGCTATCAGCCGAGCACTTACCTTTTCCTGTCCTCCATATCACTTTATAACCAGGAAGCCAGGTGGTATCTTGGTCAGGGATGCAGGCTCAGAAGCCAGAGGCCTTAAGGTTAATTCCTGCTTCTCCTCTTACTAGCTGCACCTCAGTTTCTTCATCTCTAAAATGGGAGTGTTATGAATACCTGCCTAATAAGAATATAGGATCCCTGGTACATGGTGGTTGAGAGTTATGGCTGTTCACCAAAAGGTTAGCAGTTGGAAGCCACCAGCTACTCCTTGTACACTCTATGGGGCAGGTCTTCTCTGTTGTATAGGGTGGCTATGAGTTGGAATCACCTCCAGGGCAGTAGGTTTATGGTTTAATGAGATTGTGAGGTATAGATGAGTTTATACGCTGGAAGGAATAGGAACAGTGTCTGGCACAGTGCAAGTGCTCATAGTAAGTTTTAGCTACAAAATCTCAACAACAAAAAGACAACGCAGTTAATCTGTGGCCAAAGAATAGGAACAAGCACTTCCCTGTTGGAGACTGAAAGGGGTGCTGTGGAAAAGTCCTGGAGACTCCCAGTTTCCAAGGAGGAGGCCCCAGGCCGGGCTCTCCAGCATCCTCCCTGAATGGAATTGCCAGGTAGAACACAGTGTGCACAGCTTAACTGGAATTTGTAAGTTCAGGTAAACAACAAACACACAATAAAAACTCCAGGGGGAACACACTTACACTCTTAACTGAGTGCTCTGGCTTTCTTAGGTGAATCTGTCAACCCTAGGGCCAGGGCCCACAGGGAACATGAGACTGTCCTCCCTCTACACCTATGTGTACAAATGGGCATCCCACCCTTGTTGCTGTTTTCCATTTCCCACATCTGAGGTGACTCTTGTTCTCGATCTCATGGGGCAGAGATTGTCATGCCACTAATCAGGGTTGGCACCTCTTGATCGTGGGTCTCATTGAGGCCAGGAGTGGGGCTAGCTGAGGTGACTCAGTCTGATGAAACTCGGGAGTTCCCATGACACACTGTAAGTAAACTCACTCACAGTGTAGTCAACTTACTTCTCTGGGGTCTCCAATCTAAGCACAAACCACCACAGAGATGCTCAGTTGGTCTTATGCTTTGCCAAAAGGATTTTCAAAGTGCTATTTAGGCTGAGGCCAAAATAGAAATTCTGCTACTTGAGCAAAAAGATGGGTCCTGAAGGCAAGAAATGATTGATGCCAGGAAAGTGGTGAAGAATTAACATCTTTTGATGTCTGTAGTGTGGCAAAGCATTTTGAATTTCCCAGGCTCTTTCTACACAATCATGTAGTGGTTAAGTGCTATAGCTACTAAACAAAAGTTTTACAGTTCAAACCCACCAGGAGCTCCTTGGAAACTCTGTCTGACAGGGTCACTATGAGTTGGAAATCACTCGACAGCATTGGATTTTCTTGCTTGTTTGTTTCAATGCGATGGCAAGGAAGATCAAACACAGAGTGCGGTTAAAGCACTCACGCTGAGACAACAAACATTCAAAACAAGGAAGGCTTTATTTTTCAGAAAAAACAAAGAGCACTAACCACATATTAGAGTATCAGTGAGAGTTCACCAGGTTTTATGATTGAAAAATCTACTGCTGGTGTCAGCTAAAACAAGATCCCTCGAAGAGTGGTCTGTGGCTTGTGACCACGGGGAGATGACATGTGCTCCAATGTGGCGCTAGCCTGTGTTTGGAGGTGGAAATGCATGAGAAGAGGGAAAAGATGCAAGGCCAGCGGGCAGGTGAGTGAGGCACCTAGACCATCCTCTCCATTCTAATGTGCTCTACGTCTGCTTAAGGAATGCAAATAATCAGTTGGGCATTTTACAGAGAACTTGAACTTCAAAGAATACCTTCCCAAGGAGAAAAGACAATCAGGTTGCTACTGAAGTTCTAGAAAAAAAGCCAGTTGTGGGAAGTACTTGGTGTAATCAAAAGAAGATTTCCGGGCTGACAAGTCACTGGAGTCAGTCAGATCTTCCTCTGGAGGGAAGAGGCCTTTGAGGGCAGGGGGTGTATTCCTAATGATGTCCAGGAACTCACACTGATTGACTTCTCCTTCTGTGTCGACAGCAGTCTCATCAATCATTTCCTGTGTGACAGTAAGGAGTCACGTTAGATGACTTCAGAAACTCACCCAAAAGGCAGCTGACCAAAAGGCTTCTAATAGTGCTAAGTGACTGGTCAATAGGGACCCCTGAGGTGCTGTCACAATGTGACCAAAGCTCACTTTCTAAAGCATACTGTGGAGGCGGAGCCATCTCTGTCAGGCATCTCACATGAAAGGAGTGCCAAGAACACCCTGATGGGGCGGGGGCGGGTTCACGAAACCTAGCTTAGTAAGTGGAACTGTACACTTAATGTGTTTCCTTTGGGGAGGTTCAGAGGTTTGTTAGACTATCAAAGGTGAACTGAACTGGGCAGCATGGGGACTAGACAACAAGCTCTTTCCTTCCAGCGGCACTCACAGAAAGGGAAATAAAGGTAACTCAGAAACCTGAGGCTTGCTTGGTGCCTCACAGACCTGCAGCTCCTCATCGGTGACATCCTCGCCCAGTTCCTCTGCCACATGTTTCAGATTTGCAAAAGATATCGTCCCAGTTTCATCAGCATCAAACAAATCGAAAACCTTCAGGAGTTCTTCTTCGGTTTCTTTCTCGAGCTTAAAAGGAGAGCATAAGCACCCATGAGTGGAACCTATTGCAGACACCCCTGCCCCACAGCCATGATGCGGCCCCATCACATGCTTCTTTAATAACCTAACTCAAGCCTCGTCTTGCTTCCATCACTCTCTTGTTCAGAATCGTCTCCCATTCAGAAGCCAAGATGGGTCCTCTGGGCAGTTCTGGAGGACTACCTTCTTGGATTCCCTCCCTACTCCCTCCACCCCAGTTCTCTTCACCACAGGGCCTTGCTGATTGCCATGATGACCCAGGCCCTAGGTCACAGGAGATCAAACACCATCAAGGGAGTAAAAGAGGAAAAACATAATCAATCTATTAGAAACTCAGAGACTGAAAAGGTCGCATAAAGGAATGATCCTGAAATGAACTTTAAACAGATGCTAGTTAGAACAATGACCTCTAAGCTGGAGAGGGATACCAGCAGAAAAGTGGCAGCACCATTACTTTTATAATCTTATAGAAGGTAAAATGACTTCTCCTGGACTCTGGCCTGAACAACGTCAAGTAGACCCTAAGCATCCTATCCGTGTGAAACAGTATCGTTTACCAGATATTGTTGCCAGCATTTACCATTATGGATGAACAATATGCTGATGAAATTAGCTAACTTACCGCTTTCTGAGTTATGACATACAAAAATTCACCGAAGTTCATTTTCCCTGTACCTTTCCTATCAATTATGCTTAGTATGTGATCAATCTCTTTCTTCTTGGGCTCAAAGCCCAGAGTCTTTAAAACCACCTGCAATGAAAACAAGAGACCATCTCAACGTGCAGATTCAAACCTAGCAAGAGCAAAACTGACGGTGGTGACAGCATTAAAGTGGCATCTGATAGGACAAAGTTAAAATGACAGGGAGACACTAGAATATCCATCTAATTGATGTCTGCAGTCAATTTAGTAACACTTCAGAGAGTTAAAAAAAAAAAAAAAGGAGTAAAACAATCCTACCTTTGTCCTCCCCTGTTCCTTTTGCCAGGAAAACAAACAGAAGTGTGCAGATAAAGACAGGCAGAAGGTAAAGTAGAGGCAGAGAAAGAGAAGAAAGCAGTGCTTGCCTTAAGTGAGTTGACGTCAATGCTGCCGTTTTTATCAGGATCAAAGAGATCGAAACCTTGTCGGATTTGCTGCAACAACCTTTTAGAGAACACAATTTCGTAACTCAAAAAAGTCGGCTGAAAGCTTGATGTAGAGCTCGAATCCTCACCGCTGAAGTCCTTTAAACATTAGACAAGCAGACAAGCACAGTAGTACACAATACAGTCCATATCTTACACAAAATAGTTACAACCATAAAAGCCCCCAATTCAAACCCACTGCCATCGGTTGGCCGCCGATTCATGGTGACCACATCTGATCCACAGTAGAATTGCTCCATAGGTTTTTCTTGGCTATAATCCTTACTGAAGCAGACTGTCAGGCCTGTCTTCCATGGTGCTTCTGGTTGGGGTCTAACCACCAACCTGAAGGTTAGTAGACAAGTACATACCAACTGTGCCACTCAGGGACCTTCCAGACAACCACATCTAGTCGAAAAGTATTTTATGCTAGCCAATTGATACTCACCACCCTTTGTGCCTTTCCCCTGCCCCACCCCTTATTTAGGACCATTTTTAGTGGCAAGGGGACCCCTTGTTCTTTTGGACATCTCAAAAGAGAGCTAGCCAGTGTGTGTCACTGTAGGGATCACCAGTTCTCAATCGGCTGGGAGATCTTAGTTCAGGAAAATGTCCCTACACTACCCACTCACGGCACATCCCTCTAAGTACTTCCACTTTCGGGTTACTTCTACATTTGGTCAAACAGAACTAAGTTGTTAAGATTTATATTTCATCAGTATAAAATCATAAAGGTGAACCCAATAGGCACGTTTCTGACTTCACCCAAAAGCTCAAAGCAGGTCACCAAAGTCTCTAGATTGAAATTTTGAAATCCATGCTAAAGAAGAACAGCTCCCGCCGTCCAGCTTTGTGCCGCAACTGTGGCAAGGCAAGACTGCCAGTAGGCCAGAGCCTGAACGTCCTTGAGGCCTGCAGGAAAAACCCCATTTATCATTGCCTAGGGAGAGACATCAGGGGCCTACGGAGGGCCAAGGGAGGCCGGGGAAACCCCAGGGAAAGTTTGGGATGGCTGAGGGCAAAGAAGGAAACGAGAGAAGTGGGTTCAGTGGGGGATCTGGGGTCCAGACCCTGCCGTTCAGGGACAAAATTTAGAGGGAAGAAGGGAACGCTGATTCTCAGGAAAACAAGGCAGAGGCGGTGTTGCCTGCTGGGGCCACTGAGCCCTTAGCCTTAGGGAGTCAACACCAGACTGTCAGTGCTCACCATTGCGGACAGACTCTACGGGACGCTGTTATGGCAACGACTGTGTACACGCCCTTGGTTGCTTTCCACTGCTCTGCGAACGCGGACCCGCTCTCCATTGGTGGCCAGTCCACCGCAGCCACTTCCCATTGGCTAAGAGGTAAAGTGGGTGGGACTAACCTCTTGGCGTTCTGCGCGAGCTGCAGGGGAGGCTGGAGATCATTGGTCAGGATCGTGCTTCTACCACCAATCACCAGAGCCCGTCCTGAGCCCAGGGAACCCTAGGGATCCAGGACCCTCAGCCAGTTCTGGCCTCACACGGGAGGAGAAAGGGGTGCTGGCTAGCATAGGGTGCCTTCAGTTCCTGAAGCAGGTGAGCTCAGAAGGGCCAAGGAAGCCAACTGAGTGGTGAGGTGATGGCAAGAGACTTTGGGGCAGTCCGGGCTGTTACTTTCTGGACTGCAGTTGGGTTATGAAGCATAGGCATCAGGGAGGCCTGCTTAGATCGTAACCTTGGGTGTGGGAGTGAGCATGTGCACACCGGAAAACTGAGGACCATAGAGCGGAAAAGAGACGTGTCAAGACTAGGATCCCCAGGGGTGCAGGCTGCTGGGCCTTAGGAGGACAGTACCTGCTACTCCAGGTGCCTGAAGAACCGTAGCAGAAGCCAGGTGAGTAATCTCGCTGCCAGGTTCCTCGAGGATAACTGATTGTCTTCTGACTAAAAGCAGCCCAGGGAGCCGAAGACTGAGGCCAAGATACTGGACTTAGGTGCCATCAAGTTAGTTCCGACACATGGTGGACTTGTGTACAATAGCACAAAACCCAGCTGGGTCCTACCGCATCCCCACAATCATTTTTGTGCTTCCATGAATAGGCTTGCAAGTGTCTGAAGCATCATCACCCGCTGAAATTTGAGTGTGGTCTGAGTAGGCAGGTCTTCGGCGGGAATGGTATAGGGCCGTGCCAGACACCCTGCTTTGGAATGTTCCCAACCTCTTGTCTGTGGGTTAAATTGTTAGTGATGAGTTTTCTCTTCCATGTCCAGTCCTCCCCCACTTGTTATCCCCAGTGACTGGGTCACTGTGGACATGTAGCGTGGTCTCCAAGCCTGAAAGACCACACCTACCACCCTCCACATTTCTACTCCTTCCTTCCTTTTCCCTCCCGATCGACAAAGAACTCAGAGAGACACACGCGTATCTTCTTTTCACACCTTGATGCTTTATATTATTGATCACTGTGGGTGTACCCTGTCGGTGCAACATTAGGTCACCACATGGCTGGTCAGCATACAGACCTCTGTAAATTTTTCAGACAATTTGGAGGTCTCTGGGCTTAATCGGAAGTCACAGGAAGCTCTGTTCATTACTTGGAGTGGTGGCTTTCTCCAGGGACTCTTGGGCCTCGCATGCCACACGTTGATCCAGCTTCTTATTAAACTTGTGATAATGGCCAAGTAGTCTCAGCCTCTAGCTTAGGGAAATTTGAGCAGGCAGAAGTTTGGGGGAAGAACATTGTGCTCACAATCCCCTGAGAGGGATTGTGATTTTTTTTGGTTTTAGTATCTCAGTGGTTGTCTTTGTTACCTGCAAAGACAACAGGGTGATCAAAGGAAGGCATCAGTTTGGGGTAAGGGGGTTAGAGAGTGATGGAAAAGGGCACTTTATGAGAAAAAGTGCAGGCTGAAGAGGTTTTTGTGCCAGTCAAGGACAGGGAAACGGTCATGCGTGGATCAGTGGGGAAGAAGAAGAGGAAGTTGGGTGTAATCAGCTCAGCATGTCACTTCACCTAGACCTGAGTTGATCAGAGCCCAAGGGTGCTGTTACATCACAAAGCACAGCCTGACACCTGTGGCAAAGGGGCAGCAGGGGTGGGGCACTTAAATGATCTGGTTGAAGAAAGGTGGCACAATATTTAAACAGTATTTTATTGCATTTTTAGTGAACATTTACACAGCAAATTAAGTGCCCGCTTAACAATGAATTTATTTAAATTTTTACACTATGTAAATACTCTCATTAATTTCCTTCTGGATATTTCACTTCTGTAATATGTTTTCCCAGTCACCTTACCCTTCCATCTTTGCTTTAGAGTAACTTCTGACAACTGGGTCACATACAGATGATTTTTTAAATGTGCACAGTCCTCATAGGTCATAATCTTTATTTTATGAGCTGATCTGTTATTTGGCTAAAAGGTAACCTCGGGGGGTAATTTTAGTTCAAGGCCTATTGAGTATCTCAGGACAATAGTCTCAGACAGTCCTCTAGAATCAGCCTAGGAATTCGAATGTTTTAGACTTCTTTCTTGTTCTATGAGTATCCCTCTATCATGGGCCCTGATCAGAATGGTCATTAGTAGTAGCTGGGCACCATCTCTTTCTTCTGGTCTCAGGGTAGATGAAGCCATGGTTGTGTATACTGTGAGCCCTACAGACTAGTTTCTTCTCTGAACCCTTGGTTTTCTTTTTTCTCTTTCCTCTGAATGAGAAGAGGCCCATAGTTACATCTTACATGGCCACTTTCAAGTTTTCAAGAACCATGAGACTACCTACCAAACTAGGACACAGAACACAAACTTTATGAACTGCATTATGCCAATTGACTGTATTGTCCCATGAGACCATGGGCCTAAGTCTTCAATCTCAGAAAACTAATCCCACCAGGTATTTGGTTCTATCTAAGAAATATCCATGACTGTGTCCCTGTATACTTCCTTTATCTATATGAACATATGTGCAGGCACACTGTTGTATGTGCATATACATATGTTGCTGTTGTTAGGTGCCTTTGAGTCTTTTACAACTCCTAACGACTCCATGTACAATGAAACAAAATACTTCCTGGTCCTATTCCATCCTCACAATCATTGCTATGCCTGTGCCGATTGTCACAGCCACTGCATCAGTCCATCTTGTTGAGGGTATTTGTCTTTCTCACTGACCCACTACTTTACCAAGCATGATGTCCTGTTCAAGGGACTGTTCCTTCCTGATAACATGTCCAAATACGTCAGACAAAGTCTTGCCATCCTTGCCTCTAAGGAACATACTAGCTGTACTTCTTACAAAACAGATTTGTTTGTTATTCTGGAAGTTCACCGTGTTCTCAGTATTCTTCACCAGCACCGTGATTAAAATGCACAAATTCTTCTTCAGTCTGTTTTGTTAGCTTCCATCCAGTCGACCTCAGCTCATTTGACCCCATGTTTGTCAGAGTAGAACTTTGCTAATGTGGTTGACAATGGCTGATTTTTCAGAAGTAGATCATTAGTCCCTTCTTATGAGGCACCTCTGGGTGGACTCATACTTTCCATCTTTCCGTTATCACTCATGCATGTTAACCATGTACACACTCAGGGACTCTAAACAGCTACTAGGATGGTATGAAAAACAAATAAACACTAAATGAACATCCAACACTGGAGATAGGAGAACAGATATGTCATAATGTAAAACATGCCCACATTATAATAAAAAAGAAGAACTAAATAATACAGTCATAGGCCTTTCATACAGAGAGAAAGTCAGTTGAATGAAGCAAATAAAAGACAGATTTATAGTTTCAAAAAATAGGGTTAAATATCCAGGTAACCACAAAGGAAACTAACCATCAACATATAAAAATTAAAAAACGTAAAGACACAGCCAATAGAAAAGCAGCAACAATGAAAAGGATGAAAAGAAAATACCTGAAGAAACATCACTCAGCACAGAAAATTAAGTGAAACAAAGAAACTTAACACACAAAAACACCTCCAAATGATGGTATTAAACTCATACCGACTCGACGGCACTTGGCTTGGCGATCAATAATTATGCTGCTGATAACAGACAAGCATTACTTTAGGTTAACGGAGAGGTAACACAAAGTATAGGAGAAATCAGCACAAATGGACCAAAATAAGAGCAAAGTTTTGTAAATGCAACGAAACCCTTTGAGGGTCAGAGTAGCAAGAACATAGGTCTGGGGATCATGGGTTCAGGGGACATCTAGATAAACTGACATAACAAAGTCCATTAAGTAAACGTTCTGCATTCCACTTTGGTGAGTGACTTCTGGGGTATTAAAGCTACCAGAATAAAAAAATTCCACTCCCATCAAGTCAATGCCACCTCACTCCAACCCTATAAGACAGAGTATAACTGCCCCATAGAGTTTCCAAGAAGCTCTCGGTGGATTCAGATTGCCAATCTCTTGGTTAGCCGACGTAATGACTGAAACATTATGCCACCAGGGTTTCCAAAAGCTAGCAAGTAGCCGTGAAAGAAGCATCAACTGGTCTCAACCCATCTGGAACAGAACAGAAGGAAGCACACCAAAAACATAAGGGAAGTTTGAGCCCCAAGGACAGAAGAGGCCACATAAACCAGAGACTACATCAGCATGGGACCAGAAGAACTAGATGGTGCCGGCTACCATGAATAACTGTCCTGACAGGAAACACAACAGAATCCCTGGTGACTGGGAGGAAAATGGGGTGCAGAACTCAAATTCCAACCCATAAAGACCAGACTTGATGATGGTCTGACTAAAACTGGAGGGACCCTGGAAGACATGGCCCCTAGACTCTCTGTTAACCCGGAGCTAAAATCATTCCCAAAGCCATCTCTTCAGAGAAACATTAGACTGCTGGTCTAATCCTTAGACTGGTGGTACTGGTGAAGAGTATCCTTCTTGGCTCAAGTAGGTACATGAGACTAAATGAACAGCTCCTGTCTAGAGGTGAGATGAGAAGGATGGAAAGGAATAGGAGTTGGTTGAATGGATATGGGAAATACAGGGTGGAGAAGAAGAGTGTGCTATCACAGTGTGGGGAGGGCACATAACAATCACTGTATGAGTCATTTGTATGAGAAACTGGCTTGAACTGGGAACTTTCATGTAAAACCTGATGAAAAATAAATAAAAATATGTGTTAGCTGATGCTACCCACTGAGTTTTTGTCTGTGTGCTTCTTATTTCTGGTCTCATTTGATTAGCCTCTTGCTGTAAGCTTCCTTGAGCCTTTTTGGGAAAGAGTCAGAACACAAATCAACTTAATAAATGAATTATTCAGATATAACATTTAGATGCTGGACTTAAATCTAACAGATTTTCTCCTTGTAAGACACACTTGCAAATTAAGCTGTCTAACTTGGTAATATATCTCTAAATATTGAACGCACATACCCTCTACCTCAGCAACCCCACTTTTCATGACTGATTTCAGGAATACACGTGTGTGGGAGCCACAGTGGTGGGTGAGGGAATTACTACAGGATTATTTGAGAAAGAAACGCCTGGAAATGCTTTACATTTCTACTCTTGGAATATTGGCTAAATGAATTTATGGTGTAGCCATTAAGCAAAATACATGCAGCCTTGAAAAAAAAAGGAAACCTTGGTGGTTAAGTTGTGTCTACTAACCAAAAGGTCAGCAGTTCGAATTGACCAGGAGGTCGTTGGAAAATATGGAGCAGTTCTACTCTGTCCTACCGGGTCGCTATGAGTCAGAATCGACTCAATGTCATTGGGTTTGGTTTGGTTTGGGGTTTACTAAAAAATGGGGCAAAGTTTTACACACTCACATGGAAAGATGGCCAAGACATGATGTTTATGAAAAGAAAAGTGGCAGAACTTTGCATCAAACATGGCCTCGTTTGTGCATCCAAACGCACACATGTGCACAATCTGCAGTCATTACCCACATTCTGCAAATGAGGAAACAGAGGCTCCAAGGTCACACACCTAAAAGTGGCCACCGGTGATGTATCTGATGTACAGCCCTACCCACAATAGTAAACAGTCCTTGCACAGAGAGACAGGGGAGATCAGAGAAGAGTTCCAAGGAGCAATCCTGCTAACAGGCAAGAGAAACTAAAGAAGCCCAAAATGCTGGCACTGAGCAGAGCCTGGAAGTTGGACTGGCTCTTTTTTTCTGGGTAGTTATGATGTCCTCCTGGGCCTCTCTCTTTCTTAACTCAGCACCTGGCATACTGTTTTCACAAAAGGTGCCATTCTCCTCAACCACATGGAAACTTTGTGGAAATCCAATGGAGAAAAGCTAAGAGAGATGGTTTGGATTATGGGTTAGAGATGAAAGGTAAGTTCCCATGGCCAACCCTGATGAGACCACTGCCTTACGAAACTGTCTGCTGTTCTCTCCCTTATCCTTGAGCCTCTAAAGTCAAGATCAAATCTGGTGCCCCGAGTCGATTGCAACCCATGGATAACCCATGTAATACAGAATAGAACTACTTCTACAGAAGCTGGAACTTTTGCAGAAGCAGATCACCAGGCTTTTCTTCTCCTGTGCCACTGGGTGGGTTCAAACTACCCATCTTAATGTTAAGTGGCCACTTGCAAGCCACATGCACCACCCAGGGACATCTTTAGCCTCTACTTCAGCCTTAAGCAATTAATAAAAATCTTTTGATTTTCCTTGAAAACATTGTTCCTTCTAAATCCATAAAAATTGCAAATGACTTTCAAATTAAGTCAAAAGACCATGAGATGGCATCACAACAATACTCATGCCAAGAAGCCTTCCATTCATATTCTATTGATCTGAGCACATCCTCCATGTAGGAACTTCCGTGTTGGACTGAGATCTTGGATAGCAGTGGCTTGAAGGGTTTGTGGAAACTCGACTTTCAAGATCGATCATCCACAGGACTGGCAATTCATGCAAGCGGTGGGCTAGAAGTTCAGCAAAACTGTGGCCCATGGACTCAGTCCTCTCCATGCCAGCCTTTCCTGGGCTGCTTGGGATTCCTCAGGATATGGTGGCTGGGTTCTAATGGAACCAGGAGGAAGCTGTAGCACCCTTTATAACCTAGTCTCAGAAGTCACCAAGTGTCACTCCCACTATAGACACAAGCCCATGTTCAAGAGAAGGGAATAGAGACACCCCCCACCCCCACCTCTTAGTGGGAGGCCTGGTGTCATCTTATTGTGTGAAGAATAGTGGAATTGAAGATAGGATTATGCTCATCTTTGGACAATACAATCTACCATGGAGAGTATTTCTCTGGAATTTCTTTGCTTGTCCTTTACTTTTTCAACTTTTCTCTATTGCTTTATTTTAAATATTATTTTTGTAAACAGCTGTAATAGACTGATTACAATACAATGCCAATTCTACACCCCTGTTTGTATTCACACTCCGTGTCGTGTGACTTTACACCTCCTCCTGTAGCATCTATTTCCTACTCCTTGAATCTGCGGATCCGACTCGACGGCACTTGGCTTGGCTCTGAATCTGCATTGGCCTTGTTGCTCACTTTGACCAATGGGATCAAAACGACAGTGTGCTAGTAACAGAGGAATAGGCCTCAAGAGGCCTTGTGCACGTTCACTCTCTGTGTTAGACCTCATAGCTCTGTCATGAGAAGAAGGCCTGCTAGCCTGATGGCAAATTGAAGGGTGTCCCAGCCAAGGCCATCCTAGACTAAGCTACAACTAGCCAACCTCCAGAAAGGTGACCAAGCCTAGCCAAGATGAGTAGAGCTGCCAACCCAACCCACAATTGACTGTAAATGCATGAACGAGCCCAGCTGAGATCAGAGTCACCTGGCCAGTCCCTAGACTAGGGAACAATAACAATTTTTTTTTTGTTTGAATCTACTGACTTTTGGGCAGTTTGTTACACAGTATTAGGTGCCTCAGTGGGACAGTTTGCACTTGGACTGCTAACCTCAAGGTTGGTGGCTTAAACCCATTCAGCAGCATTGCATAAGAAAGACCTGATGATCTGCATCCATAAAGATTACAGACAAAATGAGTTTACATAAATAGTGGTGGAGTAATTTGAAAAAGGGTAGTGTCATGGATTGATGTATGTCCTCCCAAAAAATGTATCTCCCAATTTAGCTGTCTCGTGATTCCTGAACTGTGTGGTTGTCCTCCATAATGTGACTGTAATTTTATGTTAAAGAGGATTAGAGTGGAATTATACCACCCTTTCTAAGGTCACACTCCTGATCCAATGTAAAGGGAATTTCTCTGGAGCGTGGCCTCAACCGCATTTTACCTTACAAAGGGAAACAAGGAGAAAGTTGGGTAAGTTATAGCATCAAGAAAATAGCACCAGGAGTGGAGTATGGCCTTGGGATGGGAAGTTCCTGCACTGAAATTCTTCCAGACCAAAGTAAGACAGGTGAAAAACAAGCACGTTCCTCTGGAGCCCACAGAGAGGAAAAGCTTTCACCTGGAGCCTGAATTTGGACTTGTAGCCTACTGGACTGTGATAGAACAGACTACTCTTTGTCAAAGCTATCCACGTGCAATATTTGTGTTATATCAGCGCTAGATGACTAAGGCAGGTAGTAACAAAGATTGCTCAAAATTAAGAATATAGTGAACATCACTAAGTTGAACATGTGGGGGTTATTGCATTGATGAAGATTTTCATGTATATATTTCAACCACAGTAGAAGAAGGACGAGGAGAAGGGAGGGAGGAGAAGAAATATTGTGGCCAATAAAACTCTATGCAGTAGTTCCACTCTATAATACATGGAGTTGCCCGATGAGTTGTAATAAACTTGATGGAAAACGGTTTGTTTTATTTTTTATTTTTGTTATGCCTTATTAACTGATGCAAAAGTATATCACTGGATTTTGTTGTTTTATTCCCACTGGCAGTCATCATATTTTATTGAAAAAACACAATCCATTTGTATTTAGTGTGACAAGTGATCTATTCAATTTTAATCTTTTGATATTACTGTTAACTTATAAGTTATTTTGCTTCATGTTTCATCTGTTCCTAATTTTATTCAATTTTTATTTGCTCCCTTATTCCTTAGGAGTTGACTTTCCCTTTCCAAGTGTTCATAAATATTTTCTCTGCTATTCAAGATGTCAGTTCTTGCTGTCACCAAAATGCTTCCATCCATCCTCTGCCTGCATCCTTCTTCCCAATCAGACAAGGCTTTTGGAATATATTCCCCACCTCCCTTTAACCACCTCCTGGATTCAGTGACAGCTTTTTACTCATAATATTACATATTCTTGTTTTAGTAAAAACTATTCAGCACCATGTTTATGCTCTATCTGTTAAAACCACCCTCTTTCTCTGGATTTAGTAAAAAATTTGCAAGTTTCCATTATATTCATTCAGACTCTGAGTTGCAAGTAACACAAACCCAATTCAATCTAGCTTATACCAAAAGGTTATTGACTTATGCACCCTGAAAATTAGAGAGGATGGCCTTTGCTTCAGGCCCAGTAGGATCCAGATTCAAATCATGTCATCAGGACTCTGTATGTTTCTCTCTTTTTATCTTTCAGCTCAGCTTCACTTTATTATTGGACAAGCTTTATCCAGATTAATATAAGGCAGCAGTTCACTCATGCTAAGAACTCTCAGCAAGACAGGAATGGAAGAGAAATTCCTCAACATAATAAAGGGCATTTATACAAAGCCAACAGCCAAAAGAAGAGCCAAAAGAGCCAGAAGAAGAGCATTCCCCTTGAGAATGAGAACCAGGCAAGGATGCCCTTTGTCACCCCTTTTATTCAAAATTGTACTGGAAATTCTAGCCAGAGAAATCAGGCAAGAAAAAGAAATGAAAGCATCTAAATTGGTAAGGAACAAGTAACCCTATTTCTCTTCACAGGTGATACAATCTTATACACAGAAAGTCTTAAGGAATCCTCAAAGAAGCAACCAGAACTAATAAAAGAGTTCAGCAATGTATCAAGATTGGAGATAAACATACAAAACTCAGATAGATTCCTTAACAACAAAAGGAACACCAAAGAGGAAATCACTTAATCAATAGCATTTACAATACCCCAATGAAGACAAAATACTTAAGAATAAGTCTAACCAGAGACAAAAAGGACCTATAAAAACAGAAAACTACAAGACAGTACCACAAGCAAACAAAAGAGACCTCCGTAAGTGGAGAAAGCTACCTTGCTCATGGATAGGAAGACTCTACATGGTGAAAATGTCTGTTCTACCCAAAATGATCTTTAGATACAATGCAGTGCCATTACAGATTCCAAAGACATTTTCTCATGAGACAGAAAAAGAAATTGTCATCTGCATATAGAAAGAGAAGAAGCCCCAGATAAGTAAAGCATTACTAAAGAAGAACAAAGTGTGAAGCCACACACACTACCTGACTGTAGAAACTATTATACTGCCATGGTAGTCAAAACAGCCTGGGACTCACACAAAAACAGATACACAGACCAATGGAAGACAATTGATAATCCAGACATAAAAATCATCCACCTATGAGCAACTGATATTCGACAGTCTGCAAGTTGAAGAAAAGACAGTCTCTTTAACAAATGGAATTGGCATAACTAAAGATTCATCCGCAAAAAAGATGAGACAAGATCCATATCTCATACCATGCACAAAAACTAACTCAAAATGGATCAGATAACTAAATATCAAATCTAGAAGTATAACTATTGTGAAAGAAAAAAACAGGGAAAATGCTGAGATCCCTAATACAAAGCACAAACACAAGACAAAGCATTGCTAACAACGCACTAACTCCAAAGAGAAAGAGGTAACTGGGAACTCTTAAAAGGAAACACTTATGCTCATGCAAAGATTTCACCAAGAGTAAAAAGACAACCTACAGGCTGGGAAAACAATTTCGGCTATGAGAAATCCAATCAGCATCTAATCTCCGTCATCTACAAGATATTGCACAACCTCAACAACAGAAAGACAAATAACCCAATTAAAAACAGGGCAAAGGACATAAATAGGCATGACACCAAAAGAGACTTCCAAGCGGCTAACAGATGCATGAGGAAATGCTCAAAATCATTAGCCATTAGGGAAATTGAAATCAAAACTACAAGGAGATACCTCTCACCCCAATGAGGCTGTCATTAATCCAAGAACACAAAATAAGAAATGTTGGATAGGATGTGGAAACACCGGAACACTTCTACACTGCTGGTGGGAATGTAAAATTGTACAGCCACTTTGGAACATGATCTGGTGCTTCCTTAAAAAGTTCAAAATAGAAGTACCATATGATCCATCAATCCCAGTTCTTGGAGTACATCCTGGAGAAATAAGAGCTGCCTCACAAATAGACACATCACAGCACTGCCAACAACAGCAAAAAGATGGAATCAACGTAGGTGCACATTAACAGATGAATGGTGTTTTAGTCATCTGCTGTGCAGTGGTTAAATGCTGCATCTGCTGGCTAAAAAGGTCAGCAGTTTGAATCTACCAGACACTGCTTGCAAACTCTACGGAGCAGTTCTGCTCTGCCCTGTAGGGTCGCTGTGAGTTAGAATCAACTGGACGTCAATGGATTTTCTTTTTTTAATTTAGTGCTGCCTTAACAGAAATGCCATGAGTGGATGACTTTAAAAAGAGAAATCTTATTTTCTCACAGTCTAGTAGGCAAAAGCCCAAATTGAAGGGGTCAGCTCCAGGGGAAGGATTTAGATTGTTGTGGACTGCAAGCTTCTGAGACGCAGGGACCCTGGTCCTTTCTGAAGGGAGTGCTCAACTTCTGGCACAGGTTCTTGGTAATGTAAGGTCCCATATTTCAGCTTGTCTCCCTTTCTTTATATCCCAAGGGGCTGCCCCAAGCCACAACACAATCCCATGCATGGAATTCTGTCCAGCCAACTCAACTGCAGCCATCCACCCTCATGAACATCATAAAGGTAGGATTTACAATAAGAAGGACATCATACAATGCCCGGAATGATAGCCCAATCAAGTTGCTAAAGATATTTTAGGGTACACAATTCAATCTATGACAAATGGACAAAGAAACTATGGCATATTCACACAACAGAATATTACCAAATGATAAAGAATGATGAGTCAGGGGAACACTTCAACCTGGAAGAATCTGGAAGGCATTATGCTGAGTCAAATTAGCCAATTTCAAAAGGGCAAATACTGTATGAGACTGCTATTATAAGACTCAAGAATAGCTTTAAACATGGAAGAAAAGTCTTAGATGGTTCTGAGGGTCAGTCAGGAGGCAGAGGGTATTCACTAATTAGAATATAACAGACAGAAATTGTTTCAAGTGAAGAGAGAACAAACAATAGAGGAGAAGTCAGCACTGGAATATTTTTTCCACGAATATCTGGTTCCAAGATCTAAATTACTCTTCACTGTAGAAGGGACTCGGTATCAGCATGAAGACTTTGATGAAGATACCCAAAAAGCAGAAGGTGAGTAAGACAAAGAAGCAGAGAAAGAAAAGGAGAACAAAAAGGAGAACCACAAAAGGATCTGGACCCACCAGAAGGAAGGCCCGGAAAATACAGGTATCTAGGATAGCTTTGAGGAGTTCTCATGGTACAGAGGTTAAGTATTTGGCTGCTGATCGACAAGTCAGTGGTTCAAACTCACAACCCACTCCACCGGCAAAAGATGTGGCAGTCTGCTTCTATAAAGATTCTAAAACCAAACCCAACCCCCCTGCACTGAGTCATTTCCAACTCATGGGCCCTATAGGACAGAGTAAAACTGCCCCACTGGGTCTCCAAGGAGCACCTGGTGGATTTGAACTGTTAACCTTTTGGTTGGCAGTTGTGGCACTTAATCACTACACCGTCAGGGCTGCCATGCCAAGATTACTACCTTGGAAACCCTACAGGATTGTTCTGCTCTTCTATAGGATTGCTAAGAGTTGGAATCAATGCACTGGTCCTGGGTTTGTGTGGGTTTATGGTAGCCTTGAATATCACCCAGCCATTCCTAGTATTTACTGGTTACTGAGTCCCTCATTTTTATTTTTTAATTCTCCCAGTAAATTAAATAAGAAGCAGTTGGTTTAAAATAAATTGAAAAGTTCAGTTCAACTTACTTGGAATGTTAATAGAATACTTACATATCTAATAACATAAAATGTGCTGTATTCTGCAATATATTTCTTGGTTACTCATTTGTTCTTATGAGGTCCTTTCTCTGCCACCTGTAAGACCACTAATAGGTAGTAACTGCATCAGATCTAGTAATGGAAACTACTTTTGTGTTGAAAACAGTTATCAGTCTGGGCCATGCATTAGCTGGTCCCTCATCTCTTGGCCATGGCAATGCAACCTCATGGTAGCCCAGTGGTGAAGAGCTTGGTTGATAACCAAAAGATTGACAGTTCAAGCTCCACCAGCTGTTCCTTGGAAAGCCTGTGGGGCAGTTCTCTGTTCTATGAGCCAGAACGGCCTTAAGGGCAACAGAGGTTTTGGTATACTAACGAGACAACCAGTGCCTTTTAGAATGTGACTAACAAATAGCAAAAATTTCAGAATTCCAACTGGGACCACATTTAATGATTAATATCTAAGTATTTGTTCAGTTTTAGATTTTTCTATTTTATATGAGAGTCGATAGGAAAAAACTTAGTTGTAATTACTGTTTATCACCAAATCGGTAATTAAGTCTTAAGGAGTATACTGTCTTTGAGTATGCTTAAATGATTAACAGTTTTCTCTTTACTTTTTTGCAAGTTCACAGCTCTGTGTTTCATAATAAGAGCCTGTTTCCCATGGTACTTGTGGAAACAGTGTCTGCAAGTGTAAGGGAGCATCATTGGTAGAACGAGCAAAGATTTGAAGGAGAGGTTTCTTTGTATCCCAGAATTGTCTCTCAAGGAAAAAGAAAAAAAAAAAAAAAAAAAACATTTATGTGCTGATCAAGAGAGAGGCAAAGCAGGTATATGATGAGGTGACAGAAGCCATGGGATACACAAGCACCCTGATACCCAAGAGTGCAGGTTACAAGAGGAAAATGTTGTCGTCTTCTCACCTTGTTGAGAGGCAGCACACCAAAGCAGCAGGTGTGCCTAGGGCTGTTTCTTGGCTTTAGAAAACCACAGGTGCTAGTTAATGTTGTGTGATTGTTCATTTTCTCTCATTTCATCCCACAGTAGGGAGAAACAGCAATAAAGGGATAGAGGAAAAAGGCCGAATCTGTTTCTTGACCATTTTTAAGTTTTTCAAGTGTCCTGAAGCCTGAGGAAATTTAATCTACACTGATTTCATTCCAAATGTCATCACCCCAAGAGTGGCATCCAGTGACCTCTGACTTTTATCTTTTACAGACATATTTGACAGCATTTGTTCAAGTGAAAAATAAAAGTGGCTAGTGAGCCCTTGAAATCTGACTAGTTCCATTTGAGGTATGGCCTTCTAAATTTAAATCATGTTAAACATCCACTAACAATTTTTAAACTGATTACATGTTGAAATGATAACTTATACAGCTGAATAAAATATAGTAGAAAATCAGTTTCACCAGTCTCTTTTGCCTTTTTCCACATGGCTACTAGGAAATTTTAAATTATACTACACGGTTCATGTGACATGTGTAGTGGACAGTGAGGCTCTAGGGTGTGTTTGGAAGGAAAACTTACAGATGACCCAACTTACCTGCTGGGCCAGATGGTGCTGCTGAGTCTGGGCCCAGATTTTCATTTGGAATAGTAGTTCTCAAAGTGTGGTCCTCAAAATAGCAACAATTAGCATTACCTGGGAACTTGTGAGAAATGCAACTTTCAGGTTCTACCCAAGACCCACTGAATCTGAAACTTTGGGGGTATGGTCAAATGATCCATGTTTTCACCACCCCTTCAGGGAATCCAAGGAGCCCCGGTAGCACAGGGGTGACACATGTAGCTGCTAACTGAACAGTTGGTGTTTGGGACCCACCAGCTTCTCCACAGGAGGAAGATGTGGCAGTCTACTCCCGTAAGGACTACAGGCATAGAAATCGTATGGATCAGTTCTACTCTGCCATCCACTGGGTCAGTATGAGTTGGAATTAATTCAAGGCCCAAGAGTTTCAGGGATTTCTCATGTGCCAGGTTTGAGAACCACTGGATTAGAATGACAGACCAAGAAGCTGAGACTCACCTATACTGGGACCAGCCTGGATTCCCTGGCTTGGGACTATTGAGGATAATCAGGACTGCAAAGTCAGGCTGGGGACATGACTAGAACTCCCAGGGGGCTGAGATCCAGAGGGCAAAGACTGAGTTACAGAGGTAGACAATTGCAGAAGGGGAAAAGTGGCTCTAGAACACAAATATTGTGATACAGTATACATGAAGTCTGAAAAACATAGAAATGATCACCGCCAATTAATTGTAGATTCATATGTATGGAGGAAAAAATGTCTCTGTGAGAGATGCATACAAATGTAGCATATGTAACAGCACCTGTTGGAGGGAGAAACAGCTCATTTAGGATAGGATAGAGAAAGAGAGGGATACACAGTGGCTTCAACTGTTTTGTAAGCTTATTGTTTCTTAAGCTGAATGGTGGATACATGGATATTTCCAGGATTATTCCCTGTAACTTGCTATAGTTCTGAAATATTTCCTAAAAAGAAAGGAAAGAAATAGAGTAAAGGGAGATAACAGATGCTGGAAATTTGTTTGAGGGGAGAGAAAAAAAGTGAAATGGTTGAACAGGGAAGAAGGGCCCAGGGCTTTGAGCTACACAGCCTTATCACCACATTTAGTTAAGTCTTCCAAGGTGCTCTCTCAGTAGTATTCGTATTTTCTTCTCTTATTCTGTGGTAGCACATTTCACACTCTAACTTGTTGTAATGGAGGTGAAATTTACATAGCAACACTAACCATTTTAAAGTGAACAATTCAGTGGCATTTATGACATTCACAGTGTTGTACAACCACTACATTCAACGAGTTCTAAAATATTATCATCATCTTGAAATAAAACCCCTCATCCATTAAAAAGTAATTCCATCTTTTCTCTCCCCCCTTCACCCATGGCAACCACTAATCTACTTTCCATCTCTGTGGCTTTACTATTCTGCATATCTCATGTAAACAGAATCTCATATGCACTATGTGACCTTTGTGTCTGTCTTATTTTAATTAGCATATTTCAGTTAACAGCTACTTTTTACCATGTTTCAGTACTTCATTCCTTTTTATGACTGAATAATATTCCATTAGGTGTATATATGTGGAAACATGGTGTCACAGTGGTTAATCCATTTGGCTGCAAACTGAGAGATTGGTGGTTCTAACTTATCAGCTGCTCCGTGGAAGAAGGATGTAGTAAGCTACTTCCATAAAGATTATATAGATTTGGAACCCTATGCAGCTCATCAAGGATGGTGTCCCCCCAAATATATGTTAACTTGGACAGACCTCAATTTCCAGTATTGTGTGGTTGACCTGTATTTTGTGACTGTAATTTTCCTATATGTTGTAAATCCTGATCTCTGCCTGTGTTTAATATGGCAAGATTGGATTATGTTAGAGAGCATTAGAGTGTGATGTAACACTCTTGCTCAGGTCACATCCCTGATCAAATATAAAGGGAGTTTCCTTGGGGTGTACTCTGCACCACCTTTTATCTTACAAGAGCTAACAGGAAAGAGAAGCGAGCAGAGAGTGGAGAAAACCTCATCCTACCAAGAAACCAGTGCCAGGGAACTAGCGAGTCCTTTGGACCTGGCTTCCCTCCTCTGAGAATCTGCTTGACCAAGGGAAAATTGAGGACAAGCACCTTCCCCTGGAGCAAACAGACAGAAAAGGCCCTCTCCTGGTGCTGACACCCTGAATTAGAACTTCTAGCCTCCTAGACTGTGAGAAAATCAGATTCTCTTTGTTAAAGCCATCTACCGGTGGTACCGCAGGTCATTATGGAGGTATATTTGTTACAGAAGGAGACATCACTTATTTAGTGGTTTATCAGTTGATTTAAATCTTTCAAATTCTTAGGCATCTGACATGTCAGCTCCCAAATCAACTCCTGGCCTGAACCCTGGAAGTGTTAGAATGGGATAAATGGCCAGGTTACATTTCCAGTCTGTCACACCCTCCCCTTCCTCCCTCTGTGGCACGTTTTGTTGTCTGAGCCCAGTGCAGTGGCTGGCTTCTGAAAATGTCTGGTGCTGGTGGCTCACCTTGCTCTAGGGCTTGGACCTAGTTCCTGGGCCTGATTGGAGTACAGCCCTCAGTCATCTTGTCTGCACTACTCATACCCAGCTAAACCCATCCTTTATCACTGCTCCTAGATGTTTACACACATGGAAACCTCTTCTTCAACACCCCTCCTCCCCATAAGCACACCCACCAGGAGGCCAGCAGCTTGATCAGGCACCTGTGTGTGGAGGCCAGCTGGGTTCATACAAGCCCTCTGAGGAACGTTCTCCTTCTCTGAGTTAGCCATAGTCTATTGGATTTCCTTCCCAATGTCAGACTGAGACAGGCCACAGAACAGACTTTATTGCGTTTATTCGCTCTGCATACAGCCCAAAATTACAGAAAATACAAAGAAGCTGAAAGCCAGTCAAAATGTATCTCTAGGCATTAAAACAAAACTTAACCTCTTCATTTGAAAACTGTTTTCCTCTTCAGCTGTGGGGAAAATGTTGTTCATGGGGAGTTCGCAGAGTGAGAACGACTAGAAGTAATCCACTCTGAGAAAAGGGGCAAGGAGGTGTAACAGCTACTCCACCCGGACTCCCTGGTTGCAGGACAACTACAAATAAACTGTTATCTATGGGAATGCAAAGAAATAACATTGAATCAACAAAAATCTTGCATTATCATAAAGGTGTAGATAAAATATCAGAAAAAGAGACATTACATAAAGAAAGCATAACATCCAGCCTGGGTTTCACATTGCCACATTATACCATCACCAGGAAAACCAAGCATCAAGGCTTTCAATTAATTCCCTTACCTAACTGCCTGTCTGGGTTTCTGCATGGGGCACTCAAAACTCCAATGTACAGGTAGGTATCCAGGCCTGCTTTCTGTTTAAGCAAAGTAGCTTCAAGGTGACAGAGACAGAGGCAGTGACAGCTCATTTCTGGGTCTCTCAGAAAAGAAATTAGGCAGAAAAAGAAAGGTATCTCAGTGTTTGGTATGTCAAGAGGTGGAAGCAAGGGGGAATAGACAGAGAGACAGAGTTCAACAACTTCTGATAAACCTGGATGAACATCTAGGCTAGTCTGCCCCGTGCAGATCCTACCAAGTAACAAACTGACTATGGGAAAGGTGATGTGTCTTCATCACTCTGCCTGTGAGTAGCTCCTGATGCTGGTGCTGCAAAGGAAACTTCAGGGGAAGATAGGAAGGGAGGAGTCAAAACTTGCTGACCTCCTCACAGCTGACCATCATTCTCCTCCTCACTCTTCCTCTCCCACTCTCCCTTTTCTGGTTTTCCTCTTGCTGAGGCTGGGGTGTGTGGTTTCCTAGGGAGGTGGGGGCTGTGCCTCCTAGTAAGTTTTGAGGTGTGTGAGTCTAAGAATGATAGCGGGTGAGTCTGATGTAATCACTTGAGGCTTCCAGATGTCAGAAAGCCAACTGCTCTATGGCTTTGGGATTACAGACTTGCTTTGGGCTAAAAGCTGGGGCAGCAGAGGATGCTGAGAAGAAGCATCTAGACTCAGGGGTACAAGGCATTCTCCAACTTGAGGCTGGGATCAAAGAGGTGGGGAGCTCTCCAGGTGCCCCACACTTCCTTAATGATGGTGAGCTTCCCATCTGCTTGAGATTGCAAGTACAGATTTTGACATCTATACAATGTTGAATTTTGAAACTGTCTTAAGTTCTTAAACGACAAGATGTGTATGATGGGCAGTATGTTACTGAGCAAGTGGAAAAGATCTCAGCAGCATTGGGGCAAAAGGCCCAACACTGATGGACTAATAATCCAGAAGAATTCCATTCTAGGGATGTCTCACTCACTGCTGTCAGACCTCGGGCACATTGGCCTGGGGCATGAGCAAAAAGAGAGCTCTGACGAGTGCTTTGTGTGTCACCGTCACCAGAATGGCAGGCATTACCCGTTTCCCCAGGAATACAGAGTAGGCATTTCCAAAGGTAGTGCACTAACTGGGAGACTGGCTGTGCAAAATTTTCTTGCAGACCCACAATTACCACTTCCACTGCCCATTCTAGGAACGTTTGTGAGACTTGGAGCAGCATCCAAAGAACTGAAACATTTCATTTGGCATCCCCAAAACCCCAGTGCTGTCGAGTCAGGTCTGACTCATAGCGACCCTAGAGGTCAGAGTAGAACTGCCCCCATAGAGTTTCCAAGGAGCACCTGGTGGATTTGAACTGCTGACCTTTTTTGGGTTAGCAGACATAGCACTTAACCCACTACACCACCAGGGTTTCCTGATTTGGCATGCGAGCCAAGTGCCATTGAGTTGGATCCGACTCATGGTGACCCTGATTTGGCAGAGGAAGCTTAATATCCCTTCCTTGGGCCAAATAATCTGGATTATTCCAATAGAAACTCTTTGGTTAAGGGAAATGACAGCATCTCAGTTGCTCTCACAAAACGTTTTCGGTTTCTTCCTTCAATAACATATTGTTCAATCTTAAAAATCTTATAATGCTACAGCAGTGCAAAGATATTCCATAATTTTAGAGAGAAGTGCTCAGTTTCCTGATGCTGGCAGTGACTGTACTGAAGTTTAGGTATTCAAGGCTTTTTTTGTCATTCAAATAATTAAAATGTTAATTTACATTTCTAAGGCTCTTTTCTAAATTAAAAATCATCACAGACAAGAAATGACTACATGAAATTAATATAGTTATTAACAATTATTATTTAAGATTTTGGTGCCCAACCATGAGCTATTTCTTGCATAGCTCTCTCATGTGGCTCCATGCTTTGGCTTTCTCCTTGGCCAGGGAGAACCAAACTGGTTCACTTGGTTCATTGGGCTCTTGGGGCACTACTGGAAGATTTGCAGACTTTCCGGTTTTTTGTTCCATGGTAGGCACTCGAACCATCTTCTGCTTTTCAGCTGGAACCACAAAAAATAACACACAAGTAGAAGGAAGTCCCAGTGATATTGGGGTAAATGGCTGATAGGACACAATCACATTTTTCCATCTTTCAGGTTTCCTCCAATCCCACTGCTCTTAATGCGAAACTCCTACTGCCTTCAGTGCCAGGCTTCTAGAAGCATCAGCGATATCTAAGGCAGTATCAGTATATCAGTGGAAGGAAATCAACATGGCTATGGCCACAGGAAGGAGCCCCTGTGGCACACTGGTTAGGCATGTAGCTGCTAACTGAAAGTTCAGCAGTTCAAACCCACCAGTGGCTCGGTGTAATGAAGACCTGGCCATCCACTTCTGTAAAGATGAAGGCCTAGGAAACTCTATGGGACAGTTCTCCTCTGTCCTATATGGCCACCAGAAGTTGGAATAGACTCAGTGTCATGCAAAAACATGGCCACAGGAGCTCGTAAGGCCAATCTCTTGGATATCATTATTGGACTGTCATATCTTCCAATTTTGAAAGGAGACAAGAAGGGAAAGACGTTGTATGCTATCTGCTTAGTTTTTGAAATTTCAAATAAGGTAGTTTTATCTGTATTTGTGCAATCTGTGACATTCTGTGAAATGACTGATGACTCCATGGATCCACACAATGAGAATCTATGCTAAACAACACTGTACCAACTACCCTAGCCAAGAAGACTACCAACTTGCTACCACAGTTCTACTCCCTCCTCCATCATACCTTATGACTGACTCAGTAATTCTCAACTGTGGCTACATACTAGAATCAACTAGGCACTTAAAAAAAAAATACTAGTGCAAGGGCCATTTCCAGAATCAACTCAATTTGAATCTCTAGGGAGGGAGTCAGGGCCATTTTTAAGCATTACAAAGCTCACCAGGTGATTCTAATGTACAGCAAAGGCTGAGAACCACTTCACAAGAGTATAGTATCTACTAGGCCATTAATAGCAACAACCAGGTCAGGCATCGGGTGCTTTAATTCCTAGTATAATTTTCTGATGAGGGAGATTGAGGGAGACAGGGCTTTAAACCGTTTCTCTCCCTGCAGAGAATTTGAATTTTTGACAAGTTCTCTGCTGAGAATTTCCCTTTCTATTATACATATCCTGAACCAGAATCTACATTTTGACAAGATCCCCAGGTGTATGTATAACTGTTTGTGCCACCCAGAGACACTAGGATTTTACAGTGTATTATTTTTATTAGTTACATTGCAGGGAATACAGAAGGTGAGAAAATACAGCTTTGCTGGGTACTGGAAAGTGACTTGGTACTTGTCACTTGGATACATAGCAACAGGATCATTTTTGGGAGTGATCACAGTTCTATGCCTATATAAATCCCTAAGTGGGGTGAAAGACAGGAGGACCCTATGAGTTACACATTGGATATATTTTAGTTACAGTGATTGAGTTTTCCTAAAACAAATTACCATCTGTATCTAATCTGAAGGGACACAACAGAATCATGAGGATGTTACCGGGCACAAGAGACATGGACTGCTTGATCTGTAAAATGTAAGCTTCACAACATTCTGCCAGGATTATTTTTGTGTGGTAGGGTACTTGATGTTTTACCTGCTTTGGCAGATTTCGGTTCCTGTGACTCGGCCGTTTTCTCCTGTCTAAAGACAGTGGAAGCTAAACCACTTTGTTGACTTTCCTTTGCAGGAGTAGCACCCTTGAATAAAGCAAAGAAAATAGAAAACTTGTAAGTCGTGTCGTTCAGAAGACCACAGGTGGAAGCCCTGTCCAGGGTACTATAAGTTCAATGCGGTTGATAGTAAAGAGATAGATGACAGATGGATGCACACATGGATGCATGGATGCATGCAAGGGTAGATGGATAAATGAAAGCAATGACACTGAGACCGCTTTGGTTTAGAGTTCGGCTTCGTAAAACCTAAACTGGCTTGTTTACCACCTTTCAGATCTGAAAGAAAAGGTTGTCTAATCATATGTGCAAACAGGGAGACATGAGAATTATTTAATTTGAGAATATCCTTTTCCCTAGTACATTACTGGCTCTTAACAGCAAACTAAAAAAATGTGTAGGCTACAAATTATATCAATTAATTGAATAGAATTCCATAGAATTTCTACCTAGTGAAACGAGCATACATCTGACTTGATGTACTCGTGGCATTAGAAAGTATAGTAATCATAGATCTTGTTAAAGTGATGCAGTCTAGACTTTTCAAGCTAATCTTACCTACAACTGGATTAAATTAACTGGTCTAGTGCCTCTGCCCATGACAAAAACCTCATACAAATGCTTCTCTCAGAACCCTAAGAAAGCGTCTAACCAAGGTGGACTTCATCCTCAAATGATCCTGATACCTTATAAATGCTAATGATGAAAAATAAAGCATTTTTGAAACAGGGAGTTAAACAGATTCCCAGATGGTCCCTCAACAAATTCATTAAGAATTTAAATGTATAAAAATTTACACATCTCTCTTGATGCGTAAATTTTGTACGTTTTCTTGAGTCAATTTCCTGGAGATCTCTCATTCCAACACTTACAAAGGCAGTGTAGATTTGACATTGGAAACAAGACCATCCTTGATCTACATGTATTACTATTAGCATATTTTATCACATAGTATTTTGTTAGCCTACAGGCAGGTGTCATACAAAACGAAACCAATAGAAAGAAATCCAAACACCAATTCCATAAAGGTAAATCTTTGTGTAATGGTATGCTAAGATACCAAGAAATAAAATATTAAATGAAAACAATAGTGTGTATAGTTTGATTCCATTTGTTTTTTTAAATGTCTGTACATATTTACAAAAACTCTGGTGGCAAAGTGAGTTAAATGCTTTCGGATAGCAGTTGAAATCTACCAAGTGATCCTTAGAAGCTCTATGGATCAGTTTTATTCTGGGCTCTAGGGCCGCTGTGAGTTGCACTCAACTCTAAGGCCATGGGTTTGGTTTGGTTTGCTATACATATTTATAGGAAACCCTGATGGCATAGGGGTTAAGTGCTACATCTGTTAACCAAAAACTCAGCAATTAAGTCTGTCAGGCACTCCTTGGATGCTGTAGGGGGAAGTTCTATTCTGTCCTATAGGGTTGCTATAAGTCAGCATCGACTCGACAGAACTGGGTTTGGGTTATTTGTTTATACATATTTATAGTCATAAATCATCTATAAACAATCACTATCTCTTACCTTTAGGGGTTTTATAACTGACTCTGAATAGTTATAACCTTGTAAATCTTATGGAGCAGTTCTAATCTGTGTTATACAGGGTTGCCATCAGTCAGAACTGACTCAACAGCAAATAACAACAACCTTATTTCTCAGTTAATTTCATGAGACCCTGCAGTAAAGTGCTTAGGATAGGATTTGGTTTAGAAAATCTCCCTAAGTTGATTACTTTCCACCAAACTCTTTAGGAGCATAAAGCAGGGCATGTGTAAACAGGGCATGTGTGTATGAGCATGACTATTCCCTTGAAGATTTATCCTGCCTTGATTAATGCATACAGAGATAAGAAGCCGCATGCCTGACGAAGTTCCCAGTGGAAGTCTATTGACTCCAACAAGTTCTTGGAGTATTTTCAAGAACACTCCAAATCCTACCCCATATTGAGGCTCCTTAGTGTTATCTTGGGCTCCAGCTCTCTCTTTGGTGTTAAGTTCTATCCCAGGAACATGGGCCTGGGAAGTCTTCTGCCTTTGCTTTGCCATGGTTACCCAAGCTGGCTCTGAAGTGGTATAATCTGACTGTCGACAGGGAGCCTTTTCTGGAAAAAGAAGGAAAGGAGTTACAATTGCAGCAAGGCAGCCAAGGTCTTCAGCTTACCTTGGACCAATTCACAGTGGTATCTCAAATAAGATCCTTTTTAATTGTTTTAAAAAAAAGGATTTGGGCTATTTCTCTTATACCCATTGCCTCAACCTGCCAAGGAGGGGGAGTTCCTTGAGTGATTAAGACTCAGTACTGTTTAACTATCTGGACATATTATCATCTTATTAGTCCCTTTCCCTCCTTTCTTCACCCTTTTCCTCATCCTTGGTGGCACAGTCCTTAAGAACTTGGCTGCTAACCAGTAGTTCAGCTGTTAAAGCCCACCAGCCACTCTTTGGGAGGAAGATGTGGCCGTCAGCTTTTGTACAGAGTGAAGCCTTGGCAGGAGTTTAATACACATAAAAGTAGTATGAGACAAGCATAAAGCTCCATCCAAATGTAAGGTGTATAGAAGAGAAGGGGAAAGAGAATGGGGAGATAATCATGTTCCCATTCCAGAACGTCGGTGAGTATGTAGAGGGAGACTCCCTTGGCAAAAAGGAAGAGTCAGAATTAACCAGCTCCAAATCTTCTAATCTACAATGGGTCACTACCTAGAAGGGGGCACTATTCTGCCCCTAGATCCAAAAGTCAGTCCTACTGAATTCACAGCTCAGTAGACAAGGCTCAAACAGACTTCCTGCCATCTAAGTCTAGTTTCCAGTTCTTCCTTCCCCTGGGTATCTACTTGCTATCTTGTAAACTTACGTCTCACCTGAGATTTTATAAGCAGGTTGCCTCTTGGTTACATCTTCAGACTTGGGTCCTATGTGTTCCTTCTGTGCCACGTCAGATATTCCACTGAGGTTCTCTGAGGTACTCAGGTGCCCCTGGGACATGGTTGCTCTGACCTGATGTTCTCTCTCTTCAGATGACGAAGTTGGGCCCAAGGGGCTTGTACGAAGCTTAGTCAGGTCACCTTCTTTCTCATTCTTGTACTTCTGCAAGGAAGGGATTCTTCTGAGTTTCACCCCAAAAAGGTTTTCAATATCAGCCTTATTGGTAGGTGAGACTGAAGCCTTTTCCTCATTCCGAACATCTCTCTCAAGAACTTCCTCCTTAGAGTGAAGACTCCCAGAAGTAGATGTTGGCTGGACAGGATCAGTGGTGAACTGTACAGATTTGGTAGCAAGGGACTTCATGAGGTCTTCAGAGCCTTGGCTGCATCTCTTGGTTTTGTTTGGAGACACGGGGGCTTTTGGGGGGGAAGAGCTGGTAGGATCACTCTCAAAAATGCATTCCTGGGTGGCAGCACTCTTGGAACTTGAAGGACCCTGTTGCCGTTCTTTAGGTTCTTGAGAAGCTTGGAAAGAGTGTCTGGGAGGCAGCTGCTTTTCAGGACTGCGACACTCTTCAGGTACTCTCACTGAGCCTGTTGAGGAGACTTCTGGCTGGGAGTCTGTGGCTTGGAAAGGGCATTTGGAAGGCAGCTGCTCTTCAGAGCTCTTCCCCTTCTCAAGAAATGTCTTGGAAACTGACATTTCTGGATGTTGCTGAGGCTTGCCCAAGGCCTGAGAAAGGTGTCTGGGAAGCTGTTGCTCTTTGGACCTGCTCCACTTCTCTGGAGTATTATCTGAACCTGAGGAAACTTCTTTTTTATCTTCAGGCCTCTCCAAAGGTTTTAAAGGGTGTGTGGTAGGCATTGGATTCAAAGAAATGCCTCCTTCAATGTCAGCACTCTTGGAACTTGAGAAAACTTGGTTCTCTACTTTAGGCCTCCACCAAGATTTGGAAGAATGATTTGGAGCATGAGGATCCACACAAATGGGCCTGTCAATAGCAGGGTTTTCCGAGCCTGAAGAGACTTTCTCTGTCATAAACTTCACGTACGATTGGGAAGGACGAGTAGGAAGCAGCGCTTTCGTAGAAACACCTTCTCCAACAGCAGTGTTCTCTAGACAGTGGGACATTTCCCAGACGTTAGACCCTGCTAAGAACTGGGTAGGATATTTGGGAGGCAGTGGCTTCACAGAAATGACACTCTCAGCAGCAACACCCTCTGAATCTAGTAACACTTTGGGCTCATCTTGAAGGTTCTTCTCCACAGAAATGCTTTTTTCATCAACTGTGCTTTCTGGAAATGAAGAGACTTGTTTGACTTCAGTGGCCATCAGTGGATGATAAGTACATTTGGAGCCTTCTTGTTCAAATACTGGTGTCATCAGGGGCTGAGACTCATGTTTGAGAGTCATAGGCTTCATAAAAATATTCCCCTCGACAGTAGCACTCTCGGGATCAGGAAAGACTTGTTTCCCTACTTTTGGTCTGGTCAGATGCCTGGAGGCTCTGGGAGGCAGCAGCTTCATAGGATTATCCCACTCAGCAGCCATACTCTCTACATCTGCAGAAGATTCCTTGAATGGCCTCAGCCGGGGCAGGGAACAACACCTGGAAGACAGTGGCTCCACAGAACCACTCCACTCTGTAGAAACACTGACTGAACCTGAGGAGACGTGGTGTTCAGCAGCTGGCGCAGAAGGGCCCTGGGGTGACAGCTGCTCTGCAAAAACACTCCGCCTCTCAGGGGTATTCTCTGAAACTGAGGAACTTTCTGGTTGGTCCTCAGGATTTGCCACAGCCTGCGAAGGGTGTTCTGGAGGCAGGTCTTCCTCAGAGCGGCTCCAGTCATCAATACTACTGTACGTTTCAAGGTAACTAGCAGACCCTGTGGAGCCTTCTTCAGTTTCCAGCTCTTCCACAGCCTGGGAAGGGCATCTGGAAGTAGGCTGCCCCTCAGAACCACTGCCCTCCTCAGAGTCAGTCTCCTGCTCTGAAAAACTCTCTCCACCAGAGGAGGATTCTTGTTCATAATTGGCATTCCCCAAGAACTGCGAGGAGTGTCTGAGAGCCATCTGCTCCCCAGAACTTCGTGATTCCACAGTGAAACTTTCTGATTCTGAGGAGATCTCTTGTTCACCTTCAGGCTTCCCCAAAGACTGGAAAGAGTGTCCAGGAGCCCACTGTTCCTCAGAATCACTCTCTTCTTCTGAAATACTCTCTGAATTTGAGACTTGCTGACAGTCTTCAGGTCTCTCCCAAATCTGAGAAATGCTTCTGGGAGGCAGCCTTTCTGCAGACAGGGCTCTCTCTGCCCTGGCACTTGCTGTATGTGTGGTGTTTCCTGTAAAGGCCGGAAGCATATTGTCAGGAGGCTTTTCTTTGCAGATAGTTGGCCTATACTGAGCTGATGCCATTTTAAGCTGAGCATTTTGACAATCGAGGCTGGAAGCTGCTTCCCCTTCTGATTGGATATCAGAAGGATCCACAAGTGCCTGAGCCTTCACTCTTACTGAGGAGATGACATCTTCTTGCGTTGTAGAAGGGCTTTCCACTGCTGGTAAAAGAGAAGCTCTGGCTTCTGTCTGCTCACCTCCAGAAGCTCTACCTTCACTGTGCAGTGCTGGACCACTAACCACAGCCTCTCTCACGTCTTCGTGTGTAGGTTGCTGTTCTGATGCTTCTCTGGCTTTGCCATCTATGTCAGCATTTAACAACTCCCGAGGGGTAGCTGTTTCTGCTTCTGGAGTTTGGGGTTGCTCCGTGACCTGCATCTCCAAGGACAGGTGCCGGAGATGACAATCCTTCACAGTCTTCTCATCAGATGAGGACCCAGCACTATCTTCTAGGCCATGATTTCGATGGGATCTTTTAGGTCTTCTTCCTTTGGATCCAGACTCCCTGTTTCCTGAAGTGCCTGATGGTTTCCTTCCATGTTTTCTTCCACGTGATGCTGACACTGGGTAGCCCTGATTCCCAGCTGTATCAGTGTTTGAAGGCTTAACCGTTGTCTTCTTAGCATGAATCCCAGTCTTCTTGCTTTGGCCCTGCCTTGAGGGACCTGTACCCAACAGAAACAAGGAAAAGATAAAACTGTGTGTTTTGGGTGTCCTAAAATAAGAATGTTCTGCTCTGTCCCAAGGAGTACCTGTTTGCTTTTGAATTCCTTAATATGAAGATGCAGCTATTCGGAAGATAAAGAGCCACTTGTTGGCTAGTACCCTTCTACAGTTGACATTTTTTAAATCAAAGGTATATACGAGATTAATGAACTGGTTCCATGGTTGGCTCATCTCTGTTTTATTGATAGTTCCACCTACACTACGTGTGCGACACATCAAAAGGCAATTTCGCTTATCCTTGAAGAAACTGACTAGGGCAGAGAAAGGGAAAATTTTACTGTGTAATTAATATTTATATTTTCTACTTAACGTTTCTCAAAAAGGCTTGAATTTTCACCCCATCTGCGCGTGTTGCTTTATTTTTTAGAAAGGTGTCAACGGAAGTTATTTGGAATGTAGGAGTATGACCCCCTTTTCTTCTCTTTTATATTAAATAAACTTATGTAACATTATATATACAAAGCAATTCTTGAAAAACCTTAAATATTGCATCAATCACAGGTTTCAGGTCAAATACAAGCCAGCAGTTTACAGGATGCTCCCCTCCCTCTCTAGTTTGATTGCCAGGTGGGAGGGACTTTCATCATCTCCTGCATCCCTAGCTCCATCTGATGGTTTCATATCCAACACACAGTGCTGGGCAAAGTTGGCTACATTTCAAACCACTCTTATCATATGGGAAACACAAGAATCTGGCCCCTTGGACACTGACTCAGTGCTCTCCTCTGGGTAAAAAGGACAACTATTAAAAACAAAGATAAAAAACATAAGAAGAAAGTAAAAGATTACTCACTCAATGTTGCTTTATTGTGTGTGTCATGGCTTGAACTGTGTTCCCCCAAAAGTGTATAGAGCCATTTGGCTGGGCCATGATCCCCAATATTTTATGATTGTCCTCCATTTTGTGATTTACCTGTGCTGCGTGTTAAAGAGGGTTAGGGTGGGACTGTAAATCCCTTATTAAAGTCACCTCCCTGCTCCACTGTAAAGGGAGCTTCTTACAGGGTGGCTTTTACCATCCTTTAGCCTTTTTATCTTACAAGAGAGCAAAGGAAAGAGAAGCAAGTAGAAAACTCAAAGCCTCATACCATCAAAAAACCTTCGGACCTGAGGTTTCTGTTCCAAGATACTCCCTGACCAAAGACTGATGCAATACAAGGACTTTCCTCCAGAGCTGACAAAGAGGGAAAGCATTCCCTTGGAGTGGACACCCTGAATTCAGACTTGTAGCCTCCTGGACTGTGTAAGAATAAGCTTTTTCTTTACTAGAGCTATCTGTTTTGTGGTATTTCTGTTAGAGAAGCACTACCTGAATAAAACAATGTGTATGTGTGCGTGTTTGTTTTGTTAGTTTTCATGGAAAAAATGTTTTTATAGATATCCTGTCTTTGAGCCACATGTAAAATCCTTTGTGACAGAAAACATGAAACTTAATCTGTGGAACTAGGCTTTTGTTTTAGCAAGTACACACTGCATGAAATTAGCTGTCCTTCAGTTGGAGCCAATATTCACACAAGCACCAAGGTGTATGCATACACACACATACACAGATTTTCATTCTGGAGGTATTTGTTATTTGAGGACTTGAAGTCTGCTAGCTGCCAAAAATGTGTCTCTGCAGCTGCCCAAGCTCTTTTGCCAGCAGATACAGGAACTGGTCTCAGTGTTATCAAAAGACATTTATTCTCTACTGGAAGAGAAAGGTGAATTTAAAAAGAGGATATGAGGCCAGCTCTATTATTTTTTCTTGGTTCTGTTGCTCAGGGAATCACTGAAGGGAAAATCACTGGCTTCTCAGAGAGATGAACTCACTCAGGAACTCACCATGTGCAGAAAACTCAGAGAAGATACAACAAACTTACAAGCAAAATACCTCTATGGTCAGAAGTTCATTTAGGTAAAATAAGAATCAGGTATCACTTTTCCCTAAGCCCTAGACAAATGGAAATTGCATTTCCCAGGCAGTTAATATGCAGGAACTTGGACCACCTAAGTATGCTTCTTAAATGGAAAGTTCTTTGAAGATCAAGAGCAGCAGGTTCCTCTTAATAGAGCTCCTGTCATACAGTACCATGTAAATGAGCTCATAATGCATGTTTCAGGATGAGGGTAAAGATGTACCAACCAGCCCTGTCCTTTCTCAGCATCTTTTGGTCAGTCTCTTTTGGTTGGGTTGTAGTTTTCTCTTCTTCAGAAGCCAGTGGAAGGCTTGGCTGCTCCTGCTTTGATTTTTTCTAAAACAGACAGAGACAGAGAGAGTTTGAATGAGACTGAAGTATTCTTTACACACTCTTTCATGGTTACCAAAACAAAAAATCAGGAAAAATGTTCTTGATATCCAAACGACTTGAATGGGAGCATAACAATACCATTAAAGACGGATGCCTTCAGATGATTTTTGAATGAATGAGATCTGATAGACCTGGGTACAAATCACTGCTCCCTCACCTGCTAGCTGTGTGACCTTGGGCAAGTTATGCTCTGTTTCTCACTTTCCATCTCTGAAGTAGGAATAAGGAAAAACTTCCTGTAGGACACGTATATCAAAGCCATTCCAGAAACAGAAGCAAGTGATAACAGCTTCTGAGTCATAAATGACCTGGACCCCTTTATATTCATCCATGAGTCAGGGAGAGTCATAGGGAAGCAGGAGATATTTAGGCCTTTTAAGAGGGTGCTGTCAAAGCCTCTTCTTAATTAGGTTATCAGAAGGAAGAAAGAAGAGTCGCAAAAAACTTTCTCTTACCCAACATCCCATTGCGATAATGTATCCAGGGGATAATGTATGGATAGGGATTGCTGCCTCTTGCCTGACACCAAACCAAGGAGACTCTCCTAGGGCCACCAGAGGATTTCATTTTACTTGGATCCACAATTAACACCCATAAAAGCTCCACTCAAGGAATCAAAGATACACTGCACTGGACCAATTTGCTGCAAAATAGCTCTTTAAAGGGTTAAAAATCAAAGATGTCACCTGGAAGATTAAGGTGCACCTGTCACAAGCCATGGTGTTTTCAGTCACCTTAGATGTATCTGAAAGCTAGACAGTGAATAAGGAAGACAAAAGAAGAATGCATGCCTTTGAATTATGATGTTGGCAAAGACTATTGAATATATCATGAGCTGCCAAAAGAAGACACAAATCTGTCTCAGAAGAAGTACAGACAGGATGCTCCTTAAAGCAAGGATGGTAAAATGAGATGGAGAAGGGGGGCGGATTCAAGATGGCGGACTAAGCACACATCTCCTTATATCCCTCTGGAAACCAAGACCTGAATTGGCAATCAAACAGAGCCTTCTGATCACCTAATCAGCCTCAGGACACGGCACAGAGCTGTTAATTGGGACTTCATACCACTCAGCGAAAAACCTCCTCTTTTTCGCTGACTCCTGCTCCTGGCTAGCCCCGGCTCTCACAGACGGCAGGTAAACCCACCAGTTTGACTTTTTTTTTTCCTCTGTCTCGACTGGCAGGTGGAGCTGGGTCTTGCCTGGCGGCTGGACTCAGACACACTGCTGGGGGTATAGGCAGGCGAAATTCCCATATTCTGAGAGCCAGGCTCTGGACACTGTTAATCTAGCCACTTAGAGCCTTTCGTTTTGTAGCTGCCTCAGTGGGGTTTGTGCGGAGCATCGCGGTCAGTGTGGGGGATGCCATGTTGGTACTGACATTTTAGTGGAACCTCGTTCTTAGCCTGGGAGACAGCGCCTGCAAACAGGACAGCGCTTCTCTGACAGAAAAGTAGTGATTTTGCACAGTGCTGCCTACGTTGGGGGCCCTGCAAGAGAAGCAGTGGCACCTTTAGCCCCTCTGTCTGGTGCCTGTGTGAAGGACACCATCTGGCATACGGTGGCCGCAGCTGGACCTAATTCTTAGCTTGGGAGCCAGAGCCTGCCCACAGGAGAGTGTTTTTCTATCAGAAAAGCAGTACTCTACGCAGTGTCATCTAAGGTTAGGCCCTGTCATCAGAGGCCAACAGGGCAGTAGCATTGCTGTATTCTGAACTAGTTTGTATCATCTGGGGTTGGATATAGTGGCACTTACTTTGTCAGATGACAAGAGGGACGTCTACACCTGAAAACCTAACTGACTTGTGAACTGCTCAGATACATTTTGCTTTACATTTGAAGACAGCCTAGAGAAACATTTCCAATCCATCCTCAGAGTACCTCTTCCAGCCTCTATATAATCACATGAGACCCAAAAAGCAACAGACAATTGTGGCATACAAGCAATCATTCATGGCTTCAGAAGGCTCCCAAACAAAGCAAACAAGGCGTTTTCCAGATGAAGAAACTTTTATGAAAGCATCAGGAAGTGAATACAAATTGATTATATACAGAGCCCTTCTAGACCTTATACAAAACGCAGCAGAACAAAATGAAAAATTAAGCAAGTTGTTTGATTTGATGGAACACCAGTACTCTGAAATCCAACAGATCAAGAACAAAATCAAAGACAAAGAAACTTCCATGCAAAGCCAAGAAAACAGAATGGAACAAATGGAAAAAAGAATTTCTGACTTGGAAGACAGAGCTACAGATGCCAGCATCTATGAGCAGAAATCAGAAAAAAGAAACAAGAAAAATGAAGAAACATTAAGAAGCATGCAGGACTCTATTAAGAGGAACAACCTTTGATTAATTGGAGTCCCTCAACAGGGTGAGACATCTGAGAACACAGAGAGAATTGTTGCTGAGCTGCTGAAAGAAACCTTCCCAGAAATCATGAAGGAAGAGAATATAGACATCTCAGATGCATGTCGTATGCCACGCAATATGGATCTCAAAAGAAAGACTCCAAAACATATTTTAATCAAGCTTAACAAAATGAAACACAAGCAGCAACTCTTAAAGGCAGCAAGATGCAAGGCAAAGCTAACATTCAGAGGGAAACCCTGTAGGTTCTCTTCAGATTTCTCAGCAGAAACCACGCTGGGACAGAGACAGTGGCATGACACATTCAAAGTCTTGAAGGAGAACTTCCAACCAAGAATTGTATATCCTGCAAAACTATCTTTCAAACACGAAAATGAAATTAAGACATTCCCAGATAAACAGAAACTCAGAAACTTTGTAAAACCCAAACCAAAACTACAAGGAATAGTGAAAGAAGTTCTTGGCTTTGGCTTAGAAGAACAAATCCACTAACTTTATATATTAGAACGACACACTACTCAATACTCTACTCATTTAGGGAAGGCCCCAAAGTAATTCACAGCTTTGATATGGAAAGAAGCAATCCAGTGATCATCATGAAAACTATGGAGTCATCACAATAAAAAGAGGGATGTACTACAGTTGTTATAGTCCTTCCAGATGGAGAGGAAGATGATAAGACTGGTAGTAATTAAAATTGGGTTTATAAGTAGTTTATTAAGGGGGCAGCCGTAAAGCACAACAAAGATGTATCATACCATTTCAAGAAATCTACCACACGAGTCTCAACAACTATAAAACCAGCTCTCAAAAAGGTGAAAAATCAACTCACAAAAAGAAGTGTCCCAGAACAGACTAATAAGAACAACAGAGAAAACATCAACATAAAAATAAACTTATCACAATGGCAGCAGTGAACACATACCTATCAATAATTACATTGAATGTGAATGGACTGAATGCTCCAGTAAAGAAACACCGAGTGTCATCTTGGATCAAAAGACATGACCCATCCATATGTTGTCTACAAGAAACTCACTTGAGACCTAAAGATAGGAATAAATTGAAAATTAAAGGATGGAAGAATATATATCAAGCTAACAATGAACAAAGAAGAGCAGGGATGGCAATTCTAATCTCAGACAAAATCAATTTTAATGTCAAATCCACCATCGTGGACAAAGATGTACACTGTCGCTGGAAGGTTCAGTACACCAGCAAGACGTAACTATATTACATATTTATGCACCTAATGTCAGAGCACTTAAATATGTCTAATAAACACTGACTACGCTCAAAAGAGAGTTAGATGACTCCACCATAATAGTGGGAGACTATAACACTCCACTCTCATTACTAGACAGATCATCTAGAAAAAAGCTCAGTAAAGATACAGAAGACCTCATTGACACAATTAACCAACTAAACTTCATTGATATATACAGAACTTTCCACCCATCAGCAGGCAACTACACCTTCAGTGGAACCCTCCTACACTGTTGGTGGGGTTGCAAAATGGTCCAGCCTCTTTGGAAGGCAATCTGGCACTTCCTTAAAAAAATGGATATCGATATACCATTTGACCCAGTAATTCCACTACTTGGAATATATCCTACAGAATGAAGGCCTTTCACACCAATGGACACATGCACCAGAATGTGTATCGCAGCACAGTCCATGATAGCAAAAAGATGGAATCAACCCAGATGCCCAACAACAGAAGAATGGATAGGTAAATTATGGTACATATACTCAATGGAGCACTACGCAATGATAAAGAATAACGATGATTCCAGGAAACATTTCCTAACGTGGTTTCAACTGGAAGACTTTATGTTGAGTGAAAGTAGTCAGTGACAAAAGGACAAATACTGTATGAGACCTCTACGATAAGATCTGAAAAACAGACTTGTATATAGAAGAAGACTCTTTGACAGCTGCAAGGGAGGGGAAGGACGGAGGGTGAGGGGGGAGGGTTTAGTTTAGATAGTTACTAGAAATCTAGTTGGGAGAAAGCGGTGATAGCACACATTAGAAACAAGAACAACATTAAATGGACTTCAGCATAACTTAAGAACTCCTTCCATCTTAACTCAATACTGCAAGGATAGAGTAGCTGGGGCGGGGGGCGGGGGACCATGCTCTTACGTGAATTCCAGGCCAATTGGCACAACTAGCGTTTTGCTAAGAGAGCTCTCTGCACCCCACATTTGTGAGTGGTGTCTGGGGTCTTACAAGCTGCCAAGCTACCATCCGAGGACACAGCAAATGGTCCCACCTCAGCAGGAATGGATGCTCACTGAAGACCAAAATGACATGTGGTAAAGACAACCGAGAAGACAGGGAGACCCACAAGAGTGAGTGCTTACATCGACTTGGGACCGGAAGAACCTGATGGTGCCCGGCCACCACCAGTGATAGCCACGATGGAGCTCACAGAGAGGAGTGTCACTGGCAACATACAAATAAAAAGCGGTGCATCATGAGATCTCCACTAAAAGACTTCAATTGATGGTCCAGCAGTTTTGGGGTTCCTCTGAGAGCATGGCCCCTGGCCCTGATGCTGCCCTTTCCCATAAATTATAAAAAAGATCCACTCTTTGGACACGAATGGATTGGACTTGGCAATGCAGAGTGACCATATATTGGAAGCACTTTATGGTTCTATACATCTATAGGATATCATCTTGCTGACCTCTGGCTGGAGGAAGGGGAGTGGATGGAGAGGAGGGGAAAGGAGACTGTTGGGAGGATGAGACATGTATGGAGCAGAGAGGAATAGTGTGCAGTCACCGGACAGGGAGAGCAGTGGAAGCTGCATATAGGTGGGCACGTAAATTTATACGTGAATGTACATTTTCACTCAGTCATGTTAAATAAAAATTAAAAGAAAAGAGATGGAGAAACAAATCACCAACTTTGGTTGGAAAGGGAAGAAACTCCACAACATAAAGAACTACTGAAGAAGAGGAACACAGCAGGAGGCCGCACACTACCCAATCTTAGAACCAATTACACTGCCACAAGTAATCAAAATACCCTGGTACTGGTACGAAAAGAGACATAGAGACCAATGAAACAGAGTTGAGATCCCAGAGATGCCACCATCCTCTTATCAATAGTAAATATTTGACAAAGGACGTAAGATTCTAAACTGGGGTAGAAACAGTCTCTTTAACAAATGGTGCTGGCAAAATCGGATACCCATCTCCAAAAAAATTCAAACAAGATCCACATCTCACAGCTTACACAAAAGCTAATTCAAATTGGATAAAAGACCTAAACATCAACCCCAGATGGTAAACATCATGCAATAAACAGTAGAGTCAACAATGGAAGTTCTAATACACAGCTTAGGCAGACTTCAAAATCTGACAGTAAACCACAATCAACAGAAGAGAAAATAGATAAATGGAAATTACTAAGAATCAAACACTTTTGCTCATCCAAAGACTTTATCAAAAGTATTAAAAGAACACCTACAGAATGGGAAAAATTAGCTGGCAACTACATGTTGGACCCATGTCTGATCTCCATAATCCACAAGGTACTGCAAAATACCAACAAAAAAAGGTAAATAACCCAATTAAGCGATGGGCAAAGGAGATCTGCAGACACTTCACCAAAGAGGACATCCAGGTAGCTAAAAGGCACATGAGGAAATGTTCACTATTATTAGCTATTTGAGAAATCCGAATCTAAACAACAATGAGATACCATCTCACCATAACAAGGTTGGCTATGACCCAAAAAACACAAAACAAGAAATGCTGAAGGGGCTGTGGAGAGATTGGAACTCTCCTAAAATGCTGGTGGTATTGCAAAATGGTATAACCTCTTTGGAAAGCCATCTGTTGCTTCCTTAAAAAGCTGGAAATAGATATACCATTTGATCCAGTAATCCCACTGTTCAGAAGATATCCTACAGAATCAAAGGCACTCAGCTGAACAGATACATTCACACAAATGTTTATTGCAGCATAGTCTACATTCACAAAAAGATGGAATCACCCCCAATGCCCAACAACAGATGAATGGATAAACAAATTATGGTACATATACTCAATGAAACACTATGCAATGATCAAGAACAACAATAATTTTAGGAAACATCTTATAATCTGGTTTCAACTGGAAGTCATTATGCTGAGTGAAACTAGCCAGCAGCAAAAGGAGAAATATTGTATGAGGCTCCTACTACAAGCACTTAAAAATAGGTTTATGGGGAGGCAGAGTCATGATGGCAGACTAAGCACACGTCTCCTCATATCCCTCTGGAAACCAAGACCTGAACTGATAATCAAATGGAGCCTTCTGGTCACCTAATCAGCTCCAGGACACGGCACAGAGCTGTTAATTGGGACTTCATAACACTCAGTGAAAAACCTCCTCTCTTTCGCTGACTCCCGCTCTTGGCTAGTCCTGGCTCTCACGGACTGAAGGCTAACGCAACATTTTGACTTTTTTTTCCCTCTGTCTTGGCTGGCAGGTGGAGCAGGGTCTTGCCTAGTGGCTAGACTCAGACACGCTGCTGGGGGACAAGCATGCGAAATTCCCATATTTTGAGAGCCAGGCTTGGACTCTGTTAATCTAGCCACTTTCAGCCTGTCGTTTTATATCTGCCTCAGCGGCGTTTGTACAGAGCTTCACAGTCAGTGTCTGGGACACCATGTTGGATACGGAGATTCTAGTGGGACCTCACTCTTAGCCTGGGAGCCAGCGCCTCCAAACAGGACAGTGCTTCTCTGACAGAAAAGCAGTAATTTACCTAGTGCCACCTGCTTTGGGGGTCCTACAACAGAATCAGAGGAATCACTACCTCTTGGCACCTTTAGCCCTTCTGTCTGTTGCCTGTGGCGGGAATGCCATCTTGGATACGGTGGCCGCAGCTGGACCTAATTCTTAGCTTGGGAGCCAGAGCCTGCCCACAGGAGAGTGCTTTTCTGTCAGAAAAGCAGTACTCTACGCAGTGTCATCTAAGGTTAGGCCCTGTCATTAGAGGCCAACAGGGCAGTAGCATTGCTGTATTCTGAACTAGTTTGTATCATCTGCGGTTGGATACAGTGGTGCTTATTTTGCCACTTGAGAAGAGGGACCTCTACACCTGAAAACCTAACTGACTTATGAAGTGGTCAGATATCTTTTGCTTTACATTTTAAGAGCCTAGAGAAACATCTGTAGCCCATCCTTACAGTACCTCTTCCAGCCTCTACATACTCACATGGGTCCCAAAAAGCAATAGACACTTGTGGCACACAAGCAATCATTCCTGGCTTCAGAAGTTTCCCAAACAAAGCAACCAAGGAGTTTTCCAGATGAAGAAACTTTCATGAAAGCATCAGGAAGTGAATACAAATTGATTATATACAGAGCCCTTCTAGACCTTATACAAAATGCAGCAGAACAAAATGAAAAATGAAGCAAGCTGTTTGATCTGATGGAACACCAGTACTCTGAAATCCAACAGATCAAGAACAAAATCAAAGACATAGAAATTTCCATGCAAAGCCAAGAAAACAGAATGGAACAAATAGAACAAAGAATTTCTGACTTGGAAGACAGAACTACTGAGGCCAGCATCTATGAGCAGAAATCAGAAAAAAGAAACAAGAAAAATGAAGAAACATTAAGAAGCATGTGGGACTCTATTAAGAGGAACAACCTTCAATTAATTGGAATCTCTGAACAGGGTGAGACATCTGAGAACACAGAGAGTATCGTTGCTGAGCTGCTGAAAGAAAACTTCCCAGAAATCATGAAGGAAGAGAATATAGACATCTCAGATGCATATCATACACCAACCAATATAGATCTCAAAAGAAAGATTCCCAGACATATTATAATCAAGCTCAACAAAATGAAACATAAGCAGCAACTATTAAAGGCAGCAAGACTCAAAGCAAAGCTAACATTCAGAGGGAAACCCTGTAAGCTCTCTTCAGATTTCTCAGCAGAAACCACGCTGGCACGGAGACAGTGCCATGACACATTCAAAGCCTTGAAGGAGAAGAACTTCCAACCAAGAATTATATATCCTGCAAAACTATCTTTCAAATACGAAAACGAAATTAAGACATTCCCAGATAAACAGAAACTGAGAGACTTTGTAAAAACCAAACCCAAACTACAAGAAATATTGAAAGAAGTTCTTGGCTCTGGCTTAGAAGAACAAAACCACTAACTTTATATTTTAGAACAACTTTACTACTCAAAACTCTGCTCAGTTAGGGAAGGCTCCAAAGCCAATCACAGCTTTGATAAAGAAAGAAGCAATCCAGTGATCATCATGAAAACTATGGTTTCATCATATTAAAAAGAGGGATGTACTACAGTTGTTATAGCCCTTCCAGATGGAGAGGAAGATGACAAGACTGGTAGTAATTAAAATTGGGTTTATATATAGTTTATTAAGGGGGATCATAGGGGCAGCTGTAAAGCACAAGAAAGATCTATCATATCATTTCAAGAAATGTAACACAGGAGTCTTAACAACAACAAAACCAGCTCTGAAAAAGGTGAAAAATCAACTCACAAAAAAGAACGTCCCAGAACAGACTAATAAGAACAACAGAGAAAACATCAACATAAAAATAAACACATCACAATGGCAGCACTCAACAGATACCTATCAATAATTACATTGAATGTGAATGGACTGAATGCTCCAGTAAAGAGACAGCGAGTGACATCTTGGATCAAAAGACATGACCCATCCATATGTTGTCTACAAGAAACTCACTTGAGACCTAAAGATAGGAACAAACTGAAAATTAAAGGATGGAAGAATACGTATCAAGCTAACAATGAACAAAGAAGAGCAGGGGTGGCAATTCTAATCTCAGACAAAATCAATTTTAATGTCAAATCCACCATCGTGGACAAAGATGGACACTATTTATTGCTGGAAGGTTCAGTACACAAGCAAGACTTAACTATATTAAATATTTATGCACCTAATATCAGAGCGCCTAAATACATCGAAGAAACACTGACTACACTCAAAAAAGAGTTAGATGACTCCACCATAATAGTCGGAGACTTCAACACTCTACTCTCAATACTAGACAGATCATCTAGAAAAAAACTCAGTAAAGATACAGAAGACCTCATTGCCATAATTAACCAACTGAATCTCATTGATATATACAGAACTTTCCACCCATCAGCAGACAACTACACCTTCCTCTCCAGTGCAAATGGAACATTGTCCAGAACTGACCATGTGATAGGCCATAATGCAATTCGTAACAAAATCTATACCACTGAATTACTGCAAAGCATCTTCTCAGATCATAAAGCCATAAAGTTGAAATCAATAGCAGAAGAAACATAGACAGAAAGTGGAACTCTTGGAAACTGAACAACATCTTGTTCAAAATAACATGGCTTATAGAGGAAATCAAGGATGAATTAAAGAAATTCATGTATTTCAATGAGAACAAAAACACTTCCTACCAGAACCCATGGGATACAGCCAAAGCAGTGCTCAGAGGTCTGTTTATCTCCATAAATGCACACATCTGGAAGGAAGAAAGAAACCAAATCAAGGAACTAACCCTACAGCTTGAATAAGTAGAAAGAGAACAACTGAGGAACCCCTCAGACACCAGAAGAAACCAGATCATAAAGATTAGAGCAGAGCTAAATGAATTAGAGAATAGAAAAACAATTGAAAAAATTGAAAAGACCAAAAGCTGTTTTTTTGAGAAGATCAACAAAATTGACAAACCACTGGATAAACTTACTAAAGAAAAGCAGGAAAGGAAACAAATAACCCAAATTAGAAATGAGAGGGGGGTTGTCACCACAGATGCAACAGAAATCAAAAATATCACAACAGAATACTATGAAAGACTGTACTCTAACAAATTGGAAAACCTAGGGGAAATGGACCAATTCTTTGACTCATACCATCTCCCTAAATTATGACAACGTGAAGCAGAACAACTTAATAAATCCATTACAAAGGAAGAGATTGAAAAGGTCATCAAAACACTGCCAACCCAAAAAAGTCCGGGTCCAGATGGCTTCACTGCAGAATTCTACCGAGCATTCAGAGAAGAGTTATCTCCAATACTACTGAAACTATTTTATAGTATAGAAAGGGATGGAGTACTCCCAAACTCATTCTCTGAACCCAGAATAACCCTGATACCTAAGCCAGGGAAAGACCCAACAAAGACAGAGAACTACAGACCGACATCACTCATGAATCTAGATGCAAAAATCTTCAACAAAATTCTTGCCAATAGAATACAACAACATATCATGAAAATAATACATCATGACCAAGTGGGATACATACCAGGGATGCAAGGCTGGTTCAACATCAGGAAAACAATTAATGTGATTAACCACATAAATAACACAAAAGACAAGAGTCACCTGATTTTGTCCACTGATGCAGAAAAGGCATTTGATAAAGTCCAACACCCATTCATGCTAAAAACTCTTAGCAAAATGGGCATAGATGGCAAATTCCTCAATATAATAAGGGCCATTCACACAACGCCAATTGCCCACGTCATCCTGAAAGGAGAGAGACTGAAAGACTTTCCCTTGAGATCAGGAACCAGACAAGGATGCCCACTCTCACCTCTTCTATTCAACATTGTGCTAGAAGTTTTAGCAAGAGAAATTAGACAAGACGAACAAATAAAGGGCATCTGCATTGGCAAAGAGGAAGTTAAAATCTCCCTGTTTGCAGATGATATGATTGTATATGCAGAGAATCCCAAGGAATCTATAAGTAAACTACTCAAACTGATAGAAGAGTTCAGCAAAGTCTCAGGATACAAGATAAACGTAAGTAAATCAGTAGGATTCCTTTATACCAACAACGAGACTGTTAAGGAAGAAATTATCAAATCAATACCATTTACGATAGCCCCTAAGAAGATAAAGTACCAAGGAATTAACCTAACCAGAGAAATAACAGACCTTTACAAAGAGAACTACAAGCCCTTACTACAAGAAACTAAGAAAGACTTACATAAATGGAAAAACCTACCCTGCTCCTGGATAGGAAGACTTAACATTGTGAAAATGTCTATTTTACCCAAAGCAATCTATTTATATAATGCAATCCCAATACAAGTTGCAGTGACATTTTTTAATGAGATGGAGAAACAAATCACCAATTTTGTCTGGAAAGGGAAGAAGCCTCAGTTAAGCAAGGCACTACTAAAGAAGAAGAACACACTGGGAGGCCTCTCATTACCTGATTTTAGAACATATTACACTGCCACAGTGGTCAAAACAGCCTGGTACTGGTATAAGAACAGACAAATCGATCAGTGGAACAGAACTGAGACCCCAGAAATGACACCATCTGCCTATGAACAATTGATATTCGACAAAAGCCCTAAGACATTAAACTGGGGTAAAAACAGTATCTTCAACAAATGGTGCTAGCAAAACTGGATATCCATCTGCAAGAAAATGAAACAAGATCCATATCTTACACCTTATACAAATACCCACTCCAACTCGATAAAAGACCTAAACATCAAACCTAAAACGATAAAGCTCATCCAAGAAAAAGTAGGAACAACAATGGAAGTTTCAATACACAGCATGGACAGACTCCAAAATCTGTCAAACAAACCACAATCATCAGAAGAGAAAATAGATACATGGGATCTTAAGAATTAAACACTTTTGGTCATATGAAGACTTTATTAATAGAATTAAAAGAACACCAACAGAATGGGAAAAAAATATTTGGCAACTCTATGTCAGACCAATGCCTGATTTCCATAATCTATAAGATACTACAAAATATCAACAAGAAGAAGATAAACCATCCAATTAAGCGATGGGCAAAGGAGATGGACAGACATTTCACTAAAGAAGAGATCCAGCCAGCCAAAAAACACATGCAGACATGTTCACGATCTCTAGTTATTAAAGAAATTCAAATCAAGATGACAATGAGATACCATCTCACCCAACAAGATTGGCCATGATCCAAAAAACATAAAACAACAAATGCTGGAGAGGCTGTGGAGAAAGTAGAAGCCTTCTACACTGTTGGTGAGGTTGCAAAATAGTCCAGCCTCTTCGGAAAGCAATCTGGCGCTTCCTTAAAAAAATGGATATCGATATACCATTTGACCCAGTAATTCCACTACTTGGAATATATCCTACAGAATCAAGGCCTTTCACACCAACTGACACATGCACCAGAATGTTTATCGCAGCACAGTCTACAATAGCAAAAAGATGGAATCAACCGAGATGCCTGACAACAGAAGAATGGATAGGTAAACTATGGTATATATACTCAATGGAGCACTACGCAATAATAAAGAACAACGATGACTTCAGGAAACATCTCATGACCTGGTTTCAACTAGAAGACATTATGTTGAGTGAAAGTAGTCAGCGACAAAAGGACAAATATTGTATGAAACCTCAACGATAAGATATTAAAAACAGACTTGTGTATAGAAGACTCTTTGACAGCTGCAAGGGAGGGGAGGGAGGGAGGAGGGAGGGTTTAGATTAGATAGTTGCTAGGTATCTGGTTGGGTGAAATCGGTGATAGCATACATTACAAACAAGAACAATATTAAGTGGACTTAAACATAACATGAGTACTCCTTCCATCTTAACCCAATATTACAAGGATAGAGTAACTGGGGTAGGGGGTGGGGGACCATGCTCTTAGGTGAAAGCGTGGCCAATTGACACAACTAGCATTTTGCTAAGAGGGCTCTCTGCACCCCATGTTGGTGAGTGGCGTCTGGGGTCTTCAAAGCTGCCAAGCTGCCATCGAGGACACAGCAAATGGTCCCAACTCAGCAGGAACAGATGCTCACCGAAAAAATGACATGGGGGAAAGACAACCCAGAAGACAAAGAGACCCACATTAGTGGGTGCCTACATCGTCTTGGGACCGGAAGAACCGGATGGTGCCCGGCCACCACCAGTGATAGCCGCGATGGAGCTCACTAGGTTGAGTCTCACTGGCAACACAAGAATAAAAAGGGGTGCACCCTGAGATCCCCACTAAAAGACCTCAATTGATGGTCCAGTGATTTCAGGGTTTCCATTAGAGCATGGCTCCTTGCCCTGATGTTGCCCTTGACCATAAATCATAACGAAGGTCCACGCTTTGGACAGGAATGGATTGGACTTGGCGATGCAGTGACCATATATTGGATGTACTTTATGGTTCTATACATCTATAAGATGTCATCCTGCTGACCTCTGGCTGGAAGAAGGACAGTGGCTGGAGAGGAGGGGAAAGGAGGCTGTTGGGAGGATGAGACATGTATGGAGCAGAGAGGAATAGTGTGCTGTCACCGGGCAGGGAGAACAGTGGAAGCTGCACATAGGTGGGTATGTAAATTTACACGGGAATGTACATTTTCACTCAGTTATATTAAATAAAAAATAAAAAAATAGGTTTATGTACAGAAGAAAAGACTCTTTGATGGCTACAAGGGTAGAGAGGAAGGGAGAGGGCTGCTCATAGATAAGCTGGTTGATAGAAATTTTGTTGGGCAAAAGTAGTGACAGCACACAGAAGATCAACTTCACTGGATCAACTTAACTGGACTTCAACATGCTCACCGAACTCTTCTGATCTTAACGCAGTATTGCAGGGATAGAGCAGCAGTGGTGGGGGTATGGGAATGCTGCTCTTAGGGGACATCGAGGCCAACTGGCATAACCAGCCTATTGCTAATAGAGTCTTCTGCACCCCATATTGATGAGTGCTGTCTGGGGTCTTTAAAGCTAGCAGCTGCCATCTGAGGTCCACTGAATAGTCCCAATTTGTCTGGAATAGATGATCACCAAGAACAACAAAGGTGAGGAAAAAGGATCCCAGGAAACAGAAGGACTCATTTGAATGAGTGATTTATAAACATGTGAAGAACCAGATGGTACCCAGCCACCACCAAAGACAGCTCTGATGGGGCATACAGTGTTGTGTCCCAGTGGCAACATGAGAAAAAGAGGGATGTACCTCAAGAACCCTACTAGAAGACTGCAACTGATGGTCTGGTGGCCTGAGGGTTCCCCTTGGAGCATAACCACTAGACCTGCTGCTAGCCCTGACCTGAAAACATTACTGAGGTCAACTTGCCAGACAGGAATGGACTGGACTTGGGGACATAATGTGACCATATGGTGTGTGTGCTTTATGGTTCTATGCATCTATATGATGTTGTCCTACTGGCCTCTTACTAGAAGAGAAAGGAGAGGGAGGAGTGGAGGGGACAGGAGATTGTTAAGGGGATAGGACATACACAGAACAAAAAAGAGGAGTGTCCTTGCCACTGGCAAGGAATGCAGAAGGAGCTACAGATCCGTGGGCATGCAAATTTAATTTGGATTGTACACTTTCACTTAATCGAAATAAAAATAAAGACTACTTTTGGACATGTTATTAGAAGGGACTACCCTGGCCCCTAGGGTCGTCATGAGTCGGATCCGACTCGACAGCACTTGGCTTGGCTACTCTCTGTAGAAGGACATCATGCTGAAAAAAGTATAACATTAACAAAAAAGATGAAGACCCTCAATGTGATAGATACACACAGTGGTTGTGACAGTAGATTCAACTATAAAGATTGTGAAGATTGCAATAATGGTGCAGGGCCTGTGTTTCATTCGGTTGTACAAATGGTTGCTTGAGTTGGAACCAACTCAAAGTCACCTAATGATAATTGCTTTCTAAAGCTAACCTGACCTGTCTAAGTTAAGGCAATGAGGTAGGTGAAAAGAACACTGGACTGGAAGTCAGGAGACTAGGTTCTGGAGCTCATGCTGATATTACCTCAATGTTTCCCTTGAGGCAATTACTGCAACGATTCATGTTTTAATAGCCTTCCCTGTAAAATGCTTGTGCTACACAATCTTGTCGCTTTTCCATCTCTGACTTACAGCCCGTAATTTATAACCCAGAATCATGAGAGGATTATGTGTTCCAACAGGGTGAATTTTCCAGCTCTCTGACACACTGTTTTTACCCATTGTTGTGTGCCTTCGAATCAAATCGCTCCAGAAGGTTTTCTTTATAGAAGCAGATCACCAGGTCTTTCTCTTGCAGAGCACTTAGAGGAATTTGAAAATTCAACCTTTAGGTTAGCATCCAAGTGCTAAATTATTGCACAACCAAGGCTCTTTTTCTTAATCATCAGGTACTTTTAATTGTTAGCTTGTCATGAATATCTCTCCCAATGGCATTACTTCCCTATCCTCTTAAACAGAAATCAGGAATATAATTTAGCTTTTCTTGATGACTAGGACAAACAGTAAACATAATCTATTACACTGAACAGTGTAGTCTTAAAGAAGCTGCTGAGCTGGGTAAGTTTCTTGGTGTCTATCAGATGGCCCTAGATTATTTCTGTCATCTCTATTATCAGCTGTCACTTCTCTTTACAATTAGACCTGAGTTTGATCTGTTACCATACTGTTAATATAATCAGTTTGATCTGTTTGATCTGAGTTTGATCTGTTACCATACTGTTAATATAATCAGTTATCCTAAGTGTAGCTATGCCTTCTAAAAAGTTGTGTAAAAGGACTTTATGACATTTGCTTGATACTGAGAGAATTTTCTATTTTAGGGGATGACATACACAGCAAAACATCATCAATCCAACAGTTTCTAGATGTATAATTCACTGACATGGGTTACATTCTTTAAGTTTTGCCACCTTTCTTGACATTCAATTATAAACAGTTCCACCCTTATCAACATAAACTCACTGCTCCCTAAGCTTCTCATTTAACCTTCTTTGTTGCTACTATTGATCTGATTTCATATAGATAACTCTTTAAAAGAACACGATGATCTTTTGAAGGGTTAGTAGCTGAATTGTGAATGTTTGGAGTTACTGGAAGCCTCACCTGCAAATCAGTGGAAGTGTTGCCATTAGTGACTCATGAATTTCATCTAGTTAACGGCTTAAACGATCCTGATCTGGGCCAGGAATGAAGAGTCTCTACATTGTGCTGAGTAAACTCCCAGATGCCAATCCAATAAGCAGTTTCTGCAGGTTTAGTCACTTTGGTGTCTTTCTTCAATCACTTTTAGGCAAGTCCCAAATAGATACAAGCACATTACCCTTCTGGGAGTGTCAAGCCCAGGTCAGTGCCCTCAATTTTATGACCCCTACCTAGAGTATAGGAATCCTGGTGGCAGTTGAACGCACCCAACACCGGGAACAAAGACCTGGCTATCTGCCCAAGTACAGATTCTAGCCTAGAAAACCCTACGGGGACAGTTCTACTCTGTCATGGGGCATTGCTATAAGTTGAAGTTAACACCACGGAACGTAACAACGACACCTAGGGTATGACTCCCCTAAATCATACAATTTCCCTGGAGCAAATAGAAAATGTTGGAAATCATTTTTCATTATAAAAATAATTTGTAGAAGAATTTATTCCTGGGCTCCTGAAGGACTTACAGTCTCTTGAATTTTCCTCCTGAGCTTTTGTTTCCGGGGGGTTAAATCCATCTTGTGTTGAGCAGGCGAAGAATCCAAGCAGCCCTGGGTGGTGGCTGAGGTGCTGAAATCAAGGGACAACTGTGTGCTACTGGAAGAGGCAAGTGAGGTCGAGGAGGATGAGTGAGTGAGTCCAGATGATACCTCAGAGGAGCTCTGGAGAGAGAGAAAAGAAATGAATCACCAACAGGGGAATAGAAAAAGCTTTTGATAAAATCCAGCACTCTTCCATGATTAAAAAACAAACAAACAAACACTGAAAGATTGAGGAATACAAATATTGTGGATTGAATCATGTCCCCCCAAGCATGTGTTATAAACCCTAATCTCTATGCCTGTGTTTATAAGCCCATCTGGGAAGGGGTTATCTTTTTATATTAATGACACAGAATTATTGTAGGGTATGTTTTGAGTCAATTGCTTTTGAGATATAAAAAAGTTTAAATAAGCAAGTGTCGAAGCAGAGATGAGGACAGATAGATGGCATGCCACATGAAGATCACCAAGGAACAAAGATCTTACCACACAGATGACAGAGAGAGAAAGCCTTCCCCTAGAGCCAGTGCCCTGAATTTGCACTTCTAGCCCCTTAAGCCATGAGGAAATAATTTTTTGTTTGTTAAAGCCATCCATGTGTGGTATTTCTGTTACAGCAGCACTAGATAATTAAGACAATAAGGGAATTTCTCAACAAGATAGAGGACATAGATGAAAAACTCACACTTGGCATCTAAGTCAGTGGAGAAGGATTTTCTCTCTAAGATCTAGAACTAGACAAACATCCTGCTTCACCACTGCTATTCAACATTTTACTGGATGTTTTAGCCAGAACAATAGGTAAGAAGAAGAAATAGAAGCTATCCAAATCAGAAAGAAAAAACTTAAAGTATCTCTATTCACAGATGACATAATCTAATATACAGAAAGTCCTAAGGAATCCACAAAAATATTAGGTCTAATAAACAAATTCAGCAATGTTTGCAGCATATGAGATCAATATACGAAGACTAAATGTATTTCTGCACACTAGCATTGAACCACCCAAAAATAAAATCAAGAAAATAATTTTTTTTACAATAAAGTCCAAAAGAATAAAATATGTATGCACAAATTTATTCAAGGAGATGTCAGATTTATACACTGAAAATTATAAAACATTGTTGAAGGAATCTTAAAGAGACTTAAATAAACAAAAAGACCCACCCTATGTTAATGCACTGGAAAACTTAATATGGTTAAGATGGCAATACTAGCCAAAGGGATTTACAGATAAAATACAGTTCTTATCAAAACCTCAACAGTCTTTGCTGCAGATCCTAAAATTATATGGAATATAACCAAAACAGTCAAAAAATTTTGGAAAATCCACACTTCTCAATTTAAAATCTTACCACCAAGCAACAATAACAAAAACAGTGTAATATTGGCATAACCAAACCAAAATCCTTTCCATCGAGTTGATTCTGACACATAGCAGTGAAATAGGAAAGAATAGAACTGCCCCATAGAGTTTCAAAGGTGTGCTTGTTAGATTCTAACTGCTCTTCTTTTGGTTAGCAACTGTAGCACTTAACAACTGCAACACCAGGGTTTCTGTGTTACTGGCATAAGGATACCTACATAGATCAATGGAATACTATTGGAAATCCAGAAATAAACCCATACACCTATGGTCAATTGATTTTCTATAAGGGTGCCAAGACATTCAATGGGGAAAGAATAGGTTCTTCACCAAATGGAGCTAAGACAACTGGATATCTACATGAAAAAGAAAAAGTTGGACCCTTAAATACACCATCCACTGCTACTTAGTCTATTTCAACTCATAGCAACCATGTAGAACCACTACGCAGAGTTTCCAAAGAGCTCCTGGTGGATTTCAACTGCTGACCTTTTGTTAGCAGCTGTAGCACTAACTCACACCGTAGAAAATATTTATTGCATGTTAGTCTAAAACCTAAACGTAAGAACTAAAAGTATAAAACTGTTAGAAGAAAAATAGGAGTAAATCTTCACAACCTTGGATTTAGCAGTGGATCCCTGCACAAGCAATTGCAACTAAAAACATTGCCCATTCCAGTCACGGTATTTTGACTCACAATAACCCCGTATGTGTTGGAGTGGAATTATGTGCCATAGAGTTGCCAATGGCTGATTTCTCAGAGGTAGGTTGCCAGGCCTTTCATCCAAGGTGCTTTTGTGTAAGCTTAGACCTCCAGCCTTTCAGTTAGTAGGAAAAAAATTGAACTCTTTGCACTACCCAAGGACTGCAGCAAGGCTGTATAAAATAAACTCATTTCCATGGAGTCAAGTCTGACTGATGGTGAACCTATAGGACAGAGTAAAACTCTTCCTTCTGGCATTTCCAAGGAGCATCTGGTGGATTTGAACTCCTGACCTTTTGGTTAGCAGCTGTAGCACTTAACCACTATGCCCCTAGAGTTTCCACACTGTTATACAAGCCGTTGTAAACACTTTGGTTGCTGGCCATTACTGCTAATGGTTACTACTTGGGATCTGTATCCAGACTGCCTTTGAAAGTCTGGCTCCATCCATAATGGGTGTACCAGCAATCCCCTATGCTTCAGTTACTCAGCTATAATTTGGGATAACTCTAGAACCTATCTTAAGAGGTCGTTGTAAGGATTCAATAGGTAAATATGTCTAAAGCATGTAGACTATTGCTAACACATGTTACACACTAAAAAAAAAACAAAAAACAAAAAACAAAAACCTGCCATCAAGTCAAATCCAGCTCATAGTGACCCTATAGGTATAAGCACAACTCTCCCAAAGAGTTTCCAAGGAGCACCTAGTGGATTGGAACTGCTGACCTTTTGGATAACAGTCGTAGCACTTAACTACTACAGTGCCACCAGAGTTTCCTACTACCAAAACAATCCATACCCACTGCCAATGAGTTGATTCTGTCTCATAGCAACCTTATAGGACAGAGTAGAACTGCCCCACAGAGTTTCCAAAAAGCAACTGTTGGATTTGAACTGCCAGCCTTTTGGTTAGCAGCTGTAACACTAACTACTACACAAACAGGGTTTCTGTGAAATGTCCAGAATAGGTAAATCTATGGAGACCAAAAGCAGATGAGGTGTTTCCAAAGTCTTGGGAGAAAAAGAAATATGAAGTAACTACCTAGTAGGTTCAGGGTTTCCATTTAAGAGAGTTGAAAAGTTCTGAAGCTAGGTAATAGTAATAATGGCACAGCACTGTGAAAGTGCTTAATGACACTGAGCTGTACAATTTCAAATAATTGAAATGGTCAATTTGGGGGTGGGGCCAAAATGGAGAAGTAGACAGATACATCCTGTGACCCCTCCAGCAACAAACACCAAAAAGAACAAATGAATCTAATACATATTACACCCTAAAAGCCCTCTATATCAAAGGGAAAATAGAGAAATTGGGCTGAACAATGAGAAAGGGAGAGTAGCACCAGAAGTGTACAGGATCCCATAGATCTCACCTGTCAAAAAAACAGATGCAGCCACTGTGGTCATCCAGTGGTGGCAGTTTGTGGGAGTCCTCCTCAGTGGGACAATTTGCCTAGAGGTATCCACTCATACCTCCAGAACCAGGGGGAAAAAGCACAGGATCATCAAAAACTAAGTCTTTGCATGTACAAATCTAAATCTGTCCTTTGACATAGACTTCTCTCCCTTCTCCCAGTGATTCCTGCTCCCTTCTGTATACTATGGCCAGCCCTGGAGTCTGATACTATTAACTGGGCTGGAAGTAGGACTCCTTAAGCCTGCTCAGAGCCAATCACTGGGATGCGGAGGGGGAACATTTTTAACAAATGGGGGAAAGTGGAAGAAAAAAATTGTGCTGGCTCCCCTAAGCCAGAAAATCAGGTAAGAAACTGTTCCTTCACCTGATTCAGACATAAGGGGATACACCATCCTCACAGACACTCAGGGATGGCTATTAGTCCCTTGCCTTTCTCAGTGGCTGCAGCCAGACACTGATGCCTATACCAGTCACTCCTGCTCATCTAGGACAGTAGCTGAGAACCTGCACCACACATTTGGTGACTGATTAGCTAGACACTTGAGCTGAATCCATATAAGGAAAGTAAATGGACACTTGGGATCCCATGTCTAGTAATAGCTCTAACCACCTGGTGACAGGACACTAGAACTTCAAAGACAATAACCAAACTATCACATACAGCCAGCCTATATGGGCATTTCAAAACAGGAAACTAGAACACAGTAGGTAAATATAAAATAAATGAATACAATTTACAGATGACTCATAGACAGCAGTCAAGTTCCAATCATTTAAAGAGGCAGATCACTATTCCTTCAGAAAGCTTCCAAAACAAAGAATCAAATTTTCCAGAGTAAGAGAACTTCCTGGAATTATCAGAGGTAAAATACTTAGAACTCTTCAAGAGATGAAGAAGGATACAAGGGAAAATGCAGCCGAGCATAGTGACAATTTAAATAACCTACAAGAAAGCATACAGCAGCAAGAACTAGAAATTAAGAAAATTAATAATGCAATTACAGAATCAGACAACAGAAAGTCAAAAAAGAACTGAGGCAATTGATGGCCAAATTAGTGAGACTGAAGATAAAACACATGATGATAACATATTTGAGGAAAAATCAGAAAAAATATTTAAAAAATAAACACTAAGTATTATATGGAACTCTATGAAAAGGCATATGCTGTGAGTGATTAGAGTACCTGAATTGGGGCTGGGAGGTGGTAACAGAAAACACAGACAGAATTGTCAAAGATTTGCTGACAGAAAACTTCCCTGATATCCTCAAAGATAAGAAAATATCTATCCTAGATGCTCATTGAACTCCACACAAGGGACATCACAAAAGAAAGACACCACGACACATTATAATCAAACCTGTGACAACTGAAGATAAGAAGACACTTTTAAAAGTGGCTAGGGATAAATAAAATATAACCTACAAAGGAGAATCAATACAACTGGCTTGCAATACTCAACAGAAACCATGCAAGCAAAAAGGTAATGGGATGACATATATGAAGCCTTGAAGGAAAATAATTGGTAACCAAAAATTATACATCCAGAAAAACAGTCTGTCAAATATGATGATAAAATTAGCACCTTTTCTGATAAACAGAAATTTAGAGAACTTGCAAAAACAAAGTAAAATTACAAGAAATATTAAAGGCAGTCCTTTGGATAGAAAACCAATAGGACTAGCTAACAACCCAAGACAGGCACACAGAACAATTAGATATTAACCCAAATAGGGGAATCACAAAAGTAATCATAGGCAAAACACTTAAAATGTGGCAACAGAGATGTCTTCATGCAAACATTATAACAAAAAGAGGGATTCAAAAGAAAATGTACTCATAGATCTTTCATACAGAGAAGACAAGGTAATATAAAGAAGTAAAGACTGGCTTAAATTTAGAGAAACAGGGGCACATATTAAGGTAAAATGAATGAAACTATCATTCCTGTCCATCAAAATAAAAAACACGAAAAGAACAAAATCTCAGCAAACACAAAACCACCAAAATTGAAAAAGATGAAAAGAAAAATGACTAAGCACAGAAAATTAAATGGAAGAAAGGAATGGTCTACAACACACACACACAAAGAAGACATCAAAATGACAGCTCTAAGCTCATAACTATTAATATTTATGCTGAATGTAAATGGACTAAACACATCAATAAAGAGATCGAGAGTGGCAGACTGAATTAAAAGAAAACACAACTCATCTATATTCAGGAGATACACCATAGACTCAAAGACATGAACAAACAACAACTCAAAGTATGAAAAAAATACATTAAGCTAACAACATTAAAAAAAGAGCAGGAATGGCAATATTAATCTCTGATAAAACAGACTTTAAAGTAAAAGGTGCCGTGTTAGATAAGGAAGGAAATTATATAATGATTAAAGCATCAATACTCCAGGAGGACCTAACTATATTAAATATATATGCATCCAATGACAGGGCTCCAAAATACATAAAACAAACATTAACTGCATTGGAAACAGAAACAGAAAGCTCCATGATAATACTAGGAGAATTAAACACACCGCTCTCAGTGAAGAACAGAACATCTAGACAAAAGTTCAGTAAAGAAGTGGAAGATCTAAATGACACAAACAGCTTGACCTCATAGATGTATACAAATCACTCTATCCAACAGCAGTCAATTATATTTTCTTTTCCAAGCCACAAGGAACATTCTCCAGGATAGAGCACATATTAGGCCACAAAGTACTCCTTCACAAAATTCAAAGCACTGAAACACCACAAAGCATCTTTTCAGATCATAAAGCCATAAAAGTAGAAATCAATAACAGGGAAAATAAAAGGAGAAAAAATTAAACACCGGGAAACTGAACAACACCTTGCTCTAAAATGACTGGATTATAGAAGAAAGCAAAAATGGAATAAAAAAATTCATAGAATCAAATGAGAATGAAAACATATCCTACAAGAACCTATAGGACACAGCAAAAGGAGTGCTTTATCTCAATAAATACACACATCCAAAAATAAAAGAGGGCCCAAATCAAAGAATTAACCCTGCAACTCAAACAAGTGGAAAAAGCTCAGAAAAAGAACTCCCCAGGCACCAGAAGAAAGCAAATAATAAACATTACAGGAAAACTAAATGAATTAGAGAATAGAAAAATGATTGAAAGAGTTAAGATCCAAAGCTGTTTTTTTTTTTTTTCCAAAAAGATTGACAAATTTAATTCACCATTGGACAAAGTGACCAAAAACGAACAGAAGAGGAAGCAAATAACTTGAATAAGAAATGAGATGGGCAATATCACAACAGACCCAATTGAAGTTAAAAAATCATACTAGAATACTATGAAAAATATACTCTAATAAATTTTAAAAACCTAGAGGAAATGGACAAATTTCTAGAAACATACTGCCTAGTAAAACTAACCCAAACATGGGTAAAATGACCAAATAAATCAATCACAAAAGAAGAGACTGAAAAGGTAATTTAAAAGCTCCAAACTAAAAAAAAAAAAAACCTGGGCCCTAACAACTTTACTAGAGAACTCTACCAGACTTTCAGAGAAGAGTTAACACCACTATTACTAAAGGTATTTCAGAGCAGAGAAAAGGATGGAATGTTTCCAAATTCATTCTGTGAAGCCAGCATAACCCTGACACCAAGACCAGGTAAAGACACTACAATAAAAGGAAAATCACAGACCGATTATGTCTCACGAACGGAGATGCAAAAATCCTCAACAAAATTCTATCCAGCAAAGTCAACAACATATAAAAAAATAATAACAATAATAATTCATCATAAACATGTGGGATTCCTTCCAGTGATGCAGGGATGGTTCAACATTAGAGAACAATCAATGTAACCAACATTGTAAACAAAACAAAAAGAAAAAAGCACTTGATTTTATCAATTGATGCAGAATAGTCATTTCACAAAGTCCAATATCTACTGATGCTAGAAACTCTTAGCAACATACGAGGAGTTTGTAAACTCATCCTAGAAAACATGCTACATAACTTATTGATGAATATCACCAAGGTTACCTTCAAAGTACTCCCCTTGGGAAGCTATGCACAGACACCAGTGCCTAGTCCACCCTTCAATGCAATTTTGCATTCTTTTTCTGGAAAGGTCATCAGAGCTGTTGCTGTATTAACCTTTGTCATGGATTGAATTATGTCCCCCTCAAAATATGGGTAGCCATGTGCCTGGTTCATGATTCCCAATATTTTATGATTGTCTTACATTTTTGTGATCTTCCTACACTGTATGTTAAAGGATTAGTGTGGGACTCTAAATCCCTTTATAGGATCACCTCCCTGCTCCACTGTAAAGGGAGTTTCCCTGAAGTATGGCTTGCACCACCCTTAATCCTTTCATCCTACAAGAGATAAAAGGAAGGGGAAGCAAGCAGAGAATTGGGAACCTCACACCATCAAGAAAGCAGCACCAGGAGAAGAGCTCATCCTTCAGACTTGAGGTTCCTGTGCTAAGATGCTCCCTGGACAAAGACTGATACAATACTAGAGTTTCCTCCAGACCTGACCAGGGGGAAAGCCTTCCCCCGGAGTGGACATCCTGAATTTGGACTTGTAGCCTACCGGACTGTGTAAGAATAAACTTTCCTTTCTTAAAGCCATCCACTCAGTGGTATTTCTGTTAGAGCAGCACTAGCGGACTAAAACACCCTTGATGTCCTGAATGTCGTCAAAATGTCTTCATTTCAATATTTCCTTTACTTTCAGGTAAAGAAAAAAGTGACTGAGGGCCACATCAGATGAGTTAGGAAGGGTGTTCCAATATAGTGATTTGTTTACTGGCTAAAAACTCCCTCACAGACATCTTTACATTTAAGGTGGTAAGCTTGCCACTGTGCTACTGTGCACAATGGCCATTCCAGAAAGAGTTCTAAAATTGCTTTGAAGGGAGGACTAGGTGCTGGCATTACTGCATAGCTTCCCAAAAGAATACTTCAAAGGTGAATGTAGTGAGAGTCAGCAATGAGGTATGTAGCACTTAGAACAATTAAGTTCACAGAATTAATTGTCAATCCTCATAGGAGTAGAAGGAAATTCTCAATATAATAAGGGACATCTATGCAAAGTCAGCTGCAAACATCATCCTAATTGGAAAGAGTCTGAAAGCATTCCCCTTGAGAAAGGGAGCCAGACAAGGATGCCCTTTGTCACCACTTTTATGCAACAATGTGATGGAGATTCTAGCCAGAACAATCAGGTTAGAAAAAAGAAATAAAGGGCATCCAAACTGGCAGGAAGAAGAGTATCTCTACTTGCAGATAATATTATTTTACTCACAGAAAACCTTAAAGAATCCACAGAGAAACTACAAGAGCTAACAGAAGAGTTCCAGAAAGTATTAGGATACAAGATAAACATAAGTAAACCAGTTGGATTCCTCTATGCTATCAAAGCGGAAATCACCAAATCAATACCATTTACAATAGCCCCAAGAAGATAAAATACCTAGGAATAAATCTAAGCAGAAACATAAAAGACCTATATAGAGACCATTACAAGACTGTAACTATAAGAAACCAAAAGAAATCTACATAGTTAGAGAAAACTACATTGCTGATGCATCAGAAGGAATAACATCATGACAATATCTATTCTGTCCAAAGTGATGTATAGTTACAATGCAATCCCGGTACAAATTCCAATGGCATTTTTAAAGAGATGGAGAAACAAATCACCAACTTCCTACAGGATGGGTAGAAGTCATGCATGTAAAGCATTACTGAAGAAAAAGAACAAAGTGGAAGGCCTCACACTACCTGTTTTTAGAGCTTATCAAACTGTCATGGTAGTCAAAACATCCTAATTCTGGTACAAAAATAGGTACACAGACCAACGGAATAGAACTGAGAATCTAGATATAACATCATCCACCTATAAGCAGCTGATATTTGACAAAGGTCCAAAGTCCGTAAACTGGGAAAAAGTCTCTTTGACAAATGGTGTTGGGAAAACTGAATATTCATCTGCAATAAAATGAAACAAGATACGTATCTCATCATGCGCAAAAGCCTACTCAAAGTCCTGAATGTGAAATCTAAAACAATAAAGATAATGGATGAAAAGTTAGGGACAAGGCTGATAGTCCTAATACACGGCATAAACAGACTACAAAATATTACTGACAATGCAAAAACACTCAAATAGAAAATAGATAACTGGGAACTTCTAAAAAACAAAACAAAAAAAAACTTGTGCTCATCCTAAGTCTTTCCTAAAGAGTAAAAGTCCTAACTGCACACCAGGAAAGAATTTTTGGCTACCACAAATCCGATAAACATCTAATCTCTAATCCCCATAACCTAGAAGATAAATGCAAAACCTCAATGAGAAAAAATAATAATAAAACCTAATTAAACAATAGGCAAAGGATATGAACGGGTATTTCACCAAAGAAGACATCCAGGGCACTAACAGATATGTGAGGAAATTCTCACTATCATTAGTCATCAGAGAAATTCAAATCAAAACTATGATGAGATACCACCTCACTCCAGCAAGGCTGACATTAATTTAGAAAACACAAAATAATATGTGTTGGAGAGACTGTAGAGCAACTGGAACTCTTCTTCACTGTTGGTGGGAATGTAAAATGGTGCAACCACTTTGGAAATCTATTTGGGACTTTCTTAAAAGAGTAGAAATAGAAATACTATATGATCAAGTAATCTCACTTCTTGAAATACCCCTTTCTCTCCCTCCCCTCTTGTAACCATCAAAGAGTGAGCTGTTCTGTGCTTAAAACATTTCTTAAATCCTTGCAATAGTAGTCTCATACAATGTTTGTCCTTTTCAACTGACTATGAAGCATATTTTCCTAGAGAAATGTATATTCTAGAGAAATAAGGGCTGTCACACAGATACATGCACACTAATGTTGACTAAAGCACTGTCCACAATAGCAGAAAGGTAGAACCAACCTAGGTCCTCATCAACAGATGAACAGATAAACTGTCATATACAACGGAATACTAAGGAATGATAAAGAACAACGATGATCTTAGAAAACATTTTATTAACATGAAGTCATCTAGTAGACATTATGCTGAGCAAAATTAGTCAGTTGAAAAGGCCAAACATTGTATAAGACCACTATTATAAGGATTTAAGAAAAGGTTTAAGCACAGAAAAAAAATAATCTTTGATGGTTACAAAGATAAGAATGAAGGGAAGGTGAGAGGGAGAGAGGTATTCAGAGATTAGACAGTACATAGGAGTTGGGTTAGGTGAAGGGAGTGACAGCAGGCAGTAGAAGGGAGGTTAACACAGCTCGATTACACCAAAAGCTAAACGGTTTCTTAAAAACAACCCAATGTTTGGAAGGACAGAGTAACAGGGTCAGGCTTCTGGGGATCACGGTTTCGGGGGATATCTAGGCTAAGTGGCATAACTAAGTTTTTTGTTTTGCTTGCTTTTTAAAGAAAATGTTCCGCATGCCACTTTGGTGAGTGGCTTCTGAGATCTTAACAGCTAGTAAAGTGGCCATCTACATAGAATCATTTGGTTCCAATCCACCTGCAGCAGAGAGAATCAAGGACATCAAACACATGAGGAAAATTTGAGCCCCGGAGACAGCAGTTGCCTTATAATCTGAAATTCGGTCATCCTGGGACCACAAGAACTAAATTGTGCCCTGCCACCCCAGAGACTGTCCTGGCAGGGAATACAAGATAATGTCCCTGATGTTGCAGGAGAAAAATGGGTGTGCAGAACTAAAATTCTATTAAAACACTACATTTGATGTTCTGTCTGACCAGACACCCCCCTGGGGACATAACCCCCAGACTCTCTGTTAGCCCAGAACTTAAAATAGTACCAAAGCCAACTCTTCAATCAGATTTGCCTGAACTGTAAGACATACTCATAGAGTGATGATAGCAAAGAATGAGCTTCTTGGCTTAAATCTATACAAGATGCTGTCTGAGCAGTTCCTCTCCAGAGGCAAGGTGAGAAGGTGGAGGGGGACAGGAGCTGGTTGAATGGTTCCAGGAAGTACATGGCGAAAAGTAAAAGTGCGTTGTCACAACATAGGGAGACCAGCAAGAGTTGCACAGCAGGGTGGGTGAGGAGTTTTATATGTCAAGTTGACTTGCATTGTAAACTATCACTTAAAACACAATGAAATTTTCTTTAAAGTGGTCGATTTTATGTTATGTATTTTCCCATGGGTAAGCAAATATTAGTTATTTCAGTCCTTCCACTGATTCTCACCACTCCTCCTAATTCATCTGACTGAATGTCATTCTACAGAAATACTTACAATCATAGCCCCAACCCATAAATTAGCAAACTTCCATCTACCTCAAAAAGCCTGGGCTTTAGGTTTGCCCATTACCTGGTTGACATGTCTCAATAAATGCTGCTTCCTACATAGGATTTGTTAACATCAAAAAGTTTGATTCCACTGGCCAATTATCTTCAGTATAAATTAACTTTTTCTTGTTAACTTTTCAGTTCATACACTTAATCATTCTAAACCCTAATTCTTCCCAAAAGCCTTTATCAAGTATAACAACAATCAGAATGAGAGTTTCAATGTGAGCATAATTTACTAATTTGCCAATTGTTGATAGGTGCTATTTGATTGACAAACTTGACATATGAAATACATGCATATACCCTTTCATGTACCAACTGTTTTTTCATACATATATATGGTTATTCAATGTTACTACATGCTTTATTACTTGATATTTTGGGGTTTGTAATAGTAAAGCATTTATCTTTGTAGAAAAATATATTATTTGCTTCCTAAAATAACAGAAACAAAAAACCAAATCCAAACCTGTTACTGTGGAATTCATTACTACTCACAAGTACCCTATGAGAGACAGTACAATTGTCCCGTAGGTATTCCAAGGAGCAGTTGGGGGATTTGAACAGCTGAATTTTTGGTTATCAGTCAAGCTTTCAACCACTGTGCCAACAGAACTCTGAAATAACAGAAGGCATCTGCAACTATTACTTTTTTTCTGGAATACTATCTTCCATTTGCTTGTAAATAAAAATGCTGATTACGTGGTTTATAGAATTAAATGGAAAATGTAAATCACAACACATATCAAAAGCCAAGCACGGCAGCTCAAATGGCCCCCTACTCTTGACCTAGAGCAGGAGGAAGAAGTGGAAGAAGAAATTATAGCTCTGACATGTGGCCCCCCACCTGCCTCTGCAGATGGGGCTAACTCACCTTTCTTGCTGTCAAGACTTTGTGGGATGAAGGCTTGTTTTGAGAGCTTGTAGGTGATCCACCACTCACAAAGATTTCCTCATCGTTCTCAGTGGTTGTGTCAGGTCGGGCAAGAGTTGAGCTGCTGCTGTGTTGGCGAGGGTAAAGTGGTGATATCTGTCACCGGGTGAGAGGAGGAAAAGGTTAAAACCCGTGCAATTTCTCCGAGAGACTAGTGTTCTCCTCTTATTTAATGGTTGAGGACTCAGAACCATGCCTCTCCACCTCAGATTAATATCTGGCTGGGAGAGATCTTCTACTGTTTCTGTATTTTACTTCTAAAGCCTAACTCAGACCAAAGAGCAATAGCCTTGGTTTTACCCTCTGGCTTGCTGCATGCTTTGGTCAATCCCCAAACAAAGGCAGAAACTTCATATGGTGTGTTGGTTCAAATCCAGATTCCTGGTGTTATCTTGCTACTGATGCTAACTACAGATCTTGTTTTACTCTGCCCCTTGTTTTGATGTTGACTGTGGTTCTCAGAATCTGATTCTCATGGAGTTTAGTGTTTTAGTTATAATCTGAGCTCTGCATCCAAGCTACAATCCTTGCTCATATTATCCCAGACATTTTCTGGATTGGATCTTGACTGAGTTCATTGCTTATTTTAATCCTCTCCAGGTCAATTTGCTGGTAATTTTATAAAATCGAAAGACTTACTCTTGGTTTGAACCACTTTGCTATTTTCCCTAAAGGTATACAAAATAATCACTTGTTTTTTCCTTGAGGTTCATCAGACTGATCTAGTTGACTCCAGTGTGAAGCTTATAGTACACTCAACTCTGAGGCACTGGTTCCTGCCATGGTCCTGTTGGTGTGGATAAAGATCACAGATTTTCTCTTTAACAAATACTAGGTAAGCATCTGCTGTGTGCAATACCCTTTTCCTGGCACTGAGCCTATAGCAATACCAAGCAAAACCCTGTTGTCATGGAATGCACATGCTTGCGTTGGTGGTAGGCTGTACTCCTGCTCAGGACAGATGGCCTTCAGACTCTAACCAAAGAAAAGGGGCCATCTTATGGGCATGCCAAGGTTCTGCCTCTAGGGTACTCTTTATCAAGGTCTCCAGTATCCCTTTATTACTGCCAGGCTTCACTGGGACTTTTGTGAAGGGGCCAGATCAACTATCCCAGAGCACAAAAACAAAACAAACCTGTTGCCATTGCGTCAATTCTGGCTCATGGGAACACTCTAGGACAGTGTGGAAATGCCCCATAGAATTTCCAAGCAGTGCCTCGTGGATTTGAACCACTGGCCTTTCGATTACCAGGTAGGTTCTTAACCATTGTACCACCAGGGTTCCAGGAGGAAGGTAGCTGCTGTTAACTGAATTTTTGGATCAGAGTTCCAGAAGAATATGACTGAACAATGTTTATCTACCACAAGTTTAAGATTAGCTGCAGCTAAAAGAGTGTCCTATGTACATGCTTCATTTTACTAAAACTAAACATATGTCCTTATCCTTACCAAGGCAAAGAACTTACAAAGATGCTGAAGTTACAAAGAAGTTCAGCATCTTAGAGACTGGAGTAATGGAAAGGCCATGGGTCGTGAGGTCAGCACCCCTAGAATCTGATTTCCAGTTCTATCACTTATTACCTGGGTGAGCTTGACCAATTTCTTTAATCTATCTGAGTCTTTTTATCACCTACAAAATGGGTACAATTAAACCTATTTTTGGTGGCTATCAGGGTTCAATTAGAGGATATGTAAAATATTTACCATACTACCATACTAATATTTACCATACTACCAGGTAGGTACATCATAGGTAAAAACAAAAAGAAAATAAAATAAAACCCACTGCCACCAAGTAGATTCCAACTTATAGCAACTGATCCAAAAGGACAGAGTAGAATCACCCCATAGAGTTTTCAAAGGGTGCTAGTGGATTCAAACTATTGACATTTTGGTTATCAGCCATAGGACTTAACAGGTAAGCCACCAGGGTTTACTACATTGTAGGTAGAACCCCACATGTGTTAATTCCTTTCCTTCCCAATCCCACAGTTGAAGTCTCATAGAGCCCCCCCCCAGTTTTTTCCTTAATCATCTTTCATAGATAACAGTAGTAGTAGCAATGCTTTACATACCTAATCTCATTCAGTCTGCACATGCAACGTGTTGAGGTACATGTTAATATTATACCTACTGTGCATGAGGAAAGGAAACCTTGGAGAGGTTCAACTGCCAGCCCACAGCCACATAGCCAATAAGTAGCAAGGCAAGCATTCAAGAACGATCTGCCTCACACAGCTGCCCGTGTTCTCAACAATTCCTCTAGGTTACCTCAGTGTTCTCAGAGCCCACAACCCGGATTGTACTTCTGGGCACCTATCAGGGGAAATCTCCAAACATAGCTCCAGATACATCAGTAAGCCCCCTTCTAGGCAGAGTTCTGGAAACACAAGAATGCTTCAGAAGACTGAAAACAATTGGAGGTTGGAACCCCTGCACCTTAATAGGGAAGCCCAACTTCCGAAAGAGATAAAGATTTCTTGGATATGATGTGGTATGGGTGTTAACACTGGCCAACACATAGGAGGCCTTCCTGTGGGCCAGGCACTAGGTAAGCAGATTACCCATGTATACAGCAGCCCTGAGGGGTGTGACCAGCTGAGAAGCAGGGCCACATTCTTCCCTCCTCCTTTGGTGGGCAGGGGCGAAGAGAGAACAGATGAGGAATATAGTCAAATCAGGTAGCCATGCCTGAGTCTGCTATTACCTCAAGAGTTTGGCCTCTCTGAGGCTCTGGAGAGGAGCTCATTTGACTTGCTGATCTTTCACTTTCAGTATCCAACATGAAAATGCTCTCATGGGATAGGGCTTTAGTGCCCATGTTGCTCTTGGGCCTGGATAGGAAAGAAAGATCTTGTAAAAGCAGCTCAAGGAAAACAGAAATCAAAGACACATAAATATCCGTATCATGGCCTAATATGGATATCTCCAAAGGAGGGCAAGTATGCACATTGCTGACATAGAAGAATGACCATTAGATTGAAGTGAAAAAACAAAAATAATAATAATACTACAGTCTCATATAATATATACACATATATTACATACATAAATGATTGTGTCCCTAGAAAAAAGTCTGAAAGGCTATGCACCAAATTTTTAGTGATGGCTACCTCTGAGAAGCAACACTAGGGAAAGAAGCGGTTCATTTTCTACTTTATACACTTTTGTATAATCTTGACTTTTTAAAATAATGAGCACATGTCTTTATAGAGCCGCTTTATCAAGATACAATTCACACATTCAAAGTATAAAATTCAAACCAGCGGCACGGGAGGGAAGGCACTGAGTCTTCCTGTTATGATGCTGAGAGTTATGAAAGATCTTTAACATCGTGATTTCTCTCTGGTGTTTTTGTTTTGATTTGATTTAAAATATCAAAGGTCTTTCCACATGCTGGAGACTTTCATATACCCAGTCGTTTCCTCTTTCACACAGCATTCTGAGACACATCTATCCTGTTTTCAAAGTTAACCCCTCAGTTTGCTAAAAAAACAAAAGAAACCCACCGCCATCGGGTCGTGTTTGACTCGTAGCGACCCTACAGGTCAGATTAGAACTGTCCCATAGAGTTTCCAAGGAGCACCTGAAGGATTGGAACTTCTGACCCAGCCAGACGGAAATACATTCTCAAAAGGAAGTGAGCCATGTTGATGACAATAATGTGTTGTGACAAATCAGGGGAAATTTAGACATAAGCGAAAGGCTACATATACATTGACCAGTTGCCACTGATGTGTGTCACAGCGACCCTAGCAGTCAGATTAGAACTGCCCCATGGTTTCCAAGGAGTGCCTGGCGGATTTGAACTGCCGACTTAGCAAATACAGCACATAACCCACTACGCCACTAGTTTTTAAAATTTTTAGACAGATAAACCTATCACAAAGAAAAAAAATTTAAAAAAACCCTACAGACCAATATCCCTTATGAAAATAGATGCAAACATCCTCAATGAAACAACCGTAAAGCAAATCCAGCAAAACATAAAAAGAATTACACAGTTTGATGAAGTAGGACTTAACGCATGAATCTAACTTGAGTTTACCATGTAGGAGTCAATTAATTAACTGTCCCATGTCAGTAGAAGAAACAACAACAACAACAAAAGAAAAAACACAATCCTTTCAATGCATGCAGAAAACCATTGGGTAAAAATCCAATGCCATTTTATGATAAATACTCTCAACAAACTAAGGATAGAAGGGAATTTTTTGACCTGATAAAGGACATCTCACTTAGTGGTGAAAGATTAGATGCTTTTCCTCTAAGATCAGAAACAAGACAAGAGATGTCCATTCTCACCATTTCCATTCAGCATTGCACTGAAGGTTCTGTCCAGGGAAACTAGACAGGAGAATGAAAGAAAAGACATCCAGAATGTACAGGAAGAAGTAAAACTATCTGCATTTGCAGATGCCGTTATCTTATATCTGGAAAACCCTAAAGAATGTACACAGCCACACACAGAGAGCTAGTAAATGTAGTAAAGTTTCAGGATACAAAATCCAAACCTAAAAATTAGCTGTATTTCTATACACCATCAATAGACAATCCAAAATGGAAATTAAGAAAACAATACTATTTGTAACAGAACAAAAATTAAAGGATAAATTTAATAAAATAAGTGTAAAACTTATGCTCCAAAAACTACAAAACACTACTGAAATAAACTAAAGAAGACCTAAATAAATGGAAAAATATGCCATGTTCTAGGATCAGAAGACTTAACATTATAAAGATGGAAATACTCCACAAACTGAGCTCCACAATGAACACAATCCCTATTAGAATTCCAGCTTCATCTGTTGCAGAAATACACACGTTGGTCCTAAAATTCACAGGGAAATGCAAAGGGCAAAGAACAAAAAACAGACAAAACAATCTTAAGAAGAAGAAAGTTCGAGGAGTCCCACATTCTGATTTCAAAGTGTACAAGAAAACAAGTTAATAAAGACAGAGTGGTAATGGCAAAGGATAGACACAGAGATCAATGACATAGAACTGAGAGTGAAAGTTACATTCATACATCTAAGGCTAACTGATTTTCAATAAGGGTAACAAGACCATTCAGTGGGGGAAAGAAAAGTCTTGCCAACAGATGGTGCTGAGACAGCTGCATTTCCACAAGCAAAAGGATGAAGTTGGATAGTTATCGGACGCCACATACAAAACTTAATTCGAAAGATGTAAATATAAGGGCTAAAAGTATAAAACACCTACAAGAAAACATAGGGAAAAATCTTTGAGATCTCATTTTTCACAGTGGATTCTTAACTATCATACCAAAAGCACAAGCAACAAAAGGCAAATAGATAAATCGAATGTCAACAAATTAAAAAGTTTTTTGCATCAAAGGTTGATATCAAGTAAATGAAAAGACACCAGTGTTCACTGTAGCATTGTTCACAGCAGACAAAAGGTGGAAGCAAACCAAATACGTATCAATAGGTAAATGAATACACAAAATGTGCTATGTCCGAACCATGGAATATTACTCAGCTATAAAGAGAAATGTGGGCCTGATAGATCAATAACATGAAGAAACCTTGAGAACTTTGTGCTAAGGGATGCAAATGAACCACAAAAAACAAATACTGTTTGATGTCACTTACATGAAATGCCTAGGTAAGCCAAATATATAGAGACCAAAGTTATTAGGGGCTACCAGGAGCAGGAGGGAGGGGAAGAGCGGTGTCAATTTTTATGAAGCATTGAGTTTCTCTTTATGGCGATGGAAAATACAGCATCAGACACTGGTTATGGTTGAACAACATGAGTAATGTAATTTGTGTCACTCAATTGTATGTATGAAAAATGCTGAATTGAGAAATGAAGTATTAGATATATTTTTACAATAAAAAGGTAAAAAGTCAACCCGCAGAATGGGGAGGATAATTGCAAATCATAAATTTAATAAGGAATTGGTATCTGGAATACACAAGTAATTCAACAATAGAAGATAAAAAGCTCAGTTAAAATGTAGAAAGTATTTAGATAGATATTTCTCCAGAGAAGACATGCAAGTGGCCAGTAAGCACACAAAAAGATGATCAACATCATTAGTCAGCAAGACAATACAGATCAAAATCATAATGAGATACCATTTCATACCTCCTAGGATGGCTAGAATCAGAGCTCAGATAATAACAAGGGTTGACCAAGATGTGCAAAACTCTGAACCATGATACAATGGGAGTGTAAAATAGTGCAACCACTGTGGAAAATAGTCTGGCAGTTACTTAAAATGTTAAACATAGATTTACCATATGACCCAGCAATCCTGCTCTTAGAAACATATCTGAAAGAAATGAAAGCATACATTCACACAAAATTTTCACAAGAATGTTTATAGTAGCATTATTTATAATAGCCAAAAGGCAGAAATGATGCAGCATCTACCAACTAATACAACGTGATATGCCCACGTAATGGAATATTATTCAGCAATAAAGGGAATAAATAAAGTACTGATACGTACTATGGCCATGAAAACATGCTGCTAAGTTTATGAAGCCAGTCACAAAACACAACATACTTATGACTTAATTTATGTGGAATGTCCAGAATAGGCATCTCTGTCTAGAGAGAAGGTAGATTAGTGAATGCCTAGGCTGGAGAACAGGTGGGAGAATATTGATGAGCAGGGTGCTAAGTTACTACTAATGGTTGTGGGATTCCTTTGTGGGGAGAGCAAAAATATTCTACATTTAAATTGGGGTGATAGTTGCAAACTGTCAAATACTAAAAAGCATTGAATTTGTACAATTCAAATGGGTGAATTTATCAAATGGGAATTCTATCACAGATAAAATGTTATCAGAAAATGAATGAAAAAATAACGATAAACGATATAACTTGGATAAACCTTGAAAACATTTTGCTAAGTGAAAGAAGACAGTCACAGAGACCATAGGCCATAGCACTTAACCACTGTGCCACTACCAAGGCTCCCTCATGTCTACAGCCCACTTCATTACATTGCACGATACATCACGTGTTGTGCCATTGCATTCATGTTTAATGTCAGAATACGAAAATCCACAGAGATATAAAGTAGATTAGAGGTTAGCAGGAGCTGGGGGTGGCCAAACGGAGAGTGGGTACAAAGTTTCTTTTGGGGTTCATGAAATGTCCTAAAATTAGATAGTGATGATGGTTGGTTGTGCAACTCTATGAATACTCCCAAGACAGTTGAATGGTATACTTTTAAAATCCACTGCCATTAGAAGAGTGAATTTTATAGTTTCTGAATTATATCTCAATAAAGCTATTGAATTAAAAATAAAGATAGAAAATTATAAAGATGTTCCTGTCAGGTAGGAAAAAGGTGTACCCCGAAGTCTTCGAAAGACAAGAAGGAAATTGTGAAACACTGACAACTGCTACAATATGGATGAACCTTGAAAAAATTCTGAATGAAAAGCCAGACCCAAAGAGCACACACTACGTGATTCCATTTGCATGTATGAAATGTTCAGAACATGCATCTCTATACAGATAGAAAGTAGATTAGTGGCTGCCTAGGCCTGGTGACGCATTGGCACAGCTGCTAACTGAAGGGTTGACAGTTTGAATCTACCATATGTTCCTTAAAAACCCTGTGGGGCAGTTCTGCCCTGTCATATAGGGTCTCTATGGGTCAATATCAACTTGATAGCAATGGGTTTTATGTGTAGGGCTGAGGGGAGGGGTGGTTGGGAAGTGGGTGCTTCAAGTGTGTGGAGTTTCTTTTAAGGAGGACAAAAATGTTCTAAAATGGCGTTGTGTGATAATTGCACAACTCTGAACATATTAAAAAGCATTGAATTGTACACTTTAAATGGACAAATTGTATAGCATATTAATCATATCTCAGCCATGCTGTTTGACAACAGATTGTTAATTTTCCAATACTTTTATTACCTTTGCACTTATTACAAAAACCGTGTTTGTAGGTTATAATGTTTTCTAAAAATCCATCAATGGTGACTGGAGTAGCAGCTTGGGCACTGGAGGGCTAGGATATCACTGTGAACCTGTCTGGCTGCAGAGTATGGCTATGAATGTGGCTGTGTTGGATCGTGGCATCTTCTGAGAACAGTCTCCTGTTATGGGCATTCAAATGGCACCCACTCTAAGGTAGCTTTGGGGCCAGCAAGGGAGAAGGGAAGGCAGATGTCTGCCACTGTTTACTAAATTCCTACCTGCCTTTATAATAAAAAAATTGAGTGACATTTTCCAGTGCTCTTCCTCTAGTGCATAAAGCAACAGACTGTAATCAGAGGTAAACTTTAGGGGCCCCAAGTTACAGTCTTTTCATTAATTTGGGCTTTTTGGGAAAAAAGTAAAAAAAAAGACAAGGTCCTGTCTTAGGTCACTAGTAAACCACTCTTCCCCCTCTGAGAACTAGTTCACGCACTTGAATGCACTCTCCTCCCTAGACAGTTGTATACACAGACATGCTGTTTAGTGTGGATGATGCATTAGAGAAAGTGAACCTTTTGGAAATGGGAAGACAAGCGACAAAAAGAAATGTAGACCTTTGGTAGAGATCAAAAACCCCACTGCTGTCAAGTTGATTCCAAAACAAGTGACACTATACAGTCTTAGCCAATTTGTAGTTGCCTGAATGCTCCCTCCCACCTCCACCCTTTGGTTCTTAGTCTCCATCTGGAACCAGGCAGTGTCTCATTCATGTTGTACATAGGGTCACTATGAGTTGGAACCAATTCAAAGGTACCTGACAACAGCAAGTCTTCGTCTTACCTACCAGTACAAGGCAATGGTCTATGAGTATGATTTGTGAAGTATGAAACAAACCCTTCTTTCCAGAACTATCTCCACTAGCAAGACCGTCTGAAATTCTCAGTATGATGCATTCATTAGGCCTGTCCCAAGAAGACATACAGGATGGCTGTCAGGTCACTGTGTTATAGAACGTGTTGGGCAGGGGGTGGTGTAACATAGTAAGCTAACTGTCCCAATACCACCAAGCAGGACTTTAAGGGAATGGGTAGCAGCAGAGGTGAGTTCTGTGGAAGTCCAGATAAGTCTCGAATTTAAGGCCAGGAGAAAAAGCTCAAGTAGAACTTCATAGAGGGATCTAATAGGTATGGGGACATGTGGGGGTACTAGGTATCCAGATGAAAGGGTACAATAAGGGAATAAGAAATGGGGTTGGCAGTGGTGGCTGGGATTAGTCTTCCCCATAACTTCTCTGACCAGTTACAGCATCTCCTCCAGTCTCCTGGAGTAAAGGGAGAAAGTGCTTTGGGCTGTTTATTGGATTACTTGTTTGTTTGTATTTAAAGCAACACTGTGGTTTCATGCTTATGTGTCAACCCAGATAGATGGCTTTTCTGTCTGAAACTCACACATTCTGAGACAAGGCTGTCCCTGCCCAGTAGTTACAGCTCTGCAGTCTTGGGACTAAGCAAGCAAACCAGATCATGCCTTCTAAATGATGTAGGCCACCCTTACTCTATGAACCAGAGGCCACCTGCTTCGTACTAGTGGTAGACTCCACATCTGAAGTTATTTTAGCTGTGACAGGGAAGGGTTTACCTGCTACATCTGCATTCTTCTCACTCAGCACTCCTGAAGAACGGGATGTGTGCATTTACCATGCCCCAATCTAATAATCTGTGCAGCCCAGATCATAAGCCTACCTACAAACGGAGAGCGAGGGCATCCCTGCCCCCTGCACAGACCTGCATTGCCAATGGCTGCAGGCTTGTACCCACAGGGAGGGAGGACTGTAGTTCCTGGGACCAAGCCCATTAGTGATTTGGCTCCCCAAAGAGGGCCTAAATCTAGCTGCCTGTCCTTTGCTGTGTCCCTATACCCCCCCGCCAAACCTGAGTTTACCTAATCTCTGGCAGCTGATCTGCTGGAGCTGGTTTCAGAGAAGAAATATTGCCACTGGACAAGCTCAGTTTGAGCCTGCTCCCTCCCTGGGCATCTTCAGACTCCTTTTTCTTCTTTTTTCCAAAAAAGCTTTTGAAGCCTTTAAATTTGGATTTCTTCTTTGCTGGAAGTTAGAAATGGAAGTGAGCAATGTCTGATGGTGGTAGCGGAGACGGAAGAGGAGACAGGGCCTTCATGACAAGGACAAAGACTGCAATGCCAGATCTCCTGCAGATCTTGACTCTCTAGAAAACCTTTACAGTACAGAGGGAAGGCATTTCCTTGTGCGCGCTCTTCATCAAGATACGCTGCATTGCCCCCTTCTTTTGTAGGCATCTGTCTAGCTCAGATCCAGAAAGAGAGGTCAACTGGTTTGGTAGTTGAGTCAGCCTTGGTGAGGAGGTCTTTCATTCATTCCATTTATTAATTCATTTACTTTTAAATGCTCTTGAGGCCTTAAACACTCTCACAGACTACTGATGTTAAACAGTGGTGATACAAATGTAAAACCTAAGCCCTGCCTTCAAGGATCCACACCCCGGAATCTATCATCCCCTGCCTTTCATTGTCAGTGAAATCAAGCCTCCAAGAAGCCACAGGGAGGTTCCCCACTTCTCTGTCCTTCCAAACCAAGTTCTCTGTACCATAAAATTAAAGAAAACTCAGCTCCAAATTAAACAACACGCCAATGAGTGGCTAGGTTCAGTTCTATCTTTAAACTCAATGTCTCACTTTATGTCTGTGATTGCTCTTCTTGTGTGCATGTCGATAAAACTTATCATTGTTTAGTGACTTCTGTCTCCTTTTTTATTATTCTGGTCACAGACACCTACCACTCATATGTAGGATCACAATGTAGACAGTGGATACACCTCTGAATAAGTCTTTTAAAAGAGAATTCTTCTCAATTGAATCCTATATCGCAGAATTCTACGGTATTGTCTTTTGTGTCTATTGCCCCTTTGTACCTCAAATCACAAACGTATCTGTTGGTTAGATCCAGATTTCTACCTATAGGATAACTTCAGTTCAATCTCTCAGATCACAGCCTGTTCTGATGGCTTTTTCTCATTAAGCTGATCTTTTCTGATATTGCTTTAGAAAGTTGAATTTAGTAATCCTCCCCATCCGACTCGACGGCACTTGGCTGGCCCCAAAGCATACTGTAAGGACTCACAGGAATCTTTCCATTATCAGAACTGGAGATGGAAAGTGTTAGAAGACTGAAAACTAAATGTAAACAACTGAATCTAATGTTATTAGGAATTTGAGATGAACTTGTTTTTTCTTGTGACTTGATTCAGTTTTTCTAAAGGCTAAACACAGGAAACAAATCTAATTCGAATCATGGTTTTAGGGCGTTATTTACCCTCATCGCTGGCCTCCAGACCTTCCACATCTCCAGAAATGTCACTCAGTGGTTGAGCCATAGTAGAATCACTCAAATTATATACAGAGTGAAAAATTTAAGAGTCATCAATTGATCCTCAGGGTATAACACAATAATTTACCCATCTTAGTTAGAATCTTAAACTATTCAAGAAAAAGTACACAAAGGAAATCACCATTCAAGATAATTATACTTCTATATAAAAGAAAAGGCAATAATTCCATTTACAAGAAATGTCCAAAAGAGACAAATATATGAACACAGAAAGTAAACAGTGATTCCTCAGGGCCTCAGGGGTTGGATTGTGGCCCTGGTTGTACAATGCGTAAGAGTTCGGCTACTAGTCCAAAATCAGCAGTTCAAATCCACCAGATGTACCTTGAAAATCCAAAGGGGAAGTTCTGTTCTGTCCTTCAGGGTTGCTGTCAGTCAGAATCATCTCAATGGGAATGGACTTGGGTTTTTTGGGCAGACTGGGATGAAGATGTTAGAGTTATAACTCAAGGGTATAGTTTTTTGGGTTTTTTTTTTGAGATGATATAAGAAAACTCAAATTTGGTTGTGGTGATTGTTGCACAACTCTATGAATATATTTATTTTTGTTGTTAGGTGCTATCACGTTGGCTCTGACTCATAGTGATCCAGTGTATAACAGAATCAGTATTGCCTGGCCCTGTACCATGTTAGTCCAACTCCGTGGAGGTCTTCCTCCCTTTTTGCTGACCCTCTATTTTATCAAGCATCATCTCCTTCTCCAAAGATTGTTCTCGCCTAACAACAGGTCCAGAGCATATGAGATGAAGTTTCACCATCTTTCCTTCTAAGGAGGATTCTGGCTGTACTTGTTCTACGACAGATCTGTGTCTTTTTCTTGAAGCCTGTAGTATATTCAAGAATGTTTTCACCATGAATTATAAAATTTAAATAGTTGAATTGTATGTTACATTAATTATATCTCAATAATTTTTTTTTAGAAAAAAGAAAAAAATAAGTGCGTCTGTTGTTTTGTGTTGGGGTCTGTTAGTTTTGGAGGTTCACGGAGGTGAAATGGTCTTGATCATCATTCAAAACCGTAAATGAAAAGATTCAGATATTTAACGACACAAACATTTTACAGTTTTGGCCAAAAGAAAGCAGATTCACTGAAAGAATGACTAACAAAGAAAGAATACTTGCAAGACGTACATGAGAGTAGAGGCCAAATTTCTTAATTTGTCAAAACCATACCCAAACCTGTTGCTATCAAGTTGGTTCCAATTCACTAATCTTTATAGGACAGAATAGAACTTTCCCACAGGGTGTCCCAGGACTGCCTAGTAGATGCAAACTGCCAAACTTTTGGTTAGCAGCCACAGCACTTCACCACCACGCCACCAGTGTTTCCTTAGTTTGTAAAGAGTTCATATAAATTAATAAAAGAAAAAATTGATATAAAAAGGAGCTAAGGACACCACTGGCCAAAACAAAACAAAACAAACAAAACATTTTGACTCACAGTGCCCCTATAGGACAGACTAGAACTACCCCCATACAGTTTCCAAGGCTGTACATCTTTATGGAAATGAAGTAGCTCATCTTTCTCCCATGGAGTGGCTAGTGGGTTCTAACTGTTTACCTTTCAGTTAGCCACTGATCACTTTAACCACCGTGCCACCCAAGCCAAACCAAACTCACAGCCATCGAGTCCAACTCATAGCAACCCTATAGGGCACAGTAGAACTACTCTGTGGGGTTTCCAAGGAATGGCTGGCAGAGTGGAACGGCCAATCACTTGGCTACCAAACATAGCACTTACCCACTATGCCACCATATATCCAGATGTTTACAAAAAATGAAACACAAACAGCTAATGAAAAAATAGAGGCTCCTTTCCACTCATAATTTAATAAATGTAAAACAAAGCAAGCCAATATTTTCCTTCATAAGACTGACAAAAAAAGTTGTAAGGCTCATCATATGCCATTGCTGACATAAGGCAGGGAAGGGGCACTCTTGTTCTCCGTGGAGTGTAATTTGCTCTAACTGTCTGAAAAATAATTTGACAATATCTATCAAAATTAAAAATGCACATACCTTTTGATCCAGTAGCAGCACTGCTAGAACTTCACTCTATAGATATACTCACACTTGTTTGCCAAAAAACTGCATGCAAGAAGGTTTATCACTTGAACTCCAAAAGCAATTGTCCTGAGACAATTAGACCTGGAACCTAAAATATCCCCCGATGTCTTTGATAAATCAAGCAGCAGTTTAGCTTAATTAGTAAAGAATGCATGCCTTGAGCATCGTACTCTTTAAAAGAATTATCTGTATGCAGTGAAACTGGAAAGAACAATCGACTTGAAAGGTTGGACAGGAAACTTAGGGGGCAGTGAGTTTATATTAACAGAGAAGGTACAATTCAGAAAAGGTGGATAATAAAGGTAGCACATCTTGAAGAATGTAATAATCGTTTGTCACTGCATTGTATGTAGAAATTCTTGCACTGGTATATGTTTTGCTAGGTGCACTTTCAACAAAAATAAAATTAAAATAAGGAGATGTGGTACCTAGAATACAAGTTCTTTTGTCATTAATATACTCAGAAAGGTAGTGTTTACAAACACAACAAAATTTGTAATTCATTTCTTCTTTGCACGCTAAGTATTTGCTTCAATGTTTAAAAACAAAAACAATCCTGTTTATCACAGCAATGTTTTAAACAGTGAAAAATACAAAACAACCAAATCAAAAGCAAACAAACAAACAAAACTGGTTGCCATTGAGTTGATTCCGACTCATGGTGAGACCCTATAGGACGGAGTAGAACTGCCCCCATAGGGTTTTCAAGTAGTTCCTGGGGGATTCAAACTGCCATCCTTTTGGTGAGCAGCCACAGCTCTTAACCACTACCTAAGAATCTATGTCACAGGAGAATTCCCTGTCCCTGTTCTGTTGCTTTCTATTAGCACTGGTAATCAATTGAGAATCAACTGTAAATTTTCCATTTAATCCAACCTTCTAGCAAAACTTGCACCGGTCTAGGAAAGCATGTCAGTTGATAGGGACTTTTATAAATCACTGCGGACATTCTTAATGGGAGTGTGTGTGGAAGTTCTACCCTGTCCTGTAGGGTCACCATAAGTTGCGCTGAGTGACAATGGATTTGGGTTTGGTATATAAAATAGAAGAAGGCTTAAAGAGGTGAGCAGAGACTTCTCCCCCTTACCCAAGTGATAGCTCTCCTGGGAGTCTTGATGTGACTGACCAAAGTATCATTCAGTGAGGTTAAGTGGTTTCTGGCATTCCGCCCAACACATACATATCGCCGACTACCCAGGTTTGGTCTGCTCCCAAACCTACTCAAGCTTTCATTGCTGTTTCACATAGGTGGGTTCCAGGCCCATCTTGCCTTTCTCTCTGGCCACAAGCTACTTATACATCTCTAGAGGGAGAAAGGGGTAAAAAGAGAGCCTGAGACTACACACAACAAGAGTGAATGACAACAGTGACCACCGTCAGCCTAGGGACTGGAACGTGTAAACAGCCTCTCCTGCCTAAAGAAGTGAAGCAACAACTGCAGCACAACATACAAAGCTCTCCTTGCTTTCAAACCCTCTTCCTGTTACCACCCCATTTCTCTGCTCTTCTTTAAAGCAAAAATTAAAAGACATATCTGTACTCACTGCATTCATATCCTCACTTCTTATTCTCGTGAGCGATTTCGAACCAAGCTTCTAAAACAAATTGCTTCCAAACGACTGAATCAAAGCTGCTTTGCAAGCGAGCAACAGACGACTGGGTGTCACTGCAGCCTTACTTTAAATAATTTTATCACTTGTCCTTGGGAACACCACACTCCCCTAGATTTCCACCTATCTTATTGGCTGTTCCTTCTCAGCCTCCTTTGCTTGAACTCTCACCTTCCTCTGCTTTTGAAACATTGTAGCACCCCAGGGCTCTATCTTTATCCCTCTCCTTTGTCTGAAATAATTTCCTAGACCAATTTTGTCCTTAAAACGAAATGTCCACATGAGCCCCAAACACAAGCTGCATATGTAAATTTAAATTTTCTAGTAGCCAGAATAAAAAATAAAGAGAAGAAACAGGTGAAATTACTTTTAATAATGTCTTTTGTTCAACCCAACATATCCTAAGTATTAGCATCTTGAATTGTAAAGAAATATGAAAATATTATTAATGAGATATTTTGCACTCTTTTTGTCATACTAAGTCTTTGAAAATCCAGCATGTATTTGATACTTACATCACATCTCAATTCAGACCAGCCACCTGTGGCCAGTGGCTACACTGTGTTAAATGATTTTGTTCAGGCCTTACATACCATCTGTACACTCTAGAATACAAACTTTCTATTTACGTGACCTCCATATTCTTATAACCAACTTTCTACTCAAAGTTTCCATTTACCAGTGCATACTGAACTCTTGATTTCCCACTCCCAGACTGCTCCTCCCAGTTATCCTCATCTCAGTAAATTCTTCTACCCAAATGCTCAAAATAAAACCAGGGAGTCATTGGCTACTCTTTTTCCATCACCTGACACATCTAATCCAACAGTAAATCTGCCCTCAGCATATTTCTATCACTGGACCGTTACTTACCATGTGTTAGCCACCATTACCATTTTTCCTGCATCACTGCAACAACCTCCTAGCTGGTCTGCCTGCTTCCATAGTTGCTTCCCCATATTCCTGATATCAGTCCCAGCAGTCATGTCAGGCCCCTGCTCAAGCCCTGCAGTGACTTTCTATCATGCTCAGAGGAAATTCTCAGGTCCTTACCATGGCTTTTCCGTGATCTGGTGCCCTTTTCACTGACATCCTGCTAGCCTCTTACTCTCTCCCTCTGCTTCATCCACAGTGGCCTTCTAATTAACACTCAAACTCCACCCCATCAACATATACACCAAGTCCCCTTCAATCTCAGGGTCTTGGCATTTGTTACTCCATCTTCCTGGAAGGATTTTCCCCAGAGGGTTGCATGGCTCGCTCCTTGTAGCCGTCAACACTCTGCTTTAAAACCAGGTCTACAGGGAAGACTTTTCTCTGTGTCGAGCCCCTGTTTGGCTGGCCCAGGCCCTGGCCCTCATGGAGAAGGAGGTTTCAGAATTAAAACCTCTGCGACCTCTTACTTTACAGACACCATCACTGTCAAAAGTTTCATCCCCATTTGACATTGTTAAACAGAGCTTTGCTTCCCAAGGTCCTCCTCATGGAGGCATCACTGCATTGCATTCATGTGTCTCACTGTGGTTATAACAGGAGATTACACTGACTTTGCTCCTTAATCATACCAGAACTTATAAGCAGTGGCCTTGGGGCTGCCTCCTCTGGTCTATACCATTTTTTTTTTATGATCTTCAGTGAAAACTACTGTCACATCCTTGGCATTTCAAAAAGCTACAATGTTCTCTCTAATACACCAATCTGACCATGAGCCTGCCCAGCTGAAACTGGGTCACCAACTCCCTATGCCTCAAAGATAAGTTCCTAACAGTCAAGTCCCTGTGAAATCTGGTACTCCTTGTCCTGCTACAATCTCACAGAAGACCACGCCCAAACATCCTCATACTGTAGCTTCCCAGAACATCACTAACCATTCCTAGAATAAAGAATGTTCTGTCCTTTGCTCTAGAATGAACTGTCCTTTTGGCCTAGAATACACTCCTCAATTGATACATCCTTGAATTCCTATAGATTCCTCCAAGGATACCACCTGCCTTGGTGTTCTCAGTCCTCTGCACACACCTCTGTCATACCTGGTATTACTCAGAGCACAGTGACCACACTGTAGTTGTTGAACTATTGCCAACACCTAGCACAATACCAGACATGCAGAATTTGCCTACTACCTGTATTTATGGCTGGATGAATACAGGATTTGGAAGAGTGGAGTTACAGCGACAAATAGGAGCCAGTAAGGAAGGTGAATTCCTTTTGTAAACAGAAGGGACAATTTGAGACCTACTTTTTGTAAAGGATCCCTCTGGGTGAAGTCCCATAGGACAATTGGCAAGCCAAGTAAGGAAAGAGGAAATATAAATTTTTATATTCCGAATAACTTCCACGGTGCATAACCCATCATATAAGAAGGGTTATCAGGAAGTTTGGCCCGGCAGAGACAAAAACTTTCACTATCAAGTAATTCACTAAACTGCTTGCTTACTCTCTTGAAGCCAGCCCCAGATGCTTACATTCCAGAGCTAACTTTTCCTTCTCAGACTGTTTGACTTGAGGGCCCAACAAGGATTCTATGGGAAAAAAAGAGAGAATGAACAAGGAAAAAAAAATGCTTGTCTTCCAAGGTTGCTGAAATTGTTTTACCTCAGCTTGAATCAACTGCTGCCCTTCCAGGATGGGGATGCTGATAGAAAGCAGCTGCCTTCACATCTTTGTTTTGCGAATAATAGGATGAGGTTCTTTTCATAGAAGATCTAGAAGAGAATTCTAAGTTGGCCACATGATTGTCATCCTCTGGTGTATATGCTCTGAAAATCGCTTCCCCTTCAGTTTGGGTGGGCCTGACATAATCATTTAAGTCCTTATAAAAGACGCTATAAAGGTCAGACATAGAAGACAGCAGAGAGACTTGAAACGGCAGCAGTTTCTCCCTTATTTGACTGTGAGGGAACAAATTGCTGTGTTATAAAGAGAGGCATGTGCCAGGGAATGGCGGCTGCTTCTAAGAGCTGAGAACAACCCTTGACTGACAGCCATCAGGTAAACAGGGATCAAACATTATTGGAGTTCGATTAGTAAAGACTATCTGCCTTGACCCTCATACTCATATAAAGAATTACCAAGGGGGGTGGAGCCAAGACGGCAGACTAGACACAGATCTCCTCAACTCTCTCTGAGAACTAAGGCCTGAATTAATAATTGAATAGAGCACTCTGGACCCCCAGGAAGTCCTAGGATACTGCCTATGGTTGTCAGATTGGACTATGCTTCACTAAACAGGAAACTACCTTTGTGTGATGAGGCAGTGTGCACTGAGCCCTGCTTCTGCTGACTCATCACCTGGGCAGACTGCAGGAACTGATGTCATCTTTGTTATCTGGGAGACAGGGGATGGGCATGAGCCTGCAAACATGCTGAACTGCAGTGCTAAAGTAGAGTGTATAGCGCAGCAGTGAGACAGTACATGGGATAATCACATTTTGAGAGCCCGGCTGCTGAATGAGGGTACCACTCCCCTTCTACCCTGTCTACTCTGAGCTGCACCATAGATTCTGTGGGTTTGCAGGGCAACTCAGCTGGGATGCCACCTTGGTCAGCTGGGAGGCAATGTCACTCAACCAGAGGCCTCAGCAAGGGTTAATTCCCAAGGTGAGAAGCAGTGCCAGCCCAGAATGCTCTTTTCCAGCAGCGTGGCTGTGTAGAACAGTGTTACCTTCTGGGAGGGGCCTGGCTGAGGATAGCAGCAAGGATATGACCCCTCCCTAACTGAACTACATCACTGAACTATACTGAACTAACTGAACTAACTATACTGAACTATACTAACTAACTATAACTATACTAACTATACTAACTATAACTATACTAACTATACTAACTATGAACTATACTAACTAACTATAACTGAACTAACTATACTGAACTAACTATCACTGAACTAACTGAACTATATCACCTGGGGATGCCCAAAGAGGTGTTTCCCTTGTCAGCCAGAAGGCAAGGCCTAACACAGCTGATGGCCTAACTAATATTGACAGCTGTCAGTCAACTCCCAGCTTCTTAAAATAAGACTGCCTAGAGAAATAACTGCTAAGTGGTTGGGCCTTTACTGACCCACATCATGGGATCGGTTGACAGCCCTCTAGGGAATTCATAAGTAGGGAGCCGTCTTTGCGAGCCAGGAGGTGGAGACTACCACTTCAGGGAGTCTAATGGGGCCAGTCATTGGAGTACACAGAGATGGCTGGTAACCAACTCCCTTCTCAGAACTACATCTCAGCTACTGTTGAGGTAACACAAGAGCTTCTAGACGGCCCAAAGGCAAGAAACCATTCCTAACCATTTAAAGAAACAGTCCACTATGGCTCCAGAAAGCTCCCCAAATAAAGAACCAAAACCTTCCCTGATGAAGAAGCCTTTCTGAAAATATCAGAGGCAGAATACAATAGAATTATATCAAGAGCCCATCTAGAGATCAAACAAAATGCAGCAAAGCAAAATGAAAAATTATGTAAGCTATTTGAACTGATGGAACAACAACAATCTGAAATCCAGGAGATCAATAACAAAATTACAGAATTAGACAATTCAGTACAATGCTAAAACAGCAGAATTGAGGAGACAGAAGTCAGACTTGGTGACTTTGAGAATAGAGGAACTGACTCCAGCATTTATGAAGAGAAAGCAGAGAAAAGAAATAAGAAAAATGAAGAAACATTAAGAAACATGTGAGACTCTATGAAGATTAAACACTCTATAGCTAATTGCAGTTCATCAACAGTGAGGGATAGCTGAAAACACAAGGAGTATTGTAGAGTAGCTCACAGAAAATTTTCCCGGAATTATAAAAGAAGAGAACATAGATATCCAAGATAGGTATTGAATGACACAAAAACAAGACCCCAAAAGAAAGACACCAACACATATTACAGTCAAGCGTAAAAAAATGAAACATAAACAGATCCTTTTAAAGACAGAGAGGCTCAAAGCAAAGCTAGTCTTCAGAGAGAGACCCTGCAGGCTTTCATCTGACATCTTGGAAGAATCAATGTTGGCAAGGAGGCAGTAGGATGACACATTCAAAGCCTGGAAAGAGAACAACTTCCAACCAAGAATTATATATCCTGCAAAACTGTCTCTCAAATATGAAGATGAAATTAAGACATTCACAGATGAACAGAAGCTTAGATACTTTGTAGAAACCAAACCCAAACTATAAGAAATACTGAAAGAAGATCTTTGTTTAGAAAAACAAAACCATTAAGTGTATATTTAAGGAGGCAATGCAGGAGGCAACATCTAGAATCTTAGGGAAGTCACAAAGCTACAACATTAAAAGAAGAGAACCAGTGATCACATCACAAGAACTGTGATATCATCACATTAAAAATAGGGATATACTACAGTAGTTATAGTCCCTCCAGATGAAAAGGAAATGAAAAGTTGTACAGAAGTTAAAATGGGGTTTAAACTTAGAATATTAAGGGAGAGCATACAGTAAGCTGCAAAGCAGCATAACAATGCAACATATCCAAACAAGAAATGTAATAGAGCAGTCTCAACAAACACAAAACTTACACTGAAAAAGATGCAAAGTCAATCCATGAAGAAGAATGACCCAGAACAGAATATTAAGAGCAACATAGAAAACACCAACACAAAATTAACGGCATCAAAATAGCAGCACTAAACACATACCTATCAATAATTACACTGAACGTAAACACTCCAACAAACAGACAACAAGTGACATCCTGGAAAAAAAAGACATGAGCTGTCTATATGCTGCTTACAAGAAACACATCTTACACTCAAAGATATGAACAAACTGAAAATTAAAGGATAAAATAATATATATTAAGCTAATAACTTACATAGAAGAGCAGGTCCACACTAATCTCAGATAAAATAGATTTTAATGTAAAAGCCACCATCGTGGACAAGGATGCTCACTATTTATCGCTGAAAGGTTCAATACACAAGCAGGACTTAACAATATTAAATATTTATGTACCCGATATCAGAGCATTTAAATACATCGAACAAACACTGACTAAATTGAAAACTGAGAGAGATCACTCCACAATAATAGTTGGAGAATTCAACACCCCACTTTCAGAAATGGACAGGTCATCCAGAGAAAAGCTCAGTAAAGACACAGAAGATCTTACTGCAACAATTAACCAACTAGACCTCGTCAACATATACACAACTTCTTACCCATCAACAGACAAACACATCTTCTTCTCCAATGCATATGGAAAATTTTCCAGGATACACTGTGTGTTAGGAAATAAAGCAAGCCTCAACATAACCCAAACCATTGAATTATTGCAAAGCATCTTCTCAGGCCATAAAGTCAGAAAACCCAAAATCAATAGCAGAAAAAACAGACAGAAAGTGGAACTCATGGAAACTGAACAACACCTTGCTTAAAAAGCCATGGATTATAGAAGAAATTGAGGACAAAATAAAGATGTTTATGGAGTTAAATGAGAATGAAAACATATCCTACCAGAATCTATGAGATACAGCAAAAGCATTGCTCAGGGGTCAGTTTATCAAGATAAATGCACACATCTCGAAGAAAGAAAGGACCCAAACCAAAGAATTAACCCTACATCTTGAACAAGTAGAAAGAGAGCAATAGAGGAACCCCTCAGACATCAGAAGAGAAAAGATCATGAAGATTAGAGCAGAACTAAATGAATTCAAGAATGGAAAAACAATGGAAAAAATTAACAAAAACAAAAGCTGTTTTTTTGAAAAGGTCAACAAAATTGGTAAACCACTGGCTATACTTACAAAAGAAAACCAGGGGAAGAAACAAATAACCCAAATGAGAAATGACATGGGAGATGTCACAACAGACCCAGATGAAATCAAAAGTATCATGACAGAATACTATGAAAGACTGTACTCAAACAGATTTGAAAACCTAGGGGAAATGGGAAAATTCCGAGATTCATATCCTCTACCAAAGTTATCCAAGGAGAAGTAGAATGACTTAATAAACCCATCACAAAGGAAAAGATTGAAAAAGTCATCAAGAAACTACGAACCAATGAAGTCCTGGCCCAGATGGCTTGTCCGGAGAATTCTACCAAACTTTTAGAAAAGAGTGAACTCCAATACTACTCAGATTATTTCATAGTATATAAAGGGGTGGAATACTCTCAAATTCATTCTATGATGCCAGCATAACGCTGATACCAAAGCGGTGAAAAGATCTCACTAAAAAAGAAAATGATTGACCAATATCACTCATGTACCTAGATGTAAAAATCTTCAACAAAATCCTTGCCAACAGAATTCAACAATACATCAAAAAAATAATTCATCATTACCAAGTTGGATTCATACAGGGATACAAGGATGGTTTAACAGCAGGAAAACAATTAATGTGATCAATCACATAAATAACACAAAAGACAAGAATCATTTCATTTTGTCAATTGATGCAGAAAAGGCATTTGAAAAAGTCCAACACCCACTCATGCTAAAAACTCTCAGCAAAATAGGATATCTTTATAGCACCAAAGAGGTAGCCAAAGAAGAAATCAACAAATTAGTAACATTTACTACAGCCTCCAAGAAGATAAAATACCAGGAATAAATCTAACTAGAGAAATAGCAGAGCTATACAACAAAAAATAGAAGCATTTACTACAAGAAGCCAGAAGAGACTTATATAAACGGAGAAGTCTACCACGCTCATGGATAGGGAGACTTAACATTGTGAAAATATCTATTCTACACAAAACAATCTACATATACAATGCAATCCCAATACAAATACCAGTGACACTTTTTAATGAGATGGAGAAACATATTGCCAACTCTGTTTAGAAAGGGAAGAAACTGCAGATAAGTAAAGCACTACTGAAAACCAGGAACGAATTTCACCACCACAGAAGTCAAAACAGCCTGGTACTGATACAAAAAGAGACATAGAGAACAACAGAACAGAGCTGAAACCCCAGAGATGCCACTGTCCTCTTACGAGCAGTTGATACTCAACGAAGGCCCTAAAATTGTAAACTGGGATAAAAATAGTCTCTTTAGTAAATGGTGCTGGCAAACTTGGATAGCCATCTGCAAAAAATTGAAACAAGACCCACATTTAACACCTTACACGAAAACTAACTCAAATTGGATAAAATACCTAAATAGCAAACCGAAAACAATAAATATCATGCAAGAAAGAATCAGGTCAGCAGTGGAAGTTTTTTTTTTTTTTTTTTTTTTTTATTTAACGTAACTGAGTCAAAATGTACACTCACATGTAAATTTATATGCCCCCCTATATCCAGCTTCCACTGCTCTCCCTGTCCGGTGACTGCACAACTATTCTTCTCTGCTCCATACATGTCTCATCCTCCCAACAGTCTCCTTTCCTCTCCTCTCCGTCCACTCCCCTTCCTCCAGCCAGAGGTCAGCAAGATGATATACTATAGAGGTACAGAACCATAAAGTACTTCCAATATATGGTTACTCTGCATTGCCAAGTCCAATCCATTCGTGTCCAAATAGTGGACCTTTGTTATAATTTATGGGAACGGGCAGCATCAGGGCCGGGGGCCATGCTCTCAGAGGAACCCTGAAACCGCTGGACCATCTATTGAGGTCTTTTAGTGGAGATCTCATGATGCACCTCTTTTTATTCTTGTGTTGCCAGTGAGGCTCCTCTCTGTGAGCTCCGTGATGGCTACCACTGGTGGTGGCCAGGCACCATCCGGTTCTTCCGGTCCCAGGTCGATGTAGGCACCCACTCTTGTGGGTCTCTCTGTCTCCTCGGTTGTCTTTACCGCATGCCATTTTGGCCCTCGGTGAGCATCCGTTCTTGCTCAGTTGGGACCATTTGCTGTGTCCTCGGATGGCAGCTTGGCAGCTTTTAAGACCCCAGACGCCACTCACCAATGTGGGGTGCAGAGAGCTCTCTTAGCAAAACACTAGTTGTGCCAATTGGCCTAAGAGCATGGTCCCCCATCCCCCACACCAGCTACTCTATCCTTGCAGTATTGAGTTAAGATGGAAGGAGTACTCAAGTTATGCTGAAGTCCACTTAATGTTGTTCTTGTTCCTAATGTGTGCTGTCACCGCTTTATCCCAACTAGATTTCCAATAACTACCTAAACTAAACCCTCCCCCCCTCGCCCTCCCTCCCTCCCTCTCCTCCCTTGCAGCTGTCAAAGAGTCTTTTCTTCTATACACAAGTCTGGTTTTGAGATCTTATCATAGAGGTCTCATACAGTATTTGTCCTTTTGTCGCTGACTACTCTCACTCAACATGTCTTCCAGTTGAAACCAGGTTAGGAGATGTTTCCTGGAATCATCTTTCTTCTGTATCATTGCGTAGTGCTCCATTGAGTATATGTACCACAGTTTACCTATCCATTCTTCTATTGTTGGGCATCTGGGTTGATTCCACCTTTTTGCTATTGTGGACTGTGCCGCAATAAACATTCTGGTGCATGTGTCCGTTGGTGTGAAAGGCCTTGAATCTGTAGGATATATTCCAAGTAGGGGAACTACTCGGTCAAATGGTATATCAATATCCATTTTTTTTAAGGAAGCGCCAGATTGCCTACCAAAGAGGCTGGACCATTTTGCAACCCCACCAACAGTGTAGGAGGGTTCCACTTTCTCCACAGCCTCTCCAGCATTTGTTGTTTTGTGTTTTCTGGATCATGGCCAATCTTGTTGGGGTAAGATGGTATCTCATTGTTGTCTTGATTTGAATTTCTTTAATAACTAAAGATCGTGAACATGTCCGCATGTGTTTTTTGGCTGCCTGGATCTCCTCTTTAGTGAAGTATCTGTCCATCTCCTTTGCCCATCTCTTAATTGGATGGTTTATCTTCTTCTTATTGATATTTTGTAGTATCTTATAGATTATGGAGATCAGGCGTCAATCTGACATAGAGTTGCCAAATATTTTTTCCCGCTCTGTGGGTGTTCTTTTAATTCTATTAATAAAGTCTTTGGATGAGCAAAAGTGTTTGATTCTTAAGAGTTCCCATTTATCTACTTTCTCTTCTGTTGATTGAGATTTCTTTGACAGATTTTGGAGTCTGTCCTCATTGTGTATTAAAACTTCCATTGTTGTTCCTACCTTTTCTTGGATGAGCTTTATCGTTTTAGGTTTGATATTTAGGTCTTTTATCCAGTTGGAGTTGGTTTTTGTATAAGGTGTAAGATATGGTTCTTGATTCAGTTTATTGCAGATGGATAACCAATTTTGCCAGCACCATTTGTTGAAGAGACTGTTTTTACCCCAGTTTAATGTCTTAGGGCCTTTGTCGAATATCAACTGTTCATAGGCAGATGGTGTCATCTCTGGGGTCTCAATTCTGTTCCATTGATCAATCTGTCTGTTCTTGTACCAGTACCAGGCTGTTTTGACCACTTTGGCAGTGTAGTATGTTCTAAGGTCGGGTAATGAAAGGCCTCCCACTGTGTTCTTCTTCTTTAGTAGTACCTTACGTATCCGGGGCTTCTTCCCTTTCCAAACAAAATTGGTGATTTGTTTCTCCATCTCATTAAAAAATGATGCTGGAACTTGTATTGGGATTGCATTATATAAATAAATTGCTTTGGGTAAAATAGACATTTTCAAAATGTTAAGTCTTCCTATCCATGAGCAGGGTAGGTTTTTCCATTTATCTAAGTCTCTCTTAGTTTCTTGTAGTAAGGGCTTGTAGTTCTCTTTGTAAAGGTCTGTTGTTTCTCTGGTTAGATTAATTCCTAGGTACTTTATCTTCTTAGGGGCTATCACAAATGGTATAGATTTGATAATTTCCTCCTTAACAGTCTCGTTGTTGGTATAAAGGAATCCTACTGATTTACTTATGTTTATCTTGTATCCTGAGACTTTGCTGAATTCTTCTATCAGTTTGAGTAACTTACTTATAGATTCCTTGGGGTTCTCTGCATATACAATCATATCATCTGCGAACAGGGAGATTTTAACTTCCTCTTTGCCGATGCAGATGCCCTTTATTTGTTCGTCTTGTCTAATTGCTCTGGCTAGAATGTCTAGCACAATGTTAAATAGGAGAGGTGACAGTGGGCATCCTTGTCTAGTTCCTGATCTCAGGGGAAAGTCTTTCAGTCTCTCTCCATTCAGGATGATGTGGGCAATTGGCTTTGTATAAATGGCTTTTATTGTGTTGAGGAATTTGCCGTCTATGCCCATTTTGCTAAGAGTTTTTAGCATGAATGGGTGTTGGACTTTATCCAATGCCTTTTCGGCATCAATGGACAAAATCAGGTGATCTTTGTCTTTTGTGTTATTTATGTGGTTAATCACATTAATTGTTTTTCTGATGTTGAACCAGCCTTGCATCCCTGGTATGAATCCCACTTGGTCATGATGGATTATTTTCTTGATATGTTGTCGTATTCTGTTGGCAAGAATTTTGTTGAAGATTTTTGCATCTAAGTTCATGAGTGATATCGGTCTGTAGTTCTCTGTCTTTGTTGGATCTTTCCCGGGCTTAGGTATCAGGGTTATGCTGGCTTCATAGAATGAGTTTGGGAGTACTCCATCCCTTTCTATACTGTGAAATAGTTTCAATAGTATTGGGGATAACACTTCTCTAAATGCTTGGTAGAATTCTGCCGTGAAGTCATCTGGGCCCGGACTTTTTTGGGTTGGCAGTGTTTTGATGGCCTTTGCAATCTCTTCCTTTGTGATGGGTTTATTAAGTTGTTCTGCTTCACGTTGTGATAATTTGGGTAGGTGGTATGAGTCAAGGAATTGGTCCATTTCCCCTAGGTATTCAAATTTGTTAGAGTACAGTCTTTCATAGTATTCTGTTATGATGTTTTTGATTTCTGTTGCATCTGTGGTGACAACTCCCTTCTCATTTCTAATTTGGGTTATTTGTTTCCTTTCCTGCTTTTCTTTAGTTAGTTTAGCCAGTGGTTTATCAATTTTGTTGATCTTTTCAAAAAACCAGCTTTTGGTCTTTTCAACTTTTTCAATTGTTTTTCTATTCTCTAATTCATTTAGCTCTGCTCTAATCTTTATGATCTCCTTTCTTCTGGTGCCCGAGGGGTTCTTCTGTTGTTCTCTTTCTACTTGTTCAAGCTGTAGGGTTAGTTCCTTGATTTGGTTTCTTTCTTCCTTCCAGATGTGTGCATTTATGGAGATAAACAGACCTCTGAGCACTGCTTTGGCTGTATCCCATAGGTTCTGGTAGGAAGGGTTTTCGTTCTCATTGGAATCCATGAATTTCTTTAATTGATCCCTGATTTCCTCTATAACCCATGTTTTTTTGAGCAAGATGTTGTTCAGTTTCCAAGAGTTCCACTTTCTATCTCTGTTTTTTCTGCTATTGATTTCAACTTTGATGGTTTTATGATCTGAGAAGATGCTTTGCAATAATTCAATGGTATGGATTTTGTTGAGCATTGCATTATGGCCTATCACGTGGTCAATTCTGGAGAATGTTCCATGTGCACTGGAGAAGAAGGTGTAGTTGTCTGCTGAGGGGTGGAAAGTTCTGTATATATCAATGAGGTTTAGTTGGTTAATTGTGTCAATGAGGTCTTCTGTATCTTTACTGAGCTTTTTTCTAGATGATCTGTCTAGTAATGAGAGTGGAGTGTTAAAGTCTCCCACTATTATTGTGGAGTCATCTAACTCTCTTTTGAGCATAGTCAGTGTTTCTTCAACATATTTAGGTGCTCTGACATTAGGTGCATAAATGTTTAATATAGTTAAGTCTTGCTTGTGTACTGAACCTTTCAGCAATAAATAGTGTCCATCTTTGTCCACGATGGTGGATTTGACATTAAAGTTGATTTTGTCTGAGATTAGAATTGCCACCCCTGTTCTTCTTTGTTCATTGTTAGCTTGATATATATTCTTCCATCCTTTAATTTTCAGTTTGTTCCTGTCTTTAGGTCTCAAGTGAGTTTCTTGTAGACAACATATGGATGGGTCGTGTCTTTTGATCCAAGATGACACTCGGTGTCTCTTTACTGGAGCATTCAGTCCATTCACATTCAATGTAATTATTGATAGGTATGTGTTCACTGCTGCCAATGTGATATGTTTATTTTTATGTTGATGTTTTCTCTGTTGTTCTTATTAGTCTGTTCTGAGACAGTCTTTTTTATGAGTTGATTTTTCACCTTTTTCAGAGCTGCTTTTATAGTTGTTGAGACTCGTGTGTTAGATTTCTTGAAATGGTATAATACATCTTTGTTGTGCTTTACAGCTGCCCCTATGAACCCCCTTAATAAACTATTTATAAACCCAATTTTAATTACTACCTGTCTGATCATCTTCCTCTCCATCTGGAAGGACTGTAACGACTGTAGTACATCCCTCTTTTATTATGATGACACCATAGTTTTCATGATGATCACTGGATTGCTTCTTTTCAAATCAAAGCTGTGATTTACTTTGGAGCCTTCCCTAAACGAGTATTCAGTAGTGTGTCATTCTAAAATATAAAGTTAGTGGTTTTTTTCTTGTAAGCCAAAGCCAAGAACTTCTTTCAGTATTTCTTGTAGTTTGGGTTTGGTTTTTACAAAGTCTCTGAGTTTCTGTTTATCTGGAAATGTCTTAATTTCATTTTCGTGTTTGAAAGACAGTTTTGCAGGATATATAATTCTTGGTTGGAAGTTCTTCTCCTTCAAGACTTTGAATGTGTCGTGCCACTGTCTCCATGCCAGCATGGTTTCTGCTGATAAATCTGATGAGAGCCTACAGGGTTTCCCTCTGAATGTTAACTTTGCCTTGAGTCTTGCTGCCTGTAAGAGTTGCTGCTTATGTTTCATTTTGTTAAGCTTGATTATAATATGTCTTGGAGTCTTTATTTTGAGATATATATTGGGTGGCGTACGATATGCATCTGAGATGTCTATATTCTCTTCCTTCATGATTTCTGGGAAGTTTTCTTTCAGCAGCTCAGCAACAATACTCTCTGTGTTCTCAGATGTCTCACCCTGTTCAGGGACTCCAATTAATCGAAGGTTGTTCCTCTTAATAGAGTCCCACATGCTTCTTAATGTTTCTTCATTTTTCTTGTTTCTTTTTTCTGATTTCTGCTCATAGACACTGGCATCAGCAGCTCTGTCTTCCAAGTCAGAAATTCTTTTTTCCATTTGCTCCATTCTGTTTTCTTGGCTTTGCATGGAAGTTTCTTTGTCTTTGATTTTCTTCTTGATCTGTTGGATTTCAGAGTACTGGTGTTCCATCAGATCGAACAACTTGCTTAATTTTTCATTTTGTTCTGCTGCATTTTGTATAAGGTCTAGAAGGGCCCTGTATATAATCAATTTGTATTCACTTCCTGATGCTTTCATAAAAGTTTCTTCATCTGGAAAACTCCATGGTTGCTTTGTTTGAGAGCCTTCTGAAGCCATGAGTGATTGCTTGTATGCCACAATTCTCTGTTGCTTTTTGGGTCCCATGTGAGTATATAGAGGCTGGAAGAGGTACTGTGAGGATGGATTGCAAATGTTTCTCTAGGCTGTCTTCAAATGTAAAGCAAAAGGTATCTGACCAGTTCACAAGTCAGTTAGGTTTTCAGGTGTAGAGGTCCCTCTTCCCATCTGACAAAGTAAGCGCCACTGTATCCAACCCCAGATGATAACAAACTAGTTCAGAATACAGCACTGCTAGTGCCCTGGTGGCCTCTGCTGACAGGGCCTAGCCTTATCCAACACTGCGTCGAGTATTGGTTTTGTGATAGAAAAGCGCTCTCCTGTGGGCAGGCTCTGGCTCCCAAGCTAAGAATTAAGTCCAGCTGCGGCCACCGTACCCAAGATGGCGTCCTCCACACAGGCAGCAGACAGGGGGGCTAAAGGTGCCCAGAGGCAGTGATTCCTCTGCTTCTGTTGCAGGGCCCCCAATGTAGGCAGCACTATGCAAAATCACTACTTTTCTGATGGAGAAGCGCTGTCCCGTTTGCAGGCACTGGCTCCCAGGCTAAGAACGAGGTCCCACTAAAATCTCGGTACCAACATGGCTTCCCGCACCCTGACCACGGAATTCCGCACAAACCCCACTGAGGCAGCTACAAAACGAAAGGCTCAAAGTGTCTAGATTAACAGAGTCCCGAGCATGGCTCTCAGAATATGGGAATTTCGCTTGCCTATCCCCCCAGCAGCGTGTCTGAGTCCAGCCGCCGGGCAAGGCCCAGCTCCGCCCGCCAGCCGAGACCGAGGAAAAAAAAGTCAAAATGGTGCGTTTACCTTCCGTCCGTGAGAGCCGGGGCTAGCCAGGAGCGGGAGTCAGCGAAAGAGAGGAGATTTTTCGCTGAGTGGTATAAAGTCCCAATTAACAGCACTGTGCCGTGTCCTGAGGCTGATTAGGTGATCAGAAGGCTCTGTTTGATTGTCAATTCAGGTCTTGGTTTCAAGAGGTATAGAAGGAGACGTGGGCTTAGTCCGCCATCTTGACTCCACCCCCAGTGGAAGTTTTAATACACAGCTTAGACGGACTTCAAAATCTGACAAAGCACAACCAACTGAAGAGAAAATTGATAAATGGGAACTACTAAGAATCAAACACTTTTGCTCATCCAAAGACTTTATCAAAACAGTTAAAAGACCACCTACACAATGGGAAAAAATATTTGGCAACTATATGTCAGACAGATGTCTGATCTCCATAATCTACAAGGTACTGCTAAATATCAACAAGAAAAGGATAAATAACCCAATTAAGCACTGTGCAAAGGAAATGGACAGACACTTCTCTAAAGAGGATATCCAGGCAGCCAAAATGCTCACAATCATTAGCTATTAAAGAAATCCAAATCCGAACTACAATGAGATACCATCTCACCCCAACCAGGTTGCTATAATCCAAAAAACACACAATAACAATTGCTGGAGAGGCTGTGGAGAAATTGGAACTCTCCTATACTGCTGGTGGGATTGCAAAATGCTACAACCTCTTTGGAAAGGGATCTGGCACTTCCTTAAAGAGCTGGAAATAGATATATCATTTGATACAGTAATCCTACTTCTCAGAATATATCGTACAGAATCAAAGGCAGTCGCATGAATAGATACAGGCACACGAATCCTTATTGCAGAACAGGGCACAATACCAAAAAGATGGGATCAACCCAGATGCCCAACAACAGATGAATGGATAAACAAACCATGGTACGTATATTCAGTGGAACACTATGCAGTGATGAGAACAATGATGATTTTAGGCAGCATCTCATAACCTGGTTCAACTGGCAGACATGTTGAGTAAAATCAGTCAGTGACACAAGGACAGATATATGAGATCCCCTACTATAAGGAATTAAAAACCGACTCAGGTACAGAAGAAAAGACACTTTGATGGCTACAAGAGAGAGGCGAGAGGGAGAGGGCTCATCATATATTAGACAGCTGATAGAAATTTGGCTGGGTGAAATCAGTGACAGCACAATAGAGAGATGAAGAACTTAACTGGACTTTAACATAAACTGAAACGTCTTCTAATCTTAACACAATATTGCAAGGATAGAGTAGCAGGGGTGGGGGTCAGGAGACCACGCTCTCAAGGGACATCGAGGCCAACTAGCATAACTAGTCTCTTGCTAAGAGACTCTTCTGCACCCCATATTAATGAGTGGCATCAGGGTTCTTAAAAGCTAGCGAGCTGTCATCTGAAATATACAAATGGATCCCAAAGATCCAATGTAGATGATCACCAAGGAAAACAAGGACATGAGAGAAAAATAGCCCAGGAGACAGAAGGAACCCTGTGAATGGGTGACTGCATCAAAATGTGACCCGAAGGACGAGATGGTGCCCAGCCACCACCAAAGACAGCCCATGATAGGGCACACAGTGTCAAGCCCAGTGGCGACACAAGAGAAAGAGGGGTGCACCTCAAAAACTCCACTGAAAGACCACAAGTGATGTTCTGGAGGCCTGGGTGTTCCCCTGGGAGCATGGCCCCTAGACTTGCTTCTGCCCCTGACCAGAAAGCATTACTGAGGTCTACTCTTCAGACAGGAATGGACTGGACTCAGGGATACAGTATGACCATATGGTGTGTGTACCTAATGGTTCTATGCATCTGTAGGATGCTGTCCTACTGGGCTCTCACTAGAGAGAGAGGTGAGGGTAGAGAGGAGAAGACAGGAGAGTGTTAAAAGGATATGATACATATAGAATGAAAGAAGGTGTGTGCTTTCACTGGGAAAGGAGAACAGAAGGAACTGCAGCTAGGCAGCCATGTAAATTTAATCTCTATTGTATACTTTCACTTAATCACAGTAAAAAAATTAAATTGAAAAATGGGTCAAGATATGAACAGGCACTTCACTCAATAAGGCATCTAGGACACTGAAAGATATATGAAGAAGTGTTCACAATCATTAGCCATCAAAGAAATTCAAATCAAAACTATGGTGAGATACCATCGCACCCCAACAAGGCTGGCATTAATCCTGAAAACACAAAACAATCAACGTTGGAAAGGTTGTGGAGAGATTGGAACTCTTCTACACAGCTGTTGGAAATGTAAAATGGTACAACCACCTTTGAAATCAGTTTGGTACTTTCTTAGAAAACTAGAAAAAGAAATATCATATGATGTAGCAACCCCATTTCCAAGAATGCATCCTAGAGAAGAAATGGCTGTCACACGAACAGATACATGCACACCAATGTTTATCGTGGCACAGTCCACAAACAGAAAAACATAGAATCAACCTACGTGCTCATCAACAAGTGAATGGGTAAACAAGCTATGGTATATTCACACAATGCAATACTCTACAATGATAGAGAACAACGATCATCTTGGGAAATATCTGATAACATGGAATCGTCTGGAAGACGTTGTGCTGAAAGAAATTATTCTCATAAGGACAAATATTGTGTGAGACCACTATTACAAGGACTCGAGAAAAGGTTTAAGGACAGAAGAAAATAATCTTTGATGATCACAAGGGAGGGAAGGAAGGTAGAGGGGTTTTCATAGATTAAACAAACCAATAACTAACTAAATAAATAAATATTTAAACACATTGCCATCAAGTTAAATCTGACTGATAACAACCCTACAGGATAGAGTAGAACTGCTGCATAGAGTTTCCAAGGAGCAGCTGGTAGATTCAAACTGCCAGTCTACTCGTTAGCAGCCATAGCACTTAACCCCTGAGCAACAAGGGTTTGCTAAGAGGTTTCCTAAATGCAACCCAACAATTCAAAGGTCAGAGTAGCTGGGGTGGGAACCTGGGGGCCATGGTTTCAGGGGTCACCTAGGTCAATTGGCATAATTGTGTTTTGTTTCTTAAAAAAAAACTATTCTGCATCTCATTTTGGTGAGGGGCATCTGGGCTCTAAAAACATAGAAAGCTTTCACTGAAGAGGAGATCCAGGCAGCCAAATAACACATGCGGACATGTTCACGATCTTTAGTTATTAAAGAAATTCAAATCAAGACTACAATGAGATACCATCTCACCCCAAAAAGATTGGTCATGTTCCAAAAAACACAAAAGAACAAATGCTGGAGAGGCTGTGGAGAAAGTGGAACCCTCCTACACTGTTGGTGGGGTTGCAAAATGGTCCAGCCTCTTTGGAAAGCAATCTAGTGCTTCCTTAAAAAAAGGGATATTGATATACCATTTGACACAGTAATTCCACTACTTGGAATATATTATACAGAATCAAGGCCTTTCACACCAACGGACACATGCACCAGAATGTTTATCGCAGCACAGTCCGTGATAGCAAAAAGATAGAATCAACCCAGATGCCCAACAACAGAAGAATGGATAGGTAAACTATGGTACATACACTCAATGGAGCACTACGTAATGATAAAGAACAACGATGACTCCAGGAAACATCTCATAACCTGGTTTCAACTGGAAGACATTATGTTGAGTGAAAGTAGTCAGCGACAAAAGGACAAATACTGTATGAGACCTCTACGATAAGATCTCAAAAACAGACGTATATAGAAGAAAAGACTCTTTGACAGCTGCAAGGGAGGGGAGGGAGGAAGAGAAGGGGGAGGGTTTAGATTAGATAGTTGCTAGAAAATCGGTGATAGCACACACTAGAAACAAGAAAACATTAAGTAGACTTCGGCATAACTTGAGTACTCCTTCCATCTTAACCCAATATTGCAAGGATAGAGTAGCTGGGGCAGAGGGCAGGGAACCATGCTGTTAGGCGAAATCAAGGCCAATTGTCACAACTAGTGTTTTGCTAAGAGGGCTGTCTGCACCCCACATTGGTGAGTGGCGTCTGGGGTCTTAAAAGCTGCCAAGCTGCCATCCAAGGACACAGCAAATGGTCCCAACTCAGCAGGAACGGATGCTCGCTGAGGACCAAAACGACATGGGGTAGAGACAACCTAGAAGATAGAGAGACCCACATGAATGGGTGCCTACATAGACTTGGGACCGGAAGAACTGGATGGTGCCTGGCCACCCCAGTGATAGCCACGATGGAGCTCAGTAGGTTGAGTCTCACTGGCAACACAAGAATAAAAAGATATGCAACCTGAGATCTCCACTAAAAGACCTCAATTGATGGTCCAGCGGTTTCAGGGTTCCCCTGAGAGCATGGCCCCTGGGCCTGATGCTGCCCTTGCCCATAAATCATAACAAGGGTCCGCTCTTTGGACACGAGTGGATTGGACTTGGCAATGCAGAGTGGCCATATACTGGATGCACTTTATGGTTCTATACATCTATAGGATATCATCCTGCTGACCTCTGGTTGGAGGAGGGAGAGTGGGTGGAGAGGAGGGGAAAGAAGGCTGTTGGGAGGATGAGACATGTATGGAGCAGAGAGGAATAATGTGGTGTCACCGGACAGGGAGAGCAGTGGAAGCTGCATATAGGTGGGCATGTAAATTTATACGGGAATGTACATCTTCACTCAGTTATATTATTATATTAAATAAAAAAAATTTTTTTTAAAAGATAGCTGCCATCTAAGCAGCATCAACTCGTCCCAACAATAACCTCAAGGGTCTCTTGAGGAGGGCTCCTGGAGTCTCTGCTAGCCCAGAGCTGAAACCAGTACCAAAGCCAGCTCTCCAGACAAAGATTAGACTGGACTATAAGACAGAATGATGCCGGTCAGGGTGTGCTTCTTGGCTTAAGTATATCCATGAGGCTGTGGGAGCACCTTCTGTCCAGGAGTGAGATGGGAGTGGCTGTAGAGGATGGGGTAGGCTTTGTCAGGTACATTCAATATATACCAGTTTGAAAGCTATATATTTAGGTCATTTTGTTTCAAGTCCGTATGATGAAAAGGCAGCTCAGGTCTATCAATTATTGTTCATATAGTATGTTTAAATCCTTTTTTTAGCCACCTGTTTTCTGTTTAGATACTCTTTTGAAAACCTCTTTGTCTTTAGTATATAGTGTAAAGTGATGAGATTTGCTCTGCCTCTTACTCCTAAAGATTGTCTCCCACCAAAGTCTATTTTAGAAGCACTCAGAGAGTGACTCAGAAGTTTGCTGATAATCATTGTTTTAACATATGGGTGACATTCAAATTCAGTGCTGTAGAGTCAATTCCAATCCATAGCAACCATATAGGACAGAGCAGAACAGCTCCATAGTTTCCAGGGAGCTCTTAACCACATAGCACTTAACCACAGTGCCACCAGAGTTTCCAAGCTGAGGAAACAGTATTTGAACATGGTTTCATCAGTATTAACTGCTTCATTTTGAAACAGATTAGGTTGGTTAACTAGGTGTAATGAAGGTAGACAACATATAATTTAGTTTTAAATGATCTAAGAAATGGAGAAGCATTTGTATTAGACTTGGTTTAATTTTTAATTCTGTTTTGTGGGGGTGTTTGTATGTAAGTTTAAACTAATTAAATATTTCTAAAATTCAAAATAAATAAATGAAAATAGTAAAAAATAAAATAAGATAAAAAGGATGATGTTGGCTGTTGTTTATATGTAGATGCCCTTTTCTATGTTGAGAAATTTGCCCTCCATAACTATTTCATTGAGTTTTTGTTTGTTTTGATCAGGAATGAGTGTTGGACTTCGTTGAATGCCTTTACTGCATTGATTGAGTTGATCATGTGCTTCTTTTCTTTCCTTTTATTTACCTGATGGATTACTTTGATTTTCTAACACTGAATCATCTTTGTATACCTGGTATAAATCCCACTTTATCCTGGTGTATTATTATTATTTTTTTTTATATGACGCTGAATTCTGTGGAGTAGAATTTTGTTGAGAATTTTTACATCTGTATTTAGGAGAAATACTGGTTTGTAATTATTTTGTGATGTCTTTGTCTGGTTTTGGTGTCAGGGTTATGCAGGCTTCATAGAATCAATTTTGAACTATCCCAAACTTTTTTCTGCGTTCTGATATAGTTTGAGTAGCACTGTTGTAAGCTGCTCTCTTAATGTTTAATAGAATTGTCCAGTGAAGCCATCTGAGCTAGGTCTTTTTTACTGACGTCAGGAGAATTTTTTTTTAATTACCTTTTCAATCTCTCGTTATGGGTCTGTTTGTATTTTCAAGATCATTTTGTATTAGTTTGGGTAGGTATTGTGTTTTATAGAAATTTATCCGTTACCTCTAGGTTTTCAAATTTATTGGAGTATAGTTTTTCATAATAGTTTGTTATGATCCTTTTTATTTCAGTTGGGTCTGTTGTAATGTCCCCCACTTCATTTCTTATTTGGGTTATTTCAGTCCTCTCCTGTTTTTCTTTTGTCATTTGGGCCAGTGATTTGTTCATTTGGTGGATCCTTTCGAAGAACCAACTTTTGAGTTTGTTGATTCTTTCTACTGTTTTGTATTTTCTTTTTCATTTATTTCTGCTCTGATGTTTACTGTTTCCTTCTGCCTGGTAGCTGTCGGCTTCCATTCCTGCTCTCTTTCTATGTATTTGAGTTGTGTAGCTGTCTTCATATTATCTCTTTCTCCTTTCTTGATGTGTGCATCTCTTGCTATTAATTGGACATTGAGGAATGCCTTTGCTGTGTCCCAGATATTTTGGTACAATGTATTTTCAATCTCATTTGTCTCCTGAAATTTCTTATCCCACCTTTGGTATCTTTTATTACACAGTTGTTTTTCAGCAAGATGTTATTCACTTTTCATGTATTTGATTTTTTTTTTCCTTGTAGCTTCTGTTGTTAATTTGTACTTTGATTTTGTTGTGGTCTGAGAAGATACTTCATATTATATCAGTGTTAGGAATTTGTTGAGGGTTGCACTGTGGCCTAAGATACAGTCTATTGGGGAGAATATTCTAAGTGCATTGGAAAAGAATGTGTTCTCAGTCCAGAGGACCCCCCTTAACAACTCTTGTAAGTTTGGTTTGGTTTCTATATATTTCCTTAACTTCACTACATCTGGAAATGTCCCAATTTCTGCAACATATCTGAATGACAGTTTTGCAGGATGCTTATTATTCTTTCTTGGGAATTATTTTTCTTTCAAGATTTGATATATGTCATCTCATTGCATTCTTACCTGCATGGTTTCTGCCAAATCTTCAGAGTTTATTTTCAGTGTTTGTCCTCTGTGTGTGACTTTTTGTTTTTCTTGAGCTGTTCTCAGGAGTTTTTCTTTGTCTTTCATTTCAGCTAGTGGAATTATGATATGCCTCGGTGATTTGCTTTGGTAATCTACCCTTGGTGGGGTTTGTTGTGTTTCTTGGACAGTCAGCTTTTCATCTTTCATGATATCAGGGAAGATTTCTGTCAGCAATGCTTCAGTGATCCTCTATGTGTTTTCTGTTTTCTTCCCCTGTTCTGGAAATTTGATCACAAACAAACTTTTGCTTTTGATTATATCCCACGTTGTTCTCAGGGTTTCTTCATTTTTCTTCACTCTTTTTTTCTTGATTGTTCCTCAAAAACAGTGTTTGTCTTCAATTTCACCCATCCTGCCTTCGATCCTTTCAAACCTATTCTCAGCCCTCCTATGACACTCTTTATTTCTGGAATCTTTTTGATCTTATGTATTTCTAATTGTTGTTTTTGTATGATTTCTGGTTGTGAATTTATTTTACCACTTTGTTCTTGTATTATTTTCCTGAATTATTCCATTTTTTGTGTGTACTTTCAATGAATTTCTCTGCCTTTTCCATGAATTTGTCTATTCCTCATTTTTGTCTACTTTTCCTTCAACTCTTGAATAGCTCTGAATATTAGAGATCTGAAGGTAGGTAGTTGTGCTATCTTCTATTGGAAAGTTATCAGATGTACTATTTTGAATGCCTACTTGAAACACGGTGCCCTGTTTTTTCTTTGTCTCTTTGTACATGCTTTCACATTGTCAGCTGTCTTCAGGACCTTCAGTAGTTATTGGTTTTGTTTATTGGTAATAGATCGATCTTTCCCTGATTTCTGCTTTGTTTGATAATCTCACAGGAGGTTGTCTGTGCTTTCTTTGTTGTTTGTCATCTGTGGTCATGATACTTTTCATCACCTTTTCCAAATAGGCAGGGACAGTCACTCAGGTATGTTACAGCAGGGCAGATCCAGCTGAAGGGGGATGGTTGGGATAGGTTGTTTGTGGCATGTACTAGAGCTGTCACAGTAGACTGGGAATCAGTGCTGGAAACATACTGGTAGCCAAGCTTGTGATGCTCAGCAGTGTAATGTTCAGTATACACGGAAGTAAGCAGGAAAGGAGGGACTGTTATTTATAAAGTTAAAATGAGTATGAGAAAGAGGAGAGAGAAACAGAAGCAAAAAAGAAAAAATGTGCTAATAAAGCTTGCCCCTGGAATGGAGAGATAAGAAACCAGGAGATGGAGGAAAACAAAAACAGAAAAGAAAAGAAGAAATGAAAAAGGAAAAAACAGCTAGAAAAAATTTGGGGGAGAAAAGAAAGAAAACAAAAGCCCCAGGTCTCTCACTGTTGCTGCTGTAAACACTTGGGAAGTATCTTTCAGGTTATGCAGTATGTCCTGGCTAGAAGGGATATGGTGTCACACAGTGCCAATATTCGGAGACAGGAAAACAAGGTAAACACAGGTGATGATTAAGAAGTGGGGAAACACAAAGCATAAAAGGAAGAAAAAGAGGGAGGGAGGGAAGGAAAGAGAGAAAAAGATGGAAGGAGGGAGGAAGGAAAGCTCATGCTCTTTAGGTAGCTGCTGTGTAGAAGTGAGTTTGGATGGAGGGGCAGGACAGGAGAGCCCATGCACACCAGGCGGCTGCTATGTGGGTGTGAGTGTGAATGGGGAGGTGGCACCAGAGAGCTCATGTGCTCTAGGTAGCTGCTGTGGGAGATTGAGTGCAGCCCCGGAGATGGCAACAGAGAGCTCTCTCACTCCAGGTAGCTGGCATGGGTGGTGAGTGTGGCTCAGTGAGGCTGCACCTGAGAGCCTACATGCTCCAGGTAGCTGCTGTGGGGGAGTGAGTGCTGACCAGGAAGGCAGTGCCAGAGAGCCCATGTGCTCCAGGTAGCTGTTTTGGTTGAGTCAGCACAGCCTGGAGAGCCAGCTCCAGAGAGTTCACACACTGCAAGTAGCTGGTGCTTGTGCCAGGGAGTCAGCTCAGCCCAGCATGGGGGAGGGACCATACCCAGGGAGGCAGAACCAGAGAACCCATTGGCCCCAGGTAGCCACTGTGGGGCAGTGAGTACAGCCTTGGCAAGTGGCACTGGGAAAGTACATGCAGTCTGCAGAAGAGGGGCCAGAGAGCAAGTGCAGCCTGGGGAATGTGTGCACCTTGGGAGGTGACACTGGGGAGTGCACATAGTCTAAGGAGGAGGTCCCAGGGAATGTACACAACCTCAACTGGGGAGGAGTCATGGGAGCAAGCATGACCCAGTGTTTTAGTCAGCTAGTGCTGCTCTAAAAGAAATACCACTGAGTGGATGGTTTCAACAAAGGAAAGTTTATTCTTACACAGTCCAGTAGGCTACAAGTGCAAATTCAGGATGTCTGTTCCAGGGGAAGGCTTTCCTCCTGGTTGGCTCTGGAGGAAAGTCCAGTGTTGTATCAGTCTTTGTTCAGGGAGCATCTTAGCACAGAAAGCTCAGGTCTGAATGATGTGCTCTTCTCCCAGTGATGCTTGCTTGATAGTGTGAGGTTTCCAATTCTCTGCTTGCTTCTCTTTCCTTTTATCTTTTGTAGGATGAAAGGATTAAGGGTGGGGCCAGGCATACTCCAGGGAAGCTCCCTTTACAGTGGAAGAGGGAAGTAAACCTAAGAAGGGTTTTACAGTCCCACACTACTCCTTTAACATATAGCACAAGAAAATCACAAAATGGAGGACAATCACAAAATATTGGGAATCATGGTCCAGCCACATGGCTACACATATTTTGGGGGGACACAATTCAATCCATGTCACACAGCCAGGGAGAAGGCATGGGTGGTGAGTGGGCTGGACTAGTGTGGGACCCGGTAGACATACGCTATGGCCCAAGATCCTGAACCAGAGAGTAAGTCACAGTGCATAAGGTCCTTGGCTATGCAGGAGAAATGCCAGCTCAATTCCAAAACAGCCAAGCATCAAAGATCATCCAGTATACTAAGGCTACAAAAAACATACCAGCTCAGACAACTTGAATATCTATAGATACAACTTAAAGTACTATAACTAAAAAATTAAATTGCAAAGACCTTCAGATAGTGCAGAGGCAACAAACCATTTCTAAACATTTAAAGAAGCAGCCTACCATGGCTTCTGAAAACTCCAAAATAAAGAGTCAAAAGATTTCCCAGAGAAAGAAGACTTTCTGCAGTTATTGCAGGTAGAATACAAAAGAATGATGTACAACCTTATCTAAGATATCAGGAAAAACATAAGGCAAAGTGTAGCAAAGCACTCTGAAAAATTAAACAAGTTGCAAGAAATGCTTGAGCAGCAATGGTCTGAAACTACACAGATTAACAATAAAGTTATGGAGCTTGACAACTCAATAGAAAGTCAAAGGAGCAGGATTGAGGAAATGGAAAGCAGAGTAAATGAGACTGAAGACAAACTAAACAACACTAGCATACGTAAGGAAAACTCAGAGAAAAGATTCAATAAAAATGAAGAATCACTAAGAGTTATGTGAGATTCAATCAAGAGGAATAATGTAATGTGATTGGAGTCCCAGTACAAGGGGGTGATAACTGAAAACACAGAGATAATTGTTGAAGACCTGGTGACAGACAATTTTCATGATATCACGAAATATGAGAAGATATCAATCTAGGATGCTCATTGAACCCCACTCAAGATAGATTCCAAGAGAAATACACCAAGACATATTATAATCAAACTGAATCAGAGCAGAGGTAAGGAGAGACTACCCGAGGTAGGCTTAAACAAAAAATAACCAACAAAGGAAGATCATTAAGATTAAGTTCAGGTTAATCGGCCAAAAACATGCTGGCAAGAAAACAATGGGATGACATATACAAAGCCTTGGAGGGAAAAAACTGCCAAAATTATCTCCCAAATATGAAGGGGAAATTAAGAATTTCAACAGAGTTTAGAGAACTTGAAAAAGCTAAACCAAAATGACGAGAAAGACTGAAGGATGTTCTTTGATTATAAAACTAAGAACACTAGGCATACTTTCAAACATTCAGTGCTCAACAGAGCGTGCAGACACCATCCGCATATCCAAAAGCCAAATACACACAACATATCCAAAGCCAAATCACCAAAAATAGAAATTCAGAGATCTCAGGATTTAATTTACAACATCATACAAAAAAGAGTGACAAATTAATCTACCCACATATCTTCCAGATGAGGAGGAAGCCTAGGAGATTCAAAGACATTGTAGACTCGATTACATTTAGATCAATAAAGGGGACTAAGGGAATAATTGCAACAGAAACCTAAAATGCTACACTTGAAAACCCCAAAGTAAAGAACAAGAAAAACACAAAGTCTCAGCAATTACAAAAAAACAAACAAAACGAAACACTGAAAAGCACAAAAAGAAAAAAAGACTCAGCACAGAAAATGGAACACAGGAATGGCCCACACCACACACAAAAAAGATATCAAAATAACAGCACTAAGCTCATAGCTATCAATAATCACACTAAGTGTAAATGGTCTAAATGCACTAATAAAGAAACAGAGGGCAGCAGATTGGTTTAACAAAACATATGACCCATCTATATGCCACTTACAGGAGGCATACCTTAGATTAAAAGACACAACATAACTACAACCCAAGGGGTAGAAAAAAATACATCAAGCTAGTAACATTGAGAAAAGAGGAGGAGCAGCAAAACTAATCTCTGATAAAATAGATTTCAGTGTTAAATCTAATATACTAGATAAGGAAGGACACTATGTATTGGTTAGGTGTGAAATACAGCACAAAGACACAACTATATTGGATATCTGTGCACCCAACGACAAAACTCCAAGCTAAATAAAATAAACACTATTTGTGTTGAGAGTAGAAATAGATAGCTCCACCATAATGGCAGATTTCAACACACCACTCTCAGTTAAGAACAGAACATCTCAAAAAGACCTCGGTAAAGATGCAGAAGCTCTAAATGCCACAATCAACCAACTTGCCTTACAGACATATTCAGAACACTTCACCCAATAACAGCAAAGTATACTTTCTTTTCCAATACACATGGAAAAGTCTCCAGAATTGACCACATATTAGGCCACAGAGCAATCCTTAACAAAATTCAAAATATTGAAATAATACAAAGCTTCCTTTCAGACCATAAAACCATAAAGCTAGAAATCAATAACAGAAAGATGATGGAAATAAAATAAAAAACATGAAAACAGAAGAAGTTAAGGATGAAATAAAGAAATTCATAGAATCAAATGACAATGAAAACATATCCTATCCAAATCTATGGGACACAGCAAAAGCAGTTCTCAGAGATCAAGTCTTCTCAATAAATGTGCACATCCAAAAACAAGAAAAGGCACAAATCAAAGAATTAACTCTTCAGCTTAAATAACTGGAAAGAATCTAGCAAAAGAATCCATCAGCCTCTGGAAGAAAGGAAATAATAACAATTAAAGCAGAAATAAATGACATCGAAAACAGAAAAAATGATTGAAAGAATCAGTAAGTCCAAAATCTCGTTTTTTGTAAAGATCAACAAAATTGACAAGCCACTGGCCAAACTGATAAAAGAAAAGCACGAGAGAAAACAAATAACCTGAATAAGAAATGAGACAGGTGATACTGCATCAGACCCAAGTGAAATGAAAAGAATGATAACAGAATGTTATGGAAGACTATACTCTAATACAGTTGAAAATCTAGAAGAAATGGAGAACTTTCTAGAGAAACATCACTTCCCAATACTAGCACAGACATAGAACAACTAAATAAACCTATCACAAGAGAAGAGATTGAAAAGGTAATTTAAGAACTGCCAATTAAAAAAAAAACTCTGGCCAGGATAGCTTACGGGAGAATTCTACCAAACTGACAGAGAAGAATTAACACCACTATTACTAAAGGTATTCCAGAGCATAGAAAAAGCTGGAATACTCCCAAACTCATTCTATGAAGCTAGTACAACTCTGATACCCAAACCAGGTAGACAGCACACAAAAAGGAAAATCACAGACAAATATCTCTCGTGAGCCTAGGTACAAGAAATCTGCAAATAAATCCTAGCCAACAGAATTCAACAATGCATCAAAATATAGTTCACCATGATCAAGTAGGATCCATACCAGGGATGCAGGGGTGGCTCAGTATTGGAAAAACAAAGTTAGCACACCACATAAACAAAACACAAGACAAGAACTACTCAATTCTACCCAATTGAAGCAAAAAAAAGATATTTGATAAAGTCCAGCATCCATTCATGTTAAAAACTCTTAGCAAAATAAGAATAGAAGAGAAATTCCTCACCATAATAAGGTGTATCTACACAAAACCAAAAGCCAACATTATACTGACTTGAGAGAAGCTGAAAATATTTCCCTGAAGAAAAGGTATCAGACAAGGATGTCCATTGTCACCACTTCTATTTAACATTGTTCTGGAGGTCCTAGCCAGAGCAATGAAACAAGACAAAGAAATAAAGGGCATCCAGATTGGCAAAGGAGAAGTCAAAGTATCACTATTTGTGAATGACATGATCCTATACACAGAAAACCCTGAATAATCCAAAACAAAAAAACTACTGGATTTAATAGAAGACTACAGCAAAGTATCAGGATACAAGACAAACATACCAAAATCAGCTGGATTCCTTTACACCAACGGAGAGACAATCAAAGAGGAAATCTCAAAATCATTACCATTTACTATAGCCCCCAAGATGATAAAATACCTAGGAATAAATCTAACCAGAGATGTAAAGACCTATATAAATACAACTACAAGAACCTACTGTGAGAAACTAAAAGGGACTTATTTAAGTGGAGCAACCTACCTTGCTCGTCGACAGGAAGACTTAATATTGTGAAAATATCTATTCTACCAAAGCAATCTACATATACAATGCAATCCCGATACAAATCCCAATTACATTTTCTAATGAGATGGAGAAACAAATCACCAACTTCATACAGTAAAGGAGGAAGCCACAGATAATAAAACATTACTAAAGAAGAGCCAAGTGGGAGGTCTCACTCTACCTGACCTTAAAACGTATTACACTGCCACAGTAGTCAAAATAGCCCGGTACTGCCACAAAAACAGACACAGAGAACAAGGGAACAGAAATGAGAATCCAAATATAATATCATCCACCTATGAGCAATTGATATTTCTTAAAGACCCAAAGGCTGTGAACTGGGGAGAACACAGTGTTTTCAACAAATGGTGTTGACAGAACTGGATATCCATATGCAAAAAAAATGAAACAAGACCCTTATCTCACACCATGCGCAAAACTAATTCAAAATGAATCAAAAACCTATATATAAAACTAAAACAATAAAGATACTGGAAGAAAAAATTGGAATGACTCGGGAAGCTCTAATCCATGCCATTAACAGTCCACAAAAAAAGTCACCATTAACCCTCAAACACCAAAATGTAAACAGACAACTGGGAACCCTTAAAAATCAAACACTTATTCTCATCCAAAGCCTGCATCAAAGAGTAAAAATGCTACCTACAGTACAGAAAGAATTTTTGGCTACCACATTTCTGTTCAACATCTGATCTCCCTACTCTACCAAATAACCGTAAAACCTCAACAAGAAACAGACAACCGAACTGAAAAATGGGCAAAGGACTTGAACAGGCACTTCATCAAAGAAGACACACCAGATGCCAACAGATACCCAAGGAAATGCTCACAATCAAAGAAATCTGAATGAAAACTACAGTGAGATACCATCTCACCCCAACAAGGCTGGTGATAATCCAAAACAAAAAAGCACAAAATAATAAATGCTGAAGAGGATGTAGATAGACAGGAGCTCTTCTACACTGTTGGTGGGGGTGTAAAACGGTACAACCACTACAGAAATTGACTTGGTGTTTTCGAAAACAATTAGAAATAGAAATGCCATATGATCCAGCCATCCTACTCCTTGGATTATGTCCCAAAGGAATGAGGGCCACCACAGAAACAGATACATGCATGCCAATGGTTATTGCAGCTCTCTCCACAATAGCAAAAACATGGAAGTAAACTAGATGCCCATCAGCAGATGAATGGTTAAACAAACTATGGTATATTCGTACAGTGGAATACTATGCGATCATGAGAAACAACAGTGATTTAGGGGAATACCTGCTAAAGTGGGACCCCCTAGAGAACATTAGGCTGAGGGAAATCAGCCAGATGCAAAAGGACAAATATTGTATAAGACCTTTATTACAAAGATGCAACAAATCATTCAAGCACAGAAGAAATCGATCTTTGGCAGTTACAGCAATGGGGGGAGAGCAAGACAGATTTCTACTAATTAGATAACACCTGGAATTTTCCACTGGCTGAAGTCTTTTGGCTGGATGACAACTGCTTCTGCCCCAAGCTGCTTGTATTTGCCCCTGTCCTTCCCCACCCCACGCCTCTGTCACTGGTAAGCTCCCTGAATGCCATTCATCTGAGCTGGTGGTGTTTTATTCCATTTCTTTCAATATCTTCTGTGTCTCTCACCTCCTTCCTCTCCTTTCTCTTGAACACCTGGCTCGACCTGCCACTTTGCTTCTTATTGAAAGAAGATGCAATGCCTCTAAAGTAGTATTTGTGTTGGGTGTATGGTGTGAGAGCACCCAATAAAAAAGAGATACCCACAAACATACAACTTCAAAACTAAGTTGGTCCCTGAATATGGCCCAGTTCTTTGCAAGGACAGAGTAACTGTGTTGGGGGTCAGGAGACAACACATTCAGGAGACATCCAGACTAATTGGCATACCCAAGCTTTATATCCAACTTTTTTTTTTCTTCTTATTCTCTAAAGAAAATGCCCTGCACATCACTTGGGTGGGTGGCATCTGGGGTCTTAAAAGCCAGCAAGCTTCCATCTAAGTAGCATCAACTGTCCTCAGTCCAACTAGATCAGAGGTAAACAGAAGAGATCAATAAATGGAGGAAAATATGAGCCCCCAGACGGAAGGGGTCGAATGAGCCAGTGTCTGCTTCAGCACGGGACCAGAAGAACTAGATGGTGTCTGGCCACCCACCACCAATGACTTCCCAGATGGGGCACATGCTATGGAGCCCCCAACATAGCGGGAGAAGGGTTAGAGGACAGAGCTAGAACTAAACCAAACTACTGTACTTGATGGTCCATCAGTCTGGAAAATCCCCTGAGAGTGTGGCCTCTAGACTCTCTAACCCCAAATCGCATCCAGAACCAAAGCCAGACCTCCAGACCAAGCTTGAACTGGACTATACAAAACAAAGTGAGGACGGCGATGAACAAACTTTTAGACTTGAATATGTACACAGGACTGTCCAAGAAGCTCATCGCTGGAGGCGAGATGGTAGGATGAGGGGGGACAGATCTTGGTCATATGGACATGGGAAGTCCTGGATGAGAAGGGGGAGTGTGCTGTCATGGGGGGTGATGGGAGTGGTAAGCAGAGTAGCATAAGAGTGAAAGTTCCAGGTGTTACACGGCAAATCGACGTAGAACGTAAACTTGTATTCAAACCACAATAAATTTATTTTTTTGAAAAAAAAGATATATCTTGGAATAAAAACATTTTGTTTTCTCCTCAAAAAAATAAAGGAAAGAAACAAAGGAAATATTTCCCCTTGGATCCCACTGTTGTGGGCTGCACGGAGCCAGGACACAGGTCCTAAGGAATGCAGTACAGCCCAACTAGAAGGGGCTCCCAAGCCAAGAAAAGAAAAAGAAAACAAACAAAGCAAAATAAATAGATAAAGCCTGAAGGTTCCGGTTAGCTTGGCATCAAGTGTAGGGGGAGTGGTTCCCTACTTTAGAGGCACTGCGTCTCTTTTCAAGAAGGGAAGATGGCAGATAGAGCCAGATGTTCGAGAGAAAGGAGGAGAAGGAGGTGAGAGGCACAGAAGACATCGAAAGAAATGGGAAAAGAACGCCATCAGCTCAGACACATGGCACTCAGGGAGCTCGCTAGTGACAGAGATGGGCTGGGGTGGGAGAAGACAGGGGCAAATACGAGGAGCCTGGGGCAGAAGCAGTTGTCTTCCAGCCAAGAGACTGCAGCTAGTGGAAAGCAAAGGAGTCTGAGGGGTGGAGGGAAAGGGTTGTTGTTGTTGTTGTTAGGTGCCATCAAGTTAGTTAGCAGTCATAACCCTATGCACAACAGAACAAAGCACTAGCCAGTCCCACAACCGTTGTTGCGCTTTATCCCATTGTCATCACTACTGTGTCAGTCCCTCTCATTGAGGGTCTTCCTCTTTTTTGTGGACGCTCTACCAAGTATGATGTCCTGCTCTAGGAATTGATTTCTTTTGATACTGTATCCGAAGTGTATAAGATGTAGTCTCATCATCCTTGCTTCTAAGGAGCATTATGGTTGTCCTTCTTCCAACACAGCTATGTTTGTTTTCTTGGTAGTCTATGGAATAGCCAATATCTTCTCCAACACCGCAATTCAAAGGAGTCAATTCTTCTACCATTCTCACTCATTATACAGGATATCCATAAGATGCAAGTGAAAATATCATGGCTTCGGTCACCTTAGACTTCACGGTGATGTCTTTGCTTTTCAACCCTTTAAAGAGATCTGTAGCAGTGTATTTTCCCAGTGCAATGTTTCTTTTGATTTGGCTGCCGCTTCCGCGGGTGTTGATTGTGGATCTAAGCAAAATGAAATCCTTGACAGCCTCAATCTTTTCTCCATTGATCATGATGTTGTTAACTGGTCCACCTGCGAGGATTTTTGTTTTCTTGATGTTGAGGTGTAGTCCATCTTGAAGGCCATGGTCTTTGTTTTTCATCAGTAGGTGTTTCAAATCCTGTTTGCTTCCACCAAGCAGGATTGTGTCACCTGCATAACACAGGTTGTTAATGAATCTTCCTTCAATCCTGATGCCCCATTCTTGTTTATATAGTCCAGATTCTCAGATTATTTTCTTGACACACAGATGCAAAATGTATAGTGACAAGATACAACCCTGATGCACACCTTTCCTGACTTTAAACCATACGATGTCATCTTGTTCTATTTGCATGACTACCTCTTGATCCATATTCATATTCCTCATGAGCCCAATTAAGTGTTCTGGAATTTCCACTCTCTGCAATGTTATCCATAATCCGTTGTGAGGCACACAACTGAATCCCTTTCCATACTCAATAAAACACAACTTAAACATATATCTGATATTCTCTACTTTGAGCCAAGATCTGTCTGACATCAACCATGACCCCTAATTCCATGTCCTCTTCTGAATCCAGCCAAAATTTCTGACAGTTCCCTGTCAATATACCATTGCAGTCTCTTTTAAATGATTCTGAGGAAAATTTTACTTCCATGTGATACTGATGATATCGTTCAATAATTTCCACATTATGTCGGATCACCTTCTTTGGCGTAAATAGGGATCACTTACAGTCCCTTGTCCAGGCAGTGGTCTTCTAAATTTTTTTTCAATTTTTTAATATGATTAAGTGAAAATTTACAATTCAATTTTCCATACTGGCCTGTCTGCAACTCTATCTGTTCTACTCACCCTGTGACAGCACACTCTTCCTTTTCACTCTTTACTTCCAGTATCCACTCAATCAACACTTGTCCCCTCCTCTCCACTCTCTTCTCTCTCCTCTAGAAAGAAATCAGTAGGACAGTCTCATATGTATACAAAAGCATAAGGAACATGCACCGCATGCATCACTCTGTGTCTCCAAGTCCAGTCCATTCTTTGTCTGAAGTGTTGGCTTCAGTACCGGTTTCAACTCTGAGCTAGGGGCACGTCTAGGGGCCCTGTCCTCAGGAAACCATCCAGGCTGTCGCACCACCACTTCTCGTCTTTTAATAGAGTTCTTGATCTGCACATCTCTTTTTCTCATGCTACCTCAGGGACTCTGCATTGTGTTTCCTGTCAGGGCCGTCTTCGGTGGTGGCCAGGCACCATCTGTTTCTTCTAGTCTCACATTGATGTAGTCTTGCAATCACATGGGTCCGTATGTCTCCTGGGTTCATTTCTCCTCATGTCTTTGATGTTCTCGGTTGTCGTCTGTTCCAGCCTGGTTGGGACCAAGTTCATCTTCCTTAGATGTCATCTTGCTGGCTTTTAAACCTCAGATACCACTCACCATTTGGGGTACAAAACACTATCTCAGTAAAAGGCTAGTTATGCTAATTGATCTCCGTGTCCCCTGAAAACGTGGTCCTGAGACCCCCTCCCTCCAACTCCGTCCTTCAAAATGTTGGGTTGAATTTAGAAAACCTCTTAGTTTATGGCATAGTCCAGTTATGCTGGCCTGTGTTCTACTGTGTGCTGCCACTCCCTTCACCTAACTGAATTGCTATCAACCATCTAATCTACGAATAACCTTCTCCCTCCCTCACGACACTGTAGCCATCAAAGAGTATTTTCTTCTGTGCATGAGTCCTTTCTTAAGTCCTTATAATAGTACCCTTAGACAGTATTTGTCCTTTTATGGCTGACTGATTTCACTCAACATGTCTTCCAGTTTACTCCAGGTTATGAGATGTTTCATAGAATCATCATTGTTCTTTATCATCACATTGGGTTCCAGTGTGTACATACGAGGTCCAACAATTAAGTCCATGAACTTAACTGTTCTGAGTGCTAAACACCTTGTTGTTGAATTCACTGCGGTCACCTTCAAAGTACTCCCCTTGGGAAGATATAGACCTAGGCTCGACGGCACTTGGCTTGGCTAATGGGTAATAATCCTGAGCATTCCCTCATGTGTCTTTTGGCTGCCTGGATGTGTTCGTTGGTGAAGTGTCTGTCCATCTCCTTTGCTCACTGTTTAATTGGGTTATTTGTTTTCTCTTGTTGACATTTTGCAGTACCTTGCAGATTACGGAAATTAGACATTGATAGGTGATTGCCCAATATTTTTTCCCATTCTGTAGGCAGTCTTTTGAGGCTCTTGATAGTCTTTGGATGAGCATAAGTATTTGACTTTTAGTAGTTCCCACTTATCTATTTTTCCTTCTGCCATTTGTGCATTGTTAGTAAGATTTTGTAGTTTGTTTAAGCCTTGTATTGGAACTTCCAGTTTTGTCCTGATTTTTTCTTCCATAATCTTTATTATTTTAGATTTGATATTTATGTCTTTGATCCATTTTGAGTTAGCCTTTGTGTAAGGTGTGAGATATGGACCTCTTTTCAGTGTTTTGCCAATGGACATCCAATTTTGATCACACCATTTGTTAAAGAGACTGTTTTTACCCCATCTCACAACCTTTGGGCCTTTGTCAAATATCAACTGTTCATAAACGGATGGTGTTATTTCTGGATTCTCTATTCTGTTCCATTGGCCTATATATGTATTTTTGTACCAGTGTCAGACTGTTTTGACAACTGTGGCAGTGTAATCATTTCCAAGGTCGGATAGTGTTGAGGCCTCCCACTGTCTTCCTCTTCTTCAGTAGTGCTTTACTTTTCTGAGGTTTCTTCCCTATCCAAACAAAGTTGGTGATTTGTTTCTGCATGGATTTTTTAGGGTTTTCTGTGTCCAAGAGTATATCAGCCTCAAATACAGATACCTCTACTTCTTCTTTACTGATGCAGATGCTCCTTATTTCTCTGTTTTGTCTGATTGCTCTGGCCAGAACCTTCAGCACAATGTTTAATAGAAGCAGTGACAGTGGGCATCCTTGTCTAGTTCCCATTCTCAGGGGAAATTCTTTCAGTCTTTCTCCATTAAGGATGATGTCGGCAGTTAGCTTTGCAAAGATGCCCCGTATTATGTTGAGGAATTTCTGTTCCTATTTTTCTGAGTTTTTAACATGAATGGGTGTTGGACTTTGTTAAATGTCTTTTCAGCACCAATTGATAAAAATCAAGTGATTCTTCTGTTTTATTTATGTAGTTGATCGCATTGTTTTTCTGATGTTGAACCAACTGTGTATCCCTGGTTGAATCCTACTTGGTCATGGTGAATTACTTTTTTCTATTAGCTGGAATTTTGTTACAGATTTTTGAATCCGGTTCATGAGAGATATTAGTCTATAATTTTCTTTTTTTGTGGTATCAGAGTTATGCTGCCTTCACAGAATCAGTTTGGTAATGTTCCATCCTTTTCTATGTTATGAAATAGCCTCAGTAGTATAGAAACAACTCCTCTCTAAAAGTGTGGTAGAATTACCCAGTGAAGCCATCTGGACCAGAACTCTTTTTGGTTAGTAGTTTTTCTTTATTATCTTTTCAATCTCGTCCTTTTTTGACGGATTCATTAAGATTTTATACTTCTTAGGGTGATAATTTTGGTAGGCAATGTGACTCTAGAAATTTGTCCATTTCCTCTAGATTTTGAAATCAGAGTACAATTGTTTGTAGTATTCTGTTATGATTATTCTAATTTCTATTCGGTGTGCTGTGACATCTCCCATCTTATTTCGTATTCAGATTATTTGCTTCCTCTCCTGTTTGTCTTTTGGGAGTTTAGTCAGTGTTTATCAATTTTGTTGATCTTTTCAAAAAACAGCTTTCGGTTGTTGTTCATTCTTTTGATTGTTTTTGATTCTCTAATTCATTTAGTTCTGCTCAAATTTTTATGATCTGCTTTCTTCTGGTGCCCAAAGCATTCCTTTGTTGTTTTCTTTCTCCTTGTTTGAGTTATAGGGTGAATTATTGGGTTTGGGCCCTTTCTTCATCCCAGATGTGTGCAGGTATGGAGATAAATTGACCTCTGACTACTGCTTTTGCTGTATCTCATAGGTTCTTGTAGGATTTGTTTTTACTGTCATTTGATTCCATGAATTTCTTTATTGCATCCTTGATTTCTTCCATAACCTATTAATTTTTGAGCAAGGTATTCAGTTTCCATGAGTTCAAATTTCTTTTTTTTATTGTGATTGAATGAAAATGTACATTCCCTTATAAATTTGCATGCCCGTCTACATGTGACTCCCACTGCTCTCCATGCCCTGTGATAGCACACATTTCCTCTCTGCTCCATACATGTCTTATCCTCCCAACAATCTCTTATCCCCTCCTCTCCATCCCCTCCTCTTCCTCCACTAAGAAGTCAGCAGGACAACATCCTATAGGTGTATAGAATCATAAAGTTCTCACGCAAGATAGTCACTCTGTGTCACCAAATCCAATCCACTCCTGTCCGAGAGTTGATCTCCATTATGAATTACGGACAGGGGCAGCAACAGGGCCAGGGGCTGTGCTCCCAGGGAAATCCTGCAGCCTGTAGACCATCAGTTGTGGTCTTTTAGCAGAGATCTCAGGGTGCACCCCTTTTTATTCTTGTGTTGGCAGTGAGACTCAAGTTTGTGAGCTCCATCTTGGCTATCACTGGTGGTGGCTGGGCACCATCTGGTTCTTCTGGCCATAAGTCGATTTAGCCACCCAGTCACGTGGGTCTCTCTGTCTTCTGGGTTCTCTTTCCCCCATGTTGTTTTGGTCCTTGGTGATCATCTGTTCCTGCTAAGTTGGGACCATTTGCTGTACCCTCAGATGGCAGCTTGGCAGCTTTTAAGACCCCAGACGCCATTCACCAATATGGGATGCAGAGGGCTCTCTTAGCAAAATGCTAGTTGTGCCAATTGGCATCAATTTCCCCTGACAGCATGGTCCCTGGCCCCCTGCCCCAGCTACTCTGTCCTTGCAGTATTGTGTTAAGATGGGAAGAGTACTCATGTTATGTTGAAGTACAGTTAATATTGATCTTCTTTCTAATGTGTGCTGTCCCATATTTCACCCAACCTAGTTTCTAACAACTGTCTAATCTAAACCCTCTCCCTTCCCCCTCCCTCCCTCCCCTCCCTTGCTGCAGTCAATGAGTCTTTTCTTCTATGCATGAGTCTGTTTTTAAATTCTTGTCATAGGGGTCTCCTACAATATCTGTCCTTTTGTAACTGACTACTTTCCCTCAGTATAATGTCCTTCAATTGAAACCAGGTCATGAGATGTTTCCTAAAATCATCGTTGTTCTTTATCATTGCATAGTATTCCACTGAGAAGATATACCATAGTTTACCTATCCGTTCCTCTGTTGTTGGGCATCTGGGTTGATTCCATCTTTTTGCTATTGTGGACTGTGCTGCTATAAACAGTCAGGTGCATGTATCACTTGGTGTGAATGGCCTTCATTCTGTAGGATATATACTGAGCAGTGGAATTACTGGGTCAAATGCTATATCTATATCCAGTATTTTAAGGAAGTGCCAGATTGTTTTCCAAAGAGGTTGCACCATTTTGCAATCCCACCAACAGTGTAGGAGACTTCCAATTTCTCCACAGCCTCTCCAGCATTTGTTGTTTTGCACTTTTTGGATCATGGCGAACCTTTCTGGGGTGAGACGGTATCTCATTGTAGTTTTGATTTGGACTTCTTTAATAGCTAATGATCGTGACCATATAAGCATGCATTTTATAGCTGGATGGATATCTTCTTTAGTAAAGGGACTCTCCGTCTCCTTTGCCCAATGCTTAATTGGGCTATTTACCCTTGTTGATATGTTGAAGTACCTTGTACGTGATGGAGATCAGACATTGATCTGACATACAGTTGCCAAATATTTTTTCCCATTCTGTAGGTGGCCTTTTAATTCTATTAATAAATTCTTTGGATGAGCAAAAGTGTTTCGTTCTTAATAGTTCCCATTTATCTATTTTCTGTTGCTTGTGGTTTGTTTGAGAGATTTTGAAGTCAGTCTACATTGTGTAGTAAGCCTTCCATTGTTGTTCTTACTTTTTTTTTGGATGAGCTTTATCATTTTAGATTTGATATTTAGGTCTTTTTTGGCTGGCATCTAGTTTGAGTTGGTTTTTGTATGAGGTGTAAGATATGGGTCTTGTTTCAATTTATTGCAGATGGATACCCAGTTTGGCCAGCACCATTGTTCAAGACATTATTTTTTCCCCAGTTTAATGTCTTATGGCCTTTGTCGAATATCAACTGTTCATAGGCAGATAGTGTCATCTCTGGGGTCTCAATTCTGTTCAATTGATCTATCTGTCTCTTTTTGTACAAGTACCAGGCTGCTTTGACTAGTGAGGCAGTGTAATAGGTTTTAAGTCGGGTAGTGAGAGGCCTCCCACTGTGTGCTTCTTCTTCGGTAGTGCTTTCCTTATCCGGGGCTTCTTCCCTTTCCAAACAAAGTTGGTAATTTGTTTCTCTAACTCATTAAAAACTGTCACTGAAATTTGTATTGGGATTGCATTATGTAAGTAGATTGCTTTAGGCAAAATAGACATTTTTGCTATGTTCAGTCTTCCTATCCATGATCATGGTAGGTTACTCCATTTATGTAAGTCTCTCTTAGTTTCTTCTAGTAAGCAATTGAAGTTCTCTTTGTAAAAGTCTGTTATTTCTCTGGTTAGATTTATTCCTAGATACTTTATCTTCTTACGGGCTCTATTAAAAGGTATTGACTTGGTAATTTCTTCCTTAGTAATCTCGTTGTTGGTATAAAGGAATCTCACTGATTTACTTATGTTTATCTTGTATCCTGAGACTTTGCCGAACTCTTCTATCACTTTGAGGAGTTTACTAATAGATTCTTTGGGATTTTCTGCATATACAATCCTATCATCTGTAAATAGGGAGATTTTGACTTCTTCTTTCCTGATGCAGATGCCTGTTATTTCTTGGTCTTGTCTAATTGCTCTAGCTAGAACTTCTAGTACAATGTTGCATAGGAGAGGTGAGAGGGGGCATCCTTGTCTGGTTCCTGTTCTCAAGGGAAACTGTTTCAGTCTCTCCACTCAGGGTGATGTAGGCAGTTGGCTTTGTATAAATGGCGCTTATTGCATGGAGGAACTTGCTATCCTATTTTGCTGAGAGTTTTTAGCATCAGTGGCTGTTGGACTTGATCAAATGCCTTTTCTGCATCAATAGACAACATCAGGTGATTCTTGTTTTTTGTGTTATTTATGTGGTTAATCACATTAATTGTTTTTCTGATGTTGAACCAGCCTTGCATCCCTGGTATAAATCCAACTTGGGCATGATGGATTATTTTTTTGGATATATTGTATTCTATTAGCAAGAATTTTGTTGAGGATTTTTGCATCTAGAGTCATGAGTGATATCGGTCTGTAGATCTCCTTTTTTGTTGAGTCTTCCCCTGGCTTTGGTATCCGGGTTATGCTGGCTTCATGGAGTGAATTTAGGAGTATTCCATCCCATTCTATACTGTGAAATAGTCTCAGTAGTAGTGGAGATAACTCTTCTCTAAAAGCTTGGCAGAATTCTGCAGTGAAGCCATCTGGGCCCGGGCTTTTTTTGTTGGCAGTTTTCTGATGACTTTTTCAATCTCTTCCTTTGTGATGGGTTTATTAAGTTGTTCTGCTTCACCTTGTGATAATTTTGGTAGGTGATATGAATCAAGGAATTTGTCCATTTCCTCTAGGTTTTCAAATTTGTTAGAGTACAGTCTTTCATAGTATTCAGCTATGATATTTTTGATTTCTATTGTATCTGTTATGACGACTCCCTCTTATTTCTTATTTGAGGTATTAGCTTCCTTTCCTGTTTTTCTTTAGTAAGTTTAGCCAACAGTTTGTCAATTTTGTTGATGTTTTCAAAAATCCAGCGTTTGGTCTTTTCACTTGTTCGTCTGTTCTCTAACTCATTTAGTACTACCCTAATCTTTATGATCTGTTTGCTTCTGGTGCCCGAGGGGCTCATCTGTTGTTCTCTCTCTACTTATTGAAGCTGTAGGGTCAGTTCTTTGATTTGGTTTCCTGTTTTCATTCCAGATATGTGAATTTATGGTGATAAACTGACCTCTGAGCACTGCTTTGGTTCTGGTAGGAAGTGTTTTCCTTCTCATTGCAATCCACACACTTCTTGATTTCATGCTTGATTTCTTCTATTACCCATGGTTTTTTGACCAAGGGGTTGTTCAGTTTCCATGAGTTCCACTTACTATCTATGTTTTTTCTGCTATTGATTTTGACTTTTATGGCTTTATGATCTGAGAAGATGCTTTGCAGTAATTCAGTGATATGGATTTTGTTGAGAATTACTTTATGTCCTAACAAATGGTCTATTCTAGAGAATGTTCTATGTGCACTGGAGAAGAAGTTGTAGTTGTCCGCTGATGGATAGAAAGTTCTGTGTATGTCGATGAGGTGGTTAATTGTGGCAGGAAGGTCTTCTGTATCTTTATTGAGCTTTTTTCTAGATGATCTGTCCAGTATTTAGAGTGGAATGTTGAGGTCTCCCACTACTACTGTGAAGTAATCTATCTCCTTTTTCAGTATAGTCGGTGTTTCTTTGATGTATTTGTGCTCTAATATTAGGTACATAAACATTTAATATTGTTAAATCCTTCTTGTGTATTGAAATTTTCAGCAACAAATAGTGTCCATCCTTGACCAAAATGGTGGATTTTACATCAAAATCGATTTTATCAGAGATTAAAATGGTCACACCTGCTCTTCTTTGTGTATTGTTAGCTTGATACATATTCTTCCATCCTTTAACTTTCAGTTTGTTCATATCTTTAAGTCTAAGGTTTCCTTTAGGCAACGTATGGGTGGGTTGTGTCTACTAATCCAAGATGTCACTTGGTGTCTCTTTACTGGAGCTTTCAGTTCATTCACATTCCATGTGATTACTGATACGTATGTGTTCAGTGCTGCCACTGTGATACATTTATTTTTGTGTTGATGCTTTCTCTGTGGTTCTTATTAATCTGTCCTGAGACATTCAGGTTTGTGAGTTGATTTTACACCTTTTTCAGGGTTGGTTTTGTGGTTGTTGAGACTCCTGTATTACGTTTCTTGTTTTGATATGTTTCATCTTTATTGTGCTTTATGGCTGCCCCTGTGATCCTCCTTAATAAACTGTGTATAAAAACAATTTCAATTACTGCCGTTCTTATCAGCTTCCTCTCCATCTGGAAGGACTATAACGACTGCAGCACCTCCCTCTTTTTAATATGATGACATCATAGTTTTCATGATATGATAACTGAATTATTTATTTCACTATTATAGTTTGATTGCATTTGGGGCCTTCCCTAAATGAGTAGGATTCTGTGTGATGTGTCCTGTATTTGCTTCTAAAATATAAAATTAGTGGTTTTGCTCTTCAAAGCTAGGAGAGTCTTTCAGTATTTCTTTTAGCTTTGGTTTCGTTTTTACAGAGTCTCTCAGTTTCTGTTTATCTGGGAATGTCTTAATTTCGTTTTCATATTTGAAAGATAATTTTGCAGGATATATAATTCTTGGTTGGAAGTTCTTTTCCTTCAAGGCTTTGAATGTGTCATGCTACTGTCTCCATGCCAGCATTGTTTCTGCTGAGCTATCTGACAAAAGCTTCCAGGGTTTCCGTCTCAATTTTAGCTTGGCTTTGAGTCTTGCTGCCTTTAAGAGTTGCTGCTTATGTTTCATTTTGTTAAGCTTGATTGTAGCATGTCTTGGAGTCTTTCTGTTGAGATCTATATTGGGTGCCGTTTGATATGCATCTGGGATATCTATATTCTCTTCTTTCATAATTTCTGGGAAGTTTTCTGTCAGCACCACAGCAACGATACTCTCTGTGTTCTCAGGTGTCCCACCCTGTTCGGATCCTCCAATTCATCGTAGATTGTTTCTCTTAATAGAATCACACATGCTTCTTCATTTTTCTTGTTTCTTTCTTTCTGATTTCTCCTGATAGATGCTGGAGTCAGTAGCTCTGTCTTCCAAGTCAGAAAGTCTGTTTTCCATTTGTTCCATTCTGTTTTATTGGAGTTGAATTGAAATTTCTATCTCTTTGATTTTGTTCTTGATTCGTTGGATTTCAGAGTTCTGGTGCTCCATCAGATCAAAAACCTTGCCTAATGTTTCGTTTTGCTCTGCTACATTTTGTGTAAGGTCTAGGAGGACTCTATATAGAATTCTCTTTTGTACTCTCCTTCTGATAGTTTCAGAAAAGCTTCTTCATCTGGGAAGTACTGTGATTCTTTCTTTTGGGGGCCTTCTGAAACCGTGAGTTCTTCTTTACGTTTTTCTCCAGAGTTTGCTGCTTTGGGGGCATGTGGAGGTTCTTTTGTTTCTTCGGTGTTACCTTAAGAGGATCTAAACCTCGGTGTGAAATGGAAGGTGATCACCAGACACTTCTATGTACTCCAGTGACTGGGCTCAGTGGAATCTCTGGGGCAACAGGCTCCACCTCCTGATTGGCAAAACATGGCCCTACGTATAGAGTCAGTGGGGAATCATTAGCTGACTATATAATGTGAGTCAATAAAGGCTGAGAGAGATATCGTGAGGATGCACCACAGTTCTATCTCTAGTCTCTCTTATGCTGAAAGGTAAAACGCACCTGACTCCTACCAAAGTCAGTCAGTCCGTCTTCCCAGCTGGCAAAGTAAGCACCTCTGCATCCAACCCCAGATGCTGTAAACCAGATCAAAATACGGAAAGGCTACTGCCTGGCTATCATCTGCTATGGGGCCACACTGTGCATAATAGTGCTCATCTGCCAGAAAAGCTCTCTCCTCCAAGCAGGCACTGCCTCCTAGCCTGGGAATTAGGTCCAGCTGAGGCTTCCATGTGGGTATAACCTCCTCCCAGTCAAACAAGATGGCATGCTGCACAAGTTCTCCTGCCTGCCTCAGAACAGGCTACTCACTGGCAGAGGCTCAGAGAGAAAGGCCAGGTGCCAAGTTTGACAGACTCCAAAGCCAGGCTCTCAAAATGTGGTGATTCCGCCCCCGGATCCCACCAGCAGTGCATCAGAGCTTAGCTGCTAGTCAAGCCCCAGCCCCTCCTGCCAGCCAAGACAGAGAAAAGAAAGTTAAAATGGCTAGTTGATTTCAGTTCATGAGAGGCAGCACTCAACAAGGGCGGGGCTGGTGAAAGAGGGTATGCTTCCTGTTCAGTGTTAGGTAGTCCAAGGTGACAGCCCTATGCCGTGTCCTAGGGCTCCCTAGGTGTCCAGAAGCCTCCACTTAATTATCAGTTCAGGTCTTGGTTTTCAGAGGGATTTACGGAGATGTGTGTTTAGTCCGCCATCTTAACTCCACATCTCCCTGCACGATTCTAATATGTAGCCAGGGTTGAGAAGCACTTGATGAGTCTAAGCTACTGAATCAATCAGTCATAAAGCACGATGTACAAGGGTGATAATTGGGGGTAGGAAGGTGATCGTCTTATTCGCTAGGTAGTTGGTACAATGTTGTTTAGCATAGATTTTTACTGTGTGGATCCACTGCTCCCTCAGTCCTTTCACAGGATGTCACAGATTGGAGAAACATGGATACCATTCCTTAGGTGAAATTTCTAAACCTAACAGAGGCCATATAATATCTTTCCCTTCTTGTCTCATTTCAAAATTATAAGATATAACAGTCTAGTAATGATGTCCCAAAGATTGGCACACAGTCTCCTGCAACCATGTTGTTCTGGCAGCATGACACTGTGTCTATTTCAACTTCTGATTACCATATACGGCAGAGTAGAAGTGTTCCACAGAGTTTCCTAAGCCATAATCTTTTGGGACATAGATGGGCAAGTCTTCTTTATACAGAGCCACCAGTGGGTTTGAACTGCTGAACTTTCAGTTAGCATCTGAATGCTTAACGTCTGTGCCAGGAAGGCTCCTTCGTGTGGCCATAGCCATGTTGATTTCTTTCCTTTGACACACTGATACTGTCTGCGACATTGCCCCTGATCCCAGAAGAGTGGCACTGAAGGCAGCAGGCATTAAGAAAGCGTTAAGAGTAGGGTGATCAGAGGAAACCTAAAGGTGGAAGAATGGGATTGCATCCTAGAAGTAACACACCCCAGTATCTCTGGGTCTTCTTTGGGCTTCTGTGTTATTTTCTGTGCTTCCAGCTGATAAGCAGAAGATGGTTCGAGTGCCTGCCGTGGAACAAGAAACCAGAAAGTCTGCAGCTCTTCCAGTAGTGCTCCAAGAGCCTGATGGACCAGAAGAACCAATCTGGCTCTCTGTGGCCAAGGAGAAAGTGAAAGCATGGAGCCAGACAGGAGAAATATGAAACAAATATCTCACGGGTTGAGCATCAAAATTTTAAATGATAATTGCCAATAACTGCATTAATATCATGTAGTCAGTCACCATGAGTTAGATCTGACTCGATGGCACTTGTCTGGCTTGGCAATCATTTCTTGCCTGTGATCATTTCTACTTTAGCAAAAGAGCCTTAGAGATGTGAATTAACACTTTTTATTTATTTAAATGACATAAAAGCATTGACTACCTAACCTTCAGTACAGTCACTGCCAGCATCAGGAAACTCAGTATTTCCTCTCTACAACATATGAAATATCTTTGCAGTGCTATAGCATTATAAACTTTTATGGTTGAAAAATATGCCTTTGAAGGTTAAAACCAAAAATATTTTGCAGGAGCAATGAAGACGTTGTCATTTCTGTTAATCAAATAAAGTTTTTCTACTGGAAAAAAATCCAGATGATTTGGCCCAAGGAATACGAGGCTTCTTACGCCAAATCCACTGTTTCAATTCTTTGGATGCTGCTGCAAGTTATACAGACGTTTCTAGAGTAAGTAGTGGAAGTGAAAATTCTGGAGCTCCAAGCAAATTTTGCACAGCCCATCTTCCAGTTAGCACACTGCCTTTGTAAATGCTTTCCTTGCATCCCTGGGAAAAGGGGCAAGGCCTGCAACTAGGGTGATGGTGACACACAAAGCACGCATCAGAGCTCTCTTTGCTCATGCCCCAAGGCCAACCTATCCAAGGCCTGACAGCAGTGACAGCGTCCCTACAATGGAAATCCTCTGGATTATTAGTCCAGCAGTGTTGGGCTTTTTGCCCCAATGCTGTTGAGATCTTCTCCACTTATGCAGTAGTATACTACCTGTCATATATATCCTGTCATTTAGGCACTTAAGACAGTCTCCAAATTCCACATTGTAGAGGAGCCAAAAGGTGTACTTGCAGTCTCAAGCCGATAGAAATGTCACCATCGTGAAGGAAGTGTGGGGCCCCTGGAGAGCTGCCATCCCCTTTGATTCCAGCCTGAAGCTGGAGAAGCCCTTGTACACCACCTGTTTCTAGTCCCTTCCTCTCAGCATCCTCTGCTTCCTAAGGTTTTAGCCCAGGGCAAGTCATTACTCCCAAAGTCACAGAACAGTTGGCCTTCTGCCAACTGGAAGCCTGGAGTGATTACATCAGCCTCATCCCACTATCACTCTTAGGGGCACACACCTCAAAAGTTACTAGGAGGCACAAGTCCTACCTCCCCAGTAAATCACAGCCTCTATCCCTAGAAAGACGAAAGCCAGAAAAGGCAGAGTGAGAGAGGAAGAGTCAGGAGGAGAGCAATGGTCAGCTGTGCAGGGGTCGGCAAGTTTTGACTCCTCTCTTCCTATCATGCCCGAAGCTGTTTCTTTTGTAGCATCAGCATCATGAACTCTCACGGGCAGAGTGGTGAAGATACAGGACCTTTCCCACTGACTCAATTTGCTACCTGGTAGGATCTCCATGGGGCAGACCAGTGTCGATTTTCATCCACGTTCACTAGAAGTTGGTGAACTCTGCCTCTCCATCTCCTTCCCCTGCTTCTATCCCCAGACACATAAACCTCTAAGGGAGAATTCTCTTTGGCGGCCTGGACCACAAACCTAATTCCTTTTCTTAGGAGACACAGAAGTGACTTCTGAGTACAGCTGTCACTGTGTGTGTCTCTGTCACCTCCAAGCTACATTGCTTAAACAGAAAGCAGGTCTGGACACCTACCTGTCTGTTTGAATTCTGAGTGTGCCCTGTGGAAACTGAGACAGGTAGTTAGGTAGGAGAACTAACTTCAATCCCTGATGCTTGGTTTTGCTAGTGATGGTACAAGATGAGAACACAAACTGCATGCTGGACTTTTCATTCTGTTTATAAAATGTTTATTTTTTCTGATACTGTTTCTATGCCTTTGAGATAATGCAAGATTTTGTTGATTAAATGCTACTTCTTTGGTGTTTCCATAGATAACAGTTCATTTGTAGATGTCCTGTACCCAGGGAATCCAGGTGGAGTAGCTGTTGCACCTCCCTCCCCGGTCTCTCAGAGTGGACCACTGCCCGGTTACTCTCACTCTGGGAACGCCCCAGGAATGACATTTTCCCCACAGTTGGAGAAAAAAATAGTTTCCAAATGAAGAGGTTAAATTTTGTTTTAATGCCTAGAGGTACATTTTGACCATTTTTCAGCTTCTTTGTAGTTTCTGTGATTTTTTTTTTTTTTGCTGTATGCAAAGCAAATAAATGCAATGAAGTCTGTTCTGTAGCCTGTCTCTGTCTGTCACATTGGGAAGGAGGTCAAACAGCCTATGCCTAACTCAGGCTTGAGAGTTGTCAAGGAGGCAGAACGTACCTCACAGGTGGGTGAGTGAATTGGGAGGAAGTATGTTGAAGAGGAGGTTTCCAATTGTGTAACATCTGAGGGCATAGATATAGACCCCATGGTAAGGGGACGGTGTAGCTGAGTGTGAGTAGAAGAGAGGAGATGGCTGGTGGTTGCACTTCAGTCAGGCTCTAGGTCAAGCCCTAGAGAAAGATGAGCCACCACAATCAGCCATCTTCAGAAGCAAGAAACTGTACTGGGTGCAGGTAATAAAAGGTGCCACAGAGTGAAGAATGGGAGGTTTTGAGAGACTGAAAATGTAACTTGGCCACAAATCCCATTCTAAAAATTTCAGGGTTCAGGCCAAGAGTTGAGTTGGGAGCTTACATGTCAGATGCCTAAGAACTTGAAAGGTTTAAATGAACCGATAAACCACTAAGTAAGTGATGTCTCCTTCCATGACAAATGTACTTGCATAATGTTCTGAAATACCACCAGTAGATGGTTTTTACAAAGAGAAATTCATTCTCTCACAGTCTAGGAAGTTAGAAGTCCAAAATCAGGACATCAGCTCCGGAAGGCTTTCTCCGTCTGGTTGCTCAGGAGAAAGGGCCCTGTCATCAATCTTTCCCCAGTCAAGCAGATTCTGAGAAGAGGGAACCCAGGTCCAGAGGACTTCCTAGTTCCCTGGCATTTGTTTCTTGGTAGGATGAGATCTCCAGCTCTCTGCTCACTTCCCTTTCCTTTCATCTCTTAGAGTAAGATAAAAGGTGGTGCAGACCACACCCCAGGGAAACTCCCTTTTATTGGATCAGGGATCTGACCTGAGCAAGGGTGTTACATCACACCCTGATCCTCTTTAATATAATCCAGTCTTACCCAATGAACCACTGGCAGGGATTAGGATTTATAGTATATAGGAAAACTACAGTCACAAAATACATGGCAACCACGTAACTGGGAATCAGAGTCTGCCCAAGTTAGCATGTATTTGGGGGGAAACAAACCATGACATGCTGCATAGTGTTCCAAAGCCACAATCCATATGGAATCAGATTGTCAAATCTGTCTCCCATGGAGTAGCTGATTTCATTCAGCAGCCGAGTGAATCCAGCACGATGACATCATGTTTCCTTGTATAGACACCCAATGGAATATTATTCAGTCATAAAAGGGAATGAAGTACTGATACACGGTGTAAGGTAGATGCCAACGGAAAGGTGCTAATTAAGACAGAAACAAAGGTCACATAGTGTACATGTGATTCCATTTACAAGAAATGATTTCATTTACATGAAATATGCAGAACAGTAAATCCACAGAGACAGACTGTAGATTAGTGTTTGCCAGAGGTGAGGGTGGGGAAGGAAAAGATGGAGCTACTGCTTAAGGGATCAGGGGTTTTATTTCCAGATGATGACAACGTTTTGGAACTCACTGAATGTAGTGGTTGCCCAATATTCTGAATGTAGTAAATGCCACGTAATTGTTCACTTTAAAATGGTTCGTTTTGCTGTGTGAATTTCACACTGAGTGTGAGAAGTGTTAGCACAGAATAAGAGAAGAAAGTATGAGTGCCACTGAGACAGCACCTAGGATGCCTTAACTAAATGTTGCAATGAGGTTGTGTAGCTAAACCCCCTGAGACCTTTCTCTTCTTTGATCCCCTACTCTGGTGAACTTTTTCATTTTTGTTTCCTCCCTTGAAACAAATTTTCAGAGTTGATTCTCTCCTTTCTTTTTAGGAAATTTGTCAAAATCATACAAAGTTACATAGAAAAATCCTGGAAACATGTATGTACACATGCCATCCAGCTTAAGAAATAACAACCTTAAAAAATACTGTTGAAGCCCACTGTGCATCCTTCTCTTTCTTTATCCAAGAGGTAGCCTCTACCCTATATGAGGTGTTCATCTCCCCAGCGGGTGCTGTTGCACATGCTACATTTCTATTCATCTCTCACAGGCAAGCTTTTTACTCCATATGTATGCAAACACAATCCATAGGTGGTGATCATTTTTATGTTTTTCAGACTTCGTATACACTGTATCATAATGTTTGTGTTCTTCTGGAGCCATCTTTCCCCTTTTGCAATTGTCTGCCTCTGTAACTCAGTCTTTGCCCTCTGGGTCTCAGCCCCCTGGGAGTTCTAGTTACCTCCTTAGTCTGGCTTTGCACTCCGGATTATCTTCAACAGTCCCAAGCCAGGGAATCCAGGCTGGTCCTAACATAGGTGAGTCGCAGGTTCCTGACCTGTTGTTCTAAATCAGTGTTTCTCAAACCTGGCATACAAGAAACCCATGAAAGTCCTTGCCCTTGAGTCAATTGCCACTCACAGTGTGTCATGGTTTGAATTATGTCCCCCCAAAAATGTGTGCAGCCATGTGGCTGGGATATGGTTCCCAGTATCTTGGAAATGTCCTCTATTGTGTGGTTTTGCTAACCTGTATGTTAAAGGATTAGCATGGGGCTGTGAATTCCTGCTATGGGGGAAGTTTCCCTGGAGTATGGCTTGCCCCACCCTTAATGCTTTTAGCTTGCAAGGAATAAAAGGAAAAAGAACCAAGGACAATTTGAGAACCTCGCTACCACCAAGCAAGCAGCACCGGGAGCAGAGCGCGTCGTTCAGACCAGAGGTTCTTGCGTTAGGACACTCCCTGGAGAATGACTGATGCAATACCGGACTTTCCTCCAGAGCCGTCAAGGGGAAAGTCTTTCCCTGGAGCGGACACCCTGAATATGGACTTGCAACCTACCAGACTGTATAAGAATAAATCTTTCTTTGTTAAAGCCATCCACTCTGTGGTATTTCTGTTAGAGCAGCCCTAGCTGACTAAAACACAGTGACACAACGTAGGACAGAGCAGAACTGCGCCATAGGATTTCCAAGGCTGTAATCCTTATGGAAGTAGATGGTCACGCCTTTCTCCTGTGGAGTGCCTGGTGGGTTTCAACCACCAGCCGTTCAGGTAGCAGCCTAGTGTTTCCCCCCTGTGCCACCGGGGCTCCTTGCGTTCCCTGAACTCCTGCTGTCTAGGCGGGTCCGACACATAGCTACCCTAGATTTCAGAGTAGGACTGCACCATAGAGTTTCCAGGGATCCCCTGGGGATTCGAACTCCCAAACTTTTGGTTAGCAGACATTGAACTTAACCACTAAGCCACCACGGTTTCCATTTGTTTTTGTCAGGCTGCATATATTCTGCTTTATGCTTACACTATAAATTCATTTAGTCAATATCCAAGAGTAAATGTAGACCATTTCCACCTGTTTCTTTCCCAAACAAAGCTGCAATAACTTCCTTATCCATTATGGTGGCTCGCAAACACCTGTATTCCTGGAACCTGTCTTGAGAAGTGGGGTTGCGGAGGTAGAGGGTGAGTGTATTGAATATTTAGAAAGGTATTACCAAATTAGACAGTGTAATGTGCAAGTGTGTCTTACAAGGAGAAAATCTGTTAGCTTAAGTGTAGCCTCTAAATAGTATATTTGAGTAGTTCATTTATTAAGGTGATTCATGTTTTGACTCTTTCCCAAAACGGTTCAAGCAAGCTTAGAGCAAGAGGCTATCCAATAAGACGGGAAATAAGAAGCATACAGACAAAAAGCCAGTTTGGCAATAACAGCTAACACTTGTTTTTATTTATTTATTTTTATCACGCTTTAAGTGAAAGTTCCCAACTCAAATCAGTTTCTCATACAAAAGACTTATACACTCATTGTTGTGTGACCTAGGTTGCCTTCCCCACACTGTGACAGCACACTCCTCCTCTCCAGCCTCCATTTCCCAACCTGCTCCTGTTCCTTTGTATCCTTCTCATCTCACCTCTAGACAGGAACTGCCCATTTAGTCTCGTGTATCTACTAGAGCCAAGAAAGCTACTCTTCACCAGTACAATTTTAGGTTTTCCAATCCAGTCTCATCTTGCTCTGAAGAGTTGGCTTTGGGAGTGGTTTTAGTTCTGGGCTAACAGAGTCTGGGGGCCCTGTCTTCCAGAGTCCATTCAGTCTTAGCTAGACCATCAAGTCTTGTCTTTATGGGTTGGAATTGGAGTTCTGCATCCCACTTTCCTCCCACTCTATCAGGGACTGTTCTGTTTCCTGTCAGGAGGGTCATTTATGGTAGCTGGGCACCATCTTGTTCTTCTGGTCTCATGCCAATGCAGTCTCTGGTTTATGTGGCCCTTTCTGTCTTTTGGGCTCAAACTTGCCTATGCATTTGATGTGCTTCATTCTCTTTTGTTCTAGTTGGGTTGAGACCAATTGATGCTTCTTTGACGGCCACTTGCTAGCTTGTGGAATCTCTGGTGGCATACTAGATAAGAGCTATGTCTGCTAACAAAAAGGCTGGCCATTTGAATCTGCCAAGTCCTCCTTGGAAACCCTATGGGGCAGTTCTACTCTGTCTTATAGGGTTGCAATGAGTTGGCATCGACTTGATGGGAGTTAGCTTTTTTTTTATATTGCTAGCTTTAAGACCCCAGAAGTCACCACGAAAGTGGAATGCAGAACATTTACTTAATGGACTTTGTTATGCCAATTTATCTAGATGTCCCCTGAACCCATGGTCCCCAGACTTATGTTCTTGCTACTCTGCCCTTCAAAGGGTTTGGTTATATTTAGAAAACTTTGCTTTTGGTTTGGTCCAGTTGCGCTGATTTCTCCTACTGTGTGTTATCTCTCCGTTAACATTAAGTAATTCTTGTGTATTATCAGCAGCATAATTACTGATAGATATGAGTTTAATGCTGTCACTTTGAGGCCCTTTTTGTGTTGTTAAGTTCCTTTGTTTCACTTAATGTTCTGTGCTGAGTCATTTTTTTTTAGATATTTTCTTTTCATTGTTGTTTTTCTATTTCCTGCGTCTTTACATTTTTCTGTGTTTTTTTTTTTTGTTGTTGTTGTTGTTGTTATATGTTGGATAGTTAGTTTCCTTTGTGGTTACCCAAATATTTAACCCCATTTTTTAAACTGTAAATTCGTCTTTTATTTGCTTATATCACCTGACTTTCCTCGATATGAAAGACCTACGACTATATTATTTAGTCCTTCTTTTTTATTATAATCTGGTCCTGTTTTACATTGTGACATATCTGTTTTCCTATTTCCAGTGTTGTACTTTGATTTATTATTTACTTCTTTTTCACAGAATCCTAATAGCTGTTTAGAATCCCTGAGTGAGTACATGGTTAACATACATGAGTGATAATGGAAAGGTGGAAAGTATGAGTCCACCCAGGGGTGCCTCAGAAGAAAGGACTGGTAATCTACCTCTGAAAACTCAGCCACTGTCAACCACATTAGCAAAGTTATGCTCTGACAAACCTGGGGTCACATGAGCTGAGGTCAACTGGATGGCAGCTAACGAAACAAATATTGAAGAATTTGTGCATTTTAGGTATGGTGCTGGTGAAGAATACTGAGGACACCAGAAAAACAAACAAATCTGTCTTGGAAGAAGTACAGCCAGAATGTTCCTTAGAGGCAAAGTTGGCAAGACTTTGTCTCACATATTTGGACGTGTTATTAGGACGGACCGGTCCCTGGAGAAGGACATCGTGCTTGGTAAAGTAGAAGGTCAGTGAGGAAGACAAAGACCCTCAACAAGATGGATTGATGCAGTGGCTGTGAGATGGGCCCAGACATAGCAATGACTGTGAGGATGGAGTAGGACCAGGCAGCATTTTGTTTCATTGTACATGAAGTCATTATGAGTTGTATAAGACTCAAAGGCACCTAACAACAACAACATATGTGTATGCATATACAAGCGTGTACATGAATGTATGTTCATATATATAAGAAAGCATGCAGGGACACAGTTATGGATATTTCTTAGATATAACGAAACACCTAGTGGGATTGGTTTTCCGGGATTGAAGCCTTAGGCCCATAGTCTTCTCGGACAATACGGTCAATTGGCACAATATGTCCATAAAGTTTGTGTTCTACGTCCTAGTTTGGTGGGTAGTCTCCCGTTTCTTGAAAACTTGAAAGTGGCCATCTAAGATATAACTATGGACCTCTCTCACTGAGAGCAAAGAGAAAAAAGAAAACCAAAGGTTCAGAGAAGAAACTAGTCTGTAGAACTAACAATATACACAACCATGGCATCATCTACCCTGAGACCAGAAGAAAGAGATAATGCCCAGCTACTACTAATGACCATTCTGATGAGGACCCATGATTCAGGGCTACTCATAGAAGCAGAGAAAAGCCAAAAAATTTCAATTTCCGGGGAGGGGTGGAGTCAAGATGGTGGACTAAACGCACGTCTCCCTAAATCCCTCTGGAAACCAAGACCTGAAATGATAATTAAACAGAGCCTTCCGGACTCCTAGTCAGTCCTCAGATGCGGCATAGGGCTGTCAAATTGGACTTCATTCCACTGAATGTAAAACTTCCTCTCTTTCATCGACCCCATTCTCGGCGAGCAGAGGTTTGCATGGACCGAAGGTAACTCAGCATTTTGATTTTTTTTTCCTCTGTTTTGGCCAGCGGGCAGAGCTCTGACTTGAGTAGCTGCTGGCCTTGAACGCACTGCTGGTGGGACCAGCAGTTGTAATTACCAGGTTCTGAGAGTCTGGCTTTGGACTCTACACACCTCGGCTCCTCTGGCCTATGTTTTTGCCTCCTCAATTTGGTAGCCATACAGATGTGCTTGTGCAGGGTGCCATCTTGATCCACTGAGAAACGGACAAGCCCAGGCAGAGGCTCAGCCTGACTTGGTTCCCAGGCTGGGAGCTGGCATCTGCTGGGAGGAGAGTGCTTTTCCAGTAGGGATGTGGTGTTTTGCACAGTGTCACCTGGGACTGGGGAAGAGTGGTGGAGGCTGTGGACTGTGGGCATTTCGGTAGTCTTGTCCTTTCTTTCCACCAGGAGCTGGTCCTGTCTAGCTGGTGAGCTTCTGTGGGATGTCCTCTTGTCTTGCTGGGAGGTGGAGTCATGCGTACGGAAGCCTCCGCTGGACCTAATTTCTGGACTGGGAGGCTGTGCCTACCCAGAAGAGACTGCTTTTTGAGCAGAAAAGGGGAATTCTACACAGTATCACCTACAGCTGGGGCCCGATAGCAGAGGCCAGCAGGTCAGAAGCCATTCTATATTTTGGCTAGTTTATAACATTTGGGGTTCAATACAGAGGTGCTTACTTCGCCAGGTGGGAAGAGGGAGGTTTACACCTGAAAACCTGACTGACTTTGAAAGTTGTCAAATACCTTTTACTTCTCATTTTAAGGCAGCCTAGAGAAACAACTGTGGTCCATCTTCACAGCATCTCTCCCAGCCTCTATTGACCCACATGAAGCCCCCAAAGCAACAAACATTGGAGAGGACAGTAACTCAGAAATCGCCCACAGCATCAGAAGGCCCCGAAAAGAAACCACATCGGAACTTCCCAGATGAAGAAGCTTTTCTGAAACTGTCAGACGGTGAATACAAAACAATTACATATAGAGCCCTCCAAGACCTTATACAAAATGCAGCAGAGCAAAAGGAAAAATTAAGCAAGCTGTTTGGTCTGCTAGAACATCGGTACTATGAAATCCAACAGATCAAGAACGAAATCAAAGAAACAGAAACTTAAATTCAAAGCCAACAAAACAGAATGGAACAAATGGAAAAGAGAATTTCTGAAATGGAAGACAGAGCTACTGACTCTAGAATCCACAAGGAGAAATCAGAAAAAAGAAACAAGGAAAATGAAGAAGCATGTGGGACTCTATTAAAAAGAACAATCTATGATTAATTGGAGTTCCTGAACAGGGTGAGAACCTCAGAACACAGAGAGTATTGTGGCTGATCTGCTGACAGAAAACTTTCCAGAAATTATGAAAGAAGAGAATGTAGGTATCCAAGATACATATTGAACACTGCTCAATATAGATCTCAATAGAAAGGCTTCAAGACATATTATTATCAAGCTCAACAAAATGAAGCATAAGCAGAAACTCTTAAAGGCAGCAAGACTCAAAGCAAAGCTAACATTCAGAGGGATACCCTGTAGGCTTTCGTCAGATTTCTCTGCAGAAACGGTACTGACACGGAGACAGGGGCATGACACATTCAAAGCCTTGAAGGAGAAGAACTTCCAACCAAGAATTATATATCCTGCAAAACTATCTTTCAAATAGGAAAATGAAATGAAGACATTCGTGGATAAACAGAAACTCAGACTTTGTAAAAACCAAACCAAAGCTACAAGGAATACTGAAAGAATCTCTTGGCTTGGAAGAACAAAACCGCTAACTATGTGTTTCAGAAGGACACATTATCCAGAATCCTACTCAGTTAGGGAAGGCTCCAAACACAATGAAAGCTTTAATAGTGAAAGAAACGATCTAGTGATCATTTCATGTAAACTATGATACCATCATATTAAAAAGAAGGGTGCACTACAGTCATTATAGTCCTTCCAGATGGGGAGGAATTTGACAAGACTGGTAGCAATCAAAATTGGGTTTTTATATAGTTTATTAAGCAGGATCATAGGGGCAGCTGTAAAGCACGATAGAGAAGCTACACATCATATCAAGAAATGTAATACAGGAGTCTCAACAACCACAACACCAACCCTTAGCAAGGTGAAAAATCAAAGAAGAAGGTCTCAGAACAGATTAACAAGAACAACAGAGAAAACATCAACACAAAAATAAACATATCACAGCGGCAGGACTGAACGCATACCTATCAATAATTACATTGAATGTCAGTGGAGTGAATGCTCCAGTAAAGAGACATCGAGTGACATCTTGGATCAAAAGACATAACCCATCTCTATGTTGCCTACAAGAAACTCACCTTAGACTTAAAAATAGGAACAAACTGAAAATCAAAGAATGGAAAAATATTTATCAAGCTAACAATGAACAAAGAGAATTTTGGCCCAGGAAAGTTGACAGATGTCTTTAGGAACACAATTCAATCTATGACAGGCTCTCCTAAGTAACAAATCAACCAGAAAAACAAAATCAACAACATGACACCAGATACTGGGCAAAACAATGAGAAGTAGATAAGAAGGAAGAATTTCAGTCTAAATACACAGTCCAGTGGAGACTGGTAAAGACCCAACTAATACATATTTTTTCCTCCCTGCATGCCAGCAGACGTTCTCTCTTTTGGTAAGCAATGCTAAAAATTGCCAACAGAATAAAACCCGATACTCTTCAAAGCAGCCTGGTCACTGCCTGATCACTAACATCAAGAAAATGTGTATCAATCATAAACAATTCTAATGAAGAAGAGGAAGAAACGGGGAAACTTCTTGGGAGCTTATCTTAATTGGGAGTAGTCTTGAAAAATAAGATTTCAATAAGCAGGAAAAGCTGCCAGGGGATGAACGGGCTAAAAGGCTGAGGAAACATTTTAATTTAGTTGGTCAGTAAATACTTATGGAACACCTATCTACTCGCTGACCAATGTGAAGCACTAGAGTACAGTGATCCAATCTAACCCAAGTTTACATTTCATTGGTCAGAATTTAGTCACAAGTCAACAACTAGCTGCAAGGCAGTTTGGGAAATGTAGTTTTTATTTTAAATGTTCAAGTTCAACTCTGGCAAAGAGTTTGAGTTTTGTTTTTTAGGGTAGCCATGAGTCAGATCTGACTCGACGGCACTTGGCTTGGCAAGAGAAAAGTACACACTGGAGAACAACCAGCATTTCTGCTACCTAGGAAGTAGCCATCTAAGACAGAAATGGACCCAAAGAAATAGTGCAGCAAATTAAAAGACATCCAGTCCAATGAAAATAAAAAACGCATGAGATACCACCTCCCACTAGCATGGCTACTATCAAAAAATGGAAAACAACAGGTGTTGGCACAATGGCAAAGCTACTGTGGAAAAGTCTCGTGGTTCCTCAAAACTTCAACATTGAAAATTTGAAAGCAGAAACACTAACAAACTTAAACATCAACGTTCACTGTAGCATACTCGTAACACTCAACAGGTGTAAATGACTGAAACCTCCATCAACAGGTGGATGGATCCAACATGTGGTATACACATACAATAATGAGAAATCAAGTCCTGACGCATGCCACAACATAGATGAACCTTGAAGACATTATGCTGAGTCTTTCACTGCTCCGGATCTGACTCGATGGCACTTGGCTTGGCTTGGCTCCCAGCATTGTGTCCTTGGTGGTATTAAGTCCCTTCCTCTGCTCCCTTTCCTCTCCTTTTATCTCTTGGAAGATAAAAGGTGGTTCAGACTACACCCCAGGAAAACACCCTTTACATTAGATCAGGGAACAAAAACCCACTGCCACTGAGTCGATTCCAACTAATAGCAACCTTAGAGGACAGAACTGTACGGGATAAGGACAAAAACACCCGTGGAATGTAGTTATCAGTTAGAATAGCAACCATAGCCATTTCTGTATTCCCCCTGAGGTCTTCGAAAAAAGAATGTTGAAGACCTGGGCCAAACTCTTTTGACTTTGGTAAGGTGATTAACATACTATTCTCACACCCAGAGGGAGAGGGCATCCTCTAGAAACCTTGTTATCCGTATCAGTGCACAGTTACCGATCTGTCCAGCTGGCTGCCACCAGATGCAGTACTGCTGTCCCAGTGTGCAAGGTTCCCCTGATGAATAAACTCATGTCTCTTGATTGAAAATAAATAAATAAATAAAAATGCAGTAAAATACTGTTTAAAAGTTATGCCTTCTTTCTCCAACCAGAGCGCAGTGAGCCCACCACCTCACCACAGGTGTTAGGCTGGGCTTTGTGATGTCACAGCCCCCTTGAGCTACCTTGGTCTGGTCAGTGCCTTGCTGACTAAGCAAGGTTGAAGGGTTTGGCTGCTGGGGAGATGTACAAATAAGTGGTGGTCAGGAGGCTGCAGTAGGCATTGAGAAGGCTTTAAGGGGGTGAAAACTACCAGAAACCACAAGCATTAGCTGCACTTACTCAACAACCAACTCCAAGAACGAAGTCAGGAGGAAGAGTAAGGCCTCTGATCAACTCAGGCCCACTGAAGTGTGACGTCGAGCTGATTGCACCCACCTTCCTGCACTTCTTCCCCTCAGATCCACCCATGACTCTTTCCCTGTCATTGCCTGGCACAAAACCCTCCTCAGCCTGAACCTTTTCTCATAAAGTGCCCCTTCCCGTTGGCTCTTTACCCACTTACTCCAAGCCAATGTCTTCGTGTGATCATCCTGTTTCCTTTGCAGGTACCAAAGGCAACCACTGGAATACTTAAAGAAAACAAAAAAACTTCTCAGGGGAGAGTGAGCAAAAAGTGCTTCCACCAAATTTCTGCCTGCCTACGTTTGCCTACAAAAGTTAGAGGCTGAGACTACTTGGCCATTATCACAAGTTTAATAAGAAGCTGGATCGGTGAGTGGCATGCGAGACCCAAGAGTCCCTGGAGAAAGCCACCACTCCAAGTAATGAACAGAGCTTACTGTGACTTCCGATTAAGCCCAGAGACCTCCAAATTGTCTGAACAATTTACAGAGGTCTGGATGCTGACCAGCCGTGTGGTGACCTAATGTTGCACCGACAGGCTACACCCACAGAGATCAATAATATAAAGCATCAAGGTGTGAAGAGAAGACATGTGTGTGTGTCTCTGACTTCTTTGTCGATGGGGAGGGAAAAGGAAGGAAGGAGTAGAAATGTGAGGAGGGTGGTAGGTGTGGTCTTTCAGGTTTGGAGACCACGCTACATGTCCACAGTGACCCAGTCACTGGGGATAACAAGTGGGGGAGGATTGGACATGGAAGAGAAACCTCATCATTAACAATTTAACCCACGGACAGGAGGTTGGGAACATTCCAAGGCAGGCTGTCTGGCACGGCCCTATACCATTCCCGCCGAAGACCTGCCTACTCAGACCACTCTCAAATTTCAGCGGGTGATGATGCTTCAGACACTTGCAAGCCTATTCATGGAAGCACAAAAATGATTGTGGGAATGCAGTAGGACCCCGCTGGGTTTTGTGCCGCTGTACACAAGTCCACCATGTGTCAGAACTAACTTGATGGCAACTAAGTCCAGTATCTTGGCCTCCTAGCTCGCCTCCCTGGGCTGCTTTTAGTCAGAAGACAATCAGTTATCCTCGAGGAACCTGGCAGCGAGATTACTCACCTGGCTACTGCTAGGGTTCTTGAGGCACCTGGAGTAGCAGGTACTGTCCTCCTAAGCCCAGCAGTCTGCACCCCTGGGGATCCTAGTCTTGACACATCTCTTTTCCGCTCTATGGTCCTCAGTTTTCCGGTGTGCACATGTTCACTGCCACACCCAAGGTTACGATCTAAGCAGGCCTCCCTGATGCCTAAGCTTCATAACCCAACCGCAGGCCAGAAAGTACCAGCCCGGACTGTCCCCAAGTATCTTGCCATCACCTCATCACTCGGTTGGCTTCCTTGGCCCATCTGAGCGCACCTGCTGCAGGAACTGAAGGCACCCTATGCTAGCCAGCACCCCTTTCTCCTCCCGCGAGAGGCCAGAATTGGCTGAGGGTCCTGGATCCCTAGGGTTTCCTTGGCTCAGGGCGGGCTCTGGTCATTGGCGGTAGGAGCATGATCCTGACCAATCATCTCCAGCCTCCCCTGCAGCGCGCGCCTTGCTGGGCCCTGCGCAGAACGCCAAGAGGTTTGTCCCACCCACTTTACCTCTGAGTCAATGGGAAGCGGCTGCGGTGGACTGGCCACCAATGGAGAGCGGGTCCGCGTTCGCAGGGCAGTGGAAAGCAACCAAGTGCATGAGCACATTCCTTGTCATAACGGCGTCCCGTAGAGTCTGTTCGCAATGGTGAGTACTAACAGTCTGATGCTGACAACCTAAGGCTAAGGGCTCAGTGGCCCCAGCAGGCAACACCGCCTCTGCCTTGTTTTTCTGAGCATCGGCTTTCCCTTCTTCCCTCTAAATCTTGTCCCTGAACTGCAGGCTCTGGACCCCAGATCCCCCCCAGAGCCCACTTCTCTAGCTTCCTTCTTTGCCCTCAGCCATCCCAAACCTTCCCTGGGGCTTCCCAGCCTCACTTGGCCCTCTCTAGGCCCCTGATGTCTCTCCTTAGGCAATTATCCATTCACGCTCTGGCCTACTGGCGGTCTTGCCCTGCCAAACTGGGGCACACAGCTGAACGGGGGGAGCTGTTATTATTTAGCATGGATTTGAAAATTTCAATCTAGAGACTTTGGTGGCCTGCATTGAGCTTTTGGGTGAAGTCAGAAATGTGCCTACTGGGTTCATGTTTATGATTTTATACTGATGAAATATAAATCTTAACAACTTAGTTCTGTTTGACCAAATCGAGAAGTAACCCGAAAGTGGAAGTACTTAGAGGGATGTGCCGTGAGTGGGTAGTGTAGGGACATTTTCCTGAAGTAGGATCTCCCACCCGATTGAGAACTCGTGATCCCTACAGTGACACACACTGGCTAGATCTCTTTTGAGATGTCCAAAAGAACAAGGGTCCCCTTGCCACTAAAAATGGTCATAAATAAGGGGTGGGGCAGGGTAAAGGTACAAAGGGTGGCCAGTATCAATTGTCTAGCATAAAATACTTTTCGACTAGATGTGGTTGTCTGGAAGGTCCCTGACGGGCACAGATGATTTGTACTCGCCTACTAACCTTCAGGTTGGTGGTTAGACCCCAACCAGAAGCACCATGGAAGACAGGCCTGACAGTCTGCTTCGGTAAAGATAATAGCCAAGAAAAACCTACAGAGCAATTCTACTGTGGATCAGATGTGGTCGTCATGAATCGCGGGCCAACCGATGGCAGTGGGTTTGAATTGGGGGCTTTTTTGGTTGTAACTATCTTGGGTAAGATATGGACTGTATTGTGTACTACTGTGCTCCTCTGTTTGTCTAATGTTTAAAGGATTCCAGCAGTGAGGATTCAAGCTCCACATCAAGCTTGCAGCCGACTTTTTTGAGTTATGAAATTGTGTTCTCTAAAAGGCTGTTGCAGCAAATCGAAACAAGGTTTCGATCTCTTCGATCCTGATAAAAACGGCAGCATTGACGTCAGATCACTTAAGACAAGCTCTGCTTTCTTCTCTTTCTCTGCCTCTTCTATACACTCTGCCTGTCTTTATCTGCACACGTCTCTATGTTTTTCTGCTGCCAAAAGGAACAGGGAAGGACAAAGGTGGGATTTCTTTACTCCTTTTTTTTTTTAACTCTCTGAAGTGTTACTAAATTGACTGCAGACATCAATTAGATGGATATTCTAGTGTCTCCCAGTCATTTTAACTTTGTCCTATCAGATGCCACTTGAATGCTGTCACCACTGTCACTTTTGCTCTTGCTAGGTTTGAATCTGCATGTTGAGATGGTCTCTTGTTTTCATTGCAGGTGGTTTTAAAGACTCTGGGCTTTGAGCCCAAGAAGAAAGAGATGGATCACATACTAAGCATAATTGATAGGAAAGGTACAGGGAAAATGAACTTCGGTGAATTTTTGTATGTGATAACTCAGAAAGCGGTAAGTTATCTAATTTCATCAGCGTATTGTTCATCCATAATGGTAAATGCTGGCAAGTATATCTGGTAAATGATAATGTTTCACACGGATAGGATGCTTAGGGTCTACTTGATGTTGTTCAGGGCAGAGTCCAGGAGAAGTCATTTTACCTTCTGTAAGATTATAAAAGTAATACTGCTGCCACTTTTCTGCTGTTATCCCTCTCCAGCTTAGAGGTCGTTGTTCTAACTACCATCTGTGTAAAGTTCATTTCAGGATCATTCCTTTATGCGACCTTTTCAGTCTCTGAGTTTCTAATAGATTGATTATGTTTTTCCTCTTTTACTCCCCTTGATGGTGTTTGATCTCTTGTGACCTAGGGCCTGGGTCATCATGGCAATCAGCAAGGCCCTGTGGTGAAGAGAACTGGAGTGGAGGGAGTAGGGAGGGAATCCAAGAATGTAGTCCCCCAGAACTGCCCAGAGGACCCATCTTGGCTTCAGAATGGGAGACAGTTCTGAACAAGGGAATGATGGATGCAAGACGAGGCTTGAGTTAGGTTATTAAAGAAGGGAATGATGGGGCCGTATCACGGCTGTGGGGCAGGGGTGTCTGCAATAGGTTCCACTCATGTGTGCTTATGCTCTCCCTTTAAGCTCGAGAAAGAAACCGAAGAAGAACTCCTCAAGGTTTTCAATTTGTTTGATGATGGTGAAACTGGGAAAATATCTTTTGCAAATCTGAAACATGTGGCAGATGAACTGGGCGAGGATGTCACCGATGAGGAGCTGCAGGTCTGTGAGGCATCAAGCAGGCCTCAGGTTTCTGAGTTACCTTTATTTCCTTTTTTGTGAGTGCCCCTTGAAGGAAAGAGCTTGTTGTCTAGTCCCCATGCTGCCCAGTTCAGTTCACCTTTGATAGTCTAACAAACCTCTGAACCTCCCAAAAGGAAACACGTAAGAGTACAGTTCCACTTACTAAGCTAGGTTTCGTGAACCCGCCCCCGCCCATCAGGATGCTCTTGGCCCTCCTTTCATGTGAGATGCCTGACAGAGATGGCTCCGCCTCCACAGTATGCTTTAGAAAGTGAGCTTTGGTCACATTGTGACAGCACCTCAGGGGTCCCTATTGACCAGTCACTTAGCACTGTTAGAAGCCTTTTGGTCAGCTGCCTTTTGGATGAGTTTCTGAAGTCATCTAACTTGACTCCTTACTGTCACACAGGAAATGATTGATGAGACTGCTGTTGACGGAGAAGGAGAAGTCAATGCACATGCGTTCCTGGAGATCATTAGGAACACACTCCCTGCCCTCAAAAGGCCTCTTCCCTCCAGAGGAAGATCTGACTGACTCCAGTGACTTGTCAGCCAGGAAATCTTTTTTCGATTACACCAAGTACTTCCCACAACTGGCTTTTTTTCTAGAACTTCAGTAGCAACCTGATTGTCTTTTCTCTTTGGGAAGGTGTTCTTTGAAGTTCAAGTTCTCTGTAAAATGCCCAACTGATTATTTGCATTTCTTAAGCAGACCTAGAGCACATTAGAATGGAGAGGATGGTCTAGGTGCGTCACTCACCTGCCTGCTGGCCTTGCATCTTTTCCCTCTTCTCATGCATTTCCACCTCCAAACACAGGCTAGCGCCACATTGGAGCACATGTCATCTCCCCGTGGCCACAAGCCACAGACCACTCTTTGAGGATTCTTGTTTTAACTGACACCAGCAGAGGATTTTTCAGTCATAAAACCAGGTCAACTCTCACTGATACTCTGATACGTGGTTAGTGCTCTTTATTTTCTCTGAAAAATAAAGCCTTCCTTGTTTTGAATGTTTGTTCTCTCAGCACGAGTGCTTTAACCCCAATCTGTGTTTGATCTTCCTTGCCATCGCATTGAAACAAACAAGCAAGAAAATCCAGTGCTGTCGAGTCATTTCCAACTCATAGTGACCCTATCAGACACAGTAGAACTCCACCACAGAGTTTCCAAGGAGCGCCAGGTGAGCTTGAACTGTCAAACTTTTGGTTAGTAGCTATAGCACTTAACCACTACACGATTGTGTAGAAAGAGCCTGAGAAATTCAAAATGCTTAGCCACCGTATAGACATCAAAAGATGTTAATTCTTCACCACTTTCCTGGCGTCAGTCATTTCTTGCCCTCAGGACCCAGCTGTTTCTTCAAGTAGCAGAATTTCTATTTTGGCCTCAGCCTAAACAGCACTCTGAAAATCCGTTTGGCAAAGCATAAGGCCAACTAAGCCTCTCTGTGGTGGTTTGTGCTTAGATCGGAGACCCCAGAGAATAAGTTGGCTACACTGTGAGTGAGTTTGCTTATGGTGTGTCATGGGAACTCCCAAGTTTCATCAGGCTGTGTCACCTCAGCTAGCCCCACTCCTGGCTCAAATGAGACCCACCAGCAAGAGATGCCAGCCCTGATGGGTGGCATGACAATCTCTGCCCCATGAGGTGGAGAACAAGAGTCACCCCAGATGTGAGAAACGGAAAGCAGCAACAAGGATGGAATGCCCATTTGTACACATAGGTGTAGAGGGAGGACAGTCCCATGTTCCCTGTGGGCCCTGGCCCTAGGGTTGCCAGATTTACCTAACAAAGCCAGGACACTCAGTTAAGAGTGTAAGTGTGTTCCCCCTGGAGTTTTCATTGTGTGTTTGTTGTTTACCTGACCTTACAATTTCCGGTTAAGCTGTGCACACTGTATTCTACCTGGCAATTCCACTCAGGTGGGATGCTGGAGAGCCCTGCCTGGGGCCTCCTACTTGGAAACTGGGAGTCTCCAGGACTTTCCCCAGCACCCCTTTGAGTCTCCAACAGGGAAGTGCTTATTCCTATTCTTTGTCCACAGTTTAACTGGGTTGTCTTTTTGTTGTTGAGGTTTTGCAGCTAAAACTTACTATGAGCACTTGCACTGTGCCAGACACTGTTCCTATTCCTTCCAGTGTATAAACTCATCTATATCTCACAACAGCATTAAACCATAATCCTACTGCTCTGGATATGATTCCAACTCATAGCGACCCTATACAACAGAGAACACCTGCCCCATAGAGTTGACAAGGAAAACCTGGTGGCTTCCAACTGCCAACCTTTTGGTGAACAGCCATAACTCTCAACCACCATGTACCAGGGATCCTATATTCTTATTAGGCAGGTATTCATAACACTGCCATTTTAGAGATGAAGAAACTGAGGTACAGCTAGTAAGAGGAGGAGCAGGAATTACCTTCAGGCCTCTGGCTTCTGAGCCTGCATCCCTGACCAAGATACCAGCTGGCTTTTGGGTTATAAAGTGATACGGAGGACAGGAAAAGGTAAGTGCTCGGCTGATAGCCAAAACCTGGTGGTTGAGACTCACCTACTGGCTCCACAGGAGAAGGACGTGGCAATCTGCTTCCATATATATTAAACCAGGAAACCCAACCCACTGCTGTTGAGCTGCTTCCAACTCATAGTGACCCTATAAGGTAGAGTAGAACTCCTCCATAGTTTCCCAGGGGCACCTGGAAGATTCGAACTATCAACCTTTTGGTTAGCAGACATAGCACTTGACTACTATGTCATGAGGGTTTGCCTAAATGCTGTAGCCCAGCAAATCTTATGCAGCACATTTACTCTCTTGTTTGGGGCCTTTGTGATTCAAAACACACTCAACAGCACCCAACAACACCAAGAGCAGATGAGAGAATAGAGAGGAGGACCGCACTTACTCTGAGGTGCGTGGGGAACGTAACTCAGAGGAAGTGTCTTTCGGAAAGAGGCTGGAAGAAGAGAAGGAGCCAGCCATGCAGAGGTGGGTGTGTATGTGGAAGTTGGAAGGAATTAGAAGGAATTCTTCCAAAATACCTGCAGTAGGTGAAGCTTTGGGGCATTTGCAGAAGGGACAGTAGGCTGCTGTGGCTAGGATCTTGTGGAATGGCGGTGGCTTTGAGACCTGCTCCAGTGTCTAGTGTATCATCAGAAGTAATGAGAGGTTAGATCTTCCTGTCTGTTTCTAAGAGCTATTTGGCGAATCAGGAAATCAGAATAACCAGGCTCACTTTCTTGACCTTCCAGGTGGGTACACTGGGACTCCTCCTGCCCCTCAATAGTAGGAGCAGAGAGACTCCACTTGGTCTTCCTGCAGGGTCACAGGTCACTTGCGGCCTCCCACCTCAGGTGTGAACCATTCAAGGGACCCACTTACTGTGAAATCCTCTGTGGCTTCAGGCCCCCAAGGCCCCACTGTCACATCCACTGCCTCTGTTTGCTTTTAGCCCCACGGCCCCCAGGATGGGAAGAAGGCAGCTCCCACCTGCTTTCCAAGCTGAGGAAACACATCTCTCTTACAACTGGTTCCGGGGTAGAGAGTGCAATAGACTGATTTATTAAAATCAGCTCTGGATAAAAGCCATAAAAGAGAGTTTAAGAATGAGCTCTGCTTACTCAGGGAACCCAGTTGATGGATTTAGCACCTGAAGGGGGTGGACAGCTTGCACCCCAGGCAGGCTCAGTGACCATTTTCCTGGGCTTCTGAAGTCGGGCATGGCCACCTACCTGTTGCTGTGGAGGCTCTTGGTGAGATGAGCAGTTCCAGCGATGGATTCCGGCATGCCTGTGATCCTGAGGAGTAAGTAGGATTAGAAAGCGATTCCTTCCATTGCGCCTGGGGTCCTGGAGGACCTGACGGCAGCTAACACAAACCACGGTAAATAATGCGCACCTCATAGTCCACCTCAAAGATTAAATATGTGAATGTATACACATGGTGTTTAAAACAGTGTCCAACACAGAAGAAGCTCTCAAAATCATCAGCTGCTATTATTCTACTTGTACAACTTTTGTACTTCTTACCATCTGGATAGCATTGGGAAGTAACATGTGATCTCTGTCTTAAGTCTCCTGATCTGACATATGGGGATAATGAGAGCTGTTGCCTTAAAAAGTTCTTATGAGAAAGAAATGAGAGTTCACATGAAATGCCTTGCACAGATAGACAGCCAGTAAAATGACATTTCCCTCTGTCTCTTTTCCTGGGTGAAATCCAAGATGAAGGTGTGTTAGGTATAGGCAATACTAGGATACGGGCAGTTCGGTGTCTGTTACCTTTTGTGGGGTTCCTGGACTCCTTGGGAAATCTCATGCCAGAATTGTTTCTTCTTCTCAGAAAATGGAAACATGTATGTATAATGCCTGAGGACTTAGGGCTCCCTGAGAGTCCTGGACAGTGTAGACTGTTAACGTGCTGGGCTGGAGCCCAGAAGTTAGGGGTTCATGCCCACTCAGAGCTGCCCTGGAAGATAGGCCGAGTGATCCGCTCCTGACAAGCCAGCTGTTGAAAGGCTTGTAGAACAACGGTTCTACTCTGACACGCATAGGGCTTGGCAGGAGTCAGAGTGAGTTTGTCAGCCAAAGGGATTTTTCAAGGTTCCCTGACACTCAGACTGGGCCTTTAGAAAGAGTCCACAGGTGGCAGAGACTGTTAAATTCTCAGTCGTTATCTATAAGATTGGTAGCTGAAACTGCCTCAAAAAACAGGCCTGGCATGACGCAGAGTGACCATATATTGGATCCACTTTATGGTTCTATGCATCTATAAGATATCATCCTGCTGACCTCTAGCTGGAGGAATGGGAGTGGGTGGAGAGGAGGGGAAAGGAGACTGTTGGGACGACGACACACGTATGGAGCAGAGAGGAACAGTGTGCTGTCACCAGGCAGGGAGAGCAGTGGAAGCTGCATATAGGTGGGCATGTAAATTTATATGGGAATGTACATTTTCACTCAGTCATAATATAAATAAATAAATAAATAAATAAATAAATAAATAAACAGGCCTGTCAATCAGCTTCCAAAAGGCCACAGCCTTGAAAACCTCGGGGAGCTGTTCCATTCTGCACACATGGGGTCACAATGTGTGCAGAATGGGAACAACAATAACATCAGAAACATGCCATCACCCACAAAACTCTGCCTAATCTCCCCTTCACAAGCTCAGTGACGCAATAATCTAGTAAAACAAATGTGACTCACAGAAAACATGAGCCCTTAGACACCAGGCTCTGGCGATGATAAATTGCAGGATTCCGAGGTCCCAGAGGATTTGGTTGTGGGTCTGTTCAGAAGCAGTCTGGGCCTATTCTGGATCTCAGTCTTCCTCCTGCTATCATGGCCCCAGGAGCGAGCCTGGAGCTCATGGCTGCAGACAGGGAGGTGGCCGACATCGGGTGGGGGCTTCTTCCTCTTCCTATGCTGTCTGCTGTGTGTGCACACAGCGTGTGGGTGCTACCTTACTGCTCCCTTGACCCAGCTCTGCTATTTGTGGTGCAGGCACATCAGGGCTTTGTCATTGTTGTAGAGATGGTACATGTATTAAAAGACTCTTGGGGCAATCAGCACCCCAAGGCAGAAAGCTATAGGATAGAATGTGTCCCTGTCTAGTCTGAAGAAGGAGATCAGAGATTCGGATAATTGAGACAAATTCTCTCGTGCCCATGATTACTCCAAGAGGGACTCACAGGAATGGATGCTGGTGTGTGATGCTTGCATCCTTGTCCCTGTAGGACATCTCTACTCAACAACTTGGCCTGGAGCTGTGGAGGGAAGAAACTGGGTGGTTGGGGCAAAGAGACCCTGGAATCAGATACGTGAACCGTGTAAGCAAATGAGAAGCTGGATTATATGATTCTTGGGATAAAGAGGGGAAAAACACAAGACTCCAGTCACGTCCCAGAATTAAAAAGTGGATTAATGGGCCAAGTTGACATTTTCACCCCTGAAACCTGGTGATTCATGGAACTGTCACTGGCATCTTGATCGTGCAACAAGCAAATGTAAAAGTAAGAACGAACTTGCAGCAGGATTCTGCCCCCTAAGGTTGGGCTGTGATAGATAGCTTGCTGACAACTCGGTTGGGAGCTGTGGGCCCTTGTATAATTTACATATATCAGGTATCGAAACAGAGACCGACACACACACACACACACACACACACACACACCACAAAGGAAGTAGATGCCAAGAGACTGTGGACAACATGACGTAGGCATCTGGGCTATAGTATTGTTGGAGAAAATCTCCCTGTCCACAGTGACAACTCTGCCCAGAAATGGAAAATAAGACCAAACCAAAACCCAACTAAACTCACTGCCATGGACTCAGGTCCAACTCATAGAGACCCTACAGATCAAAGGAGAACTGCCCTGTTGAGCTTTCAAAGTGAACCTAGTGGATTTGGGTTAGCAGATATAGCACTTAACGCACCGAGCTGCCATGGTTTCCGGACAAAAGACAGGCCTACCTATATTCTCAGCCATGGTGCTTGTGATTGGTTCCCGACCAGTTAACCCCACCTCATGGCATCCCCTTGTGTCATAGGGTAGAACCGTCCCATAGGGTGTTCTCCCCTGTGATCTTTTGGGAATCAGTTTGCTAAGGTTTCCTTCAGCACAGCCGCCAGATGGGTTCACACTTGAGACCTTTGGATTAACGGAGCCCCAGTGGCACAGTGGTTGAGAGCTATGCTGCTAACCAAAAGGTCAGTAGTTTGAATCCACAAGCTGCTCCTTGGAAGCCCTCTGGGGCAGATCTACTCTGTTCTGTAGGGATGCTATGAGTTGAAATTGACTTGAGTGCAATAGATTTTTGGGGGGTGCGGTGCTGGGGCCTATTGAAGACTGCTTGTGACCCCAGGCTCCTCAGATGGCAACTCCGGTACAGTCCCTAGGTGGTCCTAGCTAAAGGCCAGTGTCAACTCGTAGGTGGCACGCAGGTCCATTGGGACTTACTCGGCTTATGGGGCAGTTCCCTGAGGAAGTGAGGGGGCTAGAGACAATCCCCTTCGAGATTTTCTCCTTGATGGGGAAGCAGTAATGACTTGAGTCCAGGGTTTGCCCTCATGGGGGTCCCTGGAGATTGTGGGCGGTTGGGATTTAGCCAGAAATTATCCCATCTCCATGGGGCCCTGGGGACTCAGCTGGCAACTTCACGCAGGTGTTTGTGGGAAGTTGCCATTGTTAGCCATCATCGAGTCAGCCCCGACTCCTGATGACCACATGTACAATGGAATGAAATGCTGCCTGGTCCTGTACTGTCCCCACGATCAGTAGCAGATCGGACCATTGCTATCCATAGGGTTTTCACTGGCTGATTTTCACAATTTAGAGTGCTAGGCCTTTCTTCCTAGTCCAACTTTAGCCTGGCAGTTAAGCAGGAGACTTCAAAAGCGATTTTTCTAGCAACAGGGGGAAACTGAGGCCAGAGGCCTGAGGGTTTTTTTTTTCCTTTCCAGAGTCACCACTCCAGGCCCCTGTGAGTAATATAACATTAGCATTGGGACTCCTTCTTAAGTAAACATCATCCCTCTGTATTTTAAAGGTGTTATGCTTTAAATATATGACTCAGAACTGCCCTGGGAAAAGAACAACAGAATATTCAAGGTAGCTCTGATAAACTGAGTGTGGTTTGAGATCACTAAGCTGGACCAGATCATGCCAGGCGTCAGCCCTTCTGCTTCAACAAGGACTTCAAAGGAAGACCTTGAAACCCAGACTGTCTTGCTGACCACTTCTGCCACACTCTTTGTGATTATTTCCCCCTTTCACCGACATGTAAACCCCAAACCCACTGCCGTCATAGTCGGGTCTTCCCTTTATAAAGCCCTTTGGTCTGGCTAGAGATGGGCAGACTGTGGTGGAAATGTCCCCTCTGCCACTTTGTTTAGCTGGCACACAGCTAAAATCTTTAATTCACCCAGACCTCTTGTCTCAGAGATTGGCTTGTGGCACGTGACATAAACTCTAAGGTGTTTCCAGTAAGAGCAGCTACGCTGAAATCTGTTCAGCATGCTAGCAACACACAAGCTTCCATGGACAGGCAAGTGAAAGGGAGTTGCCAAGAGGCCTTGCAGCAGGGAGGGCTGAACTGGTAATTGACTAACAGATTCAGATGGCAGCCTTAGAGCACCTGGTGCCTGTCCTGGCTCTGGAGCAGTTCCTTCCTGGCTGCCCTCCCTTCTCCTTCTCACACACCTGATCTATGATAGGGTTTCCCAGAGTAATCTCCAAAATATACTTCTTGAACTTGAAGCCTTGCCACAGGTCTGCTTCTTGGAAGGGAGGCAAACTCCAGCATCACTTTGGAGTCGGGCAAGGCACATCCTTCCTGTGGGTGTGTGGATTAGGACAGCAGCTCAAGGACCGCGGCTGTTCCGGAGGCCTGTCTTCCTTCAAACAGTCCCTGCAGCCCTTTTCATCATCTTACCTTCTTGCTCAATTACTGAGTTCCACACCTGAGTGCTGAGAATTCTCTTCTTAGACTGATAGAGACAGAAGCCCATCTTCTTTCTCTGGATGCTCTCACATCAGCCCAGACTGCCCCGATTTTTTGGCCTCCCATGGCAACTTACAAGGGGCAGTAGTGGTTCAGTGGGAGAATTCTCACCCTTCACATGGGGACCAGGATTCAATTCTCAGCTAGTGCCCACTTGTTGGCCAGTGCAGGCTCACGGGTAATTACGGTGCTGGATAGCCGAGCTTCCAGACCCAGAGTAGGCAGAAAGGCAACTCATCAAGGAGGTGGTGAAGGACGAGGAAGACTTTTGTTTCATGAAGAGCTGGGCACTGATTCAACAGCAGCTAATTCAGGAAAACAAGAGGAATTCAGATATTTCCCAGGGGAGGGTAACAGGGTCCCCCTCCATTCTGGTCGATCGATGACCTTGACCATTCGATGTAGCCATGCAGCCTGGAAGTCGGAGGGTGGCCCCTGGGGGATCCAGCCCCATTGGCTTGGCAAGCTCACGGCTCTCTCTTGTAACACCAGGTGACTTAAAAATCTCACAGCCACGCCCCTTTAATTCTCAGGACTGGAAAGACTTGGCAACCTTTGTTGCAACATCTGCTCATTCAACAGCTGCAGTGCTCAACCCTGGTTTCCACTTACCAGTGTGGAACCAGGCCCCGGCAGCCTTTGCCCTACGGAAAAGGAGAAAAATTTGTCAGCAGCTCATTTCAGTGGTGGGATGCATGTTGGGATAAAGGCTATCCACGTTAAACATGAGAATGCACGCCAGGCACCCCACGTCCTCTGGAGGCCCACAGACCCCTTTCCTCTTCTTGCTGAGTTTCCAGTGCTACAGTTAGTGAGCTTTCACCATGACGCTGGAGACAAGTTGAGCTGGACGTTTGAGGATTTGATTCCTGACTTAGGCTTTCTTTCCTGAGATGTCAGGATGTTTTGTGGAGCTTGAGCTTGAATGCGGCACTGCCGCTTACAAATGTGTGCCTTGGGCATGTCCCTTCCCCAGATCTGACTTTGACTCCTCTCATCAGGTCATTATTGTACTCAGCCCAGAGGGCTGTAGAGAGATTTAACCCGTGGAAAGCAATGCGATAGTGCCTCCAAGCCTCCCTGAGGGTTAATGAAATTATTTGTCTCGGGGATAGGGAAGAGGTGGAGGAGAGAGGAAGATGTGGGATGCAGAGAAACCTGGATTGGAACAGAGCATTTCCTCATCATTACACGTCTTTTGATCACCTACTATGTGTTACCCATGTGCCAGCTGTCGAGGACAATGCAGTGGACAAGGCAGAGACAGTTCCTGGTCACAGAAGCTTGGTGAGGGAAGCAGTTCATCAAGCAATTGCACTGTGGTCTCGGCTCAGCACAGAGCCAGGAAGTTCAAGGAGTCCAAGATTCTAGAGCGGGTGTCAGAAAGGCATAGTCTCTGCCCACCTCCTCACACCTCTGAGGGGTACCAGAAGCCCGATGGGGCTCCGTCAGCCTATGGTGGGCTTCGTACAACACTGATGTGCTCACAAAGCACCTCGTGGCTCCGCTTGCCACAGAGCCCAGGACGCAGAGCCATGGTGATGCCAGGGGTGCAGCTGGGACCCGCTCCATGTACTGACAGGCAAGCATATTTCTTGAAAGCCTTTGCATTGGGAAGAGTGTATCCAGACCAAATCCTATATGTGACAGGAACACCTTGTGTTTTCCGAAAGAAACAAAGCTGTCTTGGAAGAAGTATAGCCGGAATGCTCCTTAGAAACAAGGATGACTCACTTAGTCTGGACAAATAAACAAGAGACACCGTTCCTGGAGAAGACCACCTTGCCTGGTAAAGCAGAGAGTCAGTGAAAAAGAGAGAGACCCTCAAAGACATGGACTGACGCAGTGGCTACAGCCATGGGGTCAAGCTCAGCAATGACTGTGAGCCTGGTCAGCACCTCACAAGGTCTTTATGAGTCAGAGCCAACATGACGATGGGAACCTAACAACCAGCAACAATTTTCCAGGTAACTCAAGATGCAGAATAGCACCAGAGACCAGGGCAAACGTGGCTGATGGCCATATGGCCAGGATTTGGGACGCGACTCGATGGCAGTGGGCTTTTTGAGGAGTTGAGTCTTTCTCTTGTTACCTAGTCTTCTCTCACCCCATTCTGAGTGGGGGACCACAGGAATGCGACCTGGGGTGTGGACTTAGCCCCACTGGGCCTGTCCCTCCTCAGGGGGGAAATAAGCCTGGCAGGTGAGATGCCTGTTGGCTTCCAGCAGTCGTGTCCGCGATGCACGCCCGAGGGCAGTAGAGGGCAGTAGAGAACAGGTGTGGCCAGAAGAGCGGGCTAGCACCCGAGCCCTGCAGAGCTGACCAGAGCCGGCCTGCGGACAGATGCCTTGGGAGGCTTCTGGCGCACCTGGCCACCTGTCCCTTCAGAGCCCTCAGTGCAGCCAGAACCTGAGGGCCGTGGCCAGCCCCCCCAAGCAGCTCCGAAGACGCAGGCCGGTACCTGGGTCGCGGCGGGAGGAGGATGATGCCCCATTGAAGGAGAAGTTGTTGAGGCTGGGGTCGCAGAAGGCAGAAGGTGGGAACGTGCCACGTCTGCGCGTGGAGGACACTGACAGCCAGACATGTGACGATAGCATAGATGTAACTTGGTGCACAGGCAGGGAAGGGGCCTGTGGGTAGGATGCCAGGGATGTCTTTGCCATAGGTCAAGTGGAAGCTGATAACTGGGTGCCAACTCCTGCCCAGGAGACGGTGACAGCTGCGAGGGGCCTCCCAAGCAACTAGGTGTTTGGTGTTTGTGGTAGATCCCTTCTTGTTTAAGTAGTGGTGACTTCCTGCTTCATCCAAGACCTGACTCGCTGGGAACCCCTTACTCCCTTGGCTTGGAGGGAGGCCAGTTGGGGAGGAGTGCTCAGTGTCCTGGGGGAACAGAGAGCCGGGTGTGAGCAGCCCTCACCATGCACCCCAGTCCTGGGCAGAGCTGCTTGGTCAGCCTCTCTGGATTTGGCTGGTGGTGTCCTGTGTGCCCCTCTCCTGGTCAGGTAACGGCACTGGGTGGGGACATATCTGGGCACCTGGCTTTGCCAAACCCTGCTCTGCTCATCTGCGTGGGCTGGCCAGGGCTCTACAAGCCCCTCACCTGCTCCCTTTTTCCTGATCTTTCTGCCTTTTTTTGCGGAGCAATGAGAGTTGATAGAGGAGGCATGTGTCACTCCTGTCCACCTCCTTTCCCACAGGGACTGATGGCAAAATTCCTGGCATCCCCTCCAGTGCTGCCCTCCTCTGGACCCTGTTGGCAAGGGTGCATGTGAGGGTGTGCTGTGGACATGCATGCATGTGTGAGCCACTACACATGTGGGTGTCTGTGCTCCTTGGTTAGCTGGACCTGGGTCTTCACCTCCGGGTTCTATCCCAACTCTTTCAGCTGTGACCTTTCTGTCCTTGAGTTTGTGGGGCACTGGGAGTCCAGAGGAGGGCTGGCTGATCAGCTGTCCCCTTTAGTGAGGAACCCCACCTTGATGGTTTTTAATGGATAATGGGGTGACCTCTCTGCTCTTTGCAAAGTTTTCGTTCTTGACCGTTTGCTTGGCTGAGCTCGTCTTCAAAGTTAGATTTGTTGCTAATGAGACCCACATAGGAGAGTTCCCCTTGCTTGGGAACACAAACCTGTTTAGGCAGCAGCAGGCATCCCCCACCCCTCACAGCCCCCACCCCCCACCACATGGGTCGCACCCAACTGGCCCAGAAGCTGCTCTGGAACGTTCTCTGCAGTAATATCCTCATCTCCCTCTTGGATGTGATTCTGTGTTGAAGGTCTGGTCCATCTGATCACTCAAATCTGATGAATCTAAGATGCCAGGGGGAGGGAAGCACGGTTTTCAATGATTATGGGGAGGACACATAACCTCAGGAGGCAAAGGGAGTGGTGTCGTGATCTCGGTGAGAGGAGTGGACGCAGGACTGAACACAAAGGTGGGGGCCGTGCACTGCCATGAAATGTGTTTCTGGCAGTCTTGTCCTCCTCCCTTCTCTCTCTTTGATCTGCAGCTCTGCTGAGGACCATGATACCAGGATAGAATCACTCAGCTGGGTGCACTGTGGTAGTTTGGAACTTGGGATTGGAGCCAAGCCATTTGGGTTGGAAACCTGGCTTTGTTTGGTGACTGACCTAAGGCAAGTTGCTTGGCCTTCTGAAACTTAATCTCCTGCTCGGTGAAATGGGTATGACCAGAAGGTTCATTTCGCAGGGCTATCATTCCTGAGATTATGTAAGGTTTAGGCATAAAGACAGAGTCTGTGAGTGGTGCAAACAGTTAAGGCGCTCAACTGCAAACTGAAAGGTTATAGCTTCGAGTTGACCCAGAAGTGGTACGACAGTCTGCCTCTGAATCATCAGCCATTGATAACCCTACCTGGAACACGGTCCTACTCTGATACACATTGGGTCACCAGGAGTTGGGGTTGAATTGATGGCAGCTGTTTTTTTAATCCATAGAAATCACTTAGTGTCATGCCTGGCACAAAGTAGGTGTTTAGTACAGAAGTTAACTCCACAGAGCTTGCTTGGTACTGTGTTTGCCTTCTGGGGTGCATTACAAGGGACACATGTCTTTGGTCAAGAATCTGCAGGGTGAGTGCTGTCTGGAGGTTCAAAGAATTACGGGTAGATAAGGAAATCCTTTTAAAAGGCAGAAGCCACACTGAAAGTTTTTGATCCACGAAAGGAAATGGATTCCCACTTACTTTAAATATCTAGAGCAGGCAAATTATGTACAGAAGATAAAGTGTACTAGTGGTTACAGGGGTGGGAAGAGGAGGGGGACTCAACTGCTTAGGGAACACTGAGCTTCTGTGAAGCATGGTGGAAAAATCTAGAAATGGATAGCGGTGATGGTCATACCACATGGTAAGCATGATTAACGTCACTGAATTTCACATATGAAGAATGTTGAAATAGCAAATGCTTTGTTATATTGGTATTTACTGCAACAATATAATGGAAATCTCATCTTTTGAAGGCTGACATAGTACAGGAGTGATGCTGCTCTTGTTTCCTGGCTCTGGATATGATGCTTTGAGGGTAGGCACCTGAATCTTCCACAGGAAGTAGCCGCTTGCACAGCTAATATGTTGGTGTTCATGTTGAAAGTTTGTCTGAGCCCAGCACAGCCTAGAAGGCCCATAAGACAGACTTTTCTTCCCATTTAGTGTCTATGGAACCATTGTCTTTAAAGAACCTGAGAAGCAGTTTCAGGCTGGAGTCCAGAGCAGCAGCTCTTCCTTGGAGCAGGAGAGCCTGTTTCTTCCCTGACAGCCATGTCCCAGGGGATCGGCAAAAGGGAATGCTTTCTCAGGAGAAACTGTCTGCATAGACCATTAGCTTGGCAGAAATGCTGAAACAGCCTTGTTCTCCAGCAGCTGACTATATTGGACTCAGATCCCCTGGGATGTTTCTCTGCAGAAGGTGCAGGGGCCGTGCCTGCCTGTCTGGGCTGCATCCGGACTTCTGTAAGGGGAACATACCCGTTCTAATCCCTGGGTTGGTGCTCTGCTGGCTGTGATTAAAACAGGACTGGCCATCCCCGCTCCCCTAGGAGTTGCCCTTGTCATTACAGGGGTGGTTGCTAGAGGATGCTTTGGAGAGCTGAACTGGACCTCAGAGGTCCACTCGGTGCCAAAGTCTTGACTGCAGCTACGTTGGAAGAAGGACAGGCTACCAGTGGGTGCTGACCAGTGCCTTTTTTTGAAATTCTTTTGCTTACTCCAGGGCCCCTGCTCTTGAGACAGTAGAGAAAAAAAGTGATTCCTCAAAGACTTTATGGACCCCTTTACAGTGTGGTTCCTGGGTGGTGCAAATAGTTAATGCACTAAGCTGCTAACTGAAAAGCTGGCAATTCAAGTCTACCAAGGGGTGCATTGGAAAAAAGGCCTGGTGCTTTCCTTCTGAAAAAAATATCAACCACTGAAAATTCTATGGAGCACAATTCTGCTCAGCCCTACTTATGGTTGCGGTGAGTTAGAGTCAACTTGATAGCAACTTATCTGTTTCTTTGTTTGTAGGTTGTGTCTTAAGCCAATCTTTTATTTTCATTTTTGTGATTGAGTGAAAGTGTACAATCCAATTTACAATTGCCTGCCCGCCTATCTGCGGCTTCTTCTGCTCTCCTTGCCTGGTGATGGCACATTGCTCCTTTCTGTTCTATACATGTCACGTCCTCTTAACAATCTCCTGTCCTCTCCTCTCCACTCTTCTCTAGAAAGAAGCCAGTAGGACCTCATCCTATAGATGCATAGAACCATCAAGTGCCCACACGATATGGTTACTCTGTGACCCGGTGTCCAATCCATTCCTGTCCGACGAGTTGACCTCAGTAATGATTTATGATCAGGGGCAGCATCTGGTCTTGGGGCCACACTCCAGGGAAACTCCCAGCACTTTGGACCATCAGTTGCGGTCGTTCAGTGGAGTTGTTAGGATGCACCCCTCTTTTTCTCATGTTGCCTCTGGAAGCCGACATGGTGAGCCCCATCATGGCTGTCATTGGTGGTGGCTGGGCACCAATTGGTTCTTTTGCTCACATGTTGATATAGTCAGCCATTCACATGGGTCCTTCTGTCTTCTGGGCTCTTCTTCCCACATGTCATTGTCCTTGTGATCATCTGTTCCAGCTGTGTTGGGACCATTTGGTGTATCTCAGATGGCAGCTTGCTGACTTTTAGGATCCCAGATGCCACTCACCAGTGTGGGGTAGAGAAGACACTCTTAGCAATAGTCTAGTTATGTCATTTGGCCTTGATGTTCCCTGAGAGCATGGTCTCCCAACCTGTGCCCCTGATAATGTGTCCTTGACATACTGGATTCAGATTAGAAGATTTTTTAGGTTATGTTGAAGTCCTGTAAAATGGATCCTCTTTCTAATGTGTGCTGTCACTGATTTCACCCAATCAAATTTTTATCCCCTATCTAATCTATAACCAACCCTCTCCCTCCCTATCTCACCTCCCCCGTAGCTTTGAAGAGTCTTTTCCTCTGTATATGAGTCTGTTTTTAAGTCCTTATGGTAAGGGTCTCATACAATATTCGTTCTTGGGCTGCTGGCTGATTTCACTCAATATAATGTCTTCCAGCTGAAACCAGGCTCTTTGTTGTTTATCACGGCATAATATTTCATTGACTATATATACCATAGTTTGTTTATCCATTCATCTGCTGTTGGGCATCTGGGTTGATTCCATCTTTTTGTTCTTGTGGACTGTGCTGTGATAAAAATTTTTGTGCAAGTATCTCTTTGTGTAACTGCCTTTGATTCTGTAGGATATATTCCGAGCAGTGAGATGACTGGGTCAAATGGTGTATCTATTTCCAGCTTTTAAAGGAAGCACCAGATTGCTTTCGAAAGAGGTGGTACTATTTCCAATCCCACCAGCAGTGTGGGAGAGTTCCAGTTTCTCCCCAGCCTCTCCAATTTTTGTTCTTTTCTGTTTTTGGATCATAGCCAACCTTGTTGGCATCAGATGGTATCTCATTGTAGTTTTGATCTGGATTTCTTTAACAGCTCGTGATCATGAGCTTTGCTTCATGTGTCTTTTGGCTGCCTGGATGGATGTGTTCTTTAGTGAAGGGTCTGTCCGTCTCCTTTGCCCAATGCTTCATTGGGTTATTTACCCTTTTCTTGCTGATATTTTGCAGGACCTTGTAGATTTTGGAGATCAGACATTGACCTGACATCCAGTTCCCAAATATTTTTTCCCATTCTGTAGGTGTTCTTTTAGTTCTCTTGATAAAGTCTTTGGATGAGCAGAAGTGTTTGATTCTTAGTAGTTCCCATTTATCTATTTTCTTTTTTGTAGATCATGCTTTGTTTGTCAGAATTTGAAGACTAAGCTGTGTATTAAAGTTCTATTATTGATCTTATTTTTCATTGCATGATCTTTACCATTTTAGGTTTCATATTAGGGCTTTTACCCAATCTGAGATGGTTTTGGTGTAAAGTATGAGATAGGGGTATAGTTTCAATTTTTTTGCAGATGGACATCCAATTTTGCCAGCACCATTTGTTAAAAGGACTGTTTTTGCCCCGGTTTAGAAACCCAGGGCCTTTGTTGGCTATCAACTATTCACAGGAGGATGATGGCATCTATGGCATCTCAACTCTATTTCATTGGTCTGTGTGTCTTTTTGTACCAATACCAAGCTGTTTTCACTACCTTGGCAGTGCAATAGGTTCTAAAGTAGGGTAGCGAGAGGCCTCCCAGTGTTTTCTTCTTTTTCATTAGTGCTTCACATATCCGGGTTTCTTCCCTTTCCAAATGAAGCTGGTGATTTGCTTCTCCATCTCATTGAAAAATGACACTAGAATTTGTATTGGGATTGCATTGTATATGGAGATTGCTTTGGATGAAATATACATTTTCACAATGTTAAGTCTTCCTATCCATGAGCAGTGTAGGTTTCTGAATTTATGTAAGTCTCTCAGTTTGTTGCAGTAAGGTCTGGTAGTTCTCTTTGTATAGGTCTTGTATTTGTCTAGTTAAATTTGTCCCTAGGTTTTTCATGTTCCTGGGGGCTATAGTAAATGGTATTGATTTAGTGATTTCTGCCTTAACGATCACTTCGTTGGTATAAAGGAATCCTACTGATTTACTTACATATGTCTTATATCCTGATAGTTTGCTGAACTCTTCTATGGATTCTGTAGGATTCTCTGCATATACAACCATATCATGTGCAAGTAGGAAGATTTTTACTTCTTCTTTGCCAATGCAGATGCCGTTTATTTCTTTGTCTTGTCTAATTGCTCTCGCCAGAACTTCTAGTACAATGTTGAATAGGAGGGGAGAAAGTGGGTCTCGTTGTCTAGTTCCTGTTCTCGAAGGGAATTCTTTCAGTCTCTCTCCATTCAGGGTGATGCAGGCAATTACCTTTGCGTAGATGGCCCTTAATGGGTTGAGGAATTGGCCTTCTGTTGCTATTTTGCTGAGAGTCTTTAGCATTAATGGGTGTTGTTGGACTTTGTCAAATGCCTTTTCTGCATCAATTGATAAAATCAGGTGTTTCTTATCTTTTGTGTTATTTATGTAGCTGATCACATTAATTTCTTTTTGGATGTTCAACCAGCCTTGCATCTGTGGTATGAATCCAACTTGGTCATGATGAATTATTTTTTTGATATGTTGTTGAATTCTATTGGCAAGGATTTTCTTGAAGATTTTTGCACCAAGGTTCACGAATGGTATTGGTCTGTATTTCTCCTTTACTGTGGGATCTTTCCCTGGCTTTGGCATCAGGGTTATGCTGGCTTCACAGAATCAGTTGGGGAGGATTCCATCCCTTTATATGCTGTGAAATAGTCTCAGTAGTGTTGGAGTTAACTCCCCTCTAAAAGCTTGGTAGAATTCTGTGGTGAAGCCATCTCGAGAGGCCACGACTTTTTCTGGTTGGCATTTTTTGGGTGAAATTTTCAATCTCTTCCTTTGTGATGGGTTTATTAAGTTGTTCTACTTGTGCTTGGGATAATTTTGGTAGGTTATATGAATCCAGGAATTTGTGCATTTCCTATAGGGTTTTTCTCAAATCCGTTAGAGCACAGTCTTTCATAGCATTCTGTTATTATAGTTTTGATTTCTGTTGTATCTGTTGTAACGTCTTCCATCTCATTTCTTACACAGGCTATTTCTTCCCTCTCCTGTTTTTCTTTAGTAAGTTTAGCCAAGGCTTTGTCCATTTTCTTGATTGCCTCAAAAGACCAGCTTTTGGTCTTTTCAATTTTTTCAATTGTTCTTCTATTCTCTAGCTCATTAAGTTCTGCTCTAATCTTTAGGATCTGTTTTCTTCTGGTGCCTGAGAGGTCCCTCTGTTGCACTCTTTCTACTTGTTCAAGCTGTGGGGTTAGTTCTTTGGTTTGGATCCTTTCTTCTTTCTGGATGTGGTGGTCATTTATAGAAATAAATTGACCTCTGATCACTGCTTTCTTGGCTGTATCCCATAAGTTCTTGTAGCAAGTGTTTTGGTTCTTGTTTGAGTCCATAAATTTCTTTATTTCAGTCTTGATATCTTCTATAACCCCTGGCTTTTTGAGCAAAGTGTTGTTCAGCTTCCATGAGTTCCAGTTGCTGTCTATGTTTTCTCTGAGATTGATTTCGACTTTTATGGCCTTATGGTCTGAGAAGACCTTTGCAATAATTCAACGGTTTGGATTTTGTTGAGATTTGCTTTATGTGCTAACACATGGTCTGTTCTGGAAAATGTTCCATGTGCATTGGAGAAAAAGGTGTACTTATCTGCTGATGGGTAAGAAGTTCCGTATATGTCAATGAGGTCTAATTAGTTAATAGTGGCAATAAGATCTTCTGTGTATTTACTGAGCTTTTAGTTAGATGATCTGTGAATTACTGAAAGTGGAGTGTTGAAATCTCCAACTACCTTTTCAGAGTGTTCTGTTTCATTTTTCGATGTAGTTGGTGTTTGTTTGATGTATTTAGATGCACGGGTATTGGGTGCATAAATATTTAATATTGTTAAGTCCTGCTTGTGTATTGAACCTTTTAGCAATAAACAGTGACTCTCCTTGTCCATGATGGTGGATTTTACATTAAAATCTATTTTATCTGAGATTAATATTGCCATACCTGCTCTTCTTTATATATTGTTAGCTTGGTAAATATTATTCCATCCTTTAATTTTCATTTTGTTCGTAAGTCTAAGATCTGTTTCTTGTAAGCAACATACAGATGGGTCATGTCTTTAGATCCAAGATGTCACTCGTTGTCTCTTTACTGGAGTGTTCAGACCATTTACATTCAGTTTAATTATTGGGAGGTATGTGTTTAGGGCTGTCCTTTTGAGGTATTTATTTTTGTGGAGGTGTTTTCCATGTTGCTCTTAATATTCTGTGCTGGGTCATTCTTCTTTATGGGTTGATTTTTCATCTTTTTCAGTGTTGGTTTTGTGTTTCTTGAGACTCTTGTATTACGTTTCTTGCTATTTTCTTTCTTTTTTTTCATTATGATTGAGTGAAAATGTACATTCTCACATAAATTTACATGTCCGCCTATATGCAGCTTCCACTGCTGTCCCTGCCCAGTGACAGCACGTTATTCCTCTCTGCTCCATATGTGTCTCATCCTCCCAACAGTCTCCTTTCCCTCCTCTCCACCCACTCCCCTTCATCCAGCCAGAGGTCAGCAGGATGATATCCTATAGACGCATTGAACCACAGAGTGCATCCAATATATGGTCACTCTGCATCACCAAGTCCAATCCATTCGTGTCTGAAGAGTGGACCTTCATTATGATTTATGGGCAAAGGCAGCAGCACGGCCAGGGGCCATGCTCCCAGGGGAACCCCGAAGCCGCTGGACCGTCAATTGCAGTCTTTTAGTGGAGATTTCAGGGTGCACCCCTTTTATTCTTGTGTTGCCAGTGAGACTCAACTTAGTGAGCTCCATCACGGCTATCACTGGTGGTGGCCGGGCACTGTCCGCTTCTTCTGGTCCCAAGTCTATGTAGGCACCCACTCAAGTGGGTCTCTCCATCTTCTGGGTTGTTTGCACCCCATGTCATTTTGCTCCTCGGTGAGCCATTTCTTGTTTTGATATGTTGCGTTGTTGTTGTGCTTTGCAGCTCTCCCTATGAGCCCCCTTAATATTCTCAGTTTAAATCCAATTTTAACTTCTACTTATCTTATTAACTTTGTTTCCATCTGAAAGGACTGTAAATACTGTAGTATTTCCCTGTTTTTAATGTGATGGTTTCTTAGTTTTCATGATAGGATCACTGGTTCCCTTCTTTTAGCATTCTAGCTTTGGTGGAGTTTTGTGCCTTCCCTAACTGAGTAGGTTTCTGGATCTTTTGTCCTGTATTGCCTCCTTAAATATACACTAATGGCTTTGATTTTCTAAGAAAAGAGCTTCTTTCAGTGTTTCTTGTAGTTTGTGTTTGGTTTTTAACAAATGTCTGTAATGACTAGATGGCACTTGGCTGGCTTTGGGAAGCTTCTGTTTATCTGTGAATGTCTTAATTTCCTCTTCATACTCGAAAAAAGCTTTGCAGGAAATATAATTCTGGGTTAGAAGTTTTTCTACTTCAGGTCTTTGAATGTGTCACCCCACTGCCTCTGTGCCAACATCGTTTATGCCAAGAAGTCATATGAAAGCCTACCGGGCTTCCCTCTGAATGTTAGCTTTCCTTTGAGTCTCACTGAATTTAAGAGTTTCTGCTTAATTTTAAGCTTGATTATAATATGTCTTGTGGTCTTTCTTTTAGGATCTAGTTTACGTGGCATTCAATATGCATCTTGGATACCCATATTCTCTTCTTTCATAATTTCAGGGAAGTTTTCTGTCAGCAACTTAACAACAACACTCTCTGTGTTTTCAGCTGTCTCTCTCTGTTCAGGAACTCAAATTAATCACAGGTCATTCACCTCGACGCACACACGCATCTTTCTTAATAATTTTTCATTTTTTTTCTTTCTTTTCCCTGATTTTTCCTCATAAATGCTGATGTCAGTTGTTCTACCTTCAAGGTCACTAAGTCTGACTTTCAGGTGCTCCATTCTGCTCTTTTGGCATTGAACTTAATTGTCTAATTCTGTAATTTTGTTATTGATCTGCTGGATTTCAGAATGTTAATGTATCATCAGTTCAAACAGCTTGGTTAGTTTTTCATTTTGCTCTGCTGCATTTTGTATAATCTCTAGGAGGACTGTATAATTCTTTTGTAGTTGATCCCTGATAGTTTCAGAAAGGCTTCTACTTCTGCAGAGATTTTTGATTGTTTGTTGGGGGAGTGTTCTCGAGCCATGGCAGGCTGTTTCTTTAATTGCTTGGTCATCAATTCTTCCTTTGGGGATGTCTAGAGGCTGTTTAGTTTCCCTGGTGTTGACTCAACAAGAGCTGAGGCATAGACTTGAGATCACTAGCTGTCTCTGTGTACTCTAAGGGCTGGCCCTAGTGGACTCTCTGGGGTGGTAGGCTCTGTGTCCTGGAAGGGAAAGACACCATGTTACTTAGCTAGAGAGCTGTCAAGTGACTCCATTATGTGGGTCAGTAAAGGCTGGAAGAGATGCCGACAGGCTGCACAGTAGTTGTTTCTCCAGGCAGTCTTATTTTAAAAAGCTAAAAGCTATCTCGCAGCTTCCAAAAATCAGTCAGGCCATCAAGTGTGATGAACTTGCCTTCCAGCTAATAATGGAGGCACCTCTTCTGCCATCCCCATATGCTATGATGTAGTTCAAAGCAGGGAGTGGCTACTTGCCTGTTACCATCCCCCACTGGGGCCTACCCGTAAGGGAACACTACGCTAAGCACAACCTTTCTGCTGGAAAAGCATTCTCCGGCCTGGCACTGCCTCCCATCCTGGGAATTAGCCCTTGCTGAGGCCTCCCGGTTGGGTAACTCTACCTCGCGGCTGACCAACATGGTGTTCTGCCCTATCTGGCCCTCCCACGACAAAACAGCTGAACTTACGGCGGAGCCTGGAAGAGTGGGTAGGGGGCCTGGATTGGCCTCAGTCGGACTCTGGGCTCTTCAAATGTGGCTATCCCACACACTGTTTCTCTGCTGCGGCATATGCTGTTCACCTCAGCACTTTGTTTCAGTGTATGTGCTGGCTCATGCCCATCCACCACTGTTCTAGTCAGCTAGAGCTGCTCTGAGAGAAATCCTACCAGTAGATGGTTTTACCAAAGGAAAGTTTATTCATACACAGCCCAGTAGGCTACAAGTCCAAATTGAGGATGTCTGCTCCAGGGGAAGGCTTTCACCCGTGTTGGCTCTGGAGCAAAGTCCAGTATTGCTTCAGTCTTTGTGGAGGGAGCATCTTGGTACAGGAACCTCAGGTCTCAAGGACACACTCTTCTGGTGCTGCTTTCTTGACGGTGTGAGGTTCCCTGTTCTCTGCTTGCTTTCCTTTCATTTTATCTCTTGTAGGAAGAAAGGATTAAGCATGGTGCAAGCCATACTCCACATAAACTCCCTTTACGATGGAGCAGGGAGATGATCTTATGATGGAATTTAGAGTCTCACCCTAATCCTTTAACATACAGTATAGGAAAAATCACAAGATGCAGGACAATCATAAAATGCAGGGAATCATGGCTCAGCCACATGGCTACACATGTTTGGGTGGCCACTATTCAATCCATGACATCCCCCTCTTCTACCATGAAATAGTAGAATTTATAGCAGAGCTTGTTAAGAGAGGGTATAGAGGCTGTATTGCCCTCAGTGTGCTGCCAGGCTCTCAAAATGTGGCTATGTCACACACTGTCTCTCCGCTGCGACACATGCTGTTCACTTCAGCACTTTGTTTCAGCCTCTGTGTCAGCTGATGCCCATCCCCCACCTACTGGCAATTAAAAGAAAACAGTTAAAAATACCAATACCTTCAGTCCGTGCAAACAGGGGTCAGTGAGAGAGAGGAAGTTTCCTGTGTAGGCCATGTAGTCAAAACTGACAGCCCTATGCCACGTCCTAAGGCCCACTGGGTGTCCTGAAAACTCTGTTTGATTATCAATCCAGGCCTTAGTTTTCAGAGGCAGATAAGGAGACATGTGTCTAGTCTGCCCTCTTGACTCTGTCCTCCAATTTGAACTTCTTAGGGAAGCTCCAAATCGATTTTCAAAGTGGTTGTACCATTTTACATTCCTTCCAGCAGTGTGAAAGGGTTCCACTCTCCACAACCTATCCAACATTTATTATTTTGTGTTTTTGGGATTAATGACAGCGTTATCGGGGTGAGATGACATCTCCTTATAGTTTTGATTTGGACTTCTCTATTGGCTAATGATCATGTGCTTTTCCTCATTCATCACTTAGTTGCCTGCATGTCATCTCTGGTGAAGTATGTCTTCATCTTGTCTGCTGATTTTTAAAAAATTTTGTGATTTGTGGTTTTCTTCTTGAGAGTTTGTTGTGCCTTTTAGATTATGGAGACTAGGTACTGATCAGATCCGTAGTAGTCCAATTATTTTTCTCTGGTCTGTAGGTAGCCTTTTTACTCTTTTGCTAAAGCCTTTGGATGAATATAAATGTTTGATTTTTATCAGTTTCTAGTTATATGTTTTCTCTTCTGGCACTTACGCATTATAAGTAATATTTTGTAATCCGTTTATGCCCTGTACTAGGGTTTCCAGCATTTTCCCTATCTTTTCTTCCATGATCATTGTTGGTTTAGATTTGATATTTAGTTCTTTGATCCACTATGAATTAGTTTCTGAGCATGATGTCAGATATGGCTCTTGTTCCTTTTTTTTTTTTTTTTTCAGTTATGCAAACATCATTTGTTAATGAGACTGTCTTTTCCCCAGATCATGGCTTTTGGGCCTTTGTCAAAAGTCAGCTTATGGTAAGTGGATGATGTTGTTTCTGGATTCTCTATTCTGTTCCTTTGGTCTATATATGTGATTTTATACCAGTACCATGTTGTTTGACTGCGGTGCCAGTGTAATAAGTACCAAGGTCAGGTTGTGAGGCTTCCCACTTTGTTCTTCTTCAGTAGTACTGTAACTGCTGAGGCTTCTTCCCACACCAAAGAAAGTTGGTGATTTCTTTCTCCATTTCATTAAAAAGATGACATGGGAATTTGTATTGGAATTGCATGGTATGTATACAACACTTTGGGGAGAATAGATATTTTCACAATGTTAAGGCTTCCTATCCATGAGCAAGGCAGGTTTCTCTAATTACGGAGGTCTTGTTTGGTTTCTTGCAATAGGCTTTTGTAATTTTCTTTGTCTAGGTCTCTTGCGTCTCTGGTTAGATTCATTCCTAGGTATTTTATCTTCTTGGGGACTATTGTAAGTGGCCTTGATTTGGTGGCTTCCTCTTTGATAGTCTCTTTGTTGGTGTAAAGGAATGCTACTGATTTATTTATATCTATCTTTTTTTTTATTTAACATAACTGAGTGAAAATGTACATTGACATATAAATTTGCATGCCCCCACATATGCAGCTTCCACTGCTCTCCCTGTCCAGTGACAGCACACTATTCCTCTCTACTCCATAAATGTCTCATCCTCCCAACAGTCTCCTTTCCCCTCCTCTCCGTCCACTCCCCTTCCTCCAGCCAGAGGTCAGCAAGATGATATCCTATAGATGAATAGAACCATAAAGTGATTCCAATATATGGTCACTCTGCATTGCCAAGTCCAATCCATTCCTGTCCAAAGAGTGGACCTTTGTTATAATTTATCGGAAAGGGCAGCATCAGGGCAGGGGGCCATGCTCTCAGAGGAACCCCAAAACCGCTGGACCATCAATTGAGGTCTTTTAGTGGCGATCTCAGGATGCACCTCTTTATTCTTGTGTTGCCAGTGAGACTCCTCTCTGTGAGCTCCATCGTGGCTATCACTGGTGGTGGCCGGCACCATCCGCTTCTTCTGGTCCCAAGTCGATGTAGGCACCCACTCTTGTGGGTCTCTCCATCTTCTCGGTTGTCTTTACCACATGTCATTTTGGTCCTCGGTGAGCATCCGTTCCTGCTGAGTTGGGACCATTTGCTGTGTCCTCGGATGGCAGCTTGGCAGCTTTTTAGACCCCAGACGCCACTCACCAATGTGGGGTGCAGAGAGCTCTCTTAGCAAAATGCTAGTTGTGCCAATTGGACTGGAATTCGTCTAAGAGCATGGTCCCCCGCCCCCCGCCCCAGCTACTCTATCCTTGCAGTATTGAGTTAAGATGGAAGGAGTACTCAAGTTATGCTGAAGTTCACTTAATGTTGTTCTTGTTCCTAATGTGTGCTGTCACCACTTTGTCCCAACTAGATTTCTAGTAACTATCTAAACTAAATGCTTCCCCCTCACCCTCCCTCCCTCCCCTCCCTTGCAGCTGTCAAAGAGTCTTTTCTTCTATACACAAGTCTGTTTTTGAGATCTTATCGTAGAGGTCTCATACAGTATTTGTCCTTTTGTCACTGACTACTTTCACTCAACATAATGTCCTCCAGTTGAAACCAGGTTAGGAGATGTTTCCTGGAATCATCGTTATTCTTTATCATTGTGTAGTGCTCCATTGAGTATATGTACCACAGTTTACCTATCCATTCTTCTATTGTTGGGCATCTGGGTTGATTCCATCTTTTTGCTATTGTGGACTGTGCTGCGATAAACATTCTGGTGCATGTGTCTGTTGGTGTGAAAGGCCTTGAATCTGTAGGATATATTCCAAGTAGTGGAATTACTGGGTCAAATGGTATATCAATATCCATTTTTTTAAGGAAGCGCCAGATTGCCTTCCAAAGAGGCTGGACCATTTTGCAACCCCACCAACAGTGTAGGAGGGTTCCACTTTCTCCACAGCCTCTCTAACATTTGTTGTTTTGTGTTTTCTGGATCATGGCCAATCTTCTTGGGGTGAGATGGTATCTCATTGTTGTCTTGATTTGAATTTCTTTAGTAACTAAAGATCGTGAACATGTCCGCATGTGTTTTTTGGCTGCCTGGATCTCCTCTTTAGTGAAGTGTCTGTCCATCTCCTTTGCCCATCGCTTAATTGGATGGTTTATCTTCTTCTTCTTGATATTTTGTAGTATCTTATAGATTATGGAGATCAGGAGTCGGTCTGACATAGAGTTGCCAAATATTTTTTCCCATTCTGTGGGTGTTCTTTTAATTCTATGAATAAAGTCTTTGGATGAGCAAAAGTGTTTGATTCTTAAGAGTTCCCATTTATCTATTTTCTCTTCTGTTGATTGAGGTTTCTTTGACAGATTTTGGAGTCTGTCCTCATTGTGTATTAAAACTTCCATTGTTCTTCGTACCTTTTCTTGGATTAGATTTATCGTTTTAGGTCTGATATTAGGTCTTTTATCCAGTTGGAGTTGGTTTTTGTATAAGGTGTAAGATATGGATCTTGATTCAGTTTATTGCAGATGGATAACCAATTTTGCCAGCACCATTTGTTGAAGATACTGTTTTTACCCCAGTTCAATGTCTTAGGGCCTTCGTCGAATATCAACTGTTCATAGGCAGATGGTGTCATATCTGGGGTCTTAATTCTTTTCCATTGATCCATCTGTCTGTTCTTGTACCAGTACCAGGCTGTTTTGACCACTGTGGCAGTGTAGTATGTTCTAAGGTTGGGTAATAAGAGGCCTTCCAGTGTGTTCTTTTTCTTTAGTAGTACCCTACTTATTCGGGGCTTCTTCCCTTTCCAAACAAAATTGGTGATTTGTTTCTCCATCTCATTAAAAAATGATGCTGGAACTTGTATTGGGATTGCATTATATAAATAAATTGCTTTGGGTAAAATAGACATTTTCACAATGTTAAGTCTTCCTATCCATGAGCAGGGTAGGTTTTTCCATTTATATAAGTCTCTCTTAGTTTCTTGTAGTAAGGGCTTGTAGTTCTCTATGTAAATGTCTGTTGTTTCTCTGGTTAGATTAATTCCTAGGTACTTTATCTTCTTAGGGGCTATCGTAAATGGTATTGATTTAATAATTTCCGCCTTAACAGTCTCGTTGATGGTATAAAGGAAACCTACTGATTTACTTATGCTTATCTTGTATCCTGAGACTTTGCTGAACTGTTCTATCAGTTGGAGTAGCTTACTTATAGATTCCTTGGGGTTCTCTGCATATACAATCATATCATCTGCGAACAAGGAGATTTTAACTTCCTTTTTGCCGATGCAGATGCCCTTTATTTCTTCATCTTGTCGAATTGCTCTGGCTAGAACTTCTAGCACAATGTTGAATAGGAGAGGTGACAGTGGGCATCCTTGTCTAGTTCCTGATCTCAGGGGAAAATCTTTCAGTCTCTCTCCATTCAGGATGATGTGGGCAATTGGCTTTGTATAAATGGCCCTTATTGTGTTGAGGAATTTGCCATCTATGCCCATTTTGCTAAGAGTTTTTAGCATGAATGGGTGTTGGACTTTATCAAATGCCTTTTCAGCGTTAATGGACAAAATCAGGTGATCTTTGTCTTTTGTGTTATTTATGTGGTTAATCACATTAATTGTTTTCCTGATGTTGAACCAGCCTTGCATCACTGGTATGAATCCCATTTGGTCATGATGGATTATTTTCTTGATATGTTGTTGTATTCTGTTGGCAAGAATTTTGTTGAAGATTTTTGCATCTAGGTTCATGAGGGATATCGGTCTGTAGTTCTCTGTCTTTGTTGGATATTTCCCTGGCTTAGGTATCAAGGTTATGTTGGCTTCATAGAATGAGTTTGGGAGTACTCCATCCCTTTCTATACTGTGAAATAGTCTCAATAGTATTGGGGATAACTCTTCTCTAAATGCTTGGTAGAATTCTGCCATGAAGCCATCTGGGCCCGGACTTTTTTTGTTTAGCAGTGTTTTGATGACCTTTTCAATCTCTTCCTTTGTGATGGGTTTATTAAGTTGTTCTGCTTCACGTTGTTATAATTTGGGTAGATGGTATGAGTCCAGGAATTGGTCCATTTCCCCTAGGTTTTCAAATTTGTTAGAGTACAGTCTTTCATAGTATTCTGTTATGATGTTTTTGATTTCTGTTGCATCTGTGGTGACAACTCCCTTCTCATTTCTAATTTGGGTTATTTGTTTACTTTCCTGCTTTTCTTTAGTAAGTTTATCCAGTGGTTTATCAATTTTGTTGATCTTTTCAAAAAACCAGCTTTTGGTCTTTTCAATTTTTTCAATTGTTTTTCTATTCTCTAATTCGTTTAGCTCTGCTCTAATCTTTATGATCTCATTTCTTCCAGTGCCCGAGGGGTTCCTCTGTTGTTCACTTTCTACTTGTTGAAGCTGTAGAGTTTGTTCCTTGATTTGATTTCTTTCTTCCTTCCAGATGTGTGCATTTATGGAGATAAACAGACCTCTGAGCACTGCTTTGGCTGTATCCCATAGGTTCTGGTAGGAAGTGTTTTCGTTCTCATTGGAATCCATGAATTTCTTTAATTCATCCTTGATTTCCTCTATAACCCATGTTCTTTTGAGCAAGATGTTGTTCAGTTTCCAAGAGTTCCACTTTCTATCTATGTTTTTTCTGCTATTGATTTCAAATTTTATGGCTTTATGATCTGAGAAGATGCTTTGCAGTAATTCAATGGTATGGATTTTGTTGAGCATTGCATTATGGCCTATCACATGGTCAATTCTGGAGAATTTTCCATGTGCACTGGAGAAGAAGGTGTAGTTGTCTGCTGATGGGTGGAAAGTTCTGTATATATCAATGAGGTTTAGTTGGTTAATTGTGTCAATGAGGTCTTCTACATCTTTATTGAGCTTTTTTCTAGATGATATGTCTAGTAATGAGAGTGGAGTGTTAAAGTCTCCCACTATTATGGTGAAGTCATCTAACTCTCTTTTGAGCGTAGTCAGTGTTTCTTCGACATATTTAGGTGTTCTGACATTAAGTGCATAAATATTTAACATAGTTAAGTCTTGCTTGTGTACTGAGCCTTTCAGCAATAAATAGTGTCCATCTTTGTCCACGATGGTGGATTTGACATTAAAATTGATTTTGTCTGAGATTATAATTGCCACCCCTGCTCTTCTTTGTTCATTGTTAGCTTGATACATATTCTTCCATCCTTTAATTTTCAGTTTGTTCCTGTCTTTAGGTCTCAAGTGAGTTTCTTGTAGACAACATATGGATGGGTCATGTCTTTTGGTCCAAGATTACACTCGGTGTCTCTTTACTTGAGCATTCAGTCCATTCACATTCAATGTAATTATTGATAGGTATGTCTTCACTGCTGCCATTGTGCTATGTTTATTTTTATGTTAATGTTTTCTCTGTTGTTCTTATTAGTCTGTTCTGGGACACTCTTTTGTGAGTTGATTTTTCACCTTTTTCAGAGCTGGTTTTATAGTTGTTGAGACTCGTGTGTTAGATTTCTTGAAATGGTATGACACATCTTTGTTGTGCTTTACAGCTACCTCTGTGAACCCCCTTAATAAACTATTTATAAACCCGATTTTAATTACTACCAGTCTTGTCATCTTCCTCTCCATCTGGAAGAACTGTAACGACTGTAGTATATCCCTCTTTTATTATGATGACACCATAGTTTTCATGATGATCACTGGATTGCTTCTTTCCAAATCAAAGCTGTGATTTACTTTGGAGCCTTCCCTAAATGAGTAGAATATTGAGTAGTGTGTCGTTCTAAAATATAAAGTTAGTGGTTTCGTTCTTCTAAGCCAAAGCCAAGAACTTCTTTCAGTATTTCTTGTAGTTTGGGTTTGGTTTTTACAAAGTCTCTGAGTTTCTGTTTATCTGGGAATGTCTTAATTTCATTTTCGTATTTGGAAGATAGTTTTTGAGGATATATAATTCTTGGTTGGAAGTTCTTCTCCTTCAAGACTTTGTATGTGTCGTGCCACTGTCTCCGTGCCAGCATGGTTTCTGCTGAGAAATCTGACGAGAGCCGACAGGGTTTCCCTCTGAATGTTAGCTTTGCCTTGAGTCTTGCTGCCTTTAAGAGTTGCTGCTTATGTTTCATTTTGTTAAGCTTGATTATAATATGTCTTGGAGTCTTTCTTTTGAGATCTATATTGGGTGGCGTACGATATGCATCTGAGATGTCTATATTCTCTTCTTTCATGATTTCTGGGAAGTTTTCTTTCAGCAGCTCAGCAACAATACTCTCTGTGTTCTCAGATGTCTCACCCTGTTCAGGGACTCCAATTAATCGAAGGTTGTTCCTCTTAATAGAGTCCCACATGCTTCTTAATGTTTCTTCATTTTTCTTGTTTCTTTTTTCTGATTTCTGCTCATCGACGCTGTCATCAGTAGCTCTGTCTTCCAAGTCAGAAATGTTTTTTCCATTTGTTCCATTCTGTTTTCTTGGCTTTGCATGGAAGTTTCTATGTCTTTGATTTTCTTCTTGATCTGTTCGATTTCAGAGTACTGGTGTTCCATCAGATCAAACAACTTGCTCAATTTTTCATTTTGTTCTGCTACATTTTGTATAAGGTCTAGAACGGCTCTGTATATAATCAATTTGTATTCACTTCCTGATGCTTTCATAAAAGTTTCTTCATCTGGAAAACTCCTTGGTTGCTTTGTTTGGAGCCTTCTGAAGCCATGAGTGATTGCTTGTATGCCACAATAGTCTGTTGCTTTGTGGGTCCCATGTGAGTATATAGAGGCTGGAAGAGGTACTGTGAGGATGGATTGCAAATGTTTCTCTAGGCTGTCTTCAGATGTAAAGCAAAAGGTATCTGACCAGTTCACAAGTCAGTTAGGTTTTCAGGTGTAGAGGTCCCTCTTGTCATCTGACAAAGTAAGCGCCACTATATCCAACCCCAGATGATAACAAACTAGTTCAGAATACAGCAGTGCTACTGCCCAGTTGGCCTCTGCTGACAGGGCCTAGCCTTAGCCAACACTGCGTCGAGTACTGGTTTTGTGATAGAAAAGCGCACTCCTGTGGGCAGGCTCTGGCTCCAAAGCTACAAATTAGGTCCAGCTGTGGCCACCGTACCCAAGATGGCGTCCTCCACACAGACAGCAGACAGAGGGGCCAAAGGTGCTGAGAGGTAGTGATTCCTCTGCTTCTGCTGCAGGGCCCCCAATGCAGGCAGCACTGTGCAAAATCACTACTTTTCTGTTGGAGAAGCACTGTCCCATTTGCAGGTGCTGGCTCACAGGCTAAGAATGAGGTCCTGCTAAAATCTCAGTACCAACATGGCGTCCCACACTCTCACGGCAGAACTCCGCACAAACCCCACTGAGGCAGCTACAGACGAAAGGCTCAAAGTATCTAGATTAACAGAGTCCCGAGCCTGGCCCTCAGAACATGGGAATTTCGCCTGCCTATCCCCCCAGCAGCGCGTCTGAGTCCAGCCGCCAGGCAAGACCCAGCTCCGCCCGCACCCAAGACAGAGGAAAAAAAAAAGTCAAAATAGTGCGTTTACCTTCCGTCTGTGAGAACCAGGGCTAGCCAGGAGCGGGAGTCAGCAAAAGAGAGGAGGTTTTTCGCTGAGTGGTATGAAGTCCCAATTAACATCTCTGTGCCATGTCCTGAGGCTGATTAGGTGATCAGAAGGCTCTGTTTGATTGTCAATTCAGGTCTTGGTTTCCAGAGGGATATAAGGAGACGTGTGCTTAGTCCGCCATCTTGACTCCGCCCCCTCTTTATATCTATCTTATATCCTGACACTTTGCTGAATTCTTCTATTCGTTCCAGTAATTTTTTTTATAGATTCTTTAGGGTTGTTTGCTACTTCTGCTAACCAAAAGGTCAGCAGTTCAAACCTTCCAGGTGGTTCTTGGAAAGGCTGCGGGGCCTTTCTGCTCTGTCCTATAGAGTCTCTATGAGTTGGAATCAACTCAGTGGCAGTGGGTTTGCTTTCCTCCATTAGGGTTTTCTGGGTATAAGATCACATCATCTGCAAATAGAGATAATTTACTTCTTCTTTCTGATGTGGATGCCCTGTATTTCTTCATCTTGTTTGATTGGTCTCGCTAGAACCTCCAGCACAAAGTTGAATAAAGTGGTGACAATGAGCCTCCTGGTGGGCTTCCTGTTCTCAAAGGGAATCCCCTCAGTATGTCTCAATTCAGGATGATGTTCACTGTTGCCTTATTATGTTGAGGCATTTCAGTCCAATGTCTTTTCTGTGTCAATTGATAAAACCAAGGGACTTAAAGCCAGTTTGTTGAAAAGATTAAAGAACAACAACAAAGCATTGTCCATACAGTCCAAAGGAAAACAGCAGGGGAAGTAAATAAACCAAATAAGAATTGAAATGCGTGCTATCAAAACAAATACAACCGAAGTTAAACGAAAAAACGTAACAGAATAGTATGATAAATGGTGCTCTAAGGAATTTGAAAACCTAGAGAAAATGGATGAATTGCTATAAACACCCTACCCACCTAAACTGGCACTAACAGAAGTAGAAAAGCTAAATAAACCCCCAGCAGAAGAAGAGACTGAAATGGTATTTTGAAAACTCCCAAACAATAAAAGCCCTGGCCCTGGTAGCTTCATTGCAAAATTCTACCAAATGTTTGGAGAAGAATTAACCCCATTATTACTAATGGTATTATAGTCCATAGAAAATTATGGCAAACTTCCCATACCCCTTCTATAAAGGCTCATAGCCTTGTTACCAAAAGCAGGTAAGCCAAGCCAAGTACCGTCAAGTCAGAACCGACACATAGACACCACTAAAAAGGAAAACTACAGACCCATATCTATTATGAACTTAGATGTGAAAATTCTCAACAAAATTCTAACCAATAGAATGCAACAACATAGGAAAAAATAATTCACCATGACCAAGTGGTATTCATACTAGGGACCTTGGGATGGTTGACTGCAGAAAAACAATCAATATAATCAACCCCATCAGTAAGGGAAAGGACAAGAACTGCTTGATTTTAAGAACTGATGGAGAAAAGGCATTTGAAAAAGTCCAATAGCCATTTGTGACGACATCATCCTAAGTGGAGAGAGTTTGAAAGCATTCTCTTTGAGAATGAGAACCAGACAAGGATACCTTTTGTGCCCACAGTTATCCTGGAGGATTTTCCCAAAACAAGGGAAGGGACAAGAACTGCTTGACTTTAAGAACTGATAGAGAAAAGACATTTGAAAAAGTCCAATAGCCATTTGTGTTACGACATCATCCTAAGAGGAGAGAGTTTGAAAGCATTCCCTTTGAGAATGAGAACCAGACAAGGATACCATTTGCACCCACAGTTATCCTGGAGGTTTTTGCCAGAACAATTAGGCTAGAAAAAGAAATAAAGGGCATTGAAATTGATAATAAAAAGCCCCAAGAAGGGGAAATGCTTAGAAATAAATCTAAACAAAGACATAAAACACCACTAGAAAGAAAACTACAAGACACTACTGCGAAAAACCGAAGACCAAAGAGACCTGTGTAAATGGAGAAACCTACCTTCGTCACGGATTGGAAGACTCAACATTGTGAAACTGTCTATTCTACCCCAAAAGATCTATGGCTACAGTACAATCCCAACACAACATCCAACAGCTGTTTTTCATTAGATGGAGAAACAAATCACCAATTTTATTCTGAAGTGTTAGAAGCCCTGGATAAGTGGAACATTACTGAAGAAGAAAAACGAAGTGGCAGGCCTTACACTGACTGACTCAGAAGAAATTACGCTGTTGTGGTTGTCAAAACAGCCAGATACTGGTATAACAACAAATGCGTAGACCAGTGGAAGGGAACTGAGAATCCAGACATAAAACCTTCCACCTACGAGCAGCTGAAATTTCACAAAGACCCAAAGTCCAAAAATTGGGGAAAAGGCAGTCTCTTGAACAAATGGTGTTGCTATAACTGATATCCATCTGCCAAAAAATGAAACAGCACCCACATTTCACACCATGCACAACAACAGAATGAAAACGGATCTATGAACTGCATATCAAATTGAAAACTTTAAAGATCATGGAAGAAAAAATAGAGACAACATTGCAAGCCCTAATACATGGCATAAACAAAATACAAAACATTACTAACAGTGCATAGACTGCAGAAGAGAAACTGGATTATGGGAATCTCCTAAAAGTCAAACACTTATGCCCATCCAGAGACTTCACCCAAAGAGTGAGAAGACAACCCAAAGACAGGGAAAATGATTTGGCCGGGATAATCCAACGAGAGTCTGATCTCCCACATCTCTAAGATGCTGCAAAACCTCAACAACAAAAATATACATAGCCAAAAAGCCAAGCGCCATTGAGTCGGATCCGACTCATGGCGACCCTATTCCAGCTGAAAAATGGCCAAAGGATATGAACAGGCACTTCACCCAAGAAAATATCCAGGCAGCTAACAGATACCTGAGGAAATGCTCCTGATCAACAGCTGTTACAGAAATGTGAATCAGAACTACAGTGAGACACCATCTCACCCCAAGGAGGATGGCATTAATCCAAAAAACACAAAATGACAAATGTTGGAGAGTCTATGGCAACACTAGAATATTTATACCCTGCTGTAGGGAATGTAAGAGTTTGGAAATTGACTGGGCACTTTCTTAAATGCTAGAAATAGATATACCATACAATCCAGTAATCACCCTTCCTGGACTATGTGTTGGAGAATAAGGGATATCAGCTGAATAGATACAGGCACACCAGTGTTGATTGCAGCCCTGTCCACCACAGCAGAAATGGACTCCATCAAGTTTCCCATCAAATAATGGATGGAGAAGCAGACTGCGGTATATTCACACAGTGGAACACAGTGCAATGGTAAAGAGCAACAAGGAATTTGGGGAAACATCTCATAACGTGGAGGAATCTGGAAGGCATTATGCTGACTGAAATTAGGAAGTTGCAAAAGGCCTAATATTGCATGATGACTATTACAAGGAATTAATGAAACCTTTAAACTCAGAAGAATATATTATATGATGGTTGAGCAGGCAGGGAGGTAAGAAGGGAGAGAGGAACTCACTAATTAGATAGCAGACAAAAAATATTTTACGTGAAGGGAGGGACCACACACAGTAGAGAAGTCAGCATACCAGGACTACACAGAAAGCTGAGAAGTTTCTTAAATACAACCAAATTCTTTCAGGGAGAGAGTGACAGGGGCAGATGTCTGAGGATCATGTTTTCAGGAGACATCTAGGTCAACAGGCTGAACAAAGTTGTTGTTGTTTCTTCTGTAATATTTTATTGTGCTTTACAAGAAAGTTTACTATGCAAACTGATTTGTCATACAAAACCTTGCACGCACACACCGCTGTATGACTACTGCTCTCCCCACACTGTGACAGCACGTGTCTCTTTTCTACCTTGTGTTTCTTGTGTTCATTTAACTAGCTCCTGGCCCCATCCTACCTCTATTCCTTGTGTGATATTTCCCAGATTACTTAATTTCATTGAGATTGACAAGCATTAATTCATGTAAAATCATTTTTTATAGTTCCTGCCAGGCACAAAGTAGGGACTCCTTAGTTTTATTATTTGTGTAGTAGTTTCATTGTACTCACTCCACCTATATGCATGGTCCAGCTCAGCCTGAAGAGATGACTTAGACCTATGGAAGAAGAGAGCTTTTAATCATTAATGTGTGACTTGCCAAAACAGGATCTAGTTCCTGATAAGCTAGGTTTTGAAACCACTACAGCGAGTCAAGAAAGAACATTTAAGTCAAATTCTTCGACATTTTAACCCCACCTGAGAAGCCTTGATGGTGCAGTGATTCAAGTACTCAGCTGCTCACTGAAAGATCAACGGTTCCAATCAACCCGCCGCTCTGTGAGAGAAAGTTGTGGCAGTCTGCTTCTGTAAGGACTGGAGGCTTGGAAATGCTATAGGGCAGTTCTACTGTGTCCTGTAGGGTCTCTATCAGTTGCAATGAGCTCGGGCAGTGGGTTTGGTTTGGTTTGAAGAATCTAGAGTGTTAAGGGTAGAGTGAGTTTGGATCTTTCTGTGCTTCTACTGGTTTATTCGGGGCGAAGGGCCCATGCAAAGGAGGGAAAAGTAGAGATGGATGAGACACCAAAAGTCTTTTCAATGGAGGTGCTGGAATAGGAAAAGGTATAAAGAAGGAAAAAGAAGAGAGGGAGGAGAACTTTCAGCTGGTGTGGCTCTTGCAACTGTTTCCTGACATAAGGAGTGGATTATTCCTGTTGATCTTTTCTCCTAGTATTGGGATGTTTCTTCCCAGAAATTTTGGACAGTCTTCCAGTCAAGACACATCATTCTTTTGAAACATCCTCCGTTCTCTAGGAGACTGGAAGATGATCTGGCTGTTCAGAGGTATTCCTGAGATGGGCAGCCCTGCAGAAGTCTAGTGGAGCATGGTAAGCTCTTCTTTTCAATCCCCCCTCCTTAGAGTGGAAGGAAAGTCTTTAGTGGCAATTAGTCTAGAGCAGGAGTCTGAGATGAGGGTCCCACAGAGCATGTTTGGAAGTCCCCCTACACACCTGCTGTATGGTCCAGGTGGGGGTTATGGAATAGATAGCAGTCACCTGCTCTCCCTGGCATACCTTCCTCCGATGTCAATGGGCACTTTGAGGATTGCCTTTGCAGAAATTGTTGCAGATATCATTTCAAATATTGTGCTGCGCAAGCCATGCATTTGTTTCTGCTTTGGAAAGATATCCACGCAGGGATCTCCAAGGCAGGATGAATGAAAAGTGAAACCTGTTACCACTGAGTCGATTCCAATTCATAGTGACACTGTAGGTCAGCGTAGAACGTCCCCATAGAATTTCTAATGCTATAATCCGTATGGAAGCTTATTGTCAGATGTTTCTCTGTGGAAAAGCTGGTGGGTTCAAACCACTTTTGGTTAGCAGCGAAGTGCTTAACCACTGTGCCACAAGGGTTCTATGGCATGATAAATAGCCATTAATATTGTTCTCTTCTATGCAGGTCACTGTGGATATTCTCATCAGCAAATGCCAATATTAGGGCTAAGGGGTGCATCCTTGGGGATTCTCCTGGATGGTGCAAATGCTAAAGCTCTCAACTAGTAAATGTGAGGTTGGACGTTCAAACACCTCCAGAGGCTCCTTGAATGAAAAACCTGGTGATCTACTTCTGAAAGGTACAGTTTTGAAAACACTACGAACTAGAATTCTAGTCTGGAACAGACGAGGCAGCCATGAGTTGCAATTGACTTGACAGCAACTGTTCTTTGTTTTTTGTTTTTTGTATAAGTGGGGGTCCTCGAGACTGCTGCTGTTCTTGCTTCTGCTTGGAAAATGTCAGTCACACTGCCTACTTCAGAGAGCCCTGATTTTTTGCATTGAGGTAGTTGGATCCTGGCCTCTGGGTGGCACAAATGGTTAAGCATTTCCTTCTAACTGCAGGCATACATGGTTCAAACCCATGCAGAGGTGCTTCTGAAGACAGGCCTGTCAATGTGTGTGCAAACTTTACAGCAGAGTTCCCTCTGAAAATAGGTCTGTCTGTATGTTTGCAAACTTCTCAGACTTGAAAATCCTACTGAACATGGTTCTACTCTGTAACATATGAAGTCACCATGAGTCAGAATTGACTCAACAACAATGGATAAGTTGGATTCTGGGTAGAGTTTGGTATCAAACAACTGCCACACCAAACGAACTCTGCCACTCAGTGGAATGACTGTTCACATCAGTGCCATCCTGCATACGGGTGGCCTCATAGTGAGGGGTGATGGGAGCTCATTGTGTGATCCAAGGGGCAGATGCCTCTTTGCTGGAGTGTGCAAGGGCTGCATTTCAAGCCATGTCTGAACGTCCCTTGCCCTCCTGCCAACCTCGTACAAGGAAGAGTGAAAGGGTTATGGTCACAGACCCCTCACTGGAGTTTAGCTCATTTTGATATTAAGCAAGGGGATTCGGGACCCTTTCTGGTATTTTCCTTTCAGTGGGGACACCAGGGTGCTTGATGAGTTGTTATTCTAACAGCAGATACTCATAGAACTAGCTGAGCAGTTTCAAGGAAGAGGTAGTAGCCACCATCTCTCCTCCCAGGCCCTTGACTGATCAACTACAAGGCTCTTCATGCACCGACTGGAGAATACACACAGTCCTTCTTGAAAGCAGAGTATAGTCATAGTTCAAAAAGGGTTGGGGACGTTATCAGGGGGCTGACAAAAGCCATCTCAAACATGTAAACCTTCAAGTGGCTTTTGCTTTCCCACTATGTTGGCATGGTGCCACAGTCTAGCCTGTCCATCTAATAGCTAGCTTGAGAGAGTGGCCTGAGATACTGCTTATAAAGAAGTGTTTGTGGAAGGCAGTGGGGAGACAGGGTGAACATACTCCCACCGTGGGCTCCAGCACGCCGTTCTGTGATTCACTGCACATGGCTTCAAATATAGCCCACTCTTGCCTTCCTCCTCAGTTAGTGACGTGTCCTGTAGGACACTGTGTTCATTTTCTATTGCTGTGTAAGTTATTACCACAAACTCAGTGAATAATGACAAAACGAGTATATTATCTCTCCTTTTACATGGGTCAGGAGACTGGGCACAGTTTCAGTACTGTTTGATTTCTGTTTTCCTGATGCCTGCCAAGCATGGGTTGTTCTCAGCTACTAGAAGCAGCTGCCATTCTCTGGCACATGCCCCACTTTGCAACATGATGGTTTGCTCCCTCAAGTCCAAACAAGAGAACTCCTGCTGCAGCTTCAAATCTCTCTGCTTTCCCCCATGTCTGAACTTTACAACCTCTTTTACAAGGACATAACTGATTAGGGAAGACCCACCCAAACTCAAGGGGAAGGGATTTACAGGGCATACATAGCAGAGGGTGAGACTTGTGGGGACCAACTTAGAATTGTCTTTCTTCTAGAGGTTCTATAAAAAGCATCTCATCCTATTTCCTTACTTGCAAAACAAAAACATGCCAGCTGCTTTCTGTTGGTATTCCCCATTCTGAGAAGGCTGCAGAGCCGTGAAGCCAAGTTTTTGGAGGCCTTGAACCAGAATCAGGCTGTGGTGAAACAATTTCAACAACCTTGGAAGACAAGACTTTCTTCCCTTGTTCTTTCTCTTTTGTTCTCCTTAGAAGTCTATGAATCCGAGAAGGAAAAGGTGGCTCTTTGACCTGAGCCTCTGGGGCTGGCCTCAAGAGAGTGAGAAAGCATTTTAACGAGGATAGTCAGTGGGTATGTCTCTGATGCACCAGACTTCCCGACGACTGCTTTTACAAGATGGTTTATGCTACTTGAAAATTTATCTGAATTGCTTTCATCATTTGCTGGATATATAAATTTATATTTCTACTTTCCTTACGTGGCTTGCCATTTTTCCTGTTGGACTTAACCCAGAGCAGTCCTTTGTAAGAAGCAGGTCTCAAATTTTTCCTGTCTGTTTAAAAAAGAGACCATTTTCTCTACTGACTCTTGTTTGCCACTGCAACTCCTCTCTTCCAAATCCTACATTCATCCATTCAACAAAACAGTTAGTAGGCACTTTGTGTGCATCTGGTAATGTGCTAGGTGCTGGCAACAGCCTGATAAGCAAATGTGGTTCTCACCGTGATATCAGCCATGACCAAAGTATGTGCAAAGTGCTGAGAACATGGAGGCAGGTGAAAACCTTTGAGGAATGTGTAGGATTTCAAGGTTGTGTGAATGGAGCAATGCTGGTATTCCAGGCCAAGAAGACAGTTTGTGCAGAACATAGAGAATGTCCAAGAACATACTTCATTCAAGGAATGGTTAGTGATATTCTGGGAAGCCGCAGCACAGGAGTGTGAGTGGAAGTGGTCTCCTCAGAGGCTGGAGTAGGACAAGGAGTACCAGACTTCAGAGGGCCTTGAGCAGTAGGAGTTTATCTTTCAGGCAGAAGGAGTTGGTGACCCACTTTTGTTTGAGCAGGCTCATACTCAGATGGGAATATTAAGAAGAGCGTTGTAGCTTGTTTTGAGATGCCAAAGCCGTGACAGTGTTTTCCTGTACGTGGAGATATTATGAGTGGTCAAAGACTCAAAGGCACCTAGCAACAACAACATATGTACATGCACACACATGTGTGTGCCTGTGTGTGTTCAAATGTATAAGAAAGCATACAGGGATACAGTTATGGGTATTTCTTAGACAATGAAATACCTAGCAGTATTGGGTTTATGGCCTTGAAGAATTAGGCCATAGTCTCATGGGACAATATGGTCAATAGACGCCACGTAGCTCATAAAGTTTATGCTCAATATGCTACTTTGGTGGGTAGTCTTATGGGTCTTGGAAACTTGAAAGGAGACATCTAAGATATAACTCTGACTTCTCGTTCAGAGCAAAGACTAAAAAGAAAACCAAAGACGTTTACAAGAGGCTAGTCTGCAAGACTAACGGTACAAACAACCACGGCCTCATCTACCCCAAAACCAGAAGAAGCAGATGTTGCCCAGCTACTGTCAATAAATGTTCTGATCAGGGTCCAGGATAGACAGATATTGATAGAACCAGGAAAAATTGTCCAAAAAATTCAAGTTCTTGAAAACTTCAGACTTATGGGACTGGTTGATACTATAGCAGTGCTTGAGACTATGGTCCTGAGATGATCAATAGGCCTTGAATTAAAATTACTCCCTGAGATCACCTTTTAGCTAAATAGCAGATCAGCTCATAAAGTAAAGAATATTACCTCTGAGGACCGTGCACCTCTAAGAAATCATCTGTATGTGATCCAATAGTGAACAGTTACTCTAAAGCAAAGACTGAAGAGTAAGGGAGCTGGGAAAACATACTACAGAAGTGAATTATCCAGAAGGATATTAATGAGAACATTTAAACAGTGTAAAAAGTGTAAAAAGTAGAAGTCATTGTTAAATGGAAACTTAACTTGCTGCATTACCATTCACTAAAAATACAATCCAATACTGTTTAAAAATTATGCCTCCTTTCTGCATTATCACAAGTTTAATAAGAAGCTGAATCTAAGTGAGGCATGCAAGGACCAAGAGTCCCTGGAGAAAGCCACCACTCCAAGTAATGACCAGAGCTTCCTGTAACTTCAGATCCAGCCAAGAGATCTCCAAATTCTCCGACAACTCTCCAGAGGTCTGGATGCTGGCCAACCAGGTGGAGACCGAATCTTACACCAGTAGGGTCCACCCGTGGTGATGATAGAAATAAAACATCAGGGTGTGGAAAGGAGCTATCTGTGTGTAGGTCTCTGAGTTCTTTGTTAATGGGGTTGGGGAGAGGGAAGGAAACAAGGAGGCAGGAGTGTGAGGAGGGAGGCAGGTGGGGTCTCGCAGGGTTGGAGACCATGCTGCAGGTCCAAAGTGATCCAGACATTGGGGAAAATGAGTGACGAAAGACTGCATGTGGAAGACAAACTTCACCATTAACAGTTTAACTCATGGACGGGAGGCTGTAACATTCCAAGTCAGGGTGGGGTGTGTGGAATCGCCCTGGAGCATTCCTGCAGGAGACCTGCCCACTCAGAACCCCCTCAAATTTCAGCTGGTAATGACGCTTCAGATACTTTCAAGTCTATTCGCGGAAACATAAAAACGATTGTGGGGATAGTGCAGGACCGGGGTTGTTTTCGTGCTGTCACTATGTGTCAGAATCAACTTGATGGCACCTAACAAATCAACAACATTTCAGCTCATTTCGCTTCCATTCCACCCCAAGTCCAGTACCCTGGCCTCCGAGCTCACCTCTCTGGGATGCCTACAGCCGGAAGATAATCAGTTGTTCTCTAGGAACCTGATTTGGAAGCCAGTCATCTGTATTCAGCTAGGGATCTCTGTGGACCTGGGATTAGCAAACACTGCCCTCCTAAGGCCCAGTAGTCCACACTTCTAGGGGTCCCCATCTTGACATCTCTCTTTCCCCCTCTCCTGGCCTTACCTTGCTGGTGTGGACACACCTGCTCCCAAGCCCGAGGTCAGGATCTTCTCAGGCCTCCTGGATGCCCAGGCTCCATAACCCAATGGCCCGCCAGAAAGTTCTGGCCTGGACTGCCTCCAAGTCCCTTGCTGTCACCTCACCACACCCTTGGCTTCCTTGACCTGTCTGAGCTCGCCCGCTACATGAAGGCACCGTATGCTAGCCAGCACCCCTTTCTCCTCCCCCGTGAGGCCAGAATTGGCTGAGGCCCCGGAACCCTAGGATTCTCTTGGCTGAGGTCCGGCTCTGGTGATGGGCAGTAAGGGCAGGATCCTGACCAATCATCTCCAGCCTCCCCTGAAGTGCGCCCAGCCCTACCCCTCCAGATTGCAGAGCTTTTATTCCCACTCACTCCACGTCTGTGCCAGTAGGGAGCAGCTGCGTTGGACTGACCACCACTGGAGAGCGGGTCCACAGTCACAGGGTAGTGGGAAGAGGCCAAGTGTTTGGACACATATGTTGCAGTAACAGTGGCTGGTAGAGTCTGTCTCCAATGGTGAGTACTGGCAGTCCGGTCCTGACTTACTAAGGCTGCCGGCAGGAAACACTACCTTTCCCTGCCTTTTCTGAACATCTGCGTACCTTTCTTCCCTCTAAATCATGTCCTGGAACAGTAGGATCTGGACTCCAGGCATCAACACTCCCCATCCCCAGCCTCACTTGTCTCTGCTTCCTCCTTTGCCTTCAGCAGGCCCAGCCCTTCCTTAGGGCCTCCCTGGCCTCCCTTGACCCTCCCCAAGACCCATGGCCAGTCTTCCTAGGTAAAGATAACTTCAAATGTCCCCCGCAGGCCTCGAGCCCATTCAGATCCTGGTCTACTCGCAGCCTCACCCTGGCAAAATTACCTGGAAGGATGGGGACAGCTTTTCTTATTTCACATGGAGTTGAAAATTGAAATCTAGGAACTTTGGTGGACCCCTGTGAGCTTTTTGGCAAAGTCAGAAACGTGCCCACTGGGTTCACTTTTATGATTTTATACTAATGGAATATAAATCTTAACAACTTAGTTCTATTTGACCAAAAGTAGAAGTAACCAGAAGTGAAGTACTTAGAGGTAAGTACCCTGAGTGGGTGATGTAGGGACATTTTCATCAACAAGGATCCCCCAGTTGATGGAGAACTGGTGAGCTCTGCAGTAATACACATTGGCTAGCTCTCATTGGAGATGTTTGTCAATAAGAAGTGTCCAATAGAACAAGGGGACCCCCTTGCCACTTAAAACTAACAAATAAGGAGTGGGGCAGGGTAAAGGCACAAAGGATAGTGAGTACAAATAGAGTAGTGTAAATATGTTCTTCTGTAAGGTCTCTGAGTGGCACAGATGGTTCCTACCTGTCTACTAAACTCAGGTTGATGGTTAGAACCCGAGAAGTGGCGCCGTGGAAGACAGTCTTGACAATCTGCTTCAGTAAAGATTGCAACCAAGGAAACCTTACAGAACAATTCTACTGTGTATCAGATGAGGTCACCATGAATCGGGGGCCAACTCGATGGTAGTGGGTTTGAATTTGGGGGTTCTATGGTTATAACTATTTTGTGTAAAATGTGGACTTGTATTGTGTACTAGTGTGCTCATGTGTTCGTCTAATGTCTAAAGGACTCCAGCAGTGAGGATTCAAGCATGACATCCAGCTCCCAGCAAAGTAGTTTGATTTTCCAGCATGTGGTCTCTCAAAGGCTCATGCAGCAAATCTGTCAAACTTTCCATCTCTTTGATCCTGATGGAAACAGCAGCGTCTATACCAGATCACTTAGGGCAAGCACTGCATTTCTCTCTTTGTCTGCCTCTTCTTTATCCTCTCCCTGTCTTCACCTGCACACCTCTCTATACTTCTTTCCTACCAAAAAGAACAGGGAAGGATGAAGGTGGGATTTTTTTCCCTCATATTTCTATCTACCTCAAGAGTTACTAAATAGACTGCAGACATCAATTAGATGGATATTCTAGTTTCTCCCAGTCATTTTAATATTATCATACGAAATGCCACTTAATGTTGTGACTACTGCCAGTTTTGCTCCTGCTAGGCTTGAATATGCATATTGAGATGGTGTGTTGTTTTCATCGTAGGTGGTTTTAAAGGCCCTTATCTTTGAGCCCAAGAAATAGAGACAGATAACAGAATAAGCCAAATTGATAAGAAAGGTTCAGGGAAAATCAACTTTGGTTACTTTTTGTTTGCAGTAACTCAGAAAATGGTGAATTGGCTAATTTCATCAGCATCTTGTTTATCCATAATAGTAGGTTAATTTGAATCTAGACAGGGAAGTTATTTCATTAATGTCAAGCCAGTACAAGCTGACGAGTTTACCTGGTAAAGGATAGTATTTCACACTCACAGTTAGGATGCTTAGACTCTACTTAACTTTCTTCAAGGCCAGAGTCAAGGGGAAGTCATTTGACCCTCTGTAAGATAATAAAAGTAATGCTGCTGCCACTTCCTACTGTTCTCTCTCTCCAACTTAGATCATTGTTATAACTACAATCTGTTTAAAGCTTGTTTCAGGTTCATTCCTTTATGCTTCCTTTCCAGTCTCTGAGTTTGTAATACCTTTCTTGTGTTTCTCCGCTTTTACTCCCCTGGATGGTGTTTGAACTCTTGTGACATAGGGCCTGGGCCCCCAGCAAGACCATGTGGTGAAGAGAATGGGGTGGAGGGAGTAGAGAATGAATCCAAGAAGGTAGCCCCCAGAGCCCCCCAGAGGACCCTCCTTGGCTTCAGAATGGGAAACAAGTCTGAACAAGAGAAAGAGAGGACCCGGTCCAGGCTTGAGTAAGGTTATTGAACAAGGAGTGATGGGGCTGTATCATGGCTGTGGAGCATGGGTATCTGTAATAGTCTCCACTCATGCATGCGTGTGTTCTCCTTTTAAGTTGAGAAAGATACCAAAAAGGAAATCCTGAACAGTTTCAAGTTCTTCAGTGATGATGAAACTGGGATGAAATCATTCGCAAATCTGAAACACGTGGTAGAGAGCTGGGCAAAGATGTCACTGATGAGGAGCTTCAGGTCTGTGAGGCATGAAGCGGACCTCAGCTCTCTGAGTTACCTTTATTTCCTGCTGTGAGCACCTCTTTGAAGGAAAGAGGTTGTTGTCTTTATCCTTTGATAATCTGACAAACCTCTCAACCCCTCCTCCTGCAAAAGAAACACTTATGTGGGCAGTTCCACTTACTATGCTAGGTTTCAGGAACTCCCCAGTCAGGGTGATCTTGGCACTCTTTTCGTGTGATATGTGTGACAAAGGATGACTCTGGCACCACAGTATGCTTCAGGAAGCAAGCTTTGTTCACACTGTGACAGTACCTCGAGGTTCCGTATTGACTAGTGACTTAGCGCTATCAGAAATTGTTTGCTCTGCCATCTTTTTGGTGAGTTTCTGAAGGCATCTAACTCAACTCCTTACTACCACACAGGAAATGATTCATGAGACAGCTAGAGACATAGATGGAGAAGTCAACAAGCAAGAGTTCCTGTGGATCATGAAGAAGAAAATTGATTCCAATGACAGCCTCGTGTCTCCACAGGCCCATGAAACTGAATCCAGTCCCTGCTTACCCTGGGAAACTGCTTTCGATTACAGCAACTACTCCGCATCACTGATTTTCTTACAGAACTTCAGTAGCAGCCTGAGTCTCTTTTCTCCTTTAGAAGGTAGTTTTTGATGTTCAAGTGCTTTCTAAAACTTCCCGCTGATTGTCTGCATTCCCTAAGGAGAGCTAGAGCACATTAGAGCAGAGAAAATGGAGAAGAGGGTCCAGATGCTTTTGCCCACCTGCCTGTTGGTTTTCCATCATTGCCATCTTCTCATGCATTTCCACCTCCAAGCACAGGCGAGCACCGTATACAAGCACATGTTGTCCCCCGTGGCCACAAGCAACAGACCACTCTTTGCTGCATCTGCTTTTTTAGCTGACACAAGACTCTAGTTCACTCTCTAGAAAATCTGTTGAACTCCCACTGACATTCTGATGTGTGGTTACTGCTCTTTGTTTTCTCTGAAAAATAAAGTCTTTCTTGTTTTGAATGTTTACTCTCTCAGTTTGAGTTCTTAAACCTCCACTTTGTGCTTAATCTTATAAACCATTGTGTTGAAACAGACAAACAAAACAATGCACTGCTGTCCTGTGGTTTCGAGCTCATAGTGGCCCTGTAAGACAGAGTAAAAACTCCCCCAGAGAGTTTTCAAGGAGCTCCTGGTGAGTTTGAGCCACAATCATTTTGTTTAGGAGCTGTAGCACGTACCCACTACATGAATGTGTTGGCGGAGCCTGGAAACTACAAAATGCTTTGCCAGGCCACGGACATAAAATGATTTCAACTCTTCACCACTTTCCTGGTGGGAATCTTTTCTTGCCTTCAGGACTCATCTGTCTGTTCCGGTAGCAGAATGTCCATTTTTGCTTCAGCCTAAACAGCACTCTGAAAGTCCTTTTTGGCAAAGCATAAGGCCAGTTGAGAATCTCCTTTGTGGTTTGTGCTTAGATCAGAGACCCCCGAGTAGTAAATCAGCCACCCTGCTGAGTTCATTTACTTAAAGTGTATCATAGGGGCTCCAGAGTTTCATGAGACTCTGTCCCCTCTGCTAGCCCCTGTTCTGGCCTGAATGAGACCGGCCCGTGAGAGGTGCCAGCCCTGGTAGGTAGCATGACAATCTCTGCTCTGTGAGGGTGGAGAACAAGAGGCGCCTCAGACCTGAGAAATGGAAAACTGCAACAAGGATGGGATCCTCCTTTGTGCACAGGAGCACAGAGGGAGGACAGTCCCATGCTCCCTGTGGGCCCTGGCCTTAGGGTTGCCAGATTCAGCTAGCAAACTAGGATATTCAGGTAACTGTGAATTTCGGATAAATGATGAATGACACTGTAAGGATATCCCCCTTGGAGTTTTTGTTATGTGTTTGTTGTTTACCTGAACTGGCAAATTCCAGTTAAACTGGGTGTGCTGTATTTTACCTGGGAATCCCACTCAGGAGGCATGCTTGAGAGTCCTGCCTTGGGCCTCGTCCTTGGACACCAACAGTCTCCAGGACTTTTCCACAGAATCCGTATGAGTCTTCAACAGAGAAGTGCTTGTTCACACACTTTGCCTGTTGTTTAATTGGGTAATTTGTCTTTTTGTTGTTGAGATTTTGTAGCTAACACTTATTTTCAGCACTTACTCTGTGCCAGACACTTTCCAAGTTCTTTAAGTGTATAAACTCGTCTATACTTCACAGTCTTATTTAACCATAAACCCAGTGTCGTGGAGGTGATTTTAACTCAGAGCAACCTTATAGGACAGAGTAGACTTGCCCCATAGAGTTTCCAAGGAGGAGCTTGTGGCTTCGAACTGCCAACTTTTTGATTAGCAGCAGTAGCTCTTAAAATCTATGCACCAGGCATCCCACTTTCTTGTTAGGCAGATATTACTAACACTCTCATTTTAGAGATGGGGAAACTGAGGTACAGCTAATAGGAGGAGGGACAGGAATTACCTTAAGGCCTCTAGCTTCTGAGCCTGCATCCCTAACCAAGATACCACCTGGCTTCTGGGCTATAAAGTGATATGGAAGAAAGAAACAGGTAAATACCTGGCTGACAGCCAAAAAGATTGGTGGTTGAAACTCACCTAGTGGCTCCACGGCACAAAGACTTGGCAGTCTGCTTCCGTAAGAACTCTAGCTCAGCAAATCTTACAGATCATGTCTACTCTGTTGTGTGGGGCCTTTATGATTCAAAACACACTCACTAGCACCCAACAACACCAAGAGCTGATGGGAGAATAGTGGCAAGGACCTCCTTTCTTTTGGATGCACGGGGAGGATACCTCAGAGGAAGTGGCTTTTGGGAAGAGGTTAGTAGAAGAGAGGGAGTCAGTTGTGCACAGTTGGGTGTGTATGTGGAAGTTAGGAGTTAGAAGGAAGAACTCTTCCAAACTACCTGTGGTAGGTGAGGCTTTGGGGAATTCGCAGAAGGGAAGAAGCCCACTGTGGCTAGAATCTTGTGGATGGGAGGTACCTTTGAGACCTGGTACAGTGCCTGATGTATCATCAGAAGTAATGAGAGATTAGCTCCTGCTATCTCTTTCTAAGACCTGATCATAAGAACTGGGCATTCAGAGGTATTAGTTTCGCTGTCCTAAGCTTCTGGGCAGACACAGGAGAACTGCTACTGCGCCTCAGTAGTAGGAGCAGAGACCCCGCTTGGTCTTCCTGCGGGGTCACGGGTCATGTGGGGCCTCCTACTCCAAGTGTGGGACCCACTTACTGTGAAATCCTCAGGGACTTCAGACCCCTGAGGCCAATTACTCTGTCACACCCACTACCTCTGTTTCCCTTCTTTGCCGTGATCTCCAGAATGGGAAGAAGGCAGCTCCTACCTGCTTTCCAAGCTGAGCAAATACAGCTTCCTTACAACTGGTTCCAGGGTCTTCTTTCAAACTGTCCCCACAGCCCTTGTCATCATCTTAGCCGCTTGCATAATTGCTGAGTCCCACACCTGAGTGGTGAGAATTCTGTTCTCAAACTGATAGAAACAGAGCCCTGTCTTCTTTCTCTGGACACTCAGATGTCAGCCCAGACTGCCCCGACTTTATGGGCTCCCCTGGCAACTTACAAGGGGCAGTAGTGGTTCAGTAGAATTCTCACCTTCACGCGGGAAACTAGGATTCAGTTTTCAGCCAGGGTGCACCTCATGTGAGTTGAGGCTCCACTTGTCGGGAAGTGCAGGCTCACTTGTTGCTAGGATGCTGAATAGCAGAGCTTCCAGACCAAGACAGAGTAGGCAGAAAGGCCTGGCAAACTGTGAAAATCAGCCAGTGAAAACTCTACAATTCACAATGGTCTTACCTGCAACTCATCAGGCAGATGGTTCAGGGCCACAAGCTTTTTGTTCAGTCAAGAGTCAGGCACTGATTCGACAGCTGCTAACAGTGACAACAAAGTGAACTCAGATATTCCCCTGGTGAAGGTAAAAAGGTCTCATTTCATTCTGGCCATTCTATGACCTTTGCTACACGATGTAAGCCATCCTGCCTGGAAGTCAGGGAGCAATCCCTGGGAGATCTAGTCCCATTGGCTTGGCAAGCTCACAGCTCTTTCTTGCAACACCGGGTGACTTAAAATTTCACAGCCACATCTCTTGACTTTACAGAGATGGCAAGTATTGGCAATCTTTGTTGCAACATCTGTTCATTAAGCAGCTATAGTGTTGAGCTCTGGCTGATGGCTTGGCACTGAGGAAAGCAATGAGGAATCAAAAGGGAACCTGCCCATGGCAGCATTTGCCCTACAGAAGAGGAGAAAGATGAGTCGGCAGCTCATTTCAGGGGTTGGATACATGTCGGCATAAAGGCCATCCAAGTTACATGCCAGCCACCCTGCAACCTCTGAAGGCTCCCAGTCCTCTTTGTTTTTGTTGCTTAGTTTCCAGTGCTGCAAGGAGTGAGCTTTAACCATGATCTTGGAGTAGAGTTGGGCTGGACAGGTGAAGACAAGAACCCTGAATTAGGCTTTCCTTCCTGAGACCTCAGGATAATTCATGGAGCTTTAGCTTGAATGCCAACACTGGCGCTACACATATGTGCCTTGGGAATGTTACTTACCCGGCTGTGACTTCGTCTTTTCCTCTCATCAGGTCGTAATAGTACCCACCACACAGGGCCACAGTGAGATTCAGAAAAGTAAATACAAGGAAAGTAATATGAAAGTGCCTTCAAGCATACACGTGTATTGCTGAAATTATTTGTCATGGGGGGAAGGAAAAGCTGGAGGAGAGAGGAAGATGTGGGATGCAGAGAAACCTGGATCAGAGCAGAGCATTTCCTTATCATTAGGTATCTCATGGTTACCTACTGTGCGCCACCCACGTTCCAATTGTTGAGGACAATGCAATGAACAAGGCAGAGACAGTTACTGGCCCTAGAAGCTTAGCGAGGGAAGCATTTCATCAAGCAGTTGCACTGTGGTCTCAGCACAGAACCAGGAATTTGGAGGAGCCCGAGAGCCTAGAGCAGGATTCCAAAGGACACAGTCTCTGCCTGCTTCCCTTCATCTCTGAGAGGTCCCAGGAGCCTGATGAAGCTCCCTCAGACTACCCTGGGCTGGGTAGAACACTGATGTGCCCAGAAAGCACCTCCTGGCTCTGCTTGTATCAGAGCCCAGGACGCAGAGCCATGGTGATGCCAGGGGTGCAGCTGGGACCCACTCCATGTACTGACAGGCAAGCATACTTCTGGAAAGCCTTTGCACTGGGAAGACTGTATCCAAACCAAATCCTGTACGTGATGTGAACACCTTCTGTTTTCTGAAACAAACAAAGCTGTCTTGGAAGAAGTACAGCCAGAATTCTCCTTAGAAACAAGGATGGCTCACTTCGTCTGGACAAATCATCAGGCGAGATCAAGTCCTGGAGGAGGCCATCAAACTTGGTAAAGCAGAGGGTCCGTAAAAAAGAGAGAGACCCTCAATGACGTGGACTGACACAGTGGCTACAGCCATGGGCTGAAGCACAGCAGTGATTGTGAGGATGGTCAGGACCACAGGAGGTCATTAGGAGTCAGAGCCATGATGACGATGGCACCTAACAACCACTAACATTATTCCAGATAACTCAAGATGCAGAATAGCACCAGAGACCAGGGTGAACACGGCTGATGGCCACACTGCCAGGGCTTTGGAATTCTGTCTGTCTCTTGTCACCTTGTCTTCCCTCCCACCGTTCTGAGTGGGGAGGCCACAGGAATGAGACCTGGATTGGGTCCTCAGCCCCAGTGAGCCCAGCCCTCTGCAGGAGAGAAATACCCTTTGGCAGGAGAGATGCCTGCTGGCCTCCTTCAGGCGTGTCCGCGATGCGCTCCCGCCGGCAGTAGGGGGCAGCAGAGAACAGCGAGAAGAGCAGGACAGCACCTGAGCCCCACAGAGCTGATCAGAGCCTGCCTGCAGATGCATACGGAGGCTACTGGTGGATTCCGCGAGCTACCCCTTCCGAGCCCTAAGTGCAGCCACAACTGAGGGCCGTGGACAGCCTCTCGAGCAGCCTCGAAGAAGCGGGCCATCCCCGAGGTCGCGGCGGGAGGAGCAAGAGGTTGAGGCTGGGGCTGCAGGAGAAGGAAGGTGGGAACTCGCCACATTTGGGCACAGAGGACACCAACCCAGACATGTGGCTATGGCACCGATGTAAGGGGGGCACAGGCAGGAGAGGGGGCTGTGGTTGGGGTGCAAGCGATGTTTCTGCCATGGCTCAGGTGGAAGCTGATAATTGGGTCCCAATTCCTAACCAAGAGATGGTGACAGCTGTGAGGGGACCTTCTAGGCAACTAAGTGTCTAGTGTTTGTGCTAGATCCCTTCTTGTTTATGTAGTGCTGACTTCCTGCTTCTTCCAGGACCTCGCTGACTGGGGGCCCTTCACCCCCTTGACTTGGAGGGAGGCTAGTTGGGAAGGGGTGCTCAGTGTCCTGGGGGAACAGAGAGTGGGGAGTGAGGAGCCCTCACCATGCACTCCAGTCCCGGGGAGAGCTGCTTGGTCAGCCTCTCTTGATTTGGCTGGCTGTGTCCTTTGTGCCTCTCTCCTGGTGAGGTAACAGGGTTGGGTGGGGACATACCTGGGCACCTGGCTTTGCGGAACCCTGCTCTGCTCATCTACGTGGGCTGGCCAGGGTCTGCAAGCCCCTCACCTCCTCCCCTTTCCTTATCTCGCTGCCTTTTCTTGTGGGCCAGTGAGAATTGGTAGAGAAGGCATGTGTCATTCCTGTCCCCCTTGCTTCCCAGAGGGACAGAAACTGTCCCCCTCCCTTCCCAGAGGGACAGAAGGCAAAGCTCCTGGCATCCCCTCCAGTGCTGCCCCATTCTGGACCCTGTTGGCAAGGGTGCATGTGAGGGTGTGCTGTGGACATGCATGCATGTGGGAGCCACTACACGTGTGGGTGTCTGTGCTCCTTGGTTAGCTGGACCTGGGTCTTCACCTCCTGGTTCTACACCAACTCTTTCAGCTGTGACCTGTCTGCCCTTGCATTTGCAGGGCACTTGGAGTCCAGAGGAGGGCTGGCTGGACAGCTTGTCGCCCTTAGTGAGGGCTGCCACCTTGATGGTTTTTAATGGATAATGGGGTGACCTCTCTTCTCTTTGCAAGGGATTTCATTCTTCACCATTTCCTTGGCTGAGCTTAGCTTTAAAAGTGGATTTATCACTAATGAGCCCCACATGGGAGAATTCTTGCTTGGGAACACAAACCTGTTTAGGCACCAGCTGGCATGCTTCTCCCCCCATAGGCATGGCACCCAGCTGACCTAGAAGCTGTTAACTTTCTAATCTCCCTGATGACTGTGATTGTTTTGGGGGCGTGGCCCACCTGAACACCCAAACCTGATGAATCTGTCTGAGATGCCAGGGGGAGGGAAGCAGTGCTTCTGAATGATTATGGGGAGGACACATCACCACAGGAGGTGAAGGGAGTAGCTTAGTGATTGAGGTGATAGAAGAGGAGGCAGGGCTGAACACAACTGTGGGGATGTGCGTTGTGGTGAAACATGCTGTTGGCAGTCCCATCCTAATCCCTTCTACCTGATGTGCAACTCTGCCAAAGACCAAGATACGAGGGTAGTCCCTCCACTGGGTGTCCTGTGGTGGTTTGGAATGTGCAACTGGAGCCAGACCAACTGGGTTGGAAACCTGGCTTTGTTTACCGACCTAAGGCAAATTGCTTAACCTCGCTGAAATTTAATCTCCTGCTCTGTGGAATGGGTACATTCTGAAGATCTATTTAATGAAGTCATTGTTGTGAGATTAGATAAGGTAAGACCATAGAGACAGAGTCCCTGGGTGGTACAAACAGTTAAGGTTCTTGCCTGCAACCTGAAGGGTTATAGGTTCGAGTCAACTCAGAAGTGGAACCGCAATCTGCTTCTGAAACATCAGCCACTGAAAACTCTACATGGAGCACGGTTCCGTTCTGATACACACTGGGTCACCATGAATTGGGGTCAGCTTGCCTGCAGCTCTTTATTTGATCTATGGAAATCACTTAGCATCATGCCTGTCACATAGTGGGCACTTAGTATGGATGTTAACTCCACGCAGCTTGCTTGGTTTTGTGTTTGCTTCTGGAGTGCATTACAAGGGACACATGTCTTAGGCCAAGAATCTGCACGGTAAATGTTTTCTGGAGGTTCAAAGAATCGTATGTAGATAATGGAATCCTTTTAAAAGGCAGAAACCCCACTGAATGTTTTTGATCCACAAAAGGAAATGGAATCCCACTTACTTGGTATATCTAGAGTAAGCAAGTTTTGTACAGAGGCTGAGGTGTATTAGTGGTTATCAGGGGTGGGAAGGACAGGGGGACTCACTGCTTAGCAGACCCTGAGATCTTCTGAATTGTAATGGAAAAATCTGGAAATGGGTAGTGGTGATGGTTGCACCACATGGTGAGTGTGATTAATGTCACTGCATTTTAAGTGTGAAGAATATTGAAATAGCGAATGCTTTGTTATGTATGTATTCACTGCAATAATAGAATGGAAATCTCAACCTTTGAAGGCTTACATAGCAAGTGGACAGACCCTGTCCATTTCCTAGCTCTAGATATGATTCTTTGGAGGCAGGCATGTAAATCTTCGGGGGACAGTAGCCCTTGCACTGTTGGCATCTTGGTTTTCAAGTTTAAAGGTTGGCTAAAGTCTGGCACAGCCCAGAAGGCCCATAGGACAGGCTTCTCCTCCTTTTTCAGTGTCTATGGGAACATTCTCTTTGAAGAACCTGAGAAGCAGTTTCAGGTTGGAGTGCGTAGCAGCAGCTCTTTCCTGGAGAAGGAGAGCCCGTTTCTTCACTTGCAGCCATGTCTAAAGGGATCAGGAAAAGGGAGTGTTATCTTAGGAGAATCCATCTGCGTAGACCATTAGTTTGGCAGAAATGCCAAAACAGCCTTGTTCTCCAGCAGCTGATTATTTGGGACTCAGATCCCTCTGGAAATTTCTCTGCAAAATCTGTGTGGGCAGTGCCTGACCACCCAGACTGCATCTGGGTATCTGTAAGTGTAAAATGCCCTTTCTGATCGTGGGGCTGGCTCTCTGCTGGCTGAGATTAAAATGCATCTGACAGCCCCTCCCCCTTTCTGGGGGCTGCCCTTGTCATTACAGAGGTGATTGCTAGAGGATGCTTTGGAGAGGTTAACTGGAACCCCAGAAGCCCACTCAGTGGTAAAATCTTAACTGTTGCAAGGAGGACAGGTGACCAGTGGGAGTCTACCAATGCCTGGATTTGACGTTTTCTTACTCCAGGGCCACTGCTCTTGGTGCAGCAGAGAAAAAGTGATCTCCCACAGAGTCTTTAGGGACCCATTTACAGTGTGGTTCCTGGATCGTGCAGATAGTTAATGCACTCAGCTGCTAACTGAAAGGTTGGCAGTTCAAGTCTGCCCAGGGGTGCACTGGAAGAAAGGACTGGTGTTTCCTTCTGAAAAGATCAGCCACTGAAGATGTCTTAGAGCACAATTCTATTCAGACACACTGGGAGTTACAATGAGTTACAGTCAAATTGACAGCAACTTTTTTTTTTTTTAACAGAGATCCTGGTGTGAGTCTGATCCTCCAGCTCTTGCCAGTGGAAGAAGACAATCTTTCCCCAGAAACTGCATCAGCCTTCATTACTTGCTCAGTCACTGCTAATTTTTCAAAAAAAAATACTGGTATTTTGTGGATAGATACAAGAGATGCTGCTTTACACGTTACAATGCACAGAACAGACTCCACAACCAACAATGACTGTGCTCAAAATGCCCAGGGTGCTGAGGCTGGGAAACCCTCTTGTAGCCCAACATCAGCAAGAAACTGTAAAGCTCTACATCTGCCCTGCATCTCTACAGGGGAGCTCAATGCTGATGACAGTCTTCCCAGTCCAGTCCCAAGCTCAAGTACTCTTAACCGGGGGACCCAGAGGGGAATTTCAGGAATCTTGATGGCTTATTACCTTTGAAAGTTGTATTCTGCCCAGCAATCACCCAGACATCTGCATCAAGCTGCTTGATTCTGGAGAAAGAAAGTCCTGGTGATCTGCTTCTGAAGCATTACTGTTTTGAAAACCCTATCAAGCGGAATTGGACTCTGCAACACAGGGGACTGTAATGAGTTGTGATTGACTTAACAGCAACCGGTTTTATTTATTTATTCATTTTAATTGGGCCCTCTCCTCAAGGCTGCTTTTGTTCTTGGCTTTCTGTTGGGAAAATGTCGGTCATGCTGTCTACTGCAGAAAGCCCTGATTTTTGTACGGACGTGGTTTGGTCCTAGTCCCTGGGTGGTACAAATGGTTAAGCATTTGACTACTAACTGCACACATTGGTGGTTCAAATCCATGCAGGGGTGCCTAGGAAGACAGGCCTGTCAATCTGTTTGCAAACACCACAGCGTTGAAAAGCCTAAGGAGCACAGTTCTACTCTGTAACACAGGAGGTCACCAAGTGTCAAAAGTGATTTCACAGCAATAGGTAAGTTGGATGCTGAATGGAACTTGGTATCAAACACCTACCACCGCAAATGAACTCTGCCAGTCAGTGGAATGACTGTTCACACCACTGCCACCCTGCCTACTGGTGGGCTCATAGAGAGGGGCTATGGGAGCTCCTTGTGTAATCTGTGGGGCAGATGTATCTTTGATGACGTGTCCAAGGACTGTATTTCAATAAATGCCTGAACCTCCACTACTTTGCCACCAACCTCGTAAAGGGAAGAGTGGAGTGGAAAGGGGCATCTGCACAGACCCATCTCTGGAGTTCAGCTTATTTTGAAATTAAATAAGGTGATGGGGGATCCTTTCTGGTATTTTCTTTTACATGGGGAGCTCAGGTTCCTTAATGAGTTGTTATTCTGACCTCAGATACTTACAGATCTAACTGAGCAGTTTCAAGGAAGGGGCAGTTGCCACCATCTCTCCACACAGGCCTTGACTGATCAACGCAAGGCTCTTTACCTACTGATTGGCCAATACACACACTCCTGGATGAAAGCACAGAGTGTAGACATGGTTCACAAAGGGTTGAGGACATTTTTTTGAGGGTGAGGAAAGCCATCTCAAACATGGTGAGGCTTTAGGGGACTTTTGCTTATTCCAATAGGTTGGCAGGGTGGCAGGGTCTAGCCTGTCCAGTGAGCAAACATCTTGAGAGGGTGGCCTGAGACACTGTCCATAAAGAAGTGTTTGTGGAAGGCAGAGGGGAGAGAGGATGAACATACTCCCACCATGGGCTCCAGCACACAGTTCTGTGATTCACTACACAGGGCCTCAAACTTAACCCACGCTTGTCTTCCTTCTCAGTCAGCGATGGGTCCCGCAGGACACTGTGTTCCTTTTCTATTTCTGTGTAACAAGTTGCCAAAAACTCAGGGACTTATAACAATGTAAGTATATTATCTCTCTGTTTCCAGAGTCTGGACATAGCTTCGGTACTGTTTGATCCCTGTCTTCCTAATGGCTGTCAATCAAGGGTTCTGCTCAGCTACGAGAGGCAGGTGCCATGCCCTGGCATGATCCCCTCTTTACAACATGGCAGTTTGCTCCTTCAAGGCCAGACGAGAGAGCATTTGCTCCAGCTTCAAATCTCTCTGCCTTCTTCCATGTCTGACGTTTAGAACCTCTTTTATAAGGGCTTAACTGCTTAAGTCAGGCCCACTGAAACTCAAGGGGAAGGGCTTTACAGAGCATATCCACCAGAAGGTGTCAATCTTAGGAGCCAACTTAGGATTGATTCACTTCTTTCTGGAGCTTCTATGGTATTACATTACATGGAAAAGAAAAACAAGAGGCCAGCTGCTTTCTCTTGATATTCCCCATCCTGGGAAAGCATGAGAGCTGTCAAGCAAAGTTTTCATTGGCTTTGAAACTGGATTAGGCTGTGGTAAAACAATTTCAGCAACCTTGGAAGACAAGACTTTTTCCCTTGGTTCTTCCTCTTTTTCCCCCTAGAATCTTTGCTGGGCCCTCAAATCAGTCTGTCTGAGAAGAAGAGGTAGCTTTGGGGTCTCAGCATCTGGATTGGCCTAAGAGAGAGTGAGTAAGCAGTGAGCGTCTATGTCTCTGTCTGGCCAGACTTCCTGATAACCCCTCTGATGTGATTGGTTATGTACGTTGGAAGTTATTCTGAAAGCCTTTCATCATTTGCTGGGTCTAAAACTTTATATTTCCTCTTTCCCTACTTGGCTTGCCAATTGTTTTACGGGACTTCACCCAGAGGGGTCCTTAACAGAAAGTGGGTCTGAAACTGTCCCTGTCTGTTTAGGAAAGGAAGTCGCTTGCCTTAATGACCCCTATTTGTCCACTGCAACTCCCCTCCTCGAAATCCTGCATTGATCAAGCCATAAAAACAGGTAATAAGCACCTTCTGTATGTCTGGTACATGCTAGATGTTGGCAATAGCTAGATAGCTACAGTGTGGTCACTGTGCTCTAAATGATATCGGCTATGACGCAGGTGTGTGCAAAGGACTGAAAACATCGAGGCAGGTGGTATGCTTTAAGAAATATGTAAGACTTCAAGGATGTGTGAACAGTGGGGGCATTTCAGGCCAGGAGGACAGTTTGTACAGAACACAGAGACTGTCAAAGAATATCCTGTGTTCGAGGAATGGTTAGTGATGTTCTGGGAAGCTACAGCATGGGGGTGTGAGTGGGGTGCTCTTCTGGGAGACTGGAACGGGACAAGAAGTACCAGATTTCAGCGGGCCTTGACCATTGGCAATTTTTCTTTCAGGTAGAGGGAGTTGGTGACCCAGTTTCAGCTGGACAGGCTCATAATCAGATTGGTATATTAGAAAGAAAACTGTAGGTTTTTTTATGAGATGCCAAGGAGGTGACAGTAGTTTTCACTGAAGATGTTTTTAAGAAAAAATAATGCATCGACCAGATGATGAGGGACCACAGCCTTCAGTATGGATTACACCCAACATCAAGAAAACAAAAATCTTCTCAACTGCATCAGTAAACAACATTGTCATAAATATAGAAAGGATTGAGCTTGTCAAGGATTTCATTTTACTTAGGTCCACACTTAGTGCCCATGGATGTGGTGGTCAAGAAATCCAAAGACCCATTGTTTTGGGAAAATCTGCTACAAAGTATCTCTAAAGTATGCAAAAGTAAAGATGTGACCCTGAAGGCTAAAGCTCGCCTGACCTAAGCCCTGATATTTTCAATTGCGTCATATTCATGCCAAAGCTGGACAACAAAAAAGACAGAAGAATTGATGCCTTTGAATGATGGTGTTGGAGAAGAGCATACCACAGATGTAGCACTCAACCACTATGCCACTAGGGTTTCCAAAGAGTTCAGTATGCACTGGTAAATGCAGGCTTTCACTAGGCATTTGGTTATAGGAATATGGAGATCAAGGCAATAGAATTTTTTTTAGTCCAGAGTGTATAGATGGTATGTGTGGCCTGAATGAAATCCTCTAGGACAGTGTAGCCACAGGCTACATTCGGCTGGTCTGAATTGAGATATAGTGTAAGGATAAAATACACACTGGTATTCAAAGTTTTCATAATTTACACAAAAAGTGTAAATTATCCCATTAGTATTATTTTTTATCCTTGATTTACATGTCAAAATGCTAATATATGGCATACACTGTGCTGGACAAAATACATTATTGAGTATAATTGCACCTGTTACTTTTTTTAAAAAAATTTTTAACTGGCTACTAGAAATTTCAAGGTTACATATGCAGCTTGTATTTTTGGCTCCTGTGAACATTTCTTTTTGATAGAGGTGGTCTAGGAAATTATTTGAGACAAAGGAGAGGGACAAAGACAGAGCCCTGGGGTGCTACAACGTTTCAAAAGCAGAGGAAGGTGAGAGTTCCGGCAAAGGAGACTGAGAAGGAACAGCCTATAAGATAGGTGGAAAATTAGGGGAGTGTGGGATTCCCAAAGGCAAGTGATAAAATTATTCAAGAAAGAAAGGAGTGGCCAACTACGTTTGATGATGCTGTGACGTCAAATCATCTCTCGTTGGCTTGCAAAGCAGTTTTGATGTGGTTTGGAAGCAGTTTGGTTTAGAAGCCTGGTTTAAAATCGTTCCTGAGAATAAGAAGTGAGGATGTAAACTCAGTGAGTAGAGATATCTCTTTTGTTTTTGCTTTAACGAAGAGCAGAGCAATGGAGTGGTAACAGGAAGAGGATTTGAAAGCAAGGAGAGATTTGTGTGTTCTGCTGCAATTGTTGGTTTCTTTGTTTAGTTGGGGGAGAGAGTTCATATGTTCTAATTGATTGGCTGGTGGTGGTAATCGTCCTCACTGACTCTTTGTGTGTAGTCTCAAGTTCTCCTTAGCCTCAGAGTCCACTGTCACTACTTTCTATCTATGGAGATGTATAAGTAGCTTGTGGCTGGAGAGAAAGGGAGGATGGATCTGGAGCCCACCTATATGAAACAGGCGTGAAAACTTGACTCTGTTTGGGAGCACACCAAATCTGGTGTGGCCAGTATGGTGGAGGAGGGAAAGTTCCAAAACCTCCTTAACCCCACTTGATAATACTTCAGTTAGTCACATCAAGACCCCTAGCAGAGCTATCATGGGGTAGGGATAAAGTCTCTGCTTGCCTCTCTAAACCTTCTTCTTTGTACCAGATTGTGTTGATTCTGACTCACAGCAACCCTAAAGGACAGAGTAGAACTTCCCTCACTGGATTTCCAAGAAGCAGGTTTTGGTTATCAGCCAAGCTCTTAACCACTGCATCGCCAGGGCTTGGTTCTATATACAGTAGTACTGATACAGTTATGGTGCATAGCACCCTTTCCCTGAGTCATGGTGTTTATCAGCCCCCTACCACAACCACCACACACACTCCCATCAAGAATGTTAGCTTTAGTTTTATAAAAGTTCCTATTAAGTCGTATGCTTCCCTAGACTCATCTAATATTAGTAGAAAATTAGATTGAATGAAAATTTTACAGTTGATTCTCAATTGATTGTCTGTGCTGATACAAAACAACAGAACCGGGACAGGGGCTTTTGCCATGACGTGAACTCATAGGTAGTTGTTAAGAGGAATGGCTACTAACCAAAAGTTCGGCCATTTTTGAATCTACCAGGCATTCCTTGGAAACTCTATGGGGTAGTTCTACTCTGTCCTATAGTGTCGCCCTCAGTTAGAATTGACTGTGTGGCAATGCATTCCTTTTTGTTTGTTTCTTTTGCTGTTTCTTGTTTTTGACTATTTAAAACATTGCTGTGATAAGCAACACTATTGTTTTTAAATATTACGGTAAATATGTAGAATGAAATAAGAAATGAATTATAAATTTTTCTTGTGATTTCATACACTACTTTTCTGAGGATACTAATGACAAAAGAATTTGTATTCTAGGCATCACTTCCATTTATTTTTATTTTGTTGTTGCTGAAAATATACTTGCAAAGCGTACACCAATGTAATGATTTCTATATATAAAATTCAGTTTCACTGATTATTAATTTTCAAGCTGTGCAACCCATCTTACCCAGCTTTTCTGAACTGTACCTTCTCCATTAATATAAACTCACTGCTCCCTAAGCTTCCTGTCCAAACTTTCAAGTTGCTGATGTCAGTTTGACCCCATACAGATAGTTCTTTAAGGAGTACAATTCTCCAGACTAATGTCCTTTATTAGTTAAGCTAAACTCTTGCTTGATGTTTCAAAGACATCAGGGGACATTTTGGGTTTAAGGTTTAATGACTCAAGTGAGTATATATACAGGGTAAATTCTGCCAGTGACGGTACCTGATCAAAAGGTATGGGCATTTTTAATTTTGATAGATACTGTCAAACTGTTCTGCAGAGAGCTAAAGCAAATTACCCTTTGCAGTGTACAAGAGTGCCCCTTGTCCCCACTTGCATCAACAATGGAATATCATCACACAACTTTTTTGTCAGTCTGATGAAGAAAAATGTCAACTTGTTGTTTGGATTTACTTTCTTTTAGTTATGAGTGGGATGGAGCCTCTCTTTCTTTATTAGCTGTCTGTACTTAATTTCATGTAAACTGCTAAGAGTTTGGCTGCTAACCCGAAGGTCGGCAATTCAAATCCACCAGGTACCCCTTGGAAATCCAGTGGGAAAATTCTACTCCATCCTATAGGGCTACTCTGAGTCAGAATCAACTCAACAGCAACAGGTTTGAGATTTGACAAGTTAAAAATTGGTTCCTAATCTGGCATATGTCTTGCAAGTATTGTTTCCTTGTTTGTCATTCTTTGGTTGAATCTTTACCTTCTTTTGGCTAAAAGTTTTAAATATTTGTATAGTTAGATATCAGAATCTTTTCTTTTATGGCTTTGAATGTTGATCGAGACAATTTGTCTTCTTGAGCCTCCCAAAGAAACTGACTCCAACAGAGAACAAGAAATGAGGTTATTCACATTTGTCTTAAAATAAAAAACAAACAGAAATCTGTTATTGAGACAGGATTAGTACACCATACAATTCGCACATTTGAAGTGTACATTTCAGTGGTGAAGAATATATTGAATGTACTGTGGGCTGATGGAAGAATGACTCAATCTGTCTTGGAACAAGTACAGCCAGAGTTCTCCTCAGAAACAGGGATGGTGAGACATCTTCTCATAAACTTTGGACATGTTATCAGGAGGGATCAGCCCTTAAAAGGACATCAAGGTTAGTTAAGTAGAGGGTCAGCTTAAAAAGTAGTCCCTGAAGGAGATGGATTGACACGGGCCATGTTTCATTCTATGATACATAGATTTGCCAGGAATCACAGACAACTTGATAGCTCCTAAGAAGTATATTCATAGATTCGTGAAACTATCACCACAATAAATTTTAGATTTTTTCATCACCTCCAAAAGAAACATCATACCCTTTACTATATCCTTCAAGCTCTCCATCACTCTCTCCTCCAAACAAACAAACACAAAACTCCAAATCCGTTGACATCAAGGTGATTCTGACTCATAGGAGCCCTGAAGGACAAAGTACAACTGCCACATTGGGTTTTCAAATTCTGACTCTTGGATTTGAACTGGCGACTCTGGGTTAGTAGCCAAACTCTTAAACCCACTCCTTTACTTGGACTCCAGTCCTTTGACTCAAAACCTAAGCAATCAATGATCTGTGTTCTATATCTATGTGTTTATCTGTTTTGGACATTTCTTATAAATGGAATCATTGATTTTTTTTTTTTTTAAATAAACAGGCTCAGTGAGAGTACCTGTAGAGTGCAGTAGTCCTGAAAAGCAACTGCCTCCAAGACCCTCTTTCAAGGCTTCTGGAGACTGAAGAACAGCAAAAGGTCATTTGAGTTCCGTCAGTGCTACTGCCATGGAAACCATTTTTAAGAGGGATCCTGACAGCACATCTCTACCAAGAGCTCCAGTGTCTCCAAATAAAATCAAGAGACACAGCTGAGGCTCTGAAGACCTCATGAAGTCCTTTGCAACCAAACCTATAAATTTCTCTACTGATCCTGCCCAGCCAACATCCATTCCTGGCAGTCTTCACTCTAAGGAAGAAGTTCTTGAGAGAGATGATCAGAATTAAGACAAGGCTTCCATTTCACCTACCAAGAAGGCTGATATTGAAAACCTTTTTGGAGTGAAACTGAGAAGAACTCCTTCTTTGCAGAAGTACAAGAACTAGAAACAAGGTGACCTCAGTGAGCTTCCTACAAGCTCCTTGGGGCCAATTTCATTATCCAAAGTGAGAGAACATCAAGTCAGAAAAACTGCTTCCCAAGAGCATCTGGGAACCTCAGAGAACCTCACTGGAATATCTGACTTGACAAAGAAGCCACAGATGGAACCCAAATCTGAAGGCATAACCAAGAGGCAATCTGCTTATAAGATCCCAGATGAGACTTTAGCTTACCAGAAGGGAAGAAGGTACCAAGTGGAGGGAGGAATGGGAAACCAGAGTTGGATGGGAAGTCTGTTGTAGCCTTGTCTGCTGAGCTGTTAACTTAGTAGCAGTGGCTTTTGTATTAGGGACTGGGTAGTGCCCCTTCTAGGTAGTGTCCCATTTTGAGATGAATGGATTTGGAGGTGTTCAATTTTGACTCATCTCTTTTCCCAAGGGAGACTCCTTCTGGATACCCATCCACATTCTGGAATGGGCATTCTCTCTCCCCTCTTCTTCCATACAATTTACATTTAGATGGATTGTTATGCTTGTCTCAAACTACTTTTACATGTATTATGCCCCTGCCAAGGCTGCACGCCTTACAGAACCTGACTGTCAAGTCTTCCTACCAAAAAGTCAACCTTGGTTTTGAACAGCTGAAATTTCAGTGAGCAGCTGAGCTGTTATCCACTGTGCCACCCAGGATCCTCTACCTTGATTTAGGGACAAGAAAAGGGATGGACAAAGGAGAGAAATGGATGAATAAGAAGACAGTGTGACTAGATAGTTAAGAAATACCACTTCTTAACCCCTTACGGAACTCCTGCCTTGCCAGGAGGGGAGGGACACAAGGAAAGATGGTTCATCTCTACTTGGTATCACTTTCTTTTGGCAATTAACAAGGATCTCACTTGACTATTACGATGAGTAAGCGCCAGCTAGGCTGAAGACCTTGGCTGCATTACTGCAGTTTGAACTCTTTTCATTCTCTTTTTCAGAAAAGGCTCCCGGTCTTCAGTTGGGTGATACCACCTTAAAGCCAGCTTGGGTGACCAGGGCAAAACAAAGACAGAGGACTTCCCAGGCTCGTGTTCCTGGGATAGAACTCAACCCCAAGAAAGGAGCTGGAGCCAAAGCTAACATCAAGGATCCTGGATATGGGGTAGGATCTGGGGTAGCCTTGAAAACACTCCCAAAATTGCTCGAGTCACTGAATAGACTTTCATTGGGAACTCTGTCAGGCATGCAGCCACCTGTCTCTTTGTGCATTAATCAATGTGGTAGAAATCTTCAAAGGAAAAATCATGCTTGTACTTAATATACATGGCCTGCTTTGTGCTCTTAAAGAGTTAAGTGAAAAGCCATGAACACGGGGAGATTTTCTAGAATAAATCCTATCATAAATACTTTACTGCAAGATTCCATGAAATTAGTTAAGAAATAAGACTGTTAGAGTTATTTGCTGTTGATTCAGTTGAGTCCTGGTGACCCCGTGTATGCAGAATAGAACTGCTCCATGAGATTTTCAGGGCTATAACCTTTGAGAGTCAGTTATCAAACTCCCAAAGGTAAGATTTAGTGATGATCCTTATGGACACTTTTTGTTTACAAATACATAGAGGCATTTAAAAATATAAATGAAATGAAACTATATATGCTATTTTTTTTTCATTTAATATTTCATTTCTGAGAACCTTTCCATATCATGACATAATAATCTACCTTTATGGATTGGATGTTTAGATTTCATCGTAGTGGTTTGGTTTTGAGTGTTAATTGCCTGTAGGTTAAAAAAATGCTGTGTGATAAATTATGCTAAGGGTGTCACATGTAGATCATGGATGATAGTCTTGTTTCCAATGTCCTATCTGCACTGAATTTGGAAGTGCTGGAAAGAAAGACCCTGTTGTCAAAGCTACAAAAAGTGGCTCAAGAAAACATATTAAATTTACATATCTATCTATTTCTAATTTTCTATACTATTAAATGCTGACTGAATTTATTGAGAGGCCACTTGAGCAACTGTTTAACTCACAGTTCAAAGATGTTTTATTTTTTGTCCTTAACATTTATATGGGTGCAGGATCAGACAAGAACAAAGTCCAACTTGGTTAATGCAGACCTTTATTAGGATTCCGAGAGGAGGATTTGTATGAAGTTTTTCTCAGGGGAAGATGCACTAGATTGGTTACTTTACTCCAGTTGTGGATAAGATTAGGTTAAAAAGTCTAGACTGCATGATTTTGACAAGATCTATGGTCACTCTACTTGCTAACATAACAAGTGCTTCAAGTAGTTCCAGAGATACAAATCCTATGGAATTTACTTCAGTGAATCCATATGATCTATAAGCTCCACATTCTTTTAGTTTACTCTTAAGAGCCAGTAAGGGAGCAGGGAAAAGGTTAACATCGAATTAAAGAATTCCCATGTTGCACTGTACATACGATTAGACAACCTTTTCTTTCAGGTCTGAAAGGTGGTAAACTTGAGCCAGTTTAGGTTTGAAGGAGCCAAATTCTAAACCAAAGGAGTCTCAGTGTCATTGCTTTCATTTATCCATCCATCCTTGCGTGCGTCCATGCATCCATGCACGCATCGATCCATCATCTATCTCTTTACTTTTGACCATGTTGAACTCATAGTACCCTGGACAGGGCTTCCACCTGTGGTCTTCTGAACAAGTAAGTTACTGTTTTCTTGACAGGACTCACAAGTTTTGTGTTTTCTTTGTTTCATTCAAGGGTGCCACCCCTGCAAAGGAAAGTCAACAAAGCAATTTAGTTTCCACTGTCTTTAGACAGGAGAAAATGGGAGAAAAATTCTACCAAAGCAGGTAAAACCTCAGTTTCCCTACCACCAACAGAAAATCCTGGCACAATGTTGTGAAACTTAAAATTTCAAGCTCAGGCAATCCATGTCTCTTGTGCCCAATAACAGCATCATGATTCTCTTGTGTCCCTCCAATTAGATATGCCAAAGCCATGTGCCATCAAGTCGGATCCGACTCATGGCGACCCTAGGGACCAGGGTAGAACTGACCCTCAGAGTATTTATGGAGTGCCTCTTTTAGGAAAAGTCAATGATTATGGGTAAAATAAATCCAGTGTATTACTCTGAGAGGGTCCTCCTGTCTTTTACCCAGCTGAGGGAGCTACATAGGCACAGAACTGTGATTGCTTCTTGAAATGCACCTGTGGCTAGGTATGCACGAGCTAAGTTCCAACTCACTTTCCAGTTCACAAAAAAGCAGTGTTTTCTCACTTTCTGTATTCCCTACAATGTAACTACTGAAAATAATCCACTACAAAAGCCTGGAGTCCCTGGGTGGCACAGACATTTAAGCACTTGGCTACCACCGGACAGGATAAAGGTTTGAACCCATCCAGAATTGCCTTGGAAGAAAGGTCTGGCAATCTGCTGTTAAAAGGTCATAGCCATTGACAATCCTCTGGAGTGCAGGTCTAGCCTGAAACACATGTGGTTGCCATGGGTTTCACTTGACACAATAGCAACTGGGTTATATTGGCCTAGTGTATTGAATTGACCCCGTTTTTGACAAAATGCCAATGCTTATTTCAGAGCGTTGTTTCAACCCTTCTGTAGTTGAACAGGGAGGTGAGAGTTAGGTAAATAGTGACCACTGAAAAAATACTGTGCCAGGATACAGTAGAAGGTGGTCTTACCAGGAAGGTGTATATGCCAGAGAGTGATTTTTTCATTTGCTTGTTTTTGTTTTATTCCTCCAGTTGAAGAGAGGGAAAGAAGGATGGATCTGTATGGAGCCAGCTTTTTCCTTTCATCCTTTACCTTTAGGGCTTTCAACCACTTCACTGGATTTAAAACCCCAAGTGAGAATTTGCATTTCTAACAAGTTCCCAGGAAGTTATATATAATAATCACCTGCGGATCTTGTCAAAATGTAGATTCTGATTCAGTATATCTAGAATAGAAAGGCAAAGTCTCAGCAGGGAAGTTGTCAGAAATGTAAGTTCTCAGCAGGGAGAGAAATGGTTTCAAGCCCTGTCTCCCTTAATCTCCTTCATGCAGAAATCATAATGGGAATTTAAGCATTCGTGGCCTGACTTGCTAGTTGTCTTAATGGCCTCATAGGGCACCATACTGTTGTGGAGTGGTTCTCAATCATTGGTGTGCATTAGAATCACCTGGTCAGCTTTGTAAAGTTTATAAATGGTCATGGGTCCATCCCTGGAGACTCTAATTGAGTGATTCAGGAAATAGGCAAGGCATTGATAGCTCCTTTCTGTGCCCTAGGTGATCCTTCTTTTTGTTATTATTATTGAGTGAAAATGTACATTCCCATATAAATTTGCTTGCCCACCTGTGTGCAGCTCCCGTTGCTCTCCCTGCCCGGTGACAGCACACTCTTCCTCTGTGTTCTACACATATCATATCCTCCTAACAATCTCTTATCCCCTCCTCTCCATCCTCTCCCCTGCCTCCAGTAAGAGATCAGGAAGATGACATCCTATAGATGCATAGAGTCATAAAGTGCCCGCACGATATGGTCACTCTGTGTTGCCAAGTCCAATCCATTCGTTTCCGAATAGTGGATCTCCATTATAATTTATGAAGAGGGGCGGCATCAGGACCAGGGGCCATGCTCGAAGCTCCCAGACCATCAATTGCGGCCTTTTATTGGAGATCTCAGGGTGCACCCCTATTTACTCACTTGTTGCCAGTGAGACTCAACTTTGTGAGCTCCATCGTCGCTAACATGGGTTGTGGCCGGGCACCATCCAGTTTTTCTGGTCACAAGTTGATGTAGAGACCCACTCCTATGGGTCTCTGTCTTCTGGATTCTCTTTTCCCCATGTCATTCTTGTCCTCGGTGACCATCAGTTCCTGTTGAGTTGAGACCATTTGTTGTACCCTCAGATGGCAGCTTGGCAGCATGTAAGACCCCAGATGCCACTCACCAATGAGGAGTGCAGGGAGTCCTCATTAGCAAAACACTTGCTGAGCCAACTGGCCTCGATTTTGCCTGAGAGCATGGTCCCTGGCCCCCCATCAGAGATACTCTGTCCTTGCAATATTGGGTTAAGATGGAAGGAGTACTCGAATTGTCTTGAAGTCGAGTTATTACTAATCTTTCTAATGTGTCCTGTCACCGATTTCACTCAACCAAATTTTTATTAACTATCTAATCTAACGTCGGATCCGACTCGACGGCACTTGGCTTGGCGAATCTAACCCTCCCCCTATCGCTCCCTTCCTCCCCACCCCTACAGCCATCAAGGAGTCTTTTCTTCTACGCATGAGTCTGTTTTGAAGTTCTTATAGGGGTCTCATGCAATATTTTGTCCTTTTGTCGTGGAATACTTTCACTCAGCATAATGTCCTCCAGTTGAAACCAGGCTAAGAGATGTTTCCTGCTATTATCATTGTTCTTTATCATTGCATAGTGTTCCATTCACTATATATCAGTTTTATCTATCAATTCCTCTGTTGTTGGCTATGTGGGTTGATTCCATCTACTTGCTATTGTGGACTGTGTTGTGATGAACATTCGTGTCCATGTATCAGTTGGTGTGAATGGCCTTGATTCTGTAGGATAAATTCCAAGCAGTGGAATTACTAGGTCAAATGGTATATCTATATCCATTTTTTTAAGGGAGTGCCAGATTGCTTTCCAAAGAGGTTGCAATCCCACCAACAAAGTAAGAGAGTTTCAGTTTCCCCACAGCCTCTCCATCATTTGTTGTTTGGGTTTTTTAGATCATGACCAACCTTGTTGGGGTGAGATGGTATCTCATTGTCATTTTGATTTGAATTTCTTTAATAGCTAATGATCGTGAGCATGTCCACATGTGTTTTTTGGCTGCCTGGATCTCCTCTTTAGTGAAATGTCTGTCCATCTCCTTTGCCCATTGCTTAATTGGATGATTTCTCTTTTTCTTATTGGTATTTTGTAGTACCTTATAGATTATGGAGATCAGGCGTCAATCTGACATAGACTTGCCAAATATTTTTTCCCATTCTGTAGGTGGCCTTTTCATTCTATTAATAAAGTCTTTGGATGAGCAAAAATGATTGATTCTTAGTAGTTCACATTTAATTATTTTCTCTTCTGATGATTGTAGTTTGTTTTACAGATTTTGAACTCTGTCTACATTGTGTATTTAACCTTCCATTGTTCCTACTTTTTCTTGGATGAGCTTTATCATTTTAGATTTGATATTTAGTTCTTTTATCCAGTTTGAGTTGGTTTTTATATAAGGTGTGAGATATGGGTCTTGTTTTATTTTAGTGCAGATGGATATCTAATTTTGCCAGCACCGTTTGTTGATGAAATTGTTTTTACCCCAGTTTAATGTCTTAGGGCCTTTGTTGCATATCAACTGTTCATAGGCAGATGATGTCATCTCTGGGGTCTCAGTTCTGTTTCACTGATCTATCTGTCTGTTTTTGTACCAGTACCGGGGTGTTTTGACCACTGTGGCAGTGTAATAAGTTCTAAGGTCAGATAATGAGAGGCCTCCCAGTGTGTTCTTATTCTTTAGTAATGCTTTATTTATTTGAGGCTTCTTCCCTTTCCAGACAAAGTTGGTAATTTGCTCCTCCATCTCATTAAAAAATGTCACTGGAACTTGTATTGGGATTGTAATATATAAGTACATTCCTTTTGGTGAAACAGACATTTTCACAATGTTAAGTCTTCCTATCCATGCGCAGGGTAGGTTTCTCCATTTATGTAAGTCTCTCTTAGTTTCTTGTAGTAAGGTCTTGCAGTTCTCTTTGTAAAGGTCTGTTATTTCTCTGGTTACATTTATTCCTAGGTACTTTATCTTCATGGGGGCTGTAGAAAATGGAATTGACTTGGTGATTTCTTCCTTAATAATCTCATTGTTGCTGTAAAGGAATCCTACTGATTTACTTATATATATCTTGTATCCTGAGAATTTGCCGAACTCTTCTATCAGCTTTTGTAGTTTCCTTATGGATTCTTTGGGATTCTCTGCATATACAATCATATCATCTGCAAATAGGGAGATTTTTACTTCTTCTTTGCTGATGCAGATGCCCTTTATTCTTTGGTCTAATTGTCTAATTGCTCTGGCTAGAACTTCTAGTAAAATGCTGAATAGAAGAGGTGAGAGTGGGCATCCTTGTCTATTTCCTGTTCTCAAAGGAAACTGTTGCAGTCTCTCTCCATTCAGGATGATATACACCGTTGGCTTTGTAGAAATGGCCCTTATTGCTTTGAGGAATTTGCGGTCTATTCCTATTTTTCTTAGAGTTTTTAGCATGAATGTGTGTTGGACTTGATCAAATGCCTTTTCTGCATCAATAGACAAGATCAGGTGATTCTTGTCTTTTGTGATATTTATGTGGTTGATCACATTAATTGTTTTTCTGATGTTGAATCAACCTTGCATCTCTGGTAGGAATCCAACTTAGTCTTGATGGATTATTTTTTTGATAGCACTGGGGAGTTGTATTCCAATGTCAATAACTTTGTTGAATATTTTTGCATCTAGATTCATGAGTGATATCAGTCTGTAGTTCTCCTTTTTGGTTAGGTCTTTCCCTGCCTTTGAGATGAGGGTTATGGTGGCTTCATAGAATGAATTTGGGAGTATTCCATCCTTTTCTACACTGTGAAATAGTCTGAGCAGTATTGGAGATAAGTCTTCTCTAAAAGCTTGATAGAATTCTGTGGTGAAGCCATCTGGGCCTGGGCTTTTTTTTGGTTGGCAGTTTTTGATGACTTTTTCACTCTCTTCCTTTGTGATGGATTTATTAAGTTATTCTGCTTCACCTTGTGATAATTTTGGTAGGTGACACGAATCAAGGAATTTATCCATTTCCTCTAGGTTTTCAAATTTGTTAGAGTACAGTCTTTCATAGTATTCTGTTATGATATTTTTGATTCTGTTGGATCTGTTGTGACCACTCCCCTCTTATTTCTAATTTGGGTTATTTGTTTCCTTTGCTGTTTTTCCTAAGCAAGTTTAGCCAGTGGTTTGTCAATTTTGTTGATCTTTTCAAAAAACCAGCTTTTGGTGTTTTCAATTTTTTCAATTGTTCTTCTATTCTCTAATTCTTTTAGTTCTGCTATAATCTTTATGATCTATTTTCTTCTGGTGCATGAGGGGTTCCTTCGCTGTTCTCTCTCTACTTGTTCAAGTGATAGGGTTAGTCCCTTGATTTGGTTTCTTCCTTCCAGATGGATGCATTTATTGAGATAAACAGACCTCTGAGCACTGCTTTGGCTGTATCCTATAGGTTCTGGTAGGAAGTGTTTTCATTCTCATTGGAATCCATGAACTTCTTTATTTGATCCTTAATTTCATCTATAACCCATGATTTTTTGAGCAAGATGTTGTTCAGTTTCCATGAGTTCCCCTTTCTATCTATGTTTTTTCTGCTATTTATTTTGACTTTTATGACTTTATGATCTGAGAAGATGCTTTGCATTAATTCAATGGTACAGATTTTGTTGAGAACTGTATTATGCCCTAACACATGGTCAATTCTGGAGAATGTTCCATGTACACTGGAGAAGTAGGTGTAGTTGTCCACAGATGGGTAGAAAGTTCTGTATATGTCCATGAGGTTTAGTTGGTTAATTCTGGAAATAAGTTCTTCTGTATCTTTATTGAGCTTTTTTCTGGATGATCTGTCCAGTATTGAAAATGGAGTGTTGAAGTCTGCCACTACTATTGTGGAGTAATCTAACTCTTTTTTGAGTGTAGTCAGTGCTTCTTGAGTGTATTTAGGTGCTCTGATATTAGGTGCATAAATATTTAATATAGTTACTTCTTGGTTGTGTACTGAACCTATCAGCAATAAATAGTGTCCATCTTTGTCCACGATGGTGGATTTTATATTGAAAATTGATTTTGTCTCAGATTAGAATTGCCACACCTGCTCTTTGTTCCTTGTTAGCTTTATATATATTCTTCCATCCTTGAATTTTCAGTTTGTTCCTCTCTTTAAGTCTCAAGTGAGTTTCTTGTAGATAACGTATGCATGGGTCATGTCTTTTGATCCAAGATGCCACTTGATGTCTCTTTACTGGAGCATTCATTCCATTCACATTCACTGTAACTATTGATAGGTATGTGATCAGTGCTGCCATTGTGATATGGTTATTTTTGTGTTGATGTTTTCTCTGCTGTTTTTATTAGTCTTTTCTGGGACATTCATTTTTGTGAGTTGATTTTTTACCTTTTTCAGAGCTGGTTTTCTAGTTGCTGAGACTTCTGTATCACATTTCTTGGTGTGGTATGTTGCACCTTTGTTTTGCTTTACGACTGCCCCTATGATCCCCCTTTATAAACTATATATAAATCCAATTTTAATTACTACCAGTCTTGTCGACCTCTTCTCCATCTGGAAGGACTATAATGACTGTAGTTTATCCTCTTTTTAATATGATGGCACCATAGTTTTCATGATAATCATTGGATTTTTTCTTTCAGTATTAAAGGTGTGATTGAGTTTGTAGCCTTCTCTAACTGATTAGAATTCTGGATGATGTGTCTTTCTAAAATATAAAGCTAGTTCTTTGATTCTTCTGAGCCAAAGCCAAGAACTTCTTTCAGTATTTCTTGTAGTTTTGATTTGGTTTTTACAAAGTCTCTGAGTTTCTGCTTATCTGGGAATGTCTTAATTTCATTTTCATATTTGAAAGATAGTTTTGCAGGACATATAATTCTTGGTTTGAAGTTCTTCTCCTTTAAGGTTTTGAATGTGTCATGCCACTGTCTCCATGCCAGCATGGTTTCTGCTGAGAAATCTGATGAAAGCCTACAGTTTCCCTCTGAATGTTAGCTCTGCTTTGAGTTTTGCTGCCTTTAAGAGTTGCTGCTTATGTTTCATTTTGTTAAGCTTGTTTATAATATGTCTTGTAGTCTTTCTTTTGAGATCTATATTGGGTGGTGTACAATATGCATCTGGGATATCTATATTCTCTTTCTTCATGATTTCTGGGAAGTTTTCTGTGGGCAGCTCAGCAATGATACTCTGTGTTCTCAGGTGTCTCATCCTGTTCAGGTACTCCAATTAATCAAAGGTTGTTCCTCTTAATAGAGTCCCACATGGTTCTTAATGCTTCTTCATTTTTCTTGTTTCCTTTTTCTGATTTCTGCTCATAGACACTGGCATCAGTAGCTCAATCTCCCAAGTTAGAAATTGGTTTTTTCCATTTGTTTGATTCTGTTTTCTTGGCTTTGAATGGAAGTTTCTGTATCTTCGATTTTGTTCTTGATCTGTTAGATTTCAGAGTACTGGTGTTCCATCAGATCGAACAGCTTGCTTAATTTTTCATTTTGTTCTGCTGCATTTTGTATAAGATCTAGAAGGGCTCTGTAAATAATCCTTTTGTATTTACCTTCTGATGATTTCAAAAAAGTTTCTTCATCTGGAAAATCCTTGGTTGTTTTGTTTGGATGGGTGATTTCTTGCGTAGCACAAGTGTTTGTTGCTTTTTGGGTTTCATGTGAGTAAGTAAAGGCTGAGAGAGATACTGTGAGGATGGACTGCAGATGTCTCTCTAGGCTGTCTTGAAACCTGAAACAAGAGATATCCGACCACTTCCCAAGTCCATCAGGTTTTCAGGTGTAGAGGTCCCTCTTCCCAACTGGCCAAGTAAGCACCTCTGTCTCCAACCCCAGATGATACAAACTAGTTCAAAGTACAGCAGTGCTACTGCCCTGTTGACCTCTGCTGACAGTGCCCAGCCTTAGGCGACACTGTGTAAACTACTGCTTTTCTGGTAGAAAAGCGCTCTTTTGTGGGTAGGCTCTGACTCCCAAGCTAAGAATTAGCTCCAGGTTTGGCCACCGTATCTAAGATGGCGACCTCCACCTAGTCGGCGGATAGAGGGGCTATAGGTGCTGAGACATAGTGAGTCTTCAGCCTCTGTTGCTGGGCCCCCACTGCAGGTGACACTATGTAAACTACTGCTTTTCTGTCAGAGAAATGCTGTCCTGTTTGCAAGCTCTGGCTCCCAGGCTAAGAATTAGGGTCCACTAAAATCTCTGTATCCAACATGGCGTCCTGCAGATAGGTGCTGCTGGTTCTGTGGAAACCACACTGTGGCAGAGATAAAAAGATAGGCCCAAAGTGGCTAGATGAACAAAGTCCTAAGCCCGGCTCTCAAAATATGGCAATTTTTCCTGCCTATCCCACCAGCAGTGCATCTGAGACTAGCCACTAGCTAAGACCCAGCTCCGCCCACCCGCCAAGACAGAGAAATAAATTCCAAATGGTGTGGTACCTTTAGTCTGTGAGAGCCAGGGATAGCCAGTAGCAGGAGTCAGTGAAAGAGAGGAGGTTTCTCATTCAGTGGTATGAAGTCCACATTAACAGCCCTGTGCTGTGTCCTGGGGCTCGATAGTTGACCAGAAGGCCCCATTTGATTATCAGTTCAGGTCTTGGTTTCCAGAGGGATATAAAGAGACTCCACCCCTGGTTCTTTTATACTCAAAGTTAAAAAGTATCAGGCAGCTTCCAAAGTCAGTCAGTCCCTCTTTTGAGCTTGCAAACTAAGCACCTCTATATCCAACCCCAGATGTTGTAAACTCATTCAAAATATGGAAAGGGTACTGCCGTGCTGTCATCTGCTGTTGGGATACACGGTGTATAATAGTGCTCATCTGCCAGAAAAGTGGTCTCCACTGGGCAGGCACTGCCTCCTAGCCTGGGAATTAGGTCAAGCTGACACCTCTGTATGGGTATCTCTGCCTCCTAGTCAAACAAGATGGGGTCCTGCACATGCTCTGCACCTGCCTCAGAACAGGCTTATCAGTGGTGGAGGCTTGGAGAGAGAGGCCAAAGGTGCCAAGGTGCACAGAATCCAAAGCTGGGCTCTGAAAGTGTGGTGATTCTGCCTGCTGATCCCATCAGTAGTGTGTCTGAACTTAGCTGCTAGTCAAGCCCCAGCCCCACCCACTAGTGAGTTACCTTCAGTTCATGAGCTCTGGCACTGAGCAAAAGCAGGGGTCAGCAAAAGAGAAGAAGTTTCCTGCTTGCTGTTATGTATTCCAAACTGGTAACCCTTTGCCGTGTCCTAGGGCTCACTAGGTATTCATAAGCCTCCCTTTAATTATCAGTTCAGGTCTTGGTTTCCTGAGGGATGTAAGGAGATGTGTGTTTAATCTGCCATCTTGACTCCTCCTCTCCCCGGGTGATTCTAATATGTAGCCAGGGTTGAGAAGCACTGCATGAGTCTAAGCTACTGAATCAATCAGTCATAAAGTATGATGTAGGAGAGTGAAATTGGGGGTAGGAAGGTGGTCGTCTTCTTGGCTAGGTAGTTGGTATAACGTTTATCATAGATTTATACTGTATGGATCCACTGCTTCCTGAGTCCTTTCACAGGATGTCACAGTTTGGAGAAACATGGATAACATTCCTTAGGTAAAATTTCTAAAATCTAACAGATGCCGTATAATATCTTTCCCTTCTTGTCTCATTTCAAAATTGTAAGATGTAACAGTCAAATAATGATGTCCCAAAGATTGGCATACAGGCTCATGTGACCATGTTGTTCCTGTGGCATGACACTGTGTCTATTTCAACTCCTGATAACCACACATGAGAGGGTGGAAGTGTTCCATAGAGTTTCCTAGGCCATAATCTTTCGGGAAGTGGATGGTCAAGTCTTCTTTATACAGAGCCACCAGTGGGTTTGAACTGCTGAACTTTCAGTTAGCAGCTGAATGTTTAAATGGCTGTGTCAGGAGGGCTCCTTCCTGTGGCCATAGCCAGGTTGATTTCCTTCCTTTGACATACTGATACTGTCTTGGACATTGCCGATGCTTCTAGTAGAGTGGCACTGAAGGCAGCAGGCGTTAAGAAAGCATTAAAGGTAAGGTAATCAGAGGAAACCTACACGATGGAAGAATGTGACTGCATCCTATAAGCAACACACCTCAATAACTCTGGGTCTTCTTTCTGCTTCTGTGTTATTTTCTGTGTTTCCATCTGACAAACAGAAGATGGCTCGAGCGCCCACCATGAAACAAGAAACCAGAAAGTCTGCAACTCTTCCAGTAGTGCTCCAAGAGCCTAATGGACCACAAGAACCAATATGGTTCTTCCTGGCCAAGGAGAAAGTAAAAGCATGGAACCACATAGGAGAAGTACGAAACAAATAGCTCATGAGTTGAGCATCAAAATTTTAAATGATAATTGCCAATAATTGCATTGATACCATGTAATCATTTCTTGTCTGTGATGATTTTTAATGTAGGAAAAGAGCCTCAAAAATGTGAATTAACGCTTTTTATTTATTTGAATGACATAAAAGCATTGACTACTTAACCTTCGGTACAGTCACTGCCACCATCAGGAAACTCAGTATTTCCTCTCTACAACATATGAAATATCTTTGCAATGCTGTAGCATTATAAAATTTTATGGTTGAAAAGTATGCCATTGCAAGGAGAAACAGAAAATATTTTGCAGGAGCAATTAAGATGTTGTCACTTCTGTTAATCAAATAAAGTTTTTCTACTGGAATAAAATCCAGATGATTTGGCCCAAGGAATATAAGGCTTCCTATGCCAAATCAAATGGTTCAGTTCTTCGGATGCTGTTGCAAGTTACATAAAGGTTCCTAGAGTAAGTAGTGGAAGTGAAAATTCTGAGGCTCCAAGAAAATTTTGCGCAGCCAGTCTCCCAGTTAGCGCACTGCCTTTGAAAATACCTTCCCTGTATTCCTGCGGAAAGGGGCAAGGCCTGCAACTCGGGTGATGGTGACACACAAATTAATCACCAGGGATCTCTTTGCTCATGCCCCAGGCCACCATGCCCTGGGCCTGACATCAGTGGGAGCTTCCCGACAATGGAAATCCTCTGGATTATTAGTCCATCAGTGTTGGGCCTTTTGCTCCAATGCTGCTGAGATCTTCTCCACGTACACAGTAATATACTACCTATCATACATATCCTGTCATTTGAGCACTTAAGACGGTCTCAAAATTCAACATTGTAGAGGAGCCAAAAGGTGTACTTGCAGTCTCAAACACATAGAAATGTCACCATCATGAAGGAAGTGTGGGGCCCCTGGAGAGCTCCCATCCCCTTTGATTCTAGCTTCAAGTTGAAGAAGTCCTTGTACACCACCTGTTTCTACTCCCTTCCCCTTAGCGTCCTCTGCTTCCCAAGGTTTTATTCCAAAGCAAGTCAGTAATCCCAGAGCCATAGAACAATTGGCTTTCTTCCAACTGGAAGCCTGGAGTGATTACGTCAGTCTCATCTGCTATCACTCTTAGGAGCACACACCTCAAAAGTTACTAGGAGGCACAAGCCTTTCCTCCCCATGAAATCACACGCTGTAGCCTTAGAAAGAGGAAAGCCAGAAAAGGCAGAGTGAGAGAGGAACAGTCAGGAGGAGAGCAATGGTCAGCTGTGCAGGGATCGGCAAGTTTTGACTCCTCTCTTCCTATCATGCCTGAAGCTGTTTCTTTTGTAGCATCAGCATCATGAACTCTCACGGGCAGAGTGGTGAAGATACAGGACCTTTCCCACTGACTCAATTTGCTACTGGTAGGATCTCCATGGGGCAGACCAGTGTAGATTTTCATCCAGGTTCACCAGAAGTTGGTGAACTCTGCCTCTCCATCTCCTTCCCCTGCTTCTATCCCCAGACACATAAACCTCTAAGGGAGACTTCTCTTTGGCAGCCTGGACCACAGAATTAATTCCTTTTCTTAGGAGACACAGAAGTGACTTCTGAGTACAGCTGTCACTGTATGTGCCTCTGTCATCTCTGAGCTACATTGCTTAAATGGAAAGCAGGACCAGACACCTACCCGTGTGTTTGAATTCTGAGTGTGCCCTGTGGAAACTCAGACAGGCAGTTAGGTAGGAGAACTACTTTAATCCATGATGCTTGGTTTTGCTAGTGATGATACAATGTGACCACATAAATTGCATGCTGGACTTTTTATTTTGTTTTTAAAATGTTTCTTTTTTCTGACACTATTTCTATGTCTTTTTGATAATGCAAGGTTTTTGTTGATTGAATGCGACTTCTTGTTTCCCTAGTTAACAGTTCATTTGTAGATGTTCTGTACCCAGGGAATCCAGGTAGAGTACCTGTTACACCTCCTTCCCCCCTTTTCTCAGAGTGGACCACGACCCGGTTACTCTCACTCTGGGAACCCCCCATGAACAACATTTTCCACACAGTTAGAGAAGAAAACAGTTTTAAAATGAAGAGGTTAAATTTTGTTTTAATGCCCAAATGTACATTTTGACCATTTTTCAGCTTCTTTGTAGTTTCTGTGATTTTTTTGCTGTATGCAAAGCAAATAAATGCAATGAAGTCTGTTCTGTAGCCTGTCTCTGTCTGTCACATTGGGAAGGAAGTCAAACAGCCTATGCTTAACTCAGGCTTGAGGGTTGTCAAGGAAGCAGAATGTACCTCACAGGGCTTGTCTGAGCCTAGCTGGCCTCCATGTAGGTGGGCTTGATGAAGCTGATGGCCTCCAGGTGGGTGAGTGCATTGGGAGGAAGTGTGCTGAAGAGGAGGTTTCCATGTGTGTAACATCTGAAGGCATAGATTTAGACCCCATGGTAAGGGGACGGTGTAGCTGGGTGTGAGTAGAAGAGAGGAGATGGCTGGTGTTTGTATTTCAGTCAGGCTGTAGGTCAAGCCCTAGAGAAAGGTGAGCCACTACAACCAGCCATCTTCAGAAGCAAGAAACTGTACTGGGTGCAGGTAATAAAAGGTGCCACAGAGTGAAGAAGAGGAGGTTTTGATAGACTGGAAATGTAACTTGGCCACAAATCCCATTCTAACACTTTCAGGGTTCAGGCCAAGAGTTGAGTTGGGAGCTTACATGTCAGATGTCTAAGAATCTGAAAGGTTTAAATTAACTGATAACCCACTAAATAAGTGATGTCTCCTTCCATAAAAAATGTACTTCCTTAATGACCTGAAATACCATCAGTAGATGGCTTTAACAAAGAGAAATTGATTCTCTCACAGTCTAGGAAGCTAGAAGCTTCCTAGACACTCAGGGTGTCAGCTCCAGGAGACGGTTTTTTTCTGGCTCGTTGCTCTGGGGCAGGTCCTTGTCATCAGTCTTCCCCTGCTCAAGCCACTTCTCAGAGGAGGGAAACCAGGTCCAAAAGACTTGCTAGTTCCATGGCACTTGTTTCTCGATAGTATGAGGTCTCCAACTCTCTGCTCACCTCTCTTTCCTTTTATCTCTTGTAACATAAAAGGCATTACAAACTTCTTGACAGGGAAGCTTGAGTGAGGGTGTTACATCACACCGTAATCCTCTTTAACACAATCCAGTCTTGCCTTATTAACCACAGGCAGAGATTAGGATTTGCAACATATAGGAAAATTACAATCACAAAATACAGGACAACCACACAATACTGGAAATCAAGGTCTGCCCAAGCTAGCATATATCTAGGAAGAAATACTCCATGACACGCTGCATAGTGCTCCAAAGCTGTAATCTTTATGGAAGCAGATTGCCACACATTTCTCCCACAGAGCAGCAGATAAGTTAGAACTACTGACCTTCCGTTGAGAAGCCAAATGCATTAACCACTGTGCCACCATGTTTCCTTGTATATACACCCAATGGAATATTATTCAGTCATAAAAAGGAATGACGTACTGATATATGGTATAAGGTAGATGCTAACAGAAATGTGCTAATTAAAATAAGAGAGACACAAAAGGTCACGTAGTGTATATGAGATTCCATTTACATGAAATGATTCAATTTACATGAAACATGCAAATAGTAAATCCATAGAGACAGAATGTAGATCAGTGGTTGCCAGGGGTGAGGGTGGGGACGGAAAAGCTGGAGTTACTTCTCAACAGATAAGGGGTTTTATTTCGAGATAACGACAGTGTTTGGGGACTCGTTCAATGTAGCAGTTTCACAGCAGTGTGAATGTAGTCAATGACACTGAATTTTTCACTTTGAAATGGTTAGTTTTGCTATGTGAATTTCATGCTCATTCATAGTGTGAGATGTGCTACCACAGAATAAGAGAAGAAAATATGAATGTCACTGAGAGAGCACTAGTCAGCTAGTAACGCTCTAACAAAAATACCACAAAGTAGATGGTTTCATGAAGAGAAGCTTCATGATCACAGTCTGGTAAGCCACAAATTCATTTACGAGTTACAAGTCCACTCAATAAGAGAAATTACCACAGTCCAGCTGGCTGGGTCCAAATTCAACATGAGCATCTCGGCACAGGAACCTCAGGTCCGAAGGAAGTGCTCTGCTCTTGGTGCTGCCTTCTTGGTGTTATGAAGTTCCCAGTTCTCTGCTTGTTTCACTCTCTTTTTATCTCCTATGTGTGATGAAAGGATAAAAGGTGATGCAAGCCACACTCCAGGTGCACTCCCTTAACACAGGTAATGCAGTCTTACTAATCCTCTTTTAACATAGTCATCCTATTAGCCACAGGTAAAGACTAGAATTTATAGCATAAGAAAATCACAAAATACTGAGAATGATGGCCCAGCCAAATGGCTACACCCATTTTTCTGGCCGGAGATAGGGGGAGGACACAGTTCAATCCATGACAGAAGCCTGAACTAAATGTGACAATGAGGTTGTGTAGCTCAAACCCCTGGGCCCTTCCTCTTCTTGGATCTTCTACTCGGGTCAACTACACTTATTTTTTTCTCCCTTTAAACGAATTTCCAGAGTCCATTGTTTCCCTTCTCTCATTTATCTCATTTCTTTTAAGGAAATATGTCAGAACTATACAAAGTTTCAGGAAATAATCCTGGAAACATCCACATACCCACTATGTGGCATAAGAAATAACAAACTTAGAAATGTAGTTGAAGGCCACTGTGCACCCCCCTCTTTCTTTACCCAAGAGGTAGCCTCTATCCTACATGAGGTGAGTATCTCTCCAACACATGCTATTACACATGCTACATTTGTATGCATCTCTCAGAGGCATGCTTTTAAAACCCACTGCCATCGAGTCAGGTCTGGCTCATAGCGACCCTAGAGGTCAGAGTAGAACTGTCCCATGGAGTTTCCAAGGAGCGCCTGGCAGATTTGAACTGCCAACTTTTGGTTAGCTGATGTAGCACTTAACCACTACGCCACCAGGGTTTCCAGGCATGATTTTACTCGTTATTTATGCATCCGCAGTCAATAGGTGGTGGTCATTTGTGTGTTTTTCAGAATTCATGTACACTTACCATCATGTTTGTGTTCTTCTGGAGCCACTTTCCTCTTTTGCCATTGTCTGCCTCTGTAATGCAGTCTTTGCCCTCTGGGTGTCAGGCCCCTAGGAGTTCTAGTCACCTCCCCAGTCTGGCTTTGCAGTTCTAATTAACTTCAATAGTCCCAAGCCAGGGAATCAAGCCAGGACCTAACACATGTGACTCAGCTTCTTGGCCTGTCGTTCTAAAGCAGTGGTTCTCAAACCTGGCAGACAAGAAACCTGTGAAACTCTTTGCCCTCAAGTGAATTCTAACTTACAGTGACCCATGGAGGACAGAGTAGAACTGATCCATAGGGTCTCCAAGGCTGTCATCATTATGGAAGTAGACTGCCATGTCTTTCTCCTGTGGAGCACCTGGAGGGTCCCAACCACCAACTATTCAGTTAGCAGCCTAGTGCTTCACCCCTGTGCCACCAAGGCTCCTTGGATTCCCTGAAGGGATGGTTAAAACACAGATTTCTGGACCCTATTCCCAAAGTTCTGATTCAGTGGGTCTTGGGTGCAGCCTGAACTGTGCATTTCTAGCAAGTGCTCAGGTGATGTTGATTTTTGCTAGTAGGAGGACCACACTTTGGGAACCACTCTTCCAGATGAAAGTCTGTGCCCAGGGTCAACAGCACCATCTGGCTCAGCAGGCAAGCTGGGTCTTCCATAAGATTTCCTTCCAAACATGCTCTAGAGCCACACTATCCACTACACATGTCACATGAACTGTGTGTGTAATTTAAAAATTTCTGGTAGCCACATGGTAAAAGGCGAAAGAAACGGGTGAAATAGATTTTCTACTATATTTTATGGAACTCAGTAAATTATCATTTCAACATGTAATCAGTTTAAAAATTGTTAGTGAGATATTTAACATGTTTTTACACTTAGAAGAACATACTTCAGATGAAACTAACCATGTTTCAAGGGCTCAGTTGCCACATGTGTTTAATGACTAACACAGTGGACAGGAGGCTAGACCTCCATCTCTTGCTTTATAAAGACTTAAACTTGACATTTTAACTTATTGTGGGCTGAAAATAGTTAAAAATAAGCATATTAAATTGGGGAAAGGAATGCCTTTCAATGAACGTAAGCTGGACCAAAGCAAACAGAGGTAAAGGGAGATTTCAGTCAGGATTATTTACAAACAAGCAAACAAACAACAAACCTGCTCAGTATTTCAGCTTTTCGTTTAAAACAAACCTTTATTTTTATCTTGAACAAATGCTGTCAAATATATCTATAAAAGGTAAGAAAAAAGTGAGATGTCACTGGATATCACTCACGTCACTCTTTGACATGACAAACTTTGGAATAAAATCAGTGTGGATAAAATTCCCTTGGGTTTCAGGAAAATTTAAAAATTAAAAACAGTTAGGAACAGATTCGAGCTTCTTTCTCCATTGTTTTATTTCTATTTCTCCCAACTGCTAGATGAAATGAGAGAAAATGAACAATTACACAGCATTAACTAGTATCTGTGGCTTTCTAAACCTAAGACACATCCCTACGTACACCTGCTGTTTTGGTGTACTGTCTCTCAACAAGGCAAGAACACGGTTTCTTCTTGTAACTTGTACCCCTGGGTACTGGAGTGCTTGTGTAACCCATGGCTTCTGTCACTTTACCTTATACCAATTTTGTCTGTCTCTTGCCCAACACATAAAAACTTGTGTTTTTTTCTTTATCTCTGAGAGACATTTCTGGGTTTACTAAACCTCTCCTTAAAATCTTTGCTGGTTCTACCACTGATACTCCTTCGCCCTTCCAGACTCCCTGTCAACTATCATGGGAAAGAGGCTCTTATTACAAAACAGAGCTATGAAAATTCAAAATGAAAGGAGAAAAATGCTAATCATTTAAATATACTCAAAGGCAAGAAGTCCATTAAGGCTTAATTACTGATTCAGTGATGAACAATACCTACAATGGAGTTTTTTTCCTATTGACTCTCATATGAAATAGGAATATCTAAAACTGAACAAATACTAAGATCCTAATTATGCAATGTGGTCCTACTTGAAATTCTGAACTTTTTGCTATTTGTCACATTCTAAAAGGCATTGATTGTCTCCTTATTAGTATACCAAAACCTCTGTTGCTCTCGAGTCTGTTCTGACTCATAGAACACAGAAGAACTGCCCCACAGGTTTTCCAAGGAGAACCTGGTGGACTTTAACTGTCAACCTTTTGGTTAGCAACTGACCTCTTAGCCACTGTGCCACCGTGAGACTACATTTCCATGATCAAGGGATGAAGGCCGAGCTCGTGCATGGCTCAGTTTGATAACACTTTTCTAAATAAAAGCAGTTTCCATTACTAGATCTGATACAGTTACTACCTGATAGTAGTCTTGCAGGTGGTGGGCAAAAGATATCATAATAACAAATGAGTAGCCATGAAGTACATCACAGAATATAGTGCATTTTGTATTATTAGGGATATGAACATTCTATTTACATTCCAATTAAGTTGAACTAAATTTGTGGAGGTGTGTATGTGATTAAGTGAAAGTAAACAATCCAAGCTAAATTTGCATGCCCGCCTATTTGTAGCTCCTTCTGCTCTCCTTGCCCAGTGACACCACACCCCTCCTTTCAGTTCTATACATCTCCTTTCTGTTCTAACAATCTTCTGTCCACTCCTGTCCACCCTCTCCTCTTCCTGCTAGTAAGACCCCAGTAGGACAGCACCCTATAGATGCACAGAACCATAAAGGGCACACACTGTATGGTCACATTGTGTACCCGAGTCATATCCATTCCTGTCTGAAGAGCTGACCTCAGTAATGATTTATGATCAGGGGCAGCAGCAGTTCTTGGGGCCATGTTCCCGGGGGAATTTCCAGGCCTTCGGACCATCAGCTGTAGTCTTTTAGTGGAGTTCTTGAGATGCAGCTTGCTTTTTCTTGTGTTGCTACTGGGACTCGACACTGTGTGCCCCATCACAGCTATCATTGGTGGTGGCCAGGCACCACCTGGTTCTTCTGGTCACATGTTGATGTAGTCACCTGTTCATATGGGTCCTTCTATCTTCTGTGCCCTTTTCCCCTCATGTTGTGGTTGTCCTTGGTGATCATCTATTCTAGCTGAGTTGGGAACATTTGGTGTATCTCAAATGGCAGCTTGCTAGCTTTTAAGACCCCAGATGCCACTCACCAATATGGAGTGCAGAAGACTCTCAGTAATAACCTAGTTATGCCAATGGGCCTCCATGTCCCCAAAAGCATGGTCCTCGTAACCCCGCCCCTCCTACTCTATCCTTGCAATGCTGAGTTAAGATCAGAAGAGTTTTCAGTTTATGGTGAAGTCCAGTTAAGTTGGTCTTCTTTCTAATGTGTGCTGTCACTAATTTCACCCAACCAAATTTCTATCAACTATCTAATCTATAATCAACCCTCTCCCTCCCTCCCTTCCCTCCCTAGCAGCCGTCAAAGAGTCATTTCTTCTTGTGCCACTAACTGATTTTGTTCAACATAATCTTCCAATTGAAACCAGGTTATGAGATGCTTCCTAAAATCATAGTTATTGTTCTTTATCATAGAATAGTGTTCCATTGAGTGTGTGCATATATATATATATATATATATGTATATACCATAGTTTGTTTATCCATTCATCTGTTATTGGGCATCTGGGTTGATTCCATCATTTTGCTGTTGTGGACTGTGCTGCAATAAACATTTGTGTGCATGTGTCTGTTCATGTGACTGCCCTTGATTCTATAGGATATATTCCAAACAGTTGGGATTACTAGGTCAAATGGTATTTCTATTTCCAACTTTTTAAGGAAGCACCGGATCACTTTCCAAAGAGGTTGTACCTTTTTGCAATCCCACCAGCAGTGTAGAAGAGTTCCAGTTTCTCAACAGCCTCTCCAGCATGTGTTGTTTTGGGTTTTTTGGATCATGACCAGCCTAGTTGGGGTGAGATGGTATCTCATAGTAGCTTTGATTCGGATTTCTCTGATAGCTAATGATTATGAGCATGCTCTCATGTGTCTTTTGGCTACCTGCATGTCCTCTTTAGTGAAGCGTCTTTCCATTTCCTTCGCCCAATGCTTAACTGAGTTATTTACCCTTTCATGTCGGTATTTTGCAATGCCTTGTAGATTATGGAGACCAGACGTTGATCTGACATATAGTTGCCAAATATTTTTCCCACTCTGTAGGTGATCTTTTAATTCTTCTGATAAAGTTTTTGAATGAACAAAAGTGTTTGATTCTAAGTAGTTCCCATTTATCTATTTTCTCTTCTGTTGATTATGCCTTCTTTGTCAGATTTTGAAGACTGTCTCTGCTGTGTATTAAAGCTTACGTTGTTTACACTATTTTTTCTTGTCTGATCATGATTGTTTTAGGTTTGATATTTAGGTCTTTTATCCAGTTTGAGTTGCTTTCTTGTGTAAGACGTGAGATATGTGTTTTGTTTCAATTTTTTGCAGATGGATATCCAGTTTTGCCAGCATCATTTGTTAAAGAGACTATTTTTACCCCAGTTTACAATCTTAGGGCATTTGTCAATTATCAACTGTTCATAGGAGGATGGTGGCGTCTCTGGTGTCTCATCTGTGTTCCATTGGTCTATGTGTCTCTTTTTGTACCAGTAGCAGACTGTTTCGACTACTGTGGCAGTGTAATAATTACTAAAGTCTGATAGTGAGAGGACTCTCGCTTTGTTCTTCTAGTTCAGTAGTGCTTTTCTTATCTGGGGTTTCTTCCCTTTCCAAACAAAGTTGGTGATTTGTTTCTCCACCTCATTAAAAAATGCCACTGGAATTTGTTTTGGGATTGCATTGTATACATAGATTGCTTTGGCTAAAATAGACATTTTCACAATGTTAAGTCTTCCTATCCATGCGCAGGGTAGGTTTCTCCATTTATGTAAGTTTCTCTTAGTTTCTTGCATTAAGGTCTTGTAATTTTCTTTGTATAGGTCTCTTATTTCCCTAGTTAGATTTATTCCTAGGTATTTTATCTTCTTGGGGGCTATAGTAAATGGTGTTCATTTGGAAATTTCTTCTTTAATGGTTTCTTTGTTGGTCTAAAGGAATCCTACTGATTTACTTATGTTTATCTTATATCCGGATACTTTGCTGAACTATTGTATTAGGTAAATTAGTTTATTTCAGGATTCTATAGGATTCTCTGTGTATACAACCATTATCATCCACAAATATGGAGATTTTTACTTCTTGTTTGCAGATATGAATGGCCTTTACGTCTTTGTCTTGTCTAATTGTTCTGGCCAGAACTTCTGATAAAATGCTGAGTAGAAAAGGTGAGAGAGGGCAACTTTGTCTAGTTCCTGTTCTCAGGGGGAGGGTTTCAGTCTTTCACCATTCAGGATGATGTAGGCAGTTGGCTTTGTATAAATGGCCCTTATTGCATTGAGGAATTTGCCTTCTACTCCTATTTTGCTGAGAGTTTTTAGCATGAATCATTGTTGGACTTTGTCAAATGCCTTTTCTGCATCAATTGACAAAATCAAATAATTATTCTTCTTTGTGCTGTTTATGTGGTTGATCATGTCAATTGTTTTAATGTTGAGCCAGGCTTGCATCCTTGATATGAATCCAACTTGATCATGATGAATTATTTCTGTTGATACCTTCTTGAATTCTATGGGCTAGGATTTTGTTGAAGACATTTGCATCTAGATTCATAAGTAATATTGGTCTGTAATTTTCTTTTTTGGTGGACTCTCTCCCTGGTTTTGGTATCAGTGTTAAGCTGGATTCATGGAATGAAATAGCCTCAGTAGTATTGGAGCAACCTCCTCCCTAAAAGTTTGTTATAATGCTCCTGTGAAGCCATCTGGGCCAGGAGATTTTTTTTGGTTGGTAGTTTTTTGGTGACTTTCTCAATCTCTTCCTTCATGATGAGTTAATTAAGTTTTTATATGTCTCCTTGTAATAATTTTGATAGGTGATATGAATTTAGAAATTTGTCCATTTCTTCTAGGTTTTCAAATCTGTTAAGAGTACAGTCTTTTGTTGTATTGTGTTATGATACTTTTGATTCCAGTTGGGTCTGTTGTGACAACTCCCATCTCATTTAATAGTTGGGCTGTTTATGTCCTGTTTTTCTTTGGTAAGCTTAGCAGGTGGTTTATCAATTTTGTTGATCTTTTTCAGAGAACCAGATTTTGGTTTTGTTAATTTTTTCAATTGTCCTTCTGTTCTCGAATTCATGTAGTTCTCCATTAATCTTTATGAGCTGTTTCCTTCTGGTGCCTGAGGGGTTCCCCTGTTGCTCTCTTTCTACGTGTTCAAGGGGTAGGGTTAATTCTTTGGTTTGGATCTTTTCTTCTTTCTGGATGTGTGCATTTATAGAGATAAACTGACCTCTGAGCACTTCTTTGGCTGTATCCTATTGGTTCTGGTAGAGTGTGTATTATTTGCATTTGGATCCATAACTTTTTTTGTTTCATACTTGATTTCTTCTATAACCTATGGTTTTTTGAGCAAGATGTTATTCAGTTTCCATGAGTTCCACTTTCTATGTTTTTTCTACTATTGATTTCAACTTTTATGACTTTATGATCTGAGAAGATGCTTTGCAATAGTTCAATGGTTTGGATTTTGTTGAGATTTGCTTTATGTGCTAACGCATGGTCTATTCTGGAAAATATTCCATGTTCATTGGAGAATAAGGTGTACTTATTATGTGCTGAAGTATAAAAAGTTCTGTATATGTCAATGAGGTCTAATTGGTGAATTGTCACAATAAGATCTTCTGTATCTTTACTGAGCTTTTTTGTAGATGATTTGTTCACTACTGAAAGTAGAGTGTTGAAGTCTCCAACTACTATTCTCATTTTCAAATGTAGTCAGTGTTTGTTCAATGTATTTAGATGCTCTAGTATTGGGTGCATAACTATTTCATATTGTTAAGTCTTGCTAGTGTATTGAATCTTCAGCAATAAATAGTGACCGTCCTTGTCCACGATGGTGGACTTTAAATTAAAACCTATTTTATCTGACATTAGTATTGCCACACCTGCTCTTCTTTGTTCATTGTTAGCTTGCTATATATGATTCCACTTTTTAATTTTCAGTTTGTTCCTATGTTTAAGTCTAAAGTGTGTTTCTCATAAGCAACTTATAAACAGGTTGTGTCTTTTGATCCAAGATGTCACTCATTGTCTATTGGAGCATTCAGCCCATTTACGTTCAGTGTAATTATTGATAGATATATGTTTAGTGCTGTCATTTTGATGTATTTATTTTTGTGTTGGTATTTCCTATGCTGCTTTTGATACTCTGTTCTGAGTCATCTTCTTTATCATCTTCTTTATGGGTTGACTTCTCAACTTTTTCAGTGTTGGTTTTGTGTTTCTTGAGACTCCTGTATTACGTTTCTTGTTTTGATATGTTGCACTGTTATTGTGCTATGTGGCTACCCTGATTATCTCTCTTAATATTCCAAATTTAAACCCAATTTTAATTTCTATGTGTCTTGTTAACTTCTTCTCCATCTGAAAAGACTATAACTACTGAAGTATATCCCTCTTTTTAATTTGATGGCATCTTAGTTTTCACGATATGATCACTGGTTCCCTTCTTTTAATATGATAGCTTTGATTGAGTTTTATGCCTTCCCTAACAGAGTAGGATTCTGGATGTTGTGTCCTACATTGCTTCCTTAAATATGCACTTAATGATTTTGATTTTCAATGCAAAGAGCTTCTTTCAGTACTTTTTGTAGTTCTGATTTGATTTTTACAAAGTCTCTAAGCTTCTGTTTATCTGCAAATGTCTTCACTTCATTTTTGTATTTGAAAGACAGCTTTGCAGGATATATAATTCTTGGTTGGAAGTTTTTCTCCTTCAAGGCTTCAAGTGTGTCATCCCACTGCCTCTGGGCCAACATCGTTTCCGTTGAGCAGTCAGACGAAAGTCTACAGGGCTTTCCTCTAAATGTTAGCTTTGCTTTGAGTCTTCCTGCCTTCGAGAGTTTCTGCTTATGTTTCGTTTTATTAAGCTTGAATATAATGTGTCATGTTGTCTTTCTTTTGGGATCTAGTTTTTGTGTGGTTCAACACACATCTTGGATATCTATGTTCTTTTATAGTTTCAGGGAAGTTTTCTGTCAGCAACTAAGCAACAATATTCTCAGTGTTTTCAGGTATCCCTCCCTGTTCAGGAACTCCAGTTAATTGTAGATTATTTCTCTTGATAGAATCCCACATGTTTCTTAATGCCTCTTCATTTTCTCTGATTTCTCTTCATAAATGCCGGTGTCAGTTGCTCTATCTTCATGGTCACTATAAGTCTGACTTTCAGTTCCTCAGTTCTGCTCTTTTGGCTTTGAATTGAATTGTTTGACTCTGTAGTTTTTTTATTGATCTGTTGGATTTCAGAACATGATGTTCCTTCAGTTTGAATAGCTTGCTCAGTTTTTCATTTTGCTCTGCTGCACTTTGTTTAATCTCTAGGAGGGCTCACTATGTGATCCTTTTTTATTTGATCTCTGATAGTTTCAGAAAAGGCTTCTTCATCTGGGAAGTATTTGATTCTTTATTTTGGGAGTTTTCCAGAGCCACGGTGGGCTGTTTCTTTAAATGGTTGGCAATGGTCTGTTGCTTTCGGGACACTTAGAGGCTGTTTAGTTTCTCTGGTGTTGCCTCAACAGGAGCTGAGGTATAGTTCTGAGGAGAGACTTGGTCACCAGCCACCTCTGTGTACTCTAATGACTGGCCCCAGGGACTCTCCAAGGTGGCAGCCTCCTCCTTGGTGGCAAAGACACCACCTTATCAAGTTCCTGGGGGGCCATCAACTGACCCCATGATATGGGTCAGTAAAGGCTGGAAGAGACATTGTAGGGCTGCACAGCAGATTTTTCTCCAAGCAGTCTTATTTTAAAAAGCTAAAAGCTATGTCACAGCTTCCAAAATCAGTCAGGCCATCAAGTGTGGCAGGCCCCTCCTTCCAGCTGATAACAGAGGCACTTCCTCGGCCATCCCCAGATGCTATGATGTAATTCAAAGTAGGGAGGGACTACTGCCCTACTGCCATCACCAGTGGGGCCCTACCTGTAAGACAACACTGTGCTAAACTCAGCCTTTCTGCTGGAAAAGCACTCCCTGGACTGTCATTGCCTCCCAGCCTGGGAATTAGCCTCTGTTGAGGCCTCCGGTTGGGTAACTCTACCTCCTATCCAACCAAGATGGTGTTCCAGTCAAGCTACCCCTCCTACTGTGAAACAGCTGAATCTGTAGTGGAGCTCAGAAAAGGAAGTTGGAGGGGCTGTGTTACCCTCAGTCCACCACTGGGCTCTCAAAACACGGCTATTCCACACACTGTCTCTCTGCTGTGGCACACGCTCTTCACTTCGGCACTGCAGCTCAATGTATGTGCTGGCTCATGCTCATCCCCAACCTACTGGTCAACGAAAAGAAGACAAAGTTAATAGTGCCAGCATCTTCAGCCCCCACGAGTGGCCATGCAGCAAGAGTGCGGCTCCGCAAGAGAGAGGATGTTTCCCGTTTATTGGCATGTAGTCCAAACTGACAGCCCTATGCCGTGTCCTAGAGCTCACTGGGTGTCCAGAAAGCTCCGTTCAATTATCAGTCTGGGCCTTAGTTTTCAGAGGAATTAAGGAGATGTGTATCATCCTCCGTTTTGACTCTAGCCCTCTGAACTGAATTTTTTAGTTTATTTTAAACTAACTGTTTCTTATTAAATTTACTGGGAGAATTAAAAAATAAAAGTGAAGGTCTTAGTAACCAGCAAATGCCAGGAGTGGCTGGGCAATATTCAAGGCTAACACAAACCCACACAAAATCACAGCCAGTGAGTTGATTCCAACTCTTAGTGACCTTTTAGGACACTGTAGAGGTATACTACAGGGTTTACAAGGTAGTAGTCTTCTCAGGGAAGCCCTGATGCTGTAGTGGTAAAGTGCTACAGCTGCCAATCAATAGTTTAGCAGTTCAAATCCACCAGGTGCTCCTTCAAAACCTGGTGAGACAGTCCTACTCTGTCCTATAGGGTCTCAATGAGTTGGAATTGACTCCTTGGAAGTTAGTTTGGGTTTGATTTTGGAATCTTTACAGAAGCAGACTGCCACATCCTTTGCATATGGAGTAGCTTATGGATTTGAACTGCTGACCTTTAAATTAGTAGCAAAGTGTTTAACCACTGCACCACAAGGGCTCCTTAAAGCTACCGTAGATACTTGAATTTGGGGGCTCTTTCCTCTGGTGCTTCCAGAGCCTGCCAAAATTATTGCAAGGAGAAGTAGAACCACTTAACAAATCCATCACAAAGGAAGAGGTTGAAAAAGTAATTTAAAAAACTGCTGGCCAACCAAAATAAAGCCCTGAACCAGATGGCATCCCTTCCCTGGAGCATTCTGAAAAACTTCTGGGGAAGAGTTAACTCCAATACTACTGAGGCCATTTCACAGCATAGAATGGGTAGAATACTCCCCAATTCATTCTATGAAGCCAGCACAACCCTAATACCAAAGCCAAGAAAGAAAATTACACACCAATATCACTCATGAACCTAGATGTAAAAATCTTCAACAAAATCCTAGCCAAAAGAATTCAACAACACATCAAAAAAATAATTCACAATCACCAGGGTGGATTCATATCAGGGATGTAAGCCTTGTTCAACATCATAAAACAATTGATGTGATCAACCACATAAATAACAAAGGATAAAAATTACTGATTTTTCAATTGATGCATAAAAGACATTTGACAAAGTCCAACACCCATTCATGCTAAAAACTCTCAGCAAAGTAGAAATAGTGGGGAAATTCCTCACTGCAATAAGGGACATCTACACAAAGCCAACTGCCTACGTCATCCGGAATGTGGAGAGACTGAAAAAATTCCCCTTTAGAATAAGAACTAGACAAGGATGCTCACTCTCACCACTTCTATTCAACATTGTACTAGAAGAGCAATTAGACAAGACAAAGAAATAAAGAACATCCATATAGGCAAAGAAGAAGTAAAAGCCTCCCTATTTACAGATGATATGATTGTATATGCAGAGAATCCTAAAGAATTCATAAGTAAACTACTCAAGCTAATAGAAGAGTTTGGCAAAGTATCAGGATATAAGATAAACATAAGTAAATCAGTAGGATCCCTTTATACCAACAAAGAGACCATTAAAGAAGAAATCATCAAATCAATAGTCTTTATTATAGCCCCTAAGAAGGTAAAATACCTAGGGAGTAAATCTAACTAGATAAATAAGAAACCTATACAAAGAGAACTACAACACCTTACTATAAGAAACTAAGAGAGACTTACATAAATGGAGAAACCCACCCTGCTCATGGATAGGAAAGCTTAACACTGAGAAAATGTCTATTTTACCGGAAGAGATCTGGATATGCAATGCAACCCCAGCACAAATTCCAGTGTCATTTTTTAATGAGATGGAGAAACAAATCACCAACTTTGTTTGGAAAGGGAAGAAACCCCAGGTAAGAAAAGTACTACTGAACTAGAAGAACATAGCTGGAGTCCTTTCACCACCCAACCTTAGAACCTATTACACTGCCACAGTAGTCAAAACAGCCTGGTACTGGTACAAAAAGAGACAGGTAGACCAATGGAACAGAGGTGAGACTGAAGAGATGCCACCATCCTCCTATGAACAGTTGACAAAGGCCCTAAGATTGTCAAATGGGACAATAACAGTCTCTTTAACAAGTGGTATTGGCAAATTTGGATAACCATTTGCAAAAACTGAAACAAGACCCATATCTCACACCTTACACAAAAACTGACTCAAAATGGATAAAAGAGCTAAATATCAAACCTCAAGTGATGAAGATCAGACAAGAGAAAGTACTGTCAACAATGAAAGTTCTAATACACAACTTAGACAGACTTCAAAATCTGACAAACAAGTCATGATTAACAGAAGAGAAAATAGATAAATGGGAACTACTAAGAATCAAATACTTTTGCTCATCCAAAGACTTTATCAAAAGAATTAATAGACCACCTACAGAACAGGAAAAAATATTTGGTAACTACATGTCAGACCAATGTCTGATCTCCGTAATCTACAAGCCAAGCCAGCCAAGTGCCGTCGAGTTGGATCAAGGTACTGCAAAATATCAACGAGGAAAAGGTAAATAACCCAATTAAGCAATGGGGAAAGGAGATGAGCAGACACTTCACAAAGAGGACATCCAGGAAGCCAAAAGACACATGAGGAAGCGCTCACAGTCATTAGCTGTTAGAGAAATCCAAATCAAAACTACAACGAGATACCATTTCACCCCAACAAGTTTGGCCATAATCCAAAAAACAAAAATCACACAAAATAAGAAATGTTGGAGGGGCTGTGGAGAGATTGAAACTCCTGCATTGCTGGTAGGATTGCAAAATGTTGCAACCTCTTTGGAAAGCAATCTGGTGCTTCCTTAAAGAGCTGGAAATAGATATGCCATTTGATCCAGTAATTCCACTGCTTGGAATATACCCTACAGAATCAAAGGTCATAAATTAGATAGTTGATAGAAATTTGGTTGGGTGAAAGCAGTGACAGAACACAGTAGAATATAGATCAACTTAACTGGACTTCACTGTAAACTGAAACCTCTTCCAATCTCCATCCAATATTGCAAAGATAGAGTGGTGGGCACAAGGTCTGGGGACCATGCTTTCAGGGGATATTGAGGTCAACTGGCATAATTAGCCTGTTGGTGAGAGAGTCTTCTGCACTCCATACTGATGAGTGGCGTCTGGAGTCTCAAAAGCTAGCAAGGTGCCATTGAGGTATATCAAATGGTCCCAACTCATCCCGAACAGATGATAACCAAGAACATCAAAGACATGAGGGAAAAGGAGCCCAGGAGACAGAAGGACCCATGTGAATGGCATACTGTATCAACATGTGGGCATAAGAACCATATGGTGCCCAGCCACCAACAAAGACAGCCATGACAGAGCACACAATGTTGAGTCCCTGTGGCGACACGAGAAAGACAGGTGCAGCTCAAGAACTCTATCAAAAGACCACAGTTGATGGTCCAATGGCCCAGGGGGTCCCCTGCAAGCATGGTGCCTAGACCTGCTGCTCTCCCTGTCTGGAAAACACTACTGAGGTCAACTCTTCAGAGAAAAACGGACTAGACTCGGGAACACAATATGACCACATGGTGTATGTACTTTATGGTTCTGTGCGTTTATGGGAGGCTGTGCTACTCGTCTCTTTCTAGATGGGAAAGAAGAGGGTGGAGATGAGGGGGCAGGAGTTTGTTAAGTGGATACACCAGGTATAAAATGAAAAGGACAAGTGTGCTCTCATGGGGCAAGGAGAGCAGAAGAAGCTGCAGATAGACAGGCACACAAAATTGATTTGGGTTGTATACTTACGTTTAATCACAATTTACAAAAAAAAAAAGAAAAAAATGAGATAATACTATGAGAAATTGTACTGTAATAGATTTGAGAAACTAGAGGAAGTAGACAAATTTCTAGAATCACATTACCTACCCAAACAAATGCAAACAGAAGTAGAAAAACGTAATAAATCCATCATAAAAAAGAGATTGAAACAGAAATTAAAAAAAAAAACTGCCAACTGAAAAAATCCTGGTCCAGATGGCTTCACTGGAGAATTCTACCAAACTTTTAGAGAGGAGTTAATACCACTGGTACTAAAGGTGTTTCACAGCATAGAAAAGGATGGAATCCTCCCAAATTCATTGTACCTAATACCGGAACCGAGTGAAGATAGCTGAAAAAGGGAAAATTACAGACTAATATCTCTCATGAACTTAGATACAAAAATCATTAACAAAATTCTAGGCAATAGAATTTAACACCAAGTCAAAAAAAAATTCACCATGATCAAGTAAGAGTCATACCAGGGATGCACGGATGGTTCAACACTAGAAAAATAACTAATGTAGTCAATCACATAAATAAAACAAAAAAACAAGAATCACTTCATTGTATCAATTGCTGCATAAAAGGAATTTGACAAAGTATAGCATCCGTTCTTGTTAAAAACTCTAAGCAAAATAGGAATAGAATGGAAGTTGCTGAACATAATAAGGGGCATCTACGCAAAGCTCACAGTCAATATCATACTGAATGGAGAGAAACTGAAAGAATTCCCCCTGAGAATGGGAACCAGACAAGGATGCCCACTGTTACCACTTTTATTCAACATTGTGCTGGAGGTTCTAGCCAGAGTTACTAGACAAGATAAAGAAATAAAGGACATCCACATTGGTAAAGAAGAAGTTGAAGTATCTCTATTTGTCAATGATATAATTTTAAATACAGAAAGCCTTTAAGAATCTATACACACACACACACACACACATACACACACACACACACACACACTCACCAAAAAAAAAAATACTGGAAGTAATAGAAGAGTTAAGTGAAATGTCAGAATGTAAAATAAACATAAATAAATCAGTTGGATTCTTTCATAGCGACAAAGAGACCACCAAAGAGGAAATTACCAAATCAATACCATTTACAATAGCCCCTAAGAAGATAAAATACCTAGTAATAAATTTAACCAGGATTTCAGATACCTGTACAAAGAACATTGCTCATGGATAGGAAGATTTAACATTGGGAAAATGTCTATTCTACCCAAAGTTGTCTATACATACAATGCAATGCCCACACAAATTCCAATGTCATTTTTTAATGAGATGGAGAAACTAATCATCAACTTCAGTTGAACAAAGACAAAACCTTGGATAAGAAAGACACTACCTAAGAAGAACACAGTGGGAGGCCTCGCACTACCCAACCTTAGAACCTATTACACTGCCACGGTAGTCAAAACAGCCTGGTACTGGTACAAAAACAAACATATAGACAAATGGAACAGAATAAAGAATCCAGAAATAAGACCATTTACCTATGAACAGCTGATATTTGACCAGGGCCCAAAGCCCATAAACTGGGGTAAAAACAGTCTCTTTAACCAGTAGTGTTAGCAAAATTGGATATTCATCTCAAAAAACCAAAACAAGACCCATATCCCACACCATGCATAAAAACTGACTCAAAATGGATCAAAGACCTAAATACAAATCTAAAATGATAAAGACTATGGTAGAGAAAGTAGAGACAACTCTGTGAGCCTGTATACAGGGCATAAACGGACTACAAAATATTAGTAACAATGCACAAACAGCAGAAGAGAAAATAGATAAATGGGAAATACTAGAAATCAAACTCTTATGCTCATCCAAAGACTTCATCAAAAGAGTAAGAAGCCTACTGGCAGACTGGGAAAAAGTATTTGGTGGCCACAAATCTGATCAGCATCAAATCTCCCTAATCTGCAATGTACTTTGAAATATCAACAGGAAAAAGACAAATAACCCTTAGCAAGTGGAGAAACCTACTTTGCTCATGGATAGGGAGACTTAACATTGGGAAAATGTCTATTCTACGCAAAGTTGTCTATACATACAATGCAATGCCCATACAAATTCCAATGTCCTTTTTTAATGAGATGGAGAAACAAATCATCAACTTCACTTGAACAAGGACAAAACCTTGGATAAGAAAGACACTACCGAAGAAGAACACAATGGGAGACCTATACATAGGTCAAATATCAGCTGTTCATAGGTAAATGGTCTTATTTCTGGATTCTTTATTCTGTTCCATTTGTCTATATGTTTGTTTTTGTACCAATACCAGCTAAACAATGGGCCAAGGATACAGACATACACTTCACCAGAGAGAAAATCCAGGCAGCCAAAAGATACATGAGGAAAAGTTCATGATCGTTAGCCATTGGATAAATCCAAATCAAAACTGCAATGAGATACCATTTCACCTCAACAAGGCTGGCATTAATTAAAAAAAAAAACACAAAATAACAAATGTTGGAGAGGCTGTCGAGAGACTGGAACTCCTCTACTTTGCTGGTAAAAATGTAAAATGCTACAAACCATTTTTGAAGTCCATTTGGTTTTTACATAAAATGTTAGAAATAGAAACACCACATCACTCAGTAATCCCACTGCTTGGAATACATTCTAGAGAAATAAAGTTGGTCACACAAACAGATATATGCACACCAACATTTACTGCAGCACTGTCTACAATAGCAAACAGATGGAATCAACCTAGGTGTCCATCAACAGATGAATGGATAAACAAACTCTGGTATATTTATACAATACAATGGAACACTCTGCAATGATAAAGAACAGCAATGATTTCAGGAAACATCTCATAACGTGGAGACATCTGAAGACATTATGCTGAGTGAAGTCATTCAGTTGCGAAGGGGCAAAATATTCTATGAGATCACTGTTAAGAGGACTTTAGAAAATGTTTATGCACAGAAGAAAAATCTCTTTCATGGTTACCAGGGTTGTAGAGGGGTATTCATTGATTAGACAGTAGGCGGGAATTTTGTTGGGTGAAGCGAGTGACAGCACACAATAGAAGGGAGGCAAGCGTAACTGGACTACACCATGGGCTAGGAGGTTTTCTAAATACAACCCAGTATTTTAAAGGACACGGTAGCACGGACAGGTGTCTGAGTAACATGGTTTCAAGGGACATTGAGGTCAGTTGGCAAAACTACATTTTTGTTAAGAAAATGTTCTGCATCCCATATTCATGAGTGGTGTCTGGGGTCTTCAAACCAGCAAGCTGCCATCTAAGGTACATCAATTGGTTCCAATCCACTGGAGCAGATGAAAACCAAGAACATCAAAGACATGAGTAAAACAGCCCAGGAGACAAAAGGTCTGTATGACTACGAGACTACATCAGCCTGAGACCAGAAAAACTAGATGGTGATCAGCTACCACCAAAGACTGCCCTGACAGGGAACACAATGTCGAGTCCTTGATGTAGCATGAGAAATAGGGAAGTTCGGATCTAGAAATCTATTAAAAGACAAGACTTAATGGTCCGGCATCCTGGCGGGTCCCCTAACAACATGGTCCCTGGACTTGCTGCTGCTCCAGAGCTGAAACCAGTACTGAAGCCAACTCTTCAGACAAAAATTGGACTGGACTATCAGACATAGAGTGAAGCAGGTGGTGTGTATACTTCCTGGTTTAGATATATATGTATGAGGCTGTCTGACCAGCTCCTCTCTAGAGGTGAGTGGGGTGAGTGGATATGAAGGGACAAGTATAGGTTGACTACTGAGAGTACAGAGTGGAAAACACAAGTGTGCTGTCATGGGGTGAGGAAAGCAGGTAGAGTTGCATAGAGGCTTATGTTTGGGGCTCATATGGCAAACTGACTTGGAGTGTAAACTTTCACTTAATCACATAAAAAAAGGAAGAAAAACCCAAACTCCCTTTTCTGCCTGGCAAGACCCTTTGTGATCTGTCCTCGGCCTGCTACTGACCGCATGGTTTCTAGAACAGATAAAATTCTTTCCTGAACATTCAATTCCTTCTGCTGAAACTTCCCCTTTAGCCCCTACTCCCATGTGAGATCATGCAGATTGTTCTTTAGGCAAGGATATCTAGCTGAGGTATAGGCTGAGCTGAAATCTAGTCTGTCCTGAGATCACTAAGCTGTGCACTCTGGTGCAAAGCTGCAATTGCCTGGAGAAACAGCTCCTATCTCTTGACCCCACAGTGCCAGTGAACACTTAACACAAGTGAAGAGGACTGTATGTATGTGCCCAACCCCCCAACAAGCTGCCGGTGAGTTGATTGTGACTCATAGTGACCCTGCCTGCACAGAGTAGAACTGTGCTCAATAGGGTTTTCAAGGCTGTGATGTTTCAGAAGCAGATTACCAGGCCTTTCTTCCATGGCACCTCTGAGTAGAATTGAATTGCCAGTCTTTTGATTAACAGTTAAGTGCTCAACCATTTGAGCCACCCAAGGACTCCATGCATGTCCAGAAGGGAGTTGTTTTTCCTTTTTGAATAAAAGAACGCTGTGAAGCAAATGGTCACAACTCACCAGGAACGGATGCTCACCGAGGACCAAAATGACATGCGGTAAAGACAACCTAGAAGACAGAGAGAACCACAAGAGTGGTGCCTTCATCGACTTAGGACCGGAAGAACCAGATGGTACCCGGCCTCCACCAGTGAGAGCCACGATGGAGCTCACAGAGAGGAGTCTCACTGGCAACACAAGAATAAAAAGGGGTGCATCCTGAGATCTCCACTAAAAGACCTCAATTGATAGTCCAGCGGTTTTGGGGTTCCCCTGAGAGCATGGCCTCCGGCCCTGATGCTGCTCTTACCTGTAAGTCATAATGAAGGCCCACTCTTTGGACAGGAATGGATTGGACTTGTCAATGCAGAGTGACCATACATTGGTTGCACTTTATGGTTCTATACATCTATAGGATGTCATCCTGCTGACCTCTGGCTAGAGGAAGGAGAGTGGGTGGAGAGGAGGGGAAAGGAGGCTGTTGGGAGGATGAGACATGTATGGAGCAGAGAGGAACAGTGTGCTGTCACCGGGCAGGGAGAGCAGTGGGAGCTGCATATAGGTGGGTATGTAAATTTATACGTGAATGTACATTTTCACTCAGTCATGTTAAAGAAAAAAGAAAAAAAAAGAACGCTGTGAAGAAATTCTGTTTCAACTCTTTCCTTGGCAGGATTCTACTTATCTGTCAAGTCTCAGCTTCAGTGCCACCTCTTCAAAGAGGTCTCCCTGACTTTAGTCATTTCCACTCGGAAATGTCTGTTTCCCCCCTTAGCACTTGCCGCAACTGCTAAGTATAGATTTGCTGGTCTATCTGCCTTACTGGAAGTTCCACGAATACAGAGACCTTAGAAATTTTGTGTACTGTGGTATCCACAGCACCTTCTAGAGAACTTCCCACTGAGAAGTGGCAGTTGATGTGAAGGAAGGAAACACGTGAGGAGAGAATGCAAGAGGCAAGGAAATGTTAGGTTATCAGCCTGACCCAGTGCCTCCTGCCAATCGTGTTTGGCATCAAAAAAGTCTCCAAGTCGCAGAGAGAGCACCAGCTAGGTCAACAATTCTAAAATGAATCAGAACGTCCTGGGGATTAAAATAAAGGGGCATAGCCCACCCCCTCCGCCCGCTCAGGGTTCTGGTTCAGTGGGCCAGGGTGGGTCTGGTAGACACATTCAGTGCACTATCTAGAGACTGCCACTAGGGAGAGGTGTGTGGCTGTATTTCAGAGTAAAGGGGGCTCTCTGCTGTAGGTTGAGAAAAGACAAAAATTAGAGGAAGTTTATTTTTTTTCTAACTCTGTCCTCAGATCTTCTCATTTCAGGAAGGTGGTCCAGACAGGGCCTCCCAGAAAGTTCTGGTCCTGGTTTCTTTTCCTTCTAGGTTCACAGTAAAAATCAAACCAGCTAAATAAAGTTTGCCCCCTTCTCTTAACATACTCCCCACAGAGCTCTTATCACCATCTTCTCACCTCCTACCCTCCACCAACCATTCTTTTTCCTTTCCTTTCTCTTCTCTTTTATGCCCTTTTTCTTTCTTCTCTTTTTTCTGGGGCCTACTCTGTGCTTCAATTTCCTTATCTATAAAGTGAGGGTAAAAGTAGTTTTATTGTGAGGACCTAAGGAAATGCCATAGGCCCAGTTGCATGCATCTAACTTGGCAAGTAGCATTTTCATAGATCTCCAAAACAGTATTACTCTGATCCACATACTAACGGTAGCTCTTCTGTTCAAGCAAACTATTTTATCAATGTCTGTTTTTAAGAACTTGTGATATTTGAAGTTATGCCTGAATACCATTTGAAGAACAGATCCACATACATGCATCTTTGCCTTTTGCTGTTATGTATCATTATGCTTTTATGCATAATTAACTTACCTCATAGGGCTATTGTGAGGATTCGATTAGTTAATTCACTTAAAATCATTTTTTACAGCACCTGCCTGGCACAAAGCAAGGACTCAATAATTTTAGTAGTATTAACTGTGTAGTATTTTTAATTGTAACTACTCCACTTATGTGAGTGTTCAGGCTCTGCCTGAAGTGGTGTTTTAGGTCAGTGGAAGAAGACAGCCTTTAATCATACACGTGTGAATTGACAAAACAGAACAATTCCGCAACAGCTAGGTTTTGAGACCATTAGAGTGAGGCAAGAAAGAACATTTTAGACCAGATTCTTCACAGCTTTAAATCCCTCAGAGAAGCCTTGATAAGGTAGTGGTTGAAGCACTCCATGCTCACTGAAATGTCAGCAGTTCCAACCAACCCGTTGCTCTATGAGAGAAAGTTGTGGCAGTCTGCTTCTGCATAGGTTACAGGTTTGGAAACTCTATGGGGCTACTGGGTCCTATAGAGTCTCTATTAGTTGAAATCAACTGGATGGCAATGGGTTTGGTTTGATTTTGAGAATCTAGAGTTTTAGGGGCAGAGTGAGTTAGAGCTTTCTGAGATTCTACTCGTTTTACTCTGGGGGAGGGGACAGTAAGGAAGAGGGAAAGGCAGAGCTGGAGGTGACACTAAAGATCTTTTAAGCAGAGATGATGGAGGAGGAAAAGGTGCAAAGAAAGAAAAAGAAGAAAGAAGAATCTTCAGCTGGTATGGCTGTTGTAGCTGCTTCCTGAGGTAAGGAGTGGGTCTTTCCTGTTGTTCTTTTCTCCTGGGAGTGGGATGTATATTTCCAGAAATTTTGAGAAGACTTACAGGCATGGCAAACTATTCTTTTGAAGTGCCTCCAGTCTCCAAGGCAAAGATATGCTCCCAGAATTATGATCAGGCTGCTCAGTGGTACTGCCGAGATGGACTTCCCTCAGACAAGTGGAGGGTGGTAGGCTCTCCTTTTTCTCTGTCTCCTCCTTAGAATGGAAAGAAAGGCCTGAGTGACAATTAGTCTAGAGCAGGTGTTTGAGGTGAGAGATGCTCAGAGCATGCTTGGGAGTATCCTTAGGCGTCTGCTTGATGGTGCAGGTGTGAAACACACATAAGTGAGGGTTGTGGAATATACAGCAGTGACCTTTTTATACCTGGCATATCTTCCTACTGACACCCATGGACATTTTGAGGATTGGCTTTGCAGAAATTTTTGTGGATATTGGATCCAGCTTGACGGCATTTGGCTTGGCTGGCTTATTTGGAATACTGTGCTGCCAAAGCGATGCATTGGTTTCTGCTTTGGACAGATATCTGCATGGATTTCAGAGCCAGGATGCATTAAAAATGAAACCTGTTGTCGTTGAGTCCATTCCAACTCACAGTGACCCTCTAGGACGGACTAGAATTCTCTCATAGGACTTCTAAGCCTGTAATCTTTACAGAAGCATGTTGCCGAATCTTTCTCTTGAGGGGAGGCTGGTATGTTCAAACCACATTTTGGTTAGCAACCAAGCACTCTAACTAGTATGCCACTGGGATTCTTTTGCCAGGATAAAAGGCTATCAATATTGTTCTCTGCTATCAGGTTGCTGTGAGGATTCGCATCAGCAAATACAAATATTAGGACTAAGTATGTGTGTCCTTGGGTATTTTCCCGGATGATGCAAATGGCAAAGTACAGAGGTTCAAATGCATCTGGAGGCTCCTTGAATGAAAGTCCTGGTTTTCTGGTTCTGAAAGTTTACAGTCTTGAAAACATTATGAAACAGAATTCTACTCTGAAACACATGGGATATCCATGAATTGGAATTGATTTGAGAGCAACTGGTGTTTGTCTGTTTGTTTATTTTAGGTGGGTCTTGAGCCTGCTGCTGCCTTTGGCTTCTGCTGGGAAAATGCCTGTAATGCTGGCTACTTCAGAAAGCCCTGATTTTTGCATGGAATTAGTTGAGTCCCAGTCCCTGGGTGGCTCAAAAGCTTCAGCATTTGACTACTAACCTCAAAAATTGGTGGTTGGAATCCACACAGAGTTGCCTCAGAAAACAGCCTGGAAATCTGTTTACAAAAGGTCACAGCCTTGAAAACTCATGGAATACTGTTCTGTGTAACACATAAGGTCACAATGAGTCAGAATTGGCTCAACAGCAATGGGTAATTTGGATCCTAAGTGGAACTTGATATCAAAACCTGCCACCCAAATGAACTCTGCCAATCAGTGAGATGACTGTTCACAGCAGTGCAACCCTGACTACTGGTGGGCTCATGGAGAGGAGCTTTGGGAGCTCACTTTGTTATCTGAGAGGCAGATGCCTCTTTGATGTTGTGTCCAAGGGCTGCATTTCAAGAAATGCCTGAACCTCTGCTTCCCTTCTGCCTACCTCATGCAAGGAATAGTGGAAGAGGACATAATCACAGGCCCCCCTCTACCGGAATCTAGCTTATTTTGAAATTGAACAAAGCATTGGGGGACTCCTTCTGGTATTTTCATTTTGTTCTGGGGATCCCAGCTTCCCTAATGAGTTGGTATGCCGGCAGCAAATACCTCCTCTAGACCTAGTTACATAGTTTCAAGGTAGGAGCAGTCCCTGCAAACCCTCCATCTCAGCCCTTGACTGATCAACTCCAGGGTTCCTCATCCACTGATTGGAGGATACACATACTGTTGGTTGAAACCACAGAACGTGGTCATATTTCAAAAAGGGTTGAGGACATTCTTTTCAGTGTCAGGAAAGCCGTTTCAAACACGTTGAGCCTTCGAGGTACTTTTGCTTGTTTCACTATGTTGGCACAGTTGCAGGGTCTAGCCTGTCCAGCTAACAAATCACAGGAGAGAGTGGCCTTCTTTGTTCATAAAGAAGTGTTTGTGGAAGGCAGTGGGGAGAGTGGGTGCACACCCTCCCACCACAGGCTCCGGCAGGCAGTTCTGTGCTTCAGTGTTCTTGGTTCCAAACCCAGCCCACTCTTGCATTCTTACCTTGTTAGTGGTAACTTGTTATCGCTAGTTACCATAAACTCTGTGACTTACGGAAACATAAGTGTCTTATCTCTCTGTTTCAGTGGATCAGGAGCCTGGGAATAGATACAGTACTGTTTGACCCCTGTTTTCCTGATGCCTGCCAATCAAGAGTTGTTCTCAGCTACAGCTGGAATTCCCTGTCATTCAACCCTTTGTACAACACAATGGTTTGCTCCTTTGAGGCCAAATAAGAGAGCATTTGCTGAAGCTTCAAATCACTCTGCCTTCTATGTCTGATCTTTAGAAGTTCTTTTATAGGGGCTCACCTAATTAGGTCAGGCCCGTGCAAACTCAAGGGGAGAGAACTTACAATGCGGATACATCAGATGATGGCAATCCTAGGGCCAACTAAGAATACCCTTCTGACCAGAGCTTCTGTCAAAAGCATCTCCTGCTATTGCATTCTATGAAAAAGCAAACATGAGCCTGGCTGCTTTCTATTGATATTCCCCATCTTGGAAAGGCAGCAGAGCTCTCAAGCTCAGCTTTCGGAGGTCTTGAACCTGAATCAGGCTGTGGTGAAACAATTTCAGCAAATTTGGAAGACAAAACTTTGTTTCCCTCTAGAATCCTTGCTCAGGCCCCAGGTCAGTGAGTCAGATAAGGAAAAGGCAGCTCTGTGGCTTAAGCATCTGGGGATGGCCTTGAAAAAGTGAGCAAACATTTAACGATGACTTGATAGTGAACATTCAATGTGCTGTGCCAAACTTCCTGATGACCATTGTTATATGAAGGGTTATGCTTCTTGGAAGTTGTTCTGAAAGCCTTTCATCATTTACTGGATAAAAAAATATAGAGATATTCCTGCTTTCCTTACTTGGCTTTCCAGTTTTTTCTTGAGACTTCACCCAGAGTGGTCCTTTGTAAAAAGTGGGTCTCAAGTTGTCCCTGTCTGTTTAAAAAAGGAAACCCTTGCAGCGTAATAGTTAAGTGCTACAGCTGATAACCAGAAGGTTGGCAGTTCAAATCAGCCAGGCTCCCCTTGGAAAAATCTATGGGGCCATTATAATCTGTCTATAGGGTCACTGTAAGTCTGAATCGGTTTGAAGGGAGTGAGTAGGTAAAAAAAATTATATTTCAGCCTTACTTGGCTGGCTAGTTTTTCCTGGCACTTCATCCAGATGAGTTCATTACAAAAGCCAGCCAAGTGCCATCATTACAAAAGGTGGCTCTTTAATTGTCCCTATCTGTTCAAAAAATCAAACCAAACCCAACGCTGTCGAGTAGGGTCCAACTCATAGTGAACTTAGAGGTTAGGGTAGAACCGGCCCATAGAGCTTCCAAGGAATGACTGGCAGATTTGAATCGATGATCTTTTGATTAGCAGATGTAGCCCTTTACCCACTTTGCCACCAGGGTTGCTGTGAGTCGGCATTGATTTGATGGCACTGGGTTGGGTTTAAAAAAGGAAACCCTGATGTCGTAGTGGTTGAATGGTATGGCTGCTAGCCAAAAGGCTGGCAGTTCAAATGTGCCAGGCACTCCTTGGAAACTCTATGGGGCAGCTCTAGTCTGTTGATAAGGTTGCTGTGAGTTGCAGTAGACTCAACGGCAATGGGTAGGTATAAAAAAGAAGACAGCTTTTTCTATTGACACCTATTTGCCACTGCAATTCCGCTTCTCCAAATTGTGAGTTGATCTCGCTGTAAAAACAGGTAGTAGGCACCTTGTGTATGTCTGGTATTGTGTTAGGTGCTGGTGAGACTCAGCTAACCAAAATGTGGTCCTTGTGTTCAAAATAATATCAGCTATGATGGAGGTATGTGCAAAGGGCTGAGAGTATGGACGTGGGTGGTCACCTTTGAGATATGTGTAAGATTTCAAGAATGTGTGAATGGTGGCAGGTATTCCAGGCCAAGAGAACAGTTCCTGCAGAACAAAGATAATGTCAAAGAACATGCTGTGTTCAAGGAATGGTTAGTAATATTCTAGGAAGTTACAGCATGGGTGTTTGAGTAGGGGTGGTTTTCTGGGAGACTGGAGGGGACAAGGAGTGCTAGACTTCAGAAAGCCTTGACTGTTAAGAACTTATTTTTTCAGGCTGCAGGCATTGCTGACCCAGTTTCATTTGGGCAGACTCATAGTCAGATTGGTATTTTTGAAAGAACACTGTAGCTTCTTTTGAGATGCCACGGAGGTGACAGTAGTTTTCACTGAAGATCATAAATAAATGCATAAATCAGAGGAGGCAGCTCCAAGGCCACTGCTAAAGAGTCCTGGTATAACCAAGGGACAAATTCATTACAAACTCCTGTTGGAGCTGTAATGAGATACACGAATAAAATGCAGTGATACCTCTGTGAGGAGAACAATGGGAAGCAAAGCTCCACTTAATAAGGTCACATGGGGAAGAAGCTTTTGACAGTGATGGTGTCTGTAAAGTAAGAAGTGGCAGAGGTTCCACTTGCGAAAACTTCTTTCTCCACGATGGCCAGGGCCTGGCCCAGCTGAATGGGTGCTACATATGCAGAGAAGTCTTCTCTGTGGACCTGGCATTTGGGCTGGGACTTGGCTGCTCATACAGCCCTCAGGAAAAACCCTCCAGGCAGAGGAAGTGACAAATACCAAGATCCTGAGATTGAAAGAAGCTTGGTGTATGTGTTGCTGGGAGAATGGGTGTTAGTGAGAAAGCCACTGAGGCTGGAGGAGAGGGAGAGAGTGGGAGGGTAGAAGGATAGGTGGTCAAAATGGCACCAGGTCATGGAAGAGCCACAGTAAGGAGCTGTGAAATTCCTTTGAGCATGATGGCAAGACACTGCAGGGTTAGAGCAGGGGGCTGATGCAACTGATATGGCTGATGTCAGGAACATCGGGAGGCAACTGCAAAAGCAGGGAGACCAGCTAGGAAGTTGCTGCAGTGATCCAGGAAAGATAGGTAATGGTGGCTAACAGAATGGAAACACACAGCCAGATGACAAAAACATGTTAAAGGTAGATTGTCTGTTGGATTGGATGTGACATGTGAAGGAAAGAGAACAACCAATGACTCCTGGGTTTTGTTTTCAGCATTTGGGTAGTGGAAACGATTGAGATGAGGAAAACTGGGAGCAGGAGTCTCTGTGGGTGGGGAATCAAGAGTTCAATGTGCACTGGTAAATGAAGACTCTGAATAGGCAGATTAGAGGAGGATATAGTTCACGGCAATCGCAATTTTGTAGTACAGACTGTGTAGGTGGATGTAAGGCCTGAATAAAATCATCCAGGATAGTGTGACCACTGGCCACATATGGCTGGTCTGAACTGAGATGTGGTGTAAGTATAAAATACACACTGGACTTCAAAGACAGTATGACAAAAACAGTGTAAAATGTCTGATTGATAATATTTGTATATTTAATTACAATTCAGAACAGTAATGCTTGGGATACATTGCACTGAAAAAATACTACTATTAAAACTAATTTCACCTGTTTCTTTTTTATTTTATCTTTTAGTCTGGCTACTAGAAAATTTAAAATTGTACGTAAGACTTGTAGTTTTGGCTCATGTGAAAATTTCTGTTTGATGGAGCTGGTCTAGGAAATTAACTGAGACAAAGAAGAGGTACAAGGACAGATCCTTGGGGTGCCACAATGTTTCAAAACCAGAGGAAGTCAAAGTTTCAGCAAGGAAGACTGAGAAGGAACAGCCAATAAGATAGGTGGAAAATTTAGGGGAGTGTGGTGTTCCCATAGGCAAGTGATAAAATTATAAAACAAACAAAGAAAGAAAGTATCAACTGTCTTTGATGCTGCTGTGAGGTCAAGTCACTTTTTGTTGTGCACTTGGCTTGGCTTCGGCAAAGTAGTTTGGATGGAGTGGCATGAAAGCATTTCGGTTTAATGTCCTGATTTGAAATCATTCAGGAGAATGAGAAGTGACTACGTAAATGCAGTAAGTACAGACATCTCTTTGGATTTTTGCTTTAAGGAAGAGCAGAGAAATGCAGTGGTAACAGGAAGTGGATTTGAAAGCAAGGAGAGACTTGATGTTCTCCTGTGTTGTTGGTTCCTTTCATTCAGATAGAGGAGACAGTTTGCATGTTCCAGGCAGATGGTGGTCATTGTCCTCATTCACTTTCTTTGTGTGTCATATCAACTTTTCCGTAGCCTAGGAGTCCGCTGTCACCCCTTTCTACCTCTGGAGATGTATAAATAGCTTGTGGCTAGAGAGAAAAGGAAGATGAAGCTGGAGCCCACCTATAAGAAAGAGCTGTGAAAGCTTAACTAGGTTAGGGAGCTGACAAAACCTGGGGTAGCTGGTGGGGTGAGGGAGGGAGAGTTCCAGAACCTACTTAACCCCACTTGATGATACTTCAGTTAGTTACATCAAGATCCCCAGCAGACCTATCATGGGAGGAGAGGCAAAGTCTCTGCTTTCCTCTTTAAGCCTTCTTCTCTATACCGAATTAAAACTCAGTACTGTTGATTCCAACGCAGAGCAACCTTACAGGACAGAGGAGAACTTCCACATGCAGTTTACAAGGAGCAGCTTTTGGTTAGCAGCCAAGCTCTTAACCACTCATCACCAGGAATCTGTTCTGCATACGGTAGTACTGATACAACTATTGCATATAGAACCCTTTCTCTGGGTCACAGTGGTTATTAACCCCCTCACCTACACCACTACCACATATACTCACATCAAGAATATTAGCTTTGGTTTTATAAAAGTTCCTATCAACTGACATGCTTCTCTAGAAGCATCTAATATTGGCTAGAAGGTTGGATTGAATGAAAAATTTACAATTGCTTGTCAGTTGATTATCTGTGCTAATACAAAAGAACACAATTTCCCATAATGTAAATGCATAGGTAGTGGTTAAGAGCAACCTTTTGGTTAGCAGTTTGAATCCAATAGGCACTCCTTGTAAACTCCGTGGAGAAGTTCTACTCTGTCCTGTATGGTCACCATGAATCAGAATTGATTTGATGGCAATGGATTCAGTTTTTTTGTTGTCGTCGTTCGATTGTTTCTTATTTTTGAGTATTTAAAACATTGCTGAGATAAGCAGCATTTTTGTCTGTATTACAATATTAAAGTAAATGTTTAAAATGAAAAAAGGAATGAATTACAAATTTTGTTGTAATTATATACAGTATCTTTCAGAGGATATTAATGATGAAAGAACTTACGTTTTAGTCATCATTTCTCATTATTTTAATTTTATTTTTGTTGAAAATATACATAGCACAACATACACCAATACAATTCCTACACATACAGTCCAGTGACAATGATTATTACATTCTTCAAGTTGTACAACCCTTTTTACCAACCTTTTCTGAATTGTACTTTCTCTGTTAGTATGAACTTACTGCCAGCTAAGTTTGCTGTCCAGTCTTTCAAGTTGCTGATGTCAGTTTGAGCCCATACAGGTGGTCCTTTTAAACAGTACAATGCTCATGGCAGACATTCTTTATTAGTTAACCTGAATTGTTGATTGGTTTATCAAAGGTATCAGGGGACATTTTTGGTTTCAACTTTAATCACTCATGTGTTAGTATTTCTATAGGGTAAATTTCTAGGAGTGATGCTACTGGATCAAAAGCCAAGCTAAGTGCCGTCGAATCAGAGCCAAAGGGTATGTGCATTTTTAATTTTGATGCATATTGTCAAACTGTTCTTCAGAGAGTTAGAGCAAATTACCTTCCACGGTGAACAAGGTGCTGTTTTTCCCCACTTTCATCAGCAGTGGTATATCATCACATTTACAATTTTTCTTGTAAGTGTGATAAAGGAAAATGTTAGCTTGTTGTTTTGATTTACGTTTCTTTAATTATGAGTGGAACGGAGCTTCTATTTGTTTATTAGCTGGTTGTATTTCATTTTAGGAAAATTGCCAAGAGTTTAACTGCTAAGCACATTGAATCCACCAGGTGCGCCTACAAAACCCCATGGGAAAATTCTACTATGTCCTATATGGTCTTTATGAGTCAGAATCAACTTGACAGCAACAGGTTGGATTTTGCTTTTGACAAATTAGAAAAATGACCACTAACACGGCATATATCTTGCAAGTATTATTTCCTTGTTTGGCATTCTTGTGTCTTTGCTTTCTTTTGATCAAAAGGTTTAAATTTTTGTGTAGTTAAAAATCTGAATCATTTCCTTTATGGTTTTGAATGTTAATCAAGACAATTTGTCTCCTTGAGCCTCCAAAACTTACAGGCCCCAATATAGAAAAATAGATGAGCTTATTTACAATAGTCTCAAAAAATACCATGAGTTGGATCCGACTAGACGGCACTTGGATGGCTGCCTTTATTGAAATAGTATTAGTATAGAATACAATTCATGCATTTGAAGTACACAATTCAGCGATGAAGAAAATGTACCATGGACTGCCAGAAGAGTGAACAAATCCGTCTTGGAAAAATTACAGCCATGATGCTCCTTAGCAGGAGGATGGTGAGCCTTCATCTCTTATACTTTGGGCCTGTTACCTGGAGAGATCACTCCCTGGATAAATAAATCATGCTTTGAAGACAGTCAGAAAAAAGAGGAAGACCCTCAAAAAGATAGGTTGACATGGTAAAGGGCCTGGCAGTGTTTCATTCTGTTTTACATAAGGTCGCCAGGAGTCACTGCCAACTCCATAGCTCCGAACAAGTATGTTTATAGAGTAGTGCAACCGTTGGCTTTTCAGGTTGTGGCTAGTGGGTATGAACTGCCGACTCTGAAATAGTAACTGATCTCTTACCCACTCCCCTACTAGGTCTCCAATTCTTCCCTTCAAGCCCTAAGCAATCACTGATCTACATTCAATATCTATGTACTTGTTTGTTTTGGACCTTTGTTATAAATAGAATCATTGTATTTTTTAACAACAAAAAAGGATAATAATTTTGGACAGCAATTTCCTTTGTATATCTTTACTTGAATCATTTAAGAATCAACCAGAATCGAGGCCAATTGGCACAACTAGCGTTTTGCTAAGAGGGCTCTCTGCACCTCACATTGGTGAGTGGCACCTGGGGTCTTAAAAGCTGCCAAGCTGTCATCCGAGGACACAACAAATGGTCCCAACTCAGCAGGAATGGATGCTCACCGAGAACCAAAATGACATGGGGTAAAGACAACCTAGAAGATAGAGAGACCCACATCAGTGGGTGCCTACATCGACTTGGGACGAGAAGAACCGGATGGTGCCCGGCCACCACCAGTGATAGCCATGATGGAGCTCACAGAGAGGATTCTCACTGGCAACACAAGAATTAAAAGGGGTGCATACTGAGATCTCCACTAAAAGACCTCGATTGATGGTCCAGCGGTTTCGGGGTTCTCCTGAGAGCATGGCCCCCGGCCCTGATGCTGCCCTTACCCGTAAATTATAATGAAGGTCCACTCTTTGGACAGGAATGGATTGAACTTGGCAATGCAGAGTGACCATATATAGGATGCACTTTACGGTTCTGTACATCTATAGGATATCATCCTGGTGACCTCTGGCTGGAGGAAGGAGAATGGGTGGAGAGGAGGGGAAAGGAGACTGTTGGGAGGATGAGACATGTATGGAGCAGAGAGGAATAGTTGTGCAGTCACCGGACAGGGAGAGCAGTGGAAGCTGCATATAGGGGGGCATGTAAATTTATACAGGAATATACATTTTCACTCAGTCGTATTAAATAAAAAAAAAAAAAAAAAGAATCAAACCGGGAGAGAATGAAATGACTGTGTTATACCCTGGTCATCAACTGATGGCCCTTTGCTTTTTCACTTTGTATTTTATTTTAGTGATTCTACTATGGCTCAACCACTGATGGCCCTTTACTTTTTCACTTTGTATTTTATTTTAGTGATTCTACTATGGCTGAACCACTGAGTGACGTTTCTGACAACATGGAAGCTCTGGAGGCCAGTGATGAGAGTAAGTGACCCCATAAAACCTTAATAACTAGAAATAGATTTGTTTCCTATGCTTATCCCTTATGAGAAAAGAGTCATCAGAAATAAAAGTTCATCTCAAATTTCTAATAACATTAGCTTCAGTTCTCCACATTTAGTTTTCAGTCTTCTAACCTTTTCCATCTCCAATTCTGATAATGGAAAGATTCATGTGAATCCTTACAGTATGCTTTGGGAAGGATAACTAGGATCAACTTACTAAGACAGTATCAGAAAAAATCTGCTTAATGAGAAAAAGCCATCAGAACATCTGAGAGATCGAACTGAAGTTATCCTGTAGGTAGAAATCTGGATCTAATCAACAGATACATTTGTAATTTGAGGTGTAAAGGGGTAATAGACACAAAAGACGATACCATAGACTTCTGTGAAATAGGATTCAATTTAGAAGAATTCTCATTAAAAGACTTATTCAGAGGTGTATCTATTGCCTACATTGTGATCCTGTGTATGAGTGATAGGTGTCCATGAGTGGAATAGTAGAAAAGCAGACAGAAGTCACTAAACAATGGTAAGTTTTACTGACAAGCACACAAAAAGAGCAATCACAGGTATAAAATGAGACAGTGAGTTTAAAGACAGAACTGAACCTATCAGTTCACTGGGGTGTTGTTTAATTTGGAGCTGAACTTTCTTCAGCTTTATGGTACAGAGGATTTGTTTTGGAAGGACAGGGAGATGGGGAACCTCCTTTTGGCTTCCCAGAGGCTTGATTTCACTGATGATGAGAGGTGGAGGATGATGGATCCTGGTGCATGGATCCTTGAGGGCAGGGCTTGGGTGTTCTCTATTTTTGTATCACCATTGTTTAATATCAGCACTATGTGAGAGTGTTTAAGCCCTCAACAGTATTTAACAAGCAAATGAATTAATAAATGAGTGAAAGATTGCTTCACCAAGGCTAACCCAACTACCAAACCCATTGACCCATGTTTCTGGACATGCGCTAGACAGATGCCTACAAAAGAACGTGGCAAGGCAGAGTATCTTGATGAAGTATGCAGATAAGAAAATGCCTTCTTTCTGTACTTACAACTTTTTCTAGAGAGTCAAAGTCTGCAGGACACCTGGCATTGCAGTCTTTGTCCCTGTCATGAAGGTCCTGTCTCCTCTCCTGTCTCCCCTTCCACCGTCAGACACTGCCTCACTTCCATTTCTAACTTCCAGCAAAGAAGAAATCCAAATTTAAAGCCTTCAAAAGCTTTTTTGGAAAGAAGAAAAAGGAGCCCAAAGATGCCCAGGGAAGGAGGAGGCTCAAACCAAGCTTGTCCAGTGGCATCATCTCTTCTCTGAATCCAGCTCCAGCAGACCAGCTACCAGAGATTAGGTAAGCTCAGGCTGGATGTAGGAGGACAGAGACAGGACAAAGGACAAGCAGCTTGATTTAGGCCCTCTTTTGGAACCTAAATCACCAATGGGCTTCGGTTCCGGGAATTATTGTCCTCCCTGCCTGTGGGGAACCAAGTTTGCAGCAATTACCAATTCAGGCCTGTGCAGGGGGGCCCTTGCTCTCTGTTCTTATGCAGGCTTGTTGTCTGGGCTGCACAGATCATTAGATTGGGGCATGGTAAATGCATACACCCCATTGTTTAGCAGTACTGGGTGAGAGGGTGCAGATAGATCAGGGAAACCCCTGTCACAGCTAAAAAAAGCTGAGATGTGATGTCTGCTACTACTATGGAGCAGGTAGCCTCTGCTTCATAGAGAAAGCATGATTTCTTTTCATTTTATTGGTATCATCCTTTGATATACAGAAGTTTTTAATTTTGATGAAGTCCAATTTATCTATTTGGCTTTTGTTGCTTGGGCTTTGGATGTGATGTCTAAGAATCCACTACAGAAATAAATAAGATCACAAAGACATATCTCTGTGTTTTCTTCTTAATGTTTTATACTTTTGGCAGTTATATTTAGATATTTTATCCATTTTGAGTTAGTTTCTCTATGTGGCTTGAGAAAAGGATCTAACTGCATCCTTTTGCTGGTGGAAATCTAGCTGTCTTAGCTCCATTTGTTGGCAAGACTATTCTTTCCCTCAGCAAATGGCCTTGGTATCCCTTTTTGAAACTCCCACCATAGATTTATGAGTTTATTTTTGTATTCTCAATTCTATGCCATTGATCTGTATTTCTATCCTTGTGCTATTACCACATTGTCTTGATTAACCATTGATTTCTAGAATGCTTTAAAATCAGAATGTATGAGTGTTCCAACTTTCGTCTTCTTTTCAAGATTCTTTTGTCTGTTCTTTGTCCTTTGTGTCTTCCTGTGAATTCTGTGATCAACTTGTCTATTTCTACAAAAAAATGAAGCTGGAATTCCAATAGGGATTGTGTTGACTTTGCAGCTCTATTTATGGAGTATTTCCATCTTTACAATCTTAAGTTTTCCAATACTTGAACATGGAATGTTTTCCCATTTATTTAGGTCCTCAGAAATATTTTGTAGTTTGCAGAGTATAAGTTTCATGCATTTTGTTAAATTTATTCCTGAATTTTTTATTCTGTTGTAAATGTAATTGTTTCTTTAATTTACATTTTGGATTGTTTGTTGGTGGTGCACAGAAATACAAAATATTGATTTTGTGTCCTGAAACTTGGCTAAGTTCATTCATTAGCTCTCTGTGTGTGCTGACTATGTGTATTCTTTAGGGTTTTCCACATGTAAGATCATGGCATCTGTAAATGGAGATGGTTTTACTTCTTCCTTCGCAATCTGTAAGCCTTTTGTTTCTCTTTCCAGTCTAGTTTCCCTGGCTAGAACCTCCAGCACAGTGTTGATTGGAAGTGATGAGAATGGACATCCTTGCCTTGTTTCTGATCTTAGAGGAAAAGCATGTAGTCTGTCACCACTAAATATGATGTTAGCTGTGAGTTTGTCAAAAATGTCTTCTATCAGGTTGAGAAATTCCCTTCTAGCCTTATTTTGTTGGGTATATTTATCATGAAATAGTGTTGGGTTTTTATCAAATTCTTTCCTTCACCTAACGAAATGATCACGTCTTTTTTGTTGTTTGTTCTAGTAACATGGCATCATTAATAGATTTTTGTGTGTTAGATTAATGTTGCATTCATGTGTTAAATCCTACTTGATCATAGTGTGTAATTATTTTTATATATTTCTGAATATGGTTTACTAGTATTTCATTGAGGGTGTTTGCATCTATATTCATAAAGGATGTTGGTTTCTCATTTTTTTTTCCTTGTGATATCTTCATCTCGCTAAACATTTTAAAACATGTTCTTGTATAGTCAAAGAAGTCTCTCGTGTGTGTAGTCATTCTTTTATTTCTAACTTTTTCCTGATTTGTCATAACACATATTGTCATCAGCATGGCTCAACTCCAATTCAGAATGTATTTCCATCTGGTTTTAGCAAACTGGGAGGGCTAAATTTGAAAACAGGATACACGTATCATATCACATAGTCTTGGGTGAAAGTGGAGAAGACCTGGTAGATGAAAGTCTCCAGTATCTGGGCAGATCTCTGACACTTCAGGTCAAACCAAAACAAAAACGCCACAGAGAAATCAGGATGTTCAAGATCTTTTATAACTTTCACCATGGAAAACCTGGTGGCGTAGTGGTTAAATGCCATGTCTGCTAACCAAAAGGTGGGCAGTTCCAATTTGCCAGGGGCTCCTTGGAAACTCTATGGTACAGTTCTACTCTGACCTATGCAGTTGCTATGAGTCATAATTGACTTGATGGTAGTGGCTTTGATGGGTCCCTAGTGTCACTTATCAAAGATAATCATCACTAACAATTTGGTGCATAGTCTTATTTCTATGGACCCAATCATTTGTGTATGTAATATATGCATTTATGTTAAATGAGACTGTACTATTATTATTATTTTTCACTTCAACCTCACAGCCATTCTTCCATGTCAGCAAATGTGCATCCCTGCCCTCCTTCTGAGGAATCCACATCAGTCCATGATACTGATATTTTTGTATCTTTGATTACTATGTCCCCGAGTTGGTTTTATAAGATGTTTCCTTCCTGTCCAGGCCCGAGAGCAATATGAGGATTAAAACCATATCCCGTGAGAGCATCTTTATTTTGGATCCTGAACGTGAAAGATCAGCAAGCAAAATGACCTTTTCTCCTGGTACAGAGACGCAGAGAGGCCAAACTCTTGAGGTAATAGCAGAATTAGGCACCACTACCTAATTGGACTATACTCCTCATCCATTTTCTATTCCTACCCACCCCTCAAAGGAGGAGGGAAGAACATGGTCCTACTTCTCAGCTAATCCTACCTTTCAGAGCTGTTTAAGCACTGAATGAGAAAATGTGTACATTTATAATCTGCTTACCTAGTGCTTGGCCCACAAAAAGTTCTCCGTAGGTGCTGGCCACTGTTACCACTACTCACTTCTCATACCACACAATATCCAAGAAAGCTTTAACTCTTTTGGCAGATGTGCTTCACTATTAAGGTGCAGGTGTCCTAATCTCCAAGTTGTTTTCAGTCTTCTATAAAGTTCTCATGTTTCCAGAACTCTGCCTAGAAAGGGGCTTATTGATGTGTCCGGAACTATGTTTGGAGCTTTGCCCCGATATGTGCCCAGAAGTGGAATCTGGATTGTGAGCTCCAAAAACACTGAGGTAATAGTGGAGTTGTTCAGAACACAGGCAGCTGAATCAGACAGACCTGTTCTTGAATTCTTGCTCTGGTACTTATTGGCTATGTGCCCTTGGGCTGGTAGTTTAACCTCTCTGAAGCTTCCTTTCTGCCTCAAAAGGTTGCCTGTGAGGATTGAATGAGATGTAAAGCACTACTAAAACCTTTATCTATAAAGGATGACAGAGGAAAAACCTAAGTGAGGGGCTCTGTGAGACCTCAACTTTGGGATTGGGAAGGAAAGGAAGTAACATTTGAGGGGTTCTACCTACAACATAGGAAAGTCTGGTGGCATAGTAATTAAGTGCTGTATCTGCTAACCAAGAGGTTGGCAGTTCGAAACTGCCGCCAGGCGCTCCTTGGAAACTCTAGGGGCAGTTCTACTCTGTCCTATAGGGTCGCTATGAGTTGGTTGACTTGATGGCACTGGGTCTGGATACCTACAACATGGAAACCTCATTGTTGCAGCAATTAAGTGCTGCAGATGCTAACCAAAAGGTCAGCAGTTGAAATCCACCAGGTACTCCTTGGAAACTCTATGGGGCAATTCTACTCTGTCCTATGGGGTCACTATGAGTCTGAAGTGACTCGACAGCAGTAGGTTTTTTTTTTTTTAGTTTTACCTACTACGCAAGAAATCCTGGCAGCGTAGTGGTTCAATGCTATGGCTACTAAGCAAAGGTTCAGTAGAATCCTTGGAAACTCTATGAGGTAGTTCTACCCTGTCCCATAGGGTCACTATAAGTCAGAATCCACTTGATGGCAGTAGCACTGCGTTTCTTTCTTCTTCTTCTTCTTCTTCTTCTGTTTTTTTACCTACAGTTTACCTGGTACTTTGCTCAATATTTTATGTATTCTAGACTTGAACCCTAATAACCACCAAAGTAGGTGTAATTGTCTCCATTCTTTAGGTGTTAAAAGAGAATTAGAGTGATTAAAGAAATTGCTCAAGCTCACCCAGGTAGTAAGTGATACAGCTGGAAATCAGATCCAGGTCTGCTGACCTCATGACCCATGATTTTTCTGTTACCCAAGTCTCTAAGATGCTCAGCTTCTTAGTACCTGCCTTGGTAAGGATGATGATATACCTTTAGTAGCCATAAAATGAAACATCTACATAGGACAGTCTCTTATCTGCAGCTAATCTCAAACGTGTGGTTGGTATCCATTGCTCAGTCAGGTTCTTCTGGAGCTCTGATCCACAAATTCAGTTAACAACAGCTGCCTTTCTCCTGGAGCCCTGGTGGCCTAGAGGGTAAGAACTCAGCTGGTGACCAAGAGGTTGACAGTTTGAATCCACCAGCTGCTCCTTGGAAACCCTGTGCAGCAGATCTACTCTATCCTACAGCATTGCTATGAGTCAGAATCGACTCAACAGCAAAGAGTTTGGTTTAGTTTGCTTTTATGCCTAGGGACAGTTGATCTTGCCTCTTCCAAAGAGCTTCATTGAGACCCGGCAGTAATATGGGAATATTGTAGACCTTGGTCAAGAGTACCCTAGGGGAAGATACTTCACAAGCCCTTATTGTGGCCCCTTTTTTTTTTTTTGCCTGTAGAATCTGAAGGCCACCTGTTCTGAGCAGAAACAGCACCTATGACCAAAGCAAGCATGCTTACTCTATGGCAGCAAGGATTCGGTTTGGTTCATTGCTGTAAGCCCAGTGCCTGGAATGGATTGTGGCACATAATAAATGCTTAGCTAGTATTTGTTAAAGGTAAAATCGGTGAGCTTGATCCACATCAGACAGACCATGGCAGGAACCAATGCATCAAACTCAACTGTACCACAAGCTTCAAAGTGGAATCAACTAAATTAGTCTGATGAACCCCAAGAAAAACCCAAATGATCATTTTGTATCCCTTTACAAAAACTGGTAAAGTGGTTCTAACTAGGACTAGTTCTTCCAGAAAATGCAACTTGAGAGGATTAAAGTAAGTAAGCAACTTAGTGAAGATCCAATCCAGACAATGCCTGGAATAATAGGAGCAAGGATTGCAGCTTGCCTGTGGAGCTCAGACCATCACTCAACCCCCCCCCCCCCCCCCGCCAGGAGAATCAGATTCTGTAAACCAGGGACAGTATCAAAACAAGGACTGGAATCAAACAAGATCTGTAGTTGGCATCAGTAGGGAGATAATACCAGGAATCTGGATTTGAAGGAACACATCTTTTGAAGTTTCTGTCTTGGAGACTGGCAAAAGTGTGTAGCAACCCAGAGGGTAACCCAAGGCTGTTGGTTAAGTCTGAGTTAGGCTCTAGAAGTAAAGATATAGAGAGTAGGAGACTCTTTCCTGAGTGGGTACCACTTTGGGGTGGAAGGGGCAGGATTCTGAGCCCTCAGCCATTAAGAAAGAGAACATCAGTGACTTCTAGAAATTACACTGGTTTTAACCTTTTCCTCACTTCTTCTGGTGACAGATACCATCACTTTGCTCTTGCCAAACCAGCATCAGTCCACCTCTTATCCAACCTGACACAACCACTAAGAATGTTGATGAAATCTCTGTAAATGGTGGATCACCAACAAGCTCAGGAAACAAGGCTTCATCCCACAAAGCTTTGACAGAGAAAAAGGTAAGAGGTAGCCCCATCTGCAGAAGCAGGCGAGGGGCCACATGTCAGAGGTGTAATTTCTTCTTCCACTTTTTCCTCCTGCTCTAGGTCCACAGTAGAGGGCCACTTGAGAAAGGAGCTGCCAGTCTTGGCTTTTGATAGGCCCAGTAATTTACATTTTCCATTCAATTCTATAAACCAAATAATCAGCATTTTTATTTATAAGTAAATGAAAGACAGTATTTCAGGAAAAAAATGATAGTTTGGAGATGCCTTCTATTATTTCAGAACTTTGGTGGCACAGTGGTTAAGAGCTTGGCTGCTAAGCAAATGGTCAGCAGTTCGAAACCACCAGTTGCTCCTTTGAAACCCTGTGGGGTGGTTCTACTCTGTCCTATGGGGTCCCTGTGAGTAGGAATTGACTCCACAGAAACGGGTTTGGATGTTTTTGTTTATTTCTGGTAGTTTAGGAAGAAACTAAAATGGAGATTTATATAGAAGTAAAGGCTTTACTGTTACAAATCCCAAAATCTCAAAGAACAGAGTATAGAATAATATTTAGTAGCCAAACGTACATATGAAAAAACATTTGCACATGAGCAGACATATATATGCATTTCATATTTCTAAGTTTATCAACTAAATAATATCTATCAACAATTGCCAAACTAGTAAATTATATCCCCATGTTAACACTTGCATTCTCAAACTATGTGTGTTTTATTTGATTGTTGTTAAACATGTGAAGGGCTTTGGGAGAGAAGCAAAGTTAAAATAATTAAGCTTGGGAGCTAAAAAGTAAACAAAAAAGAAGATATTTTATTGTGAAGATAATTGGCCAACAGAACAAATCTTTTTGGTGCTAACAAATCCTGTGTAGTGAAGCAGCCTTTATCGATATATGTCAAGAAAGAAACAATTAGATAATGACCAAAGCTAAAGCCCAGGCTGATTGCAGGTAGATGGATTTTCACTAATTTATGGGTTGGACCTATGACTGTAGGTATTTCTGCAGAATGACACTCATCAGAACTAAAGATGAGTCTGACTTAGTGGAAAGACTCAACTAACATTTGTCTACTTGTAGAAAAATACGTATGATGTAAAATCGACTATTTTCACTTCTTTAAATTGTACAGCTCATTGGCGTTAAGCACATTCCCAGTGCTGTGTCATTATCACAATTGTCTAGCTCCAGAACTTTTTCATTCCCTCCCACCTGAAATGGAAACCCAGGATCTACCAAGTAGTTACTCCACCTTTCCTTTTCTTGAAAGCCCCTGGAAAAGACTCATCTGCTTTCTGTCTAAATAGATTTGGTCTTCTGGACATTTTATGGAAAGCCTGGTGGTGCAGTGGTTAAGTGCTACAGCTGCTAACCAAAAGGTCGGCAGTTCAAATCCACCAGGTGCTCCTTGGAAACTTAATGGATCACTAATAGTCAGAAGTAACTCAATAGTACTGGGTTTGGTTTGGGTTTGGTCATTCCATATAAGTGGAATCATGTAATGTGTGGCATTTCATATCTGGCTTCTTTTCACTGAGTATATTTTCAGGATTCACTGATGTAGCATGTATTTGCACTTTATTCCTTTGTATGGCTGAGTAATATTCCACTGTCTTGCTACACTATATTTTGTTTATCCATTCGTTTGTTGATGGTCACTTGGGTTTTCTTCCTTTTTTTGGTGCTCGTAAATAATGCTGCTATGAATATATATGTACAACTATTTTTGTAAACACCTGTTTTCAGTTCCTTTGGGTATATACCTAGGAATGAGATTGCTAGATCATGTGATAACTTTGTGTTTAAATTTTCAAGGAAATGTCACACTGCTTTCTAGAGCAGCTGCACCATTTTATATTCTCGTCAGCAATGCATGAGGGTTCTAGCTTCCCCACATACTCAACAACACTTCTTTCCACTTTTATTTTAAAATTATTATTATTGTTGTTATGGTCATCCTATGGAGTATAAAGTAGTGTATCACTGTGGATTTGATTTGCATATCCCTAAAGACTAACAATGTCGAGCGTTGTTTCATGAACTTGTTGGCCATCTGTGTATCTTCTTTGAAGAAATGTCTTCTCAAAGCCTTTGCTCCTTTTAAAATATTTATTTTTTAAGCCACATTGAGACACCATCACAATTTGCTTTCCACTACTGATTTTTCAGATTCCATATTTCAATAATATTGATATGGGCTTTCATAACTTTAAAGTTATAAAACATGTAACAACCCTTTTTGAAGTAAATTACTGAAGAAACCATCCTTTTGTTCATGAATAGAGACAATTGTGGTGCCAGGTTTTGTGCACACCAGGGGGAAGCAAAATCATTTTTAACTCTGCGTTTTGTAGCTTATAGATTTCAGGGCAGTGGGTGACAGTTGGGTATGAATGAATTAAAAAGAATTATGAGAATTCTGACAAAGGTGTGTTTGGAAGGACATTAAGTGTGGAGCTAGGAATCCTAGAACCTGGTCTTGGGCTTCTTTTTGTGTGATCTAAGTAAATCATTTGATGTCTCTGGTCCTTAGTTTTCTCAGCTATAAAATGAAATTCTTGGATTAGATGAGAAAAGTGATAATAATATTTTCTAGTATTCAGTATATGTCAGCAATATTCTAAGCACTTTATACAGATTGACTCATTTTATCCTTACAGTCATGTGCCAGCATAAGTACTACCGTTATCCCATATTATGGCTGAAAAACTGAGGCACAAGACATTGCTGATAACCCTGTTAGTGACAGAGCCAGAATTTCTTTTCTTCTTCTTTTTTTTATTGTGATTAAGTGAACGTATACAGTCCAAATCAATTTTACATGCCTTCTGGTCTGTAGCTCCATCTGCTCTCTTCACCCAGTGACGGCAACATTCTCTTTTTCACTCCATACTTACAGTATTGTCTTAATGAGCACCTGTCCCCTCCTTTCCACACTCTTCTTTCCCATCTAGAAAGAAACCAGTAGGACAGCCTGCTGTAAACGTATAAAACCATAAAGTACACACACCATATGCTCACACTGTGTCCCTGAGTCGAGTCTATTCTTGTCTGAAAAGTTGACCTCAGTACTGGTTTCTGGTCACGGCCAGCAGCATGTCTAGAGGCCATGCTCCCAGAGGATCCTGCAGGCTGTTGGACCATCAAATTTGGTCTTTTAGTAGTTCTTGACCTGGATCCTTCTTTTTGTCGTGTTGTCTCAGGGACTGTACACAGTGTTCCTCATCACAGCTATCTTTAATGGTGGCGAGGTACCGTCTAGTTCTTCTGGTCACGTGTTGATACAGTCGCCCATTCACATGGGTCCTTCTGTCTCCTGGGCTCTTTTATCCTCATATCTTTGTTCTTGGTCATCATCTGTTCCAGGATGAGTTGAGACCATTTGTTGTATCTCAGACGGCACCTTGCCAGATTTTAAGGCCCTAGAAGCCACTCACCAATATGGAGTGCAAGAAGAATCTCTTAGCAATAGGCTAGTTATGAGAATAGGCCTTGGTGTCCTCTGAACGCATGGTCCTCAGGCCCCCATCCCTGCTACTCTGTCCTTGAAATATTGGGTAGACATTAGAGGAGCTTTCAGTTTATAGTGAATTCCAGCTAAGTTGATCTGCTTTCTGCTGTGTACTGTCACTGTTTTCACCTGACCAAATTTCTATGAGCTATCTAATCTATGACCAACCCTGTCCCTCCCTCCCCACCCTTGTAGCCATCAAAGAGTCTTCTATTCTGTACATAAGTCTATTTTTAAGTCCTTATAGCAGAGGTCTCATATAATGTTTGTCCTTTTGCCACTGACTGATTACACTCAGCACAATGTCTTCCAGTTGGAACCAGGTTATGAGATACTTCCGAAAATCATCGTTCTTTATCATTGCATAGTGTTCCACTGAGTATATGTACCATAGCTTATTTATCCATTCATCTGTTGATGGGTGTCTTAGTCACCTGGTACTGCTCAACAGAAAATACCATGAGTGGAAGGCATTATGAAGAGAAACTTTATTTGTCACAGTCCGGTAAGCCACAAATACATTTATGACTTATAAGTCCATTCAGCAAGAAAATTTATCACAGTCTGGTAGGCTCAGTACAAATCCAGTGACAGCATCTAGGCACAGGAATCTTGGGTCCAAAGGACATGCTCTGCTCTCTATGCTGCCTTCCTGGTGGTGTGAGGTTCTCATCTTTCTCTGCTCACTTCTCTCCCTTATATCCCACAAGCTTGTAGCTTGAATCCAGCCTCAATGACACAACGGCAGCCCATTATCCACCATCAATATCATGGAGGCAGGATTCATAACGCATGAGGGGAAGGGCGCCATATTGGGACTCCTAGCCAAGTCAAATCAACACATACATTTTGGGGTGGACACAATTCAATCCATGACATCAGACATCTAGGTTGATTCCATCATTTTACTGTTGTGGATGGTGCTTCAATAAAATTCATGTGCATGTAACTGTGCATGTGACTGCTTTATTTCTGTAGAATATTTTCCTAGCAGTGGGATTACTGGATCAAATGGTATTTCTGTTTCCAGCTTTTTAAGAAAAAAGCGCCAAATATCTTTCCAAAGAGGTACCATTTTGAAATCCCACCAGCAGTGTAGGAGAATTCCGATCTCTCCACTCTAGCATTCGTTGTTTTTGTTTTTTGGATTACAGACAATCTTGATGGATTGAGATGGTATCTCCTAGTAGATTTGATTTACAACTTTTGGGTCCTTGTGGAATATCAGCTGCTCATAAGAGGATGGTGATGTTTTGGGGACATCAGTTGTGTTCCATTGATCTATATGTCTCTTTTTGTACCAATTGTAGGCTGTTTTGACTACCATGGCAGTGCAGTGGGTTCTAAGGTTGAGTAGTGTGAGGCCTCCCACCACGTTTCTCTTCTTCAGTAGAGCCTTACTTACCTGGGGTTTCTTCTCTGTCCAAACAAAGTTGGTGATTTGTTTCTTCATCTCATTAAAAAATGACATCTGAATTTGTATTGGGACTACACTGTATACGTTGATAGCTTTGGGTAATATAGACATTTTCACTATGTTAAGCCTTCCTATCCATGAGCAAGTTAGGTTTCCTGACTTATGTAAGTCTCTTTTGGATACTTGCAGTAAGTTGTTATAATTTTATCTGTATTGGTCTCTTATTTCTCTGGTTATATTTATTCCTAGGTATTCTATCTTCTTGTGGGCTATAGTAAATTGTATTGATTTGATTATTTCCTCTTTGATGGTCTCTTTGTTGGTGTAAAGGAATCATACTGATTTACTTATGTACATCTTATATCCTGATACTTTGCTGAACTCTTCTATTAGTTCCAGTAGTTTATTTATAAATTTTTTTGGTTTCTCTGTGTATACAATCATATCATCTGCAAATAAGGATATTTTTACTTCTTCTTTGCCAACATAGATGCCCTTTATTTCACTGTCTTTTCTGATTGCTCTGGCTAGAACCTCTAGTACAATGTTGAATAGAAGTGGTCACAGTGGGCATCCTTGTCTAGTTATCATTCTCAGAGGAATTCTTTCAGTCTCTCTCCATTCAGGATGATGTAGGCAGTTGGCTTTGTGTAGATGCCCCTTACTGCATTGAGAAATTTGCCTCTGTTCCTATTTTGCTGAGAATTTTTAGCATGAATAGGTGCTGGACTTTGTCAGTTGCCTTTTCTGCATCAGTTGACAACATCAGGTGATCCTTATACTTTGTGTTATTTATGTGGTTGATTACATTAATTGTTTTCCTGATGTTGAGCCAGCCCTGCATCCCTGCTATGAATCCAACTTGGTTCTGGTGAATTATTTTTTTGATATGTTGCTGAATTCTGTTGGCTAGGATTTTGCTGAAGATTTTTGCACGTATGTTCATAAGTGATAAGTGCACTGCCATCAAGTCGGGTTTGACTCATGAGAGGTATTGGTCTGTAATTTTCTTTTTTTTTTGTGGTATTTTTGTCAGGCTTTGGTACCAGGTTTATGCTGGCTTCATAGAATGAATTAGGGATTATTCCGTCCTTTTCTGTGCTGTGAAATAAACACAGTACTATTGGAATTAACTCCTCTCTAAAAGTTTGGTAGAATTCTCTGTTGAAGCTATCTAGGATAGGACATTTTTTACTTGGTTGGTTATTTCTTTTTCAATCTCTTCTTTTGTGATGGGTTTATTAAGTTGTTCTACTTCTCCTTGTGGTAATTTTGGTGGGTGATGTGAACCTAGAAATTTGTCCATTTCCTCTAAGTTTTCAAATCTGCTACATTTTTTTGTGGTATTCTGTTATGATACTTTCATTTTTGCTTAGATCTGCTGTGACATTTCCCGTCTCATTTTTTATTTGGGTTGTTTCCTCTCCTGTTTTTCTTTTGTAAATTTAGCTCACAGTTTATCAATTTTGTCGATTTGTTCAAAAAAACGGCTTTTGATTTTGTTAATCCTTTCAATTGTTTTTCTATTCTCTAATTCATTTTGTTCTGCTCTAATCTTTATTATCTGTTTCCTTCTGGTGCCTGAGGGGCTCTTTTGTTGTTCTCTTTCTGCTCGTTCAGGTTGTGGGGTTAATTCTTTGGTTTGGGCCCTTCCTTCATTCTGGTTGTGTGCATTTATAGAGATAAACTGACCTCTGAGCACTGCTTTTGCTGTATTCCTTAGATTTTAGTAGGATGTGTTTTCATTCTCATTTGATTCCATAAATTTATTTTATTTTGTCCTTGATTTCTTCTATAACTCATGAATTTTAAGCATGGTGTTGTTTAGTTTTCATGACTTTGAATTTCTACCCATGTTTTTCCTGCTATTGATTTCAACATGTATGGCTTAATGGTCCAAGAAGATGCTTTGCAACAATTGAATGGCTTGGATTTTGTTGATACTTGCTTTATGGCCTAGTATGTGGTTTATTCTGAAGAATGTTCTATGCACATTGAAAAAGGTGTACTTATCTGTTGTTAGGTAAAGCTTTTGCATATGTCAATGATGTCTAGTTGATTGATTGCAGCAATAAGATTTCTTTTGTATCTTTACTTAGCTTTTCTCTGGCTGACTTGCGCATTACTGAAAGTGGATTGCTGAAGTCTCCTAGTAATATTGTGGACTTATCTATGTCATTTTTCCATGTTGTCCATGTTTGTTTGATGTATTTAGATGCTCTGGTATTGGGTGCATAAATATTTAATATTGTTATATCTTGTTTATGTATTGAATCTTTCAGCAATAAATAGTGAGCATCCTTGTCCATGATGGTGGATTTTACATTAAAATCTATTTTATCTGAGATTAGTATTGTCATTCTTGCTCTTCTTTGCATATTGTTAGCTTGGTACATATTTTCCATCTTTTGATTTTCAGTTTGTTCGTATCTTTGAGTCCAATGTGTATTTCTTGTAGGCAACATATAGACAGATTGTGTTTTTTGATCCAAGCTGCTACTCTCTGCCTCTTTATTGGAACATTCAATCTGTTTATGCTGAGTGTAATTATTGATAGATATGTATTTAGTGCTGTCATTTTTGTGCCTTTATTTTTGCGTTGTTGACATTTTCTTTTCTCCTCTTACTGTTATATTCTGTGTTATTTATCTTTATGGGTTTGCTTTTCATCATTTTTAGTGTTGATTTTGTGTTTATTGAGACTTTTGTATTGTTTCTTCCTTTGATACTTAGCATTGCTAGTTTGTTTTGGGGTGACCCCTTTGACCCTCTCCCCTAGTCTTTAACTTCTGTGTATCTCCTTAATTTCCTCTCCATCTGAAAGGATGATAACTACTGTAATAATCCCTCTTTATAATGCAATGATGTCATAGTTTTCATGTTGAGACCTCTGGCTCCCTACTGTTAATATTTTAGCTTTGATTAAGCTTTGTGACTTACCGAACTGAGTAGGACTCTGGATGCTCTGTCCTGCATTGCATCCTTAAGTGTACATTTGTTGTTGTTATACTAAACAAAGAACTTCTTTCAGTATTTCTTGTAGTTTTGTTTGGTTTTTGTGAAGTCTCTAAGCTTCTGTTTATCTGAGAATGTCTTAATTTCAGTGTCATATTTCAGAGATAATTTTGTAGGATATATAATTCTTGGTTGGAAGTTTTTCTCCTTCAAGGCTTTGTATGTGTCATTTCACTGCCTTATTGCCAACATAGTTTCTGCTGAGATGTCAGAGGAAAGCCTAAAGGACTTCTCTTTGTACCTTACTTTTGCTTTAAGCCTAGATACCTTTAAGAGCCTCTCTTTATGTTTCATTTTATTAAGCTTAATTATAATATGCTGTGGTATCTTTCTTTTGGGGTCTAGTTTTAGTGGTATTTGAAAAACATCTTGAATATCTATGTTTTCTTTCACAATGTCAGGGAAGTTTTCTGTCAGCAGTTCTTCAACCAATTCTCTCTGTATTTTCTGCTATCTGCCCCTGTTCAGGAACTTCAATTATTTTTAGATTATTCCTCTTGATAGAGTCCCATATGTTTCTTCATTTTTGTCTTGTTGCTTTTTTCAGATTTCTCTTCATAAATACTGGTGCCAGTGGCTTTATTTCTAAGCTCACTAATTCTGTGTTCCATTTCCTCAATCATGCACTTCTCGCTTTGCATTGAATTGTCTAATTCTGTAGTTTTATTGTTGATCTGCTAGATTTCAGATAGTGATGTTCTAGCAGTTTATATAGCTTACTTAATTTTTCATTTTGTTCTGCTGCATTTTGTTTAATCGCTAGAAGGCCTCTGTGCATAATTCTTTTGTATTCTGCTTTCAATAATTTCAGAAAAGCTTCTTCATATGGGAAGTTTTTTGATTATTTTGGGAGTTTTCTGGAGCCATGGTGGTTTGCTTCTTTAAAAGGTTAGATACTAATTGTTGTCTTCTTGCCATCAAGAAGCTGTTTAGCTTCTCTGGTGTTACACCAATGGGACCTGTGGTGTAGTTCTAATAAAGGGGTGAGTAAGGGCACTGCTAGATTTGGTTACCAGCCAGCACTGCATTCTCTCAGTACAGCTGACTTATGTATAGCTTCTCTGGCAACATAGACTCTGTCAAGCCTCACAATGTTGCTTGGCTTAGTGGCTGGCCTCATTTGGGCCCTCGGGCATGCCAGGGCCTGCCTCCTGGCTGATAAAAGTGGCAAGCTACTTGTTCTGTTTCCTCTGGCATCATGCCAGTCAATACTATGGTGTAGATCAGGGAAGGGAGGAGAGAAGATGCCACCATATTCAGCCACCAGGGACCACTGTGTTCTCTAGATGTGCTTATCCTAAAAACTGCTTTCCTGCTGTGAGGGCCACTGTCCAGCAGGAGCCAAAAGTAGCTGAGCCCTCAAGGGTATCAGAAACACCTCCTGGCTGGCAAAGACAGTGCCCTACTTATGGAGTGTCTAGGGGGCCACCAGCTGAGTCTATGATGTGGCTTAGTGAAGGGTGGTGAAAATAGAGCCACCATACTCAGCCACTAGTCATCCCTGCATTCTCTAGCTGCTCTCTTCTTAAAAGCTGCTTTTGTGCTGAAAGAGGTGTTTACCAGCAGAAGTTGAAAGCAACCAGGCCTTCAGTAGTGGCAGGCCCCACCTCTTGGCTGACAAAGACAGTGCCTCATGGGCTGCCCACACATGATATGATGTGGCTCAAAGAAAGTAGGGGATAGGGAACCCCTACAATCAGCCACCAACTACCACTACATTCTGTAGGTACAACTGTCATAAAAACAGATTTTCTGCTGAGAGAAGCACTATCCAGACAGAGACTGTTGTTCAACATGGGAATTAGCACCAGCTGAGTCCTCAGGCATGGCGGACTCCACCTCTCAGTTGAGCAAGATGGCATCCTGCCTGAGCTACCTCTCATATAATGAGTCAGCACTATCTAAGGCACAGCTCTGATAAGAGAGGAGGGAGGGGCACTGGTACCTTCAGTTTCCAGCTGCTCTTGGGTTCTCTAGATGTGGGTATCCCAAGTACAGCCTCTCTGCTGCAGGATACACTGTTTACTTAGGCATTGCAATTCAGCAAAGTAGCTGGCCCATGCCAGGCTCACAGGCTCAGCAAATCCAATCCTAACCTCCCAGTTAACAAAGAAGGCATCTTTACCTGTAAGTCTACTCAGCTGATGAGCCAGCAGAAGTGGAACTCAGTGAGCCACTACCTTGCCTCCAGCAGAGGTAGTTTTCCCCCTTCTTGTTGCCCAGTCCAATCTCACAACCCTACACCTGATGTACAGGCTCCCAGAATGTCCACACTGCTCCCTTCAGTTATTTTTCTAGGCTTTACATCTCAGAAAGGACTGAGGAGACATGTGTCTAGTCTTCCATCTTGACCCTGCCCCCAGAGCCAGAATTCCTAAAACAGTTTGGATATGGAGACCAAGTAGTAACCATTAGTCACTACTGGCTAACAACCAAAATATCTTGTATACCCTGTAGAGTTTAACAGGAGTCCTTGAGAGTTGCAAACAGTTAACTGAAAGTTTGGATGATGGAGACCACACAGAGGCATGCTAGAAGAAAGTCCTGGCAATCTAGCTCTGAAAAACCAGCCATTGAAAACCCTATGGAACACAGTTCCACTCCAACACACACTGGGTTACAATGACTCGAAACAACTTGACTGGAAATGGAAATGTTGTTTGTTACAGTTGAGTCTTTTCTGACACATGGAAAGTTCATGACCAAAACAGAAATGCTCCACATGATTTTTTAGGTTGTGGTCTTTGAGAACTTTTCTCATTTATTAAATGAATTGTTTGTCTTTTTGTTGTTGAGTTGCAAGAGTTCTTTATGTATTCTGTAAAATAGACCCTTATCAGAGCTATGCTTTGCAAGTATTTCCTCCCATTCTGTGGGTTGACTTTTCAGTATCCTGGTAGTATCCTTTTATTAACAAAAGTTCTTAATTTTGATGAAGTCTAATTTATCTGTTTTTCTTTTGTTGCTTGTTCAGGGATTCACTGACAAATCCAAGGTTATGAAGATTTACTTCTAAGTTTTCTTCCAAAGTTTTATCCGTTTAGCTCTTACACTGAAGTCTTTGACTAGCATGGAGTAAATGTTTTCTATGGTGAGAGTTAAGGATCCAGCTTCATTCTTTTGCATGTAGAAATCTAGTTGTCATAGTGCCATTTGGTGAAGAAACTATTCCCATTGAATTGTCTTGGCACCTTCATCGGAAACCAGTTGACCATAGGTGTATGAGTTTATTTGTGGACTCATAATACTATTCCATTGATCTATATAGCCGGCCTTATGCAAATACTACACATTTTTTGTTATTGTTGCTTGGTAGTAAGTTTTGAAATTGGGAAGTGAAAGTTTTCCAATTTTATTCTTTTTTTTTCAGGACTGTTTTGGCTATTTGACTTTCCTTGAAATTCCATATGAATTTTAGGATCTGCAACAAAGCCTGTTGAGATTTTGATAGGAACACAGTTGTATCTACAAAACCATATGACTACTATTGTTGTTGTTAAGTGCCATGGAGTTGGTTCTGAATCATAGTGACAGTGTGCACAATGGAATGAAACACTGCCTGGTACTGTGCTATTGCCACACTAGTTTTTATGCTTAAGCCCCCTATTGCAGCCACTATGTCAATCCATCTCATTGAGTGCCTTCTTCTTTTTGCTGACCCTCTACCAAGCATGACGTCCTTCTCCAGAGTTCAATCTCTCCTGACAACATGCCAAAAGTGTGTAAGACACAGTCTCACCATCCTTGCTTCCAAAGAGCATTGTGGTTGTACCTCTCCCGGGACAGATCTATGTGTTCTTTTGACAGTTCATTGTATATTCAATAATCTTCTCCAAGACTGCAATTCAAAAGTGTCAATTCTTCTGTCTTCCTCAGTCACTGTCCAGCTTTTGCATGCACATTATGTAATTGAAAATACCACACCTTTGTTCAGGGCACACTTTAGTCTTCAAGGTGACATCTTTACTTTTAAACACTTTACAAAGGTGTTTTGCAGCATATTTTTCCAATGCAAAGTATCTTTTGATTCTTTGACTGCTGCTTCCAGGGGTGCTGATTATGGAAACAAGCAAAATGAAATCCTTTATAACTTCAATCCTTTCTCCACTTCTCATGATGTTCCTTAGAGATCCAGTTGTAAGGACCAGTAAGAAACCAAAAGCTTTGGTTTTTGATCTTCATTAGCAGGCATTTCAAATTCTCTTCGCTTTCAGCAAGCAAAGTTGTGTCATCTGCATAATGCAGGTTGTTAATGAAGCTTCCTCCAATCCTGATGCTCATTCTTCTTCACATAGTCCAGCTTCTTGGATTATTTGTTCAGTATACAAATTGAAATGGTATGGTGAAAAGATTCAACCCTGATGCACACCTTTCCTGAATTTAAACTGCAGTGTCTCCTTGTTTTCTGTGAAGACTGCCTCTTGATCTGTGTCCGGATTCCTTTGAGTACAATTAAGTGTTCTGAAATTCCCATTCTCCACAGTGTTATCCATAATTTGTTATGATGCATTCAGTTGAATGCTTTTGCATAGCCTATAAAACATAGGTAAACATCTTTCTAGTATTCTCTGCTTTTAGCCAAGATCAATCTAACATCAGCAATAATATCCCTGGTTCTACATCTTTTTTTAAATCCAGCTTGAATTTCTGGCAGTTTCCTGTCAATAGACTGCTGCAATCGCTTAGCACAATTTTACCTGAGTGTGATATTCATAATATTTTTGATAATTTCCACTTTTGGATGTATCACCATTCTTGCAAATATGCATCAGTACAGATCTCTTTCATTTGGTTGGCCAGGTAACTGTCTTTCAACTTTCTTGCATAGATAAGTGAACACTTCCAGTGCTCAACTGATATTCCATTAATTCCTGGAGTCTTGTTTTTGACAATATCCTCATTGCAGCTACAATTTCTTCCTTCAGTATCACTAATCATACAATACCTCTTGAAATGGTTGAATGTCGACCAGTTATTTCTGGCATAGTATTTTCTCTATAGAATCCTTCACTCTTGCAACATAAGGCCTTATTTTTAATTTTGTTCTTTCCACTTGGGAAAAACACAGGGTGTTCTTTCCCACTGATTTTCTATCTCCAGCTCTTTGTACATGCCGTTAGAATAGTTTGTCTTCTCAAGCTGCGCTTTGAAATCTTCTTTTCAGGGTGCCAAATGCAGCAGGGGCTGCACAGGGACTCTCATGAATGGGCGTTTAAGCCACTTTGACATATCCAGGAAACTAAAATTTTAACAGCCATTACCTGGCCTCACACCCGGCACCACTACTTCTTGTTACCAACCAAGAATTGATTTTCTCACCAAGAGCTACGTCTTTTCGAGATGTCCCAAAGAATAATTGCTTTTCTCTCTTTTGACTGAATAGCTCCCACAGAACCTGAGCTGCCTGGCATCCTATAGCCAAACCTTTCAGGCAGTTTGGGACTAGACTTTTCCTCAGGATGACAACTTTTAGGGCCAAATGCTTGGTGAAATCTAGGATCAAACAGCCACAAGGTGATTCTTTTATTTAAGGCATAACAATCAGGGCTTTCCTTTGTTCCAGGAAGATAGCCAAACTGCTCTCTAACCCTTCTCGAGTCTCTTTTATCAAAAGCCAAAAGTAAAGGTCTCCCCGAGGGGATGATTTTAAAACAAGATCTGAAGGAATTGAGGGAGCTAGACACAAAGACATAGAGAAAGAGCATGCCAACAAAGAGGACAGTGTAAAGACCTGAGGTGAGAGTACGCCTGAAATGCTTGAGAAATGACAAATCAACAGTGTTCCTGAGCAGAAAGTAGTAGAAGATGTAGCCAGAAAGGCAACAGGGAGACAGATCGTGCGAGGCTAATGGGAGTATGGCTTTGTCATTGAGTCCTCAAAAACAGAACTCTAAGATCACTCTGAAGCATGAAACAAATTTAGGACAGGAGAGTAGAAGACAGTTTGATCCAAGAAATAACACAAACCCAGTCTACCATATCAGGAAGAGGTGTTACACAAACTACCGGATGGTAGTGGCATAAAGAAGTCAAGGAAGCCTTGGAATCACTTCTAGTTTTGTGTGACTGACCCTGTAAAAGACAACTGCAACATTTCTCCCACCTCTACCAGAGTGAAAACAGAACAGTAAGGTGGAAGTATCATCAGTCTGATTGTGTTAAGTCTCCAGGCACCGGAATGACATGTCATAAAATGATCATATTAGGAACCAGGAGATAAGCTAAGATTATCATTAGCTGAACATGAAATGGTGGTGGGAAATGTGAAGGGATGTCAAAGTTGCAGATAGCAAAGGGTCCCTTGGTACTGTGCAAAGCTAATTTGGAAAGAAGAGATGGGTAAAAACAAACGTAAGTTCTGCCCGCCTGGATCACATTACTTTCTGCTGATGTCCAGGAGACAGGTGGCTCATTACCTGGCCTTTAAAGTGGCTTCTGCTAACACAGATGTCTGGAATGTCTTAAAAACTGTGGGGGTGTTTCTCTGAGGGGTGGAAAATGCTATGCCAGGGGTCCCAGAGATTATTCAGGATCTCCTACAGAGGAACACACAGAACCAGCTAGTTTGGAGAGGTGGAAGCCAGCCATAATGAGGACAAGGTTACCAGCTCTCTCCCCACCCTAATGGAGTGGGAACACTCAGATCATCACTGTGCCCCCATTAGTTTTGCAACCTGGGACAGATCACTGATAAGCAAAGTATGCACAAGCTTACTCATGCTTACTCACTAAACTGTAGTGCAGAATTTCACCTGTTTTTCACCACATCTTTGATTTTAACCATGTAAAATTGTTCACTGCAGAATTGTAGGTAAACCGAATTAATCTGGTGCGTGCCTTGCTTGCTGGCTAATATGCCCCTCCTTGCATTCACGTACAGCAAATATCAGTAAAGACAATGTACTCTCTAGGCAAACATAGCTTTCAGGAAAGTGCTTTTCCAATCTGATTTTGTTCCCTCTAGCCAGCCCTCCCATGGAGAAATCCCAGAGCTTTGTGGTGTTTCGCTGACATAGATTGTTCCTGTGACCCCAGCCAGATGGTTTGCTATCATTAAAAAGGGGATAGAAGACAAGATAAAATGCCTACTCTCCCACAGTGTAAACTCCATTAACTGGTTGGGTTCCTGTCCCAAGGGCAATAGGAAACCCCCTGAATGTTTTCTAAGCAGGGGAGCAACCTGAACTTCTGTTTCTCATTTTCAACTGCAAAATGACTAATAGAACATGTGGACTTTGTGTTTACTGTGCCTGTTGACCAGAAGCATCCTCATCCTAGAGCTGTAGGCAAAGCAAGCAGTATTTCCTGAAATTTTCTTCCTTAAGAATTCTTCAGCCAGCAGACTTGTCAGCTTTTGAGACTGGTGACAGCAGGTGGAATTGACTAATTTCTTTTCTTTCACTCTCTCCAGAGCTCTTCTGAGGCATCACCTGGACTCACTCACTCATCCTCCTCGACCTCACTTTCCTCTTCCAGCAGCACCCAGCTGTCCATTGATTTCAGCACCCCAGCCACCACCCAGGGCTGTTTGGATTCTTCAGCTGCTCAACACACAGTGGTTTTAAACCCCCGGAAACAAATGATCCAGGGGACATTTCAGGAGACTGTAAGTCCTTCAGAAGGCCCAAGAATAAATTCTTGTATAAGGAAAAACGAGTTCCAGCATTTACAATTTGCTGTTAGGGAAATGGTATGGTATAGGGTACCCATAACCTAGGTGTTGTTGTTAGGTTTCAAGTTGTTGATTTCAGGTCATAGTGATGCCCTGTGACAGAAGAGCACTGCCCTGTAGGGTTTTCTAGGCTGTAATCTTTACTGGGGCAGATCACCAAGTCTTTGTTCCACAGAGGTGTTGGATGGGTTCAGTTGCCACTAGGATTCCTATATCCCAGGTAGGGATGATAAAATTGAGGGCACTGTCTCAGACTTTACAACCCCAGAGGAGTGAACAAGTTTGAATCTCTCTACTTGGGACTTGCATAAACGTGGCTGAAGAAAGATCCAAGAGTTATTAATCCCTCAGAAGCAGTTTATTGCATTAGCATCTGGGAGTTTACACACCATACTGTAGAGAATCCTCAATCCTAACCCAGACCAGGATTATTTTAATTATTAATTAGATAAAATTCATGAGTTACTAATGGCAGCACTTCCACTGATTTGTAGGTTGAGGCTTCCAGCAACTCCAAACATTCACAACTCAGCTACTAATGCTTCAGAAGATCATAGTGTTCTTTTAAAGAGTTATCTATATGAAATCAGATCAACAATAGCATCTTAAAGGTTAGATGAGAAACTCAGGGGCAAGTGAATTTGTGTTGATGAGGGTGGAACCATTTGGAACAGAATGTCAAGAAAGGTGGCACAACTTAAAGAATATAACCAATGTCAGTGAATTGTAAATCACATGTAGAAACTGTTGGATTGATGATGTTTTGCTGTATATGTCTTCTCCCAAATAGAAAGTTCTCTCAGTACCAAGAAAATGTCACAAACTCCTCTTACATGACTTTCTAGAAGGCAGAACTACACTTAGGCTAACTAATTATGTTAACAACATGGTATCAAAACAGACTCAGATCTGGTAGCAAAGAGAAGTGACAGTTGATAACAGAGATGACAAGAAACAACTTGGGACCATTTGATAGATGCTAAGAACCTTGCCTAGCTCAACAGCTGCTTCAAGGATACACTGAAGCACAGTTCATTGTAACAGATTATGTTCATTGTTTGTCCTAGTCATCAAGAAAAGCTGAATTATATTTCTGATTTCTGTTTTAGAAGATAGTGATGTAATGCTATTGGAATAGATCTTCATTAAAAGTTAAGAATTAAAAGATGCTGGTGTTTAAGAAAAAGAGCTTTGGTAGTGCAATAATTTAGTTCTTGGATGCTAACCTAAAAGTTGGAGGCTCAGATCCACTTAACTTCTTTGCAGGAGAAAGAATTGATGATCTGCCTCCATAAAGATTACAGCCGAGAAAACCTTATGGGGCAATTTAACACAACGACACACAACAATGTGTAAAAACAATGTGTCAGTATAAGGGAAAATACATTGTTGGAACGCATAATCCCCTAATGATTCTGGGCTATAAGTAAGGGTCTATAAATCAGAGATTTAAAATCAGAAAGATTGTATATCACAAGAAATTTACAGGGAAGGATACTAAAGCATGAATAGTTGGAGTACTTGCCCAAAGTCAAACACCTACATAATACCAGCACTAGCTCCAGAACCTAGTCTCCTGACTTCCAGCACAGTACTCTTTTCATCTATCCCATTGCCTCAGCTTAGACATCTCAATTTAGCTTTAGAACGTAGCTATTAGTCTTAGGTAACCTTGAGTTGGTTCCAATTCATAGCAACCCTTTGTGAACCAGAACAAAACACGGATCCTGTGTTATTCTCACAATCATTGCTATGCTTGAGTCCACTGTTACAACCACTGTGTCTATCTATCTCAATGAGGGTTTTCCTTCATCTTTACTGTTTTGTTTCCTTTTTTATTATGACTGAGTGAAAATGTACATTTCCATATAAATTTTCATGCCCACCTATATGCAGCATCTGCTGCTCTCCCTGTCTGGTGACAGCACACTATTCCTCTCTGCTCCATACACATCTCATCCTACCAACAGTCTCATTTCCCCTCCTCTCCACTCACTCCTCTTCCTCTAGCCAGAGGTCAGCAGGATGATATCCTACAGATGTATAGAACCATAAAGTGCATCCAATATATGGTCACACTTTACCTCACCAAGTACAATGCATTCCTGTCTGATGAGTGGACCTTTGTTATGACTTATGGGCAAGGGCAGCATCAGGGCCAGGGGCCATGCTCCCAGGGGAACCCCGAAGCCACTGGACCACCAATTGCAGTCTTTTAGTGGAGATCTCAGGGTGCACCCTTTCATCTTTACTGTTAACTCTCTACTTTATCAACCATGATGTCTTTCTATACGCACTAGTCCCTCCTGATAACATGTCCAAAGTATGTGAGATGTATTCTCATCATCCTTGCTTTGAAGGAGCATTCTGGCTATACTTCTTCCAAGACAAACTTGTGTCTTCTTCTGGTAGCCCGTGGTACATTCAATAGTTTTTGCTAATACCATAATTCAAAGACATCTACTCTTTTTCAGTCTTCCTTATTCATTGTACAGCTTTCAGATACATATGAAAAACAAACCAAGCCCACTGCCGTCGCGTCAGATCTGACTCATAGCGATCCTGTAGGCCAGAATAGAACTGCCCCATAGAGTTTCTAAGGAATGCCTGGCAGATTTGAACTGCACACTTTCTGGTTAGCAGACATAGCACTTAGCCCACTATCCCGCCAGGGTTTCCAGATACACATGAGGTGATTGAAAACACCGTGGCTTTGAGGCAGCCATAACTTAGTCTTTCAGGCGACATCTTTGATTTTTTAACACTTTACAGAGGTCTCTTGCTGCAGATTTGCCTAATGCGGTATGTCTTTCGCTTCTTTGACTGCTGCTTCCATAGATGTTAATTGTGGATCCAAGTAAAATCAAAACCTTGATAACCTGAATCTTGTTTTTGTTTATCAAGATGTTGCTTATTGGTCCAGTTGTGAGGATTTTTGTTTTCTATACATTGAGGTGTAATCCATACTGAAGACTGTAGTCTTTGATCTTAATCAGTTAAGTCCTTCAAGTCTTCTACATTTTCAGTCAGCAAGATTGTTTCATCTTCATAATGAATCTTCTTCCAGTCCTGGAGACAAAGTACAAATTAAAAGACTAGCTAGCAGGGGCAGGGTGTGCAGTTAAGAGGGGTCCTCTGGTGGCCCTACCAGAGTCTCCTTGATTTGGTGTCAGGCAAGGGGGCAGCAAGCCCTATCTACACATTATTATTACCTGGACATATTATCATAATGGGATGTTAGCTGAGGGAAACATTCTGTGACCCTTCTTTCTTCCTTCTGATAACCTAACTGAGATGAGGCCTTGACAGCATCATCTTAAAAGGCCTGAATATCTCCCACTTCCCTATGACCTTTCCCTGACACATGGATGAACATAAAAGGTTCCAGTGTCATTTCTGACTCAGAAGCTGTTATCATTTGCTTATAGGTCTGGAATGGCTTAGGTCTACAAGTCACACAGGAAGTTTTTTTCTTATTCCTAATTCGGAGACATGGAAAGTGAGAATCAGAGCAGAACCCGTCCAAGGTCACACATCTTGCAATTGATGGAACAGTGATTTGAAGTCAGGTCTGTCAGACCTCATTCATTCAAAACTTATCCCAAAGTGAATCTCTCTCTGCAAGCACTTTGAATGGGAGAATAAAGATTCATAGGTGTGTCTTTAATGCATGCACAAAGGCTTATGCTAAGTAAATTTTATATGATGTTCATAGCCGTGCTACTCTGACATTTCCAGAGCTGTACTATAATTAGGTTAAACCAATTGCAGCTCATTCAGTATAATTTAACTTTCTTCCCTCCCAACAAAACACTGTCACTTAATTCTCTAACAGAAACTAAAACAGAGTTTGAATTTGGTTCACAAGTGTAGCAAACCAGATTTCAGAATTCCAGTGTTGCCAGGAGCCTGTCACCAGTTCCAGCAACTTCACTGCCAGATTAATGACCTTCCAGTGCAGTTCAGTGGTTTCTGGGATGTTTTCACATGTCAGTCAGACATCCCACCAAACCAGCTGCCAGTCAAGCTGATTTGCAGCTGTGGTGACACTCAGGATAGAATTGTGCTCCACAGGGGTTTTAATGGACGACTTTTTGGAAGGAGATCACCAGGCTTTTCTTGCAAGGTGCCTCTGGATGGATTCTCATCTTCAACTTTTCAGTTATCAGCCGAGCTAGTTAACTATTTACACTACCAAGTGACTGCCTCAGAGACTAGAAACTCCAAATATAGATGAGACACTTACAGTGAGTAAATCAGTCTCCAGGAACCTCTGGTTAGATGCACCAGGAAGAACTTCCACCTTTAATGGTACTGTTGTGCTCCCAGCAGAGTCATTTGGGTATCAACAACATTTTTCCTGATTTTTTGCTTTGGCAGCCATGACAGGGTGGGCACAGAACATTTCTGTCTGATGTTATCTCCTCTGTGTTTTAGAAGAATCCAAAGCAGGAGGATCCATGGCTTCCACTGGCTTCTGAAGAAGAGAAGAGTATACCCCAACTAAAAGACACTGAACAAAAGATGCCGATAGAAGACAGTGCAGGTTGGAGCATATTCACCATCATCCCAAAATGTATATTGTGAGCTTAATTGTACAGTGCTGTGTGACAGGAGCTCTATAAAGAGGAAGCTGATGCCCTTGGCTCTCAAAGAACTTTCCATTAATGAACCATACTAAGGTGGCCCTGGTTTCTCCATCTAAACTGCCTAAAAAAATGCAGTTGCCATTTGTGTAGGGTTCAGCTAAAGATCGTACCTGACTCCTATTTTGTCTAAATCAATTTCTGACCATGCAAATGTTTTGCCTGTGAGTTTGTTTTGTGTTCTTTGAGTCTTTTGCACCTGCTGTGTTCCTCAGTGAGCCTGTCTCTCTGAGGGCAGCCAGTAGTTTCCCCCTCAGTCATTCCTTCAACAACGGGACCAGGAAAGAATAACAGAATTGGCCTCAAACCCCATGTTTAAGCTGCCTTTCTCTTCCAGTCAAGTGTAAAGGCCTTTTGTTAACAGTGAGATCAGTTCTCATATCCAAGAGCAAGAGATCTTGGGCAGCTTCGGACAGAAGTCCTTGGCAGTCAACACTGATCAAATCCTCAAACATCAGATTGAAAATCTGTGTATATGTGTTTGCACATGCACGAGTGCAGGGCACTTATGTGAATACTGGCTTCAGCTGATGGGAAGCTAATTTCAAACAGTGTGTACTTGCAAACAAAAAATATGGTTTCACAAATTAAACAGTTGTTTCACATTTTTGCCACAAAGTGCTTCACACATAGGCTCAAAGATCAGATGGATATCTCTAAAAGTATTTTATATATAATTAACAAAGTGATCACACACATATATACACACAATAAAAATAAATTAAATGAGTAACCTTTTTTAATTTATTTTTTTGTTTGTTTTATCTTTATTTTTAGTAGTTCTCCCTTTTCACCCAGAAGGTAGAACTGAGGTCAGTGTCTATGTGGGCAGCTACTTGGGTTTTCCATATGATGAGAGTTGTTTGGAGTGTAATCAGCTCTGCTGAGCTGTGTGTTGGATATGAAACCACTGCAGCAGAGAGAGAGGGAGGCAAGGCAGTCAAGGGCCCTCCTACCTGGCAATCAAACTAGGGAGGGAGAGGAGCAACCTCTCAACTGTTGCCCTGTGCTTGAGATGAAGCCTACGACTGATGCAATTGTTAAGACTTAAGGCATACAATTGCCTTGTATGCATAATATTACATAGGTTTATTTCATACAAAAGGGAAAAAATCAGGTCCCAGTAATACATTCCAAATAACTCCTGCTGACACCTTTCCGAAAAATGAAGCAATGCACGTACAAGAGGTAAAAATTCAGGCCATTTAGAGAAGTGTTGAGGTGAAAATACAAATACTAATTACAAAGTAAAAACTTCCCTTCTCTCTGCCTGAGTCAGTTTCCTCAAAAGTAAGCAGAATTGCCTTTTGGTGTGTCACACACCTGATGGTAGCCGGAACTATTGATAAATCAGAGATGAGGCAGCCATAGAACCAGTTTCATAAAACTGAATAGCTGCCCCTATCCTTAAATCATTTCTGAGGTCAACTCCTTGGACAGGAATAGATTGGACTTGGTGACACCGAGTGACCATATCATGTGTGCACTTTATGATTCTATGCATCTACAGGATGTCATCCTACTGGCCCCTTACTAGAAGGGAGTGGTGAGGGTGGAGAAGAGGGGAAAGGAGATTGTTAAGAGGACATGACATGTACAGAACAGAAAGGAGGAGTATGTTGTCACCAGGCAAGGAGAACAGTAGGAGCTGCACATAGGTGGGCATGAAAATTTAAGCTGGATTGTACACTTCCACTAGATCACAATAAATAAATAAAATATTTTTAAAAACTGAATAGCTACATATTCATACAAAGCAATTAAAAGGCAAATAGGGCAAAGAATTATTATTCTAGGATTTTAAAACACACATATTTCTCCTTTCCTTATTTTTGTTGGATACAGGTCCCTCAAGCCAGGACCAAGGCAAGAAGACTGAGATTTATGCTAAAAAGACAACAGTTCAGGTTTCAAACACTGATACATCTGGGAGTCATGGCTACCCAGTGTCAGCAGCACATGGAAGAAAATATGGAGGGAAAGGATCAGGTACTTCAGGAACAAGGAAGTGTGGATCCAAAGGAGGAAGACATAAAAAATCCAGTCAACACCGTAGCCTAGGAGATCAAGTTGGGTCCCTATCTGAGAGGATTGCCAAGGATTGTCATCTCTGGCACCCGCCCTTGGAGAAGCAAGTCATGGAGCAACTTCAAACTCCAGAAGCAGAAACAGCTACCCCTCAGGAGTTGTTAAATGCGGACACAGATGGCAAAGCCAGAGAAGCATCAGAACAGCAACCTACACACGAAGATGTGAGAGATGTTGTGGTCAGTGATCCACCACCATACAGTGAAGGTAAGGCTTCCGGACCTGAGCAGACAGAAGCTAGAGCTTCTCTTTTACCAGCAGTGGAAAGCCCTTCTACCATCCAAGAAGATGTCCTTTCCTCAGTAAGAGTGAAGGCTCAGGCACTTATGGATCCTTCTGATATCCAGTCAGAAAGGGAAGAAACTTCCAGCCTTGGTTCTCAAAATGCTCACTTTAAAATGGAGTCAGCTCAGTATAGGCCAACTATCTGCAAAGAAAAACCTCCTGACAATGTGCTTCTGGCCTTTACAGGAAGCACTGCACATACAGCGAGTTCCAGGGCAGAGAGAGCCTTGTCTGCAGAGAGGCTGCCTCCCAGAAGCATGTCTCAGGCTTTGGAGAGGCCTGAAGAGTGTCAGCAAATCTCAGATTCAGAGACTATTTCAGAAGAAGAGAGTGATTCTGAGGAACAGTGGGCTCCTGGACACTCTTTGCAGTCCTTGGGGAAGCCCGAAGGTAAACAAGAGATCTCCTCAGACTCAGAAAGTTTCACTATGGAATCAGGAAGTTCTGGGCAGCAAGTGGCTCTCAGACACTCATCACAGTTCTTGGGGAATGCTGAAGATGAACCAGAATCCTCTGATTTAGAAAGTTTTTCAGAGCAGGAGACTGACTCTAAGGGGTGGAGTGGTTCTGAGGTGCAGCTGGCTCCCAGATTCCCTTCCCAGGCTTCGGGAGAGACTGAAACTGAAGCAAGCGCCACAGGATCCAGTAGTTACACTGAGCAGTACAGCAGTACTGACGACTGGAGCAGCTCTGAGGAAGACATTCCTCCCAAATACCCTTCCCAGGCCTTGGGAAAACCTGAAGACCGACAAGAAGGTTCCTCAGTTTCAGAGAACACTCCTGAAGAGTGGATTGTTTCTGAGGAGCAGCTGCCACCCAAATGTCTTTCTCAGCCCTTTGTGAAGCCTCCTGGTCAGCATTATGTTCCCTCAGGTTCAGTGAGTGTTTCTACAGAATTGAGTGGTTCTATGGAGCCAGTGACTTCCAGGTGCCCTTCCCTGCCATGGGTGAGCAAATTTAATGAAGCATCTGCAGGTCCAGAGAGCACGCCTGCTGAGTGGGATATTCCTATGGAGCTGCTGCCTCCCAGAGTCTACAGGTGTCTGTCTAGGTCTGAAGTAGGGAAACAAGTCTTCCCTGAGCCAAAGAGTGCTACTGGTGAGGGGAACATTTTTATGAAGACTATGTCTCTCAAACATGATTCTCAGCCCCTGATGAGACCAGTAGTTGAGCACCAAGTCCCCAGACACACTTTTCAGCCATGGATGGGCATCAAAATCAAGCAACAAGTCTCTTCATTCCCAAAAAGCACAGTGGTTGAAGGGAACATTTCTGTGGAGCAGCTGCCTCCTAAACTTTCTTCACAGTCGTTGATGAACCTTAAGGTCGAGCAGAAAGTGGTCTCAGGGTCAGAGGATATTGATACTGATAGGAATATTTCTGTGAAGCCGCTCCCTCCCAAATACTCTCCCCAGTTTTCAAGGAGATCTAAAGTCCAGGAAATAGTTTGGAATCTACAGAACACTGTTGTTGAAGAAGGTATTTCTAAGAAACCACTGCATCCTAGCTATTCTTCCAAGTCATATGTGAAGTTAACAACAGAGAAAGTCTATCCAGGCTCAGAGAGCCCTGCTATCGATAAGCCCATTATCGTGGATTCTCTGCCTCCAAATCATTCTTCTAAATCTTTGTGGGGGCCTAAATTTGACAACCAAGTTTTCTCAGGTTCTGAGAGTGCTGACATTGAGGTAGCTGTTTCTATGAAGCCAATGCCCGCAAAACACCCTTTACAGTCTTTGACGAGGCCTAAGTACCAACAAGAAGTTTTGTCAGGCTCAGAGAACACCCTAGAGAAGTGGAGCACGTCCAGAGAGCAACAGGTTCCCAGACGCCTTTCCCAGGCCTTGGGGAAGCCTCGGCACCAGCAAGACATCTCAGTTTCCAAGAGCTTACTTGAGAAAGGGAAGAAGTCTGAAGAGCAGCTGTCTTCCAAACACCGTTTCCAAGTCACGGGTTCCCAGGTACAGTTTTCCTCAACAGGCTCAGTGAGTGTACCTGTAGAGTGCAGCAGTGCTGAAAAGCAACTGCCTCCTATTCACTCTTCCCATGCTTCTGGAGACCCTGAAGAACAGCAACAGAGTCATTCAAGTTCCAAGAATGCTACTGCCAAGGGAACGATTTTTGAGAGTGATACTACCAGCTCATCTCTACCAAGAGCCCCATTGTCTCCAAAGAAAGCCAAGAGACACAACCAAGGCTCCGAAGACCTCATGAAGTCCCTTGCTACCAAACCTGTGAAGTTCACCATTGATCCTGTCCAGCCAACACCCACTTCCGGGAGTCTTCACTCTAAGGAAGAAGTTCTTGAGAGAGACGATAAGAATGAGGACAAGCCTTCAGTCTCACCTGCTAATAAGCCTGATATTGAAAACCTTTTTGGAGTGAAACTGAGAAGAATCCCTGCCTCACAGAAGTACAAGAGTGAAAAACGAGGTGACCTTACCAAGCTTCATTCAAGCCTCTTGGGCCCAACTCCATTATCCAAAGAGAGAGAACATCAGGTCAGAGCAACTACTTCCCAGGAGCACTTGGACACCTCAGAGAACCTCGGTGGAATATCTCACTTGGAGAAGAAGCAACAGATAGGACCCAAGTCTGAAGATGTAACCAAGATCCCAGGTGAGACTTTAGCTTACCAGAAGACGAGTAGGCACCAAGTAGAGGGAAGAACTGCAAACCAGACTGGAATGAGAGGAAGTCTTTTTTAGCTTTGTCTGTTGAGTTGTTAAGTTAGTAGGGCTGGCTTGTAGATCTGGGGGCAGGATAGTGCCCCATTCTGGGTAGTCTCCCATTCTAGATTAGTGGATTTGGAGATGGTCAGCTTTGACTCTCTTTTTCCCAAGGGAATGTCCCTCTGGATACCCATCCACGTTCTGAAATGGGAACATAATTAGCTCCCCATTCTCTCTCCCCTTCTCTTCTGTACACCTTATATTTGGATGGAGATTTATGCTTGTCTCAAACTACTTTCCCTTGCATTATGCCCCTGCTAAGGCAGTAACCATTATAGAAGCTGACTGCTACATCTTCCTCCCCAGGAATGGCTGGTGGGTTTGAACAGTTGGTAAACAGCTGAGTTGTTAACCACTGTGCAACCAAGGATACTATTCCCTGATTTAGGGATGAGGAAATGCATGGACAAAAGAGGGAAAGGAACTAGTTAAAGGACAATATGTCCATATAGTTGTGGACTGCATATTAACTACTCAAGAAATTCCTGCCTTGCCAGGTTGAGGGGAGGGGCACAAGGGAAGATGACCCATCTCTCCTTGACATCTCTTTCTCTTGGCAATTAGCAAGGATCTCATTTGGGATATTATTGTGAATAGGCCTCAGCTAGGCTTAAGACCTTGCCTATCTTGCTGCAATTCTAACTGCTTTCATTCTTTTCTCAGAAATGGCTCCTGGTCGACAGTTAGATTATACCACCTCAGAGCCAGCTTGGGTAACCACGGCAAAGCAAAAGCAGAGGACTTTCCAGGCCCACCATCCTGGGATAGAACTTAACCCCAAGAAAGGAGCTGGAGCCCAGGATAACACTACAGAGCCTCAGTATGGGGTAGGATCCAGGGTATCCTTGCAAACCCGCCCAAAACTTGCTGGAGTCACTGAATAGACTTCCATTGTGAACTTTTCCAGGAATGCAGCTCCCCATCTCTTTGTTCATTAATCATGGCAGAGAAACCTTCACGGGAAAAGTCATTTTTTACTGATACAGACATGCCCTTATAGAGTCTGGTGAAAAGTAATGAAGATGGAGACATTTTGTAAACCAAATCCTCTTCTAAATAGTTAAAGCAGGGTCCCATGAAATTAGGTGAGAAATAAAATTTTGTTATTAGTTGCTGATGAGTCAGCTGGCTCTGGCCATCCCATGTATGCAGAGTAGAACAAGATTTAGTGATTATATTCATAGATATTTGATGGCTACCAATGAGGGCACTTGGCTTGGCAATATGTATAACCCAAACCCACTACCATCGAGTCGATTCTGACTCATAGCAACACTACAGGACATATTAGAACTACCCTGTAGGTCCAAAGAGTACCTGGTGATTTCAAACTGCCAACCTTTTAGTTAGCAGCCATAGTACTTAACCACTATGCCACCAGGGTTTCCATAAAGAAGTATAGGTATTTAAATGTAAATAGGAGCAAACTATACATACTATTGTTTTCATTTAATGTTTCTTTTCTGGGCACCTTTCTGTATCAGTATGCAATGATTTACCTCTAAGGACTTGATGTTTGGATTTCTTGGTATTAATTTGGTTTTGAGTGTCACCTGCCTGTAAGTTAAAAAAATGCTATGTGATAAACTATGCTAACATTACCACATGTAGGTCAGGGATGATGGTCTCTTTTCCAAAGTCCTATCTGCAGTCTCATTGGAAGTGTTGGAATGAGAAAGCCTGTCAACAAAATTGCAGAAAACCGCCTCAAAAAATATCAAATTTACAAATTTTCTGTATTTTTAAGTGCTTACTAAATTTGATGAGGGACCACCTGTAAATCTGTTTCAAAGATGCTTTATTTTTCATCATTAGAATTTATATGGGAGCAGGATCATACAAGGGCAAAGTTCACCTTGGTTTGATACAGACCTTTATTAGGCTACGGAAAGGAGGATTTGTACAAAGCTTTTATCAGGGGAAGGTGAACTAGACTGGTTAATTTAGTCCAGTTGTGGATAAGATTAATTCAAAAAGTCTAGAGCACATGACTTTTTTTCAAGACCTACGATTACTCTGCTTTATAATGCAAGCAGAGCTTGAAGTCAGATGTGCCCTGGTTTCACTAAGTAGAAATCCTATGAAACCCACTTCAGTGGATCGATATAATTTGCATTCTTTCAGTTTGCTGTTAAAATCTGTTAAAGTATCAGAGAAAAGTTTATTATTAGATAATTCTCATTTTACCCTGTTTGCGTATATGATTAGACAGCCTTTTCTTTCAGGTCTGGAAGGTGGTAAACATGAATGGGTTTAGAATTTATAGTGCAAATTCTAACCAAAGGGGTCTCTGTGTCATTTCTTCCATCCATCCATCCACCCACCTACCCACCCACCCACCCATCCATCCATCCATCCATCCACCCGCCCACCCACCCACCCACCCACCTGCCCATCCATCTATCCATCCATCCATCCATCCCATCCCATCCCATCCCATCCCATCCCATCCCTTCTGTCCCTTCCATCCCATCCACCCACCCATCATCTATCTCTTTATCTTTGACCACTGTTGAACTCATAGTACCCTAGATAGGGCTTTCACCTGTGGTCTTCTGAATAAGTTACTTCTTTCATGTAAGCTCTTCTAAGCTTTCTATTTTCTTTGTTTTTTTCAAGGGCACTACCCCTGCAAAAGAAAGTCAACAAAGTAGTTTTGTTTCCACCATGTCTAAATGGGAGAAGATGGCACAGATGAAGCAACCTAAGTCTACCAAAGCAGGTAATACTTCAGGCCCCCTGCCCTAAAGAATAATCCTGGCAGAATATTGTTCAACTTGCCATTTCAAGCTCAGGCAATCCATGCGTCTTGTGCCCATATCAACATCATGATTCTCTTGTGTCTCTCCAATTAAATGCAGATAGTAGTCTGTTTTAGGAAAAGTCAGTGATCATGACTACATAAATCCAGTGTGTAACCCTTACAGAGGGTCCTTCTGTCTTTTAGTGTGCTGAGGTATCTATATAGGCACAGAACTGTTCCTAATATGCACCTGTGGCTAGGTGTGCAAGAGACAAGTATCAAGTCATTTTCCAGTTCGCAGTAAAGCAATATTATCTTACCTTCTATATTGTCTCCACTGTAACTACTATTAAAGAGTATATTTAGTTATACTATACTACAAAGGCCTGGAATCTGTCAAGGGAGTACAAATGGTTAAGTACTTGCTACTAAACAAAACATTAAAGGTTTTAACCCACCCAGAAGTGCCTCAGAAGAAAGGCATGGCAATCACTTTTGAAAGGTCATAGCCATTGAAAACCCTATGGATCACAGTTGTACTGTGAAACACATGAGGTCACCATGAATCTCAATTGACTCAATAGCAACTGCTCTATATTGGCCTAGTAGTATTGAATTGAATCTATTTTTGACAAAATGTAAATGTCTTTAATTATTTGAGAGCCTTCTTTCAGCCCTTGTATAATTTGAACAAGGATGTGAGAGTTAGGAAAATAGCAACCACTAGAAAACTTTGTGCCAGCATGTAATAGAATGGGATCTCATCAGTAAGGCATGTATGCTGAGAAATTTTTCTTTTCCAGCTGGAGCAGAGGAAAGGAAGGATAGACTTATACTGAGTCATTCTTGTTCTTTCCCTTCAGAGCTTCAAACCAGTTTATTTCCATCCATTTAAATCCTAATTGAGAATTTGCATTTCTAACAAGTTCCCAAGGAATTATACATAATAATCACTTGGAGATCTTGTTAAATATAGATTCTGATGCAGTATATGCAGAGTACAAAGGCTAATTCTCAGCAGGTAAATAAATAGTTCTAAGCCCTGTCCCCCTTAATCTCCCTCATGAAAAAGTTAGACTTGGAATTTAAGTACCCATCATTTGACCGAAAGAGCAGCACCTGACCTGCTCACTGATATTAATGTCCTCATATTTACCATTTTCTTGTGGAGTGGTTCTCAGCATTTGCTGTGCATTAGACTCACCTGGTGAGTTTTGCAAAGTTTTAAAATGACCTTGGCTCCATCTCTGGAGATCCTGACTCAGGTGATACAGGAAATGGCATGTGCATTGGTACTTTTTTTAGGTGCCTTAGGTTATTGCAATATACAGCTAGGGTTGAGAACCACTGGGTGAGTCTAAGCCTCTGAATCAATCAGTCATAAACCATGATGGAGGTGGGAGTGGAATTGGGGGTAGGAAGGTAGTAGCCTTGGCTGCTGTGGTAGGTGGTACAATGTTGTTTAACATAGTCTTTTACTGTATGGATCCACTGCATCATCGGCCATTTCAGAGAATGTCACAAACTGGAGAAATGTAGATAACATTACCATATTTGAAATATTGAAAACTGAACAGATACCACACAATACCTTTCCCATTTGTCTCATTCCAAAACTGTAATATATGACGGTCCAATAATAATTTCCCAAAGATTGACATACAGACTCCTGTTGTTATATAGTGGTTGCATGACATTGAGTCAATTCCAACTCCCAGTGCTGGTATACAACAGAATAGAACTGCCCCATAGAGTTTCCTAGGCTGTAACCTTTAAGGAAGTGGATGGTCAGGTTTTTTTTCTACAGAGTCACTGGTGGCTTCAAACTGCTGAACTTTTAGTTCACAGCTGAGTGATTAACCACTGTACCATCAGTGCTCCTTACTGTGATTGTAGGCATGTTGATTTCCTTCCTTTGATATGACAATACTGCCTTTTACATTGCCCATACTTCTAGAAGCCTGGCACTGAAGGCAGCAGGATCTGGAAAACATTAAGAGCAGAGGGATCAGAGGAAACCTAAGATAGAATGTGATTGAATCATATAAGCAACATACCCCAATATCTCTGGGGCTTCTTTCTGCTTGTGTGTTATATTTTCTGTGGTTCCAGTTGAAAAGTAGAAGATGGTTCGAGTTCCTGCCATGGAAAACGAAAACTGAAAGTCTTCAATTCTTCCAGCAGTGCTTCAAGAGCCCGTTTAGCCAGGTGAACCGTTTTGGTTCTCTCTGGCTAAGGAAAAAGCCAAAGCATAAATCATATAACAGAGATATGCAACAAATAGCTCATGGGTTGAGCATCATCATTTCAAATGATAATTGCCAATGTCTGTATTAATTCCATGTAGTGGTTTCTTGACTGTGATGATTTTTAATTTAGCAAAAGAGTCTTAGAAAGGTGAATTAAAGCTCCTAATTATTTGAATGGCATAAATGTCATGAATGCCTAACCTTCAGGACAGTTACTGCCAGCATCAGTTAACTCAACATTTCCTCTGTAAATTGTATGGGATATCTTTGCACTGCTGTAGAATTATAAAATTTTTAAGGTTGAACAATATCTTTTGAAGGGAGAAAGCAAGAACATTTAGGGGGAGAAATTAAGAGGTTGTCATTTACGTTAACCAAGTGAATTATTTCTACTGGAAAAATCTAGATGATTTGTCCCAAGGATTGGATTTTAGGCTTTAAAATGCAAGTCAAACGCTACAGTTGTTTGATTGCTGCTCCAAGTTTTGTAAAGGTTCCCAGAACAACCGGTTGAAGTGAAAATTCTGGGTCTCTCTCTTTGTTCTTGCCCCAGGCCAACCTGCCCCAGGCCTGGCAGTAGTGAGAGCCTTCCTACAACGGTAATCCTCTGGATTATTAGTCCCTCAGTGTTTGGCCTTTTGCCCCAGTGCTGCTGAGATATTTTCCGCTTGCTCAGTAATATACTACCCATCATATATATCCTGTTTAATCACTTACGACTGTCTCAAAACTCAACACTGTATAGAAGGCAAAAGGAGTATTTCAGTCTCAAGCAGATGGAAATCTCACCACCATGAAGGAAGCGTAGGGTCCCTGGAAAGCTCCCCTCCCCTTTGATTCCAGCCTCAAGTTGAGAATTCCTTCTACCCCTACAAAGAAAGTCTTTAATTCCAAAGCCATAGAGCCAATGGCTTTCTGCCAACTGGACGCCTTGAGTGATTAAATCAGCTTCACCCACTCTCATTCTTAAAGGCACACACGTCAAAAGTAACTAGGAGGCACAGGCCCCACCTCCCCAGGAAACCACACACCCTAGCTCCAGAAAGAGGAAAGCCAGAAAAGGTTGGAGGAAGAGTCAGGAGAGGAGAGACGGTCAGCTATGAGGGAGGCCACCAAGTTTTGACTCCTCCCTTCCCATCCTGCCCTGAAGCTGTTCCTTTTGTAACACCAGCTTCATGAAAAACCCACAGAGTAGTGAAGACACAGTATCTTTCCCACTTAGTTTGTTATTGGCAGAATTTCCAAGAGGCAGGCCACCCTAGATATTCATCCATGTTCACCAGAAGTTGGTGAACTCTGCCTCTCCACCTCCTTCCTCTTGATTCCACCCCACAGACACATCAGGCTCTAAGGTAGACCTCTCTTTGGCTGCCTGTACTATAAATGTAATTCCTTTGCTCAGGAGACCCAGAAATGACTTTTGAGTATAGTTGTCACTGTGTCTGTGTCTGTCACCGTGGCGATACTTTGCTTAAACAGAAAGCCGACCTGGACACCGACCTGGACACCGACCTGTGCATTTGGATTCTGAGAGTGCCATGCAGAAACCCAGAGAGGCAGTTTGGTAGAAGTAATTTAAACCCTTGATGTATTGTCTTGCTGGTTATGGTATAATGTAACAATGTAAACCACTTGCTGAACTTTGCATTTTCTTCATAAAAATCTCTTTTTTCTGACACAGTGACTTTGCCTTTTTGATAATGCAAGATTTTTATTGATTGTTATTTCTTTTGTGCTCTCATAGATAACAGTTCATTTGTAGATGTCCTATACCAGGGAATCTAGGTAGAGTAGCTGTTACACCTCCCTCCCCTCTTAGAGTGGACCAAGTGCTAGGTTATTCTCCCTTCCGGAATTCCCCATGAACAACTTTTTCCCCACAGTTTGAGAACAGTTTTAAAATGAAGAGGTTAAGTTTTGTTTTAACATCTAGAGGTACATTTTGACCATTTTTTTCAGCTTCTTTACAGTTTCTGTGATTTTTTTGCTGTATGCAAAGCAAATAAACACAATAAAGTCTGTTTTGTAGCCTGTGTCATTCTTTGACATTGGAAAGGAAACAAATTAGACTATGGCTAACTCAGGGAAGGAGAATGTTCCTCAGAGGCCTTGTGTGAGGCTAGTTAGCCTCCACACAGGTGTGCCTGATCAAGTTGATGGCCTCTGGGGGTATGTGTGTACAGGAAGCAGGAGCAATAAAGAGTAGATTTTCACGTGTGTAAACATCAGGGAGCAGAGACAGAGATCAGTGGAAAGGGGACAAGATGGCTGGTGGTTGTACTCCATTCTGGCCCAGGGACTAGGTCCAAAACGTAATGCAAGATGAGGCACCAGAACCAGCCATTTTCAGAAGCCAGAAACCACATTGGACTCAGATAACAAAATGTGCCATGGAGTGAGGAAGGGGAGGGTGTTAAAGACTAGAAATGTAAACTGGTCACATATCCCATTCTAACACATGCAAGGTGCATGCCAAGAGTTGAGTTGAGAGTTCACATGTCAGATGCCTAAGTATCTGAAATATTTAAATCAACTGATAAGTCACTAAATTAGTGATACCTCGTTCTGTGGTAAATGTATCTCCACAAGGACTTGAAAGGCCAGGCTGCTTTTCATAATTCTGTTACTCCTCTAAGTACTGCTTCAACAATACGGGAGAGCTGCTTCTCACTGCTACGCAACACTATTGCCACTGTTTCCACCATACAGTTACCCTTTAGGACTGAAGGGACACATTGTGCTCAAGTCTCCCAAGGATAGACCCTGTGAAGAGTATGCAGACCCTGGAAGAAGGCTTGGGGCTGTTCAGGGGCACCTGAAGCATAGTTAACTGGGGGCACATCTCTTGTTCACCCCATAGACTTGGATCCTGGCCCTGTGAAGAGTACGGCTGGAAGAGAGCCAAAGTGGGGTCTCTAAAGTGTAGAGCTCAGGACTGGGCTTTTACAGGGGTCTAAAAGCAATACTGTATTCATTTGTACAACACAAACGCAAATCAGAATTAACTTGAAGCCCCTCAAATCATACTACATCAATAATTATCTACTTACCTTACTCTTTCTGGTTAAGTAACAGTGATAAGATGCCCTGTGACTTTTGTCTCACAGTCTGGCTCTAGCCCTGTTGCTGCTCTACTTGAGGGTGTCCCCCTCCTGCTGCTTTACCTTGGGGACTCCCTCCTGCTCCAGGTTAACCTGAGGGATGCCTCCTTCTCATGTCCAACCTGAGGAATGCCCACACACACTTGCCAGACATCAGGTGCCCCCAAACCCTCAATGGGCCCATGGTGACCAACCACCCAGCCACCATCACCTCCCACTTCCTACTGGCCATACTGGCCACTCTGGGCAACATTTGCTCCTTGGTGGAGGACACGGTACCAGGTAGTATGCCAACCGAGTGGCAATTGACTGTGATGATGTTAGCAAAGACGGTGGCTGCTGAGGTGTTTGCCACTAAAGTGAGATGATTCACAGGGGTGGCTGAGGAGAGGTGGAGGGGGTGGAGCAACAGTCCAGGGGGACACAGTCCAGGTGGGCACCTGAGATGGTGATGGAAAGGGCAGGAGGCAAACTCTGGGAGCCATCCACCAAGGCTGCTGAGGAATGGACTGTGTGTAAGGAAGGGAAAGAGGCCTCTGGGCAGGTGACACTGAGAAGGGCAAGGAATGGCCAGCAAAGCCCAACCTAAGCTCATTTGCTGGGAATCGAGGATTGACATGCCTTACACCCAGTGAATCATCAAGGCTCTCATCTACAGTGGCTCAGAGTCACCTAGATTTTCCTTGAGGCCTCTGACTTGAACTGGCAACCTGTTGGTTAACAGCTGTAGTCCTTAACCGCTACATCACCAGGGTTTCCGGATTACCCCCTAGGCCCACACAAGTCCTGCCTTTTTAATTTTACAATTAAAGCGCTAGTACTCCTGGGTGAAGAAACTTTCTGTAAAGAGTGACGAGGCAATCATTTGTGCTTTGTGGGCCCAGAGAAAAGTCAAGACCATTATAGAGATACTTAGATAACAAGGGAAAACAAATTTCTGTGATGTCTTTGTGAATGAAATTCAAAATATATTAACAAATGCATATGATTTTTAATAATACAGTTTTACTAAAGAAAAGAAAGCAAGTATTTGGGGGATAGATAACATTTGGCTTAACTGGGGTTCGAAGTTACGTAGTCCATCTTTAAAAATGACTTTGACACACATAGGTACTTCCAAACACTAATATCAATTCACAGTAATTTTAATTGACATGTTCATCTCTTGGAGGGCATTTATAGAATTATGTTAGATTCTTCTCTTTCTATTTGTCCTTTTTCAGGTCATTACAATGTCAGATTAACCACTTTCAATAGTTTAGCTGGTAGCTCAGTAAGCCAAGTGCCGTCAAGTCGGATCCGATAGGACAGTTAAAAAAAAAAACAAACTTGTTGCCACTACATATCACTAGATTGTATGTATTTAGGATATGATGTATATATTGGGATATGATAGTGAATCAAACAGTCTTGGAATAACCTTAACATGTCAAGGAAACAGAAGAAGTGGTACTCACTGAGCTCAGAGCATCAAGGAAGTCCTTTAAGGTGGACTGGTCAGAGGTGACTTTATGGAAGAGGCAGGACTTGGCATAGGCCCAGGGACTGAGGAGATGGAGATAACAGTTCAGTAGAGACAAGAGAACAGGGACTTGGGAGATGGGTGCAGTGTCGGGATCCTTCTTGAAATCCTCTAGGAAGCCCCTTTGCGTAAGCCCGTTTTGAAAACCATTATTTGAGAAAGAGAAAGCAGACAGCTGGCTGGATTCTATGAACTTGTTCCTGGTGTTGCTTTAGGCTCGTGTGACAGATGTAGAAACACCAAACTAAGTCTTGGTGTTCTGCTGAGCATAGACAATTTCAAAAACATCAATATCGGACAAGGCAATCCTGTGAGTATGGTGGACCAAGGCAGAAACAAGACCACTCTGCAAGGTTGGAACCCAGACAAAATATGAACATTGTCCAAACCACCGAAATGACCAAACATTACCCTCTCATGGCTAATATGAGTGACTGCTCTTTCTTTATCAATTACAGCTTGATCCTCTCTGTGATCTGTACTCCTTCTGGATGAGCTTGGTTGAATTCCTCACTTGTAGTATTTCCCCGCTGTCTGACAGCATCCAGCCTAGAATGAACCACAGCTTTCTTTGATCTCCACCAAGCTAGCCAATGAAATAAGCTTTTTCTAATACCCTGTTCTTTAGATGCCTTGTGGTTCCCCACAGTATATGTTCTTCTCTACTCTATCAAGTGATAAACATGACTTGTTCAACTACAGCTATGTTCCTGATGGTCTTTGACTGGAGGACATTGAAAGTATCACTTAAATGACTTGATGGTCTTTGCCTGAAGGACATTGAAAGTATCACTGAAATGACTTCAGGCTAAGGGCTCCAACCTGCTGCTCAGCTACACGTCTAGATTTTAAGGAAACAAGTCAAGAAATGGTTGAAACAAAAGCATGGCCACCTCATACAACACAACATGCTAAGTGAAATAACAGGCCGTAACCAGGTGTTTCAAAGTCACAGGAAAACCTCTCAGCAGCTTGTTTTAGTAACTTCTGTGCCTTAGGTGCTGGGGAAAATGGCAGTGACAGAGTGAACATATTGTATGTATGTTTGTTGTTGGTAGGTGTCACTGAGCCAATTTTAGACTCATAGTGACCCTGTGCTACAGAGTAGAACTGCCCTCTAAAATTCCCAGGCTATAATATTTATAGGAACAGATTGTCAGGTGTTTTCTCCTGCAGAGCCTCTTGGTGGGTACAAACCACCAACCACTGCACCACAGATCTCTCTTTCTCTTTATGTATGTGTGTTATTTATTTTTTCCTCCTCTCTCAGACAGAGGGACGAGTCCTGCAAAGGCTTGGAAGCCAGAAACAAGTACGTTAATTAACAAGAGTGTCTCCCAGGAGGCAGTGTAGCCTAGTGGCTTAGAGTACAGCCTGTGAAGCAAGTCTACATGGGATTCTAGTCCAGCCCTGCCAGTCCTCAGCTGCCAATAGAACACAATCCCACAATCCACTGTGCATGACTATAGTGCTTTCCTTTTGTCTGACCGCCCCTCAGTTAGGGGTCTGACTCAGATCCTGTCTGCTGCTGTACCTACAATCAACACTTGGACAGTGTCTTTCTACTTCCCAACAAGTCATTCACCTATGGCTGGTTTTTCTCTATAACCTCTGAGTCCAGGCTTCAAGCTAGATAAATGCAGGGTCCCACATAATTTACTTTTTGTCTTAGCATTAGGAGACAATTACAAATGATACTCATGTGGGAGCCCTGTTGCACCTATTGTTTAAAAATTCTTTATAAGGACATAGACTTTATTGCATCCCTCAGACCATTCTGAATTGAGTACTTATTGGGTATTCATCTGGATTCCAAACTGTGCTAACCCACTGAGGGGACAGGAAAGGCAACATAAGTAAGATATCCAATATTAACTTTATTCTCATGGATTGTACAGCCTGACTGGGAAAGACTGCAAATCACTGGCAAATGAAGAAAGAACAGGGGGCACAGAAGGAAAAAAAGTTGATGTTGAATGGATTCCAGCTCATGATGACCCCACATGTGCCAGAGTAGAACAACATTCCACAGTGTTTTTAAAGGCATCCCTGGGTGGGTCTGAGTTGCTAAACTTTGGGTTAATAGCAACACACTTTACCATTTGCACTCTTAGAGACTTGTGGTCCTTTGAGTGCTGCTCAAACCAGTCTACACACTCATGCAGAATCCATCTAAGGATGAGCTCGTGGTGGGCCAGGTGAATCCAGGTAGAATTTGTGGAGGAAAAAAATGAGATAAAATAAAATTCAGTTCAAAGGGGCTTTGTGGGGAGGTGGCATTTCATTCTTTAGTTTATTTTTAGTATAAAATAAGTGGGATTCCTTATGTGGTGCAAAAGGTTAAGCACTTAGCTACTAACCAAAAAAGTAGAGATTCAAACCCATCCAGAAGTGCCTCAGAAGAAAGCCCTGACCATCTGCTTCTGAAAGACCACAGCCATGGAGAGCAGGGAGCATTTGGAGAGCAGTTCTAGTTTGAAACATGTGATGACTTGATATCTGACAAAGGTTCTAAGTCCATAAATTCAGGAAAGGATATTCTCTTTAACAAATGGTGTTGGCATATCTGAGTATCTGTATGCAAATAATGAAGCAAGACTGCTACCTAACACCATACAAAAAAAAAAAAAAATCTAACTCAGAATGGATTGAAGACCTAAATATCAAAACTAAAATGATAAAGATCGTGGAAGAAAAAATAGGGACAATGCTGGGACTCCTAACACAATACATGAACAGGATAGAAACTAATAATACTAACAGTACACAGACACTGAAAAAGAAAATAGGTTTCTGAGAGCTCTTAAAAGTCAAACACTTATTCTCATCCAAAGATTTTACCAGAAGAGTCAACAGACAACCTATGAACTGGGAAGAAAAAAAATCTGATTATGAAAAATCCAAACAGCATGTAATCTCAAAAATCTACAAGATATTACCAAGCCTCAATGATGAACATACAAATATAATCCAATTCAAAAACAGGCAAAGGATAGAACAGGGTCTTCACCAAAGAAGACATCCAGGTGGCTAACAGATACATGAGAAAAGGCTCACTATCACTACCATTAGAAAAATTCTAATCAAAACTAAAATAAGATACCATCTCACCCCAAAAAGGCTATCATTAATTAAAATAACAACAATAAATGTTGGAGAGGCTGTGGAGTGACTGGGACACTTCTACACCACTGGTGAGAGTGCAAAATGGTACAAGCAATTTTGAAATCAACTTGGGGCTTTCTTAAAAAGCTAGAGTACTCCCTCTGTCTTAAGCCAATATTGCAAGGATAGAGCAGCTGGGACAGGGGGCAGGGGATCATGCTCTTAGGCGAAATCGAGGCCAATTGGCACAACTAGCATTTTGCTAGGAGAGCTCTCTGCACCCCACATTGATGAGTGGCGTCTGGGGTCTTAAAAGCTGCCAAGCTGCCATCCGAGGACACAGCAAACAGTCCCAACTCAGCAGGAACGGATGCTCACCGAGGACCAAAATGACATTCAGTAAAGACAACCTAGAAGACAGAGAGACCCACAAGAGTGGGTGCCTACATCGACTTGGGACTGGAAGAATCAGATGGTGCCCAGCCACCACCAGTGATAACCACGATGGAGCTCACAGAGAGGAGTATCATTGGCAACACAAGAATAAAAAGGGGTGCATCCTGACATCTCCACTAAAAGACCTCAATTGATGGTCCAGTGGTTTCGGGGTTCCCCTGAGAGCATGGCCCCCGGCCCTGATGCTGCCCTTACCCATAAATTATAACGAAGGTCCACTCTTTGGACAGGAATGGATTGGACTTGGCAATCCAGAGTGACCATATACTGGATGCACTTTATGGTTCTATACATCTATAGGATATCATCCTGGTGACCTCTGGCTGGAGGAAGGAGAGTGGGTAGAGAGGAGGGGAAAGGAGTCTGTTGGGAGGATGAGACATGTATGGAGCAGAGAGGAATAGTGTGCTGTCACTGGACAGGGAGAGCAGTGGAAGCTGCATATAGGTGGGCATGTAAATTTATATGGGAATGAACATTTTCACTCAGTCATGTTAAATTAAAGGAAAAAAAGCTAGAAATGAAAACACCATCAATCCTACTTCTTGGAATATATCCTAGAGAAATAAGGATTGTCACATTAAAAATTACATGCATATCAATGTTTATTGCTGCACTATGCAAATAACAAAATGATGGAGTCAGCCTAGGTGCCCATCTGTGAATGAATCCTTAAACAAACTATGCTGTGTTTACACAATGGAATACTATGCAACCATAAACAACGTTTGTGAATCTGGGAAGTGTCTCATAACATGGAGGAATCTGGAAGACATTATGCTGAATGAAATAAGTCAGTTGCAGGAGAACAAATATCTTATGAGACAACTTTTATAAGGACTCAATAAATGGTTTATACAAAGAAGAAAACTGATGGTTAAGAAGGTGGGGAAGGAGGAAGGGGATACTCATTAATTAGATAGTAGACAAGAATTGTTTTAGCTGAAGGGACTGACAGCACATAGAGGTAAGTCAGCACACCCGGACTAAACAAAAAGTTAAGAAATTTCCAAAATATAGCCAAACTCTTTGAGGGACAGAGAATTGCAAGGGTTTGAGAACCATGTTTTAAGGAGACATCTAGGTTAACTGGCATAATAAAGTGGTTTTTAAAAAATATTTTCTTTATTTACAATCCACGCCAATTTTTCATACAAAACCGAATGCACATACTGCTATGTAAATCTAGCTATTCTCTCCACACTGTGACCACTGTCATGGATTGCACTATGTCCTCCCCAAAATGTATGTATTAATTTGACTTGACTGTGAGTCCCAGTATGGTGCAATTCCTCCCATGTGTTGTGAATCCTGCCTCTGTGATACTGATGATGGAGAATGGGCAGCAGTTGTGCTGGTGAGGCAGGACTCAAGTTACTAGCTACGGAATATAGGGAAAGAAGTGAGCATAGAGAGTAGGGAACCTCATGCCACCAAGAAGGCGAACTGAGAGCAGAGCACATCCTTTGGACCTGAAGTTCCTGTTCCAAGATGTCCTCCTTGAATTTGAACTCAACCTACTGGACTGTGATGATTTCTCTTATTGAATGGACTTGCAACTTGTAAATGGATTTGTGGTTTACCAGAATGTGACAAAGTTCCTCTTCATGAAACCATTCACTCATGGTATATTCTGTTAGAGCAGTACCAGGTGACTAAAACCCACACACTCCTCTTTTCCACCCTGCACTTCTTGTGTCCACTTAACTACCTCCTGTCACTTTCCTGGCTCTATTACTTCTAAGATCATTCTCAGATTACCTAATTTTATCGATATTCAGTTTCCTAATCTAGGAAATAAAGACAAAAAAATAATAGAAATATAATGACAATGGCTACCTCACAGGGCTATTATGAGGATTCGATGAGTTAATTCATGTAAACTCATTTTCACAGTGCCTGCCTGGCACAAAGTAAGGAGTCAGTAGTTTTATTAATAATTGTGTTGTATTTTGAATTGTATTTACTCCGCTTATATACAGGGTCAGATCTGAAAAAAGTGGTGATTTAGACCAGTGGAAAATAGAACCTTTTGACATACATGTGTGAACTGACAAAACAGAATCAAATTCTCCATTAGCTAGGCTTTGAGACCACTAGAGTGAGATAAGAAAGAACATTTAAGGCCAAATGCTGCACACTTTAACCCTCTCTGAGAAGCCTCGATGATACAGTGGGCAGCAGTTGTGCTGAGCTGCAAACAGAAAGGTCAGCAATTCCAACAAACCAGCTGCTCTATGGAAGAAAAGCTGTGGCAATCACTTCTGTAAAGACTACAGCATTGGAAATGTCATGGGGCAGTTCTACTGTGTCCTATAGGGCCTCTATGAGTTGGAATCAATATGATGGCTACGGGTTTGGTTTGGTTTGGTTTTGAGAATCTGGAGTGTTAGGTGTAGAGTAAGTTGGATGTTTGTGAGCTTTTACTGGTTTACTCTGGGGGTAGGGAACAGTGAGGAGGAGAGAAAGGTAGAGTTGGAGGTGACATTAAGATCTTTTAAGGGTGGAGTAAAGATGACAGACTAGACACATGTCTCTTTAATTACCTCTGAAAATTAAGGCCTGGATTGATAATTAAACAGAGCCTTCTGGACACCTAGTGAGCCCAAGGATATGGCATAGGGCTATCAATTTGGACTACATGCCACTGAATGGCAAACTTCTTCACTTACCCTCCCCCCCTTGTTGAATGGTTGGCTCTTGCAGTCTGAAAGTAACTGCTGTTTTTAACTTTCTTTCTTTTTGTTAGCTGGCAGTGGTGATTGGGCTTAGCTGGCAGCAAAGCTCAGCCACACTGATGATGTGATCAGTGGGTGGCACAGCTACACTTTGAGAGCCCAGCTCTGGACTTAGAGCACCATGGCCCCTCCACCCTCTCTTTCCAAACTCTGCCACTGATTCAGCTGTTTTGCAATGGGTGGGATAGCTTGTGTGGGATGTCATCTTGTTCAACTGGGAGGCAGAGTTACCCAAACGGAGGCCTCAACAGGTGCTAACTCCCAGGTTGGAGGAAGTGCCAGCCCAGGGAGTCCTTTCTCAGAAGAAAAGCTGGGTTTAACACAGTGTAGCCTTACCAGTAGGGCCCAGCAGATGACAGCAGGACAGAAGCCTCTCTGTACTATGAACTAGATCACAGCATCTGGTGACAGATATAGAGGTATCTCCATTGACAGATGGAAAGAGGGGTTGCACGCCTGACAGCCTGACTGATTTTGGAAGCTGTCAGACAGCTTTTACGTTTCAAAATAAGACTACCTAGAGAAATAACTGCAGTGTTTGATGGCATCTCTTCCAGCCCTTACTGACCCACAACATAGGGTCAGCTGACAGCCCCCCAGTGACTCAATAAGTAGGGCTATGTCTTTGCCATCCAGGAGATGGAGACTGTTACCCCAGAGATTCCACTGGGCCCAGTAACTGGAGTACATAGAGGTGACTGGTGATCAACTCTCTTCTCAGACTGTGCTTCAACTCCATTAAGGCAACACCAGAGAAACTAAATAACCTCTAGATGACCAAAAAGCAACAAATATTGACCAGACTGTTAAAGAAAAATCCACCCATGGCTCCAGAAAGCTCCCAAAAGTAAGAACCAAAGAATTTCCCAGATGAAGAAGGCTTTCTGAAACTTTTGGAGTTTGAGTAAAAAAGAATTATACAGAGAGCCCTCCTAGATATTATACAAAATTCAGCAGAGCAAAATGAAAAATTAAGCAAGATATTCAAACTGATGAAACACTAGCATTCTGAAATCTGACAGATCAATAACAACAATAAAGAATTAGAAAACACAGTTCAAAGCTGAAAGAACAATATTGAACAAATGGAAAATAGACTTCCACACTTGGAAGACAGAGCTACTGATACCAGCATTTACGAGGAGAAATCAGAGAAAAGAAACAAGAAAAATGAAGAAGCATTAAGAAACATGTGGAACTCTATCAAGAGGAACAATGCATGATTAATTGGATTTCCTGAACAGGAAGGGACACCTGAAAACACAGAGTATTGTTGTTGACTTAGTGACAGAAAACTTTCCTGAAATTATGAAAGAAAGAACATAGATATGCAAGACGTGTATCAAATGCCACACAATGTAGACCCCAAAAGAAAGACACCAAGACATTATAATCAAGCTTAAGCCAGGATCCAACTCGATGGCACTTGACAAGCAGATACTCTTAAAGGCAGTGAGAATCAAAGCAAAGCTAACATTCAGAGGGAAGCCCTGCAGGCTTTTGTCTGACATCCCAGCAGAAACCATGTTGGCACAGAGGCAGTGGAATGGCACATTCAAAGCCTTGAAGGAGAAGAACTTCCAACCAAGAATTATATATCCTGCAAAACTGTCTTTCAAATGTGAAAATGAAATTAAGACATTAGCAGATAAACACTCAGAGACTTTGTAAAAATCAAACCAAAGCTACAAGAAATACTGGAAGAAGATCTTGGCTTAGAAGAACAAAACCATTAACTCTATATTTTAGGAGACAATACAGGACACATCATCTAGAAACCTACTCAGTTAGGGAAGCCACAAACTCAATCAAAGCTATAATATTAAAAGAAGTGATCCAGTGAGTGTATCACGAAAATTATGATACCATCACATTAAAAAGAGGAATATGCTACAGTAGTTATAGTCCTTCCAGATGAAGAGGCAGTTAGTAAGTTATGTAGAAGTTAAAATTTGGTTTAAACATAGATTATTAAGGGGGATCATAGTGGTAGCCACAAAGCACAACATCAAAACAAGAAACATAATACAAGAGTCTCAACGAACACAAAACCAACACTGAAAAGGGTGAAAAATGAACCCATAAAGAAGAAAGTTCCAGAACAGAAGAGTAAGAGCAACAGAGAGAACATCAACACAAAACTAAATACATCAAAATGATGGCACTATACACATACCTATCTATAATTACATTGAATGTAAATGGACTGAATGCTTTAGTAAAGAGACAATGAGTGACATTTTGGATCAAAACACACAACCCGTCTCTAAGTTGCTTAGAAGACATTCACCTTAGACTTAAAGACATGAACAAACTGAAAATTAAAGGATAGAATAATATATACCAAGCTAACAATATACAAAGAAGAGCAGGTATGGCAACATTAATCTCAGATAAAATAGATTTTAATGTAAAACCCACATCACAGACTAGGATGGACACTATTTATTATTGAAAGATTCAATACACAACAGGACTTAAAAATATTAAATATTTATGCACCCAATGTATTTAGATGTGTGCATCTAAATACATCAAAGAAACACTGACTATATTCAAAAATGAGATAGATCACACCACAATAATAGTGGGAGACTTCAACACTCCACTTTCAGTGTTGGATAGATCTCGTAAAAAGCTTAATAAAGACACAGAAGATCTTACTGTGACAATTAACCAACTAGACCTCACTGACACATACAGAACTTTCTATCCATCAGCAAATAATTACAACTCCTTCTCCAGTGCACATGGAACATTTTCCAGGATAGACCATGTGTTAGCACATAAAGCAAATCTCAACAAAATCCAAACCACTGAATTATTGCAAAGCATCTTCTCAGACCATAAAGCCATAAAAGTCAAAATCAATATGAGAAGAAACATAGATAGAAATTGGAACTCATGGAAACTAAACAACATCTTGCTCAAAAAGCCATGGGTTATAGAAGAAATCAAGGATGAAATAAAGAAATTTATGAATTCAAAAGAAAATGAAGACACTTCCTACCAGGACCTATGGGACACAGCCAAAGCAAGGGTCAGGGGTCAGTTTATCTGTATATATACGCACATCCTGAAGGAAGAAATAACCCAAATGAAAGAATTAATCCTACACCTTGAACGTGTTGAAAAGGAGCAACAGAGGAACCCCTCAGGCACCAGAAGAAAAAGCATCATAAAGATTAGAGAAGAACTAAATGAATTAGAGAATAGAAGAAGAATTGGAAAAACTAAGACCAAAAGCTGGTTTTTTGAAAAAAAAACAGCAAAATTGACAAATCGTTGGCTTAACATACTAAAGAAAAACAGGAAAGGAAACAAATAGCCCAAATAAGAAATGAGATGGGAGATGTCACAACAGATCCAACAGAAATAAAAAAATCATAATAGAACACTATGAAAGACTGTACTCTAATAGATTTGAAAACCTAGAGGAAATGGACAAATTCCCAAATTCATATTACCTACCAAAATTATCACAAGGTGAAGCAGAACAACTTAATAAATGCATCACAAAGGAAGAGATTGAAAAAGTCATCCAAAAACTACCAACCATAAAAAGCACCTGGCCCAGATGTCTTCGCCATAGAATTCTACCAACATTTAGAGAAGAGTTAACTCCAACACTACTGAGACTATTTCACAGCATAGAAAGGGGTAGAATACTCCCAAATTCATTCTATGGAGCCGGCATAACCCCAATACGAAAGCCAGGGGAATGCTCCACAAAAAAGGAGAACCACAGACCATTATCACTCATGAACCTAGGTGCAAAAATCTTCAACAAAATCCTTGCCAACAGAATTCAACAAATATCAAAAAGATAATTCATCATGACCAAGTTGGATTCATACCAGGGGTGCAAGACTAGTTGAATATCAGAAAAACAATTAATGTGATCAACCACATAACCAACACAAAAGACAAGAGTCACCTGATTTTGTCTATTGATGCAGAAAAGGCATTTGATACAGTCCAACACACGTTCATGCTAAAAACTCGTAGCAAAATGAGCATAGATGAAAAATTCCTCAACACAATAAGGGCCATTTATACAAAGTCAACTTCCTGCGTCATCCAGAATGGAGAGAGACTGAAGAAGTTTTCCCTGAGAACAGGAACTAGACAAGGATGCCCACTCTCACCTCTCCTATTCGACATTGTACTAGAAGTTCTAGCCAGAGCAATTAGACAAGACAAAGAAATACAGGGCATCTACACTGGCAAAGAAGAAGTGAAAATCTCCCCATTTGCTGATGATAAGATGGTACGTGCAGAGAATCCTAAAGAATCCATAAGTAAACTACTCAAACTGATAGAAGGGTTCAGCAAAGTCTCAGGATACAAGATAAACGTAAGCAAATCAGTAGGATTCCTTTATAACAGCAAAGAGATTATTAAGGAAGAAATCACCAAATCAATACCATTTACTATAGCCCCCAAGAAGATAAAATACCTAGGAATAAATCTAGCTAAGGAAGTAAGAGACTTTTACAAACAGAACCACAAGACCTTGCTACAAGAAACAAGAGAGACTTACACAAGTGGAGAAACCTACCCTGCTCATGGATAGGAAGACTTAACATTGTGAAAATGTCTAGTTTACTCAAAGCAATCTATGTATACAATGCAATCCCAATACAAATTCCTGTGACATTTTTTAATGAGATGGAGAAACAAATCATCAGCTTTGGAAAGGGAAGAATCCCTGGATAAGTAAATCACTACTGAAGAAGAAGAACACACTGGAAGGCCTCTCACTACCCGACTTTAGAAGCTATTACACTGCCACAGTATTCAAAACAGCCTGCTACTGGTGGAAAAAGAGACACATAGACCAATGGAGCAAAGTTCATACCGCAGAGATGCCACCATCCTCCTATAAAGAGGGAGGTTGATATTCGATAAAGGTCCCAAGATTTTAAACTGGGGTAAAAACAGTCTATTTAATAAATGGTGCTATAAAAATTGGATATCCATCTGTAAAAAATTGAAACAAGACCCATATCTGACACCTTATACAAAACCCAACTCAAATTGGATAAAAGGCCTAAATGTCAAATCTAAAACAATAAAGCTCATCCGAGAAGCAATAGGATCAACAATGGAAGTTTTAATACACAACATAGACAAACTTTAAAAACTGACAAAGTATGATCAACAGAAAATAGACAAATGGGAACTGCTGAGAATCAAACACTTTTGCTCATCCAAAGACTTTATCAAAAGAATTAAATGGCCACCTACTGAATGGGAAAAAAACATTTGGCAAATATATGTCTGATCTGCATAATCTACAAGGTTCTACAAAATATCAACAAGAAAAAGATAAATAATCCAATTAAGTGATGAATGACAGACAGTTCTCTGAAGAGGACACCCAGGCAGCCAAAAGACAAGTGCAGAAATGCTCACAGTCATTAGCTATTAAAGAACTTCAAATCAAAACTGTGATGAAATATCATTTCACCCCAATAAAGTTGGCCGTGATCCAAAAAACACAAAACAACAAATGCTGGAGAGGCTGTGGAGAAATTGGAACTCTCATACACTGTTGCTGAAATTGCAAAATGGTACCTCTTTGAAAAGCGATGTGATACTTCCTTAAGAAGCTGGAAATAGATATACCATTTGACCCAGTAATCCTACTGCTTGGAATATATCCTACAGATGCAAGGGCAGTCACACAAACAGATACATGCACACGATGTTTATTGCAGCACAGTCAACAACAGCAAAAAGGTGGAATCAACCCAGAAGCCCAACAACTGATGAATCAATAAATAGAGTATGGTATACATACTCAATGGAACACTATGCATGATAAAGAACAATGATGATTTTAGGAAGCATCTCATATCCTACTTTCAACTGGAAGACATTATGTTGAGTGAAATTAGTCAGTGGCACAAAGACCACTATTGTACGAAACCCCTACAGTAAGGACTTGAAAACAGACTCATGTACAGAAGAAATGACTCTTTGACGGCTGCTAGGGAGGGAAGGGAGGGAGGGAGAGGGTTGGTTATAGATTAGATAGTTGATAGAAATTTGGTTGGGTGAAATCAGTAACAGCACACATTAGAAAGAAGATAAATTTAACTGGACTTCAAAACAACCTGAAAACTCTTCCAATCTTAACCCAATACCGCAAGGACAGAGTAGCAGGAGTGGGGGTCCTGGTACTATGCTCTCAGGGGACATCAAGTCCAACTGGCAGAACTAGCCTTTTGCTAAGAGTCTTCTCCACCCCATATTGGTGAGTGGCATCTGGAGTCTTAAAAACTAGCAAGCTGCCGTGTGAGGTACACCAAATTGTCCCAATTCAGCAGGAGCAGATGATTACCAAGGACAAAAACGATATGAGGGAAAGAGAACCCAGGCGACTGAAAGACCCACTTCTGTGACCAGAAGAACCAGATGGTGCCCAGCCACCTCCAGTGACAGCCGTGATAGGGCTCACAAAGCTAAGTCCCAGTGGCAATAAGAGAACAAAAAGCGGTGCCCCCTGAGAACTCCACTAAAAGACCACAGTTATTGGTCCGAAAGTCTCTGGGCTCCCCTGGAAGCATGGCCCCCAGACCTGATGCTGTCCCTGATCGTAAATCATTACTGAGGTCAACTCCTCGGACAGGAATGGATTGGACTTGACCACAAACAGTGACCATATCATGTGTGCACTTTATGGTTCTATGCACCTATAGGATGTGGTCCTACTGGCTTCTTACTATAGGGGAGTGGAGATGGTGGAGAAGAGGGCACAGAGATTGTTAACAGGCTATGACTTGTATAGAACAGAAAGGAGGAGTGTGCTGTCACCAGGCAAGGAAAGCAGTAGGAGCTGCCTAAAGGCAGACATGCTAATTTAAACCAGAATGTACACTTTCACGCAATCACAATTAAAAAAAAAAAAAAGATATTTTAAATGGACAGCGTGGAGGAGGCAAAGGTGCAAAGAAGGAAAGGGAAGAAAGAGAAGGAAGAGACTTTTTAGCTGGTGTGGCTGTTGCAGCTGCTTCCTGAGATAAGGAATCGATCTTGCCTGTCGGTCTCTTCTCCTAGTAGTAGGATGTATCTTCCCAAATATTCTGAGCAGTCTCTCAGCCAAAACAAACATAATCTATTTTTTTTTTACATTAGTTATTTTATACAAGCAACCTTTTTAAATGGAATTCTGTAGAAAAATAATTTGGGCTCCTAATGATCTCTCAAAATAGGCTCAATACTTTTCTTTTCCTTTAATGTGAGACCCAGGTCTTAAAACAAACACATATAAACCTGAAAGGATATAAGTTTTGATTCCAAAGAAACATCAAACAAAATAAAAACACTGCAGTTGAGTTAATTCTGAACCTTAGTGACTCTATAGAACAGAATAGAACTGCCCCATAAAGTTTCCATGGAGTGGCTGGTGGATTTGAACTGCTGACCGTTTGGTTAGCAGCTGTGGCACTTAACCAATTTGACACCAGGCCTAAGCAACGACTAATCTACTTTCTGTCTCTATAGATTTGCATGTTCTGAACACTTCATATACACAAATAGATGATGTAACGTGCTCTTTTGAGTCTGGCTTTTCACTTGACATGTTTTCAAGATTCATCCTTATCATAGCATATATCAGTGTTTCATGATTTCTTTAATTGGCTTTCTAAGACCCTCAGGTACACATACACACTTTTCCTACCTAATAAACCCAGTGCCATCGAGGCAGGTCCGACTCATAGTGACCCTAGGTCAGAGTAGAACTGGAATATCTTTATTATTTACTACCTTCATTTTTTAATTGAACAGCTTCATTGAGATATAATTCCAAAGCTCTGTAATTTACCCTTCTAAAGCACATAGTTCAGTCATTTCTTAGTTTATTCACAGGGTTGTGCAGCCATCACCAATATTTAATTTTAGAACATTTCATCACCCCAAAAAGAAATCTTGTACCCACTCTTCATTCCCCACCCCCACCTGCTGCTACCCTCTAATCTATTTCCTATCTCTGTAAATTTTCATATTCTGACACTAAACATGAATGTAATAACGGAATATATTTGTGATGCTTTCCTTTTACCTAGCACAGTGTTTTCAAGATTCATCCATGTTGTACCATGTATCAGTACTTTTTCATCCCTCTTTCTTTTTTTGGTAACATTTTTATTGATATATAATTCACATATCATTAATTCACCCGTTTGTACAATTCAATGTTTTTTAGTGTTTTGACAGGGTTGTGTAACTATCACCACAATCTAAATCTAGAATATTTTTGCTCCCCCCTGAAAGAAACCCAGTAGCCATTAGTAGTCACTCCTCCCCATCCTCCTCATCACCATTCCCCATTTGTTCTCCAGCCTAGGCAATCACTAATCTACCTTATGTCTCAATAGCTACACCTATTGTGGACATTCCATGTACATGAAACCATAAGTATTTCATCTTTTGTGACTGGCTTCTTTCACTTAGCAGCATGTTTCCATGGTCATACATTGTAGCATGTGTCAGTAATTTATTTATTTATTTTACTGCCTGACCTTGGCTTGGCTGAAAAGTATTCTATTGCATGGACATTTCACATTCTATCAGCTGATATATATTGTTAAATTTTTGCTTTTTGGCTATTATGAATAATACTGCTATAAAAATACTTGTACATGTTTTGCATGAATGTATGCATTCGTTTCTTTCACGGAAATTCCTAAGAGTGGGATTGCTGAGTCATATAAGTCTGCGTTAAACTTTTTAAGTAACTGCCAGGATGTTTTCCAAAGTGGCTGCACTCTTTCACATATCCAGTGCATGAGGGTTCAGATTTTTTGCACATCTTTGTCAGCACTTATTTTCTGAGGTTTGATTCCCAATTTGGATACTGTCCCTGGGTATTTGAATTGGGGTCTGGAACTTAGACATTGCCCCCTGAGCACTTGAATTGAGGGGATACAACTTAGTGATGTCCACTAGTCACTTGTATTAGGAGCTGCAACTTAGAGATTGCCCCGGCACTTGAATGGGTGTGTGAAATTTGGAGATTGTCCCTCAGCAGTTTAGTTGGTAAAATGCAAATTAGAGATTGCCTCTTGGCATTTGAATTGGAAGCTGCAACATAGAGATAGTTCCTGAGCACTTGAATTGAGGAGGTACAACTTACAGATAGTCCCTATACCCTTAAAATTCAGGCTACAACTTAGGGATTGTCTCTAGCAGCTTGAATTGGAAGTTGCAATTTAAAAATTGCCCCTTGGCACTTTAATTTAATTAGAGATTGCATGTGGGCTCTTGGATGTGGCTGCGACATCCGGGTTGTCCCTGGCACTTGAATTGGGGGCGTTGCAATTTAGGCATTATCCCTGGGTACTTGAATTGGAGGCTGCAATTTAGACATTGTCCCTGGGCAATTGAATTGGGCAGTAAAACTTAGACATTGCAGAGGTGGACTTGAATTGCAGCTGCAACTTAGAGACTGCCCCTGGGCACTTGAATTGGCAGAGGTGCAACTTTGGATTTCTCTTGACATTTGAATTAAGGAATGCAACTTGGAGATAGCCCCTAGGCACTTGAATTGAGGACTGCAACTTAGAGATTGCCCCTATTCAGTTGAATGGTGGGGTGTAATTTTGCGATTGTGCCCTGGCACTTGACTTGGCGGCTGCAACTTGGACAGTGCCCCTGGGAACTTGAACTGGAAGGATGAAAGTGAGAGATTGCCCCTAGTCCTTTGAATTAGGGAATGTACAACTTACAAATTTTCTCTAGCAACCTGAATTAGAGTCTGCTACTTAGAGATTGTCCCTGGGTACTTGAATTGGGGGAATACCTTTTAGAGATAGCCCCAGCATCTTAGGCATCTAGTGCTGATTTAACAGACTGTCATAGATTGAACTGTGTCCCCTAAAAAATCGGTAGCAATTCGTCTATCCAAAGATTTCCGGTATTGTGTGATGTTCCTCCATTTTGGAATTCCTGCCTCTATGATGTTAAGGATAGTAGATGAGTGCTGCTGTGTAGGGCAGGGCTTAATGTGTGACATTGTTTTGTGCCTTGAGGCAGTCTCTTGAAAGATAAAAAGAAAGGGAGGCAAGCTGAGATTTGAGGGGCCCTTGTGTTAGTAGCTGGGACTTAAATCAAGGTCACCTAGATTGCTAAACCCAATCAGCAGACTTACATTCCTCTCCTTGTCTCCATGGCAGTAAATCAATTATTCAAATATCAGAGAAGTAATGAATTGTTCGATAAGTAGTAAAATAATACTGTGACTCCCTGTTCTATCCTGTGATGAGGTCTGACATTTTCCAGATGCTAATCTCTGTAATCTGGCTATAAAAGCCACTGGAATTGTAACCCAAGGGGGACAGTCTTGGGGAAACTATTCTTGCTGTTCCCCAGACACACGTGCTTGTCTGTTAAAAAAGCATTACTTGAACATTTTGTCATCTTTGAATCTTGGCTGCAGTGACAGGTGGAACAAACTTGCTTTGGGAAAGCACGGAGGGACTTTGGGACCTCTCTGGTAAGTTTTGCCCAGGGTAGAGCTGACTTTTCTCTCCTGCATTTCTAAAAACAGAAACCCTCAGGGAACAGGTGATGACTGATGGAGCACTTGAGGAACTCTGACCAGCACCAATCCCCGGTAAGGTCCAAAGGCCCAGCTGCCCATAATGCCCCAGTAACTCTGGCCTGGACAGGTGAGGGTATCTATCTGTTCCGTTCAAGGGCCATAGATAAGATCCATGAAATATTTGTTGGCACTGGTTAGGCATTTAAGAGTCAATAGAGTGCCTGTCACTAAAAGACTCTCACAGCAGTGTAAGAGGGTACATGGAACAGTAAAGGAAAGTGTCTGCCCTTTGCAAGACAAACTCCATGCAATGTGAGGAACATATTGGTCCAAGCAAAACACCCCTGCATCCTCTTGGACCTCCACTTCCCTGACAGGATAGAAGGTGGATTCTTCAGACTCATCTCCTTTCCTCCTTCCTTCTTTGGCTCATCCAAGGGTGGAGGGAACTTGCTTGCAGGAGTCTCCATTGTCCACCTGGACAGACAGGTGGACAAAGACTCCAAGCAGCACTGCCAAGAACCTTTTTCTTGCGAGCCTTCAGAGGCCACTCATCCATGTCTGCTGGCATATCACAAATCTAAAAAGGTTCAAGTGTTTTATTCTGTTTGCATGCAGAGAACTCAGGTTCTCATCAAGGTTTGAACTTCTGTCTTGGTTCTGTCTGTCTGGTAAGAAAGGAAAGTCTGTCCCAACTAAGAAATCTTTCTCTGTATCTGTATACTCTGTAATATGGGAAAATGAGGCCTCTGTTCTTAAGAAAAGCCCAACAGGGCAGATTCTGTCTGTCTGGATTCAGTATGGGTACCCACCTGTGACTAAAGATCACATGAAGTTTTATTGTAATGTGGCCAGGCCAATGTACCAGCTAGACTCTGGAGAGAGTCAGTGATTGAATGGATCCATAAAATTATTTTACCATCGTGCAATTAGAGCTCTTTTGTAAAAAAATTAGGAAAGTGCTTGCTATGCTCACTTTAATCAAGATGTACCTGGTAAAGTGCAGCTGTATGTACATGGAAGTGAGGCCTCCTGTGTGTTCAATAAGATAAATGCATTTATAGTGTGGTTTTGTATTTGCCTTTGTGAAGGTTTGGAAACATCTTCTTCATTGTTGTACTTATACAAACTGTTTGTGGGGACCTCAAATTTCTAATTTTGTGTGAAAAGTGTCTGATTCCTGTAGAGTGAGTGCTTAATGTCTGTGCAAGACTTGACAAGTTTGGCCTCAAGCCACACAGTGTTGTCTTATTCAATGTCTGTTTTCATAAAAGAGTCTTTGCCCATAAGTGTCTTATGTCCTGTCATTGCCAGTATAGATAATTTTAAGATATTTCTTGTTCTAATTCTTTTCAGACAAATTTGTTTGGCAGTTCAGAGTCTTGCTTGAGCTAAATTCAGGTTGATAAAGAAGCTAAATTTCAAGTAGATCCAGACATACTGTCACTGGACTGAAAAAAACTAACTTTACAGCCTTTAGTTAAAGGCCCATTAGTTGAAGGGACAGTTTTGCCTTAAAGAGAAAGTAACAATTCCAGAACGGTAAAAGAGAAATTAATGATCTTTTCCCCTCCAAGAAGAAGTAGAGGGCAAGGCAGTTTCAGCCTCCAGCCATAGCTCCAGGGAGGCTTTTGAAAAACCCTTTATAACTGGGTGGAGACCTTTCAAAGACATAAAACAGATAAGAATTGCTGCTTTACTTCAATTATCATAAATTGGGTGGATCAAGAATGCAAATAAGTTCTCTCTACTGCATGGCAACCCTGAAACATCTGAAATAGCCTGGAGGGGTGTTTCAACCCTAACGAGATTTTAAGTTCTGTGTATATCAATAATTGGTTAGTAAATTAGATACTTTGTAATTTCTAAAAGACAGCTGACAAAGCTTTATTTCAGCCCTGGACTTTAGAATAATTGAGTTAATAGATATCTGGTATGATGTAAATTTGTATACTGCTTGCTTTTCAAGCAACAAGAACATATGCATACTTTATAAGCTTAATGAATGAGTTTATTTTTGCTGTTTAAGGAATAAACTGACCCCCAGAGGGGTCAGTTCTACCCTGGCCCCTAGGGTCGCCATGAGTCATATCTGACTCGATGGCACTTGGCTGGCAAGGAATATGCTATAAAAGTATTTTTTTCTTCTTGAAAATGTTTGTTTGGTCTGGTTAAAGATTTTGCTTGTCAAATAATTTAATGGTTTGATTCATGAGATTTCTAAGAACATTAACTTTAGAAAAAAATGGTTTTTTTTTCTGCTAAATAATGAAATTTTCTGACTTCTGAGTGTAATGGTTAATTTATCCCTTGAAGGCCAAGATTTCAGCTCTCATTAGAATAACATTCCAGAGTCAAAACTAAGCCACAAAGTGTGGCAGAAGGTTTGGGCACAGATTGGAATCAAAAGATGCCCGGTTCTTATTGGGTTAAAGTATGTGTGTGTCTTTCCTTCTTAAAACTATCTAACAAATGCATAATATTAAACCATGATTTTATTATTGCTAACTGGAAAAAAAAAATGGTTACATGGTGATGAGTGCAATGTTTTACTGACTGGAAAGTCTACAGTTCAAATCTGACAGCCACTCTCTGGCACATTTCTATTCTGTCCTATAGAACCATTGTGAATTAAAATCAACTCCAAAATAATAGGTTTGATTCAATTTTGAATTGCTGATTTGACCTGGTTAGGAAACAAAAGCTGACCTTGGAAGCTGAACTGTCTCAGCTTCAAAGGTACACCTCAGGGGTTTGAAAAATATAGAGCCACACCCCCTGATGTTTCTAATTGTGAAGTTGCTACTCCTGTGGGTTTTAAAAATTGTGTGCCTGAAGCCCAGGACACAGGGGGTGCTGCCCCAGTGGGCCTAGAATGCATAACTACAAAGACAGGGGCAAAGGGCAGAAGGATTTCCACTTAGAATCTGGAGAAGGGGGCTGATACCTAGAGTCTGGAGGACAGGGCCATTGTGTAAAATATAATGTGTTCTGTAAAACTGCTTGGTGCCCTGTGAAGCACCCTCTTTTCCCCTGTGGCTTCTCCCATTTGTAATGGAAATGATTTTGGAAAAAAAGATGTTAGACAATCAGATTAGTATGAATACTGTTTAAATTTCAACACCAGTGGTCCCCTCCTCTCCTGAGGAATGGCTCCCCCTTATCCTGCTGAAGGCAGCTTGGATGCAGTCTCACCATCATACATCCAACAGGGAACTGAATTCAGCAAGGAGATCCAGGATAACAAGGCAGGGCAATATCCTCTTTGACAATTCGTGATTGGAGTAAATCAACAAGGGCATCCAGCTAGACATTATTGGGCACACATGTCATTTACCACCTCCAATTTATGAAATTATTCAAATACCTCATACAGAGTGGACACTAACAAGGTAACAGAATTAATAGTCACCATCTTTGTCACTTATAACCTGGCTTGGGCCAGTGATTAGGCCTTGTTAAATGTACTTCTCACATGGTGATGAAAGGCACCTGGTCCTAGGTAATGCTCACAACCCAGCAATAGCCATCCCAGCAACCAAGCCTAACTGAGACCCCAACAATGAGGGCTTCCCTCTCCTAAACCATTATAGAAGGTAGATTTTAGTAAGTCTCCAAAACAGCGCCCATAAGCAGGAAAGTCTGAACATAGTGCAAGAAGTACAGCAAAAAGCCACCAGAGATCCGTCTGAATTCCTGGAAAGAATCTATGGTGTCTACTGTTAAGTACACTGATATGAACCCCCCTCAGTCCCTGAAAATCAGAAAATAATAAACATGACTTTTGTTTCCTAAAGCACACCAGACATCTGGAAAAAGCTACAAAAGTTGGACAGAGCTATGGGAAATGAATCCTCCCCAGGTGGTGGAAATTACATTTAAGGTATTTTAATAACAGGGAATTCAGGAAGACTCAAGCTGCCACCATGTTACTTGGAGACAACAGGTGGTAAGGGACTCAAAGGTACCTGACAGGGATCTCAGGGATGATGAGTCCTGATCATGGAAAATCAATGCATGTATTACAAAGAAATAGGACACTGGGAAAATTAGTGCCCTAAGAAAGAAGCTGCCAAAACTAGTAGAATAGGCCACCAAATTGATGAGCTGTCAGGAATGGAAGATGACTGAAGAAGCCTGAGGTTACAACCAGAATCAACTACTGGCATTGTAATTGCCCCTCTTCCCTACAGGACCCTGTGGTAGAATTAAGACTGAAGGACAAATGGTGGATTTCCTAGTGGACATTGGGGCTATATACTCAGTCCTCAATAACCCCATTCCATGACTGACTACTCAATCAGTCCTCGTGCTGGGAATAACAGGGCAATTGGAACATAAGTTTTTCCTACAGCCTCTTGACTATCAGATTGGGGAAAAGCAGATGACTCACCAGTTTCTGTATATGCCAGACTGTCCTGACCCACTATTATAAGGAGACTTGTATAAACTTAATGCCCAGATTACCTTTGTCTTAGCTAGGATTGCTCTAGCAGAAATATCACAGAGTGGATGGCTTTACCAAAGGAAAGTTTATTATTACACAGTCCGGTAGGCTACAAGTCCAATTCAGGATGTCCGCTCCTGAGGGGAAGAGGGGAAGGCTTTCCCTCTTATTGGCTCTGGAGGAAAGTCTGGTATTGCATCAGTCTTTGTCCAGGGAGCATCTTAGCGCAGGAACCTCAGGTCTGAAGGACGCACTCTTCTCCTGGTGCTGCTTGCTTTCTTGATGGTGTGAGGTTCCTAAATCTCTGCTTGCTTCCCTTTCATCTCTTGCAGGATGAAAGGATTAAGGGTGGGGCAAGCCATACTCTGGGGAAACCCCCTTTACAATGGTGCAGGGAGGTGATCTTATAAAGGCATTTACAGCCCCACCCTAATCCTTTAATATACAGCATAGGAAAACCACAAAATGGAGGACAGTCACAAGATACTGGCAATCATGGCCCAGCCACATGGCTACACATATTTTTGGGGGGACACAATTCAATCCATGACAACCTTCTTCCCTGAGAAGAGCCCCCAGATGGAGGTAACTCATGAAAATGCCTGGAAGCTCCTGATCCAGCATCTGGAGGTAGAGTCTGACCAGCCAAGAGAAATCAGCAATCAGTAATTGAGCAAATTCCTGGGTATTATATGGAGACTACACACAGCCTGGAGACCACAGTCATCAGGAAAGGTTGAGAAGATGACCCACACTTTAAACAGACAGGTCTCCAAGCTACATCAAGAGATTCATTTACATTGGGATCAGGTTTCACCCATTGCCTTGTTTAGAATCTAGGTAGCCTCTAGAAGTAGGCTCAGACTGGAAGACCTTTCCAGGCTGCCTCAGAACAGCTTTTCCCACAGGCAGAAAATAACCTTAAAGTTCAGAATTCACCAGTTTTCTCTCTCTGGGTCTTCATTCTTCCCTCAGATAAAAACTTGGAGAGAAGGGCCTGAGGAATAGCTGGAAGAGGAGTGGACTGGCCTGTGGAAAATCCTTCTGACCACCCCCACTGTCATGAAATCGGCTGAACTGAAGGCCTGGGCACTTAGACTAACATGTCCCTGATTTCACTTCCATTCTTTTCAAGTTCAGCAAGAGATTTAATGTTTGTTCATTTCTCTAATTCAAGCTTCAACATTCTTGAGACAGCATGCAAAAATATGCACAACAATAATGAACACTACACAGCAAGACCATCGAGTGTAGACTGCACCACCTTTTATCAAGATAAAAGGAAAGGGAAATGAACAGAGAGTTGGAGACCTCATACTACCAAGAAACAAGTGCCAGGGAAATAGCAAGTCCTTTGGACCTGGGTTTCTTGAGCTAATAACCTGTTTGACGAGGGAAAGATTGATGACAAGGATCTTCCCCCAGAGCAACCAGAGAGAAAAAGCCTCCTCCTGGAGTTGATGCCCTCTAGTCTCCTAGACTGTGAGAGAATCAATTTCTCTTTGTTAAAGCCATTCACTGGTGGTATTTCAGGTCGTCATGAAAGTACATTGATCATGAAAGGAGACATCACTTATTTAGTGGTTTATCAGTTGATTTAAACATTTCAAACATTTAGACATTTGACATATGAACTCTCACATGTTAGAATGGGATGTATGCGTCGAAGTTATATTTCCATTCTATCATGCCCTCCCTTTCTTACTCCACACCACATTTTGTTATCTGAGCCCAGTGCTGTGTCTGGCTTCTCAAAATGGCTTGTTCTGGTGGCCCACCTTGCCCTAGAGCTTGGACCCCTCTACACAGCACCCCCAACTGCACCATCCCCTTACCACTGGTGTACATCTCTGCTATGAGATGTTTACACACATGGAAACCTCCTCTTCAAAACCCATCCTTCACATACACACACCCATCTGGAGGCCATCAGCTTGATCAGGCACCTGTGCATGGAGGCCAGCTAGTCTCACACAAGCCCTGTGAGGTACATTCTGCTTCTTTAACAACTCTCAGGCCTGAGTTAGCCATCCTCAATTTGATTTTCTTCCCAATGTCAAAGACTGACACGGGCTACAGAACAGACTTGATTGCATTTCTTTGCTTTGCATACAACAAAATTCACAGAAACTGCAAAGAAGCAGAAAACTGGTCAAAGTGTCCTTTTTAGGCATTAAAACTTAACCTCTTCATTTTAAAATGGTTTTGTTCTCCAGCTGTGGGGAAAATGTTCATGGGGAGTTCCCAGAGTGAGAATAACCTAGTAGTAGTCCACTCGGAGAAGGTGGGGAGGGAGGTGTAACAGCCACGCTACCTGGATTCCCTGGGTACAGGACACCTGCACATGAACTGTTGTCTATGGGAACACGAAAGAAGTAACATTCAATCAATAAAAAGCTTGCATTATCAAAAAAACCAAGTTACAGTATCAGAAAAAAATATATTTTATGAAGAAAATGCAAAGTTCAACATGTGGCTTCTGTTGTTACATTATACCATCACCAACAAAAACACACATCAAGGGTTTAAATTAGTTCTGCCACCTAACTGTCTCTTTGGGTTTCTGGATGGCACTCAGAATTCAAGTGCACAGGTAAGTGTTGAGGCCTGCTTTCTGTTTAGGCAAAGTAGCTCCAAGGTGACAGAAGCAGACACAGTAGCAGCTCATTTCAGGGTTTCCTAAGAAAAGGAATTAGTCAGCCAAAGCCAGGTCTCCCTTAGCATTTGTTGTACCTTGTGGATGGAATTAAGGGGAAGGAAATGGAGAGGTAGAGCTGACCAACTTCTAGTGAACCTGGATGAACATCAAGGGTGGTCTGCCTTATAGAGATCCTACCAAGTAACAAACCGACTCAGTGGCAAGGGTGTTGTGTCTTCACTACTTTGCCTATGAGTTGTTCATGAAGGTGGTACTACAAAACAGCCAACCTCAGGGCAGGATGGAAAGGAAGGAATTAAAACTTGCTGACCCCCTCACAGCTGACCATCACTCTCCCATGACTCTTCCTCTCCCACTGTCCCTTTTCTGGCTTTCCTCTTTCTGGGCTGGGGTGTGCGGTTTCCTGGGAAGGTGGGGCCTATGCATATCAGTAACTTTTGAGGTATATGCCTCCAGGAATGAGAGTGGGTGAGGTGGATTTAATCACTCAAGGTTTCCAGTTGGCAGAAAAACATTTGCTCTATGGCGTTGGGATTACAGACTTACTTTGGGCTAAAATCTTGGGAAACAGAGTCTATTGTGGGGAAGGAACTAGGAGCAGAGGTACAAGGAATTCTCAAACCTAAAGGGGAAGGGAGCTCTCCAAGGTCCCCAGGCTTCCTTAATGATGGTGAGCTTGCCATCTACTTCAGATTGCAGGTACATATTTTGGCATCTATACAATGTCGAGTTTTGAGATAGCCTTAAGTGATTAAACAATATGATATGTATGGTGGACAATACATTACTGAGCAATTGGAGAAGATCTCAGCAGCACTGGAGCAAAAGGCCAAACACTGATGGACTCATAATCCAGAGGATTACCATTGTAAGAAGGCTCTCACTGCTGGCAGGCCTGGGACAGGTTGACCTGGGGCATGAACAAAGAGAGAGCTCTGATGAGTGCTTTGTGTGTCACCATCACCTGAGTTGCAGGCATTGCCCCTTTTCCCAGGGATACAGGGAAGGCATTTCCAAAGGTAGTAGGCTACCGAGAGACTGGCTACGCAAGTTTTTTCTTGGACACCTAGTTTTCACTTCAACCACCTATTCTAGGAACCTTTATAAAACCTGGAGCAGCAACCAAAGAACTGAAGCATTTGACTTGGCTTATGAAGCTTACTGGGTCGCTGTGAGTCAGAATCAAGTTGACAGCAGTGAGCCTTTTGGGGTTCATGAAGCCTAAAATCCACTCCTTGGGCCAAATCGTTTGGATTTTGCCACTAGAAATAATTCATTTGGTTAAGGGAACTGATGACCTCTTAGCTGCTACTATAAAAAAGTTTTGCTTTTTCCCTGTAAAAGCATATTTTTCAACCTCAAAAAATTTATAATTCTACAGCAGTGCAAAGATATTCCACATTTTTTAGAGAGGAAATGCTGAGTTTCCTGATGCTGGCAGCAACTGCCCTGAACGCTAGGCATTCATGGAATTTATGTCATTCAAGTAATTATGAGCTTTAATTTTCATTTCTAAGGCTCTTTTGCTAAATTGAAAATCATCACAGTCAAGAAACCACTACATGGAATTAATACAGATATTGGCAATTATCATTTGAAATGATGCTCAACCCATGAGCAATTTGTTGCATGTCTCTGCTATAGGGCTCCATGCTTTGGCTTTCTCCTTGGCCAAGGAGAATCAAACTGGCTTACCTGGCTCAACAGGCTCTTGAAGTACAGCTGGAAGTGTTGCTGAATTTCAGCTTCCTTGTTCTGTGACAAGTACTTGAACCATCTTCTGCTTTTCAGCTGGAACCACAGAAAATAATGTACAGACCAAAAGAAACCCCAGAGATATTATGGTACTGTTTTAGTCAGCTAGTGCTGCTCTAACAAATACCACAGAGTAGATGGGTTTAACAAAGGAAAGTTTATTCTTACATAGTCCAGTAGGCTACATGTCCAAATCGAGGATGTCTGCTCCAGGGAAAGGCTTTCCCCATTGTCGGCTCTGAAGGAAAGTCCGGTATTGTAGCAATCTTTGTCCAGGGAGGGTCTTGGCACAGGAACCTCAGGTCTGAAGGATGGGCTCTTCTCCCGGTGCTGCTTGCTTGATGGTGTGAGGTTCCCAGTTCTCTGCCTGCTTCCCTTTCCTTTTATGTCTTGCAGGATGAAAGGATTAAGGGTGTGGCAAGCCATATTTCAGGGAAACTCCCTTTACAGTGAAGCAGGGAGGTGATTTTATAAAGGGATTTACAGTCCCACCCTAATCTTTAACATACAGCACAGCAAAATCACAAAATAGAGGACAATCATAGAATGCAGGAATCATGGTCACATGGCTACACCTATCTGGGGGGGGGGGACAAAATTAAATCCATGACAGGTATATTACTTATAAGATGCAATTTTAATTTTTTTCCATCTTTTAGGTTTACTCTGATCCCCTGCTCTTGATGCTTTCCAACTCCTGCTGCCTTCAGTGCAGGCTTCTAAAAAGAAGCATGGGCAATGTCAGAGGCCATATTGGCATGTCAAAGGAAGGAAATCAACATGGCTATGGCCACAAGGAGGAGCCCTGGTGGCATAATGGTTGAACATTTGGATGGGAACTGAAAGGTCAGCAGTTCAAACCTACTAGTGGCTCAGTAGAAAGAAGACTGGCCATTTGCTACCTTAAAGATTATGGCCTAGGAAGCTCTACAGGGCACTTCTACTCTGTCATGTATGGTCACTAGGAGTTGGAATAGACTCCATGTCATGAAACACAAAATGACCACAGGAACCTGCATGCCAATCTTTGAGACAATATTATTGGCCTGTCATATCTTACAATTTTGAAATGAGACAAGACGGGAAAGATATTATATGGCATCTTTTAGATTTCTGAAATTTCAAATAAAGTAATGTTACCTGTAGTTTGCCAATCTGTGACACCTTGTTAAAGGACTGATGAAGCAACGGATCCACACAGTAAAAATCGATGCTAAAGAATGAAGGAGATGACAGCCTACAGTACCCTGTATTCAAATGGAAAATTAAAAATTCCTGGCCTTGGAAATCACGCATTAGCTAACAGGAGCCACTGAGATAATACCTCTACAGCTTCTCTTTACAGTTTCTTATTTGGGAGGCACACAGTGGAGGGGCCGGTAAAGACAGCACAGTGGGGACCCACTGCCTTAGCTGACAACTCAGAGTTCCCTGGACTTCACATCAGATGCAGCCTGCTCCAGGATGGATGCCTCTCCCAAACTGCTCTCACTGTTCTCCTGACCCCACACCCAGCACATAGCTTCTCTAAATATTCTGACCTAGCTTGTTGGTTTTGGACAGGCCTGGAGAACGAACATACTATCTGTCCCCCTCATTTTGCAGGCAATACAGAAAATAATAAAAAGTCTTTGGCCACTCACCCACACCTGTCTCCACAATTGGCTTATTGGGCGGCAGGTGGCAACAGACCTCAGGCCTTTCTCTGGTAACAACAACATTGTACCAACTACCCTAGCTATGAAGACTACCATCTTCCTAGCCCCAATTCCACACACCTTCCTCTATCATGCTTTATGACTGAGTCAGTGGCTTAGACTCAACCAGTAGTTCTCAGCCCTGGCTACTTATTAGAATCATCTAGGGCACTTTAAAAATTGCCAGTGCCCAGGCCATTCCCGAATCAACTGAATCAGAATCTCTAGGGATGGAGCCAGGGCCATTTTTAAACTTTACAAAGCTGAGCAGGTGATTCCAATGCACACCAAAGACTGAGAACTGCTCTGCAAGAGTATGGTACCTATGAGGTCATTAATACTTAAATTCTCGGTATAATTTCCTGATGAGGAAAATTAATGGAGACAGGGCTTGAAACCAGGGATAAAAGGACAGATGGTTCTAATGCAGACAAGGGCTGAAAACCACTCCACAATAGTATTATGAGGCCATTACTAGGAATGAGCAGGTCAAGTGCTGCTATTTCACAGTCTCATTTCCTCATAAGGGAGATTAAGGGAGACAGGGTTTGAAACTATTTCTTTCCCTGCTGAGAATTTGCATTTATAACAAGTTCCTTGCAGAGAATTTACTTTTCTATTCCAGAATAATGAGTCAGAATCCATATTTTGACAAGAAGCCAAGGTGCTTTTTATGTACAACTTCTGGGGAACTTGTTAGAAACACAAATTTTCAACTGGGGTTTGAACCTCAATGAACTGGTTTAAAGTCCTAAAGGGAAAGGAAAAGGATGGCTCCATGTGACTCTGTCCTTACTTTCCCCTGCTTCAGTTGGGAAAAAAATATAACACTCTGGCATACACACCCTACTGATGAGACCACCTTCTATTATATCCTGGTTCAGTGTTTCCTCAGCAGTCACTATTTCCCTAACTCTCACATCCCTGTTCGGACTACAGAAGGGCTGAAACAGCCCTCTCAAATAATTAAAGACATTGGCATTTTGTGAAAAACAGGTTTAATTCAATATGCCAAATATAAACCAGTTGTTATTGAGTCAATTGAGACTCATGGCAACCCCCTGTGATTCCCAGTAGAACTGTACTCCATAGGGTTTTCCATGGCTATGACTTTTCAAAAGCAGATTGCCAGGCCTTTCTTCTAAGGCAATTCTGGATGGGTTCAAACCTTTAGCCTTTCAGTTAGTAGCCAAATGCTTAACCGTTTGTGCCACCCTGGGACTCCGTGCTTTTGTAGTGGGTTATTTTTAGTAGTTGCATTGTAGGAAATATAGAAGGTGAGAAAATATTGCTTCACTGTGAACTGGAAAGTGACTTGGAAATGGCCTCTTGCATACCCATCCACAAGTGCATATTAGGGCATGATCACAGTTCTGTGCTTATGTAGCTCCCTCAGTGGGGTAAAAGACAGGAGGGTCTGGATTTATACGGTCGTGATCACTGACTTACCTAAAACATACTACTATCTGTATCTAATTGGACGGATGCAAGAGAATCATGGTGTTAATCCTGGGCACGAGACACATGGGTTGCCTGAACTTGAAACTGAAAGTTTCACAACATTCTGCCGTGATAGTTTTGGGGGAGGGGGAGGGGCCCTGAAGTTTTATTTGTTTTGGTAGAAGTAGGTTGCTTCATCTGTGCCATCTTCTCCTGTTTCGACACAGTAGAAACAAAACTGCTTTGTTGACTTTCTTTTGCAGGGTAGCGAGCTTGAATAAAACAAAGAAACTAGAAAACTTGTAAGTCCTTACACGAAAACAGTAACTTACTTACTCAGAAGACCACAGGTGCAAGCCCTATCTGGGGTATTATGAGATCAACGATAAAGAGACAGATGATGGATGGATGGATGGATGCGTAAATGAAATAAATGACCCTGGGACCCCTTTAATTTAGAATCTGGGTTCATAAAACACAAACTAGTTCATGTTTACCACCAATCAGACCTGCAAGAAGAGGTTGTCTAATCATGCATACAAACAAGGTAATATGAGAATTACATAATTTGACAATAACCTTTTCCCTAATAACATTTTACTAGACCTTTATAGCAAACTAAAAGAATATGGAGGATGCAAATTATATTGACTCACCGAAATGAGTTCTGTAGGGTTTCTACTTAGTGAAATAAGTGGACAACCAGCTTGAAGCACTCTTTGCATTAGAAAGCGGAGTAATCATAGGTCTTGTCAAAATCACGTGGTCAAGACTTTTCAAAATAATCTTCTCCACCACTGGACTAAATTAACTGGTCTAGTACATCCTCTCGTGAAAAAACCTGATGCAAGTCTTCCTCTGAGAACCCTAATAAAGGTCTGCCTCTAGCCAAGATGGACTTTGTCCTTGTATGATCCTGCTCCCTTATAAACACTAATGATAAGAAATGAAACTTCTTTAAAAGAGAGAGTTAAACAGTTGCTCAGTTTGTCCCTCAACAAATTTGGTAAGTACTTAAAAGTATAAAAACATACACATATCTTTTGATATTTAAATTTGATATGTTTTCATGAGTCAGTTTTTTGCAGCTTTGACAACAGGCTTTCTCATTCCAACACTTCAACGACATTGCAGATGGGATACTGGAAAACAGACCACCATCCCGGATCTACATGTTGCATCATTAGCACAGTTTATCACATAGCTTTTCTTAAAACTACAGGCAAGGCATGTGCATATGTGCTTACAAAACTAAATCAATACAAAGAAATCCAAACATCAAATCCATAAAAGTAAGCACTGTGTAACAATGTTAAACAAAATAAATATCATGATTAGTTTGATTTCATTTATGTTTTTAAATATCTATATGTATAAATAGCTATATGTATAAATAGGCATAAAATAGCTATAAGGATAATTACTAAATTTTACTTTTGAGGATTTGATAACTGACTCTGAAATGTTATCTAACCTTGTAAATATAGCACAGTTCTACTCTGCATACATTAGGTCACCATGAGTCAGAGTTGACTCACCAGCAAATAAGAATCTTATTTTGTAACTAATTTAATGGGACCCTGATGTAAAGTACGATGAGATTTGGTAGGTAATATGAATTTAGAAATTTGTCCATTTCCTCTATGTTTTCAAATCTGTTAGAGTACAGTCTTTCATGGTATTCTGTTATGATACTACTGATTTCAGTTGGGTTTGTTGTGACATGTTCCATCTCATTTATTATTTGGGTTATTTCTTTTCTTCCCTGTTTTTCTTTTGTAAGTTTAGCCAATGGTTTATCAATTTTGGTGTCCTCAAAGAACCAGCTTTTGGTTTTGTTAATTTTTTCAATTGTTCTTCTAGTCTCTGATTCATTTAGTTCTGCTTTAATCTTTATTGTCTGTTTTTTTCTAGTGCCTGAAGGGTTCCTCTGTTGCTCTCTTTCTATTTGTTCAAGCTCTAGCCTTAATTCCTTAGTCTGGGTCCTTTTTTCATTCCGGACATGTGCATTTATTGAGAGAAATTGACCTCTGAACACTGTTCTTGCTGTATCCCTTAGGTTCTGCTAGGATGTGTTTTCATTCTCCTTTGAATCCATAAATTTATTTTGTCCTTGGTTTCTTCTATAACCCACAGATTTTTGACCAAGGTGTTGTTCAGTCTTTGGGAATTCAAATTTCTACTTATGTTTTTTCTGCTATTGATTTCAACTTTTATGGCTGTATGGTCTGAGAAAATGCTTTACAATAATTCAGTGGTTTGGATTTTGTTGAGACCTGCTTTATTTACTAAAACATGGTCTATTCTGGAAAAGGCTCCATGTGCATTGGAGAAGAAGGTGTACTTATCTGTTGATGGGTAAGAAGTTCTGTATATGTTGATGAAGTCTAGTTGGTTAATTGTCACAGTGAGATCTGTCTGTTTACTGAGCTTTTTTCTGGATGATCTGTCCATTACCAAAAGTGGAGTGTTGAAGTCTCCAGCTATTATTGTGGAGTGATCTATGTCATTTTTCAATGCAGTCAGTGTTTGTTCAATGTATTTAGATGCTCTGGTATTGGGTGCATAAATATTTAATATTGTTATGTCCTGCTTAAATATTGAACCTTTCAGCAATAAATAGTGACCATCCTTGTCCATGATGGTGGATTTTACATTAAAGTCTATTTATCTGAGGTCCCAACTCAGCATGAACGGATGCTCACTGAGGACCAAAATGACATTCAGTAAAGACAACCTAGAAGACAGAGAGACCCACAAGAGTGGGTGCCTACATCGACTTGGAACTGGAAGAACCAGATGGTGCCCAGCCACCACCAGTGATAGCCACGATGGAGCTCACAGAGAGGAGTCTCACTGGCAACACAAGAATAAAAAAGGGTGCATCCTGACATCTCCACTAAAAGACCTCAGTTGATGGTCCAGTGGTTTTGGGGTTCCCCTGAGAGCATGGCCCCTGGCCCTGATGCTGCCCTTACCCATAAATTATAACGAAGGTCCACTATTTGGACAGGAATGGATTGGACTTGGCAATCCAGAGTGACCATATACTGGATGCACTTTATGGTTCTATACATCTATAGGATATCATCCTGCTGACCTCTGGCTAGAGGAAGGAGAGTGGGTAGAGAGGAGGGGAAAGGAGTCTGTTGGGAGGATGAGACATGTATGGAGCAGAGAGGAATAGTGTGCTGTCACTGGACAGGGAGAGCAGTGGAAGCTGCATATAGGTGGGCATGTAAATTTATACGTGAATGTACATTTTCACTCAGTCATGTTAAATAAAATAAAAGTCTATATCTGAGATTAGTATTGCCACTCTTCTTTGTATGTTGTTGGCTTAGTATATATTTTTCCATCCTTTAATTTTAACTATGTTCATATCTTTGAGTCTAAGGTATGTTTCTTTTAAGCAACATATAGGCAGATTGTGTCTTTTGATCCAGAATGTCACTTGCTGTCTCTTTATTGGGGCATTCAGTCAGTTTACATTCAGTGTAATTATTGATAGGTATGTGTTTAGTGCTGTCATTTTGATCCTTTATTTTTTGCTGATGTTTTCTATGTTTTTCTTGATATTCTGTTCTTGGTCATTCTTTCTTATGGGTTCAGTTTTGTCTTTTTCAGTGTTGGTTTTGTGTTTGTTGAGACTCCTGTATTATGTTTCTTGTTTTCATGTGTCACGTTATTTTGCTTTGCAGCTACCCCTGTGATATCTCTTACTATTCTAAGTTTAAACCAGACATTCGCTTCTGCATATCTTTTTAATGTCCTCTCCATCTGAAAGGGTTATAACTGCTGTCATATATCACTCTTTTTAGTGTGACGATGTCATATTTTTTGTGATATGACAACTGGTTCCCTTCTTTTAATATTGTAGCATTGAGCTTTGTGACTTCCCTAACTGAGTAGGATTCTGGATGCTGTGTCCTGCATTGCCTCTTTAAGTATACACTTAAAGTTTTTCTTTTTCTAAGCAAAGAGCTTCTTTCAGTATTTCTTGTAGTTTTGGTTTGGTTTTTACAAAGTCTCTAAGCTTCTGTTTATCTGTGAATGTCTTAATTTCATCTTCATATTTGAGAGACAATTTTGCAGGATATATGATTCTTGGTTGGAACCTTTTCTCCTTCAAGGCTTGGAATGTGTTTTCCCAGTGCCTCCTTGCCAGCATCATTTCTGCCAAGAAGTCAAACAAAAGCCTACAGGGCTTCCCTTTGAATGTTAACTTTGCTTTTAAGCCTCACTGCTTTTAAGAGCCTCTCATGTTTCATTTTATTAAGTTTGATTATAATATCTTGGTGCCTTCTTTGGGGTCTAATTTTTGTGGTGTTCTATATGCATCTTGGAAATCTATGTTCTCTTCTTTCATAATTTCAGGCAAGTTTTCTGTCAGCAACTCTACAACAATACTCTCTGTATTTTAAGCTATCCCTCCCTGCTCAGGAGCTCCAGTTGTTCTTAGATTATTCCTCTTCATAGAGTTCCACATGTTTCTTAGTGCTTCTTCATTTTCTTATTTGTTTTCTCTGATTTCTCCTCATAAATGCTGGTGTCAGTTCCTCTTTCCTCAAGCTCACTAATTCCAGCTTCCACCTCCTTAATTTTTCTCTTTTGGCTTTGGAGTGAATTGTCTAGGTCTGTAATTTTATTACTGATCTGCTGGATTTCAGATCATTGATGTTCTATCAATTCAAATACCATGCTTAATTTTTCACTTTGCTCTAATGTGTTGTGTTTAATCTCTAGGAATGCTCTATATAATTCTTTTGTACTTGACCTCTGATAATTTCAGAAAGGCTTCTTCATATGGCAAGTTTTCTGATTCTTTGTTTTAGGAGCTTTCTGGAGTCATGGTGGACTGTTTATTTAAATGGTTAGCAATTGATTGTTGCCTATGCACCATCTGGAGGCTCTTCAGTTTGTCTGGTGTTATCTCAACAGCAGCTGAGGCATAGTTTTAAGAGGGGAGTTGGTCACCAGCCACCTTTGTGAACTGTAGTGACTGGCCCATGTGTACTCTCTGGGGTGGCAGTCTCTGCCTCCTGGCTGTCAAAGACCACTCCCTACTTGTAGAGTCACTGGGGGGCTGTCAGCTGATACTGTGATGTTGATCAGGGAAGGGTGGAGGAGATGCTACAGCACTGCTCAGTAGTCACTTCTCCAAGTGGTTTTATTTTAAAAAGGTACTTTACTGCTAAGCGAGAACCTGTCCAACAGCTGCTGAAATCAGTCAGGCCCTCAGATGTGGCCAGCCCCATCTTCCAACTGACAGCAAAAGCACCTGGTAGGCCACTCCAGCTGCTATGAAGTTGTTCAAAGTAGGGAGGGGCTACAGCCTTGCAATCCTCTGCCTGGCCCCACCCATGCCTCTAGGCACCACCATCCTTAACACAGCCTTGCTGCATCTCAGCTTGAGAATTAACCCCAGCTAAGACCTCCAGTTGGGTGACTCTGCCTCCCAGGTGACCAAGATGGCATCTCTCCCAAGCTGCCCTTTCTGCTGTGAAATAGCAGAATCTATGGTACAGCTCAGAAAAGAGAGGGTGGAGAGTCAGCAGCCAGGCTCTCAATATGTGGCTATTCTAAGCAAAGTCTCTCTGCTGTGCTATATGCTGTTTAATTAAGCACTGCAGTTCAGCACATTACCAGGCTCATGCCCAGTCCCCACCTACCAGATAGCAAGGAAGGTGTCAGTACCTGTAGTCTTCCCAAATGGTAAGTCAGCAGAAACAGAAGCTTCCTTGTCTTCAAGAGACATACTTACTCGGTTACTGGCACATAATCCAATGTGACATCTCTACGCCTGATCCTAGGGCTCCCGGGATGTCCACACTGCTCTGTTCAATTATCATTCTAGGCCTTGGTTCTCAGAGGCAATTGAGATGCGTGTCAAGTCCCCCATCTTGGCCCTACCTTGGATACAATTTGTTTTACAAAATCTCCTCATGTTTTTTACTTTCCACCAAACTCTTTAGGAGCATAAAGCAGGACATATCTGTGTTAGTACAAGCATGATTTTTCCCCTGAAGATTTCTCCTGACTTGATTAATGCACATAGAGAAAGATAGCTGCATACCTGATAAAGTTCCCAGTGAAACTTTATTCAGTGTCTTCAGTATGTTTTTAGAATGTTTTCAAAGCTACTGTAGACTATATCACATATCTAGGCTCCTTAGTATTATCCTGGGCTCCAACTCCTGTACTGGTGTTAAGTTCTTTCACAGGAACATAGGCCTGGTAAGTTCTCTGCCTTTGCTTTGTCATGTACCCAAGCTGGCTCTGAGGTGGTGTAATCTGATTGCCAACTAGGAGCCTTGTCTGAGAAAAGAATGAAAGGAGTTAGAATGACAACAAGGCAAGCAACATCTTCAGCATAATTAGAGCCTACTCAAAAGAATATCCCAAATAAAATTATTACTGCCAAAAGAGATATTGATGAGAGATGGGCCATCTTCTCTTATACCCCTCTCCTCAACCTGCCAAAGCAGGAATTCCTTCAGGGATTGAGACTCAGTGCTTCTTATATGGACATAATGTACCCTTATAAGTCCCTTTCCCTCCTTTCTCCATCCTTTTTCTCATCCATGATGGCACAGTCGTTAAGAGCTTGGCTGCTAAACGATAGGTCAGCTGTTCAAACCCACCAGCGACTCATTGTGAGGAACTTGTGGCAATCAGCTTCTATACAGATTACTGCCTTGGCAGGAGCAAAATACATGTCAAAGGAGTTTGAGATAAGCATAAAGCTCTATCCAAAAGTAAGGTGTAAAGGGGAGAAGGGGAAAGAGAATGAGGATATTATCACATTCCATTCCAGAATGTAGATGGGTATCCAGAGGGAGATTCCCTTGGGACTAAAGAAGATTAAAAATTAACCACCTGCAAATACATTAATCTAGAATGGGCCACTACTCAGAAGGGGGCACTACCTTCCCCCCCAATCCACAAGTCAGCCCCAATAAATTCACAACCCAGTCAACAAGGCTAGAACAGACTTCCTGCCATCCAAGTGTAGTTTTCAGTTCTTCCCTCCACTTGGTACCTACTTTCTTTCTGGTAAGCTAAAGTCTCATCTGGGATCTTCAAGCAGGTTGCTTCTTGGTTACACCTTCAGACTCAGGTCCTATCTGCTGCTTCTTTTCCAAGTGAGATATTCCACTGAGATTCTCTGAGGTGCCCAGGTGTCCCTGGGAAGCAGTCACTCTCACCTGATGTTCTCTCACTTTGTATAATGAAGTTGGGCCCAAGTGACTTGTATGATGCTTGGTCAGGTCACCTTGCTTCTCACTCCTGCACTTTTGCAAGGAAGAGATTCTTCTCAGTTTTACCCCAAAAAGGTTTTCAATATCAGCCATATTTGTTGGTGAAATTAGAGGCTTGTCATCATTTTGATCATCTCTTTTAAGAACTTCTTCCTTAGAGTGAAGACTCCCAGGAATAGATGTTGGCTGGACAGGATCAGTGGTGACCTTTACAGGATTGGTAGCAAGGGACTTCATGAGGTCTTCAGAGCCTTGGCTGTGTCTGTTTATTTTGTTTGGAGACCTGGGACTCTTGGTAGAGGAAGGCTAGCAGGATCACTCTCAGAAACGATTTCCATGGCAGTAGCACTCTTGAAACTTGAATGACCCTGTTGCTGCTCTTTAGGGTCTCCAGAAGCCTGGAAAGAGTGATTAGGAAGCAGTTTCAGGGTTGCTGCACTGTACAGGTGCACTCACTGAGCCTGTTGAGGGGACCTGTGGCTGTGAGTCCATGGCTTGGAAACAGCATCTGGAGGGAAGCTGCTCTTCAGACTTCTTTCCCTTCTCAAGAAACTTCTTGGAAACTGACATTTCTTGCTGGTACCAAGGCTTTCCCAAGGTGGAAAAGGTGTCTGGGAAGCTGTTGCTCTTTGGATGTTCCACTTCTCAGGAGTATTTTCTGAACCTGAGGAAACTTCTTGTTGGTCTTTAGGCCTCTCCAAAGATTGTAAAGGATGCTTTGTAGGCATGGGCTTCAAACAAATGCCTTCCTCAATGCTGGCACTTTCAGAACCTGAGAAAACTTGGTTCTTGACTTTAGGTCTCCACAAAGATTTGTAAGAATGATTTGGAGGCAGAGGATCCACATAAATGGGCCTGTCAATAGCAGGGTTCTCTGAATCTTAGTAGACTTTCTCTGTCGTAAAGTTCACATACACTTGGGAAGGATGGCTAGAAAGGAACAGTTTCTTAGGAAAAACTTTCTTCATCAGCAGTGTTCTCTAGATACCAGGACATTTCCTGGACTTTAGATCTTAAGATATTTGGGAGGCAGTGGCTTCACAGAAATGATCCTCTCATTGGCAAAAACCTCTGAATCTGACAACACTTTTGGCTGAACTTTATGGTTAATCCCCACAGAAATATTCCCTTCACCAACTGTGCTTTCTGGAAATGACAAGACTTGCTGCTCGACTTTAGAGTCCATCAGTGGATGAATAGTGCATTTGGAGACTTCTTGCTCAAATACGGGTCTCATCATGGGCTGGGAACCATGTTTGAGAGGCATAAGCTTCATAAAAATATTCCTCTCAACAGTAGCACTCTGGTTCAAGGAAGACTTGTTTCCCTACTTTAGGCCTAGTCAGATGTATAGAGACTCTGTGAGGCAGTGGCTTCATAGGAATATCCCACTCAGCATCCATACTCTCTGGACCTGCAGAAGCTTCGCTGAATTGGCTCACCCATGGCAGGGAAGGACACCTGGAAGACACTGGCTCCACAGAACCCCTCCATTCTGTAGAAACACTCGCTGAACCTGAGGGGACGTATAACTCAACAGCTGGCCCAGAAGAGTGTTGGGGTGGCAGCTGCTCCGCAAAAACACTCCACTCCTCAGAGGTGTTCTCTGAAACTGAGGAACCTTCTTGTGGGTCTTCAGGCTCTCCCAACACCTGGAAAGGGTGTTTGAAAGGTAGCTCTTCCTCAGAACTGCATCAGTCATCAGTACTAGTGTACTTTTCAGTGTAGCTATTGGAACTTGTGGAGCCTTCTTTAGGTTCTGGCTCCCCCAAAGCCTGGGAAGAGCATCTAGTAGTAGCCTGCCCCTCAGAATCGCTGACCTCCTCAGAAGCAGTCTCCTGCTCTGAAAAACTCTCTGAATTGGAGGATGATTCTTGTTCATCTTTAGCATTCCCCAAGAACTGTGATGAGCTGCCCATAACTTTCCAATTCCACAATGAAACTTTCTGATTCTGAGGAGACTTTTTGCTCACTTTCGGGCTTTCCCAAGGATTGGGGTGTCCAGGAGCCTGCTGCTCCCCAAAATCACTCTCTTCTTCTGAAATACTCTCTTAATTTGAGACTTGCTGACAGTCTTCAGACCTCTCCAAAGCCTGAGAAATGCTTCTGGGAGGCAGGGCTCTGTTTCTGTCAGTTTAAGAACAGAATTATTACTACTCAGGTGTGGAACTCAGCAATCATGCAAGTGGCTAAGATGATGACAAGGGCTGTGGGGACCGTTTGAAGGAAGGCACGCCTCCCGAACTGCCTGGGTCCTTGGCCTGCCATCCTAACCCGCACACCCACAGGCAACCCCAGTGGGAGCCTGCCCCCCTCCCTCAAAAAGAAGGGTTCAAGGGCGAGGAGTTCATTTTGGAGACGATTTTGGGAAACACTGTAATAGGTCTGCTGTATGGCAAGGAGAAAGGAGGGCAGCCAGGAAGGAACTGCTCCAGAGCCAGGCCGGGCACCAGGCTGACATCTGAACCTGATAATCAATTACCGTAAGCCCAGCTCTTCTGGCTGCTAGACTTCCCACCACCTCCTAGCCATCTGGGACACTGGGAGCAGTCCGATCATTAGAACCACACCCTTTTACTTGTCTGTCAGTGGACGCTTGTGTTTTGCTAGCACACTGAACATATTTCAGTGGAGCTGCCAGGCTAAAGGTGGACTAGGGGAAAAGGCCTGATGATCTACCTGTGAAAATCAGCCAGTGAAAACCCTATGGATAACAATGGTCCTATCTGCAACTGATCATGGGGACAGTGCAGACCAGGCAGCATTTCGTTCCGTTGTGCATGGGGCCATCATGGGTCCGGGTTGACTCGATGATAGCTAACCACAGCAACTGACCACAGACAGCCAACTGAAGTTGCCAGCTGAATTCCCAGGGCCCCATGGAGATAGGACAATCGCTCCCCAATCTCAGCCATCCACGCTCTACAGGTACCCCCGTGAGGGCAGACCCTGGACTGAAGTCGTTACTGCTTCCTCTCCAATGAGAAAGTCTCGAGGGGATCCTCCTGTAACACCCTCACTTTGTCGAGGAACTGCCCTGCAAGGCAAGTAATTCCTGATGGCACCTGCATAACAGCTACAAGGTGACGCTGGCCTTCAGCTGTGTCCCCTGAGGGACTGTACTGGGGTTAGCATCTGTGCGGCTGTGCACCAACTAGCCTTGAGGCACAAGTGGTTTGCTGTTGGCTGGAGCCCTCTCTCCTCCCAGAAAAACCTGTTGTCCTTGAGTCAATTCCTACTCGTAGCATCCCTAAAGGACAGAGAAGATCTTCCCCGCAGAGGGCTTCAAGGGAGCCGCTGGTTAGCAGCCATAGCTCTTAACCACAGTGCCACAAGGGCTCTGTTAACCCAAAGGTCTGGAATTTGAACCTATCCTAGGGCTCTGCTGAAGAAAGCCCTGATAATCTGCTTCTTCAAGAAAGCCCTATGGGGCAGTTCCACGCAGTAACACAAGGGGGCGCCATGCGGGGTACAGGGCTGACTGATCGGCAACCAGTCACAAGTGCCATTGCTGGGAATAGAGGAGGCGTGTGTCAGTTTCCGGAAATGCCGGTGCCTTAGTGGTTAAGTATTATGTCTGCTAACCAAACGGTCAGCTGTTTGAATCCACCAGACGCTCTGTCGAAAGTCAGTGGTGGCAGCTCTACCCTGACCTTATATGGTTGCTACGAGTCAGAATCGTCTCGTCGGTGATGAGTTTGTTGTAATTTTTATTTTTCTGTTTTTCTGGTCTTACTTTCCATCTCGGCTCAGTTGTCACTGAGGACAGGAAGGTTTTCTCCACCAATACGATAGCCCAGATGCTCATGTCATGCTGTCCATAGCCTCTTGCCACTTACTTCTTTTGTGTGGTGTTGTGTGTGTGTGTTTGCATACCTGAAACTTGTAAATTATACATGGGCCCACAGCGTCCACCCAAGTTGTCACCAAGCTATCCATCACAGCCTAACCACGGGGGCACAATCCTGCTGCAGCTTTATTCTTACTTTTTACATTTGTTTGTTGTATGATCAAGACGCCATGGACAGTTCCATGAATCACCAGGCCTCAGATGAAAAAATGTTGATTTCGCCCATCTCACCTTTAATTGTGGGATGTGACTGGACTGTTGTCTTTTTCTTCTTCTTGTCCCACCATTCATATAACACAGCTTCTCATTTGCTTATACAGTTCATGCATGCGATTTTTGAGGTTCTCCCTGCTCCAAGCACCCAGTTTCTTCCCTCCTGAATTCTAGGCCAAGTGGATGAACACAAACATCCTCCAAGGACAAGAGTGCAAGCATCAGACACCAGCATTTATCTAAGCCATTCCTGCCAGCCCTTCTTGGAGTCATGATGGATAAGCAGGTATTCGTCTTGATTATCTAAATCTCCAATCCTCTTGTTCAGACTAAATGGGGACACACTGCATCCTATTGCTTTCTACCTTGGGCTGCTGATTGCCACAAAAGAATTCTAATACATGCACTGCCTCTACAACAAAGACTAATCCCTGGCATGTGTGTGCCAGAAATGGCAAAGTTGAGGGAGGGGAGCCGTGAAATAGTACTGGTACCCTGTACATGCACAAGGTGGGCCTTCCTTCCGGGTCAGCCCTGAGTGGGCTTGTTACCTGATTTGGGTCCATGCCCTGGAGCAGTCGAGCCAATAAAACATATTCCAAGTTAGAAAGAGGAAGAAGGTTTATCAGGTGGCATGATACCACCAGAGACTCGACAGCAAAGCAGGCTGTTCTCCATGGAGTCTCAAAAGACACTTTTTACATCAGAGTTTATATATCATTTTAGCAAGAAATACTTCATTTTTTAAGCATGTAGCTCGCAGATAACTATATGCATCACAAGGCAGTCACGAGAGACGCTATCCAGGTTATTTAGATCAGGCAAAGACAAAACTTACAAGAAAATTTCTCAGCTAGTGAAACTAGTCTTCCAAGTTCATTCTGATCGAGATAAGGAGCAAGGAAGCAAGTTGTGGATGCACAAAATGCCAAGTAGCCTTCCTAGCTTCTGTTTTCCAGGCTGAAGGTCATTTCTTAGGAGATCGAGGTCACAGGAGCTGAGAAGGCTCTGCACCCCTTTGGAAAGAGACCAGTGCATAGGCCAGACTAGCTGCTGCAGTAAAAACCACTTAACAGATTATTTAGAGTATAATTATGGCATTAGTTATATGAAGCTGTCAACTACACATTTTCAAAAGGGAAAAATATGTTGCAAGATATTAGGGTTACAGGCTTGAACCTCTACCCTTTGGGCTCCAGTCTAGCACGTTAACAGTCTACACCATTCAGGAGTCTCAGGGAACCCTGAATCCTCAGGAATTATACATACATATTTCCATTTTCTGAGAAGAAGGAACAGTTATGACAAAAGATTTTCAAAGGGGTTCATGAGCCCTGCAGAAGGTAACTGACACCAAACTGCACATATCCTAGTATTGCCTGTACTTAATACACCTTGATCTTGAATTTGACTCAGGGAAAGAGACAAAGGGAAATGTCATTCTTCTGGATGCCTATCTGTGCAAGGCATTTCATGTGAACTCTCGTTTCCTTCCCATACTAACTTTTTAAGGGAACAGCTATCACCATCTCCATTTTTCAGAATGGGAGACTGAGGACAGAGATTACAAGTTGCTTCCAAATGATATCCATTTGGTAAGACATAGGGTAGTAATACAAGTAAAATAATAATAGCTGATGATTTTGAGAGCTTACTCACTGTTTTAAACACTATGTGCATACATACACACACTTAATCTCTACTTCAACGCTATGAGATGGGTATTATTTACTGTGGTTTTTGTTACCTGCCGTCAGGTCCTCCAGGACCGCAGGCACAATGGCAGGAATCGCTTCCTAGTCCTACCTCCTCCTCAGGATCACAGGCATGCTGGACTCCATCGCTGCAGCTGCTCTGCCAATCCTTCTCACCGACAGCCTCCACAGCGACACAAAGGTGGCTGTGTCTGACCTCAGAAGCCCAGGAATGTGGTCTCTGAGCCTGCCTGGGGTGACGCTATCCATACCCCTTCAGGTGCAAATCCATCAGCTGGGTTTCCTGAGGAAGCAGAGCTCATTGTTATACTGTCTTTTATGACTTTTGCCCAGAAATGACTTGAATAAATCAGTCTAATGCTCTCTCTACCCGGGAACCAGTTGTAAGGGAGCTGTATTTGCTCAGCTTGGAAAATAGTTAGGAGCTTCCTTCTTCCTCTTCTGGGGATCACGGCAAAGAAGGGAAATAGAGGCAGTGGATGTGACAGATTAAACAGCCTTGGAGGCCTGAAGGCCCTGAGGATTTCACAGTAAGTGTGTCCCCTGGGAGGCCCACACCTGGTGTGGGAGGCCCCACATGACCCATGACCCATTACCCTGCAGGAAGACCAAGCAGGGTCTCTGCTCCTACTATTGAGGCCCAAGAGGAGTTCTCCTGTGCCTGCCCAGAAGCTTAGGAAAGGGAACCTAATCACTCTGAAATCCCGGTTCTTCTGATCAGCCCTTAGAAAAGACAGCAAGAGCTAACCTCTTATTACTTCTGATGATACACCAGGCACTGCACCAGGTATCAAAGGCACCTCCATTCCACAAGATCCTGGCCACAGTGGCCTTCTTTCCCTTCTGCAAATTCCCCAAAGCCTCACCTACCGCAGGTAGTTTGGAAGAGTTCTTCATTCTAACTCCTTCTAACATACACCTATACACCTAGCTGTGCATAGCTGGCTCCCTCTATTCTACAAACCTCTTCCCAAAAGACACTTCCTCTGAGGGATCTTCCCCACACACAGCAAAGGAAATGAGGTACTTGCCACTATTCTCCCATTGGCTCTTCGTGTTGTTGGGTGCTGGTGAGTGTGTTTTGAATCATAAAGGCCCCACACAACACAGCAGACATGAGATTCACTGACCTAGAGTCTTTATGAAAGCAGATTGACAGGTCTTTCTGCCATGGAGCCACTAGGTGAGTTTGAACCACCAGTCTTTTTGGCTGTCAGCCAGGTATTTACCTGTTTCTTTCTTTCATATCATTTTATAACCCAGAAGCCAGGTGGCATCTTGGTTAGGGATGCAGGCTCAGAAGCCAGAGGCCTTAAGGTAATTCTTGTCCTTCCTCATGCTAGCTGTATCTCAGTTTCCCCATCTCTAAAATGGGAGTGTTAATAATATCTGCCTAATGAGAATGAGGGATGCCCTGTGCATAGTGTTTAAGAGGTACTGCTGCTAATCAAATCGTTGACACTTTGAAGTCAGCAGCTCCTCCTTGGAAACTCTATGGGGCAAGTCTACTCTATTCCATAAGGTTGCTCTGAGTTGGAATCACCTTCAAGGCACTGGGTTTATGGTTAAATGAAACTTTGAAGTATAGATGAGTTTATATACTTAAAGGACTTGGAGCAGTGTCTGGCACACTGTTAAGTGCTCAAAATAAGTGTCAGCTACAAAACCTCAACAATAAAAAAGCAAATAACTCAATTAAACAAAGGCCAAAGGATGTGAACAAGCACTTCTCTATTGAAGACTCACCTGGGTTCTGTGGAAAATTCCTGGACACTGCCAGCCTCCAAGAATGACGCCCAAGGCAGGGCACTCAAGCATGCCTCCTGAGTTGGATTTCCAGGTAAAATACAGCACACCCAGTTTAACTGGAATTTGCCACTTCAGGTAAACAACAAACACATAACAAAAACTCCAAGGAGGATATCCTTACACTGTCATTCATTATTTATCTGAAATCCAAAGTTACCAAAATATCTTAGCTTGTTCACTAAATCTGGCAATTCTAGGGCCACGGCCCACAGGGAACATGGGACTGTCCTCCCTCTATGCTTGTGTGCACAAATAAGGATCCCATCCCTGTTGCAGTTTTCCATTTCCCAGGTCTGAGGCGACTCTTGTTCTCCACCCTCACAGAGAGAGGTGGTCATGCTACCTACCAGGGCTGGCACCTCTCACAGGCCGGTCTCATTCAGGCCAGAACAGGGGCTAGCAGAGGTGACAGAGTCTCAAGAAACTCTGGAGCCCCTATGATACACTTTAGGTAAATGAACTCAGCAGTGTAGCTGATTTACTACTCTGGGGTCTCTGATCTAAGCACAAACCACCACAGAGATTCTCAACTGACCTTATGCTTTGCCAAAAAGGACTTTTAGAGTGCTGTTTAGGCTGAGGCAAAAATGGAAATTCTGCTAGTTGAACAAATAGATGAATCTCGAAGGCAAGGAACAATTCCTACCAGGAAAGTGGTGAAGAGTTACATCGTTTTATGTCCATGGTCTGGCAAGGCATTTTGTATTTTCCAGGCTCCTTCAACACATTCATGTAGTAGCTATATGCTGCAGCTCCTAAACAAAAGAGTTGCAGCTCAAATTCACAAGGAGCTCTTTGGAAACTCTCTGGGAGAGTTTTTACTCTGTCCTATAGAGCCACTATGAGCTGAAAACCACAGGGCCACAGTGCGTTTTTTTTGTTTGTCTGTTTGTTTCAACACAATGGTTTATAAGATTAAGCTGTTAGGGTCCGGATTTCAAGATGCGACGCTTTTTCCTTTTAAAAGTTAAGTTTTATTTAAAAATGTGCCCAATAGGAAAAAGACTGGTGCACCAGGGATGCACTCCAAACTACGCAGAGTGGAGGCGACCCCGGGCTTTCTTAGCGCGCAGCATTTAAACCGTAAAACTGGAAAGTAGGGAGGGGGAGCTAACCTTTGCATTGATTGGCTGAGGCCATATGGAATTTCTGCAAGTTGCAAAATGTAGCTATGGGTGAATGTGTCACCCACATTGGTGAACGTTTTCATCCACATGGAATTTCCGTAGGTTGTAAAATGTAACTGTTAATGGATGTTTTACTAGGCTGGCTCCAGGGGTTATTTGTTAGGCCCTATCTTTTGCAAGACAAAGGTGGTGTAATTACTCTATGGTATTTCTTGTTATTTCCTGCTAAGTTGGTTCCTGGAGCCTTTTACTTCAATACTCTGAATTTTCACTGCACCCTTCCTCACAATGGAGTCACTTATGTCTCATTTCAACAAAGCATAAAGTGGAGGTTGGAGAACTCATGCTGAAAGAGCAAACATTCAAAACAAGAAAGACTTTATTTTCAGAGAAAACAAAGAGCAGTAACCACACATCAGAATGTCAGTGAGAGTTGAGCAGGATTTGTAGAGAGAGAACTACAGTCTTGTGTCAGCTGAAGAACCAGACCCAGCAAAAAGTGGTCTTTTGCTTGTAGCCAACAAGGGACAACATCTCCTTGTATACAGTGCTTGCCTGTTTTTGGAGGTGGAAATATATGAGAAGACGGCAATGATGGAAATCAACAGGTGGTGGGCAAAAGCATCTGGACCCTCTTCTCCATTTTCTCTAATGTGCTCTGGCTCTCCTTAGGGAATGCAAACAATCAGCAGGAAATTTCAGAAAGCACTTGAACATCAAAAACTACCTTCTAAAGCAGAAAAGAGAATCAGGTTGCTACTGAAGTTTTTTAAGAAAGTCAGTGGTGAGGAGTAGTTGGTGTAGTCAAAAGCAGTTTCCCAAGGTAAGCAGGGACTGGATTCAGAGGCTGTCATTGGAATTGCTTTTCTTCTTCATGATCCACAGGAATTCGTGCTCATTGACTTCTCCATCTCTGTCTCTAGCAGTCTCATCAATCATTTCCTGTGTGACAGTAAGGAGTCAAGTTAGATGACTTCAGAAACTCATCAAAAATGCAGCTGAGCAAGCAACTTCGGACAGCACTAAGTGACTGGTCAATAAGGTGCCTTGAGGTACTGTCACAATGTGAACAAAGCTTGCTTCCTGAAGCATATGGTGGTGCCAGAGTCATCCTTTATCACACATATCACATGTACAGAGTGCCAGTATCACCATGACTGGGGAGTTCCTGAAACCTAGTGTAGTAAGTGGAACTCCACACGTAAGTGTTTCTTTTGCCAGGGAGGGAGTTCAGAGGTTTGTCAGATTATCAAGAGAACTTCACAGGGCAACACAGGGACAAGACAACAACCTCTTAACTTCAAAGTGGTGCTCAAAGCAAAGGAAATAAAGTTAACTCAGAGAGCTGAGGTCTGCTTCATGCCTCACAGACCTGTAACTCCTCATTTGTGACATCCTCGCCCAGCTCTCTGCCACGTGTTTCAGATGTGCAAAAGATATCATCCCAGTTTGATCATCACTAAAGAAGCTGAAAGCATTCAAGATTTCTTCTTTGGTATCTTTCTCAAACTTAAAAGGAAAACATAAGCATGCATGAGTGGAGACTATTGCAGATACTCATCCTCCACAGCCATGATACAGCACCATCACCTCTTCTTCAACAACCTTACTCAGTCCTGGACCTGGTCCCCTCTTTCTCCTACTCAGCATTGTTTCCCATTCTGAAGCCAAGGAGGGCCCTGTGGGGGCTTCTGGGGGGCTACCTTCTTGGATTCATTCTCTACTTCCTCCACCCCACTTCTCTTCACCATGTGGTCTTGCTGATGGCCATGATGACCCAGGCCCTATGTCACAGGAGTTCAAACATCATCCAAGGGGAGTAAAAGAGCAAAAACCCAAGAAAGGTATTACAAACTAAAGAGACTGAAAAGGAAGCATAAAGGAATGAACCTGAAACAAGCGTTAAACAGATTGTAGTTACAAAAATGGCCTCTCAGTTGGAGAGAGAGAACAGAAGAAAGTGGCAGCAGTATTACTTTTATTATCTTACAGAGGGTCAAATGACTTCTCCTTGACTCTGGACTTGAAGAAAGTCAAGTAGAGTCTAAGCATCCTAACTGTCAGTGTGAAATACTATCCTTTACCAGGTAAACTCATCAGCTTGTACTGGCTTGACATTAATTAAACAACTTCCCTGTCTAGATTCAAATTAACCTACCACTATGGATAAACAATATGCTGATGAAATTAGCTAAATTACCATTTTCTGAGTTACCACAAGGAAAAATTCACCAGAGTTCATTTTCCCTGTACCTTTCTTATCAATTTGGCTTATTCTGTTATCCATCTGTTTCTTCTTGGGCTCAAAGCCCAGGGCCTTTAAAACCACATACCATGAAAATAAGACACCATCTCAATGTGCAGATTCAAGCCTAGCAAGAGCAAAACTTGCAGCAGTGACAACATTGAGTGGCATTTCGTATGACAACGTTAAAATGGCTGGGAAATGCTAAAATATCCCTCTAATTGATGTCTGCAGTCTATCGACTTGAAGGCACTTGGCTGGCTGGCTGAGGTAGCTAAAAACATGAGGGAAAAAAAATCCTACCTTCATTCTTCCCTGTTCCTTTTGGTAGGAAAAAAAGTATAGAGAGGTGTACAGGTGAAGACAGGGAGAGGATAAAGAAGAGGCAGAGAAGGAGAGGAATGCAGTGCTTGCCTTAAGTGATCCAGTATGGACGCTGCCATTTCCATCAGGATCAAAGAGTTCGAAAGCCTGACAGACTTTCTGCATGAGCCTTTGAGAGATCACATGCTGGAAAATCAAACTGCTTTGCGGGGAGCTTGATGTCATGCATGAATCCTCACTGCTAGAGTCCTTAAAACATTAGACGAACACATGAACACACTAGTATACAATACACTCCATATTTACCCAAGATAGTTATAACCATAAAAACACCAAATTCAAACCCACTGCCATAAAGTTGGCCCCCGATTCATGACGACCTCATATGATACATAGTAGAACTGTTCTGTAGAGTTTTCTTGGTTGCAATCTTTACTGAGGCAGATGATCAGGACTGTCTTCCATGGTGCCACTTCTCGGGTTCTAATCATCAACCTGAAGTTTAATAGACAAGTAGGAATCATCTGTGCCACTCAGAGAATTTACAGAAAAACATGTTTATACTAGTCTATTTATACTTACTATCCTTTGTACCTTTACCCTGCCCCACCCCTTATTTATTAGTTTCTAGTGGCAAGGGGGTCCCCTTGTTCTTTTGGATACTTCTTATTGACAAACAAACATCTCCAACGAGAGCTAGCCAATGTGTATTACTGCAGAGCTCACCAGTTCTCCATCAACTGGGGGATCCTTGTTCACGAAAATGTCCCTACATCGTCCACTCACAGTACTTCCCTCTAAGTACTTCGACTTCTGGTTACTTCCACTTTTGGCCAAATAGAACCAAGTTGTTAAGATTTATATTCCATCAGTATAAAATGATAAAAGTGAACCCAGTAGGCACGATTCTGACTTCAACAAAAAGCTCAAAGCAGTCCACTAAAGTTCCTAGATTTCAATTTTCAACTCCATGTTAAATAAGAAAAGCTCTCCCGATCCAGCTGTGTACTGAAATTTTGGCAGGGCGAGACTGCCAGTAGGCCAGGATCTAAATGGGCTCGAAGCCTGCAGGGAATAACTAAAGTTATCTTTGCCTAGGAAGACTCGACAGAGGACTTGGGGAGGGTCAAGGGAGGCCAGGGAAGCAATAAAGAAAGGTTGGGCCTGCTGAAGGAAAGAAGGAAGCAGAGACAAGTGGGACCCGGGGGTGGGGGGGGGAGTGCTGGTGGCTGGAGTCCAGACCCTACCATTCTGGGACATGATTTAGAGGGAAGAAAGTTTGCTCAGAAAAGCCAGGGAGAAGCAATGTTGCCTGCAGGGGCCGCTGAGCTCTCAGCCTTAGTAAGTGAGTCAGGACCAGACTGCCAGTACTCACCACTGCAGAGGGACTCTTCCAGCCACCGGTACTACAACAAATGTGTACAGACTCTGGGCTCTCTTACAGCTGCCCTGTGAATGCAGACCCACACTACATTAGTGGTCAGTCCACGGCAGCTGCTCCCCACTGGCTCAGAGGTAGAATGGGTGGAAGGAAAGGCTCTGTGATCTGAAGGGGTGGTGCAGGGAGAGCTTCAGGGGAGGCTGGAGACTATTGATCAGGATCGTCTCCTTACTGCCAGTCACCAGAGCCGGCCCGGAGCCAAGATCTTCCTAGGGTTCCAGGACCTCAGCCAATTCTGGCCTCACTGGGGAGAAGGAAGGGCTGCTGGCTAGCATAGGGAGGCTTCAGTTCCTGTGGTGGGCGAGCTCAGACAGGTCAAGGAAACCAAGGGAGAGGTGAGGTGATGGCAAGGGCCTTGGGGGCAGTCCCGGCCAGAACTTTCTGGCGGGTGGTTGGGTTATGGAGCCTGGGCATCCAGGAGGCCTGTGAAGATTTTGACCTCGGGCTTGGGAGCAGGTGTGTCCACACCGGAAAGCTAAGGCCAGGACAGGGGGAAAGAAAGATGTCAAGACGAGAACCTCCAGAAGTGCTGACTACTGGGCCTTAGGAGGGCACTACTTGCTAATCCCAGGTCTACACAGAACGCTAGCCGAAGCCAGCTGACTAGTTTCCAAATCGGGTTCCTAGAGAATAACTGATTATCTTCCGGCTATAGGCATCCCAGAGAGGTGAGCTCAGAGGCCAGGGTACTGGACTTGGGGTGAAATGGAAGCGAAATGGGCTGAAGATATTGATTTGTTAGGTGCCATCAAGTTGATTCTGACACACAACGACAGCATGAAACCGAGCCCGGTCCTGCACTACCCCACAATCGTTTTTATGCTTCCATGAATAGGCTTGACAGTGTCTGAAGCGTCATTACCAGCTGAAATTTGAGAGGGTTCTGAGTGGGCAGGTCTCCTGCAGGAATGGTCCGGGGCCTTGCCAAACACTCCACCCTGACCTGGAAAGTTCCCAGCCTCCCATCCGTGAGTTAAAATGTTAATGGTGAAGTTTGTCTTCCACATCCAGTCTTTCACCACTCATTTTCCCCAACATCAGGATCATTGTATGGACCTGCAGCATGGTCTCCAACCCTGCAAGACCCCCACCTCCCTCCCTCCTCACACTCCTACCTCCTTGTTTCCTTCCCTTTCCCCCACCCCATTAACAAAGAACTCAGAGACCCACACACAGATAGCTCCTTTCCACACCCTGATGTTTTATTTCAATCATCACCACGGGTGCACCCTACTGGTGTAAGATTCGGTCTCCACCTGGTTGGCCAGCATCCAGACCTCTGGAGAGTTGTCAGAGAATTTGGAGATCTCTTGGCTGGATCTGAAGTTACAGGAAGCTCTGGTCATTACTTGGAGTGGTGGCTTTCTCCAAGGACTCTCGGTCCTTGCATGCCACACTTAGACTCAGCTTCTTATTTAACTTGTTATAATGGCCCAATAGTGTCAGCCCTCTAGCTTTCTTATGCAAATGTGGGCACAGAGACATTTTGGGGGAGAACTTTTCTCTCATACTCCTAAGAGACCTTTTTTTTTTTTTTTTCAAATATCCCTCTGGTTGTTTTCGGTACCTGGAAACACAACAGGGTGATCACAGAAAGGCATCCATTTGGGGTAAGGAGGTAGATAGCTGATGGGAAGGGGCACTTTATGAGAAAAAGTGCTGGCTGAGGAGAGTTTTGTGCCAGGCAAGGACAGGGAAAGAGTTGTACATGGATCAGTGGTAAAGAAGAGGGAGCAGTTGGGTGCAGTCAACTCAGCATAACCCTTCCACTGGACCTGAGTTGATCAAAGACCTTCCCCTTCTTCCTGTCTTTGGGCTTGGGGTTGATTGTTCAGTAAGTGTGGCTGACGCTTGTGGTTTCCCAGTTGTATTCCCATCTTAAAGACTTCTAGTGGTCTACCCTAGGCCTTCTGACCACCACCTATTTTTACCCCTCTCCAGGAGTCACCCCTTTCATCTTTATTTGTTCAGCAATGTACTGCCCAGCCAATGGCAGCTCAAGAGGGCTGTGGCATCACAAAACACAGCCTGACACCTGTGGCTGGGGTGACAGTGCTGAGGGGTTAAAATACTCTTGCTGGAGAAAGGAGGCATAATTTTTAAACAGTATTTTATTGAATTTTAGTGAATCATAACACAGCAGGTTAAGTTTCCATTTAACAGTGACTTCAACTGTTTACATTTTTTACAGTGTTTAAATATTTTCATTATTACCTGTCTTAGGCTGGGTTTTCTAGGGAAGCAAAACCAGTAACACGTAGGTACAAGGAAAGATTTATAATATATATAGATAGATATAGATATAGGAAACAGCTCACGCAATCACAGAAATTGAATGTCCCAAGTTCTGGCACAAGCCTTAAGTGGCCACAGAATCTCAGGAACCCAAAGTCAGCAGGTCAGAGACCAGAGTTCTAAATCACCAGGTGTGTAGGTCAGTGGATCCCAAGCTGGTGACGAGAAGGAGCAGCAGAGACTGGTGAACCCAGGATTGGCAGGTCAGGGAGCAGGACTCTAAAGTGCCGACTGTAAGGATTGATGAATCCAACAGCTGCTAGTTCCGCTCCAGGAACCAGACTCTGGGAGAAGAGAGCAGGAGCTCCTGGCTATGTGAGCAGACCAGCAGTAGTAGTGGAAGGTCGAGAGATGAGAGCTGAGGGTCAGGAAGCCACCACAAACCCTGCCCTGCCACTTAATACAGCAGCCAAATATGGAGTAGCCAAGTTGACATAATCCTGACCACCACATTACCCTCCTGGACATTTCACTTCTATAGTATGTTTTGCCAGCCACCTTACCCTTCAGTCTTTGTTTTAGAGGAACTGTTGACCACTGGGTCACACACAGATGATTTTTTAGAGGTGCACGGTCCTCATAGGTAATATTCTTTATTTTATGAGCTGATCTGTTATTTAGCTAAAAGGTGATCTCAGGGAGCAATTTTAGTTCAAAGCCTATTGAGGACCATAGTCTCAAGGACCATAGTCTCAAGGACTCCTATAGTATCAACCAGTCCAATAAGTCTGGAATTCTCAAGAACTTGAATTTTTTTGGACTTTTTTTCCTGGCTCTGTCAATTTTTGTCTATCCCAGACCCTGAGTAGAACATTCATTGGCAGTAGCTGGGCAACATCTGTTTCTTCTGGTCTCAGGGTAGATGAGGCCATGGTTGTCTATACTGTTAGCCCTGCAGACTAGTCTCTTGTGTATATCTTTGGTTTTCTTTTTACTCTTTCCTCTTAATGAGAAGAAGTCAATGTTATATTTTAGATGGCTACTTTCAAGTTTTCGAGACCATGAGACTACCCACCAAACTAGGATATTCAACATAAACTTTATGAACTATATTCTGCCAATTGACCATATTGTCCCATGAGACTGTGACCTAAGTCTTCATGCCACAAAACCAATACTGCTAGGTGTTTAGTTGTCTAAGAAATAGACATAACTGTATCCCTGTGTTGCTTTCTTATACTTTTGAACATGTGTGTATACATATGTTGTTGTTGTTAGGTGCCTTTGAGTCCTTTACTGCTCATAATGACTCCAACTACAACAAAACACTGCCTGATCCAACTCCATCCTCACAATCGTTGTTATCCCTGTGCCCATTGTTGCAGCCACCGCATCAGTCTATACTTGTTGAGTGTCTTCCTGTTTTTCGCTAATCTTCTATGTTACCAAGCATGATGTCATTCTCCAGGGACTGGTCCTTCCTGATAACATGTGCAAAGTATGAGAGACAGAGTCTCGCTATCCTCGCTTCTAAGGACTATTTGGGCTGTACGTCTTCGAAGATAGATTTGTTTGTTCTTCCGCAAGTTCACAGTCTTCTCAATATCCTTTGCTGACGAAATAATTCAAATGCACTAATTCTTCTTCAGTCTTTGTTTTGTTAGCTTCCATACAACCTCAGTTCGTGGTAACCCCTATGCTTGTCAGAGTAAAACTTTGCTAATGTACTTGAAAATGCCTGATCTTTCAGAAGTACATCACCAGCCCTTTCTTCTGAGGTACCTCGGGATAGACTCATCCTTTCCACCTTTCCATTATTAGCCAAGGTTGCTAATCATGTGCACACTCAGGGCTAAACACCTGTTAGGGTGGTGTGAAAAATAAACAAAAAATAAATCCCAGGTACAACACTGGAAATAGGGAAATAGAGATGTCATAACATAAAATATGACCACATTATAACACAAAAGAAGAAATAAATAATATAGTCATGGGTCTTCCATATGGAGAGTAGGTTAGGTGATACGAGCAAATGAAAAATGGCTTCATAGTTTTAAAAGTAGGATTAAGTGTTAAGGTAACCTCAAAAGAAGCTAACCATCCAACACATGAAAAAAAGACACAAATGCATAAAGACACAGCAAATACAAAACCAACAACAATGAAAAAGATGAAAAGAAAATACCTACATAAAAATGACTCAACACAGAAAATTAAGAGAAACAGAAGCTGTCGACAACACACAAAAAAGGACTCAAAATGACAGCATTAAATTCACATCTATCAATAATTCTGCTGCCGATAATAAACAAGAATTATTTTACATCAATGGCAGAAGAACACACGGTACAGAATAAGTCAGCACAACTAGACCAAACCAAAAGCAAAGACACTTTCTAGATACAGCTGAACTCTTCGAGGGGCAGAGTAGCAGGAATATGGGTCTGGGCACCATGGGTTCAGGGGACATCTAGATAAATGGGCATAACAAAGTCCATTACAAAGATCTTCTGCATTGCCCACTGGTGAGTGGTGTCTGGCATCTCAAAAGCTAGCAATGGCCATCAAAGAATCATCAGTTGGTATCAACACACCTGGAACAAAAGAAAATGAAGAACATCAAAGATGTAAGGAAGGTTTGAGTCCGAAAGATAGAAAGGGCCACATCAATCAGGCACTACATCAGCATGAGACCAGAACTAGATATGCTTGGCTACCATCAATGACTTTCCTGACAGGAAACACAACAGAGAGTCTCTGATGCAGTGGGAGAAAAGTGGGGTGCAGAACTGAAATTCCAGTCTGTAAAGACCAGATTTGATAGTCTAATGGAGATTGTAGGGACTCTGGAACACATGACCACCAGTCTTTCTGTTATCCCAGAACTAAAACCATTCCCGAAGCCAACTCTTCAGGGAAAGATTAGACTGGACTGTAACATCAAATGGTACTGGTGAAGATTGTCCTTCTTGGCACAGGTAGACAGATGAGACTAAATGGGCAGCTTCCATCTAGAGGTGAGTTGAGAAGGATGGAAGAGGACAAGAGCTCACTGAATCGATATGGGAAATACAGGGCCAAGAGGAGGCGGGTGCTGTCACAGTTTGGGGAGGGCAACCAGGGTCACATAACAATGAGTGCATACATTTTTGTATGAAACTGATTTGAATAGCACTTTCACTTAAAGCACAATAAAAGTAAATAAAAAATAAAATAAATGTCATCTGTTATCATCACTACACTAGCTGTTTGTCTGTATGCTTCTTATTTCCACCCTTATTTCATTAGCCGCTTGCTATAAAATTCCTTGACCCCGTTTGAGAAAGAGTCAGAGAACAAATCAACTTAAATGAACTACTAAAATGTAACACTTAGAGGACAGACAATCTAACAGATACTCTCCTTCGGTAATAGCTCTCCAAATATTCAATGCACATACCCTCTACCCCAGCAACCCCACTTCTTGTGACTGATCCCAGGAATACATGTGTGTGTGAGCCACAGTGATGGACAAGGAATTTACTGTAGCATTGTTTGAGAAAGAAAACAGCTGGAAGTGATCTATAGTTCTACACTTGGAATACTGGCTAAATGAATATATAGTGTGGCCATAAAGCAGAATATATTCAGCTTACTAAAAAATGTGGCTAAGTTCTCTGCATTGACATGGAAAGATGGTCAAGACAGGCTGTTTATGGGAAGAAAACTGAAAGAACGTTGCATAGAATACGACCTTGTTTGTGCTTCCAAACACATACATGTGCACACTCTGCAGTCATGACCCACATTCAGCAAATGAGAAAATGGAGACTCCAAAGCCTAAGTCATACAGCTAAGGGTGGCTATCTGTGATGTATCTGATGTACTCCGCTACTCACCCTCATCAACAGTACTTGGACAGAGGGACAGTGGAGATCAGAAAACAGTTCCAAGGAGTGATCTTGCTAACAGGCAAGAGAAACTAAAGAAGCCAAAAACACTGACATTGAGTACAGCCTGGAAGCTGGAGTGGCCCCTTTTCTGGGCAGTTCTGATGTCCTGCTAGAGCTCTCTTTCTGAATTCAGTGGCGGGAGTAACATTTTCTAAACAGTTGTCATTCTCCTGAACCACATGGAAACTCCATGGAAATCCAAGGGGGAAAACCTAAGACTGATGTTTGGATGAGGAGCTAGAGACAAAAGATGAGTTCCATGGGCCAGTGCTGATGAGACCACCCGCTTCTCCAAGTGTTCCCTGCTCTTCCCTTTATCCTTGAGCCTCTAAAACCAAGATCAAACCTGTTTCCTTGAGTTGATTCCAACTCATGGTGACTTCATATGCTACAGAGTAGAATTGCTTCATAGGGCTGTTTTGGTTGTAACTTCTGCAGCAGAAGATCACCAGGCCTTTCTTCTCCCTTGCCACTGGGTCCAAACTGCCAATCTTAAGGTTAAGTGGCCATTCACAAACCACAAGCACCACCCAGGGACACCTTTAGCCTCTACTTCAGTCAAATCAATACATAAAACTCCTTTGCTTTGATTTTCCTTGAAATCACTGTTGCTTCTAAATCCATGACAATTCTAAAGGACTCAAATGAAGTCAAAAGAACGTGGGGTAGCCTGAAGACAGCACTCATGACAGAGGGCCCTCCATTCATATTTTCTTTATCTGACCACATCCTCCATGTAGGAACCTCTATGTTGCCATGAGGTCTTGGTTTTCAGTGTTTGGAAGGAATTGTGGAATTTTTACTTTGAAGATGGATCACCCACATAACTGGCAAATCATACAAGCCGTTGGCTGGAAGCTTAGCAAAGCTATGGGCCATGGACTCAGTTCCTCTCCATGCCAGCCTCTCCCTCTGCTACCTGGGCTTTGTCAGGATATGGTGGCTGACTCTCAATGGAACCAGGAGGAAGCTGCAGCACACTGTATAACTTAACCTGAGAAGCCACAGGGTCACTCCCACCATAGACACAAGCCCATACTCAAAAGAAGAGCCTATGGACACCCACCACCACCATCTCTTAGTGGGAGAACTGATGTCCTCTTATTGTAGGAGGAATATTGAGATTGAAAATACATTTATGGTCATCTACAGACAACACGGTCTACCATAGAGGGAATTTCTCTGCTTTTCTTTTTCAAATTTTCCTTATTGCTTTATTTTAAATGTCATTTTTGTAAATAGCTGTAGCGGGCTGACTACAATATGGGCCCAATTCTACATCCCTCTCTGTATTCACAGTTCATATCATGTGACTTTACCTCTCCTCCCGTAGCATCTATTTCCTACGCGTTGAGTCTGTACTGGCCTTGTTTCTCGCTTTGACCAATGGGACCAAAGTGATGATGTGCTAGGAACAGAGGCATAGGTCTCAAGAGGCCTTGCATGCATCCACTGACTGTCTTGGACCTCCTACCTCTGCAATGAGAAGAAGGCCAGCTCATCTTTCAGAAAATTTAAGTCCATAAGTACCAAAGTTCTGGTATCACAGCCAACAGCGTCCTGGATCAGCCCACAACTAGCTAACCACTAAAAATATGATCAAGCCCAACCAAGATGAGCAAAGATGCTGACTCAACCCCAAACTGAATATACACACATGAGTGAGCCCAGCCAAGATCAGAGTCACCTAGTAGTCCTTAGACTGGGGAACAATGACAAATATTTATTGTTTAAATCCACTGAGTTTTGGGGTGGTTTCTGATACAGAGTTAGATCCCCCAATGGCACAGCTTGCACTTGACTGTTAAGCTCAAGGTTGGTGGTTTAAACCCACTCAGCAGTACTGCATAAGAAAGGCCTGATGATTTGCATCCATAAAAATTACAAAGTGAATTTACATAAATAGTGGTGGAATAATTTGAAAAGGGGTAGTGCCATGAATTGAATTATATCTTCCAGAAGATGCATGTACCAGATTGGCTGCACAATGATTCCCTGCATTGTGTGGTTGTCCTCAATGTTGTGATTATAATTTTATACTAAAGAGGCTTAGGGTCAGATTATAGCACCCTTTCTGAGGTCACACCTCTAATCCAGTGTAAGGGAGTTTCTCTGGGGTATGGCCTGAACCACCTTTCATCTTATGAAGAGAAACGGGGAGAAAATTGAAGACCTCATAGCATCAAGAAAATAGCACCAGGAGCAGAGTATGACCTTGAGACCTGAGGTTCCTGCACTGAGATAATTCCAGACCAAAGTAAGAGAGATACAACACAAGGACTTTCCTCCAGAGCCCACAGAGAGAGAAAGCCTTCACCTGGAGGCGGAATTGGGACTTGTAGCCTACTGGACTGTGAGAGCATAGACTTCTATTTGTTAAAGCCATCCACTTCAGGTATTTCTCTTATAACGAAGAATATAATTGACTGCACTAAACTGAACATTCAGAAATTTTTCCACTGATGAAAGTTTTAGTATATATATTTCAACCACAATTTATAAGAAAGGAAGAAGAAAGGTTATGGCCAAGGAAACCCTATGGAGCAATTCTCATTAGTACTATTAGATATTCTTGTTTTCATAAAAGCAATTCAGCACCATGTTTCTGCTCTACCTGTTGAGACCACCCTCTTTCTCTGGACTTAGTTAAGAATTTGCAAGTTTCTAAAATCAACCAATACATTCATTTAGACTCTGAGTTGCAGGTAACAGAAATCCAATTCAAACAAGCTTATACTAAAGGACCATTGACTTACGTACCCTGTAAATTAGAACAGATGACCTTGGCTTCAGGCTGAGCTGGATCCATGTTCAGATCATATCATCAGGGCTCTATATGTTTCTCTCTTTTTATCTCTCAATTAGGCTTCACTTCATTATTGAACAAGCATTATCCAGATTAACACAGGGTGTCAGTTTACAGATCCAAACCAGTGTCCTACATAGAGCCAACTAAGAAAGATTATCTTCCCCAAAGCCTCTGAGAAATGATTTGTGGATAACTACAATTGCCTCCTTTCTTACGCTGTGCCCATTCCTGGACCAATCAACGTGGTCAGAGGATGAAGCTCTCTGATTGAATAAGCCTGAGGTGAATGACCACTGCAAATCATGTAACTAAACAAGATTAGTCTGAAAGGGGGATTGGGTAGATCACCAAAAGGAAGGATGCTGACATCTCCACTGTTACCAGAGGTCAATAGTTAGAATGCCGGGATTCCCAAAGGGGTTCTAAGAAAGTTACCCCCTCAAACAGGATCAGGGAAAGAAGACTTCTGTTCTCGGGGTACTCCCATTAGCTCTGTTCTGCCCAGTTCTTTTTACTGAAGAACTACAGCCACTCCCTAGTTCAAAAAGGTCAGCTGAGTGGACTGTGTGTTTGCTGGTTTTCATGATGTATTAGAGAGATTTGAGCTCCAGATACCTTAGTTGGGTTGCCAGACAAAGAATCATGTGGTACAAATTTACTGTCAGGTCCCACACTCATGGCAGGTTGATCATGGATTTATAAATCTGGTACCAAGAAACAGTCATCTTTCAGCAAGTCTGGTGGAAATCTCACATAGTATATTGTTTTCTCAGCCTTGTCAACAGAGCTCCAATTTAACGCGCAAATCCTCCTGAGTTTGTGAGAACCTCAACAATATGTCTTTCCTGGCTTATCCTTGTACTTCATATCAGCATTCTGGAGACATAGGTGGGTAAATACTGCTTTTGTCCCATTCATTGTAAGGGGTGACACTCATCATGTATAGTGAGATTTTTTTCCAAGCTGAATAAAGAGAAATACATCCATTTTGCTGCATAATCACAGAAGAAAATAAAACACCTCTTCCAAGACCCTACACACATGGTAAGTGGGAATGAGGGATTCATTATCACTCCACCTCCAAGAGGGTATCATCCCACACCTGCTCCTGCCCAGTCTCCCCTGCTTCACATCAGCCCACCCCAAAAAGTCTCTGCTGCATCGTGGTCAACTGAACTCACGTCCTGACATAGGGAGTGCAGCTCTCCATCTCAAGGTTAGTGCCAAGGTTGCATGTTGGGACCTGGGGAGTGCCTGTCTTCTTCTCTTCAATAAAATAAATATGCATGGCAGAGGAGGAATGAGGAAGCCATCCCCGAGACTACTCCAGGCCTCCTTCAATGTCAAATGCCGTACACTTGTGTCAGGAAGCCAAGCGTGTAAAAGCCACAAGTGAATTGGGATGGAGTCCAGAGTGGTGATGTCATACGAGAATATCTTCATGCAGCAATGCTGTGGCTCACTTCCAGGCCAGCTGGATACCTCATGATCTGTGGAGCCTTCCACTGGAAGAAAGCAGAAGACAAAGCAAACATGAATTATTGAGTTGTGACTTTTCTCAAGAAGTCAGATGGCCCTCTCACTGTCCATGAAGTGTATCCATGAAGGATGGGAGAGTAGACATGTGTGGCATGAACTATTAAACACTTGGCTGCTAGCTTAAAGGTATATGGTTAGTCCCCACACAGAGGAGTCTGGGTTGACAGGCCTAGAGATCTTCCGAGAGGTCACAGCCTTGAAAACCCTGTGGAACAGTTCTAGTTTGTAATGCATGAGGTCACTGTGAGTCAGTCAACTCCACGGAACTCAGCACCACCACAAGAATCCACTACATCCATCACCCCATTTAGCATCCTCATCTCTGGGGGACCCAGCCTTGTCTGGGAGCAAATATCAAAGCACATTTCTCACTTCCACCCCCTTCCTCAAACACCCATGCCACCAAGGAGTCCACAGGTGGCTCTATTCCTGGCTATCTGGCTTTTTGAGAGAAGTCACAGCTCCAGAACTCATATTTGCTTTGTTTTCTGGGTTCAACCAATCATATGCTTCTTATCAGAACTTTGGATCTTGGGAGGGTTCAAATGAAAGGATCCATTTTGTCCCACTGACAAGCTCCAGCCAGCTGGCTCCAAGATTCCCATATTCCTACCCATGCCCAAGACTGAATCTGTAACTGCCTGCAGAGTCTGAGAACTCCCCAAACCTCCTAACAAACCCCTCCCCTTCTTCAGGAACAAGGTGAGTAGCAGTTGGGCACAGCCAAGAACCGTGACTGCTACACAAGCTAATGACAGCTTCCTTGTGTTTGCTTTTCAGAGCCAGCATCCAGAGGCTATTTCACACAGGTGGGTACAATTCTATAAAATGGAAGCAAAGACCATGTACACTCACTTACAGATGCTTGAGGAAAGATGCAAAGTAAGATGTGGAGTGAGGCTAGATTTAACCATGTTCTGCCCTTCCCACCTCAAGACCTTTGCAAGTTCTTTTCCCTGACGTTCCTATGTGGCTGACACCTACTCCATGTTCCCGTGTGGTGCCAACAGCATAGGAGTAGACACTAGACGAATGCTGATGGTTCAAATCCATACAGAGGCACTTTGGAAGACAGGCCTGGAGATCTGCTTCCACAAAATCACAGCCTTGAAAATACTGTGCAGCATAGTTGTAGTTTGTCATGCAAGATGATGCCATGAGTCAGGTTTGAGTCAACAGCATCCAATAACACTGACTCCTCATTCTGGACTCAGCTTAAATGTCACTTTTTCCAAAGCTATCACAATATGTTGTCATGTGTTTGGGTGTTGTTTATCTGCTTAAGCCTATGTGCCCCACTGACCCCAAAACAAAAACTCATTGTGGGAAGTTGCATCAGGGCATCCATCCTACTTGTGGAAGATTCTAGGGCAAGGGGATGAGACTCCCCATCTTGATGGGGATGTAACAGCTTCTAGATGAACCCACAGGAGGGAGACATGTTCAGTCCATGTTTGGGAAATACAATCTGCCAACAGCGAGCAATATCCTGCCTTACTTCACCAGGCTGTCCTAAGTAACCAGCACTCCTCATAAAAAATAACCTCTGGCCCTTGCAAGTGGCCATTCAAGGCTCAACAATCAGTCTCCTCCATTCACCTGGAGCAGTAGAGGAAGGAGAGTCAGGAATAGGCGTAGGAAATGGAATGTGTGGCTAATTGTCTCCATGAACAACTGCCTCCTTTGCCATGAGACCAGAAGAAACGAATGGTCCCCAGCAATCATTACTGAATACCTGGATCAAGGATTCTGTGGAATAATCTAGACAGAACGAAGGAAAATGCGGAACAGAATTTGAAATGCTCATAGAATCTAGGCTTTCTGGAGCCATGCAGACAGAACAAACCCCAGCAACTGAAACCAGAGGCTGAAAACCCCTAGGGGAAGAGTGCATAAAATTAGGAACTTGAGAAGTATTGTTTCAGATCACTCCCAAATTTCAGGGAAAGACTGGATGTCCACATTCCACAAGCCCCAGGTGATAACACTAGGGTGGGGCCCTTGGAAGCACTACTGTAGGTTCAATAAACTATAGGCAATGAAGCACCCACCTTTTATCCTGATGATTGAACTCAACTAATGATAAAGGAATTAAACAAGAGGCTGAAAGACAGGGAAATGACTTGTTTTTGTTTGTTTGTTTGTTTGTTTTATCATTGTGATTAAGTGAAAGTATACAATCCAAATCAACTTTGCAAGCTTGCCTATCTACAGCTCTTCTGCTGTCCTTGCCCCATGACAGCACACTTCTCCTTTTCATTTTATACTTGTTGTATCCTCTTAACAAATTCCTGCCCCCTCCTCTCTAACTTTGTCTCTCTCATCTAGAAAGAAATCAGTAGGACAAACTCCTATAAATGCATAGAATCAAAAAGTACACCTGCCGTATGCTCACATTGTGTCCCCGAGTCTAGTCACTTTTTGTCTAAGAGTTGACCTCAGTATTGTTTTGCAGACAGGGGCAGCAGCAGGACTAGGGGCCATTCTCCCCGGGGATCCCCTGGGCTGTCAGGCCATCAGTTGTCGTCTTTTAGTAGAGTTTGTGAGCTGCACTCCTCTTTTTCTCATGTTGGCACAGGGACTCGACATTGTGTGCCACATCAAGGCTGTCTTTAGTGGTGCCCAGGCACCATCTGGTTCTTCTGGTCACGTGTTAATACAGTCTTCCATTACATGGGTCCTTGTGTTTCCTGGGTTCTTTTTTCCTTGTGTCTTTCATGTTCTCGGTGATCATCTGTTCCGGCTGAGTTGGGAACACTGGGTGTACCTCGACGGGCAGCTTGCTGGCTTCTAAGGCCCCAACATCACTCACCAATATGGGGTGCAGAGGCCTCTTTTACCAATAGGCTAAGTACACCAATTGACCTCAATGTCCCCTGCAATCATGGTCCCGAGACCCCACATCTGCTACTCTATCCTTGCAATATTGGGTTGAGGTTAGAAGAGCTTTCAGTTTACGGTGAAGTCCTGTTAAGATGATCTACTTTCTACTGTGTGCTGTCACTGCTTTCACCTAACCAAATTTCTATCCACTATCTAATCTATGATCAAGGCTTGCCCTCCCTCCCCCTGCCCTTGTAACTGTCAGTCTTGTCTACTGTACATAAGTCTACTCTGAAGTTCGTATACCAAGGGTCTCACAAAATTTGTCATTTGGCTGCTGACTAATTTCATTCAGCATAATGTCTTCCATTTGAAACCAGGTTATGAGATGTTTCCTAAAATCATCGTTGTTTTTTATCATCGCATAGTGTTCCATTGAGTATATGTACCACAGTCCGTTTATCACTTTATCTGTTGATGGACATCTAGGTTGACTGCATCTTTTTGTTATTGTGGACTATGCTGCAACAAAAATTTTTGTGGATATGTGTGTTCATGTGACAGTCTTTGTTTCTGTAGGATAAATTCCAAGCAGTGGGATTACTGAATCAAGTGGTCTATCTATTTTCAGCTTTTTAAGGAAGCACCAGATTGTTTTCTAAAGAGGTTATAGCATTTTGCAATCCCACTAGCAGTGTAGCAGAGTTACGATCTCTCCACAGCATCTCCAGCATGTATTATGTTGAGCTTTTTGGATTATGGCCAACCTTGTTAGGGTGAGATGGCATCTCACTGCAGTTTTGATTTGGATTTCTGTGATAGCTAATATCGTGAGCATCTCCTCGCGTGTTTTTTGGCTGCCTGGATATCCTCTTTGGCAAAGTGTCTCCCCATCTCCTTTACCCATCACTTAATTGGGTTATTTACCATTTTCTTGGTGATATTTTGCAGTACATTGTGGATTATGGAGATCAGATGTTGTTCCAACATATAGTTGTCAAATAGCTTTTCCCTTTCTGTAGGTGGTCTTTTAACACCTTTAATAGCCTCTTTGGAGGAACAGTGACTGATTCTTATCAGTTCCCACTTAACTATTTTCTCTTCTATTGATCATGTTTTGTCAGATTTTGAAGACTGTCTAAGCTGTGTATTAAAACTTCCATTGTTGACCCTACTTTTTCTTGCATGATCTTTATTGTTTGAGGTTTGATACTTAGGTCTTTGATCCATTTTGAGTTAGTTTTTGTGGAAGTTGTGAGATATGGGTCTTCTTTCAGGTTTTTTGCAGATGGGTAAACAATTTTGCCAACAACATTTGTTAAAGAGATTGTATTTACCCCTATTTACAATCTTAGGGACTTTGTCGAATATCAACTGTTCATAGAAGGATGATGGCATCTCTGGGGTTCCAACTCTATTCCATTAGTCTATATGTCTCTTTCTGAACCAGTCCCAGGCTGTTTTGACTACAGTGGCAGTGTAATAGGTTCTAAGATCAGCTAGTGTGAATTCTCCCACTGTGTTCCTCTTATTTAGTAGTGCTTTATGTATCTGGGGTTTCTTCCCTTTCCAGACAAAGTCAGTGATTTGTTTCTCCCTCTCATTTAAAAAAAAATGACATTGGCATTTGTTTGGGATTGCATTGTATATGTAGATCCCTAAAATAGACATTTTCACAATGTAAAGTCTTCCTATCCATGAGCAGGGTAGGTCTCTCCATTTACATAAGTCTCTTATGGTTTCTTGCTGTAAGGTCTTGTAGTTCTTTCTGAATAGATATCTTGTTTCTCTAGCTAAATTTATTCCTAGGTATTTTATATTCTCAGACAATATGTGCTGTCATTCCGTTCACCTAATCTAATTGCTGTCGACAGTCTAATCTGTGAACATCTCTTTCCCTGCCTCCCAACACTTGTAGCCACCAGTCTTTTCTTCTGTACATAAGTCCATCTTTAAGTTCTTATAGCAGAGGTCTCATACAATACTTGTCCTTTTGCAGCTGACTGATTTTACCTAGCATGTCTTCTAGTTGAAACCAGGTTATGAGATGCTTCCTTACATTATCATTGTTCTTTAACACTGCATAGTGTTCCATTGTGCATATGTACCACACTTTGTTTCTTCATTCATTTGTTGATGGGTGCTTAAGTGGCCTCCATTATTTTGCTACTGTGGACACTGCTGCAATAAAAATTCATGTGTATGTATCTGTTTCTATGACCGCCTTTATTTCTGTAGGACACATTCCAAGCAGTGGGATTGCTGGATCTTATGGTATTTCTATTTCTAGCTTTTTAAGAAAGTGTCAAATTGCTTTCCAAAGAGGTTGTAGCATTTTGCATTCCCACCAGCTGTGGAGGAAAGCTGCAATCTTTCCACAGCCTCTCCAGCGTTTCTTATTTTGTGTTTTTTTGGATTCTGGCCATCCTTGTTGGGGTGAGATGGTATCTCATGGTAGCTTTGATTTGAACTTCTCTAATAGCTAATGATCACGAGCATTTCCTCATGTGTCTTTTGGTTTGCCTGGATGTCTTCTTTCATGAAATGTCTGTCCCACTCCTTTGCCGCTCACTTAATTGGGTTATTTACCTATTTCTTGTTGACATTTTGTGGTACCCTGTAGATTATGGAGATCAGACATTGATCCAATAGTAGTTGCCAAATATTGTTTCCCTTTCTGTAGGTACACTTCTAACTCTCTTGATAGTCTTTGGATGAGCATAAGTGTTTGATTTTTAGCATTTCCCATTCATAGATTTTCTTTTCTGTTGTTCACACATTATTGGTCGGATTTTGTAGTCTGTGTAAGCCATATATTAGAACTTCCGCTGTTCTTGCTGTTTTTTTTTTTCTTGTATGATCTTTATCATTTTAGGTTTGATATTTAGGTCTTTGATCTATTTTGAGTTAGTTTTTGTGTAAGGTGTGAGATAATAGTTCTTGTTTCAGTTTTTTGCAGATGCATGTCCAATTTTGCAAACACCATTTGTTTAAGAGACTGTTTTTACCCCAGTTTACAACCTTTGGAACTTTGTCAAATATCATCTCTCCACAGGAGGATGGTGATATTTCTGGATTCTCTATTCTATTCCATTGATCTATATGCCTGCTTCTGTACAGTACCATGCTGTTTTAAGTACCGTGGCAGGGTAGTAGTTTCTAAGGTCGGGTACTGTGAGGCCTTGCACTGTCTTTCTCTTTTTCAGTAGTTTCTCACTTACTCAGGGTTTCTTTCCTTTCCAAACAAAGTTGGTGATTTCTTTCTCCACCTCATTAAAAAATGACACTGCAGTTTGTATTGGGATTGCCCTGTATATATCAATCACCTTGAATAAAACAGACATTTTCACAATGTTTGGTCTTCCTATCCGTGAGCAAGGTAGATTTCTCCGTTTATGAAAGTCTCTTTTGGTTTCTTGCATTAGGTCTTGTAATTTTCTCTGTAAGCTCTCTTACTTCTCTGGTTAGATTTATTCCTAGGTATTGTATTTTCTTGGGCACTTGGTGAACGATACTGACTGGGTAATTTCCTCTTTGATGATCTCTTTGTTGTTCTAAATGAATCCTAGTCATCTATTTTTGTTTCTCTTAAATCCTGATACTTGGCTGAACGCTTCTATTAGTTCCAGTAGTTTACAGATTCTTTAGAGTTCTCTGTATATACAATCACATCGTCTGCAAATATGGAGATTTTTACTTCTTCTTTGTCGATGTGGATGCCATTGATTTCTTTGTCTTGTCTGATTTCTCTAGCCAGAACATCTAGCACAATGTTGAATAGAAGTGGTTGCAGACGGCATCCTTTTCTCATTCTCATTCTCGGGGGAACTTCCGTCAGTTTCTCTAAATTCAGGATGATGGAGGAGGTTGGCTTTGCGTAGATGACCCTTACTTCATTGAGGAATTTGCCTTCTATTATTATTTTGCTGAGAGTTTTTGCATGAATGGGTTTTGGACTTTGGCAAATGCCTTTTTTGCATCAGTTGACAAAATCAAGTGATTCTTATCCTTTGTGCTATTTTCATGGTTGATCACATCAGTTGATTTTCTGATGTTGAGTCTGCCTTGCATCCCTGGTATGAATCCAACTTGGTCATGAAAAATTATTTTTTGATATGTTGTTGAATTCTGTTGGCTAGCATTCTGTTGAAGACTTTTGCACTGAGGTTCATGAGTGATATTGGTCTGTAATTGTCTTTTGGTGGTATCTTTCCCTGACTTTGGTATCAGGTGTATTCTGGCTTCATAGAATGAATTTAGGACTATTCTGTCCTTTTCCAGTCTGTGAAACAGCTTCAGTAGTAGTGGAATTTACTCCTCTCTAAAAGTTTGGTAGAACTCTCCTGTGAAGCCATCTGGGACAAGAAATTTTGGTTCCTAGTATTTTTCATTACTTTCCCAATCTCTTCTTTTGTGATGGGTTAATTAAGTTGTTCTACTTCTCCTTGTGATAATTTTGGTAAGTGATATGAATCTAAAAATTTGTCCATTTCCTCTACATTTTCAAATTTCTTAGTGTACAGCTTTCCATAGTATTTTGTTATGATACTTTTCATTTCAGTTGGGTATGTTGTGACACATCCCATCTCATTTCTTATTCAGGTTATTCATTTCCTCTCCTATTTTTCTTTTGTAAGTTTAGCCAATGGTTTCTACCGCTGTTGATCTTTTATAAAAAAGCCAGCTTTGGGTTTTTTAATTCTTTCCATTTTTTTCTTCTTCCCTAATTCATTTAATTTTGCTATAATTTTTATTATTTGTTTTTTTCTGGTACCTAAGGGGTTCTTTTATTTTCTTTATCTCTCTCTCTCTTTCTACTTGTTCAAGCTCTTGGGTTAATTCTTTAGTTTGGGCCCTTTCTTCATTCCAGATGTGTACATTTATAGAGATAAATTGACTTCTGAGCACCATTTTTACTGTGTCCCATAGGTTCTGGTAGGATGTGTTTTCATTCTTATTTGATTCCATGAATTTCTTTGTTTCATCCTTGATTTCTTCTATAGTCCATAGATTTTTGAGCAAGGTGCTATTTAGCTTCCATAAGTTGAAATTTGAACCCATGTCTTTTCTGATGTTGATTTCAAGTTTAATGGCTTTATGATCTGAGAAGATGCTTTGCAATAATTCAGTGATTTGGATTTTGTTGAGACTTGTTTTATGGACAAGTAGGTGGTCTATTCTTGAGAATGTTCTACATGCACTCTAAAAGAAGGTGTACTTATCTGTTGTTGGGTAAAAACTTCTGCATATGTCAATGAGAGTTAGTTGGTTGACTGCTGGATAAGATGTTCTGTGCCATTATTGAACATTTTTCTGGATGATCTTTACATTACCAAAAGTGGAGTCTTGAAGTCTCTTATTATCGTGGAGTGATCTATCTCACTTTTCAATGTTGTCAGTGTTTGGTCAATGTACTTAGATACTCTGGTATTGGGTGCATGCATATTCAATACTGTTACATGCTCCTTATGTCTTGAACTTTTAAGCAATAAATACTGACCATTCTTATTCATGATGGTGGATTTTACTTTAAAATCTAGTTTATCTGAGGTTAGTATTGCCACTCCTGCTCTTCTCTGTATGTTGTTAGTTTGGTATAAATTTTTCCATCCTTTGATTTTCTATTTGTTCATATCTCTGAGTCTACACTTTGTTTCTTGTAAGCAGCATATAGGCAAATGTTTTTTGATCCAACTTGCTACTTTCCATCTCTTTACTGGAGCATTCAATCCATTTATACTTAGTGTAATTATTGATTGATGTGTATTCAGTCCTGTTATTTTGGTGCCTTTATGTTTCTGTCATTGATGTTTTCTTTGTTCCATTTAATGTTCTATTGTGGGTCTTTTTATTTACATATTTTTTCATCCTTTTCAAAGTTGATTTTTGGTCTGTTGAGACACTGTATTATGTTTCTTCTTTTGATATGTAGTACTGTTAGTTTACTTTGTTGCTACCCCTTGATTCCTCCTTAATGCTGTATGTTTAAACCAATCTTAAATTTCTGTGTATCTCCTCATCTTCTTCTCCATCTCAAAGTGCTGTCATTACTATAACATATCACTCTTTATAGAGTGATGATGTCATAGTTTACATGTTAAGTCCTCTATTTCCCTAATTTTAATATTTTAGCTTTGATCGGGCTTTGTGACTTCCCTAAGTGAGTATGACTCTAGCTGCTGTGTCCTGCAGTGCAGCCTTCAGTATACATCTGACGTTACTAATTTTCTAATTCAAGATCTTCTTTCAGTATTTCTTGCAACTTTGGTTTGGTTTTTGAAAAGTTTCTAAGCTTCTGTATATTTGAGAATTTCTTCATTTCACCATCATATGTTAGAGACAATATTGCAGGATATATAGTTCTTGGTTGGGAATTTTTTTCCTTCAAGGCTTTGTATGTTTGACCCCACTGCCATCTTGCCAACATGATTTCTGCTGAGAAGTCACAAGACAGCCTACCAGGCTTCCCTTTGCATATTAGTTTTGATTTAAGTCTAGCTGCCTTTAAGAGCTTATCCTTATGTTTCATTTTATTAAGCTTGATTATAATATATCTGCATGTCTTTCTTTCCGGGTCTACTTTTTGTGGACTTTAGTAATCATCTTGAGTAGCTATGTTCTCTTCTTTCATAATGTCAGGGAAGTTTTCTGTCAACAAATCTTCAACAATTCTCTCTGTATTTTCTGCTAACCCTCCCTGTTCAGGAGCTCCAGTTACTCATAGATGATTCCTCTTGATATAGGCCCACATGCTTCTTAATGTTTCTTCATTTTTCTTGATTCTTTTATCTGATTTCTCCTCATAAATGCTAGTGTCAGATGTTTCATCTTCAGTCTTGCTAGTTCTGCATTCCATTTCCTGAATCTTGCTCTTTTGGCTTTGCGCTGAATTGCCTACCTCTGTCATTTTGTTATTTATCTGCTGAATTTCAGAATGTCGATGTTTTAGCAGTTCATATAGCTTGCTTCATTTTTCATTTTGTTCGGCTGCTCTTTGTTTAATCTCTACAAGGGCTCTATACAAAACTCTTTTGCATTCTACCTCTGATAATTTCAGGAAAGTTTCTTCATCTGTGAAATTTTTTTGATTCTTTATTTTGGGAGTTTCCTGGTGCCATGGTGGACTGCTTATTTAAAGGGTTAGAGGTCGATTGTTGCCTTCGTGCCTTCGAAAAGCTATTCAGCTTCTCTGATGTTGCACCAATAGGAGCTGTGCTGTGGCTCTAAGACTGGAATGAGTAAAGGCACTGCTAGACTTGGCCACCAGTTGCTGCCCTTCTGTGCTGCATTCTCTAGGTGCAGCTGACTTAAGTACAGCTTCTTTGGTGAGACAGATGTTGTCCAGCCCTTCTAAGCTGCTCAGTTTGGTGACTGGCCCCATCTGGGCCCTCAGGTGTGGCAGAACTTGCCTCCTGGTTGATAAAGATGGTGACCTACTTGTGCCAACACTTCAGAGTCACGCCAGCAGACACTATGGCATAGGTCAGAGAAGGGAGGCCAGAAGAGTGCAACCACACTTGGCCCACAGCTACCGCTGCATTCTCTAGACACAATTGTCTTAAAAACTGCTTTTATATTGACTGTGGCACTGTCCAGCAGCAGCTTGCGGCAGCTGAGGCCTCAGGGGTGGCAGTCTTTGCCTACTGGCCGATAAAAATGGCAACCTACTTGTGGCAACTCTCCAGAGTCGCACTAGCAGGCACTATAGCACAACTCAGAGAAGGGAGGAGAAAAGGTTGCCACTACACTCAGCTGCCTGCCACCAGGGCATTCTCTAGATGTGATTATCTTAAAAACTGCTTTTCTGCTGAGAGAGGTGCTGTCCAGCAGCAGCTGGTAGTAACTGGGTCTTCAAGGGTGGCATACTCCACGTCCCAGCTTTCAAAGATGATGTCCTACTTATGGAGTCTCTTAGGGGCCTGTCAGCAGGCACTATGGCATGACTCAGTAATGGCAGGGGGAAACAGTGCTGCCACACTCCAACACCAGCCACTATTGCATCCTCCAGATGTAATCTTCCTAAGAACTGCTTTTCTGCTGAAAGAGGCAATGGCCAACATCAGCCAGTACAAGCCATGCCCTCAAGGATTGCAGGCCTTGTCTACTAGCTGACAAAGATGGCAACCAACTTATGGAGTCTCTCAGGGGCGGCATCCACAGACACTATGACACAGCTTAAAGAAGGGCAGGCTAAGGGTGCTGTCATACTCGACCACCAGCCACCACTATGTTTTCTATGTACAATTGTCTTAAAAGCAGCCTTTCTGCTGAGAGAGGCACTGTCCATTTCATGCACTGTTGCTCAGTGGGACAGCAAGCTCTAGATGGACTCTTAGGCATGACTGACTTCACCTCTCCGTTGGCTAAGATAGCATTCTGCTTGAGCCACCTCTCCTTCACTGAGTCAGCCGCATCTGTGGTGCTGCTCAGAGAAGAGAGGTGGTAAGGGCAGTGGTACACTTGGTTGACAGCCACTGATGGTTTCTCCAGTTGCGACTGTCTTAAGCACAACCTCTCTGTTGCAAAGATGCCATTTACTTAGTACTGCAGCTCACCTTGGCAGCTGGCCCCTGCCAGGCTCTCAAACACAGCAGACCCAGTGTCACTCTCCCAGTTAACAAAGATGGGGTCTCTACCTGTGAGTCTCTCAGCTGCTGCACCTGCGGAAGCAGGACTCTGTGCACTGCTGTCTTGCCTCCGACAAAGGTAGTTTTCCTCGTCCTGTTGCCCTGTCCAATCTTACCACCCTATGCCCGATGTTGAGGCTCCTAGAATGTCCACTCTGCTCTGTTCATTTATTTTTCTAGGCCTTAGTTCTCAAAGAGAATAGAGGAGATGTATGACTAGTATGCCACCTTGGCCCCACCCCCATGAAATTACCTTTAATAATACGTTTCGTTCAACCCAATGTATCCCAAGTGTTAGCATTTTGAATTGTAATGAAATATACAAATATTACTAATATTTTACACTTGTTTTCTCATGCTGTGTCTTTGAAATCCAGTGTGTAGTTTATCCATACACAACATCGCAACTCAGATGAGCCACATGTGGCCAGTGGTTACACTGTCCTAGATGATTTCATTCAGGCCTTACATATCATCTATAGACTCTGCACCACAAACTTTCTATTGTTATGAATTACACACATCTATAACCAACTGCCTACTCAAATTCTCCATTTACCGGTGCATATGGAACTCTTGCTTTTCCCCACAGTGACTCCTCCTCCCAGTTTTTCTCATCTCTGAACTCTCAATTTCCCCCATGGTGATTTCTCATCCCAGTTTTTCTCACCTCGGTAAATTTCACTATCCACATGCTCAAATTAAAACTCAGGAGTCACTGGCTGCTCTCCTTCTCTAACGTGTCATGTCTAATCCAACTGTAAATCTACCTTCAACATATTTCTGTCATCTGACCATTTCTTGCCATGTGTTTACCAACATCACCATTTTGCCTGGATCACTGCAACAACTTTCTAGCTTGTCTCCCTGCTTCCATCCTTGCCTCCCTATATTCCCAACATCAACCACATCAGTCATGTCAGCCCCTTGCTCAAACCCTGCAGTGAGTTCCCATCATGCTCAGAGGAAATTACTAGCTACTTACCATGGCTTTTCCAAGATCTGATGCCCTCTTGATCATCCATCCTGCTACCTTCCCTCTCTCTCCCTCGTCTCCAACCTCAGTGGCTTTCTGACTAACCCCTATTCTCCCAGCAACACACACCAACTTTCTTTCAACCTCAGGTCTTGACATTTGTTCCTCTCTCTGAAAGGAGAAATTTTCCCCCAGAGGTTGGCATGGTTAGCTCCTTGTAGCAGTCAAGTCTCAGCTTGAACGCTAAGTTCACAGAGCAAATTTCTCTCGGTGTGCAGCTCCATTGAGCTGGACCAGGCCCAGGCCATCATGGAGAAACTTTCAGAAATAGAACCTCTGCCACGTATTCCTTTACAGACACCATCACTGTCAAAATTTTCATCCACATTTGACCTTATTAAACAGAGCTTTGCTTCCCAATGATCAACTCATAGAGGTATCACTGTATTTTATTCATGTATCTTATTGTGGTAATAACAGGAGTTTATAAATAATTTTCTCCTTAATTATACCAGGAATCTTCAGTAGTCCCCTTGGAGCTGCCTCCTGTGGTCTACACCTTTTTGTGTTTTTCATCTTCAGTGAAAACTACTGTCACCTCTTTGGCATCTCAAAAAAAGCTACAATGTTCTTCCTCATATTCCCATCTGAGTATGAGCCTGCAGAAACCAAAAGTGGGTCACCAACTCCCTCTTCCTAAAAGATACAAGGCCCTCTGAAGTCTGGTACTCCTTGTCCCACTCCAGTCTCCCAGAAGACCACTTCCACTCACACCCCCAATCTGCAACTTCCCAGACTATCACTAACCATTCCTTGAACAAAGCACGTTCTTGGGCATTCTCTGTGTTCTGCACAAACTGTCTTCTTGGCCTGGAATACCACCCCTGGCCCATTCTCACATCCTTGAAATCCTACACATTCCTCAAAGGTTTGCACCTGCCTCCATGCTCTCAGCACATTGCACATACTTCCGTCATGGCTGATACCACTTTGAGCACAGGGACCCCATTTTGGTTATCTGGGTGTTGCCAGCACCTAACATAATACCAGACATACACAAGGTGCCTACTAACTGTTTTGGTGACTGGATGAATGTAGGATTTGGAAGAGGGCAAACAAGAGTCAGTAGATAAACTGGTCTCTTTTCTAAACAGACAGGAACTATTTGAGATCTGCTTCCTACAAAGGACTGCTCTGGGTTAAGTCCCATGGGAAAAAAGGCAAGCCAAGTAAGGAAAGTGGAAATAGAAATTTATATATCCAGTAAATGATGAAAGGTATTGAGATAAAGTTTCAAGTAGCGTAACCCATCTTGTAAGAGCTATCGTCAGGAAGTCTGCTGCAGCAGAGATATACCCGTTGACTAGGAAATTCTCATTAAAATGCTTTCTCACTCTCTTCAGGCCAGCCCCAGATGCCCAGATCACAGAGCTGTCTTCTCCTTCTCAGATTCATAGACTTCTAAGGGGGACCAAAGAGAAAGAACAAGGGAAGAAAGTCTTGTCTTCCAAGGTTGCTGACATTGTTTCACTGCAGCCTGATTAGGTTCAAGGCCTCCAAAAACTTTGCTTTATGGCTCTGCTGCCTTCTCAGAATAGGGAATACCAATAGAAAGCAGCTAGCGTCTTGTTTTTGTTTGGCAAATAAGGTAATAGGTTGAGATGCTTTTTATAGAAGGGAGAGAATTCTAACTTGGCCCCCACGATTGTCACCCTCTGGTATGTATGCCCTGTAAATCCCTTCCCCTTGAGTTTGGGTGGGCCTGCCCTCATCAGTCAAGCCCTTGTAAAAGAGGTTCTAAAGTTCAGACATAGGAGAAAGCAGAGAGATTTGAAGGTGCAGCAGGTGCTCTCCTGTGGTCTTGAAGGAGCAAACCGCCATGTTGCAAAGCAGGACATGTGCCAGACAATGGCCTCTGTGCCTAGTAGCTGAGAACAACCTTGGGTTGACAGGCATCAGGAAAACAGGGATCAAACACTACTGAAGCTGTGCCCAGACTCTTGACCCACATATAAAGAGTGATAATATTCTTGTGTTGTCATTGCTCACTGAGTTTACGGTAACATCTTACACAGCAATAGAAAACGAACACAGTGTCCTACAGGATGTATCACTAACTGAGGAAGAAGCCAAGAGTGGGATATATTTAAAGCCATGTGCAGTGAATCACAGAACTGCATGCTGGAGCCCATGGTGGGAGCATGTTCACCCATCCTCCCCTCTGTCTTCCACAAACACTTCTTTACAAGCAGCATCTTAGGCCATTCTCTCATGCTAGCCATTAGCTGGACAGACTAGATTCTGCCACCATGCCAACATAGTGGAAAACAAAAGCCCCTTGAAGGCTCACATGTTTCAGATGGTTTTCCTCACCCCCCAGATAATGTCCTCAACCCTTTTGAACTATGACTGTACTCTGTGCTTTCAACCAGGGGTATGTGTGTTCTCCAGTGAGTGGATGAAGAGCCTTGGAGTTGATTGGTCAAGGGCCTGGGTGGAGAGATGGTGGCTACTACCCCTTCCTTGAAACTGCTCAGCTAGATCTATAAGTATCTGATGTTAGAATAACAACTCATTAAGCATCCTGGGCTCCCCACTGAAAATAAAATACCAGAAAGGGTCCCCTGTCACCTTACTTAATGTCAAAATGAGCTAAACACCAGAGAGATGACTGTGACCATGCCCCTTTCACTCTTCCCTGAATGAGGTTGGCAGGAGGACAAGGGAGGTTCAGACATGGCTTAAAAAAAAATCGAGCCCTTGCACGCTCCATCAAAGAGTCATCTGCCCCTTGGATCACATAATGAGCTCTATTGTCCCTCTCCACAAGCCCACCAGCAGTCAGAATGGCACTGATGTGAACAGTCATTTGAGGTGGTAGGTGTTTGATACCAAGTTCTACTCAGAATCCAACTTATCCACTGTTGTTGAGTCAATTATGACTCATGGTGACTTCATATGTTACAGAGTAGAACCGTGTTCTGTAGGATTTTCAAGTCTGAGAAGTTTGCAAACATACAGACAGACCTGTTTTCAGAGGGAACTCTGCTGTAAAGTTTGCACACATATTGACGGGCCTGTCTTCAGAGGCATCTCTGCATGGGTTTTAACGCTGTATGTCTGCACTTAGAAGGAAATGTTTAACCATTTGTGCCACCCAGAGGCCAGGATCCATCTACATCCATGCAAAAAATCAGCGCTCTCTGAAGTAGGCAGCGTGACTGACATTTTCCCAACAGAGGTCAAGAACAGCACCAGTCTTGAGGACCTCAATTATAAAAAAAAAATAGAAAAAGAAAAGAAAATAGTTGCTGTCAAGTCAATTCCAACTCATGGCTGCCCCACGCCTTCCAGACTAGAATTCTCCTTGATAGGGTTTCAAAACTGTAACCTTTCAGAAGCAGATCACCAGGACTTTCATTTGAGGAGCCTCTGGAGGTGTTTGAACCTCCAGCCTCACGAGAGCTTTAGCATTTTCACCATCAAGGTAAATCCCCAAGGATGCACCACTTAGCCCTAATATTGGCATTTGCTGATGAGAATCCCCACAGCGACCTTGGTAGAAGAGAACTATATTGATGGCCTTTTATCCTGCCAGAGAACCCTGGTTGCACAGTGGTTAAGCACTGCACTGCTAAACAAAAGTGGTTTGAACCCACCAGTTTTTCCTCAGAGAAAGATCTGACAATAAGCTACAGCTTTAGAAATCCTAGGCAGACATTCTACCCTGACCTAAAGTGTCACTATGAATTGGAATCGACTCAGTGGCAACAGGTTTCATTTTCAATTCATCCTGGCTTGGATATCCCTGGTTGGATATCTATCGAAAGCAGAAACAACACATGGCTTGGGCAGCACAATGTTTCAAATGATATCTGCAACAACTTCTGCAAAGGCAATCCTCAAAGTTCCCATCGATGTCAGAGGAAGGTATGCCAGGGAGAACAGGTGACTGCTATATATTCCATAGCCCTCACCTATGCATGTTTAACCACTTGAACCATACAGCAGGTGCCTAGGGGGACTTCCAAATATCCTCTGGGGGACTCTCACCTCAGACTACTGCTCTAGACTACTTGCCACTCAACTTTATTTCCACTCTAAGGAAGGGGCAGTAAAAACGGAGAGCTTACCACTCTCCACTTGCCTTCTGCACAGAAGTCCATCTCAGGAATATCTCTGAACAGCCAGACCGTCTTCCATCCTCCTAGAGACTGGAGGAAGTTTCAAAATAATGGTGTGTCTTGACTGGAAGACTGTTCAGAGTTTTTTTTTTTTTTTTTTTTTTAATATGACTGAGTGAAAATGCACATTCCCATATAAATTTACATGCCCACCTATATGCCACTTCCACTGCTCTCCCTGTCCGGTGACAGCACACTATTCCTCTCTGCTCCATACATGTCTCATCCTGCCAACAGTCTCCTTTCTCCTCCTCTCCACCCACTGTCCTTCCTCCAAACAGAGGTCAGCAGGATGATATCCTATAGATGTATAGAACCATAAAGTGCATCCAATATATGGTCACTCTGCATCACCAAGTCCAATCCATTCGTGTCTGAAGAGTGGACCTTCGTTATGATTTATGGACAAGGGCAGCATCAGGGCCAGGGGCCATGCTCCCAGAGGTACCCTGAAAACACTTCTGGGAAGAAACATCCCACTACTAGGAGAGAAGACCAACAGGAATGATCCACTCCTTATCTCAGGAAACAGTTGCAACAGCCACACCAGCTGAAAGTTCTCCTCCCTCTCTTCTTTTCCCTTCTTTACACCTTTTCCTATTCCAATACCTCCATTTAAAAGATTTTTGGTGTCTCTTCCATCTCTACTTTTCCCTCCTTCTCATTGACCCTTCCACCAGAATAAGTCAATAGAAGCACAGAAAGATCAAAACTTACTCTACCCTTAACACTCTAGATTCTTAAAGCCAAACCAAACCTATTGTCTTCAAATTTATTCCACCTGATAGAGACCCTATAGGACACAATAAAACTGCCCCATAGCATTTCCAAGCCCACAATCCTTAGAGAAGCAGCCTGCCACAACATTCTCTCATAGGGCAGCAGGTTGATTAGAACCGCTGATCTTTCAGTGAGCAGCTGAGTACTTAAACCACTGCATCATCAAGGCTTCTCATGTGGGGTTAAAACAGTGAAGAATTGGGCCTAAATGTTCTTTCTTGACTCACTCTAATGATCTCGAAACCTAGCTGAGGGGGAATTAGATTCTGTTTTGGCAAGTCACACCTTCATGATCAAAAGCTCTCTTCTTCCATAGGTCTAAGTCATCACTTCCGGCTGAAGCAGAGCCTGCATGTAAGTGGAGTAAGTACAATTAAAATGCTACACAAATAATGAAACTGAAGGGTCCTTACTTTGTGCCTGGCAGGAACTGTAAAAAAAATGATTTTAAATGAATTAATGTTTGTTAATCTCAATGACATTAGGTAATCTGGGAAGAATCAGGCAAGGAATAGAGCTAGAATGGGGCCAGGAGCACAAGAAATATAGGGTAGAAAAGAGGAGTGTGCTGTCACAGTGTGGGGAGAGCAGTTAGTTACATAGCAGTGTGTGTGCAAGGTTTTGTATGACTAATTTACATTGTAAACTTCCTTGTAAAGCACAATAAAATATTACAAAAGGAACAACAACTTTGTTAAGACTGTTGATCTAGATGTCTCCTGAAAACATGGTCCTCAAACTTCTGTTCCTGTTACTCTCTCCTTGAAAGAGTTTGGTTGAATTTAAGAAACTTCTTAGCTTTTTGTTTACTCCTGGTATGCTGACTTCTCTACTGTGTGACGTCCCTTCTTTTACCTAAAACGTTTCTTGTCTACTGTCTAATTAGCGAGTGCCTCTCTCCCTCCCTCACCACCTACTTAACCATCAAACAATAGATTCTTCTGAGTTTAAACCTTTTATTAATTCGTTGTAATAGTGGTCTCATGCAATATTAGGCTTTTTGCATCTGACTAATTTCAGTCAGCATAATGTCTTCTACATTCCTCCACGTTATGAGATGTTTCCCCAAATTCATTTTTGCTATTTATCACTACATTGTATTCCACTGTGTGAATATACCATAGTCTGCTTCTCCATTCATTATTTGATGGGAATCCATTTTTGCTGTGGTGGACAGTGCTGCAATCAATATTGGTGTGCCTATATCTATTCAGGTGATATCCCTTGTTCTCTAGTACATAGTCCAAGATGTGTGATTGCTGGATTGTATGGTATATCTATTTCTAGCATTTTAAGAAAGTGCCCAGTCAACTTCCAAAGTCGATGTAACTTTCTACATTCCCTACAGCAGGGCATAAGTATTCTAGTCTCACCGTAGCCTCTCCAACATTTATTATTTTGTGTTTTTTGGATTAATGCTATCCTCCTTGGGGTGAGACAGTATCTCATGGTTGTTTTGATTCACATTTCTGTAACAGCTATTGATCATGAGCACTTTCTCAGGTATCTGTTAGCTGCCTAGATATTTTCTTGGGTGAAGTGCCTGTTCATATCCTTTGCCCATTTTTCAGTTGGGTTATGTATATTTTTGTTGTTGAGGTTTTGCAGTATCTTAGAGATGTGGGAGATTAGACCCTGGTTGGATTTATCCTGGACAAATCATTTTCCCAGTCTTCAGGTTGTCTTCTCATTCTTTGGGTGAAGTGTCTGGATGGGCATAAGTGTTTGACTTTTAGGAGCTTCCCACAGTCCGGTTTCTCTTCTGCTGTCTGTGCATTGTTGGTAATGTTTTGTATTTTGTTTAGGCCGTGTGTTAGGGCTTGCAATGTTGTCTCTATTTTTTCTTCCATGACCTTTACAGTTTTCAATTTGACATGTAGTTTTTTGATCCATTTTGAGTTCGTTGCTGTGCATCGTGTGAAATATGGGTCCTGTATCACTTTTTGGCAGATGGATATCCAGTTATACCAACACCATTTCTTAAAGAGACTGCCTTTTCCGCAGTTTTTGGATTTTGGGTCTTTGTCAAATTTCAGCTGCTCATACGTGGTGGATTTTAAGTCTGGATTCTCAATTCTGTTCCATTGGTCTATGTATTTGTTGCTGGACCAGTATCTGGCTGTTTTGACTTCTGTGACAGTGCAATTGGTTCTAAAGTTAGTTAATATGAGGCCTCCCATTTTGTTTTTCTTCTTCAGTAATGTTTCACTTATCCAGGGTTTCTTCCCCTTCACTACAAAATTGGTGATCTGTTTCTCCATCTAATTAAAAAATGCCTCTGGCTGTTGTTGGGATTTCACCATATCTATAGATCACTTTGGGTAGAATAGAGATTTTTCTCAATGCTGAGTCTTCCTATCCATGAGCAAGGTAGGGTTCTCCGTTTACATAGGTCTCTTTGGTCTTTGGTTTCTTGCAGTAGTGTCTTGTAGTTTTCTTTATATAGGTGTTTTATGTCTTTGTTTAGATTTATTCCTAAGCATTTCACCATCTTGTGGCCTACTATAAGAGGCATTGATCAGGTGGTCTCCTCTTTGATGTTTTCTTTGTCAGTGTAAATGAAAACAACTCATTTTTGTATGTTTATCATCTGTCCTGAGCTCTTAGTACCAGTACTTTGGGTTTTTGTTTGTTTGTTTGTTTCCTGGGTCGATGATCATATCATCTGCAAACAGAGACACTTTCACTTTTTTGTTACCAATTTCAGTGCCTTTATTTCTTCTTCTAGCCTAATTGTTCTGGTGAAAACCTCCAGGACAATGCTCAATAACTGTGGTCACAAAGGGTATCCTTGCCTGGTTCTCATTCTCAAAGGGAATGCTTTCAAACTCTCTCCATTTAGGATGATGTCGGCTGCTGGCTTTGTATAAATGGCCTTTATTATGCTGAGGAATTTCCCTGTTATTCCTATTTGGCTGAGAGTTCTTAACACAAATGCCTATTGGACTTTTTCAAATGCCTTTTCTTTATCAGTTCTTAAAATCAAGCAGTTCTTGTCCTTTCCCTTACTTATGGGGTTGATTATATTGATTGTTTGCCTAACAGTGAACCATCCCAGCATCCCTGGTAGGAATATCACTTGGTCATGGTGAATTATTTTTTGTTGTGTTGTTGCATTCTATTGGTTAGAATTTTGTTGAGAATTTTCACATCTAAGTTCATGATAGACAGGGGTTTGTAATTTTCCCTTTTAGTGGTATCTTTACCCGGTTTTGGTATCAACGCTATGAGCCTTTATAGAAGGGATATAGGAGTTTGCCATGCTTTTCTATGGACTGTAATACCCTTAGTAACAACGGGGTTACCTCCTCTCTCAACATTTGGTAGACTTTTGCAGTGAAGCCATCAGGGCCAGGGCTTTTATTGGTTGGGAGTTTTTCAGTTACCATTTCATTCTGTTCTTTTGCTGTGGGTTTATGTAGTTGTTCTACTTCTGTTAGTGCCAGTTTAGGTGGGAAGGGTGTTTATAGCAATTCATCCATTTTCTCTAGGTTTTCAAATTTGTTAGAGCACCATTTATCATACTATTCTGTTATGGTTTTTTTTTTTGGTTGTTTTTTTAAATTTCAGTTGTGTCTGTTTTGATGTCACCCATTTCATGTCTTATTTGGTTTATTTACTTCCTCTTCTGTTTTCCTTTGGACTGCTTTGTTGTTGTTGTTTAATATTTTCAACAACCAGCTTTGAGTCCCTTGATTTTATCAATTGACACAGAAAAGACATTTGACACAGTCCAATGCCCATTCACGTTAAAAAAAACTGTCAGCAAAATAGGAATAGAACTGAAATGCTTCAGCATAATAAGGCAACAGCCAAAGTCATCCTGAATGGAGACAGACTGAAGGATTTCCCCTTTCAGAACAGGAACCACACAAGGAGGCTCATTGTCACCATTTTATTCAACTTTGTGCTGGTGGTTCTAATGACAGCAATCAAGCAAGATGAATAAATACAGAGTATCCACATCAGTGAGAAGAATTTGAAGTATCTCTATTTGCAGTTGATGTGATCTTATACACAGAAAATCCTGATGGAGGAAAGCAAACCCACTGCCACTGAGTTAATTCCAACTGATAGCGACTCCATAGGACAGAGTAGAACTGCCTGCCTGACTTTTCAAGAACCACCTGGCAGGTTTGAACTGCCAACCTTTTGGTTAGCAGAAGTGTCAAAAAAAAAAAAAAATTCTAAAGAATCTATAAAAAAATTTACTGGAACTAATAGAAGAGTTCAACAATGTGTCAGGATATAAGATAAATGTAAGTAAATTAGTAGGATACATTCACACCAACAGAGAGACCATTGTCGTGGGTTGAATAGGGTCCCCCCCCAAAATATGTGTAGCCATGTGGCTGGGCCATGATTCCCAGTATCTTGTGACTTTTCTCCATTTGGTGGTTTTCGTATGCTGTATGTCAAAGGATTAGGGTGGGGTTTTAAATCCCTTCATAAGATCACCTCCCTGCTCCACTATAAGGGGAGTTTCCCTGGAGTATGGCTTGCACCACCCTTAATCCTTTCATCCTACACGAAATAAAAAGAAAGAGAAGCAGGCAGAGAATTGGGAACCTCACACAATCAAGAAAGCAGCACCAGGAGAAGAGCATGTACTTCAGACCTGAAGTTCCTGCGCCAATATGCTCCCTGGACAAAGACTGATGCAATACTGGATTTTCCTGCAGAGCCGACAAGGGGAAGGCCTTCCCCTAGAGCAGACATCCTGAATTTGGACGTGTAACCTACTGAACTGTGTAAGAATAAATCTTCCTTTGTTAAAGCCGTCCACTCTGTGGTATTTCTGTTATAGCAGGCCTAGTTGACTAAAACAACCATCAAAGTGGAAATCACCAAATCAATGCCATTTACAGTAGCTCCCAAGAAGATAAAATGCCTAGGAATGAATCTAACGAGAGATGTAGGAGACCTATACAAAGAAAATTACAAGACCCTACTGTAAGAAACCAAAAGAGACCTCCATAAGTGGAGAAACCTGCCTTGCTCATGGATAGGAAGCCTTAACACTCTGAAAATATCTATTCTACCAGAAGTGTTGTATACATACCGATACAAATTCCAATGTCATTTTTTTAATGAAATGCAGAAACAAATTACCAACTTCCTTTGGCAAGGGAAGAAGCCTCAGAAGTTACAGCACTGCTGAAGAACAACAAAGTAAGAAGCCTCACACTACCTGACTTTAGAACTTATTACACTGCCACAGTACTCAAACCACATGGTACTGGTATAAAACCACATATATAGACCAAAGGAACAGAATAGAGAATCCAGAAATAACATCTTCCACCTATGAACAACTGATTTGTGACAAAGGCCCAAAGCCCATGAACTGGGGAAAAGACAGTCTCATTAACAAATGGAGTTTGTGTAACTGAAAAAAAAAAGGAACAAGAGCCATATCTGACACCATGCTCAGAAACTAATTCATAATGGATCAAAGAACTAAGTGTCAAATCTAAACTAACAAGGATCATGGAAGAAAAGATAGGGAAAATGCTGGAAGCCCTAATACAGGGCATAAACAGATTACAATATATTACTTACAATGCACAAATGCCAGAAGAGAAAATATATAACTAGAAACTGATAAAAATCATCCAAAGACTTTAGTGAAAGAGTAAAAAGACTACCTACAGACCAGAGAAAAATAATTTGACTACTACGGATCTGATCAGTGCCTACTCTCCGTATTCTAGAAAGTACAACAAACTCTAAACAAGAAAAACACAAATAACAAAATTTTTTAAAAAGGAGCAAAAAATATGAAGACACACTTCACCAGAGATGACATCCAGGCAACTAAGAGATGAACGAGGAAAAGCACATGATCATTAGCCAACAGAGAAATCCAAATCAAAACTACAAAGAGATATCATCTCACCCCAATGACGCTGTCATTAATCCAAAAAACACAAAATAAATGTTGTAGAGTTTGTGGAGAGACTGGAACCCTACCACACTGCTGGAAGGGATGTAAAATGGTACAACCACTTTGGAAATCGATTTGGAGCTTCCCTAAGAAGTTCAAATTGAGGGGGCAGAATCAAGATGGTGAACTAGGCACACAGCTCCTTAATTCCCTCTGAAAACTAAGGCCTGGATTGATTATTGAACAGAGCTTTCTGGACACCCGGGGCTAGTGGGCCCTAGGACGCGGCATAGGGCTGTCAGTTTCTACTACATGCCCTACACAGGAAACTTCCTCTCACTGACTCCCATTTGCACAGACTGAAGGTATTGATGCTTTTAGACGTGTTTCTTTTAGTTAGCCAGTACGCAGGGGATGGGCATTAGCCAACACATAGGCTGAACCAAATTGCTGAAGTGAACACCATGAGTGAGGCAGTGTGTGGAAAAGCCTCATTTTGAGAGCCTGGCAGCAGACGCAGGGCAACACAGCCCCTCTACCCTCTCTTTTCCAAGCTCCTCCATAAATTGGGCTATTTCACAGTGGAAGAGTGTGATGTTATGGATTGAATTGTGTCCTCCCAAACATATGTGTAGCCATGTGGCTGAGCCATGATTCCCTGTATTTTATGATTGTCCTCTATTTTGTGATTTTTGCTATGCCATATGTTAAAGGATTACAGTTGGGACTGTAAATTTCTTCATAAAATCATCTCCCTGCTCCGCTATAAAGGGAGTTTCCCTGGAGCATGGCTTGCACCACCCTTAATCCTTTCATTCTGCAAGAGATAAAAGGAAAAGGAAGCATCAGAGAATAGGAAACCTCACACCATCAAGAAAGCAGCACCAGGAGAAGAGCATGTCCTTCAGACCTGACGTTCCTGCACCAAGAGGCTCCTTGGACAAAGACTGATGCAGAGCCCACACGGGGGAAAGCCTTTCCCTGGAGGGGACATCCTGAATTTGGATTTGTAGCCTATGGGAATGTGTAAGAATAAACTTTCCTTTGTTAAAGCCATCCACTGAATGGGATTTGTGGCCACCTTACATTTCCATTTCTCAAAACCTCCCCTTGTTCACTCTGTGATACATTTTGTTACCTGAGCCCAGTACAGTGTCTTGCTTCTGAAGATGGCTGATTCTGGTGGCTCATCTTTCTCTAGGGCTTGGACCTAGAGCCTGGTTGAAGTACAACCAGCAGCCATCTTTTCTCTACTCACACTGAGATACACTGTCCCCTTACCATGGGAACCTCCTCTTCAGCACACTTCCTCCCAATGCACTCACTCACCTGGAGGCCATCAGCTTCATCAAGTCCACCTACATGGAGGCCAGCGAGGCTCAGACAAGCCCTGTGAGGTACATTCTGCTTCCTTGACAACCCTCAAGCCTGAGTTAGCCATAATCTGTTTGACTTCCTTCCCAATGCAACAGACTGAGACAGGCTACAGAACAGCAAAAAAATCACAGAAACTACAAAGAAGCTGAAAAATGATCACAATGTACCTCTAGGCATTAAAACAAAATTTAATCTCTTCATTTTAAACTGTTTTCTTCTCCAGCTGTGGGGAAAATATTCATGGGGAGTTCCCAGAGTGAGAATAACCTGGTAGTGGTCCACTCTGAGAAAAGGGGGGAGGGAGGTGGAACGGCTACCCTCCCTGGATTCCGTGGGTACAGGACATCTACAAATGAACTGCTATTTGTGGAAACACAAAAGAAGTAGCATTCAATCAACAAAAATCTTGCATTATCCAAAAGGCATAGACACAGCATCAGAAAAAAGAAACATTTTACAACAAAATGAAAAGTCCAGCATGCAGTTTATGTTGTCACCTTGTACCATCACTAGCAAAATCAAGCATCAGGGATTGAAGTTAGTTCTCCTACCTAACTGCCTGTCTGGGTTTTGCAGGGCACACTCAGAATTAAAACACATGGGTAGGTGTCTGGACCTGCTTTCCATTTAAGCAGTGTAGCTTGGAGGTGACAGAAGCACACACAGTGACAGCTGTACTCGGAAGTCACTTCTGTGTCTCCTATGAAAAGGAATTAGGTTCGTGGTCCAGGCAGGCAAAAAGAAGTCTTCTTAGAGTTTTAGAGTTTGATGTGTCTGGAGATAGAAGCAGGGGAAGGAGATGGAGAGGCAGAGTTCACCAACTTCTGGTGAACCTGGATGAAAATCTACACTGGTCTGCCTCGTGGAGATGCTACCAAGTAGCAAATTGATTCAGTGGGAAAGGTGCTGTATCTTCACCACTCTGCCTGTGAGAGTTCATGATGTTGCTGCTACAAAAGAAGCAGCTTCAGGGCATGATAGGAAGAGAGGAATCAAAACTTGCCGACCTCTGCACAGCTGACCATTGCTCTCCTCCTGACTCTTCCTCTCTCCCTCTGCCATTTCTGGCTTTCCTCTTTCTAGGACTAGAGGGTGTGATTTCCTGTGGAGTGGGGGCTTGTGTCTCCTAGTAAATTTTGAGGTGCGTGCCTCTAAGAGTGCTAGAAGATGAGGCTGATGTAATCACTCGAGGCTTCCAGCTTTCAGAAAGCCAATTGTTCTATGGCTTTGAGATTACTGACTTGCTTTGGACTAAAACCTTGGGAAGCAGAGGATGCTCAGGGAACAGACTAGAAACAGGTGGTGTACAAGGACTTCTCCAACTTGAGGCTGAAATCAAGGGTAGGGGAGCTCTCCAAGGGCCCCACACTTCATGATGGTGACATTTCTATTTGCTTGAGACTGCAAGTACATCTTTTGGCTTCTCTACCATGTTCAGCTTTGAGACTGTCTTAAGTACTTAAATGACAGGATATGTATGACAGTTTGTATATTACTGTGTAAGTGGAGAACATCTCAGCAGCATTGGGGCAAGAGGCCCAACACCGATGGACTAATAATCCAGAGGATTTACACTGTAGGGAAGCTCTCACTGCTGTCAGGCTCAGGGCATGGTCACCTGGAGTGTGAGCACAGAGACATCTGATGACTGCTTTGTTTGTCACTGTCACCGGAGTTGCAGGCCTTGCCCCTTTCCCTGGGGATGCAGGGAAGGCATTTCCTAAGGCAGTGCGCTAACTGGGATACTGGCTGCACAAAATTTTCTTGGAGCCCTAGAATTTTCACTTCCACTACTTACTCTAGACACCTTTATGTAACTTGCAGCAGCATCCACAGAATTGAAACATATAATTTGGCATGCCAAGCCCAGTGCCGTCGAATAGGAAGCCTCATAGTCTTTGGGCCAAATCAGCTGGAATTTTTTCCAGTAGAAAGACTTTATTTCATTAACAGAAATGACAACATCTTAATTGCTCCTGCAAAATATTTTTGGTTTCTCCCGTCAAGGGCATATTTTTCAACCATAAAATTTTATAACGCTACAGCACTGCAAAGATATTTTATATGTTGTAGAGAGGAAATACTGAGTTTCCTGATGCTGGCAGTGACTGTACTGAAGGTTAGGTAGTCAATGCTTTTATTTCGTTCAAATAAATAAAAAGTGTTAATTCACATTTCTAAGGCTCTTTTGCTACATTAAAAATCATCACAGACAAAAAATGATTACATGGTATCAGTGCAGTTATTGGCAATTATTTAAAATTTTGATGCTCAACCCATGAGCTATTTGTTTCATATTTCTCTGACGTGGCTCCATGCTTTTGCTTTCTCCTTGGCCAGGGAGAACCAGATTGGTTCTTCTGGTCCATCAGGCTCTGGGAGCATTACTGGAAGAGTTGCAGACTTTCTGGTTTCCTCTTCCACGGGGGGCTCTCGAACCATCTTCTGCTTGTCAGCTGGAACCACAGAAAATAACACACAAGCAGAAAGAAGACCCAGAGATATTCAGGTGTGTTGCTTATAGGATGCAATCACATTCTTCCATCTTTTAGGTTTCCTCTGTTCTCCCTACACGTAATGCTTTCTTAATGCCTGTTGCCTTCAGTGCCATTCTTCTAGAAGCATGGGCAATGTCCAAGACAGTGTCAGTACATCAAAGGAAGGAAATCAGCATGGCTATGGCCACAGGAAGGAGCCCTCCTGGCACAGACATTAAACATTCAGCTGTTAACTGAAAGTTCAGCAGTTCAAACCCACTGGTGGCTCTGTATAAAGAAGACTTGGCCAGTCACTTCCAGAAAGATTATCATCTAGGAAACTCTATGGAACACTCCCACCCTGTCATGTATGGCTACCAGTAGTTGAAATAGACACAGTGTCATGCTACAGTAACAACATGGCCACAGGAGCCTGTATTCCAATCTTTGGGACATCATTATTGGACTGCTATATCTTACAATTTTGAAATAAGACAAGAAGGTAAAGGTATTATATGACATCTGTTAGGTTTTAGAAATTTCACCTAAGGTAATGTTATCCATATTTCTCCAATCTGTGACATCCTGTGAAAGGACTCAGGCCTCAGCTGGACCTAATTCCCAGGCTAGGAGGCAGTGCCTGCTTGGAGGAGACTGTTTTTCAGACCAGCCAAGGTAAGTGCTGATGAGCCCTATTATGTGCAGTGTGGCCCTACAGCAGATGACAGCCGGGCAGTAGCATTTTCCATATTTTGAACTAGTTTACAGCATCTGGGGTTGGATACAGAGGTGCTTACTTTGTCAGCTGGGAAGAGGGGCTGACTGACTTTGGAAGCTGTCAGATACTTTTGACCTTTCAATATAAGAAAGTCTAGAGAAAGAACTGTGGTTCACCCTGAAGGCATCTCCTTCAGCCTTTATTGACTCACATTATACAGTCAGCTGGTGGCTCCCCACTGACTCTATAGGTAAGCCCATGCCTTTGCCAATCAGGAGGTGGAGGCTGCTGCCCCAGAGATCCCATTGAGCCCAGTCACTGGAGTACACAGAGGTGTATGGTGATCACCTTCCACTTCAGACTGAGCTTTAGATCCTCTTAAGGTAACACCGGAGAAACAAAAGAACCTCTGCATGCCCCAAAAGCAACAAACTCAGGAGAAAAAAGTGCAGAAGAACTCACTTATGACTTCAGAAGGCCCACAAAAGAAAGAACCAAAGAACTGGCCAGACAAGGAAGCTTTTCTGAAACTATCTCAGGGTGAGTACAAAAGGATTATATATAGAGCCCTCTTAGACCTTATACAATGTGCAGCAGAGCAAAATGGAAAATTAAGCAAGCTGTTTGACCTGATGGAACACCAGTTCTCTGAAATCCAACAAATGAATAGCGAAATCAAAGAGATAGAAATTTTAATTCAAAAACAAGAAAGTTCTTATCGTGGGGGTCTCATACAATATTTGTCCTTTTGTGGCTGACTGCTTTCACTCAGTACAATGTCCTCCAGTTGAAATCAGGTTGAGAGATGTTTCCTGCAATCATCGTTGTTCTTTATCACTGCATAGTGTTCCATTCAGTATATATACCACCATAATTTACCAATCCATTCCACCGTTGTTGGGTATCTGGGATTGATTCCATCTTTTTGCTATTGTGGACTGTGTTGTGATGAACATTCGTGTGCATGTATCAGTTGGTGTGAACAGCCTTGATTCTGTAGGTTATATTCCAAGCAGTGGAATTACTGGGTCAAATGGTATATCTAGATCCAGCTTTCTAAGGAAGTGCCAGATTGCTTTCAAAGAGATTGCAGCATTTTGCAATCCCACCAACAGTGTAGGAGAGTTCCAATCTCCCCACAGCCTCTCCAGCACTTGCTGTTTTGGGTTTTTTGGATCATGCCCAATCTTGTTGGGGTGAGATGGTATCTCCTTGTCATTTTGATTCGAATTTCTTTAATAGCTAACGGTCGTGAACATGTCCGCATGTATTTTTGGCTGCCTGGATCCCCTCTTTAGAGAACTGTCTGTCCATTTCCTTTGCCCATCGCTTAACCGGATGATGTCTATTTTTCTTATTGATATTTTGTAGTACCTTACAGATTATGGAGATCAGGCATCAGTCTGACATACAGTTGCCAAATATTATGTCCCATTATGTAGGTGGCCTTTTAATTCTATTAATAAAGTCTTTGGATGAGCAAAGGAGGACTGATTCTTAGTAGTTCCCGTTTATCTATTTTCTCTTCTGATGACTGTGATTTGCTTGACGGATTTTGAAGTCTGTCTATGTTCTGCAGTAAACCTTCCATTGTATTTCTACTTTTTCTTTGATGAGCTTTATTGTTTTAGATTTGATATTTAGGCCTTTTGTCCAGTTTGAGTTGTTTTTACAAGGTGTAAGATATGGGCCTTGTTTTAATTTAGTGCAGATGGATATCCAATTTTGCCAGCACCATTTGTTGAAGAGATTGTTTTTACCCAGGTTTAATGTCTTAGTATCTTTTTCAAATATCAGCTGTTCATAGGCAGATGATATCATCTCTGGGGTCTCGATTCTGTTCCATTGATATATCTGTCTGCTTTTGTACAAGCAGCAGGCTGTTTTGATTATTGTGGCAGTATAATAGGTTCTAAGGATGGGTAATGAGAATCCTCTCAGTGTGTTCTTCTGTAGTAATGCTTTACTTATCCAGGGCTTCTTCCCTTTCCAGACAAAGTTGTTAATTTGTTTCTCCATTTCATTAAAAAAATGTCACTGGAACTTGTATTGGGATTGCATTATGTAAGTAGATTGCTTTGGGTAAAATAGACATTTTCACAATGTCAAGTCCTCCTATCCATGAGGAGGGTAGGTTTCTCCATTTATGTAAGTCTCTTTTAGTTTCTTGTAGTAAGGGCTTGTAGTTCCCTTTGTAAAGGTCTGTTATTTCTCTGGTTAGATTTATTCCTAGGCACTTTATCTTCTTAGGGGCTGTAGTAAATGGCATTGACTTGGTGATTTCTTCCTTAATAGTCTCATTGTTGATATAAAGGAATCCTACTGATTTACTTATGCTTATCTTGTATCCTGAGACTTTGCTGAACTCTTTTATCAGTTTGAGTAGTTTACGTATGGATTCTTTGAGATTCTCTGCATATACAATCATATGTACAAATAGGGAGATTTTTACTTCTTCTTTGCCTATGTAGGTGCCTTTTATTTCTTGATCTTGTCTAATTGCTCTGGATAGGACTTCTAGTACAGTGTTGAACAGGAAAGGTGAGAGTGGGCATCCTTGTCTAGTTCCTGTTCTCAAGGGAAAATATTTCAGTCTCTCTCCTTTCAGGATGATGTAGGCAGTTGGCTTTGCATGAATGGCCCTTGTTGCATTGAAGAATTTGCCTTCTATTCCTATTTTGCTGAGAGTTTTTAGCATGAACGGGTGTTGGACTTTATCAAATGCCTTTTCTACATCAATAGACAAGATCAGGTGATTCTTGTCTTTCGTAGTATTTATGTGATTCATCACATTAATTGTTTTTTCTGATACTGAACCAGCCTTGCATCCCTGGTATGAATCCAACTTGGTCATGATGGATTATTTTTTGGATATGTTGTTGTATTCTACTGGCAAGAATTTTGTCGAAGATTTTTGCATCTAGATTCATGAGTGATATTGGTCCTTTATTGTTGGGTCTTTCCCTGGCTTTGGTGTCAGGGTTATGCTGGTTTCATAGAATGATTTTGTGAGTATTCCATCCCTTTCTATGCTGTGAAATAGTCTCAGTAGTATTGGAGATAACTCTTCTCTAAAAGCTTGATAGAATTCTGTGGTCAAGCCATCTGGCCCAGGCTTTTTTTGATTGGCAGTTTTTGGATGACTTTTTCAGTCTCTTCCTTTGTGATGGGTTTATTAAGCTGTTATGCTTCACCTTGTGATCATTTAGGTAGGTAATATGAATCAAGAAAGTTGTCCATTTCCTCTAGGTTTTCAAATTTTTTAGAGTACAGTCTTTCATAATGTTCTTTTATGATATCTTTGATTTCCACTGGATGTGTTATGACAACTCCCCTCTCATTTCTTATTTGGGTTATTTGTTTCCTTTCCTGTTTTTCTTTAGTAAGTTTAGTGAGTGGTTTGTCAATTTAGTTGATTGTTTCAAAAAACCATCTTTTGGTCTTTTCGATTTTTTCAATTGTTGTTCTATTCTCTAATTCTTTCAGTTCTGCTCTAATCTTTATGATCTGTTTTCTTCTGGTGACTGAGAGGTTCCTCTGTTGTCCTCTCCCTACTTGTTCACGCTGTAGATTAGGTTCTTTGGTTTGGTTTCTTTCTTTCTTCCAGATATGTGTATTTTGGAGATAAACTGAACTCTGATCACTGCTTTGGCTGTACCCCACAGGTTCTGATAGGTAGTGTCTTCATTCTCATTGGAATCCGTAAATTTTTTTATTTCATGCTTGATTTCTTCTAGAACCCATGGTTTTTTGAGCAAAATGTTGTTCAGTTTCCAAGAGTTCAACTTTATATCTATGTTTTTTCTGCTATAGATTTTGACTTTTATTTCTTTATGATCTGAGAAGATGCTTTGCATTAATCCAATGGTATGGATTTTGTTGAGAATTGCTTTCTGTCTAACACATGGTCTATTCTGGAGAATGTTCCAGAATAAGTGCACTGGAGAAGAAGGTGTAGCTGTCTGCTGATGGATAGAAAGTTCTGTATATATTGATGAGGTCTAGTTGGTTAATTGTGGCAATAAGGTCTTATGTGTCTTTATTGAGTTTTTTTCTAGATGATCTGTCCAGTATTGAGAGTGGAGTGTTCAAGTCTCCTACTCTCATTTTGGAGTGATCTGTCTCCTTTTTCAGTGTAGTCACTGTTTCCTCGATATATTCAGATGCTCTAATATTAGGTGCATAAATATTTAATATTGTTAAGTCTGCTTGTGTATTGAAACTTTCAGCAATAAATAGTGTCGATCCTTGTCCACCATGGTGGATTTTACATCAAAATCAATTGTATCTGAGATTATAATTGCCACACCTGCTCTTCTTTGTGTACTGTTAGCTTCATACATATTCTTCTATCCTTTAATTTTCAGTTTATTCATATCTTCAAGTCTAAGGTGAGTTTCTTGCAAACAACATATGAATGGGTCACTTCTTTTCATCCAAGATGTCACTTTACTGGAGAGTTCAGTCTCTTCACATTCAATGTAATTATTGATAGGTATGTGTTCAGTGCTGCCATTGTGATATGTTTATTTTTGTGTTGATGTTTTCTCTGTTGTTGTTATTAATCTTTTCTGTGACCATCTTCTTTGTGAGTTGAATTTTCACCTTTTTCAGAGTTGGTTTTGTCGTTGTTGAGACTGTGGTATTGCATTTCTTGATATGGTATTTTGCGTCTTTACTGTGCTTTATAGCTGCCCCTATGATCCTCCTTAAGAAACTATGTACAAATCCAATTTTAATTACTATCAGTCTTTTCAACTTCCTCTCCATCTGGAAGGACTATAATGACTGTAGTACATCCATCTTTTTAATATGATCACATTGCAGTTTTCATGATATGATCACTGGATTGTTTCTTTCACTATTACAGTTTTGATTGAGTTTAGAGCCTTCCCTAACTGAGTAGGATTCTGGTTAGTGTGTCTTTTTAAAGTATAATGTTAGTGGTTCTGTTCTTTTAAGCCAAAGCCAAGAGATTCTTTCAGAATTTCTTGTAGCTTTGGTTTCATTTTTACAAAGTCTCTGAGTTTCTGTTTATCTGCAAATGTCTTAATTTCATTTTCATATTTGAAAGATAGTTTTGCAGGATCTATAATTCTTAGTTGGAAGTTCTTCTCCCTCAAGGCTTTGAATGTGTCATGCCACTCTCTCCGTGCCAGCATGGTTTCTGTTGAGAAATCCAACGACAGCCTATAGGGTTTCCTTCTGAATGTTAGCTTTGCTTTGAGTCTTGCTGCCTTTAAGAGTTTCTGCTTAGGTTTCATTTTGTTAAGCTTGATTATAATGTGTCTTGGAGTCTTTCTATTGAGATCTATATTGTGTGGTGTTTGATATGCATCTTGCAAATCTATATTCTCTTCCTTCATGATTTCTGGGATGTTCTTTGTCAGCAGCTCAGCAAGAATACTCTGTGTTCTCAGGTGTCTCACCCTGTTCAGGGACTCCAATTAGTTGTAGGTTGTTCCTCTTAATAGAGTCTCACGTGCTTCTTAATGCTTCTTCATTTTTCTGATTTTTCCTCATAGGTGCTGGAGTCAGTAACTCTGTCTTCCAAGTCAGAAAGTCTCTTTTTCATTTGTCCCATTCTGTTTTCTTGGCTTTGAATGGAAGTTTCTATGTCTTTGATTTTGTTCTTGATCTGTTGGATGTCAGACTATTAGTATTCCATCAGATCGAACAGCTTGCTTAAATTTTCATTTTATTCTGCTGCATTTTGTATAAGGTCCAGGAGGGCTCTATATACAATCCTTTCATATTCACCTTCCAATAATTTCAGAAAAGTTTCTTGGTCTCGAAAGCTCTTTGGTTGTTTCATTTGGGGGGCATCTGAAGCCTTGAGTGATTCTCTGGTTACCATTTTCTCAAGTTTCTGTTGCTTTTTGGGCTTCATGTGAGTCAATAAAGGCTGGGATGGATGCTGTGAGGATGGACCACAGTTGTTTTCAAACTTGTCTTAAAATGAAAGGTAAAAGATATCTGATCACTTCCCAGGTCGGTCAGGTTTTCAGGTGTACAGGGTCCTTTTCCCAACTGGCAAAGTAAGCACGTCTGTATCCAAACCCAGATGTTATGAACTAGTTCAAAATGTAGCAAGACTACTGCCCTGTTGGCCTCTGCTGAGAGGCCCCATCTGTAGGTGACGCTGTGTAAGACACTGCTTGTCTGCCGGCAAAGTGCTCTCATGCAGGCAAGTGCTGCCTCTGAGCCTAAGAATTAGGTCTTGCTGAATCCTCCATATTCAAGATGGTGTCCCTCACAAGCTCCCCGCTTGGCACCTCCGTACAACTACACTATGGTAGAGGTGGAGAGGCCAAAGGTGCCAAGATGCACAGAGTCCACAGTCTCTGTTGCCAGGCTCCAACCATAGGTGATACTGTGTAAACTAGTACTTTTCTGCCAGAAGAGCACTCTCTGGTGGGCAGGCACTTCCTCCCAAGCTAAGAATTAGGTCCAGCTGAGGCCTATGTATCTGAGATGGCATCGTGCACAAGCTTACCACTTGGCCCCTCTGTACAAACTGCACTATGGCACAGGCAGAAAAAGAGTCCAAGGGGGGCAAGATGCACAGAGTCCTAAGCCAGGCTCTCAAAATATGGAAATTTCACCTGCTGACCCCACTAGCACTGCATCTCCGACTAGCTGCTAGTCAAGACCCAGCTCTGCTGGCCAGCCGAGAGAGAGAGAGAAAAAAAAGTCAAAATGGTGAGTTACCTTCAGTCCATGAAAGCCAGGACTGGCCAGGAGCAGGAGTCAGCTAAAGAGAGGAGGTTTTCCATTCAGTGCTTTGAAGTTCAGATTGTCAGCCCTATGCCATGTCCTAGGGCTCACTAGGTGTCCAGAAGCCTCCGTTTTACTATCATTTCAGGTCTTGGTTTCCAGAGGGATTTAGGGAGACGTGTGCTTAGTCTGCCATCTTGACTCCACCCCTATTGTTCTCTTTTAAATTATCAGTGTGAGATCAAATTGACAAGGACAACTTGAAAAGGTTAGATGACACTTGGGATGCAATGCACTTACAATGGTGGTGGAAAGGAGAGCTAGAATGGTTGCACAACTTGAAAAATGTAACCACCATCAGTGAATTGTATGTGTAGAAGTTGTTGAAATAAGTATCTTTGCTTCATATTGCTGTTGTTGTCGGTGTGTCATCCAGTGACTTCTGACTCATCACAACCCTGTATGATAGAATAAAACTGCCTGTAGGGTTTCCTGGGTTATAATTCTTATGGGAGCAGATCACCATGACTTTCTCCTGCAGGGTAACTAGTAGGTTTGAAATGCTGACCTTTTGGTTAGCAGCTGAGTGCTTAACCCTTGAGCAACCAGGGCTCCTCTGGCTGCATATACTTCCACCAAAATGAAAAAAAAAAATTAAAAAGTGGGTGAAAGAGAAAGACAACAGGAAAAGGAAGGAAAACAGGAGAATAGAGGACAGAGACAAGGATAATGAGAGAAAAGAGAGGAAAGAAGCAAGAGACAGATAATTTGGTCTGAGATGAGAAGTGTTTTAGTCAGCTAATTCTGCTGTAACAGAAATACTACAGAGTGGACGGCTTTAACAAAGGAAAGTTTATTCTTACATAGTCCAGTAGGCTACAAGTCCAAATTCAGAATGTCTGCTCCAGTGGAAGGCTTCCCCCTTGTTGGCTCTGGAGGACAGTCCAGTACTGCATCAATCTCTATCCAGGAAGCATCTTGGCACTGGAACTTTTGGTTTGAAGGACGTATTCTTCTCCCAGTACTGCTTTTTTGATGGTGTGAGGTTCCCAATTCTCTGCTTGCTTCCCTTTCCTTTTATCTCTCATAAGATGAAAGGATTAAGGGTGGTGCAAGCCATATGCCAGAGAAACTCCCTTTACAGTGGAGCAGGGAGGTGATCTTATAAAAGGATCTACAGTCCCACACTGATCCTTTACCATACAGCATAGGAAAATCGCAAAATGGAGGACAATCACAAAATATTGGGAGTCATCGCCCAGCCACATGGCTATACATATTTTTGGAGAGGCACAATTCAATCCATGATAACAAGAGTCAGGAAATGAAAATGGAAAACTGGAAGGAGAGATGAGGAGACAATATATAAACAATAATACGATAAAGATAATGTACTCCACTGTGCATTTTGGCTGTTGTCGTTAGGTGTCATTCAATCAGTTCTGATTCATAATGACCCCATATTCAACATAACAAAACATTGCCTGGCCCTGTGCAATCTTCACAATATTTGCTATTCTTGAGCCTATTATTGGAATTACTGTGCCAATCCATCTTGTTGAGGTTCTTCCTCTGTTTTGCCCACCCCAAAGACGATGTCCTTCTCCAGGAACTGGTCCCTCCAATAACATGTCCAAGGGAAATGAGACTAAGTCTCCCTATCCCCTCTCCCAAGGTACCTTTTGGCTGTGCTTCTCCTAAGACAGGTTTGTTCGTTCTTTTTGCAGTCCATAGAATATTCAACAGTCTTCGCCAGCACTGTAATTCAGAGTCATCAGTTCTTTTCCAGTCTTCCTTATTTATTATCCAGCCTTGACATGCATTTGAGGAGATGAAAAGACAACATCTTGGGTCAGATCCTTAGTCTTCAAGGTGACATCTTTGCTTTTCAGCACTTTAAATTGGGCTTTTGCAGCAGATTTTCTCAATGCGATGTATCTTTTGATTTCTTGACTGCTGCTTCCATGAGTGTTGATTGTGGATCCAAGTAAAATGAAATCTTTAATGATTTCAACCTTTTCTTCATTTATTATGGTTTTGCTTATTGGTCCAGTTGTGAGGATTTTTGTTTTCTTTATGTTGCGGTGTAACTTATACTGAGGGCTCTAGTCTTTGATCTTCATCAGTAAGTGCTTCAAGTGTTCTCACTTTCAGCAAGCAAGATTGTGGCATCTGCATATCACAGATTGTTAATGAGTTTTCCTCCAATCCTGGTGATCCATTCTTCTTCATTTAGTCCAGTTTCTCAGAGTATTTGCTCAGAATACAGATTTAATGGGTATAATGAAAGGATACAACTCTGACACATACTTTTCCTGATTTTAAACCATGCACTATCCCCTCTTTCTGTTTAAATGACTACCTGTTGGTGTATGTACATGTTCGGCATGAGCAAAATCAAGCATTTTGTAATAGCCACTCTTCACAATGTTATACATAATTTGTTATGATCATGCATTTGAACACCTTTGCATAGTCAATAAAACACAGGTGAGCATCTTTCTGGTATCCTCTGCTTTCAGCCAGGATCCATCTTGGACGTCAGCAGTGATATCCCTGGTTCCATATTCTCTTCTGAATTTGGCTTGAATTTCTGGCAGTGGTGTTTTTGAATTATCCTCAGCACAATTGTAATTGCATGCATCATGGATTGAATTGTGTCCCCCCCCCCCCACAGAATATGTGTGGCCATGTGGCTGGACCATGACTCTCAATATTTTGTGACTGTCCTTCATTTTGTGATTGTCCTGTGCTGTATGTTAAAGGATTAGGGTGGGACTGTAAATCCCTTCATAGGATCACCTCCCTGCTCCACTGTAAAGGGAGTTTCACTGGAGTATGGCTTGCCCCATGATTAATCCTTTGATCCTACAAGAAATAAAAGGAAAGAGAAGCAAGCAGAGAATTGGGAACCTCACATCATCAAGAAAACAACACTGGGAGAAGAGCATGTCCTTTAGACCTGAGGTTCCTGGATCAAGACACTCCCTAGACAAAGGCTGATGCAATACTGGACTTCCCTCCAGAGCTGACAAGGGGGAAAGCCTTCCCCTGTAGTGGACATCATGAATTTGGACTTGGAGCCTACCAGATTGTGTAAGAATAAACTTTCTTTTGTTAAAGCCATCCACTCATGGTATTTCTGTTAGAGCAGCACTAGCTGACTAAAACAACAAGTAACAGTAATGATATTGTCTTTTAATTTCCACATTCCACTTGATCACCTTTCTTTGGAATAGGCACGTATATGGATCTCTTCCTGTTGATTGGCCGGGTAGCTGCCTTGCAAATTTCTTGGCATTTACAAGTGAGCACTTCAAGCTTTGCATTTGTTTGTTGAAACATCTTTATTGGTATTCCAACAATTCCTGGAGTCTTGTTTTTCACCAGTGCCTTCAGTGTAGCTTGGACTTCTTCCTGAAATATCATTGACTCTTGATTGTGTGCTACCTCCTAAAATGGTGAAATGTCAACCAGTTATTTTTGGTAGAGTGACTTGCTGTATTCCTTTCATCTTTGGTGCTTCCTGCACTGTTCTATTTATTTATTTATTTTTAGTTCAATTTTTTTTCAATTCTGGTATTGGCAAAGTATACTAAATATCTTATGGACTATTGGAAGAACTAACAAATCTGTCTCAGAGGGATCAATCTCTGGAGAAGGAAACCATCCTCAGTGTCATGGGTTGAATTGTGACCCCCCCAAAATATGTGTAGCCACGTGGCTGGGATATGGTTCCCAGTATCTTGGGACTGTCCTCCATTTTGTGGTTTCACTAAGCAGTATGTTGAAGGATTGGGGTGGGGCTGTAAATTCCTGCATAGGATTAGTTCCTTGCTTTGCTGTAGGGGGATTTTCCCTGGAGTATGGCTTGCCCCACCCGTAATGCTTTCAGCCTGCAAGAGATAAAAAGGGAAAAAGAAACAAGGAGAATTGGGAGCCTCATTACCATCAAGACAGCAGCACCGGGAGAAGAGCACGTCTTTCAGACCTGAGGTTCCTGCGCCAGGATGCTCCCTGGACAAAGACTGATGCAATACCAGACTTTCCTCCAGAGCTGACAAGGGGAAAGCCTTCCCTGGAGTGGTCACCCTGAATATGGACTTGCAACCTACCGGACTGTGTAATTACCCTGAATATGGACTTGCAACCTACCGGACTGTGTAAGAATAAACCTTCCTGTGTTAAAGCCATCCACTCTGTGGTATTTCTGTTAGAGCAGCCCTAGCTTACTAAAACACTCAGTAAAGTAGCAGATCAGCAAAAAGTACAAAGACCCTTGATAAGGTGGATTGACACAGTGGTTCCAATGATGGTCTTCAACACACCTACTACTGTGAGAATGTGGTAGGACCTGTCAGCAGTTTGTTTTGTTGCACATGGGGCTGTTAGGAGTTGGCGCAGACTCAAAGGCACCTTACAACAACAGTAGCATTCATGTGGAAGATACAGAATCCAAGCCGGATCCTATTAACCACAAGATTTGTGACCTTAGGGAAGTTTTTATTTTTTCTCCCCATCCCAACCCTCAGAATCATCATGATACTGATGACTAGATAATAAATTTGGTTTTGGAAATTATTTTTGTTACAGTTGGTCCATCACCTTGGGGCTTAATGATTTCAGTTAAGCAAGAGAGGCACAATGTGTTCTTTGTTGTCATGTCAGACCTTCCAAAGTGTAAGATGTTCTGCAGTCTGCTCAGAGTACACTGGTGTTTTAGTCAGCTAGTACTGCTCTAACAGAAATACCACAAAGTGGATGGCTTTAAAAGAGAAATGTTTATTCTTAACACAGTCTGATAGGATACAAGTCCAAATTCAGGATGTCTGCACCAGGGGAAGTCTTCCCCCTTGTTAGCTCTGGAGGAAAGTCCTTGTGTTGCATCATTCTTTGTTCAGGGAACATATTGGCATGGGAACCTCAGAGCAGCACTAGCTGACTGAAACAGAATTTGGTACAAGGAGTGGGGTGCTGCTGGGCACTTGAATCAGTGGAGCTACAGAGTTTTGGAGTACTTGCCCCAGCGGGCTAGATGTGGCCCTGAGGCTCAGGATATGTGGCCATAGGAAGCAGAAGTTGAGGAGATAAACAGCATGAGAAACTGAGCTGCCTCGGTCTCAAAAGATGGTCATGACCTCAGGGGTCTGAAAGGCAGGGCCAGGGCTTTCTGTGTTTGTAAGTTTGGAACTGCCACTCCGTTGGGCTTAGAGTGCACCTGAAGCCAATGGGGCAGAGTTTCTGTCCAAGTGGGCCTAGGAGGCAGAGTTGTAGCACAGGCTTGGAGGTCTCCCCTCAGAATCCAGAGAGTGTGGCCAATACCTGGAGTCTGGAGGGCAAAGTTATTGTCTCAGAGAACTGAAGATTATTTTCAAAGCTTTGAGGGCTGATGTGATGTGTTCTACTGACTTGTTTGTTGCCTGCCAATACCTTATTTCCCTGTGATTTCTTCCATCTGTAATGGAAATATCTTTAACTTGTGCCTGCCATTGTATTTTAGATTTCACAGTTAAAGAAGAATTTCTGGATTTTAACTTCCACATATCTTATTAACTTCCTCTCTATCTGGAAGGACTATAACTACTGTAGTATATCCCTGTTTTAATGTGATGGTTCTCATGCTATGATCACTGGATCCTTTCTTTTAATATTACAGCTTTGATTGAGTTTTTGTGCCTTCCCTAACTGAGTAGGTTTCTGGATGTTGTGTCTTGCATTGCCTCCTTAAATATAGAGTTAATGGTTTTGTTTTTCTATGCAAAGAGCTTCTTTCAGTATTTCTTGTAGCTTTGGTTTGGTTTTACAAAGTCTCTAAGTTTCTGTTTATCTGTGAATGTCTTAATTTCCTCTTAATATCTGAAAGACTGCTTTGCAAGATATATAATTTTTGGATAGAAGTTTTTCTCCAAGGCTTTGAATGTGTCATTCCACTGCCTCCATTCTAACATCGTTTCTGCCAAGAAGTCAGATGAAAGCCTACAAGGCTTCCTTCTGAATGCTAGCTTTGCTTTGAGTCTCGCTGCCTTTAACAGTTTCTGCTTGTGTTTTATTTTGTTAAGCTTGATTATAATATGCCTTGGTGTCTTTTCTTTGGGGTCTACTTTTTGTGAGTTGGATACACATCTTGGATATCTATGTTCTCTTCTTTCATAGGTTCAGGGAAGTTTTCTGTTAGCAACTCAACAGCAATATTCTGTGTGCTTTCAAGTGCCCTTTCCTGTTCAGGAACTCCAGTTAAACGTAGATTATTCTTCTTGATAGAGTCCCACATGTTTCTTAATGCTTCTTCATTTTTCTTGTGTCTTTTCTCTGATTTCTTCTCATAAATGCTGGTGTCAGTAGCCCTGTCTTCAAGGTCAGTGTCATGGATTGAATTGTGTCCCCCCAAAAATATGTGTAGCCATGTGGTTGGGCTATGATTCCCAATATTTTGTGATTGTGCTCCATTTTGTGATTTTCCTGTGCTGCATGTTAAAGGATTAGGGTGGGACAGCAAATCCCTTCATAAGATTACCTCCCTGCTCCACTGTAAAGGGAGTGTCCCTGGAGTATAACTTGCCCCACCCTGAATCCTTTTATCCTATAAGAGATAAAAGGAAAGAGAAGCAAGTAGAGAACTGGGAACTTCACACCATCAACAAAGCAGCACCAGGAGAATAGCACGTCCTTCAGACCTGAGGTTCCTGCGTCAAGATGCTCCCTGGACAAAGGCTGATGCAACACCAAACTTTCCTCGAGAGCCAACAAGGGGGAAAGCCTTCTCCTGCAGCAGACATCCTGAATTTGGACTCGTAGCCTACCAGACTGTGTGAGAATAAACTTTCCTTTGTTAAATCTGTCCATTCTGTGATATTTCTGCTAGAGCAGTACTAGCTGCCTAAAACAGTCAGTAAGTCTAATTTCCAGTTGTTCAATTCTGCTCTTTTGACTTTGAATTGAATTCTCTAACTCTGTAATATTGTTATTGATCTGTCCGATTTCAGAAAGGTGATGTTCCACCAGTTCAGACAGCTTGCTTAATTTTTCATTTTTCTCTGTTCCATTTTGTATAATGTCTAGGAAGGCTTTCTATATAATTTGTTTGTACATGACCTCTGATAGTTTCAGAAAGGCTTCTTCATCTGGGAAGTTCTTTGATTCTTTATTTTGGGTGTTTTCAGGAGCCATGGTTGGATGTTTCTTTAAATGTTTGGCTATGGTTTGTTGCTTTTGGGACATCTAGAGGCTGTTGAGTCAGATCCAACTCGACGGCACTTGACTGGCTTGGCTGAGAGGCTGTTTATTTTTTCTGGTGTTGCCTCAACAGGAGCTGAGGCACAGTTCTTGTTGAATGGCCAGCTCCCACAGACTGAATGTAACTGGTGTTTTTAACTTTGTTTCCTTTTTGTTGGCCATCAGTGAAAGAGAAGTTTCTCATTCGGTAGTATGTAGTCCAAACTAACAGCCTTATGCCATGTCCTAGGGCTCACTTGGTGTCCAAAAAGCTCCATTTAATTATCAATCCAGACCTTAGTTTTCAGAGGGAATTAAGGAGACGTGTGTCTAGTCTGTCATCTTGACTCCTGGTAAATGCCAATCAAAACCACAGTGAGATACTATTTCACTCTCTGTAGAATGGCAATTATGAAAAAACAGAAAAGAACAGGTATTGACAAGATTGTGGAGAAACTGAAAGCCTCCCCTGTTGCTGGTGGGTATGTAAAGTGGTATAGCTACTACTGAATGAGTTTGAGGGTTTCTCAAAAAGTTGTACATAAGACTATTTCTGTACAGACTTATAGCCTTGGAAACCCTATGGGGCAGTTCTACTCTGTCCTACAGGGTCAATGTGAGTTGGAATTGACCTGATACCAATGGGTTCTAGTTGGTGGTGTAAATGGTTAGGGATTCAACAGCTAAGTGAAAGATTGATTGTCTAAAGACACCCAGTAACTTCTCAGGAGAAAGATCTGGTGATCTGCTCACCTAAAGATTTATAGCCTGGAAAGCCCCTGGGGCAGTTCTAGTCTTTCAAATGGGGTTGTCATGAGTCAGAACCAACTTGATGGCACCCAACAACAACAGCAACATTCAACTAAGAAATACCATAGTCTCATTGTATTTTCCCTGCTTTGGTGTAAGAAAAGCAAGTGCTCTTGAGGAAGGTCCTTGTCATCAATCTTGTCCTGAACTAGGAGCTTCTGATGGCAAAGGGGACTCAGGTCCTTTCTGAAGGATGTGTTGTCTCCCAGCACTTCTTCTTGGTGTTAGGAGGTCCTCAAGTCTCTCTTACTTGCCTTTCTTTTATATCTCAATGAGCCAGGCCAAGTGCCGTCGAGTCGGATCTGACTCAAGGCGACTTCTCAATAGATTGCCTCAAAGCACATACAATCATACACACGGAGTCCAACCCGACCAACACAACTGCTGCACATCCTCCCTCATTGTCATCATACAGGTGGGGTTTACAACATGGAGGAACATCACACCATACAAGGAATCATGGCCCAGTGAAACTGCTGTATACATTTTTTTTAGGGGGACACAATTGAGTCCACGACAACTGACTTACATTGGAGGGTGCCTATGAAGATTATGCAGATTTTATAACCCCCATTATGCCAACTAGACAGCAATTGTAATAATGCCATGTTTGCATTTTTCTTTCCCTGCCCTCTCTTTTCCCTCTTCCTTTTCCTCTTCCTCCCTTTCTTTTATCATTGTTATCCACCATCCAGTTGGCCTCTGGTTCATGGTGACCTCATGCATAAGAGAAGGAAACACTGCCGTGTCCCATGCCATCTTCACCATTGCTGGTGGACCACACAGTTATGATCCATAGAGTTTTCAGTGGCTGATTTTCAGAAACAGATTGCCAGACCTTTCTTCTTTTAGTCTGGCAGTTCTGCTGAAACCTGTTCAGCATCATATAAACACACAAGCCACCAATGAAAGATGGTGGTGGCTGTACATGAAGTGTATTGGAGGGAACCAAATCCGGGTATCTTCTATGGAAATTGGGAATCCTACCACTGAACCACCATTGCCTACATCTTCCTCCTTTACTCTCCTAATATTTTTTAAAAGATATTTAAGACGATTGCATAATGATATAAACAATGAGATTAATTAGAAGAAGATGAAAAATGATAATGATTGAATGAAGTCAGGGATGTAAAAACGGAACCTGCTCTGAGATTCACGGGTTAAAGGTGAATTTGACTTTTACACACCTGCTACGAGTCAACAAAGGTTTGGGCTAACTTTGACCTTTCTCATCAGTGAATAACACAAACTTTCACCCAGCAATTTTGATTCTACGGCTACATCCTAACAGAAAATGGAACAACTGTGAAAATGTGTATTAAGAAGGTAGTCATCCCAGTGACCAAAAACATAGCCAGCACCCCCATTAGTTGAAAGATGATGTTCTCAGTTACCACTGAGTTGGTTTTGACTCACGGTAGCCCCATGGGTTCCAGAGTAGAACTGTACCCTGTAGGGCTTTCACGGCTGTGACCTTTCAGAAGCAGATTGACAGGTCTTTCTTCTGAGACATCTCTGGATTAGGTTGAACCACCAAAACTTGGCTACCAGTTGAGTGTGTAACTGTTTGCATGACTGAGGGAACCTGCATGGTGATCATCTGGTAAAATAGCATTCCTAAAATATAATAAGGAGGGTCGGGGCCAAGATGGTGGATTATTCACACATCTCCTCGATTCCCTCCGAGAACTAAAGACTAAAATAACAGCTGAATGGAGCAGAGTGGACATTCTGGGAGCCTGAAGATAAGGAGGAGGGTTGTGAAATTGGACTTGGTGATAGGAATGGGAAAAACTACCTTTGTCAGAGGCAAGATAGCAGCACAAAGGGCCCAGCTTCTGCTGGTGCAGCGGCAGAGAGGCTTACAAGCATGGATGTCATCTATGTTAACTGGGAGACTGGGGCTGGGGTTGCTGAGTCTGAGAGCCTGGCAGGGGCCAGCTTCCATGATGAGATGCAGTACCTAAGCAAATAGCATCTTTCACAGCATAGAGGCTGTACTTAAGACAGTCACATCTAGAGAACCCCACAGTGACTGGTGGCTGAGGGTTCCAGTGCCTCTTCCCCTTCTCTGAGCTGCTCCATAGATTCTGTTGGGCCTGTGCAGGAGAGGTGGCTCAGGCAGGATGCTATTTCAGTCAGCTGAGAGTCAGAATCAGCCAAGCCTGAGGGTCTGGCTGGTGCTTGCTGCCACAATCAGCAACAGTGCCTGACTGAACAGTGCCTCTCTCATCAGAAAGCCATTTTTAAGACAATTGTAGCTAGAGAATGCAGTGGTGGCTGGTGGCCGAGTGCAGCAGTTCCATTACCCTTCCCTTCTTTGAGCCACATCACAGCATCTGCTGATGCAACCCCTGAGAGACATCCCAAGTAGGTCACCATCTTTGTCAGCTAGGAGGTGGGCCCTGCTACCCCTGAGGGCCTGGCTGGTACTGGCTGCTGCTAGACAGTGCCTTTCATGGCATAAAAGCAGTTCTCAAGAAAATCGCGTCTAGAGAACACAGCGGTGGCTGGCAGCCAAGTGTGGTGGTGCCATTTCCCCCTCCCTTCACTGAGCTGTGCCATCGCATCTGCTGATGGGCTCCTGATATGTAGGTCGCCATCTTTGTCAGCCAGGAGGCGGAGCATGTCACTCCTGAGGGCAGTATTGATATGGTCTTAATGGGGGCAGCGGTGGTTCAGTGGCAGAATCCTCACTTTCCATGTGGGAGATCCAGATTCAATTCACAGTCAGTGTGCTTCATACCCAGCCACCACCCATCTGTCAGTACAGGCTTGTGTGTTGCCAAGATGCTAAGCAGATTTCAGTCGAGCTTCCAGACCAAAACAAGCTAGGAAGAGCTGGCAGTCTACTTCTGAAAACCAGTCAATGGAAACTCTATAGATGACAGCAGTCCAACCAATAACCCATCATGGGGATGCACAACACCAGGCAATGTTTCTTTCCATTTTGTTTGGGGTCGCCGTGAGTCAGAGACCAGCTTCATGGCTGCTAACGACAATAGCAACAATGATGGTCTCAGTAATGATAATAAATGCACTCTCTAGTCTCCATCTAGTCCTCATGAGGAATTGGACAGAGACTAGTGGTTCTCAAGCTTTGGATATTGGAATTACCCAGGAAGCGTTAAAACATACTAGTGGGGCAGAGAATGTACACAACTGTCTTGGAGACAGTTTAGGCACTGGCAATTTTACTGGCTCCCAGGTGAGTCTCCAGTGCAGCCAAGTTGGAGATCATGATTGAACACGGTGGTTCTCAAAGTGTGGTCACCAACCAGCTGCATCAGCATCACTTGGAACTGGTAAGAAACGCCAAGTCCCATGGAAACAACCCAAGTGCACATAAACAGATGAACAGATACACAAAATGTGATAGATTCATACAATGGAAGCGTGTTGCTGTCACATGCTGCCAAGTTGACTACGATGTATAGTGACCCCATGTGACAGAGTAGAACTGCCTATAGGATTTTCTCGGTTGTATTCTTTACAGGAACAGATTATCAAGTCTTTCTCTCACAGAGCCACTGGGTAGGTTCAGACACAATGTTTCCTTAGGCAGCTGAGTGTTTACTGTTTGTGCCACCAGGGTTTCTTAATGGACTACTACACAGCCATAAAGATATAGGAAGTTCTGATCCACGCTACAGCACAGATGGACCTTGAAAACATTATACTGAGTGAAATAAGTCAGACATAAAGGACAAATATTGCATGATGTCACTTATATAAAAACATCTAGAATAGGAAATTGCACAGAGACCAAAGTTCACTAGTGGTAACCAGGAATTGAGGAATCCTCATGGTGCAACACGTAAGTGCTCAGTTGCTAACTGAAAGGTTGGCTGTTCAAACCCAACTAGAAGTTCTGCAGGAGAAAGACCTAACAATTGGCTCCTGTAAAAATTATCAAACCAACCAGTTGCCACTAAACTGATTCCAATTCATCGCCAGCCTATAGGACAGATTAAAATTGCCCCATAGGTTTTATTTCCCGAGGGTGTAACCTTTATAGAAGTAGATGGCCACATCTTTCTCCTGCAAAGCAGCAGGTGGGTTCAAACCACCAGCCTTTTAGTTAGCAGCTGAGCACTGCACCACTGCATCACCAGGGCTCCTTCTCATAAAGATGACAGTCTAGAAACCTCTATGGAGCAGTTCTACACTGTCACATAAGGTCACTGTGAATCCAAGTAAACTCAACAGCACCCAACAACTACAGACAGGGGTGAAAGGAGGAGTAAAGGGGCAATTTTTGCTGTAGGGATACTGAGTTTCTGTTCAGGGGATGAAAAAATTTGGAAGCAGACAGAGGTGACAGTTGCACAACGTGGTGACCATAGTTAAAGTCACTGAATTTTACACAGAAAATAGCTGAACAAGTACCACAACTTCCACCAGACTCAGACCAGCACAAATAAATGGTGCCCAGTTGTCATCACTGACTGTTCTGGCAGGGATCACAGTAGAAGGTATCAGAGTAGGAGAAAAATATAAAACAAAATTCAGATGAAAAAAAAAGATCAGACTTACTGGCTTGACAGAGACTGGAGAAATGCCATGAGTACAGCCCCAGCTTAACTTGTTAAGTCTATTCTGACTCACAGCAACCCTAGAGGAAAGTAGAGCTGCCCCCATATAGTTCCCAAGGAGCTCCCGGTGGATTGAACTACTCACTTTTTAATTAGCAGACATAGCTCTTAACTACTACATCACCAGGTTTTCCAACAATGTATAACTGCCCCATGGGATTTCCAAGAAGTGAGTGGTAGACTTGAACTGAGGATCATTTGGTTAATAACAGCAGCTCGTGCTAGCTCTTAACCACTCTACCATCAGCGCCCAAGGATACCTTTTTAACTCAGTACTGAAGTCAGTCCTGATGTTTACCCTTTAGCCACAAACTCAAAAAAGATTAGAGAGATCCAACAATAACACACATCAAGGACATGCTTCATAGTTCAGTCATGAATGTGACACTAATGGGCACACTGTTCCAAAAGCAAAGACAAGAAGCCAAGAAAGGACAGGAAAACTGGATGAATGCAAACAGGGAAGCTGGAGTGGAGAAGGGAAGACTATTGACACATCTCATGGCTGGCAACCAACATTACAAAACAATTTGTGTGTTAACTGCTTAATGAGAAATTGATTTGTTCTGTAAACTTTCATCTAAATCGCAATTGTAAAAAAGAAAATGGTTGAAATGTCAAATGTTTTCATCAGATATATATAGATATATACATACATACATGTATATAAAAACCAAAATAAAAAATATTGAAAGAAATACAAATTCTTAGCCTTTATCCAGATGTACTGAATGAAAAACTAGGCCCTGGAATACAGGAGGAAGCAGGGAATCTAAATGATGGATTCCCAGTGGATCTACAAAATTGCTTAGAAACCACCAAGGATGGATCTCCATGAATGAGGGGTCACCAGGTATCCTAATGGGTGTGAGTCTATATCGGTAGCCACAGCAATCTCACGAATGATGTAACAACACATAGATCAGTTACAGATAGACTGGAAAACATAGAGAGATTCTTGCTCTTTCACTCCCTAGAGGAGAGAGATATGGAGACATTCAAGACCTGCCTTTAAAGGGTATCCTCTTTCTCCAAAACTAGTGTCCAGCTACCACTACCAATCATTCTGGTCACAGCTACAACAGATGAACTCTGACAGAACAGGAGAAAAACACAGAAGTCAAATTCTTAAAATGTCCAGACTGAGGGCTATAGCAACTGGGTCTAGGAGACCACCTAGCTCAATTGGTGTAACATAGTTTCTAAAGAAAATGTTCTACATCCTACTTTGCTGAGCAGCATCTGAGGTCTTCAGAGCCCATGTGTGTCCATCTAAGATATTCTACTCGTCTCACCCTGATTGGAGCAAGGGAGAATGAAGAAAACCAAAGACACAAGGGAAAGACTAGTCTGAAAGACTAATGGACCACAACTACCACAGCCTCCACCAGACTGTATCCAGCACAACTAGCTTGTAAATGGGTACCACCACTGACTGCTCTGACAGGGATCACAGCAGAGGTTCCCAGACAGACTTGGCTAAAAATATAGGACAAATTCTAACACACATACTCACAAACACACACACTTACTGGTCTGACAGAGATTGGAAAAACCTGAGAATGTGGCCCCTGGATACCGTGTAAGCTCAGCAATGAAGTCTCCCCTAAGGGTTAGCCTTCAGCCAAAGTTTAGACAGGCCCATAAAACAAAACAAGACTAAAAGGGCACAATAGCCCAGGAACAGGGACAAGAAGGGAGGAGGGAACAAGAAAGCTGGTAACAGGGAACCCAAGGTTGAGAAGGAAGTGTGTTGATACATCCTGGGGTTGGTAACCAGTGTCATAAAACAATACGTACACTAAATGTTTAATGAGAAGCTCGTTTATTCTGTAAAATTTTATCTGAAGTCAACAGAACAACAGTGCAGACTTACTGGACCAGAGTTGAGACTGGAAGACTCCTTGAGACTATCACCCTGAGATGCTCTTCAAATCTTGACCTGAAACTATCCCCTGAGGTCACCCTTTAGCAAAACAGCATACTGGCACAAAAATACAGGCTACTACTCATGAGTATGCTGCTCCACTAAAAAACCATCTATGTGAGACCAAAAAGCAAAGATGAGAAAATACGGGGACAGGGAAACTAGAGCACTAGAACTGTAACCACCAGAATGCAATTAAAGAGAATGCTGACACATTGTGAAAAATGGAACTATTGTCACTGAACTATCTGTATAGAAATTGTCATATGGAGAAAACTGAGAATGTGGCCCCCAGACAATCTGTAATTTGTTGTGTAACCTTTTACTAAACCACAATAAAATATTAATATTTTTAAAAAGGCAGCCTCCTTCCAAAGGATAGATAAGAACTTCAAACTCACATAGAAACCAGACTTACTACACCCAATGAGACCAGGGGAACCCTCAACACTAACACTCTAAAAAGAACCCTTAGCACTTGAACTGAAAGCATTCCATGAGGCCGTCATTAAACTAAACAACAGTTTAACCCAATTAATAAAAAAAAAACTTTCCTTGAGTATTTAAAAAAAACCTCATTGCTATCAAGTTGATTCCAACTCATAGTGACCCTATAGGACAGAGTAGAACTGCCCCATAGAGTTTCCAAGAAGCACCTGGTGGATGTGAACTGCAGACCTTTTGGTTTGCAGACATAGCACTTAACCATTGTACCACCAGGATTTCTGCCTTGAGCATAGCACTCTTATGAAAAATTGTCTAAAAATGAAGGAAACAATTTAGTTGTCCATCAACAGAAGAATGGATAAACAGACTATGATATAGTCACACAATAGAATAGTATGCAGTGATAAAGTACAATGATGATCTTTGGAAACACCTAATAATATGGAGTCATCTGGAAGACATTATGCTGGGTGAAATCAGTCAGTCACAACAGAAAAATCACTAGTTAAGGGATAAAAAACGGTAGCTCTCCAGGGAACTGTATCACCATATGATGGCAACCATATTGCTATGGCTTGGCAAACTCCCATGGCTATTTACTTGGTTCTAAGGACTTCTCAGGAACCAAGAGGTATGCTAGAAGGATGACCTCAACCAGCATCACGGCATCTGGAAAGGGACTGAGAACAAGGCAAGCCACCATCTTCTCCAGATAAGACATACTGTAGAGCTAATGTTTGTCTGCATCCAGAAGCAAGGAGGTCTACATGGACATCCTAAGTTTTGGGGTTGCTTATTCTATGTCTTAAGGCGTAATGGGCAGCTGGATATAGATAGATGGTCACATGCTCGGGGCCTGCGGGAGCCTCCAGGTTCAGGAGGGCTCAGCATGCAGCCAGCAATTGCTATTCTACTAGTGAATAGCACAGGAGCTAGGAGAACAGTTTGGTTTTCCATTTGCTTTTGCATCAGAAAACCACAAGCAACTAATGTCAATTATGCATAGTACAAAGACTCAGGGATGCACATGAGAAGGTTACTAAAGTCTCCACTGTGAAGAAATTTAGAGGGAGGGGGGACAAATGGAAACTCCTATACTATGGCAATTTGGACAGAGTCTAGAGCCTTTTGTTGGAGGAAGTCCTATTCAAGTCAATTTCCAAATTACAGCCTAAATGAACTTAAGTAAAATGTGTAAATGAGCAATATTATCTTAGTTTATCTGGTTCAACCATAACAGGGGTACCACAGGTGGATGGATTTAATAAACAGAAGTTATTCTCTCCAAGTTTAGGAAGCTGTCAATCAGAATTCAGGGTGCCAGCTTCACAGGAAGGCTTTCTCTTTCTGAAGAATCTGGAGAGAGGTCATTGTCATCAGTCTTCCTTTGGGTCTAGAGGTTCTCAGTACAGGGATTGTAGAGGTTCTCAGTACAGGGATCGTAAGTCCAAAGGACTTGCTGCACTCCTGGATCTTCTTGCTTGGTGAAAATGTAGTCCGTCTCTTCTCTGCTGGAAACAAAGAAAAAGGATAGGTAGCTGGAAAATAAGGCCTTGGTGATAGAAATGAGGCTGGAGATTGTATGATTAAATTTTGCAAAAACAAGATCTATTATTGCAAAGCATCTTCTCAGACCATAAGCCATCAAAGTTGAGATCAGTAGCAGAAAAAACACAGGTAGAAATTTGAACTCATGGAAACTGAACAACACCTTGTTCAAAAATCCATGGGCTCTAGAAGAAATCAAGGATAAAATAAAGAAATTTATGGAATCAAACAAGAATGAAAATACACCCTACCAGAATTTATGGGATACAGCAAAAGCAGTGCTCAGAGGTCAATTTATATCTATAAATGCACACATCTGTAATGAAGAAAGGACCAAAACCAAAGAATTAACCCAACAGCTTAAACAAGTAGAAAGAGAACAACAGAGGAACCCCTCAGGGACCAGAAGAAAACAGATCATAACGATTAGAGTAGAACTAAATGAATTAGAGAACAGAACAACAATTGGAAAATTAATGGCTAAACTTACAAAAGAAAAACAGGAAACAAATAACCCAAATAAGAAATGAGATGGGAGATGTCACAACAGACCCAACTGAAATAAAAAAAATATATATTATAACGGAATATGATGAAAGACTGTACTCTAACAGATTTGAAAACCTAGAGGAAATGGACAGATTTCTAGATTCGTATCACCTACCAAAATTATCATAAGGAGAAGTAGAACAATTTATTAAACCCATCACAAAGGAAGAGACTGAAAAAGTCATCAAAAAATTACCAACGAAAAGAAGTTCTGGCCCAGGCAGCTTCACCAGAGAATTCTACCAAACTTATAGAGAGGAGTTAACTCCAATACTACTGAGACTATTTCACAGCATAGAAAGGGATGAAATAACCCCAAATTCATTCTATGAAGCCAGCATAACCCTGATACCAAAGCCAGGGAAAGATCCCACAAAAAAGAGAGAAAATTACGGACCAATATAACTCATGAACCTAGATGCAAAAATTTTCAACAAAATCCTAACCAGAAGAATTCAACAACATATCAAAAAATAATACATCACGACCAAGTTGGGTTCATACCAGGGATGCAAGGCTGGTTCAACATCAGAAAAACAATTAATGTGATCAACCACATAAATAGTACAAAGGATAAGAATCACCTGATCTTGTCAACTGATGCAGAAAAGGCATTCGACAAAGTCCAACACGCATTCATGCTAAAAACTCTCAGCAAAATAGCAATAGAGGGAAATTCCTCAACACAATAAGGGGTGTCTAAGCAAAGCCAATCACCTGTATCATCCCAAATGGAGAAAGACTGAAAGAATTCCCCTTGAGAACAGGAAGTAGACAAAGATGCCCACTCTCACCACTTCTATTCAATATTGTAATAGAGGTTCTAGCCAGAGCAATTAGACAAGACAAAGAAATAAAGTGCACCTCATCGGCAAAGAAGAAGTAAAAATCTCCCTATTTGCAGATGATATGATTGTATATGCCAAGAATCTAAAGAATCCGTAAGTAAACAACTGGAACTAATAGAAGAGTTCAGCAAATTATCAGGATATAAGATAAATGTAAGTAAATCAGAAGGATTCCTTTACACCAACAGAGATGATCAAAGAAGAAATCAATATCATTTACTGTAAACCCTGAGAAGATAAACACCTAGAAATAGATCTAACTGGAGAAATAGGAGACCTATACAGAGAACTTGGCTGGCTACAGAGAGAACTACAGGATCATACTATAAGAAACCAAAAGAGATTTGCATAAATGGAGAAACCTACCTTACTCATGAATAGGAAGACTTAACACTGTGAAAATGTCTATTTTACCCAACGTGATCTACACGTACAACTCAATCCTGCTACAAATTCTAGTGCCTTTTTTTTTTTTATGAGATGCAGAAACAGATCACCAACTTTGTTTGGAAAGGGAAGAAACCCCGGATAAGTTAAGCACTACTGAGGAAGAGGAACACAGTGGGAGACCTCACACTACCCAACTTTAAAACCTATTACACTGTCGCAGTAGTCAAAATAGCCTGGTACTGGAACAAAAAGAGACATACAGATCAATGAAACAGAGTTGAGACCCCAGAGACTCCACCACCCTCTTTTGAACAGTTGGTATTCAACAAGGCCCTAAGACTGTAAACTGGGGTAAGTCTCTTTAAGAAATAGTGCTGGCAAAACTGGATATCCATCTGCAAAAAATTGAAACAAGACCCTTATCTCACACCTTACACAAAAACTAACTCAAAATGGATCAAAGACCTAAATATCAAACCTAAAATGATAAAGATCATGCAAGAAAAAATAGGGTCAACAATCGAAGTTGTAATACACAGCTTAGACAGACTGCAAAATATGAGAAACAAAGTACAACCAAGAGAAGAGAAAATAGATAAATGGGAACTACTAAGTTTCAAACCCTTTGCTCATCCAAAGACTTTATCAAAAAAGTTAAAAGACCACCTACATAATGGGAAAAAATATTTGGCAACTACACATTGGACCGATGTCTGATCTCCATAATCTACAAGGTACTGCCAAATATCAACAAGAAAAGGGTAAATAATGCAATTAAGTGATGGGCAAAGGAGATGGACACACACTTCACCAAAGAGAACATCCAGGCAGCCAAAAGACACATGAGGAAATGCTCAGAATCATTAGGTATCAGAAATCCAAATCAAAACTACCATGAGATACCATCTCACCCCAACAAAGTTGGCCATGATCCAAAAAACACAAAATAACAGGTGCTGGAGAGGATGCAGAGAGATTGGAACTCAAACCCTGGTGGTGTAGTGGGTTAAGTGCTTTGTCTGTTAACCAAACAGTGGGCTGTTCAAATCTGTCAGGCACTCCTTGGAAACTGTATAGGGCAGTTCTACTCCTACCTCTAGGTTCGCTATGAGTTAGACCCAACTCGACAACAGTGGGTTTGGCTTGGTTTTTGTTTTTACACTGATGGTGGGACTGCAAAATGGTAAACCTCTTTGGAAAGCAATTTGGCACTTCCTTAAAAAGCTGGAAATAGATACGCCATTTGATCCAGTAATCCCACTACTCAGAATATTTCCTACACAAACAAAGGGTGTCACATTAACAAATACATGAACATGAATGTTTATTGTAGCACAGCAAAAAAATGGAATCAACCTAGATGCCCATTGACAGATCAATGGATAAACAAATTATGGTACATACATTCAATGGAACACTACGTAATGACAAAGAACAATGATGATTTTAGGAAGAATCTCATAATCCGGTTTCGACTGGAAGACATTATGCTGAGTGAAATCAGTCAGTGGCAAAAGGACAAATATCGTATGAGACCCCAGCTATAAGGACTTATGTATAGACTTACATACAGAAGAAAAGACTCTTTGATAGCTACAAGGGTGGAGAGGGAGGGAAATGGTTAGTCACAGATTAGATAGTTGATAAAAATTTCACTGGGTGAAAGCAGTGAAAGTATATCAACTTAACTAGACTTCACCATAAACTGAAAGCTCTTCTAACCTCAACCCAATATTGCAAGGATAAAGTAGCTAGGGCAGAGGCCCGGGGACCATGCTGTCAGGGGACATGGGGTCAATTGGCATAAGCAGCCTACTGCTAAGAGAGTCTTCTCCACCCCATATTGGTGAGTGGCATCTGGGGTCTTTAAAGTTAGCAAGCTGCCATCTGAGGTACACCAAATGGCCCCAATTCATCTGGAACAGGTGATCACTGAGAACAACAAAAATATGAAGAAAAAAGAGCTCAAGAGACAGAAGGACCTGTGTAAACAGGAGACTGTATCAACATGTGACAAGAAGAACCAGATGGTGCCTGGCCACTACCAACAACAGCTGTGATGGGGCACACAATGTTGAGTCCCCGTGGTAACACAAGAAAAAGATGGGTGCAGTTCAAGAACTCTACTAAAAGACCACAACTGATGGTCCGACAGCCTGGGGGATCCCCTCAGAGCATGGCCTCTAGACCTGCTACTGCCCTTGTCCAGAAAACACTACTGAGTTCAACTCTTTGGACAAAAATGGACCGAACTCGGGGACACAATGTGACCATGTGATGTGTGTACTTTATGGTTCTATGCATTTATAGGATGCTGTCCTACTGGTCTCTTTTTAGATGGGAGAGAAGAGGGTGGAGAGGAGGGGACAGGAGCTTGTTAAGAGGATACTAAGAGTGTGGAATGAAGGGGAGGAGTGTGCTGTCACTGGGCAAGGAGAGCAGAAGGAGCTGTAGATAGGCCAGCATACAAAGTTGATTTAGATTATATACTTTCACTTAATCACAATAAAAAAAAGAACAATTTCATCGCAAATACATTTTTTTTTCTTCAACATAAATGGCAACTGTACACATAGACTTCACTGGATGGAATACACAGAATCAAATCAACTAAATCTCTAGAAAGAGATGATGTAAAATCTCAATTATCATCGGTGAAAACTAGTCTGGGGCTGACTGCGGATCAGGCCATCAATTTACCCATATGCAAGTTTAAACTGAAACTGAAGAAAATTAGAGCAATTCCACAACAGCCAAAGTACAACCTGAGTGTATACCAGATGAGTTTAGAGACCACATCAAGAATAGATTTGCCATGTTGAACACTAATGACCCAAGACCAGGCAGGTTGTGCAATGAAATCAAGGACATCGTACATGAAGAAAGTGAGAGCTCACTAAAAAGGCAGGAGAGGGGAGAAGAAGACATAAATGGATGCCTGAAGACACTCTGAAACACGTTGAACATCGAGTAGCTAAACGAAGAAAAGTTGATGTAAAAGAACTGAAGATTTCATAGGGTTACCCGAAAAGACATTGTCAAGTGTCATGACGACATGGGCAAAGACAAGGAGGTAGAAAATCAAAGGGGAAGAACATGCTCAGCATTTCTCAGGCTGAAAGAACTGAACAAAAAATTTAAGCCTCGAGTTGCAATACTGAAGGATTCTGTGGGGAAAATATTAAACGATGAAGGAAGCATCAAAACAAGATGGAAAGAATACACAGAATCACTGTACCAAAAAGAATTGGCCAATATTCAGCCATTTCAGGAGGGAACGTATGATCAGGAACTGATGATACTGAAGGAACAAATCCAAGTTGCGCTGAAGGCTTTGGTGAAAAAATAGGCTCCAGGAATTGACAGAATACCAACTGAAATGTTTCCACAATTGGATGCAGCCCTGGAAGTGCTTACTTGTCTATGCCAAGAAATTTGGAGGACAGTTATCTGGCCAACTGACTGGAAGAGATCCATATTTATGCCTATTCCCAAGAAAGGTGATCCAACTTAATGCAGAAATACAAAGCAATACCATTAATATTGCAGCACCAAAAAAACCCCACTGCCAACTCCTAGCAACCTTTGAGGTCAGGGTAGAACTGCTCCACAGTTTCCAAGGAGTGCCTGGTGGATTTGAACTTCCAACCTTTCAGTTAGCAGAAGTAGCACTTAACCCACTACGCCACCAGGGTTTCCTAACGTCACACACAATTTTTTTTTTCTCAAGATCATTGGAAAGTGACTGTAATACTATATTGACAGGAAACTGCCAGAAAATCAAGCTGAGTTCAGAAGAAGACATGAAAGCAGGGATACCATTGTTGATGTCAGGTGGATGTTGGCTGAAAGCAGGGAATACCAGAAAAATGTTTACCTGTGTTGCATTGACTATGTAAAGGCACTTGACTGTGTAGATCATAAGAAATTATGGCTAACATTGCAAAGAGTAGGAATTTTAGAACACTTAATTCTGCTCGTGATGAATCTATACATAGTTTGTGGAGCAGTCATTTGGACAGAACCAGGGGACACAGCATCACGGCTTACTCAGGAAAGATGAATGTCAGAGTTGTATGCTTTAACCATACCTGTTCAATCTGGAGGCTGAGCAAAAATTCAAGACTCTGGACTATGTGAAAAAGAATGGGGCATGAGGATTAGAGGAAGACTCATTAACAACCAGATGGCACAACTTTCCTTGTTGAAAGAGAAGAGGACTTGAAATACTTACTGATGAAGATCAAAAACCATAGCTTTCAGTATGGATTATACCTCAACATCAAAAAAGCAACAATTCATAGAATTGGACCAATAAGCAACATCATGATAAACAGAGAAAAGATTGAGGTTGTCAAGGATTTCATTTTACTTGGTTCCACAATAACCACTCATGGAAGCAGCAGTCCAGAAACCAAAAGACGCTTTGCATTGAGAAAATCTGCTGCAAAGGACCTCTTTAGAGTGTTGAAAAGTAAAGATAACACCTTAAAGACTAAAGTGCACCTGACCAAAGCCGTGGTATTTTCAATCACATCATATGCATGAGAAAGCTGGATGGTGAATGAAGAAGACAGAAAAATTGATGCCTTTGAATTGTGGTGTTGGAGAGGAATACTGAATGTACCATGGACTGCCAAAAGAACAAACAAATCAGTTGTGGAAGAAGTACAACAGGAGTTCTCACTGGAAGCGAAAATGGTGAGACTGTGCGCCACACACTTTGGACATGTTGTCAGGGGGGATCTATCCCTGGAGAAGGACATCATGCTTGGTAGAGTGGGGGTCAGCCAAAAAGAGGAAGGTCCTCAACAAGATAGACTGACACAATGGCTGCAATAGGCTTAAGCATAACAATGATTGTGGACATGGCACCAGACCAGGTAGTGTTTCACTCTGTTATGCATGTGGTCATTAAGAGTCAGAACCAACTGGACAGCACCAAACAAAACAAGAGTTCCTCTTATCCCTGGTAACTATCAAAGATTGTTTGTGTGTAAACCTTTCCATAAGTTTGTACAATACTGCATTCATACAATATTTGTCCATTTGTGATTGACTTATTTCATTCAGCATAATGCCCTCCATTTTCCTCCATGTTATGAGACATCCAGTTTTCCCAGCTCAATTTTTTAAAAAGGCTGTCTTTTCCTCATCTGTTGGAATTTGACCCTTATGGAAGATAAATCAGGTGACCACAGGTGAATAGATTTTCATCTGGGTGAAAATTTGGATTATTTGTTCATTATACATAGTTTCTTAATTAATGTTGATATTTTAAGTGCTGTAATACAAGATTTATCTTGATCACTGACTGTTTTGTACCACATTAAATTTTTCGGGAAGGATCATCTCCCCTAAAGCAAGCCTTGAGAAGGTATTGCAGAAAACTGTCCTGGGGAGGGTAACATGGTTGAGGGATAAAAATTTTAAAATAACCTTTGAGGATAGGAAATTGGATAAGGAAGCTCCAGCTTAAGGAAAATACCATTGCCAGAGAGAATATGATTTTCTAAAGGAAAAAAAAAAAAAAAAAAACACTTTTCCTATGGCCATGCACATATACATATATTACAAAATAAAAATAAAAATTACCACTGTGGAGTGAAGTCTGACTCATAGCAACCCTACAGTAACGGGTAGAACCACTCTGCCAGGTTTCTAAGGAGCTACAGGTGGATTTGAACTGCTGACCATTTGTTAGCTGCTGAGCTCTTAATGACCATGCCACCATGGCTCCATATATATGCATATAGCACTTCTAACAGTGCTATTCTTCAGGGAGGATGTTTGAACAAAACAAAAGAAACAAGAAATAACCAGTTTCCATGGAATCTGTTTGGACTCATGGTGACCCAACGTGTTTCAGAGTACAATTGCTCCCATGGTGTTTCAGAGTAGAGATGTGCTCCATAGGGTTTTCACTGACTTTATAGGGTTTTCAGTGGCTGTTATCTTTCAGAAGTAGATTGCCAGGCCTTTCTTCCAAGGCATCTCTGGGTGGACTCAAAGTGACAACATTTTAGCTAGTAGTCAAGCACTTAACTATTTGCCTAATCATCTGTGCCACCCAGGGACTCTTAAGGATGATACTAGGGCTCCATAACTATGGTGGCGTTGTGATTAAGTGATACATCCACTATCCAAAATGTTAACAGTTCAAATCCCCCAGGCACTCCTTGGAAACTCTATGAAGCAATTCTACTCTGTTCTAAAGGGTCACTATGAGTTGGAATTGACTTGACTGTATTGGATTCAGGTTGTTTTGACTTAAAGGAATATTTGTAGAGAGTAACATAGGTGCTCAATGTGACATGGAAGTGTTCAAATTAAGGCACTCAGACGCCGGCTTATAAGAGGGTTCAACTCTACTAAATTATGCAAACTCAGCATAAGTTCTAAGATACAATGAATGGCTTTATAAATATTTAGGTAATTTAGCCTCTGTCTATCTCTCTACCTAAATCTACCACATGTTCAGTTACACTGAGATCAGTCTTACTGCTGTTAGTTTTGAGTGTTTGGTAAAGCAGTGGAGAAATGGGCAGCCCTAAATGTATATTTCTGGAATACTCTGATATATCAGCCTGAAACCATTGCTAAAAAGGTCACATTCTGTGGAGATGGGGAAGGTTTACAAGCCTTGGAAATCTGTGTAAAAAACAAAATAACTATTCTGAGTAATGGTCCACTGACCTAAGGAAGGTAAAAAGGCTAGCAAGTTCTATACAGGAAAACATTCTTCACAGAAACCACCCAAATTCAATTTTATGAGGTTACCAAAAGCCTTGTTGACATCTAATGAACTTTTTCTCCCATTTTGGTGGTATAATTGTGAAGAGGCAATTCAGGGTAATTCTTCCTTGTATTAGTCTGAAATACTTTTTCATTTGCTTAGGCATTGATGACTCATTTGTAGATCATGGAGTCAAAAAGTGATTCCTTGAGGGCATTGAAAACTTTACGTTAGCCGAAAAGAAAAGACCATCATGATGAGCTTACTCTCTTTGCTCCATACTACGTGGCTTGTATGTTTTTTAAGAGAAAGAACATTCTAGCTCTAATTCTATGGATTGTAGTTGTGCACGCCAGAATATGTTTGTTTTGGAAATTCTAAATACAGTCACAGTCAGTTAAATGGCCTTTAGGTAATTTGCGATAACAGTGATAACAGTTATAACAGCCACTGTTATCCAAAGGTAGTTTGTGAAATAACTTGTGTGAAAATCAATGTCAAGAGATGATGGAAAATCTCATTTTGTGGGGTATGTGGGAAACATGTATGGTTGAAAAAGATTCGGGATCATACAGAAAAATTATGCAGCAGATCACTAGCACAAGGCAGATAATGGGAGAATGAATTCCAGCTTATGCAACCCCCCCTTTTTCTTTCTTTAACTTTTTCTGTGCATCTGCATACACCCATGTATTTGAGGTAGGAAGGAAGAAGGACAAAAACGAGTGTGCAGGAGTGGAGAAACTGGTGCAGAATACAAGCAGAAGCCATGAATTTTGAGACAGAATGTTTGCTAGCAACGGGGAATAAACAATATGAAAAGCTTAATACAAAAAAAGAAGGCAGCCAAAATATCAAAATTTCCAACCAAAGAGCCAACAGGCCTCGGTGTCCTTATTCCTACCAGGTCCTGGGGTTTTGAGCTGGTTAAAATCTCTTTCTGTCTGTAGAATCCGTACCTTACATGCAAAGGCTTTAATGACATTTGATCCCTGCAAGTTAGAAAAGAGAACAGGGGACTACAATATAGCTGACAAGAGGGAAAAACACATGCTTTCCCAAGAAAACAGAACTGCATACTGTTTTTAGGTACCATCCTGTGGGTTCTGATTCTCAGAGACCCTAAAGGGTAGGGAAGAACTTTCCCTTACGTTTCCAAGGAGTGGACAGTGGATTTGAATTGCTAGTCTCTTGACTAATTAGCAGTTGAGCTCCTAACCGGAATGTCGCCAAGGCTCCTAGGAATATATGAAAGCTATTGGAACTATGGAACCAGTCTGTGATTAATCTCTATGAGACAAAACTCATAGTCAACTCCAACTCCTAGTCAATCCTATATAAAACAGAGTAGAACTACCACATAGTGTTTCCATGGTTGCAATCTTTACAACAGATAATCCCATCTCTCTCCTTTAGACTGCTGATGTTTAGGTTAGCAGCCAAATGCTTTAACCACTGCACCACTGGGGCTCTGTTCAGCTGCCACTTTCCCATTAAGTCTTCTCAGTGGCCTCTTAGGAAGCTTCCCTAAGAAACAAGGGTTGAGCTTGTCAGTGTGGAGCTCAGCCTTGCTCTGAAGCACTTTTTTCAAAGGAGAGACTTACACTCACATTATCCTGAATGTATAGGTGGTCCTAACAAGGAGGGGTAGGTTGACAGTGGCAAGGTCCATATGGGCTTACAGTGAGCAAGTATGCATGGGCCTAATTGTGTTTACCTGCTAATCTGTAGTGCACAACTTCCTATAATGTGAAAGACCAATGATGTGGTGAGCACAGTTGAAACTGTGCCCTAATCCACTGCCATCAAGTTGATTCAGACTCATAGCAACCCTACAGGACAGAGTAGAACTGCTTCACAGAGTTTCCAAGGAGTGCCTGGTGGATTCAAACTGCTGATCTTTTGTTTAGCAGATGTATTATTTAACTACAATGCCACCAGGGTTTCCAAATTGTACACTACAGATAGTAAATAAAGAACAGTGGAGGTGGGGCCAATACAGCAGACTAGTTACACGTCTCCTTGAATCCCTCTGAGAACTAAAGCCTAGAAAAACAACTGAATGGAGTAGAATGGACATCTTAGGAGCCCCAAGATCACGGGGAAAGTTGTGAGATCAGACTGGGTGACGGGACTGGGAAAACAATCTTTGTCAGAGGTGAAACAGCAGCTCAACAGATCCTGCTTCTGCTAGCACGGTGATGGAAAGCCTTACAGGTACTGATGCCATCTTTGTCAACTGAGAGACTGAGACTGGGGTTGCTGTGCCTGAGAGCCTGGCTGGGGCCAGCTGCCATGCTGGGCAGCAGCTCCTGAGTGGACAGTGTCTCTTACAGTGAGACAGGCTGTACTTAAGACAGTCACATCTAGAAAACCCAACAGTGGCTGGCAGCCAGTGCAGCTGTGCTCTTCCCTCATTTCTTCTCTGTGTTATTCCCTAGAGTCTGCTGGCACAGCACAGGAGAGGCGGCACAGGTAGGAAGCCATCCTAGTCAGCTGAGAGGCAGAGTCAGTTACACCTGAGGGCCTGGCTGGGGCTGGCTGCCATGCTGAGAAGTAGTGCCTGACTGGACAGCACCTCTCAGCAGAAAAATTGTTTTTAAGACAACCGTACCTAGAGAACACAGAGGTGGCTGGTGACCGGGTGTGATGACTTCCTTCCCCACTCCCTTCTTTGAGCCATGCTGCAGCATCTGCTGATGCACCTCCAGAGAGACTCCACAAGTAGGTTCCCATCTTTGTTAGCCAGGAGGTGGAGTCTGCCAAGCCTGAGGGCCTGGCTACGACCGGCTGCCGCTGGACAGTGCTGCTTTCAGCGGATACTCTGTTTTTAAGACAGCCACACCTACAGAATGCAGTGGTGGCTGGCAGCTGAGTGTAACAGCACCCTTCATTCCTCACTTTTCAGAGCTATGCCATAGTGTCTGCTAGCATGACTCTGGAGAGTCTGTACAAGTAGGTCCCCATCTTTGTCAGCCAGGCGGTGGGATCTGCCACCCCTGAGGGCCCAGCTGGAGCTGGTAGCCAAGCTGAGTGGTACTGCCTGGCTGGACAGAGTCTCTTTCAATAGACAAGCTTTACTTAAGACAGTTGCACCTGCAGAACGCAGCCACGGATGGCAGCCGAATACTGCAGTGCCCTTCCTTACTCCCTTCTCTGAGCTATGTCATTGCTTCTGCTGGAGTGACACTGGAGAAGCTGAATGGCTTTCTGATGGCTCAAAGACAACAATCAATATCTAACCATTTAAAGAAGCAGACCACCATGTTTCTGGTAAACTCTGAAAATAAAGAATTAAAAATCTTCCCAGATGAAGAAGCCTTCCTGAAATTATCAGAGGTAGAATACAAAAGAATTATGTATAGAGCCTTTCTAGAACTTTGGATGGAAATTAGACAAAGTGCAGCAGAAAAAATGAAACAAACAAGCTATATAGCTGCTAGAACCATAATGAACTGAAATTCTGCAGATCAATAATAAAATTACAGTTAGACAATTTAGTTAAAAGTCAAAAGAGCAGAATTGAAGAAATGAAATGTAGAATTAGCGAGATTAAAGATAAAGCAAGTGACACCAGTGTTTATGAGGAAAAATGAGATAAAAGAATCAAGAAAAATGAAGAATCATTAAGAAACATGTGGAACTCTGTCAAGAGGAGCAATTTACATGTAATTGGAGTTCCAAAACAGGGAAGGATAGCAGAAAATACAGAGAGAACTGCTGAAGACTTGCTGACAGAAAATTTCATTGACATCATGAAAGAAGAGAAGATAGTCATTCAAGATGCTTATTGAATTCCACAAAAGGTAGACTACAAAAGAAAGACATGAAGATATATTATAATCAAGCTTAACAAAATGCAACATAAAGAGAGGCTCTTAAAGGCAGCTAGACTCAGACAAAAACTGTACTAAAAATGTACAAAGGAAAGTCTTTTAGACCGACCTCCGACTTTTCAGCCAAAACCATGTTGGTAAGAAGGTAATAGGATGACACATACAAAGCCTTGAAGGAAAAAACAAACCTTCCAAACAAGAATTAGATATCCTGCAAAATTGTCTTTCAAATATGATGGTAAAATTAGGACATTCTCAGATAAACAGAAGCTTAGAGACTTTGCAAAAACCAAACCAAAATTACAAGAAGTACTGCAGGAAGTTGTTCAATTAGAAAATCAATAACACCAGATGTATACTCAAGGATGCAATGCAGGACACAGCATCCAGAATCCTACTTACTTAGGGAAGTCACAGAGCTCAACCAAAGCTAAAACACTAAAATTAGGAAAACAGAGATCTCAGCATGTAAACTATGACAATATTTATACTATAAAGAGGGATATATTACAGTATTCATAGACCTTTCAGATGGAGATGAAGTTAAGGAGATATAAAAAAGTTAAAGACTGGTTTAAACCTAGAACATTAGGGGGGATAAAGGGGATAGCTGCAAAGGAACCCAACAAGACTATATATCAAAACATGAAACACAATACAGAAGACTCAGCAGACACAAAACCTACACTGAAAAGGATGAGAAGAAAACCCATGAAGAAAAACGACCCAAAACAGCATACTAAGTGGAATAAAGAAAATGTCAACAACATAAAAAGGCACCAAAATGACAACACTAAATACATATCTATCAATAATTACACTGAATGCAGATGGATTGAATGCACCAATAAAAAGACAGAGAGTAACAAGTTGCATAAAAAAACACAACCTGTCTGTATGTTGCTTATAAGAAACACACCTTAGACTCAAAGGTATGAACAACCTGAAAATCAAAGGACAGAAAAATATATACCAAGCTAATAACATGCAAAGAAGAGCCGTATTGGCAATACTAATCTCAGATAAAATAGATTTTAAAATAAAATCCACCACCAAGGACAAGGATAGTCACTACTTATTGCTGAAAGTTTCAATACATAAGGAGGATATAACAATATTGAATATTTATGCACCTAATACCAGAGCATCTAAATATATTGAACAAATGCTGATAACATTGAAAAATGAGATAGATCACTCCACAGTAACAGTAGGAGACTTCAGCACTCCACTCTCATTAACAGACAGATCATCCAGAAAGAAGCTCAATAAAGATACAGAACATCTTACTGCAACAACCAACTAACTCAATCTCTCAGACATTGTAGTGAGCTAGTGCTGCTCTAATAGAAATACCACAAAGTGAATGGCTTTAAAAGAGAAATGTATACTCTTACACAGTCCAGCAGGCTACAGGTCTGAATTCAGGGTGACCACTCAGGGAAAGGCTTTCAATCTGTCAGTTGTGGAGAAAGATCCTTGTGTTGCATCAGTCTTTCTCTGGATGGGGTGCATCTTGGTGCAGGAACCTGAGGTCTGAAGAATGTGCTCTACTCCCAGTGTTGCTTTCTTGATGATGTGAGGTTCCCAGTTCTCTGCTTGCTTCCCTTTTATCTCTTGTAGGATGAAAGGATAAAGGGTGGTGCAAGTCATATTCCAGGGAAACTCCCTTTGCAAGGATGTGGCAGTCCCACTCTAATACTCTTTTACATAATCATCCTATCTATTGGCCACAGGCAGAGACTAGGATTTACAGCACCAGAATATCACAAAATGGAGGACAGTCACAGAATACAGGGCATCCTGGCCCAGCCAATTATTACACATATTTTGGGGGGAACACAATTCAATCCATAACAGATACATACAGAGCTTTTTACCCAACAAATGGCAAGTACACCTTCTTTACCAACACACACAGAACATTCTCCAGAATAGACCATGTATTAGCCCATAAAAAGTCTCAGCAAAATCTAAACCACTGAATTATTGCGAAGCACCTTCTCAGACCATAAGGTCATAAAAGATGAAATAAATAGCAGAAAAGAAAGCATGGGCAGAAATTCAAAGTCATGGAAACTGAACGACACCTTGATCAAAAATTCATGGGTTGTAGAAGAAATCAAGAATACAGTAAAGAAATTCATGAAATCAAATGAGAATGAAAACATCCTACTAGAACCTATCAGACACAGTAAAAGCAGTGCTGAGAGTTCAACTTATCTCCATCAGTGCACACATCTGAAATGAATAAAGGGCCCAAACCAAATAATTTACCCTACAACTTGAACAAGTTGAAAAAGAACAACAAAAGGACCTCTTGGGCACCAGAAGAAAATAGACAATAGAGATTAAAGCAGAACTAAATGAATTGGAGAACAGAAAAACAATAGAAGGAATTAGTGAAACCAAAAGCTGTTTTTTTGAAAAGATCAACAAAATTGGTAAAGCATTGGCTAAACTCACAAAACAAAAAAAGGAGAGGAAAAAAATAACCCAAATAAAGAAATGAGTTGGGGGATGTCACAACAGACCCAACCAAAATTAAAAGTATCATGACAGAATACTACGAATAACAGCGCTCTAACAGATTTAAAAACCTAGGAGAAATGGTCAAATTTCTAGATTCACATCACCTACAAAAATTGTCACAAAGAGAAGTAGAACAACTTAAAAACCCATCACAAAACAAGAGACTGAAAAAGTAATAAAAAAAAAAAATACCAACCAAAAAAAGTCCTGGCCCAGACGGCTTCACTGGAGAATTCTACCAAACTTTTACAGAGGAGTTATTTCAAATACCACTGAAACTATTTCACAACATTGAAAAGGATGGAACATTCCCAAACTCATTCTATGAAGCCAGCATAACCCTGATACCAAAGCCAGGTAAAGATCCCACAAAAAAAAAAAAAAAAGAAAGAAAGAAAGAAAAGAAAAGAAAATTACAGACCAACTACCACTCAGGAACCTCAAAAATCTTCAACAAAATCCTACTCCATAGAATTCAACAGCATATCAAAAATAATAATAATAATAATGATAATTCATCATGACCTAAGATTCATACCAGGGATGGAAGGTTAACCCAGCATCAGAAAAACAATGAGATCAACCACATGAATAACACAAAGCATAAGTATAACCTGATTTTGTCAATTGATGCAGAAAAGGCATCTGACAAAGTCTAATATCCATTCATGTTTGAAACTGTCAGCAAAACAGGAACAGAAGGGAAATTCGTCCGTGCAATGAGGGGCTTCTATGCAAAGCCAACCACCTACATCATCCTAAATGGAGAGAGCCTGAAAGAATTCCCCCTGAGAACGGCAACTAAACAAGGATGCCGACTGTCACCACTTTTATTCAACATTGTGCTAGAGGTTCTAGCCAGAGTATTTAGACAAAACAAAGAAATAAAGGGCATCAACATCAGTAAAAAAATAGAAGTACTTCTATTTGCAGATGATGATCGTACACAGAGAGAACACTAAAGAATTCATAAATAAGCTACGAGAGCTAATAGAAGAGTTCAGCAAAGTATCAAGATTTAAGATAAACATAAATAAATCAGTAGGATTCCTGTACACAAATAAAGAGATCTTCAAAGAGGAAGTTACTAAATCACAACTATTTACAATAGCGTCCAAGAAAATAAAATACCTAGGAATAAGTTTAACTAGAGATATAAGAGACCTATACAGAGAAAATTACAAGACCCTACTTGCAAGAAACCAAAAGAAATTTACATAAGTGGAGAAACTGACCATGCTCATGGATAGGAAGACTTAACATTGTCTATACAAGACTTAACATTGTCTATATAAATGTCTTTTCTACCTGAAGTCATCTACATATACAATTCAATCCCAATACAAATTCTAATGTCATTTTTTAATGAGATGGAGAAACAAGTCACCAACTTTGCTTGGAAAGAGAAGAAACCCTGGATAAGTAAGACACTACTGAAGAAGAGGAACACAATGAGAGGCCTCACACTACCTGACCTTAGAACCTATTACACTGTCATGGTAGCCAAAACAGTCTGGGACTGGTACAAAAACAGATATATAGACTAATGAATAGAATAAAGAATCCAGAAATATCACTATCCTCCTATGAATAGTTGATAATCAACAAAGGCCTAGCCATTGTAAACTGAGGTAAAAACAGTCTCTTTAATAAATGGTGTTGGCAAAACTGGATATTTTACAAAACTGGATATTTACAAAAAACTAAAACAAGACCCACATCTCACACTTAAACAAAAACTAACTCAAAATGGATGAAAGACCTAAATATCAAGCCTAAAATCATAAACAGTATAGAACAAAAATAGGGACAACAATGGAAGTTCTAATACATGGCTTAGACAGACTACAGATTCTTACCAACAATGCATGAATGACAAAAGAGAAAACAGATAAATGGGAACTACTAAAAATCAAACACTTATGCTCATCCAAAAACTTTATCAACAGAGTTAAAAGACTGCCTACAGAATGAGAAAACATATTTGACAACTATGTATCGAACTGATGTCTAATTTCCATAATCTACAAGGTACTGCAAAATATCAACCAGAAAAAGACAAAAGACCTAGTTAAATAAAGGGCAAATGATGTGGACAGACAATTCAACAAAGAAGACATCCAGGCAGCCAAAAGACACATGAGGAAATGCTCATGATCATTAGGCATTAGAGAAATTAAATCAAAACTACAACTGCCATCTGAGGCACACCACTGGTCCCAAATCGGCTGGACCAGATGATCACCAAGGATAACAATGACATGAGGGAAAAATAACCCAGACGACAGAAAGACCCACATGAATGAGTCACTATATCAACATGTGATCAGAGGAACCAGATGGTACCCAGCCACCACCAATGACAACCGTGATGGGGCTCAACAATGTTGACTCCCAGTGGCAACACAAGAAAGAAAAAAAAAAGGGTGCACCCTAAGAACTCCACTAAAATACTGCAATTGATGGTCCGAAGGCCTGCGAGTGCCCCTGGGAGCATGGCTCCTAGACCTGAGGCTGATCATAAATCATTACTGAGGTCAACTTCTCGGACAGGAATAGATTAGACTCAGCAACATGGAGTGACCATATCGTGTGTGCACTTGACGGTTCTATGCATCTATATATAGGATGTCATCCTAATGGCCTCTTACTAGAGGGGATTGGCGAGGGTGAAGAGGAGGGGACAGGAGATTGTTAAGAGGCTATGACATGTACAGAACAGAAAGGAGAACTGTGTTGTCACCAGGCAAAGATGGTAGAAAGAGCTGCAGACAGGTGGACATGCAGATTTAAATGGATTGTACGCTTTCACTCAATCACAATAAAAAAGAGGTGGGGGGCAGAAAGAAAACAAACAAACAAACAAAAGAACCAACTATAATGATATACCACCTCATCCCAGTGAAGTTGGCAATAATCCAAAAAACACAAAACAACAAATGCTGGAGAGGCTATGGAGAAATAGGAACACTCCTACTGCTGGTAGGAATGCAAAATGGTATAACCCCTTTAGAAAGCAATTTGGTGCTTTCTTAAAAGCTAGAAATAGAAATACCATGTGGCCCAGAAATTCCGTTGTTTGGAATATATGCTGTAGAACTAAGGACTGCCACACAAACAGATAAATGCACACAAATGTTTATTGCAGCACCATCCGCAATGGCAAAGAGATGGAATCAACCTAGGTGTCCATCAACAGCTGAATGGATAAACAAACTGTGGTATATAAACACAGTGCAACACAATGCACTGATGAATTTAGGAAGCATCTTATAACTTAGTATCGACTAGAAGACATGCTGAGTAAAATCAGTCAGCTGCAGAAGTACAAGTATTGTATGAGACTGCTGTTATAAGGATTTAAAAAAGGACTTAAGCACAGAAGAAAAGACTTTTCGAGGGCTGCAAGGGTGGGGAGCGAGAGAGAGGGTTGTTCACAGATTTGATAGTTGATAGAAATTCAGTTAGGTGAAGATTATGACAGCACTCAGTAGAAGGCAGGTCAGCATAACTGTACTACACCATTAACTATATGGTTTCCTAGATTCAGCCTAACATTTCAAAGGATAGCATAGCAGGGACAGGGGTCTGGGAATCATGTTTTCAGGGGACATCCAGGTCAATTGACATGGCTAGCCTTTTGCTAAGAGAGTCTTCTGCACCCCATATTGGTGAGTGGCATCTGGGGTCTTAAAAGCTCACAAGCTGCCATCTGAGGAACATCAGTTGGTCCCAATACACCTGGAACAGGTGATGACCAAGAACATCAAAGACACGAGGAAAAATGAGCCCAGGAGACAGAATGGCCCATATGATTGTGAGACTACATCAACATGATACTAGAAGAACAAAATGGTGCCCAGGCACCACCAAAGACAGCTGTGATAGTGGATACAATGTAGAGTCCCTGACGTAGCACGAGAAAAGGAGGTGTGCAGATCAAGAACTCTACTGAGAGACCAAAATCAATGGTCTGACAACCTGGAGGGTCTTCTGGAAACGTGGCCCCTAGATTTGCTGTTGCCCCAGACCTGAAATCAGTACTGAGGTCAACACTTCAGACAAAGAATGGACTGGACTTGGGGACACAGAGTGAGCATGTGATGTGTGTACTTTATGGTTTTATACATTTAGAGGAGGCTGTCCTACTAGTTTCTTTCTAGAGGGGAGAGGACAGGGTGGAGAGGAGGGGACAGGTGTTCATTAAGAGGATACTAGAAGAGTGATGAGTATGCTGTGGCAGGGTGAGGAGAGCAGATAGAGATGCAGAGAGGCAGGCATACAAAACTGACTTGGATTGTGTCATGAATGGAATTTTGTACCCCAGAAAATACATATAGAAATTTGGCTGGGTTGTGATTACCAGTATTGTGTGATTGCCCTCCATTTTGTGATTTTCCTATACTGTACATTACAGAGGATTAGGGTGGGACTGTAAATCCCTTCCTAGGGTCACCTCTCTACTCCACTGTAAAAGGAGTTTCTCTGGAGTGTGGCTTGCACCACCTTTTATCCTAAAAGAGATAAAAGGTAAATGAAGCAAGCAGAGAGCTGGGAGCCTTTACAATCAAGAAAGCAGCGCCAGGAGAAGAGCATATCATTCAGACCTGAGGTTCCTGTGCCAAGATGATCCCTGACTAAAGACTGATTCAACACAAGGGCTTTCCTGCAGAGCTGGCAGAGGGGAAGCCTTTTCTCTGGAGCAGACATTCTGAATTCCAACGTAAGAATAAACTCTTATTTGTTAAAGCCATCTGCTTGTGCTGTTTCTGTTAGAGTAGTGTCAGATAACTAAAACAGATTGTATGCTTTCACTTACTCGTAATAAATAAATAGATAAATAAATGAAGACCAGTAAGCACATGGGTAGCTTGCCTAGCAGTTAACCTGGTCCTGCTAACAGGATAGGGTGGGGGTGAAGACAAAGTTATGGGAAGGAGGTGGTGAAGATCTGGGTCATTGTAAACCACCATGGGCAGCTGGAAATCTTCTGTGGTATGCAGGTCCTCTTGATGGTGACTCAGTGATATTGCTGTGGCAATTCTACATGAATGACGTTTTCTTAGTAATTCCCATCCATGTCTTACTGACCCTATTTGGCACTCAAAAACAAGTATACACAGAATTCACATCCTTATTGAGAACAGTAAATACAACATACTACAAAACTACAGCACAATAACCATAGCACTGCAAAACTATGGAACAATGACTATGGCCATTTATTCAATCTACTGAACAGGCATTTTAGTGAACTACTCCTGATGATGTGCTAAACAGAATTTGAATCTGGCTAAAATACACTCTGGAAAAGCTGACAGGGAGCCCAAACCTTAGAAATTAGGGACTCCGAAAGACAGCAACAGGCAGGGACCCATGCAGGACCCAAGGAGACCAGGTCATAGGGAGGGAGAAGTGCAGGGTAGCAAGGTGCAGCAGGCAAGAGTTGAGGAGGCATGGGAGGTGATGGCAACTGAACAGCCCATCTCCAGTTTGGAGCACAAAGATGTCAGGCTTGTACTCGCTAAAGCCTCTGGTGACAGGCTGGCCCCGGGCAGTAGGAGGGGGCATATTTCTGAGCATTGACTCCCTCCTCTTATTCTTAAATCAAACCTTCAAGTGCAGGGAAAAAAAGGATGGGTTTAGTAGATTAAAGAGTTAATGTCTTGTTAGAAAAAACACAATACACAACTATGTGGCATTGTGATTCTAGAAGCTATTTCCTTGTAGCTAAAATATCTTAGGGAGGTTAACACCACACTTTCTGCCTCAGCTCCGAACTAATCTTATAGCTTTGTTTTTCTCTTTCCACATCATTTGATCCCATGACCTACAAATTACACATCACTGCCTGAGCACATGACAAAAAATTTCCTATCAACACCAGTAACAATCAAGGCTGAATTGGGAGCCACATCCCCACCCCAAATCAGAAAGCTAATTCCACAAAACCCTCCTCCTCATAATAGCATCACAGAAAAGGAAAAAAACAGATACCTTATGCGTTTTCCTGATGTTGAGGTGCAATCCATACTGAAGGCTGTGGTCCTTGATCTTCATCAGTAAATGCCTCAAATCTTCATTTCCAGCAAGTAAGGCGGTGTCATCTGCATAATACGGGTTGTTAATGAGTCATCCTGCAATCCTGATGCCTCCTTCTTCTTCGTATAATACAGCTTCTTGGATTATTTGCTCAGCATACAGATTAAAAGGGTATGGTGAAAAGATACTACCCCGATGCACGCCTTCCCTGAAGTTACACTATGCAGTGTTCCCTTGTTCTGTTCACACGACTACCTCTTGATCTATATAGATTCCTTAAGGGAACAATTAGGTGTTCTGGGATTCCCATTCTCTGCAACGTTAGCCCTAATCTAGTATGATCCACACAGTCAAAGGTTTTTGCATAGTCAGTGAAACACAAGTAAACTTCTTTCTGGAATTCTTTGCTTTCAGCCAAGATCCATCTGACATGTGATGATACCCCTGGTTCCACATCCTCTTCTGAACCCAGCTTGAATTTCTGGAAGTTAGTTGTCCATATACTGTTGCAGTCCCTTTTGAATGATTTTGAGCAAAGTTTCACTTGTGTGTAAAATCAAGGATATTGTTCAGTAATTTTCACGTTGGGCCGGATCACCTTTCTTTGGAATGGGCATAAATATGGCACTTGGCTTGGCTTGGCTAGAGTCAGTTGGCCGGGGAACTGTCCTCCAAATTTCTCGGCATAGATGAGTGAGCACTTCCAGCACTGCATCTGTTTGCTGAAATATCTCAATTGATATTCCATCAGTTCCTGAAGCCTTGTTTTTTGTCAATGCCTTTAATGCAGCTTCAACTTCTTCTTTCAGTACCATTGGTTCCTGATCATATGCTACCTTTTCAAATGGCTGAACGTCAACAAGTTCTTTCTGGTATAATAACTCGGTGTATTCCTTCCATCTTCTTTTGATGCTCCCTGAGTCGTTTAACAGAAGACAGCTGAGGCTTGTATAATTAGACTTAATGTAAACCAAAGACATATCACTGTTCCTACCATCTAATGCTTAACAAAAGATAGCTGCTATTATTTTTCAGTGTGTCTCAGAACTTTATTACTCTAGGTAGGTGAATCGTATTTTATTGTACATTATTGTTGTGTGCCACTGAGTCAACTCCTACTTATAGCAGCCCTATATGGCACAGCAAAACTGCCCCATGGGATTTCCTAGCTTGTAATACCTGTGGGAGCAGACCACAGGTCTTTTCTCTTGCAGAGTGGCTGCTTGGTTCCAACCTCCAATATTTTGATTAGCAACTGAGTGCTTAAATATTGTGCTACTATCTTCCACATTTTGATTTTTCATTCATCTAGTTCTGCTATTGTGAATAGCCAAGCCAAGTGCCTTCGAGTCAGATCCGATAGTGCTACAATAAACAATGGGGTACAAGTATCTGTTTGAGTCTTCTAGTTACATACCTAGAAGTGGAATTGCTGGATCACATAGAGTTACTATATGATCCTATAGAATCAATAATATATGATCAAAGAGAATTACTATGTGATCAACTAGGACCCTTAGGGACAGTTCTCTCCTGTCCTGTAGTGCCTGTGAATCAGAGCCCACTGGATGCTGCCTACAAACAACATGTAGCTGTGTTTTCTTGGGAAAGCATGCAGTTTTCCCCTTTCGTCAGCTATATTACATTCCCCTGTTCTCTCACTTGTAGAGGTCAAATGTCATCAAAGCCTTTGCATATAAGATGCAGATTCTGCAGACAGAAGGAAGTTGTGGCCACTTCAGAACCTCAGGCCCTGGTGGGAGTGAGAAGATTGGCTCTTTGGTTGGGAATTTTGATATACTGGCTGCTGTTTTAGTCAGCTAGTGTTATTGTAACAGAAATACCACAGAGTGGATGGCTTTAATAAAGGAAGGTTTATTCTTACACAGTCCAGTAGGCTACAAGTTCACATTCAAGATGTCCTTTCCAGGAGAATGCTTTCCCGCTTGTCAGCTCTGGAGGAAAGTCCGATATTCCATCAATCTTTGTCAGGGAGCGTCTTGGTGCAGGAACCTCAGGTCTGAAGGACGTGATCTTCTCCCAGTGCTATTTTCTTGTTGGTGTGAAGTTCCCAATTCTCAGTCTGCTTCCCTTTCCTTTTGTCTCTTATAGGATGAAAGGATTAATGGTGGAGCAAGCCATACTCCAGGGAAACTCTCTTTACAGTGGAGCAGGGAGGTGATCCTATGAAGGGATTTATAGTGTCACCCTAATCCTTTAACATACAGCACAGGAAAATCACAAAATGCAGGACAATTACAAGGTATTGGAAGTTATGGCCCAACCACATGGCTACACATATTTTGGGGGGACACAATTCAATCCACGGTAGCCACCTTTGTTTTGTGTGTGTGTCATGCTTTTTGTAGTTTTTTAGGTGGCACACATTCTGTCTGGAAATTCATGGCTCCTGCTTGTTGCATTTTGTACCGGTTTCTCCTCTCCTGCCCACTCATTTTTGTCCTTCTACCTTCCTACCTAAAATACATGGGTATATGCAGATGCTCAGAAAAGGTTAAAGAAAGAAAAAGAAAGGGGAGTGTTGCAGAAGCTGGAAATCATTCTCCCATTATCTCTCTTGTGCTAGTGATCTGATGCATAATTTGTTTTGTACCATCCAGAATCTTTTTCAACCATACATGTTTCCCTTATACCCAGAAAAGGAAATTTTCCATCATCTCTTGGCACTAGTTTTCACAGAAGTTACTTCTGAGGATGCCAAGGCCCAAACATCATTTGGCTGACTGTGACTGGAGTAAGAATTACAAAAATAAACCTAGTGTGCCTTGTACAACTAAAATCCATAGAATTAGAGTTAGAATTTATTTTTCCCCCTTAAAAACCATGCAAAACGGACTTTGAGCCACCTACTCTGGAGCAAAATGTTCATTGTGATTCTTTTTTCTTTTTGGAAAGCTTCAAGTTTGCTATGGTCTTAAGGAATCACCTTTTGACCCCACGAGCTACAAATGTGTCACCACTGCCTAAGCAAATGAAAAAGTATTTCAAATTGATACAATTGAGAATTTACCCCTAATTGCCTCTTCCTAATTATACACCCGACACTTGGCTGGCTGGCTAATTATACCACCAAAAGGGGGTGGGGGGAGATTACTTAGATATCAGCAAGAATTTTTTGGTAGTATCATAAAATTGAATTTGGTCAGTTTATGTGAGGAATATTTTTATGTATAGAATTTGCTAGCCTTTTACTCTTCTTATGTCAGTGGAAATTTATTCAAACTGGTTCTTTTGTTTCTTTTTTTTTACACAAATTTCCAAGGCTTGTAAACCTTCCCCCTTCCCCGTGTCTCCATCATAATCTGACTATTTTAGCAGTGTTTTCAAGTTGACACATCAAAGTATTCCAGAAACTTACATTTAGGGCTGCTCCCTTTCCACCGCTTTACCAAACACTTAAAACCAACTACAGTAGGACCAATCTCATTGGAACTGAACATACAGTAGTTTTAGATACAGAAAGAGACAGAGTGAATTACCCCCTCACTCCAATGCCTAAATATTTATAAAGTCACTCACTGTATCTCAGAGTTTATGATGGGTTTTACATAATTAAGCAGAGTTAAACCCTCTTATAAGCCAGGCTTCTGAGTGCCTTGATTTAAATTCATCCATGTCAGATTGAACCCCCATGTTCCTCTATACAGAATGCACAAGTATTCCTTTAAAAGCCAAGCCAAGTGCCGTGGAGTCAAGGGACAGTTAATATTCTCCCTAGCAGTCCCTGGATGGCACAGGTGATTAGGCAAATGGTTAAATTCTTGACTACTAACTACAAGGTTGCTGATTTGAATCCACCAGAGGTGCCCCAGAAGAAAGACCTGGCAATCTACTTCCGGAAGATAATCACCACTGAAAATCCTATAAAGCCAGAGAAAACTCTATGGAGCAAAGCTCTATTCCGAAACACATAGACTCATCATGGGAGCAGTTGTACTCTGAAATACTTCGTGTCACCGTGAGTCCACATAGACTCCAAGGAAACTGGTTATATTTTGTTTCTTTGTTTTGTTTACATATCCTCCCTAAGGAGTTGAACTTTCTTTATTAGATACATACATGTATACAGAACCCTGATGGCATAGTGGTTAAAAGCTTGGCAGCTAACCAAATGAAAGCCTGTTTAAATCCACCTGTGGCTTCTTAGAAACAGTATGGAGCACTACTACTCTGTATTGTAGGGTTGCTATGACTCAGAATTCATTCCATAATGATGATTTTTATTTATTTTTAATACATGTATATATGCATCGTCATAGGAGAAGTGTCTTTTTTCCCCTTTAGGTAATCATATTCTCTCCGGTAATTGCATTTTCCTTAATCTGGAGCTTAATTATCCCATTTCCCATCCCAAAGCTTATTTTAAAGATTTTATCCCTCAGTCACCATTACCCCTTGACCAGGACCTTTTGTAATCCCCATCGCAAGGCTTGATTTAGGGATGGTGTTCCCCTCCTACGAAATTGAATGTGATAGAAAACAAAAAAATCAGTAATGAAGATAAATATTTTCTTGCAGTATTTAAAATATCACAATTAATTTTAAAATAATCCATGATGAACAATTTATCAGAATTTTACCCAGATGAAAATCCATTCACCTATGATCACCTGATTGATCTTCCATAAGGGTCAAATTCCAACAGATGGGGAAAAGATATACTTTTTAAAAACAGAGCTGGGAAAACTGCATGTCTCATCACATGGGGAAAAATGGAGGGTACTGTGCTGACTGAAATAAGTTAATTTCAAAAGGACAAATATTGTATGAGTGCACTACTGTACAAACTCATGGAGAGGTTTACACACAAAAAAGGAATAATCTTTAATGGTTGCCAGGGATAGGAGGGATTGCTGTTTTTGCTGGGTGCTGTCTAGTCAGTTCTCTTAGTGACCACATGCATAACGGAAGGGAACACTGCCTGGTCCTGTGCCATACCCACAATCGTTGTTATTCTCAAGCCCATTGTTGTAGCCATTGTGTCAGTCCATCTCATTGAGGGTCTTTTTCACTGACCTTCTACTTTATAAAGCACGGTGTCCTTCTCTAGGGATTGGTCCCTCCAGACAACATTTCCAAAGCATGTGAGATGCAGTCTTGCCATCTTTGCTACTTCTTCCAGAACGGATCTTTTCGTTCTGTTGGTAGTCTACAGTACATTTAATACTTTTCTCCAGCATCACAATTCAAAGGCATCAATTTGTGTTCTGTCTTCCTTACTCATTGTCTGGCTTTTGCATGTGTATAATGTGGTTTAAAATACCATGATTTGGGTCTGCAAGGTGATTATCTTTGCTTTTCTATATTTTTTTATTGTGGCTGAGTGAAAGTGTACAATCCAATATAAATTTGCATGCCTGCCTATGCGTACAGCTCCCACTGCTCTCCCTGCACGGTGACAGCATATTCCTCTTATCCATTCTATACATGACATATCCTCCTAACAATCCTCTGTCCCCTCCACTTAACTCTCTCCCCACTCTCCAGTAATAGGCCAGGAGGAGGACATCCTATAGATGCATAGAACCATAAAGTGCATACATGATGTGGTCACCCTGTATCGTCATTCCTGTCTGAAGAGCTGACCTCAGTAATGATTTATGGACAGGGGCAGCATCAGGACCAGGGGCCATTCTCCCAGGGGAACCTCAAGGCCCCTGGACCATCAATTGTGATCTTTTAGTGGAGTTTTCAGGGTACACCCCTTTTTATTCTTGTGTTGCCAATGAGACCTTTGTGAGCCCCATCATGGCTATCACTGGTGGTGGCCGAGCACCATCTGGTTCCTGTGTTCACATGTTGATGCAGTCACCCACTCATGTGGGTCTCTCTGTCTTCTGGGTTCTCTTTCCTTCATGTTGTATTGATCCTTGGTGATCATCAGTTCCTGCTGAGCTGGTACCATTTGGTGTGCCTCAGAAGGCAGCTTGCTAGCTTTTAAGACCCCAGATGCCACTCACCAATATGGGGAGAGGAAGACTGTCTTAGCAATATGCTAGTTATGCCAGTTGGGCCTCGATGTCCCCTGAGAGCAGAGTCCCCGGGCCCCCACCCCTGCTACCCTGTCCTTGCAATATTAGTTTAAGATTGGAGGAGTAATCATGTTGTGTTAAAGTACAGTTAAATTGATCTTCTTTCTAATGTGTGCTGTCACTGACTTCACCCAACCAAATTTCTATCAGCTATCTACTCTATAACCAACCATCTCCCTCCCTCCGTCCCAACCCTTGCAGCCATCAAAGAGTCTTTTCTTCTGTACATGAGTCTGTTTCTAAGTTCTTACAGTAGGCATCTGACACAATATTTGTCCTTTTGCTGCTGACTGATTTCACTCAGCATAATGTCTTCCAGTTGAAACCAGGTTATGAGATGCTTCCTAAAATCATCAGTGCTCTTTATCATTGCATAGTGTTCCACTGAGTATATATATCACAGTTTATTTATCCATTTATCTGTTGTTGGGCATTTGGGTTGATTTCAACTTTTTGCTGTTGTGGGCTGTGATGCAATAAACATTTGCGTGCATGTATCTGTTGCTGTGAATGCCCTTAATTCTGTAGGATATATTCCAAGCAGTGGAATTACTGGGTCAAGTGGTATATCTATTTCCAGCTTTTTAAGTAAGCACCAGATGGCTTTCCAAAGAGGTTGCACCATTTTGCAAACCCACCAACATTGTAGGAGAGTTCAAATTTCTCCACAGCCTCTCTAGCATTTCTTGTTTTGTGTTTTTTGGATGATGGCCAAACTTGTTGGGGTGAGATGGTATCTCATTGTAGTATCTAACTCATGGTAGAGAAGGGAGTTGATACGTCATGGGGTTGGCAACCAATGTCACAAAACAATACATATATTAATTCTTCAATCAGAAACTCATTTCTTCTGTAAGCCTTCATCTAAAGTACAATTTTCTAAAAAGACTTAAAAAGAAAAGGGAAAAATACTGATACATGCTATAACAAAAACGGACCTCAAAACATGATCAGCAAAAGAAGCTAGAAACAAATAACACAGATTATATGACTCTGTTTACACAAAATGTCCAAAGTAGACAAATCCATGGAGACAGAAAGTAGATTAATCATTGCCTGTGATGGTTAATTTTATTTGTGAACTTGTCTAGGCTATGGATCAGAGTGGTTCATCCAAACATCCATCTAATTGCTGTTTCATAACATGTTGTGTGTGTTGCCATGGAGTCAATATTGGCTCACAATGACTCAATGTGTGCAGAGTAGAATTACTTCATGAAATTTTCCCTGAGTGTTGCAAGTGGTTAACATGTTTGGCTATTAACCAGAAGGTTGGCATGTCCAGTCTACCTTTCTAGGTGCCCCAGAAGAAAGGCCTGGAAACCTGCTTCCCAAAAATCAGCCCCTGAAGCCTTATGGAGTACAGCTGTACTCTGACACACATGAGGTCACCGGGAGTTCCATAATGCAATGTAATGTAAATTATAGTGTAATCCATTTCCACACCACAATCTAATATAATGTAGTCATTCATTCAGTTGAAAAGGAAGTTTCCCTAGAGGTGTGTTAATGAGTCTTTCTCCATCCTGGCTAGAATTTGCTTGAGGATTTTTAGGTCTAAGTTCTCTTTTTGTAGTGTCTACCTGATTTTGCTATCTGGGTTATGCTGGCCTCATAGAACGAACTTCGGACTATGCCATCCTTTTCTGTGCTCCTAAATACATTTAGGAATAGTGGTGTTAACTCTTCTCTGCATTTAGAATGGGCATTTCATACTGTAAAGATGAAGGGTAAGATTCATACCAATGATTTCAAGTGTTTGTTACTTAGAAAATAACAAAATTAAGGGAAAATTTAATGTCAGTCAATTGTTGATTTCTTGGTCATGAGATGTGGGGAGGGGTTCTTTCTGCTTTTGACTTTTATAAATTGATTGAATTTTTACATGGCAGATTAGCTTTTTGCAGTGACCATAAAACAGTACCTCAAAGAAGCAAGAGATGTAAATTCGAAATACACAAGCAAAATTTTAATTTGTTGATTTTTAAGAATGAGAAATAAATGTGCATTATGACATAAAATATAGAAGCTCCATTTCCATTTAAATTATAGCCTAAAGAGGAATAATTTTCGTAGGTTGCATCGGACATATGTATCTAAATAATTTCTTACTGATTTGTAATTAAAATGTAATTGGGTTTCCTGTATTTGTATTTGATATATCTTGCCACAGTAAAAGAAGCATACTGCTCCTTGCTTAAAAATGCTTTGTCCCTTTTCTTGCCTTCCAGTTGAGATTTTTCTTTAAATTCAGAAGAAAAGGCACATCAAAGCAGTCATGACTATATTATCACGTAGACACATACGGAAAGAAAGCACCCGAAACCCAAGCTGAACTATGTTGTTGATAGAGCGACTCAATGAAACCTACCCTGAGACCCTTCAGTTATTTCAGGTTGGAGGCTGAGAAAGGGTGCAGTACCCTGTCCCCCTTGGATTTAGGGAGCCTACTGTGGAACAGGAAAGAGCTAGGGGAATGACTGACCCGCTCCTGGCTTAATTGCAAGTATATACAAGCTGCTTTATGTCTGTGGGAGTCCCTTAGGCACCATTGAGGACCTGGAACTGTTTTCTCCTTTTCCTCCCACGTGGTTTGTTGCACCGGGGGCAGTATTCTGGGGCTCATGGCAAACAGACATCTCGTCAGGCTCAGAAGAGCTGCTCCCTATCCTCGTGTTATCATGGTTTTGCGGTCTCTTTGCCTCTGAGAAACGGAGGGCTTCGCAGGTCATCCAAGAGTCTGGATCCCAGCCAATGGGCCTGCCTGACATCACCCCAAATACTGAGTGCTTGCAGCTAAGAGCCCACAGTGGCTTGCTAGGCACAGGGCTGCGTTTTCAGTCACGAGTGTGTTAGTGAGAAAGTCTGGTGGCGTTTAAGTGGTTAAGTGCTATGATGTTCCTTGGAAACTCTATGGGGCAGTTTCTACTCTGTCCTACAGGGTCGCTGTGAGTCAGAATCGACTCGATGGCTGTGGGTACCCTGATATGGCTACTGATGCCAAGAGACCCTTCTCTAAAAGAAAATAAAAGACTTTAAGTATTACAAACGCCGCAGATGACTCAGTTTCAAAGTGAGGTAGAGGCTCCCAATAGAGCTGGACTAGACTATATTGACTGTACCAGGATGGGGGTGGATGCGGCTTTTACTTAGCTACTTTCAATTGTTTAAGGGACAATGAATATTGATAGGGCTTGGTGACTACAAAAAATTAATCATAAACAACAAAAATGTTAAAATAAAGTCAGAGAGTTAGATAAAAATATGTATGTATAAGCTGAAGGTAACTGCGGGTCTCCCCCTCTGCCTTCAGATTTCTTTCTCCTGGAATCTCCCAGAAGGCATTGGGCGTCCAGCTTTTCCTCAGAGAGAGGCTTGCCGCGCCGGTGCCGAAGGCTGGTTTTCCGCTTCCCGTCTGACTGCGCCGGCCTTTCCCACCAAGAGGCCGGTACACCTCCTTCAAGCCTAGAAGCGGGGCGTTTCTGCTACTCCTGAACTTCCCCGGCAGCAGTTTTGCAAAAGGTCTGTAAAAAGCGTGTCGGCACTCATTCCTGCAGTAGAGTCCTTCCCGCCATTCTGTGGGGGGCGCTGTTACAGAGCCGGTGAGGGGTCTTAACCTTGGTCGGAAAAGACGCCGACGGGGAATATGGAAGGGCACGGCAGCTTCGACGATAAGAAACCTTCATCAAGAGAAAACATGCCAATAAGTATATGTGATTTTTCAACTCATGAGTTTAATAAAACGTGGCTAAAACTGAAAGAGCTCTATGATACAGATCTGTACTGGTTGCAGTTGACATTTAATTTGAGGAAAGAGCAGTTCGAAAACAGACACGCGAGCTTAACAGCCAAAATTCAGGAGTTAACTGAAAACCAGGAAGTCCTCAGTAAGACCATAAAGGACTTACAAAAACAGTTAGCTCTAAGAACTTGTAAACACTGTTCATCTAACAAATTATACATTGCAGTACTAGAGAAACAATGTTCCCAGCTCCAAAAACAAAATGTTCAACTTTTCACTGACCTCGCCGAAGAAACAAGTAAATTAAGACAAGATAGTAAAAAGCTTGCTGCTACTATAAGAGCAGATGTGAATCTACTTCGCATTTCTCTTCCTGATAATGACATCATTGCTTCTCAACGGAATGTGTCAGTTTTTTCTATCAGACATCGTCCAGAAGTTACTGTTTCTATCAGACATCCTCCAGAAGGAATTCAGGCTAGTTTACCTCTCTCAATGATGGTGGACTCGCAAGTTGAATTGGTAAAATCAGCAGAACTAAAGGTACTGGAAGAAAAGCCAAAGCCTTCAACTCCACCTTCAGATTCTTCAGATGAGGAAATCCCTGTAGTACCAAAGACTTCCTTCCACGCATTGACTTCTAAAATCCGTCCACCTTCCCCAGGAGGCAAAGCTCGCAAGAAGCTACCTAGAGGTCTTTCTTCAAAATCTGTATTTAATCCTTCTGCATTGCTTGGATTTAGAAGTGCCTCAGACGCTCCTGACAGCAAGCTTTGCAGGCAAAAAAGGAAACATAAAGCAAAGACCTGTATACAGACTTCAATCCCAAAGAGCAAAGTTCCTGTTGACGCCTTTCGGAGCCTTTCCACTATTTCTACAGCAGAAACCCCGGACGCCAGTCATCTAGCATCTGAAACTTCAGAGGAACATATGGGTGGTCGTAATAAAAGCTTATCACGCTTTCAACAGGAGGAAAAGCTCCGTGTACGCTTACCTCCTCCTTTTGACCCTGCTTTAGAATGTGGTGGAAAAACAATAGATGGGGTGGCTGATAACACTGAATTGGAAGAGAGAGACATCGAAGCTTCACACATACCATGTGCTGTTGATAAACACCATGATGATTTCAAGAGCTCCTCATTGGTGTCTGCACAGAAGAGAAAAACCAAGACTCAGTCAGAAAAAAAGAAGTAGCTTTCCCTTATTACTGCTCTTGAGAAGAATAATGATTTTCTTTTTTCAAGAGAACAGTCTTCTTGTCAATTCAGACTGTAAGCAATAACTCCTGTCTCTTAACTGATTGGTCTTTCAGGATACAAACAAACAAGGTACTAAAGCCTTTAAAAAGTTAGCAAATGACTCTAAGACTTGAAAGAGCAGATTGCTGCCAGTTAAAGAAAATACAGCTGTAAATAAAGAAGAAAATTCAGCCTTCAGAATCCCTCTGCTTGTGTATGAAAGTGTAGAGGTGGACCATCTTTTTGTTGACAGTCACATTGCTGCTGTTTATGAGCCAGTAAAGGCAGTAGAGGACCCATATGGTATGGACGTGGATGACTTCAACATTTAACCACTGTCTATATGAGAAAATATTTACTGGGCAGGACAAAGCAACTAAAATATGTCTGTTGAGTATAGATCCAGAAACAGACATTTTTAAGAATAAAATGCTTTACAATACCATAATGCTCGACGGCACTTGGCTTGGCTTTGGCATACTTCACAAAGGATAAAGAAGAGATGTGATAGATTATACTCATTATTGAAAAGGTGCTTTTAAAAATGAGCAGAAGAAAGAAAAACCTAGTGAACAGAGATCAAATATTTGGCAGAGTACCATCACTGAGGAAGCAAGGTCAACATTTACAAGAGGAGGAGGAACTATCAAGTTCCCAAGAAAGAAAACTGTCATGGTTTTACACATCTTAAAAAAGAATAAAGCAGCCAATGACTAGTCACTGGTTTGCACAGTACGTATGCTTGTGCGTGTGTTGGTGTGCACATGAGTGTGTGTGCACTTGCACACAGGAGTGGGGGAGGAAAGAACTTGTCAGCACTGTTCTGCCCCTTGTCCCACTTTCTGCTCTCTTTACCCCATCCTGCTTTCTCTGGACTTCTCTGGACCATTCTGTATTTATTTTTCTGATTTGTCTTGTGGGTCTCTTTACTGAGAAAATTTATACACTTAAAAGTAATTCATTTAAATAGTACACAGTTCGATAGAGTATATTGGGAGTTGTAAAACCATCACCACAATTTAATTTTGGAATATTCCCAACACCTTAAAAAGAAACCTACTACATTAGTAGTCACCCTTCATGTTGCCTCCAATTCTGACCTTTTGGGAAGATAAAAACGGTGAGCTATGTCTGCAGTTGTTATCTGATCTGCTATTTCCTGGAATGAAACACTACCAGGGTTGAAAATTGCCTTTCTTTACTTCTTTCTCAAAACATGGAGGCCCCTCACACAGTCTCAGTATGATCTTTGACTTTTACTCTATAAATTATTCTTTTCCTAGAACTTAAAAGATTTCAGTCATTTCTTCCGCTGTTTTATTCTATGAATGCATTTGAGAATTTATTACTCGTATCTAGGTAAGCTAAGTCATTTTATTTTCAGCTAGTTAGCGACCAGCCTAACTTACGCTTTTATATTTTGTAGCAAAGCAGGCAATGTTCACTTAAAATTTCTTTTTAATTGAAAAATAGAAAATAAGTTTAAAAATGACAGTGATTGTGATAAGGACCCAGGTAATTTTTTATGTTCTTTATTCCTGGATACATTTTCTGAGCAAACATAGGCAGAGAGAATTTTGTAACTAAATATGGTGTTTGAGAATAAGGTGATAACTACTTGATTTTACTTCCAGAAGATGTGCAGCTTTGGAAATCTTTTCATTACATTCCGTCATAAAGTAAACGGGAACTTGTCTAACACCAATAAATGATACAGCGTCTTGACAGAGTACACCAAGGAGATAGACGGCCTAACAAGGAACCTGACCCCACCAGCTACTGCTGAGCATAAAATAACCACAGTGGTAATGTGAAGAGAGCACCTTCCTGATTTTCTGTTTATTTTTGATTTTCCAAATCCTGGGTCAAGTAAAACAGTATTAAAAGGAGTTCTGCATATTATGGCTTCTTTCTGTTCACATGGTCATTTAATGCATTACGTGCTCTTCCTTGAGAAAGTGTTTAGCAGCATTTTTTAAATGCCTGGCTCTAAAAATTTGTAAAATTCTTTTAAAATTATTTCAAAGAATCAAACTTGATTCGGAGTGAAATGAAACTATTTTAATTTACATTACAGGAACATTTTAAAGTCAGAGTCTTCAAAGATCTGTTTCTAATGTATATTTGCTGTATATACCATAACCCCAAACTCACTGCTGAGTCCACTAAGACTCTTAAGTGACCCTACACAGTAGAAATGCCCATAGGGTTTCTAAGGCTGTAATATTTAATCAAAAGCTGACTGTCGAATCTTTCTGCCATGGTGTGGCTGGTAAATTCAGACCTCCAACCTTCTGGTTAGCAGCTGAACACTTAACTGCTGTACCACCAAGGGTCCTTGTTCTACATAAAATGATGATCAAATATTTGTTTAGGGAAACTGCAGATCTAGGAGGCTGCCCATCTAATAGAGGCTGTTTAATATGCTTGGTAACCTTCAGAAATTGTTTTTATGATAATACAGGTAGCACATCAGGAAGCTTCTAATTTCACACTGATCCAGCCTGTTATACTGGGGCACACTACTCTTTGTGGAACTCAGTTGGGTCTGTAATATGAAAACACATCATTTTTGTGGAACAAGACTTTAAACCAAAAGCGAACCAAGCCTGCTGCCATAGTCAGTTCTGACTCACAGTGACCCTATTAGTATTAGTTTCCTATGATCTTTTAACTCAGTAACTTTTTATCATTAGTCCTCTGTGGGAAAATTCTGAGCATAATCTAAATTTTATGTCATACTTGGAAGGAAATGGACTATTCATTGCTACTGTACTTATTGGGAATTACCTTGGGGGATTTTCATCGAGGTATAACTGTGTTTCATTTCCATATTCCCTGTGTTTTGGTATTAAGAACTTTAATCAATGTAGCTATTACAAGAAAAACAGTTTTTATATGATAGAAGAACTTAAGGCACACGAAGGCATACAAAACAGTTTATTTTGTTAAGCTTGATTATAATACGTCTTGGAGTCTTTTGGGATCTATGTTGAGTGGCATTTGATACACATCTCAGATATCTATATTCTCTTCTTTCATGATTTCAGGTAAGTTTTCTGTCAGCAGCTGAACAACAGTATTCTGTGTCTTCAGGTGCCCCTCCCTGTTCAGGAACTCCGGTTAATTGTAGATTGTTCCTCTTGATAGAGTCCCACATGCTTCTTAATGCTTCTTCATTTTTCTTGTTTCTTTTCTCTGATTTCTCCTCATAGATGCTGGAGTCAGTAGCTCTGCCTACCAAGTCAGACAGTCTGTTTTCCATTTGTTCAATTCTCTTTTCTTGGCTTTGAGTTGAATTTTCTTTCTTTGATTTTGTCATTGATCTGTTGGATTTCAGAATACCGGTGTTCCATCAGTTTAAACAGCTCACTTAAGTTTTCATTTTGCTCTGTTATATTTTATATAATGTCTAGGAGGGCTCTCTATATAATCCTTTTGTACTCAACCTCCAATAATTTCAGAAAAGCATCTTCATCTGGGAAGTTGTCTGGTTGTTTCTTTTGGGGGCTTTCTGGAGCCATAGGTGAATTTTTCTTTAAGTTTCTGGCCAAAGTTTGTTGTTTGTGGGGCACCTAGAAGTTTAGTTTCTCCAGTGTTACTTTAACAGGATTTGAAGTACAGTCTGAGAAGGAAGGTCATCACCAGTCACCTCTATGTACTCCAGTGACTGGGCCCAGTGGAATCTCTGGGGTAGCAGGCTACCCTTCCTGACTGGAAGAGACACAGCCCTACTTCTGGAGGGCTATCAGCTGACCCTATAATGTTGGTCAGTAAAGGCTGGAAGAAATGCCGTCTGGATGCACTGCAGTTATTTCTTTAAGTAGTCTTATATTGAAAGGTAAAAGCTATCTGATATCTCCCAAAATCAGTCAGGCTGTCCAGTGTGCAAGCTCCTCTTCCGAGCTGACAAAGTAAGCACCGTTATATCCAACCCCGGATGCTGTAATCTAGTTCAAAGTACTGAAAGGCTGCTACTGTGCTGTCATCTGCTGCCAGACCCCATCTGTAAGGCCCCACTGTGCTAAACCCAGCTTTTCTGCTGGAAAAGTGCTCCCAGGGATGGCACTACCTTCCAGCCTGGGAATTAGCCCCTGCTGAGGCCTATGTTTGGGTAACTGCCTCCCAGTCAAAAATGATGGTGTCCGCACAAGCTCTCCCACCCGCTGTGGAATAGCCGCTTTAATGGTGGAGGTTTGGAAAGAGAGGGTGGAGGGGCTGATGCTGTCAGCAGTGTGGCTGAGCTTTGTGGCCAGTCAAGCCCGAGCCCTGCCTGTCTGCCAAGACAGAGAAGAAAAAAATGTTAAACTTGCAAGTTACCTTCAGTCCGTGACAGCCAGCATTCAACAATGGTGGGCATCAGCAAAAGAGAAGAAGTTTCCCGTTCAGTGGCATGTAGTCCAAACTGGCAGCCCTATGCTATGTCCAAAGGCTTACTGGGTGTCCACAAGGCTCCGTTTAATTGTCAATCCAGGCCTTAGTTTTCAGAGGGAATTGAGGAGACGTGTGTGTGGTCCACCATCTTGACTCCCCACAAAACAGTTTAAACCCTTTAAGGAGCCTTTGCTCAGAGTTTATCCAGCTCCAGTCTCCAAACCACAGATCAAAAATCGATCTAAAAATGTCCTCCAAGTGCCGTCTGATAGATTAATAAGACAATTACACTAGAGGGGTAGCAGTAGTAATTCAAAACTAGAGCCTCTATAAAGTAGTCATGTTCCTATTATTTAATGGCTTCCATTAAAATATCAAATTAAGCATGATGGGATCTGATTTACATAACTAGGGTAATAAAGAGTTTACACTTGTTAAAAATCAACACTTTCAGTTGAGCTGAAACAAGGATGCATATTTTCTAACGCAAGATAGAAAGCTATCAAACTAGGTTCTGATTCTTTACCACCTGTGTGACTACTGGCAAGTCATTTAACCTTTCTGACCTTTATATGCTTTATTTATGACAGTGTCTGCTCTCGTAATTCTAAATAGTGTGATTTAAGAACCTCCGTGAATCAATATTTACCCAAAGGCTCAAGGAAGTACACTATCATCTAGTGGTTCTTAAGGAATGGTCCCTGACCAGCAGCATCAGCATCACCTGGGAACTTGTTGGGAACTTGTTAGAAACACAAACCGGTGGGCCTCACCCCCAGTGCACTGAATTGGAAACTCAGGGGGTGGAGTCCAGAAACCGAGTTTTCTTAAGCCCCGTAAGTGCTTGTGATACACTAAGAATGCCACGATACAGGAGACAGAGTGCTGGAAGTAGAAAATATGGGTTCTGGTCTGGCTTTGCCACTATCCCCTGTGACCGTATCAAGTCTTAGTCCCTGTGTTGATAAATTTGGGTGTTGGGTTTATTAATTTTATGGGCCCTTCTGACTCATAAGTTTTATATGATTCTATGATTTTACACAGAATCATGGTAGCAAGGCTTTACTAGTCTAAAAGTGAAGTCTTTCTGCCTCATACCAAAATCTGAAACAACTGAGTGGAAGAATGAGAGACTGTATAATTAACTAATGCTGGGGTGCTGAGGTCATCAACTTTGGGACTGAAAATTTTCCTCCCTGGTGAATGTCATTATTACAAAAGAATGAAAGGCTAATCAAGATGAGATTTTTTTCAATGACAAGGTTCATTAGGTATTTTAAAGTTGAACCTTCCCCTCTAAAACACTTTACAGTATGTTAGGGTTAAAGGAGATAGAACTCTTGAAGACGAATGCCTCATTCTCTATGAAGAATTCCAATAGCATCTGCCAGGATAGAAAGGAAATGCTAAAATATTCAACAACTATGGAATGCATTTTACAGGTCTAGGACTGATTACGGGAGAGTAGACCACAAAGAATAAATAGACAAAAAAAAAATCACCTAAACTGGTATTAACCCTCTAGGACAGAGTAGAATTGCCCCATAGGGATTCCAAGAAGCTGCTAGTGGTCTCAAACTGGAACTTTTGCTTTGTAGTCACAGAGCAGTCAAACTCTTAACCACAGGACAGCAGACAGTCTCATATTTAAGTGACAAAGAAAGATGGCAATAGCCTAGTATGTAACTAGGATTATCCCATATATCCATTTTCTTATGTTTTCACTAATGTTGCTCTGATTGGGTAATCCTGTTACTCCTTCAGGGACGAAGGAACCTCTAGAGTCTTCCCTATTAATTCCGTGTCCATTTTGAAATGATCCATAAACTGGAAAAAGCCAAGTTCTTTTTAGCAACAGGAGGCCCTATCTAAAAATACTTTTAAAAATAATTACTGGATTAATTTCAGATATGTTTTATGGAATAGCATTTGGTCATCTAAAAGGAGAAGATAATATAATTGCATCAAAACACCATAAGAAGTTAATACATGGTAAGCCATTTGTCTTTACATTTCAAAAACACTTAGCATATATGAAACTGGAAGAAATCCCTTGGAAGTTATAAAATATAGCCACTTAGTTCATGAGATTATTTTATAGATTAAGGAAGCTTGGTCCCAGAAAAGAGAACAGTTTTTTCTCTAAAGAATGATGACAGGGAAGAAGATTTGAAACCTGTGTTTTTTACGTTACACCAAGCTTCCATGTTATACAAGCTTGATCAAAGATAACTAAGCAAAAAACACACAAACCAAAAAAAGTGGCTCCAAGTGTCAGCCAGATTTTAATTAAACTTTAGTAGGGGGTCACACTAACCATGTCTTGTTTTCATTATGAAACATTTCAAATATACAGAGAAGTAGAGGGTACATTTCCCACATAATATATAAACTTTAAAAAGCTTGATTACCAGTGTGTTTGTCAGTGGTTAGATTTCCTCTACTTGTAGGTGAAGTAAAGCTACATGAGAACTCATCCTTGGATGCCTGGAAGACAGTGTGATGTCTGTGTCATTTAAACAAATTTGGGTGTTGGAACAAGAAATCTCAGCTAACAGAGGGAGGTGCTACCCTGATTTTAAACAAAGTTCACTGCTAGAGTTAGTAGTTCCACTGGGCAGGCTATTTATAAAGTATACAATTCCAAGCACATTTCAACTGGAGTGTGTCCAGATAAGGGTCTCCAGAAAAGGATTTGGAGTGACAGATGATCAAGTGGAGACATTTGGCCTGGAGGAAAACTAGACAGCACATGGTTAAGGGATATCCTGTGGTGGTGAAAAGAGATGTGTTCTATGCAGATATCTCCAGAGGTCAAAACTAGGACCAGGGGATAGAAATCACTGACCTTTTAGGTCTCATGTGAGAAGCAACAAGTTTTTTAATTATTATGATTGGAAAATGGTTGCTTTGTCAAATTGACTAACTCCAAAATTTCCTCTGTGTCTATGATTCAAAGGTGAGAAAAAGGGTACAGAACCAACTGTGATGAGCTAAAACAGATTCATCTGTGAGCACCACAAGGAGGCTGTAAGGGGAGGGCAAAAATAAAGGAATACAGTGTAGTTTCTGGTACCTAATGTGAAAGTTAAGAAATTCTTGTTTGGTTTTCAGGTTAGATAAGTATATGAAGGCATATAACAAAAGCAAATCTTAACAAAGCATTGGGTACAACAGATTCTTGATCTTCTCTATAGGACCACGCTACTTAAAGTGTGGTCCTGGGACCAGAAGCAACCAAAAGCTTGTTAGAAACCAGACTATTAAGCCCTGTCCCCCCTGCCCCAGCCAAACCAAACCCATTGCTGTCAAGTCCACTCCAACTCCTAGCAACCCTGCAGGACACAGTAGAACTGCTCCAGAGAGTTTCCAAGGAGCATCTGAAGGATTTACCTGCTAACTGCTTGGTTAGCAGACATAGCCAAGTGCCATAGGCAGCACTTAACCACTACACCACCAGGGTTTTCAGCTTTACCCCAGACCTACTCTGAATTAGAATCTGCACTTAAACAAATTCTTTAGGTGGTTTCTATGCACATTAAAGTTTCATTAGCACTGCTCTAGGGAAAACAGTGCAAATGTGAAAATGGAGTAGAGCAGTGAACTGTTTGAGGTTGAGATCATAGAGCCTACAACTCCAATTTCAAAGACATTCAGTGAAACAGGATACACTAGCAAGATTCCAACAGAGACACTTCACCACTCACAGAAGTAGGCATGGCTGCACAAGAATATAATGTATCTCCACCTGCTCCAAAGGCGTTCTGACAAATGGGAAGTATAATTGTGCTATTTTAGCTTGTTGGTTCTGAAAAATAGTTATCAAATTTATAAAGGGTCGCCATGAGTCAGATCCGACTCGATGGCACTTGACTTGGCAATAGGTGTATGATTTCTATGTCACAATAAAGAGTTGGCTCCACATACCAGTTTAAAGACTAAAAAGCTGGATAATATCCACAGTAAATTAGTGAAACTTGTATTTACGCTTATAGCCTCAAAACTAATTAACACAGAAGTTTCTTAAATTTGGATTTATGTAAGAGACAGAACTGAATGACATTCCTCAGATATAACTACATAAACAGAACTTTTTAACATAAAAATTGACCTGTAAGGTGGATACTATTAGTCCTGTTCTTTAATTTTTGTGAGGATTAAGCTTCATGAGAGCCGGGAATGTATCTGTCTTGTTCACAGCTACATGGTCAGTGCCTTGCACACAGCAGATGGCCATTACTCATATTCATTCAAGAAAACATTTTTTTTTTCTTTGATTAAAGCTGCAGTTGAAATAATGTGATCTTGGCACCCTATAAGTCTTGGGAGACTGATATGTTTGTAACTGGGTAGCTGAAAGTGGCCCCTGGTGGTCTTAACATGATACCTCTTATACAAATTTATTTGTTGCTTTCCTAGCTATGAGGCCCTGGTAGTGCAGTGGTTAAGGGATCGGCTGCTAAGGAAAAGGTTGGCAGTTCAAATCCGCTAGCTAGTCCCTGGAACGCTACAGGGCAGTCTATTCTGTCCTATAAGGTTGCTATGCGTGGGAATCAACTAAACAGCAATTGCTTTGGGTTTTGCGTTTCTCAGCTTATAGACATGGCTCTCCAATACATACATACACTCAAATCAGAGAGAACAGTGCTTATGATGGCACAAGAGTTGCCCTCTATATTTTAAGACTTTAGGAAGTTTATCTGGAGTATTAGAGAAGGCCTCTAAGGCACAACCATCAGTCTATAGACTATAGAAAATTAATAACATCTCCCTGTTGTTTTCATTTCCATTTATTCTGAGGTTGAACAATTCTCATGTGCTATTTGGCCATTTGTATTTCTTCTTTTGTGAATTTCAGGAACCTTTAACAGCCTTAATTCTAAATGTAACCCCGTCAACAACAGTCGTTGACACCGGTCATTTCTGATTCAATAGGTCTAGGCTGTTGCTGGACAGATGCTTTTGGAAAAATCCCTATACTCCTTTTATTTCTGTCTGAAGATTTTGAATTCAGGGGGAAGGGCTTTAGAAGTCACTGAAGGTTAATAAATCTTGGCATTTCAGTCTTTCCCATAGTCTAAAATGTTAAACATGCTCTCAGAACTTAAAAAGTAAGTAACATCCAAATCTGTTATATAAACTGTTTAAAATTCCACCTTTGGGTATGACATTGGTAAAAATCTGATATTTTTTCTTCACTTTCCCCTTAAGGGGAAAAAGTTTAAAAAAATATATCTTGCTGCTTTGCAGAGGGAAAGTTCATTTTGTCCTTTTCCTGTGAATTCTTTGAAATAATAGCTAAACACATTTTCATCCACACTGCATAAAACCCTCTCTCCCTACTGCAAGGCACACACACACACACACACAAAAACCCAAAAACACCAGAACGCATTGCCACTGAATCCATTATAACTTTATAGCAACCCTACAGGACAGAATAGAACTGCCCCATAGAGTTTCTACAGAACATCTGGTGGATTCCAACTGTTAACCTTTTGATTGGAAGCTGTAGCCCTTAACCACTACACACCAGGGTTTCTGTTAGGCATAAAGCACCCAGCAGTAATTGGCTTTTTTTTTTTTTTTTATTTAACATGACTGAGTGAAAATGTACATTCCCGTATAAATTCACATACCCACCTATATGCAGCTTCCACTGCTCTCCTGTCCGGTGACAGCACGCTATTCCTCTCTGCTCCATACATGTCTCATCCTCCCAACAGACTCCTTTCCCCTGCTCTCCACCCACTCTCCTTCCTCCAGCCAGAGGTCAGCAGGATGATATCCTATAGATGTATAGAACCATAAAGTGCATCTAGTATATGGTCACTCTGCGTTGCCAAGTCCAATTCATTCCTGTCCAAAAAGTGGACCTTCGTTATAATCTATGGGTAAGGGCAGCATCAGGGCTGGGGGCCATGCTCTCAGGGGAACCCCGAAACCGCTGGACCGTCAATTGAGGTCTTTTAGTGGAGATGTCAGGATGCACCACTTTTTATTCTTGTGTTGCCAGTGAGACTCCTCTCTGTGAGCTCCATCGTGGCTATCACTGGTGGTGGCTGGGCACCATCCTGTTCTTCCGGTCCCAAGTCGATGTAGGCACCCACTCTTGTGGGTCTGTCTGTCTTCTAGGTTGTCTTTACCGCATGTCATTTTGGTCCTCGGTGAGCATCTGTTCCTGCTGAGTTGAGACCATTTGTTGTGTCCTCAGATGGCAGCTTGGCAGCTTTTAAGACCCCAGACGCCACTCACCAATGTGGGGTGCAGAGAGCTCTCTTAGCAAAACGCTAGTTGTGTCAATTGGCCTCGATTTCGCCTAAGAGCTACTCTATCCTTGCCCTCCACCTGAACTACTCTATCATTGCAATATTGGGTTAAGATGGAAGGAGTACTCAAGTTAAGCTGAAGTCCACTTAATGTTGTTCTTGTTCCTAATGTGTGCTATCACTGCTTTCTCCCAAACAGATTTCTAGCAACTATCTGAACTAAACTCTCCCCCCTCCCCCTTCCTCCCTCCCCTCCCTTGCAGCTGTCAAAGAGTCTTCTATACACAAGTCTGTTTTTGAGATCTTATCATAGAGGTCTCATACAGTATTTGTCCCTTTGTCGCTGACAACTTTCACTCAACATAATGTCTTCCAGTTGAAACCAGGTTAGGAGATGTTTCCTGGAACCATCGTTACTCTTTATCATTGCGTAGTGCCCCACTGAGTATATGTACCATAGTTTACCTATCTATTCTTCTGTTGTTGGGCATCTGGGTTGATTCAATCTTTTTGCTATCGTGGACTGTGCTGCGGTAAACATTCTGGTGCATGTGTCCGTTGGTGTGAAAGGCCTTGACTCTGTAGGATATATTCCAAGTAGTGGAATTACTGGGTCAAATGGTATATCGATATCCATTTTTTTAAGGAAGTGACAGATTGCTTTCCAAAGAGGCTGGACCATTTTGCAACCCCACCAACAGTGTAGGAGGGTTCCACAGCCTCTCCAGCATTTGTTGTTTTGTGTTTTCTGGATCATGGCCAATCTTGTTGGGGTGAGATAGTATCTCATTGTTGTCTTGATTTGAATTTCTGTAATAACTAAAGGTCATGAACATGTCCACATGTGTTTTTTGGCTGCCTGAATCTCCTCTTTAGTGAAATTTCTGTCCATCTCCTTTGCCCATTGCTTAATTGGTTGGTTTATCTTCTTCTTATTGATATTTTGTAGTATCTTATAGATTATGGAGATCAGGCGTCGGTCTGACATAGAGTTGCCAAATATTTTTTCCCATTCTGTGGGTGTTCTTTTAATTCTATTAATAGAGTCTTTGGATGAGCAAAAGTATTTAATTCTTAATAGTTCCCATTTATCTGTTTTCTCTTCTGTTGATTGTGGTTTCTTTCACAGATTTTGGAGTCTGTCCTCAGTGTGTTTTGAAACTTCCGTTGCTGTTCGTACCTTTTCTTGGATGAGTTTTATCGTTTTAGGTTTGATATTTAGGTCTTTTATCCAGTTGGAGTTGGTTTTTGTATAAGGTGTAAGTTGTGGATCTTGATTCAGTTTATTGCAGATGGATAACCAATTTTGCCAGCACCATTTGTTGAAGATATTGTTTTTACCCCAGTTTAATGTCTTAGGGCCTTTGTCGAATATCACCTGTTCATAGGCAGATGGTGTCATCTCTGGGGTCTCAATTCTGTTCCATTGATCCATCTGTCTGTTCTTGTACCAGTACCAGGCTGTTTTGACTATTGTGGCAGTGTAGTATGTTCTAAGGTCGGGTAATGAGAGCCCTCCCAGTGTGTTCTTCTTCTTTAGTACGACCTTACTTATCTGGGGCTTCTTCCCTTTCCAAACAAAATTGGTGATTTGTTTCTCCATCTCATTAAAAAAATGACTCTGGAACTTGTATTGGGATTGCATTATATAAATAAATTGCTTTGGGTAAAATAGACATTTTCACAATGTTAAGTCTTCCTATCCATGAGCAGGGTAGGTTTCTCCATTTATGTAAGTCTCTCTTAGTTTCTTGTAGTAAGGTCTGTTATTTCTCTGGTTAGATTAATTCCTAGGTACTTTGTCTCCTTAGGAGCTATAGTAAATGGTATTGATTTGGTGATTTCTTCCTTAATAATCTTGTTGGTATAAAGGAATCCTACTGATTTACTTATGTTTATCTTGTATCCTGAGACTTTGCTGAACTCTTCTATCAGTTTGAGTAGTTTACTTATAGATTCTTTGGGACTCTCTGCATATACAATCATATCATCAGCAAACAGGGAGATTTTGACTTCTTTTTTGCCAAAGCAGATGCCCTTAATTTCTTGGTCTTGTCCCACTGCTTTAGCTAGAACTTCTAGTACAATGTTGAATTGGAGAGGTGAGAGTGGGCATCCTTCTCTAATTCCTGTTCTCAAGGGAAAGTCCTTCTGTCTCTCTCCATTGAGGATCACATAGGCAGTTGGCTTGGTATAAATGCCCTTACTGCGTTCAGGAATTTTCCGTCTATTCCTATTTGCTGAGAGTTTAACATGAATGGGTATTGGATTTTATCAAATGTCTTTTCTGTGTCAATGGACAAAATCAGGTGATTCTTGTCTTTTGTGATATTTTTGTAGTTAATCACATTAATTGCTTTTCTGTTGTTGAACCAGCCTTGCATCCCTGGTATGAATCCAACTTGGTCATGATGGATTATTTTTTTAATATGTTGTTTTATTCTGTTGGCAAGAATTTTGTTGAAGATTTTTGCATCTAGATTCATGAGTGATATCAGTCTGTAGTAATCTTTTTGTTGGGTCTTTCCCTGGCTTTGGTATCAGGATTATGCTGGCTTCATGTAATGAGTTTGGCAGTACTACATCACTTTCTATACTGTGAAATAGTCACAGCAGCATTGGAGATAACTCTTCTCTAAAGCTTGGTAAAATTCTGCAGTGAAGCCACCTGGGCCCAGGCTTTTCTTGGTTGGCAGTTTTTGGATGACTTTTTCAATCTCTTCCTTTGTGACGGGTTTATTAAGTTGTTCTGCTTCACATTGTGATAATTTGGGTAGGTGATACGAATCAAGGAATTTGTCCATTTCCTCTAGGTTTTCAAATTTGTTAGAGTATAATCTTTCATAGTATGCTGTTATGATATTTTTGATTTCTGTTGGATCTGTGGTGACAACTCCCCTATCATTTCTAATTTGGGTTATTTGTTTCCTTTCCTGCTTTTCTTTATTACGTTTAGCTAGTGGTTTGTCAATTTTGTTAATCTTTTCAAAAAACCAGCTTTTGGTCTTTTCAATTTTTTCAGTTGTTTTTCTATTCTCTAATTCATTTAGTTCTGCTCTGACCTTTATGATCTGTTTTCTTCTGTTTCCTTTGTTGTTCTCTCTGTACTTGTTCAAGCTGTAGGGTTAGTTCCTTGACTTGGTTTCTTTCTTCCTTCCAGATATGTGTATTCATAGAGATAAACAGACCTCTGAGCACTGCTTTAGCTGTATCCCATAGGTTCTGGTAGGAAGTGTTTTCATACTCATTGGAATCCATGAATTTCTCTATTTCGTCCTTGATTTTTTTCTATAACCCATGGTTTTTTGAGCAAGATGTTGTTCAGTTTCCAAGAGTTCCGCTTTCTATGTTTTTTTCTGCTATTGATTTTGACTTTTATGGCTTTATGATATGAGAAGATGCATTGCAGTAATTCAATGGTATGGATTTTGTTGAGAATTACTTTATGGCCTATCACATGGTCGATTGTGGACAATGTTCCATGTGCACTGGAGAAGAAGATGTAGTTGTCTGCTGATGGGTAGAAAGTTCTGTATATATTGATGAGATTTCAGTGGTTAATTGTTGCAGTGAGGTCTTCTGTATCTTTACAGAGCTTTTTTCTAGATGATCTGTCCAGTATTGACAGTGGAGTGTTGAAGCCTACCACTATTATTGTGGAGTTATCTAACTCTTTTTTGAGTGTAGTCAGTGTCTCTTTGACGTATTTAGGTACTCTGATATTGCCAAGCCAAGTGCATAAATATTTAATATAGTTAAATCTTCCTTGTGGACTGAACCTTTCAGGAATAAATAGTGTCCATCTTTGTCCACGATAGTGGATTTGACATTAAAATCGATTTTATCTGAGATTAGAATTGCCACACCTGCTCTTCTTTGTTCATTGTTAGCTTGATATACATTCTTCCATCCTTGAATTTTCAGTTTGTTCCTATTTTTAGGTCTCAAGTGAGTTTCTTGTAGACAACATATGGATGGGTCATGTCTTTTGATCCAAGACATCACTCGATGTCTCTTTCCTGGAGCATTCAGTCCATTCACATTGAATATAATTGTTGGTAAGTATGTGTTCCCAGCTGCCATTGTGATATGTTTATTTTTTGTGTTGATGTTTTCTCTGTTGTTCTTATTAGTCTGTTCTGGCACATTCTTTTTTGTGATTTGATTTTTCACCTTTTTCAGAGCTGGTTTCGTAGTTGTTGAGACTCTTGTGTTGCATTTCTTGATGTGGTATGTTGCATCTTTGTTGTGCTTTACAACTGCCCCTATGATTCCTCTTAATAAACTGTATATAAATCCAATTTTAATTACTACCAGTCTTGTTAACTTCCTCTCCATCTGCAAGGACTATAACGACTGTAGTAAATCCCTCTTTTTAATTTTATGGCACCATAGTTTTCATGATAATCACTAGATAGTTTCAGTATTACAGCTGTGATTGAGTTTGGAGCCTTCCCTAACTGAGGAGAATTCTGGATGTTGTGTCATTCTAAGATATAAAGTTATTGTTTTTTTTTCTTCTAAGCCAAAGCCTAGAGCTTCTTTCAGTATTTCTTATAATTTTGGTTTGGTTTTTACAGAGTCTCTGAGCTTCTGTTTATCTCGGAATGCCTTAATTTCATTTTTGTATCCGACTCGACGGCACTTGGCTTGGCATTTGAAAGATAGTTTTGCAGGATATGTAATTCTTGGTTGGAAGTTCTTCTCCTTCAAGGCTTTGAATGGGTCATGCCACTGTCTCCATGCCAGCATGGTTTCTGCTGAGAAATCTGACGAGAGCCTACAGGGTTTCCCTCTGAATGTTAGCTTTGCTTTGAGTCTTGCTGCCTTTAAGTGTTGCTGGTTATGTTTCATTTTGTTGAGCTTGATTATAGTATGTCTTGGAGTCTTTCTTTTGAGTTCCATATTGGGTTGCGTATGATATGCATCTGAGATGTCTATATTCTCTTCCTTCATGATTTCTGGGAAGTTTTCTGTCAGCAGCTCAGCAGTGATACTCTCTGAGTTCTCAGGTGTTTCATCCTGTTCAGGGACTCCAATTAATCGAAGGTTGTTCCTCTTAATAGAGTCCCACATGCTTCTTAATGCTTCTTCATTTTTATTGTTTCTTTTTTCTGATTTCTCCTCATAGACGCTAGCATCAGTAGCTCCATCTTCCAAGTCAGAAATTCTTTTTTCCATTTGTTTGATTCTATTTTCTTGGCTTTTAATGGAAGTTTCTATATCTTTGATTTTGTTCTTGATCTGTTGGTTTTCAGAGTACTGGTGTTCCATCAGATTGAACAGCTTGCTTAATTTTTCATTTTGTTCTGCTGCATTTTGTATAAGGTCTAGAAGGGCTGTCTATATAATACTTTTGTATTCACCTTCTGATGGTTTCAGAAAAGTTTTTTCATCCAGCAAACTTCTTGGTTGTTTTGTTTGGGAGCCTTCTGAAAACATGGGTGATTTCTTGTTTTCCACAAGTGTCTGTTGCATTTTGGGTTTCATGTAAGTAAGTAGTGGCTGGGAGAGATATTGTGAGGATGGACTGCAGATGTTTCTCTAAGCTGTCTTAAAATGTAAAACAAAATGTATCTGACCACTTCCCAAGTCCGTCAGGTTTTCAGATGTAGAAGTCCCTCTTCCAAACAGGCAAAGTAAGCAGCTCTATATTCAACCCCAGATGATACAAACTAGTTTAAAATAGAGCAGTGCTACTGCCCTGTTGGCCTTTGCTGACAAGGTCAAGCCTTTGGTGACACTGTAAACTACTGCTTTTCTGGTAGAAAAAGGCTCTCCTGTGGGCAGGCTCCAGCTCCCAAGGTAAGAATTAGGTCCAGCTGCAGCCACTGTATCCAAGATGGCACCCTCAACATGGTCGGTAGATCAGGGGGCTAAAGGTGCCAAGACGTAGTGAGTCCTCAGCCTCTGTTACCTGGCCCCCACTGTAGGTGACACTGTGTAAACCACTGCTTTTCTGTTGGAGAAGCGCTGTCCTGTTTGCAGGTTCCGGCTTCCATGCTAAGAATTAGGTTCTGCAAAAATCTCCGAATCCAACATGGCGTCCCACCCATAGGTGCTGTGGTTACATACAAGCCACGCTGTGGCAGAGATAAAAAGACAGGCTCAAATTGGCTAGGTTTACAGAGTCCTGAGCCTGGCTCTCAAAATATGGCAATTTCACCTGCCTATCCTACCAGCTGTGCATCTGAGACTAGCCACTAGGGAAGACCCAGCTCTGCCCACCAGCCAAGACAGAGACAAAAAAAGTCATGAGAGCCAGGGCTAACCAGGAATGGAAGTCAGTAAAACAGAGGAGGTTTTTTGTTCAGTGGTATGAAGTACAAATTAACAGCCCTGTGCCGTGTCCTGGGGCTCACTAGGTGATCAGAAGGCTCCACTTGGTTATCAATTCAGGTCTTGGTTTCCAGAGGGATATAAGGAGACGTGTGCTTAGTCCTCCATCTTGACTCCACCCCTTCTACTTCTGACAAAATCATTCACTGACAACCCAGTTAGGCACAGTTCTATTGTGACACACATGGAGTCACTGACATTTTGGTTAGAAGCCAATTTCTTAACCACTGCACCATGAGGCTCCTTTTCATTACTAAAATTTTATAAGAAATTTTGATATTTGGTAAGGCTGATCACTTCTGGTGGTTCAGTGGTAGAATTCTTGCTTTCTTTGTTGGAGACAAGGAGGCCTTGTGGTTCAACACTTAAGTACTCAGCTGCTAAAAGAATGGTCAGTGGTTTGAACCTGCACAGCAGCTGTGTGGGAGAAAGACCTGGCAATCAGTTACCGTAAAAATCACAACATGGAAAACACCATTGGGATGTTCTACACTGTCACATGGATTGCTATGAATCTGAATCGACTAGATGGCCTCCAACAACAACAACATCAAGTTGGAGACACGGGTTCCATTCCAGGCCTTTGTACCTCAAGCTCAGCCACCACTCATCAGTCAGTGGAGGCTGGGATGTTGCTATGATGCTGAACAGTTATCAGTGGGATCTCTAGGCAAAGATAATCAAGGAAGAAAAGTCTAGTGATGCAGTTTAGAAAAATCAGCCAGTAAAAACACTATGGTGCACAATGGTCCAATTTCATTGAGTGTTGGGTTTCCATCAGCAGGGGACCCACTTGGTGGCAGCCAGCAATAGCAGCAATTTCCTGCATTTTTTCCCCTAAAATCCTGTTAGATATATTTTAGTCCTTACTTTTCTCAGAGAATTATACGATCAGCTTATCAATTTAAAAAATGTTCCTTACAAGAAGCACAGCAACATCTTCCCAATTATTGTCATAATCACCTTAAGTTGCTAGCTTTTTTGAGATGAACTGACATTTTTTATCTTAAAGAGTTATGCTTTTTAAGGAATTTATAGCTGTCCACTTTTTAGATTTTTTTTAAATTTTATTTCATGTTTGAGTGTTGTGGGTACAATGGTTAAGCCTTCAGCTGCTAACCAAAAGGTTGACGGTGCAGAACCATGCAGTGGCTTTGAGGGTGAAAACCTAGTGATCTGCTCCTGTAAAAGTCATAGCTGAGAAAACTCTGTGGGTAGCAGTTTTACTCTGTCACATGGGGTCGCTATGAGTTCGAACCAACTCCACAGCACCAAACAACAGAGCCAAAGTAGAGTCCCTGAGTGGTGCAAAGGGTTAAGCACTCAGATACTAATCTAAAAGTTGGAGGTTTGAGTACACCTAGAAGTGTCTCAGAAGAAAGGCTTGATGATCTAATTCCAAAAAAATCAGCCATTGAAAGTCCTGTGGAGCACAGTTCTAATCTGACACACCTAGGATCGCCATAAATCAGAGTCAACTTGATGGCAACTGGTTAACTGGTGGGACTACACCATGTGGTCATGAGTCTTTGTGGTCTGGGAGCTGACTCAGTGGCAGCTAACAGCAACAACAATGGCACTCAAAGCCCACCCCTTGTCTTGATCCTCCCACATCTCATATCCAGCACCAGTCATTTCCATTTTTATTTTTTATCTTCAGATTTCCCCCCACTCATCCACCAGTTTGTTGTACTGTGGGGATTTGTGGGTTGCTGTGATGCTGGAAGCTATGCCACTGATATTTAGACTCCAGAAGGATCACCTGTGGTGGACAGGTTGAGCTTCCAGACTAAGGCAGATGAGCTTCCAGACTAAGGCAGACTCGGAAGAAGGACATGGCAATATATTTCTGAAAAGAATTAGTCAGTGAAAACCTTATGAATAGCAGAAGAACTTTGTCAGATATAGTGCTGGAAAATGAGCCCCCCAGGGTTGGAAGGCACTCAGAAGACAACTGGGAAAGCACTACCTCCTCAAAGTGGAGTGATTAACAACCTGCCTTATGCAGACGACAACACCTTAAATGCTGGAAGTGAAGAGGATTTGAAACACTTACTGATGAAGATCAAAGACCACAGCCTTCAGTATGGATTGCACCCCAACATGAAGGAAACAAAAATCCTCGCAACTGGATGAATAAGCAACACTGTGATAAATGGAGAAAAGATTGAGGTTGTCAAGGATTTCAAGGACCTCTGTAATATTGAAAAGTAAAGATGTCACCTTGAAGAATAAGGTGCACCTGACCCAAGCCATGGTATTTTCAACCACATCATATGCATGCAAAAGCTGGCCAATGAGTAAGGAAGACAAGAATTGACACCTTTGAATCATGGAGCTGGAGAAGAATATTGAATGTACCATGGGCTACGAAAAGAACAAACAGGTCCATTTTGGAAAAAGTAAAACTAGAGTGCTCCTTGGAAGCAAAGATGGCATGACTACATCGTACATACTTTGGACATGTTGTCATGAAGGATCAGTTCCTGGAGGACACCATGCTTGGTAGAGTGGAGGGTCAGTGAAAAAGACGAAGACCCTCGACGAGATAGATTGACACAGTGGCCATGACATGGGCTTAAGCATGAAAACAATTGTGGCCAAGGTGCAAAACTGGGCTGTGTTTTGTTCTGCTGTGCATAGGGTCACTATGAGTCAGAACCAACTCGGAGCACCTAGCAACAACTTCGACTTTCAGATGGCTATTGGAGAGGTGTAGGATGCAAAGTTTCTGTGACTCAAATTCCTCCTATTGTTACCAAAGGTGGATTCTTGTCCTGCCTTATTAGCCACTGCTGTGGAGTTGATTTCAACTCTTACTGACCCTAGAGGTCAGAGTAGAACTTCTCCGCGGTCTTCAAAGAGTGCTTGGTGGTTTTGAACTGCCAACCCTTTTGGTTAACTGATGTAGCACTTAACCACTACAGCACCAGAACACCAAACCCCAAACCAAACCCAATGCCGTCGAGTTGATTCAGACTCCTAGTGACCTTATAAGTCAGAGTAGAACTACCCCATAGAGTTTCCAAGGAGCACCTGACAGACTTAGACTCGCAACCTTTTGGTTAACAGAGGTAGTTACTGACTACTATGCTGCCAGGATTTCCCCTTATTAGCCCGTCAAAACACGGCAGATGCCACACCACCAGTTGCAAGGGAAAACAAATGTATTGTTTGCACAGACAAGCAGCAAGGTGGTTCCTAGTAGTCAAAAAGACAGCAACTTTTATGTCCTCCAGCCCTCAGGGGGTAGGAATTGTCCCCAAATCTGAAACTCTGAACCCCCCCTTGCTCCTATTTGGAGAGCCAGGTTCTGTGTCACTCTGGAAAGGAAAGGACTTCTCACTCTTTAAATGGGTCCATGTGTCTCTGTGTGTCTGAGAACACTTCCGCTCCTGTGAGGTGTAGGTCTGGGGTCAGATCAGGACACAGGTCTTTGGATTGTGCATAGCCTCCAAGACCCCGGTTTACGCATGAGCCAGATTTTGGGCGCCAAATTCAAATCGCTCAAACCTCTTGGTAGTAATATCGTGGTGGGGCAAAGCAGCAGACACAGAACCTTTCACTGGGGGTAGGGGGGAAGCTGCCAACAGGAGAGGCAACATCATGGTGGGATTCTGAGTGAGGTGAGGTGAGGAGCTTTGGCTGTGGTTTCACTGTGTCAACACAAGCAGAACAGTACTGTGTCCGCTTTTGTGTCTGGTTTGCTCCAGAAAAGTCTCTTAAACGCTTTCTCATCAGTCTTTCTTTGGTAGGATCCATCCACTTTTCCGGTGTCACAGATGAAGATGACACCTTGTTCTTCCTCATGATCTCCAAAAGAACTGTTCTTAAGGACTGTGTCAAGTTCTTGAGACTCCTGCTCCTTTCCCAGGAATTTGAAGATCTTTTGTGCACTGCCCAGCAGGTTCTGAGACATGAAAATAGGACACAACAAAGCAAAAAATAAAAATGAAAAAATAAAAAATGAAACAAAATCAGGAAACAAAAATGTGCCTGAAAGACCCTGAGATAATTTTTAAACTTTAAACATTAAACCGAAATCATCCCCTGAAGTCTTCTTTGAACAAAGACCAAGCTTATTTTAATTAAAAAGTACATCTACTTTGAGCATTAGGCTCTTTTAAAGAACTGTCAAACAGCAGCTTGACCAATCAATCACAAGAGGATAAATACTATATGAGACCACTGTTAAACAAAGGGAAACTGTGATGGTGTAGTGGTTAAATGCTACAGCTGCTAACCAAAAGATGGGCATTTCGAATCCACCAGGAACTACTTGGAAACTCTATGGGGCAGTTCTACTCTGTTCATAGGGTCACTAAGAGTTGAAATGGAATGGATGGCAGTGGGTTTGGTTTTTATTATGCAAACATATGAAAATGTTTCCATACAAAAAGAAACAACCCTTGAGTCATATGAAGGAAGGGAGGGATGGAGAGGGGTAACGCCAATAGGCAATAAACTCCCCCCAAAAACCAATGCGATCCAGTCAATTTCGACCCATAGTGACCCTAGAGGACAAAGTAGATCTGTCCCATAGAGTATCCAAGTAGTGTCTAGAAGACTGAAACTGCTAACCTTTTGGCTAGTAGACATAGGACTTAACCACTATACCACCAGGTTTCCAATAGGTACGTGGTAACTCAGGTGAGGCATAAGACTCTACACAGTACCGGGGAAGTCGGCACAACTTGACCAAGATAAGATCAGAGAAGCTCCAAAAACCCATCTGAACTCCATGGGTGGCTGAGTTATTGGGCTGAGGGCTGAAAATCATGGTCTCAGATGACATCTAGCTCAAGTGGGAGAACATCATCTGTAAAGAAAATGTTCTGCTGTGGTGAGTAGTGACTGGGGTCTTAAAAATCTGTCAGCAACCACCTGAAATACATTTACTGGTCCTATCCCAGCTGGAGCAAAACCAAAGACGCAAGGACTAATGGTCCACGGCTACCAAAACCTCCACCAGATTGAGCCCAGAACAACTAGTGCAGTTAGAGCATTGACTATCCTGGCAGGGATCACTACATGGGGCTGTAGACAGAGCAAGAAAAAAATATAGGAGAAAATTCCAATTCACCCCTCCCCACTCCCCCACCTCTATGACCAGGCATGCTGGTCTGATACAGAGTGGAGAAATTCCAGGAGTATGGCTCTTGGATACGCTTTTAACTCAGTGTTTACATCACTCTTGAGGTTGACACTTCCACCAAAGAGCAGGTAGGGCTATAGGACCAACAATGACACAAATGACACAGTGACAACAAAGGTCCAACAATGACAGGACTATAGGACCAACAGTGACAACAATGACACAATGACAACAAGCCAGCCAAAGACATGCTTTATATGCTTCATAGTTCATTCATGTATATGAGACTAAGGTGCACATCGGCTGAAAAGACAAGAAGGCAGAAAAGAATAGGAAAATAGGATGAATGGAAACAGGGAACCTAGGGTGGAGAAGGGGAGAGTGTTGACACATTGTAGGGTTGGCAACCAACATCACAGAACATTTTGTGTATTAACTCTTCAATGACAAACTACTTTGCTATATAAACATTCACCTAACTCACACTTTTATGAAAAGCTTATATTAATTAGTATTCTCTCACTTTTTTCTATTATGATTGAATGAAAACATACATTCACATATAAGTTTGCATGCTCACCTATATGCAGCTCCCACTGCTCTCCCAGCCTGATAACAGCACACACCTTCTCTCTGCTCCATACATGTCCTATCCTCCCAACAGTCTCCTATCCCCTCCTCCTCTCCACTCACTCCACTTTCTCCAGTAAGAGGTCAGCAGGATGATGTCCTACAGATGCATAGAACCATAAAGTGCCCCCACAATATGGTCACTCTGCGTCACCAAGTCCAATCCACTACTGTCTGAGGACTTGACCTTCGCTATGATTTATGGGCAGGGGTGGCATCAGGGCCAGGGGCCATGCTCCCAGGGAACCCTGAAACCCCTGGACCATGAATTGCAGTCTTTTAGTGGAGATCTCAGGGTGCACCGCTATTTACTCTTGTGTTGCCAGTGAGACTCAATTTTGTGAACTCCATCTCGGCTACCACTCGTGGTGGCTGTGCACCATCTGATTCTTCTGGTCACGAGTCTATGTAGAACCCCACTCACGTGGGTCTCTCTGACTTCTGAGTTCTCTTTTCCCCATGCCATTAAGGACCTCGGTGATCATCCATACCTGCGGAGTTGGGACCATTTGCTGTACCCTCAGATGGCAGCTTGGCAGCTTTTAAGACCCCAGACGCCGCTCACCAATGTGGGGTGCAGAGAGACCTCATTAGCGAAAAGCAAGTTATGCAATTGGCCTCGATTTCGCCTGAGAGCATGGTCCCCGGTCCCTGGCCCCAGCTACTCTGTCCTTCCAATATTGGGTTAAGACAGGAGGAGTACTCAAGTTGTGTTGAAGTCCACTTAATATTGATCTTCTTACTAGTGTGTGCTGTCACTGAATTCATCCAACCAAATTTCTAACATCTAATCTAAACCCTCACCCCCTCACCCTCCCGCCCTCCTCACCCTTGCAGCCCTCAAAGAGTCTTTTCCTCTATGCATGAGTCTGATTTTACATTCTTATCATAGCGGTCTCATACAATTTTTGTCCTTTTGTCACTGACTGCTTTCACTCAACATAATGTCCTCCAGTTGAAACCAGGTTATGTTTCCTGAAATCATTGTTGTTCTTTATTATTGCATAGTGTTCCATTGAGTATATATACCATCATAGTTTACCTATCCATTGTGATGAACACTCCTGTGGATGTATCAGTTGGTGTCAATGACCTTGATTCTGTAGGTTATATTTCAAGCAGTGGAATTACTGGGTCAAATGGTGTATCTAGGTCCAGCTTTCTAAGGAAGTGCCAGATTGCTTTCAAAGAGATTGCAGCATTTTGCAATCCCACCGACAGTGTAGGAGAGTTCCAATCTCCCCACAGCCTCTCTGACACTTGTTGTTTTGCGTTTTTTGGATCATGGCCAGCCTTGTTGGGGTGAGATGGTATCTCCTTGTCGTTTTGATTTGAATTTCTTTAGTAGCTAATGGTCGTGAGCATGTCTGCATGTGTTTTTTGGCTGCCTGAATCTCCTCTTTAGAGAAGTGTCTGTGCATCTTCTTTGCCTGTCACTTAATTGGATGATTTATCTTTATTTTATTGATATTTTGTAGTACCTTATAGATTATGGAGATCAGGCACCAGTCTGACATATAGTTGCCAAATATTTTTTCCCATTCTGTAGGTGGCCTTTTAATTCTATTAATAAAGTCTTTGGATGAGCAAAAGTGTTTGATTCTTAGTAGCTCCCATTTATCTATTTTCTCTTTTGATGATTACGGTTTGTTTGACAGATTTTGAAGTCTGTCTACATTTTGTATTAAACCTTCCACTACTGTTCCTACTTTTTCTTGGATGAACTTTATTGTTTTAGATTTGATATTTATGTCTTTTATCCAGTGTGAGTTGGTTTTTGTATAAGATGTAAGATATGGGTCTTGTTTTCATTTAGTGCAAATGGATATCCTATTTTGCCAGCACCATTTGTTGAAGAGATTGTTTTTACCCCAGTTTAATGTCTTAGTGCCTTTGTCAAATATCAACTGTTCATAGGCAGATGATGTCATCTCTAGGGTCTCGATTCTGTTCCATTGCTACATCTGTCTGTTTTTGTACCAGTGCCAGGCTGCTCTGACTACTGTAGCAGTATAATAGGTTCTAAGGTCTGGTAATGAGAGGTCTCCCAATGTGCTCTTCTTCTGTAGTAATGCTTTACTTATCCATGGCTTCTTCCCTTTCCAAAGTTGGGAATTTGTTCCTACATCTCATTAAAAAATGTCACTGGAACTTGTATCGGGATTGCATTGTATAAGCAGATTGCTTTGGATAAAATAGACATTTTCACAATCTAAAGTCTTCCTATCCAGGAGCAGGATAGGTTTCTCCATTTATGTAAGTCTCTCTTAGTTTCTTGTAGTAAGGGTTTGTAGTTCTCTTTGTAAAGGTCTGTGGTTTATCTGGTTAAATTTATTCCTAGGTACTTTATCTTCTTTGGCTATGTTAAATGGTATTGGATTGGTGATTTCTTCCTTAATAATCTCGTTGCTGGTATAAAGGAATCCTACTGATTTACTTATGTTTGTCTTGTATCCTGAGACTTTGCTGAACTCTTCTATCAGTTTGAGTAGTTCCCTTATGGATTCTTTGAGATTCTCTGCATATGCAATCATACCATCAGCAAACAGGGAGATTTTGACTTGTACTTTGTCAGTGCAGATGCACTTTATTACTTTGTCTTGTCTAATTGCTCTGGCTAGAACTTCTAGTACAATGTCAAGTAGAAGTGAGAGTAGGCATCCTTGGCTAGTTCCTGTTCTCAGGGAAACTGTTTCAGTCTCTCTTCATTCAGGATGACGGAGGCAGTTCACTTTGTATAAATGGCCCTTATTGCATTGAGGAATTGGTCGTCTATTCCTATTTTGCTGAGAGTTTTTAGCATCAATGGGTATTGGACTTTATCAAATGTGTTTTCTGCATCAATAGGCAAGATCAGGTGATTCTTGTCTTTTGTAGTATTTATGTGGTTGATCACATTAATTGTTTTTCTGATGTTGAGCCAGCTTTGCATTCCTGGTACGAATCCAGCTTGGTCATGATGGATTATTTTTTTGATATGTTGTGTTCTATTGGCAAGAATGTTCATGAACATTTTTGAATCTAGAGTCATGTGTGGCATCAGTCTGTAGTTCTTCTTTTTTGTTGGGTCTTTCCCTCGCTTTTGTTTCGGGGTTATGCTGGCTTCATAGAATGAATTTGGGAGTATTCCATCCCTTTCTATACTGTGAAATAGTCTTAGTAGCATTGGAGATAACTCTTCACTAAAAACTGAGTAGAATTCTGCAGTGAAGCCTTCTGGGCTGGGGTTTTTTTAGTAGGCAGTTTTTTTTTCATGACTTTTTCAATCTCTTCCTTTGTGACAGGTTTATTAAGTTGTTCTGCTTCACATTGTGATAATTTGGGTAGGTGATATCAAGCAATTTGTCTATTTCTTCGAGGTTTTCAAATTTGTTAGAATACAGTGTTTCATAGTATTCAGCTACAATATTTTTGATTTCTGTTGGATCTGTTCTGACAACTCCCCTCTTATTTCTTATTTGGGTTATTTGTTTCCTTTCCTGTTTTTCTTTGGTAAGTTTAGCCAATGGTTTGTCAATTTTGTCAGTCTGTTAAAAAACCGTGAGTCAGATCCAACTCGACGGCACTTGGCTTGACTGTTCAAAAACCCAGCTTTGGGTCTTTTTGATTTTTTCAATTGTTCTTCTATTCTGTAATTTGTTTAGTTCTGCTCTAATATTTATGATCTGTTTTCTTCTGGTACCTGAGGTTCCTCTGTTGTTCTCTCTCTACATGTTCAAGCAGTAAGGTCAGTTCTTTGATTTGGTTTCTTTCTTCCTTTCAGATGTGTGCATTTATGGAGATAAACTGACCTCTGAGCACTACTTTGGCTGTGTACCATAGGTTCTGGTAGGAAATGTTTTCCTTCTCGTTGGAACCCATACATTTCTTTATTTCATCCTTGATTTCTTCTATAACACATGGGTTTTTGCGCAAGGTGTTGTTCAGTTTCCAAGAATTTCACTTTCTATCTATGTTTTTTCTGCTACAGATTTTAACTTTTATGGCTTTATGATCTGAGAAGATGCTTTGCATTAATTCAAGCTATTCTGCATCTTGAGTTATCTGGAAAAATGTTATTGGTTAGGTACCATCGTCATCTTGACTCTGACTCATAATGACCTCGTTTGGTCCTGACCATCCTCAGAATCATTGCTGTGCTTCAGCCCGTGGCTGTAGCCACTGTGTCAGTTCACGTCTTTGAGGGTCTCTCTCTTTTTGACTGACCGTCTGCTTTACCAAGTATGATGGCTTCCTCCAGGAGTTGATCTCTCCTGATGATTTGTCCAGACTGAGTCATCCTTGTTTCTAATGTGCATTCTGGCTGTACTTCTTCCAAGACAGCTTTGTTTTCTTCAGAAAACAGAAGATGTTTACATCATGTACAGGATTTGGTCTGGATACAGTCTTCCCAGTGCAAAGGCTTTCCAGAAGTATGCTTCCCTGTCAGTACCTCGAGTGGGTCCCAACTACACCCCTGCCATCACCATGGCTCTGCGTCTTGGGCTCTGTGACAAGCAGAGCCAGGAGGTGCTTTCTGGGCACATCAGTGTTATACCAAGCCCAGGGTAGACTTAGGGAGCCCCATCAGGCTCCTGGGACCTCTCAGAGACCAAGGGAGACAGGAAGACAGTGTGTCCTTTGGACTCCTGCTGTAGGTTCTTGGGCTTCTCAAGCCTCCCGGTTATGTGCTGAGACCACAGTGCAATTATTTGGTGAACTGCTTCCCTCACCAAGCTTCTGTGGCCAGTAACTGTCTCTGTCTTTGCCACTGCATTATCCTCAACAGCCGGAAAGTGGGTGGTGCATAGTACATGATCAAGAGAAATTTAATGCTGAGGAACTGGTCTGCTCTGATCCAGGTTCCTCTGCATCCCACATCTTCCTCTTTCCTCGACCTTTTCCTTCTCCCCATGACAAATAATTTCAGCAATAGACATGGATACTTGGAGGCACTCTTACATTACTTTCCACATGTTAACTTGTCTAAATCGCATTGTGGCCCTGTGTGGTGGGTACTAATACGACCTAATCAGAGGAGAGACAAAGTCACAACTGGGTAAGTAACATTCCCAAGACACACATGCATAGCACCAGCGTTGGCATTCAAGCTAAAGCTCCATGAATCATCCTGAAGACTCAGGAAAGAAAGCCTACTTGAGGGTTCTGATCCTCACCTGTCCAGCCCGACTCAGCTCCAAGATCATGGTTAAAGCTCACTCCTTGCAGCACTGGAAACTAAACAAGAAAAACAAAGGGGACTGGGAGCCTTCAGAGGTTGTAGGGTGGCTGGCATGTTACTTGGATGGCCTTTATACCAACATGTATCCAGCCCCTGAAATGAGCTGTTGATCCACCTTTCTCCTCTTCTGTAGGGCAAAAACTGCCATGGGCAGGTTCCTCTTTGATTACCCATTGCTTTCCACAGTGCTAACCGAGCAGCCACAGCTCAACACTATAGCCATTGAATGAACAGATGTTGCAACAAAGATGGCCAATAATTTCCATCTGTGTAAAGTCAAGAGATGTGGCTGTGAGATTTTAAGTCACCTGGTGTTACAAGAAAGAGCTGTGAGCTTGCCAAGCCAATACGGCTTGATCTCCCAGGGACCACTCCCTGACCTCCAGGCAGCATGGCTACATCGGATAGTCAAGGTCACAGAATGGCCATAATAAAAGGAGACCCTTTTACCTTCACCAGGGGAATGTCTGAGTTCACTTTGTTGTCATTGTTAGCTGCTGTCAAATCAGTGCCCAACTCTTAACTAAACGAAAAGCTTGTGGCCCTGCACCATCTCCCTGATGAGTTGTACACAAGGCCATTGTGAATTGTAGGGTTTTCACTGGCTGATTTTCAGAAGTAGTTTGCCAGGCCTTTCTGCCTACTTTGTCTGGGTCTGGAAGCTCTGCTATTCAGCATCTTAGCAACATGTGAGCCTTCACTGGTGGATAAGCTGAGCCTGAACTCATGTGAGGTGCACACTGGCTGAGAACTGAATCCTGGTCTCCCACGTGAAGGGTGAGAATTCTCCCACCAAAACACCACTGCCTCTTGTAAGTTGCCACGGGAGTCCATAAAATCTGGGCAGTCTGGGCTGACATGGGAATGTCCAGAGAAAGAAGGCTGGGCTCTGTTTCTATCAGTTTAAGAACAGAATTCTCACCACTCAGGTGTGGAACTCAGCAATAACGCAAGCGGCTAAGATGATGACAAGGGCTGTGGGGACTGTTTGAAGGAAGGCATGCCTCCCGAATTGCCAGGGTCTTTGGCCTGCCACCCTAACCTGCACACCCACAGGAAGGATGTGCCACACCTGACCCCAATGGGAGCCTGTCCCTCTCCTCGGAGACAAGGATTCAAGTGCAAGGAGTTTATTTTGTAGATGATTTTAGTAAATAATGTAATAGGCTGGGTGTGTATGGGAAGGAGAAGGGAGGGCAGCCAGGAAGGAACTGCTCCAGAGCCAGGCCAGGCACCAGGTGCTCTAAGGCTGACATCTGAACCTGATAATCAATTACCATAAGCCAAGCCCTTCCAGCTGCTAGACTTCCTGCCAGCTCCTAGCCATCTGGGACACTGGGGAGCAATCCGGCCATCAGAACCACACCCTTGTCTGTCAGTGGAGGCTTGTGTGTTGCTAGCACCCTGAACAGATTTCAGTGGAGCTGTGAGGCTCAAGGTGGACTAGGAGAAAAGGCCTGATCATCTACCTGTGAAAATCAGCCAGTGAAAACCCTGTGGCCAACAATGGTCTGATCTGCAACTGATTGTGGGGACAGAGCAGGACCAGGAATCATTTCGTTCCGTTGTGCATGGGGTCATCATGGGTCCGGGTTGACTCGATGATAGCTAACCACAGGAACTGACCACAGACAGCCAACTGAAGTTGCCAGCTGAATCCTCAGGGCCCCATGGAGATAGGACAATCGCTCCCTAACTCCCAGCCATCCACCGTTCTCCAGGTACCCCCGTGAGAGCAGACCCTGGACTGAAGTCTTTACTGCTTCCTATCCAACGAGAAAGTCTCAAGGGGATCCCCCCGTAGCACCCTCACTTTGTCGAGGAACTGCCCTGCAAGGCAAGTAATTCCTGATGGCACCTGCATAACAGCTACAAGGTGGCACTGACCTTCAGCGATGACCAGTGAGGGACTGTACTGCAGTTAGCATCTGTGTGGCTCTGCACCAACTAGCCTGGGGGCACAAGTGGTTTGCAGTTGGCTGGAGCCCTCTCTCCTTCCAGAAAAACCTGTTACCCTTGAGTCAATTCCCACTCGTAGCATCCCTAAAGGACGGAGAAGATCTGCCCCCAAGAGGGTTTGAAGGGAGCCGCTGGTTAGCAGCCATAGCTCTTAACCACTGTGCCACAAGGGCTCTGTTAACCCAAAGGTCTGGAATTTGAACCTATCCTGCCACTCTGCTGAAGAAAGCCCTGATGATCTGCTTCCTTCAAGACAGCCCTATGTGGCAGTTCCAGCCTGTAACACAAGGGGGCGCCATGAGGTGGGCTGGGCTGACTGATCGGCAACCATTCTACAGGTGCCATGGCTGAGAACAGAGGTAGGCGTGTGTCACTTTCCGGAAACGCTGGTGGCTTAGTGGTTAAGTGTTACGTCTGCTAACCAAATGGTCAGCTGCTGGAATCCACCAGACGCTCTGTCAAAACTCTACGGCGACAGCTCTACCCTGACCTTATACAGTTGCTACGATCAGAATCGACTTGATGGCTATGGGTTTCTTTTTGGTGTTTGTTTTTTTTTGTCTTACTTTCCATCTCTGCTCAGAGCTGTCACTGAGAACAACACCATAGCCCACATGCTTATGTCATGTTGTCCATAGCCTCTTGGCATCTGCTTCCTTTGTGGTATGTGTGTGTGTGTGTTTGCATGCCTGAAACTTGTAAGTTATGCATGGGCCCACAACTTCCACCAGAGTTGTCAACAAGCTATCCATCACAGCCCAATCACAGGGGCACAATCCTGCTGCAGGTTCATTCTTACTTTTACATTTGTTTGTTGTATGATCAAGATGCCATTGACAGTTCCATGAATCATCAGGCCTCAGATGCAAAAATGTCAATTTCACCCATCTCACCTTTAATTGTGGGATGTGACTGGACTGTTGTCTTTTTCTTCTTCTTGTCCCAAGATTCATATAACACAGCTTCTCATTTGCTTATACAGTTCATGCATGCAATTTTTGAGGGTCTCCCTGCCCCAAACACCCAGTTTCTTCCTTCCTCAATTCTAGGCCAAGTCGGTGAGCACAAACATCCTCCAAGGACAAGAGGACAAGCATCAGACACAGGCATTTATCTAAGCCATTCCTGCCAGCCTTTCTTGGAATCATCATGGGCAAGCTGTTATATGTCTTGATTATCTAAATCTCCAATCCTCTTGTCCAGACTAGATGGGGACACACTGCATCCTATTGTTTTCTGTTTGGGCTGCTGATTGCCACAAAAGCCTTCTAATACACGCACTGCCTCTACAACAAAGACTAATCCCTGGCATGTGTGTGCCAGAAATGGCAAAGTTTAGAGAGGGGAGCCGTGAGGTAGCACCCGCACCCTGTAAAAGGACAAGGTGGGCCTTCCTTCCGGGACAGCTCAGAGTTGGCTTGTTACCTGATTTGCGTCCATGCCCTGGAGCAGTTGAGCCAATAAAACATATTCCAAGGTAGAAAGAGGAAGAAGGTTTACTAGGAGGTATGATACCACCAGTGATTCAATGGCAATGCAGGCTGTTCTCCATGGAGTCTCAAAAGACACTTTTCACATCAGAGTTTATATATCATTTTAACAAAAAATACTTCATGTTTTCAAGCACATAGCTCACAGATAACTATATGCATCACAAACCAGTCACGAAAAATGCTATCCAGGTTGTTTCGATCAGGCAAACAGAAAACTTATGAGAAAATTTCTCAGCTGGTGTAACTAGTCGGCCAGGTTCACTCTGACCGAGATAAGGAGCAAGAAAGGAAGTTGTGGGTACACAAAATGCTAAGTAGCCTTCCTAGCTTCTGTTTTCCAGGCTGAAGGCCATTTCTCAGGAGATCAAGATCACAGGAGCTGAGAAGGCTCTGCACCCCTTTGGAAAGACACCATTGAAGAAGGCAGACTTGCTGCTGCAGTAAAAACCACTTAACAGATTATTTAGAGTATCATTGTGGCATTAGTTATATGAAGCTCTCAACTACACATTTGAAAAGGGAAAAACATGTTGCAAGATATTAGGGTTACAGGCTTTAGCCTTTACTCTTTGGGCTACAGTCCAGCACGTAAACAGTCTACACCATTCAGGACTCTCAGGAAACCCTGAGTCCTTGGGAATTGTACATACATATCTCCATTTTCTGAGAAGAAGGAACAATTCTGACACCAGATTTGCAAGGGAGTTCATGAACCCTGTGGAAAGTAACAGACACCAAACCACATATCCTAGTAGTGCTTATACTTAACACACCTTGATCTTGGATTTGACCCAGGAAAAGAGACAAAGGGAAATGTCATTTTTCTGGATGCCTATCTGTGCAAGGCACTTGATGTGACCTCGCGTTTCCTTCTCATATGAAATTTTTAAGGGAACAGCTATCGTCATCCCCATTTTTCAGATTTGGAGACTGAAGACAGAGATTACATGTTACCTCCTGATAATATCCAGCTGGTAAGACGTAGGGTAGTAATATGTGCAAAATAATAATAGCTAGTGATTTTGAGAGCTTACTCTGTGTTGGGTACTGTTTTAAACACTATGTGCATACATACACACACTTAATCTCTACTTAAACACTACGAGATGGATATTATTTACTGTGGTTTTTGTTAGCTGCTGTCAGGTCCTCCAGGACCACAGGCACAATGGCAGGAATCGCTTCCCAGTCCTACCTCCTCCTCAGGATCACAGGCATGCTGGAGTCCATTGCTGCAGCTGCTCTGCCAATCCTTCTCGCCGACAGCCTCCACAGCGACAGCAAGGCAGCCACATTGGACCTCAGAAGCCCAGAAAAACAGTCACTGACCCTGCCTGGGGTGCAAGCTGTCCACCCCCACTTCAGGTGCCAATCCATAAACTGGGTTGCCCGAGGAAGCAGAGCTCATTGTTATACTGTCTTTTATGGATTTTGCCCAGAAATGATTTGAATAAATCAGTCTAATGCTCTCTCTACCCAGGAACCAGTTATAAGGGAGCTGTATTTGCTCAGCTTGGAAAGCAGGTAGGAGCTGCCTTCTTCCCCTTCTGGTGATCACAGCAAAGAAGAGAAACAGAGGCAGTGGGTGTGACAGATCAAGCGGCCTCGGTGGGCTGAAGCCTCTGAGGATTTCACAGTAAGTGGGTCCCCTGCGGGACCCACACCTGGAGTGGGAGGCCCCACGTGATCTATGACCCTGCAGGAAGACCAACTAGGGTCTCTGCTCCTATTACTGAGGCCCAGGAGGAGTTCTCCGGTGTCTGCCCGGAAGCTTAGGAAAGTGAACCTAATTCTTCTCAATTCCCGGTTCTTTTGATCAGCTGTTAGAAATAGACAGCAAGAGCTAACCTCTCATTACTTCTGGTGATACACCAGGCACTGTAACAGGTCTCAAGGGCACCTCCATTCCACAAGACTCTAGCCACAGTGGCCTTCTTTCGCTTCTGTAAATTCCCCAAAGCCTCACCTAATGGAAGTGGTTTTGAAAAGTTCTTCCTTCTAACTCCCTCTAACTTCCACATACACACCCAGCTGTGCACAGCTGGATCCCTCTCTTCTACCAACCTCTTCCCAAAAGACACTTCCTCTGAGGGAGCTTCCTCATACACAGCAAAGGAAATGAGGTCCTTGCCACTATTCTCCCATTGGCTCTTGGTGTTGTTGGGTGCTAGCGAGTGTGTTTTGAATCATAAAGTCCCCACACAACAAAGTAGACATGATAAATAAGATTTGCTGAGCTAGAGTTTTTATGGAAGCAGATTGCCATGGAGCCACTAGGTGAGTTCGAACCACCAATCTTTTTTTGCTTTCAGCGTGGTATTTATGTGTTTTTTTCTTCCATATCACTTTATAGACCAGAAGCCAGTTGGTATCTTGGTTAGGGATGCAGGCTCAGAAGCCAGAGGCCTTAAGGTAACTCCTGTCCCTCCTCCTACTAACCGTACCTCAGTTTCCCCATCTCTAAAATAAGAATGTGAATGACATCTGCCTGATGAGAATGTGGGATGCCTGGTGCATAGTGTTTAAGAGCTCCTGCTGCTAATCAAAAGGTTCGTAGTTTGAAGCCACCAGCTCCTCCTTGGAAACTCTTTGGGGCAAGTCTATTCTGTCCTATATGGTTGCTATGAGTTGGAATCACCTCTAGGGCACTAGGTTTATGGTTAAATGAGACTGTGAAGTATAGATGAGTTTATACACTTAAAGGATTTGGAACAGGGTCTAGCACAGTATATGTGCTCAAAATAAGTGTTAGCTACAAAACCTCAACAACAAAAAGACAGATAACCCAATTAAACAACAGGCAAAGGATGTGAACAAGCACTTCTCTATTGAAGACTCACATGAGTTCTGTGGAGAAGTCCTAGAGACTGCCAGCCTCCAAGAATGACGCCCAAGGCAGGGCACTCAAGCATGCCTCCCGAGTGGGATTCCCAGGTAAAATACAGCAAACCCAGTTTAACTGGAATTTGTCAGTTCAGGCAAACAACAAACACATAACAAAAACTCCAAGGGGGACACCCTTACACTATTATTCATTATTTATCTGAAATTCAAAGTTCCCTGAATATCCTGCTTTGTTAGTTAAATCTGGCAACCCTAAGGCCAAGGCCCACAGGGAGCATGGGACTGTCCTCCCTCTGTGCTCCTGTGCACAAAGGAGGATCCCATCCTTGTTGCAGCTTTCCATTTCCCAGGTCTGAGGCCTCTTGTTCTCCACCTTCACAAAGAGAGGTGATCATGCTACCTATCAGAGCTGACACCTCTCACAGGCCGGGCTAGCGGAGGGGACTGAGTCTGATGAAACTCTGGAGCCCCTATGATACAGTTTAAGTAAGTTAACTCAGCAGCGTTGCCAGATTACTACTCTGGGGTCTCTGATCTAAGCACAAACTACCACGGAGATTCTCACCTGGCCTTATGTTTTGCCAAAAAGGACTTTCAGAGTGCTATTTAGGCTAAGGCAAAAATGGATATTCTGCTACTTGAACAAACAGATGAGTCTCGAAGGCAAGAAACGACTCCCACCAGGAAAGTGGTGAAGAGTTACATCATTTTATGTCTGTGGCCTGACAAGGCATTTTGTATTTTCCAGGCTCCCTCAACACATTCATGTAGTGGGTATGTGCTATAGCTCCTAAACAAAAGGGTTGCAGCTCAGATTCACGAGGCTCTCCTTGGAAACTTTCTGGGGGAGTTTTTACTCTGTCTTACAGAGTTTTTACTCTGTCCACTATGAGCTGGAAACCACAGGCCTTCAGTGCGGTTTTTTGTTTGTCTGTTTCAACACAATGGTTTATAAGATTAAGCACAAAGTGGAGGTTTAAGAACTCATGCTGAGAGAGCAAACATTCCAAACAAGAAAGATTTTATTTTTCAGAGAAATCAAAGAGCAGTAACCACACATTAGAATGTCAGTGAGAGTTCAGCAGGTTTTATACAGAAAGAACTACTGTCTCTTGTCAGCTGAAACACCAGATGAAGTAAAGAGTGGTCTGTTGCTTGTGGCCACGGGGGACAACATGTGCTTGTATACGGTGCTCGCCTGTGCTTGGAGGTGGAAATGCATGAGAAGATGGCAATGATGGAAAACCAACAGGCAGGTGGGCAAAAGCATCTGGACCCTCTTCTCCATTTTCTCTACTCTAATGTGCTGTAGGTCTGCTTAGGGAATGCAGACAATCAGTGGGAAGATTTAGAAAGAACTTGAACATCATAAACTACCTTCTAAAGGAGAAGAGAGAATCAGGTTGCTACTGATGTTCTACAAAGAAGTCAGTGGTGGGGAGTAGTTGGTGTAGTCTAAAGCAGTTTCCCAGGGTAAGCAGGGACTGGATTCAGTTTCATGAGCCTGTGGAGACATGAGGCTGTCGTTGGAATCTCTTTTCTCCTTCATCATCTGCAGGAACTGTTGCTCGTTGACTTCTCCATCTATGTCTCTAGCAGTCTCATGAATCGTTTCTTGTGTGACAGTAAGGAGTCAAGTTAGATGACTTCATAAACTCACCAAAAAGGCAGCTGAGCAAGCAACTTCTGATAGTACTAAGTGACTGGTCAATAGGGTGCCTGGAGGTGCTGTCACAATGTGAACAAAGTCTGCTTCCTGAAGCATACTGTGGTGCCATAGTCGTCGTTTGTCACATGTATCACATGAAAAGAGTGTCGAGATCACCCTGACTGGGGAGTTCCTGAAACCTAGCATAGTAAGTGGAACTGCCCACATAAGTGTTTCTTTTGTAGGAGGAGGGGTAGAGAGGTTTATCAGGTTATCAAAGGATAACTTCACAGGGCAACATCGGGACAAGACAGCAACCTCTTTCCTTCAAAGAGGTGCTAACAGCAAAGGAAATAAAGGTAACTCAGAGAGCTGAGGTCTGCTTCATGCCTCACAGACCTGAAGCTCCTCATCGATGACATCTTTGCCCAGCTCCTCTGCCACATGTTTCAGATTTGCAAAGATATCGTTCCAGTGTCATCATCATTGAAGAACTTGAAAGTGTTCAGGATTTCTTCTTTGGTGTCTTTCTCAACTTAAAAGGAGAACACATGCATGCATGAGTGGAGACTATTACAGATACCCATGCTCCACAGCCATGATACAGCCCCATCACTCCTTGTTCAATAACCTTACTCAAGCCTGGACCGGGTCCTCTCTTTCTCTTGTTCAGACTTGTTTCCCATTCTGAAGCCAAGGGGATCTTCTAGGGGGTTCTAGGGGCTATTTTCTTGGATTCATTCCCTACTCCCTTCAGCCCACTTCCCTTCACCACATGGTCTTGCTGGTGGCCATGATGACCAAGGTCCTCTGTCATAGGAGTTCAAACACCATCCAGGGGAGTAAAAGAGGAGAAATGCAAGAAAGACATTGCAAACACAAGAAAGGCATTGAGACTGAAAAGGGAGCATAAAGGAACGAACCTCGAAACAAGCTTTAAACAGCCTGTAATTATAATAATGACCTTTAAGTTTAAGATAGATAACAGTAGAAAGTGGCAGCAGTACTACATTTATTATCTCACAGAGGGTAAAATGACTTCTCCTTGACTCTGGCCTTGAAGAAAGTCAGGTAGAGTCTAAGCATCCTTACTGTCAGTGTGAAGTGCTATCCTTTACCAGATAAATTCCTAAGCTTCTACTGCTTCACTTTAATCAGTTAACTTCCCTGTCTAGATTCAAATTAACCTACCATTATAGATAAACAATATGCTGATGAAATTAGCTAACTTACCACTTTCTGAGTTACCACAAACAAAAAATTCACTGAAGTTCTTTTCCCTGTACCTTTCTTATCAGTTTCACTTATTCTGTTATCCATCTCTTTCTTACTGGGCTCAAAGCCCAGGGCCTTTATAACCACCTACAATGAAAACAAGACACCATCTCAATGTGCAGATTCAAGCCTAGCAAGAGCAAAATGGACAGCAGTGACAACCTTAAGTGGCATTTCATATGATACCTTTGAAATGACTGGGAGACACTAGAATATCCATCTAATTGACATCTGCAGTCGATTTAGTAACACCTGAGGTAGGTAAAAACATGAGGAAAAAAAATTCTACCATCATCCTTCCCTGTTCCTTTTAGTAGGAAAAAAGCATAGAGAGGTGTGCAGGTGAAGACAGGGAGAGGATAAGGAAGAGGCAGAGAAAGAGAGGAATGCAATGGTTGCCTTAAGTGGTCCAGTGTGGATGCTGCCATTTCCATCAGGATCAAAGAGTTTGACAGCTTGATGAAATGATTTGCTGCATGAGCCTTTGAGAGATCACATGCTGGAAAATCAAACTACTTTTCTGGGAGCTTGATGTCATGTTTGAATCCTCACTGCTGGAGTCCTTTAAACATTAGATGAACACATAACACACTGGTACACAATACAGTCCATATTTACCCGATAGTTATATCCATAATACTCTCAAATTCAAAACCACTGTCATCAAGTTGGCCCCTGATTCATGGTGACCTCATATTATACACAGTAGAATTGTTCTGTAGGGATTTCTTGGTTGCAATCTTTACTGAAGCAGATTGTTAAAACTTTCTTCCATGGCACTACTTCTAGGGTTCTAATCATCAACCTGAAGTTTAGTAGACAAGTAGGAACCACCTGTGCCACTCAGAGATCTTACAGAAAACCATATTTATACTAGTCTATTTGTACTCACTATCCTTTATACCTTTACCCTGCCCTACCCCTTGTTTATTAGTTTCTTGTGGCAAGGGGGTCCCCTTGTTCTTTTGGACACTTCTTATTGACAAACAAACATCTGCAACGAGAACTAGCCAATGTGTATTACTGTAGAGCTCACCAGTTCTCCATCAACTGGGGGATCCTTGTTCACGAAAATGTCCCTACATCACCCACTGATGGTTCTTCCCTCTAAGTACTTCGACTTCTGGTTTCTTCTACTTTTGGTCAAATAGAACTAAATTGTTAAGATTTATACTCCATCAGTACAAAATCACAAAAGTGAACCCAGTAGGCATGTTTCTGACTTTGCCAAAAAGCTCAAAGTGGTCCGCCCAAGATCCCAGATTTCAATTTTCAACTCCATGTTAAATAAGAAAAGCTCCCCCCGCCCTTCCAGGTAATTTTGGCAGGGCGAGGCTGCCAGTAGGCCAGGATCTGAATGAGCTGGAGGCCTGTGAGGAATAACTGAAGTTACCTTTGCCCAGGAAGACTCACCAGAGGACTTGGGGAGGGTCACGGGAGGCCAGGGAAGCCCTATGGAAGGGTTGGGTCTGCTGAAGGCAAAGAAAGAAGCAGAGACAAGTGGGACCCGGGGTGGGGAGTGCTGGTGGCTGGAGTCCATACCCTACCGTTCTGGGACATGATTTAGAGGGAAGAAAGGAACACAGTGCTCAGAAAAGCCAGGGAGAGGCAGTGTTGCCTGCAGGGGCCGCTGAGCTCTCAGCCTTAGTAAGTGAGTCAGGACCAGACTGTCAGTACTCACCACTGCAGAGGGACACTTCCAGCCACCGGTACTACAACAAATGTGCACAGACTCTGGGCTCTCTTACCGCTGCCCTGTGAACGCAGACCCGCTCTCCATTGGTGGTCAGTCCATGACAGCTGCTTCCCACTGTCTCAGAGGTGGAGTGGGTGGGAAGAAAGGCTCTGCTATCTGGAGCAGCAGGGCAGGGAGCGCTTCAAGGGAGGCTGGACATGATTGGTCAGGATCCTGCCCTTAACGCCCATCACCAGAGCTGACCCTGAGCTAAGAGAATCCTAGGGTTCAGGGCCCTCAGCCAATTCTGGCCTCACAGGGGAGGAGAAAGGGGTGCTAGCTAGCATAGTGTGCCTTCATGTAGAGAGCGAGCTCAGACGGGTCAAGGAAGCCAAGGGTGTGGTGAGGTGACAGCAAGGGACTTGGGGGCAGTCCAGGTCAAAACTTTGTGACGGGCGGTTGGGTTATCGAGCCTGGGCATCCAGGAGGCCTGAGAAGATCCTGACCTCGGGCATGGGAGCAGGCATGTCCACACCGGAAAGCTAAGACCAGGAGAGGGGGAAAGAGTGATGTCAAGACGGGGACCCCTAGAAGTGCGGACTCCTGGGCCTTAGGAAGGCAGTACTTGTTAATCGCAGGTCCACAGAGAACCCTAGCTGAATACAGCTGACTGGCTTCCAAATCAGGTTCCTAGAGAATAACTGATTATCTTCTGGCTGTAGGCATCCCGAAAGGTGAGCTCCGGAGGCCAGGGAACTGGACTTGGGGTGGAATGGAAGCGGAATGGGCTGAAGATGTTGTTGATTTCTTAGGTGCCATCAAGTTGATTTTGACACACAGCCACAGCACGAAAGCAAGCCGGGTCCTGCACTACCCCACAATCGTTTTTATGTTTCCGCGAATAGGCTTGACAGTGTCTGAAGCGTCATTACCAGTTGAAATTTGAGAGGGTTCTGAGTGGGCAGGTCTCCTGCAGGAATGGTCCAGGGCCATGCCACACACCCCACCCTGACTTGGAATGTTCCCAGCCTCCCGTCCATGAGTTAAACTGTTAATGGTGACATTCGTCTTCCACATCCAGTATTTCGCCACTCATTTTCCCCAATGTCTGGATCACTTTGGACCTGCCGCATGGTCTCCAACCCTGAGAGACCCCACCTACCTCCCTTCTCACACTCCTACCTCCTTGTTTCCTTCCCTCTCCCCAACCCCATTAACAAAGAACTCAGAGACCCACACACAGATAGCTCCTTTTCACACCCTGATGTTTTATTTTAATCATCACCACGGGTGGGCCCTACTGGTGTAAGATTCGGTCTCCACCTGGTTGGACAGCATCCAGACCTCCTGGAGAGTTGTCTGAGAATTTGGAAGTCTCTTGGCTTGATTTGAAGTTACAGGAAGCTCTGGTCATTACTTGGAGTGATGACTTTCTCTAGGTCCTTGCATGCCTCACTTAGACTCAGCTTCTTATTTAAGTTGTTATAATGGCCCAATAGTGTCAGCCCTCTAGCTTTCTTATACAAATGTGGGCACAGAGACATTTTGGGTGAGAACTGTTTTCTTATACTCCCAAGAGACCTTTTTTTTTTTTTTTTGTTATCTCTGTGGTTGTCTTCGGTACCTGGAAAGACAACAGGGTGATCACAAAAAGGCGTTGGTTTAGGATAAGGGGGTAGAGAGCTGATGGGAAGGGGTACTTTATGAGAAAAGGTGGAGGCTGAGGAGAGTTTTCTACCAGGCAAGGACAGGGAAAGAGTTGTGGCTGGATCAGTGGTGAAGAAGAGGGGGAATTTGGGTGCAGTCAGCTCAGCATAACCCTTCCACTGGACCTGAGTTGATCTGTGGCCTATCCCTTTTTCCTGTCTTTGGGGTTTGTGGTCTCCCAGTTGTGTTCCAATCTGAAAGCCTTCTAGAGGTTTACCCTAGGCCTCCTGACCGCCACCTATTTTTACTCCTCCCCTGGAGTCACACCATTCATCTTTGCTTGTTCAGCTACTTCCCAGCCAATGGCAGCTCAAGAGAGCTGTGACATCACAAAACACAGCCTGACACCTGTGACAGGGGGGATAGTGCCAAGGGGTTACAATGCTCTGGTTGGAGAAAGGAGGCGTATTTTTTAAACTTATTTTATTATATTTTTGGTGAATGGTAACACATCAAGGTAAGTTTCCATTTAACAATGACTTCCACTATTTACATTTTTTACAGTGTTTAAATATTCTCATTATTATCCTCCTGGATATTTCACTTCTGTAGAATGTTTTCCCAGCCCCTTTACCCTTCAGTCTTTGATTTAGAGTAACTGTTGACCATTGGGTCACATACAAATGACTTTTTGGAGGTGCACAGTCTTCATAGGTAATATTCTTTATTTTATGAGCTGATCTGTTATTTAGCTAAAAGGCGATCTCAGGACGTAATTTTAGATCAAGGTCTGTTCAGTATCTCAGGACCATAGTCTTAAGCACTCCTATGGTATCAACCAGTCGAATAAGTCTGGAATTTTCAAGAATTTGAATTTTTTGGACTTTTTTCCTGGTTCTATCAATATCTATCTATTCTACACGCTGATCTGAACATTCATTAGCAGTAGCTGGGTGACGTCTGTTTCTTCTGGTCTCAGCGTAGATGAGGCCATGGTTGTGTATACTGCTAGTCCTGTAGACTAGTCTCTTGTATATGTCTATGGTTTTCTTTTTACTCTTTGCTCTGAATGAGAAGTCAACGTTATATCTTAGATGGCTGGTTTCAACTTTCCAAGACCTGTAAGAGTACCCACCAAACTAGGATACTGAACTTAAACTTTATGAACTATATTGCGCCAATTGACCATATTGTCCCATGAGACTATGGCCTAAGTCTTCAAGCCCAGAAAACCAATAGTGCTAGGTGTCTTCTTGTCTAAGAAATAGCTATAACTGTATCACTGTGTGCTTTCTTATATGTTTGAACACACACACATGCACACACATACGTTGTTGTTGTTAGGTGCCTTTGAGTCTTTTACCACTCATAATGACTCCATGTACAACAAAACACTGTCTGATCCAACTCCATCCTCACAATGATTGTTATCCCTGTGCCCATTGTTTCAGCCACTGCATCAATCTATCTTCTTGAGGGTCTTCCTGTTTTACACTGACCCTCTGCTTTACCAAGCATGATATCCTTCTCCAGGGACTGGTCCCTCCTAATAACATGTGCAAAGTATGAGAGACAGAGTCCCACAGTCCTCACTTCCAAGGACTGTTCTGGCTGTACTTCCTTCAATATCGATTTGTTTGTCCTTCTGGAAGTTCACAGTGTTCTCAATATCCTTTGCCGACACCATAATTCAAATGCACTAATTCTTCTTCACTCTTTGTTTTTTTAGCTACCATCCAAACTCAATTCATGGTAACCCCCATGAGCAGAACTTCGCTAATGTAGTTGAAAACAGCTGGTCTTTCAGAAGTAGATCCCCAGTCCTTTCTTCTGAGGCACCTTTGGGTAGACTCATACTTTCACCTTTCCGTTATTAGCCAAGGATGTTAACCGTGTACACACTCAGAGCTAAACACCTGTTAGGATGGTGTGAAAAATAAATAAAAAATAAATCCCAGGTATAACACTGGACATAGGGAAATAGAGATGTCATAACATAAAACATGACCACATTCTAACAAAAAAGAAGAACTAAACAATATAGTCAGAGGTCTTTCACATAGAAAGTTAGGTGATATGAGCAAATAAAAAATGGCTTTATAGTTTTAAAAATAGGAGTAAATATTAAGATAACCTCAAAGGAAGCTAACCTTCCAACACATCAAAAAAGAAAAAGAAAAACAGAAATGCACAAAGACACCACAAATACAAAACCAACAACAATGAAAAAGATGAAAAGAAAATACCTATATAAAAATGACTCAACACAGAAAATTAAGAGAAACAGAAATTGTCGGCAACACACAAAAAAGGCCTCAAAATGACAGCATTAAATTCGTACCTATCAATAAATATGCTGCTAATAATAGACAAGAATTATTTTATGTCAATGGAGGTAGAACATACAGTTGAGGAGAAGTCAGCACAACTAGACCAAACCAAAAGCAAAGACATTTTCTAAATATGGCTAAACTCTTTGAGGGGCAGAGTAGCAGGAATACAGGTCTGGGCACCATGGGTTCAGGGGACATCTAGATGAATGGGCATAACAAATTCCATTAAGGAAATCTTCTGCATTGCTCTTTGGTGAGTGGTATTTGGCATTTTAAAAGCTAGCAATGGCCATCAAAAAATTATCAATTATTCTCAGTCCACGTGGAGTAAAAGAGAATGAAGAACATCAAAAATGTAAGGAAGGTTTGAGACCAAAATATAGAAAGACCCATATGAACCATACACTACATCAGCATAAAACCAGAACTAGATGGTGCCTGGCTACCATCAGTGACTTTCCTGACAGGAAATACAACAGAATACCTGATGGATTCGGAGAAAAGTGGGGAGCAAAACCAAAATTTCAGTTCATAAAGACCAGACTTGCTGGTCTGATGGAGATTGTAGGGACCCTGGAAGACAGGACTCCCAGTCTCTCTGTTAGCCCAGAACTAAAACCATTCCCAAAGACAACTCTTCAGAGAAAGATTAGACTGGACTGTAAGATCAAATGGTACTGGCAAAGAGTGTCCTTCTTCGCACAGGTAGATAGACGAGACTAAATGGGAAGCTTCTGTCTAGAGGTGAGATGAGAAGGATGGAACAGAGCAGGAGCTGGCTGAATGGATATGGAAAATACTGGGCCAAGAGGAGATGTGTTCTGTCACAGTGTGGGGAGGGCAACCAGGGTCACATGACAATGAGTGCATACGTTTTTGCATGAAACTTGTTTGAGTAGCACTTTCACTTAAAGCACAATAAAAGTAAACAAAACGTAAAAACAAATGTCATCTATTATCATTACTACACTAGTTTCTTGACTGTATGCTTCTTATTTCCAGCCTTCTTTGATTAGCCTCTTGCTATAAACTTCCTAGAACCCTTTTGGGAAAGGGTCAGAGAACAAATCAACTGCATAAATGAACTACTAAAATATAACATTTAGAGGACAATCTAACAGATACTGTCCTTGAAAATTCAACTCTCTAATTTGTTGATAGCTCTCCAAATATTCAATGCCCATACCCTCTATCCCAGCAACCCCACTTCTCATAGCTGATCCCAGGAACCTGCGGGTGTGAGCCACAATGGTGGACAAGGAATGTACTGTAGCATTGTTTGAGAAAGAAAACAGCTGGAAGTGATCTACATTTCTATGCTTGGAATATTGGCTAAATGAATTTATAGTGTGGACATAAAGCAGAATATATTCAGCCTGCTGAAAAATGGGGCTAAGTTTTATGCAGTGACATGGAAAGATCATCAAGACAAGCTGTTTATGAGGAGAAAACTGGAAGAACATTGCATAGCATATGGCCTTCTTTGTGCTTCCAAACACACACGTGCACACTCTGCCGTCATGACCCACGCTCAGCAAATGAGAAAATGGAGACTCCAAAGCCTAAGTCATGCAGCTAAGAGTGGCTACCTGTCATGTATCTGATGTACTCCCCTCCTCACCCTGATCAACAGTACTTGCACAGAGGGACAGCAGAGATCAGAAAACAGTTCTAAGGAGTGATGTTGCTAACAGGCAAGAGAAACTAAAGAAGCCCAAAACACTGACATTGAGTAGAGCCTGGAAGCTGAACTGCCCACTTTTCTGGGCAGTTCTGATGTCCTTCTCGACGTCTCTCTTTCTGAACTCAGTGGCAGGAGTAACATTTTCTGAAAAGTTGCCATTCTTCTGAACCACATGGAAACTTCATGGAAATCCAAGGGGGAAAATCTAAGAGAGATCTTTGGATGAGGAGTTAGAGACAAAAGATGAGTTCCATGGACTAATGCTGATGAGCTCACTCCCTTCCCCAAGTGTTCCCTGCTTTTCCCTTTATCCTTGAGCCTCTAAAACCAAGATCAAACCTGTTTCCTTGAGTTGTTTCCAACTCGTGGTGACCTCATGTGTTTCAGAGTAGAACTGCTTCATAGGGCTGTTTTGGTTGTAACTTCTGCAGGAGAAAATCACCAGACCTTTCTTCCCCTTTGCCACTGGGTCCAAACTGCCAATCTTAAGGTTAAGTGGCCATTCACAAACCACAGGCACCACCCAGGGACACCTTTAGCCTCTACTTCAGCCAAATCAATACATAAAACTTCTTTGCTTTGATTTTCCTTGAAAACACTGTTGCTTCTAAATCCATGGCAATTCTAAATGACTCAAATGAAGTCAAAAGAACATGAGGTGTCCTCAAGACAACACTCATACCAGAGGGCCATCTATTCATATTCTCTTGATCTGAGCACATCCTCCATGTAGGAACTTCTCTGTTGTCATGAGGTCTTGGTTTTCAGTGGCTTGAAGGACTTGTGTAACTTTTCCTTTCAAGATGGATCACTCACATGACTGGCAAATCATACCAGCCGCTGCCTGGAAGCTTAGCAAAGCTATAGGCCATGGGCTCAGTTCCTCTATGTGCCAGCGTTTCCCTCTGTTGCCTGGGCTTTCTCGGCCTATGGTGGCTGGGTCCCAGTGGAACCAGGAGAAAATTGTAGCACCCTATGTAATATAGCCTCAGAAGTCACAGGGTCCCTCCCACCATAGACAGAAGCCCATACTCAAAAGAGCATATGGACGAGAACGACCGTATCTTGTGGGAATTTTATGATTCTATGCATCTATAGGATGTCATCCTGCTGACCTGCTTCTGGAGGAAGGGGAGTGGGTGGAGAGGCAGGGATAGGAGACTGTTGGGAGGATATGACATGTATGGAGCAGGAGGAGGGATGTGCTGTCACCAGGCTGGGAAAGCCGTCAGAGCCGCATAAAGGTGAACATGGAAATTTACATGGGAATGCACATTTTCATTCAATCATGATAAAAAAATAAAAAAAGGAAGAAGATGAAGAGCATGTGGAAACCCACCATCACCATCTCTTAGTGGGAGAACTGGTGCCCTCTTATTATAGGAATCCCACTGGGACTGAAAATACATTCATGGTTATCTACAGAAAACACGATTGATGATGGAGGAAATTTCTCTGTAATTTTTTGCTCATCTTTTTCTTTCTCAACTTTTCCTTATTGCTTTACTTTAAATGTCAGTTTTGTAAACAGCTGTAGCAGACTGATTACAACATGTGCCCAATTCTTCACCCCTCTCTGTATTCACACTCTGTATCGTTGGGCTTTACCTCTCCTCCTGTAGCATCTGTTTCCTACCCTTTGAGTCTGTACTGGCCTTGTTGCTCACTTTGATCAATGGGACCAAAATGATGATGTGCTGGTAACAGAGGCATAGGTCTCAAGAGGCCTTGCATGTATCCGTTGACTGTCTTGAACCCCCTACCTCTGCCATGACAAGAAGTCCCACTAGTCTTTTGGAAATTTTAAGTCCATGAGGACCAAAGTTCAGGTATCACAGCCAATAGTGTCCTGGACCAGCCCACAACTAGCTAATCTTCAAAAATATGATCAAGCCCAGCCAAGACGAGAAAAGACGTTGAATCACCGCAAAACTGACTATACACACATGAGTGAGCCCAGCCAAGGTCGGAGTCACCTAGCCAGTCCTAGGGAACAATGACAAATATTTATTGTTTAAATCCACTTAGTTTTGGGGTCATTTGTCATACAGTGTTAGGTCCCCCAATGGCACAGCTTGTACTTGACTGTTAACCTCAAGGTTGCTTGTTTAAACCCACTCAGCAGAACTGCATAAGAAAGGCTTGATGATTTACATCCATAAAAATTACAAAGTGAGTATACATGAATAGTGATGGAACAATTTGAAAAGGGGTAGTGTGATGAATTGAATTATGTCCTCCAATAAATGCATGTACCAATTTGGCTGCACAATAATTCCCAGCATTGTGTGGTTGTCCTCCATGGTCTGATTGTAATTTTATATTAAAGAGGCTTAGGGTCGGATTGTAACACTCTTCCTAAGGTCACACCTCTAATCCAATGTAAAGGGAGTTTCTGCGTATGGAGTGAACCACCTTTCATCTTATAAACAGAAACAAGGAGAAAGTTGGGGACCTCATAGCATCAAGAAAATAGCACCAGGAGCAGTGTATGATCTTGAGACCTGAGGTTCATTGAGATAATTCCAGACCAATGTAAGAGAGCTACAACACAAGGAATTTCCTCATAGCCCACAGAGAAAGAAAGCCTTCACCTGAAGCTTGAATTCAGACGTGTAGCCTACTGGACTGTGATAGCATAGACTTCTCTTTGTTAAAGCCATCCACATCCGGTATTGCTCTTACAGAAGCAATAGATGACTAAGACAGGTAGTAAGTAGCAAAGGTTGCACAAAAAGAAGAATATAATCGACCTCACTAAATGGAACACTTGGAAATTATTGCATTGATGAAAGTTTTAGTAGATATATTTCAACAACCACAATTTATAAGAAAGGAAGAAGAAAGTTTATGGCCAAGGAAACCCTATGGAGCAATTCTACTGTGTAATACATGGAGTTACCCCATGAGTTGGAATCAACTTGACAGCAAATGGTTTGATTTTTAATTTTTTCCATGCATTATTAGCTAACTGATACAAAATGTATCACTAGATTTTGTTGCTTTCATCCCACTGGCAGTCATTATCTTTTACTGAAAAAGTACAATCCATTTATATTTAGTGTGACAGCTAATATCCTCGACTTTAATCTTTTGATATTACTTCTAACTGATTAGATATTTCTATTTGCTTGTTGTTTCATCTGCTTCTGCTCTTATACAATTTGTGTTTGCTTCTTTTTGCCTTTAGTTGACCTTACCTTACCTTTCCAAATGTTTGTAAATATTGTCTCTACACTTCAAGATGCCAGCTCGTGCTCCCACCAGAAAGCTTCCATTCATCCTCTACCTGTCTCCTTTTCCCCAATCAGACAATGTCTTTGGAATACATTCAGCACTTCCCTTTAACCACCCACTGGATTTGGTGACAACTGTTCTCATTAGTACTATTAGATATTCTTGTTTTAATAAAAACAATCCAACACCACGTTTCTGCTCTATCTGTTGAGGCCACCCGCTTTCTATGGAATTAGTAAAGATTTCGCAAGTTTCCAGAATCAACCAATACATTCATTTAGACTCTGTGTTTCAGGTAACAGAAATCCAATTCAAACAAGCTTATACTAAAAGACCATTGACTCACATACCCTGAAAATTAGAACAGATGACCTTGGTTTCAGGCTGAGCTGGATCCAGGTTCAGATCATATCATCAGGACTGTGTGTGTTTCTCTCTTTTTATCTCTCAGTTTGGCTTCACTTCATTATCAAACAAGCTTTATCTAGATTAACACAGCGTTTCAGTTCACATAGCCAAACCAAGGCCCTACATAGAGTCAACTAAAAAAAAGTATCTTCTCCAAAGCCTCTGAGAAAAGATTTGTGGATAACTGTAATTGCCCCCTTTCTTACACTATGCCCATTCCTGGACCAGTCAACATGGTCAGAGGATCAGGCCCTCTGATTGGAGAAGCCTGAGATGAATGTTCACTGCAAATCATGTAACTAAACAAGATCAGTCTGAAAGGGGGATACGGTGGACCAACAAAAGGAAGGATGCTGACTTCTCCACTGTTACCAGGGGTCAATAATTAGAATTCAGGGATTCCCAAAGAGGTTCTAAGAAAGTTACCCCCTTGAAGAGGATCAGGAAAAGAAGACTTCTATTCCCTGGGCGCTCCCGTTAGCTGTGCTCTGCCTAGTTCTTTTTACTGAAGAACTACAGCCACTCCCTAGTTCCAAAAGATCAACTGAGTGGACTGTTTGTTTGCTGGTTTTCATGATGTCGGCTTTAGATTCCTTAGTGGAGCTCCCAGATAAAGAATCATGTGGTTCAAATTTACTCTCAGGTCCCACATGCATGACTGGTGTGACGCATGGAAATCTGGTATCAAGGAACAGTCATCTTTCAGCAATTGTGGCCGAAATCTCACACGGTATATTGTTTCCTCAGCCTCATCACCAGACCTCCAATTTAACCCCCAAATCCTTCTGGGTTAGTGAGAACTTCAACAGTACGTCTTCCCTGACTTATCCTTGTATTTCATACCAGCGATTCTGGAGACACAAGGTGGGAAAACACTGCATCTGTCCCACTCATTGTAAGGGCTGTCACCATGTATAGTGAGACGTTTTTCCAACCTGAAGAAAGATAAATACATCCATTTTGCTGCATAACTGAAGAAGAAAATAAAACACCTCCTCCTGGACCCTATACACATGGTAGGTGGGAATGCCAGATTCATTACCACCCCACATCCAAGAGATTATCATCCCACACCTGCTCCTTCCTAGTCTCCCCTGCTTTACATCAGCTCACCCCAGAAACTCTCTGCTCCATCATGGCCAACCCCACTCAGGTCCTGACATACACAGTGTAGCTCTCAATCTCAAGGTTAGTGCCAAGGTTGCATGTTGGGACCTGAGGAGTGCCTCTCTGCTTCTCTTCAATAAAATGAATATGCAGGGCAGAGGAGGAATGAGGAAGGCCAGCCCCAAGACTACACCGAGTGGCTGTAGTTCTTCAGTAAAAAGAACTGGGCAGAGCAGAGCTAACGGGAGCGCACAGGGAATAGAAGTCTTCTTTTCCTGATCCTCTTCAAGGGGGTAACTTTCTTAGAACCTCTTTGGGAATCCCTGAATTCTAATTATTGACCCCTGGTAACATTCACTGACAAATGCCCTACACTTGTGTTCGGAAGCTAAGCATGTTAAAGTTGCAAGTGAATGGGGATGGGGTCTGATTAGTGATGTCATGTGAGAACATCTTCATGGACCAAAGCTGCTGCTCAACTCCAGGCCAGCTGGAGACCTTAGGACCTGTGGGGGCTTCCACTGGGAGAAGGTAGTAGACAAAACAAACATGAGTTCTGGAGTTGTGACTTCTCTCAAGAAGCCAGATGGCCAGGAACATAGCCACCTCTCACTGTCTATGAAGTATATCCAGGAAGGACGGGAGAGTAGACATGCATGGCATGAACTGTTAGGCACTTGACTGCTAGCTGAAAGGTTTGTTGTTAGTCTCCACCCAGAGGAGCCTGGGTTGCCAGGCCTGGAGATCTCCTTCCAAGAGGTCACAGCCTTGAAGGCCCTGTGGAACAGTGCTACCTTGTAATGCACAGGATCACTGTGAGTCAGTCAACTCCATGAAACTCACCACCAGAACAAGAATCCACTACCAACATCACCCCGTTTAGCATCCTGATCTCTGGGAGAAAGTCTCCATTGGGCCCAGCCTTGTCAGGGAGTAAATATCAAGCACATTTCTCACTTCCTGCCCCTGCTCAAACACCCATGCCACCAAGAGGCCCACAAGTGGCTGTATTCCTGGCCATCTGGCTTCTTGAGAGAAATCACAGCTCCAAAACTCATAGTTGCTTTGTTTTGGGGGTTCAGCAGATCAGATCCTGGTTCTCACAATTGAATCTTGGGAGGGTTCAAAGGAAGGGGTCCATCCTGTTCCGCTGACAAGCTCCAGACACCTGACTCCAAGACTCCCACATTTGTGCCCATGCCCAAGCCTGAATCTGTAACCGCCTGCAGATTCTGAGAACTCCCCAAACCTCCTGACAAACTCCTCTCCTTCTTCAGGAACAAGACTAGTTGCAGTTGGGCACAGCCAAGAATCCTGACTGCTACACAAGCTGAAGGTAGTTTCCTTGTGTTTGCTTTTCAGTGCCAACATCCAGAGGCTATTTCACAAGTGGAGGTGGGTGCAATTCTATAAAATGGAAGCAAAGATCATGTACAGATGCTTGAGGAAAGATGCAGAGTAAGATGTGGAGTGAGGCGAGATTTAACAACATTCTACCCTTCCCACCTCAAGACTTTTGCAAATTCTTTCCCCTGACATTCCTATGTGGCTGACACCTACTCCATGTTCCCGTGTGGTGCCAACAGCAAAGGAGTAGACACTAGATGAGTGCTGATGGTTCAAACCCATACACAGGCACTTTGGAAGACAGGTCTCCATATCTGCCTCCACAAGGTCACAGCATTGAAAATACCACACAGCACAGTTGTGCTCTGTCATGCAAGACGATGCCATGAGTGAGGTTTGAGTCAACAACAGCCAATAACACTGACTCTTCGTCCTGGACTCAGCTTAAATGTCACTTCTTCCGCAGCTACCATAAAATGTTATCATGTGTTTGGGTGTTGTTTGTCTGCTTAAACCTATGTGCCCCACTGACCAAAAACCACAAACCCATTGCCAGAAGTCGCATGAGGACACGCATCCTACTTGTGGAAGATTCTAGGGCAAGGGAATGAGACTTCCCATCTTGATGGGAGTGTAACAGCTTCTAGATGAACCCACAGGAGGGAGACATGTTCAGTCTATGTTTGTGAAACACAATCCGTCAACAGTGAACCATATCCTGCCTTACCTCAATGGGCTGTCCTAAGTTACAAGCACGCCTCATAAAAAAATAGCCTCTGGCCCTTGCAAGTGGCCATTCAACAATTGGTGTCCTCCATTCACCTGAAGCAGTAGTGGAAGGATGAGAGTCAGGAATAGACTGAGGAGATGGAATGTGTGGCTAACTGTCTCCATGAACAACTCCCTGCTTGGCCATGAGACCAGAAGAAATGAATGGTGCCCAGCAACCATTACTGAACATCTGGATCAAGGATTCTGTGGAATAATCTAGATAGAACAAACGAAAATGCAGAACAGAATTTCAAGTGCTCATAGAATCTAGGCTTTCTGGAGCCATGGAGACAGAACAAATCCCAGCAACTGAAACTGGAGGTGGAAAACCCTAAGGGGAGGATGCTTAAAATCAGGTGCTTGAGAAGTATGGTTTCAGATCACTCCCAAAATTGCAGGGAAAGACAGGATCTCCACATTCCACAAGCCCCAGGTGGTAACACTAGGGTGGGACCCTTGGAGGCACTACTATAGATTCAATAAACTATAGGCAATGAATGACCCACTTTGGTCCTGACAATTGAACTCTTGTCTAATGACAAAAGAACTAAGCAAAAGGCTGGGGAGGACAAGGACATAACTTTTAAATTGTGGTTAAGTGGAAGTATACAATCCAAATGAATTTTGCAAGCTTGCCTGTCTCCAGCTCTTCTGCAGTCCCTGCCCCATGACAGCATACTCTCCCTTTACATTTTATACTTACTGTACCCTCTTAACAAGCTCCTGCCCCCTCCTCTCTAACCTTGTCTCTCCCATCTAGGAAAAGACCAGTAGGACAGCCTCCTATAAGTGCATAGAACCACAAAGTACACCCGCCACATGCTCACGTTGTGTCCCCGAGTCTAGTCCCTTTTTGTCTGAAGAGCTGACCTCTGTAGTGTTTTCTAGACAGAGACAGCAGCAGGACTAGGGGCCGTGCTCCCAGGGTATTCCCCGGGCTATCAGACCATCAGTTGTTGTCTTTTAGTAGAGTTCTTGAGCTGCACCCCTCTTTTTCTCATGTTGCCACAGGGACTCAACATTGTGTACCCTATCACAGGAGAGAATTCTAAGTTGGCCCCTGCTATTTTCATCCTCTGCTATGTATGCCCTGTAAATCCCTTCCCCTAGAGTTTGGGTGGATCTTCCCTAATCAGTTAAGTCCTTGTAAAAGAGGCTCTAAAGGTCAGACATAGGAGAAAGCAGAGAGATTTGAAGCTGCAGCAGGTGCTCTCTTGTTTGGCCTTCAGGGAGCAAACCACCATGTTACAAAGCGGGGCATGTGCCAGAGAATGGCAGCTGCTTCTAGTAGCTGAGAACAACCCTTGCTTGGCAGGCATCAGGAAAACAGGGATCAAACAGTACTGAAGCTGTGCCCAGACTCCTGACCCATGTAAAAGGAGAGATAATATACTTGTATTGTCATTATTCACTGAGTTTGTGGCAACAACTTACACAGCAATAGAAAATGAACACAGTGTCCTACAGGACACGTCACTGACTGAGGGAGAAGCCAAGAGCGGGGTCTATTTGGAGGCACGTGCAGTGAATCACAGAATGGCGTGCTGGAGCCCACGGTGGGAGTATGTTCACCCTGTCTCCCCCCTACCTTCCACAAACACTTCTCTACAAACAGTATCTCAGGCCACTCTCTCAAACTAACCATTAGCTGGACAGGCGAGACTGTGCCACCGTGCCAACATAGTGGGAAAGAAAAAGCCCCTTGAAGGCTTGCATGTTTGAGATGGCTTTCCTTACCCCCCCCACCTATAATGTCCTCAGCCCATTTTGAACTATGACTATACTCCGTGATTTCAACCAAGAGCGTGTGTATTCTCCAATCAGTGGATGAAGAGCCTTGGCGTTGATCAGTCAAGGGCCTGGGAGGAGAGATGGTGGCTACTACCTCTTCCTTGAAACTGCTCAGCTAGATGTATAAGTATCTGATGTTCGAGTAACAACTCATTAAGCACCCTGGTCTCCCCACTGAAAAGAAACTACCAGAAAGGGTCCCCAATCACCTTACTTAGCATCAAAATGAACTAAACTCCAGAGAAGGGTCTGTGATCATAACCTGTTCACTCTTCCCTGTATGAGGTTGGCAGCAGGGCAATGGAGGTTCAGACATAGCTTCAAACGCAGTCCTTGCACATCCCATCAAAGAGGCATCTGCCCCTTGGATCACACAGTGAGCTCCTATCGCCCCTCTTTGTGAGCCCACCAGTAGTCAGGTTGACACTGATGTGAACAGTCATTCCACTGGCTGGCAGAGTTCATTTGGGGTGGCAGGTGTTTGATACCAAGTTTCTCCCAGAATCCAACTTATCTGTTGTTGTTGAGTCAATTCTGACTTATGGTGACTTCATATGTTACAGAGTAGAACCGTGTTCTGTAGGATTTTCAAGTCTGAGAAGTTTGCAAACATATGGACAGGCCTATCTTCAGAGGTAACTCTGCTGTAAAGTTTGCACACGTATTGACAGGCCTCTCTTCAGAGGCACCTCTGCATGAGTTTGAACCATGTATTCCTGCAGTTAGAAGGAAATGCTTAACCATTTGTGCCACCCAGAGGCCAGGATCCAACTACCTCTATGCAAAAAATCAGGGCTCTCTGAAGTAGGCAGCATGACTGACATTTTCGCATCAGAAGCCAAGAACAGCAGCAGTCTTCAGGACCCCCACTTTAAAAAAGAAAAGAAAAGAGAAAATCAGTTGCTGTCAAGTCAATTGCAACTCATGGCTGCCCCATGTGTTCCAGACTAGAATTCTGCTTGATAAGGTTTTCAAAACTGTAACCTTTCAGAAGCAGATCACCAGGACTTTCATTTGAGGAGCCTCTGGAGGTGTTTGAACCTCCAATCTAACATTTAGTAATTGAGAGCTTTAGCATTTGCACCATCAAAGAGAATCCCCAAGGATGCACCACTTAGCCCTAGTATTGGCATTTGCTGATGAGAATCCCCACAGTGACTGGGGTAGAAGACAACAGTATTGATGGTGCTCTATCCTGCCAAACAACCTTTGTGGCACAGTGGTTAAGCACTCGGTTGTTAACCAAAAGTGGTTTGAACCCTCCAGCTTTTCCATAGAGAAAGATCTGACAACAAGCTTCCATACAGATTACAGCTTCAGAAATCCTAGGGGGACATTCTGCCCTGACCTACAATGTCCCTATGAATTCCAATCGACTCAGTAGCAACAGGTTTCACTTTTCATTTGTCCTGGCTTGAAGATCTCTGGGTGGATATCTGTCCAAAGCAGAAACAAATGCGCGGCTTGGGCAGCACAATGTTTCAAATGATATCTGCAACAAGTTCTACAAAGGAAATCCTAAAAGTGCTCCTTAATGTCAGTAGGAAGTTATGCCAGGGAGATCAGGTGACTGCTATATATTCCATAACCCCCACCTATGCATGCCTAGGGGGACTTCCAAGCACGCTCTGGGGGACTGTCACCTCAGATGCCTGCTCTAGACTAATCGCCACTCAGGACTTTATTTCCACTCTAAGGAGGGAACAGTGAAAAAGGAGAGCTTACCACCCTCCGCTTGCCTTCTGCACAGAAGCCCATCTCAGGAATACTTCTGAACAGCCAGATCATCTTCCAGCCTCCTAGAGAATGGAGGAAGTTTCAAAAGAATGGTGTGTCTTGACTGGAAGACTGTTCAAAATTTCTGGGAAGAAACATCCCACTACTAGGAGAGAAGAACAGAAATGATCCACTCCTTATCTCAGAAAACAGTTGCAACAGCCACACCAGCTGAAAGTTCTCCGCCCTCTCTTCTTTTTTCTTCTTTACACTTTTTCTGATTCCCAAACCTCCATTTAAAAGATCTCTGGTGTCTCCTCTATCTCTACTTTTCCCTCCTTCTCATGGGCCATTCCCCCTGAATAGACCAGTAGAAACACAGAAAGATCGAAACTGACTCTACCCTTAACACTCTAGATGCTTAAAACCAAACCAAACCCATTGCCATCGAGTTCATTCCAACTGACAAAGACCCTACAGGACACAGTAGAACTGCCCCATAGCATTTCCAAGCCTGCAATCCTTACAGAAGCAGACTGCCACAACCATCTCACAGAGCGGCGGGTTGATTGGAACCACTGATCTTTCAGTGAGCGGCTGAGTACTGGAACCACTGCATCATCAAGGCTTCTCAAGTGGGGCTAAAATGCTGAAGAATTTTGCCTAAATGTTCTTTCTTGACTCACTCTAGTGGTCTCAAAAGCTAGCTGAGAGGGAATTAGATTCTGTTTGGGCAATTCTCACCTTCATGATTAAAAGCTCTCCTCTTCCATAGGTCCAAGCCATCACTTCAGGCTGAGCCAGACCCTGCATGTGAGTGGAGTAAGTACAATTAAAATCCTACACAAGTAATGAAATTAAGGAGATCTTACTTTGTGCCTGGTAGGAACTGTAAAAAATGATTTTACACGAATTAATTTCTTGTTAATCTCAATGAAATCAGGTAATCTGGGAAAGATCACACAAGGAATAGAGCTAGGATGGCACCAGGACATAAATAAATGAACACAAGAAATTCAGGGTGGAAAAGAGGAGTGTGCTGTCATAGTGTGCGGAGAGCAGTTAGTTACATAGCAGCGCGTGTGCAAGGTTTTGCGTGACTAATTTGCATTGTAAGCTTTCTTGTAAAACACAAAAAATATTACAAAAGAAACAACAACTTTGGTAAGCCTGTTGATTTACATGTCTCCTGAAAACATGGTCCTCACACATCTGCCCCTGCTACTCTCTTCCTGAAAGAGTTTGGTTGTATTTAAGAAACTTCTCCGGTTTTGTTTAGTCCTAGCAAGCTGACTTCTCTACTGTGTGTTGTCCCTCCCTTCACCTAAAACAGTTCTTGTCTACTATCTAATTAGTGAGTACCTCTCTCTCTCTCTCCCTCCACACCCAGTTAACCATCAAATAATATATTCTTCTGGGTTTAAACCTTTTATTAATTTCTTGTAATAGTGATCCCGTGTAATATTAGGCCTTTTACAACTGACTAATTCCAGTCAGCATAATGCCTTCCACATTCCTTCACGTTATGAGATGTTTCCCCAAATTCATTGTTGCTCTTTATCATTGCATTGTATTCCACGAATATAACATAGTCTGCTTCTCCATTCATTATTCGATGGGAACCTTGATGGAGTCCATTTTTGCTGTAGCAGACAGTGCTGCAATCAACACTGGTGTGCCTGTATCTATTCATGTGTTATCCCTTATTCTCTAGTAGATAGTCCAAAAGGTGTGATTGTTGGATTGAATGGTATAGCTATTACTAGCTTTTTAAGAAAGGGCCCGGTCAATTTCCAATGTGATTGTTAACTTCTTACATTGCCTACAGCGGGGTATAAGTATATTACTCTCGCCATGGTGTCTCCATCATTTGTCATTTTGTGTTTTGGGGATTAATGCCATCCTCCTTGGGGTGAGATGGTACCTCATTGTAGTTTTGATTCACATTTTTCTAACAGTTTCCTCAGGAGCATTTCCTCAGGTATCTGTTAGCTGTCTGGATATTTTCTTGGGTGAAGTGTCTGTTTACATCCTTTCCTCATTTTTTAGTTGGGTTATGTATATTTCTGTTGTTGAGGTTTCGCAGTATTTCAGAGATCTGGGAGGTTAGACTCTGATTGGCTTTATCCTGGCCAAATCATTTTCCCAGTCTTCAGGTTGTCTTCTCACTCTCTGAGTGAACTCTCTGGATGGGCATAAATGTTTGACCTTTAGGAGCTTCCTGCAATCTAGTTTATCTTCTGCTGTCTGTGTATTGTTAGTAATGTTTTGTATTTTGTTTATGATGTGTGTTACAGCTTGCAATGTTGTCTCTATTTTTTCTTCCATAATCTTTACAGTGTTCAATTTGATATGCAGTTCTCTGATCCATTTTGAGTCTGTTGCTGTGCATGGTGTGAGATGTGGGTTCTATTTCACTTTTTGGTAGGTGGATATCCAGTCTCATTAACAAATGGTGTTTGCATAACTGCAAAAAAAAAAAAGGAAACAAGAGCCCTATGTGACACCATGCTCAGAAAGTAGTTCATAATGGATCAAAGAACTAAATATCAAATCTAAACCAACAAAAATCATGGAAGAAAAGATAGGGAAAATGCTGGAAGCCCTAATACAGGGCATAAACAGATTACAAAATATTACTTACAAAGCACAGATACCAGAACCGAAAATATGTAACTAGAAAGTGATAAAAATTAAACATTTATGTTCATCCAAAGACTTTAGTAAAAGAGTGAAAAGAATAGCTACAGACCAGAGAAAAATAATTTGACTACTACGGATCTGATCAGTACCTACTCTCCATAAACTAAAAGGTACAACAAACTTTCAATAAGAAAAACACAAATAACAAAATTTTTAAAAAATGAGCAAAAAATATGAAGATACACTTCACCAGAGAAGACATCCAGGTAACTAAGAGATGAATGAGGAAAAGCACATGATCATTAGCCAATAGAGAGGTTCAAATGAAAAGTACAAAGAGATACCATCTCACCCCAATGAGGCTGTCATTAATCCAAAAAACACAAAATAATAAATGTTGGAGAGGTTGTGGAGAGACTGGAACTCTTTCACACTGCTGGAAGGAATGTAAAATGGTACAACCACTTTGGAAATCGATTTGGAGTTTCTCTAAGAAGTTCAAATTGGAGGACAGAGTCAAAATGGCAGACTAGACACACGTCTCCTTAATTGCCTCTGAATACTAAGGCCTGGATTGAGAACTGAACAGAGTTTTCAGGACACTCAGTGGGCCCTAGGACATGGCATAGGGCTGTCAGTTTTGACTACATGCCCTAGACAGGAAACTTCCTCTTTCTCACTGACTCCCATTTGCACAGACTGAAGGTATTGATGTTTTAACTGTTTTTATTTCAGTTGGCCAGTAGGCGGGGGATGGGCATTAGCCAACACATAGGCTGAACCAAAGTGCTGAAGTGAACAGCATGTACCGCAGCAGTGAGACAGAGTGTGGAAAAGCCACATTTTGAGAGCCTGGCAGCAGACGGAGGGCAACACAGCCCCTCTACCCTGCCTTTTCAAAGCTCCTTCATAAATGGGCTGTTTCATAGTGGAAGAGTGGGGTGTCATGGATTGAACTGTATCCTCCGAAACATGTGTGTAGTCATGTGGCTGATCACCACCTATTAATTGTACATACATATATATGGAGGGAAAAACGTCTCTGTGAGAGATGCATACAAATGTAGCGTATGTAACAGCACCTGTTAGAGAGAGAAACAGCTCATTTAGGATAGCATAAGGTAAGACAGGGATACACAGTGGGCTTCAACTGTATTTGTAAGCTTATTGTTTCCTAAGCTGGGTGGTGAATACATGGATGTTTCCCTGTAACTTGGTATAGTTCTGAAATATTTCCTAAAAAGAAATGAGACAAGTAGAGTAAAGGGAGACAATGGACTTTGGAAATTTGTTTCAGGGGTGAAAAAAAAAAGTGAAGTAGCTGAACAGGGAAAGGCTGAGGGCTTTGAGCTACACAGCCTTATGGACACATTTAGTTAAGTCTTCCAAGGTGCTCTCTCAGTAGTATTTGTATTTTCTTCTCTTATTTTGTGGTAGCACATTTCACGCTCTAACTTGTTGTAACTGAGGTGAAATTCACATAGCAAAGCCAACCACTTTAAAGTGAATAATTCAGTGGCATTTATGACATTCACAATATTGTTCCACCACTACATTCAACAACTTCTAAAACATTATCATCATCTTGAAATAAAACCCGTTATTCATTAAAAAGTAACTCCGTTTTTTCTCTCCTCACCTTAACTCAGGGCAACCGCTAATCTACTTTTCATCACTGTGGATTTACTATTCTGCATATTTCATGTAAACGGAATCTCATATGAACTATGTGACTTTTTGTGTCTATCTTATTTTAATTAGCATATTTCAGTTAACAGCTACTTTTTACCATGTTTCAGTACTTCATTCCTTTTTATGACTGAATAATATTCCATTAGGTGTATATATGTGGAAACATGGTGTCACAGTGGTTAATCCATTTGGCTGCAAACTGAGAGATTGGTGGTTCTAACTTATCAGCTGCTCCGTGGAAGAAGGATGTAGTAAGCTACTTCCATAAAGATTATATAGATTTGGAACCCTATGCAGCTCATCAAGGATGGTGTCCCCCCCAAATATATGTTAACTTGGACAGACCTCAATTTCCAGTATTGTGTGGTTGACCTGTATTTTGTGACTGTAATTTTCCTATATGTTGTAAATCCTGATCTCTGCCTGTGTTTAATAGGGCAAGATTGGATTATGTTAGAGAGCATTAGAGTGTGATGTAACACTCTTGCTCAGGTCACATCCCTGATCAAATATAAAGGGAGTTTCCTTGGGGTGTACTCTGCACCACCTTTTATCTTACAAGAGCTAAAAGGAAAGAGAAGTGAGCAGAGAGTGGAGAAAACCTCAGACTACCAAGAAACCAGTGCCAGGGAACTACTGAGTCCTTTGGACCCGGCTTCCCTCCTCTGAGAATCTGCTTGACCAAGGGAAAATTGAGGACAAGCACCTTCCCCTGGAGCAAACAGACAGAAAAGGCCCTCTCCTGGTGCTGACACCCTGAATTAGAACTTCTAGCCTCCTAGACTGTGAGAAAATCAGATTCTCTTTGTTAAAGCCATCTACCGGTGGTACCGCAGGTCATTATGGAGGTACATTTGTTACAGAAGGAGACATCACTTATTTAGTGGTTTATCAGTTGATTTAAATCTTTCAAATTCTTAGGCATCTGACATGTCAGCTCCCAAATCAACTCCTGGCCGGAACCCTGGAAGTGTTAGAATGGGATAAATGGCCAGGTTACATTTCTAGTCTGTCACACCCTCCCCTTCCTCACTCTGTGGCACATTTTGTTGTCTGAGCTCAGTGCAGTGGCTGGCTTCTGAAAATGTCTGGTGCTGGTGGCTCACCTTGCTCTAGGGCTTGGACCTAGTTCCTGGGCCTGATTGGAGTACAGCCGTCAGTCATCTTGTCCGCACTACTCACACCCAGCTAAACCCATCCTTTATCACTGCTCCCAGATGTTTACACACATGGAAACCTCTTCTTCAACACCCCTCCTCCCCATAAGCACACCCACCAGGAGGCTAGCAGCTTGATCAGGCACCTGTGTGTGGAGGCCAGCTGGGTTCATACAAGCCCTCTGAGGAACGTTCTCCTTCTCTGAGTTAGCCTTAGTCTATTGGATTTCCTTCCCAATGTCACAGACTGAGACAGGCCATAGAACAGACTTTATTGGGTTTATTCGCTCTGCATACAGCCACAAATTACAGAAAATACAAAGAAGCTGAAAACCAGTCAAAATGTACCTCTAGGCAGTAAAACAAAATTTAACCTTCTCATTTTAAAACTGTTCTCTTCTCCAACTGTGGGGAAAATGTTGCTCATAGGGAGTTCCCAGAGTGAGAACAACCTAGCAGTGGTCCAGGGGCAAGGAGGTGTAACAGCTACTCTACCCGGACTCCCTGGTTGCAGGACATCTACAAACAGTTATCTATGGGAATGCAAAGAAGTAACAATCAATCAAAAAAAATCTTGCATTATCAAAAAGGTGTAGATAAAGTATCAGAAAAAGAGACATTACACAAAGAAAATGTAACACACAGCCTGGGTTTCACATTGCCACATTATACCATCACCAGGAAAACCAAGCATCAAGGCTTTCAATTAATTCCTCTACCTAACTGCCTGTCTGGGCTTCTGCATTGGACACTCAACATTCGAATGCACAGGTAGGTATCCAGGCCTGCTTTCTGTTTAAGCAAAGTAGCTCCAAGGTGACAGAGGCAGAGACACTGACAGCTCATTCCTGGGTCTCCTCAGAAAGGGAATTAGGCAGCAAAAGAAAGGTCTCTCAGACTTTGGTATGTCGAGGGGAGGAATCAAGGGGGAATAGATGGAGAGGTAGAGTTCAACAACTTCTGATAAACCTGGATGAATGTCTTGGCTAGTCTGCCCCGTGCAGCTCCTACCAAGTAACAAACTGACTCTGTGGGAAAGGTGATGTGTCTTCACCACTCTGCCTGTGAGTAGCTCCTGATGCTGGTGCTGCAAAAGAAACAACAGGGGAAGATAGGAAGGGAGGAGTCAAAACTTGCTGACCTCCTCACAGCTGACCATCGCTCTCCTCCTCACTCTTCCTCTCCCACTCTCCCTTTTCTGGCTTTCCTCTTGCTGAGGCTGGGGTGTGTGGTTTCCTAGGGAGGTGGGGGCTGTGCCTCCTAGTAAGTTTTGTGGTGTGTGAGTCTAAGAACGATAGCGGGTGAGCCTGATGTAATCACTTGAGGCTTCCAGTTGTGAGAAGGCCAGTTGCTCTGTGGCTTTGGGATTACAGACTTGCTTTGGGCTAAAATCTAGGGAAGCAGAGGATACTGAGGAGAAGGGTCTAGAAGCACGGGTACAAGGAATTCTCCAACATGAGGCTGGGGCCAAAGGGGAGGGGAGCTCTCCAGGCTCTCCACGTTTTTAAATGATGGTGAGCTTGCCATCTGCTTGAGATCGCAAGTGCAGATTTTAACATCTATAAAATGTTGAATTTTGAAACTGTATTAAGTTCTTAAATGGCAAGATGTGTATGATGGGCAGTATATTACTGAGCAAGTGGAGAAGATCTCAGCAGCACTGGGGCAACAGGCCCAACATTGATGGACTAATAATCCAGAGGAATTCCATTCTAGGGATGTCTCACTGCTGTCAGGCCTGGGACAGGTTGGCCTGGGGCATGAGCAAAGAGAGAGCCCTGACGAGTGCTTTGTTTGTCACCATCACCCTAGCTGCAGTCACTATCCATCTCCCCAGGGATACAGGGTAGGTGTTTCCAAAAGTAGTGCACTAATTGGGAGACTGACACTGCAAAATTTTCTTGGAGACTCACAATTACCACTCCCACTACCTATTGTAGGAAACTTTATGAGACTGTAGCAGCATCCAAAGAAGTGAAACATTTGATTTGGCATCCCCAAAACCCCAGTGCTGTCGTGTCAGGTCTGACTCATAGTGACCCTGGAGGTCAATGTACAACTGCCCGCATAGAGTTTTCAAGGAGCACCTGGTGGATTTGAACTGCTGACCTTTGGGTTAGCAGACATAGCACTTCACCACCAGGATTTCCTGATTCGGCAGAGGAAGCTTAATATCCCTTCCCAGGGCCAAATAATCTGGATTTTTCCAATAGAAACACTTTATTGGGTTAACAGAAACGACAGCAGCTCAGTTGCTCTCACAAAATGATTTTGGTTTCTCTGTTCAACAGTACATTGTTGAATCTTAAAAGTTTTATAATGCTACGGCAATGCAAAGATATTCCACAGTTTTAGAGAGGAAGTGCTGAGTTTCCTGATGCTGGCAGTGACTGTACTGAAGGTTAGGTATTCAAGGCTTTTTTGGTCGTTCAAATAATTAAAATTGTTAATTTACATTTCTAAGGCTCTTTTCTAAATTAAAAATCATCACAGACAAGAAATGACTACATGAAATTAATGTAGTTATTAACAATCATTATTTAAAATTTTGGAGCCCAACCATGAGCTATTTCTTACAAAACTTTCTCATGTGGCTACATGCCTTGGCTTTCTCCTTGGCCAGGGAGAACCAAACTGGTTCACTGGCTTCAATGAGCTCTTGGTGCACTACTGGAAGAGGTGCAGACTTTCTGGTTTCTTGTTCCACGGCAGGCACTCGAACCATCTTCTGCTTTCCAACTGGAACCGCCAAAAATAACACACAAGCAGAAAGAAGCCCTAGTGATATCAGGGTAGATGGCTTATAGGATGAAATCACATTTTCCCATCACTCAGGTTTTGTCTGATCCCACCACTCCTAATGCTTTCTAACTCCTACTGCCTTAATTGCCAGGCTTCTAGAAGCATCAGCAATATCCAAGGCAGTTTCAGCATATCAGTGGAAGGAAATCAACATGGCTATGGCCACAGGAAGGAGCCCCGGTTGCACACTGGTTAGGCATGCAGCTGCTAACTGAAAGTTCAGCAGTTCAAACCTACTATTGGCTCTGTGTAAAGAAGACCTGGCCATCCACTTCTGTAAAGATGAAGGCCTAGGAAACCCTATGGGACAGTTCTACTCTGTCCTATATGGCCACCAGAAGTTGGAATAGACTCAGTGTCACACAAAAACATGGCCACAGGAGCTTGTAAGGCCAGTCTCTTGGATATAATTTTTGGACTGTCATATCTCACAATTTTGAAAGGAGACAACAAAGGAAAGATGTTGTATGCTATCTGTTTAGTTTTTGAAACTTCAAATAAAGTAATGTTATCTGTATTTGTCCAATCTGCGACATTCTGTGAAATGACTGATGACTCAGTGGATCCACACAATGAAAATCTATGCTAAAGAACACTGTACCAACTACCCTAGCCAAGAAGACTACCAACTTGCTACCCCAGTTCTACTTACTCCTCCATCATTCCTTATGACGGATTGCCTCAGTAGTTCTCAACTGTGGCTGCATACTAGAATTACCTAGGCACTTAAAAAAAAATACCAGTGCAAGGGCCATTTCTGGAATCAACTCAATTAGAATCCCTGGGGAGGGAGTCGGGGCCATTTTTAAGCGTTACAAAGCTCTCCAGGTGATTCCAATGCACAGCAAGGGCTGAGAACCACTCCACAAGAGTATGGTATCTATTAGGCCATTAATAGCAATAGTCAGGTCAGGCAATGGGTGCTTTAATTCCTAGTATAATTTCCTGATGAGGGAGATGGAGGGAGACAGGGCTTAAAACCATTTCTCTCCCTGCAGAGAATTTGAATTTCTGACAAGTTCTCTACTGAGAATTTCCCTTTCTAGTCTACATATCCTGAATCAGAATCTACATTTTGACAAGACTCCCAGGTGCACGTATAACTGTTTGTGCCACCCAGAGACACCAGGCTTTTATAGTGTATTACTTTTAGTAGTTACATTGCAGGGAATACAGAAGGTGAGAAAATACAGCTTTGCTAGGAACTGGACAGTGACTTGGTATTTGTCACTTGAATACATAGGCATAGGAGCCTTTTCGGGAGTGATCACAGTTCTGTGCTTATATAGCTCCCTAAGTTGGGTGAAAAACATGAGGACCCTATGTGTTACACATTGGATTTATTTCAGTCATAGGCATTGACTTTTCCTAAAACAGATTACTATCTGTATCTAATCTGAAGGGACATAATAGCATCATGAGGCTGATACTGAGCACAAGAGACATGGATTGCTTGATCTGGAAAATGTAAGTTTCACAACATTCTGCCAGGAATATTTTGGGGTGGTATGGTACCTGAGATTTTACCTGCTTTGGTAGATTTCGGTTCCTGTGACTCGGCTGTTTTCTCCTGTCTAAAGATAGTGGAAACTAAACTGCTTTGTTGACTTTCCTTTGCAGGGGTAACGCCCTTGAATAAAAAAGAAAATAGGAAACTTGTAAGTCGTGACGTTCAGAAGACCACAGGTGGAAGCCCTGTCTGGATTACTATGAGTTCAACGTGGTTGTTAGTAAAGAGATAGATGATAGATGGATGTGCACGTGGATGCGTGGACGCATGCAAGAGTGGGTGAATAAATGAAAGCAATGACACTGAGACTGCTTTGGTTTAGAATTTGGCTTCGTAAAACCTAAACTGGCTCGTTTCCCAACTTTCAGATCTGAAAGAAAAGGTTGTCTCATCATATGTGCAGACACAAAGACATGATAATATTTAATTTGAGAACATCCTTTTCCCTAGTACCTTCCTGGCTCTTAGCAGCAAATTAAAAAAATGTGAAGGCTACAAATTACATCAATTAATTGAATAGAATTTCATAGGATTTCTACCTAGTGAGACTAGCACACATCTGACTTGATGTACTCATGGCATTAGAAAGTATAGTAATCATAGGTCTTGTCAAAATGATGCAGTCTAGACTTTTCAAGCTAATCTTATCTACAACTGGATTAAATTAACTGGTCTAGTGTCTCTGCCCATGACAAAAACCTCGTACAAATCCTTCTCTCAGAACCCTAAGAAAGGACTGCATCTAACCAAGGTAGACTCCATCCTCAAATGATCCTAACACCTTATAAATGCTAATGACGAAAAATAAGACATTTTTATAGCAGAGAGTTAAACAGCTTTTCAGCTGATCCCTCAACAAATTCAGTAAGCACTTAAATGTATAAAAACTTATACATTTCTCTTGATTTGTAAATTTTGGACCTTTTCTTGAGTCAGTTTTCTGGAGTTTTGACAAGATCTTTCATTCCAACACTTACAAAGGCAGTGCATATATGACACTGGAAACAAGACCATCATCCTTGATCTACATGTGGTACCATTAGCGTATTTTATGACATAGCAGTTTGTTAGCCTATAGGCAGGTGTCATACAAAACCAATCCAATACAAAGACATCCAAACATCAGTTTCATAAAGGTAAATATTTGTGTAATGGTATGCTAAGATACCAAGAAATAAAATGTTAAAAAAAAAATCGTGTGTATAGTTTGATTCCATTTGTGTTTTTTAAATGTCTGTACATATTTATGAAAACGCTGGTGGCATAGTGGGTTAAACGCTCGTCTGCTAACCGAGAGGTTAGCAGTTCAAATCTGCCAAGTGATCCTTGGAAACTCTATGGATCAGTTCTATCCTGGCCTCTAGGGTCGCTGTCAGTTGCATCGGACTCAAAGGCTGTGGGATTGGTTTGGTTTCTTATACATATTTATAGGAAACCCTGGTGGCGTAGAGGTTAAGTACTACATCTGCTAAACAAAAAGACAGCAATTCAAGTCTGTCAGGCACTCCTTGGAAACTCTATGGGGCAGTTCTACATTGTCCTATAGAGTCGCTATGAGTTGGCATCGACTCGACAGAACTGGGTTTGGTTTATTTTATTTTATTTGTTTATACATATTTATAGTCATAAATCATCTATAAACATAATCACTAACTCTTATCTTTAGGGCTTTGATAACTGACTCTGAGGGGTTATAACCTTGTAAATGGTATGGAGCAGTTCTACTCTGCATTATATAGGGTAGCCATGAGTCAGAACTCACTCAACAGTGAATAACAACAACTTTATTTCTCAGTTAATTTCATGAGATCCTGCAGTAAAGTGCTTAGGATAGGATTTGGTTTAGAAAATCTCCCTGTGTTAATTACTTTTCACCAAACTCTTTAGGAGCATAAAGCAGGGCATGTGTGTGTGTATGCATAAGCAAAATTATTGCCTTGAAGATTTTTCCTGCCTTGATTAATGCATACAGAGACAAGAAGCCGCATGCCTGACAAAGTTCCCAGCGGAAGTCTATTCAGTGACTCCAGCAAGTTCTTGGAGGATTTTCAAGAATATCCCAGATCCTACCCCATATTGAGTCTCCATAGTGTTATCTTGGGCTCCAGCTCCCTTCTCAGTGTTAAGTTCTACCCCAGGAACACAGGCCTGGGAAGTCTTCTGCCTTTGCTTTGCCATGGTTGCCCAAGCTGGTTCTGAAGTGGTATAATCTGACTGTCGACAGGGAGCCTTTTCTTGAAAAAGAAGGAAAGGAGTTAGAATTGCTACAAGGCAGTCAAGGTCTTCAGCCTAGCTTGGGCCAACTCACAGTAGTATCTTGAATAAGATCCTTTTTAAATGCTAAAAAAAAGGAGAGATAGGCTATTTCTCTTATACCCCTTCCCTCAGTCTGCCAAGGAGGAGTTCCTTGAGTGAATAAGACTCAGTACTGCTTAACTATCTGGACATATTATCACCTTACTAGTCCCTTTCCCTCCTTTCTTCACCCTTTTCCCTCCTTTCTTCACCCTTTTCCTGATCCCTGGTGGCACAGTCCTTAAGAACTTGGCTGCTAACCAGTAGCTCAGCTGTTAAAGCCCACCAGCCACTCTTTAGGAAGAAGATGTGGCCGTCAGCTTTTGTACAGAGTGAAGCTTTGGCAGGAGCTTAACACACATAAAAGTAGTTTGAGACAAGCATAAAGCTCTATCCAAACGTAAGGGTTACAGAAGAGAAGGGGAGAGGGAACTGGGAGATGATTACATTGCCATTCCAGAATGGGGGTCAGTATCCAGAGGGAGACTCCCTTGGGAAAAAGGAAGAGTCAGAATTAACCATCTCCAAATCTTCTAATCTACAATGGGTCACTACCTAGAAGGGGGCACTATTCTGCCCCGGATCAAAAAGTCAGTCCTACTGAATTCACAACTCAGAAGACAAGGCTCAAACAGACTTCCTGCCATCTAAGTCTAGTTTCCAGTTCTTCCCTCCACTGGGTACCGACTTGCCATCTTGTAAAACTTATGTCTCACCTGGGATTTTGTAAGCAGGTTGCCTCTTGGTTACATCTTCAGACTTGGGTCCTATGTGTTCCTTCTGTGCCACGTGAGATATTCCACTGAGGTTCTCTGAGGTACTCAGGTGCCCCTGGGACATGGTTGTTCTGACCTGATGTTCTCTCTCTTTAGATGATGAAGTTGGGACCAAGGGGCTTGTATGAAGCTTAGTCAGGTCACCTTCTTTCTCATTCTTGTTCTTCTGTGAGGAAGGGATTCTTCTGAGTTTCACTCCAAAAAGGTTTTCAATATCAGCCTTACTGGTAGGTGAAACTGAAGCCTTTTCCTCATTCTGACCATCTCTCTCAAGAGCATCTTCCTTAGAGTGAAGACTCCCGGAAGTGGATGTTGGCTGGACAGGATCAGTGGTGAACTGTACAGATTTGGTAGCAACGGACTTCATGAGGTCTTCAGAGCCTTGGCTGCATCTCTTGGTTTTGTTTAGAGACACGGGAGCTTTTGGTGGGGAGGAGCTGGCAGGATCACTCTCAAAAATGCATTCCCGGGCGGTAGCAATCTTGTAATTTCAATGACACTGTTGCTGTTCTTTAGGTTCTCGAGAAACCTGGAAAGAGTGTCTGGGAGGCAGCTGCTTTTCAGGACTGCGATTCTCTTCAGGTACTCTCACTGAGCCTGTTGAGACTTGTGGCTGGGAATCTGTGGCTTGGAAAGGGCATCTGGAAGGCAGCTGCTCTTCAGAGCTCTTCCCCTTTCCAAGAAACACCTTGGATACTGACATTTCTGGATGGTGCTGAGGCTTCCACAAGGCCTGAGAAAGGTGTCTGGGAAGCTGTTGCTCTTTGGACCTGCTGCACTTCACTGGAGGATTCTCTGAACCTGAGGAAACTTCTTCTTGATCTTCAGGCTTCCCCAAAGATTTTAAAGGATATGTTGTAGGCACTGACTTCAAAGAAATGCCTCCTTCAGTGTCAGCACTCTTGGAACTTGAGAAAACTTGGTTCTCTACTTTAGGACTCCACCAAGATTTTGAAGAGTGATTTGGAGGTTGAGGATCCACACAAACAGGCCTGTCAATAGCAGGGTTCTCTGAGCCTGAAGAGACTTTCTCTGTCATAAACTTCATGTACGATTGGGAAGGACGAGTAGGAAGCAGCGATTTTGTAGAAACACCTTCTCCAACAGCAGTGTTCTCTAGACAACGGGACATTTCCCAGACTTTAGACCCTGTTAAAAACTGGGTAGGATATTTGGGAGGCAGTGGCTTCACAGAAATGATACTCTCAGCAGCAACACTCTCTGAATCTGGTAACGCTTTTGGCTCAACTTTAAGGTTCTTCCCCACAGAAATGCTTCTTTCAGCAACTGTGCTTTCTGGAAATGAAGAGACTTGTTTGACTTCAGGGGCCATCAGTGGATGAAAAGTACAGTTGGAGCCTTCTTGTTCAAATACTGGTGTCATCAGGGGCTGAGAATCATGCTTGAGAGGCATAGGCTTCATAAAAATATTCCCCTCGACAGTAGCACTCTCGGAATCAGGAAGGACTTGTTTCCCTACGTTTGGTCTGGTCAGATACCTGGAGGCGCTGGGAGGCAGCAGCTTCATAGGATTATTCCACTCAGCAGCCATACTCTCTGCACCTGCAGAAGCTTCCTTGAATTGCCTCAGCCGGGGCAGGGAACGACACCTGGAAGACAGTGGCTCCACAGAACCACTCCACTCTGTAGAAACACTCACTGAACCTGAGGAGACGTGGTGTTCAACAGCTGGCCCAGAAGGGCCGTGGGATAGCAGCTGCTCTGCAAAAACACTCCACCTCTCAAGGCTCTTCTCTGAAACTGAGAAACTTTCTGGTTGGTTCTCAGGATTTGTCACAGCCTGCAAAGGGTGTTCTGGAGGCAGGTCTTCCTCAGAGCTGCTCCAGTCATCAGTACTACTGTACATTTCAAGGTAACTATCAGATCCTGTGGAGCCTTCTTCAGCTTCCCACTCTCCTACAGCCTGGGAAGGGCATCTGGGAGCAGGCTGCCTCTCAGAACCACTCCACTCCTCAGAGTCAGTCTCCTGCTCTGAAAAACTCTCTGCATCAGAGGAGGATTCTTGTTCATCTTTGGCATTCCCCAAGAACTGTGAGGAGTGTGTGAGAGCCATCTGCTCCCAAGCCCGAGGTCAGGATCTTCTCAGGCCTCCTGGATTCCAGGCTCCATAACCCAATGGCCCGCCAGAAAGTTCTGGCCTGGGACTGCCTCCTCCAAGTCCCTTGCTGTCACCTGACCACACCCTTGGCTTCCTTGACCTGTCTGAGCTTGCCCGCTACATGAAGGCATCCTATGCTAGCAAGCATTCCTTTCTCCTCCCTCGTGAGGCCAGAATTGGCTGAGGGCCCGGAACCCTAGGATTCTCTTGGCTGAGGTCCGGCTCTGGTGATGGGCAGTAAGGGCAGGATCCTGACCAATCATCTCCAGCCTCCCCTGAAGTGCACCCAGCCCTGCCCCTCCAGATTGCAGAGCTTTTATTCCCACTCATTGCACATCTGCGCCAGTGGGGAGCAGCTGCGGTGGATTGACCACCAGTGGAGAGTGGGTCCACAATCACAGGCCGAGTGTTTGGACACATATGTTGCAGTAACAGTGGCTGGTAGAGTCTGTCTCCAATGCTGAGTACTGGCAGTCTGGTCCTGAATTACTTACTAAGGCTGCCGGCAGGAAACACTGCCTCTCCCTGCCTTTTCTGAACATTTGCGTACCTTTCTTCCCTCTAAATCATGTCCTGGAACAGTCGGGTCTGGACTCCAGGCATCAACACTCCCCATCCCCAGCCTCACTTGTCTCTGCTTCCTCCTTTGCCTTCAGCAGGACCAGCCCTTCCTTAGGGCCTCCCTGGCCTCCCTTGACCCTCCCTAAGACCCATGGCCAGTCTTCCTAGGTAAAGATAACTTCAATTATCCCTCGCAGGCCTCGAGCCCATTCAGATCCTGGTCTACTCGCAGCCTCACCCTGCCAAAATTACCTGGAAGGATGGGGACAGCTTTTCTTATTTCACATGGAGTTGAAAATTGAAATCTAGGAACTTTGGTGGACCCCTGTGAGCTTTTTGGAAAAGTCAGAAACGTGCCTACTGGGTTCACTTTTATGATTTTATACTAATGGAATATAAATCTTAACAACTTAGTTCTATTTGACCAAAAGTAGTAGTAATCAGAAGTCAAAGTACTTAGAGGTAAGTACCCTGAGTGGGCGACGTAGGGACATTTTCATCAACAAGGATCCCCTAGTTGATGGAGAACTAGTGAGCTCTGCAGTAATACACATTGGCTAGTTCTCATTGGAGATGTTTGTTTGTCAATAAGAAGTGTTCTTTGGGGACCCCCTTGCCACTAGAAACTAACAAATAAGGAGTGGGGCAGGGTAAAGGTACAAAGGATAGTGAGTACAAATAGACTAGTATAAATATGTTTTTCTGTAAGGTCTCTGAGTGGCACAGATAGTTCCTACCTGTCTACTAAACTTGAGGTTGATGATTAGAACCGGAGAAGTGGCGCCATGGAAGACAATCCTGACAATCTGCTTCAGTAAAGATTGCAACCAAGGAAACCTTACAGAACAATTCTACTGTGTATCAGATGAGGTCACCATGAATCGGGGGCCAACTCTATGGCAGTGGGTTTGAATTTGGGGGTTTTATGGTTATAACTATTTTGTGTAAAATGTGGACTGTATTGTGTACTAGTGTGCTCATGTGTTCATCTAATGTCTAAGGGACTCCAGCAGTGAGGATTCAAGCATGACATCAAGCACCCAGCAAAGTAGTTTGATTTTCCAGCATGTGGTCTCTGAAAGGCTCATGGAGCAAATCTGTCAAACTTTCGATCTCTTTGATCCTGATGGAAACAGCAGCGTCTATACCAGATCACTTAGGGCAAGCACTGCATTTCTCTCTTTCTCTGCCTCTTCTTTATCCTCTCCCTGTCTTCACCTGCACACCTCTCTATACTTCTTTCCTACCAAAAAGAACAGGGAAGGATGAAGGTGGGATTTTTTTCCCTCATATTTCTATCTACCTTAAGAGTTACTAAATAGACTGCAGACATCAATTAGATGGATATTCTAGTTTCTTCCAGTCATTTTAATATTATCATATGAAATGCTACTTAATGTTGTGACTACTGTCTGTTTTGCTCTTGCTAGGCTTGAATATGCATATTGAGATGGTGTGTTGTTTTCATTGTAGGTGATTTTAAAGGCCCTGATATTTGAGCACAAGAAAAAGAGATAGATAACAGAATAAGTCAAACTGATAAGAAAGGTACAGGGAAAATCAAATTTGGTTACTTTTTGTTTGCGGTAACTCAGAAAATGGTGAATTAGCTAATTTCATCAGCATATTGTTTATCCATAATGGTAGGTTAATTTGAATCTAGACAGGGAAGTTATTTCATTAATGTCAAGCCAGTACAAGCTGACGAGTTTACCTGGTAAAGGATAGTATTTCACACTGACAGTTAGGATGCTTAGACTCTACTTGACTTTCTTCAAGGCCAGAGTCAAGGAGAAGTCATTTGACCCTCTGTAAGATAATAAAAGTAATACTGCTGCCACTTTCTACTGTTCTCTCTCTCCAACTGAGAGGCCATTATTATAACTACAATCTGTTTAAAGCTTGTTTCAGGTTCATTCCTTTATGCTTTGTTTTCGGTTTCTGAGATTGTAATGCCTTTCTTGTGTTTCTCCTCTTTTACTCCCCTGGATGGTGTTTGAACTCCTGTGACATAGGGCCTGGTTCATCATGGCCATCAGCAAGGCCATGTGGTGAAGAGGAGTGGGATGGAGGGAGTAGGGAATGAATCCAAGAAGGTAGCCCCCTAGAACCCCACACAGGACCCTCCTTGGCTTCAGAATGGGGAACAATTATGAACAGGAGAAAGAGGAGACCAGGTCCAGGCTTGAGTAAGATTATTGAAGAAGGAGTGATGGGGCTGTATCACGGCTGTGGAGCATGGGTCTCTGTAACAGTCTCCACTCATGCATGCGTGTGTTCTCCTTTTAAGTTGAGAATGATACCAAGGACGAAATCCTGAACGCTTTCAAGTTCTTCAATGATGATGAAACTGGGATGAAATCTTTTGCAAATCTGAAACACAGGCAAACAGCTGGGCGAAGATGTCACTGATGAGGAGCTTCAGGTCTGTGAGGCATGAAGCGGACCTCAGCTCTCTGAGTTACCTTTATTTCCTTTGCTGTGAGCGCCTCTTTGAAGGAAAGAGGTTGTTGTCTTGTCCCCGTTGTGCCCTGTGATGTTCTCCATTGATAATCTGACAAACCTCTGAACCGCCCTCTTGCCTAAGAAACACTTATGTGTGCAGTTTCACTTACTACTCTAGGTTTCAGGAACACCCCAGTCAGGGTGATCTTGGCACTCTTCTCATGTGATACATGTGACAGAGGATGACTCTAGCACCAAAGTATGCTTCAGGAAGCAAGCTTGATTCACATTGTGACAGCACCTCGAGGCACCCTGTTGACCAGTCACTTAGCGCTATCAGAAGTTGCTTGAGGGCAGAGGCAAGATGGAGAACTAAACTGACGTTTCCCTAAATCCCTCTGGAAACCAAGACCTGAAATGATAATTAAACGGAGCCTTCTGGACACCTAGTGAGCCCTGGGATGTGGCATAGCGCTGCTAATTTGGACTTCATACCCCTAAATGCAAAACCTCCTCTCCTTCACTGACCCCACTCCTGGGGAGCATAGGCTTGCAGAGACTGAAGGTAACTTCCCATTTTGAATTTTTTTTTCCCCTGTCTTGGCCAGTGAGTGGAGTTGGGACTTGACTAGTTCCTGGCATCGGATGCACTGCTGGTGGGACCGGCAAGCATAATTGCCAGGTTCTGAGAGCCTGGCTTTGGACTCTATACACCTCGGTTCCTCTGGCCTATCATTCTTCCTCTGCCATGTGGTAGCCGTAAAGATGTGCTTGTGCGGGACGCCATCTTGATGCACTGGAAAATGCAGAAGCCCAGGCACAGGCCCCATCCAGACTTGGTTCCTAGCCTGGCAGGTGGCTCCTGACAAGGGGAGAGTGCTTTTCCAGCAGGGAGGTGCTGTTTCGTACAGTGTCACCTGTGGCTGGGGCCCAGTGGTGGAGGCTGTGGACTCTGGGCATTTCGGCACTCTTGGGTTCTCTTTCTGCTAGAAGCCTGGTCGCAATCATCTGGCGAGCTTGTATGGGATGCCATCTTGTTTTGCTTGGAGGTGGAGTCATCCATACAGAAGCCTCCACCGGACCTGCTTTCTGGGTTGGGAGGCAGTGCCTACCCAGAAGTGACTGCTTATCCAGCAGAAAAGCAGAATTCTACATGGTATCGCCTACAGTTGGGGCCCGACAGCAGAGGCCAGCAGGCCAGTAGACTTTCTGTATTTTGAGCTAGTTTATAACATCTGGGGTTCAATACAGAGGTGCTTACTTTGCCAGCTAAGAAGAGGGACGTATACCCCTGAAAACCTGACTGACTTTGGAAGTTGTCAAATACTTTTTACTTCTCATTATAAGATAATTAGAGAAACAACTGTAGTCTACCTACACAGCATCTCTCCCAGCCTCTATTGACCCACATGAAGCCCAAAAAGCAACAAAAGTTGGAGAAGACAGTAACCCGGCAATTACCCATGGCATCCGAAGGCCCCCAAAAGAAACCACCTCAGAACTTCCCAGATCAAGAAGCTTTTCTGAAACTATCAGAAGGTGAATTCAAAGGATTACATATAGAACCCTCCTAGACCTTATACAAAATGCAGCAGAGCAAAATAAAAACTTAAGCAAACTGTTCGATCTCCTGAAACACCAGTACTTGGAAATCCAACAGATCAAGAATAAAATCAAAGACATAGAAACTTGAATTCAAAGGCAAGAAAACAGAACGGAACAAATGCAAAAGAAAGTTTCTGATTTGGAAGACAGAGCTACTGATTCCAGCATCTATGGGAAAAAATCAGAAAAAAAGAAACAAGGAAAGTTAAGAAGCATGTGGGACCCTATGAAGAAGTATAATCTATGATTAATTGGAGTTCCCAAACAGGGCGAGACACCTGAGAACACAGAGAGTATTATTGCTGAGCTGCTGACAGAAAACTTCCCAGAAATTATGAAAGAAGAGACTATAGATATCCAAGATACACACTGAAAACCACTCAACATTGATCTCAATAGAAAGACTCCAAGACATATTATAATCAAACGCAACAAAATGAAACATAAGCGGCAACTCTTAAAGGCAGCAAGACTCAAAGCGAAGCTAACATTCAGAGGGAAACCCTGTACGCTTTTGTCGGATTTCTCAGTAAAAACAGTGCCAGCACAGAGACAGTGGCATGACACATTCAAAGACTTGAAGGAGAAGAACTTCCAACCAAGAATTATATATCCTGCAAAACTATCTTTCAAATAGGAAAATGAAATGAAGACATTCCTAGATAAACAGAAACTCAGACACTGTGTAAAAACCCAACCAAAGCTACAAGAAATACTGAAAGAATTTCTTGTCTTGGAAGAACAAAACCGCTAACTTTATGTTTTAGAAGGACACATTATTCAGAATCCAACGCAGTTAGGGAAAGCTCCAAACACAATCAAAGCTATAATAGTGAAATAATCTAGTGATCATATCATGTAAACTGTGATATCATCATATTAAAAAGAGTGATGTCATACAGTCATTACAGTCCTTCCAGATATAGAGGAAGTTGACAAGCCTGGTAGCAATCAAAATTGGGTTTATATGTAGTTTATTAACCTGGATCATATGGGCAGCCATAAAGCACAATAAAGAAGCAACGTATCATATCAAGAAATATAATACAGGAGTATCAACAATCATAAAACCAACTCTGAAAAAAGGTGAAAAATCAACTAAGAAAGAACAAGGTCTCCAAACAGATTAATAAGAATAACAGAGAAAATATCAACACAAAAATAAACACATGACAATGGCAGCAGTGAAAATATACCTATCAGTAATCGCATTGAATGTGAATACACTGAATGCTCCAGTGAAGAGACATCAAGTGACATCTTTGATCAAAAGACATGACCCATCTCCATGTTGCCTACAAGAAACTCACCTTAGACTTAAAGACATGAACAAACTGAAAATCAAGAGATGGAAGAATATATATCAAAGTAACAAAGAAAAGGAAGAGCAAGAGTGGCAATTCTCATCTCAGATAAAATCAATTTTAATGTAAAATCCACCATCTTGGACAAGGTTGCCAAGCCAAGTGCCGTCAAGTCTCATCCGACCCTTTAGACACTACTTATTGCTGAAAGGTTCAATACACAAACAGGACTTAACAATATTAAATACTTATGCACCTAATATTGGAGCACTTAAATATGTCAAAGAAACACTGTTTATGCTCAAAAAGGAGATAGATCATTCCATAATAACTCTAGGAGACTTCAACACTCCACTCTCAATATTGGACAGATCATCTAGAAAAAAACTCAGTAAAGACACAGAAGACTTATTTCCACAATTAACCGACTAGACCTCATCAACATGTACGGAACTTTCTATCCATCAGCGGACAACTACACCTTATTCTCCAGTGCACATGGAACATTCACCAGAATAGACCATGTGTTAGGACATAAAGTAGTTCTCAAAAAAATCTATAGCACTTAATTAATGCAAGCATCTTCTCAGAGCATAAAGCCATAAATGTCGAAATCAGTACTACGAAAAACATAGAAAGAAAGTGGAACTCACGGAAACTGAACAACACCTTTCTCAGAAACCTATGGTTTATAGAAGAAATCAAGGATGAAATAAGGAAATGTATGGATTCCTATGGGTTACAGCCAAAACAGTGCTCAGAGGTCAGTTTATCTCCATAAATGCACACATCTGGAAGGAAGAAATAAACCGAACTGAAGAACTGACCCTACAGCTTGAACAAGCAGAGAGAGGACAACAGAGGAATCCCTTGGTTGCCAGAAGAAAACAGATTATAAAGATTAGAGCAGAACTAAATGAATTACAGAAGAACAATTGAAAAAATTGAAAAGACCAAAAGCTGGCTTTTTTAAAAGATCAACAAAATTGACAAACCACAGGCTAAATTTACTAAAGAAAATCAGGAAACAATCCAAATAAGAAATGAGAGAGGAGTTGTCACAACAGATCCAACAGCAATCAATAATGTCATAGTTGAATATTAAGAAAGACTGTATTATAACAAACTTGAAAACCTAGAGGAAATAGACAAATTCCTTGATTCATATCACCTACCAAAATTGTCACAAGGTGAAGTATAATACTTAATAAAACCATCACAAAGGAAGAGGTTAAAAAGTCATCAAAAAAATGCCAACCAAAAAAATTCCGGGTCCAGAAGGCTTCACCACAGATTTCTACCAAGCTGTTAGAGAAGAGTTATCTCCAATACTACTGAGACTATTTTACAGCATAGAAAGGGATGGAATACTCCCAAATTCATTCTATGAAGCCAGCCAGCATAACCCTGATACCCAAGCCAGTAAAAGACCCAACCAAAAAGGAAAATGACAGACCGATACCACTCTCGAATCTAGATGCAAAAATCCTCAACAAAATTCTTGCCAATAAAATACAACAACATATCAAAAAAAAAATCTATCATGACCAAGTTGGATTCATACCAGGGATGCAAGGCTGGTTCAACATCAGAAAAACAATTAATGTGATTAACCACATAAAGACCACAGAAGACAAGAATCACCTGATCTTGTCTATTGATGTAGAAAAGGCGTTTGATAAAGTCCAACAGCCATTCATGCTAGCAACTCTCAGCAAAATAGGAATAGATGGCAAATTTCTCAGTTCAATAAAGGCCATTTCTACAAAGCCAACTGCCTATGTCATCTTGAATGGAGAGAGACTGAATCAGTTTCTCTTGAGAACAGGAACTAGACAAGGATGCCCACTCTCACCTCTCCTATGCAACATTGTACTAGAAGTTCTAGCCAGAGCAATTAGACAAGACCAAGAAATAAAGGGCATCTGTATCAGCAAAGAAGAACTAAAAATGTCTATTTGCAGATGATATGATTGTATATGCAAAGAATCCATAAGGAAACTACTCAGTCTGATAGAAGAGTTTGGCAAAGTCTCAGGATACAAGATAAACAGAAGTAAATCAGTAGGATTCCTTTATACCAACAACAAGATTACTGAGGAAGAAATCACCAAGTATATTTACTATAGCCCCTAAGAAGATAAAGTACCTAGGAGTAAATTTAACCAGAGAAATAACAGACCTTTACAAAGAGAACTGGCTAGACCTTACTACAAGAAACTAAGAGAGACTTACATAAATGGAGAAACCTACTGTGCTCACGGATAAGAAGACTTAACATTGTGAAAATATGTTTTACCCAAAGCAATCTACTTATGTAATGCAATCCCCATACAATTTCCCATAACATTTTTCAATGAGTTGGAAGCACAAATTAGCAAATTTGTCTGGAAAGGAAAGAAGCCCCTGATAAGTAAAGCCTTACTAAAGAAGAAGAACGCACTGGGAGACCTCTCATTACCCGAACGTAGAACCTATTACACTACCACATTAGTCAAAACAGCCTGCTACTGGTACAAAAACAGACAGATACACCAGTGGAACAGAATCAAGACCCCAGAAATGACATCATCTACCTATGAACAGTTGATATTCGACAAAGGTGTTAAGAAATTAACCTGGGGTAAAAATAATCTCTTCAACAAACGGTGCTGGCTAAATTGGACATCTATCTGCAATAAATTAAAACAAGACCCATATCTCACACCGTATACAAAAACCAACTCAAACTGGATAAAAGACCTAAATATCAAATCTAAAATGATGAAGCTCTTCCAAGAGAAAGTAGGAACAATAATGGAAAGTTTAATACACAACGTAGACAGACTTCAAAATCTGTCAAACAAACCACAATCATCAGAACAGAAAATAGGTAAGTGGAACCTACTAAGAATCAATCACTTTTGCTCATGCAAAGACTTTATTAGTAGAATTAAAAGGCCACCTGCAGAATAGGAAAATATATTTGGCAACTCTATGTCAGACTGATGCTTGATTTCCATAATGTATAAGGTACTACAAATTATCAATAAGAAAGATAAATCATCCAATTAAGTGATGGGCAAAGGAGATGGACAGATGCTTACCTAAAGAGGAGATTCAGGCAGCCAGAAAACACATGCGGACATGCTCACGATCACTAGCTATTAAAGAAATTCAAATCAAAATGACAATGAGATACCATCTCACCCCAACAAGGTTGGCCATGATTGAAAAAATACAAAACAACAAATGCTGGAAAGGCTGTGGGGAGATTGGAACTCTCTGACACTGCTGGTGAGATTGGAAAATAGTGCAGCCTCTTTGGAAAGCAATCTGGTGTTCCGTTAAAAATATGGACACAGATATACCATTTCACCCAGTAATTCCACTGCTTGGAATATATCCTACAGAATCAAGGCCATTCAAACCAACTGATACATGCACACGAATGTTCATGGTAGCACAGACCACAACAGCAAAAAGATGGAATCAACTCAGGTAAAAACGATAGGTTAAACTACAGTGTATATATTCGATGAAACACTATGTAATGTTAAAGAACACCAATGATAGCAGAAAACATCTCTTAACCTGGATTCAACTGGAGGACATTATGCTGAGTGAAAGCAGTTAGCGACAAAAGGACAAATATTGTATGAGACCCCTACGATAAGAACTCAAAAACAGACTCATGCATAGAAGAAAAGAATCTCTGATGGCTGCAAGGGTGGGGAGGGAGGGAGGGGAAGGAGGAAGGGTTTTGATTAGATAGCTAATAGAAATTTGGTTGGGTGAAATTGCTGACAGCACACATTAGAAAGATCAATAATAACTGGGCTTCAACACAATTTGAGTACTCCTCCCATCTTAACGCAATACTGCAAGGACAGAGTAGCTGGGGCAGGGGACTAGGGACCATGCTCTCAGGCAAAATCGAGGCCAATTGGCACAGCTAGTGTTTTGCTAATGAGGGCTCTCCGCACTCCACATTGGTGAGTGGCATCTGGGGTCTTAAAAGCTGCCAAGCTACCATCTGAGGGTGCAACAAATGGTCCCAACTCCACAGGAACGGATGATCACTGAGGAGAAGAATGACATGGGGAAAAGAGAACCCAGAAGACAGAGAGACCCACGGTAGTGGGTGTCTACAATGACTCGTGACCAGAAGAACTGGATGTTGCTTGTCACTGCCAGTGATAGCCACGGTGGAGCTCACAAAGTTGAGTCTCACTGGCAACAAGAGAATAAATGGGGGTGCACCCTAGGATCTCCAATAAAGGACCACAATTGATGGTCCAGGGGCTTCGGGGTTCCCCTGGGAGCATGACCCCGGCCCTGATGCTGCCCCTGTCCATAGATCATAATGAAGATCAACTTTTTGGACAGCAATGGATTCAACTTGGTGAAGCAGTGTGACCGTATCTTTTGGGAATTTTATGGTTCTATGCATCCGTAGGATGTCATCTTGCTGACTTCTTGCTGCAGGAAGGGGAGTAGGTGGAGAGGAGGGGAACGGAGACTGTTGGGAGGATAGGACATGTATGGAACAGAGAGGAGGGGTGTGCTGTCACCGGACAGGGAGAGCAGTGTGAGCTGCATATAGGTGAGCATGCGAATTTATATGGGAATGTACACGTTCATTCAATCATAATTAAAAAAAAGAAAAAGAAAAAAAATTGTTAGTGGTGAAGCTTGTCATCCATGTCCAGTCTTTCACCACTCATTTTTCCCAACATCTGGATCACTGTGTGGACCTGCAGCACAGTCTCCAACCCTGCAAGACCCCTCCTGCCTCCCTCCTCACACTCCTGCCTTCTTGTTTCCTTCCTGCTGCCCCACCCCATTAAAAAAGAACTCAGACATACACACACATTGATCTCTTTTTCACACCTTGATGTTTTATTTTAATCATCACCATACGGCACTTGGCTGGCTTGGCATGGGTGTACCCTACTGGTGTAAGATTCGGTCTCCATGTGGTTGGTCAACATGGAGACCTCCGGAGATTTGTCAGAGAATTTGGAGGTCTCTTGGCTTGATGTCAAGTTACAGGAAGCTCTGGTCATTACTTGGAGTGGTGAGTTTCTCCAAGGACTCTTGGTCCTTGCATGCCTTACTTAGATTCAACATCTTATTAAACTTAATGTTAATAGCCCAATAGTGTCAGCCCTCTAGCTTTCTTAATGTAAATGTGGGCACAGAGACATTTGGGGGAAAAACTGTTTTCTCACACTCTTAAGAAACTGTTTATTATTATTGTTATTATCCCTGTGGTTGTCTTCGGTACCTGGAAAGACAACAGGGTGATCACAGAAAGGCATCGGTTTGGGTAAGGTGGTGGAGAGCTGATGGGGAGGGGAACTTTATGAGAAAACGTGCTGGTTGGGGAGAGTTTTGTGCCAGGCAAGGACAGGGAAAGAGTTGTGGCTGGATCAGTGGTGAAGAAGTGGGGGAAGTTCAGTGCACTCAGCTCAGCATAACCCTTCCACTGGACTTGAGTTGTTCAGAAGACTTCCCCTTCTTCCTGTCTTCAGTGCTTGGGGTTGGCTGTTCAGTAAGTGTGACTGACGCTTGTGGTTTCCCAGCCATCTTCCCATCTTAAAGCCTTCTAGAGTCTACCCTAGGCCTCCTGACTCCCACTTAATTATATCCCTCCACAGGAGTCATACCTTTCATCTTTGTTTGTTCAACAATGTACTGCTTAGCCAATGGCAGCTCAAGAGAGCTGTGGCATCACAAAACACAGCCTGACACCTGTGGAAGGGGTGGTAGTGCTGAGGGGTTAAAATGCTCTTGTTGGAGAAAGGAGGTGTAATTTTTAAATAGTATTTTTGTATTTTTAGTAAATGGTAACACAGCAAGTTTCCATTTAACAATGACTTCCACTATTTACATTTTTTACAGTGTTTAAATATTCTCATTATTATTCTCCTGGACATTTCATTTCTGTAGTATGTTTTCCCAGCCCCCTTACCCTTCAGTCTTCACTTTAAAGTAACTGTTCACCTTTGGATCACACACAGATGACTTTTCAGAGGTGCATGGTCCTTATAGGTAATATTCCTTATTTTATGAGCTGATCTGTTATTTAGCTAAAAGGTGATCTCAGGGAGTAATTTTAGTTCAAGGCCTACTGAGTATCTCAGGACCATAGTCTCAAGCACTCCTATAGTATCAACTAGTCCAATAAGTCTGGAATTTTCAAGAATTTGAATTTTTTGGACTATTTTTCCTGGTTCTATCAATATCTGTCTATCCTGGACCCTGGTCAGAACATCACTGACAGTAGCTGGGCAACATCTGTTTCTTCTGATTAGATGAGGCTGTGGTTGTCTATACTGTTAGTCCTGCAGACTAGTCTCTTGTAAATGTCTTTGGTTTTCTTTTTACTCTTTGCTCTGAACGAGAAGAAGTCAAAGTTGTATGTTAGATGTCTGCTTTCAAGTTTTCAAGACCCATGAGACTACCCACCAAACTAGGATATTGAACATAAACTTTACGAACTATATTGTGCCAATTGACCATATTGTCCCATGAGACCCTGGTCTCAGTCTTCAAGGCCAGAAACCCAATACTGCTAGGTGTTTCATTGTCTAAGAAATAGCTGTAACTGTATCCCTGTGTGCTTTCTTATACATTTGAACATGTGCATATACATAGGTTGTAGCTAGGTAGGTGCCTTTGAGTCTTTTACCACTCATAATGACTCCATGTACAACAAAACACTGCCTGATCCAACTCTATCCTCACAATTGTTGTTATCCCTGTGCCCATTGTTGCAGCCACTGTATCATTCAATCTTGTTGAGGGTCTTCCTAATTTTCACTGACCCTCTACTTTACCAAGCATGATATCCTTCTCCAGGGACTGCTCCCTCCTGACAACATGTGCAAAGGATGCGAGACAGAGTCTCACCATCCTCGCTCCTAAGGACTATTCTGGCTGCACTTCTTTCAAGACAGATTTGTTTGTTCTTCTGGAAGTTCACAGTGTTCTCAATATCCTTTGCTAAAACCTGGATTCAAATGCGCTAGTTCTTTTTCACTCTTTGTTTTGTTAGCTGCCACCCAACCTCAATTCACGGTAACCCCCGTGTTTGTCAGAGTAGAACTTTGCTAATGTAGTTGAAAATGGCTGATCTTTGAGAAGCAGATCACCAGTCCTTTCTTCTAAGGCACCTTTGGGTAGACTCATACTTTCTACCTTTCCATTGTTAGCCAAGGATGTTAACCATGTGCACACTCAGGGCTAAACACCTGTTAGGGTGGTGTGAAAAATAAATAAAAATAAATCCAAGGTACAACACTGGAAATAGGGAAATAGAGGTGACATAACATAAAACATAACAACATTATAACAAAAAAGAAGAACTAAATAATATAGACACAGGTCTTTCATATGAAGGGAAGGTTAGGTGATATACGGCACTTGGCTTGGCTTATAGTTTTAAAAATAGGATTAAATATTAAGATCTCCTCAAAGGAAGCTAACCATCCAACACATCAAAAAAAGTGCATAAAAACACAGCAAATAAAAACAACAATGAAAAAGATGAAAAGAAAATACTTATATAAAAATGACTCAACACAGAAAATTAAGAGAAACAGAAACTGTTGACATAACACAAAAAAGGCCTCAAAATGGCAGCATTAAATTCATATCTATCAATCATTATACTGCTGATAATAAACAAGAATTATTTTATGTCAACGGAGGAAGAACACACAGTAGAGAAGTCAGCATCACTAGACCAAACCAAAAGCAAACATATTTTCCAAATACAGCTAAACTCTTCAAGGGGCAGAGCAGCAGGAGTATGGGTCTGGGCACCATGGGTTCAGGGGACATCTAGATGAATGGGCATAACAAAGTCCATCAAGGAAAACTTCTGCATTGCTCTTTGGTGAGTGGTATCTGGCATCTTAAAAGCTAGCAACGGCCATCAAAGAATCATCAATTGGTATGAACACACCTGGAGCAAAAGAAAATGAAGATCATCAAAGATGTAAGGAAGGTTTGAGCTCAAAAGATAGAAAGGGCCACATCAACCAGGAACTACATCAGCATGAGACCAGAATTAGATAGTGCCCGGCTACCATCAATGACTTTCCTGACAGGAAACACAACAGAGAGTCCCTGATGCAATGGGAGAAAAGTGGGGTGCAGAACTGAAGTCCCAGTCCATAAAGACCAGATTGATGGTCTGATGGACATTGTAGGGACCCTAGAAGACATGACCCCCAGTCTCTCTGTTAGCCCAGAACTCAAACCATTCCCAAAGACAACTCTTCAGGGAAAGATTAGACTGCACTGTAAGATCAAATGGTCCTTCTTGGCACAGGTAGATAGATGAGACTAAATAGGCAGCTTCTGTCTAGAGGTGAGATGAGAAGGATGGAACAGAACAGCAGCTGGTTGAACAGATATGGGAAATACAGGGCCAAGAGGAGAAGTGTGCTGTCACAGTGTGGGAAGGGCAACCAGGGTCACATGACAACGAGTGCATACATTTTCGCATGAAACTGGTTTGAATAGTAATTTCACTTAAAGCACAATAAGAGTAAATAAAAAATAAAAATAAATGTCATCTGTTATTATTATCACACTAGCTTTTTGTCTGTATGCTTATTTCCAGCTTTATTTGATTAGCATCTTGCTATAAGTGTCTTTGAACCCTTTCAAGAAAGAGTCAGAGAACAAATCAACTTAATAAATCAACTACTGAAATATAGCTTCTAGAGGAGAGACAGTCTAACACCTATTCTCCTTGTAAATTCAACTCTGTAATTTGGTAATAGCTCCCCAAATATTCGAAGCACATACCCTCTACCCCAGCAACCCCACTTCTCATGACTGACCCCAGGAATACCTGCAGGTGTGAACCACAATGATGGGCAAGGAATTTACTGTAGCATTGTTTGAGAAAGAAAACAGCTGGAAATGATCTACATTTCTACACTTGGAATATTGGCTGAGTGAATTTGACTGTGGCCATAAAGCAGAATACATTCAGTCTACTAAAAAATGGGGCTAAGTTGTATGCATTGACATGGAAAGACGGTCAAGACATGCTGTTTGTAAGACGAACACTGGATGAACGTTGCATAGAATACGGCCTTGTTTGTGCTTCCAAACACCCACATGTGCACACTCTGCAGTCATGACCCACATTCAGCCATTGAGAAAATGGAGATTCCAAAGCCTAAGTTTGTGCAGCTAACAGTGGCTACCTGTGATATATCTGATGCCCTCCCCTGCTCACCTTCTTCAATAGTACTTGCACAGAGGAGCAGTGGAGATCAGAAGATAGTTCTAAGGACTGATCTTGCTAACAGGCAAGAGAAACTAAAGAGGCCCAAAACACTGACATTGAGTACAACCTGGAAGCTGGACTGGCGACTTTTTTAGGCAGTTTTCATGTCCTGCTCGATCTCTCTCTTTCTGAACTATGGCGGGAGTGACATGTTCTAAAAAGTTGCCATTCTCCTGAACCACATGGAAACTCCATGGAAATCTAAGGGAGAAAACGTAAGAGAGATCTTTGGATGATGAGTTAGAGACAAAGGATGAGTTCCATGGGCTAGTGCTGATGAGACCACGCCCTTCCCCAAGTGCTCCCTGCTCTTTCCTTTATCCTTGAGCCTCTAAAACCAAAATCAAACCTGTTTCCTTGAGTCGATTCCAACTCATGGTGACCCCATGTGCTACAGAGTAGAACTGCTTCATAGGGCTGTTTTGGTTGTAACCTCTGAGGCAGAAGATCACCAGGCTTTTGTCTCCTTTGCTGCTGGGTCCAAACTGCCAATCTTAAGGTTAAGTGGACATTCACAAACCACATGCACTACCGAGGGACACCTTTAGCTTCTACTTCAGCCAAATCAATACATAAAACTTCTTTGGTTTGATTTTCCTTGAAAACACTGTTGCTTCTAAATCCATGACAATTCTAAAGGACTCAAATGAAGTCAAAAGGACATGAGGTGGCCTCAAAACAACACACGTGCCAGAGGGCCCTCCATTCATATTCTCTTGATTTTAGCACATCCTCTATGTAGGAAATTCTTTGTTGCCATGAGGTCTTGGTTTTCAGTGCTTTGAAGGGCTTGTGTTATTTTTCATTTCAAGATGGATCACCCACATGACTGGCAAACCATAGCAGCCTTTGGCTGGAAGCTCAGCAAAGCTATGGGACGTGGGCTCAGTTCCTCTCCATGCCAGCCTCTCCCTCTGCTGCCCTGGCTTTCTCAAGCTATGGTGGCTGGGTCCCAGTGGAACCAGGAGGAAGCGGTATCACCCTGTATTACCCAGCCTCAGAAGGCACAGGGTCACTCCCACTATAGACATAAGCCCATACTCAAAAGAAGAGCATATGGACACGCACCACCCCTCTCTCTTAGTGTGAGAACTGGTGTCCTCTTATTGTAGGAAGAATATTCGGATTGAAAATACATTTATGGTCATCTACAGACAACACGATCTACTATAGAGGGAATTTCTCTGGAATTTCTGTGCTCATCTTTTTCAACTTCTCCTTATTGCTTTATTTTAAATGTCATTTTGGTAAATCGCTGTAGCAGACTGATTACAATATGGGCCAGATTCTGCACCCCTCTCTATAGTCACACTCCATATTGTGTGACTTTATCTCTCCTGCCTCAGCATCTATTTTCTACCCCTAGAGTTTGTATTGGCCTTGTTGCTCGCTTTGACCAATGGGACCAAAGTGATGATGTGCTAGTAACAGAGGCATATTAGGCCTCAAGAGGCCATGCACACATCCACTGACTGTCTTGGACCCCCTACCTCTGCCATTAGAAGAAGGTCCACTCGCCTTTAGAAAAATTTAAGTCCACAAGGAACAAAGTTCAGGTACCACAGCCAAGGGCATCCTGGACCAGCTTACAACTAGCTAACCTCCAAAATTATGATCAAGCCCAGCCAAGATGAACACAGATGCTGACCCAACCCAAAACTGACTATACAAACATGAGTGAGCCCAGCCAAGGTCAGGTAGCCAGTCCGTAGACTAGGGAACAATGACAAATATTTATTGTTTAAATGCACTGAGTTTGGGGGTAGTTTCTGATAGTGTTAGGTCCCTGAAAGGTGCAGCTTGCACTTGACTGTTAACCTCAAGTTTGGTGGTTTAAACCCACCCAGCAGCACTTCATAAAACAAGTCCTGATGATTTGCATCCATAAAAATTACAAAGTGAATTTACATAAATAGTGGTGGAATAATTTGAAAGGGGGTGGTGTCACATATTGAATTATGGCCTCCGAAAAATGCAAGTACTGATTTGCCTGGGCCATGATTCCCTGCATTATGTGGTTCTCCTCCATGTTGTGATTGTAATTTTATATTAAAGAGGCTTAGGATCAGATTATAACACCCTTTCTAAGGTCATACCTCTAATCCAATGTAAAGGGAGTTTCTCTGGGTTATGGCCTGAACCACCTTTTACCTTATAAACAGAAACAAGGAGAAAGTTTTGGACCTCATAGCATCAAGAAAATAGCACCAGGAGCAGAGTATGACCTTGAGACCTGAGGTTCCTGCGTTGAGACAATTCCAGGCCAACGTAAGAGAGATACAACACAAGGATTTTCCTCCAGAGCCCACAGAGAGAGGAAGCATTCACCTGAAGCCTGAATTCGGACCTGTAGCCTACTGGACTGTGATAGTATAGACTTCTCTTTCCTAAAGCCATCCACTTTGGGTATTTGTCTTACAGCAGCACTAGATGACTAAGACAGGTAGTAACAAAGGTTGCACAAAATGAAGAATATAATCGACCTCACTAAATGGAACATTTGGAAATTATTGCATTGATGAAAATTTTAGTAGATATATTTCAACCATAATTTATAAGAAAGGAAGAAGAAAGATTATGGCCACGGAAACCCTATGGAGCAATTCCAGTTTGTAATACATGGAGTTACCTCATAAGCTGCAATCAACTTGATGGCAAACAGTTTGATTTTTTAATTTTTGTTCTTGGCTTGGCTATTATTAGCTAAATGCTACAAAAATGTATCACTGGATTTTGTTGCTTTCATCCCACTGACAGTCATTATCTTTTACTGAAAAACTGCAATCCATTTACATGTAGTGTGACAGCTAATATACTTGACTTTAACTTACTTAGTTATTAGTTATTTCTAACTTCTAACTTATTAGTTATTTCTATTTGCTTCTTGTTTTCATCTGTTTCCTGCTCCTATACAATTTATATTTGCTTCTTTTGGTCTTTAGTTGACCTTACCTTTCCAAATGTTCCCAAATATTTTCTCTACTGTTCAAGATGCCAGCTTTGGCTCCCCCCAAAATGCTTCCGTTGATCCTCTGCATGTCTCCTTTTCTCCAGTCAGACAATCCTTTGGAGGTCATTCAGCACCTCCCTTTAACCACCCACTGGATTTGGTGACAACTCTTTTCGTTAGTACTATTAGATATTCCTGTTTTGATTTAAAAAAAAAAAATACAGCACCATGTTTCTGCTCTACCTATTGAGATCAACCTCTTTCTCTGGACTTAGTAAAAAATATGAAAGTTTCCAGAATCAACATTCCTTTAGACTCTCAGTTGCAGGTAACAGAAATCCAAATCAAACAAGCTTATACTAAAAGGCCATTGAATAATATACCCTGAAAATTAGAACAGATGACCTTGGCTTCAGGCTGAGCTAGATCCAGGTTCAGATCATATCATCAGGACTCTCTGTGTTTCTTTCTTGTTATTTCTCAGGCTTCACTTCATTGTTTAACAAACTTTATCTAGATTAACACAAGGTGATAGTTCACAGGCCCAAACCAGTGTCCTACATAGAGCCAACTAAGAGAAAGTATCTTCCCCAAAGCCTCTGAGAAATGATTTGTGGATAACTATATTTGCCTCCTTTCTTATGCTGTGCCCATTCCTGGACCAGTCAACATGTCAGAAGATCAAGCCCTCTGACTGGATAAGCCTGAGGTGAATGACCACTGCAAATCATGTAACTAAACAAGATCAGTCAGAAAGGGCAATAAGGTGGATCACCAAAAGGAAGGATGCTGACTTCTCCACTGTTAACATAGGTCAAAAATTAGAATTCAGGGATTCCCAAAGAGGTTCTAAGAAAGTTACCCCCTTGAAGAGGATCAGGAAAAGAAGACTTCTATTCCCTGGGTGCTTCCATTAGCTCTTCTCTGCCCAGTTCTTTTTGCTGAAGAACTACAGCTATTCCCTATTTCCAAAAGGTCAGCTAAGTGGACTGTGTGTTTGCTGGTTTTCATGATGTATTAGAGATGTGAGCTCTGGATTCCTTAGTGGGGCTGCCAGATAAAGAATCACGTGGCACAAATTTACTCTCAGGTCTCACACTCATGATGAGTACGAACATGGTTTTATAAATCTTGTATCAAGAAACAGTCGTCTTTCAGCAAGCCTGGCTGAAATCTCACATGGTGTATTGTTTTCTCAGCCTGTCACTAGACCTCCAATTTAAGCCCAAATCCTCCTGAGTTCGTGAGAACCTCAACAATATGTCTTCCTTGGCTTATCCTTGTACTTCATACCAGCCATTCTGGAGACACAAGGTGGGCAAATACTGCATTTGTCCCATTCATTGTAAGGGCTGCCATTCACCATGTATAGTGAGACATTTTTCCAAGCTGAAGCAATAGGAATACATCCATTTTGCTGCATAACCAAGGAAGAAAATGAAACACCTCCTCCAAGACCTATAAATGTATAGAACCAAATAGTTCACCCACCATGTGCTCACACTGCGTAAGCAAGTCTAGTCCCTTTTTGTCTGAAGAGTTAACCTCAGTAGTGTTGTCTAGACAGGGGCAGCAGCAGGATGAGGGCTATGCTCCCAGGGAATCCCTTGGGCTGTAGGACCATCAGTTGTCTTTTAGTAGAGATCTTGAGCTGCACCCCTCTTTTTCTCATGTTGCCACTGGGACTCAACATTGTGTGCCTCATCATGGCTGTCTTTGATGGTGGCCAGGCACCATGTGGTTCTTCTGGTCACATGTTGATATAATCTCCCATTCAATGGGTCCCTCTGTCCACTGGGCTCTTTTTCCCTTGTGTCTTTGGTGTTCTTGGTGATTATCTGTTCCGGCTGAGTTGGGAACATTTGGTGTATTTCACATGGTAGCTTGCTGGCTTTTAAGACCCCAACGTCACACACCAATATGGGGTGCAGAAGACTCTCTTACCAATAGGCTAAGTACATCAGTTGACTTTGATGTCCCCCGCGATCATGGTCCCCAGACCCCACACCTGCTACTCTATCCTTCCAATTTTGGGTTGAGATTAGAAGAGCTTTCAGTTTACGGCAAAGTCCAGTTAAGATGATCTACTTTCTACTGTGTGCTGTTGCTGCTTTCACCTAACCAAGTTTCTACCAGCCATCTAATCTATGATCAAGGCTTGCCCCTTCCCTTGCCCTTGTAACTGTCAGTATTGTCTTCTGTACATAAGTCTATCTTTAAGTCCCTATACCATGGGTCTCATACAACATTTGTCCTTTGGCCACTGACTAATTTCACTCAGCATAATATCTTCCAGTTGAAACCAGGTTATGAGATATTTCCTAAAATCATCATTGTTTTCTATCATTGCATAGTGTTCCATTGAGTATATGCACCACAGTTTGTTTATCAGTTCATCTGTTTATGGGCATCTAGGTTGATTCCATCGTTTTGTTATTGCGGACTGTGCTGCAACAAACATTCGTGTTCATGTGTGTGTTCATGTGACAGCCTCTGTTTCTGTGGGATAAATTCCAAGCAGAGGGATTACTGAATCAAATGGTCGATTTCCAGCCTTTTATGGAAGCACCAGGTTGATATCTAAAGAGGTTGTAGCATTTTGCAATCCCACCAGCAGTGTAGGAGAGGTACGATCTCTCCACAATGTCTCCTGTATGTGTTGGTTTATGCTTTGTGGATTATGGCCAACATTGTTGGGGTGGGATGGCATCTCATTGTAGTTTTGATTTGGATTTCTCTGGTAGCTAATACTGTGAGCATCTCCTCATGCGTCTTTTGGCTGCCTGAATATCCTCTTCGGTGAAGTGTGTGTCCATCTCCTTTACCCATCACTTAATTGGGCTATTTACTGTTTTCTTGGTGATATTTTGCAGTACATTGTAGATTATAGAGATCAGATGTTGCTCCAACATGTAGTTGCCAAATACCTTTTCCCATTCTGTAGGTGGTCTTTTAACTCTTTTGATAAACTCTTCAGAGGAAGAACAGCTGTTGATTCTTAGTAGTTCCCATTTAACTATTTTCTGTTCTGTAGATCACGCTTTGTCAGATTTTGAAGCCTGGCTACACTGTGTATTAGAACTTTGATCGTTCACCCTATTTTTTCTTACATGATCTTCATTGTTTGAGGTTTGATATTTAGGTCTTTGATCCATTTTGAGTTAGTTTTTGAGGAAGTTGTGAGATATGGGTCTTGTTTCAGGTTTTCTGCAGATGGGTATCCAATGCTGCCAACAACATTGGTTGAAGAGATTGTTTTTACCCCAGTTTACACTTGGCTTTGGCTTACAATCTTAAGGCCTTTGTTGAATGTCAACTTTTCACAAGAGGATGATGGCATCTCTGGGGTTTCAATTCTGTTCCATTAGTCTATATGTCTCTCTCTGAACCAATACCAGGCTGTTTTCACTGCAGTGGCAGTGCAATACATTCTAAGGTCAGCTAGTGTGAATCCCCCCCACTGTGTTCCTCTTCTTCAGTAGTACTTTATGTATTGGGAGTTTCTTCCCTTTTCAAACAAAGTTGGTGATTTGTTTCTCTTATTTAAAAAAAAAGACACTGAAATTTGTAATGGGATTGCATTGTATATGTAGGTTGCTTTAGGTAAAGTAGACATTTTTGCTATGTAAAGTCTTCCTATCTGTGAGCAGGGTAGGTCTCTCCATTTATGTAAGTCTCCTTTGCTTTCTTGATGTAAGGTCTTGTAGTTCTCTCTGGTCACTTATTTGTCTAGTTAAATTTGTTCCTAGGTATTTTATCTTCTTGGACAAAATGCATCACTCCCTTTACCTAATCAAATTCCTGTCGAGTATCTAATCTATGAACATCTCTTTCCCTCCCTCCCCACAACTGTAGCCGCCAAAGAGTCGTTTCTTCTGTACATAAGTCCATTTTTAAGTCCTTACAATAGAGGTCTCATACAATACTTCTCCTTTGGCAGCTGACTGATATCACTCAGCACATCTTCTAGTTGAAACCAGGTTATTAGATGCTTCCTTAGATTACCATTGTTCTTTAACATTGCATAGTGTTCTACTGTCTATATGTACCACACTTTTTTCTTCATTCATCTGTTAATGGGAACCTAGGTGGCCTCCATCTTTTTGCTATTGTGGACACTGCTCCAATAAAAATTCCTCCGTATGTATCTGTTTGTGCGACTGCCTTTATTTCTGTAGGACATATTCCAAGCAGTGGGATTGCTGGGTCTTATGGTATTTCTGTTTCTAACTTTTTAAGAAAGTGCCAAATTGCTTTCCAAAGAGGTTGTACCATTTTGTATTCCCACCAGCAGTGCAGGAGAGTTCCCACCTCTCCACAGCCTCTCCAGCATTTCTTATTTTATCTCTTTTGGATTTTGGCCATCCTTGTTGGGGTGAGATGGTATCTCATGGTAACGTTCATTTGGATTTCTCTAATAACTAATGATTGCGAGCATTTCCTCACGTGTCTTTTGCCTTGCTTCAATGTCTTCCTTGGTGAAGTGTCTGTCCCCCTCCTTTGCCCATCAATTAATTGGGTTATTTATTTCTTGTGACATTTTGCAATACCCTGTAGATTATGGAGATCAGATGTCGATCCGATAGTAGTTGCCAAATATTGTTGCCCTTTCTGTAGGTACACTTCTAACTCTCTTGATAGTCTTTAGATGAGCATAAGTGTTTGGTTTTTAGCATTTCTCATTTATATATTTTCTCTTCTGTTGTTCACACATTATTGGTCAGATTTTGTAGTCTGTGTAAGCTGTGTAGTAGAACTTTCATTGTTGTGACTGTTTTTTTCTTGTATGATCTTTATCATTTTGGGTTTGATATTTAGGTCTTTGATCTATTTTGAGTTAGTTTTTGTGTAAAGTGTGAGATAAAATTCTTGTTTCAGTTTTTTCCAGATGGATATCTGATTTTGCCAACACCATTTGTTTAAGAGACTGTTTTTACCCCAGTTTACAACCTTCAGGCCTCTGTCAAATATCATCTCTCCATAGGCGGATGATAATATTTCTGGATTCTCTATTCTATTCCATTGATCTGTATGCTGACTTCTGTACAGTACCATGCTGTTTTGACTACCATAGCAGGGTAGTAGTTTCTGAGGTCAGTTAGTGTGTGGCCTCCCACTGTCTTTCTCTTTTTCGGTAGTGCTTTACTTATCCAGGGTTTCATTCCTTTCCAAACAAAGTTGGTGGTTTCTTTCTCCATCTCACTGGAAAATGATACTGCAATTGATATTGGGATTGCCCTGTACATGTTGATCACCTTGGGCAAAACAGACGTTTTCACAATGTTAGATCTTCCTATCCATGAGCAGTGTAGATTTCTCCATTTATGTAAGTCTCTTTTGGTTTCTTGCAGCAGAGTTTTGTAATTTTCTCTGGAAACTCTCTTACTTCTCTGGTTAGATTTATTCCTAGGTATTTTATTTTCTAGGGCACTATAGTAAATCGTAAATTTGGGTGATTTCCTCTTTGATGATCTCTTTCTTGTTCTAAAGGAATCCTAGTGATTTATTTTTGTTTATTTTATCCTGATACTTTGCTGAACTCTTCTATTAGTTCCTGTAGTTTATTTATTAGTTCTCTGTATATACAATCACATCATCTGCAAATACTGAGATTTTTACTTCTTCTTTGTTGATGTGGATGCCATTGATTTCTTTGTCTTGTCAGATTCCTCTAGCCAGAACATCTAACACAATGTTGAATAGAAGTGGTTACAGAGGGCATCCTGGTCTCGTTCTCCTTCTCAGGGGGACTTACGTCAGTCTCTCTCCATTCAGGATGATGTAGGAGCTTCGCTTTGCATAGACGCCCCTTATTGCATTGAGGAATTTGCCTTCTGTTCTTATTTTGCTGAGAGTTTTTGCATGAATGTGTGTTGGACTTTGGCAAATGCCTTTTCTGCATCCATTGAAAAAATCAAGTGATTCTTGTCCTTTGTGCTATTTACGTGGTTGATCACATTAGTTGATTTTCTGATGTTGAGGCTGCCTTGCATCCCTGGAATGAATCTAACTTGGTCATGAAGAATTTTTTTTTGGTATGTTGTAGAATTCTGTTGGCAAGCATTTGCTGAAACTTTTGCATCTAGGTTCATGAGTGATATTGGTCTGTAATTGTCTTTTGTTGGGATCCTTCCCTGACTTTGATGTCAGGGTTATGCTGGCTTCATAGAATGAATTTAGGACCATTCTGTCCTTTTCCATCCCGTGAAATAGCTTCCGTAGTACTGGAATTCACTCCTCTCTAAAAGTTTGGTGGAATTCTCGGATGAAGCCATCTGGGACAAGGATTTTTGGTTCATAGTTGTTTTCATCACTTTCTCAATCTCTTCTTTTGTGATAGGTTAATTCAGTTCTTCTACTTCCCCTTGTGATAATTTTGGTAAGTGATAAGAATCTAGAAATTTGTCCATTTCCTCTACATTTTCAAATCTCTTAGAGTACAGTATTTCATAGTATTTTGTTGCGATACTTTTCATTTTGGTTGGGTCTGTTGTGACATCTCCCATCTAATTTCTCATTCAGGTTATTCATTTTCTCTCCTGTATTTTTTCTTCTTTTTTTTTTTAAAAGCAATTATTTTTTATTATGATTGAATGAAAACATACATTCCCATATAAATTTTCATGCTAACCTACATGCAGCTTCCACTACTCTCCCTGCATGGTGATAGCACACTCTTCCTGTCTGCTCCACACATGACTTATCTTCCCAACAGTCTCCTATGTTCTCCTCTACACCCATTACCCTTACTCCAGTATGAGGTCAACAGGATGACCTCCTATAGATGCCTAGAACCATAAAGTGCCCACACAATATGGTCACTCTGCGTCACCAAGTCCCGTCCGTCGCTGTCTGGAAAGTTGACCTTCATTATGATTTATGGACAGGGGCTGCATCAGGGCCAGCGGCCCTGCTCCCAGGAGAACTCCGAGGCCCCTGGACCATTAATTGCTGTTTTATAGTGAAGATCTCATGGTGCACCCTTATTTATACTTGTGTTGCCAGTGAGACTCAACTTGTGAGCTCCATCATGGCTGTCACTGGTGGTGGCCGGGCACCGTCTGGTTCTTCCAGTCACAAGTCAACATAGACATCCAGTCATGTAGGTCTGTCTGTCTTCTGGATTGTCTTTCCCCTATGTTGTTATGAACCTTGGTGATCATCTGTTCCTGCTGAGTTGCAACCATTTGTTGTACCCTCAGATGTTAGCTTGGCAGTTTTTAAGACCCCAGACACCACTCACCAGTGTGGGTGTGGAGAGACCTCATTTGAAAAATGCTAGTTGTGCCAATTGGCTTAATTTCCCTTGGGAGCATGGTCCCCGACCCCTGCCCCAGCTACTCTGTCCTTGCAATATTGGGTTAAGATGGGAGGAGTACACAAGTTGTTGAGGTCTCGTTAGTATTGATCTTCTTATTAATGTGTGCTGTCACCAGTTTCATGCAGCCAAATTTCTAACAACTATCTAATCTAAACACTCCCACCTCGCCCTCCTGCCCTCCACACGCTTGCAGGTGTCAGAGTCTTTTCTGTTATGTATGAGTCTGCTTTTAAGTTCTTATCATAGGGGTCTCATACAATGTTTGTCGTTCTGTCGCTGACTATTTTCACTCAACGTAATGTTCTCCAGTTTAAACCAGGTTAAGAGATGTTTCCTGCAATCATCGTTGTTGTTTATCATTGCATGGTGTTCCATTGAGTATATATACCATAGTTTACCTATCCATTCCTCTGTTGTTGGGCATCTGGGTTGATTCTATCATTTTGCTATTGTGGACTGTGCTGCAATAAACATTCGTGTGCATGAATCAGTTGGTGTGAATGACCTTGATTCTATAGGATATATTCCAAGCAGTGGAACTACTAAGTCAAACGGTCTATTTATATCCATTATTTTAAGGTAGTGCCAGATTGCTTTCCAAAGAGGTTGGACCATTTTTCAATCCCGCCAACAGTGTAGGAGAGTTCAAATCTCTCCACAGCCTCTCCAGCATTTAGTGTTTTGCATTTTTTGGATCATGACCAACCTTGTTGGGGTGAGATGGTATCTCATTGTCATTTTGATTTGAATTTCTTTAATAGTTAATGATCATGATTATGTCCACATGTGTTTTTTGGCTGCCTGGATGCCCTCTTTAGAGAAGTGTCTGTCTATCTCCTTTGCCCATCACTTAATTGGATGATTTATCTTTTTCTTATTGATAATTTGTAGTACCTTACAGATTATGGAAATCAGGCATCAGTCTGACATAGAGCTGCCAAATATTTTTTCCCATTCTGTAGATGGCCCTTTAATTCTATTAATAAAGTCTTTGGATGAGCAAAAGTGATTGATTCTTAGTAGTTCCCATCTATCTATTTTCTTATCTGTTGTTTGTGGTTTGTTTGACAGATTTTGAAGTCTGTCTATGTTGTGCATTAAACCTTTCATTGTTGTTCGCAGTTTTTATTGGATGAACTTTATCGTTTTAGATTTGATATTTAGGTCTTTTATCCTGTTTGAGTTAGTTTCTGTGTAAGGTGTAAGATATGGGTCATGTGTCAATGTAGTGCAGATGGACATCCAATTTTGCCGGCACCATTTGTTGAGGAGATTGTTTTTACCTCAGTTTAATGTCTTAGGGCCTTTGTCAAATATCAACTGTTCATAGGCAGATGATGTCAGCTCTGGGGTCTCGATTCTATTCCACTGATCTATCTGTCTGTTTTTGTACCAGTACCAGGGTGTTTTGACTTCTGTGGTAGTTTAATAGGTTCTAAGGTCGGGTAATGAGAGGCCTCCCAGTGTGTTCTTCTTCTTTAGTAATGCTTTACTTATCTGGGACTTCTTTTCTTTCCAGACAAATTTGATAATTTGTTCCTCCATCTCATTAAAAAGTGTCACTGGAACTTCTATTGGGATTGCATTATATAAGTAGATTACTTTAAGTAAAATAGACATTTTCACAATGTTAAGTCTTCCTGTCCATGAGCAGGGTACGTTTCTCCATTTACGTAACTCTCTCTTAGTTTCTTATAGTACGAGTTTGTAGTTCTCTTTGTGAAGGTCTGTTATTTCTCCAGTTAGATTTATTTCTAGATACTTTATCTTCTTAGGGGATATAGCAAACGGTATTGACTTGGTGATTTCTGCCTTAATAATCTCGTTGTTGGTATAAAGGAATCCTACTGATTTACTTATGTTTATCTTGTATCCTGAGTCTTTGCCAAACTCCTCTATCAGCTTGAGTAGTTTACTTATGGATTCTTTGGGACTCTCTGCATATACAATCATATCATCTGCCAATAGGGAGATTTTTAGTTCTTCTGTGCTAATACAGATGCCCTTTATTTCTTGGTCTTGTCTCATTGCTCTGGCTAGAACTTCTAGAACAATGTTGAATAGGAGAGGTGAGAGTAGACATCCTTGTCTAGTTCCTGTTCTTAAGGGAACCTCTTTCAGTCTCTCTCCATTCAAGATGACGGAGGCAGTTGGCTTTGTAGAAATGGCCCTTACTGAATTGAGGAATTGGCCATCTATTCCTACTTGGCTGAGATTTTTTAGCATGAATGGGTGTTGAACTTTATTAAATGCCTTTTCTGCATCAATATACAAGATCAGGTGATTCTTGTCTTTTGTGGTATTTATGTGGTTGATCACATTAGTTGTTTTTCTGATGTTGAACCTGCCTTGTACCCCGGGTATCAATCCAACTTGGGCAAGATGGATTAATTTTTTGATATGTTGTTGTATTCTATTGGCAAGAATTTTGTTGAAGACTTTTGCATCTAGATTCATGAGTGATATTGGTCTGTAGTTCTCCTTTTTTGTTGGGTCTTTCCCCCGTTTTGGTATCCGGGTTATGCTGGCTTCATGGAATAAATTTGGGAGTATTCCATCCCTGTCTATACTGTGAAATAGTCTCATTAGTATTGAAGATAACTCTTCTCTAAAAGCTTGGTAGAATTCTGCTGTGAAGCCATCTGGGCCCGGGGTTTTTTGGTTGGCATTTTTTTGATGATTTTTTCAATCTCTTCCTTTGTGATGGGTTTATAAAGTTGTTCTGTTTCACCTTGTGATAATTTTGGTAGGTGATATGAATCAAGGAATATGTCCATTTCCTCTAGGTTTTCAAATTAGTTAGAATACAGTCTTTCATAGTATTCAGTTATGATATTTTTTATTTCTGCTGTATCTGTTATGACAACTCCCCTCTCATTTCTTATTTGGGTTATTTGTTTCCTTTCCTGTTTTTCTTTAGTAAATTTATCCAATGGTTTGTGAGTTTTGCTGATCTTTTCAAAAAAACCAGCTTTTGGTCTCTTCAATTTTTTTCAATTTTTCTTCTGTTTTCTAATTCATTTAGTTCTGCTCTGATGCTTATGTTCTGTTTTGTTGTCGTGCCTGAGGGGTTCCTCTGTTGTTCTCTCTCTACTTGTTCAAACTGTAGGGTCTATTGTTTGATTTGGTTTCTTTCTTCCTTCCAGATGTGTCCATTTATGGAGCATTTATAGAGATAAACTGACCTCTGTGCACTGTTCTGGCTATATCCCATAGGTTCTGGTAGGAAGTGTTTTTGTTCTCACTGGAATCCATAAATTTATTTCTTCCTTGATTTCTTGTATAACCCATGGCTTTTTGAGCAAGGTTTTGTTCAGTTTCCATGAGTTCCACTTTCTATTTACATTTTTTTCTGCTATTGAATTAGGCTTTTATGGCTTTATGATCTGAGAGGCCGCTTTGCATTCATTCAATGGTATGGATTCTGTTGAGAATTGCTTTATGTCCTAACACATGGTCTATTCTAGAGAATGTTCCATGTGCACTGGAGAAGAAGGTGTAGTTATCTGCTGATGGGTAGAAAGTTCTGTATATGTCGATTAGGTCTAGATGGTTAATTGTGGCAATAAGGTCTTCTGTATCTTTATTGATCTTTTTTCTAGAGGATCGGTCAAATATTGAGAGTGGAGTGTTGAAATCTCCTACTACTATTGTGGAGTGATCTATCTCCTTTTTGAGTGTAGTCAGTGTTTCTTTGACAAATTTATGTGCTCTAATATTAGGTACATAAGTATTTAATATTGTTAAGTCCTGCTTGTCTATTGAACCTTTCAGTAATAAATAGTGTTCATCCTTGTCCACGATAGTGGATTTTACATTAAAATTGATTTTATCTGAGATTAGAATTGCCACACATGCTCTTCTTTGTTCATTGTTAGCTTGATATATATTCTTCCATCATTTCATTTCACTTTCTTCATATCTTTAGGTCTAAGGTGAGTTTCTTGTAGGCAACACAGAGATGGGTCATGTCTTTTGATCCAAGATGTCACTCGATGTCTCTTTACTGGAGCATTCACGTCATTCACTTTCAATGTAATTATTGATAGGTATGTGTTCACTGCTGCCATTGTGATATGTTTATTTTTGTGTTGATGTTTTCTCTGTTGTTCTTTTAATCTGTTCTGTGACCTTCTTCTTTGTGAGTTGATTTTTCACCTTTCTCAGGCTTGGTATTGTGGTTGTTGAGACTCCTGTATTACATTTCTTGATATGAGATGTTGCTTCTCTATCATGCTTTACAGATGGCTCCATGATCCCACTTAATAAACTATATAAAAACCCAATTTTCATTGCTACCAGTCTTGTCAACTTCCTCTCCATCTGGAAGGACTATAATGACTATAGTACATCCTTCTTTTTAGTATGATGATATGATAGTTTACATGAAATGATCACTAGATCGTTTCCTTCACTATTACAGCTTTGATTGTGTTTGGAGCCTTCCCTAACTGTGTAGGATTCTGGATAATGTGTTCTTCTAAAATATGAAGTTAGCAGTTTTGTTCTTTGAAACCAAGAGATTCTTTCAGTATTTCTTGTAGTTTTGGTTTGGTTTTCAACAAAACTCTGAGTTTCTGTTTATCTGTGAATGTCTTCATTTCATTTTCATATTAAAAGATAGTTTTGCAGGCTATATAATTCTTGGTTGGAAGTTCTTCTCCTTCAAGGTTTTGAATGTGTCATGTCACTGTCTCCATGCAAGCATCGTTTCTGGAGAGAAATCTGATGAAAGCCTACAGGGTTTCCCTCTGAATGTTAGGTTGGCTTTGAGTCTTGCCACCTTTAAGAGTGTCTGCTTATCTTCCATTTTGTTGAGCGTCATTATAATATGTCTTGGAGGCTTTGTATTGAAATCTATATTGAGCAGTGTTCGATACATATCTTGTATATCTATATTCTCTTCTTTCATAATTTCTGGGAAGTTTTCTGTCAGTAGCTCAGCCACAGTACTCTGTGTTTTCAGGTGTCTCGCCTTGTTCAGGAACTCCAATTAATGGTAGATTGTTCTTCTTAATAGAGTCCCACATGCTTCTTAATGCTTCTTCATTTTCCTTGTTTCTCTTTTCTTATTTCTCTTCATAGATGTTGGAATCAGTAGCTCTGTCTTCCAAATCAGAAATTCTGTTTTCTTGGCTTTGAATTGAAGTTTGTATGCCTTTGATCTTGTTCCTGATCTGTTTGTTGGATTTCAGAGTACTGATATTCCATCAGATCAAACAGCTTGCTTAGTTTTTCGTTTTCTTCTGCTGCATTTTGTGTAAGGCCTAGTAGGGCTCTCTATATAATCCTTTTGTATTCACCTTCTGATAGTTTCAGAAAAGCTTCTTTGTCTGGGAAGTTCTGAGGTGGTTTCTTTTGGAGGCCTTCTGATGCCACTGTTGACTTCCGGGTTACCACCCTCTCCAACGTTTGCTGTTATTTAGGCATCATGTAGGTCAGTAGAGGCTGGAAGAGATGCAGTAACAATGTACCACTGTTGTTTCTCTAGGCTGTCTTAAGATGAGAAGTAAAAAGTACTTGGCACCTTCCAAAGTCAGTCAGGTTTTCAGGTGTATATGTCCCTCTTCCCAGCTGGCAAAGTAAGCAGCTCTATATTGAGCACTCCATGTTATAAACTAGCTCAAAATACAGAAAAGCTACTGGCCTGCTGGCCTCTCCTGTCGGGCCCCAGCTGTAGGCAATATTGTGTATAACTCTGCTTTTCTGTTGGAAAAGCAGCCTCTTCCGGGTAGGAACTGCCTCACAGCCCAGGAACTAGGTCCACCTGAGGCTTTTGTATGGATGACTCTGCCTGCCAGCAAAACAAGATGGCATCCCAAGTAAGCTTGCCAGACGGCCAGGACCAGGCTCCTGGCGGATAGAGAGGCCATGAGAGCCAAAATGCCCAGAGTCCACAGCCTCTGCCGCTGGACCCGAGCCCCAGGCGACACTGTGCAAAACATTTCACCTCCCTGCTAGAAAAGTACTCTCCCCCCAGCAGGAGCCACCTCCAAGCTTAAGAACCAAGTTCAGCCAGGCATCTGCCTGGGCTTCGCCATTTCCCAATAGGCCTGAGGAGCCGAGGTGTATAGATTCCAAAGTCAGGCTCTCAGAACCTGGCAATTACGATTGCCGGTCCTACCAGCAGTGCGTCCGAGACCAGCAGCTAGTCAACTCCCAGTTCTTCCTGCCGACCAAGACAGAGGAAAAAGAAAAATCGAAATGGTGAGTTATCTTTGGTCTGTGCAAGCCTGTCCTCGCTGAGAGCGGGGTCAGTGAAAAAGAGGAGGTTTTGCGTTCAGTGATATGAAGTCCAAATTAAAAGCCCTATGCTGCGTCCCAGGTGTCCAGAAGGCTCTGTTTAACTGTCATATCATGCTTTGGTTTCCAGAGGGATTTAGGGAGACATGCGTTTAGTCTGTCACCTTAACTCCACCCCAATCTTGTATTTTTCTTATGTAAGTATAGCCAATGGTTTATATTTTTGTTGATGTTTTATTAAACCAAACCAAACCCATTGCCCGAGTTCATTCCAACTGATAGAGAGCCTACAGGACACAGTAGAACTGCCACATAGCAATACCAACCCTCCATTCCTTACAGAAGCAGACTGTCACAACTTTCTCTCACAGGGCAGTGGGTTGATTGGAACCTCTGATCTTTCTGTGAGTGGCTGAGTACTTGAACCACTGCATCATCAAGGCTTCTCAGGTGGGGTTAAAATGGTGAGGAATTTCACTTAAATGTTCTTTCTTGACTCACTCTAGTGGTTTCAAAACCTAGCTGATCGGGAATTAGATCCTGTTTGGGCAAGTCACACATTAATGATTAAAAGCTCTCTTCTCCCATAGGTCTAAGTCATCACTTCAGGGTGAGCCAGACCCTGCATATAGTGGAGTGAGTACAAGGAAAATACTACACAAATAATAAAACTAAGGAGTCCCTACTTTGTGCCTGGCAGGAACTATAAACAATGATTTTACATGAATTAATGCTTGTCAATCTCAATGAAATTAGGTAATCTGGGAAAGATCACAGAAGAAATAGAGGTAGGATGTGACCAGGAGCTAGTTAAATGAACACTAGAAACACAAAGTAGAAAAGAGAAGCGTGCTGTCACAGTGTGGGGAGAGCAGTAGTTACTCAGCGGTGTGTGCACACAAGGTTTTGTATGACAAATCAGTTTGCATTGTAAACTTTCTTGTAAAGCATAATAAAATATTACAGAAGAAATAACAACAACTTTGTTCAGCCTGTTGATCTAGATGTCTCCTGAAAACATGATCCTCAGACATCTGCCCCTGTCACTCTCTCCCTGAAAGAGTTTGGTTGTATTTAAGAAACCTCTCAGCTTTCTGTGTAGTCCTGGTATGCTGACTTCTCTACTGTGTGTTGTCCCTCCCTGCACGTAAAACGTTTTTTGTCTACTATCTAATTAGTGAGTTCCTCTCTCCCTCCCTACCTCCCCACCCAATTAACCATCAAACACTATATTCTTTTGGGTTTAAAGCTTTCATCAATTCCATGTAATAGTCATCTCATGCAATATTAGGCCTTTTGCAACTTCCTAATTTCAGTCAGCATAGTGCCTTCCAGATTCCTCCATGTTATGAGATGTTTCCCCAAATTCCTTGTTGCTCTTTACCACTGCATTATGTTCCACTGTGTGAATATACCATAGCCTAACTCTCCATCCATTATTTGATGGGATACTTAATGGAGTCCATTTTCGTTGTGGTGGACAGGACTGCAATCAACATTGCTGTGCCTGTATCTATTCAGGTGATATCTCTTATTCTCCAGTACATAGTCCAAGAAGGGTGATTACTGGGTTGTATGGTATATCTATCTAGCGTTTAAGAAAGTGCCCAGTCAAATTCCAAAGTGGTTGTAACTTCTTACATTCCCTACAGCAGGGTATAAGTATTCTAGTCTTGCCATAGACTCTCCAACATTTGTCATTTTGTGTTTTTTGGATTAATGCCATCCTCCTTGGGGTGAAACGCTATCTCACTGTAGTTTTGATTCACATTTCTGTAACAGCTGTTGATCCGGAGCATTTCCTCAGGTATCTGTTAGCTGCCTGGATATTTTCTTGGGTGAAGTGCCTGTTCATATCCTTTGCCCATTTTTCAGCTGGGATCCATGAGTCGGATCCCACTCAACGGCACTTGGCTTTTTGGATGTGTCTATTTTTGTTGTTGAGGTTTTGCAGTATCTTAGAGATGTCGGAGATTAGGCCCTGGTTGGACTTATCCTGGCCAAATTATTTTCCCGGTCTTCAGGTTGTCTTCTCACTCTTTTGGAGAAGTCTCTGGACGGGCATAAGTGTTTGACTTTTAGGAGCTTCCCACAATCCAGTTTCTCTTCTGCAGTCTGTGCATTGTTAGTAATGTTTTGTATTTTGTTTATGTCATGTATTAGGGCTTGCAATGTTGCCCCTATTTTTTCTTCCATGACCTTTAAAGTTTTCAATTTGATATGCAGTTCATCGATCCATTTTAAGTCCATTGCTGTGCATGGTGTGAAATGTGGGTGCCGTTTCATTTTTTGGCAGATGGATATCCAGTTATACCAACACCATTTGTTAAAGAGACTGCCTTTTCCCCAATTTTTGGACTTTGGGTCTTTGTGAAATTTCAGCTGCCCGTAGGTGGAGGATTTTATGTCTGGATTCTCAGTTCTCTTCCATTGGTCTATGTATTTGTTGTTGTACCACTATCTGGCTGTTTTGAATACCACGACATTGTAATTGGTTCTGAGTCAGTTAGGGTAAGGCCTGCCACTTCGTTTTTCTTCTTCAGTAATATTTTACTTACCCAGGGCTTTTTCCACTTTCATCTAATGAAAAACTGCCATTGGATGTTGTGTTGGGATTGTACTGTAGCCATAGATCACTTGGGGTAGAACAGAGACTTTGACAACGTTGAGTCTTCCTATCCGTGAGAAAGGCAGGTTTCTCCATTTACACAGGTCTCTTTGGTCTTCGGTTTCTCTCAGTAGTGCCTTGTAGTTTTCTTTCTAGAGGTGTTTTATGTTGTTGTTTAGATTTATTTCTAAGCATTTCACCTTCTTGGGGCCTATTGTAAGTGGCATTGATTCAGTGGTCTCCTCTTTGATGTTTTCTTTGTCAGGGTAAAGGAATACAACTGATTATTGTGTGCTTATCTTCTGTCCTGAACTCTTCTACTAGTACCAGTACTTTGGATTTTCTTTTTCTTCTTTTTGGTTTCCTGGGTAGATGATCATGTCATCTGCCAACAGAGATACTTTTGCTTTTTTATTACCAATTTGAACGCCCTTTATTTCTTTTTCTAGCCTAATTGTTCTGGCAAAAACCTCCAGGACAGTGCTGAATAACTGTGGTCACAAAGGGTATCCTTGTCTGGTTCTCATTCCCAAAGGGAATGCTTTCAAACTCTCTCCAATTAGGATGATGTCGCAACACAAATGGCTATTGGACTTTTTCAAATGCCTTTTCTCTATCAGTTCTTAAAATCAAGCAGTTCTTGTCCTTTCCCTTACTTATGAGGTTGACTATACTGATTGTTTTTCTAGCAGTCAACCATCCCACGGTCCCTAGTATGAATACCACTTGGTCCTGGTGAATTATTTTTTCCTGTGTTGTTGTATTCTATTAGTTAGAATTTTGTTGAGAATTTTCACATCTAAGTTCATGATAGATATGGCTCTCTAGTTTTCCTTTTTAGTGGTGTCTATGAGTCGGTTCTGATTCGATGGCACTTGGCTTGGCTTACCTGATTTTGGTATCAAGGCTATCAGCCTTTATAGAAGTGGTATGGGAGTTTGCCATGCTTTTCTATGGACCGTAATACTATTAGTAATAATGGAGTTACCTCTTCTCTGAACATTTGGTAGAATTTTGCAGTGAAGCCATCAGGGCCAGGGCTTTCATTGGTTGGGAGTTTTTAAAATACCATTTCAATCTGTTCTTTTATTGTGGGTTTATTTAGCTGTTCTACTTATGTTAGTGCCAGTTTAGGTGGGTAGTGTGTTTATAGCAATTCATCCATTTTCTCTAGGTTTTCAAATTCCTTAGAGCAACATTTATCATACTACTCTGTTATGTTTTTTTGTTGGTTTAACTTCAGTTGTATCTGTTTTGATAGCACCCATTTCAATTCTTATTTGTTTTATTTACTTCCTCTTTTGTTTTCCTTTGGACTGTATGAACAACACTTTGTTGTTGTTGTTGTTGTTTAGTCTTTTCAACAAATTAGCTTTAAGTCCCTTGGTTTTATCAACTGACACAGAAAAGACATTGGACACAGTCCAACACCCATTCATGTTAAAATCTCTCAGAAAAATAGGAATAGAACTGAAATGCCTCAACATAATTAGGCATCAGCCAACATCATCTTGAATGGAGACAGATTGAGGGAATTCCCTCTGAGGACAGGCACCACACAAGGAGGCTCATTGTCACCACTTTATTCAACTTTGTGCTGGAGGTTCCAGCGAGACCAATCAAACAAGATGAAGAAATACAGGGCATCCACATCAGAAAGAAGAAGTGAAAGTATCTCTATTTGCAGATGATGTGATCTTATACACAGAAAACCCTAATGGAGGAAAGCAAATCCAATGCCACTGAGTTGAATCCAACTCATAGTGACTCTATAGGACAGAGTAGAAGGGCGCTGCAGACTTTCCAAGAACCACCTGGCAAGTTTGGATTGCCGACCTTTTTGGTTAGCAGAAGTAGCAAACAACCCTGAAGAATCTATAAAAAAAAAATTAATGGAACTAATAGAAGAATTCAGCAAAGTTTCAGGATACAAGATAGATATAAATAAATCAGTAGCATTCCTTTACACCAACAAGGAGACCATCAAAGAGGAAACCACCAAATCAATGCCATTTCCAGTAGTCCCAAAGAAGATAAAATGCCTAGGAATGAATCTAACCAGAGATGCAGGAGACCTGGACCAAGAAAATTACAAGACCCTATTGCAAGAAACCAAACGAGACCTCTGTAATTACAGAAACCTGCCTTGCTCATGGATAGGAAGCCTTAACATTGTGAAAATATCTGTTCTCCCCAAAATGTTGTATACATACCATGTAATTCCCATACAAATTCATATGTCATTTTTTTAATGAAATGGAGAAAGAAATCACAAACGTCCCTTGGCACTCGAAGAAGCCTCAGAAGTTACAGCACTACTGAAGAAGAACAAAGTGGGAAGCCTAACAACCTGACCTTAGAACATATTACACTGCCACAGTAGTCAAACAGCATGGTAGGGGTATAAAATCACACCTATAGACCAAAGGAACAGAATAGAGAATCCAGAAATATCATCATCCACCTACGAACAGCTGACTTTTGACAAAGGCCCAAAAGCCATGATATGGGGAAAAGACAGTCTCATTAACAAACGGTGTTTGCATAACTGAAAAAAAAAAAGGAACAAGAGCCATATCTGACACCACGCTCAGAAACTAATTCATAATGGATCAAAGAACTAAATATCAAATCTAAAACAACAAAGATCATTGCAGAAAAGATAGGGAAAATGCTGGAAGGCCAAATACAGGGCATAACAGATTACAAAGTATTACTTACAATGCATAAATGCCAGTAGAGAAATCATATAACTAGAAACTGATAAACATCAAACATTTATGTTCACCCAAAGACTTTAGTGAAAGAGTAAAACGGCTACCTACAGATCAGAGAAAAATAATTTGACTACTACGGATCTGATCAGTACCTACCCTCCATAATCTAGAAAGTACAACAAACTCTCTACAAGAAAACCACAAATAACAAAATTTTTAAAAAATGAGCAAAAAATATGAGGATGCACTTCACCAGAGATGACACGCAGGGAACTAAGAGATGAATGAGGAAAAGCACATGGTCATTAGCCAATAAAAAGAAGAAAAAACATTAGCCAATAGAGAAATCCAAATCAAAACTACAAGGAGATAACATCTCCCCCTGATGACGCTGTCATTAATCCAAAAACACAAAATAATAAATGTCGGAGAGGTTGTGGAAAGACTGGAACCCTTTCACACTGCTGGAAGGGATGTAAAATGGTACAACCACTTTGGAAAGCAATTTGGAGCTTCCCTAAGAAGTTCAAATTGGAGGACAGAGTCAAGAAGGCAGACTAAACACACGTCTCCTTATCTGCCTCTGAAAACTAAGGCCTGGATTGATAATTGAACAGAGATTTCAGGACACACAGTGGGCCTTAGGACGTGACATAGGATTGTCAGTTTCGACTACATGGCCTACTGAGGAAATTTCCTCTCTCTCACTGACCCTCATTTGTACAGACTGAAGATATTGGTGCTTTTAACCGTTTTTCTTTTCATTGGCCAGTAGGCGGGGGATGGGCATGAGCCAACACAGAGGCTGAAACAAAGTGCTGAAGTGAACAGCATGTGCTACAGCGGAGAGACAGTGTGTGACATAGCCACATTTTGAGAGCCTGGCAGCAGACTGAGAGCAACACAGCCTCTCTACCCTCTCTTTAGGAAGGTCTGCCATAAATTCTGATGTTTCATGGTGGAAGACTGGGATGTCATGGGTTGAACAGCGGCCACCCAAACATATGTGTAGACATGTGGTTGAGCCATGATTCCCTGCATTTTATGATTGTCCTGCATCTTGTGATTTTTCCTACGCTGTATGTTAAAGGATTAGGGTGAGACTCTAAATTCCTTCATAAGATCATCTCCCTGCTCCATCGTAAAGGGAGTTTCCCTGGAGTATGTCTTGCACCACCCTTAATCCTTTCATCCTACAAGAGGTAAAAGCAAAGGAAAGACAGCAGAGAATAAGGAAGCTCACGCCATCAAGAAAGCAGCACCAGGAGAAGAGTGTGTCCTTGAGACCTGAGGTTCCTGCACCAAGATGCTCCCTCCACAAAGACTGATGCAATACCAGACTTTGCTCCAGAGCCGACATGGGGGAAAGACTTCCCCTGGAGCAGAAATCCTGAATTTGGACTTGTAACCTTGGGCTGTGTAAAAATAAACTTTCCTTTGTTAAAGCCACCCACTGGTAGTATTTCTTTCAGAGCAGCTCGAGCTGACTAGAACAGTGGTGGATGGGCATGAGCCAGCACATACACTGAAACAAAGTGCTGAGGTGAACAGCATATATCACAGCAGAGAAACAGTGTGTGGGATAGCCACATCTGAAGAGCCCACAGGCTGACTGAGGCCAATCCCGCCCCCCACCCACTCTTCCAAGCTCCGCCATAAGTTCGGCTGTTTTGTGGTGAGAGGGGCAGATAGGGCAGAACACTATCTTGGTCAGCTGGGAAGTGGAGTTACCCAACCGGGAGGCCTCAGCAAGGGCTAATTCCCAGGATGGCAGACAGTGCCAGGCCGGAGAACGCTTTTCCAGCAGAAAGGTTGTGCTTAGCGCAGTGTTCCCTTATGGTAGGCCCCAGTGGGGGATGGTAACAGGCAAGTAGCCATTCTGTACTTAGAACTACATCATAGCACACGGGGATGGAAGAAGAAGTGCCTCCATTATTAGCTGAAAGGCAGGGTTCATCACACTTGATGGCCTGACTGATTGTGGAAGCTATGAGATAGATTGTAGCTTTTTAAAATAAGACTGCCTGGAGAAACAGCTGCTGTGCAGCCTGTCGGCATCTCTTCCAGCCTTTACTGACCCACATCATGGGGTCACTTGAAAGCTCCCCAGTTATGTAGTGTGGTGTCTTTCCCTTCCAGGAGGCAGAGCCTGCCACCCCAGAGAGTTCACTAAGGCCAGTCCTTAGAGTACACAGAGACAGCTAGTGATCTCAGGACTATGCCTCAGCTCTTGTTGAGTCAACACCAGAGAAACTAAACATCCACTAGACATCCTGAAAGGAAGAATCGATGACCAAGCATTTAAAGAAACAGCCTGCCATGGCTCCAGAACACTCCCGAAACAAACAATCAAAAATCTCTCCAAAAGTAGAAGCCTTTTGCAAACTATCAGAGGTCAAGTACAAAAGAGTACAAAATAGAGCCCTCTGGAGATTATACAAAATGCAGCAGAGCAAAATGAAAAACTAACCAAGCTGTTTGAACTGATGATACATTAATGTTCTGAAATCCAGCAGATGAATAACAAAATTACAGAATTAGACAATTAAGTTCAAAGCCAAAAGAGCAGAATGGAGCACCTGAAAGTCAGACTTAGTGATCTTGAAGGTAGAACAACTGACACCAGCATTTATGAGGAAAACTCAGAGAAAAGAAAGAAGAAAAATGAAAAATTATTAAGGAACATGTATGACTCCATCGAAAGGAATAATCTGTGATTAATTGGAGTTCCTGAACAGGGAGAGACAGCTGAAAACACAGAGAGTGTTGTTGTTGAGTCGCTGACCAAAAACTTCCCTGAAATTATGAAAGAAGAGAATATGGGTATCCAAGATGCATACTGAATGCCACATAAACTAGATCCTAAAAGAAAGGCCACAAGACTTATTATAATCAAGCTTAAAATTAAGCAGAAACTTAAATTTAGTGAGACTCAAAGCAAAGCTAACATTCAGAGGGAAGCCCGGTAGGCTCTCATCTGACTTCTTGGCATAAAAGATGTTGGCACAGAGGCAGTGGGGTGACACATTCAAAGCCCTAAAGGAGAAAAATTTCTAACCCAGAATAATATTTCCTGCAAAACTGTCTTTTGAATATGAAGAGGAAATGAAGACATTCACAGATAAACAGAAGCTTACAGACACTTTGTAAAAACCAAACACAAACTACAAGAAACACTGAAAGAAGCTCTTTTCTTAGAAAATCAAAGCCATTAAGTGTATATTTAAGGAGGCAATACAGGACAAATGATCCAGAAACCTACTCAGTTAGGGAAGGCACAAAACTCCATCAAAGCTGGAATGCTAAAAGAAGGGAACCAGTGATCCTATCATGAAAACTAAGAAACCATCACATTAAAAACAGGAAAATACTACAGTATTTACAGTCCTTTCAGATGGAAACAAAATTAATAAGATAAGTCAAAGTTAAAATTGGGTTTAAACTGAGAATATTAAGTGGGCTCATAGGGAGAGCTGCAAAGCACAACAACGCAACATATCAAAACAAGAAATGGCTCACCGTGGACCAAAACGACATGGGGTAAAAACAACCCAGAAGATAGAGAGACCCACTTGAGTGGGTACCTACATAGACTTGGGACTGGAAGAACTAGACAGTGCCCGATCACCACCAGTGATAGCCCCGATGGAGCTCACTAAGTTGAGTCTCACTGGCAACACAAGACTAAAAAGGAGTGCACCCTGAGATCTCCACTAAAAGACTGCAATTGATGGTCCAGTGGCATTCGGGGTTCCCCTGGGAGCATGGCCCCTGGCCCTGATGCTGCCCTTGCCCATAAATCATAATGAAGGTCCACTCTTCGGACACAAATGGATTGGACTTGGTGATGCAGAGTGACCACATATTGGATACACTTTATGGTTCTATGCATCTATAGGATATCGTCCTGCTGACCTCTGGCCAGAGGAAGGGGAGTGGGTGGAGAGAAGGGGGAAAGGAGACTGTTGGGAGGATGAGACATGTATGGAGCAGAGAGGAACAGTGTGCTGTCACCGAGCAGGGAGAGCAGTGGAAGCTGCATATAGGTGGACATGTAAATTTATATGGGAATCTATATTTTCACTCAGTCATAATAAAAAAAAGAAAAAAAAGCAAGAAACATAATACAAGAGTCTCAAGAAGCACAAAACCAACACTGAAAAAGATGAAAAGTCAACCCATAAAGAAGAATGACCCAGAACAGAATATCAAGAGCAGCACGGAAAATGCCTACACAAAAATCAATACCTCAAAAGGACAGCACTAAACACATACCTATCAATAACGAGACTGAATGTAAATGGTCTGAACACTCCAGTAAAGAGACAACAAGTGACATCTTGGATCTAAAGACATGACCCATCTGTATGTTGCTTACAAGAAACACACCTTAGACTTACGAACAAACTGAAAATTAAAAGATGGAATAATATTTACCAAGCTAACAATATATAAAGAAGAGCAGGTATGGCAATATTGATCTCAGATAAAATAGATTTTAATGTAAAATCCACCATTATGGACAAGGAAAGTCTCTGTTTATTGCTAAAAGGTTCAATACAGAAGTAGGACTTAACAATATTAAATACTTATGCACCCAATAGCCGTGCATCTAAATACATCAAACAAACACTGACTACTTCAAAAAATGAAATAGAACACTCCGCGACAGTAGTTGGAGATTTCAACACTCCACTTTTAGTAATTCACAGATCATCTAGCTAAAAGCTCAGTAAAGACACAGAAGATCTTATTGGAACAATTAACTAATTAGACCTCATTGACATATACGGAACTTCTTACCCATCAGCAGATAAGTACACCTTTTTCTCCAATGCACGTGGAACATTTTCCAGAACACGCCATGTGTTAGCACATAAAGCAAATCTGAACAAAATCGAAACCATTGAATTATTGTAAAGCATCTTCTCAGACCATAAAGCCATAAAAGTGGAAATCAATCTCACAGAAAACATAGATAGGAACTGGAACTCATGGAAGCTGAACAACACCTTGCTCAAAAAGCCAGGGGTTATAGAAGATATCAAGACTGAAATAAAGAAATTTATGGACTCAAATGAGAACAAAAACACTTGCTACAAGAACTTATGGGATACAGCCAAGAAAGCAGTGATCAGAGGTCAATTTATTTCTATAAATGCCCACCACATCCAGAAAGAAGAAAGGACCCAAACCAAAGAACTAACTCTACAACTTGAAGAAATAGAAAGAGAGCAACAGAGGGACCTCTCAGGCACCAGAAGAAAACAGATCCTAAAGATTAGAGCAGAACTAAATGAGCTAGAGAATAGAAGAACAACTGAAAAAATTGAAAAGACCAAAAGCTGCTTTTTTGAGGCAATCAAGAAAATGGACAAAGCCTTGGCTAAACTTACTAAAGAAAAACAGGAGAGGAAAGAAATAACCTGAACAAGAAATGAGACGGGAGACGTTACAACAGATACAACAGAAATCAAAAGTATCATAACGGAATGCTATGAAAGACTGTACTCTAACAGATTTGAGAAAAACCCTAGAGGAAATGCACAAATTCCTAGATTCACATCACCTACCAAAATTATTCGAAGCAGAAGTAGAACAACTTAATAAACCCATCACAAAGGAAGACATTGAAAACGTCATCCAAAAAATACCAACCACAAAAAGTCGTGGCCTCTCGAGATGGCTTCCCCACAGAATTCTGCCAAGCTTTTGGAGCAGAGTTAACTCCAACACTGCTGAGACTATTTCACAGCATACAATGGGATGGATACTCCCCAACTGATTCTGTGAAGCCAGCATAACCCTGATAACCACAGCCAGGGAGAGATCCCACAGTAGAGGAGAATTACAGACCAGTAGCATTCATGAACCTTGATGCAAAAATCTTCAACAAAATCCTTGCCAATAGAATTCAACAACATATCAAAAAAATAATTCATCATGACCAAGTTGGATTCATACCACAGACGCAAGGCTGGTTGAACATCAGTAAAGATGTGATCAGCTACATAAATAACACAAAAGATAAGAAACACCTGATTTTATCAATTGACGTAGAAAAGGTATTTGACAAAGTCCAACAACACCCATTCATGCTAAAGACTCTCAGCAAAATAGCAACAGAAAGCAAATTCCTCAACGCCAAAAGGGTCATCTCCGCAAAGGTAATTGCCTGCATTACCCTGAATGGAGAGAGAATGAAAGAATTCCCCTCGAGAACAGGAACTAGACAATGAGGCCCACTTTCTCCTCTCCTATTCAACATTGAAGTACAAGTTCTGGCCAGAGCAATTAGACAAGACAAAGAAATAAAGGGCATCTGCATTGGCAAAGAAGAAGTAAAAATCTCCCTACTTGCAGATGATATGGTTGTATATGCAGAGAATCCTACAGAATCCATAGAAGAGTTCAGCAAACTATCAGGATATAAGACATATGTAAGTAAATCAGTAGGATTCCTTTATACCAGCAAAGAGATCATTAAGGAAGAAATCACTAAGTCAAAACCATTTACTGTAGCCCCCAGGAACATAAAACACCAAGGGATAAATTTAACTAGACAAATAAGAGACGTATACAAAGAGAACTACCAGACCTTACTGCAACAAACTGAGAGACTTACACAAATTCAGAAACCGACATTGCTCATGGATAGGAAGACTTAACATTGTGGGAATGTCTATTTTATCCAAAGCAATCTTCATATACAACGCAATCCCAATACAAATTCTGGTGTCATTTTTCAATGAGATGGAGAAGCAAATCACCAGCTTTATCTGGAAAGGGAAGAAACCCGGATATGTGAAGCACTAATGAAAAAGAAGAAAACACTGGGAGGCCTCTTGCTACCCTACTTTAGAACCTATTGCACTGCCCCAGTAGTCAAAACAGCTTGATATTGGTACAAAAAGACATACAGACCAATGGAATAGAGTTGAGATGCCAGAGATGCCATCATCCTCCTGTGAACAGTTGATAGCCGACAAAGGCCCTAGGTTTCTAAATCGGGGCAAAAACAGTCCCTTTAACAAAAGGTGCTGGCAAAATTGGATGTCCACCTGCAAAAAATTGAAACTAGACCCCTATCCCATACTTTACACCAAAACCAACTCACATTGGATAAAAGACCTAAATATCAAACCTAAAATGACAAAGATCATGCAAGGAAAAATAAGATTAATAATGGACCCTTAATAGACAACTTAGACTTGAAATCTGACAAACAAAGCACAATCTACAAAAAAGAAAATAGATAAATGGGAACTCCTAAGAATCAAACACTTTTGCTCAGCCAAAGACTTTATCAAGGGAACTAAAAGAACACCTACAGAATGGAAAAAAATATTTGGGAACTGGATGTCAGGTCAATGTCTGGTCTCCATAATCTACAAGGTACTGCAAAATATCAACAAGAAAAGAGTAAATCACCCAATTAAACATTGGGCAAAGGAGATGGACAGACCTTTCACTAAAGAAGATATCCAGGCAGCCAAAAGACACATGAAGAAATGCTCATGGTCACGAGCTATTAAAGAAATCCAGATCAAAACTACGCTGAGATACCATCTGACCCCAAGAAGGTTGGCCATGATCCACAAACAGAAAAGAACAAACGTTGGAGAGGCTGGGGAGAAACTGAAACTCTCCCACACTGCTGGTGTGATTGAAAATAGTACGACCTCTTTGGAAAGCAATCTGGTGCTTCCATAAGAAGCTGGAAATAGATACACCATTTGACCCAGTCATCCCACTGCTCGGAATATATCCTACAGAATCAAAGGCAGTTACACAAAGAAATACTTGCACGTGAATTTTTATCACAGCACAGTCCACAAGAGCAAAAAGATGGAATCAACCCAGATGCCCAACAGCAAATGAATGAATAAACAAACTATGGTATATATAGTCGATGAAATACTATGCCATGATAAAGAACAAAGAACCTGGTTTCAACCGGAAGACATTATGTTAAGTGAAATCAGCCGGCAGCCCAAGGATGAATACTGTATGAGACCCTTACTATAAGGACTTAAAAACAGAGTCATATACAGAGGAAAAGACTCTTCAAAGCTATAGGGGAGGGGAGATAGGAAGAGAGAGGGTTGGTTATAGATTAGATAGGGGATAAAAATTTAATTGTGTGAAATCAGTGACAGCACACATTAGGAAGAGGATCCATATAACAGGACTTCAACATAACCTAAAAAATTTTCCAATCTTAACCCAATATTGCAAGGACACAGTATCAGGGGCACAGGTTGGGAGACCATGCTCTCAGGGAACATCAAGGCCAACTGACATTACTAGACTATTGCTAAGAGTGTCTTCTCTACCCGACACTGGTGAGGGGCGTCTGGGTTCCTAAAAGTCAGCAAGCTGCCATCTGAGGCACACCAAATGGTCCCAACACAGCTGGAAGAGATGATCACCAAGGACAATGACATGAGGTAAAAAAAGCCCAGAACACAGGAGGACCCATGTGAATGGCTGACTATATCAACATGTGAGCAAAAGAACCAACTGGTGCCCAGCCACCACCAATGACAGCCATGATGGGGCTCACCATGTCGAGTTCCAGTGGCAAGATGAGAAAAATAGGGGTGCGCCCTAACAACTCCTCTGAACGACCGCAACTGATACTCCAAAGTGCTGGGAGTTTCCATGGAGTGTAGCCCCTAGACCTGATCCTGTCCCTGATCATAAATCATTATTGAGGTCACCTCTTCGGACAGGAATGGATTGGACTTGGGGACACAGAGTGACCATATAGTGTGGGCACTTGATGGTTCTGTGGATCTATGGGATGAAGTCCTACTGGCTTCTTTCTAGAGAAGAGTGGAGAGGAGGGGACAGGAGATTGTTAAGAAGACATGACATGTGTAGAATGGAAAGGAGCAATGGGCTGTCACCGGGCAAGGAGAGCAGAAGAAGCCGCAGATAGGCGGGCAGGCAATTGTAAATTGGATTGTACACTTTCACTCAATCACAAGAATAAAAATAAAAAATTGGCTTAAGATACAACCTAAAAAACAAACAAACAAACAAACAAGTTGCTGTCAAGTTGACTCTAACTCACAGCAACCCCATATGGGGCTGCGCAGAATTGTGCTCCATAGAATTTTCAGTGGTTGATATTTTTTTCAGAAGGAAAGCACCAGGCCATTTTTCCAATGCACCCCTTGGTAGATTTGAACTGCCAGCTTTTCAGTTGGCAGCTTAGTGCATTAATTATTTGCACCACCCAGGAACCACACTGTAAAGGGGTCCATAAAGTCTGTGAGGGATCACTTTTTTTCTCTACTGTCTCAACAGCAGGGGCCATGGAGTAAGCAAAGGAAATTCAAAACAAGGCACTGGTCAGCACCCACTGGTCGCCTGTCCTTCCAACATAGCTGCAGTCAAGACTTTGGCACCGACTGGACCTCTGAGGTCCAGTTCACCTGTCCAAAGCATCCTCTAGCAACCACCCCTGTAATGACAAGGGCAATACCTAGGGGAGCGGGGATGGCCAGTCCTGTTTTAATCGCAGCCAGCAGAGCAACAACTCACGGATTAGAATGGGTATGTTCCCTTTACAGAAGTCCGGATGCAGCCCAGACAGGCAGGCACGGCCCCTGCACCTTCTGCAGAGAAACATCCCAAGGGATCTGAGTCCAATATGGTCAGCTGCTGGAGAACAAGGCTGTTTCAGCATTTCAGCCAAGCTAATGGTCTATGCAGACAGTTTCTCCTGAGAAAGCACTCCCTTTTGCAGATCCCCTGGAACATGGCTGTCAGGGAAGAAACAGGCTCTCCTGCTCCAAGGAAGAGCTGCTGCTCTGGACTCCAGCCTGAAACTGCTTCTTAGGTTCTTTAAAGACAATGGTTCCATAGACACTAAAAGGGAAGAAAAGTCTGTCTTATGGGCCTTCTGGGCTGTGCTGGGCTCAGAAAAACTTTCAACTTGAACACCAACATATTAGCTGTGCAAGCGGCTACTTCCCGTGGAAGATTCAGGTACCTGCCCCCAAAGGATCATATCCAGAGCCAGGAAACAAGAGCAGCGTCACTCCAGTACTATGTCAGCCTTCAAAAGATGAGATTTCCATTATATTGTTGCAGTAAATACCAACATAACAAAGCATTTGCTATTTCAACATTCTTCATATGTAAAATTCAGTGACGTTAATCACGCTCACCATGTGGTGGGACCATCACTGCTATCCATTTCTAGATTTTTCCACCATGCTTCACAGAAGCTTAGTGTTGCCTAAGCAGTTGAGTCCCCTTCCTCTACCCACCCCTATAAAAACTAGTACACTTTGTCCTCTGTACATAATTTGCCTGCTCTAGATATTTCAAGTAAGTGGGATTCCGTTTCCTTTTGTGGATCAAAAGCTTTCAGTGGGGCTTCTGCCTTTTAAAAGGATTTCATTATCTACACATAATTCTTTGAACCTCCAGACAGCAGTCACCATGCAGATTCTTGCTGAAGACGTGTGTCCCTTCTAATGCACCTCAGAAGCCAAACACAGTACCAAGCCAGCTCCGTGGAGTTAACTTCTGTACTAAACACCTACTATGTGCCAGGCATGACACTAAGTGATTTCTATGGATTAAAAAAACAGCTGCCATCAATTCAACCCCAACTCCTGGTGACCCAATGTGTATCAGAGTAGAACTGTGTTCCAGGTAGGGTTATCAGTGGCTGATGATTCAGAGGCAGACTGTCGTTCCACTTCTGGGTCAACTGGAACCTATAACCTTTCAGTTTGCAGTTGAGCGCCTGAACTGTATGCACCACCCACGGACTCTGTCTCTATGGCTAAACCTTACATAATCTCAAGAATGATAGCCCTGTGAAATGAACCTTCTGGTCATACCCATTTCACCGAGCAGGAGATTAAGTTTCAGAAGGCCAAGCAACTTGCCTTAGGTCAGTCACCAAACAAAGCCAGGTTTCCAACCCGAATGGCTTGGCTCCCATCACAAGTTTCAAACTACCACGGTCCGCCCAGCTCAGTGATTCTATCCTGCTATCGTGGTCTTCAGCAGAGCTGCAGATCAAAGAGAGAGAAGGGAGGAGGACAAGACTGCCAGAAACACATTTCATGGCAGTGCACGGCCCCCACCTTCGTGTTCACTCCTGCGTCCACTCCTCTCACCGAGATCACGACACCACTCCCTTTGCCTCCTGAGGTTATGTGTCCTCCACATAATCATCGAAAAACCTTGCTTCCCTCCCCCTGGCATCTCAGATTCTTCACATTTGAGTGTTCAGATGGAGCAGGCCTTCAACACAGAATCACATCCAAGAGGGAGATGAGGATATTACTGCAGAGAACGTTCCATACTGCAGAGAACGTTCCAGAGCAGCTTCTGGGCCAGTTGGGTGCGACGCATGTGGTGGGGGGTGGGGGCTGTGGGGAGTGGGGGATGCCTGCTGCTGCCTAAACAGGTTTGTGTTCCAAAGCAAGGGGAACTCTCCCATGTGGCTCTCATTAGCAACAAATCTAACTTTGAAGACAAGCTCAGCCAAGCAAACGGTAAAGAATGAAAACTTTGCAAAGAGCAGAGAGGTCACCCCATTATCTATTACAAACCATCAAGGTGGGGTCCCTCACTGAGGGGGACAGCTGTACATCCAGCCCTCCTCTGGACTCCCAATGCCCCGCAAATTCAAGGACAGAAAGGTCACAGCTGAAAGAGTTGGGGTAGAACCAGGAGGTGAAGATCCAGGTCAAGCTAACCAAGGAGCACAGACACCCACACGTGTAGTGGCTCACACATGCATGCATGTCCACAGCACTCCCTCACATGCACCATCACCAACAGGGTCCAGAGCATGGCAGCCCTGGAGGGGATGCCAGGAGCTTTGCCCTCTGTCTCTCTGGGAAGGGAGGTGGACAGGAGTGACACATGCCTTCTCTATCAACTCTCATTGCTCCACAAGAAAAGGCAGCAAGATCAGGAAAAAGGGAGCAGGTGAGGGGCTTGTAGAGCCCCGGCCAGCCCACGCAGATGAGCAGAGCAGGGTTTGGCAAAGCCAGGTACCCAGATATGTCCCCACCCAGTGCCGTTACCTGATTGGGAGAGGGGCACACAGGACACCACCAACCAAATCCAGGAGGCTGACCAAGCAGCTCTGCCCAGGACTGGGGTGCATGGTGAGGGCTGCTCACACCCGGCTCTCTGTTCCCCCAGGGCACTAAGCACTCCTCCCCAACTGGCCTCCCTCCAAGCCAAGGGAGTGAGGGGTTCCCAGCCAGCCAGGTTTTGGATGAAGCAGGAAGTCAGCACTACTTAAACAAGAAGGGATCTACCACAAACACCAGACATCTGGTTGCTTGGGAGGCCCCTCACAGCTGTCACCGTCTCCTGGGCAGGAGTTGTGACGCAGTTATCAGCTTCCACCTGACCTATGGCAGAGACATCCTTGGCATTCTACCCACAGGCCCCTCCCCTGCCTGTGCACCCACTTACATCTATGCCATCGTCACATGTCTGGCTGTCAGTGTCCTCCGCGCTCAGACGTGGCACGTGCCCACTTTCTGACTTCTGCGACCCCAGCCTCAACCTCTTCTCCTTCAAAGGGGCATCGTCCTCCTCCCGCAGCAACATCGTCCTCCTCCCGCCGCGTCATCGTCCTCCTCCAGTCCCAGCCTCGGGGCTGGCCCGCGTCCTCGGGGCTGCTGGGGGGGGTGGTGCCTGGCCGGGGCCCTCAGGTTCTAGCTGAGCTGAGGGTTCTGAAGGGACCAGTGGCCAGGTGCGCCAGAAGCCTCTCTAGGCATCTGTCCGCAGGCCGGCTCTGGTCAGCTCTGCGGGGCTCAGGTGCTCGCCCGCTCTTCTGGCCACGCCTGTTCTCTACTGCCCTCTACTGCCCGCGGGCGCGCATCGCGGACACGACTGCCGGAAGCCAACAGGCATCTCACCTGCCAGGGTTATTTCTTCCCTGCGCAGGGACAGGCCCAGTGGGGCTAAGTCCACACCTCGGGTCACATTCGTGTGGTCCCCTGCTCAGAACAGGGTGAGAGTAGACTAGTTGACGAGAGAAAGACCCAACTCCTCAAAAAGCCCACTGCCATCAAGTCCGTCCCAAATCCTGGCCGCATGGCCATTAGCCACGTTCACCCTGGTCTCTGGTGCGTTTCTGCGTCTTGAGTTATCTGGAAAATTGTTACTGGTTGTTAGCTGCCGTCGTCATGTTGGCTTTGACTCGTAACGACCTCGTGAGGTGCTGACCAGGCTCACAGTCATTGCTGTGCTTGACCCCCTGTCTGTAGCCACTGGTCAGTCCATGTCTTTGAGGGTCTCTCTCTTTTTTACTGACTGACTGCTTTACCAGGCACGGTGGCCTTCTCCGGGAGCTGGTGTCTCTTGTTTATTTGTCCAGACTAAGTGAGTCATCCTTGTTTCTAAGGAGCATTCTGGCTGTACTACTTCCAAGACAGTTTTGTTTGTTTCGGAAAACAGAAGGTGTTCCTATCACATACAGGATTGGGTCTGGATACAGTCTTCCCAATGCAAAGGCTTTCCAGAAGTATGCCTGTCTGTCAGTACATGGAGCAGGTCCCAGCTACACCCCTGGCATCACCATGGCTCTGCGTCCTGGGCTCTGTGACAAGCAGAGCCAGGAGGTCCTTTGTGAGCACATCAGTGTTGTACGAAGCCCAACGTAGGCTGAGGGAGCCCCATCAGGCTTCTGGTACCCTTGAGAGGTGAGGAGAGGCGGGCAGAGACTATGCCCTTCTGACACCTGCTCTAGGATCTTGGACTCCTTGAACTTCCTAGCTCTGTGCCAAGCTGAGACCACAGTGCAATTGCTTGATGAACTGCTTCCCTCAGCAAGCTTCTGTGGCTAGGAACTGTCTCTGCCTTGTCGACTGCATTGTCCTCGACAGCTGGCACATGGGTAGCACATAGTAGGTGATCAAGAGACATTTAATGATAAGGATATGCTCTCCTCCAATCCAGGTTTCTCTGCATCCCACATCTTCCTCTCTCCTCCACCTCTTCCCTCTCCCAGACACAGGTAATTTCAGTAACCCACAGGGAGGCGTGGAGGCACTATCGTATTGCTTTCCATGCATCAAATCTCTCTACAGCCCTGTGAGCTGAGTAAAATTATGACCTGATGAGAGGAGTCAAAGTCAGATCTGGGGAAGGGACATGCCCAAGGCACACATTTGTAAGTGACAGTGCCGCATTCAAGCTCAAGCTCCACAAAACATCCTGACATCTCAGGAAAGAAAGCCTAAGTCAGGATTCTGATCCTCACACGTCCAGCTCAACTCATCTCCAGCGTCATGGTGAAAGCTCACTAACTGCAGCACTGGAAACTCAGCAAGAAGAGGAAAGGGGTCTGTGGGCCTCCAGAGGTCGTGGGGTGCCTGGCGTGCATTCTCACGTTTAACGTGGATAGCCTTTATCCCAACATGCATCCCACCACTGAAATGAGCTACTGACAAATTTTTCTCCTTTTCCATAGGGCAAAGGCTGCCAGGCCTGGTTCCACACTGGTAAGTGGAAACCAGGGTTGAGCACTGCAGCGGTTGAATGAGCAGAATGTTACAACAGAGGTTGCCAAGTCTTTCCAGTCCTGAGAATTAAAGGGACATGGCTGTGAGATTTTTAAGTCACCTGGTGTTACAAGAGAGAGCTGTGAGCTTCCCAAGCCAATGGGGCTGGATCCCCCAGGGGCCACCCTCCGACTTCCAGGCTCCATGGTTACATCGAATGGTCAAGGTCATTGATCGACCAGAGTGGAGGGGGACCCTGTTGCCCTCCCCTGGGAAACATCCGAATTCCTTTTGTTTTCCTGATTTAGCTGCTGTTGGATCAGTGCCCAACTCTTCATGAAACAAAAGTCTTCCTCGTCCTTCACCACCTCCCTGATGAGTTGCCTTTCTGCCTACTCTGGGTCTGGAAGCTCGGCTATCCAGCACCGTAATAACCCGTGAGCCTGCACTGGCCAACAAGTGGGCACTAGCTGAATATTGAATCCTGGTCCCCGTGTGAAGGGTGAGAATTCACCCACTGAACCACTACTGCCCCTTGTGAGTTGCCATGGGAGCCCAAAAAATAGGGGCAATCTGGGCTGATGTGAGAGCACCCAGAGAAAGAAGATGGGCTTCTGTCTCTATCAGTCTAAGAAGAGAATTCTCAGCACTCAGGTGTGGAACTCAGTAATCGAGCAAGAAGGTAAGATGATGAAAAGGGCTGCGGGGACTGTTTGAAGGAAGACAGGCCTCCTGAACTGCCGCGGTCCCTGAGCTGCTGTCCTGGTCCACACACCCACAGGAAGGCTGTGCCCCGCCTCACACCAAAGGGTGCTTGAGTTTGCCTCCCTTCCAAGAAGCAGACCTGTGGCAAGGATTCAAGTTCAAGAAGTATATTTTGGAGATTACTCTGGGAAACCCTATCATAGGTCAGGTGTGTGGGAAGGAGAAGGGAGGGCAGCCAGGAAGGAACTGCTCCAGAGCCAGGACAGGCACCAGGTGCTCTAAGGCTGCCATCTGAATCTGTTAGTCAGTTACAAGTCCAGCCCTCCCTGCCGCAAGGCCTCTTGGCAACTCCCTTTGACTTGCCTGTCCGTGGAAGCTTGTGTGTTGCTAGCATGCTGAACAGATTTCAGCATAGCTGCTCTTACTGGAAACACCTTAGAGTTTATGTCACGTGCCACAAGCCAATCTCTGAGACAAGAGGTTTGGGTGAATTAATCAAAGGTTTTAGTTGTGTGCCAGCTACACAAAGTGGCGGAGAGGATACTTCCACCACAGTCTGACCATCTCTGGCCAGACTGGAGGGGTTTATAAAGGGAAGACCCGACTATGACGGCAGTGGGTTTGGGGTTTACATGTCGGTGAAAGGGGGAAATAATCACAAAGTGTGTGGCAGAAGTGGTCAGCAAGACAGTCTGGGTTTCAAGGTCTTCCTTTGAAGTCCTTGTTGAAGCAGAAGGGCTGACGCCTGGCATGGTCTGGTCCAGCTTAGTGTTCTGAAACGACACTCAGTTTATCAGAGCTACCTTGAATATTCTGTTGTTCTTTTCCCAGGGCAGTTCTGAGTCATATATTTAAAGCTTAACACTTTTAAAATACAGAGGGATGAAGTTTACTTAAGATGGAGTCCCAATGCTAATGTTATATTTCTCACAGGGGCCTGGAGTGGTGACTCTGGAAAGGAAAAAAAAAAAAACCCTCAGGCCTCTGGCCTCAGTTTCCCCCTGTTGCTAGAAAAATCACTTTTCAAGTCACCTGCTTAACTGCCAGGCTAAAGTTGGACTAGGAAGAAAGACCTAGCACTCTAAATTGTGAAAATCAGCCAGTGAAAACCCTATGGATAGCAATGGTCCGATCTGCTACTGATCGTGGGGACAGTACAGGACCAGGCAGCATTTCATTCCACTGTACATGCGGTCATCAGGAGTCTGGGCTGACTCGATGATGGCTAACAATGGCAACTTCCCACAAACACCTGCGTGAAGTTCCCAGTTCAGTCCCCAGGGCCCCATGGAGATGGGACAATCTCTCGCTAAATCCCAACCCCCCACACTCTCCAGGTACCCCCATGAGGGCAGACCCTGGACTCAAGTCATTAATGCTTCCCCGCCAAGGAGAAAATCTCGAAAGGGATTGCCTCTAGCCCCCTCACTTCCTCAGGGAACTGCCCCATAAGCCGAGTAAGTCCCGAAGGCATCTGCGTGCCACCTACGAGTTGACACTGGCCTTTAGCTAGGACCCCCTAGGGACTGTACCAGACTTGCCATCTGAGGAGCCTGGGATCATAAGCAGTCTTCAATAGGCCCCAGCACCCCCTCCCCCCAAAAAATCTATTGCCCTCGAGTCAATTTCAACTCATAGCATCCCTACAGAACAGAGTAGATCTGCCCCAGAGGGCTTCGAAGGAGCAGCTGGTGGATTCAAACTGCTGACCTTTTGGTTAGCAGCATAGCTCTCAACCACTGTGCCACTGGGGCTCCGTTAATCCAAAGGTCTCAAGTGTGAACCCGTCTGGCAGCTGTGCTGAAGGAAACCCTGGCAAACTGCTTCCAAAAAGATCACAGGGGAGAACACCCTATGGGGCGGTTCTACCCTATAACACAAGGGGGTGCCATGAAGTGGGGTTGACTGGTCAGGAACCAATCACAAGCACCGTGGCTGAGAATATAGGTAGGCCTGTCTTTTGTCCAGAAACCATGGTAGCTGGGTGCGTTAAGTGCTACATCTGCTTATCCAAATCCACCAGGTTCACTTTGAAAGTTCAACGGGGCAGTTCTCCTTTGATCTGTAGGGTCTCTATGAGTTGGACCTGAGTCCATGGCAGTGAGTTTAGTTTGGTTTTGGTTTGCTCTTATTTTCCATTTCTGTGCAGAGTTGTCACTGAGGGCAGGCAGATTTTCTCCACCAATACTATAGCCCAGATGCCTACGTCATGTTGTCCACAGCCTCTTGGCATTTACTTCCTTTGTGGTGTGTGTGTTTGTGTGTGTGCGTCGGTCTGTGCTTGCATACCTGACATATGTAAATTATACAAGGGCCCACATCTCCTAATCGAGTTGTCAGCAAGCTATCTATCACAGCCCAACCTTAGGGGCAGAATCCTGCTGCAAGTTCATTCTTACTTTTACATTTGCTTGTTACACAATCAAGATGTCAATGACAGTTCCACGAATCACCAGGTTTGGGGGGTGAAAATGTCAATTTCGCCCATTAATCCACTCTTTAATTCTGGGGTGCAACTGGAGTCTTGTGTTTTTCCCCTCTTTATCCCAAGAATCATATAACCCAGCTTCTCATTTGCTTACACAGTTCACGTATCCGATTTTGGAGGGTCTCTCTGCCCCAACCACCCAGTTTCTTCCCTCCACAGCTCCAGGCCAAGTTGTTGAGTAGAGATGTCCTACAGGGACAAGGATGCAAGCATCACACACCAGCATCCATCTAAGCCCTTCCTGTCAGTCCCTCTTGGAGTCATCATGGGCATGAGGGTACTTGTCTCAATTATCCAAATCTCATCCTCTTGTTCAGACTAAAGAGGAACACATTCCATCCTATAGCTTTCTGCCTTGGGGTGCTGATTGCCCCAAGGGTCTTTTAATACATGTGCCATCTCTACAACAATGACGAAGCCCTGATGTGCCTGCACCAGAAATAGCAGAGCTGAGACAAGGGAGCAGTAAGGTAGCACCCACACGCTGTGTGCACACACAGCAGACAGCACAGAAAGAGGAGCAAGCCCCCACCCGATGTCGGTCACCTCCTGTCTGCAGCCATGAGCTCCAGGCTGGCTCCTGGGGCCACGATAGCAGGAGGAAGACTGAGATCCAGAATAGGCCCAGACTGCTTCTGAACAGACCCACAACCAAATCCTCTGGGACCTCGGAATCCTGCAATTTATCACCGCCAGAGCTTCGTGTCTAAGGTCTCATGTTTTCTGCGAGTCACATTTGTGTTACTGGATTATTCCATCACTGAGCTTGTGAAGGGGAGATTAGGAAGAGTTTTGTGGGTGATGGCATGTTTCTGATATTATTGTTGTTCCCATTCTGCTCACATGGTGACCCCATGTGTGCAGAATGGAACAGCTCCCCGGGATTTTCAAGGCTGTGGCCTTTTGGAAGCTGATTGACAGGCCTGAGTTTTTTTTTCTTTTTGTTTTCTATGATGACTGAATGAAAATTTACATTCCCATATAAATTTACATGTCCACCTATATACAGTTTCCAGTGCTCTCCCTGCCTGGTGACAGCACACTATTCCTCTCTGCTCCATATGTGTCTCATCCTCCCAACAGTCTCCTTTCCCCTCCTCTCCACCCACTCCCCTTCCTCCAGCCAGAGGTCAGCAGGATGATATCCTATAGATGCATAGAACCATAAAGTGCATTCAATATATGTTCACTCTCCGTCGTGCCTGGCCTGATTTTTGAGGCAGTTTCAGCTGCCAATCTTTTAGATAAGGATTGAGAGTTTAACAGTCTCTGCCACCTGCGGACTCTTTCTAAAGGCCCACAGTCTGAGTGTCAGGGAACCCTGAAAAATCCCTTTGGCTGGCAAACTGACTCTGACTCCTGCCAAGCCCTATGCGTGTCAGAGTAGAACTGTTGTTCTACACGCTTTTCAACAGCTGGCTTGTCAGGAGGGGATCACCCAGCCTATCTTCCAGAGCAGCTCTGAGTGGGCGTGAACCCCTAATTTCTGGGCTCCAGCCAAGCACGTTAACAGTCTAGACTGTCCAGGACTCTCAGGGAGCCCTGAGTCCTCAGGCATTATACATACATATTTCCATTTTCTGAGAAGAAGAAACAATTCTGGCATCAGATTTTCAAAGGAGTCCAGGAACTCCACAAAAGGTAACAGACACCGAACTGCCCATATCCTAGTACTGCCTATACCTAACACACCTTCATCTTGGATTTCACCCAGGAAAAGAGACAGAGGGAAAAGTCATTTTACTGGATGTCTATCTGTGCAAGGCATTTCATGTGAACTCTCGTTTGCTTCTCATAAGAACTTTTTAAGGCCACAGCTATCATCATCCCCATATGTCAGATCAGGTATTTTGGAAGAATTCTTTCTAATTCTCCAGCTTCCACATACACACCCAGCTCTGCATGGCTGGCTCCTTCTCTTCTTCCAGCCTCTTTCCGAGAGACACTTCCTCTGAGTTATGTTCCCCACGCACCTCAGAGTAAGTGAGGTTCTCCTCTCTATTCTCTCATCTGCTCTTGGTGTTGTTGGGTGCTGTTGAGTGTGTTTTGAATCACAAAGGCCCCAAACAAGACAGTAAATGTGCTGCATAAGATTTGCTGGGCTACAACATTTAGGCAAACCCTCATGACATAGTGGTCAAGTGCTATGTCTGCTAACCAAAATGTTGATAGTTCGAATCTGCCAGGTGCCCCTGGGAAACTATGGAGGAGTTGTACTCTGTCCCATAGGGTCACTATGAGTTGGAATCAACTCAACAGCAGTGGGTTGGGTTTCTTGGTTTAATGTATATGGAAACAGATTGCCAGGTCCTTCTCCTGTGGAGCCACTAGGTGAGTCTGAACCACCAGCTTTTGGCTGTCAGCAAAGCACTTACCGGTTCCTTTCCTCCGTATCACTTTATAACCCAGAAGCCAGCTGGTATCTTGGTCAGGGATGCAGGCTCAGAAGCCAGAAGCCTGAAGGTAATTCCTGCTCCTCCTCTTACTAGCTGTACCTCAGTTTCTTCATCTCTAAAATGAGAGTGTTAAGAATACCTGCCTAATAAGAATATAGGATCCCTGGTACATGGTGGTTGAGAGTTATGGCTGTTCACCAAAGGTTAGCAGTTGGAAACTACCAGCTACTCCTTGTCAACTGTATGGGGCAGGTCTTCTCTGTTGTATAGAGTCGCTATGAGTTGGAATCATCTCCAGGGAAGTAGGTTTATGGTTTAATGCTGTTGTGAGGTATAGATGAGTTTATACACTGGAAGCAATAAGAATAGTGTCTGGCACAGTGCAAGTGCTCCTAGTAAGTTTTAGCTGCAAAACCTCAACAACAAAAAGACAACGCAGTTAAACTCTGAACAAAGAATAGGAATAAGCACTTCCCTGTTGGAGACTCAAAAGGGTGCTGTGGAAAAGTCCTGGAGACTCCCAGTTTCCAAGTAGGAGGCCCCAGGCAGCGCTCTCCCGCATGCCCCCCCTGAGTGGGATTGCCAGGTAGAATACAGTGTGAACAGCTTAACTGGAATTTCTAGGTTCAGGTAAACAACAAACACACAATAAAAACTCCAGGGGGAACACACTTACACTCTTAACTGAGTGTCCTGGCTTTGTTAAGTAAATCTGGCAACCCTAGGGCCAGGGCCCACAGGGAACATGGGACTGTCCTCCCTCTACGCCCATGTATACAAATGGGCATCCCATCCTTGTTGCCACTTTCCGTTTCCCACATCTGAGGTGACTCTTGTTCTCCACCTCATGGGGCAGAGATTGTCATGCCACCCATCAGGGCTGGCACCTCTTGCTGGTGGGTCTCACTGAGGCCAGGAGTGGGGCTAACTGAGGTAACTCAGTCTGATGAAACTCGGGAGTTCCCATGACACAGTGTAAGCAAACTGACTCACAGTGTAGCCAACTTACTTCTCTGGGGTCTCCAATCTAAGCACAAACCACCACAGAGAGAATCCGTTGGCCTTATGCTTTGCCAAAAGGATTTTCAAAGTGATGTTTAGGCTCAGGCCAAAATAGAAATTCTGCTTTTGGACAAACAGCTAGGTCCTGAAGGCAAGAAATGACTGATACCAGGAATGTGGTGAAGAATTAACATCTTTTGATGTCTGTAGTCTGGCAAAGCATTTTGAATTTCCCAGGCTCTTTCTACACAATCGTGTAGTGGTTAAGTGCTATAGCTACTAACCAAAAGATTGACAGTTCAAACCCACCAGGAGCTCCTTGGAAACTCTATGGTGGTGGTCTACTCCGTCTGACATGGTCACTACGAGTTGGAAATGACTTGACAGCACTGGATTTTCTTGCTTGTTTGTTTCAATGCGATGGCAAGGAAGATCAAACACAGAGTGGGGTTAAAGCACTCACGCTGAGAGAACAAACATTCAAAACAAGGAAGGCTTTATTTTTCAGAGAAAACAAAGAGCACTAACCATGTATTAGAGTATCAGTGAGAGTTCATCAGGTTTTATGATTGAAAAATCTACTGCTGGTGTCAGTTAAAGCAAGACCCCTCACAGAGTGGTCTGTGGCTTGTGGCCATGGGGAGATGACATGTGCTCCAATGTGGCGCTAGCCTGTGTTTGGAGGTGGAAATGCATGAGAAGAGGGAAAAGATGCAAGGCCAGCGGGCAGGTGAGTGAGGCACCTAGACCATCCTCTCCATTCTAATGTGCTCTAGGTCTGCTTAAGAAATGCAAATAATCATTTGGGCGTTTTACAGAGAACTTGAACTTCAAAGAACATCTTCCCAAGGAGAAAAGACAATCAGGTTGCTACTGAGGTTCTAGAAAAAAAGCCAGTTGTGGGAAGTACTTGGTGTAATCAAAAGAAGATTTCCTGGCTGACAAGTCACTGGAGTCAGTCAGATCTTCCTCTGGAGGGAAGAGGCCTTTGAGGGCAGGGGGTGCATTCCTAATGATCTCCAGGAACTCGTGCTCATAGACTTCTCCTTCTCCGTCGACAGCAGTCTCATCAATCATTTCCTGTGTGACAGTAAGGAGTCAAGTTAGATGACTTCAGAAACTCACCCAAAAGGCAGCTGACCAAAAGGCTTCTAACAGTGCTAAGTGACTGGTCAATAGGGACCCCGGAGGTGCTGTCACAACGTGACCAAAGCTCGCTTTCTAAAGCACACTGTGGAGGTGGAGCCATCTCTGTCACGCATGTGACATGAAAAGAGTGCCAAGAGCACCCTGATGGGGCGGGGGGCAGGTTCACGAAACCTAGCTTAGTAGGTGGAACTGCACACTACGTGTTTCCTTTGGGGAGGTTCAGAGGTTTGTTAGATTATCAAAGGAGAACTGAACTGGGCAGTATGGGGACTAGACAACAAGCTCTTTCTTTCAAGGGGCACTCACAGAAAGGGACATAAAGGTAACTGAGAAACCTGAGGCCTGCTTGATGCCTCACAGACCTGCAGCTCCTCATCGGTGACATCCTCGCCCAGTTCCTCTGCCACATGTTTCAGATTTGCAAAAGATATCGTCCCAGTTTCATCAGCATCAAGCAAATTGAAAACCTTCAGGAGTTCTTCTTCGGTTTCTTTCTCAAGCTTAAAAGGAGAGCATAAGCACCCATGAGTGGAACCTATTGCAGACACCCCTGCCCCACAGCCGTGATACGGCCCCATTACCCCCTTCTTTAATAATGTAACTCAAGCCGCGTCTTGCATCCATCACTCTCTTGTTCAGAACCGTCTCCCATTCAGAAGCCAAGATGGGTCCTCTAGGCAGTTCTGGGGGACTACTTTCTTGGATTCCCTCCCTACTCCCTCCACCCCAGTTCTCTTCACCACAGGGCCTTGCTGATGGCCATGATGACCCAGGCCCTAGGTCACAGGAGATCAAACACCATCAAGGGGAGTAAAAGAGGAAAAACATAATCATTCTATTAGAAACTCAGAGACTGAAAAGGTCGCATAAAGGAATGATCCTGAAATGAACTTTACCCAGATGGTAGTTAGAACATTGACCTCTAAGCTGGAGAAGGATACCAGCAGAAAAGTGGCAGCAGTATTACTTTTATAATCTTACAGAAGGTAAAATGACTTCTCCTGGTCTCTGGCCTGAAGAACATCAAGTAGACCCTAAGCATCCTGTCCATCTGAAACATTATCGTTTACCAGATATAGTTGCCAACTTTTACCATTATGGATGAACAATACGCTGATGAAATTAGCTAACTTACCGCTTTCTGAGTTATCACATACAAAAATTCACCGAAGTTCATTTTCCCTGTACCTTTCCTATCAATTATGCTTAGAATGTGATCCATCTCTTTCTTCTTGGGCTCAAAGCCCAGAGTCTTTAAAACCACCTGCAATGAAAACAAGAGACCATCTCAACGTGAAGATTCAAACCTAGCAGGAGCAAAAGTGACAGTGCTGACAGCATTCAAGTGGCATCTGATAGGACAAAGTTAAAATGACTGGGAGACACTAGAATATCCATCTAATTGATGTCTGCAGTCAACTTAGTAACACTTCAGAGAGTTAAAAAAAAAAGGAGTAAAAAAAATTCCACCTTTGTCCTGCCCTGTTCCTTTTGGCAGCAGAAAGACATAGAGAGGGGTGCAGATAAACACAGGCAAAGAAGAGGCAGAGAAAGAGAAGAAAGCAGTGCTTGCCTTAAGTGAGTTGATGTCAATGCTGCCGTTTTTATCAGGATCAAAGAGATCGAAACCTTGTCGAATTTGCTGCAACAGTCTTTTAGAGAACACAATTTCGTAACTCAAAAAAGTCGACTGGAAGCTTGATGTGGAGCTCGAATCCTCACTGCTGAAGTCCTTTAAACATTAGACAAGCAGACAAGCACAGTAGTACACAATGCAGTCCATGTCTTACACAAGATAGTTACAACCAAAAAAGCCCCCCATTCAAACCCACTGCCATCGGTTGGCCCCCGATTCATGGCGACCACATCTGATCCACAGTGGAATTGCTCTGTAGGTTTTTCTTGGCTATTATCTTTACCGAAGCAGACTGTCAGGCCTGTCTTCCATGGTGCCCCTGGTTGGGGTCTAACCACCAACCTGAAGGCTAGTACATGAGTACAAACCATCTGTGCCACTCAGGGACCTTCTAGACAACCACATCTAGTAGAAAATTATTTTATGCTAGCCAGTTGATACTCGCCACCCTTTGTACCTTTGCCCTGCCCCACCGCTTATTTATGACCATTTTTAGTGGCAAGGGGACCCCTTGTTCTTTTGGACATTTCAAAAGAGAGCTAGCCAGTGTGTGTCAATGTAGGGATCACCAGTTCTCAATCGGCTGAGAGATCCTTGTTCAGGAAAATGTCCCTACACTACCCACTCACGGCACATCCCTCTAAGTACTTCCACTTTCAGGTTACTTCTACATTTGGTCAAACAGAACTAAGTTGTTAAGATTTATATTTCATCAGTATAAAATCATAAACGTGAACCCAATAGGCACGTTTCTGACTTCACCCAAAAGCTCAAAGCAGGTCACCAAAGTCTCTAGATAGAAATTTTGAAATCCATGCTAAATAAGAACAGCTCCCCCCGTCCAGCTGTGTGCCCCAACTTTGGTAGGGCAAGACTGCCAGTAGGCCAGAGCCTGAACGGCCTTGAGGCCTGCAGGAAAAACCCCATTTATCATTGCCTAGGAAGAGACACCAGGGTCCTAGGGAAGGCCAAGGGAGGCCGGGGAAGCCCGAGAGAAGGTTTGTGATGGCTGAGGGCAAAGAAGGAAGCGAGAGAAGTGTGTTCAGGGGGGATCTGGGGTCCAGAGCCTGCCGTTCAGGGACAAGATTTAGAGGAAAGAAGGGAACGCGGATGCTCGGAAAAACAAGGCAGAGGCGGTGTTGCCTGCTCTGGCCACTGAGCCCTTAGCCTTAGGGAGTCAGCACCAGACTGTCAGTACTCACCATTGTGGACAGACTCTAGGAGACGCCCTTATGGCAACGACTGTGTACACGCACTTGGTTGCTTTCCACTGCTCTGCGAACGCGGACCCGCTCTCCATTGGTGGCCAGTCCACCGCAGCCGCTTCCCATTGGCTCAGAGGTAAAGTGGGTGGGACTAACGCCTTGGCGATCTGCACAGGGCCGAGCAAGGGGCGCGCTGCAGGGGAGCCCGGAGATGATTGGTCAGGATCATGCTCCTACCGCCAATGACCAGAGCCTGCCCTGAGCCAAGGAAACCCTAGGGATCCAGGACCCTCAGCCAATTCTGGCCTCACGCAGGAGGAGAAAGGGGTGCTGGCTAGCATAGGGTGCCTTCAATTCCTGAAGCAGGTGAGCTCAGACGGACCAAGGAAGCCAACTGAGTGGCGAGGTTATGGCAAGAGACTGTGGGGCAGTCCAGGCTGGTACTTTCTGGACTGCGGTTGGGTTAGGAAGCACAGGCATCAGGGAGGCCTGCTTAGATCGTAACCTTGGGTGTGGGAGTGAGCATGTGCACACCGGAAAACTGAGGACCATAGAGCGGAAAAGAGACCTGTCAAGACTGGGATCCCCAGGGGTGCAGACTACTGGGCCTTAGGAGGACAGTACCTGCTACTCCAGGTGCCTAAATAACCCTAGCAGAAACCAGGTGAGTAATCTCGCTGCCAGGTTCCTCGAGGGTAACTGATTGTCTTCTGACTAAAAGCAGCCCAGGGAGCCGAGCAAGGAGGCCAAGACACTGGACTTAGGTGCCGTCAAGTTAGTTCTGACACATAGTGGACTTGTGTACAACAGCACAAAACCCAGCTGGGTCCTACCGCATTCCCACAATCCTTTTTATGCTGCCGTGAATAGGCTTGCAAGTGTCTGAAGCATCATCACCCTCTGAAATTTGAGAGTGGTCTGAGTAGGCAGGTCTTCGGAGGGAATGGTATAGGGCCGTGCCAGACACCCTGCCTTGGAATGTTCCCAACCTCCTGTCCATGGGTTAAATTGTTAGTGATGAGGTTTCTCTTCCATGTCCAATCCTCCCCCACTTGTTATCCCCAATGACTGGGTCACTGTGGACATGTAGCGTGGTCTCCAACCCTGAAAGACCACACCTACCACCCTCCTCACATTTCTACTCCTTCCTTCCTTTTCCCTCCCCATCGACAAAGAACTCAGAGACACACACACATATCTTCTTTTCACACCTTGATGCTTTATTTTATTGATCACTGTGGGTGTACCCTGTCGGTGCAACATTAGCTCACCACACGGCTGGTCAGCATCCGGACCTCTGTAAATTTTTCAGACAATTTGGAGGTCTCTGGGCTTAATCGGAAGTCACAGGAAGCTCTGTTCATTACTTGGAGTGGTGGCTTTCTCCAGGGACTCTTGGGCCTCGCATGCCACACGTTGATGCAGCTTCTTATTAAACTCGTGATAATGGCCAAGTAGTCTCAGCCTCTAGCTGTTTCAGGGAAATTTGAGCAGGCAGAAGTTTGGGGGAAGAACATTGTGCTCACAATCCCCTGACAGGGGTAGTGATTTGTTTTGGTTTTAGTATATCAGTGTTTGTCTTTGTTACGTGCAAAGACAACAGGGTGATCAAAGGAAGGCATCAGTTTGGGGTAAAGCGGATAGACAGTGATGGAAAAGGGTACTTTATGAGAAAAAGTGCAGGCTGAGGATTTTTTTGTGCCAGTCAAGGACAGGGAAACGGTCATGCGTGGATCAGTGGGGAAGAAGAGGTGGAAGTTGGGTGCAGTCAGCTCAGCATGTCACTTCCCCTAGACCTGAGTTTATCAGAGCCCAAGGGGGCTGTTACATCTCAAAGCACAGCCTGACACCTGTGGTGAAGGGGCAGCGGAGGGGGGGGCACTTAAAATGATCTGGTTGAAGAAAGGTGGCACAATATTTAAACATTATTTTATTGCATTTTTAGTGAACATTTACACAGCAAATTAAGTGCCCGCTTAACAATGAATTTATTTAAATTTTTACACTATGTAAATACTCTCATTAATTTCCTTCTGGATATTTCACTTCAGTAATATGTTTTCCCAGTCACCTTACGCTTCCATCTTTGCTTTAGAGTAACTGCTGGCAATTGGGTCACATACAGATGATTTTTTAAATGTGCGCAGTCCTCATAGGTCATAATCTTTATTTAGGAGCTGGTTTGTTATTTAGCTAAAAGGTGACCTCAGGGAGTAATTTTAGTTCAAGGCCTATTGAGTATCTCAGGACAATAGTCTCAGACAGTCCTCTAGTATCAGCCTAGGAATTCGAATGTTTTAGACTTCTTTCTTGTTCTATGAGTATCCCTCTTTCACGGGCCCTGATCAGAATGGTCAGTAGTAGTAGCTGGGCACCATCTCTTTCTTCTAGTCTCAGGGTAGATGAAGCCATGGTTGTGTATACTGTGAGCCCTACAGACTAGTTTCTTCTCTGAACCCTTGGTTTTCTTTTCTTGTCTTTGCTCTGAATGAGAAGTCCATAGTTACATCTTACAAGGCCACTTTCAGGTTTTCAAGAACCATGAGACTACCCACCAAACTAGGACAGAGAACACAAACTTTATGAACTGCATTATGCCAATTGACCGTATTGTCCCATGAGACCATGGGCCTAAGTCTTCAATCTCAGAAAACTAATCCCACCAGGTATTTGGTTCTATCTAAGAAATATCCATGACTGTGTCACTGTATACTTTCTTATCTATATGAACATATGTGCAGGCACACCCTTGTATGTGCATATACATATGTTGCTGTTGTTAGGTACCTTTGAGTCTTTTACAACTCCTAATGACTCCATGTACAATGAAACAAAATACTTCCTGGTCCTATTCCATCCTCACAATCATTGCTATGCCTGTGCCGATTGTCACAGCCACTGCATCAGTCCATCTTGTTGAGGGTATTTGTCTTTCTCACTGACCCACTACTTTACCAAGCATGATGTCCTGTTCAAGGGACTGTTCCTTCCTGATAACATGTCCAAATACGTCAGACAAAGTCTTGCCATCCTTGCCTCTAAGGAACATACTAGCTGTACTTCTTACAAAACAGATTTGTTTGTTATTCTGGAAGTTCACCGTGTTCTCAGTATTCTTCACCAGCACCGTGATTAAAATGTGCAGATTCTTCTTCTTCAGTGTTTGTTTTGTTAGCTGCCATCCAGTTGACCTCAGCTCATGTGACTCCATGTTTGTCAGAGTAGAACTTTGCTAATGTGGTTGACAATGGCTGATTTTTCAGAAGTAGATCATTAGTCCCTTCTTCTGAGGCACCTCTGGGTGGACTCATACTTTCCATCTTTCCGTTATCACTCACGCATGTTAACCATGTACACACTCAGGGACTCTAAACAGCTACTAGGATGATATGAAAAATAAATAAACACTAAATCAACATACAACACTGGAGATAGGAAAACAGATATGTCATAATGTAAAACATGACCACATTATAATAAAAAAGAAGAACTAAATAATACAGTCATAGGCCTTTCATAGAGAGAGAAAGTCAGTTGAATTAAGCAAATTAAAGACAGATTTATAGTTTTAAAAAACAGGGTTAAATATTCAGGTAACCACAAAGGAAACTAACCATCAACATATAAAAATTGAAAACCGTAAAGACACAGCAAATACAAAAGCAGCAACAACGAAAAGGATGAAAAGAAAATACCTGAAGAAACATCACTCAGCACAGAAAATTAAGTGAAACAAAGAAACTTAACACACAAAAGCGCCTCCAAATGACGGTATTAAACTCATATCTATCAATAATTATGCTGCTGATAATAGACAAGAATTACTTTAGGTTAATGGAGAGATAACACAAAGCATAGGAGAAATCAGCACAAACAGACCAAAACAAAAGCAAAGTTATCAAAACGCAACGAAACCCTTTGAGGGGCAGAGTAGCAAGAACATAGGTCTGGGACCATGGGTTCAGGAGACATCTAGATGAACTGGCATAACAGAGTCCATTAAGTAAATGTTCTGCATTCCACTTTGGTGAGTGACTTCTGGGGTGTTAAAGCCACCAAAATAAAAAAATTCCACTCCCATCGAGTCAATGCCACCTCATTGCAACCCTATAAGACAGAGTACAACAGCCCCATAGAGTTTCCAAGAAGCTTTCGGTGGATTCAAACTGCCAACCTCTTGGTTAGCCGACGTAATGACTGAAACATTACGCCACCAGGGTTTCCAAAAGCTAGCAAGCAGCCATGAAAGAAGCATCAATTGGTCTCAACCCATCTGGAACAGAACAGAAGGAAGCACACCAAAAACATATGAGAAGTTTGAGCCCCAAGGACAGAAGAGGCCACATAAACCAGAGACTACATCAGCATGGGACCAGAAGAACTAGATGGTGCCAGCTACCATGAATAACTGTCCTGACAGGAAACACAACAGAATCCCTGGTGACTGGGAGGAAAATGGGGTGCAGAACTCAAATTCCAACCCATAAAGACCAGACTTGATGATGGTCTGACTAAAACTGGAGGGACCCTGGAAGACATGGCCCCCAGACTCTCTGTTAACCCGGAGCTAAAGTCATTCCCAAAGCCAACTTTTCAGAGAAACACTACACTGCTGGTCTAATCCTTAGACTGGTGGTACTGGTGAAGAGTATTCTTCTTGGCTCAAGTAGGTACATGAGACTAAATGAACAGCTCCTGTCTAGAGGTGAGATGAGAAGGATGGAAAGGAATAGGAGTTGGTTGAATGGATATGGGAAATACAGGGTGGAAAAGAAGAGTGTGCTGTCACAGTGTGGGGAGGGCACATAACAATCACTGTATGAGTCATTTGTATGAGAAACTGGCTTAAATTGGGAACTTTCATGTAAAACCTGATGAAAAATAAATAAAAATATGTGTTAGCTGATGCTACCCAACTGAGTTTTTGTCTGTGTCCTTCTTATTTCTGGTCTCATTTGATTAGCCTCTTGCTGTAAGCTTCCTTGAGCCTTTTTGGGAAAGAGTCAGAACACAAATCAACTTAATAAATGAATTATTCAGATATAACATTTAGATGCTGGACTTAAATCTAACAGATTTTCTCCTTATAAGACACACTTGCAAATTAAGCTGTCGAACTTGGTAATATATCTCTAAATATTGAACGCACATACCCTCTACCTCAGCAACCCCACTTTTCATGACTGATTTCAGGAATACACGTGTGTGGGAGCCACAGTGGTGGGTGAGGGAATTACTACAGGATTATTTGAGAAAGAAACGCCTGGAAATGCTTTACATTTCTACTCTTGGAATATTGGCTAAATGAATTTATGGTGTAGCCATTAAGCAAAATACATGCAGCCTTGAAAAAAAAAGGAAACCTTGGTGGTTAAGTTGTGTCTACTAACCAAAAGGTCAGCAGTTCGAATTGACCAGGAGGTCGTTGGAAAATATGGAGCAGTTCTACTCTGTCCTACCGGGTCGCTATGAGTCAGAATCGACTCAATGTCATTGGGTTGGGTTTGGTTTGGGGTTTACTAAAAAATGGGGCAAAGTTTTACACACTCACATGGAAAGATGGCCAAGACATGATGTTTATGAAAAGAAAAGTGGCAGAACTTTGCATCAAACATGGCCTCGTTTGTGCATCCAAACACACACATGTGCACAATCTGCAGTCATTACCCACATTTTGCAAATGAGGTCACACACCTAAAAGTGGCCACCGGTGATGTATCTGATGTACAGCCCTACCCACAATCATAAACAGTCCTTCCACAGAGAGACAGGGGAGATCAGAGAAGAGTTCCAAGGAGCAATCCTGCTGACAGGCAAGAGAAACTAAAGAAGCCTAAAACTCTGGCACTGAGCAGAGCCTGGAAGTTGGACTGGCTCTTTTTTTCTGGGTAGTTCTGATGTCCTCCTGGGCCTCTCTCTTTCTGAACTCAGCACCTGGCATACTGTTTTCTAAAAAAGGTGCCATTCTCCTCAACCACATGGAAACTTTGTGGAAATCCAGTGGAGAAAAGCTAAGAGAGATGGTTTGGATTATGGGTTAGAGATGAAAGGTAAGTTCCCATGGGCCAACCCTGATGAGGCCACTGCCTTACGAAACTGTCTGCTGTTCTCTCCCTTATCCTTGAGCCTCTAAAATCAAGATCAAATCTGGTTCCCCGAGTCGGTTGCAACCCATGGATAATCCATGTAATACAGAATAGAACTACTTCTACAGAAGCTGAAACTTTTGCAGAAGCAGATCACCAGGCTTTCCTTCTCCTGTGCCACTGGGTGGGTTCAAACTACCCATCTTAAGGTTAAGTGGCCACTTGCAAGCCACATGCACCACCCAGGGACATCTGTAGCCTCTACTTCAACCTTAAGCAATTAGTTAAAATCTTTTGGTTTTTCTTGAAAACACTGTTCCTTCTAAAGCCATAAAAATTGCAAATGACTTTCAAATTAAGTCAAAAGACCATGAGATGGCATCATGACAACACTCATGCCAGGAAGCCTTCCATTCATATTCTATTGATCTGAGCACATCCTCCATGTAGGAACTTCCGTGTTGGACTGAGATCTTGGCTAGCAGTGGCTTGAAGGGTCTCTGGAATCTTGACTTTCAAGATCGATCATCCACAGGCCTGGCAATTCATGCAAGCGGCTGGCTAGAAGCTCAGCAAAACTGTGGGCCATGGACTCAGTCCTCTCCATGCCAGCCTTTCTGGGCTGCTTGGGATTCCTCAGGATATGGTGGCTGGGTTCTAATGGAACCAGGAGGAAGCTGTAGCACCCTTTATAACCTAGCCTCAGAAGTCACCAAGTGTCACTCCCACTATAGACACAAGCCCATGTTCAAGAGAAGGGAATAGAGACACCCCCCCACCCCCACCTCTTAGTGGGAGGCCTGGTGTCATCTTATTGTGTGAAGAATAGTGGAATTGAGGATAGGTTTATGCTCATCTGTGGACAATACAATCTACCATGGAGAGTATTTCTCTGGAATTTCTTTGCTTGTCCTTTACTTTTTCAACTTTTCTTTATTGCTTTATTTTAAATATTATTTTTCTAAACAGCTGTAATAGACTGACTGTAATAGACAGACTAGGGACTGGCTGGGTGACTCTGACCTTGGCTGGGCTCGCTGACAGTCCCAATTCTACACCCCTGTTTGTATTCACACTCCGTGTCATGTGACTTTACACCTCCTCCTGTAGCATCTATTTCCTACTCCTTGAATCTGCATTGGCCTTGTTGCTCACTTTGACCAATGGGACCAAAACGACAGTGTGCTAGTAACAGAGGAATAGGCCTCAAGAGGCCTTGTGCACATTCACTGTCCGTGTTAGACCTCATAGCTCTGTCATGAGAAGAAGACCTGCTAGCCTGATGGCAAATTTAAGTCCACAACGACCAAAGTTCAGGTGTCCCAGGCAAGGCCATCCTAGACTAAGCTACAACTAGCCAACCTCCAGAAAGGTGACCAAGCCTAGCCAAGATGAGTAGAGCTGCCAACCCAACCCACAATTGACTGTAAATGCATGAGTGAGCCCAGCCAAGGTCAGAGTCACCTAGCCAGTCCCTAGACTAGGGAACAATAACAAATATTTTTTGTTTGAATCTACTGACTTTGGGCAGTTTGTTACACAGTATTAGGTGCCTCAGTGGGACAGTTTGCACTTGGAATGCTAACCTCAAGGTTGGTGGCTTAAACCCATCCAGCAGCACTTCATAAGAAAGACCTGATGATCTGCATCCATAAAGATTACAGACAAAATGAGTTTACATAAATAGTGGTGGAGTAATTTGAAAAAGGGTAGTGTCATGGATTGATACATGTCCTGCCAAAAAATGTGTCTACCAATTTAGCTGTCCCATGATTCCTGAACTGTGTGGTTGTCCTCCCTAATGTGATTGTAATTTTGTGTTAAAGAGGATTAGAGTGGAATTATACCACCCTTTCTAAGGTCACACTCCTGATCCAATGTAAAGAGAATTTCTCTGGAGCGTGGCCTCAACCACATTTTACCTTACAAAGGGAAACAAGGAGAAGTTGGGTAAGTTATAGCATCAAGAAAATAGCACCAGGAGTGGGGTATGGCCTTGGGATGGGAAGTTCCTGCACTGAAATTCTTCCAGACCAAAGTAAGATAGGTGAAAAACAAGCACGTTCCTCCGGAGCCCACAGAGAGGAAAAGCTTTCACCTGGAGCCTGAATTTGGACTTGTAGCCTACTGGACTGTGATAGAACAGACTACTCTTTGTCAAAGCTATCCACGTGCAATATTTGTGTTATATCAGCGCTAGATGACTAAGGCAGGTAGTAACAAAGATTGCACAAAATTAAGAATATAGTGAACATCACTAAGTTGAACATGTGGGGGTTATTGCACTGATGAAGATTTTCATGTATATATTTCAACCACAGTAGAAGAAGGACGAGGAGAAGGGAGGGAGGAGAAGAAATATTGTGGCCAATAAAGCTCTATGCAGTAGTTCCACTCTATAATACATGGAGTTGCCCCATGAGTTGGAATAAGCTTGATGGCAAATGGTTTGTTTTATTTTTTATTTTTGTTATGCCTTATTAGCTGATGCAAAAGAATATCACTGGATTTTGCTGTTTGAGTCCTACTGGCAGTCATCATATTTTATTGAAAAAACACAATTCATTTGTATTTAGTGTGACAAGTGATCTATTCAATTTTAATCTTTTGATATTACTGTTAATTTATAAGTTATTTTGCTTCATGTTTCATCTGTTCCTGATTTTATTCAATTTTTATTTGCTCCCTTATTCCTTGGGAGTTGACTTTCCCTTGCCAAATGCTCATAAATATTTTCTCTGCCATTCAAGATATCAGTTCTTGCTCTCACCAAAATGCTTCCATCCATCCTCTGCCTGCATCCTTCTTCCCAATCAGACAAGGCTTTTGGAATATATTCCCCACCTCCCTTTAACCACCTCCTGGATTCAGTGACAGCTTTTTACTCATAATATTACATATTCTTGTTTTAGTAAAAACAATTCAGCACCATGTTTATGCTGTATCTGTTTAAACCACCCTCTTTCTTTGGATTTAGTAAAAAATTTGCAAGTTTCCAATATATTCATTCATACTCTGAGTTGCAGGTAACAGAAACCCAATTCAATCTAGCTTATGCCAAAAGGTTATTGACTTACACACCCTAAAAATTAGAGGGGATGGCCTTTGCTTCAGGCCCAGTAGGATCCAGATTCAAATTATGTCATCGGGACTCTGTATGTTTCTCTATTTTTATCTTTCAGCTCAGCTTCACTTTATTATTATTGGACAAGAATGAAGACGCTGATGAAGACGCCCCAAAGCAGGAGGTGAGAAAGACAAGGAAGCAGAGGAGGAAAAGGAGAACAAAAAGGAGGAACAAGAACCACAAAAGGATCTGGACCCCCAGAAGGAAGGCCCAGAAAATATAGGTATCTAGGATAGCTTTGAGGAGTTCTGGTGGTACAGTGGTTAAGTATTTGGCTGCTGATTGACAAGTTAGTGGTTCAAACCCACAAGCCACTCCACTGGCAAAAGATGTGGCAGTCTGCTTCTCCAAAGATTCTAAACCTAAACCCAAACCCACTGCCACTGAGTCAGTTCCAACTCTTGGGCCCTATAGGACAGAAGAGAATTGCCCCACTGGGTGTCCAAGGAGCACCTGGTGGGTTTGAACTGTTAACTTTTTGGTTGGCAATTGTGGCACTTAATCACTACACCGTACAGAATTGTTCTGCCCTTCTATAGGGTTGCTAAGAGATGGAATCAATTCACTGGACCTGGGTTTGTGGTGGCCTTGAATATCACCCAGCCATTCCGGGTATTTACTGATTTCTGAGACCTTCATTTTTATTTCTTAATTCTCCCAGTAAATTAAATAAGAAACAGTTGGTTTAAAATAAATTGAAAAATTCAGTTCAACTTACTTGGAATGTTAATAGAATACTTACATTTCTAATAACATAAAATGTGCTATATTCTGTAATATATTTCATCGCTACTCATTTGTTCGTATGAGGTCCTTTCTCTGCCACCTGTAAGACTACTGAAAGGTAGTAACTGCATCAGATCTAGTAATGGAAACTACTTTTGTGTAGAAAACAGTTATCAGTCTGGGCCGTGCATTAGCTGGTCCCTCATCTCTTGACCATGGAAATGCAGCCTCATGGTAGTGCAGTGGTGAAGAGCTTGGTTGATAACCAAAAGTTGACAGTTCAAGGTCTACCAGCTGTTCGTTGGAAAGCCCGTGGGGCAATACTCTGTTCTATGAGTCAGAACGGACTGAAGGGCAACAGAAGTTTTGGTATACTAACAAGACAACCAGTGCCTTTTAGAATGTGACTAACAAATAGCAAAAAGTTCAGAATTTCAATTGGGACCACATTTAATGATTAATATCTACGTATTTGTTCAGTTTTAGATTTTTCTATTTTATATGAGAGTCGGTAGGAAAAAACTTAGTTGTTATTACTGTTTATCACCAAATCGGTAATTAAGTCTTAAGGAATATACTGTCTTTGGGTATGTTTAAATGATTAACAGTTTTCTCTTTACTTTTTTGCAAGTTCACAGCTCTGCATTTCGTAATAAGAGCCTGTTTCTCATGGTACTTGTGGAAACACAGTGTCTGGAAGTGTAAGGGACTATCATTGGTTAGAACCAGCAAAGATTTGAAGGAGAAGTCTGTTTATATCGCAGAATTGTCTCTCAAGGAAAAAGAAAACAAAAAACCAGCATTTACGTGCTGATCAAGAGAGAGAGAAAGCTGGTATATAATGAAGTGACAGAAGCCATGGGATACACAAGCACCCTGATACTCAAGAGTGCAAGTTACAAGAGAAAACTGTCGTCGTCTTCTCACCTTGTTGAGAGGCAGCACACCAATGCAGCAGGTGTGCCTAGGGCTGTTTCTTGGCTTTAGAAAATCACAGGTGTTAGTTAATGTTGTGTGATTGTTCATTTTCTCTCATTCCATCCCACAGTAGGGAGAAACAGCAACGGAAGGACAGAGGGAAAAGGTCGTATCTGTTGTTGACTGTTTTTAAGTTTTTCAAGTTTCCTGAAGCCCGAGGAAACTTAATCCACACTGATTTCATTCCAAATGTCATCACCCCAAGAGTGGCACCCAGTGACCTCTGACTTTTATCTTTTTACAGACATATTTGACAGCATTTGTTCAAGTGAAAAATAAAAGTGGCTAGTGAGCCCTTGAAATCTGACTAGTTCCATTTGAGGTATGGCCTTCTAAATTTAAATCATGTTAAACATCCACTAACAATTTCTAAACTGATTATGTGTTGAAATAACTTATAGAGCTCAACAAAATATAGTAGAAAATCAGTTTAATCAGTCTCTTTTCCCTTTTTCCACGTGGCTACTAGGAAATTTTAAATTATACACATGGTTCATGTGACATGTGCAGTGGACAGTGTGGCTCTAGAGCACGTTTGGAAGGAAAACTCATGGATGAGCCAGCTTGCCTGCTGGGCCAGATGGTGCTGCTGAGCCTGGGCCCAGATTTTCACTTGAAATTGTGGTTCTCAAAGTGTGGTCCTCAAAATAGCAACAATCAGCATTACCTGGGAACTTGTGAGAAATGCAACGTTCAGGTTCTACCCAAGACCCACTGAATCCGAAACTTTGGGGGTAGGGTCAAATGATCCGTGTTTTCACCACCCCTTCAGGGAATCCAAGGAGTCCTGGTAGCACAGGGGTGACTCATGAGGCTGCTAACCAAACGGTTGGTGTTTGGGACCCACCAGCTGCTCCACAGGAGGAAGACGTGGCAGTCTACTCTCATAAGGACTACAGCCATGGAAATCATATGGATCAGTCCTACTCTGTCATCTACTGGGTCAGTATGAGTTGGAATTAACTCAAGGCCAAAGAGTTTCAGGGATTTCTCACATGCCAGGTTTGAGAACCACTGGATTAGAATGACAGGCTAAGAAGCTGAGCCTTACCTATACTGGGACCAGCCTGGATTCCCTGGCTTGGGCCTATTGAGGATAATCAGGACTGCAAAGCCAGGCTGGGGACATGACTAGAACTCCCACAGGGCTGAGATCCAGAGGGCAAAGACTGAGTTATAGAGGCAGACAATTGCAGAAGGGGAAAAGTGTCTCTAGAACACAAACATTGTGATACGGTGTATATGAAGTCTGAAAAACATACAAATGATCACCACCAATTAATTGTAGATTCATATATATGGAGGAAAAAATATCTCTGTGAGAGATGCATACAAATGTAGCATATGTAACAGCACCTGTTGGAGGGAGAAACAGCTCATTTAGGATAGGATAGAGAAAGAGAGGGATACACAGTGGCTTCAACTGTATTTTTAAGCTTGTTTCTTAAACTGGATGATGGATACATGGATGTTTCCAGGACTATTCCCTGTAACTTGCTATAGTTCTGAAATATTTCCTAAAAAGAAATGAGAGAAGTAGAGTAAAGAGAGACAACAGGTGCTGGAACTTTGTTTGAGGGCAGAGAAAAACATGAAGTAACTGAACAGGGAAGAAGGGCCCAGGTCTTTGAGCTACACAGCCTTATTGCCACATTTAGTTACGTCTTCCAAGGTGCTCTCTTAGCAGTATTTGTATTTTCTTCTCTTATTCTGTAGTAGCACGTTTCACACGATAAGCTGTTGTAACGGAGGTGAAATTCACATAGCAAAGCTAACCATTTTAAAGTGAATAATTCAGTGGCATTTATGACGTTCACAATATTGTTCCACCACTACATTTAACGAGTTCTAAAACATTATCATCATCTTGAAATAAAACCCCTTATCCATTAAAAAGTATTGCTGTCCTTTCTCTCCCCACCTTGACCCATGGCAACCACTAATCTACTTTCCATCTCTGTGGATTTACTATTCTGCATATTTTACATAAACGGAATCTCGTATGCACTGTGTGATTCTCTATGTGACCTTTTGTGTCTGTCTTATTTTAATTAGAACCTTTCAGTTAGCACCTACTGCTCTCTAGCTCTGCTCCCAGATGTTTATACACATGGAAACCTCTTCTTCAACACCCCTCCTCCCCGTAAGCAAACCCACCAGGAGGCCAGCAGCTTGATCAGGCACATGTGTGTGGAGGCCAGCTGGGTTCATACAAGCCCTCAGAGGAACATTCTCCTTCCCTGAGTTAGCCATAGTCTATTGGATTTCCTTCCCAATGTCACAGACTGAGACAGGCCACAGAACAGACTTTATTGCGTTTATTCGCTCTGCATACAGCACAAAATTACAGAAAATAAAAAGAAGCTGAAAACCAGTCAAAATGTACCTCTAGGCAGTAAAACAAAACTTAACCTCTACATTTTAAAACTGTTCTCTTCTCCAGCTGTGGGGAAAATGTTGTTCACAGGGAGTCCCGGAGTGAGAACGACTAGCAGTGGTCCACTCTGAGAAAAGCGGCAAAGAGGTGTAACAGCTACTCTACCCGGACTCCCTGGTTGCAGGACATCTACAAACAAACTGTTATCTGTGCGAATGCAAAGAAATAACACTCAATCACCAAAAATGTTGCATTATCAAAAAGGTGTAGATAAAATATCAGAAAAAGGGACGTTACATAAAGAAACCGTAACGTCCAGACTGGGTTTCACATTGTCACATTATATCACCACCAGGAAAACCAAGCATCTAGGCTTTCAATTCATTCCCCTACCTAACTGCCTGTCTGGGTTTCTGCATGGGACACTCAAAACTCCAAAGCACGGGTAGGTATCCAGGCCTGCTTTCTGTTTAAGCAAAGTAGCTCCAAGGTGACAGAGGCAGAGGCAGTGACAGCTCATTTCTGGATCTCTCAGAAAAGAAATTAGGCAGAAAAAGAAAGGTCTCTCAGCGTTCGGTATGTCAAGGAGTGGAAGCAAGGGGGAAAAGATGGAGAGACAGAGTTCAACAACTTCTGATAAACCTGGATGAACATCTAGGCTAGTCTGCCCCGTGCAGATCCTACCAAGTAACAAACTGATGCTATGGGAAAGGTGATGTGTCTTCACCACTCTGCCTGTGAGTAGCTCCTGATGCTGGTGCTGCAAAGGAAACTTCAGGGGAAGATAGGAAGGGAGGAGTCAAAACTTGCTGATGTCCTCACAGCTGACCATCACTCTCCTCCTGACTCTTTCTCTCTCATTCTCGCTTTTCAGGCTTTCCTCTTGCTGAGGCTGGGGTGTGTGGTTTCCTAGGGAGGTGGGGGCTGTGCCTCCTAGTAAGTTTTGAGGTGTGTGAGTCTAAGAATGATAGCGGGTGAGCCTGATGTAATCACTTGAGGCTTCTAGTTGTCAGAAAGCCAATTGCTCTATGGCTTTGGGATTACAGACTTGCTTTGGGCTAAAAGCTGGGGCAGCAGAGGATGCTGAGAAGAAGCATCTAGACTCAGGGATACAAGGAATTCTCCAACTTGAGGCTGGGATCAAAGAGGTGGGGAGCTCTCCAGGTGCCCCACACTTCCTTAAAGATGGTGAGTTTCCCAGCTGCTTGAGATTGCAAGTACAGATTTTGACATCTATACAATGTTGAATTTTGAAACTGTCTTAAGTCCTTAAACGAAAAGATGTGTATTATGGGCAGTATATTACTGAGCAAGTAGAAAAGATCTCAGCAGCACTGGGGCAAAAGGCCCAACACTGATGGACTAATAATCCAGAGGAATTCCATTCTAGGGATGTCTCACTCAATGCTGTCAGACCTCGGGCAGGTTGGCCTGGGGCATGAGCAAAGAGAGAGCTCTGACGAGTGCTTTGTGTGTCACCGTCACCAGAATGGCAGGCATTACCCGTTTCCCCAGGAATACAGAGTAGGCATTTCCAAAGGTAGTGCACTAACTGGAAGACTGGCTGTGCAAAATTTTCTTGCAGACCCACAATTATCACTTCCACTGCCCATTCTAGGAACCTTTGTGAGACTTGGAGCAGCATCCAAAGAACTGAAACATTTGATTTGGCATCCCAAAAACCTCAGTACTATCGAGTCAGGTCTGACTCGTAGCGACCCTAGAGGTCAGAGTAGAACTGCCCCCATAGAGTTTCCAAGGAGCACCCGGTGGATTTGAACTGCTGACCTTTGGGTTAGCAGACGTAGCACTTAACCCACTACACCACCAGGGTTTCCTGATTTGGCATGCCAGCCAAGTGCCATCGAGTTGGATCCGACTCATGGTGACCCTGATTTGGCAGAGGAAGCTTAATATCCCTTCCTTGGGCCAAATAATCTGGATTTTTCCAATAGAAAGACTTCCTTTGGTTAAGGGAAATGACAGCATCTCAGTTGCTCTCACAAAATGTTTCTTCCTTCGATAACATATCGTTCAATCTTAAAAATCTTATAATGCTACAGCACTGCAAAGATATTCCATAATTTTAGAGAGGAAGTGCTCAGTTTCCTGATGCTGGCAGTGACTGTACTGAAGTTTAGGTATTCAAGGCTTTTTTCATCATTCAAATAATTAAAATGTTAATTTGCATTTTTAAGGCTCTTTTCTAAATGAAAAATCATCACACACAAGAAATGACTACATGAAATTAATATAGTTATTAACAATTATTATTTAAGATTTTGGTGCCCAACCATGAGCTATTTCTTGCATAGCTCTCTCATGTGGCTCCATGCTTTGGCTTTCTCTTTGGCCAGGGAGAACCAAACTGGTTCACTTGGTTCACTGGGCTCTTGGGGCACTACTGGAAGAGTTGCAGACTTTCCGGTTTTTGTTCCATGGTAGGCACTTGAACCGTCTTCTGCTTTTCAGCTGGAACCACAAAAAATAACACACAAGTAGAAAGAAGTCCCAGTGATATCGAGGTAAATGGCTGATAGGATACAATCACATTTTTCCATGTTTCAGGTTTTCTCCGATCCCACTGCTCTTAATGCTTTCTAACTCCTATTGCCTTCAGTGCCAGGCTTCTAGAAGCATCAGCGATATCTAAGGCAGTATCAGTATATCAGTGGAAGGAAATCAACATGGCTATGGCCACAGGAAGGAGCCCCTGTGGCACACTGGTTAGGCATGCAGCTGCTAACTGAAAGTTCAGCAGTTCAAACCCACCAGTGGCTCGGTATAATGAAGACCTGGCCATCCACTTCTGTAACGATGAAGGTCTAGGAAACTCTATGGGACAGTTCTACTCTGTCCTATATGGCCACCAGAAGTTGGAATAGACTCAGTGTCATGCAAAAACATGGCCACAGGAGCTCATCAGGCCAGTCTCTTGGATATCATTATTGGACAGTCATATCTTACAATTTTGAAAGGAGACAAGAAGGGAAAGACGTTGTATGCTATCTGCTTAGTTTTTGAAGTTTCAAATAAGGTAGTGTTATCTGTATTTGTGCAGTCTGTGACATTCTGTGAAATGACTGATGACTCAGTGGATCCACACAATGAAAATCTATGGTAAACAACACTGTACCAACTACCCTAGCCAAGAAAACTACCAACTTCCTACCCCAGTTCTACTCCCTACTCCATCATACCTTATGCCTGATTGACTCAGTAGTTCTCAACTGTGGCTACATACTAGAATCACCTAGGCACTTAAAAAAAATACTAGTGCATGAGACATTTCCAGAATCAGCTCAATTAGAATCTCTAAGGGTGGAGCCAGGGCCATTTTTAAGCTTTACAAAGCTCACCAGGTGATTCTAATGTACAGCAAGGGCTGAGAACCACTCCACAAGAGTATAGTATGTACAGGTCAGGCAATGGGTGCTTTAATTCCTAGTATAATTTTCTGATGAGGGAGAATGAGGGAGACAGGGCTTAAAACATTTCCCTCCCTGCAGAGAATTTGAATTTTTGACAAGATCTCTGCTGAGAATTTCCCTTTCTATTCTACATATCCTGAATCAGAATCTACATTTTGACAAGATTCCCAGGTGTACATATCACTGTTCATGCCACCCAGAGACACCAGGCTTTTATAGTGTATTATTTTTAGTAGTTACATTGCAGGGAATACAGAAGGTGAGAAAATACAGCTTTGCTGGGAACTGGAAAGTGACTTGGTACTTGTCACTTGGATACATAGCCACAGGAGCATTTTAGGGAGTGATCACAGTTCTGTGCCTATATAGCTCCCTAAGTGGGGTGAAAAACAGGAGGACCCTACATGTTACACACTGGATTTATATTAGTTATAGTGATTGAGTTTTCCTAAAACAAATTACCATCTGTATCTAATCTGAAGGGACACAAGAGAATCATGAGGCTGCTACTGGGCAGAAGAGACATGGACTGCTTGATCTGGAAAATGTAAGTTTTACAACATTCCACCAGGACTATTTTTGGGTGATAGGGTACTTGATGTTTTACCTGCTTTGGTAGATTTTGGTTCCTGTGACTCAGCCGTTTTCTCCTGTCTAAAGACAGTGGAAGCTAAACCACTTTGTTGACTTTCCTTTGCAGGAGTAGCACCCTTGAATAAAACAAAGAAAATAGAAAACTTGTAAGTCGTGACGTTCAGAAGACCACAGGTAGAAGCCCTGTCCAGGGTACTGTAAGTTCAATGCGGTTGACTGTAAAGAGATAGATGACAGATGGATGCACACATGGATACACGGACACATGCAAGCAATGACATTGAGACCACTTTGGTTTAGAGTTTGGCTTCATAAAACTAAACTGGCTCATTTACTACCTTTCATATCTGAAAGAAAAGGTTGTCTAAGCATATGTGCAAACAGGAAGACATGAGAATTATTTAATTTGAGAATATTCTTTTCCCTAGTACCTTCCTGGCTCTTAACAGCAAACTAAAAAAATGTGTAGGCTACAAATTATACCAATTAATTGAATAGAATTCCATAGGATTTCTACCTAGTGAAACTAGCACACATCTGACTTGAAGCTCTTGTGGCATTAGAAAGTATGGTAATCATAGGTCTTGTCAAAATGATGCAGTCTAGACTTTTCCAAGCTAATCTTATCTACAACTGGATTAAATTAGCTGGTCTAGTGCCTCTGCCCATGACAAAAACCTCATACAAATCCTTCTCTCAGAACCCTAAGAAAGCATCTAACCAAGGTGGACTTCATCCTCAAATGATTCTGACAGCTTATAAATGCTAATGATAAAAAATAAAACATTTTTGAATCAGGGAGTTAAACAGATTCCCAGGTGGTCCCTCAACAAATTCATTAAGCCCTTAAACGTATAAAAACTTACACATATCTCTTGATACGTAAATTTTAAACCTTTTCTTGACTCAGTTTTCTGGAGTTTTGACAAGATCTCTCATTCCAACACTTCCAAAGGCAGTGCAGATATGACATTGGAAACAAGACCATCATCCTTGATCTGTATGTATTACCATTAGCATATTTGATCACATAGCATTTTTTTAGCCTCAGGTGGGTGTCATACAAAACCACATCAATACAAAGAAATCCAAACACCAATTCTGTAAAGGTAAATCTTTGTGTAATGGTGTGCTAAGACACCAAGAAATAAAATATTAAATGAAAAAAAATAGTGTGTATAGTTTGATTCCATTTGTGTTTTTAAATGTCTGTACATATTTACGAAAACCCTGATGGCAAAGTGGGTTAAATGCTTTTGGTTAGCAGTTCAAATATGCCAAGTGATCCTTAGAAGCTCTATGGATCAGTTCTATTCTGGCCTCTAGAGTCGCTGTGAGTTGCTCCCAACGTGAAGGCCGTGGGTTTGGTTTGGCTTGCTATACATATTTATAGGAAACCTGGTGGCATAGGGGTTAAGTGCTACATCTGTTAACCAAAAACTCAGCAATTAAGTCTGTCAGGCACTCCTTGGAAGCTCTAGGGGGAAGTTCTACTCTGTCCTGTAGGGTCGCTATGAGTCGCTATCAACTCGACAGCACTGGGTTTGGTTTATTTTATTTGTTTATACATATTTATCCGACTTGGCTTGGCTATACATATTTATAGTCATAAATCATCTATAAACATAATCACAATCTCTTACCTTTAGGGGTTTTATAACTGACTCTAAATGGTTATAACCTTGTAAATCTTATGAAGCAGTTCTAATCTGTGTTATATAGGGTTGCCATGAGTCAGAACTGACTCAACAGCAAATAACAACAACCTTATTTCTCAATTAATTTCATGAGACCCTGCAGTAAAGTGCTTAGGATAGGATTTGGTGTTGAAAATCTCCCTATGTTCATTACTTGCCACCAAACTCTTTAGGAGCATAAAGCAGGGCATGTGTAAACAGGGCATGTGTGTATGAGCATGAATATTCCCTTGAAGATTTATCCTGCCTTCATTAATGCATACAGAGATAAGAAGCCGCATGCCTGACAAAGTTCCCAGTGGAAGTCTATTAAGTGACTCCAACAAGTTTTTGGAGTATTTTCAAGAACACCCCAAATCCTACCCCATATTGAGGCTCCTTAGTGATATCTTGGGCTCCAGCTCTCTCTTTGGTGTTAAGTTCCATCCCAGGAACACGGGCCTGGGAAGTCTTCTGCCTTTGCTTTGCCATGTTTACCTAAGCTGGCTCTGAAGTGGTATAATCTGACTGTCGACAGGGAGCCTTTTCTGGGAAAAGAAGAAAAGGAGTTAGAAATGCAGCAAGGCAGTCAAGGTCTTCAGCCTAGCTTGGGCCACCTCACAGTAGTATCTCAAATAATATCCTTTTTAATTGCTTAAAAAAAAAGGGAGAGATGGGCTATTTCTCTTATACCCCTTCCCTCAACCTGCCAAGGAGGAGGAGTTCCTTGAGTGAATAAGACTCAGTGCTCTTTAACTATCTGGACATATTATCATCTTATTATTCCATTTCCCTCCTTTCTTCACCTTTTTCCTCATCCCTGGTGGCACAGTCCTTAAGAACTTGGCTGCTAACCAGTAGCTCAGCTGTTAAAGCCCACCAGCCACTCTTCGGGAGGAAGATGTGGCCGTCAGCTTTTGTACAGAGTGAAGCCTTGGCAGGAGTTTAATACACACAAAAGTAGTTTGAGACAAGCATAAAGCTCCATCCAAATGTAAGGTGTATAGAAGAGAAGGGGGAAGAGAATGGGGAGATTATCATGTTCCCATTCCAGAACGTCAGTGAGTATCCAGAGGGAGACTCCCTTGGGAAAAAGGAAGAGTCAGAATTAACCATCTCCAAATCTTCTAGTCTACAATGGGTCACTACTTAGAAGGGGGCACTATTCTGCCCCAGATCCAAAAGTCAGTCCTACTGAATTCACAGCTCAGTAGACAAGGCTCAAACAGACTTCCTGCCATCTAAGTCTAGTTTCTAGTTCTTCCCTCCACTGGGTATCTACCTGCCATCTTGTAAACTTATGTCTCACCTGGGATTTTGTAAGCAGGTTGCCTCTTGGTTACATCTTCAGACCTGGATCCTATGGGCTCCTTCTGTGCCACATGAGATATTCCACTGAGGTTCTCTGAGGTACTCAGGTGCCCCAGGGACGTGGTTGCTCTGACCTGATGTTCTCTCTCTTCAGATGACGAAGTTGGGCCCAAAGGGCTTGCACAAAGCCTAGTCAGGTCACCTTCTTTCTCATTCTTGTACTTCTGTGAGGAAGGGATTATTCTCAGTTTCACTCTGAAAAGGTTTTTAATATCAGCCTTATTGGTAGGTGAGACTGAAGCCTTTTCTTCATTCTGACCATCTCTCTCAAGAACTTCTTCCTTAGAGTGAAGACTCCCGGAAGTGGATGTTGGCTGGACAGGATCAGTGGTGAACTGTACAGGTTTGGTAGCAAGGGACTTCATGAGGTCTTCAGAGCCTTGGCTGCATCTCTTGGTTTTATCTGGAGACACGGGGGCTTTTGGTGGGGAGGAGCTGGCAGGATCACTCTCAAAAATGCATTCCTGGGTGGCAGCACTCTTGGAACTTGAAGGACCCTGTTGCCTTTCTTTAGGTTCTCGAGAAGCTTGGAAAGAGTGTCTGGGAGGCAGCTGCTTTTCAGGACTGTGATACTGTTCAGATACTCTCACTGAGCCTGTTGAGGAGACTTGTGGCTGGGAATCTGTGGCTTGGAAAGGGTGTCTGGAAGGCAGCTGCTCTTCAGAGCTCTTCCTCTTCTCAAGAAACGTCTTGGAAACTGACATTTCTGGATGGTGCTGAGGCTTCCCAAAGGCCTGGGAAAGGCGTCTGGGAAGCTGTTGCTCTTTGGACCTGCTCCACTTCTCTGGAGTATTCTCTGAACCTGAGGAAACTTCTTCCTGATCTTCAGGCCTCTCCAAAGATTTTAAATAGTGCGTTGTAGGCATTGGCTTCAAAGAAATGCCTCCTTCAATGTCAGCACTCTCGGAACTTGAGGAAACTTGGTTCTCTACTTTAGACCATCAAGATTTGGAAGAATGATTTGGAGGCTGAGGATCCACACAGACAGGCCTGTCAATAGCAGGGTTCTCCGAGCCTGAAGAGACTTTCCCTGTCACAAACTTCACATACGATTCAGAAGGATGAATAGGAAGCAGCGCTTTCGTAGAAACACCTTCTCCAACAGCAGTGTTCTCTAGACAACGGGACATTTCCCAGACGTTAGACCCTGTTAAGAACTGGGTAGGATATTTGGGAGGCAGTGGCTTCACAGAAATGATGCTTTCAGCAGCAACACCCTCTGAATCTTGTAACACGTTGGGCTCAACTTTAAGTTTCTTCTCCACAGAAATGCTTCTTTCAGCAACTGTACTGTCTGGAAATGAAGAGACTTGTTTGACTTCAGGGGCCATCCGTGGATGAAAAGTGCAGTTGGAGACTTGTTGTTCAAATACTGGTCTCTTCAGGGGCAGAGAATCATGCTTGAGAGGCATAGGCTTCATAAAAATATTCCCCTCGACAGTAGCACTCTCGGGATCAGAAAGGACTTGTTTCCCTACTTTTGGTCTGATCAGATGCCTGGAGGCTCTGGGAGGCAGCAGCTTCATAGGATTATCCCACTCAGCAGCCATACTCTCTGCACCTGCAGAAGCTTCCACGAATTGCCTCAGCCGGGGCAGGGAACGACACCTGGAAGACAGTGGCTCCACAGAACCACTCCACTCTGTAGAAACACTCACTGAACCTGAGGAGACATGGTGCTCAACAGCTGGCCCAGAAGGGCCGTGGGATGGCAGCTGCTCTGCAAAAACACTCCACCTCTCAGGGCTGTTCTCTGAAACTAAGGAACTTTCTTGTTGGTTCTCAGGATTTGCCACAGCCTGGGAAGGGTGTTCTGGAGGCAGGTCTTCCTCAGAGCGGCTCCAGTCATCAGTACTACTGTACGTTTCAAGGTAACTATCAGATCCTGTGGAGCCTTCTTCAGTTTCCGGCTCTCCCACAGCCTGGGAAGGGCATCTGGGAGCAGGCTGCCCCTCAGAACCACTGCCCTCCTCAGAGTCAGTCTCTCGCTCTGAAAAACTCTCTGCATCAGAGGAGGATTCTTGTTCATCTTCGGCATTCCCCAAGAACTGCGAAGAGTGTCTGAGAGCCATCTGCTCCCCAGAACTTCCTGATTCCACAGTGAAACTTTCTGATTCTGAGGAGATCTCTTGTTCACCTTCAGACTTCCCCAAGGACTGGAAAGAGTGTCCAGGAGCCCACTGTTCCTCAGAATCACTCTCTTCTTCTGAAATACTCTCTGAATCTGAGACTTGCTGACAGTCTTCAGGTCTTCCCAAAGTCTGAGAAATGCTTCTGGGAGGCAGCCTTTCTGCAGAAAGGGCTCTCTCTGCCCTGGCACTTGCTGTATGTGCAGTGCTTCCTGTAAAGGCTGGAAGCACATTGTCAGGAGGCTTTTCTTTGCAGATAGTTGGCCTATGCTGAGCTGAAGCCATTTGAAATTGAGCATTTTGAGAATCGAGGCTAGAAACTGCTTCCCCTGATGACTGGATATCAGAAGGATCCACAAGTGCTTGAGCCTTCACTCTTACTGAGAAGATGACATCTTCTTGGGTTGTAGATGGGCTTTCCACTGCTGGTAAAAGATAAGCTTTGGCTTTTGTCTGCTCAGCTCCAGAAGCGCTACCTTCACTGTGTGGTGCTGGACCACTAACCACAGCCTCTCTCACGTCTTCGTGTGTAGGTTGCTGTTCTGATGCTTCTCTGGCTTTGCCATCTATGTCAGCATTTAACAACTCCTGAGGGGTAGCTGTTTCTGCCTCTGGAGTTTGGGGTTGCTCCGTGACCTGCATCTCCAAGGGCGGGTGCCAGAGATGACAATTCTTGACAGTCTTATCAGATGAGGACCCAGCACTATCTTCTAGGCCATGATATTGATGGGATCTTTTATGTCTTCTTCCTTTGGATCCAGACTCCCTGTTTCCTGAAGTGCCTGATGGTTTCCTTCCATGTTTTCTTCCACGTGTTGCTGACACTGGGTAGCCCTGATTCCCAGCTGTGTCAGTGTTTGAAGGCTTAACCGTTGTCTTCTTAGCATGAATCCCAGTCTTCTTGCTTTGGCCCTGCCTTGAGGGACCTGTACCCAACAGAAACAAGGAAAAGATAAAACTGTGTGTTTTTGGTATAATAAAATAAGAATGTTCTGCTCTGTCCCAAGGAGTACCTGTTTGCTGTTGAATTCCTTAATATGAAGACGCAGCTATTCAGAAGATAAAGAGCCACTTGTTGACTAATACCCTTCTACAGCTGACATTTTTTAAATCAAAGGGACATACCAGATTAATGAACTGGTTCCATGGTTGGCTCATCTCCATTTTATTGATAGTTCCATCTACACTACGTGTGCAACACATCAAAAGGCAATTTCGCTTACCTTTGAAGAAAATGCCTGGGGCAGACAAAGGGAAAATTTTACTGTGTAATTAATATTTATATTTTCTACGTAACGTTTCTCAAAAAGGCTTGAATTTTCATCCCATCTGCGCGTGTTGCTTTATTTTTTAGAAAGGTGTCAACAGAAGTTATTTGGAATGTAGGAGTATGACCCCCTTTTCTTCTCTTTTATATTAAATAAACTTATGTAACATTACATATACAAAGCAATTCTGGAAAGCCTTAAAAATTGCACCAATCACAGGTTTCAGGTCAAACACAAGCCAGCAGTTTACAGGATGCTCCCCTCCCTCTCTAGTTTGATTGCCAGGTGGGAGGGACTTTCATCATCTCCTGCATCCCTAGCTCCATCTGACGGTTTCATATCCAACACACAGTGCTGGGCAAAGTTGGCTACATTTCAAACCACTCTTATCATATGGAAAACACAAGAATCTGGCCCCTTGGACACTGACTCAGTGCTCTCCTCTGGGTAAAAAGGACAACTATTAAAAACAAAGATCAAAAACATAAGAAGAAAGTAAAAGATTACTCACTCAATGTTGCTTTATTGTGTGTGTCATGGCTTGAACTGTGTTCCCCCAAAAGTGTATAGAGCCATTTGGCTGGGCCATGATCCCCAATATTTTATGATTGTCCTCCATTTTGTGATTTACCTGTGCTGCGTGTTAAAGAGGGTTAGGGTGGGACTGTAAATCCCTTATTAAAGTCACCTCCCTGCTCCACTGTAAAGGGAGTTTCCTAGAGGGTGGCTTTTACCATCCTTTAGCCTTTTTATCTCACAAGAGATCAAAGGAAAGAGAAGCAAGTAGAAAACTGGGAGCCTCAAACCATCAAAAAACCCCACCTGGAGCAGAGCGCATCCTTTGGACCCGAGGATTCTGTTCCAAGATACTCCCTGACCAAAGACTGATGCAATACAAGGACTTTCCTTGACAAAGAGGGAAAGCATTGCCCTGGAGTGGACACCCTGAATTCAGACTTGTAGCCTCCTGCACTGTGTATGAATAAGCTTTTTCTTTACTAGAGCTATCCTTTTTGTGGTATTTCTGCTAGGGAAGCACTATCTGAATAAAACAATGTGTATGAGTGCATGATTGTTTTGCTAGTTTTCATGGAAAAGTGTTTTCATAGATATTCTATCTTTGAGCCACATGTAAAATCCTTTGTGGCAGAAAACATGAAACTTAATCTGTGGAACTAGGCTTTCGTTTTAGCAAGTACACACTGCTTGAAATTAGCTGTCCATCAGTTGGAGCCAATATTCACACAAGCACCAATGTGTATGCATACACACACATACACAGATTTTCATTCTGCAGGTATTTGCTTTCTGAGGACTTGAAGTCTGCTAGCTGCCGAAAATGTCTCTCTGCAGCTGCCCAAGCTCTTTTGCTGGCAGATACGGGAACTGGTCTCACAGTTATCAAAAGACATTTATTCTCTACTGGAGGAGAAAGGTGACTTTAAAGGGGGAGTATGGGGCCAACTCTATTATTTTTTCTTGGTTCTGTTGCTCAGGGAATCACTGGAGGGAAAATCACTGGCTTCTCAGAGAGATGAACTCACTGAGGAACTCACCATGTGCAAAAGACTCAGAGAAGATACAACAAACTTACAAGCAAAATACCTCTATGGTCAGGAGTTCATTTAGGTAAAATAAGAATCAGGTATCATTTTTAGCTAAGCCCTACACAAATGGCAATTGCATTTGCCAGGCAGTTTATGTGCAGGAACTTGGACCACCTAAGTATGCTTCTTAAATGGAAAGTGCTTTGATGACCAAGAGCAGCAGGTTCCTCTTAATAGAGCTCGTGTAATACAATACCATGCAATTGAGCTCATAATGCATGTTTCAGGATAAGGGTAAAGATGTACGAACCAGCCCTGTCCTTTCTCAACATCTTTTGGTCAGTTTCTTTTGGTTGGGTTGTAGTCTTCTCTTCTTCAGAAGCCAGTGGAAGGCTTTGCTTCTCCTGCTTTGATTTTTTCTAAAACAGACAGAGACCGAGAGAGTTTAAGTCAGACTCAAGTATTCTTTACACACTCTTTCATGGTTGCCAAAACAAAAAATCAGGAAAAATGTTGATATCCGAATGACTTGGCTGGGAGCATAACAATACCATTAAAGATGGATATTCTTTCCAGGGCCATCTAACCAGAGGTCCCAGGTGACCATTTTACTCTTGATAAATGTTTCATCCATATTTGGAGGTTCTGGTCTCTAAGGAAGTCCCAGGGTGGTATAAACACCTAACTTGCTAACCAAAAGGTTCGAGGTTGGAATCCACCCAGAGGTACCTTGGAAGGAAGGCCTGCTGATCTACTTACAAAAAGTCAACCATTGAAACCCCTATGGAGCACAGTTCTGTTCTGGCACACATCCGAGTCATTATAATTCACAATCAACTTGACCAGCAACTGAGTTGGATAGATCTCTGAGGGACATTTGAAGACACCCTCAAAACCATTGAACCACACTGGAAGGCCATTAATCTGAAGATAGAGTTGCTGGCTCTGACAATAATCAGGCCCCTGGAAACACTGGAATTCTCACATTTGGTTCACCAAACGCACAAGCCAGATTCAAATCCCGTCTAGCTTTGTTTCACAGAATTTAGTGATGGCATAAATTTCCAGCTCCGGAGAACAAAGAAGACTGGAGTTTTGCTGGGAGGGAGGAGAATGAAAGATGAGGGGTTCAGGGCTTGCACTGAATGGGTTTAAATTTGATTAACATTTACAAGGTTTGCAGTTAGTTATAGGACAGCTCTGGATATATCAGAGCAGCACTGCACTGAACAGCATAGAGAATCTACTTAGCATAAGCCTTTTGTGGCGTGCATTAAAGACACACCTACAATCGTTATGCTCCCACTTTAAAGTTATTGCACAAAGAGACTTACCTTCAGATAATTTTTGAGTTGAATGAGATCTGATAGACTTGGGTACAAATCACTGCTCCCTCACCTGCTAGCTGCGTGATCTTGGGCAAATTATGCTCTGATTCTCACTTTCCATGTCTCTGAAGTAGGAATAAGGAAAAACTTCCTGTAGGACACGTATATCTAAGCCATTCCAGAGCCAGAAGCAAGTAATAACAGCTTCTGAGTGATAAATTACCTGGACCCCTTTATATTCATCCATGAGTCAGGGAGAGTCATGGGGAAGCAGGAGATATTTAGGCCTTTTAAGAGGATGTTGTCAAAGCCTCTTCTTAATTAGGTTATCAGAAGGAAGAAAGAAGAGTCACAAAAACTTTCCCTTACCCAACATCCCATTGTGATAATGTATCCAGGGGATAATGTATGGATAGGGATTGCTGCCCCTTGCCTGACACCAACCCAAGAAGACTCTCCTAGGGCCACCACAGAATCCCTGTTAATTGCAAACCCTGCCCCTGACAACTATTCTTTCAATTTACACTTTGTTTCTAAGACCGGAGGAAGACTCATTATACAGATGAAACAATGTTGATGGCTGAAAGTGAAGAAGAGTTGAAGCACTTACTGATGAAGATCAAAAACTAGAGCCTTCAGTAAGAATTACAGCTCAATGTAGAGAAAACAAAAATCCTCACAGCTGGACCAATAAGCAACATGTTGATAAACAGAAACAACATTCAAATTGTCAAGGATTTCCTTTTACTTGGATCCACAATTAACACCCATAGAAGCTGCACTCAAGGAATCAAAGATACACTACACTGGGCCAATTTGCTGCAAAAGACTTCTTTAAAGGGTTAAAAATTAAAGATGTCACCTGGAAGATTAAGATGCACCGGCCACAAGCCGTGGTGTTTTCAATCACCTCATATGTATCTGAAAGCTAGACAATGAATAAGGAAGACAGAAGAAGAATGCATGCCTTTGAATTATGATGTTGGCAAAGACTATTGAATATATCACGTGCTGCCAGAAGAAGACATAAATATGTCTCAGAAGAAGTACAGATAGAATGCTCCTTAAGGCAAGGATGGTGAAATGATATGGCGAAACAAATCACCAACTTTGTTTGGAAAGGGAAGAAACTCCAGATACATAAAGCACTACTGAAGAAGAGGAACACAGCAGGAGGCCGCACAGTACCCAACTCTAGAAGCAATTACACTGCCACAAGTAGTCAAAACAGCCTGGTACTGGTACAAAAAGAGACAGAGAGAACAGTGGAACAGAGTTGACATCCCAGAGAGGCCACCATCTTCTTATCAAGAGTTAATATTTGACAAAGGTCCTAAGATTGTAAAGCGGAGTAAAAACAGTCTCTTTAACAAACGGTGCTGGCAAAATTGGATACCGATCTGCAAAAAAATTGAAACAGGATCCACATCTCACAGCTTACACAAAAACAGATTCCAATTCGATAAAAGACCTAAACATCAAACCCCAGATGATAAACATCGTGCAAGAAACAGTAGAGTCAATAATGGAAGTTCTAATACACAGCTTAGACAGATTTCAAAATCTGACAATAAACCACAATCAACAGAAGAGGAAATACATAAATGGAAATTACTAAGAATCAAACACTTTTGCTCATAAAATATTTTATCAAAAGTATTAAAAGAACACCTACAGAATGGGAAAAAATAGCTGGCAACTACATGTTGGACACATGTCTGATCTCCATAATCCACAAAGTACTGTAAAATACCAACAAAAAAAAGGTAAATAATCCAATTAAGCAATGGACAAAGGAGATCCGCAGACACTTCACCAAAGAGGACATCTAGGCAGCCAAAAGACACATGAGGAAATGTTCACGATTATTAGCTATTCGAGAAATCCAAATCTAAACAATAATGAGATACTATCTCACCCCAACTAGGTTGACTATGATCCAAAAAACACAACACAAGAAATGCTGAAAGGGCTGTGGAAAGATTGGAACTCTCCTAAAATGCTGGTGGGATTGTAAAATGGTACAACCTCTTTGGAAAGCCATCTGTCTCTTCCTTGAAAAGCTGGAAATAGATATACCATTGGATCCAGTAATCCCACTGCTCAGAAGATATCCTACAGAATCAAAGGTAGTCAGCTGAACAGATACATTCACACAAATATTTATTGCAGCACAGTCCACATTCGCAAAAAGATGGAATCACCACCGATGCCCAACAACAGATGAATGGATAAACAAATTATGGTACATACCCTCAATGAAACACTATGCAATGATAAAGAACAACAATAATTTTAGGAAGCATCTTGTTATCTGGTTTCAACTGGAAGTCATTATGCTGAGTGAAACTCGTCAGCAGCAAAAGGACAAATATTGTATGAGACCCGTACTATAAGCACTTAAAAATAGATTTCTGTTCAGAAGAAAAGACACTTTGATGGCTACAAGTGTGGAGAGGAAGGGAGAGGGCTGCTCATAGATAAGATATAGCCAAGATAGTTGATGGAAATTTTGTTGGGCGAAAGCAGTGACAGCACACAGAAGATCAACTTAACTGGACTTCAACATAAATTGAAAACTCTTCTAATCTTAATGCAATATTGCAGGGATAGAGCAGCGGGGGATGGGTCTGGGAATGGTGCTCTTAGGGGACATCAAGGCCAACTGGTATAACCAGCCTATTGCTAATAGAGTCTTCTGCACCCCATATTGATGAGTGGTGTCTGGGATCTTTAAAGCTAGCAGCTGCCATCTGAGGTCCACTGAATAGTCCCAATTTGTCTGGAATAGATGATCAACAAGAACAACAAAGGTGAGGAAAAAGGAGCCCAGAAAACAGAAGAACTCATGTGAATGGGTGATTGTATAAACATGTGACCAGAAGAACCAGATGGTACCCATCCACCACCAAAGACAGCTCTGATGGGGCATACAGTGTTGTGTCCCAGTGGCAACATGAGAAAAAGAGGGATGTACCTCAAGAACCCTACTAGAAGACTGTAACTGATGGTCTGGTGGCCTGAAGGTTCCCCTTGGAGCATGACCCCTAGACCTGTTGCTGTCTCTGACCAGAAAACATTACTGAGGTCAACATTCCAGACAGGAATGGACTGGACTTGGGGACATAATGTGACCATATGGTGTGTGTGCTTTATGGTTCTATGCATCTATATGATGTTGTCCTACTGGCCTCTTACTAGAAGGGAGAGGAGAGGGTGGAGTGGAGGGGACAGGAGATTGTTAAGGGGATAGGACATATACAGAACAAAAAGAAGGAGTGTCCTTGCCACTGGGAAGGAATGCAGAAGGAGCTGCAGATCCATGGGCATGCAAATTTAATTTGGATTGTACACTTTCACTTAATTGAAATAAAAATAAAGACTACTTTTGGACATGTTATTAGGAGGGACTAGTCTCTGTAGAAGGACAGCATGCTGAATAAAGTATAACATTAACAGAATAGATGAAGACCAACAATGAGATGGATACACACAGTGGTTGTGACAGTGGACTCAAGTATAACGATTGTGAAGATTGCGAGAATGGTGCAGGCCTGTGTTTCATTCGGTTGTACAAATGGTTGCTTGAGTTGGAACCAACTCAAAGTCACCTAATGATAATTGCTTTCTAAAGCTAACCTGACCTGTCTAAGCTAAGGCAATGAGGTAGGTGAAAAGAACACTAGACTGAAAGTCAGGAGACTAGGTTCTGGAGCTCGTGCTGATATTACCTGAATGTTTGACTTGGGGCAAGTACTCCAACGATTCATGCTTTAATAGCCTTCCTTGTAAAATGCTTGCACTACGCAATCTTGTCGCTTTTCCATCTCTGACTTACAGCCCGTAATTTACAACCCAGAATCATTAGAGACTTATGTGTTCCAACAGGGTGAATTTTCCAGCTCTCTGACACATTGTTTTTACCCATTGTTGTGTGCCTTTGAATCAAATCGCTCCAGAAGGTTTTCTTTATAGAAGCAGATCACCAGGTCTTTCTCTTGCAGAGCACTTAGGGGAACTTGAAACGTCAACCTTTAGGTTAGCATCCAAGTGCTAAATTATTGCACAACCAAGGCTCTTTTTCTTAATCATCAGGAACTTTTAATTGTTAGCTTGTCATGAATATCTCTTCCAAAGGCATTACTTCCCTATCCTCTTGAACAGAAATCAGGAATATAATTTAGCTTTTCTTGATGACTAGGACAAACAGTAAACATAATCTCTTACACTGAACTAGCATTCAGTGTAGCCTTGAAGAAGCTGTTGAGCTGGATAAGGTTCTTGGCCTCTATCAGACGGCCCTACATTATTTCTGTAATCTCTGTTATCAGCTGTCACTTCTCTTTACAATTGGGCACCTGAGTTTGATCTCTTACCATACTGTTAATATAATCAGTTATCCTAAGTGTGGTTATGCCTTCTAGAAAGTTGTGTAAAAGGACTTTGTGACATTTGCTTGATACTGAGAGAATTTTCTATTTTAGGGGATGACATACACAGCAAAACATCATCGATCCAACAGTTTCTAGATGTATAATTCACTGACATGGGTTACATTCTTTAAGTTGTGCCACCTTTCTTGACATTCTATTATAAACAGTTCCACCCTTCTCAACATCAACTCAAGGCCCCCTAACTTCTCATCTAACCTTCTGAGTTGTTATTATTGATCTCATTTCATATAGAGAACTCTTTAAAACAACACGATGATCTTTTGAAGGGTTAGTAGCTGAATTGTGAGTGTTTAGAGTTACTGGAAGCCTCACCTGCAAATCAGTGAAAGCGCTGCCATTAGTGACTCATGAATTTCATCTAATTAATGGCTTAAACAATCCTGACCTGGGCTAGGAATGAAGATTCTCTACATTGCGCTGAGTAAACTCCCAGATGCCAATCCAATAAGCAGTTTCTGCAGGTTTAGTCACTTTGGTGTCTTTCTTCAATCACTGTTAGGCAAGTCCCAAATAGATGCAAGCTCATTCACCCTTCTGGGACTGTCAAGCCCAGGTCAGTGCCCTCAATTTTATCATCCCCCCCTAGAGTATAGGAATCCTGGTGGCAGTTGAATGCACCCAACACCAGGAACAAACACCTGACTCTCTGCCCAAGTACAGATTATAGCCTAGAAAACCCTACGGGGACAGTTCTACTCTATCACAGGGCATTGCTATGAGGTGTAGTTAACACCACGGAACATAACAATGACACCTAGGGTATGGCTCCCCTATACCATACAATTTCCCTGGAGCAAATAGAAAATGTTGGAAATCATTTTTCATTATATAAAGAGTTTGTAAAAGAATTTATTCCTGGGCTCCTGAAGGACTTACAGTCTATTGAATTTTCGTCTTGAGCTTTTGTTTCCGGGGGGTTAAATCCATCTTGTGTTGAGCAGGCAAAGAATCCAAACAGCCCTGGGAGGTGGCTGAGGTGCTGAAATCAAGGGACAACTGTGTGCTACTGGAAGAGGCAAGTGAGGTTGAGGAGGATGAGTGAGTGAGTCCAGATGATACCTCAGAAGAGCTCTGGAGAGAAAGAAAAGAAATGAATCACCAACAGGGGAATACAAAAAGCTTTTGATAAAATCCAACACTCTTTCATGATTAAAAAAAGAAAGAAAGAAAGAACAGAAAAGAAAAAACTGAAAGATTGGGGAATATAACTATTGTGGATTGAATCACGTCCTTCCAATACATGTGTTATAAATCCTAATCTCTATGCCTGTGTTTATAAGTCCATTTGGGGAGGGGTCATCTTTTTATATTAATGACACAGAATTATTGTAGGGTATGTTTTGAGTCAATTGCTTTTGAGACATAAAAAAGATTAAATAAGCAAGTGTAGAAGCAGAGATGAGGACAGATAGATGGCATGCCACATGAAGATCACCAAGGAACCAAGATCTTACCACACAGATGACAGAGAGAGAAAGCCTTCCCCTAGAGCCAGTGCCCTGAATTTGCACTTCTAGCCCCATAAGCCATGAGGAAATAATTTTTTGTTTGTTAAAGCCATCCATTTGTGGTATTTCTGTTACAGCAGCACTAGATAATTAAGACAAGAAGGGAATTTCTCAACAAGATAGAGGACATATATGAAAAACTCACACTTGGCGTCTAAGTCAATGGAGAAGGATGTTCGCTTTAAGATCAGGAACTAGACAAACATCCTGCTTCACCACTGCTAGTCAACATTTTATTGGATGTTTTAGGCAGAACAGTAGGTAAGAAGAAGAAATAGAAGCTATCCAAATCAGAAAGAAAAAAACACAGGTGACATCATCTAATATACAGAAATTCCTAAGGAATCCACAAAAATATTAGCTCTAATAAACAAATTCAGCAGTCTTTGCAGTATGCGAGATCAATATATGAAGACTAAATGTATTTCTGCATACTAGCATTGGACCATCCAAAAATAAAATTAAGAAAATAATTTTGTTTAGAATAAAGTCCAAAAGAATAAAATATGTATGCACAAATTTATCCAAGAAGATGTGAGATTTATACACTGAAAATTATAAAACATTGTTGAAGGAATCTTAAAAAGATCTAAATAAACAAAAAGGCCCACCTCATATTCATGGATTGGAAGACTTAATATGGCTAAGATGGCAATACTAACCAAAGGGATTTACAGATAAAATGCAGTTCTTATCAAAACCTCAACAGTCTTTGTTGCAGATCCTAAAATTATATGGAATATAACCAAAACAGTCTTCAAAAAATTTGAAAAATCCACACCTTTCAATTTGAAAACTTACCACCAAGCAACAATAACAAAAACAGTGTAATATTGGCATAATCAAACCAGAATCCTTTCCATCGAGTTGATTCTGACCCATAGCAATGAAATAGGAAAGAATAGAACTGCCCCATAGAGTTTCAAAGGTGTCCTTGTTGGATTCTAACTGCTCTTCTTTTGGTTAACAACTGTAGCACTTAACAACTGCAACACCAGGGTTTCTGTGTTACTGGCATGCTGCCAAGTGCCATCGAAGGATACCTGTATAGATCAATGGAATACTGTTCGAAATCCAGATATAAACCCATATACCTATGGTCAATTGATTTTCTATAAGGGTGCCAAGACCATTCAATGGGGAAAGAATAGGTTCTTCACCAAATGGAGCTAAGACAACTGGATATCTACATGAAAAAGAAAAAGTTGGACCCTTAAATATACCATCCACCACTACTTAGTCTATTTCAACTCATAGCAACCATGTAGAACCACACCACAGAGTTTCCAAGGAGCCCCTGGTGAATTTGAACTGCTGACCTTTTGGTTAGCAGACGTAGCACTAACTCACACCATAGAAAACATTTATTCCATGTTTGTCAAAAACCTAAATGTAAGAGCTAAAAGTATAAAACTGTTAGAAGAAAAATAGGAGTAAATCTTCACAACCTTGGATTTAGCAGTGGATCCCTGCACAAGCAATTGCAACTAAAAATATTGCCAATTCCGGTCACGGTATTTTGACTCACAATAACCCCGTATGTGTTGGAGTGGAATTATGCGCCATAGAGCTGTCAATGGCTGATTACTCAGAGGTAGATTGCCATGCCTTTCATCCAAGGTGCCTTTGTGTAAGCTTGGACCTCCAGCCTTTCAGTTACCAGGAAAAAAACTGAACTCTTTGCACTACCCAAGGACTGCAGCAAGGCTGTATAAAATAAACTCTTTTCCGTGGAGTCAAATCTGACTGATAGTGAACCTATAGGACAGAGTAAAACTCTTCCATATAGCATTTCGAAGGAGCATCTGGTGGATTCGAACTCCTGACCTTTTGGTTAGCAGCTATAGCACTTAACCACTATGCCACCAGAGTTTCCACACTGTTACACAAGCCGTTGTAAACACTTTGGTTGCTAGCCATTACTGCTCATGGTTACTACTTGGGATCTGTATCCAGACTGCCTTTGAAAGTCTGGCTCCATCCTTAATGGGTGTACCAGCAATCTCCTGTGCTTCAGTTACTCAGCTATAATGTGGGATAACTCTAGTACCTATCTTAAGAGGTCGCTGTAAGGATTCAATAGGTAAATATGTCTAAAGCATGTAGACTATTGCTGACACATGCTAAACACTAAAAAAAAAAAACCTGCCATCAAGTCAAATCCAGCTCATAGTGACCCTATAGGACTAAGTACAACTGTCCCACAGAGTTTCTGAGGAGCACCTAGTGGATTGGAACTGCTGACCTTTTGGATAATAGTAGTAGCACTTAACTACTACAGTGCCACCAGAGTTTCCTACTACCAAAACAGTCCAAACCCACTGCCACTGAGTTGATTCTGTCTCATAGCAACCCTATAGGACAGAGTAGAACTGCCCTACAGAGGTTCCAAGGAGCTTTTGGATTTGAACTGCCAGCCTTTCGGTTAGCAGCTGTAACACTTAACTACTACACAAACAGGGTTTCTGTGAAATGTCCAGAGTAGGTAAATCTATTGAGACCAAAAGCAGATGAGGTGTTTCCAAGGTCTTGGGAGAAAAAGAAATACGAAGTAACTACATAGTAAGTTCAGGGTTTCCATTTAAGAGGGTTGAAAAGTTCTGGAGCTAGGTAATGGTAATAATGGCACAGCACTGTGAAAGTGCTTAATGCCAGTGAGCTGTACAATTTCAAAGAATGGAAATGGTCAATTTGGGGGTGGGGCCAAGATGGAGGAGTACATAGACACATCCTGTGACCCCCTCCAGCAACAAAGACCACAAAGAACAAATGAATCTAATACATATTACACCCTAAAAGCCCTGTATATCAAAGGGAAAATAGAGAAATTGGGCTGAGCAATGAGAAAGAGAGAGTAGCACCAGAAGTGTACAGGATCTCATAGACTTCACCTGTCAAAAAACAGATGCAGCGACTGTGGTGATCCAGTGGTGCAGTTGGTGGGAGTCCTCCTCAGTGGGACAATATGCCTAGAGGCATCTACTCATGCCTCCAGAACCAGGGGGGAAAAGCAAAGGATCATCAAAAACTAAGTCATTGCATGTAACCTACCATGTACAAATCTAAATCTTTCCTTTGACATAGACTTCTCTCCCTTCTCCCAGTGATTCCTGCTCCCTTCTCTATACTATGGCCAGCCCTAGAGTCTGATACTATTAACTGGGCTGAAAGTAGGACTCCTTAGGTCTACTCAGAGCCAATCACTGGGATCTAGAGGGGGAATATTTTTAACAAATGGGGGAAAGTGGAAGAAAAACATTGTGCTGGCTCCCCAAGCCAGAAAATCAGGTAAGAAACAGTTCCTTCACCTAGATTCAGACATAAGGGGATACACCATCCTCACGGACACTCAGGGATGGCTGTTAGTCCCTTGCCTTTCTCAGTCACTGCAGCCAGACACTGATGCCTATACCTGTCACCCCTGCTCATCTAGGACAGTAGCTGAGAACCTGCACCACACATTTGGTGACTGATTAGCTAGACACTTGAGCTGAATCCATATAAGGAAAGTAAATGGACTCTTGGGATCCCATGTCTAGTAACAGCTCTAACCACCTGGTGACAGGACAGTAGAACTTCAAAGACAATAACCAAACTATCACATACAACCAGCCTATACAGGTACTTCAAAACAGGAAACTAAAACACAGTAGGCAAATATAAAATAAATAAATACAATTTACAGATGACTCATAGACAGCAGTCAAGTTCCCATCATTTAAAGAGGCAGATCATTATTCCTTCAGAAAGCTTCCAAAACAAAGAATCAAATTTTCCAGAGTAAGAGAACTTCCTGGAATTATCAGAGGTAAAATACAAAAGATTAATACTTAGAACTCTTCAAGGGATGAGGAAGGATACAAGGGAAAATGAAGCAGAGCATAGTGACAAATCAAACAACCTTCAAGAAAGCATACAGCAGCAAGAATTAGAAATTAAGAAAATTAATAATGAAATTACAGAATTAAATAACAGAAAGTCAAACAAGAAGAATTGAGGCAATGGAACACCGAATTAGTGAGACTGAAGATAAAGCACATGATAATAACATATCTGAGGAAAAATCAGAAAAAAGTATTTAAAAAATAAACAATAAGTATTATATGGAACTCTATGAAAAGGCATGTTCTGTAAGTGATTAGAGTACCTGAATTGGGGCAGGGCAGTGGTAACGGAAAGCAGACAGAATTGTTAAAGATTTGCTGACAGAAAACTTCCCTGATATCCTCAAAGATAAGAAGATATCTATCCTAGATGCTCATTGAACTCCACACAAGGGAGATTGCAAAAGAAAGACACCACGACACATTATGATCAAACCTGTGACAACTGAAGATAAGAAGACACTTTTAAAAGTGGCTGCCAAAGCCAAGTGCCATCAAGTCGGATCCAACTCATGGTGACCCTAGGGTCAGGGCAGAACTGACCCCCAGAGTACTCATGGAGCACCTGGTGGATTTGAACTGCCTACCTTGTGGTTAGCGGTGGTAGCGCATAACCCACTAGGGATAAAAAATATATAACCTATAAAGGAGAATCAATACAACTAGCTTGCACTACTCAGCAGAAACCATGCAAGCAAAAAGTTAATGGGATGACATATACGAAGCCTTGAAGGAAAATAATTGGTAACCAAGAATTATACATCCAGAAAAACTGTCTATCAAATACGATGGTGAAATTAGCACATTTTCAGATAAACAAAAATTTAGAGAACTTGCAAAAACAAAGAAAAATTACAAGAAATATTAAAGGCAGTCCTTTGGACAGAAAACCAACAGGACTAGCTAACGACTCAAGACCAGTACACGGAACAATTAGATATTAACCCAAATAGGGGAATCACAAAATTAATCATAGGTAAAACACTTAAAATGTGGCAACAGAGATGTCTTTATGTAAACATTATAACAAAAAGAGGGATTCAAAAGAAAGCATATTCATAGATCTTTCATACAGAGAGGAAGTCAAGGCAATACAAAGAAGTTAAAGACTGGCTTAAATTTAGAGAAACAGGGCCACATATTAAGGTAAAATGAATGAAACTATCATTCCTGTCCATCAAAATAAGAAAAAAGAACAAAATCTCAGCAAACACAAAACCACCAAAATTGAAAAAGATGAAAAGAAAAATGCCTAAGCACAGAAAATTAAATGGAAGAAACGAATGGTCTACAACACAAACACACACACAAAGAAGACATCAAAATGACAGCTCTGAGCTCATAACTATTAATATTTATGCTGAATGTAAATGGACTAAACACACCAATAAAGAGATCGAGAGTGGCAGACTGAATTAAAGGAAAACACAACTCATCTATATTCAGGAGATACACCATAGACTCAAAGTCATGAACAACCAACATCTCAAAGAATGAAAAAAAATACATTAAGCTAACAACATTAAAAAAGACCAGGAATGGCAATATTAATCTCTGATAAAACAGGCTTTAAAGTAAAAGGTGCCATGTTACATAAGGAAGGACATTATATAATGATTAAAGGATCAATACTCCAGGAGAACCTAACTATATTAAATATATATGCATCCAATGATAGGGCTCCAAAATACATAAAACAAACACAAACTGCACCGGAAACAGTAACAGAGAGCTCCATGACACAAGTAGGAGAATTAAACACATCACTCTCAGTGAAGGACAGAACATCTAGATAAAAATTCAGTAGAGAAGGGGAAGATCTGAAAGCCACAAACAGCTTGAACTCATAGATGTATACAGAACACTCTATCCAACAGCAGTCAATTTCATTTTCTTTTCCAAGTCACAAGGAACATTCTCCAGGATAGAGCACATATTAGGTCACAAAACTAAAAGCACTGAAACACTACAAAGCATCTTTTCAGATCATAAAGCCATAAAAGTAGAAATCAATAACAGGGAAAATAAAAGGAGAAAAAATTAAACACCTGGAAACTGAACAATACCTTGCTCAAAAATGACTGGATTATAGAAGAAAGCAAGAATGGAATTAAAAAATTCATAGAATCGAATGAGAACGAAAACACATTCTACAAGAACCTATGGGACACAGCAAAAGGAGTGCTTACAGGTAATTTATCTCAATTAATGCACGCATCCAAAAAGAAAAGAGGGCTCAAATCAAAGAATTAACCCTGCAACTCAAACAAGTGGAAGAAGATCAGAAAAAGAACTCCCCAGGAACCAGAAGAAAGCAAATAATAAACATTACAGGAAAACTAAATTAATTAGAGAATAGAAAAATGATTGAAAGAGTTAAGATCCAAAGCTGGGTTTTTTTGTCCAAAAAGATTGACAAATTTAATACACCATCAGACAAGGTGAACAAAAAAGAACAGAAGAGGAAATAAATAAACTTGAATAAGAAATGAGATGGGCAATATCACAGCAGACCCAATTGAAGTTAAAAAATCATACTAGAATATGAAAAATATACTCTAATAAATTTTAAAAACCTAGAGGAAATGGACAAATTTCTAGAAACATACTGCCTAGTAAAACTAACCCAAACATCGGTAAATTGACCAAATAAATCAATCACAAAAGAAGAGACTGAAAAGGTAATTTAAAAGCTCCAAACTAAAAAAAAAAAAAAGCCGGGCCTTAACAACTTTACTAGAAAACTCTACCAGACTTTCAGAGAAGAGTTAACACCACTATTACTAAAGGTCTTTCAGAGCAGAGAAAAGGATGGAATGTTCCCAGACTCATTCTGTGAAGCCAGCATAACCCTGACACCAAGACCAGGTAAGGACACTACAAAAAAGGAAAATTCAGACCAATTATGTCTCATGAACGGAGATGCAAAAATTCTCAACAAAATTCTATCCAGCAAACTCAAAAACATATAAAAAAAATAACAATAATTATTCATCATAAACAAGTGGGATTCCTTCCAGTGATGCAGGGATGGTTCAACATTAGAAAACAATCAGTGTAACCAAAAATGTAAACAAAACAAAATACAAAAAAGCACTTGATTTTATCAATTGATGCAGAATAGTCATTTCATAAAGTCCAATATCTATTGATGTTAGAAGCTCTTAGTGACGTATGAGGAGTTTGTAAACTCATGCTACAAAACGTGCTACATAACTTATTGATGAATATCACCAAGGTTACCTTCAAAGTACTCCCCTTAGGAAGCTATGCACAGACACAAGTGCCTAGTCCATCCTTCAAAGCAACTTTGCAATTCTTTTTCTGGAAAGGTCATCAGAGCTGTTGCTGTATTAACCTTTGTCATGGATTGAATTATGTCCCCCCCAAAACATATGTAGCCATGTGCCTGGGCCATGATTCCCAATATTTTATGATTGTCTTCCATTTTGTGATTTTCCTATGCTGTATGTTAAAGGATTAGTGTGGGACTCTAAATCCCTTTATAGGATCACCTCCCTGCTCCACTGTAAAGGGAGCTTCCCTGGAGTATGGCTTGCATCACCCTTAATCCTTTCATCCTACAAGAGATAAAAGGAAGGGGAAGCAAGTGGAGAATTGGGAACCTCACACCATCAAGAAAGCAGCACCAGGAGAAGAGCTCATCCTTCAGACCTGAGGTTCCTGTGCCAAGATGCTCCCTGGACAAAGACTGATGCAACACAAGGAATTTTGTCCAGAGCCGACAAAGGGGAAAGCTTTCACCTGGAGTGGAAATCCTGAATTTGGACTTGTAGCCTACCGGACTATGTAAGAATAAACTTTCCTTTCTTAAAGCCATCCACTCAGTGGTATTTCTGTTAGAGCAGCACTAGCGGACTAAAACACCCTTGATGTCCTAATTGTCATCAAAATGTCTTCATTTCAATATTTCCTTTACTTTCAGGTAAAGAAAAAAGTGACCGAGGGCCAGATCAGATGAGTTAGGAAGGGTGTCCCAGTACAGTGATTTATTTACTGGCTAAAAACTCCCTCACAGACGTCATACATTTAAGTTGGCAAACTTGCCACTGTGCTACTGTGCACAATGGCCATTCCAGAAAGAGTTCTAAAATTGTTTTGAAGGGTGTACTAGGTGCTGGCATTACTGCATAGCTTCCCAAAAGAATACTTCAAAGGTGAATGTAGTGAGAGTCAGCAATGAGGTACGTAGCACTTAGAACAATTAAATTCACAGACTTAATTGTCAGACCTCATAGAAGTAGAAGGAAATTCTCAATATAATAAGGGACATCTATGCAAAGCCAGCTGCAAACATCATACTAATTGGAAAGAATCTGAAAGCATTCCCCTTGAGAAAGGGAGCCAGACAAGGATGCCCTTTGTCACCACTTTTATGCAACAATGTGATGGAGATTCTAGCCAGAACAATCAGGTTAGATAAAAGAAATAAAGAGCATCCAAACTGGTAGGAAGAAGAGTATCTCTATTTGCAGATAATATGATTTTATGCACAGAAAACCTTAAAGAATCCACAGAGAAACTACAAGAGCGAACAGAAGAGTTCAGGAAAGTATTAGGATACAAGATAAACATAAGTAAACCAGTTGGATTCCTCTACACTAACAAAGAGGTCATCAAACAGGAAATCACCAAATCAATAACATTTACAATAGCCCCAAGAAGATAAAACACCTAGAAATAAATCTATGCAGAACCATAAAAGACCTATACAGAGACCATTACAAGACTGTAACTGTAAGAAACCAAAAGAAATCTACACAGGTAGAGAAAACTACATTGCTGATGCATCAGAAGGAATAACATCATGACAATATCTATTCTATCCAAAGTGATGTGGAGTTACAATGCAATCCCAATACAAATTCCAGGGGCATTTTTAATGAGATAGAGAAACAAATCACCAACTTCCTACAGGATGGGTAGAAGTCATGGATAAGTAAAGCATTGCTGAAGAAAAAGAACAAAGTGGAAGGCCTCACACTACCAGTCTTTAGAGCTTATCAGACTGTCATGGTAGTCAAAACATCCTAATTCTGATACAAAAACAGGTACACAGAACAATGGAATAGAATGGAAAATCTAGATATAACATCATCCACCTATGAGCAGCGGATATTTGACAAACGTCCAAAGTCTGTAAACTGGGAAAAAGTCTCTTTGACAAACAGTGTTGGGAAAACTGAATATTCATCTGCAATAAAATGAAACAAGATACGGATCTCATCATGCACAAAAGCCTACTCAAAATCAAAGTCCTGAATATGAAATCTAAAACAATAAAGATCATGGATGAAAAGTTAGGGACAAGGCTGATAGCCCTAATACATGGCATAAACAGACTACAAGATATTGTTGACAATGCAAAAACTCTCAAAGAGAAAATAGATAACTGGGAACTTCTAAAAAAAAAAAAATTGTGCTCATCCTAAGTCTTTCCAAAAGAGTAAAAGGCCTAACTGCACACCAGGAAAGAATTTTTGGCTACCTCAAATCCGGTAAACATCTGATCTCTAATCCTCATAACCTAGAAGACAACCACAAAACCTCAATGAGAAAAAAATAACCTAAGACTCAACGGCACTTGGCAATTAAACAATGGGCAAAGGATATGAACAGGTATTTCACCAAAGAAGACATCCAGGACACTAACAGATACGTGAGGAAATTCTCACTATCATTAGTCATCAGAGAAATCCAAATCAAAACTATGATGAGATATCATCACACCCCAGCAGGGCTGACATTAATCTAGAAAACCCAAAATAGTAAGTGTTGGAGAGATTGTCGAGCGACTGGAACTCTTCTTCACTGTTGGTGGGAATGTAAAATGGTACAACCACTTTGGAAATCTATTTGGAACTTTCTTAAAAGAGTAGAAATAGAAATACTATATGATCAAGTAATCTCATTTCTTGAAATACCCCTTTCTCTCCCTCCCCTCTTGTAACCATCAAAGATTACGTTGCTCTGTACTTAAAACTTTTCTTAAATCCTTGCAATAGTAGTCTCATACAATGTTTGTCCTTTTCAACTGACTATGAAGCATAATATTTTCCTAGAGAAATGTATATTCTAGAGAAATAAGGGCTGTCACACAGATGCATGCACACTAATGTTGACTGAAGCACTGTCCACAATAGCAGAAAGGTAGAACCAACCTAGGTCCCCATCAACAGATGAACAGATAAACTGTCGTATACAATGGAATGCTAAGGAATGATAAAGAACAACGATGATCTTAAAAAACATTTTATTAACATGAAGTCATCTAGTAGACATTATGCTGAGCAAAATTAGTCAGTTGAAAAGGCCAAACATTGTATAAGACCACTATTATAAGGATTTAAGAAAAGGTTTAAGCACAGAAAAATATAATCTTTGATGTTTACAAAGATAAGGAGGGAGGGAAGGTGGGAGGGAGAGAGGTATTCAGAGATTAGACAGTACATAGGAATTGAGTTAGGTGAAGGGAGTGACAGCAGGCAGTAGAAGGGAGGTTAACACAGCTCGATTACACCAAAAGCTAAACAGTTTCTTAAAAACAACCCAATGTTTGGAAGGACAGAGTAACAGGGTCAGGCTTCTGGGGATCACAGTTTCGGGGGGTATCTAGGCTAAGTGGCATAACTAAGTTTTTTGTTTTGCTTGCTTTTTAAAGAAAATGTTCCGCATGTCACTTTGGTGAGTGGCTTCTGAGATCTTAACAGCTAGTAAAGTGGCCATCTACATAGAATCATTTGGTTCCAATCCACCTGCAGCAGAGAGAATCAAGGACATCAAACCCATGAGGAAAATTTGAGCCCCGGAGACAGCAGTTGCCTTATAATCTGAAATTCGGTCATCCTGGGACCACAAGAACTAAATGGTGCCCTGCCACCCCAGAGACTGTCCTGGCAGGGAATACAAGATAATGTCCCTGATGTTGCAGGAGAAAAATGGGTGTGCAGAACTAAAATTCTATTAAAAGACCACATTTGATGTTCTGTCTCACCAGACACCCCCCTGGGAACATAACCCATGGACTCTCTGTTAGCCCAGAACTTAAAATAGTACCAAAGCCAACTCTTCAGTCAGATTTGCCTGAACTGTAAGACATACTCATAGAGTGATGACAGCAAAGAATGAGCTTCTTGGCTTAAATCTATACAAGATGCTGTCTGAGCAGTTCCTCTCCAGAGGCAAGATGAGAAGGTGGAGGGGGACAGGAGCTGGTTGAATGGTTCCAGGAAGTACACGGTGAAAAGTAAAAGTGCGTTGTCACAACATAGGGAGACCAGCAAGAGTTGCACAGCAGGGTGGGTGGGGAGTTTTATATGTCAAGTTGACTTGCATTGTAAACTATCGCTTAAAACACAATGAAATTTTCTCTAAAGTGGTCGATTTTATGTTATGTATTTTCCCATGGGTAAGCAAATATTAGTTATTTCAGTCCTTCCACTGATTCACACCACTCCTCCTAATTCATCTGACTGAATGTCATTCTACAGAAATACTTACAATCATAGCCCCAACCCATAAATTAGCAAACGTCCATCTACCTCAAAAAGCCTGGGCTTTAGCTTTGCCCATTACCTGATTGACAGGTCTCAATAAATGCTGCTTCCTACATAGGATTTGTTAACATCAAAAAGTTTGATGGGGGGGCGGAGTCAAGATGGCAGACTAAGCACACACCTCCTTATATCCCTCTGGAAACCAAGACCTGAATTGACAATCAAACAGAGTCTTCTGATCACCTAATCAGCCTCAGGACACGGCACAGAGCTGTTAATTGGGACTTCATACCACTCAGTGCAAAACCTCCTCTCTTTTGCTGACTCCCTTTCCTGGCTAACCCCGCCTCTCAGGAAGGGAAGGTAAACGCACCATTTTCACTATTTTTTTTCCTCTGTCTCAGCTGGCAGGCGGAGCTGGGTCTTGCCTGACGGCTGGACTCAGACATGCTGCTGGGGGTATAGGTAGTAGAAATTCCCATATTCTGAGAGCCAGGCTTGGGACTCTGTTAATCTAGACACTTTGAGCCTTTCGTTTTGTAGCTGCCTCAGCAGGGTTTGTGCGGAGCTTCGCGGTCAGTGTGCGGGACGCCATGTTGGTAGCAAGATTTTAGTGGGACCTCGTTCTTAGCCTCGGAGACAGCGCCCACAAACGGGACAGCGCTTCTCCAACAGAAAAGTAGTGATTTTGCACAGTGCTGCCTATGTTAGGGGCCCTGCAACAGAAGCAGAGGAATCACTACCTCTCGGCACCTTTAGCCCCTCTGTCTGCTGCCTGTGTGGACGACGCCATCTTGGATATGGTGGCCGTAGCTGGACCTAATTCTTAGCTTGGGAGCCAGAGCCTGCCCACAGGAGAGCGCTTTTCCATTACAAAACCAGTATTCGATGCAGTGCTGGCTAAGGCTAGGCCCTGTCAGCAGAGGCCACCAGGGCAGTAGCATTGCTGTATTCTGAAATAGTTTGTTATCATCTGGCTTTGGATATAGTGGCGCTTACCTTGTCAGATGAGGAAAGGGACCTCTACACCTGAAAACCTAACTGACTTGTGAACTGGTCAGATACCTTTTGCTTTACATTTGAAGACAGCCTAGAGAAACATTTGCAATCCATCCTCACAGTACCTCTTCCAGCCTCTATATACTCACATGGGACCCAAAAAGCAACAGACAATTGTGGCATACAAGCAATCACTCATGGCTTCAGAAGGCTCCCAAACAAAGCAACCAATGAGTTTTCCAGATGAAGAAACTTTTATGAAAGCATCAGGAAGTGAGAACAAATTGATTATATACAGAGCCCTTCTAGACCTTATACAAAATGTAGCAGAACAAAATGAAAAATTAAGCAAGTTGTTCGATCTGATGGAACACCAGTACTCTGAAATTGAACAGATCAAGAAGAAAATCAAAGACATAGAAACTTCCATGCAAAGCCAAGAAAACAGAATGGAACAAATGGAAAAAAGAATTTCTGACTTGGAAGACAGAGCTACTGATGCCAGTGTCTATGAGCAGAAATCAGAAAAAAAAAACAAGAAAAATGAAGAAACATTAAGAAGCATGTGTGACTCTATTAAGAGGAACAACCTTGGATGGATTGGAGTCCCTGAACAGGGTGAGACATCTGAGAACACAGAGAGTATTGTTGCTGAGCTGATGAAAGAAAACTTCCCAGAAATCATGAAGGAAGAGAATATAGACGTCTCAGATGCATATCGTACGCCACCCAATATAGATCTCAAAAGAAAGACTCCAAGACATATCATAATCAAGCTTAACAAAATGAAACATAAGCAGCAACTCTTAAAGGCAGCAAGACTCAAGGCAAAGCTAACACTCAGAGGGAAACCCTGTAGGCTCTCGTCAGATTTCTCAGCAGAAACCATTCTGGCACGGAGACAGTAGCATGACACATTCAAAGTTGAAGGAGAAGAACTTGCAACCAAGAATTATACATCCTGCAAAACTATCTTTCAAATACGAAAATGAAATTAGGACATTCTCGGATAAGCAGAAACTCAGAGACTTTGTAAAAACCAAACCCAAACTACAAGAAATACTGAAAGAAGTTCTTGGCTTTGGCTTAGAAGAACAAAACCACTAAGTTTATATATTAGAACGACATACTACTCAATATTCTACTCATTTAGGGAAGGCTCCAAAGTAAATCACAGCTTTGATATGGAAAGAAGCAATCCAGTGATCATCATGAGAACTATGGTGTCATCATATTAAAAAGAAGGATGTACTACAGTCATTATGGTCCTTCCAGATTGAGAGGAAGATGAGAAGACTGGTAGTAATTAAAATTGGCTTTATAAATAGTTTATTAGGAGGGTTCATAGGGGCAGCAGTAAAGCACAACAAAGATGTATCATACCATTTCAAGAAATCTAACACACGAGTCTCAACAACTATAAAACCAGCTTCGAAAAAGGTGAAAAATCAACTCACAAAAAAGAGTGTCCCATAACAGACTAATAAGAACAAGAGAGAAAACATCAACATAAAAATAAACATAGCACAATGGCAGCAGTGAACACATACCTATCAATAACTACATTGAATGTGAATGGACTGAATGCTCCAGTAAAGAGACACCGAGTATCATCTTGGATCAAAAGACACGACCCATCCATATGTTGTCTACAAGAAACTCACTTGAGACCTAAAGACAGGAACAAACTGAAAATTAAAGGATGGAATAATACATATCAAGCTAACAATGAACAAAGAAGAGCAGAGGTGGCAATTCTAATCTCAGACAAAATCAATTTTAAAGTCAAATCTACCATCGTGGACAAAGATGGACACTATTTATTGCTGAAAGGTTCAGTACACAAGCAAGACTTAACTATATTAAACATTTATGCACCCAATGTCAGAGCACCTAAATATGTCGAAGAAACACTGACTATGCTCAAAAGAGAGTTAGATGACTCCACAATAATAGTGGGAGACTTTAACACTCCACTCTCATTACTAGACAGATCATCTAGAGCAAAGCTCAGTAAAGATAGTGAAGACCTCATTGCCACAATTAACCAACTAAACCTCATTGATATATACAGAACTTTCCACCCATCAGCAGACAACTACACCTTCTTCTCCAGTGCACATGGAACATTCTCCAGAATTGACCATGTGATAGGCCATAATGTAATGCTCAACAAAATCCATACCATTGAATTATAAATTTGAAAACCTAGGGGAAATGGACAAATTCCTGGACTCATACAACCTACTCAAATTAGCACAACGTGAAGCAGAACAACTTAATAAACCCATCACAAAGGAAGAGATTGAAAAGGTCATCAAAACACTGCCAACCAAAAAAAGTCCAGGCCCAGATGGCTTCACAGAAGAATTCTACCAAGCATTTAGAGAAGAGTTATCCCCAATACTACTGAAGACTATTTCACAGTATAGAAAGGGATAGAGTACTCCCAAACTCATTCTATGAAGCCAGCATAACCCTGATACCTAAGCCAGAGAAAGATCCAACAAAGACAGAGAACTACAGACCGATATCACTCATGAACCTAGATGCAAAAATCTTCAACAAAATTCTTGCCAACAGAATACAACAACATATCAAGAAAATAATCCATCATGACCAAGTGGGATTCATACCAGGGATGCAAGGCTGGTTAAACATCAGGAAAACAATTAATGCGATTAACCACATAAATAACACAAAAGACAAGGATCACCTGATTTTGTCCATTGATGCCGAAAAAGCATTTGATAAAGTCCAACACCCATTCATGCTAAAAACTCTCAGCAAAGTGGGCATAGATGGCAAATTCCTCAACACAATAAGGGCTATTTATACAAAGCCAATTGCCCACATCATCCTGAATGGAGAGAGACTGATAGACTTTCCCTTGAGATCAGGAACTAGACAAGGATGCCCACTGTCACCTCTCCTATTCAACATTGTGCTAGACATTCTAGTCAGAGCAATTAGACAAGACGAAGAAATAAAGGGCATCTGCATCGGCAAAGAGGAAGTTAAAATCTCCCTGTTTGCAGATGATATGATTGTATATGCAGGGAACCCCAAGGAACATATAAGTAAGCTACTCAAACTGATAGAAGAGTTCAGCAAAGTCTCAGGATACAAGATAAACATAAGTAAATCAGTAGGATTAAAAGAACACCCACAGAGTGGGAAAAAATATTTGGCAACTCTATGTGAGATCGACGCCTGATCTCCATAATCTATAAGATACTACAAAATAGCAATAAGAAGAAGGTAATCCATCCAATTAAGCGATGGACAAAGGAGATGGACAGACACTTCACTAAAGAGGAGATCCAGGCAGCCAAAAAACACATTCGGACATGTTCACGATCTTTAGTTTTTAAAGAAATTCAAATCAAGATAACAATGAGATACCATCTCACCCCAACAAGATTGGCCATGATCCAGAAAACACAAAACAACAATTAGCTGGAAAGGCTGTGGAGAAAGTGGAAGCCTCCTACACTGTTGGTGAGGTTGCAAAATGGTCCAGCCTCTTTGGAAGGCAATCTGGCGCTTCCTTAAAAAAATGGATATCGATATATCATTTGACCCAGTAATTCCACTACTTGGAATATATTCTACAGATTCAAGGCCTTTCACACCAATGGACACATGCACCAGAATGTTTACCGCAGCACAGTCCACGATAGCAAAAAGATGGAATCAACCCAGATGCCCAACAATAGAAGAATGGATAGGTAAACTATGGTACATATACTCAATGGAGCACTACGCAATGATAAAGAATAACGATGATTCCAGGAAACATCTCCTAACCTGGTTTCAACTGGAAGACATTATGTTGAGTGAAAGTAGTCAGTGACAAAGGGACAAATACTGTATGAGACCTCTACGATAAGATCTCAAAACAGACTTGTGTACAGAAGAAAAGACTCCTTGACAGCTGCAAGGGAGGGGAGGGAGAGAGGGCGAGGGGGGGTGTTAGTTTAGATAGTTACTAGAAATCTAGTTGGGAGAAAGCGGGATAGCACAAATTAGAAACAAGAACAACATTAAGTGGACTTCAGCATAACTTGAGTACTCCTTCCATCTTAATAGTGCAAGGTTAGAGTAGCTGGGACAGGGACGGGGGACCATGCTCGTAGGAGAATTCCAGGCCAATTGGCACAACTAGCGTTTTGCTAAGAGAGCTCTCTGCACCCCACATCGGTGAGTGGCGTTTGGGGTCTTAAAAGCTGCCAAGCTGCCATCCGAGGACACAGCAAATGGTCCCAACTCAGCAGGAAGAGATGCTCACTGAGGACCAAACTGACATGCGGTAAAGGCAACCGAGAAGAGAGAGAGACCCACGAGAGTGGATGCCTACATCGACTTGGGACCGGAAGAACCGGATGGTGCCCAGCCACCACCAGTGATAGCCACGATGGAGCTCACAGAGAGGAGTCTCAATGGCAACACAAGAATAAAAAGTGGTGCATCCTGAGATCTCCACTAAAAGACCTCAATTGATGGTCCAGAGGTTTTGGGGTTCCTCTGAGAACATGGCCCCCGGCCCTGATGCTGCCCTTTCCCATAAATTATAACAAAGGTCCACTCTTTGGACAGGAATGGATTGACTGGACTTGGCAATGCAGAGTGACCATATAGTGGAAGCACTTTATGGTTCTATACATCTATAGGATATCATCTTGCTGACCTCTGGCTGGAGGAAGGGGAGTGGATGGAGAGGAGGGGAAAGGAGACTGTTGGGAGGATGAGACATGTATGGAGCAGAGAAGAATAGTGTGCAGTCACCGGAAAGGGAGAGCAGTGGAAGCTGCATATAGGTGGGCATGTAAATTTATACGTGAATGTACATTTTCACTCAGTCATGTTAAATAAAAATTAAAAAATAAAAAATAAAAAAATAAAAAGTTTGATTCCACTGGCCAATTATCTTCAGCATAAATGAACTTTTTCTTGTTTACTTTTTAGGTCATACAATTAATCATTCTAAACCCTACTTCTTCCTAAAAGCCTTTATCAAGTATAACAACAGTCAGAATGAGAGTTTCAATGTGAGCATAATTTACTAATTTGCCAATTGTTGATAAGTGCTATTTGATTGACAAACTTGACGTATGAAATACATGCATATACCCTTTCAAGTACCAACTGTTTTTTCATACATATATATGGTTATTCAATGTTACTACATGCTTTATTATTTGATATTTGGGGGTTTGTAATGGTAAAGCATTTATCTTTGTAGAAAACTATATTTTTTTGCTTCCTAAAATAACAGAAACAAAAAACCAAATCCAAACCAGTTGCTGTGGAATCCATTACTACTCACTAGTACCCTATGAGACACAGTATAATTGTCCCGTAGGTATTCCAAGGAGCAGTTGGAGGATTTGAACAGCTGAATTTTTGGTTATCAGTCAAGCTTTCAACCACTGTGCCAACAGAACTCTGAAATAACAGAAGACATCTGCAACTATTACTTTTTTTCTGGAATACTATCTTCCATTTGCTTGTAAATAAAAATGCTGATTACGTGGTTTATAGAATTAAATGGAAAATGTAAATTACAATGCATATCAAAAACCAAGCATGGCAGCTCAAATGGCCCCCTACTGTTGACCTAGAGCTGGAGGAAGAAGTGGAAGAAGAAGTTATAGCTGACATGTGGCCCCCCACCTGCCTCTGCAGATGGGGCTAACTCACCTGTCTTGTTGTCAAGACTTTGTGGGATGAAGGCTTGTTTTGCGAGCTTGTAGGTGATCCACCACTCACAAAGATTTCCTCATCGTTCTCAGTGGTTGTGTCAGGTCGGGCAAGAGTTGAGCTGCTGCTGTGTTGGCGAGGGTGAAGTGGTGATATCTGTCACCGGGGGAGAGGAGGCAAAGGTTAAAACCCGTGCAGTTTCTGCGAGAGACTAGTGTTCTCCTCTTATTTAATGGCTGAGGACTCAGAACCATGCTTCTCCACCTCAGATTAATATCTGGCTGGGAGAGATCTTCTACTGTCTCTGTATTTTACTTCTAAAGCCTAACTCAGACCAAAGAGCAGAAGCCTTGGTTTTAACCTTTGGCTTGCTACATGCTTTGGTCAATCCCCAAACAAAGGCAGAAACTTCATATGGCGTGTTGGTTCAAATCCAGATTCCTGGTGTTATCTTGCTACTGATGCTAACTACAGATCTTGTTTTACTCTGCCCCTTGTTTTGATGTTGACTGTGGTTCTCAGAATCTGATTCTCATGGAGTTGAGTGTTTTAGTTATAATCTGAGCTCTGCATCTAAGCTACAATCCTTCCTCATATTACCCCAGACGTTTTCTGGATTGGATCTTGACTGAGTTGGTTGTTTATTTTAATCCTCTCCAGGTCAATTTGCTGGTAATTTTATAAAATCGAAAGACCTACTCTTGGTTAGAACCACTTTGCTATTTTCCCTAAAGGTATACAAAGTAATCATTTGTTTTTTTCCTTGAAGTTCATCACACTGATCTAGCTGACTCCAGTGTGAAGCTTATAGTACACTCAACTCTGAGGCATTGGTTCCTGCCGTAGTCCTGTTGGTGTGGATAAAGATCACGGATTTTCTCTTTAACAAATACTAGGTAAGCATCTGCTGTGTGCAATGCCCTTTTCCTGGCACTGAGCCTATAGCAATACCAAGCAAAATCTTGTTGTCATGGAATGCATATGCTTGTGTTGGTGGTAGGCTGTACTCATGCTCAGGACAGTTGGCCTTCAGACTATAACCAAGGAAAAGGGGCCATCGTATGGGCATGCCAAGGTTCTGCCTCTAGCGTACTCTTTATCAAGGTCTCCAGTATCCCTTTATTACTGCCAGGCTTCACTGGGACTTTTGTCAAGGGGCCAAATCAACTATCCCAGAGCACAAAAACAAAACAAACCTGTTGCCATTGCATCAATTCTGGCTCATGGGAACACTCTAGGACAGTGTGGAACTGCCCCATAGAGCTTCCAAGCAGTGCCTGGTGGATTTGAACCGCTGGCCTTTCGATTACCAGGTAGGTTCTTAACCACTGTACCATCAGGGTTCCAGGAGGAAGGTAGCTGCTATTAACAGAATTTTTGGATCAGAGTTCCAGAAGTATCTGACTGAACAATGGATATCTACCCCAAGTTTAAGATTAGTTGCAGCTAAGAGAGTGTCCTATGTACATGCTTCATTTTACTGAAACTAAACTTATGTCCTTATCCTTACCAAGGCAGCGACAAAGAAGTTCAGCATCTTAGAGACTGGGGAAACGGAAAGGCCATGGGTCGTGAGGTCAGCACCCCTGAATCTGATTTCCAGTTCTATCACTTATTTCCTGGGTAAGCTTGACCAATTTCTTTAATCTATCCGAGTCTTTTTTATCACCTACAAAATGGGTACAATTAAACCTATTTTGGGGTGCTATCAGGGTTCAATTAGAGGATATGTAAAATATTTACCATACTACCAGGTAGATACGTCATAGGTAAAAAGAAAAACAAAATAAAATAAAACCCACTGCCACCAAGTAGATTGCAACTCATAGCAACTGATCCTAAAGGACAGAGTAGAATCACCCCATAGAGTTTCCAAAGGGTGCTAGTGGATTCAAACTATTGACGTTTTGGTTATCAGCCGTAGGACTTAACAGGTAAGCCACCAGGGTTTACTACATTGTAGGTAGAACCCCACATGTGTTAATTCCTTTCCTTCCCAATCCCACAGTTGAAGTCTCATAGAGCCCCTCCCCCAGTTTTTTTTCCTTAATCATCTTTCATAGATAACAGTAGTAGTAGCAATGCTTTACATGCCTAATCTCATTCAGTCTGCACATGCAACGTGTTGAGGTACATGTTAATATTATACCTACTGTGAATGAGGAAAGGAAACCTTGGAGAGGTTCAACTGCCAGCCCACAGCCACATAGCCAATAAGTAGCAAGGCAAGCATTCAAGAACGATCTGCCTCACACAGCTGCCCGTGTTCTCAACAATTCCTCTATGTTACCTCAGTGTTCTCAGAGCCCACAACCCGGATTGTACTTCTGGGCACCTATCAGGGGAAATCTCCAAACATAGCTCCAGATACATCAGTAAGCCCCCTTCTAGGCAGAGTTCTGGAAACACAAGAATGCTTCAGAAGACTGAAAACAATTGGAGGTTGGAACCCCTGCACCTTAATAGGGAAGCCCAACTGCCGAAAGAGATAAGGCTTTCTTGGATATGATGTGGTATAGGTGGTAACACTGGCCAACACATAGGAGGCCTTCCTGTGGGCCAGGCACTAGGTAAGTAGATTACCAATGTATACAGAAGCCCTAAGGGGTGTGACCAGCTGAGAAGCAGGGCCACATTCTTCCCTCCTCCTTTGGTGGGCAGGGGCGAAGAGAGAACAGATGAGGAATATAGTCCAATCAGGTAGCCATGCCTGAGTCTGCTATTACCTCAAGAGTTTGGCCTCTCTGAGGCTCTGGAGAGGAGCTCATTTGACTTGCTGATCTTTCACGTTCAGGATCCAACATGAAAATGCTCTCATGGGATAGGGCTTTAGTCCCCATGTTGCTCTTGGGCCTGGATAGGAAAGAAAGATCTTGTAAAAGCAGCTCAAGGAAAACAGAAATCAAAGACATATAAATATCCGTATCATGGCCTAATATGGATGCCTCCAAAGGACGGCAAGTATGCACATGTGCTGACATAGAAGAATGGCCATGAGATTGAAGTGAAACAACAACAATAATAATAATAATACAGTCTCATATAATATATACACATGTATTACATACATAAATGATTGTGTCCCTAGAAAAAAGTCTGAAAGGCTATGCACCAAATTTTTAGTGATGGCTACCTCTGAGAAGCAACACTAAGGAAAGAAGCGGTTCATTTTCTACTTTAGGCACTTTTGTATAATCTTGACTTTTTAAAGTAATGAGCACGTGTCTTCTTTGTAGAGTCGCTTTATCAAGATACAATTCACACATTCAAAGTATAAAATTCAAACCACAGGCATGGGAGGGAAGGCACTGAGTCTTGCTATTATGATGCTGAGAGTTATGAAAGATCTTTAACATCGTGATTTCTCTCTGGTGTTTTTGTTTTGATTTGATTTAAAATATCAAGGTTTTTCCACATGCTGGAGACTTTCATCTACCCAGTCATTTCCTCTTTCACACAGCATTCTGAGACACATCTATCCTGTTTTCAAAGTTAGCCCCCTCAGTTTGCTAAAGAAACAAAAGAAACCCACCGCCATCGAGTCGTGTTTGACTCGTAGCGACCCTACAGGTCAGATTAGAACTGCCCCATAGAGTTTCCAAGGAGCACCTGGAGGATTGGAACTTCTGACCCAGCCAGACAGAAATACATTCTCAAAAGGAAGTGAGCCATGTTGATGACAATAATGTGTTGTGACAAATCAGGGGAAATTTAGACATAAGTGAAAGGCTACATATACATTGACCAGTTGCCACTGATTTGTGTCACAGCGACCCTAGCAGTAAGATTAGAACTGCCGCATGGTTTCCAAGGAGCGCCTGGCAAATTTGAACTGCCGACTTTTTTGGTTAGCAAATACAGCACATAACGCACTACGCCACAAGTTTTTAAAATTTTTAGAGAGATAAAGCTATAACAAAGAAAAAAAATTAAAAAAACCCTACAGACCAATATCCATTATGAAAATACATGGAAACATCCTCAGCGAAACAATTGTAAACCAAATCCAGCAAAACATAAAAAGAATTACACAGTTTGATCAAGTAGGACTTAACGCATGAATGTAACTTCGCAATGAACACAATCCCTATTAGAATTCTAGCTTCATCTGTTGCAGAAATACACACGTTGGTTCTAAAATTCACAGGGAAATGCAAAGGGCAAAGGACAAAAAACAAACAAAACAATCTTGAAAAGAAAGTTTGAGGAGTCCCACATTCTGATTTCAAAGTGTACAAGAAACAAGTTAATAAAGACAGAGTGGTAATGGCAAAAGATAGACATAGAGATCAATGACATAGACCTGAGAGTGAAAGTTACATTCATACATCTAACGCTAACTGATTTTCAATAAGGGTATCAAGACCATTCAGTGGGGGAAAGAAAAGTCTTGCCAACAGATGTTGCTGAGACAGCTGCATTTCCACAAGCAAAAGGATGAAGTTGGATACTTATCGGACGCCACATACAAAACTTAATTCAAAAGATTTAAATATAAGGGCTAAAAGTATAAAACACCTACAAGGAAACATAGGGAAAAATCTTTGAGATCTTATTTTTACAGTGGATTCTTAACTATCATACCAAAAGCACAAGCAACAAAAGGCAAATAGATAAATCGAATGTCAACAAATTAAAGTTTTTTGCATCAAAGGTTGATACCAAGAAAATGAAAAGACACCAGTGTTCATTGTAGCATTGTTCACAGCAGACAAAAGGTGGAAACAAACCAAATGTATATCAATAGGCAAATGAATACACAAAATGTGCTATGTCCAAACCATGGAATATTACTCAGCTATAAAGAGAAATGTGGGCCTGATAGATCAATAACATGAAGAAACCTTGAAAACTTTGTGTTGAGTGATGCAAATGAACCACAAAAAACAAATACTGTTTGATGTCACTTACATGAAATGCCTAGGTAAGCCAAATATATAGAGATCAAAGTTATTAGGGGCTACCAGGAGCAGGAGGGAGGGGAAAAGCGGTGTCAATTTTTATGAAGCATTGAGTTTCTCTTTATGGCGATGGAAAATATGGCATCAGTCACTAGTTATGGTTGAACAACATGAGTAATGTAATTTGTGTCACTCAATTGTATGTATGAAAAATGCTGAATTGAGAAATGAAGTGTTAGATATATTTTTACAATAAAAAGGTGAAAAGTCAACCCACAGAATGGGGAGGATAACTGCAAATCATAAATTTAATAAGGAATCGGTATCTGGAATATATAAGTAATTCAACAATAGAAGATAAAAAGCTCAGTTAAGAAGTAGAAAGTATTTAGATAGATATTTCTCCAGAGAAGACATGCAAGTGGCCAATAAGCACACAAAAAGATGATCAACATCATTAGTCAGCAAGACAATACAAATCAAAATCATAATGAGATACCATTTCATACCTCCTAGGGTGGCTAGAATCAAAGCTCAGATAATAACAAGGGTTGACTAAGATGTGCAAAAATCTGAACCCTGATACAATGGGAGTGTAAAATAGTGCAACCACTGTGGAAAATAGCCTGGCAGTTACTTAAAAAGTTAAACATAGATTTATCATATGACCCAGCAAACCTGCTCTTAGAAACATATCTGAGAGAAATGAAAGCATACATTCACACAAAATTTTCACAAGAATGTTTATAGCAGCATTATTTATAATAGCCAAAAGGCAGAAATGATGCAGCATCTACCAACTAATACAATGTGATATGCCCACGTAATGGAATATTATTCAGCAATAAAGGGAATAAATAAAGTACTGATACGTCCTATGGCCATGAAAACATGCTGCTAAGTGAATGAAGCCAGTCACAAAACACAACATACTTATGACTTAATTTATGTGGAATGTCCAGAATAGGCATCTCTGTCTAGAGAGAAGGTAGATTAGTGGTTGCCTAGGCTGGAGAACAGGTGGGAGAATAGTGATGTGTAGGGTGCTAAGTTACTACTAATGGTTGTGGGATTCCTTTGAGGGGAGAGCAAAAATATTCTACATTTAGATTGGGGTGATAGTTGCAAACTGTCAAATACTAAAAAGCATTGAATTTGTACATTTCAAATGGGTGAATTTATCAAATGGGAATTCTATCACAGATAAAATGTTATCAGAAAAAGGAATGAAAAAATAACGATAAACGGTATAACTTGGATAAACCTTGAAAACATTTTGCTAAGTGAAAGAAGACAGTCACAGAGACCATAGGCCATAGCACTTAACCACTGTGCCACGACCAAGGCTCCCTGATGTCTACAGCCCACTTCATTATATTGCACAATACATCACATATTGTGCCATTACATTCATGTTTAATGTCAGAATATGAAAATCCACAGAGATATAAAGTAGATTAGAGGTTAGCAGGAGCTGGGGGTGGCCAAATGGAGAGTGGGTACAAAGTTTCGTTTGGGGTTCATGAAATGTCCTAAAATTAGATAGTGGTGATGGTTGGTTGTGCAACTCTATGAATACACCCAAGACAGTTGAATGGTATACTTTAAAAACCCACTGCCATTAGAAGAGCGAATTTTATAGTTTCTGAATTATATATCAATAAAGCTATTGAATTAAAAATATAGAAAATTATAAAGATGTTCCTGTCAGGTAGGAAAAAGGTGTACCCCGAAGTCTTCGAAAGACAAGAAGGAAATTGTGAAACACTGACAACTGCTACAATATGGATGAACCTTGAAAAAATTCTGAATGAAAAGCCAGACCCAAAGAGCACATAATACGTGATTCCATTTGCATTTATGAAATGTTCAGAACACGCGTCTCTATAGAGACAGAAAGTAGATTAGTGGCTGCCTAGACCTGGTGACGCATTGGCACAGCTGCTAACCAAAGGGTTGACAGTTTGAATCCACCATATGTTCCTTAAGAATCCTGTGGGGCAGTTCTGCCCTGTCATATAGGGTCTCTATTGGTCAATAACAACTTGATAGCAATGGGTTTTATGTGTAGGGCTGAGGGGAGGGGTGACTGGGAAGTGGGTGCTTCAAGTGTGTGGAGTTTCTTTTAAGGAGGACAAAAATGTTCTAAAATGGCATTGTGTGATAGTTGCACAATTCTGAACATATTAAAAAGCATTGAATTGTACACTTTAAATGGACAAATTGTATAGCATATTAATCATATCTCAGCCATGCTGTTTAACAACAGATTTTTAAGTTTCCAGTACTTTTATTACCTTTGCACTTATTACAAAAACCATATATGTAGGTTATAATGTTTTCTAAAAATCCATCAGTGGTGACTGGAGTAGCAGCTTGGGCACTGGAGGGCTAGTATATCACTGTGAACCTGTCTGGCTGCAGAGCATGGCTATGCATGTGGCTGTGTTGGATCGTGGCATCTTCTGAGAACAGTCTCCTGTTATGGGCATTCAAATGGCACCCACTCTAACGTAGCTTGTGGGCCAGCAAGGGAGAAGGGAAGGCAGATGTCTGCCACTGTTTACTAAATTCCTACCTGCTTTTATAATATAAAAGTTGAGTGACATTTTCCAGTGCTCTTCCTCTAGCGCATAAAGCAACAGACTGTAATCAGAGGTAAACTTTAGGGGCCCTAAGTTAGAGTCTTTTCATTAATTTGGGCTTTTTGGGAAAAAAGAAAAAAAAAAGACAAGGTCCTGTCTTAGGTCACTAGTAAACCACTCTTCCCCCTCTGTGAACTAGTTCACGCACTTGAACTCACTCTCCTCCCTAGACAGTTGCATACACAGACATGCTGTTTAGTGTGGATGATGCATTAGAGAAAGTGAACCTTTTGGAAATGGGAAGACAAGCGACAAAAAGAAATGTAGACCTTTGGTAGAGACCAAAAACCCCACTGCTGTCAAGTTGATTCCAAAACAAGTGACACTATACACTCCTAGCCAATTTGTAGTTGCCTGAATGCTCCCTCCCACCTCCACCCTTTGGTTCTTAGTCTCCATCTGGGACCAGGCAGTGTCTCATTCATGTTGTACATAGGGTCACTATGAGTTGGAACCAATTCAAAGGTACCTGACAACAGCAAGTCTTCGTCTTACCTACCAGTACAAGGCAATGGTCTATGAGTATGATTTGTGAAGTATGAAACAAACCCTTCTTTCCAGAACTATCTCCACTAGCAAGATGGTCTGAAATTCTCAGTATGATGCATTCATTAGGCCTGTCCCAAGAAGACATACAGGACGGCTGTCAGGTCACTGTGTTATAGAACGTGTTGGGCAGGGGGCAGTGTAACATAGTAAGCTAACTGTCCCAATACCACCAAGCAGGACTTTAAGGGAATGGGTAGCAGCAGAGGTGAGTTCTGTGGAAGTCCAGATAAGTCTCGAATTTAAGGCCAGGAGAAAAAGCTCAAGTAGAACTTCATAGAGGGATCTAATAGGTATGGGGACAGATGGGGGTACTAGGTATCCAGATGAAAGGGTACAATAAGGGAATAAGAAATGGGGTTGACAGTGGTGGCTGGGATTAGTCTTCCCCATAACTTCTCTGACCAGTTACAGCATCTCCTCCAGTCTCCTGGAGTAAAGGGAGAAAGGGCTTTGGGCTGTTTATTGGATTACTTGTTTGTTTGTACTTAAAGCAACACTGTGGTTTCATGCTTATGTATCAACCCAGATAAATGGCTTTTCTCTCTGAAACTCACACATTCTGAGACAAGGCTGGCCCTGCTCCGTAGTTATATCTCTGCAGTCTGGGGACTAAGCAAGCAAACCAGATCAAGCCTCCCAAATGATGTAGGCCACCCTTACTCTACGAACCAGAGGCCACCTGCTTCGTACTAGTGGTGGACCCTACATCTGAAGTTATTTAGCTGTGACAGGGAAAGGTTTGCCTGCTACATCTGCACTCTTCTCACTCAGCACTCCTGAAGAATTGGATGTGTGCATTTACCATGCCCCAATCTAATAATCTGTGCAGCCCAGATCATAAACCTACCTATAAATGGAGAGCGAGGGCATCCCTGTCCCCTGCACAGACCTGCATTGCCAATGGCTGCAGGCTTGTACCCACAGGGAGGGAGTACTGTAGTTCCTGGGACCAAGCCCATTGGTGATTAGGCTCCCCAAAGAGGGCCTAAATCGAGCTGCCTGTCCTTTGCCATGTCCCTATCCCCCTTCACCGAACCTGAGCTTACCTAATCTTTGGTAGCTGATCTCCTGGAGCTGGTTTCAGAGAAGAAATATTGCCACTGGACAAGCTCGGTTTGAGCCTGCTCCCTCCCTGGGCATCTTCAGACTCCTTTTTGTTCTTTTTTCCAATAAAGCTTTTGAAGCCTTTAAATTTGGATTTCTTCTTTGCTGGAAGTTAGAAATGGAAGTGAGCAATGTCTGATGGTGGTAGGGGAGACAGAAGAGGAGACAGGGCCTTCATGACAAGGACAAAGACTACAATGCCAGGTGTCCTGCAGATCTTGACTCTCTAGAAAAACATTACAAGTACAGAAGGAAGGCATTTCCTTGTGCGTGCTCTTCATCAAGATACGCTGCATTGCCCCCTTCTTTCTTAGGCATCTGTCTAGCTCAGATCCAGAAAGAGAGGTCAACTGGTTTGGTAGTTGAGTCAGCCTCGGTGAGGAGTCTTTCATTCATTCCATTTATTAATTCATTTACTTTAAATGCTCTTGAGGCCTTAAACACTCTCACAGACTACTGATGTTAAACAATGGTGATACAAACGTAAAACCTAAGCCCTGTCTTCAAGGATCCACACCCCGGAATCCATCCTCCCCTGCCTTTCATTGTCAGTGAAATCAAGCCTCCAAGAAGCCACAGGGAGGTTCCCCACTTCTCTGTCCTTCCAAACCAAGTTCTCTGTACCGTAGAATTAAAGAAAACTCAGCTCCAAGTTAAACAACACGCCAATGAGTGGCTAGGTTCAGTTCTATCTTTAAACTCAATGTCTCACTTTATGTCTGTGATTGCTCTTCTTGTGTGCATGTCGATAAAACTTATCGTTGTTTAGTGACTTCTGTCTCCTTTTTTATTATTCCGGTCACAGACACCTACCACTCATGTGTAGGATCACAAGATACACCTCTGAATAAGTCTTTTAAAAGAGAATTCTTCTCAATTGAATCCTATATCGCAGAAGTCTACGGTATTGTCTTTTGTGTCAATTGCCCCTTTGTACCTCAAATCACAAAGGTATCTGTTGCTTAAATCCAGATTTCTACCTACAGGATAACTTCAGTTCAATCTCTCAGATCACAGCCTGTTCTGATGGCTTTTTCTCATTAAGCCGATATTTTCTGATATTGCTTTAGGAAGTTGAATTTAGTAATCCTCCCCATCCAACTCGACTGCACTTGGCTGGCCCCAGAGCATACTGTAAGGACTCACAGGAATCTTTCCATTATCAGAACTGGAGATGGAAAATGTTTGAAGACTGAAAACTAAATGTAAACAACTGAATCTAATGTTATTAGGAATTTGAGATGAACTTGTTTTTTCTTGTGACTTGATTCAGTTTTTCTAAAGGCTAAACATAGGAAACAAATCTAATTCGAATCATGGTTTTAGGGCGTTATTTACCCTCATCGCTGGCCTCCAGACCTTCCACATCTCCAGAAATGTCACTCAGTGGTTGAGCCATAGTAGAATTACTAAAATTAAATACAGAGTGAAAAATTTAAGAGTCGTCAATTGATCCTCAGGGTATAACACAATAATTTCCCCATCTTAGTTAGAATCTTAAACTATTCAAGAAAAGATAGGCAAAGGAAATCACCATTCAACATAATTATACTTCTTTATAAAAGAAAAAGGCAATAATTCCATTTACAAGAAATGTCCAAAAGAGACAAATATATGAACACAGAAAGTAAACAGTGATTCCTCAGGGCTTCAGGGGTTGGATTGTGGCCCTGGTTGTACAATGGGTAAGAGTTAGGCTACTAGCCCAAATTCAGCAGTTCAAATCTACCAGACGTACCTTGAAAACCCAAAGGGGAAGTTCTGTTCTGTCCTTTAGGGTTGCTGTCAGTCAGAATCTTCTCAATGGAAATGGACTTGGGTTTTTTGGGCAGACTGGGATGAAGATGTTAGAGATTATAACTCAAGGGTATAGTTTTTTGGGGTTTTTTTTGAGATGATATAAGAAAACTCAAATTTGGTTGTGGTGATTGTTGCACAACTCTATGAATACATTTATTTTTGTTGTTAGGTGCTATCACGTTGGCTCTGACTCATAGTGATCCAATGTATAATAGAATCTAGTATTGCCTGGCCCTGTACCATGTTAGTCCAACTCCGTGAAGGTCTTTCTCCCTTTTTGCTGACCCTCTGTTTTATCAAGCATCATCTCCTTCTCCAAAGATTGTTCTCGCCTAACAACAGGTCCAGAGCATATGAGATGAAGTTTCACCATCTTTCCTTCTAAGGAGGATTCTGGCTATACTTGTTCTAAGACAGATTTGTGTCTTTTTCTGGAAGCCTGTGGTATATTCAAGATTGTTTTCACCATGAATTATACAATTAAAATGGTTGAATTGTATGTTACATTAATTATATCTCAAAAATAATTTTTTTTTTTTTAAGAAAAAGAAAGAAAAATAACTGCGTCTGTTGTTTTGTGTTGGAGTCTGTTAGTTTTGGAGGTTCACGGAGGTGAAATGGTCTTGATCATCATTCAAAACCATAAACGAAAAGATTCAGATATTTAACGACACATTTTACAGTTTTGGCCAAAAGAAAGCAGATTCACTGAAAGAATGACTAACAAAGAAACAATACTTGCAAGACATACACGAGAGTAGAGGCCAATTTTCTTAATTTGTCAAAACCATAACCAAACCTGTTGCTATCAAGTTGGTTCCAATTCACATAATCTTTATCGGACAGAATAGAACTTTCCCACAGGGTTTCCAAGGAGTGCCAGGTGGATGCAAACTGTCAAACTTTTGGTTAGCAGCCACAGCACCTCACCACCACGCCACCAGTGTTTTCTTAGTTTGTAAAGAGTTCATATAAATTAATAAAAGAAAACATTGATATAAAAAGGAGCTAAGGACACCACTGGCCAAAAAAAAAAACAAAACAAAACATGGAGTTGATTTTGACTCACAGTGCCCCTAAAGGACAGACTAGAACTACCCCCATACAGTTTCCAAGGCTGTACATCTTTATGGAAATGAAGTAGCACATCTTTCTCCGATGGAGTGGCTAGTGGGTTCTAACTGTTTACCTTTCAGTTAGCCACTGATCACTTTAACCACCGTGCCACCCAAGCCAAACCAAACTCACTGCCATCGAGTCCAACTCACAGCAACCCTATAGGGCAGAGTAGAACTACTCCGTGGGGTTTCCAAGGAATGGCTGGCAGACTTGAACTGCCAATCACTTGGCTACCAAACATAGCACTTACCCACTATGCCACCATATATCCAGATGTTTACAAAAAAATGAAACACAAACAGTTAATGAAAAAAGAGGCTCCTTTCCACTCATAACTAAATAAATGTAAAACAAAACAAGCTAACATTTTTCTTCATAAGACTGACAAAAAAGTTGTAAGGGTCATCATATGCCATTGCTGACATAAGGCAGGGAAGGGGCACTCTTGTTCTCCGTGGAGTGTAATTTGCTCTAACTCTCTGAAAAATAACTTGAAAATATCTATCAAAATTAAAAATGCACATACCTTTTGATCCAGTAGCAGCACTGCTAGAACTTCACTCTATAGATATACTTACACTTGTTTGCCAAAAAATTGCATGGAAGAAGGTTTATCACTTGAACTCCAAAAGAAATTGTCCTGAGACAATTAGACCTGAAACCTAAAATATCCCCAGATGTCTTTGATAAATCAAGCAGCAGTTTTGCTTAATTAGTAAAGAATGCATGCCTTGAGCATCGTTCTCTTTAAAAGAATTATCTGTATGCAGTGAAACTGGAAAAAACAATGGACTTGAAAGGTTGGACAGGAAACTTAGGGGGCAGTGAGTTTATATTAACAGAGAAGGTACAATTCAGAAAAGGTGAATAATAAAGGTAGCACAACTTGAAGAATGTAATAACCATTTGTCACTGGATTGTATGTAGAAGTTGTTGCACTGGAATATGTTTTGCTAGGTGTACTTTCAACAAAAATAAAATTAAAATAAGGAGATGTGGTACCTAGAATACAAGTTCTTTTGTCATTAATATACTCAGAAAGGTAGTGTTTACAAACACAACAAAATTTGTAATTCATTTCTTCTTTCCACGCTAAGCATTTGCTGCAATGTTTAGGAACAAAAACAATCCTGTTTATCACAGCAATGTTTCAAACAGTGAAAAATACAAAACAACCAAATCAAAAGCAAACAAACAAACAAAACTGGTTGCCATTGAGTTGATTCCGACTCATGGTGAGACCCTATAGGACGGAGTAGAACTGCCCCCGTAGGGTTTTCAAGTAGTTCCTGGGGGATTCAAACTGCCATCGTTTTGGTGAGCAGCCACAGCTCTTAACCACTACCTAAGAATCTATGTCACAGGAGAATTCCCTGTCCCTGTTCTGTTCCTTTCTATTACCACAGGTAATCAATTGAGAATCAACTGTAAATTTTCCATTTAATCCAACCTTCTAGCAAAACTTGCACCGGTCTAGGAAAGCATGTCAGTTGATAGGAACTTTTATAAATCAGTGCTGACATTCTTAATGGGAGTGTGTGTGGAAGTTCTACCCTGTCCTATAGGGTCACCATAAGTTGCGCCAAGTGACAATGGATTTTGGTTTGGTATATAAAATAGAAGAAGGCTTAAAGAGGTCAGCAGAGACTTCTTTCCCCCACCCCCGTGATAGCTCTCCTGGGAGTCTTGATGTGACTGACTAAAGTATTATTAAGTGAGGTTAAGTGGGTTCTGGCATTCCGCCCAACACATACATATCGCCGACTACCCAGGTTTGGTCTGCTCCCAAACCTACTCAAGCTTTCATTGCTGTTTCACATAGGTGGGTTCCAGGCCCATCTTGCCTTTCTCTCTGGCCACAGGCTACTTATACATCTCTAGAGGGAGAAAGGGGTAAAAAGAGAATCTGAGAGTACACACAACAAGAGTGAATGACAACAGTGACCACCGTCAGCCTAGGGACTGGAACGTGTAAACAGCCTCTCCTGCCTAAAGAAGTGAAGCAACAACTGCACCACAACATACAAAGCTCTCCTTGCTTTCAGACCCTCTTCCTGTTACCACCCCATTTCTCTGCTCTTCTTTAAAGCAAAAATTAGAAGACATATCTGTACTCACTGCGTTCATATCCTCACTTCTGATTCTCGTGAGCGATTTCGATCCAGGCTTCTAAAACAAATTGCTTCTAAACGACTGAACCAAAGCTGCTTTGCAAGCGAGCAACAGACGACTGGGAGTCAGTGCAGCCTGACTTTAAATAATTTTGTCACTTGTCTTTGGGAACAGCACACTCCCCTAGATTTCCACCTATCTTCGTTTGCTTGAACTCTCACCTTCCTGTAAACAGAAGGGACAATTTGAGACCCACTTTCTTTAAAGGATCCCTCTGGGTGAAGTCCCATAGAACAATTGGCAAGCCAAGTAAGGAAAGAGGAAATATAAATATTTATATCTAGTAAATGATGAAAGGTTTCCAAATAACTTCCACGGTGCATAACCCATCATATAAGAAGGGTTATCAGGAAGTTTGGCCTGGCAGAGACAAAAACTTTCACTATCAAGTAATTCATTAAACTGCTTACTTACTCTCCTGAAGCCAGCCCCAGATGCTTACATTCCAGAGCTAACTTTTCCCTTTCAGACTGTTTGACTTGAGGGCCCAACAAGGATTCTATGGGAAAAAAAGAGACAATCAACAAGGAAAAAAAAATGCTTGTCTTCGAAGGTTGCTGAAATTGTTTTACCTCAGCTTGAATCAACTGCTGCCCTTCCAGGATGCGGATACTGATAGAAAGCAGCTGCCTTCACATGTTTGTTTTGCAAAGAATCGAATGAGGTTCTTTTCAAAGAAGATCTAGAAGAGAACTCTACGTTGGCCCCATGATTGTCATCCTCTGGTGTCCATACTCTGTAAATTGCTTCCCCTTCAGTTTGGGTGGGCCTGACATAATCATTTAAGTCCTTATAAAAGATGTTATAAAGGTCAGACATAAAAGACAGCAGAGAGACTTGAAACGGCAGCAGTTTCTCCCTTATTTGACTGTGAGGGAACAAACTACTGTGTTATAAAGAGGGGCATGTGCCAGGGAATGGCAGCTGCTTCTAAGAGCTGAGAACAACCCTTGACTGACAGCCATCAGGTAAACAGGGATCAAACATTATCGGAGTTCGATTAGTAAAGACTATCTGCCTTGACCCTCACGCTCATTTAAAGAATTACCAAAGGGGGTGTGGCCAAGATGGCAGACTAGACACAGATCTCCTCACCTCTCTCTGAGAACTAAGGGCTGAATTAATAATTGACTGGAGCACTCTGGACCCCCAGGAAGTCCTAGGATACTGCCTATGGTTGTCAGATTGGACTATGCTTCACTAAACAGGAAACTACCTTTGTGTGATGAGGCAGTGTGCACTGAGCCCTGCTTCTGCTGACTTACCACCTGGGCAGACTGCAGGAACTGATGTCATCTTGGTTATCTGGGAGACAGGGGATGGGCATGAGCCTACAAACATGCTGAACTGCAGTGCTAAAGTAGAGTGTATAGCGCAGCAGTGAGACAGTACATGGGATAATCATATTTTGAGAGCCTGGCTGCTGACTGAGGGTACCACTCCCCTTCTACCCTCTCTGCTCTGAGCTGTACCATAGAATCTGTGGTTTTGCAGCAGAAAGGGCAGCTCAGCTGGGATGCCATCTTGGTCGGCTGGGAGGAAATGTCAGTCAACCAGAGGCCTCAGCAAGGGTTAATTCCCAAGGTGAGAAGCAGTGCCAGCCCAGAAAAACTCTTTTCCAGCACAGTGGCTGTGTAGAACAGTGTTACTTTCTGGGAGCAGCCTGGTTGAGGATAGCAGCAAGGATGTGACCCCTCCCTAACTGAATTACATCATACCACCTGGGGACGCCCAAAGAGGTGTTTCCCTTGTCAGCCAGAAGGCAAGGCCTAACACAGCTGATGGCCTAACTGATACTGGCAGTAGTCAGTCAACTCCCAGCTACTTAAAATAAGACTGCCTAGAGAAATAACTGCCGAGTGGCCAGGCCTTTACTGACCCACATCATGGGATCGGTTGACAGCCCTCTAGGGAATTCATAAGTAGGGAGCCGTCTCTGTCAGTCAGGAGGTGGAGACTACCACCTCAGGGAGTCTAATGGGGCCAGTCATTGGAGTACACAGAGATGGCTGGTAACCAACTCCCTTCTCAGAACTACATCTCAGCTACTGTGGAGAGAACACAAGAACTTCTAGACGGTCCAAAGGCAAGAAATCATTCCTAACCATTTAAGGAAACAGTCCACTATGGCTCCAGAAAACTCCCCAAATAAAGAACCAAAACCTTCCCAGATGAAGAAGCCTTTCTGAAACTATCAGAGTCAGAATCCAATAGAATTATATCAAGAGCCTGTCTAGAGATCAAACAAAATGGAACAAAGCAAAATGAAAAATTAAGCAAGCTATTTGAACTGATGGAACAACAACGATCTGAAATCCAGCAGATCAATAACAAAATTACAGAATTAGACATTTGAGTACAATGATAAAACAGCAGAATTGAGGAGAAAGAAGTCAGACTTGGTGACTTTGAGAATAGAGGAACTGACTCCAGCATTTATGAAGAGAAAGCAGAGAAAAGAAATAAGAAAAATGAAGAAACATTAAGAAACATGTGAGACTCTATCAAGATAAACACTCTATAGTTAATTGCAGTTCATCAACAGTGAGGGATAGCTGAAAACACAAGGAGTATTGTAGAGTAGCTGACAGAAAACTTCCCCGGAATTATAAAAGAAGAGAACATAGATATCGAAGATAGGTATTGAATGACACAAAAACTCGACCCCAAAATAAAGACACCAACACATATTACAGACAAGCGTAACGAAATGAAACATAAACAGATTCTTTTAAAGACAGAGAGGCTCAAAGAAAAGCTAGCCTTCAGAGAGAGGCCCTGCAGGCTTTCATCTGACTTCTCGGAAGAATCAATGTTGGCAAGGAGGCAGTAGGATGACACATTCAAACCCTGGAAAGAGAAAAACTTTCAACCAAGAATTACGTATCCTGCAAAACTGTCTCTCAAATATGAAGATGAAATTAAGACATTCACAGATAAACAGAAGCTTAGATACTTTGTAGAAACCAAACCGAAACTATAAGAAATACTGAAAGAAGCTCTTTGTTTAGATAAACAAAGCCATTAAGTGCATATTCAAGGAGGCAATGCAGGAGGCAACATGTAGAATCTTAGGGAAGTCACAAAGCTACAACATTAAAAGAAGAGAACCAGTGATCACATCACAAGAACTGTGATATTATCACAGTAAAAATAGGGATATACTACAGTAGTTATAGTCCTTCCTGATGAAAAGGAAATGAAAAGTTGTACAGAAGTTAAAATGGGGTTTAAACTTACAATATTAAGGGGAGCATATAGTAAGCTGCAAAGCAGCATAACAATGCAACATATCCAAACAAGAAATGTAATACAGCAGTCTGAACAAACACAAAACTACACCGAAAAAGATGCAAAGTCAATCCATGAAGAAGAATGACCCAGAACAGAATATTAAGAGCAACATAGAAAACATCAACACAAAATTAACGGCATCAAAATAGCAGCACTAAACACATACTTATCAATAATTACACTGAACGTAAACACTCCAACAAACAGCTAAGTGACATCCTGGAAAAAAAGACATGACCTGTCTATATGCTGCTTACAAAAAACACATCTTACACTCAAAGATATGAACAAATTGAAAATTAAAGGATACAATAATATATATCAAGCTAACAACTTACATAGAAGAGCAGGTATGGCCACACTAATCTCAGATAAAATAGATTTTAATGTAAAAGCCACCATCATGGACAAGGATGGTCACTATTAATCGTTGAAAGGTTCAATACATAAGCAGGACTTAACAATATTAAATATTTATGTACCCAATTTCTGCATCATATTTGAATGAGAGTTTTGCAGGATACTTATTATTCTTTCTTGGGAATTATTTTTCTTTCAAGATTTGATATATGTCATCTCATTGCATTCTTACCTGCATGGTTTCTGCCAAATCTTCAGAGTTTATTTTCAGTGTTTGTCCTCTGTGTGTGACTTTTTGTTTCTCTTGAGCTGTTCTCAGGAGTTTTTCTTTGTCTTTCATTTCAGCTAGTGGAATTATGATATGCCTCGGTGATTTGCTTTGGTAATCTACCCTTGGTGGGGTTTGTTGTGTTTCTTGGACAGTCAGCTTTTCATCTTTCATGATATCAGGGAAGATTTCTGTCAGCAATGCTTCAGTGATCCTCTATGTGTTTTCTGTTTTCTCCCCCTGTTCTGGAAATTTGATCACAAACAAACTTTTGCTTTTGATTATATCGCACGTTGTTCTCAGGGTTTCTTCATTTTTCATCACTCTTTTTTCTTGATTGTTCCTCAAAAACAGTGTTTGTCTTCAATTTCACCCATCCTGCCTTCAATCCTTTCAAACCTATTCTCAGTCCTCCTATGACACTCTTTATTTCTGGAATCTTTTTGATCTTATGTATTTCTAATTGTTGTTTTTGTATGATTTCTGGTTGTGAATTTATTTTACCACTTTGTTCTTGTATTATTTTCCTGAATTATTCCATCTTTTTGTGTGTACTTTCAATGAATTTCTCTGCCTTTTCCATGAATTTGTCTATTCCTCATTTTTGTCTACTTTTCCTTCAAATCTTGAATAGCTCTGAATATTAGACATTTGAAGGTAGGTAGTTGTGCTGTCTTCTATTGGAAAGTTATCAGATGTACTATTTGAATGCCTACTTGAACCATGGTGCCCTGTTTTTTTCTTTGTCTCTTTGTACGTGCTTTCACATTGTCTGCTGTCTTCAGGACATTCAGTAGTTATTCTCTTTGGTTATTGGTATAGATCGATCTTTCCCTGATTTTTGCTTTGTTTGATAATGTCACAGGAGGTTGTCTGTGCTTTCTTTGTTGTTTGTCATCTGTGGTCATGATACTTTTCATCACCTTTTCCAAATAGGCAGGGACATTCACTCAGGTATGTTACAAAAGGGCAGATCCAGCTGAAGGGGGATGGTTGGGATGGATTGTTTCTGGCATGTACTAGAGCTGACACAGTGGACTGGGAATCAGTGATGGAAAGATACTGGTAGGGAAGCTTGTGATGCTCAGCAGTGTAATGTTCAGTATACACGGAAGTAAGCAGGAACGGCAGGATTGTTATTCATAACGTTGAAATGAGTATGAGAAAGAGGAGAGAGAAACAGAAGCAAAAAAGCAAAAATGTGCTAATAAAGCTTGCCACTGGAATGGAGAGATAGGAAGCCAGGAGATGGAGGAAAACAAAAAAGGAAAAGAAAAGAAGAAATGAAAAAGGAAAAAACAACTAGAAAAAAATTGGGGGAGAAAAGATAGAAAACAAAAGCCCCAGGTCTCTCACTGTTACTGCTATAAACACTTGGGAAGTATCTTTCAGGTTATGTAGTATGTCCTGGCTAGAAGGGATATGGTTTCACATAATGCCAATATTCGGAGACAGGAAAACAAGGTAAACACAGTTGATGATTAAGAAGTGGAGAAACACAAAGAAAAAAGGAAGAAAAAGAGGGAGGGAGGGAGGGAAGGAAAGAGAGAAAGAGATGGAGGGAGAGAGGAAGGAAAGCTCTTGCTCTTTAGGTAGCTGCTGTGTGGAAGTGAGTTTGGATGGAGGGGCAGGACAGGAGAGCCCATGCACACCAGGCGCCTGCTATGTGGGTGTGAGTGTGAATGGGGAGGTGGCACCAGAGAGCCTCATGTGCTCCAGGTAGCTACTGTGGGAGATTGAGTGCAGCCCCGGAGATGGCAACAAAGAGCTCTCTCACTCCAGGTAGCTGGCATAGGTAGTGAGTATGGCGAAGTTACACTGCACCTGAGAGCCTACATGCTCCAGGGGAAGGCTTTCCTCCTGGTTGGCTCTGGAGGAAAGTCCAGTGTTGTATCACTCTTTGTCCAGGGAGCATCTTAGTGCAGAAAGCTCAGGTCTGAAGGATGTGCTCTTCTCCCAGTGATGCTTGCTTGATAGTGTGAGGTTTCCAATTCTTTGCTTGCTTCTCTTTCCTTTTATCTTTTGTAGCATGAAAGGATTAAGGGTGGAGCCAGCCATACTCCAGGGAAGCTCCCTTTACAGAGGAACAGGGAGGTAATCCTAAGAAGGGTTTTACAGTCCCACCCTACTCCTTTAACACATAGCACAAGAAAATCATAAAATGGAGGACAATCACAAAATATTGGAAATCATGGTCCAGCCACATGGCTACAAATATTTTGGGGGGGGACACAATTCTATCCATGACACAGCCAGGGAGAAGGCATGGGTGGTGAGTGGGCTGGACCGGTGTGGGACCCAGTAGGCATACGCTATGGCCCAATATCCTGAGCCAGAGACTAGATCACAGTGCATAAGGTCCTTGGCTATCCAGGAGAAATGCCAGCTCAATTCCAAAACAGCCAAGCATCAAAGATCATCCAGTATACTAAGGCTACAAAAAACATACCAGCTCAGACAACTTGAATATCTATAGATACAACTTAAAGTACTATAACTAAAAAATTAAATTGCAAAGACCTTCAGACAGTGCAGAGGCAACAAACCATTTCTAAACATTTAAAGAAGCAGACTACCATGGCTTCTGAAAACTCCAAAATAAAGAGTCAAAAGATTTCCCAGAGGAAGAAGACTTTCTGAAGTTACTGCAGGTAGAATACAAAAGAATGATGTACAACATTATCTAAGATATCAGGAAAAACATAAGGCAAAGTGTAGCAAAGCACTCTGAAAAATTAAACAAGTTGCAAGAAATGCTTGAGCAGCAATGGTCTGAAATTAGACAGATTAACAATAAAGTTACAGAGCTTGACAACTCAACAGAAAGTCAAAGGAGCAGGATTGAGGAAATGGAAAGCAGAGTAACTGAGACTGAAGACAAACTAAACAACACTAGCATACGTAAGAGAAACTCAGAGAAAAGATTCAATAAAAATGAAGAATCACTAAGAGTTATGTGAGATTCAATCAAGAGGAATAACATAATGTGATTGGAGTCCCAGAACAAGGGAGTGATAACTGAAAACACAGAGATAATTGTTGAAGACCTGCTGACAGACAACTTTCCTGATATCATGAAATATGAGAAGATATCCATCTACGATGCTCATTGAACCCCACTCAAGATAGATTCCAAGAGAAATGCACCACGACATATTATAATCAAACTGAATCAGAGCAGAGATAAGGAGAGACTACCCGAGGCAGGTAGGCTTAAACAAAAAATAACCAGCAAAGGAAAATCATTAAGATTAAGTTCAGGTAATCGGCCAAAAACATGCTGGCAAGAAAACAATGCGATGACATATACAAAGCCTTGGAGGGAAAAAACTGCCAAAATTGTCTCCCAAATATGAAGAGGAAATTAGGACTTTCAACAGAGTTTAGAGAAATTGCAAAAACTAAACCAAAATGACAAGAAAGACTGAAGGATGTTCTTTGATTATAAAACTAAGAACACCAGGCATACTTTCAAACATTCAGTGCTCAACAGAGCACCCAGATACCATCAGCATATCCAAAAGCCAAATACACACAACACATGCAAAGCCAAATAAAAAAAAATAGAAATTCAGAGATCTAAGGATTTAATTTACAACATCATACAAAAAAGAGTGACAAATTAATCTACCCCCATATCTTCCAGATGGGGAGGAAGCCTAGGAGATTCAAAGACATTGTAGACTCGATTACTTTTAGATCAATAAAGGGGACTAAGGGAATAATTGCAACAGAAACCCAAAATGCTACACTTGAAAACCCCAAAGTAAAGAACAAGAAAATCACAAAGTCTCAGCAATTACAAACAAACAAACAAAACAAAACACTGAAAATCACAAAAAGAAAAAAAGACTCAGCACAGAAAATGGAACAGAGGAATGGCCCACACCACACAAAAAAAAGACATCAAAATAACAGCACTGAGCTCATAGCTATCAATAATCACACTAAGTGTAAATAGTCTAAATGCACTAATAAAGAAACAGAGAGTAGCAGATTGGTTTAAAAAAACATATGACCCATCTATATGCCACTTACAGGAGGCATACCTTAGATTCAAAGACACAACAAAACTACAACCCAAGGGATAAAAAAATATATATCAAGCTAGTAACATTCAGAAAAGAGCAGGAGCAGCAAAACTAATCTCTGACAAAATAGATTTCAGTGTTAAATCTAATATACTAGATAAGGAAGGACACTATGTATTGGTTAAGGGTGAAATACAGCACAAAGACACAACTATATTGGATATCTGTGCACCCAACGACAAAACTCCAAGCTAAATAAAACAAACACTATTTGTGTTGAGAGCAGAAATAGATAGCTCCACCATAACAGCAGATTTCAACACACCACTCTCAGTTAAGAACAGAACATCTCAAAAAGACCTCAGTAAAGATGCAGAAGCTCTAAATGCCACAATCAACCAACTTGCCTTACAGACATATTCAGAACAGTTCACCCAATAACAGTAAAGTATACTTTCTTTTCCAATACACATGGAAAAGTCTCCAGAATTGACCACATATTAGGCCACAGAGCAATCCTTAACAAAATTCAAAATATTGAAATAATACAATGCTTCTTTTCAGACCATAAAACCATAAAGCTAGAAATCAATAACAGAAAGATGATGGAAATAAAATAAAAAACATGAAAACAGAAGAAGTTAAGGATGAAATAAAGAAATTCATAGAATCAAACAAGAATGAAAACCTATCCTATCCAATCCAAATCTATGGGACACAGCAAAAGCAGTTCTCAGAGAACAAGTCTTCTCAATAAACGTGCACATCCAAAAACAAGAAAAGGCACAAATCAAAGAATTAACTCTTCAGCTTAAATAACTGGAAAGAATCTAGCAAAAGAATCCATCAGCCTCTGGAAGAAAGGAAATAATAACAATTAAAGCAGAAATAAATGACATCGAAAACAGAAAAAATGATTGAAAGAATCAGTAAGTCCAAAATCTTGTTTTTTGTAAAGATCAACAAAATTGACAAGCCACTGGCCAAACTGACAAAAGAAAAGCACGAGAGAAAGCAAATAGCCTGAATAAGAAATGAGACAGGTGATACTGCATCAGACCCAACTGAAATGAAAAGAATCATAACAGAATGTTATGGAAGACTATACTCTAATACAGTTGAAAATCTAGAAGAAATGGAGAATTTTTAGAGAAACACCACTTCCCAATACTAACACAGACATAGAACAACTAAATAAACCTATCAGAAGAGAAGAGATTGAAAAGGTAATTTAAGAACCGCCAATTAAAAAAAAACTCTGGCCAGGATAGCTTACTGGAGAATTCTACCAAACTGACAGAGAAGAATTAACACCACTATTACTAAAGGTATTCCAGAGCATAGAAAAAGCTGGAATACTCCCAAAATCGTTCTATGAAGCTAGTACAACTCTGATTCCCAAACCAGGTAGACAGCACAAAAAAAAGGAATATCACAGACAAATATCTCTCATGAGCCTAGGTACAAGAAATCTGCAAATAAATCCTAGCCTATAGAGTTCAACAATGCATCAAAATATACTTCACCATGATCAAGTAGGATCCATACCAGGGATGCAGGGGTGGTTCAGTATTAGAAAAACAATGTCAACACACCACATAAACAAAACACAAGACAAGAACTACTCAATTCTACCAGTTGAAGCAAAAAAAAAAGATATTCGATAAAGTCCAGCATCCATTCATGTTAAAAACTCTTAGCAAAATAAGAATAGAAGAGAAATTCCTCACCATAATAAGGTGTATCTACACAAAACCAAAAGCCAACATTATACTGACTTGAGAGAAGTTGAAAATATTTCCCTGAAGAAAAAGTATCAGACAAGGATGTCCGCTGTCACCTCTTCTATTTAACATTGTTCTGGAGGTCCTAGCCAGAGCAATGAAACAAGACAAAGAAATAAAGGGCATCCAGATTGGCAAAGAAGAAGTCAGCCAATTGAATGACATGATCCTATACACAGAAAACCCTAAATAATCCAAAACAAAAAAACTACTGGATTTAATAGAAGACTACAGCAAAGTATCAGGATACAAGACAAACATACAAAAATCAGCTGGATTCCTTTACACCAACGGAGAGACAATCAAAGAGGAAATCTCAAAATCATTACCATTTACTATAGCCCCCAAGATGATAAAATACCTAGGAATAAATCTAACCAGAGATGTAAAGACCTATATAAATAAAACTACAAGAACCTACTGTCAGAAACTAAAAGGGACTTATTTAAGTGGAGCAACCTACCTTGCTCGTCGACAGGAAGACTTAATATTGTGAAAATATCTATTCTACCAAAGCAATCTACATATACAATGCAATCCCAATACAAATCCCAATTACGTTTTCTAATGTAATGAAGAAACAAATCACCAACTTCATACAGAAAAGGAGGAAGCCACAGATAAGTAAAACATTACTAAAGAAGAGCCAAGTGGGAGGTCTCACTCTACCTGACCTTAAAACCTATTACACTGCCACAGTAGTCAAAATAGCCCAGTACTGCCACAAAAACAGACACAGAGAACAAGGGAACAGAAATGAGAATCCAAATATAATATCATCCACCTATGAGCAATTGATATTTGTTAAAGACCCAAAGGCTGTGAACTGGGGAGAACACAGTCTTTTCAACAAATGGTGTTGACAGAACTGGATATCCATATGCAAAAAAAAAAACGAAACAAGACCCTTATCTCACACCATGCACAAAACTAATTCAAAATGGGTCAAAAACCTATATATAATACTAAAACAATGAAGATCTTGGAAGAAAAAATTGGAATGACTCGGGAAGCTCTAATCCATGCCGTTAACAGTCCACAAAAAAATCACCATTAACCCTCAAACACCAAAAATGAAAATAGACAACTGGGAACCCTTAAAAGTCAAACACTTATTCTCATCCAAAGCCTGCATCAAAGATTAAAAACGCTACCCACAGTACAGAAAGAATTTTTGGCTACCACATTTCTGTTCAACATCTGATCTCCCTACTCTACAAGATAACTGTAAAACCTCAACAAGAAACAGACAACCGAACTGAAAAATGGGCAAAGGACTTGAACAGGCACTTCATCAAAGAAGACACACCAGATGCCAACAGATACCCAAGGAAATGCTCACAATCAAAGAAATCGAAATGAAAACTACAGTGAGATACCACCTCACCCCAACAAGGCTGGTGATAATCCAAAACAAAAAAACACGAAATAATGAATGCTGAAGAGGATGTGGATAGACAGGAGCTCTTCTACACTGTTGATGGGAGTGTAAAACGGTACAACCACTACAGAAATTGACTTGGTGTTTTCGAAAATAATTAGAAATAGAAATGCCATATGATCCAGCCATCCTACTCCTTGGATTATGTCCCAAAGGAATGAGGGCCACCACAGAAACAGATACATGCATGCCAATGGTTATTGCAGCTCTCTCCACAATAGCAAAAACATGGAAGCAAACTAGATGCCCATCAACAGATGAATGGTTAAACAAACTATGGTATATTCATACAGTGGAATACTATGCGATCATGAGAAACAACAGTGATTTAGGGAAATATCTGCTAAAGTGGGACCCCCTAGAGAACATTAGGCTGAGGGAAATCAGCCAGATGCAAAAGGGCAAATATTGTATAAGACCTTTATTATAAAGATGCAACAAAACATTTAAGCACAGAAGAAATCTATCTTTGGCAGTTACAGCAATGGGGGGAGAGCGAGACAGATTTCTACTAATTAGATAACACCTGGAATTTTAAACTGGCTGAAGTCTTTTGGCTGGAAGACAACTGCTTCTGCCCCAGGCTGCTTGTATTTGCCCCTGTCCTTCCCCACCCCGCGCCTCTGTCACTGGTAAGCTCCCTGAATGCCATTCATCTGAGCTGGTGGTGTTTTATTCCATTTCTTTGAATGTCTTATGTGCCTCTCACCTCTTTCCTCTCCTTTCTCTTGAACACCTGGCTGGACCTGCCACTTTGCCTCTTATTGAAAGAAGATGCAATGCCTCTAAAGTAGGATTTGTGTTGGGTGTAGGGTGTGAGAGCACCCAATAAAAAAGAGATACCCACAAACATACAACTTCAAAACTAAGTTGGTCCCTGAATGTGGCCCAGTTCTTTGCAAGGACAGAGTAACTGTGTTGGGGGTCAGGAGACAACACATTCAGGAGACATCCAGACTAATTGGCATACCCAAGCTTTATATCCAACTTTTTTTTTTCTTCTTATTCTCTAAAGAAAATGTTCTGCACATCACTTGGGTGGGTGGCATCTTGGGTCTTAAAAGCCAGCAAGCTTCCATCTAAGTAGCATCAACTGTCCTCAGTCCAGCTAGATCAGAGGTAAACAGAAGAGATCAAGAAATGAAGGAAAATATGAGCCCCCAGATGGAAGGGGTCGTATGAGCCAGTGTCTGCTTCAGCACGGGACCAGAAGAACTAGATGGTGTCTGGCCACCATCAATGACTTCCCAGATGGGGCACATGCTATGGAGCCCCCAACATAGCAGGAGAAGGGTTAGAGGGCAGAGCTAGAACTAAACCAAACTACCGTACTTGATGGTCCATCAGTTTGGAAAATCCCCTGAGAGTGTGGCCTCTAGACTCTCTAACTCCAAATCACATCCAGAACCAAAGCCAGACCTCCAGACCAAGCTTGAACGGGACTATACAAAACAGAGTGAGGACGGCGATGAACAAACTTTTAGACTCGAATATGTACACAGGACTGTCCAAGAAGCTCATCTCTGGAGGCGAGAAGGTAGGATGAAGGGGGACAGATCTTGGTCATATCGACACGGGAAGTTCTGGATGAGAAGGGGGAGTGTGCTGTCATGGGGGGTGATGGGAGGGGTAAGCAGAGTAGGATAAGAGTGAAAGTTCCAGGTGTTATAGGGCAAATCGATGCAGAACGTAAACTTGTATTCAAACCACAATAAAATTAACTTTTTTTTAAAAAAAGATATCTTGTAATAAAAACATTTTGTTTTCTCCTCAAAAAAATAAAGGAAAGAAAGAAAGGAAGTATATCCCCATGGATCCTACTGTTGTGGGCTGCATGGAGCCAGGACACGGGTCCTAAGCAGTGCCGAACAGCCCAACTACAAGGGCCTCCGAAGCCAAGAAAAGAAAAAGAAAACAAACAAAGCAAAATAAATAGATAAAGCCTGAAGGTTCCTGTCAGCTTGGCATCAAGTGCAGGGGGAGTGGTTCCCTACTTTAGAGGCACTGCATCTCTTTTAAAGAAGCGAAGACGGCAGGTGGAGCCAGATGTTCCAGAGAAAGGAGGAGAAGGAGGTGAGAGGCACAGATGACATCGAAAGAAATGGGAAAAGAACACCATCAGCTCAGACACATGGCACTCAGGGAGCTCGCTAGTGACAGAGATGGGCTGGGGTGGGAGAGGACGGGGGCAAATATGTGGAGCCTGGGGCAGAAGCAGTTGTCTTCCAGCCAAGAGACTGCAGCTAGTGGAAAGCAAAGGAGTCTGAGGGGTGGAGGGAAAGGGTTGTTGTTGTCATTGTTAGGTGCCATCAAGTTAGCTAGCAATCATATCAACCCTATGCACAACAGAACAAAGCACTAGCCAGTCCCACAACCGTTGTTGCGCTTTATCCCATTATAATCACTACTGTGTCAGTCCCTCTCATTGAGGGTCTTCCTCTTTTTTGTGGACGCTCTATCAAGTATGATGTCCTGCTCTAGGAATTGATTTCTTTTGATACTATATCGGAAGTGTGTAAGATGTAGTCTCATCATCCTTGCTTCTAAGGAGCATTATGGTTGCACTTCTTCCAAGACAGCTATGTTTGTTTTTTTGGCAGGCCATGGAATAGCCAATATTGTTCTCCAACACCAAAATTCAAAGGAGACAATTCTTCTGCCATTCTCAATCATTAAACAAGATATCCATAAGATGCAATTGAAAATATCATGGCTTCAGTCACCTTAGACTTCACGGTGACGTCTTTGCTTTTCAACCCTTTAAAGAGATCTATAGTAGTGTATTTTCCCAGTGCAATGTTTCTTTTGATTTGGCTGCTGCTTCCGTGGGTGTTGATTGTGGATCTAAGCAAAATGAAATCCTTGACAGCCTCAATCTTTTCTCCATTGATCATGATGTTGCTAACTGGTCCACTTGTGAGGATTTTTGTTTTCTTGATGTTGAGGTGTAGTCCATATTGAAGGCCATGGTCTTTGTTTTTCATCAGTAGGTTTTTCAAATCCTCTTTGCTTCCACCTAGCAGGATTGTGTCACCTGCATAACACAGGTTGCTAATGAATCTTCCTTCAATCCTGATGCCCCATTCTTGTTTATGTAGTCCAGATTCTCAGATTATTTTCTTGGCACACAAATGCAAAATGTATAGTGAAAAGATACAACCCTGATGCACACGTTTCCTGACTTTAAACCACGAGATGTCATCTTGTTCTATTTGCATGACTACCTCTTGATCCCTGTTCAGATTCCTCATGAGCCCAATTAAGTGTTCTGGAATTTACATTCTCTTCAATGTTATCCTTAATCCGTTATGAGGCACACAATTGAATCCCTTTCCATACTCAATAAAACACAGGTTAAACATATACCTGATATTCTCTACTTTGAGCCGAGATCTGTCTGACATCAACCATGACCCCTAGTTCCATGTCCTCTTCTGAATCCAGCCTAAATTTCTGACAGTTCCCTGTCAATATACCATTGCAGTCTCTTTTAAATGATTCTGAGGAAAATTTTACTTCCATGTGATACTGATGATATCTTTCAATAATTTCCACGTTATGTAGGATCACCTTCCTTGATGTAAATAGGGATCACTTACAGTCCCTTGGCCAGGTAGTGGTCTTCCAATTTTTTTTTCAATTTTTTAATATGATTAAGTGAAAATTTACAATTCAATTTTCCATACTGGGCTCTCTGCAACTCTACCTGTTCTACTCACCCTGTGACAGCACACTCTTCCTTTTCGCTCTTTACTTCCAGTATCCACTCAGTCAACACTTGTCCCTTCCTCTCCACCTTCTTCTCTCTCCTCTAGAAAGAAATCAGTAGGACAGTCTCATATGTATACAAAAGCATAAGGAACATGCACCACATGCATCACTCTGTGTCTCCAAGTCCAGTCCATTCTTTGTCTGAAGTGTTGGCTTCTGTACCGGTTTCAGCTCCGAGCTAGGAGCAAGTCTAGGGGCCCTGTCCTCAGGAGACCATCCAGGCTGTCGCACCACCACTTCTCATTTTTTAATAGAGTTCTTGATCTGCACACTTCTTTTTCTCATGCTACCTCAGGGACTCTGCATTGTGTTCCCTGTCAGGGCTGTCTTCGGTGGTGGCCAGGCACCATCTGTTTCTTCTAGTCTCATGTTGATGTAGTCTTGCAATCACATGGGTCCGTATGTTTCCTGGGTTCATTTCTCCTCATGTCTTTGATGTTCTCGGTTGTCGTCTGTTCCAGCCTGGTTGGGACCAAGTTGATGTTCCTTAGATGGCAGCTTGCTGGCTTTTAAACCTCAGACACCACTCACTATATGGGGTACCGAAGACTATCTTAGTAAAAGGCTAGTTATGCCAATTGATCTCCGTGTCCCCTGAAAACGTGGTCCTGAGACCCCTCTCCCTCCTATTCTGTCCTTCGAAATGTTGGGTTCAATTTAGAAAATCTCTTAGTTTATGGCATAGTCCAGTTATGCTGGCCTGTCTTCCACTGTGGGCTGCCACTCCCTTCACCTAACTGAATTGCTATCGACCATCTAATCTACGAATAACTTTCTCCCTCCCTCACGACACTGTAGCCATCAAAGAGTATTTTCTTCTGTGCATGAGTCCTTTCTTAAGTCCTTATAATAGTACTCTTAGACAGTATTTGTCCTTTTATGGCTGACTGATTTCACTCAATATGTCTTCCAGTTTACTCCAGGTTATGAGATGTTTCATAGAATCATCATTGTTCTTTATCATCACATTGGGTTCCAGTGTGTACATACGAGGTCCAACAATTAAGTCCATGAACTTAACTGTTCTGAGTGCTAAACACCTTGTTGTTGAATATCACTGCGGTCACCTTCAAAGTACTCCCCTTGGGAAGATATAGACCTAGGCTCGACGGCACTTGGCTTGGCTAATGGGTAATAATCCTGAGCATTCCCTCATGTGTCTTTTGGCTGCCTGGATGTCTTCGTTGGTGAAGTGTCTGTCCATCTCCTTTGCTCACTGTTTAATTGGGTTATTTGTTTTCTCTTGTTGACATTTTGCAGTACCTTGCAGATTACGGAAATTAGACATTGATAGGTGATTGCCCAATATTTTTTCCCATTCTGTAGGCAGTCTTTTGAGGCTCTTGATAGTCTTTGGATGAGCATAAGTATTTGACTTTTAGTAGTTCCCATTTATCTATTTTTCTTTCTGCCATTTGTGCATTGTTAGTAAGATTTTGTAGTCTTGTTAAAGCCTTGTATTAGAACTTCCAGTTTTGTCCCTATTTTTTCTTCCATAATCTTTATTGTTTTAGATTTGATATTTATGTCTTTGATCCATTTTGAGTTAGCCTTTGTGTAAGGTGTGAGATATGGACCTCTTTTCAGTGTTTTGCCGATAGCCATCCAATTTTGATCACACCATTTGTTAAAGAGACTGTTTTCTCTCCAGCTCACAACCTTTGGGCCTTTGTCAAATATCAGCTGTTCATAAATGGATGGTGTTATTTCTGGATTCTCTATTCTGTTCCATTGGCCTATATATGTATTTTGTACCAGTGTCAGGCTGTTTTGACAACTGTAACAGTGTAATCATTTCCGAGGTAGGATACTGTTGAGGCCTCCCACTGTTTTCCTCTTCTTCAGTAGTGCTTTACTTTTCTGAGGTTTCTTCCCTATCCAAACAAAGTTGGTGATTTGTTTCTGCATGGATTCTTTAGCGTTTTCTGTGTCCAAAAGTATATCATCGTCAAATACAGATACCTCTACTTCTTCTTTACTGATGCAGATGCCCCTGATTTCTCTGTTTTGTCTGATTGCTCTGGCCAGAACCTTCAGCACAATGTTTAATAGAAGTGGTGACAGAGGGCATCCTTGTCTAGTTCCCATTCTCAGGGGAAATTCTTTCAGTCTTTCTCCATTCAGGATGATGTCGGCAGTTAGCTTTGCAAAGATGCCCCGTATTGCGTCGAGGAATTTCTGTTCCTATTTTTCTGAGTTTTTAACATGAATGGATGTTGGACTTTGTTAAATGCCTTTTCTACATCAACTGATAAAAATCAAGTGATTCTTCTGTTTTATTTATGTAGTTGATCGCATTGTTTTTCTGATGTTGAACCAACTGTGTATCCCTGGTTGAATCCTACTTGGTCATGGTGAATTACTTTTTTCTATTAGCTAGAATTTTGTTACAGATTTTTGAATCCAGGCTCATGAGAGATATTAGTCTATAATTTTCTTTTTTTGTGGTATCAGAGTTATGCTGCCTTCACAGAATCAGTTCAGTAATGTTCCATCCTTTTCTATGTTATGAAATAGCCTCAGTAGTATCGGAAATAACTCCTCTCTAAAAGTGTGGGAGAATTACCCAGTGAAGCCATCTGGACCAGAACTCTTTTTGGTTAATAGTTTTTCTTTATTATTTTTTCAATCTCTTCTTTTTTGATGGATTCATTAAGTTTTTATACTTCTTAGGGTGATAATTTTGGTAGGCAATGTGACTCTAGAAATTTGTCCATTTCCTCTAGATTTTGAAATCAGAGTACAATTGTTTGTAGTATTCTGTTATGATTATTGTAATTTCTATTCAGTGTGCTGTGACATCTCCCATCTTATTTCTTATTCAGATTATTTGCTTCCTCTCCTGTTTGTCTTTTGGGAGTTTAGTCAGTGTTTATCAATTTTGTTGATCTTTTGAAAAACAGCTTTTGGTGGTTGTTCATTCTTTTGATTGTTTTTGACTCTCTAATTCATTTAGTTCTGCTCAAATTTTTATGATCTGCTTTCTTCTGGTGCCCAAAGCATTCCTTTGTTGTTATCTTTCTCCTTGTTTGAGTTATAGGGTGAATTATTGGGTTTGGGCCCTTTCTTCATCCCAGATGTGTGCAGGTATGGATATAAATTGACCTCTGAGTACTGCTTTTGCTGTACCTCATAGGTTCTTGTAGGATTTGTTTTTATTCTCATTTGATTCCATGAAATTCTTTATTGCATCCTTGATTTCTTCCATAACCCATTAATTTTTGAGCAAGGTGTTCAGTTTCCATGAGTTCGAATTTCTTTTCTTTTATTGTGATTGAATGAAAATGTACATTCCCTTATAAATTTGCATGCCTATCTACATGTGGCTCCCACTGCTCTCCATGCCCTGTGAAAGCACACACTTCCTCTCTGCTCCATACATGTTTTATCCTCCCAACAATCTCTTATCCCCTCCTCTCCACCCCCTCCTCTTCCTCCACTAAGAGGTCAGCAGGACAGCATCCTATAGGTGCATACAATCAAAAAGTGCTCACGCAAGATAGTCACTCTGTGTCATCAAGTCCAATCGACTCCTGTCCGAGAGTTGATCTCCACTTGATTTACGGACTGGGGCAGCAACAGGGCCAGGGGCTGTGCTCCCAGGGAAATCCTGCGGCCTGTAGACCATTAGTTGTGGTCTTTTAGCAGAGATCTCAGGGTGCACCCCTTTTTATTCTTGTGTTGGCAGTGAGACTCAGGTTTGTGAGCTCCATCTTGGCTATCACCGGTGGTGGCCGGGCACCATCTGTTTCTTCTGGCCATAGGTCGATTTAGCCACCCATTCACGTGGGTCTCTCTGTCTTCTGGGTTCTCTTTCCCCCATGTTGTTTTGGTCCTTGGTGATCATCTGTTCCTACTGAGTTGGGACCATTTGCTGTACCCTCAGATGGCAGCTTGACAGCTTTTAAGACCCCAGACAACACTCACCAATGTGGGATACAGAGGGCTCTCTTAGCAAAATGCTAGTTGTGCCAATTGGCCTCAATTTCCCCTGACAACATGGTCCCCAGCCCCCTGACCCAGCTACTCTGTCCTTGCAGTATTGTGTTAAGATGGAAAGAGTACTCACGTTATGTTGAAGTACAGTTAATATTGATCTTCTTTCTAATGTGTGCTGTCCCATAATTCACCCAACCAAGTTTCTAACAACTATCTAATCCAAGCCGTCTCCCTTCCCCCTTCCTCCTTCCCCACCCTTGCTGCAGTCAAAGAGTCTTTTCTTCTATGCATGAGTCTGTTTTTAAATTCTTGTCGTAGGGGTGTCCTACAATATTTGTCCTTTTGTCACTGACTACTTTCCCTCAATATAATGTCCTCCAATTGAAAACAGGTTATGAGATGTTTCCTAAAATCATCGTTGTTCTATATCATTCCATAGTGTTCCATTGAGAAGATATACCATAGTTTACCTATCCGTTCCTCTGTTGTTGGGCATCTGGGTTGATTCCATCTTTTTGCTATTGTGGACTGTGCTGCTATAAACAGTCAGGTGCATGTATCACTTGGTGTGAATGGCCTTCATTCTGTAGGATATATACTGAGCAGTGGAATTACTGGGTCAAATGCTATATCTATGTCCAGCATTTTAAGGGAGCGCCAGATTGCTTTCCAAAGAGGTTGCACCATTTTGCAATCCCACCAATAGTGTAGGAGAGTTTCAGTTTCTCCACAGCCTCTCCAGCATTTGTTGTTTTGCACTTTTTGGATCATGGCAAACCTTTCTGGGGTGAGACGATATCTCATTGTAGTTTTGATTTGGACTTCTTTAATAGCTAATGATCGTGAGCATGTAAGCATGCATTTTATAGCTGGATGGATATCTTCTTTAGTAAAGGGTCTCTCCATCTCCTTTACCCAATGCTTAATTGGGCTATTTACCCTTGTTTCTATTTTGAAGTATCTTGTACGTTATGGAGATCAGACATTGATCTGACATACAGTTGCCAAATATTTTTTCACATTCTGTAGGTGGCCTTTTAATTCTATTAATAAATTCTTTGGATGAGCAAAAGTGTTTCGTTCTTAATAGTTCCCATTTATCTATTTTCTGTTGCTTGTGGTTTGTTTGAGAGATTTTGAAGTCAGTCTATGTTGTGTAGTAAGCCTTCCGTTGTTCCTACTTTTTTTTTGGATGAGCTTTATCGTTTTAGATTTGATATTTAGGTCTTTTTTGGCTGGCATCTAGTTTGAGTTGGTTTTTGTATAAGGTGTAAGATATGGGTCTTGTTTCAATTTATTGCAGATGGATACCCAGTTTGGCCAGCACCATTGTTCAAGACATTATTTTTTTCCCCAGTTTAATGTCTTATGGCCTTTGTCGAATATCAGCTGTTCATAGGCAGATAGTGTCATCTCTGGGGTCTCAATTCTGTTCGATTGATCTATCTGTCTCTTTTTGTACAAGTACCAGGCTGCTTTGACTACTGAGGCAGTGTAATAGATTTTAAGTCGGGTAGTGAGAGGTCTCCCACTGTGTGCTTCTTCTTCGGTAGTGCTTTCCTTATCCGGGGCTTCTTCCCTTTCCAAACAAAGTTGGTAATTTGTTTCTCTAACTCATTAAAAACTGTCACTGAAATTTGTATTGGGATTGCATTATGTAAGTAGATTGCTTTAGGTAAAATAGACATTTTTGCTATGTTCAGTCTTCCTATCCATGATCATGGTAGGTTTCTCCATTTATGTAAGTCTCTCTTAGTTTCTTCTAGTAAGCAATTGAAGTTCTCTTTGTAAAAGTCTGTTATTTCTCTGGTTAGATTTATTCCTAGGTACTTTATCTTCTTACGGGCTGTATTAGAAGGTATTAACTTGGTAATTTCTTCCTTAGTAATCTCGTTGTTGGTGTAAAGGAATCTTACTGATTTATTTATGTTTATCTTGTATCCTGAGCCTTTGCCGAACTGTTCTATCACTTTGAGGAGTTTACTAATAGATTCTTTAGGATTTTCCGCATATACAATCCTATCATCTGTAAATAGGGAGATTTTGTCTTCTTTTTTGCTGATGCAGATGCCCGTTATTCCTTGGTCTTATCTAATTGCTCTCGCTAGAACTTCTAGTACAATGCTGCGTAGGAGAGGTGAGAGGGGGCATCCTTGTCTGGTTCCTGTTCTCAAGGGAAACTGTTTCAGTCTCTCTCCATTCAGGATGATGTAGACAGTTGGATTTGTATAAATGGCGCTTATTGCATTGAGGAACTTGCTATCCTATTCTGCTGAGAGTTTTTAGCATCACTGGCTGTTGGACTTGATCAAATACCTTTTCTGCATCACTAGACAAAATCAGGTGATTCCTGTTTTTCATTTTATTTATGTGGTTAGTCATATTAATTGTTTTTCTGATGTTGAACCAGCCTTGCATCCCTGGTCTAAATCCAACTTGGGCATGATGGATTACTTTTTGGATATATTGTATTCTATTAGCAAGAATTTTGTTGAAGATTTTTGCATCTAGATTCATGAGTGATATCGGTCTTTAATTCTCCTTTTTTGTTGAGTCTTTCCCTGGCTTTGGTATCCGAGTTATGCTGGCTTCATGGAGTGAATTTGGGAGTATTCCACCCCTTTCTATACTGTGAAATAGTCTCAGTAGTAGTGGAGATAACTCTTCTCTAAAAGCTTGGCAGAATTCTGCAGTGAAGCCATCTGGGCCCGGGCTTTTTTTGTTGGCAGTTTTCTGATGACTTTTTCAATCTCTTCCTTTGTGATGGGTTTATTAAGTTGTTCTGCTTCACCTTGTGATAATTTTGGTAGGTGATATGAATCAAGGAATTTGTCCATTTCCTCTAGGTTTTCAAATTTGTTAGAGTACAGTCTTTCATAGTATTCAGCTATGATATTTTTGATTTCTATTGTATCTGTTGTGACGACTCCCTCTTATTTCTTATTTGAGGTATTAACTTCTTTTCCTGTTTTTCTTTAGTAAGTGTAGCCAATGGTTTGTCAATTTTGTTGATGTTTTCAAAAATCCAGCGTTTGGTCTTTTCACTTGTTCTTCTATTCTCTAACTCATTTAGTCCTACCCTAATCTTTATGATTTGTTTTCTTCTGGTGCCTGAGGGGCTCATCTGTTGTTCTCTCTCTACTTATTCAAACTGTAGGGTCAGTTCTTTGATTTGGTTTCCTGTTTTCCTTCCAGATGTGTGAATTTATGGTGATAAACTGACCTCTGAGCACTGCTTTGATTCTGGTAGGAAGTGTTTTCCTTCTCATTGCAATCCACACACTTCTTGATTTCATCCTTGATTTCTTCTATAACCCATGGTTTTTTGACCAAGGGGTTGTTCAGTTTCCGTGAGTTCTGCTTACTATCTATGTTTTTTCTGCTACTGATTTTGACTTTTATGGCTTTATGATCTGAGAAGATGCTTTGCAGTAATTCAGTGATATGGATTTTGTTGATAATTACTCTGTGTCCTAAAAAATGGTCTATTCTAGAGAATGTTCTATGTGCACTGGAGAATAAGTTGTAGTTGTCCGCTGATGGATAGAAAGTTCTGTGTATGTCGATGAGGCGGTTAATTGTGGCAGTAAGGTCTTCTGTATCTTTATTGAGCTTTTTTCTAGATGATCTGTCCAGTATTTAGAGTGGAGTGTTGAGGTCTCCCACTATTACTGTGAAGTAATCTATCTCCTTTTACAGTATAGTCGGTGTTTCTTTGATGTATTTAGGTGCTCTAATATTAGGTACATAAACATTTAATATTGTTAAATCCTTCTTGTGTATTGAAATTTTCAGCAACAAATAGTGTCCATCCTTGACCAAAATGGTGGATTTTACATCAAAATCGATTTTATCAGAGATTAAAATGGTCACACCTGCTCTTCTTTGTGTATTGTTAGCTTGATACATATTCTTCCATCCTTTAACTTTCAGTTTGTTCATATCTTTAAGTCTAAGGTTTCCTTTAGGCAACGTATGGGTGGGTTGTGTCTACTAATCCAAGATGTCACTTGGTGTCTCTTTACTGGAGCTTTCAGTTCATTCACATTCCATGTGATTACTGATACGTATGTGTTCAGTGCTGCCACTGTGATACGTTTATTTTTGTGTTGATGCTTTCTCTGTTGTTCTTATTAATGTGTCCAGAGACATTCATCTTTGTGAGTTGATTTTACACCTTTTTCAGGGTTGGTTTTGTGGTTGTTGAGACTCCTGTGTTACGTTTCTTGTTTTGATATGTTTCATCTTTATTGTGCTTTATGGCTGCCCCTGTGATCCTCCTTAATAAACTGTGTATAAACCCAATTTCAATTACTGCCGTTCTTATCAGCTTCCTCTCCATCTGGAAGGACTATAATGACGGCAGCACCTCCTTCTTTTTAATATGATGACATCATAGTTTTCATGATATGATCACTGGATTATCTCTTTCACTATTATAGTTTGATTGCATTTGGGGCCTTCCCTAAGTGAGTAGGATTCTGTGTGATGTGTCCTGTATTTGATTCTAAAATATAAAATTAGTGGTTTTGCTCTTCAAAGCTAGGAGAGTCTTTCAGTATTTGTTTTAGCTTTGGTTTCGTTTTTATAGAGTCTCTCAGTTTCTGTTTATCTGGGAATGTTTTAATTTCATTTTCATATTCGAAAGATAATTTTCCAGGATATATAATTCTTGGTTGGAAGTTCTTCTCCTTCAAGGCTTTGAATGTGTCATGGCTACTGTCTCCGTGCCAGCATTGTTTCTGCTGAGCTATCTGACAAAAGCCTCCCGGGTTTCCTTCTCAGTTTTAGCTTGGCTTTGAGTCTTGCTGACTTTAAGAGTTGCTGCTTATGTTTCATTTTGTTAAGCTTGATTGTAGCATGTCTTGGAGTCTTTCTGTTGAGATCTATATTGGGTGGCGTTTGATATGCATCTGGGATATCTATATTCTCTTCTTTCATAATTTCTGGGAAGTTTTCTGTCAGCACCTCAGCAACGATACTGTCTGTGTTCTCAGGTGTCCCACTCTGTTTGGATCCCCCAATTCATCGTAGATTGTTTCTCTTAATAGAATCATACATGCTTCTTCATTTTTCTTGTTTCTTTCTTTCTGATTTCTCCTGATAGATGCTGGAGTCAGTAGCACTGTCTTCCAAGTCAGAACGTCTGTTTTCCATTTGTTCCATTCTGTTTTATTGGCTTTGAATTGAAATTTCTATCTCTTTGATTTTGTTCTTGATTTGTTGGATTTCAGAGTTCTGGTGTTCCATCAGATCAAAAAGCTTGCCTAATGTTTCGTTTTGCTCTGCTACATTTTGTGTAAGGTCTAGGAGGACTCTATATAGAATTCTTTTGTACTCTCCCTCTGATAGTTTCAGAAAAGCTTCTTCATCTGGGAAGTACTGTGATTCTTTCTTTTGGGGGGCCTTCTGAAGCCGTAAGTGAGTTCTTCTTTACATTTTTCTCCAGTTTGCTGCTTTGGGGTCATGTGGAGGTTCTTTTGCTACTTCGGTGTTACCTTAAGAGGGTCTAAACCTCAGTGTGAAATGGAAGGTGATCACCAGACACCTCTATGTACTCCAGTGACTGGGCTCAGTGTGATCTCTGGGGCAGCAGGCTCCACCTCCTGATTGGCAAACCATGGCCCTACGTATAGAGTCAGTGAGGAATCATCAGCTGACTATATAATGTGAGTCAATAAAGGCTGAGAGAGATGTCGTGAGGATGCACCACAGTTCGTTCTCTAGTCTCTCTTATGCTGAAAGGTAAAACGTACCTGACTCCATCCAAAATCAGTCAGTCCGTCTTCCTAGCTGGCAAAGTAACCACCTCTGCATCCAACCCCAGGTGCTGTAAACTAGATCAAAATATGGAAAGGCTACTGCCTGGCTATCATCTGCTATGGGGCCACCCTGTGCCACCCTGTGCCACCCTGAGCCACCATCTGGCTCATCTGCCAGAAAAGCTCTCTCCTCCAAGCAGGCACTGCCTCCTAGCCTGAGAATTAGGTCCAGCTGAGGCCTCTGTGGGGGTAAAACTCCTCCCAGTCAAACAAGATGGCATGCTGCACAAGTTCTCCTGCCTGCCTCGGAGCAGGCTACTCAGTGGCGGAGGCTCAGAGAGAAAGGCCAGGGTGCCAAGTTTGACAGACTCCAAAGCCAGGCTCTCAAAATGTGGCGATTCCGCCCCCGGATCCCACCAGCAGTGCATCAGAGCTTAGCTGCTAGTCAAGCCCAAGCCCCTCTGGCCAGCCAAGACAGACAAAAAAAAGTTAAAAGGGCTAGTTGACTTCAGTTTGTGAGAGGCAGCACTCAACAAGGGTGGGGTTGGTGAAAGAGGATATGCTTCCTGTGCAGTATTAGGTAGTCCAAAGTGACAGCTCTATGCCATGTCCTAGGGCTCCCTAGGTGTCCAGAAGCCTCCGCTTAATTATCGGTTCAGGTCTTGGTTTCCAGACGGATTTAGGGAGATATGTCTTTAGCCCGCCATCTTGACTCCGTGTCTCCCTGCACGAATCTAATGTGTAGCCAGGGTTGAGAAGCACTGGATGAGTCTAAGCTACTGAATCAATCAGTCATAAAGCACGATGTACAAGGGTGATAATTTGGGGTAGGAAGGTGATCGTCTTCTTGGCTAGGTAGTTGGTACAATGTTGTTTATCGTAGATTTTTACTGTGTGGATCCACTGCTTCCTCAGTCCTTTCACAGGATGTCACAGATTGGAGAAACATGGATACCATTCCTTAGGTGAAATTTCTAAACCTAACAGAGGCCATATAATATCTTTCCCTTCTTGTCTCATTTCAAAATTATAAGATATAACAGTCTAGTAATGATGTCCCAAAGATTGGCACATAGGCTCCTGCAACCATGTTGTTCTGGTAGCATGACACTGTGTCTATTTCAACTCCTGATTACCATATATGACAGAGTAGAAGTGTTCCATAGAGTTTCCTAATCCATAGTCTTTTGGGGCGTGGATGGGCAAGTCTTCTTTATACAGAGCCACCAGTGGGTTTGAACTGCTGAACTTTCAGTTAGCACCTGAATGCTTAACGTGTGTGCCAGGAAGGCTCCTTCGTGTGGCCATAGCCATGTTGATTTCTTTCCTTTGACACACTGATACTGTCTTGGACATTGCCCCTGATCCTAGAAGAGTAGCACTGAAGGAAGCAAGCATTAAGAAATCATTAAGAGTAGGGGGATCAGCGGAAACCTAAAGATGGAAGAATGGGATTGCATCCTAGAAGTAACACACCCCAGTATCTCTGGGTCTTCTTTGGGCTTGTGTGTTATTTTCTGTGATTCCAGCTTACAAGCAGGAGATGGTTGGAGTTCCTGCCATGGAACAAGAAACCAGAGAGTCTGCAGCTCTTCCAGTAGTGCTCCAAGAGCCTGGTTGACCAGAAGAACCAATCTGGCTCTCTGTGGCCAAAGAGAAAGTGAAAGCATGGAGCCACATAAGAGAAATGTGAAGCAAATAGCTCATGGCTTGAACATCAAAGTTTTAAATGATAATTGTCAATAACTGCATTAATATCATGAATTGGTCACCATGAGTTAGATCTGACTCGATGGCACTTGTCTGGCTTGGCAATCATTTCTAGCCTGTGATCATTTCTACTTTAGCAAAAGAGCCTTAGAGGTGTGAATTAACACTTTTTATTTATTTAAATGACAAAAGCATTGACTACCTAACCTTCAGTACAGTCATTGCCAGCATCAGGCAACTCAGTATTTCCTCTCTACAACATATGAAATATCTTTGCAGTGCTATAGCATTATAAACTTTTATGGTTGAAAAATATGCCTTTGAAGGTTAAAACCAAAAATATTTTGCAGGAGCAATGAAGACGTTGTCATTTCTGTTAATCAAATAAAGTTTTTCTACTGGAAAAAAATCCAGATGATTTGGCCCAAGGAATACGAGGCTTCTTACGCCAAATCCACTGTTTCAATTCTTTGGATGCTGCTGCAAGTTATACAGACGTTTCTAGAGTAAGTAGTGGAAGTGAAAATTCTGGAGCTCCAAGCAAATTTTGCACAGCCCATCTTCCAGTTAGCACACTGCCTTTGTAAATGCTTTCCTTGCATCCCTGGGAAAAGGGGCAAGGCCTGCAACTAGGGTGATGGTGACACACAAAGCACGCATCAGAGCTCTCTTTGCTCATGCCCCAAGGCCAACCTATCCAGGGCCTGACAGCAGTGACAGCGTCCCTACAACGGAAATCCTCTGGATTATTAGTCCAGCAGTGTTGGGCTTTTTGCCCCAATGCTGTTGAGATCTTCTCCACTTATGCAGTAGTATACTACCTGTCATATATATCCTGTCGTTTAGGCACTTAAAACAGTCTCCAAATTCACCATTGTAGAGGAGCCAAAAGGTGTACTTGCAGTCTCAAGCCGATAGAAATGTCACCATCGTGAAGGAAGTGTGGGGTCCCTGGAGAGTTGCCATCCCCTTTGATTCCACCCTGAAGCTGGAGAAGCCCTTGTACACCACCTGTTTCTAGTCCCTTCCTCTCAGCATCCTCTGCTTCCTAAGGTTTTAGCCCAAGGCAAGTCATTACTCCCAAAGTCACAGAACAGTTGGCCTTCTGCCAACTGGAAGCCTGGAGTGATTACATCAGTCTCATCCCACTATCACTCTTAGGGGCACACACCTCAAAAGTTACTAGGAGGCACAAGTCCTACCTCCCCAGTAAATCACAGCCTCTAGCCCTAGAAAGAGGAAAGCCAGAAAAGGCAGAGTGAGAGAGGAAGAGTCAGGAGGAGAGCAATGGTCAGCTGTGCAGGGGTCGGCAAGTTTTGACTCCTCTCTTCCTATCATGCCCGAAGCTGTTTCTTTTGTAGCATCAGCATCATGAACTCTCACGGGCAGAGTGGTGAAGATACAGGACCTTTCCCACTGACTCAATTTGCTACCTGGTAGGATCTCCATGGGGCAGACCAGTGTCGATTTTCATCCACGTTCACTAGAAGTTGGTGAACTCTGCCTCTCCTTCTCCTTCCCCTGCTTCTATCCCCAGACACATAAACCTCTAAGGGAGAATTCTCTTTGGCGGCCTGGACCACAAACCTAATTCCTTTTCTTAGGAGACACAGAAGTGACTTCTGAGTACAGCTGTCACTGTGTGTGCCTCTGTCACCTCCAAGCTACATTGCTTAAACAGAAAGCAGGTCTGGACACCTACCTGTGTGTTTGAATTCTGAGTGTGCCCTGTGGAAACTGTGACAGGCAGTTATGTAGGAGAACTAACTTCAATCCCTGATGCTTGGTTTTGCTAGTGATGGTACAAGATGAGAATATAAACTACACGCTGGACTTTTCATTCTGTTTATAAAATGTTTCTTTTTTCTAATACTGTTTCTGTGCCTTTTGGATAATGCAAGATTTTTGTTGATTAAATGCTACTTCTTTGGTATTTCCATAGATAACAGTTCATTTGTAGATGTCCTGTATCCAGGTAATCCAGGTAGAGTAGCTGTTGCACCTCCCTCCCCGGTCTCTCAGAGTGGACCACTGCCCGGTTACTCTCACTCTGGGAACTCCCCATGAATGACATTTTCCCCACAGTTGGAGAAAAAAATAGCTTCCAAATGAAGAGGTTAAATTTTGTTTTAATGCCTAGAGGTACAGTTTGACAATTTTTCAGCTTCTTTGTAGTTTCTGTGATTTTTTTTGCTGTATGCAATCAAATAAATGCAATGAAGTCTGTTGTGTAGCCTGTCTCCGTCTGTCACATTGGCAAGGAAGTCAAACAGACTATGGCTAACTCAGGCTTGAGGGTTGTCAAGGAAGCAGAACGTACCTCACAGGGCTTATCTGAGCCTAGCTGGCCTCCATGTAGGGGGGCTTGATGAAGCTGATGGCCTCCAGGTGGGTGAGTGAATTGGGAGGAAGTGTGTTGAAGAAGAGGTTTCCACGTGTGTAAACATCTGAGGGCATAGATATAGACCCCATGGTAAGGGGACAGTGTAGCTGGGTGTGAGTAGAAGAGAGGAGATGGCTAGTGGTTGCACTTCAGTCAGGCTCTAGGTCAAGCCCTAGAGAAAGATGAGCCAACAGAATCAGCCATCTTCAGAAGCAAGAAACTGTACTGGGTGCAGGTAATAAAAGGTGCCACAGAGTGAAGAAAGGGAGGTTTTCAGAGACTGGAAATGTAACTTGGCCGCAAAGCCCATTGTAACAATTTCAGGATTCAGGTCAAGAGTTGAGTTGCGAGCTTACATGTCAGATTTGAAAGGTTTAAATGAACCGATAAACCACTAAGTAAGTGATGTCTCCTTCCATGACAAATGTACTTGCATAATGATCTGAAATACCACCAGTAGATGGTTTTTACAAAGAGAAATTCATTCTCTCACAGTCTAGGAAGCTAGAAGTCCAAAACCAGGACATCAGCTCCAGAAGGCTTTCTCCGTCTGGTTGCTCAGGAGAAAGGGCCCTGTCATCAATCTTTCCCCAGTCAAGCAGATTCTCAGAAGAGGGAACCCAGGTCCAGAGGGCTTCCTAGTTTCCTGGCATTTGTTTCTTGGTAGGATGAGATCTCCAGCTCTCTGCTCACTTCCCTTTCCTTTCATCTCTTAGAGTAAGATAAAAGGTGGTGCAGACCACACCCCAGGGAAACTCCCTTTTATTGGATCAGGGATCTGACTTGAGGAAGGGTGTTACATCACACTCTGATCCTCTTTAATATAATCCAGTCTTGCCCAATGAACCACAGGCAGAGATTAGGATTTATAATATATAGGAAAACTACAGTCACAAAATATGCGGCAATCACATAACTGGGAATCAAGGTCTGCCCAAGTTAGCATGTATTTGGGGGGAAACAAACCATGACATGCTGGATTGCAGCTAACAAAACAAATACTGAAGAATTTGTGCATTTTAGTTATGGTGCTGGTGAAGAATACTGAGGACACCAGAAAAACAAACAAATCTGTCTTGGAAGAAGTACAGCCAGAATGTTCCTTAGAGGCAAGGTTGGCAAGACTTTGTCTCGCATATTTGGACATGTTATTAGGACGGACCGGTCCCTGGAGAAGGACATCGTGCTTGGTAATGTAGAAGGTCTGTGAGGAAGACGAAGACAAAGACCCTCAACAAGATGGATTGATGCAGTGGCTGTGAGATGGGCCCAGACATAGCAATGACTGTGAGGATGGAGTAGGACCAGGCAGCATTTTGTTTCATTGTACATGGAGTCATTATGAGTTGTATAAGACTCAAAGGCGCCTAACAACAACAACATCTGTGTATGCATATATAAGCGTGTACATGAATGTATGTTCATATGTATAAGAAAGCATGCAGGGACACAGTTATGGATATTTCTTAGATATAACGAAACACCTAGTGGGACTGGTTTTGCGGGATTGAAGTCTTAGGCCCATAGTCTCCTGGGACAATACGGTCAATTGGCATAATATATTCCATAAAGTTTGTGTTCTACGTCCTAGTTTGGTGGGTAGTCTCCTGTTTCTTGAAAACTTGAAAGTGGCCATCTAAGATATAACTATGGACCTCTTCTCACTGAGAGCAAAGAGAAAAAAGAAAACCAAAGGTTCAGAGAAGAAACTAGTCTGTAGGACTAACAATATACACAACCATGGCGTCATCTACCCTGAGACCAGAAGAAAGAGATAATGCTCAGCTACTACTAATGACCATTCTGATGAGGACCCATGATTCAGGGCTACTCATAGAAGCAGAGAAAAGCCAAAAAATTTCAATTTCCGGGGAGGGGTGGAGTCAAGATGGTGGACTAAACGCACGTCTCCCTAAATCCCTCTGGAAACCAAGACCTGAAATGATAATTAAACAGAGGCTTCCGGACTCCTAGTCAGCCCTCAGATGCGGCATAGGGCTGTCAATTTGGACTTCATTCCACTGAATGTAAAACTTCCTCTCCTTCACCGACCCCACTCTTGGCGAGCAGAGGTTTGCATGGACCGAAGGTAACTCACCATTTTGATTTTTTTTTCTCTGTCTTGGCCAGCGGGCAGAGCTCTGACTTGATTAGCTTCTGGCCTTGAACGCACTGCTGGTGGGACCAGCAATTGTAATTACCAGGTTCCAAGTGTCTGCCTTTGGACTCTACACACCTCGGCTCCTCTGGCCTAGGTTTTGCCTCCTCAATTTGGTAGCCGTACAGATACGCTTGTGCAGGGTGCCATCTTGATCCACTGGGAAACGGACAAGCCCAGGCAGAGGCCCCAGCGTGACTTGGTTCCCAGGATCGGAGCTGGCATCTGCTGGGAGGAGAGTGCTTTTCCAGTAGGGATGTGGTGTTTTGCACAGTGTCACCTAGGACTGGGGAAGAGTGGAGGAGGCTGTGGACTGTGGGCATTTCGGTAGTCTTGTCCTTTCTTTCCACCAGGAGCTGGTCCTGTCTAGCTGGTGAGCTTTTGTGGGATGTCCTCTTGTCTTCCTGGGAGGTGGAGTCATGTGTACGGAAGCCTCCGCTGGACCTAATTTCTGGACTGGGAGGCTGTGCCTACCCAGAAGAGACTGCTTTTTGAGCAGAAAAGGGGAATTCTACACAGTATCGCCTACAGCTGGGGCCTGATAGCAGAGGCCAGCAGGTCAGAAGCCGTTCTATATTTTGAGCTAGTTTATAACATTTGGAGTTCAATACAGAGGTGCTTACTTTGCCAGCTGGGAAGAGGGAGGTTTACACCTGAAAACCTGATTGACTTTGGAAGTTGTCCAGTACCTTTTACTTCTCATTTTAAGACAGCCTAGAGAAACAACTGTGGTCCATCTTCACAGCATCTCTCCCAGCCTCTATTGACCCACATGAAGCCCCAAAAACAACAAACATTGTAGAGGACAGTAACTCAGAAATTGCCCACGGCATCAGAAGGCCCTCAAAAGAAACCACCTCAGAACTTCCCAGCCGAAGAAGCTTTTCCGAAACTATCAGACGGTGAATACAAAACAATTACATATAGAACCCTCCTAGACCTTGTACAAAATGCAGCAGAGTAAAATGAAAAATTAAGCAAGCTGTTTGGTCTGCTAGAACATCGGTACTCGGAAATCCAACAGATCAAGAACAAAATCAAAGACACAGAAACTTAAATTCAAAGCCAAGAAAACAGAATGGAACACATGGAAAAGAGAATTTCTGAAATGGAAGATAGAGCTACTGACTCTAGAATCCACAAGGAGAAATCAGAAAAAAGAAACAAGGAAAATGAAGAAGCATGTGGGACTCTATTAAAAAGAACAATCTATGATTAATTGGAGTTCCTGAACAGGGTGAGACACCTCAGAACACAGAGAGTATTGTGGCTGAGCTGCTGACAGAAAACTTCCCAGAAATTATGAAAGAAGAGAATGTAGGTATCCAAGATACATATTGAACACCGCTCAATATAGATCTCAATAGAAAGGCTTCAAGACATATTATTATCAAGCTCAACAAAATGAAACATAAGCAGAAACTCTTAAAGGCAGCACGGCTAAAAGCAAAGCTAACATTCAGAGGGAAACCCTGTAGGCTTTCATCAGATTTCTCTGCAGAAACGATGCTGACACGGAGACAGGGGCATGACACATTCAAAGCCTTGAAGGAGAAGAACTTCCAACCAAGAATTATATATCCTGCAAAACTATCTTTCAAATAGGAAAATGAAATGAAGACATTCGTGGATAAACAGAAACTCAGACTTTGTAAAAACCAAACCAAAGCTACAAGAAATACTGAAAGAATCTCTTGGCTTGGAAGAACAAAACCGCTAACTTTGTATTTCAGAAGAACACATTATCCAGAAGCCTACTCAGTTAGGGAAGGCTCCAAACACAATGAAAGCTATAATAGTGAAAGAAACGATCTAATGATCATTTCATGTAAACTATGATATCATCATTTTAAAAAGAAGGACGTACTACAGTCATTACGGTCCTTCCAGATGGAGAGGAAGTTGACAAGACTGGTAGCAATCAAAATTGGGTTTTTATATAGTTTATTAAGCGGGATCATAAGGGCAGCTGTAAAGCACAATACAGAAGCTACACATCATATCAAGAAATGTAATACAGGAGTCTCAACAACCACAACACCAACCCTTAGCAAGGTGAAAAATCAAAGAAGAAGGTCTCAGAACAGATTAACAAGAAGAACAGAGAAAACATCAACACTAAAATAAACATAACACAGCGGCAGGACTGAACGCATACCTGTCAATAATTACATTGAATGTCAGTAGAGTGAATGCTCCAGTAAAGAGACATTGAGTGACATCCTGGATCAAAAGACATAACCCATCTCTATGTTGCCTACAAGAAACTCACCTTAGACTTAAAAATAGGAACAAACTGAAAATCAAAGAATGGAAAAATATATATTAAGCTAACAATGAACAAAGAGAATTTTGGCCCAGGAAAGTTGACAGATGTCTTTAGGAACACAATTCAATCTATGACAGGCTCTCCTAAGTAACAAATCAACCAGAAAAACAAAATCAACAACATGACACCAGATACTGGGCAAAACAATGAGAAGTAGATAAGAAGGAAGAATTTCAGTCTAAATACACAGTCCAGTGGCGACTGCTAAGACCCAACTAACACATTTTTTTTCCTCCCTGCATGCCAGCAGACGTTCTCTCTTTTGGTAAGAAATGCTAAAAACTGCCAACAGAATAAAACCCGATACTCTTCAAAGCAGCCTGGTCACTGCCTGATCACTAACATCAAGAAAATGTGTATCAATCATAAACAATTCTAATGAAGAAGAGGAAGAAACGGGGAAACTTCTTGGGAGCTTATCTTAATTGGGAGTAGTCTTGAAAAATAAGATTTCAATAAGCAGGAAAAGCTGCCAGGGGATGAACAGGCTAAAAGGCTGAGGAAACATTTTAATTTAGTTGGTCAGTAAATATTTATGGAACACCTATCTACTCGCTGACCAATGTGAAGCACTAGAGTACAGTGATCCAATCTAACCCAAGTTTACATTTCATTGGTCAGAATTTAGTCACAAGTCAACAACTAGCTGCAAGGCAGTTTGGGAAATGTAGTTTTTATTTTAAATGTTCAAGTTCAACTCTGGCAAAGAGTTTGAGTTTTGTTTTTTAGGGTAGCCATGAGTCAGATATGACTCGACGGCACTTGGCTTGGCAAGAGAAAAGTACACACTGGAGAACAACCAGCATTTCTGCTACCTAGGAAGTAGCCATCTAAGACAGAAATGGACCCAAAGAAATAGTGCAGCAAACTAAAGGACATCCAGTCCAATGAAAATAAAAAACGCATGAGATACCACCTCCCACTAGCATGGCTACTATCAAAAAATGGAAAACAACAGGTGTTGGCACAATGGCAAAGCTACTGTGGAAAAGTCTCGTGGTTCCTCAAAACTTCAACATTGAAAATTTGAAAGCAGAAACACAAACAGAATCTTAAACATCAACGTTCACTGTAGCATACTTGTAACACTCAACAGGTGTAAATGACTGAAAGGTCCATCAACAGGTGGATGGATCCAACATGTGGTATACACATAGAGTAATGAGAAATCAAGTCCTGACACATGCCACAACATAGATGAACCTTGAAGACATTATGCTGAGTCTTTCACTGCTCCGGATCTGACTCGATGGCACTTGGCTTGGCTTGGCTCCCAGCATTGTGTCCTTGGTGGTATTAAGTCCCCTCCTCTGCTCCCTTTCCTCTCCTTTTATCTCTTGGAAGATAAAAGGTGGTTCAGACTACACTCCAGGAAAACACCCTTTACATTAGATCAGGGAACAAAAACCCACTGCCACTGAGTCGATTCCAACTAATAACAACCTTAGAGGACAGAACTGTATGGGATAAGGACAAAAACATCCGTGGAATGTAGTTATCAGTTAGAATAGCAACCATAGCCATTCCTGTATTCCCCCTGAGGTCTTCGAAAAAAGAATGTTGAAGACCTGGGCCAAACTCTTTTGACTTTGGTCAGGTGATTAACATACTATTCTCACACCCAGAGGGAGAGGGCACCCTCTAAAAACCTTGTTACCCGTATCAGTGCACAGTTACCGATCTGTCCAGCTGGCTGCCACCAGTTGCAGTACTGCTGTCCCGGTGTGCAAGTTTCCCCTGATGAATAAACTCATGGCTCTTGATTGAAAATAAATAAATAAATAAAAATGCAGTAAAATACTGTTTAAAAATTATGCCTTCTTTCTCCAACCAGAGCACATTGAGCCCCCCACTTCACCACAGGTGTTAGGCTGGGCTTTGTGATGTCACAGCCCCCTTGAGCTACCTTTGTCTGGTCAGTGCCTTTCTGACTAAGCAAGGTTGAAGGGTTTGGCTCCTGGGGAGATGTACAAATAAGTGGTGGTCAGGAGGCCGCAGTAGGCCTTGAGAAGGCTTTAAGGGGGTGAAAACTACCAGAAACCACAAGCATTAGCTGCACTTACTCAACAACCAACTCCAAGAAGGAAGTCAGGAGGAAGAGTAAGGCCTCTGATCAACTCAGGCCCACTGGAAGTGTGACGTCGAGCTGATTGCACCCATCTTCCTGCACTTCTTCCCCTCAGATCCACCCATGACTCTTTCCCTGTCCTTGCCTGGCACAAAACCCTCCTCAGCCTGAACCTTTTCTCATAAAGTGCCCCTTCCCGTTGGCTCTCTACCCACTTACTCCAAGCCAATGTCTTCGTGTGATCATCCTGTTTCCTTTGCAGGTACCAAAGGCAACCACTGGAATACTTAAAGAAAACAAAAAAACTTCTCAGGGGAGAGTGAGCAAACAGTGCTTCCACCAAATTTCTGCCTGCCTAAGTTTGCCTACAAAAGTTAGAGGCTGAGACTACTTGGCAAATATCACAAGTTTAATAAGAAGCTGGATCAGTGAGTGGCATGCGAGACCCAAGAGTCCCTGGAGAAAGCCAGCACTCCAAGTAATGAACAGAGCTTCCTGTAACGTCCGATTAAGCCCAGAGACCTCCAAATTGTCTGAACAAGTTACAGAGGTCTGGATGCTGACCAGCCAAGTGGTGACCTAATGTTGCACCGACAGGGCACACCCACAGTAATCAATAATATAAAGCATCAAGGTGTGAAGAGAAGACATGTGTGTGTGTCTCTGAGTTCTTTGTCGATGGGGAGGGAAAAGGAAGGAAGGAGTAGAAATGTGAGGAGGGTGGTAGGTGTGGTCTTTCAGGTTTGGAGACCATGCTACATGTCCACAGTGACCCAGTCACTGGGGATAACAAGTGGGGGAGGATTGGACATGGAAGAGAAATCTCATCACTAACAATTTAACCCATGGACAGGAGGTTGGGAACACTCCAAGGCAGGGTGTCTGGCACGGCCCTATACCATTCCCTCCGAAGACCTGCCTACTCAGACCACTCTCAAATTTCAGAGGGTGATGATGCTTCAGACACTTGCAAGCCTATTCATGGAAGCACAAAAGTGATTGTGGGAATGCGGTAGGACCCCGCTGGGTTTTGTGCTGTTGTACACAAGTCCACCATGTGTCAGAACTAACTTGATGGCAACTAAGTCCAGTGTCTTGGCCTCCTAGCTCGCCTCCCTGGGCTGCTTTTAGTCAGAAGACAATCAGTTATCCTCGAGGAACCTGGCAGCGAGATTACTCACCTGGCTACTGCTAGGGTTCTTGAGGCACCTGGAGTAGCAGGTACTGTCCTCCTAAGCCCAGCAGTTTGCACCTCTGGGGATCCTAGTCTTGACATGTCTCTTTTCCCTTCTGTGGTCCTCAGTTTTCCGGTGTGCACATGCTCACTGCCACACCCAAGGTTACGATCTAAGCAGGCCTCCCTGATGCCTATGCTTCATAACCCAACCGCAGGCCAGAAATTACCAGCCCGGACTGCCCCCAAGTCTCTTGCCATCACCTCATCACTTGGTTCGCTTCCTTGGCCCGTCTGAGCGCACCCACTTCAGGAACTTAAGGCACCCTATGCTAGCCAGCACCCCTTTCTCCTCCCACGTGAGGCCAGAATTGGCTGAGGGTCCTGGATCCCTAGGGTTTCCTTGGCTCAGGGCGGGCTCTGGTCATTGGCGGTAGGAGCATGATCCTGACCAATCATCTCCAGCCTCCCCTGCAGCGCGCGCCTTGCTGGGCCCTGCGTGGAACGCCAAGAGGTTAGTCCTACCCACTTTACCTCTCAGCCAATGGGAAGCGGCTGCGGTGGACTGGCCACCAATGGAGAGCGGGTCCGCGTTCGCAGGGCAGTGGAAAGCAACCAAGTGCGTGTACACAGTCGTTGTCATAACGGCGTCCCGTAGAGTCTGTCCGCAATGGTGAGTACTGACAGTCTGGTGCTGACTCCCTAAGGCTAAGGGCTCAGTGGCCCCAGCAGGCAACACTGCCTCTGCCTTGTTTCTCTGAGCATCGGCTTTCCCTTCTTCCCTCTAAATCTTGTCCCTGAACGGCAGGCTCTGGACCCCAGATCCCCCCCTGAGCCCACTTCTCTCACTTCCTTCTTTGCCCTCAGCCATCCCAAAACTACCCTGGGGCTTCCCGGCCTCACTTGGCCCTCTCTAGGCCCCTGATGTCTCTTCTTAGGCAATGATCCGTTCAGGCTCTGGCCCACTGGCGGTCTTGCCCTGCCAAACTGGGGCACACAGCTGGACCGGAGCAGCTGTTCTTATTTAGCACGGATTTCAAAATTTCAATCTAGAGACTTTGGTGACCTGCTTTGAGCTTTTGGGTGAAGTCAGAAATGTGCCTACTGGGTGAAATATAAATCTTAACAACTTAGTACTGTTTGACCAAATGTAGAAGTAACCCGAAAGTGGAAGTACTTAGAGGGATGTGCCGTGAGTGGGTAGTGTAGGGACATTTTCCTGAAGTAGGATCTCCCACCCGATTGAGAACTGGTGATCCCTACAGTGACACACACTGGCTAGCTCTCTTTTGAGATGTCCAAAAGAATAAGGGTCCCCTTGCCACTAAAAAGGGTCATAAACAAGAGGTGATGCAGGATAAAGGTACAAAGGGTGGCCAATATCAATTGTCTAGCATAAAATACTTTTCGACTAGATGTGGTTGTCTGGAAGGTCCGTGACGGGCACAGATGATTTGTACTCGCCTACTAACCTTCATGTTGGTGGTTAGACCCCAACCAGAAGCACCATGGAAGACAGGCCTGACAGTCTGCTTCGCTAAAGATAATAGCCAAGAAAAACCTACAGAGCAATTCTACTGTGGATCAGATGTGGTCGCCATGAATCGGGGGCCAACCGATGGCAGTGGGTTTGAATTGGGGGCTTTTTTGGTTGTAACTATCTTGGGTAAGATATGGACTGTATTGTGTACTACTGTGCTCGTCTGTTTGTCTAATGTTTAAAGGATTCCAGCAGTGGGGATTCAAGCTCCACATCAAGCTTCTAGCCGACTTTTTTGAGTTATGAAATTGTGTTCTCTAAAAGGCTGTTGCAGCAAATCGAAACAAGGTTTTGATCTCTTCGATCCTGATAAAAATGGCAGCATTGACGTCAGATTACTTAAGGCAAGCTCTGCTTTCTTCTCTTTCTCTGCCTCTTCTATACACTCTGCCTGTCTTTATCTGCACACGTCTCTATGTTTTTCTGCTGCCAAAAGGAACAGGGCAGGACAAAGGTGGGATTTTTTACTCCTTTTTTTTTTTTTAACTCTCTGAAGTGTTACTAAATTGACTGCAGACATCAATTAGATGGATATTCTAGTGTCTCCCAGTCATTTTAACTTTGTCCTATCAGATGCCACTTGAATGCTGTCACCACTGTCACTTTTGCTCTTGCCAGGTTTGAATCTGCACGTTGAGATGGTCTCTTGTTTTCATTGCAGGTGGTTTTAAAGACTCTGGGCTTTGAGCCCAAGAAGAAAGAGATGGATCACATTCTAAGCATAATTGATAGGAAAGGTACAGGGAAAATGAACTTTGGTGAATTTTTGTAAGTGATAACTCAGAAAGCAGTAAGTTAGCTAATTTCATCAGCGTATTGTTCATCTATAATGGTAAGTGCTGGCAACTATATCTGGTAAACGATAATGTTTCACACGGATAGGATGCTTAGGGTCTAGTTGACGTTGTTCAGGCCAGAGTCCAGGAGAAGTCATTTTACCTTCTGTAAGATTATAAAAGTAATACTGCTGTCACTTTTCTGATGGTATCCCTCTCCAGCTTAGAGGTCGTTGTTCTAACTACCCTCTGTTTAAGGTTCATTTCAGGATCTTTCCTTTATGCGACCTTTTCAGTCTCTGAGTTTCTAATAGAATGATTATGTTTTTCCTCTTTTACTCCCCTTGATGGTGTTTGATCTCCTGTGACCTAGGGCCTGGGTCATCATGGCCATCAGCAAGGCCATGTGGTGAAGAGAACTGGGGTGGAGGGAGTAGGGAGGGAATCCAAGAAGGCAGTCCCCCAGAACTGCTCAGAGGACCCATCTTGGCTTCAGAATGAGAGACAGTTCTGAACAAGGGAATGATGGATGCACGACGAGGCTTGAGTTAGGTTATTAAAGAAGGGGGTGATGGGGCCGCATCATAGCTGTGGGGCAGGGGTGTCTGCAATAGGTTCCACTCATGTGTGCTTATGCTCGCCCTTTAAGCTCGAGAAAGAAACTGAAGAAGAATTCCTGAAGGTTTTCGATTTGTTTGATGATGATGAAACTGGGACGATATCTTTTGCAAATCTCAAACATGTGGCAGAGGAACTGGGCGAGGATGTCACCGATGAGGAGCTGCAGGTCTGTGAGGCATCAAGCAGGCCTCAGGTTTCTCAGTTACCTTTATTTCCTTTTCTGTGAGTGCCTCTTGAAGGAAAGAGCTTGTTGTCTAGTCCTCATGATGCCCAGTTCAGTTCTCCTTTGATAATCTAACAAACCTCTGAACCTCCCCAAAGGAAACACATTAAGTGTACAATTCCACTTACTAAGCTAGGTTTCGTGAACCCGCCCCCGCCCCATCAGGGTGCTCTTGGCACTCCTTTCATGTGACATGCGTGACAGAGAGGGCTCCGCCTCCACAGTATGCTTTAGAAAGCGAGCTTTGGTCACGTTGTGACAGCACCTCAGGGGTCCCTATTGAACAGTCACTTAGCACTGTTAGACGCCTTTTGGTCAGCTGCCTTTTGGGTGAGTTTCTGAAGTCATCTAACTTGACTGCTTACTGTCACACAGGAAATGATTGATGAGACTGCTGTCGACGGAGAAGGAGAAGTCCATGAGCACGAGTTCCTGGAGATCATTAGGAATACACCCCCTGCCCTCAAAGGCCTCTTCCCTCCAGAGGAAGATCTGACTGACTCCAGTGACTTGTCAGCCAGGAAATCTTCTTTCAATTACACCAAGTACTTCCCACAACTGGCTTTTTTTCTAGAACTTCAGTAGCAACCTGATTGTCTTTTCTCCTTGGGAAGGTGCTCTTCGAAGTTCAAGTTTTCTGTAAAATTCCCAACTGATTATTTACATTCCTTAAGCAGACCTAGAGCACATTAGAATGGAGAGGATGGTCTAGGTGCCTCACTCACCTGCCCGCTGGCCTTCCATCTTTTCCCTCTTCTCATGCATTTCCACCTCCAAACACAGGCTAGCGCCACATTGGAGCACATGTCATCTCCCCGTGGCCACAAGCCACAGACCACTCTGTGAGGGGTGTTGTTTTAACTGACACCAGCAGTAGATTTTTCAATCATAAAACCTGATGAACTCTCACTGATACTCTAATACATGGTTAGTGCTCTTTGTTTTCTCTGAAAAATAAAGCTATCCTTGTTTTGAATGTTTGTTCTCTCAGCGTGAGTGCTTTAACCCCACTCTGTGTTTGATCTTCCTTGTCGTCGCATTGAAACAAACAAGCAAGAAAATCCAGTGCTGTCGAGTCATTTCCAACTCGTAGTGACCCTGTCAGACAGAGTAGACCACCACCATAGAGTTTCCAAGGAGCTCCTGGTGGGTTTGAACTGTCAATCTTTTGGTTAGTAGCTATAGCACTTAACCACTACACGATGGTGTAGAAAGAGCCTGGGTAATTTAAAATGCTTTGCCAGACTACAGACATCAAAAGATGTTAATCCTTTACCACATTCCTGGCATCAGTCATTTCTTGCCTTCAGGACCCAGCGGTTTGTTCAAGTAGCACAATTTCTATTTTGGCCTGAGCCTAAACAGCACTTTGAAAATCCTTTTGGCAAAGCATAAGGCCAATGGAGCCTCTCTGTGGTGGTTTGTGCTTAGATCGGGAAGAAGGCAGCTCCCACCTGCTTTCCAAGCTGAGGAAACACATCTCTCTTACAACTGGTTCCAGGGTAGAGAGAGCAGTAGACTGATTTATTCAAATCAGTTCTGGATAAAAGCCATAAAAGAGAGTTTAAGAATGAGCTCTGCTTCTTCAGCGAACCCAGTTGATGGATTTAGCACCTGAAGTGGGGTGGACAGCTTGCACCCCAGGCAGGCTCAGTGACCATTTTCCTGGGCTTCTGAAGTCGGGCATGGCCACCTACCTGTTGCTGTGGAAGCTCTTGGTGAGATGAGCAGTTCCAGCGATAGATTCCAGCATGCCTGTGATCCTGAGGAGTAAGTAGGATTAGAAAGCGATTCCTTCCATTGCGCCTGGGGTCCTGGAGGACCTGACGGCAGCTAACACAAACCACAGTAAATAATACGCACCTCATAGTGTTGAAGTAGAGATTAAATGTGTGAACGTATACACACGGTGTTTAATCACAGAATAAGCTCTCAAAATCATCAGCTGTTATTATTTTACTTGTATTACTACTGTACTTCTTACCATCTGGATAGCATTGGGAAGTAACATGTGATCTCTGTCTTAAGTCTCCTGATCTGAAATATGGGGATAATGATAGCTGTTGCCTTAAAAAGTTCTTATGAGAAGGAAACAAGAGTTCACATGAAATGCCTTGAACAGATAGATATCCAGTAAAATGACATTTCCTTCGGTCTCTTTTCCTGGTCAAATCCAAGATCAAGATGTGTTAGGTATAGGCAATACTAGGATATGGGCAGTTCGGTGTCTGTTACCTTCTGTGGGGTTCCTGGACTCCTTTGGAAATCTGATGCCAGAATTGTTTCTTCTTCTCAGAAGGCGGAAATATGTATGTATAATGCCTGAGGACTCAGGGCTCCATGACAGTCCTGGACGGTGTAGACTGTTAACGTGCTGGGCTGGAGCCCAGAAGTTAGGGGTTCACGCCCACTCAGAGCTGCCCTGGAAGATAGGCCGGGTGATCCGCTCCTGACAAGCCAGCTGTTGAAAAGCATGTAGAACAACAGTTCTACTCTGACACGCATAGGGCTTGGCAGGAGTCAGAGTCAGTTTGCCAGCCAAAGGGATTTTTCAGGGTTCCCTGACACTCAGACTGTTGGCCTTTAGAAAGAGTCTGCAGGTGTTAGAGATTGTTAAACTCTCAATCGTTATCTAAAAGATTGGTAGCTGAAATTGCCTCAAAAAACAGGCCTGGCACGACGCAGAGTGACAATATATATTGGATCCACTTTATGGTTCTATGCATCTATAGGATATCATCCTGCTGACCTCTGGCTGGAGTGAGGGAGTGGGTGGAGAGGAGGGGAAAGGAGACTGTTGGGACAATGACACACGTATGGAGCAGAGAGGAACAGTGTGCTGTCACTAGGCAGGGAGAGCAGTGGAATCTGTAAATAGGTGGGCATGTAAATTTATATGGGAATGTACATTTTCATTAAGTCATAATAAAAAATAAAAATAAAATAAAAACAGGCCTGTCAATCAGCTTCCAAAAGGCCACAGCCTTGAAAACCCCGGGGAGCTGTTCCATTCTGCACACGTGGGGTCACCATGTGTGCACAACGGGAACAACAATAACATCAGAAACATGCCATCACCCACAAAACTCTTCCTAATCTCCCCTTCACAAGCTCAGTGATGGAATAATCTAGTAAAACAATGTGACTTGCAGAAAACATGAGCCCTTAGACACGAAGCTCTGGCGATGATAAATTGTAGGATTCCGAGGTCCCAGAGGATTTAGTTGTGGGTCTGTTCAGAAGCAGTCTGGGCCTATTCTGGATCTCAGTCTTCCTCCTGCTATCGTGGCCCCAGGAGCCAGCCTGGAGCTGATGGCTGCAGACAGGGAGGTGGCCGACATTGGGTGGGGGCTTCCTCCTCTTTCTGTGCTGTCTGCTGTGTGTGCACACAGCGTGTGGGTGCTACCTTACTGCTCCCTTGTCCCAGCTCTGCTATTTGTGGTGCAGGCACATCAGGGCTTTGTCATTGTTGTAGAGATGGTACATGTATTAAAAGACTCTTGGGGCAATCAGCACCCGAAGGCAGAAAGCTATAGGATGGAATGTGTTCCTGTTTAGTCTGAAGAAGAGGATCAGAGATTTGGATAATTGACACAAGTACCCTCGTGCCCATGATGACTCCAAGAGGGAGTGACAGGAAGGGCTTAGATGGATGCTGGTGTGTGATGCTTGCATCCTTGTCCCTGTAGGACATCTCTACTCAACAATTTGGCCTGGAGCTGTGGAGGAAAGAAACTGGGTGGTTGGGGCAGAGAGACCCTCCAAAATCAGATACATGAACCGTGTAAGCAAATGAGAAGCTGGGTTATATGATTCTTGGGATAAAGAGGAGAAAAACACAAGACTCCAGTTACATCCCAGAATTAAAGGGTGGATTAATGGCCTAAATAGACATTTTCATCCCGGAAACCTGGTGATTCCCGGAACTGTCACTGGCATCTTGATCGTGTAACAAGCAAATGTAAAAGAACGAACTTGCAGCAGGATTCTGCCCCCTAAGGTTGGGCTGTGATAGGTAGCTTGCTGACAACTCGGTTGGGAGCTGTGGGCCCTTGTATAATTTACATATGTCAGGTATGCAAACACAGACTGACACACACACACACACACACACACACACACACACACACACACACACCACACAAATGAAGTAGATGCCTAGAGGCTGTGGACAACATGACATAGGCATCTGGGCTATAGTATTGGTGGAGAAAATCTCCCTGTCCTCAGTGACAACTCTGCTCAGAAATGGAAAATAAGACCAAACGAAAACCCAACTAAACCCATTGTCATGGACTCAGGTCCAACTCATAGAGACCCTATAGATCATAGGAGAACTGCGCCGTTGAGCTTCCAAAGTGTACCTGGCGGATTTGGGTCAGCAGATGTACCACTTAACCCACTGTGCTACCATGGTTTCCGGACAAAAGACAGGCCTACCTATATTCTCAGCCATGGTGCTTGTGATTGGCTCCCGACCAGTCAACCACACCTCATGGCACCCCCTTGTATCATAGGGTAGAACCGCCCCATAGGGTGTTCTCCCCTGTGGTCTTTTTGGAATCAGTTTGCCAGGGTTTCCTTCAGCACAGCCGCCAGACGGGTTCACACTTGAGACCTTTGGATTAACGGAGCTCCAGTGCACAGTGGTTGAGAGCTGTGCAGCTAACCAAAAGGTCAGCAGTTTGAATCCACTGGCTGCTTCTTGGAAGCCCCCTGGGGCAGAACTACTCTGTTCTGTAGGGATGCTATGAGTTGAAGTTGACTCGGGGGCAAAAGATTTTTGGGGTGGGTGCTGGGGCCTATTGAAAACTGCTTGTGACCCCAGGCTCCTCAGATGGCAACTCCGGTACAGTCCCTAGGGGGTCCTAGCTAAAGGCCAGTGTCAACTCGCAGGTGCCACGCAGGTGCCATCAGGACTTACTAAGCTTATGGGGCAGTTCCCTGAGGAAGTGAGGGGGCTAGAGACAATCTCTTTTGAGATTTTCTCCTTGGTGAGTAAGCAGTAATGAGTTGAGTCCAGGGTCTGCCCTCGTGGGGGTACCTGGAGAGAGTGGGTGGGTGGGAGTTAGGGAGAGATTGTCCCATCTCCATGGGGCCCTGGGAGCTCAGCTGGCAACTTCAGGCAGGTGTTTGTGGGAAGTCGCCGTTGTTAGCCATCATCGAGTCAGCCCCGACTCCTGATGACCGCATGTACAATGGAACGAAATGCTGCCTGGTCCTGCACTGTCCCCATGATCGGTTGCAGATCGGACCATTGCTATCCACAGGGTTTTCACTGGCTTATTTTCACAAGTTAGAGTGCCAGGCCTTTCTTTCTAGTCCAACTTTAGCCTGGCAGTGAAGCCGGAGACTTGAAAAGCAATTTTTCTAGCAGCAGGGGGAAACTGCTTCCAGAAGCCTGAGGCTTTTTTTGTTTGTTTGTTTTCCCCAGAGCGACCACCCCAGGCCCCTGTGAGAAATATAACATTAGCATTGGGACTCCATCTTAAGGAAAGATCATCCCTCTACATTTTAAAAGTGTTATGCTTTAAATGTATGACTTACAACTGCCCTGGGAAAAGAACAACGGAATATTCAAGGTAGCTCTGATACACTGAGTGTCGTTTCAGATCACTAAGCTGGACCAGACCATGCCAGGCGTCAGCCCTCCTGCTTCAAGAAGGACTTCAAAGGAAGACCTTGAAACCCAGACTGTCTTGCTGACCACTTCTGCCACACACTTTGTGATTATTTCCCCCTTTCACCGACATGTAAACCCCAAACCCACTGCCGTCATACTCGGGTCTTCCCTTCATAAACCCCTCCGGTCTGGCCAGAGACAGGCAGATTGTGATGGACATATCCCCTCCACCACTTTGTTTAGCTGGCACACAACTAAAACCTTTGATTAATTCACCCAAACCTCTTGTCTCAGAGATTGGCTTGTGGCACGTCACATAAACTCTAAGGTGTTTCCAGTAAGAGCAGCTACGCTGAAATCTGTTCAGCATGCTAGCAACACACAAGCTTCCACGGACAGGCAAGTGAAAGGGAGTTGCCAAGAGGCCTTGCAGCAGGGAGGGCTGGACTTGTAACTGACTAACAGATTCAGATGGCAGCCTTAGAGCATCTGGCGTCTGGCCTGGCTCTGGAGCAGTTCCTTCCTGGCTGCCCTCCCTTCTCCTTCCCACACATCTGACCTATGATAGGGTTTCCCAGAGTCATCTCCGAAATGAACTTCTTGAACTTGAATCCTTGCCGCAGGTCTACTTCTTGGAAGGGAGGCAAACTCAAGCACCCTTTGGAGTCAGGCGGGGTAAAGCCTTCCTGTGGGTGTGTGGATTAGGACAGCAGCTCAAGGACCGCGGCAGGTCAGGAGGCCTGTCTTCCTTCAAACAGTCCCTGCAGCCCTTTCCATCATCTTACCTTCTTGCTCGATTACTGGGTTCCACACCTGAGTGCTGAAAATTCTCTTCTTAGACTGATAGAGACAGAAGCCCATCTTCTTTCTCTGGATGCTCTGACGTCAGCCCAGACTGCCCCCATTTTTTGGGCTCCCATGGCACCTCACAAGGGGCAGTAGTGGTTCAGTGGGAGAATTCTCACCCTTCACACGGGGACCAGGATTCAATTCTCAGCTAGTGCCCAGTTGTTGGCCAGTGCAGGCTCACGGGTAATTACGGTGCTGGACAGCCGAGCTTCCAGACCCAGAGTAGGCAGAAAGGCAACTCATCAGGGAGGTGGTGAAGGATGAGGAAGACTTTTGTTTCATGAAGAGTTGGGCACTGATCCAACAGCAGCTAAATCAGGAAAACAAAAGGAATTCGGATGTTTCCCAGGGGAGGGCAACAGGGTCCCCCTCCATTCTGGTCGATCCATGACCTTGACCATTCGATGTAGCCATGCAGTCTGCAAGTCGGAGGGTGGCCCCTGGGGGATCCAGCCCCATTGCCTTGGCAAGCTCACGGCTCTCTCTTGTAACACCAGGTGACTTAAAAATCTCACAGCCACGTCCCTTTAATTCTCAGGACTGGAAAGACTTGGCAACCTCTGTTGCAACATTCTGCTCATTGAACCGCTGCAGTGCTCAACCATGATTTCCACTTACCAGTGTGGAACCATGCCCGGCAGCCTTTGCCCTATGGAAAAGGAGAAACATTTGTCAGTAGCTCATTTCAGTGCTGGGATGCATGTTGGGATAAAGGCTATCCACGTTAAACGTGAGAATGCACGCCAGGCACCCCACGTCCTCTGGAGGCCCACAGACCCCTTTCCTCTTCTTGCTGAGTTTCCAGTGCTGCAATGAGTGAGCTTTCACCATGACGCTGGAGATGAGTTGAGCTGGACGTGTGAGGATCAGAATCCTGACTTATTCTTTCCTGAGATGTCAGGATGTTTTGTGGAGCTTGAGCTTGAATGCGGCACTGTTGCTTACAAATGTGTGCTTTGGGCATGTCCCGTCCCCAGATCTGACTGACCCCTCTCATCAGGTCATAATTTTACTGAGCTCACAGGGCTGTAGAGTGATTTGATGTGTGGAAAGCAATACGATAGTGCCTCCACGCCTCCCTGTGGGTTCCTGAAATTACCTGTCTTGGGGAGAGGGAAGAGGTGGAGGAGAGAGGAAGATATGTGATGCAGAGAAACCTTGATCGGAGGAGAGCATATCCTCATCATTAAATGTCTCTTGATCACCTACTATGTGCTACCCATGTGCCAGCTGTCGAGGACAATGCAGTGGACAAGGCAGAGACAGTTCCTGGCCACAGAAGCTTGGTGAGGGAAGCAGTTCATCAAGCAATTGCACTGTGGTCTCGGCTCGGCAAAGAGGCAGGAAGTTCAAGGAGTCCAAGATCCTAGAGCAGGTGTCAGAAGGGCATAGTCTCTGCCCATCTCTGATCACCTCTCAAGGGTACCAGAAGCCTGATGGGGCTCCCTCAGCCTAAGGTGGGCTTCGTACAACACTGATGTGCTCAGAAAGCACCTCCTGCCTCTGCTTGTATCAGAGCCCAGGATGGAGAGCCACGGTGATGCCAGGGGTGCAGCTGGGACCCGCTCCATGTACTGACAGACAGGCATACTTCTGGAAAGCCTTTGCATTGGGAAGACTGTATCCAGACCCAATCCTGTATGTGATAGGAATACCTTCTGTTTTCCGAAACAAACAAAACTGTCTCGGAAGAATTACAGCCAGAATGCTCCTTAGAAACAAGGATGACTCACTTAGTCTGGACAAATAAACAAGAGACACCAGCTCCCAGAGAAGGCCACTGTGCCTGGTAAAGCAGACAGTGAGTAAAAAAGAGAGAGACACTCAAAGACATGGACTGACGCAGTGGGTTGCCCTTGTCATTACAGGGGTGGTTGCTAGAGGATGCTTTGGACAGTTGACCTGGACCTCAGAGGTCCACTCGGTGCCAAAGTCTTGACTGCAGCTATGTTGGAAGAAGGACAGGTGATCAGTGGGTGCTGACCAGTGCCTTGTTTTAATTTTTTTTGCTTACTCCAGGGCCCCTGCTGTTGAGACAGTAGAGTAAAAAAGTGATCCCTCACAGACTTCATAGAACCCTTTACAGTGTGGTTCCTGGGTGGTGTAAATAATTAATGCACTAAGTTGCCAACAGAAAAGCTGGCAGCTCAAGTCTACAAATGGGTGCATTGGAAAAATGGCCTGGTGCTTTCCTTCTGAAAAAAATATCAACCACTGAAAATTCTATGGAGCACAATTCTGCTCAGCCCCACATGGGGTTGCTGTGAGTTAGAGTCAACTTGACAGCAACTTGTTTGTTTGTTTTTTAGGTTGTGTCTTAAACCAATTTTTTATTTTTATTCTTGTGATAGAGTGAAAGTGTACAATCCAATTTACAATTGCCTGCCCACCTATCTTCGGCTTCTTCTGCTCTCCTTGCCTGTTGACAGCACATTGCTCCTTTCCGTTCTACACATGTCATGTCTTCTTAACAACCTCCCGGCCCCTCCTCTCCACTCTTCTCTAGAAAGAAGCCAGTAGGACTTCATCCCATAGATCCACAGAACCATCAAGTGCCCACAGTATATGGTCACTCTGTGTCCCCGAGTCCAATCCATTCCTGTCCGAAGAGGTGACCTCAATAATGATTTATGATCAGGGACAGCATCAGGTCTAGGGGCTATACTCCAGGGAAACTCCCAGCACTTTGGACCATCAGTTGCGGTCGTTCAGTGGAGTTGTTAGGGTGCACCCCTTTTTCTCATCTTGCCACTGGAACTCGACATGGTGAGCCCCATCATGGCTGTCATTGGTGGTGGCTGGGCACCAATTGGTTCTTTTGCTCACATGTTGATATAGTCAGCCATTCACATGGGTCCTTCTGTCTTCTGGGCTCTTTTACCCTCATATCATTGTCCTTGGTGATCATCAGTTTCAGCTGTGTTGGGACCATTTGGTGTACCTCAGATTGCAGCTTGCTGACTTTTAGAAACCCAGATGCCCCCTCACCAGTGTCGGGTAGAGAAGACACTCTTAGCAATAGTCTAGTTATGTCAGTTGGCCTTGATGTTCCCTGAGAGCATGGTCTCCCAACCTGTGCCCCTGATACTGTGTCCTTGCAATATTGGGTTAAGATTGGAAAATTTTTTAGGTTATGTAGAAGTCCTGTTAAATGGATCCTCTTCCTAAAGTGTGCTGTCACTGATTTCACCCAATCAAATTTTTGTCCCCTATCTAATCTATAACCAACCCTCTCTCTTCCTATCTCCCCTCCCCTATAGCTTTGAAGAGTCTTTTCCTCTGTATATGAGTCTGTTTTTAAGTCCTTATAGTAAGGGTCTCATACAGTATTCATCCTTGGGCTGCTGGCTGATTTCACTCAACATAATGTCTTCCGGTTGAAACCAGGTTCTTTGTTCTTTATTATGGCATAATATTTCATCGACTATATATACCATAGTTTGTTTATCCATTCATCTGCTGTTGGGCATCTGGGTTGATTCCATCTTTTTGCTCTTGTGGACTATGCTGCGATAAAAATTCGCATGCAAGTATTTCTTTGTGTAACTGCCTTTGATTCTATAGGATATATTCCGAGCAGTGGGATGACTGGGTCAAATCGTGTATCTATTTCCAGCTTTTTAAGGAAGCACCAGATTGCTTTCCAAAGAGGTCGTACTATTTTCAATCCCACCAGCAGTGTGGGAGAGTTTCAGTTTCTCCCCAGCCTCTCCAATGTTTGTTCTTTTCTGTTTGTGGATCATGGCCAACCTTGTTGGGGTCAGATGGTATCTCATTGTAGTTTTGATCTGGATTTCTTTAATAGCTCGTGATCATGAGCATTTCTTCATGTGTCTTTTGGCTGCCTGGATATCTTCTTTAGTGAAAGGTCTGTCCATCTCCTTTGCCCAATGCTTCATTGGGTTATTTACACTTTTCTTGTTTATATTTTGCAGTACCTTGTAGATTATGGAGATCAGACAGTGATCTGACATCCAGTTCCCAAATATTTTTTCCCATTCTGTAGGTGTTCTTTTAGTTCTCTTGATAAAGTCTTTGGATTAGCAAAAGTGTTTATTCTCAGGAGTTCTCATTTATCTATTTTCTTTTTTGTAGATCGTGCTTTGTTTGTCAGATTTTCAAGTCTAAGTTGTGTATTAAGGGTCCATTATTGATCTTATTTTTCCTTGCATGATTTTTATCATTTTAGGTTTGATATTTAGGTCTTTTATCCAATGTGAGTTGGTTTTGGTGTAAAGTATGAGATAGGGGTCTAGTTTCAATTTTTTGCAGGTGGACATCCAATTTTGCCAGCACCATTTGCTAAAGGGACTGTTTTTGCCCCAGTTTAGAAACCCAGGGCCTTTCTGGGCTATCAACTGTTCACAGGAGGATGATGGCATCTCTGGCATCTCAACTCTATTCCATTGGTCTGTATGTCTTTTTGTATCAATACCAAGCTGTTTTGACTACTGTGGCAGTGCAGTAGGTTCTAAAGTAGGGTAGCGAGAGGCCTCCCAGTGTTTTCTTCTTTTTCATTAGTGCTTCACATATCCGGGTTTCTTCCCTTTCCAGATAAAGCTGGTGATTTGCTTCTCCATCTCATTGAAAAATGACACCAGAATTTGTATTGGGATTGCATTGTATATGAAGATTGCTTTGGATAAAATAGACATTCCCACAATGTTACATCTTCCTATCCATGAGCAATGTAGGTTTCTGAATTTGTGTAAGTCTCTCAGTTTGTTGCAGTAAGGTCTGGTAGTTGTCTTTGTATGGGTCTCTTATTTGTCTAGTTAAATTTATCCCTAGGTGTTTTATGTTCCTGGGGGCTATAGTAAATGGTTTTGACTTAATGATTTCTTCCTTAATGATCTCTTTGCTGGTATAAAGGAATCCTACTGATTTACTTACATATGTCTTATATTCTGATAGTTTGCTGAACTCTTCTGTGGATTCTGTAGGATTCTCTGCATATACAACAATATCATCTGCAAGTAGGGAGATTTTTACTTCTTCTGTGCCAATGCAGATGCCCTTTATTTCTTTGTCTTGTACTTCAATGTTGAATAGGAGAGGAGAAAGTGGGCCTCATTGTCTAGTTCCTGTTCTCGAGGGGAATTCTTTCATTCTCTCTCCATTCAGGGTAATGCAGGCAATTACCTTTGCATAGATGACCCTTATGGCGTTGAGGAATTTGCTTTCTGTTGCTATTTTGCTGAGAGTCTTTAGCATGAATGGGTGTTGTTGGACTTTGTCAAATGCCTTTTCTACGTCAATTGATAAAATCAGGTGTTTCTTATCTTTTATGTTATTTATGTAGCTGATCACATCTTTACTGATGTTCAACCAGCCTTGCATCTGTGGTACGAATCCAACTTGGTCATGATGAATTATTTTTTTGATATGTTGTTGAATTCTATTGGCAAGGATTTTGTTGAAGATTTTTGCATCAAGGTTCATGAATGCTACTGGTCTGTAATTCTCCTCTACTGTGGGATCTCTCCCTGGCTGTGGTTATCAGGGTTATGCTGGCTTCACAGAATCAGTTGGGGAGTATTCCATCCCATTCTATGCTGTGAAATAGTCTCAGTAGTGTTGGAGTTAACTCTGCTCTAAAAGCTTGGCAGAATTCTGTGGGGAAGCCATCTCGAGAGGGCATGACTTTTTTGGTTGGTAGTTTTTCGATGACGTTTTCAATCTCTTCCTTTGTGATGGGTTTATTAAGCTGTTCTACTTCTGCTTCGGATAATTTTGGTAGGTGATGTGAATCTAGGAATTTGTGCATTTCCTCTAGGGTTTTTCTCAAATCCGTTAGAGTACAGTCTTTCATAGCATTCCGTTATGATACTTTTGATTTCTGATGTTTCTGTTGTAACGTCTCCCATGTCATTTCTTACTCAGGCTATTTCTTTCCTCTCCTGTTTTTCTTTAGTAAGTTTAGCCAAGGCTTTGTCCATTTTCTTGATTGCCTCAAAAAACCAGCTTTTGGTCTTTTCAATTTTTTCAGTTCTTCTTCTATTCTCTAGCTCATTTAGTTCTGCTCTAATCTTTAGGATCTGTTTTCTTCTGGTGCCTGAGAGGTCCCTCTGTTGCGCTCTTTCTATTTCTTCAAGCTGTAGAGTTAGTTCTTCGGTTTGGATCTTTTCTTCTTTCTGGATGTGGTGGGCATTTATAGAAATAAATTGACCTCTGATCACTGCTTTCTTGGCTGTATCCCATAAGTTCTTGGAGCAAGTGTTTTTGTTCTCATTTGAGTCCATAAATTTCTTTATTTCAGTCTTGATATCTTCTATAATCCCTGGCTTTTTGAGCACGGTGTTTTTCAGCTTCCGTGAGTTCCAATTCCTATCTATGTTTTCTGTGAGATTGATTTCCACTTATATGGCTTTATGGTCTGAGAAGATGCTTTACAATAATTCAATGGTTTGGATTTTGTTGAGATTTGCTTTATGTGCTAACACATGGTCTGTTCTGGAAAATGTTCCACGTGCATTGGAGAAAAAGGTGTACTTATCTGCTGATGGGTAAGAAGTTCCGTACGTGTCAATGAGGTCTAATTAGTTAATTGTGGCAATAAGATCTTCTGTGTATTTACTGAGCTTTTAGCTAGATGATCTGTGAATTACTGAAAGTAGAGTGTTGAAATCTCCAACTACCTTTGCAGAGTGTTCTGTTTCATTTTTCGATGTAGTCAGTGTTTGTTTGATGTATTTAGATGCACGGCTATTGGGTGCATAAATATTTAATATTTTTAAGTCCTGCTTGTGTATTGAACCTTTTAGCAATAAACAGAGACTCTCCTTGTCCATGACGGTGGATTTTACATTAAAATCTATTTTATCTGAGATCAATATTGCCATACCTGCTCTTCTTTATATATTGTTAGCTTGGTAAATATTATTCCATTTTTTAATTTTCAGTTTGTTCATAAGTCTAAGGTGTGTTTCTTGTAAGCAACATACAGATGGGTCATGTCTTTAGATCCAAGATGTCACTTGTTGTCTCTTTACTGGAGTGTTCAGACCATTTACATTCAGTCTCGTTATTGATAGGTATGTGTTTAGTGCTGTCCTTTTGAGGTATTGATTTTTGTGTAGGCATTTTCCGTGTTGCTCTTGATATTCTGTTCTGCGTCATTCTTCTTTATGGGTTGACTTTTCATCTTTTTCAGTGTTGGTTTTGTGCTTCTTGAGACTCTTGTATTATGTTTCTTGCCTTTTTTTCTTTTTTTTCTTATGACTGAGTGAAAATGTAGATTCCCATATAAATTTACATGTCCACCTATATGCAGCTTCCACTGCTCTCCCTGCTCGGTGACAACACACTGTTCCTCTCTGCTCCATACATGTCTCATCCTCCCAACAGTCTCCTTTCCCCCTTCTCTCCACCCACTCCCCTTCCTCTGGCCAGAGGTCAGCAGGACGATATCCTATAGATGCATAGAACCATAAAGTGTATCCAATATGTGGTCACTCTGCATCACCAAGTCCAATCCATTTGTGTCCGAAGAGTGGACCTTCATCATGATTTATGGGCAAGGGCAGCATCAGGGCCAGGGGCCATGCTCCCAGGGGAACCCCGAATGCCGCTGGACCATCAATTGCAGTCTTTTAGTGGAGATCTCAGGGTGCACCCCTTTTTAGTCTTGTGTTGCCAGTGAGACTCAACTTAGTCAGTTCCATCGCGGGTATCACTGGTGGTGATCGGGCACCATCTAGTTCTTCCAGTCCCAAGTCTATGTAGGCACCCACTCAAGTGGGTCTCTCTATCTTCTGGGTTGTTTTTACCCCATGTCATTTTGGTCCTCGGTGAGCCATTTCTTCTTTTGATATGTTGCGTTGTTGTGCTTTGCAGCTCTCCCTATGAGCCCCCTTAATATTCTTAGTGTAAACCCAATTTTAACTTCGATTTATCTTATTAATTTTGTTTCCATCTGAAAGGACTGTAAATACTGTAGTATTTCCCTGTTTTTAATGTGATGGTTTCTTAGTTTTCATGATAGGATCACTGGTTCCCTTCTTTTAGCATTCTAGCTTTGGTGGAGTTTTGTGCCTTCCCTAACTGAGTAGGTTTCTGGATCATTTGTCCTGTATTGCCTCCTTAAATATACACTTAATGGCTTTGATTTTCTAAGCAAAGAGCTTCTTTCAGTATTTCTTGTAGTTTGTGTTTGGTTTTTACAAAGTGTCTGTAAGCTTCTGTTTATCTGTGAATGTCTTAATTTCCTCTTCATATTCAAAAGACAGTTTTGTAGGAAATATTATTCTGGGTTAGAAGTTTGTCTCCTTTAAGGCTTTGAATGTGTCACCCCACTGCCTCTGTGCCAACATCCTTTATGCCAAGAAGTCAGATTAAAGCCTACCGGGCTTCCCTCTGAATGTTAGCTTTGCTTTGAGTCTCTCTAAATTTAAGAGTTTCTGCTTAATTTTAAGCTTGATTACAATGAGTCTTGTGGTCTTTCTTTCAGGATCTAGTTTATGTGACATTCAATATGCATCTTGGATACCCATATTCTCTTCTTTCATAATTTCAGGGAAGTTTTCTGTCAGCGAATCAACAACAACACACTCTGTGTTTTCAGCTGTCTCTTCCTGTTGAGGAACTCCAATTAATCATAGATTATTCCTCTCAATGGAGTCACACAGCTTTCTTAATAATTTTTCATTTTTCTTCTTTCTTTTCTCTGAGTTTTCCTCATAAATGCTGGTGTCAGTTGTTCTACCTTCAAGGTCACTAAGTCTGACTTTCAGGTGCTCCGTTCTGCCCTTTTGGCTTTGAAATTAATTCTCTAATTCTGTAACTTTGTTACTGATCTGCTGGACTTCAGAACGTTAATGTATCATCAGTTCAAACAGCTTGGTTAGTTCTTCATTTTGCTCTGCTGCATTTTGTATAATCTCCAGGAGGGCTCTATTTTGTATTCTTTTGTACTTGACCCCTGGTAGTTTCCAAAAGGCTTCTACTTCTGGAGAGATTTTTGATTGTTTGTTTGGGGAGTGTTCTGGAGCCATGACAGGCTATTTCTTTAAATGCTTGGTCATAGTTTCTTCCTTTGAGGATGTCTAGAGGCTGTTTAGTTTCTCTGGTGTTGACTCAACAAGAGCTGAAGCATAGTCCTGAGATCACTAGCTGTCTCTGTGTACTCTAAGGACTGGCCTTAGTGGACTCTCTGGGGTGGCAGGCTCTGCCTCCTGGAAGGGAAAGACACCACACTGCATAGCTAGGGAGCTTTCAAGTGACCCCATGATGTGTGTCAGTAAAGGCTGGAAGAGATGCTGACAGGGTGGACAGCAGTTGTTTCTCCAGGCAGTCTTACTTTAAAAAGCTAAAATCTATCTCATAGCTTCCAAAACAGTCAGGCCATCAAGTGTGATGAACCCTGCCTTTCAGCTAACAACGGAGGCACCTCTTCTGCTATCCCCATGTCCTATGATGTACTTCAAAGTACAGAGTGGCTACTTGCTTGTTACCATCCCCCACTGGGGCCTACCCATAAGGGAACGCTGCGCTAAGCACAACCTTTCTGCTGGAAAAGCATTCTCCAGCCTGGCACTGCCCGCCATCCTAGGAATTAGCCCTTGCTGAGGCCTCCCGGTTGGGTAACTCCACCTCCCAGCTGCCCAAGATAGTGCTCTGCCCTATCTGGCCCTCCCACCACAAAAGAGCCGAACTTATGGCGGAGCTTGGAAGAGTGGGTGGGGGGTGGAATTGGCCTCAGTCAGCCTCTGGGCTCTTCAAATGTGGCTATCCCACACACTGTTTCTCTGCTGTGGTATATGCTGTTCACCTCAGCACTTTGTTTCAGTGTATGTGCTGGCTCATGCCCATCCACCACTGTTCTAGTCAGCTACAGCTGCTCTGAAAGAAATACTACCAGTGGGTGGCTTTAACAAAGGAAAGTTTATTCTTACACAGCCCAGTAGGCTACAAGTCCAAATTCAGGATGTCTGCTCCAGGGGAAGGCTTTCCCCTATGTCGGCTCTGGAGCAAAGTCTGGTATTGCATCAGTCTTTGTGGAGGGAGCATCTTGGTGCAGGAATCTCAGGTCTCAAGGACACACTCTTCTCATAGTGCTGCTTTCTTGATGGTGTGAGCTTCCCTATTCTCTGCTTGCTTTTCTTTCCTTGGACCTCTTGTAGGATGAAAGGATTAAGGGTGGTGCAAGACATACTCCAGGGAAACTCCCTTTATGATGGAGCAGGGAGATGATCTTATGAAGGAATTTAGAGTCTCACCCTAATCCTTTAACATACAGCATAGGAAAAATCACAAGATGCAGGACAATCGTAAAATGCAGGGAATCATGGCTCAGCCACATGGCTACACAGATGTTTGAGTGGCCACTATTCAATCCATGACATCCCACTCTTCCACCATGAAACATCAGAATTTATGGCGGAGCTGCCTAAAGAGAGGGTAGAGAGGCTGTGTTGCTCTCAGTCTGCTGCCAGGCTCTCAAAATGTGGCTATGTCACACACTGTCTCTCCGTTGTGGCACATGCTGTTCACTTCAGCACTTTGTTTTAGCCTCTGTGTTGGCTCATGCCCATCCCTCGCCTACTGGCCAATGAAAAGAAAAACGGTTAAAAGCACCAATATCTTCAGTCTGTGCAAATGGGGGTCAGTGAGAGAGAGGACGTTTCCTCTGTAGGCCATGTAGTCGAAACTGACAGACCTAAGCCGTGTCCTAAGGTCCACTGGGTGTCCTGAAAACTCTGTTCAATTATCAATTCAGGCCTTAGTTTTCAGAGGCAGATAAGGAGACGTGTGTTTAGTCTGCCTTCTTGACTCTGTCCTCCAATTTGAACTTCTTAGGCAAGCTCCAAATCGATTTCCAAAGTGGTTGTACCATTTTCCATTCCCTCCAGCAATGTGAAAGGGTTCCAGTCTCTCCATAACCTCTCCGACATTTATTATTTTGTGTTTTCTGGATTAATGACAGGGTCATCAGGGTGAGATGGTATCTCCTTGTAGTTTTGATTTGGATTTCTCTATTGGCTAATGTTTTTTTTTCTTTTTATTGGCTAATGACCATGTGCTTATCCTCATTCACCTCTTAGCTGCCTGGGTGTTGTCTCTCGTAAAGTGCATCTTCATATTTTTTGCTCATTTTTTAAAAATTTTGTTATTTGTGGTTTTCTTGTAGAGAGTTTGTTGTACTTTCTAGATTATGGAGGGTAGGTACTGATCAGATCTGTACTAGTCAAACTATTTTTCTCTGTTCTGTAGGTAGCTTTTTTACTCTTTCGCTAAAGTCTTTGGGTGAACATAAATGTTTAATGTTTATCAGTTTCTAGTTATATGATTTCTCTTCTGGCACTTATGTATTGTAAGTAATACTTTGTAATCTGTTTATTCCCTGTATTTGGGCTTCCAGTATTTTCCCTGTCTTTTCTGCCATGATCTTTGTTGGTTTAGATTTGATATTTAGTTCTTTGATCCATTATGAATTAGTTTCTGAGCGTGGTGTCAGATATGGCTCTTGTTCCTTTTTTTTTTCGGTTATGCAAACACCATTTGTTAATGAGAGTGTCTTTTCCCCATATCATGGCTTTTGTGCCTTTGTCAAAAGTCAGCTGTTCGTAGGTGGATGATGATATTTCTGGATTCTCTATTCTGTTCCATTGGTCTATAGATGTGATTTTATATCAATACCATGCTGTTTGACTACTGTGGCAGTGTAATAAGTTCTAAGGTCAGGTTGTGAGGCTTCCCACTTTGTTCTTCTTCAGTAGTGCTGTAACTTCTGAGGCTTCTTCCAGTGCCAAGGGACGTTCGTGATTTCTTTCTCCATTTCATTAAAAAAATGACATAGGAATTTGTATTGGAATTACATGGTATGTATACAACACTTGGGGAGAACAGATATTTCCACAATGTTAAAGCTTCCTATCCATGAGCAAGGCAGGTTTCTCTAATTACGGAGGTCTCGTTTGGGTTCTTGCAATAGGGTCTTGTAATTTTCTTGGTCTAGGTCTCCTGCACCTCTGGTTAGATTCGTTCCTAGGTATTTTATCTTCTTGGGGACTACTGGAAATGGCATTGATTTGGTGGTTTCCTCTTTGATGGTCTCTTTGTTGGTGTAAAGGAATGTACTGATTTGTTTATATCTATCTTATATCCTGACACTTTGCTGAATTCTTCTATTAGTTCCAGTAATTTTTTTTATTTTTATAGATTCTTTAGGGTTGTTTGCTACTTATTCTAACCCAAAAGGTTGGCAGTTCAAACCCACCAGGTGGTTCTTGGAAACTCTGCGGAGCCCTTCTACTCTGTCCTATAGAGTCGCTATGAGTTGGAATCAACTCAGTGGCATTGGGTTTGCTTTCCTCCATTAGAGTTTTCTGTGTATAAGATCACATCATCTGCAAATAGAGATACTTTCACTTCTTCTTTCTGATGTGGATGCCCTGTATTTCTTCATCTTGTTTGATTGGTCTCACTGGAACCTCCAGCACAAAGTTGAATAAAGTGGTGACAATGAGCCTCCTTGTGTGGTTCCTGTCCTCAGAGGGAATTCTCTCAGTCTGTCTTCATTCAAGATGATGTTGGCTGATGCCTAATTATGTTGAGGCATTTCAGTTCTATTCCTATTTTGCTGAGAGGTTTTAACATGAATGGCTGTTGGACTGTGTCCAATGTCTTTTCTGTGTCAGTTGATAAAACCAAGGGACTTAAAGATAGTTTATTGAAAAGATTAAACAACAACAACAATAACAAAGTGTTGTTCATACAGTCCAAAGGAAAACAGAAGAGGAAGTAAATAAAAAAATAAGAATTGAAATGGTTGCTATCAAAACAGCTACAACTGAAGTTAAACCAACAAAAAAACATAACAGAATAGTATAACAAATGGTGCTCTAAGGAATTTGAAAACCTAGAGAAAATGGATCAATTGCTATAAACACACTACCCACCTAAACTGGCACTAACATAAGTAGAACAGCTAAGTAAACCCATGGCAAAAGAATAGATTGAAATGGTATTTTAAAAACTCCCAACCAATGAAAGCCCTGGCCCTGATGGCTTCACTGCAAAATTCAACCAAATGTTCAGAGAAGATTTAACCCCATTATTACTAATGGTATTACAGTCCATAGAAAAGCATGGCAAACTCCCATACCCTTCCATAAAGACTCACAGCCTTGATATCAAAACCAGGTAAGCCAAGCCAAGTGCCATCCAATCAGAACCGACTCATAGACACCACTAAAGAGGAAAACTACAGACCCATATCTATCATGAACTTAGATGTGAAAATTCTCAACAAAATTCTAATCAATAGAATGCAACAACACAGGAAAAAATAATTCACCATGACCAAGTGGTATTCATACTAGGGACCTTGGGATGGATGACTGCTAGAAAAACAATCAGTATAGTCAACCCCATAAGTAAGGGAAAGGACAAGAACTGCTTGATTTTAAGAACTGATAGAGAAAAGCCATTTGAAAAAGTCCAATAGCCATTTGTGTTGCGACATTATCCTAATTGGAGAGAGTTTGAAAGCATTCCCTTTGAGAATGAGAACCAGACAAGGATACCCTTTGTGACCACAGTTATTCAGCACTGTCCTGGAGGGTTTTGCCACAACAATTAGGCTAGAAAAAGAAATAAAGGGCGTTCAAATTGGCAATAAAAAAGCAAAAGTATCTCTGTTTGCAGATGACATGATCATCTACCCAGGAAACCAAAAAGAAGAAAAAGAAAATCCAAAGTACTGGTACTAGTAGAAGAGTTCAGGACAGAAGGTAAGCACACAATAATCAGTTGTATTCCTTTACCCTGACAAAGAAAATGTCAAAGAGGTGAACACCGAATCAATGCCATTTACAATAGGCCCCAAGAAGGTGAAATGCTTAGAAATAAATCTAAACAACGACATAAAACACCGCTAGAAAGAAAACTACAAGGCACTACGGCGAGAAACCGAAGACCAAAGAGACCTGTGTAAACGGAGAAACCTGCCTTTCTCACGGCTAGGAAGACTCAACGTTGTGAAAGTCTCTGTTCTACCCCAAGTGATCTATGGCTACAGTACAATCCCAACACAGCATCCAACGGCAGTTTTTCATTAGATGGAGAAACAAATCACCAACTTTATTCTGAAGTGGAAGACCCCCTGGATAAGTAAAACATTACTGAAGAAGAAAAACGAAGTGGCAGGCCTTACCCTAACTGACTCAGAACCAATTACACTGTCATGGTAGTCAAAACAGCCAGATACTGATACAGCAACAAATGCATAGACCAATGGATGAGAACTGAGAATTCAGACATAAAACCCTCCAGCTACGAGCAGCTGAAATTTCACAAAGACCCACATTCCAAAAATTGGGGAAAAGGCAGTCTGTTTAAGAAATGGTGTTGCTGTAACTGGATATTCACCTGCCAAAAAATGAAACAGCACCCACATTTCACACCATGCACAGCAACGGACTGAAAACGGATCGACGAACTGCATATCAAATTGAAAACTTTAAAAGTCATGGAAGAAAAAATAGAGACAACATTGCAAGCCCTAATACATGACATAAACAAAATACAAAACATTACTAACAATGTACAGACTGCAGAAGAGAAACTGGATTACGGGAAGCTCCTAAAAGTCAAACACTTATGCCCATCCAGAAACTTCTCCCAAAGAGTGAGAAGACAACCCGAAGACTGGGAAAAGGATTTGGCCAGGATAATCCAACGAGGGTCTAATGTCCCACATCTCTAAGATACTGCAAAACCTCAACAACAAAAATATACATAGCCAAAAAGCCAAGTGCCATTGTGTCGGATCCGACTCATGGCGACCCTATCCCAGCTGAATAATGGGCAAAGGATATGAACAGGCACTTCACCCAAGAAAATATCCAGGCAGCTGACAGATACCTGAGGAAATGGTCCTGATCAACAGCTGTTACAGAAATGTGAATCAAAACTACAGTGAGATAGCATTTCACCCCAAGGAGGATGGCATAAATCCAAAAAACACAAAATGACAAATGTTGGAGAGTCTATGGAAACACTAGAATATTTATACCCTGCTGTAGGGAATGTAAGAAGTTACAACCACTTTGGAATTTGACTGGGCACTTTCTTAAACGCTAGAAATAGACATACCATAAAATCCAGCAATCACCGTTCCTGGACTATGTACTAGAGAATAAGGGACATCACCTGGATACAGATGCAACAATGTTGATTGCAGCCCTGTCCACCACAACAAAAATGGACTCCATCAAGGTTCCCATCAAATCATGGATGGATAAGCAGACTATGGTATAGTCACACAGTGGAACATAATGCAGTGGTAAAGAGCAACAAGGAATTTGGGGAAACATAGCGTGGAGGAATCTGGAAGGCACTATGCTGACTGAAATTAGGAAGTTGTAAAAGGCCTAATATTGCATGAGATGACTATTACATGAAATTAATGAAAGATTTAAACCAAGACGAATATACTGTTTGATGGTTAAGCAGGTGGGGAGGTAGGGAGGGAGAGAGGTACTCACTAATTAGATAGTAGACAAAAGACGTTTTACATGAAGGGAGGGACAACACACAGTAGAGAAGTCAGCGTAGGAGGACTACATAGAAAGCTGAGAAGTTTCTTAAATACAACCAAATTCTTTCAGGGAGAGAGTGACAGGGGCAGATGTCTGAGGATCATCTTTTCAGGAGACATCTAGATCAACAGGCTGAACAAAGTTGTTGTTGTTTCTTCTGAGCTTTACAAGAAAGTTTACAATGCAAACTGATTTGTCATACAAAACCTTGCGCACACATCTCTATGTAACTACTGCTCTCCCCACACTGTGACAGCACACTTCGCATTTCTACCTTGTGTATCTTGTGTTCATTTATCTAGCTCCTTGCCCCATCCTACCTCTATTCCTTGTGTGATCTTTCCCAGATTACCTAATTTCATTGAGATTGACAAGCATTAATTCATGTAAAATAATTTTTTATAGTTCCTGCCAGGCACAAAGGAACTCGTTAGTATTACTATTTGTGTAGTATTTTCATTGTACTCAGTCCACCTATATACATAGTCTGGCTCAGCCTGAAGTGATGACTTAGACCTATGGAAGAAGAGAGCTTTTAATCATTAATGTGTTACTTGCCAAAACAGGATCTAATTCCCGATCAGCTAGGTTTTGAAACCACTAGAGTGAGTCAAGAAAGAACATTTAAGTCAAATTCTTCGACATTTTAACCTCACCTGAGAACTCTTGATGATGCAGTGGTTCAAGTATTCAGCTGCTCACAGAAAGATCAGCGGTCCCAATCAACCCACTGCTCTGTGAGAGAAAGTTGTGGCAGTCTGCTTCTGTAAGCATTGGAGGCTTGGAAATGCTATGGGGCAGTTTTACTGTGTCCTATAGGGTCTTTATCAGTTGCAATGAGCTCGGGCAATGGATTTGGTTTGGTTTGAAGAATCTAGAGTGTTAAGGGTAGAGTGAATTTGGATCTTTCTGTGCTTCGACTGGTTTATTCTGGGGGAAGGGCCCATGCGAAGGAGGGAAAAGTAGAGCTTGAGGAGATACCAAAAATCTTTTAAATGGAGGTGCTGGAATAGGAAAAGGCATAAAGAAGGAAAACGAAGAGATGGAGGAGAACTTTCAGCTGGTGTGGCTGTTGCAACGTTTTCTGAGAAAAGGAGTGGATTATTCCTGTTGATCTTTTCTCCTAGTAGTGGGATGTTTCTTCCCAGAAATTTTGGACAGTCTTCCAGTCAAGACACATCACTGTTTTGAAACATCCTCCATTCTCTAGGAGACTGGAAGATGATCTGGCTGTTCAGAGGTATTCCTGAGATGGGCAGCCCTGCAGAAGGCAAGTGGAGGGTGGTAAGCTCTTGTTTCCAATCCCCCCTCCTTAGAGTGGAAGGAAAGTCCTTAGTGGCAATTAGTCTAGAGCAGGAGTCTGAGATGAGAGTCCCACAGAGCATATTTGGAAGTACCCCTACACACCTGCTGTATGGTCCAAGTGATCAAACACGCATAGATGGGGGTTATGGAATACATAGCAGTCACCTGCTCTCCCTGGCATACCTTCCTCTGACATCAATGGGCACTTTGAGGATTGCCTCTGCGGAAGTTGTTGCAGGTATCATTTGAAATATTGTGCTGCACAAGCCACGCATTTGTTTCTGCTTTGGAAAGATATCCACGCAGGGATCTCCAAGGCAGGATGAATGAAAAGTGACACTTGTTACCATTGAGTCGATTCCAATTCATAGTGACACTGTAGGTCAGCATAGAACGTCCCCATAGAATTTCTAATGCTGTAGTCTGTATGGAAGCTCATTATCAGATCTTTCTCTGTGGAAAAGCTACTGGGTTCAAACCACTTTTGGCTAGCAGCCAAGTGCTTAACCACTATGCAACAAGGGTTCTATGGCAGGATAAAGAGCCATCAATATTGTTCTCTTCTATGCAGGCCACTGTGGACATTCTCATCAGCAAATGCCAATATTAGGGCTAAGGGGTGCATCTTTGGGGATTCTGCTGGATGGTACAAATGTTACAGCTCTCAATTAGTAAATGTGAGGTTGGAGGTTCAAACACCTACACAGGGTCCTCAAATGAAAAACCTGGTGATCTACTTCTGAAAGGACAGTTCTGAAAACACTATGAAGCAGAATTCTAGTCTGGAACACACGGGGCAATCATGAGTTGCAACTGACTTGACAGCAGCTGTTTTCTGCTTTGTTTTTTTTTTTAAGTGGAGGTCCTCGAGACTGCTGCTGTTCTTGCTTCTGCTCGGAAAATGTCTGTCACACTGCTTACTTCAGAGAGCCCTGATTTTTTGCAGGGAAGTAGTTGGATCCTGGCCTCTAGGTGGCACAAATAGTTAAGCATTTCCTTCTAACTGCAGGCATACATGGTTCAAACCCATGCAGAGGTGCCTCTGGAGATAGGCCTGTCAGTATGTGTGCAAACTGTACAGGAGAGTTACCTCTGAAGATAGGTCTGTCTGTATGTTTGCAAACTTCTCAGACTTGAAAATCCTACAGAACACAGTTCTACTCTGTAACATATGAAGTCACCATGAGTCAGAATTGACTCAACAACAATGGATAAGTTGGATTCTGGGTAGAGTTTGATATCAAACAACTGCCACACCAAACGAACTCTGCCAGTCAGTGGAATAACTGTTCACATCAGTGCCATCCTGCATACTGGTGGCCTCATAGTGAGGGGTGATGGGAGCTCATTGTGTGATCCAAGGGGCAGATGCCTCTTTGCTGGAGTGTGCAAGGGCTGCATTTCAAGCCATGTCTGAACGTCCCTTGCCCTCCTGCCAACCTCGTACAAGGAAGAGTGAAAGGGTTATGGTCACAGACCCCTCTCTGGAGTTTAGCTCATTTTGATATTAAGCAAGGGGATTCGGGACTCTTTCTGGTATTTTCCTTTCAGTGGGGACACCAGGGTGCTTAATGAGTTGTTATTCTAACATCAGATACTTATAGAACTAGCTGAGCAGTTTCAAGGAAGAGGTAGTAGCCACCATCTCTCCTCCCAGGCCCTTGACTGATCAACTACAAGGCTCTTCATGCACCGACTGGAGAATACACACACTCCTTCTTGAAAGCAGAGTATAGTCATAGTTCAAAAAGGGTTGGGGACGTTATCAGGGGGCTGACAAAAGCCATCTCAAACATGTAAATCTTCAAGGGGCTTTTGCTTTCCCACTATGTTGGCATGGTGGCACAGTATAGCCTGTCCAGCTCATAGTTAGCTTGAGAGAGTGGCCTGAGATACTGCTTGTAAAGAAGTGTTTGTGGAAGGCAGTGGGGAGACAGGGTGAACATACTCCCACCGTGGGCTCCAGCACGCCGTTCTGTGATTCACTGCACATGGCTCCAAATATAGCCCACTCTTGCCTTCCTCCTCCGACAGTGACGTGTCCTGTAGGACACTGTGTTCATTTTCTATTGCTGTGTAAGTTGTTACCACAAACTCAGTGAATAATGACAAAACAAGTATATTATCTCGCTTTTTACATGGGTTGGGAGTCTGAGCACAGCTTCAGTACTGTTTGATCCCTGTTTTCCTGATGCCTGCCAAGCAAGGGTTGTTCTCAGCTACTAGAAGCAGCTGCCATTCTCTGGCACATGCCCTGCTTTGCAACATGATGGTTTGCTCCCTCAAGTCCAAACAAGAGAACTCCTGCTGCAGCTTCAAATCTCTCTGCTTTCCCCCATGTCTGAAGTTTAGAACCTCTTTTACAAGGACTTAAGTGATTAGGGAAGACCCACCCAAACTCAAGGGGAAGGAATTTACAGGGCATACATAGCAGAGGGTGAGACTTGTGGGGACCAACTTAGAATTGTCTTTCTTCTAGAGCTTCTATAAAAAGCATCTCATCCTATTTCCTTACTTGCAAAACAAAAACATGATGCCAGCTGCTTTCTGTTGGTATTCCCCATGCTGAGAAGGCTGCAGAGCCGTGAAGCCAAGTTTTTGGAGGCCTTGAACCAGAATCAGGCTGTGGTGAAACAATTTCAGCAAACTTGGAAGACAAGATTTTCTTGCCTAGTTCTTTCTCTTTTGTTCTCCTTAGAAGTCTATCAATCTGAAAAAGAAAAGGTAGCTCTTTGACCTGAGCCACTGGGGCTGGCCTCAAGAAAGTGAGAAAGCATTTTAATGAGGATTTCATAGTCATTGGGTATGTCTCTGCTGCACCAGACTTTCTGATGACTGCTCTTACAAGATGGTTTATGCTACTTGAAAGTTTATCTGAATTGCTTTCATCATTTGCTAGATATATAAATTTATATTTCTGCTTTCCTTACTTGGCTTGCCAATTTTCCTATGGAACATAACCCAGCCAGCCAAGTGCAGTCCTTTGTAAGAATCAGGTCTCAAATTTTTCCTATCTGTTTGAAAAAGAGACCATTTTCTCTACTGACACTTGTTTGCCACTGCAAATCTCCTCTTATAAATCCTACATCCAGTCAACAAAACAGTTGGTAGGCACCTTGTGTGCATCTGGTAATGTGCTAGGTGCTCGTGACACCCTGATAACCAAAATGGGGTCTTGGTGCTCAAAATGATAACAGCCATGATGGAAGTATGTGCAAAATGCTGAGAACACGGAGGCAGGTGAAAACCTTTGAGAAATCTGTAGGACTTCAAGGATGTGTGAATGGGGTGAGGCTAGTATTCCAAGCCAAGAAGACAGCTTGTGCAGAACATAGAGAATGTCCAAGAACATACTTCGTTCAAGGAATGGTTAGTGATATTCTGGGAAGCCGCAGCACAGGAGCGTGAGTGGAAGTGGTTTCCTCAGAGGCTGGAGTAGGACAAGGAGTACCAGACTTCAGAGGTACTTGAGCAGTAGAAATTTATCTTTCAGGCAGAGGGAGCTGGTGACCCATATTTGGTCAAGCAGGCTCATACTGAGATGGGGGTATTAAGAAGAACACTGTAGCTTGTTTTGAGATGCCAAAGAGGTGATAGAGTTTTCCTATACATGGAGATATTATGAGCAGTAAAAGACTCAAAGGCACCTAGCAACAACAACATATGCATATGCACACACATGTGTGTGCATGTGTGTATGTTCAAATGTATAAGAAAGCATACAGGGATACAGTTATGGATATTTCTCAGACAATGAAATATCTACCAGTATTGGGTTTCTGGCCTTGAAGACTTAGGCCATAGTCTCATGGGACAATATGGTCAATTGGCACAATATAGTTCATGAAGTTTATGTTCAACATCCTAGTTTGGTGGGTAGTCTTATGGGTCTTGGAAACTTGAAAGGAGACATCTAAGATATAACTCTGACTTCTTCTCGTTCAGAGCAAAGACTAAAAAGAAAACCAAAGACGTTTACAAGAGGCTAGCCTGCAGGACTAACAGTACAGACAACCACGGCCTCATCTACCCCGAAACCAGAAGAAACAGATGTTGCCCAGCTACTGTCAGTGAACGTTCTGATCAGGGTCCAGGATAGACAGATATTGATAGAACCAGGAAAAATAGTCCAAAAAATTCAAGTTCTTGAAATCTCCAGACTTATTGGACTGGTTGATAGTATAGAAATGCTTGAGACTATGATCCAGAGATACTCAATAGGCCTTGAATTAAAATTACTCCCTGAGATCACCTTTTAGCTGAATAACAGATCAGCTCGTAAAGTAAAGAATATTACCTATGCGGACCGTGCACCTCTAAGAAGATCATCTGTATGTGATCCAATGGTGAACGTTTACTCTAAAGCAAAGACTGAAGAATAAGGGAGCTGGGAAAATATACTACAGAAGTGAATTATCCAGAAGGATATTAATGAGAACATGTAAACAGTGTAAAAAGTGCAAAAAGTAGAAGTCATCGTTAAATGAAAACTTAACTTGCTGCATTACCATTCACTAAAAATGCAATCAAATACTGTTTAAAAATTATGCCTCCTTTCTCCATTATCACAAGTTTAATAAGAAGATGAATCTAAATGAGGCATGCGAGGACCAAGAGTCCCTGGAGAAACTCACCACTCCAAGTACTGACCAGAGCTTCCTGTAACTTCAGATCCAGCCAAGAGACCTCCAAATTCTCCGACAACTCTCCAGAGGTCTTGATGCTGGTCAAGCAGGTGGAGGCCGAATCTTACACCAGTAGGGTCCACCCGTGGTGATGATTAAAATAAAAATCAGGGTGTGGAAATGAGATACATGTGTGTGGGTGTCTCAGTTCTTTGTTAATGGGGTGGGGGAGAGGGAAGGAAACAAGGAGGCAGGAGTGTGAGGAGGGAGGCAGGTGGGGTCTCGCAGGGTTGGAGACCATGCTGCAGGTCCAAAGTGATCCAGGCATTGGGGAAAATGAGTGACGAAAGACTGGATGTGGAAGACAAACGTCACCATTAATAGTTTAACTCATGGACGGGAGGCTGTAACATTCCAAGTCAGGGTGGGGTGTGTGGAATCGCCCTGGACCATTCCTGCAGGAGACCTGCCCACTCAGGTCAAATTTCAGCTGGTAATGATGTTTCACACACTTTCAAGCCTATTTGCCGAAACATAGAAACGATTGTGGGGATAGTGCAGGACCGGGGTTGTTTTCCTGCTGTCGCTATGCGTCAGAATCAACTTGATGGCACCTAACAAGTCAACAACATCTTCAGCCCATATCACTTCCATTCCACCCCAAGTCCAGTACCCTGGCCTCCGAGCTCACCTCTCTGGAATGCCTACAGCTGGAAGATAATCAGTTATTCTCTAGGAACCTGATTTGGAAGCCAGTCAGCTGTATTGAGCTCGGGTTCTCTGTGGACCTTGGATCAGCAAGTACTGCCTTCCTAAGGCCCAGTAGTAAGCACTTCTGGAGGCTCTCGTCTTGATATCACGCTTTCCCCCTCTCCTGGCCTTAGCTTGCCAGTGTGGACACACCTGCCCCCAAGCCCGAGGTCAGGATCTTCTCAGGCCTCCTGGATGCCCAGGCTCCATAACCCAACCGCCTACCAGAAAGTTCCGGCCTGGACTGCCCCCAAGTCCCTTGCTGTCGCCTCACCGCTCCCTTGGTTTCCTTGACCTGTCTGAGCTCGCCCGCTACATGAAGGCACCCTATGCTAGCCAGCACCCCTTTCTCCTCCCCTGTGAGGCCAGAATTGGCTGAAGGCCCGGGACCCTAGGATTCTCTTGGCTCAGGTCTGGCTCTGGTGATGGGCAGTATGGCCATGATCCTGACCAATCATCTCCAGCCTCCCCTGAAGTGTGCCCTGACCTGCCCCACCAGATCTTAGAGCCTTTATTCCCACTCACTCCACCTATGCACCAGTGGGGAGCAGCTGCGGTGGATTGACCACCAGTGGAGAGCGGGTCCACAATCACAGGGTAGTGGGAAGAGGCCGCGTGTTTGGACACATATGTTGCAATAACAGTGGCTGGTAGAGTCTTTCTCCAACGGTGAGTACTGGCAGTCCGGTCCTGACTTACTAAGGCTGCCGGCAGGAAACACTTCCTCTCCCTGCCTTTTCTGAACATCAACGTACCTTTCTTCCCTCTAAATCATGTCCTGGAACAGTAGGGTCTGGACTCCAGGCATCAACACTTCCCATCCCCAGCCTCACTTGTCTCTGCTTCCTCCTTTGCCTTCAGCAAGCCCAGCCCGTCCTTAGGGCCTCCCTGGCCTCCCTTGACCCTCCCCAAGACCCATGGCCAGTCTTCCTAGGTAAAGAAAACTTCAAAGCTCCCCCGCAGGCCTCGAGCCCATTCAGATCCTGGCCTACTCACAGCCTCGTCCTGCCAAAATTACCTGGAAGGATGGGGGCAGCTTTTCTTATTTTACATGGAGTTGAAAATTTAAATCTAGGAAGTTTGGTGGACCCCTGTGAGCTTTTTGGCAAAGTCAGAAACGTGCCAACTGGGTTCACTTTTATGATTTTATACTAATGGAATATAAATCTTAACAACTTAGTTCTACTTGACCAAAAGTAGTAGTAATCAGAAGTCAAAGTACTTAGAGGTAAGTACCCTGAGTGGGCGATATAGGGACATTTTCATCAACAAGGATCTCCCAGTTGATGGAGAACTGGTGAGCTCTGCAGTAATACACATTGGCTAGCTCTCATTGGAGATGTTTGTTTGTCAATAAGAAGTGTCCAAAAGAACAAGGGGATCCCCTTACCACTTAAAACTAACAAATAAGGAGTGGGGCAGGGTAAAGGTACAAAGGATAGTGAGTACAAATATACTAGTATAAATATGTTTTTCTGTAAGGTCTCTGAGTGGCACAGATGGTTCCTACTTGTCTACTAAACTTCAGGTTGATGATTAGAACCTGAGAAGTGGCGCCATGGAAGACAATCCTGACAATCTGCTTCAGTAAAGATTGCAACCAAGGAAACCTTACAGAACAATTCTACTGTGTATCAGATGAGGTCACCATGAATCGGGGGCCAACTCGATGGCAGTGGGTTTGAATTTGGGGTTTTTATGGTTATAACTATTTTGTGTAAAATGTAGACTGTATTGTGTACTAGTGTGCTCATGTGTTCGTCTAATGTCTAAAGGACTCCAGCAGTGAGGATTCAAGCATGACATCCAGCTCCCAGAAAAGTAGTTTGGTTTTCCAGCATGTGGTCTCTCAAAGGCTCATGCAACAAATCTGTCAAACTTTCCATCTCTTTGATCCTGATGGAAATAGCAGAGTCAATACCAGATCACTTAGGGCAAGCACTGCATTCCTCTCTTTCTCTGCCTCTTCTTTATCCTCTCCCTGTCTTCACCTGCACACCTATCTATACTTCTTTCCTACCAAAAAGAACAGGGAAGGATGAAGGTGGGATTTTTTTCCCTCATATTTCTATCTACCTCAAGTTTTACTAAATAGACTGCAGACATCAATTAGATGGATATTCTAGTTTCTCCCAGTCATTTTAATATTATCATACAAAATGCCACTTAATGTTGTGACTACTGTCGGTTTTGCTCTTGCTAGGCTTGAATCTGCATATTGAGATGGTGTGTTGTATTCATTGTAGGTGGTTTTAAAGGCCCTGATCTTTGAGCCCAAGAAAAAGAGACAGATAACAGAATAAGCCAAATTAATAAGAAAGGTACAGGGAAAATCAACTTTGGTTACTTTTCGTTTGTGGTAACTCAGAAAATCGTGCATTAGCTAATTTCATCAGCATATTGTTTATCCATAATGGTAGGTTAATTTGAATCTAGATAGAGAAGTTATTTCATTAATGTCAAGCAAGTACAAGCTGACGACTTTACCTGGTAAAGGATAGTATTTCACACTGACAGTTAGGATGCTTAGACTCTACTTGACTTTCTTCAAGGCCAGAGTCAAGGAGAAGTCATTTGACCCTCTGTAAGATAACAAAATACTGCTACCAATTTCTACTGCTCTCTCTCTCCAGCTGAGAGGTCATTATTATAACTGCAGTCTGTTTAAAGCTTGTTTCAGGTTCATTCCTTTATGCTTTGTTTTCAGTTTCTGAGTTTGTAATACCTTTCTTGCGTTTTTCCTCTTTTACTCCCCTGGATGGTGTTTGAACTCCTGTGACATAGGGCCTGGTTCGTCATGGCCATCAGCAAGACCATGTGGTGAAGAGAAGTGGGTGGAAGGAGTAGGGAATGAATCCAAGAAGGTAGCCCCCAGAACCCCCCAGAAGACCCCCTTGGCTTCGCAATGAGAAACAAGTCTGAATAAGAGAAAGAGAGGACCCAGTCCAGGCTTGAGTAAGGTTATTGAACAAGCAGTGATGGGGCTGTATCATGGCTGTGGAGCATGGGTATCTGTAACAGTCTCCACTCATGCATGCGTATGTTCTCTTTTTAAGCTGAGAAAGATATCAAAGAAGAAATCCTGAATGCTTTCAAGTTCTTCAGTGATGATGAAACTGGGATGAAATCCTTTGCAAATCTGAAACACAGGCAAACAGCTGTGCAAAGATGTCACTGATGAGGAGCTTCAGGTCTGTGAGGCATGAAGTGGCCCTCAGCTCTCCGAGTTACCTTTATTTCCTTTGCTGTGAGCACCTCTTTGAAGGAAAGAGGTTGTTGTCTTGTCCGCGTTGTGTCCTGTGATGTTCTCTTTTGATAATCTGACAAACCTCTGAACCTCCCTCCTGCAAAAGAAATACTTATGTGTGCCGTTTGACTTCCTACTCTAGGTTTCAGGAACACCCCAGTCAGGGTGATCTTGGCACTCTTTTCATGTGATACATGTGACAAAGGATGACTCTGGCACCACAGTATGCTTTAGGAAGCAAACTTTGTTCACATTGTGATAGCACCTCGAGGCACCCTGTTGACCAGTCACTTAGCGCTATCAGAAGTTGTTTGAGGGCAGAGGCAAGATGGAGGACTAAACTCATGTCTCCCTAAATCCCTCTGGAAACCAAGACCTGAAATGATAATTAAACGGAGCCTTATGGACACCTAGTGTGCCCTGGGATACGGCATAGTGCTGCTAATTTGAACTTCATACCCCTAAATGTAAAGCCTCCTCCCCTTCACTGACCCCACTCCTGGTGAACACAGACTTACAGACTGAAGGCAACTTCCCATTGTGAATTTTTTTTCCCCTGTCTTGGCTGGTGACCAGAGTTGTGAATTGACTAGCTGCTGGCATCGGATGCACTGCTGGTGGGACCAGCAAGCATAATTGCCAGGTTCTGAGAGCCTGGCTTTGGACTCTATACACCTCAGCTCCTCTAGCCTATCATTCTTCGTCTGCCATGTGGTAGCCATACAGATGTGCTTGTGCGGGACACCATCTTGATGCACTGGGAAATGCAGAAGCCCAGGCACAGGCCCTGTCGAGATGTGGTTCCTAGCCTGGGAGGTGGTGCCTGCCAAGGGGAGAGTGCTTTTACAGCAGGGAGGCGCTGTTTTGTACAGGGTCACCTGTGGCTGGGGTCCAGTTGTGGAGGCTGTGGACTCTGGGCATTTCCGCACTCTTGGGTTTTCTTTCTGCTGGAAGCCTGGTCCCAGTCATCTGGCGAGCTTGTATGGGACGCCATCTTGTTTTGCTAGGAGGTGGAGTCATCCATACAGAAGCCTCCACCGGACGTAATTTCTGGGCTGGGGGGGCAGTGCCTATCCAGAAGTGACTGCTTTTCTAACAGAAAAGCATAATTCTACATGGTATCACTTACAGTTGGGGCCCGACAGCAGAGGCCAGCAGGCCAGTAGACTTTCTGTATTTTGAGCTAGTTTATAACATCTCAGGATCAATACAGAGGTGCTTACTTTGCCAGCTGAGAAGAGGGACGTATACACCTGAAAACCTGACTGACTTTGGAAGTTGTCAAATACTTTTTACTTCTCATTTTAAGACAGCCTAGAGAAACAACTGTGGTCAACCTTGACAGCATCTATCCCAGCCTCTATTGACCCACATGAAGTGCAAAAAGCAACAAACATTGGAGAAGACAGTAACCCGGCAATTACCCATGGCATCAGAAGGCCCCCAAAAGAAACCACCTCAGAGCTTCCCAGATCAAGAAGCTTTTCTGAAACTATCAGAAGAAGAATTCAAAAGGATTACATACACAGCCCTCCTAGACCTTATACAAAATGCAGCAGAGCAAAATGAAAACTTAAGCAAACCGTTCAATCTCCTGGAACATCAGTAGTTGGAAATCCAACAGATCAAGAATGAAATCAAAGCCATAGAAACTTGAATTCAAAGCCAAGAAAACAGAATGGAACAAATGCAAATGAGAATTTCTCATTTGGAAGACAGAGCTACTGACTCCAGCATCTATGAGAAAAAAATCAGAAAAAATAAACAAGCAAAATGAAGAAGCATGTGGGACTCTATTAAGAAGAACAATCTATGATTAACTGGAGTTCCCAAACAAGGCGAGACACCTGAGAACACAGAGAGTATCATTGCTGAGCTGCTGACAGAAAACTTCCCAGAAATTATGAAAGAAGAGAATATAGATATCCAAGATACATATCGAAAACCACTCAATATTGATCTCAATAGGAAGACTCCAAGACATATTATAATCAAACTCAACAAAATGAAACATAAGCAGCAACTCTTAAAGGCAGCAAGACTCAAAGCAAGGCTAACATTCAGAGGGAAACCCTGTACACTTTTGTCGGATTTCTCAGCAGAAACAGTGCTGGCACGGAGACAGTGGCATGACACAGTCAAAGCCTTGAAGGAGAAGAACTTCCAACCAAGAATTATATATCCTGCAAAACTATCTTTCAAATAGGAAAATGAAATGAAGACATTCCCAGATAAACAGAAACTCAGAGACTGTGTAAAAACCCAACGAAAGCTACAAGAAATACTGAAAGAATTTCTTGGCTTGGAAGAAGAAAACTGCTAACTATATTTTAGAAGGACACGTTATGCAGAATCCTATGCAGTTAGGGAAGGCTCCAAACACAGTCAAAGCTATAATAGTGAAAGAAACAATCTAGTGATCATATCATGTAAACTGTGATATCATCATATTAAAAAGAGTGATGTGTTAGTCATTACAGTCCTTCCAGATGTAGGGGAAGTTGACAAGACTGTTAGCAAAGAAAATTGGGTTTAAATGTAGTTTATGAACCTGGATCATACAGGCAGCCATAAAGCACAATAAAGAAGCAACATATCATATCAAGAAATGTAATACAGGAGTATCAACAGCCACAAAACCAACTCTGAAAAAAGGTGAAAAATCAACTAAGAAAGAACAAGGTCTCCAAACAGATTAATAAGAGTAACAGAGAAAACATCAACACACAAAAAAAACACATGACAATGGCAGCAGTGAAAACATACCTATCAACAATCACATTGAATGTGAATACACTGAATGCTCCAGTAAAGAGACATCAAGTGAAATCTTTTATCAAAAGACGTGACCCATCTCTATGTTGTCTACAAGAAACTCACCTTAGACTTAAAGACATGAACAAACTGAAAATCAAAGGATGGAAGAATATATATCAAAGTAACAAAGAAAAGGAAGAGCAAGAGTGGCAATTCTAATCTCAGATAAAATCAATTTTAATGTAAAATCTACCGTCTTGGACAAGGATGGACACTATTTATTGCTGAAAGGTTCAATACACAAGCAGGACTTAACAATATTAAGTACTCATGCACCTAACATTGGAGCACCTAAATACGTCAAAGAAACACTGTCTGTACTCAAAAAGGAGATAGATCAGTCCATAATAACTCTAGGAGACTTCAACACTCCACTCTCAATATTGGACAGATCATCTAGAAAACAACTCAGTAAAGACACAGAAGGCTTATTGCCACAATTAACCGACTAGACCTCATCAACATGTACGGAACTTTCTATCCATCAGCGGACAACTACACCTTCTTCTCCAGTGCACATGGAACATTCTATAGAATAGACCATGTGTTAGGACATAAAGCAGTTCTCAAGAAAATCCATTCCACTTAATTAATGCAAAGCATCTTCTCAGATCATAAAGCCATAAATGTTGAAATCAATAGTAGAAACAACATAGAAAGTGGAACTCACGGAAACTGAACAACACCTTTCTCAAAAACCCATGGTTTACAGAAGAAATCAAGGATGAAATAAGGAAATGTGTGGATTCCTATGGGATACAGCCAAAACAGTGCTCAGAGTTCAGTTTATCTCCATAAATGCACACATCTGGAAGGATGAAAGAAACCAAAGTGAAGAACTGACCCTACAGCTTGAACAATTAGAGAGAAGACAACAGAGGTATCCCTTGGTCACCAGAAGAAAACAGATCTTAAAGATTAGAGCAGAACTAAATGAATTAGAGAATGGAAGAATGATTGAAAAAATTGAAAAGACCAAAAGTTGGTTTTTTGAAAAGATCAACAAAATTGACAAAACATTGGCTAAACTTACTAAAGAAAAACAGGAAAGGAAACAAATAATCCAAATATGTCGGGGGCCTTGAAAAACTTCAGGCCCGGAAAAACAGGAAGTTTGGAAAGTCCTTGAAAACGCGCACGTGTGAAAACCACCTGCACGTCACTGTCCAGCATCACTGTTCAGGCATACTGCCTAACAAATCATAAAACGCCAAGTGCCTTACACCAGATATCACCCGATTCCTAATCCTTCCCCTTCCTGCTGTGTATATATATATCTGCTGCTAAAAATAAAACCTTTGAGGCTTGATCGGAACTTTGTCTTGCCTCCATTTCTTCGTGTCCTTGTCTCATTATCTTTTCACAGGTTCCTCCCCGGTCACCACAGCTGATTTGCCCCGCGGGCCGGGGCATAGTTTGGCACCCAGCGCGGGGCCCGGGGTACGGAGCTGCTGAAGAGGACCACCTGAAAATCCCCAGCCGGGCAATTCTTGAGCCTCCACACAAGGTGTGAGCTAGGCTCGGTTTGGGCCTCCACACAAGGTGTGAGCTAGGCTCAACTTGAGTCTGCATGAGGTATTGACCCGTGAGTTAGACTCGGACTGGGTCACCGCAGGAATAGCCGACTTGCGAGATTGATCTGAGCAGAACAGGTGAGTGAAAATGGGACAAGAATTGAGCTCCCACGAGCTCTTCCTTACTGGAATCAGGGATTCCTTCAAGATGCGAAGAATTAAGGCTAAGAAAAAAAAAGATTTTGCAGGAATCAGGGATTCCTTCAAGTTGTAAAGAATTACGGTTGCAAAAAAAAAAAAGATTTAGTACATTTCTTTAATTTCTTGTCTGATGTCTGCCCTTAGTTCCCCCGTGAAGCAACAGGGCATTAAAGATTTCCTCGGGGGTGTGTGGGGCCAGGCGAGAGGGCTCCCCAAACCACGGTCACCGTGAGGGCGACCGGGCTCCGGCGCTCAGGGCTCGGTGTGCCGCACGCTCTCCTCGCACGGCCCCGGCCTATGCTGCGTGCTGCCCCGAGCTCCGAGCGTGGGGCCGAGAAGGGGCGGCCGCCTTCTCCCCGCGGGCGCTGCCGTCGGCGGGCGCCCCGCCTGCTGAAAAATCTCGGCCCGGCTGGCACCGCCCCCGCCTTCCGCGCCCCCCCCAGTGAAACTCTAAAACCTCCTCCATATCTCGAAGGTCCCCTCACCTCCCCCTTTAATCCAGAGCACAGCACAATTGCGGTTTCAGACCCCATTCGGCAGGCTAAAATCTCCCTCACTCAAGAAATCTCCTCCTTAAGAGAACTGCTGACTCAGAAACGGGAACATCTGCAGCTTGTGAAAGAAATCCGGCCCCTTGAGGCAGAGCTTGCTTCCACAATGCTCAGCCAGGTTTCAAAGAAAACCCCCAGAGGCTCAAATTTCAAAGATCCTCTTCTCACATTTCCTGTGACACGTAGTCAAAGGCCTCAGCCTGAGGTTGAGAAGGAGGAGGCGGCCAGCGATCCTGATGAAAGCCCAGGACTGGGGGGAGAGGTCTCTGATGAGGAAACTCCTACTCCAGAGGAAAGCAATTCAGACAAACAAAAATACCGCCGCCTAAACCTCAAGCATTTAAAAGACTTAAAGGCGGCTATTAATAACTATGGCCCTACTGCCACCTACAGCCTGGCCATACTTGAAAGCCTAAGCGATCGATGGCTAACCCCTAATGATTGGCATTTTCTGGCACGGGCCACATTATCTGGGGGCGATTTTGTTCTCTGGCGCACTGATTTTGCAGAAAATTGCAGAGAAACCGCTCAGCGTAATAGTGAAAGCAAAACATCTCGTTCTTGGACGAGAGATAAGCTCCTGGGGCGGACTCCCTATGATACTAATGAGAAACAAGCAGAATTTCCCCCTGGTTTATTGGCACAGATACAAAATGCCAGCCTCAAGGCATGGAGGCGTCTTCCCCCAAAGGGCTCAGCCACTACCTCTTTGGCCAAAATCCGCCAGGGCCCTGATGAGACCTACAGTAACTTCATGAGCTGCCTGACTGATGCTGCTGAGCGTCTGGTAAGAGTGAGAGAGACCGATAGCGCCTTCATCAAGCATCTTGCATTTGAAAATGCTAATCCTTCTTGTCAAGAGGCTCTAAGACCCCACCGCAGTGGTAGCCTTTCTGATTATGTTAAACTTTGTTTGGGTATAGGGGCCTCACATGCCATTGGAATAGCCATAGGCGCCGCTCTTAAAGGCTTTGATTAAAATAAACAACAAAAAACCTGCTTTAATTGCAAACAGCTTGGACACTTGGCACGCGAGTGCCCCATAAATAAGCAGCATCGGGGACCTCATGGCTCACTAACTTATTTCTCAGTTTTGCTGGCCCTGTTCTATGTATATTGCTAGTCCTGTCCTTCGGCCCTTGGGCATTCAAGAGACTGACGAGCTTCATCAAGCAACAAATAGATTCAGCATTGGCTAAACCTATCCAAGTCCATTATCACCGCCTGGCAGTCGACAATAAGTACGCCACTGACAATGGGTATTCCGACTTCCTCTCCAAGGGGACAGCATGAAAAGTAGAGGCATGCTTACCCCCTTGCCAGTATGGGAAGAGAGGTATGGGTATCGGGATGAGTGCGAAGCAAAGCATTGCAAGGGAAAGTTATCATTAACTCCTCTACGTTTCCCTGGAGCATACCTGGCTTGCATAGAGGTTGGTATCTATCCTAAAACATTAAAACGGCTCTGCCTCTCCTCCCCAAAAAGATACCAAGAGCCGAAAACCACAATGGGAGGAGCCAGGTCACTACTCCCTCTCCCAGTTAAAGCCCACCTCCCAAAATAAAACAAAAAGGGAGAAGATGTCGGGGGCCTTGAAAAACTTCAGGCCCGGAAAAACAGGAAGTTTGGAAAGTCCTTGAAAATGCGCACGCGTGAAAACCACCCGCACGTCACTGTCCAGCATCACTGTTCAGGCATACTGCCTAACAAATCATAAAACGCCAAGTGCCTTACACCAGATATCACCCGATTCCTAATCCTTCCCCTTCCTGCTGTGTATATATATATCTGCTGCTAAAAATAAAACCTTTGAGGCTTGATCGGAACTTTGTCTTGCCTCCATTTCTTCGTCTCCTTGTCTCATTATCTTTTCACAGGTTCCTCCCCGGTCACCCCAGCTGATTTGCCCCGCAGGCCAGGGCACAAATAAGAAATGAGAGGGGAGTTGTCACAACAGATCCAACAGCAATCAATAATGTCATAGTTGAATACTATGAAAGACTGTATTCTAACAAACTTGAAAACCTAGAGGAAATGGACAAATACCTTGATTCGTATCACCTACCCAAATTATCACAAGGTGAAGCAGAATACTTAATGAAACCATCACAAAGGAAGAAGTTAAAAAGTCATAAAAAAAAAATGCCAACCAAAAAAAGCCTGAGCCCAGATGGCTTCACTGCAGAATTCTACCAAGCTGTTAGACAAGAGTTATCTACAATACTTCTGAGACTATTTCACAGCATAGAAAGGGATGGAATACTCCCAAATTCATTCTGTGAAGCCAGCCAGCATAACCCTGATACCAAAGCCAGGAAAAGACTCAACCAAAAAGGAAAATGACAGACCGATATCACTCTCAAATCTAGATGTAAAAATCCCCAACAAAATTCTTGCCAATAAAATACAACAACATATCAAAAAAAAAAAAAACTATCATGACCAAGTTGGATTCATACCAGGGATGCAAGGGTGGTTCAACATCAGAAAAACAATTAATGTGATGAACCACATAAATACCACAAAAGACAAGAATCACCTGATCTTGTCTATTGATGTAGAAAAGGCATTTGATAAAGTCCAACAGCCATTCATGCTAGCAACTCTCAGCAAAATAGGAATAGATGGTAAATTTCTCAGTTCAATAAAGGTCATTTCTACAAAGCCAACTGCCTATGTCATCTTGAATGGAGAGAGACTGAATCAGTTTCCCTTGAGAACAGGAACTAGACAAGGATGCGCACTCTCACCTCTCCTATGCAACATTGTACTAGAAGTTCTAGCCAGAGCAATTAGATGAGACCAAGAAATAAAGGGCATCTGTATCAGCAAAGAAGAACTAGAAATCTCCCTATTTGCAGATGATATGATTCTATATTCAAGGAATCCATGAGGAAACTACTCAGTCTGATAGAAAAGTTTGGCAAAGTCTCAGGATACAAGATAAACAGAAGTAAATCAGTAGTATTCCTTTATACCAACAAGATTACTAAGGAAGAAATCACCAAGTCAATACCATTTACTATAGCCCCTAAGAAGATAAAGTACCTAGGAGTAAATTTAACCAGAGAAATAACAGACCTTTACAAAGAGAAATGCTAGACCTTACTACAATAAACTAAGAGAGACTTACATAAATGGAGAAACCTACTGTGCTCACGGATAAGACGACTTAACATTGTGAAAATATCTGTTTTACCCAAAGCAATCTACTTATGTAATGCAATCCCCATACAATTTCCCGTAACATTTTTCAATGAGTTGGAGGCACAAATTACCAAATTTGTCTGGTAAGGGACGAAGCCCTGGATAAGTAAAGCCTTACTGAAGAAGAAGAGTGCACTGGGAGGCCGCTCATTACCCCAAACTTAGAACCTATTACACTACCACAGTAGTCAAAACAGCCTGCTACTGTTACGAAAACAGAGAGATAAATCAGTGGAACAGAATCAAGACCCCAGAAATGACATCATCTACCTATGAACAGTTGATATTCGACAAAGGTGTCAAGAAATTAACCTGGGGTAAAAATAATCTCTTCAACAAATGGTGCTGGCAAAATTGGACATCTATCTGCAATAAATTAAAACAAGACCCATATCTTACACCACATACAAAAACCAACTCAAACTGGATAAAAGACCTAAATATCAAATCTAAAATGATGAAGCTCATCCAAGAGAAAGTAGGAACAACAATGGAAAGTTTAATACACAACGTAGACAGAGTTCAAAATCTGTCAAACAAACCACAATCATCAGAAGAGAAAATAGATAAGTGGGACCTACTAAGAATCAATCACTTTTGCTCATGCAAAGACTTTATTAATAGAATTAAAAGGCCATCTACAGAATGGGAAAAAATATTTGGCAGCTCTATGTCAGATTGATGCCTGATTTCCATAATCTGTAAGGTACTACAAATTATCAATAAGAAAAAGATAAATCATCCAATTAAGTAATGGGCAAAGGAGATGGACAGATACTTATCTAAAGAGGAGATTCAGGCAGCCAAAACACACATGTGGACATGCTCACGATCATTAGCTATTAAAGAAATTCAAATTAAAATGACAATGAGATACCAACTCACCCCAACAAGGTTGTCCATAATCGAAAAAATAAAAAACAGCAAATACTGGAAAGGCTTTGGGGAGATTGGAACTCTCTGACACTGTTGGTGGGGTTGGAAAATAGTGCAACCTGTTTGCAAAGCAATCTGGTGTTCCCTTAAAAATATGGACACAGATATACCATTTGACCCAGTAATTCCACTGCTTGGAATATATCCTACAGAATCAAGGCCATTCAAACCAACTGATACATGCACAGGAATATTCATGGTTGCACAGTCCACAACAGCAAAAAGATGGAATCAACTCAGGTGGAAAGGATAGGTTAAACTACGGTATATATATTCAATGAAACACTATGTAATGATAAAGAACAACGATGATAGCAGAAAACATCTCTTAACCTGGTTTCAACTGGAGGACATTATGCCGAGTGAAAGCAGTTAGCGACAAAAGGACAAATATTGTATGAGACCCCTACGATAAGAACTTTAAAACAGACTCATGCATAGAAGAAAAGAATCTTTGATGGCTGCAAGGGTGGGGAAGAAGGGAGGGTAAGCAGGAAGGGTATAGATTAGATAGCTAATAGAAATCTAGTTGGGTGAAATCGCTGACAGCACACATTAGAAAGATCAATAATAACTGGGCTTCAACACAATTTGAGTACTCCTCCCATCTTAACCCAATACTGCAAGGACAGAGTAGCTGGGGCAGGGGACTAGGGACCATGCTCTCAGGCAAAATCGAGGCCAATTGGCACAGCTAGTGTTTTGCTAATGAGGACTCTTCACACTCCTCATTGGTGAGTGGCATCTGGGGTCTTAAAAGCTGCCAAGCTACCATATGAGGATACAATAAATGGTCCCAACTCAACAGGAACGGATGATCACTGAGGAGAAGAATGACTAGGGGAAAAGAGAACCCAGAAGACAGAGAGACTCATGGGAGTGGGTGTCTACATCGACTCGTGACCAGAAAAACCGGATGTTGCTGGCCACCGCCAGTGATAGCCACGGTGGAGCTCACAAAGTTGAGTCTCACTGGCAACAAGAGAATAAATGGGGGTGCACCCTGAAATCTCCAATAAAGGACAACAATTGATGGTCCAGGGGCTTTGGGTTTCCCCTGGGAGCATGGCCCCGGCCCTGATGCTGTCCCTGTCCATAGATCATAATGAAGATGAACTTTTTGGACAGCAATGGATTCGACTTTGTGAAGCAGTGTGACCATATCTTGTGGGAATTTTATGGTTCTATGCATCTATAGGATGTTGTCTTGCTGACCTCTTGCTGGAGGAAGGGGAGTAGGTGGAGAGGAGGGGAAAGGAGACTGTTGGGAGGATGGGACATGTATGGAGCAGAGTGGAGGGGTGTGCTGTCACCGGGAAGGGAGAGCAGTGTGAGCTGCATATAGGTGAGCATGCGAATTTATACAGGAATGTACATTTTCATTCAATCATAATAAAAAAAAAATTGTTAGTGGTGAAGTTTGTCTTCCACATCCAGTCTTTCACCACTCATTTTTCCCAACATCTGGATCACTGTGTGGACCTGCAGCACAGTCTCCAACCCTGCAAGACCCCACCTGCCACCCTCCTCACACTCCTGCCTTCTTGTTTCCTCCCTGCTGCCCCACCCCATTAAAAAAGAACTCAGACATACACACACATAGGTCTCTTTTTCACACCTTGATGTTTTATTTTAATCATCACCATACGGCACTTGGCTGGCTTGGCATGGGTGTACCCTACTGGTGTAAGATTCGGTCTCCACATGGTTGGTCAACATCCAGACCTCTGGAGATTTGTCAGAGAATTTGGAGGTCTCTTGGCTTGATGTCAAGTTACAGGAAGCTCTGGTCATTACTTCGAGTGGTGAGTTTCTCCAGGGACTCTTGGTCCTTGCATGCCTTACTTAGATTCAACTTCTTATTAAACTTGTGTTAATAGCCCAGTAGTGTCAGCCCTCTAGCTTTCTTAATACAAATGTGGGCACAGAGACATTTTGGGGGAGAACTATTTTCTCACACTCCTAAGAGACTGTTATTATTATTATTATGATGATTTTTATCTCTGTGGTTGTCTTCGGCACCTGGAAAGACAACAGGGTGATCACAGAAAGGCATCGGTTTGGGGTAAGGTGGTGGAGATCTGATGGGAAGGGGCACTTTACGAGAAAAGGTGCTGCTTGGGGAGAGTTTTGTGCCAGGCAAGGACAGGGAAAGAGTTGTGGCTGGATCGGTGGTCAAGAAGTGGGGGAAGTTGGGTGCAATCAGCTCAGCATAACCCTTCCACTGGACCTGAGGTGATCAGAACCCTGAAAGAGTTGTGGCTGGATCAGTGTTAGAGAAGAGGGGGATGTTGGGTGCAATCAGCTCAGCATAACCCTTCCACTGGACCTGAGTTGATCAGAAGACTTCCTCTTCTTCCTGTCTTCAGTGCTTGGGGTTGGTTGTTCAGTAAGTGTGACTGACGCTTGTGGTTTCCCAGCCATCTTCCCATCTTAAAGCCTTCTAGAGTCTACCCTAGGCCTCCTGACTGCCACCTAATTATATCCCTTCCCAGGAGTCATACCTTTCATCTTTGTTTGTTCAACAATGTACTGCTTAGCCAATGGCAGCTCAAGAGAGCTGTGGCATCACAAAACAGAACCTGACACCTGTGGAAGGGGTGGTAGTGCTAAGGGGTTAAAATGCTCTTGTTGGAGAAAGGAGGCGTAATTTTTAAACAGTATTTTATTGTATTTTTAGTAAATGGTAACACAACAAGTTTCCATTTAACAATGACTTCCACTATTTACATTTTTTACAGTGTTTAAATATTCTCTTTATTATCCTCCTGGATATTTCATTTCTGTAGTATGTTTTCCCAGCCCCCTTACCCTTCAGTCTTCGCTTTAAAGTAACTGTTCACCATTGGATCACACACAGATGACTTTTCAGAGGTGCATGGTCCTTATAGGTAATATTCCTTATTTTATGAGCTGATCTGTTATTTAGCTAAAAGGTGATCTCAGGGAGTAATTTTAGTTCAAGGCCTATTGAGTATCTCAGGACCATAGTCTCAAGCACTCCTATAGTATCAACTAGTCCAATAAGTCTGGAATTTTCAAGAATTTGAATTTTTTGGACTATTTTTCCTGGTTCTATCAATATTTGTCTATCCAGGACCCTGATCAGAACATCACTCACAGTAGCTGGGCAACATCTGTTTCTTCTGATTAGATGAGGCTGTGGTTGTCTATACTGTTAGTCCTGCAGACTAGTCTCTTGTAAATGTCTTTGGTTTTCTTTTTACTGTTTGCTCTGAACGAGAAGAAGTCAAAGTTGTATCTTAGATGTCTGCTTTCAAGTTTTCAAGACCCATGAGACTACCCACCAAACTAGGATAGTGAACATAAACTTTACGAACTATATTGTGCCAATTGATCATATTGACCCATGAGACTCTGGCCTACGTCTTCAAGGCCAGAAACCCAATACTGCTAGGTGTTTCATTGTCTAAGAAATAGCCATAACTGTATCCCTGTGTGCTTTCTTATTCATTTGAACATGTGCATATACATAAGTTGTAGATAGGTACCTTTGAGTCTTTTACCACTCATAATGACTCCATGTACAACAAAACACTGCCTGATCCAACTCTATCCTTACAATTGTTGTTATCCCTGTGCCCATTGTTGCAGCTACTGTATCATTCAATCTTGTTGAGGGTCTTCCTCATTTTCACTGACCCTCTACTTTACCAAGCATGATATCCTTCTCCAGGGACTGCTCCCTCCTGACAACATGTGCAAAGGATGCAAGACAGAGTCTCACCATCCTCGCTCCTAAGGACCATTCTGGCTGCACTTCTTTCAAGACAGATTTGTTTGTTCTTCTGGAAGTGCACACTGTTCTCAATATCCTTTGCTAAAACCTGGATTCAAATGCACTAGTTCTTTTTCACTCTTTGTTTTGTTAGCTGCCACCCAACCTCAATTCACAGTATCCCCCGTGTTTGTCAGAGTAGAACTTTGCTAATGTAGATGAAAATGGCTGATCTTTCAGAAGCATATCACCAGTCCTTTCTTCTAAGGCTCCTTTGGGTAGACTCATACTTTCCACCTTTCCATTGTTAGCCAAGGATGTTAACCATGTGCACACTCAGGGCTAAACACCTGTTAGGGTGGTGTGAAAAATAAATAAAAAGAAATCCAAGGTACAACACTGGAAATAGGGAAATAGAGGTGACATACATAAAACATAACAACATTATAACAAAAAAGAACTAAATAATATAGACACAGGTCTTTCATATGAAGGGAAGGTTAGGTGATATGAGCAAATAAAAAATGGCTTTATAGTTTTAAAAATAGGATTAAATATTAAGATCTCCTCAAAGAAGGCTAACCATCCAACACATCAAAAAAACTGCATAAAGACACAGCAAGTAAAAACAACAATGAAAAAGATGAAAAAAAATACTTATATAAAAATGACTCAACACAGAAAATTAAGAGAAACAGAAACTGTTGACATAACACAAAAAAGGCCTCAAAATGGCAGCATTACATTCATATCTATCAATCATTATACTGCTGATAATAAACAAGAATTATTTTATGTCAACAGAGGAAGAACACACAGTAGAGAAGTCAGCATCACTAGACCAAACCAAAAGCAAAGATATTTTCCAAATACAGCTAAACTCTTCGAGGGGCAGAGCAGCAGGAGTATGGGTCTGGGCACCATGGGTTCAGGGGACATCTAGATGAATGGGCATAACAAAGTCCATCAAGGAAAACTTCTGCATTGCTCTTTGGTGAGTGGTATCTGGCATCTTAAAAGCTAGCAACAGGCATCAAAGAATCATCAATTGGTATGAACACACCTGGAGCAAAAGAAAATGAAGAACATCAAAGATGTAAGGAAGGTTTGAGCTCAAAAGATAGAAAGGGCCACATCAACCAGGCACTACATCAGCATGAGACCAGAACTAGATGGTGCCTGGCTACCATCAATGACTTTCCTGACAGAAAACACAACAGAGAGTCCCTGATGCAATGGGAGACAAGTGGGGTACAGAACTGAATTTCCAGTCCATAAAGACCAGATTGATGGTCTGATGGAGATTGTAGGGACCCTAGAAGACATGACCCCCAGTCTCTCTGTTAGCCCAGAACTCAAACCATTCCCAAAGACAACTCTTCAGGGAAAGATTAGACTGGACTGTAAGATCAAATGGTCCTTCTTGGCACAGGTAGATAGATGAGACTAAATACGCAGCTTCTGTCTAGAGGTGAGATGAGAAGGATGGAACAGAACAGCAGCTGGTTGAACGGATATGGGAAATACAGGGCCAAGAGGAGGAGTGTGCTATCACAGTGTGGGAAGGGCAACCAGGGTCACATGACAACGAGTGCATACGTTTTTGCATGAAACTGGTTTGAATAGTAATTTCACTTAAAGCACAATAAGAGTAAATAAAAAATAAATGTCATCTGTTATTATCGCACTAGTTTTTGTCTGTATGCTTATTTCCCCGTTTATTTGATTAGCATCTTGCTGTAAGCATCTTTGAACCCTTTCAAGGAAGAGTCAGAGAACAAATCAACTTAATAAATGAACTACTGAAGTATAACTTTTAGAGGACAGACAATCTAACAGCTCTTCTCCTTGTAAATTCAACTGTCTAATTTGGTAATAGCTCCCCAAATATTCGAAGCACATACCCTCTAACCCAGCAACCCCACTTCTCATGACTGACCCCAGGAATACCTGCAGATGTGAGCCACGATGATGGGCAAGGAATTTACTGTAGCATTGTTTGAGAAAGAAAACAGCTGGAAATGATCTACACTTCTACACTTGGAATATTCGCTGAGTGAATTTCAGTGTGGCCATAAAGCAGAATATATTCAGTCTACTAAAAAATGGGGCTAAGTTGTATGCATTGACATGGAAAGACGGTCAAGACATGCTGTTTGTAAGACGAACAATGGATGAACATTGCATAGAATACGGCCTTGTTTGTGCTTCCAAACACACACATGTGCACACTCTGCAGTCATGACCCACATTCAGCCATTGAGAAAATGGAGATTCCAAAGCCTAAGTTTGTGCAGCTAACAGTGGCTACCTGTGATATATCTGACGCACTGCCCTGCTCACCTTCTTCAATAGTACTTGCACAGAGGGGCAGTGGAGATCAGAAAACAGTTCTAAGGACTGATCTTGCTAACAGACAAGAGAAACTAAAGAGGCCCAAAACACTGACATTGAGTACAGCCTGGAAGCTGGACTGGCGACTTTTTTTGGCAGTTTTCATGTCCTGCTTGATCTCTCTCTTTCTGAACTATGGCGGGAGTGACATGTTCTAAAAAGTTGCCATTCTCCTGAACCACATGGAAACTCCATGGAAATCTAAGGGAGAAAACGTAAGAGAGATCTTTGGATGATGAGTTAGAGACAAAGGATGAGTTCCATGGGCTAGTGCTGATGAGACCACGCCCTTCCCCAAGTGTTCCCTGCTCTTCCCTTTACCCTTGAGCCTCTAAAACCAAGATCAAACTTGTTTCCTTGAGTCGATTCCAACTCATGGTGACCCCATGTGCTACAGAGTAGAACTGCTTCATAGGGCTGTTTTGGTTGTAACCTCTGAGGCAGAAGATCACCAGGCTTTTGTCTCCCTTGCTGCTGGGTCCAAACTGCCAATCTTAAGGTTAAGTGGACATTCACAAACCACATGCACTACCCAGGGACACCTTTAGCTTCTACTTCGGCCAAATCCATACATAAAACTCCTTTGGTTTGATTTTCCTGGAAAACACTGTTGCTTCTAAATCCATGACAATTCTAAAGGACTCAAATGAAGTCAAAAGGACATGAGGTGGCCTCAAAACAACACACGTGCCAGAGGGCCCTCCATTCATATTCTCTTGATCTTAGCACATCCTCCATGTAGGAAATTCTTTGTTGCCATGAGGTCTTGGTTTTCAGTGCTTTGAAGGGCTTGTGTTACTTTTCATTTCAAGATGGATCACCCACATGACTGGCAAACCATAGCAGCCTTTGGCTGCAAGCTCAGCAAAGCTATGGGCCGTGGGCTCAGTTCCTCTCCATGCCAGCCTCTCCCTCTGCTGCCCTGGCTTTCTCGAGCTATGGTGGCTGGGCCCCAATGGAACCAGGGGGAAGCTGTATCACCCTGTATTACCCAGCCTCAGAAGGCACAGGGTCACTCCCACTATAGACATAAGCCCATACTCAAAAGAAGAGCATACGGACACGCACAACCCCTCTCTATTAGTGTGAGAACTGGTGTCCTCTTATTGTAGGAAGAATATTCGGATTGAAAATACATTTATGGTCATCTACAGACAACACGATCTACTATAGAGGGAATTTCTCTGGAATTTCTGTGCTCGTCTTTTTCAACTTCTCCTTATTGCTTTATTTTAAATGTCATTTTGGTAAATCGCTGTAGCAGACTGATTACAATATGGGCCAGATTCTGCACCCCTCTCTATAGTCACACTCCATATCGTGTGACTTTATCTCTCCTGCCTCAGCATCTATTTTCTACCCCTAGAGTCTGTATTGGCCTTGTTGCTCGCTTTGACCAATGGGACCAAAGTGATGATGTGCTAGTAACAGAGGCATATTAGGCCTCAAGAGGCCATGCACACATCCACTGACTGTCTTGGACCCCCTACCTCTGCCATTAGAAGAAGGTCCACTCGCCTTTAGAAAAATTTAAGTCCACAAGGAACAAAGTTGAGGTATCACAACCAAGGTCAGGTAGCCAGTCCTTAGACTAGGGAACAATGACAAATATTTATTGTTTAAATGCACTGAGTTTTGTGGTAGTTTCTGATAGTGTTAGGTCCCTGAAAGGTGCAGCTTGCACTTGACGGTTAGCCTCAAGGTTGGTGGTTTAAACCCACCCAGCAGCACTTCATAAAGAAAGTCCTCATGATTTGCATCCCTAAAAATTACAAAGTGAATTTACATAAATAGTGGTGGAATAATTTGAAAAGGGGTGATGTCACATATTGAATTATGGCCTCCGAAAAATGCATGTACTGATTTGGCTGGGCCATGATTCCCTGCATTATGTGGTTCTCCTCCGTGTTGTGATTGTAATTTTATATTAAAGAGGCTTAGGGTCAGATTATAACACCCTTTCTAAGGTCATACCTCTAATCCAACTCTAATCCAATGTAAAGGGAGTTTCTCTGGGTTATGGCCTGAACCACCTTTTACCTTATAAACAGAAACAAGGAGAAAGCTTTGGACCTCATAGCATCAAGAAAATAGCACCAGGAGCAGAGTATGACCTTGAGACCTGAGGTTCCTGCGTTGAGACAATTCCAGGCCAACGTAAGAGAGATACAACACAAGGATTTTCCTCCAGAGCCCACAGATAGAGGAAGCCTTCACCTAGAGCCTGAATTCGAACTTGTAGCCTACTGGATTGTGATAGTATAGACTTCTCTTTGCTAAAGCCATCCACTTTGGGTATTTCTCTTACAGCAGCACTAGATGACTAAGACAAGTAGTAACAAAGGTTGCATAAAATGAAGAATATAATCGACCTAACTAAATGGAACATTTGGAAATTATTGCATTGATGAAAATTTTAGTAGATATATTTCAACCATAATTTATAAGAAAGGAAGAAGAAAGATTATGGCAACGGAAACCCTATGGAGCAATTCCAGAGTGTAATACATGGAGTTACCCCATAAGCTGCAATCAACTTGATGGCAAACAGTTTGATTTTTTAATTTTTGTTCTTGGCTTGGCTATTATTAGCTAAATGCTACAAAATGTATCACTGGATTTTGTTGCTTTCATCCCACTGACAGTCATTATCTTTTACTGAAAAACTGCAATCCATTTACATGTAGTGTGACAGCTAATATACTTGACTTTAATCTTTTGATATTACTTCTAACTTATTAGTTATTTCTATTTGCTTCTTGTTTTCATCTGTTCCTGCTCCTATACAATTCAGATTTTCTTCTTTTGGTCTTTAGTTGACCTTACCTTTCCAAATGTTCCTAAATATTTTCTCTACTGTTCAAGATGCCAGCTTTGGCTCCCCCCAAAATGCTTCCGTTGATCCTCTGCATGTCTCCTTTTCTCCAGTCAGACAATGCATTTGGAGGTCATTCAGCACTTCCCTTTAACCACCCACTGGATTTGGTGACAACTGTTCTCATTAGTACTATTAGATATTCCTGTTTTGATAAAAAAAAAAAAACAAAAAACACAGCACCATGTTTCTGCTCTACCTATTGAGATCAACCTCTTTCTCTGGACTTAGTAAAAAATATGAAAGTTTCCAGAATCAACATTCCTTTAGACTCTCAGTTGCAGGTAACAGAAATCCAAATCAAACAAGCTTATCCTAAAAGGCCATTGAATAATATACCCTGAAAATTAGAACAGATGACCTTGGCTTCAGACTGAGCTAGATCCAGGTTCAGATCATATCATCAGGACTCTCCGTGTTTCTCTCTTGTCGTTTCTCAGTTAGGCTTCACTTAATTATTTAACAAACTTTATCTAGATTAACACAAGGTGATAGTTCACAGACCCAAACCAGTGTCCTACATAGAGCCAACTAAGAGAAAGTATCTTCCCCAAAGCCTCTGAGAAATGATTTGTGGATAACTATATTTGCCTCCTTTCTTATGCTGTGCCCATTCCTGGACCAGTCAACATGTCAGGAGATGAAGCCCTCTGACTGGATAAGCCTGAGGTGAATGAACACTGCAAATCATGTAACTAAACAAGGTCAGTCTGAAAGGGGGATAAGGTGGATCACCAAAAGGAAGGATGCTGACTTCTCCACTGTTACCATAGGTCAAAAATTAGAATTCAGGGATTCCCAAAGAGGTTCTAAGAAAGTTACCCCCTTGAAGAGGATCAGGAAATGAAGACTTCTATTCCCTGAGTGCTTCCATTAGCTCTTCTCTGCCCAGTTCTTTTTGCTGAAGAACAACAGCTATTCCCTATTTCCAAAAGGTCAGCTGAGTGGACTGTGTGTTTGCTGGTTTTCATGATGTATTAGAGAGATGTGAGCTCTGGATTCCTTAGTGGGGCTGCCAGATAAAGAATCACGTGGCACAAATTTACTCTCAGGTCTCACACTCATGGTGGGTGTGATCATGGATTTATAAATCTTGTATCAAGAAACAGTCGTCTTTCAGCAAGCCTGGCTGAAATCTCACATGGTGTATTGTTTTCTCAGCCTGTCACTAGACCTCCAATTTAACACGCAAATCCTCCTGAGTTCATGAGAACCTCAACAATATGTCTTCCTTGGCTTATCCTTGTACTTCATACCAGCCATTCTGGAGACATAAGGTGGGCAAATACTGCATTTATCCCATTCATTGTAAGGGCTGCCATTCACCATGTATAGTGAGACATTTTTCCAAGCTGAAGAAATAGAAATACATCCATTTTGCTGCATAACCAAGGAAGAAAATGAAACACCTCCTCCAAGACCTATAAATGTATAGAACCAAATAGTACACCCACCAAGTGCTCACATTGCGTAAGCGAGTCTAGTCCCTTTTTGTCTGAAGAGTTAACCTCAGTAGTGTTGTCTAGACAGGGGCAGCAGCAGGATGAGGGCTATGCTCCCAGGGAATCCCTTGGGCTGTAGGACCATCAGTTGTCTTTTAGTAGAGATCTTGAGCTGCACCCCTCTTTTTCTCATGTTGCCACTGGGACTCAACCTTGTGTGCCTCATCATGGCTGTCTTGATGGTGGCCAGGCACCATGTGGTTCTTCTGGTCACATGTTGATATAGTCTCCCATTAAATGGGTCCCTCTGTCCACTGGGCTCTTTTTCCCTTGTGTCTTTGGTGTTCTTGGTGATTATCTGTTCCGGCTGAGTTGGGAACATTTGGTGTATCTCATATGGTAGCTTGCTGGCTTTTAAGACCCCAACGTCACTCACCAATATGGGGTGCAGAAGACTCTCTTACCAATAGGCTAAGTACATCAGTTGACTTTGATGTCCCCCGCGATCATGGTCCCCAGACCCCACACCTGCTACTCTATCCTTCCAATTTTGGGTTGAGATTAGAAGAGCTTTCAGTTTATGGCAAAGTCCAGTTAAGATGATCTACTTTCTACTGTGTGCTGTCGCTGCTTTCACCTAACCAAGTTTCTACCAGCTATCTAATCTATGATCAAGGCTTGCCCCTTCCCTTGCCCTTGTAACTATCAGTCTTGTCTTCTGTACTTAAGTCTATCTTTAAGTCCCTATACCATGGGTCTCTTACAACATTTGTCCTTTGGCCACTGACTAATTTCACTCAGCATAATATCTTCCAGTTGAAACCAGGTTATGAGATGTTTCCTAAAATCATCATTGTTTTCTAATCTTGCATTGGGTTCCATTCAGTATATGCACCACAGTTTGTTTATCAGTTCATCTGTTGATGGGCATCTAGGTTGATTCCATCGTTTTGTTATTGCGGACTATGCTGCAACAAACATTCGTGTTCATGTGTGTGTTCATGTGACAGCCTCTGTTTCTGTAGGATAAATTCCAAGCAGAGGGATTACTGAATCAAATGGTCTATTTCCGCCTTTTATGGAAGTACCAGGTTGATATCTAAAGAGGTTGTAGCATTTTGCAATCCCGCCAGCAGTGTAGGAGAGGTACGATCTCTCCACAACGTCTCCTGTATGTGTTGGTTTATGCTTTTTGGATTATGGCCAACATTGTTGGGGTGGGATGGCATCTCATTGTAGTTTTGATTTGGATTTCTCTGGTAGCTAATACTGTGAGCATCTCCTCATGCATCTTTTGGCTGCCTGAATATCCTCTTCGGTGAAGTGTGTGTCCATCACCTTTACCCATCACTTAATTGGGTTATTTACCGTTTTCTTGGTGATATTTTGCAGTACATTGTAGATTATAGGGATCAGATGTTGCTCCAACATGTAGTTGCCAAATACCTTTTCCCATTCTGTAGGTGGTCTTTTAACTCTTTTGATAAACTCTTCAGAGGAAGAACAGCAGTTGATTCTTAGTAGTTCCCATTTAACTATTTTCTGTTCTGTAGATCATGCTTTGTCAGATTTTGAAGCCTGTCTACGCTGTGTATTAGAACTTTGATCGTTCACCCTATTTTTTTCTTACATGATCTTCATTGTTTGAGGTTTGATATTTAGGTCTTTGATCCATTTTGAGTTAGTTTTTGTGGAAGTTGTGGGATATGGGTCTTGTTTCAGGTTTTCTGCAGATGGGTATCCAATGCTGCCAACAACACTTGTTGAAGAAATTGTTTTTACCCCAGTTTACACTTGGCTTTGGCTTACAATCTTAAGGCCTTTGTTGAATGTCAACTTTTCACAAAAGGATGATGGCATCTCTGGGGTTTCAACTCTGTTCCATTAGTCTATATATCTCTCTCTGAACCAGTACCAGGCTGTTTTCACTGCAGTGGCAGTGCAATACATTCTAAGGTCAGCTAGTGTGAATCCCCCCACTGTGTTCCTCTTCTTCAGTAGTACTTTATGTATTGGGAGTTTCTTCCCTTTTCAAACAAAGTTGGTGATTTCTTTCTCTCATTAAAAAAAAAAAAAATGACACTGAAATTTGTATTGGGATTGCATTGTATATGTAGGTTGCTTTAGGTAAAGTAGACATTTTTGCTATGTAAAGTCTTCCTATCTGTGAGCAGGGTAGGTCTCTCCATTTATGTAAGTCTCCTTTGCTTTCTTGATGTAAGGTCTTGTAGTTCTCTCTGGTCTCTTATTTCTCTAGTTAAATTTGTTCCTAGGTATTTTATCTTCTTGGACAAAATGCATCACTCCCTTTACCTAATCAAATTCCTGTCGACTATCTAATCTATGAACATCTCTTTCCCTCCCTCCCCACAACTGTAGCCACCAAAGAGTCTTTTCTTCTGTACGTAAGTCCATTTTTAGGTCCTTACAATAGAGCCAAAGCCAAGTGCTGTCGAGTCAGATCTCATACAATACTTGTCCTTTGGCAGCTGACTGATCTCACTCAGCACGTCTTCTAGTTGAAACCAGGTTATTAGATGCTTCCTTAGATTACCATTGCTGTTTAACATTGCATAGTGTTCTACTGTCTATATGTACCACATTTTTTTCTTCATTCATCTGTTAATGGGAACCTAGGTGGCCTCCATCTTTTTGCTATTGTGGACACTGCTACAATAAAAATTCATCTCTATGTATCTGTTTGTGCGACCGCCTTTATTTCTGTAGGACATATTCCAAGCAGTGGGATTGCTGGGTCTTATGGTATTTCTGTTTCTAGCTTTTTAAGAAAGTGTCAAATTGCTTTCCAAAGAGGTTGTACCATTTTGCATTCCCACCAGCAGTGGAGGAGCGTTCCAACCTCTGCACAGCCTCTCCAGTGTTTCTTATGTTATCTCTTTTGGATTTTGGCCATCCTTGTTGGGGTGAGATGGTATCTCATGGCAACGTTCATTTGGATTTCTCTAATAACTAATGATTGCGAGCATGTCCTCATGTGTCTTTTGCCTTGCCTTGATGTCTTCCTTGGTGAAGTGTCTGTCCCTCTCCTTTGCCCACCAATTAATTGGGTTATTTATTTCTTGTTGACATTTTGCAGTACCCTGTAGATTATGGAGATCAGATGTCGATCCGATAGTAGTTGCCAAATATTGTTGCCCTTTCTGTAGGTACACTTCTAATTCTCTTGATAGTCTTTAGATGAGCGTAAGTGTTTGGTTTTTAGCATTTCTCGTTTATGTATTTTCTCTTCTGTTGTTCACACATTATTGGTCAGATTTTGTAGTCTGTGTAAGCTGTGTATTAGAACATTCGTTGTTGTGACTGTTTTTTTCTTGTATGATCTTTATCATTTTAGGTTTGATATTTAGGTCTTTGATCTATTTTGAGTTAGTTTTTGTGTAAAGTGTGAGATAATAATTCTTGTTTCAGTTTTTTGCAGACGGATATCTGATTTTGCCAACACCATTTGTTTAAGAGACTGTTTTTACCCCAGTTTAACCTTCGGGCCTTTGTTAAATATCATCTCTCCATAGGCAGATGATGATATTTCTGGATTCTCTATTCTATTCCTTTGATCTGTATGCTGACTTCTGTACAGTACCATGCTGTTTTTACTACCATAGCAGGGTAGTAGTTTCTGAGATCAGTTAGTGTGTGGCCTCCCACTGTCTTTCTCTTTTTCAGAAGTGCTTTACTTATCCAGGGTTTCATTCCTTTCGAAGCAAAGCTGGTGGTTTCTTTCTCCATCTCACTGGAAAATGATACTGCAATTCATATTGGGATTGTCCTGTACATGTTGATCACCTTGGGCAAAACAGACGTTTTCACAATGTTAGGTCTTCCTATCCATGAGCAGTGTAGATTTCTCCATTTATGTAAGTCTCTTTTGGTTTCTTGCAGTAGGGTTTTGTAATTTTCTCTGGAAACTCTCTTACTTCTCTGGTTAGATTTATTCCTAGGTATTTTATTTTCTTGGGCACTATAGTAAATCGTAAATTTGGGTGATTTCCTCTTTGATGATCTCTTTGTTGTCCTAAAGGAATCCTAGTGATTTATTTTTGTTTATTTTATCCTGATACTTTGCTGAACTCTTCTATTCGTTCCACTAGTTTATTTATTAGGGTTCTCTGTATATACAATCACATCATCTGCAAATATAGAGATTTTTACTTCTTCTTTGTCGATGTGGATGCCATTGATTTTTTTGCTTTGTCAGATTCCTCTAGCCAGAACATCTAACACAATGTTGAATAGAAGTGGTTACAGAGGGCATCCTTGTCTCGTTCTCCTTCTCAGGGGGACTTACGTCAGTCTCTCTCCATTAAGGATGATGTAGGAGCGTCGCTTTGCATGGACGCCCCTTATTGCATTGAGGAATTTGCCTTCTGTTCTTATTTTGCTGAGAGTTTTTGCATGAATGGGTGTTGGACTTTGGCAAATGCCTTTTCTGCATTCATTGACAAAATCAAGTGATTCTTATCCTTTGTGCTATTTACGTGGTTGATCACATTAGTTGATTTTCTGATGTTGAGCCTGTCTTGCATCCCTGGAATGAATCTAACTTGGTCATGAAGAATTTTTTTTTGGTATGTTGTAGAATTCTGTTGGCAAGCATTTGCTGAAACTTTTGCATCTAGGTTCATGAGTGATATTGGTCTGTAATTGTCTTTTGTTGGGATGTTTCCCAACCATTCTGTCCTTTTCCATTTCATGAAATAGATTCCATAGTACTGGAATACTCTCCTCTCTAAAAGTTTGGTTGAATTCTCGGATGAAGCCATCTGGGACAAGGATTTTTGGTTCATAGTTGTGGTGGCCGGGCACCGTCTGGTTCTTCCAGTCACAAGTCAACATAGACATCCAGTCATGTAGGTCTGTTTGTCTTCTGGATTCTCATTCCCCTATGTTGTTATGGACCTTGGTGATCATCCGTTCCTGCTGAGTTGCAACCATTTGTTGTACCCTCAGATGTTAGCTTGGCAGCTTTTAAAACCCCAGACGCCACTCACCAGTGTGGGTGTGGAGAGACTTCATTTGCAAAATGCTAGTTGTGCCAATTGTCTTAATTTCCCCTGAGGGCACAGTCCCCGACCCCTGCCCCAGCTACTCTGTCCTTGCAATATTGGGTTAAGTTGGGAGGAGTACACAAGTTGTTGAGGTCTCCTTAGTATTGATATTCTTACTAATGTGTTCTGTCACCAATTTCACTCAACCAAATTTCTAACAACTATCTAATCTAAACACTCCCACCTCGCCCTCCTGCCCTCCACACGCTTGCAGGTGTCAGAGCCTTTTCTGTTATGTATGAGTCTGCTTTTAAGTTCTCATCATAGGGGTCTCATACAATGTTTGTCCTTCTGTCGCTGACTACTTTCGCTCAACGTAATGTTCTCCAGTTCAAACCAGGTTAAGAGATGTTTCCTGCAATCATCATTGTTCTTTATCATTGCATGGTGTTCCATTGAGTATATATACCATAGTTTACCTATCCATTCCTCTGTTGTTGGGCATCTGAGTTGATTCTATCATTTTGCTATTGCAGACTGTGCTGCAATAAACATTCGTGTGCATGTATCAGTTGGTGTGAATGACCTTGATTCTATAGGATATATTCCAAGCAGTGGAACTACTGAGTCAAACGGTCTATCTATATCCATTATTTTAAGGTAGTGCCAGATTGCTTTCCAAAGAGGTTGGACCATTTTTCAATCCTGCCAACAGTGTAGGAGAGTTCAAATCTCTCCACAGCCTCTCCAGCATTTAGTGTTTTGCATTTTTTGGATCATGACCAACTTTGATGGGGTGAGATGGTATCTCATTGTCATTTTGATTTGAATTTCTTTAATAGTTAATGATCATGAGTATGTCCACATGTGTTCTTTGGCTGCCTGGATGCCCTCTTTAGAGAAGTGTCTGTCTATCTCCTTTGCCCATCACTTAATTGGATGATTCATCTTTTTCTTATTGATATATTGTAGTACCTTATAGATTATGGAAATCAGGCATTGGTCTGAAATAGTGTTGCCAAATATTTTTACCCATTCTGTAGATGGCTTTTTAATTCTGTTAATAAAGTCTTTGGATGAGCAAAAGTGATTGATTCTTAGTAGTTCCCATCTATCTATTTTCTTATCTGTTGTTTGTGGTTTGTTTGACAGATTTTGAAGTCTGTCTATGTTGTGCATTAAACCTTTCATTGTTGTTCGCAATTTTTATTGGATGAACTTTATCGTTTTAGATTTGACATTTAGGTCTTTTATCCTGTTTGAGTTAGTTTTTGTGTAAGGTGTACGATATGGGTCATGTGTCAATATAGTGCAGACGGACATCCAATTTTGCCAGCACCATTTGTTGAGGAGATTGTTTTTACCTCAGTTTAATGTCTTAGGGCCTTTGTCGAATATCAACTGTTCATAGGCAGATGATGTCAGGTCTCGGGTCTCGATTCTGTTCCACTGATCTATCTGTCTGTTTTTGTACCAGTACCAGGGTGTTTTGACTTCTGTGGTAGTTTAATAGGTTCTAAGGTCGGGTAATGAGAGGCCTCCCAGTGTGTTCTTCTTCTTTAGTAATGCTTTACTTATCTGGGAATTCTTTTCTTTCCAGACAAATTTGATAATTTGTTCCTCCATCTCATTAAAAAGTATCACTGGAACTTCTATTGGGATTGCATTATATAAGTAGATTACTTTAAGTAAAATAGACATTTTCACAATGTTAAGTCTTCCTGTCCATGAGCAGGGTAGGTTTCTCCATTTACATAACTCTCTCTTAGTTTCTTGTAGTACGAGTTTGTAGTTCTCTTTGTGAAGGTCTGTTATTTCTCCAGTTAGATTTATTTCTAGGTACTTTATCTTCTTAGGGGATATAGTAAACGGTATTGACTTGTTGATTTCTTCCTTAATAATCTCCTTGAGTCTTTGCCGAACTCCTTCAGTAGTTTACTTATGGATTCAGCTTGAGTAGTTTACTTATGGATTCTTTGGGACTCTCTGCATATACAATCATATCATCTGCAAATAGGGAGGTTTTTAGTTCTTCTTTGCTAATACAGATGCCCTTTATTTCTTGGTCTTGTCTCATTGCTCTGGCTAGAACTTCTAGAACAATGTTGAATAGGAGAGGTGAGAGCAGACATCCTTGTCTAGTTCCTGTTCTTAAGGGAACCTGTTTCAGTCTCTCTCCATTCAAGATGACGGAGGCAGTTGGCTTTGTAGAAATGGCCCTTACTGCATTGAGGAATTGGCCATCTATTCCTACTTGGCTGAGATTTTTTAGCATGAATGGGTGTTGAACTTCATCAAATGCCTTTTCTGCATCAATAGACAAGATCAGGTGATTCTTGTCTTTTGTGGTATTTATGTGCTTGATCACATTAGTTGTTTTTCTGATGTTGAACCTGCCTTGTATCCCGGGTATCAATCCAACTTGGGCAGGATGGATTAATTTTTTGATATGTTGTTCTATTCTATTGGCAAGAAATTTGTTGAAGACTTTTGCATCTTGATTCATGAGTGATATTGGTCTGTAGTTCTCCTTTTTTGTTGGTATAAATCCAACTTGGGCATGATGGATTACTTTTTGGATATATTGTATTCTATTAGCAAGAATTTTGTTGAGGATTTTTGCATCTAGATTCATGAGTGATATCGGTCTTCAGTTCTCCTTTTTTGTTGAGTCTTTCCCTGGCTTTGGTATCTGGGTTATGCTGGCTTCATGGAATAAATTTGGGAGTATTCCATCCCTGTCTATACTATGAAATAATCTCAGTAGTATTGGAGATAACTCTTCTCTAAAAGCTTGGTAGAATTCTGCTGTGAAGCCATCTGGGCCCGGGGTTTTTGGTTGGCATTTTTTTGATGATTTTTTCAATCTCTTCCTTTGTGATGGGTTTATAAAGTTGTTCTGTTTCACCTTGTGATAATTTTGGTAGGTGATATGAATCAAGGAATATGTCCATTTCCTCCAGGTTTTCAAATCTGTTAGAATACAGTCTTTCATAGTATTCAGTTACGATATTTTTTATTTCTGCTGGATCTGTTGTGACAACTCCCTTCTCATTTCTTATTTGGGTTATTTGTTTCCATTCCTGTTTTTCTTTAGTAAATTTATCCAATGGTTTGTCAATTTTGCTGATCTTTTCAAAAAACTAGCTTTCGGTCTTTTCAATTTTTTCAATTTTTCTTCTGTTTTCTAATTCATTTAGTTCTGCTCTGATGCTTCTGTTCTGTTTTTTCTCATGCCTGAGGGGTTCCTCTGTTGTTCTCTCTCTACTTCTTCAAACTGTAGGGTCAATTCTTTGATTTGGTTTGTTTCTTCCTTCCAGATGTGTGCATTTATGGAGATAAACTGACCTCTGAGCACTGTTTTGGCTATATCCCATAGGTTCTGGTAGGAAGTGTTTTTGTTCTCATTGGAATCCATAAATTTTTTTTATTTCATCCTTGATTTCTTCTATAACCCATGGTTTTTTGAGCAAGGTGTTCCTCAGTTTCCATGAGTTCCACTTTCTATTTACATTTTTTCTGCTATTGAATTAGGCTTTTATGGCTTTATGATCTGAGAAGCTGCTTTGCATTCATTCAACGGTATGGATTCTGTTGAGAATTGCTTTATGTCCTAACACATGGTCTATTCTAGAGAATGTTCCATATGCACTGGAGAAGAAGGTGTAGTTATCTGCTGATGGGTAGAAAGTTCTGTATATGTCGATTAGGTCTAGATGGTTAATTGCGGCAATAAGGTCTTCTGTATCTTTATTGATCCTTTTTCTAGAGGATCTGTCAAATATTGAGAGTGGAGTGTTGAAATCTCCTACTACTATTGCAGAGTGATCTATCTCCTTTTTGAGTGTAGTCAGTGTTTCTTTGACAAATTTAAGTACTCTAATATTAGGTACATAAGTATTTAATATTGTTAAGTCTTGCTTGTCTTTTGAACCTTTCAGTAATAGTGTTCATCCTTGTCCACGATAGTGAATTTTACATTAAAATTGATTTTATCTGAGATTAGAATTGCCACACATGCTCTTCTTTGTTCATTGTTAGCTTGATATATATTCTTCCATCCTTTCATTTCACTTTCTTCATATCTTTAGGTCTAAGGTGAGTTTCTTGTAGGCAATATAGAGATGGGTCATGTCTTTTGATCCAAGATGTCACTCGATGTCTCTTTACTGGAGCATTCATGTCATTCACATTCAATGTAATTATTGATAGGTATGTGTTCACTGCTGCCATTGTGATATGTTTATTTTTGTGTTGATGTTTTCTCTGTTGTTCTTTTAATCTGTTCTGTGACCTTCTTCTTTGTGAGTTGATTTTTCACCTTTATCAGGCTTGGTGTTGTGGTTGTTGAGGCTCCCGTATTACATTTCTTGATATGAGCTGTTGCTTGTCTATTGTGCTTTACAGATACCTCTATGATCCCGCTTAATAAACTATATAAAAACCCAATTTTCATTGCTACCAGTCTTGTCAACTTCCTCTCCATCTTGAAGGACTATAATGACTACAGTACATCCTTCTTTTTAATATGATGATATGATAGTTTACATGAAATGATCACTAGATCGTTTCCTTCACTATTATAGCTTTGAATGTGTTTGGAGCCTTCCCAAACTGTGTAGGATTCTGGATAATGTGTTCTTCTAAAATATGGAGTTAGCAGTTTTGTTCTTTGAAGCCAAGAGATTCTTTCGGTATTTCTTGTAGTTTTGGTTTGGTTTTTAACAAAAGTCTGAGTTTCTGTTTATCTGTGAATGTCTTCATTTCATTTTCATATTAAAAGATAGTTTTCCATGCTATATAATTTTTGGTTGGAAGTTCTTCTCCTTCAAGGCTTTGAATGTGTCATGTCACTGTCTCCATGCCAGCATCGTTTCTGCAGAGAAATCTGATGAAAGCCTACAGGGTTTCCCTCTGAATGTTAGGTTTGCTTTGAGTCTTGCTGCCTTTAAGAGTGTCTGCTTATGTTCCATTTTGTTGAGCTTCATTATAATATGTTTTGGAGGCTTTCTATTGAGATCTATTTTGAGCGGTGTTCGATATATATCTTGGATATCTGTATCCTCTTATTTCATAATTTCTGGGAAGTTTTCTGTCAGCAGCTCAGCCACAATACTCTGTGTTCTCAGGTGTCTCGCCCTCTTCAGGAACTCCAATTAGTGGTAGATTGTTCTTCTTAATAGAGTCCCACATGCTTCTTAATGCTTCTTCATTTTCCTTGTTTCTTTTTTCTTATTTCTCCACATAGATGTTGGAGTCAGTAGCTCTGTCTTCCAAATCAGAAATTCTGTTTTCCATTTGTTCCATTCTGTTTTCTTGACTTTGAATTGAAGTTTGTATGCCTTTGATCTTGTTCCTGATCTGTTGGATTTCAGAGTACTGATATTCCATCAGATCAAACAGCTTGCTTAGTTTTTCGTTTTCCTCTGCTGCATTTTGTGTAAGGCCTAGTAGGGCTCTCTATATCATCCTTTTGTATTCACCTTCTGATAGTTTCAGAAAAGCTTCTTTGTCTGGGAAGTTCTGAGGTGGTTTCTTTTGGAGGCCTTCTGATGCCACTGTTGACTTCCGGGTTACCGCCCTCTCCAATGTTTGCTGTCTTTTAGGCATCATGTAGGTCAGTAGAGGCTGGAAGAGATGCAGTAACAATGTACCACTGTTGTTTCTCTAGACTGTCTTAAGATGAGAAGTAAAAAGTACTTGGCACCTTCCAAAGTCAGTCAGGTTTTCAGGTATATATATGTCCCTCTTCCCAGCTGGCAAAGTAAGCACCTCTATATTGAGCACCCAATGTTATAAACTAGCTCAAAATACAGAAAAGCTACTGTCCTGCTGGCCTCTGCTGTCGGGCCCCAGCTGTAGGCAATACTGTGTATAGCTCTGCTTTTCTGTTGGAAAAGCAACCTCTTCTGGTTAGGAACTGCCTCACAGCCCAGGAACTAGGTCCACCTGAGGCTTTCGTATGGATGACTCCCCCTGCCAGCAAAACAAGATGGCATCCCAAGTAAGCTTGCCAGATGGCCAGGACCAGGCTCCTGGCGGATAGAGAGGCCATGAGTGCCAAAATGCCCAGAGTCCACAGCCTCTGCCGCTGGACCCGAGCACCAGGCGACACTGTGCAAAACATCACCTTCCTGCTAGAAAAGCACTCTCCGCCCAGCAGGAGCCACCTCCAAGCTTAAGAACCAAGTTCGGCCGGGCATCTGCCTGGACTTCGCCGTTTCCCAATAGGCCTGAGGAACCGAGATGTATAGATTCCAAAGTCAGGCTCTCAGAAACTGGCAATTACGATTACCAGTCCCACCAACAGTGCGTCCGAGACCAGCAGCTAGTCAACTCCCAGTTCTTCCTGCCGGCCAAGACAGAGGAAAAAGAAAAATCGAAATAGTGAGTTATCTTCGGTCTGTGCAAGCCTGTGCTCGCCGAGAGCAGGGTGAGTGAAAAAGAGGAGGTTTTGCGTTCAGTGATATGAAGTCCAAATTAACAGCCCTATGCTGCATCCCAGGTGTCCAGAAGGCTCTGTTTAACTATCATATCATGCTTTGGTTTCCAGAGGGATTTAGGGAGACATGCGTTTAGTCAGTCACCTTAACTCCACCCTAATCTCATATTTTTCTTTTGTAAGTTTAGCCAATGGTTTATACTTTTGTTGATGTTTTATAAAAAAGCCAGCTTTTTTTTTTTTTAATTCATTGCATTCTCTAATTTGTTTAATTCTTTTCTAATTTTTATTATCTGTTTTCTTCTGGTACCCGAGGGTTTTTTTTTTTTCCTCCCTACTTGTTCAAGCTGTAGGGTTAATTCTTTAGTATGGACCCTTTCTTCATTCCAGACGTCTACATTTCTAGAGACAAACTGACCTCTGAGCACCATTTTTACTGTATCCCATAGGTTCTGGTAGGGTGTGTTTTCATTCTTGTTTGATTCCATCAATTTCTTTGTTTCATCCTTGCCTTCTTCTATAGCCCATGCAGTTTTGAGCAAGGTGCTGTTCAGCTTCCATGAGTTTGAATTTGAACCCATGTCTTCTCTGACGCTGATTTCAACTTTCATGGCTTTCTGATCTGAGAAGATGCTTTGAAATAATTCAGTGATTTGGATTTTGTTGAGATTCATTTTATGGACAAATGTGTGGTCTATTCTTGAGAATGTTCTGTGTGCACTATAAACGAAGTGTACTTATCTGTTGTTAAGTAAAAGGTTCTGTACATGTCAGTGAGGGTTAGTTGGTTGATTGTTGCATAAGATCTGTGCCTTTACTGAACATTTTTCTGGATGATCCGTTCATTACTGAAAGTGGAGTGTTGAAGTCTCGTATTATTTTGGAGTGATCTATCTCATTTTTCAATGTTGAGAGCATTTGTTCAATGTATTTAGATACTCTGTTATTGGGTGCATACATATTTAATATTGATATAATCTTATGTATTGAAACTTTCGTCAACAAATACTGAACATTGTCGTCCATTATGGTGGATTTTACTTTAAAATCTAGTTTATCTGAGGTTAGTATTGCCACTCCTGCTCTTCTTTGTATGTTGGAAGTTTGGTATATATTTTTCCCTAATTTGATTTTTGGTTTGTCCATATCTTTGGGTCTACACTTTGTTTTTTGTAAGCAGAATAAAGATAGATCAATGTTTTTTGATCTATCCTGGTACTTTCTCTCTCTTTATTGGAGTATTCAATCCATTTACACTCAGTGTAATTAGTGATACATGTGTATTCAGTGTTGTCATTTAAGCCAAGGTGCCTTTATTTTTGTGTTGTTGATGTTTTCCTTGTTACACTTAACATTCTATTGTGGGTCTTTTTACTTATGGTTTTCTTTTCATCCTTTTCGATGTTGATTTTGTGTCTGTTGAGACAGTGTATTATGTTTCTTCGTTTGATGTGTAGTATTGTTAGTTTGTTTTGTTGCTACCCCTTGATTCCCGCTTAATGCTCTATGTTTAAACCAATCCTAAAGTTCTGTATATCTCCTTAACTTCTTCTCCATCTCAAAGTGCTATCACTACTGTAATATATCACATTTATAGTGTGATGATGTCATAGTTTACATGTTGAGAGTGGAGGAAGTTTGAAAAGAATGGTGTATCTTGATTGGAAGACTGTTCAAAACTTCTGGGAAGAAACATCACACTACTAGGAGAAAAGACCAAGAGGAATGATTCACTCCTTATCTCAGGAAACAGTTGCAACAGCCACACCAGCTGAAAGATCTCCTCTCTCTCTTCTTTTTCCTTCTTTGTGCCTTTTCCTATTCCAGCACCTCCATTTAAACAATCTTTGGTGTCTCCTCCGTCTCTAATTTTCCCTCTTTGTCATGGATCCTCCCACCAAATAAACCAGTAGAAGCACAGAAAGATCCAACCTTACTCTACCCTTAACAATCTAGATTCTTCAAACCAAACCAAATCCATTGCCCGAGTTCATTCCAACTGATAGAGAGCCTACAGGACGCAGTAGAACTGCCACATAGCAATACCAACCCTCCAATCCTTACAGAAGCAGACTGTCACAACTGTCTCTCACAGAACACTGGGTTGATTGGAACCGCTGATCTTTCTGTGAGTGGCTGAGTACTTGAACCACTGCATCATCAAGGCTTCTCAGGTGGGGTTAAAATGGTAAGGAATTTCACATAAATGTTCTTTCTTGACTCACTCTAGTGGTTTCAAAACCTAGCTGATCGGGAATTAGATCCTGTTTGGGCAAGTCACACATTAATGATTAAAAGCTCTCTTCTCCCATAGGTCTAAGTCATCACTTCAGGGTGAGTCAGACCATGCATATAGTGGAGTGAGTACAAGGAAAATACTACACAAATAATAAAACTAAGGAGTCCCTACTTTGTGCCTGGCAGGAACTATAAACAATGATTTTACATGAATTAATGCTTGTCAACCTCAGTGAAATTAGGTAATCTGGGAAAGATCACACAAGAAATAGAGGTAGCATGTGACCAGGAGGTAGTTAAATGAACACAAGAAACACAAAGTAGAAAAGAGAAGCGTGCTGTCACAGTGTGGGGAGAGCAGTAGTTACACAGCGGTGTGTGCGCGCAAGGTTTTGTATGACAAATCAGTTTGCATTGTAAACTTTCTTGTAAAGCACAATAAAATATTACAGAAGAAATAACAACTTTTTTCAGCCTGTTGATCTAGATGTCTCCTGAAAAGATGATCCTCAGACATCTGTCCCTGTCACTCTCTCCCTGAAAGAGTTTGGTTGTATTTAAGAAACTTCTCAGCTTTCTGTGTAGTCCTCCTATGCTGACTTCTCTACTGTGTGTTGTCCCTCCCTTCACGTAAAACGTTTTTTGTCTACTATCTGATTAGTGAGTACCTCTCTCCCTCCCTACTTCCCCACCTGCTTAACCATCAGACAGTGTATTCTTCTGGGTTTAAAGCTTTCATCAATTCCATGTAATAGTCATCTCATGCAATATTAGGCCTTTTGCAACTTCCTAATTTCAGTCAGCATAATGCTTTCCAGATTCCTCCATGTTATGAGATGTTTGACCAAATTCCTTGTTGCTCTTTACCATTGCATTGAGTTCTACTGTGTGAATACACCATAGTCTAACTCTCCATCCATTATTTGATGGGATACTTAATGGAGTACATTTTTGTTACGGTGGACAGGGCTGCAATCAACATTGCTGTGCCTGTATCTATTCAGGTGATATCTCTTATTCTCCAGTACATAGTCGAAGAAGGGTGATTACTGGGTTGTATGGTATATGTATTTCTAGCGTTTAAGAAAGTGCCCAGTCAAATTCCAAAGTAGTTGTAACTTCTTACATTCCCTACAGCAGGGTATAAGTATTCTAGTCTTGCCATAGACTCTCCAACATTTATCATTTTGTGTTTTTTGGATTAATGCCCCCCTCCTTGGGGTGAAATGCTATCTCACTGTAGTTTTGATTCACATTTCTGTAACAGCTGTTGATCTGGAGCATTTCCTCAGGTATCTGTTAGCTGCCTGGATATTTTCTTGGGTGAAGTGCCTGTTCATATCCTTTGCCCATTTTTCAGCTGAGATAGGGTCACCATGAGTCGGATCCCACTCAACGGCACTTGGCTTTTTGGATGTGTCTATTTTTGTTGTTGAGGTTTTGCAGTATCTCAGAGATGTGGGAGATTAGGCCCTGGTTGGACTTATCCTGGCCAAACCATTTTCCCGGTCTTCGGGTTGTCTTCTCATTCTTTGGGTGAAGTCTCTGGATGGGCATAAGTGTTTGACTTTTAGGAGCTTCCTGCAATTCAGTTTCTCTTCTGCAGTCTGTGCATTGTTAGTAATTTTTTGTATTCTGTTTATAGGACGGGCATAAGTGTTTGACTTTTAGGAGCTTCCCACATTCCAGTTTCTCTTCTGCAGTCTGTGCATTGTTAGCAATGTTTTGTATTTTGTTTATGGGACGGGCATAAGTGTTTGACTTTTAGGAGCTTCCTGCAATCCAGTTTCTCTTCTGCAGTCTGTGCATTGTTAGTAATGTTTTGTATTTTGTTTATGTCATGTATTAGGCTGCAATGTTGCCTCTATTTTTTTTCCATGACCTTTAAGGTTTTCAATTTGATATGCAGCTCATCCATCCGTTTTCAGTCCGTTGCTGTGCATGGTGTGAAATGTGGGTGGTGTTTCATTTTTTGGCAGATGGATATCCAGCTATAGCAACACCATTTCTTAAAGAGACTGCCTTTTCCCCAATTTTTGGACTTTGGGTCTTTGTGAAATTTCAGCTGCTCATAGGTGGAGGGTTTTATGTCTTGATTCTCAGTTCTCTTCCATTGGTCTATGTATTTGTTGTTGTACCAGTATCTGGCTGTTTTGACTACCATGACAGTGTAATTGGTTCTGAGTCAGTTAGTGTAAGGCCTGCCACTTCGTTTTTCTTCTTCAGTAATGTTTTACTTATCCAGGGCTTCTTCCACTTCAGAATAAAATTGGTGATTTGTTTCTCCATCTAATGAAAAACTGCCATTGGATGCTGTGTTGGGATTGTACTGTAGCCATAGATCACTTGGGGTAGAACAGAGACTTTCACAACGTTGAGTCTTCCTAGCCGTGAGAAAGGCAGGTTTCTCCATTTACACAGGTCTCTTTGGTCTTCGGTTTCTCGCTGTAGTGCCTCGTAGTTTTCTTTCTAGTGGTGTTTTATGTCGTTGTTTAGATTTATTTCTAAGCATTTCACCTTCTTGGCGCCTATTGTAAGTGGCATTGATTCGGTGGTCTCCTCTTTCACGTTTTCTTTGTCAGGGTAAAGGAATACAACTGATTATTGTGTGCTTATCTTCTGTCCTGAACTCTTCTACTAGTACCAGTACTTTGGATTTTCTTTTTCTTCTTTTTGGTTTCCTGGGTGGATGATCATGTCATCTGCAAACAGTGATACTTTTGCTTTTTTATTACCAATTTAACGCCCTTTATTTCTTTTTCTAGCCTAATTGTTCTGGCAAAAACCTCCAGGACAGTGCTGAGTGACTGTGGTCACAAAGGGTATCCTTGTCTGGGTCTCATTCTCAAAGGGAATGCTTTCAAACTCTCTCCAATTAGGATGATGTCGCAACACAAATGGCTATTGGACTTTTTCAAATGCCTTTTCTCTATCAGTTCTTAAAGTGAAGCAGTTCTTGTCCTTTCCCTTACTTATGGGGTTGACTATACTGATTGTTTTTCTAGCAGTCATCCATCCCAAGGTCCCTAGTATGAATACCACTTGGTCATGGTGAATTATTTTTTCCTGTGTTGTTGCATTCTATTGGTTAGAATTTTGTTGAGAATTTTCACATCTAAGTTCATGATAGATATGGGTCTGTAGTTTTCCTTTTTAGTGGTGTCTATCAGTCGGTTCTGATTCGATGGCACTTGGCTTGCCTTACCTGGTTTTCGTATCAAGGCTATCAGCCTTTATAGAAGGGGTATGGGAGTTTGCCATGCTTTTCTATGCACTGTAATACCATTAGTAATAATGGGGTTAACTCTTCTCTGAACATTTGGTAGAATTTTGCAGTGAAGCTATCAGGGCCAGGGCTTTTATTGTTTGGGAGTTTTTAAAATACCATTTCAGTCTCTTCTCTCGCTGTGGGTTTATTTAGCTGTTCTACTTACGTTAGTGCCAGTTTAGGTGTGTAGTGTGTTTATAGCAATTCATCCATTTTCACTAGATTTTCAAATTCCTTAGAGCACCATTTCTCATACTATTCTGTTATGTTTTTTTGTTGGTTTAACTTCAGTTGTATCTGTTTTGATAGCACCCATTTCAATTCTTATTTGTTTTATTTACTTCCTCTTCTGTTTTCCTTTGGACTGTATGAACAACACTTTGTTGTTGTTGTTGTTGTTGTTATTTAATCTTTTCAACAAACTAGCTTTAAGTCCCTTGGTTTTATCAACTGACACAGAAAAGACATTGGACACAGTCCAACACCCATTCATGTTAAAATTTCTCAGCAAAATAGGAATAGAACTGAAATGCCTCAACATAATTAGGCATCAGCCAACATCATCTTGAATGGAGACAGACTGAGGGAATTCCCTCTGAGGACAGGAACCACACAAGGAGGCTCATTGTCACCACTTTATTCAACTTTGTGCTGGAGGTTCGAGCGAGACCAATCAAACAAGATGAAGAAATACAGGGCATCCACATCAGAAAGAAGAAGTGAAAGTATCTCTATTTGCAGATGATGTGATCTTATACACAGAAAACCCTAATGGAGGAAAGCAAACCCAATGCCACTGAGTTGATTCCAACTCATGGTGACTCTATAGGACAGAGTAGAAGGGCGCTGCAGACTTTCCAAGAACCACCTGGCAAGTTTGGACTGCCGACCTTTTTGGTTAGCAGAAGTAGCAAACAACCCTAAAGAATCTATAAAAAAAAAATTAATGGAACTAATAGAAGAATTCAGCAAAGTTTCAGGATATAAGATAGATATAAATAAATCAGTAGCATTCCTTTACACCAACAAGGAGACCGTCAAAGAGGAAACCACCAAATCAATGCCATTTACAGTAGTCCCCAAGAAGATAAAATGCCTAGGAATGAATCTAACCAGAGATGCAGGAGACCTAGACCAAGAAAATTACAAGACCCTATTGCAAGAAACCAAACGAGACCTCCATAATTAGAGAAACCTGCCTTGCTCATGGATAGGAAGCCTTAACACTGTGAAAATATCTGTTCTCCCCAAAGTGTTGTATACGAACCATGTAATTCCAATAAAAATTCCTATGTCATCTTTTTAATGAAATGGAGAAAGAAATCACCAACTTCCTTTGACACCAGAAGAAGCCTCAGAAGTTACAACACTACTGAAGAAGAACAAAGTGGGAAGCCTCATAACCTGACCTTAGAACTTATTACACTGCCACAGTAGTCAAACAGCATGGGACTGGTATAAAATCATACCTATAGACCAAAGGAACAAAATAGAGAATCCAGAAATAACATCATCCACCTACGAACAGCTGACTTTTGACAAAGGCCCAAAAGCCATGATATGGGGAAAGACAGTCTCATTAACAAACGGTGTTTGCATAACTGAAAAAAAAAAGGAACAAGAGCCATATCTGACACCATGCTCAGAAACTAATTCATAATGGATCAAAGAACTAAATATCAAATCTAAACCATCAAAGATCATGGCAGAAAAGATAGGGAAAATGCTGGAAGCCCAAATACAGGGCATAAACAGATTACAAAGTATTACTTACAATGCATAAGTGCCAGTAGAGAAATCAGATAACTAGAAACTGATAAAATCAAACATTTATGTTCACCCAAAGACTTTAGCGAAAGAGTAAAACGGCTACCTACAGAACAGAGAAAAATAGTTTGACTACTACGGATCTGTTCAATACCTACCCTCCATAATCTAGAAAGTACAACAAACTCTCTACAAGAAAACCACAAATAATAAAATTTTTTAAAAATGAGCAAAAAATATAAAGATGCACTTCACCAGAGATGACACGCAGACAGCTAAGAGATGAATGAGGAAAAGCACATGGTCATTAGCCAATAGAGAAATCCAAATCAAAACAACAAGGAGATACCATCTCACCCTGATGACCCTGTCATTAATCCAAAAACCACAAAATAATAAATCTTGGAGAGGTTATGGAGAGACTGGAACCCTTTCACACTGCTGGAAGGGATGTAAAATGGTACAACCCTTTGGAAAGCAATTTGGAGCTTCCCTAAGAAGTTCAAATTGGAGGACAGAGTCAAGAAGGCAGACTAAACACACGTCTCCTTATCTGCCTCTAAAAACTAAGGCCTGGATTGATAATTGAACAGAGTTTTCAGGACATCCAGTGGGCCTTAGGACATGGCACAGGGCTGTCAGTTTCGACTACATGGCCTACAGAGGAAACGTCCTCTCTCTCACTGACCCCCATTTGCACAGACTGAAGATATTGGTGCTTTTAACCGTTTTTCTTTTCATTGGCCAGTAGGCGGGGGATGGGCATGAGCCAACACAGAGGCTGAAACAAAGTGCTGAAGTGAACAGCATGTGCCGCAGCGGAGAGACAGTGTGTGACATAGCCACATTTTGAGAGCCTGGCAGCAGACTGAGAGCAACACAGCCTCTCTACCCTCTCTTTAAGCAGCTCCGCCATAAATTCTGATGTTTCATGGTAGATGAGTGGGATGTCATAGATTGAATAGTGGCCACCCAAACATATGTGTAGCCATGTGGCTGAGCCATGATTCCCTGCATTTTACGATTGTCTTGCATCTTGTCATTTTTCCTACGCTGTGTGTTAAAGGATTAGGGTGAGACTCTAAATTCCTTCATAAGACCATCTCCCTGCTCCATCGCAAAGGGAGTTTCCCTGGAGTATGGCTTGCACCACCCTTAATACTTTCATCCTACAAGAGGTCAAAGGAAAAGAAAGCAAGCAGAGAATAGGGAAGATCACATCATCAAGAAAGCAGCACCAGGAGAAGAGTGTGTCCTTGAGACCTCAGGTTCCTGCACCAAAATGCTCCCTCCACAAAGACTGATGCAATACCAGACTTTGCTCTGGAGCCGACATGGGGGAAAGCCTTCCCCTGGAGCAGACATCCTGAATTTGGACTTGTAGCCTACTGGGCTGTGTAAGAATAAACTTTCCTTTGTTAAAGCCACCCACTGGTAGTAGTTCTTTCAGAGCAGCTGTAGCTGACTAGAACAGTGGTTGATGGGCATGAGCCAGCACATACACTGAAACAAAGTGCTGAGGTGAACAGCATATGCCGCAGAAGAGAAACAGTGTGTGGGATAGCCACATTTGAAGAGCCCACAGGCCAACTGAGGCCAATCTCGCCCCCCACCCACTCTTCCAAGCTCCGCCATAAGTTTGGCTGTTTTGTGGTGGGAGGGCCAGATAGGGCAGAACACTATCTTGGTCAGCTGGGAGGTGGAGTTACCCAACCAGGAGGCCTCAGCAAGGGCTAATTCCCAGGATGGGAGGCAGTGCCAGGCCGGAGAATGCTTTTCCAGCAGAAAAGTTGTGCTTAGCGCAGTGTTCCCTTATGGGTAGGCCCCAGTGGAGGATGGTAACAGGCTAGTAGCCACTCTGTATTTTGAACTACATCATAGGACATGGGGATGGCAGAAGAGGTGCCTCCGTTATTAGCTGGAAGGCAGGGTTCATCACACTTGATGGCCTGACTGTTTTGGAAGCTACGAGATAGATTTTAGCTTTTTAAAGTAAGACTGCCTGGAGAAACAACTGCTGTGCAGCCTGTCGACATCTCTTCCAGCCTTTACTGACCCACATCATGGGGTCACTTGACAGCTCCCTAGCTATGTAGCGTGGTGTATTTACCAGCCAGGAGGCACAGAGCCTGCCACCCCAGAGAGTCCACTAGGGCCAGTCCATACAGTAAACAGAGATGGCCAGTGAACTCAGGACTATGCCTCAGCTCTTGTTGAGTCAACATCAGAGAAACGAAACAGCCTCTAGACATCCCAAAAGGAAGAAACTATGACCAAGCATTTAAAGAAACAGCCTACCATGGCTCCAGAACATTCCCCAAACAAACAATCAAAAATCTCTCCAGAAGAAGCAGCCTTTCTGAAACTATCAGGGGTCAAGTACAAAACAATTATAGAGCCCTCCTGGAGATTATACAAAATGCAGCAGAGCAAAATGAAAAACTAACCAAGCTGTTTGAACTGATGACACATTAATGTTCCAAAAATACAGCAGATCAATAACAAAATTACAGAATTAGACAATTAAGTTCAAAGCCAAAAGAGCAGAATGGAGCACCTGAAAGTCAGACTTAGTGACCTTGAAGGTAGAACAACTGATACCAGCATTTATGAGGAAAAATCAGAGAGAAGAAAGCAGAAAAATAAAGAATTATTAAGAAAGATGTGAGAGTCCATCAAGAGGAATAATCTACGATTAACTGGAGTTCCTGAACAGGGAGTGACAGCTGAAAACACAGAGAGTGTGGTTGTTGAGTTGCTGACAGAAAACTTCCCTGAAATTATGAAAGAAGAGAATATGGGTATCCAAGATGTATATTGAATGCCACATAAACTAGATCCTAAAAGAAAGACCACAAGACATATTATAATCAAGCTTAAAATTAAACAGAAACTGTTAAATTCAGCGAGACTCAAAGCAAAGCTAACATTCAGAGGGAAGCCCAGTAGGCGTTCATCTGACTTCTTCGGATAAGTGATGTTGGCACAGAGGCAGTGGGGTGACACATTCAAAGCCCTGAAGAGAAAAACTCCGAACAAAGAATTATATTTCCTGCAAAACTGTCTTTCAGATATGAAGAGGAAATTAAGACATTCACAGATAAGCCGAAGCTTACAAACCCTTTGTAAACACCAAACACAAACTACAAGAAATACTGAAAGAAGCTCTTTGCTTAGAAAATCTAAGATATTAACTGTATATTGAAGGAGGCAATATAGGACAAAACATCCAGAAATCTACTCAGTTAGAGAAGGCACAAAACTCCATCAAAGCTAGATTACTAAAAGAAGGGAATCAGTGATCATATCATGAAAAAGAAGAAGCCATCACATTGAAAAGAGGGATATACCACAGTATTTACAGTCCTCTCAGATGGAAATGAAGTTACTAAGTATAAGTTAAAATTGGGTTTAAACTGAAAATATTAAGGGGGCTCATAGGGAGACCTGCAAGCACAACAATGCAACAAAAAGCCAGGGGTTATAGAAGACTGAAATAAAGAAATTTATGGACTCAAATGAGAACAAAAACACTTGCTCCAAGAACTTATGGGATACAGCCACGAAAGCAGTGATCCGAGGTCAATTTATTGCTATCAATGCCCACATGCAGAAAGAAGAAAGGACCCAAACCAGAGAACTAACCCTACAGCTTGAACAAGTACAAAGAGAGCAACAAGGACCCTCTCAGCCACCGGAAGAAAACAGATCATCAAGATTAGAGCAGAACTAAATGAGCTAGAGAATAAAAGAACAATGGAAAAGACCAAAAGTTGGTTTTTTGAGGCTATCAAGAAAATGGACAAAGCCTTGGCTAAACTCACTAAAGAAAAACAGGAGAGGAAAGAAATAACCTGAATAAGAAATGAGATGGGAGACGTTACAACAGAGACAACAGAAATCAAAAGTATCGTAACAGAATTCTATGAACGACTGTACTCTATCCGATTTGAGAAAAACCCCAGGAAATGCACAAATTCCTAGATTCATGTCACCTACAAAAACCGTCCCAAGCAGAAGCAGAACAACTTAATAAACCCATCACAAAGGAAGAGATTGAAAACGTCATCCAAAAAATACCAACCAAAACATTCCTGGCCGAGATGGCTTCACCACAGAAGTCTACCAAGCTTTAGAGGGGAGTTAACTCCAACACTACTGAGACTATTTCACAGCATAGAAAGGGATGGAATACTCCCCATCTGATTCTGTAAAGCCAGCATAACCCTGATACCAAAGCCAGGGAAAGATCCCACAGTAAAGGAGAATTACAGACCAATATCATTCATGAACCTTGATGCAAAAATCTTGAACAAAATCCTTGCCAATAGAATTCAACAATGTATCAAAAAAATAATTCATCATGACCAAGTTGGATTCGTACCACGGATGCAAGGCTGGTTGAACATCCGAAAAGAAATTAATGTGATCAGCTACATAAATAACACAAAAGATAAGAAACACCTGATTTTATCAATTGATGCAGAAGAGGCCTTTGACAAAGTCCAACAAAACCCATTCATCCTGAAGAGTCTCAGCAAAACAGCAACAGAAAGCAAATTCCTCAACGCAGTCAGGGCCATCTATGCAAAGGTAATCGCCTACATCACCCTGAATGGAGAGAGACTGAAAGAATCCCCCTTGAGAACAGGAACTAGACAACGAGGCCCACTTTCTCCTCTCCTATTCAACATTGTACTACAAGTTCTGGCCAGAGCAATTAGACAAGACAAAGAAATAAAGGGCATCTGCATTGGCAAACAAGAAGTAAAAATCTCCCTACTTGCAGATGATACATGGTTGTATATGCAGAGAATCCTACAGAATCCATTAGTGAACTACTCAAATTAATACAAGAGTTCAGCAAACTGTCAGGATATAAGATATACATAAGTAAATCAGTAGGATTCCTTTATATCAGCGAAGAGATCATTAAAGAAGAAATCAACCAATTAATACCATTTACTCTAGCCCCCAGGAACATAAAATACCTAGGGATAAATTTAACTAGACAAATAAGAGACCTATACAAAGAGAACTACAAGACCTTACTGCAACAAACAGAAATTACATAAATGCAGAAACCAACACTGCTCCCGTATAGGAAGACTTAACATTGTGAGAATGTCTATTTTATCCAAAGCAATCTTCATATACAACGCAATCCCAGTACAAATCCCAGTGGCATTTTTCAATGAGATGGAGAAGCAAATCACCAACTTCGTTTGGGAATGGACAAAACCCGGATACTTGAAGCAGTAATGATAAAAAAAGGAAAACACTGGGAGGCCTCTCGCTACCCTACTTTAGAACCTATTGCACTGCCAGAGTAGTCAAAACAGCTTGGTATTGCTACAAAAAGACATACAGCCCAATGGAATAGAGTTGATATGCCAGAGATGCCATCATCCTCCTGTGAACCGTTGATAGCCGACAAAGGCCCCAGGTTTCTAAACTGGGGCAAAAACAGTCCCTTTAACAAATGGTGATGGCAAAATTGGATATCCATCTGCAAAAAATGGAAACCAGACCCCTATCTCATACTTTACACCAAAACCAACTCACATTGGATAAAACACGTAAACATCAAACCTGAAATGATAAACATCATGCAAGGAAAAATAGGATCAATAATGGAACTTTAATACCCAACTTAGACTTGAAAATCTGACAAACAAAGCACAATCTACAAAAAAGAAAATAGATAAATGGGAACTCCTAAGAATCAAACACTTTTCTCATCCAAAGACTTTATCAAGAGAACTAAAAGAACACCTACAGAACGGGAAAAAATATTTGGGAACTGGATGTCCGATCAATGTCTGATCTCTGTAATCTACAAAGTACTGCAAAATACCAACAAGAAAAGAGTAAATAACCCAATGAAGCATTGGGCAAAGGAGATGGACAGACCCTTCACTCAAGAAGATATCCAGGCAGCCAAAAGACACATGAAGAAATGCTCATGATCATGAGCTGTTAAAGAAATCCAGATCAAAACTACAATGAGATACCATCTGACCGCAACAAGGTTGGCCATGAGCCCCAAACAGAAAAGAACAAATGTTGGAGAGCCTGGGGAGAAACTGGAACTCTCCCACACTGCTTGTGGGATTGGAAATAGTACCACCGCTTTGGAAAGTAATCTGGTGCTTCCTTAAAAAGCTGGAAATAGATACACCATTTTACCCAGTCATCCCACTGCTCAGAATATATCCTACGGAATCAAAGGCAGTTACACAAAGAAATACTTGCATGCGAATTTTTATCACAGCACAGTCCACAAGAGCAAAAAGATGGAATCAACCCAGATGCCTAACAGCAGATGAATGGATAAACAAACTATGTTTTATATAGTCGATGAAATATCATGCCATGATAAAGAACAAAGAACCTGGTTTCAACCAGAAGACATCATGTTGAATGAAATCAGCCAGCAGCCCAAGGATGAATACTATATGAGACCCTTAATATAAGGACTTAAAAACAGACTCATATACAGAGGAAAAGACTCTTCAAAGCTATAGGGGAGGGGAGATAGGAAGAGAGAGGGTTGGTTATAGATTAGATATGGGATAAAAATTTGATTGGGTGAAATCAGTGACAGCACACATTAGGAAGAGGATCCATTTAACAGGACTTCAACATAACCTAAAAAGTTTTCCAATCTTAACCCAATATTGCAAGGACACAGTATCAGGGGCACAGGTTGGGAGACCATGCTCTCAGGGAACATCAAGGCCAACTGACATAACTAGACTATTGCTAAGAGTGTCTTCTCTACCCGACACTGGTGAGGGGCGTCTAGGTTCCTAAAAGCCAGCAAGCTGCCATCTAAAGTACACCAAATGGTCCCAACACAGCTGGAACAGATGATCACCAAGGACAATGACATGTGGGAAAAAGAGCCCAGAAGACAGAAGGACCCATGTGAATGGCTGACTATATCATGTGTTAGTAAAACAACCGATTGGTGCCCCGCCACCACCAATGACAGCCATGATGGGGCTCACCATGTCGAGTTCCAGCGGCAAAGTGAGAAAAAGCGGGGTGCACCCTAACAACTCCACTGAACGACCGCAACTGATGGTCCAAAGTGCTGAGAGTTTCCCTGGAATGTGGACTCTAGACCTGATGCTGCCCCTGATCATAAATCATTACGGAGGTCACCTCTTCGGACAGGAACGGATTGGACTCGGGGACACAGAGTGACTACATAGTGTGGACACTTGATGGTTCTATGGATCTATGGGATGAAGTCCTACTGGCTTCTTTCTAGAGAAGAGTGGAAAGGAGGGGACAGGAGATTGTTAAGAGGACATGACATGTATAGAACGGAAAGGAGAGCACAAGAAGCTGCAGATAGGTGGGCAGGCAATTGTAAATTGCATTGTACACTTTCACTCAATCACAAGAATAAAAATAAAAAATTGGCTTAAGACATAACCTAAAAAAAAAAAAAAAACAAGTTGCTGTCAAGTTGACTCTAACTCACAGCAACCCCATGTGGGGCTGAGCAGAATTGTGCTCCATAGAATTTTCAGTGGTTGATATTTTTTCAGAAGGAAAGCACCAGGCCATTTTTCCAATGCACCCCTTGGTAGACTTGAACTGCCAGCTTTTCAGTTGGCAGCTTAGTGCATTAATTATTTGCACCACCCAGGAGCCACACTGAAAAGGGGTCCATAAACTCTGGGAGGGATCAATTTTTTTCTCTACTATCTCAACAGCAGGGGCCCTGGAGTAAGCAAAAGAAATTCAAAACAAGGCACTGGTCAGCACCCACTGGTCGCCTGTCCTTCTTCCAACATAGCTGCAGTCAAGATTTTAGCACCGACTGGACATCTGAGGTCCAGTTCACCTGTCCAAAGCATCCTCTAGCAACCACCCCTGTAATGACAAGGGCAAATCCTAGGGGAGCGGGGATGGCCAGTCCTGTTTTAATCGCAGCCAGCAGAGCAACAACCCAGGGATTAGAATGGGTATGTTCCCCTTACAGAAGTCCGGATGCAGCCCAGACAGGCAGGCATGACCCCTCCACCTTCTGCAGAGAAACATCCCAAGGGATCTGAGTCCAATATAGTCAGCTGCTAGAGAACAAGGCTGTTTCAGCATTTCAGCCAAGCTAATGATCTATGCAGACAGTTTCTCCTGAGAAAGCATTCCCTTTTGCAGATCCCGTGGGACATAGCTGTCAGGGAAGAAACAGGCTCTCCTGCTCCAAGGAATAGCTGCTGCTCTGGACTCCAGCCTGAAACTGCTTCTCAGGTTCTTTAAAGACAATGGTTCCATAGACACTAAAAGGGAAGAAAAGTCTGTCTTATGGGCCTTCTGGGCTGTGCTGGGCTCAGACAAACTTTCAACTTGAACACCAACATATTAGCTGTGCAAGCGGCTACTTCCCGTGGAAGATTCAGGTGCCTGCCCCCAAAGGATCATATCCAGAGCCAGGAAACAAGAGCAGCATCACTCCAGTACTATGTCAGCCTTCAAAAGATGAGATTTCCATTATATTGTTGCAGTAAATACCAACATAACAAAGCATTTGCTATTTTAACATTCTTCATATGTAAAATTCAGTAACGTTAATCACGCTCACCATGTGGTGCGACCATCACCGCTATCCATTTCTAGATTTTTCCACCATGCTTCACAGAAGCTCAGTGTTCCCTAAGCAGTTGAGTCCCCCTCCTCTACCCACCCCTGTAACCACTAGTACACTTTGTCCTCTGTACATAATTTGCCTGCTCTAGATATTTCAAGTAAGTGGGATTCCATTTCCTTTTGTGGATTAAAAGCTTTCAGTGGGGCTTCTGCCTTTTAAAAGGATTTCATTATCTACACATAATTCTTTGAACCTCCAGAGGGCACTCAGCATGCAGATTCTTGACCGAAGACATGTGTCCCTTCTAATGCACCTCAGAAGCCAAACACAGTACCAAGCCAGCTCCGTGGAGTTAACTTCTGTACTAAACACCTACTATGTGCCAGGCATGACACTAAGTGATTTCTATGGATTACAAAAATAGCTGCCATCAATTCAACCCCAACTCCTGGTGACCCAATGTGTATCAGAGTAGGACCGTGTTCCAGGTAGGGTTATCAGTGGCTGATGATTCAGAGGCAGACTGTTGTTCCACTTCTGGGTCGACTGGAACCTACAACCTTTCAGTTTGCAGTTGAGCGCCTGAACTGTATACACCACCCACGGACTCTGTCTCTATGGCTAAACCTTACATAATCTCAGGAATGACAGCCCTGTGAAATGTACCTTCTGGTCATACCCATTTCACCGAGCAGGAGATTAAGTTTCAGAAGGCCAAGCAACTTGCCTTAGGTCAGTCACCAAACAGAGCCAGGTTTCCAACCCGAATGGCTTGGCTCCCATAGCAAGTTCCAAACTACCACGGTCCGCCCAGGTCACTGATTCTATCCTGCTATCGTGGTCTTCAGCAGAGCTGCAGATCAAAGAGAGAGAAGGGAGGAGGACAAGACTGCCAGAAACACATTTCATGGCAGTGCACGGCCCCCATCTTCGTGTTCAGTCCTGAGTCCACTCCTCTCACCGAGATCACGACACCACTCCCTTTGCCTCCTGAGGTTATGTGTCCTCCCCATAATCATTGAAAAACACTGCTTCCCTCCCCCTGGAATCTCAGATTCTTCAGATTTGAGTGTTCAGATGGACCAGACTTCAACACAGAATCACATCCAAGAGGGAGATGAGGGTATTACTGCAGAGAACGTTCCAGAGCAGCTTCTGGGCCAGTTGGGTGTGATGCATGTGGTGGGGGGTGGGGGCCGTGGAGGGGTGGGATGCCTGCTGCTCCCTAAACAGGTTTGTGTTCCAAAGCAAGGGTAACTCTCCCATGTGGGTCTCATTAGCAACAAATCTAATTTTGAAGACAAGCTCAGCCAAGCAAACGGTCAAGAATGACAAGCTTTGCAAAGAGCAGAGACGTCACCCGATTATTCATTACAAACCATCAAGGTGGGGTCCCTCACTAAGGGGGACAGCTGTGCAGCCATCCCTCCTCTGGACTCCCAATGCCCCGTAAATTCAATGACAGAAAGGTCACAGCTGAAATAGTTGGGGTAGAACCAGGAGGTGAAGACCCAGGTCAAGCTAACCAAGGAGCACAGACACCCGCACGTGTAGTGGCTCCCACATGCATGCATGTCCACAGCACACCCTCACATGCACCCTCGCCAACAGGGTCCAGAGCATGGCAGCACTGGAGGGGATGCCAGGAGCTTTGCCCTCTGTCTCTCTGGGAAGGGAGGTGGACAGGAGTGACACAAGCCTTCTCTATCAACTCTCATGGCTCCACAAGAAAAGGCAGCAAGATCAGGAAAAAGGGAGCAGGTGAGGGGCTTGTAGAGCCCCAGCCAGCCCACGCAGATGAGCAGAGCACGGTTTGGCAAAGCCAGGTGCCCAGATATGTCCCCACCCAGTGCCGTTACCTGATCGGGAGAGGGGCACACAGGACACCACCAGCCAAATCCAGAGAGGCTGACCAAGCAGCTCTGCCCAGGACTGAGGTGCATGGTGAGGGCTGCTCACACCCGGCGCTCTGTTCCCCCAGGACACTGAGCACTCCTCCCCAACTGGTCTCCCTCCAAGCCGAGGGAGTGAGGGGTTCCCAGCCAGCCAGGTGTTGGATGAAGCAGGAAGTCAGCATTACTTAAACAAGAAGGGATCTACCACAAACACCAGACACCTGGTTGCTTGGGAGGCCCCTCACAGCTATCACTGTCTCCTGGGCAGGAGTTGGGACCCAGTTATCAGCTTCCACCTGACCTATAGCAGAGACATCCCTGGCATCCTACCCACAGGCCCCTTCCCTGCCTGTGCACCCACTTACATCTATGCCATTGTCACATGTCTGGCTGTCAGTGTCCACCGCGCTCAGACGTGGCACGTGCCCACCTTCTGCCTTCTGCGACCCCAGCCTCAAACTCTTCTCCTTCAAAGGGGCATCGTCCTGCTCCCGCCGCGGCATCGTCCTCCTCCCACCGCGGCATCGTCCTCCTCCTGTCCCGGCCTCGGGTCTGGCCCGCGTCCTCGGGGCTGCTGGGGCGGTGGTGCCTGGCCGGGGCCCTAAGGTTCTGGCTGCACTGAGGGCTCTGAAGGGCCAGGTGGCCAGGTGCGCCAGAAGCCTCTCTAGGCATCTGTCCGCAGGCCTGCTCTCGTCAGCTCTGCGGAGCTCAGGTGCTCGCCCGCTCTTCTGGCCACGCCTGTTCTCTACTGCCCTCTACTGCCCGCAGGCGCGCATCGCGGACACGACTGCCGGAAGCCAACAGGCATCTCACCTGCCAGGGTTATTTTTTCCCTGCGCAGGGACAGGCCCAGTAGGGCTAAGCCCACACCCCGGGTCACATTCCTGTGGTCCCCTGCTCAGAACGGGGTGAGAGAAGACTAGGTGACAAGAGAAAGACCCAACTCCTCAAAAAGCCCACTGCCATTGAGTCGCGTCCCAAATCCTGGCCGCATGGCCATCAGCGACGTTCACCCTGGTCTCTGGTGCTTTTCTGCGTCTTGAGTTATCTGGATAATTGTTGCTGGTTGTTAGCTGCCATTATCATGTTGGCTCTGACTCGTAACGACCTCGTGAGGTGCTGACCAGGCTCACAGTCATTGCTGTGCTTGACCCCGTCTGTAGCCACTGCGTCAGTCCATGTCTTTGAGGGTCTCTCTCTTTTTCACTGACTGTCTGCTTTACCAGGCACAGTGACCTTTTGCGGGAGCTGGTGTCTCTTGTTTATTTGTCAAGACTAAGTGAGTCATCCTTGTTTCTAAGGAGCATTCTGGCTGTACTTCTTCCGAGACGGTTTTGTTTGTTTCGGAAAACAGAAGGTGTTCCTATCACATACAGGATTGGGTCTGGATACAGTCTTCCCAACGCAAAGGCTTTCCAGAAGTATGCCTGTCTGTCGGTACATGGAGCGGGTCCCAACTGCACCCCTGGCATCACCATGGCTCTGCGTCCTGGGCTCTGATACAAGCAGAGCCAGGAGGTGCTTTCTGAGCACATCAGTGTTGTACGAAGCCCACCATAGGCTGACAGAGCCCCATCAGGCTTCTGGTACCCTTGAGAGGTGATCAGAGGCGGGCAGAGACTATGCCCTTCTGACACCTGCTCTAGGATCTTGGACTCCTTGAACTTCCTGCCTCTTTGCCAAGCCGAGACCACAGTGCAATTGCTTGATGAACTGCTTCCCTCACCAAGCTTCTGTGGCCAGGAACTGTCTCTGCCTTGTCCACTGCATTGTCCTCGACAGCTGGCACATGGGTAGCACATAGTAGGTGATCAACAGACATTTAATGATGAGGATATGCTCTCCTCCAATCCAGGTTTCTCTGCATCCCACATCTTCCTCTCTCCTCCACCTCTTCCCTCTCCCCGAGACAGGTAATTTCAGTAACCCACAGGGAGGCGTGGAGGCACTATCGTATTGCTTTCCACGCATCAAATCACTCTACAGCCCTGTGAGCTCAGTAAAATTATGACCTGATGAGAGGGGTCAGTCAGATCTGGGGACGGGACATGCCCAAAGCACACATTTGTAAGCAACAGTGCCGCATTCAAGCTCAAGCTCCACAAAACATCCTGACATCTCAGGAAAGAATAAGTCAGGATTCTGATCCTCACACGTCCAGCTCAACTCATCTCCAGCGTCATGGTAAAAGCTCACTCATTGCAGCACTGGAAACTCAGCAAGAAGAGGAAAGGGGTCTGTGGGCCTCCAGAGGACGTGGGGTGCCTGGCGTGCATTCTCACATATAACGTGGATAACCTTTATCCCAACATGCATCCCACCACTGAAATGAGCTACTGACAAATTTTTCTCCTTTTCCATAGGGCAAAGGCTGCCGGGCATGGTTCCACACTGGTAAGTGGAAACCAGGGTTGAGCACTGCAGCGGTTGAATGAGCAGAATGTTGCAACAGAGGTTGCCAAGTCTTTCCAGTCCTGAGAATTAAAGGGACGTGGCTGTGAGATTTTTAAGTCACCTGGTGTTACAAGAGAGAGCCGTGAGCTTGCCAAGGCAATGGGGCTGGATCCCCCAGGGGCCACCCTCCGACTTCCAGGCTGCATGGCTACATCGAATGGTCAAGGTCATGGAGCGACCAGAATGGAGGGGGACCCTGTTGCCCTCCCCTGGAAACATCCGAATTCCTTTTGTTTTCCTGATTTAGCTGCTGTTGGATCAGTGCCCAACTCTCCATGAAACAAAAGTCTTCCTCGTCCTTCACCACCTCCCTGATGAGTTGCCTTTCTGCCTACTCTGGGTCTGGAAGCTCGGCTATCCAGCACCATAATAACCCGTGAGCCTGCACTGGCCAACAAGTGGGCACTAGCTGAGAATTGAATCCTGGTCCCAGTGTGAAGGGTGAGATTTCTCCCACTGAACCACTACTGCCCCTTGTGAGTTGCCATGGGAGCCCAAAAAATGGGGGCAGTCTGGGCTGACGTGAGAGCACTGAGAGAATGAAGATGGGCTTCTGTCTCTGTCAGTGTAAGTAGAGAATTCTCAGCACTCAGGTGTGGAACTCACTAATTGAGCAAGAAGGTAAGATGATGGAAAAGGCTGCAGGGAGTGTTTGAAGGAAGACAGGCCTCCTGACCTGCTGCGGTCCTTGAGCTGCTGTCCTAGTCCACACACCCAAAGGAAGGTTGTGTCCCGCCTCACTCCAAAGGGTGCTTGAGTTTGCCTCCCTTCCAAGAAGTAGACCTGAGGCAAACATTCAAGTTCAAGAAATTTATTTCGGAGATGACTCTGGGAAACCCTATCATAGGTCAGGTGTGTGGGAAGGAGAAGGGAGGGCAGCCAGGAAGGAACTGCTCCAGAGCCAGGCCAGGCACCAGGTGCTCTAAGGCTGCCATCTGAATCTCTTAGTCAGTTACAAGTCCAGCCCTCCCTGCCGCAAGGCCTCTTGGCAACTCCCTTTCACTTGCCTGTCCGTGGAAGCTTGTGTGTTGCTAGCGTGCTGAACAGATTTCAGCGTAGCTGCTCTTACTGGAAACACCTTAGAGTTTATGTGACGTGCCACAAGCCAATCTCTGAGACAAGAGGTTTGGGTGAATTAATCAAAGGTTTTAGTTGTGTGCTAGCTAAACAAAGTGATGGAGGGGATATGTCCACCACAATCTGCCTGTCTCTGGCCAGACCGGAGGGGTTGATAAAGGGAAGACCCGACTATGACGGCAGTGGGTTTGGGGTTTACATGTTGGTGAAAGGGGGAAATAATCACAAATAGTGTGGCAGAAGTGGTCAGCAAGACAGTCTGGGTTTCAAGGTCTTCCTTTGAAATCCTTCTTGAAGCAGGAGGGCTGACGCCTGGCATGGTCTGGTCCAGCTTAGTGATCTGAAACGACACTCAGTGTATCAGAGCTACCTTGAATATTCCGTTGTTCTTTTCCCAGGGCAGTTCTAAGTCATATATTTAAAGCATAACACTTTTAAAATGTAGAGGGATGATGTTTCCTTAAGATGGAGTCCCAATGCTAATGTTATATTTCTCACAGGGGCCTGGGGTGGTCGCTCTGGGGAAAACAAACAAACAAAAAAAGCCTCATGCTTCTGTCCGCAGTTTCCCCCTGCTGCTAGAAAAATTGCTTTTCAAGTCTCTGGCTTCACTGCCAGGCTAAAGTTGGACTAGAAAGAAAGGCCTGGCACTCTAACTTGTGAAAATCAGCCAGTGAAAACCCTGTGGATAGCAATGGTCCAATCTGCAACCGATCGTGGGGACAGTGCAGGACCAGGCAGCATTTCGTTCCATTGCATATGCGGTCATCAGGAGTCGGGGCTGACTCGATGATGACTAACAATGGCGACTTCCCACAAACACCTGCCTGAAGTTGCCAGCTGAGCCCCCAGGGCCCCATGGAGATGGGACAATCTCTCCCTAACTCCCACCCACCCACTCTCTCCAGGTACCCCCACGAGGGCAGACCCTGGACTCAACTCCTTACTGCTTCCTCGCCAAGGAGAAAATCTCGAAAGGGATTGTCTCTAGCCCCCTCCCTTCCTCAGGGAACTGCCCCATAAGCTTAGTAAGTCCTGATGGCACCTCCGTGCCACCTGCGAGTTGACACTGGCCTTTAGCTAGGACCCCCTAGGAACTGTACCGAAGCTGCCATCTGAGGAGCCTGGGGTCACAAGCAGTTTTCAATAGGCCCCAGCACCCACCCCAAAAATCTGTTGCCCCCGAGTAAATTTCAACTCATAGCATCCCTACAGAACAGAGTAGTTCTGCCCCAGGGGGATTCCAAGAAGCAGCCGGTGGATTCAAACTGCTGACCTTTTGGTTAGCCGCACAGCTCTCAACCATTGTGCACTGGGGCTTCGTTAATCCAAAGGTCTCAAGTGTGAAACCGTCTGGCGGCTGTGCTGAAGGAAACCCTGGCTAACTGATTCCAAAAAGATCACAGGAGAGAACACCCTATGGGGCGGTTCTACCCTATGACACAAGGGGGTGCCACGAGGTGGGGTTGACTGATCGGGAGCCAATCACAAGCACCGTGGCTGAGAATATAGGTAGGCCTGTCTTTTTTCCGGAAACCATGGTAGCGCAGTGAGTTAAGTGGTACATCTGCTGACCCAAATCCGCCAGGTACACTTTGAAAGCTCAACGGGGCAGTTCTCCTATGATCTGTAGTGTCTCTATGAGTTGGACCTGAGTCCACGACAGTGGGTTTAGTTGGGTTTTGGTTTGGTCTTATTTTCCATTTCTGGGCAGAGTTGTCACTGAGGACAGGAAGATTTTCTCCATCAATACTATAGCCCAGATGCCTATGTCATGTTCTCCACAGCCTCTAGGCATCTACTTCCTTTGTGGGGTGTGTGTGTGTGTGTGTGTGTGTGTGTGTGTGTGTATTTCGTCTGTATTTGCATACCTGACATATGTAAATTATACAAGGGCCCACAGCTCCCAACCGAGTTGTCAGCAAGCTATCTATCACAGCCCAACCTTAGGAGGCAGAATCCTGCTGCAAGTTCATTCTTACTTTTACATTTGCTTGTTACACGATCAAGATGCCAGTGACAGTTCCGGGAATCACCAGGTTTCCGGGATGAAAATGTCTATTTCGGCCATTAATCCACCCTTTAATTCTGGGGTGTGACTGGAGTCTTGTGTTTTTCTCCTCTTTATCCCAAGAATCATATAACCCAGCTTCTCATTTGCTTACACGGTTCATGTATCTGATTTTGGAGGGTCTCTCTGCCCCAACCACCCAGTTTCTTTCCTCCACAGCTCCAGGCCAAATTGTTGAGTAGAGATGTCCTACAGGGACAAGGATGCAAGCATCACATACCAGCATCCATCTAAGCCCTTCCTGTCACTCCCTCTTGGAGTCATCATGGGCACGAGGGTACTTGTGTCAATTATCCAAATCTCTGATCCTCTTCTTCAGACTAAACAGGAACACATTCCATCCTATAGCTTTCTGCCTTCGGGTGCTGATTGCCCCAAGAGTCTTTTAATACATGTACCATCTCTACAACAATGACAAAGCCCTGATGTGCCTGCACCACAAATAGCAGAGCTGGGACAAGGGAGCAGTAAGGTAGCACCCACACGCTGTGTGCACACACAGCAGACAGCACAGAAAGAGGAGGAAGCCCCCACCCAATGTCGGCCACCTCCCTGTCTGCAGCCATCAGCTCCAGGCTGGCTCCTGGGGCCACGATAGCAGGAGGAAGACTGAGATCCAGAATAGGCCCAGACTGCTTCTGAACAGACCCACAACTAAATCCTCTGGGACCTCGGAATCCTACAATTTATCATCGCCAGAGCTTCGTGTCTAAGGGCTCATGTTTTCTGCAAGTCACATTGTTTTACTAGATTATTCCATCACTGAGCTTGTGAAGGGGAGATTAGGAAGAGTTTTGTGGGTGATGGCATGTTTCTGATGTTATTGTTGTTCCCGTTGTGCACACATGGTGACCCCACGTGTGCAGAATGGAACAGCTCCCCGGGGTTTTCAAGGCTGTGGCCTTTTGGAAGCTGATTGACAGGCCTGTTTTTATTTTATTTTTATTTTTTATTATGACTTAATGAAAATGTACATTCCCATATAAATTTACATGCCCACCTATTTACAGATTCCACTGCTCTCCCTGCCTAGTGACAGCACACTGTTCCTCTCTGCTCCATACGTGTGTCATTGTCCCAACAGTCTCCTTTCCCCTCCTCTCCACCCACTCCCTCACTCCAGCCAGAGGTCAGCAGGATGATATCCTATAGATGCATAGAACCATAAAGTGGATCCAATATATATTGTCACTCTGCGTCGTGCCAGGCCTGTTTTTTGAGGCAATTTCAGCTACCAATCTTTTAGATAACGATTGAGAGTTTAACAATCTCTAACACCTGCAGACTCTTTCTAAAGGCCAACAGTCTGAGTGTCAGGGAACCCTGAAAAATCCCTTTGGCTGGCAAACTGACTCTGACTCCTGCCAAGCCCTATGCGTGTCAGAGTAGAACTGTTGTTCTACATGCTTTTCAACAGCTGGCTTGTCAGGAGCGGATCACCCGGCCTATCTTCCAGGGCAGCTCTGAGTGGGCGTGAACCCCTAACTTCTGGGCTCCAGCCCAGCACGTTAACAGTCTACACCGTCCAGGACTGTCATGGAGCCCTGAGTCCTCAGGCATTATACATACATATTTCCGCCTTCTGAGAAGAAGAAACAATTCTGGCATCAGATTTCCAAAGGAGTCCAGGAACCCCACAGAAGGTAACAGACACCGAACTGCCCATATCCTAGTATTGCCTATACCTAACACATCTTGATCTTGGATTTGACCAGGAAAAGAGACCGAAGGAAATGTCATTTTACTGGATATCTATCTGTTCAAGGCATTTCATGTGAACTCTTGTTTCCTTCTCATAAGAACTTTTTAAGGCAACAGCTATCATTATCCCCATATTTCAGATCAGGAGACTTAAGACAGAGATCACATGTTACTTCCCAATGCTATCCAGATGGTAAGAAGTACAGTAGTAATACAAGTAAAATAATAACAGCTGATGATTTTGAGAGCTTATTCTGTGATTAAACACCGTGTGTATACGTTCACACATTTAATCTCTACTTCAACACTATGAGGTGCGTATTATTTACTGTGGTTTGTGTTAGCTGCCGTCAGGTCCTCCAGGACCCCAGGCGCAATGGAAGGAATCGCTTTCTAATCCTACTTACTCCTCAGGATCACAGGCATGCTGGAATCTATCGCTGGAACTGCTCATCTCACCAAGAGCTTCCACAGCAACAGGTAGGTGGCCATGCCCGACTTCAGAAGCCCAGGAAAATGGTCACTGAGCCTGCCTGGGGTGCAAGCTGTCCACCCCACTTCAGGTGCTAAATCCATCAACTGGGTTCGCTGAAGAAGCAGAGCTCATTCTTAAACTCTCTTTTATGGCTTTTATCCAGAACTGATTTGAATAAATCAGTCTACTGCTCTCTCTACCCTGGAACCAGTTGTAAGAGAGATGTGTTTCCTCAGCTTGGAAAGCAGGTGGGAGCTGCCTTCTTCCCGATCTAAGCACAAACCACCACAGAGAGGCTCCATTGGCCTTATGCTTTGCCAAAAGGATTTTCAAAGTGCTGTTTAGGCTCAGGCCAAAATAGAAATTGTGCTACTTGAACAAACCGCTGGGTCCTGAAGGCAAGAAATGACTGATGCCAGGAATGTGGTAAAGGATTAACATCTTTTGATGTCTGTAGTCTGGCAAAGCATTTTAAATTACCCAGGCTCTTTCTACACCATCGTGTAGTGGTTAAGTGCTATAGCTACTAACCAAAAGATTGACAGTTCAAACCCACCAGGAGCTCCTTGGAAACTCTATGGTGGTGGTCTACTCTGTCTGACAGGGTCACTACGAGTTGGAAATGACTCGACAGCACTGGATTTTCTTGCTTGTTTGTTTCAATGCGACGACAAGGAAGATCAAACACAGAGTGGGGTTAAAGCACTCACGCTGAGAGAACAAACATTCAAAACAAGGATAGCTTTATTTTTCAGAGAAAACAAAGAGCACTAACCATGTATTAGAGTATCAGTGAGAGTTCATCAGGTTTTATGATTGAAAAATCTACTGCTGGTGTCAGTTAAAACAACACCCCTCACAGAGTGGTCTGTGGCTTGTGGCCACGGGGAGATGACATGTGCTCCAATGTGGCGCTAGCCTGTGTTTGGAGGTGGAAATGCATGAGAAGAGGGAAAAGATGGAAGGCCAGCGGGCAGGTGAGTGAGGCACCTAGACCATCCTCTCCATTCTAATGTGCTCTAGGTCTGCTTAAGGAATGTAAATAATCAGTTGGGAATTTTACAGAAAACTTGAACTTCGAAGAGCACCTTCCCAAGGAGAAAAGACAATCAGGTTGCTACTGAAGTTCTAGAAAAAAAGCCAGTTGTGGGAAGTACTTGGTGTAATTGAAAGAAGATTTCCTGGCTGACAAGTCACTGGAGTCAGTCAGATCTTCCTCTGGAGGGAAGAGGCCTTTGAGGGCAGGGGGTGTATTCCTAATGATCTCCAGGAACTCGTGCTCATGGACTTCTCCTTCTCCGTCGACAGCAGTCTCATCAATCATTTCCTGTGTGACAGTAAGCAGTCAAGTTAGATGACTTCAGAAACTCACCCAAAAGGCAGCTGACCAAAAGGCGTCTAACAGTGCTAAGTGACTGTTCAATAGGGACCCCTGAGGTGCTGTCACAACGTGACCAAAGCTCGCTTTCTAAAGCATACTGTGGAGGCGGAGCCCTCTCTGTCACGCATGTCACATGAAAGGAGTGCCAAGAGCACCCTGATGGGGCGGGGGCGGGTTCACGAAACCTAGCTTAGTAAGTGGAATTGTACACTTAATGTGTTTCCTTTGGGGAGGTTCAGAGGTTTGTTAGATTATCAAAGGAGAACTGAACTGGGCATCATGAGGACTAGACAACAAGCTCTTTCCTTCAAGAGGCACTCACAGAAAAGGAAATAAAGGTAACTGAGAAACCTGAGGCCTGCTTGATGCCTCACAGACCTGCAGCTCCTCATCGGTGACATCCTCGCCCAGTTCCTCTGCCACATGTTTGAGATTTGCAAAAGATATCGTCCCAGTTTCATCATCATCAAACAAATCGAAAACCTTCAGGAATTCTTCTTCAGTTTCTTTCTCGAGCTTAAAGGGCGAGCATAAGCACACATGAGTGGAACCTATTGCAGACACCCCTGCCCCACAGCTATGATGCGGCCCCATCACCCCCTTCTTTAATAACCTAACTCAAGCCTCGTCGTGCATCCATCATTCCCTTGTTCAGAACTGTCTCTCATTCTGAAGCCAAGATGGGTCCTCTGAGCAGTTCTGGGGGACTGCCTTCTTGGATTCCCTCCCTACTCCCTCCACCCCAGTTCTCTTCACCACATGGCCTTGCTGATGGCCATGATGACCCAGGCCCTAGGTCACAGGAGATCAAACACCATCAAGGGGAGTAAAAGAGGAAAAACATAATCATTCTATTAGAAACTCAGAGACTGAAAAGGTCGCATAAAGGAAAGATCCTGAAATGAACCTTAAACAGAGGGTAGTTAGAACAACGACCTCTAAGCTGGAGAGGGATACCATCAGAAAAGTGACAGCAGTATTACTTTTATAATCTTACAGAAGGTAAAATGACTTCTCCTGGACTCTGGCCTGAACAACGTCAACTAGACCCTAAGCATCCTATCCGTGTGAAACATTATCGTTTACCAGATATAGTTGCCAGCACTTACCATTATAGATGAACAATACGCTGATGAAATTAGCTAACTTACTGCTTTCTGAGTTATCACTTACAAAAATTCACCAAAGTTCATTTTCCCTGTACCTTTCCTATCAATTATGCTTAGAATGTGATCCATCTCTTTCTTCTTGGGCTCAAAGCCCAGAGTCTTTAAAACCACCTGCAATGAAAACAAGAGACCATCTCAACGTGCAGATTCAAACCTGGCAAGAGCAAAAGTGACAGTGGTGACAGCATTCAAGTGGCATCTGATAGGACAAAGTTAAAATGACTGGGAGACACTAGAATATCCATCTAATTGATGTCTGCAGTCAATTTAGTAACACTTCAGAGAGTTAAAAAAAAAAAAGGAGTAAAAAATCCCACCTTTGTCCTGCCCTGTTCCTTTTGGCAGCAGAAAAACATAGAGACGTGTGCAGATAAAGACAGGCAGAGTGTATAGAAGAGGCAGAGAAAGAGAAGAAAGCAGAGCTTGCCTTAAGTAATCTGACGTCAATGCTGCCATTTTTATCAGGATCGAAGAGATCAAAACCTTGTTTCGATTTGCTGCAACAGCCTTTTAGAGAACACAATTTCATAACTCAAAAAAGTCGGCTAGAAGCTTGATGTGGAGCTTGAATCCCCACTGCTGGAATCCTTTAAACATTAGACAAACAGACGAGCACAGTAGTACACAATACAGTCCATATCTTACCCAAGATAGTTACAACCAAAAAAGCCCCCAATTCAAACCCACTGCCATCGGTTGGCCCCCGATTCATGGCGACCACATCTGATCCACAGTAGAATTGCTCTGTAGGTTTTTCTTGGCTATTATCTTTAGCGAAGCAGACTGTCAGGCCTGTCTTCCATGGTGCTTCTGGTTGGGGTCTAACCACCAACATGAAGGTTAGTAGGCGAGTACAAATCATCTGTGCCCGTCACGGACCTTCCAGACAACCACATCTAGTCGAAAAGTATTTTATGCTAGACAATTGATATTGGCCACCCTTTGTACCTTTATCCTGCATCACCTCTTGTTTATGACCCTTTTTAGTGGCAAGGGGACCCTTATTCTTTTGGACATCTCAAAAGAGAGCTAGCCAGTGTGTGTCACTGTAGGGATCACCAGTTCTCAATCGGGTGGGAGATCCTACTTCAGGAAAATGTCCCTACACTACCCACTCACGGCACATCCCTCTAAGTACTTCCACTTTCGGGTTACTTCTACATTTGGTCAAACAGTACTAAGTTGTTAAGATTTATATTTCACCCAGTAGGCACATTTCTGACTTCACCCAAAAGCTCAAAGCAGGTCACCAAAGTCTCTAGATTGAAATTTTGAAATCCGTGCTAAATAAGAACAGCTGCTCCGGTCCAGCTGTGTGCCCCAGTTTGGCAGGGCAAGACCGCCAGTGGGCCAGAGCCTGAACGGATCATTGCCTAAGAAGAGACATCAGGGGCCTAGAGAGGGCCAAGTGAGGCCGGGAAGCCCCAGGGTAGTTTTGGGATGGCTGAGGGCAAAGAAGGAAGTGAGAGAAGTGGGCTCAGGGGGGGATCTGGGGTCCAGAGCCTGCCGTTCAGGGACAAGATTTAGAGGGAAGAAGGGAAAGCCGATGCTCAGAGAAACAAGGCAGAGGCAGTGTTGCCTGCTGGGGCCACTGAGCCCTTAGCCTTAGGGAGTCAGCACCAGACTGTCAGTACTCACCATTGCGGACAGACTCTACGGGACGCCGTTATGACAACGACTGTGTACACGCACTTGGTTGCTTTCCACTGCCCTGCGAACGCGGACCCGCTCTCCATTGGTGGCCAGTCCACCGCAGCCGCTTCCCATTGGCTGAGAGGTAAAGTGGGTAGGACTAACCTCTTGGCGTTCCACGCAGGGCCCAGCAAGGCGCGCGCTGCAGGGGAGGCTGGAGATGATTGGTCAGGATCATGCTCCTACCGCCAATGACCAGAGCCCGCCCTGAGCCAAGGAAACCCTAGGGATCCAGGACCCTCAGCCAATTCTGGCCTCACGTGGGAGGAGAAAGGGGTGCTGGCTAGCATAGGGTGCCTTAAGTTCCTGAAGTGGGTGCGCTCAGACGGGCCAAGGAAGCGAACCAAGTGATGAGGTGATGGCAAGAGACTTGGGGGCAGTCCGGGCTGGTAATTTCTGGCCTGCGGTTGGGTTATGAAGCATAGGCATCAGGGAGGCCTGCTTAGATCGTAACCTTGGGTGTGGCAGTGAGCATGTGCACACCGGAAAACTGAGGACCACAGAAGGGAAAAGAGACATGTCAAGACTAGGATCCCCAGAGGTGCAAACTGCTGGGCTTAGGAGGACAGTACCTGCTACTCCAGGTGCCTCAAGAACCCTAGCAGTAGCCAGGTGAGTAATCTCGCTGCCAGGTTCCTCGAGGATAACTGATTGTCTTCTGACTAAAAGCAGCCCAGGGAGGCGAGCTAGGAGGCCAAGACACTGGACTTAGTTGCCATCAAGTTAGTTCTGACACATGGTGGACTTGTGTACAACAGCACAAAACCCAGCGGGGTCCTACCGCATTCCCACAATCACTTTTGTGCTTCCATGAATAGGCTTGCAAGTGTCTGAAGCATCATCACCCTCTGAAATTTGAGAGTGGTCTGAGTAGGCAGGTCTTCGGAGGGAATGGTATAGGGCCGTGCCAGACACCCTGCCTTGGAGTGTTCCCAACCTCCTGTCCATGGGTTAAATTGTTAGTGATGAGATTTCTCTTCCATGTCCAATCCTCCCCCACTTGTTATCCCCAGTGACTGGGTCACTGTGGACATGTAGCATGGTCTCCAAACCTGAAAGACCACACCTACCACCCTCCTCACATTTCTACTCCTTCCTTCCTTTTCCCTCCCCATCGACAAAGAACTCAGAGACACACACACATGTCTTCTCTTCACACCTTGATGCTTTATATTATTGATTACTGTGGGTGTGCCCTGTCGGTGCAACATTAGGTCACCACTTGGCTGGTCAGCATCCAGACCTCTGTAACTTGTTCAGACAATTTGGAGGTCTCTGGGCTTAATCGGACGTTACAGGAAGCTCTGTTCATTACTTGGAGTGCTGGCTTTCTCCAGGGACTCTTGGGTCTCGCATGCCACTCACTGATCCAGCTTCTTATTAAACTTGTGATATTTGCCAAGTAGTCTCAGCCTCTAACTTTTGTAGGCAAACTTAGGCAGGCAGAAATTTGGTGGAAGCACTGTTTGCTCACTCTCCCCTGAGAAGTTTTTTTGTTTTCTTTAAGTATTCCAGTGGTTGCCTTTGGTACCTGCAAAGGAAACAGGATGATCACACGAAGACATTGGCTTGGAGTAAGTGGGTAGAGAGCCAACGGGAAGGGGCACTTTATGAGAAAAGGTTCAGGCTGAGGAGGGTTTTGTGCCAGGCAAGGACAGGGAAAGAGTCATGGGTGGATCTGAGGGGAAGAAGTGCAGGAAGATGGGTGCAATCAGCTCGACGTCACACTTCCAGTGGGCCTGAGTTGATCAGAGGCCTTACTCTTCCTCCTGACTTCCTTCTTGGAGTTGGTTGTTGAGTAAGTGCAGCTAATGCTTGTGGTTTCTGGTAGTTTTCACCCCCTTAAAGCCTTCTCAAGGCCTACTGCGGCCTCCTGACCACCACTTATTTGTACATCTCCCCAGGAGCCAAACCCTTCAACCTTGCTTAGTCAGAAAGGCACTGACCAGACAAAGGTAGCTCAAGGGGGCTGTGACATCACAAAGCCCAGCCTAACACCTGTGGTGAAGTGGGGGGCTCAATGTGCTCTGGTTGGAGAAAGAAGGCATAATTTTTAAACAGTATTTTACTGCATTTTTATTTATTTATTTATTTTCAATCAAGAGCCATGAGTTTATTCATCAGGGGAAACTTGCACACCGGGACAGCAGTACTGCAACTGGTGGCAGCCAGCTGGACAGATCGGTAACTGTGCACTGATACGGGTAACAAGGTTTTTAGAGGGTGCCCTCTCCCTCTGGGTGTGAGAATAGTATGTTAATCACCTGACCAAAGTCAAAAGAGTTTGGCCCAGGTCTTCAACATTCTTTTTTCGAAGACCTCAGGGGGAATACAGGAATGGCTATGGTTGCTATTCTAACTGATAACTACATTCCACGGATGTTTTTGTCCTTATCCCATACAGTTCTGTCCTCTAAGGTTGTTATTAGTTGGAATCGACTCAGTGGCAGTGGGTTTTTGTTCCCTGATCTAATGTAAAGGGTGTTTTCCTGGAGTGTAGTCTGAACCACCTTTTATCTTCCAAGAGATAAAAGGAGAGGAAAGGGAGCAGAGGAGGGGACTTAATACCACCAAGGACACAATGCTGGGAGCCAAGCCAAGCCAAGTGCCATCGAGTCAGATCCGGAGCAGTGAAAGACTCAGCATAATGTCTTCAAGGTTCATCTATGTTGTGGCATGTGTCAGGACTTGATTTCTCATTACTCTATGTGTATACCACATGTTGGATCCATCCACCTGTTGATGGACCTTTCAGTCATTTACACCTGTTGAGTGTTACAAGTATGCTACAGTGAACGTTGATGTTTAAGATTCTGTTTGTGTTTCTGCTTTCAAATTTTCAATGTTGAAGTTTTGAGGAACCACGAGACTTTTCCACAGTAGCTTTGCCATTGTGCCAACACCTGTTGTTTTCCATTTTTTGATAGTAGCCATGCTAGTGGGAGGTGGTATCTCATGCGTTTTTTATTTTCATTGGACTGGATTACTTTTAATTTGCTGCACTATTTCTTTGGGTCCATTTCTGTCTTAGATGGCTACTTCCTAGGTAGCAGAAATGCTGGTTGTTCTCCAGTGTGTACTTTTCTCTTGCCAAGCCAAGTGCCATCGAGTCAGATCTGACTCATGGCTACCCTAAAAAACAAAACTCAAACTCTTTGCCAGAGTTGAACTTGAACATTTAAAATAAAAACTACATTTCCCAAACTGCCTTGCAGCTAGTTGTTGACTTGTGACTAAATTCTGACCAATGAAATGTAAACTTGGGTTAGATTGGATCACTGTACTCTAGTGCTTCACATTGGTCAGCGAGTAGATAGGTGTTCCATAAGTATTTACTGACCAACTAAATTAAAATGTTTCCTCAGCCTTTTAGCCCGTTCATCCCCTGGCAGCTTTTCCTGCTTATTGAAATCTTATTTTTCAAGACTACTCCCAATTAAGATAAGCTCCCAAGAAGTTTCCCCGTTTCTTCCTCTTCTTCATTAGAATTGTTTATGATTGATACACATTTTCTTGATGTTAGTGATCAGGCAGTGACCAGGCTGCTTTGAAGAGTATCGGGTTTTATTCTGTTGGCAGTTTTTAGCATTTCTTACCAAAAGAGAGAACGTCTGCTGGCATGCAGGGAGGAAAAAATATGTATTAGTTGGGTCTTTACCAGTCTCCACTGGACTGTGTATTTAGACTGAAATTCTTCCTTCTTATCTACTTCTCATTGTTTTGCCCAGTATCTGGTGTCATGTTGTTGATTTTGTTTTTCTGGTTGATTTGTTACTTAGGAGAACCTGTCATAGATTGAATTGTGTTCCTAAAGACATCTGTCAACTTTCCTGGGCCAAAATTCTCTTTGTTCATTGTTAGCTTGATAAATATTTTTCCATTCTTTGATTTTCAGTTTGTTCCTATTTTTAAGTCTAAGGTGAGTTTCTTGTAGGCAACATAGAGATGGGTTATGTCTTTTGATCCAAGATGTCACTCAATGTCTCTTTACTGGAGCATTCACTCCACTGACATTCAATGTAATTATTGATAGGTATGCATTCAGTCCTGCCGCTGTGATATGTTTATTTTTGTGTTGATGTTTTCTCTGTTGTTCTTGTTAATCTGTTCTGAGACCTTCTTCTTTGATTTTTCACCTTGCTAAGGGTTGGTGTTGTGGTTGTTGAGACTCCTGCATTACATTTCTTGATATGATGTGTAGCTTCTCTATCGTGCTTTACAGCTGCCCCTATGATCCTGCTTAATAAACTATATAAAAACCCAATTTTGATTGCTACCATTCTTGTCAAATTCCTCCCCATCTGGAAGGACTATAATGACTGTAGTGCACCCTTTTTTTTAATATGATGGTATCATAGTTTACATGAAATGATCACTAGATCGTTTCTTTCACTATTAAAGCTTTCATTGTGTTTGGAGCCTTCCCTAACTGAGTAGGATTCTGGATAATGTGTCCTTCTGAAACACATAGTTAGCGGTTTTGTTCTTCCAAGCCAAGAGATTCTTTCAGTATTCCTTGTAGCTTTGGTTTGGTTTTTACAAAGTCTGAGTTTCTGTTTATCCACGAATGTCTTCATTTCATTTTCCTATTTGAAAGATAGTTTTGCAGGATATATAATTCTTGGTTGGAAGTTCTTCTCCTTCAAGGCTTTGAATGTGTCATGCCACTATCTCCGTGTCAGTATCGTTTCTGCAGAGAAATCTGATGAAAGCCTACAGGGTATCCCTCTGAATGTTAGCTTTGCTTTGAGTCTTGCTGCCTTTAAGAGTTTCTGCTTATGCTTCATTTTGTTGAGCTTGATAATAATATGTCTTGAAGCCTTTCTATTGAGATCTATATTGAGCAGTGTTCAATATGTATCTTGGATACCTACATTCTCTTCTTTCATAATTTCTGGAAAGTTTTCTGTCAGCAGATCAGCCACAATACTCTCTGTGTTCTGAGGTTCTCACCCTGTTCAGGAACTCCAATTAATCATAGATTGTTCTTTTTAATAGAGTCCCACATGCTTCTTCATTTTCCTTGTTTCTTTTTTCTGATTTCTCCTTGTGGATTCTAGAGTCAGTAGCTCTGTCTTCCATTTCAGAAATTCTCTTTTCCATTTGTTCCATTCTGTTTTGTTGGCTTTGAATTTAAGTTTCTGTTTCTTTGATTTCGTTCTTGATCTGTTGGATTTCATAGTACCGATGTTCTAGCAGACCAAACAGCTTGCTTAATTTTTCCTTTTGCTCTGCTGCATTTTGTATAAGGTCTTGGAGGGCTCTATATGTAATTGTTTTGTATTCACCGTCTGACAGTTTCAGAAAAGCTTCTTCATCTGGGAAGTTCTGACGTGGTTTCTTTTCGGGGCCTTCTGATGCTGTGGGCGATTTCTGAGTTACTGTCCTCTCCAATGTTTGTTGCTTTGGGGGCTTCATGTGGGTCAATAGAGGCTGGGAGAGATGCTGTGAAGATGGACCACAGTTGTTTCTCTAGGCTGCCTTAAAATGAGAAGTAAAAGGTATTTGACAACTTTCAAAGTCAGTCAGGTTTTCAGGTGTAAACCTCCCTCTTGCCACCTGGCGAAGTAAGCACCTCTGTATTGAACCCCAAATGTTATAAACTAGCCAAAATATAGAATGGCTTCTGACCTGCTGGCCTCTGCTGTCAGGCCCCAGCTGTAGGTGATACTGTGTAGAATTCCCCTTTTCTGCTCAAAAAGCAGTCTCTTCTGGGTAGGCACAGCCTCCCAGTCCAGAAATTATGTCCAGCGGAGGCTTCCGTACGCATGACTCCACCTCCCAGCAAGACAAGAGGACATCCCACAGAAGCTCACCAGCTAGACGGGACCAGCTCCTGGCGGAAAGAAAGGACAAGACTACCGAAATGCCCACAGTCCACATCCTCCACCACTCTTCCCCAGTCCCAGGTGACACTGTGCAAAACACCACATCCCTACTGGAAAAGCACTCTCCTCCCAGCAGATGCCAGCTCCCAGCCTGGGAACCAAGTCAGGCTGAGCCTCTGCCTGGGCTTGTCCATTTCTCAGTGGGTCAAGATGGCACCCTGCACAAGCGCATCTGTATGACTACCAAATTGAGGAGGCAAAAACATAGGCCAGAGGAGCCGAGGTGTGTAGAGTCCAAAGCCAGACTCTCAGAACTTGGTAATTACAACTGCTGGTCCCACCAGCAGTGCGTTCAAGGCCAGCAGCTACTCAAGTCAGAGCTCTGCCCGCTGGCCAAGACAGAGAAAAAAAAAAATCAAAATGCTGAGTTACCTTCGGTCCATGCAAACCTCTGTTCGCCGAGAATGGGGTCGGTGAAAGAGAGGAAGTTTTACATTCAGTGGAATGAAGTCCAAATTGACAGCCCTATGCCGCATCTGAGGACTGACTAGGAGTCCGGAAGGCTCTGTTTAATTATCATTTCAGGTCTCGGTTTCCAGAGGGATTTAGGGAGACGTGCGTTTAGTCCACCATCTTGACTCCACCCCTCCCCGGAAATTGAAATTTTTTGGCTTTTCTCTGCTTCTATGAGTAGCCCTGAATCATGGGTCCTCATCAGAATGGTCATTAGTAGTAGCTGGGCATTATCTCTTTCTTCTGGTCTCAGGGTAGATGACGCCATGGTTGTGTATATTGTTAGTCCTACAGACTAGTTTCTTCTCTGAACCTTTGGTTTTCTTTTTTCTCTTTGCTCTCAGTGAAAGAGGTCCATAGTTATATCTTAGATGGCCACTTTCAAGTTTTCAAGAAACGGGAGACTACCCACCAAACTAGGACGTAGAACACAAACTTTATGGACATATTGTGCCAATTGACCGTATTGTCCGAGAAGACTATGGGCCTAAGGCTTCAATCCCGGAAAACCAATCCCACTAGGTGTTTAGTTATATCTAAGAAATATCCATAACTGTGTCCCTGCATGCTTTCTTATATATATGAACATACATTCATGTACACGCTTGTATATGCATACACATATGTTGTTGTTGTTAGGCGCCTTTGAGTCTTATACAACTCATAATGACTTCATGTACAATGAAACAAAATGCTGCCTGGTCCTACTCCATCCTCACAGTCATTGCTATATCTGGGCCCATCTCACAGCCACTGCATCAATCCATCTTGTTGAGGGTCTTTGTCTTCCTCACTGACCTTCTACTTTACCAAGCACGATGTCCTTCTCCAGGGACCGGTCCGTCCTAATAACACGTCCAAATATGTGAGACAAAGTCTTGCCAACTTTGCCTCTAAGGAACATTCTGGCTGTACTTCTTCCAAGACAGATTTGTTTGTTTTTCTGGTGTCCTCAGTATTCTTCACCAGCACCATACCTAAAATGCACAAATTCTTCAATATTTGTTTTGTTAGCTGCCATCCAGTTGACCTCAGCTCATGTGACCCCAGGTTTGTCAGAGCATAACTTTGCTAATGTGGTTGACAGTGGCTGAGTTTTCAGAGGTAGATTACCAGTCCTTTCTTCTGAGGCACCCCTGGGTGGACTCATACTTTCCACCTTTCCATTATCACTCATGTATGTTAACCATGTACTCACTCAGGGATTCTAAACAGCTATTAGGATTCTGTGAAAAAGAAGTAAATAATAAATCAAAGTACAACACTGGAAATAGGAAAACAGATACGTCACAATGTAAAACAGGACCAGATTATAATAAAAAAGAAGGACTAAATAATATAGTCGTAGGTCTTTCATATCGAGGAAAGTCAGGTGATATAAGCAAATAAAAGACGAATTTACAGTTTAAAAAATGGGGTTAAATATTTGGGTAACCACAAAGGAAACTAACTATCCAACATATAACAAAAAAAAAAAAAAAAAAAAACAGAAAAATGTAAAGACGCAGGAAATAGAAAAACAACAATGAAAAGAAAATATCTAAAAAAAAATGACTCAGCACAGAACATTAAGTGAAACAAAGGAACTTAACAACACAAAAAGGGCCTCAAAGTGACAGCATTAAACTCATATCTATCAGTAATTATGTTGCTGATAATACACAAGAATTACTTAATGTTAACGGAGAGATAACACACAGTAGGAGAAATCAGCGCAACTGGACCAAACCAAAAGCAAAGTTTTCTAAATATAACCAAACCCTTTGAAGGGCAGAGTAGCAAGAACATAAGTCTGGGGACCATGGGTTCAGGGGACATCTAGATAAATTGGCATAACAAAGTCCATTAAGTAAATGTTCTGCATTCCACTTTCGTGGTGACTTCTGGGGTCTTAAAGCTAGCAATATAAAAAAAAAGCTAACTCCCATCAAGTCGATGCCAACTCATTGCAACCCTATAAGACAGAGTAGAACTGCCCCATAGGGTTTCCAAGGAGGACTTGGCAGATTCAAATGGCCAGCCTTTTTGTTAGCAGACATAGCTCTTATCTAGTATGCCACCAGAGATTCCACAAGCTAGCAAGTGGCCGTCAAAGAAGCATCAATTGGTCTCAACCCAACTAGAACAAAAGAGAATGAAGCACATCAAATGCATAGGCAAGTTTGAGCCCAAAAGACAGAAAGGGCCACATAAACCAGAGACTGCATCGGCATGAGACCAGAAGAACAAGATGGTGCCCAGCTACCATAAATGACCCTCCTGACAGGAAACAGAACAGTCCCTGATAGAGTGGGAGGAAAGTGGGATGCAGAACTCCAATTCCAACCCATAAAGACAAGACTTGATGGTCTAGCTAAGACTGAATGGACTCTGGAAGACAGGGCCCCCAGACTCTGTTAGCCCAGAACTAAAACCACTCCCAAAGCCAACTCTTCAGAGCAAGATGAGACTGGATTGGAAAACCTAAAATTGTACTGGTGAAGAGTAGCTTTCTTGGCTCTAGTAGATACACGAGACTAAATGGGCAGTTCCTGTCTAGAGGTGAGATGAGAAGGATACAAAGGAACAGGAGCAGGTTGGGAAATGGAGGCTGGAGAGGAGGAGTGTGCTGTCACAGTGTGGGGAAGGCAACCTAGGTCACACAACAATGAGTGTATAAGTCTTTTGTATGAGAAACTGATTTGAGTTGGGAACTTTCACTTAAAGCGTGATAAAAATAAGTAAATAAAAACAAGTGTTAGCTGTTATTGCCAAACTGGCTTTTTGTCTGTATGCTTCTTATTTCCCATCTTATTGGATAGCCTCTTGCTCTAAGCTTGCTTGAACCGTTTTGGGAAAGAGTAAAAACATGAATCACCTTAATAAATGAACTACTCAAATATACTATTTAGAGGCTACACTTAAGCTAACAGATTTTCTCCTTGTAAGACACACTTGCACATTACACTGTCTAATTTGGTAATGCAGCCAAGCCAAGTGCCGTCGAGTCGGGTACACTCACCCTCTACCTCCGCAACCCCACTTCTCAAGACAGGTTCCAGGAATACAGGTGTTTGCGAGCCACCATAATGGATAAGGAAGTTATTGCAGCTTTGTTTGGGAAAGAAACAGGTGGAAATGGTCTACATTTACTCTTGGATATTGACTAAATGAATTTATAGTGTAAGCATAAAGCAGAATATATGCAGCCTGACAAAAACAAATGGAAACCGTGGTGGCTTAGTGGTTAAGTTCAATGTCTGCTAACCAAAAGTTTGGGAGTTCAAATCCCCAGGGGATCCCTGGAAACTCTATGGTGCAGTCCTACTCTGAAATCTAGGGTAGCTATGTGTCGGACCCGCCTAGACAGCAGGGGTTCAGGGAACGCAAGGAGCCCCGGTGGCACAGGGGGGAAACACTAGGCTGCTACCTGAACGGCTGGTGGTTGAAACCCACCAGGCACTCCGCAGGAGAAAGGCGTGACCATCTACTTCCATAAGGATTACAGCCTTGGAAATCCTATGGCGCAGTTCTGCTCTGTCCTACGTTGTGTCACTGTGTTTTAGTCAGCTAGGGCTGCTCTAACAGAAATATCACAGAGTGGATGGCTTTAACAAAGAAAGATTTATTCTTATACAGTCTGGTAGGTTGCAAGTCCATATTCAGGGTGTCCGCTCCAGGGAAAGACTTTCCCCTTGACGGCTCTGAAGGAAAGTCCGGTATTGCATCAGTCATTGTCCAGGGAGTGTCCTAACGCAAGAACTTCTGGTCTGAACGACGCGCTCTGCTCCCGGTGCTGCTTGCTTGATGGTAGCGAGGTTCTCAAATTGTCCTTGGTTCTTTTTCCTTTTATTCCTTGCAAGCTAAAAGCATTAAGGGTGGGGCAAGCCATACTCCAGGGAAACTTCCCCCATAGCAGGAATTCACAGCCCCACGCTAATCCTTTAACATACAGGTTAGCAAAACCACACAATAGAGGACATTTCCAAGATACTGGGAACCATATCCCAGCCACATGGCTGCACACATTTTTGGGGGGACATAATTCAAACCATGACACACTGTGAGTGGCAATTGACTCGAGGGCAAGGACTTTCATGGGTTTCTTGTATGCCAGGTTTGAGAAACACTGATTTAGAACAACAGGTCAGGAACCTGCGACTCACCTATGTTAGGACCAGCCTGGATTCCCTGGCTTGGGACTGTTGAAGATAATCCGGAGTGCAAAGCCAGACTAAGGAGGTAACTAGAACTCCCAGGGGGCTGAGACCCAGAGGGCAAAGACTGAGTTACAGAGGCAGACAATTGCAAAAGGGGAAAGATGGCTCCAGAAGAACACAAACATCATGATACAGTGTATACGAAGTCTGAAAAACATAAAAATGATCACCACCTATGGATTGTGTTTGCATACATATGGAGTAAAAAGCTTGCCTGTGAGAGATGAATAGAAATGTAGCATGTGCAACAGCACCCGCTGGGGAGATGAACACCTCATATAGGGTAGAGGCTACCTCTTGGATAAAGAAAGAGAAGGATGCACAGTGGGCTTCAACAGTATTTTTTAAGGTTGTTATTTCTTAAGCTGGATGGCATGTGTACATACATGTTTCCAGGATTTTTCTATGTAACTTTGTATGATTTTGACAAATTTCCTAAAAAGAAAGGAGAGAATCAACTCTGAAAATTTGTTTCAAGGGAGGAAACAAAAATGAAAAAGTTCACCAGAGTAGGGGATCAAAGAAGAGAAAGGTCTCAGGGGGTTTAGCTACACAACCTCATTGCAACATTTAGTTAAGGCATCCTAGGTGCTGTCTCAGTGGCACTCATACTTTCTTCTCTTATTCTGTGCTAACACTTCTCACACTCTGTGTGTGAAATTCACACAGCAAAACGAACCATTTTAAAGTGAACAATTACGTGGCATTTACTACATTCACAATATTGGGCAACCACTACATTCAGTGAGTTCCAAAACGTTGTCATCATCTGGAAATAAAACCCCTGATCCCTTAAGCAGTAGCTCCATCTTTTCCTTCCCCACCCTCACCTCTGGCAAACACTAATCTGCAGTCTGTCTCTGTGGATTTATTGTTCTGCATATTTCATGTAAATGGAATCACATGTACACTATGTGACCTTTGTTTCTGTCTTAATTAGCACCTTTCCGTTGGCATCTACCTTACACCGTGTATCGGTACTTCATTCCCTTTTATGACTGAATAATATTCCATTAGGTGTCTATACAAGGAAACATGATGTCATCGTGCTGGATTCACTCGGCTGCTGAATGAAATCAGCTACTCCATGGGAGACAGATTTGACAATCTGATTCCATACGGATTGTGGCTTTGGAACACTATGCAGCATGTCATGGTTTGTTTCCCCCCAAATACATGCTAACTTGGGCAGACTCTGATTCCCAGTTACGTGGTTGCCATGTATTTTGTGACTGTAGTTTTCCTATATACTATAAATCCTAATCCCTGCCAGTGGTTCATTGGGTAAGACTGGATTATATTAAAGAGGATCAGGGTGTGATGTAACACCCTTGCTCAGGTCAGATCCCTGATCCAATAAAAGGGAGTTTCCCTGGGGTGTGGTCTGCACCACCTTTTATCTTACTCTAAGAGATGAAAGGAAAGGGAAGTGAGCAGAGAGCTGGAGATCTCATCCTACCAAGAAACAAATGCCAGGGAACTAGGAAGTCCTCTGGACCTGGGTTCCCTCTTCTCAGAATCTGCTTGACTGGGGAAAGATTGATGACAGGGCCCTTTCTTCTGAGCAACCAGACGGAGAAAGCCTTCCGGAGCTGATGTCCTGATTTTGGACTTCTAACTTCCTAGACTGTGAGAGAATGAATTTCTCTTTGTAAAAACCATCTACTGGTGGTATTTCAGAACATTATGCAAGTACATTTGTCATGGAAGGAGACATCACTTACTTAGTGGTTTATCGGTTCATTTAAACCTTTCAAGTTCTTAGGCATCTGACATGTAAGCTCCCAACTCAACTCTTGGCCTGAACCCTGAAATTTTTAGAATGGGATTTGTGGCCAAGTTACATTTGCAGTCTCTCAAAACCTCCCATTCTTCACTCTGTGGCACCTTTTATTACCTGCACCCAGTACAGTTTCTTGCTTCTGAAGATGGCTGATTGTGGTGGCTCATCTTTCTCTAGGGCTTGACCTAGAGCCTGACTGAAGTGCAACCACCAGCCATCTCCTCTCTTCTACTCACACTCAGCTACACCGTCCCCTTACCATGGGGTCTATATCTATGCCCTCAGATGTTACACAATTGGAAACCTCCTCTTCAACATACTTCCTCCCAATTCACTCACCCACATGTGAGGTACGTTCTGCCTCCTTGACAACCCTCAAGCCTGAGTTAGGCATAGGCTGTTTGACCTCCTTCCCAATGTGACAGACAGAGACAGGCTACGGAACAGACTTCATTGCATTTATTTGCTTTGCATACAGCAAAAAAAAAAATCACAGAAACTACAAAGAAGCTGAAAAATGGTCAAAATGTACCTCTAGGCATTAAAACAAAATTTAACCTCTTCATTTGGAAACTATTTTTTTCTCCAACTGTGGGGAAAATGTCATTCCTGGGTCGTTCCCGGAGTGAGAGTAACCGGGCAGTGGTCCACTCTGAGAGACCGGGGAGGGAGGTGCAACAGCTACTCCACCTGGATTCCCTGGGTACAGGACATCTACAAATGAACTGTTATCTATGGAAACACCAAAGAAGTAGCATTTAATCAACAAAATCTTGCATTATCTCAAAGGCATAGAAACAGTATCAGAAAAAATAAACATTTTATAAACAGAATGAAAAGTCCAGCATGCAGTTTGTGTTCTCATCTTGTACCATCACTAGCAAAACCAAGCATCAGGGATTGAAGTTAGTTCTCCTACCTAACTACCTGTCTCAGTTTCCACAGGGCACACTCAGAATTCAAACAGACAGGTAGGTGTCCAGACCTGCTTTCTGTTTAAGCAATGTAGCTTGGAGGTGACAGAGACACACACAGTGACAGCTGTACTCAGAAGTCACTTCTGTGTCTCCTAAGAAAAGGAATTAGGTTTGTGGTCCAGGCCGCCAAAGAGAATTCTCTCTTAGAGGTTTATGTGTCTGGGGATAGAAGCAGGGGAAGGAGATGGAGAGGCAGAGTTCACCAACTTCTAGTGAACGTGGATGAAAATCGACACTGGTCTGCCCCATGGAGATCCTACCAGGTAGCAAATTGAGTCAGTGGGAAAGGTCCTGTATCTTCACCACTCTGCCCGTGAGAGTTCGTGATGCTGATGCTACAAAAGAAACAGCTTCGGGCATGATAGGAAGAGAGGAGTCAAAACTTGCCGACCCCTGCACAGCTGACCATTGCTCTCCTCCTGACTCTTCCTCTCTCACTCTGCCTTTTCTGGCTTTCCTCTTTCTAGGGCTAGAGGCTGTGATTTACTGGGGAGGTAGGACTTGTGCCTCCTAGTAACTTTTGAGGTGTGTGCCCCTAAGAGTGATAGTGGGATGAGGCTGATGTAATCACTCCAGGCTTCCAGTTGGCAGAAGGCCAACTGTTCTGTGACTTTGGGAGTAATGACTTGCCCTGGGCTAAAACCTTAGGAAGCAGAGGATGCTGAGAGGAAGGGACTAGAAACAGGTGGTGTACAAGGGCTTCTCCAGCTTCAGGCTGGAATCAAAGGGGATGGCAGCTCTCCAGGGGCCCCACACTTCCTTCACGATGGTGACATTTCTATCGGCTTGAGACTGCAAGTACACCTTTTGGCTCCTCTACAATGTGGAATTTGGAGACTGTCTTAAGTGCCTAAACGACAGGATATATATGACAGGTAGTATACTACTGCATAAGTGGAGAAGATCTCAACAGCATTGGGGCAAAAAGCCCAATACTGCTGGACTAATAATCCAGAGGATTTCCATTGTAGGGACGCTGTCACTGCTGTCAGGCCCTGGATAGGTTGGCCTTGGGGCATGAGCAAAGAGAGCTCTGATGCGTGCTTTGTGTGTCACCATCACCCTAGTTGCAGGCCTTGCCCCTTTTCCCAGGGATGCAAGGAAAGCATTTACAAAGGCAGTGTGCTAACTGGAAGATGGGCTGTGCAAAATTTGCTTGGAGCTCCAGAATTTTCACTTCCACTACTTACTCTAGAAACGTCTGTATAACTTGCAGCAGCATCCAAAGAATTGAAACAGTGGATTTGGCGTAAGAAGCCTCGTATTCCTTGGGCCAAATCATCTGGATTTTTTTCCAGTAGAAAAACTTTATTTGATTAACAGAAATGACAACGTCTTCATTGCTCCTGCAAAATATTTTTGGTTTTAACCTTCAAAGGCATATTTTTCAACCATAAAAGTTTATAATGCTATAGCACTGCAAAGATATTTCATATGTTGTAGAGAGGAAATACTGAGTTGCCTGATGCTGGCAGTGACTGTACTGAAGGTTAGGTAGTCAATGCTTTTATGTCATTTAAATAAATAAAAAGTGTTAATTCACATCTCTAAGGCTCTTTTGCTAAAGTAGAAATGATCACAGGCAAGAAATGATTGCCAAGCCAGACAAGTGCCATCGAGTCAGATCTAACTCATGGTGACTGACTACATGATATTAATGCAGTTATTGGCAATTATCATTTAAAATTTTGATGCTCAACCCGTGAGCTATTTGTTTCATATTTCTCCTATCTGGCTCCATGCTTTCACTTTCCCCTTGGCCACAGAGAACCAGATTGGTTCTTCTGGTCCATCAGGCTCTTGGAGCACTACTGGAAGAGCTGCAGACTTTCTAGTTTATTGTTCCATGGCAGGCACTCGAACCATCTTCTGCTTATCAGCTGGAAGCACAGAAAATAACACAGAAGCCCAAAGAAGACCCAGAGACACTGGGGTGTGTTACTTCTAGGATGCAATCCCATTCTTCCATCTTTAGGTTTCCTCTGATCCCCCTACTCCTAACGCTTTCTTAATGCCTGCTGCCTTCAGTGCCACTCTTCTAGGATCAGGGGCAATGTCGAAGACAGTATCAGTGTGTCAAAGGAAAGAAATCAACATGGCTATGGCCACACTAAGGAGCCTTCCTGGCACAGACGTTAAGCATTCAGATGCTAACTGAAAGTTCAGCAGTTCAAACCCACTGGTGGCTCTGTATAAAGAAGACTTGCCCATCCATGTCCCAAAAGACTATGGCTTAGGAAACTCTATGGAACACTTCTACTCTGTCATATATGGTAATCAGGAGTTGAAATAGATACAGTGTCATGCTGTCAGAACAACATGGTTGCAGGAGCCTGTGTGCCAATCTTTGGGACATCATTACTAGACTGTTATATCTTATAGTTTTGAAATGAGACAAGAAGGGAAAGATATTACACGGCCTCTGTTAGGTTTAGAAATTTCACCTAAGGAATGGTATCCATGTTTCTCCAATCTGTGACATCCTGTTAAAGGACTGAGGGAGCAGTGGATACACACAGTAAAAATCTATGATAAACAACATTGTACCAACTACCTAGCGAATAAGACGATCACCTTCCTACCCCCAATTATCACCCTTGTACATCGTGCTTTATTACTGATTGATTCAGTAGCTTAGACTCATCCAGTGCTTCTCAACCCTGGCTACATATTAGAATCGTGCAGGGAGACATGGAGTCAAGATGGCGGGCTAAACACACATCTCCGTAACTCCCTCTGAAAACCAAGACCTGAACTGATAATTAAGCGGAGGCTTCTGGACACCTAGGGAGCCCTAGGACACGGCATAGGGCTGTCACCTTGGACTACCTAACACTGAGCAGGAAGCATACCCTCTTTCACCAGCCCCACCCTTGTTGAGTGCTGCCTCTCATGAACTGAAATCAACTAGCCATTTTAACTTTCTTTTCTCTGTCTTGGCTGGCAGGAGGGGCTGGGGCTTGACTAGCAGCTAAGCTCTGATGCACTGCTGGTGTTATCCGGGGGCGGAATCACCACATTTTGAGAGCCTGGCTTTGGAGTCTGTCAAACTTGGCACCTGGCCTTTCTCTCTGAGCCTCCACCAGTGAGTAGCCTGTTCCGAGGCAGGCAGGAGAACTTGTGCAGCATGCCAACTTGTTTGACTGGGAGGAGGTTATACCCCCATGGAGGCCTCAGCTGGACCTAATTCCCAGGCTAGGAGGCAGTGCCTGCTTGGAGGAGAGAGCTTTTCTGGCAGATGAGCACTATTATGCACAGTGTGGCCCCATAGCAGATGATAGCCAGGCAGTAGCCTTTCCATATTTTGATCTAGTTTACAGCATCTGGGGTTGGATGCAGAGGTGCTTACTTTGCCAGCTGGGAAGACGGACTTTGGAAGGAGTTAGGTGCGTTTTACCTTTCAGCATAAGAGAGACTAGAGATAGAACTGTGGTGCATCCTCATGATATCTCTCTCAGCCTTTATTGACTCACATTATATAGTCAGCTGATGATTCCCCACTGACTCTATATGTAGGGCCATGTTTTGCCAATCAGGAGGTGGAGCCTGTTGCCCCAGAGATTCCACTGAGCCCAGTCACTGGAGTACATAGAGGTGTCTGGTGATCACCTTCCATTTCACACCGAGGTTTAGATCCTCTTAAGGTAACACCGAAGAAACAAAAGAACCTCCACATGCCCCCAAAGCAGCAAACTCTGGAGAAAAACGTAAAGAAAAACTCACGGTTTCAGAAGGCCCCCAAAAGAAAGAATCACAGTACTTCCCAGATGAAGAAGCTTTTCTGAAACTATCAGAAGGAGAGTACAAAAGAGAATTCTATATAGAGTCCTCCTAGACCTTAAACAAAATGTAGCAGAGCAAAACGAAACATTAGGCAAGCTTTTTGATCTGATGGAACACCAGAACTCTGAAATCCAACGAATCAAGAACAAAATCAAAGAGATAGAAATTTCAATTCAACTCCAATAAAACAGAATGGAACAAATGGAAAACAGACTTTCTGACTTGGAAGACAGAGCTACTGACTCCAGCATCTATCAGGATAAATCAGAAAGAAAGAAACAAGAAAAATGAAGAAGCATGTGTGATTCTATTAAGAGAAACAATCTACGATGAATTGGAGGATCCGAACAGGGTGGGACACCTGAGAACACAGAGTATCGTTGCTGAGGTGCTGACAGAAAACTTCCCAGAAATTATGAAAGAAGAGAATATAGATATCCCAGATGCATATCAAACGCCACCCAATATAGATCTCAACAGAAAGACTCCAAGACATGCTACAATCAAGCTTAACAAAATGAAACATAAGCAGCAACTCTTAAAGACAGCAAGACTCAAAGCCAAGCTAAAATTGAGAAGGAAACCCTGGAAGCTTTCATCAGATAGCTCAGCAGAAACAATGCTGGCACGGAGACAGTAGCATGACACATTCAAAGCCTTGAAGGATAAGAACTTCCAACCAAGAATTATATATCCTGCAAAATTATCTTTCAAATATGAAAACGAAATTAAGACATTCCCAGATAAACAGAAACTGAGAGACTCTATAAAAACGAAACCAAAGCTAAAACAAATACTGAAAGACTCGCCTAGCTTTGAAGAGCAAAACCACTAATTTTATATTTTAGAAGCAAATACAGGACACATCACACAGAATCCTACTCATTTAGGGAAGGCCCCAAATGCAATCAAACTGTAGTAGTGAAAGAAATAATCCAGTGATCATATCATGAAAACTATGATGTCATCATATTAAAAAGAGGGAGGTGCTGCAGTCGTTATAGTCCTTCCAGATGGAGAGGAAGCTGATAAGAACGGCAGTAATTCAAATTGTTTTTATACACAGTTTATTAAGGAGGATCACAGGGGCAGCCATAAAGCACAATAAAGATGAAACATATCAAAACAAGAAACGTAATACAGGAGTCTCAACAACCACAAAACCAACCCTGAAAAAGGTGTAAAATCAACTCACAAAGCTGAATGTCTCAGGACAGATTAATAAGAACCACAGAGAAAGCGTCAACACAAAAATAGACGTATCACAGTGGCAGCACTGAACACATATGTATCAGTAATCACATGGAATGTGAATGAACTGAAAGCTCCAGTAAAGAGACACCAAGTGACATCTTGGATTAGTAGACACAACCCACCCATACGTTGCCTGAAGGAAACCTTAGACTTAAAGATATGAACAAACTGAAAGTTAAAGGATGGAAGAATATGTATCAAGCTAACAATACACAAAGAAGAGCAGGTGTGACCATTTTAATCTCTGATAAAATCGATTTTGATGTAAAATCCACCATTTTGGTCAAGGATGGACACTATTTGTTGCTGAAAATTTCAATACACAAGAAGGATTTAACAATATTAAATGTTTATGTACCTAATATTAGAGCACCTAAATACATCAAAGAAACACCGACTATACTGAAAAAGGAGATAGATTACGTCACAGTAATAGTGGGAGACCTCAACACTCCACTCTAAATACTGGACAGATCATCTAGAAAAAAGCTCAATAAAGATACAGAAGACCTTCCTGCCACAATTAACCACCTCATCGACATACACAGAACTTTCAATCCATCAGTGGACAACTACAACTTCTTCTCCAGTGCACATAGAACATTCTCTAGAATAGACCATTTGTTAGGACATAAAGTAATTCTTAACAAAATCCATATCACTGAATTACTGCAAAGCATCTTCTCAGATCATAAAGCCATAAAAGTCAAAATCAATAGCAGAAAAAACATAGATAGGAAGTGGAACTCATGGAAACTGAACAACCCCTTGGTCAAAAAACCATGCGTAATAGAAGAAATCAAGGATGAAATCAAGAAGTGTGTGGATTGCAATGAGAAGGAAAACACTTCCTACCAGAACCAAAGCAGTGCTCAGAGGTCAGTTTATCACCATAAATTCACACATCTGGAAGGAAAACAGGAAACCAAATCAAAGAACTGACCCTACAGCTTGAATAAGTAGAGAGAGAACAACAGATGAGCCGCTCGTGCACCAGAAGAAAACAGATCATAAAGATTAGGGTAGTACTAAATGAGTTAGAGAACAGAAGAACAAGTGAAAAGACCAAACGCTGGATTTTTGAAAACATCAACAAAATTGACAAACCGTTGGCTACACTTACTAAAGAAAAACAGGAAAGGAAGCTAATACCTCAAATAAGAAATAAGAGGGAGTCGTCATAACAGATACAATAGAAATCAAAAATATCATAGCTGAATACTATGAAAGACTGTACTCTAACAAATTTGAAAACCTAGAGGAGATGGACAAATTCCTTGATTCGTATCACCTACCAAAATTATCACAAGGTGAAGCAGAACAACTTAATAAACCCATCACAAAGGAAGAGATTGAAAAAGTCATCAGAAAACTGCCAACAAAAAACGCCCGGGCCCAGAAGGCTTCACTGCAGAATTCTGCCAAGCTTTTAGAGAAGAGTTATCTCCACTACTACTGAGACTATTTCACAGTATAGAAAGGGATGGAATACTCCTAAATTCACTCCATGAAGCCAGCATAACCCGGATACCAAAGCCAGGGGAAGACTCAACAAAAAAGGAGATCTACAGACCGATATCACTCATGACTCTAGATGCAAAAATCCTCAACAAAATTCTTGCTAATAGAATACAATATATCCAAAAAATAATGCATCATGCCCAAGTTGGATTTATACCAGGGATGCAAGGCTGGTTCAACATCAGAAAAACAATTAATGTGATTAACCACATAAATAACACAAAAAACAAGAATCACCTGATTTTGTCTAGTGATGCAGAAAAGGCATTTGATCAAGTCCAACAGCCACTGATGCTAAAAACTCTCAGCAAAATAGGATAGCAATTTCCTCCATGCAATAAGCGCCATTTATACAAAGCCAACTGCCTACATCATCCTGAGTGGAGAGACTGAAACAGTTTCCCTTGAGAACAGGAACCAGACAAGGATGCCCCCTCTCACCTCTCCTATGCAACATTGTACTAGAAGTTCTAGCTAGAGCAATTAGACAAGACCAAGGAATAACAGGCATCTGCATCAGCAAAGAAGAAGTCAAAATCTCCCTATTTACAGATGATAGGATTGTATATGCAGAAAATCCCAAAGAATCTATTAGTAAACTCCTCAAAGTGATAGAAGAGTTCGGCAAAGTCTCAGGATACAAGATAAACATAAGTAAATCAGTAAGATTCCTTTACACCAACAACGAGATTACTAAGGAAGAAATTACCAAGTCAATACCTTTTAATACAGCCCGTAAGAAGATAAAGTACCTAGGAATAAATCTAACCAGAGATATAACAGACTTTTACAAAGAGAACTTCAATTGCTTACTAGAAGAAACTAAGAGAGACTTACATAAATGGAGTAACCTACCATGATCATGGATAGGAAGACTGAACACAGCAAAAATGTCTATTTTGCCTAAAGCAATCTACTTACATAATGCAATCCCAATACAAATTTCAGTGACAGTTTTTAATGAGTTAGAGAAACAAATTACCAACTTTGTTTGGAAAGGGAAGAAGCCCCGGATAAGGAAAGCACTACCGAAGAAGAAGCACACAGTGGGAGGCCTCTCACTACCCGACTTAAAACCTATTACACTGCCTCACTAGTCAAAGCAGCCTGATACTTGTACAAAAAGAGACAGATAGATCAATCGAACAGAATTGATACCCCAGAGATGACACTATCTGCCTATGAACAGTTGATATTCGACAAAGGCCATAAGACATTAAACTGGGGAAAAAATAATGTCTTGAACAATGGTGCTGGCCAAACTGGGTATCCATCTGCAATAAATTGAAACAAGACCCATATCTTACACCTCATACAAAAACCAACTCAAACTAGATGGCAGCCAAAAAAGACCTAAATATCAAATCTAAAATGATAAAGCTCATCCAAAAAAAAAGTAGGAAGAACAACGGAAGGCTTACTACACAATGTAGACTGACTTCAAAATCTCTCAAACAAACCACAAGCAACAGAAAATAGATAAATGGGAACTATTAAGAACAAAACACTTTTGCTCATCCAAAGAATTTATTAATAGAATTAAAAGGCCACCTACAGAATGTGAAAAAATATTTGGCAACTGTATGTCAGATCAATGTCTGGTCTCCATAACGTAAAAGGTAGTTCAACATATCAACAAGGGTAAATAGCCCAATTAAGCAATGGGCAAAGGAGACGGAGAGACCCTTTACTAAAGAAGATATCCATCCAGCTATAAAATGCATGCTTACATGCTCACGATCATTAGCTATTAAAGAAGTCCAAATCAAAACTACAATGAGATAACGTCTCACCCCAGAAAGGTTTGCCATGATCCAAAAAGTGCAAAACAACAAATTCTGGAGAGGCTGTGGAGAAATTGGAAGTCTCCTACACTGTTGGTGGGATTGCAAAATGGTGCAACCTCTTTGGAAAACAATCTGGCGCTCCCTTAAAATACTGGATATAGATATAGCATTTGACCCAGTAATTCCACTGCTCAGTATATATCCTACAGAATGAAGGCCATTCACACCAAGTGATACATGCACCTGACTGTTTATAGCAGCACAGTCCACAATAGCAAAAAGATGGAATCAACTCAGATGCCCAACAACAGAGGAACGGATAGGTAAACTATGGTATATCTTCTCAGTGGAATACTATGCAATGATAAAGAACAACGATGATTTTAGGAAACATCTCATGACCTGGTTTCAATTGAAGGACATTATACTGAGAGAAAGTAGTCAGTGACAAAAGGACAAATATTGTAGGAGACCCCTATGACAAGAATTTAAAAACAGACTCACGTATAGAAGAAAAGACTCTTTGACTGCAGCAAGGGAGGGGAGGGAGGGAGGGGGAAGGGAGAGGGTTTAGATTAGATAGTTGTTAGAAACTAGGTTGGGTGAAATATGGGACAGCACACATTAGAAAGAAGATCAATATTAACTGTACTTCAACATAACATGAGTCCTCTTCCCATCTTAACACAATACTGCAAGGACAGAGTAGCTGGGGCAGGGGGCCAGGGACCATGCTGTCAGGGGAAATTGAGGCCAATTGGCACAACTAGCATTTTGCTAAGAGAGCCCTCTGCATCCCACATTGGTGAGTGGTGTCTGGGGTCTTAAAAGGTGCCAAGTTGCCATCTGAGGGTACAGCAAATGGTCCCAACTCAGTAGGAACAGATGATCACCAAGGACCAAAATAACATGGGGGAAAGAGAACCCAGAAGACAGAGAGACCCACGTGACTGGGTGGCTAAATCGACTTACGGCCAGAAGAACCAGACGGTGCCCAGCCACCACCAGTGATAGCCAAGATGGAGCTCACAAACTTGAGTCTCACTGCCAACACAAGAATAAAAAGGGGTGTACCCTGAGATCTCTGCTAAAAGACCACAACTGATGGTCTACAGGCTGCAGGATTTTCCTGGGAGCACAGCCCCTGGCCCTGTTGCTGCCCCTGTCCATAATTCATAATGGAGACCAACTCTCGGACAGGAGTGGATTGGATTTGGTGACACAGAGTGACTATCTTGCGTGAGCACTTTATGATTCTATGCACCTATAGGATGTTGTCCTGCTGACCACTTAGTGGAGGAAGAGGAGGGGGTTTAGAGGAGGGGATAAGAGATTGTTGGGAGGATATGACATGTATGGAGCAGAGAGGAAGTGTGTGCTATCACAGGGCATGGAGAGCAGTGGGAGTCACATGTAGACGGGCATGCAAATTTATAAGGTAATGTACATTTTCATTCAATCACAATAAAAAAAAAGAAATTTGAACTCATGGAAACTGAACACCTTGCTCAAAAATTAATAGGTTATGGAAGAAATCAAGGATGCAATAAAGAATTTCATGGAATCAAACGACAGTGAAAACAAATCCTACAAGAACCTATGAGATACAGCAAAAGCAGTAGTCAGAGGTCAATTTATCTCCATACCTGCACACATCTGGGATGAAGAAAGGGCCCAAACCCAATAATTCACCCTATAACTCAAACAAGGAGAAAGATAACAACAAAGGAATGCTTTGGGCACCAGAAGAAAGCAGATCATAAAAATTTGAGCAGAACTAAATGAATTAGAGAATCAAAGACAATCAAAAGAATGAACAACAACCGAAAGCTGTTTTTTGAAAAGATCAACAAAATTGATAAACACTGACTAAACTCCCAAAAGACAAACTGGAGAGGAAGCAAATAATCTGAATAAGAAATAAGATGGGAGATGTCACAGCACACCGAATAGAAATTACAATAATCATAACAGAATACTACAAACAATTGTACTCTGATTTCAAAATCTAGAGGAAATGGACAAATTTCTAGAGTCACATTGCCTACCAAAATTATCACCCTAAGAAGTATAAAAACTTAATGAATCCGTCAAAAAAGGAAGAGATTGAAAAGATAATAAAGAAAAACTACTAACCAAAAAGAGTTCTGGTCCAGATGGCTTCACAGGGTAATTCTACCACACTTTTAGAGAGGAGTTATTTCCGATACTACTGAGGCTATTTCATAACATAGAAAAGGATGGAACATTACCAAACTGATTCTGTGAAGGCAGCGTAACTCTGATACCACAAAAAAAGAAAATTATAGACTAATATCTCTCATGAGCCTGGATTCAAAAATCTGTAACAAAATTCCAGCTAATAGAAAAAAGTAATTCACCATGACCAAGTAGGATTCAACCAGGGATACACAGTTGGTTCAACATCAGAAAAACAATGCGATCAACTACATAAATAAAACAGAAGAATCACTTGATTTTTATCAATTGATGCTGAAAAGGCATTTAACAAAGTCCAACACCCATTCATGTTAAAAACTCAGCAAAATAGGACAGAAATTCCTCAACATAATACGGGGCATCTTTGCAAAGCTAACTGCCGACATCATCCTGAATGGAGAAAGACTGAAAGAATTTCCCCTGAGAATGGGAACTAGACAAGGATGCCCACCGTCACCGCTTCTATTAAACATTGTGCTGAAGGTTCTGGCCAGAGCAATCAGACAAAACAGAGAAAGAAGGAGCATCTGCATCAGTAAAGAAGAAGTAGAGGTATCTGTATTTGAGGATGATATACTCTTGGACACAGAAAACCCTAAAGAATCCATGCAGAAACAAATCACCAACTTTGTTTGGATAGGGAAGAAACCTCAGAAAAGTAAAGCACTACTGAAGAAGAGGAAGACAGTGGGAGGCCTCAACACTATCCGACCTTGGAAATGATTACACTGCCACAGTTGTCAGAACAGCCTGACACTGGTACAAAAATACATATATAGGCCAATGGAACAGAATAGAGAATCCAGAAATAACACCATCCGTTTATGAACAGTTGATATTTGACAAAGGCCCAAAGGTTGTGAGCTGGGGAGAAAACAGTCTCTTTAACAAATGGTGTGATCAAAATTGGATGTCCATTGACAAAACACTAAAAAGAGGTCCATATCTCACACCTTACACAAAGGCTAACTCAAAATGGATCAAAGACATAAATATCAAATCTAAAATAGTAAAGATTATGGAAGAAAAAATCGGGACAAAACTGGAAGTTCCAATACAAGGCTTAAACAGACTACAAAATCTTACTAACAATGCACAAATGGCAGAAGGAAAAAATAGATAAATGGGAACTACTAAAAGTCAAATACTTATGCTCATCCAAAGACTATCAAGAGCCTCAAAAGACTGCCTACAGAATGGGAAAAAATATTGGGCAATCACCTATCAATGTCTAATTTCCGTAATCTGCAAGGTACTGCAAAATGTCAACAAGAGAAAACAAATAACCCAATTAAACAGTGAGCAAAGGAGATGGACAGACACTTCACCAACGAAGACATCCAGGCAGCCAAAAGACACATGAGGGAATGCTCAGGATTATTACCCATTAGCCAAGCCAAGTGCCGTCGAGCCTAGGTCTATATCTTCCCAAGGGGAGTACTTTGAAGGTGACTGCCGTGATATTCAACAACAAGGTGTTTAGCACTCAGAACAGTTAAGTTCATGGACTTAATTGTTGGACCTCGTATGTACACACTGGAACCCAATGTGATGATAAAGAACAATGATGATTCTATGAAACATCTCATAACCTGGAGTAAACTGGAAGACATGTTGAGTGAAATCAGTCAGCCATAAAAGGACAAATACTGTCTAAGAGTACTATTATAAGGACTTAAGAAAGGACTCATGCACAGAAGAAAATACTCTTTGATGGCTACAGTGTCGTGAGGGAGGGAGAAGGTTATTCGTAGATTAGATGGTCGATAGCAATTCAGTTAGGTGAAGGGAGTGGCAGCACACAGTAGAACACAGGCCAGCATAACTGGACTATGCCATAAACTAAGAGGTTTTCTAAATTCAACCCAACATTTTGAAGGACGGAGTTGGAGGGAGGGGTTCTCAGGACCACGTTTTCAGGGGACACGGAGATCAATTGGCATAACTAGCCTTTTACTGAGATAGTGTTTTGTACCCCAAATGGTGAGTGGTGTCTGAGGTTTAAAAGCCAGCAAGCTGCCATCTAAGGAAGATGAACTTGGTCCCAACCAGGCTGGAACAGACGACAACCGAGAACATCAAAGACATGAGGAGAAATGAACCCAGGAGACATACGGACCCATGTGATTGCAAGACTACATCAATGTGAGACTAGAAGAAACAGATGGTGCCTGGCCACCACCGAAGACAGCCCTGACAGGGAACACAATGCAGAGTCCCTGAGGTAGCATGAGAAAAAGAGATGTGCAGATCAAGAACTCTATTAAAAGACGAGAAGTGGTGGTGCGACAGCCTGGATGGTTTCCTGAGGACAGGGCCCCTAGACTTGCCCCTAGCTCAGAGTTGAAACCGGTACAGAAGCCAACACTTCAGATAAAGAATGGACTGGACTTGGAGACACAGAGTGATGCATGGGGTGCATGTTCCTTATGCTTTTCTATACATATGAGACTGTCCTACTGATTTCTTCTAGAGGAGAGAGAAGAGAGTGGAGAGGAGGGGACAAGTGTTAATTGAGTGGATACTGGAAGTAAAGAGTGAAAAGGAAGAGTGTGCTGTCACAGGGTGAGTAGAACAGGTAGAGTTGCAGAGAGGCCAGTATGGAAAATTGAATTGTAAATTTTCACTTAATCATATTAAAAAATTGAAAAAAAATTGGAAGACCACTGCCTGGCCAAGGGACTGTAAGTCATCCCTATTTACGCCAAAGAAGGTGATCCTACATAATGTGGAAATTATTGAACGATATCATCAGTATCACATGGAAGTAAAATATTCCTCAGAATCATTTAAAAGAGACTGCAATGGTATATTGACAGGGAACTGTCAGAAATTTAGGCTGGATTCAGAAGAGGACATGGAACTAGGGGTCATGGTTGATGTCAGACACATCTTGGCTCAAAGTAGAGAATATAAGATATATGTTTAACTTGTGTTTTATTGAGTATGGAAAGGGATTCAATTGTGTGTCTCACAACGGATTATGGATAACATTGCAGAGAATGGAAATTCCAGAACACTTAATTGGGCTCATGAGGAATCTGAATATGGATCAAGAGGTAGTCATGCAAATAGGACAAGATGACATCGTATGGTTTAAAGTCAGGAAAGGTGCGCATCAGGGTTGTATCTTGTCACTATACATTTTGCATCTGTGTGTCAAGCAAATAATCTGAGAATCTGGACTATATAAACAAGAATGGGGCATAAGGATTGAAGCAAGATTCATTAACAACCTGTGTTATGCAAGTGACACAATCCTGCTTGGTGGAAGCAAACAGGATTTGAAACACCTACTGATGAAAAACAAAGACCATGGCCTTCAAGATGGACTACACCTCAACATCAAGAAAACAAAAATCCTCGCAGGTGGGCCAGTTAACAACATCATGATCAATGGAGAAAAGATTGAGGCTGTCAAGGAGTTCATTTTGCTTAGATCCACAATCAACACCCGCGGAAGCGGCAGCCAAATCAAAAGAAACATTGGACTGGGAAAATACACTGCTACAGATCTCTTTAAAGGGTTGAAAAGCAAAGACGTCACCGTGAAGTCTAAGGTGACCGAAGCCATGATATTTTCACTTGCATCTTATGGATATCCTGTATAATGAGTGAGAATGGTAGAAGAATTGACTCCTTTGAATTGCGGTGTTGGAGAAGATATTGGCTATTCCATAGACTACCAAGAAAACAAACATAGCTGTGTTGGAAGAAGGACAACCATAATGCTCCTTAGAAGCAAGGATGATGAGACTACATCTTATACACTTCGGATACAGTATCAAAAGAAATCAATTCCTAGAGCAGGACATCATACTTGGTAGAGCGTCCACAAAAAAGAGGAAGACCCTCAATGAGAGGGACTGACCCAGTAGTGATCACAATGGGATAAAGCGCAACAACAGTTGTGGGACTGGCTAGTGCTTTGTTCTGTTGTGCATAGGGTTATGACTGCTAACTAACTTGATGGCACCTAACAACAACAACAACAACCCTTTCCCTCCACCCCTCAGACTCCTTTGCTTTCCACTAGCTGCAGTCTCTTGGCTGGAAGACAACTGCTTCTGCCCCAGGCTCCTCGTATTTGCCCCTGTCTTCTCCCACCCCAGCCCATCTCTGTCACTAGCGAGCTCCCTGAGTGCCATGTGTCTGAGCTGATGGCGTTCTTTTCCCATTTCTTTCGACGTCTTCTGTGCCTCTCACCTCCTTCTCCTCCTTTCTCTCGAACATCTGGCTCCATCTGCCATCTTCCCTTCTTGAAAAGAGACGCAGTGCCTCTAAAGTAGGGAACCACTCCCCCTACACTTGATGCCAAGCTAACCGGAACCTTCAGGCTTTATCTATTTATTTTGCTTTGTTTGTTTTCTTTTTCTTTTCTTGGCTTGGGAGCCCCTTCTAGTTGGGCTGTACTGCATTGCTTAGGACCTGTGTCCTGGCTCCGTGCAGCCCACAACAGTGGGATCCATGGGGAAATATTTCCTTTGTTTCTTTCCTTTATTTTTTTGAGGAGAAAACAAAATGTTTTTATTCCAAAATATATCTTTTTTTAAAAAAAAAATAAATTTTATTGTGGTTTGAATACAAGTTTACGTTCTGCATCGATTTGCCGTATAACACCTGGAACTTTCACTCTTATCCTACACTGCTTACCCCTCCCATCACCCCCCATGACAGCACACTCCCCCTTCTCATCCAGGACTTCCCGTGTCCATATGACCAAGATCTGTCCCCCCTCATCCTACCGTCTCGCCTCCAGCGATGAGCTTCTTGGACAGTCCTGTGTACATATTCAAGTCTAAAAGTTTGTTCATCGCGTCCTCACTTTGTTTTGTATAGTCCAGTTCAAGCTTGGTCTGGAGGTCTGGCTTTGGTTCTAGATGCGATTTGGGGTTAGAGAGTCTAGAGGCCACACTCTCAGGGGATTTTCCAGACTGATGGACCATCAAGTACAGTAGATTGGTTTAGTTCTAGCTCTGCCCTCTAACCCTTCTCCCACTATGTCGGGGGCTCCATAGCATGTGCCCCATTTGGGAAGTGATTGGTGGTGGGTGGCCAGACACCATCTAGTTCTTCTGGTCCCGTGCTGAAGCAGACACTGGCTCATACGACCCCTTCCATCTGTGGGCTCATATTTTTTTCTCCATTTCTTGATCTCTTCTGTTTACCTCTGATCTAGTTGGACTGAGGACAGTTGATGCTACTTAGATGGAAGCCTGCTGGCTTTTAAGACCCCAGATGCCACCCACCCAAGTGATGTGCAGGGCATTTTCTTTAGAGAATAAGAAGAAAAAAAAAAGTTGGATATAAAGCTTGGGTATGCCAATTAGTCTGGATGTCTCCTGAATGTGTTGTCTCCTGACCCCCAACACAGTTACTCTGTCCTTGCAAAGAACTGGGCCATATTCAGGGACCAACTTAGTTTTGAAGTTGTATGGTTGTGGGTATCTCTTTTTTATTGGGTGCTCTCACACCATACACCCAACACAAATCCTACTTTAGAGGCATTGCATCTTTTTTCAATAAGAAGCAAAGTGGCAGGTCGAGCCAGGTGTTCAAGAGAAAGGAGAGGAAGGAGGTGAGAGGCACAGAAGATATTGAAAGAAATGGAATAAAACACCACCAGCTCAGATGAATGGCTTTCAGGGAGCTTACCAGTGACAGAGGCACGGGGTGGGGAAGGACAGGGGCAAATACAAGCAGCTTGGGGCAGAAGCAGTTGTCATCCAGCCAAAAGACTTCAGCCAGTGGAAAATTCCAGGTGTTATCTAATTAGTAGAAATCTGTCTCGCTCTCCCCCCATTGCTGTAACTGCCAAAGATCGATTTCTTCTGTGCTTGAATGATTTGTTGCATCTTTATAATAAAGGTCTTATACAATATTTGTCCTTTTGCATCTGGCTGATTTCCCTCAGCCTAATGTTCTCTAGGGGGTCCCACTTTAGCAGGTATTCCCCTAAATCTCTGTTGTTTCTCATGATCGCATAGTATTCCACTGTACGAATATACCATAGTTTGTTTAACCATTCATCTGTTGATGGGCATCTAGTTTACTTCCATGTTTTTGCTATTGTGGAGAGAGCTGCAATAACCATTGGCATGCATGTATCTGTTTCTGTGGTGGCCCTCATTCCTTCGGGACATAATCCAAGGAGTAGGATGGCTGGATCATATGGCATTTCTATTTCTAATTGTTTTCAAAAACACCAAGTCAATTTCTGTAGTGGTTGTACCGTTTTACACTCCCATCAACAGTGTAGAAGAGCTCTTGTCTATCCACATCCTCTTCAGCATTTATTATTTTGTGTTTTTTTGTTTTGGATTATCACCAGCCTTGTTGGGGTGAGATGGTATCTCACTGTAGTTTTCATTCAGATTTCTTTGATTGTGAGCATTTCCTTGGGTATCTGTTGGCATCTGGTGTGTCTTCTTTGATGAAGTGCCTGTTCAAGTCCTTTGCCCATTTTTCAGTTCGGTTGTCTGTTTCTTGTTGAGGTTTTACGGTTATCTTGTAGAGTAGGGAGATCAGATGTTGAACAGAAATGTGGTAGCCAAAAATTCTTTCTGTACTGTAGGTAGCATTTTTACTCTCTGATGTTGGCTTTGGATGAGAATAAGTGTTTGATTTTTAAGGGTTCCCAGTTGTCTGTTTTCATTTTGGTGTTTGAGGGTTAATGGTGATTTTTTTGTGGACTGTTAACGGCATGGATTAGAGCTTCCCGAGTCATTCCAATTTTTTCTTCCAGTATCTTCATTGTTTTAGTTTTATATATAGGTTTTTGATCCATTTTGAATTAGTTTTGTGCATGGTGTGAGATAAGGGTCTTGTTTCATTTTTTTTGCATATGGATATCCAGTTCTGTCAATACCATTTGTTGAAAAGACTGTGTTCTCCCCAGTTCACAGCCTTTGGGTCTTTAACAAATATCAATTGCTCATAGGTGGATGATATTATATTTGGATTCTCATTTCTGTTCCCTTGTTCTCTGTGTCTGTTTTTGTGGCAGTACTGGGCTATTTTGACTACTGTGGCAGTGTAATAGGTTTTAAGGTCAGGTAGAGTGAGACCTCCCACTTGGCTCTTCTTTAGTAATGTTTTACTTGTCTGTGGCTTCCTCCTTTTCTGTATGAAGTTGGTGATTTGTTTCTCCATTACATTAGAAAATGTAATTGGGATTTGTATTGGGATTGCATTGTATATGTAGATTGCTTTGGTAGAATAGATATTTTCACAATATTAAGTCTTCCTGTCGACGAGCAAGGTAGGTTGCTCCACTTAAATAAGTCCCTTTTAGTTTCTCACAGTAGGTTCTTGTAGTTTTATTTATATAGGTCTTTACATCTCTGGTTAGATTTATTCCTAGGTATTTTATCATCTTGGGGGCTATAGTAAATGGTAATGATTTTGAGATTTCCTCTTTGATTGTCTCTCCGTTGGTGTAAAGGAATCCAGCTGATTTTTGTATGTTTGTCTTGTATCCTGATACTTTGCTGTAGTCTTCTATTAAATCCAGTAGTTTTTTTGTTTTGGATTATTCAGAGTTTTCTGTGTATAGGATCATGTCATTCACAAATAGTGATACTTTGACTTCTCCTTTGCCAATCTGGATGCCCTTTATTTCTTTGTCTTGTTTCATTGCTCTGGCTAGGACCTCCAGAACAATGTTAAATAGAAGTGGTGACAATGGACATCCTTGTCTGATACCTTTTCTTCAGGGAAATATTTTCAGCTTCTCTCAAGTCAGTATAATGTTGGCTTTTGGTTTTGTGTAGATACACCTTATTATGGTGAGGAATTTCTCTTCTATTCTTATTTTGCTAAGAGTTTTTAACATGAATGGATGCTGGACTTTATCAAATATCTTTTTTTTGCTTCAATTGGTAGAATTGAGTAGTTCTTGTCTTGTGTTTTGTTTATGTGGTGTGCTAACTTTGTTTTTCCAATACTGAGCCACCCCTGCATCCCTGGTATGGATCCTACTTGATCATGGTGAACTATATTTTGATGCATTGTTGAATTCTGTTGGCTAGGATTTATTTGCAGATTTCTTGTACCTAGGCTCACGAGAGATATTTGTCTGTGATTTTCCTTTTTGTGTGCTGTCTACCTGGTTTGGGTATCAGAGTTGTACTAGCTTCATAGAATGAGTTTGGGAGTATTCCAGCTTTTTCTATGCTCTGGAATACCTTTAGTAATAGTGGTGTTAATTCTTCTCTGTCAGTTTGGTAGAATTCTCCAGTAAGCTATCCTGGCCAGAGTTTTTTTTTTTTAATTGGCAGTTCTTAAATTACCTTTTCAATCTCTTCTCTTGTGATAGGTTTATTTAGTTGTTCTATGTCTGTGCTAGTATTGGGAAGTGATGTTTCTCTAGAAAGTTCTCCATTTCTTCTAGATTTTCAACTGTATTAGAGTATAGTCTTCCATAACATTCTGTTATGATTCTTTTCATTTCACTTGGGTCTGATGCAGTATCACCTGTCTCATTTCTTATTCAGGTTATTTGTTTTCTCTCGTGCTTTTCTTTTGTCAGTTTGGCCAGTGGCTTGTCAATTTTGTTGATCTTTACAAAAAACAAGATTTTGGACTTCCTGATTCTTTCAATCATTTTTTCTGTTTTCGATGTCATTTATTTCTGCTTTAATTGTTATTATTTCATTTCTTCCAGGGGCTGATGGATTCTTTTGCTAGATTCTTTCCAGTTATTTAAGCTGAAGAGTTAATTCTTTGATTTGTGCCTTTTCTTGTTTTTGGATGTGCACATTTATTGAGAAGACTTGATCTCTGAGAACTGCTTTTGCTGTGCCCCATAGATTTGGATAGGATATGTTTTCATTGTCGTTTCATTCTATGAATTTCTTTATTTCATCCTTAACTTCTTCTGTTTTCATGTTTTTTATTTTATTTATATCATCTTTCTGTTATTGATTTCTAGCTTTATGGTTTTATGGTCTGAAAGGAAGCTTTGTATTATTTCAATATTTTGAATTTTGTTAAGGATTGCTCTGTGGCCTAATATGTGGTCAATTCTGGAGACTTTTCCATGTGTATTGGAAAAGAAAGTATACTTTGCTGTTATTGGGTGAAGTGTTCTGAATATGTCTGTAAGGCAAGTTGGTTGATTGTGGCATTTAGAGCTTCTGCATCTTTACTGAGGTCTTTTTGAGATGTTCTGTTCTTAACTGAGAGTGATGTGTTGAAATCTGCTATTATGGTGGAGCTATCTATTTCTACTCTCAACACAAATAGTGTTTGTTTTATTTAGCTAGGAGTTTTGTCGTTGGGTGCACAGATATCCAATATAGTTGTGTCTTTGTGCTGTATTTCACACTTAGCCAATACATAGTGTCCTTCCTTATCTAGTATGTTAGATTTAACACTGAAATCTATTTTGTCAGAGATTAGTTTTGCTGCTCCTGCTCTTTTCTCAATGTTACTAGCTTGATGTATTTTTTTCTACCCCTTGGGTTGTAGTTTTGTTGTGTCTTTGAATCTAAGGTATGCCTCCTGTAAGTGGCATATAGATGAGTCATATGTTTTGTTAAACCAATCTGCTACCCTCTGTTTCTTTATTAGTGTATTTAGACTATTTACACTTAGTGTGATTATTGATAGCTATGAGCTTAGTGCTGTTATTTTGATATCTTTTTTGTGTGTTGTGTGGGCCATTCCTGTGTTCCATTTTCTGTGCTGAGTCTTTTTTTCTTTTTGTGCTTTTCAGTGTTTCGTTTTGTTTGTTTTTTTGTAATTGCTGAGACTTTGTGTTTTTCTTGTTCTTTACTTTGGGGTTTTCAAGTGTAGCATTTTAGGTTTCTGTTGCAATTATTCCCTTAGTCCCCTTTATTGATCTAAATGTAATTGAGTCTACAATTTCTTTGAATCTCCTAGGCTTCCTCCTCTTCTGGAAGATATGTGGGTAGATTAATTTGTCACTCTTTTTTGTATGATGTTGTAAATTAAATCCTGAGATCTCTGAATTTCTATTTTTGGTGATTTGGCTTTGGATATGTTGTGTGTATTTGGCTTTTGGATATGCGGATGGTGTCTGCATGCTCTGTTGAGCACTGAATGTTTGAAAGTATGCCTGGTGTTCTTAGTTTTATAATCAAAGAACATCCTTCAGTCTTTCTCGTCATTTTGGTTTAGCTTTTTCAAGTTCTCTAAACTCTGTTGAAATTCCTAGTTTCCCCTTCATATTAGGGAGATAATTTTGGCAGTTTTTTCCCTCCAAGGCTTTGTATATGTCATCCCATTGTTTTCTTGCCAGCATGTTTTTGGCCGATTAGCCTGAACTTAATCTTAATGATTTTCCTTTGTTGGTTATTTTTTGTTTAAGCCTACCTGCCTCGGGTAGTCTCTCCTTATCTCTGCTCTGATTCAGTTTGATTATAATATGTCTTGGTGTATTTCTCTTGGAATCTATCTTGAGTGGGGTTCAATGAGCATCCTAGGTGGATATCTTCTCATATTTCGTGATATCATGAAAGTTGTCTGTCAGCAGGTCTTGAACAATTATCTCCGTGTTTTCAGTGATCACCCCCTTGTACTGGGACTCCAATCACATTACATTATTCCTCTTGATTGAATCTCACATAACTCTTAGTGATTCTTCATTTTTATTGAATCTTTTCTCTGAGTTTTCCTTACGTATGCTAGTGTTGTTTAGTTTGTCTTCAGTCTCACTCTGCTTTCCATTTCCTCAATCCTGCTCCTTTGACTTTCTACTGAGTTGTCAAGCTCCATAACTTTATTGTTAATCTGTCTAGTTTCAGACCATTGCTGCTCAAGCATTTCTTGCAACTTGTTTAATTTTTCAGAGTGCTTTGCTACACTTTGCCTTATGATTTTCCTGATATCCTAGATAAGGTTGTACATCATTCTTTTGTATTCTACCTGCAATAACTGCAGTAAGTCTTCTTTCTCTGGGAAATCTTTTGACTCTTTATTTTGGAGTTTTCAGAAGCCATGGTAGGCTGCTTCTTTAAATGTTTAGAAATGGTTTATTGCCTCTGCACTATCTGAAGGTCTTTGCAATTTAATTTTTTAGTTATAGTACTTTAAGTTGTATCTATAGATATTCAAGTTGTCTGAGCTGGTATGTTTTTTGTAGCCTTAGTATAGTGGATGATCTTTGATGCTTGGCTGTTTTGGAATTGAGCTGGCATTTCTCCTGGATAGCCAAGGACCTTATGCACTGTGACCTACTCTCTGGTTCAGGATCTTGGGCCATAGCATATGTCTACCTGGTCCCACACTAGTCCAGTCCACTCACCACCCATGCCTTCTCCCTGGCTGTGTGTCATGGATTGAATTGTGTCCCCCCCCCCCAAAATATGTGTAGCCATGTGGCTGGACCATGATTCCCAATATTTTGTGATTGTCCTCCATTTTGTGATTTTCTTGTGCTATATGTTAAAGGAGTAGGGTGGGACTGTAAAACCCTTCTTAGGATTACTTCCCTCTTCCACTGTAAAGGGAGCTTCCCTGGAGTATGCCTGGCCCCACCCTTAATCCTTTCATGCTACAAAAGATAAAAGGAAAGAGAAGCAAGCAGAGAATTGGAAACCTCACACTATCAAGCAAGTATCACTGGGAGAAGAGCACATCATTCAGACCTGAGCATTCTGTGCTAAGATGCTCCCTAAACAAAGACTGATACAACACTGGACTTTCCTCCAGAGCCAACCAGGAGGAAAGCCTTCCCCTGGAGCAGACATCCTGAATTTGCACTTGTAGCCTACTGGACTGTGTAAGAATAAACTTTCCTTTGTTGAAACCATCCACTCAGTGGTATTTCTTTTAGAGCAGCACTAGCTGACTAAAACACTTGGTCATGCTTGCTCCCATGACTCCTCCCCAGTTGAGGTTGTGTACACTCCCTGGGACCTCCTCCTTAGACTATGTGCACTCCCCAGTGCCACCTCCCAAGGTGCACACATTCCCCAGGCTGCACTTGCTCTCTGGCCCCTCTTCTGCAGACTGCATGTACTTTCCCAGTGCCAATTGCCAAGGCTGTACTCATTACCCCACAGTGGCTACCTGAGGCCAATGGGTTCTCTGGTTCTGCCTCCCCGGGCATGGTCCCTCCCCCGTGCGGGCTAAGCTGACTCCCTGGCTCAAGCACCAGCTACTTCCAGTGTGTGGACTCTCTGGAGCCGCCTCTCCAGACTGTGCTGACTCAACCAAAACAGCTACCTGGAGCACATGGGCTCTCTGGCACTGCCTTCCTGGTCAGCACTCACTCCCCCACAGCAGCTACCTGGAGCATGTAGGCTCTCAGGTGCAGCCTCACTGAGCCACACTCACCACCCATGCCAGCTACCTGGTGTGAGAGAGCTCTCTGTTGCCATCTCCGGGGCTGCACTCAATCTCCCACAGCAGCTACCTAGAGCACATGAGCTCTCTGGTGCCACCTCCCCATTCACACTCACACCCACATAGCAGCCGCCTGGTGTGCATGGGCTCTCCTGTCCTGCCCCTCTATCCAAACTCACTTCCACACAGCAGCTACCTAAAGAGCATGAGCTTTCCTTCCTCCCTCCCTCCATCTTTTTCTCTCTTTCCTTGCCTCCCTCCCTCCCTCCCTCTTTTTCTTCCTTTTATGCTTTGTTTTTCCCCACTTCTTAATCATCACCTGTGTTTACCTTGTTTTCCTGTCTCCGAATATTGGCACTGTGTGACACCATATCCCTTCTAGCCAGGACATACTGCATAACCTGAAAGATACTTCCCAAGTGTTTACAGCAGCAACAGTGAGAGACCTGGGGCTTTTGTTTTCTTTCTTTTCTCCCCCAAATTTTTTCTAGCTGTTTTTTCCTTTTTCATTTCTTCTTTTCTTTTCTGTTTTTGTTTTCCTCCATCTCCTGGTTTCTTATCTCTCCATTCCAGGGGCAAGCTTTATTAGCACATTTTTTCTTTTTTGCTTCTGTTTCTCTCTCCTCTTTCTCATACTCATTTTAACTTTATAAATAACAGTCCCTCCTTTCCTGCTTACTTCCGTGTATACTGAACATTACACTGCTGAGCATCACAAGCTTGGCTACCAGTATGTTTCCTGCACTGATTCCCAGTCTACTGTGACAGCTCTAGTACATGCCACAAACAACCTATCCCAACCATCCCCCTTCAGCTGGATCTGCCCTGCTGTAACATACCTGAGTGACTGTCCCTGCCTATTTGGAAAAGGTGATGAAAAGTATCATGACCACAGATGACAAACAACAAAGAAAGCACAGACAACCTCCTGTGAGATTATCAAACAAAGCAGAAATCAGGGAAAGATCGATCTATTACCAATAAACAAAACCAATAACTACTGAAGGTCCTGAAGACAGCTGACAATGTGAAAGCATGTACAAAGAGACAAAGAAAAAACAGGGCACCGTGTTTCAAGTAGGCATTCAAAATAGTACATCTGATAACTTTCCAATAGAAGATAGCACAACTACCTACCTTCAGATCTCTAATATTCAGAGCTATTCAAGAGTTGAAGGAAAAGTAGACAAAAATGAGGAATAGACAAATTCATGGAAAAGGCAGAGAAATTCATTGAAAGTACACACAAAAAATGGAATAATTCAGGAAAATAATACAAGAACAAAGTGGTAAAATAAATTCACAACCAGAAATCATACAAAAACAACAATTAGAAATACATAAGATCAAAAAGATTCCAGAAATAAAGAGTGTCATAGGAGGGCTGAGAATAGGTTTGAAAGGATCGAAGGCAGGATGGGTGAAATTGAAGACAAACACTGTTTTTGAGGAACAATCAAGAAAAAAAGAGTGAAGAAAAATGAAGAAACCCTGAGAACAACGTGGGATATAATCAAAAGCAAAAGTTTGTTTGTGATCAAATTTCCAGAACAGGGGAAGAAAACAGAAAACACATAGAGGATCACTGAAGCATTGCTGACAGAAATCTTCCCTGATATCATGAAAGATGAAAAGCTGACTGTCCAAGAAACACAACAAACCCCACCAAGGGTAGATTACCAAAGCAAATCACCGAGGCATATCATAATTCCACTAGCTGAAATGAAAGGCAAAGAAAAACTCCTGAGAACAGCTCAAGAGAAACAAAAAGTCACACACAGAGGACAAACACTGAAAATAAACTCTGAAGATTTGGCAGAAACCATGCAGGTAAGAATGCAATGAGATGACATATATCAAATCTTGAAAGAAAAATAATTCCCAAGAAAGAATAATAAGCATCCTGCAAAACTGTCATTCAGATATGTTGCAGAAATTGGGACATTTCCAGATGTAGTGAAGTTAAGGAAATATATAGAAACCAAACCAAACTTACAAGAGTTGTTAAGGGGGGTCCTCTGGACTGAGAACACATTCTTTTCCAATGCACTTAGAATATTCTCCCCAATAGACTGTATCTTAGGCCACAGTGCAACCCTCAACAAATTCCTAACACTGATATAATATGAAGTATCTTCTCAGACCACAACAAAATCAAAGTACAAATTAACAACAGAAGCTACAAGGAAAAAAAAAATCAAATACATGAAAAGTGAATAACATCTTGCTGAAAAACAACTGTGTAATAAAAGATACCAAAGGTGGGATAAGAAATTTCAGGAGACAAATGAGATTGAAAATACATTGTACCAAAATATCTGGGACACAGCAAAGGCATTCCTCAATGTCCAATTAATAGCAAGAGATGCACACATCAAGAAAGGAGAAAGAGATAATATGAAGACAGCTACACAACTCAAATACATAGAAAGAGAGCAGGAATGGAAGCCGACAGCTACCAGGCAGAAGGAAACAGTAAACATCAGAGCAGAAATAAATGAAAAAGAAAATACAAAACAGTAGAAAGAATCAACAAACTCAAAAGTTGGTTCTTCGAAAGGATCCACCAAATGAACAAATCACTGGCCCAAATGACAAAAGAAAAACAGGAGAGGACTGAAATAACCCAAATAAGAAATGAAGTGGGGGACATTACAACAGACCCAACTGAAATAAAAAGGATCATAACAAACTATTATGAAAAACTATACTCCAATAAATTTGAAAACCTAGAGGTAACGGATAAATTTCTATAAAACACAATACCTACCCAAACTAATACAAAATGATCTTGAAAATACAAACAGACCCATAACAAGAGATTGAAAAGGTAATTAAAAAAAAATTCTCCTGACGTCAGTAAAAAAGACCTAGCTCAGATGGCTTCACTGGACAATTCTATTAAACATTAAGAGAGCAGCTTACAACAGTGCTACTCAAACTATATCAGAACGCAGAAAAAAGTTTGGGATAGTTCAAAATTGATTCTATGAAGCCTGCATAACCCTGACACCAAAACCAGACAAAGACATCACAAAATAATTACAAACCAGTATTTCTCCTAAATACAGATGTAAAAATTCTCAACAAAATTCTACTCCACAGAATTCAGCGTCATATAAAAAAAAATAATAATAATACACCAGGATAAAGTGGGATTTATACCAGGTATACAAAGATGATTCAGTGTTAGAAAATCAAAGTAATCCATCAGGTAAATAAAAGGAAAGAAAAGAAGCACATGATCAACTCAGTCAATGCAGTAAAGGCATTCAACGAAGTCCAACACTCATTCCTGATCAAAACAAACAAAAACTCAATGAAATAGTTATGGAGGGCAAATTTCTCAACATAGAAAAGGGCATCTACATATAAACAACAGCCAACATCATCCTTTTTATCTTATTTTATTTTTTACTATTTTCATTTATTTATTTTGAATTTTAGAAATATTTAATTAGTTTAAACTTACATACAAACACCCCCACAAAACAGAATTAAAAATTAAACCAAGTCTAATACAAATGCTTCTCCATTTCTTAGATCATTTAAAACTAAATTTTATGTTGTCTACCTTCATTACACCTAGTTAACCAACCTAATCTGTTTCAAAATGAAGCAGTTAATACTGATGAAACCATGTTCAAATACTGTTTCCTCAGCTTGGAAACTCTGGTGGCACTGTGGTTAAGTGCTATGTGGTTAAGAGCTCCCTGGAAACTATGGAGCTGTTCTGCTCTGTCCTATATGGTTGCTATGGATTGGAATTGACTCTACAGCACTGAATTTGAATGTCACCCATATGTTAAAACAATGATTATCAGCAAACTTCTGAGTCACTCTCTGAGTGCTTCTAAAATAGACTTTGGTGGGAGACAATCTTTAGGAGTAAGAGGCAGAGCAAATCTCATCACTTTACACTATATACTAAAGACAAAGAGGTTTTCAAAAGAGTATCTAAACAGAAAACAGGTGGCTAAAAAAAGGATTTAAACATACTATATGAACAATAATTGATAGACCTGAGCTGCCTTTTCATCATACGGACTTGAAACAAAATGACCTAAATATATAGCTTTCAAACTGGTATATATTGAATGCACCTGACAAAGCCTACCCCATCCTCTACAGCCACTCCCATCTCACTCCTCGACAGAAGGTGCTCCCACAGCCTCATGGATATACTTAAGCCAAGAAGCACACCCTGACCGGCATCATTCTGTCTTATAGTCCAGTCTAATCTTTGTCTGGAGAGCTGGCTTTGGTACTGGTTTCAGCTCTGGGCTAGCAGAGACTCCAGGAGCCCTCCTCAAGAGACCCTTGAGGTTATTGTTGGGACGAGTTGATGCTGCTTAGATGGCAGCTATCTTTTAAAAAAATTTTTTTTTATTTAATATAATAATATAACTGAGTGAAGATGTACATTCCCGTATAAATTTACATGCCCACCTATATGCAGCTTCCACTGCTCTCCCTGTCCGGTGACACCACATTATTCCTCTCTGCTCCATACATGTCTCATCCTCCCAACAGCCTTCTTTCCCCTCCTCTCCACCCACTCTCCCTCCTCCAACCAGAGGTCAGCAGGATGATATCCTATAGATGTATAGAACCATAAAGTGCATCCAGTATATGGCCACTCTGCATTGCCAAGTCCAATCCACTCGTGTCCAAAGAGCGGACCCTTGTTATGATTTATGGGCAAGGGCAGCATCAGGCCCAGGGGCCATGCTCTCAGGGGAACCCTGAAACCGCTGGACCATCAATTGAGGTCTTTTAGTGGAGATCTCAGGTTGCATATCTTTTTATTCTTGTGTTGCCAGTGAGACTCAACCTACTGAGCTCCATCGTGGCTATCACTGGGGTGGCCAGGCACCATCCAGTTCTTCCGGTCCCAAGTCGATGTAGGCACCCATTCATGTGGGTCTCTCTATCTTCTAGGTTGTCTCTACCCCATGTCGTTTTGGTCCTCAGCGAGCATCCGTTCCTGCTGAGTTGGGACCATTTGCTGTGTCCTTGGATGGCAGCTTGGCAGCTTTTAAGACCCCAGACGCCACTCACCAATGTGGGGTGCAGACAGCCCTCTTAGCAAAACACTAGTTGTGACAATTGGCCTTGATTTCGCCTAACAGCATGGTTCCCTGCCCTCTGCCCCAGCTACTCTATCCTTGCAATATTGGGTTAAGATGGAAGGAGTACTCAAGTTATGCCGAAGTCTACTTAATGTTTTCTTGTTTCTAGTGTGTGCTATCACCGATTTTCTAGCAACTATCTAATCTAAACCCTCCCCCTTCTCTTCCTCCCTCCCCTCCCTTGCAGCTGTCAAAGAGTCTTTTCTTCTATATACGTCTGTTTTTGAGATCTTATCGTAGAGGTCTCATACAGTATTTGTCCTTTTGTCGCTGACTACTTTCACTCAACATAATGTCTTCCAGTTGAAACCAGGTTATGAGATGTTTCCTGGAGTCATCGTTGTTCTTTATCATTACGTAGTGCTCCATTGAGTGTATGTACCATAGTTTACCTATCCATTCTTCTGTTGTTGGGCATCTGGGTTGATTCTATCTTTTTGCTATCACGGACTGTGCTGCGATAAACATTCTGGTGCATGTGTCCGTTGGTGTGAAAGGCCTTGATTCTGTATAATATATTCCAAGTAGTGGAATTACTGTGTCAAATGGTATATCAATATCCCTTTTTTTAAGGAAGCACTAGATTGCTTTCCAAAGAGGCTGGACCATTTTGCAACCCCACCAACAGTGTAGGAGGGTTCCACTTTCTCCACAGCCTCTCCAGCATTTGTTCTTTTGTGTTTTTTGGAACATGACCAATCTTTTTGGGGTGAGATGGTATCTCATTGTAGTCTTGATTTGAATTTCTTTAATAACTAAAGATCGTGAACATGTCCGCATGTGTTATTTGGCTGCCTGGATCTCCTCTTCAGTGAAAGCTTTCTATGTTCTTAGAGCCCAGATGCCCCTCACCAAAATGAGATGCAGAATAGTTTTTTTTTAAGAAACAAAACACAATTATGCCAATTGACCTAGGTGACCCCTGAAACCATGGCCCCCAGGTTCCCACCCCAGCTACTCTGACCTTTGAATTGTTGGGTTGCATTTAGGAAACCTCTTAGCAAACCCTTGTTGCTCAGGGGTTAAGTGCTATGGCTGCTAACGAGTAGACTGGCAGTTTGAATCTACCAGCTGCTCCTTGGAAACTCTATGCAGCAGTTCTACTCTATCCTGTAGGGTTGTTATCAGTCAGATTTAACTTGATGGCAATGTGTTTAAATATTTATTTATTTAGTTAGTTATTGGTTTGTTTAATCTATGAAAACCCCTCTACCTTCCTTCCCTCCCTTGTGATCATCAAAGATTATTTTCTTCTGTCCTTAAACCTTTTCTCGAGTCCTTGTAATAGTGGTCTCACACAATATTTGTCCTTATGAGAATAATTTCTTTCAGCACAACGTCTTCCAGACGATTCCATGTTATCAGATATTTCCCAAGATGATCGTTGTTCTCTATCATTGTAGAGTATTGCATTGTGTGAATATACCATAGCTTGTTTACCCATTCACTTGTTGATGAGCACGTAGGTTGATTCTATGTTTTTCTGTTTGTGGACTGTGCCACGATAAACATTGGTGTGCATGTATCTGTTCGTGTGACAGCCATTTCTTCTCTAGGATGCATTCTTGGAAATGGGGTTCCTACATCATATGATATTTCTTTTTCTAGTTTTCTAAGAAAGTACCAAACTGATTTCAAAGGTGGTTGTACCATTTTACATTTCCAACAGCTGTGTAGAAGAGTTCCAATCTCTCCACAACCTTTCCAACGTTGATTGTTTTGTGTTTTCAGGATTAATGCCAGCCTTGTTGGGGTGCGATGGTATCTCACCATAGTTTTGATTTGAATTTCTTTGATGGCTAATGATTGTGAACACTTCTTCATATATCTTTCAGTGTCCTAGATGCCTTATTGAGTGAAGTGCCTGTTCATATCTTGACCCATTTTTCAATTTAATTTTTTTACTGTGATTAAGTGAAAGTATACAATAGAGATTAAATTTACATGCCTGCCTAGCTGCAGTTCCTTCTGTTCTCCTTTCCCAGTGAAAGCACACACCTTCTTTCATTCTATATGTATCATATCCTTTTAACACTCTCCTGTCTTCTCCTCTCTACCCTCACCTCTCTCTCTAGTGAGAGCCCAGTAGGACAGCATCCTACAGATGCATAGAACCATTAGGTACACACACCATATGGTCATACTGTATCCCTGAGTCCAGTCCATTCCTGTCTGAAGAGTAGACCTCAGTAATGCTTTCTGGTCAGGGGCAGAAGCAAGTCTAGGGGCCATGCTCCCAGGGGAACACCCAGGCCTCCAGAACATCACTTGTGGTCTTTCAGTGGAGTTTTTGAGGTGCACCCCTCTTTCTCTTGTGTCGCCACTGGGCTTGACACTGTGTGCCCTATCATGGGCTGTCTTTGGTGGTGGCTGGGCACCATCTCGTCCTTCGGGTCACATTTTGATGCAGTCACCCATTCACAGGGTTCCTTCTGTCTCCTGGGCTATTTTTCTCTCATGTCCTTGTTTTCCTTGGTGATCATCTACATTGGATCTTTGGGATCCATTTGTATATTTCAGATGACAGCTCGCTAGCTTTTAAGAACCCTGATGCCACTCATTAATATGGGGTGCAGAAGAGTCTCTTAGCAATAGCCTAGTTATGCCAGTTGGCCTCGATGTCCCTTGAGAGCGTGGTCTCCTGACCCCCACCCCTGCTACTCTATCCTTGCAATATTGTGTTAAGATTAGAAGACGTTTCAGTTTATGTTAAAGTCCAGTTAAGTTCTTCATCTCTCTATTGTGCTGTCACTGATTTCACCCAGCCAAATTTCTATCAGCTGTCTAATATATGATGAGCCCTCTCCCTCTCGCCTCTCTCTTGTAGCCATCAAAGTGTCTTTTCTTCTGTACCTGAGTCGGTTTTTAATTCCTTATAGTAGGGGATCTCATATATCTGTCCTTGTGTCACTGACTGATTTTACTCAACATGTCTGCCAGTTGAACCAGGTTATGAGATGCTGCCTAAAATCATCATTGTTCTCATCACTGCATAGTGTTCCACTGAATATACGTACCATGGTTTGTTTATCCATTCATCTGTTGTTGGGCATCTGGGTTGATCCCATCTTTTTGGTATTGTGCCCTGTTCTGCAATAAGGATTCGTGTGCCTGTATCTATTCATGCGACTGCCTTTGATTCTGTAGGATATATTCTGAGCAGTAGGATTACTGTATCAAATGATATATCTATTTCCAGCTCTTTAAGGAAGTGCCAGATCCCTTTCGAAAGAGGTTGTAGCATTTTGCAATCCCACCAGCAGTATAGGAGAGTTCCAATTTCTCCACAGCCTCTCCAGCATTTGTTATTGTGTGTTTTTTGGATTATAGCAACCTGGTTGGGGTGAGATGGTATCTCATTGTAGTTCGGATTTGGATTTCTTTAATAGCTAATGATTGTGAGCATTTTGGCTGCCTGGATATCCTCTTTAGAGAAGTGTCTGTCCATTTCCTTTGCACAGTGCTTAATTGGGTTATTTATCCTTTTCTTGTTGATATTTAGCAGTACCTTGTAGATTATGGAGATCAGACATCTGTCTGACATATAGTTGCCAAATATTTTTTCCCATTGTGTAGGTGGTCTTTTAACTGTTTTGATAAAGTCTTTGGATGAGCAAAAGTGTTTGATTCTTAGTAGTTCCCATTTATCAATTTTCTCTTCAGTTGGTCGTGCTTTGTCAGATTTTGAAGTCCGTCTAAGCTGTGTATTAAAACTTCCACTGGGGGCAGAGTCAAGATGGCGGACTAAGCCCACGTTTCCTTCTATCCCTCTCGAAACCAAGACCTGAATTGCAATCAAATAGAGCCTTCTGATCACCTAATCAGCCTCAGGACACGGCACAGAGCTGTTAATTGGGACTTTATACCACTCAGCGAAAAATCTCCTCTCTTTCGCTGACTCCCGCTCCTGGCTAGCCCCGGCTCTCACTGACGGAAGGTAAACGCACCATTTTGACTTTTTTTTCCTCTGTGTCGGCTGGTGGGCGGAGCTGGGCCCTGCCCGGCGGCTGGACTCAGACACGCTGCTGGGGGGATAGGCAGGCGAAATTCCCATATTCTGAGAGCCAGTCTCGGGACTCTGTTAATCTAGACACTTTGAGCCTTTCGTTTTGTAGCTGCCTCAGTGGGGTTTGTGCGGAACTCCGTGGTCAGGGTGCGGGAAGCCATGTTGGTACAGAGATTTTAGCGGGACCTCGTTCTTAGCCTGGGAGCCAGTGCCTGCAAATGGGACAGCACTTCTCTGTCAGAAAAGTAGTGATTTTGCATAGTGCTGCCTACATTGGGGGCCCTGCAACAGAAGCAGAGGAATCGCTGCCTCTGGGCACCTTTAGCCCCCCTGTGTGGAGGACGCCATCTTGGGTACGGTGGCCGCAGCTGGATCTAATTCTTAGCTTGGGAGCCAGAGCCTGCCCACAAGAGAGCGCTTTTCTATCACAAAACCAGTACTCGACGCAGTGTTGGATAAGGCTAGGCCCTGTCAGCAGAGGCCACCAGGGCACTAGCAGTGCTGTATTCTGAACTAGTTTGTTATCATCTGGGGTTGGATACAGTGGCGCTTACTTTGTCAGATGGGAAGAGGGACCTCTACACCTGAAAACCTAACTGACTTGTGAAACGGTCAGATACCTTTTGCTTTACATTTGAAGACAGCCTAGAGAAACATTTGCAATCCATCCTCACAGTACCTCTTCCAGCCTCTATATACTCACATGGGACCCAAAAAGCAACAGACAATTGTGGCATACAAGCAATCACTCATGGCTTCAGAAGGCTCCCAAACAAAGCAACCAAGGAGTTTTCCAGATGAAGAAACTTTTATGAAAGCATCCGGAAGTGAATACAGATTGATTATATACAGGGCCCTTCTAGACCTTATCCAAAATGCACCAGAACAAAATGAAAAATTAAGCAAGTTGTTCGATCTGATGGAACACCAGTACTCTGAAATCCAACAGATGAAGAAGAAAATCAAAGACATAGAAACTTCCATGCAAAGCCAAGAAAACAGAATGGAGCAAATGGAAAAAAGAATTTCTGACTTGGAAGACAGAGCTACTGATGCCAGTGTCTATGAGCAGAAATCAGAAAAAAGAAGCAAGAAAAATGAAGAAACATTAAGAAGCATGTGGGACTCTATTAAGAGGAACAACCTTCGATTAATTGGAGTCCCTGAACAGGGTGAGATATCTGAGAACACAGAGAGTATTGTTGCTGAGCTGTTGAAAGAAAACTTCCCAGAAATCATGAAGGAATAGAATATAGACATCTCAGATGCATATCATACGCCACCCAATATAGATCTCAAAAGAAAGACTCCAAGACATATTATAATCCAGCTGAACAAAATGAAACATAAGCAGCAACTCTTAAAGGCAGCAAGACTCAAGGCAAAGTTAACATTGAGAGGGAAACCCTGTAGGCTCTCGTCAGATTTATCAGCAGAAACCATGCTGGGACGGAGACAGTGGCATGACACATTCAAAGTCTTGAAGGAGAAGAACTTCCAACCAAGAATTATGTATCCTGCAAAACTGTCTTTCAAACATGAAAATGAAATTAAGACATTTCCAGATAAACAGAAACTCAGAGACTTTGTAAAAACCAAATCCAAACTACAAGAAATACTGAAAGAAGTTCTTGGCTTTGGCTTAGAAGAAAAAAACCACTAACTTTATATTTTAGAATGACGCACTACTCAATACTCATTTAGGGAAGGCTCCAAAGTAAATCACAGCTTTGATTTGGAAAGAAGCAATCCAGTGATCATCATGAAAACTATGGTGTCATCATAATAAAAGAGGGATGTACTACAGTCATTACAGTCCTTCCAGATGGAGAGGAAGATGACCAGACTGGTAGTAATTAAAATTGGGTTTATAAATACTTTATTAAGGGGGTTCATAGGGGCAGCTGTAAAGAACAACAAAGATGTATCATACCATTTCAAGAAATCTAACACACGAGTCTCAACAACTATAAAACCAGCTCTGAAAAAGGTGAAAAATCAACTCATAAAAAAGACTGTCTCAGAACAGACTAATAAGAACAACAGAGAAAACATCAACATAAAAATAAACATATCACATTGGCAGCAGTGAACACATACCTATCAATAATTACATTGAATGTGAATGGACTGAATGCTCCAGTAAAGAGACACCGAGTGTCATCTTGGATCAAAAGACACGACCCATCCATATGTTGTCTACAAGAAACTCACTTGAGACCTAAAGATAGGAACAAACTGAAAATTAAAGGATGGAAGAATATATATCAAGCTAACAATGAACAAAGAAGAACAGGGTGGCAATTCTAATCTCAGACAAAATCAATTTTAATGTCAAATCCACCATCGTGGACAAAGATGGACACTATTTATTGCTGAAAGGTTCAGTACACAAGCAAGACTTAACTATATTAAACATTTATGCACCCAATGTCAGAGCACCTAAATATGTTGAAGAAACACTGACTATGCTCAAAAGAGAGTTGGATGACTCCACAATAATAGTGGGAGACTTTAACACTCCACTCTCATTACTAGACAGATCATCTAGAAAAAAGCTCAGTAAAGATACAGAAGACCTCATTGACACAATTAACCAACTAAACCTCATTGATATATACAGAACTTTCCACCCCTTAGCAGACAACTACACCTTCTTCTCCAGTGCACATGGAACATTCTCCAGAATTGACGACGTGATAGGCCATAATGCAATGCTCAACAAAATCCATACCATTGAATTATTGCAAAGCATCTTCTCAGATCATAAAACCATCAAAGTTGAAATCAATAGCAGAAAAAACAGAGATATAAAGTGGAACTCTCGTAAACTGAACAACATATTGCTCAAAAAAACATGGGTTATAGAGGAAATCAGGGATCAATTAAAGAAATTCATGGATTCCAATGAGAACGAAAACACTTCCTACCAGAACCTATGGGATACAGCCAAAGCAGTGCTCAGAGGTCTGTTTATCTCCATAAATGCACACATCTGGAAGGAAGAAAGAAACCAAATCAAGGAACTAACTCTACAGCTTGAACAAGTAGAAAGAGAACAACAGAGGAACCCCTCGGGCACCGGAAGAAAGGAGATCATAAAGATTAGAGCAGAACTAAATGAATTAGAGAATAGAAAAACAATTGAAAAAATTGAAAAGACTAAAAGCTGGTTTTTTGAAAAGATCAACAAAATTGATAAACCACTGGCTAAACTAACTAAAGAAAAGCAGGAAAGGAAACAAATAACCCAAATTAGAAATGAGAAGGGAGTTGTCACCACAGATGCAACAGAAATCAAAAACATCATAACAGAATACTATGAAAGACTGTACTCTAACAAATTTGAAAACCTAGGGGAAATGGACAAATTCCTTGACTCATACCACCTACCTAAATTATCACAACGTGAAGCAGAACAACTTAATAAACCCATCACAAAGGAAGAGATTGCAAAGGCCATCAAAACACTGCCAACCCAAAAAAGTCCGGGCCCAGATGGCTTCACGGCAGAATTCTACCAAGCATTTAGAGAAGACTTATCCCCAATACTATTGAAACTATTTCACAGTATAGAAAGGGATGGAGTACTCCCAAACTCATTCTATGAAGCCAGCATAACCCTGATACCTAAGCCCGGGAAAGATCCAACAAAGACAGAGAACTACAGACCGATATCACTCATGAACTTAGATGCAAAAATCTTCAACAAAATTCTTGCCAACAGAATATGACAACATATCAAGAAAATAATCCATCATGACCAAGTGGGATTCATACCAGGGATGCAAGGCTGGTTCAACATCAGGAAAACAATTAATGTGATTAACCACATAAATAACACAAAAGACAAAGATCACCTGATTTTGTCCATTGATGCCGAAAAGGCATTTGATAAAGTCCAACACCCATTCATGCTAAAAACTCTTAGCAAAATGGGCATAGATGGCAAATTCCTCAACACAATAAAGGCCATTTATACAAAGCCAATTGCCCACATCATCCTGAATGGAGAGAGACTGAAAGACTTTCCCTGAGATCAGGAACTAGACAAGGATGCCCACTGTCACCTCTCCTATTCAACATTGTGCTAGAAGTTCTAGCCAGAGCAATTAGACAAGACAAAGAAATAAAGGGCATCTGCATTCGCAAAGAGGAAGTTAAAATCTCCCTGTTCGCAGATGATATGACTGTATATGCAGAGAACCCCAAGGAATCTATAAGTAAGTTACTCAAACTGATAGAAGAATTCAGCAAAGTCTCAGGATACAAGATAAACATAAGTAAATCAGTAGGATTCCTTTATACCAACAACGAGACTGTTAAGGAGGAAATTATAAAATCTATACCATTTGTGATAGCCCCTAAGAAGATAAAGTACCTAGGAATTAATCTAACCAGAGAAACAACAGACCTTTACATAGAGAATTACAAGCCCTTACTACAAGAAACTAAGAGAGACTTAGATAAATGGAAAAACCTGCCCTGCTCATGGATAGGAAGACTTAACATTGTGAAAATGTCTATTTTACCCAAAGCAATTTATTTATATAATGCAATCCCAATACAAGTTCCAGCATCACTTTTTAATGAGATGGAGAAACAAATCACCAAATACGTAAGGTACTACTAAAGAAGAAGAACACACTGGAAGGCCTTTCATTACCCGACCTTAGAACATACTACACTGCCACAGTGGTCAAAACAGCCTGGTACTGGTACAAGAACAGACAGATTGATCAATGGAACAGAATTGAGACCCCAGAGATGACAGCATCTGCCTATGAACAGTTGACATTCGACAAAGGCCCTAAGACATTAAACTGGGGTAAAAACAGTCTCTTCAACAAATGGTGCTGGCAAAATTGGTTATCCATCTGCAATAAACTGAATCAAGATCCATATCTTACACCTTATACAAAAACCAACTCCAACTGGATAAAAGACCTAAATATCAAACCTAAAACGATAAAGCTCATCCAAGAAAAGGTAGGAACAACAATGGAAGTTTTAATACACAATGAGGACAGACTCCAAAATCTGTCAAAGAAACCTCAATCAACAGAAGAGAAAATAGATAAATGGGAACTCTTAAGAATCAAACACTTTTGCTCATCCAAAGACTTTATTCATAGAATTAAAAGAACACCCACAGAGCGGGAAAAAATATTTGGCAACTCTATGTCAGATCGACGCCTGATCTCCATAATCTATAAGATACTACAAAATATCAATAAGAAGAAGATAAACCATCCAATTAAGAGATGGGCAAAGGAGATGGACAGATACTTCACTAAAGAGGAGATCCAGGCAGCCAAAAAAACACATGCGGACATGTTCACGATCTTTAGTTATTAAAGAAATTAAAATCAAGAAAACAATGAGATACCATCTCACCCCAACAAGATTGGCCATGATCCAGAAAACACAAAACAACAAATGCTGGAGAGGCTGTGGAGAAAGTGGAACCCTCCTACACTGTTGGTGGGGTTGCAAAATGGTCCAGCCTCTTTGGAAGGCAATCCGGCGCTTCCTTAAAAAAATGGATATTGATATACCATTTGACCCAGTAATTCCACTACTTGGAATATATCCTACAGATTCAAGGCCTTTCACACCAACGGACACATGCACCAGAATGTTTATCGCGGCACAGTCCGTGATAGCAAAAAGATAGAATCAACCCAGATGCCCAACAATAGAAGAACGGATAGGTAAACTGTGGTACATATACTCAATGGAGCACTACGCAATGATAAAGAATAACTATGATTCCAGGAAACATCTCCTAACCTGGTTTCAACTGGAAGACATTATGTTGAGTGAGAGTAGTCAGCGACAAAAGGACAAATACTGTATGAGACCTCTATGATAAGATCTCAAAAACAGACTTGTGTATAGAAGAAAAGACTCTTTGACATCTGCAAGGGAGGAGAAGGAGGGAGGGAGGGCGAGGGGGGGAGGGTTTAGTTTAGGTAGTTACTAGAAATCTAGTTGGGAGAAAGCGATGACAGCACACATTAGGAACAAGAACAACATTAAGTGGACTTCAGCATAACTTGAGTACTCCTTCCATCTTAACTCCATACTGCAAGGATAGAGTAGCTGGTGCGTGGGATGGGGGACCGTGCTCTTAGGCGAATTCCAGGCCAATTGGCACAACTAGCGTTTTACTAAGAGAGCTCTCTGCACCCCACATTGGTGAGTGGCGTCTGGGGTCTTAAAAGCTGCCAAGCTGCCATCCGAGGACACAGCAAATGGTCCCAACTCAGCAAGAACGGATGCTCACCGAGGGCCAAAATGGCATGCGGTAAAGACAACCGAGGAGACAGAGAGACCCACAAGAGTGGGTGCCTACATTGACCTGGGACCGGAAGAACCGGATGGTGCCCGGCCACCACCAGTGATAGCCACGACGGAGCTCACAGAGAGGAGCCTCACTGGCAACACAAGAATAAACAGAGGTGCATCATGAGATCTCCACTAAAAGACCTCAATTGATGGTCCAGCGGTTTCAGGGTTCCTCTGAGAGCATGGCCCCCGGCCCTGATGCTACCTGTTCCCATAAATTATAACAAAGGTCCACTCTTTGGACAGGAATGGATTGGACTTGGCAATGCAGAGTAACCATATATTGGAAGCACTTTATGGTTCTATACATCTGTAGTATATCATCTTGCTGACCTCTGGCTGGAGGAAGGGGAGTGGACGGAGAGGAGAGGAAAGGAGACTGTTGGGAGGATGAGACATGTATGGAGCAGAGAAGAATAGTGTGCAGTCACCGGACAGGGAGAGCAGTGGAAGCTGGATATAGGGGGGCATGTAAATTTACATGTGAATGTACATTTTCACTCAGTTATGTTAAATAAAAAGAAAAAAAAACTTCCACTGCTGACCTGATTGTTTCTTGCATAATATTTATTGTTTTAGGTTTGCTATTTAGGTATTTTATCCAATTTGAGTTAGTTTTCGTGTAAGGTGTTAAATGTGGGTCTTGTTTCAATTTTTTGCAGATGGCTATCCAAGTTTGCCAGCACCATTTACTAAAGAGACTGTTTTTATCCCAGTTTACAATTTTAGGGCCTTTGTTGAGTATCAACTGCTCATAAGAGGACAGTGGCATCTCTGGGGTTTCAGCTCTGTTCTATTGTTCTCTATGTCTCTTTTTGTATCAGTACCAGGCTGTTTTGACTTCTGTGGCGGTGAAATTCGTTCCTGGTTTTCAGTAGTGCTTTACTTATCTGCAGTTTCTTCCCTTTCTAAACAGAGTTGGCAATATGTTTCTCCATCTCATTAAAAAGTGTCACTGGTATTTGTATTGGGATTGTATTGTATATGTAGATTGTTTTGTGTAGAATAGATATTTTCACAATGTTAAGTCTCTCTATCCATGAGCGGGGTAGACTTCTCCGTTTATATAAGTCTCTTCTGGCTTCTTGTAGTAAATGCTTCTATTTTTTGTTGTATAGGTCTGCTATTTCTCTAGTTAGATTTATTCCTGGTATTTTATCTTCTTGGGGGCTGTAGTAAATGTTACTAATTTGTTGATTTCTTCTTTGGCTACCTCTTTGGTGCTATAAAGATATCCTATTTTGCTGAGAGTTTTTAGCATGAGTGGGTGTTGGACTTTTTCAAATGCCTTTTCTGCATCAATTGACAAAATGAAATGATTCTTGTCTTTTGTGTTATTTATGTGATTGATCACATTAATTGTTTTCCTGCTGTTAAACCATCCTTGTATCCCTGTATGAGTCCAACTTGGTAATGATGAATTATTTTTTTGATGTATTGTTGAATTCTGTTGGCAAGGATTTTGTTGAAGATTTTTACATCTAAGTACATGAGTGATACTAGTCAATCATTTTCTTTTTTAGTGAGATCTTTTCACCGCTTTGGTATCAGTGTTATGCTGGCATCATAGAATGAATTTGAGAGTATTCCACCCCTTTATATACTATGAAATAATCTGAGTAGTATTGGAGTTCACTCTTTTCTAAAAGTTTGGTAGAATTCTCCGGACAAGGCATCTGGGCCAGGACTTCATTTGTTCGTAGTTTCTTGATGACTTTTTCAATCTTTTCCTTTGTGATGGGTTTATTAAGTCATTCTACTTCTCCTTGGATAACTTTGGTAGAGGATATGAATCTTGGAATTTTCCCATTTCCCCTAGGTTTTTAAATCTGTTTGAGTACAGTCTTTCATAGTATTCTGTCATGATACTTTTGATTTCATCTGGGTCTGTTGTGACATCTCCCATGTCATTTCTCATTTGGGTTATTTGTTTCTTCCCCTGGTTTTCGTTTGTAAGTATAGCCAGTGGTTTACCAATTTTGTTGACCTTTTCAAAAAAACAGCTTTTGTTTTTGTTAATTTTTTCCATTGTTTTTCCATTCTTGAATTCATTTAGTTCTGCTCTAATCTTCATGATCTTTTCTCTTCTGATGTCTGAGGGGTTCCTCTATTGCTCTCTTTCTACTTGTTCAAGATGTAGGGTTAATTCTTTGGTATGGGTCCTTTCTTTCTTCGAGATGTGTGCATTTATCTTGATAAACTGACCCCTGAGCAATGTTTTTGCTGTATCTCATAGATTCTGGTAGGATGTGTTTTCATTCTCATTTAACTCCATAAACGTCTTTATTTTGTCCTCAATTTCTTCTATAATCCATGGCTTTTTAAGCAAGGTGTTGTTCAGTTTCCATGAGTTCCACTTTCTGTCTATGTTTTTTCTGCTATTGATTTTGGGTTTTCTGACTTTATGGCCTGAGAAGATGCTTTGCAATAATTCAACGGTTTGGGTTATGTTGAGGCTTGCTTTATTTCCTAACACAGTGTATCCTGGAAAATTTTCCATATGCATTGGAGAAGAAGATGTGTTTGTCTGTTGATGGGTAAGAAGTTGTGTATATGTTGACGAGGTCTAGTTGGTTAATTGTTGCAGTAAGATCTTCTGTGTCTTCACTGAGCTTTTTTCTGGATGACCTGTCCATTTCTGAAAGTGGGGTGTTGAATTCTCCAACTATTATTGTGGAGTGATCTCTCTCAGTTTTCAATTTAGTCAGTGTTTGTTCGATGTATTTAAATGCTCTGGTATCGGTTACATAAATATTTAATATTATTAAGTCCTGCTTGTGTATTGAACCTTTCAGCGATAAATAGTGAGCATGCTTGTCCACGATGGTGGCTTTTACATTAAAATCTATTTTATCTGAGATTAGTGTGGCCATACCTGCTCTTCTATGTAAGATATTAGCTTGATGTATATTATTTTATCCTTTAATTTTCAGTTTGTTCATATCTTTGAGTGTAAGATGTGTTTCTTGTAAGCAGCATATAGACAGCTCATGTCTTTTTTTCCAGGATGTCGCTTGTTGTCTGTTTGTTGGAGTGTTTACGTTCAGTGTAGTTATTGATAGGTATGTGTTTAGTGCTGCCATTTTGATGCCATTAGTTTTGTGTTGGTGTTTTCTATGTTGCTCTGAATATTCTGTTCTGGGTCATTCTTCTTCATGGATTGACTTTGCATCATTTTCAGTGTAAGTTTTGTGTTTGTTGAGACTGCTCTATTACATTTCTTGTTTGGATATGTTGCATTGTTATGCTGCTTTGCAGCTTACTGTATGCTCCCCCTTAATATTCTAAATTTAAACCCCATTTTAACTTCTGTACAACTTTTCATTTCCTTTTCATCTGGATGGACTATAACTACTGTAGTATATCCCTATTTTTAATGTGATGATATCACAGTTCTTGTGATGTGATCACTGGTTCTCTTCTTTTAATGTTGTAGCTTTGTGACTCCCCTAAGATTCTAGATGTTGCCTCCTGCATTGCCTCCTTAAATATACACTTAATGGTTTTGTTTTTGTAAACAAAGAGCTTCTTTCAGTATTTCTTATAGTTTGCGTTTGGTTTCTACAAAGTATCTAAGCTTCTGTTCATCTGTGAATGTCTTAATTTCATCTTCATATTTGAGAGACAGTTTTGCAGGATATGTAATTCTTGGTTGGAAGTTGTTCTCTTTCCAGGCTTTGAATGTGTCATCCTACTGCCTCCTTGCCAACATTGATTCTTCTGAGAAGTCAGATGAAAGCCTGCAGGGTCTCTCTCTGAAGACTAGCTTTGCTTTTAGCCTCTCTGTCTTTAAAAGGATCTGTTTATGTTTCGTTTTGTTAAGCTTGACTGTAATATGTGTTGGTGTCTTTCTTTTGGGGTCTAGTTTTTGTGTCATTCAATACCTATCTTGCATATCTATGTTCTCTTCTTTTATAATTCCCGGGAAGTTTTCTGTGAGCTACTCTACAATATTCCTTGTGTTTTCAGCTATCCCTCACTGTTGATGAACTGCAATTAGCTATAGAGTGTTTATCTTGATAGAGTCTCACATGTTTCTTAATGTTTCTTCATTTTTCTTATTTCTTTTCTCTGCTTTCTCTTCATAAATGCTGGAGTCAGTTCCTCTATTCTCAAAGTCACCAAGTCTGACTTCTGTCTCCTCAATTCTGCTGTTTTAGCATTGTACTGAATTGTCTAATTCTGTAATTTTGTTATTGATCTCCTGGATTTCAGATCGTTGTTGTTCCATCAGTTCAAATAGCTTACATAATTTTTCATTTTGCTTTGCTGCATTTTGTTTGATCTCTAGATGGGCTCTTGATATAATTCTATTGTATTCTGCCTCTGATAGTTTCAGAAAGGCTTCTTCATTTGGGAAGGTTTTGGTTCTTTATTTGGGGAGCTTTCTGGAGCCATAGTGGACTGTTTCTTTAAATGGTTAGGAATGGTTTCTTGCCTTTGGGCCGTCTAGAAGCTCTTGTGTTACCTCAACAGTAGCTGAGATGTAGTTCTGAGAAGGGAGTTGGTTACCAGCCATCTCTGTGTACTCCAATGACTGGCCCCATTAGACTCCCTGAAGTGGTAGTCTCCACCTCCTGGCTGGCACAGACGGCTCCCTACTTATGAATTCCCTAGAGGGCTGTCAACTGATCCCATGATGTGGGTCAGTAAAGGCCCAACCACTCAGCAGTTATTTCTCTAGGCAGTCGTATTTTAAGAAGCTGGGAGTTGACTGACAGCTGCCAATATTAGTTAGGCCATTAGCTGTGTTAGGCCTTGCCTTCTGGCTGACAAGGGAAACACCTCTTTGGGCATCCCCAGGTGGTATGATGTAGTTCAGTTAGGGAGGGGTCACATCCTTGCTGCTATCCTCAGCCAGGCCCCTCCCAGAAGGTAACACTGTTCTACACAGCCACGCTGCTGGAAAAGAGCATTCTGGGCTGGCACTGCTTCTCACCTTGGGAATTAACCTTTGCTGAGGCCTCTGGTTGAGTGATATTGCCTCCCAGCTGACCAAGATGGCATCCCAGCTGAGTTGCCCTGCAAACCCACAGAATCTATGGTGCAGCTCAGAGTAGACAGGGTAGAAGGTGAGTGGTACCCTCATTCAGCAGCCAGGCTCTCAAAATGTGATTATCCCATGTACTGTCTCACTGCTGTGCTATACGCTGTACTTTAGCACTGCAGTTCAGCATGTTTGCAGGCTCATGCCCATCCCCTGTCTCCCAGGTAACAAAGATGACATCAGTTCCTGCAGTCTGCCCAGGTGATAAGTCAGCAGAAGCAGGGCTCAGTGCACACTACCTCATCACACAAAGGTAGTTTCCTGTTTAGTGAAGCATAGTCCAATCTGACAACCATAGGCAGTATCCTAGGACTTCCTGGGGGTCCAGAGTGCTCCATTCAATTATTAATTCAGGTCTTAGTTCTCAGAGAGAGTTGAGGAGATCTGTGTCTAGTCTGCCATCTTGGCCCCACCCCCCTTGGTAATTCTTTAAATGAGTATGAGGGTCAAGGCAGATAGTCTTTACTAATCGAACTCCAATAATGTTTGATCCCTGTTTACCTGATGGTTGTCAGTCAAGGGTTGTTCTCAACTCTTAGAAGCAGCCGCCATTCCCTGGCACATGCCTCTCTTTATAACACAGCAATTTGTTCCCTCACAGTCAAATAAGGGAAAAACTGCTGCCGTTTCAAGTCTCTCTGCTGTCTTCTATGTCTAACCTTTATAGCATCTTTTATAAGGACTTAAATGATTATGTCAGGCCCACCCAAACTGAAGGGGAAGCGATTTTCAGAGCATATACACCAGAGGATGACAATCATGTGGCCAACTTAGAATTCTCTTCTAGATCTTCTATGAAAAGAACCTCATCCTATTATTCGCAAAACAAAAATGTGAAGGCAGCTGCTTTCTATCAGCATCCCCATCCTGGAAGGGCAGCAGTTGATTCAAGCTGAGCTAAAACAATTTCAGCAACCTTGGAAGACAAGCATTTTTTTTTCCTTGTTCATTCTCTCTTTTTTTCCCATAGAATCCTTGTTGGGCCCTCAAGTCAAACAGTCTGAGAAGGAAAAGTTAGCTTTGGAATGTAAGCATCTGGGGCTGGCTTCAAGAGAGTAAGCAAGCAGTTTAGTGAATTACTTGATAGTGAAAGTTTTTGTCTCTGCCGGGCCAAACTTCCTGATAACCCTTCTTATATGATGGGTTATGCACCGTGGAAGTTATTCGGAATATAAATATTTATATTTCCTCTTTCCTTACTTGGCTTGCCAATTGTTCTATAGGACTTCACCCAGAGGGATCCTTTACAGAAAGTAGGTCTCAAATTGTCCCTTCTGTTTACAAAAGGAATTCACCTTCCTTACTGGCTCCTATTTGCCGCTGTAACTCCACTCTTCCAAATCCTGTATTCATCCAGCCATAAATACAGGTAGTTGGCAAATTCTGCATGTCTGGTATTGTGCTAGGTGTTGGCAATAGTTCAACAACTACAGTGTGGTCACTGTGCTCTGAGTAATACCAGGTATGACAGAGGTGTGTGCAGAGGACTGAGAACACCAAGGCAGGTGGTATCTTTGGAGGAATCTATAGGAATTCAAGGATGTATCAATTGAGGAGTGTATTCTAGGCCAAAAGGACAGTTCATTAGAGACCAAAGAACAGAACATTCTTTATTCTAGGTATGGTTAGTGATGTTCTGGGAAGCTACAGTATGAGGATGTTTGGGCGTGGTCTTCTGCGAGATTGTAGCAGGATAAGGAGTACCAGATTTCACAGGGACTTGACTGTTAGGAACTTATCTTTGAGGCAGAGGGAGTTGGTGACCCAGTTTCAGCTGGGCAGGCTCATGGTCAGATTGGTGTATTAGAGAGAACATTGTAGGTTTTGAAATGCCATGGATGTGACAGTAGTTTTCACTGAAGATCATAAAAAAAAAAAAAAAAGATATAGACCAGAGGAGGCAGCCCCAAGGCCACTGCTCATAAGTCCTGGTACGATTAAGGAGCAAAGTCAGTGTAATCTCCTGTTATAACCACAGTGAGACACATGAATACAATGCAATGATGCCTCCATGAGGAGAACCTTGGGAAGCAAAGCTCTGTTTAACAATGTCAAATGGGGATGAAACTTTTGACAGTGATGGTGTCTGTAAAGTAAGAGGTGGCAGAGGTTTTAATTCTGAAACCTCCTTCTCCATGAGGGCCAGGGCCTGGCCCAGCCCAACAGGGGCTAGACACAGAGAAAAGTCTTCCCTGTAGACCTGGTTTTAAAGCAGAGAGTTGACGGCTACAAGGAGCGAGCCATGCAACCCTCTGGGGAAAATCCTTCCAGGAAGATGGAGCAACAAATGCCAAGACCCTGAGATTGAAGGGGACTTGGTGTATATGTTGATGGGGTGGAGTTTGAGTGTTAATTAGAAGGCCACTGTGGATGAAGCAGAGGGAGAGAGTAAGAGGGTAGCAGGATGTCGGTGAAAAGGGCACCAGATCACGGAAGAGCCATGGTAAGGACCTGAGAATTTCCTCTGAGCATGATAGAAAGTCACTGCAGGGCTTGAGCAGGGGCCTGACATGACTGCTGGGACTGATATCAGGAATATAGGGAAGTAACTATGGAAGCAGGCAGACCAGCTAGGAGGTTGTTGCAGTGATGCAGGAAAAATGGTAATGGTGGCTAACACATGGTAAGTAACGGTCCAGTGATAGAAATATGCTGAGGGCAGATTTACTGTTGGATTAGATGTGTCAGGTGATGGAAAAAGAGTAGCCAAAGACTCCCTGGTTTTATTTTGAGCATTTGGGTAGAAGAATTTACTGAGATGAGGATAACTGGGAGGAGCAGTCTGGGAGTGGGAAATCAAGAGTTCAGTATGCACTGGTAAATGGAAACTTTGAGTAGGAAGTTGGTTATAAGAATATGGAGGTCACGTAAATAGAAAGTTTGTATTCTAGAGTGTATAGATGGTATGTAAGGCCTGAACAAAATCATTTAACACAGTGTAGCCACTGGCCACAGGTGGCTGGTCTGAATTGAGATGTGATGTAAGTATCAAATACATGCTGGATTTTCAAAGACTTAGTATGACAAAAAGAGTGCAAAATATCTCATTAATAATATTTTCATATTTCCTTACAATTCAAGATGCTAATACTTAGGATATGTTGGGTTGAACAAAAGACATTATTAAAAGTAATTTCACCTGTTTCTTCTCTTTGTTTTCTATTCTGGCTACTAGAAAATTTAAATTTACATATGCAGCTTGTGTTTGGGGCTCATGTGGACATTTCGTTTTAAGGACAAAATTGGTCTAGGAAATTATTTCAGACAAAGGAGAGGGATAAAGATAGAGCCCTGGGGTGCTACAACGTTTCAAAAGCAGAGGAAGGTGAGAGTTCAAGCAAAGGAGGCTGAGAAGGAACAGCCAATAAGATAGGTGGAAATCTAGGGGAGTGTGGTGTTCCCAAGGACAAGTGATAAAATTATTTAAAGTGAGGCTACAGTGACACCCAGTCGTCTGTTGCTCACTTGCAAAGCAGCTTTGGTTCAGTCGTTTGGAAGCAATTTGTTTTAGAAGCTTGGTTTGAAATCGCTCACGAGAATCAGAAGTGAGGATATGAATGCAGTGAGTACAGATATGTCTTTTAACTTTTGCTTTAAAGAAGAGCAGAGAAGTGGGGTGGTAACAGGAAGAGGGTTTGAAAGCAAGGAGAGCTTTGTATGTTGTGCTGCAGTTGTTGCTTCACTTCTTTAGGCAGGAGAGGCTGTTTGCACGTTCCAGTCCCTAGGCTGACGGTGGTCACTGTTGTCATTCACTCTTGTTGTGTGTACTCTCAAACTCTTTTTACCCCTTTCTCCCTCTGGAGATGTATAAGTAGCTTGTGGCCAGAGAGAAAGGGAAGATGGGCCTGGAACCCACCTATGTGAAACAGCAATGAAAGCTTGAGTAGGTTTGGGAGCAGACCAAACCTGGGTAGTCGGCGATATGTATGTGTTGGGCGGAATGCCAGAAACCACTTAACCTCACTGAATAATACTTTAGTCAGTCACATCAAGACTCCCAGGAGAGCTATCACTTGGGTAAGGGGGAGAAGTCTCTGCTCAACTTTTTAAGCCTTCTTCTATTTTATATACCAAACCCAAATCCATTGTCACTCAGCGCAACTTATGGTGACCCTAAAGGACAGGGTAGAACTTCCACACACACTCCCATTAAGAATGTCCGCATTGATTTATAAAAGTTCCTATCAACTGACATGCTTTCCTAGACCGGTGCAAGTTTTGCTAGAAGGTTGGATTAAATGGAAAATTTACAGTTGATTCTCAGTTGATTACCAGTGCTAATAGAAAGCAACAGAACAGGGACAGGGAATTCTCCTGTGACATAGATTCTTAGGTAGTGGTTAAGAGCTGTGGCTGCTCACCAAAAGGATGGCAGTTTGAATCCCCCATGAACTACTTGAAAACCCTATGGGGGCAGTTCTACTCCGTCCTATAGGGTCTCACCATGAGTCGGAATCAACTCAATGGCAACCAGTTTCGTGTGTTTGTTTGCTTTTGATTTGGTTGTTTTGTATTTTTCACTGTTTAAAACATTGCTGTGATAAACAGGATTGTTTTTGTTTTTAAACATTGAAGCAAATACTTAGCGTGCAAAGAAGAAATGAATTACAAATTTTGTTGTGCTTGTAAACACTACCTTTCTGAGTATATTAATGACAAAAGAACTTGTATTCTAGGTACCACATCTCCTTATTTTAATTTTATTTTTGTTGAAAATACACCTAGCAAAACATATACCAGTGCAACAATTTCTACATACAATCCAGTGACAAATGGTTATTACATTCTTCAAGTTGTGCTACCTTTATTATTCACCTTTTCTGAATTGTACCTTCTCTGTTAATATAAACTCACCGCCCCCTAAGTTTCCAGTCCAACCTTTCAAGTTGGTTTTTTTTTCCAGTTTCACTGCATACAGATAATTCTTTTAAAGAGTACGATGCTCAAGGCATGCATTCTTTACTAATTAAGTGAAACTGCTGCTTGATTTATCAAAGACATCTGGGGATATTTTAGGTTTCAGGTCTAATTGTCTCAGGACAATTGCTTTTGGAGTTCAAGTGATAAACCTTCTTGCATGCAGTTTTTCGGCAAACAAGTGTGAGTATATCTATAGAGTGAAGTTCTAGCAGTGCTGCTACTGGATCAAAAGGTATGTGCATTTTTAATTTTGATAGATATTGTCAAATTATTTTTCAGAGAGTTAGAGCAAATTACACTCCACGGAGAACAAGAGTGCCCCTTCCCTGCCTTATGTCAGCAATGGCATATGATGACCCTTAAAACTTTTTTTGTCAGTCTTATGAAGAAAAATGTTAGCCTGCTTTGTTTTACATTTATTTAGTTATGAGTGGAAAGGAGCCTCTATTTTTTTCATTAGCTGTTTGTGTTTCATTTTTGGTAAACATCTGGATATATGGTGGCATAGTGGGTAAGTGCTATGTTTGGTAGCCAAGTGATTGGCCGTTCCACTCTGCCAGCCATTCCTTGGAAACCCCACAGAGTAGTTCTACTGTGCCCTATAGGGTTGCTATGAGTTGGACTCGATGGCTGTGAGTTTGGTTTGGCTTGGGTGGCACGGTGGTTAAAGTGATCAGTGGCTAACTGAAAGGTAAACAGTTAGAACCCACTAGCCACTCCATGGGAGAAAGATGAGCTACTTCATTTCCATAAAGACGTACAGCCTTGGAAACTGTATGGGGGTAGTTCTAGTCTGTCCTGTAGGGGCACTGTGAGTCAAAATGTTTTGTTTGTTTTGTTTTCTTTTGGCCAGTGGTGTCCTTAGCTCCTTTTTATATCAATTTTTTCTTTTATTAATTTATATGAACTCTTTACAAACTAAGGAAACACTGGTGGCATAGTGGTGAAGTGCTGTGGCTGCTAACCCAAAGTTTGGCAGTTTGCATCTACTAGGCAGTCCTGGGACACCCTGGGGGAAAGTTCTATTCTGTCCTATAAAGATTAGTGAATTGGAATCAACTTGATAGCAACAGGTTTGGGTATGGTTTTGACAAACTAAGAAATTTGGCCTCTACTCTCGTGTACATCTTGCAAGTATTCTTTCTTTGTTAGTCATTCTTTCAGTGAATCTGCTTTCTTTTGGCCAAAACTGTAAAATGTTTGTGTCGTGAAATATCTGAATCTTTTCATTTACGGTTTTGAATGATGATCAAGACCATTTCACCTCCGTGAACCTCCAAAACTAACAGACCCCAACACAAAACAACAGACGCACTTCTTTTTTTCTTTTTTTCTTTAAAAAAAAACTTTATTGAGATATAATTAATGTAACATACAATTCAACCATTTAAATTTTATAATTCATGGTGAAAACATTCTTGAATATACTACAGGCTTCAAGAAAAAGACACAGATCTGTTGTAGAACAAGTACAGCCAGAATCCTCCTTAGAAGGAAAGATGGTGAAACTTCATCTCATATGCTCTGGACCTGTTGTTAGGCGAGAACAATCTTTGGAGAAGGAGATCATGCTTGATAAAACAGAGGGTCAATAAAAAGGGAGGAAGACCTCCAAGGAGTTGGACTAACATGGTACAGGGCCAGGCAATACTTGATTCTATTATACATTGGATCACTATGAGTCAGAGCCAACGTGATAGCACCTAACAACAAAAATAAATATATTCATAGAGTTGTGCAACAATCACCACAACCAAATTTGAGTTTTCTTATATCATCTCAAAAAAAAAACCCCAAAAAACTATACCCTTGAGTTATAATCTCTAACATCTTCATCCCAGTCTGCCAAAAAACCCAAGTCCATTTCCATTGAGATGATTCTGACTGACAGCAACCCTGAAGGACAGAACAGAACTTCCCCTTTGGGTTTTCAAGGTACATCTGGTGGATTTGAACTGCTGATTTTGGGCTAGTAGCCGAACTCTTACGCATTGTACAACCAGGGCCACAATCCAACCCCTGAAGCCCTGAGGAATCACTGTTTACTTTCTGTGTTCATATATTTGTCTCTTTTGGACATTTCTTGTAAATGGAATTATTGCCTTTTCTTTTATAAAGAAGTATAATTATCTTGAATGGTGATTTCCTTTGTGTACCTTTTCTTGAATAGTTTAAGATTCTAACTAAGATGGGGAAATTATTGTGTTATACCCTGAGGATCAATTGATGACTCTTGAATTTTTCACTCTGTATATAATTTTAGTGATTCTACTATGGCTCAACCACTGAGTGACATTTCTGGAGATGTGGAAGCTCTGGAGGCCAGTGATGAGGGTAAATAACGCCCTAAAACCATGACTCGAATTAGATTTGTTTCCTGTGTTTAGCCTTTAGAAAAACTGAATCAAGTCACTAGAAAAAACAAGTTCATCTCAAATTCCTAATAACATTAGATTCAGTTGTTTACATTTAGTTTTCAGTCTTCTAACACTTTCCATCTCCAGTTCTGATAATGGAAAGATTCCTGTGAGTCCTTACAGTATGCTTTGGGGCCAGCCAACTGCTGTCGAGTCGGATGGGGAGGATTACTAAATTCAACTTCCTAAAGCAATATCAGAAAAGATCAGCTTAATGAGAAAAAGCCATCAGAACAGGCTGTGATCTGAGAGATTGAACTGAAGTTATCCTGTAGGTAGAAATCTGGATCTAACCAACAGATACGTTTGTGATTTGAGGTACAAAGGGGCAATAGACACAAAAGACAATACCGTAGACTTCTGTGAAATAGGATTCAATTGAGAAGAATTCTCTTTTAAAAGACTTATTCAGAGGTGTATCCACTGTCTACATTGTGATCCTACACATGAGTGGTAGGTGTCTGTGACCAGAATAAGAAAAAAGGAGACAGAAGTCACTAAACAAGGATAAGTTTTATCGACATGCACACAAGAAGAGCAATCACAGACATAAAGTGAGACATTGAGTTTAAAGATAGAACTGAACCTAGCCACTCATTGGCGTGTTGTTTAATTTGGAACTGAGTTTTCTTTAATTTTATGGTACAGAGAACTTGGTTTGGAAGGACAGAGAAGTGGGAAACCTCCTTGTGGCTTCTTGGAGGCTTGATTTCACTGACAATGAAAGGCAGGGGATGATGGATTCCGGGGTGTGGATCCTTGAAGACAGGGCTTAGGTTTTACATTTGTATCACCACTGTTTAACATCAGTAGTCTGTGAGAGTGTTTAAGGCCTCAAGAACATTTAAAAGTAAATGAATTAATAAATGGAATGAATGAAAGACCTCCTCACCAAGGCTGACTCAACTACCAAACCAGTTGACCTGTCTTTCTGGATCTGAGCTAGACAGATGCCTACAAAAGAAGGGGGCAATGCAGTGTACCTTGATGAAGAGCGCGCGCAAGGAAATGCCTTCCCTCTGTACTGTAAAGGTTTTCTAGAGAGTCAAGATCTGCAGGAGATCTGGCATTGCAGTCTTTGTCCTTGTCATGAAGGCCCTGTCTCCTCTTCCGTCTCCCCTACCACCATCAGACATTGCTCACTTCCATTTCTAACTTCCAGCAAAGAAGAAATCCAAATTTAAAGGCTTCAAAAGCTTTATTGGAAAAAAGAAGAAAAAGGAGTCTGAAGATGCCCAGGGAGGGAGCAGGCTCAAACCGAGCTTGTCCAGTGGCAATATTTGTTCTCTGAAACCAGCTCCAGCAGATCAGCTGCCAGAGATTAGGTAAGCACAGGTTTGGCGGAGGGGTACAGGGACACAGCAAAGGACAGGCAGCTAGATTTAGGCCCTCTTTGGGGAGCCAAATCACCAATGGGCTTGGTCCCAGGAACTACAGTCCTCCCTCCCTGTGGGTACAAGCCTGCAGCCACTGGCAATGCAGGTCTGTGCAGGGGGCAGGGATGCCCTCGCTCTCCGTTTGTAGGTAGGCTTATGATCTGGGCTGCACAGATTATTAGATTGGGGCATGGTAAATGCACACATCCCGTTCTTCAGGAGTGCTGAGTGAGAAGAGTGCAGATGTAGCAGGTAAACCCTTCCCTGTCACAGCTAAAATAACTTCAGATGTGGAGTCTACCACTGGTACGAAGCAAGTGGCCTCTGGTTCATAGAGTAAGGGTGGCCTACATCATTTAGAAGGCGTGATCTGGTTTGCTTGCTTAGTCCCCAGACTGCAGAGCTGTAACTACTGGGCAGGGACAGCCTTGTCTCAGAATGTGTGAGTTTCAGACAGAAAAGCCATCTATCTGGGTTGACACATAAGCATGAAACCACAGTGTTCCTGTAAATACAAACAAGCAAGTAATCCAATAAACAGCCCAAAGCCTTTTCTCCCTTTACTCCAGGAGACTGGAGGAGATGCTCTAACTGGTCAGAGAAGTTATGGGGAAGACTAATCCCAGCCACCACTGCCAACCCCATTGCTTATTCCCTTATTGTGCCCTTTCATCTGGATACCTAGTACCCCCGCATGTCCCCATACCTACTGGATCCCTCTATGAAGTTCTACTGGAGCTTTTTCTCCTGGCCTTAAATTTGAGACTTATCTGGACTTCCAGAGAACTCACCTCTGCTGCTACCCAGTCCCTCAAAGTCCTGCTTGGTGGTATTGGGACAGTTAGCTTACTATGTTACACCGCCCCCTGCCCAACACTTTCTATAACACAGTGACCTGACAGCCGTCCTGTATGTCTTCTTGGGACAGCCCTAATGAATGCATCATACGCTGAGAATTTCAGATGGTCTTGCTAGTGGAGATAGTTCTGGAAAGAAGGGTTTGTTTCATACCTCACAAATTATACAAATTAGACCATTGCCTTCTACTGGTAGTAAGACGAAGACTTGCTGTTGTGAGGTGCCTTTGAATTGGTTCCAACTCATAGTGACCCTATGTACAACATGAATGAGACACTGCCTGGTCCCAGATGGAGACTAAGAACCAAAGGGTGGAGGTGGGAGGGAGCATTCAGGCAACTACAAATTGGCTAGGACTATATAGTGTCACTTGTTTTGGAAACAACTTGACAGCAGTGGGGTTTTTGGTCTCTACCAAAGGTCTACATTTCTTTTTGTCGCTTGTCTTCCCATTTCCAAAAGGTTCACTTTCTCTAATGCATTGTCCACACTAAACAGCATGTCTGTGTATGCAACTGTCTAGGGAGGAGAGTGCATTCAAGTGCGTGAACTAGTTCTCAGAGGGGGAAGAGTGGTTTACTAGTGACCTAAGACAGGACCTTGTCTTTTTTTTACTTTTTTCCCAAAAAGCCCAAATTAATGAAAAGACTGTAACTTGGGGCCCCTAAAGTTTACCTCTGATTACAGTCTGTTGCTTTATGCACTAGAGGAAGAGCACTGGAAAATGTCACTCAACTTTTTTATTATAAAGGCTGGTAGCAATTTAGTAAACAGTGGCAGACATCTGCCTTCCATTCTCCCTTGCTGGCCCACAAGCTACCTTAGAGTGGGTGCCATTTGAATGCCCATAACAGGAGACTGTTCTCAGAATATGCCACGATCCAACACAGCCACATGCATAGCCATGCTCTGCAGCCAGACAGGTTCACAGTGATATCCTAGCCCTCCAGTGCCCAAGCTGCTACTCCAGTCACCGTTGATGGACTTTTAGAAAACATTATAACCTACATATATGATTTTTGTAATAAGTGCAAAGGTAACAAAAGTATTGGAAACTTAAAAATTTGTTGTTAAACAGCATGGCTGAGATATGATTAATATGCTATACAATTTGTCCATTTAAAGTGTACAATTCAATGCTTTTTAATATGTTCAGAGTTGTGCAACTGTCACACAATGCCATTTTAGAACATTTTTGTCCTCCTTAAAAGAAACTCCACACACTTGAAGCACCCACTTCACAGTAACCCCTCCCCTCAGCCCTACACATAAAACCCATTCCTATCAAGTTGCTATTGACCCATAGAGACCCTATATGACAGGGCAGAACTGCCCCACAGGGTTTTTAAGGAACTATGGTGGATTCAAACTGTCAACCCTTTGGTTAGCAGCTGTGCCAGTGCGTCACCAGGCCTAGGCAGCCACTAATCTACTTTCTGTCTCTATAGAGACGCATGTTCTGAACATTTCATACATGCAAATGGAATCACGTAGTGTGTGCTCTTTGGGTCTGGCTTTTCATTCAGAATTTTTTCAAGGTTCACCCATATTGTAGCAGTTGTCAGTGTTTCACAATTTCCTTCTTGTCTTTCGAAGACTTCAGGGTACACCTTTTTCCTACCTGACAGGAACATCTTTATAATTTTCTATCTTTATTTTTAATTCAATAGCTTTATTGAGATATAATTCAGAAACTATAAAATTCACTCTTCTAATGGCAGTGGGTTTTTAAAGTATACCATTCAACTGTCTTGGGAGTATTCATAGAATTGCACAACCAACCATCATCACTATCTAATTTTAGGACATTTCATGAACCCCAAAAGAAACTTTGTACCCACTCTCCGTTTGGCCACCCCCGGCTCCTGCTAACCTCTAATCTACTTTATATCTCTGTGGATTTTCGTGTTCTGACATTAAACATGAATGCAATGGCACAACATGTGATGCATCGTGCAATGTAATAAAGTGGGCTGTAGACATGAGGGAGCCTTGGTCGTGGCACAGTGGTTAAGTGCTATGGCCTATGGTCTCTGTGACTGTCTTCTTTCACTTAGCAAAATGTTTTCAAGGTTTATCCAAGTTATACCGTTTATCGTTATTTTTTCATTCATTTTCTGATAACATTTTATCTGTGATAGAATTCCCATTTGATAAATTTACCCATTTGAATTGTACAAATTCAATGGTTTTTAGTATTTTACAGTTTGCAACTATCACCCCAATCTAAATGTAGAATATTTTTGCTCTCCCCTCAAAGGAATCCCACAACCATTAGTAGTAACTTAGCACCCTGCTCATCACTATTCTCCCACCTGTTCTCCAGCCTAGGCAACCACTAATCTACCCTCTCTCTAGACAGAGATGCCTATTCTGGACATTCCACATAAATTAAGTCATAAGTATGTTGTGTTTTGTGACTGGCTTCATAAACTTAGCAGCATGTTTTCATGGCCATAGTATGTATCAGTACTTTATTTATTCCCTTTATTGCTGAATAATATTCCATTACGTGGGCATATCACATTGTATTAGTTGGTAGATGCTGCATCATTTCTGCCTTTTCGGTATTATAAATAATGCTGCTATAAACATTCTTGTGAAAATTTTGTGTGAATGTATGCTTTCATTTCTCTCAGATATGTTTCTAAGAGCAGGATTGCTGAGTCATATGGTAAATCTATGTTTAACTTTTTAAGTAACTGCCAGACTATTTTCCACAGTGGTTGCACTATTTTACACTCCCATTGTATCAGGGTTCAGAGTTTTGCACATCTTGGTCAACCCTTGTTATTATCTGAGCTTTGATTCTAGCCACCCTAGGAGGTATGAAATGGTATCTCATTATTTTGATTCGTATTGTCTTGCTGACTAATGGTGTTGATCATCTTTTTGTGTGCTTATTGGCCACTTGCATGTCTTCTCTGGAGAAATATCTATCTAAATACTTTCGACATTTTAACTGAGATTTTATCTTCTTTTGTTGAATTACTTGTATATTCCAGATACCAATTACTTATTAAATTTATGATTTGCAATTATCCTCCCCATTCTGCGGGTTGACTTTTTACCTTTTTATTGTAAAAATATATCTAATACTTCATTTGTCAATTCAGCATTTTTCATACATACAATTGAGTGACACAAATTACATTACTCATGTTGTTCAACCATAACCAGTGTCTGATGCCATATTTTCCATCACTATAAAGAGAAACTCAATGCTTCATAAAAATTGACACCGCATTTCCCCTCCCTCCTGCTCTTGGTAGCCCCTAATAACTTTGATCTCTATATATTTGGCTTACCTAGGCATTTCATATAAGTGACATCAAACAGTGTTTGTTTTTTGTGGTTCATTTGCATCACTTAACACAAAGTTTTCAAGGTTTCTTCATGTTGTTGATCTATCAGGCCCACATTTCTCTTTATAGCTGAGTAATATTCCATGGTTCGGACATAGCACATTTTGTGTATTCATTTACCTATTGATACACATTTGGTTTGTTTCCACCTTTTGTCTGCTGTGAACAATGCTACAGTGAACACTGGTGTCTTTTCATTTACTTCATATCAACCTTTGATGCAAAAAACTTTTTAATTTGTTGACATTCAATTTATCTATTTGCCTTTTGTTGCTTGTGCTTTTGGTATGATAGTTAAGAATCCACTGTAAAAAATAAGATCTCAAAGATTTTTCCCTATGTTTCCTTGTAGGTGTTTTATACTTTTAGCCCTTATATTTACATCTTTTGAATTAAGTTTTGTATGTGGCATCCGATAAGTATCTAAGTTCATCCTTTTGCTTGTGGAAATGCAGCTGTCTCAGCACCATCTGTTGGCAAGACTTTTCTTTCCCCCACTGAATGGTCTTGACACCCTTATTGAAAATCAGTTAGTGTTAGATGTATGAATGTAACTTTCACTCTCAGTTCTATGTCATTGATCTCTGTGTCTATCCTTTGCCATTACCACTCTGTCTTTATTAAATTGTTTTCTTGTACACTTTGAAATCAGAATGTGGGATTCCTCAAACTTTCTTCTTTTCAAGATTGTTTTGTCTGTTTTTTGTCCTTTGCCCTTTGCATTTCCCTGTGAATTTTAGGACCAACATGTGTATTTCTGCAACAGATGAAGCTGGAATTCTAATAGGGATTGTGTTCACTGCGAAGCTCAGTTTGTGGATATTTCCATCTTTATAATGTTAAGTCTTCTGATCCTAGAACATGGCATATTTTTCCATTTATTTAGGTCTTCTTTAGTTTATTTCAGTAGTGTTTTGTAGTTTGTGGAGCATAAGTTTTACACTTATTTTATTAAATTTTTCCTTTAATTTTTGTTCTGTTGTAAATAGTATTGTTTTCTTAATTTCCATTTTGGATTGTCTATTGATGGTGTATAGAAATACAGCTAATTTTTAGGTTTGGATTTTGTATCCTCAAACTTTACTACATTTACTAGCTCTCTGTGTGTGGCTGTGTACATTCTTTAGGGTTTTCCAGATATAAGATAACAGCATCTGCAAATGCAAATACTTTTACTTCTTCCTGTACATTCTGGATGTCTTTTGTTTCATTCTCCTGTCTAGTTTCCCTGGACAGAACCTTCAGTGCAATGCTGAATGCAAATGGTGAGAGTGGACATCTCTTGTCTTGTTTCTGATCTTAGAGGAAAAGCATCTAATCTTTCACCACTAAGTGAGATGTCCTTTATCAGGTCAAAAACTTCCCTTCTATCCTTAGTTTGTTGAGAGTATTTATCATAAAATGGCATTGGATTTTTACCCAATGGTTTTCTGCATGCATTGAAAGGATTGTTTTTTTTCTTTTGTTGTTGTTGTTGTTTCTTCTACTGACATGGGATAGTTAATTAATTGACTCCTACATGGTAAACTCAAGTTACATTCATGCGTTAAGTCCTACTTCATCAAACTGTGTAATTCTTTTTATGTTTTGCTGGATTTGCTTTACGGTTGTTTCGTTGAGGATGTTTGCATCTATTTTCATAAGGGATATTGGTCTGTAGGGTTTTTTTTAATTTTTTTTTCTTTGTGATAGGTTTATCTGTCTAAAAATTTTAAAAACTAGTGGCATAGTGGGTTATGTGCTGTATTTGCTAACCAAAAACTCGGCAGTTCAAATCCGCCAGGCGCTCCTTGGAAACCATGGGGCAGTTCTAATCTGACTGCTAGTGTCGCTGTGACACACATCAGTGGCAACTGGTCAATGTATATGTAGCCTTTCGCTTATGTCTAAATTTCCCCTGATTTGTCACAACACATTATTGTCATCAACATGGCTCACTTCCTTTTGAGAATGTGTTTCCGTCTGGCTGGGTCAGAAGTTCCAATCCTTCAGGTGCTCCTTGGAAACTCTATGGGACAGTTCCAATCTGACCTGTAGGGTCGCTACAAGTCAAACACGACTCGATGGCAGTGAGTTTCTTTTGTTTTTTTAGCAAACTGAGGGTGCTAACTTTGAAAACAGGATAGATGTGTCTCAGAATGCTGTGTGAAAGAGGAAACGACTGGGTAGATGAAAGTCTCCAGCATGTGGAAAGACCTTTGATATTTTAAATCAAATCAAAACAAAAACACCAGAGAGAAATCATGATGTTAAAGATCTTTCATAACTCTCAGCATCATAACAGCAAGACTCAGTGCCTTCCCTCCCATGCCCGTGGTTTGAATTTTATACTTTGAATGTGTGAATTGTATCTTGATAAAGCGGCTCTATAAAGACATGTGCTCATTATTTTAAAAAGTCAAGATTATACAAAAGTGTATAAAGTAGAAAATGAACTGCTTCTTTCCCTAGTGTTGCTTCTCAGAGGTAGCCATCACTAAAAATTTGGTGCATAGCCTTTCAGACTTTTTTCTAGGGACACAATCATTTATGTATGTAATAGCCAAGCCATATGTGCATATATTATATGAGACTGTATTATTATCATTATTGTTGTTTTTCACTTCAATCTCATGGCCATTCTTCTATGTCAGCACATGTGCATACTTGCCCTCCTTTGGAGGTATCCATATTAGGCCATGATACGGATATTTATATGTCTTTGATTTCTGTTTTCCTTGAGCTGCTTTTACAAGATCTTTCTTTCCTATCCAGGCCCAAGAGCAACATGGGGACTAAAGCCCTATCCCATGAGAGCATTTTCATGTTGGATCCTGAACGTGAAAGATCAGCAAGTCAAATGAGCTCCTCTCCAGAGCCTCAGAGAGGCCAAACTCTTGAGGTAATAGCAGACTCAGGCATGGCTACCTGATTTGACTATATTCCTCATCTGTTCTCTCTTCTCCCACCCCCACCAAAGGAGGAGGGAAGAATGTGGCCCTGCTTCTCAGCTGGTCACACCCCTCAGGGCTGTTGTATACATGGGCAATCTGCTTACCTAGTGCCTGGCCCACAGGAAGGCCTCCTATGTGTTGGCCAGTGTTACCACCCATACCACATCATATCCAAGAAAGCCTTATCTCTTTCGGCAGTTGGGCTTCCCTATTAAGGTGCAGGGGTTTCAACCTCCAATTGTTTTCAGTCTTCTGAAGCATTCTTGTGTTTCCAGAACTCTGCCTAGAAGGGGGCTTACTGATGTATCTGGAGCTATGTTTGGAGATTTCCCCTGATAGGTGCCCAGAAGTACAATCCGGGTTGTGGGCTCTGAGAACACTGAGGTAACCTAGAGGAATTGTTGAGAACACGGGCAGCTGTGTGAGGCAGATCGTTCTTGAATGCTTGCCTTGCTACTTATTGGCTATGTGGCTGTGGGCTGGCAGTTGAACCTCTCCAAGGTTTCCTTTCCTCATGCACAGTAGGTATAATATTAACATGTACCTCAACACGTTGCATGTGCAGACTGAATGAGATTAGGCATGTAAAGCATTGCTACTACTACTGTTATCTATGAAAGATGATTAAGGAAAAAAAACTGGGGGAGGGGCTCTATGAGACTTCAACTGTGGGATTGGGAAGGAAAGGAATTAACACATGTGGAGTTCTACCTACAATGTAGTAAACCCTGGTGGCTTACCTGTTAAGTCCTACGGCTGATAACCAACATGTCAATAGTTTGAATCCACTAGCACCCTTTGGAAACTCTATGGGGTGATTCTACTCTGTCCTTTAGGATCAGTTGCTATGAGTTGGAATCTAGTGGTGGCAGTGGGTTTTATTTTATTTTCTTTTTGTTTTTACCTATGATGTACCTACCTGGTAGTATGGTAAATATTAGTATGGTAGTATGGTAAATATTTTACATATCCTCTAATTGAAACCTGATAGCCACCAAAAATAGGTTTAATTGTACCCATTTTGTAGGTAATAAAAAGACTCAGAGAGATTACAGAAATTGGTCAAGCTCACCCAGGTAATAAGTGATAGAACTGGAAATCAGATTCAGGGGTGCTGACCTCACGACCCATGGCCTTTCCGTTACTCCAGTCTCTAAGATGCTGAACTTCTTTGTAACTTCAGCATCTTTGTAAGTTCTTTGCCTTGGTAAGGATAAGGACATAAGTTTAGTTTTAGTAAAATGAAGCATGTACATAAGACACTCTCTTAGCTGCAGCTAATCTTAAACTTGTGGTAGCTATCCATTGTTCAGTGAGATTCTTCTGGAACTCTGATCCAAAAATTCAGTTAACAGCAGCTACCTTCCTCCTGGAACCCTGATGGTACAGTGGTTAAGAACCTACCTGGTAATCGAAAGGCCAGTGGTTCAAATCCACGAGGCACTGCTTGGAAATTCTACGGGGAGTTCCACACTGTCCTAGAGTGTTCCCATGAGCCAGAATTGACACAATGGCAACAGGTTTGTTTTGTTTTTATGCTCTGGGATAGTTGATCTGGCCCCTTCACAAAAGTCCCAGTGAAGCCTGGCAGTAATAAAGGGATACTAGAGACCTTGATAAAGAGTACCCTAGAGGCAGAACCTTGGCATGCCCATACGATGGCCCCTTTTCTGTCGTTATAGAGTCTGAAGGCCATCTGTCCTGAACAGGAGTAGAGCCTACCACCAACGCAAGCATGTGCGTTCCATGATAACAAGATTTTGCTTGGTATTGCTATAGGCTCAGTGTCAGGAAAAGGGCATTGCACACAGCAGATGCTTACCTGGTATTTGTTAAAGAGAAAATCCGTGATCTTTATCCACACCAACAGGACCACGGCAGGAACCAATGCCTGAGTTGAGTGTACTATAAGCTTCACACTGGAGTCAACTAGATCAGTCTGATGAACCTCAAGGAAAAAACAAATGATTATTTTGTATACCTTTAGGGAAAATAGCAAAGTGGTTCTAACTAAGAGTAGGTCTTTCGATTTTATAAAATTACCAGCAAATTGACCTGGAGAGGATTAAAATAAGCAACCAACTCAGTCAAGATCCAATCCAGAAAATGTCTGGAATAATATGAGCTAGGATTGTAGCTTGGACACAGAGCTCAGATTATAACTAAAACACTCAACTCCAGGAGAAACAGATTCTGAGAACCACAGTCAACATCTAATCAAGGGGCAGAGTAAAACAAGATCTGTAGTTAGCATCAGTAGGAAGATAACACCAGGAATGTGGATTTGAACCGACACACCATAACAACTTTCTGCCTTTGTTTGGGGATTGGCAAAAGCATGCAGCAAGCCGGAGGGTAAAACCAAGGTTATTGTTCTTTGGTCTGAGTTAGGCTTTAGAAATAAAAGACAGAGACAGTAGAAGATCTCTCCCAGCCAGATATTAATCTGAGGTGGAGGAGCATGGTTCTGAGTCCTCAGCCATTAAACAAGAGGAGAACACTAGTCGCTCGGAGAAATTGCACTGGTTTTAACCTTTTCCTCCTCTCCACTGGTGACAGATACCGCCACTTCACCCACGCCAACACAGCAGCAGCTCAACTCTTGCCCGACCTAACACAACCACTGAGAACGATGAGGAAACCTTTGTGAGTGGTGGATCACCTACAAGCTCGCAAAACAAGCCTTCATCCCACAAAGTCTTGACAGCAAGAAAGGTGAGTTAGCCCCATCTGCAGAGGCAGGTGGGGGGCCACATGTCAGAGCTATAATTTCTTCTTCCACTTCTTCCTCCAGCTCTAGGTCAACAGCAGGGGGCCATTTGGGCTGCCATGCTCAGCTTTTGATATGCATTTTGATTTACATTTTCCATTTAATTCTATAAACCAAGTGATAAGCATTTTTATTTAAAGGCAAATGGAAGATAGTATACCAGAAAAAAAGTAATAGTTGCAGATGTCTTTTGTTATTTCAGAGCTCTGTTGGCACAGTGGTTTAAAGCTTGACTGATAACCAAAAATTCAGCTGTTCACATCTCCCAACTGCTCCTTGGAATACCTATGGGACAATTATACTGTGTCTTATACGGTACTAGTGAGTAGTAATGGACTCCACAGTAACAGGTTTGGATTTGGTTTTTTATTTCCGTTATTTTAGGAAGCAAAAAAATACAGCTTTCTACAAAGATAAATGCTTTACTCTTACAAACCCCCAAATATCAAATAATAAAGCATGTAGTAACATTGAATAACCATACATACATATGAAAAAACAGTTGGTACATGAAAGGGTATATGCATGTATTTCATATGTCAAGCTTGTCAATCAAATAGCACCTATCAACAATTGGCAAATTAGTAAATTATGCTCACATTGAAACTCTCATTCTGATTGTTGTTGTACCTGATAAAGGCTTTTAGGAAGAAGTAGGGTTTAGAATGATTAAGTGTATGAACTAAAAAGTAACCAAGAAAAAGTTAATTCATACTGAAGGTAATTGGCCAGTGGAATAAAACTTTGCGATGTTAACAAACCCTACGTAGGAAGCAGCATTTATTGAGACATGTCAATCAAGTAATGGGCAAAGCCAAAGCCCAGGCTTTTTGAGGTAGATGGATGTTTGCTAATTTATGGGTTGGGGCTGTGATTGTAAGTATTTCTGTAGAATGACATTCAATCAGATGAATTAGGAGAAGTGGTATGAATCGGTGGAAGGACTGAATTAACTAACATTTGCTTACTCATGGGAAAATACATAACATAAAATCGACCACTTTAAAGAAAATTTCATTGTGTTTTTAAGCGATAGTTTACAATGCAAGTCAACTTGACATATAAAACTCCCCACGCACCCTGCTATACAACTCCTGCTGCTCTCCCTACTCTGTGACAACACACTTTTACTTTTCACCATGTACTTCCTGGAACCATTCAGCCAGCTCCTGTCCCCCTCCACCTTCTCATCTTGCCTCTGGAGAAGAACTGCTCAGACAGCATCCTGTATAGATTTAAGCCAAGAAGCTCATTCTTTGCTATCATCACTCTATGAGTATGTCTTACAGTTCAGGCAAATCTGACCGAAGAGTTGGCTTTGGTACTATTTTAAGTTCTGGGCTAACAGAGAGTCTGGGGGTTATGTCCCCAGGGGGGCATCTGGTCAGACAGAACATCAAATGTGAAATCGGGGACGTTATCTTGTATTCCCTGCCAGGACAGTCTCTTGGGTGGCAGGGCACTGTTCAGTTCTTGTGGTCCCACATGACCTAATTTCAAATTATAAGGCAACTGCTGTCTCCCGGGGCTCAAATTTTCCTCATGTGTTTGATGTCCTTCATTCTCTCTGCTCCAGGTGGATTGGGACCAAGTGATTCTATGTAGATGGCCACTTTACTAACTTTTAAGACCTCAGAAGCCACTCACCAAAGTGACAGGTGGAACATTTTCTTTAAAAAGCAAGCAAACAAAAAACTTAGTGATGTCACTTAGCCTAGAAACCCCCTCCCGAAACCGTGGTCCCCAGAAGCCTGACTGTGTTACTCTGTCCTTGCAAACACTGGGTTATTTTTAACAAACCTTTTAGCTTTTGGTGTAATCGAGCTGTGTTAACCTCCCTTCTACTGCCTGCTGTCACTCCCTTCACCTAACCCAATTCCTATGTACTGTCTCATCTCTGAATACCTCTCTCCCTCCCTCCTTCTCTCCCTTCTTATCTTTGTGACCATCAAAGATTATTTTTTTCTGTGCTTAAACCTTTTCTTAAATCCTTGTAATAGTGGTCTTATACAATGTTTGGCCTTTTCAACTGACTAATTTCGCTCAGCATAATGCCTTCTAGATGACTTCATGTTAATAAAATGTTTTCTAAGATCATCGTTGCTCTTTATCATTCCTTAGTATTCCGTTGTATATGACAGTTTATCTGTTCATCTGTTGATGGGGACCTAGGTTGGTTCTACCTTTCTGCTATTGTGGACAGTGCTTTAGTCAACATTAGTGTGCATGTATCTGTGTGACAGCCCTTATTTCTCTAGAATATACATTTCTCTAGGAAAATATTATGCTTCATAGTCAGTTGAAAAGGACAAACATTGTATGAGACTACTATTGCAAGGATTTAAGAAATGTTTTAAGCACAGAACAGCTCACTCTTTGATGGTTACAAGAGGGGAGGGAGAGAAAGGGGTATTTCAAGAAGTGAGATTACTTGATCATATAGTATTTCTATTTCTACTCTTTTAAGAAAGTCCCAAATAGATTTCCAAAGTGGTTGTACCATTTTACATTCCCACCAACAGTGAAGAAGAGTTCCAGTCGCTCTACAGTCTCTTCAACACTTATTATTTTGTGTTTTCTAGATTAATGTCAGCCTTGCTGGAGTGAGGTGGTATCTCATCGTAGTTTTGATTTGGATTTCTCTGATGACTAATGTGAGAATTTCCTCACATATCTGTTATTGCCCTGGATGTCTTCTTTGGTGAAATACCTGTTCATATCCTTTGCCCATTGTTTAATTAGGTTTTATTATTTTTTTTTCTCATTGAGGTTTTGCATTTATCTTGTAGGTTATGAGGATTAGAGATTAGATGTTTATCAGATTTGTGGTAGCCAAAAATTCTTTCCTGGTGTGCAGTTAGGACTTTTACTCTTTAGGAAAGACTTAGGATGAGCACCAGTTGTTTTTTTTTGTTGTTGTTTTGTTTTTGTTTTTTAGAAGTTCCCAGTTATCTATTTTCTATTTGAGTGTTTTTGCATTGTCAGTAATATTTTGTAGTCTGTTTATGCCGTGTATTAGGACTATCAGCCTTGTCCCTAACTTTTCATCCATTATCTTTATTGTTTTAGATTTCACATTCAGGACTTTGAGTAGGCTTTTGCCAATGATGAGATATGAATCTTGTTTCATTTTATTGCAGATGAATATTCAGTTTTCCCAACACCGTTTGTCAAAGAGACTTTTTCCCAGTTTACGGACTTTGGACCTTTGTCAAATATCAGCTGCTTATAGGTGGATGATGTTATATCTAGATTCTCAGTTCTATTCCATTGGTCTGTGTACCTATTTTTGTACCAGAATTAGGACGTTTTGTCTACCATGACAGTTTGATAAGCTCTAAAAACAGGTAGTGTGAGGCCTTCCACTTTGTTCTTTTTCTTCAGTAATGCTTTACTTATGCATGACTTCTACCCATCCTGTAGGAAGTTGGTGATTTGTTTCTCCATCTCTTTAAAAATGCCATTGGAATTTGTACCGGGATTGCATTGTAACTATACATCACTTTGGACAGAGTAGATATTGTCTTGATGTTATTCCTTCTGATGCATCAGCAATGTAGTTTTCTCTACCTATGTAGATTTCTTTTGGTTTCTTACAGTTACAGTCTTGTAATGGTCTCTATATAGGTCTTTTATGTTTCTGCTTAGATTTATTCCTAGGTATTTTATCTTCTTGGGGCTATTGTAAATGGTATTGATTTGGTGATTTCCGCTTTGATAGCGTAGAGGAATCCAACTGGTTTACTTATGTTTATCTTGTATCCTAATACTTTCTGAAACTCTTCTGTTAGCTCTTGTAGTTTCTCTGTGGATTCTTTAAGGTTTTCTGTGAGTAAAATCATATTATCTGCAAGTAGAGATACTCTTCTTCCTGCCGGTTTGGATGCCCTTTATTTCTTTTTTCTAACCTGATTGTTCTGGCTAGAATCTCCATCATATTGTTGCATAAAAGTGGTGACAAAGGGCATCCTTGTCTGGCTCCCTTTCTCAAGGGGAATGCTTTCAGACTCTTTCCAATTAGGATGATGTTTGCAGCTGACTTTGCATAGATGTCCCTTATTATGTTGAGAATTTCCTTCTACTCCTATGAGGATTGACAATTAATTCTGTGAACTTAATTGTTCTAAGTGCTGTATACCTCATTGCTGACTCTCACTACATTCACCTTTGAAGTATTCTTTTGGGAAGCTATGCAGTAATGCCAGCACCTAGTCCTCCCTTCAAAGCAATTTTAGAACTCTTTCTGGAATGGCCATTGTGCACAGTAGCACAGTGGCAAGCTTACCACCTTAAATGTAAAGATGTCTGTGAGGGAGTTTTTAGCCAGTGAACAAATCACTGTATTGGAACACCCTTCCTAACTCATCTGATCTGGCCCTCAGTCACTTTTTTCTTTACCTGAAAGTAAAGGAAATATTGAAATGAAGACATTTTGACGACATTCAGGACATCAAGGGTGTTTTAGTCTGCTAGTGCTGCTCTAACAGAAATACCACTGAGTGGATGGCTTTAAGAAAGGAAAGTTTATTCTTAAACAGTCCGGTAGGCTACAAGTCCAAATTCAGGATGTCCACTCCAGGGGAAGGCTTTCCCCCTGGTCAGGTCTGGAGGAAACTCCAGTATTGTATCAGTCTTTGTCCAGGGAGCATCTTAGCACAGGAACCTCAGGTCTGAAGGATGCGCTCTTCTCCTGGTGCTGCTTTCTTGATGGTGTGAGGTTCCCAATTCTCTGCTTGCTTCCCCTTCCTTTTATCTCTTGTAGGATGAAAGGATTAAGGGTGGTGCAAGCCATACTCCAGGGAAACCCCCTTTACAGTGGAGCAGGGAGGTGATCCTATAAAGGGATTTAGAGTCCCAGACTAATCCTTTAACATACAGCATAGGAAGATCACAAAATGAAAGACAATCATAAAATATTGGGAATCATGAACCAGGCACATGGCTACACATGTTTTGAGGGGGGCATAATTCAATCCATGACAAAAGTTAATACAGCAACAGCTCTGATGACCTTTCCAGAAAAAGAATGCAAAATTGCTTTGAAGGGTGGACTAGGCACAGGTGTCTGTGCATAGCTTCCCAAGGGGAGTACTTTGAAGGTAACCTTGGTGATATTCATCAATAAGTTATGTAGCGTGTTTTCTAGGATGAGTTTACAAACTCCTCGTATGTTGCTAAGAGTTTCTAGCATCAGTAGATATTGGACTTTGTGAAATGACTATTCTGCATCAATTGATAAAATCAAGTGCTTTTTTCTTTTTGTTTTGTTTACAATGTTGGTTACATTGATTGTTCTCTAATGTTGAACCATCCCTGCATCACTGGAAGGAATCCCACATGTTTGTGATGAATTATTATTGTTATTATTTTTTTATATGTTGTTGACTTTGCTGGATAGAATTTTGTTGAGGATTTTTGCATCTCCGTTCATGAGACATAATCGGTCTGTTATTTTCCTTTTTTTTGTAGTGTCTTTACCTGGTCTTGGTGTCAGGGTTATGCTAGCTTCACAGAATGAGTTTGGAAACATTCCATCCTTTTCTCTGCTCTGAAATACCTTTAGTAATAGTGGTGTTAACTCTTCTCTGAAAGTCTGGTAGAGTTCTCTAGTAAAGTTGTTAGGGCCCAGATTTTTTTTTTTTTTTAGTTTGGAGCTTTTAAATTACCTTTTCAGTCTCTTCTTTTGTGATTGATTTATTTGGTCATTTTACTCATGTTTGGGTTAGTTTTACTAGGCAATATGTTTCTAGAAATTTGTCCATTTCCTCTAGGTTTTTAAAATTTATTAGAGTATATTTTTCATAGTATTCTAGTATGATTTTTTAACTTCAGTTGGGTCTGTTGTGATATTGCCCATCTCATTTCTTATTCAAGTTATTTGCTTCCTCTTCTGTTCTTTTTTGGTCACTTTGTCCAATGGTGAATTAAATTTGTCAATCTTTTTGGAAAAAAAAAAAAAAAACAGCTTTGGATCTTAACTCTTTCAATCATTTTTCTATTTTCTAATTCATTTAGTTTCCCTATAATGTTTATTATTTGCTTTCTTCTGGTGCCTGGGGAGTTCTTTTTCTGAGCTTTTTCCACTTGTTTGAGTTGCAGGGTTAATTCTTTGATTTGGGCCCTCTTTTATTTTTGGATGTGTGTATTTATTGAGATAAAGCACTCCTTTTGCTGTGTCCTATAGGTTCTTGTAGGATATGTTTTCATTCTCATTTGATTCTATGAATTTTTTTATTCCATTTTTGCTTTCTTCTATAATCCAGTCATTTTTGAGCAAGGTGTTGTTCAGTTTCCAGGTGTTTAATTTTTTCTCCTTTTATTTTCCCTGTTATTGATTTCTACTTTTATGGCTTTATGATCTGAAAAGATGCTTTGTGGTGTTTCAGTGCTTTGAATTTTGTGAAGGAGTACTTTGTGGCCTAATATGTGCTCTATCCTGGAGAATGTTCCTTGTGACTTGGAAAAGAAAATACAATTGACTGCTGTTGGATAGAGTGTTTTGTATACATCTATGTGGTCAAGCTGTTTGTGTCATTTAGATCTTCCACTTCTTTACTGAACTTTTGTCTAGATGTTCTGTCCTTCACTGAGAGTGGTGTGTTTAATTCTCCTAGTATTATCATGGAGCTCTCTGTTTCTGTTTCCAATGCAGTTAATGTTTGTTTTATGTATTTTGGAGCCCTGTCATTGGATGCATATATATTTAATATAGTTAGGTCTTCCTGGAGTATTGATGCTTTAATCATTATATAATGTCCTTCCTTATCTAACACGGCACCTTTTACTTTAAAGTCTGTTTTATCAGAGATTAATATTGCCATTCCTGCTCTTTTTTTAATGTTGTTAGCTTAATGTATTTTTTCATTCTTTGAGTTGTTGTTTGTTCATGTCTTTGAGTCTATGATGTATCTCCTGAATATAGATGAGTTGTGTTTTCTTTTAATTCAGTCTGCCACTCTCGATCTCTTTATTGATGTGTTTAGTCCATTTACATTCAGCATAAATATTAATAGTTATGAGCTTAGAGCTGTCATTTTGATGTCTTCTTTGTGTGTGTGTATTGTAGACCATTCCTTTCTTCCATTTAATTTTCTGTGCTTAGGCATTTTTCTTTTCATCTTTTTCAATTTGTGTGGTTTTGTGTTTGCTGAGATTTTGTTCTTTTCTTGTTTTTTATTTTGATGCACAAGAATTATAGTTTCATTCATTTTACCTTAATATGTGCCCCTGTTTCTCTAAATTTAAGCCAGTCTTTAACTTCTTTATATTACCTTGTCTTCTCTGTATGAAAGATGTATGAGTACATTTTCTTTTGAATCCCTCTTTTTGTTATAATGTTTGCATAAAGACATCTCTGTTGCCACATTGTAAGTGTTTTGCCTATGATAACTTTTGTGATTCCCCTATTTGGGTTAATATCTAATTGTTCTGTGTGCCTGTCTTGGGGTGTTAGCTAGTCCTATTGGTTTTCTATCCAAAGGACTGACTTTAATATTTCTTGTAATTTTACTTTGTTTTTGCAAGTTCTCTAAATTTCTGTTTATCTGAAAAGGTGCTAATTTTACCATCATATTTGACAGACTGTTTTTCTGGATGTATAATTTTTGGTTACCAATTATTTTCCTTCAAGGCTTCATATATGTCATCCCATTACCTTTTTGCTTGCATGGTTTCTGTTGAGTATTGCAAGCCAGTTGTATTGATTCTCCTTTGTAGGTTATATTTTATTTATCCCTAGCCACTTTTAAAAGTGTCTTCTTATCTTCAGTTGTCACAGGTTTGATTATAATGTGTCGTGGTGTCTTTCTTTTGTGATGTCCCTTGTGTGGAATTCAATGAGCATCTAGGATAGATATTTTCTTATCTTTGAGGATATCAGGGAAGTTTTCTGTCAGCAAATCTTTGACAATTCTGTCTGTGTTTTCTGTTACCACCTCCCAGCCCCAATTCAGGTACTCTAATCACTCACAGCATATGCCTTTTCATAGAGTTCCATATAATACTTAGTGTTTATTTTTTAAATATTTTTTTCTGATTTTTCCTCAAATATGTTATCATCATGTGCTTTATCTTCAGTCTCACTAATTTGACCTTCCATTGCCTCAGTTCTTTTTTGACTTTCTGTTTTCTGATTCTGTAATTTCATTATTAATTTTCTTAATTTCTAGTTCTTGCTGCTGTATGCTTTCTTGTAGGTTATTTGATTTGTCACTATGTTCTGCTGCATTTTCCCTTGTATCCTTCCTCATCTCTTGAAGAGTTCTAAGTATTTTACCTCTGATAATTCCAGGAAGTTCTCTTACTCTGGAAAATTTGATTCTTTGTTTTGGAAGCTTTCTGAAGGGATAATGATCTGCCTCTTTAAATGATTGGAATTTGACTGCTGTCTATGAGTCATCTGTAAATTGTATTTATTTATTTTATATTTACCTACTGTGTTCTAGTTTCCTGTTTTGAAATGCCCATATAGGCTGGTTGTATGTGATAGTTTGGTTATTGTCTTTGAAGTTCTAGTGTCCTGTCACCAGGTGGTTAGAGCTATTACTAGACATGGGATCCCAAGAGTCCATTTACTTTCCTTATATGGATTCAGCTCAAGTGTCTAGCTAATCAGTCACCAAATGTGTGGTGCAGGTTCTCAGCTACTGTCCTAGATGAGCAGGAGTGACTGGTATAGGCATCAGTGTCTGGCTGCAGCCACTGAGAAAGGCAAGGGACTAATAGCCATCCCTGAGTGTCTGTGAGGATGGTGTATCCCCTTATGTCTGAATTAGGTGAAGGAACAGTTTCTTACCTGATTTTCTGGCTTAGGGGAGCCAGCACAATTTTTTTCTTCCATTTTCCCCCATTTGTTAAAAATGTTCCCCCTCCGCATCCCAGTGATTGGCTCTGAGCAGGCTTAAGGAGTCCTACTTCCAGCCCAGTTAATAGTATCAGACTCCAGGGCTGGCCATAGTATACAGAAGGGAGCAGGAATCACTGGGAGAAGGGAGAGAAGTCTATGTCAAAGGACAGATTTAGATTTGTACATGCAAAGACTTAGTTTTTGATGATCCTGTGCTTTTTCCCCCTGGTTCTGGAGGTATGAGTGGATGCCTCTAGGCAAATTGTCCCACTGAGGAGGACTCCCACAAACTGCCACCACTGGATAACCATAGTGGCTACATCTGTTTTTTTGACAGGTGAGATCTATGGGATCCTGTACACTTCTGGTGCTACTCTCCCTTTCTCATTGTTCAGCCCAATTTCTCTATTTTCCCTTTGATATAGAGGGCTTTTAGGGTGTAATATGTATTAGATTCATTTGTTCTTTTTGGTGTTTGTTGCTGGAGGGGTCACAGGATGTATCTGTCTACTTCTCCATTTTGGCCCCACCCCTAAATTGACCATTTCCATTCTTTGAAATTGTATAGCTCAGTGGCATTAAGCACTTTCACAGTGCTGTGCCATTATTACTATTACCTAGCTCCAGAACTTTTCAACTCTCTTAAATGGAAACCCTGAACCTACTAGGTAGTTACTTCATATTTCTTTTTCTCCCAAGACTTTGGAAACACCTCATCTGCTTTTGGTCTCCATAGATTTACCTATTCCGGACATTTCACAGAAACCCTGTTTGTGTAGTAGTTAGTGTTACAGCTGCTAACCAAAAGGCTGGCAGTTCAAATCCAACAGTTGCTCTTTGGAAACTCTGTGGGGCAGTTCTACTCTGTCCTATAGGGTTGCTATGAAACAGAATCAACTCATTGGCAGTGGGTTTGGATTGTTTTGGTAATAGGAAACTCTGGTGGCACTGTAGTAGTTAAGTGCTACGACTATTATCCAAAAGGTCAGCAGTTCCAATCCACTAGGTGCTCCTTGGAAACTCTTTGGGAGAGTTGTGCTTATACCTATAGGGTCACTATGAGCTGGATTTGACTTGATGGCAGGTTTTTTTTTTTTTTTTTTTAGTGTTTAACATGTGTTAGCAATAGTCTACATGCTTTAGACATATTTACCTATTGAATCCTTACAACGACCTCTTAAGATAGGTTCTAGAGTTATCCCAAATTATAGCTGAGTAACTGAAGCATAGGGGATTGCTGGTACACCCATTATGGATGGAGCCAGACTTTCAAAGGCAGTCTGGATACAGATCCCAAGTAGTAACCATGAGCAGTAATGGCCAGCAACCAAAGTGTTTACAATGGCTTGTATAACAGTGTGGAAACTCTAGGGGCATAGTGGTTAAGTGCTACAGCTGCTAACCAAAAGGTGAGGAGTTCAAATCCACCAGATGCTCCTTGGAAATGCCATAAGGAAGAGTTTTACTCTGTCCTATAGGTTCACCATCAGTCAGACTTGACTCCATGGAAATGAGTTTATTTTATACAGCCTTGCTGCAGTCCCTGGGTAGTGCAAAGAGTTAAATTTTTTTCCTACTAACTGAAAGGCTGGAGGTCTAAGCTTACACAAAGCACCTTGGATGAAAGACCTGGCAACCTACCTCTGAGAAATCAGCCATTGGCAACTCTATGGCACATAATTCCACTCCAACACATACGGGGTTATTGTGAGTCGAAATACCGTGACTGGAATGGACAATGTTTTTAGTTGCAATTGCTTGTGCAGGGATCCACTGCTAAATCCAAGGTTGTGAAGATTTACTCCTATTTTTCTTCTAACAGTTTTATACTTTTAGTTCTTACGTTTAGGTTTTAGACTAACATGCAATAAATATTTTCTATGGTGTGAGTTAGTGCTACAGCTGCTAACAAAAGGTCAGCAGTTGAAATCCACCAGGAGCTCTTTGGAAACTCTGCGTAGTGGTTCTACATGGTTGCTATGAGTTGAAATAGACTAAGTAGCGGTGGATGGTGTATTTAAGGGTCCAACTTTTTCTTTTTCATGTAGATATCCAGTTGTCTTAGCTCCATTTGGTGAAGAACCTATTCTTTCCCCATTGAATGTCTTGGCACCCTTATAGAAAATCAATTGACCATAGGTGTATGGGTTTATTTCTGGATTTCCAATAGTATTCCATTGATCTATGTAGGTATCCTTATGCCAGTAACGCAGAAACCCTGGTGTTGCAGTTGTTAAGTGCTACAGTTGCTAACCAAAAGAAGAGCAGTTAGAATCTAACAAGCACACCTTTGAAACTCTATGGGGCAGTTCTGTTCTTTCCTATTTCACTGCTATGTGTCAGAATCAACTCGATGGAAAGGATTTTGGTTTGGTTATGCCAATATTACACTGTTTTTGTTATTGTTGCTTGGTGGTAAGATTTTAAATTGAGAAGTGTGGATTTTCCAAAATTTTTTGACTGTTTTGGTTATATTCCATATAATTTTAGGACCTGCAGCAAAGACTGTTGAGGTTTTGATAAGAACTGTATTTTATCTGTAAATCCCTTTGGCTAGTATTGCCATCTTAACCATATTAAGTTTTCCAGTGCATTAACATAGGGTGGGTCTTTTTGTTTATTTAAGTCTCTTTAAGATTCCTTCAACAATGTTTTATAATTTTCAGTGTATAAATCTGACATCTCCTTGAATAAATTTGTGCATACATATTTTATTCTTTTGGACTTCATTGTAAACAAAATTATTTTCTTGATTTTATTTTTGGATGGTTCAATGCTAGTATGCAGAAATACATTTAGTCTTCGTATATTGATCTCATATGCTGCAAACATTGCTGAATTTGTTTATTAGACCTAATATTTTTGTGGATTCCTTAGGACTTTCTGTATATTAGATTATGTCATCTGTGAATAGAGATACTTTAAGTTTTTTCTTTCTGATTTGGATAGCTTCTATTTCTTCTTCTTACCTATTGTTCTGGCTAAAACATCCAGTAAAATGTTGAATAGCAGTGGTGAAGCAGGATGTTTGTCTAGTTCCGGATCTTAGAGAGAAAATCCTTCTCCATTGACTTAGATGCCAAGTGTGAGTTTTTCATCTATGTCCTCTATCTTGTTGAGAAATTCCCTTATTGTCTTAATTATCTAGTGCTGCTGTAACAGAAATACCACACATGGATGGCTTTAACAAACAAAAAATTATTTCCTCATGGCTTAAGGGGCTAGAAGTACAAATTCAGGGCACTGCCTCTAGGGGAAGGCTTTCTCTCTCTGTCATCTGTGTGGTAAGATCTTTGTTCCTTGGTGATCTTCATGTGGCATGCCATCTGTGTCCTCATCTCTGCTTCGACACTTGCTTATTTAAACTTTTTTATATCTCAAAAGCAATTGACTCAAAACATACCCTACAATAATTCTGTGTCATTAATATAAAAAGATAACCCCTTCCCAGATGGGCTTATAAACACAGGCATAGAGATTAGGGTTTATAACACATGCTTGGGGGGACATGATTCAATCCACAATATTTATATTCCTCAATCTTTCAGTGTTTGTTTGTTTGTTTTTTAATCATGGAAGAGTGCTGGATTTTATCAAAAGCTTCTTCTATTCCCATGTTGGTGAGTCATTTCTTTTCTCTCTCTCCAGAGCTCTTCTGAGGTATCATCTGGACTCAGTCACTCATCCTCCTCAACCTCACTTGCCTCTTCCAGTAGCACACAGTTGTCCCTTGATTTCAGCACCTCAGCCACCACCCAGGGCTGCTTGGATTCTTCGCCTGCTCAACACAAGATGGATTTAACCCCCCGGAAACAAAAGCTCAGGAGGAAAATTCAAGAGATTGTAAGTCCTTCAGGAGCCCAGGAATAAATTCTTCTACAAATTATTTATATAATGAAAAATGATTTCCAACATTTTCTATTTGCTCTAGGGAAATTGTATGATTTAGGGGAGCCATACCCTAGGTGTTGTTGTTATGTTCCGTGGTGTTAACTTCAACTTATAGCAATGTCCTGTGACAGAGTAGAACTGTCCCCGTAGGGTTTTCTAGGCTAGAGTCTGTACTTGGGCAGATAGCCAGGTCTTTGTTCCTGGTGTTGGTTGTGTTCAACTGCCACCAGGATTCCTATACTCTAGGTAGGGATCATAAAATTGAGGGCACTGACCTGGGCTTGACAACCCCAGAAGGGTAATGTGCTTGCATCTATTTGGGACTTGCCTAAAAGTGATTGAAGAAAGACACCAAAGTGACTAAACCTGCAGAAACTGCTTATTGGATTGGCATCTGGGAGTTTACTCAGCACAATGTAGAGACTCTTCATTCCTGGCCCAGATCAGGATCGTTTAAGCCGTTAACTAGATGAAATTCATGAGTCACTAATGGCAGCACTTTCACTGATTTGCAGGTGAGGCTTCCAGTAACTCTAAACATTCACAATTCAGCTACTAACCCTTCAAAAGATCATTGTGTTCTTTTAAAGAGTTATCTATATGAAATCAGATCAATAGTAGCAACACAGAAGGTTAAATGAGAAGCTTAGGGAGCAGTGAGTTTATGTTGATAAGGGTGGAACTGTTTATAATAGAATGTCAAGAAAGGTGGCAAAACTTAAAGAATGTAACCCATGTCAGTGAATTATACATCTAGAAACTGTTGGATTGATGATGTTTTGCTGTGTATGTCATCCCCTAAAATAGAAAATTCTCTCAGTATCAAGCAAATGTCATAAAGTCCTTTTACACAACTTTCTAGAAGGCATAGCTACACTTAGGATAACTGATTATATTAACAGTATGGTAACAGATCAAAGTCAGATCAAACAGATCAAACTGATTATATTAACAGTATGGTAACAAATCAAACTCAGGCCTAATTGTAAAGAGAAGTGACAGCTGATAATAGAGATGACAGAAATAATCTAGGGCCATCTGATAGACACCAAGAAACTTACCCAGCTCAGCAGCTTCTTTAAGACTACACTGTTCAGTGTAATAGATTATGTTTACTGTTTGTCCTAGTCATCAAGAAAAGCTAAATTATATTCCTGATTTCTGTTTAAGAGGATAGGGAAGTAATGCCATTGGGAGAGATATTCATGACAAGCTGACAATTAAAAGTACCTGATGATTAAGAAAAAGAGCCTTGGTTGTGCAATAATTTAGCACTTGAATGCTAACCTAAAGGTTGAAGTTTCAAATTCCTCTAAGTGCTCTGCAAGAGAAAGACCTGGTGATCTGCTTCTATAAAGAAAACCTTCTGGAGCGATTTGATTCGAAGGCACACAACAATGGGTAAAAACAGCGTGTCAGAGAGCTGGAAAATTCACCCTGTTGGAACACATAATCCTCTCATGATTCTGGGTTATAAATTACGGGCTGTAAGTCAGAGATGGAAAAGCGACAAGATTGTGTAGCACAACCATTTTACACGGAAGGCTATTAAAACATGAATCGTTGCAATAATTGCCTCAAGTCAAACATTGAGGTAATATCAGCACAAGCTCCAGAACCTAGTCTCCTGACTTCCAGTCCAGTGTTCTTTTCACCTCCCTCATTGCCTTAACTTAGACAGGTCAGGTTAGCTTTAGAAAGCAATTATCATTGGTGACTTTGAGTTGGTTCCAACTCAAGCAACCATTTGTACAACCGAATGAAACACAGGCCCTGCACCATTATTGCAATCTTCACAATCTTTATAGTTGAATCTACTGTCACAACCACTGTGTGTATCTATCACATTGAGGGTCTTCATCTTTTTTGTTAATGTTATACTTTTTTCAGCATGATGTCCTTCTACAGAGAGTAGCCAAGCCAAGTGCTGTCGAGTCGGATCCGACTCATGGCGACCCTAGGGGCCAGGGTAGTCTCTTCTAATAACATGTCCAAAAGTAGTCTTTATTTTTATTTCGATTAAGTGAAAGTGTACAATCCAAATTAAATTTGCATGCCCACGGATCTGTAGCTCCTTCTGCATTCCTTGCCAGTGGCAAGGACACTCCTCTTTTTTGTTCTGTGTATGTCCTATCCCCTTAACAATCTCCTGTCCCCTCCACTCCTCCCTCTCCTTTCTCTTCTAGTAAGAGGCCAGTAGGACAACATCATATAGATGCATAGAACCATAAAGCACACACACCATATGGTCACATTATGTCCCCAAGTCCAGTCCATTCCTGTCTGGCAAGTTGACCTCAGTAATGTTTTCAGGTCAGGGCTAGCAGCAGGTCTAGGGGTTATGCTCCAAGGGGAACCCTCAGGCCACCAGACCATCAGTTGCAGTCTTCTAGTAGGGTTCTTGAGGTACATCCCTCTTTTTCTCATGTTGCCACTGGGACACAACACTGTATGCCCCATCAGAGCTGTCTTTGGTGGTGGCTGGGTACCATCTGGTTCTTCACATGTTTATAAATCACTCATTCAAATGAGTCCTTCTGTTTCCTGGGATCCTTTTTCCTCACCTTTGTTGTTCTTGGTGATCATCTATTCCAGACAAATTGGGACTATTCAGTGGACCTCAGATGGCAGCTGCTAGCTTTAAAGACCCCAGACAGCACTCATCAATATGGGGTGCAGAAGACTCTATTAGCAATAGGCTGGTTATGCCAGTTGGCCTCGATGTCCCCTAAGAGCAGCATTCCCATACCCCCACCACTGCTGCTCTATCCCTGCAATACTGCGTTAAGATCAGAAGAGTTCGGTGAGCATGTTGAAGTCCAGTTAAGTTGATCCAGTGAAGTTGATCTTCTGTGTGCTGTCACTACTTTCGCCCAACAAAATTTCTATCAACTATCTTATCTATGAGCAGCCCTCTCCCTTCCTCTCTACCCTTGTAGCCATCAAAGAGTCTTTTCTTCTGTACATAAACCTATTTTTTTATTTTTTATTTAATATAACTGAGTGAAAATGTACATTCCCGTGTAAATTTACATACCCACCTATGTGCAGCTTCCACTGTTCTCCCTGCCCGGTGACAGCACACTATTCCTCTCTGCTCCATACATGTCTCATCCTCCCAACAGCCTCCTTTCCCCTCCTCTCCAGCCACTGTCCTTCTTCCAGCCAGAGGTCAGCAGGATGACATCTTATAGATGTATAGAACCATAAAGTACATCCAATATATGGTCACTGCATCGCCAAGTCCAATCCATTCCTGTCCAAAGCGTGGACCTTCGTTATGATTTATGGTCAAGGGCAACATCAGGGCAAGGAGCCATGCTCTAATGGAAACCCTGAAATCACTGGACCATCAATTGAGGTCTTTTAGTGGGGATCTCAGGGTGCACCCCTTTTTATTCTTGTGTTGCCAGTGAGACTCAACCTAGTGAGCTCCATTGCGGCTATCACTGGTGGTGGCCGGGCACCATCCGGTTCTTCCGGTCCCAAGACGATGTAGGCACCCACTAATGTGGGTCTCTTTGTCTTCTGGGTTGTCTTTCCCCCATGTCATTTTTTCGGTGAGCATCTGTTCCTGCTGAGTTGGGACCATTTGCTGTGTCCACGATGGCAGCTTGGCAGCTTTGAAGACCCCAGACGCCACTCACCAACGTGGGGTGCAGAGAGCCCTCTTAGCAAAATGCTAGTTGTGTCAATTGGCCGCGCTTTCACCTAAGAGCATGGTCCCCCACCCCCTACCCCAGTTACTCTATCCTTGTAATATTGGGTTAACATGGAAGGAGTACTCATGTTATGTTTAAGTCCACTTAATATTGTTCTTGTTTGTAATGTATGCTATCACCGATTTCACCCAACCAGATACCTAGCAACTATCTAATCTAAACCCTCCCCCCTCCCTCCCTCCCCTCCCTTGCAGCTGTCAAAGAGTCTTCTATACACAAGTCTGTTTTTAATATCTTATCGTTGAGGTTTCATACAATATTTGTCCTTTTGTCGCTGACTACTTTCACTCAACATAATGTCTTCTAGTTGAAACCAGGTCATGAGATGTTTCCTGAAGTCATCGTTGTTCTTTATCATTGCGTAGTGCTCCATTGAGTATATATACCATAGTTTACCTATCCATTCTTCTGTTGTCAGGCATCTCGGTTGATTCCATCTTTTTGCTATTGTGGACTGTGCTGCGATAAACATTCTGGTGCATGTGTCCGTTGGAGTGAAAGGCCTTGATTCTGTAGGATATATTCCAAGTAGTGGAATTACTGGGTCAAATGGTATATCGATATCCATTTTTTTAAGGAAGCGCCAGATTGCTTCCCAAAGAGGCTGGACCATTTTGCAACCTCACCAACAGTGTAGAAGGCTTCTACTTTCTCCACAGCCACTCCAGCATTTGTTGTTTTATGTTTTTTGGATCATGGCCAATCTTGTTGGGTGAGATGGTATCTCATTGTCATCTTGATTTGAATTTCTTTAATAACTAGAGATCATGAACATGTCTGCATGTGTTTTTTGGCTGGCTGGATCTCTTCTTTAGTGAAATGTCTGTCCATCTCCTTTGCCCATCGCTTAATTGGATGGTTTATCTTCTTCTTGTTGATATTTTGTAGTATCTTATAGATTATGGAAATCAGGCATTGGTCTGACATAGAGTTGCCAAATATTTTTTTCCCATTCTGTTGGTGTTCTTTTAATTCTATTAATAAAGTCTTCATATGAGCAAAAGTGTTTAATTCTTAAGATCCCATTTATCGATTTTCTCTTCTGATGATTGTGGTTTGTTTGACAGATTTTGGAGTCTGTCCATGCTGTGTATTGAAACTTCCATTGTTGTTCCTACTTTTTCTTGGATGAGCTTTATCGTTTTAGGTTTGATGTTTAGGTCTTTTATCGAGTTGGAGTGGGTATTTGTATAAGGTGTAAGATATGGATCTTGTTTCATTTTCTTGCAGATGGATATCCAGTTTTGCTAGCACCATTTGTTGAAGATACTGTTTTTACCCCAGTTTAATGTCTTAGGGCCTTTGTCGAATATCAATTGTTCATAGGCAGATGGTGTCATTTCTGGGGTCTCAGTTCTGTTCCACTGATCGATTTGTCTGTTCTTATACCAGTACCAGGCTGTTTTGACCACTGTGGCAGTGTAATATGTTCTAACATCAGGTAATGAGAGGCCTCCCAGTGTGTTCTTCTTCTTTAGTAGTACCTTGCTTAACTGAGGCTTCTTCCCTTTCCAGACAAAATTGGTGATTTGTTTCTCCATCTCATTAAAAAATGTCACTGGAACTTGTATTGGGATTGCATTATATAAATAGATTGCTTTGGGTAAAATAGACATTTTCACAATGTTAAGTCTTGCTATCCAGGAGCAGGGTAGGTTTTTCCATTTATGTAAGTCTCTCTTAGTTTCTTGTAGTAAGGGCTTGTAGTTCTCTTTGTAAAGGTCTGTTATTTCTCTGGTTAGATTAATTCCTTGGTACTTTATCTTCTTAGGGGCTATCGTAAATGGTATTGATTTGATCATTTCTTCCTTAACAGTCTCGTTGTTGGTATAAAGGAATCCTACTGATTTACTTATGTTTATCTTGTATCCTGAGACTTTGCTGAACTCTTCTATCAGTTTGAGTAGTTTACTTATAGATTCCTTGGGATTCTCTGTATATACAATCATATCATCTGCAAACAGGGAGATTTTAACTTCCTCTTTGCCAATGCAGATGCCCTTTATTTCTTGGTCTTGTCTAATTTCTCTTGCTAAAACTTCTAGCACAATGCTGAATAGAAGAGGTGAGAGTGGGTATCCTTGTCTGGTTCCTGATCTCAAGGGAAAGTCTTTCAGTCTCTCTCCTTTCAGGATGACGTGGGCAATTGGCTTTGTGTAAATGGCCCTTATTATTTTGAGGAATTTGCCATCTATGCCCATTTTGCTAAGAGTTTTTAGCATGAATGGGTGTTGGACTTTATCAAATGCCTTTTCTGCATCAATGGACAAAATCAGGTGACCCTTGTCTTTTGTGTTATTTATGTGGTTAATCACATGAATTGTTTTTCTGATGTTGAACCAGCCTTGCATCCCTGGTATGTATCCCACTTGGTCATGATGGATTATTTTCTTGATATGTTGTTGTATTCTATTGGCAAGAATTTTGTTGAAGATTTTTGCATCTAGATTCATGAGTGATGTCGGTCTGTAGTTCTCTGTCTTTGTTGGGTCTTTCCCTGGCTTCGGTATCAGGGTTATGCTGGGTTCAGAGAATGAGTTTGGGAGTACTGTATCCCTTTCTATACTATAAAATAGTTTCGGTAGTATTGGAGATAACTGTTCTCTAAATGCTCGATAGAATTCTGCAGTGAAGCCATCTGGACCCGGACTTTTTTTGGTTGGCGGTGTTTTGATGACCTTTTCAATCTCTTCCTTTGTAATGGATTTATTAAGTTGTTTTGCTTCACGTTGTGATAATTTGGGGAGATGGTATGAGTCAAGGAATTGGTCCATTTCCCCTAGGTTTTCCAATTTGTTAGAGTACAGTCTTTCATAGTATTCTGTTGTGATATTTTTGATTTCTGTTGCATCTGTGGTGACAACCCCCCTCTCGTTTCTAATTTGGGTTATTTGTTTCCTTTCCTGCTTTTCTTTAGTAAGTTTATCCAGTGGTTTGTCAATTTTGTTGATGTTCTCAAAAAAACAGCTTTTGGTCTTTTCAATTTTTTCAATTGTTTTTCTATTCTCTAATTCATTTAGCTCTCCTCTAATCTTTATGATCTGGTTTCTTCTGGTGTCTGAGGGGTTCCTCGGTTGTTCTCTTTCTACTTATTCCAGCTGTAGGGTTAGTTCCTTGATTTGGTTTCTTTCTTCCTTCCAGATGTGTGCATTTATGGAGATAAACAGACCTCTGAGAACTGCTTTGGCTGTATCCCATAGGTTCTGGTAGGAAGTGTTTTTGTTCTCATTGAAATACATGAATTTCTTTAATTCATCCTTGATTTCCTCTATAAGCCATGTTATTTTGAACAAGATGTTGTTCAGTTTCCAAGAGTTCCACTTTCTATCTATGTTTTTTCTGCTATTGATTTCAACTTTATGGCTTTATCATTTGAGAAGATGCTTTGCAGTAATTCAGTGGTATGGATTTTGTTAAGCATTGCATTATGGCCTATCACATGGTCAATTCTGGAGAATGTTCCATTTGCACTGGAGAGGAAGGTGTAGTTGTCTGCTGATGGGTGGAAAGTTCTATATATATCAATGAGATTTAGTTGGTTAATTATGGCAATGAGGTCTTCTGTATCTTTACTGAGTTTTTTTCTAGATGATCTGTCTAGTATTGAGACTGGAGTGTTGAAGTCTCCCACTATTATGGTGGAGTCATCTAACTCCTTTTTCAGTGTAGTCAGTGTTTCTTTGACGTATTTAGGCGCTCTGATATTAGGTGCATAAATATTTAATATAGTTAAGTCTTGCTTGTGTACTGAACCTTCCAGCAATAAATAGTGTACATCTTTGTCCACGATGGTGGATTTGACATTAAAATTGATTTTGTCTGAGATTAGAATTGCCACCCCTGCTCTTCTTTGTTCATTGTTAGCTTGATATATATATTCTTCCATCCTTTAATTTTCAGTTTGTTCCTATCTTTAGGTCTCAAGTGAGTTTCTTGTAGACAACATATGGATGGGTCATGTCTTTTGATCCAAGATGTCACTCGATGTCTCTTTACTGGAGCATTCAGTCCATTCACATTCAATGTAATTATTGATAGGTATGTGTTCACTGCTGCCATTGTGATGTGTTTATTTTTATGTTGATGTTTTCTCTGTTGTTCTTATTAGTCTGTTCTGGGACGTTCTTTTTTGTGAGTTGATTTTTCACCTTTTTCAGAGCTGGTTTTGTCGTTGTTAAGACTCCTGTGTTACATTTCTTGAAATGATATGATAGATCTTTCTTGTGTTTTACAGCTGCCCCTATGATCCCCCTTAATAAACTATATATAAACCCAATTTTAATTACTACCAGTCTTGTCATCTTCCTCTTCATCTGGAAGGACTATAACAACTGTAGTACATCCCTCTTTTTAATATGATGACACCATAGTTTTCATGATGATCACTGGATTGCTTCTTTCTTTATCAAAGCTGTGATTGGCTTTTGAGCCTTCCCTAACTGAGCAGAGTTTTGAGTAGTAAAGTCGTTCTAAAATATAAAGTTAGTGGTTTTGTTCTTCTAAGCCAGAGCCAAGAACTTCTTTCAATATTTCTTGTAGTTTGGGTTTGGTTTTTACAAAGTCTCTGAGTTTCTGTTTATCTGGGAATGTCTTAATTTCGTTTTCGTATTTGAAAGATAGTTTTGCAGGATATATAATTCTTGGTTGGAAGTTCTTCTCCTTCAAGGCTTTGAATGTGTCATGGCACTGTCTCCGTGCCAGCGTGGTTTCTGCTGAGAAATCTGAAGAGAGCTTACAGGGTTTCCCTCTGAATGTTAGCTTTGCTTTGAGTCTTGCTGCCTTTAAGAGTTGCTGCTTATGTTTCATTTTGTTGAGCTTGATTATAATATGTCTTGGAATCTTTCTTTTGAGATCTATATTGGGTGGTGTATGATATGCATCTGAGATGTCTATATTCTCTTCCTTCATGATTTCTGGGAAGTTTTCTTTCAGCAGCTCAGCAACGATACTCTCTGTGTTCTCAGATGTCTCACCCTGTTCAGAGATTCCAATTAATTGAAGGTTGTTCCTCTTAATAGAGTCCCACATGCTTCTTAATGTTTCTTCATTTTTCTTGTTTCTTTTTTCTGATTTCTGCTCATAGATGCTCGCCTCAGTAGTTCTGTCTTCCAAGTCAGAAATTCTTTGTTCTGTTTGTTCCATTCTGTTTTCTTGGCTTTGCATGGAAATTTCTATGTCTTTGATTTTGTTCTTGATCTGTTGGATTTCAGGGTACTGGTGTTCCATCAGATCAAACAGCTTGCTTCATTTTTCATTTTGTTCTGCTGCATTTTGTATAAGGTCTAGAAGGGCTCTGTATATAATCAATTTGTATTCACTTCCTGATGCTTTCATAAAAGTTTCTTCATCTGGAAAACTCCTTGGTTGCTTTGTTTGGGAACCTTCTGAAGCCATCAATGATTGCTTGTGTGCCACAAGTGTCTATTGCTTTTTGGGACCCATGTGAGTATGTAGAGGCTGGAAGAAGTACTGTGAGGATGGACTACAGATGTTTCTCTAGGCTCTTAAAATGTAAAGCAAAAGATATCTGACCACTTCATAAGTCACTTAGGTTTTCAGGTGTAGAGGTCCCTCTTCTCAACTGGCAAAGTAAGCACCACTATATCCAACCACAGATGATACAAACTAGTTCAAAACACAGCAATGCTACTGCCCTGTTGGCCTCTGATGACAGGGCCTAACCTTAGATGACACTGCGTAGAGTACTGCTTTTCTGACAGAGAAGCACTCTCCTGTGGGCAGGCTCTGGCTCCCAAGCTAAGAATTAGGTCCAGCTGCGGCCACCGTATCCAAGATGGCATCCCCCCCACAGGCAACAGACAGAAGGGCTAAAGGTGCCAAGAGGTAGTGATTCCTCTGATTCTGTTGCAGGACCCCCAAAGCAGGTGGCACTAGGTAAATTACTGCTTTTCTGTCAGAGAAGCACTGTCCTGTTTCCAGGCACTGGCTCCCAGGCTAAGAGTGAGGTCCCACTAGAATCTCCGTATCCAACATGGTGTCCCAGACACTGACTGTGAAGTTCTGTACAAACGCCGCTGAGGCAGATATAAAACGACAGGCTCAAAGTGGCTAGATTAACAGAGTCCAAGCCTGGCTCTGAAAATATGGGAATTTCGCATGCTTGTCCCCCAGCAGTGTGTCTGAGTCTAGCCACTAGGCAAGACCCTGCTCCACCTGCCAGCCAAGACAGAGGAAAAAAAAGGTCAAAATGGTGCGTTAGCCTTCAGTCCGTGAGAGCCAGGGCTAGCCAAGAGCGGGAGTCAGCGAAAGAGAGGAGGTTTTTCGCTGAGTGGTATGAAGTCCCAGTTAACAGCTCTGTGCCATGTCCTGGAGCTGATTAGGTGACCAGAAGGCTCCATTTGATTATCAGTTCAGGTCTTGGTTTCCAGAGGGGTATGAGGAGACGTGTGCTTAGTCTGCCATCATGACTCTGCCTCCCCATAAACCTATTTTTAAGTGCTTGTAGTAGGGGCCTCATACAATATTTCTCCTTTTGCTGCTGGCTAGTTTCACTCAGCATAATGACTTCCAGTTGAAACCAGATTATAAGATGTTTCCTAAAATTATTGTTGTTCTTGATCATTGCATAGTGTTTCATTGAGTATATGTACCATAATTTGTTTATCCATTCATCTGTTGTTGGGCATTGGGGGTGATTCCATCTTTTTGTGAATGTAGACTATGCTACAATAAACATTTGTGTGAATGTATCTGTTCAGCTGAGTGCCTTTGATTCTGTAGGATATCTTCTGAACAGTGGGATTACTGGATCAAATGGTATATCTATTTCCAGCTTTTTAAGGAAGCGACAGATGGCTTTCCAAAGAGGTTGTACCATTTTGCAATACCACCAGCATTTTAGGAGAGTTCCAATCTCTCCACAGCCCCTTCAGCATTTCTTGTTTTGTGTTTTTTGGGTCATAGCCAACCTTGTTATGGTGAGATGGTATCTCATTGTTGTTTAGATTTGGATTTCTCAAATAGCTAATAATAGTGAACATTTCCTCATGTGCCTTTTAGCTACCTGGATGTCCTCTTTGGTGAAGTGTCTGCGGATCTCCTTTGCCCATCGCTTAATTGGGTTATTTACCTTTTTTTGTTGGTATTTTGCAGTACCTTGTGGATTATGGAGATCAGACATGGGTCCAACATGTAGTTGCCAGCTAATTTTTCCCATTGTGTAGGTGTTCTTTTAATACTTTTGATAAAGTTTTTGGATGAGCAAAAGTGTTTGATTCTTAGTAATTTCCATTTATCTATTTTCTCTTCTGTTGATTGTGGTTTACTGTCAGATTTTGAAGTCTGCCTAAGCTGTGTATTAGAACTTCCATTGTTGACTCTACTGTTTATTGCATGATGTTTACCATCTGGGGTTGATGTTTAGGTCTTTTATCCAATTTGAATTAGCTTTTGTGTAAGCTGTGAGATGTGGATCTTGTTTGAATTTTTTTGGAGATGGGTATCCGATTTTGCCAGCACCATTTGTTAAAGAGACTGTTTTTACCCCAGTTTAGAATCTTAGGTCCTTTGTCAAATATTTACTATTGATAAGAGGATGGTGGCATCTCTGGGATCTCAACTCTGTTTCATTGGTCTCTATGTCTCTTTTCGTACCAGTACCAGGCTATTTTGATTACTTGTGGCAGTGTAATTGGTTCTAAGATTGGGTAGTGTGCGGCCTCCTGCTGTGTTCCTCTTCTTCAGTAGTTCTTTATATATCTGGAGTTTCTTCCCTTTCCAACCAAAGTTGGTGATTTGTTTCTTCATCTCTTTTCTTTTAATTTTTATTTAACATGACTGAGTGAAAATGTACATTCACGTATAAATTTACGTGCCCACCTATATGCAGCTTCCACTGCTCTCCCTGTCCGGTGACTGCACACTATTCCTGTCTGCTCCATACATGTCTCATCCTCCCAACAGTCTCCTTTCCCCTCCTCTCCATCCACTCCCCTTCCTCCAGCCAGAGGTCAGCAAGATGATATCCTATAGATGTATAGAACCATAAAGTGCTTCCAATATATGGTCACTCTGCAATGCCAAGTCCAATCCATTCGTGTCCAAAGAGTGGACCTTTTTTATAATTTATGGGAAAGAGCAGCATCAGGGCCAGGGGCCTTGCTCTCAGAGGAACCCCCAAACCGCTGGACCATCAATTGAAGTCTTTTAGTGGAGATCTCATGATGCACCCCTTTTTATTTGTATGTTGCCAGTGAGACTCCTCTCTGTGAGCTCCATCGTGGCTATCACTGGTGGTGGCCGGGCATCATCTGGTTCTTCCAGTCCCAAGTCGATGTAGGCACTCACTCTTGTGGGTCTCCCTGTCTTCTCGGTTGTCTTTACCACATATCATTTTGGTCCTCGGTGAGCATCCGTTCCTGCTGAGTTGGGACCATTTGCTGTGTCCTCGGATGGCAACTTGGCAGCTTGTAAGACCCCAGACACCACTCACAAATGTGGGGTGCAGAGAGCTCTCTTAGCAAAACGCTAGTTGTGCCAATTGGCCTGGAATTCGCATAAGAGCATGGTCCCCTGCCCCCCGCCCCAGCTACTCTATCCTTGCAGTATTGAGTTAAGATGGAAGGAGTACTCAAGTTATGCTGAAGTCCACTTAATGGTGTTCTTGTTTCTAATGTGTGCTATCACCGCTTTCTCCCAACTAGATTTCTAGTAACTATCTAAACTAAACCCTCCCCCCTCACCCTCCCTCCTTCCCCTCCCTTGCAGCTGTCAAAGAGTCTTCTTCTATACACAAGTCTGTTTTTGAGATCTTATCATAGAGGTCTCATACAGTATTTGTCCTCTTGTCGCTGACTACTTTCACTCAACATAAAGTCTTCCAGTTGAAACCACGTTAGGAAATGTTTCCTGGAATCATCGTTATTCTTTATCATTGCGTAGTGCTCCATTGAGTATATGTACCATAATTTACCTATCCATTCTTCTGTTGTTGGGCATCTGGGTTGATTCCATCTTTTTGCTATCGTGGACTGTGCTGCGATACACATTCTGGTGCATGTGTCCATTGGTATGAAAGGCCTTGATTCTGTAGGATATATTCCAAGTAGTGGAATTACTGGGTCAAATGGTATATCAATATCCATTTTTTTAAGGAAGTGCCAGATTGCCTTCCAAAGAGGCTGGACCATTTTGCAGCCCCACCAACAGTGTAGGAGGGTTCCACTGAAGGTGTAGTTGCCTGCTGATGGGTGGAAGGTTCTGTATGTATCAATGAGGTTTAGTTGGTTAATTGTGTCAATGAGGTCTTCTGTATCTTTACTGAGCTTTTTTCTAGACGATCTGTCTAGTTATGAGAGTGGAGTGTTAAAGTCTCCCACTATTATGGTGGAGTCATCTAACTCTCTTTTGAGTGTAGTCAGTGTTTCTTAGACATATTTAAGTGCTCTGACATTAGGTGTATAAATATGTAATATAGTTACGTCTTGCTGGTGTACTGAACCTTTCAGCAATAGTGTACATCTTTGTCCACGATGGTGGATTTGACATTAAAACTGATTTTGTCTGAGATTAGAATTGCCACCCCTGCTCTTCTTTGTTCATTGTTAGCTTGATATATATTCTTCCATCCTTTAATTTTCAGTTTGTTCCTATCTTTAGGTCTCAAGTGAGTTTCTTGTAGACAACATATGGATGGGTCATGTCTTTTGATCCAAGATGTCACTCGGTGTCTCTTTACTGGAGCATTCAGTCCATTCACATTCAATGTAATTATTGATAGGTATGTGTTCACTGCTGCCATTGTGATAAGTTTATTTTTATGTTGATGTTTTCTCTGTTGTTCTTATTAGTCTGTTCTGGGATACTCTTTTTTGTGAGTTGATTTTTCACCTTTTTGAGAGCTGGTTTTATAGTTGTTGAGACTCGTGTGTTAGATTTCTTGAAATGGTATGATACATCTTTGTTGTGCTTTACAGCTGCCCCCTTAATAAACTACTTATAAACCCAATTTTAATTACTACCAGTCTTATCATCTTCCTCTCCATCTGGAAGGACTATAACAACTGTAGTACATCCCTCTTTTTATTGTGATGACTCCATAGTTTTCATGATGATCACTGGATTGCTTCTTGCCATATCAAAGCTGTGAATTACTTTGGGGCCTTCCCTAAATGAGTAGAGTGTTGAGTAGTGTGTCGTTCTAATATATAAAGTTAGTGGTTTTGTTCTTCTAAGCCAAAGCCAAGAACTTCTTTCACTATTCCTTGTAGTTTTGGTTTGGTTTTTACAAAGTTTCTGAGTTTCTGTTTATCTGGGAATGTCTTAATTTCATTTTTGTGTTTGAAAGATAATTTTGCGGGATATATAATTCCTGGTTGGAAGTTCTTCTCCTTCAAGACTTTGAATGTGTCGTGCCACTGTCTCTGTGCCAGCATGGTTTCTGCTGAGAAATCTGAAGAGAACCTACAGGGTTTCCCTCTGAATGTTAGCTTAGCCTTGCGTCTTGCTGCCTTTAAGAGTTGCTGCTTGTGTTTCATTTTGTTAAGCTTGATTATAATATGTTTTGGAGTCTTTCTTTTGAGATCTATATTGGGTGGCATACGATATGCCTCTGAGATGTCTATATTCTCTTCCTTCATGATTTCTGGGAAGTTTTCTTTCAGCAGCTCAGCAACAATTCTCTCTGTGTTCTCAGATGTCTCACCCTGTTCAGGAACTCCAATTAATCAAAGGTTATTCCTCTTAATAGAGTCCTGCATGCTTCTTAATGTTTCTTCATTTTTCTTGTTTCTTTTTTCTGATTTCTGCTCATAGATGCTGGCATCAGTAGCTCTGTTTTCCAAGTCAGAAATTCTTTTTTTCCATTTGTTCCATTCTGTTTTCTTGGCTCTGCATGGAAATTTCTGTCTTGGATTTTGTTCTTGATCTGTTGGATTTCAGAGTACTGGTATTCCATCAAATCAAACAACCTGCTTAATTTTTCATTTTGTTCTGCTGCATTTTGGATAAGGTCTAGAAGGGCTCTGTATATAATCAATTTGTATTCACTTCCTGATACTTTCATAAAAGTTTCTTCATCTGGAAAACTCCTTGGTTGCTTTGTTTGGGAACCTTCTGAAGCCATGAATGATTGCTTGTATGCCACAATTGTCTGTTGCTTTTTGGGACCCATGTGATTATATAGAGCCTGGAAGAGGTACTGTGAGGATGGATTGTAAATATTCCTCTATGCTGTCTTCAAATGTAAAGCAAAACGTATCTGAGCAGTTCACAAGTCAGTTAGGTTTTCAGGTGTAGAGGTCCCTCTTGTCATCTGACAAAGTAAGTGCCACTATATCCAACCCCAGATGATACAAACTAGTTCAGAATACAGCAATGCTACTGCCCTGTTGGCCTCTGATGACAGGGCCTAGCCTTAGATGACACTGCGTAGAGTACTGCTTTTCTGATAGAAAAGCACTCTCCTGTGGGCAGGCTCTGGCTCCCAAGCTAAGAATTAGGTCCAGCTGCGGCCACCGTATGCCAGATGGCGTCCTCCACACAGGCAGCAGATAGAGGGGCTAAAGGTGCCTCTGCTTCTGTTGCAGGGCCCCCAACGTAGGCAGCACTGTGCAAAATCACTACTTTTCTGTCAGAGAAGCGCTGTCCTGTTTGCAGGCGCTGTCTCCCAGGCTAAGAACGAGGTTCCACTAAAATGTCGGTACCAACATGGCATCCCCCACACTGACCGCGAAGCTCCACACAAACCCCACTGAGGCAGCTACAAAACGAAAGGCTCTAAGTGGCTAGATTAACAGTGTCCCGAGCCTGGCTCTCAGAATATGGGAATTTCGCCTGCCTATACCCCCAGCAGTGTGTCTGAGTCCAGCCGCCAGGCAAGACCCAGCTCCGCCTGCCAGCCGAGACAGAGGAAAAAAAAAAAGTCAAACTGGTGGGTTTACCTGCCGTCTGTGAGAGCCAGGGCTAGCCAGGAGCAGCAATCAGTGAAAGAGAGGATGTTTTTCGCTGAGTGGTATGAAGTCCCAATTAACAGCTCTGTGCCGTGTCCTGAGGCTGATTAGGTGATCAGAAGGCTCTGTTTGATTGTCAATTCAGGTCTTGGTTTCCAGAGGGATATAAGGAGACGTGTGCTTAGTCCGCCATCTTGACTCCACTCCCCTTCTCCATCTCATTTTACCATCCTTGCTTTAAGGAGCATTCTGTCTGTACTTCTTCTGAGACAGATTTGTGTCTTCTTTTGGCAGCTCATGATATATTCAATAGTCTTTGCCAACATCATAATTCAAAGGCATGCATTCTTCTTTTGTCTTCCTTATTCACTGTCTAGCTTTCAGATACATCTAAAGTGATTGAAAACACCATGGCTTGTGACAGGTGCACCTTAATCTTCCAGGTGACATCTTTGATTTTTAACCCTTTAAAGAGCTATTTTGCAGCAAATTGGCCCAGTGCAGTGTATCTTTGATTCCTTGAGTGCAGGTTTTATGGGTGTTAATTGTGGATCCAAGTAAAATGAAATCTTCTGGTGGTCCTAGGAGAGTCTCCTTGGTTAGGTGTCAGGCAAGAGGCAGCAATCCCTATCCATACATTATCCCCTAGATACATTATCACAATGGGATGTTGGGTAAGGGAAAGTTTTTTGTGACTCTTCTTTCTTCCTTCTGATAACCTAATTAAGAAGAGGCTTTGACAGCACCCTCTTAAAAGGCCTAAATGTCTCCTGCTTCCCCATGACTCTCCCTGACTCATGGATGAATATAAAGGGGTCCAGGTCATTTATGACTCAGAAGCTGTTATCACTTGCTTCTGGCTCTGGAATGGCTTTGATATACGTGTCCTACAGGAAGTTTTTCCTTATTCCTACTTCAGAGACGGAAAGTGAGAAACAGAGCATAACTTGCCCAAGGTCACACAGCTAGCAGGTGAGGGAGCAGTGATTTGTACCCAGGTCTATCAGATCTCATTCATTCAAAAATCATCTGAAGGTAAGTCTCTTTGTGCAGGAACTTTGAGTGGGAGCATAAAGATCGTAGGTGTGTCTTTAATGCATACCACAAAAAGCTTATGCTAAGTAAATTCTCTATGCTGTTCAGTGCAGTGCTGCTCTGATATATCCAGAGCTGTCCTATAATTGTCTGGAAACCTTGTATATGTTAATCAAATTTCAACCCATTCAGTGCAAGCCCTGAACCCCTTATCCTTCATTCTCCTCCCTCCCAACAAAACTCCAGCCTTCTTTGTTCTTCGGAGCTGGAAATTTATGCCATCACTAAATTCTGTGAAACAAACCTAGACAGGATTTGAATCTGCCTTGCGCTTTTGGTGAACCAAATGTGAGAATTCCAGTGTTTCCGGGGGCCTGATTATTGTCAGATCCAGCAACCCCATCTTCAGATTAATGACCTTCCAGTGTGGTTCAATGGTTTTGAGGGTGTCTTCAAATGTCCCTCAGAGATCTATCCAACTCAGTTGCTGGTCAAGTTTATTCTGAATTATAATGACTCGGATGTGTGTCAGAACAGAACTGTGCTCCATAGGGGTTTCAGTGGTTGACTTCTTGTAAGTAGATCACCAGTCGTTCCTTCCAAGGCACCTCGGGGAAGATTCCAACCTCCAACCTTTTGGTTAGCACGTTAGGTATTTATACCACTCTGGGACTTCCTTAGAGACCAGAACCTCCAAATATGGTTGAACCACTTATCAAGAGTAAAATGGTCACATGGGACCTCTGGTTAGATGGCCCTGGCACGAGCATCCGTCTTTAATGGTATTGTTATGCTCCCATTCAAGTCGTTTGGATGTCAAGAACATTTTTCCTGATTTTTTGTTTTGGCAACCATGAAAGAGTGTGTAAAGAATACTTCAGTCTGATTCAAACTCTCTCTGTCTCTGTCTGTTTTAGAAAAAATCAAAGCAGGAGCAGCCAAGCCTTCCACTGGCTTCTGAAGAAGAGAAAACTACAACCCAACCAAAAGAGTCTGACCAAAAGATGCTGAGAAAGGACAGGGATGGTTGGTACATCTTTACCCTCATCCTGAAACATGCATTATGAGCTCATTTACATGGTACTATATGACAGGAGCTCTATTAAGAGGAACCTGCTGCTCTTGATCTTCAAAGAACTTTCCATTTAAGAAGCATACTTAGGTGGTCCAAGTTCCTGCATATAAACTGCCTGGGAAATGCAATTCCATTTGTGTAGGGCTTATGGAAAAGTGATACCTGATTCTTATTTTACCTAAATGAACTTCTGACCATAGAGGTATTTTGCTTGTAAGTTTGTTGTATCTTCTCTGAGTTTTCTGCGCATGGTGAGTTCCTGAGTGAGTTCATCTCTCTGAGAAGCCAGTGATTTTCACTTCAGTGATTCCCTGAGCAACAGAACCAAGAAAAAATAATAGAGCTGGCCTCATATCCTCTTTTTAAAGTCACCTTTCTCTTCCAGTAGAGAATAAATGTCTTTTGATAACACTGAGACCAGTTCCTGTATCTGCTGGCAAAAGAGCTTGGGCAGCTGCAGAGACACATTTTTGGCAGCTAGCAGACTTCAAGTCCTCAAATAACAAATACCTCCAGAATGAAAATCTGTGTATGTGTGTGTATGCATACACCTTGGTGCTTGTGTGAATATTGGCTCCAACTGAAGGACAGCTAATTTCATGCAGTGTGTACTTGCTAAAACAAAAGCCTAGTTCCACAGATTAAGTTTGATGTTTTCTGCCACAAAGGATTTTACATGTGGCTCAAAGACAGGATATCTATAAAAACATTTTTTCCATGAAAACTAACAAAACAAACACGCACACATACACATTCTTTTATTCAGGTAGTGCTTCTCTAACAGAAATACCACAAAAAGGACAGCTCTAGTAAAGAAAAAGCTTATTCTTACACAGTCCAGGAGGCTACAAGTCTGAATTCAGGGTGTCCACTCCAGGGGAATGCTTTCCCTCTTTGTCAGCTCTGGAGGAAAGTCCTTGTATTGCATCAGTCTTTGGTCAGGGAGTATCTTGGAACAGAAACCTCAGGTCTGAAGGTTTTTTGATGGTATGAGGCTTTGAGTTTTCTACTTGCTTCTCTTTCCTTTGATCTCTTGTAAGATAAAAAGGCTAAAGGATGGTAAAAGCCACCCTGTAAGAAACTCCCTTTACAGTGGAGCAGGGAGGTGACTTTAATAAGGGATTTACAGTCCCACCCTAACCCTCTTTAACACGCAGCACAGGTAAATCACAAAATGGAGGACAATCATAAAATATTGGGGATCATGGCCCAGCCAAATGGCTCTATACACTTTTGGGGGAACACAGTTCAAGCCATGACACACACAATAAAGCAACATTGAGTGAGTAATCTTTTACTTTCTTCTTATGTTTTTGATCTTTGTTTTTAATAGTTGTCCTTTTTACCCAGAGGAGAGCACTGAGTCAGTGTCCAAGGGGCCAGATTCTTGTGTTTCCCATATGATAAGAGTGGTTTGAAATGTAGCCAACTTTGCCCAGCACTGTGTGTTGGATATGAAACCGTCAGATGGAGCTAGGGATGCAGGAGATGATGAAAGTCCCTCCCACCTGGCAATCAAACTAGAGAGGGAGGGGAGCATCCTGTAAACTGCTGGCTTGTGTTTGACCTGAAACCTGTGATTGATGCAATTTTTAAGGCTTTCCAGAATTGCTTTGTATATGTAATGTTACATAAGTTTATTTAATATAAAAGAGAAGAAAAGGGGGTCATACTCCTACATTCCAAATAACTTCTGTTGACACGTTTCTAAAAAATAAAGCAACACGTGCAGATGGGGTGAAAATTCAAGCCTTTTTGAGAAACGTTAAGTAGAAAATATAAATATTAATTACACAGTAAAATTTTCCCTTTCTCTGCCCTAATCAGTTTCTTCAAGGGTAAGCGAAATTGCCTTTTGATGTGACGCACACGTAGTGTAGGTGGAACTATCAATAAAACAGAGATGAGCCAACCGTGGAACCAGTTCATTAATCTCGTATATACTTTTGATTTAAAAAATGTCAACTGTAGAAGGGTACTAGCCAACAAGTGGCTCTTTATCTTCCGAATAGCTGCATCTTCATATTAAGGAATTCAAAAGCAAACAGGTACTCCTTGGGACAGAGCAGAACATTCTTATTTTAGGACACCAAAAACACACAGTTTTATCTTTTCCTTGTTTCTGTTGGGTACAGGTCCCTCAAGGCAGGGCCAAAGCAAGAAGATTGGGATTCCTGCTAAGAAGACAACGGTTAAGCCTTCAAACACTGATACAGCTGGGAATCAGGGCTACCCAGTGTCAGCAGCAGGTGGAAGAAAACATGGAAGGAAACCATCAGGCACTTCAGGAAACAGGGAGTCTGGATCCAAAGGAAGAAGACCTAAAAGATCCCATCGAAATCATGGCCTAGAAGATAGTGCTGGGTCCTCATCTGATGAGAAGACTGTCAAGGATTGTCATCTCCGGCACCCGTCCTCGGAGATGCAGGTCACGGAGCAACCCCAAACTCCAGAAGCAGAAACAGCTACCCCTCGGGAGTAGTTAAATGCTGACATAGATGGCAAAGCCAGAGAAGCATCAGAACAGCAACCTACACACGAAGACGTGAGAGAGGCTGTGGTTAGTGGTCCAGCACCACACAGTGAAGGTAGAGCTTCTGGAGGTGAGCAGACAGAAGCCAGAGCTTCTCTTTTACCAGCAGTGGAAAGCCCTTCTACAACCCAAGAAGATGTCATCTCCTCAGTAAGAGTGAAGGCTCAGGCACTTGTGGATCCTTCTGATATCCAGTCAGAAGGGGAAGCAGCTTCCAGCCTCGATTGTCAAAATGCTCAGCTTAAAATGGCGTCAGCTCAGTATAGGCCAACTATCTGCAAAGAAAAGCCTCCTGACAATATGCTTCCGGCCTTTACAGGAAACACCACACATACAGCAAGTGCCAGGGCAGAGAGAGCCCTGTCTGCAGAGAGGCTGCCTCCCAGAAGCATTTCTCAGACTTGGGAGAGACCTGAAGACTGTCAGCAAGTCTCAGATTCAGAGACTATTTCAGAAGAAGAGAGTGATTCTGAGGAACAGTGGGCTCCTGGACACTCTTTCCAGTCTTTGGGGAAGCCTGAAGGTGAACAAGAGATCTCCTCAGAATCAGAAAGTTTCACTGTGGAATCACGAAGTTCTGGGGAGCAGATGGCTCTCAGACACTCCTCGCAGTTCTTGGGGAATGCCAATTATGAACAAGAATCCTCCTCTGATGGAGAGAGTTTTTCAGAGCAGGAGACTGACTCTGAGGAGGGCAGTGGTTCTGAGGGGCAGCCTACTTCCACATGCCCTTCCCAGGCTGTGGAAGAGCTGGAAACTGAAGAAGGCTCCACAGGATCTGCTAGTTACCTTGAAACGTACAGTAGTACGGATGACTGGAGCCGCTCTGAGGAAGACCTGCCTCCAGAACACCCTTCGCAGGCTGTGGCAAATCCTGAGGACCAACCAGAAAGTTCCTCAGTTTCAGAGAATAGCCCTGAGAGGCGGAGTGTTTTTGCAGAGCAGCTGCCACACCAGGGCCCTTCTGCGCCAGCTGTTGAACACCACGTCTCCTCAGGTTCAGTCAGTGTTTCTACAGAGTGGAGTGGTTCTGTGGAGCCACTGTCTTCCAGGTGTCGTTCCCTGCCCCGGCTGAGGCAATTCAAGGAAGCTTCTGCAGATGTAGAGAGTATGGCTGCTGAGTGGGATAATCCTATGAAGCTGCTGCCTCCCAGCGCCTCCAGGCATCTGACCAGACCAAAAGTAGGGAAACAAGTCCTTCCTGATCCCGAGAGTGCTACTGTCGAGGGGAATATTTTTATGAAGCCTATGACTGTCAAACACGAGTCTCAGCCCCTGATGACACCAGTATTTGAACAAGAAGGCTCCAAATGTACTTTTCATCCACTGATGGCCACTGAAGTCAAACAAGTCTCTTCATTTCCAGAAAGCACAGTTGCTGAAAGAAGAATTTCTGTGGAGAAGAATCTTCAAGTTGAGCCCAAAGTGTCACCAGATTCAGAGGGTGTTGCTGCTGAGAGTATCATTTCTGTGAAGCCACTGCCTCCCAAATATCCTACCCAGTTCTTAACAGGGTCTAAATTCTGGAAAATGTCCCGTTGTCTAGAGAACACTGCTGTTGGAGAAGGTGTTTCTACGAAAGCGCTGCTTCCTAGTCATTCTTCCCAATCGTAGGTGAAGTTTATGGCAGAGAAAGTCTCTTCAGGCTCGGAGAACCCTGCTAATTGACAGGCCCATTTGCGTGGATCCTCATGCTCCAAATCATTCTTCCAAATCTTGGTGGAGGCCTAAAGTAGAGAACCAAGTTTTCTCAAGTTCCAAGAGTGCTGACATGGAAGAAGGCATTTCTTTGAATCCAGTGCCTACCACACACCCTTTAAAACCTTTGGAGAGGCCTGAAGATAAAAAAGAAGTTTCCTCAGGTTCAGATAATACTCCAGAGAAGTGGAGCAGGTCCAAAGAGCAACAGCTTCCCAGGCACCTTTCTCAGGCCTTGGGGAAGCCTCAGCACCATCCAGAAATGTCAGTTTCCAAGACGTTTCTTGAGAGGGGGAAGAGCTCTGAAGAGCAGCTGCCTTCCAAATGCCCTTTCAAAGCCACAGACTCCCAGCCAGAAGTCTCCTCAACAGGATCAGTGAGAGTACCTGAAGAGTGTCGCAGTCCTGAAAAGCAGCTGCCTCCCAGACACCCTTTCCAAGCTTCTCAAGAACCTAAAGAACGGCAACAGGGTCCTTCAGGTTCCAAGAGTGCTGCCACCCAGGAATGCATTTTTGAGAGTGATCCTACCAGCTCTTCCCCCCCAAAAGCCCCCGTGTCTCCAAACAAAACCAAGAGATACAGCCAAGGCTCTGAAGACCTCATGAAGTCCCTTGCTACCAAATCTGTACAGTTCACCACTGATCCTGTCCAGCCAACATCTACTTCTGGGAGTCTTCACTCTAAGGAGGAAGTTCTTGAGAGAGATGTTCGTAATGAGGAAAAGGCTTCAGTCTCACCTACCAATAAGGCTGATATTGAAAACCTTTTTGGGGTGAAACTCAGAAGAATCCCTTCCTTGCAGAAGTACAAGAATGAGAAAGAAGGTGACCTGACTAAGCTTCGTACAAGCCCCTTGGGCCCAACTTCGTCATCTGAAGAGAGAGAACATCAGGTCAGAGCAACCACGTCCCAGGGGCACCTGAGTACCTCAGAGAACCTCAGTGGAATATCTCACGTGGCACAGAAGGAACACATAGGACCCAGGTCTGAAGATGTAACCAAGAGGCAACCTGCTTATAAAATCTCAGGTGAGACGTAAGTTTACAAAATAGCAAGTAGATACCCAGGGGAAGGAAAAACTGGAAACTAGACTTAGATGGCAGGAAGTCTGTTTGAGCCTTGTCTACTGAGCTGTGAATTCAGTAGGACTGACTTTTGGATCTAGGGGCAGAATAGTGCCCCCTTCTAGGTAGTGACCCATTGTAGATTAGAAGATTTGGAGCTGGTTAATTCTGACTCTTCCTTTTTGCCAAAGGAGTCTCCCTCTACATAACTCACCGACGTTCTGGAATGGGAACATGATTATCTCCCCATTCTCTTTCCCCTTCTCTTCTATACACCTTACATTTGGATGGAGCTTTATGCTTGTCTCAAACTACTTTTATGTGTATTAAACTCCTGCCAAGGCTTCACTCTGTACAAAAGCTGACGGCCACATCTTCCTCCCAAAGAGTGGCTGGTGGGCTTTAACAGCTGAACTACTGGTTAGCAGCCAAATTCTTAAGGACTGTGCCACCAAGGATGAGGAAAAGGGTGAAGAAAGGAGGGAAAGGGACTAATAAGATGATAATATGTCCAGATAGTTAAACAGTACTGAGTCTTAATCACTCAAGGAACTCCCCCTCCTTGGCAGGTTGAGGCAATGGGTATAAGAGAAATAGCCCAAATCCTTTTTTTTTAAAGCAATTAAAAAGGATCTTATTTGAGATACCACTGTGAATTGGTCCAAGGTAAGCTGAAGACCTTGGCTGCCTTGCTGCAATTGTAACTCCTTTCCTTCTTTTTCCAGAAAAGGCTCCCTGTCGACAGTCAGATTATACCACTTCAGAGCCAGCTTGGGTAACCATGGCAAAGCAAAGGCAGAAGACTTCCCAGGCCCATGTTCCTGGGATAGAACTTAACACCAAAGAGAGAGCTGGAGCCCAAGATAACACTAAGGAGCCTCAATATGGGGTAGGATTTGGAGTGTTCTTGAAAATACTCCAAGAACTTGTTGGAGTCAATAGACTTCCACTGGGAACTTCGTCAGGCATGCGGCTTCTTATCTCTGTATGCATTAATCAAGGCAGGATAAATCTTCAAGGGAATAGTCATGCTCATACACACATGCCCTGTTTACACATGCCCTGCTTTATGCTCCTAAAGTGTTTGGTGGAAAGTAATCAACTTAGGGAGATTTTCTAAACCAAATCCTATCCTAAGCACTTTACTGCAGGGTCTCATGAAATTAACTGAGAAATAAGGTTGTTGTTATTTGCTGTTGAGTCAGTTCTGACTGATGGCAACCCTGTATAACACAGATTAGAACTGCTCCATAAGATTTACAAGGTTATAACTATTCAGAGTCAGTTATAAAACCCCTAAAGGTAAGAGATAGTGATTGTTTATAGATGATTTATGACTATAAATATGTATAAACAAATAACCCAAACCCAGTGCTGTAGAGTCGATGCTGACTTATAGCGACCCTATAGGACAGAATAGAACTTCCCCCTACAGCTTCCAAGGAGTGCCTGACAGACTTAATTGCTGAGTTTTTGGTTAACAGATGTAGCACTTAACCCCTATGCCATCAGGGTTTCCTATAAATATGTATAGCAAACCAAACCAAACCCATGGCCTTAGAGTTGGGTGCAACTCACAGCGGCCCTAGAGGCCAGAATAAAACTGATCCATAGAGCTTCTAAGGATCACTTGGTAGATTTGAACTGCTAACCGAAAGCATTTAACTCACTTTGCCACCAGAGTTTTTGTAAATATGTACAGACATTTAAAAACACAAATGGAATCAAACTATACACACTATTGTTTTCATTTAATATTTTGTTTCTTGGTATCTTAGCATACCATTACACAAAGATTTACCTTTATGGAATTGGTGTTTGGATTTCTTTCTATTGGTTTCGTTTTGTATGACACCTGCCTGTAGGCTAAAAAAATACTATGTGATAAAATATGCTAATAGTAATACATGTAGATCAAGGATGGTCTTGTTTCCAATGTCAAATCTACACTGCCTTTGTAAGTGTTGGAATGAGAGATCTCCAGGAAATTGACTCAAGAAAACGTACAAAATTTATGCATCAAGAGAGATGTGTAAATTTTTATACATTTAAGTTCTTAATGAATTTGTTGAGGGACCACCTGAGAATCTGTTTAACTCCCTGTTTCAAAACTGCTTTATTTTTCATCATTAGCATTTATAAGGTATCAGGATCATTTGAGGATGAAGTCCACCTTGGTTAGATGCTTTCTTAGGGTTCTGAGAGAAGCATTTGTATGAGGTTTTTGTCATGGGCAGAGGCACTAGACCAGTTAATTTAATCCAGTTGTAGGTAAGATTAGCTTGAAAAGTCTAGACTGCATCACTTTAACAAGATCTATGAGTACTATACTTTCTAATGCCACGAGTACATCAAGTCAGATGTATGATAGCTTCACTAGGTAGAAATTCTATGGAATTCTGTTCAATTAATTGATATAATTTGTAGCCTACACATTTTTTTAGTTTGCTGTTAAGAGCCAGTATTGTACTAGGGAAAAGGTTATTCTCAAATTAAATAACTCTCATGTCTCCCTGTTTGCACATATGATTAGACAACCTTTTCTTTCAGATCTGAAAGGTGGTAAACAAGCCAGTTTAGGTTTTACAAAGCCGAACTCTAAACAAAAGCGGTCTCAGTGTCATTGCTTTCATTTATCCATCTACCCTTGCATGCATCCATGCATCCATGTGTGCATCCATCTGTCATCTATCTCTTTACTATCAACCTCATTGAACTTATAGTACCCTGGACAGGGCTTCCACCTGTGGTCTTCTGAACGTCACGACTTACAAGTTTTCTATTTTCTTTGTTTTATTCAAGGGTGCTACTCCTGCAAAGGAAAGTCAACAAAGTGGTTTAGCTTCCACTGTCTTTAGACAGGAGAAAACGGCCGAGTCACAGGAACCGAAATCTGCCAAAGCAGGTAAAACATCAAGTACCCTACCACACAAAAATAATCCTGGCAGAATGTTGTGAAGCTTACATTTTACAGATCAAGCAGTCCATGTCTCTTGTGCCCGGTAACATCCTCATGATTCTGTTGTGTCCCTTTAGATTAGATACAGATGGTAATTTGTTTTAGGAAAACTCAATCACTGTAACTAAAATATATCCAATGTGTAACTCATAGGGTCCCCCTGTCTTTCACCCCACTTAGGGAGTTATATAGGCATAGAACTGTGATCACTCCCAAAAATGATCCTGTTGCTATGTATCCAAGTGACAAGTACCAAGTCACTTTCCAGTACCCAGCAAAACTGTATTTTCTCACCCTCTGTATTACCTGCAATATAACTACTAAAAATAATACACTATAAAATCCTGGTGTCTCTGGGTGGCACAAACAGTTGAACATACACCTGGGGATCTTGTCAAAATGTAGATTCTGGTTCAGGATATGTATAATAGAAAGGGAAATTCTCAGCAGAGAACTTGTCAAAAATTCAAATTCTCTGCAGGGAGAGAAACGGTTTAAAGCCCTGTCTCCCTCAATCTCCCTCATCAGAAAATTATACTAGGAATTAAAGCACCCATTGCCTGACCTGGTTGTTGCTATTAATGGCCTAATAGATACTATACTCTTGTGGAGTGGTTCTCAGCCTTTGCTGTACATTAGAATCACCTGGTGAGCTTTGTAAAGCTTAAAAATGGCCCTGACTCCCTCCCTAGAGATTCAAATTGAGTTGATTCCAGAAATGGCCCTTGCACTAGTATTTTTTTTTTTTAAGTGCCTAGTTGATTCTAGTATGTAGCCACAGTTGAGAACTACTGAGTCAGTCATAAGGTACGATGGAGGAGGGAGTAGAAATGCGGTAGCAAGTTGGTAGTCTTCTTGGCTAGGGTAGTTGGTACAGTGTTTTTTAGCATAGATTCTCATTGTGTGGATCCACGGAGTCATCAGTCATTTCACAGAATGTCACAGATTGCACAAATACAGATAACACTACCTTATTTGAAATTTCAAAAACTAAGCAGATAGCATACAACGTCTTTCCCTTCTTGTCTCCTTTCAAAATTGTAAGATATGACAGTCCAATAAGGATATCCAAGAGATTGGCCTGACGAGCTCCTGTGGCCATGTTTTTGCATGACACTGAGTCTATTCCAACTTCTGGTGGCCATATAGGACAGAGTAGAACTGTCCCATAGAGTTTCCTAGGCCTTCATCTTTACAGAAGTGGATGGCCAGGTCTTCATTACACCGAGCCACTGGTGGGTTTCAACTGCTGAACTTTCAGTTAGCAGCTACATGCCTAACCAGTGTGCCACAGGGGCTCCTTCCTGTGGCCATAGCCATGTTGATTTCCTTCCACTGATATACTGATACTGCCTTAGATATCGCTGATGCTTCTAGAAGCCTGGCACTGAAGGCAGTAGGAGTTTCGCATTAAGAGCAGTGGGATTGGAGGAAACCTGAAAGATGGAAAAATGTGATTGTATCCTATCAGCCATTTACCCCAATATCACTGGGACTTCTTTCTACTTGTGTGTTATTTTTTGTGGTTCCAGCTGAAAAGCAGAAGATGGTTCGAGTGCCTACCATGGAACAAAATACCGGAAAGTCTGCAAATCTTCCAGTAGTGCCCCAAGAGCCCAATGAACCAAGTGAACCAGTTTGGTTCTCCCTGGCCAAGGAGAAAGCCAAAGCATGGAGCCACATGGGAGAGCTATGCAAGAAATAGCTCATGGTTGGGCACCAAAATCTTAAATAATAATTGTTAATAACTATATTAATTTCATGTAGTCATTTCTTGTCTGTGATGATTTTTAATTTAGAAAAGAGCCTTAGAAATGTAAATTAACATTTTAATTATTTGAATGACAAAAAAAGCCTTGAATACCTAAACTTCAGTACAGTCACTGCCAGCATCAGGAAACTGAGCACTTCTCTCTAAAATTATGGAATATCTTTGCACTGCTGTAGCATTATAAGATTTTTAAGATTGAACAATATGTTATTGAAGGAAGAAACCAAAAACGTTTTGTGAGAGCAACTGAGATGCTGTCATTTCCCTTAACCAAAGACTTTCTATTGGAATAATCCAGATTATTTGGCCCAAGGAAGGGATATTAAGCTTCCTCTGCCAAATCAGGGTCACCATGAGTCGGATCCAACTCGATGGCACTTGGCTGGCATGCCAAATCAGGAAACCCTGGTGGTGTAGTGGGTTAAGTGCTATGTCTGCTAACCCAAAGGTCAGCAGTTCAAATCCACCAGGTGCTCCTTGGAAACTCTATGGGGGCAGTTCTACTCTGACCTCTAGGGTCGCTATGAGTCAGACCTGACTCGACAGCACTGGGGTTTTGGGATGCCAAATGAAATGTTTCAGTTCTTTGGATGCTGCTTCAAGTCTCACAAAGGTTCCTAGAATGGGCAGTGGAAGTGGTAATTGTGGGTCTGCAAGAAAATTTTGCACAGCCAGTCTCCCAGTTAGTGCACTACCTTTGGAAATGCCTACTCTGTGTTCCTGGGGAAACGGGTAATGCCTGCCATCTGGTGACGGTGACACACAAAGGACTGGTCAGAGCTCTCTCTTTGCTCATGCCCCAGGCCAATGTGCCCAAGGTCTGACAGCAGTGAGTGAGACATCCCTAGAATGGAATTCCTCTGGATTATTAGTCCATCAGTGTTGGGCCTTTTGCCCCAGTGCTGCTGAGATCTTTTCCACTTGCTCAGTAATATACTGCCCATCATACACAATTTGTCGTTTAAGAACTTAAGACAGTTTCAAAATTCAACATTGTATAGATGTCAAAATCTGTACTTGCAATCTCAAGCAGATGGGAAGCTCACCATCATTAAGGAAGTGTGGGGCACCTGGAGAGCTCCCCACCTCTTTGATCCCAGCCTCAAGTTGGAGAATTCCTTGTACCCCTGAGTCTAGATGCTTCTTCTCAGCATCCTCTGCTGCCCCAGCTTTTAGCCCAAAGCAAGTCTGTAATCCCAAAGCCATAGAGCAATTGGCTTTCTGACATCTGGAAGCCTCAAGTGATTACATCAGACTCACCCGCTATCATTCTTAGACTCACACACCTCAAAACTTACTAGGAGGCACAGCCCCCACCTCCCTAGGAAACCACACACCCCAGCCTCAGCAAGAGGAAAACCAGAAAAGGGAGAGTGGGAGAGGAAGAGTCAGGAGGAGAGTGATGGTCAGCTGTGAGGAGGTCAGCAAGTTTTGACTCCTCCCTTCCTATCTTCCCCTGAAGTTTCCTTTGCAGCACCAGCATCAGGAGCTACTCACAGGCAGAGTGATGAAGACACATCACCTTTCCCATAGTCAGTTTGTTACTTGGTAGGATCTGCACGGAGCAGACTAGCCTAGATGTTCATCCAGGTTTATCAGAAGTTGTTGAACTCTGTCTCTCTGTCTATTCCCCCTTGCTTCCACCTCTTGACATACCAAACACTGAGATACCTTTCTTTTTCTGCCTAATTTCTTTTCTGAGAGACCCAGAAATGAGCTGTCACTGCCTCTGTCTCTGTCACCTTGAAGCTACTTTGCTTAAACAGGAAGCAGGCCTGGATACCTACCTGTACATTGGAGTTTTGAGTGTCCCATGCAGAAACCCAGACAGGCAGTTAGGTAGGGGAATGAATTGAAAGCCTAGATGCTTGGTTTTCCTGGTGATGGTATAATGTGGCAATGTGAAACCCAGGCTGGACGTTACGGTTTCTTTATGTAACGTCCCTTTTTCTGATATTTTATCTACACCTTTTTGATAATGCAAGATTTTTGGTGATTGAATGTTATTTCTTTGCATTCGCACAGAGAACAGTTTGTTTGTAGATGTCCTGCAACCAGGGAGTCCGGGTAGAGTAGCTGTTACACCTCCTTGCCGCTCTTCTCAGAGTGGACCACTGCTGGTCGTTCTCACTCCGGGACTCCCTGTGAACAACATTTTCCCCACAGCTGAAGAAGAAAACAGTTTTCAAATGAAGAGGTTAAGTTTTGTTTTAAAGCCTAGAGATACATTTTGACTGGCTTTCAGCTTCTTTGTATTTTCTGTAATTTCTGGCTGTATGCAGAGCGAATAAACGCAATAAAGTCTGTTCTGTGGCCTGTCTCATTCTGTGACATTGGGAAGGAAATCCAATAGACTATGGCTAACTCAGAGAAGGAGACTGTTCCTCTGAGGGCTTGTATGAACCCAGCTGGCCTCCACACACAGGTGCCTGATCAAGCTGCTGGCCTCCTGGTGAGTGTGCTTATGGGGAGAAGGGTGTTGACGAAGAGGTTTCCATGTGTGTAAACATCTGGGAGCAGTGATAAAGGATGGGTTTAGCTGGGTATGAGTAGTGCAGACAAGATGACTGATGGCTGTACTCCAATCAGGCCCAGGAACTAGGTCCAAGCCCTAGAGCAAGGTGAGCCACCAGCACCAGACATTTTCAGAAGCCAGCCACTGCACTGGGCTCAGACAACAAAACGTGCCACAGAGTGAGGAAGGGGAGGGTGTGACAGACTAGAAATGTAACCTGGCCATTTATCCCATTCTAACACTTCCAGGGTTCCGGCCAGGAGTTGATTTGGGAGCTGACATGTCAGATGCCTAAGAATTTGAAAGATTTAAGTCAACTGATAAACCACTAAATAAGTGATGTCTCCTTCTGTAACAAATGTACCTCCATAATGACCTGCGGTACCACCGGTAGATGGCTTTAACAAAGAGAATCTAATTTTCTCACAGTCTAGGAGGCTAGAAGTTCTAATTCAGGGTGTCAGCACCAGGAGAGGGCCTTTTCTGTCTGTTTGCTCCAGGGGAAGGTGCTTGTCCTCAATTTTCCCTTGGTCAAGCAGATTCTCAGAGGAGGGAAGCCGGGTCCAAAGGACTCAGTAGTTCCCTGGCACTGGTTTCTTGGTAGTCTGAGGTTTTCTCCACTCTCTGCTCGCTTCTCTTTCCTTTTAGCTCTTGTAAGATAAAAGGTGGTGCAGAGTACATCCCAAGGAAACTCCCTTTATATTTGATCAGGGATGTGACCTGAGCAAGAGTGTTACATCACACTCTAATGCTCTCTAACATAATCCAATCTTGCCCTATTAAACACAGGCAGAGATCAGGATTTACAACATATAGGAAAATTACAGTCACAAAATACAGGTCAACCACACAATACTGGAAATTGAGGTCTGTCCAAGTTAACATATATTTGGGGGGACACCATCCTTGATGAGCTGCATAGGGTTCCAAATCTATATAATCTTTATGGAAGTAGCTTGCTACATCCTTCTTCCACGGAGCAGCTGATAAGTTAGAACCACCAATCTCTCAGTTTGCAGCCAAATGGATTAACCACTGTGACACCATGTTTCCACATATATACACCTAATGGAATATTATTCAGTCATAAAAAGGAATGAAGTACTGAAACATGGTAAAAAGTAGCTGTTAACTGAAATATGCTAATTAAAATAAGACAGACACAAAGGTCACATAGTGCATATGAGATTCTGTTTACATGAGATATGCAGAATAGTAAAGCCACAGAGATGGAAAGTAGATTAGTGGTTGCCATGGGTGAAGGGGGGAGAGAAAAGATGGAATTACTTTTTAATGGATGAGGGGTTTTATTTCAAGATGATGATAATATTTTAGAACTCGTTGAATGTAGTGGTTGCACAACACTGAATGTCGTAAATGCCACTTTAAAATGGTTAGTTTTGCTATGTAAATTTCACCTCCATTACAACAAGTTAGAGTGTGAAATGTGCTACCACAGAATAAGAGAAGAAAATACGAATACTACTGAGGGAGCACCTTGGAAGACTTAACTAAATGTGGTGATAAGGCTGTGTAGCTCAAAGCCCTGGGCCCTTCTTCCCTGTTCAGCCATTTCACTTTTTTTCTCTCCCCTCAAACAAATTTCCAGCATCTGTTATCTCCCTTTACTCTATTTCTTTCATTTCTTTTTAGGAAATATTTCAGAACTATAGCAAGTTACAGGGAATAATCCTGGAAATATCCATGTATCCACCATTCAGCTTAAGAAACAATAAGCTTACAAAACAGTTGAAGCCACTGTGTATCCCTCTCTTTCTCTATCCTATCCTAAATGAGCTGTTTCTCCCTCCAACAGCTGTTACATATGCTACACTTGTATGCATCTCTCACAGAGACATTTTTTCCTCCATACATATGAATCTACAATTAATTGGAGGTGATCATTTCTATATTTTTCAGACTTCATGTATACTGTATCACAACATTTGTGTTCTAGAGCCACTTTTCCCCTTCTGCAATTGTCTACCTCTGTAACTCAGTCTTTGCCCTCTGGTTCTCAGCCCCCTGGGAGTTCTAGTCATGTCCCCAGCCTGACTTTGCAGTCCTGATTATCCTCAATAGTCCCAAGCCAGGGAATCCAGGCTGGTCCCAGTATAGGTGAGTCTCAGCTTCTTGGTCTGTCATTCTAATCCAGTGGTTCTCAAACCTGGCACATGAGAAATCCCTGAAACTCTTGGGCCTTGAATTAATTCCAACTCATACTGACCCAGTGGATGGCAGAGTAGAACTGATCCATACGATTTCTATGCCTGTAGTCCTTACGGGAGTAGACTGCCACATCTTCCTCCTGTGGAGAAGCTGGTGGGTCCCAAACACCAACCGTTCAGTTAGCAGCTACATGTGTCACCCCTGCGCTACCGGGGCTCCTTGGATTCCCTGAAGGGGTGGTGAAAACATGGATCATTTGACCATACTCCCAAAGTTTCGGATTCAGTGGGTCTTGGGTAGAACCTGAAAGTTGCATTTCTCACAAGTTCCCAGGTAATGCTAATTGTTGCTATTTTGAGGACCACACTTTGAGAACTACTATTCCAAATGAAAATCTGGGCCCAGACTCAGCAGCACCATCTGGCCCAGCAGGTAAGTTGGGTCATCTGTAAGTTTTCCTTCCAAACACACCCTAGAGCCTCACTGTCCACTACACATGTCACATGAACCGTGTAGTATAATCTAAAATTTCCTAGTAGCCATGTGGAGAAAGGCAAAAGAGACTGGTGAAACTGATTTTCTACTATATTTTATTCAGCTGTATAAGTTATCATTTCAACACGTAATCAGTTTAAAAATTGTTAGTGGATGTTTAACATGATTTAAATTTAGAAGGCCATACCTCAAATGGAACTAGTCAGATTTCAAGGGCTCAGTAGCCACTTTTATTTTTCACTTGAACAAATGCTGTCAAATATGTCTGTAAAAGATAAAAGTCAGAGGTCACTGGATGCCACTCTTGGGGTGATGACATTTGGAATGAAATCAGTGTAGATTAAATTTCCTCGGGATTCAGGACACTTGAAAAACCTAAAAACGGTCAAGAAACAGATTCGGCCTTTTTCCTCTATCCTTTTATTGCTGTTTCTCCTTACTGTGGGATGAAATGAGAGAAAATGAACAATCACACAACATTAACTAGCACCTGTGGTTTTCTAAAGCCAAGAAACAGCCCTAGGCACACCTGCTGCATTGGTGTGCTGCCTCTCAACAAGGTGAGAAGACGACAACATTTTCCTCTTGTAACCTGCACTCTTGGGTATCAGGGTGCTTGTGTATCCCATGGCTTCTGTCACCTCATCATATACCAGCTTTGTCTCTCTCTTGATCAGCATATAACTGTTTGTTGTTGTTTTTTTCTTTTTCCTTGAGAGACAATTCTGGGATATAAAGAAACCTCTCCTTCAGATCTTTGCTGGTTCTGCCAATGATGCTCCCTTACACTTCCAGACACTGTGTTTCCACAAGTACCATGGGAAACAGGCTCTTATCATGAAACACAGAGCTGTGAACTTGTGAGAAAGTAAAGAGAAAACTGTTAATCATTTAAGCATACTCAAAGACAGTATACTCCTTAAGACTTAATTACCGATTTGGTGATAAACAGTAATTACAACTAAGTTTTTTCCTATCGACTCTCATATAAAATAGAAAAATCTAAAACTGAACAAATACTTAGATATTAATCATTAAATGTGGTCCCAGTTGGAATTCTGAAATTTTTGCTATTTGTTAGTCACATTCTAAAAGGCACTGGTTGTCTCGTTAGTATACCAAAACCTCTGTTGCCCTTAAGGCCGTTCTGGCTCATAGAACAGAGAACTGCCCCACAGGCTTTCCAAGGAACAGCTGGTGGAGCTTGAACTGTCAATCTTTTGGTTATCAACCAAGCTCTTCACCACTGGGCTACCACGAGGTTGCATTGCCATGGCCAAGAGATGAGGGACCAGCTAATGCATGGCCCAGACTGATAACTGTTTTCAACACAAAAGTAGTTTCCATTACTAGATCTGATGCAGTTACTACCTTTCAGTAGTCTTACAGGTGGCAGAGAAAGGACCTCATAAGAACAAATGAGTAACCAAGAAATATATTGCAGAATACAGCACATTTTATGTTATTAGATATGTAAGTATTCTATTAACATTCCAAGTAAGTTGAACTGAACTTTTCAATTTATTTTAAACCAACTGCTTCTTATTTAATTTACTGAGAGAATTAAAAAATAAAAATGAGGGACTCAGTAACCAGTAAATACTAGGAATGGCTGGGTGATATTCAAGGCTACCATAAACCCACACAAACCCAGGACCAGTGCATTGATTCCAACTCTTAGCAATCCTATTGAAGAGCAGAACAATCCTGTAGGGTTTCCAAGGTAGTAATCTTGGCATGGCAGCCCTGACGGTGTAGTGATTAAGTGCCACAACTGCCAACCAAAAGGTTAACAGTTCAAATCCACCAGGTGCTCCTTGGAGACCCAGTGGGGCAGTTTTACTCTGTCCTATAGGGCCCATGAGTTGGAAATGACTCAGTGCAGGGGGGTTGGGTTTGGTTTTAGAATCTTTATAGAAGCAGACTGCCACATCTTTTGCCGGTGGAGTGGGTTGTGAGTTTGAACCACTGACTTGTCGATCAGCAGCCAAATACTTAACCTCTGTACCATGAGAACTCCTCAAAGCTATCCTAGATACCTGTATTTTCTGGGCCTTCCTTCTGGTGGGTCCAGATCCTTTTGTGGTTCTCCTTTTTGTTCTCCATTTCTTTCTCTGCTTCTTTGTCTTACTCACCTTCTGCTTTTTGGGTATCTTCATCAAAGTCTTCATGCTGATACTGAGTCCCTTCTACAGTGAAGAGTAATTTAGATCTTGGAACCAGATATTCATGGAAAAAATATTCCAGTACTGACTTCTCCTCTATTGTTTGTTCTCTCTTCACTTGAAACAATTTCTGTCTGTTATATTCTAATTAGTGAATACCCTCTGCCTCCTGACTGACCCTCAGAACCATCTAAGACTTTTCTTCCATGTTTAAAGCTATTCTTGAGTCTTATAATAGCAGTCTCATACAGTATTTGCCCTTTTGAAATTGGCTAATTTCACTCAGCATTATGCCTTCCAGATTCTTCCAGGTTGAAGTGTTCCCCTGATTCATCATTCTTTATCATTTGATAATATTCTGTTGTGTGAATATGCCATAGTTTCTTTGTCCATTTGTCATAGATTGAATTGTGTACCCTAAAATATCTTTAGCAACTTGATTGGGCCATCATTCCGGGCATTGTATGATTTCCTTCTTATTGTAAATCCTACCTTTATGATGTTCATGAGGATGGATGGCTGCAGTTGAGTTGGTTGGACAGAATTCCATGCATGGGATTGTGTTGTGGCTTGGGGCAGCCCCTTGGGATATAAAGAAAGGGAGACAAGCTGAAATTTGGGGACCTTATACTACCAAGAACCTGTGCCAGAAGTTGAGCATTCCCTTCAGAAAGGACCAGGGTCCCTGCGTCTCAGAAGCTTGCAGTCCACAACAATCTGAATCCTTCCCCTGGAGCTGACCCCTTCAATTTGGGCTTTTGCCTACTAGACTGTGAGAAAATAAGATTTCTCTTTTTAAAGTCATCCACTCATGGTATTTCTGTTAAGGCAGCACTAAATTAAAAAAAGAAAATCCATTGACGTCCAGTTGATTCTAACTCACAGCAACCCTACAGGGCAGAGCAGAACTGCTCCATAGAGTTTGCAAGCAATGTCTGGTAGATTCAAACTGCTGACCTTTTTAGCCAGCAGATGTGGCATTTAACCACTGCACAGCAGATGACTAAAACACCATTTATCTGTTAATGTGCACCTGCGTTGATTCCATCTTTTTGCTGTTGTTGGCAGTGCTGTGATGTATCTATTTGTGAGGCAGCTCTTATTTCTCCAGGATGTACTCCAAGAACTGGGATTGATGGATCATATGGTACTTCTATTTTGAACTTTTTAAGGAAGCACCAGATCATGTTCCAAAGCGGCTGTACAATTTTACATTCCCACCAGCAGTGTAGAAGTGTTCCGGTGTTTCCACATCCTATCCAACATTCCTTATTTTGTGTTCTTGGATTAATGACAGCCTCATTGGGGTGAGAGGTATCTCCTTGTAGTTTTGATTTCAATTTCCCTAATGGCTAATGATTTTGAGCATTTCCTCATGCATCTGTTAGCCGCTTGGAAGTCTTTTTTGGTGTCATGCCTATATCCTTTGCCCTGTTTTTAATTGGGTTATTTGTCTTTCTGTTGTTGAGGTTGTGCAATATCTTGTAGATGACGGAGATTAGATGCTGATTGGATTTCTCATAGCCGAAATTGTTTTCCCAGCCTGTAGGTTGTCTTTTTACTCTTGGTGAAATCTTAGCATGAGCATAAGTGTTTCCTTTTAAGAGTTCCCAGTTACCTCTTTCTCTTTGGAGTTAGTGCGTTGTTAGCAATGCTTTCTCTTGTGTTTGTGCTTTGTATTAGGGATCCCAGCATTTTCCCTGTTTTTTTCTTTCACAATAGTTATACTTCTAGATTTGATATTTAGTTATTTGATCCATTTTGAGTTAGTTTTTGTGCATGGTGTGAGATATGAATCTTGTCTCATCTTTTTTGCGGATGAATCTTTAGTTATGCCAATTCCATTTGTTAAAGAGACTGTCTTTTCTTCAACTTGCAGACTGTCGAATATCAGTTGCTCATAGGTGGATGATTTTTATGTCTGGATTATCAATTGTCTTCCATTGGTCTGTGTATCTGTTTTTGTGTGAGTCCCAGGCTGTTTTGACTACCATGGCAGTATAATAGTTTCTACAGTCAGGTAGTGTGTGTGGCTTCACACTTTGTTCTTCTTCTTTAGTAATGCTTTACTTATCTGGGGCTTCTTCTCTTTCCATATGCAGTTGACAATTTCTTTTTCTGTCTCATTAGAAAATGTCTTTGGAATCTGTGATGGCACTGCATTGTATCTAAAGATCATTTTGGGTAGAACAGACATTTTCACCATGTAGAGTCTTCCTATCCATGAGCAAGGTAGCTTTCTCCACTTACGGAGGTCTCTTTTGTTTGCTTGTGGTACTGTCTTGTAGTTTTCTGTTTTTATAGGTCCTTTTTGTCTCTGGTTAGACTTATTCTTAAGTATTTTGTCTTCATTGGGGTATTGTAAATGCTATTGATTAAGTGATTTCCTCTTTGGTGTTCCTTTTGTTGTTAAGGAATCTATCTGAGTTTTGTATGTTTATCTCCAATCTTGATACATTGCTGAACTCTTTTATTAGTTCTGGTTGCTTCTTTGAGGATTCCTTAAGACTTTCTGTGTATAAGATTGTATCACCTGTGAAGAGAAATAGGGTTACTTGTTCCTTACCAATTTAGATGCTTTCATTTCTTTTTCTTGCCTGATTTCTCTGGCTAGAATTTCCAGTACAATTTTGAATAAAAGGGGTGACAAAGGGCATCCTTGCCTGGTTCTCATTCTCAAGGGGAATGCTCTTCTTCTGGCTCTTTTGGCTCTTCTTTTGGCTGTTGGCTTTGTATAAATGCCCTTTATTATGTTGAGGAATTTCTCTTCCATTCCTGTCTTGCTGAGAGTTCTTAGCATGAGTGAACTGCTGCCCTATATTAATCTGGATAAAGCTTGTCCAATAATAAAGTGAAGCTGAGCTGAAAGATAAAAAGAGAGAAACATACAGAGTCCTGATGACATGATTTGAATCTGGATCCTACTGGGCCTGAAGCAAAGGCCATCCTCTCTAATTTTCAGGGTGCATAAGTCAATAACCTTTTGGTATAAGCTAGATTGAATTGGGTTTGTGTTACTTGCAACTCAGAGTCTGAATGAATATAATGGAAACTTGCAAATTTTTTACTAAATCCAGAGAAAGAGGGTGGTTTTAACAGATAGAGCATAAACATGGTGCTGAATAGTTTTTACTAAAACAAGAATATGTAATATTATGAGTAAAAAGCTGTCACTGAATCCAGGAGGTGGTTAAAGGGAGGTGGGGAATATATTCCAAAAGCCTTGTCTGATTGGGAAGAAGGATGCAGGCAGAGGATGGATGGAAGCATTTTGGTGACAGCAAGAACTGACATCTTGAATAGCAGAGAAAATATTTATGAACACTTGGAAAGGGAAAGTCAACTCCTAAGGAATAAGGGAGCAAATAAAAATTGAATAAAATTAGGAACAGATGAAACATGAAGCAAAATAACTTATAAGTTAACAGTAATATCAAAAGATTAAAATTGAATAGATCACTTGTCACACTAAATACAAATGGATTGTGTTTTTTCAATAAAATATGATGACTGCCAGTGGGAATAAAACAACAAAATCCAGTGATATACTTTTGCATCAGTTAATAAGGCATAACAAAAATAAAAAATAAAACAAACCGTTTTCCATCAAGTTTATTACAACTCATCGGGCAACTCCATGTATTATAGAGTGGAACTACTGCATAGCGTTTTATTGGCCACAATATTTCTTCTCCTCCCTCCCTTCTCCTCGTCCTTCTTCTACTGTGGTTGAAATATATACATGAAAATCTTCATCAATGCAATAACCCCCACATGTTCAACTTAGTGATGTTCACTATATTCTTAATTTTGTGCAACCTTTGTTACTACCTGCCTTAGTCATCTAGCGCTGATATAACACAAATATTGCACGTGGATAGCTTTGACAAAGAGTAGTCTGTTCTATCACAGTCCAGTAGGCTACAAGTCCAAATTCAGGCTCCAGGTGAAAGCTTTTCCTCTCTGTGGGCTCCAGAGGAACGTGCTTGTTTTTCACCTGTCTTACTTTGGTCTGGAAGAATTTCAGTGCAGGAACTTCCCATCCCAAGGCCATACTCCACTCCTGGTGCTATTTTCTTGATGCTATAACTTACCCAACTTTCTCCTTGTTTCCCTTTGTAAGGTAAAATGCGGTTGAGGCCACACTCCAGAGAAATTCCCTTTACATTGGATCAGGAGTGTGACCTTAGAAAGGGTGGTATAATTCCACTCTAATCCTCTTTAACATAAAATTACAGTCACATTATGGAGGACAACCACACAGTTCAGGAATCGTGAGACAGCTAAATTGGGAGATACATTTTTTGGGAGGACATACATCAATCCATGACACTACCCTTTTTCAAATTACTCCACCACTATTTATGTAAACTCATTTTGTCTGTAATCTTTATGGATGCAGATCATCAGGTCTTTCTTATGCAATGCTGCTGAATGGGTTTAAGCCACCAACCTTGAGGTTAGCAGTCCAAGTGCAAACTGTCCCACTGAGGCACCTAATACTGTGTAACAAACTGCCCAAAAGTCAGTAGATTCAAACAAAAAAAAAATTGTTATTGTTCCCTAGTCTAGGGACTGGCCAGGTGACTCTGATCTCAGCTGGGCTTGTTCATGTATTTACAGTCAATTGTGGGTTGGGTTGGCAGCTCTACTCATCTTGGCTAGGCTTGGTCACCTTTCTGGAGGTTGGCTAGTTGTAGCTTAGTCTAGGATGGCCTTGGCTGGGACACCCTTAAATTTGCCATCAGGCTAGCAGGCCTTCTTCTCATGACAGAGCTATGAGGTCTAACACAGAGAGTGAACGTGCACAAGGCCTCTTGAGGCCTATTCCTCTGTTACTAGCACACTGTTGTTTTGGTCCCATTGGTCAAAGTGAGCAACAAGGCCAATCCAGATTCAAGGAGTAGGAAATAGATGCTACAGGAGGAGGTGTAAAGTCACACGACACGGAGTGTGAATACAAACAGGGGTGTAGAATTGGCATTGTATTGTAATCAGTCTATTACAGCTGTTTACAAAAATAATATTTAAAATAAAGCAATAGAGAAAAGTTGAAAAAGTAAAGGACAAGCAAAGAAATTCCAGAGAAATACTCTCTATGGTAGATTGTATTGTCCAAAGATGAGCATAATCCTATCTTCAATTCCACTATTCTTCACACAATAAGATGACACCAGGCCTCCCACTAAGAGGTGGGGATGGGGGGGTGTCTCTATTCCCTTCTCTTGAACATGGGCTTGTGTCTATAGTGGGAGTGACACTTGGTGACTTCTGAGGCTAGGTTATAAAGGGTGCTACAGCTTCCTCCTGGTTCCATTAGAACCCAGCCACCATATCCTGAGGAATCCCAAGCAGCCCAGGAAAGGCTGGCATGGAGAGGACTGAGTCCATGGTCCACAGTTTTGCTGAACTTCTAGCCCACCGCTTGCATGAATTGCCAGTCCTGTGGATGATCGATCTTGAAAGTCGAGTTTCCACAATCCCTTCAAGCCACTGCTATCCAAGATCTCAGTCCAACACGGAAGTTCCTACATGGAGGATGTGCTCAGATCAATAGAATATGAATGGAAGGCTTCCTGGCATGAGTATTGTTGTGATGCCATCTCATGGTCTTTTGACTTAATTTGAAAGTCATTTGCAATTTTTATGGATTTAGAAGGAACAGTGTTTTCAAGGAAAATCAAAAGATTTTTATTAATTGCTTAAGGCTGAAGTAGAGGCTAAAGATGTCCCTGGGTGGTGCATGTGGCTTGCAAGTGGCCACTTAACATTAAGATGGGTAGTTTGAACCCACCCAGTGGCACCGGAGAAGAAAAGCCTGGTGATCTGCTTCTGCAAAAGTTCCAGCTTCTGTAGAAGTAGTTCTATTCTGTATTACATGGGTTATCCATGGGTTGCAATCGACTCGGGGCACCAGATTTGATCTTGATTTTAGAGGCTCAAGGATAAGGGAGAGAACAGCAGACAGTTTCGTAAGGCAGTGGTCTCATCAGGGTTGGCCCATGGGAACTTACCTTTCATCTCTAACCCATAATCCAAACCATCTCTCTTAGCTTTTCTCCATTGGATTTCCACAAAGTTTCCATGTGGTTGAGGAGAATGGCACCTTTTGTGAAAACAGTATGCCAGGTGCTGAGTTAAGAAAGAGAGAGGCCCAGGAGGACATCATAACTACCCAGAAAAAAAGAGCCAGTCCAACTTCCAGGCTCTGCTCAGTGCCAGCATTTTGGGCTTCTTTAGTTTCTCTTGCCTGTTAGCAGGATTGCTCCTTGGAACTCTTCTCTGATCTCCCCTGTCTCTCTGTGCAAGGACTGTTTACTATTGTGGGTAGGGCTGTACATCAGATACATCACCGGTGGCCACTTTTAGGTGTGTGACCTTGGAGCCTCTGTTTCCTCATTTGCAGAATGTGGGTAATGACTGCAGATTGTGCACATGTGTGCGTTTGGATGCACAAACGAGGCCATGTTTGATGCAAAGTTCTGCCACTTTTCTTTTCACAAACATCACGTCTTGGCCATCTTTCCATGTGAGTGTGTAAAACTTTGCCCCATTTTTTAGTAAACCCCAAACCAAACCAAACCCAATGACATTGAGTCGATTTTGACTCATAGCGACCTGGTAGGACAGAGTAGAATTGCTCCATATTTTCCAACGACCTCCTGGTCAATTCGAACTGCTGACCTTTTGGTTAGTAGACACAACTTAACCACCAAGGTTTCCTTTTTTTTTCAAGGCTGCATGTATTTTGCTTAATGGCTACACCGTAAATTCATTTAGCCAATATTCCAAGAGTAGAAATGTAAAGCATTTCGAGGCGTTTCTTTCTCAAATAATCCTGTAGTAATTCCCTCACCCACCACTGTGGCTCCCACACATGTGTATTCCTGCAATCAGTCATGAAAAGTGGGGTTGCTGAGGTAGAGGGTATGTGCGTTCAATATTTAGAGATATATTACCAAGTTAGACAGCTTAATTTACAAGTGTGTCTTACAAGGAGAAAATCTGTTAGATTTAAGTCCAGCATCTAAATGTTATATCTGAATAATTCATTTATTAAGTTGATTTGTGTTCTGACTCTTTCCCAAAAAGGCTCAAGGAAGCTTACAGCAAGAGGCTAATCAAATGAGACCAGAAATAAGAAGCACACAGACAAAAACTCAGTTGGGTAGCATCAGCTAACACATATTTTTATTTATTTTTCATCAGGTTTTACATGAAAGTTCCCAGTTCAAGCCAGTTTCTCATACAAATGACTCATACAGTGATTGTTATGTGCCCTCCCCACACTGTGACAGCACACTCTTCTTCTCCACCCTGTATTTCCCATATCCATTCAACCAACTCCTATTCCTTTCCATCCTTCTCATCTCACCTCTAGACAGGAGCTGTTCATTTAGTCTCATGTACCTACTTGAGCCAAGAAGGATACTCTTCACCAGTACCACCAGTCTAAGGATTAGACCAGCAGTCTAATGTTTCTCTGAAGAGATGGCTTTGGGAATGATTTTAGCTCCGGGTTAACAGAGAGTCTGGGGGCCATGTCTTCCAGGGTCCCTCCAGTTTTAGTCAGACCATCATCAAGTCTGGTCTTTATGGGTTGGAATTTGAGTTCTGCACCCCATTTTCCTCCCAGTCACCAGGGATTCTGTTGTGTTTCCTGTCAGGACAGTTATTCATGGTAGCTGGCACCATCTAGTTCTTCTGGTCCCATGCTGATGTAGTCTCTGGTTTATGTGGCCTCTTCTGTCCTTGGGGCTCAAACTTCCCTTATGTTTTTGGTGTGCTTCCTTCTGTTCTGTTCCAGATGGGTTGAGACCAGTTGATGCTTCTTTCACGGCTACTTGCTAGCTTTTGGAAACCCTGGTGGCGTAATGTTTCAGTCATTACGTCGGCTAACCAAGAGATTGGCAATCTGAATCCACCGAGAGCTTCTTGGAAACTCTATGGGGCAGTTATACTCTGTCTTATAGGGTTGCAGTGAGGTGGCATTGACTTGATGGGAGTGGAATTTTTTTATTTTGGTAGCTTTAATACCCCAGAAGTCACTCACCAAAGTGGAATGCAGAACGTTTACTTAATGGACTTTGTTATGTCAGTTTATCTAGATGTCCCCTGAACCCCTGATCCCCAGACCTATGTTCTTGCTACTCTGACCCTCAAAGGGTTTCGTTGCATTTACAAAACTTTGCTCTTATTTTGGTCCATTTGTGCTGATTTCTCCTATACTTTGTGTTATCTCTCCGTTAACCTAAAGTAATGCTTGTCTATTATCAGCAGCATAATTATTGATCGCCAAGCCAAGTGCCGTCGAGTCGGTATGAGTTTAATACCATCATTTGGAGGGGTTTTTGTGTGTTAAGTTTCTTTGTTTCACTTAATTTTCTGTGCTGAGTGATGTTTCTTCAGGTATTTTCTTTTCATCCTTTTCATTGTTGCTGCTTTTCTATTGGCTGTGTCTTTACGTTTTTTAATTTTTATATGTTGATGGTTAGTTTCCTTTGTGGTTACCTGAATATTTAACCCTATTTTTTGAAACTATAAATCTGTCTTTTATTTGCTTCATTCAACTGACTTTCTCTCTGTATGAAAGGCCTATGACTGTATTATTTAGTTCTTCTTTTTTATTATAATGTGGTCATGTTTTACATTATGACATATCTGTTCTCCTATCTCCAGTGTTGGATGTTCATTTAGTGTTTATTTGTTTTTCATACCATCCTAGTAGCTGTTTAGAGTCCCTGAGTGTGTACATGGTTAACATGCATGAGTGATAACGGAAAGATGGAAAGTATGAGTCCACCCAGAGGTGCCTCATAAGAAGGGACTAATGATCTACTTCTGAAAAATCAGCCATTGTCAACCACATTAGCAAAGTTCTACTCTGACAAACATGGGGTCAAATGAGCTGAGGTCGACTGGATGGAAGCTAACAAAACAGACTGAAGAAGAATTTGTGCATTTTAATCACGGTGCTGGTGAAGAATACTGAGAACACGGTGAACTTCCAGAATAACAAACAAATCTGTTTTGTAAGAAGTACAGCTAGTATGTTCCTTAGAGGCAAGGATGGCAAGACTTTGTCTGACGTATTTGGACATGTTATCAGGAAGGAACAGTCCCTTGAAAAGGACATCATGCTTGGTAAAGTAGTGGGTCAGTGAGAAAGACAAATACCCTCAACAAGATGGACTGATGCAGTGGCTGTGACAATCGGCACAGGCATAGCAATGATTGTGAGGATGGAATAGGACCAGGCAGCATTTTGTTTCATTGTACATGGAGTCGTTAGGAGTTGTAAAAGACTCAAAGGCACCTAACAACAGCAACATATGTATATGCACATACAACAGTGTGCCTGCACATATGTTCATATAGATAAAGGAAGTATACAGGGACACAGTCATGGATATTTCTTAGATAGAACCAAATACCTGGTGGGATTAGTTTTCTGAGATTGAAGACTTAGGCCCATGGTCTCATGGGACAATACAGTCAATTGGCATAATGCAGTTCATAAAGTTTGTGTTCTGTGTCCTAGTTTGGTAGGTAGTCTCATGGTTCTTGAAAACTTGAAAGTGGCCATGTAAGATGTAACTATGGGCCTCTTCTCATTCAGAGGAAAGAGAAAAAAGAAAACCAAGGGTTCAGAGAAGAAACTAGTCTGTAGGGCTCACAGTATACACAACCATGGCTTCATCTACCCTGAGACCAGAAGAAAGAGATGGTGCCCAGCTACTACTAATGACCATTCTGATCAGGGCCCATGATAGAGGGATACTCATAGAACAAGAAAGAAGTCTAAAACATTCGAATTCCTAGGCTGATTCTAGAGGACTGTCTGAGACTATTGTCCTGAGATACTCAATAGGCCTTGAACTAAAATTACTCCCCGAGGTCACCTTTTAGCCAAATAACAGATCAGCTCATAAAATAAAGATTATGACCTATGAGGACTGTGCACATTTAAAAAAATCATCTGTATGTGACCCAATTGTCAGAAGTTACTCTAAAGCAAAGATGGAAGGGTAAGGTGACTGGGAAAACATATTACAGAAGTGAAATATCCAGAAGGAAATTAATGAGAGTATTTACATAGTGTAAAAATTTAAATAAATTCATTGTTAAGCGGGCACTTAATTTGCTGTGTAAATGTTCACTAAAAATGCAATAAAATACTGTTTAAATATTGTGCCACCTTTCTTCAACCAGATCATTTAAGTGCCCCACCCCTGCTGCCCCTTTGCCACAGGTGTCAGGCTGTGCTTTGTGATGTAACAGCACCCTTGGGCTCTGATCAACTCAGGTCTAGGTGAAGTGACATGCTGAGCTGATTACACCCAACTTCCTCTTCTTCTTCCCCACTGATCCACGCATGACCGTTTCCCTGTCCTTGACTGGCACAAAAACCTCCTCAGCCTGCACTTTTTCTCATAAAGTGCCCTTTTCCATCACTCTCTAACCCCCTTACCCCAAACTGATGCCTTCCTTTGATCACCCTGTTGTCTTTGCAGGTAACAAAGACAACCACTGAGATACTAAAACCAAAAAAAATCACAATCCCTCTCAGGGGATTGTGAGCACAATGTTCTTCCCCCAAACTTCTGCCTGCTCAAATTTCCCTAAGCTAGAGGCTGAGACTACTTGGCCATTATCACAAGTTTAATAAGAAGCTGGATCAACGTGTGGCATGCGAGGCCCAAGAGTCCCTGGAGAAAGCCACCACTCCAAGTAATGAACAGAGCTTCCTGTGACTTCCGATTAAGCCCAGAGACCTCCAAATTGTCTGAAAAATTTACAGAGGTCTGTATGCTGACCAGCCATGTGGTGACCTAATGTTGCACCGACAGGGTACACCCACAGTGATCAATAAAATAAAGCATCAAGGTGTGAAAAGAAGATACGCGTGTGTCTCTCTGAGTTCTTTGTCGATGGGGAGGGAAAAGGAAGGAAGGAGTACAAATGTGGAGGGTGGTAGGTGTGGTCTTTCAGGTTTGGAGACCACGCTACATGTCCACAGTGACCCAGTCACTGGGGATAACAAGTGGGGGAGGACTGGACATGGAAGAGAAACCTCATCACTAACAATTTAACCCACAGACAGGAGGTTGGGAACATTCCAAAGCAGGGTGTCTGGCACGGCCCTATACCATTCCTGCCGAAGACCTGCCTACTCAGACCACACTCAAATTTCAGCGGGTGATGATGCTTCAGACACTTGCAAGCCTATTCATGGAAGCACAAAAATGATTGTGGGGATGCAGTAGGACCCCGCTGGGTTTTCTGCTATTGTACACAAGTCCACCATGTGTCGGAACTAACTTGATGGCACCTAAGTCCAGTATCATGGCCTCCTTCTTCGGCTCCCTGGGCTGCTTTTAGTCAGAAGACAATCAGTTATCCTCGAGGAACCTGGCAGCGAGATTACTCACCTGGCTTCTGCTACGGTTCTTCAGGCACCTGGAGTAGCAGGTACTGTCCTCCTAAGGCCCAGCAGCCTGCACCCCTGGGGATCCTAGTCTTGACACGTCTCTTTTCCGCTCTATGATCCTCAGTTTTCCGGTGTGCACATGCTCACTCCCACACCCAAGGTTACGATCTAAGCAGGCCTCCCTGATGCCTATGCTTCATAACCCAACTGCAGTCCAGAAAGTAACAGCCCGGACTGCCCCAAAGTCTCTTGCCATCACCTCACCACTCAGTTGGCTTCCTTGGCCCTTCGGAGCTCACCTGCTTCAGGAACTGAAGGCACCCTATGCTAGCCAGCACCCCTTTCTCCTCCCGTGTGAGGCCAGAACTGGCTGAGGGTCCTGGATCCCTAGGGTTCCCCGGGCTCAGGACGGGCTCTGGTGATTGGTGGTAGAAGCACGATCCTGACCAATGATCTCCAGCCTCCCCTGCAGCTCGCGCAGAACGCCAAGAGGTTAGTCCCACCCACTTTACCTCTTAGCCAATGGGAAGTGGCTGCGGTGGACTGGCCACCAATGGAGAGCGGGTCCGCGTTCGCAGAGCAGTGGAAAGCAACCAAGGGCGTGTACACAGTCGTTGCCATAACGGCGTCCCGTAGAGTCTGTCCGCAATGGTGAGCACTGACAGTCTGGTGTTGACTCCCTAAGGCTAAGGGCTCAGTGGCCCCAGCAGGCAACACCGCCTCTGCCTTGTTTTCCTGAGAATCCGCGTTCCCTTCTTCCCTCTAAATTTTGTCCCTGAACGGCAGGGTCTGGACCCCAGATCCCCCACTGAACCCACTTCTCTCGTTTCCTTCTTTGCCCTCAGCCATCCCAAACCTTCCCTGGGGTTTCCCCGGCCTCCCTTGGCCCTCCGTAGGCCCCAGATGTCTCTCCTTAGGCAATGATAAATGGGGTTTTTCCTGCAGGCCTCAAGGACGTTCAGGCTCTGGCCTACTGGCAGTCTTGCCTTGCCACAGTTGCGGCACAAAGCTGGACGGGGGGAGCTGTTCTTATTTAGCATGGATTTCAAAATTTCAATCTAGAGACTTTGGTGACCTGCTTTGAGCTTTTGGGTGAAGTCAGAAACGTGCCTATTGGGTTCACCTTTATGATTTTATACTGATGAAATATAAATCTTAACAACTTAGTTCTGTTTGACCAAATGTAGAAGTAACCCGAAAGTGGAAGTACTTAGAGGGATGTGCCGTGAGTGGGTAGTGTAGGAACATTTTCCTGAACTAAGATCTCCCAGCCGATTGAGAACTGATGATCCCTACAGTGACACACATTGGCTAGCTCTCTTTTGAGATGTCCAAAAGAACAAGGGGTCCCCTTGCCACTAAAAATGGTCCTAAATAAGGGGTGAGGCAGGGCAAAGGCACAAAGGGTGGTGAGTATCAATTGGCTAGCATAAAATACTTTTCGACTAGATGTGGTTGTCTGGAAGGTCCCTGAGTGGCACAGTTGGTATGTACTTGTCTACTAACCTTCAGGTTGGTGGTTAGACCCCAACCAGAAGCACCATGGAAGACAGGCCTGACAGTCTGCTTCAGTAAGGATTATAGGCAAGAAAAACCTACGGAGCAATTCTACTGTGGATCAGATGTGGTCGCCATGAATCGGGGGCCAACCGATGGCAGTGGGTTTGAATTGGGGGCTTTTATGGTTGTCACTATTTTGTGTAAGATATGGACTGTATTGTGTACTACTGTGCTTGTCTGCTTGTCTAATGTTTAAAGGACTTCAGCTGTGAGGATTCGAGCTCTACATCAAGCTTTCAGCCGACTTTTTTGAGTTACGAAATTGTGTTCTCTAAAAGGCTGTTGCAGCAAATCCGACAAGGTTTCGATCTCTTTGATCCTGATAAAAACGGCAGCATTGACGTCAACTCACTTAAGGCAAGCACTGCTTTCTTCTCTTTCTCTGCCTCTACTTTACCTTCTGCCTGTCTTTATCTGCACACTTCTGTTTGTTTTCCTGGCAAAAGGAACAGGGGAGGACAAAGGTAGGATTTTTTTACTCCTTTTTTTTTTTTTTTTTTAACTCTCTGAAGTGTTACTAAATTGACTGCAGACATCAATTAGATGGATATTCTAGTGTCTCCCTGTCATTTTAACTTTGTCCTATCAGATGCCACTTTAATGCTGTCACCACCGTCAGTTTTGCTCTTGCTAGGTTTGAATCTGCACGTTGAGATGGTCTCTTGTTTTCATTGTAGGTGGTTTTAAAGACTCTGGGCTTTGAGCCCAAGAAGAAAGAGATGGATCACATACTAAGCATAATTGATAGGAAAGGTACAGGGAAAATGAACTTCGGTGAATTTTTGTATGTCATAACTCAGAAAGCGGTAAGTTAGCTAATTTCATCAGCATATTGTTCATCCATAATGGTAAATGCTGGCAACAATATCTGGTAAACGATACTGTTTCACATGGATAGGATGCTTAGGGTCTACTTGACGTTGTTCAGGCCAGAGTCCAGGAGAAGTCATTTTACCTTCTATAAGATTATAAAAGTAATGCTGCTGCCACTTTTCTGCTGGTATCCCTCTCCAGCTTAGAGGTCGTTGTTCTAACTACCATCTGTTTAAAGTTCATTTCAGGATCATTCCTTTATGCGACCTTTTCAGTCTCTGAGTTTCTAATAGATTGATTATGTTTTTCCTCTTTTACTCCCTTGATGGTGTTTGATCTCCTGTGACCTAGGGCCTGGGTCATCATGGCAATCAGCAAGGCCCTGTGGTGAAGAGAACTGGGGTGGAGGGAGTAGGGAGGGAATCCAAGAAGGTAGTCCCCCAGAACTGCCCAGAGGACCCATCTTGGCTTCGGAATGGGAGACGATTCTGAACAAGAGAGTGATGGATGCAAGACGAAGCTTGAGTTAGGTTATTAAAGAAGCATGTGATGGGGCCGCATCATGGCTGTGGGGCAGGGGTGTCTGCAATAGGTTCCACTCATGGGTGCTTATGCTCTCCTTTTAAGCTCGAGAAAGAAACCGAAGAAGAACTCCTGACGGTTTTCGATTTGTTTGATGATGATGAAACTGGGACGATATCTTTTGCAAATCTGAAACATGTGGCAGAGGAACTGGGCGAGGATGTCACCGATGAGGAGCTGCAGGTCTGTGAGGCACCAAGCAAGCCTCAGGTTTCTGAGTTACCTTTATTTCCCTTTCTGTGAGTGCCGCTGGAAGGAAAGAGCTTGTTGTCTAGTCCCCATGCTGCCCAGTTCAGTTCTCCTTTGATAGTCTAACAAACCTCTGAACCTCCCCAAAGGAAACACATTAAGTGTACAGTTCCACTTACTAAGCTAGGTTTCGTGAACCCGCCCCCGCCCCATCAGGGTGTTCTTGGCACTCCTTTCATGTGAGATGCCTGACAGAGATGGCTCCGCCTCCACAGTATGCTTTAGAAAGTGAGCTTTGGTCACATTGTGACAGCACCTCAGGGGTCCCTATTGACCAGTCACTTAGCACTATTAGAAGCCTTTTGGTCAGCTGCCTTTTGGGTGAGTTTCTGAAGTCATCTAACGTGACTCCTTACTGTCACACAGGAAATGATTGATGAGACTGCTGTCGACACAGAAGGAGAAGTCAGTCAGTGTGAGTTCCTGGACATCATTAGGAACACACCCCCTGCCCTCAAAGGCCTCTTCCCTCCAGAGGAAGATCTGACTGACTCCAGTGACTTGTCAGCCAGGAAATCTTCTTTTGATTACACCAAGTACTTCCCACAACTGGCTTTTTTTCTAGAACTTCAGTAGCAACCTGATTGTCTTTTCTCCTTGGGAAGGTATTCTTTGAAGTTCAAGTTCTCTGTAAAATGCCCAACTGATTATTTGCATTCCTTAAGCAGACGTAGAGCACATTAGAATGGAGAGGATGGTCTAGGTGCCTCACTCACCTGCCCGCTGGCCTTCCATCTTTTCCCTCTTCTCATGCATTTCCACCTCCAAACACAGGCTAGCGCCACATTGGAGCACATGTCATCTCCCCGTGGTCACAAGCCACAGACCACTCTTCGAGGGATCTTGTTTTAGCTGACACCAGCAGTAGATTTTTCAATCATAAAACCTGGTGAACTCTCACTGATACTCTAATATGTGGTTAGTGCTCTTTGGTTTTTTTCTGAAAAATAAAGCCTTCCTTGTTTTGAATGTTTGTTGTCTCAGCGTGAGTGCTTTAACCGCACTCTGTGTTTGATCTTCCTTGCCATCGCATTGAAACAAACAAGCAAGAAAATCCAATGCTGTCGAGTGATTTCCAACTCATAGTGACCCTGTCAGACAGAGTTTCCAAGGAGCTCCTGGTGGGTTTGAACTGTAAAACTTTTGTTTAGTAGCTATAGCACTTAACCACTACATGATTGTGTAGAAAGAGCCTGGGAAATTCAAAATGCTTTGCCACACTACAGACATCAAAAGATGTTAATTCTTCACCACTTTCCTGGCATCAATCATTTCTTGCCTTCAGGACCCATCTTTTTGCTCAAGTAGCAGAATTTCTATTTTGGCCTCAGCCTAGATAGCACTTTGAAAATCCTTTTGGCAAAGCATAAGACCAACTGAGCATCTCTGTGGTGGTTTGTGCTTAGATTGGAGACCCCAGAGAAGTAAGTTGGCTACACTGTGAGTCAGTTTGCTTACACTGTGTCATGGGAACTCCCGAGTTTCATCAGACTGAGTCACCTCAGCTAGCCCGACTCCTGGGCTCAATGAGACCCACGATCAAGAGGTGCCAACCCTGATTTGTGGCATGACAATCTCTGCCCCATGAGATCGAGAACAAGAGTCACCTCAGATGTGGGAAATGGAAAACAGCAACAAGGGTGGGATGCCCATTTGTACACATAGGTGTAGAGGGAGGACAGTCCCATGTTCCCTGTGGGCCCTGGCCCTAGGGTTGACAGATTCACCTAAGAAAGCCAGAACACTCAGTTAAGAGTGTAAGTGTGTTCCCCCTGGAGTTTTTATTGTGTGTTTGTTGTTTACCTGAACTTACAAATTCCAGTTAAGCTGTGCACACTGTGTTCTACCTGGCAATTCCATTCAGGGAGGATGCTGGAGAGCCCGGCCTGGGGCCTCCTCCTTGGAAACTGGGAGTCTCCAGGACTTTTCCACAGCACCCCTTTCAGTCTCCAACAGGGAAGTGCTTGTTCCTATTCTTTGGCCACAGATTAACTGCGTTGTCTTTTTGTTGTTGAGATTTTGTAGCTAAAACTTACTATGAGCACTTGCACTGTGCCAGACACTGTTCCTATTCCTTCCAGCGTATAAACTCATCTATACCTCACAATCTCATTAAACCATAAACCTACTGCCCTGGAGGTGATTCCAACTCATAGCCACCCTATACAACAGAGAAGACCTGCCCCATAGAGTGTACAAGGAGTAGCTGGTGGCTTCCAACTGCTAACCTTTTGGTGAACAGCCATAACTCTCAACCACCATGTACCAGGGATCCTATATTCTTATTAGGCAGGTATTCATAACACTCCCATTTTAGAGATGAAGAAACTGAGGTGCAGCTAGTAAGAGGAGAAGCAGGAATTAACCTTAAGGCCTCTGGCTTCTGAGCCTGCATCCCTGACCAAGATACCACCTGGCTTCCTGGTTATAAAGTGATATGGAGGACAGGAAAAGGTAAGTGCTCGGCTGATAGCCAAAACCTGGTGGTTCATACTCATCTAGTGGCTCCACCGGAGAAGGACCTGGCAATCTGCTTCCATATATATTAATGCAAGAAACCCAACCCACTGTTGAGTTGATTCCAACTCATAGCGACCTATAGGACAGAGTGGAACGCTACATAGTTTCCCAGGGACACCTGGCAGATTCGAACTATCAACCTTTTGGTTAGCAGACATAGCACTTGACCACTATGTCATGAGGGTTTGCCTAAATGTTGTAGCCCAGCAAATCTTATGCAGCACATTTACTGTCTTGTTTGGGGCCTTTGTGATTCAAAACACACTCAACAGCACCCAACAACACCAAGAGCAGATGAGAGAATAGAGAGGAGGACTGCACTTACTCTGAGGTGCGTGGGGAACATAACTCAGAGGAAGTGTCTTTCGGAAAGAGGCTGGAAGAAGAGAAGGAGCCAGCCATGCAGAGCTGGGTGTGTATGTGGAAGTTGGAAGGAATTAGAAAGAATTCTTCCAAAATACCTGCAGTAGGTGAGGCTTTAGGGCATTTGCAGAAGGGAAAGAAGACTGCTGTGGCTAGGATCTTGTGGAATGGTGGTGGCTTTGAGACATGCTCCAGTGCCTAGTGTATCATCAGAAGTACTGAGAGGTTAGATCTTCCTGTCTGTTTCTAAGAGCTATTTGGCGAAGCAAGAAATCAGAAGAACCAGGCTCACTTTCTTGACCTTCCAGGTAGGTACACTGGGACTCCTCCTGCCCCTCAATTGTAGGAGCAGAGAGACCCCACTTGGTCTTCCTGCAGAGTGACAGGTCACTTGGGGCCTCCCACCGCAGGTGTGAACCGTTCAAGGGACGCACTTACTGTGAAATCCTCCGTGGCTTCAGACCCCCAAGGCCCCATTGTCACACCCACTGCCTCTGTTTGCTTTTAGCCGCACGGCCCACAGGATGGGAAGAAGGCAGCTCCCATCTGCTTTCCAAGCTGAGCAAACACATCTTTCTTAGAACTGGTTCCAGGGTAGAGAGAGCAGTAGACTGATTTATTCAAATCAGTTCTGGATAAAAGCGATAAAAGAGAGTTTCAGAATGAGCTCTGTTTCCTCAGGGAACCCAGTTGATGGATTTAGCACCTGAAGGGGGGTGGACAGCTTGCACCCCAGGCAGGCTCAGGGACCACTTTCCTGGGCTTCTGAAGTCGGGCATGGCCACCTACCTGTTGCTGTGGAGGCTCTTGGTGAGATGAGCAGTTCCAGCGATAGATTCCGGCATGCCTGTGATCCTGAGGAGTAAGTAGGATTAGAAAGCGATTCCTTCCATTGCACCTGGGGTCCTGGAGGACCTGACGGCAGCTAACACAAACCACAGTAAATAATACGCACCTCATAGAGCTGAAGTAGAGATTAAATGTGTGAATGTATACACATGGTGTTTAAACACAGAATAAGCTCTCAAAATCATAAGCTGTTAATATTTTACTTATATTACTACTGTACTTCTTACCATCTGGATAGCATTGGGAAGTAACATGTGATCTCTGTCTTAAGTCTCCTGATCTGAAATATGGGGATAATGATAGCTGTTGCCTTAAAAATTCCATATGAGAAGGAAACGAGAGTTCACATGAAATGCCTTGCACCGATAGACATCCAGTAAAATGACATTTCCCTCTGTCTCTTTTCCTGCTCAAATCCAAGATCAAGGTGTGTTAGGTATAGGCAATACTAGGATACGGGCAGTTCGGTGTCTGTTATCTTTTGTGGGGTTCCTGGACCCCTTTGGAAATCTGATGCCAGAATTGTTTCTTCTTCTCAGAAGGTGGAAATATGTGTGTATAATGCCGAAGGTCTCAGGGTTCCCTGAGAGTCCTGGACGGTGTAGACTGTTAACGTGCTGGGCTGGAGCCCAGAAGTTAGGGGTTCATGCCCACTCAGAGCTGCCCTGGAAGATAGGCCAGGTGATCCGCTCCTTACAAGCCAGCTGTTGAAAAGCGTGTAGAACAACAGTTCTACTCTGACACACATAAGGCTTGGCAGGAGTCAGAATCAGTTTGCCAGCCAAAGGGATTTTTCAGGGTTCCCTGACACTCAGACTGTGGGCCTTTAGAAAGAGTCTGCATGTGGCAGAGACTGTTAAACTCTCATTCATTATCTAAAAGTTTGGTGGCTGAAACTGCCTCAAAAAACAGGCCTGGCACGACGCAGAGGGACCATATACTGGATGCACTTTATGGTTCTATGCATCTATAGGATATCATCCTGCTGACCTCTGGCTGGAGTGAGGGGAGTGGGTGGAGTGGAGGGGAAAGGAGACTGTTGGGATGATGACACATGTATGGAGCAGAGAGGAACAGTGTGCTGTCACCAGGCAGGGAGAGCAGTGCAAGCTGCATATAGGTGGGCATGTAAATTTATATGGGAATGTACATTTTCACTCAGTCATAATAAAAATAAATAAATAAATAAACAGGACTGTCAATCAGCTTCCAAAAGGCCAGCCTTGAAAACCCTGGGGAGCTGTTCCATTCTGCACACATGGGGTCACCATGTGTTGGAATGGGAACAACAATAACATCAGAAACATGCCATCACACACAAAACTCTCCCTAATCTCCCCTTCACAAGCTCAGTGATGGAATAATCTAGTAAAACAAATGTGACTCACAGAAAACATGAGCCCTTAGACACCAAGCTCTGGCAATGATAAATTGAAGGATTCTGAGGTCTCAGAGGATTTGGTTGTGGGTCTGTTCACAAGCAGTTTGGGCCTATTCTGGATCTCAGTCTTCCATCTGCTATCGTGGCCCCAGGAGCCAGCCTGGAGCTCATGGCTGCAGACAGGGAGGCGGCTGACATGGGGTGGGGGCTTCCTTCTCTTCCTGTGCTGTCTGCTGTGTGTGCACACAGCGTGTGGGTGCTACCTTACTGCTCCCTTGTCCCAGCTCTGCTATTTCTGGTGCAGGCACATCAGGGCTTCGTCTTTGTTGTAGAGATGGCACATGTATTAAAAGACCCTTGGGGCAATCAGCACCCCAAGGCAGAAAGCTATAGGATGGAATGTGTCCCTGTTTAGTCTGAACAAGAGGATCAGAAATTTGGATAATTGAGACAAATACCCTCGTGCCCATGATGACTCCAAGAGGGACTGACAGGAAGGGCTTAGATGGATGCTGGTGTGTGATGCTTGCATCCTTGTCCCTGTAGGACATCTCTACTCAACAACTTGGCCTGGAGCTGTGGAGGGAAGAAACTGGGTGGTTGGGGCAGAGAGACCCTCCAAAATCGGATACGTGAACCGTGTAAGCAAATGAGAAGCTGGGTTATATGATTCTTGGAATAAAGTGGGGAAAAACACAAGACTCCAGTTGCGTCCCAGAATTAAAGAGTGGATTAATGGGCGAAATTGACATTTTCACCCCCCAAACCTGGTGATTCGTGGAACTGTCATTGACATCTTGATCGTGTAACAAGCAAATGTAAAAGTAAGAATGAACTTGCAGCAGGATTCTGCCCCCTAAGGTTGGGCTGTGATAGATAGCTTGCTGACAACTCGGTTGGGAGCTGTGGGCCCTTGTATAATTTACATATGTCAGGTATGCAAATACAGACGATACACACACACACACACACACACACACCCCGCAAAGGAAGTAGATGCCAAGAGGCTGTGGACAACATGACGTAGGCATCTGGGCTATAGTATTGATGGAAAAAATATCCCTGCCCTCAGTGACAACTCTGCACAGAAGTGGAATATAAGACCAAACCCAAACCCAACTAAACCCACTGCCATGGACTCAGGTCCAACTCATAGAGACCCTACAGATCAAAGGAGAACTGCCCCTTTGAGCTTTCAAAGTGTACCTGGTGAATCTGGGTTAGCAGATGTAGAACTTAACCCACTGTGCTACCATGGTTTCCGGAAAAAAGACAGGCCTACCTACATTCTCAGCCATGGTGCTTGTGATTGGTTCCCGACCAGTCAACCCCACCTCATGGCATCCCCTTGTGTCATAGGGTAGAACCCCCCATAGGGTGTTCTCCCCTGTGATCTTTTTGGAAGCAGTTTGCCAGGGTTTCCTTCAGCACAGCCGCCAGATAGGTTCAAACTCGAGATCTTTGGATTAACGGAGCCCCAGGGCACAGTGGTTGAGAGGTATGCTGCTAACCAAAACGTCAGCAGTTTGAATCCACCAACTGCTCCTTGGAAGCCCTCTGGGGCAGATCTACTCTGTTCTGTAGGTGAGCTATGAGTTGAAATTGACTCGAGGGCAATAGATATTTTGGCGGGGTGTGCTGGGGCCTATTGGAAACTGCTTGTGACCCCAGGCTCCTCAGATGGCAACTCTGGTACAGTCCCTAGGGGGTCCAACTAAAGGCCAGTGTCAATTCGTAGGTGGCACGCAGGTGCCATCGGGACTTACTCGGCTTATGGGGAAGCTCCCTGAGGAAGTGAGGGGGCTAGAGACAATCCCCTTCGAGATTTTCTCCTTGGCGATGAAGCAGTAATGACTTGAGTCCAGGGTCTGCCCTCGTGGGGGTTCCTGGAGAGAGTTGGTGGTTGGGAGTTAGGGAGAGATTGTCCCATCTCCATGGGGCCCTGGGGACTCTGCTGGCAACTTCCGGCGGGTGTTTGTATGAAGTTCCTGTTGTTGGCTATCATCGAGACAGCCCAGATTCCCGATGACCGACCTACAATGGATTGAAATGCTGACTGGTCCTCACTGTCCCCACGATCAGTTGCAGATCAGACCATTTCTATCCACACAGTTTTCACTGGCTGATTTTCACAAGTTAGAGTGCCAAGTCTTTCTTCCTAGTCCAACTTTACCCTAGCAGTGAAGCTGGAGACCCGAAAAGCAATTTTTCTAGCTACAGGGGGAAACTGAGGCCAGAGGCCTGAGGATTCCCCCTCCCCCACCCCAGAGCCATCACTCCAGGCCCCTATGAGAAATATAACATTAGCATTGGGACTCCATCTTAAGTAAACATCATCCCTCTCTATTTTAAAAGTGTTATGCTTTAAATATATGGCTTAGAACTGCCCTGGGGAAAGCACAGCAGAATAGTCAATGTAGGTCTGATAAATTGATCTGACTCGATGACACTTGGCTTTGGCTTCAGATCACTAAGCTGGACCAGACGATGCCACGTATTGGGCCTCCTGCCCTAACAAGAACTTGAAAGGAAGACCTTGAAACCCAGACTGTCTTGCTGACCACTTCTGCCACACTCTTTGTGATTATTTCCCCCTTTCACCGACATGTAAACCCCAAACCCACTGCCGTCATAGTCGGGTCTTCCCTTTATAAACCCCTTTGGTCTGGCTAGAGATGGGCAGACTGTGGTGGAAATGTCCCCTCTGCCACTTTGTTTAGCTGGCACACAGCTAAAATCTTTAATTCACCCAGACCTCTTGTCTCAGAGATTGGCTTGTGGCACGTGACATAAACTCTAAGGTGTTTCCAGTAAGAGCAGCTATGCTGAAATCTGTTCAGCATGCTAGCAACACACAAGCTTCCACGGACAGGCAAGTCAAAAGGAGTTGCCAAGAGCCCTTCCAGCAGGGAGGGCTGGGCTTATGGTAATTGACTAACAGATTCAGATGGCAGCCTTAGAGCACCTGGTGCCTGGCCTGGCTCTGGAGCAGTTCCTTCCTGGCTGCCCTGCCTTCTCCTTCCCACACACCTGACCTATGATAGGGTTTCCCAGAGTCATCTCCAAAATATACTTCTTGAACTTGAATCCTTGCCACAGGTCTGCTTCTTGGAAGGGAGGCAAAGTCAAGCACCCTTTGGAGTCAGGCGGGGCACAGCCTTCCTGAGGGTGTGTGGACTAGGACAGCAGCTCAAGGACCGCGGCAGATCAGGAGGCCTGTCTTCCTTCAAACAGTCCCCGCAGCCCTTTTCATCACCTTACCTTCTTGCTCAATTACTGAGTTCCACACCTGAGTGCTGAGAATTCTCTTCTTAGACTGATAGAGACAGAAGCCCATCTTCTTTCTCTGGATGCTCTCACATCAGCCCAGACTGCCCCGATTTTATGGGCTCCCATGGCAACTCACAAGGGGCAATAGTGGTTCAGTGGGGGAATTCTCACCCTTCACGTGGGAGACCAGGATTCAATTCTTAGCCAGTGTGCACGTCATGTGAGTTCAAGTTCCCTTTGTCAGCCAGTGGAGGCTCAAATGTTGCTACGATGCTGGATAGCAAAGCTTCCAGACCCAGACAGAGTAGGCAGAAAGGCAACTCATCCAGGAGGTGGTGAAGGACAGGGAAGCTTTCCGTGAATAGTTGGGCACTGATTCAACAGCAACTAAATAAGGAAAATAAAAGGAATTCAGACGTTTCCCAGGTGAGACTAACAGGGGCTCTTCCATTCCAGTCGATCCATGACCTTGACCTTTCAATGTAGCCATGTAGCCTGAAAGTCGGAGGGTGGTCCCTGGGGGATCCAGCCCCATTGGACTGGCAAGCTCTCAGCTCTCTCTTCTAACACCAGGTGACTTAAAATCTCACAGCCAGGTCCCTTTAATTCTCAGGACTGAAAAGACTTGGCAACCTTCGTTGCAACATCTGCTCACTCAGCAGCTGCAGTGCTGAGCCCTGGCTTCTGCTTGCTACTGTGGAAACAGGCCCCGGCAGCCTTTGTCCTACAGAAAAGGAGAAAGATTTATCAGCAGCTCATTTCAGTGGTGAGATGCATGTTGGGATAAAGGCTATCCGCATTAAACATGAGAATGCCCGCCAGGCACACCACGACCTCTGGAGGCCCACAGACCCTTTTGTTCTTCTTGCTTAGTTTCCAGTGCTACAAGGAGTGAACATTCACCATGAACTTGGAGATAATTTGAGCTGGATGTGTGAGGACCACAACCCTGACTTAGGCTTTCTTTCCTGAGATGTCAGGATGATTTGAGGAGCTTAAGCTTGAATGTAGCACTGCCACTTACAAAGGTATGCCTTGGACATGTCCCTTCCCCAGCTCTGAATTTGTCTCCTCTCATCTGGTCATAATTGTGCCCAGCCCACAGGACCGTAGTGAGATTTAAACAAGTTAATACATGCCTCCAAGCCTACATGTGGGTTGCTGAAATTATTTGTCTTGGGGAGAGGAAAGAGGTGGAGGAGGTAGGAAGATGTGGGATGCAGAGAAACCTGGATCAGAGCAGAACATTTCCTCATAATTAGATGTCTCTTGATTACCTACTATGTGCTACACGTGGGCCAGCAGTTGAGGACAATGCAATGGACAAGGCAGAGACAGTTACTGGCCACAGAAGCTTGGTGTGGGAAGCAGTTCATCAAGCAATTGTACTGTGGTCTCGGCACAGAGCCGAGAAGTTCAAGGAGTCCAAGATCCTAGAGCAGGTTTCAGAAGGACATAGTGTCTGCCTGACTACCCTGACCTCAGAGGGGTGCCAGGAGCCTGATGGAGCTCCCTCAGCCCACGCTGGGCTTGGTACAACTCTAAATTGCTCAGAAAGCACCTCCTGGCTCTGCTTGTCACAGAGCCCAGGACGCAGAGCCATGGTGATGCCAGGGGTGCAGCTGGGACCCGCTTCATTACTGACAGGTAGGCATACTTCTGGAAAGCCTTTGCACTGGGAAGGCTATATCCAGACCCAATCCTGTATGTAATAGGAACACCTTCTGTTTTCCGAAATAAACAAAGCTGCCTTGTAAGAAGAATAGCCAGAATGGTCCTTGTAAACAAGGATGGCTCACTTAGTCTGGACAAATCAGCAGTAGACACCAATTCCTGGAGAAGGCCACCATGTTTGGTAAAGCAGAGGGTCGGTAAAAAAGAAAGAGATCCTCAAAGATGTGGACTGATGCAGTGGCTACAGCCATGGGCTCAAGCCCAGCAATGATTGTGAGGATGGTCAGGACCTCAGAGGTCGTTATGAGTCAAAACCAACATGGTAATGGCACCGAACAACCAACCACAATTTTCCAGATAACTGAAGATGCAGAGTAGCACCAGAGACCAGGGTGAACAGGGGTGATGGCCATACGGCCAGGGTTTGGGTCGCAACTCAATGGCAGTGGGCTTTTAGGGAGGTTGTGTCTGTATCATGTAACTTAGTCTTCCCTCACCCCTTCTAAGCAGGGGACCACAGGAATGCGACCCGGGGTGTGGACTTAGCCCCACTGGGCCTGTCCCTCCGCAGGGAAGAAATAACCCTGGTGGGTGAGATGCCTGTTGGCTTCCGGCAGTCGTGTCCGCGATGCCCGCCCGCGGGCAGTAGAGGGCAGTCGAGAACAGGCGTGGTCAGAAGAGCAGGAGAGCGCCTGAGCCCAGCAGAGCTGACCAGAGCCAGCTTACGGATAGATGCCTGGAGAGGCTCCTGGCGCACCCGGCCAGCTATCCCTTCGGAGCCCTCAGTGCAAACCGAACCTGAGGGCCGTGGCGAGCCCCTTCAGCATCCGCAAAGACGCAGGCCAGTCCCGAGGTCGCGGCGGGAGGAGGATGATGCCCCTCTGAAGAGGAAGAGGTTGAGGCTGGGGTCGCAGAAGGGGGAAGGTGGGAACGCGCCACGTCCGGGCACCGAGGACACTGACATTCAGTGATGTGGCGATGGCATAGATGTAAGTGTGTGCTCAGGCAGGGGAGGGGGCTGTGGGCAGGATGCCAGGAATGTCTCTGCCATAGGTCAGGTGGAAGGAGATAATTGGGTCCCACCTCCTGCACAAGAGACGGTGACAGCTGTGAGGGGCCTCCCAAGCAACTAGATGTCTGATGTTTGTGGTAGACCCCTTCTTGTTTATGTAGTGCTGAATTCCTTCTTCATGCAAGACCTGGCTGGCTGGGAACCCCTCACTCCCTTGGCTTGGAGGGAGGCCAGTTGGGGAGGAGTGCTCAGTGTCCTGGGGGAACAGAGAGCCGGGTGTGAGCAGCCCTCACCATGCACCCCAGTCCTGGGCAGAGCTGCTTGGTCAGCCTCTCTGGATTTGGCTGGTGGTGTCCTGTGTGCCCCTTTCCTGGTCAGGTAACGAGACTGGGTGGGGACGTATCTGGGCACCTGGCTTTGCCAAACCCTGCTCTGCTCATCTGCGTGGGCTGGCCGGGGCTCTACAAGCCCCTAACCTGCTCCCCTTTTCCTGATCTTGCTGCCTTTTCTTGTGGAGCAATGAGAGTTGATAGAGAAGGCATGTGTCACTCCTGTCCACCTCCCTTCCCAGAGAGACAGAGGGCAAAGCTCCTGGCATCCCCTCCAGTGCTGCCATGCTCTGGACCCTGTTGGCGAGGGTGCATGTGAGGGTGTTCTGTGGACATGCATGCATGTGTGAGCCACTACACGTGTGTGCTCCTTGGTTAGCTGGACCTGGGTCTTCACCTCCTGGTTCTACCCCAACTCTTTCAGCTGTGACCTATCTGTCCTTGAATTTGCGGAGCACTGGGAGTCCAGAGGAGGGCTGGCTGGACAGCTGTCCCCCTTAGTGAGGGACCCCACCGTGATGGTTTTTAATGGATAATGGGGTGATCTCTCTGCTCTTTGCAAAGGTTTTCATTCATGATCATTTGCTTGGCTGAGCTTGTCTTCAAAATCAGATTTGTGGCTAATGAGACCCACATGGGAGAGTTCCCCTTGCTTCAGAACACAAATCTGCCCTGGAACATTCTCTGCAGTAATATCCTCATCTCCCTCTTGGATGTGATTCTGTGTTGAAGGTCTGGTCCATCTGATCACTCAAATCTGACGAATCTGAGATGCCAGGGGGAGGGAAGCAGTGTTTTTCAATGATTATGGGGAGGACACATAACCTCAGGAGGCACAGAAAGTGGTGTCATGATCTTGGTGAGAGGAGTGGACGCAGGACTGAACACGAAGGTCGGGGCCATGCACTGCCATGAAATGTGTTTCTGGCAGTCTTGTCCTCCTCCCTTCTCTCTCTTTGATCTGCAGCTCTGCTGAAGACCACGATACCAGGATAGAATCACTCAGCTGGGCACAACGTGGTAGTTTGGAACTTGCGATTGGAGCCAAGCCATTTGGGTTGGAAACCTGGCTTTGTTTGGTGACTGACCTAAGGCAAGTTGCTTGGCCTTCTGAAACTTAATCTCCTGCTCGGTGAAATGGGTATGACCAGAAGGTTCATTTCATAGGGCTATCATTGCTGAGATTATGTAAGGTTTAGCCATATAGACAGAGTCCGTGGGTGGTACAAACAGTTCAGTTGCTCAACTGCAAACTGAAAGATTATAGCTTTGAGTCGACCCAGAAGTGGAATGACAGTCTGCCTCTGAATCATCATCCACTGATAACCCCACCTGGAACATGGTCCTACTCTGATACACATTGGGTCACCAGCAGTTGGGGTTGAATTGATGGCAGCTGTTTTTTTAACCCATAGAAAGCACTTAGTATCATGCCTGGCACACAGCGGGTGTTTAGTACAGAAGTTAACTCCACGGAGCTGGCTTGGTACTGTGTTTGGCTTCTGGTGTGCATTACAAGGGACACATGTCTTTGGTCAAGAATCTGCATGGTGAGTGCTCTCTGGAGGTTCAAAGAATTATGTGTAGATAATGAAATCCTTTTAAAAGGCAGAAGCTCCACTGAAAGTTTTTGATCCACAAAAGGAAATGGGATCACACTTACTTGAAATATCTAGAGCAGGCAAGTTATGTACAGAGGACAAAGTGTACTAGTGGTTACAGGGGTGGGTAGAGGAGGGGGACTCAAGTGCTTAGGGAACACTGAGCTTCTGTGAAGCATGATGGAAAAATCTAGAAATGGGTAGCCGTGATGGTCGCACCACATGGTTAGTGTGATTAATGTTACCGAATTTTACATATGAAGAATGTTGAAATAGCAAATGCTTTGTTATGTTTGTATTTACTGCAACAATATAATAGAAACCTCATCTTTTGAAGGCTGACATAGTACTGGAGTGACGGTACTATTGTTTCCTGGCTCTGGATATGATTCTTTGAGGTCAGGCACCTGAATCTTCCATGGGAAGTAGCCGCTTGTGCAGCTGATATGTTAGTGTTCAAGCTGAAAGGTTGCCTGAGCCTAGCACAGCTCAAAATGCCCTTAAGACAAGACTTTTCTTCCTTTTTAGTGTCTATGGAACCATTGTCTTTAAAGAACCTGAGAAGCAGTTTCAGGCTGGAGTCCAGAGCAGCAGCTCTTCCTTGGAGCAGGAGAGCCTGTTTCTTCCCTGACAGCCATGTCCCAGGGGATCTGCAAAAGGGAATGCTTTCTCATGAGAAATTGTCTGCATAGACCATTAGCTTGGCTGAAATGCTGAAACAGCCTTGTTCTCCAGCAGCTGACTGTATTGGACTCAGATCCCTTGGGATGTTTCTCTGCAGAAGGTACAGGGGCCGTGCCTGCCTGTCTGGGCTGCATCCGGACTTCTGTAAGGGGAACATACCCATTCTAATCCCTGGGTTGGTGCTCTGCTGGCTGTGATTAAAACATCACTGGCCACCCCTGCTCCCCTAGGGGTTTCCCTTGTCATTACAGGGGTGGTTGCTAGAGGATGCTTTGCAGAGGTGAACTGGACCTCAGAAGTCCACCCGGTGACAAAGTCTTGACTGCAGCCATGTTGGAAGAAGGACAGGTGACCAGTGGGTGCTGACCAGTGCCTTGTTTTGAATTTCTTTTTCTTACTCCAGGGCCCCTGCTGTTGAGATAGTAGAGAAAAAAAGTGATCCATCACAGACTTTATGGACCCCTTTACAGTGTAGGTCGTGCATGGTGCAAACAGTTAATGCACTAAGCTACCAACTGAAAAGCTGGCAGTTCAAGTCTACCAAGGGGTGCATTGGAAAAAGGCCTGGTGAGTTCCTTCTGAAACAAATATCAACCACTGAAAATTCTATGGAGCACAATTCTGCTCAGCCCCACATGGGGTTGCTGTGAGTTAGAGTCAACTTGACAGCAACTTGTTTTTTTTCAGGTTATGTCTTAAGCCAATTTTTTATTTTTCTTTTTGTGATTGAGTGAAAGTGTACAATCCAATTTACAATTGCCTGCCCGCCTATCTGCGGCTTCTTCTGCTCTCCTTGCCCGGTGACAGCACATTGCTGCTTTCTGTTCTATACATGTCATGTCCTCTTAACAATCTCCTGTCCCTTCCTCTCCACTCTCCTCTAGAAAGAAGCCAGTAGGACCTCATCCTATAGATGCATAGAACCATCAAGTGCCCACACCGTATGGTCACTCTGTGTCCCCGAGTCCAATCCATTCCTGTCCGATGAGTTGACTTCAGTAATGATTTATGATCAGGGGCAGCATCAGGTCTAGAGTCCACACTCCAGGGAAACTCACAGCACTTTGGACCATCAGTTGCAGTCATTCAGTGGAGTTGTTATGGTGCACCCTTCTTTTTTTCCTGTTGCCAGTGGAACTCGACATGGTGAGCCGCATCATGGCTGTCATTGGTGGTGGCTGGGCATCAATAGGTTCTTTTGCTCACATGTGATATAGTCAGCCATTCACATGGGTCCTTCTGTCTTCTGGGCTCTTTTTCCCTCATGTCATTGTCCTTGGTGATCATCTGTTCCAGCTGCGTTGGGACCACTTGGTGTACCTCAGATGGCAGCTTCCTGGTTTTTAAAACCCCAGAAGCCAATCACCAATGTGCGGTGGAGAAGACACTCATCAATAATCTAGTTATGTCAGTTGGCCTTGATGTTCCCTGACAGCATGGTCTCCCAACCTGTGCCCCTGATACTGTGTCCTTGCAATATTGGGTTAAGACTAGAAAATTTTTTAGGTTATATTGAAGTCCTGTTAAATGGATCCTCTTTCTAATGTGTGCTGTCACTGATTTCACCCAATCAAATTTTTATCCCCTGTCTAATCTATAACCAACCCTCTCCCTCCCTATCTCCCCTCCCCTGTAGCTCTGAAGAGTCTTTTCCTCTGTATATGAGTCTGTTTTTAAGTCCTTATAGTAAGGGTCTCATACACTATTCGTCCTGGCTAATTTCACTCAACATAATGTCTTCCAGTTGAAACCAAGTTCTTTGTTCTTTATCATGGCATAATATTTCTTTGACTATATATACCATAGTTTGTTTATCCATTCATCTGCTGTTGGTCATCTGGGTTGATTCCATCTTTTTGCTCTTGTGGACTGTGCTGTGATAAAAATTCGTCTGCAAGTAAGTCTTTGTGTAACTGCCTTTGATTCTGTAGGATATATTCCAAGCAGTGGGATGACTGGGTCAAATGGTGTATCTATTTCCAGCTTTTTAAGGAAGCACCAGATTGCTTTCCAAAGAGGTTGTACCATTTTCAATCCCACCAGCAGTGTAGGAGAGTTCCAGTTTCTCCCAAGCCTCTCCAACATTTGTTCTTTTCTGTTTGGGGCTCGTGGCCAACCTTGTTGGGGTGGGATGACATCTCATCATAGTGTTCATCTTGATTTCTTTAATAGCTCATGATCATGAGCATTTCCTCATGTGTCTTTCGGCTGCCTGGATATCTTCTTTTGTGAAGGGTCTGTCCATCTCCTTTGCCCAATGCTTAATTGGTTTATTTACCCTTTTCTTGTTGATATTTTGCAGGACCTTGTAGATTACAGAGATCAGACATTGATCGGACATCCAGTTGCCAAATACTTTTTCCCGTTCTGTAGTTCTTTTAGTTCTCTTGATAAAGTCTTTGGATGAGCAAAAGTGTTTGATTATTAGTTGTTTCCATTTATCTATTTTCTTTCTGTTGATCGTGCTTTGTTTGTCAGATTTTCAAGTCTAAGTTGTGTATTAAAGTTCCATTATTGATCCTATTTTTCCTTGCATGATCTTTATCATTTTAGGTTTGATATTTAGATGTTTTATCCAATGTGAGTTGGTTTTGGTGTAAAGTATGAGATAGGGGTCTAGTTTCCATTTTTTGCAGATGGATATCCACTTTTGCTGCACCATTTGTTAAAGGGACTCTTTTTGCCCCATTTTCGAAACCCGGGGCCTTTGTCAACTATCAACTGCTCACAGGAGGACAATGGCATCTCTGGCATCTCAACTCTATTCCATTGGTCTGTGTGTCTTCTTGTACCAATACCAAGCTGTTTTGACTACCATGGCAGTGCAATAGGTTCTAAAGTAGGGTAGCGAGAGGCCTCCCAGTGTTTTCTTCTTTTTCATTAGTGCTTCACATATCTGGGTTTCTTCCCTTTCCAAATAAAGCTGGTGATTTGCTTCTCCATCTCATTGAAAAATGATACTAGAATTTGTATTGGGATTGCATTGTATATGAAGGTTGCTTTGGATAAAATAGACATTCTCACAATGTTAAGTCTTCCTATCCATGAGCAGTGTAGGTTTCTGAATTTATGTAAGTCTCTCAGTTTGTTGCAGTAAGGTCTGGTAGTTCTCTTTGTATAGGTCTCATATTTGTCCAGTTAAATTTGTCCCTAGGTGTTTTATGTTCCTGGGGGCTATAGTAAATGGTATTGATTGGTTTATTTCCTCCTTAATGATCTCTTTTCTGGTATAAAGGAATCCTACTGATTTGCTTATGTATATCTTATATCCTGACAGTTTGCTGAAGTCTTCTATCAGTTTGAGTAGTTTACTTATAGATTCTTTGGGATTCTCTGCATATACAACCATATCATCTGCAAGTAGGGGGATTTTTACTTCTTTGCCAATGCAGATGCCCTTTATTTCGTTGTCTTGTCTAATTGCTCTGGCCAGAACTTCTAGTGCAATGTTGAATAAGAGAGGAGAAAGTGGGCCTCGTTGTCTAGTTCCTGTTCTCAAGGGGAATTCTTTCAGTCTCTCTCCATTCAGGGTGATGTAGGTGATTACCTTTGCGTAGATGGCCCTGACTGCTTTGAGGAATTTGCCTTCTGTTGCTATTTTACTGAGAGTCTTTAGGATGAATGGGTGTTGTTGGAGTTTTTCAAAGGCCTCTTCTGCGTCAATTGATAAAATTTGGTGTTTCTTATCTTTTGTGTTATTTATGTAGGTGATCACATTAATTTCTTTTTGGATGTTCAACCAGCCTTGCATCCGTGGTACGAATCCAACTTGGTCATGATGAATTATTTTTTTGATACGTTGTTGAATTCTATTGGCAAAGATTTTGTTGAAGATTTTTGCATCAAGGTTCTTTAATGACATTGGTCTGTAATTCTCTTTTACTGTGGGATCTTTCCCTGGCTTTGGTATCAGGGTTATGCCGGCTTCACAGAATTAGTTGGGGAGTATCCCATCCCTTTCTATGCTGTGAAATAGTCTCAGTAGTGTTGAGTTAACTCTGCTCTAAAAGCTTGGTAGAATTCTGTGGTGAAGCCATCTCGGCCAGGACTGGTTTTGGTTGGTATTTTTTGGATGACGTTTTCAATCTCTTCCTTTGTGATGGGTTTATTAAGTTGTTCTGCTTCTGCTTGGGATAGTTTTGGTACGTGATATGAATCTAGGAATTTGTGCATTTCCTCTTGGGTTTTTCTCAAATCGGTTAGAGTACAGTCTTTCATAGTATTCGGTTATGATACTTTTGATTTCTGTTGTATGTGTTGTAATGTCTCCCATCTCATTTCTTATTCAGGTTATTTCTTTTCTCTCCTGTTTTTCTTTAGTAAGTTTAGCCAAGGCTTTGTCCATTTTCTTGATTGCCTCAAAAAAACAGCTTTTGGTCTTTTCAATTTTTTCAATTGTTCTCCTGTTCTCTAGCTCATTTAGTTCTGCTCTAATCTTTATGATCTGTTTTCTTCTGTGTCTGAGAGATCCCTCTGTTGCTCTCTTTCTACTTGTTCAAGCTGTAGGGTTAGTTCTCTGGTTTGGGTCCTTTCTTCTTTCTGGATGTGGGCATTTATAGAAATAAATTGACCTCTGATCACTGCTTTCTTGGCTGTATCCCGTAAGTTCTTGGAGTAAGTGTTTTTATCCTCATTTGAGTCCATAAATTTCTTTATTTCAGTCTTGATATCTTCTATAACCCCTGGCTTTTTGAGCAAGGTGTTGTTCAGTTTCCATGAGTTCCAATTTCTATCTGTTTTTTCTGTGATTGATTTAGACTTTTATGGCTTTATGGTCTCAGGAGATGCTTTGCTATAATTCAGTGGTTTGGACTCTGTTGAGATTTACTTTATGTGCTAACACATGCTCTGTTCTGGAAAATGTTCCATGAGAATTGGAGAAAAAGGTGTACTTATCTGTTGTTGGGTAAGAAGTTCTGTATATGTCAATGAGGTCTAATTAGTTAATTGTGGCAATAAGATCTTCTGTGTCTTTACTAAACTTTTAGCTAGATGATCTGTGAATTATTGAAAGTGGAGTGTTGAAATCTCCAACTATTGTCGTGGAGTGTTCTATTTCATTTTTTGATGTAGTCAGTATTTGTTTGATGTATTTAGATGCATGGGTATTGGGTGCATAAATATTTAATATTGTTAAGTCCTGCTTGTGTATTGAAACTTTTAGCAATAAACAGTGACTCTCCTTGTCTGTGATGGTGGATTTTCCATTAAAATGTATTTTATCTGAGATTAATATTGCCATACCTGCTCTTCTTAATAAATTGTTAGCTTGGTAAATATTGTTCCATCCTTTAATTTTCAGTTTGGTTATAAGTCTAAGGTGTGTTTCTTGTAAGGAACATACAGATGGGTAATAACTTTAGATCCAAGATGTCACTCGTCTCTTTACTGGAGTGTTGAGACCATTTAATTATTGATACATATGTGTTTGGGGCTGTCATTTTGAGGTTTTATTTTTGTGTAGGTGTTTTCCATGTTGCTCTTTAGATTCTGTTCTGGGTAATTCTTCTTTATAGGTTGACTGATCATCTTTTGCACTGTTGCTTTTGTGTTTCTTGATACTCGTATTACGTTTCTTGTTTTTTATTTTCCTTTTCTTTTTTTTTATTATGACTGAGTGAAAATGTACATTGCCATATAAATTTACATGCCCATCTATCAACTCAACGGCACTTGGCTTCGCTTGGGTACTGCTCTCCCTGCCCAGTGACAGCACACTATTCCTCTCTGCGCCATACATTTCTCATCCTCCCAGCAGTCTCCTTTCCCCTCCTCTCCACCTACTCCCTTTCCTCCAGCCAGAGGTCAGCATAGAACCATAAAGTGCATCCAATATATGGTCACTCTGCATCACCAAGTCCAATCCATTCGTGTCCAAAGAGTGTACCTTCACTATGATTTATGGGCAAGGGCAGCATCAGGGCCAGGGGCCGAGCTCCCAGGGGAACCCTGAAGCCACTGGACCATCAATTGCGGTCTTTTAGTGGAGATCTCGGGGCGCACCCCCTTTTATTCTGGTGTTGCCAGTGAGACTCAACTTAGTGAGCTCCATTGCAGCTATCACTGGTGGTGGCCGGGCACCGTCCAGTTCTTCCAGTCCCAAGACTATGTAGGTACACTCATGTGGGTCTCTCTGTCTTCTTGTTTGGCTTTACCCCATGTCATTTTGGTCTTCAGTGAGCTGCTTCTTGTTTTGATATGTTGCATTGTTGTGCTTTGCAGGTCTCCCTGTGAGGCCCCTTAATATTCTCAGTTTAAACCCAATTTTAACTTCTACTTATCTTATTAACTTCGTTTCCATCTGAAAGGACTGTAAATACTGTAGTATGTGTCTCTTTTTAATGTGATGGTTTCTTCGTTTTCATGATATGATCACTGATTCCCTTCTTTTAGTATTCTAGCTTTGATGGAGTTTTGTGCCTTCTCTAACTGAGTAGGTTTCTGGATGTTTTGTCCTGTATTGCCTCCTTAAATATACATTTAATAGTTTTGATTTTCTAAGCAAAGAGCTTCTTTCAGTATTTCTTGTAGTTTGTGTTTAGTGTTTACAAAGGGTTTGTAAGCTTCGGCTTATCTGTGAATGTCTTAATTTCCTCTTCATATCTAAAAGACAGTTTTGCAGGAAATATAATTCTTGGTGAGAAGTTTTTCTCCTTCGGGGCTTTGAATGTGTCACTCCACTGCCTCTGTGCCAACATCGTTTATCCCAAGAAGTCAGATGAAAGCCTACCAGGCTTCCCTCTGAATGTTAGCTTTGCTTTGAGTCTCACTGAATTTAAGAGTTTCTGCTTAATTTTAAGCTTGATTATAATATGTCTTGTGGTCTTTCTTTTAGGATCTAGTTTAGGTGGCATTCAATATACATCTTGGATACCCATATTCTCCTCTTTCATAATTTCAGGGAAGTTTTCTGTCAGCACCTCATCAACACTCTCTGTGTTTTCAGCTGTCCCTCTCTGTTCAGGAACTCCAATTCATCATAGATTATTACTCTTGATAGACTCGCACATCTTTCTTAATAATTCTTCATTTTTCTTCCTTCTTTTCTCTGAGTTTTCCTCATAAATGCTCGTGTCAGTTGTTCTACCTTCAAGGTCACTGTGTCTGACTTTCAGGTGCGCCATTCTGCTCTTTTGGCTTTGAATTTAATTGTCTAATTCTGCAATTTTGTTATTGATTTGCTGGATTTCAGAACATTAATGTATCATCAGCTCAAACAGCTTGGTTAGTTTTTCATTTTGCTCTGCTGCATTTTGTATAATCTCCAGGAGGGTTCTATAGTTCTTTTGTACTTGACACCTGATAATTTCAGAAAGGCTGCTTCTTCTGGAGAGATTTTTGATTGTTTCCTTAGGGAGTGTTCTGGAGCCATGGTAGGCTGTTTCTTTAAATGCTTGGTCATAGTTTCTTCGTTTTGGGATGTCTAGAGGCTGTTTAGTTTCTCTGGTGTTTGCTCAGGAAGAGCTGAGGCATAGTCCTGAGATCACTAGCTGTCTCTTTGTACTCTAAGGACTGGCCCTAGTTGACTCTATGGGGTGGCGGGCTCTGTGCCTCCTGGCTGGTAAAGACATCACACTACTTAGCTAGGGAGTTGTCAAGTGACCCCATGATGTGGGTCAGTAAAGGCTGGAAGAGATGCTGACAGGCTGCACAGCAGTTGTTTCTCCAGGAAGTCTTATTTTAAAAAGCTAAAAGCTATCTGACAGCTTCCAAAATCAGTCAGGCCATCAAGTGTGATGAACTCTGCCTTCCAACTAATAATGGAGGCACCACTTCTGCCATCCTCATATGCTATGATGTAGTTCAAAGTAGGGAGTGGCTACTTCCCTGTTACCATCCCCCATTGGGGCCTACCTGTAAGGGAACAATGCGTGAAGAACAACCTTTCTGCTGGAAAAGCATTCTCCGGCCTGGCACTGCCTCCCATCTTGGGAATTAGCCCTTGCTGAGTCTTCCCGGTTGGGTAACTCCACCTCCCAGCTGACCAAGATGGTGTTCTGCACTATCTGGCCCTCCTACCACAAAACAGCTGAACTTATAGCAGAGCTTGGAAGAGTGGGTAGGGGGGCTGGATTGTCCTCAGTCAGCCTCTGGGCTCTCCAAATGTGGCTATCCCACACACTGTTTCTCTGCTGCGGCATATACTGTTCACCTCTACACTTTGTTTCAGTGTATATGCTGGCTCATGCCCATCCACCACTGTTCTAGTCAGCTAGTGCTGCTCTGAAAGAAATACCACCAGTGGATGGCTTTAACAAAGGAAAGTTTATTCTTACACAGCCCAGTAGGCTACAAGTCCAAATTCAGGATGTCCGCTCCAGGGGAAGGCTTTCCCCCTTGTCAGCTCTGGAGCAAAGTCCAGTATTGCATCAGTCTTTGTTGAGGGAGCATCTTGGTGCAGGAAACGCAGGTGTCAAGAACATGCCCTTCTCCTGGTGCTGCTTTCTTGATGGTGTGAGGTTCCCTATTCTCTGCTTTCTTTCCTTTCCTTTGATCACTTGTAGGATGAAAGCACTAAGGGTGGTACAAGCCATACTCCAGGGAAACTCCCTTTACAGTGGACCAGGGAGATGATCTTATGAAGGAATTTAGAGTCTCACCCTAATCCTTTAACATACAGCATAGGAAAAATCACAAGACACAGGACAATCATAAAATGCAGGGAATTATGGCTCAGCCACATGGCTACACATATGTTTGGGTGGACACTATTCAATCCATGACATCCCACTCTTCCAATGTGAAACAGCAGAATTTATGGTGGAGCTTGTTAAAGAGAGGGTGGAGGGACTGTGTTGCCCTCAGGCTCTCAAAATGTGGCTATGTCACACACTGTCTCTCCACTGCAGCACATGCTGTTCACTTGAACACTTTGTTTCAGCCTCTGTGTTGGCTGACACCCATCCCCTGCCTATTGGCCAATTAAAAGAAAAACAGTTAAAAGTACCAATACCTTCAGTCCGTGCAAATGGGGGTCAGTGAAAGAGAGGAAGTTGTCTCTGTAGGCCATGTAGTCGAAACTGACAGCCCTGTGCCATGTCCTAGGGCCCAATGGGTGTCCTGAATGTTCTGTTCAAATTTTCAATCCAGGCCTTAGTTTTCAGAGGGAATTAAGGAGACATGTGTCTAGTCTGCCATCTTGACTCTGTCCTCCAATTTGAACTTCTTAGGGAAGCTCCAAATCGATTTCCAAAGTGGTTGTACCATTTTACATTCCTTCCAGCTGTGTGAAAGGGTTCCAGTCTCTCCACAATCTCTCCAACATTTATTATTTTGTGTTTTTTGGATTAATGACAGTGTCATCGGGGTGAGATGGTATCTCTTTGTAGTTTTGATTTGGATTTCTCTCTTGGCTAATGATCATGTGCTTTTCCTCGTTCATCTCTTAGTTGCCTGGATGTAATCTCTGGTGACGTGCATCTTCATATTTTTTGCTCATTTTTTAAAAATTTGGTTATTTTTGTTTTTCTTGTTGAGAGTTTGTAGTACCTTCTAGATTATGCAGAGTAGGTACTGATCAGATCCGTAGTAGTCAAATTATTTTTCTCTGGTCTGTAGGTAGTCTTTTTACTCTTTCGCTAAAGTCTTTGGAAGAATGTAAATGTTTGATTTTTATCAGTTTCTAGTTATGTATTTTGTCTTCTCGCATTTGTGCCTTGTAAGTAATATATTGTAATCTGTTCATGCCCTGTATTAGGGCTTCCAGCATTTTCCCTATCTTTTCTTCCATGATCTTTGTTGGTTTAGAGTTGACACTTAGTTCTTTGATCCATTATGAATTAGTTTCTGAGCATGGTGTCAGATATGACTCTTGTTCCTTTTTTTTTCTTGCGGTTATGCAAACATGATTTGTTAATGAGACTGTTTTTCCCCCAGATCATGGCTTTTGAGTCTTTGTCTAAAAATTAGCTGTTCGTAGCTGGATGATGTTACTTCTGGATTCTCTATTCTGTTCCTTTGGTCTATATATGTGATTTTATACCAGTACCATGCTGTTTGACTACGGTGGCAGTGTAATAAGTTCTAAGGTCAGGTTGTGAGGCTTCCCACTTTGTTCTTCTTCAGTAGTGCTGTAACTTCTGGGTCTTCTTCTGGTGCCAAAGAAGTTGGTGATTTCTTTCTCCATTTCATTAAAAAAACGACATAGGAATTTGTATTGGAATTGCATGGTATGTATACAACACTTCAGGGAAAATAGATATTTTCACAATATTAAGGCTTCCTATCCATGGCAAGGCAGGTTTCTCTACTTACAGTGGTTTTGTTTGGTTTCTTGCTATAGGGTCTTGTAATTTTCTTTGTCTAAGTCTATTGCATCTCTGGTTAGATTCATTCCTAGGCATTTTATCTTCTTGGGGACTACTGTAAATGGCATTGATTTGGTGGTTTCCTCTTTGATGATCTCTTTGTTGGTGTAAAGGCATGCTACTGATTTATTTATTTCTATCTTATATCCTGGCACTTTGCTGAATTCTTCTATTAGTTCCAGTAATTTTTTCATAGATTCTTTAGGGTGGTTTGCTACTTCTGCTAACCAAAAAGGTCGGCAGTTCAAACCCACCAGGTGGTCATTGGAAAGTCTGTGGGGCCCTTCTACTCTGTCCTATAGAGTTGCTATGAGTTGGAATCAACTCAGTGGCATTGGGTTTGCTTTCCTCCATTAGGGTTTTCTGTGTATAAGATCACATCATCTGCAAATAGAGATACTTTTACTTCTTTTTTCTGATGTGGATGCCCTGTATTTCTTCATTTTGTTTGACTGGTCTCGCTAGAACCTCCAGCACAAAGTTGAATAAAGTGGTGACAATGAGCCTCCTTGTGTGGTTCCTGTTCTCAAAGGGAATTTCTTCAGTCTGTCTCCATTCAGGATGACATTGGCTTTTGCCTTATTATGTCGAGGCATTTCAGTTCTATTCCTATTTTGCTGAGAGATTTTAACATGAATGGATGTTGGACTGTGTCCAGTATCTTTTCTGTGTCAATTGATAAAACCGAGGGATTTAAAGGTAGTTTGTTGAAAAGGTTAAACAACAGCAAAAACAGAGGCATTGTCCATACAGTCCAAAGGAAAACAGAAGAGGAAGTAAATAAACCAAATAAGAATTGACATGGATGATATGAAAACAGATACAACTGAAGTTAAACAAACAAACAAAAACATAACAGAATAGTATGATAAATGGTGCTCTAAGGAATTTGAAAACCTAGAAAAAATGGATGAATTGCTATAAATACACTACCCACCTAAACTGACACTAACAAAAGTAGAACAACTAAATAAACCCACAGCAAAAGAAGAGATTGAAATGGTATTTTAAAAACTCCCAACCAATAAAAGCCCTGGCCCTGGTGGCTTTACTGGAAAATTCCACCAAGTGTTCAGAGAAGAGTTAACTCCTTTATTACTAATAGTATTACAGTCCATAGAAAAGCATGGCAACCTCCCATACTCCTTCTATAAAGCTCATAGCTTTGATACCAAAACCAGGCAAAGACATCACTAACAAGGAAAACTACAGACCCATATCTATCATGATCTTAGATGTGAAAATTCTCTACAAAATTCTAACCAATAGAACACAGCAACACAACAAAAAATAATTCACCATGACCAAGTGATATTCATACTAGGGACCTCGGGATGATTGACTGTTTGGAAAACAATCAACATAATCAACCCCATCAGTAAGGGAAAGGACAAGAACTGCTTGATTTTAAGATCTGATAGAGAAAAGGCATTTGAAAAAGTCCAATAGCCATTTGTGTTAAGAACTCTCAGCCAAATAAGAATAACAGAGAAATTCCTTAGTATAATAAAGGGCATTTATACAAAGCCAACAGCTGACATCATCCTAAATGGAGAGAGTTTGAAAGCATTCCCTTTGAGAATGAGAACTACACAAGGATACCCTTTGAGACCACAGTTATTGAGCATTGTCCTTGAGGTTTTCACCAGAACAATTAAGCTAGGAAAAGAAATAAAGGGCGTTCAAATTGGTAATAAGAAAGCAAAAGTATCTCTGTTTGCAGATGATGTGATCATCTACCCAGGAAGCCATAAAGAAGACAAAGAAAACCCAAAGTACTTGTACTAATAGAAGAGTTCAGGACAGAAGATAAACACACAAAAATCAGTTGTATTCTTTTACACTGACAAAGAAGACATCAAAGAGGAGACCACCAAATCAATGCCACTTACAGTAGGCCCCAAGAAGGTGAAATGCTTAGATGTAAATCTAAACAGAGACATGAAACACCTATAGAAAGAAAACTACAAGACACTACTGCAAGAAACCAAAGACCAAAGACACCTGTGTAAATGGAGAAACGAACCTTTCTCATGGATAGGAAGACTCAACATTGTGAAAGTCTCTATTCTACCCCAAATGATCTATGGCTACAGTACAATCCCAACACAACATCCAAAGGCATTTTTTCATTAGATGGAGAAAGAAATCACCAATTTTATACTGAAGTGGAAGAATCCCTGGATAAGTAAAACATTACTGAAGAACAAAAACAAAGTGGCAGGCCTTACACTAACTGACTTCAGAACCAATTTCACTGTCACAGTAGTCAAAGCAGCCAGATACTGGTACAACAACAAATGCATAGACCAATGGAAGAGAACTGAGAATCCAGACATGAAATCCTCCACCTACGAGCAGCTGAAATTTGACAAAGACCGAAAGTGCAAAAACTGGGGAAAAGGCAGTCTCTTTACCAAATGGTGTTGGTATAACCGGATATCCATCTGCCAAAAAGTGATACAGGACCCACATTTCACACCATGCACAGCAACAGACTCAAAATGGATCAAAGAACTGCATATCAAATTGAAAACTGTAAAGGTCATGGAAGAAAAAATAGAGACAACATTGGACGCCCTAACACACGGCCTAAACAAAATACAAAACATTACCAACAATGCACAGACAGCAGAAGAGAAACTGGATTGCGGGAAGCTCCTAAAGGTCCAACACTTACACCCGTCCAGAGACTTCACTCAAAGACTGAGAAGACAACCTAAAGACTGGGAAAATGATTTGGACAGGATAAATCCAACCAGAGTGTAATCTCCCACATCTCTAAGATACTACAAAACCTCAACAACAAAAATATACATAACCCAACTGAAAAATCGGCAAAGGATATGACCAGGCACTTCACCCAAGAAAATATCTAGGCGGCTGACAGATACCTGAGGAAATGCTCCTGATCAGTAGCTGTTACAGAAATGTGAATCAAAACTGCAGTGAAATACCATCTCACTCCAAGGAGGATGGCATTAATCCAAAAAACACAAAATGATGAATGTTGGAGTGTCTATCATGAGACTTGAATACTTATATCCTGCTGTAAGGAATGTAAGAAGTTACAACCACTTTGGATATTGACTGGGCACTTTCTTAAATGCTAGAAATAGTTATACCATACAATCCAGTAATCACCCTTCCTGGACTATGTACTAGAGAATAAGGGATATCACCTGAATAGATACAGGCACACCCATGTTGATTGCAGCACTGTCCACCACAGCAAAACCGGACTCCAAGGTTCCCATCAAATAATGGATGGAGAAGCAGACTGCGGTATATTCACACAGTGGAACACAATGTAATGGTAAAGAGCAACAACGAATTTGGGGAAACATCTCATAACGTGGAGAAATCTGGAAGGCATTATGCTGACTGAAATTAGGCAGTTGCAAAAGGCTTAATATTGCATGAGATGACTATTACAAGGAATTAATGAAAGCTTTAAATCCAGAAGAATATATTGTTTGATGGTTAAGTGTGTGGGGAGGCAGGGAGGGAGGGAGGAACTCACTAATTAGATAGTAGACAAAAAACGTTTTACGTGCAGGGAGGGACAACACACAGTAGAGAAGTCAGCATACCAGGACTAAACAGAAAGCCGAGAAGTTTCTTAAATACAACCAAACTCTTTCAGGGAGAGTGTGACAGGGGCAGATGTCTGAGGATCATGTTTTCAGGAGACATCTAGATCAACAGGCTGAACAAAGTTGCTGTTTCTTCTGTAATATTTTATTGTGCTTTACAAGAAAGTTTACAATGCAAAATAACTTGTCATACAAAACCTTGCGCACATATACCACTATGTAACTACTGCTCTCCCCACACTGTGACAGCACGCTTCTCTTTTCTACCTTGTGTTTCTTGTGTTCATTTAACTAGCTCCTCGCCCCATCCTACCTCTATTCCTTGTGTGATCTTTCCCAGATTACCTAATTTCATTGAGATTGACAAGCATTAATTCATGAAAAATCATTGTTTATAGTTCCTGCCAGGCACAAAGTAGGGACTCCTTAGTTTTATCATTTGTGTAGCATTTTCATTGTACTCACTCCAGCTATATGCAGGGTCTGGCTCAGCCTGAAGTGATGGCTTAGAGCTATGGAAGAAGAGAACTTTTAATCATTCATGTGTGACTTGCCAAGACAGGATCTAATTCCCGATCAGCTAGGTTTTGAAACCACTAGAGTGAGTCAATAAAGAACATTTAAGTCAAATTCTTCAGCACTTTAACCTCACCTGAGAAGTCTTGATGGTGCAGTGGTTCAAGTACTCAGCTGCTCACTGAAAGATCAGCGGTTCCAATCATCCCGCCGCTCTGTGAGAGAAAGTTGTGTCAGTCTGCTTCTGTAAAGCTTGCAGGCTTGGAAATGCTATGAGGCAGCTCTACTGTGTCCTGTAGGTTCTCTATCAGTTGGAATGAACTCGGGTAATGGATTGGGTTGGGTTTGGTTTGAAGAATCTAGAGTGTTAAGGGTAGAGTGAGTTTGGATCTTTCTGTGCTTCTACTGGTTTATTTGGGGGGAAGGGCCCATGAGAAGGAGGGAAAGGTAGAGATGGAGGAGACACCAGAGATCGTTTAAATGGAGGGGCTGGAAATGGAAAAGGCGTAAAGAAGGAAAAAGAAGAGAGGGAGAAAAACTTTCAGTGGGTGTGGCTGTTGCAACTGTTTCCTGAGATAAGGAGTGGATCGTTCCTTTTGGTCTTCCCTCCTAGTATTGGGATGCTTCTTTCCAGAAATTTTGGACAGTCTTACAGTCAAGACACACCATTCTTTTCAAACCTCCTCCGTTCTCTAGGAGACTGGAAGATGATCTGGCTGTTCAGAGGTATTCCTGAGATGGACTACCCTGCAGAAGGCAAGTGGAGGGTGGTAAGCTCTTCTTTTTCAATCCCTCCTCCTTAGAGTGGAAGAAAAGTCGTTAGTGGCAATTAGTCTAGAGCAGGAGTCTGAGGTGAGAGTCCCCCAGAGCATGTTTGGAAGTCCCCCTAGGCACCCGCTGTATGGTCCAAGTGGTCAAACACGCATAGATGGGGGTTATGGAATATATAGCAGTCACCTGATCTCCCTGCCATACCTTCCTCTGACGTCAATGGGCACTTTGAGGATTGCCTTTGCAGAAGTTGTTGCAGGTATCATTTGAAACATCGTGCTGCACAAGCCACGCATTTTTTTCTGCTTTGGAAAGATATCCGCGCAGGGATCTCCAAGGCAGGATGAATGATAAGTGAAACCTGTTACCACTGAGTCAATTCCAATTCATAGTGGCACTGTAGGTCAGTGTAGAATGTCCCCCTAGAATTTCTAATGCTATAATATGTAGGGAAGCTTATTATCAGATGTTTCTCTGTGGAAAAGCTAGTGGGTTCAAACCACTTTTGGCTAGCAGCCAAGTGCGTAACCACTGTGCCACAAGGGTTCTATGGCAGGATAAAGAGACATCAATATTGTTCTCTTCTATGCAGGTCACTGTGGAAATTCTCATCAGCAAATGCCAATATTAGGGCTAAGTGGTGCATCCTTGGGGATTCTCCTGGATGGTGCAAGTGCTAAAGCTCTCAACTAGTAAATGTGAGGTTGGAGGTTCAAACACCTCCAGAGGGTCCTCAAATGAAAAATCTGGTGATCTCCTTCTGAAAGGTACAGTTTTGAAAACCTTACAAAGGAGAATTCTAGTTTGGAACACACGGGGCAGCCATGAGCTGCAATTGACTTGATAGCAACTGTATTGTTTTTTGTTTTTTAAAGTGGGGGTCCTCCAGAATGCTGCTGTTCTTGGCTTCTGCTGGTAAAATGTCCGTCACACTGCCTACTTCAGAGAACCCTGGTTTTTTGCACGGAAGTAGTTGGATCCTGGCCTCTGGTGGCACAAATGGTTAAACATTTCTTTCTAACTGCAGGCATACATGGTTCAAACCCATGCAGAGGTGCCTCTGAAGACAGGCCTGTCAATATGTGTGCAAACTTTACAGCAGAGTTACCTCTGAAGATAGGTCTGTCTGTATGTTTGCAAACTTCTCAGACTTGAAAATCCTACAGAATACGGTTCTACGCTGTAACATATGAAGTCAGCATGAGTCAGAATTGACTCAACAACAATGGATAAGTTGGATTCTGGGTTGAATTTGGTATCAAACACGTTCCACGCCAAATGAACTCTGCCAGTCAGTGGAATGACTGTTCACATCAGTGCCATCCTGAGTACCGGTGGCCTCATAGTGAGGGGTGATGGGGGCTCATTGTGTGATCCAAGGGGCAGATGCCTCTTTGATGGAGTGTGCAAGGGCTGCATTTCAAGCCATGTCTGCACCTCCCTTGTCCTCCTGCCAATCTCATACAGGAAAAAGTGAAAGGATTAGGATCACAGATCCCTCTCTGGAGTTTAGCTCATTTTGATATGAAGTAAGATGATTCAGGACACTTTCTGGTATTTTCCTCTCAGTGGGGACACCAGGATGCTTAATGAGTTGTTATTCTGACATCAGATACTTATAGAACTAGCTGGGCAGTTTCAAGGACGAGGTAGTAGCCACCATCTCTCCTCCCAGGCCCTTGACTGATCAACTACAAGGCTCTTCATGCACCGACTGGAGAATACACACACTCGTTCTTGAAAGCGGAGTATAGTCATAGTTCAAAAATGGTTGGGGACATTATCAGGGGGCTGACAAAAGCCATCTCAAACATGTAAGCCTTCAAGGGGCTTTTGGCTTCCCGCTGTGTTGGCATGGTGGCACAGTATAGCCTGTCCAGCTCATAGTTAGCTTGAGAGAGTGGCCTGAGATACTGCTTGTAAAGAAGTGTTTGTGGAAGGCAGTGGGGAGACAGGGTGAACATACTCCCACCGTGGGCTCCAGCACGCCGTTCTGTGATTCACTGCCCATGGCTCCAAATATAGCCCACTCTTGGCTTCCTCCTCCAACAATGATGTGTCCTGTAGGACACTGTGTTCATTTGCTATTGCTGTGTAAGTTGTTACCACAAACTCAGTGAATAATGACAAAACGAGTATATTATCTCTCCTTTTACATGGGTCAGGAATCTGGGCACAGCTTCAGTACTGTTTTATCCCTGTTTTCTTGATGCCTGCCAAGCAAGGGTTGTTCTCAGCTACTAGAAGCAGCTGCCATTCTCTGGCACATGCTCCGCTTTGCAACATGATGGTTTGCTCCCTCAAGTCCAAACAAGAGAACACCTGCTGCAGCTTCAAATCTCTCTGCTTTCTCCTATGTCTGAACCTTACAAGGACTTTTACAAGGACTTAACTGATTAGGGAAGACCCACCCAAACTCAAAGGGAAGGGATTTACAGGGCATACATAGCAGAGGGTGACAACTGTGGGGACCAATTTAGAATTGTCTTTCTTCTAGAGCTTCTATAAAAAGCATCTCATCCTATTACCTTATTTGCAAAAGAAAACATGATGCCTGCTGCTTTATATTGGTATTTCCCATTCTGGGAAGGCTGCAGAACCATGAAGTCAAGTTTTTGGTGGCCTTGAACCGGAATCAGGCTGTGGTGAAACAATTTCAGCAAACTTGGAAGACAAGACTTTCTTCTCTTGTTCTTTCTCTTCTGTTCCCCTTCGAAGTCTATGAATCTGAGAAGGAAAAGATAGCTCTGTGCCCTGAGCATCTTGGGCTGGCCTCAAGAGAGTGAGAAAGCATTTTAATGAGGACTTCATAGTCAATGGATATGTCTCTGCTGCACCAGACTTCCTGATGACTGCTCTTACAAGATGGTTTATGCTACTTGAAAGTTTATCTGAACTGCTTTCATCATTTGCTGGGTATATAAATTTATATTTCCAGTTTCCTTACTTGGCTTGCCATTTTTTCCATGGCACTTAAACTACAGCAATCCTTTGTAGGAAGCGGGTCTCTAGTTGTTCCTGTCTGTTTAAAAAAGAGACCATTTTCTCTACTGACTCTTGTTTGCCACTGCAACTCACCTCTTCCAAATCCTACATTCATCCAGTCAACAAAACAGTTAGTAGGCACCTTTTGTGCATCTGGTAATGTGCTAGGTGCTGGTGACACCCTGATAACCAAAATGTGGTCCTCAAAGTGATATGAGCCATGACCGAAGTATGTGCAAAATGCTGAGAACATGGAGGCAGGTGAAAAGCTTTGAGGAATGTGTAGGATTTCAAGGATGTGTGAATGGGGCAAGGCTGGTATTCCAGGCCAAGAAGACAGTTTGTGCAGAACATAGAGGGGACCCCCTTGCCATTAGAAACTAATAAATAAGGAGCGGGGCAGGGTAAAGGCACAAAGGATAGTGAGTACAAATAGAGTAGTATAAATATGTTTTTCTGTAAGGTCTCTGAGTGGCACAGATGGTTCCTACCTGTCTACTAAACTTCAGGTTGATGATTAGAACCTGAGAAGTGGCCCATGGAAGACAATCCTGACAATCTGCTTCAGTAAAGATTGCAACCAAGGAAACCTTACAGAACAATTCTACTGTGTATCAGATGAGGTCACCATGAATCGGGGGCCAACTCTATGGCAGTGGGTTTGAATTTGGGGGTTTTATGGTTATAACTATTTTGTGTAAAATGTGGACTGTATTGTGTACTAGTGTGCTCATGTGTTCATCTAATGTCTAAAGGACTCCAGCAGTGAGGATTCAAGCATGACATCAAGCTCCCAACAAAGAAGTTTGATTTTCCAGCATGTGGTCTCTCAAAGGCTCATGCAGCAAATCTGTCAAACTTTCGATCTCTTTGATCCTGATGGAAACAGCAGCGTCTATACCAGATCACTTAAGGCAAGCACTGCATTCCTCTCTTTTTCTGCCTCATCTTTATCATCTCCCTGTCTTCATTTGCACACATCTTTATACTATTTTCCTACCAAAAAGAACAGAGAAGGATGAAGGTGGGATTTTTTTTCCCTCATATTTCTATCTACCTCAAGAGTTACTAAATAGACTGCAGACATCAATTAGATGGATATTCTAGTTTCTTCCAGTCATTTTAATATTATCATACGAAATGCCACTTAATGTTGTGACTACTGACAGTTTTGCTCCTGCTAGGCTTGAATCTGCATATTGAGATGGTGTGTTGTTTTCATCGTAGGTGTTTTTAAAGGCCCTGATCTTTGAGCCCAAGAAAAAGAGACAGATAACAGAATAAGCCAAATTGATAAGAAAGGTTCAGGGAAAATCAACTTTGGTTACTTTTTGTTTGCGGTAACTCAGAAAATCGTGAATTAGCTAATTTCATCAGCATCTTGTTTATCCATAATGGTAGGTTAATTTGAATCTAGACAGGGAAGTTATTTCATTAATGTCAAGCCAGTACAAGCTGATGAGTTTACCTGGTAAAGGATAGTATTTCACACTGACAGTTAGGATGCTTAGACTCTACTTGACTTTCTTCAAGGCCAGAGTCAAGGAGAAGTCATTTGACCCTCTGTAAGATAATAAAAGTAATACTGCTGCCACTTTCTACTGTTCTCTCTCTCCAACTGAGAGGCCATTATTATAACTACAATCTGTTTAAAGCTTGTTTCAGGTTCATTCCTTTATGCTTTGTTTTCAGTTTCTGAGATTGTAATGCCTTTCTTGCGTTTTTCCTCTTTTACTCCCCTGGATGGTGTTTGAACTCCTGTGACATAGGGCCTGGTTCATCATGGCCATCAGCAAGACCATGTGGTGAGGAGAAGTGGGGTGGAAGGAGTAGGGAATGAATCCAAGAAGGTAGCCCTCGGAACCCCCCAGAGGACCCCCTTGGCTTCACAATGGGAAACAAGTCTGAACAAGAGAAAGAGAGGACCTGGTCCAGGCTTGAGTAAGGTTATTGAACAAGGAGTGATGGGGCTGTATCATGGCTGTGGAGCATGGGTATCTGTAACAGTCTCCACTCATGCATGCGTGTGTTCTCCTTTTAGGTTGAGAAAGATACCAAAGAAGAAATCCTGAACGCTTTCAAGTTCTTCAGTGATGATGAAACTGGGATGAAATCTTTTGCAAATCTGAAACACAGGCAAACAGCTGGGCGAAGATGTCACTGATGAGGAGCTTCAGGTCTGTGAGGCATTAAGCGGACCTCAGCTCTCCGAGTTACCTTTATTTCCTTTGCTGTGAGCACCTCTTTGAAGGAAAGAGGTTGTTGTCTTTTCCCCATTGTGCCCTGTGATGTTCTCCATCGATAATCTGACAAGCCTCTGAACCTCCCTCCTGCAAAAGAAACACTTATGTGTGCAGTTTCACTTACTACTCTAGGTTTCAGAAACATCCCAGTCAGGGTGATCTTGGCACTCTTCTCATGTGATACATGTGACAAAGGATGACTCTGGCACCACAGTGTGCTTCAGGAAGCAAGCTTTGTTCACACTGTGACAGCATCTCGAGGCACTCTATTGACCAGTCACTTAGCGCTATCATAAGTTGCTTGAGGGCAGAGGCAAGATGGAGGACTAAACTCATGTCTCCCTAAATCCCTCTGGAAACCAAGACCTGAAATGATAATTAAATGGAGCCTTCTGGACACCTAGTGTGCCCTGGGATGCGGCATAGCACTGCTAATTTGAACTTCATACCCCTAAATGTAAAACCTCCTCCCCTTCACTGACCCCACTCCTGGGGAGCACAGACTTGCAGACTGAAGGCAACTTCCCATTGTGAATTTTTTTTCCCCTGTCTTGGCTGGTGACCAGAGTTGGGAGTTGACTAGCTCCTGGCATCGGATGCACTGCTGGTGGGACCGGCAACCGTGATTGCCAGGTTCTGAGAGCCTGGCTTTGGACTCTATACACCTCAGTTCCTCTGACCTGTCATTCTTCCTCTGCCATGTGGTAGCCGTAAAGATGTGCTTGTGCGGGACGCCATCTTGATGCACTGGGAAATATAGACGCCCAGGCACAGGCCCCATCCAGACTTGGTTCCTATCCTGGCAGGTGGCGCCTGCCAAGGGGAGAGTGCTTTACCAGCAGGGAGACACTGTTTTGCACAGTGTCACCTGTGGCTGGGGCCCAGTGGTGGAGGCTGTGGACTCTGGGCATTTCGGCACTCTTGGATTCTCTTTCTGCTGAGAGCCTGGTCCCAGCCATCTGGTGAGTTTGTGCAGGATGCCATCTTGTTTTGCTGGGAGATGGAGTCATCCATATGGAAGCCTCTGCTGGACCTAATTTCTGGGCTGGGAGGCGGTAGAAGAGACTGCTTTTCTGGCAGAAAAGCAGAATTCTACATGGTATCGCTTACAGTTGGGGCCCGACAGCACAGGCCAGCAGGCCAGTAGCCTTTCTGTAGTTTGAGCTAGTTTATAACATCTGGGGTTCAATACAGAGGTGCTTACTTTGCCAGCTGGGAAGAGGGATGTATACACCTGAAAACCTGACTGACTTTGTAATATGTGAAATACTTTTTTCTTCTTATTTTAAGACAGCCTAGAGAAACAACTGTCGTCCACCTTCACAGCATCTCTCCCAGCTTCTATTGACCCACATGAAGCCCATAAACAACAAACATTGGAGAAGACATTAACCCAGCAATCACCCATGGCATCAGAAGGAAGAGATTAAAAAGTCATCAAAAAAATGCTAACCATAAAAAGCCCGGGCCCAGAAGGCTTCACCACAGAGTTTTACCAAGCTTTTAGAAAAGAGATATCTCCAGTACTACTGAGACTATTTCACAGCATAGAAAGGGACGGAATACTCCCAAATTCATTCTATGAAGCCAGACAGCATAACCCTGATACCAAAGCCAGGGAAAGACCCAACCAAAAAGGAAAATGACAGACCGATATCACTCTTCAATCTAGATGCAAAAATCCTCAACAAAAATTCTTGCCAATAAAATACAACAACATATAAAAAAAAATAATCCATCGTGACCAAGTTGGAGTCATACCAGGGATGCAAGGCTGGTTCAACATCAGAAAGACAATTAATGTGATCAACCACATAAATACCACAAAAGGCAAGAATCACCTGATGTTGTCTGTTGATGTAGAAAAGGCATTAAATAAAGTCCAACAGCCATTCATGCTAGCAACTCTCAGCAAAATAGGAATAGATGGCAAATTTCTCAGTTCAATAAGGGCCATTTCTACAAAGCCAGCTGCATATGTAATCTTGAATGGAGAGAGACTGAAACAGTTTCCCTTGACAATAGGAACTAGACAAGGATGCCCACTCTCAGCTCTCCTATTCTACATTGTACTAGAAGTTCTAGCCAGAGCAATAAGACAAGACCAAGGAATAAAGGGCATCTGTATAAGCAAAGAAGAAGTCAAAATCTCCCTATTTGCAGATGATATGATTGTATATGCAGAGAATCCCAAAGAATCCATAAGGAAACTACTCAGTCTGATAAAGAATTCGGCAAAGTCTGAGGATGCAAGATAAATATAAGTAAATCAGTAGGATTCCTTTATACCAACAACAGGATTACTAAGGAAGAAATCACCAAGTCAATACCATTTACTATAGCCCTTAAGAAGATAAAGTACCTAGGAGTAAATTTAACCAGAGAAATAACACACCTTTACAAAGAGAACTGCAAGACCTAACTACAAGAAACTAAGAGAGAGTTACATAAATGGAGAAACCTACTGTGCTCATGGACAGGAAGACTTAACATTGTGAAAATGTCTGTTTTACCCAAAGCAATCTGCTTATATAATGGAATCCCAATACAAGTTCCAGTAACATTTTGGAATGAGTTGGAGGGACAAATTACCAAATTTTTCTGGAAAGGGAAGAAGTCCGGATAAGTAAAGCTGTACTAAAGAAGAAGAGCACACTGGGAGGCCTCTCATTACCAGAACTTAGAATCTATTACACGACCACAGTATTCAAAACAGCCAGATACTGGTACAAAACAGACAGATACATCAGTGAAACAATCAATACCCCAGAAATGACATCATCTGCCTATGAACAGCTTCTATTAGACAAAGGCCCTAAGACGTTAAACTGGGGTAAAAACAATCTCTTCAACAAATGGTGCTGGCAAAATTGGATATCCATCTGCAATAAATTAAAACAAGTCCCATATCTTACACTGTATACAAAAACCATCTCAAACCCGATAAAAGACCTAAATATTAAATCTAAAATGATGAAGCTCATCCAAGAGAAAGTAGGAACAACAATGGAAAGTTTAATACACAACATAGACAGACTTCAAAATCTGTCAAACAAACCACAATCATCAGAAGAGAAAATAGATAAGTGGGACCTACTAAGAATCAATCACTTTTGCTCATCCAAAGACTTTATTAATGGAATTAAAAGGCCACCGACAGAATGGGAAAAAAATATTTGACAACTCCATGTCAGATTGATGCCCATCTCCATAATCTATAAGATACTACAAATATCAATAAGAAAAGGATAAATCATCCAATTAAGTGATGGGCAAAGGAGATGGACAGACACTTCTCTAAAGAGGAGATCCAGGCAGCCAAAAAACGCATGCAGACACGCTCATGGTCATTAGCTATTAAAGAAATTAAAATCAAAACGACAATGGGGAGATACAATCTCACCCCAACCAGTTTGACCATGATCCAAAAAACGCAAAACAACAAATGCTGGAAAGGCTGTGGGGAGACTGGAACTCTCTGACACTGTTGGTGGGATTGCAAAATGCTGCAACCTCTTTGGAAAGCAATCTGGTGTTCCCTTAAAAAAATGGACATAGATACGTCATTTGACCCAGTAATTCCACTGCTTGGAATATATCTTACAGAATCAAGGCCATTCAAACCAACTGATACATGTACATGAATGTCGACCGCAGCACAGTCCACAACAGCAAAAAGATGGAATCAACCCAGATGCAAAGGATAGGTAAACTATGGTATATATATTCAATGAAACACTATGTAATGATAAAGAACAACAATGATAGCAGAAAACATCTCTTATTCACCTGGAGGACATTATGCTGAGTGAAAGCAGTCAGCTACAAAAAAACAAATATTGTATGAGACCCCCACGATAAGAACTTAAAAACAGACTCATGCATAGAAGAAAAGATTCTTTGATGGCTGCAAGGGTGGGGAGGGAGGGAGAGGGGGGTGGGCTTAGATTAGATAGCTAATAGAAATTTGGTTAGGTAAAATCGCTGACAGCACACATTAGAAAGACGATCAATAATAACTGGGCTTCAACACAATTTGAGTACTTCTCCCATCTTAACCCAATATTTCAAGGACAGAGTAGCTGGGGTGGGGGAATAGGGACCATGCTGTCATGCGAAATCGAGGCCACCTGGCACAGACAGTGTTTTGCTAATAAGGACTCTCTGCACCTCACAATGGTGAGTGGTGTCTGGGGTCTTAAAAGCTGCCAAGTTGCCATCTGAGGGTACAACAAATGGTCCTAACTCAACAGGAATGTATCATCACTGAGGACAAGAACGACATGGGGAAAAGAGAATCCAGAAGACAGAGAGACACACTGACTCGTGACCGGAAGAACCAGATGGTGCCTAGCCACCACAGTGGAGCTCACAAAGTTGAGTCTCACTGGCAACAAGAGAATAAATGGGAGTACACCCTGAGATCTCCAATAAAAGACCACAAATGATGGCCCAGGGGCTTCTGGGTTCCTCTGGGAGCATGGCCTCTGGCCCTGATGCTGCCTCATCCGTAAATCATAATGAAGGTCAACTTTTCAGACAGCAATGGATTCGACTTGGCGAAGCAGTGTGACCGTATCTTGTGGGAATTTTATGGTTCTATGCATCTATAGGATGTCATCTTGCTGACTTCTTGCTGGAGGAAGGGGAGTAGGTCGAGAGGAGGGGAAAGGAGACTGTTGGGTGGATAGTACATGTATGGAGCAGAGAGGAGGGGTGTGCTGTCACAGGGCAGGGAGAGCAGTGTGAGCTGCATATAGGTGAGCATGCGAATTTATATGGGAATGTACATTTTCATTCAATCATAATAAAAAAAAAAGAAAAAGAAAAAAAATTGTTAGTGGTAAAGTTTGTCTTCCACATCCAGTCTTTCACCACACATTTTTTCCCAACATCTGGATCACTGTGTGGACCTGCAGCACAGCCTCCAACTCTGCAAGACCGCACCTGCCTCCCTTTTCACACTCCTGCCTTCTTGTTTCCTCCCCACTGCCCCACTCCATTAAAAAAGAACTCAGACATACACACACATTTATCTCTTTTTCACACCTTGATGTTCTATTTTAATCACCACCATGGGTGTACCCTACTGGTGTAAGATTCGGTCTCCACATGGTTGGTCAACATCCAGAACTCAGGAGATTTGTCAGAGAATTTGGAGGTCTCTTGGCTTGATGTGAAGTCACAGGAAGCTCTGGTCATTACTTGGAGTGGTGGCTTTCTCCAGGGACTCTTGGTCCTTGCATGCCTCACTTAGATTCAACTTCTTATTAAACTTGTGATAATGGCCCAATAGTGTGAGCCCTCTTGCTTTCTTATGCAAATGTGGACACAGAGACATTTTGGGGGAGAACTGTTTTCTCCCACTCCTAAGAGACTGTTTTTCTTATGATGATGATTATTATTTTTATCCCTGTGGTTGTCTTCAGTACCTGGAAAGACAACAGGGTGATCACAGAAAGGCATTGGTTTGGGGTAAGGGGGTGGAGAGCTGAGGGGAACGGGAAATTTATGATAAAAGGTGCTGGTTGAGGAGAGTTTTGTGCCAGGCAAGGACAGGGAAAGAGTTGTGGCTGGATCAGTGGTGAAGAAGAGGGGGAAGTTGGGTGCAGTGAGCTCAGCATAACCCTTCCACTGGACCTGAGTTGATCAGAAGCCTTCCCCTTCTTCCTGTCTTCAGTGCTTGGGGCTGGTTGTTCAGTAAGTGTGACTGATGCTTGTGGTTTCCCAGTCATCTTCCCATCTTAAAGCCTTCTAGAGTCTACCCTAGGCCTCCTGACAGCCAACTGTTTACACTCCTCCCCAGGAGTCATACCTTTCATCTTTATTTGTTCAACAATAGACTGCCTAGCTAATAGCAGCTGAAGAGAGCTGTGGCATCACAAAACACAGCCTGACACCTGTGGAAGGGGTGGTAGTGCTGAGGGGTTAAAACGCTTTGGCTGGAGAAAGGAGGCGTAATTTTTAAACAGTATTTTATTGTATTTTTAGTGAATGGTAATTCAACTCGACGGCACTTGGCTTGGCTGGCAACACATCCAGTTAAGTTTCCATTTAACAATGACTGTACTATTTACATTTTTTACAGTGTTTCAATATCCTGGTTATTATCCTCCTGGATATTTCATTTCTGTAGTATGTTTTCCCAGCACCCGTACCCTTCAGTCTTTGCTTTAGAGTAACTGTTGACCATTGAGTCACATACAGATGACTTTTTAGAGATGCATGGTCCTTATAGGTAATATTCTTTATTTTATGAGCTGATCTGTTATTTAGCTAAGAGGTGACCTCAGGAAGTAATTTTTGTTCAAAGCCTATAGGACCATAGTCTCAAGTACTCCGATAGTATCAACCAGTCCATTAAGTCTGGAATTTTCAAGAATTTGAATTTTATGGACTATTTTTCCTGGTTCTATCAATATCTGTCTATCCTGGACCCTGATCAGAACATCATTGACAGTAGCTGGGCAACATCTGTTTCTTCTGATTTCAAGGTAGATGAGGCCATGGTTGTCCATACTGTTAGTCCTGCAGACTAGTCTCTTGTAAATGTCTTTGGGTTTCTTTTCACTCTTTGCTCTGAACGAGAAGAAGTCAAAGTTATATTTTAGATGTCTGCTTTCAAGTTTTCAAGACCCATGAGACTACCCACCAAACTAGGATATTGAACATAAACTTTACAAACTATATTGTGCCAATTGACCATATTGTCCCATGAGACTGTGGCCTAATTCTTCAAGGCCAGAAACCCAATACTGCTAGGTGTTTCACTGTCTAAGAAATAGCCATAACGGTATCCCTGTGTGCTTTCTTATACGTTTGAACATACATGCATGCTTGCACGTGTGTGCATATACATAGGTTATTGTTAGGTGCCTTTGAGTCTTTTACCACTCATAATGACTCCAGGTAAAACAAAACACTGCCTGATCCAACTCCATCCTCACAATCGTTGTTATCCCTGTGCCCATTGTTGCAGCCACTGTATCAATCAATCTTGTTGAGGGTCTTCCTCATTTTCACTGACCGTCTACTTTACCAAGCATGATATCCTTCTCCAGGGACTGCTCCCTCCAGAAATCATTAGCGAAGTATGCGAGACAGTCTCACCAGCCTCGCTCCTAAGGACTATTCTGGCTGCACTTATTCCAAGATAGATTTGTTTGTTCTTCTGGAGGGTCACAGTGTTCTCAATATCCTTTGCTGACACCTTAATTCAAATGCACGAATTCTTTTTCACTCTTTGTTTTGTTAGCTGCCACCCAACCTGAATTCACAGTAACCCCCATGTTTCTCAGAGTAGAACTTTGCTAAAGTAGTTGAAAATGGCTGATCTTTCAGAAGTAGATCACCAGTCCTTTCTTCTGAGGCACCGTTGGGTAGACTCTCATACTTTCCACCTTTCCATTATTAGGCAAGGATGTTAACCATGTGCACACTCAGGGCTAAACACCTGTTAGGGTGGTGTGAAAAATAAATAAAAATAAATCCAAGGTACAGCACTGGAAATAGGGAAATAGAGATGACATAACATAAAACATGACAATATTATAACAAAAAAGAAGAACTAAATAATATAGACATAGGTCTTTCATATGAAGGGAAGGTTAGGTGATATGAGCAAATAAAAATGGATTTATAGTCTTAAAAATAGGATTAAATATTAAAATCTCCTCAAAGGAAGCTAACCATCCAACACATCAAAAAAAGTGCATAAAGACACAGCAAATAAAAAACCAACAACAATGAAAAAGATGAAAAGAAAATACCTACATAAAACTAACACAGAAAATTAAGAGAAACAGAAACTGCTGACATAACACAAAAAAAGGCCTCAAAATGGCAGCATTAAATTCATATCTATCAATAATTATACTGCTGATAATAAACAAGAATTATTTTATCTCAATGGAGGAAGAACACACAGTAGAGAAGTCAGCATCACTAGACCAAACCAAAAGCAAAGACATTTTCTAAATACAGCTAAACTCTTTGAGTGGCAGAGTGGCAGGAATACAGGTCTGGGCACCTTGGGTTCAGGGGACATCTAGATGAATGGGCATAACAAAGTCCATTAAGGAAATCTTCTGCATTGCTCTTTGGTGAGTGGTATATTGTGTTTTAAAAGCTAGCAATGGCCATCAAAAAATCATCAGTTGTTCTCAACCCACCTGGAGCAAAGGCAAATGAAGAACATCAAAGATGTAAGGAAGGTTTGAGCCCCAAAGATAGAAAGGGCTAAATCAACCAGACACTACATCAGCATGAGACCAGAACTAGATGGTGTCTGGCTACCATCAATGACTTTCGTGACAGGAAACACAACAGACAGTCGCTGATGCAGTGGAAGAAAAGGGGTGTGTGTGCATGCAGAACTGAAATTCCAGTCCATAAAGACCAGATATGATGGTCTGATGGAGACTGTAGGGACCCTGGAAGACATGACTCCAGGTCTCTCTGTTAGCCTAGAACTAAAACCATTCCCAAAGACAACTCTTCAGAGAAAGATTAGACTGGACTGTAAGATCAAATGGTAGTGGCGAAAAGTGTCCTTCTTGGCACAGGTAGATAGATGAGACTAAATGAGCATCTTCTGTCCAGAGGTGAGATGAGAAGGATGGAACAGAACAGTAGCTGGTTGAGTGGATATGGGAAATACAGGGCCAAGAGGAGGAGTGTGCTGTCACAGTGTGGGAGGGGCAACCAGGGTCACATAATAACGAGAGCATACGTTTTTGCATGAAACTGATTTGAATAGTACTTTCACTTAAAGCACAATAAAAGGAAGCCAAAAAGCCAAGTACCCTCAAGTCGGATCTGACTCATGAAAGCCAAGCCAGCCAAGAAAGAAAAAATAAAAATAAATGTCATCTGTTATTATTATCGCACTAGCATTTTGTCTGTATGCTTCTTATTTCCAGCCTTATTTGATGAGCCTCTTGCTATAAGCTTCCTTGAATCCTTTCAGGAAAGAGTCAGAGAACAAATCAACTTCATAAATGAACTACTGAAATAGAACATTTAGAGGACAGACAATCTAACAGATATTCTCCTTGCAAATTCAACTGTCTAATTTGGTAATAGCTCCCCAAATATTCGAAGCACATACCCTCTACCCCAGCAACCCCACTTCTCATGACTGACCCCAGGAATACCTGCAGGTGTGAACCACAATGATGGGCAAGGAATTTACTGTAGCATTGTTTGAGAAAGAAAACAGCTGGAAATGATCTACATTTCTACACTTGGAATATTGGCTGAGTGAATTTTAGTGTGGCCATAAAACAGAATATATTCAGTGTACTTAAAAATGGGGCTAAGTTGTATGCATTGATATGGAAACACGATCAAGACATGCTGTTTCTGAGAAGAAAACTGGAAGAACGTTCCATAGAATACGGCCTTGTTTGTGCTTCCAAACACACACATGTGCACACTCTGCAGTCATGACCCACATTCAGCAAATGAGAAAATGGAGATTCCAAAGTCTGAGGTCATACAGCAAAAGTGGCTACCTGTGATGTATCTGATGCACTCCCCTACTCATTTTCTTCAATAGTACTTTCACAGAGGGACAGTGGAGATCAGAAAACTGTTCCAAGGAGTGATCTTGCTAACAGGCAAGAGAAACTAAACAAGCCAAAAAACACTGACATTGAGTAAAGCCTGGAATCTGGACTGCTCACTTTTCTGGGAAGCTCTGATGTCCTGCTCGACCTCTCCCTTACTGAACTCAGTGGCGGGAGTAACATGTTCTAAAAAGTTGCCATTCTCCTGAAACACATGGAAACTCCATGGAAATCCAAGGGGGAAAACCTAAGAGAGATCTTTGGATGAGGAGTTAGAGACAAAAGATGAGTTCCATGGGCCAGTGCTGATGAGACCACTCCCTTCCCCAATTGTTCCCTGCTCTTCCCTTTATCCCTGAGCCTCTAAAACCAAGATCAAACCTGTTTCCTTGAGTCAATTCCAACTCATGGTGACCCCATGTGCTACAGAGTAGAACTGCTTCATAGGGCTGTTTTGGTTGTAACCTCTGCAGCAGAAGATCACCAGGACTTTTGTCTCTCTTGACAGTGAGCCCAAACTGTCAATCTTAAGGTTAAGTGGCCATTCACAAAGCACATGCACCACTCAGGGACAACTTTAGCCTCTACTTCAGCCAAATCAATACGTAATACTCCTTTGTTTTGATTTTCCTTGAAAACACTGCTACTTCTAAATCCGTGACAATTCTAAAGGACTCAAATGAAGTCAAAAGAACATGAGGGCGCCTCAAGACAACGCTCATGCCAGAAGGCTCTTCATTCATATTGTCCTAATCTGAGCACATCCTCCGTGCAGGAACGTCTATGTTGCCATGAGGTCTTGGTTTTCAGTGGTTTGAAGGGCTTGTGGAATGTTTCCAATCAAGATGGATCACCCACGTGACTGGAAAATCATACCAGCCATTGGCTCGAAGCTCAGCAAAGCTATGGGCCGTGGGCTCAGTTCCTCTCCATGCCAGCCTCTCCCTCTGCTGCCTGGGCTTTTTTAGGATATGGTGGCTGGGCCCCAGTGGAACCAGGAGGAAGCTGTATCACCCTGTATTACCCAGCCTCAGAAGGCACAGAGTCACTCCCACCACAGACACAAGCCCATACTCAGAAGAGCATATGGACACACACCACCCCTCTCTCTTAATGTGAGAACTGGTGTCCTCTTATTGTGGGAAGAATATTGGGATTGAAAAAAGATTTATGGTCATCTACAGACAACACGATCTACCATAGCGGGAATTTCTCTGCTCATCTTTTTCAACATTTCCTTACTACTTTATGTTAAATGTCATTTTTGTAAATAGCTGTAGCAGACTGATTACAATATGGGCCAAATTCTGCACCCCTCTCTATAGTCACACTCCGTATTGTGTGACTTTATCTCTCCTGCCATAGCATCTGTTTCCTACCCCTCGAGTCTGTACTGCCCTTGTTGCTCACTTTGACCAATCGGACCAAAGTGATGATGTGCTAGTAACAGGCATATGAGGCCTCAAGAGGCCTTGCATGCATCCGCTGTCTGTCTTGGACCCCCTACCTCTGCCATGAGCAGAAGGCCCTCTAGTCTTTAAAAAAATTAAATGTACAAGGACCAAAGTTCAGGTATCACAGCCTAGGGCATCCTGGACCAGCCTACAACTAGCTAACCTCCAAAATTATGATCAAGCCTAGCCAAGATGAACACAGATGCTGGCCCAACCCAAAACTGACTATACACACATGAGTGAGCCCAGCCAAGGTCAGGTAGCCAGTCCTTAGACTAGGGAACAATGACAAATATTTATTGTTTAAATCCACTGAGTTTTGGAGTAGTTTGTGATAGTGTTAGGTCCCTGAAAGGCGCAGCCTGCACTTCACTGTTAACCTCAAGGTTGATGATTTAAACCCACCCAGCAGCACTTCATAAAAAAGTCCTGATGATTTACATCCGTAAAAATTACAAAGTGAATTTACATAAATAGTGGTGGAATAATTTGAAAAGGCGTAATGTCACGTATTGAACTATGTCCTGCAAAAAATGCATGTACTGACTTGGCTGGGCAATGATTCCCTGCATTGTGTGGTTCTCCTCCATGTTATGATTGTAATTTTATATTAAAGAGGCTTAGGGTCAGATTATAACACCCTTTCTAAGGTCATACCTCTAATCCAATGTAAAGGGAGTTTCTCCGGGGTATACCTGAACCACCTTTCATCTTATAAAGAGAAACAAGGAGAAAGTTTTGGACCTCACAGCATCAAGTAAATAGCACTAGGAGCAGAGTAGGATCTTGAGACCTGAAGTTCCTGCGTTGAGATAATTCCAGACCAACATAAGAGAGATACAACACAAGGAATTTCCTCCAGAGCCCACAGAGAAAGCCTTCACCTGAAGCCTGAATTCAGACTTGTAGCCTACTGGATTGTGATAGCATAGACTTCTCTTTGCTAAAGCCATCCACTTTGGGTATTTCTCTTACAGCAGCACTAGATGACTAAGACAGGTAGTAAAAAAGATTGTACAAATATAATTGACCTCACTAAATGGAACGTTTGGAAATTAGTGCATTGATGAAAGTTTTAGTAGATATATTTCAACCACAACTTGTAAGAAAGGAAGAAGAAAGTTTATGGCCAAGGAAACCCTGTGAAGTAATTCCAGTGTGTAATACATGGAGTTACCCCATGAGCTAGAATCAACTTGATGGCAAACAGTTTGATTTTTTAATTTTTGTCATCCATTATTAGCTAACTGATACAAAAATGTATCACTGGATTTTGTTGCTTTCATCCCACTGGAAGTCATTATCTTTTATTGAAAAACTGCAATTCATTTATATGTAGTGTGACAGCTAATATACTCGACTTTAATATTTTGATATTACTTCTGATTTATTAGTTATTTATATTTGTTTCTTGTTTTCATCTGTTTCTGCTCCTATACAATTTATATTTGCTTCTTTTTGCCTTTAGTTGACCTTACCTTTCCAAATGTTCATAAATATTTTCTCTAATATTCAAGATGTCAGCTCTTGCTCCCCCCAAAATGCTTCCATTCATCCTCTGCCTGTCTCCTTTTCCCCAGTCAGACAATGCCTTTGGAGGTCATTCAGCACCTCCCTTTAACCACCCACTGGATTTGGTGACAACTATTCTTGTTAGTACTATTAAATATTCCTGTTTTGATTAAAAAAAAAAATCAGCACCATGTTTCTGCTCTACCTATGGAGACCACGCTCTTTCTCTGGACTTAGTAAAAAACTTGCAAGTTTCCAGAATCAACCAATATATTCCTTTAGACTCTGAGTTGCAGGTAACAGAAATCCAATTCAAACAAGCTTACACTAAAAGGCCATTGACTCACGTACCCTCAAAATTAGAACAGATGACTTTGGCTTCAGGCTGAGCTGGATCCAGGTTAAGATCATATCATCAGGACTCTGTGTGTTTCTCTCTTTTTATCTCTCAATTAGGCTTCACTTCATTATTGGACAAGCTTTATCTAGATTAACACAGTGTGTCAGTTCACAGACGCAAACCAGTGCCCTACTTAGAGCCAACTAAGAAAAAGTATCTTCCCCAAAGCCTCTGAGAAATCATTTGTGGATAACTATAATTGCCTCCTTTCTTATGCTGTGCCCATTCCTGGGCCAGTCAACATTGTCAGAAAATCAAGCCCTCTGACTAGGTAAGCCTGGGGTGAATGACCACTGCAAATCATGTAACTAAACAAGATCAGTCTGAAAGAGGGATAAGATGGGTCACCAAAAGGAAGGATGCTGAATTCTCCACTGTTACCAGCGGTCAATAATTAGAATTTAAGGATTCCCAAAGAGGTTCTAAGAAAGTTACCCCCTCAAAGAGGATCAGGAAAAGAAGACTTCTTTTCACTGGGTGCTCCCATTAGCTCTTCTCTGACCAGTTCTTTGCTGAAGAACTACAGCCATTCCCTATTTCCCAAAGGTCAGCTGAGTGGACTGTGTGTTTGCTGGTTTTTATGACTTATTAGAGAGATGTGAGCTCCGGATTCCTTAGTGGGGCTGCCAGATAAAGAATCATGTGGTACAAATTTACTCTCAGGTCTCACACTCATGGTGGGTGTGATCATGGATTTATAAATCTGGTATCAAGAAACAGTCATCTTTCAGCAAGCCTGGCTGAAATCTCACATGGTGTATTGTTTTCTCAGCCTTGTCACTAGACCTCCAATTTAACCCCCAGATCCTCTGTAGTTTGTGAGAACCTCAACAATAAGTCTTCCCTGGCTTATCCTTGTACTTCATACCAGCCATTCTGGAGACACAAGGTGGGCAAATACTGCATTTGTGCCATTCATTGTAAGGGCTGCCACTCACCATGTATGCCAAGCCAAGCCAAGTGCCGTCGAGTCGGACTCATGTATAGTGAGACGTTTTTCCAAGCTGAAGAAAGAGAAATACATCCATTTTGCTGCATAACCAAGGAAGAAAATGAAGCACCGCCTCCAAGACCCCATGCACATGGTAGGCGGGAATGCCAGATTCATTATCACCCCACCTCCAAGAGGGTATCATCCCACACTTGCTCCTGCCTAGTCTCCCCTCTTTCCCATCAGCCCACCCCAGAAAGTCTCTGCTGCATCATGGTCAACCCCACTCAGGTCCTGACATAGGGAGTGCAGCTCTCCATCTCAAGGTTAGTGCCAAGGTTGCATGTCAGGACCTGGGGAGTGCCTGTCTGCTTCTCTTCAGTGAAATGAATATTCAGGGCAGAGAAAGAATGAGGAAGGCCAGCCCCGAGGCTACACCGGGCCCCATTCAATGACAAATGCTCTATCTACACTTGAGTCAGGAAGCCAAGCCTGTAAAAGCCACAAGTGAATTGGGATGAAGTCCAAGTGGTGACATCATGCAAGAACATCTTCATGGATCAAGGCTGCTGCTCACCTCCAGGCGAGCTTGAGACCTCAGGACATATGGAGCCTTCCACTGGGAGAAGGAAGAAGACAAAGCAAATGTGAATTATGGAGTCATGACTTCTCTCAAGAAGCCAGAAGACCAGTAACATAGCGACCCTCTCACTGGCCATGAAGTATATCCAGGAAGGATGGGAAAGTAGACATGTGTGGCATGAACTGGTAAGCACTTCACTACTAGCTGAAAGGCTTGTAGTTAGTTCCCACCCAGATTAGCCTGGCTTGCAAGACCTGGAGATCTTCTTCCAAGAGGTCACGGCCTTGAAAGCCCTGTGTAACAGTTCTAGTTTGTAACGCATGGGGTCACTGTGAGTCAGTCAACTCCATGAAACTCACCACCACAACAAGAATCCACTACCACCATCACCCCATTTAGCATCCTGATCTCTGGGGGAAAGTTCCCATTCTGCCCACTCTTGTCAGGCAGCAAATATCAAAGCATGTTTCTCACCTCCACCCCCCTCCTCAAATATCCATGCCACCAAAGGGTCCACAGGTGGCTATATTCTTGGGCATCTGGCTTCTTGAGAGAAATCACAGCTCCAGAACTCATATTTTCTTTGTTTTCTGGGTTCAACCAATCAGATGCTTGTTCTCACAACTTTGAATCTTGTGAGGGTTCAATAGAAGGTGTCTATTCTGTCCCACTGACAAGCTCCAGCCATCTGGCTCCAAGACTCCCACATTCCTGCCCATGCCCAAGCCTGGATCTCTGACTGCCTGCAGATTCTGAAAACTCACCAAACCTCCTGGCAAACTCCTCCCTTTCTTGACCAACAAGGCAAATCACTGTTGGGCACAGCCAAGAATCCTGACTGCTACACAAGCTGAAGGTAGCTTCCTTGTGTTTATTTGTCAGAGCCAACACCCAGAGGCTATTTCACACAGTGGAGGTGGGTGAAATTTTATAAAATGGAAGCAGAGACCGTGTACACTGACTTACAGATGTTTGAGGAAAGATGCAAAGTAAGATGTGGAGTGAGGCTAGATTTAATCACGTTCTGCCCTTCCCACATCAAGACCTTTGCAAGTTCTTTTCCCTGACAGTCCTATCTGGCTGACACCTACTCCATGTTCCCGTGTGGTGCCAACAGCAAGAGTGGACACTAGACGAATGTTGATGGTTCAAACCCATACAGAGGCACTTTGGAAGACAGGCCTGGATATCTGCTTCCACAAGGTCACAGTGTTGAAAATACTGCACAGCACAGTTGTACTCTGCCATGCAAGATGATGCCATGTGTCAGGTTTGAGTCAGCAATAGCCAATAACACTGAATCCTCGTTCTAGACTCAGCTTAAATGTCACTTCTTCCAAAGCTACCATAATATGTTATGACGGCACTTGGCTCTTGGCTGGCATGCTTGGGTGTTGTTTGTCTGCTTAATCCTATGTGCCCCACTTACCAAAACACACAAACCCATTGCCAGAAGTCGCATCAGGGCATCCATCCTACTTGTGGAAGATTCTATGGCAAGGGGATGAGATTCCCCATCTTGATGGGGGTGTAACAACTTCGAGATGAACCCACAGGAGGGAGACATGTTCAGTCCATGTTTGGGAAATACAATCCGCCAACAGCAAACAATATCCTGCTTCACTTCACCAGGCTGTCCTACATTACCAGCGCCCCTCCCAAAAAATAAACTCTGGACTTTGCAAGTGGCCATTCAAGATTCAAAAGTTGGTCTCCTCCATTCACCTGGAGCAGTAGAGGAAGAAGGAGAATCAGGAACAGGCGGAGGAGATGGAATGTGTGGCTAATTATCTCCATGAACAACTGCGTATTTTGCTATGAGACTAGAAGAAACAAATGAGGCCCAGCTACCATTACTGAACACCTGGATCAAGGATTCTGTGGAATAATCTAGATCGAACAAAGGAAATTGCAGAAGAGAATTTCAAGTGCTCATAGAATCTAGACTTTTTGGAGCCATGTACACAGCACCATCCCCAGTAGCTCAAACCAGAGATTGAAAACCCCAAGGGGAGAGGTGTTTAAAATCAAGGGCTTGAGAAGTATGGTTTCAGATCACTCCCAAATTGCAGGGAAAGACAGGATCTCCACATTCCACAAGCCCCAGGTGGTAACACTAGAGTGGGGCCCTTGGAGGCACTACTGCAGATTCAATAAACTACAGGCAATGAATGAACCACATTTTGTCCTGATAATTGAAATCTTAACTAATGATAAATTAAGCAAGAGTCTGGGAAGACAGGGAAATAACTTGTTCTATTACTATTATTACTGTGATTAAGTGAAATTATACAATCCAAATCAATTTTGCAAGCCTGCCTATCTGCAGCTCCTCTGCTGTCCCTGTTCCATGACAGCACACTCCTCCTTTTGGTTTTATACTTGTTGTATCCTCATAACAAGCTCCTGCCCCCTCCTCTCTAACCTTGTCTCTCCCATCTAGAAAGAGACCAGTAGGACAGCCTCTTATAAATGCATAAAATCAAAAAGTACACCCGCCATATGCTCACATTGTTTAACCAAGTCTAGTTCCTTTTTGTCTGAAGAGTTGACCTCAGTAGTGTTTTCTAGACAGGGGCAACAGCATCACGAGGGCTATGCTCCAAGGGGATACCTTGGGCTGTAGGACCATTAGTTGTTGTCCTTTAGTAGTGTTCTTGAGCTGCACCCCTCTTTTTCTCATGTTGCCATGGGGACTCAACATTGTGTGCCTCATCACGGCTGTCTTTGGTGGTGGCCAGGAACCGTCTGGTTCTTCTGGTCACATGTTGATATAGTCTCCCATTACATGGGTCCCTCTGTCTCCTGGGCTCTTTTTACCTTGTGTCTTTGGTGTTCTTGGTGATTATCTGTTCTGGCTGAGTTGGGAACATTTGGTGTACCTCAAATGGTAGCTTGCTGGCTTTTAAGATCTCAGCCATCACTTACCAATAGGCTAAGTACACCAATTGACTTTGATGTCCCCCGAAAGCATGGTCCCCAGACCCCACACCTGCTACTCTATCCTTCCAATATTGCATTGAGGTTAGAAAAGCTTTCAGTTTATGGCAAAGTCAAGTTAAGATGATCTACTTTCTACTGTGTGCTGTCGCTGCTTTCACCTAACCAAATTTCTATCAGCTACCTAATCTATGATCAAGGCTTGCCCCTCCCCCTGCCCTTGTAACTGTCAGTCTTGTCTTCTGTACATAAGTCTATCTTTAAGTCCCTATACCATGGGTCTCATACATGTTTGTCCTTTGGCCGCTGACTAATTTCACTTGGCATAGTGTCTTCCAGTTGAAAGCAGCTTATGAGATGTTTCCTAAAATCATTATTGTTTTCTATCATTGCAACGACTATCTAATCTATGAACATCTGTTTCCATCCCTCCCCACAATTGTAGCCGCCAAAGTGTCTTTTCTTCTGTACATAGTCCATTTTTAAGTCCTTACAGTAGAGGTCTCATACAATACTTGTCCTTCCGCAGCTGACTGACTTCACTCAACATGTCTTCTAGTTGAAACCAGGTTATGAGGTTATGAGATGCTTCCTTAGATTATTATTGTTCTTTAACATTGCATAGTGTTCCATGGTCTATTTGTACCACACTTTCTTTCTTCATTCATGTGTTGATGGGAACCTAGGTGGCCTCCATCTTTTGCTATTGTGGACACTGCTACAATAAAAATTCATCTGTAGGTATCTGTTCGTGAGACCGCCTTTATTTCTGTAGGACATATTCCAAGCAGTGGGATTGCTGGGTCTTAGTATTTCTATTTCTAGCTTTTTAAGAAAGTGCCAAATTGCTTTCCAAAGAGGTTGTACCATTTTGCATTCCCACCAGCAGTGGAGGAGAGTTCCAATCTCTCCACAACCTCTCCAGTGTTTCTTATTTTATCTTTTTTGGATTCTGGCCATCCTTGTTGGGGTGAGATGGTATCTCATGGTAGCTTTCATTTGGATTTCTCTAATAACTAATGATTGTCAGCATTTCCTCATGTGTTTTTTGGCTTGCCTAGATGTCTTTCTTGGTGAAGTGTTTTTCCCCATCCTTTGTCCATCACTTAATTGGGTTATTTATGTATTTCTTGTTTACATTTTGCAGTACCCTGTAGATTATAGAGGTCAGATGTCGATCCGATAGTAGTTGCCAAATATTGTTTCCCTTTCTGTATGTAGTCTTTGCTCTTGATAGTCTTTGGATGAGCATAAGTGTTTGATTTTTAGCATTTCTCATTTATATATTTCCTGTTGTTCACACATTATCAGTCAGATTTTGTAGTCTATGTAAGCTGTGTATTAGAACTTCCGTTGTTGTCACTGCTTTTTTCTTGTATGATCTTTATCATTTTAGGTTTGATATTTAAGTCTTTGATCTATTTTGAGTTAGTTTTTGTGTAAAGTGTGAGATAATAATTCTTGTTTCAGTTTTTTTTGCAGATGGATGTCTGATTTTGCCAACACCATTTGTTTAGGAGACTGTTTTTACCCCAGTTTACAACCTTCAGGCCTTTGTCAAATATCATCTCTCCATAGGCGGATGATGATATTTCTAAATTCTCTGTTCTGTTCCATTGATCTGTATGCCTGCTTCTGTGCAGTACCATGCTGTTTTGACTACCATGGCAGGGTAGAGTCCTCTCACTGTCTTTCTATTTTTCAGTAGTGCTTTACTTATCCAGGCTTTCATTCCTTTCTGAACAAAGTTAGTGTTTTCTTTCTCCATCTCATTAATATATGACACTGCAATTTATATTGGGATTGCCCTGTACATGTTGATCAGAAATTTTCACAGTGTTAGGTCTTCCTATCCATGAGCAATGTAGATTTCTCCATTTATGTTTTTCTTTAGGGTCTTGTAATTTTCTCTGGAAGTTCTCTTACTTCTCCGGTTAGATTTGTTCCTAGGTATTTTATTTTCCCGGACACTATAGCAAACGGTAAATTTGGGTGATTTCCTCTTTGATGATCTCTTTGTTGTTCTAAAGGAATCCTAGTGATTTATTTTTGTTTATTTTATCCTGATACTTTGATGAACGCTTCTATTAGTTCCAGTAGTTTATTTATGGATTCTTTAGAGTTCTCTGTATAAACAATCACATCATCTGCAAATACAGAGATTTTTACTTCCTCTTTGTCGATGTGGATGCCATTGATTTCCTTGTCTTGTCAGATTCCTCTAGCCAGAACATCTAGCACAATGTTGAATAGAAGTGGTTATAGAGGGCATCCTTGTCTCGTTCTCATTTGCAGGGGAACTTCCGTCAGTCTCTCTCCATTCAGGATGATGTAGGAGGTTCGCTTTGCATATATGCCCCTTATTGCATTGAGGAATTGCCTTCTGTTCCTATTTTGCTGAGAGTTTTTGCATGAGTAGGTGTTGAACTTTAGCAAATACCTTTTCTGCATCCACTGACAAAATCAAGTGATTCTTCTCCTTTGTGCTATTTATGTGGTTGATCACATTAGTTGATTTTCTGATGTTGAACCTGCCTTGGACCCCTGGTATGAATCCAACTTGATCGTGAAGAATTTATTTATTTTTTGGTATGTTGTTGAATTCTGTTGGTTAGCACTTTTTGAAGACTTTTGCATCTAGGTTCATGAGCGATATTGGTCTGTAATTGTCTTTTGGTGGGATCTTTCCCTGACTTTGATGTCAGGGTTATGCTGGTTTCATAGAATGAATTTAGGACCATTCTGTCCTTTTCCATTCTGTGAAATAGCTTCCATAGTACTGGAATTCACTCCTCTCTAAAAGTTTGGTGGAATTCTCGCATGAAGCCATCTGGGACAAGGATTTTTGGTTCATAGTTATTTTTATCACTTTCTCAATCTCTTCTTTTGTGATGGGTTAATTCAGTTGTTCTACTTCTTGTAATAATTTTGGTAAGTGATATGAATCTAGAATTTTGTCCATTTCCTCTACATTTTCAAATCTCTTAGAGTACAGTATTTCATAGTATTTTGTTACGATACTTTTAATTTCGGTTGGGTCTGTTGTGACATCTGCCACCTCATTTCTTATCCAGGTTATTCATTTCCTCTTCTACTTTTTTCTTTTTTTTTTAAAGGCAATTATTTTTTATTATGATTGAATGAAAACATACATGCCCATATAAATGTTCATGCTGACCTACATGCAGCTTCCACTACTCTCCCTGCATGGTGAAAGTACACTCTTCTTCTCTGCTTCACAAATGACTTGTCTTCCCAACAGTCTCCTATCTTCTCCTCTACATCCATCCCCCTTCCTCGAGTATGAGGTCAACAGGACGAACTCCTATAGATGCCTAGAACCATAAAGTGCCCACACAATATGATCACTCTGCATCACCAAGTCCAATGCATTGCTGTCTGGAAAGTTGACTTTCATTATGATTTATGGACAGGGGCTGCATCAGGGCCAGGGGCCATGCTTCCAGGGGAACTCTGAGGCCCTGGGACCATCAACTGTGGTTTTTTAGTGGAGATCTCAGGGTGCACTCCTATTTATACTTGTGTTGCCAGTGAGATTCAACTTTGTGAGGTCCATCATGACTATCCCTGGTGGTGGCCGGGCACCATCTGGTTCTTCTGGTCACAAGTCGATGTAAACATCCACTCATGAAGGTCTGTCTGTCTTCTGGATTCTCTTCCCCTGTGTGAATGAAAACGTACCTTCCCATATAAATTTGCATTATGGGCCTTGTTGATCATATGTTACTGCTGAGTTGCGACCATTTGCTGTACCCTCAGATGGCAGCTTGGCAGCTTTTAAGTCCCCAGACGCCACTCACCAATGTGGGATGCGGAGAGACGTCATTAGCAAAACACTAGTTGTGCCAATTGCTTCGATTTGCCCTGAGACCACTGTCCCCGACCCCTGCCCCAGCTACTCTCTCCTTCCAATATTGAGTTAAGATGGGAGGAGTACACAAGTTGTTGAAGTCTCATTAATATTGATCTTCTTACTAATGTGTGTTGTCACCAATTTCACTCAACCAAATTTCTAACAACTATCTAATTCACCCCCCACCCACCCTCCCGCCCTCCACACGCTTGCAGCTGTCAAAGAGTCTTTTCTGTTATCTATGAGTCTGCTTTTAAGTTCTTATTCTAGGGGTTTCATACAATTTTTGTCCTTCTGTCGCTGACTACTTTCACTCAACGTAATGTCTTCCAATTGAAACAAGGTAAAGAGATGTTTCCTCCAGTCATTGTTGTTCTTTACCTATCCATTCTTCTATTGTTGGGCATCTGGGTTGATTCCATCTTTTTGCTGTTCCATCTTTGTGCTGCGATGAATATGAGTGTGCATGTATCAGTTGGTGTGAATGACCTTGGTTCTGTAGGATAGATTCCCCTCCATCTATTTTCTCTTCTGTTGTCTGTGGTTTGTTTGACAGATTTTGAAGTCTGTCTATGTTGTGTATTAAACCTTCCATTGTTGTTCCTACTTTTTCTTGGATGAGCTTTATCATTTTTGATTTTATATTTAGGTCTTTTACCCAGTTTGAGTTGGTTTTTGTATAAGGTCTTGTTTTAATGTAGTGCAGATGGACATCCAATTTTGCCAGCACCATTTGCTGAAGTGATTGTTTTTACCCCCGTTTAATGTCTTAGGGCATTTGTCGAGTATCAACTGTTCATAGGCAGATGCTGTCATCTCTGGGGTCTTGATTCTGTTCCACTGATCTATCTGTCTGTTTTTGTACCAGTACCAGGCTGTTTTGACTACTGTGGTAGCGTAATAGTTTCTAAGATCAGGTAATGAGAGGCCTCCAAGTGTGTTCTTCTTCTTTAGTAATGTTTTACTTATCTGGAACTTCTTCCCTTTCCAAATAAAGTTGATAAGTTTTTCCTCCATCTCATTAAAAAATGTCACTGGAACTTGTATTGGGATTGCATTATATAAGTAGATTGCCTTGGGTAAAATAGACAGTTTCACAATGCTAAGTCTTCCTATCTATCATCAGAGTGGGTTTCTCCATTTACGTAACTCTCTCTTAGTTTCTTGTAGTAAGAGTTTGTAGTTCTCTTCATAAAGATCTGTTATTTCTCTGGTTAGATTTATTCCTAGGTACTTTATCTTCTTGGGGGCTATAGTAAATGGTATTGACTTGATGATTTCTTCCATAATAATCTCGTTGTTGGTATAAAGGAATCCTACTGATTTATTTATGTTTATCTTGTATCCTGAGACTTTGCCGAAATCTATCAGTTTGAGTAGTTTCCTTATGGATTCTTTGGGATTTTCTGCATATGCAATCATATCATCTGCAAATAGGGAGATTTTTAGGTCTTCTTTGCTGATGCAGATGGCCTTTATTCCTTCGTCTTGTCTAATTGCTCTGGCTAGAACTTCTAGTACAACGTTGAATATGAAAGTTGAGAGTGAACATTCTTGTCTAGTTCCTGTTCTCAAGCGAAACTGTTTCAGTCTTTCTCCATTCAGGATGATGTAGGCAGTTGGCTTTGCATAAATGGCCCTTATTGCATTGAGGAATTGGCCATCTATTCCTATTTTGCTGAGAGTTTTTAGCATGAATGGATGTTGAACTTTATCAAATGCCTTTTCTGCATCAATAGACAAGATCAGGTGGTTCTTGTCTTTTGTGGTATTTATGTGGTTGATCACATTAGTTGTTTCTCTGATGTTGAACCTGCCTTGTATCACTGGTGTGAATCCAACTTGGTCATGTTGGATTATTTTTTTGATATGTTGTTGTATTCTATTGGCAAGAATTTGGTTGAAGATTTTTGCATCTAGATTCATGAGTGATATTGGTCTGTAGTTCTGCTTTTTTGTTGGGTCTTTCCCTGGTTTTGGTATCAGGGTTATGCTGGCTTCATCGAATGAATTTGGGAGTATTCTGTCTGTTTCTATACTGTAAAATAGTCTTAATAGTACTGGAGATAACTCTTCTCTAAAAGCTTGGTAGAATTCTGCAGTGAAGCCTTCTGGGCCTGGGCTTTTTTGGGTTGGCAGTTTTTTGATGACTTTTTCAATCTCTTTCTTTGTGATGGGTTTATTAAGGTGTTCTGCTTCACGTTGTGATAATTTTGGTAGATGATAAGAATCAAGGAATTTGCCCATTTCCTCTAGGATTTCAAATCTGTCAGATTACAGTCTTTCGTAGTATTCAGCTATGAAATTTTTTATATCTGCATAATCTGTTGGGCCAAGCCAAGTGCCGTCGAGTCGGATCCGGTTGTGACAACTCTCATTTCTTTTTTTATTATTATGACTGAGTGAAAATGTACATTCCGATATGAATTTACATGCCCACCTATATGCAGTTTCCACTGCTCTCCCTGCCCGGTGACAGCACACTATTTCTCTCTGCTCCATACATGTCTCATCCTCCTAACAGTCTCCTTTCCCCTCGTCTCCACCCATTCCCCTTCCTCCAGCCAGAGGTCAGCAGGATGATATCCTGTAGATGCATAGAACCATAAAGTCCATCCATTATATGGTCATTCTGCATCGCCAAGTCCAGTCCATTCGTGTCCGAAGAGTGGACCTTCGTTATTATTTATGGGCAAGGGCAGCATCAGGGCCAGAGGTCGTGTTCCCAGGGAACCCTGAAGCTGCTGGACCGTCAGTTGCGGTCTTTTAGTGGAGATCTCAGGCTGCACCCCTTTTTATTCTTGTGTTGCCAGTGTGACTCAACTTAGTGAGCTCCATCACAGCTATCACTGGTGGTGGCCGGGCACCGTCCAGTTATTCTGGTCCCAAGTCTATGTAGGCATCCACTTATGTGGAGGATTTAGATTTGATAGTTGGTAGAAATTTGGTTGGTTGAAATTGGTGATAGCACACATTAGAAACAAGAACAATATTAAGTGGACTTCAGCATAACTTGAATACTCCTTCAATCTTAACCCAATATTGCAAGGACAGAGTAGCTGGGGCCTGGGGCAGGAGACCATGTTCTTAAGTGAAATGGAGGCCAGTTGGCACAACTAGCATTTTGCTAAGAGGGCTCTCTGCACTCCACATTGGTGAGTGGCATCTGGGGTCTTAAAAGCTGCCAAGCTGCCATCCGAGGCCACAGCAAATGGTCCCAACTCAGCAGGAACAGATGCTCACCAAGGACCCTCTCATTTCTTATTTGGGTTGTTTCCTTTCCTGTTTTTCTTTAGTAACTTTAGCCAATAGTTTGTCAGTTTGGTTGATCTTTTCAAAAAACCAGCTTTTGGTCTTTTCAATTTTTTCAATTGTTCTTCTATTCTCTAATTCATTTAGTTCCGCTCTGATCTTTATGATCGGTTTTCCTCTGGTGTCTGAGGGGTTCGTCTGTTGTTCTCTCTCTACTTCTTCAAGCTGTAGGGTCAGTTCTTTGATTTGGATTCTTTCTTCCTTCCAGATGTCTGCATTTATGGAGATAAACTGACCTCTGAGCACTGTTTCGGCTGTATTCCATAGGTTCTGGTGGGAAGTGTTTTCATTGTCATTGCAATTCATACATTTCTTTATTTTGTCTTTGATTTCTTCTATAACCCATAGTTTTTTGAGCAAGGTATTGTTCAGTTTCCATGAGTTCTGCTTTCTATCTACGTTTTGTCTGCTATGAATTTCGACTATTATGGCTTTATGATCTGAGAAGATGCTTTGCATTAATTCAATGGTATGGATTTTGTTGAAAATTGCTTTATGTCCTAACACATGGTCTATTCTAAAGAATGTTCCATGTGCACTGGAGAAGAAGGTGTAGTTGTCTGCTGATGGATAGAAAGTTCTGTATGTGTCGATGAGGTCTAGATGATTAATTGTGGCAATAAGTTCTTCTGTATCTTTACTGAGCTTTTTTCTAGACGATCTGTCCAATATTGAGAGTGGAGTGTTGAAGTCTACTACTACTATTGTGGAGTGATCTATCTCCTTTTTGAGTGTAGTCAGTGTTTCTTTTATGTATTTAGGTGCTCTAATATTAGGTGCATAAGTATTTAATATTGTTAAATCCTGCTTGTGTATTGAACCTTTCAGTAATAGTGTCCATCCCTGTCCACGATGGTGGATTTTACATTAAAATCGATTTTATCTGAGATTAGAATTGTCACACCTGCTCTTCTTTGTTCATTGTTAGCTTGATATATATTCTTCCACCCTTTCATTTTCAGTTTGTTCATATCTTTAGGTCTAAGGTGAGTTTCTTGTAGGCGACATATAGATGGGTCATGTCTTTTGATCCAAGATGTCACTTGATGTCTACTGGAGCATTCAGTCCATTCACATTCAATGTAATTATTTATAGGTATGTGTTCACTACTGCCATTGTGATATGTTTATTTTTGTGTTGATGTTTTCTCTGTTGTTCTTATTAATCTGTTCTGTGACCTACTTCTTTGTGAGTGAATTTTTCACCTTTTTCAGGGTTGGTTTTCTGGTTGTTGGGACTCTTGTATTACATTTCCTGATATGATATGTTGCTTCTTTATTGTGCCTTATGGCTGCCCCTATGATCCTGCTTAATACACTATATATAACCCCAAATTTGATTGCTACCAGTCTTGACAACTTCCTCTCCATCTGGACGGACTATAACGACTGTAGTACACCCCTCTTTTTAATATGATGGTACCATAGTTTACATGATATGATCGGTAGATCAATTCTTTCACTATTATAGCTTTGATTGTGTTTGGAGCCTTCCCTAACTGTGTAGGATTCTGGATAATGTGTTCTTCTAAAATATGGAGTTAGCAGTTTTGTTCTTTGAAGCCAACAGATTCTTTCAGTATTTCTTATAGCTTTGGTTTCGTTTCTAACAAATCTCTGAGTTTCTGTTTATCTGCGAATGTCTTCATTTCATTTTCCTATTTGAAAGATAGTGTTGCAGGCTATATAATTCTTGGTTGGAAGTTCTTCTTCAAGGCTTTGAATGTGTCATGCCACTGTGTCTGTGTCAGCATGGTTTCTGCTGAGAAATCTGACGAAAGCATACAAGGTTTCCCTCTGAATGTTAGGTTTGCTTTGAGTCTTGCTTCCTTTAAGAGTTTCTGCTTATGTTTCATTTTGTTTAGCCTGATTATAATCTGTCTTGGAGTCTTTCTATTGAGATGTATACTGAGTGGTGTTTGATACGTATCTTAGATATCTATATTATCTTCTTTCATAATTTCTGGGAAGTTTTCTTTCAGCAGCTCAGTCACAATACTCTGTGTTCTCAGGTGTCTTGCCCTGTTCAGGAACTTGAATTAATCGTAGATTGTTATTCTTAATAGAGTCCCACATGCTTCTTAATGCTTCTTCATTTTTCTTGTTTCTTTTTTCTGATTTCTCCTCATAGATGCTGGAGTCAGTGGCTCTGTCTTCCAAATCAGAAATTCTCTTTTCCATTTGTTCCATTCTGTTTCCTTGGCTTTGAATTCAAGTTTCTATGTCTTTGATTTTTGTCCTGATCTGTTGGATTTCAGAGTACTGATGTTCCATCAGATCAAACAGCTGCTTAGTTTTTCGTTTTGTTCTGCTGAATTTTGTATAACATCTAGTAAGTTTCTCTATATGTAATCCTTTTGTATTCACCTTCTGATAGTTTCACAAAAGCTTCTTTGTCAGGGAAGTTCTGAGGTGGTTTCTTTTGGAGGCCTTGTGATGCCATTGGTGACTTCCAGGTTACCGTCGTCTCCAATGTTTGCTGCTCTATGGGCATCATGTCGGTTAATAGAGGCTGGGAGAGATGCGGTAAAGATGTACCACTGTTGTTTCTCTAGGCTGTCTTAAGATGAGAAGTAGAAAGTACTTGGCACTTTCCAAAGTCAGTCAGGTTTTCAGGTGTATACGCCTCTTCCCAGCTGGCAAAGTAAGCACCTCTCTATTGAGCACCTGATGTTATAAACTAGCTCAAAATACAGAAAGGCTACTGGCCTGCTGGCCTCTGCTGTCAGGCCCCAGCTGTAGGTGATATTGTGTAGAACTCTGCTTTTCTGTCAGAAAAGCAGTCTCTTCTGGGGAGGAATTGCCTTACAGCCCAGGAATTAGGTCCACTTCAGGGGCTTCCGTATGGATGACTCTGCTTGCCAGAAAAACAAGATGGCGTCCTGCATAAGCTTGCCAGCCAGCCAGGACCAAGCTCCCGGCAGACAGAGAGGCCACGAGTGCCAAAATGCCCAGAGTCCACAGCCTCCGCCACTGGGCCCTGGCCCCAGGCAACACTGTGCAAAACACTGCCTCCCTGCTAGAAAAGTACTCTCACCCCAGCAGGACCCACCTCCCACCCTAAGAACCAAGTCCTGCCGGGGCCTCTGCCTGGGCTTCTCCATTTCCCAATAGGCCAGAGGAGCCAAGGTGTATAGAGTCCAAAGCCGGCCTCCCAGAACCTGGCAATTAATGATTTCTGGTCCCACCAGCAGTGCGTCCAAGACAAGCAGATAGTCAAGTCCCAGTTCTGCCCGCCGGCCAAGACAAAGGAAAAAGAAAAATCAAAATGGTGAGTTACCTTCGGTCTGTGCAAGCCTGTGCTCACTGAGAGTGGGGTCAGTGAAAGAGAGGAGGTTTTGCATTTAGTGGTATGAAGTTCAAATTAACAGCCCTATGCCACATCCCAGGGCTCACTAGGTGTCCGGAAGGCTCTGTTTAACTATCATATCATGTCTTGGTTTCCAGAGGGACTTAGGGAGATGTGCATTTAGTCCGCCATCTTGACTCCACCCCAATCTCCTATTTTTCTTTTGTAAGTTTAGCCAATGGTTTATACTTTTGTTGATGTTTTATAAAAAAAAAGCCAGTTTTTGATTTTTTAAATTCATTCCATTCTCTAATTCGTTTAATTCTGCTCTAATTTTTATTATCTGTTTTCTTCTGGTACCCGAAGGTCTGTTTTTTTTTTTCCAACCCCTACTTATTCAAGCTGTAGGTTTTATTCTTTAGTATGGGCACTTTTTTCATTCCAGATGTGCACATTTATAGAGGTAAATTGACCTCTGAGCACCATTTTTACTGTATCCATAGGTTCTGGTAGGGTGTGTTTGCATTCTTGTTTGATTTCATGAATTTCTTTGTTTCATCCTTGACTTCTATAGTCAATGCATCTTTGAGCAAGGTGCTGTTCAATTTTCATGAGACTGAATTTGAACCCATGTCTTTTGTGATGTTGATTTCAACTTTTATGGCTTTACGATCTGAGAAGGTGCTTTGCAATAATTCAGTGATTTGGATTTTGTTGAGACTCGTTTTATGGACAAGTAGGTGGTCTATTCTTGAGAATGTCCTGTGTGCACTATAAAAGAAGTGAACTTATCTATTGTTCAGTAAAAGGTTCTGTATATGTCAGTGAGGGTTAGTTGGTTGATTGTTGCATAAGATCTGCGCCTTTACTGAACAATTTTCTGGATGATCTGTCCATTACTGAAACTGGACTGTTGAAGTCTCCTATTATTTTGGAGTGATCAACCTGATTTTTCAATGTTGCCATCGTTTGTTCAATGTAGTTAGATACTCTGGTATTGGGTGCATACATATTTAATATTGTTATATGCTCCTTATGTATTGAACCTTTCATCAATAAATACTGAACATTGTCATCCATGATGGTGGATTTTACTTTAAAATGTGGTTTATCTGAGGTTAGTATTGCCACTTCTACTCTTCTTTGTATGTTGTGAGTTTGGTATATATTTTTCCCTCCTTTGATTTTTGGTTTGTCCATATCTTTGAGTCTACACTTTGTTTCTTGTAAGCAGCATAAAGATAGATCAATGTTTTTTGATTCATCCTGCTACTTTCTGTCTCTTTATTGGAGCATTCAGTCCATTTATACTCAGTGTAATTACTGATAGATGTGTATTCAGTGTTGTCATTTTGGTGCCTTTATTTTTGTGTTGTTGATGTTTTCTTTGTTACAACTAATATTCTATTGTGGGTCTTTTTATTTATGGTTTTCTTTTCATCCTTTTCAATACTGATTTGTGTCTGTTGAGACACTGTATTATGTTTCTTCTTTTGATGTGTAGTATTGTTAGTTTGCTTTGTTGCTACCCCTTGATTCCCCCTTAGTGGTCTACGTTTACACCAATCCTAAATTTCTGTATATCTCCTTAACTTCTTCTCCATCTCAAAGTGCTATCACTACTGTAATATATCACCCTTTATAGTGTGATGATGTCATAGTTTACATGTTGAGACTGGAGGAAGTTTGAAAAGAATGGTGTGTCTTAACTGGAAGACTGTCCAAAATTTCTGGGAAGAAACATCCCAATACTAGGAGAAAAGACCAACAGGAACGATCCACTCCTTATCTCAGGAAACAGTTGCAACAGCCACACCCACTGAAAGTTCTCCTCCCTCTCTTCTTTTTCCTTCTTGACACCTTTTCCTACTCCAGCACCTCCATTTAAATGATCTTTGGTGCCTCCTCCATCTCTACTTTTCCCTCCTTCTCATGGGCCCTCACCCCGAATAAACCAGTAGAAGCACAGAAAGATCCAAACTCACTCTACCCTTAACACTCTAGATTCTTCAAACCAAACCAAACCCATTGCCTGAGTTCATTCCAACTGATAGAGAGCCTACAGGACACAGTAGGGCTGCCCCATAGCATTTCCAAGCCTGCAAGCTTTACAGAAGCAGACTGACACAACTTTCTCTCACACAGTGGTGGGTTGAATGGAACCACTAATCTTTTAGTGAGCAGCTGAGTACTTGAACCACTGCACCATTAAGACTTCTCAGGTGAGGTTAAAATGCTGAAGAATTTGACTTAAATGTTCTTTCTTGACTCACTCTAGTGGTTTCAAAACCTAGCTGATCGGGAATTAGATCCTGTCTTGGCAAGTCACACATTAATGATTAAAAGCTGTCTTCTTCCACAGGTCTAAGCTATCACTTCAGGCTGAGCCAGACCCTGTGTATAGCTGGAGTGAGTACAATGAAAATGCTACACAAATGATAAAACTAAGGAGTCCCTACTTTGTGCCTGGCAGAAACTATAAACAATGATTTTACATGAATTAATGCTTGTCAATCTCAATGAAATTAGGTAATCTGGGAAAGATCACACAAGGAATAGAGGTAGGATGGGGCGAGGAGCTAGTTAAATGAACACAAGAAACACAAGGTAGAAAAGAGAAGCGTGCTGTCACAGTGTGGGGAGAGCAGTAGTTACATAGTGGTATATGTGCGCAAGGTTTTGTATGACAAGTTATTTTGCATTGTAAACTTTCTTGTAAAGCACAATAAAATATTACAGAAGAAACAACAACTTTGTTGAGCCTGTTGATCTAGATGTCTCCTGAAAACATGATCCTCAGACATCTGCCTCTGTCACTCTCTCCCTGAAAGAGTTTGGTTGTATTTAAGAAGCTTCTCGGCTTTCTGTTTAGTCCTGGTATGCTGACTTCTCTACTATGTGTTGTCCCTCCCTGCACGTAAAACGTCTTTTGTCTACTATCTAATTAGTGAGTTCCTCCCTCACTCCCTGCCTCCCCACCCACTTAATCATCAAACACTATATTCTTTGGGGTTTAAAACTTTCATTAATTCCTTGGAATAGTCATCTCATGCAATATTAGGCCTTTTGCAACTGCCTAATTTCAGTCAGCATAATGCCTTCCAGATTCTTCCATGTTATTAGATGTTTCCCCAAATTCATTGTTGCCCTTTACCATTGCATTGTGTTCCAACATGTGAATATACCGTAGTCTGCTTCTCCATTCATTATTTGATGGGAACCTTGATGGAGTCCATTTTTGCTGTGGCGGACAGGGCTGCAATCAACATGGGTGTGCCTGTATCTATTCAGGTGATATCCCTTATTCTCTAGTATATAGTCCAGGAAGGGTGATTACTGGATTGTATGTTATATCTATTTCTAGCATTTAAGAAAGTCCCCAGTCAATTTCCAAACTAGTTGTAACTTCTTACATTCCCTACAGCAGGGTATAAGTATTCTAGTCTCACCATAGACACTCCAACATTCATCATTTTTTTTTTTGGATTAATGCCATCCTCCTTGGGGTGAGATGGTATCCCACTGTAGTTTTGATTCACATTTCTGTAACAGCTACTGATCAGGAGCATTTCCTCAGGTATCTGTTAGCTGCCTGGATATTTTCTTGGGTGAAGTGCCTGTTCATATCCTGTGCCCATTTTTCAGTCAGGTTATATATATTTTTGTTGTTGAGGTTTTTCAGTATCTTAGAGATGTGGGAGATTACACCCTGGTTGGATTTATCCTGTCCAAATCATTTTCCCAGTCTTCAGGTTGTCTTCTCAGTCTTTGAGTGAAGTCTCTGGATGGGTGTAAGTGTTGGACCTTTAGGAGCTTCCTGCAATCCAGTTTCTCTTCTGCTGTCTGTGCATTGTTGGTAATGTTTTGTATTTTATTTAGGCCGTGTGTTAGGGTGTGCAATGTTGTCTCTATTTTTTCTTCCATGACCTTTACAGTTTTCAATTTGATATGCAGTTCTTTGATCCATTTTGAGTCTGTTGCTGTGCATGGTGTGAAATGTGGGTCCTGTATCACTTTTTGGCAGATGGATATCCGGTTATACCAACACCATTTGGTAAAGAGACTGCCTTTTCCCCAATTTTTGGACTTTGGGTCTTTGTCAAATTTTAGCTGCTCGTAGGTGGAGGATTTTATGTCTGGATTCTCAGTTTTCTTCCATTGGTCTATGCATTTGTTGTTGTACCAGTATCTGGTTGTTTTGACTACTGTGACAGTGAAATTGGTTCTGAAGTCAGTTAGTGTAAGGCTTGCCACTTTGTTTTTCTTCTTCAGTAAGATTTACTTATCCAGGGCTTCTTCCACTTCAGTATAAAATTGGTGATTTCTTTCTCCATCTAATGAAAAAATGCCATTGGATGTTGTGTTGGGATTGTACTGTAGCCATAGATCATTTGGGGTAGAATAGAGACTTTCACAATGTTGAGTCTTCCTATCCGTGAGAAAGGTAGGTTTCTCCATTACACAGGTCTCTTTGGTCTTTGGTTTCTTGCAGTAGTGTCTTGTAGTTTTCTTTCTATAGGTGTTTCATGTCTCTGTTTAGATTTACATCTAAGCATTTCACCTTCTTGGGGCCTACTGTAAGTGGCATTGATTTGGTGGTCTCCTCTTTGATGTCTTCTTTGTCATTGTAAAGGAATACAACTGATTTTTGTGTGTTTATCTTCTGTCCTGAACTCTTCTATTAGTACCAATACTTTGGGTTTTCTTTGTCTTCTTTATGGTTTCCTGGGTAGATGATCACATCATCTGCAAACAGAGATACTTTTGCTTTCTTATTACCAATTTGAACGTCCTTTCTTTCTTTTCCTAGCTTAATTGTTCTGGCGGAAACTTCCAGGACAATGCTCAAATAACTGTGGTCTCAAAGGTGATCCTTGTGTGGTTCTCATTCTCAAAGGGAATGCTTTCAAACTCTCTCCATTTAGGATGATGTCAGCTGTTGGTTTTGTATAAATGCCCTTTATTATGCTGAGGAATTTCCCGCTTATTCCTATTTCGCTGAGAGTTCTTAACACAAATGGCTATTGGACTTTTCAAATGCCTTTTCTCTATCAGTTTTTAAAGTCAAGCAGTTCTTGTCCTGTCTCTTGCTGATGGAGTTGATTATGTTGATTGTTTTTCTAAGAGTCAGCCATCCTGAGGTCCCTAGTATGAATACTACTTGGTCATGGTGAATTATTTTTTGTTGTGTTGTTGCATTCTATTGGTTACAATTTTGTAAAGAATTTTCACATCTAAGTTCATGATAGATATTGGTCTGTAGTTCTCCTTTTTAGTGGTGTCTTTGCCTGGTTTGGGTATCAAAGCTATGAGCTTTATAGAAGGAGTATGGGAGTTTGCCATGCGTTTCTATGGACTGTAACACTATTAGTAATAACGGAGTTAAATCTTCTCTGAACATTTGGTAGAGTTTTCCAGTGAAGCCATCAGGGCCAGGGATTTTATTGATTGGGAGTTTTTAAAATACCATTTCAATCTCTTCTTTTGCTGTGGGTTTATTTAGTTGTTCTACTTCTGTTAGTTCCAGTTTAGGTGGGAAGGGTGTTTATAGCAGTTCATCCATTCTCTGTAGTTTTCAAATTCCTTAGAGCACCATTTATCATACTATTCTGTTATGTCTTTGTTTGTTTGTTTAACTTCAGTTGTATCTGTTTTGATATCATCCATGTCAATTCTTATTTGGTTTATTTACTTCCTCTTCTGTTTTCCTTTGGACTGTATGGACAATGCTTCTGTTGTTGTTCTTGTTTAATCTTTTTAACAAAGTAGCTTTAAGTCCCTTGGTTTTATCAACTGACACAGAAAAGACACTGGACACAGTCCAACACCCATTCATGTTAAAATCTCTCAGAAAAATAGGAATAGAACTGAAATGCCTTGACATAATAAGGCAAAAGCCAACGTCATCCTGAATGGAGACAGACTGTAGAAATTCCCTTTGAGAACAGGAACCACACAAGGAGGCTCATTGTCACCACTTTATTCAACTTTGTGCTGGAGGTTCTAGTGAGAACAATCAAACAAATGAAGAAATACAGGGCATCCACATCAGAAAGAAGAAGTAAAAGTATCTTTCTTTGCAGACGATGTGATCTTATACACAGAAAACCCTAATGGAAGAAAGCAAACCCAATGCCACTGAGTGGATTCCAACTCATAGCGACTCTATAGGACAGAGTAGAAGGGCCTCGCAGACTTTGCAATGACCACCTGTGGGTTTCAAATGCCGACCTTTTTGGTTAGCAGAAGTAGCGAAAAACCCTAAAGAATCTATGAAAAAATTACTGGAACTAATAGAAGAATTCAGCAAAGTGCCAGGATATAAGATAGAAATAAATAAATCAGTAGCATGCCTTTACACCAACAAAGTGACTATCAAAGAGAGAACCACCAAATCAATGCCATTTACAGTAGTCCCCAAGAAGATAAAATGCCTAGGAATGAATGTCACCAGAGATGCAAGAGACTTAGACAAAGAAAATTACAAGACCCTATAGCAAGAAACCAAACGAGACCTCTATAAGTAGAGAAACCTGCCTTGCCATGGACAGGAAGCCTTAATTTTGTGAAAATATCTATTTTCCCCAAGTGTTGTATACATACCATGCAATTCCAATACAAATTCCTATGTCGATTTTAATGAAATGGAGAAAGAAATCGTCAACTTCTTTGGCACCGGAAGAAGACTCAGAAGTTACAGCACTACTGAAGAAGAACAAAGTGGGAAGCCTCACAACCTGATCTTAGAACTTATTACACTGCCAGCATAGTCAAACAGCATGGTACTGGTATAAAATGACATATATAGACCAAAGGAACAGAATAGAGAATCCAGAAATCAGCTACGAACAGCTGATTGTTTTGACAAAGACTCAAAAGCCATGATCTGGGGGAAAAACAGTCTCATTAACAAATCGTGTTTGCATAACTGCAAGAAAAAAAAAAGGAACAAGAGCCATATCTGACATCATGCTCAGAAACTAATTCATAATGGATGAAATAACTAAGAGTCAAATCTAAACCAACAAAGATCATGGAAGAAAAGATAGGGAAAATGCTGGAAGCCCTAATTCAGGGCATAAACAGATTACAATATATTACTTACAATGCACAAATGCCAGAAGAGAAAATATATAACTACAAACTGATAAAAATCAACCATTTACGTTCATCAAAAGACTTTAGTGAAAGAGTAAAAAGACTACCTACAGACCAGAGAAAAATAATTTGACTATTGTGGATCTGATCATTACCTACTCTCCATAATCTAGAAGGTACTACAAACTCTCAACAAGAAAAATACAAATAACAAAATTTTTAAAAAATGAGTAAAAAATATGAAGATGCACTTCACCAGAGACGACATCCAGGCAACTAAGAGATGAACGAGGAAAAGCACATGATCATTAGCCAAGAGAGAAATCCAAATCAAAACTATAAAGAGATACCATCTCACCACGATGACGCTGTCATTAATCCGAAAAACACAAAATAATAAATGTTGGAGAGATTGTGGAGAGACTGGAACCCTTTCACACTGCTGGAAGGAATGCAAAATGGTACAATCACTTCGGAAATCGATTTGGAGCTTCCCTAAGAAGTTCAAATTGGAGGACAGAGTCAAGATGGCAGACTAGACACATGTCAGCTTAATTCCCTCTGAAAACTAAGGCCTGGATTGATAATTGAACAAAGCATTCAGGTCACCCATTGGGCCCTAGGACACGGCATCGGGCTGTCAGTTTCGACTACATGGCCTACAGAGGCAACTTCCTCTCCTTCACTGACCCCCATTTGCACAGACTGAAGATATTGGTACTTTTAACTGTTTTTCTTTTAATTGGCCAGTAGGCCAGGGATGGGCAAGCACCAACACAGAGGCTGAAACAAAGTGCTCAAGTGAATAGCATGTGCCGCAGTGGAGAGACAGTGTGTGACATAGCCACATTCTGAGAGCCTGAGGGCAACACAGCCCCTCCACCCTCTCTTTAGCAAGCTCCGCCATAAATTCTGTTGTTTCATGGTGGAAGAGGGGGATGTCATAGATTCAATAGTGTCCACCCAAACATATGTGTAGCCACGTGGCTGAGCCATGATTCCCTGCATTTTACGATTGTCCTGCATCTTGTGATTTTTTCCTATGCTGTATGTTAAAGGATTAGGGTGAGACTCTAAATTCCTTCATAAGATCATCTCCCTGGTCCACTGTAAAGGGAGTTTCCCTGGAGTATGGCTTGTACCACCCTTAGTGCTTTCATCCTACAAGTGATCAAAGGAAAGGAAAGAAAGCAGAGAATAGGGAACCTCACACCATCAAGAAAGCAGCACCAGGAGAAGGGCATGTTATTGAGACCTGTGTTTCCTGCACCAAGATGCTCCCTCCACAAAGACTGATGCAATACTGGACTTTGCTCCAGAGCTGACATGGGGGAAAGCCTTCCCCTGGAGTGGACATCCTGGATTTGGACTTGTAGCCTACTGGGCTGTGTAAGAATAAACTTTCATTTGTTAAAGCCATCCACTGGTGGTATTTCTTTCAGAGCAGCACTAGCTGACTAGAACAGTGGTGGATGGGCATGAGCCAGCACATACACTGAAACAAAGGGCTGAGGTGAACAATATATGCCGCAGCAGAGAAACAGTGTGTGGGATAGCCACATCTGGAAAGCCCAGAGGCTGACTGAGGACAATCCAGCCCCCCTACCCACTCTTCCAAGCTCTGCCATAAGTTCAGCTGCTTTGTGGTGGGAGGGGTAGATAGTGTAGAACACCATCTTGGTCAGCTGGGAGGTGGAGCTACCCATCCGGGAGGACTCAGCAAGGGCTAATTCCCAAGATGGGAGGCAGTGCCAGGCCGGAGAATGCTTTTCCAGCAGAAAGGTTGTGCTTAGCGCAGTGTTCCCTTACGGGTAGGCCCCAGTGGGGGATAGTGAGAGGGAAGTAGCCACTCCCTACTTTGAACTACATCATAGCACATGGGGATGGCAGAAGAGGTGCCTCCATTATTAGCTGGAAGGCAGAGTTCATCACACTTGATGCCCTGACTGATTTTGGAAGCTGTCAGATAGCTTTTAGCTTTTTAAAATAAGACTTCCTGGAGAAACAACTGCTGTGCAGCCTGTCAGCATCTCTTCCAGCCTTTACTGACCCACATCATGGGGTCATTTGACAGCTCCCTAGCTAAGTAGTGTGGTGTCTTTACCAGGCAGGAGGCACAGAGCCTGCCACCCCAGAGAGTCCACTAGCGCCAGTCCATACAGTACACAAAGATGGCTAGTGATCTGAGGACTATGCCTCAGCTGTTGTTGAGGAAACACCAGAGAAACTAAACAGCCTCTAGACATCCCAAAAGGAAGAAACTATGACCAAGCATTTGAAGAAACAGCCTACCATGGCTCCAGAACACTCCCCAAAGAAACAATAAAAAAATCTCTCCAGAAGAAGCAACCTTTCTGAAACTATCAGGGGTCAAGTACAAAAGAAGTATAGAGACCTCCTGGAGATTATACAAGATGCAGTAGAGCAAAATGAGAAACTAACCAAGCTGTTTGAACTGATGATACATTAATGTTCCAGAAATACAGCAGATCAATAACAAAATTACAGAATTAGACAATTAAATTCAAAGCCAAAAGAGCAGGATGGAGCACCTGAAAGTCAGACTTAGTGACCTTGAAGGTAGAACAACTGACACGAGCATTTATGTGGAAAAATCAGAGAGAAGAAAGAAGAAAAATGAAGAATTATTAAGAAAGATGTGAGAGTCCATCAAGATGAATAATCTATGATTATTTGGAGTTTCTGAACAGTGAGTGACAGCTGAAAACACAGAGTGTGGTTGTTGAGTTGCTGACAGAAAACTTCCCTGAAATTATGAAAGAAGAGAATATGGGTATCCAAGATGTATATTGAATGCCCCATAAACTAGATCCTAAAAGAAAGACCACAAGACATATTATAATCAAGCTTAAAATTAAACAGAAACTCTTAAATTCAGCGAGACTCAAAGCAAAGCTAACATTCAGAGGGAAGCCTGGTAGGCTTTCATCTGACTTCTTGGGATAAATGATGTTGGCACAGAGGCAGTGGGGTGACACATTCAAAGCCCTGAAGAGAAAAACTTCTCACCAAGAATTATATTTCCTGCAAAACTGTCTTTTAGATATGAAGAGGAAATTAAGACATTCACAGATAAGCCGAAGCTTACAAATCCTTTGTAAACACCAAACAAACTACAAGAAATAGTGAAAGAAGCTCTTTGCTTAGAAAATCAAAGCCATTAAGTGTATATTGAAGGAGGCAATATATGACAAAACATCCAGAAATCTACTCAGTTAGGGAAGGCACAAAACTCCATCAAAGCTAGAATACTAAAAGAAGGGAATCAGTGATCATATCATGAAAAAGAAGAAGCCATCACATTAAAAAGAGGGATATACTACAGTATTTACAGTCCTCTCAGACAGAACCAAAGTTAATAAGTAGAAGTTAAAATTGGGTTTAAACTCAGAATATTAAGGGGCCTTATAGGGAGACCTGGAAAGCACAACAACGCAACATATGTAAACAAGAAGCGGTTCACCGAAGACCAAAATGACATGGTGTAAAGGCAACCAAGAAGACAGAGAGACTCACATGAGAGTACCTACATAGACTTGGGACCAGAAGAACTGGACGGGGCCCAGCCACCACCAGTGATAGCCGCGATGGAGCTCACTAAGTTGAGTCTCACTGGAAAAACAAGAATAAAAAGGAGTGTGCCCCGAGATCTCCACTAAAAGACCACAGTTGATGGTCCAGCGGCTTTGGGGTTCCCCTGGGAGCACAGCCCCTAGCCCTGATGCTGCCGTTGCCCATAAATCATAGTGAAGGTCCACTCTTCGGACACGAATGGATTGGACTTGGCGATGCAGAGTGACCATATATTGGATGCACTTTGTGGTTCTGTGCATCTATAGGACATCATCCTGCTGACCTCTGGCTGGAGGAAGGGGAGTGGGTGGAGAGGAGGGGAAAGGGGACTGTTGGGTGGATGAGACACATATGGAGCAGAGAGGAATAGTGTGCTGTCACCGGGCAGGGAGAGCAGTGGAAGCTGCATATAGGTGGACATGTAAATTTATATCGGAATGTACATTTTCATTCAGTCATAATGGACAAAAAAGAAAAAAAAAGCAAGAAACATAATACAAGAGTCTCAAGAAACACAAAACCAACACTGAAAAAGATGAAAAGTCAACCCATAAAGAAGAATGACCCAGCACAGAATATCAAGAGCAACATGGAAAACACCTACACAAAAATAAATAGCTCAAAATGACAGCAGTAAACACATACCGCCCAATAATTAGACTGAATGTAAATGGTCTGAACACTCCAGTAAAGAGACAACGAGTGACATCTTGGATCTAAAGTCATTACCCATCTGTATGTTGCTACAAGAAACACACTTTAGACTTATGAACAAGCTGAAAATTAAATTTAAAATTAAAGGATGGAATGATATTTACCAAGCTAACAATATATAAAGAAGAGCAGGTACAGCAATATTAATCTCAGAAAAAAATAGATTTTAATGTAAAATCCACCATCATGAACAAGGAGAGTCACTGGTTATTGCTAAAATGTTCAACACACAAGCAGGACTTAACAATATTAAATATTTATGCACCCAATACCCATGCATCTAAATACATCAAACAAACACTGACTACATCGAAAAATGAAATAGAACACTCCACGAAAATAGTTGGAGATTTCAACACTCCACTTTCAGTAATTCACGGACCATCTAGCAAAAAGCTCAGTAAAGTCACAGAAGATCTTATTGTCACAAGTAACTAATTAGAGCTTGTTGACATATACGGAACTTCTTACCCATAAACAGATAAGTACACCTTCTTCTCCACTGCTCATGGAACATTTTCCAGAACGGAGCTTGTGTTAGTACATAAAGCAAATCTCAACAAAATCCAAACCATTGAATTATTGCAAAGTATCTTCTCAGACCATAAAGCCCTAAAAGTCTAAATCAATCACAGAAAAAAACATAGATAGAAATTGGAACTCATCGAAACTGAACAACACCTTGCTCAAAAAGCCAAAAGACTGAAATAAAAAAAATTATGGACTCAAATGAGAACAAAAACACTTGCTCCAAGAACTTATGTGATACAGCCAAGAAAGCAGTGATCAGAGGTCAATTTATTGCTATAAATGCCCACATCCAGAAAGAAGAAAGGACCCGAACAAAAGAACTAACCCTACAGCTTGAACAAGTAGAAAGAGAACAACAAGGGGCCTCTCAGGCACCCGAAGAAAACAGATCATCAAGATTAGAGCAGAACTAAATGAGCTAGAGAATAGACGAACAATGGAAAAGACCAAAAGTTGGTTTTCTGAGGCAATCAAGAAAATGGACAAAGCGTTGGCTAAACACTAAAGAAAAACAGGAGAGGAAAGAAATAACCTTAATAAGAAATGAGATGGGAGACGTTACAACACATACAACAGAAATCAAAAGTATCATAACAGAATTCTATGAAAGACTGTACTCTATCTGATTTGAGGAAAACCCAAGAGGAAATGCACAAATTCCTAGATTCATGTCACCTACAAAAGCCGTCCCAAGCAGAAGCACAACAACTTAATAAACCCATCACAAAGGAAGAGATTGAAGACGTCATCCAAAAAATACCAACCAAAAACAGTCCTGGCCGAGATGGCTTCACCACAGAATTCTACCAAGCTTTTAGAGCAGAGTTAACTCCAACACTACTGAGACTATTTCACAGCATAGAAAGGGATGGAATACTCCCCAACTGATTCTGTGAAGCCAGCATAACCCTGATACCAAAGCCAGGGAAAGATCCCACAGTAAAGGAGAATTACAGACCAATATCATTCATGAACCTTGATGCAAAACTCTTCAACAAAATCCTTGCCAATAGAATTCAACCACGTATCAAAAAAATAATTCATCATGACAAAGTTGGATTTGTACCACGGATGCAAGGCTGGTTGAAAATCCAAAAAGAAAATAATGTGATCAGCTACATAAGTAACAAAAAAGATAAGAAACACCTGATTTTATCAATTGATGCAGAAGAGGTCTTTGACAAAGTCGAACAACACCCATTCATCCTGAAGTGTCTCAGCAAAACAGCAACAGAAGGCAAATTCCTCAAAGCACTCAGGGCCATCTATGCAAAGGTAATCACCTACATCACTCTGAATGGAGAGAGACTGAAAGAATCCCCCTTGGGAACAGGAACTAGACAACGAGGCCCACTTTCTCCTCTCCTATTCAACATTGTACTAGAAGTTCTGGCCAGAGCAATTAGTCAAGACAAAGAAATAAAGGGCATCTTCATTGGCAAAGAAGAAGTAAAACCCTCCCTACTTGCAGATGATATGTTTGTATATGCAGAGAATCCTACAGAATCCATTAGTGAACTACTCAAATTAATACAAGAGTTCAGCAAACTGTCAGGATATAAGATATACATAAGCAAATCAGTAGGATTCCTTTATATCAGTGAAGAGATCATTAAGGAGGAAATCAACCAATCAATACCATTTACTCTAGACCCCAGGAACATAAAACACCTAGCGATAAATTTAACTAGACAAATAAGAGACCTATACAAAGAGAACTACAAGACCTTACTGCAACAAACAGAGAGACTTATATAAAAGCAGAAATCAACACTGCTCCCATATAGGAAGACTTAACATTGTGAGAATGTCTATTTTATCCAAAGCAATCTTCATATACAATGCAATCCCAATACAAATCCCAGTGTCATTTTTCAATGAGATGGAGAAGCAAATCACCAACTTTGTTTGCTAAGGGAGAAAACCGGATACGTGAAGCAGTAATGATAAAAAAGGAAAACACTGGGAGGCCTCTCGCTACCCTACTTTAGAACCTATTACACTGCCACAGTAGTCAAAACAGCTTGGTATTGGTACAAGAAGACACACAGACCAATGGAATAGAGTTGAGGTGCCACAGATGCCATCGTCCTCCCGTGAGCAGTTGATAGTCGACAAAGGCCCCGGGTTTCTAAACTGGGACAAAAACAGTCCCTTTAACAAATGGTGATGGCAAAATTGGATATCCGTCTGCAAAAAATGGAAACCAGACCGCATCTCATACTTTACAACAAAACCAACTCACATTGGATAAAACACCTAAATATCAAAGCTAAAATGATAAAGATCATGCAAGGAAAAATAGGATCAATAATGGAACTTTAATACACAACTTAGACTTGAAAATCTGACAAAGAAAGCACGATCAACAAAAAAGAACATAGATAAATGGGAGCTACTGAGAATCAAACACTTTTACTCATCTAAAGACTTTATCAAGAGAACTAAAAGAACTACAGAACGGGAAGAAGTATTTGGCAACTGGATGTCCGATCAATGTCTGATCTCTGTAATCTACAAGGTCCTGCAAAATATCAACAAGAAAAGGGTAAATAACCCAATTAAGCATTGGGCAAAGGAGATGGACAGACCCTTCACTCAAGAAGATATCCAGGCAGCCAAAAGACACATGAGGAAATGCTCATGATCACGAGCTATTAAAGAAATCCAGATCAAAACTACGATGAGATATCATCTCACCCCAACAAAGTTGGCCATGACCCCCAAACAGAAAAGAACAAATGTTGGAGAGGCTTGGGAGAAACTGGAACTCTCCTACACTGCTGGTGGAATTGAGAATGGTACTACCTCTTTGGAAAGCAATCTGGTGCTTCCTTAAAAAGCTGGAAATAGATACACCATTTGACCCAGTAATCCCACTGCTTGGAATATATCCTACAGAATCAAAGGCAGTTACACAAAGAGATACTTGCACACAAATTTTTATCACAGCACAGTCCACAAAAGCAAAAAGATGGAATCAACCCAGATGCCCAACAGCAGATGAATGGATAAACAAACTATGGTATATATAGTCAATGAAAAATTATGCCATGATAAAGAACAAAGAACCTGGTTTCAACTGGAAGACATTATGTTGAGTGAAATTAGCCAGGACGAATAGTGTATGAGACCCTTACTATAAGGACTTAAAAACAGACTCATACACAGAGGAAAAGACTCTTCAAAGCTACAGGGGAGGGGAGATTGTGAAGGAGAGGGTTGGTTATAGCTTAGATAGGTGATAAAAGTTTGATTGGGTGAAATCAGTGACAGCACACATTAGAAAGAGGATCCATTTAATAGGACTTCAACATAATCTAAAAAATTTTCCAATCTTAACCCAATATTGCAAGGACACGGTATCAGGGGCATGGGTTGGAAGACCATGCTGTCAGAGAACATCAAGGCCAACTGACTTAACTAGACTATTGATAAGAGTGTCTTCTCTACCCGACACTGGTGAGTGGCGTCTCGGTTCCTAAAAGCCAGCAAGCTGCCACCTGAGGTACACCAAATGGTCCCAACACAGCTGGAACAGATGATCACCAAGGACAATGACATGAGGGGAAAAGAGCCCAGAAGACAGAAGGATGCATGTGAATGGCTGACTATATCACATGTTAGTAAAAGAACCAGTTGGTGCCCAGCCACCACCAATGACAGCCATGATGGGGCTTACCATGTCGAGTTCCAGGGACAACAGGAGAAAAAGAGGGGTGCATCCTAAAAGCTCCACTGAACAACTGCTACTGATGGTCCAAAGTGCTGGGAGTTTCCCTGGAGTGTGGACTCTAGACCTGATGCTGTCCCTGATCATAAATCATTACTGAGGTGAACTCATCGGACAGGATCGGATTGGACTCGGGGACACAGAGTGACCAAATCATGTGGGCACTTGAAGGTTCTGTGCACCTATAGGATGAGGTCCTACTGGCTTCTTTCTAGAGGAGAGTGTTGAGGAGGGGACAAGAGATTGTTAAGAGGACATGACATGTATAGAACGGAAAGGAGCAATGTGCTGTCACCAGGCAAGGAGAGCAGAAGAAGCTGCAGATAGGTGGGCAGGCAATTGTAAATTGGATTGTACACTTTCACCCAGTCACAAAAATAATAATAAAATATTGGCTTCAGACACAACCTAAACAAAACAAAACAAAAAAAGTTGCTGACAAGTTGACGAACTCATGGCAACCCCATGTGGGGCTGGGCAGAACTGTGCTCCATAGAATTTTAAGTGGTTGATATTTGTTTCCGAAGGAAGTCACCAGGCCTTTTTTCCAATGCACCCCTTGGTAGACTTGAACTGCCAGCTTTTCAGTTGGCAGCTTAGTGCATTAACTATCTTCACCACGCAGGAACCACACTGTAAAGGGGTCCATAAAGTCTGGGAGGGATCACTTTTTTTCTCTACTGTCCCAACAGCAGGGGCCCTGGAGTAAGCAAAAGAAATTCAAAACAAGGCACTGGTCAGCACCCACTGATCGCCTGTCTTTCTTCCAACAGAGCTGCAGTCAAGACTTTGGCACCGGGTGGACTTCTGGAGTCCAGTTCACCTCTGCAAAGCATCCTCTAGCAACCAGCCCTGTAACGACAAGGGAAACCCCTAGGGAGCAGGGGTGGCCAGTCCTGTTTCAATAGCAGCTAGCAGAGCACCAACTCAGGAATTAGAATGGGTATGTTCCCCTTACAGAAGTCCAGATGTAGCCCAGACAGGCAGGCACAGCCCATGCAGCTTCTGCAGACAAACATCCCAAGTGATCTGAGTCCAATATAGTCAGCTGCTGGAGTACAAGGCTGTTTCAGCATTTCTGCCAAGCTAATGGTCTATGCAGACAGTTTCTCTTGAGAAAGCATTCCGTTTTGCAGATCCCCTGGGACATGGCTGTCAGGGAAGAAACAGGGTCTCCTGCTCCAAGGAATAGCTGCTGTTCTGGACTCCAGCCTGAAACTGCTTCTCGGGTTCTTAAAAGACAATGGTTCCATAGACTCTAAAAAGGAAGAAAAGTCTTGTCTTAAGGGCCTTCTGGGCTGCGCTGGGCTCAGGCAACCTTTCAAGTTGAACACTAACGTATCAGCTGCGCAAGAGGCTACTTCCCATGGAAGATTCAGGTGCATACCCTGAAAGGATCATATCCAGAGCCATGAAACAAGAGCAACATCACTCCAGTACTATGTCAGCCTTCAAAAGATGAGATTTCCATTATATTGTTGCAGTAAATACAAACATAACAAAGCATTTGCTATTTCAACATTCTTCATATGTAAAATTCAGTGACATTAATCATGCTCACTAAGTGGAGCAACCATCACAACTATCCATTTCTAGATTTTTCCATCATGCTTCACAGAAGCTCAGTGTTCCGTAAGCAGTTGAGTCCCCCTCCTCTTCCCACCCCTGTAACCACTAGTACACTTTGTCCTCTGTACATAACTTGCCTGCTCTAGATATATCCAGTAAGTGGGATCCCATTTCCTTTTGTGGATCAAAAACTTTCAGTGGAGCTTCTGCCTTTTAAAAGGATTTCATTATCTACACATAATTTTTTGAACCTCCAGAAAACACTTACCATGCAGATTCTTTACCGAAGACATGTGTCCTTTGTAATGCACCCGAGAAGCAAAAGACAGTACCAAGCAAGCCCCGTGGAGTTAACTTCTGTACTAAACACCTACTATGTGCCAGGCATGATACCAAGTGATTTCTATGGATTGAAAAAAACACCTGCCAGCAATTCAACCCCAACTCCTGGTAACCCAGTGTGTATTAGAGTAGAACTGTGTTCCAGGCAGGCTTATCAGTGGCTGATGATTCAGAGGTAGACTGCCGTTCCACTTCTGCCTCAACTCGAACCTATAACCTTTCAGTTTGCAGTAGAGTGCCTTAACTGTTTGCACCACCCACGGACTCTGTCTTTATGGCTAAACCTTACATAATCTCAGGAATAATAGCCCTGTGAAATGAACCTTCTGGTCATACCCGTTTCACAGAGCAGATTAAGTTTCATCGGTCAAGCAACTTGTCTTAGGTCTGTCACCAAACAAAGCCAGGTCTCCAAACCAGACGGCTTGTTTCTGATCGCACGTTCTAAACCACCACAGTGCGCCCAGCTGAGTGATTCTATCCCAGTATCGTGGTCTTCAGCAGAGCTGCAAATCAGAGAGAGAGAAGGGAGGAGGACAAGACTGCCAGAAATACATTTCACGGCAGTGCATGGCCCCCACCTTTGTGTTCAGTCCTGCTTCCTCTCCTCTCACCTAGATCACGGCACTACTCCCTTTGTCTCCTGTGGTTACGTGTCCTCCCCATAATCATTCATAAACACTGCTTCTCTCCCCCTGGCATCTCAGACAGATTCATCAGGTTTGGGTGTTCAGGTGGACCAGGCCCTCAACACAGAATCACAGTCACGAGGGAGATGAGGCTATTACTGTAGAGAACGTTTCAGAACAGCTTCTGGGTCACTTGGGTGTGATGCATGTGGCGGGGATGGAGGGGGTGGGATGCCTGCTGCTGCCTAAACAGATTTGTGTTCTGAATCAAGGGGAACTCTCCCATGTGGGTCTCATTAGCAACAAATCTAATTTTGAAGACAAGCTCCGACAAGACAATGGTAAAAAATGAAAACCTTTGCAAACAGCATAGAGATCACCCCATTATTCATTAAAAACTATCAGTGTGGCGACCCTCACTAAGGGGGACAGCTGTCCAGAAAGGCCTCCTCTGGACTCCAAGTGCCCCGCAAATGCAAGCACAGAAAGGTCACAGATGAAGTATTTGGGGTAGAACCAGGAGGTGAAGACCAAGGTCCAGCTGACCACGGAGCAGAGACACCCCCATGTGTAGTGGCTCACACATGCATGCATGTCCACAGCACACCCTCACATGTACCCTTGCCAACAGGGTCCAGAGCAGGGCAGCACTGGAGGGGATGCCCGGAACTTTGCCTTTTTTCCCTCTGGGAAGGGAGGTGCACAGGAGTTATACATGCCTTCTCTATCGACTCCCATTGCCCCACAAGAAAAGGCAGCAAGGTCAGGAAAAGGGGATCAGCCTAAGGGCTTGCAGAGCCCCAGCCAGCACACGAAGATGAGCAGAGCAGGATTTGGCAAAGCCAGGTGCCCAGGTATGTCCCTACCCAACGCTGCTACCTGACCAGGAGAGGGGCACACAGGACACAACCAGCCAAATCCAGAGAGGCTGACCAAGCAGCTCTGCCCAGGACTGGGGGGAATGGTGAGGGCTGGTCACACCACACTCCCCACTCTCTGTTCCCCCAGGACACTAAGCACCTCTCTCCAACTGGCCTTCCTCCAAGCCAAGGGACTGAGGGGTCCCCAGCCACCCAGGTGTTGGATGAAGCAGGAAGTAGGCATTACATAAAAACAAGAAGAGATCTACCACAAACACCAGACACCTAGTTGCTTGGGAGGCCCCTCACAGCTGTCACCGTCTCTTAGGCAGGAATTGGGACCCAATTATCAGCTTCCACCTGACCTATGGAGGAGACATCCCTAGCATCCTGCCCACAGCCCTCTCTCCTGCCTGTGCACCCACTTACATCTATGCCATCGCCACATGTCTGGGTGTCAGTGTCCTCCGTGCCCAGATGTGGCACGTTCCCACCTTCCGCCTTCTGCGACCCCAGCCTCAACCTCTTCTTCAAAGAGGCATCAACCTCCTCCCGCCGCGACCTCGGGACTGGCCCGCGTATTGGGGCTGCTGGAGGGTTGGCAGCCGCCCTCAGGTTCTGGCTGGACTTAGGGCTCCTAAGAGACAGCTGGCCGGGGGCGCCAGGAGGCTCTCTAGCCATCTATTCGCAGGTCGGCTCCGCTGGGTTCGGGTGCTCTCCTGCTCTTCTAGCCACGGCTGTTCTCTACTGCCCTCTACTGCCCGCTGGCGCGCATCGCGGACACGACTGCCGGAAGCCAACAGGCATCTCACCTGCCAGGCTTGTTTCCCCCCGGGGAGGGATAGGCCCAGTGGGGCTAAGTCCACACCCCAGGTCACATTCCTGTTTTCTCCCACTCAGAAGGGGTGAGGGAAGACTATATGACAGGAGATAACTTAACCCCCCAAAGAAGCCCACTGCCATTGAGTCGCGTCACAAATCCTGGCCGTATGGCCATCAGCCGTGTTCACCTTGGTGAACACATTCTGCATCTTGAGTTATCTGGAAAATTGTTGTTGCTTGATAAGTGCCATCGTAATGTTGGCTCTGACTCATAACGACCTCGTGAGGTGCTGACCAGGCTCACAATCATTGCTATGCTTCAGCCCTTGGCTGTAGCCACTGCGTCAGTCCACCTCTTTGAGGGTCTATCTCTTTTTTACTGACTGTCTGCTTTACCAAGCATGGTGGCCTTCTCCAGGAGTTGGTGTCTCCTGTTGATTTGTCCACACTAAGTGAGCCATCCTTGTTTACAAGGAGCATTCTGGCCATACTTCTTCCAAGACAGCTTTGTTTATTTTGGAAAACAGAGGTGTTCCTATCACATACAGGATTGGGTCTGGATACAGTCTTCCCAATGCAAAGGCTTTCCAGAAGTATGCCTGCCTGTCAGTACATGGAAGGGGTCCCAGCTGCACCCCTGGCATCACCATGGCTCTGCGTCCTGGGCTCTGTGACAAGCAGAGCCAGGAGGTGCTTTCTGAGCACATCAGTGTTGTATGAAGCCCACCGTCGGCTGAGGGAGCCCTATCAGGCTCCTGGTACCCCCTGAGAGGTTGGGGAGGCAGGAAGAGACTATGTCCTTCTGACACCTGCTCTAGGATCTTGGACTCCTTCAAATTCCCAGCTCTGTGCTGAGATCACAGTGCAATTGCTTGATGAACTGCTTTCCTCACCAAGCTTCTGTGGCCAGTAACTATCTCTGCCTTGTCCACTGCCTTGTCCTCAACAGCTGGTACACAGGTAGCACATAGCAGGTGATCAAGAGACATTTAATGGTGAGCAACTTCTCTGCTCTGATCCAGATTGCTCTGCATCCCACATCTTCCTTTGTCCTCCACCTCTTCCCTCTCCCCAAGACAACTAATTTCAGTAACCAGCATGTATGCTAGGAGGCGCTCTTGTATTGCTTTCCACGTATTAACTTGTTTCACTCTCACTATGGCCCTGTGGTCTGGGTACAGTTATGACCTAATGAGAGGAGACAAAGTCAGAGCTGGGGAACGGACATACCCAAGGCACACATTCATAAGTGACAGTGCTGCATTCAAGCTCAACCTCCATAAAACATCCTGACATCTCAGGAAAGAAAGACCAAGTCAGGGTTGTGGTCCTCACACGTCCAGCTCAACTCATCTCCGAGTTCGTGGTGAAAGCTCACTCCTTGTAGCACCGGAAACTAAGCAAAAAGAGCAAAGAGGTCTGTGGGCCTCCAGAGATCAAGGGGTGCTTGGCGAGTATTCTCATGTTTAATGTGGATAGCCTTTATCCAACACGCATCCCACCACTGAAATGAGCTACCGATAAATCTTTCTCTTCTTCTGTAGGGTAAAGGCTACCAGGACCTGGTTCCACAGTGGCAAGCAGAAGCCAGGGCTCAGCACTGCAGCTGCTGAATGAGCATATGTGCAGCAAAACTTACCAAGTCTTTCCAGTCCTGAGCATTAAAGGGACCTGGCTGTGATATTTTAAGTCACCTGGTGTTACAAGAGAGCCATGAGCTTGCCAGTCCAATGGGGCTGGATCCCCCGGGGGCCACCCTCCGACTTCCAGGCTGCCTGGCTACAGCAAATGGTCAAGGTCATAGATCGACTAGAATGGAAGGGGACCCTGTTACCCTCCCCTTGGGAACATCTGAATTACTTTTGTTTTCCTGATTTAGCTGCTGTTGAATCAGTGCCCAACTCTTAATGGAACAAAAAGCTTCTGGGTCCTTCACCACCTCCCTGATGATTTGCCTTTCTGCCTGTCCTGTCCAGGTCTGGATGCTCTGCTATCCAGCATCCTAGCAACATTTGAGCCTCCACTGGCCAACAAGTGTAGCCTGAACTCACACGAGGTGTGCACTGGCTGAAAAGTGAATCTTGGTCTCCCACGTGAAGGGTGAGAATTCTCCCACTGAACCACTACTGCCCCTTGTAAGTTGCCATGGGAGCCCATAAAATCGGGGCAGTCTGGGCTGATGTGAGAGCATCCAGAGAAAGAAGATGGGCTTCTGTCTCTATCAGTCTAAGAAGAGAATTCTCAGCACTCAGGTGTGGAGCTCACTAATCGAGCAAGAAGGTAAGGTGATGAAAAGGGCTGCGGGGACTGTTTGAAGGAAGACAAGCCTCCTGAACTGCCGCGGTCCTTGAGCTGCTGTCCTAGTCCACACACCCACAGGAAGGCTGTGCCCCGCCTGACTCCAAAGGGTGCTTGAGTTTGCCTCCCTTCCAAGAAGCAGACCTGAGGCAAAGATTCAAGTGCAAGGAGTTTGTTGTGTAGATGACGCTGGAAAACCGTATCATAGGTCAGGTGTGTGGGAAGGAGAAGGGAGGGCAGCCAGGAAGGAACTGCTCCAGAGCCAGGCCAGGCACCAGGTGCTCTAAGGCTGCCATCTGAACCTGTTACTCAATTACCATAAGCCCAGCCCTCCCTGCTGGAAGGGCTCTTGGCAACTCCCTTTGACTTGCCTGTCCGTGGAAGCTTGTGTGTTGCTAGCAAGCTGAACAGATTTCAGTGTAGCTTGTTACTGGAAAAACCTTGGAGTTTATGCCACCTGCCACAAACCAATCTCTGAGATAGGAGGTTTTCGTGAATTAATCAAAGGTTTTAGTTGTGTGCCAGCTACACAAAGTGGTGGAGGTGATATTTCCACCACAGTCTGCCCATCTCTGGCCAGACCAAAGGGGTTTATAAAGGAAGACCCGACTATGACGGCAGTGGGTTTGGGGTTTACATGTTGGTGAAAGGGGGAAATAATCACAAAGAGTGTGGCAGAAGTGGTCAGCAAGACAGTCTGGGTTTCAAGGTCTTCCTTTCAAGTTCTTGTTAGGGCAGGAGGCCCAATACGTGGCATCGTCTGGTCCAGCTTAGTGATCTGAAGCCAAAGCCAAGTGTCATCGAGTCAGATCAATTTATCAGACCTACATTGACTATTCTGCTGTTCTTTCCCCAGGGCAGTTCTAAGCCATATATTTAAAGCATAACACTTTGAAAATAGAGAGGGATGATGTTTACTTAAGATGGAGTCCCAATGCTAATGTTATATTTCTCATAGGGGCCTGGAGTGATGGCTCTGAGGTGGGGGGGAATCCTCAGGCCTCTGGCCTCAGTTTCCCCCTGTAGCTAGAAAAATTACTTTTCGGGTCTCCAGCTTCACTGCTAGGGTAAAGTTGGTCTAGGAAGAAAGACTTGGCACTCTAACTTGTGAATATCAGCCAGTGAAAACCGTGTAGATAGCAATGGTCTGATCTGCAACTGATCGTGGGGACAGTGAGGACCAGTCAGCATTTCAATCCATTGTAGGTCGGTCATCGGGAATCTGGGCTGTCTCGATGATAGCCAACAACAGGAACTTCCCACAAACACCCGCTGGAAGTTGCCAGCTGAGTCCCCAGGGCACCATGGAGATGGGACAGTCTCTCCCTAACTCCCAACCACCAACTCTCTCCAGGAACCCCCACGAGGGCAGACCCTGGACTCAAGTCATTACTGCTTCCTCACCAAGGAGAAAATCTCGAAGGGGATTGTCTCTAGCCCCCTCACTTCCTCAGGGAGCTTCCCCATAAGCCGAGTAAGTCCGATGGCACCTGCGTGCCACCTACGAATTGACACTGGCCTTTAGTTTGATCCCCTAGGGACTGTACCAGAGTTGCCATCCGAGGAGCCTGGGGTCACAAGCAGTTTCCAATAGGCCCCAGCACCCCCCGCCAAAAAATCTATTGCCCTCGAGTCAATTTCGACTCATAGCATCCCTACAGAACAGAGTAGATCTGCCCCAGAGGGCTTCCAAGGGGCAGTTGGCGGATTCAAACTGCTGACCTTTTGGTTAGCAGCATACCTCTCAACCACTGTGCACTGGGACGCAGTTAATCCAAAGGTCTCGAGTTTGAACCTGTCTGGCGGCTGTGCTGAAGGAAACCCTGGCAAACTGCTTCCAAAAAGATCACAGGGGAGAACACCCTATGGGGGGTTCTACCCTATGACACAAGGGGATGCCACGAGATGGGGTCGACTGGTCGGGAAATAATCACAAGTGCCGATGGGTGAGAATGTAGGTAGGCCTGTCTTTTTTCCGGAAACCATGGTAGCGCAGTGGGTTAAGTTCTACATCTGCTAACCCAGATCCACCAGGTACACTTTGAAAGCTCTACGGGGCAGTTCTCCTTTGATCTGTAGGGTCTCTATGAGTTGGACCTGAGTCCATGGCAGTGGGTTGAGTTGGGTTTGGATTTGGTCTTATATTCCACTTCTCTGCAGAGTTGTCACTGAGGGCAGGGAGATTTTTCCCAACAATACTATAGCCCAGATGCCTACATCATGTTGTCCACAGCCTCTTGGCATCTACTTCTTTTGTGGTGTGTGTGTGTGTGTGTGTGTATGTGTGTGTGTGTGTGTATCGTCTGTATTTGCATACCTGACATATGTAAATTATACAAGGGCCCACAGCTCCCAACCAAGTTGTCAGCAAGCTATCTATCACAGCCCAACCTTAGGGGGCAGAATCCTGCTGCAAGTTCATTCTTACTTTTACATTTGCTTGTTACACGATCAAGATGTCAATGACAGTTCCACGAATCACCAGGTTTGGGGGGTGAAAATGTCAATTTCGCCCATTAATCCACTCTTTAATTCTGGGACGCAACTGGAGTCTTGTGTTTTTCCCCACTTTATTCCAAGAATCATATAACCCAGCTTCTCATTTGCTTACACGGTTCACGTATCCGATTTTGGAGGGTCTCTCTGCCCCAACCACCCAGTTTCTTCCCTCCACAGCTCCAGGCCAAGTTGTTGAGTAGAGATGTCCTACAGGGACAAGGATGCAAGCATCACACACCAGCATCCATCTAAGCCCTTCCTGTCAGTCCCTCTTGGAGTCATCATGGGCACGAGGGTATTTGTCTCAATTATCCAAATTTCTGATCCTCTTGTTCAGACTAAACAGGGACACATTCCATCCTATAGCTTTCTGCCTTGGGGTGCTGATTGCCCCAAGGGTCTTTAAATACATGTACCATCTCTACAACAAAGACGAAGCCCTGATGTGCCTGCACCAGAAATAGCAGAGCTGGGACAAGGGAGCAGTAAGGTAGCACCCACACGCTGTGTGCACACACAGCAGACAGCACAGGAATAGAAGGAAGCCCCCACCCCATGTCGGCCACCTCCCTGTCTGCAGCCATCAGCTCCAGGCTGGCTCCTGGGGCCACGATAGCAGGAGGAAGACTGAGATCCAGAATAGGCCCAGACTGCTTCTGAACAGACCCACAACCAAATCCTCTGGGACCTCGGAATCCTGCAATTTATCACCGCCAGAGCCTGGTGTCTAAGGGCTCATGTTTTCTGTGAGTCACATTGTTTTACTAGATTATTGCATCACTGAGCTTGTGAAGGGGAGATTAGGAAGAGTTTTGTGTGTGACGGCATGTTTCTGATGTTATTGTTGTTCCCATTCTGCATACATGGTGACCGCATGTGTGCAGAATGGAACAGCTCCCCGGGATTTTCAAGACTGTGGCCTTTTGGAAGCTGATTGACAAGCCTGTTTATTTATTTATTTATTTTTATTATGACTGAGTGAAAATGTACATTCCCATATAAATTTACATGCCCACCTATATGCAGCTTGCACTGCTCTCCCTGCCCGGTGACAGCACACTGTTCCTCTCTGCTCCATACGTGTGTCGTCGTCCCAACAGTCTCCTTTCCCCTCCTCTCCACCCACTCCCCTTCCTCCAGCCAGAGGTCAGCTGGATGATATCCTATAGATGCACAGAACAATAAAGTGCATCCAATTTATGGTCACTCTGCGTTGTGCCAGGCCTGTTTTCTGAGGCAGATTCAGCTACCAATCTTTTAGATGACAATTGAGAGTTTAACAGTCTCTGCTACCTGTGGACTCTTTCTAAAGGCCCACAGTCTGAGTGTCAGGGAGCCCTGAAAAATCCCTTTGGCTGGCAAACTGACTCTGACTCCTGCCAAGCCCTATGCGTGTCAGAGTAGAACTGTTGTTCTACACGCTTTTCAACAGCTCGCTTGTCAGGAGCCGATCACCAGGCCTGTCTTCCAGGGCAGCTCTGAGTGGGTATGAACCCCTAACTTCTGGGCTCCAGCCCAGCACGCTAACAGTCTACACTGTCCAGGACTCTCAGGGAACCCTGAGTCCTCGGGCATTATACATACATATTTCCACCTTCGGAGAAGAAGAAACAATTCTGGCATCAGGTTTCCAAAGGGGTCCAGGAACCCCACAAAAGATAACAGACACTGAACTGCCCGTATGCTAGTATTGCCTATACCTAACAGACCTTGATCTTGGATTTGACCAGGAAAAGAGACAGAGGGAAATGTCATTTTACTGGATGTCTATCTGCGCAAGGCATTTCATGTGAACTCTCGTTTCCTTCTCATAAGAACTTTTTAAGGCAACAGCTATCATTATCCCCATATTTCAGATCAGGAGACTTAAGACAGAGATCACATGTTACTTCCCAATGCTATCCAGATGGTAAGAAGTACAGTAGTAATATAAGTAAAATATTAACAGCTGATGATTTTGAGAATTTATTCTGTGTTTAAACACCATGTGTATACATTCACACATTTAATCTCTACTTCAGCTCTATGAGGTGCGCATTATTTACTGTGGTTTGTGTTAGCTGCCGTCAGGTCCTCCAGGACCCCAGGCGCAATGGAAGGAATCGCTTTCTAATCCTACTTACTCCTCAGGATCACAGGCATGCTGGAATCCATCGCTGCAACTGCTCATCTCACCAAGAGCCTCCACAGCGACAGATAGGTGGCCATGCCCGACTTCAGAAGCCCAGGAAAGTGGTCCCTGAGCCTGCCTGGGGTGCAAGCTGTCCACCCCACTTCAGGTGCTAAATCCATCAACTGGGTTCCCTGAGGAAGCAGAGCTCATTCTTAAACTCTCTTTTATCGCTTTTATCCAGAACTGATTTGAATAAATCAGTCTACTGCTCTCTCTACCCTGGAACCAGTTGTAACAGAGATGTGTTTGCTCAGCTTGGAAAGCAGATGGGAGCTGCCTTCTTCCCATCCTGGGGGCCGTGGGGCTACAAGCAAACAGAGGCAGTGGATGTGACAACAGGGTGTTGGTGGCCTGAAGCCCCTGAAGATTTCACAGTGAGTCCCTTGAACAGTTCACACCTGTGACCCTGCAGGAAGACCAAGTGGGGTCTCTCTTCTCCCACTATTGAGAGGCAGGAGTCGTCCCACTGTACCCACCTGGAAGGTCAGGAAAGTGAGTGTGGTACCTCTGATGTCACGGTTCATCGAACAGCTCTCAGACACAGATAGCAAGAGGTAACCTCTCATTACTTGTGACGATACACCAGGCACTATGGCAGGTCTCAAAGGCCCCTCCATTGCATGAGATCCTAGCCACAGCAGCCTTCTTTCCCTTATGTGAGTGCCCCAAAGCCTCACCTACTGCAGGTCCTTTGGAAGAGCTCTTCTTTCTCTTTCCAACTTTTGCACACCCACTCAGCTGGGCATGGCTGGCTCCTTCTCTTCTTCCAACCTCTTTCCAAAAGCCACTTTCTCTGAGGAATCTTTCCCACACACCCCAAAGTAAATGAGGCCCCCTATCACTATTCTCTTATCAGCTCTTGGTGTTTTCAGGTGCTGTAGAGTGTGTTTTGAATCATAAAGGCCCCACACAACAGAGTAAATGTCCTGCATAACATTTGCTGGGCTAGAACATTTATGCAAACCCTAGTGACATAGTGGTCAAGTGCTATGTTTGCTAACGAAAAGGTTAACAGTTCAAACCTGCCAGGCACCCCTGGGAAACTATGGAGCAGTTCCACTCTGTCCTAGAAGATCACTATGAATCGGAATCAACTCAACTGAAGTGGGTTGGGTTTTTTGGTTTAATATTTATGAAAGCAGATTGCCAGATCTTTCTCCTGTGGAGCCACTAAGTGAGTCTGAACCACCAGCTTTTGGCTGTCAGCGAAGCACTTACCATTTCCTTTCCTCCGTATCACTTTATAACCCAGAAGCCAGGTGGTATCTTGGTCAGGGATGCAGGCTCAGAAGCCAGAGGCCTTAAGGTAATTCCTGCTCCTCCTCTTACTAGCTGTACCTCAGTTTCTTCATCTCTAAAATGGGAGTGTTATGAATACCTACCTAATAAGAATATAGGATCCCTGGTACATGGTGGTTGAGAGCTATGACTGTTAATCAAAGGGTCAGCAGTTAGAAGCCACCAGCCACTTCTTGCAAATTCTATGGGGTAGATCTACTTTGTCCTGTAGGGTCTCTATGAGTTGGAATGACCTCCAGGGCAGTGGGCTTATGGTTTAATGAGATTGTGAGGTATAGATGAGTTTATACACTGGAAGGAATAGGAACAGTGTCTGGCACAGTGCAAGTGCTCATAGTAAGTTTTAGCTGCAAAACCTCAACAACAAAAAGACAACCCAGTTAAACTGTGGACAAAGAATAGGAACAAGCACTTCCATGTTGGAGACTGAAGGGGTGCTGTGGAAAGTCCTGGAGACTCCCAGTTTCCAAGGAGGAGGCCCCAGGCAGGGCCCTCCAACATCCCCCCTGAGTGGAATTGCCAGGTAGAATAGTGTGCACAGCTTAACTGGAATTTGTAAGTTCAAGTAAACAACAAACACACAATAAAAACTCCAAGGGAAACACACTTATACTCTTAACTGAGTATTCTGGCTTTGTTAGGTAAATCTGGCAACCCTAGGGCCGGGGCCCACAGGGAACCTGGGACTGTCCTCCCTCTACGCCTATGTGTACAAATGGGCATCCCATCCTTGTTGCTGTTTTCCATTTCCCACATCTGAGGTGACTCTTGTTCTCCCCCTCATGGGCAGAGATTGTCATGCCACCAATCAGGGCTGGCACCTCTTGCTGGTGGGTCTCATTGAGGCCAGGAATGGGGCTAGCTGAGGTGACTCGGTCTGATGAAACTCGGGAGTTCCCATGACACACTGTAAGTAAACTGACTCACAGTGTAGCCAACTTACTTCTCTGGGGTCTCCGATCTAAGCACAAACCACCACGGAGATGCTCAGTTGGCCTTATGCTTTGCCAAAGGATTTTCAAAGTGCTGTTTAGGATGAGGCAAAATAGAAATCTGCTACTTGAACAAATAGATGGGTCCTGAAAGCAAGAAATGATTGATGCCAGGAAAGTAGTGAAGAATTAACATCTTTTGATGTCTGTAGTCTGGCAAAGCATTTTGAGTTTCCCAGGCTCTTTCTACACAATCGTGTAGTGGTCAGGTGCTACAGCTGCTAACCAAAAGGTTGGCAGTTCAAACCCACCAAGAGCTCCTTGGAAATTCTATGGTGGAGTTCTACTCTGTCTGATAGGGTCACTGTGAGTTGGAAAGGACTCGACAGCATTGGGTTTTTTGCTTGTTTGTTTCAATGTGATGGCATGGAAGATTAAACACAGAGTGGGGTTAAAGAACTCATGCTGAGAGAACAAGCATTCAAAACAAGAAAGGCTTTGTCTTTCAGAGAAAACAAAGAGCACTAACCACATATTAGAATATCAGTGAGAGTTCACCAGGTTTTATGATAGAAAAAACTACTGCTGTTGTCAGTTAAAACTAGACCCTTCAAAGAGTGATCTGTTGCTTGTGGCCACGGGGAGATGACATGTGCTCCAATGTGGCGCTAGCCTGTGTTTGGAGGTGGAAATGCATGAGAAGAGGGAAATGATGGAAGCCAGCGGGCAGGTGAGTGAGGCACCTAGACCATCCTCTCCATTCTAATGTGCTCTAGGTCTGCTTAAGAAATGCAAATAATCAGTTGGGCATTTTACAGAGAACTTAAACTTCAAAGAACACCTTCCCAAGGAGAAAAGACAATCAGGTTGCTACTGAAGTTCTAGAAAAAAAGCCAGTTGTGGGAAGTACTTGGTGTAATCAAAAGAAGATTTCCTGGCTGACAAGTCACTGGAGTCAGTCAGATCTTCCTCTGGAGGGAAGAGGCCTTTGAGGAAAGGGGGTGTATTCCTAATGATCTCCAGGAACGCATGCTCATTGACTTCTCCTTCTCCGTCAACAGCAGTCTCATCAATCATTTCCTGTGTGACAGTAAGGAGTCAAGTTAGATGACTTCAGAACCTCACCCAAAAGGCAGCTGACCAAAAGGCTTCTAACAGTGCTAAGTGACTGGTCAATAGGGACCCCTGAAGTGCTGTCACAATGTGACCAAAGCTCGCTTTCTAAAGCATACTGTGGAGGCGGAGCCCTCTCTGTCACGCATGTGACATGAAAGGAGTGCCAAGAGCACCCTGATGGGGCGGGGGGCAGGTTCACGAAACCTAGCTTAGTAAGTGGAACCGCACACTATGTGTTTCCTTTGGGGAGGTTCAGAGGTTTGTTAGATTATCAAAGGAGAACTGAACTGGGCAGCACGGGGACTAGACAACAAGCTCTTTCCTTCAAGGGGCACTCACAGAAAAGGAAATAAAGGTAACTGAGAAACCTGAGGCCTGCTTGATGCCTCACAGACCTGCAGCTCCTCATCGGTGACATCCTCGCCCAGTTCCTCTGCCACATGTTTCAGATTTGCAAAAGATATCGTCCCAGTTTCATCATCATCAAACAAATTGAAAACCTTCAGGAGTTCTTCTTCGGTTTCTTTCTCGAGCTTAAAAGGAGAGCATAAGCACACATGAGTGGTACCTATTGCAGACACCCCTGCCCCACAGCCATGATACGGCCCCATCACCCCCTTCTTTAATAACCTAACTCAAGCCTCGTCTTGCATCCATCACTCTCTTGTTCAGAACTGTCTCCCATTCCGAAGCCAAGATGGGTCCTCTGGGCAGTTCTGGGGGACTACCTTCTTGGATTCCTTCCCTACACCCTCCACCCCAGTTCTCTTCAGCACAATGGCCTTGCTGATGGCCATGACGACCTAGGTCCTAGGTCACAGGATATCAGACACCATCAAGAGGAGTAAAAGAGGAAAAACGTAATCAATCTATTAGAAACTCAGAGACTGAAAAGGAAGCATACAGGAATGATCCTGAAACAAGCTTTAAACAGAGGGTAGTTAGAACAATGACCTCTAAGATGGAGAGGGATACCAGTAGAAAAGTGGCAGCAGTCTTACTTTTATAATCTTACAGAAGGTAAAATGACTTCTCCTAGACTCTGGCCTGAACAAAGTCAAGTAGAGCCTAAGCGTCCTGTCAGTGTGAAACATTATCCTTTACCAGATAAACTTGCCAACATTTACCATTATGAACAATATGCTAACGAAATTAGCTAACTTGCCATTTTCTCTGAGTTATCACATACAAAAATTCACCGAAGTTCATTTTCCCTGTACCTTTCCTATCAATTATGCTTACTATGGTATCCATTTCTTTCTACTTGGGCTCAAAGCCCAGAGTCTTTAAAACCACCTACAATGAAAACAAGAGACCATCTCAACGTGCAGATTCAAACCTAGCAAGAGTAAAAGTGACAGTGGAGACAGCATTAAATGGCATCCAATATGACAAAGTTAAAATGACTAGGAGACACTAGAATATCTGTCTAATTGATGACTTCGGTCAATTTAGTAACACTTGAGGGAGATAAAAAAAAAAAGGAGTAAAAAAATCCCTTGTCTTTCCCTGTTCCTTCTGGCAGGAGAAAAGTATAGAGAGGTGTGCAGATGAAGACAGGGAGAGGATAAAGAAGAGGCAGAGAGAGAGAGGAATGCAGTGCTTGCGTTAAGTGATCTGATATCAATGCTGACATTTCCATCAGGATCAAAGAGATGGAAACTTTGATGGATTTGCTGCAACAGCCTTTTAGGGAACACATTTTTGTAAGTCAAAGAGTTGGCTGGGAGCTTGATGTCGAGCTTGAATCCTCACTGCTGGAGTCCTTTAAACATTAGACAAACACATGAGCACAGTAGTATACAGTACAGTCCATATCTTACACAAGATAGTTAAAACCGTAAGAGCCCCCAGTTCAAACCCACTGCCACCAAGTTGGCCCCCTATTCATGGCGATCTCATCTGATCCACAGTAAAACTGCTATGTAGGATTTTCTTGGCTGTAATCTTTACCAAAGCAGACTGTCAGGCCTGTCTTCCATGCTGCCGCTGGTTGGGGTCTAACCACCGACCTGAAGGTTAGTAGACAAGTACAAACCATCTGTGCCACTCAGGGACCTTCCAGACAACCATATTATAGTAAAAGTCTTTTATGCTAGCCAACTGATACTTACCACCCTTTGTACCTGTACTCTGCTCCACTCCTTATTTTTGACCATTTTTAGAGGCAAGGGGACCCCTTGTTCTTTTGGACACTTCTTATTGACAAACATCTCAAAAGAGAGCTAGCCAATGTGTATCACTGTAGAGGTCACCAGTTGTCAATCACCTGGGGGATCCTAGTTTGGGAAAATGTCCCTACACTACCCACTCACGGCACATCCCTCTAAGTACTTCCACTTTCGGGTTACTTCTACATTTGGTCAAACAGGACTAAGTTGTTAAGATTTATACTTCATAAGCATAAAATCATAAAAGTGAACCCAATAGGCACATTTCTGACTTCACTGAAAAGCTGAAAGCAGTTCACCATGCTAAGTAGGAACAGCTCCCCTCGTCCAGCTGTGTGCCGCAACTTTGGCAGGGCAAGACTGCCAGTAGGCCAGAGCCTGAACAGCCTTGAGGCTTTCAGGAAAAAAACCCACTTATCATTGCCTAGGGAGAGTCATCAGGGGCCTAGGGAGGGCCAAGGTTGGCCAGGGAAGCCCTAGGGAAGTTTCGGGATGGCTGAGGGCAAAGAAGGAACCGAGAGAAGCGGGCTCAGGAGTGTATCTGGGGTCCAGACCCTACTGTTCAGGGACATGATTTAGAGGGAAGAAGGGAACATGGGTGCTCAGAAAAGCAAGGCAGAGGCGATGTTGCCTGCTGGGGCCACTGACTCCCTCAGCCTTAGGGAGTCAGGACCAGACTGTCAGTATTCACCATTGCAGATAGACTCTGCCAGACACCATTATGTCAAGGAATTTGTACACACATCTGGCTGCCTTCTCACTGCCCCGTGAACGAGGACCAACTCGCCATTGGTCGCCAGTCCTCTGCAGCAGCTCTCCATTGGCTCAGAGGTAAAGTGGGTGGGACTAACCTCCTTGCCTTCTCCACAAGGCAGCGCAACGCTCGCGCGCGCTACAGGGTAGGCTGGAGTTGATTGGTCAAGAGCATGCCCCTGTCGCCAATCACCAGGGCCAGCCCTCAGCCAAGACAATTCTAGGGGTGGAGGACACTGAGCCAATTCTGACCTCATGTGGGAGGATAAATGGGTGCTGGCTAGCATAGAGTGCCTTCAGTTCCTGTAGCAGGTGCGCTCAAACGGGCCAAAGAAGCCAACCGGGTGGTAAGGTGATGGCAAGAGACTTGGGGGCAGTCTGGGCTGGTACTTTCCGGCCTGTGGTTGGGTTATGAAGCATAGGCATCCGGGAGGCCTGCTTAGATCGTGACCTTGGGCGTGGGAGTCAGCATGTCCACACGGGCAAACTGAGGACCAGAGAGGGGAAAAGAGACGTGTCAAGACTAGGATCCCCAGGGGTGCAGACTGCTGGGTCTTAGGAGGACAGTACCTGCTACTCCTGGTGCATAAAGAACCCTAGCCGAAGCCATGTGACTAGTCTCGCTGCCAGGTCACTAGAGCACAACTGATCGTCTTCTGGCTAAAAGCAGCCCAGGGAGCCAAGCTAGGAGGCCAAGATACTGGACTTAGGTGCCATCAAGTTAGTTCGGACACATGGTGGACTTGTGTACAATAGCACAAAACCCAGCCGGGTCCTACAGCATCCCCACAATCATTTTTATGCTGCTGTGAATGGGCTTGCAAGTGTCTGAAGCATCATTACCCACAGAAATTTGAGAGTGGTCTGAGTAGGCAGGTCTTCGGCGGGAATGGTATAGGGCCATGCCAGATACCCTGCCTTGGAATGTTCCCAACCTCCTCTCCGTGGGTTAAATTGTTAGTGATGAGATTTCTCTTCCATGTCCAGTCCTCCCCCACTTGTTATCCCCAGTGACTGGGTCACTGTGGACATGTAGCGTGGTCTCCAACCCTGAAAGACCACACCTCCCACCCTCCTCACACTCCTCCTCCTTCCTTCCTTTCCCCTCCCCATCGACAAAGAACTAAGAGACACACACACATATCTCCTTTTGACAGCTTGATGCTTTATTTTATTGATCACTGTGGGTGTACCCTATCAGTGTAAGATTAGGTCACCACATGGCTGGCCAGCATGCAGACCTCTGTAAATTTTTCAGACAATTGGGAAATCTCTTGGCTTAATTTGAAGTTACAGGAAGCTCTGTTCATTACTTGGAGTGGTGGCCTTCTCCAGGGACTCTTGGTTCTTGCATGCTACACTTAGATCTAGCTTCTTATTAAACTTGTGATAATGGCCAAGTAGTCTCAGCCTCTAGCTTTTGTAGGCAAATTTAGGCAGGCAGAAATTTGAGAGAAGTCTTTTTTGCTCACACTCCCCTGAGAAGCCTTTTTTTTCTTTAAATGCCCCAGTGGTTGTCTTTGGTACCTGCAAAGAAAACAGGATGATCACACAAAGACAGTGGCTTGGATTAAGTGGGTAGAGAGCCAGTGGGAAGGGGCACTTTATTAGAACAGGGGCAGGCTGAGGAGGGTTTTGTGCCAGGCAAAGACAGGGAAACAGTCATGAGTGAATTAGCGGGGAAGAAGAAGAGAAAGTTGGGTGCAATCAGCTCAACATGACACTTCCAGTGGGCCCGAGTTTATCAGAGGCTTTACTCTTCTTCCCGACATCGGTGCTTGGAGTTGGTTGGTGAGTTAGTGTAGCTAATGCTTGTGGTCTCTGGTAGTCTTTGCCACCTTAAAGACTTCTAGAGGCCTGCTGCAGCCTCCTGACCACCACTTATTTATACCCCTCCCCAGGAGCCACACCCTTCAACCTTGTTTGGTCACCAAGCTACTGACCTGACAATGGTAGCTCAAGGGGGCTGTGGCATCACAAAGCACAGCCTGGTAGGGGGTGGTGCTTACTACGCTCTGGTTGGAGAAAGGAGGTACAATTTTTAAACAGCATTTTATTGCATTTTTAGTGAACATTTACACAGCAAGTTCCCGTTTAACAATGACTTTTGCTATTTAAATTTTTGCACTGTATAAATATACTAATTAATTTCCTTCTGGATATTTCACTTCTGTAATATGTTTTCCCAGACCTCTTACCCTTGCAACTTTGCTTTAGAGTAGCTGTTGACAATTAGGTCACATACTGATGATTTTTTAAAGGTGTACGGTCCTCATGGATAATAATCTTTATTTTATGAGCTGGTCTGTTATTTAGCTAAAAGGTGACCTCAGAGGGTAGTTTTAGTTCAAGGCCTATTGAGTATCTCAGGACAATAGTCTGAGGCAGTCCTCTAGTATCAGCCTGTCCAGTAAGTCTGAACTTTTTAGGAATTTGAAATTTTTAGGCTTTTTTCTGCTTCTATGAGTATGCCTCTATCATCACCTTGATCAGAATGGTCATTAGTAATAGCTGGGCACAATCTCTTTCTTCTGGTCTCAGAATAGATGACTTTATGGTTGTGTATACTGTTAGTCGTATAGACTAGTTCCTTCTCTGAATCTTTGGTTTCCTTTTTTCTCTTTGCTCTGAATGAGAAGCGGTCATTAGTTATGTCTTAGATGACCACTTTCAAGTTTTCAAGACCCATGAGACTACCCACCAAAGTAGGACACAGAACACAAACTCTATGAACTATATTATGCCAATTGACCATATTGTCCCATGAGACTACGGGCCTAAGGCTTCAATCCCAGAAAACCAATCCGACTAGGTGTTTAGCTCTATCTAAGAAATAGCCATAACTGTGTCCCTGTAGGCTTTCTTATATGTATGAACATACATGCATGCACACACTTACATGTGCATATACATATGTTGTTGTTGTTAGGTGCCTTTGAGTCTTTTACAACTCCTAACAACTCCATGTACAATGAAACAAAATGCTGCCTGGTCCTACTCTATCCTCACAACCATTGCTATGCCTGTGCCCATGTAACAGACACTGCATCAATCAATCTTGTTGTGGGTCTTTGTCTTCTTCACTGGCCTACTTTACCAAGCACGAAGTCCTTCTCCAGGCACAAGTCCTTCCTGATAACATGCCCAAATATGCGAGACAAAGTCTTGCCATCCTTGCCTCTGGGGAACATTTTGGCTGTACTTCTTCCAAGACAGATTTGTTTGTTTTTCTGAAAGTTCATCATGTTCTCAATATTCTTCACCAGCACCCTAACTAAAATGTACAAATTCTTCTTCAGTCTTTGTTTTGTTAGCTGCCCTCCAGCTGACCTCAGCTCATGTGACTGCATGTTTTGTCAGAGTAGAGCTTTGCTAATGTGATTGACAGTGGCTGATTTATCAGAAGTAGATCATCAGTCCTTTCTTCTGAGGCACCCCTGGGTAGACTCATACTTTCCATCTTTCCATTGTCACTCATGCATGTTAACCATGTACTTACTCAGGGAATCTAAACAGCGATTAGGATGGCGTGAAAAATAAATAAATAATAAATCACACTACAACACTGGAAATAGGAAAACAGATATGTCAATGTGAAACATGACTACATTATAATAAAAAAGAAGGACTAAATAATACAGTCATAGGTCTTTCATATGGAGGAAAGTCAGGTGATATAAGCAAATAAAAGACGAATATATAGTTTAAAAAATAGGGTTAAATATTGAGGTAATTGCAAAGGAAAATATCCAACATATAACAAAAAAAAGAAAAATGTAAAGACGCAGCAAATACAAAAACAACAATGAAAAGAAAATATCTAAAGAAAAATCACTCAGCACAAAAATTAAGTGAAACAAAGAAACATAACAACATACAATAAGGCCTCAAAATGACAGCATTAAACTCATATCTACCAATAATTATGCTGCTGATAATACACAAACATTATTTTATGTTAACGGAGAGATAACACACAGTACAGCAAAAATCAGCACAAATGGACCAAACCGAAAACAAAACTTTCTAAATACAACCAAACACTTTGAAGGGCAGAGTAGCAAGAACATAGGTCAGGGCACATCTAAATAAATTGGCATAACAAAGTCCATTAAGTTAACATTCTGCATACCAATTTGGTGAGTGACTTCTGGGGTCTTAAAAGCTAGCAAAATAAAAAAAAAATCCACTCCCATCAAGTCGATGCCAACTCACTGCAACCCTATAAGACAGAGTAGAACTGCCCCACAGAGTTTCCAAGGAGCACTTGGCAGATTATGCCACCAGAGTTTCCAAAAGCTACCAATTGGCCATCAAAGAAGCACCAATTGGTCTCAACCCACCTGGAACAAAAGAAAATGAAGCACATCAAATACATAGGCAAGTTTGAGCCTAAAGACAGAAAGGGCCACATGAACTAGAGACTATGCAAGCATGAGACCAGAAGAACAGATGGTGCCCTGCTACCATAGATGACCTACCTGACAGGAAACATAACAGAGTCCCTGATAGAGTGGGAGGAAAGTGGGGTGCAGAATTCAAATTCCAACCCATAAAAACCAGAATTGATGGTCTGGTTAAGACTGGAGGGACTCTCGAAGACATGGCCCCTGGACTCTGTTATCCCAGAACTAAAATCATTCCCAAAGTCTTGGCGTAGAACAGCCAACTCTTCAGAGAAAGATTAGACTGGATTGTAAGCCCTAAAATGGTACTGGTGAAGAGTAGCTTTCTTGGCTCTATTAGATACACAAGACTAAGTGGGGAGCTCCTGTCTAGAGGTGAGATGAGAAGGATGAAAAGAAACAGGAGCTGGTTGGGAAATCCAGGGTGGAGAGGAGGAGTGTGCTGTCACCATGTGGGGAAGGCAACCAAGGTCACATAACAATGAGTGTATAAGTCTTTTGTATGAGAAACTAATTTGAGTTGGTAACTTTCACTTAAAGCATGATAAAAATAAATAAATAAAAACAAGTGTTAGTTGTTATTACCAAACTGGCTTTTTGTCTGTATGCTTCTTATTTCCAGTCTTATTGGATAGCCTCTTGCTATAAGCTTTCTTGAACCCTTTTGGGAAAGAGTCAAAACATTAACCAACTTAATAAATGAACTACTCAAATATACTATTTAGAGGCTATACTTAAATCTAACACATTTTCTCCTTGTAAGACACACTTGCAAATTATGCTATCTAATTCCATGTCTCTCTAAATATTCAATACACTCACTTTCTACCTCAGCAACCCCACTTCTCAAGACTGATTCCAAGAAAACATGTGTGTTCGAGTTACAATGATGTATAAGGAAATTACTGCAGCTTTGTTTGAGGAAGAAATGGCTGGAAATGGTCTACATTTACTCTTGGAATATTGCCTAATGAATTTATGGTGTAAGCATAAAGCAGAATATATGCAGCCTGAAAAAACAAATGGAAACCATGGTGGCGTAGTGGTTAAGTGCTATGTCTGCTAACTAAAAGGTTAGCAGTTTGAATCCCCAGGTGATCCCTGGAAACCCTATGGGGCAGTTCTACTCCTAACTCTAGGGTAGCTATGTGTCAGACCCGACTTGACAGCAGTGGGTTCAGGGAATCCAAGGAGCCCTGGTGGCACAGGGTTGAAATACTAGGCTGTTAGCTGAATGATTGGTGGTTGGAACCCACCAGGCACTCCACAGCAGAAAGGCGTAACCATCTGTTTCCATAAGGATTACAGCCTTGGAAATCCTGTGGAGGAGTTCTTCTCTGTCCTACATTGAGTCACTGTGAGTTGGAATTGACTCACCGGCAAAGACTTTCAGAAGATTCTTGTATGCTAGGTTTGAGAACCACTGGTTTAGAACAACAGGCCAGGAAGCTGCGACTCACGTATGTTAGGACCAGCCTTGTTTCCCTGCCTTGGGACTTCCGAAGACAATCAGGACTTCAAAGCAGGACTATGGAGGTGACTAGGACTCCCAGGGCTGAGACCCAGAGGGCAAAGACTGAGTTACAGAGGCAAACAATTGCAAAAGGGGAAAAATGGCCTAAGAAGAACACAAACATTATGATGCAGTATATATGAAGTCTGAAAAACATAAAAATGATCACCACCTATTGATTGTGGATACACAAGTAAAAAGCTTGCCTGTGAGAGATGCATACAAATGTAGCATGTGCAACAGCACCTGTTGCGGAGATGAACACCTCATTAAGGGCAGAGGCTACCTCTTGGATAAAGAAAGAGAGGGATGCACAGTGGGCTTCAACTGCATTTGTTAAGGTTGTAATTTCTTAAGCTGGATGGTATGTGTACATACGTGTTTCCAGAATTTTTATCTGTAACTTTGTATGGTTCTGAAATATATCCTAAAAAGAAATGAGTGAAAAGGGAGGGAATCAACTCTGAAAATTTGTTTAAGGGGAGGGGAAAAAAAAAAATGAAGTAATTCACCAGAGTAGAGGATCGAAGAAGAGAAAGGTCTCAGGGGTTTTAGCTGCACAACTTCATTGTAACACTTAGTCAAGGCATCCTAGGTGCTCTCTAAGTCCCATTCATATTTTCTTCTCTTATCCTTGCTAACACTTCTCACACTCTGAGTGTGAAATTCACATAGCAAAACTAACGATTTTAAAGTGAACAATTAAATGACATTTACTACATTCACAATATTGTGCAACCATTACATTCAACGAGTTCCAAAACATTGTTATCATCTGGAAATAAAACCCCTCATCCCCTAAGAAGCAACTCCATCTTTTTGTTCCCCACCCTCACCTATGGCAAACACTAATCTACTTTCTGTGTCTATGGATTCACTATTCTGCATATTTCATATAAATGGAATCACATATACATTACGTGACCTTTGTTTCTGTCTTAATTAGCACCTTTTGGTTGGCATCTACCTTTATACCATGTATCAGTACTTCATTCCCTCTTATAACTGAATAATATTCCATTGGGTGTCTATACAAGGAAACATGATGTCATCATGCTTAATGCACTTGGCTGCTGAATGAAAGGTCAATGGTTCAAACCTATCAGCTGCTCTATGGGAGAAAGATTTAGCAATCTGCTTCCATAGAGATTATAGCTTTGAAACACTATGCCGCATGTCATGGATTGTTTCCTCCCAAATATATATTAACTTGGGCAGACCTTGATTCCCAGAGTTATGTGGTTGCCATGTATATTGTGACTGTAATTTTCCTGTATGTCGTAAATCCTAATCTCCACCTGTGGTTGATAGAGCAAGAGTGGATTATGTTAAAGAGGATCAGGGTGTGATGTAACACCCTTGCTTAGGTCACATCTGTGATCCAATATAAAGGGAGTTTCCCTGGGGTGTGGTCTACACCACCTTTTATCTTACTCTAAGAGATAAAAGGAAAGGGAAGTGAGCAGAGAGCTGGAAATCTCATCCTACCAAGAAACAAGTGTCAGGGAACTAGGAAGTCCTTTGGACCTGGGTTCCCTCTTCTGAGAATCTACTTGACCAGGGAAAGATTGATGACAGGGACCTTCCTGCAGAGCAACCAGGTGGAAAAAGCCTTCTCCTAGAGCTGATGCCCTGAATTTGGACTTCTAGCTTCCTAGACTGTGAGAGAATGAATTTCTCTTTGTAAAAACCATCTACTGGTGGTATTTCAGGTCATTACAGAAGTATATTTGTCATGGAAGGAGACATCACTTAATTAGTAGTTTATCAGTTGATTTAAACATTTCAAGTATTTAGACATCCGACATGTGAGCTCCCAACTGAACTGTTGGTCTGAATCCTGCAAGCATTAGAATGGGATAAACGATGAGGTTACATTTCTGGTGTATCACCCATTCTCACCTTCCTCTCTCTGTGGCACATTCGGTTATCTGAGCCCAGTGCAGTGCCTGGCTTCTGAAATTGACTGCTTGTGGTGGCTCATCTTGCTCTAGGGCTTGGAACTAGTTTCTGGACCAGGCTGAAGTACAACTGCCAGCCGTCTTCTCCCTACTACTCACAACCAACTACACCATCCACTTACCACTGGCCTCTGTCTCTGCTCCCAAATGTTTACAATCATGGAAATCTTGGCTTCAACTCCCCCTTCTTCCCATACACACACCAACCTGGAGGCCATCAGCCTCATCAAGCACACCTGTGTGGAGGCCAGCTAGGCTCACACAAGCCCTTTGAGGTACATTCGGCTTCCCCGACAACCCTCAGTCCTGAATTAGCCATAATCTATTTAATTTCTTTCCCAATGTGACAGACTGAGACAGGCTACAGAACAGACTTTATTGCGTTTATTTGCTTTGCATACAGCAAAAAAATCACAGAAACTACAAAGAAGCTTTACAAAATGGTCAAAATGTACCTCTGCATTTTAAAACTGTTTTGTTCTCAAACTGTGGGGAAAAAAAAATTGTTAATGTGGAGTTCCCAGAATGAGGATAGTAGTGGTCCAGGACATCTGCAAATGAACTATTGTCTATGGAAACACAAAGGAAGTAACAATAAATCAAGAAAAATATTGCATTGTCAGAAAGGAGCAGAAACAGTATCAGAAAAAAGAGACATTTTATAAAGAAAATGCAACATCCAGCATGTAATGTATGTTGTAACATTATACTATCACCAGCAAAGAAAAGCATCAAAGATTTAAATTAGTTCTCCTGAGGCACAGTGAAGATGCCGGACTAAGCGCATGATTCCTTAAATCCCTCTGGAAACCAAGACCTGAACTGATAATCAAATGGAGCCTCAGGTCACCTAGCAAGCCCCAGGACACAGCACAGGGCTGTTAATTTCGACATCATACTAATTAACAAAAAACCTCCTCTATTTCACTGAGTCGTGCTCCTGGCTAGTCCTGGCTCTCATGGACTGAACATACCTTTTACTTTTCATTTTAAGATGGCCTAGAAAAATATCTGAGGTCCATCATCACCATATCACTTCCAACCTTTATCTACTCACATTAAGCTCAAAAAGCAACAGACACTTGAGAAAACAGTAAACAAGAAATCACCCATGGCTTCAGTAGGCCCCAAAATGAAACAACCAAAAGCTTTCTGGATGAATAAACTTTTCTGAAATTATCAGAAGGTGAATACAAAAGGATTATGTACAGGGCCCTTCTAGACCTTATCAAAATGTAGCAGAGCATAATGAAAAATTAAGCAAGCTGTTTGCTCTGATGGAACACCAGTACTCTGAAATCCAACAGATCAAGAACAAAATCAAAGACATAGAAACTTCATTTCAAAGCCAAGAAAACAGAATGGAACAAATGGAAAAGAGACTTTCTGACTTAGAAGACAGAATACTGACTCCAGCATCTATGAGGAGAAATCAGTAAAAAGAAACAAGAAAAATGAAGAAGCATTAAGAAGCTATTAAGAGGAACAACCTGCAATTAATTGGAGTCCCTGAACAAGGCAAGACACCTAACAACACAGAGTATTGTTGCTGAACTGCTGACAGAAAACTTCCTAGAAATCATGAAGGAAGAGAATATAGATATCCAAGATGCATATTGAATGCCACTCAATGTAGATCTCTAAAGAAAGACTCCAAAACATAATCAAGCTCAACAAAATGAAACATAAGCAGAAACTCTTAAACACAGAAAGAATCAAAGCAAAGCTAACATTAAAAGGGAAACCCTGTAGGCTTTCATCACATTTCTCAGCAGAAACCATGTTGGCACAGAGACAGTGGCATGACACATTCAAAGCCTTGAAGGTTGAAGAACTTCCAACCAAGAATTAGATATCCTGCAAAACTACCTTTCAAATATGAAAATGAAATTAAGACATTCCCAGATAAGCAGAAACTCAGAGACTTTGTAAAAACCAAACCAAAGCTACAAGAAATACTGAAAGAATCTCTTGACTTTGGCTTAGAAGAACAAAAGTACTAACTTTATATTTTAGAACAACACATCATCCAAAATTCTACTCAGTTAGGGAAGGCTCCAAACTCAATCAAAGCTTTAATACTAAAATAAATATTCCAGTGAATATCATGAAAACTATGGTGCCATCATATTAAAAAGAGGGATGTGCTACAGTCATTATAGTCCTTCCAGATGGAGAGGAAGTTGACAAGACAGATAGTAATTAAAATTGGGTTTATATATAGTTTATTAAGAGGGATCATAGGGACTGCCATAGAGCACAACAAAGATGCAACATATCTTATCAAGAAATGTATACAGGAGTCTCAACAACCACAAAACCAACTCTAAAAAAGGTGAAAAATGAACTCGAAAAAAAGAATGTCCCAGAACAGATTACTAAGATCAACAAAGAAAACATCAACACAAAAATAAACATATCACAACAGCAGCACTGAACACATACCTATCAATAATCAATAATTACATGAAATGTGAATGACCTGAATGCTCCAGTAAAGAGACTTAGAGTGACATCTTGGATCAAAAGACATGACCCATCCATATGTTGCCTACAAGAAACTCAGCTTAGACTTAAAGATGGGAACAAACTGAAAATTCAGTGACAGAAGAATATGTATCAAGCTAACAATGAACAAAGAAGGGCAGAGGTGGCAATCCTAATCTCAGATAAAATTGATTTTAATGTAAAATCCACCATCGTGGACAAGGATGGACACTATTTATTGCTGAAGGTTCAGTACACAAGCAAGACTTAACTATATTAAATATTTATACACCTAAAGTGCCTTGGCAATATTACAGGACACAAATACGTCGAAGAAACACTGACTACACTCAAAAAGGAGATAGACCACTCCACAATAATAGTAGGAGACCTCAACACTCCACTCTCAATATTGGACAGATCATCTAGAAAAAAGCTCATTACAGATACAGAAGACCTTACTGAAACAATTAACTGAAAAAACCTCATCGACATATACAGAACTTTCTGCCCATCAGTGGACAAATACACCTTCTTCTCCAGTACACATGGAACATTCTCCAGAACAGACCATGTGTTAGGACATAAAGCAATTCTCAACAAAATCCATACCATTGAATTAATGCATAGCATCTTCTCAGATCATAAAGTCTAGATCAATAGCAGAAAAAACACAGAAAGTGGAACTCATGGAAACTGAACATCTTCCTCAGAAAACCATGTGTTACAGAAGAAATCAAGGGTGAAATAAATTCATGGATTGCAAGGGCAGTCAAGATGGCGGACTAAGCACACATCTCCTTACATCCCTCTGGAAACCAAGACCTGAAAGGATAATCAAACGGAGCCCTCTGGTCACCTAGTGAGCCCCAGGACACAACACAGGGCTGTTAATTTGGACTTAATAACACTGAACAAGAAAACCACCTCTCTGTTGCTGACTTGCACTGCTGGTGGGATAGGCAGGTGAAATTGACATATTTTCAAAGCCAGGCTTAGGACTCTGTATACCTAGCCAATTCGGGCCTATCTTTTGGTCTCTGCCACAGCGTGGTTTGTACAGAATGTGGGGCCTATGTGCAGGATGCCATGTTGGAGATGGAGATTTTAGGGAAACCTAATTCTTAGCCTGGGAGCCAACATTTGCAAACAGGACAGTGATTCTCTGACAGAAAAGAAGTTTACACAGTGCCGCCTACAGAGGGGGCCCAGCAACAGAGGCTGAGGACTCACTACATCTCAGCACCTTTAGTCCCTCTATCCACCAACTGTATGGAGGATGCCTTCTTAGATATGGTGGCCACAACTGGACCTAATTCTTAGCTTAGGAACCAAAGCCTGCCCACGGGAAAGCGCTTTTCTACCAGAAAATGAGTAGTTTACACAGTGTCACCTAAGTCTCAGCCCTGTCAGCAGAGGCCAACAGGGAAGTAGCATTGCTGTATCTTGAACTAGTTTGTATCATCTGGGGTTGGATATACAGGTGCTTACCTTGCCAGCTGGGACGAGGGACCTCTACATCTGAAAACCTGACTGACTTGGGAAGTGGCCAGATAGCTTTTGATACATATTTTAAGACAGCCTAGAGAAACATCAGTGGTCCATCCTCACAGTATCTCTCCCAGCCTCTACTTACTCACATGGGACCCAAAAAGCAACAGACACTTGTGGCAAACAAGAAATCACCCATGGCTTCAGAAGGCTCCCAAACAAACAACCAAGGAGTTTTCCAGATGAAGACACTTTTCTGAAATCATGAGAAGATGAAGACAAAAGGACTATATTCAGAGCCCTTCTAGACCTTATACAAAATGCAGCACGACAAAATGAAAAAACTAAGCAAGCTGCTCAATCTGATGGAACACCAGTACTCTCAAATCCAACAGATCAAGAACAAAATCAAAGACACAGAAACTTCCATGCAAAGCCAAGAAAACAGAATGAACCAAATGGAAAAAAGAATTTCTGACTTGGAAGACAGAGCTACTGATGCCAACGTCTATGAGGACAAATCAGAAAAAAGAAACAAGAAAAATGAAGAAGCATGTGGGACTCTATTAAGAGGAACAACCTTAAATTAATTGGAGTCCCTGAACAGGATGACACACCTGAGAACACAGAGAGTATCGTTGCTGAGCTCCTGAAAGAAAACTTCCCAGAAATCATGAAGGAATATAATATAGATATTCAAGATGCATATAGTACACCACCCAATAGAGATCACAAAAGAAAGACTCCAAGACATATTATAATCAAGCTTAACAAAATGAAACCTAAGCAGCAATTCTTAAAGGCAGCAAGACTCAAAGAAAAGCTAACATTCAGAGGGAAACCCTGTAGGCTTTTGTCAGATTTCTCAGCAGAAACCATGCTGGCATGGAGACAGTGGCATGACACATTCAAAGCCTTGAAGGAAAAGAACTTCCAACCAAGAATTAGATATCCTGCAAAACTATCTTTTAAATATGAAAATGAAATTAAGACTTTCCCAGATAAACAGAAACTCAGAGACTTTGTAAAAACCAAACCAAAACTACAAGAAATGTTGAAAGAAGTTCATGGCTTTGGCTTAGAAGAACAAACACATTAACTTTATATTTTAGAACAACACATCATCCAAAATTCTACTCAGTTAGGGCAGGCTCCAAACTCAATGACAGCTTTAATACTTAGAGAAACAATCCAGTGATTATCATGAAAACTATGGTGCCATCATATTAAAAAGAGGGATGTACTTCAGTCATTATAATCCTTCCAGATGGAGAGGAAGTTGACAAGAGTGGTAGTAAATAAAATTGGGTTTATATATAGTCTATTAAGGGGGACCTTAGAGGCAGCCGTAAAGCACAACAATGATGCAACATACCATATCAAGAAATGTAACACAGGAGTTTCAACAACTACAAAACCCACTCTGAAAAAGGTGAAAAATCAATTCACAAAAAGAATGTTCCAGAACAGACTAATAAAAACAACAGAGAAAACATCAACACAAAAATAAACATATCACGATGGCCGCACTGAACACATACCTATCAATAATTACATTGAATGTGAATGTACTGAATGCTGCAGTAAAGAGACATCGGTGACATCTTGGATCAAAAAACATGATCCATCCATATGTTGTCTACAAGAAACTCACTTGAGACGCAAAGATAGGAACAAACTGAAAATTAAAGGATGGAAGAATAAATGCCAAGATAACAGTGAATAAAGAAGAGCAGGGGTGGCAATTCTAATCTCAGACAAAATCAATTTTAATGGAAAATCCACCATCGTGGACAAAGATGGACACTATTGCTGAAAGGTTTGATACACCAGCAAGACTTAACTATATTAAATATTTATGCACCTAATATCAGAGCACCTAATATGTCAAAGAAACACTGACTACACTCAGAAAAGAGTTAGATCATTCCACAATAATAGTGGGAGACTTCAACACTCATTCTGAGTACTGGACAGATCATCTAGAAAAAAGCTCAGTAATGATGCAGAATACTTCCTTGTTACAATTAACCAACTAACCCTCATCCATATATACAGAACTTTCTACCCATCAGCAGTCAACTACACCTTATTCTCCAGTGCACATGGAACATTCTCCAGAATTGACCATGTGTTAGGACATAATGCAATTCTAAACAAAATCCATACCACTGAATTAATGCAAAGTATGTTCTCAGATCATAAAGCCATAAGAATCTAAATCAATAGCAGAAAAAACATAGATATAAAGTGGAACTCTTGGAAACTGAACAACATCTTGCTCAAAAAAACAGGGGTTATAGAAGAAATCAAGGATGAAATAAAGAAATTCGTGGATTCCAATGAGAACGAAAACACTTCCTACCAGAACCTATGGGATACAGCCAAAGCAGTGCTCAGAGGTCTGTTTATCTCCATAAATGCATCCATCTGGAAGGAAGAAAGAAACCAAATCAAGGAACTAACCCCACAGCTTGAACAAGTAGAAAGAGAACAACAGAGCAACCTCTCAGGCAACAGAAGAAAACAGATGATAAAAAATAGAGAAGAACTAAATGAATTAGAGAATAGAAAAGCAATTGAAAAAATTCAAAAGACCAAAAGCTGGTTTTTTGAAAAGATCAAGAAAATTGACAAACCACTGGCTAAACTTACCAAAGAAAAACAGGAAAGGAAACAACCCAAATTAGAAATGAGAGGGGAGTAGTCTCAACAGATCCAACAGAAATTAAAAATATTACAACAGAATACTATGAAAGACTGTACTCTAACAAATTTGAAAACCTAGAGGAAATAGACAAAGTCCTTGATTCATATCACCTACCCAAATTATCACAAGGTGAAGCAGAACAACTCAATAAGCCCATCACAAAGGAAGAGATTGAAAAAGTCATCCAAAAACTGCCAACCAAAAAAAGCCCGGGTCCAGATGGCTTCACCATAGAATTCTACCAAGCTTTTAGAGAAGAGTTATCTCCAATACTACCGAGACTATTTCACCATATAGAAAGGGATGGAGTACTCCCAAACTCATTCTGTGAAGCGAGCGTAACCCTGATACCAAAGCCAGGGACAGACCCAACAAAAAAAAGGAGAACTACAGATCGATATTACTCATAAATCTAGATGCAAAAATCTTCAACAAAATTCTTGCCAATAGAATACAACAACATATCCATCATGCCCAATTTGGATTCATACGAGGAATGCAAGACTGGTTCAACATCAGAAAAACAGTCAATGTGATCAACCACATAAATATCACAAAAGACAGGAATCACCTGATCTTGTTTATTGATACAGAAAAGGCATTTGATAAAGCCCAACATCGATTCTTGCTGAATACTCTCAGAAAAATTGGAATAGAAGGCCAGTTCCTGAATTCAATAAGGACCATTTATGCAAAGCCTACTGCCTACGTCATCCTGAATGGAGAGGGACTGAAGGAGTTTCCCTTGAGATCAGGAACTAGACAAGGATACCCACTCTCACCTCGCCTATTCAACATTATCCTAGAAGTTCTAGCCAGAGCAATTAGGCAAGACCAAGGAATAAAAGACATCTGCATCGACAAGAACTAAAAATCTCCCTATTTGCAAATGATATGATTGTATATGCAGAGAATCCCAAAGAATTCATAAGGAAACTACTCAAACTGATAGAAGAGTTTGGCAAAGTCTCAGGATACAAGATAAACATAAATAAATCAATAGGATTCCTTTATACCAACAACAAGATTATTAAGGAAGAAATCACAAAGTCAATACCATTTACTATAGCCCCTAAGAAGATAAAGTACCTAGGAATAAATTTAACCAGAGAAATAACAGACCTTTACAAAGAGAACTATAAACGCTCACTACAAGAAACTAAGAGAAACTTACAGAAATGGAGAAACCTACCCTGCTCATGGACAGGAAGACTTAACATTGTGAAAATGTCTATTTTACCCAAAGCAATCTACTTATAGAATGCAATCCCAGTACAAGTTTCAGTGACATTTTTTAATGAGATGGAGGGACAAATTTGTCTGGAAAGGGAAGAAGCCCCAGATAAGTAAAGCATTACTAAAGAAGAAGAACATACTGGGAGGCCTCTCATTACCCGGCCTTAGAACCACTGCCACAGTACTCAAAACAGCCTGGTACTGGTACAAAAACAGATAGATTGGTGGAACAGAATTGAGATCCCAGAGATGACATCATCTGCCTATGAACAGCTGATATTCGACAAAGGATCTAAGACATTAAACCTGGGTAAAAACAATCTCTTCAACAAATGGTGCTGGCAAAATCAGATATCCATCTGCACTAAATTAAAACAAGATCCATATCTTACACCTCATACAAAAACCAACTCAAACTGGATTGCCAGCCAAGTGCCGTCGAGTCGGATCCGTGGATAAAAGACCTAAATATCAAATCTAAAATGGTAAAGCTCATCCAAGAAAAAGTAGGAACAACAATGGAAGGTTTAACACATAATGTACACAGACTTCAAAATCTCTGAAACAAACCACAAACAAAAGAAGAGAAAATAGATAAACGGAAACTACTAAGAAGCAATCACTTTTGCTCATCCAAAGACTTTATTAACAGAATTAAAACGCCACATACAGAATGGCAAATACATTTGGCAACTCTGTGTCATACTGACGCCTGATCTCCATAATCTGTAAGGTACTATAAAATATCAATAAGAAGAAGATTAATCATCCAATTAAGCAATGGGCAAAGGAGATGGACAGACAGTTCTCTAAAGAGGAGATCCAGGCAGCCAAAAAGCACATGTGGACATTCTCACGATCTTTAGCTATTAAAGAAATTCAAATCAAAACGACAGTGAGATACCATCTCACCCCAACAAGGTTGGCCATGATCCAAAAAACACAAAACAACAAATGCTGGAGAGGCTGTGGAGAAAGTGGAACTCTCCTACAGTGTTGGTGATACTGCAAACTGGACCACCCTCTTTGGAAAACAATCTGGTGCTCCCTTAAAAAAATGGATATAGATATACCATTTAACCCAGTAATTCCACTACTTGGAATAGATCCTACAGAATCAAGGCCATTCACACCAACTGATACATGCACATGAATGTTTATCAAAGCACAGTCCACAATAGTAAAAAGATGGAATCAACCCAGATGCTCAACAATAGAGGAATGGATAGGTGAACTATGGTATATATACTCAGTGGAACACTATGCAATGATAAAGAACAACGATGATTTCAGGAAACATCTCATAACCTGGTTTCAATTGGAGGACATATTGAGTGAAAGTAGTCAGTGACAAAAGGACAAATACTGCATGAAACCCCTATGATAAAAATTCAAAAACAGACTCATGCATAGAAGACAAGACTCTTTGATGGCTGCAAGGCAAGGGAGGGAGGAAGGGCGAGGGGTGGAGGGTTTAGATTAGATAGTTGTTAGAAATTTGCCTGGCTGAAATCAGTGACAGCACACATTAGAAAAAACAACAATGTTAAGTAGATTACAACATAACTTGAGTACTCCTTTCATCTTAACCCAATATGGTAAGGACAGAGCAGCGGAGGCAGGGGGCAGAAGGCCATGCTCTTAGGCAAAATCAAGGGCAATTGACACAACTAGCATTTTGCTAAGAGGGCTCTCTGCACCCCACATTGGTGAGTGGCGTCTGGGATCTTAAAAGCTGCCAAGCTGCCATCTGAGGGGACAGCAAATGGTCCCAACTCAGCAGGAATGGATGCTCACCAAGGACCAAAACTACATGGGGGAAAGACAACCCAGTAGACAGAGAGACCCACATGAGTTGGTGCCTACATCCACTTGGGACTGGAAGAACACTATGGCACCCGGCCATCACCAGTAATAGCCATGATGGAGCTCACAAACTTGAGTCTCACTGACAACACAAAAATAAAAAGTGGTGCACCCTGAGATCTCCACTAAATGACCACAATTGATGTTCCAGTAGCTTCAGGGTTCCCCTGGGAGCATGGCCCCTGGCCCTGATGCTGCCCCTGCCCATAAATCATAATGAAGGTCAACTCTTTGGACAGGAATGGGTTGGACTTGGCGACGCAGAGTGACTGTATCTTGGGTGCATTTTATGGTTCTTTGCATCTATAGGATATCATCCTACTGACCTCTTACTGGAGGAGAGGGAGTGGGTGGAGAGGAGGAGAAAGGAGACTATTAGGAGGATGAGACATGTGTGGAGCAGAGAGGAAGAGTGTGTTGTCACCAGGCAGGGAGAGCAGTGGAAGCTGCATATAGGTGGGCATGGAAATTTACATTCAATCGTAATAAAAAAAAAAAATTAGTTCTCCTACCTAACTGCCTGTGTTTCTGGGTTTCTGCCTGCAACAACCAGAATTCAAATGCACAGATAGGTGTCCAGGCCTGCTTTCCATTTAAACAATGTAGCTTAAAAGTGACAGAGGCAGACAGAACAACAGAGGTACTCAGAAGTCACTTCTGGGTCTCCTAAGAAAAGGTGTATCATCCAGACAGCCAAAGAGAAGTGTCCCTTAGAGTCTGATGTGCCTGGGAGATGGAATCAGGGGAAGGAGGTGAAGGGGCAGAGTTCACCAACTTTTCTGAACCTGGATAAACACCTAGGGTACCTGTCTCATAGAAATCCTGCCAATAACAAACTAAATGGGAAATGTGTTGTGTCTTCACAATTGTGCTTGTAAGCTGTCCATAAAGCTGGTGTTACAAAAGGAACTTCAGGGCAGAATGGGAAGAAAGCAGTCAAAATTTACTGACCCCCTCACAGCTGACATCGCTTTTCTCCTGACTCTTCCTCTCCCATCCTCCCTTTTCTGGCTTTCCTCTTTCTGGAGCTGGGGTGTGTGAGTTCCCAGGAAGGTGGGGCCTGTGCATCTTAGTAACTTTTGTGGTGTATGACTCTAAGAATGAGAGTGGGTGAGGCTGATTTAATCACTCAAGGTTTCCAGTTGGCAGAAAGCAATTTACTCTATGGTTTGAGGATTATAGACTTGCTTTGGGATAAAATCTTGGGAAGCAAAGGCTGCTGAGGGGGAGGGGCTAAAGCAGGGGTACAAGGAATTCTCAAACATAAAGCTGGAATCAAAGGGGAAGGGAGCTCTCCATGGTCCCCCTACTTTCTTAATGATGGTGATACTGCCATCTGGTTGAGATTGCAAGTACAGATTTCGGCATCTATACAATGTTGAGTTTTGATAGTCTTAAGTGCTTAAACAGCAGGTTATGTATGACAGGCAGGCTACTACTGAGCAAGTGGAGAGGGTTTCATTGGCAATGGGGCAAAAGGTCGAACACTGATGGACAAATAATCCAGAGGATTACCATTGTAGGGAAGCTCTCACTGCTGCCAGGCCTGGGGCAGGTTGGCCTGGGGCATGAACAAAGACAGAGCTCTGATGAGTGCTTTGTGTGTCACCATCATGCAAGTTGGAAGCATTGCCCTTTTCCCAGGGATACAGGGAAGGCATTTCCAAAGGTAGTGTGCTAACAGGGAGACTGGTTGTGCAAAATTTTCTTAGAGATCCATAATTTTCACTTCTACTACCTATTCTAGGAACCTTTATAAAACTTGGAGCAGCCCCCAAAAAACTGAAACATTTGATTTGATATATTAAGCCTAATACACAATCTTTGGGTCAAATCATCATGATTTTTCTAGTAGCAATAATTCATTTGGTTTAGGGAACTGACAACCTCTTAGTTGGTCCCACAGAATGTTTTTGGTTTCTCCCTTCAATATCATATCGTTCAACCTTAAAATTTTTAGAATTCTACAGCAGTGCAAAGATATTCCATATTTTTAGAGAGAAAATGCTGACTTTACTGATGCTAGTATTAACCGTATGGAAGGTTAGGTATTCAAGGCTTCTATGTCATTCAAATAATTACAAGCATTAATTTATGTTTCTAAGACTCTTTGCTAAATTAAAAATCATCACAGCAGTAATGAATCAACTCTTCAGACAAGAATGGACTGAACTCAGGGACACAGTGTGACTATATGATGTGCATACTTTATGGGTCTATGCATTTACAGGGGGATGTCCTACTGGTCTCTTTCTAGATGGGTGAGAAGAGGGTCAGTGGGGTAACAGATGCTTGTTAATACTAGATATACAGAGTGAAAAGGAGGAGTGTGCTGTTAATGGGTGAGGAGAGCAGAGGGAGCTGCAGGTGGGCATGCAAAACTGATTTGGATTGCATACTTTCACTTAATCACAATTTTTTTAAAAAAGCTATATGGGAAAAAAACTCACAGACAAGAAATGACTACATGGAATTAATACAGCTTTTGGCAATTATCACTTAAACTTTTGGTGCTCATCTGATAAGCTATTTCTTGTATCTCCCTCTTATCTGACTCCATGCTTTGGCTTTCTCCTTGGCCAGGGAGAACCAAACTGGTTCACCTGGTGTAACGGGCTCTTGCGGCACTACTGAAAGAGCTGCAGACATTCTGGTTTCTTGTTCCGTGGTGGGCACGCGAACCGTCTTCTGCTTTTCAACTGGAACCACAGAAAAAAACACACAAGCAGAAAGAAGTCCCAGAGATATTGGAGTACATTGCTTATAGAATGCAATCACAATTTTCCATCTTTGAGGTTTCTTCTGATCCCCCTGCTTTTAACACTTTCCAACTCCTGCTGCCTTCAGTTCCATGCTTCTATAAGCATGGGTAATGTCAAAGGCAATATCAACATATCAAAGTAAGGAAATCAAGATGGCTATGTCCACAGGAAGGAGCTCTGGTGGCACAGAGGTTAAGCATTTGGCTGGGAACTGAAAGTTCAGCAGTTCAAACCCACCAGTGGGTCTGTAGAAAGAAGACCTGGCCATTAACTTACAAAAAGATTATGGCCTAGCAAACTCTATGGGGCGGTTCTACTCTGTCACATATGGCCCCTAGGAGTTGCGATAGACTCAATGTCATGCAAAAACAACAGCATTGCACTGGTAGCCTGTATGCCAGTCTTTAGGACATTATTATTGGACTGTCATATCTTACAATTTTAAAATGAGATAAGAAGGGAAAGACATTATACAGCATCTATTAAGTTTTCAAAATTTCAAATAAGGAAATGTTATGTATATTTCTCCAGTCTGTGACAGTCTGTGAAATTAATGATGATTCAATGGATCCATGCAGTAAAAAAATCTATGCTAAACAGTATTGTACCAACTACCCTAGCCAACCACCTTCCTATCCTCAATTCCATTCCCTCCTGCATCATGCGTTTATGACTGATTGACTCTGTAGTCCTCACCCACGGCTACATACTAGAATCACTTAGAGCATTTAAAAAAAAATACCAATACCCAGGCCATTTCCCAAATTAACTGAATTAGAATCTGTAGGGATAGAGCCAGGTCCATTTTTAAACTCTACAATGCTCACCAGGCGATTCTAATGCACAGAATGTGCTGAGAACACTCCACACGAGTATAGTATCTATGAAGTCATTTTAATAGCAACAATCAGGTCAGGCAAGGGGTGATTAAATTCTCAGTACATTTTCCTCATGAGGGGGATTAAGGGAGTTAGGGCTTGAAACCATTTAACTCCCTGCTGAGAATTTGCATTTCTAACAAGTTCCCTGCTGGGAATCTGACATTCTATTCCAGATATACTGAATCAGAGTCTACATTTTAACAAGATCCCCAAGTGATTACTAGGTATAACTTCCTGAGAACTTGTTAGAAAAGCAAACTCTCAACTGAGATGTGAACCCTAATGAACTGGTTCAAAGCTCTAAACGGAAAGAATGAAAGGACAAGGATGGTTCCATATAAATCCACCCTTCGTTTCCCCTGCTTCAACTGGGAAAAATAAAAACACTCTGTGGCATACACATCCTACTGATGAGACCACCTTCTATTATATCCTGGCACAGTGTTTTTTCAGTGGTCACTATTTCTCTAATTCTCACATCCCTGTTCAGACTACAGAAGTGTTGAAACAACCCTCTGAAATAAGCAAAGACATTGGCATTTTGTCAAAAACAGTGTCACTTCAATACACTAGGCCAATATAAACCAGTTGCTATTGAGTCAAATGACACTCATGGCAACTCCATGAGTTTCAGAGTATAACTGCACTCCAGAGGGTTGTCAATGGCTATGATCTTTCAAAAGCAGATTGCTACACCTTTCTTCCATTGCAATTCTGGGTGAGCTCGAACCTTTAATCTTTCAGGTGGTAGCCAAGTGCTTAAGCTTTTATGCCACCTAGGGACTCTGAGATTTTGTAGTGGATTATTTTTTGCTGTATATTATTTTTTGCTATTTTATGCTGTAGGGAATACAGAAGGTGAGAAAATATTGCTTCCCTATGAAGTAGAAGGTGACTTGATACTTGCCTCTTGCATATACAGCCACAGCAGCAGTTTAGGGAGTGATCACAGTTCTGCACCTAGATAGTTCCCTCAGTGGGGTAAAAGACAGAAGGACCCTCTAAGGGTTACACATTGGATTTATCTAGTCATGATCATTGACTTTTCCTAAAAGAGACAACTGTATGAATCTAACTAGAGGGACATAAGAGAATCGTGATACTGATATTGGGCACAAGAGACATGAATTGACTGAGCTTGAAATGGCACGTTTCATAGCATTCTGCTAGGATTATTCTTTGGGGTAGGAGGCCTGATGTTTTACCTGCTTTGGTAGATGTTGGTTGCTGCATCTGTGCCATCTCCTGTCTAGACACAGTGGAAACAAAACTGCTTTGTTGATTTTCTTTTGCAGACGTAGCACCCTTGAACAAATCAAGGAAAATAAGAAAGATTGTTTAATTCCTTACATGAAAAACAGTAACCTACTTATTCAGAAGACCACAGGTGCAAGACCTGTCTGGGACACTATGAGTTCAACAGTGGTCAAAAGTAAAGAGATAGGGAATGAACAGATGCATGCCTAGATGGGTAGACGGACAGACAAACAAAAGAAATGACATTCAGACCCCTTTAGTTTACAATTGGGGTTCGTAAAACCTCAACTGGCTCAAGCTTAACATTTTTCAGACCTGAAACAAAATGTTGTCTAATCACACATACAAACAGTAGCATGAGAATTATTTAATTTGATAATAACATTTTCCCTAGTACTTTACCACGTATTGACAGCAAACTAAGTGAATGTGGAGGTTGCAAATTATATTCATTCTCTGAAGCAAGCTCCATAGGATTTATACTTAGTTAAACTAGTGGACATGTGACTTGAAACATTCCTTACATTAGAAAACAGAGCAACATAGGTCTTGTGAAAATCATGCAGTCTATGCTTTTCAAATTAACCTTCTCCATAACTGTACTAAATTAACCAGTCTAGTGCATCTGCCCCTGACAAAACTTCATATAAATCCTCCTCTCAGAACCTTGATAAAAGTCTGTATCTAACCAAGGTGGTCTTTGCCCTTTATGAAACTGCACACCTGTAAATGCAAATTATGAAAAGTAAAACTTCTTCGAAACAGGGAGTTAAACAGCTTCTCAGGTGGTCACTCAACAAATTTAGTAAACACTTAAAAAAGTATAAAAACTTACACATATCTCTTGATATATAAAGTTGATACATTTTGAGTCAATTTTCTGCAGTTTTAACAAGATTTCTCGTTCCAACACTTCCAGAGACAGTGCAGATAGGACATTGGAAATGAGACCATCATCCCTGACCTACACATGGCACCATTAGCATACCTTATCACATAGCACTTTTTCAACCTACAGGCAGCTGACATACAAAACCAAACCAATACAAAGAAATCCAAACGTCAAATCCATAAAGGTAAATCATTGTGCAACAATATGTTAAGGTACCCAGAAATACAATGTGAAATGAAAAAAATAGTATACTTTGATTCCATTTATATTTTAAATACCTATACATAAAATACTAAAATGACATGTGCAAACAGCTAGAATAGAAAACCAAAAGAGAAGAACATGCTCTGCATTTCTCAAGCTGAAAGAACTGAAGAAAACCGTCAAGCCTTCAGTTGCAATAGTGAAGGATTCTACGGGGAAAATATTAAACAACTCAGGAAGCATCAAAAAAAGATGGAAGGAATATACAGAGTCATGACACTAGAAAAAAGTGGTTCATGTTCAACCATTTCAAGAGGTATCAGATGATCAAGAGCTGATGGCATTGAAGGAAGAAGGCGAAGCTGGATTGAAAGCATTGGCAAAAAATAAGGCTCTAGGAATTGATGGAATATCAACTGAGATATTTCCACAAACAGATGCAGCACTGGAAGTGCTCACTTGTCTATGCCAGGAAATTTGTAGGACAGCTACCTGGCCAATTGATTGGAAGAGATGTGTATTTACACTCATTCCCAAGAAAGTTGATCCAAGCAAATGTGGAAATTACAGAACAATATCATTATTATCACAAGTAAGTAAATTTTATTAAAAATCATTCAAAGGCAACTGCAACAGTATAGTGACAGGGAACTGCCAGAAATTCAAGCCAGCTTTAGAAGAGGACATGGAACCAAGGATATCATTGCCGATGTCAGATGGAACTTGGCTGAAAGCAGAAAATACCAGAAAGATGTTTCCCTGTATTTCATTGACTATACAAGGCCATTCTACTGTGTGGATCATAACAAATCATGGGTAATTTTGCGGAGAATGAGAATTCCAGAACACTTAATTGTGCTCATGAAGAATCTGTATATGGATCAAGAAGCAGTGGTGTGAACAGAACAAGGAGACACTGTATGATTTAAAGGCATGAAAGGTGTACATCAGGGTTGTATTTTTCACCACGCCTTTTTAACCTGTATACCAAGCAAACAATCCAAGAAACTGGGCTACATGAAGAAGAACAAGGCATCAGTATCGGAGCAAGACTCATAAACAACCTGTGTTACGCAGATGACACAATCTTGCTTGCTGGAAGTAACAGGATTTGAAATATTTACTGATGAAGATCAAAAACCACAACCTTTAGTATGGTTTGGATCTCAACATCAAGAAAACAAAAATTCTCACAACTGGACCAGTAAGCAACATTTTGATAAATGGAGAAACGATTGAGGTTGTCAAGGATTTCATTTTGACTGAGTCAACAATCAATGCCCATGGAAGCCACAGTCAAGAAATCTAAAGACAAACTGCATCGGGAATATCTGCCACAAAAGATCTCTTTAAAATGTTATAAAGTAAAGATGTCACCTTAACCCCTCAGTCACAAGAAGAAAACAGATCATAAAGATTAGAGCAGAACTAAACAAAATAGAAAACAGAACAACAGTTGAAAAAATTGAAAAGACCAAAAGCTAATTTTTTGACAAGATCAACAAAATTGACAAACCGTTGGCTAAACTTACTAAAGAAAAACAGGAAAGGAAACAAATAACCCAAATAAGAAATGAGAGGGGAGTGGTCACAACAGATCCAACAGAAATCAAAAATATCATAACATAATACGGTGAAAGACTGTACTCTAACAAATTTAAAAACCTACAGGAAATGGACAAATTCTTTGATTCATGTCACCTACCAAAATTATCACAAGATGAAGCAGAACAATTTAATAAACCCATCACAAAGGAAGAGATTGAAAAAGTCATCAAAAACTACCAACAAAAAAAGCCTTGGCCCAGAAGGCTTCACCTGAGAATCCTACCAAGCTTTTAAAGAAGAGTTATCTCCAGTACTACTGAGACTATTTCACAGAATAGAAAGGGATAGAATATTCCCAAATTCATTCTATAAAGCCAGCATAAACTTGATACCAAAGCCATGGAAAGACCCAAACAAAAGGGAGAACTACAGACTAATATCACTGGTGAATCTAGATGCAAAAATCTTCAACAAAATTCTTGCCAGTAGAATACAACATATCAAAACAATAATCCACCATGACCAAGTTGGATTCATACCAGGGATGCAAGGCAGGTTCAACATCAGAACAACGATTAGTGTAATCAACCACATATATATCGCAAAAGACAAGAATCACCTGATTTTGTCCATTGATGCAGAAAAGGCATTTGACGAAGTCCAACACTGATTCATGCTAAAAACTGTCAGCAAACTAGGAATAGATGGCAAGTTCCTCAATGCAATAAGGGCCATTTATACAAAGCCAACTGCCTACGCCATTCTGAATGGAGAGAGACTGAAACAGTTTCCCTTGAGCACAGGATCTAGACAATGATGCCCACTCTCACTGATTCTATTCAACATTGTACTAGAATTTCTATCCAGAGCAATTAGACAAGACCAAGTAATAAAGGGCATTTGCATGGGCAAAGAAGTAAAAATCTGCCTATTTGCAGATGATATGATTGTATACATAGAGAATCCTAAAGAATCCATAAGCAAACTCTCAAACTGATAGAAGAATTCAGCAGTCTCAGGATACAAGATAAACATAAGTAAATCAGTAGGACTTCTTTATACCAACAACAAGATTACTAATGAAGAAATCACCAAATCAATACCAGTTACTATAGCCCCTAAGAAGATAAAGTACCTAGGAATAAATCTAAACATAGAAATAACAGACCTTTACAAAGAGAACTAGAAGCCCTTCCTACAAGAAACTAAGAGAGACTTATATAAACAGAGAAACCTACCCTGCTCATGGATAGGAAGACTTAACATTATGAAAATGTCTGTTTCACCCAAAGCAATCTACTTACATAATGCAATCCCAAAACAAATTCCAGTGACATTTTTTAATGAGATGGAGAAAGAAATCACCAACTTTGTTTGGAAAAGGAATAAGCCCCAGATAAGTAAAGCACTACTGAAGAAGAATATACTGGGAGGCCTCTTACTACCCAACTTTAGAACTTATTACACTGCCACAGTAGTCAAAACAGCCTGGTACTGGTACAAAAACAGACAGATAGATCAATGGAACAGAATTGAGATCCCAGAGATGACACCATCTGCCTATGAACAACTGATATTCGACAAAGGCCCTAAGACATTAAACTGGGGTAAAAACAATCTCTTCAACAAATGGTGCTGGCAAAATTGGATATCCATCTGTAATAAAATGAAACAAGACCCATATCTTGCACCTTATAGAAAAACCAACTCCAACTGGATAAAAGACCTAAGTATCAAATCTAAAACAATAAAGCTCATCCAAGAAAAAGTAGGAACAACAATGGAAGCTTTAATACACAACATAGACAGACTTCAAAATCTGTCAGACAAACCGCAAACAACAGAAGAGAAAATAAATAAATGGGAACTATTAAGAATCAAACACTTTTGCTCATCCAAAGACTTTATTTTTACAATTAAAAGGCTACCTACAGAATGTGAAAAAAATATTTGGCAACTGTATGTCACACTGATGCCTGATCTCCATAATCTATAAGGTACTACAAAATATCAATAAGAAAAAGAGAAATCGTCCAATTAAGCGATTGGCAAAGGAGATGGACAGACACTTCTCTAAAGAGGAGATCCAGGCAGCCAAAAAGCACATGTGGACATGCTCACTATCTTTACCTATTAAAGAAATTCAAATCAAAACGACGATGGAACAGCATTTCACCCCAACAAGATTGACCGTGATCCAAAAAACACAAAACAACAAATGCTGGAGAGGCTATGGAGAAAGTGGAACTCTCCTACACTGTTGGTGGTATTGCAAAATGGTGCAACCACTTTGGAAAGCAATCTGGCGCTTCCTTAAAAAGCTGGATCCAGATATACTATTTGACCCAGTAATTCCACTGCTCGGAATAGATCCTACAGAATCAAGGCCATTCACACCAACTGATACATGCACATGATTGTTTATTACAGCACAGTCCACAATAGCAAAAAGATGGAATCAACCCAGATGCCCAACAACAGAGGAATGAATAGGTAAACTGTAGTATATACACTCAATGGAGCACTATGCAATGATAAAGAACAATGATGATTTTAGGAAACATCTCATAACCTAGTTTCAATTGGAGGACATTATGTTGAGTGAAAGTAGTCAGAGACAAAAGGACAAATATTGTATGAGACCACTACGATAAGAACTTAAAAACAGACTCATGCACAGAAGAAAAGACTCTTTGATGGCTGCAAGGGTGGGGAGGGCGGGAGGTCTTAGATTACATAGTTGATAGAAATTTGGTTGGGTGAAATCGGGGACAGCAGACACTAGAAAGAAAATCAATATTAACTGGACTTCAACATAACGTGATTACTCCTCCCATCTTAACCCAATATTGCAAAGACAGAGTAACTGGGTTGAGGGGCCAGTGACCATGTTGTCAGGGGAAATCAAGGCCAACTGGCACAACTAGCATTTTGCTAAGACAGCCTTCTGCACCCCACATTGGTGAGTGGCATCTGGGGTCTTATAAGCTGCCAAGCTGCCATCTGAGGGTACAGCAAGTGGTCCCAACTCAGCAGGAATGGATGATCACCAAGGACCAAAACAACAAAGAGGAAGAGAACACAGAAGACAGAGAGACTCATGTCAGTGTGTGACTACATTGACTTGTGACCAGAAGAACCAGATGGTGCCTGGCCACCACCAGTGATAGCCATGATGGAGCTCACAATGTAGAGTCTCACTAGCAACACAAGAACAAAAAGGGGTACACCCTGAGATCTCCACTGAAAGACCACAATTGACAGTCCAGGGGCCTCGGAGTTCCCCTGGGACCATGGACCCTGACCCTGATGCTGCCCCTGTGCATAAAGCATAATGGAGGTCAACTCTTCGGACAGGAATGGACTGGACTTGGCAACACAGAGTGACCATATTATGTCTGCACTTTATGGTTCTATGCATCTATAGGATGTCATCCTGCTGACCTCTTACTAGAAGTGGGGGAGCAGGTGGAGAGGAGGGGATAGGAGACTATTGGGAGGATAAGACATGTATGGAGCAGAGAGAAAGAGCTGTCACCAGGCAGGGAGAGCAGTGGAAGCTGCATATAGGTGGACATGCAAATTTGTATGGGAATGTACATTTTCATTCAATCATAATTTTAAAAAAAAGAAAATTGCTAAGATGTCAATAAAAGGTAAAAATACAAAAAAAAAAAAAAAGATGTCACCTTGAAGACTAAGGTGAGCCTGACCCAAGCCATGATATTTTCAGTCACATCATATGCGTGTAAAAGTTGGACAATCAATAAGGAAGACAGAAGAAGTGATGCCTTTGAATTGTGATGACGGAGGAGAATAATGAATGTGCTGTGTACTGCCAAAAGAACCAACAGATCTGTACTGGAAGAAGTATAACCAGAGTGCTATTGGAAGCAAGGATGGAGAGACTACTTCTTACATACTGTGGGCATGTTTTAAGAAGGGATCAGTTCCTGGAGAAGGATATCATGCTTGGTGGAGGTTCAGTGAAAAAGGGAAAGAGCCTAGATGAGATGGATTGATACAGTGGCTGTCAACAACGGGCTTAAGTATAAAAACAATTGTGGACATGGTGCAAGACTGGGCAGTGTTTCATTCTGTTGTGCATAGAGTCACTATGAGTCAGAACCAACTCAACAGCACCTAACAATAACAAAAGCATACGTATTTATAGTCATAAATTATCTATAAGGATAATCACTAAATCTTACCCTTGAGGGTTTAGTAATTGAAAGGTTATAACATTGTAAATGTTATGCACCAGTTCTATTCTGCATATATGGGGCCACATGAATCAAAACTGACTCAACAGCAAATAACAACAACAATCACATTTCTCACCTAATGCCATGGAACTTTGCAGTAAAGTATTTAGGAGAGGATATGGTTTAAAGAATCTCCCCATGTTCATTACTTCTCACTAAACATTTTTAAAGTGTAAAGCAGGGTGTCTGTGTGTAAGTACAAGCATGACTTTTCCCCTAGAGATTTCTCCTGCCTTGACTAATGCACAAAGAGATAGCAAGCTTCATGCCTGACAAAGATCCTAGTGGAAGTTTATTCATTAACTCCAGCAAGTTTTTAGCAAGTTTTCAAAAATACCCCAGATCCTACCCCATATTGAGGTTCCTTAGTGTTATCCTGGGCTTCAGCTCCTTTCCTGGTGTTAACTTCTATCCCAGGAACATGGGGCTGGGAAGTCCTCTGCCTTTGCTTTACCATGGTTACCCAAGCTGGCTCTGAGGTGGTGTAATCTGACTGACGACCGGGAGGTTTTTCTGAAAAAAGAATGAAAGGAGTTAAAATTTCTACAAGACAAGCAAGGTCTTAAGCCTACTTGGGCCCTACTCACAATAATATCCCCAGTCAGAACCTTCTTAATTGCCAAAAGAAAAAGATATCAAGGAGAGACAGGCCACCTTCTCTTATAACCCTGCCCTCAACGTGCCAATGCAGGAGTACTTGGAGTGATTAAAACCCAGTGCTTCTGAACTATTTGGGGATATCCTCTTAATAGTCCCTTTACCTCCTTTCTCCATCCTTTCTTTATCCCTGGTAGTACAGTCATTAAGATCTTGGCTGCTAACAAATAGGTCAGCTGTTACAGCCCACGAGCCACTCTGGGAGGAAGATGTGGCCATCAGCTTCTGTAAAGAGTGCAGCCTTGGCAGGAGCATAATACACATAAAAGTAGTTTGAGACAAGAATAAGGCTCCACCCAAATCTAAGGTGTACTGAAGAGAAGTGGAGAGGAAATGGGGAGATGATCACGTTCCCATTCCAGAATGTGGATGGGTATCCAGAGGGAGACTGCCTTGGGAAAAAAGAAGAGTCAAAATTAACTGTCTCCAAATTCACTAATCTAGAAGGGGGCACTACTCTGCCACCAGATCCACAACTGAGCCCTGCTAAATTCACAACTTGATAGAAAAGGCTCAAACAGACTTCCTGCCACCCAAGTCTAGTTTCCACTTCTTCCCCTTACATGGTACCTGCTTGTTGCTTAGTAAGCTAAAGTCTCACCTGGGATCTTGGAAGCAGTTTCCACCTTGGTTACATCTTCAGACTGTGGTCCTGTCTGTTGCTTCTTTGCCAAGTGAGATATTCCACTGAGGTTCTCTGAAGTCTCCTGGTGCCCCTCGGGAACAGTTGCTCTTACCTGATGTTCTCTTTCTTTGGATAATGAAGCTGGGCCCAAGGGGCGTGAATGAAGCTTAGTAAGGTCACCTTGTTTCTCACTCTTGTACTTCTGAGATGAAGGGATTCTTCTCAGTTTCACTCCAAAAACATTTTCAATATCAGCCTTATTGGTAGGTGAAATTAGAGGTTTGTCCTCATTCTGATCATCTCTCTCAAGAACACCTTCCTTAGAGTGAAGACTCCCAGAAGTGGATGTTGGCTGGACAGGATCAGTGGTGAACTCTACAGGTTTGGTAGCAAGGGACTTCATGAGGTCTTCAGAGCCTTGGCTGTGTCTTTTGGTTTTGTCTGGGGATACAGGGCCTCTTGGTAGAGAAGAGCTGGCAGGATCACTCCCAAAAATGCATTCCTGGGTGGCAGCACTCTTGGAACTTGAATGACCCTCTTGCTGTTCTTTAGGGTCTCCAGAAGCCTGGAAAGAGTGTCTGGGAGGCAGCTGCTTTGCAGGACTGCGATACTCTTCAGGTACTCTCACTGAGCCTGTTGAGGAGACTTGTGGCTGGGAATCTGTGGCTTGGAAAGGGCGTCTGGAAGGCAGCTGCTCTTCAGAGCTCTTCCCCTTGTCAAGAAACTTCTTGGAAACTGACATTTCTGGGTGGTGCTGAGGCTTCCCCAAGGCCTGGGAAAGGTGTCTGGGAAGCTGTTGCTCTTTGGACCTGCTCCACTTCTCTGGAGTATTCTCTGAACCTGAGGAAACTTCTTCCTGATCTTCAGGCCTCTCCAAAGATTTCAAAGAGTGTGTTGTAGGCACTGGTGTCAAAGAAATGCCTTCTTCAATGCCAGCAGTCTCGGAACTTGAGAAAACTTGGTTCTCTACTTTAGGCCCCCACGAAGACTTGGAAGAATGATTTGAAGGCAGGCGGTTCACACGAATGGGCCTGTCAACAGGAGGGTTCTCTGAGCCTGAATAGATGTTCTCTGTCATAAACTTCACATATGACTGGGAAGGACGGTTAGGAAGCAGTGGTTTCTTAGAAACGTCTTCTTCAGCAGCAGCGTTCTCTAAACTTCGGGACATTTCCCAGACTTTAGACCTTGCTAAGAACTGGGTAGGATATCTGGGAGGCAGTGGCTTCACAGAAATCACACTCTCAGCAGCAACACCCTCTGAATCTGGTAACACTTTTGGCTCAGCTTTAAGGTTCTTCTCCATAGAAATGCTCCCTTCAACAACTGTGCTTTCTGGAAGTGAAGAGACTTGTTGCTTGACTTCAGGGGCCATCAGTGGATGAAAAGCACGTTCGGAGACTTGTTGCTCAAGTACTGGTCTCATTGGAGGCTGAGAATCTTGTTTGAGAGGCATAGGCCTTGTAAAAATATTCCCCTTGGCTTTGGCTGGCTCAACAGTGTCACTCTCTGGCTCAGGGAAGATTTGTTTCCCTACTTTTGGCCTAGTCAGACGCCTGGAGACTCGGGGAGGCAGTGGCTTCATAGGAATATCCCACTCAGCAGCCGTGCTCTCTGGACCTGCAGATGCTCCATCATATGGGTTCACCCATGACAGAGAAGGACTCCTAGAAGGCACTGGCTCCACAGAACCACTCCACTCTGTAGAAACACTCACTGAATGTGAGGAGACATGTTGCTCAACAGTTGGCCCAGAAGGGCATTTCGGAGGCAGCTGCTCTGCAAAAGCACTCCACTCCTCAGAGGTGTTCTTTGTAACTGAGGAACCTTCTTGTGGGTGTTCAGGTTTTTCCAAGGCCTCGGAAAGGTGTTCTGGAGGCAGGTCTTCCTCAGAGCTGCTCCAGTCATCAGTACTACTGTACGTTTCAAGGTAACTATCAGATCCTGTGGAGCCTTCTTCAGTTTCCGGCTCTCCCACAGCCGGGGAAGGGCATCTGGGAGCAGGCTGCCCCTCAGAACCACTCCCCTCCTCAGAATCAGTCTCCCGCTCTGAAAAACTCTCTGCATCAGAGGAGGATTCTTGTTCATCTTTGGCATTCCCCAAGAACTGCGAGGAGGATCTGAGAGCCATCTGCTCCCCAGAACTTCCTGATTCCACAGTAAAACTTTCTGATTCTGAAGAGATCTCTTGTTCACTTTCAGGCTTCCCCAAGGACTGGAGAGAGTATCCTGCAGCCAGCTGCTCCTCAGAATCACTCTCTTCTTCTGAAATACTCTCCGAATCTGAGACTTGTTTGCAGTCTTCAGGCCTCTCCAAAGCCTGAGAAATGCTTCTGGGAGGCAGCCTCTCTGCAGACAGGGCTCTCTCTGCCCTGGCACTTGCTGTATGTGCAGTGCTTCCTGTAAAGGCCGGAAGCACATTTTCAGGAGCCTTTTCTTTGCAGACGGTTATGGTATCCTGAGCTGATTCCATTTGTAACTGAGCATTTTGAGAATCAAGGCTGGAAGCTGCTTCCCTGTCTGACTGGATATCAGAAGGATCCATAAGTGCCTGAGCGTTCACTTTCACTGAGGTGATGACATCTTCTTGGGTTGTAGAAGGGCTTTCCACTGCTGGTAAAAGAGAAGCTCTGGCTTCTGTCTGCTCAGCTCCTGAAGCTCTACTTTCACTGTATGGTGGTGGACCACCAACCACAGACTCACTCACATCTTCAGGTGTAGGCTCTTGTTCTGATGCTTCTCTCACTTTGCCATCTGTGGCAGCATTTAACAACTCCTGAGGGGTTTCTGCTTTTGGAGCTTGGGGTTGCTCTATGTCTTCCTTCTCCAGGGCCAAGTGCCAGAGATGATAATCCCCGGCAGTCTTCTCATCAGATGGGGACCCAGCTCGATCTCCTAGGCCATGGCATCGACTGGATTTTTTACCTCTTCTTCCTTTGGATCCACATTCACTTGCTCCTGAAGTACTTGATCCTTTCCTTCCGCGTTTTCTTCCATGCACTGAAGACACTGGGTAGCCCTGACTCCCAGCTGCATCACTGTCTGAAGCTTTAACTGATGTCTCCTTAGCAGGAATCTCCATCTTCTTACTTTGGTCCTGCCTTGAGGGACCTATACCCAACAGAAATAGGTAAAGGAGAAATACGTGTGTTTATGGCATCCTAAAACAAGTATACTCTGCCCTGTCCCAGTGAGTACCTATTTGCTATTGAATTCTTTACTATAAAGATGCAGATATTCAGAAGATAAAGCGTAACTGCTCAATAGTAGCCTTCTGCAGTTGAAATCTTTAAAATCAAAGGGACATACCAGTTCTATGAACTGACTCCATAGTTGGCTCATTACTGTTTTATCAATACTTCCATCTGCTGTTAGGTGCGCAACACATCAAAAGGCAACATCAGTTATCTTTGAAGAAACCGACTGTGGCAGAGAAAGTGAAATTTTTACTCTGTAATTAATATTTATATTTTCTAATTAACGTTTCTCCAAATGGCTTGAATGTTCAGCTAATGTGCATGTGTTACTTCATTTTTTAAAAAGGTGTCAACAGGAGTTACTTGGGACATAGGAGCATAGTCCCCTTTTCTTCTCTTTTGTATTAAATAAACCTATGTAATATTACACATACAAAGCAATTCTAGAAAAGCCTTAACAATGCCATCAGTCACAGGCTCCAGGCTAAGCTCAAGAGAACAGTTTACAGGATGCTCCTGTCCCTCTCTAGTTTGATTGCCAGATGGGAGGGACCTTGGCTGTCTAGCATCCCTCACCCTCTCATGGATCACTGGCTCCATCTGGTGGTTTCACATCCAACATACAGGAGAGTTGGTTACATTCCAAACAACTCTCAACATGTGGAAAACCCAGGAATCTGCCCCCATGGACACTGACTCAGTTCTATCCTCTGAGTGAGAAGTGAAAACTATTCAAAATAAATATGAAAAAGACAAATATAAAGTAGAACATATTGCTCATTTATTTTTATTGTGTGTGTGTGCGCATGATCATTTTAGTTTTCACATAAAAATGCTTTTAGACACATCCTATCTTTGGGCCCATGTGTGAAATCCTTTAATGGCAAAAACATGAAACATTAGACTTTTGTTTTACCAAGTACACACTGCTTGAAATTAGCTTGCCATCAGCTGGATCCAGTATCCACATAAGTGCACATTGCATGTGTACACACACATACACAAATTTTCACTCTGGTAGTATTTGTTGTTTGAGGATTTGATGTGTGTTAGCTGCCAAGGACCTCTGCCTGCAGCTGCCCAAGCTCTTTTGCCCACAGATACAGAAACTGGTCTCATTGTTATCAAAAGACCTTTACTTTCTACTGGAAGAGAAAGGTGACTTTAAAAAGGGGGTGTGAGGCCAATTCTGTTATTCTTGCTTGATTCTATTGTTGAGGGAATCACTGAAGGGAGAATCACTGGTTGACCACAGAGGTATGAGCTCACTGAGGAACTCACCATGTGCAAAAGACTCAGAGAAGATACAACAAACTTGGAAGCAAGAAACCTCTACGGTCAAAAGTTAGCTGAGATAAAATAGGAATTGGGTATCACCTTTACCCAAACCCTACACAAATGGCAATTTCATTTTCCAGGCAGTTTAGATGAAGAAACTTGGACCACCTTAGTATGTTTCTTAAATGGAAAGTTCTTTGAAAACCAAGGGCAGCAGGTTTCTCTTTATAGAGCTCCTGTCAGACAACACTATGCAATTGAGCTTGTAATACATGTTTCTGGATGAGGGTGAAGATATACCAACCTGCCCTGTTCTTTTTCAGCTTCTTTTGGTCAGTCTCTTTTGGTTGGGATGTACTCTTCCCTTCTTCAGAATCCAGTGGAAGGCTTGGCTGCTCCTGCTTTGGTTTCTCCTAAAACAAAAAGAAACAGAGAGAGAAGAATTTAAATCAGACTGAAGTATTCTCTACCAACCCTTTCATAGTTGTCAAAGCAAAAAAAATGAGGACAAGTGTTCTTGGTATCCAAACAACTTGGCTGGGAGCATAACAATACCATTAAAGATGGATGTTCTTCCCAGTGGCATCTAACCAGAGGTCCCTGGTGGCTGTTTTACTCATGGAAAGTGTTTCATCCATATTTGGAGTTCCTAGTCTCTGAGGGAGTCTCAGGATAGTATAAACAGTTAACTTGCTCAGCTGCTAACCCAAAGGTTGGAGGTTGGAATTCACCCAAAGGTGCATCAGAAGAAAGGCCTGGTGATCTACTTCCAAAAAGTCAGCCATTGAAATCCCTATGGAGCCCAGTTCCATTATCACACACCTAACAGTCACTGTGATCCAGAATTGATTTGACTGGCAATTGAGTTGGTTGAATCCCTGAGTGACATTTGAAGACAACCTACAAACCACATAACCACACTGGAAGGCCATTGTTCTGAAAATGGGGTTGCTGGATATGACAACAGTCAGGCCTCTGGCAGCACTGGGGAATCAAAAGATACACTGCATTGTATCAAATCACCAGATCTGAATCTGGTGAACCAAATTTGATACAGATTTAAATCCTGTCTAGCTTCGTTTCAGAGAATTTAGTGATGGCATAAATTATATCTTTCCAGCTCCAAAGAAAGAAGATCGTGGATTTGTTGGGAAGGAAGAGAGTAAAAGATGAAGTATTCAGCACTTCCACCAACTGGGTTGAAATTGGATTAACATATACCAGGTTTGAAGATAATTATAGTATAGCTCTGGAAATGTGAGAGTAGCACTGCACTGAACAGCACATGGAATTTACTTAGCATAAGCCTCTGTGACATGCGTTAAAGACAGACCTACAAATCTTTATGCTTCCACTCAAGGTGCCTACATGAAAAGACTCACCTTCAGATAATTTTTGAGTGAATGAAATCTGACAGACCTGGATTCAAATCACTGCTCCATCACCAGCTAGCTGTGTGACCTTGGGCAAGTTATGCTCTGATTCTCAGTTTCCTTGTCTCTAAATTAAGAATAAGGACGAACTTCCTTTAGGACATATAGCTCTAAGTCATTCCAGAGCCAGAAGCAAGTGATAATAGTTTCTGAGTCATAAATGACCCTGGACCCTTTTATATTCATCCATGTGTCAGGGAGAGAGTCATAGGGAACCAGGAGATATTCAGGCCTTTTAAGAAAATGCTGTCAAGGCCTCTTCTCAATTAGGTTATCAGAAGGAAGAAAGAAGGGTCACAAAAAAAGTTTCCCTAAGCCAACATCCAGTGTGTCCATAGGATAATATATGGATCAGCTTACTGCTCCTTGCCTGAAACCAAACCAAGGAGATTGTACTAGGGTCACCAGAAGACTCCCTTTAACTGCACACCTTGCCCCTTCCAACTACCCTTTCAATTTGCACTTTGTCTTCAGGACTGAAAGAAGACTCATTATACAGATGAAACAATCTTGCTTGTGAAAATGAAGACTTGAAGCACTTACTGATGAATATCAAATGTGAAATCCTTCAGTATGGATTACACCTCAACACAGAGAAAACAAAAATTCTCACAACTGGACCAATAAGCAATATCTTGATTAACAGAAACAAGATTCAGGCTGTCAATGATTTGATTTTACTTGGGTCCACAATTAACACCCATAGAAGCAGCAGTCAGGGATTCAAAAGATGCACTACATTGGGCAAATCTGCTGCAAAATATCTCTTTAAGGTGTTGAAAATCAATGATGTCACCTGGAAGGCTATGGTGCACCTGCCTCAAGCCAGGGTGTTTTCAATCACCTTGTACATATCTGAAAGCTAGACAGTGAATTAGGAAGACATAAGAAGAATGGATGCATTTGAATTATGCTGTTGGCAAAGACTATTGAATATACCATGGGCTGCCAGAAGAAGACACAAATCTGTTTTGGAAGAAGTACAGCCAGAGTGCTCCTTAAAAGCAAGGATGGTGAGACCACGTCTCACATGCTTTGAACATGTTATCAGGAGGGACCAGTACCCACAGAAAGACATCATGCTTGACAAAGTAGAGCTTTAACAGAAAAGATGAAGAAAGATCGTCAAGGAGATGGATAGACATAGTGGTTGTAATAGTGGACTCAAGCGTAATAACGATTGTGATGATGATGCAGGACCCGTGTTTCCTTCTGTTATACAAAGGGTTGATATAAGTTGGAACCAACTCAAAATCACCTAACAATAATAACTACTTTCTAAAGCTAAGTTGAGATGTCTAAACTCAGGCAATGGGGTTTTAGTCACTGTGATATCTTTCTTCAGTCACTTTTATGTAAGTTCCAAACAGATAGATTCAAGCTTGTTCACCCTTCTGGGGTTGTGAAGCCCAGCTCAGTGCCCTCAATTTTATCATCCCTACCTAGTATATAGTAATCCTGATGGAAGTTGAACCCCCCAACACCTCTGTGGAACAAAGACCTGGTGATCAGCCCCAATACAGATTACAGCCTAGAAAACCTTATGGGGGTAGTTCTACTCTGTCACAGGGCATTACTATGAGTTGAAATTAACACCATGGAACCTAACAACAGCTAGGGTATGAGTCCCCTAAACCATACCATTTCCCTCGAGCAAATTGCAAATATTGGAATTCATTTTCATTATACAAAGAATTTGTACAAGAATTTATTCTTCAGCCTACTGAGGGGCTTACGGTTTCTTGAAGTTTCCTCTTGAACTTTTGTTTCCGGGGGTTTAGAGACATCTTGTGTCTAGCAGCTGAAGAATCCAAACAGCCCTGGGCAGTAGCGGGGGTGCTGAAATCAATGGGCAACTGCATGCTGCTGGAAGACGCAAGAGAGGTCGAGGAGGATGAGTGAGTGAGTCCAGATGCTGCCTCAGAAGAGCTCTGGAGAGAGTAAGAATACAGTAATGAGTCACAAACAGGGGAGCTGAAAAAGCTTCTGATAAAATCGAACACTCTTTCATGGTAAGAACACTAAAAGAAATTAGGAATATAAATACAGTGGATTGAATCATGTCCTCCCAAAACATGTGTTATAAAGCCTAATCTCTATGCCTGTGTTTATAAGCCCATTTGGGAATGGGTTGGCTTTTTTATGTTAATGACACAGAATTAGTATAGGGTTCAGTGAATTGCTTATGAGATATAAAAGAGATTAAATAGCAAGTGTAGAAGCAGAGATGGGGGTATAGATTGCATGTCACAATGGAGATCACCAAGGAACTAAGACACTCCCCCAGAGACGACAGAGAAAGAAAGCCTTCCTTTAGAGCCTGTGCCCTGAATTTGCACTTCTAGCTTCCTAAGCAGTGAGGAAATAATTTTCTGTTTGTTAAAGCCATCCACTTGTGGCATTTCTGTTACAGCAGCACTAGACAACTAAGACAATAAGGGAATTTCTCAGCAAGATAGAGGGCATATATGGAAAATTCACAGTTAGTGTCAGAGTCAGTGGTGAAAGACTTTCCCCCTAAGATCAGGAACTGGACAAATACTCCCAGTTCACCACTGCTATTCAACATTTTACTGGATATTCTAACTAGAGCAATAGGTAAGAAAAAGAAATAAAAGCTATCCACACCCACCTCAAAAATATTAGATCTAATCAATGAATTTGGCAACATTTGCATGATACAAGAGCAATAAACAAAAATCAGCTGTATTTCTATATACCAACGTTGAACCATCCAAAAATAAAATTAAGAAAATAATTTCATTAACAGCAGAATCCAAAAGAATAAAATACTTAGACACAAATCTAACCAAGGAGATGCAAGACTTGTATGCTGAAATTTATAAAACATTGTTAAAGTTACCTTTAAATGACCTAAATAAACAAAAAGACCTTCCCCATGTTCATGGATTGGAAGACCTAATGTGGTTAAGGTAACAATACTAGCCAAAGGGATTTACAGATATAGTGCAATTCCTATCAAAGTCTCAACAATCTTTGTTGCAGATCCTAAAATTCATATGGAATTTCAAGGAAATTCAAATAATCAAAACAGCCATGAAAAAAATTTGGGAAAGTAACACTTTTCAATTTCAAAACTTACTACCAAGCAACAATAAAAAAATGGTGTAGTACTGGCATAACCAAGCTAAAACCCTTGCCACTGAGTGGATTCTGACTCATAGCAATTGCAATAAGACAGCGTAGGACTGCCCCATAGAATTTCCAAGGAGTTCTTGGTGGATTCTAACTGCCAAACTTTTGGTTAGCAGCTGTAGCACTTAACCACTACATCACCAGGGTTTATATACTATTGGCATAAGGATAGCTATATAGATCAATGGAATATTATTGAGAGTCCCAAAATAAACCCATACACCTATGGTCAATTGATTTTTTATAAGTGTGCCAAACCCATTCAAAGGGAAACGAATAATCTCTTTACCAAATGGTGCTGAGACAACTGGATATCTACATGCAAAAGAATGAAGCTGGACCATTAATTCACATCATAGAAAACATTTATTCCAAATTAGTCAAAGACCTAAATGTAAGAGCTAAAAGTATAAAACTCTTAGAAGAAAAATAGAAATAAAGCTTCACAATCTTGCATTTGGCAATAGATCCCTGCACAAGCAGCAAAAGAAAAATAGATAAATTGGACTTCATCAAAATTAAGAACCTCTGTGCATAAAAAGATACTACTAAGAGAGTAAGAAGAGAACCCACAGAATGGGAGAAAAATATATGCAAATCTAGGGTCACTAGTAGACCTCACTCAATGGCAGTGGGTTTGGTTTTTGGTTTGGATTATTTGGAGTACCAGAACGGTGAAATAGCAGGAAATTAGAATTGTCAAAGATTTGCTGACAGAAAACTTCTTTGATATCTTCGAAGATGTGGGAGTCTATGAAGAAGAATAATCTGCAAGTGTTTGTAGTACAAGAACAGGGGAGATAATAGAAAATGCAGACAGAATAGTCAAACATTTGCTAACAAAAAACTTCCTTGATATCTTCAAAAATGAGAAGATATCTACCCAAGATGCTCATTGAATTCCACACAAGGTAGATCCCAAAAGAAAGACATCAAGACATATTATAATCAAAGTTGTGAAAACTAAAGATAAGAAGGCACTTTTAAAAGCTCTAGGGATACACAAAAAATAACCTACAAAGGAGAATCAGCAAGACTAAGCTCAAACTACTCAGCAAAATCCATGCTAAAGGCAGTCCTTTGGTTAGAAAATCCGTAACACCAGGTAATAACCCAAGACCAGAACACAGAACAGAGCAATTGGATATCAACCCAAATAGGTGAATTGCAGAAGGAATTACAAGCAAAACACTGAAAATATAGAAACAGAGTTTTTATAATGTAAACATTATAATGAAGAAAGAAGGATTCAAAAGAAAATGTAGTCATGGGTCTTTCATTTGGAGATGAAGTCAAGGTGATATAAAGAAATTAAAGATTGTTTTAAATTTAGAAAAATATGGGTAAATACTGAAGTAATACAAAGAAAACTACCATTACTGTGTATAAAAATTAAAAAAAGAATAACAAAGTCTCAGCAAATATAAAACCAACATTGGAAAAAAACAAAAAGAAAATTGAAAAAGAAAAATGAATCAGTGCAGAAAATTAAACGGAACAAAGGAATTTTCTAACAACACACAAAAAACACATTAGAATGAAGCACTAAGCTCATAACCATCAATATTCACACTGAATGTAAATGGACTAAACACACCAATAAAGAGATAGAGAGGGACAGATTGAATAAAAATACATGATTCATCTGTGCACTGCCTACAGGAGATACACCTTAGACTCAAAGACATGAACAAACTAAAACTCAAAGAATCAAAAAAAATTAAACTAACAACATTTAAAAAGGAGTAGGAGTGTCATTATTAATCTCTGATAAAATAGACTTCAAAGTAAAACACACCACACTAGATAAAGAAGGACATTACACAATGATTAAAGAATCAATATTCCAGGAGGACATAACCATATTGCATATCTACACACCCAATGACAGGGCTCCAAAGTATGTAAAACAAACATTAACTGCATTGGAAACAGAAATAACAACTTCACAAAAATAGTAGAACTCAATGCACCACTCTGAGTGAAGGACAGAACATCTGGAAAAAAGCTCAATAAAGACACAGAAGATCTAAAAGCTGTAATCAACTAAATTGCCCTCATAGACATGTACAAAACACTCTATCCAATAGCAGACAAGTATACTTTCTTTTCCAACTCACATGGAACTTTCTCCAGAACAGAACATGTGTTAGACCAGAAAAGCACTGCTTAACAAAATTCAAAGCATTGAATTATTACACACCATCTTTTCAGACCATAAAGCCATAAAAATAGAAACCAATAACAGAAAAGAAAAAGGGGGGGAACCAAACACAGGGAAACTGAACAACCCCTTGCTCAAAAAAATGGATGGAATAAAGAAATTCATAGAATTAAAGGAAAATGAAAACACATCCTACAAGAACCTATGGAACATAGTAAAAGCAGTCCTCAGAGATCAATTTACCTCAATAAATGCACACATCCAAAAAGAAAGGGCCCAAATCAAAGAATTGACCCTACAACTCAAACAAGTGGGAAAAAAAGGAAAAAGAGCCCCATTAGCTACCAGAAAAAAAGCAAATAATAAAAATTAGAGCAGAGCTAAATGAATCAGAGGCTATAAAAATGAGTTAAGACCAAAAGCTGATTTTCTGAAAAGAGCAACAAAATTGATATACCATCAGCCAAACAAACAAAATGTAACAAAACAGGAGAGAAAGGAAATAACTTGAGTAAGAAATAAGATGAGCAAAATCACAGCAGACCCAAATGAAACTAAAAGAATTATAACACAATACTATGAAAAATTGTACTCGAATAAATGCAAACACCTAGAGAAAATGGACAAATTTATAGAAACACACTACCTACTAAAACTAACACAAACAGGAAGGAAAGAACTAAGTAAACTCATCACAAAAGAAGAGATTGAAAAGGTCATTTAAAAATCTACAAACTAAAAGTGTCCTGTTCCTGACAGATTGACTGGAGAATTCTACCAGACTTTTAGAGAAGAGTTAACACCACTATCACTAAAGATATTCTAAAACATAGAAAGGGATGGAGCACTCCCGAACTCATTCTGTGAAGCCAGCATATCCCTGATACCAAAACCAGGTAAAGACAGAAGAAAAAAAGGAAAATTACGGACCAATGTCTCTCATGATCTGAGATGCAGAAATCCTCAAGAAAATTCTATCCAACAGAATTTGACAACATATCAAAAAAAAAAAAAAAATCACCATGACCAAATGGGATTCATATCAGGATGAAGGGATGGTTCAACATTAGGAAAAAACAATCAAAACAATCAACAATGTAAATAAAACAAAAGACAAGAAGCACTTGATTTTATCAATTGATGCCGAAAGGGCATTAGACAAAGTCTAATATCCATTCATACCAAAAAAAACTCTTAGAAAAGTAAGAATAGAAGGAAAATTCCTCAACATAATAAGGGGCATTTACGCAAAGCCAACAGCCCACATCATCCTAAACAGAGAAAGTCTGAAAACATTTCCTTTAAGAACAGGAACCAGACATTGTTACCACTTTTATTTAACACTGTGATGGAGGTTCTAGCCAGAGGAATCAGGCAAGGTAAAGAAGTAAAGGACATTAAAACTGGTAAGGAAAAAGCCAAAATACCTCTATTTCTGGATGACATGAAGCCCTAAAAAAGTCATGCAAAATCCTACTGGAACTAATAAAAAAGTTCAGCAGACTATTGGGATATAGTAAACATACATAAATTAGTTAGATTCCTTTTCACCAACCAAGAAGCCACCAAAGAAGAAATCACCAAATCAGTAATGTTTATAATACCCTTAAGAAGATAAAATACCTAGGGAAAAAAATCTAAGCAGAAATATAAAAGACCTATATAAAGAAAATCACAAGACTCTATAGCAAGAAACCAAAAGAGACCTACATAAGTAGAGAATCCTGCCTTGCTGATACATAGGAAGGCATAACATTGTGAAAATGTCTGTGCTACCCAAAGTGATGTACAATTACAATGAAACCCCAATACAAATTTCAATGGCGTTTTAAAATGAGATAGAGAAATAAATCACCAACTTCCTATGGAAAGGGAAGAAGCCATGGATAAATAAAGCATTACAGAAGAAAAAGAATGAAGTGGGAAGCCTTACTCTACCTGTCTTTAGAACCTATTAAACTGTCATGGTAGTCAAAACATCCTGGTACTGGTACTGGTACAAAAATAGATACATACACCAATGGAATGGAACTGAGAATCCAGATGTAACATCATCCAACTACAAGCAGCTGATACTTGATATCATGGATTGAATTATGTCCCCCCAAAAATATGTATAGTTATTTGGCTGGGCCAAAATTCCCTGCATTCTGGGATTGCCCTCCATTTTGTGACTTTTTGATGCTGTAAATTCTAATCTCTGCCTATAACTGAAAGATAGAACGAGTATGTTAAAAGATTAGGATGGGACTGCAACACCCTTGCTGAGGGAGTTTCCCTAGAGTATGGCTTGCACTACCATTTATCCTTTCATCCTACAAGAGATAAAAGTAAAGCAAAGCAAGCAGAGAGTTGGGAATCTCACACTAGCAAGAAAGCAGCATCAGGAGTAGAGTAGACCTGGGGTTCCTGTGCCAAGATGCTCCCTTAAAGAAGACTGATGAGACACAAGGACATTCATCTAGAGCCAAAAGGGATGAAAGCCTTCCCCTGGAGTGGATATCCTGAATTTGGACTTGTAGCCTATGGGACTGGCTAAGAATAAACTTTTCTTTGCTAGAGCCATCCCCTTTGGGGTATGTCTGTTAGAGCAGCACTAGCTGACTAAAAGACTTGACAAAGGTCCAAAGTCAATAAACTGAGAGTTTTTGTCTAGTGTTGCTCTAACAGACATACCCCAAAGTGGATAGATTTAACAAAGGAAAGTTCATTCTTACAGTCTGGCAGGCTACAAGTCCAAATTCAGGACGTCCACTACAGGGGAAGGCTTTCGTGTTTCTTGGCTCTGGAGGAAAGTCCTTATGTCGCGTCAGTCTTTGATCAGGGAGTATCTTGACTCTGAAACCTCAGCTCTGAAGGATGTGCTCTTCTCCTGGTGCTGCTTTCTTGATGGTGTGAGGTTCCCAATTCTCTGCTTGCTTCTCTCTCTTTTTATCTCCCACAGGATGGAAGGATAAAGGGTGGTGCAAGCCACACTCCAGGGAAACTCCCTTAGCAAGGGTGTGGCAGTCCCACCCTATCCTCTTTTAACATAATCATCCTATCTATTAGTCACAGGCAGAGAATCACAAAATGGAGGACAATCACAGAATACAGGGAATCCTGGCCCAGCCAAACTACTACGCAAATTTTGGGGGGGTCACAATTCAATCCATGACACTGAGAAAAAGACAGTCTCTTTAACAAATGGTGTTGGCAAAAATGAATATTCATCTGCCACAAAAAATGACACAAGACACGTATCTGACCATGCACAAAAGCGAACTCAAAATTGATCCAAGTGCTAAATATAAAATCTAAAACAATAAAGACCGTGGATGAAAAAATAAAGACAAGGCTGGTAGCCCTAATACATGGTATAAACAAACTATAAAATACTATCAACAATGCAAAAACACTCAGAGAAAATAGATAACTGGCAACTCCAAAAAAAAAAAAAAAAAAACAACTTATGCTCATCCAAAGTCTTCACCAAAAGAGTAAAAAGTCTAAACATGAACTAGGGAAGAACTTTTTGGCTACCACAAATCTGATACACATCTAATCTTCAAAATCTAGAAGATATTGTAAAACCTCAGCCAGAAAAAGACAAATATCCCAGTTAAAATAACAGGCAAATGGTATGAACAGGTTCTTCATCAAAGAAGACATATCAGCTGCTAACAGATACATAGGAAATCCTTATGATCATTAGCCAGCAGAGAAATCCAAATCAAAACTACGATCAGATACCATGTCACCCCAGCTAGGCTTCCATTAACCCAGAAAATATAAAATAATAAATATTGGAGAGATTGTTGGAAGACTGGAATTCTTCTGCACTGCTGGTGGGAATGTAAAATGGTACAACCATTTTGAAAATCTATATGGTGCATTCTTTAAAAAGTAGAAATAGAAATACCATATGATCAAGCAAAGAATATATCCTAGAGAAACGAGCTGTCACAAGAACAAATACATGCACACCAATGTTCATTGCAGCATTGTCCACAATAACTAAAAGATGGAATCAACCTAAGTGCCCATCAACAGATGAACAGATAAACAAACTATGGTATAGTCACATAATGGAATATTAAGCAATGATAAAGAACAACAATGATCTTAGGAAACATCTCATAAAATGAAGTCATCTGGAAGACATTATGCTGAGTTAAATTAGTCAAGAACAAACATTGTATAATACCACTATTATAAGGATTTAAGAAAAGTTTAAAATACAGAAGAAAATAATTTTTGGTGGTTTCAAGAAGGGAAGGAGGGAGAAGAAGAGTCACAGATTAGATAGTAAATAGGAACTGGGTTAAGTGAAGGCAGTGACAGTACATATTGGAAGGGAGATTATCACAGCTGAATTAATCCAAAAGCTAAAAGGTTTCCTAAATAAAACCCAACACTTTGAAGGACAGAGTAGCAGGGACAGGCATCTGGGGACCACAGTTTCAGGGGACACCTAGGCTAATTGGCATAACTTAGTTGCTGTGTTTTTTTAAGGAAAATGTTTTGCATATCACTTTGGTGAGTGGCATATGGGGTCTTAAAAGCTAGTAAGCAGCTGTCTAAGATCAACTGGCCACAATCTACCTGGAGCAAAGAGAATGAGGGACAGAAAAGACATGAAGAAAATTTGAACCCAGGAGACAGCAGGTACCATATGATATGAAACTACATCAGCATGGGACCAGAAGAACTAGATGGTGTATGGCCACCACTAATGACTGCCCTAACAGGGAATACAGTGTAAAGTTCCTGATGCAGCAAGAGAAAAATGGGTGTGCAGAATTAGAACTCTATTAAAAGGCCATACTCGATGGTCTGTCAGACTTTATGGCCCTCTAAGGACACTGCCCCTAGACTATTAGCTCAGAACTTAAAACAATATCAAAGACAATTCTTCAGACAAAGATTAGACTGGACTATGAGAGATAGAGTGATGCTGTGAAGAATGTGCTTCTTGGCTTAAATATATACATGTGGCTGTCTCAGCAGCTTTTATCCAGAGGCCAGATGAAAAGGTGGAGGGGGTCAGGAGTTGGTTGAATGATTACAGGAAGTACCTGGTGGAAAGCATAAGTGTGCTATCACAGAGTGGGGATAGCAGCAAGAGTTGCATAGCAGTGTGGGTGGGAGGTTTTATATTTCAAATTGACTTGGACTGCAAACTATCACCTAAAATACAATGAAATATGTTTTTTGAATGGTCAACTTTATATTATGTATATTTTCCCACAAGTAAACAAATGTTGGTTAACTCAATCCTTCCACCAATTCACACCACTCCACCTAACTCACCTGACTGAATGTTGTTCTACAGAAATATACAATCATAGCCCCAACCCATAAATTAGCAAATATCTATTCACCTGCAAACAGCCTGGGCTTCAGCTTTGGCCATTACCTAATTGTTTCTTTCTTGACATATCTCAACAAATGCTGCTTCCTACATAGGACTTGTTAACATCAAAAAGTTTTAGTCTGTCTCTGCACTCCACATCAGTGAGTGGTGTCTGGGGTCTTAAAAGCTGCCATCTGAGGGTATAGCAAATGGTCCTAACTCAACAGGAATGGATGATCACTGAGGACAAGAACGACATGGGGAAAGAGAATCCAGAAGACAGAGAGAGACCCCGTGGGTCTCTACATCAACTCGTGACCAGAAGAACCAGATGGTGCCCAGCCACCACCAGTGATAGCCACGATGGAGCTCACAAAGTTGAGTCTCACTGGCAACAAGAGAATAAATAGGGGTGCACCCTGAGATCTCCAATAAAAGATCACAATTGATGATCTGGGGGCTTCAGGGTTCCCCTGGGAGCATGGCCCCTGGCCCTGATGCTGCTCCTGTCCATAAATCATAATGAAGGTCAACTTTTTGGACTTGGCTACACAGAGTGACCATATCTTGTGAGAATTTTATGGTTCAATGCATCATGTCATCCTGCTGACCTCTTGCTGGAGGAAGGGGAGTGGGTGGAGAGGAGGGGATAGGAGACTGTCGGGAGGATAGGACATATATGGAGCAGAGAGGAAGAGTGTGGTGTCACTGGACAGGGAGAGCAGTGGAAGCTGCATATAGGTGAGCATGCGACTTTACATGGGAATGTACATTTTCATTCAATCATAATAATAAAAAAAGTTTTAGTCTGCTGGCCAATTATCTTCAGTACAAATTAACTTGTTGTTGTTGTTTACTCTTCAGCTCCTAAGCTTAATTATTCTGAACTCTACTTCTCCCTAAAAGCCCTTGTCAAGTGTAACAATCAGATTAAATACACAGTAGTTTGAGAATGGAAGTGTTAATGTGGCACTAATTTGCTAGTTTGCCAACTGTTGATAGGTGTTATTTGATTGACACTTTACATATGAAATACATACACATGTCCTCTCATGTGCCAACTACTTTTTATATGTATACATGGCTATTAAATGTTACTACATGCCCTATTATTTGAGATTTGGGGGTTTGTAACAGTAAAGCATTCACCTTTGTAGAAAGGTCTATTTTATTTTTTTCTTACAAAAAAAAACAAATCCAAACTTCTTGCTGTGGAGTTAATTTCTACTCACAGGCACACTACAAGACACAGTAGAATAGCCCCATAGATTTTCCAAGGAACAGTTTGTTGTTTCGAACTGTTAAATTTTTGGTTACCAGCCAAGCTCCTAACTACTGTGCCACCAGAGCACCTAAATAACAGAAGACATCAACAAACTATTGGGTTGTTTTTTTTTTGGTTTTGGTTTTGGATTTTTTATTATGACTGAGTAAAAATGTACACTCTCGTATAAATTTACATGCCCACCTATAGGCAGCTTCCACTGCTCTCCCTGCCTGGTGACAGCACAGTTGGCACAACTAGCGTATTGCTAAGAGGGCTCTCTGCACCCCATATTGGTGAGTGGTGTCTGGGGTCTTAAAAGCTGCCAAGCTGCCATCCGAGGGCACAGCAAATAGTCCCAACTCAGCAGGAACGGATGCTCACCGAGGTACAAACTATTTTTTTTGTTTTCTGAAATACCGTCTTGCATTTGCTTATAAATAAAAAATGCTTATTATTTGGTTCACAGAACCAAGCTGAAAATGCAAATCACAATGCATATCAAAAGCGAAGAATGGTATCACTTTTCTCAAATGGCCCCCTACTGTTGACCTAGAGCATGAGGAAAAAGTGAAACAAGAAATTACAGCTCTGACCTTTTGCCCCCCACCTGCTTCCACAGATGGGACTAACTCACCTGTCTTTCTGTCAAGACTTTGTGTGATGAAACCTTGTTTTCTGAGCTTGTAGGTGATCCACCATTCACAGAGATTTCGTCAACATTCTTAGTGGTTGTGTCAGAAAGGACAAGAGTTGGCCTGCTGCTGTGTTGGCGAGGGTTGACTGGTGGTATCTGTCACCAGGAAACAGGAGGAAATGTTAAAACCCATGGGGTTTCTGCAAGCCACTGGTGTTCTCTTGCTTAATGGCTGAGGATTCACAACCCTGCCTCATCCACCCGAAAGTAATACCTGCCCAGGAGGGAATCTCCTACTTTCTATGTCTTTACTTCTAGAGCTTAACTCAGACCAAAGACCAACAGCCTTGAGTTTTACCCTCTGGGTTGCTGAACGCTTTTGCCAATCCCCCAAAACAGACAGAAACATCAAATGGTGTGTTGGTTCAAATCCAGATTCCTGGTGTTATCTCCCTACTGATGCTAACTACAGATCTTGTTTCACTCTGATTCTTATTTTGATGACAATCCTAGGTCTCAGAATCTGATTCTCCTGGAGTTGAGTTTTTGATTTATAGTCTGAGCTCTATATCCAAGCTACAATCCTTGCTCATTTTATTCCAGGCATTTTATACATTAGATCTTGACTGAGTTGGTTGCTTATTTTAATCCTCTCCAGCTTGATTCGCTGATAATTTTATAAAAATCTAAAGAACTAGCCCTGATTAGAACCACTTTACTAGTTTTCCTAAAGGTATATAAAATAATCATCTGGGTTTTCCTTGAGGCTCATCAGACTAATTTAGTTGATGCCAGTTTGAAGCTTACGGTACACATGAATTTGAGGCATTGGTTCCTGCCATGGTCCTCTTGGTGTGGATCAAGATCACTGATTTTATCTTTATCAATACTAGAAAAGCATCTACTGGGTACAACACCCTATTCCAGGCACTGAGCCTACAACAATGAACCAAATAAAATCTTGCTGTCATGGAACACACATGCTTGCTTCAGTGGTAGGCTCTACTCCTGTTCAGGACAGATGGCCTTCAGACTCTATGGCCAAGAAAAAGAGGCCATCATAGGGGCCTGACAAGGCTCCTCTCCTAGGATACTCTCGATCAAGCTCTCCAGTATTTCTTTATTACTACCAGGCTTCACTGGGGCTTTTGGGAAGAGGCCAGATTAACTATACCTAAGCATAAAAGCAAAGCCTATTGCCTTCAAGTCAATTCTGGCTCATAGAAATGCTATAGGACAGTGTAGAACTGTCCCGTAGAGTGTCTGAGGAGTTCCCAGTGGACTAGAACTGCCGACATTTTGGTTAGCAGTTGGATTCTTAACCACTGTACCACTAGGGTTCCAGGGGCAAGGTAGATACTGTTAAATGAATTTTTGGATGAGAGCTCCAGAAGAATCTGACTGAACAATGGATATCTGCCACAAGTTTAAGATTAGCTGCAGCTAAGAGAGCATCCTATGTACAGGCTTCATTTTATGGGAATTAAAGTTATATCCTTATCCTTACCAAGGCTGGTGCAAAGATGTTGAGGATCTTAGAGACTAGAGTAATAAAAAGACCAAGGGTCATGAGATTAGCACACCTGGATTCAACTTCCAGCTACCTGGAAAGAATAGAACTGCCCCATAGAGTTTCCAAAGAGTGCCTAGTGGATTCAAAGTATTGACTTTTTTGGTTAGCAATATAGCACTTAACCACTACTACATCAGAGTTTCCTACATTGTAGGTAGAACCACTCAAATATTAACTCATTTCCTTCCCAAGCCCACAGTTGAAGGCTCACAGAGCCTCTCCCCCAGGTTTTCCCTTGATTATCTTTCATAGATAACAGTAGTAGTAGCAATGCTTTACATACCTAATCTCCTTCAATCTTCACAGGTAATATATTGAGGTAGATACTAATATTATATCCATTGTGAATGAGGATGGGAAGCCTCACAGGTTAAACTCAGGTTAAGTTACCTGAGGTAAAGTCTCAGGTTAAACTACCAGCCCAGGGCCACATAGCCAGTAAATAGCAGAGCAACAATTCAAGAGCAGATCTGTCTAACTCAGCTGTCCATGTTCTGAACAATTGCACTCTGTTACCTCACTGTTCTTGGAGCCTACAACCCAGATTCCACTTCTGGGCACATATTGGGGCAAAGCTCTAAACACAGCTCCACACACATCACCAAGCCTACTTCTAGGCAGACTTTTGGAAATATGAGAACTCTGTAGAAGACTGAAACCAACCTGGAGGTTGGGATATCTGCACCTTAATAGTGAAGTGCAACTGCCAAAAGAGTTAAAGCTTTCATGGATATGCTGTGGCATGAGATACGCACTTGCTGTACACCAGGCACTAGGTCAGCAGATTACATATGCATACACTCTCTGCCTACACCACCCCTGAGGGATAGGACCAGCTGAGAAGCAGGGCCATGTTCTTCCCTCCTCCTTTGGGCGGGATCGGAATAGGGAATGGATAAGGAGTATTAGGCAGTGATGCCTGAATCCACTATTACCTCAAGAGTTTGGCCTCTCTGAGGCTCTGGAGAAGAGCTCATTTTACTTGCTGATCTTTCACATTCAGGATTCAACATGAAGATGCTGTCATGTGATACGGCTTTAATCCCCATATTGCTCCTGGGCCTGGACAGGAAGGAAAGATCTTGTGAAAGCAGCTCAAGGGAAATAAGAATCAAAGACACATAAATATCTGTATCATGGCCTGTGGATACCTCAGAAGGAAGGCAGGGATGCCCATGAGCTGACACAGAAGAACTCTCATGAAATTTAAGTGAAAAAATCAATAATAATGCAGTCTCATATAATATACACATATATTACATACATAAATCATTCTGTCTATAGAAAAAGGTCTGAAAGGCAATGCAGCAAATTGTTAGTGACAGTCACCTCTCAGAAGTAACATTAGGGAAGGATGGGAGTTATTTTCCTACTTTATGCACTTCTGTACAATTTTGATTTTTTTTTTAAAATAATGAGCATATGTCTTCCTTATAGAGCAGCTTTATGGAGATATAATTCACATACCACACAATTTACACATCCAAAGTATAAAATTCAATGGTGGCAAACCAGAGGGATGACAGGGAAAGCACTGAGGCTTGCTACTATGATGAGAGTAGTAAAAGATCTTTTACATCTGAATTTTTCTCTGGTGTTTTTGTTTTGATTTGATTTCAAATATCAAAGATCTCTATAGCCCCTAAGACGGTAAAGTACCTAGGAATAAAACTAACCAGAGAAATAACAGACTGTTACAAAGAGAACTACAAGAAACCAACAGAGAGTTATGTAAATAGAGGAACCTACTCTGCTCATGGATAGGAAGACTTAACATTGTGAAAATGTCTATTTTACCCAAGCAGTCTACTTGTATAACACAATCTCAATACAAATTCCAGTGACATTTTTTAATGAGATGGAGAAAGAAATCACCAACCTTGTTTGGAAAGAGAAGAAGCCCAGGAGAAGGAAAGCACTACTGAAAAAGAACACACTGGGAGGCCTCTCACTACCCAACTTTAGAAACTGTCACACTGCCACAGTAGTCAAAACAGACTAGTACTGGTACAAAAAGAGTCAGATAGATCAATGGAACAGAATCGAGATCCCAGAGATGACACCATCTGCCTATGAACAGTTGATATTTGACAAAGGCCCTAAGACATTAAACTGGGATAAAAACAATCTCTTCAACAAATGGTGCTGGCAAAATTGGGTATCCATCTGCAACAAATTGAAACAAGACCCATACCTTGCACCTTATACAAAAACCAACTCAAACTGGATAAAAGACCTAAATATCAAATCTAAAACAATAAAGCTCATCCAAGAAAAAGTAGGAACAACAATGGAAGGTTTAATACATAATGTAGACAGAGTTCAAAATCTATCAAACCACAAACAATGGAAGAGAAAATAGATAAACAGGAACTACTAAGAATCAGACACTTTTGCTCATCCAAAACTTTATTCATAGAATTAAAAGAACACCTAGAGAATGGGAAAAAATATTTGGCAACTACATGTCAGACCGACATCTGATCTTCATAATCTATAAGATACTACAAAATATCAATAAGAAAAAGATAAATCATCCAATTAAGCAATGGGCAAAGGAGCTAGACACTTCTCTAAAGCGGAGATCCAGGCAGCCAAAAAAATATTCACACATGCTCATGATCATTAGCTACTAAGGAAATTCAAATCAAAACTGCAATGAGATACCATCTCATCCCAACAAGGTTGGCCATGATCCAAAAAACACAAAACAACAAATGCTGAAGAGGCTGTGGAGAAATTGGAACTCTCCTGCACTGTTGGGATTGCAAAATGGTGCAACCTCTTCAGAAAGCAATCTGGTTCATCCTTAAAAACCTGAATCTAAATATACCATTCAACCCAGTAATTCCACTGCTCAGAATAGATTCTAAAGAATCAAGGCCATTCACACCAACTGATACCTGCATACAAATGCTTATCACAGCACAGTCCACAATAACAAAAAGATGGAATCAATCCAGATGCCCAACAACAGAGAAATGGATAGGTAAACTATGGTATATATAGTCAATGGAGCACTATGCAATACTAAAGAACAATGATAATTTTAGAAAACATCTCATAACCTGATCTCAACTGGAGGACATTATGTTGAGTGAAAGTAGTCAGTGACAAAAGGACAAACACTGTATGAGACCCCTGCGATAAGAACTTACAAATAGACTCATGCATAGAAGAAAAGACTCTGATGTTTGCAAGGGTGGGGAGGGAGAGTGGGGAGGAGGGTTTAGATTACATAGTTGATACAAATTTGGTTGGGTGAAATAGGGGACAGCACACATTAGAAAGAAGATCAATATTAACCGGACTTCAACATAACATGATTACTCCCCCCACCTTAACTCAATATTGCAAGGACAGAGTAGCTGAGACAGCGGGCCAGCGACCATGCTCTCAGGGGAAATCCAGGCCCACTGGCACAACAAGCATTTTGCTAAGACAGCGTTCTGCACCCCACATTGGTGAGTGGCATCTGGGGTCTTAAAAGCTGCCAAGCTGCCATCTGAGGGTACAGCAAATGATCCCATCTCAGCAGGAATGGATGATCACCAAGGACCAAAATGACATGGGAGAAAGAGAACCCAGAAGACAGACAGACCCACATGAGTGGGTGACGACATCAACTTGTGATCAGAAGAACCAGATGGTGCCTGGCCACCACCAGTGATAGCTGTGATGGATCTCATAAAGTTGAGTCTCACTGGCATCACAAGAACAAAAAGGGATGCACCCTGAGATCCCCACTAAAAGACCACAATTGATGGTCCAGGGGCCTCATAGTTCCCCTGCGAGCATGGGCCCTGGCCCTGATGCTGCCCCTGTCCATAAATCATAATGGAGATTAACTCTTCAGACAGGACTCGATTGGATTTGGCAACACAGAGTGACCATATCATGTGTGCACTTTATGGTTCTGTGCGTCTATAGGATGTCGTCCTGCTTGCCTCCTACAGGAGGCAGAGGAATCGGTGGAGAGGTGGGGATAGGAGACTGAAGGGAGGTTAAGACATGTATGGAGCAGAGGAAGAGTGTGCTATCACCGGCAGGGAGAGCAGTGGGAGCTACATATAGGTGAGCATACGAATCTATACAGGAATGTACATTTTCACTCAATCATAGTAAAAAAAAAAAAATCAAAGATCTGCCTAGATGCTGGAGACTTTCATCTACCTAATCTTGTCTTGTTTCACACAAGACTCTGAGATACATCTATCCTGTTTTCAAAGTTAGCCCTCACAATTTGCTAAAGCCAGTTGGAACAATATTCTTAATGCTAACTGAGTCACGTTAATGACAATAATGTGTTGTGATATGTCAGGAGAAAGCTAGACATAAATGAAAGGCTACATGTACAAAAGACTCCTTTGACTATATAGGAATATAAATTGCCTTTAAATTTTTTTAGACAGATTAAGACACCACAAGGAAAAAATTAAGGAACTACAGACCAATATGCGTTATGAACATAGGTGCAAACATCCTGAACAAAATAACTGTTAACCAAATCCAGCAATTACACACTATGATCAAGTAGAACTTAATACATGAATGTAATGTTAGTTTAACATACAGAAATTAATTAATTAACTATGTCATGTCAATAGAATAAGCAACAACAACAAAATGACCACTTCAACAGGTGCGGAAAACAATTTGATAAAAATTCAACGACATTTCATGACAAATACACCGAACAAACTAAGGATAGAAGGTAATTTTTTAACTCATTAAAGGACATTTATGAAAAACCCACAACTAATATTTTAGTTAGTGGTGAAGGATTAGATGCTTTTCCTCTAAGGTCAGAAACAAGGCAAAGATGTCCACTCTTATCGCTTCCATTAAGCATTGCACTGGACGTTCTAGCCAGGGAAATTACACAAGAAAATGAAACAAAGAGCATCCAGATTGTAAAGGAAAAAGTAAAACTGTCTTCATTTGCTGATGCCATGATCTTACATCTAGAAAACCATGTAGAATAATGCAGTTATATACACAGAGAGCTAATAAAAGAATTTAGTAAAGTTTCAGGATACAACATCCAAACCTAAAAATTGGTTGTATTTCTCTACACCATCAATAAACAATCCAAAATGGAAATTAAGAAAACAATTCCACTTAAATTAAAACAGAATTAAAAACTTGGGAATAAATTTAACAAAATAAGTGTGAAACTTGATGAAGACCACCAAGTAAATTCATGAACTCATCCTATAAAAAAGGCCACACAACTCATTGCTGACTATCACTATGGTCACCTTTGAAGTACTCCTCTTGGGAAGCTGTGCACCAACACCACTGCCTAGCCCACCCTTCAAAGCAATTTTGGAACTCTTTTTCTGGCTATCAGCACTGCTGTTGTATTACCCTTGATGTCCTGAATGTCATCAACACATCTTCCTTTCAATATTTCCTTTATCTTTGGGTCAAGGAAAAAGTCACTGGGGGCCAGATCAAGTGAGTATGGAGGGTGTTCCAATACAGTTATTCGTTTACTGGCTAAGAACTCCCTCACAGACAGCTATATGATTAAGTTCATGAACTTGTCAGCTTGCCACCATGGACGATGGCCATTCCACAAAGAGTTCCAAAATTGCTCTGAAGCATGGACTAGGCTCTGGCATCGGTGCATAGCTTCCCAAAGGGAGTACTTTGAAGATCACTGTAGTGATATTCAGCAGTAAGTTGTATAACACTTAGAACAATTAATTTCTTGGACTTAATTGTCAGATCTCAGATACTCTGCACACTACAAAACACTACTGAAATGAAGTTAAAAAGACCTAAATAAACTGAAAGACATCCCATGTTCAAGGATTGGAAGACTTCATATTGTTAGATGGAAATATTCCACAATTTAAGCTTCAGAATCAACACAATCTCTATTGGAATTCTAGCTTCACATGTTGCAGAAATAGACAAGTGGATTCTAAAATTCATAGGAAAATGCAAGGGACAAAGAACAGACAAAACAATCTTGAAAAGAAGAAGAAAGTTAGAAGACTCATACATTCTGATTTCAAAACATACTAGAAAACAACAGTTAATAAAGACACTGTGATAATGGCAGAAGGATAAACCTATAGATCAGTGGCATAGAATTGAGAGTAAAAATTAAATTCATACATCTAAGACTAATTGATTTTCAATAAGGGTGTGAAGACCATTCACTGGGGGAAAGAAGAGTCTTGCCAACAAATAGTACTGAGACAGCTGGATGTCCTCATACAAAAGGATGAAGTTGGACACTTACTGGACACCATGTACAAAACCTAACTCAAAAGATCTAAATATAAGTGCTAAAAGTATAAAACTCTTAGAAGGAAACATACGGATAAATCTTTGTGATCCTATTTTGACAATGGATTCTTAGATATCATACCAAAAGTACAAGCAACAGAAGACAAAAAGATAAATTGGACTTCCACAAATTAAAAGTTTTCTGCATCAAAGGATGGTATCAAGAAAATGAAAAGGCACTAGTGTTCATTTTAGCATTGTTCACAGTAGACAAAAGGTAGAAACAAACCAAATGTCCATCAACAGATAAATAAACAAAATGTGCTATGTTCATACCATGGAATATTACCCATGTATAAAAGGAAATGAAATCTTGATACATCAATAGCATAAAGAAACCTTCAAAACATTATGCTGAGTTATGTTAAGTGAACCACAAAAGGACAAATACTGTATGATTTCACTTATATGAAATATCTACACTAGGCAAATATACAGAGACCAAAGTTAGTGATTATGAAGAGCAGGAGGGAGGGGAAAAGGGGGAGCTGTTGTTTAGGAAGCACTGAGTTTCTATGTTGATAGAAAATTTGGCATCAGATACTCATGATAGCTGAACAAGATGAGCAATGTAATTTGTGTCCCTAAATTGTATGCAAGAAAATGCTAAATTGACATATGTTGTGTTAGATATATTTTTACAATAATAAGATGAAAAGACAACCCATGGAATGAGGGGGAAATATTTGAAAATCATAAATTTAATGAGGAATTGTTATCTAGAGTATATAAATAACACAATTCAACAGTATGAGAGAAATAACCCAATTAAAATGTAGAAAGTATTTAAATAGATATTTCTCCAAAGAAGATACACAGGTGGCTGACAAGCATATGAAAAGATGATCAACATCATTAGTCAGCAGGGAAATGCAAATCAAAACCATGAGTTACTATTTCATACTTGCTAGGGTAGGTAGCATCAAAACCCAGATAATAACAAGTGTTGACCAAGATGTGCAAAAATTTGAACCCTCATACACTAGAAATTGAAAATAGTGCAGTCACTTTGAAAAATGTTTCATAAAATATCATTGTTCTTTATCATTGCATAGTGCATAAAACATCATTGTTCTTCATCAGTGCATAGTGTTTCATTGTGTATATGTACCACAGTTCATTTATCCATTCTGTTGATGGGCACCTAGGCTGATTCCATCTTTTTGCTATTGTGGACAGTGCTGCAATAAACATTTCTGTGCGTGTATCTGTTCATATGACAGCCCCACAATCTGTCAATTTTCCATATAAAACCCCAAGTGCCCACCTCTGTAACTGTACCTGCTCACCTCATAAAAGAGTTACAGAGAGGTGAGCACTTGGAGTTTCATACAGAAAATTGACTTGGAAGTTAGAAATAGACTTACCATATGACTCAGCAATTCCATTCTTAGAAATATGCCTGAGAGAATTAAAAGCATACATCCACACAAAACTTTTACAAGAATGCTTATAGCAGTACTATTAATAAGAGCCAAATGTCAAAAATGACCCAATATATACCAACTGATAAAATGCGACATGCCCATGCAATTGAATACTATTCAGCAATAAAACAAATAATGTACTGGTATGTGCTACAACTTATGACTGTAAAAATATGCTACGAAGTGAAAGAAGCTAGTCTCAAAAGATGAAATATTTATGATTTCATTTATTTGGAATGTCCTGAATAGGTATATCTGTTGAGACAGAAGGTACGTTACTGGTTGCCTAGGCTGGTGTTGGGTAGGGGGCAGTGTAACATAGTAAGCTAACTGTGCCATTAGCATCAAGCAAAGCCTTGAAGGAATGGGTAGCAGCAGAGGTGAGTTCTGTGGGAGTCCACGTAAGTCTGGAAGTTAAGGCCAGATCAAACTCAAGTGGAACTTCATAGAGTGATCCAACTGGTGTGGAGAAAGATGGGGGTACTATGTGTCCAGATGAAAGGGCACAGTAAGAGAACAAGAACTAAGGGTAGCAGTGTTGGCTGAGAAATAGTCTTGCCTATACCTTCTCTAACTAGTAACAGTATCTCCTCCAGTCTCCTGGGGTAAAGGGAGAAAGGGAATTGCGCTGTTTATTGGATTGCTGGCTTGCTTGTTTGTATTTACAGCAACACTGTGGTTTCATGCTTATGCACCAACCCAGCTAGATGGCATCTCTATCTGAAACTTTAATCACGTGTTCTGAGAGCTGACCGTCCTTGCCCAAGAGTCATAGCTCTGCAGTCTGGGAACTAAGCAAGCAAATCAGAGTAAGCCTCCTAAATGATGTAGGCGACTCTTATTCTGTGAACCAGAGGCCACCTGCTCCATACTAGTGGTAGACACCACATCTGAAGTCACTTTAGTTATGACAGGCAAGAATTTATCTGGCCTATCTGTACCTTCTCACCCAGAACTCCCGAAGAATGGGATATATGCATTTACCATGCCCTGATCTAATGCTCTGTGCAGCCTATACCACAAGCCTGCATATGAGCAGAGAGCAAGGCCCCTCCTGCACAGACCTGCACTGTCAATGGTTGCAAGCTTGACCCGCACAGACAGGGATGCCAATACTTCCTGGGACTAAAGCCCATTGTTAATTTGGCTCTGAAAAGAGAGCCTGAATCTAGCTGCCTGTCCTTTGCCCAGTTATGATTATCCCCCTCGCCCCAACCTGAACTTACCTAATCTCTGGTAGTTGATCTGCTGGAGCTGGCTTCAGAGAACAGATGTTACCACTGGACAAGCTTTGTTTGAGCCTCCTCCCTCCCTCGGCATCTTCAGGCTCCTTTTTCTTCTTCTTTCCAAAAAAGCTTTTGAAGGCTTTCAATCTGAATTTCTTCTTTGCTGGAAGTTAGAAAAAGAAGTGAGACAATGTCTGATGGTTGTAGGGGAGGCAGGAGAGGAGACAGGGCCTTCAAGAAAGGGGAAAAAGCTGCAACGCCAGGCGTCCTGCAGATCTTGACTCTCTAGAAAAAGTTGTAAGTATAGAAAGAAGGCATTTCCTTATCTGCACTCTTCATCAAGATACTCTGCATTGCCCCCTTCTTTTGTAGGCATCGGTCTAGCCCATATTCAGAAAGATAGGTCAGTTGGTTTGTTAGCTGAGTCAGCCTTGGTGAAGAAGTCTTTCATTTATTGCATTTATTAATTCATTTACTTTGAAATGTTGTTGAGGGTTTAAACATGCTCACAGAGTACCAATATTAAACAATGGTGATACAAAACAGAGAAAATCCAAGCCCTGCCTTCAAGGATTCAAGCACCAGGATCTATCATCCCCTACCTTTCATTGTCACTGAAATCAAACCTTCAGGAAGCCACAAGGAGGTTTCCCATTTCTCCGTCCTTCCAAACCAAGTCTCTGTACCATAAAACTAAAGAAAACTCAGCCCCAAATTAAACAACACCCCAATGAGTTGTTAGGTTCAGTTCTATCTATAATTCAGTATCTCATTTTATGTCTGTGATTGTTCTTCCTGTGTGCAGGTCAATAAAACTTATCATTGTTCAGTGACTTCTGCCTCCTTTTCTGTTATTCTACTCACAGACACCTATCACTCATACATAGGATCACAATGTAGGCAATGGCTACAACCCTAAGTCTTCTAAAAGAGAATTCTTCTAAATTGAATTCTATTTCCTAGAAATCTGTGGTTGTATCTTTTGTGTCTGTTACCCCTTTACACCTCAAACAACAAATATATTTGTTGGTTAGATCCAGATTTCTACCTACAGGTTAACTTCAGCTCAATCTCTCACAACATGGTCTATTCTGATGGCTTTTTCTCATTAAGCAGATCCTTTCTGATATTGCATTAGTAAGTTGAACCTGGTAATCTTCCCCAAAGCATACTGTAGGGTCTCACACAAATCTTTCCATTATCAGAATTGGAGATGGAAAACATTAGAAGACCGAAAACTAAATGTGGACAACTGAATCTAATGTTATTAGAAATTTGAGATGAAGTTGTTTTTCTTGTGACTTGATTCTGTTTTTCTAAAGGCTAAACATAGGAAACAAATCTAATTCTAGCTGTGGTTTTGTGGGGTTACTTACCCTCATCACTGGCCTCCAGAGCTTCCACGTCTCCAGAAATGTCACTCAGTGGTTGAGCCATAGTAGAATCACTAAAATAAAATACAGAGTGAAAAAGCAAAGAGTTGTTAGTTGATGCCCGGGCATAACACAATCATTTTCCCCTATGCTAGTTAGAGTTTCAAACTATTCAAGAAAAGATCTAGAAAGGACACTGCCATTCAAGGTAATTATATTTCTTAAAAAAAAAAAAAAAAGACAATGATCCACTTATAAGAAATGTCCAAAACAGACAAATATACGGATACAAAAAATAGATCAGTGATTGCTCAGAGCTTGAGGGAGTGTATTGCTGCCCTGGTGGTATAGTGGTTAAGATTTCAGCTACAAACCTGAATTCAGCAGTTCAAATCCACCAGCTGCACCTTAAAAACCCAATGGGGCAGTGCTACTCTGTCCTTTAGGATTTCTGTGAGACAGAATTAACACCATAGCATTGGTTTTCTTTTCTTTTTTTTTTTTTTGAGGGGAGGGGAATGTGGAGGCTGGAATGAAAGGGTATGGTGTTTCTTTTTGAGGCATTAAAAAAAATTCTAAATTTGATTGTGGTGATGGTTGTACAACTCTATGAATACAGTTATTGTTGTTCAGTGCTGTCAACTTGGCTCTGACTCATACATATAATAGAATCAAACACTGCCTGGCCCTGTACCATGTCAATCCATCTCCTTGGATTGAGGGTCTCCCTCCTTGGGTCTCCCCTCTTTTTTTGCTGACTCTCTACTTTATCAGTCATGATCTCCTCCACAGACTGATATCTCCTAACAATAGGTCCAAAGCATATGAGATGAAGTCTTACCATCCTTGCTTCTAAGGAGTATTCTGGCTGTACTTGTTCCAAGACAGAGTTGTGTCTTCTTCTGTCAGTCCATGGTATATTCAATATTTTGTTCACCATTGAACTATATACTTTAAATGGGTGAATTTTATGATACGCTAATCGTATCAAATAGTTTTTTTTTTTTAAAAAAAAGAAAAGAAATGTGAATAACTTCATCTGTTGTTCTATGTTGGGGTGTGCTAAATTTAGAGGTTCAAGAAGGCAAAGTGGTCTTGTTGAACATCCAAAACCATGAAGGAAAAGATTCAGATATTTAACCACACAAAAATTTAAAGCTTTGGGCCAAAATATGTAAAGATTCAGTGAAAGAATAACTAAGAAAATAATACTTGCAAGATATATGCCAGAGTGGGGTCCAGTTTTCTTAATTTGTCAAAACTAAGACGAAACATGTTGTCAACGGGTTGATTTCAACTTACACGACCCTATAGGACAGAATAGAACTTTCCCATAGGGTTTCCAAGGAGTACCTAGTAGATGCAATCTGCCAGACCTTGGTTAGCAGCCTCAGCACTTTGCCACTATGCCACCAGTGTTTCCTTAGCTTGTGATGAGTTCATATAAATCAATAAAAGACAAATCAATATAAGGGGCAAAGGATACCACAGGCAAAAACAAACAAACAAAAAAACCACTGGCTTGATTCTGACTCATAGTACCCCTATAGGACAAAGTAGAACCGTGTCATATAATTTCCAAGGCTGTACATCTTTATGGAAGTGGTCTAGCACAACTTTCTCACATGCAGTGGCTGGTAGGTTCTGTCTACCTTTCAGGTAGTAGCTGAGTGCTTTAACCACTGTGCAACCAGGATTCCCTACATATTGAGCAGTTTACATAAAATGAAATACAAATAGCTAATAAATAGGGGTTCTGTTCCACTCATAATTAAAGAAATGTAAAACAAAACAAATTAACTTTTTTTTTCATTAGACTGACAAAAAAGTTTCAGTGTGATGATATACCATTGCTGATGCAAGTGGGGAAAAAGGGCACTCTTGTACTCTGTGGAGGGTAATTTGCTCTCTCTGAAGAACAATTTGACAATACCTATCAAAATTAAAAATGCACGTACCTTTTGATCCAGTAGCATCACTGCTAAAACTTCACCCCATAGATATACTCACAATTGTTTGCAAAAAAAAACGCATGCAAGAACGTTATCACTTGAACCCTGAAAGCAGTTGCCCTGAGATAATCACTACACCTTAAACCCCAGGTGTCTTCAGTAAACCAAGCAGCAGTTTAGCTTAATTAGTCAAGAATGTCTGCCTTGAGCATTGTACTCTCTAAAAGAATTATCAGTACGGAATCAAACTGATAGCAGCAACTTAAAAGGTTGGACAGGAAAATTTGGGAGCAGTGAGTTTATATTAACAGAGAAGGTACAGTTCATAAAAGGTGGGTAGCAAGGTTAACACAACAAGGGTTACATACTCATTGTCACTGGATTATATGTGTAGAAATTGTTGCATTGGTGTCTGTTTTGATGTGTGTATTTTCAACAAAAATAAAATTAAAATAAAGAGATGTGAAGCCTAGAATACAATTTCTTTTGTCATTAATATCTCAGAAAGTTAGTGCATACAATCACAACAAAATTTGTAATTCTTTTCTTTTTTGCATTGTAAATATTTACTTCAATATTTAAAAACAAAAAACAATCCTGTTTATCACAACAATGTTTTAAACAGTGAAAATTACAAAACAACCAAACCAAAATACAGACAAAAAACCTGGCTGTCGTTGAGTTGATTCTGACTCATAGTGACTCTATAGGACAGAGTAGAACTGCTCCCATAGGGTTTCCAAGGAGTGCCTGGTAAATTCAAACTGCCAACGTTTTGGTGAGCAGCCACAGCTCTTAACCACTACCAGTGAGTCTACGTCATGGGAGAATTACCTGTCCCTGTTGTGTTCCTTTCTATTAGCACAGATAATCAATTGAAAATCAATTGTAAATTTTCCATTTAATCCAGCCTTCTAGCAAATATTAGATGGGTCTAAGGAAGCATGGTTCTAGAGAGTCGGTTGATAGGAACTCTTGTAAATCAATGCTGACATTCTTAATGGGAGTGTGTGTGTTGTTGGGGCAAGGGCTGAGAAACACTGCGACCCAGAGAAAGGTTTCTATATGTAATACCTATTATCAGTACTACTGTACGCAGAACACAGCCCTGATGAGGCAATGGTTAGGAGCTCGGCTGCTAGCTAAAAGCTGCTTGTTGGAAACCCTATGGGGAAGTTCTACTCTGTCCTATAGGATCACTGAGTCACACTGGATGGCAATGGGTTTGGGCTTGCTATATAGAAAAAGGCTTACAGAGGCAAGGAGAGACTTTGCCACCCTCTCCCCACCATGATAGTTCTGCTGGGAGTCTTGATGTAACTGACTGAAGTATTATGGGGTTAAGTAGGTTCTAGAACTCCCCCCAAAACACACATTTCAGTGACTACCCCAGGTTTGGTGTGCTCCCAAACCTAGTCGTTTCACAGCTGTTTCATATAGGTTGGCTCCAGGCCCATCTTGTCTTTCTCTCTAGCCACAAGCTACCTGTACGTCTCCAGAGGTAGAAAAGGATGACAACAGACTCTGAGGCTAAGGAGAACTTGAGACTCCACACAACGAGAGTGAATGACGGTATTGACCACCATCATCCGATCAATCAGAACACGTGAACAGTCTCTCCTACCTAAAGAAGTGAACCAGCTATTGCAGCAGAACATGCAAAGCTCTCCTTGCATCCAAACCCTCCTCCTGTTACCTCTCTGCTTCCCTGCTCTTATTTAAAGGAAAAATCAAAAGAGATATCTGTACTCACTGCGTTGATATCCTCACTTTTTACTCTCCTGAATGATTTCGAACCAGGCTTCTAAACCAAATTGCTTCCAAACCACTCCATCAAAGCTGCTTTGCAAGCGAACAACAGACGATTTAATGTCACAGCAGCAGCAAATGCAATTGGCCACTCCTTTCTTTTTTAAATAATTTTATCACTTGTCTTTGGGAACGCCACACTCCCCTAATTTTCCACCCATCCTACTGGCTGTCTCTTCTCAGTCTCCTTTGCTGGAACTCTTACATTCCTCTGGTTCTGAAACATTGTAGAACCCCAGGGCTCTGTCCTTGTCCCTTTTCTTTGTGTCAAATGATTTCCTGGACCACCTCCATTAAAAGAAATGTTCTCATGAGTCAAAAATATTAGCTGCATATGTAATTTCAAAATTTATAGTAGGCAGACTAAAAAATAAAATAAAAAATAAACAGATGAAATTATGTTCTGTAATATATTTTGTTCAACACAGTATATGCCATGTATGTCAGTATTCTGACATGTAATCAAGTATAAAATTATTAATAATGATATATTTTACACTTTTTGCCATACTAAGTCTTTGAAATCCAATGTGTATTTTATACTTACACCACATCTCAATTCAGACCAGCCACCAGTGGCCAGTGGCTATGCCTTGCTAGATGATTTGCATACCATCTATACACTATGAACTACAAAATTTCTTTTTCCCTGACCTCCATATTCCTATAATCAACTTCCTACTCTGAGTCTCCATTTTCCAGTGCATATTAAAATCTTGATTTCCCCCTCACAGACTGTTCCTCCCAGTTCTCTTCATCTCAGGAAATTCTACTACCCAAATGCTCGAAATGAAAGCCAGGAGTCATTTGTTTCTCTCTTTCCCTCACATGTCACATCTAATCCAACAGTAACTCTACCTTCAATATATGATGACTGCCAATTAAGCTTACAAACTCATTCTTGAAAAAGTGTTACATACCTCACTGCTGAATACCACTACAGTCACCTTCAAATTACTCCCCTTGGGAAGCTGTGCACCAACTCTTTATTTCTGGAATGGCCATCAGAGCTGTCATCATAATACACTTGATGTCCTAAGTGTCATCAAAATGCCTTCCTTTCAATATTTCCTTTATCTTCAGTTAAAAAAGAAAGTCACTGGGGGCCAGATTAGGTTAGTAGGGAGGGTGTTCCAATACAGTTATTTGTTTCCTGCCTAAAAACTCCTTCACAGATGGGGCAGGGGACCATGCTCTTAGGCGAAATCGAGGCAAATTGGCCCAACTAGCGTTTTGCTAAGAGGGCTCTCTGCACCCCACATTGGTGAGTGGCGTCTGGGGTCTTAAAAGCTGCCAAGCTGCCATCCGAGGACACAGCAAATGGTCCCAACTCAGCAGGAACGGATGCTCACTGAGGACCAAAATGACAACCTAGAAGATAGAGAGGCCCACATCAGTGGGTGCCTACATCGACTTGGGACCTGAAGAACCAGATGGTGCCCGGCCACCACCAGTGATAGCCACGATGGAGCTCACAGAGATGAGTCTCACTGGCTGGCAACACAAGAATAAAAAGGGGTGCATCCTGAGATCTCCACTAACAGACCTCAATTCATGGTCCAACAGTTTCTCGGTTCCCCTGAAAGCATGGCCCCCGGCCCTGATACTGCCCTTACCCATAAGTCATAATGAAGGTCCACTCTTTGGACAGGAATGGGTTGGACTTGGCAATGCAGAGTGACCATATATTGGATGCACTTTATGGTTCTATACATCTATAGAATATCATCGTGCTGACCTCTGGCTGGATGACAGAGAGTGGGTGGAGAGGAGGGGAAAGGAGGCTGTTGGGAGGATGAGACATGTATGGAGCAGAGAGGAATAGTGTGCAGTCACCGGGCAGGGAGAGCAGTGGAAGCTGCATATAGGTGGGCATGTAAATTTATACAGGAATATACATTTTCACTCAGTCATGTTAAATAAAAAAAAACCTCCTTCACAGACAACTATACAATGAATTTTGTAAACCATCATGCACAATGGCCATTCCTGAAAGAGTTCCAAAATCACTTTGAGAGGTGGACTAAGTGCTGGCATCAGTTCATAGCTTCCCAAGGGGAGAATGTCTAAGGTGACCATAGTGACATTCGGCAATGAGATATGTAGCACGTAGAACAATTAAGTTCGCGTACTTAATTGTCGGACTTCATATTTCTGTCATCTGACCATTCCTTGCCATGTGTTAGCCATCACTGAGGCTTTTCCTAGATCACTGCAACCACCTCTGAGCTGGTCTCCTTGCTTCTATAGTTGCCTGTCTATACTCCCCACAGCAACCACGTCAGTCATGTCAGTCCCCTGCTCAAATCCCACAGTGACTTCTCATCACGCTCATATGAAATTCCCAACTCCTTACCATGGCTCTTCCATCAACTGGTGCCCTTTTGACCACCCATCCTGTTACCCTCAGTGGCATATGCCATAAAGCCTCTCCCTCCTCTCCTGCCTCAGTAACCTTCTCATTGACCTTTCATTAGCGTCTCCCTCGTCTCCAGCCTCACTGACCTTCTTACCCTCGTTCCCCCAACAACACACACACCAAGCTTCTTTCAATCTCAGAGTCTTGACATTTATTCCTCCTTCTGGGTTTTTCCCCAAGAGGATTGCAGGGCTAGCTTCTTGTAGCAGACAAGTCTGGGCTCAAATGCCATGCCCACAGGGAGAACTTCTCTCAGCGTGTAGCCCCGATTCAGCTGAACCACGCCCTAGAAACCATGAAGAAGGTTTCAGAAGTACAACCAGTAGCTCCTTTTAATTTAGACACCAGTCCCTTTCCCGTTTGACTTTCTTAAACAGAGCTTTTCTTCCAATGATCTCTTTATAGAGGTATCACTATATTTTATTCATGGGTCTCATTGTGGCTATAACAGAAGTTTACACTGAATTTGCTCCTTAATCATACGGGGACTCATTAGCAGTGGCCTTGGGGCTGCCTCCTCTGTTCTATACCTTTTTTATGATCTTCAGTAAAAACTACTGTCATATCCTCACTATCTCAAAAGAAACTAAAATGAAAAAAAAAAGCTACAATATTCTTTCTAATGTATCAATCTATGAGCCTTCCCAACCGAAACTGGGTCATCAACTCCCTCTGCCCGAAAGATAAGTTCGTAACAGTCAAGGCTCTCTGAAATCTGGTACTCCTTGTCCCACTCCACTCTCCCAGAAGACCACCCCCACTGAAACCCCCATGCTCTATCTTCCCAGAATATCATTAACCATTCCTCTAGCACTGCATGTTCTTTGACGTTCTCTGTGTTCTGCATGAACTGTCCTCTTGAATGCCATCCCCTGTTCCCACATGCTTGAAATACTGTGCATTCCTCAAAGGTTATCACCTGGCTCCATGCTCACGGCCTTTTGCACATACCTCCATTAGAGCTGATATCATTTTGAGTACAGGGACCACCCTTGGTTATCTGGGTGTTGCAAGCACCTAGCATGATACCAGATACACACAAGGTGCGTACTACTTGTTTCTGTGCCTGGAGGAATGGACAATTCGAAAGAGGGAAGTTCTAGCGGCAAACAAGACTCAATAGGGAAAATGGTCTTCTTTTACAAACAGACAGGGACAATTTGAGACACACTTTCTGTGAAGGACCCCTCTGGGTGAAGTTCCATGAAAAAACTGGCCAGCCAAGTAAGAAAAATGGAAATATAATTTATTTGCCCAGTAAATGACGAAAGGTTTTCACAAAAACTTTGAAGGAGAACAACCAATCTCCTAAGAATGGTCATCAGGAAGTCTGGCGCAGCAGAGACATAAAGTTTCACTATTATGTCATCGTTAAAATGCTTGCTCACTCTCTTGAAGCCAGCAGATGCCCAGGCCCAGAGCTACCTTTTTCTTCTCAGATTCACTCACTTGAGGTCTGAGCAAGGATTCCAGGGGCACAACAGAGAAAGAACAAGGGGAAAAAGTCTTGTCTTCCAAGCTTGCTGAAATTGTTTCATCACAACCTGATTCAGTTTCAAAACCTTTGAAAACTTTGCTTTACAACTCTGCTGCCTTTCTAGGATGGGGAATACCAATAGAAAACAGCTGGCCTCATGTTTTTGTTTTGTGAATAAGGTAATAGGATAAGATGCTTTTCATAGAAGCTCTAGAAGGAAGATAATTCTAAGTTGGGCCCCAAGATTGTCACCCACTGGTGTATATGTCCTGTAAATCTCTTCCCCTTGAATTTGGGTGGGCCTGACCTAACCAGTTAAGCCCCCATAAAAGAAGAGCTAAAGGTCAGATATGGAAGAAGGCAGAGAGATTTGAAGCCGCCGCAGATGCTCTCTTGTTTGGCCTTGAAGGAGAAAACTGTTGTGTTGTAAAGAGGGGCATGCCGGGGAATGGTGGCTGCTTCTAGTAGCTGAGAACAACTCTTGATTTACAGCCATCAAGTAAACAGGGATCAAATGTTATTGTAGTTTATTTAATAAAGAATGTCTGACTCGAGCATCACACACCTTTAAAAAACTACCCATATGGGATAGAAATGACAACAGCAACTCAAAAATTTAGAAGGAATGCTTAGGGAGCAGTGAGTTTATGTCAAATGGGGAGAAATAATTTTGAAAAGGAAGGTGAGACTGGTTGCACAACTTGAAGAGCATAATAATTGTCACTGAATTGTATATGCATAGATTGCTGATTGCTGTTTTCTGGTATACATTTTCAACAGCAAAAATAAAATATTTAATAAACAAGGAGAAAGTAAACAGGCACATCAGGCCTATAGCCTTGAAAAATTGAATTTAGCCCACAACCAGTCACTTTGAAAAAGAGCTTTGACGAGACTGAGCAGATGGCCTGGGTAAGCCATGCCCAGACTCCTGACCCGTGGAAACAAAGATAATACACTTGTCTTGTCATATGAGTCTCTGAGTTCATGGTAACTTGTTACATAGCAATAGAAAATGAATACAGTGTCCTGTAGGACCCATCGATAACTGAGGAAGAAGCCAAGAGTGGGGTAGGTTTGGAGACATGTGCAAAGAATCACAGAACCACATGCCAGAGCCTATGGTGGGAGTATGTTCACCCTATCTCCCCTCTGCCTTCCACAAACACTTCTTTATGGACAGTATCTCAGGCCACTCTCTCTAACTATTTTTTAGCTGGGCAGGCTAGACTCTGCCCCCCTGCCAACATATTGGAACAAGCAAAAGCCCCTTGGAGGGTCACCATGTTTAAAATGGCTTTCCTCATCCCCAAGAAAATGTCTTCAACCCTTGAACTATGACTACATTCTGTGATTTTAACCAGGACTGTGTATATCCTCCAATCAGTGGATGAAGAGCCTTCGAATTGATCAGTCAAGGGCCTGGGTAGAGGAATGGTGACAACTATCCCTTCTGTGAAACTGCTCAGCTAGACCTATAAGTATCTGATGTCAGAATAACAACTCATTAAGGAGCCTGGGCTCCCCACTTAAAAGAAAATACCAGAAAGGGTCCCCACTCACCTTATTTAATTTCAAAATAAGCTAAACTCGAATGGAGAGGGGCCTGCAGTCATGCCTCCTTCCATTCTTCCCTGTATGAGGTTGGCAGGAGGGCAGCAGAAGTTCAGGCATTTCTTGAAATGCAACCCTTGGGCATTTCATAAGAAACATCTGCCCCTCAGATCACACAACGATCTCCCATAGCTCCTCCCCAGGAGCCCACCAGCAGCCAGGGTGGCACTGATGTGAGCAGTCATCTCACTGACTGGCTGAGTTCATTTAGGGTAGTAGGTATTTGATACCAAGTTCCATCTGGGATCCAACTTCTCCACTGCTGTTGAGTCAATTCTGACTCCTGGTGATCTCATGTGTTACAGAGTAGAACTGTGCTCCATAGGATTTTTGAGGCTGTGATGTTTGGAAATAGATTGACAGGCCTGTCTACTGAGACACTTGTGGGTAGGTTTGAACTACCAGTGTTTACAGTAAGTAGTCAAATGCTTAACCATTTGCACAACCCAAGGACTAGGACCCAGCCGACTCTATGCAAAACTCAGTGGGCGTTCCCACTGAGTAACCAGCACGACTGACATTTTCCCATCAGAAATCAAGAGCAGCAACGGTCTCAAGGGCCCACTTTAAAAAAAAAAAAAATTGCTGTCAACTCAATTGTGACTCACAGCTACCCCACGTATTACAGAGTAGAACTCTGCTTCATAGAGTTTTCATGACCATAACCTTTCAGAAGCAGATCACCAGAACTTTTTCTTCGAGGAACCTCTGGAAAGGTTTGAACTCTCAACATCACAATTAGTAGTTGAGCACTTGTTTTAGTCGGCTAGTTCTGCTCTAACAGAAATATCACAAAGTGGATGGCTTTAACAAACAAAAGTTTATTCTTACACAGTCTGGTAGGCTACAAGTCCAAATTCAGGGTGTCTGCTCCAGGGAAAGGCTTCCTCTCTTCATAATCTCTGGAGGAAAGTCCATGTGTTGCATCAATCTTTAGTCAGGGAGCATCTTGGCGCAGGAACTTAAGGTCTGAAGGATGCACTCTTCTCCTGGCACTGTTTTCTTGATGGTGTGAGGTTCCCAATCCTCTGCTTGCTTCCCTTTCCTTTTATCTCTTGTAGGATGAAAGGATAAAGGGTGGAGCAAGCCATACTCCAGGGAAACTCCCTTTACAGTGGAGCAGGGAGGTGATGTTATTAAGGGATTTACAGCCCCACTCTAATTCTCTAACATACAGAGTAGAAAAATTACAAAATGGAGGACGATCAAAATATTTGGAATCATGGCCCGGCCACATGAGAGACACAGTTTAATCCATGACACTCCACCCTTTGGACCTCCCAAAATCACATCTTTGAAACATGTCACGCAATCATCACATCATAGCAAAAGTCATAGCAAAAACATGTCCATCCCATATGATAGAAGTCTCAAATCACTTCCAAGTCCAAAATACAAGAACTCTTCTACATCTCTGAAACCTAGAACACAGCTATCTGCTTTCAAAGGTACAATGGCAGAATAGGCACAAGTTAGACATTTCTGTTACAAATGGGAGAAATTACAGGGAAAGAAGGCATTAACAGGCAACAAGAAAGTCAGCAGAACATATTACATTAGCCCTCAAAACTTTGAAAATCTTCAGTTCTCTGAGACATTTTACACAATAGCTTTGCCCTCCAGACTCTAGGTATTGGCCACACTCTCTGGATTCTGAGTGGGGACCCCCAGCTCTGTGCTACAACATTGCCTTCTAGGCCCACTTGGAAAACTCTGCCTCATTGGCTTTAGGTGCACCCTAAGCCCGTCTGAGTGGCAATTCCACCCTTACAAACACAGAAAGCCCTGGCTCCACCCTTTCAAACCCCCGAGATCACAGCCACATTTTTTGAGACTGAGGCAGCTCAGCTTCTCATGCTCCTTGTCTTTAGCTTCTGCTTCCTATGACCTCATAGCCTGAGCCTCAACTCCATGTCTACCTGCTGAGGAAAGTGTTCCAAAGCTCTATAGTGCCACTGATTTAAGTACGCAGAGGCACCCCATTCTGCCAGTAAACCTATGTGCACAGGCACTCAACTCTCTTGCCCCATGGGTCAGCTTCAGCACTGCTTCAAGCTGGTCTTCTGGTTCTACTGCTGCTGCTACTTGTCCTCTGCTGCTTGTTCATCACCATCTGCAGCTTCTTCAGTGTTAACAACTCTTCTTGGTTCCTTCTGAGTCTTCTCTGCATTCAGTTTCAAAACTGCTTCCCCATTTTAGGTATTTGTCAGAGCAGCACCGCACTCCATCTGTACCAAATTCTGTTTCAGTCTTTGGTGGGGGAGCATCTTAGTGCAGGAACCTAAGGTCTGAAGGATGCGCTCTTTTCCTGGGGCTGCTTTCTTGATGGTGTGAGGTTCCCAATTCTCAGTTTGCTTCCCTTTCCTTTTATCTCTTGTAGGATAAAAGGATAAAGGGTGGAGCAAGCCATATTCCAGGGAAACTCCTTTTGTAGTGGAGCAGGGAGGTGATCTTATTAAGGGACTTACAGTCCCACCCTAATCCTCTAACATACAGTGCAGGAAAACTACAAAATGGAGCACAATCAAAAAATATCAGGAATCAGGGCCCAGCCACATGGCTACACACATTTTTGGGGGGACTCAGTTTAATCCATGACAGCACTTTACCATTTGCACCATCCAGGAGTATCCCCAAGGATACACTACTTGGCCATAATATTGTTGTTTCCTGATAAGAATCCTCACAGCAACCTGTATGGAAGAGAACCATATTGATGGCTCTTTATCTTGCCAAAGAACCCTTGTTGCACAGTGGTTAAGCACTTGGCTGCTAGCCAAAAGTGATTTGAACCCACCAGCTTTTCCACAGGAGAAAGATCTGACAATAAGCATCCATACAGATTACAGCCTTAGAAATCCCAGGAGGAAATTCTACTCTGTCTTATAGTGTCATTATGAGTTTGAATGGACTCAGTGTCAACATGTTTCATTTTTAATTCATCCTCGTTCTGAGATCTCTGGGTTAATATCTGCTGAAAGTAGAAACAAATGCATGGCTTTGGCAGCACAATGTTTCAAACAGTATCTGCAACAACTTATGCAAAGCCCATTCTCAAAAGCCCCATGGGTGCCAGTAGGAAGATGTGCCAGGGATAGAAGGTCACTGCTGTATACTCCATAACACTCGCCTACAGGTGTTCCACCCCTGGACCATTGAGCAGATGCACAGGGGAACTCCCAAACACACTCTGGGTAACTCACACTTCAGACACCTGCTCTAGACTAATTGTCACACAGGCCTTTCTTTCTACTACAAAGAGGCAGCAAAGAAAAAGGAGATCCTACCACCCTCTGAGACTTGCCTTCTGCAGGGAAGCCCATCTCAGGAATACCTCAGAGAAGCCTGATAGTCATTCAGAGAGCATCTCTTTATCCTGGAGACAGGAGGCAGTCTCAAAAGATTAGTTTGTCTTGGCTGGAAGACTGCTCAGAATTTCTAGGAAAATACATCTCACAAATAGGAGAAAAGACCAACAGGAAAGATCTACTCCTTACCTCCAGAAGCAGCTGCAACAGTCACACCTGCTGAAGGTTATGCTCCTCCTCTTCTTTCTTCTTTTTCCTTCTTTGTACCTTTTCCTCCTCCACCTCCTCCATTTAAAAGATCCTTAGTGTCGCTTCCAGCTCTACCTTTCCCTCCTCCTGACTGTCCTCTCCCACAGAATAAACCAGAAGAAGCTCTGAAAGATCCAGCTCATTCTACCCTTAACACTCAAGATTCTCAAAACCAAACCAAACTCACTGGCATCAGGTTGACTCCAACTCATAGCGACCCTATAGGACACAGAAGAACTGCCCCATAGCGTTTCTGAGGCTGTAATCCTTACAGAAGCAGACTGCTACAACTTTCTCCCATAGAGTGGCAGGCTGGTTGGAATTGCCAACATTTCAGTCAGCGCTTTAACCACTGCTCAGCGCTTTAACCACTGAATCATCAAGGGTTCTCAGAGGGATTTGAAATTGTAAAGAATTTGTCCTAAAATGTTTTTTCTTGCCTCACTCTAGTGGTATCAAAACCTAGCTGATGGGGAATTAGATTCTGTTTTATCAACTCACACATGTGTGATTAAAAGCTCTCTTCTTCCACAGGTCTAAGTCACCACTCCAGGCTGAGTCTGACCACACATACAAATGGAATAAGTACAGTTAAAATACTACACAATTAATAAAACTACAGGGTTCTTTGTGCCAGGCAGGCACTGTAAAAAATGGTTCTAGATGAATTAACTCATGGAATCCTCACAATAGCCCTATGAGGTAGGAATTATTTTATTTCTATTGTTTTCATCTCCGTTTCCTAGATGAGGAATCCTAATCTCAATGAAATTAGGTAATCTGAGAAAGATCATACAGGGAACAGAGCCAGGATGGGGACAGTTGCTAGTTAAATGGACACAAGCAATACAAGGTGGAAAAGAGGAGTGTGTTGTCACAGTGTGGGGAGAGCAGCTAGAGTTACGTAGTAGTGTGTGTGCATGGTTTTGTATGACACATTAACTTGCATTGTAATTTTTCATGTAAACCCAAGAAAATATTTAAAAAAAGAAACAACAACAACTTTGTTGTGCCGGTTGATCTAGATGTCTCCTGAAAATACTGTCCTCAGTCCTCTGCCCCTGCTACTGTTCCTGAAGAAGTTTGGTTATACTTAGGAAACTTCTTAGCTTTATGTTTAGTCCAGGTGTGCTGACTTCTCCTCTGCTGGGTGTTGTCCCTCCCTTCACCTAAAATAATTCTTGTCTATCTAATTAATGATTACCTCTCTTCATCCTTCCCCACCCACTTAACCATCAAACAATATATTCTTCTGAGTTTAAACCTTTTATTAATTCCTTATAATAGTGACCTCATACACTATTAGGCTTTTTGCAGCTAATTTCATTCAGCATAATACCTTCCGGATTCCTCCATGTCTTGAGATGTTTCACTAAATTCATTGTTGTTCTTTATTATTGCATTGTATTCCACTGTGTGAATACACCATGGTCTGCTTATCCATTCATTCTTTGATGGGAACCTAGATTTAGTCCACTTACACTTAGATAGACAGTGCTGCAATAAACATTGGTGTGCATGGATCTATTCATATGATATTCCTTACTTGTCTAGGATATAGTCCAAGAAGTGTGATTGCTAGATTGTATGGCATTTCTAGTTCTCACTTATCAGGAAGTACCCAGTCAATTTCCAAAGTGGTTGTATCATGTTACATTCCCAATGGCACGGTATAAGTATTCTAGTCTCTCCATAGCATGTCCAATATTTATTATTTTGTGTTTTTCGGATTAATGCCATCCTCCTTGGGTTAAGATGGTATGCATTGTAGTTTTGATTTACATTTTTCTAATGGTCACCATGAGTTGGATCCGACTCAAAGGCACTCGGCTTTGGCAATGGCTATTGATCATGAGCATTTTGTCATGTATGTGTCAGCTGCCTGGATATTTTCTTTGGTGAAGTGCTTGTTCATATCCTTTGCCCAGTGATGCACCATGTCCACAATTGGTTTTATGCTTAAGCATTGTTGCAGCCACTGTGTCAATCCATTGCGTTGAGAGTCTTCCTCTTTTACACTGACTCTCCACTCTACCAATCATGATGTCCTTCTCCAGGAACTGATCTTTCCTGACAACATGTCCAAAATACGTAATACACAATCTTCCATCTTTGCTTCCAAGGAGCACTCTGGTTGTACTTCTTCCAGAACAGATTTGTTTGTTCTTTGGGTGGTCCATGGTGCATGCAACATTCTTCCTCACCACCACAATTCAAAGGCATCAATTCTTCTGTCTTCTTTTTTCGTTGTCCAGCTTTCACATGCATATGATGTGACTGAAAATACCATGGCTTGGGTCAGGCATGCTTTAGTCTTCAAGGTGACATCTTTACTTTTCAATTAAGAGATTATTTGCAGCAGATTTTTCCAATGCAGTGCATCTTTTGGTTTCTTGACTGCTGCTTCCATGGGTGTTGATTGTGGACTCAAGTAAAATGAAACCCTTGACAATCTCAGTCCTTTCTCCATATATGACAATATTGCTTACCAGTCCAGTTGTGAGGATTTTTGTTTCCTTGATGTTGAGATGCAATCCACACTGAAAGCTGTGGTCCTTGATCTTCATCAGTGTTTCAGATCTTTTTCACTTCCAGCAAGTAAGGTTATGGTGTCTGCATAACGCAGGTTGTTAATGAGTTGTCCTCCAATCTTGATGCCTTGATCTTCTTCATGGAATCCAGCTTCTCAGATTATTTGCTTATCATAAATTGAAAAGTTATGGTAAAAGGATACAACCATGATGCACACCTTTCCTGAATTTAAACTATGCAGTGTCTCCTTGTTCTGTTCTCATGATTTCCTCTTGATCCATGTACAGATTCCTTAAGAGTGTAGTTAGGTGTTCTGGAACTCCTGCCATTCTCCACAATGTTAGCCATAGTTTATTATGATCCACACAGTCAAATGCCTTTGCCTAGTCAATGAAACACAGGTAAACAGCTTTCTGGTATTGTCTTCTTTCAGCCAAGATTCATCTGACATCAGCAATAATATCGTTAGTTCCACATCCTTTTCTGAATCCAGCTTGAATTTCTGGCAGTTCCTTGTCAAGATACTGTTGCCGTTGTTTTTGAATGATCGTGAACAAAATTTTACTTGCGTGTGATATTAACAATATTGTTCGGTAATTTCTGCATTCAGTTGGATCACCTTTCTTTCGAATGGGCATGTGGTGGTCAGGATTATGTCAACTTGGCTACTCCATATTTGGCTGCTGTATTAAGTGGCAGGGTGGGGTTTGTGGTGGCTTCCCACCCCTCGGCTCTCATCTCCCGACCTTCACCATGGCTGCTGGTCGCTCACGTAGCCAGGAGCTCCTGCTCTCTTCTTCCAGCGTCTGGTTCTGGGACTTGAACTAGCAGCTGTTGGACTCATCAGTCCTTACAGTTGGCACTTGAGAGTCCTGCTCCCTGACCTGCCGATCCTGAGTTCGCCAGCCTCTGCTGCTCCTGCTCCCTGACTTGCTGATCCTGGATTTGCCAGCTTCTGTCGCTTCATCTCGCCACCAGCTTGGGATCTACTGACGTACACAACCAGTGATCTAGAACTCTGGTCTCTGACCTGCTGACTTTGGGTTCCTCAGCTTCCGCAGCCACGTGAGGCTTGTGCCAGAACTTGGGACATTCAGCTTCTGTGATTACGTGAGCTGTTTCCTATATCTGTATCTATCTATCTATATATATATTATAAATCTTTCCTTGTACCTACACGTGTTACTGGTTTTGCTTCCCTAGAAAACCCAGCCTAAGACAGGCATAAATATGGATCTCTTCCAGTCAGACAGTCAAGTGGCTGTCCTCCAAATTTCTTGGCATAGACAAGTGAGCACTTCAGCGCTGCATGTGTGTGTTGAAATATCTCAACCAATATTCCATAAATTCCTGGAGTCTTATTTTTTGCCAATGCCTTCAATGCAGCTTCAACTTCTTCCTTTAGTAGCATCCGTTGCTGATCAAATGGCGGAACATCAACCAGTTCTTTCTGATATAATGACTCTGTGTATTCATTCCATTTTCTTTTGATGCTCTCTGATTCGTTTAATATTTTCCCTGTAGAATCCTTCACTGCTGCAACTAAAGGCTTCAATTTGTTCTTCAGGTCTTTCATCTTGAGAAATGCAGCATGTGTTCTTCCCTTCTGATTTGCCATTTCCAGTTCTTTGCATATGTCATTATAATACTTAATTTTGTCTTCTTGATCTGCTCTTTGAAATCTCTTTAGTTCTTTCACTTCACCATTCCTTCCTCTTGCTTTAGCTACTCAACACTTGAGAGTAAATTTCGGAGTCTCTTCTGACATCCAATTTGGTCTTTTCTTTCTCTCCCACCTTTATAATGACCTTTTGCTCTCTTCATGGATGATGTCTTTGATGTCATTCCAAAATTTGCCGGATCTTCAGTTATTAGTGATCAACACATCAAATCTATTCTTGAGATGGTCTTTAAACTCAGGAAGGATATACTCAAGGTCATACTTTGGATCTCATGAACTTGTTCTAATTTTCTTCAGTTTCAGTTTGAATTTGCATATAAGCAATTGATGATCTGTGCTACAATCAGCACCTGGTCTTGTTGTGACTGCTGATATGGAACTTTTCCATCGTCTGGCTCCTGTGTGTTCCATCTGGTGAGGTCCACGTGTATAGTCACCATTTGTGTTGGTTAAAAAAGGTATTTGCAGTGAAGAAGTTGTTAGTCTCACAAAATTATATCATGCAATCTTCAGCATTATTTCTATAACCAAGGCTATATTTTCCAACTACCAATCCTTCTGTTTCCAACTTTTGCATTCCAGTCACCAGTAACTATCAATACATCCTGATTGCTTGTTCCATCAATTTCAGACTGCACAGGCTGGTAAAAATCTTCAATCTCTTCATCTTTGGCCTTAGTGGTAGGTGCATAAATTTGAATAATAGTGGTATTAGCTGGTCTTCCTTGTAGGCATATGGATATTATCCTACCACTGAAAGCATTGTACTTTAGGACAGATCATGAAATGTTCTTTTTGATGATGAATGCAACACCGTTCCTCTTCAAGTTTTCATTCCCAGCATAGTAGACCATATGTCTGTCAAATTCAAAATAACCAATACCAGTCCATTTCAGCTCACTAATTCCTAGGATATTGATGTTTATACATTCCATTTCATTTTTGACGATTTCCAATTCTCCTGGATTCATACTTCATATATTCCATGTTCCAGTTATTTATGGATATTTACAGCTGTTTCTTCTCATACTGAGTCATTACACATCTGTAAATGAAGATCCCAAAGGCTGTACTCCATCTGTGTCATCAAGATTGTGTCAACTTTGAGGAGGCAGCTCTTCCTCAGTTGTCTTCTGAGTGCCTTCCAATCTGGGGGGCTCATTTTCCAGCACTATATCTCACAATGTTCTACTGCTATTCATAACGTTTTCCCTGGCTAATTCTTTTCAGAAGTAGACTGCCAGGTCTTTTTTCCTAGTCTGTCTTAGTCTGGAAGCTCAGCTAAAACCTGTCTACAATGGATGACACTCCTGGTATCTAAATGCCAGTGGTATAGCTTCCAGCATCACAACAACAAGCAAGCTCCCACTGAGAGACAGGTGGAGGCTGCTCACCCTATCTTTACCCTCCTTACCTGCTGCTGTTACCCTCCTTACCTGCTGTTGTTACCCTCCTTACCTGATGTTGTTGTCCACCTTACTTGATGCTGTCATCCCCCTCACCTGATGCTGTTATCCTCCTCAAGAATATAGATGCAAAAATTCCAGCCAATAGAATTCAGCACCATAAAGAAAATATAATACAACATGACCAAATAGGATTCATACTGGGTATCCAAGTATGAAAAAAATGCATCTATATAATCCACCACATAAATTAAAGAACCACAAGATCATGTCAACTGATGCGTAAAAGGCATTTGACAAAGTCCAACACACATTCCTGATTTAAAAAAAAAAATTTCTCAATAACAAAGAGAGAAGGGAAATTTCTCAACTTCATAAAGGGCATCTATGTAAAACAAGGAAACCCTGGCAACATAGTGGGTTAAGTGCTACGTCTGCTAACCAAAAGTTCAGCAATTCAAATCCACCAGGTGTTCCTTGGAAACCCTATGGGGCAGTTCTATTCTGACTTTTAGGGTTGCTATGAGTCAGACACAACTCGATGGCAGTGGGATTGGTTTTGGGTTTCTTTTTATGTAAAACAAATGGCCAAAGTAATTCTTAATGGAGAGAGGCTGAAAAAGTTTTCCTTGAGAACAGGAACAAGACAAGGATATATTTTGTCACCACTCTTGTTTAACATTGTGCTGGAAGTCCTAGCTAGAGCAACAAGGGAGGAAAAAGAAATAATGTGTATCCAAGTTGGTAATGAAGAAGCTCAACTGCCACTATTTGCAGATGATATACTATATACAGAAAACCCCCAAAACTATGTGAAAACACTACAGAAACTAATAGACTCAGCAAAGCAGCAGAAAACAAGGTAAACATACATCAACTGGATTCCTACACACCAATAAGAAGAATTACAAAAAAAATCAGAAAAACATTTCCACATATATATATACACACATATATGTACATATATATTTTAAAAAATCCCACTGCCATCGAGTTGATTCTGACTCATAGACACCCTGTAGGGCAGAGTAGAACTGTACCATAGGATCTCCAAGGAGCACCTGGTGTGTTCAAAATACTAACTTTCTGGTTAGCAGCTGTAGCACTTAACCACTACACCACCAGGGTTGTCTCAGTTTATAATAGTCCCTACAAAAATAAAAGGTTTAGAAATAAATCTAACCAGGGACGTAAATGACCTATGCAAAGAAAACTAGAGAACACTACTGCATGAAACCACAAGAGACCTACATAAATGGAAGAACATACCATGTTCATGGATAGGTAGGCTCAACATTGTGAAAATGACAGTTTTACTCAAAGTGATTTACAATTACAATGCAATTCCAATCCAAATACCAAGAACACTCTTGAAATAGATGGGAAAAAAATGTATCATTAATTTTATATGTAAAGTGAAGAAGCCCTGGAAAAGTAAAGCACTATGAAAGAAAAAGAATAAAGCAGGAGGCCTCACACTGTCTGACCTCAGAACCCACTGTACAGCTGAGGTAGTCAAAACAGCCTGGTACTTGTACAATGACAGAAATACTGATCAAAAGAACAAAATTGAGAACCAAGATGTAAATTCATCCATCTGTGGTTACCTGATCTTCAACAAAGGCACAAAGACCAACAAACAGGGGAAAAGATAGACTTTTTTAAACAAATAGTGCTGGCAAAACTGGATACCCTTCTGCAAAACATTGAAATAGGACCCATACCTCATGCCATATACAAAAACTAATTCAAAAGAGATCAAAGGCTAATTCAAAAGGGATAAATCCAAAAACTGTAAAGTTCTTAGAAGAAAAAGTAGGATCAGGAGGCAGGGCCAAGAAGGCAGACTAGTCACACATCTACTCAATTCTTTCTAAGAACTAAGGCCTACAAAAACAACTGAACATAACAAAATTGATATTTAGGAGCCCCAAGATCAGCCAGAAAGCTGTGAGACTGGACTGGATGACAGGAAGAGAAACAACTATCTTTGTCAGAAGCCAGACGGTAGCACAAAGGGTCTTACTTCTGCTAGGGCAGCAACAGAGAGGCTGTACAGGTATGGACACCATCTTTGTCAGCTGGAGGGCTAATATCAGGACTGCCATGCCTGAGAGCCCAGCTGGGGCCAGCTGCCACACTGAGCAGCAGTGCCTGAGTCAACAGCATCTCTTTCAGTAGAGAAGCTGTGCTTAAGACAGCCATGCCTGAAGAGCACAGCAGTGGCAGCTGGCAGCCAAGTTCACCAAGTCCCTTCTCCCCTTCTTTAAGCTACATTATAGCTTGTTCTAGCATGGCGATGGAAAGGCTGCACAGGTAGGACGCCATCTTTGTCATCCGAGAAGCTAAGACTGTAAGTGCCATGACTGAGAGCCCAGCTGGAGCTGGCTGCCATGCTGAGTAGCAATGCCTGAGTGGATAGCATCTCTTTCAACAGAGGAGCTATGCTTAAGACAGCCACACCTACAGAACACAGCTGTGGCTAGAGGCTGACTACAGCAGTGCCCTTCCCCCCTCCTTTCTCTGAGTTACACCATTCTGGTGCACTACCTGGACCGGAGCTGGGATTGTATGTGTATGCCCTGAGCTTTTTCCTGGGATTCAGGAAGGACACAAAGGGAAGGGAGGAAGTAAACCTCCAGTGAGCCAGGCACTCACTGCATCTGTCAAGATAAGTGCTCTGGATACTTCAGGGCTCAAGCCTTTCCTAGGTGTTGACTTCCCTCCCTGTCTTTAGCCTTTCCTACTTACTTTCTCTACATTATGCCTCAGGCTAAATTCTAGTGCAGTACCTGGGTGGAAACGGGGCATTTTACCTCGGTGCCCTGAACTTTTCTCCTAGTCTCAGAAAGGGAAAGAAAGCGATGGACAGACAACACATTCTACCAGCTGAGCAGAGCTATAGATTGCTGTGCTTACTGGAGCATTACAAGCTAAGTGCACGTCAACTTTCGTGATTCAGACCTTTCCTATGTACTGCTTCACACTCTATACCCAGCCTTTTCCACCTCCCTTCTATGTTCTATGCCAGATCTAAATTCTAGACCACTACCTGGGCCAGAAGTGGGGTATATTGTGTGTGTGCCCTGAGCTTTTCTCCTCGACCTAGGGAGGACAACAAAGGGAGAGCTGGAAGAAGAGTTCCACTACCTCCACTAAGACAGCAAATCCTGCTACATCTATCCTTGCAGTCATGACTTCAACTGTCAGGTGAAAGGGCATCAGAATTTCTAAGGCTCCAGTAACCTCTCTAGCTGAAGACTACACTACTTGGACAGTCAAAACCAAATTGACATATACATCTACCTATCTATCTATACATGTATCTACACACACACACACACACACACACACACACACACACACATATAATTGCAATAATATAACAATTAATCACAACAACTTTCTGATGACACAGAAAAAACAATCTCTAACCATTTAAAGAAGCAGACCAACATCGCTCCAGAAAGCTCCCAAAATAAAGAATCAGAAAATTTCTCAGACTGGACTACACCATAAGCTAAAATGTTTTCGAAATTCAACCCAACATTTAAAAGGACAGAGTATCAGGGACAGGGGTCTGGGGACCATGTTCCGGGAACATTGAGGTTAAGTGTCATAACTAGTCTTTTGCTAAGAAAGTCTTCACTCCACACTGGTGAATCGCTTCTGGGTCTTGAAAGCCAGCAGGCCGCCATCTGAACAACACCAATTGGTCCCAATCTACCTGGAACAGATGGCAACCGATAACATCAAAGACACAAGGAAAAATGAGCCCAGAGACAGAAACACCGTATGACTAGGAGACTACATAAGCATGAGCCGGAAGAACCAGTTGGTGCCCAGCCTCTATCAAAGACAGTCCTGACAGGTAACACAATGTAGAGTCCTTGATGTAGCACGAGAAAAAGAGGTGTGCAGATCAAGAACTCTACTGAAAGACCTGAAATGATGGTCTGACACTCTAAATGGTCCCCTGGGAACATGGCCCCTAGACTTGCTGCTAGCCCAAACTTGAAACCAGTACTGAGGTCAGCACTTCATACAAAGAATGGGCTGGACTCAGGGACACAGAGTGAACATGTGGTGTGTGTACTTTATGGTTTTATACACATATAGGAGGCTGTTCTACTGGTTTCTTTCTAGAGGGTGGAGAGGTGGGGAAGAGGTATTTGTTAACTGGAGTGAAAAGGAGGAGTGTGTTGTCATGGGGTGAGAAGAGCAGACAGTTGTGGGGGACATACAAAATTGACTTGGATTGTGTACTTTCCCTTAATCACAACTTTTTTTAAAAAGGAAGAATTATCTAAGTATTAAAAACTAAAACCATAAAACTCTTATGAGAAAACAGGGGTAAAGATTCAAGACTTTGTTGTTGACAGTAGATTAATAGATAGGACGCAAAAGCACATGCAACAAAAGAAAAATAGATTAATTGGACTTCATCTATACTACTCTGACTCGACGGCACTTGGCTTTGGCTAAATTACAAACATTCGTGCAACAAACAACTGTATCAAGAAAGTGAAAAGACAGCCTTCAAAATGGGAGAAAATATTTAGTATCCATAAATATGATAAAGTATTAATATCTAGAATATATAATGACCCAACAACTAAAAGACAAACAACCCAATTTAAAAATGGGTAAATAAGTTTCAATAGACATTCTCAGAAAATATACTAGTGGCCAATACAAGGAAAACCAAACCCATTGCCATCAAGTCAATTCTGACTCATAGAGACCCTGTATAACAGATTAGAACTGCCCATATGTTTTCTGGGAGCACCTGGTAGATTTGAACTGCTGACAGTGTGGTTAGCAGCCATAGCATTTAACCACTATGCAACGAGGGTTTAGATGCTCAAAATCATTAGTTAACAGGAAAATGCAAATCAAAACCACAGTGAGATACCACCTTATATTCCCTAGGATGGCTATTATCAGAAAAATGGAATATAACAAGTGTTGACGAGTGTTGGCTGAGAAATTGGAACACTCATGCATTGCAGGTAGGAACATAAAATGGCAAAACTTCTGTAAAAAACAGTTGGGTAGTTCCTTAAAACATTAAACATACAATTGACATATGAGCCAGCCATTCCACTATTAGGTGTATACTCGAAAAACTTGAAAGCAGGGACTTCATCAAGTACTTCTCCACCAGTGTTCACTGCATCATCACTTGAAACAGCCAAAACGTGGAAACAACACACATATCCATCAAAGAATGGAAAAACAAAATATGGTACATACAATGGAGTATTATTTAGCTGTAAAGGGATATGAATTTCTGACACATGTTAAAACATGAACGAACCTTGAAAACATTTTGCTGAGTGAAATAAGTAATACACAAAAGAATAAATATTGTAAGATCCAACTTACATGGAATATCTAGAATACGCAGATACATAGAGATAAAACACTGGATTCAATTAGTAGTGACCAGGGGCTAAGAGGGAGGAGGGAATGGGAGTTATTGCTTAATGGGTACTGAGTTTCTATTTGGGGTGTTGAAAAACATTTGGAAATAGTGCTAATGGTTGCACAACATGGTGAGTGTAATTAATGTCACTGAATTATACACGTAAATGTTAAAATGGCAAACTTTCTGTTACATGTATTATCACAATTTTTTTTTTTTTAAAGAATTGGGAGTGGAGATTTAGTAGGTATTTTTCTCTACCTCTTTTCATTAGGGATTCTTGGGGTTGTTCAATCTCAAATGAATAATGAACTAATGCAAAAACTACTTTTCATAAGCTATATGGCACACTCAAGAGAGTAGACATTTCCTGCCTTATCTACTGGGTTCTACTCAAAATGATGGAGGTAATTGTGCCTGGATTCTCAGTAATCATATCCATCCCTCCAACCCCTGCTGGTCTCAGAAGAGTCATCCCTTGATTTACTTTCCTCTCCATTTTTTCCAAGAAAGCCGGGCTTCTGGAAAGGGGTGAGTTGAATGAAGTAAAGGAGAAAACGATACAACACTCAGGTGGTAAAGTTGGTCCTTGACCCATGAAGTCCACGAGACAGACAATAAGAGATAATGACCCATTAATATAAAAATGCAACATAACTATTTCAATCTTTAGTAGCAATATTTTCTGGAACACAGTGCTTACCTTGCTGATCTTCTCCATATCTAGACTTTCTGATGTCTTTATCTCTTCCGTTTCTCCTCAGTTGTTTCCACCTCTCAATTTGATTCTCTCCCTTATGTGCTATAGTAGATAACTCAATTATAGTATTATAATTTGTTGTGTTTATAACAACAGTTCTAAATGATCAAATTAGATGAGTAGAATATGTTATTTCTATTTTTTTTTAATTCAAGTAAGTTGCTTTAACAATGTATAGCCCTTTGTTAATTTTTCCCTATTCAGCCTTTACCCCAGTAAATGTAACTCTCCCTCTCCTAATGAGGACCAGACATCAGACTATTGAAGATCCTGACAGGCTGTGTGACCTTAGACAAGTCATATCATTTCTTCATGCCTCCGTTTCCTGATCATTACATACTCACACTTGATGATCGTGATAAATAGAACCTATACCAGAGGGTCTGTCATAGACTGAATTGTGTCCTCCAAAACTATCTGTCAACTTGGTTGGGTCATAATTCCCAGTATTATGTAACTGTCCACCATTACGTTGTCTGATGAAATTTTCCTATCTCTGTGATGTTAATGAGATGGAATCAATTTAAATTATATTGCTTCAACCTGTAAGATTAATCTACAATGTAAGCCAATCTCCTTTGAGATATAAAAAAGAGAAGCAAGCAGAGAGACAGGGAGACTTCGTACCAGCAAGAAAGAAGAGCAGGCACGTGCATCCTTTGAATCTGGGGGTCCTGAGATGAGAGCACCTAGTCCAGGGGAAGATTGATGGCAAGGACCTTTCTCCAGAGCCAACTCAGAGAGAGAGACTTCCCCTGGAGCTGGCCCCTGATGTGGAACTGTAGCCTACTAGACTATGAGAGAATAAATTTCTCTTTGTTGAAACAATCCATTTGTTGTATTTTAGTTATAGCCACACCCGATGACTAAAAGAAGATTACTGTGAGGAGGACATGAAAAAAGTACAAAATGTTTCGGATGTTGTCTGGCATATGAAAGTGCATCACCAGTGTTACCTACCAGTATTATTATTGTTAAGCGGTGTAGAAGTATAGTAGATATATACCACATCAATCAGGAAGGAGCAGCCAGTTCTAAGGACTGATGCTTACTCTCCTCTTCCTTTCTTGGAACCCACTGTCATAGTCGAGTACGTAAAGAAGGACTCAGAAATAGCAGGAAAGGATTATCAACACATGTGCCTTCCCCAATTACTTCAATGGCCTCCATGTCAAGTGGGCACAAAGACATAGTGAGAGGCACCCACAGATCACTCAGCGATGTCATGCTGATAACTGGCCAACAGCTGCTGTAGTGGTCCTGGATATCAATATTCGGTTTGGCCCTGTGAGGGGAGACATGATCTACACATCATGAACCTTCTCCAGGTCCCCCAGAAGTCCTAAGCCATCCTCAATTGTGCTCCACTCAAGGATGTCTTTCACAGTGGCTCCAAGAGATAACAATTGTTCTATCTCAAATTTATTCCCACTCTAACATTTCATGAAGGATCCCTGATGTCACACTGACTGATCACTCCGTTTGAACCCATCCAGTAGCTCCACAGGAGAAAAGACCCAGATGTCTTCTCCCATAAAGATTACAACTTAAGAAGTTCTATAAGGTCACTATTAGTTGGCATCAACTCAATAGCACCTAACTAACTAACAACAACTAACCCTTCACAGTACATGCTTTAACACTTAGTTGCATGGTATATTGTTTTAGGGTTACCCTGGAGCCCTGTTTGTACAGTGGTTAAGAACTCAGGCTGCTAACTAAAAGATGGACAGTTTGAACCCACCAGCCACTCCTCAGAAACCTTATGGGGAATTTCTACTCTGTCTTGTTGGGTCACTATGAGTTGGAATCAACTCCATGGTAACAATTCTCATACACACTGGTCTTGCCTCCTCAGCAAACTTCTAAGTGCTCAAAAGGTAGGAATTCTATCATACACATTTATCCCTCTGCTGTACCTAGTACAGGGCTGAATGCAGTAATCAAAGTGCAATTTAATGGGCCTATTGGGCAGGCAATTCTTAGCTTGCATGTCTCTGTACTTGGGTAAAAATATTGACTAAGCCCAACCCCTGTTAGAAAATTGAAAGCTGTGTAGTTCATACAATCTTACAAAATACAAGCCCACTTTCTCTTACAAGGCCATAGTAATTATTCTGAAGATCTATAGCCAGCCAGCCAAGTGCCATTGATTCAGACAGTGACCTCCATTTTAAGAACCTGAAGATTTTAGCTGACAACAGAAATGACACAATGACTACTTAATTGGTTAATGATATTCTTATTAACATTAGATGGCAAGGAGACTCATGTTTAGTAAGGTGACCTACATAGCTGCCAGTAGCCCCACTTAAACCTTATTGCACCCTTGTGAGGTCTAAGTTATCTAGTGTTGCTGTAACAGAAACAATACAAGTGAATGGCTTTAACAAAGAGAAATTATTCCGTCACCATCTAGGAGGCTAGAAATCAACATTCAGGGCAGCAGCTCCAGGGAACAGCTTTCTCTGTCAGCTCTGGAAGAAGGTTCTCGTCATCAACCTTTCCCTGGTCTTGAAGCTTCTCAGTGCAGGGACCTCTGCTCCAAAGGACACTCTCTGTTCCTGGCATTGCTTTCTTGGTGGTATGAAGCCCTCCTGTCTCTCTTACCAAGTCCCTGTTTTATATCTCAAAAATGATTGAATTTGGACAAAACCTAATATTATAGACTGAGTCCTGCATCATTAACATAATTGTCTCTAATCCTGAGACATAATGTCAACAGGTTTTGTCTAAGTCAATCTCTTTTGAGATATAAAAGAGAGACGCTAGCAGAGAGACAGTGGACTTCATACTACCAAGAAACAGTGATGGAAACAGTTTGTCCTTTGGACCTGGGGTCCCTGGACTGAGAAGCTCCAATGCCAGGGAAAGACTGATGACAGGTACCTCCCCCAAGAGCTAGTACAGACAGAAAGTCTTCCCCTTGAGCTGGCACCCTGAATTTGGACTTCTAGCCTCCTATACTTTAAGAGAATAAATTTATCTTTGCTGAAACCATCCACTTGTGGCATTTCTGTTACACCAAAACTAGATAACTAAGACAGGTAGAAGATTGTATCTCCATTTTACAGATGAAGAAGCTAAGCTCAGATAAGTCAAACACTCATGACCACATGGCTAGTAGTGTTGTAAGGATTCAAACCTATGTCAGACTCTTAAGTCCCATGATATTTTGACTATACTTCAAATATTCTCAGCATGCGTAGGTGTGTATTAGTATCTTGCAATCCAGACACTGCTGAGATGTATAAGCCACCAGGTCATATGGCCTTTCATGACATACTGTAAACTTCTGTAATAGATGCCTTGTTCTTCATTAGGGACATGAGAACCAGGCTGCTCGATACACTGCATTCTAGCTTCCCAATCCAAAAGACTGAGCTTAGATTCATTCTTAAGATGGTATCTTAGTCCCTCCTACCACACTACTGACCAGGTGAGGAACAGAGTCTGATACTGTGAGGAGCGCCTGGCTTCCTGTTGCTCATCAGTGCAACTTCCCAATTCAGATACTCTTATTCCAAATTTAAGACAACTCTACTAAGGCAGGACCATTGCACTGAATGAAAGCACTGCTGGGTGCAAACTCATATAATAAACCTTCTACTTGTTCTCATCAAAGCACTTCCATCTCCATTCAATCCTCACAACAATTCTGTGATAGAGGCATCCAGGGCAACAATATTATTATGATAATCATTTTTATTGTCTCTATTTTACAGATAATATAACCAAGGTTCAAAGAGGCACGTGACATGACTGCAGTATGCCATTAGACTTAGAGTTACGTAATTAATAACAAAAAACTCCCCATGGGAAAAAAGCCCTGGCACTGAAGGATTCACTGGAGAATTCTACCAAACTTTCAGAGAAGAGTTAACACCACTATTACTAAAGGTATTCCAGAGCATACAAAAGGATGAGATATTCTCATACGCCTTCTTTGAAGCCATCATAACCCTGATAACAAAACCATGTAAAGACAGCACAAAAAAAGAACATTACAGAACAATATCCCTCATGAACTTAGATGCAAAAATCTTCAACAAGATTCTAGACAATTGAATTAAAAAACACATCAAAAAAATAATTCACCATGACCAAGTGGGATTCATACCAGAGATGCAGGGAGTGTTCAACTTTAGAAAACCAATCAATGTAATCAACCACATAAATAAAACAAAAGACAAAAAACAACTTGATTTTATCAACTGATGTAGAAAAGGCATTAGACAAAGTCCAACACCTGCTCATGTTAAAAACTTTCAGCAAAATAGTAATAGTAGGGAAATTTTTCAACATAATAAAGAGCATTTATACAAAGCCAACAGCCAAAATCTGAGTAAAAGGAGAGTCTGAAAGCATTCTCCTTAAGAATGGGAACCAAACAAGTATTCCCTTGGTCACCCATTTCATTCAACATTGTGCTAGAGGTTCTAGCCAGAACAATTAGGCAACAGAAACAAATAAAAGCATCTAAATTGGTAAGGAACAGCCTGCCAAAAGCCAAGTGCCGTCAAGTCGGATCCAACTCAGGAACAAGTAACCCTATATCTCTCTCCAGACAGTATGATTTTATACACAGAAAGCCCTAAAAAAATCCACAAGGAATATACTGGAACTGATAAAAGAGTTCAGCAAAGTATCAAGATAGGAGGTAAACATACAAAAATCAAACGGATCAGTCATATTAAATAAAAAAATAAAAAATAAAATGGATTCCTTTACAACAAAGAGAACATCAGAGAGGAAATCACTGAACCAATACCATTTATAATACCCCCCAAGAAGACAAAATACTTAGGACTAAACCTAACCAGAGACACAAAAGACCTATAAAAGGAAGAAACTGCAAGAAAACAAGAGATCCACATAAGCAGAGACATCTGCCTTGCTCATAGATAGGAAGACTCAACATAATGAAAATGTCTATTCTACCCAAAGTGGTATATAGATACAATACAATTCCCTTACAAATTCCAAAGACATTTTTTTTAGTGAGATGGAGAAAAAAATCATCAACTGTATATGGAAAGGGAGAAGCCCCAGGTAAGTAAAGCTTTAATAAAGAAGAGGAAGAAAATGTGCAGCCACACACTACCTGACTTTAGAATCTATTACACTGCCACAGTAGTCAAAACAGCCTGGCACTCATACAAAAACAGATAAATAGACCAAATGAAGAGAATTGAGAATCCAAACATAAAATCATCCACCATGAGCAGCTGATATTTGACATGTCAAGTCTGTAAATTGGCGAAAAGATAGTCTCTTTAACAAATGAAGTTGGCATAACTAGATATCCATCCACAAAAAAATGGAAACAAGATCCATATCTCACACCATGCACAAAAACTAACTCAAAAATGGAAGAACTAAATATCAAATCTAAAACTATAAACATCCATGAAAGAAAAAATTTGGGAAAATGCTGGGAGCCCTAATACAAAGCATAAACAAAATACAAAATATTGCTAACAATGCACCAACACCAGAAGAGAAAATAAGTAACTAGGAACTCTTAAAATGAAACACTTATGCTCGTGCAAAGATTTCACTAAAAGAGCAAAAAGACAACCTACAGACTGGGACAATAATTTGGCTATGAGAAATCCAATCAGCATCTAATCTCCATCAATCTACAAGATACTGCAAAACCTCAACAACAGAAAGACAAATAAACCAGTTACAGAATGGGCAAAGGATATGAACAGGCACTTCACCAAAGAAGACATCCAAGCAGCTAACAGATACATGAGGAAATCCTCACGATCATTAGCCATCAGAGAAATCCAAATCACAACTACAGTGAGATACCATTGCACCCCAGTGCGGTTGGCATTAATCCAAGAAACACAAAATAATAAACGTTGGCGAGGTTGTAGAGAGACTGGAACACTTCTACACTGCTGGTGGGAATATAAAGGGTACAGACACTTTGGAAAACGATTTTGTACTTCCCGAAAAAGCCAGAAATAGAAGTATAATGTACGATCCATCAATTCCATTTCTTGGAGTATATGCTAGAGAAATAAGAGCTGCCTCACAAACAGATACATCATAGCAATACTGACAATAGCAAAACAATAGAATCAACCTAGTTGTGTGTTAACAGCTGAATGGTGTTTTAGTCACCTAGTGCGTAGTGGTTAAGCACTACATCTGCTAACCAAAAAGGTCAGCAGTTCGAATCCACCAGGCACTCCTCGGAAACGTATGGAGCAGTTCTACTCTGCCCTATAGGGTCACTGAGTCAGAATCGACTCGACAGTATCGGGTTTCATTTTTGTGATTTAGTGCTACTTTCATAGAAATATCTCAAGTGGATGGCTTTAAAAAGAGAAATTTTATTTTGTAACAGTCCAGTAGACTAAAAGTCCAAATTCAGGGTGTCAGCTCCAGGATAAGGATCTAGATCTGGAAGAAGGTCCTTATTGTCAATCTTCCCCTGGATTGGAAGCTCCTGAAGCACAAGGACCCTGGTCCATTACAAAGGATGCTCTCAGCTTCCACCACAGCTTCTTGGTGGTATGATGTCCCCAAATTTCAGCTTGCCTCCCTTTCTTGTATATCCCAGGAGGCTGCCCCAAGCCACAACACAATCCCACACGTTAAGTTCTGCCCTACAAACTCCACTGCAACCTATCCACCCCTATTAATATCATAGAGGCAGAATTTACAACAGGAAAGGCCTCATATAATACCCGGAATGATGGTCCAGCCAAATTGCTAAAGATTTTGGGGGTAACACAATTCAATTGCTGACAAATGGATAAACGAACTATGGTATATTCGCACAATGGAATATCATCAAATGATAAAGAATAAAGATGAATTTGGGGAACATCTCAGCACAAAGGATCTGGAAGGCATCAAGTTGAGTGAAACTAGTCAATTTCAAAAGGACAAATACTATAGGAAACCACTATTATAAGAACTCAAAAATAGGTTTAAACACGAAAGAAACAGTCTTAGATGGTTATGAGGGTAGGTCAGCAGGCAGAAAGGTATTCAGTAATTAGAAGATAATGGACAAGAATTATTTTAAATGAAGAGAAAGATAACACATAGTAGAGGAGAAGACTGCACAAATGGACTTCACCCAAAGCTTAGAAGTAGTCTAAACGAAATCAAACCCTTTAAGGGCAGAGTAGCAGGGTCAGGGGCCTGCGGATCATGGTTTCAAGGGACATCTAGGTCAATCGGTATAACAAAGTTTATTAAAATGTTCTGCATCCCACTTCAGAGAATGGCATCTGGAATCTACAAAACTAGTAAGTGGCCATCTGAGAAGTTTCAACTGGTTTCAACCCACCTGGGCAAAGGAGAAAGAAGAGCAACAAAGACACGAGGAAAATATGAGAGCGAAAGATAGAAAGGGCCACATAAATCAGAGACTACATCAACACAGGCTTATGAAAGACAGGAAGAACCAGATGGTGCCCAACCACCACCAAAGACTGCACTTACCGGAAACTCAACAAAGTCCCTGATGCAGCAGGTAAAATGCAAGATGCCGAACTCAAATTCTAGTAAAAAGACTAGAGTTGATGGTCTGACACACTGGAGGGTCCCTGAAGAGCATGGCTCCCAGACTCTGTTAGCTGACAGCTAAAAATCTTTCCTGAAGCTAACTCTTCAGACAAGAATTAGGCTGGGCTATAAGACATAAAATTGTATTGGTGAAGAGTATTCTTGGCTACAGTAGATAGATGACATTAATTGGGCAGCTTCTGTCTAGAGGTGAGATGAGAAGGCAGAAGGGGACAGATACTGGCTGAATGAACACGGGAAATACAGGATGGAGAGGAGGAGTGAGCTGTACATCATAGGGAGAGTAACTAGTGTCACGTAACTGTGTGTTTAAGTTTTTTATGGCAAACTAACTTTAATTGTAAAGTATCACTTTAAAGCATAATTTAAAAAAACAAAGGTCAAATACATTCTATTCCTTACCATCCTTAGCCTTTACTCATGTACAGCTTTTCAATGGAAAGATGTCTTTTAATGTTACAGAAATTCTTATTGTACTTCTTCTAAGATTAGTTGCACTAGTTCTATACTTTGGGCTGGTTTCTTAAAAATAAGAACTAGTATATTAATTTTAAAAAAGGAGAGCAAGGATAGTGAGACTATATCTCACATACTTTGGACATGTTGTCAAGACAGAACAGTCCCTGGAGACAGACATCGTGCTTGGTAAAAGTCGAGAGACAGTGAAATAGAGGAATACCCTCCATGACACAGATTGACACAATGACTGCAAGCAGGGCTCAAGCATACCAACAATCGTGAGAATGGTGCAAGACTGGTAGTGTTTTGTTATGTTGTACATAGGGCACCCTGAATTAGAACCAACTCAACGGCACCTAACAACAATAAAAATGACAAAATCCAAAACACTAACAATGCTAAATGCTGGCAAAGATGTGGAGCAACAGGAATTCTCATCCATTGCTGATAGAAATGCAAATTGATGTAGCCAATTCTTCCATTTTGGAAGAAGTTTGGAAGTTTCTTACAAAACTAAGCACTGGCTTATCGTAAAATCCAACTGCACTTGTACATACTTATCCAAAGCAGTTGAAAATTTATGTGCACTCAATCCTGCATGCAATTGCATATAGAAATTTGATTCATAATCACCAATAAATGGAAGCAATCAGGGTGTCCCTTAATAAGTGAATGAATAAACAAACTGTGGTACATCCACGCAGTAGAGTATTACTTAGCAATAAAAAAATGAGTTCTCAAATCCTGAAAAGGCTTGGAGGAACCTTAAATGCACGCTGTCTATTGAATGAAACCAGTCTGAAAAGCCTGCATGCTGCATGGTTCTAACTACATGACATTCTGAAAAAGGCAACACTATAGAGACAGTAAAAAGATCAGTGGTTGGAAAAGCTTCAGGAGGGAGGTGAGAGGGATGAATGGGTGGAGCATATGACACTTTTAGCGAAGTGAACCGTTTCTGTAAAATACTGTACTGGTAGATACAATTCATTATGCATTTGTCAAACCTACAGAACTATATGTAAACTCTGGTGGTGTAGCTGTGAAGTGCTACGGCTGCTAAACAAGAGGATAGCAGTTCAAATCTACCAGGTGCTCCTTGGAAACTCTATGGGGCAATTCTACTCTGACCTATAGGGTCACTATGAGTTGGAACCGACTCAATGGCACCTAACAATAACAACAACATAGATCTATATAACACAAGGAATGAACCTAAGGTGAAGTATGAGTTTGGGTTAATAGCGATTGTATAGATATTAACTCACCAATTATAACAAACATAGCACAAGAATACAAGATGTTAGCAATAGATGAAACTTTAGGGAAAAACTTAAGTTCTATTCATTCTTTTAAAAACGACTTAGGGCTTGAGAAGAACAATCACATCATATACCACATTTTGACTACTGAGTTCCAGAAATGACAACCAAAAAATTTTTTTTGGCTACTAAATGTCATCTGGAGTCATAAAGGCTTGTGAGTGGTCATCAAGGATACATCAATTTGTCCCAACCCATCAGGAGCAAAGGAGAATGAACAACACCAAAGACACAAGAAAATACTAGCCCAAGAGACGGAAAAGGAGACATAAACCACAGACTCCATCAGCATATGGCAAGAAGAACTAGGTGATGCCCAGCTACCACCAGTGAACGCCTTCACAGGGAACACAACAGGAAGTCCTTGACGGAGGAGGAGGAAAGCGGGGTGCAGGATTCAAATTCATGCAAAAAGACCAGGGTTAATAGTCTAAGACTAGAGGAACTCCAGAAGACATGACCCCTGCACTCTCTGTTAACCTAAAACTGGAACCATTTCTGAAGCCAACTCTTCAAAGATTGGACTGCATTGTGAAACATGGAGTCATGTGAAGTGTGTGCTTTTAACTGCAAGCAGATACATGACACTAAACGGGCAGCTCCTGTCTGGAAGCAAGATGTGGAGGCAGAAAAGGATAGGCGCTGGCTGAAGGGACGTGGGAAATATGGGTTTGAAAGAGGTAGTGTGCTGTCACATTTTAGGGATTGCAACTAGGGTCAAATAACAGTATGTATATAAATTTTTGAGAATATAACTTGAGCTGTTAGTTTTCACTGAAAACACAATAAAAATTTTGAAACTTAAGGAACTGGTGAAAGACTCCCAAAACTCTCAAGCTGACTCAGCAGAAAATGAGCCTTCAAAGGATTCAAAAGAAATTAGTGTAAATATTCCCATATAACTGCTAAAATTTTTGTTACTGATGAAATCATATATATTTCCACATTGTTAATATCCTCCCAAGGAAACTAAAATCCCCTACAACAAGGGAAACACTCCTTAGAATTCTGCTAAGGATCAAATGAAACCTGTCAGTCATACCTTCACAGAAATCTCCAAACACTTTTAAAATGATTCCATTTTAATTGAATTTTTTTAGAAATAGCCAAATCTTTTAACTGTGTCATAAACAGTACAAAGAAACAAACTTTTGGTAAACTGGTAAATATGACAAATAGTACTTCCGAGAAGGTGCTTAAGAGCTGGCCTTACTTGCCACAAGAGGATGGGGGGGGGCAGTCTGGGACAGTGTCTCTCCCAGGAGGGTGTCTGTCACTCCATCCTCACCTCTAGCTCTCTGATTGTTCTCTTGAATGTAAAGTGTATCAGGTAGATGCCACAGGGTAAATGCAAGTTAGCAAAATGCAATACCCAGACTGAGCCCCTTGCAGAAAACTGGAGTTAACATCCTTTTGTTTTGAAACTATGGACTTAAAAAGGGAAGACATGAGGAACAGAGGGAAGTGAAGTGCCACAGGAGCCTCTAATGACCGCATTAAAAAACCAAATTCACCACCATCAAGTCAATTTTGATTAATAGCTGCCCTGTAGAAGTGCTCTGCAGAGTTTCCAAGGAGTGCCTGGTGGACTTGAACTGCTGACCTATTGGTTAGCAGACCTAATACTTAACCACTATATCACCACAGTTTCTGAGCTGGCAGGCTAAGAACCCGCAGCTACATGTTTCTGGTGCTTCCTAACAGCCTATATTTGCCCTCACCGACTGAAATCTCACACAGACCCAGGCTGCAATGTTCATTATTGTTCCCTGGGCACGGTGGTTCAACAGCAACTGGTTTGGTTTTGGTTTGGGACACAGCTGGGCCTTGGGTTCAGTAGAACAGGTTGCAGATGGGGTGGGGGAGGTGGCTCTAAGATTGTCATCATTGGAGGAACCTGCAACATGGAATCTCTTTCAACCTCTGGGTTACAGGGGGCTAACTTGGGCCAAGAAGGAATGCGTGGACCACTGCTTCCTCCCACCACCACCCCAGATTCGGATTCTAGTAACAAGAGCTGAAGAAAGTCATTATTTGTGGCCTCTAAATTTCAAATAGCAACCCACAATGCTTCTGTGGGCATTGCGGAAGTTTTGTATCCAAGAAGAACAGGCCGGTACATGATTTACAATAGTGATTCCTTGGTCACGGGGCAAAGGTCAGGTGCTTGTTACAGAAGGCTTGTGCCTCAGTTTCCAGAAGCTGGCAGAGATGGTCATATTTCCAGGGTAAGAGAAGTCAGCTAGAATGACATGAGGGGCCCATCAACCTGCTTAGCTTTCCAGATGACCACCAATCATTAAGGTATCACTAATGAATCCAAGTCTCATTAAAATGCATATTGTCAAGATTTAATCCATTAATACCCACTAACCTTTCATTTGGGGAAGTGAGACTGGTGAGAATTGGTCTCAGTTACTTTGGCCATGTTATCAAAAAGGCTGCCTCCCTCACTCTGCCAGGTCTAGCTGGACCAACTCCTAGAGAAGAACATTATACTTGGTAAAGCAGAGGATCAGCAAAAAGAGGAAGATCCTCAAGGAGATGGACTGACACAGTAGCTGCAACAATGGGCTGAAACATAACAATTGTGAGGGGTACAGGACCAGACAACATTTCCTTCTGTTGTTTGTGGGGTCAAGCATGAGTTAGAGCCAAACTGATGGCCCCTAACAACAACAACCTATCATCAGAGTCCTGGGTGGTGCAAAATGTTAACACACTGAGCTGCTAAACAGCAGACTGACGATTTGAGAGCACCCAAAGTTACCTCAGAAGAAAGGGCTGGCTATGTACTTCCCACAAGTCAGTCATCAAAAACATTATGGAACACAGTTCTATTCTGACACATATGTGGTCATCAGGAGTTGGAATCAACTAGAAGGCAGCTGATTTTTTTTAACCCGTCGTCTCAGGTCAGTTTGGCCCAGAGCTAGTCCGTGGACCACAGGATGGCAGCACATTAGCCAAGAGGAAGTTCACAGCCTAGGATGTCAGAAGTCTGGAGAAGCCAGGCTTAGTGCAAATGGCAAGCCCAGAACACCTAGAGCAGATGGGGCGCTGAAATGGGTGAAGTGGTGGTAACAAGAAAGACTGGGCTTACCCAGAACAAAGGTGTGCTCAGTCACTGTTTTGCCTTGGGCTGAATCCAACCTCTGCAGCAACCCCATTACAAGGGCCACAGTATCCTGTGATGGATGCATTTGGTTCACTGCTCATAATACTGTCTTTCCTCTACCCCAGGCTATACAGCTCTGTGATGGGAATCAAGGAATCCAAGTTTGTAATCCTGGAATTGCCACTGATGCTGTGACCCAAGGAAACTCTGGTGGCATAGTGCTTAAGAGTTATGGCTGCTAACCAAAAGGTCGGCAGTTCAAATCCAGCAGGCGCTCCTTGGAAATTCTATGGGGCAATTCTACTTTGTCCTATAGGGTCACTATGTGTTGGAATTGATGGCAGTGAGTTTTTTGGTTGGTGTGACCCAAGGAGTCTCATTTAACATCTATGGTCCCCACATTCCTCACCCTTAAAATGAAAACATTGTCACCAATCCATCATTCCAGGATCTTATCCTATTAAGAAAGTTCTTTTGCTGTTCCTTCATCTCCTCATCAACTCAAGACTACTGCCATTTTTCCCTTCTTCCCATCAGCATATTTACTTATCTCCTGGTAATTCTCCTGTTATCTATTGTTAGTCTATGTCAATTAAGGTAATAATGGAACTTTAAAAAAAAATCTAGTTCCTCTGAATAGAATTTACATATACAATTACTAGCTCAGAATTTAAACATCAAAACTGGTACTCTCACAGCTCACATGACTACAGCAAGGTGCCAACGAGGCTGATGGCATGGAGTCAAGGCCCACAAGGATATCAGTGGCTCAGAACACACCCACTGTCACCACTGGCAAAACCCTAACCCTAACCAAGAAAACCAACCTGTTGCTGTCAAGTTCAGAGTAGAACTGCCTGTTCCACAGTGTTTTCAAGGAGCAGTGGTGGATTCAAACAGCCAACCTTTGGCTAGCAGCCTATTTCTTATATATAATTATATATAGTGTATACACCTATATAAAAAATTTATATCACCCCTTTGTCATACTTTGGTGCCTTCCATGTTGCTGTGATTGTGATGCTGGAAGCTATGCCACTGGTATTTCAAATATTAACAGGGTCACCCATTATGCAGTTTTCAGTGGAGCTTCCAGACTAAGACACATTAGGAGGAAAGGCCTGGCAATCTATGTCCAAAAATTAGGCAACAAAAACTCTATGAATCACAGCAGAATATTTTCTTATATAGTGTTAGACCAGGCAACATTTCATTCTGTTGTACACGGGGTTTCCACGAGCTAGAGCTAACTCGATGACAACTAACAACACTTAGACAGTATTAAAGATTGTCATTGTGATCCAGGCAACACTTCAAGGGTCCATACCTGCTCACCACCAGACAAGTGGGAGCGTGCAATGGTACTGATCCTGATAAGAAGTAGATGGGGGCAACCAGTCTACTCACACTTTTATGCCTGAGCCATCAGTCTTTAGCATACCACATGAAATGCCACTAAAAACCACATGGACTACCACTGTGGGAACACAGGCCAGAGGCTGCCCATCCCTGACCATCCAGTGCTTTCTCATGAAGAGACAGAACTTCAAGGGCCTGGTGAACTCATGCAGCCCTCAACTATTGGAGGCCAGCAATGAGTGAGGTGATTTTCTAGCTGTGATACCGGGTTGTGATAGCTGAGGGAGAAGAAAAGTAAAGGCTTGATGAATGAAAATGGAAAAGAATCATGTACACTCTCAAACCTATGGATTAACCACATGATTAAGTCCTTTTTGGTTAATGCTTTCTTCTTGTTGGCACTGCTTGAAATATACACACACAACTTCCCAAAACACATAGTGAGAAGATACTTCTTGGAAATACCACCACCATAAGTAAGTGGAGACTGCATATCGCCCTGCTTGGAATAAATTTAGAAAATAAAGAGAACTCAGAAAAATCAAAGTGATTTTCTCCACTCATCCAAATTCTCTTCTATTCTTATTCTATTCCTTTCTCTTCCTTTTTCTTTTCTCTCCACTTCTTGCCTCCCACCTATATACCTCACTACAGAAATGGATTTCATTTCAATCATGCTAGCTGCTGACTGACTGGTGCCAGAACAAAATGTCTCAGTGTAAGTACAACACATTACTTAACTGAATTGTTACTGGGAATGCTGTTTTAATGGTGCTCCTAGTGAAGGAACTTAGCCTTATAAAAGCCAGGTTTGTAAGGTGCTTTATTTTAAGACTTGTTGGCTAGATTTATTGCATGTTGGAACCTATAGCTTTACCCCATCATCCTCCCTAGCTCATCACTTATATAAACATTCTCTTCGTGAACTTCTCCCTTCTCAGATTCTTGAGTCGTGTTCTATCAACTCTGTCAAAACCAAGACTCAGTGGTGCCACAAAGCATCCTGGCACCAAGAGGTCAGGTATCACCACAGGCACCAATGAAATCCAGTAATAACTGCTTATTTCCGCATCAGTCCCTTAAGCTGGGCAGACTTGTAATTTGGGCCTTCTCTCCTTTTTGCCTCTGAAGTTAACAACAACTACAACAGCCTTTGAAAAACACCCAGCCTTCCAGTATAGGCCCCATAATCAGGTGAGCCAGGAAGGCGTGGTGGCAAAGGGCAAGACAACGAGTCTGAAAGTCAGAGAAGCCTAGCGGCATGCAGGCACCACTCACTGCTCCACGCAGGGTTGACCTATCATGCACTATGATTGTTAGGTCCTCAGAGCTGGGCTGAGGGCACCTGTCCCATCTGCGGGCGCCCCTGAAGCCAGGCTTTCCCACACACACTCAGGCGCACATGTGTAATCTCCCCCAGGAGCCTGCTGCTCTCCACTGGAGAGTTGGCCAGGCTGCGATGCTGCTTGGTAGAGCTCCTAAAACGGTGCACTGCCTGCTGCCTCCTGGCTGGCAGCTAGCCCCCCGCCATAGGGGTGGAGTGAAGATGGATAAGAGCCCCTGCACCACCGGCCAGCGCACTACCACTCCCACTCAGCCGGGTCTAGTTGAAGCAAGTAGATGGGGTCAGCCAGTATACCCACACCTCTATGCCAGAGCCACCAGTCTTTAGCATTCCATAAGAAGTACCACTAAATATCACTTACCCTGAAGTCTTCAGGCAACCATAAAACCCGGCTAAGGTGCTTCCAAGACAGCCGGTGGCCAATTAACTCCCTTGCCTGCTAGGGTCCAAAGGAACCCGAGCTGCCGGCAGGTCCTTGGGGGCTTGCCACGTGGGGGCTGCTCTGCACCCCGGATTGCTGCAACCCCAACCCAGCTAGCTGATGCAGTAGCCAGCCAGGCAAAGTTTCTTCTTTGAGGCCTCTGTCCTCTGAACTAGATCTAAAATGGGCTGGGCTTGTTCCTCACAAGGTTAGGAATGGCTCACTCCCCTTTTTCCTCTGTCTCTAGCTCCCTGCGACCACAGCATCAGAAGTACAAAGCAGCAGATGCTCTTTAGTAACCTCCCTGTGTCCCTGCAGGGCTAATGAATGTGAGGAGTAATTTGTAGGGAGAGCCCTAAGGAGATAGTCAAGACTTTTATCAGGGAAAAGCAGGGGCAGATACTCAGTAGCCATGGGAAAGCAATGCAAATAGGTCACGTTCTGGCATTTTAGATTGTACAGGCTGTGGGAAGGGGGGATAAAGGAAAGAGAAGGACAGAGAGAAGAAAGTAGTGGCTTAGGCAAAAAGAGAGTTTACATAGCAAGGCTGCAAGAATTTCTACATCAGTCCAAACATGATTTTTGACCTGAAATATTCTTGTTCAATCCTAATGAAACAATCAACTGCCTAAACAAGTCTGAGGCCACAAATAGGAAAAAAAAGGCAAAAGTGTGCTTAATGTTGTGTAATCTTTCCCACCCTTGAGATAAAAGTCCTATCAAAGATAATGATGGGGACCCCGGTTCCAACATGGCTTACATTACACAGATTCAGAGATAATGAAGATCTGATTGTGTCTGTAGCAAACCACAGGAACTGGAGAGTGAGCAAAACTGGCACAACGCCAGCTGCCAGGAAGACTCAGGAGAGCATCTTTTCCAATCTCCGTTTAATAAAGCATGCGCCAGCCCTGACATCTGAGTGGAGGAATCTTGGAGCCCTGGTTGCACAGTGGTTAAGAACTCAGCTGCTAACTGAAAGTTCTGCAGTTCAGTTCCACCAACTGTTCCTTGGAAACCCTTCAAAAAGTTCTACTTTGTGCTACAGGATGGCTATGAGTCAAGTCGAATCCATGGCAACAGTTTGCTGTCGTTATTGAGAAATCCTGGGTTTTAAAAGGTCAAAATTTGTCCTGGGCATGCATTCACAATTTTTTTTTAAGTGTTGCGATAGTCAATTCTGACTTGTGGCAACCCCATATCTTGCAGAGTAGAACTGCACTCCACAGGGTTTTCAAGAATGTGAACTTTCAGAAGCAGATCTCCAGGCCTTTCTTCTGTGTTGCCTCTATTTGGGTTTGAACCACCAACCTTTTGGTTAGTAGTTGAACATTTGACTTATTGTGTCACCGAGGAGCTCCTTGTCATTGTAACATTGAGTTGATTCTGACCAGCAGCAACCCTAAAATACACAGTAGAATTGTTTCATAAGTTTGAATCAACTCAAAGGCAGTGGGTAATAGTGGTGGTAATCTTTACAGGAGTAGATAACCATATATATTCACTGGTGGGTTCGAACTGCTGGTCTATTAGTTAGCAGCCAAACAATTAACCATTGCACCACCAGTGCTTCTTAGGGACTCCTTAAATCCATTGATGTGGAGTCAGTTCTGACTCATATCAACCCTGCAGGGTAGAACTGCCTCATAGGGTTTGCAAGGCTGTAATGTTTACAGTAGTAGGTGGCCACATTTTTCACCCACAGAGCAGCTGAAAGGTTTTGAACTGTCAGCCTTTTGGTTGACATCTGGATGCTTAAGCAGTTTGGGTGCCACCAGGGATCTACAGGGACTCCTTACCAAACCCAACCCAGTGTCATCAAGTTGATTCAGATTCATAGCAACCCTATAGGACAGAGTAGAACTGCCCCATAAAGTTTCCAAGGAGTGCCTGGAAGATTTGAGCTGCTGACATTTTGGTTAGCAGCTGTAGCACTTAACCACTATACCACTAGGATTTCCCAGGGACTCCTTGGGAGCCATTAAACACTGTTCAGCCATGCCTAATATGAAAGCCTTTTAAAATAAGGCTTTCCAAAATAAGAACAGGAAGAAAATTGGGCTAGAGACTCTTCAGAGGCTCTTGGCTAGTCTACTACCTGAGGGGCTGCTTCTCCCCTTTAGTCTACAATAGACGACAACACACTTCTGGAATTTCATTGGGTCAGTAGACTGGGGTCTCTTGAGTAGAGCAGTGCATGGGATCTCCCATTAACCTTGGTGTGTGGGACTAGATTTATATTGCAGATGCTGAATGCAAACCGGTGTCTACCTTTCAAGCTAGACTTTATGATTTGCAGTCAGGTGTCAGTTATTCACGTGTGGTCTATCCATTTATGGATTTCCTGCAATTTATGTTTTTAATCACAGAATAACTTCTGGGGTCCCTACTCCAGCTATAATTTTGGCAGATGCTTGCCAAAGCCAAGTGCCATCGAGTCAGATCCGACTCTTGGCAGATGCTTAAGAAAGACTGATTTTAATATTGGCCAGAAAAGAAGCTAATTAGGAAGGCAAATCTGTGTCATTTCTCTCTTCCTAAACAGAACACTCTCCAAATACCATGGAATTTTGTGTTTTGATTATGCACATTTTGTGATAATTAGATCGAGTTATTCCTTCCATTGCTATGAGTAATCAGGAGCTGAGGATTCATAGAAAACGCGGCCCGTAATTCACAGACTACACTGATGGCTCCACTGGGCTGCCACAGAACCTGCGGGCAGGGCTCTACAGTTAGATTGAGGTGGTTAAAATCTTGCCTCTGGTTCAGTTTTCATAGGTGTGATAACTGTCTTTTGATGTTGTAGGAGAATGTGTTTGTTCTAAGGAGATAGATGCTGAAATATTTAGAGGTGAAGTGTAATGATGTCTGCAATTTATTCTCAAATAGTTCAGGGGGAAGAAAGGATGTGTAGAGATGTGTATGTATGTGGAGAGAGACAAAAAATAAATACGGTAAAATGTTAACAGTTAGTGAATCTAAGCAAAGCACATATGGATGTTCATTATACAATTCTTTCAACTTTTCTGCAACTTGTAATGTTTTCAAAATAAAAACTGAGAATAAAATCTTAGCTCTGCCTGTGGTCCTAGCAACTGTTTGACAGCAAATTGCTTACATTTTCAAATCTGAGTTTCCTCAGCTCTAAAATAAGGATAATAGAACTGACGGCAGAGGCTGTTGCTGAGGATTAAAGCGAGATAATAAATGCATAGTCTTAGCACCTCCATAACCGAAGAAGCCCTCGTGGCTCAGCGGTTAGGAGCTCAACTGCTTACCAAAAGGCCGGTAGTTCGAACCCACCAGCCAAATCTTGGACACTCTATAGGGCAATTCTGCTTTGTCCTATAGGGTTACTGTGAGTCAGAACTAACTCAACAGCACCTAACAACTACATCAGTTATTGAAAATTAAAAAAAAAACCAAACCTACTGTCTTTGAGTTGATCCAATTCACAGTGATGAATTTTCGGTTAACAGTCATAGCTCTTGACTACTGAGTCACCAGGACTCCTCAATAACTGACAACAATTGTTACTATCATGCCATTAACATTTAACATTTGGACATATACTGACTTCCACTGTTCTCAGGTATTCCCTATATGTCTATCTTATCTCCTTAACTTAGATTTTAAGCTTTCAGAGGGCAAGACACACTTCTTACATTTTTCCTCTAGCCACCATGGCACCTGGTACATTCCAGAGCGTACCCTGGATACCTTGTTTCATGACTTTGGGGTTACTGATTTGTGGTATCTGTGGTCATAACATGGACTTGAAAATGACCACAAGTCCAAAGGCCAGTCAAAACTTAAGACAGACCAGCAGAAGAGAATGTTAATGTAGCATAGCAAGAGCTGGAAAAGAAGATAATTCATTGCCTTTGAGTCAGTTTTGACTCATAGTGACCCTATAGAGCAGAGTAGAACTACCCCGCAAGATTTCCAAAGAGCAGCTGGTGGGTATGAACTACAGACCTTTTGATTAGCAGCCTAACACTTAACCACTGTGCAACCAGGGCTACAGAAAGAACTATTGGGAAAATAGATACCTTTTTCTTAAAGTTGAAGGCACAGCCACATTTGTGAGGATAGTGTCCAACTTTTACAAATCCTGCAAGACGTATAGTTTATTACTTGGCATTCAGGACGAGGATGACTTCTACTAATCAAGTTGGGCACATCTTCAGGATGCCAGGATGAAAAGTTGTTCCTTTTCAACAAGTGAGAAAGTACAAACACTGTGAGTGACACCTCAATTCCTGGATAAATATCTTCACTGCTTTTGGAGGGAATCTGATCTTGCTGCTAATGTTGCTAAGCAATGAGTCCAGTAAGATCAAAGCATGCGAGGTGAACAAGACTGACTGAAAAACCCTGCCAAGACCCTTAAATACCCAGATCTTGAAAAATCTCTGTCATCCTTAGAGCTGGACATGGCGAGTGAGCAGGTGCAAGTCGTCCTGGAAGGGTTCCTCTCAAACCATCTCTCTTCTTTTTCCTTTTGGTTTCTGTCTTGCTCCTTCCTCTTTCTCTGACCCCTAAGCCCATTTCCTAAGGCTCACTCAATGAGCTACCACTAAAGGCTGGCAAAGAAGCCAGTGAGTGGATTTGTGTGTTAGGAATGGTTTTTGGTTTTCCCATTAAAATAAGATTCTAGCTTCTCTTGTGTGACATCCATTTTCCCTGAGTACTAGTTACCTTGAGCATAATCAAAGAAGTGTGAGACAGTGCTGGGTGATGTAGCAGAGTGTCCAAGCTTTGGTGTCATGCGGTGTGTGACTGGGCAATTTACTTAACAATCCTCACCTATGGAAACAGAATAATGATGAAAATATTGATGGCAATATTGTTGTTTTCTGGGAGGAGTAAATGAGTTAGTGTGTCTTATAGATTGAATTGTGTCCACGAAAACACTGCTGTAAATACTAACCCCTATACCTGTACTTTTAATTCCATTTACGAATTAGTTTTTCCTTGTTTTGTTAATAATTGTTAGTGCAAGGCGTGTCTTAAATCAGTCTCTTTCGAGATATAAAAATTGCTGATTGAGATAGATGCCACACCACTTGAATGTCACCAAGGAGCCATGAAACAGACAAAAATTTTCCCCCAGAGCCAACAAAGAAAGAAACCTCTCCTAGAGCCAGAACTCTGAATTCAGACTTCCAGCCTCCTAAACTGTGAGAAAGTATACTTCTGCTTGTTAAACCTTACCCACTTGTAGTACTTCTGTTACAGCAGCACTAGATAACTAAGACAGTATGCAAAACTGCTTTGGAGGCTGCTTTAGTCAGCTAGGGCTGCTCTAACAGAAATACCACAGTGGATGGCTTTAACAAAGAAAGGTTTATTCTTACACAGTCCGGTAGGTTGCAAGGCCATATTCAGGGTGTCTGCTCCAGGGGAAGGCTTTCCCCTTGTCGGCTCCGGAGGAAAGTCCGGTATTGCATCAGTCTTTATCCAGGGAGCGTCTTGGCACAGGAACCTCAGGTCTGAAGGACACGCTCTTCTCCTGGTGCTGCTTTCTTGGTGGTAATGAGGTTCCCATTCTCTGCTTGCTTCTCTTTCCTTTTATCTCTTGCAGGCTGAAAGGATTAAGGGTGGGGCAAGCCATACTCCAGGGAAACTCCCTTTACAGCAGAGCAGGGAAGTAATCCTATGCAGGAATTTACAGCCCCACCCTAATCCTTTAACATACAGTTTAGCGAAACCACACATTTTTGGGTGGACACAATTCAACCCATGACAGAGGCCATGGAGTCTTGCATTCATGAGAGGCACTATGTTTGATGGAGGCTCAGGGAAGTCTCAGAACATCTTTGAAGAGGTCCAGATCCCTGGTGAGACTCTTCATCCTCCATCTACACAAAGCCTTTGTGATGAATTCTGGACCAAATGGGAGACATCTGTTCAGTCCCTTGTTGAAGGCCAGTCTATGATTTAACAAATATCTTCAGCTTCTTCTCCAGATACCCTCTTGTAGCATACTTTTTAAAACATCCCAGTTTTACATCTCTATGCTCTGGACCTCCCGCTATCAAAACTTACCTGTCCTGGCTTCTATCTCTTCTTCTGTTGGTTCCTAGCATTAACAAGAGAATTGATTACTGCACAGAAACAGACTCCTTATCCTGGGCATCAGATACCTTAGCCAGAGTTCCCTAGAGGCCTTGCTAAGCCCCAGGGAGACCTCCAATGGGGGTAGGAACAGGTTCTTTGTATTCCCCATGAAAGCTACAGCCAAGGTAGCTCCTCCCTAAAAACATTGCTGTTGTATGCCATTTGAGTCAATTTGAATTCACAGCAACCCTGTGTAACAGTAGAACTGCCCCATAGAGTTTCCTACACTGTAATCTTTATGGGAACAGATAATTCTTTCTTCCACACTGCCACTAAATGAGTTCGAACTACTAACCTTTCAATAAGCAGCCAAGGGCTTAGCCATTGCACCACCAAGTCATCCTCACTATGGTCATGGGCAGTCAAACTGCATGCTCCGCCCTGTCACCACCCCTGCCCCATGGTGGCTTCCAGACTGGCCTTGGTCTAGTGCCCCATTCACATCTTCACCTAGTTAAAGTCTAGTCATCTCACCAATCTCAGGAAAATCCCCACTGACTTCAGGAAACCTTCTGTGCTCCCTGTCACATCACCCTGCCTATTATGTTCTCTTATAGCTATCTCTCCTTTCCAGTACTTCTCATAATAGCATTTTACCACTTATTGCTGTAATTATGTGATTAGTGTCTGGCTCACCTTGTAGACTCCAAGTTGCTTGAAGGATGGGACCATGTATGCTTTGTTCATCACTATAGTCCAACTTAATAAACTTTGTTACATAAATGAAAAAAATGAATGAACGGAAGCAAAATAAAATCTTTGCAAACTAACATTTTGTCGGGTTTCCAAAGTATGGGTTTCCGATGAATTCCACTTTAAAACAGCAGGGCATTTTCCCGGGTCTTCAAGCCCTTTGAAGCTGCTTCTCTTAAGATGACCAGATTCAGATTTAGTTGGACAGATTCATAGCAGCTTTATCTGCTTTTTTCCCTTTGTAGCCCAACTTGCTTCCCAGTCTTATGGCCCTTAGGTGCCCTCTCCCCACACATCAGAGGTGCATTCAGTTAAAACCCACCCACAGTGCAGCAGTTCATTGGCCCAGTGAGCCCGATGCATGGTCCACAGTCATTGTAGCTACATCAAGAGGACAGCAGTACCTTGGAGTTCCCCATTCAGGCTAAGGGGTCAAAAGCCAGAAATGGATGGCAAAGCCCTGGGTATCTGCAAGGCAAAAAAAGCTCAGAAAAAAATAATTTTAAAAAGTTGCCATCAATACCAGTACTGAATGTTTTGATAAAAGTATTTTACAGAAGAATCCTGGTCAAAAGGGAGAAAATGTAGAACAGATTTTGAATTCTCATCAAATTCTGATTTTCTGGAGCATTTAATGGTGAGTGATATCCTGTGTGTACCAGCGGCATTGAACCTCAACTAAACTCAGCGGGATAAAGGAGAATCACCATCAGCAGCTTAAAGTTAATTCCTATGAGGTGGGGGTGGGGGGATCAGACATACCTCCACTCTGCAATCTTTTTGCTAATTATGACACCAACTGTCCTCCCAATGGCAATCTCTAATTCTCTGCTGTGTTTGTTAATTCATTACAATGGCCACACAGAACTCACAGAGCATACTTTGGATTATGCATTTTATTAAGGAAGTAAGAGTCTGCAACCAGGGGTCAGAATCAACTTGGAAGTAACAGGAACAACCCAGGAGACAGGAGACAGTTCATCTGTCAGGACAGCTTCCAACCAAGATAGTTCTCTCCCTTCTGGCAGTTGCTGCAAGCAGGACACGCATCTCAGCCTCTGCTGCTGAACTCCTGTCAGGCCAGTGCTGCAATCCTTTTGGATCTGCAGTTAAGTGCCCAGAGGGATCCCACTGTTTCAGCAAGCCTCATGATTGAAGGCACTCTTTAGTATCTCACTCTGTGAGTCAGGGAATTCACTGCAGCCCCCTCACTCCATGGCTGAGAAATTCATTGCAGCTGTCTTACACGAGTCTCCAGTGTTACAATTCTATCTCCTGCATCCAGGAGGTTTTCAGCACAGGAACCTCGAATCCAAAGGACATACTCCACTCCTGGCCCTTATTCTTGATGGGAATAAGATCCCCTTCAACCTATGTGGGGTTTGCTCTTTTTATAAGTCCACTCTTTCCAACAAGACCGTGAATGGCCCAGTTTCTTTGGCAGGCTATGGTTACCTAATTTGTTTACTATTTGACCAATCTCTGAAAGACATTTATGTACCTTATTTGCATAGCTAATGGTCCAATCTGTTTGCAAGACTGTGGCCTGTCAGACCATCTTAGCAAAACTACAAACCCAGAGCCAGAAAGGCCATATATAAAAACAAATGCATTGCACTGTACTCTAAATCTCTTGTCCTGAGATGATCTTTAAACCTTAAACATTAAACAAAGTATTCCCTGAGGTCTTCTTTAAACGAAATAATAGCTCAACTAGTAAGGAATGTCTGTCTTGAGCATAGCGCTCTTTTAAAGAACTATCTATATGGGATTACATTGACAACAGCAACACAAAAGATGAGATAGGAAACTTAGGGAGCAATGTTGTTGCTGTTAGGTGCCATCCAGTCAGTTCCGATTCATAGTGACTCTATGAACAACAGAACGAAACACTACCTGGTCTTGCGCCATATCCACAGTCATTTTTATGCTTAAGCCCATTGCTGTGGCCACTGTGTCAGTCCATCTCATTGAAGGTCTTCCTCTTTTTCGCTGACCCTCCAGTCTACCAAGTGTGATGTCCTCCTCCAAGGACTTAACTTTCCTGACAACATGTCCAAACTATGTAAGACACAGTCTTGCCATCTTTGCTTCCGAGGAGCACTCTGGTTGGACTTCTTCCAAAACAGATCTGTTGGTTCTGTTGGCGGTCCATGGTACCTTCAACATTCTTTTCCAACACCACAATTCAAAAGCATCAATTCTTCTTCTGTCTTCTTCATTCATTGAGCAGTGAGTTTCTATTAATGGAAGGAAAACAATTGGGAGAAGGAGGATGAAAATGGGTGTACAATTTGAAGAATGTGATCAATGTCACTGAACTGTACATATAGATATTATTGAATTGGTGTCTTTTCTGCTATGTATATTCTTAACAACAAAGATGGACAAATCTTTTTAATGCTGCCATCAAAAGGATCTGTTAAAAGGGGAAGACACACTCCTTTTAATAAATTGTGCTGGTGTAATTTGCTATCTATATTTAAAAAATGAAACAATATCCATAGCAAAAAACTAACACAAAATGGATCAAAGACCTAAATGTAAAACTTAATGTAATAAAGGTTGTGGAGGACAAATGTACCCAATGTTGTTGATGTTGTTAAGTGCCATTGAGTCGGTTCCAACTCACAGAGATCCCACACACTACAGAATGACGCACTGACTGCTCCAGTGCCATGCCCACAATCATTTTCATGCTTGAGCCCATTGTTGCAGCCACTGTGTCAATCCATCTTGTGGAGGGTCTTTGGTTTCACTGACCCTCTACTATACCAAGAATGATGTCCTTCTTCAGGGATTGATTCCTCCTAACAAGACGTCCAAAGCATGTAAGATGCTGTCTTGCCATCTTTGCTTTCAAAGAGTATTCTTGTTGTACTTCTTCCAGAACAGATTTGCTTTTTCTTTTGTTAGGTCATGCTACATTCAATATTCTTCCCCAACACCACAATGCAAAGGCATTAGTTCTTCTTATGTACTCCTTATCCGTTGTCCAGGTTTCACATGCATATGATGAGACTGAAAATACCATGGCTTGGGTCAGGCACATCTTAGACATCAGGGTGACATCTTTACTTTTCAAGATGTTAAAAAAGTCTTTTGCAGAAAATTTTCCCAATTCAATGTGTCTTTTATTTCTTGACTACTACTTCCATGGGTGTTGGTTGTGGAATGGAATAAAATTAAATCCTTGACAACTTCAATCCTTTCTCCATTTATGACAATGTTGTTTGCTGGTCCAGTTGTGAGGATTTTTGCTTTCTTGATGTTGATGTACAATCCATGCCAAAGGCTGTGGTCTTTGATCTTCATCTGTAAGTGTTTCAAATTCTCTTTGCTTTCAGCAAGTAAAGTTGTGTCATCTGCATAACACAAGTTGTTAATGAGACTTCTTCCAAAAATGAGGCCTCATTCTTCTTCCTATAGTCCGGCTCCTCAGGTTATTTGCTAGGCATACAGATTGAAAAGTACAGTGAAAGGATGCAACCCTGACACAAAACTTTCATGAGTTTAAACCAGGCAGTGTCCCTTTGTTCTGTTTCAATGACTGCCTCTTGATCCATGTATAAACTCCTTAGGAACACAATTGTTTTGGTATTCCCATTTTCTGCAATGTTAGCCATAATTTCTTATAATCCACACTATTGAATTCCTTTGTGTAGTCAATAAAGCATAGGTAAACATATTTCTGGTATTCTCTCCTTTCAGCCGAGATCCATCTGACATCAACAATGACATCCCTGGCTGCGCATACTCTTCCAAATCCAGCTTGAATTTCTGGCAGTTCCCTGTCAATACACTAATCACTTTTAAATTATCTTTAGCAAAATTTACTGCATGTGATATTGATGATATATATTGTTCAATAATTTCTATATTCAGTTGGACCATTTTACTTGGGAATGGGAAGAAATATGGGTCTCTTTGAGCTGGTTGGCCTGTAGCTGTCTTCCAAATTTCTTGGCATAGATGAGTGAGCACTTTGAGCACTGCACCCATTTGTTGAAACATCTCAGTGGATATTCTCTCAATTCAAGGTTCCATCAATGCCTTCAATGCAGCTTTGACACCTTGCTTCAGTACCATCGGTTCCTGATTATGTGCTACCTCTTAAAATGGTTGAACATCGGCCAATTCATTCTAGCACAATTACTCTGCATATTCCTTCCACCTTCTTTTGATATTTCTTGAGTTTTCTTAATATTTTCCCTGCAGAATCCTTCAGTATTGCAACTGGAGTCTAGAGTTTTTTCTTCAGTTCTTTTAGCTTGAGAAATGCAAAGCATGTTGTTCTCTTTTGGTTTTCTATTTCCAGCTGTTTTCACATGTTACTATAATATTTTATTTTGTCTTCTTGAGCCACCCTCTGAAGTCTTCTGTTCAGTTCTTTTACTTTCATCATTTCTTCTTTCTGCTTTAGCCACTTGACATTCAAGAGCAAGTTTCAGAATCTCTTCTGACATCCAATTTGGTCTTCTCTTTCTTTCCTGTATTTTTAAAGGCCTCTTTCTTCATGTACAATGGTTTTTATATTATTCTACAATTTGTCTGGTCTTCAGTCATTAGTGTTCAACACATGAAACCTATTCTTGAGATGGTGTCTAAACTCAGGTAAGATGTACTCACAGGTGGCACTTTGGCTCTCATGGACTTGTTCTAATTTTCTTCAGTTTCATTTGAACTTGTATATGAGCATTTGATGGTCTGTGCCACAGTCAGCACCTGGGCTTTTGCTGACTGCTGATATTGAGCTTTCCATCATCTCTTTCCACAGATGTAGTTGGTGTGAATCCTGTGTATTCCATCTAGTGAGGTCTACATGTATAGTCAACATTTACATTGGTAATAAAAGGTATTTGTAATGAAGAAGTCATTGGTGTTGCAAAATTCTGTCATGTGATCTCCAGCATCATTTCTATCACCAAGGCCATTATTTTCCAACTACCAATACTTCTTTGTTTCCACCTTTTGCAATTACTAGTAGTTATCAATGCACCCTGACTGCATGTTTGATCAATTCCAGACTGCAGACACTGGTATAAATCTTACCTTTTTCATCATTGGCATTAATGGTTAGTGTGAATTTGAATAATAGCTATATTAACTGGCCTTCCTTGTAGGCATATGGATATTATTCTATCACTGAAAACATTGTAACTCGAGACAAATCATTAAATGTTCTTTTTGACAATGAGTGTAACACCATTGTTGCTCAAGCTTTCATTCCTGGCATAGTAGACCATGAGATTGTGTAATTCAAAATGGTCAATACTGGTCCATTTCATCTCACTAATTGTCATGGATTAAATTGTGTCTCCAAAAAATGTGTGTAGTCATTTGGCTATGCCATGATTCTTAGTATTATGTGATGTTCCTTCATGTTGTAAATCCTGCCTCTATGACGTTAGTGAGGGTGGGTGGGCAGCAGTTGTGTTGGTGTGACAGGACTCAATGATTGGGATTATATTGTGCCTTGGGGCAGCCTCTTGGGATATAAAGGAAAGGGAAGCAAGCAGAGATTTGGGGATTCCCATACCCTCAAGAAGCAATACCTGAAGCTGAGTACTTCCTTTGTAAAGAACTAGGGTTCTTGTATCTCCAAAGCTTCCAGTCCAGAGAAGATTGACAACAAGAACTTTCCTCCAGCACGAGCAGAGAAAGCCTTCCCCTGGAGCAACACCCTGAATCTGAACTTTTAGTCTACCAGACTGTGACAGAATTAAATTCCTCTTTTTAATGCCATCCACTTGTGGCATTTCTGTTAAAGTAGCACTAGATGACTAAGACACTAAGACCTAGGACACTGACGTTTATGCATCCTGTTTCATTTTTTACAATTTCCAATTTCCCTAGATTCATACGTCATAGATTCCATCTTTCAAATATTAATGTACATTTACAGCCGTTTCTTCTAATTTTGAGTCATGCCACATTAGCAAATGAAGGTCCTGAAAGTTTGACTCCGGTCACATCATTAAGTTCAATTCTGCTTTAAGGAGGCAGCTTTTCCCCAGTCATCTTTTGAGTGCCTTCCAATCTGGGGGGCTTATTTTCCAGAACTATGTCTGTCAATGTTCCACAGGTATTCATGAGGTTTTCAGTGGCTAATTCTTTTCAGAAGTAGACTTCTTGAACAGGTAAACTATGGTACATATACTCAATGGAGCACTACGCAATGATAAAGAATAACGATGATTCCAGGAAACATCTCCTAACCTGGTTTCAACTGGAAGACATTATGTTGAGTGAAAGTAGTCAACAACAAAAGGACAAACACTGTATGAGACCTCTACGATAAGATCTCAAAAACAGACTTGTGTATAGAAGAAAGGACACTTTGACAGCTGCAAGGGAGGGGGAGGAAGGTTTAGTTTAGATAGTTGCTAGAAATCTGGTTGGGAGAAAGCGGTGATAGCACACATTAGAAACAAGAACAACATTAAGTGAACTTCAGCATAACTTGAGTACTCCTTCCATCTTAACCCAATATTGCAAGGATAGAGTAGCTGGGGCAGGGGGCAGGGGACCATGCTCTTAGGCGAAATTGAGGCCAACTGGCACAACTAGCATTTTGCTAAGAGAGCTCTCTGCACCCCACATTGGAGAGTGGCATCTGGGGTCTTAAAAGCTGCCAATGTGCCATCCGAGGACACAGTAAATAGTCCCAACTCAGCAGGAACAGATGCTCACCGAGGACCAAAATGACATGCGGTAAAGACAATCGAGAAGACAGAGAGACCCGCAAGAGTGGGTGCCTTCATTGGCTTGGCACCAGAAGAACTGGATGGTGCCCAGCCACCACCAGTGATAGCCACGATGGAGCTCACAGAGAGGAGTCTCACTGGTATCACAAGAATAAAAAGGGATGCATCCTGAGATCGCCACTAAAAGACCTCAATTGATGGTCCAGCGGTTTTGGGGTTCCCCCGAGAGCATGGCCCCTGGCCCTGATGCTGCCATTACCCATAAATTACAACGAAGGTCCACTCTTTGGACAGGAATGGATTGGACTTGGCAATGCAGAGTGACCATATATTGGAAGCACTTTATGGTTCTACACATCTATAGGATATCATCCTGCTCACCTCTGGCTGGAGGAAGGAGAGTGGGTGGAGAGGAGCAGAAAGGAGGCTGTTGGGAGGATGAGACATGTATGGAGCAGAGAGGACTAGTGTGCTGTCACCGGACAGGGAGAGCAGTGGAAGCTGCATATAAGTGGGCATGTAAATTTATACGGGAATGTACGTTTTCACTCAGTCATGTTAAATAAAAAATAAAAAAAAAGAAGTAGACTTCTTGGTCCTTCTTCCTAGTCTGTCTTAGTCTGGAAGCTCAGCTGAAACCTGTCTGCCCTGGTTGACCCTGGTGGTATCTGAATACCAGTGATAGCCTGTAGCATCACAGCAACAGGCAGTGCCCACAGGATGACAAACTGACAGACAAGTGGGGTACAAAATGTTAGTGGGCGTAATACACGACATTAATAGAACACAAAATATAACTAACAATGCACAAACACCAGAAGAAGAATTGAGGGTTCCTAAAAATGAAACACATGTGCTCATCAAAAGACTTCATCAAAAGAGTAAAAAGAGAAACTACAGATTGAGAAACAAATTTTGGCTACAACATATTCGACAAGAGTCTAATCTCTAAAATCTACCAGCTACTCTAACACCTCAACAACAAAAGACCTATAAACCAACTGAAAAATGGACAAAGGATAAGAAAAACACTTCACCAAAGAAGACATTCAAGTGGCTAACAGACACAAGGAAAATACATGCAATCATTAACCACTGTTGTTGTTATCGTTGACACATTCCACTGAGTTAGTTCTGACTCATATTGACCTTATCTATGTACAACAGAATTAAACACAGCCAGGTCCTATACCATGCCCACAATCGTTGTTATGCGTGAGCCCATTGTTGCAGCCAAGGTGTCAATCCATCTTGTTGAGGATCTTCCTCTTTTTCCCTTAGTTTCTGCTTTACCAAATGTGATGTCCTCCTCTGGAGACTGCCCCCTCCTGAAAACATGTCTAAAGTATGTAAGGTGTAGTCTCACCACCCTTGCTACTAAGGAGTATTCTAGTTGTACTTCTTCCAAGACCGATCTGTTCATTCTTTTGGCAGTTTATGGTATGTTCAATATTCTCCAACACCACAATTCAAAGGCATCAATTCTTCTGTCTTCTTTATTCATTGTCCAGCGTTTGCATGCATATGGGATTGAAAATACCATGGCTTGAGTCAGGTGTACCTTAGCCATCTTTGCTAAGGTACGTCTTTGCTTTTCAACACTTTAAAGAGATCTTTGCAGCAAATGAATAGTAGCGGAGCATTCTCAATACAGTGCTGGAAAATGAGCCCCCCAGTTTGGAAGGTACTCAAAAGACAACTGGGGAAGAGTTCTCTCATCAAAGTAGAGTGGACTTAATGATATAGATGGAGTCAAGCTCTTGGGCCCTCCATTTGCTGATGTGGAAAAGACTCAAAATGAGAAGAAACAGCTGCAAACGTCCATTAATAATTCAAACATGGACTACACCAAGTCTGAACCTAGGAAAACTGGAAAACATCAAAAATGAAGTGGGACATGTGAACATCAACATCCTATGAATTAGTGAATTGGAACAGAACAAAGGATAATGAAGAAAACTAGAGCTACAGGAGAACATTGTTCTGAAAGACTAAAAGGCCATATGACCACATGAACTACAACCTCTAGTAGCATCCGCTTAAAAGAACTAGATGGCACCCAGCTACCACCAACAACCACTCTGCCAGGAATCACAACAGACAGCCCTGGACAGAGAATAGAAAAATGTAAAACTAAATTCATAGTCATAAAAAAAAAAAATTCACAGACTTACCAGCCTCACAGAGACTTCAGGAATCCCTGATATTTTGGCCCCAAGACACTCTCTGCTAACCAAGCACTGAAACCACTCCTGGAGCTCAGTTTTCAGCTAAAGGTTAACCTATTACCATCGAGTTGATTCTGATTCATAGCAACCTTATGAAACAGAGTAGAACTGGCCTATAGAGTTTCCAAGGAGTAACTGGTAGATTCCAACTGTGGGCCTTTTGGTTAGCAGCCACAGATAGCTTTTAACCACTGTGCTACCAGGGTTTCCAGCCAAAGATTAGACATGGCTAACACATATGATGAATGTGCTTCTTAGTTCGATCAAGTATACAAGACCTAATAGGCAACTCTTGCCCAAAAGCAAGACAAGAAGATAGGAAGGGACAGAACAAAGGACACAGGAATCCCAGGGTGGAAAGAGGGAGTTTGTTGTCGTATTGTGAGAACTGCAACACATTTCACAAAACAGCATGTGTATAAATCCTGGAATGAGAAACTAATGTGAGCTGTAAACTTTTACCTAAAGCACAATTAAATAAAACAAATTTAAAGAGAAAAAGAAAAACGATCATCACAATAGCAACAACAAAAAAGACAAACAACCCAATCAAAACATGGACAAAGGTATAAACATTTCACCAAAGAGATACAGATGGCCAAGAAGCACATGAAGATGCTCAATATTATTAAACCAAAAAAAAAAAAACCAAACCAGTGCCACTGAGTTTATTCTGACTCATAGTGACCCTGTAGAACAGAGTAGAACTGCACCATAGAGTTTCCAAAGAGCACCTGGTGGATTTGAACTGCTGACCTTTTGGTTAGCTTCTGGTTAGCAGCCGTAGCACTTAACCACTATGCCACCAGAGTTTCCTCAATGTCATTAGCCCTTTAAAAAAATCACCTTTGAGTCGATTCCAATTCACAGTAACACTATAGGACACAGTAAAACTGCCCCAGATGGTCTTGAAGGGACACATGGTGAATTTGAATTGCTGACCATTTGGTTAGCAGCTGTAGCGCTTAACCACTATGCAGCCAGGATTTAGTCATGAAGCACTCCAAATCAAAACCATAAGGAAATATCTATCACTTCACCCCGAGTAGGATGGCTAAAACAAAGCAGAAAACAAATGTTGGTGAGGATGTAAATGAATTGGAACCTTCATCCCTTGCTGGTGGAATAGTAAAATGGTACAGCTACTATAGAAAACAGTTTGACAGTACCTCCAAAGTTAAGCATAGAGTTACCACATGATCCAGCCATTCCACTCCTAGATCTATACCCAAATGAACTGAAAGTAGGAACACAGATATTTGTATACCCATGCTTATTGCAGCACTAATCACAATAGCCGAAAGGTAGAAACAGCCTAAACGTCCATCAAAAAAGAATGGATAAACAATATGTGGTGCATATATACAGCAGAATAGTATTTAGCCATAAAGAGAAGTCCTGATACATGCTATGTAAAACATGAATGAACTTCGAAAACATTATACTGGGTTAAATAAGACCATGGGACAATGGGACAAATAGTGGATGATTCCACTTATATGAAATACCTAGAATATGCAAGTGTGTAAGGACCAAAGTTTATTAGAGGCTACTGGGGGTGATTATTTAAGAATAAAATGAAAATACTATTGCTTACCAAAAAAGTGCCATCAAGTCAACTCCAACCTGTGACAATCTCATGTCTGCAGAGTACAACTGCTTTGTAGGATTTCCAATGACTAGGAAACTATGGTAACATAGTTGCTTAGTGCTATGGCTACTAATCAAAAGGTCAGCAGTTCAAATCCACCAGGCACTCCTTGGAAACCCTGTGGGGGCAGTCCCACTCTGTTCTATAGTGTTCCTATGTGTCAGAATTGACTCAACAACAATGAGTTTGGTTTTCTGGGCCTTATGAACTTTTGGAAGCAGATTGCCAGAACTTTCTTCCAAGGTACCTCTAGGTGGGTTCAAACCACCAACCTTTGGGTTAGTAGTCTACAACTTGATCATTTGCAACACCTAGGGACTCCAAAGAGCTCAGAGTGGAGGACAAACCTCAGAATGGGGAAGAAGAAAGGGGTAACCCAGAATATGCACTACAGAGTCAAGAATTCCATCTCCTGCCACCTGCCACAGCTGTAAGACCTGCCTTATTGGAGGCAGGTATGAACTATAGGCAGATTCCAGGCAGGATCAAAAGAGAAGAGTTTTCCTCCATAAGTTGGCACTTCTGTTCATCTGCAAAGATAAACAGAAGCCTAACAAGGAGAGTATTGTCTTGATTTGTGGAGACCCTAAGGTAGTCTGGGAGCCAAAAGAGGTGGGATTCCAATCTGTACATCTTTACATCTGTGGAGCAACATTTTTGTGGGAGGAAATGGGAAGCTGATTAATTTCTGACACAATGTAAAAAACTGGTATTTCTTGACCAAATACCAGGGCAGCCAGAAGTTTATAAATGAAGACTCTATCGTTGTTTCCAGAATAAGGAAGCTTTTGGTTACTTATAGGAAAGAGTCTATGCTGGGTAAATAGAACCTAGAATCATGTTTCACTAACAGTGTTGCTTGGGGGTGGTCAGCATAATGAAGTGCCCACTGTCAGCCCAGGCTGCAGAGACACATGGCTAAAACAAGCTGTGCACTATTACCAGAGTCAAAGAAAACCTACAGAGTAGGTAGAAATCTCAGCAAAATTTGCCAGGCTTTGCTGGCTGCATTGTCAACAAAGCAGCTTTTGTGGCTGTTCCTACTCTGATTCTTCCCGACACACAACCTCTTAGTTTTAGCCTCTAGGTCTTCTGCCTCCCCTGCCCCAGAGAGAGGGCACTGGCTAAGTCGTCAAGAGCCCTCCACCCAGGGAGATCCCCTCTCCTCTCTTGCTGTGTTTCTTCATCTAGAATATGAGAAGTTTGGACCAGAATTTAGTAACCAGATGTTATTTATGGCCCCTCTAGGCTCTGCTTATCACCAACGCCATTGAGTCAATTCTGACTCATGGCGACCCCACATGTGTCGTAGAACTGCGTTCTCTCCCTCAGTGACTGATCTTTTAGAAATAGATTGCCAGGACTTTCTTCCAAGTCCCCTCTGGGTAAATTCAAACCTCCACCCACTCAGTTAGCAACTGAGCATGTTAATCATTTGCACCACTCAAGGACTCCTCCAAACTCTGATGACACCTAAATTCTCCTAATAGGAGCCTACAGTGCCTCGACTCATTAGTCTGTCTCCTTCTAGGTAGGGAAACATCTAGTAGTCACCTACTCCAGGAGATCTTAACTTTATTACAAATTCTACCCCATCTTAGCCCGGAATTGCATAATCACATGCATGTCATCTCAAGAGTGTCTTTTACTAGGTAGATCCTTGAGTACAAGAACAGTGATTTCTACTACTTCTGTCTCACACCACAACTTCAACATGTAGCATAGTTTTCCTTGCACAGCTGGTATGCAATCCAGGCTGTTGCTTGTTTAATAGACTAATCATGTGGCTACATGCTGAAAATAAAAGAAAACTGGAAGACTTTCTGATAGAACAACAGCAATTACAGTAAGTCAATCAGCTTTTCTAAGCAGATCAATCATCAGTGAGAAGGATTCTGAAGTAAGACACATGTGGTTTGAAACCCAGATCCTACTGAGTACTAACTGTGGATTCTTGAGCAAGCCAGTCTCTCTGTGCCTCAGTTTTCTCATCTGTAGAAACGGAGAGTTACAGTATTACCTTGCAGGGTTGTTTCCAAGTTTCAGTGAGATCATGCATGAGAAGTCCTCAGCACAGTGCCTAGCATACAAGAAATACTCCAAGCTGTGGCTCTTTAGTGATGATGATGATAATGATGCAGATGTCAACCTACCTCAGAATGTCAGGGCTCAAGTAAGAATTCCACAGGCTTGGCCTACTACTACTTAGTCCCCATTCCTTAAAAAGTAGAGTTGACTTCTAGGATCCTGAACAAATGCCTCGATGTCTTCTGTAATATTTATACTTGACTACAAGAAGTCAGGGAGTGGTATTCTAAGGTCCTCTCTTAAATGCCTTCATGATTTAGGGAAATGTCTTTAAAGATCATGGGAATTCAAGAATGGATATGTAATGTATTATGAATGGTTAGATATAAAGTATGGGAGAAGAAGACAAAGTATAGATCTTTGGAATTAATAATAATAAAAAATGAAAAATAACAAATGTTGAAGAGGCTGCAACTCTTGTGCCCTCCTAACCGGAATGCCAAATGACACAAGCATTTTGGAAAACAATATGGCACTACCTTACAAACCTAGAAATAGAAATAGCAGATGATCTAGCAATCCCACTCCTAGGAATACATCTTAGAGAAATAAGAGCCTGCACGCAAATATATGTATGTACACCCATGTTCAATGCAGTATTGTTTACAATAGAAAAAAGATGAAAACACCCTGGACACTCATTAATGTGTTAATGGATAAACAGACTATGATACATACACACAATGGAGCATTACGCAACAATAAAGAACAATGATGAATCTCTGAAGCAGCTCATAACATGGAGGAAAATAGAGGGCATTATGATGAGTGAAATAAGTCAATCACTGGGCAGGGAGAGCAGTAGAAGCTGTTTATAGGTGGGCATGTAAATTTATATGGGAATGTACATTTTCACTCAGTCATAATAAAAAAAAGTACAAATATTGTATGAGACTATGGCTGTAAAAACTCATTAAAGGTGTATACACAAAAAGAAACAATCTTTGAAGGTTACTAGGGCAGGCAGGGGTGGCTGTGGAAAAGTGCTAAGTCAGGAATAGGTAAGTGGTAACTTTGTTGAATGTTAAGACAGTACACGATACTGGAAAAGCCAGCACAACTTGTACAAGGCAAGGTCATGGACACTCCATAGATACATGCAAATTTCCTAAGGGACCAAATTGCTGGGCTGAGGGCTGTGGGGAACACAGTCTCAGGAAACATCTAGCTCAACTGGCATCACACAGTTTATAAAGAAAATGCTCTACATTCTACTTTGGTAAGTAGCATCTGGGATCTTAAAAGCTTCTGAATGGCCATCTAAGGTACTCTGTTGGTCTCATCTCATCAGGAGCAAGGTAGAATGAAGAAAACCAAAACCACAGGGAAAGATTAGCACAAAGGACTAATATGGACCACAACTACCACAGCTTCTGCCAGACAGAGTCCAACACAACTAGATGATGCCTAGCTACCATCACTGACTGCTCTGACAGGGAACACAACAGAGGGTCCTGGACAGAGCTAGAGAAAAATGTTGAACAAAATTCAAATTCACAAGAAAGGACCAGACTTACTGGTCTGAAGGAGAGTGAAGAAATCCTGAGAGTATGGTCCCCGGACACCAATCTAACTCAGTACTCACTCCTGAGGTTCAGAGATTAGACAGGCCCATAAAACAAACAAAAATACATGTGACTCAACCTTACATAAGAAACTAAATGGGCACATCAGACCAGGGGCAAAGACAAAAAGCTAAGAGGGGACAGGAAAGCTGAACAAATGGAAATGGGGAACCCAAGTTTGAGACAGGGTGGGGAGAATGCTGACATGTCAAGGAGTTGGCAAGCAATGTCACAAAACAATACGTCTATTAACTGTTTAAAAAGAAAATAATTCGCTCTGTAAATCTTCACACACAGTAAAAAAGTATAGATACTTGGTATTGTCAAACTGTATCCTAGAAAATACATTAGGAGTACAAATGATACATAAAGCAGGTGCCAAAGAAGAGCTAGCCTTGGAAGCCCTCACCAAATTTTTCTTTTTGTCTGATTTTCCAAGTGAGATGTCATCCCTAACCCAAATGATTTCAGGTTGGAAGATTCTATTTCTTGTTTTTGTTAGGTGCTATGGAGTCAGTTCCAACACATAGCAACCCTATGAACAACAGAAAGAAGTGCTGCCTGGTTCAGCACCACGTCCATCATTATGCTTAAGCCCATTGTTGCAGGCATTGCATCAGTCCACCTCATTGAGTGTCTTCCTCTTTTTCCCTGACCCTCCACTCTACCAAGCATGATGTCATTCTCCAGGGACTGATCCTTCCTGACAACATGTCCAAAGTAAGTAAGACACAGCCTCGTCATCCTTGCTTCCAAGGAGCTCCCTGATTGTACTTCTTCCAGAACAGATCTGCTCATCCTTTTGGCAGTCCATGGAACATTCAATATTCTTTTTGAACACCACAAGTCAAAGGTGTCAATTCTTTTTTGGTCTTCTTTATTCATTGTCCAGCTTTTGCATCCATATGATGAGACTGAAAACAGCATGGCTTAGGTCAGGCACACCTTAGTCTTCAAAGTGATAACTTCCCTTTTTAACAATTTAAAGAGGTCTTTTGCAGCTGATTTGATCAGCACAATACATCATTTAATTTCATGACTGCTGCTTCCATGGGCAGTGCCTGTGAATCCAAGTAAAATGAAATCCTTGATAACTTCAATCTTTATCACGATGGTGTGGCTAGTTGCATGGATTTTTATTTTCTTAATGTTGAGGTGTATTCTGTAATGAAGGCTGTGGTCTTTGATCTTCATCAGTAAGTGGTTTAAGTCTTCCATTTCTTAGCGGGGGTAAAGATTGAATTACTTGAATCTTCTCAAATGTTTTTCTTAACTCCCTTTCTCCTTAACTGTCAACTTTCCAAAATACACATACACATACAAACACATACAAATGCAAAATTACCTGAGCATATGATGGGATCACAATCTTATACTTTGTTTTCATCTATCCCCACCCTGGGCAGTGATTCCAGATAATTAGGAAGCTTAACCACCACACAAAGGCTTGTTGCAATCTCTAGATAGAGTTCATTAAGGCAGGAAGGTGGCTTCAGAGACTCAGGTAACTCTTTCAAACAAGAAGTATGACAAAATGGGCTTTCTGCTTGAGACTCCATTTTCCAGAAATTCCCACTAAGGCCATTCACCAAGATTCTGACTAGTCAAGATTTCACTCTTCTGAAAAGTCTTGAGATACTTGTGCCCTGGCTTAGCTTCTCACTGACTTCACAGACACTACTCCCAGAGGCCTTTGGGAATAAAAGCGTCCTACAGAAAACAGACACAAGGACTAGCCCCAGCCTGAACTTCTAAATTCCTTCCGTTATATATAAGGCCACTGCTGGATCTTTGAGCACAGTTTGACAGGTACCTGTCCCTGGACCTCTGAGCACAGTTGGACAGGCAGGGGCCCTTGTTAAATGAAGGAAGGGTCACCCACTCATTTCACTGGTCATCCACTTGCGGTAAGCAGGACAGCAAGTGTTCTCTGGAGCCCATTAACACTCATTTACATCCACAGCCTGGCCTGTCACCTCTTTGAAAGTGGAGACAGCCAGGAAATCTCCCCTGAACAAGAGGCCTGGGGTGGGATGTACTTAAGCAGGACAATTATTTGAAGTAGAAAAGGGTGAGTACACACTGTATCCTGGGAGGCCAGAGAGTCAGTGTAGGAAAGGCCATAATTAATTGTTAATTTCCAAGGGCCAACATGGAGCCAGAAATAAGAGATAAAATCTGAAAAATAAGAGACTGAGTGGACATGAGGAAAATCCTACCTCCATCCTTTACAACCAAGGGTGGAAGTAAAGTAGGAAAGCCCACTCACCTTGAAAGGGCTGGGACAGAGAGCTGAAATGCAACCATAGGCCTTAGGGTTCATGGGCAGATCTTACTAGGTTAAAGCCCTAGGTACTGAATGTATGCTACAGTTTTCTGATGGGGCCTAGCCAGGGCCTTGCCCTCAGAGAGTTTGAAGTTCAGCAGGGTTTTCTCTCATATAAAGAAGGAAATAGACCCAGCATTGGAAGGTCCCAGACCTGGGTCCCCAAAGCCATCCCTACCCTCCACCATAGTTTTGAAGCTAGAAAAGGTAACTGACATTACAGTGGGCCCACTGGCCTGAAGTAATTTGTCACTGCTCCCCGAACTCGCATTACCCAAACATGAGCTTTCAGTTGTTTACCTGCAGGTTAGACAGACTGTCCCTGAGTAACCCACAATCTGTCATTGAACCCTCAGGGTGGCTAAGGAAACATATTTGCCAAATTGGGCTGACATTGTTATCAAGGGTTTCTTGACAGTGATCACATCATGTTCCAAAAAACCCAGATAACTGACTGCCAACACCAGGAAGGCAATCAAGGGAAAGAAACATTTCAGTTTCTCCCGGGCCTGTGCAGCTTGATAATAAGATCTGAGCTCATCAGTTTTCTAAAATCCGTTACTATCAGCTGAGGTCAAAGGATCCAATTCTAATCCATAGTGACCCTACAAGGCAGAGTAAAATTGTCCTATAGGGTTTCCAAGGAGCAGCCAAGGGATTTGAAGTGTCAAAGTTTGGTGAGTAGACAAGCTCTTAACAACTAAGCCACCAGGGCTTCATGATGGATTAGGGTAGATCCTAAATCTATCCCTCTAGAGTAATGTCTTGTAAGAGGGAGTACAGAAACAGCAACACACAGGAGGAGATGCCCTGTGACAACAAAGGCGGATGCCTCCATATAAGTGAAGGAATACCAAGGATTGCCAGCAGTCACCATAATCTGGGAGAAATGTCTCCAGAAGGAATCAACATGGCTGAGACACTAACTTGGACTTTTGGCCTCCAGGACAGTGAGAAAATAAATTTCTGTTTTCTAAAGGCATCATGAATGGATAATCTCATTTGTGGTATTTGATTATGCCAGTGCTAGAACATTAAGACACCAGCTAGAGCCTTCAGAACAGGGCCTGGACATGTAGCAAGTACTCAGTCTGTGTTAGTTGTCTTCTTGGAATTGCAGTAACAGAGGCAGAGCCATTCTTTGGATGTAGCAAGTCAGAGTGATCTCCTACTGGACTTATAAGAGACCAAGTGCTAAAGCAATCAAGGGGCAGCTGGTTGACAGATGGAGGTAAGAAGGCAGTGGAGCCATAGGTGGAACTCAAAAACCCTAAAAGTCAGCTTTGCTCAATCACGGACACTCTGAGTTGAGTTGTCCACCATATGTACTCTCCTTGGTCCCCACTAGTGACATTTCCAAGTCTTATCCACACACCCCACACCCCCGCCCCCTGGCTGTCCTTGAAATACCTTTTGCCCAAATTCTACCTGGATTAGCACCAAAAAAAAAGAAAAAGAAGAAGAAGGCAGACTAGTCACACAACTCCTCAATTCCTTCTAAGAACTGAAGCCTAGAAAAAGAACTGAATGGAAGTTCCAAGATTAGGTAGAAAGTTGTGAGATTGGACAGGGTGACAGGAAGAGGGACAAATAACTTTCTAAGAAGCAGGATGGCAGTGCAAAGAGTCCTGCTTCTGCTGGTACAGCAACAGAGAGGCTACACAGGTGAGGGCACCACCTGTGGTGGTTGAGAGGCTAAGACTGGAGACTGCCATACCTGAGATCCTGGTTGGGGCCACTGCCACACTGAATAGCAGCACCTGAGTGGACAGCATCTCTCTCAGCAGAGAAGCTATGCTTAAGACAACTGCACCTACAGAACACAGCAGTGGCTGGCAGTCAAGTACAGCATCACTCTTCCACCCTCCCTTCTCTGAGCTATGCCATTCTGGTGCACTACCTGGACTGGAACTGGAATAGTATGTGTGTGCGCTGAAGTTTTCCCTGGGACTCAGGAGGGAAACAAAGGGAAAGGTAAAAGTAAACTTCCATTGAGCCATGCTGTCACTGTATCTACAAAACAACGAGTGAATTCCACATGTTTCAAGATAACTGCTCAGGATACCTCAGGGCTCAATCTTTTCCTACGTGCTGACTTACCTCCCTGTTTTCAGTTTTTCTCATCTACCTTCTCTGCTTTACAACTCAGGCTGAATTGTCAGTACACTACCTGGCCAGAAATGGAACATTTTACTTCTGTGCCCTGAGCTTTTCTCAGGGACTCAGAGACGGAAACCAACAGAGGGGTAGACAATGTGTTTCACTGGCTCCTTAGAGCAACAAATTGCTGCACTTACTGGAGAGTTGCATGCTAATTGAGCATCAACTTTCATGACTCAAACCCTTCCTACACACTACCTCACTCCCTTTATCCAGCTTTCACCCTTCCTTCTATGCTCTATACCAGAACTAAATTGCAAAGCACTACCTGGGTGGGAAATAGGGTATATTATATGTGTACCCTGAGTTTTTCTCCCAGACCTGGATACAGAAACAAAGAAAGATTGGAAGAAGAGTTCTGCTGCCTCTCCTGAGCCAGCAACTCCTGCTACCTCTCTCAGTGTCGTCATCACTTCAACCAACAGGTGACAGGGTATCATAATAATCTTGGCTCCAATAACCTATCTAGCTCAAATGACTAGACTACTTGGACATTCAAAACCAAATTTAAATATGTATATATATGTACACACACACACACACACACACACACACACATATATGTTAGGTTGTAATAACCTAACAATTAAATCACAACAGCTTTCTGATGGCTTGGACCAATCAATCAACAATCAATTTCTAACCATTTAAAGAAGCAGACCAATGTGGCTCTGCAAAACTCCCAAATTAAAGAATCAAAAAATTTCCCAGATGAAGAAGCCTTCCTGAAATTGTTGGAGGTAGAATATAAAAGAATTATGTACAGAGCACTTCTAGAACTGAGAATGGAGATTAGACAACATGCAGTAGAATAAACTGAGAAATTAAACAAACTATATGAATTGATAGAACAATCTGAAATTCAATAAATCAATAATAAAATCAGAGTCAGACAATTCAGTTGAAAGCCAAAGGAGCAAGATTGAGGAAATGGAATGCAGAATTAGCAAGACTGAAGATAAAGCACCTGGCACCAACATTTATGAGGAGAAATCAGATAGAAGAATCAAGAAAAATGAAAAATCATTACGAGTTAAGTGGGACTCTATCAAGAGGGACAATTCTGAGTAATGGGAGTACCAGAAGATGGAGGGATATCAGAAAATACAAAGAGAATTGTTGAAGAGTTGCTGACAGACAACTTCCTTGACATCATGAAAGAAGGTATCTACCCAAGATGCTCATTGAACTCCACCAAAGGTAGATCCCAAAAGAAAGATACCAAGACATTAATCAACCTTAACAAAATGAAACATAAGGAGAAACTCTTAAAGGCAACTAAGCTTAAATCAAAGCTAACTTACAAAGGAGAGTCCATTAGACTGAGCTCTGATTATTCAACCAAAATGATGTTGGAAATAAGTCACTGGGATGACAAATGCAAAGCCTTGAAGGAAAAAAAACCTTCCAATCAAGTATTATATATCCTGCAAAACTGTCTCTCAAGTATGATGGTGAAACTAGGACATTCCAAGACAAACAGAAGCTTGAAGACTTTGCAAAAACTGAAACAAAATTACAAGAAATACTGAAGGAAGTTCTCCAACTAGAAAATCAATAACACCAGACATATACTAAAGGATGCAATACAGGACACTGCATCTAGAGTCCTAATTAGACAGGGAAGTTACAAAGCTCAATCAAAGCTAAAATATTCAAATTTAGGAAGCAGAGATCTCAGACTGGAAATTAAATTATGACATTGCCCTATAAAGAGGGACATATTAATGTATTCATAGGTCTTTGAGATGGAAAGGAAGCCAAGGAGATACAAAGAAGTTAAAGACTGGTTTAAACTTAGAACATTAGAGGGGAATAACGGGTATCTGCAAAGCAAAGTAACAATACTACACATCAAAAAAGAAACACTATAGAGAAGTATCAACAGATACAAAGCTAACACTGAAAAAGATGAAAAGAATACCCATAAAGAAAAAGGACTAAAGACAGAATATTAAGTGGAACAAAGAAAATGTCAACAGTACAAAAATAAAGGCACCAAAATGACAGCTCTAAATTTCTATGTATCAATAGTTACACTGAATGGCAATGGATTAAATGCACCAACAAAGAAACAGAGAGTAACAGGTTGGTTCAAAAAACACTATGCATTTACATGTTGCCTACAAGAAACATGCCTTAGACTCAAACATATGAACAAAGTGGGAATCAGAGGTCAGAAAAATGTATACCAAGCTAACAACATGCAAAGAAGAGCAGGAGTGGCAATATTAATCTCAGATAAGATAGATTTTAAAGTAAAATCCACCACCATGAACAAGGATGGTCACCATTTATTGCTTAAGGATCTAATACATAAGGAGGATATAACAATATTAAATATTTACATATCCAATAACAGAGCATGTAAATACATCAAACAAATGCTGACAACATTGAAAAGTGAGATAGATTGCTTGACAATAATGGTAGGAGACTTCAGCATTCTACTTTCAGTAATAGATTATTCAGAAAAAGCTCAATAAAGATAGAGAAGGTCTTATTGCAACAATCAACCAACTAGACCTCATCGACGTATACAGAACTCTCTACACACAGACAGAAAAATAAACCTTCTTTTCCAAGGCACACAGAATGTACTCAAGAACAGACCACGTATTGGGCCATAAAGTAAGTCTCAACAAAATCCAAACCACTGAAATATTGCAAAAAATCTTCTCAGAGCATGAAGCCATAAAAATTGAAATCAATAGCAGAAAAAACATGAGTAGAAATTCAAACGCATGAAAACTGAACAACTTGCTCAAAAGCTCGTGGGTTATAGAAAAAATTAAAAAAATGCAATAAATAAATTCATGGAATCAAATAAGAATGAAAACACATCTTAGCAGAATCTCGGGGACACAGCCAACCTGCTGGTGGGATTGCAAAATGGTACAAACTCTATGGAAAGCAATTTGATAACTCGTAGTTCTGATTTAGATTTCTCTAATAGCTAATGATCATGAGCATTGGTTGCCTGGATGTCCTCTTTGGTGAAGGGTCTGTCCATCTCCTTCGCCCACCGCTTAATTGGCTTATTTACCTTTTTCTTGCTGATACTTTGCAGTATCTTGTAGATTATGGAGATCAGACATCAGTCCAACATATGGCTGCCAAATATATTTTCCCATTCTGTAGGTGGTCTTTAAATTATTTTGATAAAGTCTTTGGATGAGTGAAAGTGTTTGATTCTTAGTAGTTTCCATTTATCTATTTTCTGTTGATCATGCTTTGTCAGATTTTGAAGTCTGTCTAAGCTGTGTATTAAAACTTCCATTGTTGACCCTATTTTTTCTTGCATGATCTTTACCACTTTAGGTTTGATATTTAGGTCTTTTATCCAGTTTGAGTTGGTCTTCTAGTAAGGTGTGAGATATGGGTCTTGTTTCAATTTTTTGCAGATGGATATCCAATTTTGCCAGCACTGTTTGTTAAAGAGACCATGTTTACCCCAGTTTACATGCTTAAGGCCTTTGTCGAATGTCATCTGTTCATAGGAGGATGGTGGTATCTCTGGGGTCTCAACTCTGTTCCATCAGCCTGTATGTCTCTTCTTGTACCAGTACCAGGCTGTTTTGACTACCGTGGCAATGTAATAGGTTCTAAGGTTGGGTAGTGAGAGGCCTCCCTCTGTTTTCCTCTTCTTCAGTAGTGCTTTGCTTATCCAGGGTTTCTTCCCTTTCCAAACAGAGGTGGTGATTTGTTTCTCCATCTCATTAAATAATGTCACCAGAATTTGTATTGAGATTGCATTGTATATGTAGATTGCTTTGGATAAAACAGACATTTCCCAATGTTAAGTCTTCCTATCCATGAGCAGGGTGGGTTTCTCCATTTATGTAAGTTTCTCTTAGTTTCTTACAGTAAGGTATTGTAGTTCTCTTCGTATAGGTTCCTTAATTTCTAGTTAGATTTATTCCTAGGTATTTTATCTTCTTGAGAGCTATAGTAAACGGAATTGAGTCTGTGATTTCTTCTTTAATGGTCTCTTGGTTGCTATAAAGAAATCCTACTGATTTACTTATGTTTATCTTGTATCCTGATACTTTGCTGAACTCTTCTATTAGTTCCAGTAGTTTACTTATGGATTTTTTAGATTTCTCTGAGTATACAATCAAGAATAAAACAAGATGCATATCACACTCCATGCACAAAAACTAACTCAAAATGGATCAAAGACCTAAATATTAAATCTAAAATTATAAAGATCATGAAAGAAAACATAGGAACAACATTGGGAGCCCTAATACTTGGTATAAACAGACTACTAGACATTGTTAACAATGCACAAACACCAGAAAATCAATAACTGGAAACTCCTAAGAGTCAAACTCTTAGTGCTCATTCAACAACTTTGCTGAAAGAGTAAAAAGACTACTTACATATGGGGGGGGAGGAATGAGCTACAACAAATCCAATCAACATCTAATCCTCTTTATCTATAATACACTGCAATTTCTCAACAATAAAAAGACAAATAACCTAATTAATAAATGGAGAAATGACACAAGTAGGCACTTCACCAAAGAAGACATCCAGTTAGGAAATGCTCACATTCATTAGGTATTAGAGGAATCCAAATCAAAACTACCATGAGATATCATCTCACCCCAACAAGGCTGGCATTATTCCAAAAAACACAAAGCAGTAAACATTAGAGAGGATGTGGAGAAGCTGGAACTCTTCTACACTGCTGGCGGGAATGTAAAATGATACAACAGATGTGGAAACCAGTTTGGCATTTTCTTAAAATGCTAGAATAGAAATAAGATACACTTCATCAATTCCACTTCTTAGAATACGTCCTAGAGAAGTAAGGGCTGCCACTTGAATAGATGCATGCACACCAATATTTATTGCAGCACTGTCCACAATAGCATAAAATGGAATCAACCTATGGCCTATAAACAAATAAATGGATAAAAAAACTGTGGTATATTTATATAATGAAATACTATGCAATGATAAAGAACAATGATGATCTTGGGAAACATCTGATAGCTCAGTGAAATTGTAAAAGGACAAATATTGTATGACACTATTATAAGGACTCAAGAAAAGGCTTAAATATGTTACAAGACGGTTACAAGAGAAGGAGAGCAGTCTTCAATGACTAGATAATAGGTAGGAATTGGGTTAGGTGAAGACAGAGACAGCACGAAGTAGAGTGAAGGACAATAATGCTGGACTAAATGGAAAGCTAAGAGGTAGATTCGAAGGAAACGGTATCAAAGTTGTGGGGACCATGCTTTCCAGAGATATCTAGGTCAGTTGGTGTAACAAAGTTTTTAAAGAAAGTATTCTGAATCCTACTTTTGTGAGTGGTGTCTAGGATCTTAAAGGCTAGCAAAAAGCCACCTAAGCAGTATCAATTAATCCTGTCCTACTTGGAACAGAGGAGAATGAATTACATAAGGAAAATATGAGCCCAAGATACAGAAAGAGCCATATAATCCAGAGATAACATCAGCATGAGACTAGAGGAATTAGATGGTGCCCAGGTTCCACCAATTTTCACCCTGACAGGGAACACAACCAAGAACCTGATTTGGTGGAAGAGAAGTGGGTGTGCAGAACTCGAACTCTATTAAAAACACCAGAGTTGATAATCTGACAAACTGCAGGGTCCCCAGAGGACACAGATTCTTAGACTCTCTGTTAGCCTAGAGCTGAAAACATTCCCAAGGCCAACTCTTCAGACAAAGACTGGACTGGACCATAAGAAATAAAGAGATACTAGTGAAGAATACGTTTTTTTGGCTTAAGTAGATGCATGAGGTTAACTTGACAGCTCCTGTCTAGAGGCAAGATGATTCAACCAGGAGCTGGTTGAATGTACATACAAAATACAGGGAGAAAAGGAGGAGTGTGCTGTCACAGTTTGGGGAGAGTAGCTACAGTTACATAGCAGTGTGTGTGCAAATTTTCGTACGACAAATTGTCTTGGACTGTAAAATTTCACTACAAACACAATAAAATATATATATATTTAAATCTCCAAGGTCTTAAAATCCTGTGAGTGGCCATCTAAAAACTACACTGGTATCACCCCTTTGGTTGTAATTAAGAGTGAAGAAAACTAAAGGCACAAGGGAAAGATGAGTCTAAAGGACTAATGGACCACAAATACCACAGCCAGCACCAGACAGAGTGCAGCACAACTGGATGGTGACCAGATACTACAACTGACTGCTCACATAGGAATCACAACAGAGGGTCCCAGACAGAGCTGGAGATAAGTGTAGAACAAAATTCTAACTCACAAAAAAGGACCCAACTTACTGGCCTGGCAGAGACTGTAGAAACCCTGAGCATACGGCCCCCAGACATCCTTTCAACTCAATAATGAAGCCACTCCTGAGGTCCATTCTTTATCTAGAGATTAGACAGATCCATAAAACAAAAAGAGAATAAAAGGGCACACCACTCCGGGAACAAGGACCAGAAGGCAGCAGGGGACAGGAAAGCCGGTAATGGGGAAGGAACCCAAGGTCAAGAAGACAGAGTGCTGACATGTCATGGAAGTGATAACCAACGTCATAAAATAATATGTGTACTGTTTAATGACAAGGTAGCTGATTCTATAAATCTTCATCTAAAGTATAATTTAAAAAAAAATCCCCAAGGAAGTCCCACTGTCTCTAGAGGAACAAGAAAGACGGAGCCTAGAAATCAGAAAACACTTTAAAAAATAACTGTTCTACTCTAACCAAACAACATAGAAAAATTGTGGTTCCATTTCCATGCAAACCAAAAAAGCCATAGGGCAGAGACTAGGTTTCCATACTCATGAGTCCACAACAAGGTGATATGGATTGAACTGTGTTTTTCCAAAATGCTATGTATTGTAAATCCTAACCCCTACATCTATGGACAGAAGGGGCCCTGGTGGCACAATAATTAAAAGCTTGGTCACTAACCAAAAGGCCAGCAGTTTCAACCCACCAGTTACTCTGTGGGAGTAAGATGTAGCAGTCTGTTTCTGTAAAGATTACAACTTTGGAAACCCTATGGGGCAGTTCTACCCTTCCCTATTGGGTCAATATATGAGTCACTGAACACAATGGCAATGGGTTTTGTCTTTAAACCTGTGGAAGCAATCCCATTTGGTAATAGAAGTTTGGGTTGGGGGCGGAGTCAAGATGGCAGACTAAGCACACGTCTCCTTATATCCCTCTGGAAACCAAGACCTGAACTGACAATCAAACAGAGCCTTCTGATCACCTAATCAGCATCAGGACACAGCACAGAGCTATTAATTGGGACTTCATACCACTCAGCAAAAAACCTCCTCTCCTTCGCTGACTCCCGCTCCTGGCTAGCCCCGGCTCTCACGGACGGAAGGTAAACGCACCATTTTGACTTTTATTTTTTCCTCTGTCTAGGCTGGCGGGCGGAGCTGGGTCTTGCCTGGCGGCTGGACTCAGACACACTGCTGGGGGGATAGGCAGATGAAATTCCCATATTCTGAGAGCCAGGCTCAGGACTCTGCTAATCTGGGCACTTTGAGCCTTTCGTTTTGTAGCTGCCTCAGCGCAGTTTCTGCGGAGCTTCGCAGTCAGTGTGCGGGAGGCCATGCTGGTACCAAGATTTTAGCGGGACCTCGTTCTTAGCCTAGGAGACAGCGCCTGCAAACGGGACAGCGCTTCCCCAACAGAAAAGTAGTGATTTTGCACAGTGCTGCCTACGTTGGGGGCCCTGCAACAGAAGCAGAGGAATCACTACCTCTCGGCACCTTTAGCCCCTCTGTCTGCTGCCTGTGTGGAGGACGCCATCTTGGATACGGTGGCCGCAGCTGGACCTAATTCTTAGCTTGGAAGCCAGAGCCTGCCCACAGGAGAGGGCTTTTCTATCACAAAACCAGTACTCGACGCAGTGTTGGCTAAGGCTAGGCCCTGTCAGCAGAGACCACCAGCGCAGTAGCATTGTTGTATTCTGAACTAGTTTGTTATCATCTGGGATTGGATATATTGGCACTTACTTTGTCAGATGAGAAGAGGGACCTCTACACCTGAAAACCTAACTGACTTGTGAACTGGTCAGATACCTTTTGCTTTACATTTGAAGACAACCTAGAGAAACATGTGCAATCCATCCTCACAGTACCTCTTCCAGCCTAATATACTCACATGGGACCCAAAAAGCAACAGACAATTCTGGCATACAAGCAATCACTCATGGCTTCAGAAGGCTCCCAAACAAAGCAACCAAGGAGTTTTCCAGATGAAGAAACTTTTATGAAAGCATCAGGAAGTGAATACAAATTGATTATATACAGAGCCCTTCTAGACCTTAGTCAAAATGCAGCAGAACAAAATGAAAAATTAAGCAAGTTGTTCGATCTGATGGAACACCAGTACTCTGAAATCCAACAGATCAAGAAGAAAACCAAAGACATAGAAACTTCCATGCAAAGCCAAGAAAACAGAATGGAACAAATGGAAAAAAGAATTTCTCACTTGGAAGACAGAGCTACTGATGCCAGCATCTCTGAGCAGAAATCAGAGAAAAGAAACAAAAAAAATGAAGAAACATTAAGAAGCATGTGGGACTCTATTAAGAGGAACAACCTTCGATTAATTGGAGTCTCTGAACAGGGTTAGACATCTCAGAACGCAGAGAGTATCGTTGCTGAGTTGCTGAAAGAAAATGTTCCAGAAATCATGAAGGAAGAGAATATAGACATCTCAGATGCATATCATACGCCACCCAATATAGATCTCAAAAGAAAGACTCCAAGACATATTACAATGAAGCTTAACAAAATGAAACACAAGCAGCAACTCTTAAAGGCACCAAGACTCAAAGCAAAGCTAACATTCAGAGGGAAACCCTGTAGGTTATTGTCTCATTTCTCAGCAGAAACCATGCTGGCACGGAGACAGTGGCATGATACATTCAAAGTCTTGAAGGAGAAGAACTTCCAACCAAGAAGTATATATCCTGCAAAACTATCTTTCAAATATGAAAATGAAATTAAGACATTCCCAGATAAACAGAAACTCAGAGACTTTGTAAAAACCAAACCAAAACTACAAGAAATACTGAAAGAAGTTCTTGGCTTTGGCGTAGAAGAACAAAACCACTAACTTTGTATATTAGAACGACAAACTACTCAATACTCTACTCATTTAGGAAAGGCCCCAAAGAAAATCGCAGCTTTGATATGGAAAGAAGCAATCCAGTGATCATCATGAAAACTATGGTGTCATCATATTAAAAAGAGGGATGTACTACAGTTGTTATAGTCCTTCCAGATGGAGAGGAAGATGACAAGACTGGTAGTAATTAAAATTGGGTTTATAAATAGTTTATTAAGGGGGTTCATAGGGGCAGCTGTAAAGCACAACAAAGATGTATCATACCATTTCAAGAAATCTAACACACGAGTCCCAACAACTATAAAACCAGCTCTGAAAAAGGTGAAAAGTCAACTCACAAAAAAGAATGTCCCAGAACACACTAATAAGAACAGAGAAAACACAAACATAAAAATAAACATATCACCATGGCAGCACTGAACACATACCTATCAATAATTACATTGAATGTGAATGGACTGAATGCTCCAGTAAAGAGACATCTTGGATCAAAAGACACGACCCATCCATATGTTGTCTACAAGAAACTCACTTGAGACCTAAAGACAGGAACAAACTGAAAATTAAAGGATGGAAGAATATATATCAAGCTAACAATGAACAAAGAAGGGCAGGGGTGCCAATTCTAATCTCAGACAAAATCAATTTTAATGTCAAATCCACCATCGTGGACAAAGATGGACACTATTTATTGCTGAAAGATTCAGTACACAAGCAAGACTTAACTATATTAAATATTTATGCACCTAATCTCAGAGCACCTAAATATGTCAAAGAAACACTGACTACGCTCAAAAGAGAGTTAGATGACTCCACAATAATAGTGGGAGACTTTAAGACTCCACTCTCATTACTAGACAGATCATCTAGAAAAAATCTCCGTAAAGATACAGAAGACCTCATTGACACAATTCACCAACTAAACCTCATTGATATATACAGAACTTTCCACCCATCAGCAGACAACTACACCTTCTTCTCCAGTGCACATGGAACATTCTCCAGAATTGGCCACGTGATAGGCCATAATGTAGTGCTCCACAAAATCCATACCATTGAATTACTGCAAAGCATCTTCTCAGATCATAAAGCCATAAAAGTTGAAATCAATAGCAGAAAAAACAGAGATAGAAAGTGGAACTCTTGGAAACTCAACAACATCTTGCTCAAAAAAACATGGGTTATAGAGGAAATCAAGGATGAATTAAGGAAATTCATGGATTCCAATGAGAACGAAAACACTTCCTACCAGAACCTATCGGATACAGCCAAAGCAGTGCTCAGAGGTCTGTTTATCTCCATAAATGCACACATCTGGAAGGAAGAAAGAAACCAAATGAAGGAACTAACTCTACAGCTTGAACAAGTAGAAAGAGAACAACAGAGGAACCCCTCGGGCACCAGAAGAAATGAGATCATAAAGATTAGAGCAGAGCTAAATGAATTAGAGAATAGAAAAACAATTGAAAAAATTGAAAAGAGCAAAAGCTGGTTTTTTGAAAAGATCAACAAAATTGATAAACCACTGGCTAAACTTACTAAAGAAGAGCAGGAAAGGAAACAAATAACCCAAATTAGAAATGAGAGGGGAGTTGTCACCACAGATGCAACAGAAATGAAAAATATCATCACAGAATACTATGAAAGACTGTACTCTAACAAATTTGAAAACCTAAGGGAAATGGACAAATTCCTTGACTCATACCACCTACCCAAATTATCACAACATGAGGCAGAACAACTTAATAAACCCATCATAAAGTAAGAGATTGAAAATGTCATCAAAACACTGCCAAACAAAAAAAGTCCAGGCCCAGATGACTTCACGGCAGAATTCTACCAAGCATTTAGAGAAGAGTTATCCCCAATACTACTGAGACTATTTCACAGTATAGAAAGGGATGGAGTACTCCCAAATTCATTCTATGAAGCCAGCATAACCCTGATACCTAAGCCAGGGAAAGATCCAACAAAGACAGAGAACTACAGACCGATATCACTCATGAACCTAGTTGCAAAAATCTTCAACAAAATTCTTGCCAACAGAATACAACAACATATCAAAAAAATAATCCATCATGACCAAGGGGAATTCATACCACGGATGCAAGGCTGGTTGAACATCAGGAAAACAATTAATGTGATTAACCACATAAATAACACAAAAGACAAGGATCACCTGATTTTGTCCATTGATGCCAAAAAGGCATTTGATAAATTCTAACACTCATTCATGCTAAAAACTCTTAGCAAAATGGGCATAGACGTCAAATTCCTCAACACAATAAGGGCCATTTATACAAAGCAAATTGCCCACATCATCCTGAATGGAGAGAGACTGAAAGACTTTCCCTTGAGATCAGGAACTAGACAAGGATGCCCACTCTCACCACTTCTATTAGACATTGTACTAGAAGTTTTAGCCAGAGCGATTAGACAAGACAAAGAAATAAAGGGCATCTGCATCGGCAAAGAGGAAGTTAAAATCTCCCTGTTTACAGATGATGTGATTGTATATGCAGAGAATCCCAAGGAATCTATAAGTAAACTACTCAAACTGATAGAAGAGTTCAGCAAAGTCTCAGGATACAAGATAAACATAAGTAAATCAGTAGGATTCCTTTATACCAACAACGAGACTGTTAAGGAGGAAATTATCAAATCAATACCATTTACAATAGCCCCTAAAAAGATAACATATCTAGTAATTAATCTAACCAGACAAACAACAGACCTTTACAAAGAGAACTACAAGCCCTTACTACAAGAAACTAAGAGAGACTTAGATAAGTGGAGAAACCTATCCTGCTCATGGATAGGAAGACTTAACATTGTGAAAATGTCTATTTTACACAAAGCAATTTATTTATATAATGCAATCCCAATACAAGTTCCAGCATCATTTTTTAATGAGATGGAGAAACAAATCACCAATTTTGTTTGGAAAAGGAAGAAGCCCCAGATAAGTAAGGTACTACTAAAGCAGAAGAACACACTGGGAGGCCTCTCATTACCCGACCTTAGAACATACTACACTGCCACAGTGGTCAAAACAGCCTGGTACTGGTACAAGAACAGACAGATCAATCAATGGAACAGAATTGAGACCCCAGAGATGACACCATCTGCCTATGATCAGTTGATATTCGACAAAGGCCCTAAGACATTAAACTGGGATAAAAACAGTATCTTCAACAAATGGTGCTGGCAAAATTGGTTATCCATCTGCAATAAACTGAATCAAGATCCGTATCTTACATCTTATACAAAAACCAACTCCAACTGGATAAAAGACCTAAATATCAAGCCTAAAACGTTAAAGCTCATCCAGGAAAGGGCAGGCACAACAATGGAAGTTTTAATACACAATGAGGACAGACTCCAAAATCTGTCAAAGAAACCTCAGTCAACACAAGAGAAAATAGATAAATGGGAACTATTAAGAATCAAACACTTCTGCTCATCCAAAGACTTGATTAATAGAATTAAAAGAACACCCACAGAATGGGAAAAAATATTTGGCAACTCTATGTCAGACCGACGCCTGATCTCCGTAATCTATAAGATACTACAAAATATCAGTAAGAAGAAGATAAATCATCCAATTAAGTGATGGGCAAAGGAGATGGACAGATAGTTCACTAAAGAGGAGATCCAGGCAGCCAAAAAACACATACGGACATGTTCACAATCTTTAGTTATTAAAAAATTCAAATCAAGACAACAATGAGATACCATCTCACCCCAACAAGATTGGCCATGATCCAGAAAACACAAAACAACAAATGCTGGAGAGGCTGTGGAGAAAGTGGAACCCTCCTACGCTGTTGGTGGGGTTGCAAAATGGTCCAGCCTCTTTGGAAGGCAATCTGGCGCTTCCTTAAAAAAATGGATATCAATATACCATTTGACCCAGTAATTTCACTACTTGGAATATATCCTACAGAATCAAGGCCTTTCACACCAACGGACACATGTACCAGAATGTTTATCACAGCACAGTCCACGATAGCAAAAAGATGGAATCAACCCAGATGCCCAACAATAGAAGACTGAATAGGTAAACTATGGTACATATACTCAATGGAGCACTACGCAATGATAAAGAGTAACGATGATTCCAGGAAACATCTCCTAACCTGGTTTCAACTGGAAGACATTATGTTGAATGAAAGTAGTCGGCAACAAAAGGACAAATACTGTATGAGACCTCTACAATAAGATCTCAAAAACAGACTTGTGTATAGAAGAAAAGACTCTGACAGCTGCAAGGGAGGGGAGGGAGGGAGGGTGAGGAGGGAAGGGTTTAGTTTAGATAGTTACTAGAAATCTAGTTGGGAGAAAGCGGTGATAGCACACATTACAAACAAGAACAACATTAAGTGGACTTCAGCATAACTTGAGTACTGCTTCCATCTTAACTCAGTACTGCAACGATAGAGTAGCTGAGGCGGGGGGTGGGGGACCTTGCACTTAGGCTAATTCCAGGCCAATTGGCACAACTAGCGTTTTGCTAAGAGAGCTCTCTGCACCCCACATTGGTGAGTGGCATCTGGGGTCTTAAAAGCTGCCAAGCTGCCATCCAAGGACACAGCAAATGGTCCCAACTCAGCAGGAACGGATGCTCACCAAGGACCAAAATGACATGTGGTAAAGACAACCGAGAAGACAGAGAGACCCACAAAAGTGGGTGCCTACATCGACTTGGGACCAGAAGAACCGGATGGTGCCCGGCCACCACCAGTGATAGCCACGATGGAGCTCACAGAGAGGAGTCTCACTGGCAACATAAGAATAAAAAGGGGTGCATCATGAGATCTCCACTAAAAGACCTCAATTGATGGTCCAGCGGTTTTGGGGTTCCCCTGAGAGCATGGCCCCCGGCCCTGATGCTGCCCTTGCCCATAAATTATAACAAAGGTCCACTCTTTGGACAGGAACGGATTGGACTTGGCAATGCAGAGTGACCATATATTGGAAGCACTTTATGGTTCTGTACATCTATAGGATATCATCTTGCTGACCTCTGGCTGGAGGAAGGGGAGTGGATGGAGAGGAGGGGAAATGAGGCTGTTGGGAGGATGAGACATGTATGGAGCAGAGAGGAATAGTGTGCAGTCACTGGACAGGGAGAGTAGTGGAAGCTGCATATAGGTGGGCATGTAAATTTGTACATGAATGTACATTTTCACTCAGTCATGTTAAATAAAAATTTTTTAAAAAAAGAAATTTAGGTTATATTAATGACACCATGTCAGCATAAAAATCCAAAAACCAAACTCATCGCCATCCAGGCAGTTTAATCTCCTGAAGACCCTGTAGGACAGAGTAGAACTGTCACATAGGGTTTGCAAGGAGCAGCTGGTAGATTGTAATTACTGATTTTCTGGTTATCATCCCCAAGCCACTGCACCACCAGGGTTCCTGATTATATTAGCATCAAGTGTGTCATGAAGGAATCATTTTTAAGATATAAAATGGCAGATTGGGCACAGAGAAGCAAACACAAACAGAGGGGAAGATAGGTGCCATGCCACATGAAGATTACTAAAGAACTGAGGAACAGAAGCTGTAATGAGAGGAAGACTTCACTTCAAAGCAGACAAAGAGAGAAAGCCTTCACCTAGAGCTGGCATCCCAATTTAGGCCTTCTAGTCTCTTGAACTTTGAGAAAATAAATTTTTGTTAACAGCCACCCCTTTGGGATATTTCTGTTAGAGCAGCACTAGGTAACTAAGGCCTAAGGCATCCCCAAGCCCCTGTTAGGGTTGTGTCAAAGGAGATTTAGTGAAAAGTCAAGTGTTTTCCCATCTCCCCGAAGTAAATCAAAAATAAGTCCCATCTCCGACTCTCCTCAATGATATCAGACAAGACCATGTGGAAAGGCATCCAGATGGGACAGAAAAAAAAATTAAACCTTCCGCATTTGCAGAGGACATGATTACCTATGTAGACAATCCCAAGCAATCTGCAAAATAACTTCTAAAACTAGTAAGTGAATACATGAAAGTCACAGAGTACAAAATCTTTTTCCCTCTCTTCCTTCCTCATTAATTCAGCAGGAGAAAGGGCCTGTACTCTAGCCCTTCTTGTATCCCCATGGCTTAGTTTAATTCCCTGTACCCAAGAAGTGCTTCTTGTTGTGTGTGGCCAAGTTGATTCCAACTCAAAGTGATCCTATAAAAAGTGATCCTATAGGACAGAGCAAAACTACCCTTTAGGGTTTCCTATACTGTAATCTTTATGGAACTAGCCCTGGTGGTGCAATGTTGAAGTCAGCTGCTAACTGAATGACCAGTGGTTTAAACCCACCAGTAGCTCTGAGGGCGATCTGCTCCTCTAAAAATTACAATCTTGAAAGCTGTATGGGGCAGTTCTATTCTGTCCTATGAGGTCTCTATGATGTTGCTGCCTAACTGTCCGCTGGCGGAAAGAAGACAGGACACACAGATACGAGCCGCCTTACTGGTTGCTGACTTTATTCTTCTTATTCTCCTCCTTTCCTGGTGCTTGCTCAATTTATACCCTAGATTCCTCCAATCCTCATGTGCCACGCTCTCCCAAGATGGAGGCCCACGATAGGCTAGTGGGAAGCCACTGCCCACAGGCATGCGCCATGAAAGCCCTAGGTCTGGTAAACAAGGGTGTGGTTGGGGTGCTGTTCTGGCCCTGGGCGCCATCTTGGGCCATCATGTCCCACTTACCACATCTCCCCCTTTTTGTTTACATAAAAAAAAAACCGAGAAGGTGCCTGTCTTGGGTCCTCTTCGACTAGGATGCTCCTTACCCGTCATGGGGATACCTCACAGCTTGGTGAGGCCCCTGTCTTAGGTTGGTAGCACCCCCAGAAGAGGTTGCCCGTCTTTGACTACCCTTCTAACATGCTGAGCCAGACGCTTGCCGAGGGCTGTTCATCTTGCACGGCTGCAATGGCCTGTATAATCAGGGCCTGTTCCTGTCATCGCTGTCGGGAGGCACGCCAGCCAATAAGACATACGGCAAAAATGGCACAGAGGAAAGCTACACTGAGTACCCCAAGTCCCGCCCATTCCTTGATGGTGGAAAACGCTGAGCTCATAAATTTCAGCAGTCCACTGGCAGTGTGAGTATCGACTCGCATGGAGTTGATCGCAACAATGGAGAGTCTGAGCTGTTCCAGAGTCTGCTCTAAATTAGCAGACCAGTTGCCCTGTAGTTCCAAAGAAAGAGACCGAGAGAGGTTAGCAGCTCTAGAGACATTGCTGAACTGTACGGAGGTGACACACAATCCAGGAAGCCTTTGCTCACAACCCAGCTGTGCCAGCTGGAATAGCACATCCACTTAGTCCTGCAATAGGTCATACCTATGTGTGGCTGGGGTTGGTAGGGTGCACAGGAGGCGCATTGTTTTACTATGGCCCGAGCGGCTTCCCGCGATATATGGAAGCGCGAGGAGAGGGTATGAGCATTCACATGAAAACGTTTGTGAAAAGCTTCAGCTTGTTCAGTGGCATTAAGGATGAGAATGGCTCTAGTGAGGTGATCAGTGGTGGCATCAATAAGCACTTTAAGGCATCAAGTAAATGCCGAGAGGAAGGCTGGTTCCCCATTGCCTCTGGGTTTCACACGGCCTCCTAATCTCCGCAATAAAATAACTTTCCCTTCGCCCCTACTCCCGGGGTCCTACTTACGCTAGCGTTTCACCTCTTCAGGCTCCTTAAAACTTTCCCTTTGCCCCTACTTCCGTGGTCCTACTTATGCTAGCGTTTCACCTCTTCGGGCTCCTTGAAACTTTCCCTTCGCCCCTACTTCTGGGGTCCTACTTGCGCTAGCGTTTCACCTCTTCGGGCTCCTTGAATGAAGAGTGGGTCCCCATACGGGCCACCACTTGTTGCTGCCTAACTGTCCGCAGGCGGAAAGAAGACAGAACACACGGATACAAGCCGCCTTACTGGTTGCTGACTTTATTCTTCTTATTCTCCTTCTCCTTTTCCTGGTGCTTGCTCAATTTATACCCTAGATTCCTCCAATCCTCATGTGCCACGCTCTCCCAAGATGGAGGCCCACGATAGGCTAGCGGGAAGCCACTGCCCACAGGCATGCGCCATGAAAGCCCTACGTCTGGTAAACAAGGGTGTGGTTGGGGTGCTGTTCTGGCCCTGGGCGCCATCTTGGGCCATCATGTCCCGCTTACCACACTATGAGTTGGAATTGACTTGACACACAGCAACAGTCAGGTCTTTTCTCCCTCACAGTGCCTGGTGAATTCAAACCATTAACCTTTTGATTAGTGGTTGAGTGCTTGATCATTGTGCACCCAGGGCTCCTCTAAGAAGTTGTTGCTAATTACTGATAATGGCAGAATGCTTAAAGCGAGATGTGGGCTCCAATGGAGCAGGGAGATTCAGCCTCCAAGTGAGGAGAGATCTTCCCTCAGTGAGACTTTGAAGAGCCCTTCATAGCATAGCTTATAGACAGCTCCCTACCCTGGGCATAACTTCACTCAGAGGCATTGTGGGATGGAGAGGTAGGGCCCAGAGAACAAGTCAACTGTCAATTTGGGGGGATCAAAGAGGACTGGAAAAAACAAGGGCTTCTGTCCTTGACTAAGAACTTTCCTGTCTGTCATCGCCTTTGCCCCTCTCCATCCTCCCAAGGCAGGGATAGTAGGTGTCACCCCCGTTGTTTTTGCAAAAACTGAAGCTAGTCAGGGCTGAGAATTTCCCAAAGTCACAGAGTGAATGAGTCAGTGGCACAGCTGGGGTCAAACTCCAAGGGCCAGACATTTTCCACAGAATGGATGGTATCCAAATGGAAAACCAAATGCAAAGAAAATGCAGTTTTCCCCTGCTCTGACCCCAAGCCTCTCCCAACAGAATTGTGGCCGTATCTCTTCATGCTTCTCCACATAACTTCCTATTGGCAGTCACAGAAGGCCTGGTAGTCTCCAGGGCTGATATCAGGCAAGGTGATTTCCCTCCCAACTCCCAACTTGCTATGAACTATTTAAGTTTGAGGATTAGGTATCTCCAGAGCAGGTGGTGTTTCTCACAGGTGTCCCTCCACAGCCTTCCAAGGCACCTCTTCTAGCCTCTACTCAGTGGCAAAAGCTGGGGGGTGGGATGGGGAGAGCAGCTCTTCTCACCTTTCTTGAAGGCCCATCTAGAGACTGGAGAGAACCAAGTCAAGGCCTCTATGAAAGACAGGCTGAGGAAACAGCAGCCCCAACTCCCAGGGTTTGGATGCTTTCCAATGGCCCTGCCTATCCACTGTGACCCCATTAGAGTTTTGGTGTAAGGCTTAAACGGGAAAATGCATATCCTGCTTGAGAGGGGGAGTACAGGAAGCTATTAGCTTGGATTAGCTCATCCATTTTCAGATCGTCAACTTGGAAAGCAAAGAATAGCTCCATGGCCAAGAAAGTTTCAAGAAGCAAAGAGGTTTCAGCCAGGGCTCTTGAGCAACCAGCTGTTTGGTCATATGCCAAGACAACCCCTTACTGAGTACCTCCTCTAATTCCAGCCCATGCTCTGTCCTGGGTGCCGCTGCTCCTGCCCTCCAGTTGTTCTCAGTCTACAATGAAGACACAGAGTTCCCAGGAAAGACACAAGGAAGCACATGAGGGCAACAGCACATAATCAGACCAGTCAGTTTGGGCTTCCTGTCAATCTGTAGTACCCTCAGCAACTCATTTACACATTCATTTGCTCGTTTGTTTGTTCCTTCATTCATTTACTAGCCATTCCTTCATTTGATAGACATCTATGCAGTGCTCGTTAGGTGCTGGGCACTGGAGATACAATAGCTAAGGGCACACATAGGTCTCTGTCTTTCTGGAGCTTCCAGCTTAACGATGGAGAAGATAAAGAAGTAAAGAGGAAGGCTTTAGATGGATAGTTAAAAGAGCCCTCATTACCATGAGGTTACATCCTCCTTCTTAAAGATCCACAGATGCTTTCCAACAAGTGTTGCCAAATCTAACAGCTTCCTGAAGAACCTGCCAACATTTTGCAGACACACAACACTCAAAAATGGGTCTCTAGCACCACATAGAAAGCTACCCCTTCACAGGGCCTCTCACTAGTACTCAGGAAGATGTGACGAAGGAAGGAGTGGAATGAGGTTTCAGTGAGGGCTCTTGAACATCCAGCTGTTCAATCAACGTGTCCTTCAAGTAATCCCTTACAATCAATAGCTCCATAAAGCTCCTCCCTGACTTTTAAAGCAATAGGCATTTGACACTCTACTTTCCTTCTTTACTGTTTTGGAAGAATGTACTCAGCAGCTACGGGAATCCAATATTGCTCCAATGGCTGAAGAATCAGGAATAACCTAGATTGCTGTGTCCTCTTGGGGAACTTACCATTTAGTCAGTGGGAGAGACAGAGATTAATTAATTTTTCAAATAACTAATTAATGACAATTACACTAAGTGCTACAAAAGAGAATAACAGGAAGGACCTCACCCAGCAGAAGGGTCACAGAAAGCTTTCCTGAGGAGGAGACATTCAAAGATGAGACCTGGAGGATGAGCAGGATTTAGTCAAATGAAGAGGTAGGAGAAGGGGCAGAGCTAAGGATGCAGCATGTGGCAGCCCTGAGGCCAGATGTGTAGTACTTTCAAAGAATAGAAAGCAGGCCAGGGGCTGGAACTGAGTGAAGTAGAAAGCGAGAATCTCAAGATGAGTTCTGGAAGGTATGCACGAAGGGGCCAGACCAGACATGGCCTCTCAGGCCATGACAAGGATGTAAGCGGCTTCATAAGAACTCTGGGAAGCCACTGAAGGCCTTTTGGCAGGAGACCTAATCAGGTTTGCATAGGCTGGATGAGGGAGCAGGCAAGAGTGAAAATAGAGAGACCTCTGGGAGACTGCCACAGTCAGTCAGGTTGGAGATATTGATGATAGACACTTGTGCCAAGATGAAAATGGGTGGTGAAGATGGAGAGCAATGGACAGACACCAGATATCTAGGAAGTAGAATCAACAGGACATGATGATGGACTGGCTGTGGACCTTCAGAAGAGGGAAAAGTCTTCTCTATTCTCCCGACTCAACGGCACTTGGCATTCTCTAGAGTGGGGATGAGAACATGAAAGAAAAAACCTTCCAAACCTAGGGCTTGATGAAGTCTTACACACGATACAAAAAGCACTATCCATAAAAGAACCAACCTATCAGTGATGCAAGGACTTTCATGGATCTCAAGGGCATTATGTTCAGTGAAAACAAGTTACTATCAAAAGATCACATAGTGTATGATTCCATTTATATAATAATCTTGCAGTGACAAAACTAAAGCCACAGAAAACAGATAGTGATCGTGTGAGGTTAGGTATATTGTAGAAGAGGTAATGCGTGTGACTATAAACGGGTAGCATGAGGGAGATCATTCTGACAATGGAGTGGTTCTGCATCTTGATTGCGGTAGCGGTTACAAGACTCTACACAAAATAATTAAGAATTATGCACTCACATTGTACCAGTGTCAATTTACTGGTTTTCATATTGTACTATACTTACTTAAGAGTTAACCATTGGGGCAAACTGAGTGAAGGGCACATGAAAGTTTCTTGACTATCTTCACAACTTCCACTGAATCTATACTTATTTCAAAATTTAAAGGTTTTTTTTTTTTTTTTAAGAGAGATGAAACAGTGCCTGGCATGCAGACAGTATTTGACAAACATAACTACTATTAAAACCAGGCCAGGCCCCCTGTTTTAAGGGAGCCTCTAGCTCCACCCTGAGAGACAGAGACATAAATGGGCCTGGACCTAGGATGACATCCCTGGGTGATACTAACTAAACAAAAAGGTTGACAGTTCGAACTCACATAGCAGCACAGCAGAAGATACACCTGACAGTCTGCTTCTATTAGGATTATAGTCAAGAAAACTCGAAAGAGCAGTTCTACTCTGCAACACATGGGGTTACTATGAGTCACAGTTGATTCAACGGCAATGGGCGCCTAGGATGACATTCTTTAGTCTGGGAGACTTATGCTGTGTTAAACAGTTGGGAAAGGTCAGTAGGAGGACAGAAGGTAAGGGAATCCATGAAGGCACTTTAAAAAAAAAAAAACTAGAAGCTTAAATTAGTCCAAATTAGGAGTTGGGTTTATAGAAGAAATACCATTAAAGGTCTTTGAAAGACTAGCCTGTGTTAACTCTTCAAATGAAGCCCTGTGGGGAAGTTCTACCTTGTTCTACAAGGTCTTTATGAGTCAGAATCTACTCAACGCCAATAGGTTTGGGGTTGTTGTTGTTGGCTAACATCAGGTTGACCTCAAACTTCTGTTGACCCTGTGCCATCCCCATGATCAGCTGGGGAGAGGACCATTGCAATCCGTAGGGTTTTCATTGACTCGTTTTAGGAAGTAGACCATGAAACTTTCCTTCGTAGTCCATCACAGTCTGAAAGTGCCACTGAAATCTGTTCAGCATCACAGCAGTAGAAAGTCTCCACTGACAAATGGGTGGTGTCTTGTTGGCCGGTGATCTGGATCTCTTGCAGGAAAGTTGGCAACAGTGCCCCCATAGCATCTCTAACAATATGGAACCTGAGCTTTAGAGAGGTCAAGAAGCTTGACAGAGGAAGGTTAAAAACTCAGGTCCAGTTCAGCCCCAAATCCCTGCATTCTTCTCAGGAAACTCCATTCTTCCTTGGTAGTGAGTCCCTGCTCACCATAGGGCTGTTAGCCTCCTGGTTCCCTGGTAACAGACACTAAAAGAGATCAGATAAAGAGCCAGGGGGTGACTAGAACACCAATTTATTTACATATTTGGATTCAGGTCTCGTGATCCTTCAAGTGGAGCACCTCCATTCCTTATCAAGAAACCCAAATCCCAAAACCAAACCTGTTGCCATGGAATAAATTCTGACTCCCAGTGACCCTATAGGACAGAGTAAAACAGCCCTGTGGGGTTTTCCAAGGAGTGGCTGATGGATTTGAACTGCCTCTCTTTTGGTGAGCAGCACCAATGTCTTAACCACTGTGCTACTAGGGCTCTCCAAGAAATCTGTTTTGTTGTTAGGTGCCGTCGAGTCGGTTCCTACTCATAACAGCCCTGTGCACAACAGAACGTGACACTGCCCAGTCCTGTACCATACCCACAGTCATTTTTATGCTTCAGTCCTTTGCTGAAGCCATTCTGTCAATCCATCTCATCGAAGGTCTTTGTCTTTTTCACTTATCCTCCACTCTACCAAATACAATGTCCTTCTGCAGGGATTGATTCCTCCTGACATTTCCAAAGTATATGAGATGCAGTCTCATTATCTTTGCTTTCAGAGAGCACTCTGGTTGCACTTCTTCCAGAACAGATCTGTTTGTTCTTTTGGCAGTCCATGGTATAGTCAATATTCTTCTCCAACACCACAATGCAAAGTCATCAATCCTCCCACCTTCCGTATTCATTGTCCAGCTTTCACATGCATATGATGCAATTGAAAATATCATCACTTGGGTTAGGCACACCTTAGTCTTCAAGATGGCATCTTTACTTTTTGACACTTTAAAGAGATCTTTTGGCAGCAGCTTTTCCATACAATGCATCTTTTGATTTCTTAACTGGTACTTCCATGGGCATTGATTGTGGAACCAAGTAAAATGAAATCCTTGACAACTTCAATTCTTTCTCCATTTATCATTTATTTATGTTGCTTACTGGTCCAGTTGTGAGGATTTCTGTTTTCTGGACGTTGAGATGAAATCCATACTGAAGGCTGTGGCCTTTGATCTTCATCAGTAAGTCTTCAAATCCTCTTCTCTTCCAGCAAACAGGGTTGTGTTACCTTCATAACTTAGATTGTTAATGAGTCTTCCATCAATCCTGATGCCTTGTGCTTCTTCATCCAGCTTCTCAGATTATTTGCTCAGCATGAAGATTGAAAAATTATGGCAAAGGGGTACAACCCTGATGCACAGTTTTCTTGAAACATGTTCACATGACTGCGTCTTGATCCATGTATGCATTACTCATGGGCACAATTAAGGGCTCTGAAATTCCCATTCTCCACAGTTATTTATAATTTGTTATGATCCACACAGTACAATGGCTTTGCATAGTCAATGAAACACAGGTAAACATCTTTGTGGTATTCCCTCCTTTCAGCCAAGATACATCTGACTTCAGCTATGATATCTCTGGCTCCACTTTCTCTTCTGAATCCAGCTTGAATTTCTTGCAGTTCCCTGTCAATATACTGTTGCAGTCGCTTTTGAATAATCTTTAGCAAAATTTTACTTGCATGTAATATTGATGAGACTTCTCAATAATTTCTGTATTTGGTTGGATCTTGGGAATAGGCATAAATAGATTTCTGTCAGTTGGCTGGCCAGATGGCTATCCTCCAAATTTCTTGGCATAGATCAGTGAACACTTCCAGTGCCACATCCATTTGTTGAATCGTCTCAGTTGGTATTTCATCAGTTCCTGGAGCTTTGCTTTTCACTAATGACTTCAATGAATATTCGACTTCTTCCTTCAGTACCACTGGTTCCTGGTCGTATGCCTTCTCTTGAAATGGTTGAATATTGACCAATTCTTCTTAGTATAATGACTCTGTGTATTCCTTCTATCTTCTTTTGATGCTTCATGGGTCATTTAATATTTTTTTCTATAGAATCCTTCACTAGTACTGCAAGTCAAGTTTTAAATGTTTTCTTCAGTTCTTTCAGCTTGAGAAATGCAGAGGGGTATTCTTCCTGTTTGGTATTCTACTTTCAGCTCTTTGCATATGTCATTATAATACTTCACTTTGTCTTTTCAAGCTGCCCATTGAAATCTTCTGTTCAGTTCTTCTGTTTTTTTGGTCTTTCCTTTTGCCTTAGCTACTCAATGTTTAAGAGTAAGTTTCCAAGTCTCTTCTTGACATCCAATTTGGTCTTTTCTTTCTTTCCTGTCTTTCTTAATGACTTCTTCCTTTCTTCACAGATACTGTCTTTGATGTCATTCCACAACTCATCCTGGTCTTCAGTCATTAGTGTTCAGTGCATCAAATCTGTTCTTGAGATGATCTCTAAACTCAGGTGAAATATACTCAAGTTCATACTTTGGCTGTCATGGACTTGTTTAATTTTCTTCAGTTTCAGTTTGACCTTGTACACAAGCAATTGATGGTCTGTGCCACAGTCAGTGCCTGGTCTTGTTCTGACTGCTGATATTGGGCTTTTTCATCACGTCTTTCCACAGATGTAGTTGATTTGATTTCTGTGTATTCTGACAGGAGAGGTCCCTAGTCACTGTTACTTTTGGTGAGAAAAAGTATTCACAGTGAAGAAGTTGTCGGTCTTACAAAACTCTATCATTGGGTCTCCAGCATCATTTCTGTCACCAAGGTTGTATTTTCCAATTACTAGCCCTTCTTTGTTTCCAACTTTTGCATTCCAATCACCAGTAATTATCAATGCATCCTGATTGCATGTTCCATCAGTCTCAGACTTCAGAAGCTGGTAAAAAACTTCAATTTCTTCATCTCTAGCTTTAGAAGTTGGTGCATAAATTTGAATAATAGTCATACCACCTGACCTTCCTTGTAGGCATGTGGATATTATCCTATCACTGGCAGCATTGTACTGCAGGACAGATCTTGAAATGTTCTTTATGATGATGAATCCAACACCTCATTCAGGTTGTCAGGGGCACAGTGGCAAGTTCATGAACTTAATTGCACGGTTGTCTGTGAGGGAGTTTCTAGCTAGTAAACAAATAACTGTTTTGGAACACCCTCCTTACCCACCTGATCTGACCACCAATCACTTTTTTTCTTTACCCAAAGATAAAGCAAATATTGAAAGGAAGACATTTGATGACATGCAGGACATCGAGGATAATACAATGACAGCTCTGATGGCCATTCCAGAAAAAGAGTTCCGAAATTGCTTTGAAGAGTGGACTAGGTGCTGACGTCAGTGCATAACTTCCCAATGGGAGTACTTTGAAGGTGACTGTGGTGCTATTCAGCAATGAGGTGGGTAGCACTTTTTCTAGGATGCACTTGCGAGCTTAATTGGCAGTTCTCCTACTTTGTATATTCAGCGTTCTGATTAACGGATGTTTGCAGCTGTTTCTTCTCATTTTGAGTCATGCCACATCAGCAAAGGCTTTACTCTATCCACGTTATTAAAGTCAAGTCTACTTTGAGCAGCTCTTTGCTAGTTGTCCTTTGAGGGTCTTCCAACCTCGGGCCCTCATTTTCTAGCACTGTATCTGACAATGTTCTGCTGCTATTCATAAAGTTTTCACTGGCTAACTCTTTTCATAAGTAGACTGCCGGGTCCTTCTTCCTAATCTGTCCTTATCTGGAAACTCAGCTAAAACCTGTCTGCAGTGGGTGATCTTGCTAATATCTGAATACTGGTGGGATAGCTTCCAGCTCACAGCAACATGTAAGCATGCAATCCCCCACAGTACAACACATAGACAGACAAGTGGAGGAAAGAAACCTAGGAAATCTAAAATCTGAGAAGAGTAATTTCAGAGTATCTACTCTTCTCCTCATCTGCTATGCTGAAACTCCCACCTTTCCTTTAGTTTACTTTAGAACCTCAGCTGCCAAAATGCAAACCTCCCCCAGAGAAGCCATATGCTAGGATGTTTTAGTCAGCTAGCTACATCTCAGTGAATCCCAGGTAGGCTATAAACATTAGATGGATGTAGAGATAGAGAGGTAAGCCAGTTGGACAGGAGAAAGACCACACAGAGATGAGGGTAGAGCTGACAAATAGCTGGGAAAGGGGCTAATGAAGGAATTCTTTGTAAATACTTAGGAGAGGAGAATCACTGTACTCTAATGTAGCCAAATAGCACACTTAAAGTACTGATGCCAAGCAAACCAACAAATGAAAACCTAGGCCCTTATGAAATGTCTGAAAGAAAAACATTAATAAGCTTTTAGTGTTTGAATGCAGGGTGGTGGAATATGGGTACATGTGAGGTGGGTGGGTGGGTGGGTGGGTGGGTGGGTGGGTGGGTGGGTGGGTGGGTGGGTGGGTGAGTGAGTGAGTGAGTGAGTGAGTGAGTGAGTGAGTGAGAGAGAGAGAGAGAGAGAGAGAGAGAGAGAGAGAGAGATTAAAGAGAGGAAGAGGAAAAAAAAGTATCCCCTAACACATAGGAGCTGGCCTGGTTTTATTGCCCAGGCCTGGGTGTTGCTGGGAGCCAGCCTGGCACTCACAGCTAGACCTTGTTAGTCTCCTGCTGAACATGAACAATTTCACAGAACATCAAAATCAGGTAAGGCCACTCCAACCATGATGAGTTGGACAAAACATACCCATTGCATAAATACAGAAAAAATCATGAAGTTTGTCCAACCCACAGAAATGACCAGACATCTCCCTGTCTTGGCTAATAAAAGCAACTACTGCTGCTGCTTTAACAATTACAGCTTTCACTTGCTTTAGTCTTCCCTCTTCCCTGATAAAAGACTCACTGAGACACCCAATCATAGAATTACTCCCGTCTTCTGATAGTATACAATCTAGAGCAAACTCTGGCTCCTGTAAACACTCCCGAGAATACAGAACATAAGCCCAAATCCCATCTAAAGTCTTTCCTAACACCCTCTTAATGAGATTCTCAGTGGGTCTCTATAGTAGTGTGTATTCTACATTCCCACTGAAGTGTACCTAAATGGAATATGATTATATATGTATATGCATCATATAGCATATGTTATATATTTTTTCTACCTGATTTTGTCTCAGTTTTAATCTCTTCACTTCATGTTAAAATGGAAACTTGGTGAGATTTCTGAAAAGCAATGAAGCTGAAAGGGCCATAATTCAAAGTAACACAGCAAATGTTCAGGCAGTTGAGGTTGCCAAGTAACTATTAAAAAAAAAGAGAGAGAGAGAGAGTAAACTATAAAAATTAGTCACCTGAATAAAAATACATGGAGGATAGTTCAAGCAGTTTAGAAACAGCATTAATTTGTATGCTAGTTATGTGCTAATTACTTTATATTATCTAGATATTAACAAAAGTCAAGTTACTTTGTAACTAAGTAACAAGTCTACTTAGTTACATTCTGTTAGCTTTTAATTGAATACTCAAAAATAACTTACTTTTAAAGTCTTCTGTTTAAAGCAATTAAACTTCTCACTATTTTTCTTAGTCATCTAGTGCTGCTATAACAGACATACTACAAGAGGATGGCTTTAAATAGAGAAGTTTTTATTCTGTCACAGTCCAATAGGCTATAAGTCCAAATTCAGGACATCAGCTCCAGAAGAAGTTTTCTCTGCTGGCTCTGGAGTAAGGTCCTTGCTGTCTGTCTTCACCTGTACTGGGAGCTTCTGGTACATAGCGATCAGAGTCCTTTCCAAAGGACACACTCAGCTCCCAGTACTGCTTCTAGGAGGTATGAGATCCCCAACTCTCTACTTGCTTCCCTTTCCTTTATATCTCAAGAGATTGCCTCAAGGCACAATGCAATTTACACACTGAGTCCTGCGCCACCAACACAACTGTCACCTGTTCTCCCTCATTAACATCAGAGGCAGGATTTACAATGTCTAGGAATATCACACAATGCCAGGAATCAATGGCCTAGCCAAACCACTACACACATTTTGGAGGGACACAATTCAATCCACGCTATTGTAGGGGGCCTTCACTCATCAATTATTCAGAAAGTGTGAAACCCACTACCTATCACATAACACCTCTGTTTTCCAGTTGGCTCACATTCAAATGCACATAAGTCGATACAAGTATTTAGGCCATGGTGACAGACAAATAATTTGTCATCTCTCTCCACCTTTCAGGGTAGATCCAGGCCCTGTGTCTTATGCCTTTCTAATCCAGTTTCTAGGGTTTAGCAATATTGATATTATGGGCTGGATAATTATTTGTTCTGGGGGCTTTCTCATCCCTTAACCCGGTGAACGTTTTTCTCAGAGGCTTTCAAAGACCGTGGCTAAGTGAGATTAAGAGCAGGATTTAATTTTTTTAATTTTATTGTGAAAATATACATAAACAAAATATATACTGTCTCAACAGTTTCTGCATATACAGTTCAGTGACCTTGATTACATTCTTCAAGTTGTGCAACAATTCTCTGTATCATTCTCCAAATCATTCTACCACCATTACCATTACCTCAATGCCCCCTAAGAAGTAACTCCCCCTTTTCCACCTCTCTCCCACCCCTAGTAACCTCTAATAATATTTGGTTTATATATATTTATTAACTTCATTAAGTGAGATCATACAATGTGAACCTGATTTATGTTTATCTCTTCCTGTTGCCATGCCCCAGTCACTCAGCAGATGTTGGCTCAGACACGAGGCTGATGTCCAGGCTCAGACTCCCAGGCTCTAGAATAGTTTCAGCTCCTGAGACTGAAAAGTACCTCTGAAGGTAACAAAAGAATTCATCTTTCTGAAGAATCATTAGAGGGGGGCGGAGTCAAGATGGCTAGCACAAGACTAAGCACATGTCTGCTTATATCCCTCTGGAAACCAAGACCTGAATTGATAATCAAACGGAGCCTTCTGATCACCTAATCAGCCCCAGGACACGGCATAGGCTTGTTACTATGGACTTCATACCACTGAGCAAAAAACCTCCTCTTTCACTGACTCCCACTCCTGGCTAGCCCTGGCTCTCACGGACTGAAGGTAAATGCACCAATTTGACTTTTTTTTCCTCTGTCTTGGCTGGCAGGCGGAGCTGGGTCTTGCCTAGCAGCTAGACTCAGACACACTGCTGGGGGGATAGGCAGGCGAAATTCCCATATTTTGAGAGCCAGGCTTAAGACTCTGTTAATATAGCCACTTTGAGCCTGTTGTTTTATATCTGCCTCAGCAGCGTTTGCACGGAATTTTGCAGTCAGTGTGCGGGACACCATGTTGGATATGGAGATTCTAGCAGGACCTCATTCTTAGCCTGGGAGCCAGGGCCTGCAAACAGGACAGCACTTCTCCGACAGAAGAGCAGTAATTTACCTAGTGCCACCTAGGGGGGCCCTGCAACAAAATCAGAGGAATCACTACCTCTCAGCACCTTTAGCCCTTCTGTCTGCTGCCTGTGTGGAGGGCGCCATCTTGTATACAGTGGCTGCAGCTGGACCTAATTCTTAGCTTGGGAGCCAGAGCCTGCCCACAGGAGAGTGTTTTTCTATCAGAAAAGCAGTACTCTATGCAGTGTCACCTAAGGCTAGGCCCTCTCAGCAGAAGCCAACAGGGCAGTAGCATTGCTGTATTCTGAACTAGTTTGTATCATCTGGGGTTGGATATAGTGGTGCTTACTTTGCCAGTTGAGAAGAGGGACCTCTACACCTGAAAACCTAACTGACTTGTGAAGTGGTCACATACCTTTTGCTTTACATTTTAAGACAGCCTAGAGAAACATCTGCAGTCCATTCTCACAGTACCTCTTCCAGCCTCTACATACACACATGGGACCCAAAAAGCAACAGACAATTCTGGCATACAAGAAATCACCCTTGGCTTCAGAAGGCTCCCAAACAAAGCAGCCAAGGAGTTTTCCAGATGAAGAAACTTTTATGAAAGCATCAGAAAGTGAATACAAAATGATTATATACAGAGCCCTTCTAGATCTTATACAAAATGCAGCAGAACAAAATGAAAAATTAAGCAAGATGTTCAATCTGATGGAACACCAGTACTCTGAAATTCAACAGATCAAGAACAAAATCAAAGACATAGAAACTTCAATGCAAAGCCAAGAAAACAGAATGGAACAAATAGAAAAAAAGAATTTCTGACTTGGAAGACAGAGCTACTGATGCCAGCATCCATGAGCAGAAATCAGAAAAAAGAAACAAGAAAAATGAAGAAACATTAAGAAGCATGTGGGACTCTATTAAGATGAACAACGTTCGATTAATTGGAGTCTCTGAACAGGGTGAGACATCTAAGAACACAGAGAGTATTGTTGCTGAGTTGCTGAAAGAAAACGTCCCAGAAATCATGAAGGAAGAGAATATAGACATCTCAGATGCATATCGTACGCCACCCAATATAGATCTCAAAAGAAAGACTCCAAGACATATTATAATCAAGCTTTGCAAAACGAAACATAAGCAGCAACTCTTAAAGGCAGCAAGACTCAAAGCAAAGCTAACATTCAGAGGGAAACCCTGTAGGTTATTGTCTCATTTCTCAGCAGAAACCATGCTGGCACGGGGACAGTGGCATGACACATTCAAAGCCTTGAAGGTGAAGAACTTCCAACCAATAATTATATATCCTGCAAAAGTATCTTTTAAATACAAAAATGAAATTAAGACATTCCCAGATAAACAGAAACTCAGAGACTTTGTAAAAACCAAACCAAAACTACAAGAAATACTGAAAGAAATTCTTCACTCTGGCTTAGAAGAACAAAACCACTAGCTTTATATTTTAGAACAATACACTACTCAAAACTCTACTCAGTTAGGGAAGACTCCAAAGCCAATCACAGCTTTGATACGGAAAGAAGCAATCCAGTGATCATCATGAAAACTATGGTGTCATCATATTAAAAAGAGGGATGTACTATAGTTGTTATAGGCCATCCAGATGGAGAGGAAGATGACAAGACTGGTAGTAATTAAAATTGAGTTTATATATAGTTTATTAAGGGGGATCATAGGGGCAGATGTAAAGCACAACAAAGATGTATCGTACCATTTCAAGAAATGTAACACAGGAGTCTCAACAACTACAAAACCAGCTCTGAAAAAGGTGAAAAATCAACTCACAAAAAAGAATGTCCCAGAATAGACTAATAAGAACAACAGAGAAAGCATCAACGTTAAAATAAACATATCACAATGGCAGCACTGAACACATACCTATCAATAATTACATTGAATGTGAATGGACTGAATGCTCCAGTAAAGAGACATCGAGTGACATCTTGGATCAAAAGACATGACCCATCCGTGTTGTCTACAAGAAACTCACTGGAGACCTAAAGATAGGAACAAACTGAAAATTAAAGGATGGAAGAATATATATCAAGCTAACAATGAACAAAGAAGAGCAGGGGTGGCAATTCTAATCTCAGACAAAATCAATTTTAATGTCAAATCCACCATCATGGACAATGATGGACACTATTTATTGCTGAAAGATTCAGTACACAAGCAAGACTTAACTATATTAAATATTTATGCACCTAATGTCAGAGCACCAAAATATGGCGAAGACACACTAACTACACTCAAAAGAGAGTTAGATGACTCCACAATACTAGTGAGAGACTTCAACACTCCACTCTCAGTACTAGACAGATCATCTAGAAAAAAGCTCAGTAAAGATAGAAAAGACCTCATTGCCACAATTAACCAACTAAACCTCATTGATACATACAGAACTTTCCACCCATCAGCAGACAACTACACCTTCTTCTCCAGTGCATATGGAAACATTCTCCAGAATTGACCATGTAATAGGCCATAATGCAATGCTGAACAAAATCCATACCATTGAGTTACTGCAAAGCATCTTCTCAGATCATAAAGCCATAAAAGTTGAAATCAGTAGCAGAAAAAACAGAGAGAGAAAGTGGAATTCTTGGAAACTCAACAACATCTTACTCAAAAAAAATGAGTTATAGAGGAAATCAAGGATGAAATAAAGAAATTCACGGATTCCAATGAGAATGAAAACACTTCCTACCAGAACCTATGGGATACAGCCAAAGCAGTGCTCAGAGGTCTGTTTATCTCCATAAATGCACACATCTGGAAGGAAGAAAGAAACCAACTCAAGGAACTAACCCTACAGCTTGAACAAGTAGAAGGAGAACAACAGAGGAACCCCTTAGGCACCAGAAGAAACAAGATCATAAAGATTAGAGCAGAGCTAAATGAATTAGAGAATAGAAAAACAATTGAAAAAATTGAAAAGAGCAAAAGCTGGTTTTTTGAAAAGATCAACAAAATTGACAAACCACTGGCTAAACTTACTGAAGAAAAGCAGGAAATGAAACAAATAAGCCAAATTAGAAATGAGAGGGGAGTTGTCACCACAGATGCAACAGAAATCAAAAATATCCTAACAGAATTCTATGAAAGACTGTACTCTAACAAATTGGAAAACCTACAGGAAATGGACCAATTCCTTCCCTCATACCACCTACCCAAATTATCACAACGTGAAGCAGAACAACTTAATAAACCCATCACAAAGGAACAGATTGAAAATATCATCAAAACACTGCCAAACAAAAAATGTCCAGGCCCAGATGGCTTCACTGCAGAATTCTACAAGCATTTAGAGAAGAGTTATCACCAATACTACTGAGACTATTCCACAGTATAGAAAGGGATGGACTACTCCCAAACTTATTCTATGAAGCCAGCATAACCCTGATACCAAAGCCAGGGAAAGACCCAACGAAGAAGGAGAACTACAGATCAACATTACTCATGAATCTAGATGCAAAAATCTTCAACAAAATTCTTGCCAATAGAATACAATAACGTGTCAAGAAAATAATCCATCATGACCAAGTGGGATTCATACCAGGGATGCAAGGCTGGTTCAACATCAGAAAAACAATGTGATTAACCGCATAAATAACACAAAAGACAAGAATCACCTGATTTTGTCCACTGATGCAGAAAAGGCATTAGATAAAGTCCAACACCCATTCATGCTAAAAACTCTTAGCAAAATGGGCATCGATGGCAAATTCCTCAACACAATAAGGGCCATTTATACAAAGCCAATTGCCCACGTCATCCTGAATGGAGAGAGACTGAAAGACTTTCCCATGAGATCAGGAACTAGACAAAGATGCCCACTCTCACCACTTCTATTAGACATTGTACTAGAAGTTTTAGCCAGAGCGATTAGACAAGACAAAGAAATAAAGGGCATCTGCATCGGCAAAGAGGAAGTTAAAATCTCCCTGTTTACAGATGATGTGATTGTATATGCAGAGAATCCCAAGGAATCTATAAGTAAACTACTCAAACTGATAGAAGAGTTCAGCAAAGTCTCAGGATACAAGATAAACATAAGTAAATCAGTAGGATTCCTTTATATCAACAATGAGACTGTTAATGAAGAAATCATCAAATCAATACTATTTACGATAGCCCTTAAGAAGATAAAGTACCTAGCAATTAATCTAACCAGAGAAATAACAGACCTTTACAAAGAGAACTACAAGCCCTTACGACAAGAAACTAAGAGAGACTTAGATAAATGGAAAAACCTACCCTGCTCATGGATAGGAAGACTAAACATTGTGAAAATGTCTATTTTACCCAAAGCAATCTATTTAAATAATGCAATCCCAATACAAGTTCAAGCGTCATTTTTTAATGAGATGGAGAAACAAATCATCAATTTTGTTTGGAAAGGGAAGAAGCCCCAGATAAGTAAGGTACTACGAAAGAAGAAGAACACACTGGGAGGCCTCTCATTACCTGACTTTAGAACATATTACACTGCCACAGTGGTCAAAACAGCCTGGTACTGGTACAAGAACAGACAGATTGATCAATGGAACAGAATTGAGACCCCAGAGATGACACCATCTGCCTATGATCAGTTGATATTCGACAAAGGCCCTAAGACATTAAACTGGGGTAAAAACAGTATCTTCAACAAATGGTGCTGGCAAAATTGGATATCCATCAGCAATAAACTGAATCAAGATCTATATCTTACACCTTATACAAAAACCAACCCCAACTGGATAAAAGACCTAAATATCAATCCTAAAACGATAAAACTCATCCAACAAAAAGTAGGAACAACAATGGAAGTTTTAATACACAATGAGGACAGACTCCAAAATCTGTCAAAGAAACCACAATCAACAGAAGAGAAAATAGATAAATGGGAACTATTAAGAATCCAACACTTTTGCTCATCCAAAGACTTTATTCACAGAATTAAAAGAACACCCACAGAATGGGAAAAAATATTTGGCAACTCTATGTCAGACCAACGCCTGATCTCCATAATCTATAAGATACTGCAAAGTATCAATAAAAGGAAGATAAATCGTCCAATTAAGCAATGGTCAAAGGAGATGGACAGACATTTCGCTAAAGAGGAGATCCAGGCAGCGAAAAAACACATGCGGACATGTTCACGATCTTTAGTTATTAAAAAATTCAAATCAAGACGACAATGAGATACCATCTCACCCCAACAAGATTGGCCATGATCCAAAAAACACAAAACAACAAATGCTGGAGAGGATGTGGAGAAAGTGGAACCCTCCTACACTGTTGGTGGGGTTGCAAAATGGTCCAGCCTCTTTGGAAAGCAATCTGGCGCTTCCTTAAAAAAATGGATATTGATACACCATTTGATACATTAATTCCACTACTTGGAATAAGTCCTACGGAATCATGGCCTTTCACACCAATGGACACATGCACCAGAATGTTTATCGCAGCACAGCCCACGATAGCAAAAAGATGGAATCAATCCAGGTGCCCAACAACAGAAGAATGGATAGGTAAACTATGGTACATATACTCAATGGAGCACTATGCAATGATAAAGAATAACGATGATTCCAGGAAACATCTCCTAACCTGGTTTCAACTGGAAGACATTATGTTGAGTGAAAATAGTCAGTGACAAAAGGACAAATATTGTATGAGACCTCTACGACAAGATCTCAAAAAACAGACTTGTGTATAGAAGACAAGACTCTTTGCCAGCTACAAGGGCAGGAAGGGAGGGAGAGGGGGAAAGTTTAGATTAGATAGTTGCTAGAAATCTGGTTGGGAGAAATCAGTGACAGCACACATTAGAAACAAGAACAACATTAAGTGGACTTCAGTATAACTTGAGTACTCCTTCCATCTTAACTCAATACTGCAAGGATAGAGTAGCTGGGCGGGGAGCGGGGGACCTTGCACTTAGGCTAATTCCAGGCCAACTGGCACAACTAGCATTTTGCTAAGAGAGCTCTCTGCACCCCACATTGGTGAGTGGCGTCTGGGGTCATAAAAGCTACCAAGCTGCCATCCGAGGACACAGCAAATGGTCCCAACTCAGCAGGAACAGATGCTCACTGAGGACCAAAATGACATGGAGTAAAGACAACCTAGAAGATAGAGAGACCCTCATGAGCGGATGCCTACATCGACTTGGGACGGGAAGAGCCGGATGGTGCCTGGCCCACCAGTGATAGCCATGATGGAGCTCACTAGGTTGAGTCTCACTGGCAACACAAGAATAAAAATGGGTGCATCCTGAGATCTCCACTAAAAGACCTCAATTGATGGTCCAGCGGTTTCAGGGTTCCCCTGAGAGCATGGCCCCTGGCCCTGATGCTGCCCTTGCCCATAAATCATAACGAAAGTCCACTCTTTAGACATGAATGGATTGGAATTGGCAATGGAGAGCGACCATATATTGGATGCACTTTATGGTTCTATACATCTATAGGGTATCATCCTGCTGACTTCTGGCTGGAGGAAGGAGGGTGGGTGGAGAGGAGTGGAGGGGAGACTGTTGGGAGGATGGGACATGTATGGAGCAGAGAGGAATGGTGTGCTGTCACCAGACGAGGAAAACAGTGGAAGCTGCATATAGGTGGGCATGTAAATTTATACGGGAATTTACATTTTCACTCAGTTATATTAAATAAAAAAAAAAAAAGAAAGAATCATTAGATATATTGTCAGATGCCTGCACGCATAGTTCCACCACATGCAGACCGGAAGGATAACCAAAGCCTGAGGTCAAGTTGGGGAAAGCAAGTGGTGCCCTGGAATCTTTGAAAGACAAATCTTGTACCCTAAGACAGTTATCTCAGACCCTGGGTCTAAATGAGGCCCCGTAGACTGCTACAGATTGAACTGTGTCCCCTGGAAAATGTGTATCCACTTGACTAGGCCATGATTCCCAATATTGTGTGGTTGCCTTCCGTTCTGTGATCTGATGTGATCATCCTGTGTGTTATAAATCCTAACTTCTACAATGTTAATGAGGCAGGATTAGAAGCATTTATGTTAAAGACACAGGACTACATCCATGGAATTATGTTGTACCTTGAGTCAACATGAGTACCTTTTGAGATACAAAAGAGAGACTCAGTCAATTAGAGAGGAGAGGGACCTCATACTACCAAGAAAGAAGTGCCAGAATCAAGTGTGTCCTTGAACCCAGGGTCCTTGTGCTGAGAAGTTCATTAACCAGGGGAGACTGACAACACGGACCTTCCCCCAGTGCTGACAGAAAGAAACCCTCCTCTCCTTGGAGCTGGCACCCTGAATTTGGACTTCTAGCCTCCCAGACTGAGAGAAGAAATTTCTGTTTGTTAAAGCCCTTAACTTGTGGCATTTCTGTTACAGCGGCACTAGGTAACTAAGACAGACTCCACATTTCACAGGATGCAGTAAATGAAACCATTGCAGAACAAGAGTAGAAGACCAAACCACACTATCTTATATCTCACTTAGCTGTGCAATTTGGCTTTTTAATTTGTAGTTTTCAGTTCATTATGTATTTGTTAGTGTATTGCCATGGTTCATAATGCAAACTGTATAAAAAGCCAGTCAAGAGAAAGCCTCACTCCCATGTCTGTTCACACCTAGGAGCCCTCACCTGAGTTTAATACTGTTACAAGTTTCTTCTGTGTCCTTCCAGAGACATTCTGGGTTTTTTTCTTTTTTATGTCCTTTCGAAGTCTGATTTGGCAATTTTTCTTATCAGCGTTTCAGTTTGTTCCTGCAGACACAAAAGTGCTTGCTCTTCACTGTACTCGGAGGCCACAAAACAAGTCTTTCCTTTACAAAACACTGCTCTGCAAAACTTGTTATCACTTGGACTACATTTTAAGCAATGTGTTTCTGTTCCATAAAGACCAATGCTTTGCACACTGCTCTAAACCCTTTAAGAGAACCTAATAATGAGTAAGCCTTTTGTTAGTGCCCTCAGGGAACATTTTCATTAGTAGGGTAGACAAGACTACCTGTCTGAAACAAATGGCTAGAGCATATGGGGATGTGTGGGGCTAGCTTACAGAGGCCCTGAATGCCAGGAAAAGAAATTTGGCCTCAATGCTGTTGGCCTTCAGTAACCAGAATTAAATGGCTTTGAAGCAGGGCTTTGGACTGATTTGTTCAATGTTATACGTAAGAATCACCCAGAGATCTTGTTGCATTGTAGCCTTGGATTCAGTATATCCTGGGTGGAAATGCGAATACTCAGCAGGGAACTTGTTAGAAGTGCAAATTCTCAGCAGGGGTTTGAACCAGAAGGAAGTAGTTTTAAACCCTGCTTTGAAGCCAGAGTAGCTCTAGGCTCCTGGTGTTTGATCAGTTCTTTTACTCTCAGAGCTCCAGTATCTTCTTCTGTAGTGTAAGGATAATAACTTACTACCAGGGGCTTGCTTTGAGGATTGGATAAGACTATGAAGATCAGCCCCTGGCATATAGGAAGTGTTCAGTATAGGGATTGGTTGTCTTGTCCTTTTTTTTTCCTTCTGAGAGTAATTATGTGAAATCTGGGGGCACAAGGATACTGTGTGTGTGTGTGCGTGTGTGTGTGCGCGCGTCTGTGTTGGAAGGAGGGGTTCTGACAGGCATATGAGTTCTAAGAAACGTGAGTGGAAAAAGGGGCAGTACAGGAGGCCAGATGGGGGCATTACCTCATCACGGAAACTGACACTGAATTCACAGGGTTGAGTTTCCCTGCTGAATGTTCAGGCAGTAAATGCAATCGAGGATCTTTGATAGTTTATGAGCATGGCCATGACGTGCTAAAAGTCATGTTTTGATAAATTTTCTATGGGAGTATATAGAGGCTAGGGTGGAAAGAGTTAGGGCATCCAGTAAAAACTGTTACCCAGGCAGCAGATTCTGAGACCTGGTACCTTGCTGGGCATGGAGGAAAAGGATGAGTTAAACATGACCATGTGTTTCTAGTCAGGTAGACTGGAACTCTAATACTGCCTTTATGAGAACAAAGAAGGGGACTCAGTTTAAAGGAGAAAGAATGGTGCGTGCCAGACATATCCTGGGGACACTAAGACACCTAAGTGAGGCAAAACACTCTGCTGGAGTAGGTAGCTAGAGACTAATTCTTGTAAGTGGAGGGAATGCTACCGGAAAGGTGAATATCCTTAGGGGGCACTAAGATAGGGCAGGTCGTGCTGGGCCACTTCCCCACTTTTCTCATCCTCCAGCAGTCTCAATGGAGGAAATTTGCCTAAAATGAGAGACAGAGAAGCAGAGCGTGGCTTTAGATGTTGATCTGAGATTAAGGCTGTCTTGATTGCCATGGTGACCAGGGCAAGGAACGTGATTCTTTCCTCATGAATCTCGTCCTCAGATTGTGTTCTTTTGTACTTCCTGGTGACAAAGGTGCTGAACAGCTCTGCTTGCCTAATTGTCTGAATCAGGCAAAGGCCAGACATGGAGTTGCACCCTGAAGAGCTATGGAGATAGATTTGGCTGGCCTCAGCCACAACACGCTCTCCAGTAAGCACTGGTCCTGGGTCAGTATCATGATCCCATCAACCTAGGTCTTGTACCTCTGCAGGGGCACTGAAGCCTGGGTTGGGGTAGAGAAAGAAATGCTTTCATGATACCAACTTTTCAGGCCTCGAGTCCTTCGAGTACATTCCTAGCTCCCCTGTCATGATGGCTGAATGGCCTCTTCTCTGTATTTCTTGCCTATAACATGATGATATAGACAAAAGTACTCAGAGGGTAACATATAGGGCTCACTACTGTAGCAGAGCATGGCAATAGTAGAGGCTATGTACTGTCTGATTCCACTTCTATACAATATCTAGAAGGGGCTGAGAGAGGGAATAACGGGAGTGACTGCTCAATGGATATAGGATTTCCTTTTGAGGTGATGAAAATGTTCTGGAATAAGAGAGTTGGGGTGTTGCATAATTCTGTGAATGTATTTAGAGACACTGAACTGTACATTTAGAAAGAGTGAATTTCATGGCATGTGAATTATATCTCAATGAAGCAATTATTTAAAGAAAACAAGATCAGATGGATGTCCACATACATGCCTTATACAAAGTCCATAAATATATATACACATTGGAGAATAGCTGCATTTTCTCTGTCAAGTTTGTCTTAAGAGTTGCTGTTATTATACCAATATTCAGCAATTACTTTTATGTTTTCTAAATCCATCTTTGCTAAAACTAAGATACCCGGGAGAAGGGGTAAAGGGACAGCTGTTTTCTCTGCTAATGAAGCTACAAGGTGAAAAAGAAGTGTTATGGGTTGAATTGAACTCCCTCCCCAAAAAATACGTGTTGGAAATCCTAATCCCTGTATCTGTGGTTACAATCCCATTTGGGAAGAGGTTTCCTTTGTTAAGAGCCCTGGCGGCACAGTGGTCAAGAGTTCAGCTGCTAACTGAAAGGTCAGCTGTTTAAATTCACCAGCCACTCCTTGGAAACCCTGCTGAGGCAGTTCTCCTCTGTCCTATAGGGCTGCTGTGACTCAGAATCAACTCAACAGCAGTGGGAATAACGCCAAGCCAAGTGCCGTCGAGTCGGATCTGACTCAGTGGGTATAATAGAGTTGAACAAAGTGTTCTGTGTACAGACAGTCTGTGCTGTCAGCACTTCTTTCTTGGTGGCATGAGGTTCCCCTGTCTCCCTGCTTGCTTCTCTCTTTTATATCTCAAAAGAGGTTGACATAAAGCACAACCTAATCTTGTAGAGCAAGTCCTGCCTCATTAACATAACTGTCTCTAATCCTGCCTCATGAACATTCTAGAGTTAGGATTTACAACACCTAGGAAAATCACATCAGATCACGAAGTGGTGGACAGTCATATTGTACTGGGAATCAGGGCCTAGCCAAGTTGACACACATTTGGGGGGCACACAATTCAATCCGTAACATTTTATGATGAGTAGATCAGCCCCAGCATGGTTGAGCTTAGACACTGTCTGTGTTTCAGAGTGCTGGGAACAGGAAAAGGAGCCCTGATGGTACAGTGGTTAAGCACTTGGCTGCTACCTAAAGGCTGGCGGTTCACCCACCTAGCCACTCCAAGAGAGAAAGACCTGGCGATTTGTTCTCATTAAGATTACAGACTAGAAACCCCTGTGGGGCAATTCTGCTTTGTCACACGGGGTTCCTATGAGTCAAAATCAACTCGATGGCAGACAATAACAGGAGCAGCATCCTTTGTTCCCTGCCAAATACCTCTTTTTCTCAGCTTACTACTATTGCAAAACCAAACCAGAACAAATAAAAAAATATCAACACATCATAATAATAATATTAATGAGGGGACACTTACTGTGTGCCTGGGTCTGTGCTGAGAGCTTGGTTCTGTCTAATATCTCTTTGAATGCTGCCAGCAATCTTATGAGGTAGAGACTATTATTGCCACCCCCAACAAGTGAGGAAACTGAGGCACCTTATATTGATCATTCCTTTTCTGGGAACTGTGGGGGATACCAGAGGCCAGAGGTGCAGGACGTACATTCCCTAAATGGAACCATTCTGTTAACAGTCGTGACAATTGTCTAGGAGAAAATCACTGAAAGGATATATAGCAGCAGGAGGAGAGAACAGATTGCTCCTCGTGGTAATTCCTTGTTTTCTATCTTGAGGACAAATTTGCAACATTTATACTGTCCTAGAACAAAGAGAGCCAAGACTTGTCTCTCACAATGCGCCTTTGACAATTTTATGGTACTGCCTATAGTTGCCATCTTTCACTCTCTGGAAAGTCAGGGGATGGCAGGATCTTCTGCCACACTGCCTCCTCAATACCAGACTTAGCCTCCAATGTAAAAAAAACAGAAAATATCTCTGGGGAAAGAGGGTACATATTTCCAAAAAGAGGAGAAACAAGACTAGTCAGCACAGCTCAGCCATCACCATCTACTACCCCAGCCCCTTACCCAACCCCAAGCATTCTCTGCAAGTCACAGTTCCAGCAGGGAAATGTTCATTCTTCCAACATGCTGTATTCATTCCATTTCTTTGCCTTTGGGCAAGCCTCTGTCAAAGCCTTTGATTTTATTCCCCTTCCTTCACCAGACGAATTCCAAGTTCAGTTCAGTCAAACTCTGTCACTGTACCTTACGACATGACCTCTATTGCCCGTGTACCCTCCCCACCAGATTCCAGAAGGTCAGACTTCTTTGCCTTTGCTTTCAGGAACACCGTGTGCTTGCCTTCATGTACTAAGAAGACCGCTAGGTGTAGCCTTGCACAGTCAAGTGCAAGCATGGCAGACTCTCCAGCCTGGCTGATCTCTTCAACTGTGTATGCCATCCCGCACCACCTCCTGTAGGCAGAGCACACACACAAATCTTGCAGAGTACAATAGAGCATTACGGCTAAGCAGGTGAACTCAGGACCCAGAGAGCCTGGATTTGAATCCCAGCTTTATCACTATCTAAATGAATGGTATTCGGAAAGCCATTGGCCTGTCTGTGGCTGTTACTTCATCTGTAAAATAGGAATAATAAGCATACTTCCTTCAAAGAGTCATTGTAAGGATTAGATGAGCAGATATATGCCAAAAATTAGATAAGAGGATAAGAGGACATATGCGAAGTGTTTACCATGGTGCCTGATGTATAGTGATTGCACAATCAGTGATAACTGGCACAGTGGCTCGGCATGCCAAGTACACACGTGAGTAGGTATCTGAATAACGCACAACAGTAAGGCCTTAAGTGCTTAGATTAGGGGAAGGTCAGGGACAGCTCAGATACTCAAAGAATTTGTCTTTCGTGAACCTTTTATTCTCTCTCACTCCACCCTGTTCTTTGCTTTTGGTACACACATCACATTTTGTAATTATACATGTATTTATCTACTTATCTGATGTCAGTCTTTCCCTCTAAACTTGCTCTGTGACAGTAGGTTCTATATGTGTTTCAGACACAACTGTATCTCCTGTGGAGCCCTGGTTCACAGTGGTTAAGAGATCAGCTGCTAACCAAAAAGTCAATAGATCAAATCTACCAGCCTCCCCTTGGAAACATTGTGGGGCAGTCCTACTCTGTCTTCTAGGATTGCTATGAGTCAGAATCAACTCAATGGCAATGAGTTTGGTTTTTTGTGATTCTATTGGACCTATCCATATAATACAGAATCATCCCTCTATCTTAAAGTTAGATGATCAACACCCTTAATTCCCCTTTGCATGTAAGGTAACGTATTTACAGATTCCAGAGATTAGGACATGAACATCTTTAGGGGGAGCATTATTCTGACTACTACAAGAAACCAGACCACACCGACTGATGGTACTTGTTGGGCTCATTGGGTTGCTAAGCACCATGCTTGAGGCAGGGATTTGATGAGGACTAACTAGCAGAGAGGAAACCTGGTGGCACAGTGGTTAAGTGTTACATCTGCTAACTCAGAGGTGGGCAGTTAGAATCCACCAAGCAGGACCCAGAGAAACTCTATGAAGTGGTTCTACTCTGTCCCATAGGGTTGCTATGAGTTGAACTGACTCAGCGCTGGTGGGTTTGGGTTTTGTGGGGGGGTTGGTGGTAGAGAAGAGGTTGAGTCCCAGAATTAGGTTGCCTGGATTCTCAGATCCCATCTCCACCTGCTGTTAGTTTCCTGTGCAAATCACACGAGTTCTATGAGCTTCTATTTCCTCATATATAAAATAAAGGTATCTATTTCACATGGTTATTATGTGGACATTATATAAAACACCTAGCACTGTACTTGGATTACAATAAACACTCCCCAGATTGTAGCAATTATTTTTATTATACTGTTATACTCTCTGAGGAACCTGGCACAGGAAGACACAAAAAGACTGCTAGAAAAGCTTGTCGATATATATCAAGTGCCTTAAAAAATATCCGGGCCCTTTGACCCAGTAGCTTCACTCATATTAGTACACTTTAAGGAAATTTTTCTAAATTACAGAGGGGACAGCTTCACAAACATATTCATTATTTGCAATTCAGAAAATTTGAATTCAAATACAATATGTATTAGAGTATAATAAAATGAATGCAGCTTATTAAAACTATTTCACAGATTTTTTCACAAACATGCAGAAATGCCTACATTATAGTTTTAAATAGAAAGGCAGAATATAACCTACATGCTTTCTCTTAAATTTTTAATAACTCAGAAGTAACTGTCTATTATTTTGCTTTGTTTTCTTCCCAAGGCTGCCAGTATTGGTGCAAAACCCTAAGAAAACCCTTTGAAGGCAGTTCATTTTGTACCAGTCAGCAGAAGGTCTTAATCTAGCAGCATTCTCACACATACTTGGTTTTCATGAATCAAATTCTTAAATGTTAACTCCATTCACCATCATCCTGATAAGTATATGCCTTCTTGGGATCAGTGTCATTTCAAAACTTCATATGTTAACTTGTTATCTCGCATTACCTTTTTTGGCTTTTTCTGTACCTTCATTAAAAAATGAAGACAACTTATGCAAGTATTCATTTCTGAAAAAAAAATATGTTTTCCTGGAATTGACTTACATACTTTAGACATGTTGTCCGAAAGGATCAGTCCCTGGAAAAGGATATCATATCTGGTAGAGGGTTAGGAAAAAAGGCAAAGACTTTTAATGAGATGGATTGACACAGTAGCTGCAACAGTGGGCTGAAGCACAACGGTAATCACGTGGATTGTGCAGTGTTTCATTCCGTTGTACGTAGGGCACCTATGAGTGTGAACTTAGTCAAAGGGCATCTAACAACAGTCTTTACAGAAACAGATAGGTCTTTCTTCAGTAGTGTTGCTGGGTGAATGCCAACTATCAGCCCTTAGCTTAGCAGTCTAGCACAAACCATTTGCACCAACCAGGTACCATTAATAAACATCAGCTATCCTTAACACTGGACACCCTGGTGGCATAGTGGTTAAGTGCTGCAACTGCTTACCAAAAGGTCAGCAGTCCAGATATGCCAGGCACTTCTTGGAAACTCTATGAAGCAGTTCTACTCTGTTCTGTAGGGTCACTAAGAGTTGGAATCGACTCGGCAGCGTATCCTTAACCCTAGCCATTTGTTCACATGCCATAATCACAAATGTGTTACTAAGAGGACACTTCTTGCACAGGGGTATGTGGATAGGAAGGATTCAGAGCCTCCTGAGGAATGAGCAGTGGGAAATGTAAGAGACCACTAAGAGCAATTATAGTGTCAGGAATTACTCTGGTACAGATAGAGGTCCATAAAAGAAGGAGGTCTCAGGCCTGGTGGCTGAGGACCAACTCCATAGCTTTTAGGTGGATGCTACATTTCCTCTGCCTCTCTTTTTGCCAGGAATTCCACAAAAGTTTCTCATAGTACTTCCACTGAACCAACAACAGCACCAAGGAGGTTGTTCATGGACTGCCCAATCTAACAGCCCTGGTGGCCCAGTGGTTACTTGCTCAGCTGCTTACTGAAAGGTCAGTGGCAGTCTGATGTTATGAAGATTACAGCCTTGGAAATCCTACAGGGCAGTTCTACTCTATCCTATAGGGTCTATGAGTCAGAATAAACTCAGCAGTAATGTTTTGTTTTAGTTTTGTTTTTTTTATTTTGGACCCATTCTAACAGCTTATCAACTGAGAACGTTGTAAGTATACATTATTTTTTGACAAGAATTGCACAGGAAAATGCCTTGATGCACAGCATCAACATGATGAGCAAATTATGCCTCAGGAATCAGCCCTGACGATCTGGGCTTCAACTGAATAAGAACATGACAAATTCCATGAAGACTTACAGAAATTAATTAAAATTCAAGCTATGGATCTTTATTTGGAAAATCACAATATTAATAAAATAGACATCTTTGACCCAAATTCTTATATACTGTCCTTGAGTTGACTTCAGCTTATACAGAGTCTGGAGAATAAAATTTGACTCATAGTGACCCTATAGGATAGAGTAGAACTGCCCCGTAAGGTTTTGGAGGGGTGGCTGGTAGATTCAAACTGCCGCCTTTTTGGTTAACAGCTGTAGCTCTTAACCACTACACCACTAGGGCTCCAAATTCTTATATACACCTTTAAAGCATGATAATGCTTTAAAAAGGAAATAGTTTATGATAATCTCTCAAAAAGAGCACTTTCCATTCCTTTTTCCAACACTTAAGCTACATCCACACGGTGGAGAAAATGAAGAGCTATGTGAGTTGTGTGTAATAAAAATCAGTCTTTCTAACGAAGCCAGCAGCAGAAGTAGTGGAAAGTAATAGAACAATAATTTCTCAACATAAACCTAATAGTGACAATATTGAAAGGGAAATTGAAGCTAAGCTGGATGTAGGAGAAAGGGTTATTGACAGTCTGCCATGAATGAGTCATCAGAGGCTTCAGTGTCCTCACTGAGGTCTCAAAGGAATCTTGGCTTATCTTGGTTTAAACATGGAAGCCCACAAGATCCTGATAACAGACAAGAGGGGAATCCTTTCAAAGTGGAAAAAAGAAAACAGTAAAGCATGAGAAACCCACTGCCATCAATTCGATTACGACTCGTAGTAACCGTATAAGACAGAGCAGAATTGCTCCATAGAATTTTCAGGGAGTGCCTGGCAGATTTGAACTGCCGTCCTCTTGGTTAGCAGTTGTAGCATGTAACTACTATGCCACCAGTGTTTCCAAAGCATGAGCAGAGATGTTTTAAACAATCAACCAGTCAATTTTGAGAAACATGAACCTAGAGAAAAGCAGTCATAACTTTGGGGAAAAGCCAAGAATCTGAGATCTGCTGTGAGGAAATACAGGCAGAGAAACTCATCTAACACCCTATTAGCTCATCACTTCAACAGCCACATCAGCGTCATGTTAAAAGACAGATGAAGAACTACGAAGAAACAAAAATGTATTTGCTGAGACAAGGAAGACTGACTGTGTTTGTAAGAGCTGGATAGAGGGAGTGTTTGCTTTACATTTGCTGGTCATTGATGTGTCTTAAATTTTTTATGTAAAGCATTATAGCTTTTTTCTGTGAAAAAAGTCATTTATTTGAGGATATGTGCTAGAAGAATAAAATTATATGCTATCATTGTATTCTTTAGAAACTGTTTAATGTAAAATTGCTAAATTCTGCCTTATTTTATACCTTGCATCCAGCCCTAGTAATAAGAAAGGAAAACTTTCTAAGAAAAAAAAGTATTTCCTATAAACTTTTCTGTTTCTGTAAGCCAACCCTGTCTTAGTCATCTAGTGTTGCTATAACAGAAATACCACAAATACATGGCTTTAACAAACAAAAATTTGTTCTTTCACAATCAAGTAAGCTAGAAGTACAAATTCAGGGCATGCTCCAGAGGAAGGCTTTCTCATTCTCTTGGCTCTGATGGAAAGTCTATCAGTTTTCCCTTGGTCTAGGAGAATCTCAGCACAGAAACCCTGGGTCCAAAGGGTGTGGTCTGCTCTGGGCACTGTTTCTCGGTGGTGTGAGGCCCCAATGTCTCTCTGACACACTTTTTGTCTTTTTATATCTCAAAAGAGTTTGGCTTAAGACACTATCTAACCTTGTAGACCTCATCAATATAACTGCAGTTAATCCATCTTATTTAAATCATAGTGATATAGAAACTACAACATGCAGGAAAATCCTGTCAAATGACAAAATGATGAATAATCATACAATACTGGGAACTATGGTCCATCCAAATTGATATAAACATTTGGGGGATATAATTCAATCCATGGCAGGCTCTAATTCTGTAACAGCATATAAAAATGAAGCTTCCTAATCACTGAATAATAATAATAGACCTTTGATATATGAGCTATAGCTGCTAACCAAAAGGTCAGCAGTTCAAATCCACCAGCCACTCATTGAAAATCCTATAGAACAGTTCTACTCTGTCCTTCTGTCCAATAGGGTCGCTGTGAGTCAGAATCAACACAATGGCAACAGCTTTTGTTTGGTTCGGTTTTTGACATAAGAGGTAATTGTTAGATTTATGCCCTTAATATGCTACTCGATTATCAAAATGGCTTGTCTGTAGAATGATAAATGTACAAGGTTGTATATCAGCTGAAGTATATTTTTGATATAAAGAGAAAAGCAAAATTAATAATATCCGTACAACAAAATGTATACAATTAGCAACATTAGTTTCTTGTCTCATTTATGTACAGTTGAATTTTGTCCCAATGTTAAAACTTTGACAAAGACGGTTTTGAGTAAAGCTTCTTTACAACTTGATGCCGTAAACACCTGGTTCTCCGACATTTTCACTTAGTTTGCTAGTATTGGGCCAGTGGTATTCTGTCAATGCTTAAATTGGTACTGACCAGGATTATTTTAACACCAAGATCATTTAACACTGGAAGGAACTAGTCAATGTTCAGCCATTTGAAGAGGTAGCATGTGATCAGGAACCGATGGTACTGAAGGAAGAAGGTGAAGCTTCACTGAAGGCGCTGGCAAAAAACAAATCTCCAGGAATTGATGGAATGTCAACTGAGATATTTCAACAAACAGGTGTAGCCTGGAAGTGTTCACTCATCCACACCCAGAAATTTGAAAGACAGCTACCTGGCCAACTTGCTGGAAGAGATCCATATTTATGCCCATTCCAAATAAAGGTGATCCAGCTAAATGTAGAAACTCCCAAACAATATCGTTGATATCACACGCAAGTAAAATTCTGCTCAAGATTATTCAAAAGCAACTACAACAATATATTGGCAAGGAACTTCCAGAAATTCAAGCCGGATTCAGGAGAGGACATGGAACCAGGGATATCATCACTCATGTCAGATAGATCTTGGTGAAAGCAAAGAATAACAGCAAGGTGTTTACTTGTGTTTCATTGACTATGCAAAAGCATTTGACTGTGTGGATCATACTAAATTATGGCTAACATTGTGGAGAATGGGAATTCCAGAACACTTAATTGTGCTCTTAAGGAATCTGTATATGGATCAAGAGGCAGTTGTGTGAACAGAACAAGGGGACACTGCATGGCTTAAAGTCAGGAAAGGAGTGCGTCAGGGTTGTATCCTTTCACCATGCCTTTTTAATCTCTATGCCGAGCAAATAATCCAAGTAATTGGATTACACGAAGACCGAGCATCAGGATTGGAGGACGACTCATTAACAATCTGCAATATGCAGATGACACCACCTTACTTGCTGGAAACAAAGAAGATTTGAGACACTTACTGATGAAGATCAAGGACCACAGCCTTCGTTATGGATGGTGCCTTAACATCAACAAAACAAAAATCCTCACAACTGGACCAGTAAGCAACATTGTCATAAATGGAGAAAGGATTGAGGTTGTCAAGGATTTCATTTTACTTGGGTCCACAATCAACACCCTTGGAAGCAGCAGTCAAGAAATCCAAAGACATATTTGTACTGGAAAAACTTGCTGCAAAGGATCTCCTCAGAGTATTGAAAAGTAAGGATGTCACCTTGAAGACTAAAATGTGCCTGACCCAAGCCACAGTATTTTCAATCATATCATATGCATGTGAAAGCTAGACCCTGAACAAAGAAAACAGAAGAATTGATGTCTTTGAATTGTGGTGTTGGAGAAGAGTACTGAATGTACGATGGACCACCAAAAGAACAAACAGATCTGTTCTGGAAGAAGTACAACCAGAGTGCTCCTTATAAGCAAAGATGGCAAGACTGAGTCTGACATACTTTGGACATATTGCCAGGAAAGATCAGTCTCTGGAGAAGGACATCATGCTTGACAGAGTGGAGATGGTCAGCGAAAAACAGGAAGATCTGTGACAAGATGGACTGACACAGTGGCTGCAACAATGGGCTTAAGCATAAAAAAAAAATGTAGACATGGCGCAAGACTGAGCAGTGTTTCATTCTGTTGTTCATAGGGTCGCTACGAGTCAGAACTGACTCGACAGCACCTAACAATAACAATAGCAACAGCCAGGATCATTTTAACACTTACAATAAATATTAGATAGGTAAGGCCATACATAACCTGTAGGCCATTTTGAGTGTTCACTAATATTTTATTCTTTAGAGGATTTAGTCGAAAACTAACAGAATTGTTCAGCATCTCTAGTTACACATGTTTTACTTACCAGGTGAGTAAATATTTTCTCCACAATGTAAAGTATTGAAGTACTTGTATAAAAAATTGAATGGTAGTATTTTATAACCTGTATTACGTTTTCTATTAAAGTTGTGTACAGTGAAACCTGTGATGGGACTGTCTTGTTTTTCTTGGTCTCAAAAGTCTTCCACCTTTGACAGGGTGCAGTCTTGCCACTGCTGTATGTCTAGTTTTAGTGGAAAATATGGTGTTTGAGTTTCCCTTCTCTGGAAGATTTCTGCTTTACTCAGTTTCCAGCTTTTGCAGGTTTTACTGTATATTAGGAAACCCTGGTGATGTAGTGGTTAAGTTCTACATCTGCTAACCAAAACGCTGGCAGTTCAAATCTGCCAGGCACTTCTTGGAAACTCCATGGAGCAGTTCTACTCTGACTGATAGAGTCTCTATGAATCAGAATCAACTAGACAGCAGTGACTTTGACTTTGACTGACAGTATATTAAAAAAAGAAAAAGAAACACACCAACAGACACATGCACATGAGTGTTCATCGCAGCACAGTCCACAATAGCAAAAAGATGGTATCAACCCAGATGCCCAACAACAGAGGAATGGATCAGTAAACTATGGTATAGATACTCAATGGAACAGTATGCAATGATAAAGAACAATTATGATTTTAGGAAATATCTCTTAACCCGGTCTCAACTGGAGGACATTATGCTGAGTGAAAGTAGTCAGCAACAAAAGGACAAATATTGTGTGAGACCCCTACAATAAGAACTTAAAAACAGACTCATGCATAGAAGAAAAGACTCTTTGACGGCTGCAAAGATGGGGAGGGAGGGAGGGTGAAGGAGGGGCTTAGATTAGATAGTTGATAGAAATTTGGTTGGGTGAAATCAGTGACAGCATACATTAGAAAGAAGGTCAACAATAACTGGACTTCAACACAATGTGAGTACTCCTCCCATCTTAACCCAGTATTGCAAGGAGAGAGTAGCTGGGGCGGGGGGACAGGGAGCATGCTGTCAGGTGAAATCGAGGCCTGTTGGCACAGCTAACAGTTTGCTAATGAGGACTCTCTGCACCCCACATAGGTGGGTGGCATCTGGGGTCTTAAAAGCTGCCAAGCTGCCATCTGAGGGTACAGCAAATGGTCCCAACTCAACAGGAATGGATGGTCACCGAGGACAAGAACAACATGGGGAAAAGAGAACCCAGAAGACAGAGAGACACACGTGAGTGGGTCTCTACATCGACTTGTGACCAGAAGAACCGGATGGTGCCCAGCCACCACCAGTGGCAGCCACGATGGAGCTCACAAAGTTGAGTCTCACTGGCAACAAGAGAATAAATAGGCACGCACTCTGAGATCTCCAATAAAACACTGCAATTAACGGTCCGGGGGCTTCGAGGTTCCCCTGGGAACGTGGCCCCTGGCCCTGATGCTGCCCCTGTCCGTAAATCATAATGAAGGTCAACTTTTTGGATAGCAGTGGATTGGACTTGGCTACACAGAGTGACTATATCTTGTGGGAATTTTATGGTTCTATGCATCTGTAGGATGTCATCCCACTGACCTCTTGCTGGAGGAAGGGGAGTTGGTGCATAAGAGGAGAAAGGAGACTGTTGGGTGGATAGGACATGTATGGAGCAGAGAGGAGGGGTGTGCTATCACCGGGCAGGGAGAGCAGTGGGAGCTGCATATAGATGAGCATGCGAATTTATATGGGAATGTACATTTTCATTCAATCATAATTTTAAAAAAAGGAAAGAAAGAATGCATTACTTCATAGCACCATCTAGTGCTTATTTGGGGAAATTCCAAGTGGTGTCTCAGTAGTAGAATTTTCACCTTCCACGAGCTACAGTGGTTAACCAAAAGGTAGCCAATTGGAAACCAGCAGTAACTCCACAGGAGAAACATTTGCCTCTGAAGACATTTACAGTGTCAGAAACCATATGGGATCGAAGTCAACTGCCCACCCAAAAACCATTGCCGTCCAGTCGATTCCAATTCATAGCAACCCTATAGACAGAGTAGAACTGCCCAATAGAGTTTCCAAGGAGCTCTTGGAGGATTTCAACTGCTGACCTTTTGGTTAGCGGTTATAGCACTTAACTACTACACCACTAGGGTTTCCCTTAATAGGCTGCTTTGCTTTTCATTACTTCCTTTCTTGTCTCATGTTGTAGTTGTTAGATGACATCGATTCAATTCCAACTCATAGCAATTCTACAGATCAGACTATAATGCCCCATAGTGTTTCCAAGGAGCTCCTGGTAGATTTGAACTGATAATCTTTTGGTTAGTAGCCATAGCACTTACCCACTAGGCCATCAGGACTCCTTAAGTCAGCTAGCGCTGCTTTAACAGAAATACCTCATGTGGATGACTTTAAAAAGAGAAATTTTCTTTTGTCACAGTCCAGTCAGCCAAGAGTCCAAATTCGAGATATCAGCTCTGGGGGAAGGCTTTCTCTGCTGACTCTGGAAGAGATCCTTGTCATCAATCTTCCCCTAGACTGGGAGCTTCTAATGGTAAAGGGACCCCAGGTCCTTTCCAAAGGACATGTTCTGCTCCCAGCAATGCTGGTTTCTTTCTATCTCGAAAGACTGCCTCAAGGCACAGTAAAATTTCACACATTGAGTCCTGTGCCACCAATGCAACTGCTGCTCATCCTCCCTTATCAAATCATAGAGGCAGTGTTTACAACATAAAAGAACATCACATAATACCAGGAATCATGGCCCAGCCACACATCCACTCACATTTTGAGGTGAACACAATTCAGTCCATGACAGGATCACAACAGGTCAGAGTTCTTTGTGTATGGTGACTCCTTGAACTGGGGGCCAATTCCACAGTGACTAACAATAACAACCCTCTAACCAATATGCACTTTGAATATGAGCATATCTTTTTTTAATTAACAATCTTTAGGAATATTAAATTTCTGGGGGCAATATGTTACCGTATTTCAATTTTTCTCGGATCCAACTCGACGGCACTTGGCGACTTTGGCCTAGTCTGTCTGGACTTATCTCTATAAACATCAGAGTTCTTGTTTGCAAATCATAGAAACCTACCTTGGCTGAATTAAGCAAACTGTTAGGCATTTCACAGAATGGACAGGAAGGCAGATGAACTGGGCTAGAGAAATGGATGACAAGCAAGGTAGGCTGAATCCCAATCAAGATCATGCTACAGGACCAGCTTGGTTAGCATGTCACCATTGACAATGGCTACTTCTAGTTACAACCACCCAAGGTTTGGCTGTCACTGAACTCCCTGATCCAACTGGGATGCTGGGAACTCTACTGGATGGACTTTCTGTGAATAAATTCAAAATTGCCACTTTTGGTATAAACATCTCAAGATTCAAAGTCTTCAGTAAGAGCCTAGGTCCTCTACTGGTGTCCTAACCACTGAAGACGTGTGAAGAGGCAGTATATGTATTCCTTGATTCCCATGACAGGAGGTGAGACCTTGCCTTCCAGACTCCCACAATGGGTACCAATTGAACCAGTTGTCCTCAGATCAATTCCAATGCATGGCAGCCCCATGTGTGTCATATCAGAACTGTGCTCCAGAAGGTTTTCAATGGCTGGTTTTTTAGAAGTAGATCACAAGACCTTTCTTCTGAGGTACCTCTGGGTAGAATTCAACCACCAGCCTTTCTGTTAGGAGACAAGTTTGCTAACTTTTTACAGCATCCAGGAATTTATACACAGTGGGCATTTACTTCAAAAAAAAAAAGAAGAGAATTTGAATATAAGCAATGTTATGCAGGGTTGCCAGATAAAATGCAGAAAATTCAGTTAAGCTGGAGTTTCAGATAAACAATTTTCTTTAGTATGAGTATACAAGTATTGCATAGGAGATACTGTACAACTTGAAAGACAAATCATGGCGAATGTAGGTGAGGAGGGCACCATATATTGCCAATTGGTATATCCATTAGTATATACAATATACAAATGCCCTCAATAATGTTCATAGTCTTTGACCCAATAATTCTAATTCTAGATATTGTCATAACTTCTGACCTGTGAGTTTTGTTTTAGGGAATTTATCTAAGGAAATAATCAGAAATAGGGAAAATAGGGGTGGAGTCAATATGGCAGACTAAGCACAAGTCACCCTAAATTCCTCTGGAAACCAAGAACTGAATTGATAATCAAATGGAGACTTCTGGTCACCTAGTGAGTCCAAAGACATGGCACAGGACTGTTAATTTTGACTTCATACCACTGAATGAAAAATCCCTGTTTTGCTGACTCCTGCTCCTAGATCTCATGGACTGAAGGTAACTCACCATTTCGACTTATTTTTCACTGTCTTGGCCAGTAGGTGGAGCTGGGTCTTGCCTAGTGGCTAGTCTCAGACACACTGTTGGTGGAATACGCAGGCAGAATTGCCATATTTGGGGAGTCAGTCTTAGGACTCTGTGCATCACTCCAGTTTTGGCCTGTCTTTCTGCCTCTGCCTCTGCCACAGTGCAGTTTGTACGGCAGTAGCAGCGCCCTTGTGCAGGATGCCATCTTGGATATGGAGATTTCAGCTGGAGCTAATTCTTGACCTGGGAGCCAGCACATGCCCACGGGAGAGTGCTTTTCTCCCAGAAAAGCAGTAGTTTACACAGTGTTGCCTATGGCTGTGGCCTGTTAGCAGAGGCCAAAAGGGTAGTAGCATTGCTGCATGTTGAACTAGTTCATACCATCTGCAGTTAGATACAGAGGTGCTTACTTTGCCAGCTGAAAACCTGACTGACTTGGGAAGTGGTCAGATACTTTTTATTTTTCATTTTAAAATGGCTAGAGAAACATCGGCAGTCCATCCTCACAGTATCTCTCCCAGCCTTATAGACTCACATGAAGCCCAAAAAGCAACACACCCTTGAGAAAACAATAAACAAGACATCATCCATGGCTTCGGAAGGCTCCCAAATGAAACAACCAAGGAGCTTTTTGGATGAAGAAACCTTTCTGAAATTGTCAGAAGGTGAATATAAAATGATTATATACAGAGCGCTTTTAGACCTTATACAAAATGCAACAGAGCAAAATCAAAAATTAAGCAAGCTGTTCGATCTGATGGAACACCAATATTCTGAAACCCAACAGATCAAGAACAAAATCAAAGACATATAAACTTCCATTCAAAGCCAAGAAAACAGTATGGAACAAATGGAAAAGAGACTTTCTGACTTGGAAGACAGAAGTACTGCCTCCAGCATCTATGAGGAAAAATCAGAAAAAAGAAACAAGAAAAATGAAGACACATTAAGAAGCTTATGGGACTCTATTAAGAGGAACAACCTACAATTAATTGGAGTTCCTGAACAGGGCAAGACACCTGAGAACACAGAGAGTATTGTGACTGAGCTGCTGACAGAAAATGTCCCAGAAATCATGAAGGAAGAGAATATAGATATCCAGCATACATATCAAATGCCACTGAATATAGTTCTCAAAACAAAGACTCCAAGGCATGTTATAATCAAGCTTAACAAAATGAAACATAACCAGAAACCATTAAAGGAAGCAAGACTCAAAGCAAACATTCAGAGGGAAACCCTATAGGATTTCATTGGATTTCTCAGCAGAAACGATGCTGGCACAGAGACAGTGGTATGACACATTCAAAGATTTGAAGGAGAAGAACTTCCAAGCAAGAATTATATATCCTGCAAAACTATCTTTCAAATACAAAAATGAAATTAAGAAAAATTCACAGATAAACAGAAACTCAGAGACTTTGTACAAACCAAACCAAAGCTACAAGAAATATTGGAAAAAAATCTCTTGGCTTTGGCTTAGAAGAACAAAACCACTAACTTCATATTTTAGAAGGACACATCATCCAGAATCCTACTCAGTTAGGGAAGGCTCTAAACTCAATCAAAGTTTTAATGCTGAAAGAAATAATCCAGTGATTATCATGAAAACTATGGTGCCATCACATTAAAAAGAGGGATGTGGAATAGCCATTACAGTCCCTCCAGATGGGGAGGAAGTCGACAAGACTGGTAGTAATTAAAATTAGATTTATGCATAGTTTATTAAGGGGGATCATTGGGAAGCCACAAAGCACAACAAAGATTCAACATACCGCATCAAGAAATGTAACACAGGAGTCTCAACAACCACAAAACCTACTCTGAAAAAGCTGAAAAATCAATCGATAAAGAAGAATGTCCCAGGACAAGTTAATAAGAACAACAGAGAAAACACCAACACAAAAATAAACAAATCACAATGGCAGCACTGAACACACACCTATCAATAATTACATGGAATGTAAATGGACTGAATGCTCCAGTAAAGAGACATCAAGTGACATTTTGGATCAAAAGACATGACCCATCCATATGTTGTCTATAAGAAACTAACCTTAGACTTAAAGACAGGAACACACTGAAAATTAAAGGTTGGAAGAATATATATCAAGCTAACAATGAACAAACAAGAGGAGGTGTGGCAATTCTAATCTCAGATAAAATCGATTTTAATGTAAAATCCACCATCATGGACAACGATGGACACTGTTTATTGCTGAAAGTTTCAGTACACAAGCAAGACTTAACTATATTAAATATTTATGTACCTAATATTAGAGCACAAAAATACACCGAAGAAACACTGACTACACTTTAAAAGACAGTTGATCCCTCTACAATAATAGTGGGAGACTTCAACATTCTATTCCCAATACTGGACAGATCATCTAGAAAAAAGATCAATAAAGATACAGAAGACTTTATTGCCACAATTAACCAAATAAACCTGATCGACATATACAGAATTTTATATCCATCAGTGGACAACTACACCTTTTTCTCCAGTGCTCATGGAACATTCTGCAGAACGGACCATGTATTAGGACCTAAAACAATTCTCAAAAATATCCATACCACTAAATTAATGAAATCATCTTCTCAGGTCATAAAGCCATAAAAGTCTAAATCAATAACAGAAAAAACATAGATAGAAAGTGGAACTCATGGAAACTGAATAACATGTACCTCAAAAAACCACAGGTTATCATCCTGAATGAAGAGAGAGTGAAAGACTTTCCCTTGGGATCAGGAACTAGACAAGGATGCCCACTCTGACCTCTTCTACTCAACATTGTGCTAGAAGTTTTAGCCAGAGCAATTAGACAAGACGAAGAAATAAAGGGCATCTGCATTGGCAAAGACAAAGTTAAAATCTCCCTGTTTGCAGATGATATGATTGTATATGCAGAGAATCCCAAGGAATCTATAAGTAAACTACTCAAACTGATAGAAGAGTTCAACAAAGTCTCAGGATACAAGATAAACATAAGTAAATCAGTAGGATTCCTTTATACCAACAACGAGACTGTTAAGGAGGAAATTATCAAATCAATACCATTTACCATAGCCCCTAAGAAGATAAAGTACCTGGGAATTAATCTAACCAGAGAAATAACAGACCTTTACAAAGAGAACTACAGGCCCTTACTACAAGAAACTGAGAGAATTAGATAAAAGGAAAAACCTACCCTGCTCATGGATAGGAAGACTTAACATTGTCAAAATGTCTATTTTACCCAAAGCAATCTGTTTATATAATGCAATCCCAATACAAGTTCCAGTGACAATTTATAATGAGATGGAGAAACAAATCACCAAATTTGTCTGGAAAGGGAAGAAGCCCCAGTTCAGCAAGGTACTATGAAAGAAGAAGAACACACTGGGAGGCCTCTCATTACCTGACTTTAGAACATATTACACTGCCACAGTGGTCAAAACAGCCTGGTACTGGTATAAGAACAGACAGATCGATCAGTGGAGCAGAACTGAGACCCCAGAGATGACACCATCTGCCTATGAACAACTGATATTTGACAAAGGCCCTAAGACATTAAACTGGGGTCAAAACAGTCTCTTCAACAAATGGTGCTGGTGAAATTGGATATCCATCTGCAAGAAACTGAAACAAGATCCATATCTTACACCTTATACAAAAACCAACTCCAACTGGATAAAAGACCTAAATATCAAACCAAAAACGATAAAGCTCATCCAAGAAAGGGTAGGAACAACAATGGAAGTTTTAATACACAATATGGACAGTCTCCAAAATCTGTCAAACAAACCACAATCAACAGAAGAGAAAATAGATAAATGGGATCTATTAAGAATTAAACACTTTTGCTCATCTGAAGACTTTATTAATAGAATTAAAAGAACACCTATAGAATGGGAAAAGATAATTGGCAACTCTATGTCAGACCGATGCCTGATCTCCATAATCTATAAGATACTACAAAATATCAACAAGAAGAAGATAAATCATCCAATTAAGCAATGGGCAAAGGAGATGGACAGACATTTCACTAAAGAAGAGATCCAGGCAGCCAAAAAACACATGCAGACATGTTCACGATCTTTAGTTATTAAAGAAATTCAAATCAAGATGACAATGAGATACCATCTCACCCCAACAAGATTGGCCATGATCCAAAAAACACAAAACAACAAATGCTGGAGAGGATGTGGAGAAAGTGGAACCCTCCCACACTGTTGGCGGGGTTGCAGAATGGTCCAGCCTCTTTGGAAAGCATTCTGGCACTCCCATAAAAAAATGGATATCGATATACCATTTGACCCAGTAATTCCACTACTTGGAATATATCCTACAGAATCAAGGCCTTTCACACCAACGGACACATGCACCAGAATGTTTATCACAGCACAGTCCATGATAACAAAAAGATGGAATCAACCCAGATGCCCAACAACAGAAGAATGGATAGGTAAACTATGGTATATATACTCAGTGGAGCACTACGCAATGATAAAGAACAACGATGACTTCAGGAAACATCTCATGACCTGGTTTCAACCGGAAGACATGTTGAGTGAAAGTAGTCAGCGACAAAAGGACAAATATTGTATGAGACCTCTACGATAAGATCTCAAAAACATACTTGTGTATAGAAGAAAAGACTCTTTGACACCTGCAAGAGAGGGGAGGAAGAGGGGGGGATGGTTTAGATTAGATAGTTGCTAGGTATCTGGTTGGGTGAAATTGGTGATAGCACACATTAGAAACAAGAACAATATTAACTGGACTTAAACATAACATGAGTACTCCCTCCATCTTAACCCAATATTGCAAGGATAGAGTAGCTGCAGCAGGGGGTGAGGGACCATGCTCTTAGGCGAAAGCGAGGCCAATTGGCACAACTAGCATTTTGCTAAGAGGGCTCTCTGCACCCCACATTGGTGAGTGGTGTCTGGGGTCTTAAAAGCTGCCAAGCTGCCATCTGAGGCCTCAGCAAATGGTCCCAACTCAGCAGGAATGGATGCTGACCGAGGACCAAAATGACATGGGGGAAAGACAACCCAGAAGACAAAGAGACCCACATCAGAGGGTGCCTACATCGACTTGGGACCGGAAGAACTGGATGGTGCCCGGCCACCACCAGTGATAGCCACGATGGAGCTCACTAAGTTGAGTCTCACTGGCAACACAAGAATAGAAAGGGGTACATCCTGAGATTCCCACTAAAAGACCTCAATTGATGGTCCAGTGGTTTCAAGGTTCCCCTGGGAGCATGGCCCATCACCCTGATGCTGCCCTTGACCATAAATAATAACGAAGGTCCACGCTTCGGACAGGAATGGATTGGACTTGGCGATGCACTGACCATATATTGGATGCACTTTATGGTTCTACACATCTATGGGATGTCATCCTGCTGAACTCTGGCTGGAGGAAGGAGAGTGGGTGGAGAGAAGGGGAAAAAGAGACTGTTGGGAGAACGATACATGTATGGAGCAGAGAGGAATAGCGTGCTGTCACCGGGCAGGGAGAGCAGTGGAAGCTGCATATAGGTGGGTATGTAAATTTATACAGGAATGTACATTTTCACTCAGTTATATTAAATAAAAAATTTTTTAAAAAACCACAGGTTATAGAAGAAATCAGGATGAAATAAAGAAATTCACAGATTCCAATGGGAAGGAAAACACTTCTTACCAGAACCTATGGGATACAGCCAAAGCAGTGCTCAGAGGTCGGTTTATCTCCATAAATACACACATCTGGAAGGAAGAAAGAAACCAAATCAAGGTACTAACCCTACAGCTTGAACAAGTAGAGAGAGAACAACAGAGGAACCCCTCAGGCACCAGAAGAAAATAGATCATAAAGATTAGAGTAGAATTAAATGAATTAGACAATAGAAGAACAATTGAAAAAATTGAAAAGACCAAAAGCTGGTTTTTTGAGAAGATCAACAAAATTGACAAACCACTGGCTAAACTTACTGAAGAAAAGCAGGAAAGAAACGAATAACCCAAAAAAGAAATGAGAGTTGTCACAACAGATCCAACAGAAATCAAGAATATCATAACTGAATACTATGAAAGACTGTACTCTAACAAACTTGAAAACTTAGAGGAAATGGACAAATTCCTTGATTCATATCACCTACACAAATTATCACAAGGTGAAGCAGGACAACTTAATAAGCCCATCGCAAAGGAAGAGATTGAAAAAGTCATCAAAAAACTGCCAACCAAAAAAAGCCCGGGCCCAGATGGCTTCACCACAAAAGTCTACCAAGCTTTTAGAGAAGAGTTATCTCCAATACTACTGAGACTATTTTACAGATGGAGTATTCCCAAATCCATTCTATGAATCCAACATAACCCTGATACCAAAGCCAGGGAAAGACCCAACCAAAAAGGAGAACTACAGACCAATATCACTCATGAATCTAGATGCAAAAATCTTCAACAAAATTCTTGCCAATAGAATACAACAATGTATCAAAAAAAATAATCCATCATGTCCGAGTTGGATTCCTACCAGGGATGCAAGGCTGGTTCAACATTAGAAAAACAAATAATGTGATTAACCACATAAATATCACAAAAGACAATAATGACTTGATTTTGTCCATTGATGCAGAAAAGGCATTTGATAAAGTACAACACCCATTCATGCTAAAAACTCTCAGCAAAATAGGCATAGATGGGAAAATTCCTCAATGCAATAAAGGCCATTTATACAAAGCCAACTATCTATGTCATCTTGAATGGAGAGAGACTGAAACAGTTTCCCTGGAAAACAGGAATTAGACAAGGATGCCCACTCTCACCTCTGTACTAGAAGTTCTAGCCAGAGCAATTAGACAAGACCAAGAAATAAAGGGCATCTGCATCAGCAAAGAAGAAGTAAAAATCTCCCTATTTGCAGATGATATGATTGTATATGCAGAGAATCCCAAAGAATTCAGAAGTAAACTACTCAAACTGATAGGAAAGTTCAGCAAAGTCTCAGGATACAAGATAAACATAAGTAAATCAGGATTCATTTCTACCAACAACTAGACTGTTAACAAAGCAATCCCCAAATCAATACTATTTATGATAGCCCCTAAGAAGATAAAGTACCTAGGAATTAATCTAACCAGAGAAGTAACAGACCTTTACAAAGAGAACTACAAACCCTTACTACAGGAAACTAAGGGAGACTTAGATAAATGGAGAAAACTACTCTGCTCGTGGATAGGAAGATTTAACATTGTGAAAATGTCTATTTTATCCAAAGCAATCTACTTATATAATGCAATCCCAATACAAGTTCCAGGTCACTTTTTAATGAGATGGAGAAACAAATCACCAATTTTATTCGGAAAGTGGGTGAGCTCAGGAGATGTAAAGCACTACTGAAGAATAAGAACACACTGGGAGGCCTCTCATTACCCGACTTTAGAACTTATTACACTGCCACAGTAGTCAAAACAGCCTGGTACTAGTACAAAAACAGACAGATAGATCAATGGAACAGAATAGAGATCCCAGAGATGACACCATCTGCCTGTGAACAGTTGATATTCGACAAAGGCCCTAAGATGCTAAACTGGGGTAAAAACAATCGCTTTAACAAATGGTGCTGGCAAAATTCAATGTCCTTCTGCAATAAATTGAAACAAGACCCATATCTTACACCTTATACAAAAACCAACTCAAATTGGATAGAAGACCTAAATATCAAATCTAAAACGATAAAGCTCATCCAAGAAAAAATAGGACCAACAATGGAAGTTTTAATATACAACATAGACAGACTTCAAAATCTGTCAAAGAAGCCACAATCAACAGAAGAGAAAACAGATAAATGGGACCTAGTAAGAATCAAACACTTTTGCTAATCCAGAGACTTTATTCATAGAATTAAAAGGCCACCTGCAAAATGGGAAGAAATATTTGGCAACTATATGTCAGACGGACGCCTGATCTCCGTAATCCATAAGGTACTACAAAATACCAATAAGAAGAAGATAAATCATCCAATTAAGCAATGCGCAAAAGAGATGGACAGACACTTCTCTAAAGAGGAGATCCAGGCAGCCAAAAAACACATATGGACATGCTCACAACTTTAGCTATTAAAGAAATTCAAATCAAAACTACAATGAGATACCATCTCACCGCAACAAGGTTGGCCATGATCCAAAAAAATCCAAAACAAATGCTGGAGAGGCTGTGGAGAAAGTGGACCTCTCCTACACCATTTGTGGGATTGCAAAATGGTCCAACCTCTTTGGAAAGCAATCTGATGCTCCCTTTAAAAAATGGATATAGATATACTATTTGACCCAGTAATTAATTCCGCTGCTTGGAATATGTCCTGCAGAATCAAGGCCATTCACATGAACTGATACACACACACAAATGTTTATCGCAGCACGGTCCACAATAGCAATAAGATGGACTCAATCCAGATGCCCAACAGCAGAGGAATGGATAGGTGAACTATGGCATATATACTCAATGGAACACTATGCAATGATAAAGAACAACGATGATTTCAGGAAACGTCTCATAACCTGGTTTCAATTGGAGGACATTACCTTGAGTGAAAGTAGTCAGCAACAAAAGGTCAAATATTGTATGGGACCCCTACGATAAGAACTCAAAAACAGACTTATACATAGAAGAAAAGAATTTTTGACGGCTGCAAGGGAGGGGAGGGAGTCGGCGAGGGGGAAGGGCTTAGATTAGGTAGTAGACAGAAATTTGGTTGGGTGAAATCAGTGACAGCACACATTAGAAAGAAGAACAGTATTAAGCGGACTTCAGCATAACTTGAGTACTCCTTGCATCTTAACCCAATATTGCAAGGAGAGAGTAGCTGGGGTGAGGGGCCGGAGACCATGGTCTCTGGGGAAATCGAGGCCAATTGGCACAATTAGCATTTTGCTAAGTGGGCTCTCTGCACCCCACATTGGTGAGTGGTGTCTGGGGTCTTAAAAGCTGCCAAGCTGCCATCCGTGGGTAGAGCAAATGGTCCCAACTCAGCAGGACCAAAATCACATGGGGGAAGGAGAACCCAGAGGACAGACAGACCCACATGAGTGGGTGTCTACATCGACTCGTGCCTGGCCATCACCAGTGATAGCAGCGATGGAGCTCACAAAGTTGAGTCTCACTGACAACACAAGAATAAAAAGGGGTGCACCCTGAGATCTTCACTAAAAGACCATAACTGATGATCCAGGGGCTTCAGGGTTCCCCTGGGAACATGGCCTCTGACCCTGATGCTGCCCCTGCCCATAAATCATATGAAGATCCACTCTTTGGACACAAATGGATTGGACTTGGTGATGCAGAGTGACCATATATTGGATGCACTTTATGGTTCTATGCATCTGTAGGATATCATCCTGCTGACCTCTTACTGGGGGTGGGGGTGGAGAGGAGGGGAAAGGAGACTGTTGGGCAGATGGGACATGTATGGAGCAGAGAGGAAGAATGTGCTGTCACTGGGCAGGGGGAGCAGTGGAAGCTGCATATAGGTGGGCATGCAAATTTATACGGGAATGTACGTTTTCATTCAATCATAATTAAAAAAAGAAATAGGGAAAATAATTTGTGCACATAGTGTTCACTGCAGAGTTGTTATTCATGAGCAAAAATTAGAAATGAGCTTGTCTTAGTCATCTGGTGCTGCTGTAAAGAAATGCCACAGGTGAATGGCTTCAACAAACAGAAGTGAATTTTCTCACAGTCTACTAGGCTACAAGTCCAAATTCAGGGCATCAACTTCAGGACAAGGTTTTCCCTCTGTGTCAGCTCTTCAAGGATGTTGTCTTAGTCCCGGAACCAGATGCTGGAACCAGAGAGCAGGAGCTCCTGGCCACGTGAGCGATCAGCAGCCGTAGTCCAGTGTCACGAGATGAGAGCCGAGGGGCAGGGAGTCACCACAAACCCCGCCCTGCCACTTAATACAGCAGCCAAATAGGTAGTAGCCAAGTTGACATAATCCTGACCACCACAATCCACCCCTTGTCAACTTGGCATCGGCACACATCTCACCTTACCATGCACAGTCTCTGAAGGGGTACAGTTACAAAGGCATACGTATGTCAACACATGTAACTAACACATGTACAACTGAAAATGCATTAACCCATTTACATCTTACGTTTCGTAAGTAAACAAAATATCCAATACACACATACAAAGCAGGAATACTCATAGCAATTACAGTCCTCGTTTCTGCAACTGGTCGCATGGCCGTAACTGATATTTAGAACTACCTTCTTCTACAACCCATTCTGTATTCCCTTTGCCCTCAGCAAGTACCTCAGCTGGTTGTGGTTCCTTGCCTGGTGAGGTGACCCAAACCTTCATTGCTGAAGGGTCGGGGCTATTATCACTCATTTTGGAGATGGGTTGCTGTAGTTTTCCATTGACCTTAATCACAGGACATGGTAGTACTAGGAGGCGTCCTAAGGGATCTCCTGCATTCCAAACATACTCTTCTTTACTTCCGTTATGTAATGTCAATCCAATTTCATCTTCATAGTCAGGATCAATCACACCGGCCAGTATTGTAACTCCCTTCTTTGTCTGTTGATCCAGAGGTACAAGGACCCAAAATGGCCTGGTGGCAATTTTAACTTCCAGTTCAGTGGAATCGTTGATGTGTCTCCAGGCAGCAGCATTCCTCCCTTCGGAACTAAGACATTTAGTCCTGCAGAACATAAAGTCATGTGGACAGGAAGCAAAAATCTTGCAAGTGGGTCACTAGGGGTAACAGTGAGTGGTGCCACTCCCGTTTCCACCCCACTCCTGGTACCAAATTGTCTTAGGCTGGGTTTTCTAGGGAAGCAAAACCAGTAACACGTGTAGGTACAAGGAAAGATTTATAATATATATATATAGACAGATAGATAGATACAAATATAGGAAACAGCTCACGTAATCACAGAAGCTGAATGTCCCGAGCTCTGGCACAAGCCTCACGTGTCCACGGAAGCTGAGGAACCCAAGGTCAGCAAGTCAGAGACCAGAGTTGCAGATCACCGGTTGTGTAGGTCAGTGGATCCCAAGCTGGTGGCGAGACGATGCGACAGAGGCTGGAGGTCGGTGGATTCCAAGCTGGTGGCGAGACGAAGTGATAGAGGCTGGCGAACCCAGGATCGGCAGGTCAGGGAGCAGGACTGGGCAGAGGCTGGCGAGCGCAGGATTGGCAGGTCAGGGAGCAGGGCTCTCACGTGCCGACTGTAAGGACTGATGAGCCCAACAGCTGCTAGCTCAAGTCCCGGAACCAGATGCTGGAACCAGAGAGCAGGAGCTCCTGGCCACGTGAGCGATCAGCAGCCGTAGTCCAGTGTCACGAGATGAGAGCCGAGGGGCAGGGAGTCACCACAAACCCCGCCCTGCCACTTAATACAGCAGCGAAATAGGTAGTAGCCAAGTTGACATAATCCTGACCACCACAGATGTCCTTGTCATCCATCATTCTCTGGTGAAGGAGCTTCTCAGTACAGGGACCCTGGGTCCAAAAGACATGCTATTCTCCTGGCTCTTGTTTCTTGATGTTGTTATGTTCCTAAATCATTGCTCCCTTCCCTTTAATCTCTTGTAAGATAAAAGTTGGTACAGATGACATCCCAGGTAAACTGCCTTTGGATTGGATCAGGAATGTGACCTGAGCAAGGCAGTTGCATCCCACTATGATGCTTATCACACTGGTCATAATCCACTCTTGCCTCATTAATCGCTGGCAGATTTTAGAGTTACAACATATAGGATTATTATATCAATCACAAAGTGGAGGACAACCACACAACACTGGGAATCATGGCCTAATCAAAGTGACACATATTTTTTGTTGTGTTGTTAGGTGCCATCAAGTCAGTTCCGACTCATAGCAACCCTATAACTATGGAACCAAGTAAAATAAAATCCTTAACAACCTCAATCCTTTCTCAATTTATGATGATGTTGCTTAATGGTCCAGTTGTGAGGATTTTTGTTTTCTTGATTCGGGTATAATCCTTACTGAAGGCTGTAGTCTTTGATCATTATCAGTCAGTATTTCAAGTGCTCTTCACTTTCAACAAGAAAGGTTCTGTCATCTACATGATAACGCAGGTTTTTAGTGAGCCTTCCTCCAACTGACATATATTTTGGGGGAACACAATTCAATCCATAATAGCTTAAAAACGAAAAATAAGGAAATGGTCAAATAAATTACAGTAAATACATGGTTATATATTCTGCCAAAACCAAACCAAACCCATGCTGTTGATTCAGCTCTGACTCACAGCAACGCCATAACACAGAGAAAATCTGCTCCATAGAGTTCCCAAGGACTATCTGGCAGATTTGAACTGCCAGTCTTCTGGTTAGCAGCTGTAGCACTTTAATTAAGTGCCACCAGATTTTCCATATCTTCTGCAGTCATGAAAGTAACATTTCTGATGAACTTCAGTAACATGGAAAACTCTGACAAAGGAATGTAATTTACATAACACAAAATTTAATATAAGATAAAATCCACCACTTAAAAGCGTGCAATAAGGAGCCATGTTGACTCAGTGGTTAAGTGTTCATCTGCTAACTGAAATGTTGGTGGTTCAAACCCAGCAGCCACACCTCTGGAGAAAGATGTGATAATCTGCTTCCGTAAAGATTACATCCTTGGCAACCCTACTGGACAAATCTACACTGTCCTACAGGGTTGCTATGAGTTGGAATCAACTCAACAGCAACAGGTTTTTTGTGTGTCCTTTAGTGTACTATTAAATAGTTCGTTTACCTTCACAGAGTTGTACAACTGTCACTACAAACAGACTTTAGAAAATGTAGACCACCTCATACTCATTAGAAAGGAGCCCTGGTGGCGCAGTGTCTAAGCACATGGCTGCTAACTGAAAGGTCAGCAATTTGAACCCATCAGGCGCTATGCAGGAGAAAGATGTGAAAGTCTGTCTTGGTAAAGATCACAGCCTTGAAAATCCTATGAGGTGGTTCTGAGTCATCCTTGTTATGGGTTAGAATCAACTGGACAGCAATGGATCTTGATCAGTGCCCTTCAAGAGTCACTCTCTATCCCCCTCCCAGAACTCTCGCTGTTTGATGGCAAATAAGACATTCAGTAAATGTAAATTCACGGCTGGTGATTCTGCCATTACAGTGCCCCAAGCAATGCTTTTCACTGAAACCAAAGAAAAAAAAAGCAAACCTGCTGCTGAGTCAGGTCAGACTCACAGCCACCCTATTGGTCAGAGGAGAACTGCCCCGTAGAGTTTCCAAGGAGCACCTGGTGGATTTGAACTGCCAACCTTTTTGCTAGCAGACATTACACTAAACCCACTACACCACTAGGGTTTCTGCTTTTCACTGAGCAATCCATTATACGGTAGAGAAGATGAACCAGATAGGATTCACTGATCTCGTGTACCACATCAACCAGAAGCAGCTGGCTTCACAGATGAGTGTAATATCCTATTGAAGACTCAGTTGTGGCTCCAATTAGAACACAATCCCCTAGGTTGGGGTGCTGTCTAATAGGATACCATGTATACTCTGAACCAGTGCCCAATATATAGTGTTGTTTCTCTCATAGTTGGAAACATAGGTACAGGAACTAAGGGTGGAATCTGTAGAAATACCTTGTAGTGTTTCCATAATGACTTCCTAACCAAAAAGAAAGAAAATGTCTCTCATTGCAAGTTTGGAGCTCTGGTGGCACAGTGGTCAAGAACTTGGCTGCTAACCAAGAGGTCAGCAGTTTGAATCTACCAGCCACTCCTTGAAATACCTATGGTGCAGTTAAACTCAGTCTTACAGGGTCACTATGAGTCCAGGGTCCACCCGACTGCTGTGCATTTGGCTTAGCTTTTTGGTATTGCAGCTTTGGACTCGGCTTGTCTAGAGGTTTTAATAGCCAAGAGAGAATTCCTCCACCAGGGGGCGCAAGAATAGCTCCACTGAGCTGAAAGTTGAGACGCCACCTAGCTGCTTTGAGTTTCATGTCCACTGAACCAACAGACAAAAAAAAAAGAAAGAGAGGAATAACCCGATTATTAACAGGAAGTAGGGTTAGTGTTATACAATGGGGGCAGAGAGGAGTATTTCTGACATCCCACAGATCCTCTGAGCACTGCCTGGTACCATTATACAGTGGTAACTGTTAAAAATATAAGAGTGTAAGGAATCCAACACAGGATGGAACACCAACAACGCAAACCCCTTATAAATGAAAGTTTTGGTCCTCTCATCATGGAAAAACTCAGGTGAAGTGCCAGCCAAGGGCAAAGTGAGCACAACGGAACTGGCGCTGGAGGAAGGAAGTCGTAAATGTCAAACACAGCCTCTTGACCAACTGTGGATATGAGAAGCAAACTAGCTACTCACATTTTCTTGCTTGTTATGATATATATACACACTATTCTCCTATTTTGTACTGTGTTTTAAGTAAAAGTCTACAATTCAAGTTAGTTTGTCACACAAAAACTTACACATTGTTATGTGACCCTAACTGCTCTCCCCACACTGTGACAACACACTCCTCTCTACCTTGTATTTACCATGTTGATTAAACCAGCTCTTGTCCCCCTCTGCTTTCTCATCTCACCTCTGGACAGGAGCTACCCAGTTAGTCTCATGTATCTAGTTAAGGCAAGAAACATTCTCCTCATCACTATTATTTTGCCTTTCAGACCACTCCATTCTTTGTCTAAAGAGTTGGCTTCAGAAATGGTTTCAGTCCTGGGCTAACAGAGAGTCTGGGAGCATGTCTTCTGGGGACCTTTCAGTCTGAGACTGTTAAATCTGGTCCCCTCAATAGAGTTCCAGTTCTGCACTGCACGTATCTCTCACTCCTTCAAAGACTCTGTTGTGTTCCCTGTCAGGACAGTCATTGGTGATATAGCCAAGCACCATCTAATTCTTGTGGTCACATGCTGATGCAGTCCCTGGTTTATATGTGGCCTTGTCTCTTGGACTGACATTTTCCCTATGTCTTTTCCATTCTTCATTCTCCTGTGCTCCAGGTAGGTTGGAACAAATTGTTGCTTCTTAGATGGCCACTTGCTAGCCTTTAAGACCTCAGACACTACTCACACCAAAGTGGGATCCAAAACAATTTTCTCAATAAACTTCGTTATGCCAATTGACATAGATGTCTCCTGAATCCATGATCCCCAGACCTCTGACCCTGCTACTCTGTCCTTCAAAGTGTTGGGTTATATTTAGGAAACAGCTTTTGGTTTAGTCCAGTTGTGCTGACTTCTCCTGTATTGTGTATTGTCCTTTCCTTCATCTAAAATAATTCTTGTCTACTATCTAGTTAGTGAATATCCCTCTCCCTCCCTTCCCACCTTCATAACTGTCGGAGAATGTTTCTTCTATATTTAAAGCTTTTCTTAAGCTCTTATAATAAGGATCTCATACAATATTTGTGCTTTTACAACTGGCTAACTTCACTCAGTATAGAGCCTTCCAGATTCCTCCATGTTGTGAAATGTTTCACAAATTCATCGTTGTTCTTTGTTACTATGTATTATTCCATTGTATGTATATACCACAATTTGCTTATCCATTTATTCACTGATGTGTACCTAGACTGATTTGCATCATTTCGCTGTTGTGGACAGTGCTGTGATGACAAGTGAAGCACACATATTGTTCTATTCGTGTGACAGCTCTTGTTCCTCTAGGATATATTCCCAAGAGTAGTATTGCAGAATCGTATGGTGTTTCTGTTTCTAGCTTTTTAAAGAAGTGATGTTACCATTTTACATTCCCACCAGTAGTGTGTTCCAGCCTCTACAACATTTATTGTTTTGTGTTTTTTTGATTAATATCAGCTGTGTTGGTGAGAGATGATATCTCATTGTAGTTTTGATTTACATTTCTCTAATGGTTAATGCACTTGGCACTTGGCAATGGTTAATGGGACACCCTGGTGGCAGAGTGGATAAGAGCTATGGCTGCTAACCAAAAGATCAGCAGTTTGAATCCACCAGGTGCTCTTTGGAAATCCTACAGGTCAGTTCTACTCTGTCCTATAGGGTTGCTATGAGTCAGAACCAACTCAACCGCAATGGGTTAATGGCTAATGAGGATGTGTCTTGGAGGCATAGTGCTTAAGTCCTATGACTGCTAACCAAAAGGCTGGCAGTTCAAATCCACTAGTCACTCACTGGAAACCCTATGGGACAGTTTTGCTCTGTCCTATAGGGTCCAAGGAAACGCCAGTGAGATAGTGATTAAGTGCTATGGCTGCTAACCAGAAGGTCATCAGTTCCAATCCTCCAGGTGCTCCCTGGAAAATCTATGAGGCAGTTCTAATCTGTCTATAGGGTTGCTATGAGTTGAAATCAACTCTATGGCAGTGGGTTTGGTTTATAGAGTCGTTATGAGTCAGGATTCACTTGGTGGCAACAGGCTTGGCTTTTTTTGGAAACCCTGGTGGCATAGTAGATAAGTGTTACAACTGCTAATCAAAAGTTTGAATCCACCAGACTCCTTCAATACTCTGAGGAAGTTCTACTCTGTCTCATAGAGTCACCACGTGTTCGAATGGACTTGACAGCAATGATTTTTTTTTTTAATCATTAATGATCGTGAGCGTTTCCTCACCTATCTGTTACCTGCCTGAATGTCTCCTTTGGTAAAGTGTCTGTTCATATCCTTTGCCCATTCTCTAGCCAAGCCAAGTGCTGTCGAGTCGGATCCGACTACTAAATGGGTTATTTGTCTATTTGATGTTGATTTCCAATATCTTTATAGATTTTAGAGATTAGATGATGACTGGATTTATCATCTCCAAAATTGTTTTCCTAGTATGTATACTGTCTTTTTATTCTTTTGGTAGAGTCTTTGGATGAACGTAAGTGTTTGATTTTTAGGACTTCCCAGTTATCTATTTTTCTTCTGGTGTTTGTACATTGTTAGTAATATTTTATATTCTGTTTAGGCCATGTACTAGGACTCCTAGCTTTGTCTCTATTTTTTTCTTCCATGATCATTACCATTATCGATTTTATATTTAGATGTTTGACCCATTTTGTGTCAGTTTTTGTGTATGATGTGAAATATGGGTCTTGTTTCAATTTTTTGCAGATGGATATCCAGTTATACCAATGCTTTTTGTTAAAGAGGCTCTTTTTCCCCCAATTAATGGACTTTGGGCGTTTGTCAAATATCAGCTCTTCATAGGTGGATGATTTTATGTCTGTATTCTCAATTCTGTTCCATTGGTCTATATATCTGTTGTTCTACCAATACCAGGCTGTTCTGACTACCATGGCAGTATAATAGGTTCCCAAGTCAGGTATTGGGAGGCGTCCCACTTTGTTCTTATTCTTCAGTAACGCTTTACTTATCTAGAGCTTCTTCCATTTCCATATGGAGTTGATGATTTTTTTTCTCTATCTCATTTTAAAAAATGCCATGGGAATTCGTATTGGGATTGCATTGTATCTATAGATCATTTGGGGTAAAATAGACATTTTCAAAATGTTGAGTCTTCTTATCCATAAGCAAGGTAGGTTTCTCCACTTATGGAGATTTCTTTTGGTTTCTTGCAATAGTCTCTTGTAGTTTTCTTTGTATAGGTCTTTTATGTCTTGGGTAAGATTTATTCCTAAGTATTTTCTTGGGGGCTATTATAAGTGGTATTGATTTAGTGATTTCCTCTTTGATGTTCTCTTTGTTGGTACAGGGAAATTCAACTGATTTTTGTATGTTTATCTTGTATCCTGATCCTTTGCTGAAATCTTCTATTACTTTCAGTAGTTTCTTTCTCTCTCTCTCTTTCTCTGTGTGTGTATTCTTTAAGATTTTCTGTATGTAAGATCACATCACCTGCAAATAGAGATACTTTTACTCCTTCCTTACCAATTTAGATGTCACTTATTTCTTTTTCTAACCTAATTACTCTGGCACAGTGTTGATTAAAAGTGATGAACAAAGAGCTTTCTTCTCTGGTTCCCATTCTCAGGGGATATTCTTTCAGTCCGTCTCCACTCAGGATGATGCTGGCTGTTGGCTTTGCATAGATGTGCTGTATAATGTTGAGGAATTTGCCTTTTATTCCTTTCCTGCTAAAAGTTTTTAACATGAATTGGCATTGGACTTCATCAAATGCCTTTTCTGCATCAACTGATAAAATCAAGTGACTCTTATCATTTTTTCTGTTTATGTGGTTGACTACACTAATTGTTTTTCTGGGGTTGAACCATCCCTGCATCCTTGGTATGAATCCTACTTGGTCATGGTGATTTTTTTGTTGCTGTTCTTATATTGTTGAATTCTATTGGCTAAATTTTGTTGAGGATTTTTGCATCTCAGTTCATGAGAGATGTTAGTCTGTAATTTTCTATTTTGTGCTATCTTTATCCAGTTTGGTATCAGCATTTTGCTGGCTTCATAGAATGAGTTTGAGAGTATTCCATCCTTTTCTTCATTCTAAAATGCTTTTAGTAGCAGTGATATTAACTCTTCTCTGAAATTTTGTTAGAATTCTGAAGTGAAGCTGTCAGGGCCAGGGCATTTTTTGATTAGGAATTTTTAAGTACCTTTTCACTCTCTTCTTTTGTTATAGGCTTATTTATTAGTTATACTTCTGTTTGTGTTACTTTGGGAAGTTAGCATGCTTCTAGAAATTTATCCATTTCCTCTTGGTTTTCACATTTGTTAGAGTACAATTTTTCACTGTATTCTGTTACGATTTTTTTTTTTCTAACTTCAGTCTGTTGTGATATCAGCCAGCTCATTTCTTATCCAGGTTATTTGCTTTCTCTCCTGTTTTTCTTATGTCAGTTTGGCCAATGATTTATCAATTTTGTTCATCTTTTCAAACAACCAGGTTTGGCCTTGTTAACTCTTTCAATTGTTTTTATATTCTGTCATTTAGTTTTGCTTTAATTTTTGTCTGTCAGTGGAGGCTTGCTGGTTGCTGTGATGTGGGAAGCTATGCCACTGTATTTAGGTATCAGCAGGGTCAGCCATGGTAGACAAGTTTCAGCTGAACTTCCAGACCAAGACAGACTGGGAAGAAGGGCCCAGAAGTCTAGTTCTGAAAGGAATTATCAAGGGAAAACTTTATGAATAGCAGCTGAACATTGTCAGATACGATGCCAGAAAGTTTGCCCCCCAGGTTGGAAGGCACTCCAAAAACAACTAGGGCAGAGCTGCCTCCTAAAAGTAGAGTTGACTTTAACTACATGGATGGAATAAGGCCTCTGGGATCTTTGTTCACTGATGCAGCATGACTTAAAATGAGAAGAAACAGCTGCAAACAGCCTGTGTATGAGTCTAGGAAAATTGGAAATTATCAAATGTGAAATGGAATGCATAAACATTGACATCCTAGGCAGTAGTGAGCCGAAATGGACCAGTTTGGGTCACTTTGAATCCAACAATCATATAGTCTGCTATGCTGGAAATGAAAACTTGGAAAGGAATGGTGTTGCACTCATCATCAAAAAGAACATTTCAAGATCTGTCCTGAAGTACAGTGGTGTCAGTGATAGAATAATATCCACATGCCTACAAGGAAGGCCAGTTAATACAACTATTATTCAAATTTATGCACCAATTGCTAAGGCCAGAGATGAAGAGGTTGAAGATTTTTACCAGCTTCTGTAGCCTGAAATTGATCGAACATGCAATAAGGATGCATTGATAATTACTGGTGACTGGAATGCAAAACGTGGAAACAAAGGAGGAGGATCGGTAGTTGGAAAATACGGCCTTGGTGACAGAAATAATGCCAGAGACCACATGATAGAATTTTGCAAGACTAACAACTTCTTCATCGCAAATACCGCTTTTAACCAACACAAATGGCAACTGTACACATGGACCTCACGAGATGGAATACACAGGAACCAAAGTGACTATATCTGTGGAAAAAGACAATGGAAAAGCTCCATATCAGCAGTCACAACAAGACCAAGTGCTGACTGTGGCACAGATCATCAACTGCTCATATGTGAATTCAAATTGAAACTGAAGAAAATTAGAAAAAGTCCACGAGAGCCAAAGTATGACCTTGAGTATATCCCTCCTGAGTTTAAAAACCATCTCAAGAACAGATTTGATGTGTTGACCACTAATGACCAAAGACCACGAGAATTGTGGAATGACATCACAGACATCCTCCATGAAGACAGCAAGAGGTCATTAAAAAGACAGGAAAGCAAGAAAAGACTAAATGAGATGTCAGAAGATATTCTGAAACTTGCTCTTGAACACTGAGCAGCTAAAGCAAATGGAAGGAATGGTGAAGTAAAACACCTAAACAGAAGATTTCAAGAGCAGCTAAGAAGACAAAAGAAAGCATTATAATGACATGTGTGAAGAACTGTGAAATGGAAAACCAGAAGGGAAGAACACATTCTGCATTTCTCAAGCTGAAAGAACTAAAGAAAAATTCAAGCCTCCAGTTGCAATAGTGAAAGATTCTACAGGGAACCTATTAAATGACTCGGGGAGCATCAAAACAAGGTAGAAGGAATACACAGAGTCATTACACCAGAAAGAACTAGTCAATGTTGAGACATTTGAAGAGGTAGCATATGATCAGGAACCAATGGTACTGAAGGAAGACATCGAAGCTGCATTGAAGGCACTGGCAAAAAACAAGGCTCCAGGAACTGATGAAATATCAGTTGAGATATTTCAACAAACAGATGCAGTTCTGGAGGACAGCTACCTGGCCAACTGACTGGAAGAGATCCATATTTATGCCCATTCCAAAGAAAGGTGATCCAACTAAAAGTAGAACTTACCGAACAATATCGTTGCTATCACACGCAAGTAAAATAATGCTCAAGATTATGCAAAGTGACTGCAACAGCATATTGACAAGGAACTGCCAGAAATTCAAGGTGGATTCAGAAGAAAACATGGAACCAGCGATATCATCACTGATGGCAGATGGATCTTGGCTGAAAGCAAAGAATATCAGCAAAAAGTTTACTTGTGTTTCATTGACTATGCAAAAGCATTTGACTGTGTGGATAATACTAAATTATGGCCAACCTTGCAGAGAATGGGAATTACAGAACACCTAACTGTGCTCTTAAGGAATCTGTATATGGATCAAGAGGCAGTTGTGTAAACAAAACAAGGGGACATTGCACGGTTTAAAGTCAGGAAAGGTGTGTGTCAGGGTTGTATCTTTTCACCATACATTTTTAACCTCTATGCCTAGCAAATAATCCAAGAAGCTGGCTTATATGAAGAACAAGGCATAAGGACTGGAGGACAACTCATTAACAACCTGTGTTATGCAGACGACACCACTTTACTTGCTGGAAATGAAAAAGATTTGGGACACTTGCTGATGAAGATCAAGGACTACAGCCTTCAGTATGGATTGCACCTAGACATCAGGAAAACAGAAATCTTCTCAACTGGACCAGTAAGCAACGTTGTCATAAATGGAGAAAAGATTGAGGTTGTCAGGGATTTCATTGGGTCCACAATCAATGCCCATGGAAGCGGCAATCACGAAACCAAAAGACGCGTTGCATTGGAAAAATCTGCTGCAAAGGACTCCTTCAAAGTATTGAAAAGTAAGAATGTCACCTTGAAGACTAAAATGCACCTGACCCAAGCCATGGTATTCTCAATCTCATCATATGCATGCGAAAGCTGGACCAGGAACAAAGAAGACAGAAGAATTGATGTCTTTGAATTGTGGTGGTGGAGAAGATTGTTGCATGTACCGTGGACTACCAAAAGAACAAACAAATCTATTCTGAAAGAAGTACAACCAGAGTGCTCCTTTAAAACAAAGACGGCAAAACTGTGTCTTACATATTTTGGACATGTTGTCAGGAAGTTTCAGTCCCTAGAGAAAGACATCATGCTTGATAAAGTGAAGGGTCAGTGAAAAAGAGGAAGACTCAAAGAGATGGATTGACACAATGGCTGCAACAATGGGCGTAAGCATAAAAATGATTGTGGACATGGCACAAGACTGTGCAATGTTTCATTCTGTTGTTCATAGGGTCACTATGAGTAGGAACCAATTTGATGGCACCTAACAACAACAACAATTTTTATTATTTGCTTTCTTCTGGTACTCAAGAGCTTCCTGCTTTTTCCAACTGTTCCAGTTGTAGGGCTAATGCTTTGATTTTTGAGTGTGCACATTTGTTGCTGTATATTGACCTCTGAGCAATGCTTTTGCTATCCCAAAGGCTCTGATAGACTGTGTTTTCATTCTCATTTGAGTCTGTAAATTTCTTTATTGTGTCCTTAATCTCTTCAATAACCCAGTAGTTTTTAAGCAAAGTGTTACTCAATTTCCATGTGTTTGATATTTTTCCCTTGGTCTTTCTGTTACTGATTTCTGCTTATTTATAGCTTTATGGTCTGAAAAGATGCTTTGTGATATTTCATGGTTTGGGTTCTGTTAAGGCTTGCTTTGTAGTCCAATATGTGATATGTCATGGATTGAATTGTGTCCCCCCAAAAATGTGTAGCAATTTGGTTAGCCCATGATTTCCAGTATTGCATGATGTTCCTGTATGCTGTAAATCCTGCCTCTATGAGGTTAACGAAGGAAGATGGGAAGTGGTTGTGTTAGTGAGGCAGCATTCAATGTGTAAGATTGTACTGTAGTCTGATGGAATCACTGGGGATATAAAGGAAATGGAAGCAAGCGGAATCGTGGACTTCATGCTACAAAGACAACAGTGTCAGGAGCACAGCTTCTACTTTAGACCTGGGGTCCCTGCACCTCAGAAGCTCCCAGTCCAGGGGAAGATTGGTGATGAAGATCTTCCTCCAGAGCCAACATAGAAAGACTTCCCTTCGAAGCAAATAAATATCTCTTGATTGAAGTCATGCACTTGTGATATTTCTGTTGTAGCAGCAGTAGATGACTGAGAAGTAGTCTGCTCTGCAGAATGTTCCATGTGCATTAGAAAAGAAGATATATTTGGCTGCTGCTGGACTGAGTGTTCTCTATAGGTCCATGAGGTCAGGCAGGTTGGTTGTGGCACTTAAATTTTCCATGTCTTTATTAAGCTTCTTTCTGTGAAAGTATTGTAATGAAGTCTCCAACTATTATTGCGGAGCTGTCTCTCTTTTCAATGCCATTAGATTTTTTTTTACACATTTAGGAACCCTATCATTGGGAGCATAAATATTTAATACGATTATATCTTCCTGGTTTATTGATTTTTTAATCATTATATCATGTCCTTCTTTATCCATCATAGTGGATTTTACCTTAAAATTTGTTTTGTCAGAAACTGATATTGCCACTCTTGCTGTTTTCTTAATGTTGTTTGCATTGATATATATTTCTTCACCCTCTGAGTTTTAGTTTGCTTGTGCCTTTTAGTCTGTAATGTGTCTCTCATACACCGCATACAGACAGATCATGTGTTCTTATCCATTCTGTCACTCTGTCTCATTATTGGTGTATATAGTCCATTTACATTCAATGTAACTACTGATAGGTATGAGTTTTTTTCCTATAATTTTGATGCCTTTTTTGTGTGTTGGTGACCGTTTCTTTGTTCCACTTAATTTTCTGTGCTGGCTTGTTTTTCTGTTTTAAAAATATATTTTATTGTTCTTAAACTGAAAGGCTACAATCCATCTTTTTCATTTTTGTATTTGCTAAGTCTTTATGTGTTTATTTTTTATTATTATTATTTTGATGTGTGAGATTATTAATTTCCTTTGTGATTACCTTGATATTTATTTTACTAAATTTATTTTACTAAATTTAAACCAATCTTTCATTTCTTTATATCACCTTGACTTCCTCCCCATATGAAAGAGCTATGGCTACATTTTTAAGTGTACCTTTTTTGTTATATTCTTGTCGTTTTTTACATAAGACATCACTGTTTCCCCATTTTCAGTGTTTTAGCTTTTATTTATTTTGTGATTTCCTTATCTGGGTTGATATTTACCTGCTCTGTGCTCCATGCATTCTAGTCTGGGGATGTTAACTGATGCTACTGATGTTTGTGACTGAAGGACACCCTTTAGAGTTTCTTCTAATTTTGGTTTGGTTTTTACAAATTCTCTAAACTTCTGTTTATCTGGAAATCTCCTGATTTTGCCATCATATTTGAGAGATATTTTTGCTGGATATATACTTCCTCGCTGGGAATTGTTTTTCCTTCAGAGTTTGTATGCATCATCCTATTGCCTTCTTCCCTGAATATTTTCTGCTGAGTAGTCTGAGCTTAGTCTTATTTCCTTTCCTTTTTTAGATTATTTTTTGTTAATCCCGAACTAGTTTTAAAATTCTCTCTTTAACTTTGATTTTGGTAGGTTTGATTATAACATGTCTTGGTGACTTTCTTTAGGGATCTACCTCACGTGGATTTCAGTGAGCATCTGGAATAAATATCTTCTCATCTTTCATGATATCAAGGAACTTTTCTGCCAATTGTCTTCAACAATTATGCCTATATTTTCTGGTATCCCCTTCTCTTCTGGTACTCCACTTGCTGGTAGCTTATTTCTCTTGATAGCTTTCTATATACTGCTTAGTGTTTCTTCATTTTTTTATTTCTTTTTTTTTTATTTAATATGACTGAGTGAAAATGTACATTCCCGTATAAATTTACATGCCCACCTATATGCAGCTTCCACTGCTCTCCCTGTCTGGTGACAGCACACTATTCCTCTGTGCTCCATACATGTCTCATCCTCCCAAGAGTCTCCTTTCTCCTCCTCTTCATCCACTCTCCTTCCTCCAGACAGAGGTCAGCAGGATGATATCTTATAGATGTATAGAATCATAAAGTGCATCCAATATATGGTCACTCTGCATCACCAAGTCCACTCGATTTGTGTCTGAAGAGTGGACCTTCGTTATGATTTATGGGCAAGAGCAGCATCACGGCCAGGGGCCATGCTCCCAGGGGAACCTCGAAACAGCTGGACCATCAATTAAGGTCTTTTAGCAGAGATCTCAGTATGCACCCCTTTTTATTCTTGTGTTGCCAGTGAGACTCAACTTTGTGAGCTCCATCGTGGCTATCACTGGTGGTGGCCAGTCACCATCCGGTTCTTCCGGTCCCAAGTCAATGTAGGCACCCACTCATGTGGGTCTCTCTATCTTTTGGGTTGTCTTTACCCCATGTCATTTTGGTCCTCAGTAAGCATCCATTCCTGCTGAGTTGGGACCATTTGCTGAGGCCTCAGATGGCAGCTTGGCAGCTTTTAAGACCCCAGACGCCACTCACCAACGTGGGGTGCAGAGAGCCCTCTTAGCAAAACGCTAGTTGTGCCAACTTGCCTGAATTTCGCCTAAGAAAATGGTCCCCTGCCCCCTGCCCCAGCTACTCTATCCATGCAACATTGGGTTAAGATGGATGGAGTATTCAAGTTATGCTGAAGTCCACCTAATATTTTTCTTGTTTCTAAGGTGTGCTATCACTGCTTTCACCCAACCAGATTTCTAGCAACTATCTAATCTAAACCCTCCTCCCCACCCTCCCTTCCTCCCCTCCCGTGGAGCTGTCCAAGAGTCTTTTCTTCTATACACAAGTCTGTTTTTGAGATCTTATCATAGAGGTCTCATACAATATTTGTCCTTTTGTCGCTGACTACTTTCACTCAACATAATGTCTTCCAGTTGAAACCAAGTTAGGAGATGTTTCCTGGAATCATCGTTATTCTTGATCATTGCATAGTGCTCCATTGACTATATGTACCATAATTTACCTATCCATGCTTCTGTTGTTGGGCATTTGGGTTGATTCCATCTTTTTGCTATCGTGGACTGTGCTGCGATAAACATAGTGGGGCATGTGTCCGTCGGTGTGAAAGGCCTTGATTTTGTAGGATATATTCCAAGTGGTGGAATTACTGGATCAAATGGTATATCGATACCCATTTTTTTAAGGAAGCGCCAGTTTGCTTTCCCAAGAGTCTGGACCATTCTGCAATCCCGCCAACAGTGTGGGAGGGTTCCACTTTCTCCACATCCTCTCCAGCATTTGTTGTTTTGTGTTTTTTGGATCATGGCCAATCTTGTTGGGGTAGGATGGTATCTCACTGTAGTCTTGATTTGAATTTCTTTAATAACAAAAGATCGCGAACATGTCCACGTGTGTTTTTTGGATGCCTGGATCTCCTCTTTAGCGAAATGCCTGTCCACCTCCTTTGCCCATCACTTAATTGGGTGATTTATCTTCTTCTTATTCATATTTTGTAGTATCTTATAGATTATGGAGATCAGGGGTCGGTCTGACATAGAGTTGCGAAATATTTTTTCCCATTCTGTGGGTGTTCTTTTAATTCTATGAATAAAGTCTTTGGATGAGCAAAAGTGGTTGATTCTTAATAGTTCCCATTTATCTATTTTCTCTTTTGTTGATTGTGGTTTGTTTCACAGATTTTGGAGTCTGTCCACATTGTGTAATAAAACTTCCATTGTTGTTCCTACCTTTTCTTGGATGAGCTTTATCGTTTTAGGATTGATATTTAGCTCTTTTATCCAGTTGGAGTTGGTTTTTCTGTAAGGTGTAAGATATGGGTCTTGATTCAGTTTATTGCAGGTGGATATCCAATTTTGCCAGCACCATTTGTTGAAGAGACTGTTTTTACCCCAGTTTAATGTTTTAGGGCCTTTGTCGAATATCAATTGTTCATAGGCAGATGGTGTCATCTCTGGGGTCTTGATTCTGTTCCATTGATCGATCTGTCTGTTCTTGTACCAGTACCAGGCTGTTTTGACCCCTGTAGCAGTGTAGTGTGTTCTAAGGTCAGGAATGAGAGGCCTCCCAGTGTGTTCTTCTTCTTTAGTAGTACCTTACTTATCTGAGATTTCTTCCCTTTCTAAACAAAATTGGTGATTTGTTTCTCCAGCTCATTAAAAAAAGATGCTGGAACTTGGATTGGGATTGCATTATATAAGTTGATGGCACGTGGCTAGCTGGCTTGGGTAAAATAGACATTTTTACAATGTTAAGTCTTCCTATCCATGAGCAAGGTAGGTTTTTCCATTTATCTCAGTCTCTCAGTTTCTTGTAGTAAGGGCTTGTAGTTCTCTTTGTAAAGGTCTGTTATTTCTCTGGTTAGATTAATTCCTAGGTACTTTATCTTCTTCGGGGCTATAGTAAATGGTATTAATTTGATGATTTCTTCCTTAACAGTCTTGTTGTTGGTATAAAGGAATCCTACTGATTTACTTATGTTTATCTTGTACCCTGAGACTTTGCTGAACTCTTCTATCAGTCTGAGTAGTTTACTTCTGAATTCTTTGGGATTCTCTGCATATACAATCATATCATCTGCAAACAGGGAGATTTTGACTTTTTCTTTGTGGGTGCAGATGCCCTTTATTTCTTGGTCTTGTCTAATTGCTCTGGCTAGAATTTCTAGTACAATGTTGAATAGGAGAGGTGAGAGTGGGCATCCTTGTCTAGTTTCTGTTCTCAAGGGAAAGTCTTCCAGTCTCCATTCAGGATGACATGGGCAATTGGTTTTGTATAAATGGCCCTTATTGTGTTGAGGATTTTGCCATCTATTCCTATTTTGCTAAGACTTTTTAGCATGAATGGGTTTTGGACTTTATCAAATGCCTTCTCTGCATCAATGGACAAAATCAGGTGATTCTTGTCTTTTGTGTTATTTATGTGGTTAATCACATTAATTGTTTTTCTGATGTTGAACCAGCCTTGCATCACTGGTATGAATCCCACTTGGTCATGATGGATTATTTTTTAGATATGTTGTTGTATTTCTATTGGCAAGAATGTTGTTGAAGATTTTTGCATCTAGATTCATGAGTGATACTGGTCTGTAGTTCTCCTTCTTGGTTGGGTCTTTCCTTGGCTTAGGTATCAGGGTTATGCTGGCTTCATAGAATGAGTTTGAGAGTACTCCATCCGTTTCTATACTGTGAAATAGTCTCAGTAGTATTGGAGATAACTCTTCACTAAATGCTTGGTAGAATTCTGTGGTGAAGCCATCTGGGCCTGGGCTTTTTTTTGTTGGCAATGTTTTGATGACTTTTTCAATCTCTTCCTTTGTGATGGTTTTATTAAGTTGTTTGCTTCACATTCTGATAATTTGGGTAGGTGGTATGTGTCAAGGAATTTGTCCATTTCCTTTAGGTTTTCAAATTGGTTAGAGTACAGTCTTTCATAGTATTCTGTTATGATATTTTTTATTTCTGTTAGATCTGTGGTGACAACTCCCCTCTCATTTCTAATTTGGGTTGTTTCATTTCCTGCTTTTCTTTAGTAAGTTTAGCCAGTGGTTTGTCAATTTTGTTGATCTTTTCAAACCACCAGCTTTTGGCCTTTTCAATTTTTTCAATTGTTTTTCTATTCTCTAATTCATTTAGCTCTGCTCTAATCTTTATGATCTGGTTTCTTCCAGTGTCTGAGGGTTTCCTCTGTTGGTCTCTCTCTACTTGTTCAAGTTGTAGGGTTAGTTCCTTGATTTGGTTTCTTTCATGCTTCCAGATCTGTGCATTTATGGAGATAAACAGACCTCTGAGCACTGCTTTAGCTGTATCCCATAGGTTCTGGTAGGAAGTGTTTTCATTCTCATTGGAAACTATGAATTTCTTTATTTCGTCCTTGACTTGTTCTATAACCCACGTTTTTTTGAGCAAGATGCTGTTCGGTTTCCAAGAGTTCCACTTTCTATCTGTGTTTTTTCTGCTATTGATTTAGACTTTTATGGCTTTATTATCTGAGAAGATGCTTTGAGGTAACTCAATGGTATGGATTTTGTTCAGCATTGCATTATGGCCTATCACATGATCAATTCTGGAGAATGTTCCATGTGCACTGGAGAAGAAGGTGTAGTTGTCAGCTGGAAAGTTCTGTATATATCAATGAAGTTTAGTTGGTTAATTGTGGCAATGAATTCTTCTGTATGTTTACTGAGCTTTGTTCTAGATGATCTGTCTAGTATTGAGAGTGGAGTGTTGAAGTCTCCCACTACTATTGTGGAGGAATCTAACTCTCTTTTGAGTGTAGTCAGTGTTTCTTCAACGTACTTAAGTGCTCTGATATTAGGTGCATAAATACTTAATATAGTTAAGTCTTGCTGGTGCATTGAACCTTTCAGCAATAGTGTCCATCTTTGTCCACGATGGTGGATTTGACATTAAAATTGATTTTGTCTGAGATTAGAATTGCCACCCCTGCTCTTCTTTGTTCATTGTTAGCTTGATATATATTCTTCCATCCTTTAATTTTCAGTTTGTTCCTATCTTTAGGTCTCCAGTGAGTTTCTTGTAGACAACATACAGATGGGTCATGTCTTTAGATGCAAGATGTCACTTGATGTCTCTTTACTCGAGCATTCAGTCCATTCACATTCAATGTAATTATTGATAGGTATGTGTTCACTGCTGCCATTGTGATATGTTTATTTTTGTGTTGATGATTTGTCTGTTGTTCTTATTAGTCTGTTCTGGGACATTCTTTTTTGTGATTTGATTTTTCACCTTTTTCAGAGCTGGTTTTGTAGTTGTTGAAACTCCTGTGATACATTTCTTGAAATGGTATGATACATCTTTGTTGTGCTTCACAGCTGCCCCTATGAGCCCCCTTAATAAACTATATATAAACCCAATTTTAATTACTACCAGTCTTGTCATCTTCCTCTCCATCTGGAAGGACCATAATGACTGTAGTACATCCCTCTTTTTAATATGATGACACCATAGTTTTCATGATGATCACTGGATAGTTTCTTTCCATATTAAAGCTGTGATTGACTTTCAAGCCTTCCCTAACTGAGTAGCGTTTTGAGTAGTGTGTCGTTCTAAAATGTAAAGTTAGTGGTTTTGTTCTTCTAAGCCAGAGACAAGAACTTCTTTCTGTATTTATTGTAGTTCGGGTTTGTTTTTTACAAAGTCTCTGAGTTTCTGTTTATCTGGGAATGTCTTAATTTCATTTTCGAATTTGAAAGATAGTTTCACAGGATATCTAATTCTTGGTTGGAAGTTCTTCTCTGTCAAGGCTTTGAATGTGTCATGCCACTGTCTCCGTGCCAGTATGGTTTCTGCTGAGAAATCTGACGAAAGTCTACAGGGTTTCCCTCTGAATATTAGCTTTGCTTTGAGTCTTGCTGCCTTTAAGCATTGCTGCGTAGATTTCATTTTGTTAAGCTTGATTATAATAGGTCTTGGAATCTTTCTTTTGAGATCTATATTGGGTGCCGTATGATATACATCTGGGATGTCTGTATTTTCTTCCTTCATGATTTCTGGGAAGCTTTCTGTCAGCAGCTCAGCAACAACACCCTCTGTGTTCTCAGGTATCTCATCCTGTTCAGGAACTCCAATTAACCCTAGATTGTTCCTCTTCATGGAGTCCCACATGTTTCTTAATGCTTCTTCATTTTCCTTGTTTCTTTTTTCTGATTTCTGCTCATAGATGCTGGCATCAGTAGCTCTGTCTTCCAAGTCAGAAATTCTTTTTTCCATTTGTTCCATTCTATTTTCTTGGCTTTGCATGGAAATTTCTATGTCTTTGATTTTGTTCTTGATCTGCTGGATTTCAGAGTAGTGGTGTTCCATCAGATCAAACAGCTTGCTTAATTTTTCCTTTTGTTCTGCTGCATTTTGTATAAGGTCTAGAAGGGCTCTGTAGATAATCCTTTTGTATTCACCTTCTGATGGTTTCAGAAAAGTTTCTTCATCTGGAAAACTCCTTGGTTGTTTTGTTTGGAAGTCTTCTGAAGCCATGGGTGATTTCTTGTATGCGACAAGTGTCTGTTGCTTTCTGGGTCCCACGTGAGTAAGTACAGGCTGGAAGACACTGTCAGGATGGACTGCAGGTGTTTCTCTAGGCTGTCTCAAAATGTAAAACAAAAGGTATCTGACCACTTCCTAAGTCAGCCAGTCAGGTTTTCAGGTGTAGAGGTCCCTCTTCCCAACTGGCAAAGTAAGCACTTCTATATCCAACTGCAGATGATCCAAACTAGTTCAGAATACAGCAATGCTACTGCCCTATTGGCCTCTGCTGACAGGGCCTAGCCTTAGGCGACACTGTGGTAAAGTACTGCGTTTCTGGTAGAAAAGTGCTCTCCTGTGGGCAGGCTCTGGCTCCCACGCTAAGAATTAGGTCCAGCTTCGGCCACCGTATCCAAGATGGCACCCTCTACAGAGGCAGCAGATAGAGGGGCTAAAGGTGTGAAGAGGTAGTGATTCCTCTGCTTCTGTTGCGGGGCCCCCAAACGTAGGCGGCACTGTGCAAACTACTTCTTTTCTGTCAGAGAAGCGCTGTCCTGTTTGCAGGCACTGGTTCCCAGGCTAAGAATTAGGTCCCGCTAAAATCTGTGTACCCAACATGGCATCCTGCACACTGACTGTGAAATTCCGTACAAACCCCGCTGTGGCAGAGATAAAAAGACAGGCCCAAAGTGGCTAGATAAACAGAGTCCTAAGCGTGACTCTCAAAATGGGATTTCGCCTGCCTCTCCCCCCAACAGCACGTCTGAGTCTAGCCGCTAGGCAAGACCCAGCTCTGCCCACTGGCCAAGACAGAGGAAAAAAAAGTCAAAATGGTGAGCCTACCTTCAGTCCGTGAGAGCCAGGGCTAGCCAGGAGCAGGATCCAGCAAAAGAGACAGTTTTTTTCGCTCAGTTGTATTAACTCCAAATTAACAGCCCTGTGCTGTGTCCTGGGGCTGATTAGGTGATCAGAAGGCTCCATTTGATTATCAATTCAGGTCTTGGTTTGCAGAGGGATATGGGGAGACCTGTGCGTAGTCTGCCTTCCTGACTCCGTCCCTTCTTCATTTTTTTAATTCTTTTGACTGATTTTTCCTCAAATATGTCAGTGTCAAGTACTTTATGTTCATTCTTACTAATTCTGTCTTCCATTGCTTCAGTACTGCTTCCTCTGACTTTCTAGTTAGTTCTCTAATTCTGAAATTTTATGGTTAATCTTTTGAATTTCTTATTGCTGTGTATCGTTTCTTGCAGCCTGGTCAATTTGTCATTATGCTCTGCTTTAAACTTCTTAAGTTCCTAATTCCTGTGCCTGTGTCTTTCGTGACTTGTCCTGCATTTTGCTTGTTTTCCTTACAGATCTCTTGAAGAGTTTAGTACGTTAATCTTTTGTACTCTACATCTACTAATTCCAGGAAGTTCTCTTTATCTGGAAAATTTATTGATTTTTGGTTTTGTGAGCTTTATGAAGTCATCATGGTCTGCCTCTTTATATAATTTCATGTTAACTGTTGTCTCTGAGCCAACAGTAGTTATTGTATCTATTTATTTATTGTTTGTTGCCTGTATTCTAGCTTCTTGTTTTGTTTTGAAATACCCAAGTAGGCTGATTGTGTAAGCTAGTTTGATTACTGGCACTGTTGTAGCTCTGACATCCTATCACCATGTGGTTAGAGCCATTGCTAGACACATGAGCCCAGGAATCTATTTACTTTTCTTGCATGGATTCAGCTCAGATATCCAGGTAGCTGGTCACCAAGTGTGTGGTACAGGCTGTAACCTGCAGTCCCAAATTGGCAAGAGTCATTGGTGTAAGCACAGATATCAAGCTGCATGCACTAAGAAAGGCAGAGGGCTGACAGCCTCCTGAGTGTCTGTGAAGAAAGCATGTCCCTCTTCCCTAAAGCACATGGTGGGTAGGTTTTGCAGCTCTCACCATGGAGGTGTGACGCTACAGAAAAGCAACCAGTCTAGTGTCTGCCAAATCCCTGAGAATCATGGTCCAGGCAAATTGACACATAACCTTAAGCTTCACAGTCTTTGTTTTATTCCCAGGTAGTCTGGCAGGCTACAAGTCCAAATTCAAGGCACCAGCTCCAGGGGATGGCTTTCTCTGTCGCTGTGGAGGAAGGTTCTTATCATCAGTCTTCCAGTGGTCTGGAGGATTGCAGTTCAGGGTCCCATTCCAAAGGATGCATTCTACTCCTGGCACTGCTTTCTTGGTACAAGGTCCCCATGTCTCTCTGATCACTTCTCTCTTTTATATCTCAGACGAGATTGGCTTAAGACACTATACAACCTTGTAGACCTCATCAGTATAATGGCTGTTAATCTATCCTATTAAATCATAGTGACAGAATTTACAACATACAGAAATCCCATCAAATGATAAAATGGTGGATAATCATACAATATGGGTAATCATGGCCCAGCCAAATTGCTACACACATTTAAGCGGGGACATAATTCAATCCACGACAGTTGCTAACCAAAAAGGTTGGCAGATAAAGTCTACAAGCTTCTCACTGGGAACCCTATAGGTAAATTCTACTCTGTCCTATAGGGTTGCTACGAGTCAGAACTGACTCATTGGCAGTGGATTTGATTTTTTTACCATTTTGTTCTGCTCCAGTATGATCTCATTTTAACCTAGCCAATAATATATTCAAAGAAATAACCTACTTCTAAACAAGTTCACAAGAGTTAGAACTTCATGATATATTTTGAGGTGATACAATTCAATTGATAACACTGGATAAAAGAGTATAGGTGGATGTCTAGTAGCCAAAGGAATATGGACTGTGGTAGATAGGGTGAATTAGCCTTCACATGGATGAGCATGATTTTGAAGGAGCAGTGGAGGTAAAAGCCCAAAGGAATGGATGTAGGAGAGAATGGGAGGTAAGAATGTATATAGACAACCCTTTTGAGAAGCTTGGTGTTATAGGGGAGAAGCAAAATGGCACAGTCGCTGGAAGGAAGATTTGGAGTAAAGGGAAGACATTTTAAAAGGGAACAAACACTATATGTTTACTTGCATTGAGATACGGTTAAGTGGAGTACCTGGATAATGCAAACAGTTAACGTATTTGGCTGCTAACCAAAAGGTTGAAAGTTCAAGTCCACCCAAGGTGCCTTGGAGGAAAGACTTGGCAATCTACTTCCAAAAAATTAGCTGTTGAAAACTCTATGGAGTTCTGGAGCCATAGAGGCTGGACGAATCCTTGAAACTATTGCTCTGGCATAATCTTTATATCTTAAACCAAAAAATCCACCTAAGTCTTCTTAAAAGTAAATAATAGTTTACCTTAACTAGTAAAGGATGTCTGCTTTGAGCAATCAGCTCTTTCAAGATCTGTCTATATATGATCAAACTGCCAATAGCAGCTTGAAAATTAGATAGGAAACTTAGGTGGCAGTGAACTTATCTTAACAGAAGAGGAACAACTCGGAAAAAGAGGGTAAGAATGGTTGTAAAACTCAAAAAATGTAATCACTGTCACTCAATTTTACACGTCAAAATGGTTAAACTGAAACAAAAATTACGAAGATTCCTGGACACATCCAAACACTTTGAGAGACAGAGTAGCTGGGGCTGGGGCCTGGAGACTATAGTCTCAGAGGCCATCTAGGTCAATTAGCATAACACAGTTGATTAAGAAAATGTTCTGCATCCAGCTTTGGTGAGTGGCATCTGGAGTCTTGAAAGATACATCAAATGATCCTATCCTTCTTGGAGCAAAAGAGAATGAAGAACACAAAAGACACAGGTACATATCAGACTAAGATACAGAAGGAGCCACATAAACCAGAGACTTCACCAGCCTGAGACCAGAAGAACTAGATGGTACCTGGCTACCACCAATGACTGCCCAGACAGTGAATACAACAGAGTCCAGAATGGAGTGGGAGAAAAGTGTGGAGCATAATTCGATTCACATAAAAAGTCCAGACTTAATAGTCTGAAGGAGACTGAAGGAACTGCCCCCAGATGCTCTGTTAACTCAAAACTGAAACCATTCCCAAAGGCTACTATTTAGAAAAAGATTAAACAGGACTTTATAAAATAAAAAATAATACATGTGTGAATGTGCTTCTTAGTTCAATCAAATGCGTGAGACCAAATTGGTGGCTCCTGTCCAGAGGCTGGATGATAAAGCAGGAAGGGACAGAAACGGTTGAATGGACAAAAAGAACCCAGGGTAGAAAGGGGAAGTGTGCTGTCACCCTGTGGGGACTGCAGTTAATGTTACAAAAATGTGTGTATAAATTTTGTAACAGCCTTCAGTATGGGTTGGACCTAGACAACAAGAAAACAAAAATCATCACAACTGGACCAGTAAGCAACATCATGATAAAGGGGAAAAAGTTTGAGGTTGTCAAGGATTTCATTTTACTTGGTTTCATAATCAACACCCACAGAAGCAGCAGTCAAGAAATCAAAACACATATTGCACTGGGAGAATCTATTGCAAAAGATCTCCCTTTTTTTTATTATGACTGAGTGAAAATGTACCTTCCCATATAAATTTACATGCCCACTTATATGCAGCTTCCACTGCTCTCCCTGCCCGGTGACAGCACACTATTCCTCTCTGCTCCATACATGTCTCATCCTCCCAATAGTCTCCTTTACTCTCCTCTCCACTCACTCTCCTTCCTCCAGACAGAGATCAGTAGGATGATATCCTATAGATGCATAGAACCATAAAGTGCATCCAATATATGGTCACTCTGCATTGCCAAGTCCAATCCATTCCTGTCCAAAGTGTGGACCTTCATTCTGATTTATGGGCAAGGGCAGCATCAGGGCCAGGGACTATGATCCCAGGGGAACCCCAAAGCCGCTGGACCATCAACTGCAGTCTTTTAATGGAGATCTCAGGGTGCCCTCCTTTTTATTCTTGTGTTGCCAGTGAGACTCAACTTAGTGAGCTCCATCGCAGCTATCACTGGTGGTGGCCAGGCACGATCCAGTTCTTCCAGTCGCAAGTCTATGCAGGCACCCACTCATGTGGGTCTCTCTATCTTCTGGGTTGTCTTTGCCCCATGTCATTTTGGTCCTCTGTGAGCATCCGTTCCTGCTGAGCTGGGACCATATGCTGTGTCCTCGGATGGCAGCTTGGCAGCTTTTAAGAACCCAGATGCCACTCACCAATGTGGGGTGCAGAGAACCCTCTTAGCAAAATACTAGTTGTGTCAATTGGCCTCAATTTCGCCTAAGAGCATGGTCCCTAGCCCCCGGCCCCATCTACTCTGCCCTTGCAATGTTGGGTTAAGATGGAAGGAGTATTCAAGTTATGCTGAAGTCCACCTAATATTTTTCTTGTTTCTAAGGTGTGCTATTACCAATTTCATCCAGCCAAATTTCTACCAACTATCTAATCTAAACCCTTCCCCCCTCATCCTCTCTCCCTTCCCTCACATGCAGCCGTCAAAGAGTTTTTTCTTCTATACATAAGTCTATTTTTGAGATCTTATCGTACGGGTCTCGTACAATATTTGTCCTTTTGTCGCTGACTACTTTCACTCAGCATAACGTCTTCCAGTTGAAACCAGATTATGAGATGTTTCCTGGAATCATCGCTATTCTTTATCATTGCGTAGTGCTCCATTGAGTATATATACCATAGTTTACCTATCCATTGCTCTGTTGTTGGGCATCTGGGTTGATTCTATCTTTTTGCTATCGTGGACTGTGCTGGGATAAACATTCTTGTGCGTGTGTCCGTTGGTGTGAAAGGCCTTGATTCTGTAGGATATATTCCAAGTAGTGGAATTACTGGGTCAAAAGGTATATCGATATCCATTTTTTTAAGGAAGCGCCAGATTGCTTTCCAAAGAACCTAGACCATTTTGTAACCCCACCAACAGTGTAGGAGAGTTCCACTTTCTCCACATCCTCTCCAGCATTTGTTGTTTTGTGTTTTTTGGATCATGGCCAACCTTGTTGGGGTGAGATGGTATCTCACTGTCATCTTGATTTGAATTTCTTTAATAACTAAAGATCGTGAACACATCCGCATGTGTTTTTTGGCTGCCTGAATCTCCTCTTTAGAGAAATGTCTGCCCATCTCCTTTGCCCATCACTTAATTGGATGATTTATCTTCTTCTTATTGATATTTTGAAGTATTTTATAGATTATGGAGATCAAGCATCGGTCAGACATAGAGTTGCCAAATATCTTTTCCCATTCTGTAGGTGGCCTTTTAATTGTATTAAAAATTCTTTGGATGAGCAAAAGTGGTTGATTCTTAATAGTTCCCATTTGTCTATTTTCTGTTGATGGTGGTTTGTTTGACAGATTTTGAAGTCTGTCTACGTTGTGTATTAAAACTTCCATTGTTGCTTCTACCTTTCCTTGGATGAGGTTTATCGTTTTAGGTCTTTTATCCAGTTGGAGTTGCTTTTCATATAAGGTGTAAGATATGGACCTTGTTTCAGTTTACTGCAGATGGATATCCAATTTTGCCAGCACCATTTGTTGAAGAGACTGTTTTTACCCCAGTTTAATGTCTTAGGGCCTTTGTCAAATATCAGCTGTTCATAGGCATATGGTGTCATCTCTGGGGTCTTGATTTTGTTCCATTGATCGATCTGTCTGTTCTTGTACCAGCACCAGGCTGTTTTGACCACTATGGCAGTATAGTATGTTTTAAGGTCGGGTAATGAGAGGCCTCCCAGTGTGTTCTTCTTCTTTAGTAGTACCTTACTTATCCGGGGCTTCTTCCCTTTCTAAACAAAATTGGTGATTTGTTTCTCCATCTCTTTAAAATAGAAGCTGGACCTTGTATTGGGATTGCATGATATAAGTAGATTGCTTTGGGTAAAATAGACATTTTCACAATGTTAAGTCTTCCTATCCATGAGCAAGGTAGGTTTTTCCATTCATCTAAGTCTCTCTTAGTTTCTTGTAGTAAGGTCTTGTCGTTCTCTTTGTAAAGGCCTGTTATTTCTCTAGTTAGATTAATTCCTAGATACTTTATCTTCTTAGGGGCTATAGTAAATGGTATTAATTTGATGAGTTTCTTGTAGACAACATATGGATGGGTCATGTCTTTTGATCCAAGATGTCACTCGATGTCTCTTTACTCGAGCGTTCAGTCCATTCACATTCAATGTAATTATTGATAGGTATGTGTTCACTGCTGCCATTGTGATATGTTTATTTTTGTGTTGATGTTTTCTCTGTTGTTCTTATTAGTCTATTCTGGGACATTCTTTTTTGTGAGTTGATTTTTTACCTTTTTCAGAGCTGGTTTTGTAGTTGTTGAAACTCCTGCGATACATTTCTTGAAATGGTATGATACATCTTTGTTGTGCTTTACAGCTGCCCCTATGATCCCCCTTAATAAACTATATATAAACCCAATTTTAATTACTACCAGTCTTGTCATCTTCCTCTCCATCTAGAAGGACCATAACGACTGTAGTATATCCCTCTTTTTAATATGATGGTACCATAGTTTTCATGATAATCACTGAATTACTTCTTTCATTATTAAAGCTGTGATTGAATTTGGAGCTTTCCCTAACTGAGTAGAGTTCTGAATAATGTGTAGTTCTAAAACATAAAGTTAGTGGTTTTGTTCCTCTAAACCAAAGCCAAGAACTTCTTTTACTTTGGGTTTGGTTTTTCCAAAGTCTCTGAGTTTCTGTTTATCTGGGAATGTCTTAATTTCATTTTGATATTTGAAAGATAGTTTCGCAGGATATCTAATTCTTGGTTGGGAGTTCTTCTCCATCAAGGCTTTGAATGTGTCATGCCACTGTCTCCATGCCAGCATGGTTTCTGCTGAGAAATCTGACAAAAGCCTACAGGGTTTCCCTCTGAATGTTAGCTTTGCTTTGAGTCTTGCTGCCTTTAAGAGTTGCTGCTTAGGTTTCATTTTGTTAAGCTTGATTATAATAGGTCTTGGAATCTTTCTTTTGAGATCTATATTGGGTGCCATATGATATGCATCTGAGATGTCTATATTCTCTTCCTTCGTGATTTCTGGGAAGTTTTCTGTCAGCAGCTCAGCAACAATACTCTCTGTGTTCTCAGGTGTCTCATTCTGTTTGGGAACTCCAATTAATCCTAGATTGTTTCTCTTAATAGAGTCCCACATGCTTCTTAATGCTTCTTCATTTTCCTTGTTTCTTTTTTCTAATTTCTGCTCATAGATGCTGGCATCAGTAGCTCTGTCTTCCAAGTCAGAAATTCTTTTTTCCATTTGTTCCATTCTGTTTTCCTGGCTTTGAATGGAAGTTTCTATGTCTTTGATTTTGTTCTTGATCTGTTGGATTTCAGAGTAGTGGTGTTCCATCAGATCAAACAGCTTGCTTAATTTTTCCTTCTGTTCTGCTGCATTTTGTATAAGGTCTAGAAGGGCTCTGTAGATAATCCTTTTGTATTCACCTTCTGATGATTTCAGAAAAGTTTCTTCATCTGGAAAACTCCTTGGTTGTTTTGTTTGGAAGTCTTCAGAAGCCATGGGTGATTTCTTGTATGTGACAAGTGTCTGTTGCTTTTTGTGTCCCATGTGAGTAAGTAGAGGCTTGAAGACATACTGTCGGAATGGACTGCAGATGTTTCTCTAGGCTGTCTTAAAATGTAAAACAAAAGGTATCTGACCACTTCCTAAGTCAGTCAGTCAGGTTTTCAGGTGTAGAGGTCCCTCTTCCCAACTGACAAAGTAAGCACCTCTATATCCAACCCCAGATGATACAAACTAGTTCAGAATACAACAATGCTACTGCTCTGTTGGCCTCTGCTGACAGGGCCTAGCCTTAGGTGACACTGTGTAAACTACTGCTTTTCTGGTAGAAAGGTGCTCTCCTGTGGGCAGGCTCCGGCTCCCAAGCTAGGAAATAGTTCCAGCTGCGGCCATCGTATCTAAGATGGCACCCTCCACATGGTCAGCAGATATAGGGGCTAAAGGTGCAAAGACGTAGTGATTCCTCTGCCTCTGTTGCCGGGCCCCCACTGTAGGTGATGCTGTGTAAACTACTGCTTTTCTGTCAGAGAAGTGTTGCCCTGTTTTTAGGCACTGGCTCCCAGGCTAAGAATTAGGTCCCACTAAAATCTGCATACCCAACATGGCATCCTGCACGCTGGCATTGTGGTTCCGTACAAACCACACTGTGGCAGTGATAAAAACACAGGCCTGAAGTGGCTAGATTAACAGAGTCCTAAGCGTGACTCTCAAAATATGGGAATTTCACCTGCCTCTCCCCTCAGCAGTGCGTCTGAGTCTAGCAGCTAGGAAAGACCCAGCTCCACCCACCGGCCAAGACAGAGGAAAAAAAAGTGTCAAAATGGTGCATTTACCTTCAGTCCGTGAAAGCCAGGGCCAGCCAGGAGCGGGAAAGAGAGGAGTTTTTTTTTTGTTCAGTGGTATGAAGTCTAAATTAACAGCCCTGTGCTGTGTCCTGGGGGCTCACTAGGTAACCACAAGGCTCTGTTTGATTATCAGTTCAAGACTTGGTTTCCAGAGGGATATAAGGAGACGTGTGTTTAGTCTGCCATCTTGTGCTTCTCTCCAAAAGATCTCTTTGAAGCATTGAAAAGTAAAGATGTCACCTTGAAGGCTAGGGTACACCTAACCCAAGCCATGGTATTTTCAATTGCATCATATGTATGTGAAAGCTGGACAATGAATGAGGAAGACAAAATAACTGACACCTTTGAATTGTGGTGTTGGAAAAGAATATTGAATGTACCATGAACTGCCAAAAGAACAAACAAGTGCGTCTGGAAGAAGTATAACCAGAGTGCCCCTTGGAAGCAAGGATGATGAAATTCCACCTTACATACTACAGACATGTTGCCTGGAGGAATCAATCCCTAGAAAAGGACATCACACTGACTGTTAGCATGGTGTGGGACCAGGTAGTGTTTCATTCTGTTGTGCATAGAGTCACCACAAGTTGGAGCTGACTCAATGGCGCCTAACAACCTAACAGCAACAACAATAAATTTTTGTATGAGAAATTAACTTGAGCTGTAAACTTTCACCTAGAGCACAACAACAACAACAAAAGACTGTTGAGTTGCTATATGTTTTACTGTGTGTGTTCTCAAATAAATAAAAATTCTAAAAAAGAAAACCCTATGATGCACAATTCTATTCTGATATACATCGAGTCTCCCTGAGTCAGAATCTACTCAACAGCAATGGTTATTTACTTTTTACTTGTGGTAAAGTAGAAAGGATGCAATCAATATGCAGGAGAGAGAGGAATATTGAAGGAGCCAAATCTTTAAAATACAAGGTGTGACAAGTTGGCAAGCTTGCCACTGTGTGCTTATGTTGGCAGCACAGTACAAACAACTCAGTAAGGTTTCATAACCCAGGTACACAGTGTCTTACAGCTGTGTTTGTGTCGACATGTGGTGGTGTCTTGCTGAGTGGCATTCATTATTGTTGTTGCATGTTTTTGTGTGCCACCATGAGAATATCAGAGATTGAATTAGAGCAATGAACAAACATTAAATTTCTTGTTAAGCTTAGCAAGATTGGAAGTGAAATCAGGGACATGTTAGTCCAAGTTTATGGGGATGAGGTCGTGAGAAAAATAGCAGTGTACAAATGGATTAAACATTTTTCCAAGGGGAGAGAAAGCATCACTAATGAAGACAGGTCAGGCTGGCCGGTAACAAGCAAAATTCATAAAACATTGCAAAAAATCATCAGATTGCATGTCAAAATCATCAGTTGACTGTGAGAAGCATAGCAGACCAAATAAACATCGATAGAGAAACTGGAAAATCTTGTCTGAAAATCTTGGCATGAGAAAGGTGTGTATAAAAACGGTCCCAAAGGAGCTCACTTATCAACAAAGCATAGAATTGAAATTTGCCAAGACCTTTTGGAGAAGCAAGGCAATGTTTTGGGCCGTATTATCACTGGTGATGAAACATGGGTGTACAAATACGACCCTGAAACAGAACATCAAAGTGCACAATGGAAGTCAGCCAATTCTCTACAACCAAAAAAATTCCATCGGTCCAAATCAAGAGTCAAAATGATGTTGATAAGCTTTTTTGATATCAGTGGAATTGTTCATTATGAATTTGTGCCAACTGGACAGTTAACCAAGTTTACTATCTGGAAGTGCTGAATAGGCTATGTGAAAAAGTTAGACGAAAAAGACCTGAACTTTTCACCAACAACTCACGGCTCTTGCATCACAGCAATGCATCAACTCACACAGCACTGTCTGTGAGGAAGTTTTTAGCCAGTAAACAAATAATTGTATTGGAACACCCTACCTAACTCAACTGATCTGGCCCCCAGTGACTTTTTTCTTCACTCAAAGATAAAGGAAATATGAAAGGAAGACATTTTGATGACATGCAGGACATAAAGGATAATTTGACAACAGCTCTGATGGCCATTCCAGAAAAAGAGTTCCAAAATTGTTTTGAAGGGTGGACTAGGCACCAGTATAAGTGCATAGCTTCCCAAGGGCAGTCCTTTGAAAGTAACCATAGGGATACTCACCAATGAGTTATGTAGCACTTTTTCTAGGATGAGTTCACGAACGTAATTGTCAGACCTCATGTGTGAGGGAAACAGATGCGAGTGTAAAGGTAAGGACTGGCCTCTGAAAGCAGGAGGGACACTCCTTGTGCTGTACTAAGGAGGAAAACAGAGAATGTACCTCCAAGTAGGATTGGTAAATTTGGTGGTGGGAAGACAAGAGAGTTTCCATCTAATTGTTTCTTTTCTCAATACAAGAAAAGGTCTTCAGTTAAGGATGAGAATAGACAGGGAACACTGGAGGTTTGAACTGAGTGCAGATGGTGTGATTAGAATCCTCCCAGAGTACATGGTTTCAGGGAACATTCAGTTCAATTGGTATGACAAATTTTTTTAAGAAAATTTTTCTGCATCCCACTTTGGCGAGTGATGTCTGAAGTCTTAAAAGCCAGCAAATGGCCAATTGGTCCCAACCTTCCTGGAGCAAAGGAGAATGAAGAACACCAAAGATGTAAGAAAATTACAAGCCGAGAGACAGAAAGTGCCACATAAACTGGAGACTACATCAGCATGAGACCAGAAGAATTAGTTGGTGCCCAGCTACCACCAATGACTGCTACTGCCAACAAAGAGACCCTATGGAGTGGAAGAAATATGGGGTGCAGAACTCAAACACCAGTAAAAGGATTGGACTTGATGGTCTGATAGACTGGAGGGTCCCTGGAAGACATGGCCCCCAGACTCTTCAGTCCAGAACTGAAGTCATTTCTGAAGCCAACTCTTCAAACAAAGATTGGACTGGACTATAAGTCATCAAGTGATATAGGTGAAGAGTGTGTTTCCTGTCTCAAGTAGATACGTGAGACTAATGGGCAGCTCCTGTCCAGAGGTACGATGAGAAGGCAGAGAAGGACAGGAGCTGACTGAATGGACACCAGAAATACATTTTAGAAAGGAGGAATGTGCTGTCCCAGCGTGGGGAGAACAACTAGGGTTGTGTAACAGTGTGCATGTAAGTTTTTGTATGACAAACTGACTTGAACTATAAACCTTTCTACTTGGAGAAAAAGACTTAAGGCACAATAAAATATGTTTTTTTTAAAAAACAGAATTCTTCTAGAGAATGAGGTGGGACAGAAAATGGACTATGGGCATGTAGTATAATTGTTCAGCAGCACTATCCATTTGTGACTCATGGCCAAATATTTTAAAGTGAGACTAACACAGCAAAAAGTGCTGTACTTTCTACAGCACTGTTCAGTTGTTTACATGAAATAGGGAGCAGGGAGACTGTTATATTTAACCAGAGTTGAGCTTTTGAAAAAGTCTACTGTGTAACCAAGAGAGAGGATGGCTGACATGGAACTGAAGAAAAGGTGTTTGGAGGTGAAGAAGGTCATGGAGGTGAAAAGCCAGGATGTAAGATGAATATCCATGTAGACTAGATGTCAAAGTCATCAAGAATCATGAACTCGAATCATTACTGGGAAGACAACTAAGCCTGGAGGGAAAGACTCCTCCAGTAGAACTTAAACCACCTGCTCCAGCCTCCCGCAGCATGCAGGAGCCAGACATAGATGCCCTGGGTACTTTGAGACTATACCTCTCACTCTGAAGTCTGCCCTGGCTTAGAGGATCTAGTACTCCCTTGGGCTGGCCTATACCCAACACTCCACTCTGCCTGCCCTCAAAGGCTTCCATTTTCAGACATTACAGCTCCAAGCTCTCAAAAAACTAGAATTTTTGGAAATAAAGAACTTTTTACTCTTCTCCTGGAACTAGTAAAGACCAGACCTCTGTATCACAAAGCCCTAGTGACCTTTTGTGGCAAGATTGAGAAGGAAGAGAAAAATAAATTTTGTTTAGAGAAGAACACAGCAGAGAAAACAGAAGATAGCTAATTTCTCAATTAGGTTATCCAGCCACACAGGAAAGGGAAAAAAAAAATCAGGGAAGGAAATGTTCCAGTGTTTTTAACCCTAGATGTTTCTAGTTGGTGGGATAATAGGATTACACCTATACACATGCAGAAGTATGCGGACATGCACCTGTGTATGTCTGTGTGTGTATCTGTGTGTATGTCTCTGGACACACCACAAACACAAGTAAACAGAGAAAATGTGTCCTTTATACCTTACCGTCTGCCACTCATTGGATGGTCTCCTTCCCACATTTTGTTTAAGTCTCCTGTCCATCTGCTACTTATATTTTTGCTAGGCTACACAGAGTGCCTACTATAGGCCCCATAGAGCAGAATTTTCTCTACTTCCACCCCTGCTCACCAGCTCTCTTTTAGGTAACAGAGAGGAATGGGTTAATAAGATAAAAGCAACCTACTGCTGCTTTAGCAAGCCACTGCGTTTCCTAGGCAACACAGTGCTCTTGCTTCTCCTGTTTTCTAAAAGCCCCTATGGAGGGAATGGCAAAAACATTAACCTTGGCCCACACTCAAGCCTTTGCACTCCTCCCCTTTCCCACTCTACTCTGGCAATTGACCTTGCCTCCTACTTCACAGAAAACACTGAGGACCTCAGGGGTGAATTCCCTCAGCCTTGAGGTTCTCATATCTCTCTCCCTCTCCTCTGAAAAAAGGAAGTATAATCTCTCTGTCCTTTTGATTTTATCCTCTCGTGTCTCATTTCAGAAAACCCTGGTGGCAGAGTGGTTGAGTGCTACATCTGCTAACCGAAAGGTCAGCAGTTCACATCCACCAGGTGCACCTTGGAAACTCTACAGGGCAATGCTGCTCTACCTTATAAGGCCATTTTGAGTCAGAATTGACTCGACTGCAATGAGTTCAGTTTGGGGTTTGAGATCTCATTTTACGCCACAAGGTGAATTAATATCCCCCTCTTCCCTGTATTTCCAGCCTGACTATGTTGCTACATCCCCATTCTACTACAGCTTTCAAAAAAACAAAAATCCAAACCAAGAAATTTAACTTCCTCCGTCCTCCGCCCACCCCTTCAGTCAATCTCAAAGAAACTGTTTGAGTAATAGGTTTCCCTGATATTCAAAGTTCCCTTACTCCCTACCCGTGGTCTTGAAGTCCATTCCAACTCCTAGCTACCCTATAGGACAAAGTAGAGCTGCCCCCACTGGATTTCCAAGGCTGTCGTTTTTACAGAAGCAGACTGCCACGTTTTTCTTCCATGGAGCACCTGGTGGATTCGAACCACCAACCTCTGAGTTGACACCTGAACACTTACCCGTTGCTCTACAAGAGCTTCTTCTCCCCACACCCTAGGCGCCACTGGAACCAGGTTTCTTAATGCCACACTAAAAGGGCCCTAGTATCGGTAACTATGGACCTCTGACCTGCCGAGTCCAGCTTAAGCTTTAGTCTTCCTCATTCTTAATTCCTTGGCAGCAGCATCCAACACTGAATGCCTCCCTCTGGGGAACTTCTCTCTTCTTCCCTTTGCTCCTGTCAGACTACACTCACCTGATCGTCCTCCTACCTCCAAGTTATTTTATTGTCAATATCCTTGGTGGGTTCCTCTTCCTAGTCACACAATGCTAATATTCTCTGAAGTTTTATTGTGGCCCCACTTTTCTCCTCAGCCAGCCAACAATCTATAGATGCCAGGCAAGTAATGGGAATGAGTAATGCCAATTACAGAAGGAGCCCTGGTGGTGCCATGGTTAAGCACTGAGCTGCTAACCACAGCGTTGGTGGTTTAAAGCCACCCAGCAGCTCTGCAGGAGGAAGACCTAGGGATCTCTTTTATAAAGTTTACAGCCAAGAAAACTCTCCAGGGCAGTTACACTCTGTCACATGGAGTTGCTTATGAGTCAGAATCAACTTGGTGGCATCCAACAACAATGCAGGTACAGTGGATGTGTAACAGCATAGTATGTGCTGAAAATTCACAAAAAATATACTATGTCCCTTTTTTCTTGAAACAGCAATCCTCTTTTCCATCTTTAATTTCAACTTTGAATAGTCATGGGTTCAAAAATTTTTTAACTATTTTTGTAACTCTAAAACATCCAAACTGGTTGCTCTTGAGTTGATTCTGACTCACTGAGATCCCACGTGTGTCAGAGTAGAACTGTATGTGTACCATAGGGTTTTCAGAGGGAGTGATCTTTCAGAAGCACATTGCCAAGCCTTTCTTCTGCAATGCCTCAGGGTGAACTCAAGCCTCCAACCTTTCAGCTTGCAACCCAGCACATTAACCATTTGTACTACCCAAAGGCTTCCCTCTTAACTCTACCATTAACAAAAACAGAGAAAATATGATAAAAGACAGCTTATACTTGATTTCAGTGTTGGGGATAGAGCAGGGGAAAATAGGTCTCCTTTAGATGTACCTTTTACAGAAAGAAGCTGCTATTCAGATATGGCTGATCACTGCATGAAGGAATGTGATGTCAGATCTCCCAAGTGTAAGAGCAGTTAGAAATGCAGGTTTTGTCTTCATCTAAAGTACAGGAAAAAATAAAGTAAAAAATTACAGCCTTGGAAACCTTATGAGGCTATTCTGCTTTATCCTATAGGGTCACTGGGAATCAGAATTAACTTTACAGCAATGGGTCAGGGGTAGAAGGGAGGAGGAAATAGATTTTGCTTAAGAGTGATAAAAATATTTGGAAACAGTAGGGATAGTTACACAACATGGTGAGTGTAATTAGTGTCACTGAATTGTGCACATAAAAAGGAGTGACATGGCAAATGTTTTGTTCTGTGCATTTTGCCACAAGATTTTCTTTTTATGAATAACAAAAAGAAATACACATTCAGTGTAATGACTTTTTTTTTGGAGCATTGACAAGCAATATTTTTAAAAAATGTAAAGTAATGTAAGGGTTAAACATGCCTTCAAGTTGGCTCTAGTCACCAGGCCCAAGTCTTCAACCTTGGCTTAATACATTGTGCAATGAACCTTGAAGATGCCTCTGTACTGTAATCTCCCTGATGATCTGATTCAACACCACTGATTTCAGCTACCACCCACAGGCTGATACCTCCAGTACAGACCTCTCTCCTGAACACCAAGTACAAATACCCACTGGACCTGTGTCTTATATTCTTTGTGCCTCTACAACAGAAATAACACCAGTGTTTGGCCTTCACAAACAGAAATGTATTTTCTCACAGAGCAGGAAACTACAAGTCTGAACTGCTGCCCTTTTGGTTAGCAGCCATAGCACTTAACCATTACACAACCAGGGTTTCCATGCTGACTCTAGGGGAAGGCTTTCTCTCTCTACTGGCTCTAGGAAAGAGTCCCTCTTTTCAGCTTCTGTTTGTCCTTCCCTTGGTGATCTTCATGTGCCCTGACTTCTGTCTTCCCCCATCTGTGCTTGCTTGCTTCTGTCCCTAACCTGCTCTTTTATCTCAAAAGTATCTTTAAAACACACCCTGTGCTGACATTGCCTCATTAACATAACAAAGGAAACCCTATTCCCAAATGGGATTATAGCCTCAAGTATAGGGCACAATTCCATCTATAACACCCACAAATACCTCCTCTCAGGAGCCCTGGTGTCTCAGCGGTTAAGTACTCAGCTGCTAACTAAAAGATGAACAATTCAAACTCACTAGCTGCTCCACGGAAAAAATACGTGGCAGTCTGCTTCCTTGAAGATTTACAGCCTTGGAAACTCTGTGGGGCAGTTCTACTCTTTCCTATAGGGTCACTGTGAGTCAGAATCACTTCAGTGGCAATGAGCTTTTTTTTTTATAGCTTCTCTCAGTGAATGATACACCACCCACCCAGTCACCCAAGCAAAGGCTTTTGGTATAAATTGGATGTAGAAGGAATGGGAGAAGAAGAGTCCTAAGCCTGGTCCCATCCATCTCCTTAACATATATTCATCCCAGGGGTCGATTAACCAGTAAGCAAGGTATACACATGCTTACTTGTGTTTATTTACTAATCTGTAGTGCAGAATTTCATATCAAAAAACAGATGAAACTGTATATTGCAGATTAGTCAGTAAGCACAAGTAAATCCGTGCATGCCTTGCTTATTATTATTATAATGCCAACTATGTCCTCACTGCAGCAATCTTGGCTTAAGCTTTCATTTACTACTGCGGTGCAGCTCCTCACTGGTGCCCCTGTTCCATATCTATTCCTCCAGTGCATCTTCCGTGCTTGTACCAGCATGGAGGAGCCCTGGTGGCACACTGGTTAAGAGACATGGTTGCTAACCATAAAAGGTCAGCAGTTCAAATCCACCAGTCACTCCTTGGAAACCCTGTGGGACAGTTCTGCTCTGTGAAGATTACAGCAAAGGAAACCCTGTGGAGCAGTTCTACCCTGTCCTACAGGGTCGTCACTAAGAGTTAGAATCAACTAGACAGCAATCAGTTTGGTTTGGGGTTTTACCAGCATGATACACGCCCCATGCTAATATTGCCTCATTAACAAACTTTATATTAGTGAGGCAAAGTTTAACATATTAACAAAACACAAAACTGATCTCATGTAAAGCACTAACTCTAGAGCCAGATTGCCTGAGTTTAAATAATAGCTCTGCCTCTTACTGTGTGCCTTTGGGTAAGTCACTTAACCTTGCTGTGTATCAGTTTCCTCCAGTATAAGAAGATGATAACAGAACTAGTTATGAAGCACAAATGAGGCAAAACATGTAAGGTGCTTAAGAACAGTGCCAATTGTATCACAAAAACCTGGTGCTGCTGAGTTGGCTGTAACTCATAGCGACCATACAGGACAGAGGGTTTCCAAAGCTGTAATCTTTGTGGAAGCAGACCACCACTTCCATCTCCTGCAGAGTGGTTAGTGGATTCAAACCACTGACCTTACAGTTACTAGCTGAGTACTTAACCACTGTGCCACGAGGGCACCTCACCTGATATACAGCACTCAGTATAAACATATTGGATCCCCGGTGGTGCCGTGGCTGCTAACCAGATGGCTGGCAGTTCACATCTACCAGCTGCTCCTTGGAACCCTATGGAATAGCTCTACTTTGTCCTTTAGAGTCACTATTAGAATCAACTAGATGGCTATGGGATTTGCTTTCTTGGTAAATAAACATGTTAGTTGTGATGCTGAACATGTCCTTCCTAGCTTCAGTATTGAAGGTAATGAGTAAGTGGAAAGAGAGAAAGCTGGACAGCTAGGCTAAGACCAGATCATGGCAGGTTAGAGTCTCACATTGGGTTCCCTGGGAAACAGACTTTGCAATGGAGGTTAACATGTAGGAGGTTTACTGTGGAGTACTCTGGAGGGCCTGATCCTCACACTCCACTCACTAAACCACTACGAGTGAGTGCGATCTGCACCTGAAAGGTAAGGCCAGGAAGCAGGATTGGCCAGAGGGAGAAGTAGAGCTGTGATACAGTCACAACACAGTTTAGGTCAATCCCCCAGGGGAGAACTGAGATTGGGATGGCCCTCAGAGTTGTCTCCAGTTGGAGCAAGGATTATGGCCTTTATGTTCCTGTATTGACTAGTTATTACATGCAGGAGCACTGGTGGTGCAATGGTTAAGCCCTGGGCTGCTAACTGAAAGGTTGGTGGTTTACATCTGTCTTAGTCACCTGGTACTGCTCTAACAGAAAACACTATGAGTGGAAGGCTTCACAAGGAGAAGCTTTTATTGTCACAGTCCGGTAAGCTGCAAATCCATTAACAAGTTGTAAGTCCCTTCAGTAAGAGAAGTTATCACAGTCCAGTAGGCTGAGCCCAAATCCAGTGAGAATGTCTCAGCACAGGAACCTTGGGTCCAAAGGACGTGCTCTGCTCTCGGTGCTTCTCTATTGGTGGTATGAGGTTCCCAACTTCCTCGGTTCACTTCGCTCCCTTACATTCCACAGACTTATAGCTGGAGTCCTGCCTCACTAACACAACTCTAGCCCATTCTCAATCATCAATATCACAGAGGCAGGATTCACAACACATGGGAGGAATGGCACCATATTGGAACTCCTAACCGAGTCAAATCAACACATTATACATTTTGGGGGGGACACAATTCAATCCGTAACAACACCCAAGTCACTGCAAGAGAGAAATGATCTGAGGATCTGCTCCCATAAAGATTACAACCTAGGAAACACTAGGGGGCAGTTCTACTCTGTCCTATAGGATAGCTGTGAGCCGGAATCCACTTGATCAATGGCATACCACAACCCTAAGAAGGGGGTGTGATTTGGGGCTAGGCAGCTCTCTTCAACACAGTGTGATTGATCTCGGCAGAGCAATTTGGTTTCAAGCCATTGCGTCACTGGTGCTCTCGGTAGCTGCGCAGATGAGTGTTTAAGTCCTGGAATAAGGAGGGAGGGTAAAATCTGGGTGGCACACCACAGCATCCATGGATTAGGTAACCATTATAAGGACTTTAGACTTGATTTTGTTGACAATGTGGAGTCATTAAAGGGTTTTCCCAGAACAGGACATGCTGTTTTTTACCTCAGTAGTTCTCATCAGGATTGAAATCACCTGGAGTGCTTGACCACTTGGTGGAAAAGGATTAACACAGCAAAAGAGTGAATGACAGCACTCAAGTCAGACGGACTTGATTTCGTGTTCAGACATTGTCACTTTCTAGCTGTGTGACAGTGGGAAAGTTCTTCAATGTCTCTATACCCAAGTGTCGTCAGCTGTGGGAATGATGCAGCCAGCTGCCTCCTAGAGTCTTGTGAAGAATACATGAGTTAATCCATATAAAGCATTCGCCTGACATACGTTAAGTGCTCAACTGACGTTAGGCACCATTGGGTAGATTTTCGACTCAAAGAAACCCCATGTGACAGCATAGAATTGTCCTATAGAGTTTTCTAGCCTGTAACCTTTTCAGGAACAGATCAACAGATCTTTCTCCTACTGAGCCACTGGGTGGGTTTGAGTGGCCAACCTTTCAGGTAGTAGCTAAGCACTTAACCTTTGCACCACCAGGGCTCATGGAAACGATGTGAGCCGTTACCAGAAATGCATATTCTCAGGCTACTGGATCAAAATCTTTAGGGGCTGATCCTAAGAAAAGGTTATTTTAATAAGTACCTAACGCCTCTGGATTATCTGGATCTTCACTAAAGTTTAAGATACATTGGTTTCCATAGAAATCTCATCTTCCTTAGCCATCTATTGATCAATTTTTATGACTCAGCTCAAATGTCACTTCCTGTATGCAACCTTCCTATGTCATACCTCATAGCCTTCTTTTGCCCATCTCCCTCTTACTGTGTACAGACTCCAACTGAAGCATCTATTTTTTTTTTAACATGACTGAGTGAAAATGTACATTCCCATATAAATTTGCATGCCCACCTATATGCAGCTTCCACTGCTCTCCCTGTCTGGTGACAGCACACTATTCCTCTCTGCTCCATACATGTCTCATCCTCCCAACAGCCTCCTTTCCCCTCCTCTCCACCCACTCTCCTTCCTCCAGCCAGAGGTCAGCAGGATGATATCCTATAGATGTATAGAACCATAAAGTGCATCCAATATACGGTCACTCTGCATTGCCAAGTCCAATCCATTCCTGTCCAAAGAGTGGACCTTCGTTATAATTTATGGGTAAGGGCAGCATCAGAGCCAGGGGTATAAATTTTTTTTACTGTCTTCCCTTACTATCTATGAGCTGCTTCCTTGAAAGGCAGAGACTTTGCACCCTAGCACCCAACAGAGAGTCAGGCATGGAGCAAAAGTTCAAAGCAGATTGCCAAAATGGACATTAGGATGGGCAGGCTCCTTTGGCGTCTCTTTAAAATCTCAGCACTAAATGCTGTATGTTCTAGTCCTTAGAAGTGAAAATCTATTTCTGTTACTCAAGACATTTTTTTAACCTTTTGTTGCTTTTTACAGTAATAAACTATGCTTGAAATCACCCCTAATTTCAACTGCCCAGAGGTAACCACGATTAACTTTTGGGTGTGTTTCCTTCATATTTTTTTTTCGGTGCATGTATATTTAACATAAAGGGTGACCATGTTCACAACAATTCAATTTGAGCATTGACTATATGCTAGGCTCTTTTCTAAGGGTGGGGGATATACTGGTGAAGAAAATAGATCAAGACTCTTCTCACATTAGAAGAATAAGCAATGTTTAAAATTAGTAAATGATGATGTATATTAGTAAACAGTAAACGTGATGACGAAAAGCAAAGCAGGGAAGGGGTTCCGGAAGTGCGGCAGTGGTGCTGCAAGATTTTAAGAAGGTGAGGGAATAATCCCTGAGAAGGTCTGGAGAACAGTGCTCCAGGTAAAGGGCATCACAAGGACAGAGCGTCTGAACTGGATATACACCTAGTTAGTCAAGAGACAGCAAGGATGCCTCTGTGGCTGGAGCACAGTGACCCAGAGTAGAAATGATGAATTAATTCATAAAGATAAGTGTCTTAGTCATCCAGTGCTGCTTTATCAGAAGTACCACAAGTGGATGGCTTGAACAAAGAGAAAATTTATTTTGGCACAGTCCAGTAGGTTAAAAAGTCCAAGTCCAAGTTGTCAGCTCTGGGGGAAGGCTTTCTCTGCTGGCTCTGGGGGAAGGTCCTTGACATCAATCTTCCCCTGGACTGGAAGCTTCTAGACACAGGGACCCTGGTTCTTTCCAAAGGAAGTGCCCAGCTTGCGGCACAGCTTCTTGATAAGGTTTCTCAAATCTCTCTGCTGGTTTCTTTCCTTTATATCTCAAGTGACTGTCTCAAGGCACAGAACAGTCTTATATACCAAGTCCTGCCCCACAAACTCAACTGTTAGGTGCTAGGGTGCAAAGTCTCTGCCTTTCAAGGAAGTAGCTCATAGATAGCATTAACATCATAGAGGCAGGGTTTACAAAATGAAGACACAGAACACAAAATGAGAAAGCATGGCCTAGCTAAACCGCCACACAGATTTTGAGGAGGACACAACTCAATCCCTGACAGTGAGGATGGGTGATATGGGTCAGGGAATCGCAAATCCTGTAAGGCCACTTGTAAAGATTTAGGCTCTCACTCTGAGTGAGATAGAGAGTATCTTTGGACAGTTGGGTGGTTTTCAGTCTTTTTTGTTGGCACATATTATACTTTGTGATTTTTCTACACATATCTCTGTTCACATCTCTGAATACTTGCCTGGAAAAAAAAAATGCCCTTTGGCAATTCGTTGGTCACAGGTTACAAACAATTTGAGGCCCTTTTTGTATGGTACCAAAGAACATTCTAGAAAGACTCTACCCAGTTACAATATAATTTTTTAATGATATTTTATTGTCTTTTCAGTGATAGATTACACAGCAAATTAAGGTTCTCACTTAACAATTACTACACAAATTGTTCAGTGACATTGGTCACATTTTTCACGTGTGTCAGCATTCTCATTAATTCCATTCTGGATGTTTCATTTCCAAAACAATCCTTTTCTAACTAACACAGTTTATTGTTAGATAACATTATTTCAATTTTTATTTATTTACTGCTGTTGTTGAGAACATACGCAGCAGAGCGTACACTGTTTCAATAGTTTTTACCTGTATAGTTCAGTGAGAGTACATTCTTTGAGCCATGTAACCGTTCTCTTTCTCCTTTTCTGAGTTGTTCCTCCTCCATTAACATAAATTCACTCCCCCCTAAAATTTCTATCTCATCTTTTGCAGTTGCTGCTGTCAATTTGATCCCATATAAATTTAGTTGTCCAAAGAGCATAATGCTCAATACAAACCTTTTTCACTAGTTAAGCTCAACTATTACTTGATTTTAAGAAGACTTCAGGGGATACTTTGTCTTTAAGGTTTAAAGATTATCTCAAGGCTATATTTTCAGGGGCTCAGCCAACCTCCATGGTTGCAGAAAGTCTACAGCCCATGAAATTTGAAATTCTCTTCTGAATTTTAACCCTTTTGAACAGGATCCTTCCATGAACCTTTGATCTAAATGTTCAGTAATGGTAGCTGGACACCATCCAGTTCTGGTCTCATAGCAAAGGAGGCAATTGTTCGTGGAGGCAATTGGCCACACATTTCATATCTTCCTCCTCTTCGTCACTCTCCCTCTCTTGTTCCAGCTGAATAGAGACTAGTGGTTGTGCCTTAGATGGCTGCCTGAAAGCTTTCAAGACCCCAGGTACTACACAATGAACTAGGAGGTAGAACAGAAGCACTACACGTTATTAGGCCAATTACCTCGGGTGTCTCATGAAATCATGACCCTAAACCTCCAAACCAAGGAAGCAAATCCCATGAGGTGTTTGGTTATACATAAGCAGCCTCACTAGAGAGTCTTCTCTGTTTTTGTCATTGTTGTAAATATATCTATCACACAAACTGGCAATTCAACTTTTTGTAGGTATACAACTTACTGACAGCAATTACAATAATCAGCTCTGCAACCCTACCCTTAATCAATGTGATTTTCTATCACTGTTAACCCTTCTTCTCCCCCTATCTCCTGCCCCTGGTAACTACTGATACACTTTGGCCTCTAGACATTTGCCTTTTCTTGTCTTTTTATATAAGTGAGGTTATACAATATTTGTGATTTTGTGATTGCCTTATTTCACTCCGCATATTGTCCCCAAGCTCCATCCATACTGTAGCATGTATCAAGTCGTCATTTCTCCTGCTGGCTGAATAGTATTCTGTTGTATGTATGTACCACATTCTGTGTATCCACTCATCTGCTAGTGGGCTTTTAGGTTGTTTCCACTTTTGGCTATTCTGAATACTGCTGCAGTGAACATCTGTGTACCAAGTCCTTTTTGAGTCTTTGCTTTCTAGCTTTTGGGTATATACCTAGGAATGGAATCACTGGGTGTCATGGTTTGAATTATGTCCCCCCAAAAATGTGTGCAGCCACGTGGCTGGGATATGGTTCCCAGTATCTTGGGACTGTCCTCCATTGTGTGGTTTTGCTAACCTGTATGTTAAAGGATTAGGGTGGGGCTGTGAATTCCTGCTGTAGGGGGAGTTTCCCTGAAGTACGGCTTGCCCCACCCTTAATGCTTTTAGCTTGCAAGGAATAAAAGGAAAAAGAAACAAAGGACAATTTGAGAACCTCGCTACCATCAAGCAAGCAGCACCAGGAGCAGAGCGCGTCCTTCAGACCAGAGATTCTTGCGTGAGGACGCTCCCTGGACAAAGACTGATGCAATACCGGACTTTCCTCCAGAGCCGACAAGGGGAAAGTCTTTCCCTGGAGCGGACACCCTGAATATGGACTTGCAACCTACTGGACTGTGTAAGAATAAATCTTTCTTTGTTAAAGCCATCCACTCTGTGGTATTTCTGTTAGAGCAGCCTAGCTGACTAAAACACTGGGTTTTTTTTTTTTTTCCCTCCTTCCACTTTATACACTTATGTATCAAGCTTGTTATAAAACCTGTTGCCACCAAGTTGACTCCAGCTCATAGCAACCCTACAGGACACAGTAGAACTGCCCCATAGGGTTGTCTGGGCTGTAATCTTCACAGGAGCAGACTGCCAAGTCTTGGTCTTGTGGAGTGGCTGGAGAGTTAGCAACCAAGCACTTGACGACTGCACCACCAGGGATCCTTTTAAGTCTGTTACATACTCGTTGCTGTTGAGTCAATTCTAACTCATAGTGTCTTAGGCTGGGTTTTCTAGGGAAGCAAAACCAGTAACACGTGTAGGTACAAGGGAAGATTTATAATACAGATAGATATAGATATAGGAAACAGCTCACGCAATCACAGAAGCTGAATGTCCCAAGTTCTGGCACAAGCCTCATGTGGCCACAGAAGCTGAGGAACCCAAAATCAGCAGGTCAGAGACCAGAGTTCTATATTACCAGTTGTGTAGGTCGGTGGATTCCAAGCTAGTGACAAGACAGAGCAGCAGAGGCTGGTGAACCCAGGATTGGCAGGTCAGGGAGCAGGACTCTCAAGTGCCAACTGTAAGGATTGACGAATCCAACAGCTGCTAGTTCAAGTCCAGGAACCAGATGCTGGAAGACGAGAGCAGGAGCTCCTGGCTATGTGAGCAGACCAGCAGCAGTAGTGGAAGGTCTAGAGATGAGAGCCGAAAGGGCGGGAAGCCGCCACAAACCCTGCCCTGCCACATAATACAGCAGCCAAATATGGAGCAGCCAAGTTGACATAATCCTGACTACCACAGTCCACCCCTTGTCAACTTGACATCTGCACACATCCCACCTTACCATCCACAGTCTCTGAAGGAACACAGTTACAAAGTCATACTTCTGTCTAACATGATATAACTAAGACATGTACAACTGAAAATGCATTAGCCCATTTACATCTTACGTTTCATAAGTAAACAAAATATCCAGTACACACATACAAAGCAGGAATACTCATAACAATTACAGTCCTCATTTCTGCCACTGGTCACATGGCCATAACTGATATTTAGAACTACCTTCTTCTACAACCCATTCTGTATTCCCTTTGCCCAAACTCAGTAAGCACCTCAGCTGGTCGTGGTTCCTTGCCTGGTGAGGTGACCCAAACCTTCATTCCTGAAGGGTCTGATTCTGGGCTATTATCACTCATTTTGGAGTTGGGTTGCTGTAGTTGTCCATTGACCTTAATCACAGGACATGGTAGTACTATGAGGCGTCCTAAGTGTTCTCCTGCATTCCAAACATACTCTTCTTTACCTCCGTTATGTAATGTCAATCCAATTTTATCTTCATAGTCAGGATCAATCACACCAGCCAGTATTGCAACTCCCTTCTTTGTCTGTTGATGGAGAAGCACAAGGAGCCCCAAACGGCCTGGTGGCAATTTTAGCTTCCAGTTCAGTGGAATCGTTGATGTATCTCCAGGTGGCAGCATTCCTCCCTTCGGAACTAAGACATTTAACCCTGCAGAGCATAAGGTCACGGGGACAGGAAGCAAAAATCTTGCAAGTGGGTCACTAGGGTTAACAGTGAGTGGTGCCACTCCCATTTCCACCCCTTGATTCCTGGACCCATGAATCCTGGTGATAGGAGAAACAGCACCGTATATTGGATGCTGGTTTAGAGCATACACAGCCTCCTGGAGAACACTTCCCCAACCCTGCAAGGTATTGCCACATAGCTGGCAGCGTAATTGTGTCTTCAGGAGGCCATGTATGCTCTCAACCAAAGTCCAATATACGGTGCTATTTCTCCTATCGCCAGGATTCATGGGTCCAGGAATCAAGGGGTGGAAATGGGAGTGGCACCACTCACTGTTACCCCTAGTGACCCACTTGCAAGATTTTTGCTTCCTGTCCCCGTGACCTTATGCTCTACAGGGTTAAATGTCTTAGTTCCGAAGGGAGGAATGCTGCCACCTGGAGATACATCAACGATTCCACTGCACTGGAAGCTAAAATTCATAGTGACCCTATAGAACAGAGTAGAACTGCCCCGTAGGGTTTCCAGGGAGCAGCTGGTGGATTTGAATTGTTGATCTTTTGGTTAGCAGCCCAAGCACTAAACCACTTTACCACAAGGGCTCTACGAGTTTGTTATACTGAATGCCTATTATGATTCTACATTTTTCAGAAAAGAAATAATAAACCACTTTTCCCAAGTCTAAAAATGACATGTGCTAATTGTTAAAAATGTAGAAAAGTATAAAGAGGAAACTAACAATCACATCAGTTAACATTTTAGCATGTTTCCTTTCAGGCTTCCTTTTATTTTTTATTTTTTTACATAGTTGAAGTCAGACAGTATTAATATGAAATCCTTGCCTGCATTTCTAAGTGTTTCCTTGAGATAGATTCCTACAAGTGGAATTACTGGGTCAAAGAACAGATTTCAAGAAATGAGATTAATTGATAGAAAATATTTTTATGGATAACAAAAGGCTATACCAATTTCTACCCCCTCCCATAGTACTGTATGCTAGTCATTCTTTTCTTTCATCTTTCCTACTCTGATAGGTGAACATGGTATCTTTATTTTTATTTTTTCCCCTCTTACTAGAAAGAATGAACATTTTTCATTGACTTATTCACCACTGGTGGTCCCCTCCTTATGGACTACCTCTTCCTATTTTTGCTCACTTATTGATTAGAATATTAACAATTTTGTTTTTTCTAATTGTCTAAGCAACTAAAAACTCACTACAGTCAAATCAATTCAACTTGTAACAACCAATTAAAAAGAGCTCTTAAGAGATATTTATCCTGGCCATATTAAGTTGCAAGTGAAAGTATTTTTCCCAAGTTTTATTTAAAGTGTCTCAGCCATATGCATTTTTAAGAAGGTAGATTTTAACTACCCATGAATGCTCTGTTTGAGCCCCAGTTTCCCCATTATTAAACAGATTTGACAAAAGATCTTGGAAGAGCCATTTCAGTGAATCCTAAATTTAGCCCTATTAGAAAAATGTGTGGGCCCAATTTAAAGACTGTTAAGCTCCTATGCACTTCAAAATGATTTAAGAAGATGAGAGTGGGAATGGAAGAAGTTATGCCAGAAATGTTCGGCCAAGTCAGGTTTTAGAATTCTAAGGTGAGAAAAACCAGCTCTCTCTCCTCAAGTCTCCTGCAGGTTGGGAGGAGGGGGGCAAATAACAGAATCGTTGATGGAAAAGTACTGCTCTGGGCAGCAGATGTGTGCATGGCTTGGTTTTAATTATTTTTCTCACTCTCTCTATCCTTTCTTCCGCTCCCCATCCCCTTCCACAATAAAGAGCTAGGCCAGATTAGGACTCCAGAGGGCAGAGACAATCCTTCCACAAAAACCTATTCAGGCGAAGCCTGCTAGGACATTAAAGACCAGACAAAATGCCTAGCAAATACTAGGAGACCAAACCTAGAATACTTCCAAACTCCCACTTTTGTCTGGGGTCCAGCTCAGGGTTATGGTGACTGCCAACTGCCAAGGATAGCTCGACAGACTTCAAACAGAAGAACGTTGCCAAACAAAGAAACTTTGGCAATTATTCCGGGTTAAATAAAAATTGCAACAATAAAACTTCGTTTGCTGATACCTTGTGACCGAGCAAATCAGAGATTGCAAAAGGGTTTAGTTTTTCGAGAACACACCCAAAGTAAATCCACTATCCTATTCTTTACCCCAGATACGGGGAAAGCTGTCAGGAGGCCTGGGTACTTTCAGCTGTCCCTGTCCCAGTGGTGTCTGCCCCACACCACCTGGGGTATTGGGTTGGGGTAGGATTGAGGGAGGGTCATCCAGGAGAGCCAACGGGGGTTCCCAAGGTGAGAATGGGCAGTCTGAGTCACTAAGATGGAAAAAAGCTCAAAGAAGAAGTTTCCTGGTGGTCAGGGGAAGAAAGATGGGATCTTGCAGAGCATGGGGAGGCTGAGTCTGGAGCAGGAGACCAGAAGCCGGTGTCTGACACGCAGCAGGTGCTGGAGGGGGCCTCAGACAGTGCGCTGCCAAGCCTGAGCATGTGAGTCAGCGAGGAGCAATGGAGGCGGCCGAGAAAGGCCTAGCTAGAGGCTGGAGTGGCGATAGCGTGACAATGGCGCACAGCATCAGGTAGAAGGGAGGGGAGGGCAGCACTCCGCAGCAAGGCAGACAGCATCCGGTGGGCGTGGCGCGGGCGCCTCGCCCAGCAGGAGGCGGTCCCGGGGGCGGGACCTTAAGGCTCCGCCCTTCTGGCCCCGCCTCCTGCATCGGCTCGACGTTTTGTGCCCAAGCTCCTGCAGCCACTCGGTAACTGTGAGGGAGGAGGAAGCTGCGAGCTCGGGATCCCTGCCTAAGCCCGGCCCAACCTTTGCTCCAGAGATCATGGCTGCCGAGGATGTGGCGGCGACTGGCGCCGACCCGGGCGAGCTGGAGGGCAGCGGGCTGCTGCATGAGATCTTCACCTCACCCCTCAACCTGCTGCTGCTCGGCCTCTGCATTTTCCTGCTCTACAAGATCGTGCGCGGGGACCAGCCGGCGGCCAGCAGCGACAGCGACGACGACGAGCAGCCCCCGCTGCCCCGCCTCAAGCGGCGCGACTTCACCCCAGCCGAGCTGCGGCGCTTCGACGGCGTCCAGGACCCACGCATACTCATGGCCATCAACGGCAAGGTGTTCGACGTGACCAAGGGCCGCAAGTTCTACGGGCCCGGTATGGCTGTCGGTGACTGGGGCGCTGAGACAAAAGAAAAGGGTCTCAGTTCAGGGCTGGGCCCAAGGGAAGCGAGGAGGGAGCAGAGCGCCCCTGAGGAGCGCAGGGCAGAGAGCCGGGGGCTGGGCATTCCGGTAGCGCCGCCGTCGTGTCAGGGCGGCACTCCCGGAGCTCGGGGAGGGCTGCGAGGCTGTAAAAGGGTGCAGATCCCCGGCCCGCACTACCCGGGCTTGGATGGGGACGGAGGAGGAAAGCCAAGACGCTTAAACCTAGGGTGGGTGGGACCGCGAGGCTGGAAGGGGGAGCGCATCAGAGGCCCTGGAGCCAGGGGAGTTTTCCAAGGTATCGTGCTTGAGGGTTCCTGGAAGGGGTAGTGGTGTGGGGTTCCAGAAAAGAAAGGAGGGTGTCTCGAGGAATCATGGGGGGGGAGCGGGAGGAGGGACGTCTTGGCTTGGAGACTAACCTGAGACCAATGACGCCGGGAGTAGCCATGGTGGAATGTGGGGGTGTGGATGAAGAAAAGCGGAGATGGAATTAGCAGCAGGTAGAAGCCTTGTGCTTGATGGGGAGTGATGTGTGTGTGCTGCGTGTGCGGGTGCAGTGTGTGCGTGTTCAGTGTATGTGGTTTAGTGGCTTGTATGTGCCCATGCCTGCAGTGTGGCGTGTGTCAGGTATGTGTGTGGCATGTGTTGGTCTGTGTGTGGTGGATGGAAAGGCAGAAAAGTGGACAAGGAGCGGCTGCATTGGGGGAGGTGAGCTGTTGAGGGAAGAATACAGGCTGGATGTGGTGCACAGTGGTTATGTGGCAAGATGATAAAGTAATATAGTGTGTAGTCTGAAGCAGGAGAGAAAGGGCTGTAAGCCAAAGAAAAAAGAAATGGAGGTAGGGAGAAGTGGGAGGATCCTGAGAAACAAAAGGGATAGGACTAGGGTGCTAGGAAGGCTGTGAATGGGGGAATTTCAGGAAGAGCCATCCAAAGGGGAAATAAGAGATAAATAACTACTGGGCTGTTTGTTGCAGGGATCAGCCTTGAAGGATTCCTTAGAAGTACGGTTTTTCCAAACGTGGTGCATCAAAATCGCTTGATGCACTTGAGAATTTTTAATGCAGATTCCCTGGCCTAACCCCTATAACCACAGAAGAAGAGTCTCTGTGGGTGAGGTCCAGGAATCTGCATTTTCACAAGCTCTCCCAGGCAGATTTGAGAAGCAGCCAGATTTGGAAAGTTCTGGTGTGTAAAATACAGAGGAGGATAAAAAGACATTAGCTCCTCCCTTAAAAAAAAAAATTCAAACCCATTGTTGTGGAGTGGATTCCAACTCATAGTGACTCTAATAAAAAAATAAAAAAAAACACAACCAATAGGACTGCGTAAAACTGTCCTGTAGTATTTCCGAGGAGCACCTGCTGGATTTGAACTGCTGAGCTTTTAGTTAGCAGTCCTCACATTTAGCCACTACACCACCAGGAGGTTCCTAAAAACCAGGGCTTGGAACTGATTGATTCCACCTCAAATTCCTGCTGAGACTTTGCATTTCCACCTCAAATACACTTAATGACAATTTACATTTCAACAAGATCCCCAGGTGATTCTTATGGATAATAAATTTTGAAAAGCACTGCTCTACTAGCCGTTTCAGAATTGGTCCCTAGCTGGCAGCTTTAGCATTACCTGAGAACCTTTAGCACTGCAAATGCTCATCAGGGGTTTGAACCCCAGCAAACCCTGAGCAAGCCAGTTCAAAGCCCTGCTAAAACAGGAACAGGTATGTCCACTTAGATAGTGCTTTCTCCCCCCTGCCCTCTTCCTGGGGTAATCCAGCTAAGAAGAATCAGATGCATCAATATTCTTGCAACACTTGCCCCTTTGTAATGTTTACTTGTGGGCAATTTAGAATGCCTATATCCTGAAGGCATATAACTGTCAAAATAATTGGAATGCCACTCCTGTATTATTTGTCACCTGTAGTGGTGCTCCTAGAAGATTTATTAATAAACAATTACATAAATTTCTGTTGTTACTGAGCTACACAATAAAGTAGTCAAAACATGTGCTTGAGACACTCAGTGATTCTAGTATGCAAAGACATTGAGGAAGAATGTAGGCCTGTGTACAGAATGCAAGACTGGGAGTTGAGCAACCTGGGTTACCTAGTCCTGGTTGGCTAACCAGCTGTGCAACCTTGTTTTGTTTGTTTTTTCTGGGCCTTGGTTTTCCCTTGGAAAAAGTGATAGGAATGGCCCATTATGAGTCTGGAAGTCTGCATCCTGCACTATCATCTGCTGAGCTGTGAATATAAGACAACATTATAGAAATACTTCATGTTATAAAGGAATCCTGCAAGTTATTCACTCAAGTGCCTACTGTTTTATGCCAGCCACTGTTGTAGGTGCTGGGAATACAGCAGTGAGCAAAACACACAAATCTCCACTCACATTCTAGTGACTATACTTGCATTCTAATGACTATACATTGTGGTGAATGCTATGTATTCTGTGAGCTTTGACCATATAGGGACCATATAGGAACGATAATTTCTGAAATGGTGAGGCTGATACCAGTACCAGCCAAGCCAAGTGCCTTCGAGTCGGATGTAGAGTTTGCCTATTTTCAAGCACCTAGGTGCTACCGTTTTCACTAGAGGTGTACATTTGTGGAAAATGTGTGAAGGTTGTTTTTTTAACCTTCCATAATGGAAACAGTTACACTTAATGATGATTAAAAACCACTGTTTTCTGGAATCTTAAAGTTGATCATAAAATTTATCTAATTATGAAAGCATTCCTGAGGGATTGAGGTTTCAGGTGACCAGGTCACATTGAAACTGGATCCATTTTCACCCATGGTGTAGCAGTTGCCTGTGAACTTTTTAATTTCAAGAGTGCTACTCACTATACCTTTGAGGAAATAATACATGGTTTAGAGTGCACTGGATTCTTTGCATTTTCTCATGCAATATTTAAATAAGGCTAAACATCGGCTTTTTAAAAGGAGTCCTGGTAGTACAGTAGTTAAGCACTTGGCTGCCAACTGAAGGTTAAGCCATTTGAATCCACCTTTTTCCCCAAGGAGAAGGACGTGGTAGTCTGCTTCCATAAAGGTTACAGCCTTGGAAACCCTCGAGGGTAGTTCTTCTCTATCCTGGTTGCTATGAGTTGGACTCCATGGCAACCAGTGTCCCAGTGGCTAAGAGCTTCAGCTGCTAACCTAAAGGTCAGCAATTCTAATCCATCAGGCATTCCTTGGAAACCTTGTGGGGCAGTCCTACTCTGTCCTGTAGGGCCTCTATGAGTCAGAAGCAACTCGACAACGATGACAGCAGGTTTGGGTTTTTTGTTTTGTTTTTTTTGGTTAAGTGTATTAAGTCTCAAGGTTAGGGAATTTCTTCTGCAACTGTACTTGCCCTTTAATATTATGTAAATTTGCCCTTACTAGTGGCACAGTGGTTAAGTACTAGGGCTGCTAACCAAAAGGTCAGCAGTTCAAGTTCACCTGATGCTCCTTGGGAACTGTGGGACAGTTCTGCTCTGCCCTGTAGGATCTCTGTGAGTCAGAATCTAGTCAAGTTTGGCTTTTTGTTTTTTTCTACTGGTAACAAATTCTTCATCACAGTGGTCTTCACTGCTGCATATGCGTCTTTCAGATGATTGAAAAGGAAGTAAAAGTCAGGAAAGGCTAGTGTCCCCTAAAACTGACAGCAGTTAGACTACTGTTTAACCAAGTACCCAGGAACCGTCACTTAGCCAAACTGGCATATAAAATTAACTGTGACACCTCGTCTTAGAAATAGGATTTACAGCACATAGAAAAGTCACATGAGATGACAAAATGGTGGCCAATTCATGCAATACTGGGAATCATGGCCTAGCCGAATTGACACATACGATGTTGGGGAAACAATCCAGTCAATGACGTAGGGTGTTTCTACATTGCTGCTACTTCCAAGTAGGTAAATTTCTACCATCAGAATTTCTGCATGGTATTATTTTCTCTTTTCCCTGCTCATGGATACGAGTGGGCTGATGATCTTTTTCAGAGACCAGGATTTAGGGTGTCATGGATTGAGTTGTGTCCCCCAACAACACATAGGAGAGAGTAGAACGGCCCCATAGGGTTTAGGAGGAGTGGCTGGTGGATTCAAACTGCCAACCTTTTGCTTAGCAGCTAAACTTGTAACCACTACCAGGGCTCCTCTTAGACTGCAGTCAAACTAGCTGATTCCAACTCAGCAACCTTGTAGGTTTTTCAAGGCTGTAAACCTCTATGGAAGTAGACTGCTGCATCTTTCTCCCATAGTGCTGCTGGTGATTTTGAACCGTCAACCTTTCAGTTAGCAGATGAGCACTTTAACCACTGTACCACCAGGGCTTCTTAAGTAAGTCTAAATGAGAACCCACCCACTGCCGTAGAGTTGATTCTGGCTCATAGTGACCCTATACGATAAGAGTAGAATTGCCCCATAGAGATTCCAAGAAGCACCTGGTAGATTTGAATTGCTGGCCTTTTGGTTAGCAGATGTAGCACTTCATCACCACACCACCAGGATTTCCTAAATGAGAACAGTATGTACCTACTCAACCTACAAATTCTTAAAGACACACTTAGGAATAGATCTTGTTCATAACCCAAGGACTGACTATACCTGCAGAGTGATTTACTGCTCTCTTAAACAATCAGTATGATGTCTTGTGTATAGTTGCATTCTGTTATTTTGGAATATTAATTTGGCCTTTTGTCCATGAAAGTTTTAGTATTTTCTCACTCTTCAAGGCCACCTGAAAAACAGAATGAAGGTGCTGATTTCCTGTGCTGTCTCTTGTTTATTGACAGTGAGGGTTATGTAACATGTGGCTAGATTTCTGAACCACTGATAATCTAAGAAACCATGCACATGTTAATGTTTAATTTGAGTCTTGCAACAAATGACCAAAGATACCTTTGACTCGCTTTTTAAGGAATCAGTACATTTATAAGGAAATACTTTCATTGACTCATTTGTGCTTACTCCCTTAAGAGACCATGACACACAGAAAAGGAAGAAACCGTAACTTTGACTAGTGTAGCTCCCGTGCCTAGAACAGAACCAGGTGTCGTGTCTTCACATCACATCCTGGCCCATAGACTCGTATCTTGGTAGATCTTTTTCCTATATCCCACCCTTAGGAATAATCTTTTATGACTTCTACTAGCTATTTGAAAATAACAGAAGACTGATGAAAATGTGCAGTGTTTTGGCTTCCTTTGAGTTATTTAAAAGGTAAATAACAACAGGTCTTTCAGTGTCCATTACATAATGGCTAAGGTTTCAGTATCATTTAGGTTTCCAAACAGAATCTGATATTTAAAAAGGGGACTTGCTGGGTTGTTGGATAAATCACTAATTTTGTGCGTATGAACCACAGAGAAAGTCACTGTCTTTTAAAGAATCAGTGTTTAGTTTTCTTTGGTTTTGTTTTTAAAGATGGGCCATACGGGGTCTTCGCTGGCAGAGATGCATCCAGAGGCCTTGCCACGTTCTGCCTCGATAAGGAAGCACTGAAGGACGAGTATGACGACCTGTCTGACCTCACTCCTGCCCAGCAGGAGACCCTGAGTGACTGGGACTCTCAGTTCACTTGTAAGTGTTTTTTAAATTGTGTCAAGATCAAATTTCTACCACTATGGGGATTCACAGCAGTACAATAGTGATTGCTAAGCAGACTGAAACCTTGAAAACATGTTGACAGGCTCCTTAATCATAGACAGATCAAGTTCATGGCTTGAAGTAATTGCAGCAGTGCTGAGTCACTTGCTATGACTGTACAGCACTTTCTAGCTAGTTCTGAATGGAAACCTGAGTTCCAGTTCTTGTTAGTTAAAGTTTTAAAGGTTTGCATAGATTCCACACTAGTATTTGGTGCTTGGTGTGAGGGGGAGAGGACAGTAGCTGTCTTGACTACAGAAAGAGGGATTTTCGTAAGTCCTCTCTTGCAAAACTTGCTGTTTAAAAGCAGCCCACATCTCTGTGGAAGAATGGAAGACTTGTATTCTGTAAAACAGCTTCTCTTTGAATCGAATCGAGCCTAACCATAGGCCTCATAAAAATGATGCTTATAATCTGCCCAGCAACAATGGTGTCTACATTTTTTTAAAAAAAAAACAAAAACAGAAAGGAAAAAGGAGACACTTGTTCCATGGCTTGTGCTGTGGGCTGAAGTCTCTGGGGGGAAGTAAGGATTGGAAGGTCAGCTTTGAAGAATTCAGGAACTGACTTCAGTCAAAGCTAAGTATGTAATTATTGCTTTAGCAACATTTTACTGCCCAGAATTTGAATGATAATATTTCTCAGCTTTTATGAAAACAGTGTCCAAAGACAGACAGGGACCATTTGTTTGAAGACGAATTCTCATGTAAAATGTAGTTTTCCGTTTGCTATGATTAGTTAAATATTACTGGCTCTTTTGGCTAAATCCAGCCACTTTCTTTGACAGTAATGCTGACTTCAGGGAGTTTGGGTTAATCATTAACCAGATGTGGCTCTGGTTACATAATGACGAGGGTTTCAGTTATCACTCACGGTTTCCAAGCAGAATTGGATATTCAAAAAGGGGACTTTCGGGGTTGATGGGTAAAGAACCCATTTTCTGTGTTCAAATAGGGAAGTTCCAATTGTTTCTGACAGTTATGTCCCACAAAAGCAGCTCTGGTTACCTGGTTAAACAGGTTGGTTACTCCTCTAATTCCTACTGGTATTCAGAAAGAGGAGGTTCAGTCTTTTGGCCTCTGGCATTGAAATGAATAACCCTGTATTAGCTTGGCTGACTCTATTCCTTTTCAAGTCTCAGGAGAAAAGTGCAACGCTTTTGCATACTTAAATCCATTTTCTCCGACATTCCTCTCCTGGCCCCTTCACCACTTCCTATAACTATGCGTAGGTTTTTTTCCATGTTGAGGAGAAAATTCAGTCTCCTGATACCCTCTTCAGCCACTAGACTGTTCTTATCCCTTCACTATCAAACAAGCTTCTGGTGAGTTGGCCCTAATCTCTGCTTTGTCTTCTCTCTACCTTTACTCGTGTTCCCTACAATGAGCTTCTATCCCTATGATTCTGTTGAATTTCCTTTCTCAAAGGTTTCCCTGGGGCCTGCTTCTTGCCGACACTGACTTCTCTAGTCCTTGTGGATCTCTTTTGTCATATGCCTCTCCCAAGGGACTCCCTTTATGAGGTCCACATCTTTCTCTTTATACACAGCTTATTTCCTGACACTGGTTGCTATCCTCTCTGTGTGACAGTACTCTCCCCACTTCCTCCCTGGGTCCCATTTCCATTCCCCCAGCTTTCATGACCCTTCTTGCTTTCTAAACTTTGCTTTGGGGCAAATGCTTCCATTTTCATCTCACCTCGTTGATTGTTCTGAGGAGCAGATTCTTCAAAGGTTTTAATCACTTTATAGGCCTGTCTGTGGTTTGTTTGGCTGATAGGTGATCACCAGGAATGGGTTCAAGTTTGCAGGGTGTCTGTGGGCCATAGTCTTAGGGGTTGCACCAGTCTCAGACCAGTAGGTCTGGTCTTTTTTTATGAATTGTAATTTTGTTTTTCTGCATTTTCCTTCCCCTCTATCCAGGGCCTTTCACTGTGATCCCAGTCATAGCAGTCAGTAGGCTAGCTGGGCACCTTTATGGTGTCCCCATTTCTGTCTGGAATTTCCAGTTTTATAAGTACCTCTAACTCATGTTTCCAGTTTTCCTGTCTTATATCCTTCCCTTTCCATAACCCTGAGCACCACCATCCTCCTGGCTCTGTTCTTTCCTACATGGATCTGCACACTAGCTTCCTAGTCACCCCAATCCTAGTCTCGTATTGTAATTTGCCCTGTACGCCCTGTTTTACTGTGTCATTTGTTTGTTCAGTGCCCTTTGCCAACTATGGATATGAGTCCAAACTCCTTAGGCTTTCTTTTCTGATACCTCATAACATTTTCCCATACTACATAGTCGCCCTTAATTTCCTACAGCTTCCAAATGCCAACACTGTTCCTGTTGACTTGGTCTCTATTGCTCTCCGGGTGGGTTCAGTCTTACCTGTATTCCTTTATACCTGGTGTTTTTTCATCTCCTACAAATCTCTCCATCCCCAAATCCAACATATTTTGCAAATCGCAGCCAGTAGGTACTTCCATGGAGTATTCTGCAGTTCTCAGAATGAACCCTAACTCTTCTGAATATTCCCACACACAAATTCGATTCATTTTGACTCATCGTCCAGCACCTGTTTATAGCTTGTCTTCTAAACAAAACTACATCCCTGCAAGCAAGGACTATGTTATAAACACCTGTGAATCCTTCAAAAAGCCTAGCACACTGCTGACTATGTTGTCAGCCCCCAATAAATGCTTTAGAATGAAATTACTTATAGAAGTCATTTTCTGTAAATCATGAGAATGACCATTTGTGGATTTTTTTCTTCTCTGCCTCCAGTCAAGTATCATCACGTGGGCAAACTGCTGAAGGAGGGCGAAGAGCCCACTGTGTACTCTGATGATGAAGAACCAAAAGATGAGAAGGATCGGAAAAATGATTAAAGCATTTGGTGGAAGCATATCTATTTTTGTATTTTGCAAAATCATTTGTAACATTCCAGTCTGTCCTTTAAGCATTGTGATTTCAGTATTTAGAAGTTTTGAACTTGCTGTCAATTTTTTAATTATTTGTAACATCACTAGTGACACTGATAGTTAAATTGTCTTAGAATATGCATGATATGTCAGCGTGTCACAGATCCAGAAAATGAACTACAGTGCTATAATAAAAACGTTAACACTCTTTTTCTTCTACCTGTAGTTAATCCAGGCTGACACAGGTAAGACTTTGATATTCCCAAAACAGGTAAAAATGTTAAATGTGCAAAGTCCTTCAGACCCCAAAGAACAAAGAATCAGCTTTTAGTCACGATGTTCTTTAAAGAACCTTATTTTTCAGTTGACATAACTGCATGATTTCTGTTTTATCTACCTCTAAAGCAAATCTGCAGTGTTCCAAAGAATTTGGTTTCAATTCAAGAGCGCTATCTGGTAACAAAATGGAATCTCAGAGGTGGACTCACTTGGCAAAAAAAAATATTTACCATGTTTCTGGACTGCTTTGTATTAAAAGAGGATCTGAACAGGCAAAAGAAAAGCTTAAAACAGGAGAAAAAAGGGCTGGCTTGCCTACAAACCTAAATTTACAAAGATTATAGCAGTATCATCCCAATTCCCACATTCATGGTGAGGTAGTGGTTATCTTACACAATATGAACTGAAGGAGCAGCATATGGAACGAGAGGCGCCGGTGTTTGCTCTTAAGAGCCTTCATACACGCACCCCAAAATGAGGAAATAGTAAACATTGCTAGCCAAGTGATTTTTAAAGGTATGCATAAAGTAACAGTCATTCTGTTAGAAAACTCTAGCCACTGGGAAAGTAGTAGTCAACAATCTAAGTCTTTGATAGCAGTTTTTTGGTTAACACTAAGCTTACATAGACTGTACAGTTGTATGAATTTGCAAAAGTATTACATGAACAACTAGTGAGGTTTCAAACTCTTGTAGTTAAAATAGTCACTGTATTTTCTTGTGAACTGTGTTTAATTGTTTTACCTCAAATCAGAAAACAAAATGAAGTGCTTTAGTCAGTTAATAAAATGGTTTTACCCAGTATAGTGTGGTTGGTTGTTTTCCTTTATTTATTTTTACCTTAATCCAAAGACCCAGATTCAGTTATTTTACATTAGCTCAATGGAGTTTTACTTTTGAATACAGATCCATTTACTCCAAAAGAGTCAAAGAAAGAGGCAAAAATTTAGGAACCTCACACCACAACCCAAATATCACCTTGTTATGTTAGGAACGACTGACTGACTGGCTGTGACTGTCAAATTCTGCCCCTGTAAAACTGTAAGTGACAAAACTCTATCTTGAGGTCTATAGGAAGGTCTCAGATTAACTGTACTGGAGGTTTTATTACCAAGTACTAAGTTTCATTGTTTTAATGTCTTTGACTGATCAGGAAAGTATTCAGGAATCAATATATTAGCAAAGTTAATTCACCTCATAGCAAAAGAAGCACATCAGATTTGCATATACAGTCAGTTGTATAAAAACAAGAAGGCTATTACTCTGAATATTAGTTTTTGTTTTACTGTTGAAATTGGCAGTGTTTTCTTACAAGAAATGTACTCTGTGAACCAAAGAAAGCACAATTTCCATTTTTCATGCCATCAAACCATATTGCGTACATTTTTAAAAATGTGCCTTCTTCCCCACTAGGTTTCATTCAACAAATATTTAAGTTCCTGTTTTGTGCCAGCCAACCTGTTAGGCCTTATGCTTTGGGGAGGGGGCGGGGAAGAGACAGCAGGCCATGACTGCAGCCTGAAATCTCATTTAGATGTGAAGAATTGGCTACTTTTACAAAGTTAAACAAGCTTATCTGCTGCCAAGAAGAAACACCCAGAGCCTTGTTATAGCTTTCCTCCCAACAGCATTGATGCCTATCCATTCAGAATGAATCTGCATTGTACTGATTATATGTGAAGGGATACTATTATAAGCCAGAACTTGGATGTAAGCCCTCCAAACTAGCTAGCATATTCCTAAGTCATATTATGTACAAGGTGCCACTCAAGAAGATGAGGAAGTGGTGGTAAAACCACCATGGTAGGCAGGGGTGTTCAGGTTAACATCTGTTTGCCCCCTACCTGTTTTCATCCAACAAACTGCAGAGGTATTTGGTTTTCAGTACCGGCATCTGTAGTTCATAAGCAGCATTTTGCTACATGTGTTCTAGTAAGTCTCCATATTTGTGGCTTATCTGCATAATTTAAGATTCACCTTATCCCAGATGACCAAGTTTATGCAAATCATTAATCCTGAATCCATCCATACATTCTTTGTTGTTCTAGAAAGTTCTTTGAACCCACCAAGGATGCTTTGGTGAGATTTTACTTTAAGGTGTAGTCCACCTTTGTGATACATTACTTAAGTTTGCTATATATTTCATGTGAAAATAGTTAACTTGTACGGTCAAAGACTGATTGAGAAACCTAGCTTCTTGAACTAGGTTCCCTTTTTCGTACACAGATTTTTATTTGGGATATAGTATAACTTTAATACCTCCACCAGGTGCTAGAGGGATGAGATAAAGTTCCATCAAGTCAATTTTTCTCTTAAATAGTTCTGATGAAGCATTTGCTGAAGGGATAATCATCTTAAACCTGAACACATGATTTCAGTTCATCCAAAATGAAAAAAGGACTCACAGATCTTCCATTCCATGTGTCCTGACAGTTTTCACAAGCTGGAATCATAAAGGAAACAGCTGCATAGAAATGTATTAAAACTACATACCAGTGTTTTCACAGAAAATATTATCATGGGTGTGCAACAGGCTAGCCAATACATTTAGCAAATGAACAAAGACTCAGTATTCACTATAACAATTTTATTTTTAATATCTCTGAAAATTAAATATGTATTGTTTCTCTACCAAAGTAAATGAGAGGGATCAGCAACATTAGTGCAAAGCAGCATACTACTGGGTTGAAACACCCCAAAAAGGAATTATCAGCATTTATTGAAAAGTTAACATTTGAAACAATCTTTTTAACAAATAAAAAAAATACATCTATTTGGTTCTTAGTTTCAAAATTACCAGGTCATGTGGCTTACTACCTGAGAAATTGAACAAAAATGCATTGACAGGTATTTAGCTTTCTTAAAACACTATCAGCAGCGCATACAACTTAAAAACATGGAAAACACTTCAAAAGACAAAGTTTAAAGTTGAGGCCTTTACTTAATAGGGCATAGAAGAAAGAAATGAGAAGTTACTTTTGCACCACCAAAGTAACAGCACAACAAAGAATAAAGACATTAATTAATAGAAAGTGATTACAATATATTCTCAGTGCTATTCTATTCCTTATTGAGCCAGTCAATTGAAAAGTACAGGATAAGTTGTTCTCTTCCTCACTTACAGCCCACACAAGAAGAGTGTCCTCAAATCTAGAATGCATTACCACAAAACAGACATAAAAACCCAAGGTTATACAGAAAGTACACATAAAACCAGTATTTCTATTTTCTTCTGGGTCCAAGGACAACATTTATCAAATAAAACAGTTTGTTAGAAGTGACTTAGCACCAGTTCTATCATAACCCTCCCCAAAGAAAATTTGCACATGCTGGATTCTGCAACTTATTTTTTAAATCTGGTTACTGAGCAGCCAATTGTTTTCGTGCCCATAAACTTTGGAACAAAAATATATATATATCAAATTACAGAAGAAACTGAGATTTATTTCGTCAAAGCAAACATAGCTGCTTTTCATTGCAAACCCATAATGTTCTTTGTCTCAGTGGCATGAAACATGAAAAAAAAAAAGAGGCAGGTCATCGTTGGAGGAGAATAATACCTAGTTGCTAGAAGTTGTCTGACCAAACATGAGCTGTTAGTAGTTTAAAAGGCTACTCTGGATAATAGTACTTTGAACATTAAGAGTCACTGCTCATCTTGAGAAGAGGAAAGGCACTCACCCCATGAGCAATTTTTCAGATTTGACAAACCAAACCTGGTTTCAGTGGCAGAGTTGCTGGCTTGACGGTAGAATTGAACACAGGAAAACCAAGAAATCATTCATTGGTCCCTATCTTATTAATAATAAACATGATCTCTTACGTTGTGGTCATTTCCGAAATTTACATGCACAAACATACCTCTATTAAAATGTGATTAGAAGAGATCAACAAAACAAGTGTGGCTCTTCAGACAAGTAAGATTTTGTGGCCCCTTCAGATACCAAAATGCACAGGAGGCTAGTTATGAGCGCTTGCCATGGGGGCACTGGCACCCTATGTGGCTCTACCAGCTGGTCCTTTATCACAGAATATCTAGATCAGACTGCTTGGAATGAACAGTGTCATATGAAAATGGTGCTTTCCACTACTTCTGTGAATTAAAGTCACCTTTTTCTGCTACAGACAGTCTGTAATTACACTGGTGTGTCTTTAATTGGCAGGTCAGGTAATAGATAGCTTTGTTTGGGGAAAAAAGAAAAAAAGGTCATCTACTGCCCCTGAGGTCCTAAATCCTGTGTAAGGCAGAATGAATCAGCCAAGCTTTCTATAGAATATGTACCACTCTAAGATGTAAGTCTTTAAGAATCTATAAAATATCTCCATTTAAAAACATATTTAAGAAGTCCAAAACCAGCAGGTAGAAAGAGAAATTGCTTATATTAAGAGTTTACAAATCCTGCACGCACAATTTTTTTCCCCAACTAGAAAACTAACTATAAGCTTTGCCTTTGACTCTCTCTAACCTCAAGGCATTATTAAGAATTAGGAGGCACTTGTTACTGTTTTATAAAAGTCAGCTTAGGGATAGTCAGTGACTTTTTACCAACTGATGTCACCCAACCCTGAGTGAAAGGATTACATAACCCAAAATGGAATACTGTAATGTCCTCTCTTCCCAAGTGCCATTATTGGTGCCCCAAGATCTTTCAATATTTCCTTTTGCAAATCTCACTGGTTGATTCACTTCAATCCTTTTGCTTTTCTAGGATGGAAGACATGGGGTTCTTAAAAAAGAAAAAAACACTGCTAATGATCTGCTATGCATTTAAGCATCAAAGGGCAATCTGAGCCTCTCTTAGATTCTTCTTCCAAGACTGTTTCTGAAAGGACAAATCTTTGAGTACTATGAACTTATTAAAAAATAATTTCCTTCTGGTAGATGCTCATGAGACACTCTAACATCATGAAGAAAGCTATTATGTGTTCTTCTCTTGTCTATAATTATTTGTAGACAAAAGTCCAGAAAGTCTGTGGCTGCACATTGTGTCTGATCAAATCAAAGAACGTAGGAAAAGATCTGTACCTGTTTGCTCCTGATACTAAATGATGACATTATGATAGCTAAGAAGTCAGAGGGCTATCATCACCCCTTCCAGTGTTAATCTGCTCCTTCACTGGCACCAAATTAAAATTGCAGTTGAACTGTACAAAATGTGTCCTTGGATCAAGAAGTTTTGCAAGCACATTGTTTTACTAATCTTCATCTGGGTGCTTTGTTATTTCCAAAACTTGCCAACACACCTGCAATAATTTTGAGACAAGGCATTGCATTTGACCTTGCTCAAGCTTTTAAACGTCGCTGTTTTGCTCTGTAATTCCTAGCTAAATAGCTACCTGGCTTTAAATTTTCTTCTTGCAAATTGTTTACTGTGATGAACAATGTTCCTGACCTAAGTGACTATCAAAACAATTGAAAATATAAAGAACTAGTGTAGCTGTTCCCCAAATAGCTTCCATAGTCTATGTGTTCCTGACTGTTATGTCTAAGGTAATAATTACCTGAATTCACCCTGAAATCTCCAGAATTTCCATATCTTTTAAACCTTCTTTCATCTTGGTTATATTTTGTCTTCCAAGGAGTATCTCTTCTTGTGTAAAAATCTCTTAAATAGAAACTGCTAGCACTTCCTGATGATGTTATGGGCACATGAGAGGATCTATAGTTCATTTTCTGGTCAAATGTGATACCATTAAACCTCCTCCTCTTTCTTGTAATGTCCTCTAATGGATCACTGGAACTGGACTTAGGACAGTAACCTTCATCAAACAAGTATTTGGGGGCTGGCTTTCTTCTCTTTTTGCTGTTGCCTCTCTCGTCTCTAATGGAATTGTCTTCACTCTCATGCCAAGAGCATCTCAGTTCATTCTTAGACCATTTGCCTGGTTTTCTAAGCTTATATTTAGAGGGCTTTTTCTCACCACCCTGTTTACATTTTGAATACAAGGCCTCACCTGATCTAGTTTCTTTATCACAGGTGATGATTTCATCAGGGTCAAGGGGTCCTTTCTCTGGGGAGCTATGACATGCAGCCACAGAATTCTCTTGCTTCTCTTTGTTTACACTACTAAGGGTTTCATTGAAGCATTCAGAGTCACTACTAATTTCCTCTAAGATATCGTTCAATTCCAAAGCTAAGCCCACTGACCTGTAGGGTGAAGAAACTTGGCTTTTCTTTCTGGATTTCAGGTCTTTGATCTGACGATCATTGGTTTCTTCCAGAAGATGGCTCTCTCCATCATTTGGGGAAAGCTGATCATCAGTCTCACTGGCTGTATCCTTGAGATGGCTTTCAAAGCCCTTAGAACATTCTTTGGCATAGTCAACTTTTTCTCTTTCTTGTGGTTTATGGTCAGAATCTTGAGTGCAAATCTTTGTGCAGTAATCATCTTCTTGAGTAGGCTCTCTCCATTCCAGATTTTCCACTGGGCTCAAACTGGTTAAGTGATGTCTACGTTTTCTCAAATTGATCTGAAATCCATTTCCTTTAGGATGGACAACTCTCTGCCACTGACATGTGCTTGTTATATAACCTGGTTCTAGGAAGATACGGGTATATTTTGGAGTCTGGTAATAGTTTAATAGATAGTTGATAAATTCATCTGTTTCATAAATCTTCTGCTTTCTGCCATAGTCTCTCTCAAGTAATCTGGAGGAACTGAATTTATTAGAGCTGTGGCGATCTTCTTCCTCCGAGGACTGACCTTCAACTGTTGTAATCTGCGAAGAATTCTGTTCAGAGATTAAACTGTGATTGTATCTGTCGGTTAAAATTTTTCTGGCTCTCTCTTTTCTAGTTGAATACCTTAATTTTTTCTTCCTAAGGTGGTGGGAAGATTTGTGTGAGTGAGCCCTAGTTCTTTTCTTCATTTTCTGTTTTCGTTTATTCTCTGACTTGGCAACCTGATATTTTGGCATTTCCTCTTGATTTTGAAGATACTGTGTGTTTAACTCTCCTTTCTCCAGAGCTCCCAGTGTGTTCCCCAGAGCATGATCTTTTTCTGCTTCAGGGCCTGCAACATCTACCACCTGTGGGTTAAATTCTGTGGATCCCTTTAAAGAAAAAGGTTAAAAATCTCACATGAAAAACAAAACAGATTACAAGTTTTCAAAGACAGTTGGGCTCTCTGATATTGTTCTGAAGAGCCTTCTGACAACACCTGGGATCGATCTAAATTAACAATAATATTAACTCAAAACCCACTGCTGTGGAGGCAATTCTGACTCACAGCAATCCAACAGGACAGAGTAGAACAGCCCCATAGAGTTTCCAAGGAGCACCTAGTGGATTCCAACTGCTGATCTTTTCATTAGCAGCCTAGGTCTTAACCGAGCCACCAGAGGTTCAGGAAGAACATTGAGCTGAGCAAGTCTTAGTCTAATGTGCCACTTTTACTACACCTGTGCCTATCCTTGGGCTAGAAGGCACTATGCCTTTTACATGGCTTCCAAAGTTCATGACCTCTTTTTCATTTCTTCAAAAATTTTTGAGAACCTAATGTTCCAGGTATTGTGCTAGGGCCTGAAGGTATGAAGAGGAATAAGAACTGATCTCCAGGCCCTCCAGAAAATTCTCATACAAGACTGATCGGAGAATTCTGTAAGTGGCGTATCAGATGGGGCTGTCTAAAAGGGTCAACTGGCTTTCTGTTTTTCACTCCCATCTCTCACGATGGATTGTAAGAGAAGAGTCTCTGAGTTCCACCCCACCCCCACTTCAGTAAGAAGCGAGCCAGCAAGGAGAAAATGTGCCCACAACAGTGGTGCTCACTACTGTATACAACTGCTAGGTAGATGAAAGGTGCTTCTAGAAGGCCTCAGCCTGCAGGAAGAATCTGCACTGTGTATCCACTGACAGACACCTGATACAAGTCAGGACACAGTGTTTGCCAATTAGCTAGGATTAGAACATGAAGACTGTGTAATAGGTATATTACTGGTGCCAAGAATTAGGTGTTGCATATATTTAAAGAGAGAAATTCTTTAAAAAGGAATCACCCCTGGCAGTCATTAAGGTAAACTATCAAAAATCCAGCCAGCCCTCTTCAAAATGTAATCGTAAGATTTTTCTCATCCTGATTATCACTAAATTTGATTGTCCACACTGAGTAGTGTGTAATGCTTCTCCACACTCTAGGCCCAGACTGCAAATGTACATATATATCCACAAACTCTCCATAACCTATTAACTATTAAAAGAAAAACCAAACCCACTGCCGTCAAGTCAATTCTGACTCATAGAGGCCTTATGAGGCAGAGTAGAACTGCCCCATAGAGTTTCCAAGGAGCACTTGGTGGGTGTGAACTGCCAACCTTTTGGTTAGCAGCCGTAGCACTTCACCACTATGCTACCAGGGTTTCCCTAATTAACTGTATATAACACTAATTTTAAAAATAATTAAAATTACTATTAACTGTATAATATTAATTAAATATCTATTAACTCTAATACTAATGTCCTTCACTCTTCATATCTGAAGACATTGAATGAATCTTTTTAAATTAACACTTTGGGAAACTCTCCAGCTTTTAATTGGGTGCAGCTGGAGAGTCTGGCTATCTTAAGGAGCTCTCTCAGTGGAAAAAATACCTTTCAAAAATGAAACTCTCCAAACCAAACAATTGCTCTGTAATATGAGAAATTTGTTATCAAATCTCTTCTGACTAAACTAACATGAGCTGCTACGCAAGGGCATCTGTTCAAGGCTCTTCCTTCTTATCCAAACCTGTCACAGATGAACGGACACATATTTCTTCCATCTGCTATTATCTGTTCCATCAGTCAGAAAAGTAGATACATGAGCTAACCTGCTCTGGGTAACAGCATCGAGTTTAGAAACGCAAGGTGTATGTGTTGGATGGCAGGGGTGAGACACCATTCATTCAGAGAATTTGGATACCCTTTTTATAAATTCACAATTGGAATTATGAGAGATTAGCCTTTTTAAAAATAATACCATGAACACACTGGGTTTTCTGAGATCCTGATTTTAAATAAGTCACTAATTAAATATGAAGTGAATGTCTCAGAATGGTTAACCAGTTGCCTTTCGGCCAACTCTGAGTCATGGCGACCTCATGTGTGTCAGGGTAGAACTGTACCACAGTAGATTGCTAGGTCTTTCTTTCAAGGAGCCTCTGGATAGACTTGAACCTTGAACCTTTAGGTTAACAGCTGAGCATGTTAGCCACTTACACCACCCAGGGACTCCTCAGAAAGGTTAGTACCTACCAAAACTCAAGAACAATTGGGAAATAGCCTTACTGCAATTTTCTTCAGGAGTATGCGTAGCAACCGAAGGGCCTCAACACGCCTCAGAGCCAGCAGGTACTTCCTCTCCTTCCATTCCTCTGAAGAGTCGGGTTCCTGAGGTGTCTCAGCTTTGGGTCTGTCCTTCTGTTTCTTTCTCCGATGTCTGTTTCTTTCCTTCAAGACTTGCCTCCTGACCCTGGCCTTTCTCCTCTTTTCCAGGGTTTTCCTCTCCTCATCTTTTCTTTTTCTGGAGAATGATTATTATTACCGTAAACCACTCAGATGGTATTCATTAGCCATTTGACCTCTATCCCCACTTTCCCCCACCCCACCACCAGGTGAGTAGAGATGGTTTAGGTCTCCAGGAATTGACCAGTGCTAACCCTGGGGCCAGTGGTTAACTGCTACGGCTGCTAACCAAAAGGTCAGCAGTTCAAACCCACCAGTCGCTCCTTGGAAACTCTATGGGGCAGTTCTACACTGCCCTACAAGGATCACTACAAGTTGAAATCAACTCAGTGGCAGCAGGCTTGATTTTTTTTAACCCTGGAGCCTGGCAAAGACAACTTATGATTTAACAAAACAACTAAAAAGGCCATTTATGAGTAGGCCCTTTGCATCAGTCAAGGTGGAAAGACATAATCTGAGTTGGGCAAACAGAAGTGTGTAAAGACCTCATGCAGAAATGTTCTTGTTAGGTCCCACCTAGTCAGCCCCCGACTCACGGCAACCCCACGCACAATAGAATGGAACACTGCCTGGTCCCGTCCCATTCCTGTGATCCACTATAGAGCAGACTGTTGTGATTCATAGGGTCTGAATTTCAGAAGTTGAGTGCCAGGCCATTCTTTCTAGTCCATCTTTGTCTGAAAGCCTCACTGAAATCTGTTCAGCATCATAGGAAGGAACACTGAAGCCTCCACTGACAGACAAGCAGTGGTTGTATATGAGGTACATGGGCTGAGAATCAAGCCCAGTTCTCTCACAGAGATAAAGTATCAAAAGAAGGCAGTGACGAAATTCAAAGGAAAGGGCCTCTAGCCCCCACTTCCTCAAATCACAAGCAGGAACCATTGGCTCCAGCTTTCAAAGCAACAATTTTCTTTATTTATTTACTTATCAAGATCAAAACCTTCTGTGGGTTGGTTTTATGTAGGCAGATAAAGATAAGTCAAAGCACTCAGAAACTCTTAAAGGTGAGAACTAATCCTTGGCATGCATTACTTAACATAGCGTACTGTCATAAAAACATTCCGGCCTAAAAGAATATATACATATATATTTTTTACTACTGTTTTCTAAAAAAAAAACTGTTGTGGTTAGGCTTTTATGGGAACATGGGGAGAGGGAAAAAAGGACCAGTTACCTGAGGAGTTAGGACTTTAGCCAAAAGCTGGATGATTATCTAAACAGCATGTTCAGCCAAAGATTTGAGGGGTAATAGCTATTTTGACCCAGAAACCCTGATGGTAGTAGTTTAAGTGCTATGTCTGCTAACCAAGAGGTCAGCAGTTCAAATCCATCCAGTGCTCCTAGGGAACTCTATGGAGCAGTTCTACTCTGACCTATAGGGTCGCTATGCTTCAGAATCCACTGGACGGCGGTGGCTTTGGCAGTGGCTAGCTATGCCATGTTTCTCAGGTGATTCCTGTCACCTCGCCAGATAAAAAAGTGAGAGGCATAGCTAGCAGTACTCTTTAGCTCTTTCTTGGAATCACCACAATTTATATGGAAGACTGGAAGCATGAACAGGGAACAGGGGGAGAGGAGGTAAAATTGCTTTTTAGAACCCTATAATTCTGGCCCATTTGTATCTTCTTGGTAAACCTTTAACACTCCAGTAATTTTTTCTAAGCTCAAATCCCTAAATTGGGAACCAATAACAAACTTAAGAAACAAAGATGGAGGCTCCTTAAATCTACAGAAAAAACTCAAGCCAAAAGTAAAAATGGTCCCAACAAATCCATGCCTTCTTGTCAATGGGTTAGTTTGATTACTAACAATTTATGGAAGGAAATTTTTTCCAGACCTAAAACAATTTTTAACGTGGCAGGCTAGGATCTTAACTATGCAGTTTCTGAGTTTTTTAAATCATTTTTTCCCAGACATTTTCATTTAGTCCCGTCATTCTTCATGACTTGTTCCTCTAACCAACATATTGTTTTGGAAGTCTGTTGTTTTCAATTGTTTCATCATTTGGATTTCATAAGGGCACATTTGAAAGACTATAGACTTCAATGGAATTTTCTAGTCTGGGCCAATTTTTGCTCATATCTCAATGTTATGTATCAAGTCTAGCTATCCACCTAAAGGGATAAATCTATAAACCAAAGGAAAAGAAAACCCTCATCATCAAAGTTGGTCTCTTTACCTTTCAGCTGCTGCTTCTCTCTTCTTCTCTTTTTTCCTTTCTTCTTCCAGCTCTTGTAATTTTAGCCTTTCCTGATTCCTCCTCCTTATAGCTCCTTCACTGAAGTGTTTGGTTGTATCAAACATAACCTGCTCCAAAACAATTCAAAGTTTCAGTAGAAAAGTTTGCCAGCTGGCCAGGTGTGTCCTAGGCCAGAAAGATAAAACGAAGATGGTATATGTCAATTCAAAATCATGTGAATTCAAAATATTCTCTCCATCCCAGTACCCATAGTGCTCCATTCTTCTTCAGCCTCCTGCAGAACAGCACTTGCAGGCTGCTAGATGTTCTCCGGCAGAATCTTTGAGAAGCTCATTTCACATGCAATCATATAGGTGGCTGCACAGTGTACTTACAGACACAGGCTCTAAGAGACCTGAGTAAATGACCTCTGGTTACTTATAAAGATCTACTGTGTTAAAGCTTTTTATTTTTTAAATCACCAAAGGCAAAAATAGTCTAAAAGGAGGTGAAAGTAAGCAAGAAACAAGGAGACTGACCTAATGAGACACAAGATCTGACTATCATGATTATTAAGCTACTGTTCAAATCTTGAAATAAAGTGAAAGCCTGATTCAGAACTACAAGTAGATTTCCTTTAAGAAAAAAAAAAGCAGAAGCAGCTATTTAAACATGCACAAGAATGATAACAAAATCATTAGCCTGGTTAGCTCTGCTGGGAATGTGACTGACGCAGGGGTATATAAAGGGGATGGCTCTCATCTTACCAGCAATGTTTTACTTTTTAAGCTGGGTGGTGGTATATGGATGGTCATTATAGTATTTACTGTATCTTATATCTGATTGAATAGCTCATGACTTTAAAACAATATTTTAATACAAGTAGCTTGTCATATGGAGTACAAATGTGGTATAAATGGTTAATAAACTCAGCTTCTGACAGAAAGGTTGGAGATTTGAGTGTACCCCAAAGCACCTCTGGTGGAGTAGTGGTTGAGTGCTATGGCTGCTGACCAAAAGGTTGACAGTTCAAATCCCCCAGGCACTCCATGGAAAATCTACAGGACAGTTCTACCCCGTCCTATACAGTTGCTAAGAGTCAGAATTGATTTGACAGCAACAGGTATTTTAAAGGCACCTTAGAAGAAAGGCCTGGCAGTCTACTTCTAAAAAATCAGCCACTGAAAAGCCCATGGAGCATAGTTTTACTTTGGCCCACACAGGGCCACCATGAGTCAGAGTTGACTCAACAGCAACTGGAAGTTTCTTCTTCACAGGAAGCTGTTCAAGCTGAAAGTCTAAATTCATGCTAAAGACTGATTCAGAGGAAACAAAGTGGATTTAGCTGCATCTTTTCCACTGCTGGATAAAGACTTCAAGATGGTGAGGACCAAAGCATTCAGACATCAGGGTAGGAGACATATCTTGATTAAAAAAAATGAAAATGAAACCTGTTGCCATTGAGTCAAGTATGATTCACGGCAACCCAGTGTGTTAGAGAACAGAACTTCTCCAGAAGATTTTCTTGGCTGTAATCATTACAAAAGCAAACTGCCAGGTCTGTCTTCTGAGGCACCTCTGGGGTGAGTTTGACCCACTAATGTTAGCAGCCAAGTGCAAACTGCTTATGCTACCCAGGGACCCCATAAAAGGATAGACAGGCTGATTTTGAGAGTAAAGGATCCAAATTTGTTGAGATTGTGTTTTAGCAACTTATTTGACAGACTGCCTAAAAATCCAGATTGTGACCTAAACACTAAAGAGAGAGTAAAGAGCCCTCTTTATGGTTTCAAACTGCAAGTATCCCTTTCTTGTAGCAACTTGTCAAATAGAATCAGCATATGCAGTAGTTCCATGGAGGCCACAAAGAATCCTTTAAAGCCCTCAAGAAGTTTCAGTCAAATATTTCAGATGTAGAATAACTAGGGCTGTAAGAGATGATCTGACTCATTTTTTGTTTATTTCTTTTTTAACTAGATTAGGATCCTTAATGACACACAGGACACAGGCTATGTTGCTGACGGTAGCGCCTGTTTCACAAAGACTATAAGTGCTAGTTATGTTATTCACTTCAGTCACATTTGTACAAAACTTACTCTAGACAACGTGAAGTGCTAGATACTGTGGGGATTATAGACATACTCCTTTCCCTCAAGGGGCTTATAATACAGGAGGGAAGTTTAGCCGTGTGCATTAAATAGCTTTAATACAATAGACAACACGAAAGATAGGAAAGTATAAGTAGGGACCAAGTGCTTTGGGAATACCGAGAAGAACTGAAGGGAGCAATGTTTCATGATGATGATAGTCTTGGATAATGGACAGGATTTCAACATTTGAAGACTGAGGTAGCAGAGAGATTCCAGGAAGAGTAAATATCAGGTGTAAAGAAAAGCGCAAAGCTGAGAAAGCCTGGGAAGCATTTGGAGGGAAGTCTGTATTTCCACTTAGCTGGATCCTAAGAGGTGATAACAGGAGAATGGGAGGATAGAGTTCTCAAGGTAAGCACGGGTAAGATTGCGGAGGGTCAGAAATTCTCTGCCAAGTTTTGGCTTTATTCTGTAATCCATGACAATTTTCCCACTAGTACTGTTTTCCTAACACCAAGGCTTCTTAGTTCTTAAAATATGTCTTCCAAGCATTCTTTTCCCCTCTACCAACCCATACCCCAGGTATCAACACCTGAAGCTCATGTGTCCAAAGCTTTAACAAGAAAAGTTCCAAATTCAGAAATCAAAGCCCCAATAACCAAAATCCATGCTTCAGAAACAGATAATGTATGCTCAAGACGGTTATGAATATCTTGCTAGTCAGTATGCAATAGATAAAGTACACTCATATATTTACATTATTCCTGGGTATATGGACAGAATGAGAAGGAAAGAAAATGACTGCCCCAGTTTATCAACTGATCTCTGGCGCTAGAGACAGTCACAAAGGTTGTGACCTCAAGAGTAAAGAAGAGATAAACTGCATGTGTCTCTCTCTCTCAGCAACTTGTCAAATAGAGGAAACAAAAGAGATCGTTCCATAGGCACCAAGAAGAATCCTTAGTGCCCCCAAGAAGTTGGGGCAGAGTCCCAGATTATAACAACCATCACTTTAAAACTCCAACTAGCAGTGTAGTGTGCCTAATAACAGAAGAATAAGTACTCAAATTAGGATTGTTTTTTTCTTCCTAAACATGTACTTATTAATAACAACCTAAATCTCTACATTAGCTATTGATCAGAACTTAGTGGGGTCCATGGAAATTTACTCTAGTAGTTTTCTTCCAGCTTTTATCCAGGACTACCTGAACAGTGAAAAATAAAAGCAACTGCGGCCACTTCTTACCTTAATGTTACATGCCAGGGCTTTCCCATCATCCCCTTTAAGCATCAACTTCATCCCTCGAAGAGACTCCATGGCTTTTACAAAGTCAGTTGACTCTTGGTATTGTATAAAGGCCTCAAATGTCTGCAAGCCAAAGCTCCCACCAGTCATTACTTCTCTATAGGGGTCAAGCATAGGAATATCCACATTCTTGATCTTCCCAAAACTTTCAAAGACCACACGAAGAATCTCTTCACACGGCTTCTCCCCATTGGATCCTTTAGGTGCAAACCACTTACATGGCAAGCCTTCGAAATATATAGAATCTGGGCTCTTATCATGGTCCTGCTCTTCAGTCTCATCACACAGTGAGATTGCCTTTTCCTTTGGGAAATGTTCCCACTCTCCCTGGGCATCTGTAGCTACTACTTTCAAGTCGGTTTTCAAACCATTCAGCTTAATAATCTTCCCATGTAACTTTGCCTTCAGGATCTGAACCAAACTTCGGGTTTCAGCCTCACCCTCAAATCTGATGAAGTCCTTGGTACTCTTGGAAAGACGAACTGTAGTGAACTGGTCAGGGCAAATCAGGCTTTTCAGCTGATCAAGAACTTCCCAGTTAGAGAAGGGCCTCACAGGTTCTGTACTCTCTGGGAGCAATACATTGATCATCAATTTTGCTATGGGCTTGAGGTAGAGGTGCTGAGCTGCACAGAGCTCTGTTGCCTCAGAGTTATCATACACTACTGTGACCGTCATGGTGGCCTCAGGATCCCTTAGAAGGTGACAGAGAAAATTTTGATATAAATGGAACAAAACACAGATTTGAATTTTGAAATGGTGCAAGCACTCGTGAACTTATGCCAAATTCATAGGGGGAAAATACGCTATGGGTAGAATTAAGTGAATATCTTCCATTTGTTTCAAGTGTTTTAGATTTTTCAAAGAGTTTCCATATACTATGTCTCAGTTTCCTCAACTGTAAAATAGAAATAGCAGGTTTTCTGGAAGGATTAAATGAGTATGGGCATGTGAACTCCTCAGGACAGTGCCTGACACATAGAAAGTTCTCGGTAAACATAAGCTATGACTACTGCTCTTAACGGTAATAGTATTATCTCATTTGATTCAAGTAGCAACCTGTACATAGGTAGTTTCACACTTGTTTTATAGTTGAGGAAATTCAGATAGATTCAAGATATTAAATGACTTGTCCATACATTGAGACCCCAAGATTCCAAGTCTCCCATCAATTGTACAGTTATTCTCAAATGTAGTCTGATTTAAAAAAAAAAAAAAAAAAAAAAAAAACCCTGCTGGCGTGGTACAGAAACAAAGCAAGGGTAAAGTATGTGTAGTACATCCATGAACATGCACCCAACTGCTATTTTTAACCCATGCATGTGATTTAGTATCTTTTGTCTAGGTTCCTATCCAAGTCCTACATGGAAATAAGTATTTACTCCTATTTCTCTGGTCTGTTGACTTTAACTAAATTGAACTCCAAGTGAGAAGGAGATACCCTGTTCTACTGATGAAAAAATGAATTTGCCCTCTACTTTGGAATTAGAAAAACTTCAAATCATGAGTGCTTACTGGCATTTCCTGCTAACGAACTCTTGTGAGCTGTTTCAAGGAGAATAAGATCACTAAAAGTGGAAATAAGAGATTTCTATTCCTATCTGGAAACTCTAGTGATATAGCAGTTAAGAACTACAGCTGCTAAGCAAAAGGTCAGCAGTTGGAATCTACTAGATGCTCCTTGGAAATGCTATGGGCAGCTCTGTCCTTAGGGTTGCTGTGAGTTAGAATCGACTCAATAGCAATGATTTTCATTTTGGCTCCTATTTGCTTACTACAAATATGATTTCCCAATAAAGGAGGTTTTTTCTAAAAATGGATTTTGTTCAGAGTATACATCACCAAAGTTGCTAAATACTGTTAATTTCAGGTTTCAACCTAAACGTGTATGGTGAGACGACAGAAATTCTAACACAAAATTTACTACTAAATCTTGTGTATCTTTTTAGGTCCAGAATTCTTTAATAGCTGTTTCTGAAGGACAACCCAAGTCAACTTACCTTCAGGAGACAAGTATTGTATGGGCTTTTTAAAAGGTCATCAAGAGCAGTGTCCTTAAATATTCAGTTATTCAGTATCAAGTTCCAGAAATCCTTATATGACAGCAACATTGAAATGGGATGAGATGAGAATAAACATGTCTTCTTTCTCCAAAAATATTATCTAAATAGCAAAACAAAGGGAAAAAATCCAATTAATTTGCTGTACTTGGCAATATAAATGAGAGTCAACACTAAGTTCCTTTAGGAGAAAAATAAATTTGATATTCAATAACGATATACTGAACTGAATTTATTTACTGTCTGTAGGTATTTATACAACCTAAAGTAGCATCTTTATATTTTTTAATACTTTATTGTGCTTTAAGTTTACAATTCAAATCAACTCGCCATATAAAACCCCAAACACACACCACTATGCAGCTCTATCTTCTCTCTTCCCTGGCCCCCCATGGCAGCACATTTCTCCTTTCTATCCTGTACTTCCCTATGCATTCAACCAACTCCTATCCCCCTCCACCCTCTCCTCTTGCCTCTACAGAGGCGTTGCTCAGGAAACCTCATGTATATGAGGACTGTGAATTAAATTAAATTTGTCAACTCACCCTAGAAAAAGTGCTACATACCTCATTGTTGAATATCACTACGGCCACCTTCAAAGCACTCCCCTTGGGAAGCTATGCATCGATGCCAATGCCTAGTCCATCCTTCAAAGCAGTTTTGGAACTCCTGTCCTGGAATGGCCATAAGAGCTGTTATCATACTATCCTTGATGTCCTGAATGTCATCAAAATGTCTTCCTTTCAATATTTCCTTTATCTTCAGGTAAAGAAAAAAGTCCTTGGGGGCAGATCAGGGGAGTACAGAGGGTGTTCCAATACAGTTATTTGTTTACTGTCTGAAAACTCCCTCACAGACAACTATACAGTAAAGTTCGCAAACTTGCCAGTGTGCCACAGTTAACAATGGCCATTCCAGAAAGAGTTCTAACATTGCTTTGAAGGATGGACTAGGTGCTGGTGTCAGTGCCTAGCTTCCCAAGGGGAGTACGTCAAAGGTGACTGTAGTGATATTCAGCAAAGAGGTATGTAGCACTTAGAACAATTAGGTTTATAGACTTGTCAGACTTCATATATTTAAGTCAAGGAGTACATTCTTCACTAGCATCACTGTATGTCTTACAGTCCAGTCCAATCTTTGTCTCAAGAGTTGGCTTTGGTACTGGTTTCAGCTCTGGGCTAACAGACAGTCTGAGTACCACGTCCTCCAGGAACCCTCCGATCTGATGGACCATCAAGTGTGATTTTTTTAGTAGAGTTTTAGTTCTGCACACTCATTTTTTTCTCCCGCTACATCACGGATTTTACGTCGTGTTCCTTCTCAGAGCAGTCACTGGTGGTGGCTAGGTACCATCTAGTTCTTCTGATCTCAGGCTGACATAGTCTCTGGATCATATGTCACGTTCTATCTGCTGGCCTCAAATTTTCCTCATGTCTTTGACATCTTTCGTTCTCTACTCCAGCTGAACTGGGAATAATTGATGCTACTTAGATGGCTGCTTGTTAGCTTTTAAGACCCCAGATGCCACTCACCAAAGTGGTATATAGAACATTGTCTTCAAAACAACTTAGTTATGCCAGTTAGCCTAGATGTCCCCTGAAACCAGAGTCCCCAGGTCCCTATTGCTGCTACTCTGCCTTCAAAATGTTGGGTTGTATTTAGAAAACCTTTTAGATTTTGGTGCACTCCAGCAGTACTAAACTCCCTTCCTTCTACTGTGTGCTGTCACTCTCTTCACCTAATCCAATTCCTATCTACTTTTAAGTCTATAAATACCCCCACCCTCCTTCCCCACCCTTGTAACCATCAAAGAGTATTTTCTTCTGGGCTTACACCTTTTCTTAAGTCCTTAAAATAATGGTGTCATACAATATTTGTCCCTTTGCATCAGACTAACTTCACTCAGTATAATGTCTTCCAGGTGACTCCATGTTATGAGATGTTTCTAAGATCATTACTGTTATTTAGCATTGTACAGTATTCCATTGTGTGAATATACCATTGTTTGTTTATCCACCTCTCTGTTGATGGACACCTAGGTCAAGTCCATCTTTTTGCTACTGTGAACAGTGCTGCAATAAACAGTGGTGTACATGTATCTGTTTGTGATATATCCGTAATTTCTCTAGGATATATTTCAAGCAGTGGGATTCCTGGATTGTATGGTATTTCTATTTCTAGCTTTTTAAGAAATCACCAAATCAATTTTCAAAGTGGATGTATCATTTTACATTCCCACAAGCATTGTAGAAAAGTTTCAGTGTCTCCATAACCTCTCCAACATTTATTATTTTGTGTTTTTTGGATTAATGCCAGCATTGTTAGGGTGAGACGGTATCTCATTGCAGTTTTGACTTGGATTTTTCTAATGACTAATAACTGTATTTGCTCACATATCTGTAAATGTGCTGGATGTCTTCTTTGGTGAAGTAGTGCCTATTCATATCCTTTGCCATTTTTAATTGAGTTATTTGTCTTTTTATTGTGGAGATTTTGCGGTACCTTGTAGATTACGGAAATTAGATGCTGATCAGATTCATGGTAGCCAAAAATTCTTTCCCAGTCTAGAGATAGTCATTTTACTCTTTTGATGAAGTCTTTGGATGAGCACTTAAGTGATTAATTTTTAGGAGTTCCCACTTATCTAATTTTTCTTCTGGTGTTAGTGTATTGTTGGTAACATTTTGTAGTCTGTTAATGCCATGTATTAGGACTGCCAGCATTGTCCCTATTGTTTCTTCAATGATCTTTATTGTTTTTATTTAGCTCTTTGATTCACTTTGAGTTAGTTTTTGTGCATGGCATGAGATATGGATCTTGTTTCTTTCTTTCTTTCTTTCTTTTTTTTGCAGATGAATATCCACTTATGGCAACGCTGTTCATTAAAGAGAATGTCTTTTCCCAGGTTTATGGACTTTGGACCTTTGTTGAATATCAGCTGCTCATAGGTGGATGATGTTATACGTAGATTTTCAATTCTGTTCCATTAATCTATGAATCTGTTTTTGTACCAGTGCCAGGCTGTTTTGACTACCATGGCAGTGTGATAGGTTCCAAAGTTAGGTAGACTGAGGCCTCCCGCTTTGTTCTTTTTCAGTAATGCTTTATTTCTCTGTGGCTTCTTCCCTTTCCATATGAAGCTGGTGATTTGTTTCTCCATCTCATTAAAAAAATGCCATTAGAATTAGCAGTGGGATTGCATTGTATCTATAGATCACTTTGGGTAAATAAACACTTTCATGACGTTAAGTCTTCCTATCCACGGGCAAGGGAGGTTTCTCCAGTTATGGAGGTCTCTTTTGGTTTCTTGCTGTAGTGTCTTGTAATTTTCTTTGTACAGATCTTTTTTGTCTCTTGTTAGATTTATTCCTGGGTATTTTATCTTCTTAGAGGCTATTTTAAATGGTAGTGATTTGGTGATTTCCTCTTTGATGATCTCTTTGCTTGTGTAAAGGAATCCAAGTTATTCTTGTATGTTTATCTTGTATCCTGATATTTTGCTGAACTCTTCTATTAGTTCCAGTAGGTTTTTTTTGTGTGTGTGTGTGGATTCTTTAGGGTTTCCTGTGAAAAGATTATATCATCCACAAATACAGATACTTTGACTTCTTCCTTAACAATTTGGATGACTTTTATTTCTTTATCTTCCCTGATTGCTCTGGCCAGAACCTTCAGCACAATGTTAAATGAGAATGGTGACAATTGGCATCCTTATCTGGTTCCTGTTCTCATGAAGAATGCTTTCAGGCTCTCAGCATTTAGGGTGATGTTGGCTGTTGGCTTTGCATAGACACCCCTTATTATGCTGAGGAATTTCCCTTCTATTCCTATTTTGCTGAGAGGTTTTATCATGAATAAGTGTTGGATTTTGTCAAATGCCTTTCCTCTTCAATTGATAAGATCATGTGGTTCTTATCTTTTATTTATGTGGCTAATCATACTAATTGTTTTTCTAATGTGGAACCATCCCTGCATCCCTTATATGAATCCCACTTGGTCATGGTGAATTACTTTTTGACGTGTTGTTGAATTCTATTGGCTAGAATTTTGTTGAGGATTTTTGCATCTAAGTTCATGAGAGACATTGGTCTATAATTGTCCTTTTTTGTGCTGTCTTTACCTGGTTTTGGTATCAGGGTTATACTGGATTTATAGAATGAATTTGGGAGTATTCCAGCCTTTTGTGTGCCATGGAATGCCTTTAGCAAAGTGGTATTAACTCTTCTCTAAAATTCTGGTAGAATTCTCCAGTGAAGCATCAGGACCAGAGCTTTTTAAAGTTGGGAGTTTTTTAATTACCTTTTCAATCTCTCCTTTTGTGAGGGGTCTATTTAGTTGTTCTACTTCTGTTTGTGCTAGTTTTGGTAGGCAATGTGTTTCTAGAAACTTGTCTATTTCCTCCAAGCTTCTGAATTTACTAGAGTATAATTTTTCATAGTTTTCTATTATGATTGTTTTCATTTCAGTTGGGTCTGTTGTGGTATCATTCATCTAGTTTCTTATTGGAGTTATTTGCTTTCTCTCCTGTTTTTCTTTTGTCATTTGGCCAAAGGTTTATTAATTTTATGTTTTCAAAAAACCAGTTTTTGGTCTTGTTATATCTTTCAATCATTTTTCTATTCTGTATTTCATTTAGTTCTGGTCTAATTTTTATTATTTGCTTTCTTCTGGTGGCCAGGGGATTGTCTTGCCACTCTCTTTCCACTTGCTCAAGTTATAGAGTTAATTCTTTGATTTGGGCCTTTTCTCCTTTTTGAATGTGTGCATTTATTGAGATAAATCGACTCTGAGCACTGCTTTTCCTATGTCCCATAGATTCTGGTAGAATGTATTTTCATTCTCACTTGATTCTATGAATTTCTTTATTCCATCCTTGATTTCTTCTATAACTGAGTCATTTTTGAGCAAGGTGTTGTTCAGTTTCCATGTATTTGATATTTTATCCATTATTGATTTCTACTTTTATGGCTTTATGGTCTGAAAACATGCTTTGTAATAGCTCAGAAGTTTAAATTTTGTTAAGGATTACTTTGTGGCCTAATATGTGGTCAATTCTGGAATATGTTCTACATGCATTAAAAAAAGAAAGTATACTTGCCTGCTGTTGGGGGGAGTGTTCTGTATATGTCTAAGAGGTCAAGTTGGTTGCTTGTGGCATTTAGATCTTCCATGTCTTTACTGAACTTCTTTCTAGTTGTTCTATCCTTCACTGAGAGTGGTCTGTTGAAGTCTCCTACTTTTATTGTGGAGCTATCTGTTTCAGCTTTCAATGCAGTTAGTATTTGTTTTATGCATTTTGGAGCCCTGTCATTGAGTGCATACATATTTAATATTTAATGCCCTTCTGGAGTACTGAGCCTTTAATCATTATATAATATTCTCCTTATCCAGTGTGGTGGATTTTACTTTAAAGTCTATTTTATCAGAGATTAATATTGCCACTCCTGCTCTTTTTCGAATGTTGTTAGCCTGATATATATTTTTTTCATCCTTTGAGTTGTAGTTTGTTTGTGTCATTGAGCCTAAGATGCATCTGCTGTAGGCAGCATATATATGGACTGTGTTTTTTTAAATTCAATCTGCCATTCTCTATCTCTTTATTGGTGCACTCAGTCCACTTACATTCAGTGTGATTGTTGATAGGTATGAGCTTAGTATTATCATTTTTATGTCTTTTTTTGTGTGTTGCAGAGAACTCCTTTGTTCCATTTAATTTTCTGTGCTGAATTTTTTTTCTTTATGTGTTTCCATCTTTTTCAATATTAGTGGTTTTGTATTTGCTGAGACTTCATGTTTTTCCTGCTTATTTTTCTGATGTGTAGGACTGAGAGTTTCCTTTGTGGTTACCTTAATATTCATCCCTATTTTTTCTAAATTTAAACCAGTCTTTATTTTTTTTTTAAATCACCCTGAATTTTTCTCCATATGCGAGGGGTATGACTACATTTTGTTTTGGGTCTCTCTCTCTCTCTCTCTTTTTAAATAATGTTTACACAACGAGATCTTTGTTTCACTATTTTCAGTGTTTTGCTTATGATTTATTTTTATGATTCTCTTATTTGGGTTGATATTCCACTGCTCTGTTCTGCATTCTGGTATTGGGTTGTTACCTGGTGTTACTGGTTTTCTCACCAAAAGACTCCCTTTATTATTTCTTGTAATTTTGGGTTGGTTTTTGCAAATTCCCTTCACTTCTGTTTATCTGTAAATGTCCTAATTTTGCCATCATATTTGAGAGACAATTTTGCTGGATATATAATACTTGCCTGGTAATTATTTTCCTTGAAGGTTTTCTATATGTCAACCCATTTTCCTTTTGTTTGCATGGTTTCTGCTGAGTAGTTGAAGCTTAGTCTTAAAGATTTTCCTTTGTAGGTGTTTTGTTTATCTCTAGCCACTTTTAAAAGTCTCCTTATCTTTAGTTTGGCAGATTTGATTTTAATATGCCTAGGTGTCTTTCTTTTGGGGTCTACCTTGTGTGGAGTTCCATGAACATTTTGATAGGTGTAGCCTCATCTCTTGATATCAGGGAAATTTTCTGTCAGCAAGTCCTTGACAATTCTCTTCTGTATTTTCTGTTTTCCTCTCCTATTCTGGTACTTCAATCAATTGTAGATTATTTCTCTTCATAGATTCCCACATAATTCTTAGTGTTTGATTTTTTACAATTCTTTTATCTGATTTTTCTTCTAATATGTTGATGCCAAGTGCTTTATCTTCAATCTCACTAATTCAGGTTTTCATTGCCTCAATTCTGCTCCTTTAACTTTCTATTGAGTTGTCTAATTCTGTAATTTCATTATTAATTTTCTGAATTTCTCATTGTTGCTGCTCAATGCTTTCTTGTAGCTTGTTCAATTTGTCATTATGCTCTGCTGCATTTTGCCTCATCTCCTTCCTCATCTCTTGAAGAGTTCCAAATATTAATCTTTTGTATTTTACCTGATAAGTCTAGGAAATTCTCTGCTTCTGGAAAATTTGATTCTGTGGTTTGGGAACTTTCTGAAGAGATCATGTTCTGCCCCTTCAAGTCCTTTGATATGGACTGCTGTCTCCAAGCCATTAGTAAATTGTAGGTTTTTTATATTTGTCTACTGTGTTCTAGCTTCTTCTTTTAACATATAGTTTTACTTTTCTTGTATGGATTCAGCTTAGGTGCCCAGGTAGTTAGTTACCAAGTGTGTGGTGCAGGCTCTCACCTAATGTCCTAGATGGGCAGGGGTGATTGGTATGGGCACAGGTGTCTGGCTGCAGCCACTGAGAAAGGCAGTGGGCTAACAGTCATCTCTTCGTGTCTGTGAGGTTGGTGTGACCCCTATGACTGAATCTAGGTGAAAGAACAGTTTCTGCCCTGACTTTCCTCCTTAGGGGAGTAGGCAGAAACATATATGTGTGTGTGTGTGTATATATATATATATATATATATATATATATGCATTTTTTTTTCCTTTGTCCCTCTCTTGCCCAAGTTTGCTCAGCTCTTCCCCCTCCAGGTCACAGAGAATGGCTCAGGGTAGGCTTAATGAGTACTATTTCTGGCTCAGTTAATGGCATCAGACTCCATAGCCAGGTGCAGTGCAGAAAAGGGAAGGAGGACAACCAGAAGAAAGGAGACAGGCCCAGATTGAAGGGTTGAAGAAAAGATTTAGATCTGCACATGGTAATTTATGCACAATAACTTAGCTTTCAGCTATCTGGCACTGTTCCTCACTGGCTCCACAGGTGCAAATGGACTCTCCACACAATCACTTCTACTCAGGGGAGGACCCAGGAACATTCATGCTGTCCCCACTACACAGTGGCCATGGCTGCTTCCAAGCAGGTCAGGTCTGTGGAATCCTATGTACTTCTGGTGCTATTTCCCTTCTCCCTTGCTCAGTACAATTTCTCAACTCTCCTTTTGATGTTCAGGGCTCCTAGGATGTCATGTGTACTGGTCTCATTTGTTCTTTTATGTCACAGGAAGCATTTGTGTACTCCACAATCTTGGCCCCACCTCCTAAAGTAACTTGTTTTTAAAACCACTCCAGAAAAAAATAAACAAAACAGATGTAGCCACTTCAAAGTGATCAGGTTGTCAAGCTCTCCATTTATTCCAGTGATGCTGCCTTTGCTTAAACATTTTAGAATGCACCTTTTAGGTTGATTTCAAAGCCTGGATTATATTATTCAAATGGCCTTGATTGAGGTCAACTTGTAAATTCTTTTATTATAGATTTCATATTTAGGAAGCCCCTAGGGTCGCCATGAGTCGGATCCGACTCGACAGCACTTGGCTTGGCTATTTAGGAAGCATCCAAAAACATTTAGAATCATGAACGCTGGAGAGAATGAATGACTATAAAGAAAAAAACTGATTTTCTTAGTTGGCTTATTACCCTCCTTGGAAGGAAATTTTAAGACACAGTCTAATTATTTTTTAAACGAATAGGTACATCACTGGAATGAGTATAGGGCATTAAAAGATGTGAACTTTGAAGGATGATATTCATTTGACTGTTGTGGTAGAATGATTGCCAAACTGACCCTGATTCTCCACCCTTTCTTGTATGCCAAACCCCCAAAAAACCCAGTGCCATCAAGTTGATTCCAACTCATAGCAACTGTATAGGAGAGAATAGAATTGCCCCCATAGAGTTTCCAAGGAGCACCTGGTATATTCAAACTGCCAGTCTTTTGGTTAGCAGACATAGCACTTAACCATTACGCCCCTAGGGTTTCCATCTCTGTATCCACACTGTTTGTATTGTAACTTCAAGATATCCCTATCATAAGCTACAGGTTATTCTTCCCCAGCCCTTGAATCTTTTTTAGTTGCTTGGACCAAGAGAATGTGGCAGAAACAGCAGAGTAATAGTTTTAAGCCTAGGTTCCAAGCATACCCAGTCTCCCTTGGGACCATCCCATACTATAAAAACAAACCTGAGAGAGCATGCTGAAGGATAAAAGGCCACATTAATAAGAGCCCACACGGCACAGATGAGCCATCTTAGACTGGACAGTCCCAGAAAACCCAGCAACTGACCACTGACACATGAGCAAGCCCATCCAAGATCAACTGAAACTAGCCTGATCATCAGAACAACCCTACCAACAGAACAACCCTACCAACCTTCTAAGAAATAATAAATGATTGTTGTTTAATTCATTAAGTTTTAGTTTTAGTTTGTTACACAGCAAGGCTAGCTGATACAAATATCTAAATTTTAATTAGCTTCAAGATATAAAATTTCAATTGCATAGGCTTTATAAGGAAACCCTGGTGGTACAGGCGATAAAGTGCTATGTTTGCTAACTGAAAGGTTGGCAGTTCAAATCTACCAGGCGCTCCTTGGAAACTCTATGGGGCAGTTTTACTCTGACCTATAGGGTTGTTATGAGTCGGATTCAACTTGATGGCAGTGGATTTGGTTTTTTGTTAAGCTTTATAAAAATTATTAAAGAATCAATTCCTGGGAGAACTGAAAAACATGGCACCTTCATGTCTTGCTAGAGATGACCACCAATTAGTTGCATTTTTTTTCTAGAAACAAACTAAGAATTTGGCAAAGCAAACCAAGTCATAAAATACTCATCCTGTTTGATACAGCAATTTGTTCCAGAAATTTATCCTAATGAAGTAGTTTAAAATGAGAAAAAGACATGTATAAGGCTGCCACTTGTAGTATCATTTTAACTGCAATTTTATCAAAACTAAGTATGCATCAGAATAAAGTTCAGAAATTGCATTACGTGTTTACCAAGCAGTTTTAAAAAATCACTGATTTAAGCAGACCCTTAATAGATTCATTTTGTCATTTAAAATAATGATCAATAAAATGTATCTTAAAACTTTGGTTTCTTGTTCCACTTAAGGGAGTTACCTTCTTCTTTTTTTTTCTTTATTAAATAAAAAATGAAAGTGTACATACTCTATGCTTACAATATTTGGTTAAGATGGGAGGAGTACATGAGTTGTGTTGAAGTCCCATTAATATTGATCTTCTTACTAATGTGTATTGTCATCAATTTCACCCAACCAAATTTCTAACAACTATCTAATCTAAACCTTCGCCCCTTGCTCTTCTACCCTCCCACCCTCCCCACCCTTGTAGCTGTCAAGGAGTCTTTTCTGTTATGTATGAGTCTGCTTTTAAGTTTTTATCGTAGGGGTCTCATATAATAATTGTCCTTCTGTCGCTGATTAGTTTCACTTAACATAATGTCCTCCAGTTGAGACCAAATTGAGAGACGTTTCCTGCTATGATCGTTGTTCTTTATCATTGCATAGTACTCCATTGAGTACATATACCAAAGTTTACTCATCCATTCTTCTGTTGTTAGGCATATGGGTTGATTTCATCTTTTTGCTATCATGGACTGTGCTGCAATGAACATTCGTGTGCATGTATCAGTTGGTGTGAATGGTCTTGATTCTGTAGGATATATTCCAAGCAGAGGAACTACTGGGTCAAATGGTATATCTATATCCATCATTTTAAGGTAACACCAGATTGCTTTCCAAAGAGGTTGCACCATTCTACAATCCCACCAACAGTGTAGGAGAATTTCAATCTCTCCAAAGCCTCTCCAACAGTTAGTGTTTTGCGTTTTTTGGATCATGGCCAATCTTGTTGGGGTGAGATGGTATCTCATTGTCATTTTTATTTGAATTTCCTTAATAATTAATGATCATTGAGCATGTCTGCATGTGTTTTTTGGCTGCCTGGGAATTAATAAGAATCAAACACTTCTGCTCATCCAAAGACTTCATCAAAAGAATTAAAAGACCACCTACAGAATGGGAAAGAATATTTGGTAACTATGTCAGACCAACACCTGATCTCCATAATCTATAAGGTACTACAAAATATCTTGTTCCACTTAAGATTAAATTCACAATTACTATTAAAAATCATCAACTTTTTAAAATTAATCTATGCTTCATATGTATCACAAATAGCAAACATTTTATGGTGATTTCTATATAGTAAAACAAATTTTTATAGTTGAGCCATATTTTCCTGAACTGTAATAAAGGTTACTGTCAAATTTGGAGAGAAATAAGTCAAACAGTATTTTACAGTATTTGGTGCGTTGTGTTTTTGACATTTTTTTAGAAAACTGGCTATCACTTCCATCTTGCACTCAAACAAGTGGTAAATTCTACATGAGAGATCATAACTCAAATGATTACAGCAGACAACAAGATAGTTATCAGTGAGCAAAGAATCCTGGGCAGAGACTGGGGAACCAGACAGTACGTGCTCAGTCTAAAAAGGGTGGCTGCTACTTAGCACCAGCTACCATGAGAGAAGGAGGGTCTAGAGTGGCCAATACCCTCATTATTCAGTAGAAGTCAGAAATCCAACTAGAATGTACCAAGGATGGCAAGGCTTTCATGTATTTACTTGTGGACACATCATCAGCAACGATCAATAAATAGAAAACGATATCATCATCAGTAAAGTAGAAAGCCAATGAAAATGAGTAAAATCCTCCAATGATATGGACTGACACAATAGCTACAACAGTAGACTCAAACATACCAACAACCACCAAGGCAGCACAGGACCAGGCAATGTTTAGTTCTGTTATACATAAAGTCACCATGAATTGGTGCTAACTTAAAAGCAAGTAACAACAATAATGTGAAACATGATTTTTAGATGTTGGCTACTGATTCAAAAAAACAGAAAGCACTGTGATGTCCAGATAAACAGATCTGTGGGCTCCATTTGGCTTGCCATTCTGTGACCTCTTGTCTAGAGTGTCTTTTGTTTTCACCGATGCCTTTACACTGTTGGGACTCTAAACCTTAATTATGAACATTCAAGTTCTTTTCTGACATTCCCAAGAGAACCAATTGTTTTTAAAATTCAAAACACTAGCCTCCTTTAAAATATCACAACTCAAATTCCTGTTACTCAATAACAGCAACAAACTGAGACATGTGTTCTTCTCCTAGCTTTCCCAGTTGGTTCACAGGCTTTAGATCATAAAATTAATCACTTATGATAAAGCACTTAAGATGAACTTATTTTTCATCTTAAAATATTCTCCCAAAATAGAGAGCTAATTTTCATTTTCAAAAAAATTATTGTGCAATAGGTACATGTATAGGGACCAAAGTTTGATTAGTGGTTACCTTGGCCAGGAGGGAGGAGGAAAGGGGGCACCATTGTTTATGAAGCAGAGACTCTTATGGCAACGGAAGCTCTGACAACGATTATGGATGGAGTTTGCACAACATGATTAATGTAATTGATATCACTAAATCGTACACCTGAAAAATGTTGAATTTGCTACAACAGTGAAAAATTTCATTAAGGACCTAATGGATATTAAGTAGAAGGTTTTTCACATATGGTATGTCCTCAGTGCTACAGAAACATCGTTAGCAACTTCTCCACAAAATGAACCAGCACGGTGCCTGGCACACAGGATCACAATTATTAATTCCCTTCACAATGCTTCTTCCTTGAGTTTTTCCTCAAGCAAAAAAACACCATCCAAAAAAGGAAGAAAGAAGGAGGAGGGGAGAAAAAGGAGAAGAAGAGGCAAGGGAGGGAGGCAAGAAAGGAAAAAAGAAAGGACAGAAATAAAAGGTAGATTTGTGTCTACCATTCTCACTGCCTATGACATGGAAGGATGGTCATGATACCTTTTTGTGCAAAAAATATAAAACAAAAGCAAGCTGCAGAATAACAATGTACAATGTAACCCTGTTTTGCAAAAGTAATAAAGGTGACATAAACACACACACACATACAACTGCCTCAATATGTAAAGTCTGGAAAGATGTACATCAAATTGTTAACATTATTTCCCCTGGGAAGTAAACTGAGAGTGTAGGAAAGGAATGGGAAAAAAATAAAAAGAGAAAACACAATAATAATGACAAATTATTAAAGAGCAGTGACTGACAATGGCTGATACAAACTTGCCCAGGAAAAGGGTCAGAGTAAATTAATACAATAGCAACTCCCTTTCCACCACCAAAGACATGACTCCATGTGCCATCATTGTAAGCACATATAGGTATCAGAACCTATAAACAAAGTTTGAGACTGAAACCCAGGAGATTACAACAGGGTTCTAAATAACAAAGAAGGGTTTGGAAATTTCAATGCTAGCTATACCACAGGCTGCAGAATTTATTTTTAAAACCTGCTTTATTGATACATAATTGATATAAATTCCACATTCTTAACGCATATACTTTGATAAGTTTCAACACACATATACATTGTAAAATCATCTAACAGTCAAGCAAGATATTGAACATATCTGTCAGCCCCAAATATGCATTGTCCACTTTGTATTCCCTCCTTTCCCTGCCCACTCTCCTGCGCCCCACTCCCAATCTAGCAACCACTAGTCTGGCTGCAGGACTTTTAAGTTACAACTGATTTATTTTACAACATAGCACAAACTGGCATATATTTGGAAAATACTCATGGTTACATCTAATACTCAACTTCAACAGATGCTTTCCTGTCAGTGAAATGAAAATACTGTCTCAGCTCTAAACTTATACATACCAATCCTGGAATCTAGCTAAAGCTGTATGAAGCCTATCAGGGACTGAATTGTGTCCTCCCAGAAATGTGTGTAGCACATTGACTAGGCCATGATTCCCAGGATTGTGTGACGTTCCTCTGTGTTGTAAATCCTGCGTCTACAATGTTAACAAGGGGGGATGGGTGATATTTGTGTTACTGAGGCAGGACTCGATTTATGAGATTGTATTGTGCCTTGAGGCAAGCTCTTGACATATAAAGGGAAGGGAAGCAAGCAGAGAGTTGGGGACCTCATACCCCAAGAAAGCAGTGCCAGTAGCACTGCATGTCCTTTGGACTTGGGGTCCCTGCACGTAGAAGCTCCCAGTGAGACAGGGACATGAACGGCCAGCCACACTGTGGAACATTCCAGAGTGATACGCAACTTATATTATTATCCACACTCAGGGAGGACTTGCTTAAATTATCCCTAAAGTTGTTTCTCCGAAATGCCAGCTTAGATCAAATTCAGAGGCATGCGCAGATGCGATACAAACAAAAACAAATCTACCGCCAGTGAGCTGATTCTGACTCATAGCGACCCTACAGGACCAGGTAGAACTGCTCTAGTTTCTAAGAAGCATCTGGCATATTTTAACTGGTAACTTTTTGGTTAGCAGCCATAGCACTTAACTACTATGCCACCGGGGTTTCCAGATGAGATACAGGTGACTGTTATAAGTCCTTCCAACAAGGGCACTAGAGAGCTACAGTCAGGCCTGATGACTCAAAGTAGAGGAGCAGGAAACTGTGCAGGTGTGACACCCCATAATAAGTCCTGCTACCAGTCCCAGAAGCCCCTGTTGCAGAGCCATCTTGAAGTCTGCTTGCACATGCACCTCATCATCCTACCCCCACCTTTTTCCTATCTTATAACAAAAAAAATACGAGATTTTTCCCTCCTAAAATCCTTTGTAAGCCTCAGGAAAGCCTTAGTTCCAGTAGGTGAGGGTAAGCGTTGCATAGTCCCTGCCTGTCTCCACTTGCAAGCTCCTTTCTAACAAATCTTTACTGGTATGGAAAACTGTAGATTCTTTCCTGATTATCTTTACTCTGTAGAGAACAAAAATCCTTCTTGTCGATTGGAATGGCAGAGGCTGACTCCAGTAACAAAATTTGGTGAGCCATTCAGGAGACTATTCAGTGAAGACTGAGGGCTAGCCTCAGTTAAAGCCTCCAATTGGCGGGGTCCAGGGAACCTGGGGTGACAAAGAGGACAGAGCAGCTGCCAGGATATTTTTCTGTTTGCAGCCAGCACATCCTCACTCCTCCCAATCAGAGGTTAATCTCACTTTCCACCAATAAAGAAGCTTCTTTCTTTTCCTTCCATTATGGTAAAAAGTGGTGAACAGGGTTTAAAAAGACACTCAGAGAGTGGATCAGGGGTCCATCTCTGCATTTAATCACCACCCACCCAGGCCAGGCCACTTGAGAGTCTCACAGATGGATGCTCCATGCTGTTGAGACAAAGGGTCTCCAGTGTGAAAGGTCTTAATGACCCCAGGGACCAGGAGATGCCTTCTTAAAGTATGGTGAGTTATTTTGGTTTTGGTTCTAATCTTTGTCTTACATTGAATTGTCAGTATTTCATCCTACCTCAACTGCATTGTGAGAACTCTTACTATTCTTGTGTATACACACTGACATTGGAATGCTGCCCTTATTCCCTCCTTTGTGATGTGTCTTTGTCTGTCTTCCTGGGACTCTTTCTAGCCTCCTGTTGCCTAATTAGACACCTAGTAAACCGTAGGTCAGACTCCAAGTCTTCCTTGCAAGGCCCTTCTTCTTTACAAGACTTCCTCAGACTCCTGAAAGAGATTTCCTATCAGGGATATCGGGACAGATACTGAGCCTGTGCACTAGTAAATACCAGGACCAAGGGAATCCACTACCACTAAGCAGATTCCTGGTCACCAAATTAATAGAAATAGGAGGAAATCTAAGCATACCAAAAGATTCCCCTCTAGGGTGTCTACTAAATAATTGAAATTGATTTGCCCTAGATGGCTTAAAGAAAAAAAGACTTATTTTTCTTTGTAACACAACTTGGCCATAGTACCACTTTAGAGACCAGGAAAAATGACTTGAAAATGGAAATCTCACCTGTAACACAATTTTGCAATTCGACCTCTTTTGTAAGAAAAACTAGTACAGGGAAAATCCTTATGTACAAGCCTTCATAGCCTTGTACCAAGACCCTGGCCTAAGAAAGAAATACAAGCACAAGACCCCTAAAGGAAAGACCTTTAAGGTATTTGTCATGAAGCTGGAAGAGGAAGACAACCCTCCAAAAGACCCTGTACTCCAGACCCCTTTTAGTCTCTACCCCTAACCATAGAATATGAAGCCTCCATTAAGGGTCGCTCCACTAGACACTCAGAGATTGAAAAATCGGTCCCTCCACCTTATGATTCAACTAACCGAACCTCCGCAACTCTGGAGGCTCCCCGCCAGATAACACGTAAGTGCAGCCCGTCAGCACCACTGTCCCATACCCCCTACCCTGGCCCTGATAATAGTGGGACCGAATCTCCTTCTATACCCACCCCACACTTCTTGCAAGGGAGCATGTACCTGCTGTCCGTCCCCTACACCAACTTCAGCCCTCAAACTTCATCACCTATGGAACTAAGGTAAGGCTACAAGTTATATCCTCCCTTACCCACCCCCCCCCAAGCCATGACTACAAGGATATGTCCTCTAACTAAAGTGGCCAGCAAAGACAGGGGAACCACCTATATCCATGTTCCCTTCTTTGTCTCAGACTTAAGCCAATGTAAGTAGAAATTATGAAGTGTTTTGGCAGACCCTGAGAAATTTAAGAACAAATTTATGAAGCCTAGTTTAAATTTCAGCTTGATTTGGGGAAGATATTATGATCATTTTGACCCACTGCTGTACCACTTATGAAAAGGCCAGAATCCCAGCTAAGACATGCAGACAGGGCTCACTGACCTCACCCCACTCATGCCATTTTTAAGTCTAGGGTCAAGCAGTCCCAGAGCGTGACACTGTGTAGAACAATAGGTTTCACCCAATAAGTCTGACATAGATAGGTCTGACGTAGAGAGAGCTAGCCCCCTAGTAGCATGTATATTAGAGGGGATTCATAAGTGTGTTACCACACAAGTTAACCGTGACAAACTGAGAGAAGTACCTCAGAGGACTGAGGAAAACCTAGCAGTCTTTTTGACTAGACTGAGGCATTCCAAAAATTCACCAGCACTAACCCTGAGAGCCCAGAAAGGAAGACTTTAATGGCTATGCATTTAATTACACAATCAGTATCCAATATTAAGAGGAAGTTAAAGAAACAAGAAGCAGGACACCAGAATCCATTCTCCCACTTGGTAGAAGAAGCCTTTAAGGTATTCAGTAACAGAGATTTAGCAGCTGAGGACAAGATGAAAACAGAAAGGCTCATTGCTGGCAGCTTCCCTTCAGGGTCCACTTCTAGGTAAGCCAGTTGGACCCTGGAGACCTAAATTTGGACCACTCTAAAGATCAGTGAGTACAGACCCTGATCAGTGTGGTCACTGCCAAAAGTGGGGCCACTGGAAGGCAGGATGTCCTAGCCAAGCCAAGTGCCGGCGAGGCAGGATGTCCTGAGCATCCTAAAACAGGGTGACCAGTTGACTCTCCTCCAAGACTCAAACCCTTTGCACCATATAGGGTAACGCGGTCCTCTTGGAAGAGAGCCTTTAGATCAACCACTGAGGGGTCCTGTGGCAAGCCGGCCCCACACCCCCCGAGCAGCCGCACCCAAAGATGGCGCCTTGGCTTGTAGCCACACCCAGACCCAGAGACCTTAGAGCAGTAAACATCTTGCGTGAGCATGCCTGGGACACGCCCTAGCCCGTACGTGGGCCAGTAGTGATGGCTGATTCATTCCGTATATAAGTGGAACTACTGAAAATAAATGCTCTCTCTGCTTGAAGACCAGAGGACGTGGTGTCAGTCTGTTGCTGTCACTCCACCGCGGATCAGTATTGGGGGGGATAGCGACATCTGGTGGCCCGTACGGGGAGCCAACGGGACCCCAACCTTCCTCTGGCCCAATCTACAGCGCTGGTAAGAACCCCTGGGAGGGGCGATTTCAAAGACCCCTGGGAGGGGCAATCCTATGAAACCCTAAGAAGGGCAATTGGAAAGATCCCTGGGAGGGACAATCAGCCCCAAGGAGGGGTAGTCTAGACTAAACGCCTAAAAGGCTTCGGGGACGCCCGGAGCCGTTAGGCACAGCACCAAGAAAATGGGGAACCAGCCCTCTGCTGAACATCTACTAACTGCCTGTAAAAGCCTGCTTAGACAGAGGGGTATTGGATTAAAGCAACAGACGATTGAGCGCTTCCTCTCCGCAGTGGAAGAGGTGGCTCCCTGGTTCTTAGCTTTGGGCCATCTTACTGTTGCAGCCTGGAACAAGTTAGGGGCAGATCTAACTAGAGTAGATACACAAGGCAGCCTGCCCCCAGGAATAATGGGTATTTGGATTCTGATTCTAACTTGTCTAGAGGATGAGTCAGGAGTATTTCAAAGGGTGTTACAGACAGGGCAATCTGCATTAGAGCGAATTCAAGAAGAGCGCTCTCAGCAGGGAAGCGCCTGTGGCGAGGAAGAGCCGAAGGAAAGTGAGCCTGAAAGTGAGTCAGAGGCAGAAGAGGAAGTGGAAAAGGTTGTGCACCATTTTGGGCGTCTCCGCCCCATTTCCGCACGGCCCTCAGCACCTGAGTCGCCTAAAAAGCCGCCGGACGCGGGTGGGGGTAACCCCCCACCCTATAATCCTTATGCCCGGTGCGAGGCGCGGCCTGATACAAGGCCCAAAGCGTCAGCTAGAAGTTTTGCCCCGGGGTCTGGAGAGAGGTACCCCATGCTATGGGTGCTTTTCCTGTTTTTCAAACTCAGCAAGGGCAACGGTATCATGAAGTCTTAGACTGGAAAACAGTAAAGGGGGTGGCTGAGGCAGTAAGAACGTATGGCGTTGCCGCCTCTTTTGTGGTGGCTTCCTTAGAAAACCTACACAGGTATGCCATGACTCCGAATGACTGGCAAAATCTCGCCCGTGCCTGCCTAACTTCTGGGCAGTACCTAGATTGGAAATCCCTGGTGATGGAGTTTGCTACCGAGCAGGCAGCACGCAATGCCCATAAGGGCCAGCACACGTGGGATGTTGATATGCTGATGGGTCAATGGCCTTATGCCAATCAACAAATAAACTATCTCCCTCAGGTATATGGCCAGATTAACCTAATATGTACCAGGGCATGGAAGTGCCTCCCAAATCACGGAGAGCCAGCAGGAAACCTCACAAAAATCATTCAGGGCCAAAACGAGCCTTTTTCTGAGTTTGTGGCTCGTATGTGTGATACTGCCACAAAGATCTTTGGAGATGCAGACACAGCTATGCCCCTCATTAAACAGCTAGTCTTTGAACAGTGTACTAAAGACTGCCGAGCTGCCATCACCCCTCATAAGCAGAAAAGCCTAGAGATATGGATGAAAGTGTGCAGAGAAATCGGAGGGGGGCTCACCAATGCAGGGCTAGCAGCCGCCGTAGTGGCTGCAATCCACCAGACGCAGGGCGCTTCAAATAACCCCAGATGCCCAGAGCAAAAGGGCACATCTAGCGCTGGTCAGCCAGCTTGTTTCCAGTGCGGGCACCCTGGGCATATTAAGCGAGACTGTCCCTCCTTTCAAAGCAATGCACCTGCAGAAAACAACCCCCGGGGGCCGGGGCGCTGTCCTCGATGCAAGAAGGGCAATCATTGGGCATCTGAGTGCTATTCAAAACAAGCAATGGACGGAACGCCTTTAGGCCCCAATCTCACTGGCACTAGGCCAAAAAACATCCAGTGGGGCCCCCGCCACCAGGGCCCTCGAATATATGGGGCACTCCAAACTCCGGCAACCAGTGCACCTCCTCAGCTAGTGCAGTGGCCGTCCCTGCTCCCTCTGGGGCAGGGTGTGCCACTGCCGTAGCCACCATCCGAAGGGCAACTGCCGGCAGCGCCGGACTGGACCTCCGTGCCACCACCCAACTTGTACTAACCCCACAGATGGGAGTCCAGCCTATCGACTCTGACATGTTGGGACCCCTTGAGGCGGGTACGGTGGGGCTGATTATTGGTCACGGCTCGGCCACCTTAAAGGGTATTATAGTCCATCCCGGGGTAATTGACCCTGACTATACTGGCATTATAAAAATCATGATATCTTCCCCAAAAGGAATTTTAGCCGTTTCCCCGGGAGACAAGATTGCTCAGTTGCTTGTCCTCCGCAGCGACCATGATCAATTCCCAGCAGAGAACAGAATTAGGGGCGACCAGGATCTCGGGTCCACTGGGCCATCATGTACTATGCTAGCCCTCGACCTTGACCGCCGACCTATGTACACCCTAAAGGTGAATGGCAGAAAATTTATAGGGTTGCTTGATACCTGAGCAGACCGTAGTGTAATTAGTGAAAGGGACTGGCCAGCTAAATGGCCTGTACAAATATCCCAGCAAGTGCTTAGAGGGCTGGGCTATGCAGAGACCCCAAAAATGAGTTCGGCTGAGCTTCATTGGCTAGATGAGGAAGGACACGCAGGACAGTTTCAGCCATATGTCCTAAACACCCCTGTCACGTTGTGGGGATGAGACGTGCTTACAGAGCTTAACCTACATCTCACAAACGAACAACTCTATAGCCCTCAATCCAAAGCTATTATGGCTGATATGGGGTATATCCCCAGCTTTGGGCTGGGCAAGCATGCTCAGGGCCGAACCAGCCCTGTACCAACTTCCCCACACTCCAAAAGAGAAGGATTGGGTTTTTCACAGGGGCCACTGAGGCAATAAAAATCAAATGGAAATTAGAGCAGCCTGTCTGGGTACCTCAGTGGCCCCTTCCAACACAAAAATTACATGCTGCCATGGAACTCATTGCAGAACAGCTAGCTTTAGGGCATCTAAAAAAGTCTAATTCGCCTTGGAATACTCCTATATTTGTCATACAGAAGAAATTAGGACAGTGGAGACTGTTGCATGACCTCAGAGAAATTAATGCTACTATGGAGGTTATGGGGCCTGTGCAGAGAGGCTTACCAGTACTCTCTGCTTTGCCACAGAACTGGCCCATTATAGTAATAGACATCAAAAATTGTTTTTTCTCCATCCCACTGCACCCCGAAGATACCTCTCAATTTGCCTTTACTTTACCATCTATCAATCATGCTGCCCCTGACAAACGCTATGAGTGGGTAGTCCTTCCACAAGGCATGGCTAACAGCCCAACCATGTGCCAAATCTTTGTAGATAAAGCCATTGCCCCCGTCAGAGATGCTCATCCCTCCGTACACTGTATCCACTATATGGATGACATTCTCTTAGCAGCACCTACTCACGCTGAAGTTCAAAAGGCTTTTTCCACACTGGCAATCCACCTAAAAGCCCATGGGCTGCATATCGCACCTGAAAAGGTGCAGATGGGGAATGCCCTTGAGTATTTGGGTTCACACATATCTCCAGGACAAATTAAGCCACAGAAAATTACCCTAAGAAGAGATGGACTGAAAACTCTAAATGACTTCCAAAAACTGTTAGGAGACATACAATGGATACGCCCCTATCTGGGCCTGCCCAACCACATCCTACGACCCCTTTATGATATCCTACAAGGTGATCCACAGTTAACGTCTCCCAGACACCTTACAGCTGAAGGCGCTCAGGCCTTAGAAAAGGTAGAGCAAGCACTTGCAAATGCTGCCCTCCAGCGGCGCAATCCCAAAGCAGACATCCTGCTGTGTATCCTCCCTTCACTTACACAGCCCACAGGAACCCTATGGCAGGGTGGCCCCCTTTATTGGATCCACCCACGAATTTCTGTGGGGAAAAGTATTTCTTGGTACCCTGCTGCCGTGGCACAATTAGCATCGATTGGCCTACAGCATAGTGTTCAAATCTTTGGGTCTTACCCCTCCAAGCTAGTAGTACCATATACCAAAGACCAAATTCAAACACTTGGATCGGTCAGCGATGATTGGGCAATCTTACTGTTCACCTTCCAAGGACAAATAGACAACCACTACCCCAAAGACCCCCTTCTACAGTTTATGGAATTTCACCCAGTAGTTTTTCCAAAGTTCACATCCTGTAAGCCGCTAGCTGAAGCCATGAATGTCTTCACTGATGGATCTCAATCAGGCATTGGCAGCATTCACATTCCTAACCAACAGCCTCAGCTTTATCTGTTCCCAGGCGCCTCTGCTCAGGTAGTAGAATTACAGGCTGTTCAACATGTCTTTCAAACAATTGACTCACCCTTTAATCTCATTTCTGACAGTGCTTATGTAGTTCAAGCTGTGCAGCGGCTTGAAGCTGCAGGACAAATTGACCAGAGTTCTCCCATCGGATTAATTTTTTCTAATATTCAGCAGTTAATCTGGAACAGAAAACACCCTTTTCATATCATGCATTTAAGAGCCCACTTAAACCTTCCAGGCCCTATTACCGAGGGCAATGCCATCGCAGACGCACTGACGCGCTGCACCCTCATTCTTACTGCAGCCGAACAAGCCCAGGCTTTTCACAAAACATTTCATGTTAATTCCAAAACACTCGCCAATAGATTTGGCATCTCCCGTGAGGTCGCACGTGCCATTGTACGACAGTGTCCTGTTTGCGCCCCCTATCGCCCATCACCCTCCGTCGGGGTTAATCCACGTGGGTTACAGCCCATGCATATATGGCAAATGGATGTCACACATTATGCAGAATTTGGCAAGACTCGATATATTCATGTGTCAGTAGATACGGCCTCTGGCCTAATTTGTGCCTCGGCGCTCGCTGGAGAGTCTACTAAACATGTCGTCACCCATTGCCTAGCCGCATGGGCTGCCTGGGGAATCCCAAAACACCTAAAAACTGACAATGCACCCGCGTACACTTCCAAAACTTTTCACCAGTTCTTACAACAAATGGGCACCACTTGTAGCCATGGCATCCCCTACAACCCCCAAGGCCAAGGCATCGTAGAGCGGGCCCATCTACCACTCAAAACCATGTTGAACAAACAAAAGGGGGGAGCTGGCTACGGCCGCACATCCAGGGACCGCCTTTCACTTGCTCTTTTTACCCTTAATTTTTTATCGTTGGACACCACAGGGCACTCAGCTGCTGACAGGCATATGGGCCCCCATGGGGCGTCCCAAGCACAGGTCATGTGGAAAGATATACTCTCCGGAGCTTGGAAAGGCCCTGACCCAGTGCTGATATGGACCCGAGGGGCCGTATGTGTATTTCCACAGGATGCTCAGGACCCTGTCTGGATCCCTGAATGCTTAACCAGACCAGTTGCAAAGTAAGATGCCGAGAAGTCTTCTCCCTCTTCTGCTCCTGCTGGGGGTGACCCTGGGGAAAGCAGTGACTGAACAATACCAAGAAAATCAGGATAAGTACTGGTGGGGGTTGTTAGATGTCCTACCCCTTCCCCTACCTGTGCATCATACTGCTTCCGTCTTTCCCCACATATTCACAACCAATAGCTCGCTTGAGCTACTCTTCCTAAAACAACAAGCTGACTTTGCCCCTGTACTGCGCCCCCTTAATATAAGCTTTCAAGGTTTTTTGTGCTTTCATATACTCACTAATTTTAGTTCAGTAGTTGATAGCTCTGACTACAACCCCAGTTGCATTACCCTGTATAATCAGTCTGCTGGATGGTTTGATACCCCTAGCAATAGTAGCAACCTTCGAACAAATGGTACCCTCCTGCAAGGCCAAATACCGCTCAGGGTACCTAAAGCCAATAGCAGCATCCCCTCATAGCCTCAATGGGCCCCAAAATGCAAAAGCATGCGGGACTGGCCTAGTCTCTGGACAGGTTGTCAGAGCCACCGCCTCCAGTGGACAGTAAAGCCGTACTCTACTTTCTCCCCAGCTAATCAATGCTACAATGTTTGGCAGCAACTATACTTGGCAAAGCCCTACTCAGGCCTTACCCACGCTTCTATGGCCCTGATAATGGGTGGAAAAATGCCAGTGTGTGTTGGAATGCCACCGAATCCTTCGAATTAACGCTACAGGAGAAGTCCTCTAACCAAAATCTTATTTTTTCCCCTACCCCCATGTGTGTTTACCCTCCCTTCATGTTTCTTCTTTGTAATGGTTCCACCCTATATCCTGTACCAATTCAACCTGTTTTTACTCCCTCTGCTGGAATGCTACTGCATTTCACACAGCCCTTGTAACTAGATTACCCCGATATGTCCCTTGGCCAGTCAAGCGACCCTCTTATGCCCAGCTCTGGCGCAAGCCTCAACTTTGTCCGAGACTCCCTAGTGCATGTGGTGCAGCTGGGCTGTGAGTGGCGGTTCCCTGGCCTCTGTGTTACTTCTGTGCAGTTTAACAATATCTCTCGTGCAGCTAGTCTCTCCAGACAACTGTCTCGTCAGCTACTAGGCAACTGGACCACTCAAGTGGACAATTAATTGCGAGGCGAGATCGCTGTAATAAACTCCACACGTATTGACACCTCTATCGCTGTCACCTTGATGAACTGGGTCCAGTCAGCCCTACATACTGTTCGAGAATGGGCAGGCTCTGGTCCCCTGGCATGCATCCTATGCTTCCTGGGTCTGTGGTTGATCCTATATCTTCGTCGCCAGAGGAGGCAACAGCAAATGAACATGGCGCTTTTGGTGCAGGCTATCGCAAATGCTGAAGAACCAGCATCAACTTCAGCCGGAGTGTGGCTGCAAATGCTGGAAGGATAGCCAAAGACGGGCAACCTCTCTTGGGAGTGTTACCAACCTAAGACAGGGACCCCACCAAGCTGTGGGGTATCCCAATGACGGGTAAGGAGCGCTCTAGCCAGAGATGACCTAAGACAGGCACTTTCATGCATATATAAAGTAAAAGGGGGAGATGTGGCGAGCCGGCCCCACACACCCCGAGCGGCCGCACCCAAAGATGGCGTCTTGGCTTGTAGCCACACCCAGACCCAGAGACCTTAGAGCAGTAAACATCTTGCCTGCGCATGCCTGGGACACGCCCTAGCCTGTACGTGGGCCAGTAGTGATGGCTGATTCATTCCGTATATAAGTGGAACTACTGAAAATAAACGCTGTCTCTGCTTGAAGACCAGAGGACGTGGTGTCGGTCTGTTGCTGTCACTCCGCCGCGGGTCGGTATCAGGGGGGATAGCGACAGGGTCCCTGAGACTCAGCCAGCTGGACATCAACAAACCACTGTCATCTCCATGGGAGAGCCAAGGGTTACACTCTATGTGAAACATAAGGAGATTGAATTTGTTTTAGATATGGGAGGCTGCCTTTGTGGTTTTGAATTGACCAATAGGCCCACACCCAAGGCAGGACTGTGCAATTACTGGGGTAGATAGGAAGCCTAAGGTGAGGAAATTTACTCAGCCTCTTCTTTGCTTTGTGGGACTACAATCCTTGACATGTTCTTTCCTCTGTGTACCAGAATGTCCAATCCTCTCATAGGGCAGAAACTTACTAAACAAGTTAGCAATAAAAGTACAATTATAATTGGAACCATTACTCTCTAAGAGCAGAGACTTAACACTTCTAATGTCACTGTACAGTACACTAGGGCTAGACAGATTAAAAGACTTTATGCCAGAGAAAATTCTAGATCACGTGACCCCTGAGGTTTGAGATGTCTCTATCTGAGGGAAACTTAGGAACGCCGAACCTGTTCTTATTAAACTGAAACCCATTATTTCTTACCCCCGGAGAAAACAATATCCCCCTAAAATCTGAAGCAAGAGTAGAAATAAAATCTCTATTATAACATTTTCTTCACTATGGGCTACTTAAGCCATGGCGATCACCTTGCAATACCTCTATAGTCCCTGTGAAAAAACAGATGACACATATACACTTGTACAAACTCATACACTCTCCTGACTCAAGTCCTAGGAGAAACAGTATTTTACAGTTTGGAGCATGAAAAACGCCTTCTTTTGCATTCCTTTACACCCTGATTGCCAATTCCTATTGCATCTGAATGGAGGGACCATGATACATAGAAGAATATATAGTAAACCTGGACCCGATGGCTCAAGGATTCCAGGATTCACCCCTTTATTTAGAAATGCCCTTGCTAGAGAACTTACAAGGGCTATATACCTTCCAGGGAGAGTACTACAACAATATATAGATGATTTAGTATTGGCCACTAAAACTAAGGATGAGTCAGACCAAAATACCATCCTACTGTTAAACTTCCTAGGCAAATGGGGATGTCAAGTATCCTCCCAAAAAACTAAGATCTCCCAGATCCAAATACACCTTCTGAGTTTCATCCTTACACTCAAGAAGTGAATGCCTGCCCCCAGAAAAGCCAAAAGCTTAAGACACCACCACTGAGTCACTTCTGACTCGTAACAACCATGTAGGTCAGAGCAGAAGTGCCTCATAGAGTTTCCAAAGAGCACCTGGTGGATTTGAACTGCTGACCTTTTGATTAGTAGATGTAGCACTTAGCCACTACCCAACAGGGTTCCCAGATGGAAGCAAGTAATCGCACACTATCCAATTTGCAACATAAAATGACAACTTAGAGTGTTCTGGGGAATGGTAAGTTTTTGTAGTGTCTAGATTCCTAACTTTAGCCTCATAGCTAGGCCCCTGTATGAGGCCCTAAAGGTGGAAGAGAGGTCACTCTTAGAGTAACCAGTAGTCCTTCAAACAATTGAAAGCCAACCTTTGCCAAGCCCAAGCCCTGGATTTACTGGACACCAGAAAAACATTTAAATTATATGTTAATGAAAAACAGTGGCACCAGGAATCCTTACCCAAGATGCAGGACCACCCACCTACCCTGTGGCCTATTTTTCCAAACAGCTGGACCCAGAGTCTGATAGATGGCCAGGATGGCTATGGGCAATGGCTGCCACTGCCCTTTTTAGTAAAGGAATCCTCAAAATGTACCTCTGGGAGGCGGAGTCAAGATGGTGGACTAAATACATGTCTCCATAATTACATCTGGAAACCAAGGCCTGAACTGAAAACTCAAAGGAGTCTTCTGGACACCTAGTAAGCCCTAGGACACAGCACAGGGCTGTCAATTTGGACTACATACCACTGAACAGGAAACTTCTTCTCTTTTGCCGACCCCTGCCCTCGTTGAGTGTCAGCTCTTGCAGTCTGAAGGTAATTCGCCTTTTTTAACTATTTTTCCTCTGTCTTAGTCAGCAGGCAGGGCTGGAGCTTACCTGGCAGCAAAGCTCAGATGCACTGCTGATGGGATCGATGAGTGGAAGGGCCACATTTTGAGAGCCTGGCTCTGGACTCTGAGCACATAGGCCCCTCCACCCCCTCTTTCCAAACCTCCACCATTGAATCACCTATTCTGCAGTAGGCGGGAGAGCTTGTGCAGGACACTATCTTGTTTGAGTGGGAGGCAGAGTTGCCCAAATAGTGGCCCCAGGAAGACCTAATTCCCAGGCTGGGAGGCAATGACTGCCCAGGAAGTGCTTTTCCAGCCTAAAAGCAGTGTTTTTCATAGTGTGGTCTTATGAGTGGGGCCCAGCAGTAGATGACAGCAGCATATTTTGAACTAGTTTACAGCATCTGGAGTTGGATATAGAGGTGCTTATTTTGCCATCTGGGAAGAGGGGCTTACACACCTGAAAGCCTGACTGATCTTGGAAGCTGTCATATATCTTTTACCTATCAATATAAGAATGCCTAGAGAAATAACTGCAGTGTTTCCCGACGGAATCTCTCCCAGCTTTTACTGACTCACATCGTAGGGTCAGGTGACGGCCCCTAGTGACTCTATAAGTAGGGCCATGTCTTTGCCAATCAGCAGGTGGAACTGGCTACCCCAGAGATGCCACTGGGCCCAGTCACTGGAGTATATAGAGGTGACTGGTGATCACCCTCCTTTTCAGACTGAGCTTTACATCCCATTAAGGTAATACCAGAGAAACAAAACAACCTCCAGATGCCCAAAAAGCAACAAAATGTAGACAGAAACTTAAAGAAAAATTCACCTATGGTTCCAGAAGGCCCCCAAAAGAAGCAAAGAACATCCGAGACAAAGAAGCCTTTCTGAAACTATCGGAGGGCAAGTACAAAAGGATTATATATAGAGCACTCCTAGACATTATACAAAATGCAGCAAAGCAAAATGAAAACTTAAGCAGACTGTTTGATCTGATGGACTGCCAGTAATCTGAAATCCAACAGATCAAGAACAAAATCGAAGAAACAGAAAATTCAATTCAAAGCCAAGAAAACAGAATGGAACAAATGGAAAACAGACTGACTTGGAAGACAGAGCTACTGACTCCAGCTTCTATGAGAAAAAAATCAGAAAAAAGAAACAAGAAAAATGAAAAAGCATTAAGAAGCATGTGGGATGCTATAAAGAGGAACAATCTGTGATTAATTGGAACAGGGAGGGACACCTGAAAACACAGACAGTATTGTTGCTGAGCTGCTGACAGAAAATTTCCCTGAAATTACAAAAGAAGATAACATAGATATCCAAGATGCACATCGAACACGACTCAATGTAGACCCCAAAAGAAAGACTCCAAGACATATTATACTCAAGCTTAACAAAATGAAACATGAGCAGAAACTCTTAAAGGCAGCAAGACTCAAAGCAAAGCTAAGATTCAGGCTTTCATCTGACTTTTCAGCAGATATGATGCTGGCATGGATGCAACAGGATGACACATTCAAAGCCTTCAGGGACAAAAACTTCCAACCAAGAATTATATATCCTGCAAAACTATCTTTCAAATATGAAAATGAAATTAAGATATTCTCAGATAAACAGAAACTCAGAGACTTTGTAAAAACCAAACCAAAGCTACAACAAACACTGAAAGAAGTTCTTGGCTTAGAAGAACAAAACCATTAACTCTACATTTTATGAGGAAATATAGGACACGCCACCAGGGAAGACTCCAAACTCAATGAAAGCTATATTAAAAGAAGTGATCGAGTGGTCATATCATGAAAACTATGATAACATCATATTAAAAAGAGGGATGTACTACAGATGGAGAGGAAGTTAATAAGACTTGTGGTACTTATAATTAGGTTTAAACATAGATTATTGAAGGGGATCACAGGAGTAGCCGCAAAGCACAATAAAGATGCAACACATCAAATCAAGAAATGTAACACAAGAGTCTCAACAAACACAAACCAACCCTGAAATAGGTGAAAAATCAACTCATAAAGAAGAATGTCCAAGAACAGAACAGTAACAACAGAGAAAACATCAACACAAAAATAAACACATCACAATGACAGCACTAAACACATACTTATCAATAATTACATTGAATGTAAATGGACTGAATGCTCCAGTAAAGAGACAATGAGAGACATCTTGGATCAAAAGACATGACCCATCTATGTGTTGCTGACAACAAACTCACCTTAGACTTAAACATATGAACAAACTAAAAATTAAAGGGTGGAAGAATATATATCAAGCTAAAAATCAACAAAGAAAAGCAGGTGTGGCAATTTTAATCTCAGATAAAATACATTTTAATATAAAATTCACCATCATAGACAAGGATGGACACTAGTTATTGCTGAAAAGTTCAATACATAAGCAGGGATTAACAATATTAAATATTTATGCACTCAATACTAGACTACATAAATACATCAAAGAAACACTGACTATACTCAAAAATGAGCATAGTGGGTGACTTCAACACTTCACTCTCAGTATTGGACAGATTGTCTAGAAAAAAGCTCAGTAAAGAGACAGAAGACCTTATTGCCAAAATTAACCAATTAGAATTCATCAACATATACAGAACTTTCTATCCATCAGCAGACAACTACACCTTCTTCTCCAGTGCACATGGAACATTCTCCAGAATAGACCATGTGTTAGAACATAAAGAAAATCTCAACAAAATCCACACCGTTGAAATATTGCGAAGCATCTTCTCAGACCATAAAGCCATAAAAGTCAAAATCAATAACAGAAGAAACAAAGATAGAAAGTGGAACTCATGAAAACTGAACAACATCTTGCTCAAAAAACCATGGGTTATAGAAGAAATCAAGGACGAGATAAAGAAATTTATGGATTCCAATGAGAATGAAAACAGTTCTTACCAGAACCTATGGGATACAGCCAAAGCAGGGCTCAGGGATCAGCTTATCTCTATAAATGCACACATCTGGCAGGAAGAAAGAACCCAAATCAAAGAACTAACCCTACAGTTTGAAAGTAGAGAGACAGAAACAGAGAAACCTCTCAGGCCCTAGAAGAAAACAGATCATAAAGATTAGAGCAGAACTAAACCAATTCAACAATGGAAAAAATTGAAATGAACAAAAGCTGATTTTTTTTTTAATAGATCAACAAAATTGACAAACCATTGGCTAAACCTACTAAAGAAAAACAGGAAAGGAAACATAACCCAAATAAGAAATGAGATGGAAGATGACACAATAGTCAAACAGAAATCAAAAATATTGTAACAGAATACTGCAAAAGACTGCACTCTAATAAATTAGAAAACCTAGAGAGATGGACAAATTCCTCGATTCATATCACCTACGAAAATTATCACAAGCTGAAGCAGAACAACTGAATAAACACATCACAAAGGAAGAGATTGAAAAAGTCGTCAAAAAACTACTGTCATGGTTTGAATTGTGTCCCCCCAAAAATGTGTGCAGCCATGTGGCTGGGATATGGTTCCCAGTATCTTGGAAATGTCCTCCATTGTGTGGTTTTGCTAACCTGTATGTTAGAGGATTAGGGTGGGGCTGTGAATTCCTGCTATGGGGGAAGTTTCCCTGGAGTATGGCTTGCCCCACCCTTAATGCTTTTAGCTTGCAAGGAATAAAAGGAAAAAGAACCAAGGACAATTTGAGAACCTCGCTACCATCAAGCAAGCAGCACCGGGAGCAGAGCGCATCGTTCAGACCAGAGGTTCTTGTGTTAGGACGCTCCCTGGACAAAGACTGATGCAATACCGGACTTTCCTCCAGAGCCGACAAGGGGAAAGTCTTTCCCTGGAGCGGACACCCTGAATATGGACTTGCAAACTACCGGACTGTATAAGAATAAATCTTTCTTTGTTAAAGCCATCCACTCTGTGGTATTTCTGTTAGAGCAGCCTAGCTGACTAAAACAACTACCAACCAGAAAAAGCCCTGGCCAAGATGGCTTGACCACAGAATTCTACCAAGCTTTTAGAGAAGAGTTATCTCAAATACTACTGAGACTATTTCACAGCATAGAAAGGGAAGGTATACTCTCAAATTCACTCTATGAAGCCAGCATAACCCTGGTACCAAAGCCAGGGAAAGACCCAACAAAAAAGGAGAACTACAGACCAATATCACTCATGAATCTAGATGCAAAAATCCTCACCAAAATACTCACCAATAGAATACAACAACATATCAAAAAAAATTCATCACAACGAAGTTGAGTCATAGCAGGGATGCAAGGCTGGTTGAACATCAGAAAAATAATTAATGTGATCAACCACATAAATAAGACAAAAAACAAGAATCATCTGATTTTGTCAATTGATGTAGAAAGGGCATTTAATAAAGTCTAACACCCATTCATGCTAAAAACTCACAGCAAAATAGAAATAGATGGCAAATTCCTCAATGCAGTAATGACCACTTATACAAAGCCAACTGCCTACATCATCCTGAATGGAGAGAGACTGAAACAATTCCCCTTGAGAACAGAAACCAGACAAGAAGGCCCACTCTCAGAGGCCCACTCTCACCTCTTCTATTCAACGTTGTACTAGAAGATCTAGCCAGAGCAATTAGACAAGACCAAGAAATAAAGAGCGTCTGCACTGGCAAAGAGGGAAGTAAAAATCTCCCTATTTGCAGATGATATGATTGTATACACACAAAATCCCAAAGAATCCATAAGTAAACTAATCAACTGATATAAGAGTTCAGTAAAGTGTCAGGATGAAAGACAAACATAAGTAAATCAATAGGATTCCTTTACACCAACAATGAGATTATTAAAGAAGAAATCACTGAATCACTACCATTTACTATAGCCCCCAAGAAGATAAAATATCTAGGAATAAATCTAACCAGAGAAATAACTGACCTGCACAAAGAGAACTACAAGGCCTTACTACAAGAAACTAAGAGAGACTTACATAAATTGAGAAACCTACCCTGCTCATGGGTAGGAAGACTTAACGTTGTGAAAATGTCTATTTTGCCCAAAGCAACCTACTTATATAATGCAATTCCAATACAAATTCCTGTGACATTTATTTAATGAGCTGGAGGAACAAATCACCAACTTTGGAAAGGGAAGAAACACCAGATAAGTAAAGCACTACTGAAGAAGAACACCACACTGGGAGGCCTTTCAATACCTGACTTTAGAACCTATTACACTGCCACAGTTGTCAAAACAGCCTGGTACTGGTACAAAACAGACAGATAGATCAATGGAACAGAGTTGAGACCCAGAAATGCCGCCATCCTCCTATGAACAGTTAATATTCGACAAAGGCCCTAAGACACTAAACTGGACTAAAAGCAATCTCTTCAAAAAATGCTGCTGGCAAAATTGGATATCCATCTGCAAAAAACTGAAAAAAGACCCATTTCTCACACCTTGTGCAAAAACCAATTCAAACTGGACACAAGACCTACATATCAAATCTAAAATGATAAAACTCATCCAAGAAAAAATAGGGTCAACAGTGGAAGTTTTAATACACAATGTAGACAGACTTCAAAATCTGGCAAACAAAGCACAAGCCACAGAAAACAAAATAGACAAATGGGAACTACTTAGAATCAAACACTTTTGCTCATCCAAAGACTTTATCAAAAGAATTAAAAGAACACCTACAGAATGGGAACAAATATTTGGCAACTATATGTCAGTCTGATGCCTGATCTCCATAATCTATATAAGGTACTACAAAACATCAATAAGAAAAAGATAAATAATCCCATTAAGCAACGGGTGAAGGAGATGGACAGACACTTCTCTAAAGAGGAGATCCAGGCAGCCAAAAAACACGTGTAGAAATGCTCACAATCACTAGCTATTAAGGAAATTCAAATCAAAACTACGATGGGATGCCATCTCACCCCAACAAGGTTGGCCATGATCCAGAAAACACAAAACAACAAATGCTGTAGAGGCTGTGGAGAAATTGAAACCCTCCTACACTGTTGGTGGGATTGCAAAATGGTGCAACCTCTCTGGAAAGCAATCAATGGTGCGCAGCCACCAACAGTGATAGCCGTGATGGGGCTGACAAAGTTGTCTCACTGGCAATACCAAAATAAAAAGGGGTGCACCCTGAGATCTCCACTAAAAGACTGCAATTGATGGTCCAGCGGCTTCAGGGTTCCCCTGGGAGCATGTCCCCTGGCCCTGATGCTGCCCCTGTCCATAAATCATAATGGAGGTCAACCCTTCAGACAGGAATGGATTGGACTTGGCAACACAGAGTGACCATATCATGTGTGCACTTTATGGTTTCATGCATCTATAGGATGTCATCCAGCTGACCTCTTACTGGAGGCAGCGGAGAGGGTGGAGAGGAAGTGATGGGAGATTGTTAGGAGTATATGATATGTATAGAACGGAGAGGAGGAGTGTGCTGTCACCAGGCAAGAAGAGCAGTGGGAGCTGCACACAGGCAGGCATGCAAATTTACACAGGATTGTACATTTTCACTCAATCATAATTTTTAAAAAAAAGTACCTTCGGACAGCCAACTGAAGTCTATACACCACAAGTGCAGGCTGTCCTAGAGGTAAAAGAGAGCCACTGGATATCAAATAGAAGCATCATTCAATACCAGGCTACCTTTTTAGATTCCCTCAACCTGACTTTAAGAATGTGTCAAACATTGAACTCAGCTACCCTCTGCTACCCCTGGAGACATCTGAATTTATTCATGATTGCACAGAAGTGGTCAATGAAGTCTTTCCTAGTCACTCAGACCTCCAAGAAACCTCCATAGAAAACCCAGATGCTGAACAGTTCACAGATGAGAACAGCTTTATTGAACGAGGAATCCACAGGGCAGGCTACACTACTGTGAGCCAAACAGACATTGAAGCAAAGGCACTTCCTTCAGTGATCTCGGTACAAAACAGTTAACCAAACTAATATGAGCCCTCCAATTAGGAAAAGCAAAGGTGTTAAATGTATATACAGACTCCAAATTTGCCTGCCTTATTTTACATGCATGCTGCCATTTGTAAAGAATAGGAGATGTTTATGACACACAACTACCCCATAAAATATAGAGAGCTGGTCTTAGAACTTTTGGAAGCTGTACATGTACCCAAGGAGAAATCCTGGGAAGCAACAAGGAACCCTAGGGCTAACTAGGCTGATAAATTAGTTGCCAGGACAGAAGACACACCTAAAACAATGGCCCTAGTCCCCCATGGGTTAAAAGAGCTACTGCCAAAACATACTCAGAAAGATGAAGAGGAAGGTAAACATAGAGACTATATGTGACAAGGACAGATGATTAAGAAATGAGGACAAACTACTGTATGTCCCCAAATCCTGGCTGTGGAAAATAGTTAAAGCTTTCCACAAGGCTTCTCACTATGGAAAAGATGCCATCTTAGAGTTACTACAGAGATGTATAAATGAAAAGAGTTACAAAAGGTAGTAAGACAAGTTGTAAATACATGTGAGGTCTGCCTGACAGCTAATCCACAAAGCCACCCATTACCACCTTCTCCAGCTAAACCTATTCAACAATGAGGCACTTCACTCTGGTGAAACCTGGCAGATGGATTTCACTGCTATGCCCCTAAAGCCAGGGTTAAAATATTGTATCTGTGGATACCTTTACTGGGTGGAAAACCCTGGTGGCATAGAGATTAAGTGCTACATCTTCTAACCAAAAGATAGGCAGTTCAAATCCACCAGGCACTTCTTGGAAACTATACAGAGCAGTTCTGTCCTATAGGATTGCTGTGAGTCAGAATTTACTCAGCAGCTGTGGGTTTGGTTTTTTGGGTTTACTGTATGGATAGAAGCCTTTCCCACCAGGACAGAATAGACTATAGAAGTAACAAAAGCTTTGTCAAGAGAAATAATCCTTAGATATGGATTACCTAAGTCCTCACAATAAGATAATAACCCTGCCTTTATTGCAAAGGTCACTGAACCCTCTCGAAGACACTAAAGGCAAAATATCAACTGCACACAGCTTGGCATCCTCAATCATCAAGGAATGTAGACAGAATGAACCAAACCCTAAAGAGGACATTAGTCAAATTATACCCAGAAACTCAGGAGCCATGGGTTAAGCTGCTACCTATAGTCCTCCTAACAGTTAATATGGCCTCAAAGATAGACCTAAAACCTAGCCCATATGAAATTTTACATGCAAGGCCCTTTGTCACCTCAAATATACTAATTGATTGTGAACTTAACCAATTTCATAAATGTTATAAGTTGAGGATAGGCCCAGGGAGCGTTGAGGGCCTATGGTAATAAACTATTGCCAGACCCCAATAAGGAATCCACAGACACTTTCATAAAACCAGGAGACCAGGTTCTCTGTAAAACCTAGAAGGAAGGATCCCCAGAAGACCAGTCAGGAGAAAAGTGAAAGGGGCCCTTCCAGGTCATTTTAGCAACCTCAACTGCTGTCAAACTTAAAGACATAACCCCTGGGTACATTACTGTAGAATAAAAACCTATAATCCATAGGAGCCAGAGGGCACAACTATTCAGCCCCAAACAATACCTGTGAGCCAGTAGAAGACCTAAAGCACCTTTTAAAGATAAAAGACACAGAGGGGAGTGCAGTTAAGATGGCAGACTAAACACACATCTCCCTAAATCCCTCTGGAAACCAAGACCTGAACTGATAATTAAACGGAGCCTTCTGGACACCTAGTGAACCTCAGACGCAGCATAGGGCTGTTAAGGTGGACTTCATACCACTGAATGAACAACCTCCTCCCTTTCACTGACCCCACTCTTGGCAAGCATTGGCTTCCATGGACCGAAGATAACTCACCATTTTAACTTTTTTTCTCTGTCTTAGCCAGCAGGCAGAGCTGGAATATGACTAACAGCTAATCTCAGACACACTGCTGGTGGGATCGGCAGGCAAAATTGCCATATTTTGAGAGCCCAGCTTTGGACTCCATGCATCTCAGCACCTTTGGCCTCTCTTTCTGCCTCTTCCATAGAGTAGCCGGTATGAGGCACGCAGCAAGCTTGTGCAGGACGCCATCTTGATCCACTGGGAGGCAGATACACATACAGAGGCCCCAGCTGGACTTAGTTCCCAGGCTGGGAGGTGGCACTTGCCCAGGGGAGAGCACTTTTCTGGCAGAAAAACAGTATTTTACACAGTGTCACCTATGGCTGGGGCCCAGCAACAGAGGCTGTGGACTCTGTGCATCTAGGCACCTTTGGCCTCTCTTTCCACCTCCACCATAAAGTAGCCTATATGAGGCTGGCGGCGAGCTTGTGAAGGATGCCATCTTGATACATTGGGAGGTGGTGACACCCACACAGAGGCCACAGCTGGACTTAGTTCCTAGGCTGGGAGGCAGAGCCTGCCAAGGGGAGAGCACTTTTCCAACAGAAAGCAGTATTCTACACAGTTTTGCCTACAGCTGGGGCCCAACAAGAGAGGCCAGCAGGGCAGTAGCCTTTCTGTATTTTGAGCTAGTTTATAACATCTGGGGTTTGATATAGAGGTGTTTACTTTGCCAGCTGGGAAGAGGGATCTATATACCTGAAAACCTGACTGACTTTGGAAGTTGTCAGACACTTTTTACTTTTTATTTTAAGATGGCCTAGAGAAGCAACTGTGGTCCATCCTCATAGCATCTCTCCCAGCCTATGTTAACTCACATGATGCCCAAAAAGCAACAAACTATGGAGAAAAGTATAACCAAGGAATCACCCATGGATTCAGAAGGCCCCCAAAAAGCACCACAGAACTTCCCAGACAAAGAAGCTTTTCTGAAACTATTGGAAGGTGAATACAGAATGATTATATATAGAGCTCTCCTAGACCTTATAAAAAATGCAGCAGACCAAATGAAAAATTAAGCAAGCTGTTCGATCTGATGGAACACCAGTACTCTGAAATCCAATAGATCAAGAACAAAATCAAAGAGGTAGAAAATTCAATTCAAAGGCAAGAAAACAGAATAGAACAAATGGAAAATAGACTTCTTGACTTGGAAGACAGAGCTACTGACTCCAGCATCTATGAGAAGAAATCAGAAAAAAGAAACAAGAAAAATGAAGAAGCATTACGAAGCATGTGGGACTTTTAAGAGGAACAATTTACAATTAATTGGAGTTTCTGAACAGGGTGAGACACCTGAGAACACAGAGGATTGTTGCTGAGTTGCTGACAGAAAACTTCCCTGAAATTATGAAAGAAAAGAATATAGATATCCAAGATGCATATCAAACACCACTCAATATGGATCTCAAAAGAAAGACTCCAAGACATATTATGCTCAAGCTTAACAAAATGAAACATAAGCAGCAATTCTTAAAGGCAGCAAGACTCAAAGCAAAGCTAACATTCAAAGGGAAACTCTGTAAGTTATTGTCTCATTTCTCAGCAGAAACAATGCTGGCATGGAGACAGTGGCATGACATATTCAAAGCCTTGAAGGAGAAGAACTTCCAACCAAGAATTATATCTCCTGCAAAACTATCTTTCAAATATGAAAATGAAATAAAGACATTCCCAGATAAACAGAAACTCAGAGACTTTGTAAAACCCAAACCAAAGCTACAAGAAATACTGAAAGAATCCCTCGGCTTAGAAGAACAAAACCACTAACTTTCTATTTTAGAAGCAAGTACAGGACACATCACCCAGAATCCTACTCAGTTAGGGAAGGCTTCAGACTCAAATCTATAATAGTTTAAGAAATAAACCAATGATTATATCATGAAAACTGTGATGTCATCATATTAAAAAGAGGGATGTACTACAGTCATTATAGTCCTCCCAGATGGAGAAGTTGATAAGAACGATAGTAATTGAAATTGGGTTTATACATAGTTTATTATGGGGGATCATAGGAGCAGCAATACAGCACAACAAAGATGCAACCTATTAAATCAAGAAACATAATACAGGAGTCTCAACAGCCACAAAACCAACCATGAAAAAGGTGAAAAATCAACTCACAAAGAAAAATGTCCCAGAACAGATTAATAAGAACAACAGAGAAAACATCAACACAAAAATAAACATATCACAATGGCAGCACTGAACACATACCTATCAATAATCACATGGAATGTGAATGGATTGAACACTCCAGTAAAGTGACATCAAGTGACATGATGGATTAAAAGACACGACCCATCCATATGCTGTCTACAAAGGAACAAACTGAAAATTAAAGAGTGGAAGAATATGTATCAAGCTAACAATCAACAAAGAAAAGCAGGTGTGGCAATTCTAATCTCAATAAAATAGATTTTAATGTAACATCCACCATTGTGGACAAGGATGGACACTGTTGCTGAAAGATTGAATATACAAGCAGGACTTAACAATATTGAATATTTATGTACCTGATATTAGAGCACCTAAATGCATCAAAGAAACACTGACTACACTCAAAAATCAGATAGATCACTCCACAGTGATGCTGGGAGACTTCAACACTCCAATCTCAATATTGGACAGATCATCTAGAAAAAAGTTCAGTAAAGACACAGAAGACCTTATTGCCACAATTAACCAACTAGACCTCATCGACATATACAGAACTTTCTATCCATCAGCAGACAACTACATCTTCTTCTACAGTGCACATGGTACATTCTCCAGAATAGACCATGTGTTAGTACACAAAGCAATTCTCAACAAAATCCATATCACTAAATTAATGCAAAGCATCTTCCCAGATCATAAAGCCATAAAAGTCTAAATCAATAGCAGGAAAAACAAAGAAAGTGGAACTCATGGAAACTGAACAATATCTTGCTTAAAAAACCATGGGTTATAGAAGAAATCAAAGATGAAATAAAGATATTGATGGATTCCAATGAGAATGAAAACACTTCCTACCAGAACCTATGGGATACAGCCAAAGCAGTGCTCAGAGGTCAGTTTATCTCCATAAATGCACACATCTGGAAGGAAGAAAGAAACCAAATCAAAGAACTGATCCTAGAGCTTGAACAAGTAGAGAGAGAACAACAAGGAACCCCTCAGGCACCAGAATAAAACAGATCATAAAGACTGGAGCAGCACTAAACAAATTAGAGAATAGAACAACAATTGAAAAAATTGAAAAGACCAAAAGTTGGTCTTTTGAAAAGATTAACAAAATTGACAAAACATTAGCTAAACTTACTAAAGAAAAACAGGAAAGGAAACAAATAACCCAAATAAGAAATGAGAGGAGAGCTGTCACAACACATACAACAGAAATCAAAAATATCATAACAGGCTGTCTGTTCCAGGAGAGCAGTGGAAGCTGCATATAGGTGGGCATGTAAATTTATACAGGAATGTACATTTTCACTCAGTCATATCAAATAAAAAAATAAAAGTAAAAATAAAAAAATATCATAACAGAATACTACGAAAGATTGTACTCTAACAACACTGAAAACCTAGAGAAAATGAACAAATTCCTTGATTCATGTCACCTACCATAATTATCACAAGCTGAAGCAGAACAATTTAATAAGCCCATCACAAAGGAAGAGATTGAAAAAGTTGTCAAAAAACTACCAGCGAAGAAAAGCCCAGGCCCAGATACCTTCACTGCAGAATTTTATCAAGCTTTTAGAGAAGAGTTATCTCCAATACCACTGAGAGTATTTCACAGTATAGAAAAGTACAGAATACTCCCAAATTGATTCTATGAAGCCAGCAAAACCCTGATATTAAAGCCAGGGAAAGACCCAACAAAAAGGAGAACTACAGACCGATATCATTCATGAACCTAGATGCAAAAATCTCCAGCAAAATTCTTGCCAATAGAATTCAACAACATATCAAAAAAATAATCCATCATGACCAAGCTGGATTCATACGAGAGATGCAAGGCTGGTTCAACATCAGAAAAACAATTAATGTGATCAACCACATAAATAACACAAAAGACAAGAATCACCTGATTTTGTCAATTGATGCAGAAAAGGCATTTGGTAAAGTCCAACACCCATCCATGCTAAAAACTCTTAGCAAAATAGGAATAGATGGCAAATTCCTCAATGCAGTAATGACCATTTATACAAAGCCAACCACCTAAGTCATCCTGAATGCAGAGAGACTAAAACAGTTTCCCTGGAGAACAGGCACTAGACAAGGATGCTCACTCTCACCTCTCCTATTCAACACTGTACTAGGAGTTATAGCCAGAGCAATTAGACAAGACCAAGAAATAAAGGGCATTGGCATCAGCAAAGAAGAAGTCAAAATCTTCCTGTTTTCAGATGATATGATTGTATACGCAGAGAATCGTTAAGAATGGATAAGGAAATTACTTAAACTGATAGAAGAGTTCGGCAAAGTCTCAGGACACAGGATAAACATAAGTAAATCAGTAGGATTCCTTCATACCAACAACAAGATTGTTAAGGAAGAAATCACCAAATCAATACCATTTACTATAGCCCCTAAGAAGATAAAGTATCTAGGAATAAATCTAACCAGAGAAATAACAGACCTGTACAAAGAAAATTACAAGTCCTTACTGCAAGAGACTAAGAGACACTTACTACCCTGCTCATGGATAGGAAGACTTAACATTGTGAAAATATCTATTTTGCCCAGTGCAATCTACTTATACAATGTAATCCCAATACACATTCCTGTGACATTTTTTAATGAGATGGAGGAACAAATTGCCAACTTTGTTTAGAAAGGAAAGAAGCCCCAGAAAAGTAAAGCATTACTAAAGAAGAAGAACAACACACTGGGAGGCCTCTCACTAGCCGACTTTAGAACCTATTACACTGCCACAGTAGTCAAAGAAGCCTGGGACTGGTACAAAAAGAGACAGATAGATCAACGGAACAGAATTGAGACCCCAGAGATGACACCATCTGCCTATGAACAGTTGATATTTGACAAAGGCCCTAAGACATTAAACTGGGGTAGAAAAAATCTCCTCAACAAATGGTACTGGCAAAATTGGATATCTATCTGCAATAAATTGAAACAAGACCCATATCTTACACCTTACACAAAAACCAACTCAAACTGGATGCCTAATTGGATAAAAGACCTAAATATCAAATCTAAAATGATAAAGCTTATCCAAAAAAAAGCAGGAACAACAATGGAACATTTAATACACAACATAGACAGACTTCAAAATCTGTGAAACAAACCACAAACAACAGAAGAGAAAATAGGTAAATGGGAACTATTAAGAATCACTTTTGCTCATCCAAAGACTTTATTCATAGAATTAAAAGATCAACTATAAAATGGGAAAAATATTTGGTAACTCTATGTCAGACCAACACCTGATCTCCACAATCTATAAGGTACTTCAAAATATCAATAAGAAAAAGATAAATCATCCAGTTAAGTGATGGGCAAAGGAGATGGGCAGACACTTCTCTAAAGAGGAGATCCAGGCAGCCAAAAAACACATGTGGAAATGCTGATGATCACTAGCTACTGTGGAAATTCAAATCAAGACTACAATGAGATACCATCTCACCCCAACAAGGTTGGCCATGATCCAAAAAACACAAAACAACAAATGCTGGAGAGGCTGTGGAGAAATTGGAACTCTCCTACACTGTTGGTGGGATTGCAAAATGGTGCAACCTCTTTGGAAAACAATCTGGCACTTTCTTAAAAAGCTGGATATAGATATACCATTTGAGCCAGTAATTCCACTGCTCGGAATATATCCTACAGAATCAAGGCCACTCACACCAACTGATACATGCAAATGAATGTTCATCGCAGCACAGTCCACAACAGCAAAAAGATGGAATCAACTCAGATGCCCAACAACAGAAGAATGGATAGGTAAACTATGGTATATATACTCAATGGAACACTATGCAATTACAAAGAACAACGATGATTTTAGGAAACATCTCATAACCTGGTTTAAACTGGAGGACATTATGTTGAGTGACAGTAGTCAGTGGCAGAAGGACAAATATTGTATGAGACCCCTATGACAAGAACTTAAAAACAGACTCATGCATAGAAGAAAAGACTCTTTGATGGCTGCAAGGGTGGGGAGGGAGGGCGGATGGTGGGGAGGGTTTAGATTAGCTAGTTGATAGAAATTTGGTTGGGTGAAATCGGTGACAGCACACATTAGAAAGAAGACCAATATTAACTGGATTTCAACATAACATGATTACTCCTCCTATCTTAACCCAATATTGCAAGGACAGAGTAGCTGGGGCAGGGAGCTGGGGACCACACTGTCAGGGGAAATCTAGGCCAGTTGGCACAACTATCATTTTGCTAAGAGAGCCCTCTGCACCCCATATTGATGAGTGGTGTCTGGAGTCTTAAAAGCTACCATCTGAGGGTACAGCAAATGGTCCTAACTCAGCAGGAACGGATGATCACCACGGACGAAAACAACATAGGGGAAAGAGAACTCAGAAGACAGGGAGACCCACGTGAGTGAGTGACTACATTGATTTGTGACCCAAAGAACCGGATGGTACCTGGCCACAACCAGCGATAGCCATGATGGAGCTCACAAAGTTGAATCTCACTGGCAACACTAGAATAAAAAGGGGTGCACCCTGAGATCTCCACTAAAAGATCACAACTGATGATCCAGGGGCCTCAGAGTTCCCCTGGGAGCATGGCCCCTGGCCCCGATGCTGCCCCTGTCCATAAATCATAATGGAGGTCAACTCTTCAGACAGGAATGGATTGGGCTTGGCAACACAGAGTGACCATATCATGTGTGCACTTTATGGTTCTATGCATCTATAGGATGTCGTCCTGCTGACCTCTTACTGGAGGAAGGGGAGTGTGTGGAGAAGCGGGGATAGGATATTGCTGGATGAATAAGACCTGTAAAGAGCAGAGAGAAAGAGTGTGCTGTCACCAGGCAGGGACAGCAGTGGGAGCTGCATATAGGTGGGCATGCAAATTTGTATGGGAATGTACATTTTCATTCAATCATAATAATAAAAAAAAAAGAGAATGAAAAAAAATGAACAGGGCAAGTAACTCCCACAGATCAACTGTCCTTAAAAATTATTTCCAAAAGCTTCCTTCTTGGGTTGCTTTTGCCTTTTGTTCTTACAGACAAGCAAAGTAACTCACTGATTCACCTGTCCTGAGAAATAGCCCATGGATACCACCTAAGTGACTTCGGGATTTGCCATGAGCAACCTACAGAGGCAACATTCCTCTCAGGTTATTCCTTCCATCCAGTTAGGAACCTCAGCTCACATGTATCCCTTCAAGGAACTATTAATACCAAATTGACCACCCTAAGGGTATACCTCCCCACCCCAGAAGTCAACCCCTTTTGATTCTAGCCTTATGTGGCATTCATAAATCCAAATTCCCGGGGACCCCCAACCATAAACACTAACTCACCCCTTCCAACAGCTGATTGTTTTTGTCTCTAAGAACCCAAACACAAATGATGTGATCTGTGTAGATGTCTATGCCAGGCCACATCCACCCATGAAGTTCTGTGCCTATGGAATTGCGGGTTCACCCACTGGTGCCCTTTGAGACTTCAAAACCTCAAGATGGAGCAAAACCCTCTACCACTGAGTTGATTCTGACTCATAGTGACCCTAAGGAACAGACTAGCTCTACTGACTTTCCAAGGAGTGCCTGGCAGGTTCAAACTGCTGACCAAAGCGGTGTCTAAAAAATGGACCAGTCATTATGTTTTCCTGCTCCACAACATTTTGATGGCTCGTGCAGCCACTATGTCTGCCAAAGTGGTGAGACATGGGTACTGGACCAAAATGTACAGTATGTATGGCATGAGAAATTTCCCAGGGGCCAAATGACCTCAAACAAGAAAAGCAAGCTAAAAGAAGGTTTAGAGTGGGCCAGGGCCAATTGGAGGGCCCTGAAGACAAATAAGATCCTTCCAAACTGTACCTCAGAGAACACCTTACAAGAATGGACTAATTCAGCCAAGAAGATTTATTATGTGCTCTTCTCAGACTCTGACTTGTTTGTCCATGAAATCACGACTCCTGCCCCCAAACCTTAAATCGTCTAGAGCATAGCAGAATACAAGTAAATTGCTCAGCTGGCCACATAACCCTGGCTGAGTATAGCACCCATCTCCTTAAAACCTTGACACCCTCTTCTAGCTCCCTAATTAGCCCAAGAAAAAGGAGAAAACACGCAACACTTGCCTTAATATCCCTACAAATAGCCACCCTAGTCACTGGTGGCCTGGCTGGAGGAATAATCCTATAATGCCCAAACTGCTCAAAATACCTCTGCAAAACTCAAAGAAGTTGGAGAGGACTTAGGACAGGAACTCAAAGCCTTACAAACATCCCTAGCTTCCTTGAACTCTATTTGGCCCAGACCACCTCCTTGCAGAGCAAGGAGGAGTTTGTGCCATAGGCAACACTTCCTGTTGCATGTACTCCTCGGGAGAAATGGAACTCAGGATGCAAAAATTATTAGAAAGTGCCTGGTAGTTTAGACAGTCTGAGTTACAATTAGGTAACAGCATATGGGGTCAGATAAGAGGATATTCCCCATCAATTGCTTGATTTTTACCCTTATTAGGACCCTTAGTTGCAATCCTTTTCTTGTTTATTTTCAAACTTTGCCTCTTTAAACTCCTTAAATTTGTTTCTTCCAGGTTGTAACAGTTCCAAGCAAAATTAATGATGCTCCACAGGTTCTAACCAACACATAGTAATGGTCACATTGGCCGTTATAAATCATTAGAACAGTTGGTGAGGGGTTTCTACTCCGACGGACAAGCAGCAAATAGAGACCTCCAACCCGTGACCCATAAAGATTTACCAATATGAAATCCCTCAGGGTAGAGTGAGCCGCAGACATGAAGGGCTAGCCTAACCACACCTTGGAACTTTCCAGACTAATAAGCAGCTATTTTACCACACATATTAGGGGACAAGTTGCTTAAATTATGCCTAAAGTTGTTTTTCAGAGAAGCCAGTTTAGACCAAATTCAGAGGCACATGCAGATGAAACAGAGGTAACCACTATATGTCCTTCCAACAGGGCATACCAGAAAGCTACAACCAAGCCCTAGGAATCAAACCAGGGGAACAAGAAGTTGTGCAGGCATGACGCCCCATAATAAGTCCTACTACCAGCGCCAGAAGTCTCCATTGCAGAATCCACCTTGAAGTCTGCTTGCACACTTACTTCATTATCCTACCCCCACCTTCTTTCTACCTTATAATGAATAAAAAGTGAGATTCTTCCCGCCTAACATCCTTTATTTATAAGTACCGAGAAACCCCTAGTTAGAGGCAGCAGAGGTAAGCATTGCCTAGGTCCTCCTCATCTATGCTTGCAACTTTCCTTCTAATAAATCTTTGCTAGTGTGGAAAAGGAAACCCTGGTGGTATAGTAGTTAAGTGTGAATCTGCTGACAATAAGGTCAGCAGTTTGAATCTGCTAGGTGCTCCTTGGAAACTCTTTGGGCGGTTCTACTCTAACCTATAGGGTCACTATGAGTTGGAGCTGACCCAATGGCAAAGACTTTTTGGCTTTTTGGCAATGTGGAAAACTGTAGATTCTCTCCTGATTATTCTTACTCAGTGGAGAACAAGAACCATCTTTGTGGGTTGGAATGGCCAAGGCCATCCCTGGTGACACCAGTCCAGTGAAAGACTGACAACAAGAACCATCCTCCGGAGCCAACAGAGAAAGACTTCTGGAGCTGACGCCCTAAATTTGGACTTGAGCCTACTGGACTGTGACAAAATAAATTTCTCTTCATTAAAGCCATCCACTTTGTGATATTTTTGTTATAGCAGCACTACATAACTAAAATAAAACCCTACTTTCCTCTTGAAAATTGGTCTGAAAAGTTGTGTTTTACCCAACACACAATCCTTGATTTTAACTAAGCGAAATAAATACATCCAAAAACATAAACCAAAAACAGGAAGAAACACTGAGATCAAGCTAATAGGTGATAACTCAACATTGGTTCTTTACAATCACTTCACCCCCACTAAGATAGCTATTAGCAGGAAAATGGAAAATAGCAAGTGTTAACAAGGATGTGGTGAAACTGCTATTCCTCGTCCATTGCTGGTGAGAATGTAAAGTGGTACAGCTGCTGTGGAAAAGTTTGGCTGTCCCTCAAAAAGTGAAATGATTACCATGTAACTCAGCAATTCATTGCCTAGGTATATACACAAAACAGTTTGAAGCAGGAAAGCAGACACAAACTTGCATGCCAGCGTTCACTGCAACATTATTCACAATAGTCAAAAAAGTGACAACCATCTAACCATCCATCAACAGATGAATGGATAAACAATGCAGTATTATTCACCCATACAGAGAAATGAAGTCCTGATAAAGGGCAAACACTTGAAAACATCATGCTGAGTGAAACAAGTCAGCCACAAAAAGGTAAGTGTTATGATTCGGTTTACGTAAGATTTCTAGAATAGGCAAAAATGTATAGAGGCCAGTTAATTAGTGATAATCAGGGACTAAAAGTAGAGGAAACCAGGGAGTTATTGCTTAAGGGGCACTGAGTTTCCACACAGAGTGATGAAGAACATGGAAACAAATAGTGGTGATGGTTGAACAACATGGTGTATATAATTAATGTCACACTTACAAGGAGTTAAAATGAAAAAAAAATTGTTACATACATTCTTTCACAATAAAATTTTTATAATTGACTTTTTTGAACAACCAAATTTGCCCTGTAAGCTCCTTTTTAAAAAGCCTGTGCTTCGATTGACAGTAATGGCATAATTCATCATCAAGTTTCTCATCACCTTCATATGTGTAGGTTAATTTATTCAATAAAGGTTTACTAAGAGCCTTGTGTAAACCAGAGGATCTTTCGTGGCATACTGGTTAAGCACTCAGCTGCTAATCTAAAGACTGGCCATTGGAACCCACCTGCCACTCTTTGGGAGAAAGGTGAGGGGTGGCAGTCTGCTTCCATTAAGATTTACAGCCTTGGAAACCCTACAGGGCAGTTCTACTCTGTCCTATAGAGTCGACTATGAATTGAAATTGACTGCATGTCAAAGTGGGGTTTAGTATAAACTAACCCCTGATGGCAAAGAATGTCATGATTATGGCCTCTAAAAATTATTAAAAAGTTGAAATTTAATAACGATTTTTAACTGTTCTCATGTTCTGTTCCGTCATAACATCTCCAATACACACAACATACATCTTTCTTTTGGTCTTGTGATTAAATGCAACAGTACTGAAATGACTTACTCTTTATACCTTTGCAGAGGCAAATGAGAGCGCTCTAACTTGAAAACATTAGTTATATTCCATAATATTTACACAGTGTGCATTCCAGCAGTATCTTGTGTACATAGCTTTATGAAGGTATTTCACTCAACATGCTTCCAATGCCAGAACATTTCTAGTAGACTCTCAGAAAACATGACTGCTTTCTCCTGTCATCTAGCCATCCCAACTTCCTACCTAGTAACAAAGCTAACTGAATAATCGCAGAATAATAGAGAAAATGAATGGCCCTGAGATGTTCTCACAAGCTTGCAATACGAACTCAAGCAATTCTGTACTGTATGCACCTTAAGTCACCCCAATACCTTCTTACTTCAAAAGAAGATACTGAAGCGATCCATCTGATACAGCTCAGGGTTTTCTTTTTAATCAGAAATACAACTCAAAAGTTTATAACTTCAGTTATAAACAAAGTATCCACACATTCATCCTTTTTTCTCTCTTTCTCTTTCTCTTTCTCTTTCTCTTTCTCTTTCTCACTCAAACATTTGCCGTCACAGTGCTAGTCAGGCCATTCAAACGAGGCGAACTTTTTAAAAACAGTGAAAGAAAGAAGATTATTTGCACAGTTCAGTGTCCTCTTCTGAAGTAGTTCTTCTCTACCTACCTTTTTTTCCCCAGGCCTTTGAAAGTTAAAGTTAGATACGTTGAAAACATTTAGGAAGCATGAAATGATACCAACATATCTATGGAAGTCAGCCACAGTTCACGTGAGCCAGCTCAACCCACCCCTTACTCAATTTTTCTGGCTTCTGTAAAATCCCAGCAAATCTTGACCAAATAGAAACATTCTTTGTCTCTTCAGTGAAGATGCCACAGAGGAACATTCATGTGTTCTGACATGTCATTAACCAGAACGAAATTTTTAAAAATGAAGCTGACTATACGCTCTGACATTGAATAATTTGAAAATCAGTCATTAAAATGTGCTGCATTCATAGTTGCAAACAGTAAGAAAATAGCCAATAGATGACCCTCTAAATACCAAATTCCCAAATTAAGATAGTCTGAAAGAGTTTACTGGGGGTACTGGGGACTTTCTGGATAGAAAGGGGCTTTTGGAGATCCATAGCCATTCAACAATAACAAAGTTATGAAAATAAAATATCAGAGTTGACCAGAGTCAGAAGTGACTTGACAGCTCTAACAACAGTGAAAAAACATCCTCCTACCATCACTCATCGTCTCGCAGCTATAGGGTTGCTATGCGTCAGAACTGACTTGATGGCACTGGGTTTGGTTTTTTGGTTTACCACCACTCAAAGGAAATCTGCTCTGATAGAGTTTAGTTAGGGAGGATACCGATCTTGAAATAAAGAAAACTGAATTCACATTAGTTTATCTCTGTGCAACTGGTTTTTCTGTGTTCAGAAATCATACTAATGCGTCTTTGTGAGATAATATTTGTGCAAGTAAACTGGTGTGAGTGTTTCTGAGGCTGCTAGAAATGATCCTGCAGACAGGTCTGTGTTAGGCTTTGCTATGCAAAGGTATTTACACGACTCTGTATGCTTGTGTGTACAGGAGTTATTCCACAAATACTAGGGAAGGAGGTATTTTTCAACATATGCACAGACCAGTCAGCAGACCTGTCCGACCAGTCTCTTGGTCTTTTGCCCCTTGTGCAGCACCAGGAAACTTTTGAGTACAAAACACCTCTCTCTGGCTCCAACTAACCCAGAAAGACTGCTTTATACTTTGGATTTATTTACCACAAGGCTACTAAATTACATTCACTGCTTCTTCTTCATCACATAAAAAAAACCTCTCAGGGATTTCAAGGAATACATGGCTGAGTATGTTCCTTACTTTTGACTTAAACTAAAACCAAACCAAACCCACTGCCGTCAAGTTGGATTCAACTCACAGCAACCCTAGAGGTCAGAGTAGAACTACTGCCATAGAGTTTTCAAGGAGCTCCTGGAGGATTTGAACTGCTGACCTTTGGGTTAGCAGATGTAGCACTTAACCCACTATGCCACCATGGTTTCCACTTTTGCCTTACTCATAGAATACTCTGAGTATTATTTCTGGGGAATATATATCATGGGGTCACCAGTATTTTGCTGCTTGGTTTTCTCCTCAAGATATAAAAATTACCAACAGAATTTCTGCTCACAAGTCGCCACCTACAGGAGAAAAGAAACCCTCACATGGGGCAGTGCTTTTGTTTAGCAGTGCTACCAATTTCTGGGAGTAAAACATTCTACAAAATTTTTAAAATCCCAAGACAAATGAAGCCATGGTGGCATAATGGTTAAGTGTTACAGCTGCTCAAAAGGTCAGCAGTTCAAATCCACCAGCTGCTCCTTGGAAACCCTAAGGGGTAGTTCTACTCTGTCCTATGGGGTCGCTATAAGTCAGAATTGACACAATGGCTTTGTTGTTTGTTTGTTTGTTCTGTTTTGTTTTGTTTTAAGGAAAACTTATTTGAATATATACTGGCAAAATAGGATATTATCCAATACCTTAAGCCAAAAAATAAGATCAAAGGAGGAAATATTAAGAAACCACAAACCCAGAAACTCTGCCAGAAAGAGGCATAAAGTCAAAAGAAGGTAAATGATTTAAAAAAGTAATAAGACAAGCACAAATTTAAAATTCTCAGCATGTGCAGCAATGTAAACGTTATACCAAGAAAAGCACAAAACCAAACCCAGAGCCAGTCGAGTCGATTCTGGTTCATAGAGGCCCTATAAGACAAGAGTAGAACTGACCCACAGAATTTCCAAGAAAAGCCTGGTGGATTTGAACCACCAACCTTTTGTTAGCAGCCATAGCACTTAACTACCACGCCACCAGGGTCTCCTAACATTAATTATACAGTCATATTTATACACCGTCACGAACTGATTTTTGCACCTGTTTTAATAATGCCCTGAGTGGTGCAAATGATTGACACACTCAGCTGCTAACCAAAAGGCTGGAGGTGCCTCAGAAGATGCCTCAGAAGAAGGGCTTGGTGATCTACTTCCAAAACATCATCGTTGAAAACCCCATAGAGCCCAGTCATACTCTGATACACATGGGGTCATCATGAGTCAAAGTTGACTCAACAGCAACTGTTTTTGTTATAATAATAATTCCTAATGTTGGTATGGTTAATACAGCTCTCATTTTTCAGGCTATCAAGAATTTCACTGTTAATATAATACTGGGTTAGCTATTCTTCCTCCATAGGTATTTGGATTTTCCAAGTGTTACTGGAAAGAGTACTATTCTTTCCACAAGAGGACTACTACTACTCTGTCTTATTACTACAAAACAAGAACACAGCTGTGAAAATCTTTGTAAAGATCTTTTGTTTTACAATTATTTTCTCAATGTATATTACCAAAATGATTCATCACATATCATCCAATTGTTCCCCTGAAACGGTAAGTCAATATATCATGCCATTAGCACTATTAATATGTCTGATTCCCCGGCATCGCTGCTCACATTAGGTCTTTATCATTTTTAGCTCTGCTACTTTTATTAGGGTATAATAGTAACTTCAATTTAATTTTTATGTAGGCCAAAGTTTCAGTCAGTCCTTATATTGATATCTAACTTCCTGTCCAACATCCCCAACTGAATGTTCACTGGCATCTCAGGGTGACAAGTGTACAAATGCAGTCCTTATATTCTACCCCCAACGCCTGTGTTTCCCATCTCCCTAAGCAGAGCCATCTTCCACATGAGTGTTCAGGCTCAAAACCTAGGAATTATTCTCTCCTTTCCTCTACAGATTCAATCATTCAACCAGCCCTTCTGACTCAATCTCTACAACACATTCCGAATCCATCCACTTCTCTCCATCTTCACTATCACCCAAGTTCAAGTCACCATCATCTTTCATCCGGATTATTGTCCACAGTCTTCTAATTAGTGTCTCTTCTTCCATCCTTGCCTCCATGGCACCTACTCTACACAGTAGCCAAAGTGATTTTGTTTCAACCTGAAGTCAGGTCATTTCACTCCTCTGTTCAGAACTCTCCAGTGGCTTTTATCATACTTTGAATAAAATCCAAATTGCTTATCCTCAAAATAGTCCTTGCCTACCTTTTTCATTTCACATGGTACCCTTTTGTCTTTGTTCTTTCCGTTTTCATTCAATACTGGCCTTTCAACTGTTCCTCAAATGCATCAGGTTTACTCCTGCCTAAGGCCTTTTGCATTTGTGGTTCCTACCTGTCTGGAGTTTCCTTCCCTCCCCCATCCCCCAGATTTTTCACGTCTGTCTCCTTCTCATTTTTCAAATTTGGCTTAAGTACCACCTCCTCAGAGAAGCCTTCCCTGAACACTCTCTGAGTAGCACTATTCCCATTCCTGTTACTTTTCAGCATATCACCGTTTTATTTTTGCTGTAACAGTGAAATCATCATGTGGATTTGCTAACCTGTTTATTACCTAACCTCTTCCCTACTAGTCTATAAATTCCATGAGGGCAGAGACTGCATCCATCAGGTTCACCATTTTCTTTTTAGCACCTATAACAGTGCCTAGCACACAGTAAAACCAAACCAAACTCACTATCATTGAGTCAATGCCGACACAGTAGGAACTTAATGCCAAATCTTACCTACAACAGGATTTGCTCATTAACTATGGTTAATAGATGTTGCTTCAATATTTAAAATACTGATAGCAACTAAAACCCAATACTGAAATGATGATACAGATTTGCTTGTTCTTTCATCTCCTAGAGCTATTACATTCATTAGTGTATGTTGAGATTAACTCAAGCATGGACTTCTTTAAGAGAACTACAGTGATGAGCTGAGTACAGAAAGTAAAAGAATTAATACAACCAGCTGGAATTGAAGGAAGAATTAGAATGCCATAAAAGAGGCACAGGATACTTGGTGCCACAGACAAACAACAGTAATGTTAATATTCTTTCACCTGGAGCCTTAGAATTCCTGCGAGTATGTTGCAGTGGTTTTCAAATGTGCCAGGAATGTTCCCTTTGGAGATGTTGGGACATGTACAAGGACATTTGTAGTTGTCACACTGTCATTTGGTAACTAGAGGGCCAGAGACACTTTAAATGCCCTGCAATGCCTGAACAATTGTGCACAACGAAGAATTCCCCACCCCAAATGCCAACACTAAAATGGCTCATAACTGCCCTTCTGAATATACGGAGTGCTTTCCAGATTAACATGATTAACATGCTACATTTTGGATAGCCATTTCTGCATTGTTTTTGTCACAAACTTTTTTCATCACTTTGACCTAGATTTTATATCCACCATGCATTCTGTGGGAAGAAAATGTGAGCACAAGTGAAAGATGAAGGATGAAGAAGAGCAATGTCTACTAGAATGTCTCTTTAGGGCCCTAGTCTAGTGGGTTTCAGAACTCTAGTCCAGAAGGAAGCTACCACCTATGGATAATGTCCAGTCCCTGGCAATCAGCCCTTCCTTCCACAATGCTATCCACAGCATCCTTGTGGGGTAAGATGACTTCCATGCCCCAGACTTTCCAGGGCCACCAAAGCTGGATGAACCTCTGAAGCTGTTGTCCCCAGATAATCTTTAAAACTTAAGCCTTCAATCCAAAATATTCCCTGAGGTTTTCTTTAAACCAGAAAATACTGCCATCAAGTCGATTCTGACTCATAGTGACACTATAGGACAGAGTAGAGCGGCCCCTTAGAGTTTTCAAGGAGTACCTGGTGGATTTGAGCTGCCAACCTTTTGGTTAGGAAACATAGCACTTAACCACTATGCCACCAGGGTTCCCAAACCAGACAACAGCTGAGCTTAATTAGTAAAGCGTATCTGCTTTGAGCTGTGTGCTCAAATCAACAACAGCGACTTGAAAAATTAGGTAAGAAACTTAGGGGACAGCAAGTATGTTAATGGCAAAAGAACAGTTTGGAAAGGAAGGGTGACACTGAATTGGACATGTGGAAATTGTTGAACTGATGGATGTTCTGCCGTATATATTCTCAATACAGCCACGAAAAGTAAGACAAATTACGTGTTTAACAAGATTGTTTGCATTCCACAACCCGCATGTTCAACAACTGCTGGTAACACAGTAAGACAAGTAGCTAATGGTAAAGTACAATCTTCCCAGACAGGGGCTCATTTCCCTAAGGTAGGAGCCAGGGGCCTATTGCATCAGGTAGGTCACTGGAATGAAGGCTGGGGACTGAGTGGGCTGGGGACTGAGCGGGACTGTGGGGAGGTAAAGCATGCATATCCCAGCTAAAGGAGTCTGTTCTGCAAGGCTTTGCCTTCCACAGGTGGAACCCAGCCAGACCTTCTGACATTTCAAAAGAAGCTGGAAATCTGATTTTTACTGGGATCTGTGTTGGCCCCTAATCAGTTGCCTTTTCAAATATTGTGCAAGCTGAAATGCACCCACTAGGGCTGAATGTGACCCAAGGTCCCTAGTTTGCGCCTTCTACACACTGGACCCAGGAATCTGTTTGGTCATGTGCCTCTAGTGTTCCCCAAAGGTTCAGGCAATTCCAAAACAAGAGTAAAATAAATATGCAGACAACTGGGCAAGGTTCTCAAGCAACAGAGAAATCTGTACAGGCTCAGTGATTTGTATTGCTTTTGTCATCCTCTTTCTGGCCCGAAACGTCTCAATGTCTTCCTACTATCACTACACCAAGCCATAAGTTCCCTTCAAGGCCTTCCAAAACATGATCCTATCCCACCTCATCAGCTTTATTTTTTTCATTTTATTTATGGATCCTTGCCCCTATTCTGGCTGAGCCTGTCTTCCAGAGTTCCTTCCAATACAGGACCCCCTCAGTCAAATACTCTCTCTCCCCCATTTAAATCCTAACCCACCCTTCAAGCCTTGCTCACATTCCACCACTTTTTTGAAACCTTCTCTGTGACAGTAAAAACCAGTGTTTTTGAGCTCAAGAGCCTGTGTCAAGCAGACCTGGGTTCAAATCCTACCTCAGCCCTTTACCAACTGGACTCCTTACCTAACTTCTCTGAGCTTCAGAAGATAGAAGTAACACCTATCAAAAAGGATTTTTGAGAGATTAAATGAAATGGTGCTGATAAAGCACTTAACCCCCAGTAAGTGCTCAATTCATGTGAGCTTGTATTAGTAGTATGGACACTTGATTTTCAGCAACCTTCCTCTGCCTCTGTAAGTGCTCTAACCCCAACACTGTTTCTTCTGAGCAAAGCCCCACTGGGCTCCATGGTGTCCATGTCTGCACTGACTGTGCTCAGGTATTAATCTGTCCCAGCACCCACTTGGCTTTAAAGCTTCTTAAAGTGCCAGGAGCATGTTGGATACAACATGGAACCCACAGATCCAAGTGTGGTGTACCAAAGAATATCACAAGTAACAGCACCTTGGCTCTGAAACTATGTAGCAAAAGTCCCTCTCTCCACAAAGGCAGGAATACATGTTGAGAAGGTAAAATGTAGCCAGCCTCAGTGGCAGAGAGATGCCTCAAAATGGACAAATCTTTCTCACTCCTGTGGCTACTGGAGGCACTGAAATGCCTCCCTCTCTTTTCTCCTCTCTCCCTCTCACCCCCCCACACACATACACTCACCACCACCGCCACCACTTCCACTTTCCCTAACTTCTGTATCTCTCCTTGCCTTCTGATGCTGAAGATGACAGACACATGAAGCCACTCAAAGGCCTTCGCATGAGTACGTGACAGGGAACCTAAGAAATGGGCTACACTGCCGGTGTGATCTTTAGCTGAGATTAAACAGAAAGCCTGTGACTCATCACAGAAGCCTAGATAGTGTCTGCAAGCCCTGTCTGCCCAGTGTTACTCTCCTTCAGGTCAGAACTACCCATCCCCTAAAGTGCTTGATTTCTTGGAAACCCTGGTGGCATACTGGTTAAGAGTTATAGCTGCTAAACAAAAAAGGCTGGCAGCTCAAATCCACCAGGCACTCCTTGGAGCCTCTAGAAGGCAGTTCTACCTTGTTCTACAGGGTCTCTATGAGTCAGAATTGACTGGGCACAATGGGTTTTTCTGGGCCCCAAAGCCAGCAGGGTTTCTCCATTATGTCACTTATCAAGTGCTTAAAAAGAGTCTTAGGTAAAAAAAAAAAAAATACCTTCATAGAGATTACTCCATGTGTGAGGGATCCTCCTCCCCCTACCCTCCCCAAAAATTAGGGCATAGAAAAATGATGAGAATGCCACATTCCTTAAAAACAAACCAAACAAAAAACCAGAACTTGAAATGTCCCAACTATAACATCCCAAACAGTGGTTTTCATAGCAGGAAGACTGAGATTTACCAATTGCACTGCACAAGTGTACACTCTCTCAAAGTACACGGTTTCAAAGTTTGATCAGAGGCAGACACGAAAACATAGGGCTAAATGGACAAGGCCTTTGAGACTTTATTCTCAATGTAGAAAAGACAGAGAAAACCAGCAGTCCCAAGAGTTAATCAGTCTTCCCATGCTGAGACCCAGTTTTCCAATAAAGTCCCCTCTCAAAGTTAGTACTCAAAAGTTCACCAGTAGAGGTGGACACAGGTGATGAGCTTTAGACAAAATCATAAAAAGCAGACCTAAAGCAAAGAAGCCGAGGGCTCTGAGGAGCCAGACTAAGCTACTACCACGCGGAGTTGCTGCCTTACTTCCCGGTGGCATAGTGGTTGAGCACTATGGCTGACCAAAAGGTCAGCAGTTCAAACCTGCCAGGTACTCCTTGGAAATTCTACGGGCAGGTCTACTCCATCCTATAGGGTTCCTGTCAGATGGAATCAACTCCACGGTAGTGGTTGTGGGTTTTTTGGTTTTTACAGCATGAGACTCTCCAACTTGCTTCTTCCCCTCACTCTGCTGCCCACCAACCTCTCACCTCAGAGCCTTGCAAGTTGCCTGAGTCCTGCTCTCCAAATCAGATTGGAAACAATCTCTTTCCAGCCACGTTGGAAAACAGACCATATCTACGTCAAGTAGAAACTAGAATCTCTTGAAAAGTTCCTTAAACCAAGGACAGGGTCACAGGAAAGCCAGGGCAGGGGAGTCGTGCTAATGATTAATTGGAAGCACAGCAGCACACAGCGGTGAGGGAGTCAAGCGCCCGGCGGCCTTGGCATGAGGATCAAGCAGGAAACGGCACCTCCAGTTCCCATTAGCAGGATGTCTGTGCCAGCATACCCCAGGGGGTTGCTTCAAGTGACCTCGGCCCGGAGCAGCGCCCACTGTGAGTCCTCGAGTGGGTGACAGAGCGCCCCCTAGTGTGGCATCAAGCCTAAAAGAGGAGTGTGGGGTCTAGGGTGAAGGGAGAGCACCGGAGAAGAGTCAACGCGCATCTAAAACCTAACTCTGCTGGGGCTAACAAGGCGACCCGGGTCTACTGCGCATCCCCCTCCCCAGGGCCACCGAGGGAACAGCATGCCCCTCTGATAGGCACGCACAGCTTCAGTAGGCCGAGGAAGGCAGCCCGCCGGCCGAGACGCAGGGGGACGTGGCTGCCTCCTCTGCGCAGAACAGAGGGCATTTACCAGGAGCCGAAAACACTGTGGCGTCCCCACTCCAGGCTCCCTCCGCAGACGTAGCTGAGATGATGCTGCCACCGGCGCCTCCGCCGCCGCCTCCGCCACCACCGCCGCCTCCGCCACCACCGCCGCCGCCACCACCGCCTGCCTCCAGTAGCCGCAGTCGTAACCGTCAGTGCTCCCTGTCGCTCCCTGCGACTGCTGCCGGCGAGGCCAGCTGTTGAGCGCACAGGGCGCAGAAGCGTCCCCACCACATCCAAATCGGCGACGCAGGCGCGCACCCGGGTGCCCACGCCCGCTGCACCCCTGGCCCACTGCGGCCCTGGCAGGCTAGCTGCGGCGGCCTTCCAGCTCACAGCTTGGGCCCCGGCTCACCCGCCCGCTCCCCTCGGTGGGCTCTCGCCCCGCCAATGCCTCCCCCGCGGCTCCGCCCCCTCGCTGCCATCCTTCAACTTGCCCACAGGACCAATGGCAACAATGGATTAGTCCCGCCCTCCTGAATTTCCCCAGGGCCAATCGTCTTCTCCCGAGGAACCATTCAAATAACCCCGGCCCTTGCGTGCGCCCAGGCCAGCCAAAGTTTTTCTGGCTGCTATGGTTACTCTTGACGATTCCAAGGCTCTGCCTTCTAATGAAGTTGAAAGTATTTGAAGGCTGCAACTTACCTGATCTGCTGACCTTCGTAGTACCTACTTCCATTGGATGTTGCTGTTGTTTTGTGCCATCAAGTGGATTCCAGAAACCCCACAGAACAGAGTAGAACTGTCCCATAGGGTTTCCTAGGCTAAACGACGAAGATTGAAGAATTGACACCTTTGAATTACGGTGTTAGCAAGACTATTGAACATACTGGAAACCCTGGTGGCCTAGTAGGTTAAGTGCTACTCTGCTAACCAAAAGGTCTGCAGTTCAGATCAGCCAGGCGCTCCTTGGAAACTCCATGGGCAGTTCTGCTCTGACCTCTAGGGTCACTATGTGTCAGACCTGACTTGATGGCAGTTTGTTTTGTTTTTAATTGAATATACCATGGACTACCAAAAGAACAAATAAATTTAACTTGGAAGAAATACAGCCACAAAACTCCTTAGAAGCAAGAACGGTGAGGCTAAGTGTCGCATACTTGGAACGTCTTGTCAGGAGAGATTGGCCCCTGGAGGACATTGTGCTTGGTAAAGTGGAGGGTCAGTAAAAAGAGGAAGCCTCTCAGTGAGATGGATTGACGTGGTGGCTGCAACAATGAACTCAAACATAGAAACAATTGTTAGGGTCGTGCAGAACCGGGCAGTGTTTCATGCTCTTATATGTACGATTCCCTATAAGGCGGAACCTGACAATAACAATAATCGTTACAGGAGCAGACTGCCTGGTCTTTCTCTCAAAGAGCTGCTGGGGAGAGGAGTTGGAACTGCCAACTCTTCTGTTAGCAAGCAAGGACTTAACCTACACCACCAGCTCACCTGGTCTCCCTACATCTTTTTCCTCATCCATTTTACAGTGGAATCCAAAATTATCTTTAAAACACAAATGTAATCATGTCACCACACCCCAAATAAAAAGCACACCCCAGCTGCAAATCTTTCTCTAAACCTCCCCCACCTCCCCGCAGTGCTTTCACCGTAAGGTTCAAAACCCATGATGGTGCATATAAAGCCTTTGGTGATGCAGCCTCCCTGTCTAGCCTCATTTCTAGCTGTTCTAATCGTACTACAGAGTACTCTACACTTAACTGGCCTTCCTGTAATTTCTCAAATAAGCATGATCTCAGACACTTTTTATTTTACATCTTATCATCAGTAATGTGTACTACATACAATGTTAAAATATATCTAAGTTTGTATGTTCCAACCCCCAAAGGCAAATAAACACCAGATTTATAAAGATGCTGATAATATAAGGTAAAAATAATTAAGAGTTTTTCAAAAAAAAATGAGGTGTTCAATTTATGTCAACCGTATTAGGAGTCTTCTGAACAGAACCGTAGCATAGCTCAGGGACTATCTGTGTAAGTGTTGTTTCTGAGATGGAATCGGAAGCACATGAACAGTTTTATATGTTGTAAAAATGAGTCAGTTGGTATCACAGTCACAGAATTTCAGTATTAAAAGGGCCTTTTCGGTTAATTTAGTGAAACCCGACCCTAGATGCTTGAACTACACTTTAGCCAGTTTTTCAGGTTCATCACTAAGTTCTCAGCTTTACCCTCTTAAAGCAAGGTTTGTTCTTGCTGTTAAAATAGATGGCTCTACAAGGCTATGTTCACACCATCTAGAGTGATTTGAGGGGTGGTCAGAATGCTTCTCCACTCTTTTTTCTTTTTTCTTTCTTTCTTTCTTTTTTTTTTTTTTTTTTTGTTGTTGTTGTTCTCTAGAGTTAGATATCTCCACAGGACTTCCTCATGCAAAATACAAATCCCACCTGGAAAAGCCACATGTTAACATTTATTAGTTAGTGAACACCTAGCATGAGAAAAGCAGTGTGGGTTAATGGGGCATTTTTTAAAGGCACCTGTGCCAAATTGCAGTTTTCATTTGTTTTGTCATTCTTAATCCTTGTAGTAACTGGAGTTGCTGTTGTTTTTAGATACTGTCAAGTCCCAACTCTTGGAGACCCCATGCATAACAGAGCTAAACACTGTCCTGTCCCTTGTCACCCCAATGATCAACTGCATATCCGACCATTGTGTTTTTCATCACCTATTTTTCAGAAGTAGATCACCAGGTCTTTCTTCCTAGTTTGTCTTAGTCTGGACGTTCTACTGAAAGCTGTTTAGCATCATAGCAACTCCTGGGCCTCCACTGACAGATGAGTGGTAGCTGCACATGAGCTGCATTGGCTGGGAATCCAATCCAGGTCTCCCACGTGGAAGGAAGACAAATCTATCACTATGTCATCACCGCCACAAAGGAACCTGAATAAATATCTTGATTTCCATTTTACAGGGGATGAAGCCAAGACTCATTTAGGTAAAATCATTCCTTAGAATATTTGAACTCCAACTTTCCCATGAACCTTGGGCAGCTAAGCATGCCAGTCTAGGTTTCAGTTTCCCCATCAGTAGAAGTCAGATGAGACACTCTCTAAAGTTCCTTTCAACCTTGTTCATTGCCCCTCCACTCCTTTTGACTGAGATCACAGTGCTGGGGACCTGGGTCTTTTAATAATGTGAGGAAATAACTCTTGACACCAGAGGTGCTTTTTGGAAATGACAAACTCTGACAGAATGGCAAAGCAGATAGCATGAAACAGTTAATATTAGATGCAGGGAAATACAAAAATGGAAAGACAAGAGGTCCTGAACTCCAAGTTTATCTACTCCCTAGGTCTATACTACAACTACTTGCATTCAAATTTTTTTTTTTTATTTAACATAACTGAGTGAAAATGTACATTCACGTGTAAATTTACATGCCCCCCTATATGCAGCTTCCACTGCTCTCCCTGTCCGGTGACTGCACACTATTCCTCTCTGCTCCATACATGTCTCATCCTCCCAACAGTCTCCTTTCCCCTCCTCTCCGTCTGCTTCCCTTCCTCCAGCCAGAGGTCAGCAAGATGATATCCTATAGATGTATAGAACCATAAAGTGCTTCCAACATATGGTTACTCTGCATTGCCAAGTCCATTCCATTCCTGTCCAAAGAGTGGACCTTTGTTATAATTTATGGGAATGGGCAGCATCAGGGCCGGGGGCCATGCTCTCAGAGGAACCCCAAAACCGCTGGACCATCAATTGAGGTCTTTTAGTGGAGATCTCATGATGCACCTCTTTTTATTCTTGTGTTGCCAGTGAGGCTCCTCTCTGTGAGCTCCATCATGGATATCACTGGTGGTGGCCGGGCACCATCCGGTTCTTCCGGTCCCAGGTCGATGTAGGCACCCACTCTTGTGGGTCTCTCTGTCTTCTCGGTTGTCTTTACCGCATGCCATTTTGGCCCTCGGTGAGCATCCGTTCCTGCTGAGTTGGGACCATTTGCTGTGTCCTCGGATGGCAGCTTGGTAGCTTTTAAGACCCCAGACGCCACTCACCAATGTGGGGTGCAGAGAGCTCTCTTAGCAAAACGCTAGTTGTGCCAATTGGCCTGGAATTCGCCTAAGAGCATGGTCCCCCGCCCCCCGCCCCAGCTACTCTATCCTTGCAGTATTGAGTTAAGATGGAAGGAGTACTCAAGTTATGCTGAAGTCCACTTAATGTTGTTCTTGTTCCTAATGTGTGCTGTCACCGCTTTCTCCCAACTAGATTTCTAGTAACTATCTAAACTAAACCCTCCCCCCCTCGCCCTCCCTCCCTCCCTCCCCTCTCTTGCAGCTGTCAAAGAGTCTTTTCTTCTATACACAAGTCTGTTTTTGAGATCTTATTGTAGAGGTCTCATACAGTATTTGTCCTTTTGTCACTGACTACTCTCACTCAACATAATGTCTTCCAGTTGAAACCAGGTTAGGAGATGTTTCCTGGAATCATCGTTATTCTTTATCATTGCGTAGTGCTCCATTGAGTATATGTACCACAGTTTACCTATCCATTCTTCTATTGTTGGGCATCTGGGTTGATTCCACCTTTTTGCTATTGTGGACTGTGCTGCGATAAACATTCTGGTGCATGTGTCCGTTGGTGTGAAAGGCCTTGAATCTGTAGGATATATTCCAAGTAGTGGAATTACTGGGTCAAATGGTATATCAATATCCATTTTTTTTAAGGAAGCGCCAGATTGCCTTCCAAAGAGGCTGGACCATTTTGCAACCCCTGCATTCAAATTTTGAACTAAGAATTCCAACTTGTTTAATGATGAAAGAGTCTTCTATGCAAATTTTAATTAAAGTCTTTGGCAAAGTATTTTATCATAGACAATAATTACCACAATAAATTCTATAAAGAAAACTATTGTGTGTTTCCTGCATGCTCTATACAGTAAAGAAGGCAGACAAGAAATTGCAGACTTAAGAAGTCATTAGGAAGGAAAGCCAATGGATGAATGGGTGAATTCTGATCATTTAAGCCAGTCCAGAAGTGACACATTCCCTCTCTCTCATTCATTGATTGAGAGTGCTCTAAGAGCGCCGAGATACAGCTAATCTAATGACTATGCATTTTCTTGATCTTACTAAGAAAATACAGGCTTTGTGCCTAGTATAAAAGGAATTTAAGATGCCAGGTGAGAAGTGGCAATCTTCAAACTGGTGCACAAGAAACTGAAAGTCAATTCCTCAAATGATTAAGCCTACTTAATAGTCTTTCTTCTGGGGGTGATTAAAAACAGGATTAATTACTGTAGAATTTGCTTTGGTTTACAGACATCTAGTCAGTTTTTCAGTATATGTCTGTAAAGTCAGAATAAATAACACTAACTCACTTCACCAAGTTCTTACAGGGATTAACTAATTGATTATAAAGGGCTTCAGGAGCTTTCTAAAACATGGGTCTAGGAATTAGGAGGCCTAGATTTTAGTCCAGATTCTACCTTTGGTGGTTGTGTGGCCTTGAATGATTTGTTTAACTTCTCTAGAGTTCAGTTTCTCCATCTATAAAATGAGGGGGAAATGGGCTAGATTATCTCTTTTTAATTGAATTTTTTAAATAATATTTTATTGTATTTTCAATGAAGGTATACACACCAACCTAGGTTTCCATTCAATAATTTCTACACAAGTTGTTCAGTGACATTGGTTACAGTCTTCACAATGTATGAATATTTCCATTATTTCTGTTCCAGTTATTCCATTTCCATTAATCTAGTTTCCCTGTCTCCCTTTGTTTTAAAATGAATGTTGATCATTTGGTCTTATATTCTTGATTTTTTAAGGAACCACAGTGCCCATTCATTATGTTTTTGAATCAATTTGTTATTTAGCTACAAGGTGACCTCAAGGGTTAGTTTCAGTTCAGGGTTTGAAGAGTATCTCAGGGCAATAGTCTCAAGGAGTCATCCCATTTCAACCAATCCAGTAGGTCTAGTTATTTTGTTTGTTTGTTTTGCTTTGTTTATGAATTTGCTGCTCCACATTTTTCTCCCATTCTATCATGGTCTATCAATTGTGACCCTGATTAGAACGGTTGGCAGTGGTAGCCCAGCACCATCTAGTTCTTCTGGTGGTATGGAGCTGTGGTTCATGTAGATTATTTGTCCTGTAGACTAGTTTCTTCTTTGAATTTTTGGTTTCCTCCCTTCTCTTTTGCTCCAGTGGACTAGATAATCTTTAAGTTATGGAGCTCTGGCAGCACAAGGATAAATACTCAACTGCTAACTGAAAGATCAGCAGTTCGAACCCACCAGCCACTCTATGGGAAAAGACTTGGGGATCTGCTCCTGCAAAGACTACAGTCCAGAAAACCCTATCAGGCAGTTCTACTCTGTCATATGGGATTGTTATGAGTTTGAATGGACTCAGTTGCACCTACCAATGACAATAGTCTTTGAATCAAAATTTGAGCCTAACACTCTAATATTGTAAGACTCACTATAATCATATTCATTTTTTGATAGCATCTTAAAAGAGCAATAATCTACTTCTAGTTTTCCTAAATTTATATTCTTGGAAAAGTTTCCAGAATGTTCTGCTGTTCCCCAGACTTAGCCATGTAAACTTACCAACCCCAACAAAGCCATCCAAATATGAATAGAGGAAAATGTAATAAAGATACAAAAAGATGGAAAGAAAGTGGAATCTAGACTGTCATATTCACGAAAAAGTACATGGAAGCCATTTCTTAGTAATTGCAAACTCATACTTTTCTTTTCCCATCTTTTCTCCAATGCCTCTCTTTTCCAAGGGTTTTATTACTCTGCTCCTTCTGTAAAATGAATCTGGGGCCCTCTTTACCAGCTTTAAAACACTATTACTATTTACAAGAGGGTTTGAAAGATATTTTTTAGAAGGAAATATAACAGAGAGAGAGCAAAAAAAGAGGATATGAAATTGTATATACAATATAATCTCAACCAGGTTAAAATGCTGAAGACTGGATAGACATCTACCAAAATTAGAAGCACTGATCTCTAGCTGGTAAGATAAAGGGTAAAGTTTCCCCCTTGACTTTTACCATAGTAAAATATATATAACAAAACATTTGCCATCCAACCGCTTTTATCTATGTAATTCAGTGACATTAATTATATTTACTATGTCGTTAAGCCAGCACCACTGTTTCTGAATTTTTCCATCACTCTTAATAGAAGCTCAGTATACACTAAGCAATCATCCTCCCTCTTGCCCATTGTAACCACTAATAAACTTCGGTTTCTATGTATTTGCATATTCTAAATATTTCATGCAAGTGGGATTATACAATATTTGCCTTTTTGCCTCTGACTTATTTCACTCAGAATATTTTTCAAGGTCTATTCATGTTGTAGCATCTATCAGGACTTCATTTCTCTTAATGTCTGAAAACCACTGCATTGTATGTATCTACCACATTTATTGTTTATCCATTCATCTTTTGATGGGTATATTGCTTCCATCTTTTGGCTACTGCTACAATGACATTGCTAGTGCTACAATGACATTGGTGTACAAGCATTTGTTTGTGTTCCTGCTTTTAAGGCTTTGGGGCATATACCTGGGGGGAAATTGCTGAATCATATGGTAATTTTGTGTGTTCATTTAACCTTTTTGATGACCCACCAAACTAATTTTTCCACAGTGGCTGCACCAACTACAATCTCACCAACAATGGATGAGAGTTCTAATTCCTCCACATCCTCTCAAACAGTTGTTTTCCATGTTTCTGATAATGTTGCTATTGTGTACCATAGAACCCTTCATGACAGAGAGGAACTACCCCATAGGGTTTTCTGGGCTGTAGTCTTTTGGGGAGCATGTCCCCAGGTCTTTCTCTGGAGGAGGTGCTGGGTGGGTTCAAACTGCAAACCTTTTGGTTAGCAGTCGAGCCTTTAACCATTAGACAGACCCTGAGTCTTCATGTGAGGCTGCCCAACATAGGGACACCCTCCTCCGCTATTTGACCTTGGACATCCCAGTCTGGACCTCTACACCTTCCACCATAGCAGCTTACCCTACTCTGCCTCATCCAGTGACTTTAGGACTGACTTATTCAGGAAGTGGGGGGGAGGCAGGGTATGTGCTTTTTTAATTTTAACATACATATTGCCGAATTACCCTCGATAAAACCTTTATCAATTTATACTCTGGTAGTGATCTCTCTCTTACAAGGTCCTGATTGGTTTTTTCTCAGTAGTCTTTCTAGGTCTCCTCCCTTAAAACTCAAATTCTCTCTTGCACATTCACTGACAGGCATATATATCACTGGCCAGTGAGTTGAAATGCAGAGAACTGTAAAGTTGGGGGAAAGGAGGTATTCATTTACAAAGAAGAGCAGTATGGTTTCCAACAGCTTGTGACAAGGATGGACATTTAAACTGTAGACCTATAGGAACCTTCTCAGAAAGGGCTACCTTGCCCATTGTTAAGTTTCGGAATAATAAATATCTAGCTGAAAAGGGGGCATTCCCTTGTCAGCCTGTCTTTTAGCTCAAGGGTTGCAATTTGTGCAAATATGGAGGTTTACCTGAGTGTAGTTGTTAAAAGCTACAGCTGCTAACCAAAAGCTTGACAGTTCAAATCCACCAGGTGCTCCTAGGAAACCCTACGTGGCAGTTCTGCTTTGTCCTATAGGGTTACTATGAGTCAGAATCGACTCTTCAGAAACAGGTTTGGGTTTGTTTGGGGATTTGTTTGTTTGTTTGTTTGTTTTTTACTCTACCTGCAACTCTAGTTATTCTGATTTTGTCTCTGTCCTGTCAGGTAATATTTATAATTAACACTTATAAAGCACTTCACAAAACTGTTAACCCGTTTAATCTTTACAATAGCATTATGAGTTCAGTATTTCTACCCCTATTTCACACACGAGAAAAAGTTGAGCCTCTAAGGATCTGACTTACTCAAGGTCGCATAGCTAGTCAAAGACCAAAGTGAGGCTGCCGCTCAAATCTTCTGACTCCAAATTCTGAAATCTTTCATGCTGTTCTGCTGTTTCTTTACCTTCTTCTCTTTCAAGAAAATGTCTTGAAGACTAGAGTTCCTTTTCCAAACTGGAACCTGCATATGTAGAAACGCCTGCTCAGCCTGGAAGACTGTTTGCACCGGACCAAATCGGCACCTGGGAAAGGATTTGCACTCAAATTTCCCTGCTGCCCTTTATTACATCATTAACATTTAATTTTAGAAAATGTGCTGGGGATGTTGAAATTATGACTTTTGATGAAAAATAAACAAATTGGTATGTTAAGCAAAAATAAAGTTTGTTTTTTGCTTTTTTAAATAAATCTCCACCACTAATACCATGTTGGGAACTAGTTTTTTTTGTTTGGTGGTGAGCCTTACTAGGAAGATAAACTAGATGCTAGTGAAACAAATGAAATGTCCTTCAAAGGGAAACTGGTGAAGTACATTACAGTATAAGGGAATACTATACAGACATTTTAAAAAAGGAATGAAAGAGATCAATATGTGCTGATAGGGAATAATTTCCAAGATATATTATTAGTTAAAAATATATACATGTATGTTGTCGGGCACTGTCACATTGATTCCAACTCAGCGGGAACCCATGTGAGAGAGAACTGCCCTTTAGGGTTTTCTTGGCTGTCATCTTCATAGAAGCAGATTGCCTGGTGTTTGTCCTATGGAGCTGCTGGGTGGGTTCAAACTGACAATGTTTTCATTAGCAGCCCTGTGCTTGCCACTGCATCACCAAAAACCAAACCTACTGCCGAGGAGTCAATAACAACTCTATGGGACAGAGACCTGCCGCATATTTTCAATGAGCAGCTGATAGATTCAAACTGCCTGTCTTTTGGTTAGCTGCCAAGCTCTTAACCACTGTGCTATCAGGGCCCCATATACATATAAGTGTGTGTACATATATACATGTATGTTTGTGTGTATATATACACAGGAACCCTGGTGACACAGTGGTTAACTGCTCAGCTGCTAACCAAAAGGTTAACAGTTCAAACCCACTCTGCAAGAGAAAGAAAAATGGCATTTTTTTCCATCTTCTTTTTTATTGTGTTAAATATGTAAATAACAAGACATTTGCGAATCCAACAACCTGTACTGGACAATTCAATGACACTGATTACAATCTTCACTTCGTGCAATCACTGCCACTATTCTTTTCCAACTCATTCCACCACCATTAACATAATCTCAGTGCCTCCAAAACAATACTTCCACTTTCCTCTTCTTCCCATCCCTGGTAACGACGGATAAGCTTTGGTTTCTATATATTTGCCTGTCGCACGTAAGTGAAATCATACAGTATTTGTCCTTATGCAAATTGACTTATTCCACTCAGCATAAGGTTTTTAAGGTTTGTCTACATTGTGGCATGCATTAGGAATTCATTTCTCTTTAGGGCAAAAATTTCATCTTTGAATATCTCCCTGGGAATTTGACAATGGGGAAGATTTTTAATTCCAACTGGGTGCACAGAACACTATTCTACACACTTTTGGATATTCTGAGGCTGCCAATACAAGTCTGGATTTGTTTGGAGCAGGAACTTGAACCGCTGATGTATATTTGTGTCTGCAGATCTTTATTATGGCTTTTTTCCTGTGCTTGGGGTAGATACTTGGTGTTCTTGTAAAAACAAAATAAAATGGATATATACTTATTTTGTTGGCATTTTACTCCTGGCCATTTAATTTGCTGGCAGAACTCCTGATGCTCTGCAGCAGGCAACAGAGATGGACATCATTTGGACCACAGAACAGGGTGGATTTTCAGCCTTGGGTAGAGTTTGGTTTTGAAGCTAATTTAATTCACATGCTATTCTTATCCATTTCTGGTCTTCCGGGGCTAATTCTCCACTGCCCACCAGTACAATCCAGGAACATGTCCCTGCACTTATGGGGTAGGAAAAAGATGCGGCAATTTTTAAAGCATTTTCACATATATGACTTTATTTAGTACAGACACAATCCAAGGTAGGAAGTATTATACCTTTTACAGACAGACCTTCAAACTGGGATCCAATCTTCAACTTACGTTTCAGCTTGCCCTCTCTCCACACCCCACACACAACAGCCACACCTTAGGGAAGAATAATCTATACTTTTTCTCCCTGCCAGCAGGGCCTCCAGCTCCACTTTCTCCTAATTAATGTACCGGTAACTAGGCACTGTGTTCCATAATTACAGGGTTTGTCAGTGAAATCAATAGTTGCCTCCCTTGTGTCGTTGACATTTTAGCTCCATCAGTCTCCCTAGAGCCCGGCAGCTTCTCTGAGCCAAAACAACTCCCAAGATTATTAACACGTCCCTTTGCTCTCACTCATTTTCACATGTGCAGGTAAACGAGCAGATTCTCAATTCACGTGATTACATACACCTTCTCTATGATTGGGTAGGAAAAATGGAAAGGAAATGACAATCAAACATATAATTGTAATGGCTTTATCCATGTATAATTTATATGCCACAAAATTCACTGTCGTTAAGTGTAGAGTTCTATGATTTGGGGTAAATGTATAAGGTTGTGCAACCTCAAATGTATGTTTTTGCATGAGGATCTTAAATCTCTTAACTGAAAATATCCTAGATCATAATCATTTTCTGATATGACTCAGTTTTTCTCTTCTGACCTCAACTCTCAAGTGTAGCTCCTGCCCCAGTCGTTAATGGAAGATTTCTAATTCTATTATTTCCTTAGAATCATAGCATGTCAGAGTTGGAAGAGACCTTAGAAATTAACTAGAGATGAGGAAACTGAGATCCAGATAGGGCTCGTGATTTGCCCAAAGTCACATAACATGTGAAAGACAGCATCAGAATGAAACTCCAGGACCTGTAATTCTAAGCCAAGTACACCTCCCATTATAACATGTAGCCTCTTTTCTCAAGCATCACTAAATATCCTGCAGCTCAATAAATCTACCACCATCAACCAATTTTCCCAGCTAAATCTAAAGATTGGATGAGGGAGCAAGGGCTTGGGTTGAGGGTGGATATAGAAAACAGTTAGGAAATATAAGCCCCTTTCCTTCATGTTTCTTCTGGGCAGGGGCAGGTAAAACAGCAAGCAAGGTATGTATATGGGCTTACCTGTGCTTATTCACTAATCTTCAGTGCACAATTTCACATTGATTTCAATACATCTTTGATAAATCATAGCACGTCACAGCACATCTCTGATGTGGTGAAAAACAGGTGAAATTGTGCACTATGGATCAGTAAATAACCACAGATAAGCTTATAAATATACCTTCTTTATTGGGTAATCTGTTCCTGCTTCTGGGTGAATTTCTTTCTTAGTATTTAGCACAGGTAACCAAGAAGATACATTCTTTTCTGTCCAGAGAAGGGCCTTATGGTTACTAGTCAATAGTATGTATCATTATTACTATTGCTTTTATTATTTATTCTATCTTTCCAGCATATGTTAGCAAGACGTGAAGGTGATATGAACCAGAGCAGACAAAACTACACAGGCACTGCTTCCTGCCTTTGCCAAAAACTGTGCTAAAATTAGTCCCTAGTCCCCATGGATTTGAGCCGGGGAAAAGCAATTTAGCTTCTCATCTTGTTTTTCTAGCAATCAGCCTGTAACAATTAAAACAACTGGTAATAAAGAGAGAAGTGCACTTTATATTTTTGTGTGAAGAGAGCTGAAAATGTTTTCTGTCACAAACTACGGTAGCACTCAGCATCACCATAATAGCATAGTGAGAGGGACCAGGTCAGTAGTAATTTTGAGATGCTGAAGATGGCATTCTAAATTTAATGAAAAAACTCCAAAATGTTCAGATTAACGTGGAATTACTGTCAATTATTTTCATACTTTTCTTTAAAAAATCACACCTCCTCCTTAAAAAATAATTTAAACCCCACCCCTGCCCCCAGTAATTCCTCTTTTCTAAGACTGTACCATAAGAAAAAGTAGAGATTTATGAACAAAGATACTCATTTTTGTCTTTATGAGTGAAACCTTGGAAACAATCAGAAGCAATGGGGGTGATTCAATAAGATTTGATCCTTCCATAAAAAGGAATGCAGTCATTAAAATCACTTTTTTAAATATTTTTTTCATTTTAATAGATTTATTGAGATATAATTCACATACCATAAAGTTTACTCATTTAAAATGCAAAATTCAATGTTTCTTTTAGTATATTTACACAGTTGTGGAGCAATCACCACAATCTAATTTTAGAATACTTTCATCATCCCCAAAAGAAACCTTGTGCCTGTTAGCAGTCACTCCTTAATCACAATTTGTGTGTGTGTGTGTGGTGTGTGTAGGAAAAAAAAAAAAATACCAGACAAAATTACATAAGCAGAACAGAATGGGCTATCCAATAGCTATTCAAATACATAGGAATTTAAAAATGATAAATATTTTATTCAATTTATTAAGAAAATGCATTATGTTTATTACATGGCACTTACGCTATTCTCTATCTGTTTATGTGCTAGCTCACACCATACCCAAAAATAAATTCCGGGTAAATTAAACATCTAAACATAAAATACAAAAATTAAAATTTTGAGTAAAATTTAAAAGACTATTTGTACACTTTGGGGTGAGAAGAGATATTCTTCAAGCAAATCACAAAACCTAAACACCATAAAGGAAAATATTCACAAACTTAGCTACACAAAAATTGTACATATCTAAATAGATAACTGATAACTTATCTATACAATACTGTGAAAGCCTGCACAACTTGTCCAAGGTAAGGTCATGGAAGCTCCACAGACACATCCAAATTCCCTGTGGGATTGAATTGCTAGACTGAGGGCTGTGGGGACCATGGTCTCAGGGAACATCTAGCTCAATTAGCATAACATAATTTTTTAAGAAAAAATGTTCTACATTCCATTCTGATGAGTAGCATCTGGGATCCTAAAAGCTGTGACTGGCCATCTAGGATACTCTGCTGGTCTCATCCCTTCAAGAGCAAGGAAAATTGAATAAAACTAAAGATACAAGACAAAGATTAGCCCAAGGGACTAATGGATGACATCTACAATGGCCTCCAGCAGACTGAATCCAGTACAACTAGATGATACCCAGCATTGACTGCTCTGACGGTAATTAAAACAGAGAGTCCTGGACACTGGACAGAGCTGAAGGAAAACACAGAACAGAATTCTGACTCAAAAAGAAAGACCAGATTTGCTGGCCCAACAGAGACTGGAGAAACCCTGAGTGTGGCTCCCAGATACTCTTTCAGCTCAGCAATATGGTCGCCCTGAAGGTAGCCTCTTCAGCCAAAGACTGGACAGGCCCATAAAACAAAAGGAGACTTACGGAACACACCAACTCAGGGGCAAGGCCTGGAAGGCAGGAGGGGACAGGAAAGCTGGCAATAGGGAACCCGAAGTGGAGAAAGGAGAGTGTTGATCTGTTGTAGGTTGTTAATCAATGTCATAAAATAGTATGTGCACTAACTATTTAATGAGTCACTAGTTTGTTCTATAAACCTTCATCGAAAGAACTGTTAAAAGAAAAAAAATTGTACACCTCCATATGGCAAAAGGGCTGGTGCCAGATAATAAACTAGAAGAAAGATCAAAGAGTTAATACAGCTAACATAAAAGAGCTGCAAATCAACAACAACAAAAAAAGATCTAAAAGAAGACTGGGCAACAGAAAGGCAATATACAGAAGACACACAAATGAATACTCGATATATGAAAAGATGTTCAGCTTTACAAGTGATAAAGGAAATGGAAATCAATACAATGAGACAGGATTTTACCTCCACCAGACTGGCCAGTGTGAAAAAGATTGGTAACCTCTAGTAGTGGTTAAGAGCCCAGCTGCTAATGAAAAGGTCAGCAGTTCAAATCTACCAGCTACTCCTTGGAAACCCTACGGGGCAGTTCTACTCTGTCCTAAGGTATTGCTCTGAGTTGGAACTGACTTGATGGTATGTAACAACAGTCATACTGTGGGAGTTTGTGTGTTGTTTCAGTGCTGGAAGCTATGCCACAGGTACTTAGAAACAAGCAGGGTCAACCAAGATGGATCAGTTTCAGGTGAGCTTCCAGACTAAGACAGACTAAGAAGAAGGACTCGACAGTTTACTTCTGAAAAGAATTAGCCGGTGGAAACCTCGTGAATAGCAGCAGAATGCTGTTAGATTTAGTGCTGTAAGATGAGCCCCCAGGTTGGAAGGCACTCAAAAGATGACTGGAGAAGAGCTGTCTCCTCCAAGTACAGTCGAACTTAATAACGTGGATGGAGTAGAGCTTTTGAGACCTTCATTTGCTGATGTGGCACAACTCTAAACAAGAAGAAACAGCTGCAAACACCCATTAATAATCAGAACATGAATGTACAAATCTAAGAATCTAACAAAATTGTCAAAAATGAAATGGAATGCATAAACATCAATATCCTAGATATCAGTGAGCTGAAATAGACCAGTACTGGCCATTTTGAATGGAACAATTGTATGATCTGCTACGCCAGTGATGAAAACTTGCAGAGGAATGGTGTTGCATTCATCATCAAAAAGAACATTTCAAGATTTGTCCTGAAATACAATGCTGTCAGTGATAGGGCAATACCCATAATATCCTACAACAAAGGTCAGTTAATACGACTGTTACTCAAATTTATGCATCAACCACTAAGGCCAAAGATGAAGAAATTGAAGATTTTTACCAGCTTCTGCAGTCTGAAATTGATCCAGCAGGCACTCAGGATGCATTGATAACTATTGGTGATTGGAATGCAAAAGCTGGAAACAATGAAGAAGGGTCAGTAGTTGGAAAATATGGCTTTGGTGAGAGAAATGATGCCTGAGATCACACCTGAGAGTTTTGCAAGACCAATGACTTCTTCACTGCAAATACCTTTTTTTCCACCAACATAAACAGCAACTGTACACATGGACGTCACCAGATGGAATACACAGGAATCAAATTGACTACATTTGTGGAAAGAGACAATGAAAAAGCTCAATATCATCAGTCAAAACAAGGACAGGTGTCAATTGCAGCACAGACCATAAATTGCTCACATGCAAGTTCAAATCGAAACTGAAAAAAATTAAAACATCACAAGAGCCAAAGTATAATCCTGAGTATATGCTGAGTTTAGAGGCCCTCTCAAGAATAAAGTTGACGCATTGAGCAGTAATGACTAAAGAGTAGATGAGCTGTAGAATGACCTCAAAGATATCATCCATGAAGAAAGCAGGAGCACATTAAAAAGACAAAAAAGAAAAAGACCAAATTAGATGTCAGAAGAGACTCTGAAACTTGCTCTTGAACATTGAGCAGCTAAAGCACAAGGAAGAAATGGTGAAGTGAAACAACTGAACAGAAGATGTCAAAGGGCAGTGCAAGAAGACAAGATAAAGTATTATAATGACATACGGAAAGAGCTGGAGATAGAAAACAGAAAGGGAAGAACACACTCTGCATTTCTCAAGCTGAAATAACTGGAAAAAAATCAAGCCTCGAATTGCAACAGTAAAGGATTCTACAGGGAAAATATTAAACAACTCTGGAAGCATCAAAAGAAGATGGAAGGAATACCCAGAGACATTATGCTGGAAAGAAGTGGTCAATGATCAACCATATCAAGAGGTAGCATGTGATCAGGGACTCATGGCACTGGAGGAAGAAGTCAAAGCTACATTGAAGGCACTGACAAAAAACAAGGCTCAGGAATTCATGGAATATCACGAGATGTTTTAACAAATGGATACAGCACTGGAAGTGCTCACTAATCTATGCCAACAAAGTTGGAAGACAGCTACCTGGCCAACCAACTGGAAGAGAGCCACATTTATGCCTATTCCAAAGAAAGATGATCTCACCAAATATAGAAATTATAGAACAATATTATTAACATCACATGCAAGTAAAATTCTGCAGATAATTCAAAAGTGGCTGCAGCAGTACATTGATATGGAACAGTCAGGAATTCAAGCGAGATTCAGAAGAGGAAATGCAACCAGGGATATCATTGCTGATGTCAGATGGATCTTGGCTGAAAGCAGAGAACACCAAAAATATGTTTACTTATATTTTATTGGCTCTGCAAAGATATTTCATGGATAATATTGCACAGAATAGGGATTCCAGAACACTCAATTATGCTCATGAGGAATCTGTATATTGATCAAGACGCAGTTGTATGAACAGAATAAGGGGCCACTGCATAGTTTAAAGCCAGGAAAGGCATCTGTCAGGGCTATATCCTTTTATCATACCTATTAAACCTGGATGCCAAGCAAATAATCTGAGAAGCTGGATTATAAGAAGAAGAACAAGGCATCAGGATTGGAGGATGACTCATTAACAACCTGCGTTACACAGATGACACTAACTCAGTTGGCTGGAAGTGAAGATTTGAAACACTTACTGATGAAGATCAGAAACCACAGCCTTCAGTACAGATTGCACCTCAACATCAAGAAAACAAAAATCCTTACAGCTGGACAAATAACTAACATCATGATAAATGGGGAAAACATTGACGCCATCTACAATTTCATATACTTGGTTCCACAATCAACACCCATGGGAGCAGCAGGCAAAAAATCAAAAGATTCATTGTGCTGGTAAAGTCTGCTGCAAAAGACCTCTTCCAAATGTTGAAAATCAAAGAGATTACCTTGAAGACTAAGGTGCACCTGATCCAAGTCATGGTATTTTTGCTTGCGTCATATGTATGCAAAAGCTTGACGATGAGTAAGGAAGACAAAAGAAGTGATGCCTTTGCATTATGGTGTTGGAGAAGAATACTTAACATACCATGGATTGCAAGAAGAACAAACAGTTCTGTTCTGGAAGCAGTACAACCAAAGTGCTCTTCAGAAGCAAGGATGGCGAGACTGTGTCTTATATACTTTGATCCCTACAGGAGGGATCAGTCCCTAGAGAAGGACATCATGCTTGGTAGAGCAGGAAGTCAGCAAAAAAGAAGACCCTCAAGGAGATGGATTAACACAGTGGTTACAATGGACTCAAGCATACCAAAGACTGTGGGCATGGCACAGGACAGGGCAGTATTTTGTTATATTGTACATGGGGTCACTATGAGTCAGAACCAACTCAATAGCACCTAACAACAACAGCAACAGTACCGACAAGCATGTGAGGACACCAACATTCTCATACATACTTGATAGGAATGTGAATTGTTACAATTTTTAGAAAATAGACACTACTTATAAGCTTTTTTAAAACCATATACTATTGGAGCCAGCAACCCTACTTTGGAAATCTGTCTTACAGTAATGAAAGGAGTAGTACATAAGGATACATATTTTTTTCAAATGATTTTTTCAGGGACAGCCATGAAATATTAAATGGAAAAAGATAAGTTGCAGGGTAATATGTATAGTATGATCCCAACTTTATGTCAGGCATTTATCTCTGTATAAGCAATCTATGCCTGCTTTCAGTATTTCCAGTAACCTTTCTGGTTGAAATATTATTCTTTCTCTCCAGAGGGGGAAACTAGGGCTCAGAGAAGTGAAGTAACTTGCTTTGGGTCTTACACTCAGCTACCAAGTGAAAGAGTCATCATTCACATGCAGGTCCATCTGATCCCCAAACCAAGATACCTGTTAAGAGTTATAGCTTTCTGGTTGGAACCTGTGAAACACCCTCAGTGAAGTTGAGTCTAAGATTTTGACACATCATTTTTAAGAGAATAAAGTACACTTATGTCTCAATATGAAAATGGAAGTTTATGGTGCTACAATTGGGTGATAGAATAATTACTGGGGAGACGGAGTTGTTAGCAACACATAAAATTTATTTATTCATTCATCCAATAAATATTTTTAGTATTTACTATGTGACAGGCAACTTCTTAAAGCACTAGGGGTTCGTCACCAAATAAAACAAACAAAAATTTCTTCTCTTGTCTTTGGCACCCCATATTGGTGAGTGATGTCTGGGGGTCTTAAAAGTCAGCAAACTGCCATCTGAGGTACACCAAGTGGTACCAACTCAGCTGGAGCAGGTAATCACCAAGGACAACAACGACATGAGGGAAAAAGAGCCCAGAAGACAGAAGGATGCATGCAAATGGGTGACTTATATCAACATGTGACCAGAAGAACCAGATGGTACCCAGCCACCACCAATGACAGTTGTGATGGGGCTCACAATGTTGAGTCCTGGTGGCAACATGAGAAAAACAGGGGTGCACCCTAAGAAGTCCACTAAAAGACCACAATTGATGGTCCAAAGGCCTGGGTGTTCCCCTGGGAGCATGGCCCCTAGACTTGATGCTGCCCCTGATCATAGATCATTACTGACATCAACTCTTCACATAGGAATGGACTGGACTTGGGGACACAGAGTGACCATATCGTGTGTGCACTTTATGGTTCTATGCATCTATAGGATGTTGTCTTACTGGCCTCTTACTAGAGGGGAGTGGAGAGGGTGGAGAGGAGGGGATAGGAGACTGTTAAAAGGATATGACATGTATGTAATCAAAAGGAGGAGTGTGCTGTCACTGGGCAAGGAGAGCAGAGGGAGCTGCAGATTGACAGGCATGCAAACTTGAATTGTAAACTTTCACTCAGTCACAATAAAAAAATTTCTTCTCTCATGGAATTTAGATTGTGGCATAAAGCAGACAATAAACAAATAATGAACACACACAGTATGTGAGACAGTGAATAGTGTTACAGAGAAAAGTAAAGCAGAGGGACCCAGCAAACAAACCCCAATCAAAGAGGACAGGTGTGGATCAAGAATTTCAAAGTCGGGGGGTGGAGTCCAGATGGCCAACTATGCACACTTCTCCCTAAATACCTCTGGAAACCAAGACTTGAATTGATAATTAAACGGAGGCTTCTGGTCACCTAATGAGCCCTAGGACACGGCATAGGGCTGTTAATTTGGACTTCATACCACTGAATGCAAAATCTCCTCTCTTTCACTAACCACGCTGTCAGCGAGCACAGCCTTGTACAGACTGAAAGTAACTCACGATTTAGACTTTTTTTTCCCCTGTCCTGTGTGGCAAGCAGAGCTGGGTGTTGACTAGCAGTTAGTTTCAGACGCACTGTTGGTGGGATTGGCGAGATTGTCATATTTTGAGAGCCTGGTTTAGGACTCTGTGCATCTCACCACCTTTGGCCTCTCTTTCTGCCTCTGCCACACTGTAGTTTGTACGGAAGTGGCGGCAAGCTTGTGCGGGAAGCCTTCTTGGATACAGAGGCCTCAGCTGGACCTAATACTTAGCCAGGGAGGCAACACCTGCCTGCAGGAGAGTGCCACTCGAGCAGAAAAGTAGTAGCTCACACAGTGTCACCTGTGGCTGGGACCTGGCAACAGAGGCTGCAGACTCTGTGCATCTCAGCACCTTTGGTCTCTCTCTCCACCTCTGCCATTCTGTAGTTTGTACAGAAGCGGTGGTGGGTGTGCATGTGCAGGACGCCATCCTAGAAACAAGAGTCTCAGCAAGACCTAATTCCTGGGCTGGGAGACAGCGCCTGCCCACAGGAGAACACTTTGCAAGTGGAAAAGCAGTATTTTGCACAGTCACCTACAGCTGGGGCCTGTCAGTGGAGACCGACAGGGCAGTAGCCTTGCTGTATTTTGAACTAGTTCATAACATCTGGGGTTTGATATAGAGGTGCTTATTTTGCCAGTTGGGAGGAAGGACCAGTACACCTGAAGGCCTGTCTGACTTGGGAAAGTGATCAGATACCTTTTCTGTTTCATTTTAAGATGGCCTAGAGAAACAACTGCAGTCTATCCCCAAAGCTTCTCTCCCAGCCTTTATTGACTCACATGAAGCCAAAAAGGCAACAGACTCTGGAGAAATCCATAACCAGGAAATCACCCATGGTTTCAGAAGGCCCCCAAAAGAAAGCACCATAAAACTTCCCAGATGAAGAAGCTTTTCTGAAGTTATCGGAAGGTGAATACAAAAGGATTATATAGAGAGCCCTCCTAGACCTAATACAAAATGTAGTAGAGCAAAATAAAAACTTAAGCAAGCTGTTAGATCTGATGGAACACCAGTATTCTGAAATCCAACAGATGAAGAACAAAATCAAAGACATAGAAACTTCCATGCAAAGCCAAGAAAACAGAATGGAACAAATGAAAAAGAGACTTTCTGACTTGGAAGACAGAGCTACTGACTCCAGCATCTATGGGGAAAAATCAGAAAAATGAAACAAGAAAAATGAAGAAGCATTAAGAAGCATGTGGGACTCCATCAAGAGGAACAACCTACAATTAATTGGAGTCCATGAACAGGGCAAGACACCTGAGAACACTGAGAGTATTGTTGCTGACAGAGAACTTCCCAGAAATCATGAAGGAAGAGAATATAGATATCCAAGACACATATCGAATACCACTCTATACAGATCTCAAAAGAAAGACTCCAAGAGGACACTGAGAGTATTGTTGCTGACAGAGAACTTCCCAGAAATCATGAAGGAAGAGAATATAGGTATCCAAGATGCATATAGAATACCACTCCATATAGACCTCAAAAGAAAGACTCCAAGACATATTATAATCAAGCTCAACAAAATGAAACATAAGCAGAAACACTTAAAGGTGGCAAGACTCAAAGCAAAACTAACACTGAGAGGGAAACCATGTAGGGTTACATTGGATTTCTCAGCAGAAACCATGCTGGCACGGAGTCAGTGGCATGACATATTAAAAGCCTTGAAGGAGAAGAACTTCCAACCAAGAATTATATCTCCTGCAAAACTATCTTTCAAATATGAAAATGAAATTAAGACATTCCCAGGTAAACAGAAACTTAGAGATTTTGTAAAAACCAAACCAAAGCTACAAGAAATACTGAAAGAATCTCTTGTCTTTGGCTTGGAAGAACAAAACCACTAACTTTATATTTTAGGAGGACACATGACCCAGAATCATACTCAGTTAGGGAAGGCTCCAAACTCAATCAAAGCTATAACAGTGAAAGAAATAATCCAGTGATCATATCATGAAAACCATGATGTCATCATATTAAAAAGAGGTATGTACTATAGTCGTTATATCCTTTCAAATGGAGAGGCAGTCGAAAAGACTGGTAGTAATTAAAATTGGGTTTATACATAGTTTATTAAGCAGGATCATAGGGGTGGCTGTAAAGCACAACAAAGATGCAACATACCACATCAAGAAATGTATACAGGAGTCTCAACAATCATAAAAACAACTCTGAAAAAGGTGAAAAATCAACCGATAAAGAAGAATGTCCCAAAACAGATTAATAAGAAGAACAGAGAAAACATCAACACAAAAATAAACAAATCACAATGGCAGCACTGAACACATACCTATCAGTAATTACGTGGAACGTGAATGGACCGAATTCTCCAGTAAAGAGACATTGAGTGACATCTTGGATCAAAAGACAAGACCCATCCATATGTTGTCTACAAGAAACACTTGAGACTTAAAGATAGGAACAAACTGAAAATTAAAGGATGGAAGAATATATATCAAGCTAACAATGAACAAAGAAGAACAGGTATGGCAAGTCTAATCTCAGATAAAATAGATTTTAACGTAAAATCCAGCATTGTGGACAAGGATGGACACTATTTATTGCTGAAAACTTCAATACACAAGCAGGACTTAACAATATTAAGTGTTTATGCACCTAATATTAGAGCACCTAAATATGTCAAAAAAACACTGACTACTCTCAAAAAGGAGATAGATGACTCCACAATAATAGTAGGAGACTTCAACACTCCACTGTCAATATTGGACAGATCGTCTAGAAAAAAGCTCAATAAAGACACAGAAGACCTTATGGCCACAATTAACCAAGTAGACCTCAACAACATACACAGAACTTTCTACCCATCAGCAGACAACTACACCTTCTTCTCCAGTGCACATGGAACATTCTCCAGAATAGACCATGTGTTAGGACATAAAGCATTTCTCAACAAATTCCATGCCACTAAATTAATGCAAAGCGTCTTCTCAGATCATAAAGGCATAAAAGTCAAAGTTAAATGCAGAAAAAACATAAGACAGAAAGTGGAACTCATAGAAACTGAACAACATCTTGCTCAAAAAATCATGGGTTATAGAAAAAATCAAGGATGAAATAAAGAAATTTATGGACTCCAATGAGAATGAAAACACTTCCTGCCAAAACCTATGGGATATAGCCAAAGCAGTGCTGAGAGGTCAGTTTATCTCCATAAATGCATACATCTGGAAGGAAGAAAGAAACCAAGTCAAAGAACGAACCTACAGCTTAAACAAGTAGAGAGAGAACAACAAAGGAACCCCTCAGGCACCAGAAGAAAACAGATCATAAAGATTAGAGCACAACTAAACAAATGAGAGAACAGAAGAACAATTGAAAAAATTAAAAAGATCAAAAGCTGTTTTTTTTTTAAAGATCAACATAATTGACAAAACATTGGCTAAACTTACTAAAGGAAAACAGGAAACAAATAACCCAGATAAGAAATGAGAGGGAAGTTCTCACAACAGATCCAACAGAAATAAAAAATATCATAACTGAATACTATGAAAGACTGTACTCCAACAAATTTGAAAACCTAGAGGAAATGGACAAATTCCTTGATTCATATCACCTACCAAAATCATCACAAGCTGAAGCAGAACAACTTAATAAACCCATCACAAAGGAAGAGATTGAAAAAGTCATCAAACAACTCCCAACCAAAAAAAGCCCAGGCCCAGATGGCTTCACTGCAGAATTCTATCTAGCTTTTAGAGAAGAGTTATCTCCAGTACTACTCAGACTATTTCACAGTATAGAAAGGGATGGAATACTCCCAAATTCATTCTATGAAGCCAGCATAACCCTGATACCAAAGCCAGGGAAAGACCCAACCACAAAGAACTGCAGACTGATACCACTCATGAAAAAACCACTCATGAATCTAGATGCAAAAATCTTCAACAAAATTCTTGCCAATAGAATACAACAACATATCAAAAAAATAAGCCATCATGACCAAGTTGGATTCATACCAAGGATTCAACACTGGTTCAACATTAGAAAACCAACTCACGTGATCAACCACATAAATATCACAAAAGACAAGAATCACATGATCTCGTCTATTGATGAAGAAAAGGCATTTGATAAAGTCCAACACCCATTCATGCTAAAAACTCTTAGTAAAATAGCAACAGATGGTGTTTTAGTCAGCTAGGGCTGCTCTAACAGAAATACCACAGAGTGGATGGCTTTAACAAAGGAAGGTTTATTCTTACACAGTCTGGGAGGCTACAAGTCCACATTCAGGGTGTCCACTCCAGGGGGAGGCTTTCCCCTTGTCAGCTCTGGAGGAAAGTCCAGTATTGCATCAGTCTTTGTCCAGGGAGCATCTTGGCACAGGAACCTCAGGCTGAAGGACGCACTCTACTCCCAGTGCAGCTTTCTTGATGGTGCGAGGTTACCAATTCTTAGCCTGTCTCTCTTTCCATTTATCTCCTGCAAGCTGAAAGTATTAAGGATGGGGCAAGCCATACTCCAGGGAAACTCCCTTTATAGTGGAGCAGGGAGGTGACCTTATAAAGGGATTTACAGTCCCACCCTAATCCTTTAACATACAGCATAGGAAAACCACAAAATGGAGGACTGTCACAAGACACTGGGAGTCATGGCCCAGCCACGTGGCTACACCTATTTTTGGGGGGAACAGAATTCAATTCATGACAGACCACAAATTCCTCAATGCAATAAGGGCAATTTATACAATGCCACCTGCTTATATCACCCTGAAAGGAGACAGACTGAAACAATTTCCCTTAAGAACAGGAACTAGACAAGGATGCCCACTCTCACCTCTCCTACTCAACACTGTACTAGAAGTTCTAGCCAGAGCAATTAGACAAGACCAAGGAATAAAGGGCATCTGCAGTGGCAAAGAAGAACTAAAAATGTCCCTATTTGCAGATAATATGATTGTATATGCAGAGAATCCCAAAGAATCTATAAGGAAACTACTCATAGAAGAGTTCAGCATAGTCTCAAGATACAAGATAAACATAAGTAAATCAGTAGGATTCCTTTATACCAACAATGAGACTATTAAGGAAGAAATCACCAAGTCAATACCATTTAGTATAGCCCCTAAGAAGATAAAGTACCTAGGAATTAATCTAACCAGAGAAATAACAGACCTTTACAAAGAGAACTACAAGCTGTTATTACAAGAAACTAAGAAAGACTTACATAAATGGAGAAATCTACCCTGCTCATGGATAGGAAGACTTAACGTTGTGAAAATATCTATTTTACCCAAAGCAATCTACTTATATAATGCAATCGCAATACAAGTTTCAGTGACAATTTTAATGAGATGGAGAAACAAATTACCAACTTTGTCTGGGAAGAGAAGAAGCCCCAGATAAATAAAGCATTACTAAAGAAGAACACACTGAGAGGCCTCTCATTAGTTGACTGTAGAACCTATTACACTGCCACAGTAGTCAAAACAGCCTGGTACTAGTACAAAAACAGACAGATAGATCAATGGAACAGAATGGAGACCCTAGAGATGACACCATCTGCCTATGAACAGTTCACATTCAACAAAGGCCCTAAGACATTAAACTGGGGCAAAAAACAATCTCTTCAACAAATGGTGTTGGGAAAACTGGATATCCATCTGCAATAAATTGAAACAAAACCCATATCTTACACTTTATACAAAAACCAACTCAAGGTGGATAAAAGACGTAAATATCAAACCTAAAACGATAAAGCTCATCCAACAAAAAGTAGGAACAACAATGGAAGTTTTAATACACAATGTAGACAGACTTCAAAATCTGTCAAACAAACCACAAACAACAGAAGAGAAAATAGATAAATGGGAACTATTAAGACTCAAACACTTTTGCTCATCCAAAGACATTATTCATAGAATTAAAAGGCCACCTACAGAATGGGAAAAAATATTTGGTAACTATATGTCAGACCGATGCCTGATCTCCATAATCAATAAGATACTTCAAAATATCAATAAGAAAAAGATAAATCATCCAATTAAGTGATGGACAAAGGAAATGGACAGACACTTCTCTAAAGAGGAGATCCAGGTAGCCAAAAAACACATGTAGACATGCTCACAATAATTAGCTATTAAAGAAATTCAAATCAGAACGACAATGAGATACCATCTCACCCCAACAAGGTTGGCCATCATCCAAAAAATGCAAAACAACAAATGCTGGAGAGGCTGTGGAGAAATTGGAACTCTCCTACACTGTTGGTGGGATTGCAAAATGGTGCAACCTCTTTGGAAAGCAATCTGGCACTGGATACAGATATAACATTTGACCTAGTAATTCCACTGCTTGGAATATATCCTAGAGAATCAAGGCCATTCACACCAACTGATACATGCACACGAATGTTCATCACAGCACAGTCCACAATAGCAAAAAGATGGAATCAATCTAGATGGCTAACAGAGGAACAGATAGGTAAACTATGGTATATATACTCAATGGAACACTATGCAATGATAAAGAACAACCACGATTGCAGGAAACATCTCATAACCTGGTTGTTTCAACAAGAAGACGTTATGTTGGGTGAAAGTAGTCAGTGACAAAAGGACAAATATTGTATGAGACCCCTACGATAAGAACTTAAAAACAGACTCATGTGTAGAAGAAAAGACTCTTTGAAGGCTGCAAGGGTGGGGAGGAAGGGAGGGAGGGCTAGGGGGAAGGGTTTAGATTAGATAATTGATAGAAATTTGGTTGGGTCAAATCAGTGACAGCACACATTAGAAAGAAGATCAATATTAACTGGACTTCAACACAACTTGAGTACCTTCCATCTTAACCCAACATTGCAAGGACAGAATAGCTGGGGCAGGGGCCCGGCAACCATGCTCTCAGACAAAATCGAGGCCAATTGGCACAACTAGCATTTTGCTAATGAGGGATCTGACTCGATGGCACTTGGCTTGGCTGGCACCCCACATTGGTGAGTGGCATATGGGGTCTTAAAAGCTGCTGAGCTGCCACCTGAGGGTACAGCAAATAGTCCCAACTCAGCAGGAACAGATGATCACCAGGAGCCAAAATGATATCAGGGAAAGAGAACCCAGAAGACAGACTCATGTGAATGGGTCTCTACATCAACTCGTGACCAGAAGAACTGGATCGTGCCCAGCCACCACCAGTGATAGCCACGATGGAGCTCACAAAATTGAGTCTCACTGTCAACACAAGAATAAATAGGAGTGCACCCTGAGATCTCCACTGAAAGACCACAATTGATGGTCCAGGGACCTCAGGGATCCTCTGGGAGCATTGGCCCTGTCCATGATGCTGCCCCCTCCATAAATCATGATGAAGGTCAACTCTTCGGACAGCAATGGATTGGACTTGGCTACACAAAATGACCATATCGTGTGGGCACCTTATGGTTTTATGCATCTGTAGGATGCCATCCTGCTGACCTCTTACTGGAGGAAGGGGAGTGTGTGGAGAGGAGGGGATATGAGACTGTTAAGAGGATACGACTTGTATGGAGCAGAGGAACAGTGTGCTGTCACCGGGCAGGGAGAGCGTGGAAGCTGCATATAGGTGAGCATGAAAATTTATATGGGAATGTACACTTTCTTTCAATCATAATAAAAAAAAAAATTGAAAATCATACAGAAACCAGACTTACTGGATCCATTGAGACTAGGGAAACTTCCAAATCTAATGCCCAGAAATATTCTTTAAGACTGCAACCAAAACTGTCCCATGAAGCCATTGTTAACCGATACAGCAGTTTATCCCAATTAATAAAGAGTGTTTGCCGCAAGCAAACTCATGAAAAATTATCTACATGTGTGTAAACTGACAACAGTTAATTTCAAGCACAGGTGGAAAATTTAAGGTGCAAAGAGCTGAAATTACAGGTGATGAAACCATATGGATAAAGATAGTAAGAACGGTGACACAGTGTGATGTATGTAACCAATGTCATTGAAATGTTCAGGTAGAAATTGTATGTTGAAACATCTCCCATCTCATTTCTTAATTGGGTTATTTGTATCTTCTGCTGTTTTTCTTTTCTAAGTTTAGCCAACAGTTTATCTATTTTGTTGATCTTTTCAAAGAGGCAGATTTGGGTTTCTTAATTTTTTTGATTGTTTTTCTATTCTCTAATTCATTTAGTTCTGCTCTAATCTTTATTATCCATTTTCTTCTGGTGCCTGAGGGGTTCCTCTCTTGCTCTGTTTCTACTTGTTCAAGCTGTAGGGTTAATTCTTCAATTTGGGCCCTTCTTTCCAGATGTGTGCACATTAAATATTAAATGGAAAAAGATAAGTTGCAGGGTAATGTGTAAAGTATGATTCCAACTTCATGTCAGGCACTTATCTCAGTATAAGCAATCTATGCTTGCTTTCAGTATTTCCAGTAACCTTTATGGTTGAGATACTATTCCTTCTCTCCAGAGGGGGAAACTAGGGCTCAGAGAAGTGAAGCAACTTGCTTTGAGTCTTATACTCAGCTACCAAGTGAAAGAGTCATCATTCACATGCAGGTCCATCTGATCCCCAAACAAAGATACCTGCCAAGAGTTGTAGCTTTCTGGTTAGAATCCTTGAAACATCCTCAGTGAAGTTAAGTCTAATATTTTGACACATCATTTTTAGGAAAATAAAGTACACTTATGTCTCTAGTTGTGTGTGGATTTCAGACTGAGATGAAATAAAAAATATCATAACAGAATACTATGAAAGGCTGTATGTTTGAAAACCTAGAGGAAATCGACAATTTCTAGATTCATTATCACCCACCAAGATTATCACAAAGAGAAGTAGATCAACTTAATAAATCTATCACAAAGGAAGAGATTGAAAAAGTCATCAAAAAACTGCCAACCAAAAAAAGTCCTGGCCCAGATGGCTTCACTAGAGAATTCTACCAAACTTTTAGAGAAGAGTTAACTCTGATACTATTGAGGCTATTTCACAGAAAGGGATGGAATACTCCTAAGTTCATTCTATGAAGCCAGCATAACACTGATATCAAAGCTAGGGAAAAATCCCACAAAAAATAAATTGTATGTTGATTGTGTGTATTGCCACCAAAAATAAATATTTTTAAAAAGAAGGAAAGAAGGGAAAGATGATGAGGTGGTAGAGGTAGTGTTAAAATTTTAGAAGACAAAGAAGTACTTACTATAAAGGAAACCTTTGGGTAAAGATCTAAAGGAGATGAACCATGAGGATATCTGGGGCAAGAGCATTCCAGCAAAGGGAAGAGTAAGTACAAAGGACCAGAGATGAAAGCATACCTGTCATTTTCAAGGAGGCCAGTAGGGCTGGGCCCAAAAGAGGGGAAGAGTTGTAGACAGTGAGGTCAGAGAAAGAACTAGGAGTTAGACTGTGTGGAGACTTGCAGGCCATGACTTTATCTTGACCTCAGCATGAAATGGAGAGCCGCCGGAGATGTACAAGAAGAGAAGTGGCTGATTCGAAGTAGTTTCAAAAGGATTACTACAGCTGTTGTATTGAAATAAACTCAAGTGAAGCTAGATGCAAGCAAGACCAAACATTGTTAGTAAAGAGACAGACGATGGTAGCTTAGATCAGGGTGGTAACAGCAGAAGTGATGAGAAGTGCTTAGATTCTGAATATATGTTGCAGGTGGAGTCAACAGGATTTGTTGATGGATTAGATGTGAAATGTAAGAGAACGATGATCTCAAGGTGTTTGCATGAGTAATTGGAAAACCGGAGAATTGGTGCCTTTGAATTGTGGTGCTGGAGAAGAATATTGAACATACCATGACCTGACAACAGAACAAACAGATCTGTTCTCGAAGGAGTACAACCAGAGTACTCCTTAGAAGCAAGAATGGTGAGACTGTGTCTTGCATACTTTGGATATGTTGTCAGGAAAGACCAATCCCTGGAGAAGGACATCATGGTTGGTAGAGGGCCAGTGAAAAAGAGGAAACCCTCAGCAAGATGGACCGACACAGTGGTTGCAACAATGGGCTCAAACATAACAATGATTATGAAGATGGCACAGGCCCAGGCAGTGTTTTGTTCTGTTGTACACAGGATCCCTATGAGTTAGAATCAACTTGAAGCCACCTAACCAAGCAGTATCTTCTTATGTGCAGACGTCCTAGACCTCTTTTTAAAATTAATCAACTCAAACAACATACACCAAACGTAAAAATACTGTCCTGTTCCTCAGTACTATTCATAATCAAGAAAATGGATCACACTTAGGGCAGAGGGAACTTTCTCTCTCTCCTAGAAACTTTTGGCTTTAATCTCCCTTAATCAATTAGAAAATCCAAAATGCACACAGTAAAAGAAGTGTTTTGAGCTGTTTGGGCTCTTCCTATTCAGTAATGTTTCTCAAACTGAGCTCCAAGGAGCATCCTCCTCAGAAATATCTTAAGATGTTTGTTAAAAAATGCAGGCTACTACAACCAGTGGAACAGAATTGAGACCCCAGAAAAATCACCATCCTCTTATAAATAGCTGATATTCAAGAAGGGCTAAAAGGTCATAAACTGCGGTGAAAAACAGTCTCTAACAGATGGTATTGGCAAAACTGTATATCCGTCTGCAAAAAACTGAAACAGGACCCATATCGCACACCTTACACAAAAAACAACTCAAAATGGATCAAAGACCTAAATATCAAACCTAAAACAATAAAGATCATGCAAGACAAAAAATAGGATCAACAATGGAAATTCTAATACACAGCACAGACAGACTTCAAAATCTGGCAAACAAAGCACAAATGGAATAAAAAATAGATAAATGGGAACTACTAAGAATCAAACACTTGCTCATCCTAAGACTTTATCAAGAGAGTTGAAAGACTACCTACAGAATGGGAAAAATATGTGGCAATTATATGTTGGATCAATGTCTGATCTCCATAATCTGCAAGGTACTGCAAAATATCAACAAGAAAAAGGTAAATAACCCAATTAAGCAATGGGGAAAGGAGATGGGCAGACACTTCACCAAAGAAGACATCCAGGAAGCCAAAAGACACATGAGGAAATGCTCACAATCATTAGCTATTAGAGAAATCCAAATCAAAACTAATGAGATACCATCTCACCCCAACAAGATTGTCCATAATCCAAAAGACACAAAACAACAAATGCTAGAGAGGCTGTGGAGAGATTGGAACTCTCCTACACTGCTGGTGAGGTTGCAAAATGGTACAATCTCTTTGGAAAGCAATTTGGCTCTTCCTTAAAAAGCTAGAAATAGAAATACCATTTGATCCAGTAATCCCACTGCTCAGAATACATCCTACAGTAATAAAAGTGGTCATACGAACAGACACATACCCCGGAATGTTTTTTGCAGCACTGTCAACAACAGCAAAAAGATGGAATCCACCTAGATGCCCATCAACAGATGAATGGATAAAGACACTATGGTACATATACTCAGTGGAACACTATGCAATGATAAAGAACAATGATGACTTTAGGGAGTATCTCATAACCTGGTTTCAACTGGAAGACATTACACTGAGTGGAATCAGTCAGCTGGAAAAAGACAAATATTGTATGAGACTTCTGCTATAAGGATTTAAAAACAGTCTTCTGCACAGGAGAGGACTCTTGAATGGCCACAAGGGTGGGGAGGGAGGGAGAGGGTTGGTTATATATTAGACAGTCGATAAAAATTCGGTTAGGTTAAGGCAGTGACAACACACAGTGGACAGTAGAACAACTTAACTGGACTTCACCAAAAACCGAAAAGTTTTCTAAACTCAACCCAGTATTTCAAAGGGTAGAGTAGCAGGGACAAAGGCCTGGGTATCATGTATTCAGGAGATGCAGAGGCCAACTGGCATAACTAGCCTACTGCTAAGAGAGTCTTCTGTACCCCATATTGGTGAGTGATGTCTGGGGTCTTACAAGCTAACAAGCTGCCATCTGAGGTACACCAAACGATCCAAACCCTGATGACAATCAAGAACATCAAAGACACAAGAAAAAATGAGCCCAACAGACAAAAGGACCTATATGATTGGGAGACTATATCAGCATGAGACCCGAAGAACCAGATGGTATCCAGAAACCACAAAGACAGCCCTACAGGACACAATGTAGAGTTTCCAATACAGCATGAGAAAAAGAGGTGTGCAGATCTAGAACTCTATTAAAAGACCAGAACTGATGATCTGACAACCTGGAGGGTCCCCTGAGAACACGACTCCTAGCCTTGCTGCCATCCCAGAGCTGAAACTAGTACTGAAGACAACACTTCAGACAAAGACTGAACTTCGGGACACAGAGTGATGCAGGTGGTATGTGCACTTTATGGTTTAATATATACATGAGGCTGTCCTACTGGGTTTTTTATAGAGAGAGAGAGATAGGGGAGAGGAGAGGGTGAAGAGGAGGGGGCAAGTGTTTGTTGAGTGAATGTCAGAAGTAAAGAGTGGAAAAGAAGAGTGTGCTGTCACAGCATAAGGAAAGCACACAGAATTGCAGAGAGGCATGTGCTCGAGGTTTCACACGGAAAATTGACTTGGATTGTAAACTTTCCCTTAATCACCATTAAAAAAAAAATTAAATGCAGGCTACTGTGTTCTGGTCCACACCTGCTGAATCAGAGCCCTAGGCTGGAGACTTGAAAACTACATTTTAACAAGCATCCTCCCACCCCTAAGAGATTCTGGTGTATCCTAATGTTTGAGAAGTACTGATTTAAACAATTGACAAAATTGCTGAAACCAACTAGGCCAAGAAAAAAGCCTTATAACAGGCCTGGAGATTGTCCCTTGGGAGCTTTCAGTCATTAATCAGAGCCCTCTGGTTAGACTTGACCAACCAGTTTATAAAACCCTTTAATTGTCCTGCCCCAAGCCAAAGCCCATTGCCCTCAGGTTGATTTGACTCCCACCACCCTACAGGACAGAGCAGAGCTGCCCCATAGACTTTTCAAGGAGTGCCTGGTGGATTCCAACTGACGCCCTTTTGGTTAGCAGCCAGAGCTCTTAACCACTAGGCCACCAGAGTTTACAACTGTCCTGCAGCCAGTCCTTGTTATGCTGTTTTGAACAAATAATGTCAAAGTCTTCAGCTAGAGTATCGCTACATTTCATTTTATAGCTACTGCACTTTCCTGACTTAGCATTCTAGTAACCCTACTAAAGAAGATAATGAAACTGGTCTGACAGGTTTAGCTCCTGTGAAAACACACTATGGCCAGGAAACCTAAAGTGTCCTTTTTAATAACCCATTTTAGATTGTCCTCTGGAATCATCATCAACTTTACATTACAGTTTCTTTCTTAAAAGTCAGGATCTCATTTGCTTGTCTTCAGGCTTCTAGAAACTCTTTTAGTCTCCAAACAGATGAAAATAAAAACAGCCCGAAGGGTGGCTTAGAGTTCTCATTTGCAAGTTTTCCCAGTACCCTGAGAGATGTGATTTGTCTGGACCAGAGACAGGCCTGTTTAAAGCAGTGAGACATTTTTTTTTTTCTTTTATTGGATGCCAACTGATAGAATGTAATTATGGGTTTTCTTCCAAACGTGTGTGTGTGTATGTGTGTGTGTGTGTGTGCTTTAAGTTAAAGTTTATAATTCATCAGTTTGTCAAAAAAAAAAAAAAACACAACACAACTTACACATTTATTATGTGACCCTCATTGCTAACCACACCCTCCCTGACAGCACACTCATCCTCTGCATGCTGTATTTTCTGTGTCCATTCAACCAAATCTCAACCCCCTCTGCCTTCTTATCTCACCTCCAGACAGGAACTGCCCAGTTAGTCTCTTGTATCTACTTGAGTGGAAACCCTGGTGGTGTTGTGGTTAAGTGCTACATTGGCTAACCAAAAGGTCACTCCTTGGAAACTCTATGGGACAGTTTTACTTTGACCTATAGGGTCACTATGAGTCAGAATCAACTTGATGGCAGTGGGTTTGTTTTGTGTTTTTTTTATCTACTTAAGCCAAGAAGTACACTTTTTACCAGTATCATTTTATGTTTTATAAACCGGTACAGTCTTTGTCTGAAGAGTTGGCTTTAGAAATGTTTTCATTTCTGGGCTAACAGAGAGTTCAGGGATCATGTCTTCTGGGTACCCTCTAGCCTGTCAGATCAAGTCTGGTCCTTTTACTAGAGTTTGAGCTCTGCACCCCACTTTTCTCCTGCTCCTCCAGGGACTCCCTGTCATATTGCATATCAGAGCGATAATTGGTGATAGCTGGGCACCATCTAGCTCTATGCTCTCATGCTGATGTAATTTCTGGTTTATGTGGCTCTTTATGTCTCTTGGGCTCATATTTTCTTTGTATCTTTGCTACTCTTCATTCTCCCTTGCTCCACGTGGGTTGGGACCAACTGATGCTTCTTAGATGGCCACTTGCTAGCTTTGAAGAACCCAAATGCCACACACCAAAGTGTGATGCAGTACATTTTCTTAATAAACTTTGTTATGCCATTTGACCTGGATGTCCCTGAAACCATAGTTCCTAGACCCTTACCCCTACTTATGGGACTCCTTTCAAAATTTAATCTGGTAAGAACTGAAGGTAAGGAGCTTTACTTGGTCAAGGATCAGCAAGGCACAATAATTCTTTGCACAGGGAAATCTGTTTGAGTCCAAGCAACAAACTGCTCAGAAGGAGTAGTTAAATCCCTCTCTCTGTCTGCATAGACCCTTAAACAATCCTAAATTAGCAGTAGGATTCCTATCTGATCCCTGAAGAATATTGTTACTTATTCCAGAAAAGCAGGCTATTTTACCTATTGCTCTCACCCCTACTACTCTGTTGCTTGAAGTGTTTGGTTGTACTCAGGAAATTACTCAGCTTATGACTTAGCCCAGTTGGGCTGTCTTCTCTTGTACTGTATGTTGTCCTTCCCTTCATCTAAAATAATACTTCCCTACCATCTAGTTAGTGAATATCCCTCTCCCTCCCCACACTTGTAACCATTAAAGAATGTTTTCTTTTGTATTTAGACCTTTTACTGAGTTCTTAGAATAGTGGTTTCATACAACATTCGTCCTTTTGCAACTCACTAATTTCACTCAGCATAATGCCTTCCAGATTCCTCCACATTATGAGATGTTTCACAGTTTCATCACTGTTCTTTATTAAAGCATAGTATTCCCTTGTGTAAATGCACCACAATTTGTTTATCCATTCATCAGCAACAGTCATCTAGGTTGAATACAACTTTCGACTATTGTGAAGAGTGCTGCAGTGAACATGGGTATGTGTATACATATTTGTGTGATGGCTCTTATTTCTCTAGGGTATATTACAAGGAGTGGAATGGCTGGATTATACGGTACTTCTATTTCTAGCTTTTTAAGTACCAAATAGATTTCCAAAGTCGTTATGCCATTTTACATTCCCACCAGCAGTGTATAAGTGTTCCTGTCTCCCCACAACCTCTCCAGTATTTATTATTTTGTGTTCCTTGGGTCAACGCTAGCCTTGTTGTAGATGGTATCTCATCACAGTTTTGTTTGCATTCCTCTAATAGCTGATGATCATGAGCATTTCTTCATGTATCTGTTAGCCACCTGAAGGTCTTCTTGGTAATAAAGCAGTCAGACACTTCTTAAAAACCACTTTGCACATCCTGGACTTCTACATCGTTACCAGTGTTTGGTCTAGACTCTTGCTATTCAATTGTGGTCCAAGAACTAGCAACATCAGCATCACCTGGGAGCTTGTTAGGAATATAATTTGTTGGGGATCCATTCAGATCTAATGATTCAGAACCTCTCTGGTGACACATGGGCATGTTAAAGTTTGAGAAGCGCTGGCCTAGACTTTTAAATATGAAAATTTCTCCTTGACAAAAAAAAAAATATATATATATATATATGTATAGACCAAAAGTGGGAATGGCAGAGTTCTGCTCTGTCTTTATCATCTGTTAGTATCTCATTATCAGTTGCATCCCTTTCTCGATTACTTTACTCCTAACATAATTTCTTTTAAAAAAGCTCTTTATGATGCTCTTACAGTTCCTTAAAGGCCTCAGGTCAACCTCCATTGTCTAGCTTCCTGGACACTGTTTATGCTAGCTTTTTGAATTTATCGTTGACTTATGGGACTCCTTCCAAAATTTAATCTGGTAAGAACTGAAGGTAAAGGGCCTTTCTTGGTCAAGGATCAGCAAGGCACAATAATTCTTTGCACAGGGAAATCTATTTGAGTCCAAGCAACAAACTGCTCAGAAGGAGTAGTTAAATCTCTCTCTCTGTCTGCATAGACTCTTAAACAATCCTAAATTAGCAGGAGGATTCCTATCTGATCCCTGAAGAATATTGTTACTTATTCCAGAAAAGCAGGCTATTTTACCTATTGCTCTCAGCAATTTATATATCCTTGTTAGGCAAGCATATTTGTAATAGTAAGCCCACACATCACTTTAGAGTGTCCTACCCTGAAAAAAGGATATTAAGGGCCAGATTGCACACCTGATTTGTAATTGTTGTCAATAAGTTATACCCATGTAAAAGTTGAATTGACAAAAGTTGTGTGACATGTATTTACAACAAGGACAAGGGGATGAGAGAGACAGAGTGGCTGCTGAGGCTGCTTATGTAAAACCAAATACCTCATGGGATTTGGTTACTTAGTGTGGAGGTGTAGAGTCGTGGTTTCATGGGCCATCTCAGTTAGTTGTGTTTAGTGCTACTGTTTTACCCCCTGGTTTGCTACACAGTGCCTAGGGCCTTACAAGCTTGCCAAGCGGCCAACCAGGGGAAAACAAAAATTTGGTCTGTATTCACCTGGAGCAACAGAGGAAAGAGAGTCAAGAATAGGAGGAGGATACAGAATACGTGGTTAATTCCCTCCTTTACCAAGACAGCAGAAGAATTGGATGGTGCCCAGTTACAACATCCAAGCATTTTGACCAAAGATTCATAGAAGATTCCTGATCAAAAAAGAAAAATGCAGAACAGAATTTCAAATTCTCAAGGACTCCAGACATCCTGGAGCCACAAAGGTTGAAGAAACCCCTGAAACTATTGCCCTGAGGTCATCTTTAAACCTTAAACCAAAATATCCCCTAAAGTCATCCTATAGCCAAACAATACTTTAATTCAACTAGCAGAAACAGTCTGCCTTGAGTATTATGCTCTTTTCAGAACTGCGCACGTGGGATCAAACTGACAATAGCAATTGGAAAGATTAGATGGGAATCTTAAGGGGGTAAGAAGTTTATGTTAATGGCAGAGGAATAACTCAGAAACAGATAATAAGAATGGTTGGTTGCCCAGCTAGAAGAATGTAATCAATGTCACTGAATTGTACATGCATAAACTGTTGAACTGGTGCATGTCTTGCTGTGCATATTCCTAATAACAAAAATAGAATAAATTATTTAAGAAAATAAAAACAAAATGTCCCACTTCACACTATTTATTTCAGGGAGTCCACCCTGCTTTTCATATGCTGTTTGCATCAACTTCTCTTCATCTTCTGCTTGCAAAGCTAATTATAGAAATCTGAATGCTCAGTGTCCACAACAAAATGCTAATGCTCATGCTAAGTGTTTTCGATACATCTCCCCAAAGCTTGTGGTGCCCAAGAGCTTCTATATTAAACCAAGTAAACAAAATAAACCAAAAAACTCAAACTCACTGTCATCCAGTTGATTCTGACTCATAGCAATCCTACAGGATGGGAGGAGAACAGCCCTATAGGGTTTCCAAGGCCGTAATCATTACAGAAGCAGACTGCCACATCTTTCCCCCACTGAGCGGCTGGTGGGTTGGAATCTTAGGGTTAGCAGCCTAGCACTTGAACCACTGCTCCACCAGGGCTTCCATTTCTGTATTATCCCCGACTTTGTGCCATACTCTGTCATCTGGGCTATGAAACAGCTCTGATTTTGCTCAGTCTCCCAAAGTCTCCCTGGGCAAGTTATGTAAGTTAACAGCTCCCGTTGTGTAAATTACAGGAGTCAAAGGTCTAGAAAATGAATAGGTGCGACACTATCCTCTTAAAGTTCCTGTTATCTTTCTCTAGTCCTTCTCACCATCAAAACTTCTCTTCTTTCATGATAACAAAGTAAACAACCCCACAGACCAACACTGGTGTGTGTTTGGGAGATAGAGAAGAGAAAGAGAGACTGTACACTTTAGCAGTGACTAGGTTCCAGATCAGTCAGTCAAAATGCACAGTCATACTGCATCTGGTTAATTTCTAAACACTTAGGGGATTTCCCAGGTATCTCTCTATTACTAATTTCTAATGAATTTCCCTTACAGTCAGTGACCATACTCTGTATTATTATGATCTTTTACATTTATTGACATTTCCTTTGTGGTCCACCATATAATCTATAAATAAGAATGTTCCCCATGCACTTCAAAAGAATATTGCGTGGAGTGAATGTCAGTTGGGACAAGTTGGTTGATCGTACCTTAATGACTACCTACTTTTCTATTGATTACTAACAGAAGAGTGTTCAAGTCTCCATATATAATCATGGATTTGTCTGTTTCTACTTTCAGTTCTATCTGGTTTTGATTCATCCATTTGGCAGCTTTGTTATTAGTTGCCTACAATGTTTAAACTATTATGTCTTCTTATGAATTGATCCTTTTGGCATTATGAAATGTCCCTCTGATCTTCTGGCAATATTTCTTGTCTTGAAGTCCACTTTATCTGATGTTAATATAATCACTCTTATGATTTAGTATTTGGGTGGTGTGTTTTCCATCCTTTTACTTTATTCTAAGGTCTTTATATGTAAAGTGGCTTTCTTAAAAGCAGCATATGATTGGTCTTGCCTTTAAAAACTTTTTTTGTCCTTTTTTTTTGCCTGTCTGATAACTTCTGCCTTCATTTTGGAGTGTTTAGTACATTTATTCAAGGAGCACCTGGTGGGCATGCGTCGGATCCGACTCGACGGCACTTGGCTTGGCAGTACATTTATATAATTAGTGATGTGGCTGTTTCTAGGTCTCCCATTTTGGTGTTTGTTTTCTTTTGGTCCCATCTATTCTTTGTTCATTTTTCTTCCTTTTTCTACTTCCTTGAGATTACATGTAGATTTTATTTTGAATTTCTATCCATATTTCTTATTTGTGTTTTAGTAGTTGGTCTAGGGATGACAATATGACTCCATACTTTGAATTAGCAATCATTTCACATATAATGTAAAAATCTTCTAACTGTAATTCCTTTTGAGAGAGGGAAAAAAGCTTTATTTTTATTTTTATTTTTTATTTAACATGACTGAGTGAAAATGTACATTCCCGTATAAATTTACATGCCCACTTATATGCAGCTTCCACTGCTTTCCCTGTCCAGTGACAGCACACTATTCCTCTCTGCTCCATACATGTCTCATCCTCCCAACAGCCTCCTTTCCCCTCCTCCCCACCCACTCTCCTTCCTCCAGCCAGAGGTCAGCAGGATGATATCCTATAGATGTATAGAACCATAAAGTGCATCCAATATATGGTCACTCTACATTGCCAAGTCCAATCCATTCCTGTCCAAAGAGTGGACCTTTGTTATAATTTATGGGTAAGGGCAGCATCAGGGCCAGGGGTCATGGTCTCAGGGGAACCCCGAAACCACTGGACCATCAATTGAGGTCTTTTAGCAGAGATCTCAGTATGCACCCCTTTTTATTCTTGTGTTGCCAGTGAGACTCCTCTCTGTGAGCTCCATTGTGGCTATCACTGGTGGTGGCCGGGCACTATCTGGTTCTTCCCGTTCCAAGTCGATGTAGGCACCCACTCTTGTGGGTCTCTCTGTCTTCTAGGTTGTCTTTACCGCATGCCATTTTGGTCCTTGGTGAGCATCCATTCCTGCTGAGTTGGGACCATTTACTGTGTCCTCGGATGGCAGCTTGGCAGCTTTTACGACCCCAGACGCCACTCACCGACGTGGGGTGCAGAGAGCTCTCTTAACAAAATGCTAGTTGTGCCAATTGGCCTCAATTTCACCTAAAAGCATGGTCCCCTGCTCCCCTCCTGAGCTACTAAATCCTTGCAATACTGGGTTAAGATGGAAGGAGTACTCAAGTTACGCTGAAGTCCACTTAATGTTGTTCTTGTTCCTAATGTGAGCTATCACCGCTTTCTCCCAACCAGATTTCTAGCAACTATCTAAACTAAATCCTTCCCCCCCATCCTCCCTACCTCCCCTCCCTTGCAGCTGTCAAAGAGTCTTTTCTTCTATACACAAGTCTCTTTTTGAGATCTTATTGTAGAGGTCTCATACAATATTTGTCCTTTTGTTGCTGACTACTTTCACTCAACATAATGTCTTCCAGTTGAAACCAGGTTATGAGATGTTTCCTGAAGTCATCATTGTTCTTTATCATTGTGTAGTGCTCCATTGAGTATATGTACCATAGTTTACCTATCCATTCTTCTGTTGCTGGGCATCTGGGTTGATTCCATCTTTTTGCTATCATGGACTGTGCTGCGATACACATTCTGGTGCATGTATCCATTGGTGTGAAAGGCCTTGATTCTGTAGGATATATTCCAAGTAGTGGAATTACTGGGTCAAATGGTATTTTAAGGAAGCACCAGATTGCCTTCCAAAGAGGCTGGACCATTTTGCAACCCCACCAACAGTGTAGGAGGGTTCCACTTTCTCCACAGCCTCTCCAGCATTTGTTGTTTTGTGTTTTCTGTATCATGGCCAATCTAGTTGGGAAAAAAGCTTTTAAGAAGATACCACTTAAATTTCAGAAGTCCAGATGTCTCTCTCCAGGGCCAGCCCGAGGACACTTCCTTCTCCCCCTATAGAAGTCTTGAGGTAAGCCCAGTTTCTAAGGAGAAGGTAAAACTCCACACGCCTCTCTCCAGCACCAGCCTGAGGACACTCTCTCCTCCCCCCATAGAAGTCCTAGAGATAAGCCCAGTTTCTAAGGAGAGGGTAGCTTCTTCCCATGTAACTTAATGCTCACTGCTTATCTAGTGCCTCTTTAAGTATACTGTGCCAAGAGGAATGCAATATGAAATTCTGTATACCTGTAGTCACCAATTTGGAGGATATATGGAAATTCCTTTGCCTGCTTTCTTGGGGAAACGTACATATAGGTATGTCCGACTCGACGGCACTTGGCTGGCTGATAACGGAATGGGGTGTGCAGCTATTTTTTTGGACTTGAGTCTATCTGTCGCAGCAGTGGCTAATAAAAGCCTCTTCCTCTACAAACAAAGTGGTGTTCTAGGTGCTTTCTACTCTGTGAGCTGAACTTATCTTTTATCCTATTACACTTTTAGCCCTCATTTTCACTGTGCTATTGTTGTCATGAATTTTTACTTCTACCTAGATTATGGACCTCTATTTTTGCTTTAAACAATCAATTGTCTTTTTGATACTTTAAGAAATAAGAAAAAAATTGTCTTTAATATTTACCTAGATATTTATCATTTCCAGCATTTTTCATTCCTTCATGTAGATCAGAATTTCCATCTGGTTTAATTTCTCTCAAACTTACAGATTGTACTTTCAGATTTCTTGTGGGGCAAGCTAGCTGAGGATGAATTATTTTTTATTTATTTGAATATGTCCCTGTTTCACTTCATTTTTAAAGAATATTTTCATTTGATTTAGATTTCTAGATGGACAGTATTTTTTTTTTCCCTTTCAGCACTTCAGGAAATTTCCATTGTCTTCTGGTTTATGTGGCTTCTGATGAGAAGTGTACAGTAATTATTACCTTTCTGCTTCTTCATGAAATGCATACTTTTTCTTTGGCTGCTTTGAAGACTTTTTACCACTGATTTGCAAATATACATATATATGTGTACATATATATATTTATATATTATATATATATACACACATACTATATGGTGTTTTAGTGTGGTTTTTCTTTCCATTTATTGTCTTATCATTTGTTGACATCCCTGAATCTGTGGGCTGATAAATTTTTCAACAAATTTGGAAAAGTTTTGGTCATTGAAAAAAATTTTTTCTGCCATTTGCTCTCTTCTCTTTATGGGATTCCACATAAATGTATGTTAGACTGCTAGATACGTTCCTGCAGGCCACTTAGGCTTTCTTCTTTAAAAATAAAAATAAAAAGTAACCATTTTGTTGCGCTATTATTCACATCGCACAAAATTCACCTGTTTAAAGTGTACAATTCAATAGTTTTTAGTATATTCAGAGTTGTCAACCACCATTACAATAGATTATAGAACATTTTCGTCACATCAAAAAGTAACCTGTGCCCTTTAGCTATCACCACCCAACCCCCTTTTTCCCTCTAGCCCCTGGCAATCATTAATCTAATTTCTGTCTCTATAGATTTACATATTCTAGAAATTTCATATAAATGGAGTCGTATGTGATCTTTTTGGCTGGCTTCTTTCACTTAGCTTAATGTTTTCAAAATTTATATCGTAGCATGAATCAGAACTTCATTACTTTTTAATGGCTGTATAATATTTCGTTGTATAAAAGCACCACATTCATTCATTCCTTCACCTGTTTATAAACACTTGGGTTGTCTCTGCCTTTGGACTATTGTAAGTAATGCTGCAATGAACATTAGCATACAAGTATCTGCGCTTCTGCTTTCAAGTCTTTTGGGTATATACCTAGGAGTGGCATTGCCGGGTCACAGGATAATTCTATGTTTAACCTCTTGAAAAACTGCCAAACTGTTTTCCACAGCAGCTGCAACATTTTATGTTTCCACCAGCAATGTACAAGGTTCTAATTTTTCCACATCCTTGTTGAAACTTGATGGTCTCCAACTTTCAAGTAATAGCTGTCCTAGTGGGTCTGAAGTTGCATCCCATTCAGATTTATATTTGCATTTCTCTCACTAATAACATGGGGCATCTTTTGCTACGCTTATTGGGCATTTGAATATCTTCTTTGGATGAGTATCTACTCGAGTCCTTTAGCCATTTTTAAATCTGATTGCCTTTTTCTTGCTGAGTTGCAGGAGTTCTCTATATATTCTGGTTATTAAACTCATCAGACACATGATTTTCAAACTATTTTCTTCCATTCTTTTGGTCAACTTTTTACTTTCTTAATAATACCTTTTGATGCACAAAAGTTTTAAATTTTAATGAAGTCCAGTTTACCTATTTTCTCTTTTATTTCTCACACTTTTGTTGTCCTATCTAAGAATCCATTGTCAAAAGCAAGATCCTGAAGCTTTACCCCTAATTTTTGTCTAAGAAATCCTTTACTTAGATAATTGATCAATTTTGAGTTAATTTTTGTGTGTGGTGTGATGTATGGGTCAAATTACTTTTTTCTTCTTTTTTTCATGTAGAGGTCCAGTTTTTCCAGCACCATTTGTTGAAGAGACTATTACATTCCCTACTAAACAGTCTTGGCAATTTTGTCAAAAATCAGTTGATCACCTAAAATGGTAAATTTTATGTTATGTGTACTTTACCACAATAAAACAATTGGCTATAGATAACATGGAGTTTACTTCTGAATTTGCAATTGTATTCTACTGAACTATCCTTATGCCAGTACTACACTAACTTGATTACTGCTAGTTCTTAGCAAGTTTGTAAATCAGGAAGTGTGAGTTCTCCAACTTTGTTCTTTTTCAAAATTGCTTTTGGTTGTTCTCAGTCCCTTGAGTTTTCATAAGAATTTTAGGATCAGTTTGTCAATTTCTGCAAAAACATCAGATGGAATTCTGATCTGCTTTTCCATTTCTGCTAAACAAAACAACTATAGAGGTTTGAAAGGGATTATATTGACTCTGTAGATACCTTTGAGTAATATTGACCTTTTAATAATATTGTCTTCCAGTCCATGAATACAGAATTTCTTTCTATTTATTTAGGTTTCCTTTAAAAACAAAACTGTGTTACAGTTTTCAGCATACAAGTCTTTTAGCTACTTGATTAAATTTATTCCGAGGTATTTTATTTTTTTACACTAGTATAACTGGAATTGTTTTCCTAATTTCCTGTTCAGATTATTTATTGCTAGCGTATAGAAACACAACTGACTTTTGTATATTTATTTTGTATCCTGCAGCCATGCTAAACTTGTTGACTTCTAATAGTTTTTTAGTGGATTTCTTAGGACTTTTACTTTGCTTTTCTAAATCTCTTTTCTCTGTGTGTTTCAGTTTGAATAGTTCCTATTCATTAATGTTTTCTTTTGTACTGTCCATCTTTTCTTTTGCAGTGTTAAAAGGCCACCAAATAATTTTCAGTTCAGATAGTATACTTTTCAAATATAAAATTTCCATTTGTACTGTTCCTCTCCAAGTAGAGGAGTATAGGATTATGTCTCCTCCAGTGATTAAATTATACACTCTGACTCTAGCCAATAACATTTACAGAATCACAATCTTGTAAATACTATTTATTGGCTTCCGGAATCAACCTATGGACCAAGCATGAAAGATAAATATAGTTGCATAATGGAATATAAATATGAAAATGATTTAAACTTTGACAACATAAAACTAATCAAATAACTGACAGAAGTCAGCAGTAGTTTCCTCATTTTATATGGCAAAGCCTCAGGCAGTAAAGATGGAAGTGTAAGTACATTATATAAAGAACCAAAGGTAAGTAATAGAGGAACTAACAAAAAAGAGGAAAAGGGAATTTTAATTCCCCATCTGTCAAAATGGGGTATTAATATTGCTAAAAGGAAATAAATCAAGTTTTGAAGTAAAAGCATATTATTCAGAATTAATGGAGGTAATCAATAGAAGAACAAAAAACCAAAAGTAGTTAAAGGAGGCTCAAGAATACCAACAGATACACTGATTAGTGGAACTGAGGGTATGAACAGGAAGGATTCTTGTACTTCTAATTTTATAAACTTCCACATTGTTATTCCACTCATTTATGCATTCACTGATTCAACAAATACTTACAAGCCCTAGTGGCACAGTGGTTAAGAAGCTGCTAACCAACAGGTTAGCAGTTCAAATCTACCAGCCACTCCTTGGAAACCCCATGGGGCAGTTCTACCCTGTCCTATAAAACCACTATGAGTCAGAATCACCTAGATGGTAATGAGCTTTTTGGTATATTGTTATTCCATTCACTTATTCATTCATTCATTCAACAAATATTTATTAAGCATCTACTATGTACCAGCCAAAGCATTATTCTAAGTTCCATAAGCTGTTAAGTAAATTTATCTACCTTTTCTTCAGCAACTAGCTCAAGAAAATTTGGGTTGAATCTTGTGAGAGGTAACCTCTGTCAAACCACAAAAAAAATCTTGTTACACCCTTACCCCAGCGCAATGATTGCCTATTTGCCTCACATTTACACTTTCAAGTGATGATTCTAGAAGGAAGCCTTGCTCCAATGTGACTTGCTGGGAAAATTTAAAAGGCATTTTCTTTCCCCGGCATTTCCCTAACTTATGTCCAATAACACCTTGAGTTGGTACAGGCTAATCACAGTGAGATCTCCAGAGAAGCAGGATGAAAGGACGCCTACCATAAAGGCACAGCTGCCTGTTTGTCCTCGACATCAAAACCCATATGTAGGTCCTAAATCTATGCTATGATGCCACTTTCATTAGCGACCAATGCCTTTTTGAAATGCACACGAAGCAACGTGATTTCTAGTGACCACTGGCCTACTCAACATCCTGCAATACATAGAAGTATGTTTGGGGCTATAGCAAAAAAGAAACAAAACACTAGAGAAGCACAACAGAGCTACACCACCTGCCTTCAATTTCCAGGTGATCCTAGGAGGCCATTCCCTTACATTTCTCACCAAGTCTCTTTCAGCATGGTCACAGCATAATAATCATTGAAGTCAACACCTTAATGAGAATGACCCATTTTCTTTCTTTAGCTGGATCACCTTAAGCCCAAGCTATTTCCATCTTTTTTCACCAGAGATACAGGTATTCCACCTCTGCGAACAGTCTTATCCTTTGTTTGACTGGGCACCCCAATCTGTGCAACAGTTTTGGAAAACAGTCTTTCAGAATACCATGTCCAAATTTACCGGTCCACTGCCCACCACAAGGTAACTGAATAACAGCCAAATAGAACATATAAACCAGATTTTGGAAGCTATTTCTGGTTGACATATACCTTCTGTCACCAATCTGATTGGGCCATACATCTCACAAATGCCAAATTTGCTTGCTGCACACTACACTTATCTTCTAGAAAACTCATTTTCTCAACACTTACAGGTTTTTCCCTATTCTGACCAGTGGCATCATAACTCTGCTTTCAGTCAGCAGATGCTGAATACCAGCAATTCACCAGATACTGTGCTGGATGCAAGAGCCATAGCTGCCATTAGCACATGATTCCTCTTTGCTGATCTGAAAAAGACACTCCTTCTCCAGACTGACACAACGCTGTACCAGGGTGCATGACATGGTGAGAAGAGTGGCTACTGGATTTCAGTCCCTACTGACCTCAGACAGATTCCCTAGAGCAGGGAAAAATCTGCATAATTGTACCCAATAGCCCTATAGAGATTAAACAATGAAAGAGTCTCATTCTCTGGAAACATTATAGATTTCATGCCCTCCACCCCCAAGGCCTATGGGATCTCTACATTTGCCAAAGATCTTATCCAGCTCTGCTCATACACTGTCTGCTCCACCTGTCCCTGTTCCATCCATGGGGACGACTCCCTGGGCCCGTTCACATTCTCAGGGATAATGAGCCCTGTCACCTTTACCTTCACTTTCCCCTTTTTCATGCCTATTCACTTGGACTTTCACCATTCCTTACTAGACCCAGCTGGACTCAACTGCATCTAGTGCCCCACTTTGCACCCTACAACTTTAAGATTCAACGTTGTAAAACAAGAAACCTGAAGACATGCTACAGGAGATTTTGGATCACCCCACTACCTCCAGTACTAATCTTAGCCCACCCTACTTAGCAGACAGGGAGTGAAAGACAGGACAGCTGTGCCCAACTCTGCTCATTCTTAAGCCAGTTGCACACAAGTTGCTTCCAACTCAAGGCAACCCCATGTGTTGCAGAGTAGAACTGCACTCCATAGGGTGTTCATGGCTGTGACACGTTAGAAGCACATCATTAGACCTTTTTTCTAAGAAGCCTCTGGGTGGATTCAAACCACTAACCATTTGGTTAATAGCCCAGCACTTAACTATTTGCACCATTCAGGGACTCCTTGCCCATTCTTAGGCTGATCAAATCACCCCTAATAGATGGCTTACATCTATGGAGAGTGGCCTGCACATCGCTCTGCCCAGGGCAAAGACAACTATGCTCTTTTCACCTCATTCTCAGCCAGCTAAAGTGAAACCCAGGGAAGACAATCTTTGATGTTATTAAACAGAAGGCATAAACTCCCAGTCTGAAGCATCTGCATTTCTACTTTCACCATCATTCAAGCCTTCCCCCCATGAGTACTGGCAGGAGACTAACTAAAACATGTATGACTAAAAGGGCTCGACGTAGTGGACACTACCAGAGAAACAGCAGGTTCACCCCAAGACAAATTTCAGATCCTCTGCTTACAGCAACAGGAAAGAAATACTAATAGATAAAACAAAACAAAACAGCAACTACAACCCAGCAGTGTTCCATCCTCTCTAAATCTACAGTTTCAGAAGTATGTCTGTCATAAGAGGAACCCTAGGGGTTGCTTGTACTTGTTGTTACACGAGATCCAGTTGATTCTGATTCATGTGGCAGAGTAAAACTGCCTCATAGGGTTTTCTTGGATGTGATCTTTTTTTGTCTCTTAATAATGTTTTATAGTGTTTTCAGTAAAGGCTTACACAGCAGTTTAGGTTCCCGTTCAACAATTTCGATACAAGTTGCTTACTGACTGTCATATGAGGTCTGACAAAGGAGTCTGCAATTTAGTTGTTCTAAGTGCTACATACCTCATTACTGAATATCACTACAGTCACCTTTGAAGTACTCCCCTTGGGAAGCTAGGCACTGATGCCTAGTCCACCCGTCAAAGCAGTTTTGGAACTCTTTCTAGAACGGTTATTGCACACAGTGGCATGGTGGCAAGATTGCAAACTTAACTGTATAGTTGTCTGTGAGGGAGTTTTTAGCCAATAAACAAAAACTGTATTGAAACACCCACCCCACTCACCTGATCTGGCCCCCAATGACTTTCTTCTTTACCCGAAGATAAAGGAAATATTGAAACGATGCCATTCAGGACATCAAGGGTAACATGACGACAGCTCTTAAGGCCATTCCAGAAAGAGTCCCAAAATTGCTTTGAAGGATGGACTAGGTGCTGGCATTAGTGCATTAGCTTCCAAAGGGGAATACTTTGAAGGTGACTGTAGAGATATTCAGCAATGAGGTATGTAGCACTTTTTCTAGGATGAGTTTGTGAACTTACTTGGCAGTCCTCATAGACTGAACTGTGTCCCCCCAAGATACGTGTCAACTTGGTTCAGCCATGACTCCCAGTGTTGTGTGATGGTCCTCCATTTTGTGATTGTAATTTTATGATAAAGAGGATTAGGGCAAGATTGTAATACCCTTACTAAGGTCACATCCCGATTCAATGTAAAGGGAATTTCCCTGAGGTGCAGCCTGCACAACTTCTTATCTTACAAAAGACAAAAGAAAAGAGAAGCAAGCAGAAAGTTGGAGACCTCATACCACTAAAAGAGAAGCACCAGGGGCAGAGTGCATCCTCTGGATCCAGGGTTCCTGGGCAGGGAAGCTCCTAGTCCAGGGGAAGACTGACAAGAAGGTCCTTCCTCCAGAGCCAACAGAAATCCTTCCCCTGGAGCTGATACCCTGAATTTGGATTTGCACACTACTAGTCTGTGAGAGAATAAATTTCTGTTTGTCAAAGTTATCCACTTGCGGTATTTCTGTTATAGCAGCGTTAGATGACCAAGACAATGACATTGGTTATGTTCTTCACAATGTGTTAACATTCTGGTTGTTATTTCTGTTCTGGTTGTTTTGTTTACATTAATCTAGTTTCCCTGCTCCCTTAAATTCTCATCTATGTTTTAAAGCAATTGTTGATTGTTTGTTCTCATACAGGTGATTTTTTTTAAGGCACATAGTAAGCACAGCACTTATGGGTGATATTCATTATTTTACAAGTGAATCTGTTATTTAGCTACAAGGTGACCTCTAGGGTTAGTTATAATTCAAAGTTTGAAGAGTATCTCAGGGATATAGTCTCAGGGAGTCCTCCAGTCTCAACCAGTGTAGTAGGACTCTTTTGCTTGATTTTTAGGAATTTGAGGTTCCTTTCTATGTTTTTCTGTCCTTCTCTTATGGTCTATCCATTGTGGCCCTGATTAGAAGGGTTGGTAGTGGTAGCCAGGCACCATCTAGTTCTTCTGGTATCAAGGTAGATAAGGCTGTGGTTCAAGTAAACCGTTTGTCCTATAGACTAGTTTACTCTGAGTCTTTGGTTTCCTTCTTTCTCTTTTGCTCTGGACAAGTAGAGACCAATAGTTGTAAGTCATTATTATTAGTCCACTGTGGCTCTATTTCTCATTCCAAAAACAGAAAGGTCAACAAAGGGAAAGGGGCACTGCTCTATATAATCATGTGAGGTGCCAGCTCTGAGGGAGAGCTGGGGAAGTTAGGAATAGGTTTCTTTTCTTCCATATGGATTTAGACTGCAGTATCATTGCGACTCTATCATTTGCTCTAAAGAGACATATATGTCTATATGTTTCCTCCAACTGTTATCCATTAGATTCCAAGAAAAACAAGGAAAGGTGTCTCTCTGTGACTTCCATTGGTGGGGATACACAGGATGTGCCAAAGGCTGCCCCCACATATCTTGCTGAAAGACCCAGGGAAATATTTAGACTGGGTAACTAAGACTTGGACAAGTGTGCTACCAGGGGAAAGAGATGGAATCTGGGGCAAGACTAATCCCTGGGAGAAGGGAGTGGCTAGACTTTCACATGAAAGTTTGAAAGGAGAAGAGGAAGGTGGATTAGAATTCAGTGAATTCAAGGGCATAAGGGTACCCCCTATGATGGACCTATCTATTTTGGATGGGTTCTTCTTGATCTATGAACATGAATATGGTGAGTAGCTTTTTTTTTAAGTCTTCTTAGATTAACATGTCATTCAGTTACTTCTAACCCTTCAGCAAAATTTGTACAACCTTGGTGGTGATATTGGGAAGTATAAATGGGCAGGAATTATAGGGGTGTGTTCCCTCCCCTCATTCAACTGTTGGTGTCTGCTTATCTTCCTTCAGAGAGGATTGTATGCCAGTATTTCTGGAGGAGACCACCAGCTAACAGAGTGTTGACCCATGGGAGAAAGAGGGAAGAGCAGGTGTCAGAGAAATGACTCATGGGAGACGGAGTCTAACCTTCTACTTTGTGATGTACATCCTAGAAGAAAACGACTCTTGAAGGAGAAAGAAGAGCATGACATTTGAACAACCAACTATTTAGATAAATGAATATGCTATTTAATATCTTTATGCCTCTGTTTCCTCATCTAAAAAATGGGAGTAACAATAGTACTTAGCATATCAGATTGCTACGAGGATAACATGAGTAAACACTGGGAAAACAGTAGTGATTCGTACATATTTAGCACTGTGTATTTGCTAAGGAGCCCCCGTGGCACAACAGTTAAGCAGTCAGCTGCTAACTGAAAGGTTAGTGGTTCAAACCCACCCAACAGCTATTTTGGAGAAAGATCTGTAGATCTGCTCTTGTAAAGATTATACCCTAGAAAATCCTATCGGGAAGTTCTACCCTGACACATGGTGTCACTATCAGATGGAATCAACTTGATGGCACCCAACAAAGACAAGTGTTTGTTAAATAAAAAATAAAATTGGAATGACAGAAATGTGGGATGATTGATAAATAATATCATGAAAATCTACAGGTGGCCAGTAAGACTTGATTTCCCTGTTCAAGGGAGAGATATACTCCAGCTGTGCCGCAACAGTGTTCTGGCACCTAGGATGTACCCTGTAGCTAAGAGCAGAGGCTCAAGAGCCCCCACTTCTTTTCAAGTTAAACTCCTGTTCCCACAGGGCACCAGACTCCACTGTGGTTTAATGCAGAGTTGCTCAATATCAGGCCAGAATATGCAGCAGAGGTGATTTCAGGTACCAGTAAAGAACTTCCTTCCTGAGAGAACTGTGCATATCTGCACAAAGATGTATGAACAAGGACATCTACAGTAACATTTCTTGTATAGTGAAAAACAGGAGCCAATTTAAATGGCAAACAGAGACTGGCTAACCAATAAAAGTTCAACCAAACAACGCAACGCTTATGGCCATTTAAAAGAAAAAGGATATGTAAGCAATATATGTATATTCTTTTTTCATTTCTTAAAATTTTACTTGAAATAAAGTTAGACTTACAAAAAAGTTGCAAAAATGGAACAAAGATTTCTCCTATATTTCCAGCTTCCCCCAATGTTAACATTTTAAACGTTGTTGTTGTTACCTGCCATCAAGTCAGTTCCAACTCATAGCGACACTATGAGGTCTGACAATTAGGTTGGTGAACTCACCCTAGAAAAAGTGCTACATACCTCACTGTTGAATATCACTAGTCACCTTTGAAGTACTCCCCTTGGGAAACTATGCACTGATACCTCTGCCTATGACACCATTCAAAGCCATTTTGGGACTCTTTTACTGGAATGGCCATCAGAACTGTTGTCATATTACCCTTGATGTGTCATCCAAATGTCTTGCTTTCAATATTTCCTTTACCTTTTGGTAAAGAAAAAAGTCATTGGAGGCCAGATCAGGTGAGTAGAGGGGGTGTACCAATACAGTTATTTGTCTATTGGCTAAAAACTTCCTCACAGACAACTATATATTTAAGTTTGAGAACTTGCCACCTTGCTACCTGTGCACGATGACCATTCCAGAAAGCGTTCCAAAAGTGTTTTGAAGGGTGGAGTAGGCACTAGTGTCAGTGCATAGCTTCCCAAGGGGAGTACTTCGTAGATGACCTTGGTGATATTCAGCAATGAGGTACACAGCATGCAGAACAATTAAGTTTGTGGACTTAATTGTCAGAATGCCTATGTACAACAGAACCCTCCTGATCCTGTACCATACTCATAACTGCTGCTATCATTGAGCCCACTGTTACAGCCACTGTGTCAATCGATCTCATCAAGGGTCTTCGTCTTTTTTTTAACTGATCTTCTACTTTAGCAAGCATGGTGTCTTTCTCCAGGGACTAGTCCCTCCTAAGAACATGTCTAAAGTCTGTTAGACAAAGTCCTGCCATCCTCACTTCTAAGGAGCATCCTGGTTGTACTTCTTTCAAAACAGATTTGTTCATTCTTCTGGTAGTCCACATTTAATATTCTTCACCAACACTGATTTAACATGTATATGAGGTGACTAAATATACTATGGCTTGCTTTGGCTTGGGTCAGAAGCACCTTAGCCCTCAAAATGACATTGCTGCTTTTTAACACTTTGCAGAGGTCTTCTGCAGCAGACTTGCCCAATGTAATAGATACGTCATGTGATTTATTGACTACTGCTTCCATGGGTATTGATTGTGGATCCAAGTAAAACTATATCCTTGACAATTTCAATATTTTCTCCTTTCATGATGATGTTGCTTATCAGTCTAGTCGTGAGGATTTTTGCTTTATTTATGTTGAAGTGTAGACCATATTGAAGGCCTTGTCCTCTTCATTTTTAGCAAGTAAGTTTGCATCATCTGCATAACACAGATTGTTACTGAGTCTTCCTCCAATCCTGATGCCCCATTCTTCCTTGTATAATCAAGCTTGCAGACTATTTGTTCAGCCTACAGACTGGTAAAAGGGTACAACCCTTATGCATCCTCTTCCTGACTTTAAGCCATGCTATATCCCCTTGTTTTGTTCAAACAACAGACTCTTGGTCTATGTACAAGTTTCTTCATGAGCACAATCAAATGTTCTGGAATTACTAATTGTCATAGATTGAATTGTGTCCAAAAAAATACGTGTCAACTTCGTGAGGCCATAATTCCCAGTAGTGTGTGGTTGTCCTCCATTTTGCAATCGTAATTTTATGTTAAAGAAGATTAAGGCTAGATTTTAACACTATAGTTTCCCTGGAGTGTGGCCTGTATCACCTCTTATCTTACTAGAGATAAAACAGAAGCAAGAAGAGAGTTGGGGACCTCATATCACCAAGAAAGCAGCAATAAGAACAGAGAGCATCCTTTGGACCTGGAGTTCCTGTGCAGAGAAGTTCCTAGTCCAGGGAAGATGAATGAGAAGGACCTTTCTCCAGAGCAGACAGAAAGAGAAAGCCTTCTCCTGGAGCTGACACCCTCAATTTGAACTTTTAGTGACAGTAGACTTTTAGTCTACTAGACTGAAAACATAAATATCTGTTTGTTAAGACCATCCACTTGTGGGACTTCTGTTAGAGCAGTACTAGATGACTAAGGCAGAATTTGGTACTGAGAATGTGCTGCTACTCTAAGAGATACCTAAAATGCAGAAGCAGTTTTGAAACTGTGAACGGATAGAGAACTGACAGCAGCAGAGGACCAGCAGCATTAGAGAATTGGCAGGAGCAGAATGAAGAGACCAGCACCAGACAGTGCTGGAGCAGACCCACAGAGAGAACTGAGTGCCTTTGTGCATGAGGCTTCTGGTGGCATTGGGTGCCTCAAAGCACTTATTGGTGGAGCTACTGAGCTTTGGAGCGCTTGCCTCAGCAGGGAAGATGCAAGCATCAGGTCTGAGGGGTTGAGAGGCCAAGGAACTAGGAAGCAGAAGCTGAAGAGACATACAAAGCTGAGCTGTCTCAGTCTCAAAAGGTATGGCCAGGACTTCTGGCGTTTCAAAGAATGGAGCCATAGCTTCGGATGTTTCTAAGGGTGGAGAGGCCACTCAACTGAACTAATAGTGTGCCTAACGATGAGTGAGAACAGTGGCTGTCCCAGTGGGCCTGAAGGTAGAGCTGAAGCCCAGGGCCAAGGGGCCTCCACTCAGAATCTGGAGAATGTGACCAATAAGTACAGTCTGTAGGACAGGGCTATAGTCTCAGAGAACAGAGGATTATTTCAAAGTCTTGAGGCTTAATGTAATGTTTTTTGCTTACTTGCTTGGTGCCGGCAATGCCTTCTTTCCTTCCAGTTTCTCCCATATGTAATACAAATATCTAGCTTGTGCCTGTTCTGCCATTGTACTTTGGAAACAGATAACTTGTATTCTAGATTTCACAGATGAAGAGGAATTTTTGGATTTTAGACATGAAGTTGATTTAAGACTTTTGCTGTGATACAATGGGGTAAATGTGTCTTACATGTAGCAAGGACATGAATTTAGGGTTGAATGTCATGGATTGAATTGTGCCCCCCAAAACACGAGCCAACTTACTTAGGCCATGATTCCCAGTATTGTGTGGCTATCCTCTACTTTTTATTGTAATTTTATGTTAAAGAGGATTACGGTGGGGCTATAACCTTACTAAGGTCACATTCCCTGATCCAATGCAAAGGGTGTTTCCCTGGGGTGTGGTCTGTACCACTTTTTGTCTTACAAGAGATGAAAGGGAAGCAAGCAGAAAGTGGGAGATCTAAGAAAGCAGCACTAAGAGCAGAGCGCATCCTTTGAACCTGGGGTTTTTGCACAGAAAAGCTCCTAGGCCAGGAGAAGATTGCTGAGAAAGACCTTCCTCCAGAGATAACAGAGAAAGCCTTCCCGTGGAGCTCATGTCTTGAATTTGTACTTCTAGACTGTCAGAAAATAAATTTCTGTTTGTTAAAGCCACTTACTTGTGGTATTTTTGTTATAGCAACACTAGATGGCTAGGACTCTGTTATTTGCAATGTTATCCATAATTTGTTATGACCCATACAATCAAATGCCTTTGCATACTCAGTAAAACACAGATAAATATCTTTCTGGTATTCTCTTACTTTCAGCCAAGATCTATCTAACATCAGCAATGATATGCTTCATTCTACATCCACTTCTGAATCCAGCTTGTTTTTTTAGGCCATTCCCTGTCAATGTACTGCTATAACCATTTTTGAATGATCTTCATGAAAATTTTATTTCCAGGTGACATTAATAATCTTGTTTCATAATTTCTGCACTCTGATCATCTTTCTTTGGAATAGGCACAAATATGGGTCGCTTCCAGTCAACTGGAAACCCTGGTAGCATAGGGGTTAAGAGCTATGCCTGAAAGCTGAAAGGCCAGCAGTTGAAATCCACCACACGTTTCTTGGTAATGCTATGGGAAAGTTCTAGTATGACCTAGAGGGTCTCTGAGTCAGAATCAACTCAACAACAGATTTTGTTTGGTTTGGGTTTATTCCAGTTGGTTAGCTGTCTTCTAAATTTCTTGGAGTGGACCAGTGTGTGCTTTCTGGGTTGCATTTGTTTTCTGGAACATCTCAATTAATATTCTGTCAATTCCTGGAAACTTGTTTTTGTCCAGTGTATTCACTGCAATACGACTATTATTCAAATTTCCGCACCAACCACTAAGGCCAAAGATGAAGAGATTGAAGGTTTTTTTTATCAACTTCTGCAGTCTGAAAGGGACTGAACATGCAATCAGGTCACATTGATAATTACTGGTGACTGCAAAGCAAAGTCAACAACAAAGAAGGACCGGTAGTTGGAAAATATGGCCTTGGTGACAGAAATAATGCCAGAGATCACATGACAGAATTTTGCAAGACTAATGGCTTCTTCATTGCAAATACCTTTTTTAACCAACACAAATGGTGACTGTAAACATGGGACTAACCAGATGGAATACACAGGAACCAAATCGACTATACCTGTGGAAAAAGACAATAGAAAAGCTCCATATCAGCAGTCACAACAAAATCAGGTGCTGACTGTGGCACAGATCAGTTGCTTGTATGCAAATTCAAACTGAAATTGAAGAAAGTTAGAACAAGTCCACAAGAGCCAAAGTATGACCGTGAGTATGTCCTTCCCGAGTTTAAAGACCATCTCAGGAAGAGACTTGATGTGTTGATCATTAATGACTGAAGACCAGACAATTGTGGAATGACAATCAAAGACATCCATGAAGAGAGCAAGAGGTCATCAAAAACACAGGAAAGAAAGAAAAGAGCCAATAGGGTGTCAGAAGAGATTCTGAAATTTGTTCTCGATCATTGAGCAGCTAAAGCAAAAGGAATGGCACAGTAAAAGACCTAAACAGAAGGTTTCAAAGGGCAGCTCGAGAAGACAAAAGAAAGTATTATAATGACATGTGCAAAGAGCTGGAAATGGAAAACCAAAGGCGAGAACACGGTGCACACTTCTGAAGCTGAAAGAACTGAAGGAAAAATTCAAGCTTCCAGTTGCAATAGTGAAGGATTCCACAGGGAAACTATTAAATGACTCAGGGACCATCAAAAGCAGATGGAGACATTACACCAGAAAGAACTGGTCGATGTTTGGCCATTTGAAGAGGTAGCATATGATCAGGAACCAATTGATACTGAAGGAAGAAGTCAAAGCTGCACTGAAGGCATTGGCAAAAACAAGTCTCCAGGAATTGATGGAATATCAATTGATATATTTCAGCAGATGGACACAGCCCAGGAAGTGCCCACTTGTCTATGCCAAGAAATTTGGAGGACAGCTACCTGGCCAACTGACTGGAAGAGATCCATATTTATGTCCATTCCAAAGAAACGTGAGCCAACAAAAGGTGGAAATCACCAACAATACCACTAATACCACACACAAATAAAATTTTGCTCAAGATCACTCAAAAGTGACTGCAACAGTATATTGACAAAGAATTGCCAGAAACTGAAGATGGATTGAGAAGAGGACGTGGAACCAGGGATATCATTGCTAATGTCAGATGGATCTCGACTGAAAGCAGAGAAGACCAGAAAGATGTTTACCTGTGTTTCATTCACTATGCAAAGGCATTCGACTGTGTGGATCATAATAAATTATGGCTAACACTGTGGAGAATGGGAATTCCAGAACACCTAGTTGTGCTCTTAAGGAATCTGTATATGGACAAGAAGCAGTCATGCAAACAGAACAAGGGGACACGGCATGGTTTAACATCAGGAAAGGTGTGCGTCAGGGTTGCATCCGTTAACCATACCTTTCCAATTTGTATACCAAGCAAATAATCTGGGAAGCTAGATTATACAAAGAAGAATGAGGCATCAGGATTGGAGGATGACTCGTTAACAACCTGCGTCACACAGACAACACAACCTTACTTGCTGAAAGTAAAGAACATTTGAAACACTGATGAAGATCAAGGACCAATCTTCACTATGGATTGCACCTCAACATCAAGAAAACAAAAATCCTCACAACTGGACCTGTAAGCAACATCACCATAAATGGAGAAAGGATTGAGGTTTTCAGGGATTTCATTTTACTTGGGTCCACAATCAACATCCTCGACTGGAAGCAGCAGTCAAGAAATCAAAAGACGCATTGTACCGGAAAAATCTGCTGCCAAGGACTTCTTTCAAGTATTGAAAAGTAAAAATGTGATCTTGAAGACTAAAGTGTGCCTGACCCAAGCCATGATATTTTCAGTCACATCACATGCATGTGATAGTTGGACAATGAACAAAGAAGACAGAAGAATTGATGCTTTTGAATTGTGGTGTTGAAGAAGAATGTTGCATGTATAATGGACTGTCAAAAGAACAAACAGATCTGTTCTGAAAGAAGTACAACCAGAGTGCTCCTTGGAAGCAAAGATGGCAAGACTGCATCTTACACACTTCAGACATGTTGTCAGAAAGGATCAGTCCCTGGAGAAGGACATCATGCTTGGTAGAGTGGAGGCTCAGCGAAAAAGAGGAAGACCTTCGATGAGATGGATTGACACAGTGGCCGCAACAATGGGCTTAAGCATAAAAATGATTGCAGACATGGCGCAAGACCAGGCAGTGTTTTGTTCTGTTGTTCATAACGTTACTATGAGTCAGAAACAACTCAACGGCACCGAATAACAGGAACAACATTCACTGCAACTTGGACTTTTCCCTTCAATAACATCGGTTCTTGATCATATGCTACCATCCTGAAATGGCTGAACATCAACCAATTCTTTTTGATACAGTGACTGTGTATTCCTTCCATCTTGTTTTGATATTTCCTGCACCACCCAATAAGTGCCTGGTGGATTTGAACTGCTGACCTTTTCATAGCAGCCATAGCTCTTAAACCATAGAATGATTCAGTATTGCAATCAGAGATTTGAATTTTTTCTCCAGTTCTTTCAGCCTATGAAATGCTGAGGGTGTTTTTCACTCCAGGACTTTGCACATTTCATTATAATACTTTGCTTTGAAATCTTCCATTTGGCTCTACTACTTCATCATTTCTTCCATCGCCTTAGCTACTCTATGTTCAAGAGCAAGTTCCAGAGTCTCTTCTGATATTTCATTTTTATCTTTTTTTTCTTTCCTCTCTTTTTAATGACCTCTTGGTTTCTTCATGTATGATGTCCACAACACATCTGGTCTTCAGTCATTAGTGTTCAATGTATCAAATTTATTTTTTGAAGGCCTGTCAATTTAAGTAGGATATACTTGAGACTGTATTTTGGCTCTTGCGGGCTTGTTCTAATTTTCTTTAGCTTCAACTTGAACTTCCATATAAGTTCCAAAGTCAGACTGTGGCTTACTCTGACTTGATTATACTGAGCTTTTCCACTATCTTTTTCCATCAATTTGATTCCTGAGGATTCCATCTGGCAAGGTCCATGTGTATAATCACCGTTTATGCTGTTGGAAAAAGGTACTTCCAAAAATGGGTCAGTGGTCCTGCAAAATTCTATCATGTGATCTCTAGCAATATTTCTATCACTAAGGCCATATTTTCCAACTACCGACCCTCTTTCTTTGTTTCCGACTTTTACATTCCAATCGCTAATAATTATCAATGCAACCTGATAGCACGCTTGATCAATTTCAGACTGTAGAAGTTGGTTAAAAATCTTCACATTGTTCCTCTTTGGCATTTAGCGGTTTGTGCATAAATTTGAGTAAGTTGTATTAACTGGTCTTCATTGTAGGCAAATGGATATCATTTATCACTAACAGCATTGTACTTCAGGTAAAGATTTAAATGTTCTTTTTTTTAATTTTTTATTTAATATAACTGAGTGAAAATGTACATTCCCGTATAAATTTACATACCCACCTATATGCAGCTTCCACTGCTCTCCCTACCCAGTGACAGCACACTATTCCTCTCTGCTCCATACATATCTCGTTGTCCCAACAGTCTCTATTTTCCCTCCTCTCCACCCATTCTCCTTCCTCCAGCAAGAGGTCAGCAGGATGACATCCCATAGATGCATAGAACCATAAAGTGCTTCCAATATATGGTCACTGCATCATCAAGTCCAATCCATTCCTGTCTGAAGCATGGACCTCAGTTATGTTTTATGGTAAAAGGCAGCATCAGGGTGAGGGCCATGCTGCCAGGGGAACCCCGAAACCACTGGACCATCAATTGAGGTCTTTTAGTGGGGATCTCAGGGTGCACCCCTTTTTATTCTTGTGTTGCCAGTGAGATCAACTTAGTGAGCTCCATCACGGCTATCACTGGTGGTGGCTGAGCACCATCCGGTTCTTCCGGTCCCAAGTCGATGTAGGTGCCCACTGGTGTGGGTCTCTTTGGCTTCTGAGTTATCTTTCCCTCATGTCATTGTGGTCCTCGGTGAGCAAACGTTCCTGCTGAGTTAGGACCATTTGCTGTGCCCTCGGATGGCAGCTTGGCAGCTTTTAAGATCCCAGACGCCACTCACCAACATGGGGTGCAGAGAGCGATCGTAGCAAAATGCTAGTTCTGCCAACTGGCCTCGCTCTCACCTAAGAGCATGGTCCCCCACCTCCTGCCCCAGCTACTCTATCCTTGCAATATTGGGTTAAGATGGAAGGAGTACTCATGTCATGTTTAAGTCCACTTAATATTGTTCTTGTTTCTAATGTGGGCTATCATCAATTTCACCCAACCAGATACCTAGCAGCTATCTAATCTAAGCCCTCCCCCTCCCTCCATGCCTCCCCTCCCTTGCAGCTGTCAAAGAGTCTTTTCTTCTATACACAAGTCTCTTTTTGAGATCTTATCGTAGAGGTCTCCTACAATATTTGTCCTTTTGTCGCTGACTACTTTCACTCAACATAATGTCTTCCAGTTTAAACCAGGTCATGAGATGTTTCCTGAAGTCATCGTTGTTCTTTATCATTCCGTAGTGCTCCACTGAGTATATACACCATGGTTTACTTATTCATTCTTCTGTTGTTGGGCATCTGGGTTGATTCCATCTTTTTGCTATCGTGGACTGTGCTGCGATAAACATTCTGGTGCATGTGTCTGTTGGTGTGAAAGGCCTTGATTCTGTAGGACATATTCCAAGTAGTGGAATTACTGGGTCAAATGGTATATCAATATTCATTTTTTTAAGGAACCGCCAGATTGCTTTCCAGAGAGGCTGGACCATTTTTCAACCCCATCAACAGTGTGGGAGGGTTCCACTTTCTCCACAGCCTCTCCAGGATTTGTTGTTTTGTGTTTTTTGGATCATGGTCAACCTTGTTGGGGTGAGATGGTATCTCATTGTCATCTTGATTTGAATTTCTTTAATAACTAAAAATTGTGAACATGTCCACATGTGTTTTTTGGCTGCCTGGATCTCTTCTTTAGTGAAATGTCTGTCCATCTCCTTTGCCCATCGCTTAACTGGATGATTTATCTTCTTCTTGTTGATATTTTTTAGTATCTTATAGATTACGGAAATCAGGCATCGGTCTGACATACAGTTGCCAAATATTTTTTCCCATTCTGTAGGTGTTCTTTTAATTCTATTAATAAAGTCTTCAGATGAGCAAAAGTGTTTAATTCTTAATAGATCCCATTTATCTATTTTCTCTTCTGATGATTGTGGTTTGTTTGACAGATTTTGGAGTCTGTCTATATTGTGTATTAAAGCTTCCATTGTTGTTCCTACCTTTTCTTGGATGAGCTTTATCCTTTTAGGTTTGATATTTAGGTCTTTTATCCAGTTGGAGTCGGTTTTTGTATAAGGTGTAAGATACGGATCTTGTTTCAGTTTCTTGCAGATGGATATCCAATTTTGCCAGCACCATTTGTTGAAGATACTGTTTTTACCCGAGTTTAATGTCTTAGGGCCTTTGTCGAATATCAACTGTTCATAGGCAGATGGTGTCATCTCTGGGGTCTCAATTCGGTTCCATTGATCAATCTGTCTGTTCTTGTACCAGTACCAGGCTGTTTTGACCACTGTGGCAGTGTAATATGTTCTAAAGTCAGGTAATGAGAGGCCTCCCAGTGTGTTCTTCTTCTTTAGTAGTACCTTGCTTAACTGGGGCTTCTTCTCTTTCCAAACAAAATTGGTAATTTGTTTCTCCATCTCATTAAAAAATGTCACTGGAACTTCTATTGGGATTGAATTATATAAATAGATTGCTTTGGGTAAAATAGACATTTTCACAATGTTAAGTCTTCCTACACATGAGCAGGGTAGGTTTTTCCATTTATCTAAGTCTCTCTTAGTTTCTTGTAGTAAGAGCTTGTAGTTCTCTTTGTAAAGGTCTGTTATTTCTCTGGTTAGATTAATTCCTAGGTACTTTATCTTCTTAGGGGCTATCGTAAATGGTATTGATTTGATAATTTCTTCCTTAACAGTCTCGTTGTTGGTATAAAGGAATCCTACTGATTTACTTATGTTTATCTTGTATCCTGAGACTTTGCTGAACTCTTCTATCAGTTTGAGTAGCTTACTTATAGATTCCTCGGGATTCTGTGCATATACAATCATATCATCTGCAAACAGGGAGATTTTAACTTCCTCTCTGCCAATGTAGACACCCTTTATTTCTTGGTCTTGTGTCTAATTGCTCCGGCTAAAACTTCTAGCACAATGTTGAATAGAAGAGGTGAAAGTGGGCATCCTTGTCTAGTTCCTGATCTCAAGGGAAAGTCTTTCAGTCTCTCTCCTTTCAGGATGACGTGGGCAATTGGCTTTGTATAAATGGCCCTTATTGTGTTGAGGAAAATGCTGTCTATGCCCATTTTGCTAAGAGTTTTTAGCATGAATGGGTGTTGGACTTTATCAAATGCCTTTTCGGCATCAATGGACAAAATCAGGTGATCCTTGTCTTTTGTGTTATTTATGTGGTTAATCACATTAATTGTTTCTCTGATGCTGAATCAGCCTTGCATCCCTGGTATGAATCCCACTTGGTCATGGTGGATTATTTTCTTGATATGTTGTTGTATTCTATAGGCAAGAATTTTGTTGAAGATTTCTGCATCTAGATTCATGAGTGATATTGGTCTGTAGTTCTCTTTCTTTGTTGGGTCTTTCCCTGGCTTAGGTATCAGGGTTATGCTGGCTTCATAGAATGAGTTTGGGAATACTCCATCCCTTTCTATACTGTGAAATAGTTTCAGGAGTATTGGAGATAACTCTTCTCTAAATGCTTGGTAGAATTCTGCAGCGAAGCCATCTGGGCCCGGACTTTTTTTGGTTGGCAGTGTTTTGATGACCTTTTCAATCTCTTCCTTTGTAATGGATTTATTAAGTTGTTCTGCTTCACGTTGTGATAATTTGGGTAGGTGGTATGAGTCAAAGAATTGGTCCATTTCCCCTGGGTTTTCAAATTTGTTAGAGTACAGTCTTTCATAGTATTCTGTGATGATATTTTTGATTTCTGTTGCATCTGTGGTGACAACCCCCCTCTCATTTCTAATTTGGGTTATTTGTTTCCTTTCCTGCTTTTCTTTAGTAAGTTTGGCCAGTGGTTTGTCAATTTTGTTGATCTTCTCAAAAAACCAGCTTTTGGTCTTTTCAATTTTTTCAATTGTTTTTCTATTCTCTAATTCATTTAGCTCTGCTCTAATCTTTATGATCTCCTTTCTTCTGGTACCTGAGGGGTTCCTCTGTTGTTCTCTTTCTACTTGTTCAAGCTGTAGGGTTAGTTCCTTGATTTGGTTTCTTTCATGCTTCCAGATGTGTGCATTTATGGAGATAAACAGACCTCTGAGCACTGCTTTGGCTGTATCCCATAGGTTCTGATAGGAAGTGTTTTTGTTCTCATTGGAATCCATGAATTTCTTTAATTCATCCTTGATTTCCTCTATATCCCATGTTTTTTTTGAACAAGATGTTATTCAGTTTCCAAGAGTTCCACTTTCTATGTTTTTTCTGTGTTTTTCTATGTTTTTCTTTTTACGTTTTTTCAAAGTTGATTTCAACTTTGACGGCTTTATGATCTAAGAAGATGCTTTGCAGTAATTCAATGGTATGGATTTTGTGGAGCATTGCATTACGGCCTATCACATGGTCAATTCTTGAGAATGTTCCATGTGCACTGGAGAAGGTGTAGTTGTCTGCAGACGGGTGGAAGCTTCTGTATATATCAATGAGGTTTAGTTGGTTAATTGTGGCAAAGAGGTCTTCTGTATCTTTACTGAGTTTTTTTCTAGATAATCTGTCTAGCATTGAGAGTCGAATGTTGAAGTCTCCCACTATTATGGTGGAGTCATCTAACTCTCTTTTGAGTGTAGTCAGTGTTTCTTCAACGTATTTAGGTGCTCTGATATTAGGTGCATAAATATTTAATATAGTTAAGTCTTGCTTGTGTACTGAACCTTTCAGCAATAAATAGTGTTCATCTTTGTACATGATGGTGGATTTGACATTAGAATTGATTTTGACTGAGATTAGAATTGCCACCCCTGCTCTTCTTTGTTCATTGTTAGCTTGATGTATATTCTTCCAACCTTTAATTTTCAGTTTGTTCCTATCTTTAGGTCTCAAGTGAGTTTCTTGTAGACAACATATGGATGGGTCATGTCTTTTGATCCAAGATGTCACTCGATGTCTCTTTATTGGAGCATTCATTCCATTCACATTCAATGTAATTATTGATAGGTATGTGTTCAGAGCTGCCACTGTGATGTGTTTATTTTTATGTTGATGTTTTCTCTGTTGTTCTTATTAGTCTGTTCTGGGACATTCTTTTTTGTGAGTTGATTTTTCACCTTTTTCAGAGCTCGTTTTGTTCTTGTTGAGACGCCTGTGTTACATTTCTTGAAATGATACGATACATCTTTGTTGTGCTTTATAGCTGCCCCTATGATCCACCTTAATAAACTATACATAAACCCAATTTTAATTACTACCAGTCTTTTCATCTTCCTCTCCATCTGGAAGGACTATAACAACTGTAGTACATCCCTCTTTTTAATATGATGACACCATAGTTTTTATGATGATCACTGGATTGCTTCTTTCCTTATCAAAGCTGTGATTGGCTTTGGAGCCTTCCCTAACTGAGTAGAGTTTTGAGTAGTAAAGTCGTTCTAAAATATAAAGTTAGTAGTTTTGTTCTTCTAAGCCAGAGCCAAGAACTTCTTTCAATATTTCTTGTAGTTTTGGTTTAGATTTTACAAAGTCTCTGAGTTTCTGTTTATCTGGGAATGTGTTAATTTCATTTTGTATTTGAAAGATAGTTTTGCAGGATATATAATTCTTGGTTGGAAGTTCTTCTCCTTCAAGGCTTTGAATGTGTCATTCCACTGTCTCCGTGCCAGCATGGTTTCTGCTGAGAAATCTGACGAGATCCTACAGGGTTTCCCTCTGAATGTTAGCTTTGCTTTGAGTCTTGCTGCCTTTAAGAGTTGCTGCTTAGGTTTCATTTTGTTGAGCTTGATTATAATATGTCTTGGAGTCTTTCTTTTGAGATCTATATTGGTTGGCATACAATATGCATCTGAGATGTCTATATTCTCTTCCTTCATGATTTCTGGGAAGTTTTCTGTCAGCAGCTCAGCAACGATACTCTCTGTGTTCTCAGATGTCTCACCCTGTTCAGAGACTCCAATTAATCGAACGTTGTTCCTCTTAATAGAATCCCACATGCTTCTTAATGTTTCTTCATTTTTCTTGTTTCTTTTTTCTGATTTCTGCTCATAGATGCTGGCCTCAGTAGCTCTGTCTTCCAAGTCAGAAATTCTTTTTTCTATTTGTTCCATTCTGTTTTCTTGGCTTTGCATTGAAGTTTCTATGTCCTTGATTTTGTTCTTGATCTGTTGGATTTCAGAGTACTGGTGTTCCATCAGATCGAACATCTTGCTTAATTTTTCATTTTGTTCTGCTGCATTTTGTATAAGGTCTAGAAGGGCTCTGTATATAATCATTTTGTATTCACCTTCTGATGCTTTCATAAAAGTTTCTTCATCTGGAAAACTCCTTGGTTGCTTTTCTTGGGAGCCTTCTGAAACCATGGCTGATTTCTTGTATGCCACAAGTGTCTGTTGCTTTTTCTGACCCATGTGAGTTTGTAGAGGCTGGAAGAGGTACTATGAGGATGGACTGCAGATGTTTCTCTAGGCTGTCTTAAAATGTAAAGCAAAAGATATCTGACCACTTCACAAGTCAGTTAAGTTTTCAGGTGTAGAGGTCCCTCTTCTCAACTGGCAAAGTAAGCGCCACTATATCCAACCCCAGATGATACAAACTAGTTCAGAATACAGCAATGCTACTGCCCTGTTGGCCTCTGCTGACAGGGCCTAGCCTTAGAAGACACTGAGTAGAGTTCTGCTTTTCTGATAGAAAAGTGCTCTCCTGTGGGCAGGCTCTGGCTCCCAAGCTAAGGATTAGGTCCCGCTGCGGCCACCATATCCACGATGGTGCCCTCCACACAGGCAGCAGACAGAAGGGCTAAAGGTGCCGAGAGGTAGTGATTCCTCTGATTCTGTAGCAGGACCCCCAAAGCAGGTGGCAATAGGTAAATTACTGCTTTTCTGTCAGAGAAGGACTATCCCATTTGCAGGCTCTGGCTCCCAGGCTAAGAATGAGATCCTGCTAGAATCTCCGTATCCAACATGGCATCCCACACACTGACTGCGAAACTCCGTACAAACGCTGCTGAGGCAGATATAAAACGACAGGCTCAAAGTGGCTAGATTCACAGAGTCCAAGCCTGGCCCTCAAGATAAGGGAATCTCGCCTGCCTGTCCCCCCAGCAGCGTGTCTGAGTCTAGCCGCTACGCAAGACCCAGCTCCACCCGCCGGACAAGACAGAGGAAATAAAATCAAAATGGTGGGTTTACCTTCAGTCCATGAGAGCCAGGGATAGCCAGGCGCAGGAGTCAGCGTAGGAGAGGAGGTCTTTCGCTCAGTAGTATGAAGTCCAAAGTAACAGCCCTGTGCCGTGTCCTGGGGCTGATTGGGTGACCAGAAGGCTCCGTTTGATTATCAATTCAGTTCTTGGTTTCCAGAGGGATATAAGGAGACGTGTGCTTAGTCCGCCATCTTGACTCTGCCCCCTAAATGTTCTTTTTGATGATGAATGCAAAACCACTCCTCTTCAATTTGTCATACCAGACATAGAAAAACGTACATTTGCCTCATTCAAAATGGCCAGTACTAGTCCATTTCAGCTCACTAATGCCTAGGGTATCTATTATCAACTGTTTCATTTCATTTGACAGCTTTCAATATTTCTAGATTCATACTCCATATGTTCTATGTTCTGATTATCACTGTATGTTTGCAGCTGTTTCTTCTCATTTTTAGTCACACCATATCAGTAAATGAAGGTCTTGGAAGCTTTATTCCATCCACATCATTAATATCAGCTCTACACAGAGGATGCAGCTCTTTCCCAGTCATATTCTAAGAGCCTTGAAGCCTGAGGGGCTCATCATCTGGTACTATATCAGACAACGTTTTACTACTATCCATGTCTATTAATTGTATCATCTATTAATGATTCTTCCCAGCATTACTATAGTGATTTAACAAGGAGTTATTTTCCATTTCCACCATTCTTCCTACTTTTTTAAATTGAAATTCTACTATAAGAGCTTTCCCTTCTCCCCTACTTATGTATTAATTCAATTATTCATTTATATTAGCATGGACTTGCCACTGAAATGTATTGTTATACTTTTTAATAATACTCTACTATTTTTTAAAATGATATCTAGGTGTTGTTTTAACTGGCATTTATCTAATTATATACAAGGCTGGAACATCTTTGCATGTTTAAGGGCCAGGATAGATAGAGAATTGTCTTTTAAACTTTTACCAATTTTCCGTGGGATTTTTGGTCCTTTGACCATCAATATTTTTCTCTGCAACCATATTCCTACCTACCAGCTGCCATCAAGTTGATTCCAATTCATGGTGACCCCATGTATATTTATATCCAAAACTACTTCATTACCCCAAGTAGTTGATGATCAGTTTTTAAGAGTTCTTTATATATTGATTATTTCAGCCCTTTTTCTGTGGCTAAAGTACAAATATTTGCCTACATTTTGTTGGTTGTTTTGTTGTTTTTTTCTCTTTTTTACTTTGGTTGTGGTGGTGGAAGGGGCTGCCATCAATTTTTTGTGTAGTCAAATTTATCAATTTTTTTTATTGTCTCTAACTTGGAGTTATGTTTAAAGAACTTTTCCATAAGCCAGAGTTAAAGAGGAATTAATTGATGTCTTGATATCTGTATGGTTTCTCATTTTACATTTTCTCAAAAATGTGGTCTTTGCAATCCAGTCAACTGACACAATACAGTTCTTAAAGTTTATGTTCTACCTCCAAGAAAGGTTAGTAGTGTTTAGGGTCTTAAAAGCTTGTGAGCAGCCATCTAAGATACAACTATTGCTCTTTAATTTTCTGGAAGAAAAAAGAAATAAACCCAAGAATCAGAAAAGGAACTGAACTACAGGACTAATTGTCTACATGAACCACTGCCTCTTCCACCTCGAGACCAGAAAACCTAGATGGTACCTGGCAACTGCTACTGAACATTTTAATAAGAAACACAATAGATGGATCCTGATAAAAAGGGAGAAAATTGTGTAACAGAACTTCATATTCTTAAAGAATCCAGACTGACTAGATCTACTGAGGCTAGAGGAGTCCTGGGACTATGGCCCTGAGTTACTCTTCAAACTATGAGTTGAAACCATCCCCTGAGGGCATCTTCAAACTAAGTAACAGTTTAGTCCAAAGAGTAAAGATTATCATCTTTAAGTATTACATTTTTTTAAACGATCTATGCAAGACCAAAGGGTAAACAGATATTTTAAAGCATAAATGAGAAGGTTAGGGGGCAGAGTGATTAAGTACGTCAAATTGAAACAACTAGAACAAAATTAACAAGAATGTTGACACAGCAGAAGAATGTAATCGGTGTCACTGATTGTTATGTCTAGAAACTGTGGAATGGGAACAGGTTTTTCTGTGTGTATTTTCACCAAAAATAAAACTAAATATTAAAAAATACGGTCTTTGCCACAACTACCACAGTCTTCATCAGACTGAGTCCAACACAGTTAGATGGTGCCCAGCTACAACCACAAATTACTCTGACAAGGATCACAATAAAGAGCCCTGGACAGAGCAGAAGAAAAAATACAGAATAAAATTCTAACTCAAAAAGAAAGATCAGGCTTACTGGCCTGATAGACACTGGAGAAACCCTGAGAGTATGGCCCCCGGATACCCTTTTAGCTCAGTAATGAAGCCACTCCTGAGGTTCACCTTTTAGCCAAAGACTAGACAGGCCCATATAACAAATCAGACTAAAGGGGCACAACAGCCCAGGGGCAAGGACTAGAAGGCAAGAGAGGGGACAGGAAAGCTTGTAATAGGAAAGCCAAGCTTGAGAAGGGAGGGTGTTGACCTGTTGTGGGGTCATTAACCAATGTCATAAAAACAATAAGTATACTAATTGTTTAATGAGAAACAAGTTTCTTTCGTAAACCTCCATCTGAAGTACAATAAAATAAACTTGAAACATATTAGTACATTAAAGAACACAAGTAATAGAGACAGGTTGAATTCTGACTTGTTATTTGCTTAGCCAAGTTCCTTTCCCTCTTTGAACAGCAGTCTTTAACTGTTAAATTGAGATAATGATGCTTTACTCACTGTTTCTTAGGGAACAAAATAATATAGTAGACAAAAAGGATATCATACTGTGCCTGAGGTAGTAAGCATTCAAAACTTATAATTTATATGTAAAGAACTGTCAAACTTCAACAACAAAAGAAAAAGCAAACAGTCTAATTAGAACATGAACAAAAGGCATGAAGAGACATTTCATAAAGATACACAAATGACATACGAGAACATGGAAAATGTTCAACGTCCTTAGTCATTAGGCAAAAACAAATCAAACCACAAAAAGCTATCCCTACACATCCATCAGAATGTTTTAAATAAAATATGAAAATATCAAATGATGGCAAGGATAGGGATACGATGAATCTATGCATACTTGGCTGGTAGAAATATAAAATGGTACAGCCACTTTGGAAAACAGTGTGAACATGTCTTTAAAAAAAAAAAAAACCTAAATATTCAAGTATCATACTGTCCAGCCATTGTACTCCTATGTGTTTGTCCAAAGGAAAAAAAAATACTTATATTCACACAAAACCTGTACAAGAACAATTATAGCAAGTTTATTTGCAATATCCTAAAACTGTAAACAATTCAGATGTCCTTCAACAAGTGACTGGTCAAGTAAATTGTGGTATACTGCCATCAATGAAAAGGAACAAACTAATGATACACGCAACAACCTGATCAATCTCTAGAAAATTATACTAAGTAAACAGTGCTAATCCCAAAAGTGACATATTATATTATCCTATTTGTAAATTTTCTTGAAATGGCAAATTTATAGATAACAGACTAGTAGCCATGAAGGTTATATAAAGGGTGAGATGCAGGTAAGAAGTTGGTGTGACTATGAAATGGCAATACAATGGATCCTTGTATCCTTGTTGTTACTTTGCCCTATACTTTCACAAGCTGTTATCATTAGAAAGAACTGGGTAAATGGTATACGGGATGGCACTGTTTTATTTCTTACAAATGCATGTTACAACTACAACTACAATTATATCAAAATCTCCCGTTTAATTTAAAATTGTTGGTAAGCAAACTCACACACACATATTCCATATACATATGTATAGACCCTAGTGGTATAGTGGTTAAGTGCTACGGCTGCTAATCAAAAGGTCAGCAGTTCAAATTGCTCAAATTCACCTGCCACCCCTTGGAAACCCTATGGGACAGTTTTACTCTGTCCTGTGGTATCACCATGAATCAGAATTGACTCAGTAGCAACAGGTTTGGTTTTTCTGGTGTATATATGCATACACATACACAAACACACATACACGAGGACTGCCAACTAAGTTCTTGAACTCATCCTAGAAAAACCACTACTTACTTCATTGTTGAATATCACTGTGGTCACCTTCAAAGTATTCCCCTTGGGAAGCTATACACCAATGTCAGTGCCTAGTCCACCTTTCAAAGACATTTTGGGACTCTTGCTGTAATGGCCATCAGAGTTGTCATCATATTATCCCGGATGTCCTGATGTCATCTAAACATCTTCCTTTCAGTATTTCCTTTATCTTCAGGTAAAGAAAACAGTCACTCAGGGCCAGATCAATATAGCTGTTTCTTTACTGGCTAAAATCTCCCTCACAGACACTTATACAATTAAGTCTGTGAACTGGCCATCTTGCCGCTGTGCACAATGGGCATTCCAGAAAAAGAGTTCCAAAACTGCTTTGAAGAGTGGACTAGGCATTGACATCACTGCATAGCTTCCCAAGGGGGATACAGTGAAGGTGACCATAGTGATATTCAGCAATGAGGTATGCAGCAGTTAGAACAATTAAGTTCATGAACTTAATTGTTGGACCTTGACAATTAATTTATATATACAGTTTATTAATAATTGTTTTAGTCAGCTAGTGCTGCTCTAACAGAAATACCACAGAGTGGATTGCTTTAACAAAGGAAAGTTTATTCTTAACAGTCCAGTAGGCTACAAGTCCAAATACAGGATGTCTGCTCCAGGGGAAGGCTTTTCCCCTACTAGGCTCTAGAGGAAAGTCCGGTATTGCATCATTCTTTGTCCAGGGAGCATCTTGGCACAGGAACCTCAGTTCTGAAGGACGCACTCTTCTCCCAGTGCTGCTTTCTTGATGGTGTGAGGTTCCCCATTCTCAGCCTGCTTCCCTTTCCTTTTACCTCTTGCAGGATGAAAGGATTAAGGGTGGGACAAGCCACACTCCAGGGAAACTCCCTTTACAGTGGAGCAGGGAGGTGATCTTATAAAGGGATTTACAGTCCCACCCTAATCTTTTAACATACAGCAAAGAAAAACCACAAAATGGAGGACAGTCACAAGATACTGGGAATCACAGTCCAGCCATGTGGCTACACCTATTTCTGGGGGGACACAATTCAATCCATGACAATAATATATATAGTAAGAGAAAATAGTCTTTGGTCCCCTGCTATCTCCAAAACTGCTACAGAGGATCCTCAAGTTCAAAACTGCTTTCATAACAAGACTATAAAGCTTTTTTTTTTCCCCCACTATATTGATACTTGTACTGATGGTCCAAAACCAAAGGTGGATAAAATTTCTGGATCCTTAGTACAAATCAAGGCAATGGTACCAACTACAGAAGCATTCATCACCCCACACTTAAACAGTAAACAAATAAAGTCCTTGATGAAGCAGTAAAAATTAATTTTACTAGATGTCAACCCCCGAGAACATTTTAAAAATTATTTTCTGTGTGATGAAATAGGAAGCATACATAAAGCATGTCTGTTACTTACCATTTTGTGATGATTGTCTTGAGGAAAACTACTTGTTTTCCTGATTGTTGTGACCTAAACAATTTACTTTTTTCATGAAACATCATTCTTTTTTTCTTGGAAGAATAACTGAAAGACAGATCACAGTTATTCAAATTTAGGCATTTAGCAGACATTTTTTTAAAAATGAACAAAGTGAGTTTGTCAGTTAACTCACAGTGTTTGCTACCAATGATTATATTTGAGCTTTCAAGTGAAAGTTCAAATTTTGGAAATCTGTATCTAGCACTATGAACTCGACAGCTTCCTGATGCTTAAAGACCCACCCTTTTTTACCTAAAAACTTTTTTTTTTGTCAAAAAAAGCTTTATTTTTTTACCTTTCACATGTAAATCTGTGACCTGTCTGTCACTGACTTTTGTATTTGGTATTAAGTCAGGTCTAGATTTTTTTTTTTTGTAATTTATTGTATTTTTGTTGTTTACAGACTTTTCTGATAAGATCTGTGGTAATACTAACAAATGTGACTTTTTTAATAACATAAAGTAAAACCTGTCAACATTTAGAAGATCTGCATATCAGTGAAATAATATTTTCCAAATGACTGAAGCACAATGTTAAGAAAAGTTTAGTATGGCTAAAAGATCCACTTAAAGAGCCAACTAGATTAACAGCTTTTTAAACAATTACATTAAGGTAGAACTGACACACAATGAACTGCACATATTTAAAGTGTATGACTTGATAAGTTTTTGACATATGTGTATACCTGTGAAATCACCACCATGATCAAAACATGAAGATATTTAAAATCCCCAAAGCCAATAAGGCAGAGTAGTCAGACCATTCCTGTAATCCTTCTAACAACAAAGACCCAAAACAGCAAATGAACTGATTATATGTGGTGTTCTAGGAGCCCTGAATATCAAAGGGAAAGTTGAGAAATCAGACTGAGCAATGGGGAAGGGAAAACAGGTTCAGAAGTACCTAGGACTAGTCAGACCTGACTCACCAGGTATCAGCTACAGCCAGCACGGTGAATTGAGCAGTGTCATTTGGAGGGCATTCTCCTCAGCAGGAGAGTCTGAGTGAAGAGTATACTCAAGCCTCCAGAACCAGCGAAAAACAGCACTCAATCAGCAAAAGCTAAGTGGCTTGCATCTAACTCAGAGCACTAGGATCTAAAGCTTTCCTTCAGGATAAACCTCTCCCTTTTCCTAGTGCATCTCCCTCACTTTTCTGCACTGTGCTCATAATCTGAACCAGAAGTAGGACTCCTTATGTCAGGCCTTATGTGAGCCATCCTCCTAAACTCAGAGAGGGAACAATTTAACAAACACAGGGAAGGAGGGGGAAATGTGTAGGCTCTCCTGAGCTAGAAATTCAGGGCAGAAACAATTCCTTAAGAACAGGCACAACGTGACAAGCCTTCATCACAAACACTCAGGAATAGCTGTCAACCCCCTGCCTTTCTCAGCATGTGCAGCCAAATATCTGTGCCTACACCAATCATCCCTGACCATCTATGAGAATAGGGGTAAGCCTGCACCACACACTTGCTAACTAACTATCTGGATCCTTAGCTGAGGCCATACAAGAAAAATAAAAAGACTTCTAGGCTCACATGCCTAGTAACAGTTCTAACCACCTGGTGACAGGATGTTAGAGCTTCAAAGGTGCCAACAACTAAACTAGCACACATGACCAGCCTATTTGGACATTTCAAAACAAGAAGCTGAAACACAGCTGGCATGCATAAAATAAATAAATACAACAACTTATTGATGAATCAGAGACAACAGTCAATATCAAATCACTTAAACAGGCAGAACACAATGACTTCAGAAAGCTCCCCAAACAAAAAGTCAAGAAACTGTCCAGATGAAGAGAACTGCCTGGAATTATCAGAAGTAGTACTCAAAAGATTAATATTTAGAACTGTTCAAGAGATCAGGAAGGAGATGAAGAAAAATGCAGCAGAGCATAAAGACAAACTGAACAGCCTCCAAGAAAGTATAAAAACAAAGGAAGCAGAAATTCAGAAAATTAATAATAAAATTACAGTATGTGACAACTCAGCAGAAAGGAAAAGGAGCAGAACTGAGGTGATGGAATGCATAATTAGTGACATTGAAGATAAAGAATATGATGCCAACATATTTTAGGCAAAATCAGATAAAATAATTTTTTTTAAAAAAAATTAAGAAACACTGGGAATTATGTTGGACTGTATCAAGAGGAATAATCTATGAGTGATTGGAGTACCAGAAGGGGGGGGTAGAACAGAAAATACCGAGAAAATTGTCAAAGATCTGTCAACAGAAGACTTCCCTGATATCATGAAAGATGAGAAAATACCTATCCAAGACACTCATCAAACTCCACATAAGGTAGATTCCAAAAGAAAGATAACAAGGCATACTGTAATAAAACTTGCCAAAACCAAAGATAAGAAGACAGTTTTAAAAGTGGCTAGGGATAAACAAAAAAATAACCTACAAAGGAAAAACTGTAAGACTAAGCTTGGCTAACTCAGCAGAAACTATGTAGGCAAGAAGGCAATGGGATGACATATACAAAGCCTTGAAGAAAACAACTGCCAGCCAAGAATTACATATCCAGCAGAACTACCCCCTCAAATATGATGGCAAAATTAGGACATTTCTAGATAAGCAGAAATGAAGGGAATTTCCATAAACCAAACCAGAATTACAAGAAATACTAAAAGGAGTCCTTCAATTAGATGATCAATAGCATGAGATAATAATCCAAGGCTGGAACACAGGACAGAGAAAGCACACATCAACCCAGATAGGGAAATCACAAAAACAAATCAAGTCTAAAACACTGAAAATAGGGAAACAAAGACGTCATTATGTAAAAGATGGCAAGACTATAACAAAAAGGGACTAAAAATGTGATTGCAGATCTTTCATATGCAGAGGAAGTCAAGATGATGCAAAGAAAATAAATAAGGATTTACATTTAGAAAAACAGGAGTAAATATTAAGGTAACTACAAAGGAAAGTAACAAACCTATACATCAAAATAAAAAACAAGAAAAACATGAAGTCTCAGCAAATAAAAACCAACAACATAAAGAAAAATCTTTCAACACAGAAAATTTAGTGGAACAAAGAAATTATGAAAACTCCACATGTTTTGGAGTAGAACTCTGCTCTGCAGGGTTTTCGGCAGTTGTGACCTTTTAGAAGTAGATTTGCAGACCTTTCTTCCACGATGTTTCTGGGTAGACTCCAACCTCCAACCTTTCAGTTAGCAGCCACGCACATTAATGGTTGGCACGACCCAAGGACTACCAGATTACTTTAGTACTCTGCTCAAAACCCTCCCATAGCTTCATAGCTCACTCAAAGAAAACGTGAAACTTTTTAAAATGGCCCACAAGGCCCTTCATGATCCAGCATCCAGCTGCCTCTTTTGTACCATTTCCTACTCTGCTTCCCCTCACTTATTCCACTTCAGCTATATGCTCCTTCTTGCTATTCCTCAAACACACCATGCAGGATCCCACCTCACTGATATCCTCTGGCTGCTTTTTCTCCCTAGAATTTTCTTCACTCAGATATCAACATGGTTTAGTCCCTCACCTCTTTTAAGTCTTTGCTTAAAAATCACCATCTTAATGAGGATTATCTTAACTTGCCAATTAAAAATTTCACCCAGCAACCCTCCTCCAAGCTTTTTACCCCTCTTATTTTGCCCCCGTTTTCTTTACTCCATACCCCTCATTACTTTATAAAACACTATGCCATTTACTTATTATATTTATAATTTTCATCTCTCTCTCCCTCCTGGATTGCAAGCTTCACAAATGCAGGAACCTTTATTTTGTTCCCTGCTTTATCCCCAATACTTAGAGTAGTTCCTGGGACCTAACACATCAACACACATTTGCTGGATGAATGAATAAAGAGTGGTACAGATAGCGGGAAGAGCATATGCAAAGATCCAGAGATGAAAGAGCGGGTAGCTTAGTCAAGAAGTGCAAGTAGAAAGATCAAAAAGGAGAGTGACCCAAGCTGTGTCTGCCAGAGCAGGCAGGAACCAGGTGGTGAAAGGGGCCTATAGACCAGAGAAAGAATACTGAACTTTGTGGTTGTTGTTATTGTTAGTTGCTGTCAAGTCTTATGCCATCTTCATAATCTTTACTTCATTCGAGCCCATTGTTGTGGTTATTGTCTCACGGAAGTGTTCTCTTGTTTTTGCAGACTCTCTACTTTTACCAAATGTGATATCCTTTTCTAGTGATTGGTCTTTCCTGATGATGTGTCCAAAATAAGCAAGATGAAGCCTTGTAAGGGAAATCCACTGAGGACTTGTAACTGAGTCAGTGGTGTGATCATAGTTGGGAAAGATCATTGCAGTTGTAGAGGAAATCGATGGGGGTGAGGTGACTGGAGGTAAATAGGTCAGTTAAGAAGCTATGGCAGTATCCAGGCAACAGGTGATGGTGGCTAAGACTAGTTAAGGTGGTGACAATGGATATTGAGAGAATCAATAAAAATGTTTAGGAAGTAGAATCCCAAAACTCTGACAATAAGCCAAAGAAAGAAGGGCTTTGGTAAGAAGGGGATGATTATCTGTGCTGACTGCTGCTAGGAGGTGAAGCTAATAAGAACTGTTAGAGATTAGTGACAGGTCAGTCACTGGTGATCTTGTCAAGAACATTTTCTATGAAATGGAAATGATGAAAGTCAGCCTGGAGTGCACTGATGAATAAATAAGATGTAAGGAAATGTAGGCCACTATGCAGTTTAAATCTGCCAAGTGCTCCTTGGAAACTCTATGGGGCAGTTCTACTCTGTCCTATAGGGTTGCTATGAGTCAGAATCAACTCGACAGCAGTGTCTTTTTATACATCTCTACATAGGAGCCCTAGTTGCATAGTGGTTAAGTGCTCAGCTACTAACTGAAAGGTTGTTGGTTCGAATCCACCAACCACTTTGTAGGAGAAAGATAAGGGCACTCGTTTCCATAAAAGTTATAGCCTGAGAAATCCTATGGAGTAGTTCTACTCTGTCCTGTAGGGTTGCTATGAGTCAGAATCGAACTGACCTGACACCTCCTTGCTTCTTAATTCATGCCACTTTATTTCCTCCCCCTTTCCCTGTATTATGATGTCATGTAACTGCAACAGTATGGGTAAATGAACAAACTCTAAGTAAAGAAAAAAAATGTTAACAAATTAAAATAATAAGTGGTTAAATACTTACTATTCCTTTGGTATCAAATTTCTTAAGGTAAAATACTAAATTCACAAGTGAATAAGGAAAACAGCTGGTACTGAATATTCAGGCTCCCAGGAGAACACATTAATGAATCATTTTAAAAGCTGGACAGCTTCACATTTAATCTGTTCAAGGAAAAGGAACACAGTCTTTTCTCAATTATTATTTTAGACAATGAATATAAATTTCTGATTAGCCTGTTCCCAAAATGGAAATGGCCTTTTAAAATTATAATAGTAAATATTGGTTGTAAGAAATTCAGGCATTAACTGAGCGTGTAAAGAAGAAACAGACATTCACTCTCTAAGCCATTAAGTTAACAAGGATCGTTCTTCATTTACAGAAATGTACTGAATGATTGCTATGGACCAAGCACATGTCTCGGTGCCAGTAATACATTAGTAAACAAAACAAGTCCTTCCCAGTGTGGTGCTTACTTCTAATTGGGGGGGAAGAAAAATAAACAAATAACCAAGGAAGTACATACTATGTCCGACAGGGATAAGTGATATACAGAAAAACAAGGCAAGGAAAGGGAATAATGAGTGCAGGGGATGTTGTCATTTTATATAAGTAAGGCCTCACTGATAAAGTGACATTTGAACAGAGACTGGAAAGAAGCAGCAAATAAGTCATGCAGCTATCTGGAGGAAGATCGCTCCAGGCAAGGGCAACAGCCAATCCCAAGGTCTCAAAGCCAGAATATGTTTGGCACGCTCAAGCACAGCAAAAACGCCAGTGGCTGGAATGGAGTAAATCAGCGTAGTCAGAAGGAAAGTTTGAGAGGTATGGAGAAGCACAAATCACACAGGGCTTGGGAAGCCACAGAAAGTACTCTGGATTTTACCTTGCATGGGGATGGAAACCATGGGAGAGTTTTAAGCAAAGGAGGAACATGACACGATTTAAGTTTAAAAGGGTCACTGGCTTCTGTTAAGATTAGACTAAGAGTAATACAAGAAGTAGGAAAAAAATAGGAGGCTGTTGCAATAATCCGGGTAACAGAGGATGGTAGCTGGGACTAGAGTAGTGGCAGTGAAGACAGTGTGAAGTTCTGGGGTTCTGTACATACATTAAAGGTACAGCCAGCAGTATTTTGCCGAAGGACTGGATATAGGCCAGTGACTGCAAGACACATAAATATATATGAGCAAACCCAAACTAAAGGTAAGCACAATTCAACTTCCCCTTTGCGTGATGCCAAAATTCTCCACAGCCACCCCAATGCCAACCACAGTATGAGGAGAAGTATGACAGAAAGTAGCTGGATTGGAAAAAAGACTTCTGTCTTAGTTGATTGCAGTTAAAATTTTCCTTTTGCAAATATTACAAAAACATGTGATCCCACCACTGGGGCCTTGTAAGGGGCTGCCCCAAGTCAGGGTTTCTGACTCGTTCCATTAGCTTCACAGTACATTTGTTACTAGAAGTGGAGGATGAGAGAGAATTGAGAAAGATGTCATGGTTTTTGGCTTGAGAAACTGGGTGAGGGGAGTTGCCATTTGCTAGCTAGCATGGAGATGAAGAGAAGGTTCAGAGGTAAACATCAGAAGTTCAGATTGGGACTCGAAAAGTTTAAGGTGATTTTTAGGAGGTTCATGCACGGTACAAAAGGTTTGCACTTGACTACTGGAAGGCCTAGCAATCTGCTTCTGTCAAGATTACTGCCAAGAAATTGCTATGGATCAGTTCTGTTCTGTAATATGCGGCATCTCCGTGAGTTAAAATCAACTCAACAGCAAAGTTTGCCTGCCTGCCTGCCTTGTTTTGTTTTTTCGTTTGTTTGTTTTTAAGACAGCTTGAGTCTCTGAGTGATGCAAACAGTTTACACACTCAACTGTTCACTGAAAGGTTGGTTGGAGGTTCAGATCCACCCAGAAGCACCTCAAAAGAGAGATCTAGTGATCTACTTCCAAAAAGTAAGCCATTGAAAACCCGATGGAGCACAGTTTCACTCTGACACACACAGAGTCCTTTCTAGTCAGTGTTGCCTCAACCAATGGCAACTGGTTGTTTAGCTTTGTTCTTAATGTTATTAATATTATTGTACAGCTAAGAGGAAACGTCAAGTAGGCAATCGGGTATGAGTCTAGAGTTCTGGATTAAGGGATTTTGCTGAAGGTTGTATTTGAAATCATGAGATTGGATCTGCAATGAGTATAAAGAGAGAAAAGGACTAGGGATGGAACTCTGGAACACTCTAAAGTTTAGAGGTTGCAGAAAGGAAGAGAGATGAATAAAGGAGACTGAGAAAGGGCAGTCAGTGGAGTTGAAAGAAACTAGAAGAGTGGGGAGGCCAAGTGAAAAAGATGTTGCAGTGTGAAAGGAGTGATCAATTACTTCAAGTAATTCAGCATCCTTCAAGTGCATGGCAATAGAGAACTTGCCAAAAGTTGACTGAGGTGAGTCTGAGAAAGGAAGGAGCAGACCTGGGGGCAGTGTTCCTGCTTTGTGTTTGGGAGCCTGCTCTGCTGAGTGACAGGTCTTAAGAATTTTTACTAGCAGCACATACAGGTCTAAAATCATTGTTTTTAAAAGTTGTTTAGTGCATAGAGTACTACAATTTATATATAAAGTTGCTTTCTGATGCACATTTAGCCTGTTGCCTTCTTGGCAATTATAGACAAGGCTGCAGTGAATATCTTTAAACATACATTTTTGTGCATATATGCAAAATATACTTCTAAAATTTATTTCTGAACTCTGGATTTACTAAACAAACAGTATGCTCATTTCAGTTTTGACACATATCACTGCATTGCCCTCTAAGAGGTTTGTTTCATCCAGTGACTCTCTTATCAGTAATGGATGAGAGAGTTTTTTTCCTCACATCCTTTTAAGCAACCAGATACTACTAGTCTTTTAATCTAGGTGGTCCTAATAGGTTTTTAATTTGCAAGTTTGTGATCATCAGTGAAGCAGAACAGTTCTTTCTATGTTTATCTCTGTTTGTTCTTCTTTTGTATCATGATTGGGTTCTTTGCCACTTTTTCTGTTTGTGTGTATGCCTTCTTTGTATTTTCATCAGTTTGTTAGAACTATGACATATATGTTACAAACACCTTTTCCCCAATATGTAGTTTGACTTCTGATACGACTGGTGTCTATATACAGACTTTGTTTCGTTTTTTTTTTAATGTGGCCTAAGTTTTCATTTTCTCCCTTTAAATGTTTGTACATTTGGTGGCACATCTGAATGATTTTTAACAAGAATCACAGAAATAGCTTTTATGATTATTAACCCAAAGCTTAGAAAGAACACGTTCTCTTTTGAGAGCTAATCAGACATCTGCAATGAGGCCAAATCACTCAAACTGGTGTGGTTTCTATTCCCTCCTTATCCCCAGTTTTAATCAAGGTGCTTTTCTTTTTATATTATTGGCAAAAACTACTGCTTAATTGAGACTCCTGTGTATTTGATGAATGCTTCTGCATATCTGGCCTGACAATGCCTAGGGACTAATGGGACCATGTGCCACCCTAAGACTTCTGCAAACATGACAGCCTGTTATGGGCTTTTTCAGGCCTTTTGCAAAATATAACATGTACATGATATGAATCATATCAAATGGTAGCAATACAGCTTTCCAGTTTTGAATACATTTTGGCTAATTCAGTCTATAAACCAGATTCAAAATAAAGCAATTCCATTCCTAGAAAAATTCTTTTTAATCATGAGTTTTCTGAAAGATGCTTTTGGTAAAATGTTTTCACCTTGCATGCCTTCAAAAATACTATTGGTCCATTAATGAAGCAGCTTCCACAGTTGAATTTACTTTTCATCTAAAAGTTGCAAGTTGAACTTACTTTTCATCTAAAATTTGATGTAAGAGACTTTTAATGTGAACTGAATTGTTCAACTAATTGTCTTAATGACTGACAAGTCAATTCCCAGAAACCTGTCAACTACCTACAGAATAAGGAACTCTCAATCCTTGCTGCTGTCGTAAAGAAGGCCAGGTATTTTCCAGGTAAATTTAAATTCAGTAAGTATCTAAAGCAAGGAAAACCAAACATATCACCAGGGCTTTAATTACTGAAAAACAGATTTACAGATTCTGACAGATCAAAAAAAGAGCCGCAAAGTTGTTAAAATAGCAATATGCAGAAAGAGACATGCCAGGTATCCCTGTTAAGGAAACAAAACCAGGAAAAAAAAATATGCACAATTTAAATTTTTCTCACACTTATTATTTGAGATGATTGGTTATATTATCACATAAAAATTGATACCCAGTTAGAATTTGGAATACAAGAAATCATCCCATTCACAACAGCAATAAAATACACAAAATATCTAGGGCCAAACAAGAAAAATGCAAGACCCCTATGAAGAAAACTATGAAACTATTAGCCCAGCGCCATCAAGGCAATTCCAACTCACAGCAACACTATAGGACAGAGTAGAACCACCCCATAGTGCTTTGTTGTTGTTGTTGTTTAGTTTTTTTATTTTTTATTTAACATGCCTGAGTGAAAATGTACATTCCCATATAAATTTACATGCCTACCTATATGCAGCTTCCACTGCTCTCCCTGTCCGGTGACAGCACACTATTCTTCTCTGCTCCATACATGTCTCATCCTCCCAACAGTCTCCTTTCCCCTCCTCTCCACCCACTCTCCTTCCTCCAGCCAGAGGTCAGCAGGATGATATCCTATAGATGTATAGAATCATAAAGTGCAACCAATATATGGTCACTCTACATTGCCAAGTCCAATCCATTCCTGTCCAAAGAGTGAACCTTCGTTCTGATTTATGGGTAAGGGCAGCATCAGGGCCAGGGGCCATGCTCTCAGGGGAACCCTGAAACTGCTGGACCATCAATTGAGGTCTTTCAGTGGAGATCTCAGGATGCACCCCTTTTTATTCTTGTGTTGCCAGTGAGACTCAACCTAGTGAGCTCCACTGTGGCTATCACTGGTGGTGGCCGGGCACCATCCGGTTCTTCCAGCCCATAGGGTTTTCAAGGAGCATATGGTGTATTTGAACAGCTGACCTTTCAGTTAGCAGCCATAGCTCTTAAACACTACACCACCAGGGATTCCATAAAACTGTTAAGGAATACCAACTAACACTTCAGTAAATGCAGACGCATCCTGTTCATAACAGGAAGGCTCAGTATTATTAACAATGCTATTTCCTAAAAATTAATCTAGAAATCCAAACCAAACACAATCAAAATTCAAAAAAGAAATTTTTTTAGCTTTCAATTTTTGTTTGTTATTGTGCTTCAGGTGAAAATTTACAGCTCAAGTTAATTTCTTATACAAAAATGTATACACATATTGTTACATGACCCTATAATGTAACAGCCCACTCCCCCTTTCCACCTCAGGTTTCTCATGTTCTTTCAATCAGTTCCTGTCCCTTCCTGCCATTTCATCCTGCCTCTGGACAGGAGCCACCCATTAGGTATCCTGTATCTGCTTGAACTAAGAAGCACACTCTTTTTTGAGTATTATTATGTTTTATAGTCCAGTCTAATCTTTGTCTGAAGAGTGAGCTTTGGGAATGGTTTTAGCTCTGAGTTAATACAGTGTCTAGAGTCCATGGTTTCGGGTGCATTCCACCAGTCTCAGTAAGAACATTAAGTCTGGTCTTTTTAAGTGAATTTGAGTTCTGCTTCACATTTGTCTCATGCTTTGTCAGGTATTGTCTGCTGTGTTTCTTGTGGGGCAATCATTGGTGGTAGGAACCATCTAGTTCTTCTGGTCTCAGGCTGATGGAGTCTTCGGTTTATTTGGTCCTTTTGTCCCTTAAGCTAATAATTTTCCTCGTGTCTCTGGTATTCTTCATTCTCCTTTGCTCCAAGTGGGTTGGGGCCAATTTATATATCTTAGATGGTCACTCACAAGCTTTTAAGACCCCAGATACCACTCACCAAAGTGGGATACAGAACATTTTCTTAACAAGATTTGTTATGTCAATTGACCTAGATGTCCTCTGAAACCATGGTCACCAGACTCCATCCCCAGTTACTCTGTCCCTCAAAGTTTTTGGTTGTGTTCAGGAAACTTCTTAGCTTTTCCTTTAGTCCAGTCGTGCAAAGAGAAATTTTCTGAAGAGAAAAATAAGGAACTTGACAAAATTATGAAAAAGTCCATTAAGTCCTGGAAAATAAGGGTAACACATGGAGATTAATTCTGATAGGTAATAAAATGTACTGTAAAGATGCAGTAAAGATTATGATACCTTTTGTCATTAGATATCTTTTGCCATTCGTCATACATGTATTAAGTAATCCATACTCCCTGAATGTAACCTGTGAACGGATCAAAGGTGAACCCTTGACCTAAAATAAGCTAATCAGAATCTCTTTCAGTCTGAAATGTTGGAGTTTTGAAGACAGTTGACCTAAAACATCAGTTTCTGAGCTGTGGCATAGCTATCCTCTACCAACAGGAACGATTACCAGGCAAAGCTAGTCCACAGAGATGGAGGAAGCAGGTGCTCCAAAGGAAGCAGAGATCAGAGTTGGAAGAAATGACTATTTGCCTTTCTAACAACTTTTCCTCTCCAGATTCCAGCCTTTTTGAAGATTAAGCTCCATTTCAGGCAGGCCTAAGGAACCAGGAAAACACTCCATATTCATGTTGTAAATTCCCTTTTTTTCTCATTGAGCTCATCTGAGTTAGTGTCCTTACTCATAGCCAAAGATCTTTAACTTACTAGCTGGATCCCTATTTCAGCAGCTATACAAAGTTCCACTGTGTCCTATAGCACTGCTGAGTCAAAATTGACTCAATAGCTACAGGTTTGGCTGGAGACCTTGTTGTACAGTGGTTAAGAGCTTCCCTGCTAACCAAAAGGTTAGCAGTTCAAATCCACCAGCTGCTTCTTGGAAACTCTATGGGGCAGTTCTACTTGACCTTATAGGTTCACTATAAGTTGGAGTTGACTTGATGGCAGTCAGTTTGGTTTTTCAGATACAGCAAACAGCAATCAAAACAGCCTAGTAATGGTATAACCATAGACAGACCAACTGAATAGTACTGAGAGTCCAAAAATAGACTACACATCTACGGCCAACTGATTTTTGACAAGGGTGCTAAACTCATTTGCTGGGGAAAAAAACAGTCTTTTCAATAAACGGTAACAGGAAAATCGGATTTCCACATGTAGAAAAATAAGACAGAATCCATGGTTCACACTATACACAAAAATAAATTTACAGTTGATTAAGGACCAAAACGTGCAAACTAAAATCATAAAAGTTTCAGAAGAACAAGGAGGGGCAATGTTGTCAGGACTAGCTTTCAAAAATAGAATATCTAATATAATTTTTAAAAGCACAAACATACATAGCCAACAAAAAATTAAAAATCAAAATATATATAAAACTTTGACAAATTACCAATGAAAATGCAGATGATCCCATCATAAATGGCAAAAGATTCAAAAAGACATTTCAGCAAACAGGACATCCAAATGGCCACCAAATGCAAGAAGAGACACAAATCAAAACCACAGTAAGATACCATTTCACTCCTACTAGTATAGCTAAGCTTTAAAATTTTTTAAAAAATAACAAATATTGGCAAGGATGTGGGAAAAATTAAACCTTTAGCCACTGCTGGTAGAAATGCAAAATGGTACAGCCACTGTAGAAAACAGTGTAGTGGTCCTCAAAAAACTAAAACTAGAACTACCAGGTAACCCAGCAATTCCACTCCTAGATATTTACTCAAAAGACTTGAAAGCAGAGACTCAAACAGAGACTTGTACACTTGTGTTCACTGTAGCACTATTCACATTAGCCAAGAGGTGGAGACAATCTAGATGTCCATCAACAGATGAGTGGATTTACATATACAATGGAATACTACTCAGCAAGTAAGAGAAATGAAGTCTTGATACATGTTCCAGTGTGGATGGACAACCTGGTGCTGTCCAGTCGATGCTGACTCATAGTGACCCTAGAGGACAAAGTAGAACTGCCGTATAGAGTTTCCAAGGAGCACCTGGAGGATCTGAATTGCCAACCCTTTGGTTAGCAGCCCTAGCACTTAACCACTACCCCACCAGGTTTTCTAGTATGGATGGAGCTGGATGATACTATTCTGAATTAAATAATAAGTCAATGACAAAAGGACAAATATTGTATGATCTCACATAAAAAGACAAGAGAAGATAAATACACAGATGACAAAGTTTATGCGTGGTTACTAGGGGTGGGAGGTTGTGAGAAAGGGAGTTATCAGTGATAGAAACATCATACTGATTAAGAGTCGGGTTGCACAGCTAATAGTCCTAACTGTTGTCAATATATTGTACACCTGTAAAAAGTTGAATTGGCAAAAGTTATATAATAGATATATTAACAACAATGACAAAAAAAAAAAAAAGAGTGGCTGCTGAAGCTACTTATGTATAACCAAATACCTCATGGGATTTGGTTTCCTAGTTGGGAGATTTACGGTCATGGTTTTAGTTAATTGGCCTAATAACACGTTTAGTGCTTCTGTTCTACATCCTAGTTTTCTGCATAGCACCTGGAGTCTTATAAGCTTGTAAGTGGCCATCCAGGGCAACAAAAAATTGGTCTTTATTCACCTGTTGCAACAGAGGAAGAAGGGGAGTCAAGAATATGAGGAGCATATGGAATACATGGATAATTCCCTCCGTTACCAAGAGAGCAGAAGAACTGAATGGTGCCCAGTTACAACGACTAAACATTTTAAGCAAAGATTCTATAGAAGATTCCTGCTCAAAAAGGTAAAATGCAGACCAGAATTTCAAATTCTCAAGGACTCCAGACTTCCTGGAGCCGTGAAGGTTGGATAAATCCCTGAAACTATTGTTCTGAGATCATCTTTAAGCCTTAAACCAAAAATATTCCTATAAGTTGTCTTAAAACCAAATAATGGCTCAGCTCAACTAGGAAAAAAGTTCTGCCTTCAGCATTAAGAACTACCTATACGGGATCAAACTGACAACAGGAACTGGAAAGATTCAATAGGAATCTTTGGGGGTAATAAGTTTATGTTAATAGGAAAGGAACAACTCAGAAAAGGAGGGTAAGAATGGTTGCACAACTTGAAGAGTGTACCCAGTGTCACTAAATTATACACATAGAAACTGTTGAGGTAGTGTGTGTTTTGATGTGAATATTTTCAACAACAACAAAATAAACACATTTTAGAAAAAATAAATAAAACAATAGAGAAGGTAAAATGTGCAAGAATTTTTTTTAAATAATCTTGGGATCCAGAAACCCAAAAGGAAAAGATGCAAGCATTTGATTATATAAAATTTTAAAACTTGTAAATACCCCAAAAGCATCATAAACAAAGCTAAAATTGGGGAAAATATTTGTAACAACTATGACAAGCAAATGACTAACATTGGTAATATACCGAATACTGTAAGAAATTAATAAGACAAAAAAGGTAGAAAATATTGGCAAAGGACAAATCCATTGCCATCAAGTCCATTCCAACTCATAGCGACGCTGTGGTACTTGGATCCACAATCAACATCCACAGAGGTAGCAGTCAAGAACCAAAAGATGCATCGCTTCAGGAAAATCTGCTGCAAAAGACCCCTTTCAAGTTCTGAAAAGCAAAGATTTCACTTTGAGAACTAAGGTGAGCCTGACGGAAGCCAGGGTACTTTCAGTCACCTTGTTTGCATACAAAAGCTGGACAGCAAGTAAGGAAAACTGAAGAAAAATGATGTGTTTGGATCACAGTGTTGGTGAAGGATACTGACTACACCGTGGACTGCCTGAAGAACATACAGGTTTGTCTTGGAAGAAGTCCAACCAAGTGCTCCCTAGAAGTAAGAATGGTAAGACTACATCTTACACACTTTACACATATTGTCGGGGGAGGACCAATCCCTTGAGAAGGATGTGGTACTTGGTAAAGTCTCTAAGAGGGTCAGCCAAGAAGAGGAAGAACTTCAACAAGACAGATTGACACAGTGGCTGCAACAGTGGGCTAAAGCATAACAACAATTGTGGGCATGGCACAGGACCAGGCAGTGTTTCATTCTGTTGTACATGGGGTTGCGTTATGAGTCTGAATCAACTCAACAGCGGTTATCAACAAGTGAGTTAAAATTTTTTTAACATTTACTCACTTTTAATAATAATACGATAATAAAGCATTTTTAGACACTTCAGACAATTAAATAGAAAGATACACCCTATTTTTAGATGGGAAGACTCAACATGAAAATATGTGAATGCTCCATGTTAACTTATAAATCTAACATGATTCCATTCAAGATGCCTGGTTTCGAGACTACTGAAGCTTATCTAATGTTCATAAGTGAAAATAAGGAAGAATAATCAAGAAACTGTTGAAAAAGTAGAAGAATAGGGGGAAGGATACTAGCCAGGTGCCATCGAGCCAGATCCAACTCATGGCGACCCTAGGGGCCAGGGTAGAACTGACCCCATACTAGACTTACTAAATATTAAAGTGTATTACAGAACTACAGTGAAGCAATTTGGTACTGGCACATGAACAGACAGACTTATGGAACACAATAAAAAGTTCAGAAAGACACAAAAGGATACACAGGAATTTAGTATGTAATAAAGGTGGCACTGTAAAAAGTGGTATCTATCTAAAAACAAAACCTAGTGCTGTCGAGCTGATTCTGACTCATAGCAACCCTACAGAACAGAGTAGAACTGCTCGACAGAGTTTCCAAGGAGTGTCTGGTGGATTTGAACTTCCAGTCTTTTGGTTAGGAGATATAGCACTCAACCACTATACCACCAGAGTTTCCAGTAGCTACCTAGAACAAAATAAATACAGTTGGATATATGCCTCACACCATACACCAAAATAAATTCTAAGTATATGTATATATATGTTTATGCTTGTAGATACACTTGTAAAATTATATAAACCCATAAACCCACTGCCATAGAGTAAAACAGCATCATAGCGTTTCCAAGGAGTGCCTGACGGATTTGAACTGCCAACATTTTGATCAACAGTCATAACACTTAACCATTCATTGTGTCAACAGGGCAAAGTTATATATGTTTATATATATTCCACGGGGAGTTATGAGCAGGGGCTCTGGAATCAGAATGCCAGGATGTAAATCCCGCAATGCACTGATTGTGTGACTCCAGCACAAGTTACTTAATCCCTCTGTGCTTCAGTTTTGTCTTCTGTAAAATGGGGACAGTAATATTAACTTGAGGGAGCCCTGCTAGCATAGAGGTTAAGAGTTACAGCTACTAACCCAAAGGTTGGCAGTTCGAATTCACCAGCTGCTCCTTAGAAACCCTATGGGGACAGCTCTACTCTTTCCTATAGGGTTCCTGTGAATTGGAATCAACTCAAGGGCAATGACTTTTTTTTTAAATACTAACTTATCTCATCAACTTATTGTGTGTCTTAAATATTTGAGTTATATCCTCAAGCAATTAGAACAATACCTGTTAGCTATTATTATTATATGCATAGAATAACTTTTAAAATTGCAAAATAAACTGCTAACATTGTTTATCTCTAGGCAGGAGAAACTTGGTGGCTGAGGCACCAGACTGAAGGAGACAACCTTGACACTATCCTTCTTGGTACTGTTTGCATTTTGTTCCACATGTAAGTATTGCCTGTTTTTAAATATAATTTAATTGTATAGACAAAAACTAAAAACATTAGGTATTAATAGTTTAACAAGCCTTATGAAAATCTTGGCAGGAGTCAGTAAGTTTCTAGTAGGCCCACCCCTAACATTTATGAGACCAGAGATAAGACAACAAATGGAGGCCCAACTCATATGCCTATAAAGTTGAAAGTTATAAAGTAAGCCTAATGAAATGTTAAGTAAAAAAATATATTAACCTCCTACTTTAACAAAATACCTTACTAATGATAAATAGAAAAATACAGGTAAATCTATTTTTTCTTATATGATTGAAAGTCACCAAAATATCAACGACAACTAAATGTAGTTACAGGTAGTCTCCAACTTATGACATACTCAAGTGACAATAAAAAACACTTACAAGTGACTGTTTTTTGTCAGTAGTATAAATTACATGTTGCAGCATTTACTTTGCTAATATCATCCTATCTGTAAGCTTCCATGGAATGTTTCCAATCCTCAAAGACAAATAAAGATCAAATTTATAAAGATACTGGTAATAAAAGACAGTAATAATGAAAACGAAAAAAAAATGAGTTATTGGACTTTCATCAGAACCAATTTAGGATGAAGTTGTTGGAATGGAACCCTATCATATAAGTGGAAAACTACCTGGATTGTGCATGCCTGGAGATTCTGTTGAAGGGCCAGCAATTCTTGAATGAGTAATAAAATAAAAACAAATATAATTCATAATTTATTATATGTTAATTTCAATTTTTTTAACTTCATTTCACCAAAGGTACTAGGTACGCTGTTTTAATAATGCTTTTCACAACATTTGTTTTCTGATGTCAGTAAGGTCATTTAGATTACTTTGAAATCACTGTAGTTCTTTGATAATTTTTTAAATTAATTTCAATTTGCAGAAACTTCCCTTGGCTGAGTCAGCATGAACTAGACGCATCAGTGATTCTCTGCACCATATTTAGTTTCAGAAATGACTCACAAATTTTACAGAACATGTTCAAACATTGTAATGGGGTTGCAAAGACAAAGCATCATGACAAAAAATACCACGAACTATTTGAATCTGATAGCATAAATCTCTATTACTTATATTATGATCATTACCGTTTCTTAAACCAATATCTAGTAATACTGAAGTAACAAGGACTTGGCATCATTCTTCATGCATGTTAGAGCTTGTTGTTGTATGTTGTCAGGTCCATTGTGGCTCCTAGTGACCCCATGTGACAGAGCAGAACTGCCGCACAGGATTTCCTAGGCGATAATCTTTACAGGATCAGACTGCCTGGGCTCTTCTCCTATGGAGAAGCATTCCCTATCACTAAACTGCCAACCTTTTTGTTAATGGTTGCATCACCAGAGGAGTCCCTAGGCCAAACCTAGACCTACATATATACAAACTAAAGAGCAAAATGAATTGTTTAACACTGCAACATTCTATTCAACCACAGTGTACAACTATTGCAAATACCATGCTAATGATTCACTTCCTCTAAAACCTCAAATTGGAACATGAAGAGAAACAACAAAAATCAATAATCAACAGCACTTGGAAATGAGATTTCTTTTGGCAATAATCCATTGCATTCATACTACGTGAGAGGAAAGTTTTGTTTTTTTTTTAATTTTTATTTTTATTTAACATAACTGAGTGAAAATGTACATTCCCATATAAATTTACATGCCTACCTATATGCAGCTTCCACTGCTCTCCCTGTCCGGTGACTGCACACTATTCCTCTCTGCTCCATACATGTCTCATCCTCCCAACAGCCTCCTTTCCCCTCCTGTCCATCCACTCCCCTTCCTCCAGCCAGAGATCAGCAAGATGATATCCTATAGATGTATAGAACCATAAAGGGCTTCCAATATATGGTCACTCTGCATTGCCAAGTCCAATCCATTCCTGTCCAAAGAGTGGACCTTTGTTATAATTTATGGGAAAGGGCAGCATCAGGGCAGGGGGCCATGATCTCAGAGGAACCCCAAAACCGCTGGACCATCAATTGAGGTCGTGAGAGGAAAGTTTTACAAGTTATTTTACCTTATGCACATCTGGATTCAAATCCTCCAGCTCTGGAGAGTGTATTGCGCCCATCTCTTTCCCAACCTCCCATTCAGTAACATCACATTAACAGCTCAAAATGGGCCACAGTGGGAGTATTTACAGCAGAGAAATCAGCCAATGCTACAAATTAGAATCTTTTTTTTTTTAAGAGGAAATGGTTAAACATTTACCTGTACATAACTGCCCACTGTCTCTCCTTTACCAGCAGGTCCTGTGGTTTCCCAAAAGCATTTGTAAGGATATTTGGACAATGCAACCAACCATACTTTCTACCACACATGCTGCAGGCACCCTGCATGTGGTAGCATGTTCACTCCACTGGGTGCCAGAGAGGAATTTATGCTCATTGCCAACTACATCAAGTCCTTCCCCAATCCAGCTGTGAGGAAGAGATCATCTTAGCTTTCCTGGGTTGCCACAGGACCAGTACTAGCATTTACAGTGCCTTTGTGAACAAGAGAAAAAGTGCAGTCTCTGAGCAACTTGGAAACTCTGGTGGTGTAGTGGGTAAGTGCTATGTCATGCTAACCAAAAGGCTGGCAGTTCAAATCCACCAGGCACTCCTTGGAAACTCTATAGAGCAGTTCTACTCTATCCTATAGGATCACTGTGAGTCAGAATTGACTCAATGTCCCTGGGTTGGGGTTTTCTGGGAAACTTGGGAAACAATACAGTTTGGATTTCAGTTGCCACTGATTCTTTTGGCTACAAACATTTGTGCAATTCACAAACTACACTACCACACGTGGCAGCCCTGGATCCCAACCCTATCTCTAGCCTCAAGTTAATCGGATCAGTTCTAGGCTTGCAGGGTCTACAACTGGAGCCACGCCATCAAGTACTGCCCCTCGAGGCTTTCTTGGGACTGGATCTGAAACATTAGGTAGCGTCTTAGTTATCTAGTGCTGCTGTAGCAGAAATACCATAAGCAGTGGCTTTTGCAGACAGAAATTTATTCTCCCACAGTTTAATAAGAGGCTAGTAGCCCAAATTCAGGGTGCCAGCTCTAGGGGCAGGATTTCTCTCTGTCTGCTGTGGGAGAAGGTCCTCGTCTCTTCTGAGCTTCTGCTCCTGGGCAATCTTCAGGTGGCATGGCATCTCTCTTCCCTGGTCTTTACATGCTTAATCTCTTTTATATCTCAAAAGAGACTGGCCCAAGACACACTTTACACGAATCCTGCCTCATTGACACAACAAAGACAAGTCATTCCCAAGTGGAATTACAACCACAGGCACAGAAGTCAGGATTTTCAACACACTGGGGAAGAGGGGGACACAATTTGATCTATAACAGGTTGTTTCACACCATTTTGGAGATAAGCGGGCAGTATCTCATAACGCAGCTGCTGAACTTTCCCTTCTCCTATAGGACTGAGGAGTGTTTTGCCAATAATTCTGCCTGGTTCCATATCAGAGGAAATACTGGTGGTATAGTGGTTAAGTGCTATGGCTGCTAACCAAAAGGTCAGTGATTTGAATCTACCAGGCGCTCCTTGGAAACTCTATGAGGCACTTCTACTCTGTCCTACCGGGCCATTATGAGTCAGAATTGACTCGAAGGCAATGGGTCCATATCAGAGGCTGCTAGAGAAGAGCAGCATGCTTATCATCTCTCCATTCTTTGGGGCATAAAGACTTGAATGAAGCCCAGGGTATCCTTGCAAGCTGCAGCTGTATGAAGCCGCGGGTTTTCCAGTTTGATGCCAAATTTTCCAGCATAGGAGTAGAGACATGGCAGAAGATCCCAACACTAGTTGTTATGGACTACACATCAGATTAAACCAAAAAAAAAAAAAAAAGCCCATTGCCATTAAGTCAGTTCAGACTCATGGTGACCCTATAGGACAGAGCAGAACTGCCCTGTGGAGTTTCCAAGACTGTCATCTCTATGAATGCAGGTTGCCACATCCTTCTTCAACAGAGCAGCTGGGGAGATTCAAGTCTCTTACCTTCTGGTTAGGAGCTGAGAGCTTAACCACTGTGCCACCAGGGCTGTTACACAGAAGATTACAGGGGAAAAAATCAGCAACTAAGACTCCACCTGACAACAGGCTTAGAGGTACCATGATAAACATCTTTCTAGACTAACCTAAAAACCGAAAACGTTAGCTCACTGCATATGAGGGCATTCTCCACTCTCATCGGGGCAGGGAGAGGACATAAACAATGCAACATAAACTTTAGTTTCAGCTGCTTTTTGAAGGAACAAGTATATTTAGATTATCACATTTGCAGAATCCCTTGAATTGGACACCGTTAGATAATGAGTAAGTTGTTTTGTTTAACAGATACTTTCATGGCACTTAGTATAAGCCAGGAACTCTTCTAAGTGCTTTATAAATTTAGTCCATAAAACAACCCCATGATGCAAGTACTACTACTAGTCTTCCTTTTTAACAGTTGAGGAATTAGAAGCATGGAAAGGTTAAGTAACTTACCCAAGGTCACACAGCCAGTACACAGCAGAGTTCGAGTTCAAATCCAAGCGGTCTGGAGCCCGCATCCTTATCTACTACATTATTCTACTGAGGAAAAGCTTTTGGGCTAAAGAGTATCATTTCCTATGTAAGATACAATATGTATATAAAAGGCTATCAAAATTATAAATGTTTGACCCTAGAAACTCTTAGATATGCAATAACTATGGATAGCAAGGATTTCTTTTCCCAGCAATGTTTGCATGAAAGACAAACTGCAGGCCACCAAAATGCCTACCAATACAGGACTAGTTAAATAAAATATAGTATATCCATGTTGTGGAATACTAAGCAATCATTAAAATAATGAAATGGATGTACTGACCTGGAAAGATGCTCATAATATACATTTCAGTCAGCTAGTGCTGCTCTAACAGAAATACCACAGAGTAGATAACTTTAACAAAGGTAAGTTTATTCTCATACAACAGCAACTTGAAAGGTTAGATGGGAAGCTTAGGGAGGAAAACGGGGTGACAGTGGTTGCACAACTTGAAGAATGTAACCAATGTCACTGAATTGTAATGGAGAAATTGTTGAACTGGTATATGTTCTGCTATGTATATTCTCAATAACAACAAAAATAAATTAAAAAAACATACAAGCTAGCTCATAACTTTGACTTTGCTACAAGAGTCTGCTTTCTTGTGAATATTAGGGCTAACAGGACCCCAAGTAAAGTTTATAAATAAGTCTTCAGCAACTGCTACAATCATATATTCAATCATTCAACAAATATTTCTCAAGTCTCTCACTACTCTATACCAGGCACTTGGTGCCCATTCATAATTGTCATGGATTAAATTGTGTCTCTCCAAAACATCTGTTAACTTGGCTAGGTCTTGATTCCCAGTACTGTATGACTGTCTACCATTTTGTCACCTAATATGATTTCTATGAGTTGTAAACCCTATCTCTATGCTGTTGATGGGATGAGAATAGCAGCAGATATATAAACACCAGTCGACAAGATTAATCTACAAATTAAGCCAATCTATTTTGACATATTAAAACAAGTGAGCAGAGAGACAGGAGGACCTCATACCACTAAGAAAGCAGTACCAGGAGTACAGTGCACCCTTTGGGCCCAGGATCCCGGTGCCTGGGGAATATTGATGACAAGGATCTTCCTCCTTCCTCTGGAGCAGATGCCCTGAATTTGGACTTGCAGCCTACTAAACTGTAAAGAATAAATCTACTACACTGTGAGAGACTAAAGATCATTCATTAAAGCCATCGATTTGTAGTATTTCTGCCATAGTAGCACTAGATAACTAAGACATAGATTAACAATGTTCTGATCCAAAGTAGCTTGCACATTTAATTCGTTGCAGAGGCCAGATCATGTGACCAAACCACAGAAATGTTGCCTTTTAGAAACCCCATAGAATTATTTTGTAGAATTAATGGCTACTAATAAAACAAGAAGGAGTCCTAGTTGCAAAGTGTTTAAGCACTCAGCTGCTAATGGAAAGATTGAGGTTGTTCAAAAAGATTTAAAAAACAAACTAAACTAAAAACAAACTAAATCTATTGATGTCAAGTTGATTCCAACTCATAGCAACCCCACAGGACAGGGTAGAACTGCCCCACAGGGTTTGCAAGGAGCACTTCATGGATTTGAACTGCTGATCTTCTGGTTAGCATCAGTAGCACTTATCATTACATCACTAGGGTTTCCCCATAAAGATAACAGCCTTGAAAACTCTATGGGGTAATTCTACTGTGTCCTGTAGCATTGCTATGAGTCAGAATCAATGTGACAGCACACAACAATAAGTTTATGTCTATCATAATGATGTTCAAACATAAGAAAGAAAAGGACAGACAGAAAAAGTTGAATCCAATGATACAAAAAGACAAAAGTCAGCAAGTTTGGAAGAATGTAATATGTGCCTCGTAAAACTTCTGCCTAAAGCTTTTCTAATTCTTGGAACCAACTGTGGAATCAACTATTCCCTCATTTGTCTGTTTTGTGCTGCCAGTGAAAGCTCATCCACGGAGCTTTGCTTTTTCCTCCTGTAGCATCACAGTCCAAGGCAGTGGAGAGCAGCAGGGATAGATTCACATCGCCAGGGTAGCAGGCACCGTGTATTTGTGGCTAAAGATTTGAATCCTCGCTTCCTGGGGAAGTACTGGGTTTCATGGGGCCAGAGCCAGAATGTGATGCTTCTACCCAAGGCAGCATAAACTACCAAAAATCTAAAGGTCAAAACAAATTGAAGCCCTTAGGAGAAAGCTGAGTTTCAGTCACTAGGATGACCCAGTATAGGTTCAAGTCCAAAGATCTAGACTGAGCCAAGAGTTGGGCATGTCAGGTTGCCGGCTCCCGACTCTTGGAGCTACTAAATTCCCTTCTCACATCCCCATTTCTGCCCTTCCACATCCTTAGACTCAATTCATGGAGTTGGCTTCCCTGCTAGAACCTTGGCTCTTTTCCACATCACATCTGGCTGTCTGCCTCAGGCTGCCTGAGGAGCAGTCCTGAGACAATTCGGCCCCTGGGACCCTGCTACCCAGAGGTCAAGACAGTGGGCAGCACTCTCACCCTATTTGCCCTAGTCTTTTGAGAGGGGGGAGACCAGGACCCAGATCACCAGCATTAGGATTTCACTAAAGGACCCCTGGCAAGGCCCTGTTGGAGTAGCTCTCTCTTTCCAACATTGCTGTTTGGCTGCAGCATTTGGCAGTCATATTTCTCAGGATAAATTCCCAAAGTGGTATTTTGGATTAGCAATTAGCCACTTGTAAATTTAGATAGGGCAGTTCAGTCTCTAGACCTGAACAGTCTTGGAGAAGCCAAGAATGGTTCTGAATCTTCATATTTGAGAAACAAAGTGCAAAGGGGATGCAAGCATATGGTGGTGGGGGGGGTCAATGGCAAGAAAGAAGACGGAAAAGAGCAGCCAAGAGTCAGGACGCTGCCTGTGCTTGCATCTCAGCCTAGGCTATTTACAAGCTGAGAGACTGTGAGCAAGTTCATTAACCTCTCCAAAGTTCCATATCCTCATCTGTAAAATGGGATCATAATAACATTAACTTCATAGGATGGTTATGAGAATTAAATGAGATAGGACTAAAGAAGACTCAGCACAATGCCCAGCACATAAGTACTCAGCAAATGTCACCTATACCTAGAAAGAGTGAAGCTAAGGAGTTTCCAACAGGGAGGAAGAAGAAAACAAACAGGATGAGAAAGATCTACAGATAAACTTGACTCAGTTTGCACTTTCTTTTCCTAGTGGCCAGCCTCAGATATTTCACAAGTCTAAGAGGTAACATATTCGCATGCTTTCTACATTTCCCTGTCATTACAGACTTCTAAGCCCAGGTCTATCCTTGTCTAGCTGCATGACCTTGGGCAAGTCTCCTATGCCTTGATTTCTCCAAGTGTAAACAAGGTGTTTATTGTAGTAAAACGTTCAGGTCATTCCTATTCTAACATATTCTGGTTCTACCTTACATGCTTGTCCTTTTCTTTGGGAAAGTTTTCCCCAAAACATGTCTATCTTACCTCAAAATGTTGTTTCAAGTATTCTACCTGCTTTCATGTCTCCATTTCTAATTAAAGAAAGCTTACACACAGCATTCTAATTCCTGCTTTAGTCATTTCATTAAATGATAGAAATTAATGCATGGCATACCAAACATTCAGAAAATGTAAATTGCTAGAAGATTGCCATAGCAACATTCACACTGATTAACATGTCTTAAGAAAGGTCCTGCATGTTTATCAACTCATTAAAATCATACGATTAAAAGAATAAGACAGAAGAATGTGGAACAAATTCAAATTCACAAAGAAGATCAGACTTGCTGGTCTGACAGAGATTGGAGAAACCCCCAGACTGTGACCCCTGGACACCCTGCTAACTCCAAACTGAAGCCACTCCCAAAGTCTACCTTTCAGGAGAAGATTTGACAGACCTATAAAACAAACACTATCACATGTGAGGAATGTGCTTCTTACTTCAGTCAAGCACACAGACCAAATAGGCAGTATATGCCCAAAAGCAAAGACAAGAAAGTAAGAAGATGACAGGAAAACTGTACTAATAGACAAGAAGGACCCAGGGTGGAAAGGGAAAGGGGACAGTGCCGACAGACTGCAGAGATTGCAACCAGTGTCACAAAACAATTTGTATATAAGCTTTTGAAAGAGAAACTAATTTTCACTGTAAACTTTTGCCTAAGGCACAATAAAATTAAAAAAAAAAAGACTGAAAGTACCATGTTGTGGATATCAAATAAATAACTACAATACAGTCATTACATAGTTGGCAATGTTTTCTCAAACCTATTTGTGTGTTAGAAATTGCTGTATAAATTACATGTTTTTGTAATTTAGATTTGAGACATAGGAAGGGATTAAAATCATTAAAGAAAATTGTTTTTAGATATGATATGTTTTAAGACATATTGTGTCTCTCAAAAATGCTATAACACTTATGGTTCTATGTGAACAAAATGAGCTATAACTTATTACAAATCTTAAAGAAAAGAATCTTTGAGATATTTGTTTCTACAACCTTAATTTCTGGTTTCAATTTACCTTTGTTTCTACTTACCCTAGAGGCTTGCTTGTTGCTGTGATGCTAGAAGCTATACCACTACTATTTAGGTACCAGCAGGGTCAACCATGGTAAACAGCTTTCAGCTGAGCTTCCAGACTAAGACAGAGTCAGAAGAAAGACCCAGCAGTCTACTTTTGAAAAGAATTAGACAGGGAAAACCTTATGAATAGCAGGAAAATAATGTCAAATACAATGCCATAAAATGAGTCCCCCCCCCCCAGGTTAGAAAGCACTCTGAAGACAACTGGGGAAGAGCTCCCTCCTCAAAGGAGCCAAAGCCAGCCAAGTGCCATCGAGTCAGATCCGACTCATGACAACCTCAAAGGAGAGTCAACCTTAATGTTGTGAATGGAGTAAAGCCTTCGGGATCTTCATTTGCTGGTGTGACACAACTCAAAATAAGAAGAGCTGCAAACATCCGTTAATAATTGGAACATGGAATGTGTGAAGTACAAACCTAAGAAAATTGGAAATCATCAAAACAGAAATGGAACTCATAAACATCAATATCCTAGGCATTAGTGAGCTGAAATGGACCAATATTAGCCATTCTGAATGCAACAATCATTTGGTCTACTATGCCGGGAATGAAAACTTGAAAAGGAACAGTGTTGCATTCATTATCAAAAAGAACATTTCAAGACCTGTCCTGAAGTACAATTCTGTCAGTGATAGGATAGTATCCATATACCTACAAGGCAGGCCAGTTAATACGACTATTTTTCAACTATATGCACCGACCACTAAGGCCAAAGATGAAGAGATGAAAGAGGTTTACCAGCTTCTGCAGTCTCAAGTTGACTAAACATGCAATCAGGATACAGTGATAACTACTGTCAACTGGAATGCAAAAGTTGGAGACAAAGAAGAAGGATCGGTAGTTGGAAAATATGGCCTTGGTGACAGAAATAATGCCAGAGATGGCATGATAGAATTTTGCAAGACTAACAACTTCTTCACCACAAATATGTTTTTTAACTAACACAAATGGTGACTGTACTCACGGACCTCATCAAATCGAATACACAAGAACCAAATTGACTACATCTGTAGAAAGAGACAATGGAAAAGCTCCATATCAGCAGCCACAGCAAAACCAGGTGCTGACTGTGGCACAGATATTAATTGCTCATATGCAAATTCAAATTAAAACTGAAGAAAATTAGAGCAAGTCCACGAGAGCCAAAGTATGACCTTGAGTATACACCTCCTGAGTTTAAAGACCATCTCAAGAAAAGATTTGATGTATTGATCACTAATGACCAAAGACCAGATGAACTGTGGAACAACATTCATGAAGAGAGCCAGAGGTCATTAAAAAGACAGGAAAGAAACAAAAGACCAAACTGGATGTCAGAAGAGACTTCAAAACTTGCTCTCAAACGTCGAGCAGCTAAAGCAAAAGGAAGGAATGGCGAAGTAAAAGACATAAGCAGAAGATTTCACACAGAAGCTTGAGAGGACAAAAGAAAGTATTATAATGACATGTGCAAAGAGCTGGAAACGGAAAGCCAGAGGGAAGAACAAGTTCTGCATTTCTCAAGCTGAAAGAACTGAAGAAAAAGTCAAGTCTCGAGTTGCAATAGTGAAGGATTCTACAGGGAAACTATTAAATGACTCAGGGAGCTTCAAAAGAAGATGGAGGGAATACACAGAGTCCTTGTACCAGAAAGAACTGGTCGATGTTCAACCATTTGAAGAGACAACATATGATCAGGAACCAATGGTCCTGAAAGAAGAAGTAGAAGCAGCATTGAGGTCATGGGCAAAAAACAAGGCTCCAGGAATTGTTGGAATACCAGTTGAGAAATTTCAACAAACACATACAGTGCTGGAAGTGATCAAACTCATCTGTGCCAAGAAATCTGGAGGACAGTTACCTGGCCAACTGACTGGAAGAAATCCGTATTTATGCCCATTCCAAAGAAAGGTGATCCAACCAGATGCGGAAATTACCAGACAATATCATTGATATCACATGCAAGTAAAATTGTGCTCAAGATCATTCAAAAGTGACTGCAACAGTATACTAACAAGGAACTGCCAGAAATGCAACCTGGATTAAGAAGAGGATGTGGAACCAGAGATATCATTGCTGATGTCAGATGGATCTTGGCTGAAAGCAGAGAAGACCAGAAAGATGTTTACCTGTGTTTCATTGACTATGCAAAGGCATTCGACTGTGTGGATCATAACAAATTATGGCTAACGTTGCACAGAATGGGAATCCTAGAACACTTAATCGTGTTTTTAAGGAATCTGTATATGAATCAAGAGGCAGTTGTGCTAACAGAACAAGGGGATGTGGCATGATTTAAAGTCAGGAAAGCTGTGTGTCAGGGTTGTATCCTTTCACCATACCTTTTTAATCTGTATGCTGAGCAAATAATCCAAGAAGCTGAATTATACAAGGAAGAATGGAGCATCAGGATTAGAGGATGACTCATTAACAACCTGCATTATGCAGACAACACCACTTTACTTGCTGAAAGTGAAGAAGGTTTGAAACACTTACTGATGAAGATCAAGTATGGGTTGCACCTCAACATCAAGAAAACAAATATCTTCACAACTGGACCAGTAAGCAACAGCATCATAAATGGAGAAAGGATTGAGGTTGTCAAGGATTTCATTTTACTCGGGTCCACAGTCAATGCCCCTGGAAGCAACAGTCAAGAAATCAAAAGACGCAATGTATTGGGAAAATCTGCTGCAAAGGATCTCTTTAAAGTATTCAAAAGTAAAGATGTCACCTCGAAGACTAAAGTGCACCTGACCCCAGCCATGGTATTTTCAGTCACATCATATGCACATGGAAGCTGGACCATGAACAAAGAAGGTAGAAGAAGAATTGACACCTTTGAATTGTGGTGTTGGAGAAGAATGTCGACTATACAGTGGACTGCCAAAAGAATAAACAGATCTATTCTAGAAGAAGCACAACCAGAGTGCTCCTTGGAAGCAAAGATGGCAAGTCTGCATGTTACATACTTTGGACATGTTGTCAGGAAGGATCAGTCCCTGGAGAAGGACATCATGCTTAGCAGAGTGGAGGGTCAGGAAAGAGAGGAAGACCCTCAAGGAGACGGATTGACATGGTGGCTGCAACAACAGGTTTAAGCATAAAAATGATTGTGGACGTGGTGCAAGACCAGGCAGTGTTTCATTCTGTTGTGCATAGGGTCTCTACCAGCAGGAACCGACTCAACAGCACCTAATAGCAACAACACTTACCCTAAGGAGCCCTGAGGGCACAGTAGTTAAAGCACTTAGCTGCTAACCAAAAAGTCTAAGGTTCCAACACATCAGACTCTTTACAGGAGAAAGATGTGACAGTCTGCTTCCATAAAGATTTACAACCTTTGCAAAGTCATGGAAGTTCCACAGACACATCTAAAACCCTGAGGGACCAAATTCCTGGACTGAGGGCTTCAGGGATCATGGTCTCAGGAAACATCTAGCTCAATTGGCATAACATAATTTATAAAGAAAATGTTCTACATTCTACTTTGGCAAGTAGTGTCTGAGGGTCTTAAAAGCCTGTGAATGGTCATTAGGATACTCCACTGGTCTTTCCCCCTCAGGAGTAAGAGAGAATGAAGAAAACTGAAGATACAAGGGAAAGATTAGTCCAAAGGACTAAGGGACCACATCTACAACAGCTTCCACCAGACTACGTCCCCAGCACAACCAGATGGTGCCCAGCTACTACCAGTGGGCTGCTGGGACAGGGATCACAACAGAGGGTTCCAGAGAGAGCTGGAGGAAAAATGTAGAACAAAATTCTAACTCAAAAAGAAAGACCAGATTTGATGACCTGACAGAGACTGCAGAAACCCTTAGAGTATGGATCCAGGACACCCTTTCAGCTCAGTAATGAAGTCACTCCTCAGGTTCACCCTTCAGCCAAAGATTAGACAGGCCCATAAAACAAAATGAGACTAACTGGGCACACCAGGCCCGGGGATAGGACAAGAAGGCAGGAGAGGAATTAATTAATTAATTAAAACTTCAGCTTGGGGCATGATCAGTTGGAAATATAGTAAACCTTCAAGTGGTGCTGGCAAGCCGGCAACTGAAGTCTAAGCTTGGAGCTCAGTAGAAAGGTGTGAGTGGAACATATAAATTTGAGAGTCATGAGTATAGGTAGTATTTAAAGTCATGGCAGTGGAAGGGATTATAAAAGGAGTACAAGTAAAGCAAACGATCAAGGTCTGAGCCCTGGCATCACCTGGAATTTAGAGATTAGAGCAGAAGGATCCAGCAGACCTGAGTTTCAAAAGTTAAATTTCAAGAAAGAAATGGCTAACCATGTCAAGTTCTGCTCAGGTATTAATCAGGAACAGAGAAGTTTCAGTTAGATTTGTCAGCACAAAAGTCATTGGGGACCTTGACAAGCACACTTGACAGTGGACTGATGGGCATTCCAAAAAGGGCATTTCACTGACAGCCTCCAGCTGCAGTGCTTTTGGATCCACTGCAGCCTGTGAGCCACAGCCATACTCTTTCCAGGCAGCTGTTAGCCAACAGCTAAGTACAGCAAGGGTGCTAGGATCTGGCTATTTCTGTCCACTGCAAGATTCCTCTAAAGGACAATCTTGGGTCCAGAGCTCCTGTTGGGTAGTGCAAGACTAGGTCAGACCTGCATTGCCTCAGGGGCTCTCCTTCCCAGTTCTGCTGCCTCTCCCCTTTTTGTCTGTAAGTGTCCAATCTACATCATGGTCTGAGGCATTTCCTTCCCAGTTCTGATTCCTAACCCTATGATGGTTTAAGGTTGTGTGCCAACTTGGCTGGGCCATGATTCTTAGTGGTTTGGTGGCTATATCATGATGTAGTTATCCTCCATTTTCTGATGTAATGTAATCACTTTCATGATGTAATCTGATGTGATTGGCCAATCAGCTGTAATGGAATTTCCTTGGGGGTGTGGCCTGCATCGAATATATATGGATATTCTAGCAGAGTTCACTGACTTTTGCTTGCTCTGGATCCTGCAGTCAGCTTGTCATTATCTGATCTCTGGTTCTTGGGATTTGAACCACTGGCCTGTTGCATTACCTGCTGATATTGGGATTTGTTGGCCTCTGTAGCCTCTGAGCCAGCAGACGACCATCTTACTTGCCGATCTTGGGTCTGTCAGGCTTTGCAGCTATGTGAATTGGGAGAAGCCTCCAGCCTCATACATGATTCATGACTTTGGGACTTGATAGCCTCTACAAACACATAAGCCATGTATATATATACACACACAGGGAGAAAGAGAGACTCCCCTTGCAACCTGACTCATGGTTTTGAGACTTGATAGCTTCTACAAACACATGAGCCATATATACACACACACACACACACGTATACACACACACACACAGAATCCCCTTCCATTGTCCCCTTGTTCTTTTCAAACATAGACCTCTTGATCCATGTATAGATTCCTCATGAGTACAATTAAGTGTTCAGGAATTCCCTTTCTCCACAATGTTATCCATAATTTGTTATGATCTATGTAGAGGAATACTCCTACACAGTCAATAAAACATAGGTAAATATCTTTCTGGTACTGCCTGCTTTAAGCCAAGATCCATCTGACATCAGCAATGATATCTCTGGCTCCACATCCTTTTTGAATCATAATTGAATTTCTGTTAATTCTCTGTCAGTATACTGTTGTAGTCATTTTTGAATGATCTTTAGCAAAATTTTACTCATGTGTGATATTAATGATACTGTTCAATAATTTCTGAGTTTTCTTGGACCATCTTTCTTGGGAATAGGCATAAATAGGGATCTCTTCCAGCTGGTTGGCCACGTAGCTATCTCCCAAATTTCTTCGCATAGACAAGTAAGCATCACCAGTGCTGCATCAGTTTGCTGAAACATCTCAATTGATATTCCATCAATTCCTGAAGCCTTGTCTTGGTGTGTTTTTTTTTTGGTTTTTTTGCCAGTGTCTTCAAATAGCTTCAATTTCTTCCTTCAGTATCATCAGTTCCTGATCATATGCTAGTTCTTGAAATGGTTGAACATCAACCAATCTTTTTTTGTATAATGACTCTGTATTCTTTCCATCTACTTTAGATGCTTCCTGAGCCACTTAATATTTATAAGTCAGGAAAGCCATGCCTCAGGGTTGTATCCTTTTACCATATCTATTCAACTAATATGCCAAGCAAATAATCCAAGACACTGGATTATACGAAGAATGGGGTATTGGGATTGGAGGCAGACTCACTAACAACCTGAGTTATGCAGATGACACAACCTTGGTTGTTGAACATGAACAGGATTTGAAGCACCTACTGATGAAGATCAAAGACCACAGCCTTCAGTATAGATTACATGTCAGCATCAAGAAAACAAAAATCCTCACAATTAGCCCAGTAAGAAACATCATGATAAATGGAGAAAAGATTTATGTAGTTGAGGATTTGATTTTACTTGAATCCACAATCAATGCCCATGGAAGCAGCAGTCAAGAAACCAAAAGGCATATGGCACTGGGAAAATCCACTCCAAAGGACCTCTTTAAAGTGTTGAAAAGTAAAGATGTCACCTTGAAGACTAAGGTGTGCCTGATCCAAGCCATGCTATTTTCAATTATGTCATATCCATGAGAAAACTGGACAGTGAATAAGAAAGATAGAAGAAAAGCTGACACTTTTGAATTCTAGTGTTGAAGAATATTGAGGGGGTGGAGTCAAGATGGCAGACTAAACGCACGTCTCCCTAAATCCCTCTGGAAACCAAGACCTGAAATGATAATTAAACGGAGCCTTCTGGACACCTAGTGACCCCTGGGATGCAGCATAGGGCTGTTAATTTGGACTTCATAATACTGAATGAAAAACCTCCTCTCTTTCACTGACCCTACTCTTGATGAGCAGAGGCTTGCACAGACCAAAGGTAACTCACCATGTTGATTCTTTTTCCTCTGTCTTGGCTGGCGGACAGAGTTGGGACTTGACTGGCTGCTGGTTTCGGACGCGCTGCTGGTGGGACTGGCAAGCGTAATTGCCAGGTTCTGGGAGCTTGGCTTTGGACTCTATATATCAAGACTCCTCTAGCCTATCTTCCTGCCTCTGCCATGTGGTAGCCGTACAGACACACTTGTGCGGGATGCCATCTTGATTCACTCGGAAATGGAGAAGCCCAGGCAGAGGTTCCAGCCGGACTTGGTTCCCAGGCTAGGAGGTGGTACCTGCTGGGGGGTAGAGTGCTTTTCTGGCAGGGAGGTGGTGTTTTGCACAGTGTTGCCTGGGGCTAGGGCCCAGCGGCAGAGGCTGTGGACTCTGGGCATTTTGGCACTCTTAGCCACTCTTGCCACCGGGAGCTTGGTCCCGGCCAGCTGGCAAGATTGTGTGGGTTGCCATCTTGTTTCACTGGGAGGTGGATTCATTCATATGGAAGCCTCAGCTGGACCTAATTCCTGGGCTGGGAGGTGGTGCCTACCCAGAAGAGACTGCTTTTACAGCAGAAAAGCAAAATTCTACACAGTACTACCTACAACTGGGGCCTGACAGCACAGGCCAGCAGGCCAGTAGCCTTTCTGTATTTTGAGCTAGTTTATAACATCTGGGGTTCAATACAGAGGTGTGTGCTTTGCCAGCTGGGAAGAGGGACATATACACCTGAAAACCTGGGTGACTTTGGAAGTCATCAAATACTTTTCACTTCTCATCTTAAGACAGCCTAGAGAAACAACTGTGGTCCATCTTCACAGCATCTCTCCCAGCTTCTATTGACCCACATGAAGCCCAAAAAGCAGCAAACATTGGAGAAGACAGTAACCCAGCAATAAGCCATGGCATCAGAAGGCCCCTAAAAGAAACCACCTCAGAAGTTCCCAGATGAAGAAGCTTTTTGAAACTATCAGAAGGTGAAAACAAAAGGATTATATAGAGAGTCCTCCTAGACCTTATACAAAATGCAGCAGAGTAAAATGAAAAATTAAAGCAAGCTGTTCAATCTGATGGAACATCAGTACTCAGAAATCCAACAAATCAAGAACAAAATCAAAGACATAGAAACTTCAATTCAAAGCCAAGAAAACAGAATGGAACAAATGGAAAAGAGAATTCCTGATTTGGAAGACAGAGCCACTGACTCCAGGATCTGTGAGGAGAAATAAGAAAAAAGAAACAAGAAAAATGAAGAAGCATTAAGAAGCATGTGGGAACAACAATGGAAGTTTTAATACACAATGAGGACAGACTCCAAAATCTATCAAAGAAACCATGATCAACAGAAGAGAAAATAGATAAACGGGAACTATTAAGAATCAAACACTTTTGCTCATCCAAAGACTTTATTCATAGAATTAAAAAGAACACCCACAGAATGGGAAAAAATATTTGGCAACTCCTTGACAGACCAACACCTGATCTCCATAATCTATAAGATACTACAAAATATCAATAAGAAGAAGATAAACCATCCAATTAAGTGATGGGCAAAGGAGATGGACAGACATTTCACTAAAAAGGAGATCCAGGCAGCCAAAAATCACATGCAGTCATGTTCACGATCTTTAGTTATTAAAGAAATTCAAATCAAGACAACAATGAGATACCATCTTACCCCAACAAGATTGGCCATGATCCAGAAAACACAAAACAACAAATGCTGGAGAGGCTGTGGAGAAAGTGGAACCCTCCTACACTGTTGGTGGGGTTGCAAAATGGTCCAGCCTCTTTGGAAAGCAATCTGGCCCTTCCTTAAAAAAATGGATATCAATATACCATTTGACCCAGTAATTTCACTACTTGGAATATATCCTACAGAATCAAGGCCTTTCACACCAATGGACACATTCACCAGAATGTTTATTGCAGCACAGTCCACGATAGCAAAAAGATGGAATCAACCCAGATGCCCAACAACAGAAGAATGGATAGGTAAACTACGGTACATATACTCAATGGAGCACTATGCAATGATAAAGAATAATGATGATTCCAGGAAACATCTCCTAACCTGGTTTCAACTGGAAGACATTATGTTGAGTGAAAGTAGTCAGCAACAAAGGGACAAGTACTGTATGAGACCTCTATGACAAGATCTCAAAAACAGACTTGTGTATAGAATAAAAGACTCTTCAATAGCTGCAAGGGAGGGGACCGAGGGAGGGTGGGGAGGAGGGTTTAGTTTAGATAGCTGCTAGAAATCTGGTTGGGAGAAAGCGGTGATAGCTCACATTAGAAACAAGAACAACATTAAGTGGACTTCAGCATAACTTGAGTACTCCTTCCATCTTAACCCAATATTGCAAGGATAGAGTAGCTGGGGCAGGGGGTAGGGGACCATGCTCTTAGGCAAAATCGAGGCCAACTGGCACAACTAGAGTGGTGAGTGGCATCTGGGATCTTAAAAGCTGCCAAGCTGCCATCCGAGGACACGGCAAATGGTCTCAACTCAGCAGGAACAGATGCTCTCCAAGGACCAAAATGACATGCAGTAAAGACAACCTAGAAGACAGAGAGACCCACAAGAGTGGGTGCCTACATTGACTTGGGACCGGAAGAACCAGATGGTGCCCAGCCACCACCAGTGATAGCCACGATGGAGCTCACAGAGAGGAGTCTCACTGGCAACACAAGAATAAAAAGGGGTGCATCCTGAGATCTCCACTAAAAGACCTCAATTGATGGTCCAGCAGTTTCGGGGTTCCCCTGAGAGCATGGCCCCCAGCCCTGATGTTGCCCTTACCCACAAATTATAACAAAGGTCCACTCTTTGGACAGGAATGGATTGGACTTGGCAATGCAGAGTGGCCACATATTGGATGCACTTTATGGTTCTATACATCTATAGGATATCATCCTGCTGACCTCTGGCTGGAGGAAGGAGAGTGGGTGGAGAGGAGGGGAAAGGAGACTGTTGGGAGGATGAGACATGTATGGAGCAGAGAGGAATAGTGTGCTGTCACTGGACAGGGAGAGCAGTGGAAGCTGCATATAAGTGGGCATGTAAATTTATACGGGAATGTACATTTTCACTCAGTCATGTTAAATAAAAAAAAAAAAGAAGCATGTGGGACTCTATTAAGAAGAACAATTTATGATTAATTGAAGTTCCTGAACAGGGTGAGACACCTGAGAGCACAGAGAGTATTGTGGCTGAGCTGCTGACAGAAAACTTCCCAGAAATTATTAAAGAAGAGTATATAGATATCCAAGATACATATCAAACACCACTCAATATAGATCTCAATAGAAAGACTCCAAGACATGTTATAATCAAGCTTAACAAAATGAAACAGAAACAGAAACTCTTAAAGGCAGCAAGACTCAAAGCAAAAGTAACATTCAGAGGGAAACCTTGTAGGCTTTCATCAGATTTCTCAGCAGAAACGATCCTGGCATGGAGACATTGGCGTGACATATTCGAAGCCTTGAGAAGGAGAAGAACTTCCAACCAAGAATTATATATCCTGCAAAACTATCTTTCAAATATGAAAATGAAATTAAGACATTCACAGATAAACAGAAACTCAGAGACTTTGTAAAAACTGAACCAAAGCTACAAGAAATACTGAAAGAATCTCTTGGCTTGGAAGAAGAATAGTGAATGTTCCATGTACTGCCAAAGGAACAAAGAGATATGTTCTAGAAGAAGTACAACCAAAGTGCTCCTTGGAAGCAGGATGATGAGACTGTGTCTTACATACTTTGGACATGTTGCCAGGAGGGATCAGTCCCTGGAGACGGACATCATGCTTGGTAGAGAGTCAGTAAAAAAGATGAAGACTTTCAATAAGATGGACTGGCAAAGTGGCTTCAACAATGGACTAAAACCAAAATGATTGTGAGCGTGGTGCTGGACTGGGCAGTGGTTCATTCTGTTGTGCATGGATTTGCTATGAGTTGGAACTGACTCAGCAGCATCTAACAACATACATATATGTATGTATATACTGTTGTTGTTACATGCCATCAAGTCAGTTCCAACTCATAGTGGCCCTTATGTACAACAGAATGATAATGCTGCCCAGTCCTTTGTCATCCTCACAGTAGTTGTTATGCTTGAGCCCATCTTTGTAGCCACTGTGCCAATCTATAGAATCCAGCTTAAGACATCTCATACCAAGAGAGGTTCTAAAGAAACAAAATTGTAAAGATTAGACTTTTCTAAATTGGTTTCCAAGTCGGGTTAGTCTTAAAGATATTGATAACTCTGCTTCCACCAGAAAAGAGGGCACTGCTAATAACTGGAGTGAGGTGTCAATAGAAATATGCAAAATATCACCTCCAAGAGATCAAGTATCAGTGAGAGATAAAGCTCCGGATGATTGCACATTTAATACTTTTCTACAATTTTGTCAGAATGAGATGTATAAGAAAGCTGGTTAGTCGGTCCTACTTTTTCTAGACAAAGTGGTGAAAGAAAGAGATGAGCTCTGGGCTTCACAGTTACAGTTCAAGCATCACATAAAAGATCTCAAAGTTGCCACTTGTTCCCTTAAAGAATGTCTTATTTCTTGTAGTAATGGAACTGATTTTTGCCAAAAACTAAACCCAGGGTCTTAGTGTAAGAGAAGCTGAATCACCATACCAACTGAATTTCCAACCTCAAATCGTGCCTGAAATTAAAATAAAGCCATTGGTTAGAAAGAAAAAACAGGGATCCTGAAACTTGAGATGGGGACATACAGGCAAATAATCAGAAGTCAGGGACACTGAGGTCCTCAATTCTGCTGAATAACTCCTGCATACAGAACCAGTCCTCTCATTCCCATCCGATGAGATTACTCCATTTTTGTCTGCTAAATCACTGTCCCCAATAAAACTTAGCCCCCCACCCCATCTAAAACAAATAACCCAGCTGTGTTTGAAGAGCCCTTGAGTCATCCCTGGGGAGGCACCTAATTCACTGTCTGGGGCATCACCAAGGGCAGATGGCTTATAGGACATTGTTGAATGTTTTCAGAACACCCTCCCACAGCCCTTTTGGCTTCTAGACCTATAACCAGACTTAAGTCTCAGTGAGTCCCAAAAGGTGAAGTACAAAGTGTGACCCAGGAGGAGGTACACTACACTCCAAAAGAACTGCTTGATATTTCTAATACATACAAACAGAAATGTGGGGAGTATGTCTGGAAATGGCTATTAAGGGTGTGGGATAATGGTTCAAAAGACATAAAGTTGAATGAGTCTGAGTTTACTGACAATGGGCTAAGCACAGACTTTTCAATGTTTCAGATCAAGAGATTATGAAAGGATCTAATAATTTGCTTGGGTCACTGAACCATGGATTATGTGGTGGCCTACACTAAATCAAGTTGAAGTACCAGACTTGCCTTGTATACTGTACAGAAATATATGCAAAAGCTTAGGGTAATTGGCATTTTAGAGTAGATTTATCAGGTTAGATACAGAAATCCGCACATAGAGTGCCCAGAGGACAGCTTTACTGCAATACCCAAAACCAAACCCACTCCCACTGCAGTGATTCTCACTCATTGTGATACCATAGGACAGAGCAGAACTGCCCCACAGGTTTCAAAGGAGTGGTTGGTAGATTTGAGCTGCCAACATTTTGGTTAGCAGCCATAGCTCTTAACCAATTTGTGAAGGAAGCACCAGCATCACTGAAGACTGGTAAGACTACTATTTTATGTAAGTCAGATTTGAAGTGGGAACTGCCTTAAGTGAATTAAGATTCTTAACTACAATGGGACTGGACCCCATGGTAGTAGGGGCCAAGTGGTAGCACTCACTCAACAAAGACAAGGTGTGTATGGTTACCATAACAGACAGCAGAGTCAATCTAGTAATCAGAATTGTCTGATTTCTATGGATTTATGGTACTGGCTACTTAGTCATGGTGTCCCTAAAAGTGAAACAGATAGGAAATCTACTAAATATTCATTTGATCTATGTAAGTAGAGAAATTCTAGGTTGAGTAAACAGCAGTCTAACTCAAAAACACCAAAATAGAAAGTCAAGGTCCCTCAATCAAGTCCCATACTTGTACTAGTTTATAAACCTGCAAACCCTTGAATGACAAGGAAACCAGGTCCCCTTAAGGAAGAACCCCATTATACTGCCAAAAATGTTATTGTTAATCTTTCTCCCAGCCTTCCTCAAAGGGATCTATAGCCTTTTTCAAGAGTGACTATTCATTGAGGAGAAGGAAATAATCAGATTTTTCAGGAAATACTGGATATTGGCTTTGAACTGACACTAATTCCAGGAGACCCAGAATGTCACTGTGGCCCACACATCAGAGTAGGGGTATATGGAGGTCAGCTTATTAAGAGTCTTAGCTCAAGTTTGCCTTAAAGTTGGTCCAGTGGGTAACTGAACCCATCCTGTAGTGATTTCCCCAGGTCTAGAATGCATAATTAAAGTAGATACACTCACCAATTGGCAGAACCTCTGCACTGGATCCCTGACAAGAGGAGTAAGGGTTACTATAGTATGAAAAGCCAAGTGGAAGACACTGAACTGCTCCTTCTTAGGAAAGCAGTAAACCAATCATAATATTGTAACCCTGGATGGATTACAGAAATTAATGCTATCATCAAAGACTTGAAGAATGCAGGGATGGTGACTCCCACCACATCAACATTCAAATTGCCTATTTGGCCTGTGCAAAAAACAGATGGGTCTTGGGGAATGGCAGTGGATTATTGTAAACTTAACCAAGGTAGTGACTCTGATTGAAGCTGCTGTTCCAGATATAGTTTCATTGCTTGAGAAAATTAACATATCTGGTAGCTGGTATGCAGATATTGAATAGGCTCATGCCTTTTTCTTGATCCTGGTTTCAAAGAAACGTCAGAAGCAGTTTGCCTTCAGCTAGCTAGCAAGGCCAGCAATACACTTGTACTGTCCTACCTTAAGGGCATATCAACTCTCCAGCCATATGTCATAATTTGGTCCACAGGGAACTTGATCACCTTTCCCTACCACAAGATGTCACACTAGTCCATTACACTGATGGCATTATGCTGATTAATCCTAATAAGGAAAGTTGGTTCCAAGACACATGGAGACCTCCAAGGAATGCCAGGCCCATAGATGTTGAAAGGAGACAAGAACTTTTCTCCTAAGAGCCAACAGATAGTGTAGGCCTTCTCCTGGAGCTGGCTGTAAGAATTCAGATTTGTAGCCTTCTAAACTGTGAAAGAATAAATTTATGTTTGTTAGACCTATCCACTTGTTGTATTTCTGTTATAATAGCATTAGATAACTATCATATTCCCCATTATATTTTCACAGGAATTACCCATAATAAAGGTATCTCCGGGTGGTGCAAACAGTTAATTTCTCAATTGCTAACTGAAAGGTTAGCAGTTTGAGCCCACTCAAAGGTGTCTTGGAAGAAAGGCCTGGCAATCTGTTTCCAAAAGGTCACAGCCTTAAAAACTCTATGGATCAGTTCTACTTTGCACACACGGGCCTGCTGTGAGTCAGAATCAAGTTGAAAGTAACTGGTATAGTATAGTACCCACAATACAACTCTTACACTAACTCTAGCTCAGTGTCTGCTTTCATGAGGACCTCAACTGACGCAGTTGGTGCCCGGAGTGGTCTTATGAAATATGTGTCAGGTGAGGTTTTGGCAATGAATCACTTACTACCTAAAGTGAAAAGAGGACTTCATCCCAGGTGGTATGTGGGGCACAGACAGTCCCTTGTGCAACATGGTGTCAAGTGTGTCACTGATGGTTCCTTGAATTTTCTGATAACAAAAATGCTCTGGCAGGTGCAATGAATAGTATAAGTGGGTAACATTGAATACAAGGTCAATGGAATTGACTGGTTGTTATTAAGCTGAATTGCCAACAACCTACGGAGGAATGATGAAACTGCTAAGGGCAGTTAACTGTTGAAAACTAAGTGTGAAGGCCAAAGGGCTTTTCAGTAGTTTACCAAAGAGGGAGGTCCCCATCTCCGTCAACAGGATAGCAGAAAAACCTAAAGCCGAAACTCAGAACATAATGCTACAATAACCAAGTGTCATAGACTGAACTGTGTCCCCTCAGAATATGTGTCAGCTAGGTCAAGACTGTCCACCATTTTGTCATCTGGTGTGATTTTCCTGTGTGTTGTAGATCCTGCCTCAATGATGTCAATGAGGGAAGATTCAAGGCAGTTTGGTTAGTGAGGCAGGACTCAATCTACAAGATCAGGCTTTGTCTTAAATCGATCTCTTTTGAGATATAAAAGAGAGAAGCGAGCAGAGAGACATGGGAGACCTCCTACCACCAAAAAAAACAAGAGCCAGGAGTAGCCCTTGGAACTGGGGTCCCTACACTGAAAAGATCCTCAGCCAGGGAACACTGATGATAAGGACTTTCCCCAAAAGCCAACAGAGAGAGAGAAAGCCTTCCCCAGGAGCTAGTGCTCAGTTTCAGACTTCTAGCTTCCTAGACTGTGAGAGAATAAATTTCTTTTTGTTAAAACCATCTGCTTGCGGTGTTTATGTTATAGCAGACTAGATAACTAAGACACCAAGCTTCACAGATAGCCAAATACTCAGATTCCCTTCAAGACAGAAATCGCTATATGCCTGTGAGGAATGCAGTTAGCAGACAGCCTCCAGCTATAAAACCTTCTAAGTGGCTACAGCATTCCTGACAAGGCCATGCTTTCCCTGGGCAGCCTCCAGCCAGTGACTAAGCGTGGTGTGAGTCCCAGGGCCTGCTCTTTTCTACCCAGTGTAGCAACCCCTTCACAGGCAGTCTTTGCTCAGAACTGCCTATGGGGCTGACCAAGACTTTGTCACCTCTGCCTTGCAGTCTAAGGCAATTCTAATTCTGCTTCTCCTCCCTGTCTTTACATGTGTCAGGTCTACGTAATGGTCTGAATGTTTTCCTGCTCCTTCTTGCTTCTGGCCCTTTTATCTATCACAAGTAGTATCTCCAGTCAGTATCTTGCCTTCTCAACTCCATGTCAGCATCTGTTTCCTGAAGGACCTAAATTGATACAATTAGCCACTCACCATCACCATCCGTCTTGGGAAAATCCTCCAAAGACTCTTAATTAAGAATTACAAGAGTCTCTTCATTATGATGAAAATATTTTTAGCAAACTGCTCATTTGAATTCACAGTTAGGTAATTCAGACAATGAAAATCATTTAACACCCCAACCTCACAATCTCCATCTAAGTGTGAGTGCTGCAGCTACAGTTTTTGCAATCCTCACTTTCAGTTTCTCTTGTGTGGCAGAACACTGATGAAGCTTACCAGAAGAGTATATATTTGGCTTATTCAAAGCTAATTCTAATTATGTTTATGATTCTTCAGGATTGAAAGGTTTTTGGTTTTGCTTTTCAGAAAGATACAAGGTCTTTCTTGAAACTCATCTAGTCAAGTGGTGACTTTTCCTCATGCATGTCAATGACTTCGTGGAGCAAAAGTCATTATAGTTATTTCCATCTTCTCGTGAAGATAAGAAAAAACATCCTGACCAGGACTGATAAGGGTTGAGCATTTTTCTTAACTCTTCACAGGTAGCTCAGGTTGAGAGGGCTATCCAGGGAACAGCACTGCATCGATGTTAGTCAAGGTAGACTAGACCCTGGTATGGTAGCAAATCAACCTTGAAATTTCAATGACTTAACATGAAGGTTTATTTCTCATTCACACAAAGTCCTACAAGGTTGTTCCTCTTTGGAAAACATGGGTGGCTTCTCTCCAAGTGGTGAGCTCAAGATTCCAGGTGCCTTGCATTGTCCTCTGCTATTTCAGTCATTTGCTTCTATAACTACTTTTGCTTCTAGTTACACTAAAGGCAGAGAGACCTAGAACAAAAAATCATGAAGGATATTTTATATGGCAGGCCCAGAAGTGGCATTTATCAATCCCACTATATTTCACTGGTCAGAACAAAATTAAATGGCAGCATTTAACTAAACGAAAGCAGGGAAATGTTGAGGAGCACATGAGTACACTGATGTGCATCGTCTGCACTAGTAGACTTTGCTTGTGGTATAACAGCTTGCACATATGAAGCCCTCCTGTTCGATGAATCATAGCTTTCACATCCTTCATACTTTATCCTGATACATCGCTGTCATGGATTGAATTGTGTCCCCCCAAAAATATGCATAGAAATTTGGCTGGGCTGTGATTCCTAGCACTGTATGGTGTTCCTGTATGTTGCAAATCCTACCTCTATGATGTTAATGAGGGAGGACGAACAGTGGTTGTGTTAGTGAGGCTGGACTCAATCTGTAAGAGTATATTGTGCTTTCAGGCAATCTCTTGGGCTATAAAGAGTTGGGCTCTCATACCAAGTGCCAGGAGCAGAGTGTGTCCTTTAGAAAGGACCTGGGGCCCCTGAACCTCAGCAGCTCTCTCCTTCCAGAGCCAACAGAGAGATTTCCCTTGGAGCTAATGCCCTGAATTTGGACTTGTAGCCTATCCAACTGTGACAGAATAAAATTTCTCTTTTCAAAGCAAACCACTTGGAGTATTTCTGTTACAGCAGCACTGACAATTGTCTTCAGTCTAAGTTATTGTCATGAAGTCATCAGTAAGCTTAAAAATATCTCCATCTCAGTTAGCTGTACCACTGTCCACCCATTTGTTCAAGTCCCAAATTTGATGTTATCCTTACTTCCTCTATGTGGAAACTAGAAGAGAGTCAATGAGCCCTGTGCAGGAATAATCCCAGAGCAGCTTCCATGAAGATAGCAGATCAATTGGAAGGCATGTTCCTACAGTGGATGGGTGATAGCATTACCTGTAATGAGGTTCCCATTAATTCCTTTTGCTGTAATATTATGCTATACACTAACTTCTCATTGTAATGTGATTGTCCATTAAGACTCACCTAAAGAGAAGAAGTTGCCCTGATTATTCTGTAAGTACTCAGGTTGGGTTCGCAATTATTCTTCTGTCAGTTAATACATAGACATTCGGGTCCAGACATCAGTATCTTATGAGTTGGATCATTCATTAACATTCATTAATTCACTCACATAAACAAACAAACAACGTTGTCATCAAGTTGATTTCAATTCATAGCAATTCAACACCACTGACAGCAACCCTATAGGACAGAGCAGAGTTGCCCAAAGGTTTCTAAAGAGCAGCTGGTGGATTCGAACTGCTGACCTACTGGTTATCAGCTGAGCTCTTAACCACTGTGTCACCAAAACTCCATTCATTCACATAGTCAACAAATGTTTATTGAGTGCCTACTAATTAGAGTATTATGTATCATGGCACAGTTCTGGATGCCAGAAATATAATAGTATACCACACAGAAGGTAATTCACGTCACTGAATAGTACACCTAAAATTGTTAAAATGGAAAACTTTGTCACATGTATTTCACCACGAAATATTTTTAAGTATACAAAACAGACAAAAACCTCTGCCCTCAAGGAGTTCATATTCTAGTGGGTTAGAAAGACAGTTTGTTTCCTTTTTCAAAAAAAAGAAAATACAGTAAAAGCTGTGAGAGCCAGAACTCAATGGGTCTGCCTTATTGTGCCAGGTCTGGTACCCACTTTGGCAGCGTGCCATCTTACTACTTTTTTAGTATACTTTACTAGTGAAAAGTATTCATTTTCCTTCTTTGTTAGGTTTCCATCTCACAAAGGCTTTTGCAGGTTTTACTGTATATAATGTCAGATAGTAATAAATTCTATAAGGATAAATAAAGTAGGGAAGGGAAACTAGATGTGTTGGGGTGGGTGTTTACAATTTTAAATTGAATTTTAAGGGAAGGCCTCACTGAAGACATTTGGGTGAAGACCTGAAGAAGTTGAGGGAAGTAACCAGACAAGACAGTTAGCAAGGAACATTTCAAGTAGAAAAAGTACTAAGCATACTGGCCGGACGTGGAAGTGTCCCTGGCTTGTTTGCAGACCAGCAGAAAGATCAGTGGGAGCAAAGTAGAGTGAGTGATGGGGAGAGTACCAGGAGATGAGTCAGGGAGGAATGTCTGTGGCTAAGGGTTAAGAGCTAGGACTGCTAACCAAAAGGCGGCAGTTTGAATCCACCAGGAGCTCCTTGGAAACTCTATGGGACAGGTCTGTTTTGTCCTATAGGGTCACCATGAGTCGGAATAGACTCGACAGCAGTGGGTTTGGGTTTTTGTTTTGCTTTTGCTGAGCAATGTCAGGACTTTGGTTTTACTCTAAGTGAGATGAAGAGCCATTGGAAGCTGCTGAATAGAGAAGTGGCATCATCTGACTTTTTTTAGTCAATTTTTTAATTGCAGTAAATACCTAGGTAACAAAACATTTTCCATTTTGACAATCTTCACTCACACAGTTAATGACATTATGTTCATTATGTTGGTCAACCACCACCGTTATCTGTTCCCAAGTTATGCCAGTGCCCTTAACAGAAGCTCTCTGCATCTGTTAATATTACATTTTCTACAATATTAAATTTGTGTATAAACTCATAAGGTTAATTTGCAGTGTATGAATTATGCGGGGCATCTGGTCTGAAAGTCAGACCAGAGCTCCCAAGGGCAATACAAAGTGGAAGGGTTTTTGCGAGCACAGACACACAGGAACAGGGAAACTACACTGGGCACTTTTGGAGGTGGCTTTTAGGCACTGGCCCTCCTTATTTGAGATTAAGGGGAAATTCTGAATCAGGTTAAATGGAGTAGGCAAGTTCCAGTCAGTTAGCTTAGATTTCTGTTTTGGGAGAATCTATTGACTGACTCAGGTTTAGGCTCCTGGGAAGGTCAGGCATCTACAAGAAACAGAAAGCTTGGTTTGGGATTGACAGTGTGGGTTTTAGCATAAATGATTCTGTCTTGAGCCTAGTACAGTCAGGCTAAGGGGTCCTGGTGGCACAACAGTTAAGCACTCGGTTGCTAACTGAAGATTGGCGGTTTGAACCCACCAGCCACTCCTTGAAAGATGTGGCAGTCTGCTTCCATAAAGATTACAGCCTTGGAAACCCCATGTGGCAGTTCTACTCTATCTGACAGGGTCCCTATGAGTCAAAATTTACTCAACAATGAATTTGTTTTTTTGTTTATAGTCAGGTTAAGGAGCCCTGGTAGTGCAATGGTTAAGCACTCAGTTGCTAACCAAAAGGTTGGGGGCTTGAACCCACCCAGTGACTCCACAGAAGAAATACCTGGTGATCTCTATCAAGATTACAGCCTAGAAAACCCTATGGAGTGGTTGTACTTTGTCACATGGTGTTGCCATGAGTCAGAATCAACTAGATGGCACCCTAAAACAAGTCAGGTTATCCTCTCCAAGCACTGAGTCCTCCTTTTGCCTTCCTCCTGCTTGCCCCTGTTGATTTTCACTTTGAAAGGATCACTGACTGTTGAGTTGAGAACGACTATAGGAGGGCTTCGGGGGAGCAGAGACAACTGTTAAGAGCACATTTCAATAGTATAGGTGAGACCTGTAAATAGGACTATGTTTGGTAACAGATGTTTGCTTTTGTTAGAGGATTGGGCCTAAACCTAACCCCTCCTGGGTGGTGTCTTACAAAAAGTGGCAAAATAGACAAAAATACACCCAGTGGAAAGATGCTATGTGAAGATGGTAGCAGATGCATCTACCAAAGCAAACCTGTTTCCATCGAGTCAAATTCGACTCATAGCGACCCTACAGGACAGAGTAGAACTGCCCTCATAGGGTTTCCAAGGAGCACCTGGCAGATTTGAACTGTCAACTCTGTGGTTAGCAGCTGCAGCACTTAACTACTACATCACCTTCTACAAGTCCATAAACACCCAGGCAGCTACTGAAAGCTGAAAGAGACCAAGATGGACCTTCCCCTAAAGCCGGCACCCTAAATTTGGTCTTCTAGCATCCTAAACTGTGAGAAAATTGGATTTCAATTCTCTAATAATAACAATATAGGTGAGATGTGATAAATGTTAAAGAGAAAAAGAAATGTCAAGCATGACTATAAAAGTTGTGGGCTGACATGTGACCAGAACAACCAGATGGTGCCCGGCCACCACCAAAGACATCTGTGATGGGGCTCACCATGTTGAGTCCCAGTGGCAAAATGAGAAAACAAAGGGATGCATCCTAAGAACTCCACTAAAAGACCACAATTGATGGTCCGGAGGCCTGGGAGTTCCCCTGGGAGCATGGCCTCTAGACCTGATGCTGCCTCTGATTATAAATCATTACTGAGGGCAACTCTCCAGACAGGAATGGATTGGACTCAAGGACACAAAATGACCATATAGTACGTGTACTTTATGGTTCTATGCATCTATAGGATGCTGTCCTACTGGCCTCTTACTAGAAGGGAGAGAAGAAGTGGAGAGGAGGGGACGGGAGATTGTTAAGAGGATATGACATGTATAGAAAGAAAAGGAGGAGTGTGCTGTGACCAGGCAAGGAGAGCAGAAGGAGCTGCACATAGGTGGTCATGCAAATTTAACTTGGATTGTACACTTTTACTCGATAACAATAAAAAATAGAAAAATTTGTAGCCTAAGTTATTGTTATGATTAAATTGTGTCTCCTAAAAATGTGTTGTACATTATAACCCCTAGATCTGTGGTTATAATCCCATCTGGGAATGGGTTTTCTGTCCTAAGAGGCATGTCACTGTAGGATGTTTTAAGCCAATCCGCTCTGAGATATAAAAAGAACGTATTAGGCACGGAGAAGCAAGCAGGGATGGGGGAAGATGGATGCCAAGCCACATGGAGGTCCCCAAAACACCAGGAAACAGGAGCTGAAGAGACAAGGATGTTCCCCCAGAGCCGACATAGAGAAAGCAAGCTTTTCTCTAGAGCTGGCAACCTGAATTCAGACTTATAGCCTCTTAAACTGTAAGAAAGTAAGTTTCTGTTTGTTAAGGGCATTCACTTACAGCATTTCTGTTATAGCAGGACTAGATAACTAAGCCAGTTACCAAAAGAAGGAAGTTTCCATTTACTGAGATGAGGCTGGAGATACCTATTTGGGAGTCATCAGCACATGCTGTCCCTAGCTGCCACTGAATCAGATCTGACTAATAGCAACCCTATGTACACCAGAACAGAATGCCGTGCAGTCCTGTACCATTCTCACCATCAAGGTTAGGCTCAAGTCCATTGATGCAGCCACTGTATTTTGAGTGCCTTCCAACCTAGGGGCTCATCTTCCAGCACTGTCTCAGGTAGTCTTCTGTTGTGTTTCACGGGGTTTTCACTGGCTGACTTTCAGTAATACACAGGCCTTTCTTCCTAGCCTGTTTTAGTCTGGAAGTTCTGCTAAAACCTGTCCACCCTGGCAAAACTTCCAGAATCATAGCAACGTGACATCGCCATGCCAATCAGTGTAGACAGAAGAGAGGTTCAAAGACTGAGGTGGGAGCACTCTGATATTTAGAAGTCCTAGAGATGAGGAACTAAGAAAGCAGACTGAGAAGACATAACCAAATCAGTGGTTATCAACAGTCAGCCTCCTGAGTAAACTTACTGCAGTGTACGTTGATAAAGCTGAAACTCCAGATCCACAAAGCTAAGGAATAGACAGTAATTCAAAAACCAAACCCCTTGCTATTGAGTTGATTCTAACGCAGCAACCCTACAGGACTGAGTGGAACCTCCCTATAAGGCTTCCAAGCTGTAATCTTTACAGAAGCAGACTGCCACATCTTTCTCCAACAGAACAGCTTGGCAGGTTCGAACCATCGACCTTTCCTTTAGTGGCCCAGGACTTAACCACTGCATCACCAGGGCTCTTTGAACAGACAGTAGGGACTGGCTCAGTACTCAGCCAGCCTTATCCTTTGATATCTTTTAAATGCAACAACTCTCATGCAAATTATATGCAAAACAGCAGCAGCAAGGTAATATTGTGGCAGATATGGCCAGTTTTGGAAGCCCTGGTGGCGTAGTGGTTAAGTACTATGCATGCTAACCAATAAAAAGTCAGCAGTTTGAATCCACCAGGGGCTCTTTGGAAACTCTACAGGGCAGTTCTACTCTGTCCTATAGGGTCTCTATGAGTAGGAATCGACGTGATGGCAGTTAGTTTTTTCTGGGGGGTCATTCTTTAGTTTGAGAACATCCAACACCAGATCATGCATGTCATGCTTGCAAGAAAGGTCTGGCCCTGTGACCTGCAACTAGGCCCTCAGGCCTCCCAACCTTGGAAAACATCCACCAGACTCACTTACAACCACTCCCAGTGCCCCAGTAGCAAAGAACTTTAAGTCTTACTGCAGCCAGCTGCTGCTCATTGCTCAGGCCAACGCCAGCTGAACTAGAGATAAAGGAATACTTTACACTACAACAAACAGCTGGACTCTGCCAGCGGGCAAGATGGTAACCAGTTGCCTTTAAGTCATTTCGGACTCATGGTTACCCCATGTACGTCAGAGCAGAACTATGTTCCACAGGGTTTTCAATGGCTGGTTTTTCAGAAGTAGTTCACCAGTCCTTTTTCTGAGGCACTTCTGGGTGGACTTGAACCTCTAACCTTTCAGGTTAGCAGTCAATTAATTGCTTTAACTCTTTGTACCACCCTGGGGCTGCTGGGTTGGAACTCCCAATTTGTGATGGTCTAAGTTCCAGTAATGAAGCCCTGGTGGCGCAGTGGTTAAGCGCTCAACTACTAACTGAAAGGTTAGCAGTTCAAGCTTACCAGCCACTCCATGGGAAACTATTATGTGGCACTCGGCTTCCATATAGATCAGCCTTGGAAACCCTAGGGGGAAGTTCTATTCTGTCCTAAAGCATCACTATAAGTAGGAATTGATGACAATGGGTTTGGTTTTAAGTCCCAGTAACTTCAAACTTCTCTGTCCCTTGATATTACTGACACCCGACCTGTCTGCTGACCATATTAAAAGTGTAGACCAAGTGACTCAGGGCAGCAGGAGGTAGAGCTGGAATTCTCTTTGCTTTGCAAGGCCATTTTCTGATCTTTGCTCTCCTACCCCCTAAGAAATCTCTGGCTCCACCTCTGAGTCACACTGTCCCCGTATATCACCCTCCCCCGTCCCTCTGCCCTCATTCACAAAGACCTCAGTTCTTGGGTCATGCAGTCCGTCCTTTTCATCCCAACTTCTCCCATCATTCTCAGTGATTTCAGCATTCATATGACCAACTACCCTTTCGTCTCCTTGATCTACCCACTGCCAATGACCACTGTAATTTTGGGAAACACTTCACAACCTGGAGCACCTGTATAGGGTCCTGTATTGTGAAGGTCCATGCACATCAATGCATTATTTTCATCAGTCCATCAGAATGTGAGTCCCTAAGCTGACAACTCTTTAATACAGGAAATACATAAAATTATGTATAATTTTCCTTAGAAATCAGGCCTGTGTTTCATTCTTTCTGTATTGTCTTCTGTTACAAATGGGATTTTAAAGTGGAAGTGGATATGAACATAAACTCCCATCAATTCAAAAGTATATAAGCACAAGGTTGTTATTTACAACACTGTAACTGTGAAATATTAGAAACCACTTGAAGTCTATATATTGGAGAACGATGGAATAAACTGTGGCATATATCCTCACAGTGGAATGCTATGCAGCCATATAAAAGAGAGAAAATGTTTATGAACTGGTGTGAAGTGACTACCAGACTACATTACTCAGTGAAAAAATCAAGTATCAAACATATACCTGTAAAATACTACCTTTTAATGGAGTTCAAAACAGCTTAGTACTGGTACAACAAAAGACACATTGAACAATGGAACAGAATTGAGAACCCAGATTTAAATCCATCCACCTATGGTCACCTGATCTTCAACAAAGGCCCCAAGTCTGTTAAATGGGGAAGAGTCTCTTTAACAAATAGTACGGGCAAAACTACATATCCATCTATAAAAAATGAAGCAGAACCCATACCTCACACCACACACAAAAACTAATTAAAAATGGAACGAAGACCTAAGAGTAAAGCCAAAAATAAGATCAACACTACCAAAAACCAAACCCATTGTCATTGAGTTGATTCCAACTCATAACCCTATAGGATCAACACTAGGGGCCCAAATATATGCCATAAATAGGATACAAACCCTAACTAACAATACACAAACACCGTAAGACAAGCTACATAACGGTGATCTTCTAAAAATTTAATACTTATGCTCTTCCAAAGACCTTGAGGGACCAAGTTACAGGGGCTAAGGGCTGGGCACCATAGGCATCTAGGTTAATTAGCATAACATAGTTCAAAAAAATGTTCTTCATCCTGCTTTAGTGAGTAGCATCTGGAATCTTAAAAGCTTGTGCTCTGCCACCTAAGATGCATCCTGTCCAGAGCAAAGGAGAATGACAAAAACCAAAGACACTAGGGAAATTTTAGTCCAAAAGAGCAATGGACCACATGAACCATAGCTCCCACAGCCTGAGACCAGAACTAGATGGTGCCCAGCTACCATCAGCAATCACTCTGACAAGTGTCACAACAGAGAATCCCAGACACAGTAAGACAAAAATGTAGAACAAAATTCAAATTCACAAAAAAAGACCAGACTTACTACCCTGACAGACTGGAGGAACCCCCCTACAATATGATTCCTGGACACCCCTCTAACTCAGAACTAAAGCCACTCCCACAGTCCACCTTTCAGCCAAAGATCAAACAGGTCTGTAAAACAAACAGTAACACACGTGAGGAGTATGCTTCTCAGTTCAAGTATGCAAGGCCAAATGTGTGACATCTGCCCAAAAGCAGACATGAGAAGGTAAGAAAGGACAGGAAAACTGGATAAGTGGACATGTGGAATCCAAGGTGGAAAGGGAAAGGGGGAAGGTGCTGACAGATTGAGGGGACTGCAACCAATGCCACAAAACAATTTGTGTATAAATTTTTTAGTAAGAAACTAAGTTGCACAGTAAACTTTCACCTAAAGCACAACAAAATTTTAAAAAAGTAAAAATTGGAGCAATGTAGAAAGACATTTCAAGCACAGCCTAAAGTTAAATACAGAGTTCCAAGGGATAAAAACACAAAAGCTGAAGAAACTAGATTTTGTAATGTTATACTTAATTGCAAAGGCTAGAGGTGCTGAAGTCCTTGTTGAGACACTTGGCCAAATAATGGTAAAAATAATGATTGGGGACAGAACAAGTGATCCTGTCCAGTAGCACAGCTTGTTTTAGAATTACAGATGTGGCTGTTGATATTATTGACTGCAAATTGATGAATCCACTAATCTCATGAACTTAGTGAATCTTTTTGTATTTTATCATATATGATCTAAGTGCCAGCCACCATTTTAGGCACAGGGGACACAGCTGTAGTAACAGACAGGATCCCTTCCCTCACATACCTTACATTCTGGTAGGTGGAAACAGGCACTAAGTCAGCAGAAAATAAAAAGAGAAGAGATAAATGCTACGCAGAAAATCAAAATGGGCTAACGTGGTACAAAGTATTGGCACAACAACTATGTGCTTGGCTGCTGACAGAAAGATTTTTGGTTTGAACTCACTCAGCTGCTCTGCGGAAGAACTACCTGGAGATACGCTTCAACGAAGATCATAGCCAAGAAAACTGTATGGAACAGTTCCGCTCTATCACACGGGATGCCATGAGTCAGAATCGACTCAGTGGTACCCAACAACAACAACAGTGCAGTACAGTGAATGGGGAGGCTGTGTAGCCAGGTAAGCCTCCTCAGAGGAAATAACATTTAAGCTGAGCTCTGAATGACAAAGAAGAGCCAGCTCTGGAAACACCTGGGGAAAGAACATTCCGGGCAGAGGGAGAAGCTCAAACAATGGTTCTCAACAGGCATGGTGTTGCTTCCTAGGGGGCATTCTGGAAAACCGGGAGGACACTCTGCTAGCATTTAATGGGCAGGGGCCAGGGATTCTACTACACACCTTGTGATGCCCAGTCTTGCCTCCTGCAAAGATGCTGACAGATACTCATGTAGGTGGAAAACCTGTTCATAATGATCTCAGTGGAGAATTTAACTCTGTTTTATTCATAAATGCAAAACCTTTTTTTTTTTTGCACTGTTTCTATACACAGAATTTTCCAGGAATGCATGTACCACGTAAATAGAAGAAAGACTACACCTATTTTGTTTTAAGAACTTTACCAGCAGTTCTTTACCACTTCAAAAAAAAAAATTGCTGATGGCAAGGCAATGTCAGAGAGTGAATGCTCCAGAAAGAGACAAAATCAATGCTAGAGAGTTTTTTTAAATTGGTGACACATGCCTATGGTTTAAAACAACAACAAACAGTACAAAAGCATGCACAATGAAAAGCCAATTTCACTTCCACTGCTGTTCCCAAAAGGAGCACTGATGGCATAGTGACAAAGCATTTGGCTGACAACTAAAAGGTTAGCAGTGTGAACTCACCAGCTGGTCCTCAGAAGGGTGTAACAATTTACTTCCCTAAAGATTTAAAAAAAAAAAAAAAAAACTCCACTGCCCTCCAGTCAATTCCAACTCACAGCAACCCTATAGGACAGAGTAGAATGGCTCCATAGTTTCCAAGGAGCACCTGGTGGATTCAAACTGCAGACCTTTTGGTTAGCAGACAGAGCACCTAACCACTACACCACCGGGATTAGGACAGAATAGAGGTGTTCCACAGAGTCTCCAAGGGGTACATGGTGGATTTGAACTGCCAATCTTTTTGTTAGCAAATGTGGCACTTAACCACTATACCACCATGGTTTCCCCCTAAATGATTACAGCCTTGGAAACCCTATGGGGCATTCTACTCAGAAGCAACTCAAAAGCAATGGTGTTTTGGCTATTCCCAAGTCTTGCGGTTTCCATCCCCCACTGGCTAACATGATGATCATTTTCTTGAATACCCAAAAGAATGAGCTCATTTTTGTTTGAAAGAAAGGGAGGGTGGGAGGAAAGGAGGGAGATAGGGAGGGAGGAAGGTAGCAGGGAGGCAGGGAGAGAGGGAGGGAGGGAGGGGAAAAAAGAAAACCTCATATAAATGAATATGTATTTGTCTGTGCATGAAAATAAAAGACAAGGAACAATGCGCACACCCACATCTACATCTTTTAAAAACAGAGAGATGTGCTTTCTTTTTTTTTCTAACTAACCAAAATCCTTCTTAGATTCTGATCCAGCCACTCTTGGCCTTTCTTTGCCTAAATTTTCCTCTTAGCTAACAAAGCACTGAAAACAACCCTACTCAAGTTACACTCTATAGTCCTGGAAAACCTGTAGAGTAGCCTCCGGTGGACAAACCACACTGGATCTGAATTCTAATAGCTGTGTGATTCCAATTTCCTCTTTTGCAAAAGAAAATCTAATCATAACTAACAAATACACAGTGCTTACCTATACCAGTCATTGTTCATTTAATTCTAACAACCACCTCCTAAGACTCCACAGCAATGAGTGGTGGTGATGACAGATGAAGCAACTGAGGCACAGAGAGGTTGAGTGATTTATCCAAGGCTACACAGCTGCTAAACTGCAGAGCAAAGATTCTAATGCAGGTTCCAGAGTCCAGGCTGTAAGCACCACACCTACAGCCTCTCCAAACAAGAGCAATAACGATACATACCTACTACAGGCTGCTGTATTAAGTCGCATACCTGACAACTGTCAGATGGGTAGAGGCTGTGGTTGCTGTGATTATAGCTGTTTTTTGTTTGTTTGTTTGTTTCCCTCTGCACTGCAAAACTTCTAGGGCTTCTTCACGGGGCACAAACAAGAGAGGCAAGAGAGCGCTGGATACTTAGGAAAAGTCTCGCTGGCCAGACCAGGTGAGAATACGGTGAGTCTTAACTGAAAATCGAAACTCCAGGCTGGACAACCAAAGCGCAGACTTGAAATCCACCAGGCCTCAACTCTTTGGGTTGTTGGTCCTCAGCCCCACCCACAGCAGCACCCAGGCCCGGCTGGGATGGGCGGGGCCTCCTGTCATTCCAGCTTGTCCACACCACGCGGGGCGGGGCGGACCCGTCCCTGAAGGCCCCGCCTACCCGGCCCTGCGCGGGTGGCCCGCAGCCCCAGGCCCGAGCCACGCGCTCTGCCGGCTCAGGGGCACAGGCCGGCGGGGCGCGATGGCTACGTGGAGGCGGGACAGCCGGCTGACAGGCAGCCAACGGCTGCTGTGCGCCGGGCTGGCGGGGGCGCTCAGCCTCAGCCTCACCGCACCCCTGGAGCTCACCGCCGTGTTGGCCCAGGTCGGCGCTGTGCGTGGCCATGTCCGAGGGCCGTGGGCCACCGGGCTCCAGGTGTGGCGAGCCGAGGGGCCGCGGGCCCTCTGGAAGGGGAACTGGGTGGCGTGCCTACGCCTCTTCCCCTACAGCGCCGTGCAGCTGGCCGCCTACCGCAAGTAAGAGCCGGGAGCTGGCGAGGACGGGCGGGACCCGGTGGAGCCAGAGTTCCGCAGGGGGGTGCTGTGGGCCGACGCTGCCCTGCTGCCTAGGGCAGGGCCCTTTCGGGGGCACAGCACCGATCGGGATCACATGGGAGCCCTTTGGCGCCGTTTTGCCCCCGAAGTGCGGTCCCAAGGTTTTGCAACTTTTATTGGGATTTCATCTGCTAACCGAAAGGTTGGCGGTTCCAACCCATCGGCTGCTCCTGGGAGGAAGATGTAGTAGTCAGCTTTCGTGAAGATTCCAAAACCAAACCAAACTTGTTGCCTAGGTGTTGGTTCTGACTTGTAGGGACCCTACAGGTCTACAGGGTTGCTATGAGTCAAAATCAGCTCGATGGCAGTGGGTTTTTTAATGGGACAGTAGAACAGCCCCCACGGGATTTCCAAGGTTTTAGATCTTTACAGAAGAGGAATGCCACATCTAGATCCTATAGAATGGCTGGTGGGTTCCATCTGCCAACATTTCGGTTGGCAGCCAAGTGCTTTAACCGCTGCACCACCAGGGCTCGTACTCCTTAAAGACAACAGCCTTGGAAACTCAGTGGGGCCATTCCCTGTCCTGTACGGTTGCTATAAGTTAGAATGGAATTGATTTGTTTGTTTGTATTGGTGTGTCATTTTAAGGAGCCTAGGTGGTGCATTCAGTGGCTAACTGAGGTTTGAATCCCCCAGCAGCTCCTCGGGAGGAAGGTCTGGCTCTCTGCTCCAAAACAATTACAGCCTAGAAAACTTTGTGAGGCAGTTCAACTCCGTCATGCGGGAGTCACAAAAAAAATACCAAACCCAGTGCCATCAAGTCGATGCCAACTCATAGCAACCATATTGGATGGAGTAGAACTGCCCCATAGAGTTTGCAAGGAGCACCTGGCTGACTTGAACTGCCGACCTTTTGGTTAGCAGATGTAGCACTTAACCACTATGCCACCAGGGTCTCCATGTGGGAGTCGTGAGGGGTCGGAAATCGACTTGACAGGCACATAACAGTAACAGGTGCAGTTTTGTAGCATACAACCCTGACCCAGAGAGGCTTACTGGCTGGACAGGCTAAAGGGCGAAATGAGGGGAAGGAGAGGCAAGATCTCCAGAGAGAGATGTCTCATAATCATTCCCATCTCCCGCCAGCTTGAAAAAAAATATGTGCTTTGACTGGCATTTAAGTGCGGTACCTCTGCTGACCTTTTGGTCAGCAGTTCAAGTCTGCCAGGTGCTCCTTGGAAACTCTGTAGGGCAGTTCTACTCTGACCTACAGGGTCACTATGAGTCAGATCCAACCTGACAGCAGTGGGTTTTTTGGGTTTTTGACCAGCTTAGGAAGAGAGACCCTTATGAAGGCATGTCTGTGTGGCTGGGTGGCCAAAGACATCAGAAGAAAATGCTTGGTACAAAAGACCACAAGTCTCTACCCTCCTGCCCCCCAACCCCACACATAAAATAACCAAAGACAAACTAGTCATCAAGGAGTCATTTCCAACTCATAGAGACCCTGTGGGGGTCAGAGTGGAACTGTGCTCCAGAAGATTTTCAGTGACTGATTCTTCGAAAATAGATCACCAGGCCTTCTTTCTAAGGCGTGCTTAACTAAAACCAAAACCCATTGCCATCGATTGGATTCCAACTCCTAGCAACTCTATAGCACAGTAGAGCTCCCCCAAAGAGTTTCCAAGGAGCAACTGGTAGATTTGAACTGCTCTATCTACCCCCACCTAAATGAAGTTTGACTTTAGGGTCTAATAGGGCTGAAACTTCCCCTCCCCAGGCTGCAAACAGTCACCTCAGGTCACTGTTTCTGTCCTAACTGCCGACTGGCCACATCCTTACGGAAACATCTAAAGATGTCTGTGTGGTGTGAGCCTTCATACAGCTTCTTGCAAAGCTCAGAGACATTTGCATTTTTACTAGCAACAAAGCCTAAGAGAATGAAAGGGTAGCTGTGGAATTTCAGGAAGAGGAGACATTTCTCCACTTGGGGGGATGGTCCCTGTGTTCCTCATTCAGTGACACAGTGGCAACTCTGAAGACTGGCCTTGACTCTGAATCAGGCAAACAGCTCAGGGTTGAGAGAACTAGTCTTAACAGTCAAAGGATTTTGCCTTTATACTTCTCTTTGGAGGCCAGAACTGTAAAACCCCTCCAGCAGCTGACAGGCCCTGTGGATCATCCTTATTAGACTCCCCTAGGCCAGCACTATGTCTGAGACTAAAATTACCTTTCCTTCCTCTGGGTGGGGAAGCCAAAGCCAAGTGCTGTGGAGCCAGGTAGTATGGAGTATCTGTCAAGGCTGCCTTCCATCTCCACCCACCCAGTGCCCTCAGCAGCATCTGGTCTGCAGTTTGCTGAGTTTTAATGACTCATTTGCTCACTTGCTCTCCACTTCACCCCTTTCTCCACCAAGCCAAACCAGTTGCCTTATAGCTGACTCCTTCTCATTGAGATCATGTGGGTTTTCAATGTTGTGACCTTTCAGAAGCAGATCATCAGGCCTGTCTTCCAGGGTACCACTGGGTAGATTTGAACCCCCAAGCTTTTGGTCTATAGTCAAGCACCTAAACCTTTGCACCATTCTGGGACTCCTCCACAAAGTGGTATGGAGATCTTCCTTTGGATGTAATGTAATATGTATCAGGGCATGGGTGGGGGAGGCAGCACTTTAAGACTTTAAGTATCATGGCTTTTCTGCTAACTGCCTAGTGTGTATGTGTATAGTTAGGTGCCATTGAGTTGGTTCCAACTTGCAGCAATCCTGTAGGACAGAGTAGAACTACTCTTTAGGGTTCCCAAGGAGGAGAGGCTGGTAGATTTGAACTGCCAACCTTTTGGTTAGCAGCTGAGCTCTTCATTACTACACCATCAGGGCTCCTACACTGCCGCTATGATTTGTTGTGGATTAGACTGTTGTGATCCACAGAGTTTTCCCTGGCTAATTTTAGGAAGTTAATAAATATCCTTTCCTCCTAGTCCATCTTAGTCTGGAAGCTCTGCTGAAACTCATTCAACATCATAGCACCAGGGAAGCCTCCACTGACGACAGCAGTGACTGCTCCAGAGGAGCACTGGCCAGCAATGTACCCAGCACATGGACATCACTGCATTCTTACAATACGTGCCTCCTGCCCTGTGAAACTCACAGACTGGGAAGCATTACTGTTATTCCCAATTTACAGATGCAGAATTGAACTCAGACTGGTCACATCACTTATCACTGACAGAGCTGAGCTCCACTACCTGGCCTTCTGACTCCAAATCCCATCCTATTTTATTGCATTGCTTTCTCCATTCTTCTGATATTACTTTAGCAAGCCTTCATTAAGTATGGAAACCCTAGTGGCATAGTGGTTAAGTGCTGTGTCTGCTAAGCAAAAGGTTGACAGTTCAAATCCACAAGGTGCTCCATGAAAACTCCATAGGGCAGTTCTTCTCTGCCCTCTAGGGTTGCTATGAGTCGGAATCAACTTGACAACAGTAGGTTTGGTTTGCATTTTAGTCATTAAGGATGCACTGTGTGCATGATGCGTGTTCCTGGGTGGTACAGACAGTTAATGCACTCAGCTGCTAACCAGAAGGTTGGAGGTTCGAATCTACCCAAAAATGCCTCAGAAGAAAGGCCTAGCTGTGTACTTTGAAAAATAAGCCATTGAAAACTCTATGGAACACAATTCTATTCTGACACAAGTGGAGTCACCATGAGTTAGAATCAAGTCCACAGCTGCAGATTTTTTACTGGTGTGCATGATGCTTGGGATGGTTCAACAATGAATGAATGCCCCGGGAGTTTACAAGGTAACAGAAGAATGAGACTCGTGAGTCCGTAACCATAACGCACAAGGTGGGCTGTGATTGCCATGGTTAAAGTGTTATAGAAGCTTACACTTCTGATGAGAGATGAGGAGGAGGGGCATGCAAAGACTTCACCATCACGACCAGTTGCTGTTGAATTGATTCTGACTCATGGCAACTCCATGTGTTTCAGAGTAGAAAGCTCCCTCCCTGTAGGGTTTTCATGGCTGTCTTAGTTATCTACTGTTGCTGTAACAGAAATATCATGAATGGATGGCTTTAACAAACAAAAGTTTATTTTCTCACAATTTAGAAAGCTAGAAGTTAGAATTCAGGGTGCCGGCTAGTGGAGAAGGCTTTTCTCTCTGTGTTGGCCCTGGGGGAAGGTCCTTGCCTCTTCAGCTTCTATTCCTTGGATCCTTAATGATTGTCACATGATATGGCATCTGTCTTCCCCTGTCTTTGCTTGCTTCTGTGTCCTGATCTACCCTTTTTATATCTCAGAGGTACTATGCCAAAAACCTGTTGCTGTTGAGTGATTCTAACTCATTGTGACACTATAGGACAGAGTAGAACTGCCACATAGGGTTTCCAAGGAGCACCTGGTGGATTTGAATTGCCAACCTTTTGGTACCACTAAGACTGCATCTCAAAGGTAACTGGTTTAAAATGCACCCTACACTAATACAGCCTTTTAACAGAGAAAACCCATTCCCCGTTGGGGTTATAACCACAGATATAAACCCAAAAACCCACTGCCGTTCAGTCAAGTCCAACTCATAGTGACCCTAGAGGTCAGAGTAGAACTGCCCCATAGAGTTTCCAAGAAGCACCTGGCGGATTTGAACTGCCTACCTTTTGGTTAGCAGACATAGGACTTAACCCACTACGCCACCAGGATTTCCAACAACAGGTATAGGGGTTAAGATTTACAATGAATATTTTGAGGAGACATAATTCAGTCCATAACAACAGTTGTGACCATTTGGAAGCAGATCACCAGGCTTTTCTTCCTAGGCACCTCTGGGTAGGTTTAGAACCTGCAGCCTTTCAGCCTAGTGCTTAACCATTTGTACCACTCAGAAGACTTCACAGAGAAGAAAAAATATTTAAGTTTGGCCTCGGAAGAATGATTAGGCATTTGCTGGGTTAAGATGGGGTGAGAGATTGCAGTTACATACTGAACAAAAGTGCAGAGGCGGGCAGGCATTCAACAGGAGTGGAGCATAAAGTATGTCTCTGGTGGAGTGGGTATCACAGCCAGAAAAGCGAGTTGGCGTGGAATCTTGGAGAGCCAAATTAAGGAGTTTGGACTTCACTTGGTATGCCAGGGTAACTATGGGAAATTTTTGAGCCAGGTGAGTGTGGGTGATCGAAGCAATTTCAACAGGCATTAATGTCACTTGGTGGCAAGGTGGGATGGCTCAAGAGAAGGAAGACTGGGAATGTCAAGACCAGTTAGGAACCTGTTGCACTAGTCCATGTGGCAGCTAAGGGCACCTGATGTAGGGTGGTGACAGTGGGAAGGGAGATAGTGGATGAGAAAGCAAGTTAGTTATCTGGGCTAGGTTCACTAATGATTTTTTCCTGCAAGATCTTTTTTTGTCCCAGAAACTAAAAGGACATTATTTTGGTGGATGGTAAGACAATAGTTGGATCCCTGGTGGCACAGTGGTTGGCTAAAAGCTATGGCTGCTAACCAGAAGGTTGGCAGTTCGAATCCACCAGCCACTCCTAGGAAACCCTATGGAGCAGTTCTACTCTGTCCAATAAAGTCACGATGAGTTTGAATTGACCAGATGGCAATAGATTTGGTTTTTGGTTTGGAGTAAGGCATAGTTAGAAGGCTAAGTGGTAGATTAGTCATAGTGCCACCCTTCCTACATAAAGAGGACACCTTTTATCCACCATTGCTTTGATTCATTCCTATTCTTTCGTGACTGAATTTGCAAAGCAGTTGACTGGAGTTAATGATACAACCTGTGGTCATGGATTTGAACACAGTGTAAGCATCCAGAATGATCAGGGAATGGAGTAGTTAAATAACTTGTCTACAAACACAATCAGTGGCAATGCAGGTGCTTGAAACCAGATCATCTGGCTTCTATTCCAGGGTTCTGTCCAGGGCTTTCGACCTGAGTGAATTGGTTCATTTCCTTCAAAACCCCTGCTGAGAATTTGCATTTTTACCCCAGAGATACTAAATCAGAATCTACTTTTTTTAAAAAAAATAAACATTTTCTTGTGTTTTCAGTGAAAGTTCATACAGCAAATTAGGTTCCCATTTGAGAATTTCTACACAGATTGTTCAGTGACATTAGTTACATTTTTCACAATGTGTTACCATTCTCTTTCATTGCTTTCTGGCTGCACCATTTCAAGCACTCCAGTTTCCCTGCTCCCTTCTCTTCTTATTTTTGCTTTAGAGTAATTGTTGACTTTATGGTCTAAAATAGATTTTTTTATTATTATTGTATTGTAGGTAAAGATTTAGAGTGAAACTAGTGTCTTATTAAACAGTACACATACTGTTTTGTGACACTGGTTGCCAATCCTATGACATGTCAACACCTTCCCCTTCTCTACCTTGGAGTCTCCATTACCAACTTTGCTGTCCCTTCCTGTCTTCTTGTCCTTGCCCCTGGGCTGTTGTGCCAGTTTAGTCTTGGTAGGCATGTCTAACTTTAGGTGAAGGGTGAACCTCAAGAGTGACTTCAACCCAGAGATTACATCGGCATGAAACCAGAACTAGATGGGACCCAGCCACCACCTGCCCTGAGAGGGAACACAACATAGTGTCCCTGAGGTAGTAGGCAAAAAATGGGTGTGCAGAACTGTAAAAGACCAAACTTGATGGTCCAACAGACTGGAGGGTCCCCTGAGGACATGGCCACTGGACTCTAACATGTTAGCGCAGAGCTGAAACCAGTACTGAAGCCAACTCTTCAAAGACAGCTCTAGACTGTAAGACATACGGCACTGCTGGTGGAGTGTGCGCTTCTTGGCTTAGGTGTGTACACGAGGATGTCTGAGCAGCTCTTGTCCAGAGGTGAGACGAGAGAGTGGAGGGGCACAGGAGTTGGTTAAATAGATGCAGGAAGGACAAGGTAGAAAGGAGGAGTGTGCGGTCATGGGGCAGGGGAAGCAGAGTTGCATAGCAGTATGTGTGCAGGGTTTTGTATGGCAAATTCACTTGGATTATAAACTTTCACTTAAAGCACAATAAATTTTTTTTTTTTAAAGTATGACTTCAGTACAGAGTATAAGCGTATGGGGGGGGCGGTATGCTCTTAGGATTTCTCCAGTCTCTGCCAGACCGTTAAGTCTGGTTTTGTGTTTTGTTTTTTTTTCTTTTTCCGGTGAGCTAGGATTTTGTTCTCCATTTTTCTCCAGCTCTGTGTGGGACCCTCCATTGTGATCCCTGTCAGAGCAGTCAGTGACAGTATCTGGGTACCATCTAGTTGTACTGGACTCAGTTTAGTGGGTGCCATTGTTGATGTGGTCCATTAGTCCTTTGGAGTAATCTTTCCCTTTAATTTTCTTCTTTCTTCCTTGTTCCCAAAGATGTGAGACCAGTGGAGTACCTTAGCTGACTGTTCACAAGCTTTTAGAACTCCAGATGCTGCTCGCCAAAGTAGGATACAGAACGTTTTCTTTATGAACTATATTATGCTAGTTGACCTAGATGTTCCTCAAGACCACAGCCCTCAGCCCGCTAATTTAGTTCCTCAAAAAGCTTGAAACAGATATTCTGGCTTCCTACTCCAGAGTTCTGTCCAGGGGGGTGAACCAGAATGAACTGGTTCATGTCAGTACAAACCCCTGCTGAGAATTTACATTTCCGTCCCAAAGAAACTGCATCAGAATCTACATTTTAACACTATTCCCAGATGAATCTTATGGATAATAAATTTTGAGAATCACCGGTGGCATAGTGGTTAAGTGCTATGGCTGCTAACCAGAAGGTCAGCTGTTCAAATCTGCCAGGCACTCCTTGGAAACTCTATGGAGCAGTTCTACTTTGTCCCTTGGGGTCACTGTGAGTCACAATTGACTGGAAGGCAGCAGGACTCTACTAGTGGTTCTCGGAATTGGTCCCTAGCCAGCAGTGTTAGCATTGCCTGGGAACTTGTTAGAAATGCAGTTATTAGCAGGAGTTTGAACTGAAACTAACCCTGGTTCTGTTCACCACTCCACAGCTGATCTGCTCTACAACTCCTGCTTGCCTTAATGTTACATAAGTTTGCTGTCTCATTGAAACAATTGTTCTTGCAACATAGTCTTCATCACAATCCCCTTCACTTCTTATACTTGCAGCTTTTACATCATTGAAAAGGCTTTAAGCTTCATCTTGCACTAAAACCCACTGCTGTTGAGTCAATTCTGACTTATAGTGACTCTATAAAACAGAGTAGGACAGCCACATAGGGTTTCCAAGGAGCAGCTGGAGGATTTGAAATATGATCTTTTTGTTAGCAGCCATAGCACTTAACGAGTTGTACCCCCAGGGCTCCTTTTCTTGCACTAAGGTAAGGCTCAATAAGAACTGTGTGCACCAATCCCAACTTACCTACCAATTGGACTTAAGAGACAAACTTAAGAATGAATCTCCTTCATACACAGAGGACTGCCTGTACTTGAATTTAGGTTCAAGAATTTAATCAGGAGAGTCTATTAGGAACTAGATTCTTGTAATAAATAAAGAATAACTTATGTATGGTTTTCAGATGCATCAAATAATAGATACCCCACAACTTGATTCCACAACCAATTATCACCTCAAGAGCCCCTACCAGTTGCCTGTCCTTGGAAGTTTGGGTGTTGCTATGATAACTGGACAGGTTTCAGTGGAGTATCTAGGCTAAGACTAGGAAGAAAGGCCCAGCAGTCTACTTCTGAAAATCAACTAACCATATTGATTACAAAATTCCAATCCAGTTTACATAATTTATTCATTCCTTTACTAATGTTAGGTTGAGTTTTTTCACATTTACAAACAGTTGCAGTTAATATCCTTGTATGTGTCTTCATATGAACATGCACAAGGGTTTCTCTAGGATATGCTCCTAAAAGTGGAATTTCTAGGACAAAGACAGCTGTCTTTTCAGTTTTGCTAGATACTATAAAGTGGTCATACTAATTTGCACTTGAACCTGCAGTTGATGAGACTTTCTATGTCCACACATCCTTACGGTCACTTAATACTATTAGACTTTTTTATCTTTGTTAGTGTGCTGGATGGGCCATGATATCTTGTTATTGTTTTGACTTGTCACTTCCCTGATAACTGATGAGGCAAAACATCTTGCACTCATTAAGCCAATGCATATTTAAACATCAGATTAATAAGGACACTCAAAAAAAATCATTCAAGCACTTTTATTCCTTTCAGCAGAACCGGAGGTATACATTCCAGTTCAGTGTTTGCCAAGTACTTCAGCATATGTTCTCCTTACAGGCAGGCTAGAGTTGACAGTTATGCAGATAAAAGGAGAAAGGGCTAAAACTGAAGTGGGAAAGATTTAGAGTAGATGTAAATAAGAAAGTTGGACATTTCTTCCTTATAGCTAGCTAAAAGCAAAGAAGAACCAACTTGTTACCCTCAAGTTGATTCTGAATCATTATGACCCCATGTGTCAGAGTAGAACTGAGTACCATAGAGTTTTCTTGGCTGTCATCTTTACGGAAGCAGATCACCAGGCCTTTCTGCTGCAGCACTGCTGGGTGGGTTTGAACTGCCTATCTTTCAGTCAGTAGATGAACACAAACTGCCAGCACCAAACAGGGACCTTATAGCTAACTAGCATTATATAAATGTTGTAGAGTGAAATCTGTTGTTCATTAATTATAATATATTAGAGGTACAATTTTCACTTTGTAAAGCACCCTAAAATGCTGGGAAGTGTTGCAAGAAGCAGTGTAGAACACTCTAGCACAACCCATCACTGATTCTGTTGAGTTTTTCCACTTTTCCCCCAGGTTTGTCATACTGTTCACAGACAACTCGGGCCATATTTCCCAGTGGAGCTCCATCCTGGCCGGGAGTCTTGCAGGCATGGTGTCCACCATTGTGACATATCCTACGGACCTCATCAAAACCCGGTTGATTGTGCAGAACATGCTGGAACCATCTTATAAAGGCATCCTCCATGCTTTTTCTACTATTTATCAACAGGAAGGGTTCCTGGCCCTTTATCGAGGGGTTTCTCTCACTGTTTTAGGTAAGATGGAACTTCTCACCTTGACCAAGAATAGGCTATGTTCTTTGACACATATGAGTGTATTACATACCTTTGTGACTAGTTAAATCACTTTACTGAGGTCAAGGTTGTATGGATTCAATCTACATAGAGCCACTTAGCTTCATTCTATTCTATAACCACGCATCTCACTCCTTTGGCCAGTCACAGTCCAGAGAGGAGAGGTGGCTTACCACAAACTGGTAGGAAAATGAGTCTAAATACTGCCTATCTGATTACAGGAAGAAGTCTTAAGCATGTTTGTGTGTATGTCCCTTTCCCAGGGTTACATACACACTTACAGGTCACTAGGGACCCTCTAATTGCCAAATCCAGTAGACATTCAGACATTTATCTGACCTTTGTTGGAGTATTTGATAAGACTGATCACTCTTCTTATGGAAACTTCTAGGATCTCACCATCTCTTGGATGGCTTCCCACCTCTCTGGCAGCTCTTTCTCGTCTAACTCCTGCGGCTCCTCTAGTTTACCTAATGCTGCCAGCCCCTACCTATTGCCCAGAGCTCCTTCCTTAGTTCTTTTCTTCTCACCCTCTATACACTTCAAGGTGGCCTCATCTGAGCTCAAGGCTTAAATAAGCATCAGTATACTCTGTGACTCACAATCTCTTGCTCTATAAAAACAATGACTACCATTCTGTGGATGCTTACTATGTGCCAGATACTTTGCTGAATTCTTTGGATACAATCCCATTTAAGCCTCAGTTTACAGGTGAATAACCAGAGGATGCTTAGGGAAGCTAAATGACTTATCCAGGGTCACAGAGATCGAGTGGAAGAACCTAGCAGTGTAACTCCACAGCCCTCTCTCTTAACCACTGACTTACACCAATTTTTGTCCAATAGCAGCATGAATATCTATCATCTGTTGGACACCTTCATTGCCAGTTGTCATGGAGTTGGTTCAGACTCATGGCAATCTCATGTCTGTGTCAGAGCACAACTGTGTTCCGTAGGGTTTTCAGTGGCTGAGTTTTTGGAAGTAGACTGCCAGGCCTTTCTTCCAAGGTACCTCTGAAAGGATTCAAACTTTTGGTTAGCAGCCAAGCACATTAACCATATGCACCCCCCAGGTTCAAATTCCAAACTAAACTTGATGTGCTTGTTTGTTTCAAACCTGCTCTTCCTCCCAGTGAGTGATACCACCATCCTTTAACCCAGTGACTCAAGCCAGAACAAACCCCAGAATCACTTCAACTTTTGCTCCCACTTCATTCTCACTTCCATAGTCCAGTCCTGTCAGTTGGACCTCTTTTAGCTTTCAAGTCTCTCCCACTTCTACATCCTCATCCCTTCTGCCTTAGGCCATGCTCTCATCATCTTTCTCCTAGACTCTTGAGAGAGTCTCCCACCTCATCCCAGTCTTGGGTCTCTCCTGCTCCAGTCTGTCCTGTTCACTGCTAGATCATGAGAGAATAAATTTCTCTTTGTTAAAGCCATATTCCTGTGGTACTTCTGTTAGCAGCACTAGATGACTAAGATACCCAACATGTGCCATGGGATGATCTTTCTAAACACAATTTGATCATTGCACTATCCTCATTTTGTTGCCTTTCTTAAAAGCCTCCAGTGACTCCTTCAGAGCTACAGGAAAAAGCCCACATTCCTTAAGGCATTGTAGATTTTTCAGACCTGGCCCCTGCCAAACTGTACTACCTCATTTCCTGTATTTAGGTACTCATGCTGTAGTCATAGAGAAATGCTTGCATTTCCTGGAAATACTGCTTCCTTCTATAACTGCATACTTTTGTATCCCTCTACCCAGAATGCCTTTGTGTTCTCTTGGTGTCTAATGAACTCCTACTCATTCTTCAAGACCCAGTTCAAAAGCTCTCTTCTGTGAAGTCCTTCCTGATTCTCCCAGGCAAAATTAATCAGTCTTCAATTCCTGTACCTGCAGTACTTTATATATCCCCCTATTATGGCACATGTTGGGTATCTTAGTCATCTAGTGCTGCTAACAGAAGTACCACAGGAAGATGGCTTTAACAAAGAGAAATTTATTCTCTTGTGATCTAGTAAGCTACAAATCCAAATTCAGAGTGTGAGCTCCAGGGGAAGCCTTTCTCTCCTGTTGGCTCTAGAGGAAGGTCCTTGTCCTCAGTCTTCCTTTGATCTGGGAGCATCTCAGTGCAGGAACCTCAGGTCCAAAGGACATGTTCTGCTTCCAACGCTGCTTTCTTGGTGATATGAGATCTCCCACTTTCTGATTCCCTTTGCTTTTGTCTCTAATGAGATAAAGTTGGTGCAGGCCACACCCCAGGAAAACTCCTTATATTGGATCAGGGATGTAACCTTAGTAAGGGTGTTACAATCCCACCCTAATCCTCTTTAACATAGTCTAATTTGGCCTCATTAGCCACAAGCAGAGATTAGGATTTACAACACTTAGGAAAATTACAATCACAAAATAGAGGACAGTCACACCACATTGGGAGTCATGGCCTAACCAAGTTGACACATATTTTGAGGGGACACAATTCAATCCATGATATTGGAGGTGCTATCTTTGTTTTCTCTGGCTGTCTCCTCCACTGAACATTTCCAAAACAGCAATTAGCCTAATTCTCCCCAGCACTTGGCATAGGGCCCAGCACATAGCAAAAGCTCCACAAATGTTTTCTGAATGAAGGTAAATTGGGGGAAAAATGGGGGGTTCAAGAGTCATTTTCAGTAAATGTTTATTACAAAACGTTACATTTTTTCCAGAGCCAAGCAGCCCAATTGTGTCATCCCTTCTTTTGAGTCTCATTTTGAAGGAGAAATTGAATCTCTGTATAAACTTAAGATGGCTCCCAGAGTTTCTGGAAGTTTCCAGAAGTGCCACCTACCTGACTTACCATCTTTTCCTAGAAAGGTGTTGATACCACACAGTGTAAGGTCCACTGAGTTCTGATATGATATGTCACTAGCAAAGGTAAAGTCAGGAAACCCCCGGCACTGCCGAGTCTCTACTTTCCATCTTTCACAGAATGCTTCCTTCCCAGCTAGAGACCACGCCGGCCCAGCCTCCAAAACTTGATTAGGTGCTCTCCATGAAATTTTGGGTTTTTTGGTGTATGTGGGAGTGATTTTTTTCAACATTTATTCCTTTTTTTCAAACATATAAAAAGTCAAAAGAATTGTGAATACTCACATACCCTCCACTTGTATCCTACAGTTAATACTTTGCATTATTTGCTTTGTCATCTATCTGTCCATCTGTTCTCTCCTCTAGTCATTCACTGTTATTGTTGAAACCCTGCCCGGTTTTGTGTCATGATCCCCGTGATCAGCTGTGGGTCAGAACTTTGTGATCCATAGATTTTTCATTGACTGATTTTTGGAAGTATATTGCCTGGTCTTTTTTCTTAATCTGAAAACTCTGCTGAAACCTGTTTGGCATCCCAGCAACACGTAAGTCTCCACTGGCAGATGGGCAGTGGCTACGCGTGAGGTACATTGGCCAGGAATCAAACCTGGTCTCCTGTATAAGAGGCAAGAAGCCTACCTGAACCATCAGAGGCCCAGCCATCCATTTGTCCATTTTATTTGTTTGTGCAGGCTGCAAACATCAGTATACTTTACCCCTAAACCCTTCAGCCAGTGTGTATCATCAACTAGATTATAATATTTATATATGGTTATTTGTAAGTAAAATTGACATACAGTACAATGCACAAATCTTTATTGGATTGTTTGATGCATTCTGACAACTGACACGAACCCCTATCAAAATACAGAGCATTATCATCACGCAGTAAAGTTCCCTTGTGTTCGTTCAGTTGGAGCCTTTTGTAATAAGCCCAAAGACCCATCTGTTTACTTTCCCTGGATTCCCCGGACTTTTATGTTCCCCAGACATGGGCAGCCTCTTCCTGGCCTTGTTTTGCAGGTGCCCTTCCATTCTCTGCTGGCTCACTTCTCGTTTACATGAACATAGAGAAAATCTGGAATGGACCCCGAGATGAGTTCTCTGCCCTCCAGAAACTTGCCAATATCTGTCTGGCAGCAACCGTGACCCAGACACTCTCCTTTCCCTTTGACACAGTGAAGAGAAAGATGCAGGTGAGGAGTTGGGGAGGGGGGATGTGAAGCTTTTGTAGGTGAGTAGCAAGTAGAAAAGACACCAATCACGAGTGACGCCAGGTTTCCATGGAGATGGGGACTGCTAATACAAATACTATGCAAACCGCCACCGCATGCTGTGCTGTGAACTTCAAGCCCATTGGCTCTAGCCCAGGCCATACCTCACCCTCCAGATGAGGGCCACTTTTCTTTCCCCTTCATGTAACATGGCCCTCACCACCCATTACCTCCTTCTCCAAGGCTCACTACTCATTACATTATACGTAGTTCCGTTCCCTCCACGACCAGCTGGAAGTAGACTGAGCCTCCTTACTCTCTCTCTCCTGACTGCCTCCACAGCTGCCCCTTACCTCCGTGAAACAGACTGGAGAGATGGAAAACTAGCTGAGAACTAGAGATGTCAGAAGGAGCCCTGGTAGCACAGGGGTTAAGCACTTGGCTGCTAACCAAAAACTCAGCTATTTGAACCCACCCAGCAGCTCCATGGGAGAAAAGACCTGGTGATCTGCTTCTGTAAAGACTGAAAAACAAAACCTACTGCCATCAAGTCTATTCCAACTCATAGTGGCCCTGTAGGACAGAGTAGTAACTACCCTATAGAGTTTCTAAGGCTATAAATCTTTATGAAAGAAGACTGCCACATCATTCTCCCATTCTACATGGAGCAGCTGGTGGGTTTGAACCACCTGGACCTTTCTGTTAGCCACTGGGGCTCCTCATAAAGATTACAGCCTAGGAAACCCTATGGGTCAGTTCTCTGTCCTATAGGGTCACTACTGTGAGTCAGAATTTACCAGATGGCATAAGACAACAACGACATAAATATCAATGGTTCAATGGTCCCTGATGCTTTGACTCAGGAAGTAACTGACATTTGAAATGGGTCACTTGTTAATAGTGGGATTTACCATGTATTCCCCAATCATGATCTGGAAAAACTTCGCTTTCCTCTACAGACCACAGAGACAAAAGCCGGTATCAGGGGCTTCAAAGTGAATAGGCTTAGCCGAAAATAAACCAATTTTGAGAAAAGAAAAATCATCAGATTGATTCCATTAAGGTTGGGGGTTTCCTACCACATCTATACCACAGGGGCGGGCTAGAATCCCTACAGGGCTGCAACCTTGCCTTGTCCCTTAACCACACTCCTTCTCCTTTTGCCGTCCTTCAGACTAGGCTCCACTGGGCTTGCTTGCCTCCTTGGCCTCTTGAGGGGAAATCTTGACATATACAATCAATAAATCATTTTGTACAACTGATACATCTTGATTTATATAGTCAATAAACTACCATGTCTTCTCCCACTGAACAGCTGGTGGGTTTGAACCACTGTCCTTTTAGTTAACAGCTGAGCACTTAACCACTGTGCCACCAGGTTTCCTAGAACCTGCTTACCAACCAGCAGCTGTCGAGTCGATTCCGACTCATAGCAACCCTATGGGGCAGAGTAGAGCTGTCCCAGAGAGTTTCCAAGGAGCATCTGGCAGAATCGAACTGCTGACTTTTTGGTTAGCAGAGGTAGCGCTTAATCACTACACCACCAGGGTTTACAGAGCCTGCTTAGAGTACATGCTTATTTATAAAAACCATTATTTCTCATTTAAAACATAATGCACATTAACTGTAGAAAATTTGAGAAATGAAGGAAAGTACAAAAAAATGAAAGTGATTACCCATAAGACTAAGACACCAGGGACTGCAATGATCAATAGTTTTCTTATTTTTTCTTCTTATTGTGAATTAAGAACAATTTTACAGTTTATATCATGTTGCCATATAACACCCAGAACTTTCACCTTGCTCTATTCTAACTAGTCCCCACCCCGCCCACATGACAGCACACTTCCCCTTTTGTTCGGAACTTCCTACGACCTTTTGATAAAGGTCTGGCCTTCCTCACCCATCAACTCAGCTCCAGCAAAGTATCCGTCAGCCAACGTCATGTACGTTTTTACGTGTTTGTTCACTTCCACGTAGTCCAGGTCAGTCTTTGTCTGGGGAGCTGGCCCCAGTGCTGGATGCAGTTTGCGGTTAGAGAGTCTAGGGACCACACTCCCAAGGGGCCCTCCATTCCGAAGGACCATCACGTGTGGTCTTCTGGTAGCGTTTTAGCTCTGCCCTCTATCACCTGCTGTGTCTTCAGCTCCATTCCATGTGCCCCATCTGGACTGTCATTGGTGGTGGCTGGGCACCATCTAGTTCTGGTCCCATTCTGAAGCATGATTTGGCTCATGTGGCCCCTACCATTTGGTGGGCTCATATTTTTCTCCTGTCCTCAATGTCCTCCATTTGCCCCAGGTCCAGGCGGACTGGGACCATTTAGTGGTATTCAGATGGCAGCATGCTAGCTTTTAAGACCCCAGTCACCACTCTCCCAGGTGGTATGTGGAATGATATCTTCAGAGAAAAAAGCCTTAGGTATCCCAATTAGTCTGAATGTCCCCTGAGAGCATGGCCCCCCCATCCCAGACCCCATTGTCTGTTCTTCTATCCCCATATTATGGGGATAATTCGGTTTTGAAGTTGAGCAGTTTTAGGTACCCCACTTTTAGTGCATGTTATCACATCCTATACCCATCCCTAATCCTAACAACTATGTAATTTGTAAAACATCCCTCTCCCTCCCTGCCCCCCTTCCTTGTAACTGTCAAATACTGATTTCTACTGTGCTTAAATGATTAGTTGTGTCCTTATAGCCATGGTCTCATACAAAATTTGTCCGTTTGTGTCTGGCTAATTTCACTCAGCCTAATTTCCTCTATACAGTCCCACATTGACAGGTATGTCTCTAAGCCATCTTTGTTTCTTATCATTACGTAGTATTCCATTGTATGAACACACCAGAGTTTGTTTAACCATTCATCCGTTGATGCGCGTCTAGGTTGTTTCTAACTTTTTGCTATTGTGGAGAAAGCTGCAATAAACACTGGCTTGGAAGTATCTGTTTGAGTGGTATTCATTATTTCTTTGGGATATACTCCAAGGAGTGGGATTGCTGGATCATATGGTATTTCTATTTGTAGTTTTTTAACAAAGTGCCAAATCAGTTTTCATAGTGGTTAAGCCATCTTACAGCCCCCCGCCCCCAGCAGTATAGGAGAGTTCCAATCTCTCCACGTCCTCTCCAGCATTTATTATTCTATGTTTTTTGGATTATTACCATCTTTGTTGGGGTGAGATGGTATCTCATGCTTTTGATTTGGATTTCTCTGATGGCTAACAATTGTGAACATTCCTCATATATCTGTTGGCAAACAGTATGTCTTCTTTGGTGAAGTGCCTGTTCATGTCATTTGTCCATTTTTTGATTGGGCTGTTTGTCTTTTTCTTGTTGGGGTTTTGTAGTATCTTGTAGATTACAGAGATTACGGTCAGAAGCATGGTGGGCAAATATTTGTTCCCACTCTGTTGGTAGTTTTTTTCACTCTTTTGATGAAGGCTTTGGATGAGCATAAATGCTGAATTTTTAAGAATTCCCAATTACCTATTTTCATTTCTGATGATTAAAGGTTGTTAGTGGTTTTCAGTAGACTGTTGATACTGTCAATTAGTGCTCCCATCGTCTTCCCATTTTTTCCTTCCACGAATTTTATTGTTTTAGCTTTTATATTTAGGTCTTTGATCCATTTTGAATTAGTTTTTGTGTGTGGTCTGAGATAAAGGTCTTGTTTCATTTTTTTTGCAGGTGCATATCCAGTCATGCCAACACCATTTGTTGAAGAGACTGTCTTTAGCCCAATTCACTGTCTTTGGGCCTTTATCAAATATCAGCTGTTCCTAAGTGGATGAATTTATATTTAGAATTTTGATTTTGTTCCATTGGTCTATGTGTCTGTTTTTGTGCCAGTACCAGGCTGTCTTGACTACTGTGGCAGTGTAGTAGACTTCAAGGTCAGGAAGGGTAAGGCCTCTCACCTTGTTCCTCTTCTTTAGTAATAATTTACTTATCCGTGGCTTCCTTCTTTTCCCTATGAAGTTGGTGATTTGTTTCTCCATCTCATTTAAAAAAATGTCATTGGGAATTGAATTGGGATTGCATTGTATGTATAGATTGCTTTGGGTAGTACAGACATTTTTACATTGTTAAGCCTTCCTATCCAAAAGCAAGGTAGATTTCTCCACTTGTGTAAGCCATTTTTTGTTTCCTGCAGTAGGGACTTGTGGTTTTCTTTGGATACGTCTTTTACATCTCTGGTGAGATTTATCCCCAGATATTTTATCATCTTAAGGGCTATAGTAAAGGGTAATGCTCTAGTGATTTCCTCTTTGGTTGTCTCTTTGTTGGTGTATCAGAATCACACTGATTTATGTATGTTTATCTTGTATCCTGATACTTTGCAGAAGTCTTCTGTTAGATCCAGTAGTTTTTTGGTGGATTCTTTAGGGTTTTCTGTGTATAAGATCACATCACCCACAGATAGCGATATTTGGACTTCTTCTTTGCTAACTTGGAGGCTGTTTATTTCTTCATCATGTCTAATTGCTCTGGCTAGGACCTCCAGAACAATGTTGAATAGAAGTAGTGATAATGGGCATCCTTGTCTAGTACCCTGTTCTTAAGGGGAATGTTTTCAACTTCTCTCCATTAAGTATGATGTCAGCTGTTGGTTTAGTGTAGATGGCCTTTATTATGTTGAGGAATTACCCTTCTACTCCTATTAATAGTTTTCCTTTCATGTATGTATGTATATAAATATAAATATATACAATAAACTTGTGATAACTAGAACTTGTGTAAGGTGGAAACCTGTCAGAGAAGGAAAACTCAAATATCTTCCACTAATAGAGAGCAATAGAAAAGTGGTAAGATTGCACCCTGTCAATGGTGGAAAACTTTCAAGACCCAGCAAAACAAGGCAGTCCATTTGAGTTCTGGTTCTCACAGGTTTTGCTGTATATAATACATGCATATGTGGTGTTATTTTTTTTTACAAAATTTTGTTCATACTGTACATAAAAATTAAGGAGCCCTGGTGATGCAGTGGTTAAGGTGCTTGAGTGCTAACTGAAAGGTTGGAGGTTTGAGACCATCAGTGGCTGCATGGAAGAAAGATATGGCAGGCTGCTTATGTAGAGACTTAAAGCCTTGGGAATACTATGGGGTCCCTAAGAGTTGGAATTAGCTTGATGGCAATGGGAGTATATAAAAATTACTGTCTTGTTTTCAGTTTCCTTCTTTTTAAATATTTAAGCTGTTTCTGATTATTTAGTATAATGACATTACAAGGAATGGTTTTCAGTTTTTTCACATCTGTGATAATACCCTTAGTAATTTCTACAAATTAATTTGGGTCACAAGGTAGAGATAATTCTAAGGCTCTTAACAAAAGTTACACTCCAGAAAGGTAGTAACAGTTTACATTCCCACCATCAGTGAGCACTGGTTCAACTTCTATACTCCCATCAATAGTAATTATTATTTTTTAAAATCATTGTGAACTTAACAGCTGAAAAATGGTATATTGTTTTAATTTGAGTTTCACTGATCATCAGTGGAGTTGCATATTTTCCATGTATCAATTACCTGTTCAGCTTTTTCAACTGATTGGTAAGATGTCTATATATTAAGAATATCAACCCTTTGCCACAAATACAGAAAAACAACATACAAAAATCCCACTGCCATCACGTTGATCCCAACTCAAAGTGACCCTATAGGACAGAGTAGAACTGCCCCATAGAGTTTCCAAGGAGCACCTAGTGGATTTGAACTGCTGACCTCTTGGTTAACAGGCATAGCACTTAACCACTACGCCACTAGGGTTTTTGGATATAGATAAGAAGGTAGGTAACAGGTAGATAGATACCATTAGTGTCAAGTCCAACTCTTGTGACCTTAGGTACAACAGAACAAAATGCTATATGGTCCTGTGTCATCCTCATAATTGCCAGCTTGTTTGAGTCCATTGTTGTGACTACTGCACTAATCCATCTTACCAAGGATCTCTTTCACCCTTACTGGCCCTCTACTTCACCAAACATGATGTCTTCCTTAACAAATGATCCTTCCTAATAACGTGTCCATAGCAAGTGAGTTAGACGGTGCTGTAATCCACAAGAGTTTGCTTGCTTAATTTTCAGAAGTAGATCATCAGGCCTTTCTCCCTTTGTCATAGATCACATGTATTTTTCAGTTCAACATTGACTTCTGATGCTGTTTATGTGTTGCTGCTGTACATATTTTTTAAATCATTATGCAGTTACATCTATTACTTTTTGTTTCTAAACCTGCTTTTCTGCTGAAAAGGCCTTATCCCAAGATCATATGAATATTTACTTATGCATTCTTTTAATATTTTTCTGTTATAATGTTTCAGTTAAAAGTTTAACACATTTGGAATTTATTTGAGTTTTGATGGCAGGTAATGATCTAGCTATTAAAAAAAAGTAGTTTACCAGTTATTCAGGCACCATGATTCAAATAATCTTTCTTTTTCCCACTACTTTGTGATGTACCTTTTACCACATATAAAATGTTCAGATATTCTCAGGTCTGCCTGTGGGCTGTGTGTTCTGTTCTGTTGATCTGTCAGTCTGTTCTTAAGTCAGTACCACACTATTTAAATTCCTATAGTTTTAAAATATGTTTTAATATCAGATAGGGCATACACTTTCTCGCTGATATTCTTTACAACATTTCCTTGATTGTTTTTGTGGTTATTCTCATTCCCATTGATTATGGATTATTGTTCTCATTATTTTCTTGATTATTGAACATTTCATTGATTATTCTCATTCTTCCTGATTAACGTTAGAATTACCTTCTGGTTTTAATTGGAATTGTTTAAACCTATCCAATTGGAGTAATTTTTTATAAAATATTCTATCTTTTATTAAAAATATATTTTGTCTCTGCCTTAGTGGTTAGGTGCTACAGCTGCTGATCAAAAGGTCAGCAGTTAAAATCCTGAAGGCACTCCTTAGAAACTCGATGGGGCCCTGTGAGGCCACTATGAGTCAGAATCTACTTGATGGCAATAGGTTTGTTTTTGATTTTAGTTTCAGTCTTCACACATTGGGTTGAACCATAGGAAATTACCAATATTCGGCCTATTTGACATACACAAATGACAATTTCATGTGGTTCAGCCCTTATAAAAAATAGTTTTCTTTATATAATAATTATACTTTCTCAAAAAGATAGCTTTTAAAAAAAAAAAAAAAGAAGAAGGAAGAGTAGAATGGGAAGGAAGTATGGTATACCACAAGGATATTTAGCCACTTATTTAAAATTGTGGCCCCAAGGATTGTACTTACTGTCAGGAATGAGGTTCTCAGTAGTTGTTCATCAGAAACCCTGGTGGTATAGTGGTTAAGTGTTACAGTTGCTAACCAAAAGGTCAGCCTTTCCAATCCACCAGGCATTTCTTGGAAACTATGGGCATTTCTACTCTATCCTATAGGGTTCCCGTGAGTTGGAATTGACAGCAACAAGTTTGGTTTTCTTTGGTTAGCTGCTCATCAGAAGATGCATGAAACAAAGAATATCAATGACCCAAGCTTTGAGGACCACTGTAGTAGTGGAACCTGGGACATCTCTCTAGCTTTTTTCTACCACCTCTTATAATTTAGTTTGAAATACAGTGAATTCAGCTTCCTGCCCATAGCCAGAAACCATTGCTGTTGAGTTGATTCTGACTCCTAGCCACCACATAGGATAGAGTAGAGCTGCCCCATAGGGTTTCTAAACTGTAACCGTTATGGAAGCAAACTGCCACATCTTTCTCCCCCAAAGCAGCTGGTGAGTTCGAACTGCCAACCTTTCAGTCAGAAGCCGAGCACTTAACCACTGCACCACCAGAGCTCCTTCTGCCCATAGCAGGCCTGTCCGAAACCAGAGTGTTCAGCTGTGGGGGGAGGGGAGTCAGTGCGGAAAGAGTTTCCATAGAAACTCAGTGACACTGAAATGTGGGGATGAGGGTTTCAGTCTCCCTTCCCCAAAAAACTTGAAGCTTGCTTTTATCCAACTGGGAACCAGAACAGTGGACTTCTCTTGCACAGTCTAGCCACTACTACATTCTATATTGGAATATATCCTTACCACAGTAATCTCCTATAAACTGGAGTAAGGCAGGTACAACGTTACTAGTTGCTGTTGAGTTGATTCTGACTCATAGTGACCCCGTGCTACAGAGTAGAACTGCTGCTGAGGGTTTCCTGTGCCATGATCCTTATAAGAGCAGATTTGCAGATCCTTCTCCTGCAGAGCTACTAAGTGGGTCCATTCAAACTGCCAAGTGTTTGGTGCTTAACCACTGTGTGACCAGAGCTCCTAAGATATAGTAAAAGAGGATATTTAAGGGTAATGTTGATATTGTCTTGTGTACAGGAGCCATGTAGATAATGCATGCACAGAGCCTTGAGAAAACTTTCAAGTATAAATGTGAAGTCATAATGTTAAAGAAGAAAAAGATAAAAGCTCTGAAGAGGTTACTTGTGGTGTTTCCACAAAATATGATTAACATCCAAGTATGAATAAGTATCATCCAAAACAACAACAACAAAAAAAAACCCACTGCCACCGAGTCAATTCTGACTCATAGCAACCCTATAGACAGAGTAGAACTGCCCCATAGAGTTTCCAAGGAGCACCTGGCACATTCAAACTGACAATCTTTTGGTTAGTAGCCACAGCACTTAACCATTACACCCCCATAGTTTCTGAATAAGTGTCATAGTGCCAACCAATGATAAAGGAAGTGAATTCCTAGGGTTTGGGTTAAAGTTTTATTTTTCAGGAGTTAATAAACATAATACTGTGTCCATCCCATATTTTGAAAGAATTCACCCCCAAGGGAGAAGACCCACAGGGCTGCCCTTAAATGCAAACGTGGTATTGCTTTGTCTAACCATTAGATGTCACTGCAGTCAGTAGCACATATTTGAGCAATTATGCAGGTATTGGAGCTTTGCAGTTCAGGGATCCGTCTATCCAGTTAACAATCTCATAATCCCTGCTCAAAATGCATCCATTTAGAGGGTAAGGGGCCTAGACACAACAAGCTAACCCTAAATTCTGTTTTGTTTTCTGCGAAGCACACAATCCAGAATTCCCAAGAAGAGAGAGCTTTAATGATGTTCTCCTGCTGACCGGAGCAGGGTCTGCCAGTGGAATTTGTAACAGGGGACCATAGTAGGGCAGCCAGGCTGCTCTGACTGTTAGCACACTTAATGATAGCATTCACATTCCATTGGCTTTCCTTGTTGTATTGCCCTCTAGGAAGCAAATCAATGTCAGGTGTCTTGGCTAACCCGATAGACAGGGAATTTTCTCAAGCCCCACCGGGACTGGCTACTTTGTCTCAATGTCTCACTGTCCTGTTGTGCTTTTATCCCCACACCCTACTCCCCACACCCACTGTGCCTGTTTAATGCCACCTCAGGTGGGAACTATGTTCAACACTAATGGCAATAATCAGAAGTCTTATGTAACCAGCTGTGCCCTTCCATCACCATGCTTACTTATTTTATTCCTCTTTCTTTTTCTCGCCTTTGCCCCTGGCTGGCATGCTAGAGAATGGGAAGGTAACGTATGCATGTGCATGTCTGGGTAGAATGGTTCCTGGTGAGAAGCAGGTGGGGAAGTCAGCCCTGTGCACAAATGGAAGGACTCACACCTTTCACCCAGCATACTTTCATGGAGTTCAAGCCACTATGCCTAAAATCCCCCTCTCCACACCTCAGAGCATTTTAGTTCAAGCTCTTCCAGGTAGGTCCTGGCCTTTTCACTTGTGTATCTCCAACACCTGCCCCAGCCCTGGCAGCATTTAGTGTACTAAGTGTACATAAGACCCAGACCAAAACCCATTGCCATCAAGTTAATTCCAACTCACGACAACCTTATGAGTTCTCCTCTGTTTTCATAGGACAGAGTAGAACTGCCCCATCGAGTTTCCAGCACTGTAACCTTTATGGAAGCAGATTGTCACAGGTTTCTCCCACGGTGCAGCTGGTGAGTTCAGTCCACCAACCTTTTGCTTAGCAGTTGCCATCAATTCAGTTTTGACTCATTGCGACCCTAGCAGAGGAGTAAAAATATTGACAGAGATTGATTCATCTGATTAGTCTGTGAGCCCCTCGTAAGGCCAGGGAGTCCAGAGAAAATGGTACGCTAGACAGGTACATGTGAAGGAGAGAAGGAGACAAGCTGGGGAACGTGACCTTGAAAATCCAGGGAACAGCCCCAAATGTGAGTGCTCGTAGCCTAGCAGAGCTGGGAAAGGCTCAGGAAGAAGGCATCCCTGGCGACTCGGCCTGACACCGTCTCCTGCTGTCCATTTCCTCAAATATAAAACCAAGCTATCTGCCTACTGCTTTTCACCCCAGTGGATTTTGACCTCTTCAAGGCTCACAAGATAAGCAAGATTGGGCCAGGTCAGCATTTGAACTGAGAGCGCATATGCTGAAGGACCAAAGGTGGTATCCCAGTGGCACAGCTGACTGAGCAGAATATACATGGTCAGTGAATGAACAGAGGCCCCAGCCTGCACAGAGATGCCAGATCAGACTGAGAGCTTTAACATCTTGGGCTGCATTTGCTGAACTGGACACAGGCACTTCATTCAAGCTCTCAGAGAGCTCATCCTCTGTCACGGTTTCGCATGCCGAGCTTTGCATCTCCAGCCCAGTCCATTTCCCAGAGCCCTGGTCCTACCATCACTCCCCCAGTCACTCAGGTTAGAAATCTCCTGGTTATCTTTGACTCTTCCTCTTCCCTCTTGTCCAGCCAGCCCTGAATTCAGTTGATTTTTCTTCACACCCCTAATCCTGGCCTCTGGTCCTTCCTTTTCCACCCTGCCCCTAGTGGGCTCTAGTCTAGAACCTAGCTCATACCTAGGCTATTTTGGTAAACCTCTGTCTTTGTTATCTAGTGCTGCTATAACAGAAATACCACAAGAGGAAGGCTCGAACAAAGAGAACTTTATTCTCTCAGTACATTAAGCTGGAAGTCAATTCAGGGTGCTGCTCCAGGTGAAGGCTTTCTCTGTCAGCTCTGGATGAAGATCCTTAGGATAAATCAGTCTTCCCTTAGTCTAGAAGCATCTCAGAGCAGGAACTTCAGGTCCAATGGAAACATTCTGCTCCTGGCACTGTTTTCTTGGTAGAATGAGGTGCTGTATCTTTCTGCTCACTTTTCTATCTCAAAAGAGATGAAAACGGATCCAGTTTTTAGACCTCATTATATAACTGCTGCTAACTCATCTTGTTAACATCACAGTAGTAGGATTTGTAATACATAGTAATATCTCACCAAATGACAATACTGGATCATGGCCTTATCAAGCCAATACACATATTATACATACATTTTGGGGGGATGCACTTTTATCCATGACAACCTCTAATTGGTCTACAAGATGAGTTTTAAAAATGAGCATAAGTATTGAGCACTAATATGTACCAGAAACTGTGCTAAGTGCTTTAATGTTCACTATCTTGTTATTCCTACAAGATGGGGAGTCGTTATCAAACTGCATTTTACAGATGAGAACACCAAGGCATTAAATGACTCTTTAACCTGCCCGTGTTCACCCATCCAAAAACTGAGCTAGAATTTAAGCCCAGGTAGCCTGTCTCCAAAGGAGCACTGGTGGCACAACAGTTAAGCACTTGGCTGGTAACCAAAAGGTTTCACGAGCTGCTTTGTGAAAGAAAGACCTGGCAGTCTGCTTCCATAAAAATGGCAGTCACAAAAACACTATGGGGCAGTTCTAGTCTGATACATGGAGTCACCATGAGTTGGAGTCAACACCATCCAACCAGAACAGCCTGTCCCTCCAAGGTCAAGACTCATTTGAATCCCTTCCAGGTAGCCCAGGGGCTTCTGTTGGACTAATTTTCTTAAAATATGTCTGTGTTGTGTTCTTTTTTATTGTCCCTAGAGCTTAAAACAGAGCCCCTTGCCTATCCATGCAACCCTCACCAACTTCACCACCCCCATTTCACAAAGGCCCACTAAGCCAAGAATTGCAAAACCAGATGCCTGTGTCCACAGGGCTAATAGCCCATATGAATCACAACCTCTTCAAACTGGAGAACAGAAGAACTAAATGGTGCCCAGTTACCACTATTGACTCTTCTGACTAGCGACATAATAGAAGGGCCTGGATAGAATAGGAGAAAAATGTAGAACAAAACTCAAGTTCCTGAAAAAGGGCAGGTCTACTAGACTAAGGAAGCTCCTGAGACTATCACCCAAAGATACCCTTTGAACTTGGAATTAAAGCTATTTCAGTAGGTTACCTTTCAGTCAAATAATACACTGGCTTGTAAAATAAACAATATCAACCATGAGTAATGTCCACCCTTAAACAATCAACTGTGTGAGACCAAACAGTCAATGGTCATAGATTGGATACTACATGAGAATTTGGTTAGGTGAAAGCAGTTGACACTATGCAGTAGAGAACAGATCAGTGTAACTGGATTACACCATAAACTGAAAGGTTTTCTAAACTCAACTCAGTATTTCAAAGGATAGAGTAGCAGGGACGGGGACCTGGGGACCATGTTTTCAGGGGACATTGAGGATGATTGGCATAACTAGTCTTTTGTTAATAGAGTCTTCTGCACCCCATGTTGATGAATGGCATCTGGAGTGTTAAAAGCTAGCAAGCTGCCATCTGAGGTACACCACATGGTCCCAATTCATCTGGAACAGATGATAACAGAGCAGAACAAAGACACAAGGAAAAAGGAGTCCAGGAGACAGAAGGACCCATATGAATGGGAGACTATATCAACATGAGACCAGAAGAAGCAGATGGTGCCTGGCCACCACCAAAACAGCCATGATGGGGTACACAATGTAGAGTCCCTGAGGCAACATGAGAAAAAGATGGGTGCAGCTCAAGAAGTCAACTAAAGGACCAGATTTGATGGTCCAGTAGCCTGGAGAGTCCCCTGGAAACATGGCCCTTAGACCTGCTGTTGTCCTTTACCAAAAACCAGTATAGAGATTAGCTCTTCAGACAAGAATGGACTGGACTCAGGGACACAGTGTGACCATATGGTGTATGTACTTTATGATTTTATACATCTATAGTACACGGTCCTACTAGATGGGAGAGAAGAGGGTGGAGAGGAGGGGACAGGTACACATTCAGAGGATATTAGAAATACAGAGTAAAAAGGAGGAGCTGTCACTGGGTAAGGAGAGCAGATGAAGCTGCAGATAGGTGGGAATGCAAAATTGATTTGGATTGTATACTTACAATTTTTAAAAAATCACATTCTTGCAACATGGAAAACATATTCACTGCCATCATATCACAGCAAAGATCTTAACTTTTAAGTCCAGAATCCAAAAATTCCTCTTTATCTTATGGAATCTAGAACATGTTATCTGCTTCCAAAGGTACAATGGCAGAACAGGTACAAGCTACATATGTCCATTACAAATGGAAGAAATTTCAGGGAAAGACGGCATAACAAGGCACCAAGCAAATTAGGAGAACATACTACATTAGCCCTCAGAAACTGAAAATAATACTCTATTCTCTAAGACATCTTTGCACAATGCCCTTGCCCTCCAGACTCTAGGTATTAGCCACACTCGCCAGATTCTGAGTGAAGGCCGCTTGGCCCTGTGCCACCAAGTGACCTGTGGTTAGCTTCTTTTTCTTTTGTTGTTGTGCTTTAGGTGAAAGTTGACAGCTCAAGTTAATTTCTCTTACAATAATTTGTATAATGGTTACATGACCTAGTTGCAGTCCCTATCATGTGACAGCACGCTCCTCCTCCCAATACTAGATTTCCTTTGTCCATCCAATCAGCTCCTCTTCCTTCTTTTTTCTCATCCTGACTACAGACAGGAGCTTCCCATTTAGTCTCGTGTATCTAATTACTTGAACCAAGAAGCACACTCTTCATCAGTGTAAGTTTATGTCTGATAGTCTAATGTTTGTCTGCAGAGTGTGCTTCAAGAACAGTTTCAGCTCTGGGGTAACAGAGAGTCCAGTGCACCATGTCTTCTGGGATTCATCTAGTCTCAGTCAGACCATTAAATGTGATCTTTTTATGTGAAATTGAGTTCTGCACCCCACTTTTCTCTTGCTCCATCAGGTAGGTACAAGTTGTTGTGTTCTCTGTCTGGGCAGTCTCAGGGGTCAGTTTTGATTCAAGGCCTGAAGAATATCTCAGGGCAGTAGTCTCAGGGAGTCCTCTAGTCTCAACCAGTTCAGTAGGTGTCATGGGTTGAATTGTGTCCCCCCAAAAATGTGTGTAGCAGTTTGACTGGGCCATGATTGCAGGTACTGTGTGATGTTCCTCCATGTTGTAAATCCTGCTTGTATGATGTTAATGAGGGTAGCTGGGTGGTGGCTGTGTTGGTGGGGAAGGACTCAATATGTAAGATTGCACTACGCTTTGAGGCAATCTCTTGGGCTATAAAGCAAGCAGAGTTTGGGGGCTTCATACCATCAAGAAACCAGCAGTGTCCATAGGAGAGCACATCCTTTGGAAAGGACCTGGGGTCCCAGCATCTCGGAAGCTCCCAGCCCAGGGGAAGATTAATGACAAGAACCTTTCTCCAGAGCTAGCAGAGAAAGAATTTCTCTGGAGCTGATGCTCAGAATTTGGGCTTTAGTCTGTATTTCTGGCTTTGTTAAAGCTATCCACTTGTGATATTTCTGTTGCAGCAGCAACAGATGACCAAGACAGTATGGCTGTTTTTTGTTTTGTTTTGGTTTCGTTTGAGTTTTGTTCTTGTTGTTTGCCTTAGGAAGTTGGGGTTCTATTCCATTTTTTTCTCCCATTCTCTCAGGGTCCATCTATGTGGCCCAGAATAGAGTGGTCAGTAGCATTAGCCAGGCACCATCTTGTTCTTCTCTGGTCTCAGGGTAAATCCATGAAGTTTTCAAAGTTGTAACCTTTCTGAAACAGATCACTAGGCCTGTCCTGCCAGATGCCTCTGTATGAGTTCAAACCTCCAACCTTTTGGCTAGTGGTTGAGCGACTGTTTGTGCCACTCAGGGACTCTCTTTCACAAGTTATAGCATCCTAAAATTCATTATTCATTAGTTTGTTGATTTCAGTAATTGTGACTTCGATCTGAATGACTATATGTAAATGTCTGTTCTCCTTTGATAGGGAGGGAGGCTTCTGACAGGAGTAAGGAGGGGACAAAATTTATCAAGGGGACAAAAGGACAAATATTGTATGAGACCCCTACGATAAGATCTCAAAAACAGACATATGTATAGAAGAAAAGACTCTGACGGCTGCAAGGGAGGGGAGAGAGGGAGGGCAAAGGGGGGAGAATTTAGACTAGATAGTTTGTAGAAATTTGGTTGGGTGAAATCGCTGATAGCACACATTAGAAACAAGGACAATATTAAGTGGACTTCAACATAACTTGAATACTCCTTCCATCTTAATCCAATATTACAAGGACAGAGTAGCTGGGGCAGGGGGCAGGGGACCATGCTCTTAGGCAAAATCAAGGCCAATTGGCACAACTAGCGTTTTGCTAAGAGGGCTCTCCGCACCCCACATTGGTGAGTGGCGTCTGGGGTCTTAAAAGCTGCCAAGCTGCCATCCAAGGGCACAGCAAATGGTCCCAACTAAGCAGGAATGCATGCTCACCGAGGACCAAAATGACATGGGGTAAAGACAACCCAGAAGATAGAGAGACCCATATGAGTGGGTGCCAACATAGACTTGGGACTGGGAGAACCAGATGGTGCCCGGCCACCACCAGTGATAGGCGTGATGGAGCATACTAAGTTGAGTCTCACTGGCAACACAAGAATAAAAAGGGGTGCACCCTGAGATCTCCACTAAAAGACTGCAGTTGATGGTCCAGTGGATTCGGGGTTCCCCTGGGAGCATGGCCCCTGGCCCTGGTGCTGCCCTTGCCCATAAATCATAATGAAGGTCCACTCTTCGGACATGAATGGATTGAACTTGGCGATGCAGAGTGACCATATATTGGATGCACTTTATGGTTCTATGCATCTATAGGATATCATCCTGCTGACCTCTGGCTGGAGGAAGGAGAGTGGGTGGAGAGGAGGGGAAAGGAGACTGTTGGGAGGATAAGACATGTATGGAACAGAGAGGAATAGTGTGCTGTCACCAGGCAGGGAGAGCAGCGGAAGCTGCATATAGGTGGACATGTAAATTTATATGGGAATGTACATTTTGACTCAGTCATAATAAAAAAAAAGGTAAAAAAAAATTATCAAGGGGAGGTGATGAAAGGGAAAGCTTTTCCTGGGATTAATAAACCATATAATATAATCATGACTACCATTTATTGGTCACACTTAATATGTGCAAGGCATTTATTATCCCATTGCATTATTCATCTTAATACTGTTTATCAACCCTCTAAAAATAAGTACTTTTATTATTATTATGGAGCCCTGGTGGTACAGTGGTTAAGAGCTACAGCTGCTAACCAAAAGATTAAGAGTGCAAATCTGCCATCTGCTCCTTGGAAACCCTATGGAGGAAGTTCTGTGCTGTCCTATTATAGGGCCACTAATTGTCAGAATTTACTCAACAGCAGGGGGTTGGTTTGTTATTATTCCTGTTTTCTTGATGAGGAAATGAGGCACAAAGAGATTAAATAACTTGTCCAACAGTCAACAGAGCTAACAAATGGTGAAACTGGGATTCAAACCTGGGTCTCTCGGTAGGCTCATACTTTATTCATCAGGAGCACATTCCTAGATGCCAGGTAACCAGTTACATTTTGTTTTTTCAATTTCCTTGCCTCTGATGTGGGAGTGGAAGATGAAGGAAAGGAACACCTAACCCTGAGCTGTGAGCTTACAGCTTTGGTGTAAGAGGAGCTAAGAAAAGCAGTAGCACAAACTCAAAAGCAGCCTGACTTTGGCCAAGAAATAATTAACCCTTTGGAAACCCTGGTGCATGGTGGTTGCTAACCAAAGGTCAGCGGTTTAAATCTACCAGCTGCTCCTTGGAAACTTTACGTGGCAGTTGTACTCTGTCCCATAATGTTACAATGAGCTGGAGTCAACTTGATGGCAACAGGTATGGTTTGATTTTGTTCTTAATAGGCAATGGCAGATACATGTTTCAGCTACATTTTCCACCCTTGGAGGTTTATTGGCAGATATTAGAGCCATTTTAGCATGTTCTGGCATCTTGACAGATACTGATGCAACTGCTAGAAAACTAAGGAAGTTTCTCTGTGCCACATTTGAGTGTTGAGAGCCTTTTGTGTGGAGAGATGTTTCCCGTAGGAGTGATTGTGTGAAACTTCTGTGTCTTTGGGCTTCTCACAGCCCCAAGCAGGCTTGCAAGTATGCTCACTGTTTCCTTTGTGTTATTAGGAAGGTATGGTTACTGGCATTCATAAATATTCAAGTAAATAAGTTATTTGGGGCATAAAGACCATTTTTTATGTATTTCCTGGAACATGGGACCAATGTGTATAACATGTATGATTGATGAGTTTCATGGAACATAGTAATAATATATGCCATGTATGTGACCTTGTAGAAAGTACTTTCTCCTCCTTGAAAACAGTTTGTAATGCACTCACTTTTTGGGTCATGGGGCCAATACTATACCACATTTGTGATGTATTTCATGGAATATGGGACCAATACAGCCTGTTTACAGTTGACACCCCATTTTTACAAGTAATAAAAAGCTACCAACAAACAATAATTCAGCCCATTTCCATTCGTGCAAAAAGACAGTATCACCAATTTTTTTTTTTTTAAGTATCCTTTAAAGATTTAACTCCATTTAGAGGAAGAAAAATCTGTGGAGAACTAGGCTGTTCTGGCCAGGCAGCGCATCAGCCCCAGGCGGCCTGACAAAGGAAGTTCCCGGTAGTAGCTCCGACTTGAGACTGTCAGGCTGTGATGAAGAGCAGGGAGCCACCGGCATAGACTCTTAGGCAGCCACAAACTGACCGAGGCTGCTCAGAGCAAAACCCCGCTGGTTCTCCGAGGCCCCCGGGAGCAGGAGCAAAGCCCAGAAAGGGGAGAGGAAATTGTTATCACATCTGCTAGGAAGTGCTTACAGTCTTTCAGATTTTCTGCCTAGCTCAGCATTTCTTGGTCAACAAAGCATCTGTGCTCACTAGAAGTCCAAGCTCTATTTTCCTCACAGAGTCAACTTGCCTTTCCTGAACTACAAATACTGCCCATTTCTGAGCTCGCAGGCTGGGGGAGAGGATGGGAACCTTGCCTTTGATTTGGTATATTTCTAGACCCTTGCTGCCATCTAGGAATTCCTGGTGGCATAGTGGTTAAGTGCTACTTCTGCTACCAAAAGGTCAGCAGTTCAAATCCACTAGGTACTCCTTGGAAACTATGGGGCAGTCCTGCTCTGTCTGTAGGGTCGCTATGAATCAGAGTCAACTCGACAGCAGTGGGTTTGGTTTGCCACCATCTTAGTTTTAGCTGTCTGGTCCCGTTGGAGAACTTCTGCTACCTAGGTAAGCAGCATTGCCTTGGCAGTCTGAGGAAAAAAGGATGATTTTAGGATACAAGTGGATGTCTGGATGTCTCCTCAGCAATGTGGCTTTGTTTGAAGATCATGACAGAGAGGAAAATCCTTCCCCCTTTGTTATAAACCCATTGCTATCCAGTTGATTCTAACTCATAGAGATACTGTAGGACAGAGTAGAACTGCCTCCCTAGGGTTTCCCAGGCTGCAGTCTTTACAGAAGCAGACTACTTCATCTTTCTCCCATGGAGCAGCTGGGGGATCCAAACTGTTGACCTTTCAGTTAGCAGCCTAGACCACTTAACCACTGTACCATCAGGGCTGCTTTCAAAAGATAAACCTAAGCCAAAAAGCAAAACCCATCACCATGGAGTCCATTCTCTAATTGCCTGTAGGATGGTGACTGTTGATCATAGGAACTAGGCTATCTCTAGAGGGTGAGCAAAGAAGGGATATGGAAGAGTCTTCCTCATTCCCAACCAAAAATTGAGTCGATTCTGACACATAGAAACCCTATAGGACAGAGTAGAACTGCCCCATAGAGTTTCCAAGGAACACCTGGTGGATTTATACTCCCAACCTTTGGGTTACCAGCTATAGATACCACTTAAGCACTATCCCACCAGGGTTTCATAATTCCAGTGAATGCAAAATCAGTCTGCCCTTTTCCTCTGACGTGAACTGGCTGATCCCTTTGAAGAGACACAAGTCTTAGATCAAAGTGGCTGCCCTGCGCCAAGCAACCTTCTTTGAGCTCCAGCTAAAAAGTAACAGCAGCTAAGAAAGGAGCTCATTCCCGTTCCCATTGCCCTCCCCGCTTCAGGCTGGGGGTGGAGAGAGGCAGGGGAAGGGAAAGAAGGGTCCCAGGTGCAACCTACCATCAGCACGGAAAGACCCAGAGCTGCAAGGATTCCTCTACAGGCCCTGCTGTCAGGAGGGTATAATTACCGACATTTGCTGACCCCCTCGGCTGCTCTGAAGCCAGCTTTGGAAATGCAGGACCAATCTTCACCACCTTTTATCACATAAAAAACAAACCAGTTGCCATTCAGTGGATTCTAACTTACCGTGACCTTGTGTGTAGTGGAGAACCACTCTGAAGAGTTTTCAGGGCTGTGAGCTTTTGGAAGGAAATCACCAGGCTGTCTTCCAGGTACCACTGGGTGCATCCTAACCTCCAACCTTTGGGCTAGTAGTCGAGTGCTTAATGATTTGTGGTACCCAGAAACTTCTTTTTCACACATAATCCTGCCCTACTTGTTGCCACTGAGTCAATTCTACCTCATGGTGACGCTATAGAACAGAGTAGAACTGCCCCATGGGGTTTCCAAGCTGGAAATCTTTATAGGAGCAGACTGCCACATCTTTTTCCTTGAAATGGCTGGTGAGTTCAAACCACTGAACTCCGGGTTAGTAAGTGGTCACTGTAACCCCTGCAGGACCAGGGACCCTATTTTACACATTGCTACTGCTTATTTGAGGAAGCCCTGGTGGCCTAGTGGGTTAAGTGCTACATCTGCTAACCAAAAGGTCAGCAGTTCAAATCTGCCAGGCCCTCCTTGGAAACTCTATGGGGGCATTTCTACTCTGACCTCTAGGGTCACTGTGAGTCAGACACAACTTGACAGCAGTGGGATTGGTTTTTTTGTTTTGTTTTGTTTTGTTTACTGCTTATTTGTTTTTTACGGTTGTTCTAATCTTGAGGCTTTAATGGGCAATCTAGGTCCATGGCTAGGGGGTGGGCTCTGGATCCCAGCTCTGCCCCCCTATTCCCTCATAACCTATCTGAGCCTCATCTGTAAACTATGGGGATATACCTCATATTTTCAGAGAAGATTCCATTAGGTAAATACAGATTCAGAGCCTGGGATGTGATAAATAGTCATGCCTAGGTGCTATCTCTATTGTTCTTGAAGCGTCTCTTCAGAGTGTAGGTAGTACTGGAAGGCCTCGTCCAAACCAGGTGTGTTTCTTTATTTCCTGTGATTGCTATAGATGTGCAAAAGAGCTGAGATCACAAAGCTTCAAAAGACCCTCTATTTCTATAGATAACTGGGAGCAGGGATGGCTGGAGAGTTAATGATTTGTGTGGTTAGTTTATCAGACATTTACTGAGAGGTTTACCATATGCGAGCACAGCATCTGTCTGTATTCCTAGCTGTCATCTTCTGAGTCTTGTTCCTCATCCAGTCTGCCCCCCTCAGCCAAGGTAGGTACCCTGAGGGTTGGCTCCTGGCCCCTGGAGGAGGTGCTCACTTGCACCTCTTTTGCTTTCTAGTTGTGCCTTGCTGCACTCTTGGTTTCTCCTCCCCACCCCTGCTGACCAGGCAGTCTCTGCACAGACTTGCTTTTTTCTCTGTCCAAGCAGAATACTAACCTGCTGCCTGTTTGCTGCCTTCCCCCACCTTATCACAGGCTTTCTGAGCAGCAGTCTGGTCCCCAGCCCTGCTGCTGTAGTGTGAGGCATTCACCGTGGCAGGGGTTCAGGGTATCCTGTAAGCATTCTATACTTGTGGGTAGCTGCCTACATCCACTTGTGTGAGCATCCCCCCAGTGGAGCCTTCCCAGTGGAGATTAGGACAGCTATGTGAGTCTTAACTGCCAATGTAAAGATTGGTGGTTCGAACCTGCCCAATAGCATCACAGAAGAAAGGCCTGGTGATCTGCTTCTGTAAAGACTACAGACAAGAAAACTCTATGGAGCAGTTCCACTGTGTAATATGTGGGGTCACCATGAGTTAAACTCAACTCGATGGCAGACAGTTTTGGTTTTGACCAAAAAGACTAGAGCCTCAGACCACAACTGCCTTCCATATATTATGTCCTCACGTGGTTATCGAACTGGATATCTTGGTCTTCAGGTAGTATCTTCTACATTTACTGAAGATAAAAGTTGTTTTTGTATAACAAGCAGAGGGTTCTCAGGTCATGTTTGTCCCAGATGGCAAATTCTTCAATTCTCTTATTTGTGTCCTTTATTTGTCTCTCCTTAATGCTCTTTTAAAATGAAGTGTTCTGTCTTTTGAGTAGATAATATGTGCACCTACTACAAAGTCCAAAAGGTACAAGGAATACACATTAAAAAATAAGTCTCATGCCCAACAACAGAAGAATAGATAGGTAAACTATGGTACATATACTCAATGGAGCACTACGCAATGATAAAGAACAACGATGACTCCAGGAAACATCTCATGACCTGGTTTCAACTGGAAGACATTATGTTGACTGAAAGCAGTCAGCGACAAAAGGACAAATATTGTATGAGACCTCTACGATAAGATCTCAAAAACAGACTTGTGTATAGAAGAAAAGACTCTTTGACAGCTGCAAGGGAAGGGAGGGAGGGAGGGGGGAGGGTTTAGATTAGATAGTTGCTAGATATCTGGTTGGGTGAAATCGGTGACAGCACGCATTAGAAACAAGAACGATATTAAGAGGACTTAAACATAACATAAGTACTCCTTCCATCTTAACCCAATATTGCAAGGATAGAGTAGCTGGGGCGGGGGGCGGGGGACCATGCTCTTAGGCGAAAGCGAGGCCAATTGGCACAACTAGCGTTTTGCTAAGAGGGCTCTCTGCACCCCACGTTGGTGAGTGGCGTCTGGGGTCTTAATAGCTGCCAAGCTGCCATCCGAGGGCACAGCAAATGGTCCCAACTCAGCAGAAACGGTTGCTCACCGAGGACCAAAATGACATGGGGGAAAGACAACCCAGAAGACAAAGAGACCCACAGCAGTGGGTGCCTACAGCGATTTGGGACCGGAAGAACCGGATGGTGCCCGGCCACCACCAGTGATAGCCACGATGGAGCTCACTAGGTTGAGTCTCACTGGCAACACAAGAATAAAGTGGGGTGCACCCTGAGATCCCCACTAAAAGACCTCAATTGATGGTCCAGTGGTTTCAGGGTTCCCCTGGGACCATGGCCCCTCGCCCTGATGCTGCCCTTGCCCATAAATCATAATGAAGGTCCACGCTTCAGACAGGAATGTATTGGACTTGGTGATGCAGAGTGACCATATATTGGATGCACTTTATGGTTCTATACATCTATAGGATGTCATCCTGCTGACCTCTGGCTGGAGTAAGGAGAGTGGGTGAAGAGGAGGGAAAAAAGAGACTGTTGGGAGAATGAGACATGTATGGAGCAGAGAGGAATAGTGTGCTGTCACCGGGCAGGGAGAGCAGTAGAAGCTGCATATAGGTGGGTATGTAAATTTATACGGGAATGTACATTTTCACTCAGTTATATTAAATAAAAAGTTTAAAAAAAAAATAAGTCTCCCCAACCTTGACCCTTAGCACCCAGTTCACCTCCCAAGAGGCAATACACACGTAAGCATACAAATTTTTATATCCTTGATTTTAGATAAACAGCAGCATACTACACAGATTCTTTTCTCCCTCCCCCCCCCATCTCTTTTTTACCTACATATGTATCTTGGAGATAGCTCCATATCAATCCAGAAGGAGCTGCTGCATTTTTGAATTGTGGCATAGAATATTCCACACCATGATGTACTGTTTATGTAACCAGTCCCTTATCCGTTGATATTTAGGTTTTTTTCTAAACATTTCCTGTGACTAGCAATGCTGCAGTAAACATCCTTGTACTTCCATCACTTCACAAAGGTGCAAATATAGCTGTAGAATAAATTCCTGGAGGTAGGATTGCTTTGGTCAAAAGGTATATGCATTTTACGTTTTTATAAATATTGTTCAGTTCAGTACCCACAGAAAGAACAAATAACCTAAAATGCCAACTCTTTTGAAATGCTTCTGTGATATTTATCACATAAACAATCAAGTGCATTGCTCTTAAATATTTGTTCTTTGTTTTCATCTTCTGTATACTTATTTTTCTTTCCTCAAATATGTATTAGGCCCTTCCTCTCTGCCAGGCATGTTGGTAGGCTTTGGAGATAAAACCAGGAATAAGACGGGCATGGCCATTGGCCTTGTGACAATCCTGAAGTCGGGGAGAAATACACATTAAAGAAATAAAAACCAAGCCAAATTTACTGCTGTCGAGTCAATTCCGACTCATAGCAATCCTATAGACAGAATAGAACTGCCCCATAGAGTTTCTACTGAGCACCTGGTGGATTTGAACTACTGACCTTTTGGTTAGCAGCCATAGCACTTAACTACTACACCGTCAGGGTTTCCAAAGAAATAATACAGAAATAAAGAATAAATAAATAAATAAATAAATACACACTAAGTCTCTACAAATGGTGTCAAGTGCCATGAAGGAGAAACTATAAGGTGGCCAAAAGTGTTCAGTTGGTTCTGACCTAGGAGTTTAGGGATCTAAAACTTCTCTGAGGAAATGATGTTTATTCTGGTCAATAGGAAAGACTTAGCTGGGCAAAGGAAGTGGTGGGTTTGAAATTCAGAAACAGGAAGAAGCATGGAGTAGGGCCAACAGCATGGATTATAGAAGTGCAAAAGGGCCTTCGAGGTCATTTAATTCCAATCTTCTCGTCAGACATGTACGGAAAGGAAGGTTCAGAGTACAAAGGGACTTGACCAAGGTTATTCAGATATTGGAGCCCTAGTGGCACAGTGGTTATGAGCTTAGCCGCCTACCAAAAGGCTGGCAGTGCAAATCTACCTGCTGCTCCTTGGAAACCCTATGGGGCAATGCTACCCTGTCCTTTAGGGTCACTATGAGTTGGAATCAGCTCCATGGTAACAGGTTTGCTGTTTATAGGTAGATAACAGCAGGGCCAGGACTGGGGCCTGGCTCCTTGATTTTTTTTGGATGATGTCATGCTGCAGAATCTAGCATATTCACCCTGGGAGCTATGGATCTGAGCTAGGCAGCCATGAAATAGTTGCCCAGGTCAGTGTGGAGGGAGGACTTAAGTTCACATACCTGTGACTAGCAGCCTGGCACCTTTTGTTTCTCTTTAGTAGTAAGATACACTTTGGGCAACCCAGCATCCCAGTCTAGTGAGTTGGTTTAGTCTTCCGCATAATTGTCTCTTCTCCAAATTCAGATAATAATAATGATATTAATAAAAGCATTTATTTATACAGTGTTTGCTGTAAGTCAAATGCTGTTCTAAGCACTTTACATGTATTAACTCTTTCAATTTTGACAACGATCCTATAAGGTCGGTATTGTTGTTATTCCTGGTGGCACAGTGTTTACGGGCTTGACTGCTAACCAAAGGGTTGGCAGTTGGAATCCACCAAGTGCTCCTTGGAAACTCTATGGGGCAGCCCTACTCTGCCCTCTTGGGTTGCTCTGAGTCAGAATTGACTCGATGGCAATAGGTTTGGTTTGGGTTAGTTATTACCCCCACCTTACATAAGGTAAACACACTAGACCAAGACGGCAAAATTAGGAAGTAGCAAAGTATGGATTCATTTCTAAGTAGTCTGGCTCCAAGGCCCATGTATCAGGCAGGCAGACCTGTCTTGTGCTATGGAAACCTACACCAGTGATTCTGAAGCCCGGCTGCACATCAGGGTTACCCAGGAAATCTTGTAAAAATGCCGATGTCCAGGCTTCGCCCTAGCCAAATTACATCAGAATCTCTAGGGGTGGGTCCTGGTTATTGATGGTTTTCAAAAGCTTCCCCAGCCAGTCTAATATGCAGCTAAGAGTTGAGAACCACAGATGTATATAATCTCAGCATTCCTTCTTCTTTTGGAGACAATTGGTATGTATTTGTCTTTGTGTTCTGGACATCCATTTAGTGTGGCACTTGGAGAGTCACCACTTCTTCATATCATGCCATTGGATCCAGTCTCAACATAAAGAGTCCCTTCAGTATACATATGGCAGTCACATCCACTGATGCTGTGGTTAAAAAGTTTATAAAGGGCTAAGATGATATTCTCAGTCACCCCAAAACACCTGGACACAGTATAGCTCAGTGGAGCAGAACTTGACTCTGAGTCCAGCACACCTGGATTCAAGTTGATGCTTTGTGTTTTACAGCTCTGTCATTTGGGAAAGGTTAGGTATCCTTTCAAAGGCTCCATTTCCTCATCTGTAAAATGGAGCCGATAATAGTATTGATCTCATGAGGCTTTTGTGAGGATTAACTTAGATGGTGCCTGTAAAAGCATTCAGTCTAATGCCTGACACCTAGCACTCAACAACATAGTATAACATCTACCATCTGGATGTTTTATGCATTAATGAGGAGGCAGGCAGGGGCTGGCATGGCAGCAATGGCTAGGGAACATCCCCTCCCTCAAGGAGGTTTTCTGGGTGGTCTCTGGGAAGCTGGGCCCTGATGTCCCCATACCCTCTACTCCCTCCTCTTGGTGGGGACACCATGTCCAGCTACCTCAAGGGGCCACACTCCTCCATGGTCACTGCCTCTGAGCTGATGTACAGGCAGCACCAAGCCAGCAGGCACCAGTTTTGAGTTCCTTGCTCTTATACAGCCTGAGGCCCTGCAGCTCAAAACTGCTGTGGGCCGCAAAGGCTGGAAAGAAAGAGGCACCAGAGAGGGTGTTTGGAAGAAATGCATGCAAATTTAATGACATCCCAAAGTAAATTGACTTGGGCCTGAAGCCTTGACCTCAGTGGGACCAAGTGCGTGGTCAAGGTTCTCAGCACCGTCCCAGGAAGCTCCAGGCCTTGATGACTCACCAGGCAATTGGATGATCTGAAAACAGGAAAAAAAACAACTTTATTTTTACATAATGCCAATTTTTGCATAATGGCCTGATCTTTTGAATCCAACCATTTCAGTAAGTGAGGAGTAGGTGTATTACTAATTGTTGAAGCTAGGTAATGGGACTTTGTATTCATTTTACCATCCTCTCTACTTTTGTATATATTTGATTCACTATAAATGTTAGAGAGAGAGAGGTAAAGTTTAAGGAAAGAAGAGAGGGAGAGAACAAGCAGTTCCAATTTATGAGATGAGGAAAGGTTTCAAGACAAGTTAGCATCTGACCTGGGCTTGGATGACTAGGATTTTGCCCATCAGAAAGTGTATACATAGCACCTAACAAGCATGACTGGGATGTAAGGTTCCTGTGGTCGGAACAGTAGTGCAAAGGATGTTGAGAGGGCAGGTAAGGGCCAAATAGTAGATTCTGAATTCTCATACAATCTCTGGGAGTTTTTCTTTGGAAATCTGGAAGTCACTGAAGGTTTCTGAGCACTGGTACCTGGCTGAAGTGTGGAGGGTTGGTTGGAGATGGCAGAGATCAGAAGCAAGGAGACTGGTAAAGAAACTGCTGCCTCCACTGAAGCAAGAGATGATGCAAGGTACTGGCACTGGTACCAAAAAGTATCTAAAGTAGAGAATGCAATGCAGGGACTAGCAAGAGGTCAGACCAAAAGGTAGGTAGAGGCCAGGTCACGGAGAGCCAAGTAGACCTGAGGGTAGCGGGAACCCACTAAAAAGTTGAAGCCAAAGAGTGACCTGATCAGATCATTGTGACTGCTCTTTGGGGCATAAGAGCAGGTTAACCAGCTAGAAGCAGTTGCAGTGATGGTGAAAGATGATGGTAGCTCTCAGACTAGGGTGGTGATAGTGAAAAGAGAGAAAAATTAGATTTCAGACACATTTTAGGGTTAAAGTCACTTGGACTTTCAGGATGGATTTAGATAGTCAAAGATGAGAGAAGGAGAGAACTTAAGGGTGAATCAGGTTTGTGGTCTGAGCAAATAGGTTGACAGAGGTGCTGTTTACTGACGTAAGGAAAACGAGTTGGAGTATAGTCAAATCAAGAGTTCTGCTTGGGTCATATAAAATTTGAGCTGTTTATTTGACTTCTAATCGGAGATGTCAAATAGGTAGTTGGTTATCTGATCCTGTGGCTCAGAGGAAATATAGATGCTAGAGATAGAAATTTGGAAGTCATCAGGCTAGCAGAATAAAATGTAGGCCAGTATGGTTGAAGTTCAGAGGGTGAGCAAGAGAGTGACACAAGCTCAACTTGAAAAGGTGAACAGGGTACATCATGACAGGTCTTGTATAGGGCTATAAGTAGTATGCTGGAGCCAGCTCCTGCCGGCTCAGGAGACCTGATTGTCTCGTTTCAGAAAATTGGCAGGCTGGCGGGCCTCATGGTTGACAGCCTGAAACCAGCCCTGGTGGGAGAATGCACACTGTGGAAATGGGTCAGTGCTACAACTCAGGGCTCCCCCAACACTGGAGAACCAGTTGTTAAACATTTACTATCACATTACTGATCACAGGCCACAGTAAGATGTTTGAATTCTATTGTAAGTAAGATATAAGGCTATATTAAAATATTTTAATCAGAGGAGTAAAATGATCTGATTTCCCTTTTAAAAAACTCACTCTGACCGGAGTCTAAGTTAACAGCAGTGCAACAATATGGACAGAGATAAGCGAGAGTGGGTGACCAATGTGAAGTGTGGAAGCATTGTCACTGAAGTGTAGAAGTTTTTGAGTGGGTGTGTATTTGGTTGTATATATTTTCACACACACAAGAAGAAATCAGTTAAGCCCCTGTAGAGGGGGAGGTAAGGAGATCACTGAGGAAGCTGTTCTCATGGTCCGTGAGAGCAGTGACGGTGGCTTCGCAGTGGAGGTAGGGAGTGAAGTAGAGAAATGTGAAAGATGGTTAATGTCCGAAGGTCGAATGTTAAATGACTCTGTGTTTTGTCATAATTTGATTACAGTAACTCATCCACATTGAATAGGCTCTTTTTGTGTTAATTGTGGCCAGGGGCCACCGATGGCAAAGTGATTACCTTGACACACGACTTGGGGCTTTTTGCAGTTTTGACTAGGAAGCACAGCAGAAGATAAATGAACAATATTGTGTCATAGCTTCCTACAGGAACATAATCTCCTCTTTTCGTTATTTCAGTCTTATAGTAACAGAAGGAACTTGAGATCTTCTGATTATGCACATTTTTAAGGGGAAAAAAGGCTTAATATTTGTTTGACAGCAGTGAGAAGGAAAGTAAGCCAAGTCTGAACAGTGCTAGGGTAAATACTTTAAAGTAGAACATTCAAACCCTGAAAACATATGCTGAGTGAAATAAGCCTAACACAAAAGGACAAATATTGTATGATCCCACGTATATGAACTATCCAGAGAAGACAAATACAGAGACCAAAGTTCATTTGTGGTTACCAGGTACGAGTGGGAAGGGACAGTGGAAGACACTGCTTCCGAGGTACAGTGCTTTTGTTAAGGTCGAGGAAATACACAACGGTGATTGTTGCACACGTGGTAAATGTAGCTAATGGCACTGAACTGTCCAAGTAAAAATGGATGAGATGGTATGTTACATATATTTCAACAAAATAAAAATTACAAGCATTCACCAAAGACCCCTAATCACTTAGCTCCTATAACTCCAGGCTGGAAGACCAGCTTGCCCCTTTCATGTCTGTTTCTCAGACTCTGAGTCTGTGCTTGGTTGTGGCTGTAATGAAAGGATACCCTAACACCAAAGTTTCACCCTTGACCATGATGGAGTCTCCTGTGCTATTCTTTTTAACTGGTAAAATACACACAACATAAAATTTAGTATTTAAGTCATTTTCATATGTACAGAGTGGCATTAATCACATTCACAATGTTGTGCAACTTTTACCACTGTTTGTTTCTAAAACTTTCCCATTGCTCCAAACAGAAACCCTGTACCCATTAGGCAATGACTCCCCATTCCCCGCCCTCCAGACCATGATGGCCACTAATCTACTTTCTGTCTTCATGCTCTTGTCTGTTCTAGATATTTCATATAAGTGGGACCATATAATATTTTTCTTGTATCTGGCTTATTTAAGTTGGAGCCCTGGTGGCACAGTGATTAAAGTGCTAAGCTGCTACACAAAAGGTTGGCAGTTTACAACCACCAGCCACTCTTCAGGAGAAGGATGTGGCAGTCTGCTCCCATAAAGATTACAGCCTTAGAAACCTTATGGGCAGTTCTACCCTGTCCCATAAGGTCCCTGTGGGTCAGAATCAACTCAAAGGCAAGGGGTTGGGTTTTAGTTTTGGTTTTGTTTCACTTAGCGTAATATTTTCAAGGTTCCCCCATCTCACAGAGTGTTTTAGAACATCCTTCCTTCGTACAGCAGAATAATATTCTATTGTATGCATATACCACATCTTGTTTATTCATTCATCTATGATGGATACTTCGATTTTTTTCCACCTTTTGTCTATTGTGGATAGTGCTGCAGTGAACACCAGTGTACAAGTATCTCAAATACCTACTTCAGTTAGGGTAGCTCTGAGTCAGAATCAACTCAACAGCAGTGGGTTCGGTTGGTTAGGAATGACAAATGACTTTGAGCATCTTCTCATGTGCTGGCTGGTCATTTGAACATCTTTGGAGAAATCTGTTCAAGTTGTCTGCCCATTTTTTTAATTGAGTCATTTGTCTTTTTGTTGCTGAATTGTGGAAGTTTTTTAAAAAAACATTTATTTAATATTAGACCCTTATCAGATATATGGTTCCTGAAATTTTGCTCCCAGCCTGTATGTTCCCTTGGACTCTGTGCTTTTAAAGCATACAGTGTTGATCCTTCAGGGTGAATTAAGGAGAAACAATCATTAATATGAAATAAAGAACTATAAAGATTCATTAACTTGCCTGCCATTAATTTAAAATGATAATAACCCATGGCTTAGTAAGCAAATTAATAAGTTGTTCTTAGGCATCACTGACTCTGACTTACAGCAACCGTATAAGCCAGAGTAGAACTGCCTTGTACTATTCCCTAGGCTGTAATCTTTTATGGGAGCAGGTCTCTTCTCCTGTGGCACTGCTGGCAGATTAAAGCCACCAACCTTTTGATTAGTAGCTGAGCACTTAATCATTATGCCACTAGTCCTCCATTTAAGCAAATGAATAATATAAATACTTCTACTGTGGGGATATTTAAATTTCTTACCCAAAGAAGCTGCTTTTAGAGCCTGTTGAAATATCTATACTAATTAATAATAATTACCATTATTGAACATTCATTATGTTCCTGTGGAAATTGTGGTGGCATGGTAGCTACGTGCTATGGCTGCTACCCAGACGTCAGCAGTTCAAATCTACCAGGTGCTCCTTGGAAACTCTATTGGGCCGTTCTACTCTATACTACAGGGTTGCTGTGAGTCGGAATTGACTCCACAGCAGCAGGTTTGGTTTTGAAGTTTTATTCCTAGAACTCTACACTGACTCACTGAATTTTCAATGAGCAAATCTGAGATAGGTGTTATATCTATTTTTGAAATGAGGAAATTAAAGCTCAGAGAGGTTAATAAACTTGCTTAAGGTCACATAGCTCCTGAGTGGAAGAAACAAAGATTCCAGTCCAGGTGTCTGATGCTAAAGCCCATGTGCATAACCTTTGTGTTCTGCTTGGGCTTCTCCAAAACCACTTACTGATGTGTGACAGTAAGGCCTGAAAGGTTTCTCTACTACTGGCTTGCGCTTCGTTAATATAGCTTCAGTTGAAGTATAGCCAAGTGCCATCGAGTCGGATCCGACTTATGGCGACCTAGGGGCCGGGGTAGAACTGATCCACAGAGTTGAAGTATAATAAAATGTAAATGTCTTTCAAACATTTTATAATCTAGGCTTCACTAATAAAGATGAATTCTCTCCCCACAACACACACACAGAAATGCTAGGTGGAATTACTAGTATTTTACCACATGGTTTATCAGGTGAACTTATGAAGTCCCTAATGGTGCAAACAGTTAGCACACTCAGCCGCTAACTGAAAGGTGGTTCGTTTCCCCCTAGAAGTACCTCAGAAGAAAAGCCTGGTAATCTACTTCCCAGAAAACAGCCATTGAGTACACTTAGATTCTGACACACATGAAACTGCTGTGTGTCAAAATCAGCTTGCTGGGAACTGGTTATCTCTAAACAAAATAAAAGCATGGAAAAGAATCAGTTAAGGGGAATGACAGAGACAGATACCAGATTGCTCATGAGTAGAGCTGTGAGTGGGAAGTGAGGAACTGGAGTTAACCTGCAGAGACAACTATTTCAACAAGCACAAATAAAATGGGAATGAGATGTCCTTCAGATGAAAATGTAAACAAACTACGTTTCATCCACACAATGGAATACTACTTAGCAATGATGAAAAGAGACAAACTATTGATGAACAAAACAACATGGATGAATCTCAGAGTCACTATGCCCAGAAAAAGAAGCCAGCCTTGAAGGGTTGCATGCTCCAGGCTTCCATTTATACGCCATTCTCAAAAGGTGAAACACTGGTAGCATAGTAATTAAGAGCTACAGCTGCCAACCAAAAGGTCAGTAGTTCAGCTCTACCAGACAGTCCTTGGAAACCCTAGGAAGCAGTTCTGCTGTGTCCTATAGGGTTACTGTGAGTCAGTATTGACCCAAAGGCAATGACTTTGGCTTTTTTCTGTAGGGATAGGGCACAGAACAGTGACTGCCTGGGCCTGAGGGTAAGGGAGGATTTGGCTGTAATGCAGTAGCACATGGAATCTAGGGGCTGACATAATGGTTTTGTATCCTGAGTGTGGTGGTGGTCACACAAATCATGCATGTATTAAGACACATAGAAGTCTACACCACCAAAAATAAAATTTACTGCCAGGTAGTTTGGGAGTGAATGATTAGGCAGTATCAGCAGGGCAGTTAGAACTAGAGGCAGGAGATGAATTTAACATGAGAAGGACGGAAGTTTATTCAGTTGCTTAGGGGAGGAGTCAGGTCTCTTGGGAAAGGTGTCCAAGAGGAATTCAAAGGTATGAGGTCCTGGGTGCTAGTGGGAAGAAAACGATGTTTGTGCAAAGAAACCAAAGCTGAAACCGAGTAAAATCTGCTCCCCGTGAACTAGGAGGCAAGGCCACCCTCCTGTACAATGAAGGGAATGGGTGTGGGGTACAGGGCTTTGAGCCACTGTGGGGAATGGTTTCTTAGTTATCTGGTGTTCCTCTAACAGAAATATCAACACGTGGATGGCTTTAACAAACAGCAAGGTATTTTCTCACAGTTTAGGAGGCTAGAAGTCTAAATTCGGGATGCCAGCTCTAGGGGAAGACTCTGCCTCTCCATGTGCGCATTGTGGGAAGATCCTTGTCTCTTCAGCTTCTTTTTCTTGGCTCCTTGGTGATCTTCATGTGGCATAGTCTCTGTCTTCCCTCATCTCTGCTTGTTTAATAGGTTCCTTTTATATCTCAAAAGAGACTGATTCAAGACATCCCATGGTAATTACAAATATTATCACAACAAAGAAAACCCATTTCTGAGTCAGATTATAACAACAGGTACGAAAAACCTGACTCATTGTGACCCTATAGAAAAGAGTAGAACTGCATCATAGTGTTTCCAAGGAGTACCTGGTGAATTCAAACTGCCAACCTTTTGGTTAGTAGCCATAACTCTTAACTACTATGCCACCAGGGTTAGGATTTACAGCACATATTTTGGGGGTAACCCAATTCAACCCCTAACAAATGGGAAGGCTTGCTTCATGGTATGAGGGCTCAGGTGAGGGGAAAGACCATAAAGATTTAGTGGCAGTGATCTTCCCTTTGGGGAATTTGTCTTCAGCAACTGTAACACAAAAGGGGTTTGTGGGGAATGCAGATCAGCTGTAGGGCAAAGGGGTAAGGATTTTGTAAGTAAAAGTGCAAAAAAAGAGCTGCATGAATGAAAAGGGGGACTGTGAACGAGCAAGGAACGGGTGGCCTAGGAGATAAGAAAAAGGGAACTGTGTAGGGGGTCAGTGATATGAGTCATTGTGAATAATGAGAATAAGGACGTGAGGGAGCTGGCTGGATGAAGATACTGATCAGAGCAGTTCTGAAAGTCAAGTTTCTGAAGTGAACACATAGGAGAAATAAGTGATTTGATCTATATTTGGAATACTTTCTATATAACGTTGTTGTGTCAATTCCAACCCATAGCCACCCTATAGAACACAGTAGAATTGCCCTATAAGGTTTCCTAGGCTGAAATCTCTACAAGAGCAGATTGCCCTGTCTTTCTCAGCACAGCCAGTGCATGGGTTCAAACCGTCAGCCTTTCAGTTAGCAGCTGAGTGCTTAACTGTTGTGCTAAGAGGGCGTCTTTCTATATAATAGGAATATTTAGTGTATATTTATTGGTCCTTACTGTATGCCAGACACTACTTAATGCTTTTTGATGCAGCATCTTATTTAATTCACACAACTGTCCTATGAAGCAGGTACTATTCCCATTTTCTAAATAAGGAAACTGAGGCTCAAGAGGCTTAGGTAACTCACCCAGGGTTACATGGCCAACAAGAACCGGGATTGGAGCCCATCTTGCCTGACTCCAGAGTTTATGCTCTTCTTACTGTTATACTTCTCTGCCACGTGGAAAATCTTGTTTCCAAGGCAACAGAATGATGCACTGGCCCCAAGTAGACACTTCAGCAACAAAGCAAAGTTCTCACATAGCTCAGTGTGAACTCATCACCATTTCTGAAAACCAGCTGTGAACACATGCCCCCCGCCAACAGCAAGTGAGTAGTGCAAATTTGGTATGTACAGAGATTATTCAAAAGTCATTTCATCTGATCTTAACACTGTTTTTCTAAAAGACAAAAAAAATCATTTCCCAGATGGAACACTCTGGCGATGACAGTATTTGGAAAGGATAGTTCTGGAGGGGTGATAACACCCCTGGGGTAACAGAGGGAGTCAGTAGCCTCAGGAATGTAATGGTAAGGATCATTGGTCTTTAGACATATGGAGCTTACCTGAAACGATGGTGAGGCTGGGAGAGGGTGTGGCATTCTCCACTGAATGTGACAGAGTGGCCAGGAGGTCTGCAGATGATAGTAACAGTGGCAAGGAGTATGGTTCAATGACATGAGCACCAGATGAGAGTTTCTGACATAGAAGTAAAGGGCTCTGGGAATATACTTGTCCCTCCAGTCCCCACCCTGTAACCTCTGTGACAAGGAGAAATGAGCAGCCCCCAACTTGAGAGCTTCATAGGGAAGGGAGTCAGTAGTGAGCCTGGGATCACTGAAGACAAGGAAGCAGGTTGTTGTTAACTGCCATGGGATAGCCTATGACTCGTGGTGACTCCTGTCCAGTCATGATGGGTTACGGATTGGGACCAGTGTGATCCATAGGGTTTTTACTGGCTAATTTTCAGCAGTGGGTCCCCAGCCTTTTCTTCCTAGTCTTTCTTAGTCTGGAAGCTCCTCTGATACCTATTTGGCACCATAGCAACACACAAACATCCACTGATAGGGTGTGGCTGTACATCAAGTGTGTTGGATGGGAATCAAACCTAGCTCTCCTATGTGGAGGGCAAAAATTCTACCACTCAATGACCAATGCCTCATAAGCAGGAGAGTACTAAAAAAAGGTGAAGAGCATAACCCAAACTCACTGCCATTGAGTTGATTCTAACTCAGTGACCCCATAGGGTTTCCAAGGCTATCAATCTCTGGGGAAGTAGACTGTCACATCTGAGGAACCACTGTTGGCTTTGAACTGCATACCTTTTGCTTTAACCACTGCGCCAACAGGGCCCCTTCTGAAGGGCATGGGAGAATGTTTATCATGTCCAGAAGTCATAGGCTGGGAGGTAATGTAAGACTGAAATTGACTTTATTTCAAAAGACTGCTTCCATCTAAGCAAAATAAACCACAAATATATAAATGGAGGTGTCATGACTTTCCTGCAAGTTCATGTTTTAAATCCATAGACCCAGAGGAATCCTGTGGCAGCCATTCTTTGCTATCATTCTGGCCAGAAACATAGCACCCGAAGTCCAAACTTCAGACCCTGGCTACTTTAACCACAATATTGAAGTCCTGGTGACTAAATTGTCTCATCCCACCTTCTATTTCCTGCCAGGCTCATAGCCCCTACCTTCCCCATTGCGGAGGAGTAGATGTCCATTTCTCAGGAGCAGTGGACTGCTTCCAGCAGATTATAAAGACCCAAGGGATGCTGGGGCTGTGGAATGGATTGACAGCCAACTTACTGAAGGTGAGAAAGGTGTCCAGTCTCTATTGCTTCCCTGACTCTTCTGATTCTAATCTCTTCTTTTGTCACTGGCCCCCACAGTTTGCATGGAAACACGTCCTCTGGCACCACTATCAGCACTAAGCCCATGAGAACAGCCTGGCCGTCAACCCTGGAGAGAGGGGCCCCTGTACACTGTTGAGATGTCTAATGCTCTGTCCCAGAGGAACTGAGAATTTAGTGAAGAGGCTCCTAACATAGGGGTTTGCAAATTCCTACGGGGACACTAAGCCCCCATCCTAAAGTTGCATGTAAAACATGTGTAGATATGCATATTTGCATCTCTTATCACATTTCCAAAGACCTCTATGACTAGTAAACAGGTTGAGAACTCATACACTGGTTGTTGTTTGATTCCAGTGCAAGGTACAGAGCACCTAATAAGTAAGGTACACATGGGCTTAATTGTGTTTATTCACTAATCCATAGTGCATAATACACTACAAATAAGTAAGTAGACGCAATTAAACCAGTGTGTACCTTGCTTACTAGGTAATCCACACTTGCTCCAATCCAGGCAAGCATATGTTGACGGGCAGTATGCCTGCTCTACATACATATTACCCCAAACCCAAAGCTTTCCCCAGGGCAGGCCCTTCAGTTGCCTCAATTCTTCTCCCACCTACACGGTGCCAGCTTTCACTTGACCATCTTCCCTGATTTCACCAAGAATTACTATGTTATACTGTCCAAAGCCCCTACACATCTGTCGGTTTGTTGTACCATGGGGGCCTGTATGTTGCTGTGATGCTAGAAGCTACGCCTCCAATATTCAGATACCAGCAGGGTCACCCATGGCAGACAGGTTTCAGCTGAGCTTCCAAGCTAAGACAGACTAGGAAGAAGGGCCTGGTAGCCAGCAAAAACCTCACAAATAGCAGTGGAACATGGTCAGATACAGTGCTGGAAGATGAACCCCACCCTAGGTTGGAAGACACTCCAAAGATGACTCAGGAAAAGCTGCCTGTTGAAAGTAGGGTTGACCTTAATGACATGGATTGGTCAAGCTTCGGCAACTTCATTTGCTAATGTGGCACAACTCAAAATGAGAAGAAACAGCTGCAGACATCCATTAATAATCAGAACATGCAATGTACGAAGTATGAATCTAGGAAAATTAGAAGTCCTCAAAAATGAAATAGAATGCATAGACACTGATATCCTAGGCATTAGTGAGCTGAGATGGATTGGTATTGACCATTTTGAATTGGAATCTGTATATGGATCAAGAGGCAATTGTGTGAACAGAACAAGGGGACACAGCATGGTTTAAAGTCAGGAAAGATGTGCATCACAGTTGCTTCCTTTCACCATACCTTTTTAATCTGTATGCCAAGCAAATCATCTGAGAAGCCAGATTATACAAACAATGAGGCATCAGGATTGGAGGAAGACTCATTAACAACCTATGTTACGCAGATGACACCACCTTAACTTGCTGGAAGTGAACAAGCTTTGAAACACTTGCTGATGAAGATCAAGGACCACAGCCTTCAGTATGGATTGCACCTCAACATCAGGAAAACAAAAATCCTCACAACTGGACCAGTAAGCAACATCATCATAAATGGAGAAAGGATTATGGTTGTCAAGGATTTCATTCTACTTGGTTCCACAATCAATGCCCATGGACACAGCAGTGAAGAAATCAAAAGATGCAGTGCATTGGGAAAATCTGCTGCAAAATATCTCTTTAAAATATTGAAAAATAAAGCTGTCACCTTGAAGACTAAAGTGCACTAGACCCAAGCCACAGTATTTTCAATCGCGTTATACACTTGTAAAAGCTGGACAATTAACAAAGAAGACAGAATAAGAATTCATGCCTTGGAATTGTAGCATTGGAGAAGAATGTTGAATGTTCTGTGGTCTGCCAAAAGAACAAAAAGATCTGTTCTGGAAGAAATATAACCAGAGTGCTCCCTGTAAGCAAATATGGCAAGACTGCTTCTTGCATACTTTGGACGTGTTGCCAGAAAGGATCAGTCCCTGGAGAAGGACATCATGCTCGGTAGAGTGGAAGGTCAGTGAGAAAGAGGAAGACCCTCAATGAGATGGATTGACACAGTGGCCACAACAATGGGCTTAAGCATAAAAATGATTGTGGACATGGCACAAGACTGGGCTGTGTTTTACTCTGTTGTTCATAGGGTCGTTATGAGTTGGAATCAACTCAATGGCACCTAACAAGAACAACAACATGGTATACTATACTGGGAGTGAAAACTTGAGTAGGAATGCTGTTGCATTCACCGTCAAAAAGAATACTTCAAGATCTATCTTGAAATACAGTGATAGTATAATATCCATAGGCTTACAAGGAAGACTAGTTAATATGTATCATTCATAGCATTCATATTTATGCAGCAAATTTATGATATTTATCATATATCATTCATATTTATGCAGCAACCACTAAGGCCAAAGATGAAGAAATCAAAGATTTTTAGCAACTTTTGCAGTCTGAAATTGATGAAACACAGAATCAGGATGCATTAATAACTGGAAAACAAGGAAAAGAAATTAGTAGTTGGAAAGCATGGACTTGGAGATAGCAATGATGCTGGAGATCAAATGATAGAATTTTACAAGACCAACCACTTCTTCATGGCAAATACCTTTTCCACCAACATAAATGGTGACTTTACATGTGGACATCTCCAGAAATATACAGGAATCAGGTCAACTCATCTGTGAAATGAGACAATAAAAAAGTTTGGTATAGGGACTGCCAATTAAGTTCTCAAATCCTAGAAAAAGTGCTGCGTACCTCGTTGCTGAATATCACCATAGTCACCTTCAAAATACCCACCTTGGGAAGCTATGCACTGACACTAGTGCATAGTCCACCCTTTAAAGCAATTTTGGTTAACTCTTTTTCTGGAATGGTCATCAGAGTTGCCATCATAGTACTGTAATGTCCTGATGTCATCAAAAGATCTTCCTTTCAATATTTCCTTTATCTCTGGGTAAAGAAAAAGTCACTGGAGGCAGATCAAGTGAGTAGGGAGGGTGTTCCAATGCAGTTCTTTGTTTACTGGCTAAAAACTCCCTCACAGACAACTGTACAATTAAGTTCATGTGAACTGGCACCATGCCACCATGCACAATGGCCATTCTAGAAAAAGAGTTCCAAAATTGCCTTGAAGGGTGCTGGCGTTGGTACATAGCTTCCCAAGGAGAATACTTGGAAGGTGACTGTAGTGATATTCAGCAATGAGGCATGTAGCACTTAGAACACAGACTTAATTATCAGACCTCATACGATCAATCAGAACAAGGCCAGGGGCTGAGTGCAGAACAGACTATCACTTGCTTATATGCAAATTCAAATTGAAACTGAAGAAAATTAGAACAAGTCCACAGAAGCAAAAGTACGACCTTAAGTATATACCACCTGAGTTTAGAGACCTTCTCAAGAATAGATTTGACACACTGAACATGAATGACTGAAGACCAGACAAGGTGTGGAAGGGCATCATACATGAAGAAAGCAAGAGGTCATTAAAAAGACAGTGCTTTAGTCAACTAGTGCCTTGATGGTGTGAGGTTCTCAGTTCTCTGCTTGCTCCCTTATCCTTCAAATCAAAACTACAGTGAGATACCATCTAACCCCAACAAGGTTGCCATGATCCAAAAAATGCAAAAGAACAAATGCTGGAGAGGATGTGGAGAAACTGGAACTCTGCTACACTGTTGGTGGGATTGCAAAATGGTGCAACCTCTTTGGAAAGTAATCCGGCGCTTCCTTAAAAAGCTGAATCTAGATAAACCATTTGACCCAGTGTCATGGATTGAATTGTGTCCCCCAAAAAATAGGTGTAGCCCTGTCGCTGGGCCATCATTCCCAGTATCTTGTGACTGTCCTCCATTTTGTGGTTTTCCTATGCTGTATGTTAAAGGATTAGGGTGGGACTGTAAATCCCTTTATAAGATCACCTCCCTGCTCCACTGTAAAGGGAGTTTCCCTGGAGTATGGCTTGCCCCACCCTTAAGCCTTTCATCCTGCAAGAGATAAAAGGAAAGGGAAGCAGGCTGAGAATTGGGAACCTCGTAGCATCAAGAAAGCAGTACCGGGAGGACAGCGCATCCTTCAGACCTAAGGTTCCTGTGCCAAGATGCTCCCTGAACAAAGACTGATGCAATACTGGACTTTCCTGCCAAGCTGACAAGGGGAAAGCCTTCCCCTGGAGCAGACACCCTGAATATAGACTTGAAGCCTACTGGACTCTGTAAGAATAAACGTTCCTTTGTTAAAGCTATCCACTCTGTGATATTTCTGTTAGAGCAGCCCTAGCTGACTAAAATACCCAGTAATTCCACTGCTTGGGTGGGAAGGGAGGGAGGGTGAGGGGGGAGGGTTTAGATTAGATAGTTGATAGAAACTTGGTTGAGTGAAATATGGGACAGCACACATTAGAAAGAAGATCAATATTAACTGGACTTGAACATAACATGATTACTCTTCCCATCTTAATCCAATATTACAAGGACAGAGTAGCTGGGGTGGGGGCCGGGGATTATGCTCTCAGGGGAAACCAAGGCCAATTGGCACAACTAGCCTTTTGCTAAGAGAGCCCTCTGCACCCCACATTGGTGAGTGGCATCTGGGGTCTTAAAGGCTGCCAACTGCCATCCGAGGGTACAGCAAATGGTCCCAAATTAGCAGGAATGGATGATTACCAAAGACCAAAACAACATGGGGGAAAGAGAACCCAGAAGACAGACAGGCCCACATGCATGGGTGACTACATCAACTCGTGACTGGAAGAACCAGATGATGCCCAGCCACCACCAGTGATAGCCATGATGGAGCTCACAAAGTTTAGTCCCACTGGCAACACAAGAATAAAAAGGGGTGCACTCTGAGAGCTCCATTAAAAGACCACAATTGATGGTCCATGGGCCCCAGGGTTCCCCTGGGAGCATGGCCCCTGGCCCTGATGCTGCCCCTGTCCATAAATCATAATGGAGGTCAACTCTCAGACAGGAATGGATTGAACTTGGTGACACAGAGTGACCATATCATGTGTGCATTTTATGGTTCTATGCATCTATAGGATGTTGTCCTGCTGACCTCTTAACTGGAGGCAGGGGAGTAGGTGGAGAGGTGGGGATAGGAGATTGTTGGGAGGATAAGACATGTATGGAGCAGAGAGGAAGAGTATGCTGTCACCAGGCAGGGAGAGCAGTGGGAACTGCATGTAGGTGGGCATGCAATTTATATGGGAATGTATATGTTCATTCAATCATAATAAAAAAATAAGAAAATCACTAAGTGGAGGACAATCATAAAATATTGGAAATCATGGCCCAGCCACATGGCTACACATATTTTGGGGGGACACAATTCAGTCCATGACATCCCACCCTTTCGCACCCCAAAAATCACATCTTTGAAACATGTAACACATTCTTCCCATCATAGCAAAATCATGTCCATCTCAAATGATAAGTCTTAAATCAGTTTCAAGTCCAAAATTCAAAAATTCCTTTACATGTGTGAAACCTAGAATACAAGCTATCTGCTTCCAAAGGTACAATGGCAGAACAGGCACTGTCATCGATTGACTTGTGTCCCCCCAAAAATAGGTGTAGACATGTGGCTGGGCCATGACTCCCAGGATCTTGTGACTGTCCTCCATTCTGTGGTTTTCCTATGCTGTATGTTGAAGGATTAGGGTGGGACTGTAAATCCCTTTATAAGATCACCTCCCTGCTCCACTGTAAAGGAAGTTTCCCTGGAGTATGGCTTGCCCTACTCTTAATCCTTTCATCCTGCAAGAGATAAAAGGAAAGAGAAGCAAGCAGACATTCGGGAACCTCTTACCATCAAGAAAGCAGCACCGGGAGAAGAGTGCATCCTTTGGACCTGAGGTTCCTGCGCCAAGATGCTCCCTGAACAAAGACTGATGCAATACCAGACTCTCCTCCAGAGCTGACAAGGGGGAAGCCTTCCCCTGGAGTGGACACCCTGAATACGGACTTGTAGCCTACAGGACCATGTAAGAATAAACATTCCTTTGTTAAAGCCATCCCCTCTATGGTATTTCTGTTAGAGCAGCCCTAGCTGACTAAAATAGGCACGTTAGACATTCCATTACAAGTGGGAGAAATTGCAGGGAAAGAAGACATTAACAGGGAACAAGCAAGTCAGCAGAACACATTACATTATCCCTCAAAGCTCTGAAAATAATCTTCCATTTTGTGAGACATTTTACACAATGGCTGTGCCCTCCAGACTCTAGGTATTGGCCATGCTCTCTGGATTGTGAGTGGAGAACCCCAGCCTTATGCTACAACTCTGCCTCCTAGACCCACTTGGATGGAAACTCTGTCCCATCAACTTTAGGTGCATCCTAAGCCCAACTGAGTAGCAATTCCACCCTTACAAACACAGGAAGCCCTGTCTCCACCATTTCAAACCCCTGAGGTCATGGTCATATCTTTTGAGACTGAGGCTCCTCAGCTTCTCAGGCTCTTTGTCTCTTCAGCTTCTGCTTCCAATAGCCCAGGCCTCAAGCCCACATCTGCCCTGCTGGGGCAAGTGCTCCAAAACTCTGTAGCTTCACTAATTCAAGTGTCCAGAGGCACCCCACTCTACCAAGAAGCCTCTTACACACAGGCATTCAGCTGTCTCGCTCCGTGGGTCAGCAAGGCTAACTCCACCAATTTAAGTGCCCAGAGGCACACCACTCTGCCAGGAAGCATCTGTGCACAGGCACTTAGCTCTCTTGTTCCATGGGTCAGCTCCAGCACTGCCTCTAGTTCTGCTGCTGCCCCTGGACCTCTGCTACTCGTTTCTCACCATCTGTGCCTTCTTCAGTGTTAACAGTTCTCCTTGGTTCCTTCTGAATCTTTTATCCATTCATAGTTTCAAAATGGCTTCCATATTTTAGATATTTGTTAGAGCAGCACCCCACTGTCTCAGTACCAAATTCTGCTTTAGTCAGCTAGTACTACTTGCTTGATGGTGTGAGATTCCCAATTCCATGCTTGCTTCCCTTTCTTTTTATCTCTTATAGGGTGAAAGGATAAAGAGTGGTGCAAGCCACACTCCATGGAAATTCCCTTAGCAAGGGTGTGGGAGTCCCACCCCAATCCTCTTTTAACATAATCATCCTATCTATTAGCCACAGGCAGAGATTTTGGATTTACAGCATCGGAAAATCACAAAATGGCGGGCAATCATAAAATATTGGAAATCAGCCCAGCCACGTGGCTGCACATGTTTTGGCAGAGGACACGATTCCATCCATGACAGACAGGAAAGATGGGAAAAAAAAACAAAACAGATGCCAGAAGACACTCTGAAACTTGCTGTTGAACATTAAGCCACTAAAGCAAAAATAAGATACAGTGAAGTAAAAAGACCTAAAGATTTCAAAAAGCAGCTCGAGAAAACATAACAAAGTATTATAATGACATTTGCAAAGCGCTAGAGATAGAAAACCGAAAGAGAAGAACATGCTTGGCATTTCTCAAGCAGAAAAAAACTCAAGAAAAAATTCAGGCCTGAAGTTGCAATAGTCAAAGATTCCATGGAGGAAATTATAAGTGATGCAGGAAGCACCAAAAGAAGATGGAAGGAATACACAGTCATTATATCAAAAAGAATTGGTTGATGTTCAGTCATTTCATGATGTAGCAATATGATTGTAAACCAATGGTACTGAAGGAAGAAGTCCAAGCTGCACTGGAGGCATTGGTGAAAAGCAAGACCCTAAGAATTCATGGTATATAAATTGAGATGTTTCAACAAATGGATGCAGCACTGGAAGTGCTCATTCATCTATGCCAAGAAATTTGGAAGACATTACCTGGCCAACCAATTGGAAGAGATCAATATTTATGCCTATTCCCAAGAAAGGCAACGTGACCGAATGTGGAAATTATCGAACAATATCACTAATATCTCATGCAAGTAAAATTTTGCTGAAGATCATTCAAAGGCAGCTTCAGCAATATGTTGACAAGAACTTCCAGGAGTTCGGGCTGGATTCAAAAAAAGACATAGAACCAGGGATATCATTGCTGATGTCAGATGGACCTTGGCTAAAAGCAGAGAATACCAGAAAGATGTTTACCTGTGTTTTAGTGACTATGCGAAAGCATTCATCTGTGTGGATCATAACAAATTAGGGATAACACTGTGGAAAATGGGAATTCAGAACACTTAATTGGGCTCATGAAGAATCTGTATACGGATCAAGAGGCAGTTGTTGAATAGAACAAGGGGACACTGCACAGTTTAAGTCAGGAAAGGTGTGCGTCAGGATTTTATCCTTTGACCATACCTGTTCAGTGTAGAGGCTGAGCAAATAATCTAAGATTCTGGACTACATGAAGAAGAATGGGGCATCATGATTGGAGGAAGACTCATCAACAACCTGCATTATGCAGATGATGCAATCCTGTTTGCTGAAAGTGAAGAGGACTTTAAACACTTACTGATGAAGATCAAAGACCACAGCCTTCAATATGGATTACACCTCAACATCAAGAAAACAAAAATTCTCACAACTGGCCCATTAAACAACATCGTGATAAAGAGAGAAAAGACTGAAGTTGTCAAAGATTTCATTTTACTTGGATCCACAATCAATGCCCATGGTAGCAGCCATCAAGAAATCAGGACACACTGCTTTGAGGAAATCAGCTATGAAAGACCTCCTTAAAGTGTTAAAAAGTAAAGATGTCACCTTAAAGACTAAGGTATGCCTTCCCCAAGCCATGATATTTTCAGTTGCAGCATACTCATGTGAAAGCTAGACAGTGAATAAGGAAGACAGAGGGAGAATTTATGCCTTTGAATTGTAGAGAAGAACACCGAATGTACCGTGGACTGCCAAAAGAACAAACAGATCTATCTTGCAAGAAGTATAATCAGCATGCTCTTTAGAATCAAGGGTGGTGAGACTATGTCTTACATACCTTGGACATGTTGTCAGAGAGATCAGTCCCTGGAGAAGGACATCATGCTTGGTAGAGGGTCAGTGAAAAAAATGAAGACTCAACAAGATGTATTGACAGAGTGGCCGCAACAATGGACTCAACGATAACAAAGATTGTGGGGATGGTACAAGACTGGGCACTGTTTCATTCTCAGTTGGAACTGACTCAGGGGCACCTGGCAGCAACAAGAACAACACTGTCCACAGTGTTCATTTCAGTTTGCCCTCATCTGAGTTAAATAAAGATGACCCAATGTTTTCTCTTTAAGAATTGTGATAGTTTTTCACAGAGTGACCATATCGTGGGTGCACTTTATGGTTCTTTGCATATATAGGATGTCATCCTACTGGCCTCTTTACTAGAGGGGAGTGAAGAGGGAGGAGATTGTTAAGAGGATATGATCTGTACAGAACAGAAAGGAGGAGTGTGCTGTCACTAGGCAAGGAGAGCAGAAAGAGCTGCAGATAGGCAGGCATGCAAATTTAAATTGTATCGAAACTTTCAATCACGATTAAAAAAAAAAGAATTATGTTAGTTCTTCAAACCTGATGGTGCCTGGCCACCACCAAAGACACCTGTGATGGGGCACACAGTGTTGAGTCCCTGTGGCAACACAAGGAAAAGAGAAGTGCAGGTCAAGAACTCTACTAGAAGACCATGATTAATGGTTGGACGGCCTAGGGGATCCCCTGGGAGCATGGCCCCTAGACTTCCTGCTGCCCCTGTCCAGAAAACACTACTGAAGTCAACTCTTGAGACAAAAATGGACTGGACTCGGGGATACAGTGTGACCATATGATGTGTGTACCTTATGGTTCTATTCATTTATAAAATTCTGCCCTACTGGTCTCTCTCTAGATGGGAGAGGAGAGGGTGGAGAGGAGGGAACAGGAGATTAAGAAGATATGACAGGTATAGTATGAAAAGGACAAGTGCGCTGTCACCAGACAAGGAGAGCAGAAGGAGCTGAAGATAGGCGGGCATGCATATTTAATTTGGATTGTATACTTTCACTTAATCACAATAACAAAATTAAAAAAAAAAAAGAATTATGCTTTTCAACTGGATTTTCCTGATAATTGATTTTATTTTTTTGTTCATATTAAAATATATACACAGCAGAACATACACCAATTCAACAGTTTCTGCATGTACACTTCAGTGACACTGATTACATTCTTCAAGTTGTACAACCCTTCTCACCCCCCTTTTCTGAGTTTTTCCTCCCCATTACTGTGAACTCACTGCTCCGTAAGCTTCCTGTCTAATGTTCTGAGTTGCTGTTGTCACTTTGATACCATAGAGATATCTTCAACTGGATTTTAACATGATTTTCTTTTTTTTTTTTTTAACAGATAGTTCCATATTTTGGAGTTATGTTTAGCACCTTTGAGTTCTTCAAAAGAATCTGTCTTTATCAAAATGGTTACACTGTGTCTCCTCTGAGCTACAAATTGACCCCCGGAGTGGATCAGAGTTTAAAGCCTCAGGAATTACGGGAACTAAAGAAGTTCTTCAAAACTGGAACACTCAAGTCTAAAAAACCAACTCTGTAAAACTGCATTAACCTGGAAGTACACTGACTAAAGGTGTGTTGCAGGTGTTGATGAGTGTAACCTAAGGATTGTACCAGTGCAGAGTGACAAGATGGTTCTGCGGTCTGCTACTCTTGGCAATGAGAAGGCTCAGCCTGATGCCACCACTGAGCTCCAAACCGATGCCCCTGCAAACACCTACCCCATGGAAAGGTTTACCAGCACTCCTGTTTCATGGTGACAGTCCCCCCAACCTCATAACCAAAGCCTAGCAGTAAGAAAATGTGGACTTTATGTGCTGAGAAACGAGACGCTAAAGACTGGACATTGCCATGAAGCTCAAAGCAATCTGTCCTTGAAGTAGCAGTAGTCAAGCAGATTCCACCTTGGGAGTTCAACTGCTTGGTCACAGCTGATGTGAAGCTTGCCTAGTTTCACTCAGTTTGACCCAAGGCTTCACAATGCTGTTATTCTTGAATACAATTATGCTGGCTGCTTTCTGAGTACACCTACCACAGTGTAAATTATCCTTCATCAGAAACAAAAGGAAAACTTGTAGCACTTAAAAGATCATCCTGCTGACCTCTGGCTGGAGGAAGGAGAGTGGGTGGAGAGGAGAGGAAAGGAGGCTGTTGGGAGGATGAGACCTGTATGGAGCAGAGAGGAATAGTGTGCTGTCCCGGGCAGGGAGAGCAGTGGGAGCTGCATATAGGTGGGCATGTAAATTTATACGGGAATGTACATTTTCACTCAGTCATAATAAAAAAAAAAAAAAGATCACTGTTAAGGAACCATCCTCTTAAATTTAAGTTTGAAACATCCCAGGCTTAGAATCCTGTATTTCAAGAAGGCAGATTTGACCAAGATGGCTTAATTATGCCCCCAAAGACCATCTTTCAATTGAAGTCCTGTACAGTTCGAGCAAGCAACCCTGGTGGTGCAATCATGGCCCTCGGCTGCTAACTTAAAGTTCAGCAGTTCAAACCCACGAGCTTCTCCGAGGAAAAAAAGACATGATGTACTAGTCCCTAAAGACTCCGGCCTGGGAAACCCGATGGGGCGGTCCTGCTCTGTCACATTGGGTCAATGTGAGTCAGAATCAACTTGATGGCACAAAGCAAACGGTTCAAGCAGCTTGAGTTCTCTGCAGTTTTAACTTGAATTGCAAGTGTATCCTGAAAATAAATTATTTAGGTAAGTTCTTCTCACATGATGTCTCAGTTGCCTAGAAAGAATCAAATGGAACATTTAATATGCATACCAAAAAGAAAAAGAAAAAAATATAGCTGAATAAGAACACCTCTTCAGGCTAATCATCTGTACTAGAGGGGGTTTTTTTGTCAGTTTTGCCCAATGGTTATGTCTTACTATTTAAAAAAAAAAAAATTGCCATCAAGTCTATTCCAACTCATGGCAACCCCATGTATGTCACAGTAAAACTGTGCTCCACAGGGTACTGGATTTTTTTAAAAAACAAACTTCAGTATTGTTCCACCTTGCCAGTGTAACTGTACCTTTTGAATAGTGCCTTTCTATGCATTTGAAAAATATTAATATCCAATATCAAGTTGTCAATTCATAGAGGGGGAAGTGTTTCAGTATATTGAAAGTATATTTTCCTATTAGATTTATTTTCCAAAGAAAAGTAATGTATTGGTCATTATTTCTAATCAGAGTTACAGAAACTGGTTAAATACATACTGGCAAAAGTCACTAAACTCTCAGAACCTTGTCCTATTTAAATATACCAAAATAACTCATTTTTCCAACTACTGTGGCAGACCGTGTGTTTTATGGGGAATGGCAGTTAATATACTCATGAAAATCTCATCTCTAGCACAATCTGTCAGAGTTCCAAACCCATTGCCAGTTGAGTGGATTATGACTCACAGTGACCCTGTAAGACATAGTAGAACTGCCCAATAGAGTTTCCAAGGAGCACCTGGTGTAGTTGAGCTGCTGATCTTTTGGCTAGAAGCCATAGCACTTAACCACCACACCACCGGGATTTCCTTACACACTTTAGGAGAATGATAAAAAAAAAAAAAAGTATGATGCAATACTTACCCAGGGGTCATTTACAGTCTGAAAGAAATCCTACAGCATACCTACATGTGTGAAACAACTATGATCACAAAGCAAATCGAACAAAGATATGATGACACAGCATCAACTGGTTACCAGGTCGCCAAAGGGCTTAGTATGTACTTATTGAAGAGAAGAGTGAAAGGATCGTCACAGGTGGGGAGACTAGTAATGGGCAGAGGTTTGTGGAGGTAGTGAGACTGGAATGAAGTTTTGAAGGAAGTGAGGGCACATTAATTGGTTAAGAAGAGGTTGCAGGCTGTTCCAGGCTGAAGTAAGGCATATACAGTATCATGGAAATGGAAGCAAACAAAAGGCATTTGTGATAGCGTAAAAACACTGGCTTCAAGTTCACTCAACAACTGCTAGACACTGTGCATAAAGTGCGTAAGGCAGCTACAAGGACCCCTGATGGTGCAGTGGTTCAGCGCTCAGCTGCTGATGGAACCCACCACCCACTCCACAAGAGAGAGATCTAGCCAGCTACTTCAGTGAAGATGACAACCTTGGAAACCCACATGGGGCAGTTCTACTCTGTCCTATAGGGCTGCTGTGAATTGGAATCGAGTCAACAGCAACAGATTTGGATTCCATTTGTTCTATTTCATATAACTGAGATCATAAAAGTAATTGTCCTTTTCTGAGTGATTTATTTCAGTCAGTGTAATATTTTCAAGGTTCGTCTATGTTGTGGCATGCATCAGGACTTCATTTATCAGATGTTATTTTAAATGCAGAGTAAAGACATTGAAGGTTTTTAAGTAGAGAAGTGATACAAGGTTTGACAATTAAGTCTGTGAACTCAAGTGTTCTAGGTGCTACATACCTCACTGTTGAATGTCACTACAGTCAGCTTCGAAATACCTCGCTTGGGAAGCTATGCACCGACACCAGTGACCAGTCCACCCTTCAAGGCAATTTTGGAACTCTTTTTCCGGAATGGCCATCAGAGCTTTTGTCATATTACCCTTGATGTCCTGAATGTCATCCAAATGTCTTCCTTTCAATATTTCCTTTATCTTTAGGTAAAGAAAAAAGTCATTGGATACTGGATCAGGTACATGGGGAGGGTATTCCAGTACAGTTATTTGTTTACTAGCTAAAAACCCCCTCACAGACAACTGTACCATTAAGTTTGCAAACTTGGCACCATGCCACCATGTGCAATGGCCATTCTAGAAAGAGTTCCAAAATTGTTTTGAAGGGTGGACTAGGCACTGGCGTTGGTGCATAGCTTCCAAGGGGGAGTACTTAGAAAGTGACTGTAATGATATTCAGCAGTGAAGTATATAGCACTTTTTCTAAAATGATTTCACAAGCTCAGTTGGCAGTCCTCGTATAACCTGTCATTTTTATAAAAACCACTGTGTAGATAACAGATTGGAGACAAGCAAGGCTGTAACGCAGAGTGTTAGAGAGGGCCAAGCAACAAGTCATGGTTGTTTGGACTAGACTTGGTGGTGACACAGAGAGTGACAAGTGAAATGAACTGAAGACACTGTGGAGTTAAACACAGCAGGCTTTGCTGAGGGAATGAATGTAAGGAGTAGAATAAAGGGATGAAGGATAGCCCCTAGATTGTTTTGGCTTTTGACTTGGATAACAAAGTAGAGGATGTTGCCTCTTGCTGATGTAGGGGAGCCTGTGGAGAGCCAGAGTTTTGGTGGAGACATGCTAAATTCGAAATGCCTATAAGACATCCACGTAAAGAGTCAAGTAATCAGTTGGCCGGAGCATAGAATTCCTCACATCCAAAGCAATTGTGGCAGGCAGGATAATAGTCCCCCAAAGATATCCATGTCTTAATTCCCAGATCCTGGGACTATCTTACCTTACATGGCAAAAGGGACTTTGCAGATGTCATTAAAGACCTCGCAATGGGGAGATTATCCTGGATTATCTGGGTGTGCTCAGTCTAATTACATGAGTCCTTAAGAGGGACAGAGGAAGGCAGTAGAAGGAGTCAGAGAGACGCAGAGACAGAAGAGGCAAGAGAAGCGAGGAATAAGGACTCAACTTGCCATTGCTGGCTTTGAAGACATTCCAGGAGACAAGGAATGTGGGCAGCTTCTAGAAGCTGAGAATCACCCTCTGCTGACAGCCACCAAGGACATAGGAACCTCAGTTCTACAACCACAAGAAGCAAGATTCAGCCAACAGCCTGAATGAGCAAGGAAACAGCTTTTCCCCTGATAGCTTCCAGAAGGAAGTCAACCTTGCTGACACCTTGATTTTAGCCTGCTAAGACCTGTGTCAGACTTCCGACCTCCAAAACCATAAGATTATAATAGAGTTTTGTAATTTTAAACCACTAATTTTGTAGTAATTTGTTAGAGCAGCAATAGAAAATTAATACACCAGGACACTACTGATAATTATCTCAGGATGTTACTGTTGTTATTAGGTGCCGTCGAGTCGATTCTGATTCATAGCGACCCTATGTACAACAGAACCAAACACCACCCAAACCTGCACCATCCTCACAATTATTGCTGTGTGTGAGCCCGTTGTTGCAGCCTCTGTGTCAATCCGTTTCATTGAGGGTCATGGTCTTTTTCACTGATCCTCTCTACCTAGCACAATGTCCTTTCTACAGGCATAGTCCCTCTAGATAACATGTCCAGAGTATGAGAGATGAAGTCTTAGCATCCTTGCTTCTAAGGAACATTCTGGTATACTTCTTCCGAGACAGATTTGTTCCTTCTTTAGGCGGTCCATGGTATACTCAATATGCTTTTCCAACACCTTATTCAAAGCCATCAATTACTCTCCAGTCTTCCTCATTCATTGTCAGCTTTCAAATGCTTATAAGGTGATTGCAAACACCATGGCATGGGGTCAAGCTCGCCTTAGTCCTTCAAGATCACATCTTTGCTTTTTCAAGAGGCCTTTTGCAGCAGATTTGGGGTAGAGGTGGGAAGGGGGAGAAAAGGCTTTAAATGATAAGTTCAAGAGTTTTAGTTTGATCCAGTAATCAAAGACGAGCAACAAAGGTGATGTCATAAAAACTGGATGTGAGCCAGCTTGCTCCAGAAGCTGGAGTAGTGAAAGACTAGAGGCAGGACGACTGGCCCACAAACGGTGAACCTTGTTCTCCCTACAGTAATTACACTGTGCAAACACAACTGTGACGTTACAGTCTTCCGTATTGAAAAAGTAAGCCAGGTCTGAAAACTGAGAGTGCTATTTTTTGGCACCTCTTAGGGCCTCAAATCTTGCTTATTTGGCTTCTGATGTAGTCACCAAGTTATAAGGGTCCTTACACTAGAACAAAGCACTGCTTACGACCCTACTGAAACAGGGTAGAGTTCATTGTTCCTTAAAACTCAGAGTTGTTCAACCCAAGTTAGTATTTTTTTAATAAAATCTAACACTTTTTGAATGCTTACTGTATACCAGACTCTGTTTTATTCATTCTTTGTCTCATTAATTGTCCCTACAGTCCTTTGAGGCGTAGGTACTATTATCCTTCCCATTTTACACTTGAATAAAATGACACCTGGAAAAGTTAAAGTGCCCAAAGCTTGAAAACAAGCAAGTGGCAGAGCCAGAATTTCAACTCAGTCTGACTCCAAAGGCCACACTCTTAACCATTGGGTTAAACTATCTCTCTCTTTCTATTTTTGTCCCAGATTCTTGAACTCAGATACTCAAGTCGATTCAATATTATATATACAAAAGTATACCATAGAATCTCAGAATTGGAAGAGGATATATAGTACTATGGAAACCCTAGTGACACGCAGTGGTTAAAGCCTACAACTGCTAACCAAATGGTCAGCAGTTAGAATCCGCCAGGTGCCCCTTGGAAACTCTATGGAACAGTTGTACTCTGTCCTACAGGGTCACTATGAGTCAGAATCGACTGTACGGCAGTGGGCTTGTTTTCTTGGTTCTATATAGTACTATCTTCCCAGCCAACATAATAGTTCTCTACAGTGCCCCTAACAAGTGGCTATTCCATCTAAGCTTTTAACATTTCCACTGACAAGTTTACCACATCATAAAGCAACTCATCCCACGTTTAAGTCACCAATAGTTTGGAAACTTATTGCTTGTTGAGCTAAAGTCTACATTCCTGAAACTTCTACCAGCTGGTGTTAATTCCATACAGAATAAGTTTCCTCTCCCTGACAGTTCTTCACTTATGAAGATGGTTATAACATCCCCTCTTCACCCAAATCTCATTCCCAGTTAAATGTCTCTCATTCATTCAGACATTTGTCATATGACACAGTCTATAAAAACTTCACCTTCTTGATTTCCTTTTTACAGTATGTTCAAGTTTGTTAAAGTTCTCTTGAAACTGACATTCAGAATTGAACACTAAACTCTATGAGCTGGCCAGCAGAGAACCAAGTGAGACTGAAACTCCTCCTGATCAGTTCACTAACATTGTCTCAGTTCAACCGAAGCTCATTAGCATTTCTGGCACAGTCAACTCACCATCAACTAAAGACTCTCAGTTCTTTTTCACATCTGCTAAAATGTTAGCTCTGTCTCCTCATCCTTAAATGTCTTGCACTAAATAAACCATTAGAAACTTTTCTGTGGTCCTTCCCATTTTATACACCTGGGGTATTCTGGACTTCAGCCTTTATGACTTAGTTTCTAGGAGTTTGTGATACTCTTTGGTCTTTGCTCTCGGAAGTCTAGCCCTTCTTCTGTCATCTATACATGTCCTTTTAAAATCTGAGCTCATCAGAGAATAATCGGTAAGGATACTGTATTAACTAGCTCTTTCTAATTTCTCACTGAAATTTTTCCAAATTATATGTTTCTAAATTTTATTTTGGGAATCCTTCTTCCTTTGGAGCTCTCTTACTCTTTGGTGTTTGGCCAGGAGATCATCCTTTTCTCTGATCCTTTTGAAGTCCAAATCCTGCACCCCACCCCTGCCCCACACACCCACACCCCTCCCACACACCCACATGCACACCCACACACACCCACACACAGACACAGAGGCCTACTTGATTGACCTATCTAACCATGCCTGGCCTTCTTTTGCTTACCAAATCCAGAGGGCATGGTCAGTGGCCCAAGACTCTTGTCACTTTCCCCTTGTTAACCAAATTTTGTTTATTGTCAAGATTAAACCGAGTTTAGCAGTTTCACCCCTTGCTTCTGCAGTCTTATGTGAGTTTAACTATCAGTGAGAGTCAAGAATTACCAGTGAGACTCAAGAATTATCAGATGTGTTGCTATCAGAATTAAAAAATCTTCCAGCTTGGCTGGCAGATAGATACTTCAGATGGTTTATGTCTCTGATCACCATTTCTTCCCTATGTCTATGTATCAGTTTTATGCTGTGCTATTTATATCTTGTGGAAACCCCAGTAGCATAGTGGTTAAAAGCTATGGCTACTAACCAAAAGTTTGGCTGTCTGAATCTACCAACTGCTCCTTGGAAACTTTATGGGGTAGTTCTACTGTGTCCTTTAGGGTGACTGTGAGTCAGAATCAACTCAACAGCAATGGCTTTGGTTTTTGGTATTTATAGCTTTTACCTACCTAGTAGTGTCTTGCATACTTCCACAGCTCCAGTCTCTTTCTTTTCTCCCTTTCATTCTTCCCTCTGGCCAAGGAATTACTAGTTACATTTTCTTGATATATTACTACTCTTCCTGTCCTATAGGTTTACCCTTCCTTTTCCAGAGGCCAACCAGAAGTCCCATCCTACCAAAACTGAACGATCCCTATAAAACTGTGTTTTCCTCCTTGTATTAACATTTTACCCATGCTTTATTACCCATATCCTCGGTGTTGGTACACAGATACCCAAGGCCTTAAGTATCCTTTCTGGTGCTCTTCCTCTTTTTTTTCTTGAGAAGTTCCAAGTACTGCCTTAGCTTCTCTGTTATACTTTCATGCTACATGGCTTCTAGAACTGCAGTAGTTACCACCACAGAGGCCCCACTGTGCTCACTGGAGAAATTTGTTTTGAATGGTTAACCAGCCATAACGCATTATCATCATCATCATCACTTTCAGCATTAGTGTTAGTCACTATTTTCACGGACTCTTGATCCTCGTTCTTTTTCTTTCATTTTTTTACTTAAAAATTAAACTATTTTATTGTTTGGGTGAATAATTTTTTTCAACTTTCAGACTTATAAAAATATATATAAAGAATTTTTCCATGCTAGAACAGATGATCACCAAGGATAACAATGACACGAGGGAAAAAGAACCCAGAAACCAGAAAGATCCATGTGAATGGGTGACTACATCAACATGTGACCAGAAAAACCAGATGATGCCTGACCACCACCAATGACAGCCGTGATGAGGCTCACAACGTTGAGTCCCAGTGGCAACATGAGAAGAAAAAGGATGCACCTTAAGAACTCCACTAAAAGACTGTAATTGATGGTCCGAAGCCTAAGAGTTCCCCTGGCACTAGGGCCCCTAGACCTGATGCTGCCCCTGATCATAAATCATTACTGAGGTCAACTCTTCAGACAGGAATGGATTGATTGGACTTGGGGACACAGAGTGACCATATTGTTTGTGCACTTTATGGTTCTATGCATCTATAGGATGTTGTCCTACTGGCCTCTTACTAGAGGGGAGTGGAGAGGGTGGAGAAGAGGGGACAGGAGATTGTTAAGAGGATATGACATGTGTGGAACAGAAAGGAGTGTGCTGTCACTGGGCAAGGAGAGCAGAAGGAGCTGCAGATAGGCAGGCATGCAAATTTAAATTGGATTGTACACTTTCACTCAATCACAATAAAAAAATAGTATACAAAAAAAAAGAATCTGGGACTTTAGATAAGCTAGAGAAAAAAAGAATTTCTCCTTATCTGTCCCTCAGTTTCTTCAAATGTCAATGTCTTACATAACCGGAGTAACTAAGAATAGTGTTGGTACAATAAACCAAAAACTAAATCAAACCTGTTACCATCGAGTACATTCTACCTCACAGTGATCCTACAGGACAGAGAGGAACTGCCTCATAGAGTTTCCAAGGAGTACTTGGTGGATCTGAACTGCTGACCTTTGGTTAGCAGCCCTAGCACCTAACTACGATACCACCACGCATACAATATTACAATACTATTACCTAACCTACAATTCTTTTTTCAAATTTTGCCAATTCTTCCTCCAATGTCATTTTTTTGGGTCCAGTGTCTAATCCAGGATTACACATTGCCTTTTGTGATCATGTCACCCTAAATCTGTGATACTTTATCCATCTTTACTTTGTCATTCACAGCCTTGACTGTGTGTGTGTGTGTGTGTGTGAGAGAGAGAGAGAGAGAGAGAGACATGAAAATATACATACCAATAAGCACTGACTCTGGGAATGTCTGACTTCTTGAAGCACGCATGACAATAGGCAACCGGAACAGCTCCAGCTCACAAAGAATTTAGTAGAGTAACAAGCCAGGGCCTGAAGTCGCTTTTGAATAACCAATCTTGTCTTTCATTTTCAGTAAAACTATCCTTGATCCTACACCAAAGACTAACAAGGGACAAATTTGAACTTGGTCATCTTTCTGTGGAGAGAAAGCTATCTGGCAGAACAGTAAATGCGGGATGCTGGGAACAGGAGAACTAGTGAGAGCTTCACACTCAAATCCTGGTGGTGTAGTGGTTCATTGCTACGGCTGGTAACCAAAGAATTGGCAGTTCAAATCCACTTAGGCACTCCTTGGAAACTCTATGGGGCACTTCTACTCTGACTCTGTCCTATAGGTCACTCAGAGTCAGAATTGATTCAACAGCAGTGTGTTTGGCATTTTTTGGTTTTTTGCACTTAGAAGGAGCCCTGGTGGCACGGTGGTTAAGCACTTGGCTGCTAACTAAAAGGTCAGCCACTCAAACCCACCAGCTACTCCACAGGAGAAAGATGTGGCAGTCTACTTCAGTAAAAGTTGCAGCCTTGGAAACCCCATGGGGCAATTCTAACTCTGTCCTATGGGTTGCCCTCAGTTTGAATCAACTGATTGACAATGGGGTCATGCTCAAGGGAAGCAGCAAATGTGGCCAGGGGTATCAAGGAGCAATTAACATTTGAAAAAAAGGCATTAATAAGAATGTCAAGAATTCAAACAAAAAAGGTTTTGCATTTTATTTGGAAATGAATTGGAAAACCCACTTCCCTCCAGATAAAATACAGAATTTCTTTGTAGCAGTAGAGGTAGAGGAGCAACTACAATGTTCAGAGGATACACTTTACTATTCTCTGAAATTGTATTGCAAGGTCATTTCTGAATCCAGCTGCAGCTCTGTTATAATAGGCTAATGAGAAATATAGCAGCCTCTCAAAGATTTCTCCCCAAGTCCACAAACCTTGACTCAAAATTGCTCTTCTTTGAACACTTGCAGTTTTTGCTCATCACTTTCGATAGCCAGAGTTCTTGAAAAAAAAACCCAAATTGTAAAGTATGCTGGTTGAAGAAAGGTTAATAATTCTAGCCAGCCAAAGCCATTCTAGAGGTGCCCTAATTATAAGTTTCTCTGGATCCTTTAAAAAGGAGCCCTGTTGCACAACAGATAGGTGCTTGACTGCTAAACTAAAAGCTGGTGTATCAGTCCACAGGAGCAAAACCCAGTCATCTGCCCCTGTAAAGATTACAGCCTAGCAAACTCTATGCAGGAGTTCTCCTCTGTCACATGAGGTGGCTATAAATGAAAAATGGACTCAACGGCACCTAACAACAACTGGGTCCTTTAGCAGGCAGACTGGAGGAGGTGGCAGAGGGCAGGAAAGAAAAATGTCAGATATGCCTACTGTGTCTTCGGCATGCAAGGGCCTGTGGTGTCTTGTCACTGAGAATCCTGAAGTGTGGGCACTTACAGTTCAGCTGCATTTACACTGTTTAGCAGTCATCCACATTTTTGTAAGCACTACTGTAACTTGTTTAGTCATACGATTTGTGATTACACTGTCTGCTCCAGCTCTAAACCTCAGAGTGCATCAAGCCAACTAGTAGGTTTTCAAGAGCATGTAATAGTAACTGCAGAGACGCACAGGGTTTGGTATGCACCTGTTGATGGACATAATGGCTGTCAATCTAATTTTATTAATGCCTCAAAGCATTTCTGGAGTTCAGAAATCTACCTGGTCCAAGAGTACTTTACCTGGGGTCCAGAGAGCTAAATGCCAGCCTAGCTCACACAGCCTCTGAACCCTTTGGAATACAACCTCTGTATTCAGCTTCCAGCTAGAATCATTTCCCCACCCTCAACCTAGTCACCAGAGAATAATGTCTGTGGCAATTAGGGTTTGGGGGTTTGTTTGTTTTTTTCTTTTTATTGTGTGTTAGGTGAAAGTTTACAGCTCAAGTTAGTTTCGCATACAGAAATTTATGCACACATTGTTATGTAATCCTTGTTGGTCTCCCCATAATGTGACAGCACACTCCCTCTTTCCACACCAGATTTATTGTATTCATTCCGCCTTCACATCTCCCTTCCAGACAAGAGCTGCACACACAGCCTCCTGTATCTACTTGAGCTAACAACCATGATTATCATTTTATGCTTTACAGTCCAGTTTAATCTTTGCCTAAAGAGCTGAATTCAGGAATGGTTTTAGTTCTGGGTGAACAGAGAGTCTGGGGGCCTTGTCTTCTGAGTTTCCTCTAGTCTCAGACCATTAAGCCTGGTCTTTTCACTAGCATTTGAGTTATGCACCCCACTTTTCTCCTGCTTTGTCATGGACTCTGTCGTGTCCCCTGTCAGAGTAGTCACTGGTGGTAGCCTGGCACTGTCTAGTTCTTTTGGTCTCAGGCTGATGGAGTCTCTGCTTTATGTGGCCATTTTTGTTTCTTGGGCTCATATTTTCCTTGTGTCTTTTGTATTCCTCATTCTTCTTTGCTCCAAGTGAGTTGGGACCAATTGATGCGTTTAGATGGCCACTTGCTAGCATTTAAGGCCTCAGATACCACTCAACAAAAGGCAGTTAGTTTTAAATTGCTGAATGATCTATCACAAACTGGCGATGGAAACTGTCACGGCCAGTAGAAACTGTTCATTAGCAACCTTCTTCAAGTGGCACCTCCAGCACATGCCTTACTTCCCGTGCCTCTCCTTAGCCGATTTCTAACAAGATCTTTGTTCAGCTGTATTTGTGAACGGGGTCTGGAACAAGCTAACTGTTCCCACTCTGCTGTGACCTGTTCCCCCTATCTTCCGAGGCTTCACTTGTGAAGTTCCAAGGCAGGGCCAGGAATAGAGTGAAGAGAGTGAGGCAGCCACCTCAGCACAAATTTAAGGGCAGTGCCGGAACAACTCAGTAATCAAGATGAATAATTTTTAACGCACTATTTTAAAGAATCAAAATTAATGCAGAACATTTGTGAGCCATTAAGGGTGATAGTTGAACAACAGGATGAACATATTTAATGTTATAGAACTGTACATGCAAAGAATGTTGTTACCTATATACTTATCACAAGAATAAATGAATGGAAAAACTCCATACTGAACATATCAAAATTGAAAATAAAGACAATCTGTGACCCTGCGCTTGCATGTCCTTGCCTCACTGGCCTCCAATTATTTAAAGTTTATTTAAAAAAAAAAAAAAAGTAGGCGACTGGCCCACGGGCTGTAGATTGCTTATTGGATTTTTTCAAAATATTGCGTGAAAATACTATTGGTTTCCATTACTGAGATTTTTTTTTTTTTTTTTTTTTTGCACCCTCTTAAGTACTGTGCCTGAGGCCAGCCCCTCACTTGCCTCACCCTGGTCTTGGCCCTGCTTCAGGTGATCTTGTCCAGACACACCGTGATCTCACCCTATTTTCCCGCTTGTAGGACTCGCCCCCGGTCCCCTCAGGCTCCGGCGCCCAGATCCTGGATGTTCTCTGGGGCCGCCCCTTCCTCCTGCTGGATCAGGTGCTGGGGCCCGCCAGCGCGGCGCGGAGGGCGGTGCCTGGCGGGGACAAGAGGGTCCTCCCTCCGTGCGCCGAGCCAGTCAGCGGTACTGCCGCCCGGCGCGCGCGGCTCAGTGCCCGCCCGGGGCCCGCCCCGCAACGCCGGCCGCCTTGGCGCCGGATCCCCCTATATAAATCGGCCATTTGCTCCACTTGGCCCTAGAGTCCCGGAGTGAAAGCTGGTTCTTGTCCCGTTACTACTGTTAACCCACCTCCTTCTTTTTCAACATGACAGATGCGGCTTTGTCCTTCGCGAAAGACTTCCTGGCGGGTGGAGTGGCCGCGGCTATCTCCAAGACCGCGGTAGCACCTATTGAACGGGTCAAGTTGCTGCTGCAAGTATGTCCTGGGGTCGCCAGCCCAGTCAGGAAGTGGGGAAGGGGGCGCGCACAAAGCCGGGGTTCTCAGAGCCGGAGAAGGGCCAGCTCTTAAAAGAAGTCCGGGAAAGTGGCAGGATGGGAGCAGGGGTGGCGGCAGAGTCGGACCAAAAGGCAAACTCCTGGACCTGAAGTTTGGGTGTCTAAGAAGGGGTCGGGGTCGGAGGGAGGTGAGGAAGGCCATGCGCTCAGCATCCCGCGTGCGGCAGACCGGGAGCGACTGTCTCCCGGGGCCCTGGGGTCAAGGATGAAGGGTGAATGCAGACTTGAGAAAGAAGAGTCCCGGGCCTCACGGAGGACCTCAAGGCTGCCGCAAGGAAATAACAGCCCGGGGGAGGCTGAGTCAGCTGGTCCCACGCTGCCCAACGAGGGGCGCACACAAGCCAGGGCCGGAAGCTAGTGTGCTTCGACTCCGCCCGCCCTCCGCAGCAGCAGCCTCCAGCTTGTGACCACGAGCCTCGCCGCTCCCCCGCTCTGGCTCTAGAGAGCGCTCTCAAGGGGGTGGTGGCAGGGTCATCTCTAAGAGAGGATTGGGGGCGGAGCCAGAGGGAGGCAGGCAGGTGACCCGAAGTGGAGGTCATCAAGGTGACCACACCCTGTCTTGAACTCCTTGTCTGTGAACCTAGATCAGAGACAATGACCTTTTCTCCCAGATCTAAAGGTGACAGCCTTCTTCGGGGTGTCCCCTCTCCACCCAAAGGGGTGGAGGCTTAATGCCTATAACGATACAAATCAGCAGTCCCACCTAAGAGAGGTTAGGAGGGTCCAACCTGTATGACATCCACCAAGACTAGACTTGCTGAGGGGGGAGGCGGCTGACCTTAAAGGACATCGAATGACATGATATCTTCAGTTCCCTTTCCTGTCTGTGTGGTTGTAAGTGTCTCTTTTGGCCCCCTTGTTCTCTCTCAGGTGCAGCATGCCAGCAAGCAAATCACTGCGGATAAGCAGTACAAGGGCATTATAGACTGTGTGGTCCGTATTCCCAAGGAACAAGGAGTCCTGTCCTTCTGGCGTGGTAACCTGGTCAATGTCATCCGTTACTTCCCCACCCAGGCTCTCAACTTTGCCTTCAAAGATAAATACAAGGAGATTTTCCTGGGTGGTGTGGACAAGAGGACCCAGTTTTGGCGCTACTTTGCAGGGAATCTGGCATCCGGTGGTGCTGCGGGAGCCACTTCCTTGTGCTTTGTCTACCCTCTTGATTTCGCCCGTACCCGGCTAGCAGCTGATGTGGGGAAAGCTGGTGCCGAAAGGGAATTCAAAGGCCTCGGTGACTGTCTGGTCAAGATCTACAAATCTGATGGGATTAAAGGCCTGTACCAAGGTTTTAACGTGTCTGTGCAGGGTATTATCATCTATCGAGCCACCTACTTCGGTGTCTATGACACTGCGAAGGGTAAGTTTGCCATGTCCTTGGGAAGCTGTATTCTGACAAGATCATTTGAAAACGACCATTTTAATTGCTGAAGAAAGCCAGGGTCATCCAATAGTACCTTCATGTACAGATGAGGAAGTGTTTGGGGGATGCGGAAAACTACAACTTGATAGAACTCGGCGTTTTTTGGTTTTTTAGTAAATGTGCCTCCTTTCCTATTCTCAGGAATGCTTCCAGACCCCAAGAATACTCACATCTTCATCAGCTGGATGATTGCTCAGACTGTCACGATCGTGGCCGGGTTGACTTCCTACCCATTTGACACTGTTCGTCGCCGCATGATGATGCAGTCAGGGCGCAAAGGAAGTAAGTTCCACCTGAGCCATAGGTAGTCAGAAACAGGGGCGTGGGGCAAGCTGTGGCCACGAACTGGCAGTGCCTGACTTTAAAAATGGCAGTCTTCAGATCCTGGGATGGGACTGGTAGCTTGTGGGACAGCTGCTTGTGGGAGGCATGTTAGATGGCTGTGACAGAGAGTGCTTAAATGGTATTAGAGGTTAAGACCAATGAGTAAGTTTATATGTCCCCGTTTTTCTAGTCACAGCATTAATATTTCAGGATTGCCCACATGAATGTGTCAGTGTTGGGTTTATAGAAATGGCCACCAGCTTTTAGAGAGGCAGGATTCCCGGCTAGTCTTGCTGAGTTTTCGGCCTGTCATCTCGCTCAGTCACCAAGTCAGTGTGTTTATTCTTTGCAGCTGATATCATGTACACAGGCACACTTGACTGCTGGAGGAAGATTGCTCGTGATGAAGGCAGCAAAGCTTTTTTCAAGGGCGCCTGGTCCAATGTGCTCAGAGGCATGGGTGGTGCTTTTGTGCTTGTCCTGTATGATGAAATCAAGAAGTTCACATAAGTTATTTCCTAGTTTGTTTACCCCTGTGAAGAGACATGTTGTATTACGTAACATAACTTGTACATTCTTGACAGACTGTTGGCTGTCTGTCAGTGGCCACTATTTGCTGGTTGAAATGGGAAGCAATGATACTCATCTGACTCGTTTTCTCTTAAGGGTGTTTCCATGAGGATGATGATACTGGGACTCGAGTTATATTTTTTATCTGTCACTCCTGATAAATAAAAAGTTTGAAGGAACAAAAAAACCTAAAAATGCAGTTCTTGCTTGCTGTTTATTTTTACATAAAAGCTACAACTATGAGTCTAACCTCCTGGGCCGAAACCCTTAAAAACCAATCTTCAACCATCCATTTAGCAAAGAATCAGTTGGTAGTATGACCTAGGAGTACTCCCGGTACATTAGCAAAGTGAAAATTAAGGCCTAGCGCATCCAAAGAGCTGTTGCTTTTGGATTGTCATAGCTAAATGAGCATTTTCCAACAACTACTGTGCCCCGCCTTTTCTATTCCTGTGGTTATGAATCCAGAGCTGGGTAATAGTAAACCAGTTTTCCTCCAGTAGCCATCCTGCATCTTCACCTGGCTCAAGCCATTTAATCCCATTCAAAGCAGAGGGTTAGCACATGCTGTTACATAGTGTTCAAATTGCAGTGCTGGTGAAGATTATGCATGATTATGGCCCGACCTCAGAACTCTACAAAGAGGAACGGTAGCATCTGCATTTTGCTAAATAAGCTAGTCAATGGGAGGACGCATGTCTTTTATTTTGGGTAAACATCTAAATTTGGAGTCCGTGTGGGAATGATTTTGCATTTTCTATAGCTCCTGATGAGTGCTGTGCAATCCAGTGGATTTTGCCTGTAATGAGATTTGTATGAAGAGGAAAGCTTAATGTTGTCAACCTACAACGTTAGAAGAAAAGGACAGGGCAGGTGATATACCTGCAGAAGTCAAACAGTCCCGAGGCCCACAGCACACACCTGGCATGTATAAAGGCTTCACACAGACTGGGTCTGCATGGCATGTATTGATGCTCAGGAGATCTCTTTAGACCTGAAAGTGGTGTGTGCCAAGCACTGAATAGTGGTATAGCTTAGTTAACTGTTCTGGCATCAGGCCTGGACTGAAAATTTACTAGCTGTGTGTAATGTGACCTTGGGTAAGTTGATTTCGCTAAACCTCAATATTCCTCTATAAAATGAGGGTAATAATAATGCCTGACTCAGGGTTGCTGCAAGGATTAAATTTATGCAAAAGCAGCTGTCATAGAACCTGATAGGCATATACGTAATAGAAAGCCAAACCCATTGTCATCAAGCTAATTCCAATTCATAGCAAACCTATAGGACACAGTAGAACTGCCCCATGGAGTTCCCAAGGAGACCTAAGCTGATTCGAACTGCCAACCTTTTGGTTAGCAGCCATAGCACTTAACCACTACGCCACCAGGGCTTTCGTATACATAATAAGCCCTCCATAAATGGCAACAGTGATCATTATTCAACAATTCAGATGTCAGTAGTAACCCTGGTAGTATAGTGGTTAAGTGCTACATCTGCTAACCAAAAGGTCAGCAGTTCAAATCCATCCACCAGGCGTTCCTTGGAAACTGTGGAGCAGGCATACTCTGACATATAGGGTCACTATGAGTGGGAATCGACTCAAGGGCAGTGGCTTTGGCTTAGTGGCTAGAATTGGAAGTTCCTGGATTTGAATCCTGGCTCCACTGCTTATTAGGAGCCCTTGGTGGTGCAGCAGTTAATTCAGCTGCTAAATGAAAGGTCAGTGGTTTGAACCTACCAGCTGCTCCTCGAGAGAAAGATAAGGCAGTCTGCTTCTGTAAAAATTACAGCCTTGGAAACCCTATGGGGCAGTTCTATTCTGTCCTACAGGGTCACCATGAGTTGGAATCCACGCGGTGGCTGTCTTCTGCTCATTAGCTGTATGATCTTAGGTAAGTCATTTAAGTTCCCTGAGCATCAGTTTCCACATCCACAGAATGGGGATGTAATAGTGCTAGCCCTATTTCCTAGGGATGTAGTGAGCGAGTATTAAAAAAAAAACACGTTGAGCAATTAGTGTGGTGCCTGGCATCCCATAAATACTCCAGTGGGAGATCTCTCCATAATCAGGCACTCATTGAATGTAGATTTGCCATTGTAGAGCCCTGCTTAAAGATGAATTCAAGCCCACTTTCCTTTTTCTGCAATAGCCTCCCAGATGTACTATATTGTCCACAATTTATATAAAATAAACTTCAGCCTAGGTCTTTTTCAGATATAGATTTTTTTTTCTTAAAAGGGGATAATAGACTCTCCACTAAGGGCTGCGACCAACAATAAGAGAGGACCCAAGCCCCCTTTATGGCTATTAACAATAGATGTGGACGCTCTGAGCCAGCAGCTATTCAAATAAAACTGAAAACCAGGCATTAATGAGCAGAAAGCAAGAAGTGGGACCTCCTACGATTGGGTGGCTGACATAGATGAGATTTTGTTGTTGTTGTTGTTCCTTCTGTTCTTGTTGTTCAATGATTTTTGAAATTTAATTTGAAGACAAAGTGGTTTTAATCTCTCCAAGCTGTGCTGGCTAGTGCTATAGAATTCATTATGTCCATTATGCTCCTGCGAACATTGATGGTACACAATCTTAGCAACACCCTAATTTATGCCGTTGTTTTGTTACTATTCAATGCATAACAGAATCTGCGAAGCCTGATTCCAGGTGAGAGAGACAGAATACAGGTCAGTTCATGCACAGCCGCACTTCATATTCCAGGGACCTCACCACTCAGTCACTGGAGACAGTGTGCTGCGGTTGCTCTGGACCTTCGGAGAAAAAACCGAGGGGCGCTTCCTAGAGGACCCGTTTTTCTGGAAGGTAAGTCATGGAAACCATTATTTTCACATTAAAAGCGATGTCGATAAGGTTATAGAATCTGTTGCACAATTTGAATGCCTTTTTTAAAACATAAACTGCATTGAGAGTTCTTGTGTATCAGGGACCTTTTCCGGCACTCCCCCCAGGCCCCTGGGGGACCCATTCAGACTCCTCTGCCATTACGGAGACTCTGATAGAAAGATTTGAAAAGTACTGCTGTACTGCATAATAGATTTTCAAGTGTCGGTGTGCCCGGAGTAAAATTCATTTTTCCCTTGAAGTTTGTGAGAACAGTATTTTCAATTTTTTAAAAGCTTTTTAATGCAGTTTGTATATGTACAGGGTAATAAAAGCCAAATAGTAAAGAAAAGATTGAAAATGAAAAGTCAACAGCTCCCAGTCCAGCAATTGCCGTCCCTAGTCCTGTTTCTCAAAAAATAAGCATTGTTAACAGTTGCTTACATATTCATTGCCTTCCCCCAAATTAATGCATATTGTTGTAACAGTAGCTGATTTGTCGCCTCTCAGTTTTATTCTGATTTCTTGGGTTCCAAATGGCATGATTCTTGTGGAACAGTGGCAGGCTGTGGGGTGCCAGAACTCTCGGAAGCTCCCGGCAGGCAGGTGGGCAAGACAGAGTAGCATCTGGACTCTGAACGAGGATTTCTAACCATGGCCCTTTATGAAAACCCTAAGCCAGACCAGGGACTGAGTGGACAGGGAAATGAGGAGTTATGACTGAAAGGGTAGAGAATTTCAGATTAGGGAGATTAAAAGAAAAAAATTGCACGTAAATAATGGGGATGGTTACACAACACAGCCAATGTGATTAATGTCACTGAATTGTACATTTAAAAATGGTAAAAATGGCAACATTTTTGTTAGATACATTTTACATCAATAAATTAAAAAAAAAAAAAAAAAGCTATGCCAGCACACTTTCCTTTTGGGTTTTGGCTTCGGTGGCTGGGTGACCTGGGGTACATCACGTCTGCCACCAGAGCTTCCGTTTCCTCATCCGCGATGGATGTGGGGAGAAGCCAGACTCTGAAGTCTCTTGCAGTTTCAGTGTTCTCTAGCTCCGTCGTTTTCACAGAGAGCAGAATCCGTGAAAGGAGTAGGATTAGATGGTTCAGTCCTTCCCCAGCACGGTTTTCAACGTGTAACTCAGTCGTAGGTGAACAGTATCTGACTCAGAGCAGTCATCTGCAGACTTGTGTGGGTGGGTTGGTGTTAGCAAGTGTAATCACAAATGTAAAGATTTACATTAATTTTGAGATGACAGGCTGAGCAACAAAATTGCAGCTTGGGGTTTGGGTCATAGGTGATCTGATTTACCTCACAATAATTAACATCTATCTTCTCAAAGCCTCATCTCTTTATGTGTAATGGGCACTTCGGTATGCAGGTTGAGATTTATTTGAGCAACAAATACTAGCTGCTCTAATTTCTGGACTCAGAAAAGGCTTCATGTTCCACTCAAAATGTTTGGAGGAGCTTCCTTGTCATTTCACTCATTATTTGCTTGATGCGTGAGTGAGCAAGGTCAGAGGCGTGGTACTCCTCCTAGCCAAAGGCTTTAAAGAGCCTTTGGTATCCCAGCAACAAGTATAAACAGCGTTCAAGTGACAGATTGGACAGTTGCTTGCACTGGATCCTGCGGAGACAAAACGGACTTATGTTAAAGGAATCTTAATTCGTGACTTTTCCAGGACACTGAAGAGTCCAGTGGCCTTGTTCTGATGATGAACATCCATCCTGGGGTTTCATTTCCTGGGGTAAGCTTTGTCAGGAAGGAAAGCAACTCAGCACTGTGGAGATTTAAGTGGACATACAAGCCTGATCATATGACATTTCTCCGACCCTGTAGTTTATATTCCCAGAAAGGAGATGGCCGTGGCCAAGTCTCTGCTAAATAGCTGTTGATTGATCAACTTCCTCTGCTTGGTTGGAGAAGAAATGTTGGGGAGTGCAAAGGAGAACTCTTCCATCTAAATGAGCTTCCAGTGAGCTCCCACTGTCGCCCGGTGGGGAGCAGAGCCATCTCACGGCAGAAGCAGGTCTGTGGTGAAGCTAAGGATGCTTAGCAGCGGCCTCCCAGCAACCCTACCAAGCCTGCGGTGAGGCACTGCATCAAGACTTCACTTAGCCATACGGTTTTGTCAAGTGTAAAGAGTTAAATGTTTTTATAACCTTTTTTGCTTTAAATAATAAAAGGACCCCCAAATGAAATAAAGTGATAGCCCACAAGGCCTGACTTGGCTGCTGCTTGTGGAGTTGGAGTAGATGCAGGGGTTGGGGGACAGCCCTCCAGGGCAGGACAGAAATAGGGCAGAAGTCCGGGACTTTCTTATACCTGATCTCACCCAGACCCCCGGCATCTAGCTCCCAGTCTCCCTGCTCAGAACCCCCTCAGGAGACTCTTTGGGGCTAGAAATCTCGATTTCAAAGACCCATCTTTCTCACTTGAGAACTCTTCAACTTTCTTTAAAGATGGTTTATTGTGCTTTAAGTGAAAGTTTACAATCGAAGTTAATTTGTCATACAAAAACTTGCACACACACACATCGCTGTGTAACGCTGTGTAACTCGAGCTGCTCCTTCCACCCCGGGATAGCACACTCCTCCCTTCCGCCCTGTATTGCCAGTGTCCTTTCAACTACCTCCTGCCTCCCTTTGCCGATTCATCTCACCTCCGGACAGGAGCTGCTCGCTTAGCCTCATGTTTCTACTTAGGCCAAGAACCACATTCTACACCAGTATCATTTTATGTCTTATAGTCCAGTCCAATCTTTGAAGAATTGGCTTTGGGAATGTTTCAGACAATGCTTCAACTTTCAGCTAACTGCTTTGTTCCTCGGTTTCCCCATCTTGAATATAGGAATAACTGGGAATGGTGTGAAGGCTACAGTGGTTTATGTGTGTGAAGTGCTTAGAACAATGCCTGGCACCTGCTTTATGCACTTCAGCTATTAATATGATTTATTGTTTTATTAAAATGTTTTAAAAATCTTTTCATTTCATTCATGGGAGCCTGGTATAATAGCTTTATCCCTGAACTACAGATTTTCTAAATCAGTCTCAAGAAAATGTCACATACAGTATAGAAAGTGAAAGAAACTCACAAACAGCCCACAGAGAGAAAGTACATAAAGAAAGAAAACAGTTTGGGAATGGACAGAACAGGAACACATGATTATAGTGACAATCCTGAGCTCTTACTCAGAGCACTTCAATTTACAACAACAATTATGAAAGGGGACAAAGGCCAAAAATACACCCAGCCTGCCTCACACCCAGACTCTGCTGCCCTGATAGCCCAAGGGACACTGCGCAACTTCCAGGTTCCCCTCCCTGCTTCCTTGGCTCTTTAGTATTTCAAGGAATCCATGAGATCCCATCCCAGCCTGTCTACCGAACCCTGTGACTTCTCTCCCTAGAGAAAGAAGCTGCTGGAAAGAGATAAAGTACTTCTGTGACCTTTTAAAAGATCTTTTACTTCAGTGATTAAGCACAGAGTCCAGGAGTCCTTTAATGATAAAACCTCTGAGCATTGTGGTCGGTGTACCCTAGAAGCAAAGGTCAGGGAAAAAAGGTGCTCGGGCTTCTAGGTAAAAACATGTTGTTTGCCAATTAGGCTAGAAATCTGGACATTTGGATCTGAAATGGTAAGCCACTTCAGCTCCATGCTTCTGTCTGTCTTGAGTCACATCATGTCGCATCACTGGTTAGTGCTTTGGTTTGTCCACCAGGAAAACTGGAAATCTATTCTTTCCGTTTGAGTTACAGTTTCTTATGTCTTTGATGAGGGGCTATGATCTTTTACATAATTTCTAGAGCAGGACAGATTGAATTAAATTAATCTGGCTTCTGCTGATTAATTTAAGTGATCACTACAATCAGTGATTTCTCTCAAACCACATAATCAGGACCAGAGCTAATTATGTTGACCGCTTCTATGCTAGATGTTGTGCTAAGCACTTTGATGGATTAACACTCTTGATCCTTCTACAGCCCAGAGAGGATCAATCAACTCCATTTTACAAGTGATAAAACTGATACTTAGAGAGGTGAGGCTGCTTGCTCGGAGCTGTCTGGCTTGCAAGGCTTCAAAGAGAATGTCAAGGTCACGCAGTCCAACTCTTTAGTCTGGGTCATGAATGATATTAAAACATGAAATCTGGGCTTTGGGCCCCTTATTTGAGAGACAATAAGATACACCTCATCTTTGACTAACCAAAAACCCAAACCCAGTGCCAAGTCAATTCTGACTCACAGTGACCCTATAGGACATAGTAGAACTGCCCCATAAAGTTTCCAAGGAGCACCTGGTGGATTTGAAATACCAACTTTCTGGTTAGCAGCCATAGCACCTAACCACTATGCCATCAAAGTTTCCCAGTCTTTGGTCACTCCCTACAAAAGCATCATCTGCAATCCCAAAACAAGCCACTTGCTATTCTTTTAACATGCCATTCACTTTTCACTGTCTAGGCTTTGTCATACTCTTGTTCTCCCTGGCATGTCCTTCCCTACCTTTCTGCCAGGGAGTGGTTCTACTCAGACCTCAAGCCCCCACTCAGATGTCACCTCCTTTGTGGGCCTTCCCAGGCTTGTTACTCTTGTCTCTAGACTTCTTTCGCATGTCATATCAGTATTTTTTGCATGTTGCTGACTTCCATTTGAATTGTTTTTTCTTGTCCAGTGGATTTAATGTTCCCAGAATAAAACTGATCTCATGAAGTTTCATTTAGGATAGGCATTTTCCTAAACCAAGTGCAACCAATAGTGAACTAAATGGGCTGGTGATAGAGATGGGACACCATGTTAAAATCAGAGTGAGTGCATGAAGAGCTAAAAATTAGGAAGTACAAAATGATCGGCCTAAAAATACAAATTGTTGTTTATATTTTATTGCTGTGTAAGTCTTAAACAGAGAAATTTTTTAATTTTTTTTTTATTGTGATTAAGTGACAGTTTACAATCCAGGTCAATTTGCCTTGTAAAACCCTGAACACATGCCTCTTTGCAACTCTCCCTGTTCTCCTCACCCTGTTACAATACACTCCTCCTTTTCACCCTGTACTTCTGGTATGCACTCAACCAACACTATACCCGCCTCTCCACCCTCTCCTCTCCCCTCTAAAAAGAAAGCAGTAGGACAGCCTCATATGTATATTAAACTGAGAAATAATTTTTTTGTATTATGATTGAGTGAGAATATACAATCCCATATAAATCTGCATACCCGCCAATGAGCGGCTCCCACTGCTCTCCCTGCCCAGTGACAGCACACTCTTCTCCATTCTGTATGTGTCATATCCTCCTAACAATCTCCTATCCCCTCCTGTCCACCCTCTCCCCCACATCCACTAAGAGGTCAGCTGGACGACATCCTATAGATGCATAGAACCATAAAGTACACACATGACATGGTCACTCTGTGTCACCAACCCCAATCCATTTCTGTCTGAAGAACTGACCTCCATTATGATTCATGGACAGCAGCAGCATCAGGGCCAGGGGCCATGCTCCCAGGGGAACCCCAAGGCCCCTGACCATCAATTGTGGTCTTTTATTGGAGATCTAAACTAAGAAATAATTTTTAATAATCAATGTCTTTGAAATCAACAAATAAAAGTCATCAGAAGAAACTGTGTTTTCATCTTAAATTCACTTTATCTTAAGATAATCCATGTTAGTTTATTTATTCATTATCATCATCGGTGGTCCTCATTCTCACGGACAGGCCATTCCTTTTCATAGATTTAGCAATCCAAATGAAACCTGCCTTGAAATCTGGGGTTCCTCTTTTATTTGCAGGAAGCTTCACTTTGATCTGAACTGCAGCAGTAGAGACTGCTTGATTTTGTTCCCCTCAAGAAATAACCCATTCTTTCAAATTGTTCTCCAACTCTGGTCATTTTGCTTTGGGTCCACGACGTGTGTGTTTTCATGGATTCATTTTCTCTGGCTCCTTTTCCTTCTTTCTCCATTTGCAAGTGGACAAGTAACTCACCAGTCTTCTGCATTTTTGCTGCGGCTCTGTTGCTTGTTTCTTCTACTCTCCCAGCGAATTTCAGTTTGAAGTCAGTGGTGTAGGACTTGCATTTAATCCTTGCTATGATTTGGAATTCTTCTAAGATTTAGATTTATAAACTGAAAAGATGTGCACAATATAATTGATAACCAGCTGGTCTGTATAAAATACAAGCATATGACTAAGGTGACTTATGATCATTGATCCAAGATGTTGGCACTAATCAGACATAAATAGCCTATGAAATAAGCAGACCTAATGTAACTTAATGGTTTTACTTACAATGATCTGAGATTTTCCTATTCAGCTGTTGAGCCAAGAACAGTTGTGTACCAGTTTTGCTTTGTTTACTCCTTCAATTAAAACTCAGAGTCAGAGGACAACTGTGATAATTACATCAATGCAGGTTGAATAGAGATTTCTATTGGCAACTTACTCTGTGCCATCAATGCCAGTGCAGGCTTTGCTTTGTTTAACACTTCCAGTTGATAGCACGTGGTTTATGGACAGGATTCGTTGGAAACCATGGTGGGTGTAGTGGTTAAGTGCTATGTCTGCTAACCAAAAGGTCAGCAGCTCAAATCCTCCAGGTGTTCCTTGGAAACTCTGTGAGGCAGCTCTACTCTGCCCTCTAGAGTCACTGTGCTATGCTATGAGTCGGCATTGACTCCATGGCAGGGGGTTTGGTTTTTACTTTTTCAGTAGGTTCAAGGTTTCAACTGATGACTCAAAAGCTACAGAGCTATAATTATCAACTTAAATTAATAGAAACAGACACACAGTTCCAACTGTTTATTTTCTGAATACCAGGGTACACCCAAACTCGACCCATGACTTCCTGAGCATGGCTTACATAACTTTAATATACAAATGTGATCAAAAATAACATTTTCAGACTCTTTAGTTAGGGTGAATGAGGCCAAAATTCACTTCTGGAAATGTCACCAGATATGTGTAGTATGTGCATGGGTGCAATACGCCACAATTGTATGCATGTGTATGTTATGTATGCAAAAATATGGTGTCAATTTGTTGCTGTTAGGTACTGGTGAATCAATTCTGACCACTCCAAGTTACAGAGTTGCTGCAAATGATTTTCTATGCCAGGTCTTTCTTCTGCAGAGTCGCTGGGTGAGTTCAAACTGAGAACCTTTTGGTTAACAGCTGTGTTCCTAACCATCTGTCACCAAGGATCCTTGCTTCTGGACTTCCAAAGCAGTCTGTTGATGTCAGTTCCATTAAGGCAGAGATTTCTGTCTACTTCATGGTCGTATCCCTAGTGCTTAGAACAGTGCCTGGCACATAGTAGGTGTTCAAGAAATGTTTGTGAAATGAATGGAATATAATGTTTATTTCGTGGTGTCATAACAAAGTGTTTGCTTGTTTGTCTTTGACTGGGGCTATGCCTTGCTCCTCTTTGCATTCCTAACTTTTGAGTATAGAACAAAACACACAGTAGGTGTGTGGTAGATGCCCACTGGAAGGAGAAATGAATGAGAGAATGAATGACTGACACATCATATTGTACATATGTTCCCATGGTCACTGACTGGCACAGATGCATTTGGGCTAGATTTGTCTCCTTGAATACCTGGGGACAATTCTACAGCAATACATTGTTCAGGGACTTTCTGTGGTTTCCCCAGCCCTTCAGCTTAAAGGAAGGATCTGGATACAACAGAATTTGGAAATTTCCTGGTTCCTGCACTGCTGCTACATCCCCCATGCCAGAATGCTACAGAGCTAGGTCCTGGAGACACCTGACCCCCTCATCTGCCATGAAAAATAGATATGACTCCACATCAAGTGCTGCTGCCAGTAATTCCTATGAACATATGCTGGCCACTTGCTCATGAACCCCCATCTTAGGCTGGGTTCTCTAGAGAAGCAAAAGCAGTGAAGCACAGACAGATAGATAGATCACTTGTTCAATCGATTGATCAATAGATAGTGAGAGATTTATGTCAAGGAAATGGCTCATGTGGTTATAGAGGCTGGCAAGTCCCAATTCCACGGGTCAGGCATCAGGTTGGAGGCTTCTCCTGACTCAAGTAACTGCAGGGACTGACAAACCCAAGATCAGCAAGTCAGACTGCAGGTCACTGGCTCAGGTCCTAAGAACCAGAGGCCAGATGCAGACAAGCTAGATATAGGATCCAGAGCAAGCTAGCAACCTTTGCCAGAACACTTATATATATACACACACACACACACACACACACACGTATAATAAATATACATCAGAAACCCTGGTGGCATAGTGGTTAACTGCTATGACTCCTAACCAAAACACGGGAGGCAGTTTGAATCTACCAGGTGCTCCTTGTAAACTCGATGGAGAAGTTCTATTCTGTCTTGTAGGGTTGGTATGAGCTGAAGTCTACAGCAACAGGGGTATATATATATATATATGTATATATATATGCATACACATGCACACACACACACACACACACACACACACGATGCAGGCCACACCTCAAGAAAACTCGCCTTACAACTGATTGGTTGATCACATCAGATCCTTTCATGGAGGATGACTACATCATCACATAACTGCCAAATTACATCATTACATAACTGCCAAACTACTGGGAATCATGGCTCAGCCAAGTGGGCCCATAATCTTTACCATCACAGCTCCTAACACAGAGCCTGCCACATAGTGCGACATAATGGGTATCTTGCTGTGATGGTGACAATACTGAGTGCTGGCAGTCACACAGGATGACTCAGGCCACTCCAAAGGAAGAGGAACCAGCATGTGACAGGGACACCTGAGGACACTGCCATCAGAGCTGTACTGACTGCACACCCACATGATCCATTAGGACTGTTAGACCAGACATGCTCTGGGGCTGGGGCATAATGTTCCCAGTTCCCAAGGCAATTTCAGCAACTGAAAGTAGGTAAGAACTCTAGAGTCAACCTGCCCCTGTCTAACTGACTCTGAAAGTGAGTAAGCTTTGTTCTCTCTCTCAAGTGGGTGGCGGAACCTGGGGATGCTCCAGGGGTTTTGTCTCTTACTGCTCAATAAAAACCACTGTTGTTTCTGGAGCTTTTGCCGTGGGCCAGGTACCCTTCTAAGTGTGTATGGATTTTCTCATTTAATCCTTACAGCAGCCTCATGCTGCTGCAAGGGTTGCCATTTTCCATATAAAGGAAAGTGAAGCACATGCCACTGGAAAACTTGAAAGCAGAAGTCCTCTACTTAGAGAGGGCCAGGAAGCAATTCAGGGTACCCGGAAAATGACCAGAAAGACTGAGAGAAGGAGGAATGATTCAAGCAAGGACATTCTTGGCCTATGTGTGGGGACTGTCCCAATGTAGCAGTGAAGGACTTGGCTCTGCCCTTTTATGGCTGTGAGACAGTTGGCAAGATGCCAAGCTCTCCACATCTCCACTGTTTTAGCTATAAAATGAGGACAAGCAAAGTACCTGTCTGGTACTGTAACAAAAAGGCAAACCAGTTGTTGTCAAGCAGACTCTGACTCACGGCAATCCTATGTGTTGCAGAACAAAACCGTGCTCCATAAGGTTTTCAGCAACTGACTGTTGAGGAGCACATTATCAGACTTTCTTCCGCGGTGCCTCTGGGTGGATCCAAACTGCCAGCCAGCCTTTCCATTAGCAGTAAAGCATGTAAGGGTTTGCAATATGCAAAGACTCCTTGCCTAGTATACTGTAAACCCGTTGCCATCAAATCAATTGCAACCCTTTAGTGACCCCATGGGACAGGGTAGAACTGCTCCCAGAGAGTTTCCAAGGAATGCCTGGTGGATTCAAACACCTGGCATTTTGGTTAGCAGCCACAGCCCCTAAGCACAGTGTTTTCTGTAATGGAGATTAAATGAGTTAATGTTTGTGAGGTGCTTGGTGCAGAGGTTGGTGCAGAATACGTGCTTAATTGTTAGCTCCAGACTCTCTGAGAAGCCTGCTTCTTCCCTTCAGGTGCCTCCTTTTTTCCTGTGAAACTTTGTAGAGTACTCTCGGTGTATTGGCTAAAATAAGCTGCCGCCCTGACAGGTCTGAGGATAACTTAGAGAAAGCAGGACTGGGCATCTGTTGTGGGCCTGCAGTCGATTCAAAGCCACCAGAAAGTGCAACGTTGGATCAAAGATACAAACTGAGGAACCGGCAGCAGCAGCAGCAGCAGCCGCCACTTCTGCCTCTGGGGCCAGCCCACCACTTGCTTTTGTCTGCTGCGTTCAGGCAGGTCTCTAGGCACCTCCTTGCAGCTGCCTGCAGAGGGTGCGTTCCCTTTCCCTTTCCCTTTCTCTTTCTTTTTCCCTCTCCTTTTCCTTTTCCCTCTCCCTCGAGCTAGACCTCGACCTCGGCCTCAGCCTTGGCCTCTTCCTGGGCCTGGGCACAGGCGCTGCTGCTCGCTCTGCTTACAGTGCTGCGACCCTTCTGGCGGCTGCTACCCACCTGTCTCAGTCCAACTCAACTCCTCCAAGAAGCTTCCCCTGACCTCTCCAGCTCCACACTTTCTCCTCTGAGCCCCCAAAACATCATCAAATCCATTGTCATCAAGTCAACTTCTGACTTATAAGAGGCAGTAAAAGTTTCCTATAGGGTTTCCTAGGCTGCAGATCTGCCACGTTTTTCTCCCTTGGAGCTGCTGGTGAATTCAAATGGCCAACTGTTTGTTAGTAGCCAAGTGCTTAACCACTGTGCCACCACAGCTCCTTTATTCTAGACCAGTGGTTCCCAAACTTTGGTGCATGCCAGAAACCCCTGGGGGCCTAGTCAGGACTGCATAATTCAGAACTTGGATTTCAACAGGCTAGTTCTCTAAGAAGCTGCCCTGGTTGCACAGTGGTTAAGCCCTTGGCCACTGATGGCAAGGTGAGCAGTTTAAGTCTACCAGCTGTTTTGCAGGAGAACGCTGTGGCATTCTGCAATGCTTCCTTAGAGACCATAGCCTTGGAAACCCTATGGGATGGTTCTACTCTGTCCTATAGGGTCAAGACAAGTCAGAATAGGCTCAATAGCAATGAATTTGTTTTTGTTTTTGTTTTTCTTTTTCTGGTTTGGCTTGCTGAATGTGCCAGATGTATTGGACATTGGCCTGCACAACAGTAGCATACCTTGTATTTCTTCTGTAACTCTTCTCTCTCTCTGCCATCATACATGTCCCCTGGAACAAAGGTAGCCACGTAGTATGTGGCCAGGAAGCACTTGACTTTTCTCCACTAGGCTTTGCTGTGGTTGCTTCCAAGGGAGGCTCTCAAGTGGTCACAGAGCCCACCAGGGGTACCAGAGGAGACATCTAGGAGAAGACCTGCATGGCCTCAGTTGCTGCTTTGAGCCTTCACTAAGCGAGTGGGTCAGTTTAGTCCATTTCAGAAGGCTCTGCCTTGGTGCAAGGGAAACCTGTCTGCAGGGAAGTCTTCGATCATGTGCTGAGCCTCAGCCTTGGTGCAGGGCCCTGTGCCAGGCACCAGGAACAAAGACATATAAACAGGGCCCTGGCCCTTCTGAGAGGGAGACCCTGGGTGATGCAAATGGTTAATGTGCTCAGCTGCTAATCAAAAGGTTGGCAGTTCAAGTCTACCGAGAGGCACTTTGGAAGAAAGTCCTGGTGATCTACTTCTGAAAAATCAGCCATTGAAAATTCTATAGAACACAGTTTTCCTCTGACACACACAGGGTTGCCATCTGTAAAAATGGTATGGTGGAGCAGCATCTGTCCTCCTCTAACTTTCCAAGGAGGAGAGAGAAACAATCATCAACATCAGCAGCCCAAGGCTGTTTGCTGTGAGGTGGAGGTCAGACAGGCCTCCACCCTCCAACCTTTCAACCAGTTCTGACACCAGCCATCTCATTGCACTCACTGCTTCTTCTCTGCATTCCATAATTCATTGCAATGCCCACACAGAATTCACAAACAATATCCGCAGTTACGGGATTTGTTAGGGAAATAATGGGTTATAGTTCAGGATACAGTTCTTCTTCCATCAGGACAGGTTGTTCTTAGCCATACCCACAGGCAGTTCTCTAGCCTTCAGACCCTTGTCCTGGCCTCTGTCCTGCATGGGCAAGAGTTACAAAGCTTTTTAACTTCACCAATACACGTCCAGAGACACCCCACTCCATCAGTAAGCCTTGGCTGAAGGCATTCAGTTCTCTTGTTCACTGGGTCTGCAAGTCCATCTCCACTGACAAGTGGCTGGAGGTACCTCACTCCACCAGCAAGCCTCCTGCCCCCAAAGCATTCAGCTATCTCTCCCCATGGGCTGGGAAACTCACTGCACCATCTCCTGGTTCTGCTCCCTCTGCTGCCATTTATTTGCCACTGCTTCTTGCCATCTTGCCACCTCCAGTGTACAGCTCTCTGTCTCCTGGGCCTAGGAGGGCATCAGCTCCAAGATCCTGGGTCCAAAGGATGTGTTCCACTCCCAGCTCATTTTTGTAGTGGTGGTCAGGTCCCTCCCCCTTTCTGCCTGTCTGGGATGGCTTATTTTTAGCCTAGTGGAATTGCAAAACTGACCCACCCTCCTGCAAAGGTGCCACACATCTGATTTGCATTATGGGCCACAAGCACCTCATTTGCCTAGTCCCACCCAGTCATTTGGTGGGCGTTATAAAGACTACGGCTAGAAGGGCCATATTAAGAACGTCAGCACTGCACCATTAGTCAGAATCAACTTGAAAGCAAATGATTTGGGCCTTCATAGGAGATGGTACAAAAACTGGAAACCGCAAGAGTTAGAAAATCTTGATTATAACTACACCTAGCTATGTGACCTTGGGTACACCATGTTACTTCTCTGAGCCTCGGTTTCCTCATCTCTATCTCTGGAGGGGTCTAAGGTGGGGTAGAGATAGTCAAAAATACTGTAGGCACATCTATGCTTCCATTTTTATGAAGACAAAACATTCATCTAATTAAGGAATTCAAATTAGGGGTTTTTTATGTTGAAAATAAAATGGAAGAGGTAAAGTGTTGTAACAATCAAATGCCATATTTATGAAAGTTCTTTATTAACTAAAAGAAGCGCCACAAAGGTTCGCCTTTTCTTCCCATTGCTAAGATACATGTTACCAGTTGAATATCCAGTCGCTGTCAAGTCAACCATGACTACTGGTGAACCCATATGTTCCAGGGCCAAACTGCACTCTGTAGAGTTGTCCATGGCTTATTTTTAGGAAGCGGCTCTCCAGGCCTTTCTTCCGAGCCTCCTCTGGGTAGATTCAAACCACTAGTCTCTTGGTGGACAGCTGAGCGCTTAAATGTTTGCATTAACTAGGGACTCCAAGACATATCCTCGCCACTCAGTAAATGTTTTTGAGGAGAATGAAGACATTTCTTGATTGGTGAGGAAAGCTTTCAAGTTAAGGTTAACAGGATCCATATATGACTGTTAAAGTTAAGGATGCAGGAATATCAGATGTATGTCAAGTGAGTTGTCCAGATGCTTGAGTTGCCCAGATAGTAAGTGTTGAATGAATCCACTTTGGCCACATGCTCAGGTGCCACTCCACCACACCGAAGAGACCTGGGATGCCAAGAGGCATATGGAAGACAATCTAGGCTGAAGGAATGGCTTGAGTCAAGGTTACAGAGGCAGAAAGGTTCACGACACAAATAGATGAGGAATTGCAAGAGCTGGAGGGAAGGCTTCTCTGCTTTTGTTCACTATTGTGTCCTCAGTGCCTAGCACAATCCCTGGCATGTGCTAAAAAATATGCCAGTTGCCATCAAGTCATTTCTGATTCATGGTGACCCCGTGTGCATCAGAGTAGAATTGTGCTTCAGAGGGTTTTCTTTCTTATTATTATTAATAATTTATTTGTTTATTTTTGTTCTTGTTGAGCATATACACAGCAGAACATACACCATTGCAACCATTTGTACATGTACAATTCAGCGACACTGATAACGTTCTTCAAGTTGTACAATCAGTCTCACCCTCCTTTTCTGAGTTGTTCATCCCCCATTTGCTTAACTCATTCACTGCCTCTGAAGCTTCCTATTTAACCTCCCAAGTTGCTTTAATTTGATTGCATTATATAGTTCTTTAAAAGAGCATAAGGCTCAAAGCAAACATTCTTTACTAATTGAGTTAAATTATTGATTAGTTTAAAGAAGACTTCAGGAGATGTTTTTGGCCTAAGAATCAAACACAGAACAATAGTTGCAGAGGTTCATCTAGCCTCAGTGACTCCAGAAAGTCTGGATTCCATTAAATTTAAGATTTTGTTCCCCATTTCCCCATTTTGATCAGAATTCTTCTACAGAATCTTCGATCAAAACATTTAGTAGTGTAGCCCTCCAGAGAGTTGTCAATGGCTGATTTTTTGGGAAGTCAATCTCCAGAACTTTCTTCTGAGGCACACAGTAGGCTCTTTTTTATCTTATTTTTCTTGTTGTTGAGAACACATAGAGAACATACACAGTGCAACAATTTCTACATGTACAACATAGTGGGCTCTTAATAAATACTTATGGAAAAAAGAAGAAAGGAAAAAGGGAAGATTGGAGGAATTGGCATATCCCTCAAATTCAGCAAAGCTGAAATCAAAGCTACTGGAAAATGTCTAGAGATAAGAAAGCAAAGGGAAACTAGAAGGACATAAATGCTTGAAGCAAGAATATCATTGCCTCCCCACTAGACTGTGAGCTCCACAAATGGTTGACCAGAGCCACATCTGGCTTGTTCATCCCGGTATCCTTAGCACCAAGAACAGTAACTAACAAAGCTCAACAAATATCTGTTGACTGAGTAAGTGGATGCATGTAGCAGTCTGTGGAAAAGGCACAGACTGTACAGTCTGAGGGCCCTGAGACTGAGTCCACTCTCTACCAGCTATGGCCTGAGTGACCTCAGACAAGTTGCTTAACATCTCTGAGACCATTTTTCCTCCTGTAAAATAACATCCACTCCACAGTGTTGTCATGAAGATTACATGACCAGCCAGCCAAGTGCCGTCGTACCTCAAGGACGGGTTGGTTACCATTGTGATTGCACCCCTCTTAAGATCGGAACCTTAACTTATTCCTCTATAGGCAAAAGGAGCCTTATCTACAAAGTAGGGTGTTGGATGGTTAACCTGAATGTGATGCAAGGTGTGGAGTGAAGTGGAGGAGGGGGAAAGAGAAGCAGATGTGGAGGTTATTGCAACAGTGAGAGGTCTAGGACGAGGCTAAGGAGCCTTGGTGGTACAACAGTGGTGGGGCAGTGGTTAAGTGCAACAGCTGCTAACCAAAAGGTTGGCAGTTCAAATCCACCAGTTACTCTTTGGAAACCCTATGGGACAATTGCACCCTGTCCTTTATGGTCGCTATAAGTTAGAATTGACTGGATTAGAATTGACTGGATGGCAAAGAGTTTGTTTTCCTTCATCGTTTTACTAATCTAAAAGATTGGTGGTTTAAACTCATCCAATAGTTCCATGGAAGAAAGACCTAGCAGCATTCTCCCATAAAATGAAGAAAAGTGTCTATGGGGCAGTTCTACTCCGTCACATGGTGTTGCTATGAGTTGAAATTGACTCGGCACCTAACAGCAACAACAATAGAGTGATGACAGTGGAGATAGAAAAAAGGAATCTCAGAAAACAAGAATCGAAAGGACTTGCTCTTTTTGAAAGGAAACTGCTGGGAAATTGCAGAAAATTCAAGAAGGGAAATAGGTATGAGCTCAGAAAGATGCAGAAAACTGCCAAACGTGTGTTACTACTGCGAAAGAGCAACGGGCTGAGCACTGCCTGTAACCCCCAGTCACAGAAGAGAACCCAGAAGACTCACAAGAGGTTTGGGCCACCTCTGATCAGTGAGTGTCACAATGACCATTTCCAAGACCCTGCAAGATTTTCAGGCAGTGGTATTTTCCCCAGAATTTTAGAGACTTCCAGTCTTTTCCTTTCCTTCCCTTCTCTCAAAATGTCAGGAAAACTCAGACCACAAGGGGGCAGATGATAGCCAGCAGAGTCTAATCTCGATGGCATTGCCGTGATAGGAAAAGGCAGTCTTCCCTCATAGACGCTCCAGCTGCCCGGAAGAGCAAGAACGGGGTAAGGTATCATTCATTGTCCCTGCTTTATTAGCAGGGTCCGCAGTGACAGAGGTGTGTGAGTTGTGATGTGGCAATGAGGTGAGCACCGACCGGGAAGCCGCGCAGCCCTGGCCCGAGCGCAGGAGACACAGGTTGTTGCTTTAACTGGGTACTACCTCCTGCTTCTCCCTCCCGGCTGGCTTGCCGGTCGCGTCTTCCTCTTGGGGCCGGGAAGAGCAGAGTCTTGTCCCCAGTGGGCCTGCTAGTGCTAGCAGAGCTCCTGAAAACTGACATCAAGCAGGCAGTGGCCCGAGACCAAGCAAGTGCCCACTCCAAGCAGAGCCCTGAATTGGGTATCTGAAGGGAAAAATCCAGAAGAAATCAAAGATGGAAAGACAGGTCCTTGCCTTTCATGAATTAAATCTAATGGAAGAGAAAAGACCAATCCCATGGGTTCGGAGAGTCGTTCTGGAATCAGAGTGACCTGGGTTCAAATTCTAGCTTCATCATTTCCTAGTTCTGTGTCCTTGGGCAAGTCACTTAACCTCCTCAGTCCTCAGTTTCCACATCTGAAAAATGGTGAGAGTAATTACAGTTATCTGCCTCACATAGTGGTTATGGGGTTTCAGTGAGACCACCCATAGAAGAGACAGTGCCTAGCACAATTAGCACTGGTGGTGTGGTGGTTAACTGCTCAGCTGTTAACCAGAAGGTTGTAGTGGTCCAAACTTCCTGGCTGTCTGTGGGATAAAGATGTGGCATTCTGCTTCCATAAGGATTTACAGCTTTGGAAACCCTATGGGGCAGTTCCACTCTGTCCTATAGGGTTACCATGAATTGGAATCAACTTGACAGCAACAGGTTTGGTTTGGGGGGCTTGGGCGGGGGGCGGTTACTATATGTTTTAACTGCTTTTTCTAAAAAAATATGTGCTTTAGATAAAGTCGTACAAACCAAATTAATTTCTCATTAAACAATACAGATTGTTTTGTGATACGGGTTGCCAACCCCAGGCTGTGTCAACACGCTCCCCTTCTCAGCCTTGGGGTCCCCATTTCCATTCGTCCAGCTTTCCTCTGCTCTCCTGGTTCTCGTTCCTGTCCCTGGGCTGGTGTGCCCGTTTAGTCTCATATACATCGTTGCACTGTGTGTATTACTGTTTGTTTCCTGGGCCTGTCTAATCTGTGGCTGAAGGGCAAACCTCAGGAATAACTCCAGTACTGAGTTAAAAGGGTGTCCAGGAACCATACTTTTGGGGTTTCTGCAGGCTCTGTCAGGCTAGTAACTCTGGTCCTTTTTTGTGAGTCAGAAGTTTGTTCTAGATTTTTCTTCAGCTCTGTCTGGGACTCTGTTGTCATCCCTGTCAAAGCAGTCGGTTGTGGTACATAGGTTTAGTTTTTGAAATGGTAGCTGCAGTCCTTATTAAGAGCCTGGGCGACAAAAGCAGTTTGTGATGGATTGCCAGCTAACCTAAAGGTTGATGATTTGAACCCACCCAGAAGTTCTACAGAAGACAGGCCTGGTGGAGTGTTTCTTTAAAGATTACAGCCAAAAAAAAAAAAAAAAACACCTATGGGGCACTTATACTCTGTAACACATGGAGGGTCGCCAGGAAGTGAGGGCTGACATGACAGCAGCTGACAACACAGTTCTTGTTACTGTTAGTAGAACATGAAAGCACTGTTACATATTGAATATAGGAAAACCTTGGAACACACCATGTCGGATGAGTAGTTAGCATTGTCGTTAGCTGCCATCGAGTTGACTCCAGCTCCTGGTGAACTCAAGTACAACAGAACAAATCTGCCCGATTCTGCACTGTCTTTCCAATCAATCACTGATATGCTGGAGTCTGTTGTTGCAGCCATTGAGTATTTTGAGTATCTTCTAAGCTAAGGGACTCATCTTCCAGCACTATGTCAGACAACATTCTGTTCTGATCTGTAGGGTTTCCATTGGCTAATTTTCAGAAGTCGATCACCAGGCCTTTCTTCCTAGTCAATCTTAGCCTATCAGTTTCTCATTTCATAGTGGCTTGCATGTTGCTATGATGCTGGAAGCCATCAGGGTATTTCAGATACCAGCAGGGTCACCCATGGGGGGTCACCCATGGGGGATAGGTTTCAGCAGAGCTTCCAGACTAAGACAGATGGAGGTATAGGAGGTGGGCTTTACCATGACTTGCTGAAGATCAAGAGGCAGGAGTTGTGAAAGCGGAGTGGAGGGGACATTCCAGACAGGAGGAAAAGAGGGGTATCTTCATGGTTGGTGAGTGAATTCATGTGGCGGGACCTCTGGGTCTGCACCGGCAAGGGTGGACGCTGCTGCCACAGGGTTGAGCAGTGACAGGACCAGCTATGCCAGGGAGGCTGACTTAATCCCTCCTCTCAGCATTAGGAAACCAGAAATGTGACCTAAGGAGAAGAGTGCCTCACGGTGATTGCTGGAGAAGTCTCTGGGTTTCCAACTTCTGCATTTTTGAAGGAGAAGGCAAGTTGGTGCAAGTCAGCTGAGGAAGATAAGAGTCCCTATGTTCCCTCTGTGCACAAGGAGCCAAGGGGAATAAATCAAGAATACAAAAGGAGGGAGCTGGAAAGATTCTCTGTTGTAGGCCCTGAACATGTCTCTAGAATTCCAAGAAGATGATCCAGTGCTGCCCTGAAGCCAGCTTCCACACATAAATCCTCAGCTCATAGACACTGCAACCAGTTGTGAAATGCTCACCCACAGGTTTGTGCCCAGAGCCCAGTGGGAAACTGAAAGAAGGCTCTTGACCTTTTTTAATCCCAGGGCCTAGTGTTTTACATTTCCAGACATATTTTATAAGCTTAGCTTTCCCCGGTCGTAGACTGTTTTTGAGCCCAGCCCATTCTCTGCCGGGCTTAGGGCCAGCAAAGCTGGGTTCATTTCCTGTCTGCTCAAATAGTGTGCACCCACATAACCTTTGGTTACATAGGCCCTTGGAAGAAAGTCTTGGCCTCAATAGCCCCAAACAAGAGGTAATGCAAAAAACCTTTTATATTTAGCTTCAGGAGATCTTAAATGAGTTTTGGGCAGCACATTTCCCTTCCTAAATAGTTTGGACTAGGCTAATAATTACAGTCAACTTCATGGGAAGCTGTAGAGCACACTGGTTAAGGGCTTAGAACCACAGTCTGGTTTCCAATCCAGTCATCGCCACTTATGATCTGTACTTCCCTCTGAGGCTCAGTTTCTTCACCCGTATGACAAAAAGCCAGAGGATCTTCCTCTTTGGGAGACAGTGAGGGCTGCTTGAATATAATACAGGTAAAGCACTTACAAGGAGTCTTGGATACACAACAGTTAAGCACTTGGCTTCAAATAAAAAAGTTGGTAGTTTGAACCTACACAACAGCTCTGTGGGAGAAAGATCTGGCCATCCGCTCCTGTAAAGGGTACAGCCTAGGAAACCCTATGGAGCATATCGGTCACACAGGGTCACTGTGAGTTGGAATCAACTCAATGGCACCCCCAAAGAACAAGAACAAAATACTTAGCCCAAAACCAGACACATGAAAGCATTCAATAAAAGGTGGGTATCATAATTATTTGCATCACTAAGTGGTACAGTTAATGCACGCAGCCGCTAACTGAAAGATTGGAAGTTCACTGAAAGGTAGCTTGGAAGAAAGGCCTGGCAATCTACTTCTGAAAAATCAGCCATTGACAACTCTACGGAGCAGAGTTCTACTCTGACACACATGGGGTCACCAGGAATTGGAATCAATTCGATGACAATTTGGTGTGGTTTTTTTGTTGTTGTTGTTAATTATTATAATTATTGGGATCGGTGGTGATTCAGTGGTAGAATTCTCACCTTTCAACAGATTCCATTCCTGTCCAATGTACCTTTTGCACAGCCACCACCCTTCTGTCAGTGAAGGTTTGAATGTTGCTGTGATGCTGAGTAGTTTTCAGCAGTGCCTCCAGACTGAGGCAAACTAGGAAGAAAGTCCTGGTGACCTATTTCTGAAAAGCAGCCAGTGAAAACCCTGTGGCTCACAATTGGGTCGATCTGAAACCAATCATGGGGAGGGTGCAGAACTGGTCAACATTTCATTCCATTGTGCATGGGGTGGTCATGAGTTGGTAGCTAACAATAACAGCAACAACCTTGTAGCTATTGTGACATTATATCTCCAGCAGACCTGCTGGGCTTGGAAGAAGCCATTAGACACCAGGGGCTGTGCCGGGGAGGGGAAAGGGAAGGCTGGAATATTGTGAAGGAAAGTCAGATCGAGAATACAAACTGTAAGCATCTAATTCAGGAAAAAAAAGCAATCCACCCTAGAACATTAAGCTATCTGCTTGTACACTGAAAACTAACAGAACTTGATTTCTTGACCCTTGGTCTCAGGGTTGTGGCTAGTTCTTCAGCAGGTTTTACTAGACCAAGCAGGTGGCTCAGCTCTCTACCAGCTGGAAGCAGGGCCTGCTGGGAAATATTACTTTTGTCTATACCAGAGCAGTCCTAGCTGCAGACAGATGTGTCTTTGCAAGGTGAAAGCTTGTTGACAATGCAGTCACTTTGTCCGTGGGAGGGCAAGAGGAGGCTGAAGCCTGTGGAAGGGCAGAATCACCTCTGCCTTGGGCAGGTCTCGCCTGCCTCTGTGTTCCTTGTACGTTTGCAGTGTGTGATGTCTTTGGAAAAATATTAGAAAACATCCATAGTTTTTTCTAGCTAGGATATGATGGGCGGGGGGAGCTCTTGGCAATAATTGTCATGGCTGACCTCTGACCCAAGGCAGGAAGACAAACTGGTAAATTCAGTCTTTATTTCCTGGCTGTTTTCAACATGCTAGTGCTTTAAGCACACCTTTGTGAGCACTTATCATGCTGTTTGGAGTCCTGGTGGGGCAGTGGTTAAGCAGTGGCTGCTAACCAAAAGGTTAGCAGTTCAAATCCACTAGTTGTTACTTGGAAACCCTATGGGGCATTTCTACTCTGTCACATGGGGTTGCTGTGAGTTAGAATTTACACAAGGCATCTAACAATTAAAAGCTTACTACACAAACTATTTCCTGGAGCTGTTCCAGGTTGGGGGTGGGAGCAGGAGGGGGGCACTCTAACTCCAGAGGGCTGTAGAGAGTCCCGCAGAGAGCTTCCCCAGGCAGACCCTTCTGGAAGAACTGTGTTGCTGAACTGAGTGAATTTCTCAGCCTCCCAAAGCTGCGCAGTGCTGCTATGGCAACGAGCCTCGTCCCTGCGAGGGCCTACTGAGCAAGACAATAGCTTAGAACCCAGATTTTTGTCTTGTGGTCATCACAGGCCAGGTTGCTCTGCCAGATTGGCAGGCTGGGTCTCAGAGAACAGAGGTGCCCTATGCCCTTTAGAGGGCTAGCTTTCCAACCTCTTTCCTCCTAGGTAAGCCTTCTCTCCAGGCCTCTCCTTTCTGCACTAACCTGACAAAAGTATTATGCTTCCAAGTGACCTAGCATGAGAAAGACTTCCCAAGTTAGCTCATCTAGTCTAGGGCCCTATCTCTGCCAGGGGTTGGCTATCAGTTGCTTAAAGAAAAAAAAACTCTACAGATGACAATGGCCCAATCCACAACAGATCGTGAGAACGGCACACAGCTGGGCAGCTGCCTTTGCAGCAGCAAACAACAACATATTCCAGTGAGGGAGGCAGAAATGCAAGGAGCCAATTACAACATGTTGCAACAGCGGTTATGATCAGAGTCAGCAGATAGAGCTTTGGGAGCAAAGAGGAGCAATGCCAACTGACACTTGGGGAACCTGGAAAGCTCCATTAAGGAAGTTCCATCAAAGTCATTGGGAGTTGGAAAATCATCACTTTGCAACTATCATTGTAAAGATGAGGTTGTACAAGAATCATCAGTGGATGCTAAACTCATGGCAGCCACCTGTGTGTCAGAGTAGAACTATATACCAAAGGGTTTTCAGTGGCTGCTCATTCAGAAGTAGATCACCAGGACTTTCTTCCAAGGCACCTCTGCATGGACACAACCTCCAGCCTTTCAGTTAGCAGCTGAGTGCATTAACCATTGGCACCATCCAGGGAAACCAAGATACCATGTGAGCTATGCAGTGTTCCAGCAGAATATACATATCTCCAATCTAGTCATGAGGAAACTTCAGACAGACATAATGTGAGCAACATTCCGTTTTAAAAAATGTTAACAAGAGGGGGAACTGCAGTCTACAAAAATGTCTTAAGACACAAAGATTGGACTGGACTTGGGGACACAGAGTGATGCAGGTGGTGTGTGTACTTTATGGTTTAATATATATATAAGGCTGTCCTACTGGTTTCTTTTTACTTTTATTTTTTCTTTTTATTGTGAATCAAGAACAATTTTACAGTCTATATCATGTTGACACATAACACCCAGAACTTTCACCTCTATTATATTCTTGCTCTCCCGCCCACATGACAGCATGCTTCCCTTTCATTCAGAACTTCCTGTTACCTTTTGGCCAAGGTCTGGCCCTCTATCCAATCAGCTCAGCTCTGCAAAGTGTCCCTCAGACAACTCTATGTATGTTTAAAGGCTTGTTCACCTCCAGTATCACTCTATGTTTTGTACAGTCCAGGCCAGGCTTTGTCTGAGGAGCTGGCCGCACTGCTGGATGTAGTTTGGGGTTAGAGAATCCAGGGGCCATGCTCCCAGGGGGCCCTCCATTCAGAAGGACCATCAAGTGTGGTCTTCTGGTAGAGTTCTGACTCTGCCCTCTACTCCATCACCTGCTGTGTCTGGAGCTCCGTTCCATGTACCCCATCTGGGCTCTCATTGGTGGTGGCCGGGCACCATCCAGTTCTTCTCGTCCCATGCTGAAGCAGGCTATGGCTCATATGGCCCCTTCCATTTGGTGGGCTTATATTTTTCTCCTGTCCTCAATGTCCTCCATTTACCCCAGATCCAGGTGGATTGGAACCATTTAGTGCTTATTTAGATGGCAGCTTGCTTGCTTTTAAGACCCCAGTAGCCACTCACTCTGGAGCGGTATCTTGAGAGAGGGAGACAGAAAAACCTTGGGTATCCCAATTAGTCTGGATTTCCTCTGAGAGATCCCAGACCCCATTTCTCTGTTCTTCCAAATAGGTGGTCCACATTAAGGGGACAGTTTGGTTTTGAAGTTGAGTAGGTGTGGGTACCCTGGTTTCTTTTCAGAGGGGAAGAGGAGAGGGTGGAGAGGAGGGGACAAGTGTTGATCAAGTGGATACTGGAAGTACAGGGTGGAAAGGAGGAGTGAGCTGTCACGGGGTGAGGAAAGCAGAGTTGCAGAGAGGTAGGTGCTCAGAGTTTTACAAAGAAAATTCACTTGGATTGTAAACTTCCACTTAGTCACAATAAAAAACTTTTTTACAATGTCATAAGACAAAAAAGGTGGTTGGAAATGTTCCAGAATAAAGAAGGTTAAATAGAAAGAACAATTAAATGCAACAGCTGATCCTAGAAGAAAAGGCCCTGTACTGGAGGGGAAAAGGTCTCTAAAGGGCACTTTGGGGTCAACTGAAAAAACTGCAATATGGACAGGAGATAAAAGTATTGTAACAATGTTGGATTTATGATAATAATGACTGCACTGTGGTTGTGTAAAAGGATACTCCTATTTTTAAGAAATACACAAGGATCATGATGTATACAACTTACAGTCAAAAGGTTCATAAAACACTGTCATTTTATAGACAATATGAACATATATATGTGATGTGTGTGTGTATATGTATGTATGTATATATACATACACACATAGACAAATATAAGGTCACTAGATAGTGTAAGGAAAACCTGGTAATATAGTGGTTAAGTGCTATGGCAGCTAACTAAAAGGTCAGCAGTTCCAATCCACCAGGTACTCCTTGGAAACCCTGTGGGGCAGTTATACTCTGTCCTATAGGATTGCTATGAGTCAGAATTGACTCAACGGCAATGGTTTTAGGAGGTAGTGCAAACAGTTTGGCTCAACTACTAACTGTAAGGTTACTGGTTTGAATCCACCCAGTGGTTCCATGGAAAAAAGGCTTGGCAATCTAATGCCATAAGATTACAGCCACTGAAAAGCCTATGGAGCAGTTCTACTCTGAAACATATGAGGCTGCCATGAGTCTGAATTAACTCAACAGCTGCATTTTTAATACATATATATGTATGTGTGTTTGGAAACCCTCGTGGCATAGTGGTTAAGTGCTATGTCTGCTAACCAGAAGGTAGGCAGTTCAAATCCACTAGGTGCTCCTTGGAAACTATCAGGCAGTTCTACTCCATCTACAGGGTCACTATTAGTCAGAATCGACTAGATGGCAGTGGGTTTTGGTTTTGGATGTGTGTGTTACAGTTAGTTTCCGTTGAGTTGATCCAGACTTATGGTGGCCCCTTGTGTACAGAGTAGAACTGCCCATAGTGCTTTAAGGCTATGATTTTTCAGAAGCACACTGCCACACTTGTCTTCTGAGGTGCCTCTGGGTAGGTTCGAACCACCAGCTTTTCAGCAAATAGTCAAGAACTTAACTGTTTACACCATCCAGAGACACTGTGTATATATATACACTTGTGTATGTGTGTGTGTAAGTATAAAACCAAACCCAACCCACCGCCATCAAGTTGATTCCAACTCACAGTGACCCTATAGGACAGAGGAGAACTGCCTACAGAGTTTCCAAGGAGCACCAGGTAGATTCAAACAGCCAGACTTTTGGTTAGTAGCTGTAGATACATGTATATGTAATGTGTATATGTAGACAGACAACACACAAATGATAAGGCAAACGGGGTAAAATGGTAAGAACAGCTGAATATGGGTAGTGTGTTGTCTTACTCATCTAGTGTTACTGTAACTTAAATATTACAAGTGGGTGGCTTTAAGAAAGAGAAGATTATTTTCTCACCGTTTAGGAGCTAGGAGTCTGAATTCAAGGTGCTGCTGGCTGTAGAGGAAGGCTCTCTTTCTATGTTGGCTCTGGAGGAAGGTCCTTGTCTCTTCTGAGCTTCTGGACCTGGGCCATCTTCATGGGGTTTGGCATGGCTCCTTCCTCTTCTTTTTTTTTTCTCCTTTGCTTGTTCAATCTCTTTTATATCTACACTCTACTCCTGCCTCATTAACATAACAAAGACAACAATTCCCACATGGGACTATAATCTCAGGAGTAGAGTTTAGCATTTGTAATGCATAATTTGGAGGGACACAACTTATCCATAACGTCCCACACTTTGTCCCCCCAAAATTCATGTCCTTGTCGCATGCAAAACACTTTCACCTTGTCATATCATTCCAAAAATCTTAAATCCAGTCCAAGTCTAAAATCTCATCTTCTGAATCATCTACATCAAATATGGGTGAGACTTTAGACATGTTCCATCCTGGGGCAAAATTTCTCTTCACCTGTGATACTGTGACATCTAGACTACAAGTTACCTGTTTCCCAGGTACAATGGTGAAACAATTGTTTCCATTAAATATGAGAGAAATTGGAGGGAAAGAAGGGGCAACAGACTCCAAGCAAGTCTAAAACACAGAACACATTAGCTCTCAAGGCTTGGAAATATTTCTCTTCTCTGAGACCATCCAGGCAATGGCCCTGCCCTCCAGACTTTGGGTGTTGTTAACCACACCATCTGGATTCTGGATGGAGGCCCCTCCAAAGTGAGCTTCAGCTTCACCTTCTAGGCCTACTGGGGTGGCACTTCTGCTCCCTCGGCTTTGGGAGGCCCCGTTCTTCTGCCCCTTCGACATGGCAGCCCTAACCCCTCAGTTCTGGGTGGTGGCAGCCCCACATTCTGGAACCCAGGTGGTGAACATAGGATTCTTTGACACCTAGGAAGCTGTGGCCTTACTCTTTGAGATCCAGAAGACCCTATAGGGTTTGTATGAGTCATAATTAACTTGATGGCAAAAGGCTGGTTTGTTTGTTTTAGTGCATGGTTACTACGAGTTGGGATTGACTCTATGGCAGTAGATTTGGTTTTCCAGGTAGAGGTTGGAACGAAAGACATGTTTAGTTAGTTTAGTTAGTTTCTGCTGTTGTGGGCACATCATTTGGGATTATTTTATCATTTGGGGTTCAGAATGGATTGGAAATGGGGTAGTGATGATGGGGGCGTTGGGGGCAAGAGCTCAATAGGTTATTGCAGCACTTCAAGAAGACACTGGCCTGACCTAAAGTAAGGCTACCGGGCACAGGGCTAGGTTGATGAAGTGAAAATGTTAAGGATAGCACAGGCCAAACTGGTTGACCAGATGTATGAAGGTGTGAGATGAAGGAGTGCTAGGGTTTCTGGCTTGGCCGAGCAGGTGAGTGGTGGTGTCATTTGTTGAGAAAAGAACTGTGGGCAAGAAAGACTATGGGTTCAAAGGGGAAGGAAAATAGAGTTTCGTTTGGGGATATTAAATCTGAGTTGCCTGTGAGACATTCAGAAGCCCTGGTGATGAAGTAGTTATGTACCACAGCTACTAACCAAAAGTTTGAATCCACCAGGCACTCCTTGGAAACCCTACAGGGAAGTTCAACTCTGTCCTCCTATAGGGTCGCTATGTGTCAGAGTCAATTTGACAACAGTGGGTTTGGTTTGGGGTTTGGGGTTCCGAGTAGTGTCAGAAAGCATTTACGGGAAGACGTGTGTGAATACGGGTGTGTGTAGGGGGCCCTATGCAGGGAGTGGGCACTTGTAATTCTGTGGAGGTTTGATCCCTTTACAGAGTGTGTCTGCACCCACACCCCCAGTCAATTCCCATCCCATGTGTTTACAGGCAGGGCAGCCACCCTTTCAGCTGTACAAGATGTTCTCAGGCTGTTGCCAAGAGCAATCACTTCCTGTCAGCACTTCCTCCATCTGCGGTAGGGGGCACTGGGTGGAGCAGGGTGGGGGGCAAGACCGGGGCCAGGGCAGAGATGACCTTTCCTCATAGGTTGGAAGAAAATACTTGGTGTCTGAACTTCCTGATTACAGAACAGCTGGCCAGTGAAAAAAACCTGTGTGTGTTGGGAAAGGAAGGCTGATGAGGTACCCCTCTCCCCGGGTGTTAGCACTAATACAGGATACTTTTCCTACAAGGTGACAAGATGAGCACTCCCTGTGTCCCTGAGAAGAACTCCTGAATGTCAGCCAGGTTTCCACTCGTTCATTCAGTCAGTCACTAAGGGCTGGTCTTTGTACTAAGTGCTGGTTTGGGTGGGGCCAAGGACTGTCGTGACCATGGAGAGCTGCCAACCTAGGTGCAAACACAGATGATTCATTCATGCAGTGCCATCAGAGCATTTCTTTAAGTACCACTTGCATCAGAGCAGGTGGACCTGATAAGTTATCCAAGGGTCACCTGCAGAGAAGAGATAAGTACATGTGGCCCAGAAGGAGACAGGGTTTCTATGTGGCCTGCTCACAGTGGATGGCCTAGAATACTGGGTTGGCTTTCCATCAGGGAGGGTGGGTCACATTCAGAGCCCAACAACCTTGCCTAAGAGAGGCACTCAGCAAGAGGCCTAACCACAGAGCCAAGTTCTCACTGCCATGTTGTCTCTGAACCCCAGCTGAAAAGGAGGCAGGCCCAAAATATAGCATCTGGCCCACCTCGATAGAAGCTTCCAGGGCTCTGGGTAACATCCTGGTGGCAGGAGAAAATGGTTTGGCTCTTATTCTCATCCTATAGTCTCCAGTGTCACTAGCTTTTCTGGAAAGCCTCCAACAATAAATTATGGTGAGCCAGGAGCCAGGCCAACTGGACAGAGGGCTCAGCCAAAGTGTCTGTGCCCTCACTCTGCCATCCTTCCTCCTCCCCTCTGTCTTGAGAGGTTGCCAGTGTGCCTTCCAGAATGACTGCAGGTGTCCCTGGCTCTTGTCCACCCCTGCCCAGGTGGAAAGAGGCCACTCACCCACGGAAAAGGCACTGCTGTCAACCTCACCCTGGGACCTCTCTTCAGGGTGGCAGTAAGGCTTCCATAACAGCTCGGGTTAACTTACATTCAGGAGATCTCCATCCCTGGGGATCCTGGATGAATTGCAAGGGGTGAGGGGGTGAGAGCAGGGGTGAGGGGGTGGGAGCAGGGGTGAGGTCACTCAGGACTTGGAAATAGTTAGACCCAGAAGTGTGCTGAAGTGGCTTCTGCTGGTGCATGAGGGCCATTTGTTCATTTGCAGAAATTTTGTGAGCCTATTGTTCAACACAGCTATGGTTTTTTAAATAGATAAACTTACAATTTAATACACTCAATGAAAAACTAAGGTGATAAATATCCAATACTCATCAGTTTGTAATGATTTTTACTACATTTTACTATTATCTGAGCTCCTGAGGTTATTTTTGTCCATTTTGTCTGTATGGTGGCAATACTGCACAATGGTGAGCTGCTGTGCGCCTCTTCTTGACTCATATTGAAGCTGGCAGCTTGGAACTAACCATGGAAGCATTTACAGTTCGAAAGTCAACAGCTGCTACAAATCTGTTGATTAGCTAACGTGTGTGATGGGACATAATTATCTAACCTGTGATGGAACACATTAACAGTGCAGATTAAACGTAAAAGCATGTCATGTCTGTAGCTGTTACACTGTGAGTAATAAAAATAATTAGGAAATAACCTTCTGCTGTTTGAAAACCATCATCTTATTCTGCACAGAAGTTACTAACAGCAATGAAAAAGGCAGGAAGCTCTGACATACATCTTTGTTTTCTGGCACATGAACAAAAGCATCAGGCAACACTCACGTCAGAATTGCATTCATCGTCACTTACAACCACAAGCTGGCTACAGATAGAAGAGCTCAGCAAACTCCAATGAAAGTGTTCTGTGAGAATTAGTCAGTTAATCTGGAATTGACAAAAATGACATTGTATATTGTACTACTATTTTGTAATTTGTGTGCTATGCATCCTTCATATTGGTAAAATTTATGATAAACTTAGGTACATATACACATGGGTAGTGACATTGGGGGTTCATGGTGCAGGACTTGGGAGTGTTTTATTCTGTCATACACAGGGTCACTATGAGCCAGAACAGACTTCACAGCTCCTTACAATGACAACTGATGGTGTTCGAATTTTCACCTTCCACACAAGAGAACCAGGTTTGAGTCCCACAAGGCACTTCACATACAGCCATCACCCATCTGTCAGTACCGACTTGTATGTTGCTATGATGCTGAACAAGTTTCAGCAGAGCTTCCAGACTAAGGCAAACTAGGAAGAAAGGCCTGGCAATCTACTTCTGAAAATCAGGCACTGAAAAACCTGTGAATCACAACAGTCCAACTGGCAATCCATAATGAGGATGGCACAGAACTGGGCAGCATTTCATTCTGTCATGCATGGGGTCACCGTGAGTCGGGAGTCCACTTGACAGCAGCTAGCGATAACAATGACAACGCATGTGTATATGCACACAGTTCCCTCCTCCCCACAGTCAGTTGTTAAACATTTGCCAACACACCACTGGTTAAGTTTAAGGTTCAGAACTACTTTGGCAGCAGAAATACAAGGTTCCAAGATGTGAAAAGTACCAATACCCTGATCAAAACCTGCAAAGGGATGGCAATGTCACTAAAAAAAATCTATGTACTTAATAAAAAAACCAACAAAAGCCTTTGCATGACCTCAGTAGGCTGTAAATGCCATGAAGGTAGGGACTTTGCCTCTTCATTCACTGTGGTATTCTTGCTACTTAGTCAGTACCTGCCACGTAGCAGGTGCTCAATAAATATTCCTTGAAGAAGTGAATGGCTCTTCTGTGCTGACCAACTTCAATGTCTCCCTCACACTGTCACCCAGAGATGGCCCTGAATGGAGACATAGGCTTGTATTCCTCAGCCCTGCTCCAGCATGTCTCTTTGGTGTCTGACAGGAAGGTCTGTTTCTTTCCATCCTGGACACTGGCACACAATTCAGACCTGACTGGATCTCCAGAAGCTGGCGTAGGCTAGCTTAGTGACTTTATGTTCTGCTACGTGGCTCTGACAAACCATTCTGGTCTAGCTATCAACTCTGCCTGCGTGAACAGAATTGAAAGAAACAGGAGCAGGAGTCAGGAGAGTGAAGGAGAAAAAGGCAGTTTAGAAAACCTCAGCCCAAGATGGGAAGCCACTTGGTTTAGCAAAGAAAAGCATAGAGCAGTCTCCCCAACTAGAAACCTACGGAATTTCCCAATTGTGCCTACAACTTAGTAGCTGTGAGACTTTGGACAAGTCACTTTTACCTCTCTGGTCTTGAGTGAGCTGATGTAGAAAATTAACCTAGATCTCCTTGATTTCCTTCAGCTTCGATAGTATTTGGGGCTACTGCCTGAAATCTGAGAGGCAGGGGACTGTAACACACTAGAAGGGCATCATCAGAAGCTTGAGGGAAGTGTTTTGATAAAGTAATTTCTTTTTATGAGGATGCCAAAAAAAAAGAGAGAGAGAGAAATAATGCTTAATTGGACCCTGGTGGCACAGTAGTTAAGAGCTCGGCTGCTAACCTGTAAGGTCGGTGGTTCAAATCCACCAACTGCTCCTTGGAGACCCTAGAGTGGGAGGCGGGAGGACAGTTCTACTCCGTCCTATACAGTCACTGGTGTTGCAGTCAACTCAACAGCAATGGGTTTGGTTTGAAAACAAATTGAAAACAAATACTGCAGCTTCTGAAAGACTTGGATAAAGTCACAGCTGATGGTTTATTAAAGGAAGCTAGGGTGATGTTTGAGTCTTCACAACCCATGATGCCCTTGTCTGAGTCAAAGAATCTCGAGGTTCACCCACACTGTAACATTTTTATGCTCTTGTTTTCTCATTTCGTTTAAATGTCCAGAAGTTCTCACTATTGCAAATGCATGCTGACAGTTTTCTCCTACATCCTGCAATCACTGCCAAAAGTCAGGCAAGGTGATCTTCAAAATAAAGACCCCTCAGCTTCCAGAAAGCAGACAGAAGGCTTCCTCTAAACCCCTCTTCTCCCTTGCTAATTACCAGCGGAGAGGCAGACTGTGAGGCCTATGATTTTAGGAGCAGTCCTTGTCCCCAAACACAATACAGGCTCAACTCCTGACACCTTGTTGCCCCTTAACTAACTTGCTTTAGGAAGAGTCAGGATTCAAACCAGTATTACCTGATTCTGAATCCTAGGGATGCTGTACATACAGGGCTCTTCACATTTTCCCCCGACCTCCCTCACCCAGGATAGCTCTGACCTAGCAGACACAGCTCTGTGGCATTTGGGGTTCCAGCTATTTCTTTGGCGACGGCTACAGCCTTCCAGGAGGAGGGCACACGTGCCAGCTGCCCCAGTTTGCAGGCACTGCCCTCTGAAAAGGGCTCATCATACCCTAAGGAGTGGCAATGTAACAGCGGCTGCTCCTGAGAGCATCCGCAGCCTTCCCGGGTAAGCTCACCATTGGCCAGCCACAACCTCTGGTACGGAGGAAGCACTTCCCGGAAGTTCTGCTGGTAGAAGGATTTCCTTTCATGGAGTAGCTGTGCAGCCGGGAAGCTGGGCGGCTCCTGCAGCGAACAGCTCCACCTCCCATCGCGCCCAGGCACCTCCTCGTTGCCTACCCTGCAGCAGTGGAACATACTGACCTCTTGTGGGCAGACCGCGGAAGCACGGTGACGGGACGACGTCAGAGGGCTCTGGCCTCAGCCAGCTCTTCCAAAAGCTGCGCTCCCACGTCCACCTGCTCACGGGAAGCCAGCTACCCCTACTGGATTGGATTTGCCTCTGACAGTGCTGTTATGGGTAGGTCTCCTGATCCCTCGGCACCTCAGTTTCTTCATCCGTAAAATGAGGATATAGAGAGACAGCCACCAATACTTTAAAAAGTAAGAAACAGCTCCAAACCTTGATCTAAAAAACACTGGTTGCCACTGAGTCGATTCCGACTCTAAAGTACAATACAAATAAATGAATGAGCGAGAAAAAAGCTTTAATCGGGGAATATGTATAGCCAGCCAGCCAAGTGCCGTCAAATCGGAATATGTATAAGTAAGTTCAAAATATCAAGGCCCCAGGTGGGCACTCATAAAATAAAGGGTCTTCCAATAACGGTTTACTATCTTTGAACCAGTGGAATCTTTGAACTTGAATAAAACAAGTTGCGTAAATGATACCATTCTAGTTGTTTTCTTATTTTGAAGTACATTTGATGGCATTACGTGTGGAAAAGAACTTCAGGTAAATGGTCGCTGCGGCACCTTTGAAATGGGTCAAAGTAATCAGTTATCAAAGCCTGATATCTTTGGGCACTGACAGTCACAGCCTGTCCTCATTCATCTTGAAAAAAAATAAGGGCCAGTGATTCCCCTGGACCAAAATCCATACCAAACAGTAACTTCTAACGATGAAGTCGACATTCTTGAGTTCCGTTGGATTCTGATCACTCCAAATGCGACAGTTTTGTTTGTATACAAAACCATTCATCCAAAACGACCTCGTCACTGAAGATGATTTTTCAGCCAAAAGCAAGGTCAACCTCCAACTGCTTCAGAGCCCAGTTGGCAAATGCACGGTGCAATCTATAGTTGTTGAGTTAAAACAATTTTGTAAGGGTAAAGCTTCAAGACCAGATGCTAAATCCGCAAAGTTGTGGTTGATGAAAGTGCTCAGCCATCAGCTGACTGGGATGGATTCTGGCACGCTCTGACCAACGGTGGCAATGTCCTCATTGGAACGTGCAGTTCCTTGATGCACGGGCCTTGTCTGATTGGCAACAGACCTAGTTATCTCCAAGTTTTTGATTAAACATCAAATTGTTCTCTCGGTGGGACGATTATATGCATCGTAAATTTCACCTAACGCACACGATGTGTGGTGAACAAAAAAACCCATTTTGATAACAAACTTTAGTAGAAGCACTGCCAATTAAGTTCGCGAACTCGGCCTAGAAAAAGTGCTAGTACATACCTCATTGCTGAATATCACCATGGTCACCACCGAAGTACTCCCCATGGGAAGCTATGCCCTGACGCCAGCGGCCAGTCTACCCTTCAAAGCGATTTTGGAGCTGTTTCTCTGGAATGGCCATCAGAGCCGTTGTCATATTACCCTTGATGTACTGAATGTCATCAAAATGTCTTCAATATTTCTTTTATTTTCAGGTAACGAAAAAAGTCATTAGGGGCCAGATAAGGTAAATAGGGAGGGTTTTCCAATACAGTTATTTGTTTACTGGCTAAAAACTCTCTCACAGACAACTAACTATACAATTAAGTTTGCAAACTTGCCACCATGCCACTGTGTGCAATGGCCTTTCCAGAAAAAGAGTTCCAAAATGGCTTTGAAGGGTGGACTAGGCGCTGGCGTCAGGGCATAGCTTCCCATGGGGAGTACTTGGAAGGTGACTGTGGTGATATTCAGCCATGAAGTATGTAGCACTTACAACAATTAAGATCGCAGACTTAATTGTCGGACCTTGTAATTTCTATGTGCAGTGGAATCGTGTAACTTTTCAGTTATTTGTTAAGACTAATTTTTTTACAAAAGGACAAATATGGCTGCTATAGCTTCATAAATTTGGCCACTGTGAGCTGTCAAAATAGTACATCCTCACTGGAAGACCGTTTATCTAGTGTCCAACCAAAATTATCAGATGTGGTTTTTTAATTGTCCTGTTGTGGTAAAAGTACATAACAACACACTTGCCAGTTTAACATGTTTTACATATACAGTTTAATGAGAATACATATGTTTATCATGTTGTGGAACCATCACCATTGTCAGTTTCCCGATTTTTCCATCACCCTTAACAGAAGCTCAGTGCTCCCTAAGATATGACTCCCCCTTTCCCCACCCTCCTGCCCCTGGTAACCACTAATAAACTTTGTGCGTGTAATGTAAGGGGCTTCATACAACATTTGTCCTTTTGTGACTGGCTTATTTCACTCAGTATGATGTTTTCAAGGTTCATGAATGTCAAAGCATCAATCCGGACTTCATATCTCTTTCTTTTTTAAAATATAACTTGTTTTGTTGTTGTTGAGACTAGACACCGCAGAACATACACCAATTCAACTATTTCAACATGTGCAGTTCAGTGACTTTCATTACATTCTTTGAGTTGTGCAACCCTTCTCACACTCCTTTTCTAAATTGTTTCCCATTAACATAAACTCATGGCCCCCTAAGTTCTCTATCTCCTCTTTAGAGTAGGACTTCATTTTCTTCAAGAAAAAAAATCCCTTGGCCTTTGAATGGATTCCAACTCATAGCAACCCTATAGAACAGAGTACAACTGCCCCACAGAATTTCTGAGGAGCTGTGGTACTTAACCAATACACAACCAGGCTTGTCCATTTGTCTTTATAAACCAAAAAATATATAAACCCACAGTCATCGATTCTGACTCATAGTGACCCTACAGGGCACAGTAGAAGTGCGCCATATGGTTTCCAGGAGCACCTGGTGGATCTGAACTGCTGATCTTTTAGTCAGCAGCCATAGTGCAAAACCACTATGCCCCCAGGGTTTCCTTTCTCTTTGTAGTTGAATAATACCACATTAGATATTATTTAACAGTGTAATCAACTTTTTTCATGTCACAGCACACATAGAAAATGATACTCGTTCTGCATATCAGGATGAAAAGGACAATGTTTCTTGTAGCCAGAATGACCCCCAAGGCATTCCTGGCATCCTTTCATGACATCTGAAGTGAGAAAGCACCACCGCAAACCAAAAGCAAAACCAAATCTATTGCCTTTGGGTTGATTCCAACTCATGCCCCACAGAGTTTCCAAGGAGCAGCAGACGGTGGATTTGAACTACTGACTGACTTTTTGGTTAGCAGCCTGTGCTCTTAACCACCGTGCCACCACGGCTGTCTATTAAAGTAGTGGTAAAAGCAGTGAGGAGCATTGGTGGAATGTTAACAAGTTTCTTTTCTCTCTTTCCATAGAAGTCAGCCAGCAAAGGGTGTAGGTTGATAGCCATGCCTGTTAGAGACGCACAGTGCCCACAGACACAGGTGAGAATGGTCACTGAGCCTAGGGAAGGGGTCCCATATGTCTGGCCCTGGCCACAAGGTAGAGCTCCCTAGACGCTGGTTCACTTTTGCTTCTTCCTGAAAGCAGAAAGGTGAAGAGATGGCAGCCACCCCAACAGACATCTAGGCAATAGCAGACTGCATTTTGGGATACTCTGGGCCTGTTAGAAACCAGACAGAGTGTTTAGCCACAGCCAAATTGTGAGGCAGGAATATTTATCTTTGGCCTACCTTTGTGACTTGTGTTCCCCGCCGTTCCTGGAAGCCACACCCACCTCATTCCTTCAGTCGTCTAACAAGCACTTAAGGAGAGGCAAAGCCTGAGCCTGACGCTGCGTATGGAACTGCTGGCTGCACTGAACTATCCGGTAAAAAGAAAGGTGCATAAAGAGAGGCAGTGCGTAGGGTGTGGTAAATCCAATGGATGTCTGCAAAAGAGGAAGAGAATCACAAGGACCTAAATCAGCCTCGGAGCTCAGGACAGTTTGCAAAGACCCTAGAAGAAGAAAGGGTGGGAGGGTGATTGGGGAGATAGAAGGGCAGTTTTCCAGACAGAAGGAACAAATGCACAAAAGAAGACACTGGGACACAAGGAATGAGGCTTGTCCAGAGGACTCCAAGTAGCCCAATTACGTCAGAATAAAAACTGCTAGATGAGGGTGGGGGCCCTGGTGCGTAGTGGTGAGGAGCTACAGTGTGCTAGGCTGCTAACGAAAGGCCAGAGGTTCGAATCTGCCAGTCGCTCCTTGCAAACCCTATAGGGTAGTTCCACTCTGTTCTACAGGGTCACTGTGAGTTGGAATCAACACCAAGGCAACTGGTTTGGGTTTCAGGTGGGGTTAAGAAGGCATTGGATGGGGGACAAAGCCACCCAGACAAGAGCCAGATCAGAGAAGTGCCAACGAAAGGAGTTCTCACTTCATTTTAAAGGCAATACAAGGAGCTGTGGTGGTGCAAACGGTTAAGTGCTTGGCTGGTAACTGACAGGCTGGTAATTCAAACCCACCCAACAGCTCCACAGGAAAAAGGCTTGCTGACTGGCTCCCTAAAAGATTACAGCCAATTAAACCCTATTGGGCAGTTCTGTTCCATAACACATGGAGTCACCGTGAGTCAGAATCAACTCGATGGCATCCTAAGGCAACAGGGGTCACTGGGGCCGAGAGGGTGGCTAAGAGTCAGAACTGACTCAACAGCAATGGGTTTGCATTTTTAATAAGTTCTCTGCTGAGAGGTTGCATGTCCACCCAAGTAATATGGAATCAATATCTATAGTTTAACAAGGTTCCAAGGTGATTCTGATGTATAACTCCCTGGGAACTTGTTAGAAATGAAAATTCTCAGTAGAGGTTGAAACCCGAGGAACCAGTACTAAGCCTGCCTTTAAAAACAGTTTGGTTCTAACCAATAGGTCAGCAATTCAAATCCACCAACAGCTCCTTGGAAACCCTATGGAGCAGTTCTACTGTGTCCTATAGGGGTCACTATCAGTCAGAATTGATTCAAGAGCAACGTATTTGGTTTGGGGGTTTTGTTCTGGCAGCAAAGGGAAGAACAAGCTGTGGAGGCAGGGACTGCTGAGGAGGCTATCGCAGTCAGGTTATACAGGTTCAAAGCCCAAACCAGGAAAACAAAAAGTGTAAACAAGGGATATGAGAACCCATACATAATTAAGGATCCCTGATGGCACAGTGGTTAAGAGCTCAGCTGTTAATCAAAAGGTCAGCAGTTTGAATCCACTAGCTGCTCCTTGGAAACCTTTTGGTGCAATTCTACTCCGTTCTATAGGTTCGCTATGAGTTGAAAATGACTGGACAGCAATGAGGTTTTGGTTACATAAACAAAATCTAGAGAACTCAATGCTTGTTGGGAAGTAGGAGCTAAAGGAGAGAGAGGGTGCTAAGTCCTGGTTTTCTGGTTTGACTAACTGGGTACATTACGGTGCCATCTACTGACTTGGAACACAGGGAGAAGGGCTGGGTTGGGACAGGGGACAGAGACAAGAACCGCCGTGGATACATTGGATTTGAGAGCTTGTGGGACATGTATGTGGGTCAGTATGGCTAATAGTTCCTTGGATATAAGAGCATTTCTGTCTGTGTAGAGAGGCCTGGGCTAGAAATATGGATTTGGGTGTCTTCAGCATTGAGGGGCTAGCTAAAGGACTTACTGCTTAAAGAACACAGTCCCAGTGAATGAGATGAAGACTAAGAGCCCTGGAGATCTCAAGCATTCAAGGAATGTAAAGAAACTGGGAGAACCACACGTCCCAGAAACAAGGAAGGAACCAGTTGCTGAACTGATTCTAACTGGTAGCGACCCTATAGGACAGAGTAGATGTGCTGCTCCATAGGGTATCCAAGGCTGTAATCCTTACAGAAGCAGACTGACACATCTTTCTCCCGTGGAGCAGCTGGTGAGCTCAAACCCAACCTTTCAGTTAGAGTGCTTAACCACTGCACCACCAGGGCTTCTTGCAAATATGCCAGAGAGGTCAAAGTTCAATGGACTGGTTCAAGAAGCCTACGCTGTCTAGGGGGCTCTGTTCCTGAGATTTTTGTTGAAGGTGTTGTTACAAATTTACATGCTGAGAAGACAATGCAGAGAGGGAGAGGCTGGCCTTACAGGAGAGGAGATGTAAGTGTTGGAGCAGGTCTACCAGAGGTGGGAAGGACTAGGAGGCGAGTGTTAGCCTTGTACAGGAGGAAGAACAGGAGGCAGCGGAGGAAGATGCTGTAGGTTAGGTCCCCTGTGAAGCCGACTCTGACATGGAGATTAGCAGTGCAGGAGGTTTATCAGGGAGTGGGCCTGAGACCACCACCTGTGGACAGAATGGAAGCAGGGGCGGGTGAGGGGAGAGCACTGAGCAGCAACGCCAGCCCCGGGGAAGCTCTGAAGCTAGGAGTTGGGGTAAGGGGGCCACGCCTTTCTATCCCTGTGTCAATCATTCATTGGCTGCCCTGGGAAGGGGACCTGGGCAAACCGGCTCGCTCCAACTGAGGCAATCCTCAGAAAGGTTGGCCAGCTCAGACCTGCGGACTTGTACGCATTAAACTGTTCAGTCCTCAAGGGGAATCCAGGAAGCGTGCCGCAGTGTCCACTCCAGAGAGCAAGACGGCGCTATTTCACTTCACTTCACTTCACTTTCACTTCACTTCACTGAGTTGAAGCCGTGAGCAACTACGGGAGTTCACCTGTTGGCCTGAAATTTGCTCTGTGAATGGAAACAGTCATTTGCTGAAAAAAGGACAGTGAGTGGGAGGTGGCCTATGCCTCACTGTGATTTTGATTTGTATCTCCTTAATAGCCCTGAGGTTGGTGTAGTGGTTAAGTGCTATGGCTGCTAACCAAAAAGTCAGTAGTTCAAATCCACTAGGTGCTCCTTGGAAACTCTATGGGGCAGTTCTACTCTTTCTATAGGGTTGCTGAGTCAGAATTGACACAACAGCACTGGGTTTGTTTTTTTTTTTTTTTTGATAGCCTTACTGGAAGCCCTGTTCAAGTATTGGTCAAGAGCTAAGGCAGCTAACCAAAAGGTCGGCAGTTCAAATCCACCAGGCACTCCCTGGAAACTTTATGGGGCAGTTCTGTTCTGTCTTATATGGCCACTATGAGTCAGAATTGACTCAACAGCAATGGGTTTAATAGTCTTGGTGGCTTGGTGGTTAAGAGCTCAGATTACTAACCATAAAGGCTGGCAGTTCAAATCTGCTAGGGGCTCCTTGGAAACGTTATGAGGCACTTCAACTCTGCCCTGTAGGGTCACTATGAGTCAGAACCCATTCAGTGGCAAGCAGTTTGGTTTTCTGGTAATGGCTAATAAGAGGAGCTCCGGTGGTGTAGTGGTTAGGTGCTCAGGTGCTAACTGAAAGGTCGGCAGTTAGAACCCACCACCAACACATGGGAGAAAGATGTGGCAGTCTGCTCCCTAAAGATCACAGCATTGGCAACGGGGTGAGGCAGTTCTACTCTGTCATATATGGCCACTATGAGTTGCAATTGACCAGACAACACCTGGTATGTATACAAGGTCTGACAATTAACTCTGCGAACTTCATTGTTTTAAGTGCTACATACCTCATGGCTGAATATCACTACTGTCACCTTCGAAGTACTCCCCTTGGGAAGCTATACATCAACACCAGCAACCAGTTCACCCTTCAAAGCAATTTTGGAACTGTTTCTGGAATGGCCATTGTGGACAATGGAACAGTGGCAGGTTTACGAACTTAGTTGTATAGTTGTCTGTGAGGGAGTTTTTAACCAGTAAACAAATGACTATTGGAATACCCTCCCTAATCACTTGATCTGGCCCCCAGTGACTTTTTTCTTCACCCAAAGATAAATATTGAAAGGAAGACATTTGGATGACATTTGGGACATCAAGGCTAATATGACGACAACTCTGATGGCCATTCCAGAAAAAGAATTAACCAAAATTGCTCTGAAGGGTGGACTAGGTGCTGGCGTCAGTGCATAGCTTCCCAAGGGGAGTACTTCGAAGGTGGCTGTAGTGATATTCAGCAATGCGGTAGCACTTTTTCTAGGATGAGTTTGTGAACTTAATTGGCAGTCATCATATGTGTATATGAATACATACACACAATACACTAAATAAGATCACTCTACATACTGCTCTGCAAACTGCTGTTTTAGCCAACAATCTCCACCCTTACACTTTAATCTCATTTAATATTCCATATTTATATTTTCCCAGTTGATCCCAAATGACCCTTACCGCTAGTTTGTCCAAACCATTACCCAATTCAGAACAAGATATTGGTGGCATCTGTTTTTTTTTAAAAAACAATGATGATATGCCTTAAAATGGAAATGGCTGCTGTCTCAGGCTGGGTTCTCTAGAGAAGCAAAACCAGTGATGTGTGTGTGTGTACACAGAGAGGAAGAGAGTTCTATCAAGCAAATGGCTCACGTGGTTGTGAGGTTGGAAAGTCCCAAGTCATGAGTCAGGCTATGCTTCTCATGACTCACATAGCTGGAGAGCCTGATGAACGGCAGCTAAGACAGCAAGCTGCTGGCTCAAGTTCCAAGAACTAGAGGTCAGGTGATGCTGAGCTAGCTGCGGGATCCAGAGCAAGTGAAAGCCAGGAAGCTTTGCCAGAAAGTCCATGTATACTGGATGCAGGTCACACCCCCAAGGAAACTCCTTTCAACTGATTATCTGTTCACAGTTCAGCTCCTCATGGAAGTGATTATATTGAATCAGATCTCGTCATAAAGGTAACTGCATCATTAAATAAATGCCAAACTATATCATATCTACCAAACCACTGAGAATCAAAGCCCAGCCAAGTTGAAACACAACCTTATCCATCACAGCTGCTTTAGAAATGTAAGTTTACCATGGCTGGAGACTTTCAAGCAAAGGTTGGAACACTGTGTGCCTGGGAATCTACACTAGGAATTCCTGTGTACAGGAGGTTGGAGTACATCATCTTTACGGTCTTTTCCAACTTTAAGTGGTAGAGTCTGTAACCCTGAGTTTCTATAAACTCTACTACTGTACCACTTTTGCACAAGATCCATTCCCTCCAGTGGTTCTCCTCTCTCCCCTGCATGATCAAGTTTCACTTCGCTCTCAGCCTTTTACTCATCAGCATTCATAAATGCTGTTATTTCTCCCATCGTGATAATGCCTAGTGTCAATCTCACTACCCACTCCACACGCCACCCCCGTCCTCTCCTTTCCCAGCAAAACTCACAAAGGTGTCTATATTCGCTGCCTCCGATTCCTCCTCTCATTCTTTCCTAAACGCACTACTGTCAGGCTGTTTTTCCTACCAGTCTATTGAAAACTGCTCTTGCCAAGGTTCCCGTTGGCTCCAACTTCCTTAACATGTCCTGGGCTTTTGCCTATTTCCTGTCAGATCTTCTTTCCCTGCTTTGCTAAAAAACAGAATTGAATTACTTTTCCCAGGCTCCCTTCCTCTTGAACTTCCTGATAGGTTTGGCCAATGGGAATCAATAGCAGAAGACTGGAGAACAGGAGTTGGGGAAAAGCCAGCAAATTTCTCTCCCTTTCTGTTTTGGGTGTCATCTCCTCTGTGGTTCCCACTGGAGAGCCCCTCCCTCCATGGACCAAGCTCCTCCTGGGCTGGCCTTCCTGCTTCTGCTGGGTAGCTCCAACACAGGTAACACACAACCTTCTACTTTTGTCCCTCCAGCCCTAGGGGTGAAGCAGCTTCCAGCTGTTGCTAAACCTCTGGGTTAGTTCACCATCTGCTCTTTGGCTCCTCGGATCTTTCATCATATGAGTAACCAGTTCTCTTGTTAAATTCCATTTAAAATTCTACATGTGGTTTGTTGTCTTGACAAGACTCTTAATATAAATGCCTTGTATCTCTTAGGAAACCCTAGTGACATAGTAGTTAAATGCTACATCCAGCTAACCAAAAGTTTTGCAGTTGAAATCTGCCAGGTGCTCCTTGGAAACTCTATGGGGCAGTTCTACTCTGTCCTATAGGGTTGCTATGAGTAGAATCGACTCGACAGCAGTGGGTTTAGTTGTTTTGGTTTTGTATCTCTTAACTTCCGGGACACCTCGTTGTTTTCTTCCAACCCATTGTGCCCTTCTTCTCTCTTCTTTGCTCATTTCTCCTCCTTTCTTGATTGCGAAACAATGAAGAGCCCAGGCCTCAATCCTTGGGCTTCTGTACTTTCTCCTGCCAACTTCTTTATCCTTCTTGCCTCATTTCCATCCACCAGGTCTTGACTGGCTTAAATGTCTTCTCCTCAGAGCCCACCCCTGACTAGTTGTCAGTCTCTAGCATACCAAACTATTTTATTTTATTGTGGTAAAATAAATTATAAAAGTTGCCATTTTAACGATTCACCTCATGCTATTTTAATTGATGTTTTTCTTGTTTACTTGTTTGTCTGTCACCCCTGCACTAAGAATGTGAGCTGCTCTGTTTTCTACGATGTTCCCAGTTCTTAGCTCAATGCCTGGCACATGAGACATAGTTTACACGAGTTGAATAAAAGGTAGTGAATTAACTCAAAGGAAGAAGGTAGCCTCTTCCCTTGAGACTAGCAAGAGAAAAGGATGGGGACAGATGCAAATAAGTGTTCCCCTCTTTTCTTGTTGCCACAGGAGAGGGAAAACATCTGCTGAGAGATGGCTTATAGGGAGAGGTCTTGGGAAAAGTGGCAAAGACTCTAACTAGTTCCTAAAGAAAACCAGAGTTGTTAACCAAAAACACATGAACATGTAGCAGGGCTGACATATGACACTGGAACCATAAATTAATTCATGGTGTCAAACATTCACCCACTTATAAGATTTTCCTCATAGACACTGAACTATTTGACTAAAATATCAGAGAAAGCAGATTGTAGGATTGAGGTTAAACTGGGAGTTGACAGGGCAGATGCTATGGTAATTAAAAGGAGGTAACATTTACAGCATTACCAGAAAAAATAAAGTATGCAGGTATACAAATTTAAATAAGCTATGTGCAGGATCCACATGCAAAAAACTATATTGATGAAAGAAATTAAAAAAGATCTAAATAAATGAAAAGATAGATATACCATGTTCATGGGCTGGAAGACTCAGTATCAATGAGATCTCAGTTCTCCCCAATCTGATCTTCAGATTTTACACATTCCCAATCAAAATCCCAGCAAGAACATTGGAGACACCAACTTACTGACTATATGGAAAGGTAAAGGAACTACAAAAACCAAAACAATTCTAAAAAGAACAATTTGGAGGACTTCCATTACTCGATTTCAAAAGCTTAATAATCAAGACAGTGTGGTACTAGCAGGAAGACAGACATACAGATAGATGGACAAAATGGAAAAAGTCCAGAAATACAGTCAACTGATTTTTTTAAAAGGTGCAAAGGTAACTCAATGGAGAAAAGAATTTCTTTTCAACAAAATGGTACTAGAACTGGACATTCATATGCAAAAAAAGAACCTTTACACATACCTCACGCAAACCAAAAACCAAACCCATTTTGTCCATTCTGACTCACAGTGACCCTACAGGACACAGTACAACCGCCCTATAGGATTTCCAAGGCTGAAATCTTTATTGAAGCAAACAGCTGTTATTGTTCTTCCTCAGAGCAGCTAGTGGGTTCATACTGCTGACTTTCTTGGTTAGCAGCTGAGGACTTAACCACTGCACCACCAGGACTCATTATACATCTCACGGCTTACACAAAAATTAACTCAAAATACATCACAGACCTAAATGTAAGACATAAAGCTTCTAGAAGAAAATTTCTGCATGATCCTGGCTCTGGAAAGACACTATTACTGTTACGACAATGAAAAGATACACACAGACTGGGAGATGTTCCAAATCACCTATCTGACAACAGACTTGTACCTCAACTATATAAAGAGCTCTTAAAACTCAGTAAGACAACAAACACCCCAATTTGTAAAATGAGCAAAAGATCTGTACAAACAATTCACCAAGGAAGATATGCAGATGAAAAATTAGCACAGAAAAGCACATTCGATGTCAGATGGAAAACTAGCATAGAAAAATAATATTCAACATGCTTATCACAAGGGAAATGTAAATTAAAACACAAGACAGCCGTGAGAAACTGCCACAGATTGAAGGAGACAATGTGAGATCCTGGATTAGATCCTGGAACAGAAAGAGGACAGTGGAAAGACCGGTAAAATCTCAATAAAGCCTATAGTTTAAAAACTGCTGTCCCAATGTTAATTTCTTAGTTTTGATAAATTTTCCATAGTTACACAAGATATTAACAGTAGGGGAGGAGGCTGAGTAAAGTACATACGGGAACCCTCTTTAAAACTGTTCTGTAAATCTAAAATTACTCAAAACTAAAAAGTTACAAAAGGAAGTAAGGGAGCTGAAGGTGCTAGTGAAAGGAATTTAGATACCATATTTTCACAAATAATACACCCAAGAAAATAACATGACCACATATGTAACGTGCAGAAATGACAAAATTAAGTAAAAACAGGGCACACCCAGGCGTACACCGCATCTGTCTCACAACATTTCCACAAGTGAATTTCCGCTTCATCCACCTGTCTTCCCACATTACAGGGAAAGCACATCATTCTGTTCAGTTTCTTTCATTTTGTTAATTTGCTTTAATCTCCTGCTTATGTGTATAAAAATAGTCCAAAAATGTGACTTTTTGATTGTAATTGTATAAGAAAGGCCAAGAAGTTACAGATTGAGTCTGGTTTTCCCCCAGGAACTGGAAAATAAACAATTAAAGCTACACATCTGTGTCTTTTAAGTTGATTAATTATAATGCATTAACAGCTGACTGTGAAAACCTTACTGAATCACCTTTAATAAAATCACTAGGTTATGTTAGGTCTTCTTATTTCATAGTTTAATCAATGACAGGATCAGGGTAAGTCAAAAGGCATTGAGATGGTGATGGAATCAAATTAAAAAAGGGAAGGTTTTTCCTTTAAAAAAAGAGGTCATTTACAACATTTTTCTTTTATTATGATTGAATGAAGATGTACATTCCCATATAAATTTCATTTACAATATTAAGGATCTGAAAACAATCAAGACAAGTGAGTTTTTAAAGGTTTTCAATTTCTCTTAAACAATCACCGGTGACATCTAGAAGTGTAACTTTCTCATATCATGAACATTTTACAATGTTTTAATATTTTGTCACAGTGGATAATTTGTACAAACAAAAATAAATAAATGAAAGAATAAGACACTAACAATAAAATGCTATTTTTGCCACTAAAATAGTACAAGTAGATACACAGCCTTGAGAAACTGTCATGCTGTCTTAATAACCATTTTGATGTGAACAGAATAAAACAGGAAGAGCACACATGCTTGTTTTGTGCTGATGGCATGACATTTTGCAGTTTTGTAGATGAAGCAAAATACATAATGTCAGCCAGAAGTTGCAATCATTTATGATTAATATCTAAAGACAAATATTTCAGAAAACATGTGCAAACGTAACCACACACTTGCTACCAGGAGTCCTCTGTGCAAGTGTCTTTATACTACATTTTAGTCAGGTTCTCAAATCAAAACTGTGATCTGTTCTCAATACATGCTTTTAAAATGCCACACCAGAGGCAGTTCCATAAAGTGGTTAGAAGCACCAGTTCTAGGGTGAGATACTTGGCTTTATCACTTGCTGGCTATGGGATCTTGGGAAGCTTAAACTCTCTAGGCCTTCCCCCCTCCAAAAGAAATAAAACCCACTGCTATCGAGTCAACTCTGACTCATAGCAACCCTATAGAACAGGGTAGAACTGCTCCATAGTTTCCAAGGAGGTCCTGGCGGATTCAAACGGCTGACCTTTTGATTAGAAACATAGCACTTAAGCACTACACCACCAGGGTTTCCCTCTAGCCCTTAGAGGCTGTGGACCTGGGAGGTAGGCTTAACTGTATAAACAGTTAAGCCGTGTTTATATGGTGACAGTGATAACAGTTAAGCCTACCTCATAGGACTACTGTGTTGTTTAGATCAAGATAATCCCTGTGAAGTACTTTCCACTACTTAACACACAGTAAGCTCTCATTAAAAAATAGCCAGGATTACTATTTACGTCACTACTCGGCCTGTTTTTCATTACTACCAGTGAAGTAGTCACTCTTGAAAAATTAAAAAAAAAAAAGGTCCAGTGGAAGTGAGAGTACAAGAGAAGCCAAGATAGAAGGCTGTGGTCAGAGAACAGAAAATTGGATTTCAGAGGTTGTGGAGACGCGATCCAGGCTGTGCTTATGGGAGTTTTTGGCTACAGAGGAGTGATGGTAAAGGTCACTGTTTAGAGCTTAGGTTAAGGAATTGTGAGGAGGTCATGGCTGGTCATAAGGTTTTCACTGGCTAATTCTTTTCAGAAGTAGACTTCCAGGTCCTTCTACCTAGTCTGCCTTAGTGTGGAAGCTCAGCCCAAACCTATCCACCATGAGTGACCCCACTGGTATCTGAGTAACGGTGGCATAGCTTCCAGCATCACAGCAACACGCAAGATCCTGCAGCATGACAAGCAGATGAGTAGACTGATACAGTGGCTTAAACACAGCTATGATGTTGAGGACTGTGATTTATTATGTTGTACACAGGGTCTCTGTGAGTCACAACCAACTCCAAGGTACCTGTCTTAGTTATCTAGTGCTGCAATTACTAGAAATACAACTGCATAACTTTAACAAAAAGAAATTTATTCTCTCACAGTCTAGGAGGCTAGAAGTCCAAATTTGACACCAGCTCCCAGGAAAGGCTTTATCTCTATCGGAGGGTCCTTGTCATCAATCTTCCCCTGGCTGAGGAGCTTCTCAGTGCAGGGACTCTGGGTGCAAAGGACACACTCCACTCCCAACACTTCTTTCTTGGTGACACAAGGTCCCTCTCCCCTGTGCTTGCGTCTCTGTTTTATATCTCAAAAGAGACTGACTTGAGGTTACAGAGGACAGGACAAGTGTTGGGTGGACACTGGAGGTACAGGGTAGAAAGGAAGAGTGCTGTCACAGGGTATGGAGAGCAGACAGAGTTGCACAGAGGTGGGTACTCAGAGTTTTATAAGGCAAATTGACTTGGGTTGTAAACTTTCACTTAATCACAATAAAAAATTTTTACAAAAGAGATTGACTCAAAATACAACCTAATCCTGTAGATTGTGTCCTCCTTCATTAACATACTGCCTCTAATCCTGCTTCATTAACATAACAGCTCACTCGCATACAGGATCACAACCACAGGCATAGTGGCTAGGATTTACAACACAGAGGATAATTACATCAGATCACAAAATGAAGAACAGCTACATAATAAAGAAACAAAGCTTTAGTCAAGCTGACGCACACACTGTGGGTAGACATAATTCAATCCATAACAGCACCTGACAATAACAACAGTGATTGGTCATCTACATAATGGTCAATTATCTCTCAGAATGATAGCAAATGAGGTGAAGAGGACCCTTCAGGTGCAAAGACCTCATGGAATGCAGCAGGATAATTAAGATGGTGACACAGTCACACCCTGGGCCTTTCCAGGACCCCCACCCTCCTTTTTCCAAGTCTTGCTACCTATCCCTACTCCGTAACCACTTTTCCTTTCAAATAAGGAAACCATAAAAATCTGTACCTCACCAACAAACGTACTGGGCGCCTACTGCATACAAACCACTGTACACAATCCAAGGAGGTGAAATCACTCTTCCTGTCCTAAAACCTGGTAATATAGATGGACCGATAAAAACATGAATAAAAACTACATATTGGTATCATTAATGCAGTGACATAATATTTATATATGCAACACTCCTCTACAAATAGCAAGTGTGAAATAAGACTCCCAACACATACTTTTGCTTATCACACTCTCATTTCTTAATCTATAACGTCTCCTTCCCATATACCCACACATGGAAGAAGTACTTTTAGTTGCCTGACTGGATGGTAGCTCCCTTGGGTTGCTTCCTGAGACCTGATACCCCGAATTCTCTCCACTCTGACTTTTCTAAGGTGCAACAAGGGATAGTGTATATAGCTTTAACATTTGAGGTAAAAAAGAGCTATATACAGATTCTGGATTTGTATGAATTTCCTCTGATAGCAGAAATATCCAATAAACCATAGTCAATACCTGCCATACTAAAAACAGGTTAAGAATCATTTAAAACAATGACTTGTTCTATCTTTAAATATGATATATGCTGCTTTTCTCTGATATACCAGAATGTTCTTTTCAAAAACCTTTACAAAATTTCAAGGAATGAAAACAACCACTTTAGAAACTAGGAACACTCAAACAATGATGTATTCATCTAGTTTTTATACAGCTGAAGAAATTTAAATCAAATGGCCCAGTAGACAAAACAGTACAGAAAAGCTATATACAGAAAGATTTAAAACAGCCATCTCCTGGGACAGTCCTCTTACCCACTGTTTTAGTCCTCTAGGGCTGCTCTAACAGAAATACCACAGAGTGGATGGCTTTAACAAAGAAAAGTTTCTTCTTACACAGTCCAGTAGACTATAAGTCCATATTCAGGATGTCTGTTCCAGGGGAAGGCTTTCCCCCTTGTCGGCTCTGGAGGAAAGTCCAGTATTGGATCAGTCTTTGTCCAGGAAGCATTTTGGCCCAGAAACCTCAGGGCTGAAGGACAGGATCTTCTCCCAGTGCTGCTTTCTTGGTGGTGTGAGGTTCCCAATTCTCTGCCTGCTTCCCTGTCTTTTTATCTCTTGTAGGATGAAAGGATTAAGGGTGGGGCAAGCCATACTCCATGGAAACTCCCTTTACAGTGGAGCAGGGAGGTGATCTTCTAAAGGGATTTATAATCCCACCCTAATCCTTTAACATACAGCATAGGAATCCAGTATTGTATCAGTCTTTGTCCAGGGAGCAGTTTGGCACAGGAACCTCAGGTCTGAAGGACGTGCTCTTCTCCCAGTGCTGCTTGCTTGACGGTGTGAGTATTAGAGGTTTTAGATGTAAAAGGTTTTGTTTAGTTTAAATTATGCAGTAAAAGAAAACCAAGGAAAGAGAGAAAGAGAAAGAAAGTTTATTTGTGTCCCGGGCGGCTTTACAGAGCTCCCGGGAGGGAGTCTGCAAAACCGTGCTCTGGTCCGGGGGTTGGGGGTTTATAAAGGGTGGTGGCGGACCTTGTTGAGGACAGCGCTGAGGACACTGCCCATGGCAAGTAGCCAATGGGGTTGCGGGTGGCAAGTAGTCAGTGGGGTTGCAGACAATTAGAGTCACTTAATTAACCTAAGGGGGTGTTGTTGACTGAGGTGAGGAGTTCCCAATTCTCTGCTTGCTTCTTTCCTTTTATCTCTTGTAAGATGAAAGGATTAGGGTGGGGCAAGTCATATTCCCGGGAAACTCCCCTTACAGTGGAGCAGGGAGGTAATCCTATGAAGGGATTTACAGTGCCACCCTAATCCTTTAACATACAGCACAAGAAAATCACAAAATGGAGGACAATCATAAAATATTGGGAATCACAACCCAGCCACATGGCTACACCTATCTTTGGGGGGACAAAGTTCAATCCATGATACCCACCCTCTCTAGCTGGGAGCAAGTCAAATGGACTCAGCCAAAGACCTTCCAGAATGGAGAACAGTCACCAGTTAGCACAGGTAAGCCTTTGGCCAGGGCATGGAGGTAGGAAGCAGTCCATGTCATCAAGAAAACGCTCTTTTTCCTCCTGTCCTAAATGCTTGCTTTTAGTCTGAGCTTGGAGAAAGTCCGTGGTCACTTGAACTGGTTGTCAATCAAAGTCCCCTTCATCTTAGCTTTCTTAGCTTCCAGTTCAGCCTGGAAAAGAAGAAAAGTTTGATGTCCTGATCCATAAGCCCCAAACATTATCCCTTAATGTTCGTTTAGCACATAAACGAGAACAGTGGTTCTAGAATCATTAAGAATCTCCGCTTTCTAATCTTCCTGATATTGTGACACACACAGAAAATGAAAATATTTGTACGGCAAAACAAAAAACCAAACCAAACCCACTGCCATCAGGTCAATTCTGACTCACAGCAACCCTACAGGACAGAGTAGAACTACTCCACAGTTTCCAAGGAGCACTTGGTGGATTTGAACTGCTGACCTTTTGGTTTGCAGACATAGCACTTAACCACTATGACACCAGGGTTTTCTTGTATGGTGAAGTGGGGGTAAATATACAAGGCTGTGGCCAAAGACCACTGGTGCAGGAATCCCAGCAGCCTCAAGACTCCCCAAGGGTGTGGGAATCAATACCATGGCATACCAGTATCCTATTCTTGGCAGAAAAGGAAGAAAAACGCTGCCTAGAACACTGTCACTTGGAGTTGTTTGGTCTGTAAACTGTTGGTAGTCCATGCAAGACATGTACAAGAACTGAGAATAAGCATTTAGGAAAAAAAAGAATCTGACAGAGCAGTAATAAAATAGTCTAATAGTAAAAATGGGGGCCAATTCATTTTTACTGTATTTACAAATTACAGATCTGCTCATGACAAAGAATTACCAAAAACAAAACAAACAAACAAACAAACAAAAAAACACAGTGGTCCTTCACCTCAGACAGTTTCATAAGCATTGCTCTAGACCATGGTGGCAAGGCTAAAAAGCTCCTGAGACCTACACCTCTGTCACCAAAAAGTCCTCTACAGTCATCAGAATAGATGGACTGCATTTTGATGAAGCATCAAGGCAGAGATCTCTGGTTTTAATGAAATATAAGTAAATTATAATCCAAAACCAAAAAGGTCAGCAGCATCATATACAGATATGAATTGCGGTACTGCCAAAACAGCACCATCATATGCTGCTACGTCCTGGGAGGACACACATAAACTTTGACTTTTGCTTCGTCTCCTTGGTCACAAGTAGCAGATTAAAGTATTATTCCAGTTAGGGCTCTCTAACAAGTATTATAATTTAGGGGTAAATCTTAAGGTTACTGCTGCAGAGCAGGGTAGACACGTAGGCAAAGCCCAGAAATAGACAAGTGGCAGCCAACACTCTCAGTAACCTACTGCAGACTTCCTAAAGGATTTCCGTGCCTGTTGGAGGGACTCTCAGACCCAGAAATCCAAACCATCAAAGCTAGCCCCTATGCACCCCATGCTTCTCACCAGCTCTTGCAGCCGCCTCTTGCTCATGCCTTTGCGTTCCAGCTGCTTCTCAATCACTTTGGCATTCTGTGCATATGAGTCAGCAACTTCCCTCTGAGGGCAACAAGAAGCATCCTTTAATTAGCAGTCTCACCAAGGACTAACAAAGAACATAAAGAGCAGTTTCTACTACTCAGATTATGAGATCACTATGGAAACAGCTGGACTCTGTTCTCTTCAACTCTCTATCTTTTAAGTAATCCAGAAGAGATCAGGTTTTACCTGAAACCATTTTTAAAATAAGAGATCACATCTCTGCCTAAACATCATTATACTGAAGTACCAGAAGGGTACGTACTGTAAAGGTGCTGCCAAGGATGGATTCACCCCACCATCAGAGCTGAACCTCAAATCAGTTAGTCCAGTGGTTTTGCAGCTGAAGAGGGAAGGGGGCTTTGACTCCTAAAGCATGCAAACCACTGACCTAGTCCAACTCCCTCATTCTCATTTTCCAGATATCTCTGAGACAGAGAGAAGAAGAGGCTAATTCAGTGTTATACAGTCTCGTACTAGCAGAGCAGGGTCTATAAGGAAGGTCTCTACGTATTCTGTCCCTAAGATACCCTATAGTCACCTTTCCTTTCACCCCAGCCCTCCTCAAATTCCATTTCTTATGAGGACACAAGCACTTACTGCCTCAATCTCCTCTTCCTCTTCGTCAATGGTAGACACAGTGACAGAGCTGAACTTGCCCATGTCTTTAGTCCGTCTGGTCATCATCACCTGGATATCAAGCAGAGGAATTGGTCTAGTTCACCACAAGAGGATCCGTGAGCTGTGTGTGTGCGTGCGTGCGTGCATGTGTGTGTACGCGTTCATGTGTGTGCGCGCATGCATGTGTGTGTGTGCGTGCATGTGTGTGTGCGTGTGCATGCATATGCATGGGTATGTATGCAGAAGGGTTACAACTACCTCTCTGGGACAAGCTGGCTGACTGAAAAGCACCAGTGTTTTTACTTATATGACATCTTTTGAACACTTGCCATCAAGACTTTTTAAACGTGTATGAAAATGAGCCTAGAAAACTAGCCTAATTCACTCATTTTTAATTGTTTACACTGGAGAAAGGAAGACATTTGAAGGAATAACTGTGAATAAAAAAACATACAATTTCTGGAACAGGGGAGCAGTGATGGTGGCTTAGTCACATACACCATGCTGTCCCTTTATAGCTAAGGCCCTAGAAACCAAATGAAACAGATATAGATGATAATCCTACAACCCTGAGCATCAAAAAAAAAGGATTAAGAATTAGACTGAACACCAACTGGAAGAAGACACTGAACAAAAACAGCGAATGAGGAGAGATATGGAGATGTAGTGCCCTGTCACCTGGTCTGGTACAGTGTGGCCATCTTGAGACAAAGCTAGCAGTGATCTTAGGAGAGGAGCACAGGAAAGCAACTTTTGGAATTCCAAACAGGAGACACAGAAACTATGTAGCTATACCTGGAGTGATGCAAGGTGAGTAAGACATGAACTGGAATTAAAGAAAAAAAATACAGAAGGACAGTGACAAATCCAGGGACCTCAGCATCCACAGAAGAGAAAGGGAGCCAGAATCCAGAGACAGGGAAACTCACTAGCAGTAGTCCTTGACCACTAGTGAGGGTGGTGCACGTGAAGTAACAGATTCATAGATAATCAGCAGGAGGCTCCCTCCTCCCTGACTGAACTCCAGATAGCTCCCCCTACTCATTTGATCAGGACCAGGAAGTTTCTAGGTACCCTCACCTGGAGATCAGAGAAACATGTTCCCCCTCCCTCACTCTATTCAAACTATTCCAGAAAATACAAAAGGAAGCAGTACTCCCTAACTCATTCTATGAAGCTAGCATAAGCTCGATACCAAAGCCAGGCAAAGACACCCCTAAAAAGGAAAATAACAGACCAATATTACTCATGACTATAGCTGCAAAAATAGTCAAAATTTTAGTAAATAGAATTCAACAGCATATTAAAAAAAAAAGGCTAAACTCATCATGATCAAGTAGCATTCATACTAGGTATGCAAGGACGGTTCAACATCAGAAAATCAATCAATGTATAATTCACCACATAAATAAAACAAAGGAAAAGAATGATATGACCATCTCAACTGATGTAGAAAAGGCATTCGATAAAATCCAACACCTAGATTCCTTTACACTAACTAACGAGGACTCTAGAAAAGAAATCAAGAAAACAATACTACTTATCAAAGCCCCAGAAGGATAAAATATCTAGGAATAAATCTAACCAGCATCCTGAAAGACTTCATACAAAAAAACTACAAAACACTACTACAAGAAATTAAGAGACCTACACAAATGGAAAAGCATACCATGCTCATGGACTGGAAAACTTAACCTTGTGAAAATGTCAATACTAACCAAAGCAATCTATAGATATAATACAGTCCTGATTCAAATTCTAGTAACATTCTTTAATGAAATGGAAAAACTAATCTCCAACTTTATATGGAAAGGAAAGAGGCCCTGAATAGCCAAAGCATTACTAAAGAAGAACAAGGTAGGAAGAAAAAAAAAGAACAAGGTAGGAGGCCTTACACTCTTCAATCTCAAAACTTACTCTACAGCTATGGTAATCAAAACAGCCTGGTACTGATACAGCGATGAACACATGGACCAATGGAACAGAACTGAGAACTCAGAGGTAAAACTATCCAGCTACAGCCAGCTGATCTTTGACAAATGGCCCAACTCCATTTAATAAAGAGACAGTTTCTTTAATAAATGGTGCTGACAAAACTGAATATCTATTTGCAGAAAAATGAAACAGAGTCTATACCTCAAACCATGTACAAAAACTAACTGAAAATGGATCAACAACCTAAATGTTAAACCTAAAACTATAAAGCTCCTGGAAGATACCACAGAAACAAAGCCAAGGGTCCTAATTTATGGCATAGACTATCAAACATAACTAAAAACACAAAAGCAACAGAAGATAAACCAGGTAACTAGGACCACCTAAAAATTAAATACTTAATGTTCAGGAAAACACTTCACCAAAAGAGTGAACAGAGAACCATGGACTGGGAAAAATATTTTGGCAATGACATATCAGACAGAAGTTTCATTTCTAAAATACATAGAAAACTTCAATACCTCAACAACAAAAAGACAAACAATCCAATCAAAAAATGGACAAAGGACATGAACAGACACTTCACCAAAGACAACATTCAGGCAGCTACAAACACATGAAGAGATGCTCACAATCATTAACCATTAACCAACAAAAACCTGTTGACACCAAGTCAACTGTGAATCACAGAGACTGTAGAGTGGTAGGTAATTGTATATACATATTTATGTGTCCTGTGTTTATATTCATATATATAAAACAGAACACATGGGGGTGGCACTGTTATGGGAACTTCTTAGACATAACCGAACACCTCATGGGACTGAGTTACTGGACTTGAAGGCTAAGGAAGATAGATTTATTCCTAGCTCAATCAGTGTAACACAGTTCATAAAGATAATGTTCTGTGTCCCAGTTTAGTGAGTAACATATGTGTTCTTAAAAGCTTGCAAGAGGCCACCTAAGATACCACTTGGTCTCTTCCCAACTGGAGCAAAGGAGAACAAAGGCAACTAAAGAGTCAAGAAAGAAATTATTCCAGAAAAATAATGGCCTACACAAACCACAGCCTCCACTAGCCTGAAACCAGGAGAACTAGATGGTGTCCAGCTACCACTACTGACAGCTCTGAACAGGGACACAATAGAGGGTCCTGGTTAGAATGTAAGAAAAATGTAGAACAAAATTCAAATTCACAAAATAAGACCAGACTTATTGGAATGATGGAGTCTAGAGGAACTCTCAAAACTATCACTCGAAGATACCCTTTTAATTTGGAACTGACGCCACTCTGGAGGTCACCCCCAGCGAAACAACAGGTTGACCTATAAAATAAATAATAACACCCAAGAGGAATGTGCTCCTCAGAACACTATACGAGACCAAACGGGCAACAGTTGATCAAAAGGCAAGGAGGGGCAGGAAAACTGGTGGGATGGAAATGGGGAAGGCAGTGGAGAAATGGAGAGGGTGCTGGCATCTCACGGGGATACCAACCAATGTTGCAGGACAACGGATATATGAATTGTTGAATGGAAAACTAATTTATACTGTTAACTTTTACCTAAAACACAGTAAAGGGTTAAAACAACAACAAAACATACAATTTCTAGCCTTGCAACTATAGAAGAGAGGACACATAATAGATGTCAAGATTCTTTAGCATCTGCTGATACACAAAAATAGCATTCTCTTAATAAAGAAGGTATCCACAAAAGAAGAGTTTCTCATGCACTATCATCTTATTTTAAAATGTAGGCCTAAATCTGTAGCTATATTAAACCAGCTGGTCTCCCTTGATGATAATTACCTTCTTGGGAGGCTCTTGTTTCTGAGTATATATATTTGTTTTCCCAAAACCCTGGCCAAACTTGACCACTGCTCCATCCACGATAAAGGTCACAGGAGCGTTCTTGGGCTGGGACTGGTAGAAGAGTGGTAATCCACACCTGCAAACAGCACAGTGAATCTCAGCATCCAAACCCACAAAACAGTGACTCCGAAGTACGCTTGGACTCTGGGAAGATTCTTCGGTGGCATAAACTAATGATTAATCCTTTCCAATGTTTCTTGAAACCACTTGCCGAGAATCACTTAGGGTGTCCATCAAAAGCCTAGGAAATCTCCCCCAAAAGATCCTACATTCAGCAAATCTGAGGGCTGAGATCTGGGATTCGTTATTTGAATCAGCATCCCAGTTGATTCTTATCATTAGACAAGTTCGAGAAATACTGTCTAGGTTTTTTGTGCGTGCGTGCGTGCGTGCGTGCGTGCGTGCGTGCGTGCGTGCGTGCGTGCGTGCGTGCGTGCGTGCGTGCTTGTCCTCTGTTTCTACAGCGTTGAGAAACAGTATAAAGGCTCCACTGCAAACTAATTCCTGTAGTAGTTCCCATACTACTTTCTCAAGCTGGCTCATACTACATTTTTCAAACTAAATATACTGGAGTCCTGGGGTACAGCACACAGTTAACACTGTTGACCTCTAACTGAAAAGTTGGTAGTTTGAGTCCATCCAGAGGTGCCTTGTAATCTACTTCTGAAAAATGAGCCACTGAATACCCTATGGAGCACAGTTCTACTCTGACATACATGAGGTCCCCGTGAGTCAGAAGTACTCAACAGCAACTATTTTTTGTAAATAAGATATGATAAAACCAATTTAATCAGTTCAGTATAGCAGTGAGCTAAAATGCCTTCTTATCCATTTTCCCCTACTTAATTCTTCCAGTCCAAATCCTCTGATGGATCTGTGGAAAGACTGAACTAGGATAAACAGTCTCACCGTTAACACCATAAAGCTAGAAATACTTTTTTTTTTTTTTTTGCTTTAAATATTGTTCTTTAAGGTTGTTAGGTCTCTGATCCTAAAACAGACTTTATTAATAGGTCTTGATTAAATTGGAAACCCTGGTGGCATAGTGGTTAAGAGCTATAGCTACCAAAGTTCTGCAGTTCAAATCCAACATGCACTCCTTGGAAACCCTGTAGGGCAGTCTGCTCTGTCCCTAGGGTCACTATGAGTTGGAACTGACTCAACAGCAACAAGTTTTTTTTTTTTGGATTAAATTACATTGTGCTACATTTACCATATGACCAGCAACTATACTCCAAAACACATCTCTGCCAATTTTTTTTTTTGTGTGTGTGTGTGTGTGTGTGTGATTGAGTGAAATTTTACAATACAATTTAAATTTGCACACCTATTAAGGATAGCAGCTCCCTCTGCTCTCCTTGCGTGGTGACAGCACACTTCTTTCCATTCCACACATGTCATATCCTCTTAACAATCTCCTGTCCTCTCCTCTCCACCCTCTCCACTCCCCTCTAGTTAAGAGGCCCATAGGAGGACACCCTATAGATGCATAGAACCATAAAGTATACACACGATATGGTCACTGTGTCCCTGAGTCCAATCCATTCCTATCTGAAGAGCTGACCTCACTAATGATCTATGAGGAGGGGCAGTATCAGGTCTAGGGGCCACGCTCCCAGGGGAATTCTGAGGCCTTTGGACCATCAATTGCAGTCTTTTAGTGGAGTTCCTAGGGTGGATCCCTTTTTTTTCATGTTGCCACTGGGACTCAATGATATGAGCCCCAACACCCATCTCAGCCAATTTTTATGCCTGAATGTTCATAAAAGCTTAATTTATAATAGCCCCAAATGGAAACAGTCCAAATGTCCTTCAGTGAGTGAGTGGTTAAACAAACTGAGGTACAACCACACAATGAAATACTACCGAGCAACAGAGAACAAATGACACATGCAACAACCGGGATAAACTCCAAATGCAATATACTAAGTGGAAGAACACAAGACTATGTGTTGTAGGTCAAAAAACCCACTGCCCTCGTGTTGATTCCAACTCTTTAACAACCCAACAAGACAGAGCAGAACTGCCCTTCTGGTGTCCAAGGCTGTAACCTCTACAGAAGCAGATGGCCACAGCCTCCTCTCACTGAGTAGCTGGCAAGTTTGAACCACCAACCTCTCAGTTAGCAGCTGCATGGTCAGCCACTGTACCACCAGAGTAGTAGAATACACCCTGTGGAATTTACACAAAATTCGAGAAAAGGCAAAACTGTCGAGATAGAAAGCAGAACAGTGATTGTCAGAAGAGATGGACAGTGGGGGGTACTGACTGCAAAGTGCATACGGGATGTTGGAAATGGTCTCTATCATGATGGTGGTGGTGTTACATGACCGTACAACTAAAACTGGCAAATTATATTGTGTGTAAATTACATTTGGGTTTTTAAAAATTGGCCTGACCCAATCCAGTGCTGTCAAGCCGATGCCGACTCATAGCAACCCTAGAGGACAGAGTAGAACTACCCCACAGGGTTTCCAAGAAACACCTGATGGATTCAAACTGCTGACCTTCTGGTTAGCAGCTAAGCTCTTAACCACTATACCACCAGGCTTTCCTTTTAAAAATTATCCTATGTTAAGGAAAGACATGAGGGTGAACAGGAGGGGACAAGTGTTGGTGGAGAGGAGGGGACAAGTGCTGACTGAGTGGATACGGAAAGTAAAGAATGGAAAAGAAAAGTGTGCTGTTACAGGGTGAAGAGAGCAGACAGTGTTGCAGAGAGGTGGGTACTTGGGGTTTTATATGGAAAATTGACTTTGATTGTAATCTTAATCACAATTAAAGACAGACAAACAAACAAAAATTTATCCTATGTTAAAAATCCATTTTTGTGGTCAGATGATCAACAATGAAATTTTGACTAGTCTCTTAGAGGTGCAAAATGGCATTTGTATAGTTGAAGTACGAAAGCAGTTGAGACTATAGTGATGAAGATGTTAACAGAATTGTATACAAAAATTACCTTCCTAACATAGTACCACTTTTCCTTGCTTATAAGCTTGGAGACACCCACATTGTTGATACTTACTTCGCACACTTCTTCCTGTATTGTCGTTCAATGCCGTCAGACCTGCACAAAAAATAGGAAGTTTTTATTAAAAAAAGATATAAACAAATCTCATAACCCACCAACCTCTCACCATCTCATTTCTTCAAATGTCACCAAGACCTTTCGAAAGTTTTCATCAATCAACTGGTTAAACATCTATTAATTTTAAAGTTCTAGCATTCCTTCTCTCTTTCCTTCCTTCCTTCCTTCCTTCAACAAACATTTACTGAGCCTCTAACATGCACCAGGCATCTCCCTGACAGAAGAGGAGGAATGGCAGTAACAGTACCCATTGTTTTGACAAGTTGCTATGGAGTCGATTCTGACTCTGTGCCCCTACGTATGCAGAATAAACTGCTCCCACAGGGTTTTCAATGCTGTGACCTTATCGGAAGCAGACTGCCAAGCCTGGCTTCTGAGGAACCTCTGGAAGGGTTCCAACTACTAACCTTATAGACAACAGTCAAAGTTGTATGCCTAACGGTTATAATACTAACAGTATTACTTGTAGTACTAATAATAGCAGCAGTGACTTACATGGCTTTCACTATGTGCCAGGAGCCATTCTAAAATATGCATCTATTAATTCAGTCAATCCTTACAATAACCCTATGAGATATAAAACTCATTGCTCTTAAGTTGACTTTGACTCCTAGTGACCCTATAGGATACAGTATAACTGCCCCACAGGGTTTCCAAGGAACAGCTAGTGGATTCAAAACTGCTGACTGTTTGGTCAGCAGCCAAGCTCTTAACCACTATGCCACCAGGGTCCCATGAGGTATAAGTCCTATTATTATTGCACAAAGCAGTCACATGACTTACCCACACAAGGTCACCATGTTAAGGAGCAGAGCAGGTGAAATTCAAACCCAGACAGTCAAGCTCAAGAGCCCATACAATACTGCCAACTCATAGATAAAAAGACTCTATTCTACCCACCAGCTGCTTAACAGAGACCTGGGACTCATTCTTGAGTCTCATCTTTCCTCATCTTCCACACCTCCTTCATTAGCAATCCTGTGGGTTTTACTTCCAAAGCAGATCTTGAATCCATCTACTTTTTTCCACTTCCCCTGTCAGCACCTTTGCCTAGGCCCCTCGGGATCTCTTCCCTGGATTCCTCTAATGGCTTCCTAATGTCTCTCCTCACATCTCCCTTGTTTGTTTCCATTTTTTAAGAGGCAATACATGCACATGGTATGCACACAAGTCTAAAATGAAAAGCAAACATCCTTGCTACTCTGTCTTTCACCTCCCACCCCGCCAGTTCTCTTCTCCAGACACAAAAGCTGTCTTCTGGTTTCTTCTTGTATTCCTGTATGTAGACAGAAGCAAAGAACCCTTACTGATACATAAAGAAAATCTTTTTTCCCCTTTTTTCTTAAATACAAATGTAGCATGCTGTGTACCCTTACATGTGAGTGAGTGTGTGTGTGTATGTGTATCTCTTAGGGATCTTTCCCTATCAATAGACAGTTGCTTCATTCTATTATATTCCTTTATGTGGATGAACCAAAATGTGTTTTATCTGTTGGATAAATTTTAAGGAGTGTGTACACTTTAGATTCTGGTTGATGTTGCCAAATTGCTCTCTTTAAGCTGAAGCAATTTATATTCCCACCATCGATGTATTGACAGTGCTTATTTCCCTACAGTCTCACTAATGGAGTATATTATTAAACTGCATCACTGCGAATCTGACATGTGAAAAAAATGGGATCTCATAACTTGCATCTCTTAAGAGTCAACAAGCATCTTTTCATATATTTAAGAGTCATTTGTATTTTCTTTTTTGTGAACAGTCATTTCTTATCATTTTTATTTCATATTAAACCAAGAAACCAAGCCCACCGCCATCTGGTTGGTTCCAGCTCATATCAACCCTACGGGACAGACCAGAATTGCCCCATATGGTTTCCAAGGAGTGCCTGGTAAATTCAAACTGCTGGCCTTTTGGTCAGCAGCCATAGCTCTTAACTACTGTGCCACCAGAGTTTCCATTTTATATTAAGGAGGCTTGCAAACACTAAGATGCCTGGTGATGCAGTGGTTAAGTATTCGGCTGCTAGCTGAAAGGTCAGTGGTTCAAACCCACCAGCTGCTCTGTGGAAGAAACATGTGGCATTCTGCTTCCATAAAGATTACAAACTTGGAAACTCCTTGTACTAATATTCTGTCCAATAAGATAGCTATGGGTTGAAATTGACTGGATGGCAACGAGTTTGTCTTTGGCAAATACATTCTACCCCAGGCACAAATTTTGTATTTTTGTGTAGCCAAATCCCTTTTTGTTTATTCGTTTTTTCACGGCTTCCAAGATTGTGTCACAGTTAGCAAGGCTTCCCTATTCCAAATTCATATTCCTTTTTAAGAAGTTGTTGATTCTACAAACTGCTTCCCCCTGCCATTCCATTCCAAACTATTATCTAAATAGAGACAACAGTGGGTTTAAAATATAAGACATATCATGTCATTCACATCTGCTTAAAACCCTTCAACAATTTCCCAAGACACTCAGAAAAATATCCACGCTCCTTACCATGGTCTACCAGGCACCAGTTGAGTACGTACCCAGGCCCCTGTGTCATCTCAGACGTTCCTGCCCTCCCTTACTATGCCCTAGCCATCTCTTCTTCTGTTCTTTGAACAAACGGGCATGTTCCCACCTCTGGACCTTAACACATGCTCTTCTCCCTGTCAGGAATGTTCTCAACACCTTGCCATGGCTAGCCCCTTCTCATCTTATTTTGGTTTCTATTCAAATATCAGAAACCCTGGTGGTAGAGTGGTTTAAGTGCTACAGCTGCTAACCAAAAGGCTAGCAGCTTGAATCCACCAGGCATTCTTTGAAAACCCTATGGGGCAACTCTACCCTGTCCTACAGGGTCCCTGAGTCAGAATTTACTTGACAACAATGGGTTTTATTCAAATATCACCTAGTTGGAAAGGCCTTCCCTGACCATTCATTCTAAGAAGTTTTCACGTGATTCTCCATATCAGCTCTTTGTTTCATTCACACTACTTTCTACAATGCCCATCTGTCACCCCACTGGCCTATAAGCTCCATGAGCTCAGAGACCATCAGAGACTGTCTCTATTTTACCACTCTATCCCCACAGTTGAGCAGTCTTGAAAACAATGCAGACATGTAATAAATAAGGGTGAATGAAATTTTCCAAGTGCTCACTTTAGTGAGGAAAACGACATAATAAAGGATGTAAGTTCTGAAATGGAGGAATGTATGATGAAACATGTGAGAGCTGGAACTCACTGGGATTGCCTTGTTTTTCTGAGTCTTGCAAGTTTTCCACTGTTGACACTTTTCTATTACTGTTTTAGTGGAAAATATTTGGGTTTTCTGTCTCTGACAGGTTTCTGCTTCACCATTTCCAGCTTTCACAGGTTTTATTCTATAAGTTATAATGAGAACATTGCAGTGGAAGCACCACAGTCTGAGGCAGTCAGGGAAGGCGTCATGACGAGGTGACAGCTAATGGTCCTGATAAAAATGGTATTTAAGGCTGAGGGAATACTATGTGCAAAGCCAAAACAGCATGGGATACTCAGGGAATTTCAAATAATCTATAAGGATGGAGTGGGGAGTTATCCCTTGAGGAGTACAGAAGTTTTGTTTGGAGTTATGAAAAAATTGAGATGAACAGTGCAGATGGTAAACATAATTAACGTGACTGAATTTTAGGCTTAAAAATGGTTTAAATAGTCATGTTTGTTTTACATACTTCTTACAATAATTTTTTTTAAATCAAGGGAGCACTATCAAGCTTAGAGAAATAAAAAGGATTATAGGAGAATATCATGTGTTAATAAGTTAGATAGCCTATATGAAACGGACTTCTTTTAGAAGTACTTTTAGAGCAAGTACAACCAGGGTACTCCTTGGAAGCAAGGATGGCAAGACTATGTCTTACATACTTTGCAGTTATTGTCAGGAGAGATCAGTCCCTGCAGAAGGACATCACGTTTGATACAGCAGAGGGTCAGCAAAAAAGAGGAAGACTCTCAAGGAGATGAACTGACACCGTGGCTGCAACAATGGGCTTAAGCATAAAAACAACTGTGGGCATGGTTCAGGATCAGGCAGTGTTTCACCTCATTCATAGGATCGCTATGAGTCAGAATGGACCCGATGGCACCTAATACCAACAACAACATATGAAATGGACAAATTCCCAGAAAGACAAAGACTAACAAAAGTAACTTAAGAAGCAAAAAATCCTGAAGAGACCTGTTAACAAAAAGAGATTAAATTAGTGATCAAAAAAACTACCCATAAGGGTGTGCTGTCACCAGCTAGGGAAAGCAGTGGGAGCTGCATATAGGTGAGCACGCGAATTTATATGGGAATGTACATTTTCATTCAATCATAAAAAAAAATACTTCCCACAAAGAGCTGGTCATTTGTGGGTATGCAAATTTTTATGGGATTATATATACTCACTCAATCACAAAAAAAAGAAGAAAAAAAAACTTCCCACAAAGAAAATCCAGGATCAGATGGCTTCTCTGCTGACTTCCGTCAAACGTTTAAAACAGGATTATCAGTAGTCCTTCAAACTCTTCCAAAACAGAAGAGGAATCACTTCCCAAATTCATCATAGGAAGCTGACATACCCTTGATTCCAAAGCCAAAGACACCACAAGAAAAGACAGACCAATATCCCTTATGAATATAGATGATGTGAAAATCCTCAACAAAATACTAAGCCAAGCCAAAGCCAAGCGCCACTGACTCGGATGCAACTCAACAAAGGGAAAAAAACAAAACTGTTGTCAGTTCCAACTCATAGTGACCCAATAAGACAGAACAGAACTGCTTCCTAGGGTTTCCAAGAAGCAGCTGGTAGATTCCAAATGCTGACCTTGTAGTTAGCAGTCGAGCTCTTAGCCACTGTGCTATCAGGGCTACAACAAATTACTAGCAAGCTGAATCCAGCAGCACATTAAAAGGATTACACAACACGACCACTTGGAATTTATGCTAGACTGGGTTCCAAAGTTGGTTTACCATATAAAATTAATCAATCATCTTAATAAAGGGGAAAAAAACTACATGATCATTTCAATAAACACAGAAAAAACTTCTAACAAAATCCAACACCTTTCATGATTAAAACAAAAAAAAATACCCAACAAACTAAGAATAGGAGGGAACTTCCTCAGTCTGTTACAGGGCATCTACAAAAAACGTATAGCTAATAGTGCAAAAGACTGAAAGCTTTCCTCTAAAATCAGGAACAAGACAATGATGTTCCCTCTCACCATTTCTATTCGACATTCTACTGACAGTTCTAGCCAGGGCAAGATAAAAGACATACAGATTAAAAAGAAGAAAAAAGACTATTTGCAGATGATCTTACATGTAGAAAATCCTAAAGAATTCACACACAAAGTGTTAGACCTAATAAGTGAATTCAACAAGTTTGCAAGAAACAAGAGAAATACATAAAAATCAACTGTATTTCTATATAATAGGGATAAGGAAACTGAAAGTGATATTTTAAAAACTTCATTTCTAATAGCATCATAAACAAGAGGAATAAAGTTAACAAAAGAGGTCTAAAACTTAGATACTCAGAAAACTGTAAAACATTGTTGAAGGAAATTTTAAAAGACTGAAATAAAATGGAAAGACATTCCATGTTCAAGAAACAGAAATTGATCTACAAATTGATCGACAAATTCAATATAATCCTTATTAAAATTCCAGCTGCCTTCTGCAGCAATTAACAAGGTAATTCTAAAATTCACTTGGAAATGCAAGGGATTTGGAATAGCCAAAACAAGTTAAAAGAGAACAACACAGGAGGACTCTCATGTCCCAATTTCAAAGCTTACTATAAAGCTACAGCAATCAAGTCAGTGTGGTATTGGCATATAGATATAGGGAGAGATAACACAATAGAATTCAGAGTCCAAAAATAAACCCATATATCTATGATGAATTGATTTTTACAAGGGTGAGGAAAGAATAGTCTTTTCAACAAATGGTGTTGGAATAACTGAATATCCAAATGCAAAAGAATGATTTTGGACCTCTGCATCATACCATGTGATAGTTAAGGTTATAAACCTTTTTGTTGTTGTTGTTTCCTTCAAGTTGATTCTGACTCATAGGGGCTCTATAAGACAGAGTAGAACTGCCCCATAGGATTTCCAAGGAGTGGTTTGGTTCACTGATTTTGTTTCTCTAGAGACCCAGCCTAAGATACACCATATGCAAAAATTAACTCAAAATAGATCAAAGACCTAAATGTATAGAATTATAAAACTCTTTGAGGGAAACACTGGTGTAAATCTTATTGACCTTGGGTTAGATAATGGTTTCTTAGAAATAACATATAAAGTACTAGCACTAAAGAAAAAACAGATAAATAGGACTTGATGAGACTTTAAAATCTTGTGCTTCAAAGGATATCATCAATAAAGTGAAAAGACAACTCAGAGAATGGGAACAAAAAATGCAAATCAAATACAAGGTACTAAGAATCAAGTTGATTCTGACCCACATTGACCTTTTAGGACAGCATAGAACTGCCCCCCATAGGGTTTCTAAGGCTATAATCTTTACAGAAGCATGCTGTCACATCTTTCTCCCAAGGGGAGGCTGGTAAGTCGAACCACCAACCTTTTGGTTACTAGCCAAGTGCTTAACTAATGCACCACCAGGGCTCCTTGATAAGGTACTAGTATCTAAAATATATAAAAAAGTCTTACAACTGAGTAATAAAAACAAAATAACCCAATTTAAAATAGGCAAAGGATTTGAACAGACATTTCTCCAAAGATACACAAATGGTCAATAAGTACATGAAAACATGTTCAACATCATGAGCCGTTTTCTCTGATACAAATCAAAATCAAAATTAGATACAACTTCACATACACAAGGATGAATGCAATCAAAACAACAGACAACAATAAGTGTTGACAAGGATGTGGAGCAATCAGAACCCTCATACACTGCTGGTAGAAATGTAAAATGGTACAGCCACTTTGAAAAACAATCTGGTAGTTCCTCAAAAGGTTAAACATATAAGTGGAATCATATACTATGTGGATTTTGCAACTGGCTTCTTTCACTTAGCATAATGTGATCTCCTATAAAGACTACAGCCTAGAAAACCCTATGGAATAGCTCCATTCTGTCACATGGGGTCACTATGAGTTGGAATCAAATCAATAGCACCTAACAACATACCCCAGCTGCTTTCTATTGGGAATCTAAATTCAGATTCAACTCAAAAGAAGAGAAGCACCACACAACTGATTTTGCCTAAAATCAGGTTAGCTAATCCATAAACCTGGACTTTCAAAACATACAGAAAACACCAATATTAAGGGACCTAAATATTTACCAATGAGGTAATTTTCAGGTGCCAACAGACAACTGAGAATTTATCCAGTTTACAAAAAAAAATGTATTTATTCCTCACAATGTACCAATAAACAGGCAAGATGTCCTAAGGGTCTCAGAAGTATAACAGGGTTCCTACTCTAAAAAGTTCACCTTATTGAGACTCTAATGTAAATGAAAAGCACCATGGTGGCACAATAGGCAAGCACTCAACTGTTAACTGAAAGGTTGGCAATTCAAGCTCACCAGCCATTCCATGAGAAGACTTGGCAATCTGCTCCTGTAAAGATTACAGCCCAGAAAATCCTATAGGGCAGTTCTGTCACAATGGGTCACAATGAATCAGAATAACACACAACAACAACAATGTTAATGAGACAAGGTTTATAAATGGTATGATTATAAAGGTTGGGTTATAAAAAAGTGACTAATATGAGCTGGATGACTGGACTGACTGACCTTGACATTTCTTTCCTGTCTAGTACTCTCTGAGAAAGGGAAAACGTTGTGGCCAAAAATAAAACAATCTCCCTGGTTGTGACAGCCGGCTTCCAACGGATCCCAATAATCCTTGCCCACTAGTATTCACACCATTGTGAAGTCCTCTCCCACAGTAAGCAAGGTTGACCTGTGACACCAACAGGTCATTGCAGAAATGATACATAACTCCTAGGGCTAGGTCAAAAAAGACTGCAGCTCCCACCTTGCTCTCTCTCAGACTGCCATATGGAAGCAGCCATATGGGAAAATTATTGTGTCCAACAGTTGGCAGTAAGTTGCCAGATAAACGACTCAGCCCAAAGCAAGGAGAAGATGATGCAGTAGTCAGATACTTCCTCTGACTCCTCTAACAACAAAGACCCAAGAGAACAAATGAATCCATTACATATGACATCCTAGGAAACCAGAACATCAAAGGGCAAGATGAGAAATCATACCGAACAGGAAAGGGACAGTAGGATTCGCCAGACCTGATCCACCAAGACCCAGCTGTGCCAGCATGGCGAGCTGAGCATGGTGGTTAGAGGGCATCCTCTCCAGTAGGAGAAACTGACCGGAGAATGCGCTTGTGCCTCCAGAACCTGCGAAAAACAGCATGAAACCATCAAAAGCTGTCTTTGGATGTAACCTACTGCACGTACATCTAAACCTTGCCTTCAGGATAACCCTCTCTCTGTTCTCCCAGTGCTTTCTCCTCTCTTCTCTGCACTGTGCCCAGCTCGGGAGTCTAATGCTATTAAATAAGCAGGAAGCAGGACTCCTAAAGCCAGTTCTGAGCCATTCTCTGAGACTCACAGAGGGAACAATTTAACAAACACGAGAAAGGGGGAAAGAAAAAAAATCTGCTAACTCCCCTGCTCATCTAGGACACTAGGTGAGAGTCTACACCACACACTTTTTGACTGACTACCTGGACACCTGCGCTGAATCCATACAAGAAAAGTAAATGGACTCTTGGGCTCTTATGCTTAAGAACAACTCTAACCACCTGATGATGGACATCACCCCTTCAAAGGCAATAATAGCCACACTAGCACACATGAAGTAGCCTATTTGGACATTTCAAAGCAAGAAGCTAGAACACAGCAGGTACATAAAAGAAATGAATACAATTTACTGACGGCTTGGAGCCAACAGTCAATTGCAAATTACCTGAAGAGGCAGACCATTATGACTTCAGAAAGTTCCCCCCAAAAGATTCAAATTATCCAGAGGAAGAAAACCTCCCAGAATTATCAGTATGAGTATTTACGGATCTTCAAGAGAACAGGAAGGAGACTAGGCAAAACACAGCACAACATAATAACAAATTCAACAGCCTGCAACAAAGCACAGAATGGTAACAATTAGAAATTCAGAAAAGAATAAAATTACAGAATTAGACAACTCAACTGAAAGTCAAAGGAGCAGAACTGAGGAAATGGAAGGCTGAATTAGTGAGAGTGAATATAAAGCATTTGACATCAACATATTTGAGGAAAAGTCAGGTAACAGAAGTGAAAAGAATCAACTAATACTAAGAATTATGTGGAACTTTATGAAGAGGAATAATCTACATGTGACTGGAGTACCAGAATAGGGGGAATAATAGAAAATATAAAGAGAATTGTCAAAGATTTGTGGACAGAAAACCTCCTTGATATCATGAAACACGAGAAGATATCCATCAAGGACACTCATCAAACTCCAAAAAAGGCAGATCTCAAAAGAAAGACACTAAAACATACAAGGCCTGACAACTTAAGTTCATGAACTAATCTAGAAAAAGTGCTACATACTTCATTGCTGAATACCACTACAGTCACCTTTCAAGTGCTCCCCTTGGGAAGCTATGCACTGATGCCAGTGCATAGTCCACCCTTCAAAGTCATTTTGGAACTCTTTCTGGAATGGCAATTGTACACAGCAGCAAGGTGGCAAGTTCACGAACTAAATTGTATAGTTGTCTGTGAGGGAGTTTTTAGCCTGTAAAAAACTAACTGTATTGGAACACTCTTCCTACTTACCTGATCTGGCCCCCAATGACTTTTTTCTTTACACAAAGATAAAGGAAATAATGAAAAGAAGACATTTTGATGGCATTATAATCAAGCTTGCCAAAACCAAAGATAAGGAGATACTTTTAAAAGTGGCTACAGATAAACAAAAAATAAGCTACCAAAGAGCATCAATAAGACTAAGCTTAGACTACTCACCAGAAACCATTAAGGGAAGAAGCCAATGAGAAGACATGCATAAAATGAAGGAAAATAATTGCCAGACAAGAACTATATAGCCAGCAAAATCATCTCTCAAATATAATAGTGAAATTAGGCCCTTTCCAGATAAACAGAAATATAGGGAATTTGCAAAACACAAACAAAAATTAGAAGAAATACTAAAGGTAGTCCTTTGGTTAGAAAATCATAAGGTCAGGTAACAACCCAAGACTAAAACACAGAACACAGCAAATGCATATCCACTCAAATAGAGGAATTAAAAAAATAAATCAAAAGCAAAACACTGAAAATAGGGAAACAGAGATGTCATTATGTGAACATTTTAACAAAAAACAGGGATTTAAAAGAAAATGTAGTTATAGCTCTTTCATATGGAGAGAAAGTCAAGGCAATACAAAGAAATTAAGGACTGGTTTAAATTTAGAAAAGTAGGGGCAGATATTGAGATAACTATAAAAAAACTATCAATCTTGCACATCAAAATGAAAAACACGGAGTCTCAGCAAATACAAAGCCACCAACATTCAAACAGATGAAAACATATAAATTAAAAAAACTCAGCACAGAAAATTAAATGGTACAAGAGAATTCTCTACAGCACACAAAAAAGACATCAAAAGGACAACAGTAAACTCAAACCTATCAGTAATTATGCTGAAAGTAAATGGATTAAATGCACCAATAAAGAGACAGAGTGGCAAATTAGATTTAAAAAAAAAAAAAAACACACACAACCTATCTACATTTTTCCTACAGGAGACATATGTTATGCTCAAAGACATGAACAAATTAAAACTTAAAGGATGGAAAATAGTATATTAAGCTAACAATATGCGAGAGAAGAGAAAGAATGGCAATATTAATCTCTGATAAAACAGACTTTAAAGTAAAATCCACCACATGGGATAAGGAAGGACACTATATAATGCTCAAAGAATCAATACTGCAGCAGAACATAAAACCAAGAGCCAAGTGCCATCGAGACATGCAACAACAGGGCTCCAAAAGACATAAAATAAACTCTGAATGTATTGAAAAGAAAAACAGACGGCTCCACAATGATAGGAGAACACCTTAATACACCACTTTCAGTGAAGGGCAGAACATCTAAAAAAAATAAAAACGCTCAACAAAGACAGGAAAGATCTAAATGCCACAATCAACCAACCTGACCTCATCAACATATACAGAACACTCCACCCAACTGCAACCAAGTACACTTACTTTTCCAATGCACATGGAATATTCTCCATAATTCACCACATATTAGGCCACAAGGCAATCCTTAACAAAACTGAAAGTACTGAAATATTGCAAAACATCTTTTCAGACCATAGAGTCATAAAAATATAAATCAATGACAAAGAAAGGAAGGGAAAAAAATCAAATACATAGAAACTGAACAAAACCTTGTTCAAAATGACTAGGTTATAGAAGAAATCAAAGATGGAATAAAGAAATTCATAGAATCAAATAAAAATGAAAATACATCCTACCAAAACTTTTGGGACACAGCAAAAGCAGTGCTCAGAGGTCAGTTATTTCCATAAACACAGACATTCAAAAAGCAGAAATGGCCCAAATGAAAGCACTAAACATACAACTGACACAAGTGTAAAGAAAACAGTAACAGAAATGAATCTCCACTAAAAGACCACAATTGGATGCACTTTATGGTTCTAGGTTCTATGCATCTATAGGATATCATCCTGCTGACCTCTGGCTGGAGGAAGGAGAGTGGGTGGAGAGGAGGGGAAAGGAAACTGTTGGAAAGATTAGACATGTATGGAGCAGAGAGGAATAGTGTGCTGTCACCGGGCAGGGAGAGCAGTGGAAGCTGCATATAGGTGGGCATGTAAATTTATATGAGAATGTGTATTTTCACTCAGTCATAATAAAAAAAAATGAGCAGAACTAAATGAATTAGAGAACAGAAAAATAATTGAAAGAGTTAACAAAACCAAAGGTTGGGTTTTTGAAAAGATCAATAAAATTGATAAATCACTGACAAAACTGACAAAAGAAAAACAAAAAAAGAGGACACAAGTAACTCAAGTAAGATATGAGATGGGCAATATTACAACAGACCCAACAGAAATTAAAAGAATCATATCATGATACTATGAGAAACTGTAATAAATTCAAAAATCCAGAGGAAAGGGATAAATTTCTAGAAACACACCGCCTACCAAAACCAACACAAACATAAGTAGAACAACTAAGTAAACCCATTACAAAGCAGATTAAAACAGTAATCAAAAAACTACCAACCAAAAAAATCCCTGGCCCTGATGGCTTCACTGGAGAATTCTACCAAACTTTTAGAGAAGAGTTAACACCACTATTACTAAAGGCATTTGACAGCACAGAAAAGGATAGAATACTCTCAAATTCATTCTGTGAAGCCAGCATATGCCTGATATCAAAACCACCTAAAGACAGCATAAAAAAAGGAAAACTACAAACCAAAATCGCTCATGATCTTAGATGCAAAAATCCTCAACAAAATTCTAGCCAACATAATTCAACAACATAGCAAAAAAATAACTTACCATGAACCAGTGGGATTCATACCAGGGATGCAGAGATGGTTTAACATTAGAAAAACAGTTAATGCAATCAACCACATAAATAAAAAAAGACAAGAACTACTTGATTTTATCAATTGATACAGAAAAAAAGTCCAATGCCCATTCCTAACTTAAAGAAAAAAAAAAAAAACCTCTCAGCAGAATAGGAACAGAAAGGAAATTCCTCAACATAATAAGGGACATCTATGCAAAGCATTCCCTTTGAGAACGCCAAGCCAAGTGCCGTCGAGTCGGAGCCAAGGAACCAGATAAGCATGTCAATTGCCACCTCTTTTATTCAACAGTGTGCTGAAGTTCTAGCCAGTGCAATCAGGCAAGATAAAAAAAGGGGGCATCCAAACTGATAAGGAAGAAATAAAAGTATCCCTATTTGCAGATTATATGATTTTATACACAGACAATACTACAAAACTCACCAAAAACTACTAATAGAATAGTTCAGCAAAGTCTCTTTTTTATAACAAAAAAGAGACTATCAGAGAGGAAATGCCCAAATCAATACCATTTACAATAGAAGAAATCAAGGATGATATAAAGAAATTCATAGAATCAAATAAGAATGAAAATACATCCTGCCAAAACTTTTGGGACATAGCAAAATTAGTGCTCAGAGGTCAGGAAGATAAAATACTCAGGAATAAATCTAACCAGAGACATAAAAGACCTATACAAAGAAAATTACAAGTCACTACTGCAGTAAAACCTAGAGACCTACGTAACTGGAGAAAGTTACCTTGCTTGTGAATAGGAAGCCTTAACACCAGGAAAGTATCTACTCTACCCAAAATGATCTATACATACAATGAAATCGCAATAGAAATTCCAATGGCTTTTTTTTTCAATTTAACATGACTGAGTGAAAATGTACATTCCCGTATAAATTTACATGCCCACCTATATGCAGCTTCCACTGCTCTCCCTGTCCAGTGACAGCACACTATTCCTCTCTGCTCCATGCATGTCTCATCCTCCCAACAGTCTCCTTTCCACTCCTCTCCACCCACTCTCCTTCCTCCAGCCAGAGGTCAGCAGGATGATATCCTATAGATGCATAGAACCATACAGTACAACCAATATATGACCACTCTGCATTGCCAAGTCCAATCCATTCCTGTCCAAAGAGTGGACTTTCGTTATAATTTATAGGTAAGGGCAGCATCAGGGCCGGGGGCCATGCTCCCAGGGGAACCCCGAAACCACTGGACCATCATTTGAGGTCTTCTAGTGGAGATCTCAGGATGCACCCCTTTTTATTCTTGTCTTGCCAATGAGACTCAACCTAGTGAGCTTCATCGTTGCTATCACTGCTGGTGGCTGGGCACCATCCAGTTCTTCCAGTCCCAAGTCAATGTAGGCACGTGGGTCTCTCTATCTTCTGGGTTGTCTTTACCCCATGTCATTTTGGTCTTCGGTGAGCATCCATTCCTGCTGAGTTGGGACCATTTGCCGTGCCCTCGGATAGCAGCTTGGCAGCTTTTAAGACCCCAGAAGCCACTCAACCAATGTGAGGTGCAGAGAGCCCTCTTAGCAAAACGCTAGTTGTGCCAATTGGCCTCAATTTTGCCTAAGAGCATGGTCCCCTGCCCCCTGCCCCAGCTACTCTATCCTTGCAATATTGGGTTAAGATGGAAGGAGTACTCAAGTTATGCTGAAGTCCACTTAATGTTGTTCTTGCTTCTAATGTGTACTATCACCACTTTCTCCCAACCAGATTTCTAGCAACTACCTAAACTAAACCCTCCACCCCTCACCCTCCCTCCCTCCCCTCCCTTGCATCTGTCAAAGAGTCTTTTCTTCTACACACAAGTCTGCTTTTGAGATCTTATCGTAGAGGTCTCATACAATATTTGTCCTTTTGTCGCTGACTACTTTCACTCAACATAATGTCTTCCAGTTGAAACCAGGTTAGGAGATGTTTCCTGGCATCATCGTTATTCTTTATCATTGCGTACTGCTCCATTGAGTATATGTACCATAGTTTACCTATCCATTCTTCTGTTGTTGGGCCAATGGCATTTTTAATGAGATGGTAAAACAAATCACCAACTTCATATGGAAAGGGAAGAAACCCTGGATAAGCAAGAACAAAGTGGTAGGCCTCACATTACCTGACATTAGAATCTATTACACTGCCAGAGTAGTGAAAACAGTCTGGTACTGGTACAAAAACAGATACACACACCAGTAGAACAGAATTGAGAATCCAAACATAATAGCATCCACCTACAAGCAGCTGACATTTGACAAAGTCCTAAAGCCTGTAAACTGGGGAAAAGACACTTTCTTTAACAAATGGTGCTGGCATAACTAGATATCCATATGCAAAAAAATGAAACAAGACTCATATCTCACACCGTACATAAAACTAACTCAAAATGGATAAAATATCTAAATATAAAATCAAAACAATAAAGTTCACGGAAGAAAAAAAGAGACAATTCTTGGAGCCCAGATACACATCATAAACAGACTACAAAATATAACTAACAATGCACAAACACCAGATGAGAAAATAGATAACAGAACTCCTAAAAATCAAAACTTAACGCTCATCCAAGCAAATTGGCACAACTAGCATTTTGCTAAGAGAGCCCTCTGCACCCCACATTGGTGAGTGGTGTCTGGGGTCTTAAAAGCTGCCACGCTACCATCTGAGGGTACAGCAAATGGTCCCAACTTAGCACGAACAGATGATGACCAAGGACCAAAATGACATGGGGGAAAGAGAACGCAGAAGACAGAGAGACCCACGTGAGTGGGAGACTACATTGATTTGTGACCAGAAGAACTGTCTGGTGACCGGCCACCACCAGTGATAGCCGTGATGGAGCTCACAAAGTTGAGTCTCACTGGCAACACAAGAATAAAAGGGGTGCACCCTGAGATCTCCACCAAAAGACTACAACTGATGGTCCAGGGGCCATGGAGTTCCCCTGGGAGCATGGCCCCTGGCCCTGATGCTGCCCCGTCCATAAATCATAATGGAGGTCAACTCTTTGGACAGGAATGGATTGGACTTGGTGACACAGAGTGACCATATCATGTGTGCATTTTATGGTTCTATGCATCTATAGGATGTCATCCTGCTGACCTCTTACTGGAGGCAGGGGAGTGGGTGGAAAGGCAGGGATACGAGATTGTTGGGAGGATAAGACATGTATGGAGCAGAGAGGAAGAGTGTGCTGTCATCGGGCAGTGAGAGCAGTGGGAGCTGTATATAGGTGGGCATGCAAATTTCTATCAGAATGTACATTTTCATTCAATCGTAAAAAAAAACTTATGCTCATCCAAAGACTTCACCAAAAGAGTATAAAGATTACCTGCACACTAGGAAAGAATGTTTGGCTATCATGAATCTGAATGACATCTAGTCTCCATAATCTATTAGGTACTGCAAAACCTCAACAAGAAAAGGACAAATAACCCAATTCAAAAATGGACAAAGGATATGAACAGTTACTTCACCAAAAGAGACATCCAAGGAGCTAACAGATACATGAGGAAAAGCTCACAATCATTAGTCATTAGAGAAATCCAAATCAAAACTATAATGAGATACCATCTCAGCCCAACAAGGCTGGCATTAATCCAAAAAAAAAAGAAAGGATAAATGTTGCAGAGGCTGTGGAGAGCAGGAACTCTTCTACACTGTTGGTGAGAATGCAAAATGGCACAACCACTTCAGAAATCAATTTGATGCTTTCTTAAAAAGCTAGAAATAGAAATACCATATAATCCAGAAATCCCACTGCTTGCAATATATCCTAGAGAAATAAGGGCTATCAAATGAACAGATACATGCCAACCAATGTTTACTGCAGCACTGTCCACAACAACAAAAAGATGAACTCAAACAAGGGGCCCATCAGTAGATGAATACATAAACTATGGTATATTCACACAACGGAATACTCAGCAATGATAAAGAACAAAGATATTCTCAGGAAACATCTCAACATGGAGTCATCTGGAGGACATTATGCTGAGTAAAATTAGTCAGTTGGAAAAGGGCAAATACTGGATGAGACCACTATTGTCAAGGATCTCAGTTTACTTGGGTCCATAATCACTGCCCTTGGAAGCAGCAGTCAAGAAATCAAAAGACACACTATACTGGGAAAATCTGCTGTACAGGACCTCTTCAAAGTATTCAGAAGTAAGGATGTCACCCTGAAGACTAAAATGCACCTGACCCAAGCCGTGGTATTTTCAATGACATTACATGTATGTGAGAGCTGGAACATGAACAAAGAAGACAGAAGAACTGATGCCTTTCAATTGTAGTGTTGACAAAAAATGTTGAAGGCACCATGCACCGCCAAAAGAACAAACAGATCTGTTCTGGAAGACGTACAACCAGAGTGCTCCTTGGAAGCAAAGATGGCAAGATTGCATCTTACATATTTTGGACATGTTGTCAGGAAAGATCAGTCCCTGGAGAAGGACATCATGCTTGGTACAGTGGAGGGTCAGTGAAAAAGAGGAAGACTCTTGATGACATCGATTCACACAGTGGCCACAACGATGAGCTTAAGCATAAAAATAGTTGTGGACATGCCACAAGACTGGACAGTGTTCCGTTCTGCTGTTCACAGGGTCACTAAGAGTCGGAACCAACTCGATGGCACCTAACAACAACAACTATTAAAAGGACTAAAAAAAGTTTTCAGCACAGAAGAAAATACTCTTTGATGGTTACAAGGGAGGGAAGGAGAAAGAGGGGTATTTGTAGACAGGAATCACGTTAGGTGAAGGGAGTGACAGCATACAGTAGAAGGGAGGTTGGCACAGCTGGACTATACCAAAAGCTAAAAGGCTTCCTAAAGACAACCCAACATTTTGAAGGACAGAGTAGCAGGGACAGGGTTTTGAGGACTATGGTTTCAGGGGACATCTAGGTCAACCGGCATAACTAAGTTTTTTTGTTTTTTTTTTAGCATATAACTTCGGTGAGTAGCTTCTGGGGTACTAAAAGCTAGCAAATGGCCATCTAAGTAGCATCAACTGGTCCCAATCCATCTGGACCAGAGGAGAATGAAGGACAGCAAAGACATGAGGAAAATATGAGCCCAGGAGACAGAAGGGGCCATACAATCTAGACACTACATCAGCATGAAACCAGAAGAACTAGATGGTGCCTGGCTACCATGAATGACAGTCCTGACAGGGAGCACAACATAAAATCCCTCACGTTCCAGAGAAAAATGGGTACACAGAACTAGAACTCTACTAAAAAAAAAAAAACACTTGACAGTCCAACTGACTGGAGGTTCCCCTGAGGACCAAAGGCCCCTGGACTGTTAGTCCAGAGCTGAAACCAGTACCAAAATTAACATCTCAAACAAAGACTGGACTGGACTATAAAACATAGAGTGATGCTGGGCAAGAGTGTGCCCCTTGGCTTAAATATATATGTGAAGCTGTCTGAGCAGCTCTTGTCCAGAGGTGAGATAAGAAGGCGAAGAGGCCAGGAACTGGCTGAAGGGACATGGGAAGTACAGGATGGAAAAGAAAGTGTGTTGTCACAGGTTGGGGAGAGCAGCTAGAGCTGCATGGTGGGGTGTCTGTGGGGTTTTACATGGCAAATTTACTGAGACTGTAATCTTTCACTTAAAGCACAATAAGATATTTTCTAAAAAATTAAATGACTGGGCTCCTTGGAAGTGGATCCTTCAGCCATAATCATGCCTTCAGATGACTACACTCATCTTGACCACAGCCCTGTAAGACAGTTGGGACCAGAACCATCTAGCTAAGCTGTTCTTGAATTCTTGACTCACGGAAACTGTGAAATAGTTTGGTTGTTTGTTAAAAATATATATATTAAATATATGATGCTGTTGAAGAACAAATCAAGGGAGTACCAGGATATGAGGATGAACGGGGAAGCCAAGGACAGATCAGAGAGGGCTTCCAGGCACAGATTTTAAACTGTACACCAGTGATTTTAAACTGTGCACTCATAGCGACCCTGGTAAGTGAAATAGGATACATGAGGGCAACAGTCCTTAACGCACCGGGAGTGACTCTTGCTAATCAGAGCAGCTTCCTGCTTATCAGTTTTGTTTGCACTTCTGGATATCACTTGAAAACAGGATACGTTCTCTACAAATATTTGATAGCTGCTGTAGGTGCTAAAGAGCCATACACAGGTTTTAAGCAGGGGACTAACATAATATACACTTTAGATAATTAGGATAATTCAGTCTGTATCAGACGGAGTGAAGACAGTCAGTAGTACAAGGGGAATGACTGGATGTGTACAGGGAATCGGGGGGAATGGGTGCAACAAAGAGAGAAGTAACTTCTGGATTTCTGGCTTGGGCCACCATATCACATGAATAGTGGTATCACTCATTATGCTGTTTGTTGGCATTATGTACTGTGAAGCTGACTCTCTCTCACAGCGACCCTACAGGACAGAGTAGGACAGTCCACAGGATTTCTTAGGCTGAAATCTTTATGGGACCAGACTGCCAGGTCTTTTCTCTCACAGAGTAGCTAGGGGATTTGAACCGCCAACCATTTGGTTAGCAGCCAAGTACTTTAACCACTGCACCACCAGGGTTTCTTTCATTCATCATAGGAAGAGGAAAAGCAAGGAACTGTGTTTAGCATACAGTAAGACACCTACATGCAATAGCTTAAACAGAAGCATGTGTTCTCTCAAACAGAAGTCCAGAGGAAGGCAGTTCCAGACAACGATTAGGAAACCCAAGAGCAGCAGTGCAAAAGCTCTGCATATCTTTTGACTTTTCCTTCCTGCTTCTAGAATAGCTGCTGGTATTACAATTATGCACATTTTCCAAAAAGACAGGAGGAACAGAAGAGCAAAAAGGGCCTTCCTTGAAAACCCTGTTCAACAGCTTCTACATATATCCATTTCACTTGGCAAAAGCTAAGTCACATGCATAACCTTGCTGTTCGGGGGGGGGGGCTGGAGTACGTAATCTTACAGATACCAGTGTATCCAAAAAACCAAACCTACTGCCGTCAAGTTGACTCTGACTCATAGTGACCATATAGGACAGAGCAGAACTGCCCCGCAGAGTTTCCAAGGAGTGCCTGGTGGAGTTGAACTGCGAAGCTTCTGGTTAGCAGCTATAACTCTTAACCACTACACCACCAGGGTTGTCACACTAGTGTATAGGAAGGTAGAACTGAAGACTGTTGGAGTAGTACTGCATGAAAACATCTGTAGTATTCTCCACATAAAGAAATGAGTCTGGTCTTGATCATGTTGGATCTGAGGTATGATATCCAATCCAAGTGGTAGAGGAGGGACTTACATATACAGTTCTGGAGATTAAAAGAGAAATGTAGATAGATACAGATTTTGAGACTCATCAGTGTATAAATGTAACTAACGCCATGTACAGTAATGAGAATGCCCAAGTATAAAAGAGGGGACAAAATTAAGGTAAGAAACCTGCAGAATATCACCATTTAAGGGACAGAAATAATAATAAGAATCCAGAAAAAGACTGAGACGTCCAAAGAAGCAGGAGAGTGCACCAAGGGAGAAATGGTTAAGACAGATATGGACATCCACAAGAAAACTACTGGAACTAATATAAGATTTCAGCAAAGTATAAGGATACAAGGGAAGAAGCCCCAGATAAGTAAGGTACTACTAAAGAAGAAGAACTCACTGGGAGGCCTCTCATTACCCAACCTTAGAACATACGACACTACCACAGTGGTCAAAACAGCCTGGTACTGGTACAAGAACTGGTACAAGATCAATGGAACAGAACTGAGACCCCAGAGATGACACCATCTGCCTATGAACAGCTGATATTCAACAAAGGCCCTAAGACATTAAACTGGGGTAAACACAGTCTCTTCAACAAATGGTGCTGGCAAAATTGGATATCCATATGTGATAAACTGAAACAAGATCCATATCTTACACCTTATACAAAAACCAACTCCAACTGGATAAAAGACCTAAATATCAAGCCTAAAACGATAAAGCTCATCCAAGAAAAAGTAGGAGCAACAATGGAAGTTTTAATACACAATGTAGACAGACTTCAAAATCTGTCAAACAAACCACAGTCAACAGAAGAGAAAATAGATAAATGGGAACTATTAAGAATCAAACACTTTTGCTCATCCAAAGACTTCATTAATAGAATTAAAAGGCCACCTACAGAATGGGAAAAAATATTTGGCAATTCTATGTCAGACGGACGTCTCATCTCCATAATCTATAACATACTACAAAATATCAATAAGAAGAAGATAAATCATCCAATTAAGCGATGGGCAAAGAATATGGACAGACATTTCTCTAAAGAGGAGATCCAGGCAACCAAAAAACACATGCGGTCATGTTCACGATCTTTAGTTATTAAAGAAATTCAAATCAAGATGACAATGAGATAGCATCTCACCCCAACAAGGTTGGCCATGATCCAAAAAACACAAAACAACAAATGCTAGAGAGGCTGTGGAGAAAGCAGAACTCTCCTACACCGTTGGTGGGGTTGCAAAATGGTCCAGCCTCTTTGGAAAGCAATCTGGCGCTTCCTTAAAAAAATGGATATTGATATACCATTTGACCCAGTAATTCCACTACTTGGAATATATCCTACAGAATCAAGGCCTTTCACACCAACGGACACATGCACAAGAATGTTTATCGCAGCACTGTCCACGATAGCAAAAAGATGGAATCAAACCAGATGCCCAACAACAGAAGAATGGATAGGTAAACTATGGTATATATACTCAGTGGAGCACTACACAATGATAAAGAATAATGATGATTCCAGGAAACATCTCATAACCTGTTTCTAACTGGAAGACATGATGTTGAGTGAAAGTAGTCAGCGACAAAAGGACAAATATTGCATGAGACCCCTACGATATGATCTCAAAAACAGACTTATGTATAGAAGAAAAGACTCTTTGACAGCTGCAAGGGAGGGGAGGGAGGGAGGGCGAGGGGCGGAGGGTTTAGATTAGATAGTTGCTAGAAATCTGGTTGGGTGAAATCGGTGATGGTACACATTAGAAACAAGAACAATATTAAGTGGACTTCAGCGTAACTTGAATACTCCTTCCATCTTAACCCAATGTTGCAAGGATAGAGTAGCTGGGGCAGGGGGCAGGGGACCATGCTCTTAGCCAAAATCGAGGCCAATTGGCACAACTAGCGTTTTGCTAAGAGGGCTCTCTGCACCTCACATTGGTTGAGTGGTGTCTGGGGTCTTAAAAGCTGACAAGCTGCCATCTGAGGGCACAGCAAATGGTCCCAACTCAGCAGGAACGGATGCTCACCGAGGACCAAAATAACATGGGGTAAAGACAACCCAGAAGATAGAGAGACCCACATGAGTGGGTGCCTACATCGACTTGGGACTGGAAGAACTGGATGGTGCCCAGCCACCAGCAGCGATAGCCACGATGGAGCTCACTAAGTTGAGTCTCACTGGCAACACAAGAATAAAAAGGGGTGTACCTTGAGATCTCCACAAAAAGACCTCAAGTGATGGTCCAGCAGTTTCATGGTTCCCCTGGGAGCATGGCCCCTGGTCCTGATGCTGCCCTTGTCCATAAATCATAATTAAGGTCCACTCTTTGAACATGAATGGATTGGACTTGGTGATGCAGAGTGACCACATACTGGATGTACTTTATGGTTCTATGCATCTATAGGATATCATCCTGCTGACCTCTGGCTGGAGGAAAGAGAGTGGGTGGAGAGGACGGGTAAGGAGACTACTGAGAAGATGAGACATGTATAGAGCAGAGAAGAATAGTGTGCTGTCACTGGGCAGGGAGAGCAGTGCAAGCTGGTTGGAATCTGGGGTTTCCACTTCAGCCTAGGACCAGCCAGCAGTTTTCTGGCTTGGAGGTGAGGGCATCTACCTTACAGTACCACAGGAGCTTGTGGTCTACTTGTGTTGTTACTTTCTGTATTAAATGAAGATCCCAATAAATATTTTAATGATTCTAAAGATAATCGATAATTTTCAAAATCAGAAACTATAAATAAAAGGTTGACGAGAGGAGACTATGCACAAGAGAACAGATTAGCCTTAGATGATCAAAACCAAACCAAATCTGCTACCACTGAGTTGATTCCAACTGATAACAACCCTATAGGAAAGAGTAGAACTGCCCCACAGTTTCCAAGGAACACCTGGTGGACTTGAACTGCTGATCTTTTCCTCAGCAGCCATAGCACTTAACCACTATGCCACCATGGTTTATTTATAAATCTCTCTACTGGCTTTGGCTATGTACCATAAGGAAACCCTGGTTGCGTAGTGGTTAAGTGTTACATCTGCTGAGCAAAAGATCGGCAGTTCGAATCTGCCAGGTGCTCCTTGGAAACTTTATGGAGCACTTCTACTCTGTCCTACAGGGTCACTATGAGTTGGAATCAACTCAACAGAAGTGAGTTTGGGTTTTATATGCCATAATGGAGTAATTCTGTGATATTTTCTGGTGAGTATTCCTTTGTGAATTTTGTAAGTTTTATAATGTGTACTCCTAGTGGTATCTCACAGATAACCAATTTTCAGCTGCGCAACTCTCAATGCCCAGTTGTTATGATGGTGCTTGATACCTGATTTACTGCTGAAAGTTACCTAGAACTGGTTTCCAACTCTTTTCATTAGTGTAGACTGACAACAGTTTGGTTTCTTAAACAAACAGCTAGCTATCAGCCTATGGCTTTTTCTGGTTCAACTCCAGAATATAAGCTCTTTAAGGGCAAGACTCTTTCTTGTATTCCCAGGCTTCCAAGGACAGTACCTGGCACACAGTAGCAACTGAGTAAATGAAGTATTTGCTGAATAAGTGGATGCAGAGGAGGAAAAACCCTCTTCTCCTCCCTCCACACATCCTGACATACTCTCCTCTCATTTTCCATACCACCAGGTTCTAGTTTTATTCCAATTATTCTGTCTGCATTTTTACACGTCAGTGTTTCCCAAGATTGTATTTTCAGCCCTCCCTTTTTGCTCCATGTTCTCTATATAACTTTATCCCTTCCCAGGTTTCAAGTCCTCACATATACCCTGGACCCCTAAATCTAAAACAGATCTAACCACATCACTCTCTTCCTTTAAAAAAAGTGACGCCTCTCTAGTTCCTCCGTATCAAATCTTAGCTTGTCTACTTCAATAGTTTCCTTTTTCCCATTCCAGTACACGTGAACCTCTTCCTATAAAGCAACCTGTGTGCCAACCCCAAAGAACTGTTCAGTTTTCCGAAGCACACCTTGCTTGATGCTTTTATTGTTTCCATATTTGCCTCTACCTTGAATATTCTTTACCTCCCTCAGCTAACCATTGAAATTCTAGCTCAAGGCCCAAAACAAATGCCACCTCTTTTTGAAGCCTTTCCTGGCCTTCATTCACAGAGAATGACCCACTCCTCCCTGTTTTCCCATATCTTCTGTTCATATACCCAGTTGTCTATCAGATCACAGTAAACCTATAGCTGTCAAGTGGATTCTGACTCCTAAAACCAATTCTATGTACAAAAAAAAAGCCAAATTATAGTTATTAAATGGTAATAGAATCCCATCTTAGCAACATTTCAACAAAGGACAAATAAGGTACCACTGCATTAAAAAGTTACAGAATACCAGAAATATCAAAGGACTTATTATTTTCCTATGTGTCATAAATCCTAATCTCTGCCTGTGATTAATGAGGCAAAATTAGATTATGTTAAAGAGGATTAGGATGGGATTATAACCCCAGGTCACATCCCTGATCTGATGTAAAGGGAGTCTCCCTGACATGTGGCCTATACCACCCTTTATCTTATAAAAAACGAAAGAGTCCCACTACTTGGAATATATCCTACAGTATCAAGGCCTTTCACACCAACGGACACATGCACAAGAATGTTTATCACAGCACGGTCCACGATAGCAAAAAGATGGAATCAACACAGATGCCCAACAATAGAAGAATGGATAGGTAAACTATGGTACATGTACTCAATGGAGCACTACGCAATGATAAAGAATAACGATGATTCCAGGAAACATCTCCTAACCTGGTTTCAACTGGAAGACATTATGTTGAGTGAAAGTAGTCAGCGACAAAAGGACAAATATTGTATGAGACCTCTACGATAAGATCTCAAAAACAGACTTGTGTATAGAAGAAAAGACTCTTTGACAGCTGCAAGGGAGGGGAGAAAGGGAGGGCGAGGGGGAGAGGGTTTAGATTAGATAGTTGCTAGAAATCTGGTTGGGTGAAATCGGTGATAACACACCTTAGAAACAAGAAAAATATTAAGTGGACTTCAGCATAACTTGAATACTCCTTCCATCTTAACCCAATATTGCAAGGATAGAATAGCTGGGGCAGGGACAGGGGACCATGCTCTTAGGAGAAATTGAGGCCAATTGGCACAACAAGCGTTTTGCTAAGAGGGCTCTCTGCACCCCACATTGGTGAGTGGCGTCTGGGGTCTTAAAAGCTGCCAAGGAGAGACCCACATGAGTGGGTGCCTACATCGACTTGGGACCGGAAGAACTGGAGGGTGCCCAGCCACCACCAGTGATAGCCGCGATGGAGCTCACTAAGTTGAGTCTCACTGGCAACACAAGAAAAAAAAAGGGTGCATCCTGAGATCTCCACTAAAAGACCGCAATTGATGGTCCAATGACTTCAGGGTTCCCCTGGGAGCATGGCCCCTGGCCCTGATGCTGCCCTTGCCCATAAATCATAACGAAGGTCTACTTCTTCGGACACAAATGAATTGGACTTGGCGACGTAGAGTGACCATATATTGGATGCACTTTATGCTTCTATACATCTATAGGATATCATCCTGCTAACCTCTGGCTGGAGGAAGGAGAGTGGGTGGAGAGGAGGGGAAAGGAGGCTGTTGGGAGGATGAGACATGTATGGAGCAGAGAGGAACAGTGTGCTGTCACCAGACAGGGAGAGCAGTGGAAGCTGCATATAGGTGGGCATGTAAATTTATACAGGAATGTACATTTTCACTCAGTCATATTAACTAAGAAAAAAGAAAGAAAGTGAAGCAAACAGAGAGAGGAGATCTCATACTACCTAGAAAGTAGCAGTGAGAGCAAAGTCCCTGAGCCTGAGAAGCTCTGGAAGACGTTCTCCAGAGCCAACAGAGAGAGAAAGCCTTCCCCTTGAGCTGGCACCCTAAATTTGGAATTGTAGCATACTGGACTGTGAAAGAATAAATTTGTTTGTTAAAGCCACTTTGTTAAAGCTCTACTCTGGAGGACAGAGTAGAACAACCTCATAGGGTTTCCAAGACCACATATCCTTACAGAAGCAGACTGCCACATCTTTCTCCTGCAGAGCAGTTGATAGATTTGAGCTGCCTTTAGGTTAACAGCTGAATGCTTTAACTACTGCACCACCAGAGCGCCCCTCACGTCATACCAGGTTGCCTATTCCTTCACTGAGCTATGAGCTCTTTAACAGTAAAAACCATAGCTTATCCATCTTCACAGATCCAGCCCCTGGCCCAGTATCTGGCACATGGCATGCTCCAAAGGATTTCAGGTTGATCTGGTTGCATAGTGGTTAAGTGCTACACCCGATAAACCAAAGATGAGCATTTCAAATCTACCAGGCACTCCCTGGAAACTCTGTAGAGCAATTGTACTCTATTTTATAGGGTCGCTATGAGCCACGGGTTTGGTTTTTTTGTTTGGAACCAATTCTGTGTACAAAAAACCACATTATAGTTATTAAATGGTAACAGAATCCCATCTTAGCAACATTTCAACAAGAGACAAATAAGGTACTGCTGCCTTAAGAAGTCAGAGAGCCCTTACCCATAAATTATAATGAAGGTCCACTCTTTGGACAGGAATGGATTTGACTTGGCAATGGAGAGTGACCATATATTGGATGCACTTTATGGTTCTATACTTCTATAGGATATCATCCTGCTGACCTCTGGCTGGAGGAAGGAGAGTGGGTGGAGAGGAGCGGAAAGGAGGCTGTTGGGAGGATGAGACATGTATGGAGCAGAGAGGAATAGTGTGCAGTCACCGGACAGGGAGAGCAGTGGAAGCTGCATATAGGTGGGCATGTAAATTTATACAGGAATGTACATTTTCACTCAGTCATGTTAAATAAAAAAAAAAAAGTCAGAGAATACCAGAAATATCAAAGGACTGGGTCCAACAGAATGACACATTCTATACTAGTTACATAGAGATTTATATTTCTCTGACATAGAACCTAAGACAATAGAGAAATCCTAGACTGAGGGCATCAACCTCTTACCTCCGGAGAAACACAGTTTCCTCATCTTCCGTATTACAAAACTTATGGGCGTGTTTGGCAGCATCAATCACACGAGACCGGTCCCGGGGTCTCATGGGTAACTTCTCTAATTGACAGTCTGAAGGAATGGAGAAACATATGGTCACTAGAGCCACTAAAAACTACCCTGGGGTAATCAGAAGCTTTCTGTGGGGGCCTTGGCCCTCTTTTTTCTTTCTTTTTTATTTTACTATAATCACTACATTTATTTGTTGACTAAAAATGACTTGTCAGGAGACCTAGACTTTTTTTTTTAATATTTTATTGTGTTTTTGATGAAAGTTTACACAGGAAATTAGTTTCTTGTCATTGACTGAATTCTGTTGCCTAAAAATATGTGTATTAATTTGGCTGGGCCATGATTCCCAGTATTGTGCGGTAGTCCTCCACTTATTGATAATTTTCCTAATCTCTGCCTGCGATTAATAAGGCAAAATTAGATTACATTAAAGAGGATTAGAAAGGGATTTTTAACCCCAGGTCACATCCCTGATCTGATGTAAAGGGAGTCTCCCTGGCACGTGGCCTATACCACCTTTTATCTTATAAAAAATGAAAGAGAAGCAAATAGAGAGAGATCTCATACTACCAAGAACGTAGCAGTCAGAGCAAAGTCCCTGAGCCTGAGAAGCTCTGGAAGACCTTCTCCAGGGCCAACAGAGAGAGAAAGCCTTCCCCTCAAGCTAACACCCTAAATTTGGAATTGTAGCATAGTGGACTGTGAGAGAGTAAATTTCTCTTTGTTAAAGCCACCTACTTGTAGCATTTCTGTTATAGCAACACTATGTAACTAAGACAATTCTCATTTAACAATTTCTATATGTATTACCCAGTTACACTGGTCATATTCTTCACAGTATTACCAGCATTCTTATTAGTTCCATTTTGGTTGTTCTGTTTCCATTAATCTAGCTTCCCTGTTCCCCCTGGCCTTCTCATATTCAGTCTAGGGTAAATGTTAAACCAGTTGCTTCCATCTACATGATTATTTTGAGGAGCACAATACTCATGGGTGATCGTATTTATTTTATGGGCAAACTTGTCATTTGGCTGAAAGGTGACCTCTGGGAGTGGTTTGAGTTCCAAATTTAAAAAGTATCTCAGGGAATAAAAAGTATATCAAGACTCTATTAAAAGCTCAGAATTTATGGTCCAACAACCTAGAGGTTCTCCTGAGAACACGGCCTATGTACTTGCTGCTAGCCTGGAGCTGAAACCGGTACTGAAGCTAACATTTCAGACAAAGAATGGACTGGACTTGGAGACACAGAGTTATGCACGTGCTATTTGTACTTTATGGTTCAATATATATGTATCTGAGGCTGTCCTATTGGTTTCTTTTTAGAGGAGAGGGTGGAGAGGAGTGGATGCTGTTGGCTGAGTGAATACTAGAAGTAGAGAATGAAAGCAGAGAGTGTGCTGTCACAGGGTAAGGAGAACAGACAGAGTTACAGAGAGGTGGGTACCTGGGGTTTTACATGGAAAATTCACTTGGATTATAATCAACCTCTCACTTAACAACAAAAAAAGAAATTTTTTTTAAGATCTCAGGGAGATAGTCTCATGGGTTCATTTAGTCTCTACTGGTCTAACAAGTCTGGCCTTTTTCTAGGAATTTGGGTTCCATTCCACATTTTTCTCCTGTTCCATCTGGGACCTTCTACTGGGTCCCTGTTCAGAACTGGAGACCTGGATTTTGGTTCCAGCTCTGTTACTACCCTTGTGATCTTTGGCAAATCATTTCCTCTTACTTTTCTTGGTTTTCCCCTGATTTGAATCACTACTGTTGTTGGTTGCCAGAAAGCTGATTCTGATGTACAGCAACCCCATGTGTTCAGAGTAGAACTGTTCCATAGGGTTTTCAAGGCTGTGAACTTTCAGAGGCACATCACCAGGCTAGTCCCAAGCACTTCCAGGTGGGCTCAAATTACCAAATCTTTTGGTTTGCAGTTGAGTGCTTAACCTTTTGTTTCACTCAGGGACTCCAATGTGAAACATAAGTGGATTATATTAGCTTAAAAGTCCTTCCCTGTACTGATATTCAAGCTTTCTATGAATATTTCTATGGTGATAGTATACTTGGTTTGTGTTATGATGCATTAGAAGCAAGCACTCTGAATGTACAGTATGACAGTGCTGGAAAAGGCAGATAAGTTCTAGAGAGACAGAGAGAGAGAGACAATGTAAGATACAAGTGTATACAGTATCCAGACGATCCACCTCAATTGGAGTTCAGAATCTGAAAATAATGACATCCTATAGGACACAAATTAGATAGCTACAAAGCAGATGGAAAATTGATACAATACAAATTAAGTACCTAAAGAGTCACAAAGTCAAGTGACCAGAACTATTCAGGTTAACAGAGGAGGCAGAAGGTAGTGAGAGAACACTGGACACTTTCCACATTAGCTCATTTACTCTTTATGACAATCCACTGAAGTACACATGGCTGTTATTTTAAATATGAGGGAACTGAGGATTACGAAGGAGAAAAGATCTTCCAGGCATCTAGGAAGAAGAAAGATACAAATTCAGATCCAGCTGTAGATGATTCACATCCCATGCTCGCCTCACCATACCTCCTTGCCATTCATTCATTTAGTCAATAACTCTGAGAGGGCCTGCCATGTGTTGCACTATTTGAACATTGTACTGGTGATGCCCAAACAACAAAGCAAACAAAGTTCTCGCCTAGATGAAGGTTTCAATCTAGGGGAGGTAAAAAAGTTACAAAATAAAAAAATTCCAGGCAAGGTTTGAGGATAAATATTGATCTCAGATAGTGATAAGTGCTACCAAGAAAATTAGGCAGGTTAAGCGAGCAAAGAGCAACAGGGACACCATTTTAGATAAGGTAGCCAGGGAGGCATTCTCTGAAGAAGCGACATTTAAGCAGAGGCCTGAATGAAATAAAGAGCATCAAGGGAAGGGTGTTTGAGGCAGAAGAAATACAAAGTTCCTGGGGCAGGTCCATTTTTGGACATGGTAAAGAGAAAGCAAAAAGTAATGTATGGCTGAAATGCAGTGAGCAAGGAGAACAGTGTTAGAAGACAAAGTCTAAGAAGTGGCTAATGGCCTGATCACATAGGGTCTTGATAAGGACTATGGTTTTATTCTAGATACTATAGCACCCTGAGAATAGAAGAACTAGATGGTGCCCAGCTATCACTACAACCATTCTAAATAGGGTTCCAAAAGATGGACCCTGATAGAAGGGGAGAAAAACATGGAACACAATGCAAATTCTTAAACAGTCCAGATATACTGGAGCAGTTGAGACTAGAGGACTCCCTGAGACTACTGCCCTAAGGTACTCTTTAAACCTTGAAGCTACATATCCCAAGATTACCTTTTAGCAAAATAACGGAGTGGCACACAAAATATTATCCATAAAGTATGGTGCTCTACCAAAAAAAAAAAAAAAAAAAAAAAACTATGTGAGACCAAAAGGTCAACATTTACTCAAAACCACAGATGACAAGATAAGGAGGCAGGGAAACTAGAGTACTACAATGAAACAGCCAGAATGCAACTAAGGAGAATGTGGATACATTGTGAAAAACGTAACTAATATCAGGGAACAATTTATATAGGAACTGTCAAATGGGAACCTAATTTACTGTGTAGTTTCACAAAAAACACAATCAAATATTATTAAAAATAAATAAAATTTTGTTCCACTCACAAAGAGATGTTCTAAGAAACCACTGGCTTTAAACAGGAAAGTAACTATGACTGCTATGTGGAAAATAGGGTAGTGGGGACAAGAATGGAGGCAGGGAAGAGAAGATGAAACTACTGAGCCAATCCAGTTAAGAGATGATGGTGGCTTGGACTACAGCAGTAGAAACAGAAGCAGTAAGAAGTGGTCAGATTCTGGACAGCTTTTCAACGAAACACCTGCAGGATTTGTTGATGGACTAAACGGATGTAAGATATGCGAGAGAAAGGAGTCAAAGATGACCGCAGTTTTTGATCTGAGCTACTAGATGAACAACACAATCATGAGGATAATGCAGGACTGGGGAGTGTTTCATCCTGTTGTGTACAGAGTTGCTGGAGAGCGCCTAGTAACAACTGGATGAACAGTGGTGCCATTCACTGCAACGGGAAAGACAATGAGAGGGCAGGGAGCAGGAGATCATGAATTCAATTTTGAACATCATATATTTGAAAGACCTACTAGACATCAAAGGAGATGTTAAATTGGCAACTGGAGTTTGAGGAAAGGTCTAGGTTTAAAGTGAACATTTGGGAGTCATCAGCATACACATGGTATTTAAAGCTTAGAATTTGTTGAGAAGACCTGGACAATGAGTACAGATTGTGAACAGATCAGAAGACTGAGACTCAAGAGTCTTGTAATGTCTAAAATCTGATGGAGAAAAAGGAACCAGACACTGAGAAGGGGCAAAATCTGAGGTAGGATGAAAAACCAGGACAGTGTGGAGTCTCAGAAGCTAATGAAGAAAGCGTTTCAAGAAGGAGGGAGTGATCAACACTAGAGAGATTAATAGGAGCACAGATGACTGACCTGATATCAGAACTGGCAACGTGGAATTCAGTGTGTAACTGACAATTGTGGTTTAGATGGTGAAGTGGGAAGGATGGCCTGTCTTAAGTAGGCTCAAGAGGGAGTGAGAAGCGAGGATGCAGAGATAACCAATAAAAAGAACTCTTTTGAGGAGTTTTGCTGTAAAAGCAAAGAAACGGGGTTATAGCTGTAGGGAAACGCAGAATCACAGAACGGTTTTATGTTCTTTGATCTAAAATGACAGCTATTACAGAATGCCTTTATACAGCAGAAAGGTTATAGTTTCCAGAGAGGGTAGTTTTTTAAAAGCTTGGGAGGAGAGGCAGATACGGGATATTTTTTTCTAAAAGAGTTTAGTTTTGAGGGAGAAGAGGTCTGGATACAGAATCACACAGTTAAAAGAGGAAACGATGCCCTGGAGAGAGGGCAAGGATATGTTACGAGGATTCTACTGGAGAGGAAAAGAGCAAAGACTTGGCTCCCAGAGGGCTGTCAGAGGAATTTTATCCTCAAAAACCCTAAATTTTGCTCCTTGCAGAAGCTTCCCAGTTGCGACTACTTACCCAGCACCAGGACCATCTGGCCGCACAAACAGTAGTAGACGTGGAGAGGCTTCTCGCCATCGTCATATTCTTCCCTGTCGCGGGTGTCAGAGCAAACTACGGACCGGGACACTACTTTCGGCATACTTCAAATAAACCCGAAAACTCAATCCATGAGGCACAATGCGAGACGCACAAAAATGACGTCACAAACGCGTCTGCAGCCTTTTCCTTGTTATGCTGGTCACGTGTGGTTAGTGGCCCTATGGGCTTCCGGGAGAGCCTATCAGGCGAAAAGGTACGGGGGTCGCCCTGAGTCGCTCATAATCTCCTTTACCTTGGTTTGAATTAACTGGCATACCTTTACTTGGGGCATCCTTAATATTACTTCATATATATATAATATACATTTTATATATATATGCCAAGCCAAGCCAAGTGCCGTCGAGTCGGATCCGACTCATGGCGACCCTAGGGGCCAGGGTAGAACTGACCCCCAGAGTACACACCTATATATGTCTGTGTGTATATGTGAATGTGTATGTGTATATGTACATACAGAGCCCTGGTGGTGCAGAAGTAAAGCACATGGTTGCTAAACCAAAAGACAGCAGTACTAATCCAACAGCCTTTCTTGGAAATCCTGTGGAGCAGTTATACTGTGTCCTGTAGGGTTGCTATGAGTCAGAATGAACTCCATGGCAACAGGTTAGATTTTTGCAATTTATATGTATATTCAAATATAACCAAGGGTATTATTACACATTATACACATATTCAGACCTCAGATGATTTTAATTTTAATTGACAGTCTTTGGGGTGAGTACCTAATGAAGTATAGGTATCTTTTTTTTTTTAGATAAAATTAACATGAAATTGACCTTTTTAAAGTACATAATTCACCAATTTTTAGTATATTCACACAGTTATGCAACCATTACCTCTGTCTAATTCCAAAGCATTTCATCACCCCAAAAAGACATTCCATACCAATTAACAGTCACTCCCTAATGCCACTCTTCCCAATCCCTGGCAACCACTAATCTACATCTGCCTCTATGGATTTGCCTACTCTGGACATTTCATATAAAAGGAATCATACAATATGTAGTATTTGGGGAATGGATCATTTCACTTAACATGATGTATTCAAGATTTTTACATATAGCACATATCAATACTTAGATGGGTTTTTTTTATTTTTTATTTAACATAACTGAGTGAAAATGTACATTCACATGTAAATTTACATGCCCCCCTATATGCAGCTTCCACTGCTCTCCCTGTCCGGTGATTGCACACTATTCCTCTCTGCTCCATACATGTCTCATCCTCCCAACAGTCTCCTTTCCCCTCCTCTCCGTCCACTCCCCTTCCTCCAGCCAGAGGTCAGCAAGATGATATCCTATAGATGTATAGAACCATAAAGTGCTTCCAACATATGGTTACTCTGCATTGCCAAGTCCATTCCATTCCTGTCCAAAGAGTGGACCTTTGTTATAATTTATGGGAACGGGCAGCATCAGGGCCGGGGGACATGCTCTCAGAGGAACCCCAAAACCGCTGGACCATCAATTGAGGTCTTTTAGTGGAGATCTCATGATGCACCTCTTTTTATTCTTATGTTGCCAGTAAGGCTCCTCTCTGTGAGCTCCGTCATGGCTATCACTGGTGGTGGTCGGGCACCATCTGGTTCTTCCGGTCTCAGGTCGATGTAGGCACCCACTCTTGTGGGTCTCTCTGTCTTCTCGGTTGTCTTTACCGCATGCCATTTTGGCCCTCGGTGAGCATCCGTTCCTGCTGAGTTGGGACCATTTCCTGTGTCCTCGGATGGCAGCTTGGCAGCTTTTAAGACCCCAGACGCCACTCACCAATGTGGGGTGCAGAGAGCTCTCTTAGCAAAATGCTAGTTGTGCCAATTGGCCTGGAATTCGCCTAAGAGCATGGTCCCCCGCCCCCCGCCCCAGCTACTCTATCCTTGCAGTATTGAGTTAAGATGGAAGGAGTACTCAAGTTATGCTGAAGTCCACTTAATGTTGTTCTTGTTCCTAATGTGTGCTGTCACCGCTTTCTCCCAACTAGATTTCTAGTAACTACCTAAACTAAACCCTCCCCCCCTTGCCCTCCCTCCCTCCCTCCCCACCCTTGCAGCTGTCAAAGAGTCTTTTCTTCTATACACAAGTCTGTTTTTGAGATCTTATCGTAGAGGTCTCATACAGTATTTATCCTTTTGTCGCTGACTACTCTCACTCAACATAATGTCTTCCAGTTGAAACCAGGTTAGGAGATGTTTCCTGGAATCATCGTTATTCTTTATCATTGCATAGTGCTCCATTGAGTATATGTACCACAGTTTACCTATCCATTCTTCTATTGTTGGGCATCTGGGTTGATTCCACCTTTTTGCTATTGTGGACTGTGCCGCGATAAACATTCTGGTGCATGTGTCCGTTGGTGTGAAAGGCCTTGAATCTGTAGGATATATTCCAAGTAGTGGAATTACTGGGTCAAATGGTATATCAATATCCATTTTTTTAAGGAAACGCCAGATTGCCTTCCAAAGAGGCTGGACCATTTTGCAACCCCACCAACAGTGTAGGAGGGTTCCACTTTCTCCACAGCCTCTCCAGCATTTGTTGTTTTGTGTTTTCTGGATCATGGCCAATCTTGTTGGGGTGAGATGGTATCTCATTGTTGTCTTGATTTGAATTTCTTTAATAGCTAAAGATCGTGAACATGTCCACATGTGTTTTTTGGCTGCCTGGATCTCCTCTTTAGTGAAGTATCTGTCCATCTCCTTTGCCCATCGCTTAATTGGATGGTTTATCTTCTTCTTATTGATATTTTGTAGTATCTTATAGATTATGGAGATCAGGCATCGATCAGACATAGAGTTGCCAAATATTTTTTCCCACTCTGTGGGTGTTCTTTTAATTCTATTAATAAAGTCTTTGGATGAGCAGAAGTGTTTGATTCTTAATAGTTCCCATTTATCTACTTTCTCTTCTGTTGATTGAGGTTTCTTTGACATATTTTGGAGTCTGTCCTCATTGTGTATTAAAACTTTCATTGTTGTTCCTACCTTTTCTTGGATGAGCTTTATCGTTTTAGGTTTGATATTTAGGTCTTTTATCCAGTTGGAGTTGGTTTTTGTATAAGGTGTAAGATATGGATCTTGATTCAGTTTATTGCAGATGGATAACCAATTTTGCCAGCACCATTTGTTGAAGAGACTGTTTTTACCCCAGTTTAATGTCTTAGGGCCTTTGTCGAATATCAACTGTTCATAGGCAGATGATGTCATCTCTGGGGTCTCCATTCTGTTCCATTGATCAGTCTGTCTGTTCTTGTACCAGTACCAGGCTGTTTTGACCACTGTGGCAGTGTAGTATGTTCTAAGGTCGGGTAATGAGACACCTCCCAGTGTGTTCTTCTTCTTTAGTAGTACCTTACTTATCTGGGGCTTCTTCCCTTTCCAAACAAAATTGGTGATTTGTTTCTCCATCTCATTAAAAAATGATGCTGGAACTTGTATTGGGATTGCATTATATAAATAAATTGCTTTGGGTAAAATAGACATTTTAACAATGTTAAGTCTTCCTATCCATGAGCAGGGTAGGTTTTTCCATTTATCTAAGTCTCTCTTAGTTTCTTGTAGTAAGGGTTTGTAGTTCTCTTTGTAAAGGTCTGTTGTTTCTCTGGTTAGATTAATTCCTAGGTACTTTATCTTCTTAGGGGCTATCACAAATGGTATAGATTTGATAATTTCCTCCTTAACAGTCTCGTTGTTGGTATAAAGGAATCCTACTGATTTACTTATGTTTATCTTGTATCCTGAGACTTTGCTGAATTCTTCTATCAGTTTGAGTAACTTACTTATAGATTCCTTGGGGTTCTGTGCATATACAATCATATCATCTGCAAACAGGGAGATTTTAACTTCCTCTTTGCCGATGCAGATGCCCTTTATTTGTTCGTCTTGTCTAATTGCTCTGGCTAGAACTTCTAGCACAGTGTTGAATAGGAGAGGTGACAGTGGGCATCCTTGTCTAGTTCCTGATCTCAGGGGAAAGTCTTTCAGTCTCTCTCCATTCAGGATGATGTGGGCAATTGGCTTTGTATAAATGGCCCTTATTGTGTTGAGGAATTTGCCGTCTATGCCCATTTTGCTAAGAGTTTTTAGCATGAATGGGTGTTGGACTTTATCAAATGCCTTTTCGGCATCAATGGACAAAATCAGGTGATCTTTGTCTTTTGTGTTATTTATGTGGTTAATCACATTAATTGTTTTCCTGATGTTGAACCAGCTTTGCATCCCTGGTATGAATCCCACTTGGTCATGATGGATTATTTTCTTGATATGTTGTTGTATTCTGTTGGCAAGAATTTTGTTGAAGATTTTTGCATCTAAGTTCATGAGTGATATCGGTCTGTAGTTCTCTGTCTTTGTTGGGTCTTTCCCTGGCTTAGGTATCAGGGTTATGCTGGCTTCATAGAATGAGTTTGGGAGTACTTCATCCCTTTCTATACTGTGAAATAGTTTCAATAGTATTGGGGATAACTCTTCTCTAAATGCTTGGTAGACTTCTGCCGTGAAGCCATCTGGGCCCGGACTGTTTTGGGTTGGCAGTGTTTTGATGACCTTTTCAATCTCTTCCTTTGTGATGGGTTTATTAAGTTGTTCTGCTTCATGTTGTGATAATTTGGGTAGGTGGTATGAGTCAAGGAATTGGTCCATTTCCCCTAGGTTTTCAAATTTGTTAGAGTACAGTCTTTCACAGTATTCTGTTATGATGTTTTTGATTTCTGTTGCACCTGTGGTGACAACTCCCTTCTCATTTCTAATTTGGGTTATTTGTTTCCTTTCCTGCTTTTCTTTAGTAAGTTTAGCCAGTGGTTTATCAATTTTGTTGATCTTTTCAAAAAACCAGCTTTTGGTCTTTTCGATTTTTTCAATTGTTTTTCTATTCTCTAATTCATTTAGCTCTGCTCTAATCTTTATGATCTCCTTTCTTCCAGTGCCCGAGGGGTTCCTCTGTTGTTCTCTTTCTACTTGTTCAAGCTGTAGAGTTAGTTCCTTGATTTGGTTTCTTTCTTCCTTCCCGATGTGTGCATTTATGGAGATAAACAGACCTCTGAGCACTGCTTTGGCTGTATCCCATAGGTTCTGGTAGGAAGTGTTTTCGTTCTCTTTGGAATCCATGAATTTCTTTAATTGATCCCTGATTTCCTCTATAACCCATGTTTTTTTGAGCAAGATGTTGTTCAGTTTCCAAGAGTTCCACTTTCTATCCCTGTTTTTTCTGCTATTGATTTCAACTTCGATGGCTTTATGATCTGAGAAGATGCTTTGCAATAATTCAATGGTATGGATTTTGTTGAGCATTGCATTATGGCCTATCACATGGTCAATTCTGGAGAATGTTCCATGTGCACTGTAGAAGAAGGTGTAGTTGTCTGCTGATGGGTGGAAAGTTCTGTATATATCAATGAAGTTTAGTTGGTTAATTGTGTGAATGAGGTCTTCTGTATCTTTACTGAGCTTTTTTCTAGATGATCTGTCTAGTAATGAGAGTGGAGTGTTAAAGTCTCCCACTATTATTGTGGAGTCATCTAACTCTCTTTTGAGCATAGTCAGTGTTTCTTCGACATATTTAGGTGCTCTGACATTAGGTGCATAAATGTTTAATATAGTTAAGTCTTGCTTGTGTACTGAACCTTTCAGCAGTAAATAGTGTCCATCTTTGTCCACGATGGTGGATTTGACATTAAAGTTGATTTTGTCTGAGATTATAATTGCCATCCCTGCTCTTCTTTGTTCATTGTTAGCTTGATATATATTCTTCCAACCTTTAATTTTCAGTTTGTTCCTGTCTTTAGGTCTCAAGTGAGTTTCTTGTAGACAACATATGGATGGGTCGTGTCTTTTGATCCAAGATGACACTCAGTGTCTCTTTACTGGAGCATTCAGTCCATTCACATTCAATGGAATTATTGATAGGTATGTGTTCACTGCTGCCATTGTGATATGTTTATTTTTATGTTGATGTTTTCTCTGTTGTTCTTATTAGTCTGTTCTGAGACACTCTTTTTTGTGAGTTGATTTTTCACCTTTTTCAGAGCTGGTTTTATAGTTGTTGAGACTCGTGTGTTAGATTTCTTGAAATGGTATGATACATCTTTGTTGTGCTTTACAGCTGCCCCTATGAACCCCCTTAATAAACTATTTATAAACCCAATTTTAATTACTACCAGTCTGGTCATCTTCCTCTCCATCTGGAAGGACTATAACGACTGTAGTACATCCCTCTTTTATTATGATGACACCATAGTTTTCATGATGATCACTGGATTGCTTCTTTCCATATCAAAGCTGTGATTTACTTTGGAGCCTTCCCTAAATAAGTATTGAGTAGTGTGTCGTTCTAAAATATAAAGTTAGTGGTTTCGTTCTTCTAAGCCACAGCCAAGAACTTCTTTCAGTATTTCTTGTAGTTTGGGTTTGGTTTTTACAAAGTCTCTGAGTTTCTGTTTATCTGGAAATGTCTTAATTTCATTTTCGTGTTTGAAAGACAGTTTTGCAGGATATATAATTCTTGGTTGGAAGTTCTTCTCCTTCAAGACTTTGAATGTGTCGTGCCACTGTCTCTGTGCCAGCATGGTTTCTGCTGAGAAATCTGACGAGAGCCTACAGGGTTTCCCTCTGAATGTTAGCTTTGCCTTGAGTCTTGCTGCCTTTAAGAGTTGCTGCTTATGTTTCATTTTGTTAAGCTTGATTATAATATGTCTTGGAGTCTTTCTTTTGAGATCTATATTGGGTGGTGTACGATATGCATCTGAGATGTCTATATTCTCTTCCTTCATGATTTCTGGGAAGTTTTCTTTCAGCAGCTCAGCAACAATATTCTCTGTGTTCTCAGATGTCTCACCCTGTTCAGGGACTCCAATTAATCGAAGGTTGTTCCTCTTAATAGAGTCCCACATGCTTCTTAATGTTTCTTCATTTTTCTTGTTTCTTTTTTCTGATTTCTGCTCATAGACACTGGCATCAGTAGCTCTGTCTTCCAAGTCAGAAATTCTTTTTTCCATTTGTTCCATTCTGTTTTCTTGGCTTTGCATGGAAGCTTCTATGTCTTTGATTTTCTTCTTGATCTGTTGGATTTCAGAGTACTGGTGTTCCATCAGATCGAACAACTTGCTTAATTTTTCATTTTGTTCTGCTGCATTTTGTATAAGGTCTACAAGGGCCCTGTATATAATCAATTTGTATTCACTTCCTGATGCTTTCATAAAAGTTTCTTCATCTGGAAAACTCCTTGGTTGCTTTGTTTGGGAGCCTTCTGAAGCCATGAGTGATTGCTTGTATGCCACAATTGTCTGTTGCTTTTTGGGTCCCATGTGAGTATATAGAGGCTGGAAGAGGTACTGTGAGGATGGATTGCAAATGTTTCTCTAGGCTGTCTTCAAATGTAAAGCAAAAGGTATCTGACCAGTTCACAAGTCAGTTAGGTTTTCAGGTGTAGAGGTCCCTCTTCCCATCTGACAAAGTAAGCACCACTGTATCCAATCCCAGATGATAACAAACTAGTTCAGAATACAGCACAGCTAGTGCCCTGGTGGCCTCTGCTGACAGGGCCTAGCCTTATCCAACACTGCGTCGAGTACTGGTTTTGTGATAGAAAAGCGCTCTCTTGTGGGCAGGCTCTGGCTCCCAAGCTAAGAATTAGGTCCAGCTGTGGCCACCGTACCCAAGATGGCGTCCTCCACACAGGCAGCAGACAGGGAGGCTAAAGATGCCCAGAGGCAGCGATTCCTCTGCTTCTGTTGCAGGGCCCCCAATGTAGGCAGCACTGCAAAATCACTACTTTTCTGATGGAGAAGCGCTGTCCCGTTTGCAGGCGCTGACTCCCAGGCTAAGAACGAGGTCCCGCTAAAATCTCGGTACCAACATGGCGTCCCGCACCCTGACCACGGAGTTCCGCACAAACCCCACTGAGGCAGCTACAAAACAAAAGGCTCAAAGTGTCTAGATTAACAGAGTCCCGAGCCTGGCTCTCAGAACATGGGAATTTCGCCTGCCTATTCCCCCAGCAGCGTGTCTGAGTCCAGCCGCCGGGCAAGGCCCAGCTCCGCCCGCCAGCTGAGACAGAGGAAAAAAAAATCAAAACGGTGCGTTTACCTTCCGTCCGTGAGAGCCGGGGCTAGCCAGGAGTGGGAGTCAGTGAAAGAGAGGAGATTTTTCACTGAATGGTATAAAGTCCCAATTAACAGCTCTGTGCCGTGTCCTGAGGCTGATTAGGTGCTCCGAAGGCTCTGTTTGATTGTCAATTCAGGTCTTGGTTTCCAGAGGGATAGAAAGAGACGTGTCCTTAGTCAGCCAGCTTGACTCCGCCTCCCTTAGATGGTTTTTATGTCTGAATAGTACTCCATTGAATGCATATACCACATTTTGTTTACCCATTCATCAGCTAGTCAACACTGGATTGTTTCCACTTTTGGGATATTATAAAAATGCTGCTATGAACATTCCTATATAGGTTTTTGTGAGAACAGTCATTTTCAATTCTTATGCATATAAACCAAGGAATAGAATTTCTGGGTTATATGGTAACTCGATGTTTAATCTCTTGAGGAACTGTCAGACTGTTTTCCAAAGCAGCTATATACCATTGTACAGTTCCACCAGCAATTTCTCCTTCTCAGCACTTGTTATTTATTTATTTTTATTCTAGACATTGGACTAGGTATGAAATGGTATTTCATTTCAAATTGGATTTACATTAGGGAAAATGACTACTGATAACAAATAATGTTGATCATCCTTTTATGTGCTTATTGGCCATTTGTACATCTTCCTTGGAGAAATGACTGCTGAAATCCTTTGCCTATTTTTAAGCTGTTTTTTTTTTTTATTGTTGAGTTGTAATGGTTCTTTATATATTCTGGATACTGGATACATGTTAATTAAATAATTTGCAAGTAGAAGCATTTTAATGATTCTGTTTGCCACCGGTATAAGGAAGTATCTGCCACCATTCTTTCCCCAACCCAGGAACTCTCCCAGAATGCTTTTTGTGAAGGACAGGAGCCTGGGGAAATCCAGTGAGACAGTCAATATTGGATAACTTGAATAATCCAACTGATGGTGCCCAAAGAGTAGATTTCTAACAGAGACCTTACTGAAGACAGCAGGCCTTATGACTGAGAAATGGACAAGTTGCCTGAAGAAGCATAGTGCTCAACGAACAAATGCTATAAGCCAGTGGGAATTTAAGGCAATGTGTCAGCCCTTAAATGAACATAAAGTATATTTTTTAATATCAATTCAGGGCTTAGAAAATTACAGTGTTTGTTTCTTAGGTTTACTCTAATAGCATCCTTATGATTCTATGTTATTCAGTGTTTATTGATCTAACACACACACACACACACACACACATAACCCTTGGTGGCATAGTGGTTAAGAGTTATGTCTGCTAATGAAAAGGTCAGCAGGTTGAATCCACCAGGCACTCTTTATAAGTTCTATGGGCAGTTCTACTCTGTCTATAGAGTTGTTGAGTCAGAACTGACTTGATGGCAGTGGGTCTGGAAATATATATATACACACGTATATAGAAACCATGGTGGCATAGTGATTAAGAGCTACAGCTGCTAACCAAAAAGGTTAGCAGTTCAAATCCACCAGGTGCTCCTTAGAAACCTTGTAGGGAAGTTGTATTCTGTCCTGTACAGTCGCTATGAGTCAGAACAGATATAGTATGCATGTGTGTGTGTCTGTTTGTCTATACATGTATATATGTATGTGTAGCCCCCACATGTCTGTCATTTTGTCATACTATGGTGGCTTATGTATTGCTGCAATGCTGGAAGCTATGCCACTGGTATACGGATATGAGCAGGATCAACCCTGGCAGACAGGTTTGAGCTCAGCTTCTAGACTAAGACAGTCTAGGAAGAAGGATCCAGCCATTTACTTCTGAAAAGAATTAGCCAGTGAAAACTTTATGAATAGCAATGGAACGTTGTCTGATACAGTGCCAGAAGATGAGTCCTTCAGATTGGAAGGCACTCAAAAGACGACAGGGGAAGACCTGCCTATTCAAAGTAGACTTGCTCTTAATGATGTGAATGCAGTCAAGCTTTCAGGACCTTCATTTGCTGATGTGGTACTACTCAAAATGAGAAGACACAGCTAAAGCATCCATTAATAATCAGAACCTGCAATGTACAAAGTGTGAATCTAAGAAAATTGGAAATAGTCAAAAATGAAATGGAACGTATAAACATCAATATCCTATGCATTAGTGAGCTGAAATGGACTGATATTAGTCATTTTTAATCTGACAATCATATAGTTTACTATGCCAGGAACGACAACTTGAAGAATGGTATTGCATTGGAAACCTGGTGGCATAGTGGTTAAGTGCTATGACTGCTAACCAAAAGGTTGGCAGTTCAAATATGCCAGGCACTCCTTGTACACACTATGGAGTAGTTCTACGCTGTCCTATAGGGTCGCTGTCATCCAGCAGTGGGTTGGGTGGGTGGTGTTGTATTCACTGTCAAAAAGAACATTTCAAGGTCTATCCTAAAGTACTACACTGTCAGTGACAGGAAAATACTCATATGCTTACAAAGAAGACCAGTTAATTTGACTATTACTCAAATTTACACACCAACCGCTAAGGCCAAGATGAAGAAATTGAAAATTTTTATCAAGTTTTGCGGTCTGAAACTCATTAAACATGCAATCAGGATGCACTGATAATTACTGGTAATTGGAATGCAAATGACAGAAACAAGAAGGATTGGTAGCTGAAAAATATGGACTCGGTGATAAAAACAGTGCTAGAGATCTCATGACTGAATTTTACAAGACCAATGACTTCTTCATTGCAAATACCTTTTCTCAGTAACATAAACAGCAACTATCCATGAGGACTCTGCCAGATGAAATACACAGGAATTAAATTGACTACATCTGTGGAAAGAGACTATGGAAAAGCTCAATATTAGCAATCAAAACAAGACCAGGTTCTGACTGAGGCATAGATCATCAACTGCTCATATGCAAGTTCAAATTGAAACTGAAGAAAATTAGAACAACTCCGTGATAGCCAAAGTATGACACTGAGCATATCCCACCTGAGTTTAGAGACCATCTCAAAAATATATCTGATGCACTGAATACTAATGACCAAAGACCAGACAACTAGTGGAATAACATCAAAGACATCATCCATGAAGAAAGCAAGAGGCTTTAAAAGACAGAAGAGAAAGAAAAGATCTAAATAGATGTCAGAAGAGACTCTGAAACTTGCTCTTGAACATCAAGTACCTAAAGCAAAAGGAAAAAAAAATGAAGTAGAAGAGCTGAGCAGATTTCAAACGGCAGTTTGAGAAGACAAAGTAGTAAGATGACTTGTGCAAAGACCCAGAGACAGAACCAAAAGGAAAGAACATGTTCAGCAGTTCACAAGCTGAAGGAACTGAAGAAGAAATTCAAGCCTCGAGTTGCAATACTGAAGAATTCTACAGGGAAGATATTAAATAACACAGTAAGCATCAAAATAAGGTGAAAGGAATACATAGTCACTATACCAAAAAGAGCTGGTCAGTGTTCAACCATTTCAGGATATAGTATATGATCAGGAACCGATGATACTGAAGGAAGAAGTCCAAGCTGCACTGAAGGCGTTGGTGAAAAACAAAACCAAACCCTCTGCCACTGAGTCGATTCTGACTCGTAGCTGCTCTATAGGACAGACTAGAACTGCCCCATAGAGTTTCCAAAGGGCAACTGGTGGATTCAAATCGGTGACTTTTTGGTTAGCAGCTGTAGCACTTAACCACTACATCACCAGGGTTTCCTGGTGAAAAATAAGGCTCCAGAAATTGACAGGATACCAACTGAGATGTTTTACCAAATGGAAGTGCCCATTCATCTATGCCGAGAAATTTGGAAAACAGATATCTGGCCAACTGACTGAAAAAGATTCACATTGATGCCTCTTCCCAAGAAAGGTGATCCAACCTAATGTGGAAATTACCTAACAATATCATTAATATCACACGCAAGCAAAATTTTGCTGAAGATTATTCAAAAGTGGTTGCCAGAAATTCAAGACAGATTTTGAAGAGGACATGGAACTGGGGATATTATTGCTGATGTCAGATGGATCTCGGCTGAAAGCAGAGAATACCAGAAAGATGTTTACCTATGTTTTATTGATACTAAAGCGTTTGACTTTGTGGATCATAACAAATTATGGATAACATTGCACAGAATGAGCATTCTGGAACATTTAATTTTGTTCATGAGGAATCCATACATGGATTAAGTGGCAGTCATTTTAACATAAAAAGGTTTAAAGTCAGGAAAAGGTGTGCACCAGGATTGTATCCTTTCACCATAGTTATTCAATCTGCAAGCTGAGCAAGAAGCTGGACTACATGAAGAAGAACATAGCATCAAGATTGGAGCACATCTCATTAACAACCTGTGTTGTGCAAATAACAAAACCTTCCTTGCTGAAAGTGAAGAGAACTTGAAGCACTTACTGATGAAGATAAAAATCCAGAGACTTCAGTATGGATCACACCTCAACATAAAGAAAACAAAAATCCTCACAACTCAACCAATAAGCGGCATCGTGATACGTGGAGAAGAGATTGAGTTATCAAGGATTTCATTTTGCTTTAATTCACAATCAACACCAACAGAAACAGTAGTCAAAGAGTCAAAAGATGCACCGCATTGAGAAAATCTGCTCTAAAAGATCTTTTTAAAATGTTGAAAAGCAAAGATGGCACCTTGAGGACTAAGGTGCACTTGACCCAATCTGTGCTGTTTTCAATCACATCATATACGTGGGAAAGTTGGACAATGAATAAGGAAGATCAAAGAAGAATATATGCTTTCAAATTGTGGTGTTGGCAAAGAATATTGAATATACCATGAACTGCCAAAAGAATGAGGAAATCTGTCTTAAAAGAAACACAGACAGGATGCTCCTTGGAAGCAAGGATAGTGAGACTATGCCTCACATACTTTGGACATGTTGTCAAGAGGGGTCAGTCCCTGGAGAAGGACATCATGCTTGGTAAAGTGCAGGGTGAGTGAAAATGAGAAAGACCCTCAGTGAGATGGATTGACACAGTGGCTGCAATAATGGGCTGAAGCATAACAACAATTATGAGGATGGCACAAGACTTAGCAGTATTTCATTTTGTTGTGCATAGGGTTGCTATGAGTTAAAACCAACAATATATGTAGATATACTGTACTATGGTATATACTGGTTGCAGAGTAATAAACTAAACATAGTCTCACCCTTCACATGGTTCAGTCTAGTAAAAGGGTGGGCAAAATTTTCTGTAAGGTATCACAAAGTAAATATTTTAGGCTTTGTGAGGCTAGAAACAAAATCAAGGATGTTACATAGGTACTTACATAACAAGGGAGAAAATGAATTTCCACATGTTTTAATGATAAGATTTGAAATATAATATTAATAACTGAGAAAAAAATTTTACTACAAGTATACTAATGAGAAGAATGGCATTCTTTCGGGGAGAAGGGTGTAATATTTCACTTCATTAGGGTTCAAAGTAAATGTTCCCTATCATCAAAATTTGTGGTAAATATTCATCTGTTAACATTTATCTGTAATTGTATTTTATGTATTCCATCTTCAAAAATTTATTTCCACACAGACAAGCACTGAAAAATACTGATATCACTCCACAAGTATATGACTTAAGTTGAGCACATTCATATCTTGGAAGGCATTTATAGAATGTTTTTGAATTCTTCTCTTGATGTTTCCCTTCTAGTATGTTGTTACATTGTAGATTAAGCATTTTCAATTGAACTTTAGGTAGAAGCTCCTCAGTTACACAGGTAAACCGATTTTGAAATCTAGAAATTTCCTTTGCACTGTCATCAACGTCCAAAAAATGCTGTTTGAACTGTATGTAGTTTGAGCTCAGAAAATATATCCATTGCAATTGGACTTGGTGACGCAAAGTGACCATATTGTGTGGGCACTTTGTGGTCCTAGGCATCTATAGGAGGTCATCCTGTTGACCTTATACTGGAGGAAGGGGAATGGGTGGAGAGGAGAAGATAGGAGACTGTTGGGAAGGTAAGACATGTATGGAGCAGAGAGGAAGAGTGTGCTGTCACTGGGTGGGGAGAGCAGTGGAAGCTGCCATGTAGGTCAGCATGCAGATTTATATGGGACTATACATTTTCATTCAATCATTATAAATATATATATCCATTGCAAATTTATGTGAGAATGGTAGTTTTCATTTTTGTCTTAACTTTTGGAGCCCTGAAAATGATTAAAGCAGGGGATGAGAATGGAGAATAAAAAATATAAACACATATATGGAGAGGATGGGGCAGGTGCTCCTTAAGAGGATACTAGAAGTATAGAGTGAAAAGGAGGAATGTGCTGTCACTGGGTAAGGAGAACAGATGGAGCAGCAGACAAGTGGGCATGCAAAATTGATTTGGATTCTATATTTTCATTTAATCACAATTTTAAGAAAAGGAAAAATATATAAACACATATATTTATGCTGGGGAAAAACAAATTCACATTACAGTAATTAAAAATACTGTCAAGTTAACAATTGCAACACTGTGATTTGTAGTGCACAAAGCAATGATGTGAAGTGATGAGACTGCTATATACCCAACTCTGTCACAGCTACTTATCTCTGCCATTGTAGCATAAAAACCCCAGATAATATGTAAGTGAAAGACGGCAGCTGTGTTCAAATAAAACTTTATTTATGCACTTTGAAATTTGAATTTCATATCATTTTCATGTGTCATGAAGTGCCGTTAAGTATCATTGTTCTTTTAAATTTTTTCAATGATGTAAACCTGTGTTAAAACTTTCTTAGCTTGAAGGCTATACAAAAATGTTGTAAGGATAGACTTGGCTGTAGTTTGCTTATTCTTGGTCTAATGGATGTGGCTGATTTGATTGAATTCCCATGTACAACACTATAATCATGTGTATTAATTTCCTATTGCCACTGTAACAAATAACTACCCATTGTGGAGGTCAGAAATCTGAAAATCACTTTTCCTGGTGTTGTGGATTAGATTGCATCCCCCTAAAACATGTATAAACTTGGCTAGGTCATTATTGCCACTATTATGTAGTTGTCCACCATTTTGTGATCTGATGCGATTTTCCTATACATTGAAAATCATACCTCTATGATGTTAATGAGGCAGAATTAGAGGTACCCGTGTTAATGAGGCAAGACTCTATCTACAAGATTAGGTTGTGTGTTTTTTAGGTTGTGTGAGGTAAGTATATCTCTTTTGAGATGTAAAAGAGAGAAGTGAGCAGAGAGACAGGGGGACCTCATATCAGTAAAGATGTAGCACCAGAAGAACATGTCCTTTGGAAGCTGTGTCCCTACACTGAGAAGCTCCTTGCCCAGGTGAAGACTGATGGCAAGGACCTTTCCCTAGAGCTGACAGAAAGAGAAAGCCTTCCAATCGAGCTGAAGCCCTGAATTTGGACTTCCAGCCTACTAGACTTAAAAAAATACACTTGTATTTGTTGAAGCCATCCACTTGAGATGTTTCTGTTATAGCGGCACTAAATAATTAAGACATCTGGTCTAAAATCAAGGTGTTGATGGATTTGGTTCCCTCTGGAGGCTTCAAGGGAGAATCCTTCCCTCACTTCTTCCAGCTTCTAGAAGCTGCTGGCATACTTTGGCTCCTTGATTGATGGCCATATCACTCTAATTTCTTCTTCAGTAGTCATATGGCCTTCTCACTGAACTCTGACTCCTCCCTTATCCCTCCTAGACACACCTTTCTGATTACAGCAGGTCTACTCAATCCAGAATAACCTCCCCATCTCAAGATTCTATATTTAAAGCAAATCTGCAAAGTCTCTTTTGTCATATAAAATAATGTATTTAGAGGTTCTGGAGATTAGGACTTAGACATCTTGTGGGGGGGGGGCATACTTCTGCCTACCACACACTACCTTTGTGTCCCTCAATTCAGCAATCCAGCAAGTTAGTTAAATCCTATGTCCAAGGCCTATCATTTCTCTAAGTTCTCTCTCTTTCTCCCTCATGCTCCCTTTCTAGCCTTCTCTTCTTACGTCCTAGGGAATAAAGATGGACAGCATGCTACCACGTTTACTGCCAAAAGTACACATGACAACTGTTGTATCGTATAAGTGATTCTCTTGACTTGTCTTCTGAGATTACTGGAGTTGAGAAAGACCTTTCAGTTTTATTTTCTGTTGTTTTTTGGTTTCTGTCTTAACCTAGGTTCTCTAGAAAAGTAAAACCAGTAAAGCATATATACACATACATACAAACATAGAAAGAGAGAGAGACAGAGAGAAAGAGAAAGAGGACATTTAACTGAAGAAAATGGATTATCCAGTTGCAGATGCTGGCAAGTCCCAAGTCTGTGGGTCAAGCATCAGGCTGGAGGCTTCTCCTAACACACAAACCTGAAAGGACTGATGACCCAAGATCAGCAGGTAACACAGCAGGCTGCTGTTTCACAAGCTACAGAGACTGATGAGCCCCAAGATCAGCAGGCATTATGGCAGGCTGCTTGATCAAGTCCCATGAACTAGAGGTCAAATGAAGATAAGCTGGACACAGGATCCAGAGCATGCAAAGAAACTTTGCCAGAATGTGTGTGTGTGTGTGTGTGTATGTATATATATATATTCGATGCAGGGCACACTCCTAAGGAAACTTTCCCTTCAACTAACTGACTGATCACATCAGCTCACATCATAGTGGATGACTACATCATTATATAACTGCAAAATTATATAATTACATAACTGCCAAACTTCATCATCACATAACTTCCAAACCACTGAGGATCATGGCCCACCTGAGTTGACACACAACCTTATCCATCACAGTTCACCCTGGGTCAACTTAACACCTGTACATATATCCTTAAACCATACAAAATCTCTAAAGACAACTACAACGTCATACTTGTACCTAACATGATACAACTAACATATTTACAACCAGAAATGCACTGGCCTCACTTATATCTTACATTTTATAAGTGAAGAAAATGAGAGTATTTGATGCACACATACAAAGAAGAAATACTTTTAACAAAGTTCTCATGTCTGCAACTGGTCATGTGATCGTAACTGGTATTTAGAACTGCCTTGTTCCACCACTCATTCTGTATTCTCTTTATTCTCAGCAAGTGTCTCAGCCTGTCATGGTTCTTTGACTGGTGGGGCAACTCAAACCTTCATCCCTGAAGGGTCTGGGCCATTAGTAGTCATATCAAAATTGGGTTGCTGTAGTTTTCCATTGACTTTAGTCACAGGGCATGGTACTACTAAGAGATGCCCTAAGGTATCATATGGCCCACGAGACAGAGCTGTTTGCAGGGCATCCTGAACCTGTTGCAGAGTGTTCTCGTGTTCTTGGCCCCACTCAGCAAAAGTGCTTCTCAAGTCACTTGATAAGTTGGCCGGAGTAGCACATCTAAATGAGGCATGTGTTGCCTCCAAAATCCAAAGAGGTCCAACAGGTGTTGTGCTTCCTTTTTGTCTGTGGGAAGGGCAAGATGCAATAACTTAGCCTTCACTTTAGAAGGTATTTCTTAACATACCCCACACCACTGGGCTCCTAGATATTTTGCTGAGTTGTAAAGTGCCTGTATATTTGTGGGGTTAATTTCACACCCTCTACCACGCAAATGTTCTAGGAATAAGTCCTGAGTCATTGGCACTTCCTCCTTACTAGGTCCAATTAGCATAACGTCATCAATGTAATGGACCAGCGTGAGGTCTTGTGAAAGGAAAAGGACCAAGGTACCTGTGGACTAAATCATGACATAGGACTGAAGAGTTGATATACTCCAGACGTAGGAATGCTGGCTTTGCCAATTGAACGCAAATTGTTTCTGGTGTTCCTTTGATACCAGAACCAAGAAAAAGGCATTGGCTAGATCAATAGCTGTGTATCATTTACCAAAGCCAAGCCAGTTACCACTGAGTTGATTCCAACTCATAGCAACCCTGTAAGACAGAGTAGAACTGTCTCATCAGGTTTCCAAGGAGAAGCTGGTGGATTCTAATTGCTGACCTTTTGGTTAGCAGTTGAGCTTTTAACCACTGCACCACCAGGGCTCCACTAGGTACCAGAAGATGTGTTAATTTTCTCAAGCAATGAAACCACATCTGAGCAGCCTCTGCAACTGAAGTCATTATCTGGTTAAGTTTTCAACAATCCATTGTCATTCTCCAAGATCCACCTTTTTTGCACAAGTCAAATAGGCAAGTTGAATGGGGTGATGTGGTGGGAATCACCACCCCTGCATCCTTCAAGTCCTCGATGGTAGTGGTAGTCTCCATAATCCTTCCAGAGATGCAGTATTTCTTTTGGTTTACTGTTTTCCTAGGCAGGGGCAGTTCTAAGTGCTTCCACTAAGCTTTTCTGACCATGACAGCCCTTACTTCACTTGTCAGGGATTCAGTGTAGGAGTTCTGACAAGTGCTGAGTATACCTATTCCAGTTATGGATTCTGGAACTCAGGAAACCACTACAGGAGGGGCCTAGGAACCCAATGGACCCACTGTGAGCCAAACTTCAGATAAGACTCCATTAATAACTTGGACTTCATACATCCCTGCTCTGACAGGTGGGCCACAGTGATGTTTTCGGTCTTCTGGAGTTGGTGTCAGGTCAGAGCCAGTATCCTATACAGTAATCCCCAAAAAGTGATTATTTCCTTTTTCCAATGAACAGTCACTCCTTAAAAAGTTCTAGATCCCTTTGGGGAAGACTGGGAGAAAGATTAGCAGAGTAATAGTATAAATATTTAGCAGTATACTTGGGTCTTAAAAGGATACAGCCTCCTCTTCATTCAAAGTGTTGTGGGTCTGTAAACTGACTCAAGTCTGGGAATTAATTGAGGAGCTGTGACTCCGTGTTCTGGCAATTCTAGTTAGATTGCTGTTCACTTGACCTAGAAGTCTTCTGTTTGCACATATCGAGTAAATAGTAGATTTCCCATCTATTTCACTCTTATGGACATCATGACTAAGCAGCCAACACCATTAAGTCCATAGAAGTCAGACTACTCTGATTACTGCTTTGACTCCACTGTCCACTATGGTAACCGTGCCCACTTGTCTTGTTGACTGAGTGCCTCCACTTGGCCCCTATCACCATGGGATCTAATCAGCCCCACTCTAGTTAGGTATCTTAATTCAGTTAGGGCAGTTCCCGCTGTCAGATGTGACTTATACAAAATAGCAGTCACAGCAGTCTTCCAGGATGCTGGGCTCCCTTCACAAATTTGTTCCTCACCATTGTGATTAAAAAAAAAAAAAAGTGTGCTCTAGGCACTCCATTTGTAGGTCTGTGGGTCTAATCTGATAAATACGCTCTAGCGTAAGTCTTTCAATACTTTCTTTTCCAGTATACCAAGGCAGGTCTGGTACTGAAATATGATTTAGTATAGGCGACCATGTAATCCAGAAACCCTGGTAGCATAGTGATTAAGTGCTACAGCTGCTAACCAAATGGTTGGCAGTCCAAATCCACCAGGCACTCCTTGGAAACTCTATGGTTTTACTGTGTAATCCATGGTTCAGGAAACCAACCAAATAAGCGATTAGATCCTTTTCCAGCCTCTTAAGTTGAAACATTAAATGAACAATCTGTGTTTATATAAAGAAAATACACTACATTCTACTTTAGTGAGTAGCATCTGGGGTCTTAAAAGCCTGTGAACAGTCATCTAGGATACTGCACTGGTTTCATCCATTGCAAGAAAGGAAAGTGAAGAAAATTAAAGATACAAGGGAAAGATTAGTCCAGAGGACTAATGGACCATACTACCACAGCCTCCACCAAACTGAGTCCAGTACAGCCAGATGGTGCCCAGCTACTGCCACTGACTGTTATGACAGGGATCACAACAAAGGGTTCCAGACAGAGCTGGGAAAAAAAAAAGGAGAACAAAATTCTAACTCAAAAGGAAAGGCCAGACTTGTTGGGCTGACAGAGACTGGAAAAATTCTGAGAGTCTGGCCCCCGGACATCATTTCAGCTCAGTAATGAAGTCACTCCTGAGGTTCACCATCCAGCCAAGGATTAGACAGGCCCATAAAATAAAATGAGATTAAAGGGGTATGCCAGCTCAGGAGCCAGGACTAGAAGGCAGAAGGGTACAGAAAAGCTGGTAATAGGGAACCCAAGTTTGAGAAGAAACGGTGTTGACATGTTGTGGGGCTGTTAATCAGTGTCATGAAACAATATATGTACTAACTGTTAAATAAAAAACGAGTTTGTTCTGTAAACCTTCATCTAAAGTACAATAAAAAATTAAAATAAAAATAATCTGTGCTTAGTGAGCTCATATCATTAAACTCAGACTGATCCAACTTTGTTCCTTTCACTATTGTACCACACCCTTAATAGTCATGTCCATACATATTCCTCAGGGTTTTTTTCATACGTAGTATAGAAGTCAAGCACTTCTTTTGAAGTATACTATACCTTCTCTGGTATGCACTTCACCTTTTAGGGTTCTCTGTGATTTAAGTCTAAGTTTAGGTCTAATTCTAAAAGCAAGAATGTGTTTTGGGGCTTGGTCCTGGGAATATTCATCAAAGTCTAATAGGGCATCTACCCTAGGCAGTGACCCAGGTAATGACTCACATGCTACCTCAGGTGGTATCTCAGACTCTTGGAGCACAGCTGGGTTAATCTCATCAGATGGGAGTCAAAGTGATAATGGTTTTACTGGTGAGAGTGGCTTAGCAGAAAAAAATGGAGTGATCTTTTCAGCAGGGAGTAATTGGGCTGGTTCTTATGGCAGGAGTGATTCAACAGAATTTAGGGCCTCAGTGTCCCCAGCTAAAAGATTATCTGCCCATACCAGATCCGACAATTAAGTCTGTGAACTTAATTGTTCTAAGTGCTACATACGCCTCGCTAAATATCACTATGGTCACTTTCGAAGCACTCCCCTTGGGAAACTATGCACCAACGCCGGTACCTAGTCCACCCTTCAAAGCAATTTTGGAACTCTTTCTGGAATTGCCATTGCACACAGTGGCATGGTGGCAACTTCATGAAATTAACGGTATAGTTGTCTGTGAAGGGGGTTTTAGCCAGTAAACAAATAACTATACTGGAACACCCTCCCTACTCACCTGATCTGGCCCCCAGAGGCTTTTTTCTTTACCAGAAGATAAAGGAAACATTGAAAGGAAGACATTTGGATGACATTCGGGACATCAAAGGTAATATGACAACCCCTCTGAAGGCCATTCCAGAAAAAGAGTTCCAAAATTTCTTTATAGGGTAGACTAGGTGATGGCATGGATGCATAGATTCCCAAGAGAAGTACTTTGACGGTGTGACCATGGTGATGTTGAGGAATGAGGTATGTAGCACTTTTTCTCTGATGAGTTTGCCAACTTAATTGGCAGCTCTTGTATGTCCCCATTCCAAGTTTCAGCATCCTATTTCTTCCCAATGAATGCCCTCACTTTAACCTCTGACACCATTTCAGCTTGGAAATTCAACTGATGCTGTAATTCACTCTTACAAAAAGACTCTCCAGCTCTCTTACTACAAGGAATAAAGATTTATTTCAGGGCACAAGTGGCAGCTTTGCAGTCTTTCATGTGGCATTTCAGCTGTGACTCTGAAGCCCTGAGCTCATCTCTTTCTTTCACCAGTTTGTCTAGCGAAACTAGCACCAACCAACCAGCTTCCCTATTATTTTCATCCTGACAAAACTGTAGAAAAGTATCAAACATGTAATCACCCATGGCCTTGCTTCCCATCAATACTTGATCTGTTGATGATGATATTTTGTATATTAATATTGCCACCTCATGCCATGTATTAGCAGTGCCCTCTTTACTACTAAAGCATAGTCTTCAGCATCTTTAAGACTAGTCATGGACTTAAGAACCAATTTAGAAACCTCATCCTTACAATACTGTTCTCTATAATCACTGTCCATACCAATTTTCGTAGGCTGAGTTCTCCAGAGAAGCAAAACCGGTGAATATATACATAAAACCATGCCAAACCTGTTGCTGTTGAGTCGACTCTGACTCAAAGTGACTGTAAAGGACAGAGTAGAACTGTCCTATAGGGTTTGAAAGTAGAGGCTGGTGTATTCAAACCACTGGCCTTTCAGTTAGCAACCAAGCTTAACTGTACAAATACATATATAAAAAGAGAGAGAAATTTAGCTCAAGGAAATAGCTCAAGTGGTTAGAGCTTGACAAGTCTCAAGTCCGTGGTTCACGCATCAGGCTGGAGGCTTTTCCTGATACATATAGCTGCAGGGACTGAAAAACCCAAGCTCAGTAGGTCAGACAGCAAGCCACGGTCTCATGGGCTGTGGAGGATAAGAAATCCAAGATCAGGGGTGGAGTGAAAATGGCGGACTAAGAATATGTCTCTTTATATCCCTCTGGAAACCAAGACCTGAACTGATAATCATACGGAGCCTTCTGGTCACCTAGTGAACCCCCAGGACATGGCACAGGGCTGTTAATTTGGACTTCATACCACTGAACGAAAAACCTCCCCTCTTTCGCTGACTCCTGCTCCTGGCTAGGCCTGGCTCTCATGGACTGAAGACAGCCTAGAGAAACATCTGCAGTCTGTCCTCACAGTATCTTTCCCAGCCTCTTCTTACTCACATGGGACCCAAAAAGCAACAGACACTTGTAGCATACAAGAAATCACCCATGACTTCAGAAGGCTTCCAAACAAAACAACCAAGGAGTTTTCCAGATGAAGAAACTTTTATGAAAGGATCAGAAGGTGAATACAAAATGATCATATACAAAGCCCTCTAGACCTTATACAAAATGCAGTAGTACAAAATGAAAAATTAAGCAAGCTGTTTGATCTGATGGAACACCAGTACTCTGAAATCCAACAGATCAAGAAGAAAATCAAAGACATAGAAACTTCCATTCAAAGCCAAGAAAACAGAATGGAACAAATGGAAAAAAAGAATTTCTGACTTGGAAGACAGAGCTACTGATGCCAGCGTCTATGAGCAGAAATCAGAAAAAAGAAACAAGAAAAATGAAGAAGCATTAAGAAGCATGTGGGACTCTATTAAGAGAAACAACCTTGGATTAACTAGAGTCCCTGAACAGGATGAGACACCTGAGAACACAGAGAGTATCATTGCTGAGCTGCTGACAGAAAACTTCCCAGAAATCATGAAGGAAGAGAATATAGACATCTCAGATGCAAAAGAAAGACTCCGAGACATATTATAATCAAGCTCAACAAAATGAAACCTAAGCAGCAACTCTTAAAGGCAACAAGACTCAAAGCAAAGCTAACGTTCAGAGGGAAACCCTGCAGGCTTTCATCAGATTTCTCAGCAGAAACCATGCTGGCACGGAGACAGCAGCATGACACATTCAAAGCATTGAAGGAGAGGAACTTCCAACCAAGAATTATATATCCTGTAAAACTATCTTTCAAATATGAAAACGAAATTAGGGCATTCCCAGATAAACAGAAACTCAGAGACTTTGTAAAAACCAAACCCAAACTACAAGAAATGCTGAAAGAAGTTCTTGGCTTTGGCTTAGAAGAACAAAACCACTAACTTTATATTTTAGAACAACACAGTATTCAGAACTCTACTCAGGGATGGCCCCAAATTCAATCACAGCTTTAACACTGAAACAAGCAATCACGTGATTATCGTGAAAACTACAGTGCCATCATATTGAAAAGAGGAATGTACTACAGTCATTACATTCCTTCCAGATGGAGAGGAAGATGACAAGACTAGTAGTAATTAAAATTGGGTTTATATATAGTTTATTAAGGGGGATCATAGGGGCAGCTGTGAAACACAACAAAGATGTATCATACCATTTCAAGAAATGTAACACAGGAATCTCAACAACTACACAAACAGCTCTGAAAAAGCTGAAAAATCAACTCACAAAAAAGAGTGTCCCCGAATAGACTAGTAAGAACAACAAACATCAACCAAAAATAAACATATCACAATGGCAGCACTGAACACATACCTATCAATAATTACATTGAATGTGAATGGACTGAATGCTCCAGTAAAGAGACATCGAGTGACATCTTGGAACAAAAGACATGACCCATCCATATGTTGTCTACAAGAAACTCACTTGAGACCTAAATATAGGGACAAACTGAAAATTAAAGGATGGAAGAATATATATCAAGCTAACAATGAACAAAGAAGAGCAGGGGTGCCAATTCTAATCTCAGACAAAATCAATTTTAATGTAAAATCCACAATCGTGGACAAAGATGGACACTATTGCTGAAAAGTTCAGTACAGAAGCAAGACTTAACTATATTAGATATTTATGCACCTAATATCAGAGCACCTAAATACATCAAAGAAACACTGACTACACTCAAAAAAGAGTTAGATTACTCCACAATAATAGTGGGAGACTTCAACACTCCATTCTCAGTACTGGACAGATCATCTAGAAAAAAGGTCAGTAAAGATACAGAAGACCTTATTGACACAATTAACCAATTAAACGTCATTGACATATACAGAACTTTCTACCCATCAGCAGACAATTGCACCTTCTTCTCCAGTGCACACAGAACATTCTCCAGAATTCACCATGTGTTAGGACATGTCATGGGTTGAATTGTGTCCCCCCCAAAATATGTGTAGCCATGTGGCTGGGACATGATTCCCAGTATCTTGTGACTGTCCTCCATTTTGTGGTTTCCCTAAACTGTATGTTAAAGGATTAGGGTGGGGCTGTAAATTCCTTCATGGGATTACTTCCCTGCTCTGCTGTAAAGGGAGTTTCCCTGGAGTATGGCTTCCCACACCCTTAATCCTTTCAGCCTGCAAGAGATAAAAGGAAAGAGAAGGAAGCAGAGAATTGGGAACCTCATACCATCAAGCAAGCAGCACTGGGAGAAGAGCACGTCCTTCAGACCTGAGTTTCCTGCGCCAAGACACTCCCTGGACAAAGACTGATGCAATACTGGATTTTCCTCCACAGCCGACAAGGGGAAAGCCTTCCCCTGGAGCAGACACCCTGATTATGGACTTGCAACCTACCGGACTGTGTAAGAATAAACCTTCCTTTGTTAAAGCCATCCACTCTGTGGTATTTCTGTTAGAGCAGCCCTAGCTCACTAAAACAGGACATAATGCAATTCTCAACAAAATCCATACCATTGAATTACTGCAAAGCCCCTTCTCAGATCATAAAGCCATAAAAGTCAAAATCAATAGCAGAAAAAACATAGATAGAAAGTGGAACTCTTGGAAACTGAACAACATCTTGCAAAAAAAAAAAAAAAAAAACATGGGTTATAGAAGAAATCAAGGATGAAATAAAGAAAATCATGGATTCCAATGAGAATGAAAACACGTCCTACCAGAACCTATGGAATACAGCCAAAGCAGTGCTCAGAGGTCTGTTTATCTCCATAAATGCACACGTCTGGAAGGAAGAAAGAAACCAAATCAAGGAAGTAACCCTACAGCTTGAACAAGTACAGAGAGAACAACAGAGGAATCCCTCAGGCACCAGAAGAAATCAGATCATAAAGATTAGAGTAGAGCTAAATGAACTAGAGAATAGAAAAACAATTGAAAAAATTGAAAAGACCAAAAGCTGGTTTTTTGAAAAGATCAACAAAATTGACAAACCACTGGCTAAACTTACTAAAGAAAAACAGGAAAGGAAACAACTCAATTTAGAATTGAGAGGGGAGTGGTCACAAAAGATCCAACAGAAATCAAAAATATCATAACAGAATACTATGAAAGACTGTACTCTAACAAATTTGAAAACCTAGAGGAAACAGACAAATTCCTTGATTCATACCACCTACCCAAATTATCACAACGTGAAGCAGAACAACTTAATAAATCCATTACAAAGGAAGAGATTGAAAAGGTCATCAAAACACTGCCAACCAAAAAAAAAGCCCGGGCCCAGATGGCTTCACTGCAGAATTCTACCAAGCTTTTAGAGAAGAGTTATCTCCAATACTACTGAGACTATTTCACAGTATAGAAAGGGGATGGAATACTCCCAAATTCATTCTATGAAGCCAGCATAACCCTGATACCTAAGCCAGGGAAAAACCTAACCAAAAGGAGACCTACAGACCAATATCACTCATGAATCTAGATGCAAAAATCTTCAACAAAATTCTTGCCAATAGAATACAACAACATATCCAAAAAATAATCCATCATGACCAAGTGGGATTCATATGAGGGATGCAAGGCTGCTTCAACATCAGAAAAACAATTAATATGATTAACCACATAAATATCACAAAAGCCAAGAATCACCTGATTTTCTCCACTGATGCAGAAAAGGCATTTCATAAAGTCCCACACCCATTCATGCTAAAAATTCTTAGCAAAATAGGCATAGACGGAAAATTCTTCAATGCCATAAGGGCCATTTATACAAAGCCAACTGCCTACGTCATCCTGAATGGAGAGAGACTGAAAGACTTTCCCTTGAGAACAGGAACTAGACAGGGATGCCCACTCTCACCTCTCCTATTCAATTTTGTGCTAGAAGTTCTAGCCAGAGCAATTAGACAAGAACAAGAAATAAAGGGCATCTGCATCGGCAAAGAAGGTAAAATCTCCCTGTTTGCAGATGATATGATTGTATATGCACAGAATCCCAAAAAGCTATAAGTAAACTACTCAAACTGATAGAGCCAGCCAAGTGCCGTTGAGTCGGATCTGAAGAGTTCAGCAAAGTCTCAGGATAGAAGAAAAACATAAGTAAATCAGTAGGATTCCTTTATACCAATAAGGAGACTGTTAACAAAGAAATCATCAAATCAATACCATTTACTATAGCCCCTAAGAAGATAAAGTACCTAGGAATTAATCTAATTAGAGAAATAACAGACCTTTACAAAGAGAACTACAAGCCCTTACCACAAGAAACTAAGAGAGACTTAGATAAATGCAAAAACCTACCCTGCTCATGGATAGGAAGACTTAACACTGTGAAAATGTCTATTTTACCCAAAGCAATCTACTTATATAATGCAATCCCAACACAAGTTCCAGCATCATTTTTTAATGAGATGGAGAAATAAATCACCAATTTTGTTTGGAAAGGGAAGAAGCCCCAGATAAGTAAGGTACTACTAAAGAAGAAGAACACACTAGGAGGCCTCTCATTACCCGACCTTAGAACACACTACACAGCCACAGTGGTCAAAACAGCCTGGTACTGGTACAAGAACAGACAAATTGATCAATGGAACAGAATTGAGACCCCAGAGATGACACCATCTGCCTATGAAAAGCTGATATTCGACAAAGGCCCTACGTCATTAAACTGGGGTAAAAACAGTATCTTCAACAGATGGTGCTGGCAAAATTGGATATCCATATGCAATAAACTGAATCAAGATCCATATCTTACACCTTATACAAAAACCAACTCCAACTGGATAAAAGACCTAAATATCAAACCTAAGACGATAAAGCTCATCCAATAAAAGGTAGGAACAACAATGGAAGTTTTAATATACGATGTAGACAGACTTCAAAATCTGTCAAACAAACCACAATCAACAGAAGAGAAAATAGATAAATGGGAACTATTAAGAATGAAACACTTTTGCTCATCCAAAGACTATTAACAGAATTAAAAGGCCACCTACAGAATGGGAAAAAATATTTGGCAACTCTATGTCAGACCGATGCCTCATCTCCATAATCTATAAGATACTACAAAATATCAATAAGAAGAAGATAAATCATCCAATTAAGTGATGGACAAAGGAGATGGACAGACATTTCTCTAAAGAGGAGATCCAGGCAACCAGAAAACACATGCGGTCATGATCACTATCTTTAGTTATTAAAGAAATTGAAATCAAGACGACAATGAGATACCATCTCACCCCAACAAAGTTGGCCATGATCCAAAAAACACAAAACAACAAATGCTGGAGAGGCTTTGGAGAAAGTGGAACTCTCCTACATCATTGGCGGGGTTGCAGAATGATCCAGCCTCTTTGGAAGGCAATCTGGCGCTTCCTTAAAAAAATGGATATTGATATACCATTTGACCCAGTAATTCCACTACTTGGAATATATCCTACAGAATCAAGGCCATTCACACCAACGGACACAGGCACAAGAAGGTTTATCGCAGCACAGTCCATGATAGCAAAAAGATGGAATCCACCAAGATGCCCAACAACAGAGGAAGGGATAGGTAAACTATGGTATATATACTCAATGGAGCACTATGCAATGATAAAGAATAATGATGATTCCAGGAAACATCTCATAACCCGGTTTCAACTGGAAGACATTATGTTGAGTGAAAGTAGTCAGAGACAAAAGGACAAATATTGTATGAGACCCCTACAACAAATTCAAAAACAGACTTATACATAGAAGAAAAGACTCTTTGACGGCTGCAAGGGAGGGAGGGCGAGGGGAAGGGTTTAGGTGAGATAGTTGGTAGAAATTTGGTTGGGTGAAATCGGTGATAGCACACATTAGAAACAAGAACAATATTAAGTGGACTTCAGCATAACTTGAATACTCCTTCCATCTTAACCCAATGTTGCAAGGTCAGACTAGCTGGGGCAGGGGGCAGGGGACCATGCTCTTAGGCAAATTCGAGGCCAATTGACACACCTAGCATTTTGCTAAGAGGGCTCTCTGCACCTCACATTGGCGAGTGGTATCTGGGGTCCTAAAAGCTGCCAAGCTGCCATCTGAGGGCACAGCAAATGATCCCAACTCAGCAGGAATGAATGCTCACCGAGGACCAAAATGATATGGGGTAAAAACAACCCAGAAAATAGAGAGACCCACATGAATGGGTGCCTACATAGACTTGGGACCAGAAGAACTGGATGGTGCCCGGCCACCACTAGTGATAGCCGCGATGGAGCTCAGTAAGTTGAGTCTTACTGGCAACACAAGAATAAAAAGGGATGCATCCTGAGATCCCCACTAAAATACGTCAATTGATGGTCCAGCGGTTTCGGGGTTCCCCTGGGAGCACGGTCCCTGGCCCTGATGCTGCCGTTGCCCATAAATCATAATCAAGGGCCACTCTTCGGACACGAATGGATTGGACTTGGCGATGCAGAGTGACCATATATTGGATGCACTTTATGGTTCTGTGCATCTATAGGATATCATCCTGGTGACCTCTGGCTGGAGGAAGGATAGTGGGTGGAGAGGAGGGGAAAGGAGACTGTTGGGAGGATGAGACATGTATGGAGCAATGGAGCAGAGAGGAATAGTGTGCTGTCACCGGGCAGGGAAAGAAATCCAAGATCAGCAGGCAATATGACAGACTGCTGGCTCAAGTCCCAAGAACCAGAGGTCAGATGTTGAGCTGGATACAGAATCTAGAGGAAGCAAGTAAGCTTTGTCAGAACATCCATATATATGTTGGATATAGGCCACACCCTTGAGGAAACTTCATTTAAAACTGATTGGCTGATCACACAAGATAATGTCATGGAGGATGATTACATCACTACACAATTGCCAAACCACTGAGCATTATGGCCCAGCCAAGTTAACACATAACCTTCACCATCACATTTGCCATTTCTTCTAAATTTTGCCAATGTAAATGAAAACTGTAGGAAAATAAAGTTCCTTTGCCTTCACTGGATAACAAAAACACAAACTTACAGTCCCATAGGGCAGGAAATGATAGTTTCTTCAGTCTCTCCCTCCAACTCAAAGTAGTTCCAGAAAATCAGAATCAATTGGAAAACTCCATGAATAAAATTCCACAACTTCCTTAGTCCATTTTCCCATTATTTCACAGCCCCCGTTTTAAGGACAATGATCAGTTCTTTGCCTATGGACAATTTGGAATTTCTTTTTTTCCCTAGGTTTCCCAAGCCCTGTTAAAATGCACAGATGCATTGCTAATACTCTTTTCTTTAAATAGAAAAGGACCTCCCATTTCTTGATCCCTGCTGTTAAGGGGATGCTTAGTTGTGAAGAGGGTTATTTCTTCAAGATGTTAAGATAAGAAAGGGGGTGGAAGGAATGCTTGGCCAATTGTACTATAGTTAGTACATTCTAGCCTGATAATCGTCTGTGCTGAAGAACGGTCTTCTGTATTTCTGCTTGCTATGACAACGCTGCGTCTGATGAGGAATGTGGGGGCACAGTGTTCCTGCAATGTAATTCCATTCTGCAGTCAGGGAATGCTATCCATTCCTGTACAGCTGCCATGGGGCTTCTGAACTGCTTTGGTTCATACTCCTGAGTTTTCTTGATTGAGTCATCCAAGGAAGGAAGAAAAGGGGCCTTCAGAACACAGACAACCTCCATAAATTCAAACACATCCATATCTTTCATTGCATTGCAGACATTACATCTCATGCTCAGAGACCTATAAAGTTAGACTTGGTTCTCTAGAGGAGCAAAACAAGTGAAGCCTCAATATGTGTGTACATGTTGTTGTTGTTAGATACCATTGAGTCAGTTTTGACTCAATAGTGACCCTACGTACAAAAGAAGGAAACACTGGCAGTCCTACACCAGGCTTACAGTTACCATGCATGAGCCCATCATTGCATTCACGGTGTCAGTCCATCTTGTTGAGATTCTAACTCTTTTTTGCTGACCCCATACTTTACAAAGCATGATATGCTTCTCCAGGGACTGATCTCTTGATAACATGCCCAAAGTGTGTGAGGCATAGTCTCACCATCCTTGCTTCCAAGGGACATTCTGGTTGCACCTTTTCCAAGACAGATGTGTTCATTCTTCCAGCAGTCAATGGTATATCAGCATTCTTCACCAACACCAATTCTTCCTCTGTCTTCCTTATGTATTGTCCAGCTTTCACATGCATATGATGCAATTGTGTGTGTGTGTGTGTGTGTGTGTGTGTGTGTGTGTACTACCAGAAAGACGTTTACCTATGTTTCATTGACTACACTAAAGCATTCAACTGTGTAGATCATAATAAATTATGGATAACATCGCCATGAATGGAAATTCTGGAACAATTAATTGTGTGCTCATGAAGAATCTGTAAGTGGATCAAGAGCTAGTCATTCAAACAGAATAAGAGGACCCTGCATGGTTTAAAGTCAGGAAAGGTGTGTTTCAGGTTTTATCTTCTCACTATATCTATTCAATCTGTACATTAAGCAAATAATTGGGAATGGGGCATCAAGATTGGAGGAAGAGTCATGAATATCCTGCATTATGCAGGTGACAAACCTTCCTTCCTGAAAGTGAAGAGAACTTGAAGCTCTTATTGATGAAGATTAAAGACCATAGCCTTCAGTATAGATTACGCCTCAACATAAAGAAAACAAAGATCCATACAACTGAAATAGTAAGTAACATTGTGATAAATGAAGAAAATATTACTGATTCGGCTTGACAGCACTGGGCTATTACGGTGTCAAGGATTTCATTTTATTTGGATCCATAATCAACACCCATGGAAGCAGCAATCAAGAAATCAAAAGACACATTGCATTTGGCACATCTGCTGCAAAAGATCTCTTTAAAGGGTTAAAAAGCAAAGATGTCACCTTAAAGATTAAGGTGTGCGTGACCCAAGCTGTGGTGTTTTCAATCGCCTCATATGCATCGGAAAGCTAGGCAATGAACAAGGAGGACCAAAGAATTGACGTCTTTGAAACATGGTGTTAGCAAATAATACTGAACATATCATGGACTGCCAAAATAACAAGCAAATCTGTCTTAGAATAAGTACGACCAGAATGCTCTTTAGAAACAAGGTTGGAAAGATGTCATCTCAGGTACTCTGGACAGATTAACAAGAGGGATCAGTCTCTGAGAAAGACACCATGCTTGGTAAAGTGGAGGGTCAGCACACAGACTGGACCAGACTCAGAGGCATAGAATCATGCAGATGGTGTGTGTACTTTATGGTTTTCTATATACATATGAGGCTGTCCTACTGGTTTCTTTTAGAGGGGAGAGAGAAGGGGACAAGTGTTGTTTAAGTGGATACTGGAAGGGTGAAAAAGAAGAGTGCTGTCACAGGGTGAAGAGAGCAGACAGAGCTGCAGAGAGGCAGATCTGCAAAATTGATTTGAATTGTAAACTTTCACTTAATCACAATAAAAAAATTTTTAAGTGGAGGGTCAGCAAAAAAGAGAAAGTCTGTCAACCAAATGGATTGACACAGTGGTTGCAACAATAAGTTCAAGCATAGCAACAGTTGTTCTGTTGTGCGTATGGTTCCTATGAGTTAGAACTGTCTCAACAGCACCTAACTAACTATATGCATGTTGTTGTTGTTGCTGTCGAGTCAGTTCCAACTCGTAGTGACCCTATGCACGATAGCATGAAACACTGCCTGACCTTATGCCGTGTCCACAGTCATTTTTATGCTTAAGCCCATTGTTGCGGCCACCGTGTCAATCCATCTCATCAAGGGTCTCCCTCTTTTTCGCTGACATGTGTATACATATACATACAGGGAGAGAGAGAAAGAATTATTTCAAGGAAATGGCTTGTGGAGTCAGACGTCAGACTGATGGCTTCTCCCAAGTTACATGGTTGCAGGGTCTGATGAACACAGTATTAGCAGATCAGGTGGCAGTCTGCTGGCTTGCATCTCAAGAACCAGAGGTCAGGGGATGCTGAATCAGATGCAGGATCCAGAGAGGGCAAGCTTTGCCAGAACATTCATGTATATTGCACGTAGGCCACACCCCCAAGGAAACTTCCCTTTCAACTGACTGGCTGCTCACATCAGATCACAAAATGGAGGGTGGTTGCATAATATTTGCCAAACCACTGAAAAACGTCGCCTAGCCGAGTTGGCACATAACCTTAACAGTCACACTGCTTATTGAGCCTAAATTCCTCATCCCTGCATCTGAAGGCGTTTAATCAACTTCTGTTGCTCTCTCTTTTGCAAGCAGAAAACCAGTCAAACTAAATCCACTGCCGTTGAGTTGATTCTGACTCATAGAAACCTTACAGGACACAGTAGAACTGCCCCATAGAGTTTCCAAGGAGCACCTCGTGGATTCAGACTGGTAACGTTTTGGTTAGCAGCCATAGCACTTAACCACTATGCCACCAGGGATTCTTTTGCAAGCCGAAGTCTCATGATTTCCCAGTGAAGAATCTTTCTGCCAGCCTAGCTAATCTCACCATCCCCAGAACATGGTTTAGTTCTACGTCCTTTTTCATGCCATTGCCCTATCATATAAACTACCTGAGTTCCTCTCTCAATCCTTGCTTTCTGCACTTTTGAAACAAACTTCAGATAGACCTGTTTCAGAAACGTTGTCCTAACCCCACCAGACTTACGACTCCTTTGCTGTGCCATGCAAGGCTCAGTGTTTGTGAATTCACATGTTCCTACAGTGTATCTTGCTGTGGTAGGCAGAAGTCTAAGATACACCCCACAACATGCACACAGGATATCTGGCCCAGCCTCTAGTATACACACACTTTCTCCCAGGTATTCAATCAAACACTTATCTAGATGCAACTGTGAAGGAATTTTACAGAGGTAATTCAGTCCCTACAAGGTCACTGTCTCTGTGTTGAATTCAACTCCATGGCACACAACACCAACAACAATAATTAAGGTCCCAAGTCCAACAGTTTTTTTTGTGTGTGTGTGATTAAGTTGAAGTTTTCAATCCCAGTCAATTTGCCAACAAAACCCTGAGCACCAGCTTCTCTGCAACTCTATCTGCTCTCCTCACTCTGACAGCATGCTCATCTCCTCCACTCTTCCAGTATCCAGTCAACTGACACCTGTCCCCTCCTCCCCTTTAAAAAGAGACCAGTTGGACAGCCTCGTATACATACTAAACCACAAAAGTACACACAGCGCCTGTAACACTCTGTGTCCCTTAGTCCAGTCCAATCTTTGTCTGAAGTGTTGGCTTCAGTATTGGCTTCAGCTCTGGACTAGAAGCAAAACTAGGGGCCATGTTCCCAGGGGACCCTCCAGGCTCTCAGACCATCAAGTCTGGTCTTTTAATAGTTCTTCATCTGGACACCCCTTTTACTCGTGCCATGTCAGGAACTATACATCCAAGTCCAACAGTTTTAAGACAGGGAGATTATCAAGGGTGGGCCTGACACTATCAGATAAGCTTTTGAAAAGAAATGGACTCTTTCTGAAGAAAGACAGTCAACATGTGAGAGGGGTTTAACATGAGAGAAATTCTCTGTTACTGACTTTGAAGATGCAGGTGGCCACATGACAAGGAATGCTGGTGGCCTCTAGGAGTTGCAAGTGCCCCTCAGTTGACAGCCAGCAAGGAAACAGGGACCTCAGCCCTCCAACAGCAAGAAACTGAATTTGGCCAACAACTTGTGGTAACTTGCTGTACAGCAATAGAAAACTAAGAGCTTACTTTTGTAGATTTTGCCTTTATTGATTTCATTCCTAGAAAAGAGGAAAAGGCTGTTTTATTTATTTATTTTTGTGCCCCCTTCCCACTGCAGCCATACGTGATGCTAATAGGGAGACTTGCCTTAACTGATCTGTTGAATAGGAGATATAAATCCTTGGCCACGAAGGTACCTGTTGTTAAGCAGCAGCTAGAGACACTACCATTGTCAAGTCCTCCTGCCTATGTTATAAACAAATTCTACACATTTGTCCCTCACTCAGTATTCTCTAATTGTTAATGGCACTTCCAATCCCCAGTTGTTTGGGGGCTTAGAACTCCCGCCATTCTTGACACCTTCTCTCTTGCCCTCACATTCGATCTGTTACCAAGTTCTCTCCATTCATTTCCTCCTCTGGCTGTGTTTTGATTGTCACTGCCTGCCTGGTTCAGTATCCCTCACCTAGAATACTGCAAAAGTCTCCTAGCTGTTCTCCTGGGAGCAGTCTCTGATTAAGCTGCCCAAGCACCTGTCAAAGCATGTCACTGGCCTGCTCAACTACCTTCCAGAGAATCCATCAGCTGTGTACTCAAAATTCATGACTTAACTCAAATCTACCTTTCTCTTATTTTCAATATTTCTTATATATGTATTTTGCCTACCTTCTGAGTTATTTTGGATTGACTTTTGAAAAATAGTCTTTAAAACTTCCCTTGCTTTTGCAGGTCTGCGTACTAACTGTGGCTCTTCTCTGAAACCTGCAGCTTTTCCACCTGCATCTTATGGTTACTTTTCCTTAAGACCTATTGTTCTTCCAACTCTCTGCAATCGGATATTCTCATACCCTGGACTCTTCTGAACACACAGTAGCCATTTGGCTTGTTGAACTGCCAAAGGAAAATGTGGTTCCAGAACCAAATCGTGAGTGCCCAGAGCTAAAACTTCATTTTGCTCCCCTTAAGCTTTCATTCCCTCCTCTCAGGGGGACACATGACACAGTATTTTATTCTGCTTTGGGGTAATCATTGCCCTAAATGTTGGGACTCGATTCTTAGCCCACAGCCCCCTTTCACTGTCATGGTCTGATTCAGTTATTTGACTTTCAGTGATTTTATCAGGCCCACCCCCAACCCCAACCCCAACCACCCTGTCTCCTGTGTCTGCGGTGGTGTGCACCGTCGAGTTCCCGCTTTTTGGAACCCGGTTTTGCCTCCGCCCACTTCTCCCTCCTCTAGTTTGGGGCTTCCAATCTTCTTCTCACCCCTCGCCCATGTCCCCCGCCAGCCAGAGTGCACACTATAGTAAGTGGTCTGGTCTTTAAAACACACACACACACAAAGAAAGAAAGAAAGAAAGAAAAGAAAAAGAAACTTCCAAGAGTTCGTTTTAGAACTGGCAGGTAGAGCTGGCACTCACTTCACGAAGATACCCCAGTAAATTTGTGGCTTTCGTTTGGCTCTGAAGCTTGTCTGCCACCCCCTGGACCTTGCTGACACTCCATTCTTTCCGTTGGAGTTGCATGACGTAAGCACCTTTCGCTACGCACCTCCTCTCCCCCTACGCACCGTCTTGGTACGGCCTGTTGGGCCGCTAGCCGTTTGAGTCTCCCCTCACTTTTCTTTTAGGTTGGTTCAGCCCCGGTCTACTCGGGGGTGGTGCTTAGTCGGCGCCAGACCGACCCTCGACTGCGAAGAGGTAGCGCCGTACCTCTGGGTGCTTCCGCGTCGCCGGCTTCGGCTTCCTCAGCGTCCTCGGCCTCCTCAGCCTCCACAGGAAGCAGAGACTCCAGTGTATGCTCCACCGCTGACCCCACTCGAGATATGTCAACCCCGGCTCGGCGGCGCCTCATGAGGGACTTCAAGAGGTAAAGCTGGAGGGCAAGTCCAGGCCGGGAGCTGCCAGCCGGGGCTTAGGGCGGGTCCTGAGGTAGGGTGGGCGCGGTGGAGGCAGCCGGCCGCGGCCTCGAGCGCGGGATTGAGAGACCCCTGGTTCTTTTATTGAAGGTTGCAGGAGGATCCTCCGGCTGGAGTCAGTGGGGCCCCATCGGAGAACAACATTATGGTGTGGAACGCGGTTATTTTCGGGTGAGTCTGCGTTATCGGCGGTTGTAAGACGTGGAAAAGGCGAGCTGGCTCCAGCTGCCTTCAGTCCAAGCTCCTTGTGAAGGCCAAGGGGAGAAGGGAGAATGTTTGATGTTAGCCGGGCCTAGGCGCCTCCCCGGAGCCTGTACCTCGATTAGTTCAGTTCTCGCTGCCAGGGGAAGCGTTTGGGGTTCTTAGGGGGGCGGAATGGGGAAGGGTGGCCGTCAGGCTCGAAGGCCTGCCCTGACGTTTCGACCCGCAAACAGTCGTTTGTGATGGTTTTCCGACTCTGGAGACAGTGGCTTTCCAAGGGTGGCAGAACTTGGATTAGCCGTCTTCAAAAATGTGGCCTGGGAGCAGGGAGACCCTTAAGCGGGAACTGACAGTTTTTTTCTCTGTTGCAGGCCTGAAGGGACCCCGTTTGAGGATGGTAAGAGTTTCTTAACCCGCCTTTCAGGAGCCTGATCAAAAGGGGAAAAGGTTCCCAGTCAGCCTGGAGGTGCCTCCCACTTAGAGACCTGCCTGTCCCTAGCCTCTACCGCCTAAGGGCTTGAGTGGAACTCAGTATGGGGCTGCTTGTTCTGGCTATTGTCTGCTTAAGTAGAACTGCTGAAGCTTTTTTTGTTCTTTGTTTTTTTTAATCTGTGTAAGGCAAATACTTTTTGAAAGGAGCACCATGGTACTTAAAGTGTTGAAGAACTTTTGAGTTTAGGGTTGTGATCTTACTAAATTCAGCTCCCTGTCAAGATGCTGAATTAGTAGAAACTCAACCAAGTTGCTTCAAAACTGAGGTTAACCTTAATGTACCCTTCTGACCAGTGTCCAGTCTACTTGAAACTACTACGTGTAATTTATTTGTAGGTACATGACTTTTAATTGATTTTGGTTTAATTTTAAACAATGAGAATGTTAATGGATTTCTAAAACGTTTCGAAATTATTTTGAAATAATTTTAGATACATGTGCGGTTGTAAGGCACCATAGAGAGAAACCTATTCCTTTCACCCAGTTCCACCCTCCTTCAATCACATCTCTAATAACTATATTATAGCATCATAACCAAGAAATTGATGTTGATGATAAAATAATTTGTGTGTGTTTGAAAGTTTAATATATTTAAAAGATGGCTAAATATATTTGAAACTAGTGACTGACATCTTAGTTCTAGTTGTGAAATTCTTCAATATTTAAGACAAAAAAAATCTTTTTTTCTTTAATGATATATTTTCTTTTAGTCATGTAATATTTGATATATATGCACATAACTCAGTTTGAAGGTAGAAACAAAAGTATTTCTGCAAACTACTTAGTACATACTAATGTTGTTGAGTTGGATTGCCTTCTGAGGGTACCAGTCTCTAAGTGGTTGTGAGGTAGGTCAGTATCAACCAATTCTATAATTTGTCTTATATACTCACATTGTTGTAAGAAACTATAGACAGTGAACTGAATACCTTTAACTGCCTTTTTACTTTCACTCCCTGGGTAAATATCACTGCCCTCCAATGCTGCAGTGAACAGAAATGACAGCAGAAGAATGTGATTCTAAGAGCATGCTATTTGGTGCAGTTAATCATTTGAACTGATCCATAGCAAGAGCAAGCTAGACTTAATTTTCCTCTACTAGATTGATTTCTAGTTCTTTATACCTAAGCTTTATGTGCAGATTAACTGTATTTGCTTTAGCTCTAGCAGGCTTAGTTTTCACTGACTTCTTTTTTCCTCCTCATTTTACTCAGACTGCTGTATCCTGGGCACAGCTTTATTATTAGTACATCATGGGGGGGGGCGGGTAGGTACTTAAATATTTCAAAGGTGCTTCTCTTGTTTTAAGTGGTATGAATTGAAAAGGTACTTATGGAATCCATTATCTGTGTGGACCTTCCCCTTGACATGACTGCCTCTCTTTTGATGTGTATCTCCATCCTGGCATTACTGAAAGGAGTTGGTCAAGCTAAATGACACTACCCTTTTCTGATTCATTCTTTTGAATAGTCTGAGATCCATGACTTCCTCAGGTGTCCAGAACACTAACCATAGCTGTACAGATTTTTTTTAACTGTATTTTGAACACTTTTATTTACCCTGAGGAAATTTACTGGAAATGACTGATTAAGAACAAGTGCCATAGTTGGTTCTGCTGTTTCTAGTGTACCTTATAAATGAACAGCTCTCAGAGTACTTTTGGTTTTTTCCTTGAAAACTACTTGTGATAGAAGTTTCTGGAACAGATAGGCCCTAGTTAAAGAGATGAAATCTTAAGGAAAAGAACTCTTGAAAATACTTTGATTTAACTTTACACACTTGAGGGGGATTGTGTTCCCAAGAGCTCACACTGCCAAATAAAACATTGGGGGAAAATGCTTCCTTATCAAAATATCTTGCATTGGTATATGTGCTGAATACAAAGATTATAGAAAATATTCTTCATCGCATCATCTAAAAATCATTAATAGACAAGGTACTAATACTTGCTTTTCATAATAGACACACAAGAGTTTGGGTACAAATCTTTAAAAAGTAATCACTTAACATCATTAAGGGTGTTCATGAAGTACTATGGTGAATAGTATTTGGGTAGTTTAAAAATCAGATTTTTTGGTCATCAAAAAATGTTTTCAGTATATGTGCTATGCTTTTTCCTCAGGGGTCACAAACTGCTGACCCACAGAAGTATCTTCTTTGGTCCACGTAATTTTTAAAATGTATATTTCTGAATGCTTTAGGCAGAATGCACACTCTTCAGTTTAACTATATCATCCCTGCTGCTGTTGAACACATGTATACCATATGCCTGGCCCTTGTGTATGTGTGGAAGAGCCCTGGTGGCACAGTAGTTAAGTGCTCTTGACTGTTAACATAAAGGTCAGTGGTTTGAACCCACCAGCCATTCCATGAGAGAGAAGATGTGGCAGTCTGCTTCTGTAAAGATTAAACCCATCGTTGTGGAGTCAGTCTCAACTCGTAGTGACCTGTGGCACAGAGTAGAACTGCCCCACAGGGTTTCCAAGAAGCATCTGGTGGATTTAAACTGCTGGCGTTTTTTTTCGGTTAGCAATTGTAGCTCTTAACCACCATGCCACTGGAGTTTCCCCTGCTACCTTACCTTGATACATATTCAAGAAAAATTCATTTCAATAATAGAAAGGTAAGTTTGCTGAAAATAATTACTGCAATTTTAAACCAAATAAGATGTTTTTGTTATTTCTGTTATGAATTCCCTCCCTTATTGTGAATAATTGCATTGATTTTATAGTGAAGTACCTCCTTGTGAATCACACTTAGGGTTTTTGAGAGCTACTAGGGAGACTTTTTTTGGCTTTACATTAAGGGTTCATTATAGACTGTTACATGAAAAGGAACTAGTGTACACACATGAAACTAATTCCCCTTTTCTGTCTTGGGGATAGGCTATCATAAAGTTTTTAAAATAACTTGATTGTTGATTTGTTTTTTCCAGCATTGGTTTTTTAAGCTTTGTGCTTTCATTCTTTCCAGTCGATTTAAACATCACTGGAGTGTTTAAGATGGCAGCTAACTAAAATAGGCCTTTGAGGTCTTTCAGTGTTCTAAAGGAAGAAGGCCCAATTCTGGCCCCAGTTTTATTGTCACTTTATTTTAAGGATGCTTTCAAAATGCAGTGGCTAAAGTTATCTTGCAGGCAGTTTTCTGTGTAAGTTTGGGGGAGAATAATGGCAAACGAAAAAAAATCACCTTTGGGTGGCGTTTGTTAACATAGCTGGCATTCTGGAGAAGGTGTTTCTTAGCTGGTCTCATTCCTCTCTACCCTATATCTTGGCATTATTTCATTTAATATTTGTAAAGAGCTACATAGCATTACAAACAAAGTGCTATTTCACTGATACTGCATTTTCTTAAACCTTTCTAACTACAGGAACATTTAAGCTTACAATAGAATTCACTGAAGAATATCCAAATAAACCACCTACAGTTAGATTTGTCTCTAAGATGTTTCATCCGAATGGCAAGTATCACTTCTGATGCTGTATTTTAAACTACTATAATGTTTATTATGGAGGTATTCCACATTTCCTTTTCCTGTTTGTCTGTAGTACCTGAGTATTTGTTTAGGCATCTTGCTGTTTCCTGAAAGCTGATCTTGTTCATGGTGGCCTTTTGCTGTCTGGATATGTAGTTTTAAGACCGAAGCAGTGGAGTGTGAGAGCCTCCTGATTTTGATTATCATTTGCTTTTTAAACTCAACTAAGGATGCTCTTGAGGTTTGCTGTTAATGTTAGACTAGATCAAGGTAGTGCTATGGTTACTTTCACTAGCATTCAGAACAGGTTGCAACTCTGGATGCCTATCAGAATTGTCATGGCACATCTTACAAATACAAGTGACCTGGCCCCACTCCAGACCTGCTAACCATCAGATTCTGTGATTGAGGGCCAGGTGTGTAGTGCATTACAAAAGTGCCACAGGTGGTTCTAACTTACCATTTCTGTCTAGTAGTAAGCCTAGAAAAGCCTGTCTTCAGTTGAGTATTTCTCAGGGTATCAGATATTTTTATTTTTATGCTAAAATGAAGTTTTTGTGAACTCTGAGCTATTTTTAGGGTGTTATTTCAGGTAGGCGATACAGCTTCTAAATACGGTATAAGGAATTTCCTGCAGATCTGTGGATGGCCACATACCCTGTTAGAAAATGTACATGATTTCCTGGATAATAGGGTAGTCTTCTCAGAAGGAGCACTAAGTATCTTCCAGTTTTACACAGATCGCATTTGACATTCTCTGATCATTCTGAGTATTTCACTAGTAATGCTTTATGACCTTTGTAGGAAGCTAATTGGGAAGTAGCCCAGGCATCTTTTTAGACCTCAGAAGCCAAGTGTTTATTGCCTAGTTTTCCTTAGCTATAATAAAACCTTAGTGGTTTTGTTATGTTTAATGTACCTACTTCTATTCTTCTAGTCTATGCAGATGGTAGTATATGTCTGGACATACTTCAGAACCGCTGGAGTCCAACCTATGATGTGTCTTCCATTTTAACATCCATACAGGTGAATCTTCTGTAATATGACCATGGCACTTGATGTGTTTATATTAGCAACTGAATTGTTTTTAACAATTTAACTTAATAGATCGATCTTTTTTCTTTTGACCAAAACTTTGTTTGCTTTATACGTCATTAGGACCCAAGGCACCAGAAAACGTATACATATTGCCTAGCTCTTAGAAGATGAATGTGATTCTCGTTTTCACGTGATAAAGAGAACAAACTTTGCTGTCACTTAGGGCCATTCATTGCATAACATTACCTTGTAAAAATAGCAGTGTTCTGAATTTATCTTTTGCATTAAGAAACTGACATTTAAAACTTTGTCTCTGTAGTCTCTATTGGATGAGCCCAATCCCAATAGTCCAGCCAACAGCCAGGCTGCTCAGCTGTACCAGGAGAATAAGCGGGAATATGAAAAGCGTGTTTCTGCGATAGTAGAACAGAGCTGGCGCGACTGTTGACCCGGGTGCAGCAAAAGAAGAGGATGGGCATAAGGAAAATATCTCTGTGTTTGTCACCTTCCTATTCCTCACTGTTATTACATTTACTTTATTAAAAGAAAAATAGCTGTTGTGCTGGTTCCATTTTCCCTTGCCAAGTTTTTCCTATCCTTTCTACCCTCTCCTTGAATGTTAGAAGGCACCCTCTGTGAATTCAAATGTACTGTACCTGGGTTACTTGCAAAACTCGCTAATGCTTCATTCCTTTTCTGTGGTATTTCACTTCCACTCTTAGGGCAGTATTGTGTTACTGTACTTTACACTAAGCTTTTAAATTGAATTGTTATACAAGTGGTGCTTATGGATTGGTTGATGATGATTGCTGAAGTATTTCATCCTGGCTGGCCCTTCACTTATGTTGGATGTAGCAGTGAATGTATTTGGAGTATGGCCTACAGAAAATATGGAAACAAATCCATATAAACAACCATTTTGAAAGAGCACTGGAGCCCAAAAATCCTAAAACTAAAATCCAGCTACTATGGATTCGACGGTAGGAAGGAGAATGTTAAAGGCCTTAGCCAAGAGTGCATCAATTGTATTAACTGACACATCCTCTCCTTGTGAGAATTGACTACTCAGGATAAGCTTCCCGCTTAGTGAGTTCTGGGTTTTTGCTTTGTAAAGAGGTATGGGAGTAAAGAATGGGAACAATCATTAGTTTTTAAGGTAGGGAAAGTTGGAGATCCTTTAACCTTTTTAAAGGAACAGTGCTGTCCTAGATAAACTTTGAACTACCCATATTTTTTCAGTTTGATCTACTCCAAGGAAGGGAGCTACCCGTATTTTTTCAGTTTGATCTACTCCAAGGGAGGAAGCACATCTGTGGTGAACTATTTTCCACTCAAATCCTGAGTTAATGCTGCATGCTTTAGTTCGTTCCCTTTTGGCATTCTGAGGATCTTAATGTCTGTGATTTTTCTTTTGACTATTTATGCTTTCAGATACATAGTATCTTTAAGTAGCAGTGTGGGACAAGGCTTGTAAATGTTTTGTCTGATGTTCCATTGTCAACTTTTGTGCGCATTTACCACTCTTCTAACTTTGCACAAGTAACCCATGTAAAAAATGTACATTTTTCAAGTTGTAAATAAAACTAACCTTAAAATTTTGTAGTCAAGGTATAATACTCATTTTGCCCCTTAAGCATTATTATATAAGAAAAATGTTGATAAGAATAAAAAGGGGTGCACCCTGAGATTTCCACTAAAAGACCTCAATTGATGGTCCAGCAGTTTTGGGGTTCCCCTGAGAGCATGGCCCCTGGTCCTGATGCTGCCCTTGCCCAGAAATCATAACGAAGGTCCACTATTCGGACATGAACGGATTGGACTTGGTGATGCAGAGTGACCATATATTGGATGCACTTTATGGTTCTGTGCATCTATAGGATATCATCCTGCTGACCTCTGGCTGAAGGAAGGGGAGTGGGTGGAGAGGAGGGGAAAGGACACTATTGGGAGGATGAGACATGTATGGTGCAGAGAGGAATAGTGTGCTGTCACTGGGTAGGGAGAGCAGTGGAAGCTGCATATAGGTGGGCATGCAAATTTATATGGGAATGTACATTTTCACTCAGTCATAATAAAAAAAGTTGATTCTGGGAGTAGAAAAGAATCCATTGCAGAGAAGCTTTCTTTTTCTGATTCAGTCATGTGTTAGCACTTCCTTTTAAACATTTTGACAAAGCTATTAAAACTTTAGTGTATATTACGGTTAATCAAGGGAATAACATTGTGATGGGGAGGTGATGGAAACCCTGGTAGTGCAGTGGTTAAGCGCTACAGCTGCTACCGAAAGGTCCACAGTTCAAATCCATTAGGTGTGCCTTGGAAACTCTATGGGGCAGATCTACTCCGTTCTATAGCTGCTATGAGTTGGAATTGACACAATGGTAGTGGGTTTGGTTTTGCGGGGGGAACAGAGAGAAACCTGGATGTTTTCCAGAGCCTTCAGACATCAACATTTAACTTAATCCTGGCATTCCACCTCTTAAAAAGCCCTAGTTTAAAAGCAAATAGTACCCAACTATTAGACAATATATTTTAAATCCTATGTAAAGGTTGGGAGCCCTTAATCACCTTGTTCAAACAAAACTTTCTTCTAAGGAACAGCCCATCTCATTTTAAAGATACAAGAACAGTGACTTTGTGAAAACCATCACAGGTTCTTTTGGTACTTGTTTAGGGGGCTGAATGAAATTAAACTCAATCTTTATTGGTGCATGTGCCCTCTTCCTTTAAGACGTGGTCCTTAAACATCAGCTGGTAAAAGCTGCCAAGCTGCCATCCGAGGACACAGCAAATGGTCCCAACTCAGCAGGAACGGATGCTCACCGAGGGCCAAAATGGCATGTGGTAAAGACAACCGAGAAGACAGAGAGACCCACAAGAGTGGGTGCCTACATCGACCTGGGACCGGAAGAACCGGATGGTGCCCGGCCACCACCAGTGATAGCCATGACGGAGCTCACAGAGAGGAGCCTCACTGGCAACACAAGAATAAAAAGAGGTGCATCATGAGATCTCCACTAAAAGACCTCAATTGATGGTCCAGCGGTTTTGGGGTTCCTCTGAGAGCATGGCCCCCAGCCCTGATGCTGCCCATTCCCATAAATTATAACAAAGGTCCACTCTTTGGACAGGAATGAAATGGACTTGGCAATGCAGAGTAACCATATATTGGAAGCACTTTATGGTTCTATACATCTATAGGATATCATCTTGCTGACCTCTGGCTGGAGGAAGGGGAGTGGATGGAGGGGAGGGGAAAAGGAGACTGTTGGGAGGATGAGACATGTATGGACCAGAGAGGAAAGTGTGCAGTCACCGGACAGGGAGAGCAGTGGAAGCTGCATATAGGGGGGCATGTAAATTTACATGTGAATGTATATTTTCACTCAGTTATGTTAAATAAAAATAAAAAGTAAAAAAAAAAAAAAACATCAGCTGGGAGTTTCAGTTTATACTGAACACACATTCATTGGTTTTTTGCACCTAGGAGAAGATACCTGTTGCTCAGTTCCGTGCTTGCTTCAAAATAGAAGCTCTTCGATTTGGTCCTTATTTGGTGGGTTGGTTTTATATTAACTTTTTCACCCTGCTGTGGCCAGGTATCTTAAATATTTTGACAATCATACTAGAAAGAAATTAAAGGTAAGACTGAGAATAGACGGACTTTATTTTATGCACCGAAGACACACTATCCCCAAACAATTTCACAGGATCATCTTTTTAAAACTTTGTAACAGTCAACAAGCTGACATTCCCAAAGCATCATACCATGGTCAAAGGCACCCACAAATCACTCATTTGAACATTTATTTAATGCTCTTTTTTTAAAAAAATAACAACTCAGGCTGCCTGTAATTATAACAAACCTAATTAAAATGGATTTGAGAGGTCACTTTTCAAATGGCAAGCAGAGCTGAACTTGAGTCTTCAATTCTGCACCTGCTGATGTGAGGAAGGGGGTTTGATGAAGAACCAGAGTTGTAATTAAAGGCCTTTATTTAGGACCTATCTCTAGCTTCAGGGGTTACTCATAGCAAAGTGAGTGCATTGTGTACTACTAAAAAAAGAATCCCAACAGAATGCATGAAATTTCCATTCATTTTGTAATCAAGGGGGAGGAAAAAAAATTCGAAAAGCAGATCTCTGAGACTCAATGCTATATTTAACTGAAGTAGAGCTAGTTCCTCGGCACTGCAATATAGTTAAGTAATTAAAACTTGAAACCGCTCCTTTACCTCTGTAGGTTTTATAGCAAGGTTACTGGGTTAAAAATGACATTTCAAAGAGTAAGCACATGAACCAACTGAAAGAGGGCAAAACAGCAAGGTCGTCAGCAGCTCATTCTCATCAATCCCATTTCTCAACAGTTATTCCCAAGCGAAGTTCCATAACTTCCTCTAACTGCACTGGTCCCAAAGCTGACTTTAGTTAGGAAACCTGACCCCTTAGAATCCAGGAACCAAATCTGTATATACTTGGCCCAGTTATTTGGGAACCTTCTTAACTCCATTTTCTGTTGGACTCACGTTAGCCAAACCAGAATTATATGTAACATTTCCTAAATTTGCTCCCCCACCCCCAAAAAACTCATTCTGGGAAGAGGTAAGACACTGATGTGTATTGAAATGTGTCACCCCAAACTCTGGGAAGAGGTAAGACACTGATGTGGATTGAAATGTGTCACCCCAAACTATCTTGTCAGCTTGGCTAGGTCTTCATTCCCAGTACTATACACAGTCTGACAACTAAGTTCTTGAACCCATTCTAGAAAAAATCTCATTGCTGAATATCACTACAGTCTCCTTTGAAGTACTCCCCTTAGGAAGCTATGCACCTACACTAGCACTTAGCTTATCCTTTTAAAGCAATTTTGGAATTCTTTTTCTGGAATGGCCATCAGAGCTGTCGTCATATTAACCTTGATGTCCTGAATGTCATCAAAATGTCTTCCTCACAGTATTTTATCTTCAGGTAAAGAAAAAAAGTCACTGGGGACCAGCCCAGGTTAGTAGTGACGGTGTTCCAATAGTTTCGTTTACCGGCTAAAAACTCCTTCCCCAACAATTAAGTTGCCACCACACCACTACATGCAACAGATAGCCCAGAGAGTTCCAAAATTGCTTTGAAGGGTGGACTAGGTGCTGGCATCAGTGCATAGCTTCCCAAGGGGAGTGCTTTGAAGGTGACCGTAGTGATATTCAGCAATGAAGTATGTAAAACTTAGAACAATTAAGTTTATGGACTTGTCAGACCTCATAGTTTTCTACTATTCTGTCATCTGATGTGATTTCCCTGTGTTGTAAATCCTATCACTATGTAATAAGATGGGTTGATTAGTTGCAATCACACTGAGATCTTTACAACATTAGTATCTTAAGCCAAACTCTTTATAAAAGAGGTCAGAAGAGACATAGGGACCTCATGCCACCCAGGTAAACAGTGCTGGGAGCAGAACGCATCCATTGGACCTGAAGTGGCTATGTTGAGATGCTCCCAGACTGAGACTGATGGAACACAATGACCTCCCTCCAGAGCCAAGAGAGGGAGAAGGCCCGCCCCTGGAGCTGATGCCAATTTTGGACTTCTATCCCACCGGGCTGTGAAAGAATAAACTTCTCTTTGTTAAACCCATTCACTTGTGGTATTTCTGTTATAGCAGCACTAGATGACTCAGACAGACAAAGAGAAAAATGATGTAAGATTTCACATCCCTTAATCCCTGAGGCCACTCTTACTCAGAGAATTGAGACTGGCTGTTTTAATTCACTAACTGAACCACAGGTTCTCAAAGATGGCATGAGCTTTGTACGTTAAAAAAAGACTCTTGATCCCAAAAAACTTTTTAAGACTTCAGCTTAGTTCATTTTGTCATTGTGAGAACATTGTTTGCCCAAATAAAATGTACACCTTGTTTTTCTACCTAACAAAAGGCCACACACTGTAGAGAGGGAGGCCACACACTATAGAGAGGCCACACACTGTAGAGAGGAAGATAGAGGAAAGAAAACAGCATACATGGTTAGTCACTGTAGGTGACTACCAGTTACAGAAATCCAGGTGCGAAGTTAATCCCTTTACATTGACAAAAGTGCTAACTATGATGTTATCCTATATATACGTATATTAAGAATAAATAAGGAGAAAGGGGAATTAATCACTTCTCAAGCAGGGTGCTAAATGTTTTAGACACTGTCCTGAACACACTGGAGATGTGTAATGGTCACTATTCATCTGTGTTATTTACAGATCAAGTTATGTTGATTTATCTGTGATACAAAAACAAAATCACTTAAGAGTGAACAACCTAACATTTGGTTATAGCCAGCATGTTTGTCCACAGGAAAACTGTTGAGGGGTGACTGACTGTTCCTGTCTGCTAAGTCACGTTCATCCACGTGTTCTGGTGTTGAAATACTTTATGCAAGCACTTCTTCCTTCTCCAGAGACCCAAAAGGTCCTTAGGTTGCTGCCCAGAAATAAGCACACCACCATTTTGATCAACTTGGGCTCCTTTTATTCAGGAAACATAGTCTAATTCTTTTTATACATTTTTTTTACATTCCAGAAATAAGCGAAAATAGCAGTTTTAAATATGTTACAAAGTTGGCTTTTGAGGCTTAATAAGCTTTTTGAGAGAGGGACCAGACAACTGACCTTTTCATCAAAGCACCAGTGTCTCTTCGGTCTTTTACACCAAGCTCTACCACAGCTGTGGTTGGGTTGGGTTGCTTTGGATGTGCTGCACATCCAAACCCTGTGAAAGCTATAACGGAGAGTCGCTGTGAGTCTCTCTGCAAGGCACCAAGAACAAACAGTTCAAGCTTCCTTTCTTCGGATTGAATCAAACCATTTTTGAATCCTTTCAATTGCTCTCTCAAGTAGCACTCTCTCAGCATGAAGACTAGAATTTGTTAAAACATGTATCACAAGATACAATAAATCACTCCCAATATTCTGGAAATCACAGGTAAAAGTTATAAATAAAAGAACACTAAAATTACTTTAAGAAATTTTACATCATTTAGTTGGGTAAGGACATTTACACATACAGCACAATTTACTGTCAGTCTATTTATCGCTAGCTTCACACAAAGATGAAGATAATACAAAATGATCTGACATTTTCTGTAATTCTGGAAGATTGTAGTTTTACTGTAGTCAATATCAACTTTACATATTGTTGCAGATTGCTGTGCTATGCCCTTTAAAGTGAGAATTTCTTCCTCAAAGTAAAATTCTATTTGGATATGTGTTCTTGCTTATACAAACTGCTAAAATCCAAGGGACATAGCAACAAAGACACAAACAGTAACTGCACAGTATCATCTTCGGGATTAAGCTAATACAAGTGGGCAGAATTCTCCAGGTTCCAATATCCAATAAAGCACTACACAAAATGAACAAAGTGAAACACTGTAAGAATGGATACACTCTGCAACCAGAAAATGTAGCATCTCTTTAGTTTAATTAATAAATCTGCCTCATTAGGCACTCACAAAATAAATTAGTCAGAACTCAATTCGTTTGAGGCATTACAAGCTCATAATGCCCCACCTGGCCCTCCTGTTTGAGCTGATCAAGTAGGTCTTCTTTCCGCCTTTTTCTACCTACCACCAGGTACCTATCATGGCCCACCCCATGAGACTTACTTTTAAGGCCATACTTCTGGGCAATCTGGTGTATTTGCTTCCGTTCATCATTAGTCAGCTCTGTAGAGAAAGTCAAATCTGAGTGGCTCTCAGAGCGGGCATAGTTTCTGATGATCTGTTCAATATCTCGCTTGGCAATTTTATTCACTCTCTCTACATCAAGACCAAGCCCTTCTCGCTTGTGCTGCTCTTTGACAGAGATAGGCTCCCGAATGCCCTCACCAGATTTACCTAGCCCACCCCCTGTCCAACCCATCTTCCTCAGCAACTGATTTCCGATGTTATCTTCTCTGATTTGTTGTTTGTATGCCTCCTCTGCTGAGCGGCCCTGAATTTCATTTCTGGAAATCACATCTTCCACAGCTCCTTTCTTCAAGTTGTTAATGACAGTCGGCTGGGTCTTTTTGAGGGTTTTCACAGCTTCCCCAGCAGCTTCATACTTGACAGTTTTCTTTACCCCAACTGCTTCAGCAATTACTTCACTCTCTAGAATCACCTTGCATTTCCACCGGAGGCCTGTCATTCTCTCATAGACGTATTCAACTGTCATTCGGTTAAACTGAGCTGTGTCGTTCAGCGTGCACACAGGATTTGAAGAATTCTCATAAACCACGAGATCCTTTATGTCTTTCTTTTTCCCAGATCCCTTGGGTGAAGAGCCTGCTTGGCATTGTGAACTTTTGACAGATGGGTAAGTGGGCTGTGTTTTTTGAAGAATCTTCAAAGCCTCATCAGCAGCCGCATGTTTACTTGTTTTTTTGGTTCCATACCCTTCAGCTAAGCAGTGATCTTGCAAAAACACCTGACAACGCCATGTGCGATTTGGCATCATCTCGTATTTGTACTCAACTGACATCTTGTTGTACGAGGCAGAATTGTTAAGGATGCCAATTGCATCATTTGCATTTTCTGTTAGGACAAAATTGGTCCAATGTTTGGCGGAAGCATTAAATATCGGCTGCCCAGAAGCATCTTTAGCCAGCACCACCAGCTCTTCTTGTGGTTTCAAAGCTGGAGGAAAGTCATAAGAAGGCATGCCAATCTGACATACCACAAGGTCCTCTCCAATTATGTGCTTGAATTTCCGTTGGACCACTCTAACTTCAATGCGCTTCTGTAAAAGTTTTACAGCTAGTTCAGTAGCTCGATCCCTGGACCCATTCTTGCTGCCAGCATAACCTGTAGTTAAGTAGATATTTTGGCATCTAACTTCACAAGCATAACCATCTATTAGAAGTTTTTTATTTTTGGGGATGTCAGCAGGAGGGATTTCCTTTAGAGGGGTGTATATATACTCAGGATTTGTCTTACATGCCTGAATGCAGCGAGTTAACATGTATGTATAATTAATTTTATCAGATCCTGAAGTCATCTCTGGATTAGAAAGGTTCTTCCGGACAGTCGCTGTTAATTTTTCAATAAAATATTGCTTCTCAGCTACCAGTGACTCAGGAAATGTCTGTGACAGTGAAGGCTCAGGAGCTGACGGAGGGTTTGCCTGCTGTGAGGTGTTGCTTGGGGCAGGGTTTCCACTGTCAAAATACATAGTGGCTGTTACAGGCTGGTCTTTTGTGAAAATAAATCCTGACGAATCACAGTATTGAGAATTCCCATCTTGTATACTGAAAGAGTCTTGAGTATAATCTTGGTAGACATCTCTTGGCATGGTGGCAAAATGTGTGTGTTCACTTACTTCTTTTGTTTGACGGTCACAAGGATCTTCCTGTCTTTCATCTTTTGAACCACTAGCTACAAAATGTACAGGCTCGAAACGAGGTCTCGCATGGAGTTTAGAAACAGCTTGCTTTTTAGGAGCATTTTCACCTATAGAGTGAGTAAAATTTACAGTTCATTAAAAAGCAAGTATCTCAAAAGAAGCAAGCAGGAAAACAGTACCAACCAAATTATTTACAAGCTGCATTGCTGGTCCAATATATTTCCCATCACAAAACCTTCAGGTTATTTATGTGATGAGACTCAAATTTCAATGTAAGGTTCCAGCAAAAAAAAGGATGTTACCCATCCTCCCAAGTGTAAGCCAAGACTCTTGCTAGAAAATATACCATTGAATCAGATATGCAGGTCACCACCATGCATGACTGGTAGAGGCTTTCACAACAAATGAGTTAAAACACATGAGAAGTACACTCAGAGTAAGCAGGATTGTTCCAGTATAATTTCAAACCACTGGTGCTTGAAAAGCTCACTTCTTAAGAAGTACACACGTAACAGCTGGCTCTAATGCAATAGAGGATGACCAGAGGCATTCCCTAGCCCATTCTCTTTGGTATCAGAGGAAAGCAATTCTATGATGGAATTTTTACATAGTTATGACTAAAAATCAAATAAAAGAATTGCTAAAAGATCCCCAAAGTTTCAACCTCAAATTTTTAGTCCTCACCTCTTCTTCACAACAAGGTGCTTACTATATTTTATTTCCAGAAACAAGAGCTGGAAACTAATGGACTAGGGAGGATACCAAATGTAACACTGTGGCAGACCTCCTGATAGAGACTCTAGCAGGTATTCTTCCTCTCTGTAATGTTGTTCAGTAGAAAGCTGGCCCATGTTGGACCCATCCACAAGGATTTAGTTACTTAGATATGCAAATGATTTCAGTATAAGGTGTTCTATTTGGAGGAGGACACCTGTGGCACGGACTTCAAGGATAGCATTATAGTCTGATGTCAGTATTTTTAGTTTCAGTTCTATTTAGCAGTCTCAAAAAAAAGGTAACAAAGTTAAAACTGTTTCACATCTGTGTAAAACTCAATGTTATTCAAAACCATACATCACACTATTTTTTTATTTTTTAAAAAAAGCATGTTATTTCTCCAAATCCTATTTCCAAAAGCAGTATACTCACCATCACATGTTGAGAGGTGGCGTTTATGACCTTTGGAAGACTTGGACAGCACCAGATCATATGATGGCATCTCCCCAATATCAATACCTTCAGCCATTTGGAGAATTTTTTCCATCAAGCGTGGGCTGTACCTATTTAAATTAATATAATCGACTGTTAAAACAAATAAGAATGTACTGTTTTAAAAAGCTGCTAAGTGAGTCAGTCTTAAAATTGCCCCCATACCGTATCAACAGAGTATCTTTTTTAATATTTTATTGTGCCTTTACAACCCAAATCAATTTGTCACACAAATTGCACGTATGTTGCTATGTAACGCTAACTGCTCTCCCACCCTGTGACAGCACACTCCTCCTTTCTACCTTGTATTTCCCATATCCATTCAACAAGCTTCTGTCCTCCTCTGCCCTTTCATCTCACCTCTGGACAGGAGCTACCCAGTTAGTCTCATGTGTCTACTTACGCCAAGAAGCACCCACTTCATCAGTATCATTTTATGCCTTATAGACCAGTTCAATTTTGTATGAAGACTTGGCTTCAGGAATAGTTTCAGTACTTGGCTAACAGAGAATCCAAGGACCATGTCTTCAATCAAGTATCTTATAAAACAGAAGAATCTGCCCACAAAATACTTACCTATCAAATTATTTTCCTATCAAATGAGTAATTATGTTACCATCATCAGAACCAAGATTTTTCAGCATAAGGAATAAATATAAAATCTAGAAATTTAAGGATGTTATCTGTAACTTGAATTGAAAATTATCAGTCTAAACTCCTACTGTTCTTCTCTTTATCTCTCTCTCACACACACACTCATACTCTAGCTCTGTCCAATAAGGGGCACAGAAGTAGGTTAAGTGTTAAGAGCTCCTGGGTTGTTAGTATCTAAATTGCGGTCGCTATCATTTTCTACTAAATGGAATCAAGGTCCTTAGTGAAACAGTTGATTTCAGGTCTGGAGTACAGAATGTTTACGATGAGCCTGGGGGATCTTCTTGTGCTCGGAGACAAGGAAGCTGTTCAAGGACCACAAGGGCTGTGTCAAAAGAAGGACTCCGAAGCCAATCTGAATTGACCCTTATTGGCAAAAATGAGCCAATGTTTCAGTAATAACAATAATTACAATGGATTAAAATATATGTTTTAAGGAATCCATGAGTTCATAATGATACTTACACAATCAGTATCAGTCACTTTTGGAGGATGGTAGGAGATCATGCCATTACTCTGAAACAGGTAAATATCAAAGAAGGCAAGCACTTAACCTGCATTTTCCTGTACAAAGTGTACCTCAGAGCAATCAAGGAGTTGCTAAGAGAAAATCTTTTACAGCAGTATTCCAACTAATAAATGGAAGAATGATAAGACTACTACCACTCTGCAACACAATGAAACAATAAATTCAGGCAAGGATCATCTAAAAATCAAAACTAAACCACTTGCTGTAGAGTTGATTCCACTCATAGTAAAGGCCATCAGTGGCTGCTGAAACTATTACGTGAAAAGTTGATGGGGGAGAACCCAGAAACAGACCCACACAAATATGCAGAACTGATGGCTGACAAAGGTACAAAAACAATTCAATGGAGAAAGGATAGTCTTTTCAACAAATGGTACAGAAGCAAGTGGGTAATCCATGGATAACAAACAAAAAAACCTCAACCTAAGCTGCACGTCTTGAACAAAAACTAACTCAGTGTGCACCACTGGACTTAAAGGTGAGATGTTAAACTATGCAACTTTTAGAAAAAAACACAAGAAAAAATCTTCACCATCTAGAGCTACGCAAACAGTTCTTAAATTTGACACTAAATACAGGATCCATTAAAAAGAAAACATAAAAAAAAAGGACTTCATCAAAATTACAAAAACCTTTGCTTTCAAAGGACCTTACGAACAGGATGAAAAGACAACCTATGGACTGGCCAGGGGAAGACTGATGGACAAGGACCTTCTTCCAGAGCCAACAGAGAAAGCTTCCTCTGGAGCTGACGCCATGAATTTGGACTTCTAGCTTACTGGCCTGTGACAGAACAAAGTTTCTCTTTTTAAAGCCCTCCACTTGTGATATTTCTGTTAAAGCAGCACCAAATGATTAAGACAGTGGATGAACCCCTGACACTTTGCCCAGGATAAGTTTTAAACCTTAAACTAAGTATATCCCCTGAAGTCTCCTTAACTGATAGGACAGGTCAGCCTTGGGCACTATGGTCTTTTAAGAACTATCTGTATCAGATCACATGGACAGTGTCAATTCAGAAGCTTAGGTAGGATCCTTATGGGCAGTGAGCTGATGTCAGTGAGGGAGGAACAACTCAGTAACAGGGGTGACAGTGCTTGCACAACTTGAAGGATGTGATCAGTGTTGCTAATGATACGTGTAGAAACTGCTTAATCGGTGTATGTTTTGCTGTGTATGTTCTCAACAACAACAACAAAATAAAATTTTGGGGAGAAAATAAAACGACAAGCTATGGACTGGGATAAAATATATACAAATCACATATCCAATAAAAGTCTAATATCAAGAATATATGAAGATGTCTCAAAACTCAACACTAAAAAAAACAAAAAACCTAATTATAAAATGGACAAAAGACCTGAACAGAACATTTTACCAAAGCAGACATACTAGGGCCTGACAATTAAGTCTGCAAACTTAATTGTTCTACGTGCTACATACCTCATTGCTGAGTATCACTACAGTCACCTTCAAGTACTCCTCCTGGGAAGCTATGTTCTGATGCCAGTGCCTAATCCACCCTTCAAAGCAATTTTGTAACTCTTTTTCTGGAATGAAGGTGGCAAATTCGTGAACTCAACTGTCTAGTTCTCTGAGACGAAGTTTTCAGCCAGTAAACAAACAACTGTATTGGAACACCCTCCCCACTCACCTGATCTGGCCCCCAGTGACTTTTTTCTTTACCCGAAAATAAAGGAAATATTGAAAGGAAGGACATTCAGGACATCAAGGGTGATACAAAGACAGCTCTGATGGCCATTCCAGAAAGAGTTCCAAAATTGCTTTGAAGGGTGGACCAGGCATTGGAGTCGGTGCATACATAGCTTTCCAAGGGGAGTACTTTGAAGGTAACCACAGTGATATTCAGCAATCAGTTATGTAGCATTTTGTATAGGACGAGTTCATGAATTTAACTGGTAGTCTTCGTACACATAGCAAATAAGCACATGAAAGATGTTCAACATTAGCCATTAGAAAAATGCAAGTTAAAACTGCAATGATTAGTGAGGATGTGGGAAGACTGGAACACTCCTTCACTGCAGGTGGGAATGCAAAATGGTATAGCTTCTGTGGAAAAAGCCTGGTGATTTCTCACAAAGTTCAAAAGAATTATCATTATGACCCAACAATTCAATTCCTACGTCTATACCCAAAAGACTTGAAAGTAGGGACACAAATGCTTGCACATCAACACTGCAGTACTATTCACTATATCTAAAAGGTGCAAACAACCCAGATGTCCTTCAACAGAAAAATGGACAGGCAAAATGTGCTGTATCTGTATAATGTAATACTATTCGGCCATAAAGAGAAATGAAGTTCTGATAACACTGTATGACATGGATGAGCCTGAAAATGTTATGCTAACTGAAAAAAGTCAGAAACAAAAGAAAATACTGTATGGTTCCAGTTACATGAAATCTCTAGAATATGAAAATGCATAGAGACTGAAGTTTACTAACGGTTAGCAGGGTGGGTGGGTGAGTAGGTGGGAGAGAAAAGGGGGAGTTATTGCTTAAGGGGCACTGAGTTCTTATGCCTATTAAGGATGATAGAAAAATATGGAAACTTATTGTGGTGATGACTGCACAACATGGTGAATGTAATTAATGTCACAGAGTTGTACATGCCAAAATGGTTGAAGTGGCAAATGTTACATATATATTATACTATAATAAAAAAAAGCTTGGCGTGTATATACTAATAATTATCCAAAAGCAAAAAACCCACAATGATATCACTACACACCTATCAGAATGGATAAAACAAAAAATAGTGACAACACTAAATGCTGGCAAGGACACAGAGAAACTGAATCACTCACACAATGCTGGTGGAGATATAACATGGGACAGTCACTCTAAAAAACAACCTGGCAATCTCAACCCTACTCAGCAATAAAAAGGAATGAACTACTGATACATGCAGTACTGTGTAAGTGTGGGAGGGAGGCTGATGTGATTATAAAAGGGCAATACAAGGAATCTTTGCAGCATTAGAACTGTTCAGCATCTTGACTATGGTAGTGGATGCACAAACCTACCACACAGATGATAACTTGTATAGAACTAAATACACACATGTAAATGAGTACTCATAAAACGGGGAATCTGATTAAGATCAATGGATTATAACAAAGTCATTATCCTAGTTCTGATATTACACTAGAATTTTGCAAAAGGTTACCATTAGGGGAAACCAGGGAAAATGTATACAGGATCTCTGTGTTACTACTTTCTATAACTGAGTGTGAATCTACAATTACTTCAAGAAAAATATCAATTACTAAACAGTTGATGGGGAACTTCATAATATTAATAGCACTAAAAGTAGGACAATCAGACATGTGCCTGCAGATGTGATCCAATGACATACACAGCACTGTCCACAAAGAACTGTTGCCAACCAGCTCACTGAACCCAAACTTAACCAAGCCCTAACTCCCAGTTTATGGGAACTCTGAGGGAAAAGACAAACTGTTTAACATTATCACAAGAATATAATGAAGGAAACACTATGTGACAACCCAGTTTCTTCGTCGAATAAACAGCATGAAAACAAAAGGAGAGGGAGAACAGTTGTATGTTAAAGGTGACATAAAAAACAAACCAAACCCATTGCCACCAAGTTGATTCCAACTCACAGCTACCCTGAAGAAGAGCACAGGACTGCCCCATAGTGTTTCAAAGGAGTGTCTAGTGGACTCGAACTGCCAACCTTTTGGTTAGCAGCCATAGCTCCTAATCACTGTGCCACCATGATCTCCAAAGTAGACACATCATGTTTGGATCCTGAATCAAACAAACTGCCCCCTAAAATTCTTTTTGAGACAAATGGAAAAAAATGAAACACAGGCTACGCATTGGATGACATTAACAAATTACTGTTAGTTTTGTTGCATGTAAATAATGGTACTGTTTTTAAAAATCCTAAGATATGTACTTCAATATTTACAGATAAAATGTCAGGATTTTCTTTAATATACTCCAGGCTAATAGCCCCTACAACAGAACTGGAGACAGGAGAGACAAAATAAGAAGGTTAACATAACAAACTACTGGTAATTGCAGAAGCTGATTTACGGGTACAGTGGAGTTCACTAAGCTATCTTTTGTTCTTGTTTTCCACAAGTAGTTTAAAAATACACAGTATTTTAAATGGCTCCTTATGAAGTAGACTGGTTGCCTGACAGAGTATCATTTTACTCCACAGAAACAAAAGGATGGACTCAAATGAAGTAAGTTTTGGTGATCATGGGTACCTGCTTACCCTTTCTACCCTCAGAGCTTTTCAAGGGGTATTACCAATAGAAATCTATGGTGGGATTTGAGAAGAAAGTTCCAAAAAGGAGTAACTATCACCCCTTTACATGAATCAGCTCTGAACTTGAGGGGAGTAACAAGTCCCATTTTCAGCACAAAAGGTTTCATACTCAACAGGCATCTTTCTCTGCAAAGCAGAGAAATCTAGACAAGGATTCTCAGACAGCTAATGAGAAGCTAGCACAGCTGTCACCTGCAATTCTTACCGGAGACTACTGCTCCTGACACTGGTATTTAAACACTAAAAGTAACTTCATTTTCTTGAGTTTTATAAGAACTTCAGAAAGTTTAGTCTAAAAATGTTAAACATTCTCTTACGTCCACTCAGGTTAGGGAGTCCAATTTCTAAGGTGTGAGATAAGAAAACGAAGTATATATAAAAATGAGATGAAGTCCACCGAGACTGTTACTGCAAACAAGCTACTCACCTTGAATTTCAGTCAAAAATGCTCTCCAGACCTTCAATTAGAGCACGATTCCAAACATGGTGTACAACTGTGTATGCCATGCAGGGTACATGAACGACGCATTTGGGGCGCACTCCATGAGCACTCATTCTTCTCTCACATTTCTGCCAGCAATTGCAATGATTATAGCTTCGTACTGTTTGCTATTCATTGTATCTGCCACGAAATTCAGCATCACCAATAGGATATAAAAATAAATCTTTGCGTAGGTTGCCAATAGTCAGCTTCTTGGTCTTTTATTAGGAAGCCATAATGCCAAAGAAACCCAATCAGTAGGAATAATAATGGAAACAATAAATAGTACTCAACACTGCCCTATTCAAAGAAAAATGCAAAAATTAATCTAGAGTCCTTAATAAGACCACCACTAGGATTTGATTCCTACTTCTAAAATTCTCCATAGAGAAGTTATCCCGGGATAAAAGAAGTGGTTCCACTAATTTGAAACAAGCCAAAGCAGTAAAGCTTTCATTACCCAATTTCCACAGTGTATTTTTTCATAGTGCATTTAATATTAACACTTTTCCTCCACATGTTTTAGGAAACTCACACTGAAAAACATCTGCAATCTCAACCACTAGTAGTATTTTGGGATTTACCTTTTACTCCTTTCCCTATGCTTTCCATTCCACTACCAAGCCTAAATCACTATGAAACTATCTATGTTCATTTGCAATCTGGTTTTTTTTTTAAATTTACGACACCATAACTTTTTTTCTCCACGCCATTACCACTTGAGTTTTAATGGCTACCCAGGACTTTATCTTATAGAGGGAACATTAAGGCAACTGTAATAATTTTAAGATGCATACATTATATAATTAAGTCTGTTAATTTACCCATTTGGTTGTAAATACTTAACCAGAAAGCCCCAACAGGTCTTTAGGGTTCTCAAAGGTAGCTTATAAATAATGTACCAAGCTTCTGGAAACTAAGATGCCATTCAATTGTTCCCACCAGGCTTAAAAAATAGTTTCAATATATTAAACTGCTCAACTAGGCCCCCCGACCAAAAAAAGCTGTAAGTTTTAAAAGTAAGCAAAAATTAGGGTTTGCAATTTCGAAACTACTTGTAAGACTCCTTACATCACAAATGAATAACATACAACCAAGTTATTGGGAATCATTAAAAGCTCTCATTCATACTTCAATAGCTGGAGATTTATGTTCTCTACATGTTGTTAGCTGCATTTGAGTAAGCTCCTGACACACATCAACCTCATGCAATGGGGATCGAACTACTGTAATCCATAGGGTTTTCACTGGCTGATCTTTGGAAGCAGATCGTCAGGCTTTTCTTGCTAGAGTTTCTTGGTCTGGATGCTGCTCTGCCAAAAGTTGTTCAGCATCAGAGTAACACTCAAGCTGCCTCTGACAGATAAGTGCACTGGCTGGGAATTGAATGTTGGTCTACTACTGAACCACCACATAAGGTAGACTTAGGTATTTTTTCCACTGCAAGAAAAGTTAACTTTACAACATAAGCCCAGTTATCACCTACCTTTCAAACACCAAAAGTCTGCTTTTGTTTTAAGTTCTCTTTTCCCTACTAACTAATATCTCATTAAAGATGAACAGGCCAGGATACTGCTTTTACTCCTGTCAGGAACGGTTAGAAAACTGAATGTTCTAGTTAACCAAACTTTGTTTTATTATATACACACAATCTACACTTTTTAAAGTAAAAACCCCCGCAGTTCCTTAGGAGTTTGTGTGTATCATTATTTAAATGCTCTGGATGTAGTTGATTAGGAGACTACTAACTTTACATTAGTCACAACACCTTAGAAATTGCTTGCAGAAAAAGAATCATGATAGGTTGTGTACTTTTACAAAACAATGAAATCCTGAAGAGAAACAATGTCAGCTATTTGAGCTTCTGAGTTGCCTACTAGAGAGAAGCCCTGGAGGTGCAGCGGTGAAAGGCTTCAGCCCCGGACTTGCAGTGGTGTGCAGTGGTGAAAAGGCTTCGCTGCAGACTTGGTTGGTAACAGAAGCTTCAGCAACTCAAAACCACCAGTGGCTCTGCAGGAGAAAGATGTGGCAGTCGGCTTCTGTGAAGATTCACAGCCTTGGAAACTCTGGGGGCAGTTCTATGTCATCCTACAAGGGTTGGGTTTGGGTGCTTGGACTATGGAGAAAAAAATGATCAAAAAAGCAGACTGGAAAATAATGCTTTATGTTACAAAACAGTGCTTCTCAGTGTGGTCCCTGCATAGGCAGCATAGGCAGCATCAACATCACCTGGAGCTTGTTAAACATGCACTTTCACAGGCCCCACCTCAGACCTATTGAACCAGAAACTCTGTGGGCGAGGCCCAGCAGTCTCATTTTAACAAGGATACAGGTAGCTCTGATGCACACTTAAGCCACAAGAAGATATTCAAACTTGTTCCATGGAAACAGCCAGGATCACCGAAAGAAATGAAAAATTGTTTGCCTGCTTGCACATCTGAGTTCCTCCTGGCTTGGTCTTATGATCAAAGAATTTTCAAAGATGTCCCTGAAGTAGGAGTTATTTTAGCCCTGATTAAAACAGATACAGATTAAAATGGAATATGCATCCTGCCATGGGGGGTGAGGGGGCCAAGACTTCCCCTTTTCTGACTGTTCACTAGCTGTTCTAAAAGCCCATCAACGAGCCTTGAACAACCAATTAGCAATTTAAAACTTACCCACTGCAATTCACAGTGACTATAGGACAGAGTAGAATTGCCCTATGGTTTTCGAGACTGCAGTCTTTATGGGTGGGAGCAGACACACATCTTTCTCTCTGTGGAGTAGCTGGTAGGTCTGAATTGCTGACCTTTCAGGTTAACGGCCTAGCACTTTAACCACTGCACCACCAGGCTACCCTAAGTTTAGAAAGGACTATTCAACCATGTAGTCTGCAGTTGCCTTAAGACAAAAGAAGACCTATTCTGTCACAGAAAACACGAGTTCAGCCAAAGTCAACATCAAGTGCTAGAATACAGATCTTTTCCTACCAGAAGACAATAGCTAACATCAAGCCTGTCTAAAGTGGAAGACTGCATTTGTCCCCAGTTTCCAAGATTCTTTATAGCTTGCCTTCTGCTATATCTATGCTAAGGAGCCCTCATGGTACAGTGGTTAAAGCGCTCAGCTGCTAACCAAAAGGTCAGCAGCTTGAACCCACCAGCCACTCTGGGAGAGAAAGAAGCATGTGTGCTTCTGCTTCTAAACAGATTACAGCCTTGGAAACCCTATAGGCAGTTCCACTCTGTCCTACAGGGTCACTAAGAGTCAGAATCAACTTGATGGCAGTAAGTTTGGGCTTGTTTCGTTGCTTTTATTATCTATGTAGTCAGACATAATGCAAACATTTCTGCTCAGTTAAGCTATTTGATAATGTTATTACAATTCATTTATTCACTAAACTGACCTAACCAAAACAAGGCATGTTGACTCTAGTACACATATGTAGCACACAGAGTTAAAATAAATAAATAAATAAATAAAAACCCCGAAGGCTGTAGTTTTTAACATAGACTACCACCGGCCTAAGGTCGCTGGGTGATGCAAAGGGTTTGCAATCAACTACTAACCCAAAGTTTGGCAGTCTGAACCCACCCAGCGGCACTGTGGAAGAAAGGCCTGGCAATCTGCTTCTGTAAAGATTAGAGTCAAGAAAACCCTTCAGAGCAATTCTACTCTGTAACACACTGGGTCGCCATGAGTCGCCACTGACTTGACAACAGTAGGTTTCGTTTTACAGGTTTTTACTATCGGCTTTGTTTGTTTGTTTGTTTGTTTTTTTAATGCTCTGGTTAGGTTCTTGGAATGAAATGCTGAGATACACTGATGTGGCTTGTGCCAGTTACTTGTTTTTTACTTCTGGTTTATCGTCCCCCAGAATAACACCATCATACTCGACATCAGAAGGCCTGGATCCTAGCCCCAACTGTGAGCCCTTGGACAAATCACTGAACTTCCTGGCCTCCACTGCTTTAGCTGTGAAAATGAGACACCACCTACTTCTCAAGGCTACTTCTGAGTATTCAATGAGATCATACTTAAAAAGTTTTGAGCACTGTAAAGCTGTACATCCATTCACTCCACACACATTCACTGAGCAGCTATTAAGCAGCAGGTGCTTTTCTAAGCACTAAGGATAAAAGTGTGAAAGCAAAAATCCCTTGCTCCAGAGGAGCTTCCATTCCAGTGATGAGAGCTATTATTAACACACAGGATGTTTGTTCCCCTTCCCCATCTATTTTTTTTTTAGGATTCAGATTCCTCATGGTCTTTTGTGTATATTAAGGAGACCTATAAGTACAGGATAAAGATACTTTTACAACATCGTTAAGCGAAGGGCAAGTAAATTTATCTGACTTGATTAATAATTGAGCCTTCAGCAGATGTCACCAGTTCCTCCAGTGAAAATCATTATCTCTGGAAGTAAAAGTTAGGCTAACCTAGAGAAGATAGAAAAAATAAATGTTTGTGATGACAGCAAAGCAATGAATGCTATGGTCAATCATTAAGGGTAGGAATGGACAGTCCTATTTTTCTAAATCAGTTCAAGTCATTTGTTATAGTCATCCTAGGTCTGAACTGGTGGAATGGGATCTACTCACTCACCAGAATTTCTCATCTTTCCTGATTAAAAAAAACTCACGTTAACGCTGAAGTGTCAAAAGAGAAGCTCTCAGTTCATCAAAGGAATGGTTAGTCTACTACAGAGTCGGTTTGGAAGTTCTGAAGGACAGAGGCACCAGCACTGTTTTTAAAAAGAAATGCATTGGAATCACACTGCAGTCTCCGTTGAAAGCAGTCTTCCCAATGCACTAGATTCTAAGAAAGCAAAACCAAACCCAACAGAAACTTCACTCAGAGGCCAAGTGTTAAGTCCTCTTATCCTATTAGGGCAAAAGAGAGCAATTAACTTTTACAACTGATACATTCATTTCTTTGTTCGAGTCCAGACACAATATGCGCAAATCTACAAGCAAGGAGGACCCTTTTGGCTCAGAGCTCCTGTATACACCTCCTGACCAGCAGAAAACAGGAGGACCCAGCTAGGGGGCTACAAGTGCAGGGAGGTGTTTGACTTAAAAGAGGATGGAAGAAAATGGTCAAGAGAAGACCAGGATTCGAATCGCGGGGTCCCCTCCTGTCCCCCGCAGGCCCTCGAAGCCCCGACTGTGGTATACTCTGCGGATACCGCATCCTTGGAGGGCCCAACGTAGGTCCAGGGCTTTGCTATTCATCTTCTCCCCGCCCTCCAAAGCCACCACCACCACCACACCACCTCACCACTCCCCTCTTCCAGGTGCTGCCCTGGAGGGGCCGCTCGCACAATCCCCGCACTCTTTGAGCTGTTACATTGTGTCACCCCTTACCACCTCGGTTGGCCACTCTCCCCAGTCTAATAGTGAGCCCTGTGGTGTCCTCCAGCACTTCCAAATCTCCAGCCTCCAAGCCCTCATCCCCATTCCGCCCCGTCCCTATCCCGACCCCCCACGTCCGTCTCACCTGCAGCCCAGGAAAACGTGGTTGGTCCAGGCAGCCGAGAGAGCGAGGAGCTGGTCGAGGGCTGCACCGGGATAGCTGTGCAGGTGCCGGCAAATGAAGTTGCGCCGCAGCGCCCACTGCCAGTCGCTTTCGTGGCTATAGCGCCACTGCTCCAGCACTGACTCGGGCGGGGGTGGCGGGAGGGGTGGCAGCGGCGGCGGCGGGAGGGGTGGCAGCGGCGGCGGCGACAGGAAGTCGCCCCCCAACAACAGACGTCCGCCAGCCATCTTCTCCGCCCCCAAGCAGGGACCCCAGGGACGAAGCCGACCGCGAACGCTCAAGTGCGAGCAAAGGAGCAGAAACGGGGGTCCGGAAGGATGGGCCGGGTGAGAAGGGGCGCCTTCAGGCGCCAAAACTAACTGTGAGGGACTGGAGTGTGTGCGTGAGGCGACCGTAGGAGAGAAAGAGAGCACGAGCTCACGTTCGGACGCCGGGTGCAGCCCGCTGCACTCCTCTACGAGTTGCTAGAGAAGGAGGAGGGCTCCCGCCACACAGCTCTCCGGGCAGGCCGAGCCAGGCCCTGCGCTTGGCACCTCAATAGACCCCCGCACTGCGCGGGAAAGGGGAAAAGGACAGAATAAAAAAACCGGCACGCTCTGCTCTTTGACTCTAGAATCTACCCTACCTACCACGCGTGCGGCCCCTAGGTTGTGAGGCCAGTGCGCATGCGCCACGGCTGTTTCCTAACTTCGAACTCCCGTTGGCGAATCTCGCGCGACTTACTATTGATCCTCCTAGGACCATCAGCCGCGGTCTTTTGACGTACTATGTTGACAACCGGAGGGCGGGGACTTTGGAAATCGGTTTGTGGAAGTTTCTTTGAGGTTCCTGAGGTTCGGGAAAGTGGTTCAGTTAAATCCCTGGAAGGCCCCCTCAGGCGATTGTTGGTAGCTCACCTGACGCTTTTCCCTGGATTTCTTAGTAGTCCGTCAGTGGGACCATATACTTTGGGAGTGATTTGGGTTTGGAATTCATTGTACTCTTCTGTTTTTTAATGTCAACTTTCCGAGGCCCCTTGTCTTCAGAGGATAGCTGGAAAAGTTTTTTGAGTCGTGCACCGTAAACTTTCTATTTTATCTTGAAAATATAGTAAAAGTGAAACGCTTGAAAATAAAATCACAAAACAACAAATGCTGGAGAGGCTGTGGGGAAAGTGGAACTCTCCTACCCTGTTGGTGGGGTTGCAAAATGGTCCAGCCTCTTTGGAAAGCAATATGGCGCTTCCTTAAAAAAATGGATATAGATATACCATTTGACCCAGTAATTCCACTACTTGGAATATATCCTACAGAATCAAGAATGTTTATCGTGGCACAGTCCATGATAGCAAAAAGATGGAATCAACCCCGATGCCCAGCAACAGTGGAACGGATAGGTAAACTATGGTATATATACTCAATGGAGCACTATGCAATGATAAAGAATAATAATTCCAGGAAACATCTTATGTCCTGGTTCCAATTGGAAGATATGATGTTGAGTGAAAGTAGTCAGCGACAAAAGGACAAATATTGTATTACACCCCTACAATAAGATCTCAAAAACAGACTTATGTATAGAAGAAAAGACTCTTTGACAGCTGCAAGGGGGAGAGGAAGGGAGGGCAAGGGGGGAGGGTTTAGATTAGATAGTTGGTAGAAATTTGGTTGGGTGAAATTGGTGATAGCACACATTAGAAACAAGAACAATAATAAGTGGACTTCAGCATAACTTGAATACTCCTTCCATCTCAACCCAATATTGCAAGGACAGAGTAGCTGGGGCAGGGGGCAGGAGACCATGCTCTTAGGTAAAATTGAGGCCAATTGGCACAACTAGCATTTTGCTAAGAGGGCTCTCTGCACCCTACATTGGTGAGTGGCATCTAGGGTCTTAAAAGCTGCCTAGCTGCCATCCGAGGGCACAGCAAATGGTCCCAACTTAGAAGGAATGGATGCTTACCGAGGACCAAAATGACATGGGGTAAAGACAACCCAGAAGATAGAGAGATCCACATGAGTGGGTGCCTACATCGACTTGGGACTGGAAGAACTGGAAGGTGCCCAGCCACCACCAGTGATAGCTGCGGTGGAGCTCACTGAGTTGAGTCTCATTGGCAACACAAGAATAAAAAGGGGTGCACCCTGAGATCTCCACTAAAAGACCACAACTGATGGTCCAGTGGCTTCTGGGTTCCCCTGGCAGCATGGCCCCTGGCCCTGATGCTGCCCTTGCCCATGAATCGTAACGAAGGTCCACTCTTCGGACACAAATGGATTGAACTTGGCGATGCAGAGTGACCATATATTGGATGCACTTTATGGTTCTAGGCATCTATAGGATATCATCCTGATGACCTCTGGCTGGAGTAAGGAGAGTGGGTGGAGAGGAGGGGAAAGGAGACTGTTGGGAGGATGAGACTTGTATGGAGCAGAGACGAATAGTGTGCTGTCACCGGGCAGGGAGAGCAGTGGAAGCTGTATATAGGTGGGCATGTGAATTTATACGGGAATGTACATTTTCACTCAGTCATAATAAAAAAAAGAAAAGAAAATCATCCACAGCCCCACTTCCCAAGTCAACCACTTTTATCATTCTGTACTCCATTCCAATTACTGACACAGATACCATTTTTACACAGTTCTGATCACCACTGCAGTTAATTTTGTTTCATACAGCAATTTGTAATGTGCAAAATATTGTAAAACACAAAAACCACCCAAGAACAGTGCTGAAATCCTCACAGTAGAAAATGGCTATAAGTCATTATGTAGCTCTAGCAGGTCCCCTCAATCCCTACCTTCCAACATGTGCTATTCAAGTAGTTCATCAATCAGTGTCTGTCCATGGGAATTTATGTAACACCTACTGTGTGTTCAATGTGGTAGAAAGATGAAGGGAAAGGGAACTGGGTTTTCTCTTCTGTCCTAGATATGATTACACTCTTGGCAGGGACAAATAGTCCTACATGAAACACTAAATTTCCCACTAACAGCAGGACCATTGAATGAGGAGGCTTTGACTCATTTTCCTCTTTAACTCTTTAATGACATATAACTTACATGACACATCTCATACATGCATAGGGGTGTATTGGGCAAGATAACAGTACTTTTCACACCATTTTATCATTTTTTTATTTTTACGTCAGTGGATTACACAGTTTATTAAGTAATGACAGCCTTTGAACCATCAAATCAAAGACCATGATACTAATCAAAGAGCATGATACTAATCAAAGATCATAAATTCAAGTCATCATTGTGTGAGTGAACAAAATAGTGCCAGAGAAGTGAAGTGACATGCTAGTGGCTATAGAGATAGGTCAAAGCAAAGCTGAGATTAGAATTTAGGACACGTGACCCTCCCTTCTAGCATTCCCCATCACACGCCATTGCTTCATCCGGTTTTATTTTCCTCACAGCATGTATCAACTTTAGCACTTGTTTGTTTATAATTTGACTGAAATTCCCCTACCAGTTGCCATCAGTCAACACAGGCTCATGACAGCTCTATATGTAGCAGAGTAGGACTGTGCTCAATAGGGTTTTCAGTGGCTGGTTTTTCAGAAGTAGATCACCAGGCCTTTCTTCCAAGGTGCCTCTAGGTGAACTTGAACATCCAACCTTTTGGCTAGCAGCCAGGAGCCCAGCTCATTAACCATTTGCACTACACAAGTATTCCAATCCCCCTTATTTGAATGTAAACTCCATGAAAAGAGGGACCTCATCTGTGTTGCTTTTAGTAACTACACCTGGCTCCTGTACCAAAAAAACCCCAAACTGGCCAAGTCAATTCTAACTCATGCTGGCACTAGAGGACAAAGTACAACTGTCCCATAGGGTTTCCAAGGCTGTAATCTTGATGGAAGCAGACTGCAACATCTTTCTTCCATGGAACAGGAGATGGGTTCAAACTGTCGACTTTTTGGTTAGCAGCTGAGCACTTTACCACTGTGCTACCAGGGCTTCTTTGGATTCTGTAGGTACTCCATAAATGTTTATTGAATTAAATGAATGACTGAATGAATCAAAACACTTCCCACTGTTCCACACCTTGTTAAATTCAGTTTATTGGAGCCTACCTTTTTAAGATGATTTGTTATTGGATTAATTTCAAACTAAGATGCCAACTTTGATCAAAGTCAGTATTGTAATTAATACACATTTCTCCTAGAAAAAAATCTGAGAAAATAAAAGTTTTCTCTCAGTGTGTATTAAAAATTTTCCATCATACAGGGATAATAATTATAATCTGACTTTTGAACTTGGATTACAAAATAAAACACAATGAAACTAATGTAAAGAGGCCATCTGCTCCAAACCATCTGTAACTGCATTCATTCCATTTGTACTTCTTGTTATGGAATAAACAGTTTCAGCCCTAGAAAACAAAACAAAACAAAAATCTAAATGATCTTCCATGCCCTCCAAGACCCCAAAAATCCAAACCCATTGGCATCAAGTCAGTTCTAACTCATATCAACCTCTGTTTCCCTGGTAATCCATTTTACTAAAAAGAAAAAAAAAAGTTCAGCTTACTTTTCAGCCTATCCACTTCTCACAAGCCGCAGAAGGTTTTTCAGGGAGCAGGACCGGAAACTTCTAAGCAAAAATAGATGATCTGAATAATGGTTAAAGGGAGGTACAGGCAGCCAGTGATGATAAAAACCACCATTGCAATCTTAATCCAGAAACCTCTGGTAATTATCCGTTCTTCTTCCCTCCATCATCTCTCTTCGCTCTAACACAGGCTTCTGCCACTGCCTTTATACTGCGCGCGCGCGCGCACACACGCACGCACGCACACACACACACATCCCTGACTCCTCTTTATCTCCCTCCTGGTCATTCCTACAGAGGTGACAGTGATAGATACCTAGAAATCCTTCCTCATCACTGCCTCATAAACTATCCCCAAAATCAGATCACCAAAAGTTCTTGACTGGAATATTCTGCACACTATTAAAGTCTTGAGAAATATTTATTGATTGATAGATTGAAAGCAATAGCTAAGAGCACCCCCTAGCTAAATCTGGGCTAATTTGAGCACCAAAAATATTAAGGACAAGAATGAAGTATAAACCATTTTTTTCAAATGGCTGAATGAGAGGGATCCATTAGTTCACACTGATGCTATATAGATAAATGAAATAAATGAGAGAGAAGAAAGGGTCCTTGCCAATGGTAGAGCACATGAGCTGCCTGGTGAATGGGGAGGGAGTGCTAGAGTTGGAAAATCGTTTATTAGTTTGATTTAGGGGAGAATGATCAATAGATGCTACATTCTAGGAAGGTGGCAATTTTGTTGAGGAATAGAATATTTGCATAGACTTAAAATTTCTCCCTGCAGATTGCTTATTAGTAGCAAGGAAGGGAAAAAAATACAGTAATTATACAGTGGAGGAATTGGGCAACACCTTCACTCAATTCTCCTTTTAAATGGAACTCTAAAATATCAGTACCATAAAAGACAAAGGAAGACTGTTCCAGATTGAAAGAGATTAAAGAGGCAGGGCACAGCAGGTCAGCCTAGATAGATCCTGTATATAAGAAAACAAAATGTTATAGAGGATATTATTTGATAGATTGAAGTACTATAAAAATGCTAATATGACTAATGTTGATACTTGTCTGTGGTTAGGTAAGAGAATATCCTTATCCTTAGGAAATATGCTCTAGAATATTTAGAGATTGTTATAGCAGCTCTAGGTAACTGAGACAGAATTTGGTACAGGAAGAGAGGGGCACTGCTCTAACAAATACCTGCAACCTGGGAGTGGTTTTGGAATTGGGTAACGGGTAGAAGCTAGAAAATTTTAAGGTGCCTGATAGTAAAAGAAGCCCTGATGGTGCAATGGTTAAGAACTCAGCCACTAACCAAAAGGTGGGCAGTTTGAATCTGCCAGCTGCTGCTCAGAAACCTTATGGGGCAGTTCTACTTTGTCCTGTAGGGTTACTATGAGTTGGAAATGACTAAACAGCAACAGGAATAGTAAAAGCCCCATAGAATTTTTACGGACATCAAATTCTGGATAAAATTCAGAAGTGAGAAGAGCAATAAAGTCTCAACTGTCCTACAGAATATACAAGGTGACAGCAACAGAATGTTGCTACAAATGCAGATGTTAAATGTGCTTCTGGTGAGGCTTTAGAATACAATGATGAACATGTGATTGGACAATGGAGGGAGATGCTTTTTAGGCAATGGCAAAAGAATTTGTCAGAATTATGTTCAAATGTTTGATTGAAGGTGAACTTGTAAGTGATGAACTTGGATATCTGGCTGAGGAGATATCTAAGCAAGATCTTAAAGGGGCAGCATATGGTTTCTCCTTGCTGCTGATAGTAAAATTCAAGAGGAAAGAGATAGACTTAAATATGACCTGTGCAAAATGAAGATAGAACTTAAAGAGTTGAAAAATTCTGTTGTACAAACTAAGGAGTGTGTCCTAGAATGTGCACCAAGGACGTGGCTGCACAACATTTTGGTAATGAGATGAAGCCTGTAACTGATGGATCTAACCAACTACCACAGCAGAAGGCTCATCAGCTTAGGCTGAAGGGAACAGAGAAAGAATGAAAGGAAAGAAAGAACTCTGTCTATCCCTTGGAATTCTATAGGCAGGATACAGGCCAAAGAAGCTATATCTGTTGCCCTCCAAGAAAAGAAAAGGACTATCCACCGAGCAGTTGTGAGATCAGCAGAACAGTTGGAAGAAGCATGGAAAGCAAGACCTCCTTGATTTCAAAGAGTGAGGCCAGGGTCTCCTAGGTTTCAAAGAGTCATATCATCGCCAGCTTGGTTCCAGAATGTGGGGCTGTCATTAAGGTGTGCCAAAGCTGAAGGGGCAGAATCGCCATGACCAAGGAGCAGAAGAACAGGACCTTCAGCAGGCCAAGGGGATGGGGTCACTACTCAGATGGACTAGGAGAATGGAGTTGTCCAAAGCCAGGGAAGCAAGAGGTGCCATCCAAGTGGGCCTGAAAGGTGGAGCCCACGGGCCGAGGGGCCTCTACCCTGAATCCAGAGGGAGTGGCCAACATCTGGAGTCTGGAGGGCAGGACCATTGTGCAGATGGTCTGAGAAAACAGAGGATTATGTTCAAGCTGTGAGAGCTAATGTAGTTTGTTCTGCTGGGTTTTGGACCTGTCTAATACCTGTTATCCCTTCTTTCCCTCCAATTCCTCCAATTTGTAATGAAACTGTCCACCTTGCACCTATTCCACCGTTGTATTTTAGAAACAGATAGCTTGTAGTCTAGAGTTTACAAATCGACAGTTAAAGAAGAATTTTACCCCAGAATGGAATACATTGAAGTCTCACTCATATTTGATTAAGATGACTTAGAAGATTTTGGACTTGGAACCGATTTAAGAATTTGGGAATGATGTGATGGGGTAAGTGTGTTTTGCATGTGAGAAGGACATGAATTTTGGATGGCCAAAAGTTATCATAAATGGAACTAGGTCCCCCCAAAATACGTGTCATAAATCTTAATCTCTATGTTTGTGGTTATAATTCTGTTTCGGAATGGGTTATCTTTGTTATGTTAGTGAGATAAGACTATTTGTAGGGTATAACTTAAGCCAACGTCTTTCGAGATATAAAAGAGAATAAACAAGCAAGCAAGGAAGAAGAGATGAGGGAACAGAGATGCCAAGCCACATAAACATTGTCCAGCAGCAAAAGCTGGAAAGAGACAAGTATCTTCCTCTGAGCCAATAGAAAGTCTTCCCGTAGGGCTGTCACCTTGAATCTAGACATGTAGCTTCCTAAACTGTGAGAAAACAAATTCTTACTTGTTAAAGCCACATATTTGTGGTTTTTCTATTATAAAAACAGTAAAAAAACTAAGATGGAATGAAGGACCATGATATATCTAAACTACCTTCAAATGGTTCACAAAAAAAAACATACGTATGCATATTCACCACTAGTCTATTAGTTTGTGGTGGCTTGCGTGTTGTTATGACCTTGAAAGCTGTCTTGCTGGTATTTCACATACCAGTAGGGTCACCCATAATGGAAAAGGTTTCAGTGGAGCTTCCAGACTAAGACAAACCAGGAAGAAAGATCTGGCAATCTCCTTCAGAAAACTATCCAGTGAAAACCTTCTGAGTCACAACAGGCATAGTTGTATGTAGTGCTGGAAGATGAACTCCCCAGATTAGAAGACACTCTGAATTCACAGTGAAGCTAGCATAAGATCAGGCAAAGTTTCATTCTTTATACACAGGCTCACTGGCAACTGACAGCAGCAACATACATACATACATATATTTAGAGACAGTGCAAATAAGAGCTTGCAAATGACAAAGTAAAGAGGGCAACATGTTCACAACTGGTGAATCTCTGTCACGAGAGAGTTGCTATGAGTTGGAATCAACTCAGCTGGCAATGGGTTTGGTTTGCTTTTATGGGGGTCAAGAGTGCATGGGTATACCTTTTGTGCTATTCTTGTAGTTTGTAACTTAATTTCAAAATTCAGTGCTTGCACTAACTCCCTACACTGATGAAGTCTAGCAATATGCCTACCTCTTAATCATTTTGTTGTGTATCCACCACTTTACTGAGCTCTCTGGAGGGCTATCAATGATGATCCTTCCTTTAGGAACTTTAACATTTCTTGAGGAGGGAAGTCCTTTAAGAGATAAACTGGCCACCAGTGATAGCCACGATGGAGCTCACAGAGAGGAGTCTCACTGGCAACACAAGAATAAAAAGGGGTGCATCCTGAGATCTCCACTAAAAGACCTCAATTGATGGTCCAGCGGTTTTGGGGTTCCTCTGAGAGCATGGCCCCCGGCCCTGATGCTGCCCATTCCCATAAATTATAACAAAGGTCCACTCTTTGGACAGGAATGGATTGGACTTGGCAATGCAGAGTGACCATATATTGGAAGCACTTTGTGGTTCTACACATCTATAGGATATCATCTTGCTGACCTCTGGCTGGAGGAAGGGGAGTGGACGGAGAGGAGGGGAAAGGAGGCTGTTGGGAGGATGAGACATGTATGGAGCAGAGAGGAATAGTGTGCAGTCACCGGACAGGGAGAGCAGTGGAAGCTGCATATAGGTGGGCATGTGAATTTATACAGGAATGTACATTTTCACTCAGTTATGTTAAATAAAAATTTAAAAAAAAAAAGAGATAAACTGGGAGTATAAATGTTCAATTAAGAAGTTGAAAATGGAGACAAGATCAACATAGGTGGAAGGGGTCAAGAAAGGTTGCAAGGAGAAGGAAGGTCCCTGAGCCTTGAAGGAGCATTTAAATCAGTAGAAGACAGTTTAGTCAAAGTCAACAAACAGCTTGTGTGACTCAGGAAGGGGGCTGTGCAGAGACCAAGTAGATAGTAATGGAGAATGGATAACAGGAAGTACTGGAAAATATGGTCAGATTTTCCACCACTAAGTTCCTCAAGGCAGGATCTAATTAGATGTCATGAAACGTTTCCTCCATGGCATAGGGCACTGGTCCAGAGCCACAGGAAGTACTTAATCCTTGATGAAGAAGAGCCTGAAACCAAGATCAGAAGTCTGTCCCCAATCCTCTGTATAATACAGAGTTGCTAAGATTTTCTACAGGTATTGAACTCCGGGCGGGAACTTTCTGAAGTCGAAGGCAAACAAGCTAAAAAGGAGTTCTGAATTTAGATGAACATCAATGGATGGTCTGGTGGTAAGACTGCTGTAAGGAACTACACTATCTTAATATGCATGACTCTCAAGAAATACTTGCATCTTAAAACAATGGCCTCAGATCAAATCCATCCTTTTAGCAGTGGGATGAATCTCTGATGGTTTTAGTTTAGTACTGGAAGTCCTACTGGAAGGACCTTTCAAAATATACCATATAAACAATACCTAATGATAATACCTACCTCAGAGGATTATTATGGAGATTCGATGGCTCAATGTTAAACGAGGTTATCAAATAACTTGTTCATCTGGGAAAGGTCTAGCCATCCTTCCAGAGTCAGCTCTTCCAGTGTCACCTCCCCTGTGAGGCCTTCCTGACTCTACCTCTTCCCATCCATACTGTGTTACCACTAAACTCTGCACATGCTTCCTTCATTCATTGTTTCAGTCAGCTAGTGCTGCTCTAACAGAGATAGCACAGGTGGATGGCTTTAACAAAGGAAAGTTTATTCTTACATAGTCCAGCAGGCTACAAGTCCAAATTCAGGATGTCCGCTCCAGGGGAAGAGTTTCCCCCTTGTTGGCTCTGGAGGAAAGTCCTTGTGTGGCATCAGTCTTTGTTCAGGGAGCATCTTGGCGCAGGAACTTCAGGTCTGAAGGACACACTCTTTTCCTGGTGCTGCTTTCTGGATGGTGTGAGGTTCCCATTTCTCAGCTTGCTTCCCTTTCATCTCTTGTAGGATGAAAGGATAAAGGGTGGTACAAGGCATACTCCAGGGAAACTCCATTTACATTGGAGCAGGGAGGTGATCTTATGAAGGGATTTACAGTCCCCGCATAGTCCTCTCTAACATAATCCACTCTGTTAACCACCGGCAGAGATTAGGATTGGCAGCATCAGAAAATTACAAAGTGGAGGGCAATCACAGAATACAGGGAATCCTGGCCAGCCAAATTTCTACACAGATTTTGGGGGGGACACAATTCAATCCATGACATTCGTTCTGCTTTCTGCAGCCACTGGGTGACACTATGTAGTAGTACTATATCAGTCCCTGGAAACATGACAAAAATCATACAGCCCTTGCCCTCAAAGAGCATACGAGAAGGAAGCAGATACAGAAGCCAAAAAGCACAATGAAGTTAAGAGTCTCTGACAGATCAATGTCCTGGAAACTATAGTGTTGTCACAAAGAAAGGAACAGCAGTTCCACCTACAGAAGCAAGAAAACTCTGTCATGCTATTGCAGTACTCTTTTCTTGTCTGTCTCTGCCTTTGACTGTGAGGTGCTGTGGGGCAAGGTCAACAAATTACAGTAGGCACAGTATCTAGAGCCCATGATATTTTTAGGGGCCCATGAAGAGGTTCTCATTTTATTTTTAAATCAGAAGAAAAAATGCTAACAAGGATGTAATAAATCTAGCCTTGATTAGGTTTATATTCTTTATAGTAATAGAGTCATAAAATATAATTTTAGATATGTAGTTTTTTCTACTGGAGGAAGTAGCCCACAGAAGTCAGAATGCTGCCCTGCTTTGAGGACCAGGACAACATTTTATTTGTCTTTGAATCCCCCATGTGTAGAACAGGGAAGGATGGGTGGATGGGTGGATAGGTAGATGGGTGGATGAAGGTTGGTGTCCTATTTGTGTTCAAAGGGTACCACTTTTACGTGCTTGACAGATGCCTTGTGTTTTAGTCAAACAGTATAGGGCACAGATTAACCTTAATTCTTCCAACTTGAGTCCTCGTTGCTTGGGCTTCTTGAGGGTATTAGAGGCCTGGTTCTCTTCCTTGGAGCAGTTGCGTTTCTCACCTGCTCAGCAACTCCATGTGCCAGGGGCAAGCACTTAGTCACCACAGCAGCCCCCACCATCTGTAATCTAGCAAAACTATATGTACATTTTAACAAATTCAAGCCCATTTTCTTCACTGATTTACATTATAACTTCAGCCAGATATTTTGTCTTCACTTCTAACTTCTTTGGCAAGGCCAGTAGCTTTCACACCTTTCAGTTTGATGGTGCACAAGGAAGCACTCAAGTGCACTAGAGGCGGGATCAGCAAACTGGCCCAGGGGCCAAATCTGATCCTTGAGCTAAGAAAGGTGTTTTTGGTGTTTCAGTGATTAAAAAGATTAGAAGGAGAATACTATTTCAGAACATGGATAACTATACGAAATTCAAATGTGTTCACGACATTTTGTTGGAACACAGCCTCACTCATCCTTTTATGTATTATACATGGCTTCTGTTGCACTTCAACAGAAGTTAAATAGTTGCAACACAGACTGGGAACTATTTACTAGGTGATCTTTTACAGAAAGTTTGCTGATCCTTAACCTACAGCAATAGTTCTCAAATCAGAAGAAAAAAAACAAGCCAAACCCATTGCCACTGAGTTGATTCTGACTCATTGCAACCCTGGTGGACAGAGGAGAACTACCCCACCAGGTTTCCAAGGAGTGACTGGAGGATTAGAACTGCCAACGATTTGGATAGCAGTTGAGGCCTTAACCACTGTGCATCACCATCGGGGCCCCAACGGTTCTTGATACAGAAGTGCTTTTGTCCTCCAGCAAACATTCGGGAATGTCTGGAGATACTTTTGGTTGCCACGAGGTGTAGAGTGGGCTGGGGTGAGGAGGTGGAGGGTTGGTGGTGGAGTGGGCTGCGGGGTGGAGGGCAGGGGGTGGGGTGGGTGGGACTGCGACTGACATCTAGTGCACAGAGGCCAGGGATGCTGCAAAACATCCTACATAGTGCAATTCAGCCCCCACAACAGTTATCCTGCCTCAAATGTCAGCAGGGTTGAGGTAGAGAAACCCTAGATGAGAAACACCTGTATGAAAACCCTGGTGGCGCAGTGGTTAAGGGCTATGCGGTTAGCCAGAAGGTCAGCAGTTTGAATCCACCAGGTGCTCCTTGGAAACTCTATGGAGCAGTTCTACTCTGTCCTGTGGGGTCACTATGAGTTGTAATTGACTTGATGGCAGTGGGTGTTTTGGAAGGTGAATACTGGTAAATAGAAGACACCATGCTTAGGAAGAACTACCACTTATTGAACATCCCAGGCATTTATTTGACTTACATCACCTATTGTGGCATTCAAAATGACACTGCAAGGGAGTTACTAATATTCCCCTTTTACAGAGAAGTCAGTAACACACCTTATCCCAGAGCACACGGTTAGTAAGTACATCTGGTCCAAAGCCTGTTATTTTCCACAACACCCCAGTCAGTGCGTGTCCCACTGTTCAGTTCTCACTCGGCTGCCCCCTAGCGTGCGAGCTCCGCAGAGGCAGGCCAGTGTTGCTTCCTCCAGTACTTCTTCAGAGGCCTACTATAGGCCTCCCCCACACAGGATACAGAGCCCTCATTCCATCTTCAGCATCTGGACATTTAGGAAGGGAAGCTAAGGAAAGGAACCCACCCCACTCAACCGCAACTAGAATTATGAAAACTGACCACTCTCCCGTCTCCCCATTCTAATGCTTGGAAGGACAGGGGACATCTCTCCCTGGTGGCCCCAGGACACAAAATATACCTTGCTAGATGTAGAATGCTTTTCCAGCCATAAACAACAATCATATAAATGGATTCTCAGGATGCTCACAGGACAGAATGAAATGAGGGAAGTCATGCAACAGTTACTTCCTCCCTTTCTGGAATTAAAACTCACCTGAAGCTCAATGTGTTAAACACATCACTTGATCCTAGATGATAATTAACTCAACTAACCAGTTAAATCCCTGCTAACAGGGGGACACTGGAGGACTTTTTGCCCACCCCCACCCTGCCCTGGTGGGAAAATTCTGGAAGATTCCATGAATGGCTGGTGACACCTCCCCGGAGGCAGCCATCCACTCTTCCAGGGCAAACCATGGTGGCCACATCATCTAATGATTTAGGATGAGATCACACAGCCGTTTAGCATTTCTTTGAATTTTATTGAAAATTGACATGGACATTAGAAAGGTATTAAGGTAAACAGTGCTGGTTCTGGGATGTTTCTTCTGGCAATGGAGGCCCCAGAGGGGCAGTGACTGGTCACACCTTTGAGCAAAAAGAACAAAGGAGAAGAAAGGAAAAACAAACACAAATTCTGGAAAACGTGCAAAGAGGCTCTCTGAAGAGACACTGAACAGTGGAATAGTGGTGGATGGTGGTAGGGATACATGGGAATGAGCACACTCACATGGTATTCTGATCAAGTTAAACCAGTGAACTCAAGGCAGATTCAACATCAAAGCTCTCCCTACAGATCTGAGGGTGAATAAAAACTTCTCTCAACACCCAACTGGACTTGGAGGGTTGAATTGTGCTCCCTAAGTTGAAGACCCTCCCCTCTTCACCTGAGGGTTAGCTAGTGGGTCTGTATGTCCCCCTTGCTGGGGTCCCCAGGTTTGTGAAGGCTGAAAACGATACAAACGTCTGTCTTTCACTTTCATAATTAGAAATGTGTTTACTGGTGGCTGTAGGCAGGCAATCTGTGAAACTGGAGAATTGTTCAAAAAGGAAACTGTAGAACTCAAACACCTTTTGAACAGCACTACCACACCCACAGCTGAGGTCTCCTGCCCTAGTCACTTACACTTGGGTTAGTTCTTCTGTAGTTGTCTCTGAGGTTACATTTGGTCCATTCTCCAGTTCTGATGGTTCTTGTCCTGCCTTGTTAAGTTACTACAAGACAATTCCATTTAAAATACCATGTTAAGTCAGAAGAGAGCTTCTTGCCTGGACACGGGGACACATGAACACTTTGAGCGCGCATGTGTGTCTATGTGCGCTCATGCGCAATCTGAGGGCAGAGGGACTGGTTTCTGGTTTGAGGCAATATGGAACCCTAACTCTTCTATAATGGCAGTCTTCTCCTTTAGACTTAGTGCAGCTGCTGAAGACAAGATTAAAAAAAGCTGGAGAGGGAGAGAGAAAGAGAAAGAAAACACGAAATTAGCCAAAGAAAAAGGACATTTAAAGTAAGACAGGGGGAGGTGAGTGGGCAGTGTGAGGTGGCACAGATTATTCTTTAGAGAAGACAGGTTAGAAATGGGGCCACTGATTGACCGTCACCGCCAGGAAATCTGTTGAGAAGATTTTAAGAACACTACACACCAGTTTAAAGCTTCTTGTTTTAATGAGAAAAAAAAAACAAGCATATATTAACAGCCACATGTAAATGCCAAGTGATTAAAACAAAAAGAACCGCAACACAAGTAATCTGCACTGCCAGCTACAGAAAGCAAACTTGTTGGCTTAAGATATATGAGGGGTGTGTGTGTCCTTTTCAGAAAAGCCTTCCTATTCCAGTCTGGGAAAATAAAAGCCCAGGTCATTTCTAAGGACCAGTTTTGTTTTGCCAGAAGTAAATGGAGTACTTAGGGTATTTTTTAAAAATAGACACAATTGTACTAATTAAAAAGCCCTTTCATTGAGGGAGGGAAAAAACCTTCCTGTTGACAGTGAGAAAGGCTCCCTAGTATTTTATTTCTTGTTACATTTTTGTTTACCAAATTTCCCTGTTGACAAGCATCACCAAGGCCACCTGTTAAATGTACACATGCCTGGGCCGCATCCCAGAGGTCCTGGAAGGCCAGCCAGCTGGCTAACAAGTGCCCTGGTGAGTTCCACCATCCGCAGAGTTCAATCTTCTGCTGTGGCTCACCCTCACACAGCATGTCCTGGGGGGGAGGGGGCGGCGGCCAGCAGCAGCAGTGGAAGGGCTCCCTAATGCTATTCTTTCTCCAAGTCAAAGGCCTCGTCTCCAAAAACATAACGTGAACAGACGGAATGCCTTTGTACACAGAATCAGAAGATGTGCAATTTGGCCTGGCTTCTGCCGTGATACACCAATGGGACCTCCAACAGGTGCTTTACCTTCTCTTGGCCATTCCTCTTATGGATTCCTGATTTAGCTTGTCTCTGAAGGTCTGCTAAAGGCTGTATGGCTCTAATGCTTTCATAATACTTGTTGGGTACTACAGAGTTGATTTCTACTCACAGGAACCCTATAGGATGTCGTAAAACTGCCCCACAGGGTTTCCTAGGCTTAATCTTTATGGAAGCAGCCCTGGTGGTACAGTGGTTAAGCACATGCTACCAACACAAAGGTTCGCAGTTCAAACCCACCTAGCAGCTCTAGCTCTATGGGAGAAAAGCCCTGGACATCTGCTTCTATAAAGATTACAGCATTGGAAACAATATGGGGCAGCTCTGCCCTGCCCTACAGGGTCACTAGGAGTCAGGATCAACTCAACAGCAATGGGTTATTTATTTATTTACTTTGGGGTATATATCTTTATGGAAGCAGATTACCAGGTCTTTCCTCTTGAGCAGCAGCTGGGAAGGTTTGAACCACCAACCTTTCAGTTAGCAGCTGAACCCTCAAACCATTGTGCCACCAGGGCTCAGTGGAACACCTCAGCACTTAAGCAGTTCATCTGTAAATACAGTAAATGCAAACATGGATTTGCATCTTACTTATAATGTAAATAATGACTGGGAGTGGGGTAGAGACTCCGGTGGCACAGTGCCTAACTGCAACAATTGCTAAGAGCCCAGTGATCAGTAGTTTGAATCTGCCAGGTGCTTCTTGGTAACTGTATGAGGCAGTTCTACTCTGTCCTTAGAGGGTCATTATGAATCGGAATCACCTCAAAGGTGACAGTTTCATGTGGGGAGTACAGATCAACCGGTTGGTTGATTTCAAGTTTGGGGTTCACTGGAAGCAGCTCTAGAATCAGATGTAAAAACATCAAAGCTGCAACCAAGATGCCTTTCCCAAGGAGATAGAACAGTCCTAAGTCAGTATGCTTTAGGGCTACTGACTATCTCTCACTCTGAAGCCTACGGTATCCTAAAGCACTCCACTGTGACTTAGATCTTCCCCAGAAACTAGCTTCGGCTTTGTCAGCGTCACCTCCTTCCTTGTCTCTGGCACTAACCAGTGAATCACAATGCGAGTACCCACCTAACTCATCACAAAACATACTTCAAAGCTGCACTCTCGGCTTTGCCAACCAGAGAAAAAAAAAGCATATGCAAGGTTTGCTTTTCACTTTTTCCATCTTTTGCTTCCTATTACTATGGATTATTGAACTGACAACTAGCTGTACTCCCCTCAAATTTTCAACATTTCAAAAAGGCCAGGACATTTGACACAGCCTTATTGGACTTAGTGGTTTGCAAGTAACCAAAAAACCAAAAACTAAACCCACTGCCGTTGAGTTGATTCCAACTCCTAGTGGCCCTGTAGGACTGAGTAGAAGTGCCCCATAAAGTTCCCACGGACTGCCTGGCAGATTTGAACTGCCAACCTTTTATTATAAAAGTAGGTGGTCAAAAAGAGCAATAACCTCAAAAAAAAATAATCAAACCAGGAAGAAGGTGATGGTCATGGTCCGTGCCAGTGGGCCTGGGAGGCAGGAGCAGGTTGTCTAAGTGACAGTGCAGCACAAGGGTTGGGGGGCCTGGCTGCCTGGCACCCCAAAGGAAAGCTGTCAGTTACATTAAGAACTTTGGCTTTAAAAGGCTACATGGAATCCAGTCCTGCTGTAGCAAGGAATGCTATTCAGTACACAGCCATGGGTTACTGCAAAGGAAGGGCAGAGAAATGGCGTATTAGCCACAGATCATTGCCAGGGCACTCTAGCTCTCACTCTGTCATGGCCAAACACCAAAGGCCACTAGCCCCTGGGGGCTCTGACAATGGAGGGCTGTCTACTTCACATGGCTCTCCCCGAAGCCACTACTGGATGGGACCCACTATCAAAGTTAGGGCCAGAGTTATTTCTTAAATATCACCTCCTTGGACTGGAGATAACTGGTTGTTCTTGAGTGTCGGCAAGTCAATTCCAACTGCTAGCAACCCCCCATGGCAGAGTAGAACTGCCCCATAGGGTTTTCTAGGCTGTAATCTTCATGAGAGCAGAGCGCCAAGTCTCTCTCCTTGAGAAGGTTAAGGACCCTCTAAAGCACAACATCTCTTTCCTTCTGCCTCTCCTCTTCTGATTAGGTGCATGTGCAAAATGCTATTAAAATCCAACTAACCACATTCACCAAATAAGAGACTGTAGGGTGACTTATCAGAGCATACCTGAAAACACCGACTCTGCCTACTCAAAGTTTGTCAGTTTATGACACAGGATTATTGTACCTGGTATTGGCCCTACTTTATGGGGATGAGGTGGAAATGTTATGGAAAAAATACTTCTGGAATCCTTCAGAAGAATTCTACATAATTCAGGACACTAGGCTGGTAATAATATTCAGGTTTATTTTCCCTTCTGCATCCGTGGAGTACCCAGAGTTAGAGGAGAGATACATGATATTTTCTCTAGCAGTTGTTTTGGGGGAAAGGCTGGTGTCAATAAATTCATCCTGGATTTTGAACAGAACTTGAGTGCCAGTTTCAGTTGACTCATAGCTGGAAAGGGCTGGGCTAGCAAGCCAGAACGAAGAGATGCTAGAGGATCCTTTTGGATCTCAGGTGATATGGAGTTGATTCTGATGCATGGTTGCCCCATGTGTATCAGAATAGAACTGTGCTCCATAAGGTTTTCAATGGCTGATTTTTTTTTTAATAAAATGGATAGCCAGGCCTTTCTTCTGAGGCACCTGAGTAGACTCACTGTGGCACCAGCAGAGTGTGTCAGGGAAGACCAGTGACTGGGGGTGCAGGTGACTAGGGGGAGAGAAGCCATGCTGATCAGTGGTTACCCAGCCTTGGTGGATGCAAATCTGCCATGGGAACAAGCAGCAATCAGCATTTCAGCAGGAAAGCTGGTGGGGCCCCTGAACACGTTACGGTCTGGCGAAAACAGGACGGATGGCCAGACTGGGCACAGAACTGGGATGCGGGATACATCTCCAAGCTGTGCGACTGCTGGCTTCTTCACCAGAAGCCAGATACCATCCTCAGACTCAGGCTTCTATGAACCTTGGCAGGAAGATAAGGGGGACACAGGATATATGCCCTCCAACTGTGTTAAAGGGGAACTAGAAAAAGGGAGGCCCAGCTCTGTTGCGCAGGGGAAGGGCGTCTACAGGAAGCCCAAACTGAAAATGAAAAGAGAAGTTGGGTTAATGAATGGATGCATGAATGTACCAAAAAAAAAAAAAAAAAAATTAATTAAGTCATGACGACTGATAGATAAATCAGAATATATCTACATTTGATAATCTTTAGGTCTTATTGCACTGGCTGCAGTAACAAGCTTTCTTTCACACACCCACGCATACTTCTGAGTGGCAGCAGTAGTGGCCTGAGCTAGCAAAATAATTATCAACAACCACAAAAATACTCTTTATCTCTACCTAATTACTACAAATCAAATCCACCAGGCTCTCCTTGGAAACTCTATAGGACAGTTCTACCCTGACCTCTAGGGTCACTCAGAGTTGGACCCAACTCCACAGCAATGGGGTTTGTTTTTTTTAATTACTACAAAAGGAAACCCTAGTGGCATTAGGGGGTTAAGTGCTACATCTGCTAACCAAAAAGGTCTGCAGTTCAAATCTGCCAGGTACTCCTCGGAAATTCTATGGGGCATTTCTACTTTGACCTCTAGGGTCACTACAAGTCACACCCAACTTGACAGCAGTGAGGAATTACTACAAAATCAATTGACATGGTGTTAACTCTGACGCATGGCAACTCCGTGTGTGTCTGACTGGAGATAAGTGTGCTCCACAGGGTTTGCAATGGTTGATTTTTCTGAAGTAGATCGATTACCAGGCCTTTCTTTCAAGGCACCCTCTGTGTAGATTCAAACCTCCCATCTTGCGTTAACCTTTGCCACCACTTAGGTACTCCCCTGTGCAGAAAGACCTTCAGCAAATCTCCAGATGGCCTCAGACCATTGGCTAGACCTCCAGGTTCTCAGCCACTGCATTTCTTTGCCCCATAAGGAAAGCAGGATTTGAGTTTTGACCTCAGATAGCCTTCAGAGTGGTCCTGGTCAGTTAACTGATAACCCTAGGGGCAAGAGTTGGTTGAGAAGTGACTGGGAATGGCGACTAGGTCATGCCCTACAGTCCACAGCACCTACCTAAACCCACTGCCGTCATAGTAACCCTAGAGGACACAGTAGAACTGCTCCATAGTTTCTAACGAGCACTTGGCAGATTTGAACTGCTGACCTTTTTGTTAGCAGACAGAGCACTTAACCACTACACCACCACCCTATGGGGCAGTTCTACTCTGTCCTATGCGGTCACTATGAGTTGGAATCAACTCAACGGCAATGGGTTCAGTTTTGGTTTTATTACGTGAAGAATACATTTATTGTACTAAATAGACTACTAAATGTTTTGGGGAGGGTGAGAGTTAAAAGCATGTTCCCTGTGTAGTATACACACTGGGCTGCTAACTGAAAGGTTGTTGGTTTGCGTTCACCCGGGGGCACTTTGGAGGACAGGCCTGGCAACCGGCTTCTGAAAAGTCATCCATTGAAAACCCCCTGGAGCACAATTCTACTCCGACACACAGGTAATCAGAATCAGAAATGGCTCCATGACAACTGATTTAGTTTCATTTTTTTAGTTACGAGCACATCTGTAACACCTTTGTGAGTAGCAGGTTTGTATAGTCGCTTCCCCAAAGTGAATATACCCACACTCCCATACATATACACACAATCAGGTGAGCGGCAATTTATGCCAGGAATTCAGAGCTCCGTGTTAACTCGTATTCCAGTTCTGCCACTAACTTACTGTGTCATCCTTGGCAAGTCCCTTCAGGTCCCCAGTATTCTATTTACTCACTTGAAAGAGTAGACTAAAAAACTCACAGCAATGGCCCATGTACTGGGCTTCATAATCTATCTTGGTTATGTCTATACCCTGGTTGTGCAAAGGTTAAGTGCTCGGCTGCCCACCAAGAGGTTGGCTGTTTGAATCCAACCAGTGGCTTCACTGGAGAAAGACCTGGGGATCTGCTCTTGTAAAGATTATAGGCAAGAAAACTCTGTGAGTCAGTTCCCCTCTGCCACATGGGGTCACTATGGGTCAAAATTGGCTCTAGGGTAGCACACACTGTAAGTATGCTGTGTACCTCACCAGCCCATTAACCACTGAAACATAGTATCTGTAATGATGTACTACTCAAAAAATAACTTTTCTTACAGTTGCAGACAGCTCTAAGCAGTGCCTCCAGAAATTTCAAGGTCAATTTGAAAGCCTTGCTCTGCCTGCCTTCCGGGTAGTCTTCGTGACCCACCTTTGGAATGATGGCTCTGGGGGATGGCCTGGGTTGCCTTTGCTGCTTTCAGATCCCAGGAAGCCAAGACCTCCTTCTGTTTGGTCTGGAACGCTTTTGTGGTCTGATATAGAAAAACCTGCTAGGAAAATCTAACTTCCTTAGGGTTGGGGTTGGCTGTTCCAGCTGTTTACCAATCACCTCCCACGTGTAAGGTGTAGCTTTAATGATAGTTTTACCAAAATGCATTTTAGTAATGACTACTAATAATGCTGCACTCGTGAAATGGGAATAAAATTATGTCAAGCCATGTACAATGGAGCCTGAATGAATTGGCCAGGATATAGCTTTCCTGCTCCCACTGAAAAGGAGGGAACAGAGAAAATAAGCAGGAACTGATCTCCATTTCCTACTGGGTGTCAATATACTTGGCTGGGAGCTGAGACTATAGCCACGAACAAGATACTCTAAGAAGTGATAATCACCTTCCTGAGAAATCTGCCGTTCCATTCAAGTAAACTAGCAGATTCTTTTAAGCTAGACAGTAAATTGTTTCATTGTTCTTTCAGACTGTTTCATTTGGCCCAGTTTCATGGGCTTTATGTTTCAGAAGCCTCTATGGATTTTCTCTTCCAGATTTGCTTGAAAGTAAGATGTTCTGCCACCTGCCCAAGTCCCCAGTACAACAGCTGCAGTGATTGGTTTGGTGATTAACAGCAGGTCCTCCATTCAAATCACACTCTACATTGGTGAGAGGGGACAAGTCTTCTCAATGTTTTATATTCTCAGATTGAAACAAATCAAATGTAAAGAAGACATTTATGAGACAACAGGGGGAACTCTGGACACTGGATAGAAAGTTTAGGATGTTAAGGAATGCTTGGTAATTTTGTAGGTGTGATAACAGTGACATTGGGGTTATGTTTTCTTTAAGAGTTGTTATCTCTTAGAAGTACAAACTACTTACAGATGAAGTGATATGAGTTTTGCTTTAGAGTAATTCATCAGGGGTAATAGGTGAAACAGTATTGGCCATGTGTTGATAGTTGTTTGGAAGCTAGATTGTGGGTATACTGGGCTTTATTGTACTAGCCTCTCTTGTTTGGTGTGTCCTTGAAAGTTTCTATGGTAAAGCTTTAAAACATTATAAACATAATGATTTTAAATTTAAAAATTTTATATTCCATCCTCATTTACTACCTATCTAACTTCCAAGCCTGTCTAATAGAGCAGATAAAAATAATAGTAACCCGACTCATGGCTATCTCATGTATTTTAGAGTAAAACCGTACTTCACAGAGTTTTCATGGCTATAATAACCTTTTGAGCAGCATATCATCAGGTCTTTCATCAGTTACCTCTGACTGGGTTTGAATAACCAAACTTGAACCACTTGTACTACTCAGGAACTTTACTAGTAGAACAGGCACCAAAAAAACACACGAACCAACCAAAAACCACAAAACTATTAATGTCAAGTTGATTCTGACTCATTGTGACTCCATGTGTCCATGTGTGCAGAGTAGAACTGCCCTACAGGGTCACGGCTGTGACCTTCTAGAAGAGTTCAACAGGTCTTTCTTTTGGAGTGCCTCTGGGTATGTTTGCACCATCAACCTTTAGGTTAGTAGTTGAGCATAAACTATTTGTGCCACCTAAAGGACCTTATAACCAGTTGTTGTTGAGTCAATTCTGATTCATAGTGACTCTGACAGAGAAGAACTATCTCATAGGGTTTCCAAGGAGTGCCTGGAGGATTTGAACTGCTGAGTTTTGGTAAATAGCCAATCTCTTAAAGATTGCATCACCACAGCTCCTAAGGACCTTACAGAAATGCTTAATCATTGCTTTCAGTTCACCATAAGCTACAAGAAAGCAGGGATTGTTTCATTTTGTACTTCTGTGGATACAGCACTTCAGGAATCCTTCTTATGAAAGGTTACCTAGTTAACGTCTTTATCAAAGGTTTTCATTAACTTGGTACTTGTAGAATTAAATGCAAGAAATTCCTTATATCTGGGGTCTCTTTATTTTCTTCCACTTTTATATTTTGGGGAGTATATAACCAAAGGAAATCTGAGACCTTGAACCTCTCAGATAAGAAAGAAGCAGGTTTCCATTGGTTGTGAACATTCTCAAACTTGGGAGTCAATACTGACTGTGGACTTGTAAGCCAAGCAGTTGCCTTCATCAGTATAGCTGAGTCAATTTTCAAAGTAATAATTTAGGATTAGGGGCTCTGTAAGAAAAAATTGACAAAATTGAAACTCAACTATCGATTGCAGGATCCACCTATGATACCCAGCTGTTCTAGCCACAAAAGTCTCAAATCTTTCCCGTTTTAATCAGGCAAGCAAGCACTCCACATGCACACTTGAAATCACACCAGGCTATTTTTCAGCGTTTTGCATCATAAGAGGAAATCAATGAAGCAGCTTTCTATGACTGATTTAAGGGAATGTACTTTAGAAGCCACTGTCAGTTCTATTTAGAGTTAATAAAGCTTACCAGGACCCTGGGTCTCATGCAGCATGCAGCAAACAGTAGAGTTAACTGTAAAACATTAAGAACTAATGATAATGGACTGAGCATGAGGAGAAATCAATTATCATGTATGTGTTGACACAAACAATGAGGAGTTAGATGTCAAAGGGGAACATTAGTAGGGAGGGGAAATGGGAAGGATGGAATGGTAAGGCCCCCTGAAACACTGGCACTCTTTCTTAATCTCTTCAAGAACCACCAAAGAACACTCTGAATGGGTGACTCTATTGGATCCAACCACCATCTCAAGAAGAAAACAGTATGACCACCACCTCTACCTTCAAAACCCACCACCATCACCATGGAAGCAGAGTGGCATAAATCTAGTGGTGGAACTTCCAGAAGTTAACCAATTATTGACAGAATTTTATGTAGGAAAATCCAGAGCAGGGGTCACTTATACATTTTGGAAGCATGGAAGAAGACAGGCTACCTTGTTAGCCCCTTACCGTTGATGTGAGGTGCCACACACCAGCAAGGTTTACAGCCACCTCAAAGAATTAAAAAAGGGCACCATCACAAACAACAAATATTATTCCTTGAGACTGGAGAGAAGTGCCTCCCTACATAGGACCTTCTGTTTTGAGTATCAGTAAATTTAAGGAGACTAGGGGAAAAGCCTGGAGGCCTGTGAGAAACTGTCCCTGAACATCTAAATAGGGTATATTTACAGTTTACTGTCAGTGGGGTCAGAAGAAATTATTCTCCTAATTCTTGCAAGGAGCTGGAAGACAAATTTAAATTTTTAGGAATCCATTCCTGATGGTGCAACTAACATATCATGACAGATCATACATGATGTGTCCAAAGAGACCTTGTTTCAGCTAGCTGAACCTCATCCGACAGATAATACCAAAAGAGGTAGTAAGCCAACGAACGTGTTATATAGTGCCACAGTTCAGTAACCAAAAATTCTCTGGACAAGGTGAAAATATTCAAATTTTGAATAAAGAATAACTGGACTGCAAAATCGAGTGCCTTCAAATGTATTTTACTGTTGTAGAGAAGACACCATTTTATTCCTTAGGTGATAAAGCCAGGGCCAGAGGAAAGGAGAGGTGTCTTTCTTCTGCCAAACAACTGAGTTAAACCAAAGAACAAGTGACAAAAAACAGGAGGCAGTTATTACGGACAGCTTTCAGATCCTCAGGCCCTTCCAGTAAGGACATTGGTAAATATTCCATCTGGGGGGCCCTTGAAGCCACACTGCACAAACAAGCGAAGTATCCACTGGATACTTGCATGACACTGTACAGCTCCCAGAAGAAATGCTTTTCCCTTCTCTGATTCTGGGATAAGGAGGGACTGGTAACTTGAGTAAGCAAAGACTGGGATTGGGTCAGGATTATTGCCCCATTTGGTTGGTAATTGGTTGCCTTACCAAATACCAGGAGATACATAAGCATTTCCCCAGATGGAAGACAGGGCACACAGAGTACACTGGTACCTGAGCCTCTCTGTCAAATTCTCAGTACCCCAGACCGTGAACAAAGAAGCAGCCAGGAGAAAGGAATGGCTAAGGAGTGGGAAGTCAGGATGGTCTGCTGCCTGTGGTTCAGCTCTGTTGGCTACAGGTAGTGAGAACCAAGACTGAGTGAAGCTGGGACACAGACATGTGTTCCAGAACACAGCTCAGATACAGAACCATCACGCAGGCTCATGGGCTCCTATTTCTCAGGAAAGGAGAAGGCACCCAGAAGTCTCTGCTCAAGGCTAGCTCTCTTCTTCTTTCCACTATAGCTTTGTAGTTGTCATAGTTTCCACCTTTCTACTCTCTTTTTCAGTTTGCTTTTCCTCCCCTTTCCCTGCCTTAAGTTTACAGGGCTTTTCTAAAAGGGGCTGGGCCTCCAAAGTGACAGTCCTCCCTTGCTCTCAGCTCCCCCCACCTCACAGAATCCAACCTTCCCCTAGAAACACTTGAGACCAATTACAGGTACCCAAATTGGCCTCACAGCTCTCAGTTCAGCTCAGCTCTGGTCACCAGCCCACCCCCGCCTTCCTGAGGGTCAGGGGAGGAGGAGACAGCAGCCACCACCCCAGCCCAGCCTACTACTTACTTTTTCTTCTCTTTGTCTCTTTTCAGAGTCTGTGATCCTCCAGCCTGAGAACCCTGGGACTGGAGCAGCTCAGCGGCCGTCTTTTTCTGTTTGAAAGCATTCATTTCATCATCCAGGGATTTCTTCTTTTCCTCCAGCTTCTTCTTCTCTTCCTGATGTAGTTTCTTCAGCCGGTCAAATTTCTCATGTAGCTGATGGGGAAGCACAGGGAGTTTGGGGAGGGTCACCCCCGTGAGTTGCCCCCAGCGGAGTGGTGGTAGGGGCTGGCAGGCTTACCGGCCGGCAGAACCCCAAGGCCTTAGAAGACGTTTCTGCCTGCAACTGCCATAAGGCCACCAAAGGACACTGAGATTTGGGTGGTTCTCTGCATTTAGTCTCTGCTACCAAATCTGTGAGAGAATCTCACATACTGCTTCATTTAACCTTTTGTTCCAAAGGGTCTCCATAGCTACTACACATGGTTAATAATAACACTTATAATAATCTAACATAGGCACTCAGTACAGGGTCAGTGAAAGAGAAGATGACCCTGAGCGAGACTGATTGACACAGTGGCTACAACAGCAGGCTCAGACATAAAAACGATTACGAGGACAGCACAGGGGCAGGCAATGTTTCACTCTGTAACACATGGGGTCGCTATGACTCAGAACCAAATGGAAGGCACTTAACGACTATCCAGAAGGGATGGTGAAGGTCAGGTCAATGCATGCTTCAGGTGTGCCAATGAAGGCTAAGGCCCAGGACTGGCCAGTGTTTTGTTTGGCTGAACACAGTATCACTGTGAGTGGAACAAACTCAATGGTACATAACAGTAACAACTTCACTTAATCACCATAACAATCCTGAGCCAGACCCTGCTAGCTCCACTTTATCCCCACACCAGAGGACCAGAGAGGCCAATGAATTTGCCCAAGGTCAAAGACCTAGGAAGTGACAAAGCCAACCTTTACCTAAAAACCAAACCAATCTAGTGCCAATAAGGCAATTCCAACTCACAAGTAACCCCATAAGACAGAGTAGAACTGCTCCACAGAGTTTCCAAAGAGTGCCTGGTGATTCAAACTGCTGACGTTTTTTTGTTAGCAGACATAGCATTTCACCACTATGCCACCAGTTTCCAGCCGATCTTTAAAGGAGTGTACAATGGGACCTCCCAGTATGAAAGGAGCCCTTTACGTTTTCTTATTCCCTGCTACCTGGGAGGATCACAGTGGACTGCGGACAATACTCTAGCAATACTAAAGTTAGTCAAAGAAAATTCTTAGACTTGGACATGGAAGGAGATAGAAGTATTTTATAAAATAGAACGATGGTGAAGACCTCCACTTTGACCAAGAAGAGGCTTAACCAGCCCTGAAAAGAACTAAGGAACCAAGGAAGAACAGCAAGAATGTTCTGGCACACCATAATGATAAGTGGACCATAGTCAGAGGTATAGGCAGTAACCCACAAGGATGCAATAAACTACCCTGAATACTAGGAGCAGACCAAGAATAATCTCCCTTTCTTTTCAGGAAGCAGGAAAGAATCTCGTATTGTGTGGCACTTGCAGCACCCCAAGTCAGCTCTCCAAATCCTATAGATATTTGTGACTGTCACTGAGTAAGGTGTAGTGGATGACAGAACTTATCAAATAAACCAGCTTCATCAGTCACTCTGGGTGGAGTGGTAGAAACTCTCACTCAAATGCTTTCACGTAGCTCTTGTTCATTTGACTTTTTTCTTCATTGGAGATCCCTTCACAACTCCTAGAAAAGCACTGACACTTTATTTTGAAAACTGAAACTGCAATAAAATTGATACTCTTGCCACAGGACTTGGTGAGAACCCTGGATAACCACAGCAGCTTAAGTGCAGAAGACACTTGGAAGTCATTAAGCACATCCCTTCTTTATGATAAAAGTCAAGTGGTTGCTTACATGACCAACACTGTACCTTAGGCCAATGACTGGCAGCACTGGGAGAAGTGTTAGGGAAGGGGACCTCAGACGCAAGGTAAGGTGATCAGTCAGAGGACTGTTGTGGTTGTTTTGACTCACAGTAACCTCATATGACAAAATAGAGCTATTGCGTAAGGTTTTCTAGGCTGAAAGATGGGGTAGGCGACTTCTGTAAAGATTTACCGTCCTGGAAACTCTATGGGGAAATTCCACTCTGCTCCATAGGGTTGTCTGGAGTCCAAATTAACTCAATGACAGAGTTTGGTTTTGGGGATACTCTTTATGGAAGCAGATCACAAAGTCTTTCTCCCAGTGCCGCTGGGTGGGTTCAAACCACCAACTTTTCTTTTTAGCAGATGAGCACTGAACTGTTATACCACCTGGGCTCCTTAGAGGATTAACTATACTAATTCAGACATGGCTAAATTCAAAAAAGGCCACATAGGCCCTTTGAACCTTAGTTTAAAAACTCTCTAAAGCTGCACGTATGCTTCTTTAACTATAATATGAAAAGGAACAGAACACTCAAGTGAGCATGGAAGTGCCCTAGCTGTCACAGTTTTGGGTTTCAACAGATACTCAGCTCTTCCAAGGACAGTCTTTCAGATAGCCATGGGGACCAGTATCAGAGATGGTGCAATGGAGCAGAACAGCCAAAAAAGTGATCAGGCTTCTCCACTGAGCTCAGAATGCCCAGGAAGACGGAAGAGAAGCAGTTTGCACCTGAACTTCAGGGGGTATGTCAAGACTCATTGCTACAGCAGTACTAATTGAACTTTCTGGCATAATAGACATTCTTTATACTGGTGCTGTCCAATATGATAGCCACCAGGTACATGAGAACTGTACATTTGAAAGTGGCCAGTGGGATCAAGGGACTGAATTGTAAATTTTATCAAATTTTAACTGATCAAAAAGTTTTTCTACTTGCCATCAAGTGTATTCAAACTCATGGTGACCTCGAGTATTCCTGAGTAGATCTGTACATACAGTTTTCAATGGTTGTAACTTTTTGAGAGGTCTCTGGGTGACAGTAACAGTGTGTGCTTGGTTGCTGACAGGTTGGTGGTTCAAATCCATCCACTGGCACTGTGGAAGAAAGATCTGGTGATCTGCCACTATAAAAAGATTACAGCGAAGAAAACACCATGGAACAGTATTACTCTGTAACACATGGGGTAACCATGAGCTGGAATTGATTTCATGGCAGTGAGCTTGGTTTTTTTGGGTTCAGATCTTTTAGAAGTAGACTGCCAGGCTTTTATTCTGAGGTGTCTCTGGATAGATTTGAACTACCAACCTTTTGGTTAGCAGCCACTTGCACCACTCAATGATTCTAAATTTAAATAGTCACATTTGCTACCTGTTGTACTTCATTTGATTCCAACTCACAGTGATCCTATAGGACAGAGTAGAAATAGCCTACAGGGTTTCCAAGGAGTGCCCGATGGATTCAAACTGCCTAGCTTTTGGTTAGCAGTCGTAGCACTTAACCGGCAGGGTTTCCTCACACTAGTTAGTGGTTACGCAATGGAACAACGGAGCTCTAAAGAGCTAAATAACAGAAGGAGAATGTATCCCAGCTTTGAGGACTAAAGAAGTGAGACCCTGGTCTCACAGTCCACGCTGTGCCAGCCAAAGCAGGACTACACACACCATGCCCATCTCTGTCTGAAGCCTGCTGTCTAGGGCAGAAGCCCTGTCATGCCTCCTTTCCCATCCAGCCTGGCATTGGGCCTCTCATTTACCTCTTTTTCTGCCTCTTTGAGTTCCGCTTCTTTCTCCTTGACTCTCTGGACAAACATCTGCCTCATCTCCTCTTCTTTCTTCTGGAGCTCTCCTAGGAACTCATTCCTTTTGGCCTCATATGTCTCCTGTAAACTGCAAACATGGTCAGGTTAATTCCGCTCACTTCTGAATGGCTCTTATTTGATGCGAGTTGTCCCCACTGACACTCCCCAGGTTCTGCCAGACTCCCTTCCCCATTTCTGGGAGAAGTTAAAAAAAAAAAAAAAATAGCAGCAGCAGCAGCATGAAGCTATGGAGAGCTAGCTCTGGCACGTGACAGCATGAGCTCAGAGCAGCTTGCATGGAGTGACCCTGGTGAGCTGGACACACGTTTGGAACTGTGAGTGACTTAGGAACATCTGGTTCTATACTCTTATTTTACAGATGAGGAAACTGAGGTCCAGAGAGGGGAGGTGACTTGCCCGAGGTCACAGCTAGTTAGACAACCACTTGGTAAGACTCTACCATGTATTAGACATAGTAATGATAGACAGCATGCTAGTCACTCAGCCGCTAGAGCCAACAGACACAGTGCCGGCCATTAACAGACTCACCGTCTATTGGCAGTTACCTAGGCTAAGTCCCTAAGCCCATGGCCTAGAAATTTGTTGTGCAATAGGAGTTAGCATGGTGAAGAAGCAGAGGACCTATGCTTCAAAGAGGGTAGCAGAGGCGGAGTCCAGATGGCGGACTAAGCCCACGTCTCCTTATATCCCTCTGGAAACCAAGACTCGAATTGATAATCAAACGGAGCCTTCTGGTCACCTAATCAGCCTCAGGACACGGCACTGTTACTTTGGACTTCATACTATTGAGCGAAGAACCTCCTCTCCTACGCTGACTCCTGCTCCTGGCTGGCCCTGGCTCTCACGGACTGAAGGTAAATGCACCATTTTGACTTTTCTTTTCCTCTGTCTTGGCCAGCGGGCAGAGCAGGGTCTTGCCTAGCAGCTAGACTCAGACACGCTGCTGGGGGGACAGGCAGGCAAAATTCCCATATTTTCAGAGTCAGGCTTGGACTCTGTTAATCTAGCCACTTTGAGCGTGTTGTTTTGTATCTGCCTCAGCGGGGTTTGTACGGAGTTTCACAGTCAGTGTGCGGGACGCCATGTTGGATACGGAGATTCTAGTGGGACCTCATTCTTAGCCTGGGAGCCAACGCCTGCAAATGGGACAGTGCTTCTCCAACAGAAAAGCAGTAATTTACCTAGTGCCACCTGCTTTGGGGGTCCTGCAACAGAATCAGAGGAATCACTACCTCTCAGCACCTTTAGCCCCTCTGTCTGCTGCCTGTGTGGAGGGCGCCATCTTGGATACGGTGGCCACAGCTGGACCTAATTCTTAGCTTAGGAGCTAGAGCCTGCCCACAGGAGAGCGCTTTTCTATCAGAAAAGCAGTACTCTACGGAGTGTCCTCTAAGGCTAGGCCCTGTCAGCAGAGGCCAAAAGGGCCGTAGCATTGCTGTATTCTGAACTAGTTTGTATCATTTGGGGTTGGATATAGTGGTGCTTACTTTGCCAGTTGAGAAGAGGGACCTCTACACCTCAAAACGTAACTGACTTGTGAAGTGGTCAGATATCTTTTGCTTTACATTTTAAGACAGCCGAGAGAAACATCTGCAGTCCATCCTCACAGTACCTCTTCCAGCATCTACATACTCACATGGGTCCCCAAAAGCAACAGACACTTGTGGCATACAAGAAATCAACCATGGCTTCAGAAGGCTCGCAAACAAAGCAACCAAGGAGTTTTCCAGATGAGGAAACTTTTATGAAAGCATCAGGAAGTGAATACAAAATGATTATATACAGAGCCCTTCTAGACCTTATACAAAATGCAGGAGAACAAAATGAAAAATTAAGCAAGATATTCGATCTGATGGAACACCAGTACTCTGAAATCCAACAGATCAAGAACAAAATCAAAGACATAGAAACTTCAATGCAAAGCTAAGAAAACAGAATGGAACAAATAGAAAAAAGAATCAAGAAAATTGAAGAAACATTAAGAAGCATGTGGGACTCTATTAAGAGGAACAACCTTCGATTAATTGGAGTCTCTGAACAGGGTGAGACATCTGAGAACACAGAGAGTATCGTTGCTGAGCTGCTGACAGAAAACTTCCCAGAAACCGTGAAGGAAGAGATATAGACATCTCAGATGCATATCGTATGCCACCCAATATAGATCTCAAAAGAAAGACTACAAGACATATTATAATCAAGCTCAACAAAATGAAACCTAAGCAGCAACTCTTAAAGGCAGCAAGACTCGAAGCAAAGCTAACATTCAGTGGGAAACCCTGTAGGCTCTCTTCAGATTTCTCAGCAGAAACCATGCTGGCACGGAGACAGTGGCATAACGCATTCAAAGCCTTGAAGGAGAACTTCCAACCAAGAATTATATATTCTGGAAAACTATCTTTCAAATCCAAAAATGAAATTAAGACATTCCCAGATAAACAGAAACTCAGAGACTTTGTAAAAACCAAACCCAAACTACAAGAAATATTGAAAGAAGTTCTTGGAGCTGGCTTAGAAGAACAAAACCACTAACTTTATATCTTAGAACGACTTTACTACTCAAAACTCTACTCAGTTAGGGAAGGCTCCAAAGCCAATCACAGCTTTGATAAGGAAAGAAGCAATCCAGTGATCATCATGAAAACTATGGTGTCATCATATTAAAAAGAGGGATGTACTACAGTTGTTATAGTCCTTCTAGATGGAGAGGAAGATGACAAGACTGGTAGTAATTAAAATTGGGTTTATATATAGTTTATTAAGGGGGATCATAGGGGCAGCTATAAAGCACAACAAAGATGTATCATATCATTTGAAGAAATGTAACACAGAAGTCTCAACAACCACCAAACTGACTCTGAAAAAGGTGAAAAATCAACTCACAAAAAAGACCGTCCCAGAACAGACTAATAAGAACAACAGAGAAAACATCAACATAAAAATAAACACATCACAATGGCAGCACTGAACACATACCTATCAATAATTACATTGAATGTGAATGGACTGAATGCTCCAGTAAAGTGACATCGAGTGACATCTTGGGTCAAAAGACATGACCCATCCATATGTTGTCTACAAGAAACTCACTTGAGCCCTAAAGATAGGAACAAACTGAAAATTAAAGGTTGGAAGAACATATATCAAGCTAACAATGAACAAAGAAGAGCAGGGGTGGCTATTCTAATCTTAGACAAAATCAATTTTAATGTCAAATCCACCACCATGGACAAAGATGGACACTATTTATTGCTGAAAAGTTCAGTACACAAGCAAGACTTAACTATATTAAATATTTATGCACCTAATATCAGAGCACCTAAATACGTCGAAGAAACACTGACTACTTTCAAAAGAGAGTTAGATGACTCCACCATAATAGAGGGAGTCTTCAACACTCCACTCTCAATACTAGACAGATCATCTAGAAAAAAACTCAGTAAAGATACAGAAGAACTCATTGCCACAATTCACCAACTAAACTTCATTGATATATACAGAACTTTCCACCCATCAGCAGATAACTACACCTTCTTCTCCAGTGCACACGGAACATTCTCCAGAATTGACCACGTGATAGGCCATAATGCAATGCTCAACAAACTCCATACCAGTGAATTACTGCAAAGCATCTTCTCAGATCATAAAGCCATAAAAGTTGAAATCAACAGCAGAAGAAACAGAGATAAAAAGTGGAACTCTTGGAAACTGAACAACATCTTGCTCAAAAAAACATGGGTTATAGAGGAAATCAAGGATGAGTTAAAGAAATTCACGGATTCCAATGAGAACGAAAACACTTCCTACCAGAATCTATGGGATACAGCCAAAGCAGTGCTCAGAGGTCTGTTTATCTCCATAAATGCACACATCTGGAAGCATGAAAGAAACCAAATCAAGGAACTAACCCTACAGCTTGAACAAGTAGAAAAAGAACAACAGAGGAACCCCTCGGGCACCAGAAGAAACGAGATCATAGATTAGAGCAGAGCTAACTGAATTAGAGAATTGAAAAACTTGAAAAGACCAAAAGCTGGCTTTTTGAGAAGATCAACAAAATTGATAAACCACTGGCTAAACTTACTAAAGAAAAGCAGGAAAAGAAACAAATAACCCAAATTAGAAATGAGAGGGGAGTGGTCACCACAGATCCAACAGAAATCAAAAATATCATAACAGAATACTATGAAAGACTGTACACTAACAAATTTGAAAACCTAGGGGAAATGGACAAATTCCTTGACTCATACCACCTACCCAAATTATCACAATGTGAAGCAGAACAATTTAATAAATCCATTACAAAGGAAGAGATTGAAAAAGTCATCAAAACACTGCCAACCAAAAAAAAGTCCGGGTCCAGATAGCTTCACTGCAGAATTCTACCAAGCATTTAGAGAAGAGTTATCTCCAATACTACTGAGACTATTTCACAGTATAGAAAGGGATGGAGTACTCCCAAACTCATTCTATGAAGCCAGCGTAACACTGACACCTAAGCCAGGGAAAGATCCAAGAAAGACAGAGAACTACAGACCGATATCACTGATGAATCTAGATGCAAAAATCCTCAACAAAATTCTTGCCAATAGAATACAGCAACATATCAAGAAAGTAATCCATCATGACCAAGTGGGATTCATACCAGGGATGCAAGGCTGGTTCATCATCAGAAAAACAATTCATGTGATTAACCACATAAATAACACAAAAGACAAGAATCACCTGATTTTGTCCATTGATGCCGAAAAGGCATTTGATAAAGTCCAACACCCATTCATGCCAAAAACTCTTAGCAAAGAGGGAAGCATCTGTAAAGTGACACGTGGAGAGAGAATGGCATACTTGGGGCACCAGAACAACATGGTAGGAGACTATGGCATAGGCTGTGCTATAGTGGGAGAGAAGGTTCTGGGTCTGGCAGACAGGAACAGACTGTGGATGCCATATTCAACAACTGAACACTTCACCACTGCAGGGGGTAATCTTCCTAGTGACAGATTAGAAAGATCACTGGCTGTTGTGGTAAGGATGGACTTGCCAACAATCCAAATAAGAAGTGAGAGGTTCTCAGCACTGGTGAGAAATGGATGGGAAAGGAAAATTTGAGGAACATGGGAAACAGAAATTCTAGGGCCCGAGAGGAATCAGAGATGCTTCCTGTTTTGGGCTTGGCAACCAGGTGGATGAACTATGAGTGGGAACACTGGAGAATATGCTTAAGAGGGAAGAAGATGCATTACATTTTAGACTGGCAGAGTGTCGGATACCTACGGGATGTCCAAGCGAGGAGGTCCAGTATGCAGGTGGGTGGATGTGAGACTTTAACTTGGGGATTAAGAGTTGTGTACTCTTATGTGGTGATCAGGGTTGTGAGAGCAGAAAGAAACAGCTGCAAAGAGAGTGGAGCGTCGAGAGAGCAGAGGCCCTAGGAAACAATCCTGGGGAACACCAACATGTAAAAGATGAAGCTGAAGAAAATGAGCTTGCAAAAGGGGCTGAGAAAGAGCAGCTAAAGACATAGGACTAAAACCAGCCAGGCTAGTATCAAAATAATTTTTTTTAAGATCAAGGCACAGAGTACTTCAAAAGGAAGGCAGCAAGGAACAGCATCAAATGTTGCACTGAGATATCATTAGGTGGGTCTGAAAGGGTGCTCTGAATTTGGTTATTGCTGGGGAATAGGATGGCATGAAATGGGCAGAAACATGCCCGTGTTGGAGGAGAAAGAAAGTGAACTGAGATGTGGTTCAGCTCTTCCAGTAATGGGTAGGAAAAAGTTCTGATGAAGAAGTGAGGGGTGACTGATGCAAGTTATGTACAGTTTTATAGCGGAAAGCACGGTAAACATATGGAGAGTGGCTGGCACAAAGTTACTTAGTTTTATGGTCAGGTGCCTGTGGAGCATACCATGCTGTTTTCAGATAATGGTGGTGTCTGACCACTGGATAAGAGTTGCACTAAATCTCCCTGAATCCCAGGGACAGAGTTCCCTTAACTATGAGCATGAGATTTCTGGAGAAGCCCTGCTGGCACAATGGATAAGCGCTTGGCTACTGACAGGTCGGTGGTTCAAATCCACCAGCTGTTCTGCAGAAGATGTGGCAGTCTGCTCCTATACAGACTTCAGCCCAGGAAACACCACGGGGCAGTTCTATGATGTCCCATATTGCTGCTGCCAGCTGGAACTGACTCAACAGCAATGGGTAATGGGTAATGTGATTGTTGACCTGGGAGAGAGGCATTTTAACGGAACGGTGAGGGCAGGACATTGGCTCAAGGAGTAAACGAAAGATGAGGAAGTGGAGACAGTAAATAAGAGAACAACTCTTTCTTCTGCTCAGACCAAAATTCTTATTTTTTTTTTCTTCCAGACCAAACTTCCTGACAGGGCAGAGGCTGGGAGGAAGAGTATGGTTACAGAAGTCTCTTTAGCATGAATGTGTTTATGGGCAACATAGAAAGGAACCAGTAGAGAACAATGAAGGGGAGGCAAGGGAAAGAAAGGTATTCAGGATGGAACAAGGAAAGAGGTGGTGTTTTAAGGTGCCAGAGCAGTTTCCGATTCACGGCAACCCTACAGGACACAGCAGAACTGCCCCACTGAGTTTCTAAGGTTGGAATCTTTATGGAAGCAGACAGTCACATCTTCGCCTCATGGGTTCAAACTCGCAACCTTTTGGCTAGCAGCCAAGTGCTTAACTCACACACTATCAGGTTTCCTCCAAAGGAGTAGGACACCTTTGTCCTCAAGTTCATTCAGGCTCATAGCAACCTTGTAGGTCACAACAGAACTGCCCTGTAGGTGGCGCTTTGGTTAAGTGCTACATCTGCTAACCACAAGGTCTACGATTCAAACCCATCAGGCATTCCTTGGAAACTTGATTGGGAAGTTTTTCTGTCTTATACCGTCGCTATGAGTTTGAAACTGACTTGATAGCAGTGAGTTTGGATTGTTTTTTTTCATATGGTTTCCAAGTAGCCCCTGGTGGATTCAAACTGCAGGCCTTTTGATTAGCAGCCAAACCAAAAAGTCTGCAGCCAAGCTGTTAACCACTACCTGATCAGGGCTCCTTCAAGAGGAGGAGGAGAGGGGACTAAATAAAAAGATAGAGGAATTAGTTTAGAACAGGAAGAGGCACATCTCTTTCTCGATAGACACAGGTAAAGCTGTCAGAGCAGAAGGTACGAAAAAGCTACGGGAGCTCCCATCACATAGCAACAGCACCTTAAGTTCTGACTTAACGTGCCAATGACTATTAACATTAAGTGGTCAAAACAACTTGTACACCTGAACGTAAATGCTAAAGACAGTGAATGAAGGCCTTGAAGTTCATCTCCAAGTATAAATGCACGTTGACCTGGTCCTATCTGGTTTGGATCATGAGGAGGAGGGTGGAAACCTGACAGTTCAGCAGGGGTCTGATGCAGAAAGCAGAACAGAGGACAAGGACAAAAAGCTACGCTATGCTGCACAACAAAGCCCCAGTTCAGGGATCCCCTCCAGCTCAGGCTGGCTGGAGCACTCACACGAATGCCTGTGACAGTGCCTCTGTCCTTTCCTTGTTTACAGAAGACGGTGGTACCCACAAGCCTGCCCAGCTACTGCTCCCCCTGGCAGCTGTCCAGGTGGAGATTGGGAACAGGCAAGTGGAACTGCCAAGTGGGTTATCCCTGCTCTTCTATGTCTTAAGTGCCCTTGTCTCGCCTCCCTGGGCATTATCCAGGGCGCAAATTGCATACTGCCTGGCTGGGCTGAGCTGGGCTGGAGGGAGAGGTACCTGAAGGGTTTGCTGTCAGGGTCGGTGTCCTTGAAGCCCATCTCCTCCAGCTTACAGCGGCGGTAGAGCTCATAGTGCCGGGTGTGGGTCTGCTCCCGAAGATCCTCCATATTGACCCGAATCAGCATCTCCCGCAGCTTCACAAAGTCGCAGTGCGCCTCGTTTTCAACTGTAGAGCGGGGAACAGGGTATTGAAAGTATGTTGAAAGGAAGGCCGACAGAAGCAGAAACAGAGGAGACAGGAGGCAATATGTCTTCACAGCGACACTGCCTTTGAATCTGTGTATACAGAGCCTGTGTATTTATTTCCCCATTTGCTTTTCTACTGGAAATGCAAATGAAGTCACCAAAACTACACTCATGGGAAACAGTGCCACCATATAGATATCTAAGAAGATATGCAGTAGCACTTCAATCCCATCGACAAATGTAATAATAAAAAAATCACAAAAAAACAAGAGCTACAGCCAAGCGGAAGGATTAGGATCTTCTGGGAGACTGCAGGCTTCACCAAAGAAGCAACCTTAATATAATTCCTAAACAAAAGAGCAGGAATTTATCAGCCAGATAAGGGAATCTTTGGGAGATCTCAAGGAGGAAGGTTATAGTAGCTAGTAAGTTGGAGAGCTGGCACTCAAATGCAGGCAATCTAGGCTACAGGGACTAGGGGAGAAACAAAAGCTATGGCCAGGTGTGAAATAAAGTCTCCAGAGTATAATGAGAAAGAACTAAGATGTCAACAGATGACAGTGACAAGAAGGGGTGTCGACCCAGGCACTGTCCATCTGGATGGTAGGAGTTTCACTGAAGGTGATTTTCTCAAGGTAATGGCATCAACTGTGACCAGGACAAAGTGAACCCCACTTTCTAGCCCAAAGAAAGTGTGGTGTGGGTGAACAAGGCCCCTCTGCAATACAGTGTGCATTTTCAGCAGCACCCATGAATGACAGAGATGCGGACCAAGTCACAGCAACATTAATTTTCTGTTGGGACGTAAGGGTATAAATAGTGGTCTTGCAAGATGTCTACAGGTGTGGCTTCACTGTGTTGGAATGGTGGTGTCTGGCCTCACCGTAGAGGGAGAGCAGTGTCTGAGACGATGTAATAGGCGCAGTGACCTCTGATTTGGCTTTGCACTGTCTGGGAAAGCATAGTAGGGGCACGGGTGGAACCTAGGATGACAGGGTTTGGGCAAGTTTGCAGCAGACTGCCTGGCAGTTATCTGAGTCCTCTTCCCAAAGCTCAAACTGGCTCATATAATGCTTCTGCTTAAAACTCACTGTCCTCAGGATAAAGTCTCCCACCATCATAGAACATAAGCTAATATTAAAAACTGGATCAATTAAGGCTACTTCTGAGGACTACCAAATATATCATCTCCTCCTCCATCTCTGCAAAGTGATTCCTGGTGGTCAGTCAGAACAAGCGAGTCCAAGATCCCTGCAGCCTGCTCAGTCAACACATAACTTCCTCCACTTACAATAAAAAAAAAAAAGAAAAAATGACCTCAGGCTTAGGAGAAAATAGAAAACGTTTCAAAAGCACCATTTTTGGTTAGGTGTGGGGATGTCCTCGTTGGAGGAAGTCATCTAAACTACCTCATGGCCTTTTCCTCATTTCACCTCAGGTTCCTATCTCTTAGACCACAAATTTCATTCCCATAGTGGGACTGTTGGGCCAAAAAGTGTTTGCAAATGTTCCTAGTGGAGCATCTCCAGTCCTACATGGAAGAGAAGACCACAACTTAAGATGACTCTGGTAACCTGTCTTGTCCCACCAATGGAAAATACTGTTAGTGCCAGTGGGTCTCCAGTATGCCCTAAAACATGCCAGCCTTTGCATATGCAGTGGACTACTTGCCACTCACCTGCAGTTGTTTGGCCAATAGTAGGGACATGTTTACTCTGAGCCAGCCACACTAATACATGGTATGCCTTGTGATCAATGGCTCAGCATATAGGACCAGCGACCCTTGACTCATGCCAGTGTCCTAGGACCTGTCTTATTCACTCAATTGACTAGACCTGAGGGTAACACAACATGCATCAAACCTCATTCCAACTCATAACGACCCTATAGGACAGAGTTGAACTGTCCCATAGGGGTTCCAAGGAGTACCTGGTAGATTTAAACAGCTGACCTTTTGGTTAGCAGCTGCAGCACTTAACCACTATGCCGTCAGGACTCCTTACATCATGCAGACCACAAAAGGAACTTTTCAGAGTACATACAAGGTCTGACAATTAAGTCAGCTACTTAACTGTTATAAGTACTGCCTACCTCATTGCTGAAGAGCACTATGTTCACCTTCGAAGCACACTCCTTGGGAAGCTATGCCCCTATGCTAGAACCTAACCCACCCTTCAAAGCAATTTTGGAGCTCTTTTTCTGGAATGGCCATTGCACACAGTGGCACATTCACAAACCTACAATTGTCTAGTTGTGTGTGAGGGAGTTTTTAGCCAGCAAACAAACAACTGTATTGGAACACCCTCCCTACTCACCTGATCTGGCCCCTGATGACTTTTTTCTTTACCCGAAGATATAGGAAATATTGACAGGAAGACATTTATTTTATTTTATTTTTTGTGATTAAGTCTAAGTATACAATCCAAATCATCTCCTCACCCACTGACAGTATAACCCTTCTTTGCACTCCATACGTCTACTATCCTCTTAAGGAGCATCTGACCCCTCCTGAGACGAAGACATTTTGATGACTGTCATGGATTGAATTGTGTCTGGCTGGGCCGTTATTCCTAGTATCTTGTGACTGTCCTTCATTTTGTGGTTTTCCTAAACTGTGTGTTAAAGGATTAGGGTGGGGCTGCAAATCCCTTCATAGGATTACCTCCCTTCTCCACTGTAAAGGGAGTTTCCCTGGAGTATGGCTTGCCCCACCCTTAATCCTTTCAGCCTGCAAGAGATAAAAGGACAGAGAAGCAGGCAGAGAACTGGGAACCTCGTTACCATCAAGAAAGCAGCACCGGAAGAAGAGTGCATCCTTCAGACCTGAGGTTCCTGCGCCAAGACACCCCCTGGACAAAGACTGATGCAATACTGGACTTTCCTCCAGAGCTGACAAGGGGGACAGCCTTCCCCTGGAGTGGACACCCTGAATATGGACTTGCAGCCTACCAGACTATGTAAAAATAAACCTTCCTTTGTTAAAGCCATCCACTCTCGTATTTCTGTTAGAGCAGCTCTAGCTGACTAAAACAGTAACATTCAGGAAATCTCATGGCCATTCCAGAAAAGGGGTCCCCAAATTGCTTTGAAGTGTGGACTAGGCGCTGGTGTCGGTGCCTATCTTCCCAAGGGGAGTACTTTGAAGGTGACTGTAGTGATATTCAGCAATGAGGTATGGAGTGCTTAGAAAAATTAAGTGCATGGATTTAACTGTCAGACCTTATATACAATATATCTGATGGTTTTTAAACTGCGGAATAATCATACACACAAAACAGTGGATGAAATATCTAAGCATGATTTAAGGAATAAAAAAACCCAAAAAACTATGTATCTCAGACCCAGAATAATCAGTAGAACATTACCAGGTGCTCTGTGTGCCCCTTTTCCGTACACATGCTCTTCTCCTGTCCAACAAGATGTCTAACTACTATGCTGACCTTGGGGATTATCATTACCTTGACTTTCTTTATACTTTCACCACTTCTGTGTGATTTCCTAATATTTATCTTGTTTAGTTTACTCTGAGTACCTGGGTGGCACAAACAGTTAAGCACTGGACTACTAATTGAAAGGTTGATGCTTTGAACCCACTCAGGGCACTTCAGAAGAAAGACCTACCAATCTGCTCCTAAAAGGTCAGCGCCATGACAGTCCTGTGGACTGCAGTTCTACTCAGCAATGCAGGAGGTCTCCGTGACTCAGAATCTACTCAAAGGCAACTGGTGTGGTTTTTGGGGGAGAGGCCAGTTTTCTAGTTTCAGGAATTCACATAAATGGATTCAAATAAGTCTGTGATTTCTTTAGTTTAACGGTATTTCTAAGATTCTTTCACGAAGCTGGAACTACAGTTCATATCTTTTCACTGCTGCTGCATAATTTCCCACCAAATGAGCATACCACGATTGATCTCAATGGGCATCTGGGTAGGAGCCCCGGTGGTCCAGTAGTTAGGCAGTCAGCTGCTCACTGAAGTGAAGGGTCAGTAGTTCAAACAAGCCAGCTGTTTCATGGAAGACAAACGTGGCAGTTTGCTTCTGTGAAGATTTACAGCCTTGGAAACCCTATGGGGCAGGTCTACTCTGTCCCACAAAGGACTGTGATTTGTAATCAACATGATGATGGGATGTTTGGTTTTGGTTTGTCTGGACATTTGAGCTGTTTCTAATTGTTGCCTTTCATGAACAACCCTGCTAGGAACACTTGTGTACATGTTTCCTCGTATACTTAGGTGAGTATACATGCTTTCATGCACATTTCTTCTTACCTCACTCCAAGTACGTTGGTTTTTGTTTTAGAAATACCTTCTCCAGGCAAGGCAACTTGCTTGTGCCAGAAAATCTAGGCATGGGGCCAGAGTCTGCCGGCTAGTGTCCCCCTGTGGATGCTTGTGGCCCAAGTGGGGTCACGTTAGGGACATGTCACACATGGCAGGGACGGCAGAGAGAGAAACAGAAAGGGCCCACCGACGGCAGTCCCTCTCCTTGGAGACTCACTCACCCTGCACCGTACCCCAAGGATACTGCCGTGCCCTCATCATCTTGTTGCCTATCTTCAGTTCTTCTGTGCTGCCAACGACAGCAAATGGCAGGTGGGCCTGAAAGAGAAGGCAACAGAAGAGCTCAGCGCTCCAAATGAGAGGCACAGAGCTCCGACGCCCGCTGCTCACCTGGAGTCTCAGGCCCTCAGACTGCACTGCTCCCTCCCAGATCATCGCCCACAGGCATCTACTAAGGAATTAAGCTCTGCAGGGATAAGAAGCCCAGTCTAGGCTTCTGCTGTTCAGAAATTCACAATAGAGGAGAATGATGACATAGCCAAATGCATAGAGAACACACAGAGAGAAAATAGGCCAAATAATAAGCAGATAACACAAGAAGATTATGTTAGCTAGTCACTATTCATAGTCGCTGAGGGGGAAGAGCCTTTGGTGAGTGAGATGGAAAAGGTTATGCATGAATACAAGAGATAAAGGAGAGCCAAAGGGACTGTGATCACTAGCCCTATCCCGCCCCCAGAGTGTGACCGTCTTGAGGAACAGGTACATTCTGAAACCACATCGCTGACTAAGCTGTACTCTCCTCACTCCCCATCCTTCCCTGAAGCAAGATCGCACACTGAACTTGCGAGCCTAGAAGTCAAGTCAACAAGTTATTTACCCAGATGGCCACTACTGTGCTGAGTTCTATTTTGGGTGATATAATGAAGACAAAAGGAGCGCTGGTGGCAGTGGTTAAGCCCTCACTTGCTAACCAAAAAGTTTGGGGTTTGAACCCACCTACTGACTCTGTTGGAAACCCTGGTGGCATAGTGGTTAAATGCTGCATCTACTAACCAAAAATGTTGGCAGTACAAGTCTGCCAGGCACTCCTTGGAAACTCTATGGGGGCAGTTCTATTCTGACCTCTCGGGTCGCTAAGAATTGGACACGATTCAACGCAGTGGGTTTGGTTTTTGGTACCGGCTCTGTTGGAAACCCTGGTGGCATAGTAGTTAAGTGCTATGGCTGCTAACGGAAAGGCTGGCAATTCAAATCCACCAGGTGCTCTTTGGAAACTCTATGGGGCAGTTCTACTCTGACCTACAGGGTTGCTGTGAGTCAGATAATCGACTCACAGCAGTGGGTCTCGTTTTGGTCTAGTGGCTCTGGGGGAGAAGGTACTGGCGATCTGCTCTGATACAGATTACAGCCTAAGAAATCCTCTGTGGCAATTCCTCTTGGTCCTATATGGTCACTTTCAGTCAGAATCAACTTGATGACACATAGTAACAATGGAGACAAAAGAAGACATATTCCCTTGCCCTCCAGGAACTTGTAATCTTCATAGAAGCTAGAATTACATATTCAGACTCACATAAGACAGGATATGACCAAGGGCTCAAACGTATGGTCTGGAACTGTGTATACGAACCAAAAAATCAGTTGCTCTTGAGTTCATTCCAACTCATGGTGATCCCATCTGTGTCAGAGAACTGTGCTCCTCAGGGTTTCCAATGGCTGTGACCTTTTGGATGCAGAATACCAGACCTTTCTTCCAAGATGTCTGTGGGTGACTTCAAAGTCAGCAGCCCAGCACTTAACCACTTGCGCCACTCAGAGACTCCACTCCAAACACAGTAGATGCTTTTTTAAACATTATTTAAATGGCAATGGCAGGGTTGCAAGAACACAGATCCCTCTAAAACACGAATAAGATCACGTCCCTCTACTGGTGTAGTGGTTAAGCGCTATGGCTGCTAATCAAAAGGTCGACCATTCAGACCTGCCAGGCACTCCCTGGAAACTCTATGGGGCAATTCTACTCTGTCCTATAGGGTCACTGTGAGTCAGAACTGACTCAACAGCAGGGACTTTTTGGCTTACATACCAGGTGTTTTACCGTGCATTATCTCATCAGATATTTACAACAACGCTATAAGGTAGTAGGTATGTACTTTCTATTTGTTAAGAATTTATTTAATTTCTCTTGCTGAAAACCAGCAGAATGCACATCAATCAACTCAACAATTTTCAACAACGTACAATTTTGTGACACTCATTACATTCTTCTGATTGTGTCAGCATTGTCATTCTCAGTGCCCCTAAGCTTCCTATCAGAACTTTCCAGTCACTGTTGTCAGTTTGATCCCATAGAGATAGATCTTCAAAGAGCACAACGTTAGAGCACAACGTTTAAGGCAGACATTCTTTCTTTTTCTTTTTTATTTAACATGACTGAGTGAAAATGTACATTCCCGTATAAATTTACATGCCCACCTATATGCAGCTTCCACTGCTCTCCCTGTCCAGTGACAGCACACTATTCCTCTTAAGGCAGACATTCTTTACTAGTTAAGGTAAACTAATGTTTGGCTTTAAGACGGCTTCAGGGGATATTTTTGGTTTAAGGTTTAAAAATGATCTCAGGGCAGTAGTTTTAGGGGTTCATCCAACCTCAATGGCTCCAAAAATTCTAGATTCCTTGAGAACTTGAAATTCTGTTCTGCGTTTCTCTCCTTTTGATCCATATTCTTCCCATCACCTTTTATCAAAACATCTAGTAACGGTAGCCATGCATGTCACCTGTAAACCTCACTGCAGTCAAGTCAATTGCAATTCATGGTGACCCTATAGGTCAGAGTAGATCTGCCCCATGGGATTTCCAAGGCTGTAGGTCTTCACGGAAGGAGACTGCCCCATCTTCCTCCTGCAGAGAGGCTAATGGGCTTAATTTTTTGCTTAGCAGCCAATCATTTTAACCACTGGGTCACCAGGGTTCCTCCTGCCAGGCACAGTGAAACAAAACAAAATCTACTGCCACTGATTCAATTCCAATTCAGAGAGACACTATAGAAGAGAGTAAAACTGTCTGTCCCAGAGTCTCCAAGGAGTGATTTGTGGATTCGGGTTGCTTGCCTTCTGGTTAGCAGCCGTGCTCTTAACCCCTGTACCACCAGGATATGTACTCTTATTATTCCATTTTACAGATGAGGAAATTGATGCCCCAAAGGGCTAAGCGACTTGCCAACAGGCACAATCATAAGTGGTGAGGGCTGGGTGTGGAGTTCAGGCCTTACTGATTTCAAAGTGCCCCCGCCCCCGGCTGGTTTTCTGCTCCCATTCAGGGGACTTGAAGAGCAGATGAGGCAAGCTCTCGAAACCTTAAAATAAGCTAGCCCAGACCCTAAAATGCAGTCTACCCTGGGAAATCCACAGCAGATCTGTTTTATTTGTTGTTTGTTGGATCTTCACATTGCTCTCACAGCCAATCCTTCCTGTCCATTTTCTTCTAGATCTGCACCCCAAGAATGTTCTTTCAAGTTCAAAAATATAGGACCTAACAGAAGCTCAGTTCCACGATACTAACTCATCCCTCAGGTGTCTGGCTGTCCAGATGAAGCTCTGCCTTCACCATCTCTCAGCTGTTCCAGACAATCACCTCTGACACTTCTTCACCTTCCCACTCCCCTGACTGTCCCTGAAATAGGGATGTAGGAAAGAGGACATAGGGGTAGGGGTGCAAATGTTTGAGCAGTCCTAGTAGAGGGAAAGGAGCACTGGTGGTGCAATGGTTAAACACTTGGCTACTAACCAAAAGATTGGTGGTTTGAATCCACCCAGTGGTTCCTCAGGAGAAAAAGACCTGGCCACCTGCTCCCATGAAGATTACAGCCTAGAAAATCCTATGGGGCATATCGCCTCTGTCACATGGGGTCGCTGTGACTCAGAATTGATTCCATGGCACACAACAATGACAACAAGAACAACAGATGGATGGCCAACGGGTTAACTGGGTGGGCAACAATGGCTTATTAGGTGCATTTCTGAAACCACCGCCCAAGGGTCTGGGCATCTCTGACTCTTGCTAGCCAACTTTGTTGGGAGGTGGGGGCAATCTAGGCACAATTCATTCCCATTCAGGGGCCCAAGACATATTGGGAGCCTCAGATACACTTCCAGACACTTGCGGGGAATAAGTTTTCCCCCAAGCAGAGACCTTAAAATGTCACCCAAGTGACAGAAAGAGGCAAGGGCTGGTGACTGCAGAGGGCTAGTCTGAGGGTGGTGAGAAAGAGAAATACACTTCCAGACACTTGCAGGGAATAAGTTTTCCCCCAAGCAAAGACCTTCAAATGTCACCCACGTGACAGAAAGAGGCAAGGGCTGGTGACTGCAGAGGGCTAGTCTGAGGGCTGTGAGAGGGAGAAACCTTGCTGTCCTGTTTGTGCTCATCCTCGGCTCTCAGCTGAAATTGGTGAAGAAAGCATGTGAAATGGGAGGTGCTTTTCTGGCCTCCGGAAAAAAGGAGATAAACAAGTCCCAAGAAAAAAATAATGGCATAAAAATGTCAATGTCCCTTTATAATTTTTATCTTAAGAGATACTGTCTGTTAGAATGACAAGGTCACTTGCTTCCCCTCTTGCTCAAGCTACTGTTGTTCTTCCTCTATCTTCCTCCCTGTTCTGAAACATGCAGCCCCTGTCCAACTGCCTTCAGACTGCCCCCAGGACCTCCCACGGTCCATTCCTTTGCAACTGGCATCCAAGATTGTTTTCAGGATAAAAAGATGCAAGGTTATCATTTCCGAGTGTTCCCAATCAGATTTCATTTTCTCACAATAGCCTTGTTGTTGTTGGGTGCCATCAAGTCAATCCTGACTCACGGTAACCCTAGGGTTTTATAAGCTGTTGTCTTTACAGAAGCAGATACCAAAATACAGAAATAAATCTATTGTCATGGAGCCGACTCCAACTGATAGAGACCCCACGAAAAAGAGCAGAACTGCCCCACTGGGTTTCCAAGGCTGTCATCTTTACCGCAGCAGAATGTCGTATCTTTCTCCCATGGGGCAGCTGGTAGGTTCAAACCACCAACCTTTCAGTTAGCAGCTGAGGGTGTAACCACTGTACCACCAGGGCTCCTTTTAGAGCAGCAGGCAGCTATGTCTTTCTCCTGAGGAGTGACTAGGTAGGGGTCAAACTGCCAGCCTCTCAGTTAGCTTAACCATTTTGCTGCCAGAGCTCCTTTATAGTGCAGTTGTTAGAAACCACCATTTGTAAAGGGGGAGAATTAGGGTGCAGAGAGGTTACATGAGTTGCCCAGGTCTCTAACTCTCATGCTCAGACCCTTCCTGGGAGCAGCTAGGACACTATGCTGTAGCTGCTAGCCTCTGGACTCGAACTCCTAATACATGGCCTGGGATGGAAGTCAGCTGCCCATAAGCGGCAGGACGTTATGGGTGTCTGACTCTGGACTTCTTTCCCTCTGCTCTGGAGAGACAGATAATTGTGGAGCTCAGCCAAGTATGGACCAAGTCACTACAGGAGCCTGATGGGGGTGAAACTGTGTGAGCCTAGAAAGGAGATGCAAGGCAGTGCCCCTGCCAAAATGTAGACAGTCTCCCACAGGGGTTTTGTGTACCTCTCCTACCCAGAGGTATCCCCAGATGTCACACTTTCCCCATTTCAGAAAATGCCAGAGAGAGTCGCAAGCCTCCTCTTGGCAGTCTTTTCCCAGATTCATGACATTTTCTGTCTTGTGTCTCCCCCTTCTACTCCTCTCCGTATATCTGAAAGTGTTTGATGACCTAATTGGCATGACTTGTTTTATTCTGGTCCCACCACATCCATTATACTTTACAGGTTATGATTATCCTCCTCAGCCTAGTGAAACAGTCACTGTGATGACCCTTTATTCCTCATCTTACGATATTCAGATGGGTATGGCTTTCTCCAGGGTGGACGGTATTTCCCACTTGTGCTACCGGTTCTATTTACATCCCCCACCCCATTTCAGACTGCTACTAGAGACTGAGCAAGACAGTTGCCTGGCTCTCAAGTCACCCCCTGGTGGTTCTGGCAAACCATAGGACTACCACCACTACCGATGACTAAGGAGAAAGGGTACCCTTGTGCCTGTGGGTCTCTCTGTGACTCCACTGCTAACTCCTGTGCTCTCACTAGGCCCAAATGCCCCATGAACTGGCCTTGGTGGGGACCAAACCAAGACCTCAGTGGTGACCCACCAACTGAGTTAAGCAAACAAACAAACAAACAAAATATCACTGCAACTGAGTCAATTCTGACTCAATGACCTACAGGTCAGGGCAGAACTGCTCCATAATTTCCAGGAAGCACCTGGAGGATTTCAACTGCTGACCTTTTAGTTAACAGACAAAGCATTTAACCACGACACCATCAGGGTTTTCCAAGCTGAGCTAACTAGGCTCTATTTCATATCCCTGATCAAGGCCTGAGCCATTTAAAGAATATTAAAGAAGTTTACAACGTTGAGAGACATCAGAACATGGGCTGACAGTTAGCATGCAGTAAGACCTCTCACCTCCATCTGAACAAGGTTTCTCAGAGCCACTCAGAAGCCAAGAAGGTGGGTGAGACCTCATTACTCCATTACCTGACGTCCTGCCATGAAAGTCTCTAGCAATGATTGGCAGGATGACTGCAATGTTTTCGCCTCTTAGACAACAGGCCTCTTCCATTTGTTCCAGTCTAATTTCCAAGACAATTGGCTTGGGGTGGCTGAGGCTGTGCAGCTGGAGACCCAACCAGAATTGAAAGGCCAACATCTATTCTTCCTACCACCCAAGCCAGGTCTCTGATGATGCAGCTTCATACACCAGTCTGTCCAAAGACTCTGGGGACTTTCAGCACAGTTGTTCCAACAGCAGATTGGCTAAGCAGTTCTGTATATAGACTTTACAACAGCCATTCCCCACCTTCTCCCCCACTGCAAAACACACTAATATATAGCATTCACGTGCAATGACCACCCCTCATACAGCACGCCCAATTCCAGGCACACTAGCTGTGAGGCCACCCCTTGCTTCCCTATTAAAAAAGCATGGCGAAATGCAAGACAGTTGAGTGAGGAGTGATGCTATTATAGGGATCAACTGTGAATCCTCTGAAATTTTTTTAAAGTGAAACACTGGCAAAATTTAGACTATTACAAGTAGCAAAGGACTCATAACCCCTTAGAAGCCTATCAGGACACAGAGGGGTGCTAAGAAAGCACAGCTCAGAACTGCCACTCGATAGCATCAGCTGTTTCCAGCAGGAGGCCAGAGCTGAGCTGAGAGCAGAGCCCAGGATTACTGACACTCCTAATCCACAATGCAGTGAGATGTAGTTCTGAGTGCCGCCTTGAGATGGCTGAGAACTCAATTCTTGTTGTCAGTTGGTGCTGAGTTGACCCAAACTCACAGCAACACCATGAACAATGGAATGAAATGATGCCCAATCCTGTGCCATGATCCCTGTGATGAGCTGTGAATCAGACCGTTGTGATGCATGGGGTTTTCATAGGCTGATTTTGGGAAATGGAGCACTAGGTCTTTCTTTCTCATCTGCTGTAGTCTGGAACTTCTGCTTACACCTGTTTAGTATCACAGCAATGCACAAGCCTCCAATACAGACTTGGTGGTAGCTCTACATGAGATGCATTGGCCAGGAATCAAACCCACATCTCCCTCATGGAAGGCAAGAAGCCTACCACTGAACCATCAATGCCTCAAAACTTGCTTGGTCCCTATTCTTAGCAAAGCAAACCAAAAGCGTGAAGGTATTTATGAGGGTTGATGTTCTGAGGTGACTTGACATCAGTGCCAGTGACACCCAGATAATGCTTCTCTCTAGGCTTCCATTTCTTTGTTGGCTAGGTATCCTTTCCAGTTCTCTTATCACAACAAAGTGTATTTTCTATCAAAACATACTGACTGCTTCAGAGAATAAATGCTCATCGTTTTTTGTAAAGCCCATGTCTGGTCAAAGAAGGCGTAACTCTACCTACTACAATCCTCATAACCTTCCCCTTGGGCCAGATTTGTCCAAGATGATGACAGACTTCTAATGACTAACATATGTTGGCCTTGGAAACTCTATGGAGGCAGTTCTACTCTGTCCTATAGGCTCACTATGAGTTGGAATTAACTCGATAGCAACGCACTTGGGCTTGGATCTTGGTTTTACCAATGGGCAAGACAATGACTTCCTGCCCTGCTGTGCTAATTTGTTGGCCAATTCATAGGAAGTGACTGCTGATTCTCTAATGACAATTTAGAAGGCAGTGGCAGCAGGAAAATTTTCTAAAAATGGGTTTTATTTATTGCCAGGCTCTCCGTAATTTGGCTATACACTGGTATTATGTCATTAGGAAAAAGTGATGCCTCTCAATAGAGAAAAAGAAATCTGTTCCCAAAGCAGAAGCTTTCGGAAAGCTATTAGCTGTCTCCTTGAAATCACAACATTGAAGATTCCCAGCAACAGCACCAACACTATAAAGAAGCATAAGGGGATATTTCTTTGACTCTCTGCCGTCTTCATTACTCAGCCTTCTAGTAGCAGGGAGGAATGGAAAGATGACAAGTCACTTTTTGTTATTATTATTATTATTCATTCACATTTTATAAAGCAAAGCATAACCTTGAAATTTAAAAATAGCATCTTTCTGGTCACCAGCAAAATTGGAGGCTATCAGTCATTTTTCCTCCTGGGACAGAGGGCTTTGATGACGATGCCTGACTTTCTCAAGTCAGCCAATGTTTTCAGCCTTTCCGTCTTTTGCTGCCTCAATTGTCCCAGCATTCTTTTGGTGAGACATAAAGAGCTTCTGCCTTTCTGGCACCCTCATGGGGGCTGCCTGGCCCAGACCAGTCTAATATCAAAGAGGCGGGTTACAAAGAGACATCTGGATTCCCTGGCTACAGACACTTTCTGGAGTCAGCCTTTCCCTTTCCCACTGTTTCCTGTTTTTAATCTCTGCATCTCTGGGGCTTTGAAGCAGTTACAGCCAGGAGGAAGGGCCAGTTTGGGTTCTGGATTCCCTGTCACAAAATACTTGACAGACTCAAGAGTTGACGGCATATGAGGTGGATGGTGAAGATGTTTTATTGCTGTTTTGTAAATAACACTACTAACAAAGATCAAATGGTCACAGAGTTGAGCCCCTGTGCCCCCACTCACGTTCATGGTTCCATTGATCTCTGCCACCGACTCGTCATCTGTAGGGAACTGGTAGATCTGGACCCCATTGCTGACTAGCTCGCTGGTGATTTTGATTTTGAACTTTGTCAGCTCACTCTTAGAAATGGCATCGGATTTGGCAATGATGGGGATGATGTTCACCTAGGGAAAGGAAGAGCAAAGTGGAGTCAGTGTTGATCACCTACATCTGAAAGCCACATTACCTAGCCCTCCCACCAGCTGCCAGTGTGAGCAGCTCAACCCAGTCATCTAGGACCGGGCCAGCTCCATCTGCCAAATAGCAATATAACAAACAACACTAAGTGCTTGCTACGTGCTGGGCACTAAATGAAGTGCTTTAGATGGACAAACGCTATTAGTCCTGACAATAACCTTCCCAGGAGGTACTGTTTACAACTATTTTGCCAATGAGAAACTGAGGCATAGAGAGGTTAAGTAACTTGTCCGAGGCCACAGAGCATGTAAGTAGCAGAAATGGAATTCAAATTCAAGTTTAGCCTTATTCCTAAGCCCATGGTCTTAATCACGATGCTGTCTAGCAGCTCAGATCCAAATTGACAAGCTATGGCAAGATAGCGAAGTCAGTGCCGGGGTGATAGGAAGCAGAAAGATGACATCTGAGAACCTGTGTTTGACAAAGGCAAAGGTGACCACTCTTCACTAACAGTAAACTGCCCCACCTCATTCAGTCCAGGCTAGCCCAGCCAGGTATGCTCTGGATGCAGAAGGTAGATGGCAGAGAACCGAAGCAGGGACAGGGTTCAGTGAGAGGTGTCAACATGTCTCTCTTTCTGATGACAGACACTGGTTAACTAACCCCATTAGGTGAAGGAGACTCTCAGCCATGGACTGAGACATACAAAACAGTCATACTGCCTGACTCTCAGGACCAACTCCTGGGTAAAGAAAGCAGGTGCAGTAAAATCTGCCAACGCTGGAACCTGTGTAAGGTGGAAACTTGTCAGAGAAGGAAAACTCATATACTTTCCCCTAACAGACAGGGAATTACAAAAGTAGTCAGACTGCACCTAGTGAACGGCAGAAAACTTGTGTGGAACTGACTAAACAAGGCAGTCCCATTGAGTTCTGGCTCTTACAGGTTTCACTGTGCAAACGCCCAATTTCAAACAGCAAGAGAAAGGCCTACTGCCACCCCAAAGTCCCACCAGAACCCTCATCCTTGACATTTCTCCAATAAAGGACAAGGCTTTTACTGCCAGAGGGTGAGGAAATTTGAACTGCGCATCCCTTTGTGAGACAGAGCACAGCCATGCTTGGGTTCCAAAGCAGAACACAGTCGTTCCTGCCAGCAAATTCCAATGGGGCGACATGAATGTGGCTCAGGCTCTGGGCTCTGCAAGTAGAGTGTGGGAGCTCCAGACTTGGGGGACAAACCATGCCTCCTTTAAACATTGGCTTAGGCTTCATTATGGATTGAATTTTATCTCTTTCAACTCTGTTGGTTCCTAATCCCTACTGCTGTGGAGGTAAATCCTGCCCAGAAAAGAAGGTTTTCTTTATTATGTTAAAGAAGTCATATTAGTGTAGAGCCTGTCTGAAACACAGTCACTCTGGAGTTGTAAAGAGCAGCAGAGACACAGAGACAAGGAAGTATAAACTGGTGAAGATGGGTAAAACACTGAGTTCACTGAGGAACCAAGGGATGCTGGGACGGCAGAAGCTGAGGCAAGGATTTTCCCAGAGCTTAGAGAAAGAGAAAGCCTTCCCTATGGCTGGTACTTCTAGCTTCCTAAACTGTGTGAAAATAAACTTTTGATCTTTAAAGCCACCCACTTGTAGTATTTCCATTACAGCAGAACTAGGAGACCAAGACAAACTTTAAAGGCTGGTATCACACAGGGCTTCAGATGCTAGATCAAGGGAAGACGTGATCTTGGAGATGCGACCCTTCAAGTCTTTGGGGAGGGCAAAGCCCTTGACAAGATGGTGCAGTCGGTAGAGCCAATTCTCTTCATAGCTTTTTATCCCATCCTCATCTGTACGTCATGAACATACATCAAATGCTGCTTCCTTAACCCAGCCTACTCAGCAGGCCACCATCCACAGGACTCACCGCTGCTCTATATGGAGCAGGCAGGACACTGCAACATTTCAAGAGCAGCCTATTATACATGTGCAGCAAGCTCATTGCTGTGAAAAATGAAAATTTCCTCCTATTTTTATTACTGCTCAAATAGTTAGAGTGGACATGTTACAAATAACCATGTATAAATTTTTTTTGTGAAATAAAATACCTTGGATTTTGCAGTGGCTAAGTGCTACAGCTAACCAAAAGGTTCAAATCTGCCAGGCACTCTTCTACTCTGTCCTATAGTCTTGTAAGATAAGTTTTTTTTTTCTTTTTCGACTCACAAAGGCCTAGGTTGGGACGCTAGTCTGAGCCTCAGTTTCCTCATATGAGAAACAGGAACTCTAATATGAAACAAACAATAACAGTATCCTTCAAACAAGATTGCTGGGGAGATCTGGTGTGGATTGAACTATGTCTCTCAGAAAGCCATGTTCAAGCCCTAACCCCTAGAAAACAGGGTATTTAGAGATGCAGTTAAGACGAACTTCCATTAGATTAGGGTCGCCGGCGCCAGTGAGTGGTGTTCTATCAAGCGAGGGACATCTCGATACACATATGGCCAACACCACATGGCAACGGAGGCAGAGATGGAAAGGGTGCATTCCAAGGCAAGGACTGCTGGTAACCACTGGAAGCTAGGAAGAGGCAAGGAAGAACCCTTCCCTAGAGCCTTGGGAAAGAGCATGGCCCTGCTGACATTCAGCCTGTGGTACTCTGCTATGGTGGCCAAGGAAACCAAAGCAGGATGACATAAAAGAACACATATGAAGTACTCATCACAATGCCAAAAAAACCGGTGGTGAAATTGATTCCAACTCATAGCAACCCAATTGGACAGAGTGGAACCGGCTTCCAAGGAGGGCCTGATGGATTCAAACTGTTGACCTTTCGGTTAGCAGCCAGAGCTCCTAACCACAGTGCCACCAGTTTCCTCACAGTGCTTAGCAAATACTACACTTTAGGGGAAAGGTTTACATGTTTGTAATTAAACTTTTTAAAAGACTCCTGTGGTCAGTTCTTCTGTTCAGCAAATAATCTTTATTTAACACAAAGCATCCACGTCTAGTTCACATACAGTGTGGGTTTACATTTTTTAGTTTCTCTTAAAGCAAGGTATGCTTGGTTCCCACAGCCACGTTTCTCGGGCATAGAGGGAATGCAACATGGTATCACAGATGTGGGCCTGAATCTAGGTTCTGCCAGTAACTAGCTTTATGACTATGGGCAAGTCCCCTAACTTCTCAGGGCCTCCATTCCTCTTCTGTAAAATGGGGATAATGATAGTGCTGACCTCACAAAGTTGTTCTGAGGGGTCAGTGACATATTCTTCAAGCTACTTAGCACAGTGCTGACATATACTGAGAGTTTAATGAATATTATCTGTTATTATAAAAATACTGCTGATAATAAAAATAACTTTGAAAGTCAAGTTTGCATGTTTGATTCTAGCACAAAAACAAAAAATGAACCTGTTGCTGTGGAGTCAATTCCGATTTATGAAAACCCTAAGTGTTACAGAGCAGAACTCACCCACAGGGTTTTCTTGGTCATAATCATAAGGGAAGCACATTACCACCAGGCCTTCCTTCCATGGCACCTACCATTGGATGGGTTCAAACCCCCAACCTTTCCATTACTAAACACCCCAACCCCAACTCATTGCTGTCAAGTTGATTCTGACTCATAGCAATCTTATAAAACAGAGTAGACATACCCTATAGGATTTCCAAAGCTGTCATTTTTATAGAAGCAGACTGTCACAGCTTTTTCCCATGGATTTAAACCACCAGCATTTTGACTAGCAGCTGAGTGTTTTATCAATTCACCACCAGGCCTCCTCTCTGAGGTTTGTAGCCCAGTGAAACCATTTGTACCACCTAAAGACCTGGATTCTAGCACACAGGCCAAGTTAATATGAGGACAAAGAAAAACCCACTTTTCTGTTACCACAGGCTGTGCCTCTAGAGCTAGACAACCATCTTGCTTGCATACACCTCTATTTCTAAGAGACATCAGGGCAGAAAGATAGCTCAGGGCAGACTCGCCATCAGTGCTAGAACAGATCACAAAGCATATGCTGGAAGTACCACATTAACAACAGCATCTTTCTGGAGGGCTAGGGATCGGTAGACAGGATGAAGATGCCACAAAAACTCTTCTAGAACTGTGTATCTCTTATAACAGTGTAATAAGAGCAAGACCCACCTGACTAGCTCCCACATAGCCCACCCTTACCCCTACCTCCTTACCTTACTGTCCAGTTTCTTCATTGTCACTAGGTCCAGAGACTTCAGGGAATGGCCAGTGGGGGCGATGAAGTACAAGCAGACATGGATCCGGGAGTCGTGGTAGGTGTGCAGCACTCTGCGGATTTTCAGCTCCTCCTGCAGGTAGGCCTCAAACTGGGCGTCAATGAATTCCACAATGGGCTTGTAGCTAAAGGAGCAAGGAAGGAAATGACTGGACCAATTGGAAAATCTCGTTTTTGACCCTTGCTTTTTGGATGTTGAAAATGTCCTCTGTAATCTGGACCTGCCACCCAGTTGTATTCTCTCCATCTCCCGTCAGTGGACCTCCAATTCTGTTTCGTCAGCCACCACCCGGTCCTCACATGAGCCAAACTTACATCCATCTGTACATTGTCACTCTGCAACATCTGATTTCTCTTCACCTCTCCATCCTGCCCTACCAGACCTCAGGGATCAGTGGAATGCCCACCTTCTCCATATAACCCTCCCAGTTATTTCAGAAATCCCTTTTGTGACCCAGAAGCATTGAGAAATACAGTATTGACATTTTCATCAAAGACTCCATAGAAGAATCCACATCAAAAGGGTGAAAATGCAGAATAGAATTTCAAATTGTCATGGAATCCATAATTTCCAGAGCCATGGAAACTAGATGAACCCCTGAAACTACTGCCTGAAATAATCTTTAAATGTTCAATCAAAAACATCCCCTGAAGTCTTCTTAAAACTAAACAACAGTTTAGGTCAACTAGTAAAGAATGTCTGCCTTGAGCACTGTGACGGTTAAAGTTGTGTGCCAACCTGTCTGGGTCATGATTTACAGTGGTTTGGCAGTTACATTATTATATAATTTGGCAGTTACATACTGATGTAGTCATGCTCCATGATGTGATCTGATGTTATCAACCATCAGCTGTAGGTGAAGTTTCCTTGGGGATATAGCCTGCATCATATATATATAATATACATGTGTATATACACACACACACATGCGTTCTGGCAAAGTTTGCTTGCTTGCTCTGAATCTTGCATCATTATCTGACCTCCAGCTTTTGAGCTAATGGCCTGCTGAACTGCCTGCTGATCTTCGTTGTTTGTCAGCCTCCACAGCCTGTGAGCCAGCAGCCAGCCTACCATCCTACCTCCTGATTTTGCATTCATGAGCCTCTGCAGATACATAGACATGATTCAGTGGTTTTACTTCTGTAGAGAGTCCAGCCTAACAGAAACATTATTTCTTAAGATTCATCTATATGAGATCAAACTGACAACAAACAACTGGAAAGATGAGCTAGGAACCTTAGTGGCAGTAGAAGGAACAAACTGGAAAAAGAGGGCAAGAAGGTTGCACAGCTTAATATAATCAATGTCACTGAATTGTGCGTGTAGAAAAAGTTGCAGCGGTGTATGCTGGCTGTGTATATTCCTAACAAAAGACAACAAAAATACAATTAATTATTTTTAAAAAGGAAAGAAAAACAGTGTTGGCTGGCTGGCTGACAGTTACCACACAAAGATTAGTATTTTCCCTGTGCCCTATGGTTCACCAACCCAGTGTTGATGTCTCTTGCAGGATCTGCCTCTGTGTTGGCTTGTATCCTCTTCCAGGCAAGGCCGTGTCTTTCCTTCCTGTATCTCCCCCACAGGATCTCATAGTCTCTCCTTCATACTACTGGAGAACATTGCTCTGGGTTAAGGGGAAGAATCTCAGTTTTCCTGGGTTACAGAGAACTCCTGACTTAGTTCTTCACGTCCAGATATTTTTCTATCCTTCCATGTATGAAAATCGGGGTCAATTCTCAGCCAATGCAGCCACCGTTTGTCAGTGGAGGCTCACATATTGCCAGGATGCTAATCAGGCTGCAACAGAGCTTTCTGACAAAGGAGGACTAGGAAGAAAGGCCAAGTAATCTATTTCTGAAAAATGAACCAATGAAAACTCTGTGGATCCCAAACGCCCACTGATGGGCCACCCATCATGGAGACAGCACAGGACCTGGTGGTGTTTCCTCCTGGGGTCGTCATGAGTTGGGGCTAGGTCCATAGCAGCTAGCATTTCTCCCCAAGGTTGTGACTTTACAATGTAAGTATTCAGACAAACAGACATGCACAACCTTGGGAAGAAATGTCTCCAGGCACAGGTCATCCTGCAGCTTCCAAGTACTACCAGGGCTGCTAAACCAAGCAGCCCTCTGCTCCTGCTTGTCTTGGGCTCCCCAGGGCAGCATCTGTCTCTCGTTGCCCGCCCTTCTCTGCCCAAGCTATTCCTGCCACCTCGACAGCCTCTTTCCGCTTTAAGTAGGTCAGCTCAGCCTCAGCTCTGCCTCAGTTTTCATCTCCCTTGTGTATGTGCTGCCTCTCCATCTGAAGAGCATCTGCCCTTTGGGTTAGAAGAGGTTCATTATCTAGACTTGGGTCAGAAGTGTTCAGGTCCCACTGCCAGAAAGAAGGGAACACAATCAAAGGAGAACTGGGTCTCGCCACTGCCTTCCATCTGTACCAGGCCCCACCCTACGCATTTTTGAAAGCTGCTCCTCACAGAGAAGGTGGAAATCATGTTTAAAAAAGAACCACAGCCTCTCAGATTCTGAGAGCTGCACACACAGGAGGCAGCCAGGTGCAGGGCATCTCTGGAGCTCTGGAAAACAATCTAAAAATACAGTTCTTTCTTTTTTCCTTTGATCTCACTGAGCCTAACATTATTCTGAAGGGTAATGACATCAAAGAATCTCATGGTCTCATGGTTGCAGAGATGCTTAGAAAATTCCTGAAAAATCAGGAATGAGATTGGGAGATCCATCCCCAGTGACATCACTGGGTTGGGAGAAGGCCTGGTGGTACAGACTGCACATGCTGATACCATGGAGGGGGGACGACACCAAAAGGACTGTCTATGAATCCTGGGAGCAGAGTTATAGCAGAAATTTATTATTTTTTAAACGAACATATCCCCGTAATTAGTTTTATCAACAAAAATGTTCTTCATACTGTCCTACACTGCTGGTGGGATTGCAAAATGGTACAATCTCTTTGGAAAGCAATCTAGTGTTTCCTTAAAAAGCTGGAAACAGACATAACCATTTGACCCAGTAATCCCACTGCTTGGAATATATCCTACAGATGCAAGGGCATTCATATGAACAGATACATGCACAAGAATGTTTATCACAGCACAGTCTACAACAGCAAAAAGATGGAATCAACCCAGATGCCCAACAACAGATGAATGGATAAATAAACTATGGTACATACACTCAATGGAACACTATACAATGATAAAGAACAATGATGATTTCAGGAAGCATCTCATAACCTAGTTTCAGTTGAAACCATTATGTTGAGCGAAATTAGTCAGTGGTACATACAAATATTGTATGAGACCCCTACTTCAAGGACTTGAAAACAGACTCATGTACAGACCGAGGGCTGCAAAGTAGGGAGTGAGGGAAAGAGGGAACGAGGGAGGGAGGAAGGGAGGGAGGGAGAGGGTTGGTTATAGATTAGATAATTGACAGAAATTTGGTTGGGTGAAATCAGTGACAGCACACATTAGAAATAAGATCAATTTAACTGGATTTCAACATAACCTGAGAACTCTGCCAGTCTTAACTCAATATGGCAAGGACAGAGTATCAGGGGCAGGGGTCTAGGGACCATGCTCTGGGGGGGACATCGGGGCCAATTGGCATAACCAACCTATTGCTAAGGGAGTCTTCTCCACCTCATATTGGTGAGTGGCATCTGAGGTCTTAAAAGCTAGGAAGCTGCCATCTGAAGTACACCAAATGGTCCCAACTCAGCAGGAACAGATGATCACCAAGGACAAAATTGACATGGGTGAAAGAGAACCCAGAAGTCACCCATGTGACCAGAAGAATCAGATGGTGCTCAGCCACCTCAAGTTACAGCCGTGATGGGGTTCATAGTGTTGCATCCCAGTGGCAATAGGAGAATAAAAAGGGGTGCGCCCTGAGAACTCCACTAAAAGACCGCAATTGATGGTCTGAAGACCGGGGGGTTCCCCTGGGAGCATGGCCCTTAGACCCGATGCTGCCTCTGGTCAAAAATCATTACTGAGGTCAACTCTTCAGACAGGGATGGATTGGACTCAGCGACACAAAGTGACCACATAGTGTGTGCACTTTATGTTGGTATGCATCTATAGAATATCATCCTACTGGCCTTTTATTACAGGGGAGTGGAGAGGGTGGAAAAGAGGAGACAGGGGATTGTTAGGAGAATATGACTTGTATGGAACAGAAAGGAGTGTGCTGTCACCAAGGCAAGGAGAGCAGCAGGAGCTGCACACAGGCGGGCATGCAAATTTAAACCGGATTGTACACTTTCACTCTATCACAATTAAAAAAGTGTTCTTCATAAGCCAAGCATACATATATCAATAGACCTACAAGGCTAAAATTCTGTGCTAATTTACGTTTTGAACCTTCTAATGGGCTCAGATCAGAGCTCTCATTACTATCCAATTACAGTGAAGTTTCAAATCATGGGGTTTCATCTGCACAAGCTGCAAGGCACTGTTGTTTTTGCTCCTGCCAGGTGTTTGGCCACAATATTGTGATAATTAGCAAGGTAGGGTGGACAACTTGAGTGACACGGGCCCTAGAGACACCACTGAAGCTACTCAGGAACCTTCAGAAGCTTCACCCACTTTAGACACCTATCAGCCCTACCAGCTCCACTGAAGAAATCCTAAATTACACCCCAGTATCTGACCACAAACTCACTTCTTTCCAGCTCTTTTTGTCTTCAATCCTAACTCTGATCTTTCACACCACAGGTGTCTTAACTTCTCCATTATCTCACAGGGTATCAGTCTCTTCCTAGCCTTGTCTTCTGCTCTGCCCAGGCTCAACTCCATGACTGATCACCTGAACCATTCTTTTATGAACATTTTCATCTCCAATGCAATGTCTTTCCATCCTACTCACTCAGTAATATTCTTGTTCTGGGTAAATTCCAGGAGTTCCTGTCTCTGTCCCATACCACTGTTATTCAAGCTGGCTAGAAGCAGTCACCAAACTATGGGTCTTGTCTTGACACCATTACAAATTGATGTCCTCCAACCTCAAATGAACTGTTCAAGCGATATATGAGGCCCTTCAACTGGCCTTGATTGGCTCCTTTCCTAGCGCCCTCACTGACCATTTCCAAACTTTCATCACTTTCCCCTCAAGCTCCAAAATGTATCCATTACCCTTTACTCTCACAAGACGGTCTTACTTCCTACTTTACGAGCAATATTATGATCACCAAGCTCATACTACTCTAAAAATGAACCAACCCTTCCCTATTACCCTGTAGTCTCTAAATTCTGTCCCATTTTATCCATCCTCACTGGTTCTGCTCCTGTTCAAGCCCTCATCATCTCTCCCACCCTCTAAAAAAAAACTTGCCCGATTCCCTAGTATTCCTGTTGTTTTGGTTCCCAACTCACGGCGACCCATGCACAACAGGATCAGACCATAATGATCCATAGGAATTTCGTTGGCTCATTTTCTAGAAGTAGATCACCAGGCATTTATTCTTAAGCCTGTCTTAGACTAGAAGCTTCACGGAGATCTCTTCAGCAACACAGCAACACAAAAGCCTTCACAGACAGACAGATAGAGGCTGTGCATGAGGTACGTGGGCCAGGAGCTGAACCAGGGTCTGGTGGTCAAGTCAATTAACAGTTTGGCTACCAACCAAAAAGCCTACAATTTGAATTCACCAGCCACTCCTTGGAAACCCTGTGGGGCAATTCTGTTCTGTCCTATAGAATTGCCATGATTTGGAATCAGCTCGACAGCAATGGGTTTCTCCCACATGGAAGAGTGGAAGTTTAACAATGAACTTACCAATGCTCACTGTATCCCTATAAATACTGTCTGATCTCCGTTTCAAGGTCATACGGGCTTCACAAACGAGCAGTCTACATCTACTTTATCTGTTTACTTTTTAAAAATTTCTTTCTACATGTATGGAGCAGAGAGGAACAGTGTGCTGTCACCGGACAGGGAGAGCAGTGGAAGCTGCATATAGGCGGGCATGTAAATTTTTACTCAGTCATGTTAAATAAAAAAGAAAAAAAATTTCTTTCTTTTTGATTTCTTTTTAATCAGGCAAGCAATATATGTATATATTTTTCCTTCATTAGAGGTAACCACTATTTGCAGTTTGTTGATTATTGTTCAAGACTTTTTTCTGCGCATTTACATACAAAGAGAAAGAGACACGGTTGTTGTTTTATGAGGGTAAGCGCAGATGATCTGCACAAATAGTATTATGATCCACATATGATTCTGTAACTTCTTTTTTCACTTAATAGGTTCTAGACATCTATTCATGTGGGTATATACAGATGAACTTCATCTTTTTTAGCTTCCAAATACAATTCCATGGTATTTAATTCTTCTACTGTTGAAAGTTTATACTGCTTATAGTTTTTTTATTCTAGAGTCAATACTTCAGCAAACATCCCGTCTGTATGCTTCTTCATGAACCTGTGCAACTGTTTCTTTAGGCACTATACCTAGAAGTACATTGATGCCTCAGAAGGTATTAACATTTTAAATTGCCTTCTAAAAACTCTGCTTCCATTTAAACTCCTAGCAATATAAAGGAAACTACCTAGTGTTAGTGAATATTGCAACATCTTTAATTCTTGCAAAGTCCATGGATAAAAATAATTCATTGCTTCATTTGGCATTTCCCTAGTTACTGTTGAAGTTCAATGAGCATGATTTCATGTGCTATTGTCTATTTATATTTTCTGCGCCGTCAACTGCCTGTTTATTTATCATTGAGTATAAAAGTGCTTTTTATATTTTAGAAAGCCCTTTGTCAGTTATATAGTTTCCAAATATTTTGTCTCCATCTGTAGCTTGTTTTTACTATCTCTTTACAACATCTTTCAATATACAAGGGTGGGTTTCTTAGTACTTGAATGAATTCAAGTGTATCAGTGTTTTCCTCTATCATTTTCAGATTTTTTGGATTGTAATTTAAAAAATATTCTCTATACTCACTCAAAGTTATAAAAATATTCTCCTACATTTTCACAATTTGTAATTCACCTGGAATTCATTTTACTGAGCAGCATTTGTTTAAGAGGGCATCGTGTTATTTTTTTCCTAAATAGATGGCCAATATTACCAGCCCAATTTCTTAAATAGCTCATTCTTTGTCTCCTGATTTTTTCTTTTTAATTGTGATTAAGGGAAAGTTCACAATCCAACTAAATCTTCCATAGAAAACCCAAGTACTCACCTCCCTGCAGTTCCGCCAAAGATTTGAAAGGCCCATTAGAACAAAAGGAAACTAACCGGGCACAAGCCAACCCAAGGAGCAAAAACCAGAAAGCAGGAGAGGACAGGAAAGCTAGTGATAGACAACACAAGGTCAAGAAAGAGTTGGTGTTGACATGCTGTGTAGTTAATAACCAGTGTCACAAAATGATATGTGTACTAATCATTTAATGAAAAGCTACTTTGTTCTGAAAATATTTATCTAAATTACAATTAAAAAAGTGAATAGGACAAAAAGTCCTCACAATTATATCAATAAGCAACATCATCATAATGGAGAAAAGACTAAAGTTGTGAAGGTTTTCATTTTACTTGGATCCACAATCAGTACCCTTAGGAGTAGCAATCTAGAAATTAAACAATGTATTACATTGGGCAAATCTGCTGAAAAACTCCTCTTTTCAAATGTTAGGAAGCAAAGATATTTCTTTGAGGACTAAGATGCACCTACCTCAAGCCATGGTATTTTCAATAACCTCATTTGCTTGCAAAAAGCTACACAATGAATAAGGAAGACAGAACACTTGATGCATTTGACTTATGATATTGGTGAGGAATCCTGAATATACCATCGTGGTGAAAAGAATGAAAACTAGTCTGCCTTGGAAGAAGTATAGCCAGAGTAACCTTTAGAAGCAAGGATGATGAGACTGTGTATTACATACTCTGGACACGCTGTCAGAAGGGATCAATCCCTGGCAAAGGACATCATGCTGGGGTAAAGCAGAGGGTCAACAGAAAAGGGGAAGACCCTCAAGGAAATGGACTGACACAGTGGCTGCAACACTGGGCTCAAACATAACAATTCTGGGGATGGCACATAAGTGGGCAATGTTTCGTTGTGTTGTACACACAGGTTGCTACAAGTTGCAACTGACTCAACAGCACCCAACACTAACATCAGGAACTCAGCAGAAACCCAACATTTCAAAGGACAGAGTAGAAGAGACAGGATCCGGGGACCAGGTTCTCAGGAGATATCAGTCAATTGGCATAACTAGTCTTTTCCTAAGAGAGTTTTCTGCACCCCATACTGGTAAGTTGCACCAGGGGTCTTAAAAGCCAGCAAGTAGCCATGTCAGGAATATCAATTGTTCCCAACCCACCTACAATTGATGACACCTGAGAACATCAAAAACATGAGGAAAAATGAGGCCAGGAGACAGAAGGACCCATAAGATTGGGAGACTACATATATCAGCACAAGACCAGAAGAACCAGTTGGTGCCCGGCCACAACCAAAGACAGCCTTGATAGAGGACACAATGTAGAGTCCCTGACGTAGCATGAGAAAAAGAGGTGTGCACATCAAGAACTCTACTGAAAGACCAGAACCGACGGTGTGACAACCTGTATGTTGCCTGACAACATGGTCCGTGGACTTGTTCCTAGACCAGAGCTGAAACCAGTACTAAAGCCAACACTTTAGACAAACAATGGAGTAGACTTGGGGACACAGTGATGTAGGTGGTATGGGTGTTTTATGGTTTAATATAGATCTATATACATGGCTGTCCTACTGTTTTTTTGCTAAAGGGAAGAGGAGAGAGTGGAAAGGAGGCGACAAGTGTTGGTTGAGTGGATACTGGAAGTAAAGACTGAAAAAGGTGTGCTGTTACAAAGGGATTATCCAGGAGCCACATCCTTGGGGTTTCTCCAGCCTCTATTGGACAAGTAAATCTGGCTGTTGTTTTTTTTGTTTTTCAGGGTTTTTTTGGTGAGTTAAAATTTTCTTCTACCTTTTTTCTCTGTCTAGAACTATCTATTGTGGTCACTGTCAGAGCAGTAGGCGGTAGCTGGGCACCATGTAGTTGTGCTGGACTCATTCTGCTGGAGGGTGCAGTACTTGTGGTCCATCAGTCGTTTGGACGAATGTTTCCCTTGTGTCTTTGGTTTCCTTCATTCTCCCTTGCTCCAGACAGAGTGAGATCAGTGGAAGATCTTAAACGATCGCTCACAAGCTTTTGTGATCCCAGACACTGCTCACCAAAGCAGAATATAGAACATTTATTTTATAAACTATATTATGCCAATTGAGCTAGAATGGTCCCTGAGACCAAGGTTTCTTTTAGTCCTAAGCCCAGCAATTTGGTCCTTCAGGGAGTCTAAATGTGTCTAAGTAGCTTCCTTGGACAAGTTGTGCTGCCTTCCGCAGTACTGTGTATGTCTTACCCATCAACAAGTTACCACTTACCTATTGTCTATTTAGTTTTATTACATCCCCACCCCTCCCCTCATTCATAACCATTCTTTATGTTGAAGTGTAATCAATACTGAAGCCTGCAGTCTTTGATCTTCATCAGTAAGTGCTTCAACCCCCCCTTATTTCCAGCAAGCAAAGTTGTGTCATCTGCATATTGCAAGTTGTTCATGAGCTTTCCTCCAATCCTGATGCCACATTCCTCTTCATATACTTCAGCCTGTTGGATTATTGCTAGGCATACAAGTTGAATAGGTATAGTGAAAAGTCATAACCCTGACACATACCTTTCCCGACTTTACACTATGTAGTTTCCCATTGTTCTGTTTGCACAACTGCCTCTTGATCCATGTAGATTCCTCATGAACACAATTAAGTGATTGGAATTCTGATTCTCCACAATATTATGCATATTTCTTAATGACTAATGTGCACAGTCAAATGCCTTTGCATAGTAAATAAAACAGAGGTAAACATCTTTCTTGTATTCCATGCTTTCATTCAGGATCTATTTGACAATTCAAGTCTGCTTGTGAATCCAGCCTGAATTTCTGGCAGTTCCCTGTTGGTCTACTGCTACAACCACTTTTGAATGATCTTGAGCAGAATTTTACTTGCATATGATATTAAAGATATTGTTTGTTAATTTTCATTTTCAGTTGGATCACCTTTCTGTGGACTGGGCACAATTATGGTTATCTTCCAGTCAGTGGCCTCATAGCTGTCTCAAAATTTCTTGGCATAGATTAACTGCTTATTTCCAGTGTTCCATCAATTTTTTACAACACCTCAGTTGGTATTCTGTCAATTCCGGGAGGCTTGTTTTACAACAACGATTTCAGTACAGCTTGGACTTCTTCCTTCAGTACCACCAGTTCTTGATCATATGCTACCTCCTGAAATGTTGAATGTTGATCAATTCTTTTCGGTACAGTCACTTCATGTATTCCTCCCATTTTCTTCTGATGCTTCCTGTGCCACTAAATATTTTGCCCGTAAAATCCATCAATATTGCAACTGGAGGCTTGTCTTTTTTTCTTCAGTTCTTTCAGCTTAAGACATGCCAACCATGATCTTCCCTTCTGGTTTTCTAACTCTAGATTTTTGAATGTGTCATTATAATACTTTGCCTTTTTGAGCTGCCCTTTGAAATGTTCTGTTCCCCTCTATTACATGATCTTTCTTTCATTTCACTTTAGGTACTCTGTTCAGAGCAAGATTCAGAATCTCTTCTGACATCTAGTTTGTTCTTTTCTTTCTTTCTTGTGTTTTTAAGGACCTTTAGCATTCTTCACATACAATGACTGCCCATTAAGTGCATGAACTCATCCTAGAAGAAGTGCTACATACCTCATAGCTGAGTATCACTACGGTCACCTTCGAAGTACTCCCCTTGAGAAGCTATGCACTGACACCAGCGCCTGCCTAGTCCACTTTTCAAAGCAATTTGGAACTCCTCCTGGAATGGCCATCAGAGCTGTTTTTATGTTACCCTTAACATCCTGAATGTCATCAAACTCTTCTTTTCAGGACAAATGTTGTATGAGACCATTATTATAAGGACTTACGCACAGAACAAAATACTGCTGGATGGCTACAAGGGTGGGGAGGGAGGGAGCGGGTTATTCACAGATTAGACATTTGATAGGAATTTGGTTAGGTGAAGGCACTGACAACATGCAACAGAAGGCAAGTGAGCATAACGGGACGCTACCCACAAGCTAAAAGGTTTTCTAATTCAACCCCAAATTTCAAAGGACCGAGTAGCAGGAACAAAAGTCTGCCTCAGGACCATATTTTTAGGAGATATTGGGGTCAACTGGCATAGCTAGTCTTTTTCTAAGAGAGTCTTCTGCACCCCATATTGCTGAGTGGCACGTGGGGTCTTAAAAGCCAGCAAGCTGTCATCTGAGAAACAGTTGGTCTCAACCCACCTGCAACAGAAGACAACCGAAAACATCAAAGACATGAGGAAAAATGAGCCCAGGAGACAGAAGGACGCATATGACTGAGAGTCTACATCAGCAGAAGAACAGAAGAACCAGATGGCATCTGACCTTCACCAAAGACAGCCTTGATAGGGAACAATATAGAGTCCTTGACGGAGCACAAGAGAAAGGGGTATGCAGATCAAGAACTCTGTTAAAAGACCAGACTTGGTGGTCCCACATCCAAGAGGGTTCCCTGAGAACACGGTCCGTAGACCTACTGCTACCCCAAAGCCAAAACCAGTACTGAAGCCAACACTTCAGACAAATAGTGGACTGGACTTGGGGACACAGAGTAATGCATGTACTTTATGGCTTAATATATATGAGGCGGTCCTACTGGTTTCCTTTTAAAGGACAGAAGAGAGGGTAGAGAGGAAGGGACAAGTGTTGGTTGATTGAACACTGGAAGAGTGAAAAAGAAGTGTGCTGTCACAGGGTGAGGGTAGCAGACAGAGTTGCAGAGAAGAAGGTACTCGAGGTTTTACATGGAAAAAAGACTTGGATTGTAAACTTCCAGTTAATCACAATATATATTTTTTAATATCTTCCTTTCAATATTTCCTGTATCTTTGAGTAAAGAAAAAAGTCATTGGGGGCCTGATCAGGCGAGCAGGGAGGGTGTTCCAATATATTTATTTCTTTACTAGCTAAATACTCCCTCACAGACAACTACACAATAGAGTTGGCAAACTTGCTGCCATGCCACCGTGCACAATGGGCCATTCCTGAAAGAGTTCCAATATTGCTTTGAAGTGTGGACTAGGGACTGGCATCAGTGCATAGCTTCCCAAGTGGAGTACTTTGAAGGTGACTATAGTGGTATTCAGCAATGGGGTATGTAGCACTTAGAACAATTAAGTTCACAGACATAATTACTGGACCTCGTATGACGCCCTTAATGCCATCACACAACTTGTCTGTTCTTTTTTTGATTATTAGTGTCCAGTACATACATCAAATATATTCTTGAGATGGTCTGTAAACTCAGGTTTTACTTTTGCTCTGGTGAACTTGTTTTAATTTTCTTCAGCTTCAACTTGAACTTGCATATCAGCAGTTGCCGGTTTGTTCCACAGTTGGTACCCCTGGCCTTGTTCTGACTGATGACTGAAATTCTCCATTGCATCTATTCACAAATGTAGCCAATTTGTTTCCTGTGTATTCCATCTGAACTTATAGTAGCTGTTCACATTGTTGAAGAAAAGCATTTGCAATGAATAAGTCATTGGTCTTAAAGAATTCTATCATGCACTCTCCAGCATCGTTTCTATCACCAAGGCCCTATTTTCCAACTACTGGTACAAACCCTGGTGGCACAGCAGTTAAGTGCTATGACTGCTAACCAAAAGTTTGGCAGTATGAATCCACTAAGTGCTTCTTGGAAACACTATGGGGCAGATCTACTCTGTCCTATAGCGTCACTATGAGTCAGACTCGACTTGACAGAAATAGGTTTTTCGTTTGTTTTAAATACTGGTGGCATACAACTGCTAAATTTCCATATAAACATGAATTTGATCCTAGACTTACTATTCTGTACTTTGTTCCTTTTAACTGTTGTAAAAACATAAATAAGACAATATTTGCCAATTTCCCACTTTTCACATGGGACATCAGTTATATTAATCATGTGATACAGCTCTTGTTGATGCCCTTTTACCTTACCTCCCATGCACTCAGTAATCATGCAATATAGTTTCTTCCCACTACTCTCCTGAAATTATTTTTCCTAAGTCTATTAACAATGACCATGACCTTCACATTGACAAGCCCAACTTTGTTTTTTCTTCCTGGACACCATTTATCATTCCCTTCCAGACATGCAACATTCATTTCTCCTTCATTATTTTTCTACCAATAAAAATCATGATCAAAATGATGTGTGCTCAGATGTCATCAAATTGATTCCAACTAATGGTAACTGCAGCCATTATGTTGATAAGGAACTGCCAGAAATTCAAGCTGGATTCAGAAGAGCAAGTGGAACCAGGGATATAATTGCTAATGTCAGATGGATCTTGGCTGAAAGCAGAGAAGACTAGAAAGATGTTTACCTGTGTTTCATGGACTATGCAAAGGCATTCAACTGTGTGGATTATAAAAAATTACAGCTAACACTGTGGAAACTGGGAATTCCAGAACACTTAATTGTGCTCTTAAGGAATCTGTATATAGATTAAGAGGCAGTCCTGTGAACAGAACAAGGGGACACGGGATGGTTTAAAGTCAGGAAAGGTGTGCGTGAGGGTTGTATCCTTTCATCTTACTTTTTCAATCTGTATTCCAAGCAAACAATCTGAGAAGCTGGATTATACAAAGAGGAAAGAGGCATCAGGATTGGAAGATGACTCATTAACAACCTGCTTTAGGCAGACGACGTTATCTTACTTGCTCCAAGTAAAGAAGACTTGAAACACTGATGAAGATCAAGGACCACAGCCTACAGTATGGGGTGCACCTCAATATCAAGAAAACAAAACACCTCACAACCAGACCAGTCAGCAACATCGTCATAAATGGAAAAAGGATTGAGGTTGTCAAAGATTTCATTTTACTTGGGTCCACAATCAATGCCCATGGAAGCAGCAGTCAAGAAATCAAACGATGCATGGCACTGGGAAAATCTGCTACAAAGGATCTCTTTAAAGTATTGAAAAGTAAAGATGCCACCTTGCAGATTAAAGTGTGCTTGACCCAAGCCATGATATTTTCAATCACGTTATTGCATGTGAAAGCTGGACAATGAACAAAGAAGGCAGAAGAAGAATTGATTAATGCCTTTTAATTGTGGTGTTGGAGACGAATGTTGGCTATACCATGGGCCGCCAAAAGAACAATCTGTTCTGGAGGAAATACAACCAGAGTACTCCATGGAAGCAAAGATGGTAAGACCGCATCTTTCATAGTTTGGACATGTTGTCACAAAGGATCGGTTCCTGGGAGGGTCAGCAACAAAGAGGAAGACCCTTGACAAGATGGATTGACAACAGTGGCTGCAACAATGAGCTTGAAAGAGTGAAAACAATTGTGGACATGGCGCAAGACTGGACTGTGTTTCATACTGTTGTGCATAGGGTCACTGTGAGTTGGAACCGACTCAACGGCACCTAACAGCAACAAAGCAGTAACAATGGCAGCTCCTCATGTGTGCAGAGTAGAACTGCTCCACATGGTTTCCAAGACTGTGATCTTTCAAAAGCAGATCATCAAGCTTGTCTTCCTAGGCATCTTGAGGTAGGTTTGTACCACCTACCCTTTTAGGTAATATTTGGGTGCTTAACCATTTGTGCCACCTAGGAACTCCTGTAATCAAAAATAGTATCTTCTGTTGATCAGGTAATTACTCAGTGCCAGGGAAGGTCCTAAGCATTTCATATGCCGCACATGTTAGGTAGGTATTATCATCATCCCTACCTGTCATGGATTGAATTGTGTCCCCCAAAAAATATGCGTAGCCATGTGGCTGGGCCATGGTTCCCTGTATTCTACGACTGTCCTCCGTTTTGTGATTTTTGCCGTGCTGTATGTTCAAGGGTTAGGGTGGGACTGTAAATCCCTCCATGCTTCACCATAAAAGGAGTTTTCCTGGACTATGGCTTGCCCCACCCTTAAGCCTTTGATCCCACAAGAGATAAAAGGAAAGGGAAGCAGGCAGAGAATTGGGAATCTCATACCATTAAGAAACCAGCATCCGGAGAAGAGCCTGTCCTTCAGATCTGACATTCCTGCGCCAAGACACTCCCTGGACAAAGACTGATGCAAATACCAGACTTTCCTCTAGAGCCCACAAGGTTCAGGCCTTCCCCTGGAGAGGACATCCTGAATTTGGACATGTAGCCTACCAGACTGCGTAAGAATAAACCTTCCTTTGTTAAAGCCATCCACTCTGTGGTATTTCTGCTAGAGCAGCACTAGTTGACTAAAACACTACTTTACAGGTGCCCCCTCAAAACTGAGGCACGGAGAATTTACGTATCTTCCCCAAAGTCCTTGAATTAATGAGTGACTGCACAGGATTTTGAACCCAAGTCTGTTTGAGACCTAAGCCTGTGTTCCTCAATACTCTCCTCTCTCGATGGTCCTTCTCAAGTTTCTCTTCTGGATTTCTTTTTATTCTAGCTTCCTCAAGTGGTAGATTTTCCCCCAAGATCTGATCTTAGTTGCTGCTCTCTTCAGTTTAGAAAGCACCCTGGATAAAGCAAGGCATTCTGATACCTAATTTCAAATGAGCTATCCTGACATAGCTATGTCATTATGACCTTGTCAATATGTAGAAAACACTGCTTTTTATTACAAATCTCTGGAACTTGCTTCACCCCTGCTCCCCAGCCCAATTTCAGGGCGCTTTTCATTTCTACGTATTTGAGTTTGTGCCACTTGATCTTTCATGAGCATGTATCACATTCTAGAGGCACTCTGGTGGTGCAGTGGTTAAGCAATCAACTGCTAACCAAAACGTCGGCAGTTTGAACTCAGCAGCCACTCCACAGGAGAAAGATACTACGGTCTGGTTCCAGAAACATTTACACATCCTTGGAAGCGCTATGGGGTGGTTCTACTCTGTTCTGTACAGCTGGTATGAGTTGGAATGAACTTGACAAAAACAGGTTTGAATTTTTGGTATCACATTTATCACCAGGAAAAACAGTTAATGATATTTTAAAAATCTAATGGAAGTAGATTAGCCTCTAAGGGGCAGTATCGGCTCAGTCCTCGTAAACCATCACTGCCAAGGCATTTTCCAATGTTCAGATATGTTTATACATGTTACTGAGAGAGCTGTGAGATATATAATTGAGGAATTTCCGAGCAATCAGAATAGGAACACATACTGTGGTCCAAATACCCCCTCTACCCAAGGTCTAATTTAGTCTCAATAAAACAAGACTAGCACAATAACTAAGTCTACCACAAGGAAAGGGGGGAAAAAAAAGGTGCCCTTCTTCTAGAATTTCAAATGGAACATAGCATTCAGTTCCATCATTAAGAAGTGAAATACATTTATTCATCATAAAAAATGAAGTGTACTTGTTATAACTTTAAGGGAGAAATAGAGAGAATTTCAGACATGAATAATCTCAGAAGCAAGAGAACCCTCAAAGGATAACAAACACAGCTCAGGATGATGAATGGTTTTTTCTGAGCAGGTGTGATGACCTTGTGACTTCTAGTTAAATGTGATGTGGCTGCCAGCAGGTGTCTGAGCCCCAGCTCATCCCTCACTACATGCTCACCTCACACGCCCTTCTCAAAGGCCAACAATTTCTCCTGGTTCTCCTTCTATCCCTGACTAGTCCTATTCAGGCTTTCTTTAGGATGTTTTTGTCCTCCACCTCCTTATTTAACATCACAAGGCTTTTGGTACTTAGCCCTGGGTTCTTCTAACTCTACCCGGATCCCTGAGTGATCTTCCATGTTCTCACTGTTGAAACATATCACCTATACCCTGCGAACCCCAAATCTTTGTTTTTACCCTAAACCCTCTTCTGACCTCCAGCTCTGGACATTCAACTACCTACTGCTGAAGATCATCATGTTAGATATTCTACAGACAGCTCAAACTCAGCATGTCCAAAACAGAGCTGATTATTTTAAATCTACTTCTCTTTTATTTATTATTTTTGGTGAAAACATAACATACATAACTTCAACAAAATGCACACTGCTTCAAAAGTTCTACATGTATAATTCAGCGACCTTGGTTACATTCTTCAAATTGTGTCACTTTCTTGACAACCTTTTCAAACTTTCACCATTGTTAACATAAATTTACTGCTCCCATTAACTTCTCATCTATCCTTTCAAGTTGCTGTTGTCAATTTGATCACACACAGACAATTCTTTACAAGAGTATAACACTTAATGCAGACACTCTTTTCTAATTATAAACCCTGTTTCTCATACCTCTCTTACTGAATGGCACCCTCTATAAAGCCAGGAATTCTGAACCTCATCCTAGAGTCTTCCTTTGCCTTTGCAACCCCACACCAAGTCTCTACCAAGTCCTGTTGATTCTACCTACTCAGTATTTATTAAAACTGCCTCCTCTTCCCTGTCTCGGCATGTGTTTTACCTCCTTGGCTCTTTCTAATCAGTCCAGTAGTCTCCTGATTGATCTCCATGCTCTTCTAGTCTATCTCCATACTATCCTAAAGCCCCCTTTTCAAAGGTCAATCAGATCACATTATTCTACTTCTTAAGATCTCCCAGTGGTCCAAATTGGCAAATTACACAAATCCCTGTATAGTCTGGTTCCTGCTTATTTCTTTAGGTTCATCTTTCTCTACTTTTCTCCTAGCTCATGCTAAGCTCTAGTCCAGAGGGAGATCCAGGTTTTATGAGCCTTGGAAACTCTGGTGACATAGTGGTTCAGTGCTACAGCTGCTAACCAAAAAGTTGGCAGTTCATATCCACCAGGTGCTCCTTGGAAACTCTATTGGGCAGGTCAACTCTGTCCTATACGGTTGCTGTGACTCAGAATTGACTCGACGGCAGTGGGTTAAGCTTATACAATTTGAAGGATCCTAACCCTCAAGAAGGCAAAATACCCAGGAATAAATTTAACTAGAGAAGTAAGAGACCTTATTGCAAGAAACCAAGAGAGACTTACACGGAGAAACCTACCCTGCTCATGGAAAGGAAGACTTAACATTGCCAAAATGGCTAGTTTATCCAAAGCAGTGTACATATAAAATGCAATTCCAATACAGATTCCAGTGTCATTTTTTAAAGAGATGGAGAACCAAATAACTTTGTTTAGGAAGAAACCCCAAATAAGTGAAGCACTACTGAAGAAGAGGAACACAGTGGGAAGCCTCACAGTACCCGACCCTGGAACCTAGTGCACTGCTACAGTAGTCAAAACTGCCTGTTACTGGTACAAAAAGAGACACACAGACCCATGGAATGGTGATGAGACCCCAGAGATGCCACCATCCTCTTATGAGCAGTTGATATTCAACAAAGGCCCTAACATTATAAACTGGGGTAAAAACAATCTCTTTATCAAATGATTTTGGCAAAACTGGACATCCATGTGCAAAAAAACTGCAACAAGACCCATAACGCACACCTTACACAAAAACTAACTCAAAATGGATCAAAGACCTGAATATCAAACCTAAAACAATAAATATCATGCAAGAAAAAATAGTCAACAAAGAAGTTCTAAAACACAGCTTAGCCACACTTCAAAACCTAACCAACACAGCACGATCAACAGAAAACAGATAAATGGGCACTACTAAGAATCAAACACTTTTGCTCATCCAATTTGAAGTGTCCTCCAAGAAAAATTACACATTGCAATTAAAAATGAACTACAAGGCTTATTAAGAGGCCTATGCAAGTGAGGGCCCTGAAGCTTAAGCTTTGCGAGCTTCACATCACAGTAACTCTGCCTCTTGCCTAACCAAATAGAGCAAAGCTGAAGCTGCCTAGAATATGCCATCATCTTTCACACCTCTTTGCTTTATACAAGCAGTTGTTTGTGCCTGGAATGCCCTCTCTCCCTCCCCTTTTCTATCTGGCAAAAATAGTTCATCCTTCCAAGAGCCAGCCCAGGATCACCTCTTCTGTGAAGGCTTCTCCGACCTCCCCACATGGCACTGACCTTTCTTTTGTGTTCTCATTGTAACTTGCCCTTCATCTCTGTCAACTGGTCATTTACAAAACTATCACACTGTATGGAGATTATTTGCTCAAAACCAGTCTTTCCAGTGAGCGCCTCAAGAGCACAGTCTAAGTCATTTACTTCCAGATTGTCAGAGAATAGCAGTCCCTGGCACAAGGCAGGAATTCAATAAATGTTTGCTGAATTGTATTAAGACCCCATCCAGGTGTATTAGAAAGACACCCTTCTTCTGGCAAAGTGTGCAGAATAAAACAACTACTGCAGACAGGGTCCCTGGGTGAGGCAAGGCTTGTGAGGCATCTGCTGCCCACTCATGCCATTCCAAGATGAGCTGTAGGTTGGACTTCAACATGTGACATCTCTCTGTGGTCACCACCAGTCTTCCCACCCTATCACCTCCCTTACCTGTCCTCTTTGTTGATCTGGTCTCCAAAGCCCACAGTGCTAACGATTGTGAGCTTTAGCCCCACGTTGCTCTCCTGGAGGTCATAGGTATTGGACCGCAGCTGGACACCCGGCTGTGTGTGGGTAGCTGGCTCCCCCTCAAACTTAGTATTGAACAGGGTATCCATGAGGGTCGATTTGCCCAACCCTGTCTCTCCTGAAAAGCAAAAGAGTAAATTATGATTCTTCCACAAGATGATTACAGAACCATCACAAGTATGTCTCAGGCAAATTATACAGAAAATCACAACACAGGAAAATATACACAATGAAATACTAAGTTAAAAGTATATATAACGATACTAAAAAAAAGTATATACAACAATACAAACTGTAAGATCTCAGTTAAGTAAAAAAGTCTGAAGGAATTGTACCAATGTATGAAAAAGCAAAAAATAAACCCAAACCTACTCCCATCAAGTCAATTCCAATTCATATCAACCTTACAGAACACAATAGAACTGCCCCATAGGGTATCCAAGGAGCAGCTGGTGGATTCAAACTGCTGACCTTTTGGTCACCAGCCGTAATTCTTAACCACTATGCAACCGGGGCTCAGCACCAACATATTAGCAATAGTTTTCTCAGGATAGTGGAACTGTGGTAATTTTTATTTTATTCTTCATAAATTTTTGTGTTATTTGAAACTTTTACCATGAATACACATCCTTCTTATAGTCAGAAGAAAATTATGTTGCAGGCAATGTATGAAGAGATATAGCTATGTCTAAAAAAAAAGACTGGAAGGACATATAATACACTCTTGTGAACAGCCATTTCTTGGGTAGTGAGATTGTGTGCAATTTTCATTTCTTTCTTCATACTTTCTGCATTTTCCAATTTTTTGTACAAGGAACATGTATAGTTTTTATAACAAAAATTAAAAAGACTAGCACCTTGTCATCAGCACCCAGAAACGCTGGGGTTTATAAGAGTAAAATAATAAGGCTTTGGGTCAGTAACAACCTTTATTTGATCAAACCACACATTTACAATTAGACAGGGAAGATGGGAGGTGCTAACACCAGGACATAAAGCACTCTGATTTACATACATGGTCAAGTCATAACGTTAGTATGTCAACACACTCACGTCCCTAAAAGCGGGTTTCACTCCAAGGAATTTAAGGACTGGCTGTGCTCTCATCATTCTGAGGTCTGGAGAACTGGAAGTAGAATTTTATGATGACAGGATGTCTCTGAGGTGAATATCATAGGATGCTCAGGCACTAACGGTAGAGAGTCAGTCCCTGGAAGCAGGCCATTTAGACATCAGGAGAGTGATAAGACATCTCGGAGGTAGAGCCACCAGCAGAGACAGCCACTTGAACCAACCTTTGATGTCAAGCGGATAAGGTCCCAGGACCAGGTCATAGTGCAGCAAGCCAGAAGACACAGACTCTCTGGAGGCGGCTGCACCCCAGGCATGAGGATGAGGCAAACGAGGTCAGGGCAGCAGACCGCGGGCACAGACCCCTGGAGGGCACTGCTGCACCCCACATTCAGAGTGCTGGGTTTTTAATACAAGTTGTTTGCTCGGTTCTGGTTGTTACTGGTCAGTCTCATCTTCTGGTACCTCAAGTTGTTGACTTCTTTCTGATTGGTTACTGCCTTTGTTGTCTCTCTGACCACCTGCCTCCATGTCCATCTGGCAGTTGTTTTTCTCACTTTTACTTCTTCACCATGACTTTGTATCCTCTCATCGTGTTACTTAGCTCAAGCACAGCCATTTTGTGTTTAGTAGTTTGGCCAATTTTGACTTATGTTTATGACAAGACTCCACTTTACTATATATTCCTAATACACACATTTATATAAGCCAAGTGCCAAGTGCCGTCGAGTCGGATCCGACTCATGGCGATACCAATAATGTATATGTACATACACATACATATCCTCATTTCACAACTGACCCAGAAATCCCAATCCTAAACCTACACCCAGAAGTGAAAACAGTAACACTAACAGAAATCTGCACACTGATGTTCATGAAGCACATTGTTCACAATAGCCAGAAGATGGAAGCAGTGTAATTGTCCCTCAGTGGGAGGAATGGGTAAACAAAGCATGGTTCACACATACCACTGGAATACTACTCAGCCAGTAGGAGAACTGAGTTACTGATACGTGCTATGACATGGATGAAACGTCAAAACATTATGTTGAGTGAAGTAAGTCTGTAACAAAAGGACAAATATTGTATGGCCCCACCTATAGGCAAACACAGAGACCAAAGTTCATTAGTAGTTACCAGGGAGGTGGTGGATTCCTGGTGGTGCAGTGGTGAAGACCTCAGGCTGCTAACCAAAAAGTCAACAGTTCACTGAGATCTCCACTAAAAGACCACAACTGATGGTCCAGCAGCTTCAGGGTTCCCCTGGGAGCATGGCCCCTGGCCCTGATGCTGCCCTTGCCCATAAACCTTGCAAAAGGTCCACTCTTTGGACACGAGTGGATTGGACTTGGCGATGCAGACTGACCATATACTGGATGCACTTTATGGTTCTATGCATCTATAGGATATCATCCTGCTGACCTCTGGCTGGAGGAAGGGGAGTGGGTGGAGAGGAGGGGAAAGCAGACTGTTGGGAGGATGAGACATATATGGAGCAGAGAGGAATAGTGTGCTGTCACCGACAGGGAGAGCGGTGGAAACTGCATATAGGAGGGCATGGAAATTCATACGGGAATGTACATTTTCACTCAGGCTTAAAAAAAAAAGTCAACAGTTCAAATCTACCAACTGCTTCTTGGAAATCATATGGGGCAGTTCTACTCTGTTCTATACGGTAGCTATGAGTCTGAATGGACCCACTGTAACAGGGAGGGTGGGGAAAAGAGGGCAGTTATTACTTGAGCGTCACTGAGTTTCTGTGAATGGTAATCGAATGGAGGGGTGGTGGTTGCAAAACATGCTGAATGCAATCAATGTCATGGACTGTACGTATCAAAGATCTTGACCTGGCAAATAGTTTGTTTGACATCAAACAGTTGTATCAACCAAATGTAACACATGATTCTGAACTAGGAAAAAACAGACAGTAGAACCTATGAAAACCAGAACCTGTGTAAGTTGGAAAACTGTCAGAGAAGGAAAAATCATGTTTGTCACTAAAAGGAAAGATAAGCAAGTAATACCACTGCACCTTGTCAGAGGTGGAAAGCTTGTGAAAACTGGCTCCCACAGGTTTCACTGTATGAAAAAAATGAAAAGTCTATTCAAAAAAAAAAAGACAGTGGTCCCTTGTCCAAGAAATGGCCTCCCACCCTAGCCCCCCACTTCACTCCTGGCCAGAACCAGAAGCTCTCTGTAGATGCCACCAGAAGGGGCATTCCAGGGGAGACTGAGTGGGCCCCTGCCTTCTCCTCCCATCCATGTTAGAGCTTTCAGGGAGACCATTTTTGGCTCATAGGGAGGGAACTTAGCAGGCCACACATTCTTCTTCTCCTTAAATTTCAAACAAACCATCCATTCGTTTGTTTAACTAAAAGGCCACAGGCTACTAGTAAACTAACTCATTGGAATTTCAAATCTTGAATTTCACACCAGAGAGGTGTGTTCCAAAGGGCTGCAGGGAGTTGGTGAAGACTTTTATTGTTGCTTTTTTGCTGTTTTTCTGGAGTGTGTGGGAAGGAGGTCCTAGTAGTCCAAGAGCTGTGAAGCCATGGCCAGGAGCCAAGACTTGTATCTTAAAGAGATGGGAACACCACAAGATGTTGCAACTTGGTAGTTGAACACCACGATGGATGTAACTAATGTCACTAAACTGTAGATGTGAAAACTGTTGAAATAGCCAATGTTTTGTTATCCATGTATCTACCAAAATAAAGGTTTTTTTTTTTTTACAAAAAAGAAAAGAAAAAAAATCACAGAGTTGTACAGAAGATGGGTGGAAGCCTTGGTGGCAGGGGAATTAGGCAAAAATCTGAAATGAGACCACAAGCTGAGGTGGGCCATAATACTGCTAACAATATCCTCCTATCTAGGCTGCATTTTGCCCCCTGCTCCACCCCAAGCAATTCAGGAGTAAACAAAAAAAAATTTTTAAAAACCTACTGTTGTCTAGTCGATGCCAACTCATAGTGACCCTACAGGTCAGAGCAGAACTGCTCCGTAGTTTCCAAAGAGCAGCTGGTGGGTTTAAACTGATGATGTTTTGCGTTAACAGCCATAGCACTGAACCACTATACCACCAGGGTTTCCACTTCAGGAATAACACAAATAAAATAAACAGCAGATAATTATTCCGGACTGCTCTTTGAATACATAGGCTAGTTTACTATCATCAGCCTTCTTCTCCCCTTTCGCACTCCCCAGCCTCTGGGATGTGAGCTCTGACTTGTCTTCCCAGTAGGGAATGGGCTGGTTTAGGGCAAACCCTAGGGAACTCTGGCCTGGCAAAGCACCCCTCCCCCACCTCCCTTGTGACCAACAGCACCCATAGGCAATCTGCTCCACAACCTGAGTTACAGCTGCAAATGGTGCATCTCTCCTCCACCTTCTGGGTGTGTCTAGCTTTGCGTCTTCCAGGCTTCTTCTACCTATGAAGGCAAGACCAAAATCCAAATCCACTTGCCCTTGAGTCAGGTCTGACTCACAGTGAGCCTAGAGGACAGAGTAGAACTGCTCCATAGTTTCCATGGAGCACTTGGTGGATTTGAACTGCCAACTTTTTGGTTAGCAGTCATAGCACTTAACCCACTAAGCCACCAGGGTTTCCATAGCAAAAGGTACGTTTAAACACATTTATCCATGCATGGTTAGATGGTGCCTGGCTACCACCACCAATCACTCTAATAAGGATCGTGACAGCGGGTTCCAGAAAAAGCTGGAGAAAAATACAGAACAAAATTCAAATTCGTGAAAAACAGACTCATCTTACTGGCCTGACAAGAGTGCAGAAATCCTGAGAGTACGACCCCTGGACACCCTTTTAACTCAGTACTGCAGCCACTCCAGAGGTTTACCCCTTAGTCAAAAATTAGACTGGCCTGTAAAACAAATAACACAAGTACCTCAACCATGTACACAAGATTAAATGGGCACACCAGCCCAGGGGCAAAGATGACAAGCCAGGCAAGGACAGGAAAGCTGGACCAGTGAAAATGGGGAACGCGATGTCAATAAAGGGAGGGTATTGACATAAGGGGGAGTTGGCAAACAAGTTCATAAACAATGTATATAATAATTCTTTAATGAAAAACTAATTTGCTCTGTAAACTTTCACCTAAGATACAGTTTTAAAAAAAATGGATCCTTGCTGAAAATCTTACCATGTATACAGAGAGAGGTACCAGACAGAGGGAGAACATTCAGTTCTGCCCGGTTATGTGGCCCCCAGACCAATTTTATAGCCACTCAACTGCCAGGCGGAGGGGGAAGGGAGGAAGAAAGGAAGGGGGGGTGGGATGGCTCCTCACACAGATCTTATTTCCAGTCAGGGTCTGCTATACCCATCAGCAGCAAAGCCTCTCCAAGAGAGGCCCCTTTTTCCTCCCTAAAGCCAACAGGAAGTATTCGGGCCCCAAGAAAAATCTGGTCAGGTGGGGCTTTTGCCATGGGAGGTGGCAGACTTGGCCAAGCACTGGAATTTAGCGATCCCACCCCCTCCCAAGAGGTGGATGTGCAGCTCAGTACTAAACTGGGGCCAGCACCTCTGGGGTGAGAACACTAGGGTGGCACACCTTCTCCCTGACTCGCCTCCCTCAACCCAGGGTCCTGAGGCTTGAGCTAGAGCATGCCAGGCTCTGTGTCTCCCCAATCTGGAGCTGGCTCCTTGATCCCAGGAGTTCTGAGAGCATGTTCCTGGACTTCAGAGCACCAAGGTTCACACAGGAGGGTCTCAGAGCAGCTCTGCTTCCTCCACACAGAGGCAGGGCCTCACCCACGCTATTTGCACAGCTGGAGAAACGGAGGCCAGAGGCCAGGCAGGGCAGGACAGGGCAAAGCAGAGCAGCACGGGAAATGACCACCCAAATGCCTACCAGCACAAAAGGGCTGCAGAAATCAGATGCCAGGTGATTAATGTCTGGAAAAAAAGAACTGATGAGTGTCAAGGGAATTGTGGAAAATGCAGCATTAGAAAAGAGTGGAAAATCAAGCAAGCTCATCCCATGGATATTGAGTGCTCTAGTTCCAGTTTTCCATCAGTGTGGAGGCCTTGGCAGGGAGGTGAAGGGGGCTGTCCCTCAATGGCTGGCACAGATCCAAAACTGAGTAGGGAATAATGTCCCCTTCCACTGCTTCCTGGGGCCTGGTATCATGGGTGATGAGGGCGGTGGTGTATGTTTCTGCGTTAGGAGGGAGGTACCCACACACGGCCAAAGCCGAAGCTTGATGGGGCTCAGCTCATGGAATTTCCTGTAGCAAAGTCAGGACTTAGTAAGTAGATTCCACCAGGAAGTATAAGGAGCACCCAGGGGTCAATCACCCACATGTCTGTCAGTTTGTCATACAGTTGGGGCTTGCATGTTGTTGTGATGTTGGAAGCTATGCCACCAGTATTCAGATTCCAGCAGGTTCAGGTTTCAGCTGAGCTTTCTGACTAAGACAGATGAGGAAGAAGGACCCAGCAGTCTACTTATAAAGAGAACTAGCCAAGGAAAACCCTATGAGAGCAGCAGAATACTGTCTGACACAGTGCTGCAAGACAAGCACCCCAAACTGGAAGGCACTTAAAAAGATGACTGGGGAAGAGCTGCCTCCTCAAAGTAGAGTCAACCTTAATGATGTGGATGGAGTCAAGCTTTCAGGATCTTCACTTGCAGATGTGGCATGACTCAAAATGAGCAGAAACAGCTGCAAACATCCAGTAACAATCGGAAAATGGAATGTACAAAGTACGAATTTAAGAAAACTGGAAACTCTCAAAAACAAAATGGAAAATTAGAAAAAGTCCACAAGAAACAAAGTACGACCTGGAATATATCCCACCTGAGTCTAGAAACCATCTCAAGAATAGATTCAATGCACTGAATACTAATGACCAAAGACCACACAAGATGTGGAATGACATCAAAGCCATCATGAATATGAAGCAAGCATCTGTGAAGCACGTATGAAGAAAGCAAGAGGCCACTAAAAAGACAGGAAAGAAAGAAAAGACTAAATTGGATATTTTAAGCTAAAGCAAAAGGCAGAAATGATGAAGTATAAGAACAGAACATATGATTTCAAAGGGTGGCTTGAGAAGACAAAGCAAAGTATTATAATGATATATGCAAAGAGCTAGAGATAGAAAACCAAAATGCAAGAAAATGCTCTTCATTTCTCAAACTGAAAGAACTGAAGAAACAATTCAAGCCTCGAGTTGCAACAGTGAAGGATTCCGCAGGGAAAATATTAAGTGACTCAGGAAGCACCAAGAGAAGATGGAAGGAATACACAGTTATTATACCAAAAACAACTGGACGACGTTCAGTCCTTTAGGGAGGTAGCACATGATCAGCAACGGACGGTACTGATGGAAGAAGTCGAAGCTACATTGAAGACACTGGTAAAAAACAAGGCTCCAGAAACTGATGGACTATCAACTGAGATCTGAAGTGCCCACTCATCTATGCCAAGAAATCTGAAGGACAGCTACCTGACCAAGTGACTGAAAATGATCCATGTTTGTGCCTATTCCCAAGAAAGGTGATCCAAACAAATGCAGAAGTCATTAAACAGTATCACTAATATCACACACAAGTAAAATTTGCTCAAGACCATTCAAAAACGACTGCAGCAGTATATTGACAGGGAACTGCCAGAAATTCAGGCCAGATTCAGAAGAGGACATGGAACCAGGGAAATCACTGCTGATGTCTTATGAATGTTGGGTGAAAGCAGAGAATACCAAAAAGATGTTTTCCTGTGTTTTATTGAATATGCAAAGGCATTCGACTCTGTGGACTATAACAAATGATGTCTAACATTACAGAGAATGGGAGTTCCAGAACACTTTATTCTGCTCATGAAGAACCTGTATATAGATCAAGAGGTAGTCATGCAAACAGAACAAAGGGACACTGTGTGGTTTAAAGTCAAGAAAGGTGTGCATCGGGGTTGTATCCTTTCACTGTATCTTTTCAATCTGTATGCTGAGTAAACAATCTGAGAAACTCGACAATGAGGAAGAATAAGGCCTCCTGATTGGAGGAAGACTCGCAGATGACACAACCCTTGCTTGCCAAAAGTGAAGACGATTTGGAACACTTACTGATGAAGATCAGATCACAGCCTTCAGCATGAATTACGACTTAGCAAAAAGAAAACCAAAATCCTCACAACTGGACTAGTAAGCAAAATCATGATAAAAGGAGGAAAGATTCAAGTTGTCAAGGATTACATTTTACTTGCTTGTGGAAGCAGCAGTCAAGAAACCAAACTACATTGCATTTGGAAAATCTGCTGCAAAAGACCTCTTTAGAGCACTGAAAGTAAAGACGTCACCTTAAAGACTAAGGTGCACCAGACCCAAGCCATGGTATTTTCAATCACATCGTATACATTGTGAAAGCCGGACAATGAATAAGGAAGATGGAAGAATTGATGCCTTTGAATTGTGGTGTTGGAGAAGAATACTGAATATACCATGGACCGCCAAAAGAACAAACAGATCTGTTCTGGAAGAAATACAACCAGAGTGCTCCTTGGAAGCAAAGATGGTGAGACTGTAACTTACATACTTTGGACATGTTGGCAGGAGGGAGCAATCCCTGGAGAAGGACTTCATGCTTGGCAGATTAGAGGGTCAGCGAGGAAGATCCTCAAGGAAATGGACTGGCATAGTGGCTGCAACAACAGGCTTAAGCATAACAACAATTGTGGGCATGGCCTAAGAGCAGGCAGTGTTTCATTCTGTTGTGTATAGAGGTCATTTTCTCTCCCCTCCTCCCCAGCCCTCTCAGAGCTCCTCACAGGCGACAGCATAGTTTCTTAACCCCTTTGAACTAATTCATTCACCAGCCAAGACTTTCCTTTCTGTAGACAATATTATGAAGACAACAGGCTTATTTATTTAAAAAGTAATTGAAATTTAATGATGAAATATGAAATAGTCTTTCTCAAACTATACTCCCTGAGATAGTCAGATGTCAACCTCCCCACCCTGGTTACAAAAGCATTGTCACACAGAAAAACTTCACCGTTTCCCTCATTTTCTGTTACTATTTGCATTCTCTAGCACCTTGTATGATTAAGTGATCAAATAAAGAGTCCTGGTCAACTATCACTAAATTACTGTGTGACCTGGGGCCAAGCCGCTTTCCCTCTCTGGGCTCCAACTACTACGTGTCAGGCACTATTGTAAATACATATAGTGTCTTATTCATTCCCCACAATTAAGCCTATGAGGTTGCTGTTGCCACTGTTGTGTGCCTTTGAGTGTATTCTAACTACAGAGGCCCTACATGACAGAGTAGAACTGCCCCACAGGGTGTGCTAGGCTGAAATCTTTATGGGAGTAGATCAGCAGGCCTTCTCTCCCTCAGAGCCACTGAGTGGATTTGAACAACTGACCTTTCAGGTAGCAGCCAAGTGCATAGATGTTACTTATTTGTCCTCAATTTGCCGATGAGTTATCCAAGTCACTCTCCAGCTATGTGAACTCAGACAGGTAGTCCTAGGTACCTCTGCCTCACTGCACCTTACCTTCCTCATCTACAAAATGTGGAGGAAATAATTGATCCAAGGTCACAAGGCAGTAGTGGCAGAGCCATCCTTATTTGAAGCCAGGCAGCCTGACACTGGAGATAATAACCAATAAGCTCTAGTGCTTCCCGTGGGGTGACATGTTTGTTCCTACTCAAGTCATTCAACCAACATACACACAAAGCTTCTATTAGGAGCCAGGCACTGTCGTATGTGCTGAGGATGCAATGAGTACAACAGACACAAGCCTTATTCTCATGGAGTCCGGTCACATGCAGCAAAGGATCTCTTCCATCTCTGAATGTTGCAATACGCCAAGAGAAGTGACTCAGAGTTCAACAGGAAAGTGCCCAAAAGGAAACACTCCAGGAACTACAGATGGCCAAGGAGGTCATGCCCTCCACATCCTTCCTGATCTTACAGAGCCCTGACAGCCAATGGTGTGCTGGAGCTGGTTCACAGGGGTACATGCATCCCTTCCCAAGCTCACAGTCAATGACATCACATGAGTAGCTTCAAACCAGTGATGGTGGAAGTGAATTCCACCATGGAAATGAGCACATGCTGCGAGTCCCGGCTGTCTATCTCCTGAGAGCCTGTTATTAAACACTGACCAGCAGACCACTGGCGGCAGCTGATCCAGGGAAGGCGAGAAGCTGCCTTTTCCACAGACAGAGGGATGAAGCAGTAGGATCCCTGACCTTAACAGAATGCTAGCATCCTTTCCTCTCCTACTGTAGGGAGAAGCAACCTTGCTTCTCTTGTGTCTTGTTTTTTCCATGTACAAAGGAGCCCAGTTGAGCCTGGAATCTTGAGCAGCTTCAATGTAAATATTATCATTATGACCCTTTGTGCTTCTCACAAGCCTTACTGGTGCTGACGCAGTTCTGAAGGATGAATCTCTTTTGGGCTCTTTTTCAGCAATGCAAAACAGTGGGTCCCAGAACATTTGTGCTACTGGCTTTGGTGGTTCCTCTGAGGCCTCCTCACTCATCTAGGATGATGAACTTCTTATAATTTCCAAAGTTAAGGGCTAGGATATTTTTTATAGGGGAGGGAATCTCATCTCACTCAGTAGTTACTGTCCAGCTTAGATGATCTCTTGATAACGCCATCCAATTCAGACTAGGTCCAGTAGCCATCTAGTCAGTTATGACTCACAGCAACCAAACATGTGTCAGAGTACAACTGCGCTCCGGAGGATTGTCAACGGCTGTAACCTTTAATAAGCAGATTGCCAGTACTTTCTTCTGAAGCACCTCTGGGTGGACTCCAACCAACATTTATGATTAGCAGCTGAGCGTGTTAACCATTTGTCCCACTCAGGAACTCCTACTAATAATTGTAGGTACCATTCACTGGTGCTTTTACCCATAAATTTAGCTCTGGATTCAACACAATTACTCTCCCTTTGAATCTCAGCAAATACACATGCAGACACATGCACAAATGCACATAGGATACTCACTCTGCAGACCTAGTCCTACTAGGTAGCCCAGCACCAAGACACACAATGTGATTTAAAAAACATTCTAGGTTTCTGTTAGTAATCATAGCTGGTGTTACTATATTTTTACACTTGAAATGCCATTCCAGAAAAGAAAAGACCTTTGGGGAACCCATCATACATCCAAACAGAATCTTTTTTATAATACTCATTACAGGAATAAATCTGACGGTCATATCCAGGAAGCAGGCATGAAGTATATAGTCACTGAAAGTCCTGCGAGAGAAAAGATGACCTCCAATAGCCATGCCATAGGCCCCTCACCAAGTCGGCGACAGGACCCCGCTCCATGGCTAGACTGAGTGCAGCCTTGGAGCCACTCCAGGCTGCTCACGTCCTTGGCCCAAAGTCCAGGTTCTTGGAGCAATGACAGGGTTGCAAACACAGCAAAACAGCAGGATGCCTGAGTTGTAGCCTTTCTGGGATCAGGCTTGGGGAATGAAATTCACACAGTCTGGGCTGACCAAGCCATCGTTTTCACCCGCAGGTCTAATAGGGGCATTACGAGGGCAGCCAATTCCTGAAATCTAACAATTGGGTAAAGAAAAAAAGAGAATGTGACTCCTTGAGAGTGACAGGGTCTCCTTCCTACTCCTCCTCTCTTCAAGTGTCTGCCCCTGGCAATTCTTCAACAACTCCATCCCAGCAGGCACACTCTGAAGCAGCTGTCACTATACAATGTCAAGGAGGTAACTTAGAGGACAGGGGTTTGCTCTGCCCGCCCCCCGCCCACTCTTCCTTGAGCTTGGCTGTCCATTCCTCTGGGCCTCTGATTCACGCACCAAACAACCCTATGCCTCCACCTCCAAGGGCTATTTCTAGTTAAGTAGCTCTTAACCACTCTGCCAAAAGCTTTACTAGTCCACCAGAGTACTTGGTTGAAATGTTGCTTGGGATGGGTCTGACACTTTACTTGTCATTTCACTGGTTTCAGTACGGGTCATACTGAGCTCTGGGAGGAGCTCCAACAGAATCCAATATGTTCATGCTGGGATTTTGTGGTAAGAATGGCTTTTGTGAAACAGAATCCTGATCAAAAGAAGAAAAATCTAGAACAGAAGTTCAAATTCTCATGGAATATAGGCTTTCTGGAGCCATGGAGGCAAAACTAGTGACCTGAGAGCATCTTTAAACCTTAAGCCAAAAATACTCCCTGAAGTCTTCAGTAGTTTAGCCTAACTAGTAAAGAATGTCTGCCTTGAGCATTATGCTCTTTCCAGATCTATCTATATAGGATCAAACTGACAACAGCAACTCAAAAGATTAGGAAATTTAGGGGGCAGTGAGTTTGTGTTAATGGGGGATGAACAAATTGGAAAAGGAGGGTGAAAATGGTTACACAACTTAAAAGAATATAATCAGTGTCACTAAACTGTACATGTAGAAACTGTGGAAGTGGAATGTTTTGCTGTATATATTCTCAACAACAATGATAAAATAAAATAAATTATATTTAAAAACCCCAAAATCCACACCTGTTGCCATCAAGTCAATTCCAACTCATAGCAACCTTCTAGGACAGAGGAGAGCCTATTTGGTTTCTAAGGAGCAGGTGGTGGATTCAACTGCCAATCTTTCAGTTAGCAGCTGTAGCTTTCAAGCACTCTGCTACCAAGGCTCCTAAATTATATAATCATATGTATACGGTTACATGTATATATATACTTACTTTTGTGTTAATATAAAATAAGTTGACCATTCACTGAAGATTGGAGATCTTACTAGTGAAAGCTGGTTTGGGCCATGTTAACATTGGTTACAATAGCATCTTATCTTGATGTTGATCATCCTGACTTTTATCTGTTTCGTATCCCTCTCCTAACAGAACCGGATGACAACCACAAGTAGACTGTGGGCATCTGAAGGGTAGACAGTCTAGCTCTGGACTCTCACTTCTATGACATATAAATCTGGGAAGCACATCATTTCATCCTATACGTTCCAAAGTTGGCGTGGGAGAGGGAGTCATTTATCATGAGTGTGCCTAGCTAGCTGACTGACTTCCGGTCACCCAAATTTAGAAGCGATTTTCTTGTTCTCTGGAAATCCCGGTGGCGTAGTGCTTAAGTGCTGTGGTTGCTAACCAGAAGCTGGTGACTCAAATCTGCCAGATGCTCCTTGGAAACTCTATGGGGCAGTTCAATTCTGTCTGTAGGGTCACTATGAGTTGGAATCAACTTGATGGCAGTGGGTTTGGTTTGGGGGTTCTTGTTCTGTACTCGTCTTTGAGGATGCAGTGACTTCTACAGAACATGACCTAGAAAAGAGTGCCATGGATGAACCAACCCAAAAGCCCCCACCATCAAGTCAATTTCAATGCACAGCAACCCAATATGGTTTCCAAGGCTGTAAATCTCTAAAGCAGGCTGCCTCCTATCTTTCTACTATGCAGCCACTGGCGGTTTTAAATTGCCGACCTTTTGCTCAGCAGTCCATCACTTTAACCTCTGCGCCACCAAGGCTCCTCCCGAAGGAGAAAATAAAATCGAGCAACAAATATGTGATGAGTTGATTTGTCTGCAAAAAAAAGATTTGAAAAAAGAAAGAAAGCAAGCAGAGTCCAAGAAAATATAGAGTGGCTTTAGTGAGAATACAGAGTTTTACAATACATCAAGGAGTAAAATACCCAATTCTGTGGTGATTTAGATCTACAGTATGAAAGACTGCCCGCCACACACTCTATACAGAAATAAGAAATGGCAATTAACAAGTGTGTGAGTGTTCCCGTCACTGTGAAAAGTGGTTTTATTGTGATATTTACAGACTCGTTTAGGATCAGAAGGGGGTCGGCTGAAAATGTCTAGGTACGCTTTCCTGCACTGTATGGTGACAATTGTATGCTATGATTGTGTTTGCAAATTTGGGACGTTCAAAGTCTCAGGAGAGATTCTTAAAGAATGTCAAGGAACGGCTGTCCCTCATATTTGTTTGGGTGGTACTTGACAAGTTTGCCAAGTGCTTTCACGTTTTCCAGTGTTGTCGCTGGCAGTAGTTAGAAAAGCAGTGGGACAGACAAGGAGTCAGACCTGGCTCCTTGGCACAGCTCTACCACTTAGTGCCTGTGTTGCCTTGAGTAAATCCCTTATTGTCCCCAAGTCTCTGGGTCCTCCATCTGTTCCATAAGGACACGTGTGACACTCTGCTCCCTGACAGTCTTGGTTAAGGACCAAAAGAGCTAATGTGGGAAAGTGCATGAAAAGCACGTATCTGTTGTTATTAGCTCCCATCTAGTCGATTCTGACTCGCAGTGATACTGCGGCACTAACTCATTCACTCATTTCTCAAATATTATTGAAGCTTTTTGTGCTGAAGGGATATAAGAGGTGACTAGGATGTGGTTCTATAGATCCCTGTGCTTCAGGTCCAGCTGTACCAAGCATAGCAGGGCTGCCGAGGAAACTGACGGATACAACCCAGTGCCCACAGCTGGTGAACAGGCATCTTTCCCCACCCATTACCTCCCTCCTCCCAGTTTTGCCCTGGTTCTTGTTTTCTGCACTCAAAATGAACTTGGCAGCAATAGTGGAGCCAGCCAGCTCTCTTACAAAATTTCCACTGGGTCTCAACTGGCTCAGTTTCCCCCAAGGTCTGTCCCCACATTCTGGCCCAGACAGGGAAAAATGTAATTACAGCCAGATGCTTACAAAAGCGAGCAGAGGGGGAAAAGAAGAGGGGGGAAATACTCTTGCAAATAGATCAGAATGACACACTATTTAACCTAATTACCTGCAAAGCCACATCCAGCCATTAAGGATCCATATTCTGTAATAGAATTTCCTGCTATGGAAATACTCACCCACGCACAGGATGTTGAAGCAGAAGCCCTGGCTGACTGACTTATTCACCAGCTGGTCAGGCAAGCTGTCAAACCCCACATGTCCAGCCAGGGGGACAGTTCGGCAACCTTCACCCTAATTTGAAAGGGGAAGAAGGGAAGAAAATGAAAATGTGCTCAAAAGCAGCCTCGGTCTCACTCTCCATCCCAGGAAGTAATACTACCAGGCCCAGTGTGTCGTCTCTTCACTCAGCCACTCCCATCTCCACTCAGCTTGGAAATCATGAACTCCTGGGTAGAGGCACCCTCTGGGGTCAGTAATGAACTTCACCACAGCTCCAGACACTGCACACTACAGAGGGGCTTATACAGGCAGGAGGGTGAAGTCCGGGGATGTGGGGCACAACTTAGGTAAAATCTTGACTCAAATCATTTATAAGCTGGGTAATGTCTTTAAGTTACAGTTCTCTTCAACATCCGTCCTTGTTGTTGGGTGCAATCAAGTTGATTCCGACCACAGGTGACAGAGCAGAGCTGCTCCATATCGTTTTCTAGGCTTTAATCCTTCCAGGAGCAGACTGCCAGGTCTCTCTCCTATACAGCAATTGATTGGGTTTAAACTGCCAACCCATCTATTAGCAACCGTGCACTTCATCAGTGCACCTCCAGGGTTCCTTAAATCTATCATATGAGAGAAAAATACTACTTATCTTTTGGAAACCCTAGTGCTGTGGCAGTTAAGTGTTACATCTGCTAACCAAAGGGTCAGCAGTTCAAATCCACCAGGCACTCCTTGGAAACTCTATGGAGCAAGCAGTTCTAGTCTGTCTATAGGGTTGCTATTGAGTCAGAATCAACTCGATTCTGCATTTTTTTTTTCTCTCATGCATGCAAACATTAAGGTACTTGGGCTGCTATCTGAAAGGCTGACAATTCCAGTACACCCAGAGGCACATGGAAGAAAGATTTGGCAATCTACTTAGAAAACAAATCAACCCATGAAAACTCTATGGGGCACAGTTCTTCTCTGACACAGACAGGGCTGCCATGAGTCAAAACTGACTCAATGGCAACTGGTTTGGTTTGGTTCTTACAGGTAATTGTGATGGCAATAAGAGAGAGAATCCAATGTACTGACAGATGACTAGCAGTCAACTCAGCACAGTGTCTGATACACATGTAAGTGTTCAGGGAATATTACAAAAAGACTTTAAAAAGTAATCACTTCTCCACAGGGAGAGCATGTGGTGTGTGTACTTGATGGTTTAATACATTTATAGAAGCCTGTCCTAGTGGTTTCTTTCTACAGGGGAGAGGAGAGAGTGGAGAGGAGGGGACTGGTGTTCACTGGGAGGATACCAGAATAGTGAAAAGGAGGAGTGAGCTGTCACTGGGTGGGGATAGCAGACAGAGTCGTAGAGAGGGTGGGTACACAAAATTGAATTGGACTACATATTTTCAATTAATCATAATAAAAAAAAATTATTTCTAATGTGTGCTATCACTGATTTCACCCAACCAACTTTCTAGCAACTATCTAATCTAGTTGGTAGAAATCTGGTTGGGTGAAATCAGTGATAGAACACATTAGAAACAAGAACAATATTAAGCGGACTTCAGCATAACTTGAATATTCCTTCCATCTTAACCCAGTAGTGCAAGGAGAGTAGCTGGGGCAGGGGGCAGGTGACCATGCTCTTAGGCAAAATCGAGGCCAACTGGCACAACTAGCGTTTTGTTAAGAGGGCTCTCTGCACCCAACATTGGTGAGTGGCATCTGGAGTCTTAAAAGCTGCCAAGCTGCCATCCAAGGGCACAGCAAATGGTTCCAACTCAGCAGGAACGGATGCTGACCAAGGACCAAAATGACATGGGGTAAAGACAACCCAGAAGACAGAGAGACCCACATGAGTTGTTGCCTACATCGACTTGAGACCAGAAGAACCGGATGGTGCCCGGCCACCACCAGTGATAGCTGCGATGGAGCTCACTGAGTTGAGTCTCACTGGCAACACAAGAATAAAAAGGTGTGCACCCTGAGATCTCCACTAAAAGACCACAACTGATGGTCCAGGGGTTTGGGGGTTCCCTTGGGAGCATGGCCCCTGGCTCTGATGTTGCCCTTGCCCATAAATCATAACGAAGTTCCACTCTTCGGACACGAATGGATTGGACTTGGTGATGCACAGTGACCATGTATTGGATGCACTTTATGGTTCTATACATCTATAGGATATCATCTTGCTGACCTCTGGCTGGAGGAAGGGGAGTGGACGGAGAGGAGGGGAAAGGAGACTGTTGGGAGGATGAGACATGTATGGAGCAGAGAGGAATAGTGTGCAGTCACCGGGCAGGGAGAGCAGTGGGAGCTGCATATAGGTGGGCACGTAAATTCATACGGGAATGTACATTTTCACTCAGTCATATTAAAAAAAAAAAAAGGGTGGAGAAAAAAAAAGTTTTCCCACCCATAAAATTAGCAACTAATAGTTCCTGCCTTGCAGAACCGATATGAGGATTGTATAAGACAGTGTTCCTCAGGGGCTCAGCATGGTGCCTTGCATGTAAGTACATTCAGTCAACAGGTGCTGCTGTTGTTAGCTGTTGTTGTATTGGTCCCTGACTCATGGTGACCTTCATACCCTGTAGGATTGGACCTTTGTGATCTCTAGGGCTTTCATTGGCTGAGTTTTCAGAGGTAGATCACCAAACTTTTCTTCTCAGGCTATCTTGCTCTGGAAGCTCCACTGAAACCTGTTCAGCATCACAGCGACACAAGCTGTCATGAAATGAACTATGTTCCCCTCAAAATCTGTGTACGCCATGATGCCTGGTACTGTGTGATATTCCTCCACGTTGTAAATCCTGCCTCTATGATGTTAATAAGGGTGGCTGGGCAGCAGTTGTGTTGGTGGGGCAGGACTTACGTATGAGATTGTTTTGTGCCTTGAGGTAGTCTCTTGAGTTGTGAGGAGAAGAGCTATCAGAGACTTCTGGGGGACCTCATGCTAAGAAGAAGCAGTGCTGGGAGCGGAGCTCGTCCTTTGAAAAGGAGTCGGGGTCCCTGCGCCTCAGAAGCTCCCAGTCCTGGGGAAGACTGACAACAAGGACCTTCCTCCAGTGCCAGCATAGAAAGCCTTCCCCTGGAGTTGACACCCTGAATTTGGGCTTTTGGCCTACTGGACTGTGACAAAATAAAAATTTCTCTTTTTTAAAGCCATTCACTTGCGGCATTTCTGTTGAAACAGCACTAGATGACTAAAACACAAGCCTCCACTGACAGATGGGTGCTGGCTGTGCTTGAGATGCATTGGCTGATACTTAAAACAGTTGTTAGGGGCCGTAGAGTCAGTTCTGAAGCCTAGTGATCCTATGTACAACCAAACAAAACACTGTCTGGTCCATAGTCATCCTCACAATCATTGTTATGCTTCAGCCCATTGTTACTATAGCATTATAAGGTGATCTTTCTTCCACTCAGACCACCAAACTGAAGTTAACAACACGCAATACTCGTGGTGGCCTTTAGCTCATGGAGCTGCTGCTGTGCTTCCTCTGGTTTCCTTGATTCCACAGGGATCAGCCAAGCCACTCCCAGCCCTGGAAAGCACAGGGCCTTGCTTTGCCTGCAAGGTCCTAAAGCTTCTTATTGCTAATGGCTTTACAAAACCGGGATCGCCTTGAATTGGGGCAGGCTTCCAACTAGGGGGTGGGGGAGAAAAGGGGCCTGCATGTACTCAAGACACTTGCCAACTACCAACAGCCACAGGAGGGAAAAGGAAAAGGGAAGCTGTAGATAGCAGAACTACACAAGAGGAGAGAGCTATGAAATGAATGAGTTTTTGTTGAGTGAGGCAACCAAATTTTCCATGACCATTGCCAAGAGCAATCCAAGAAGAGCATGGTCAGCGCCAGAAGGCCTGAGCCAATATCCCAGGCTAAGCTTCCACTAGACTGCACTGGCTTTTAGACCGTGTCCATAATACGGGTTCACTCTCACACTAAAGGGACTGAGAAAGGATGACAAGGAGCCTCTGAGAGGCTTACAGAACTGGTTCCCGGATAGCCTCTTCACCCAGCTTGGGATCCCACTCCCACTGGCGTCATCTGCTCCTCCAAGAATGACAGAGCTGGTGTTAGTGACTGCCATCTGGCAAGTTCATTACCCTCACACATCTCCCGCCCACACTCCAAGAAGTGCCTTCTTGACAGACGACCATATGCCATCCTTCAGTGGGGGCACTGCAGCCAGCTGAGTTTCAAGAGGGGTGCACAGAACTCCGGGTTTTGTTCCTTCACCCCTCTCCTTTTTCCCTGTCTTCCATTTCCCCTTCTTGTTTCTATTAAAGCACACAAAGTAAGATGCAAGAGTCCCACTGTTGGTTCTCGGTCCTCACCGCTGCACAGGCGACAGGCACTTCAGAGCCAATATGCTTTCTCAATAGAGCCTCCTACGTAGCAGGCATCGGAAACTGGGACAGACCCAGAGTTGAGTTTTCCTGAGCCACATTTTATCACTCCAGCTGCCTCTTCCTGTGTCCAAATTCAGCAACATGAAACTTCAAGAGCTCTAAAGCCTCTCATCCAAGTGCCAAAAGGAGAGGAAAGGGAATTTGCAAACTGAAGACGGTGGAAGACAGTGGGAGACACTCCACATCTTCTTCTTCCTTCAGTGTCATCAGACACTTACCAAGCCCCTCCCACATACTCACCATTCTCTCCCACCTAGTGCAGTGCTGTTGTTGCTGCTGTCAGCTGCCAATCAAATCAGCTCCTGACTCAGTGTTACCTCATGCAGGATGGTATCAGACTGTTGTGATCCATGGGGTTTTTACTGGCTGATTTTTTTTTTTAGGGTTAAGTATACAATCCAAATCAATTCTGCATGCCCACCTATCTGCAGCTCCATCTGCTCTCCTCATCTTGTGACAGCACATTCTACTGGCTTTCATAAGTTATTGCCAGGCCTTCCTTCTTCCTGGTCCTTGTTAGCATGGAAGCTCCGCTGAAACCGGTTCAGCATCATAGTCAGGTGGTGACTGTGCACGAGGTCCACTGGCTGGGAATAAACACAGGCCTCCCACATGGAAGTTATGAACTGCATCACTAAACCAGCATTGCCGTCATCACAGGGGCATTTTCAGTGTTTTGAGAGAGGAAGGTCATAATAAGCTGGTGTTTTAGAAGGATCATTCCAGCTTCAGAGTGCTCGATTTACTGGAGGAAAGAGACTAGGGACTACGTGACATACCAGGAGATACATCCCATAGTCTGGAACTGGGACAACGACATTCAGGCACCGTGACAATAAATGCTGTTTGAAGTGAACTGACTTAACCTGGGATGGGTAACAGAGGAACAAATTTGAGAGCCGTCCTAAAGAAGGGATGGGCCTCAGGGAGTTACTGGGTAGAGAGTGAGGGTGAAACCACAGCTGACTGCAAGGTGCTGAGCCTGGGAGTGTGGATTGATGGCACCCTGGATAGGAGGGAAGTCAGGAAAGGGAGCTTACTTAGCAGGGAAGCTGATGAGTGTGATTTTAAATAAACTATTACTAAAAAGAAGTCCCCAGCTGGCACAAATGGCTAAGTGTCTTATGAACTGAAAGGCCGGTGGTTCAAAAACCCACCCAGAAATGCCTTGGAAGCAAGGCTTGGTGATCTGCTCCCAAAGGTCGCAGCCGTGAAAGTCCTACGGTGTGCAGTTCAAGTCTGCAATACATGGGGTTGCCATGAGTTGGAATGTGCTCAGAGGACAAGTGGTTTGGTATTTTTGTCTTACACATTGCTTAAAGGATTACACTTATCAGGTTTTTATCTTATAAAAAGAATCAATTTTCACTGGATACATTTTGGAACATATGGAAAATTATGAGGGAGAAAATAGAAGTCACCCCAATACCACTTCCAGAGAGAAATACCATTAATATTTATATGTATTTCTCTTCAGTCTGTCTACTTTTTTAAAAATAAAGTAGGTATATTCCTTTTCATGACCTGAATTTACACTTAATATTTACACTTTGAGTAATTACATATACCTCTAAAACACATTTATCGGCCACATAGCATTCCTTTGTAGAAATTTAGCATATTTTCCTAACCAATCTTATACTGCTAGACATTTAGCTTGTTTCCAATGTTTCAACATCTTCAGTAACAACTCTTGTTTGTAAACGTTCACATACGTATCTGATTATTTCCTTAAGTTCAATTCCTATAATTAAAGCATGCTGGGTCCAAGACATACAGGTTTTATTTAAAGACTTTGGTGTTAGCTATGTTGTTGTCACTGCTTTCTAGTCAGCTCTGACTAATAGTGACCCTAAGTACAGCAGAAAACAATAGACTGCTCAGTCCTGCGTCATCCCCACAATTGTTGCTATGTTTGAGCCCGTCGTTGTAACTGCTGTGTCAATCCATCTCTTTGAAGGTCTTCCATGTTTTTCACTGACCTGCCACTCTACCAAGTATGATGTCCTTCTCCAGGGACTGGTCCCTCCTGACAACCTGGCCAAAGTGTGTGAGACACAGTCTCGCCATCCTTGCTAAGGAGCACCTGGTTGTACCTTTTTCCAAAACAGATCTATCTGTTCTGTAGGCAGTCCATCATATATTCTATACTCTTCTCCAACACCATAACTCAAAGGCATCAATTCTTCTTCCATTTTCCTTATTCATTATCTAGCTTTTGCATGCGTATGATCCAATTGAAAACACCATGGCTTGGTTCAGGAGCACCCTTATCCTCAAAGGGACATCATTGCTCTCACTTTAAAAGAGGTCTTTTGCAACAGATTTCCTTAATGCAATATGTCATTTGATTTCTTGACTGCTGCTCCTATGGGCATTGATTTAAATAAACTGAAATCCGTGACAACTTCAGTCTTTTCTCTGCTTATGATATTGCTTATTGGTCCAGTTGTGAGAAATCTCGGGTTTTAGACTTCTTTACACCATGGCAAATCATTCAGCAGAAAATAGTACAAATATCTACTTCTACCACCAGTATGAAAGTGTCTGTTTACCTATACTTATACTAACACTGAAATTTGTATGCTTTTTAAACCACTGTAATCACTAAAAACTGGCATCATATTTAATCTGCATTTTTCTACTGAGTGGGTGCTTTTTTTATCACTGTTCAATTGCATACTCATGTGTATGTGTATGTGAGTTGCCTATTCCTGTCTTTTAAAAAGAAGTTTGTCTTTTTCTTCTGGATTTGTAAAACTATTTTATATATTAAAGGAAATAAGATATTTTTGATTTTGTGGTGAGATGTCAGAATTGACTCGACGGCAGCGGGTTGGGTGAGATACCCAGGATAAGAAATCAAATAAGTAGTTAGGGATATGGGAATTGGAGGCTTGATGAAAATTCAGAATGAAGATACAAATTTAGAAGTGAAAGATATGCAACGATGCATTCCCCAAGACACAGTATCAGAGAGAAGAGCAAAAGACTACATGTAAGAAGTGCTAACAAGCAAGGAATGGAAACCCTGGTGGCCCAGCAGTGAAGCACTCACCTGCTACACTAAAGGTTGGCAATTCAAACACCCCAGCCACTCCACAGGGGAAAGATGTGGCAACCAGCTTCCACAGAGACTACAGCCTTGGAAACCTTACAAGGCAGTTCTACTCTGGCCTATAGGTTACTGTAAGTTGGGACTGACCATATGGCGGCCAGAAAGGAAGGTTCTGCAGGGGAGGGGGGCAGCGAGAATCACAAAAGCAGAAGATTCAACAATAGTTTATCAGCAGAGCCCAAGGGAAAAGTCAAGAGAAATCACAGAGAAAGGGCCACTGGTGACTTCTAGAACTCACAGTTCTTCTGTATCTACCCAGTGTCTGATACACTTTTATTGACGTAAGTGTTTGGAGACTAGGAGACATGAGACATGGTTAATGGATTTTCCCTGCTAATCAAAATTAACCTTCCAAGTAGCAAACTTTTTTCTCAATCTTGTACTTGAGAAAGCTTCAAAGGCTCCATCTGTATAGTTCCTGCTTTAGGAAATCCTGTCTGGTGAGCACCATTCACTCTAGCTTTGATAAATTTTATATGATGTCAAGGTTATCATTAAGAGCAACAGTTCTAAATGGTCCCAACTCAGCAGGAATGGATGCTCACTGAGGACCAAAATGACATGGGGTAAAGACAACCCAGAAGATACAGACCCAGATGAGTGGGTGCCTACATCGACTTGGGACCAGAAGAACCGGATGGTGCCCGGCCACCACCAGTGATAACCGCGATGGAGCTCACTAAGTTGAGTCTCACTGGCAACACAAGAATAAAAAGGTGTGCACCCTGAGATCTCCACTAAAAGACCTCAGAGTTGATGGTCCAGCGGTTTCGGGGTTCCCCTGGGACCATGGCCCCTGGCCCTGATGCTGCCTTTGGCCATAAATCAGAACAAAGGTCAAAGGTCCACTCTTCGGACACGAATGGATTGGACTTGGCGATGCGGAATGACCCCATATTGGATGCACTTTATGGTTCTACGCATCTATAGGATATCATCCTGCTGACCTCTGGCTGGAGGAAGGAGAGTGGGTGGAGAGAAGGGGAAAGGAGACTGTTGGGAGGATGAGACACGTATGGAGCAGAGAGGAATAGTGTGCTGTCACTGGACAGGGAGAGCAGTGGAAGCTGCATATAGGTGGGCATGTAAATTTATATGGGAATGTACCTTTTCACTGTCATAAAAAAAAAGAGTAACAGTTCTAACTGATTTGGATTGTACTTTCACTTAATCCCAATTTAAAAAAACAAGGAATAACAGTCCTCATTTTTCAGAACTAAAGGCATAGAGGAGAAAAAGAAGACAAGACATTGAGCAGAAGAATGTACACTGTCCCCAGGACAGCCCTTGGAAGTTTCTTTCCTCCTCCCTCACTAAACCGCTGGTAAGTTATCTTGCTCCTCTTTCTCTTAATGGAGATGCTGATTACTTTGAATGTAGCTCACTGAACGTTCTGTGGACTACAGTGTGCTCAAGAGGAGAAACAACTGGCAACTTCCTAAAACCTCAAGCTGCCATCTCCAACAGCAGGTGGTGCCATGTTTGAGGCTTGACTTGTGATGCTAGAAAGGCCACCCCCACCATAATGTTTCACTGTCCATTCCCTGCAACCCTCTCTAGGAATCTACTCTATAGAAACTCACATATCTGTACAAAAAATCGATGTATAAGGAAATTCATTACAGCATTGTTTATAATACTGAAAAACTAGAAGCTGAACCGTCAACATGAAAATATTATACGGCAATAGGAAAATATTAACTAAGTTATGGTACATGCATATTCTGGAATATTCTACAGCCATGAAGAAGAAGAATGCAGTCGATTTAGCTATGCTGAGGTGTCTATGAAAACCCTGGTGGCATAGTGGTTAAGTGCTACTACTGGTAACAAAAACGACAGAAGTTCAAATCCATCAGGCACTCCTTGGAAACTCTGTGGGGCAGTTCTACCCTGTCCTGTAGGGTCACTATGAGTCAGAATCAACGTAACAACAGTGGGTTTGGTTTTTGGTTTGGAGGCGACTATCTCCAAGGCGAAACCATGGTGATGTAGTAGGTTAAGTGCTACATCTGCTAACCAAAAGGTCAGATCCGGCAGGCGCTCCTTGGAAACTCTGTGAGGCGGTTCTACTCTGACCTCGTTTGTTATATCCAAGATACATTATAATGTAGATAATAAAAGTTACAGAATAGACACAATACAGCAGTCCTTTATGAAGACAGAAAAAAAGTCCTACATATGTGTATCGGCTCATAAATGTATAGGAGTGCAGAGAGGGGCACGAAAAGACATTCACCAGACTAAGAAATGTGGCTACTTCAGAGGAGAGGAAAGGAAACGGGCTTAGTCAGGGGGTAGGCCGCATGCTTCTGTACTGTTTGATTCTTTTTTACAGCATGAGTGTATTCACTTAGAATGTTTTTGATACAAGAAACAGAGTTCTCACTCAGCTCTGCAGCAGGGGTAATTAAAATGCAACAGTCTGAGAGGAGCTAAAAGGAAGGCAAACGAAAGCCTGCTCCTGAGAACTGGGAGAGCCCCCAAGCCCCTCCCCAATTACATTTCCTGTTTTCTCCTCATCTGCAGTCACCTGCGGTTTTGAAATACTCTGAAATACGTTATAGCACATTTCATATCACAGGCAGAAACACTGCGCTCTTTCTCTTCCGCCTCCTCCCCCAGGACACACCAATTTCGTTTTTAATTGAACATTGGTTAAGGTTCGTGTTCTGAGGAACAAGTTATGGCGGTTCCAGCTGTGACTTTCTCTCCGTTGCTGTTACTCTGAAACTAAAGAGTCCCCTAAGCACCCAAAGAAGCAATGCCTGCGCCCCCTTCCTCCAGCCTCTGTGGTAACAGTAAGCAAGCAGTATTTGAGGCATCTGTGCCAATCAAGAATGCCATGCCTGCATCAGACACTAGGGTGGCTAAGTTAGTAGCTGTCCTTCTGAAGAACAAACTCAAAGGCAAGTTTGGAACTCACTGCCCACGACTGGGCTTTCCCCGGGCTTTCTCCTCTGGTCGCATCCAAATGCTAGAAAAGGGCCAAAAGACCGAGCTAGGATCATTGCCAGGGACCTCATCAGTCACTTCTGGTAAACTCAATCTCACACCTTCCCTTTCTCCATCCCCAGCCCTGAATATCCATCTCTGACAAGCCCTGCAACCCTTCAGAATGATCAAGATCAATTACAAAGTCCAATGATGCACAATGGACTATTAAGTAGCAGATAAAAATAATTTCTGGGTATATTAAATGCCATGGGAAAATGCTTCCTGTAAGCAACGGGAGAAAAAAACTTGTACAGATAGGATTATCCCAGTAACGGGAAAAAAGTATATTAAAAAAAAATCTAGAAGAATACACACTGAAATGATGGCACTGGTTACTTCTGAGTGGAGGGGTTGTGTGGTAATGCTGCTTTTCTGTATTTTTCAAGTTTTCTACAGTAGGCATGTTTTATGGAGAAAATGGTTATTTCTTTTTTTTTTTTAAGACTCTACAATAATACTTTCCTAGGCAGCAAAGTGCCTTTAGATGTATTTTTTTAAAGCTTTAACTACAACTGAAAAAGTGCTTTCCACACAGAAACCAAACAATTTCCTCAATCAGAGCACTCAGCTTTTGGGTTTTTGAATTACATTATATTAAAAAATGTTTTACCAGCAATACAACAAAACCCTAACATAGCTGCAGTCCCTGGCTGGTGTAACACACTCAGCTGCTAGTGGAAAAGCTGGAGGTTTGAGTCCACCCAGAGATGCCACGAAGAAGGGCCTGGTGATCTAATCCACTTCCAAAAGGTCACAGCCACTAAAAACCATGGAACTCAGCACTACTCTGACACACATGGGGTCACAACGAGTCAGAATCAACTAAATGGCAACCGATTTTTTATGCTGATTTAGAATATAACGTGTTTTACAGATTCATATCAACCAGAAGTCAAATCATATATCCTGAAACATGCAGTAAAAAAAAAAAAAACCTCAGTGACACAATCAGGAGAATGCTAGTCCCATCTGGCACCTCCAGTGTTGTCCAAGGAGTGGATTCCACTGCATTATCAGACACAAGAACCACAAAAGCACTGATACATTCCCACAGTTAAAAGAAAAACACAACCCACCAACGTGACCACCAACACGTCACCTATCAGGATTTCCCTCTTTCCAATTAACCCAGCCTGAGAGGAAATAGAGTAGCAGCAGTGTCCTGGAGTAAGAGAGAGAATTCTGGGCCCCTTTCCAAGGATGGGAGCCCCTAGGTGGTGCACATGGCAAATGCACTCAGCTGCTTACTAAAGGTTGACAGTGAGCGCCCCCAGATCTCCTTCTGAAAAAACATCAGCCACTGAAAAACACTGTGGAGCACAGTTCTGCTCTGACATGCATGAGGTCGCCATGAGACAACTGACTCAACGACAACTTTTTTATTCATTCTTCTAAGGAGACATAAGGCCTGCAGAATGTCAGCATCCTAAGGGGTCTCAGAAACACCCTTCAGTGTGGGAGCAGCTTAAGGGATCCTTATCCTTACCATACAGCAGGAAAGCCCATTTTTTTTGGCAAATCCAGTAGATGAAAATCTGGATTTTAATATACCGCATAAATTCTACACTGGCTTTTCACTCAATAAAAGGATTCACGGCACGGTTCCATTAAATAGTCAGCTCTCCCGCTGCGTTTAAAATGGGATTCAATACACAAAAATTCAGCTCTCAGGTACCTTTAGAAGAATACACTGGCTATATACACCTGCAAGGATAAACAGTATCTAAAGGTTGCTTCTATTCTATTCCTGCTGAGCTAAAAACATAAACTTGCCTTCTCTACAACTCTCCCCACCCAGCTCAGGGACTCAAAGCAGGGAAAGGGTGGAGTTCAATTCTGCCACCCCACTCGGAAGCAGAGCAGGCAACGACCTAAAAGAAATTAAGCTGGAAAACAAGGAAACGTAGCAGGAACCGTGTAATGTCAGAGCTCAAAATGCCTTTAAAGATCACCTAATCCAACCTTCTCCTTTTACAAAAGGGGAAACAGGCTGAGAGAAAGGAAGTGACTTCTCTCCAGTCACACAGTCACTTATCAACAGACAGTGTGGTGCTAGGGACCCAGGCCTCCTGACTGCCAGACTGCCACCTTCAAATGGAAAAGCTGACTCCAGTGGCAGATATACTTCTTTCTGCTGCTAAAATTCCAGGACCTCAGGCTTGTAGCAATGCTGGTCAGAGGTGGAAGGGTCAAGGAACACCATCCAAAAGCATGTGGGCACAGTAAGGCAGCTCAGGCCCACAGAAGAGGCAGCAGATGCCTGTAAGAGGCCCGGGATGCTTCTCTCTTACCCTCTCCCACTTGTCTCTCCCCTCTCCCTCTTTACTGACTCTGCCTTAGGCCTTGGTCTGGCCCACTCCCTAAACCCAAACAAACAAAAACAAACCCACCACCACTGAGTCACTTCTGACTCCTAGTGACCCTATAGGACCAAGTACAGCTGCCCCATAGGAATTCCAAGGAGCTCCTAGTAGACTTGAACTGCAGACGTTTTGGTTAGCAGCCGTAGCACTTAACCATTAGGGTTTCCTGCACACTCTCTAGCTCTGCTCCAAAGCCCCGGGGCTAATAGACCCACTTAACTTGATGGCACACCGATAAAAGGGCTTGACTGCTAAGCAGAAAGTATGCAGTTCACCCCTACCTGTTAATCCAAGGGAGAAAGATGTGTGTCTGCTTCTGTAACGGTCACACAGCCTTGGAAAACCCTGTGAGGCTGTTCTGTCCTATACAACATCCTGAATAAATGTCTCTACCCCAGGCTAAAGACAACTCCTGCTTAGGGTGAGACAATTTTCCTACAAAAGAGAACTTTCCTTCATGTTGGGCTATTTAAACAGCTGTTTTCAGGTGTTCTAGCTATTGTTATCTCTCTTCTGCTTTTAAAAAACGTTTACCCATAGGCCTCTGGGCAAACGCCCAACTGCCCTCTAGGGAACCAGAATTGGCCTCTACCTCCATCTGGTCTCGTTTAATGGGGATCTGAAAAAAAAAAAACAAAAAAAAACCTGGTTCCTGCTTCAGAGCCAATGCTCAGAGCTGGGGGCTTCTGCCATAGAAGGAAACCCAATACTACCTCACACCTCATCAGGGCTGTGAAAGCAAAGTTCTGTTCCTGTTACCGCAGGGCCTTCGTTAGGGGTCAGAGAGGGCCCTGACAGGATGAGAAACCAGCGCTGTGAGTCCTGTCCGTGAGAAGGCCTGCAAATCATTTCCTCAGTCACCTTTAAACAACTGGAAGAGATGACCGGGCCGGGAGGCTGAGAGCACACTCCATAATTCAGCAGATGGCTGCCTCTAATGAGAAGACACTGAAGAATAGGATAACATTATTTCTCACCCTCCTGAGCATGTGGCCTCCTTCCTCTGCGCAGGCAGCAGAGAAACCCACGGTTTCAAATCCCAGCAGCAGAAGCCTCCTCCTGCCAAACTGAGGAGGAAGGGTCTGTGTTTCTAATTTATTCTGCTCCCCCTCTCCAGTTGTTACTTAAAATAATCCATCATTACATGGCTGGTGGCTCCAAGATTTTTATTTAAAGCAATATGGAAAGAAGAAAAAACCCACACAGTCCAGGACTGTGCTATCTTAGATTTCATCTGAGAAGCTTTTTAACATCCCCCAATCTCCAGAGTACCCAAAGGATACTACTCTTCTCTGACCCTTAAGGGTGTGCTGGGGCAAATGGGCACAGAGGGAAGCCAGGGCAGAGGGACTGTGTGTGGCACAATGTTTCTTTGTCAGGAACATCACGAAAAGGCCAGGGTTTGAAAAAAGAAAACCAGAATAAATGTGTGTCATTTGATAGGTGTTTCATTGTTACATTTGCTGACCAGCAGTAACACTTTGGACTAAGTCACTTGTTCTCTCTACAGCCATAAAATGAAGAGAAAAATAATACTTGTCCGAGAAGCTCTGTGGGACAATAAAACCATACAGCTGGAAGCATTTTGAGATCATTGAAAGAAACCTGTTACATTTCCCCACACCATTCTTTCTTTATTGAATGTGGCCTTAGTGCACACGTAACTAAAACCCAAACATACCAGTTGCCCTGGAACCAGTTGCAACCCATAGTGACCCCAGGTGCACAGAGTATTAGTGCATTCCACTGGGTCTTCAAGGCTGTGACCTTTCGGAAGCCAGGCCCTTTCTTCCGCGGCACCTCCGGCTGAGTTTGAACCACGTTTCAGTTAGTAGTCAGCGCTAGAGCCGTTACCCCACCCACAGTCCCCCATGCAACTGAACACCCATCTCAACTGTTCATGCTAACAATAAACTGTGGTTCTGATCATCCAGAAAACCCAGCTAAGTCCAGAAATCAGTCCTATTTTGTTCCGGAATACTCTCTTCCAGAGGATCGATGTTTCTGCTCAGGCAAGTGCAACGGGTTTGGTACCCTACAGCACACAACGGAGGGCCCGAGCTGGGTAACAAAGCCAGCAATTAACAGACAATTTACAACCGGGACTTCACAAAGTAAATGCTACACACATGACTGCAGATCAAAATCTCATTATCCTATACAGACTAATCTCTCTGCTGTAATGCAGTTTTGTAATAAGAACGCTCACTGCTAGCAATCACATTTCCAGGATTTAGGATGTAAAAAGGAAATAGGGCTTATTCCTGCCTGGCATCTGGAAGGTCTGAGGGGGCAGAGTTCCTGCATGCGTTGGCCACCACAATATCTGGCAGAAAGCCTGGCAGAGTCTGTGCCTAATAAATATATATTGGAGTAATGAATGAAAATAAAAGCAGTGAATTAGCAAATGAAATGTTCCCAACCAGCAGCAGAAGTGAGGTCTCGCCAGTCTTCACAGCTATGCTTTTCCTGTTTGAAGCCCTCAGGAAGCTTTTCCTGACACCCACCACTCCCATCCACTGCTGGATTAGGTCCTCTTGGAATGTGCTCTCATAGTAAACAGTAATTCTCCTTTGCAGCATTTACTGCAATTATATAGTTATTTGTGTCTGCCTTCACCCCTAGACCGTAAACTCCCTGATGGAAAGGACCCATGTGCACTTGGGAAACATGGTAATTCTCCCCCAACTTCGTATTTTAAAAACTTTTAAACACATAGAAAAGTTTGAAAATAATTCCATGATCACCCATGTACTCTTCGGTGCTGTATCTCCAGGAGAGGTGTGGATGAATATTAAGGTCTTCTTTTGCCTGCTGTGGGATATTCCGATGGCTGAGTCAGGGAGCTTCAAAGGGAACTCAGAGGGTGTCTGTGCTTTACCAGCAAGACTAGAATGTGACAAGCAATCCTCTCCTCACCTGTAGGCTGGTACCTAGGGGCAGTTGCAAGTTCTGCTCATGCATTTTCTTGTAGGGCTGAGCTAACCCATGCAAGCTGTTTCATTAGGGGGAAAGGGCATTACCCAGGTTCCCACTGGAGAAAGCATCTTTGTTCACCAGGTGGAATTGGTTCAAGCCAGAATCAGACTTTCTCTCTAAGGGCCAGCACTTACACAGGGCACCTCAAAATGCAGCCATGAAAGGAACAGCCAAGTGGAAAAGCCAGGAGATGCAGTCAGTGTCTGGGCCTCCCCTGTGCCTTGCTAGCTTACTTGAACAAGTAATGTAAACTCTCTGTGTGTGTACTAATAAGAGCCGAAGCCACCTCATAGAGAGCAAAGGTGGGTAACAGGGCATCCCCAAGAATCTTCTGTAATCCCCTTCAGTGTCCACAATTTGTCTCTTCAGCTAGACTATAAACTCAAAAAACTAGGAACTGTGTTCTGTGTGTGTGCGTGTGCGCGTGCGTGCGTGTGTGTGTGTGTGTGTGTGTGTGTGTGTGTGTGTGTGTGTGGTGTCAACAAACATTAGCCAAAGTGCTGAACACACATCAGTCAAGTAAACACTTATGGACACAATGTAGAAATAACTGTCACACAGAATTCTTTGTGGTACTCATTCCAATAGGATTGCGTTCTGTATACAGGAGCTGAACTTCCACGGAGCAGGCATGCCTGCTATGCATTTAATTGTGTCCCTCTAAAACACATGCTGTAAATCCTAACCCCTGTATCTGTGACAGGGCAATTCTAATCTATCCTACAAAGTAGCTATGAGTCAGAATCAACTCCACAGCAATGGGTTTGGTTTGGGATTTTTTTATAGCATTTGTAATCCCATTTGAGAATGGGTTTTGTTATGGTAATTAGCGTAATGTGTGTCTTAAAAATCAATCTCGTTTATATAAAAGAGATTAAGAAAAACAAGCAGAGACGGAGGAAGAGAGATGACAGGCCACATGAAGACTGCCCAGGAAGAGAAACTCAAGAGACAAAGACCTATCTCCAGAGCCAGCCAAGAGAAAGTCTTCCACTAGAGCTGGTGTCCTGAACTCGGAAATCTAATCTATACTGAGAGGAAGTAAATTTATGCTTGTTAAAGCCATCCACTTGTGGTATTTCTGTTATAGCAGTGCTAGATAACTAAGACAATGCCCAAAAATAGGCCCTGCTCGGCAATTCTAAGTTCTGTGTTAGTTGCTAATATCACCTTACTAGCCCCATCGGGATTCCTCAACTGATTCTGGAAAGGAAACCCCACCACACCCACAAACATACCAGAGCACTACTCATATGCATAGCATCAAGTCTCAAAGATCATTAAAGATAATTAAGCTGGGCACAATTAGATTTATTCTCTACTCCTCTCTTCCCAAACCCTGGGTGCATGTTCCTTGAAAGAAACCAGCAGCAAACTGACATTCAAGGTCTCTTAAGTCAATTCCATCTTGCCCTAGTGAATTACAACTTCTAGCAGACACAAAGGAGAGCCGAGACAAACGACAGAAAAACAAGAGCTTCACCGGTTGGGGGGAGGGGGCATGGAGAGTGACGTCAATTTTCCCAGAAACCCACTTAACATGATAACAAGGTCCCAAGTGCTTGGGCTGTTCTTTCAGCATCTGAATGGGGCACACAATTACGGTCTTCATCACACCCAACGGCAAGTCCAGTCAGACCAAAGTGGAGCCAAGCAAAGCTAACCAAGTAGCCCTAACGCCCCCCTTCATCTGCAGAACAAAGGGGACTGCCTGAGGTGAAATACAACCTTCTAGAATCTTGCCCCTTGCAACATCTGTCTTGTAATCCTAATTCTAGGCACGAAAGACCTGGTTAGAGTACAGATGGGTAGATGAAAGTTCATTAGCTAAGAAGGAAAACCATTAATGTCATTTTTGGTCACTAAAAATGGAGCAAGTGTAATCGAAAAGACTAATTCCTCTACTTAAGCTATGCCATCTGTAAAATGCAGGTAGCTGGGCGCAGAAGAGCACTCTGGGAGCCCTCAAAAGGAGTAACAGTGCCAATCTTGGTGGGGGGGCAGATTTTCTCAAATCCTGTTACACAGATCATCGTCTCCCACCTACATCTGGTCCTTCCACATCCTGACTCCGTACTGGGGGCTGCCAGGGGTGGGGGAGGTTCCAAAGAAATGACCCTGCCGTCTAAACATGTGGGTGGAATGAATTCACACATATCCTGTAGAGAAAATGTCACCAGATTTACAGATTCCGGTTTTGAAAGCAAATCAATTTTAATTATACCAAATAGCTAGAAGCTATAGACGCATTTATACACACAAACACAGGAATTGTACTGCATGGACCATTTCCCTGAAGAAGCAAACCACGAGGGTTAAAAATTTTTTGTGCCTCAGAGGTGTTCATCAAGTAGTATGTGGCAACACAGGATTTACCCACTTCTAGCTCACTCTCCTCCTTCCCCTTAGGGCTGGTAATTATGCACCTCTTAAAATCCCAGATACTCCAGGATGGAAAGGCTATGCTCCTAAATTGCCTCCCTTTAGACCAAACTTCTAGCCTGAAAAACCAAACATAGAGCCTCAGGTAGCTTCAATATGGATTCTTTGCGCATCCCAGGCTGAACAACTTCAGCTCTTTAAACGAAGATTTTTTTTTTCCCCAGAGTCGTTTGCCAACCGAAAGACAGACAGCCTTTCCTGCTGTTGCTAGCATCGCACTTATTTTCCTGTGTCCTTTACAGAAAGAGACCAGCTCCACAGGTTTTGGCGTAGCAGCCCAATTACACAGAACACTCACCACAGACAAGCCCCCAGAGGCCCGTAAAACCCAGATCAGGTGCTCAAAAAACGCCAAAATACGCAGTCAGCCACCTACAGGCCTGCCAACTGCACTCCACACCGACGCACAAACAGGACCTCGAGGCACACAGCACGAGTGGAGTCCGGACACATGGACACACACCACAGAGAGGACACACATATACACTCAGAGAAATAGGCAGACTCATCCAGGGTCACATAGCAAACCCAGGCGCGGTCACTCGACCGGGAAGGCGCAAGAGGACGCGCGCACACACACACACACACGCGCGCGCGCGCAGTCACATATGCAATGCATATGGAGAAACCTTAATCCAGCCAGTCACCTCCTTGCCCCCCACGTCACTCACCGCCTCCTGCCCCAGGCTAACCCCTACCAGGCGCCCCTCTCGCGGAGGAGGCCCAGGTGTGGGCGGGCGGCTGTGCGCTGAAGTGCGGTCTGGAGGTCCGAGGAAGCCAGGCCAGGGTGCCAGGGCCCCGGAGGGCTCGGTGGCTCCCTAGACCATTCATTCGGCAACGCCCCAGTGGCGGGGCAGCAGCTGCAGCGAGGGAGCGGGAGGCGGCGGCGGCGGCGGCGGCGGCGACTGCGGCTCCTAGGGCTATACAAGTCCTGCCTCCCAACCGCAGCCCTGCCAGCCCCCCACCTGCCCACCACCACCGGACTCGGGGACAAGGTGAGAGATGGGGCCGCTGACCCGGGCGGCAGCAGTCCAGCCTTGCCTCGGCTCCTGGATGCTGCCCACTGCCCCGCTCGCGGTGGCGGAGGCCGAATCTCCGCGACCCTTCCCAGGATCCCTGCCCCTGCGCTGCCCCCCAGGCCCCGCACTTACCACCTGGCGAGCTATATCGGTCGCTGCCATCGCTCCTGAGTCCGCCAGGGCTGCAACCGGCGCCGCCGCAACGGGAGCTACAGCACAGGAAACAGCAGAGCAGCTCCGACAAAGAGAAAGTGTTACACTTTGGGCGCGACCAAGTCCAGAGAGAGGGGGAGGCGCCAGGGAGGGGCCCTCACGCCACTGCTCCAGCCCCAGCCTTTTTTAGATTGCCCATCCCCTGAAAGAAGAGGGTGGATTAGGGGCGCCGCCCCCTCTCCTGGAGCCTGTCCCCTTCTCGCTACTGGCGCAGCCGCAGGCCTCGGCGAAGGGGGCGGGGGCTCCCTCGGTGACCACGTCCTCTGCCCTCCTCCCCGCTGGACTCTGTGGTAGATCCCGACCTCTGAGAATTGTCACACCCCCCTGGTCTCGCCTTACTTCCCAGCGTCCCCAGACCCCCGGGACTGCGAGGACGCCCCTGCCCTTGCCCCTTCCGAGCTCTGCTGGGTGGCTGAGCTCTGCAGTCCTCCTCTTCCTACTCCCCGCACCCACATCCACTCTGCCTCTCCACCAAGCGCGCCGGCGGCTGGCATGGGGCGTCCGCCGCTCGAGTGTAGCTCCCGCCCCCCTCGCCCTGTGGCCCTGGAGCCGCTAAGGCCGGAGGGGTGGCTGCGGCACCTGCTGCTCCGCTGTGGAGCTGAGACAGGGGGCTTCTAGGGTAGCCGCGCTGCGACCGCGCCGCAGGAGTGTGACAGGCGGAGCCCGAAGCTAAGGGTCCCGAGACGCCCTTTCGGACTTGGAGTGTCCAACCGTTGGGGACCAAGGGCTGTAATTTAGGGGAGTCAAGCTGACTATCTTCAAGTCCTCAATCCAGAGAGACCTTCACACCTCCTCTTTGCCAGCCAGCTCTAGACCCTCAACGTGGAAGCCGAGGCTCTGAGGACCTAGCTCCTCCAGGGCCGGAACCACGGAAGTCCAGAAGAGGGAAGGCTGGGCAAGAAGGACGCTGGACCAGCTAAGAGGATGGGGATAGTGGGATCGCGCGGTCGCCAGGCGATTTGTCCCATGCCCTGATTCGCTCTGAACCTTTGGTCAGTTCTGGACAGACAAGGTGGCATGCCGAGGTGACGGGGCGTGCGGAAAGCGGAGAACTGCTCAAGGCAGCCTGTTCCTGCCTGTGTTCCTGTTCCCCCTTGACCACCGCCGCTAGTCCTCTCTTTTGTAAACTGTAGGCCCCTTTCCAGGCTCGGCGCCCTCTGGTCTCTCCCGGGAATGACCCCTGGCTCGCTTCCTCTTCTTGGCGAGTCAGGCAGAGGTGGCGCGCCAAGGCCCCAGCGGGTGAAGCACTCTACTTCCCAAAAGGGCAACGAGGAGGGGCAGACTCCCTAGTGTCGAAGAGGGATCCGGGTCGGTGGGATGACCCAGTCTCATGAGGGAAACCAGTCCGCGATGGAGACCTCAATGGGAGGGGTGGGTGACTGCAGAGGCCCACAACAGGAGCAAGTCGAGGGAGGAAAGAAGAAAAGTGGGCATCAAGGAGAGGACTGGAGCCCAGAGGCTCCAACCTAGAAGGAGGGAAAGCAAGGAAACGGCGTGGCTACGTCTCGCTCTTCCCAGTCACTTTGTGTGCCGCGTTGGTCCTCGGAGCAAGGACTTGAAAAACTGCATTCCCAGAGCCTAATGCTGGGCCTGGCATTCAGACGATCTCCAGTTAATGAGTGTTTCCTGAATGGAATTGATGGGGAGGAGAAAGGGGAGGGGGAGGAGAGGACAGAACAGAAGAACAAAAATACAGTGAGGGGAGCAGCAGTAGGGACAGTCATAAATAGCCAAATATTACACGGGTGCCCACTGCCGGTGTTAGGAGAGGTCCCCAAAGAGAAGAGCCTGGAGCAGTCAGGGACCAGTACAGAATGAGTTCTTTGCATCAGAAGGCACAGACCCTTGGGGCAGATGGTGGTGGCAGGGAAGATGGGTGGCTGGAGCCTGGGAGGTCCACTGGAGCAAGGCCTGGCGTAGGCTCAGGGCCCTGGGTTGAGGTGGTGGTGACAAAGGTGATCAGGACACTTTTGAAGAACCGCTCTAAGGTTTGAGCCCCAACTGGATAGGAGCGGGAAGCCTGCGGTGGCTACCCACTTCCAGACTGGATGTCCTGAAGCAGACAGAGCTTCCCTTGCAAGAAGTAGAGTGGACAAGGGAAGGGTCTGAGGCTTAGCTCTGATCTGGGTTTGTGTGGGGGCGGCTGTGGAAACCACAGTTAAGAGCTGCAAATTCGGCTGGGCAGAGCAGAACTTGGCAGCAGGCTGCTGGTTTCCCCAGAACCCAGCCTTGCTTTGGGCGCACTGCCCCTCTGGTCACAACATTCAAGCCCGGCTCAGGCAGCACCTTAGCATAGAATCTCTGGTGCCGGGTCTGTGTATGTGTTTCCTGCTGGGTCCACTGGCCCCCAGAACCCTTGAGGTCCTGGTAAAGACCTACTCCACCAGCATGCTGCATCTCCCTCAGGATGACCAAATGTGAAATTGAAATCTCATACAGCCCTTCAGGAAACCCTGCTGGTGTAGTGGTTAAGTACTAGGGCTGCTAACCAAAGGGTCGGCAGTTCAAATCCACCCTATGGAGAAGTTCTGCCCTGTCCCATACGGTTGCTATGAGTTGCAATTGAGGGCAGTGGGTAAGATTTTAGTTACAGCTCTTCCTTCCTTCCAAGATCTGCTGCCTGAGGCTATAGGTCCCTCATGGAGCCTGGACCTCTAGAGTTTCTGTGGTGGGAGTGTCTGTGTTGATGGGTGACTAGGTGTGCATTTTCATGTGTCAGTGTATATATGGGGGGAGTCTGTGTTTGCCAGTCTGTGTGTCTGTATATATGTCTGTGTGCATTGACATGTATTGATTGGCATGTGTTTGTAATTGTCAGTTTGTGTCTGTCTGCCAGTGTGAGTGTGTGTCAGTGTGCATGAGTTGCTGTTTATTTTTGGTATATGTTGGGGTATGTGTTGGTATGTACATAAAAGTGTGCGTGTGTGCCATTATTGTATGTTGCTGTGTATTTGTATGTCAATGTGTTCGTCAGTGTGTGTGTCAGTTGTATGTGTGTCTTTAGCTCGCTGTGCTCTGGCCTTTACATACCTTACCTCATTAAATGGAATTGGGCCAATAATTGAGGCAGTGTTACTTTTTACACTCATTTAAAAGGACAACAAAGAAGTCCATGACACGCGGTCTTTGGTCCTGAGTCACTTGCCACTAACACTGCTAAGCTGGCCCAGGCCCAGTGGAGAAGGGAGGACTGAGGGGGCAAAGAGCTCATGAGTGACCAGGTGGTGGGTTTGCTTCCCGCTGATGAATGGGACCAAAAGATTCCTTCACAAACAGGCATTGTGGACTCTCCCACATGGCCATGGACATGTATGTCCAATGCGTCCCTAGCAGGGTCACCTGGGCCCAGCATAACATCTGGCAGGAGGAAGAAAGAGAACAGTAGAGCTGGTCTAAAGTGGAGAAGCCCTGCAAACAATCTGAAAAGTAAGATCAGGAAGTTGGAGGAAGAGGCAAAGCAGAGAGAAAATGACCTGGGAGTAACTGGAACCAGACAGTATCAATAGAATCAGAAGCTCAGTTAAGGAGCTAAGTTAAATGAACTACAGACTCCTTTCTGCCTTGGGTTGTACATTATTCCAGTATTTCTCAAATGTGGTCTTTCGTCCAGCAGCAGTAGCAGCAGCACCTGGGAAGTCACTAGAAATGTGAATTCTCAGATCCCATCCTAAACCTACTAAATCAGAATGACTAGGAATGTACCCCAGCAGTCCTTTAACAAGTCTTCCAGAATATTCTGATGCATGCTGAAGTTTGACAACTTCTGATTTATCTGAAAAGCTAACCCTGGTGGGACAGGACACAAGATTGGCAAGGTTTGGTAGGATACTGTCACGGATCAAATTGTGTCTCCCCAAAAAGATGTGTAGCCATGTGGCTGGGCCATCATTCCCAGTATCTTGTGACTGTCCTCCATTTTGTGGTTTTCCTATGCTGTATGTTAAAGGATTAGGGTGGGACTGTAAATCCCTTCATAGGATTACCTCCCTGCTCCACTGTAAAGGGAATTTCCCTGGAGTATGGCTTGCCGCATCCTTAAGCCTTTCTTCCTACGAGAGATAAAAGGACAGAGAAGCAGGTAGAGAATTGGGAACCTCGTACCGTCAAGAAAGCAGCACCGGGAGAAGAGCAGGTCCTTGAGACCTGAGGTTCCTGCAACAAGGTGCTCCCTGGACAAAGACTGATGCAACACCAGACTTTCCTTCAGAGCCAACAAGGTGGAAAGCCTCCCCCGGAGCAGATACCCTGAATAAGAACTTGCAGCCTACCAGACTATGTAAGAATAAACCTTCCTTTGTTAAAGCCATCCACTCTGTGGTATTTCTGTTAGAGCAGCCCTAGCTGACTAAAACAGATACAAAAGAAGAAGACGAAAGAAACCAACTGTTATTGAATCCCAACTCATGGCAATCCCAGAAGCAGACTGCCAAGCCTTTATTCCAAAGGTGCCTGAGTGGCTTTGAACCATCTACTGCTTTAACCAACTGCACCACCCAGGGGTTCCTAAGTTTGAAGCCCAGCGTACTGCCAATAATGGTAGAACTCATTGGATTTCTACAAAGGGCAGTGTGACGATATACCTAGTGTGGCCCAAAACAGAGGAGAGGGAACCCTAGCAAGGAACTGGAAGGATTCTAAAGATAAGATTTTCTTCCTTTGCAATTGCAGTCATTCATTTTAAAAGTAATTAATGACCCCCTCCGCTACATGTCAATTCTTGTACTAAGTGCCAAAAGACTCAAGAAAGAATGGGTAACAAGAGCTCTCAACCACAAACTCAGGGAGCTACCAGGCCAGTTGCCAGATAACTCCACAACCAATCTGTAATGTAGTAAGGGATATGGTCAGTCAGGAGCAAGGTCCTGGGGGTTACAGACCCAAAGATTTGAAGGAAGGCCTCTCCAGTAAGGGTCTTTTAGATTGAGTCTTGAAGAACAAGTAGTTTCTTTGACAGCCAAGGAGAAGTCAATAGAGACAACAGCACCCCTGAAAGCACCAAAACAAACAAGAAAGGGCAGAGAACTTATAGAGATTTCCAAGTCCCTCTGCATAGCCAGAGGAAATGGTGGGAGAGGGAACAATAGCTGTTAAGCGAGGCTGGTACATAAAACGAGGTCGGATCTGGAAGGCTTTGTTAAGCTGTGCTTTCTGGGAAAGTAACTACTCAATGCCTGGGACTGTGCCCAGCAGCAAATGGGATGCTTACAGCCCATGTCCCCAAGGAACATCCAGCCTGGTGATGTCCCTTGAGCTGAACAGATGAGTCTTTTTCGAACAATGAAAAACCCATCTACTTGGAGACCCTAAGGGGCAGTTCTGCTTGTCCCATAAGGTCGTTATGAGTCAAAATTGACTTGAAAGCAAAAGGTTTGGGTTTTCTTTTCCTCATTTTGGAAAAAGAATATTAGTTAATGGATAGGAATTTCTCCTATTTTAACTTTTTAACCATGAATTTTTCCTAAATCTTTGACAGATGTTCCTACTTATCTACTAGCAAGCAGCAAAATGAATGAACAAGAAGCAAATGAATATTAAACAGACAATCCCAGCACTGATCATGCTTAATTCAACAGTTTATTTTTTCATGGACATCTGTGCTTGTGGCTATGATTTTATATTGCACACACAAAATGCAGCCATATTTTCTGCTAGTACAAGTATTCTGATTTTATTTCATATGGTGCAGTTTAATATATCAATTTTTTCATGGTGCTGTGGAAGGGCCCCATGCCTTTTGGAAGCTGTGCCACTTGAACTGTCCCTTAGATAGGGAGGTGCAGCTGAAGGTTTTTAGGCAGGTTGAAATTTTGAAGATCACTCTTGCTGCAGCTTGGGAAAAAGATTGGAACAGGGAGAGGTTAAAGCAGCTAGGACACAGGAGTTCAGACACTGTTGAAGTAATTCAGGTCATAAATAATGGGGGCAGTGGCATGGGAGTGAACTGATAAGGAAAGAAAAGACCGAGCATTAAAAGGGGCCACACACTGAGGGCCTTGTGTGCCATGCTGAGAGAGACCTGGTGGTGTGGTGCGCTGGTTCAAGAGTTTGGCTGCTTTGCAGAAGAAAGATGTAGCCACCTGCTTCCCTAAAGACTGCATGTAGCCTTGGAAACTTTATGGAGCAGTTCTATGCTGTCCTACAGGGCCACAACTGACTCAGTGGCAATTGTTTTGGTTTTGGTTTGGTGCCATGCTAAGGATGCTGAAGCTGTAAACTCCTGGGGACTAAAAAGCCTTTGAAGTCCTGTTTCTTGATGAGTGTTGCTTGAACTAGCTGCATCAGAATCATCTATAATACTTTTTACAGATGCAAAGGCCTAGACTCGACTTAGGTCTGCTGAATCAAAATCTCTGTATTGGAAAAGAAACATGGGTTTGTGACAAGCTCTCTGAAGTCCCTGGGCAGTGCAGTTGTTTAAGAGAAAGGTGAGAGGTTCGAGTCTACCCCAAGGTACCTCAGAAGAAAGGCCTGGCCATCTACTTTCAAAAAAAAATCAGTCTTTGAAAATCCTACGCAGCACAGTTCTTCTCTGGTACACATGGGGGCCTGTAAGTTGGGGTCAACTCAACAGCTTCTGATTTGTGTTTAGTAAGTTCTCTAAGTACTGAGGCGCATCAAGGCTGGAGAACCACTGCATGAATGGTTTTTGGAGCAGTAACAAGACATAGTGAGTGTTAGGGTCCAGATTTCAAGATGCAACGCAGATTCTCTTTAAAAAAAGTCAAGTTTTATTAAAAATGTGCCCAATAGGTAAAAGGGACGCACTCCAAACTACGCAGAGCAGGAGGCGACCCCAAGCTTCTCTAGTGCACAGTATTTAAGCTGTGAAACCATAAAGCAGGGAGGGAGAGCTGTCCTTTGCATTGATTGATGGAGGCCACCTGGAATTTTCGTAGGTTGTAAAATACAGTCATCAGTGGATGTTTTGTAGATTGTGATCAAGGGTCTAAAGGTTATCTGCAAGGCTGTCTCCAGGCTCTGTCTTGTGACAGATGTTTTAAAGGTGAGATCGCTCTGTGGTATTTCCTGTTATTTTCTGCTAAGTTGCTTCCTGGGGCCTTCTACTTTAATACCCTGAATTTTCACTGCACCCTTCCCCAAAAAATGGAGTCTGAGGCTCAAAATGGAGTCACTTATGTCTCATTTCAACAGTGAGATCTGCGTTTACACGGATCATTTACAGTGCTACATGAAGACCTGATTGAGTGAAGGCAAGACTTGAAACAGGGAGACCAGTTAGGAGGCAACTGAAATAGTCTCGGGCTGGCTTTATACATTAGACAAGAGCCAAAACTCAAGGGAAAGCCAGATTTACCGTTTACATCATGAGATACTAGATATCCTTATAGCCTTGTTTGTACACACTGACTTAAACAAATGATAAAATTTTCTATTTCTTCACACAATTCTTGTTTTCCACAATTAATCCTCACTAGTCTTTTCAGAATCACAGAGTTAATCTAAGCTGTACAGTCACTACCACTTGTCTGTCAATTTGTCATTCTGTGGCTGGCATGTTGCTACAATGCTGGAAGCTATGCCACCAGTATTTCAAATGCCAGCAGGGTCACCCATGGTGAACAGGTCTCAGCGGAGCTTCCAGGTTAAGACAGGCTGAGAAGAAGGACTTGGTAATCTGCTTCCAAAAAAGATTGGCCAGTGAAAATCATGTGGATAGGCATTCCAAAGAAAGTTGATCAAACAGAATGTGGAAATTATCAAACAGTATCATTAATATCACATACATAAAATTCTGCTGAAAACCTTTCAAAAATGATTGCAGCAGTACAGAAACAGGGAACTGCCAAAAATTCAAGCTGAATTCAGAAGAGGCCATGGAACAAGGAATATCATTGCTAATGTCAGATGGATACTAGCTGAAAGCAGAGAAGACCAAAAAGACATTTACCTGCGTTTTACTGACAAAGTCTTTCAACTGTGTGGATCATAACAAAGTATGGATAACATTATGAAGAAGGGCAATTCTAGAACACTTCATTGTGCTCATGAGGAACCTGTGTATAGATCAAGAAGCAGTTGTGCAAACAAAACAGGCAAGCCAAGCCAAGTGCCGTCAAGTTGGATCCAACTCAACAGAAGAGGGAGATACTAAATAGCTTACTATCAGGAAAGGCATGTGTCAGGGCTGCATTCTTTCGCTGTAATTATTCAATCTGTATGCTGAGCAAATAATCCGAGAAGCTGTGTAATATGAAAAAAATAACATCAAAATTGGAGGAACAGTCATTAACAACCTGTGATATGCAAGGACACAACCTTGCTTGCTGAAAGTGAAGAAGACTTGAAGCCCTGTATGATGAAGATCAAACACTATAGCCTGCAGCCACTTTTGAATGATCTTAAGCATAATTTTACTTGCGTGTGCTGTTAATGATGATGTTCGACAATTTCCACATTTGGTTGGGTCACCTTTCTTGGGAACAGGCATAAATATGGATCTCTTCCAGTCAGTTGACTAGGTAGCTGTCTTCCAATTTTGGACTTCTCCCTTCATTACTATCAGCTCCTGATCACAGGTTAGCTCCTGAAATGGTTGAACATCGACCAGTTCTTTTCAGTACAGTGACTCCATGTATTACCTCCATTGTCTTTTGATGCTTCCCTTGGTGTTTAATATTTTCCTCCTAGAATCTTTCAATTTTGAAACATGAGTGTCTTAGGCTGAGTTTTCTAGGGAAGCAAAACCAGTAACACGTGTAGGTACAAGGAAAGATTTATAATATAGATAGATAGATACAGACATAGGAAACAGCTCACGTAATCACAGAAGCTGAATGTCCCAAGTCCTGGCACAAGCCTCACGTGGCCACGGAAGCTAAGGAACCCAAAGTCAGCAGGTCAGAGACCAGAGTTCTAGATCACTGGTTGTATAGGTCAGTGGATCCCAAGCTGGTGGCGAGACGAAGCGACAGAGGCTGGCAAACCCAGGATCGACAGGTCAGGGAGCAGAGCCGACTGTAAGGACTGATGAGTCCAACAGCTGCTAGTTCAAGTCCCGGAACCAGATGCCGGAAGAAGAGAGCAGGAGCTCCTGGATACTGAGCAGACCAGCAGCTGTAGTGAAGGTCGGGAGATGAAAGCCGAGGGGCGGGGAGCCACCACAAGCCCCGCCCTGCCACTTAATACAGCAGCCAAATATGGAGTAGCCAAGTTGACATAATCCTGACCACCACAATGAGGCTTCAATATTTTCTTCAGTTCTTTCAGCTTGAGAGCTGCAGAGCATGCTCTTCCCTTCTGGTTTCCTATCTCCAGCTCCCTGCACATGTCATTGTAATACGTTACTTTGTCTTCTCGAGATGCCCTTTGAAATCTTCTGTTCAACTCTTTTACTTCATCATTTCTTCTTTTTGCTCTAACTACTCAACATTTGCTCTTGAACTTGCTGGGATAGTGTTAAGGTTTTTCTGAGCACGAAAGGAGACTGGTTAATGCCATACTCCATATTATGGAGCTCAGGGACTCAGTGGAACACTTTTAGACATGTTGGCAAAGAGCCTAAGCTGCTTTCTGAGGAAGATCTGGAATGAGTTTTGTGCTAAGAGCTTCATCGTCTACCTCTATGAGAGGTCTTATGACTTTTCACTCAGGTGAGACTAGAGGTTAAGCTTCTCAAATTTCACATAGGCTATCTCCTAACCACCTCCTCTGTTGATTTCCAAAATGAATGGAGTAGCCTTCAATAAACAACTGGAGATAGAATACTAGCTCTCTAAACCCTCGTCAGAAATTACAGCTTTGAATGGCCTGCCATGTAAGTCTGATCACAAATCTAGCCAAGAGAACTGAAATTTTAGGAGTTTATATAAGGCAGAGTGGCATATTTTTTTCTTTGTATGCCACATAGTTAAAGGTTCAGATACATACAGGCCACATAAATTGATATTTATGGTAGACCATGGCTTGTTGGCTGTTCAACAATACGGATTGTGGGTACGATAATACAAAAGCATCCAAAAACAGTTTAACCAACTTTACTCGCTCTAAAGTTGCATACTTACAGGTCTACTGTTGGTCATTGATCAATCTTGATTCAATAATAAGAGCAGAAGAATGACATTTATCAAAATGAACTGGGGCAGCAAGAGCTGTACGGCCTGGGCTTATCTCTTGCTGATCCCAGAGACAGATTCCTGATGGGAGCTTCCATTTTGGTAATTTTAAGGAAGAGAACATGCTTTCAGCTGCAGCAGGAAGTCCCTAATCTTTTCTAGGGCTTGGCTTTCCAACCTCAGAGGTTGCAGTAGCTTTCAGCTGCAGAATTCTAGGGATGGCATGCTTCTTGGTGGATCCAGTTCACTGAGTTGAAAGTGTATGCACACTGGTAGTGTGTTTGATAATCTGTTCACAGAGTATAAAGAAATGAATGAATGACAATATAAGGTCTGTACTCCCAAAGCAATTGTGAAAATATCTTAAAACTATCTTGTGTTTATGAAATTAAAGTACTATTCATACTTACTAAAATCTGTGAACCAGGTGAATTGTGTGCTATGTGGATTATAACTGAATAACACTGTTATATTAAAATAAACTATATGATTCTTGCCTAACCATCCCGTCACTGTATCTTAAACACATTTGTGCCCTCCACATGGCTGCTATATAAGAAGCAAGACAGTCCACCTTCCCTGGCACCTGCCAAGAATAGCTTAGGCCAGGAGGCTAGCTCTGAACCTGCTGTTATTGCTCCTGTCTTTCCGGCTTACAGATTCCTAACTATGCCTGTCCAGCCTCAGGTGAGAGACTCCTTCCTCTTGTGTCCTGGGTGCTAAGGACCCTGTGATCTAAACTCTCCTCTGCCCCCCTCCCCCACACCCAGGGAAGAAGATCCTCATACAACTGTGATTTATGTTGCACCAAATATAGTACAGCATTCTTCCACATCTATGAATACATTGAACTCAGGACAGTTCAGCATAGAAAATGAGTGGTTTCCAGTCACCGTCTGCCCAATCCACATGTCCAGTTGGAGGCTGTATTTCCTTGAACAAATCAACAGAGCTTTTGTTTGTCCCCTGAGGTTTCCAGTTCAATGCATTCAGATGTCTTGTATATCCATAAGAAAATAGAATCTTGCAAATCACTGGAGATCTAACAAACTGGATTTGGGGATTCTTTTACTCCAAAAACCTTTGATTGGAGATGACATTTCAGTAAATCTCCACACTTGGTATCAGTCTCTTACAAATAGCTCATAGTTAAAGGCATAGTCATAGTTAAAGGCATGAATACCAGATAAAATTTATAAATGTTATTGTTTTCTCCATCACATCATGTGGCGAACCCTTCTTGCAAGTGTTGCATGTCTTCTGGGGCATGAGACAATGAGAGTTGGGCTCCCAAAATTTCTGTTGGTTTGAATGCACTGTTCAAATTTTTGTTTGCCTTTCAGTAAGGCTGTCCCATGGGTTGCAAGTGAACTTTTCCATGTTTAAAACTTTCCAAAGTCCGTACTTTTAGCTGCTTAAATGTGAAATACCAAACTTGTTGCCATCAAGTCAATTCCGACTCATAGTGACCCTACAAGACAGAGTAGAACTAATCCATAGAGTTTCCAAGGAGTGCCTGGTGGATTTGAACTGCTGACCTTTTGGTTAGCAGGCATAGGACTTAACCACTATACCATCAGGGTTTCCATGAACATACTAGAAACCACTCAGTTGTACACAAAACTGATCATTGTCTACTATCTAGTGAGTAACCATCTGTTTGAACCCTTTCTTGTGTTCTTATAATAGAGGTCTCATACAGTGTCCTTCTGCTGCTGACTTATTTCACTCAGCAAATACACTCCAGGTTCATTCGAGTTGGGTGATGTTTCATGGATTCATCATTGTTCTTCATTATTGAATAGTATATTCCACTGTGTTTCATGCCATAATTTATCTATTAATCTTTTCCTATCTTTTTATTTGTTTATGTTTCGTTGTGCTTTAAGTGACAGTGTACAGCTCAAGTTAATTTCCTGTATAAAAATTCATATACGTATTGTTTCGTGACATTGGTTGCAATCCCCACAATATAACAGCACACTCCCCCTTTCTACTCTGGGTTCCCTGCCTTCTCATCCTGCTTCTGGACAGGTGCTACCCATTTGGTCTCATATACCCGATTGAACTAAGAAGTACATTCCTCACATATATTATTTTATGTTTTCTACTCCTGTCTAGTCTTTGTTTAAGTGTGAACTTCGGGAATGGTTCCATTTCTGGGTTAATAGAACATCCAGAAGCTGTAGTTTCAGGGGCTGCTCCAGTCTCTGTCAGACTGTTAAGTCTGTCTATATTTTATGTGAATTGGAATTCTGTTCTACATTTTTCTCCTGCTCTGTCTAGAACTCTCTGTTGTGTTCCCTGTCAGGGTGATGGTTGGTGATAGCCAAGAACCATCCAGTTCTTCTGGTCTCAGGCTGGTAGTCTCTGATTCATTTTGTCTTTTAATGCCTTGGCTAGTAGTTTCCTTATGTCTTTGGTTTTCTTCATTGTCTTTTGCTCGGGGCAGGACGGGATCAGTAGATGTATCTTAGATGGCCTCTCACAGGCTTTTAGGACCCCAGACAGTACTCACCAAAGTGGGATGTAGAACATTTTCTTTATAAACTATGTTATGCCAGTTGACCTAGATGTCCCCTGAAACTATGGTTACTAGGACCCAGCCTCAGCTATTCTATCCCTAAAAGTGTTTGGTTATGTCCGGGAAACATCTTAGCTTTTGCTTTGGTCTAGTTGTGCTGACTTCCCCTGTATTGTGTGTTGCCCTTCCTTTCACACAAAACTGACCATTGTTTACTATCTAGTGAGTAACCATCTGTTTGAACCTTTTCTTGCGTTCTTATAATAGAGGTCTCATACAGTGTTTGTCCTTCTGCTGCTGACTTATTTCACTCAGCAAATACACTCCAGGTTCATTCGAGTTGTGTGATGCTTCATGGATTCATCATTGTTCTTCATTATTGAATAGTATATTCCACTGTGTTTCATGCCATAATTTATCTATTAATCTATTAATGGGCATTTATGTTGTTTCCATCTTTTTGTAATTGTGAATAGTGCTGCAATGAACATGGATGTGTACATGTCTATTTGTGTAACTGTTCTTATTTCTCTAGGGTACATTCATTCCTAAGAGTGAGATTGCTGTATAGTATGGTATTGCTATATGTAGCTTTTTAAGGAAGTACCATATTGTTTTCCAAAGTGGTTGTACCATTTTACATTCCCAACAGCAGTACATAAGAAGTTAATCTCCCCCTAACCTCTCTGACATTTGTTATGGTGAGTTTTTTGGTTTAGTTCCAGCCTTATAGGGGTGAAATCGTGTCTCATTGTTATTTTGATTTACACTTCTCTAATGGCAAATGATCATGAGCATTTATTTCCTCATGTATCTGTTAGCTGCCTGAATGTCTTCTTCGGTGAAGTGCCTGTTCATATCATTTGCCCATTTTTTAATCAGGTTGTCTTTTCGTTGTGGAAATTTTGGAGTATCTTTTAAATTTTAAAGATATGATGCTGATCAGATTGGTCATACCCAATTTTTTTTCCCAGTCTGTGGGTTCTCTTTTTACTGTTTTTTAAAAATTTTTTTATTCTGCTTTAATTGACAGTTTACAATCCAAGTTAATCAATTTGCCATATAAAACTCTGCACCTCTGTGTGTTTTATGGTTATATCTAAAAAAAGAAAAATCCACTGCTGTCAAGTTAGGTCCAACTCATAGTGACCCTAGAGGTCAGAGTAGAATTGCACCATAGTTTCCTGGCAGATTTGAACTTCCAACCTTTTGGTTAGCAGACGTAGTACTTAACCCACTATGCCACCAGGGCCTACTGGTTTCTTTTTAGAGTGGAGAGAGTGCAGAGGAGGGGAAAAGTGTTGGCTGAGTGGATATTGGAAGTAAAGAGTTAATAAGGATAGTGTGCTGTCACAGGTTGAGGAGAGCAGATAGAGGAGGTTTTGTATGGAAAGCTGAATCGGATTGTAAACTTTCACTTAATCACAATAAAAAAAATTAAAAAAATCTCTGCACTCACACCACTGTGCAACTCTAGCTGCTCTCCCCATTCTGTGGCAGGCACACTCTAGTTTTCTACCTTGTGCTTCCCATAATCATTCAACCAACTCCTGTCATCCTCCACCCTCTCATCACACCTCTGGACAAGAGCTTCTCAGACAGCCTCACGAATGTGTTTAAGCCAAGAAGCACATTCTTCACCAGCATCACTCTGTGTCATACAGTCCAGTCCAATCTTTGTCTGAAGAGTTGCCTTCGGTACTGGTTTCAGCTCTGGGCTAACAGAGAGTCCAGGGGCCGTGTTCTCAGGGAACCCTCTGGACCGAGGGACCATCAATTGTGCACATCCATTTTTCACCAGCTACATCAGGGACTTTCTGCACTGTGTTCCCTGTTGCGGCACTCATTGGTGGTAACCAGACACCATCTAGTTCTTCTGGTTTCATGCTGATAAGAGTTTCTGGATCATAAGGCACTTTCTGTCTCCTGGGCTCGTATTTTCTTCATGTCTTTGATGTCCTTCATTCTCTTCTCCTCCGGGTAGATTGGGACCAATTGATGCTACTTAGATGACCGCTCACTAGCTTTTAAGATCCCAGATACCACTCATCAAAGTGGAATGCAGAATATTTTCTTTAAAAAACTTAGTTATGCCAATTAGCTTAGATGTCCCCTGAAGCCATGGTCCCCAGACCCCTGTTCCTGCTACTCTGTCCTTGAAAATGTTGGTCTGCATTTAGAAAACCTTTTAGCTTTTGGTGTAGTCCAGCTGTGCTAACCTCCCTTCTACTGCATGCTGTCACTCCCTTCACTTAACCTCATTCTTATCTACTGTCTAATCTGTGAATACCCCCTTCCTCCCTCCCACCTTTGTAATCATTTTTTGAGTCCTTATAATAGTGGTCTCATATAATATTTGTCCTTCTGCAGCTGACTGATTTCACTCAGCATAATGTCTTCTAGTTGGTACCAGGTATGTTTCCTAAAATCATCATTGTCCTTTATCACTGCATAGTATTCCCTTGTGTAACTATACCATAGTTTGTTTATCCATTCATTTGTTGATGGGCACCTAGGTTGATTCTATCTTTTTGATATTGTGGACTGTGCTGCAATAAACATCCCTGTGCATGTATCTGTTCATGTGACAGCCCTTACTTCTCTAAGATATATTTCAAAAAGTGGGATTTCTAGATCATATGGTATTTCTATTTCTAGCTTTTTAAGGAAGTGCTAAATCGGTTTCCAAAGTGGTTGTACCATTTTCCAGTCTTTCCAAAACCTCTTCAACATTTATTATTTTATGTGTTTTGGATTAAAGCCAGCCTTGTTGGGTTGAGATGGTACCTCATTATAGCTTTGATTTGGATTTCTCTGGTGGTTAACGATAGTGAGCACTTCCTCATGTATCTGTTACCACCCTAGATGTCATCTCTGGTGAAGTGCCTGTTCATATCATTCTGTGGGGGCAGTTCCACTCTGTCTTATAGGGTTGCTATGAGTTGAAATTGACTTGACAGCAATGAGTTTGACCTTGGGGGTAATATGTGAGGATTGTTAAAACGTCAAATTTTTGTTACATATTATATTTACCACAAAAAAGAAGAGAGCTTTGTGCCAATGGGTGTGAAAAACAAACTGGAGACAGGAAGACTAGAGATGAGGAGACCACAGAAGGGATTTGTACATGGCCCAGGCAGGTAATGATGAGGCCTAAACTGGAAGAGTTTGTGGAATACATTCAAGAGAGATTTAAGATGGAGATAAACCAGGACTTGGTGATGATTAGCTTTTCTTTAATTACTGGTTCCGTAGTATCTATCTTGATGCTATCAGAGTTTATATCCATTCATTGCTCTCCATCTACAATACTACTACACTGGCCTAAGTCACCATCCTCACTCATCTCAACTATTGCCCTGTTGGATGTTCTATCTGTATCTACTCATAATCCAACTGGAGCCACAGTGATTTTTTTCACACTGCAAATCTGATAATGTTATCCCCCTACTTCTAACTCTTGAATTATTTACCTTTGCTCCCGGAATAAAAACCAGATTCCTTAACCCACTTGACCAGCCCTGAATGTTCTAGCCCCTGCCTACAAATCCATCCTATCCTTTACTATCTGTGCTCTGAATGCACTGGCCTGATTTTAAGTGCCTCATCACGCTCCCTTCTACCACAGGGTCTTTGCATATGCTATTCACTCTGTGGAAACCATGGTGGTGCAGTGGTTAAGTGCTACAGTTTCTAACCAAAAGTTTGGCAGTTCAAATTCACCAGGTGCTCCCCATAAAGTCTATGGAGCAGTTCTGCTCTGTCCCATAGGGTCTCTATGAGTTGGAATTGACTTGATGGTAGTGGATTTGGTTTTGGTTTATTTGCACTGTAAAATAATTCCTCCTTCACTTCACCTGGTGACTCCAACTCTTCAGTTATCAACTTCTTCAGGGAAGCCTTTAATAATGTCTCAAGCTTCCCCATTTTACACTTTCAGAGCTCTTCATACTTCTCCTTAATGGTCTTTATCACATTTGCAATTTTATTTTTATTTATGGGATCATTTGATTGATGTCTGTCTCCTCCCTTAGATTGTAAGCCTCATATGATCAACCTAGCCATTTTTACACAATTTTATCTCTAGTACCCAATACACTGGCACACAGTAAATCCTTAACTGTATTTGTTAAATAAATGAATAAACCTTAGGAACAATTTTAAATATTAATCAAAGCAACAGTAATCTACCTTATTGTGTCCATCAGATTGGCAAAGAATAAAAATACTTAACGAGGGCAAAGGTTGGTAAAACAAGCTCTCTCTGGGTGGGATTGACATGTTGCTCAGTATGTCCTTTGTGGAAGGCAACTGTACTTTGAAATAGTCATACTGTTTGACCCAGCAATTCTACCTATGAGAACTTATTCCAAGGAAATGGTCACTCATATACATAAAGGTATATATACACAACAGTATGTTTATTGAAGCACTGTTTCCAATAGGAGAAGACTGGAAACAATCTACGTGTTCAACAATAGGATGTGAGTTAAATAAATCACAGTACATTCATGCACTGGAATACTTTGCAGCTATTAAAAATATCAAAGTAAGTTGTGTTTATTGATGTAAGAGGTTCATGATAGAATCTTCATTGAAGGAAAAAAGGCAGTTACTAAGACTTATGATGGTAGGATCCTAGGTTTCCTGTTTAATAGTGTTACATAGATAGCTAATGCATAGGAGAACAGCAAAGATAAATATGAAGCTATTTATTATAAGTTACCTCTGGGATCTTTAACATTTTACTGTATATAATTCTATATTGTGCTTGAATCACTTACAAAAATGTATTCATGTACCAGAAAGATGCTCACCTATGTTTTATTGACAATACAAAGGCATTGAATTATGTGGGTTATAACAATTACGGATAAAAGTGCAAAGAATGGGAATTCCAGAATGCTTAATTATATGTAGACCAAGAGGCAGTCGTTCACACAGAAAAAGGGGATACTGTGGGTTTAAAATCAGGAAACGTGTGTTTCAGGGTTGTATCCTTTTATCACACTCATTCAATCTGTATGCAGAGTAAATAATTCAAGAAACTGGACTATATGAAGAATGGAGGCATCAAGCTTGGAGGACAAATACAGAGGACACAATCTTGCTTGTTGAAAGAGAACAGGACTTGAAGCACTTACAGATAAAGATCAAATGCTGTGGTCTACAGTATGAATTACACCTTAACATAAACAGGCCAAAAATCCTCACAACTGGACCAATAAGCAGCATCATGACAGAGAAAACACTGAAGTTGTCACGGATTTCCTTTTACTTGTATCTACAATCAATGCCCATGGAAGCAGCAGTCACGAAATCAAATGACACGTTGAACTGGGCAACACTGCTGCAAAAGTCTTCTTTAAATGCATTAAAAAGCAAAGATGTCACTTTGAAGACTAAAGTGCACCTGACCCGAGCCTTAGTGTTTTTGTTACCCAGCCTCACGAAATTGTTACTGTAAAGCATGGGTATTAGGCCACCTGCTGCAAAAGCCAATACTGAGACAGGAATAAAGTAAATGACCAAGAGGTTTTTATCACATGCCAGCATGTAAGGGACACGGGGAACTTGGGTCCTTGGAGCTTGTCTGAATTGGTCAAGCAAAATCAGGAGTTTTATAGGAGAAGTTGTGTACTGTGCCAACACAAGGGTATCAGGAGAACAATGATAGTGCTTGGGAGGGGTACCCATCCTGGAGCAAGCTGGTGGAATATGCATATCAAAAACTGGGGTCCCCGTGCTCTCAGCTGTCACCTGGGGCAATCTTGAACCAGCACCTAGCTCCCTTGCCTGGCACCTCCATTTTAGCCTCTTCACTTTCCCCTCCACTTATTTGATGTATCTAAAGAAGCTGCAAAAGCTACAGAGATTATTATCTCGGTGGCTTCTGTCAATTTTAATATATGATTTCCTGGGCCAGGTAAAGGAAGCAAGAAATTTTAAGAAAAGAGATAAAAACAAATAAAAAGCTAATTCTATGAAGAATTAATTCTGGCTGTCTATTTTAATTTCCCCTTTTTAAAATCGAGGGCCTGAAGGCTGTTGCCTGCTTCATTTTCAACACCTTATATGCAAGTGAAAGTTGGACAATGAATAGGAAGACAGAAGAAGAATCGATGCATTTGAATTATGGTGCCAGAGAAGAACATCGAATATACTATGAACCACCAGAACAAACTGTTTTGGAAGAAGTACAGGCAGAATACTCCTTAGAAGCAAGGATGGTGAAACTTTGTCTCACATACTCTGGATATGTTATCAGGAGGGAACACTCCCTGGAGAAGGACATCATGCTTGGTAAAGTAAAGGGTCAGCAAAAAACAGGAAGATCCTTGGCAAGATTGATTGACACAATGGCTAAAATGATGGTGTGACCCTAATGTCACAATGTTTTCTTTTCAAAATAGGTTATTGAAAGCTTGACATAACTAATGCCATAATGATACCCTAAGTAATCTATAAGTGTATTTTATTATACCAGCTGCACTGGTCTCTTTCCAAAGAGTTGCAGAGCTCCCTTGGCTCCTAAGGACTTGGTCTTCCTCCTGCTTTTTATACTCTCGATAGATGGCCTTCAGATTGTTAGGCTGCACTTAGACAGCAGCTGGAGTGATCATCTAACCCTTTTGACCTCATCTTTCTTTCTGACTCTTTATCTCACTCAGAGCAGACTTGGCAGGCCAGTTCCACTAACTAAAAGATTTTTAAGTAAGGTTTTCTTTTCCAGCCTGTTACAAACATACAGATTAGAGTCTAGGTGTCTGACAAACACATCTTTAGTTTAATGAAGAGTTTCTTTTGGTTGTTTGGTGATATATACAACCATCTATTGACTAGGTGCTTGAAAACGTTGGGTAATCTTGGCCGAAATATAAGCTGTGATATAAAAATTGACTTTTGAGATTCCCCAGAGAACAGACTATGTCACTGTCACGTTTCCGTTGGTATCATACCTCATAGTAAACCTTATCTCTCTTTCTGACGTGGAGTACGTTTCATTGGCTTGAGCACTGCAGGGCACGGAGCCTAATCGGACAGCAATGGCTTCAAACACAGCAATGATTATAAGCACTGTGCAGGCCCAGGCAGTGTTTCCTTCTCTTGTACATAAGGTTGGTATGAGGAAGAACCAACTAGACAGCACCTAACAAAAACATTAATGCTAGCACTTGAGGAAATGAAGAAGCTCTAAATCAAAACAGATAAATAAAGATAGTATACTCAAGGTAAATATGCATATATGAACATACAAGGACTGCCAATCAAGTTCGTGAACTCATCCTGGAAAAAGCACTCCATATTTCATTGCTGAGTATCATTACAGTCACCTTCGAAGTACTCCCCTTTGGAAGCTATGCACCGACACCAGCGCCTAGTCCACCCTTCAAAGCAATTTTGGAACTCTTTCTGGAATGGCCATCAGAGCTGTCGTCTTATTACCCTTGGTGTCCTGAATGTCCTCAAAATGTCTTCATTTCAATATTTCCTTTATCTTCAGGTAAAGAAAAAAGTCACCGGGAGCCAGAGTGGGTGAAAAGGGAGAGAGTTTGTCATGATCGAACTGTGTTTCATAAAGAATCTGTAACAATTTGGCTATGTCATAATCCCTGGTATTGGGCAATGTTCCTCTGTGGTGGAACTCCTGCCTCTGTGATGTTAATGAGGGCGGATGGGCAGCAGTTGTGTTGGTAGAGCAGGACTCAAAGTGTTAAGTTTGTGTCCTGCTTTGAGGGGGTTTCTTGGGATACAAAGGAGAGAAACTAGCAGAGACATTTAGGTACCTCATACCAGCAGAAAGCAAGCAGTGCTGGAAGCTAAGTTCATCCTTTGGAAAGGACTGGGGTCCCTGTGCCTCAGAAACTCCAGCCCAGAGGAAGCTTGACCACAAGGACCTTCCTCCAGTGCTAGCAGAGAAAGCCTTTCCCTGGAGCTGACATCCTGAATTTGGACTTTGAAGTTACTGGACTATGCCAAATAAAGTTCCTTCTTTTAAAGCCATCTACTTGCGGTACTTCTGTTAAAGCAGCAATAGCTGACTAAAACAGCATTCCAATCCAGTTACTTGTTTACTGGCTACAAACTCCCTCACAGACAACTATACTATTAAGTTCACAAACTTGCCACCGTGCCACTGTGCACAATGGCCATTCCAGAACCAGTTCCAAAATTGCTTTGAAGGGTGGACTAGGTGCTGGCATTGGAGCATAGCTACCAAGAGGAGTACCTGGCAGGTGACCATAGTGATGCTCAGCAATGAGGGATGGAGCACCTAGAACAATTAAGCTCGCGGACTTAATTGTCTGACTTCATATATATATATATATATATATATATTTGTATATATGTGTGTGTGTGTGTGTGTGCACACTCACACTCGCACAGGGGTGTTTGGGGGGTAGGAGTTTCTGGGTGGTCAGCGGCTTGGCTGCTAATTGAAAGGTTCAAGTCTTTAACCAGAAGCCCATCAGAAGAAAGGCCTGGCAATTGGCTTCTGAAAAAAATCAGCCATTGAAAACTGCGGAACACGGTTCTACTGTGATACACATGGGGTCTCCGTGAGTTGGAAAGGAGCTAATGGCAACTAGTTTACTGGTCTGTATGTGCTATAGATGACTATATCTGTCAAGAGGATCTGAAACAATAGTCATGAATGTGGTTGTTCTGGGTTGTAGGATTATAGATGTTCTTTATGTTCCCTCTTTGTTTATATTTTCTATAACCAGCATGTATTTGGCACAGTGGTTAAGTGCAACATCTGCTAACCAAAAGGTCAGTTCAAATCCGCCAGGCACCCTTGGAAACTATGGGGAAGTTCTACTCTAACCTGCAGTGTCACTATGTGTCAGAATCGACTCAGTGGTAGTGGGTTTTTGGTTGGGTTAGCATGTTACTTTTACAATAAGAAAACATAAAAGATATTTTGTTTTGAAATAAAATTACGAAGAGAAATAAAGGTTAAAAGAGGACCTTCTCATGCTGGTTAGCTAGCCCATTATCTCCCTGTAGGCAGATCTAAGTAGGGGGGCCTCATTTTAATCAGAAGGTTGCTTAGTGACCATAGAACCAGAGCAAAAGGTCTAGCTGGATGGCACTAAGGATGAAAGACAGCCTGATGAATTCATCTCCACTGCAGTAATAACCTGCCTGTTCTGAATAAACTGCCTTTAAAAGGCCTGACACACCTAGTGTCTCAAGAATCAACCCGGACATTGTCGGAGCTCACTGGCTGGACCCTCCTTAGTCGTGTCCAGTTTACCTTCACATGACACTGTCTCTCCAGTTGACAGTACACTCACAGCTCCATAAACTGGCTTTTCCATCCTTTGATGGTCTGCTGTCTGGCCCTTTAGCATTTGCTCTTGGTCTCCTGGAGGTTTCATTTGCAGCCTCCTCCTGATGGATTTCAATGGACTGACTCCTTGTCTCTCCCTTATAAGCTGTTCTAGCTGTGATGCCTAGTAGAGGCCTTGCCACCTGCGATCCCAGTTCTGGGATGGAATCTGGATGTGGGGATTCAGACACACCTGACAAGTGGAACAGATATTTCAATAAATTAAGCAGCTTTTTCAACTCTGTGAATATATTTAAAATCATTGAATTGTGTACTTTAAATGGGTAAGTTATATGGTACGTGAATTATATCTCAGTAAAAGCATTTAAAAATAAAAAAAGGATGTTCTATTGAGATACGTTTCCATTTAAAATTATGATATTTCACTTCTAAATCCCAACCATCCAATCAGTATCCTACATACATCCCTAAACCCCCCTCACTGTTACCCCTTGCCCCCGAGCCCCCAGCCCCCGAACAGTTTATACACCACTCCTAGGGTGGTAGTGAGAAGCTGGATATGCTAAATAAACACTTGGTAGTAGATTTCATAAGGTTGTGAATTTCCGGGAGTCGCTGCAGCTACTGAGTCCACTTGAGGATTTCTTGCTGGTAAGGCTGTCTCACCAAGCCCTATAGACTAATGCAACAAAGAGAGTAACTGGAGAAGATCTAGGTCTAAAAGGGGCTTGCTGGGCATAATGGGCACTTTTCCTTGTGTCTGTCTATGCTAAACTTATCCCTTTCCTACCTTGGGAACAACTCCCACCTGTCCACAGTGATGGGCCCCCAGGCAATCCACACCGGTAGGACTAGGGGTGGGTACCCGATGCAAAGTGCATCAGGCTGGCTCTTTCACTCAAGAATTGGGATTAAGAAACCTACAATCCAGGTGTAACTGGAGCTGTACCATGTCAATTGCGAGCTGAAGAACAGCCGTCTTTCACTCAGTAGACCAGAAGAGCAGAGAAAACCAATCTGCAGAGTAGGAAAATCGAAGGAGAAGCACACAGAGAAGCAAACGAAGAAAGTGTTTATAATCCTTGCAGTTTCCATTTATTGACTATGTCTGATGTGTAGGTGCTGAGTAACCGCTTTACATCCATGGGATGGTTGCATCACCTTTTTTTTTTTGTTTATTGTGATTGAATGAAAGTGTACATTCCCATATAAATTTGCTCACCTATATGCAGCTCCCACTGCTCTGTCCGCCCGATGACAGCACATCCTTCCTCTCTGCTCCATATATGTCCTATCCTCCCAACAGTCTCTTGTCCCCTCCTCTCCGCCCACTCCTCTTCCTCCAGTAAGAGATCAACAGGATGACTGCATCATCTTAACATATATTATCCCTGTTGTAAAGAGGAGTGCAGTGAGTGTCAGAAAGGTTAAGTTGCTTTCTCCAAGTCACCAGCTATTAGGGGCTCAAATGTACCTGAATTCTCAGCCCTATACCCTCTAAGAATCATACTAGATTGCTGTCACTGGTTCTAATCCCATCCTGACGCCCAGATACATTGCCGCCCTTGAATGCAGTAAGACAGCCCTGCAGCATTATAATATAGGACATGTATTTTAAGTGTACAATTCAATGAAGTTTTACATATTTTTGCATGTGCATGGCAAAATCCTTCCTTTCTTCTTTCCTTCCTTCCTTCCTTCCCTCCCTCATTCCTTCCTTCCTTCCCTCCCTCCCTCCCTTGTTCCTTCTTTCCTTCCCTCTCGCCCTCCCTCGTCCCTTCCTTCCATATTAATGCTACAGGACAGAGCAGAACCGCCCCATTGGGTTTCCAAGGATGCAATCTTTATGCTAGACAGCCACAGCTTTCTCTCTTGGAGCAGCTGCTGGATTTGAACTGCCAGGCTTTCAGTTTGCAGCCATGTGCCTAACCACTGCGCCACCAGGGTCCTAATATCTCCCAAAGGTCACTGTTACTCTGACCTTTCCACTCCCCAGGAACCCTAATTTACTCTTTAAGTTTTCACCAATCAGTGGCTTTTGAAGTTAAGCATGTTCTTTCAAATAAAATATAAAGGTATAGAATAGAAAGTATCAGAGTGTATCATATGTAGCAAGGTTGAATATTATTTTGAGCATTTTATCACATTGTTTATATGTGTGTGAAAGGAACATTGGTGACACAACTGTTTAAGTGCTCAGCTTCAAATTGAAAGGTTATGGGCTCAAACCCACCCAGTGGCTGTGCAGGAGAAAGCCTTGGCAATCTACTCCCATAGAGCCAAGGAAACCTTAGGGGCAGTACTGCTCTGTCACGTGGGGATGCTATGCATCAGAACTGACTTGAGAGCCCCCAACAAGAATGCTTTGTGTGTATGCACATCCTGACCACCAGGCCTGTACTGTGTATATACTGGGCCACAATGAAAAATGGTGATGAGTATCAATAGCATCACTGAACTGTACATGCGAAAAATGTTGAAGTGGCAAACATTTTGTTACATATAAACCAAAAAAAGCCATTGCTGTTATGTATGTATTTACCACACACACACACAAAAATACATTTCTCAGTGTATGTCACATTCAAAAGCATTTAAGAGACACTGCAATGTCTAAGCCCCTAGCTACCAAGAGAGGCCAGGGAGAATTGCTGCCCGCCCTCTGTCCCTGGCCTGGAAGGCTTCTGCAACCCTGGTGATTATAGAGTTAGAGTTCAGGCTGCTAACCAAAAGGGCAGGCAGTTTGAGTTTACCAGGAGGTCTTTGGAAACCGTGTGGGCAGCTCTATTCTGCTGTGAGTTGGGATTGACTTGAAAGGAGTGGGTTTGGTTTGGGTTAGAGGGCTCCTGAAAATCCCTTGGCACCCTGGGTCCGTCTCTGAGGCAACTCGGCCTTACCTCCATGATGGACTTGGTGTACCTGTCACATCCCAGGGAGATGTCTGGCTGAAGCAGCAGAGATGGCAGTGAGGCTGGCTCCGAGCTCAGTAACGCAGTGTATCTTCAGCAGCCTCAGGCTTGGGCAGCATCTCCTGACCTAAGACTCACTTTGAATGTGGGGATCTTTCTAGTTGCTTTCTCTAAATTGGCTTCTGTCCACATCACCTAGTACATGATCACTACTGAAGATCCATGATGGCCTGATAAGATCATAAAAATGAGAGGTTACCTGAGAAACAGGAATTTTTAAACTGGAGTTCCAGGGGGCTTCTTTGTAGAACTGTTGCCACTTTTTGGTAAGCTTGAAATGATTGCAAAATAAAAATAATGGTGTTTTACAGTTTAGCTTAGTACAGACTGTCTGACTAGCATTGTGCATTTTTGAAAAACTGTCTCTCTGGGATCAAACTGATGACAGCAACTCAAAAAGTAGTATAGGAAGCTTAGGGGGTAGTGAGTTCCTGTTGAGAGTGCAGGAATAATTTAGAAAAGGAGTGTGAGAATACACAATTTGAAAAATATAATCGATGTTACTGAATTTTACATGTAGAAACTCTTGCATCAGTGTATGTTCTGCTGTACATCTTTAACAATAAAAATACATATTTTTGTAAGTTACATGGGGGAAAAAAAGTATTTTAAAGAAAGACTTGCCTTTCAAGACTTTTTTCTGACCTTCACCTTGGCAGCGTTTCTGACCCCACGGGAAGAGGGAGGGCTGATCCTGTGACAGAGTGCTCCTTGAGGGCAAATGAGGGGGCTTCAAGGCCTAAGTCTTCTTTGCTGTCACCAACTGATCTCCTGTCATGCATTTATCTGTTTGCGAATGAATCTGATGTTAATGCTCTAAACCAGTATAGGCTTTACTGCCAGGGTGAGTGACAGAGGTTGATGGTTGATTGTTGTGGCAAAAACCTCCCAGACATGTGACTGCTTGACTGCTCCCCAGAAGCACTACCCTCTGAATTTCCATGCCCCCAAAGTCTGCTTGCGGTGCACCCCCATGTGCATGCTGGCTCTAGGTCCGTCTTCCAAGCCAGCAGCCCAGGGACCTTTACAAACAACAAATGTGCAGCTCCTCTGTGAAAAACCTGGAGTCAATTCTTCCTCATTTGCCTTGCCATGGCGTCCAAGGCCCTTCTCGATAGGCCCGTGTCTTCTCTGTCCCTCCTTTGGCATTGCCAGGCTTACCCAGCACAACAAAACAGCCCGGTTTCCCACGCTCTGTGCGCATGCCTCAGTGCCTTTGCTCATGCGCAGCTCTTTCTACTAAGAAACCCTCGTTTCAGTCTCATCCCTCAAATACCCAACTAGGTTCTTCTCACTGTTTTGTTTTGTTTTGTTTTGTTTTTAACCCCAACTGATACTTTTAAGGTGAATTCTATATAACATGTAATTAACCACTTTAGAGTCTACAATTCACTGCAATTTAGTCCATTCACAATGTTATGCAACTATCACCTCTCTGACTTCAAAACTTTCTCATCATCCCATAAACATACCCCATACTCATTAAGCAACTACCTTTCATTCCCTACCTCCTCCCTTCAATCACAGGTTACCTCTAATTGACTCTGTGGATTTACCTATTCTGAATAGTCACATAAAAGGAAGCACAACCTGTGACCTTTTGTGTCTGGCTTCTTTTACTTAGCATAATAATGTTTTGAAGGTTCCTCTGCATAGCAGCATGCATCAGTACTTCGTTCCTTTGTATGGCTAACTAACAGTCTGGGGTATGCATATGCCACATCTTGCTTATCCGTTTATATGTTGATGAACGTTGGGGTTGTTGTCTTTCCATTCTTTGGCTATTGTGAACACCGCTGCAATGAACATTCACTTCTGAAGTTTCTGGGTGGCCTGTAGGCTTTCATTTCCTTCTCATTATTTAGATTAGGGCCAGGTGGCATCTCCCCTCCCCCCTCCTAGGGGCTCACACAGTACTCACAGTGCTTACATCTCTCCGGGCAGTTATCACATGGCCTTGTAATTTCCTATCTGTCTTCCCCACTCGAGGGCAGGGGCCTTCTCAGTACTATTCACTGCTCCGTCCCCAGCTCTCTGGGCACAGCCTGACACACAGTGTACTGAATAAATATATGGTAAATGGAATTGAACTAGTTGAGTATGAAACCAGCTGAGCCACTCTTTTCTTCTTTTTTTTTTTGTTTGTTATGATTAAGTGAAAGTATATAATCCAAATCAATTTTGCATGCCCACCTATCTGCAGATCCATCTGCTCTCCTCACCCAGCGACAGCACATTGCTCCTTTTCGCTCTGTATTTCTAGTGTCCTCTTAACAAGCGTCTGCCCCCTCTTCTTCACTCTCTTCTCTCCCATGTAGAAAGAAACTAGTGGGATTACCACCTATAAATGCATAAAACTATAAAATACACCATATGCTCACACTGTGTCCCCGAGTCCAGTCCATTCTCATCTGAAGAGTTGACCTCAGTACTGGTCTCAGGTCAGGGCCAGCAGCAAGTGTAGGGGTCATGTTCCCAGGGGACCCTCCAGGTTGCCAGACTGTCAATTCTGGTCTTTTAGGAGAGTTCTTAAACTGCAGCCCTCTTTTTCTCATGTGGCCTCAGAGACTCTACATTGTACTCTCCCCATCATGGCTGCCTTCAGTGGTGGCTGAGCACCATCTGGTTCTTCTGGGCACATGTTGATGCAGCCTCGGATTCATATTGGCCAGTCTGCCTCCTGGGCTCATTTTCCCTTCTGTCTTTTATGCTCTTAGTCATCATCTGTTCCAGATGGGCTGGGACCATTTGGTGTACCTCAGATGGCAGCTTGCTAGCTTTTAAGACCCCAGACATCACTCACTGGCACGGGGTGTAGAAGACTCTCTTAGAACAAGACTAGTTACACCAATTGACCTCAATGTCCCCTGAAAACATGGTCCCCAGACTCCTGTCCCTGCTACTGTATCCTTGGAAATATTGGATTCAGTTTAGAAACCGTTCAGTTTTTTGTGGAGTAGTCCAGTTATGCTGACCTGCTCTCTACTGCGTGCTGTCACTCTCTTCACCTAACCAAATTCTTATTGACTAATTTATGAACATCCCTCTCCCTCCCTCCCCACACTTGCAGCCATCAGAGTCTTTTCTCCTGTACAAAAGTCCATTCTTAGGTCCTTATAGCAGACGTCTCATGCAGTACTTGTCTTTTTGCCACTGAATGATTTCACTCAGCATGTCTTCTAGTTGCAACCAGATTATGAGACGCTTCCTAAAATCATCATTGTTCTTTATCATTGCATAGTGTTCCATTGTGTATATGTACCATAGTTTGTTTATTCATTCATCTGTTGAAGGATGCCTAGGTTGATTCCATCTTTTCGCTATTGTGGACAGTGCTACAATAAACATTCGTGTGCATGTATCTGTTCATGTGACTGCCTTTATTTCTGTAGGATATATTCCTAGCAGTGGCATTCCTGAATCATGTGATATTTCTATGTCTAGCTTTTTAAGAAAGTGCCAAATTGCTTTCCAAAGAGGTTGTATCATTTTGCGTTCCCATCAGCAGTGTAGGAGAGTTCTAATGTCTCCTCAGCCTCTCTAGCACCTGTTGCTTTGTGGTTTGGGGATTGTTGCCAGCTTTATTGGGGTGAGATGGCATCTCATTGTAATTTTGATTTGAATGTCTCTAACAGCTGGTGATCCTGAGTATTTCTTTATGTGTCTTTTGGCTGCCTGGATGTCTTCTTTGGTGAAGTGTCTATCCATCTCCTTTGCCCATTGCTTCATTGGGTTATTTACTTTTTTCCTGTTGATATTTTGCGATGCCTTGTAGATTATGGAAATCAGATGCTGATCCAACATGTAGTTGCCAAATATTTTTTTCCTATTCTGTAGGTAGTCTTTTAATTCTCTTGATAAAGTCTTCAGATGCCCTTAAGTGTTTGATTTTTTGATAGTTCCCATTTATTTATTTTCTGTTGTTAATGTCTTGTTGGTCAGATTTTGTCGTCTGTCTAAGCTGTGGATTAGAACTTCCATTGTTGTCACTACTTTTTCTAGCATGATCTTTATCGTTTTTGGTTTGATATTTAGGTCTTTGATCCATTTCAAGTTAGCTTTTGTGTAAGGTGCGAATATGGTTCTTATTTCAGTTTTTTCTGTACTTGTATCCAATTTTGCCAAAATCATTTGTTAAAGAGACTGTTTTCACCCTTGTGGGAAATGTTGTTAGCACCCTGAATACCATCTCAGTCCCTCTAGGCAACTGGCGGGTAGGTATAAACCCACAACTGGGAACTTACTCCTATGGTTGGGGCGGACTGCCTTATCCCTTATGAGGTCACCAATAGGTTGTCACCAGAGTCTCTCTACCCAACAAATGCCCATGAAATTCAATTGGAACCAAGTTAGGGAGGATGAGGCTTTATTATTCAATTTTGCAAAATTGGGAGCAGAAGCCCACAAAGGAGGCAGAGGTACACAAAGTGTTCCTTACAAGCATCTCCTCTCCCTCGGTTCCTCATTGGCTGAGTACTAGGAGGATAAACAGTCTTCTGTAGACATCACTTAAGTCTTCCTTTTTAAGGTTGTATTCCCAAAAAAGTCTCTACCCCCTTTCCCCTTTCTCCCCCTAATTCATTTCGTTTACACACACATTCCCCCGGTATGTGGGCTCTGCAGTTGCCACATCACCTGATGGTTTGTGCCTTGGGTCAGCTAGTAACTTCTTAACCTACCCCTTGTTCCCCTTGTTCTAAGGATGGACCATTTTGAAATTTATTTCTCACACCCCAGTTTACTACCATTGGACCTTTGTCGAATGTCAACTGTTCATAAGAGGATGGTGATATTTCTGGGGTCTCTATTCTGTTCCATTGGTCTATATGTCTCTTTCTGTACCAGTACCAGGCTGTTTTGACTACTGTGGCAGTCTAGTAGGTTCTAAGATCGGATAGTATGAGATCTCCCACTGTGTTCCTCTTCTTCAGTAGTGCTTTACTTATCCAGGGTTTCTTCCCTTTCCAAGCAAAGTTAGTGATTTGTTTCTCCATCTCATTAAAAAATGACACTGTAATTTGTGTTGGGATCGCACTGTATAGGTAGATCACTTTGGGTAAAATAGACATTTTTCACGATGATAAATCTTCTTATCCATGAGCAAGGTAGAGTTTTCCACTTACATAAGTCTCTTATGGTTTCTTGCTGTAGCATCTTGTGATTTTTCTCTAAGCCGTGTCTCTTGAGAGGACACGGGATTTCCTCTGACATTCCAGCCACTCATGGTCCATATCAGTTTGATTCTTCTTCCAATCGTAGTAGACATCTAATACTGGCTTTGCCTTTAACTGAAGTGGAGTGAGAGCTTGGGGCATGATTGGAGTGATGCCTGAAAGAATCCTCCCTCTCCAAGAAAGCTCCCAGCTTCCAGCATCACTGAACTGTGACTGCTTATAAATACTTCTGCAAGAGGTAACATGTTGATCTTATTCATCCTTGGCCTCATATGTTGCTCCATTGACCAGCTCTGCTTTCCTTCCTGACACAAGCAGCTTAAAATAGCCAGGAGAGTTCACGGGATGACAGGTGATGGATGCAATGATAGAAGTTCAGAAAACAAAGATTAATTCTCCTTCATTCATTCCACAAATATTCATCAAGAAGCTGCTAAGTATCCAGTCGTGTGCTATGCACTGGGGACACAGCTGTGGAAAGACATGACACCATCCTAACGCTCATGGAGTTACAGCCTAGTCAAACAAACCCATGGATGTTGAGTCAATTCTGATTTATAGCAGCCCTATAGGACAGAAAAGAACTGCTCCAGATGGTTTCCAGGTAACACCTGGTGGATTTGAATGGCCGGCCATTTGGTTAGCAGCCATAGCACTTAACCACTATACCACCAGGGTTTCCTACAGCCTAGTAGAGGGCAATAATCTAGAATTGAATACCAAAAAGAAAAAAGAAAAAATTGTCATCATATTGATTCCAATTCATAGTGACCCCTGTAGGACAGAACTGCTTCATTTGGTTTCCAAGGAGCACTTGGTGGATTTAAACTGTCCACCTTTTGGTTAACAGCTGTAGCTCTTAACGACTATGCCACCAGTGTTTCTGAATCACATACAAAAATAACAAAACCAAACCCAGTGCCGTCGAGTCGGTGCTGACTTACAGACATGTAAAATTATAACAGGGTCTAGGACAGTAATAATAGGAGGTGTCCCCAGATCAGGGAAGGCTTCCCTGAGACAGTGATCATTGAGTTGCAGTTTGAGGGATGGATAGTAATCAACCTGGAAAGAGTACAGAGAGAAACAGAAAGGAGAGCCCAGGACCAAGGTCAGAAGTGTGTCAATGTTTAATGTCCGTGGACAGAAGGCTGAGTCTGCAAAGGAGACAGAGTAAGAGCATCCGAAGAGGTGGCAGGAAACCCAGAGGAGAGTGGTATCATAGCAGCCAAGGAGGTTGGCAGTGTCAAAATCAGCTGAGGATCAAATAAGACAAAGGATCAAAAAGTGCCTTTTGGCTCTGGTGACGTGGTGACCATTAGTAACCTTCCTGTTTGCTGTTTCTGTGGAACTGCAGTGGCAGAAGCCAGACTGCAGTGGCTGGAAGCAGAAGTGAGAGGGGAGGAAATGCAGGCCGTGAGTACAGACAACCTAAGAAGTGCAGTTATGACAGCGAAGAGGGAAAGATGGCAGTTGGCTGGAGAGGGGTGTACTGGGGTTGAGGTTGGAGTTGTTTATGTTGTTTTTATGGGGGACTCGAGCCGGCTTTGATGCACACTCACTTGGAAGCAACATGTTGTGTGCCGTTGAGGCAACTCTGAGTCATAGCCACGCCATCAGGCAGAATTGCCTCGTAAGGTTTCCAACACTGCAGTCTTCAGGGAGGCGGATGGCTACATCTCTCCCCCGAAGAGCAGCTGGCGAGTTTGAACCGCCAGCTTTTTAGTTAGCAGTCAAATGCTTAACCACCGAGCCACCGGGACTCCTTATGAAGCAGTACAGAGTGGTGGAAAGAGCTTGACCTCAGTTTAAATCCTATCTCTTCCACATGGTGTAGTGGTTAGAACTCAGGCTCAGGAGTTAGACTGTCAGATCTAATCCCAGCTTCACACCTACACTCCACTGTGTGACTTTAGGACAGCTACTCTCTGTGTGAAGGACATCATGCTTGGTGGAGTGGAGGGTCAGAGAAAAAGAGGAAGCCCCTTGATGAGGTGGATTGACACAGTGGCCGTAAGCATGAAAATGACTGTGGATGTGGGGAAGGACCACATCTGTTGTTCATAGGACAGCTATGAGTCAGAATCGACTTGACGGCACCTAACAACAGCTCTGTGCGTAAGCCTGGTTAAAGTATACAACCCTTAAGCATACCTTTCCTGACTTTAAACTACGTGACACCCCCTTGTTCTGTCCAAAGAGCTGCCTCTTGGTCTATATACAGATTCCCCATGAGCACAGTTAAGTATTCTGGAATTCCCATTCTTCACGACATTATCTATGATTTGTTATGATTCACACAGTCGAATGACTTTGCACAGTCAATGAAACACAAGTGAACGTCTTTCTGGTATTGTCTACTCTGAGCCAAGATCCATCTCACAGCAGCAGTGATGTCCTCTCGTGAATCCGGCCTGAATTTCTGGCAGTTCCCTATGAAATGTTTTGTTCCAACTGCTTTTGAATTATCTTCAGCAAAGCTTTACTTGTGTGTAGTATAAATGAACTGGTTCAACAACTTCTGCACTCCCTTGAATCACCTTTTTGGGGCACAAATATGGATCTCTTCCAAATTTTTCATCACACGTATTCAAGCTGTATACTGAGTGAATAATCCAAGAAACCGGACTACATGAAAAAGAAGAAGGCATCAGGATTGGAGGAAGATTCATTAAAAACTTACAGTATGTAGATAAGACAACCTTGCTAGCTGAAAGTGAAGAGGACCTGAAGCACATACTGACGAAGATCAAAGACCACAGCCTTCAACATGGGTTATGCTTTTTCATAAAGAAAATGAAAATTCCCACAACTGGACCAATAAGCAACATCATGATATATGGAGAAAAGACTGAAGTTGTCAAGTTTGTCTTTGAAGAAGTATAGCCGGAATGCTCCTTAGAAGGATGAAGATAATTTTCTCATGTATGTTGGACGCATTATCAGGAGGATCAATCCCTGGGGAAAGACGTCATGCTTGGCAAAGTAGAGGGTCAGCAGAAAAGAGGAAGACCCTTCAGTGCGATGGATTAAACAGCGGCTGTGGCAACGGGCTCGAGCATAACCATGACTGTATGCACGGGGCGAGACCAGGCAGTATTTCATTCCGTTTTACTTAGGGTTGCTGAGTTAGAACTGACTTCATGGCACTTAACAACATTCTCTGTGCCTCAGTTTCTCTTTCTGTCAAATGGGCATAACAATAGGATTGTTGTAAGGAAAGGGTTAATTCATGCAAAGGGCTTAGAACAGAGACTGGCTGGCACAGAGTAAATGTTTGATAAGAGTTAGCTCTTACTATTGTTGCTACGTGGTCTTGGACATGCCATTTAAGTTCTCATTTGTAAGAAGGGGATGACAGTGTCTTCTTCGTGACTTGATTAGACATGCTGATAGTGGGTATTCAGTAACACTTTCCTTGGTTGTTCATTAATAATGATACTAATGTTTAATGTGTGAACATTACTCTGTGCTGTGCATTTTATCTATTATTTTAGTTATTTAATTCAACCATTTGAGGGAGCTATGATCTTGGGAAGCAGAAATTCCTAGTTTAGGACTGAGGAAACTGAAAGTCAAATAGATTGGGACTGGCCCTAGGGCATATGCTAACCGGTAGTTGAAATTTTGACTCTTGTTTCTTTTTCAAACACTGACTCTAGAGTAGTTGACAGCTACTTGTTTGTAAATGAAGAGCTGACCTTCCAGCCATAAGGCTCGAGACTGACTTTTAGTACCTTGATGTTTGTTGTAAATCAAACAAACAAACAAACAAACAAAAAAACCCCAACAGAAACCCACAGCCAGCGAGTCAATTCTGACTCATAGTGACCCTATAGGACAGAGTAGAACTGCTCCATAGAGTTTCTAAGGGGCAACTGGTGAATTTGAACTGCTGATCTTTGGGTTAACAGCCTTAGCATTTAACCACTACACCACCAAGCTGCCCTTGACAGGACAGGGTAGAGCTGCCCCCACACAGTTTCTGAGGAGCAGCTGATAGATTTGAACCTGACAACCTTTTTGGTAACAGTCAAGCTCTTCACCACTGTGCCGGTGCTCCTGATTCCATATAAACCCAGCATCAAACTCATGGCCCTCAAGTTGATTTCGACTTACAGCAACCTTATAGGACAGAATAGAACTCCTCTACAGTTTCCAAGGAGCACCTGATAGATTTGAACTGCTGACCTTCTGGTTAGCAGCCGTAGCACTTAACCATTATGCCACCAGAGATGGCAGTAAGAACACTTTGCTGCCCCCTTGTGACTAATCAGGTTCCTTCTTCCAGGCACTGCTTTGCTTTTACAAGAAAATTATGATGATGATAATGATAATAACCACTTTGTCACAATAATTTCCCTCTGGAAAAGGTGTTGTCCCGGAGGAGGCAAGGGAAACAGACGACTGGAGTTTAAATCTTTTTTGCTTATTCACTTATTCTTACTTTTATTTGTGGTGAAAATATAACAAAACATATGCCAACTCAAAATGTCTACCTGTACAATTCAGTAATATTGATTACATTCTTCTAGTTGTGCAACCCTTCTCACTATTCTTTTCTAGATCATTCTACCGCTGTTAACTTAAAGTCAATGTCCTCTAAGCAAAACTGCCTCTTTCCCTGGAATTGACTTGTGTTGTTGGGATTTTGGTGTTAACAGAGAGGAGAAAATTCAAGTGTCTCTTCACCAACAAGGTTTTCGTTTCTGTGGAGCTATCATCTCCCCCTGTCCCCAAGCTCAGCTCCTTGGGAAAAATGTTCTGGTCCCCTATTGCTCCAGACTCTCAAAGGCAGCATCTGCTGAGGGATGCAGGAGAGTTTCCCTGGAATTTAATTCTGCCCCAAATTGCTCCTATTTATCTATGGCTGGCCCTGGCCAAGTCCTACTTGTGAGTGGAGACAGAGCGCTGGTGGTGATCTGCAACTATTTTCCCAGGAACTTACTGGAGGGTGGATATTCGTCTACTCATGAAATTAATCACACAAGCATCTGCTGCAATAGGAAGGTACCACCGGCATCAAAAGGAAAGTGCAACACAATTTCATTCATGTAAAGCATATGCGTTTGTGTTGTGTTGTTGTTGGGTGCTCTTGAGTAGATTCCAATGCATAGTGACCCTGTGTAGAACAGAACGAAACACTGCTTGTTGAGAGTCTTCCTCTTTTTCGCTGACCCTCTGCTTTTGCCAAGCATGATGTCCTTCTCTAGGGACTGATCCCTCCTGATACCATGCATAAAGTACTGGAGACAAAGTCTTGCCATCCTCACTTCTAAGGAGCATTCCAGCTGTACTTCTATGCATTTATATGTTACTGTGTCTTATATACTGACATACATATTTATCTTTCAGCTGACTAATTTTTTTTAATGTCATATTTATTTATTGTGATTGAGTGACAGTGTACAATCCATTTTAAATTTGCGTGCCTGCCTGTGTGCAGCTCCTACTGCTCTCCTGGCCTGGTGACAGCACACTCCTCCTTTCTGTTCTATACAGGTCATATTCCCTTAAGAATCTCCTGTCCCCTCCTCTCCGCCCTCTCCACTCCCTTCTAGTAAGAGGCCAGTAGAATGACATCCTAGAGATGCGTAGAACCATAGAGTGCGTACACAATATCGTCACTCTGTGTCGCTGAGTCCAATCTATTTCTGTCTGAGGAGTTGACCTCTATAATGATTTACGGACAGGGGCAGCATCAGGTCTAGGGGCCGTGATCTCAGGGGAACCCCAAGGCCTTTCAGACTATCAATCGCAGTATTTTAGCAGAGTTCTCAGGGTGCACCCCTTTTTACTCTCATGTTGCCACTGAGACTCAACTTGGTGAACCCCATCACAGCTGTCAGCTGACTAATTTCTGATGGAGGTATTGGTGGTTAAGTGGTGGAATTCTTGCCTTCTTTGGCCAGGAGTCGGGGCCACCATGAATCAGAGGCCACCTGGATGAAAGCTAACAATAACAACACTATATGTTTTGTGGACATAGATACACATGTATTGAAGCCTACATACACACCAAAGGAAGTTCTATCAAAACGTTAACACTGATTTACAACTCCAAGATCTAGGAGCATGGATGGTTTTTCTCTGTGCTTATCTGTACTTCCTAAATATTCTCTCATAAATATGCATTGGATCCATAAACCTGTTTCTTTAATCACACTCATCCTAACAGAAACTTGAGCAGCCGTATGTCCTGCATGTGGCTGATTTCAAAATTTCATTGTTCCTGAAAGTACAGTTGAGGAGCCCTGACTCAGCATTCATCTGCTCACCCAAAAGTCGGTGGTTGGAACCCACTAGCTGCTCTACAGGAGAAAGCTGAGCAGTCTGCTTCTGTAAAGATTTACAGCCTTGGGAACCCTATGGGGCAATTCTACTCTGTCCTACAGTGTCTCTATGAGTGGGAACTGACTCGATGTCACAAGAACAAAAGCACAGTTACGCTTGTCAGATCACAGGAATGGATTGCACTTGGCAACACAGAGTGATCAGCCATGTCATGTGTGCACTTTATGGTTCTGTGCATTTATAGGATGCTGCCCTGCTGACCTCTTACTGGAGGAAGGGGAGTGGGTGGAGAGGATGGGATAGGAGATTGTTGGGAGGATAAGACATGTATGGAGCAGAGAATGTGCTGTCACCTGGCAGGGAGAGCACTGGGAGACGCATACAGGTAGGCATGCAAACTTATATGGGAATGTACATTTTCATTCAATCATAATTTTTAAAAAAAAAAAGCTTGTTGGATCATGGCTCCTAATTTTGAAGTTTGGAAGCTTAGGGTAATTATAGCAGAGAGGTTAGGACCTGGATCTAGAGAGTCTGAATGATGGAGCCCGGTGTCAGGGTCAGTTGGGAACACAGGGAAGCTTCCCTAGGGAGCAGCCCCCAAGCACCAGGAAGGCACCTACAGTGAAAGAGGCAGTTTCCTCTTTTCCTTCTTTTTTCATTTCCTCCCTCATGTGCTGGTTCATTTATTCATTCAGCCAACGCACAGTTAACAAACTGTGCAGGTACAAGACAAGGTGTTGGGATACAGGATGAGAAGACACATGGTCCCTAACCTCAGAAAGCTCACAACTTACTGAAACAGAAAGACCAACTCCATGGGAGATGGACTTTAATAGAGGAATGGCTCAGTTGCTGTGAAGTCACTGAGAAACAACCAGCTAACCCTGCCTGGAGATACAAGAGGCTTCACAAAGGTGGTGACAGTTGGATGGAGTCTTGAGGGATGAATAAGAGTTTGCTAGACTGACTAGGAGGAGGAAGGGCACTCCAAACAGAGGCAACAGCATGAGCAAAGGTAGAGATATGATGGATCATTGCAGGATTTTAAGTTAAGGAGGAATATGATTAGATTGCTTTGTTCTTTGATCCCCCCCTAAAGGTGGCAGGCATAACACGAGACAGTGAGGTTAACAGCAGTGAAAAATCTGCCTTTCTAAACTCATGAAGCCTACACTGTAGTTGGGGAGATAGACACGGACAGTGTGTCTACGGATTAAAATGAAGCAGGGGAAAGGAATGGTGAGGCCCCAGAGGATGTTATTTTAGATAAGATGTTGAGGCAATGCCTCCCTATCCAAGAGATATTTGAACAGCACTGAGTGAAGTGAGGGAGCAAGTGTCACAAATGAATGAGGAACTGTCTAAACTACCCAGTGATGCTGTAACAGAATGCCACAAATGGATGGCTTTAGCAAAGAGAAATTTGTTCTCTTGCAGTTGTGGAGGCTAGAAAACTGAATTCAGTGCACCTGCTTCAGGGGAAGGCTCTCTCTCCCCATCTGCTCTGAAGAAAAGTCCTTGTCGTCAATCTTCCCCTAAACTAGAAGGTCGTCAGCACAGGTGCCTTGAGTCCAGTGGACACGCTCTGCTCCCAGCCCCTCTTTCTCAGTGCTATCAGGTCTCTCTCCTCTCTGCTCAATTCTCTTTTATATCAAAAGAAACTGACTCGAGATGCAACCTAGTCTTGTAGATTGTGTCCTACCCCATTAACGTAACTGCCTCGAATGCTGTCTCATTAACATCATAGAGGCTATGATTTATAACACATAGGATAATCACATCAGATTACAAAATGGTAGCCAACCACTCAGTACTGGGAATCATGGCTTGGTCAAGTTTACACACATTTTTAAAGGACACAGTTCAACCTATGGCAGGAATGATCACACCTGACAGAGCAAACTGCAAGTGCAAGGGCCCTGGGGTAGGTTTGTACTTGGCATGATTAAGGAACAACAAGCAGGTGGGGGGAGGGGGAACTACAGCATCTTGAGTAAAGGAGGAAGGAGATGGTAGGAAATGAGGTGGGAAAGGTGATGGAGAATGTGATCCTGTGGCAACAGCAAGGAGTGTCGATCTCAGTCTCCGTGTGCAATGAGAAGCATTTGCTAAAGACTGCGTGATAGGGTATGAGAGGAAAGATAGGAGTTCAGGATGACTCCAAGGCTTTTGGTCAAGAATTGAAGGATGGAATTGCCATTAAGTGAGAAGGAGGAGGCCATGGGAGGTGCCAATTTGAGCAGTTCATTTAGGCATCCTACCCCTGACAAGCCTTTCAGAGCTCCCAGGAAAGCTAACAAGGAGGCAGCTTGATACATGTGTCTGAATCTAACAGGAGGGGTGAGACCAGTGGGTGTCTGTGGAGAGAAGATATTTAAATCCTTAGACAAGATCAGATTCCCAGGAGAGTGAGCGAGTGCAGGCAGAGAAGCAATCCGAGGCCTGAGCTCTGTGACCCTCCAGTCTCCAGATGCTGGAGGACGGAAAGAGCAAAGAACCAGCAAAAGGCACTGACGACTGACTAACTGCTCAGTGAGACAAATGAAAATCAGGAAAGCTCGGTGTCCCAGAAGCCAAGGGAAGCAAGAGTTGCAAGGAGAATGGAGGGATCAAATATGTCACTGCTGAGAGTGCCAGTAATACGAGAACTCAGAACTGACCACTGGACTTGACAGCATGGAGAGGGGCATGGACGACCTTTGCACGGGGCCTACTCCATATACACGGGACCTGTACAATAGGACAGAAGCTTGCTCTCAGCAGGGCAATGCTTTACTGTTGCCATTTTGAAATTCTTAGCAATTTGTTAACAAACCCCAAAGAAACAAACCTGTTGCCATCGAGTCAATTCTGATTCATGGTAACCCTATGTGTTACATTGTAGAACTGCCTGAAGAAAAAGAGATTCCACATTTTCACTTTGCACTGGGCTTCAGAAATTGTATAGCTGCTCTTCTTGTCTTCCCACAAGTGTGGATTCTGAGGCTTAGTGGGGTGTGAATTTTATTAGAGTACATGCAAGAGACAATGGGAGGTGAGGAAGTAGAGACTGCCAGAAAACACACCTTCAATTCCAGGGAGTCTTGCTGCAGAGCAAGGCATGGATATGGGGTGATGTTTAGCTAAGGATGCTGGGTCCAGAAGACTGTAGTGGTTAAACCAAACAATACAAAAAAGAAAAAAAAAAACCAAACTGACTGCCACTGAGTCGATTCCAACTCATATCAACTTTATAGACAGAGTAGAACTGCCCTACAGTGCGCCTGGTGGATTCGAATTGCCAACCTCTTGGTTAGCAGCTGTAGCATTTAACTGTATACTACCAGGGTTTCCAACCAATACCAAAAAAAAAAAAAAAAAGAAAGAAAAAAAACCCACTACCATTGAGTCAATTCTGACTCACAGCGACCCTATAGGTCAGGGTAGAACTGCCCCATAGAGTTCCCAAGGAGCACCTGATGGATTTGAGCTGCCAACCTTTTGGTTAGCAGACGTAGCATTTAACGATTACAGCACCAGTGTTTCTGAACCAAAACACACTGCTGCTGAGTTGATTCTGATTCATAGCAACCCTATAGGACAGAGTAGAACTGCCCCATAGTGTTTTCAAGGAGCATCTTGTGGATGTGAACTGTCAGCCCTTTGGTTAGCAGCTGTAGCACTTAACCACTATGCCATCAGGGTTTCTTCCAAACAATAGTTGAGCTTAATTGGTAACGAATGCCTGCACTGAGCACTGTGCTCTTTCAAGATTCACCTACATAAGATCAAACTGACAACAACTTGAAAGGTTAGACAGAAATCTTAGGGACAGCGAATTTATGTTAGGGGGTGAGGAACAACTCAGAAAAGGAGACAGAGAATGTTAGTAGGAACTGATGAATTTGGTGTATGTTCTGCTGTGCATAAGTTCAAAGGAAAAACGGTGCAGTGTTTTAAAGAGGAGAAAGGCAACTGCATGCTTGGATGCAGATGGCAATGTTCCATGGAGAGAAGGAACTAATGATGTAGGAACAGGCGTGGGCACCTGCTCAAGTGAAGTCTTTGAGTACTTCAGAGGAGAATCAACAAAAACATACAGGGTTTTGTCCTGTGAAGTGATATACCCATACCACACAGGAGCAGCAACAGACACCATCATCACCGACATGCTTACCCGGACCCCAGCAGCGTTCACAGCCATCGCCTCGTCTGAGCCTCACAAAGGGCCTGTGAGGTAATAAAGTAATTCCTTTCACACCCATTTTTCAGATAAAAAAAGAGGCTCAGAGAGGTTAAGTGACTATTCAAAGTCACACAGCCTGTGATTAGCAGGCCAATAACACACACAAAGTCACAGTAAGGTCTTTCTCCATCTCCTTGGCTGCCTGTTTTAACCAGTTCTCAAAGTACAAAAAGTGGGAAGGGTGCAAATTCCAAAGGTATGTACGCTCATGAGTGTGGAAACCCATGTCTCTGTGGTGGGCAGTGGCTGCTCCTCTCACAACAGTGATCCTGGCCCACTCTTGGCAGGATTCCCTCCCCAGAGTCAGCTTCAGAGTCGGGCAGGTAGAAGTTAGCTAGGCTCCCAGAGGGAACCCCACTTGGAGCCAACAGCCCTGTGAAGGGCACTGCAGGGGCCTCAGGTCCGACAGGTTTAGGCTGTGTGATTCTGTTCTGAGAAGACAACTGTTTTAGGGGTGAGACAGAAGTCATGAGCAAGGGCTGCCTTGAGAAACACTAGAATCTTCCACGCTGCCACTGGGCAGGAGCTGGTAAAGGGGTCAGATCACAGAGTGCCCGGCGGCAGTAGCTGTCACACTGGGGTTGTATCAGAGGCATCAGTGCTCAGGGTGACAGTTTGAGGCACTGGTTTGAAGGAGAGAATTGACAAGCTCGGCTAAGTGAGGCCAGGGGTAACGGGAAGAGGGAAGAACAGTCCAGGCTCTGGAGAAAATAGCATGTGAACTCATCCCTTGTGACAGGGAACTAAGTGGAAATATCACTTCCAGGCCTGAAAATGGCCAGGGAGGCACCATGGTGATTCCTGCTGTAGCTTCTTCCTCACTGTGGAGCTGGAAGGTGGCCAAACTTGTGGTGTCTCAGCAGCTTGATGACAAATAGACTTGGCACTCAGTGTTTAGTCACCAAAGCCTCAAAGTCCCATCCCCAGAGAAGCTGAGGAGCCCAGATGCCAGAAAGGGGGCCAGAGGCCGGGCAGGACTAGCAGCTGCTCTGCTAGGCACCTGGCATGGCCTGCGAGGCTGGTGCCAGGGCGAGGAGGGAGGCTGGGCAGCGTCATCTGCAGGAGGATACCGCTCTCTGAAAGACAGCTGAGGAATGCCAGCTCACAGGAGAGGGACAGATGGGCCCCAGGCCAGCGGGGGAGGCTACAGACAAACGAGGATTGTAAAACAAAGCAAAAGGAAACAAAACCCAGCTCCCATTTAACTGAGGCTTGTTGCGTGCCAGGCACATGCCATGCACTGTCTTTGGAAGAACTACTTCAATTCCTAGTACAATCCTATGAGGCCATAGCGGTTATTTATGACCTCTACTTGCATGTATGAAGGGAAACCCTGGTAGCTTAGTGGTTAAGTGCTATGGCTGCTAACCAAAAGATTGGCAGTTCAAATCTAGCAGGTGCTCCTTGGAAACTCTATCAGGCAGTTCTACTATTCTTATGGGGTCACTACGAGTCAGAATCGACTCAACAGCAATGTTTTTTTTTACAAGTATATATGAGGAAGCTGAGGCACAGAGAAATGAAGCGACTTACCATGTAGTTACACCACTGAGCAGTTTCGTAAACCAGATCCCTGTGACTCCAAAGCCCATTCTGTCATTTTTACCCTGAAGGCTTGTTGTAACTGTTAAATAAGATCTTACATTAATGATAGTGAAAATAATAGTCTCTTTGTACCAAGCACCTACTAGATGCCAAACATTGTTCTAAGCACTTCTGCAAGCAATCAATAACCCATTTAATCGTCACTACAATGCTATGGGAAACCCTAGTGACATAGTGGCTAAGATCTATGGCTGCTGACTGAAAGGTCAGCTGTTCAAATCCATGGAGTGCTCCTTTGCAACCCTAGAGGACAGTTCTACTCGGTCCTGTGGGGTTGCTAAGAGTCAGAATTGACATGGCGGCAGTGGCTTTGGGGTTTTTAGTTTACAGTGCTGTGAAGGAGCTGGCAACACAACAGTTAAGCTCTACGGCTGCTAACAAAAAGGTCAGTAATTCAAACCCACGTGGAGGTTCTGAGAGACAAGAGTCTGGCAGTCTGCTTCTGTAAAGATTATGGCCTATTCTAGAAAACCCTACAGATCAATTCTACTCTATCACATGGGGTCGCTATGAGTCAAAATCAACTCAACAACAATGTTGTGAAGCAGGTATTGCTGCCATCATTCTCATTCTCCAAATGGAAACTGAGGCACAGGGCACAGTTTTTGTCCCTTGCCCATGGTCATCCAGCTGGCAAAGTTGAAAACTGAACCGAAAGCAGAGGCTCCAGAGCCTGCCTGCTTAACCACTAGGCCTGACCCTGCAGACACACAGGATTCATGAGATCACCATGAGTTGGAGATGACTGTTTCAGTCAGCTAGTCTTGTTCTAACAGAAACATCACAGAGTGGATGGCTTTAACAAAGGAAGGTTTATTTTTACACAGTCCGGTAGGCTACAAGTCCAAATTTAGGATGTTTGCTCCAGGGGAAGGTTTTCCCCCTGGTCGGCTCTGGAGGAAAGTCCGGTATTGCATCAGTCTTTGTCCAGGGAGCATCTTGGTGCAGGAACTTCAGGTGTAAAGGACGGGCTCTTCTGTCAGTGCTGTTTTTTTGGTGGTGTGAGGTTCCCGATTCTCTGCCTGCTTCTTTCCTTTTATCTCTTCCAGGATGAAAGGATTAGGGGTGGGGCAAGCCATACTCCAGGGAAACTCCCTTTACAGTGGAGCAGGGAGGGATTTACAGTCCTACCCTAATCCTTGAGCATACAGCACAGCAAAATCACAAAATGGAGGACAGTTGTAGAATACAGGGAATCATGGCCCAGCCACCTGGCTACACATACTCTTGGGGGGACACAATTCAATCCATGACATCCCACCCCTTGGTACCCCAAAAATCACATTATTGAAACATGTAACACATTTATCTCATCATAGTAAGATCATGTCTATATCATATGACAGAAGTCTTAAATCAGTTCCAAGTCTAAAATTTAAAAACTTAGAGAAATGTAAACTATCTGCATCTAAAGGTACAATGGCAGAACAAGCACAAGTTAGACATTTCATCATAAATGGGAGAAACTGTAGGGAAAGAAGGCATTAACAGGCAACAGGCAAGTCAGGAGAACATATTATATTAGCCCTGAAAGCTTTGGAAACAATTCTTTACTTTTTGAGACATTTTACACAATGGCCTTGTCTTCCAGGCTCTAGGTATTGGCCACACTCTCTGGATTTTGAGTGGATACCCCCAGCCCTGTACTACAACTCTCCCTTCAAGGCCCACTTGGACAGAAACTCTGTCCCATCCACTTTAGGTGCACCCTAAGCCCAAATGAGTGGCAATTACACCCTTACAAACACAGGACGCCATGGTTCCACCCTTTCAAACCCCTGAGGTCATGGCCACACCTTTTGACACAGAGGGAGTTCAGCTTCTCGTGTTCTTTGTCTCTTCAGCTTTTGCTTCCCACAGCTGCATGGCCTGGGCCTCAGGCCCACATCTGCCCTGCAGGGGCAAATGTTCCAAAGCTGTGTAGCTCCAATGATTCAAGTGCCTGGAGGCACCCACTCAGCTAGGAAAACTCTCGGTGCACAGGCACTCAGCTCTCTGCTCCACGGTCAGCAAGGCTAACTCCACCGATTCAAGTGCCTGTAGGCACGCTGTTCAGCGAGGAAAACTGTGTGCACAGGCACTGAGCTCTCTCGCTCCACGGGTCGGGTCCAGCGCTGCTTCTGGTTCTGTTGCTGCCGGGTCCTCTGTTGTTTCTCACCATCTGCACCTTCTTCATTCCTTCTGAATCTTCTATTCATTCAGTTTCAAAATGGCTCCCACATTTTAGGTATTTGCTAGAGCAGTACCCCACTCTCACGGTACCAAATTTGGTTTTAGTCAGCTAGCGTTGCTCCAACAGAAATACCACGGAGTGGATGGATTTAACAAAGGAAGGTTTATTCTTACACAATCCACTAAGCTACAAGTCCAAATTCAGGGGACAGTTTTCCCCCTTGTCGGCTCAGAAGGAAAGTCCAGTATTGTACCAGTCTTTGTCCAGCGAGCATCTTGGCGCAAGAACTTCAGGTCTGAAGGACGCGCTCTTCTCCTGGTGCTGCTTGCTTGATGGTAAGAGGTTCCCAATTCTCTGCCTGCTTCTCTGTCCTTTTATCTCTCGTAAGATGAAAGGATCAAGGGTGGGGCAAGCCATACTCTAGGGAAACTCCCTTTACAGTGGAGCAGGGAGGGATTTACAGTCCCACCCTAATCCTTTAACATACAGCACAGGAAAATCACAAAATGGAGGGCAGTCGCAGAATACAAGAAATCATGGCCCAGCCACATGGCTACACATATTTTTTGCAGGGACACAATTGAATCCGTGACATTGACTCAACGGCAACTGTATCTTTTTTTTTTTTTTTTAAATAACGGTTAGGTTCTTGATAAGTGTTGTCAGGTCATCACTCAACTCATGCACAACAGAACAAAAGGATGCCCAGTCCTACTCCAGTCACATGATTGGTTGCAGATGAGACCACTGTGAGCCATAGGGTTCTCATTGGCTGGTCTTAGGAAGTAGGTTCCAGGCCTTTCTGCCTAGTCTATTTTAATCCAGAAGCTCTCTTGAAACCTATTCAGTGTCCTAGCGACACACAGTTTTCCACCAACAGATGGATGGTGGTAACACCTGAAATGCATTGGCTGAGAATCAAACCCAGGACTCCTGCATTGAAGGTAAGAAACTACCACTGTCCTCTTTCTAATTGTATTGTGCTAAAATCTAATTTCACCCATTGGATCAGGCACCATGCTCCTGGACCACAGAGACTCACAGTAAGAAATAAAAGCCTCCAAGCATTTTGCAGACTTCGTGCACTTTTTTATTTTTAATATTTTATTGTGCTTTAAGTGAAACTTTACTGTCCAAATCAATTTGCCATATAAAGCCCCCCCCAACCCTGCTATGCAACTCTGACTGCTCTCCCCCTGCTCTCAGTGACAGCACACTCTTCCTTTCCACATTGTATTTCCTGCATCCAATCAACCAACTCCTGTCCCATTCCAACCTCTTATCTTGCCTCTGGACAGGAGCTCCTTAGATAGCCTCATGTATATATTTAAGCCAAGAAGCAGCTTCTCCATCAGCATCATTCTGTGTCTTACAGTCCAGTCCAATCTTTGTCTGAAGAATCAGCTTTGTTACTGATTTCAGCTTTGGGTTAACAGAGAGTCATAGGACCGTATCTTCAGTGGACCCTCTAGTCTGACAGGTTATCAAGTACGGCCTTTTAACAGATTTCTGGTTCTACATCCCCATTTTCCCCCCACTACATCAGGGATGTTACATTGTGTTCCCTGCCAGGGCAGTCGTAGATGGTGGCTGGGCACCATCTAGTTTTTCTGGTCTCATGCTGATGTAGTCTCTGGATCACATGGCACCTCCTGTCTGCTGGGCTCATATTTTCCTCACATCCTTGGTGTCCTTCATTCTTCTCTGTTCCAGGTAGATTAGGACAAATTGATGTTACTTGGATGGCTGTTGTCATGGATTGAATTGTGTCTCCCAAAAAATATGTGTAGCTGTGTGGCTGGGCCACAACTCCCAGTATTTTGTGATTGTCCTTCATTTTGTGATTTTTCTATACTGTATGTTAAAGGATTAGGGTGGGACTGTAAATCCCTTCATAGGATCACCTCCCTGCTCCACTGTAAGGGGGGTTTTCCTAGAGTATGGCTTGCCCCACCCTTAACCCTTTCATCCCACAGGAGATAAAAGGAAAGGGAAGTAAGCAGAGATTTGGGAACCTCACACCTTCTTGTCTCTTTGGTTCATATTTTTCTTCTGTCTTTGGTGTTTTTCATTCTCCTCTGTTCCAGGTAGTCTGGGACCAATTGATGCATCTCAGATGGCCATTTGCACTGGGAGAACGTGTCCTTCACACCTGAGGTTCCTATGCCAAGATGCTCCCTGGGCAAAGACTGATGCGACACAATGACTTTCCTCCACAGCCAACAAGGGGGAAAGCCTTCCCGTGGAGCAGACATCCTGAATTTGGACTTGTAGCCTACCAGACTGTGCATGAATAAACTTTTCTTTGTTAAAGCCATCCACTCTGTGGTATTTCTGTTAGAGCAGCACTAGCTGACTAAAACAGCTGTTATCATGCACTATTTTATAGACCCCTCATTGGATCCTCACAACAGCATAGGGTGGTGATATTACCCTCCCCAGTGCACCAATGATGAGTCCGAGGCAAAGGGAGATTAAGCAACTTACCAAAGTCGTGTTGTTAGATGTTGTCCAGTTCATTTTCGACTCAAAGTGACTCCATGTGACAGTGTAGAATGCCCCATACGGTTTTCTACATTGTAATCTCTACAGACGGAGATTGCCAGGTCTTCCCACAGAGTTGCTAGGTAAGTTCCAACTGCCTGCTTTTCAGTTAGCAGCTGAGTGCTTAACCATTGTGCCATTGGTGCTCCTTTTCCTCAAACGTAGCAGGCCTAACCAGTTGCAGAGCTTCGTATCCAGTTGGGGGCTCTCAGCCCCAAAGCCCGCATTCTTTCCATGTCCCTACTCTGACTCAAGTCCTCTTCCCTCTCTGCCCCGGAGCCAGCCCTTTTGTTGATTTATTTTTTATTTTTATTTTTTTTATTGCGATTAAGTGAAAGTACACAATCCAAATTAAATTTGCATGCCCGCCTATCTGCAGCTTCTTCTGTTCTCCTTGCCTGGTGGCAACACATTCCTCCTTATCATTCTGTATGTGTCCTATCCTCTTAACAGTCTCCTGTCCCCTCCTCTCCACCCTTTCCTCTCCCTTCCAGTAAGACACCAGTAGGACAGCATCCTATAGATGTATAGAACCATAAAGTACACACACCATATGGTCACATTGTGTCCCCGAGTCCAGTTCATTCCTTTCCAGAGAGTTGACGTCAGTAATGTTTGTTTATTTGAAATTGTGCTTTAGGTGAAAGTTTACATTTGAAGTTAATTTCTCACACTAAAATCTATACACATACTGTTATGTGACACTAGCTGTTCTCTCCACCCTTTGAAAGCATGCTCCTCCTTCCCACCTTGTATTTCCCATGTCCATCCAACCAGCTCCTGTCCCCCTCTGCCCTCTCATTCACTGCCAGACAGGAGCTGCCCAGTTAGCCTCACGTATCTAGTTGAGCCAAGAAGCTCTCTCTTCACCAGTATCATTTTATGTTTTGTAAAAACCAAACCCAGTGCCATCAAGTTGACTCCAACTCATAGTGACCGCAGGGGACAGAGTAGAACTGCCCTATAGAGTTTCCAAGGAGTGCCTGGTGGATTTGAACTGCAGACCTTTTGGATAGCGGTCATAGCTCTTAACCACTACTCCACCAGGGTTTCCTTTATGTCTTATGCTCCAGTCTAATCTTTGTCTGAAGCTTTGGGAATAGTTTCAGCTCCAGGTTAACAGTGAGCCCAGGGCCTGTGTCTTCTGGGGTTCCTCTAGTTTCAGTCAGACCATTAAATCTGGTCTTTTTACGCCAATTTGAGTTCTGCATCCCACTTTTATCCTGCTCCATGAGGGGCTCTTTATTGTGTTTTCTGTTAGTTGAGCACCATCTTGTTCTTCTGGTCATAGGCTGAGGGAATCTCTGATTTAAGTGGCCCTTCTTGTCTCTTGGGTTCATATTTTCCTTCTGTCTTTAGTGTTCTTCATTCTCCTCTGTTCCAGGTAGTCTGGGACCCATTGATGCATCTCAGATGGCCATTTGCAAGCTTTTAAGACCCCAGATACCACTCATCAAAGTGGGATGCATAACAAGTGTTTAATAACTTTGTCATAACAATTGACCCAGATGTTCCCTGAAGCCATCTGTTCCCCATGAGTCTTCTCCACTTTTAGTTAAACATTTCCAGTCCTTTCAACCATTTCTCACCTGCAGTCCCCTCATTCCTGGTCACTCCTACAGATGTGCTGCAGGAGCTGAGCACAATACTCCAGGTGCAAGTGTCTGGCCAGGCCTATGCATTGCGGGACTCTTGGACCTGCACTTTGGTTTGCTCTGGACACTGGAACTGCCACTACTGTAGTCTGGAATGAAGTTCCTGTCCTAGTGATGATGCTTCATCACTCTGTTGACCTAGTCACTTTTCACTCTTAAATATGAATAGTTTGCATGTGTGCTTTGTCTATTTTGTTCTTTTACAAAAATTTTGGCCCCCATGAGCCCTGAGAATTAAGTTTTACGTGAGCACAGAGGGAGACGTAAGAGACAGCTTTTCATTAGACTTTGAACTATATGGAAAAGTGCAAAACCTGCCTGACTCTCTAGCTCAGGCATGCTGGCCCTATCTGTCTTCGGAAGGGAGGCTATCCTCCCTCTGGATCTCAGTGAATGAAACCATGGTGAGTTATTGCATTCACTGGATTTCCAGCAGCTTGGAGTGTCTGGCAGACGGGAAGCAAATCAAGTGACTATTTTTTCCAGCCCACTGTTGCCAGACTAGCTGCCAGGGGGCCCTAGGAACAGACCTCCTCAAAAACACCAGCTGGCCAGCTAGAACGGGTGGCCAGTCTCGTGCAGATTCTTTGCACCTTATGACAGAGGCCAAACTACCAAACAAAGAGGAATCACCCTGTAATAGACAGTGCTGAGCTGTGGGGCTCAGGGTTTCAAGCACCCAACAGGTGGTTAACCCTTCCCTCTCACTGTCCTAGTAAAGCCCGGCAGCGCTGTTTTTCTTCCAGGGATTGGCAAAGTGTGGGGCATGCATGTCAAGACATCATGCAGATCCTTTAGCAATAGCTTGGGGACCAGGTACAATGTTCTTTCTCTTCCTTTTTACTGGAAGAGCTGGCCTAGGGACAGTGTCCTCTCTTAAGAGTCCATGCCCAGACTGAGGTAACCCTTCTCCTTCCATCAACCTGCACTCCTCCCTGTTGACCTCACACCCCAGTAAGTCAAAGGGATCATGCTCTTAAAAACCGATTGTGGCCAAGCAACCCTTGTCAAGTCGATTCTGCTCCATGGGGTTTCTGGTTGGTAGGAGTGACTGGTTTGTAGATTCCAACACCGACCTTTTGGTTAGCAGCCACAGCTTGCCATAGCTCTTATCCATTGGGTTGCCAAGGCTCCACCAACTGGGCAGGACTGCCTTAACTGATACATGAAAACAGAGGTGGGTGTGGTTTCTTCTAGGCCACAGAATGCTTACATGACAATGACATTCAGTGCCAGCAAAGCCACAAGCCCTATTTCTTGATTTCTAGAGACAGTGCAGGTGACAAATGACATATGATAACCAAATACAACCCAAAACACTTTGAGTTGAGATCTCACCAGATTGTGTGACCAGTTTATGCCCGAGCCCCATTCAAGTGAACTCAGTCCAATCAAGGGCCACTCTAACATGGAGACTGACAATTGGCAAATAGTGCCAGCCTGGAGACCTCGAACCATTTAGAAAGACACCACAGGCAGAGGGCTATCTTCTCCTACCTCCTTCACACAGAAGGTAAATAAGATCTAACAGAGGAACTGCCATGAAACAGAGAGCGTGGATGGCAGAGTTGAGTGATTCTCTCCCCACTCAGCCTCCCCACCATAGAGCCATTCCTTTGGGTTAAGATGCCGTAAGGCCCTTTATCCCAAGGTGAATATTTAAGCATATAGGCTATAGACTAAACAAGTGACCCTTGAGCAACACTGTCTGGGTTTGCAGCCTTGCTCTACCACATACAGCTACACAACCCTGGACAAGTCACTGAACCTCTTAACTTCTCTGTGCCTCAGTTTCCTCATCTGTAAAGTAGGGATAGTAATTGAACCTACTTGTAAGGTTGTTTTGATGACTGAATGAGTTAATATATGCCAATGTGGAGCCATGCTGACACATAGAAAGTGCTCACCAGATGTTAGCAGCTATCACTTTGATGGGGTGAGATTTGTCAAGGGCTTTGAATGCAAGGCTAAGGAACAATGTGGGCCCCTGTCCTCCATGATCCCAGCCTCTGCTCCTCCCCCACTCACAACTGGAGCCACTTTCTGGGAATCAATCAACCCTGTAGCTATAGGCTCTGCTCTGCTCCAGGCTCTTGTTGCCTTGTTGCTGTCATTGGGTGCTGTGACAGATTTTGGATTCATAGCACCTCCTCGGACAGTAGAACTGCCCCAGAGGGTTTTATAGGCTGTCATCTTTACTGAAATAGACGGTCAGGTCTTTTTTCCTGAAGAGACACTGGTGGGTTCAAGCCACCAACCTATGGCTTAGCCACTGAGCACTTAAACATTGTGATACCAGGGCTCCTTAGACACTGCCTTGGGTCATGATTACTATCAGAGTAGCCCTGACCTCAGGTCCCAGTTCTAATAACTGGGCAGGCCCTTTGCCTCTGAGATCTAGTTCCCAGCTCCCACCACCACACCCTCTTTACTTCAATTCTAGTTGCCAAATTCTTGCCTTATCGCCTATACTGGTGATGAGAACCTTTAACTTGGATAGGGAATTAAGACATACAGAAGGGAAGTAATTTGAGAACCATTCAAGATACTATGTGATAAAATGTTAGGCTGGGTGTTACAGACTGCAATGATTCTGTAAAGGGGAAAAGGATTGAAGTGATCAAGCAGAGCTTCCTGGAGGTAACAGAGCTGGAATGGAAAAGGAACAACTGGAGTCTGGTTACCTGCCTAGTTCCTTTGTTGTTGTTTAGTCGCCCTCAACTCAATTCCAACTCAAGGCAACCCTATGTGACACAGTAGAACTGTGCTCTACAAGGTTTTCTTGGGTGCAATCTTGACAAAAGCAGATTGCCAGGCCTCTCTTTCATGATACCTCTAGGTGGTAGACCCTTAAAACTCATTTTCCATTCTACCATAACCAGACTTTTCCAGGCCTTCTCAGTGTGGCCATAGATACATGAAACGGGTAAGAGCAAAAGAAGCAGCTTTATTTGGTTGGCCATACAAAAGAACACGGGGACTTGTGTCACCAAGATGGCTCCCAGAACGACAGTCCAAGCGGTTTACATGGGTGAAGTAAATCAGGTCTAGGGTCTTCAGGACCACTTTGAGATGGAGCCAGACTGCTGATTGGTCTGGCCCGAAAGGGAGTTCCTGGGCAGGCCAGCTTTTCTGTTCTTGCTCAGTCTAAAAAGGTGAAGGGCTGGTCTCTTAAACTGGGTATTAGGCTCAGACACCTTGCTTCTGAAAGCCTTCACCCAGTCTTGGGCTGCTAAATCTTGGTTCTGCCCAGTTGGGGGAGAGTTCCAGGGTCACCCAGAGAATGGGTCAACAGCTCTGCACATGTCAGGTGGGCCAGATTTAGTTCTCACCAGTTTCAGCTGGTCCTGCGGCCCCAGTCTCTTTTTCTCCCTCAACATGGCCAGAAAACAGAAGTACACCTAAGAAAGAGAGAGCTTAAAAACAGGGGTTTAGTTTCTATATCAGTGAAGATGGCAGGCACTGCCCTTTGCTTATTCAGGAGGGCGAGTGAGCTGCCGGTCTCCCTGTAGCCATCTCTGAGTTCTTTATTGTCTGTCCTGCCTGTGGCAGTTAACTGGCTCACATCCAGTTGCATCTGGAGAGATGGCAACGCTTACTGACTCTGGAGGGCAGCACACTGATGTCCTCTGTCAATGAGCGGTCAACTGGAGCATTACTGAGCGAGCCTTTGAAATGAGAGTGATACTGGCCTTTTAAGCTGGCATCGTTATCACTCCAGTCTCGGTGTTCTTTTTAGCAGTTTCTACAGAGGAACAAAATCAAGATGTCTTTCACAAGCTTTCACAAGCTCTTGGCAACAGGTTCAACTTGAGGTGAATCAAGTCGCTTCCATCACCCTCTTGGAGCCCGTTGCAGGCAGTTTACCACAACTCTGTCTTGGAGATCATCACTCCCGCTCTCACAGTGACAGATTGTGGATGTGGCTCGTGGACAGGTTTGTCTGGACTACTACTTCTCAAACTCTCTGCCTTTTTTTTTTTTTTAGTTTCCAATCCATCGTGGACAGTTTTTTTTTTCTTACAATTAAATTTTTTTTCTTAATGTTTTACTGTACTTTAAGTGAAAGTTTACAATCTAAGTCAATTTGCATACAAAACCTTACACACACACTGCCATATAACTCTAACTGCTCTCCCCACACTGTGACAGCACACTCTTCCTTTCTACCCTGTATTTCCTGTGTCCATTCAACCAGCTTCTGTACCCCTCTGCCCTCTCATCTCGCCTCTGGGTAAAAGCTGATCAGTTAGTGTCCTGTATGTACTCCAACCAGCAAGCACACTCCTCTCAAATATCATTTTATCTCTTATAGTCCAGTCTTATATTTCTCTGAAGAGTTGGCTTCAGGAATGGTTTTAGTTCTGAGCTAACAGAGTCTGGAAGTCATATCTTCCAGGGACCCTGCAGTCTGTGAAACCATCAGAGTCTGGTCTTTCTACTAGAGTTTGAGTTTTGCACCCCAATTTTCTCCCTATCCTTCAAAGATTCCTTGTTAAGTTACCTGTCAGGGCAGTCGGTGGTGGCCGGGCACCATCTACTTCTTCTGTCCTCTGGATTATGTGGCCATTTCTGTCTCTGCATTCTTATTTTCCTTGTGTCTTTGATGTCCTTCACTCTCTAGCTCCAGGTAGGTTGGGACCAACTGATACAACTTAGAGGCCACTTGCTAGCTGTTAAGACCCCAGCCACTGCTCGCTGGAGTAGGATACGGAAATTTTTCTTTTTCTTTTTTCTTTTTTATTTTTATTTAACATAACTGAGTGAAAATGTACATTCACATGTAAATTTACATGCCCCCCTATATGCAGCTTTCACTGCTCTCCCTATCCGGTGACTGCACACTATTCCTTTCTGCTCCATACATGTCTCATCCTCCCAACAGTCTCCTTTCCCCTCCTCTCCGTCCACTCCCCTTCCTCCAGCCAGAGGTCAGCAAGATGATATCCTATAGATGTATAGAACCATAAAGTGCTTCCAACATATGGTTACTCTGCATTGCCAAGTCCATTCCATTCCTGTCCAAAGAGTGGACCTTTGTTATAATTTATGGGAACGGGCAGCATCAGGGCCAGGGGCCATGCTCTCAGAGGAACCCCAAAACCGCTGGACCATCAATTGAGGTCTTTTAGTGGAGATCTCATGATGCACCTCTTTTTATTCTTGTGTTGCCAGTGAGGGTCCTCTCTGTGAGCTCCGTCATGGCTATCACTGGTGGTGGCCGGGCACCATCCGGTTCTTCCGGTCCCAGGTCGATGTAGGCACCCACTCTTGTGGGTCTCTCTGTCTTCTCGGTTGTCCTTACCGCATGCCATTTTGGCCCTTGGTGAGCATCCGTTCCTGCTGAGTTGGGACCATTTGCTGTGTCCTCGGATGGCAGCTTGGCAGCTTTTAAGACCCCAGACGCCACTCACCAATGTGGGGTGCAGAGAGCTCTCTTAGCAAAACGCTAGTTGTGCCAATTGGCCTGGAATTCGCCTAAGAGCATGGTCCCCTGCCCCCTGCCCCAGTTACTCTATCCTTGCAGTATTGAGTTACGATGGAAGGAGTACTCAAGTTATGCTGAAGTCCACTTAATGTTGTTCTTGTTCCTAATGTGTGCTGTCACCGCTTTCTCCCAACTAGAATTCTAGTAACTACCTAAACTAAACCCTCCCCCCCTTGCCCTCTCTCCCTCCCTCCCCTCCCTTGCAGCTGTCAAAGAGTCTTTTCTTCTATACACAAGTCTGTTTTTGAGATCTTATCGTAGAGGTCTCATACAGTATTTGTCCTTTTGTCGCTGACTACTCTCACTTAACATAATGTCTTCCAGTTGAAACCAGGTTAGGAGATGTTTCCTGGAATCATCGTTATTCTTTATCATTGCGTAGTGCTCCATTGAGTATATGTACCACAGTTTACCTATCCATTCTTCTATTGTTGGGCATCTGGGTTGATTCCACCTTTTTGCTATTGTGGACTGTGCCGCGATAAACATTCTGGTGCATGTATCCGTTGGTGTGAAAGGCCTTGAATCTGTAGGATATATTCCAAGTAGTGGAATTACTGGTTCAAATGGTATATCAATATCCATTTTTTTAAGGAAGCGCCAGATTGCCTTCCAAAGAGGCTGGACCATTTTGCAACCGCACCAACAGTGTAGGAGGGTTCCACTTTCTCCACAGTCTCTCCAGCATTTGTTGTTTTGTGTTTTCTGGATCATGGTCAGTCTTGTTGGGGTGAGATGGTATCTCATTGTTGTCTTGATTTGAATTTCTTTAATAACTAAAGATCGTGAACATGTCCGCATGTGTTTTCTGGCGGCCTGGATCTCCTCTTTAGTGAAGTATCTGTCCATCTCCTTTGCCCATCGCTTAATTGGATGGTTTATCTTCTTCTTATTGATATTTTGTAGTATCTTATAGATTACGGAGATCAGGCATCGATCTGACATAGAGTTGCCAAATATTTTTTCCCACTCTGTGGGTGTTCTTTTAATTCAATTAATAAAGTCTTTGGATGAGCAGAAGTGTTTGATTCTTAATAGTTCCCATTTATCTACTTTCTCTTCTGTTGATTGAGGTTTCTTTGACAGATTTTGGAGTCTGTTCTCATTGTGTATTAAAACTTCCATTGTTGTTCCTACCTTTTCTTGGATGAGCTTTATCGTTTTAGGTTTGATATTTAGGTCTTTTATCCAGTTGGAGTTGGTTTTTGTATAAGGTGTAAGATATGGATCTTGATTCAGTTTATTGCAGATGGATAACCAATTTTGCCAGCACCATTTGTTGAAGATACTGTTTTTACCCCAGTTTAATGTCTTAGGGCCTTTGTCGAATATCAACTGTTCATAGGCAGATGGTATCATCTCTGGGGTCTCAATTCTGTTCCATTGATCCATCTGTCTGTTCTTGTACCAGTACCAGGCTGTTTTGACCACTGTGGCAGTGTAGTATGTTCTAAGGTCGGGTAATGAGAGGCCTCCCAGTGTGTTCTTCTTCTTTAGTAGTACCTTACTTATCCGAGGCTTCTTCCCTTTCCAAACAAAATTGGTGATTTGTTTCTCCATCTCATTAAAAAAATGATGCTGGAACTTATATTGGGATTGCATTATATAAATAAATTGCTTTGGGTAAAATAGACATTTTCACAATGTTAAGTCTTCCTATCCATGAGCAGGGTAGGTTTTTCCATTTATCTAAGTCTCTCTTAGTTTCTTGTAGTAAGGGCTTGTAGTTCTCTTTGTAAAGGTCTGTTGTTTCTCTGGTTAGATTAATTCCTAGGTACTTTATCTTCTTAGGGGCCATCACAAATGGTATAGATTTGATAATTTCCTCCTTAACAGTCTCATTGTTGGTATAAAGGAATCCTACTGATTTACTTATGTTTATCTTGTATCCTGAGACTTTGCTGAACTCTTCTATCAGTTTGAGTAAGTTACTTATAGATTCCTTGGGGTTCTCTGCATATACAATCATATCATCTGCGAACAGGGGGATTTTAACTTCCTCTTTGCCGATGCAGATGCCCTTTATTTCTTCGTCTTGTCTAATTGCTCTGGCTAGAACTTCTAGCACAATGTTGAATAGGAGAGGTGACAGTGGGCATCCTTGTCTAGTTCCTGATCTCAGGGGAAAGTCTTTCAGTCTCTCTCCATTCAGGATGATGTGGGCAATTGGCTTTGTATAAATGGCCCTTATTGTGTTGAGGAATTTGCCGTCTATGCCCATTTTGCTAAGAGTTTTTAGCATGAATGGGTGTTGGACTTTATCAAATGCCTTTTCGGCATCAATGGACAAAATCAGGTGATCCTTGTCTTTTGTTTCATTTATGTGGTTAATCACATTAATTGTTTTCCTGATGTTGAACCAGCCTTGCATCCCTGGTATGAATCCCACTTGGTCATGATGGATTATTTTCTTGATATGTTGTTGTATTCTGTTGGCAAGAATTTTGTTGAAGATTTTTGCATCTAGGTTCATGAGTGATATCGGTCTGTAGTTCTCTGTCTTTGTTGGATCTTTCCCGGGCTTAGGTACCAGGGTTATGCTGGCTTCATAGAATGAGTTTGGGAGTACTTCATCCCTTTCTATACTGTGAAATAGTTTCAATAGTATTGGGGATAACTCTTCTCTAAATGCTTGGTAGAATTCTGCCGTGAAGCCATCTGGGCCCGGACTTTTTTGGGTTGGCAGTGTTTTGATGGCCTTTGCAATCTCTTCCTTTGTGATGGGTTTATTAAGTTGTTCTGCTTCACGTTGTGATAATTTGAGTAGGTGGTATGAGTCAAGGAATTTGTCCATTTCCCCTAGGTTTTCAAATTTGTTACAGTACAGTCTTTCATAGTATTCTGTTATGATGTTTTTGATTTCTGTTGCATCTGTGGTGACAACTCCCTTCTCATTTCTAATTTGGGTTATTTGTTTCCTTTCCTGCTTTTCTTTAGTAAGTTTAGCCAGTGGTTTATCAATTTTGTTGATCTTTTCAAAAAACCAGCTTTTGGTCTTTTCAATTTTTTCAATTGTTTTTCTATTCTCTAATTCATTTAGCTCTGCTCTAATCTTTATGATCTCCTTTCTTCCGGTGCCCTAGGGGTTCCTCTGTTGTTCTCTTTCTACTTGTTCAAGCTGTGTAGTTAGTTCCTTGATTTGGTTTCTTTCTTCCTTCCCGATGTGTGCATTTATGGAGATAAACAGACCTCTGAGCACTGCTTTGGCTGTATCCCATAGGTTCTGGTAGGAAGTGTTTTCGTTCTCATTGGAATCCATGAATTTCTTTAATTGATCCCTGATGGAAAATTTTCTTTTTTAAAAAAGAAATTTGTTATGTCTGTTGACCTAGATAACCCCTGAAAGCAAGATCTCCAGACATCTGCCTCTACTGCTCTGTCTTTCAAAATGTTGGGTTGTATTTAGGAAACCTTTTAGCTTCTGGTTAATCCAGCTGTGCTGACTTCTCCTTCACTATGTGCTGTTCCTCCCTTCGGGTAACTTATTTCTTATCTACTGTCTAATTAACAAATACCCCTCTCCTTCCCTCCCTACCCTTGTAACCATCAAAGACTGTTTTCTTCCACGTGTAAACCTTTTCTTGAGTTCTTATAATAGTGCTCTTATACAATATTTGTCGTTCTGCAACTGACTAATTTCACTCAGCGTAATGCCTTCCAAATTCTCCCATGTCATGTCTCCCAAGTTCATCGTTAATGGACAGATACTTTTATAAAATACATGTTAAAAAGTGAATTACTAGAAATAACCATGTGTCAGATGCAGCAGGACTATGAAATTTCCATAAATGTTTCTAAACACTCTCAATTTCTGCAACAATCTGCGGACCACACTTTGGGTAGCACCTTCCCAAGCCTCTTTGGATTCCATTTGTTTAGTAAAGACATGCTGACAACATGAACTGTAGACTCAGTAAGAAAGAATGGGCACTTTATGGTTCTAGGCATCTATAGGATATCATCCTGCTGACCTCTGGCTGGAGGAAGGGGAGTGGGTGGAGAGGAGGGGAAAGGAGGCTGTTGGGAGGATGAGACATGTATGGAGCAGAGAGGAATAGTGTGCTGTCACCGGGCAGGGAGAGCAGTGGGAGCTGCATATAGGTGGGCATGTAAATTTATACGGGAATGTACATTTTCACTCAGTTATAATAATAAAAAAAAGAAAGCAGCAAAAAAAAAGAAAAAAGAAAAAAGAAAGAATGGCTCTGTTGAGATTTGGGCCATTTCCTACCAATAACAATGATGGAAGGGATGCCAGACTCATAGAAGATCTGCTGCTTGCCAGCAGCCTTGTGACTTTGGAAAAGTTACCTCCTGTCTCTGAGCCTCAGCTTCTGCATCTGTAAAATGAAGATAATATCGAATAGTACCTTTATACCCAGACTGTTGTGAGAATTAAATGAGATATAATACATGAAAAGCAGCTAGCACAGTGCCTGGCATGTTGCTGAGTCTTACTGTGGGCACAGATGGATTAGAGGCAGAGTGCCATGTAGTGGTTAAGAGCCCATTTTAGTTGCCATTTACTTTTGGCTTAGCATCCCAGTTTGACCACTACTGGCTCTGTAATATTTGAGTAAATTACTTTCCAAAGCCTGTGTTTTGTCATCTGTAAAATGGAGTTAACACTACCCAGAACCAAACCTGTTGCCATCAAGTCAGTTCCAACTCATGATGATCCCACATGTTTTAGGGTAGAACTGCACTCCACAGAGTTTTCATTGGCTGTAATCTTGTGGAAGTGGCTCTCCAGGCCTCTCTTTCTTGCCACTGCTGGGTGGATTCGAAACCACCAATTTAGGGGTTAGTAGTAGAGTGCTGATCGTCTGTAACATCCAGCGGCCTGTATGGAATTAACCCTGGTAGCTATATTGTGGAACTGTGGTGAGGGTTCAGTGCACTGTTCTGTGTCTGGCACAGAGTCTTTGATGATTGGTTGTTAGATTCCAATTATGCGGACATCCTCTCTCTGTTCCTAACCCCTCCTCTACCACAGACCACCCGGAGTGAAACATGTCCTCAACTGGAAGAATAAAATTCAGCCATCTCACCCCATCCTATGTTCTGAAACCAGAAACTTTGTATGTCACTGCATCAGCTAGAATCTTCCAGTGTAATAGGAGGAACATGGGCATTGGGGTGAAATGGACTCTTGTTGGAATACTGGCTCCATCACACACCAGCTGTGTAGCTTTGAGTAAGTTACATCATCTGTCAATGCCTCAGTTTTCTCATCTGTAAAATTGGACCAGTGCAGTAAGTGGTATGTGCAGGATGATTCACTGAGATGAAGAAAGAAAGTACTAAAACTTTAAATTTATTTTGTAAGAAAAACATAAAAGTAATTAAACCAATGTGTGCAACATATAGATTGACACCAGCACCCTGTTCTGGCCCATTTGTAAGATGGTCACCAATGGATACCCTAAAGGAGAAGTAGGAGGTCCACAATACTGAAGGGTAGAGATGGTGGCTCCTGCCCTCTCCCCAGTTTTGTTTTTACCCTCTTCCGAATTTCTGCACGTTCTATGTTAGGTTGTGAATTTACAGCTTATGTCATCTGGTTTTAACTAAACCAATCATCCCCACATGGAAAAGTGGCTTGAAAAAATTTCTGCAAATAAACCACAGTCTGAAGATAGTATGAAGAGTACAAGCACAAATGGGCAATGAGAAAATGGCAGAGTTGATTTGTTTCCCAGTCTTAGTATGAGCTCTTCCCCAGATGCACTACAAAGTATAAAAACCACAGTGACAAAACTGGGTCTGATAAGTAAACAGTCACACATACATGAGCGTGCACTCACACACACACACACGTAAAATCTGTGGTATTAAAAACCAAGATGGTGTTTACTTTCCGTGGCAGTTCTGAAACATGATGTCATCAGATTCCTTGACACTCCTCCTTTTCAGTGGTGGAGTCTATGTCCCCTTCCCTGAATCTGAGCAACTGGCACAGTGTGGTGGAAATGAGACTGCCTAACTTCCAGAGCCAGATTCTAAAATGCCGTGTGGCTTCCTTTCAATTTTCTTGGGATACTTGCCTTTGAAGCCCTAAGTCGCCATATAAGAAGTCTGTCTACCCTGAGACAACTGCGCCACAAGGAAGCCTAAACCACATGGAAAGATCACATGTCAATGTTTTTAGCAGCCATGCATTCCAACTAAGGTCTCACCCAGCAGCCAGCATCAATGGACAGACCCTGAGGAAAGATATCACCAGATGATTCCAGCCCCCCCCAGGTGTCAACGTTCCCAGCTCTCACGTCTTCCCAGCTAATGCCCCAGGCGTCATGGAGCTGAGCAAGCTGCCCCCATTCTGTCCTGTCCGAATCGTTGACTTTGGAACCCATGAACATAATAAAATGGTTATTTTTCACCGATTCTTACACGCCGATTTCTTACACGAAGATAGGAACCAGAGGGGTGAGGAAAGGGAGGGGCTACAAACGAGGCTTCTGGGTGCTGGTAATGTTCTATTTCTTGATCAGGGTGCTGGCTACACTTAATGATACGTGCATTTTTCCATATGTATACTTTCTTGAAGTTTATATTTAAAAGCTGAGCATCAAGAGAAATCCCTACTACTTTTCAAAGATGTTTAAAAATCATGTGATTTTCAATCTAGTACTTTGTTAAATCTTAGTAAATATACGTGTTTAGAAGCCTCATTTGAAATTTCTTACTTAAAAACAAAAGACCAAAGATTGCACACCCCTTTGGAGAAACACTGGTTTTTCCTGTCATGCTAACAGCAGTCCAAATACTCCCCGTGAGACAATGCCTTAACTACATTGTATTCCTTTGTCAGAAAATGCTGTTGGGAGGCACTGGGAGGCACGTAGCAAACATTGTTGAAGACTGAACTAACACCACAGTGTAGGAGCTTGGCCATAGAATTGGATAAAATGCTTTTAACATTCCCAACTTTGTATTTACTGGATTCTATTTCAGTAATGGAAACCCTGGCGGTGTAGTGATTTAAGTGCCACAGCTACAAACCAAAAGGTCAGCAGTTCAAATCCACAGCGTGCTCCTTAGAAACTCTATGGAGCAGTTCCACTCTAACATCTAGGGTCACTATGAGTCGGAATCGACTTGACAGCACTGGGGCTTAATTCAGTAATGAAATCCACAAAGAACTACTTTTTTATGAGCTACTGCAAAGAAAACGCAAAGGAAAAGATTATATTCTGAACAGAAAATGACTGATTTAGTCTCTTAATGTCTTATGTGAAAACAGTGATGAACTGTGGCTCTGACTGGGATGGTGAACAGGCAGGGTTGTTTCCAGGTAAGATTACTGAGAAAGGTGAAAGCAATTACAGGAAAGAAATTGAAGCAGGCAACATACAGAGCGCTATCAGATGCCATCAATGCAGTTAATGGTATAAAAACAAGACTATTCATAGACAGTACAATCTTTACAGTATTCTATTTTGTAAGGAAGTAGAGAAGGACACTGAAAATCTTTGGTATCACATAGAAGTTGGCAGGTTATTTGGTGACAAAAGAGTTTTCAAACCAAAGGATTCATTGTCCTTTCACACCAAGATATGTGTGACCGTTTTGGCGCTATCTCTTCAAGGTTAAGCTGATATTTTAATAACAAGGGAGGAAGTCACTGCTTTCTCAAACTCAGGACACAAAGGGAACATTTAGAAAATGGACTACGTGTTTTCATTGTTAAAGAAATTTGTTACCAAAACTTTTGTAAATGGGACACCTAGAAGAACTCGTATCTGCACACTTCAAAACTGGGGAATAAACCTGAAGTAGTCATTTTTAAACCAAACAATCATTTACCATAACTAGTGAAGAATGTCTGCCTTGAGCATTGCACTATTTTTAAGAACCATTTATGTGGATCAAGTTGACAACAGCAACTCGGAAGTGTCGCTAGAAAGCTTAGGGAGCTGTGAGTTTGTGTTAATGGAGGAGGAGGAATTCAGGAAAGGAGGGTGAGAAGGGTCGCACAAGAAGGTCATCAGTGTCACTGACACAGCTAGAAATAAAGTGTTTCACTGTGTATATTTTCAATGGCAACAACAACAACAAAATAATTTTTTTAAAAAAATTGAGGAATGAAAATTCCTAATCTGTTCTAAAATCTTCCAGATGCAGAGTTTTGGTGGGTTTTGAAGACATTTGTTAAAAGCATGGAAGTGTAGCAACTGACTGGTTTGCAAGACCAAATTATTGACTTCAGGAAAGGTGAACGTTCACCAGCTGAATTTCATCAAAAACTTTGGATGCCTCTCACATGGAACTGAAGCCACTCCTGGAGGTCCCCTTTCGGTGAAATAATAAATTAGGTTAACAACGGTGCCCTCAAGGAAGGTGCTCCTGAGCACAATCAGCTGCAGGAGACCCAAAGGGTGACATATGCCCAGAAGTAAAGACAAGAAAGGGAGGAAGGGGCAGGGAAGCAGGACACAGCAACACCGAACTCAGGGTAGTATTGAAGAGAGTACTGACATGTTGCGGAAATTGCAACCAATGTCATGGAACAATTTGTGTGTGAATTTTTGAATGGGAAACTAATTTTCCATGTCAAGTTTCACCTAAAGCAGGTTTTGTTTTGTCTTTTTTTATAGTTTAATAGTATCTACATTTTTTTTAGGTTACGAGATTGGCTGGTAGCCAAAGGGCTGGCAGTTTGACTCTGCTAGGCAATCCTGGGCAATGCTATGGTGTGGTTCTACCTTGTCCTGCACGGTTGCTATGAATCGGAATCAACTGGATGTCAGCAGGTAACTTGGTTGGTTCAGAAGTCCCTGGGTGGTGCAAATGCTTAACACACTCAGCTGCTAACTGAAAGTTAAAGATTGGAATCCATCCAGAGGCCCCACAGAAGAAACTTCTGGCATTCTACTTTGGAAACAATCAGCCATGGAAAATCTTATGGCATACAGTTCTACTGTGGCCCACATGGGCTCGCCATGAGTCAGTTCACTCAACAGCAACTGGTTTGGTTTTACACTATTTCAAGAATGCAGCAAGATCGTGGATACAATGTAATTAGCACTGTGCTTACTGCACAAGGAAACTCTGGTGGCATGGTGGTTAAGAGTTTTGACTGCTAATCAACAGGTTGGCAGTTCAAATCTACCAGATGCTCCCTGTGAGGCAGTTCTTCCCTGGGCTATAGGGTCCCTATAAGTTGGAATCAATTCGATGGCAACAAGTTTGTTGGTTTGTGTTTGCTTTTGGACATAGAAAGCCCCCTGTAAGTGTTGGCTCTTATCCTCTATACAAGCAACACATTAGAGACAGTGTAAAATAATGTTTAAAAGCATGGACTGCGAATTCAGGCAAAGCTGGAGGTAGGTGGGTTCCCTTGACTTACCAGCTGAGTGAACATGGCACATTAACTTAACTTTGCTGAGCCTCACTCTCCTTTATCCCCTTTTCCTAGGGTCATTAGGAAGATTAAAGGAGATAAAGCACTTTTTGTTATTGCTGTTGTTAACAGCCTTATTGAGGCATAATTCACATACCATATAGTTCAGTGTTTTAAAATGTATGCTTTAATGGCTTTTAGTATATTCGCAAGGTTGCACAACTATCACCATTTCTTTTTTTTTTTTTTTAAATTTTTTTTGGCTTTAACAAAGGAAGGTTTATTCTTACATAGTCCGGTAGGCTATAAGTCCATATTCAGGGTGTCTGCTCCAGGGGGAGGCTTTCCCCTTGTCGGCTTTAGAGGAAAGTCCGGTGTTGCATCAGTCTTTGTCCAGGGAGCATCTTGGCGCAGGAACCTCAGGTCTGAAGGACACGCTCTTCTCTCAGTGCAGATTTCTTGATGGTGCGAGGTTCCCCTCACCATTTCTAATTCCAGAATATTTTCATTACCCTAATAGAAACCTCGCACCAATTAGCTGTCATTCTCTCTCCCCAGTTCTCCCAGCCTAGGCAGCCACCAATTTATTTCCTGTCTCTACAGATTTGCTCTTCTGGACATTTCGTATAAATGGCATCAGACAATATGTGGGCTTGTATGTCTGGCTTCCTTTGCATAGCCAAATAATATTTCATTTTATAGATGCACCGTATTTTTTTCTTATTTAATATGACTGAGTGAAAATGTACATTCCCGTATAAATTTACATGCCCACCTATATGCAGCTTCCACTGCTCTCCCTGCCCGGTGACAGCACACTATTCCTCTCTGCTCCATACATGTCTCATCCTCCCAACAGCCTCCTTTCCCCTCCTCTCCGTCCACTCCCCTTCCTCCAGCCAGAGGTCAGCAGGATGACATCTTAGAGATGTATAGAACCATAAAGTGCATCCAATATACGGTCACTCTGCATCGCCAAGTCCAATCCATTCGTGTCCGAAGAGTGAACCTTCGTTCTGATTTATGGGCAAGGGCAGCATCAGGGCCAGGGGCCATGCTCCCAGGGGAACCCTGAAACCGCTGGACCATCAATTGAGGTCTTTTAGTGGAGATCTCAGGGTGCACCCCTTTTTCTTCTTGTGTTGCCAGTGAGACTCAACTTAGGATGCACCGTATTTTTTAAATCCATTCATCTAGTGACAGGTTGTTTCTGTCTTTTGGCTATTATGAATGACATTGTTATGAACATTCCTGCACAACAATGTATGCTTAGTGCTCGGCACAGTGCCTACGAAGCACCAGGTAGCTGTTTTTATTCCTGGTGAGTGCTCCACTGGGTGATTTGGGGCACAGTCTGCCTGAACATCAGAAATGGAAGGCTGACGGCAGCAAAGACAACATTCACGTACTGCACAATTTTGCTGAGCGCTGTTCCTGCCCACCAGACCCATGTGAGTAAGGCCGCCTGACATAGAGGCATTGAGTACAGACCCCGCTCTACCCTTTCTAGCTGTGTGACTCTGGGTGGGTTACTTAACCTCTCTCAGCCTCCGTGTAACTTGAGTGAGTATAAGTACTTATAGAGAGTGTATAACTACTTATGGAAACCCTGGTGGTGTGTTGGTTATGTGCTATGGCTGCAAAGCAAAAGGTCGACAGTTCAAACCTGCCAGACGCTCCTTGGAAATTTTATGGGGCAGTTCTACTCTTGCATAGGGCCAACATGAATCCAAGTCCGCTGGCCGGCAACATTCGGTTTTTTGGGTTTTGTTTAGTTGGTTAGAGCGCCCTCATGTGTCTTCACATGGTAATAGTTTAGGTCTTGCCAAGGAGTGGCGTTCTTTTAATCACAGAATTAATAAAATGTGTAATGGAAATTTTTTCTAGCCTCACTTCAGAGCCCCTGCTTGACTCCTGGTCTCCAGTTTAAGCCGTTTCAGCCTGAATCTTCGGCAGGTTTCCTGCTTTCCCTCAGGCTTAAAGATTTCTTTTTGCTCCTTGCTCACTGTCTTTCATGTCAGTCATTTTGCAAAACGCCCATCTCATCCTTCTCATATGTGTGAACTTGACCCTCTCACCAGATTCTATTATTCCAAGGTTACTCGGCTCTCCAAATAAGATCTTTTTTTTTTTTTCTAATGGGTACCTCAGATTTTACTGAAGAACTGGGGGGAAAAAAGTCATTCCAAAATCCTAGGAAAGGATTTTGGAAATGTTTACTACCTGTGACTTATTCTATAGTCTAAGGAAAAGGTATTCAAGATGCTAAGCTTCTTTTTTCAGTCTCGTTTTTAAAATTTGTTATTGTTCTTGAAACCCCACACAGCCGAACATACCCCAGTTCAACAATTTGTACACATACAAATCATACACTGAGTGTGTCCTTCAAGCTGTGCAACCATTCTTACTTTCCTTTTCCAAATTGTCCCTCCCTCGTTACCATAAAACATACTACCTCCTAAACTTCATATCTACCCTTACAAGTTGCTGTTGTCAATTTGATCCCATATAAACCCAAACCAAACCGAATCTGTTGCCATAGAGTCGATTCTGACTCGTAGCGACCCCATAGGACAGAGTAGAATTGACCATAGGGTTTCCAAGGCTATAATCCTTATGGAAACAGACTGCCACATCTTTCTCCATACAAATGATGGGCGAGCTAAACCACTGTTTTAATCATCTGGTACTGCTCTAACAGAAATACTACCAAGTGAGTAACTTTTAAAAAAGAGAAGTTTATTCTTACACAGCCAAGTAGGCTACAAGTCTGAATTCAGGGTGTCTGCTCCAGGAGAAGGCTTTCTCTCTTTGTCAGCTCTGGGGGAAAGTCCTTGTGTTGCATCAGTCTTTGGTGAGGGAGCATCTTGGCACAGGAACCTCAGGTCTGAAGGATGTGCTCTTCCCCCGGTGCAGCTTTCTTGATGGTGTGAGATTCCCAATTCTCTGCCTGCTTCCCTTTCCTTTTATCCCTTGTAGGATGAAAGGATAAAAGGTGGTGTAAGCAGCACTCCAGGGACTCTCTTTACACTGCAGCCCCACCCACTGCAGCAGGGAGGTGATTTTAAGAAGTAGCTCCATTGTAATCCTCTCTAACGTAATCCCCTCTATTAATCACAGGCAGAGATTAGGATTTACAGCATCAGAAAAATCGCACAATGGCAGGCAATCACAAAACACTGGGAATCACCGGCCCAGCCAAATTACTACACACTTTTTTTTTAATGATTGAATGAAAATGTACATTCCGATATAAATTTGCATGCTGACCTACATGCAGCTTCCACTGCTCTCCCTGCACAGTGACAGCACACTCTTCCTCTCTGCTCCATACATGACTTATCTTCCCAACAGTCTCCTATCTTCTCTCCACCCATTCCCCTTCCTCCAGTATGAGGTCAACAGGACGACCTCCTATAGATGCCTAGAATCATAAAGTGCCCACAGAATATGGTCACTCTGACTACGCACATTTTTTTGCGGGGAAGGGGACACAATTCAATCCATGACAACCTCCAGTCATCAGCCAAGCACTGAAACCCGGACAAAAAGCCAAACTCTGCTGTCGAGTTGGTTCCGACTCCCAGTGAGCCTATAGAACGCAATAGAACTGCTCCTATAGAGTTTCCAAGGCTGTAATCGTTAGGGAAGCAGACTGCCACATTTTTCTCCTGTGGAGGGGCTGGTGGGTTCTAACTGGGGACCTTTTGGTTCACAGCTAACTTAACCACTGTACCACCATAGCTCCCCAGTACGATACAGTACAGACAGCTCTTAACTTTTGAGAAAGGTCTCCTGATGTAAACAAACACTGACACTCGGAAAGGGGGAAATGGCAACTAAAGACAGCTGTCATCTGGCCGTGCACACACCCACACTCACACAAACACTCTCACATATTCACACCCACACTCTCTAGCTCAGTGGGGAAGGACTTTTCTTTGTCACTGAAAATCAGATAATGCTATCAACACAGGTCTTTGAAGGAAAGAAAACTCATTTTATAGATGAAAGCACAAGAAAGTTCCTGGCTTCCTGCAGCCTTGGAGGGTTGTGAAGGCCTGAGGTACTTGACTTCCCATATTCTCAGCATTCCCCACCTGTCTGTTATGATCCAAACCCCTAAACGGCAACTCCATTGAAAGGCAAGGTCCACGTACCTCTTGCTTCACCCCAGGGGCATGTGTCTCAGAAGTTGCACATAAATTAAATTCCTGCAGATGAATTAGGATTCCCCACTGACTTCCAATAAGATTTCTGAGATGCTCTCTCTTCATCGAGATTGATTTTCAACGTCTGCCTAACACTTCAGCTTTGAGTTTCTCTGCCTCCTGTCATCCTCTCTGACAGTTAATCCTCATTTGCAAACTGAGAGAAAACTGGAGAAACAAAGCAGCCAACTTTGGGGGAAGGTTATTTCCAGGACTTGAAGGGCTTTCTTCCCATTTAGTTAGAGGGTAGCAGAGGTCTCAGTTAAGCAGCATCTTAGCTTTAGGTAGGTCGGGTCTCTGCCTTCGGTGGTCCGCTCGCTGGTGTCCAACGCAGAGACGTACTCTACGAAATAGGAATGGGCGCTGTAGTTCCGGGGAGTGGTGTGTGCAGTTGGTGACCTGGGGTACACAGCAGTTGCTAAGTAAAAATGAAATGAGTTGCTGGAGAGGCACTGCGGCTTTGGCCTCTGGCACCACAGTTAAGCAGGGGCGCGTGCGTCATGGGTCTGTGGGGCTGGTCAGGCGGCGCCTTTGCTGTCTTTGAACTGGAACCAGAGATATTATTAGCGCTGATAGGCGAAGGCATTGCCTGCTTAGCGATGAGGAAAATTAATAGCCCAAGCATTCTCCTGTCCTGCATTCTCCTTGATGGCATTTCGATTAAAACAAAAAACAAGACAAAACCAAAAACGATTGCTGCAGCTGTCTGCGTGTTCTGGAAGCCTGTGTGCATGTGTGTGGTTTAGTGTTTACAGATTTGGGGTTACAGAGGGAAGTTTTCAGAGCAACGGAAGTAGCTGCTTGTCAGTCAGTCTTCATTTTGAAAACGAAAGCCTGAAAACTTGGGACCAGCTCTGGGCCACGACTTAGTCTTTGAGGGCTCAGGAAAGTCCAGGCGTGCCTTCCACCAGCTGGCTGAGGAAAGTAACCACTTGATCTTGCCTTTTGTTTTGTTTTGTTTTTAAATGAATTGACTCAATCTGTGATTTGCCTTTGGTGTCCTGTAGGTTCAGTCTGAGACAGGGATGTGGGAGTGGGCATAGAAGCTCTGGCTTTAGATGAACCTCTCCCCTGCCCCCCCAAATCCACATACGCACAATTGAACCCCTCAAAACGCACAAAGCCACATTAGCCCAGGCTGCCAAACCAGAACAAGGTAAGAAATATTTCCTGTGCACCTACTAGGCACACAAGGATAGTATGACCACCCTCAAAGCATTTCTAGTTTAATTGGCATGGCAGAGCAAGAAGAGAGAAATAAAATCCAAGACCATCTACCCTCAGTGCCAATGAATAGCAGAAACAGAGTGTCAGGTGGGGAGAGATTATTCTGGTCTGGGGTAATCAGAGCAGGCTTTCTGGGGAAGGAGGAAGCTGAGGCCAGCGCTGAAGGACTGCGAGAGCCTCATTAGCTAGAAGCTGCAAGGAAGGGCATTCCAACTAGGAAGGGCAAGTTCAAGGTATTCTCAGGTTAAGACAAGTCCATTTGTTTGGCTGGAATTTGGAGCTTATGTGAGTGAGCTGCAGTTGATAAGCCTGGCTTGAATGCCAGTCTCTCTGTGCCAGGACAAAAGCTATGGAGTCAGACAGACCTGCTCTGCCACTTCCTGCTGGGTGACCTTGGGCTAGTGGCCTAACCTCTTCAAGCTGGAGATAATAATGGCACTTAGCTCTCGAGGGTATTGGGAAGCTGAAAGGAATTAATAGATAGAAAGCATCTGGCACAGCAAATGCTCAAAAATGGATTACAAATATGTAGAGTATCATGAAGGAAAAGCTCAGAATATTTTCAGTTGGCCCTAGATATTTGGGGATCAAGGAGGAAGAGTCATTGATACCTTCCATCATTGGTGTCACTGCTGGCAGAGTAGAACAGGCCGGAGCCTCCATCCCCTCTGGTCTAAACTGTTGGAAGTCTTTGGCTTCCTGCCACTGCCAGAATCATCTTCTTAAAAACACCGCCTTAATCCTGTACGGGTGCCTCCCTAGCTCACGAACCTTCAATGACTCCGTTGTAGAGCGAACTCCTTAACACGGTGATTTACCGTAGGGGTGGGACAAGAACGACCATTTATTGAGAGAAAGGAAGAGCAAAGAGGAGACTTGTTTTGGGAGCAGATATCAAATGCTCTTATCTTCTAAAAGCTTTGAAGCTAGGGCTTCCCAGATTTCAACAAGTCCCCTCAGGAAGATGACAGGGCTGCGTCCCTAGAGAGGTCAGGCATTCTGTGACCTCTGGCTCAGGTTCACCTGTCACTGCTTCCTCAAGCCACCTCGAGAAGGTTACAGTAGGAACACAGACAAGAGTGGAGCTGAGGCCGAGAGGGAGCAGAGGAATATTCCTTCCGAGTTCCCGGAAGGGCTCGGGCCTGGACCCTGGTCTGGCGTTTCCCTGAAGGATTCCCAGGCACCTCTGGGCGCTGTGGGGTCACGGTCACATGGGACAGCTGGGCCGCCTCCGTGAACGGTAGGCGCGGGACAAAGGCGACTCTGGGACAAAGTGCAGAGACTCCTGAAGAGATAAGCAGAAAGGGCGAAGGAAGGGGGCGGGAGCGAGCTCCTAGGAGCTCCAGGCTGGCGCTCCAGGAGACAGAGGAAGAAGCCTAGCTCAGCCCGTCCGGGGGTGGGAGACGGCTGCAGGGATGCGAGGGTCAGAGCTGCTAGGACAAGTGGGGCCAAGGACCGGAGTGCCCCGCTCACCTGGCTGTTTGGGGCGGGGCAGGGAGCTGCGGGACCGCGGGAGCCAGGGGGCACTTGAGCGGGGCTTGCGCTCGGACTGGGCCGGAGCGCCCAGCCTCCACGCCACACCCCGGGCCGGGCCCTCCCTCGCCCGCAGGGCCTCCCTCCCCCGCCTCCTCGCCCTCGCGCTCTCCCTCCCTCCTTCCCAGCCCAATTGCTCAAGCCGCTTCCTTCCCCAGCTCCCGCGCCAGTTCCTCTCCCGTGTGCAGCCCCGGCAAGGCAGCCAGCCGCAGACCCGGACCGACCGCGGTCGCTGAGGTAAGAGGATGGCTCAGCCCGGAGCGGCCGCGAGCCAGGCGCCCAGGCCCTCCCTGGCCACCGCGCTAAACCTGCGGAGCTCCCTGCAGCCCCGCCCCTCGAGAATGGACACGGGGAGCCTGAGCAGATACCGGGGCGCCACCTCCAACGCTCGGGAGACCACCTTCCACGGCTCGATGTTATTCATGGGAGCGAGCTCCGCGCGCCGGCGGGGAGCGCTGCGCGAGCTGCTGGGGCTGCAGGGGGCGGCTCCCGTCGGGTGGCCGTCGGAAGAGCGCGCCGAGGAGCAGCCACCGAGTGGGCCGGGCGGCAGCGGACTGTGCATGGACCCCCGGGAGCACGCGTGGATGCTGGCGGCTGCCGAGGGCCGCTTTGAGGAGCTGCAGGGGCTGCTGGAGGCAGAGCCCGGGTTGCTGCTGAGAGGCGACCCCATCACCGGCTACACGGTGCTGCACTGGCTGGCCAAGCACGGGCGCCACGAGGAGCTCATTCTGGTGTATGACTTCGCCCAGCGCCGGGGTCTGCAGCTCGACATGAGCGTCCAGGGCAGTGGCGGCCTCACGCCCCTCCACCTGGCGGCCCAGCAGGGCCACGACATGGTCATCATGGTGTTGGTGGGCGCTCTGGGCGCCGACCCCACGCGCCGCGACCACAGCGGCCACCGGGCCTGCCACTACCTGCAGCCCGAAGCCCCCCGGAGGCTGCGGGAGCTATCGGGAGCAGAAGACTGGGAATTGGTAGGCTGGAACAAGGGCGACAACGCCAACAACAACAGCAGCAGCGGCGTCATTCCGCGGAGTCTGCGATGGAGCCTAAGTTCGACCGGCGCTACGGCGGCGGGACCGGCCCGGGAGAAAGACTCCGTGAGTTCCAGAAAGGCGCAAATTCAGAGTCTTTTGCACCAAGTGTTTCCCTTCTTCCAGGACCATTGAGGTCAAGACTGCAGAGCACAGAGCGGCCCCGACTTTGCGGGAAGACTCGGTGTTCGCGTCCTGGAGATCCCACCGAGGGGGTCGTGCCGCTGACACGGCTCCGGCCACAGCCAAGCGGGAGGTGGAGGCTGATTTCTGGTACCTGTTTCCTGCCTCCTGCATCCGTCAGCCAGGAGGACCCGGGCCAGAGCACTTACCTAACCAAGAGGTAGCCAAGGACCAGGCCAGCCCGGTACCTGATGCCAAAGCTGCCAGGATAAAGGAGGTTACGAGCAGGGTGCATGGTCCTGCTGTGGGAAAGACATTGGCTGTTTCTGGGCAGGCGGATAGTCGTGTTTATTAGAAAATATTTGCTAGAAGAACGAGTAACGCACTGAAGCAGGGGCCGCACCTGACTGCAGGCCGACCTTGGCCATTAATGAGTCACGTTGAGCCGGTAGAGTCAGCCTCTGGCGACCTGTTTTTGAGACAACCAGGCCTTACCGGTACCTTCTTGAATGCATCACGGATGACTTCTTAAGTATATTAAAGTCTAATATGTTTTTCTTTCACATGACAAAGGTGTCCTTTGGGTGTCCTTTTTTTTTTTTACTGTCCATTAACCACTGATGGTGAAGCTGCATGTGATTGCAGGGGAAAGGTCACCAACCCCTAGCGTCCTGTCTATGAGCTAGTATTCCCGGGTAGGCTCTGGCCCTCATTCTCAGAGCAGAAGGTCAAAGATGCCCACTGAAGGAACAGCTTTCACCTTCGCTCTGAGTAGAGATAGAGTTTATGTGTTGTCCCCCCACCCCGCTCTCTGGCACCTCCGTCTGGCCTCCCTCACAAAGATCAACCCAGAGGAATTGCCATGTAGTAGGCAGAGGGTTAGTGAAAGGGAAAGGTCTTCAAACTGACAAGTCGCGTATTTCCTGGTGAGTCATGTAATCTACTTCAGCATGTGCCCTCCAATGAGACACACCTACTTTTTTCCAACAGAGTTTTCCCCTTCAGCACTGACCTTTTTTTCTTTTAATTGTGTTTAATACATAAGTTGTAGTTTGGAAAATTGCTCCAAATTCAAAAATAGCATGAACTGAGTAAAATACAAGAGAGTTGACTCAGCTTGAAAGGAGGAAGGAGCAGTGGGCAGCTAGAGATCTGTGCTGCCTGGGAGAACAGTGCATTTTAAAGAACAACACTGTGTCCATGGGGGCTTGATAGCCCTTCTGATGGACTGTGGTGTTCACCAGACCTTGAACACTGGGGAAACTGAGGCACCACTGAACAGAAGATCTAGAGATGAAAGCCTGAGCCTGGTGATCCAGGTTTTTATCTCTGCCAGGGGTGGGGGGGTGGGGGGGTTGGGGAAGAGTAGAATCCTTGGTGGCATAGTAGTTACGTGCTACATCTGCTAACCACGAGGTTGATGGTTCAAATCCGCCAGGTACTTCCTTGGAAATTCTATGGGGCAGTTCTATCCTGTAGGCTCACTATGAGTTGGAATCGACTCGACAGCAATGGGTTTGGTTTTTCTTAGAGGGGAGGGTTTGCCCTTGTTATTGCACCTCTGCTTAAAACATTCCCACTTTCCCTATATAACCCTTAAGGTTCTTCTGATCCACAAAACCATCCAAACCCTTCCTACCATGGGCTTCAGCCTGTCTCATGCTTTGGGAACTAAACATCTATTTATTTACAGTGTGGTGTTGTGGCACAGAGGGTTAAGCACTGGGCTGATAACCAAAAGGTTGGCAGTTCAAGTCCACTCAGAAGTACGGCCTGACAAGCTGCTCCTGAAAAATCAGGCATTGAAAATTCTTCAAGTCACAGTTCTACCCTGACACACATGGGGTCAGCCTGGAGTTAGAATCAACTTGATGGCAAATGGAATTTTCTGCTGTTTTTTTTTTTTTTTTTTTTCGTCGTAAAAATATACACAGCAACACACACCCCAATTCAACCATTTCTGCATATACAATTCAGTGACACTGGTTACATTCAAGTTGTCATCCCGTTCCAGATTACTCTACCACCATTGACATAAACTCAAGGGCCCCTAACCATCAGTTTGTACATACATAGATAGTTCTTTAAAAGAACGCCATGCTCACCACAAATATTCTTTACGAATTAAGCTAAACTATTGTTTGATTTGGAAGGCCTGGTGGTGTCATGGTTAAGTGCTTATGGCTGCTAACCAGAAGGGTGGCAGTTCAAATCCACCAGGAGCTCCTTGGAAACCCTACGGGGCAGTTCTGTTCTGTCCTATAGAGTCACTATAAGTTGGAATCAATGGCAGCAGGGTTTTTTTGTTTGTTTGCTTGCTTGCTTTAAAGACTGACAGTTTTGGGTTTTTTTTTGTTTGATTTAAAGAATGTCAGTTTTGGCTGTCTTTTTTTCAATATAGCATTTTCCTTTTCTTCTAAATGAACCTCTTTTGTTTGATGTTTGAAGAGGGGAGGGCCAGCAGTTCTTGGATTCCAGCATTCGAGGAATATGTCCATAAGCCACTTTTGCGCCCACTGTGTCCATTTTATAGATGCAAACTGGCTAATTGATGCTGGTCTGCCCCTTGCCAGCTGTCAAGGTGGCTTCAGCTTGTTGAAGGGTGTCAGGACAAAGCCTTCCCACCACCTGGCTGAGTCAGCCAGCTCCTGGATTGGAGAGAAGATAGGTGAGTGCCTCAGCAGGGCATTCAAAAGTCGTTTATAATAATAGTGCCCTCTTTACAGGAAAAGGTAGGACCTAAGCATCCCAACTATTAGCAGATTTGGAGGGACCTGAGACAAGAACTGGCCCCACTCTTTCCAAAATGAAAACCAAATCAGCTGGAAGATGTGAAAGCAGCTTACTATAGCTTTTCCTTGAGTCAGCTATTCTTCCCCGCAGATTTTTCTCATCATGTGATATTGCCTAGCCTACCTCCTCCATATAAAACTGAGGTTTGGCTTCAGGGCAGAAACTCGCATTCTGAAAACTCTCCATGCCTAACATCAAGCCATTGGCATTCCTGGTATGCTTACCCTAAGAGAAAGAGCAAATTCCCCGAGAAACCTTCTTCCAGGGGAGCCAAACAGAGTTAAGCAGATGATGTGAAACTGTCTTCTAGTGGGAGATCCTGCCAAAGCAAGGAGACCATTAGAAGCAGGTCTGGAACAGGTAAGCATCGGGGCTAAGGGGAGAAGGGTGCCGAAGGAGCACAAAGGTGGCCCTGACCCAGGGGAGGGTGTTGGAAGGGCTTTCTGGGGAAGAAGACAAAGCCTGATCTGAGGCTGCAGGGCTAAGTGGGAGTTGGCCAGAGGAGTAGAGGGGAGGGGGATTCCTGGCAAAGTCGCCGGGGTATATATGGAAGAACGTGGCCTGTCCCCCAGAACTCCTTTTTTTTTCATGATTAAATGAAAATGTACATTCACATATAAATTTGCATGCCCACCTATAAGCAGCTTCCACTGCTCTCCCTGTCTGGTGACAGCACACTCCTCCTGTCTGCTCCATACATGTCCCATCCTCCCAACAGTCTCTTTTCCCCTCCTCTCCACCCACTCCCCTTCCTCAAATAAGAGGCCAGCAGGATGATATCCTATAGATGCACAGGACCATAAAGTTCACCCAAGATATGATCACTCTGCATCACCAAGTCCAATCCATTCCTGTCTGAAGAGTGGACCTTCATTATGATTTATGGACAGGGGCAGCATCAGGGCCAGGGGCCATGCTCCCAGGGGAACTCCGAAGCTGCTGGACCATCAATTGCGGTCTTTTAGTGGAGATCTCAGGGTGCACCCCTTTTTCTTCTTGTGTTGCCAGTGAGACTCAACTTTGTGAGCTCTGTCGCAGCTATCACTGATGGTAGCTGGGCACCATCTGGTTCTTCTGGTCATGAGTCGATGTAGACACCCACTCATGTGGGTCTCTCTGTCCTCTGGGTTCTCTTTCCCCCGTGTCATTTTGGTCCTCGGTGATCATCTGTTCCTGCTGAGTTGGGACCATTTGCTGTACCCTCGGATGGCAGCTTGGCAGCTTTTAAGACCCCAGATGCCACTCACCAATGTCCAAGAACTCTTAAGTCAGTTGGTGGGCAGAAGGAGGAGAGCCGAGTAGAAAAAGGCAAAGCTGAAGAAGAAGGTGAGGGTTCAGATCACTAAGGGTCTCAGAACCAGCGCCAGTTGCTGTTGAAAGGATTCCAACTCATGACAACCCCTTGTGTGTCGGTAGCACTGTGTTCCATAGGGTTTTCATTTTCATTGGCTATGTCCTTAGAAGTAGATCACCAGGCCTTTCTTCCAAAGTGCCTCTGGCTAAACTTGAACCTCCGACTTCTCAGCAATGCATTTCTTGTACCACCCAGGGCCTCTTAAACAAAATCAACCCAAACCCATTGCTGTTGAGTCAATTTGCAATCGCACATAGCAACCCTATAGGACAGAGTACAACTGCCCCATAGGGTTTCAAGGGGAAGCTGGTGGATTTGAACTCCTAAACTTTTGGTTAGTATCCTAAAAGAAGTAAACGGATTTTAACCTAAAAATAGTTGGGAGTCATAGAAGGTTTCTCTGTAAAGCAGTAAGATAATGAAATTTTAGGGAAGGCACTCTGACAGTCACATGGAGGATGGACATGCCAGGAGAGAAAACGCAAAAGAAATACATCACATAAACAAAGCGTTTTGGGGGCAGCTTTTTGAGAGTCATGCAACAGCCTGAGAAAGTCAAAGAGCCCTGGATAGGTCAGTGGCTTTCAATTTTTTCTTTCTTTTTCTTCTCTTAAGCCTTTGATCTATTAAAGCTTACCTAGAAGCCCTGAAGGACCCCAGAAGGAGCCCTGGTGGTGCAGTGGTTAAAGTATTCAACTGTGAACAAAAAGGTCAGCAGTTCAAGCCCACTGGCTGATCAACAGGAGAAAGATGTGGCAGTCTGCTTATGTAAAGATTACAGCCTTATAAATCCTATGGGGGGCAGTTTCACTCTGTCCTATAGAGTTGCTATGGGTCAGAATCAACTTGACAGCATTGGGGTTTAAAACTGACAAATGCAGAGCTTCCTGGGTTGAAAACATCCCTCCCTTTACCATTCCTCACCTCCGCCCCAGACGACAGTCACATGCAGTGGCTCCAGGGCAAAATTCAAAACTACAGATATTGGTCCAAAGTGATTGGATTAACCTAGGTTCAAATCCTGACTACTGCATTAATTGCTGGGTGGCTTTGAACAAATTGCTCACCTCCCTGAGTAGCAGTTTCTTTATTAGCAAAATGGGAACAGTACAGCTTCCCTTGCAAGACTGTTCTGAGGATCCAACACAGTGTATGTACAACACCCAGCATACTGCCTGACACATAGAAAACAGTGAGAAAATCACAGCTGTTCATTGAAAGAGGCTCAACTAGCTGTTGCGGTGAGACTATAACACAGTTAAACTTGTGAGAGCTAGAACTTTCTTGCATTGTCTTGTTTTTCCAGGTCTCACCACTTTTCTATTGCTTGTTGTAGAGGAAAATATTTTAACTTTCTTTCTCAGGTTTTCACCGTACCCAGGTTTTAGCTTTTGCAGGCTTGACTGGATTATCTAGAATGGTCCTATAGTCTATCTGTATTATTCCACCTCTAAAATGTTTTCACATTCATTGAGAAAGACATTCCATCTGTGGCAAATAAGTGGTTATGCCTGAAAGCCAATATTGGTCCTTCTCTGCTAATATTCTTCACAACCAGTATGCTTTTGCTTTAGATGTAATTGTAACAAGCTAAATTTCTTTGATTTCAGCACACAGAAGAACTAAGTGCCAACTGCGTGTGTTAGATATTGTTTCCAGATAAGATCATAAACTGTGCTCCAAGCTAAACCTGAAATTCTCTGAAGACAATAAAATTATACAAGATCTTCACCTTCTCACCCTATTTATCCATAGGAATGTCTCCCTCCTGCCTCTAAGCAACATACCTTCCATGCCACACACCCTAACTTCCTTCCTTTTGTTCATTTTAGCTTGTGTCTATCGAAATTTGACTTGTACTCTCAATGCTGTCTCCCAGGGTCTAATTCCATCAGTTGTTCCTCTAGCCTATATTTTCAAGTAAGGAGCCCTGGTGGTGTAAATAGTTAAGCACTCGGCTGCTAATTGAAAAGTTGGCAGTTTCAAACCCACCCAGAAGCAGCACAGGAAACAACTGGCCATCTGTTCCCATAAAGATTACAGCCAAGCAGATTCTACAGGGCAGTGCTGCTCTCACATGGGGTCGCTATGAGCAGGAATTGACTGGAGGGCACCCAGCAAAGTACCTGCAAGTTCACCTTGAGTTCAGTTCAGTGCCACAAAAATGTATTAAGTGCCAACTAGAAGCCAGGCTCTTCAGGTGATGAACACGCTCAAGTCTTCCCTAAGCCTTCTGACCCAACCTCGTGGCTCTCCTCTTCGCATCCAAGCCTCTCCAAACAGAGGTTGCCTCCTCTCACTATCTTGTTGTCTTACTTCTTATTAACTCTTCCACCCTCGTCATTCTGGCTTCGGCCTCCATCACCTAGAGTAATTAGTTTGAGAACCAAACCAAAATGCACTGCTGTCGATTCCAACTCATAGTGACCCCATAGGACAGAGTAGAACAGTTCTATGGGGTTTCCAAGGAGCACCTGGTTGATTCCAATTGCCACCCTTATGGTTAGCAGATGTAGCACTTAACAACTGTGCCACCAGAGTTTCCTAGTTCTGGAAAAGTATGCCATAATGGCCTCCCATCTGCCAAATCCCTTCACCCCATGGCCACGTCCAGTTCTCTCTTAAATTGCGTATTTACATACTGAGCTGTTTGTTGGACATCTTCAACTGAATGTCTTACAGACATCTCAAACTTAATGTGTCTGAAACCAAACTCTTGATTCCCACTCCGTTTTTCTGCAACACACACACAAATCTATTCTTCTCATGGCCTTACCCTCCCAATCAATGGCACCACCATCTACGCTGTCAGCCAGAAGTGGGAGTGCCATTGTTATCACCACTCTCTTCCTCCTCCCCTACAGTTCGCCAATCACAGGTCTTGTTGATTGTGCTGCATCTCTCTTATCTGCCCATTTAACTTCCTCTCCACTGTCTCTGCCCTAGTTCAGGTCGCCATCATTTCTCAGTTGGATTATAAAGCATGACTGAGGCTCTCTATTCTTACTTGACACCACCCCAACCCGTCCATTCTCAGCACTACACACAATGAACTCAGCAATTTCTTAAACCCAAATGTCCAATTTTGAACTCAATGTTTCTCCACCTCAGGATATGATCCAAGCGCCCTCTCAATGGTCATCAAGCTCCTCGTGATCTGGTCCTTGCTCACCTCTCCAGTCTCATCCCTCATTATCACTTCCTCTTGCCATCCTCTTTCCCATCCCTAAGTACATCCCCTTTTTGTACTCCCACCACTAACGGTGACTTTCATTTCCTTAAAATCTCCCGTCTGTCTCTTGACTGGGCCTTTTCACTGTCAGTTCTCATTGCAGAGGACAGGAACACTTCATGCTTTGCCCCACAGCCCTCCTCACCCCAAGCCTAACTTCTCTCAGGTCTTTAGGGCTCAGTTTGCTCTTCACATGTTCAGAACAGGTTCCCCGGTAACTTCATCATCACAGCACTCAACATAGGGACTGTAAATGGCTGTCCTGGCGCCTGCCCCACGGAGCCCGTGAACCTGTGAAGATGGAGATGCCTGTTGTTGCGACTTACCGAGTGGCCCAGCACTCAACACTGCCTGCCACCAGTCTTGATGGGTATTTGTAGAATGAAAGAGTGGGTGTTGGAAGAAGCTAACCATACGTTTAGAGTGATCAACTTTCTTCCATAGTATTCTGTTATGATATTTTTGATTTCTGTTGGATCTGTGGTGGCAACTCCCCTCTCATCTCTAATTTAGGTTATTTGTTTCCTTTCCTGCTTTTCTTTAGTAAGTTTAGCCAGTGGTTTGTCAATTTTGTTGATCTTTTCAAAAAACCAGCTTTTGGTCTTTTCAACCCAACTTTCTCATTAAACTAAACTGTTGGAGTTCTGCTTGGTTTTGCAGCTCGTTTGCTCTATGCTCCTGCCTTTCTCTCTTTGGAGAGCCCTGTGGAGACACACTGTATAATGAATACCACATTAAAGAAACTTCTAGAGAGTTACAACTATGGCACTATGTTGCTGTAATTAGGTGCTGCAACTCACAGCGACCCTACATACAACAGAATGAAACATTACCCCATCCTGTGCAATGCTCGCGGTCGTTTTTATGCTTGAGCCCATTGCTGCAGCCACCATGTCAACCCGTCTTGTTGAGGGTCTTCCTCTTTTACACTGACCTTCCACTTCACCAAGCATGATGTCCTTTTCCAGGAATTGATCGCTCCTGACATGTCCGAAATGTGTAAGACATAGTCTCAGCATCCTTGATTCTAAGGAGCACTCTGCTTGTACTTCTTCCAGAAGAGATCTGTTCATTCTTTTGGCAGTCCATGGCATATTCAATATTCTTCTCCAGCACCACAAGTGAAAAGAGTCAATTCTTCATCTGTCTTCTTTATTCATTGTCCAGGTTTCACATGCATATGATGCGGTTGAAAATACTATGGCTTGGGTCAAGTACACCTTAGTCTTCAAGGTGACATCTTTACTTTTTAACACTTTAAAGAGGTCATTTGCAGCAGATTTGCTGAATGCAATGCATCTTTTTATTTCTTGACTGCTGCTTCCGTGGGGGTTGATTGTGGAACCAAGTAAAATGAAATCCTTGACAACTTCAATCCTTTCTCTGCTTATCATAATGTTGCTTATTGGTCTAGTTGTGAGGATTATTGTTTTCTTGACGTTGAAGTGTAATCCATACTGAAGGCTAGGTTCTTCAATGTTCATCAGTAACTATTTCAAATCCCATTCACTTTCAGCAAGCAAGGTTGTGTCATCTGAGTGATGCAGGCTGTTAAGGAGTCGTCCTCCAATCTTGATGCCTCATTCTTCATATAGTCCAGTTTCTTGGAACATTTGCTTGGCATCCAGATTGAAAAGATATGGTGAGACGATACAACCCTGATGTACACCATTCATTATTTTAAATCATACAGTGTCCCCTTGTTCTGTTCATATGACTGCCTTTTGATCCATGCACAGATTCCTCATTAGTACAATTAACTGTCCAGAATTCTTATTCTCCACAAGGTTATCCATAATTTGTTATGATCCACACAGTCAAATGCCTTTCATAGTCAATAAAACACAGTTAAACATCTTTCTGGTATTCGCTATTTGTCAAGTTCCATCTAGTAGCAGCAATGATATCCCTGGTTACACACCCACTTCTGAATCCAGTTTGAATTTCTGGCAGTTCCTAGCAAATACACTGTTGTAGCTGCTTCTGAATGATCTTTATAAAAAATTTACTTGGCGTGTGACGTTAATGATATTGTTTAAGAATACCCACTTTTGGTTGGATCATCTTTCTCGAGAATAGGCATAAATATAGATCTCTTCCAGTCAGTTGGCCAGGTAGCTGTTCTCCAAAATTCTTAGCATAAATGTGGGAGCACTTCCAGTCTTGCATCTGTTTGTTGAAACATCTCAATTGATATTCTATCAGTTCCTGAAGCCTTGTTTTTCACCAATATCTTCAATGTGGATTCAATGTATTCTTTTAGTCCTGTTGGTTCCTGTTCATATACTAACTCTCGAAATGGTTGAATATCAACCAATTCTTTTTGGCATAATAACTCTGTGTGTTCCCTCCATCTTCTTGTTGATACTTCCTGAGTTGTGTAATATTTTCCCTGTAGAATCCTTCACTATTGCAACTTGAGGCTTGAATTTTTTCTTCAGTTCTCTCATCGTCAGAAATGTAGAGTGTGTTCTTCACTTTTGGTTTTCTATCTCCACCCCTTTGCACGTGTTGTTATAATGCTTTATTTTGCCTTCTCCAGCTGCCCTTTGAAATCTTCTGTTGAGTTCTTTTACTTCGTCATTCCTTCCTTTTGCTTTAGCTGCTCAATATTTGAGATCAAGTTTTGAAGTCTCTTCTGACATCCAGTTTGATCTTTTCCTTTTTTCCTGTCTTTTTAATGACCTCTTGCTTTTTTCATAGATGATGTCTTTGATGTCATTCCACAGTTCATCTGGATTTCAGTCATTAGTGCTCAACACATCAAATCTATTCTTGAGATGGTTTCTAAACTCAAGTGAAATATACCCAAAGTCATACTTTGGCTCTCATGGACTTGTTCTAATTTTCTTCAGATTCAATTTGAATTTGCATATGAGCAGTTGATGGTCTGTGCTGCAGTCAGCACCCGGTTTTATTCTGACTGCTGATATGGAGCTTTTCCATCGTCTTTTTCTGCAGATATAGTTTTGATTCTTGTGTATTCCATCTGATGAGGTCCATGTGTACAGTCTCCATTTGTGTTGGTTAAAAAAAGAATTTGCAATGAAGAAGTCATTAGTCTTGCAAAATCCCATCATGTGATCTCTGGCATCATTTCTGTCACCAAAGTTGCATTTTCCAACTACTGATCCTTCTTCTGTTTCCAACTTTTGAATTCCAATCACCAGTAATTATCAATGTATCTTGATTGCGTGTTTAATCAATTTCAAACTGCAGAAGCTGGTGAAAATCTTCAATTTCTTCATGTTGGCCTTAGTGGTTGGTGTGTAAATTTGATTAAGAGTCATGTTATCTGGCCTTTCTTCTAGGCATATGGGTATTATTGTATCACTGACAGCATTGTACTTCAGGATAGATCTTGAAATGTTCTTTTTGATGGTGAATGCAATGCCATTCCTTGTCAAGTTGTCATTCTTGTCATAGTAGACCACATGTTTGTCTGATTCAAAATACCCAGTACCAGTACATTTCAGCTCAGTACTGCCTAGGATATAGATATTTATGTGTTACATTTTATTTTTGATGATACTCTATTTTTCTAGATTCATACTTTGTACATTCCACATTCTAATTATTAATGGATGTCTGAAGCTGTTTCTTCTCATTGTGAGTCATGCCACATCAGCAAGTGAAGGTTGCAAAAGCTTGACTCTATCTGCATCACTAAGATTGACTCTACTTTGAGGAGGCAGCTCCTCCCCAGTCGTCTTTTGAGTCTTTCCAACCAGTGGTGCTCATCTTCCAGTACTGTATCTGAGAATGTTCTGCTGTTATACATAAGTTTTATTATTATTACTCATTTATGATTGAGTGAAAGTGTACAATCCAATTTAAATTTGCATGCCCACCTATGTGCAGCTCCTACTGCTCTCCTTGCCCAGTGACAGCACACTCCTTCTTTCTGTTCTATACATGTCATATCCTCTTAGCCATCTCCTGTCCCCTCTTCTCCACACTCTCCCTCACCTCTAGTAAGAGGCCAGTAGGACAACATCTTATAGATGCATAGAACCATAAATTGCACACATAATATGGTAACTCTGTGTCGCCGAGTCCAATCCATTCCTGTCCAAAGAGTTGACCTCAGTAATGATTTATGGCAGGGGCAGCATCAGGACGAGGGGCCATGCTCCCAGGGGAACCCCAAAGCCCTTGGACCATCAATTGCAGTCTTTTAGTGGAGTTCGCAGGTTGCACCCCTTTTTATTCTTGTGTTGCCAGTGAGACTCAACTTTGTGAACTCCATCACAGCTATCATTGCTGGTGGTCAGGCACCATCTGGTTCCTCCAGTCGTATATTGATGTAGTCACCAACTGGTCTCTGTCTTCTGGATTGTCTTCCCCCCATGTCATTTTGGTCCTTGGTGATCATCTGTTCCTGCTGACTTGGGACAATTTGGTGTACCTCAGATGCAACTTGCTAGCTTTTAAGACCCCAAACACCACTCACCAATATGGGGTGCAGAAGACACTTAGCAATACGCTACTTATGCCAATTGGCCACGATGTCCCCTGAAAGCATGGTCCCAAGACCCCCACCCCTGCTACTCCGTCCTTGCAATATTGGGTTAAGATTGGAAGAGTATTCATGTTATGCTGAAGTCCAGTTAAATTGATCTTCTTTCTAATGTGTGCTGTCACTGATTTCACCCAACCAAAATTCAATCAACTATCTAATCTATAACCAGCCCTCTGCGTCCCTCCCTCCCCTCCCTTGCAGCCATCAAAGAGTCTTTTCTTTTATACATGAGTCTGTTTTTAAGTCCTTATGGTAGGGGTCTCATATAGCATTTGTCCTTGTGTCACTAACTAATTTCACTCACATAATGTCTTCCAATTGAAACCCAGTTATGAGATGCTTCCTAAAACCATCATTGTTCTTTATCATTGCACAGTGTTACACTGAATATATGTACCATAGTTTATTTATCCATTCATCTGTTGTTGGGCATCTGGGTTGATTCCATGTTTTTGCTACTGTGGGCTGTGCTGTGATAAACATTCATGTGCATGTATCTGTTGATGTGAATGTTCTTAATTCTGTAGAATATATTCCAAGCAGTGGAATTACTGAGTCAAGTGGTATATCTATTTTCAGCTTTTTAAGGAAGCACCAGATTGCTTTCCAAAGAGGTTGTACCATTTTGTAATCACACCAGCAGTGTAGCAGAGTTCCAATTTCTCCACAGCCTCTCCAGCATTTGTTGTTCTGTGGTTTTTGGATCATGGCCAACCTTGCTGGGGTTAACATGATATCTCATCGTAGTTTTGATATTTTTGATTTCTGTTGCATCTGTGGTGACAACTCCCCTCTCATTTCTAATTTGGGTTATTTTCCTGCTTTTCTTTAGTAAGTTTAGCCAGTGGTTTATCAATTTTGTTGATCTTTTCAAAAAACCAGCTTTTGCTCTTTTCAATTTTTTCAATTGTTTTTCTATTCTCTAATTCATTTAGCTCTGCTCTAATCTTTATGATCTCATTTCTTCTGGTGCCCGAGGTGTTCCTCTGTTGTTCTCTTTCTACTTGTTCAAGCTGTAGAGTTAGTTCCTTGATTTGGTTTCTTTCTTCCTTCCCGATGTGTGCATTTATGGAGATAAACAGACCTCTGAGCACTGCTTTGGCTGTATCCCATAGGTTCTGGTAGGAAGTGTTTTCATTCTCATTGGAATCCATGAATTTCTTTAATTCATCCTTGATTTCCTCTATAACCCATGTTTTTTTTTTTTTTGCAAGATGTTGTATAGTTTCCAAGAGTTCCACTTTCTATGTTTTTTCTGCTATTGATTTCAACTTTTATGGCTTTATGATCTGAGAAGATGCTTTGCAGTAATTCACTGGTATGGAGTTTGTTGAGCATTGCATTATGGCCTATCACGTGGTCAATTCTGGAGAATGTTCCATGTGCACTGGAGAAGAAGGTGTCGTTGTCTGCTGATGGGTGGAAAGTTCTGTATATATCAGTGAGGTTTAGTTGGTTAATTGTGTGAATGAGGTCTTCAATATCTTTACTGAGCTTTTTTCTAGATGATCTGTCTAGTGATGAGAGTGGAGTGTTAAAGTCTCCCACTATTATTGTGGAGTCATCTAACTCTCTTTTGAGCATAGTCAGTGTTTCTTCGACATATTTAGGTGCTCTGACATTAGGTGTATAAATATTTAACATAGTTAAGTCTTGCTTGTGTACTGAACCTTTCAGCAATAGTGTCCATGTTTGTCCAAGATGGTGGATTTGACATTAAAATTGATTTTGTCTGAGGTTAGAATTGCCACCCCTGCTCTTCTTTGTTCATTGTTAGCTTGATATATATTCTTCCATCCTTTAATTTTCAGTTTGTTCCTGTCTTTAGGTCTCAAGTGAGTTTCTTGTAGACAGCATATGGATGGGTCGTGTCTTTTGATCCAAGATGACACTCGGTGTCTCTTTACTGGAGCATTCAGTCCATTCACATTCAATGTAATTATTGATAGGTATGTGTTCACTGCTGCCATTGTGCTATGTTTATTTTTATGTTGATGTTTTCTCTGTTGTTCTTATTAGTCTGTTCTGGGACATTCTTTTTTGTGATTTGATTTTTCACCTTTTTCAGAGCTGGTTTTATAGTTGTTGAGACTCGTGTGTGAGATTTCTTGAAATGGTATGATACATCTTTGTTGTGCTTTACAGCTGCCCCATGGACCCCCTTAATAAACTATTTATAAACCCAATTTTAATTACTACCAGTCTTGCCATCTTCCGCTCCATCTGGAAGGACTATAACGACTGTAGTACATCCCTCTTTTTATTATGGTGACACCATAGTTTTCATGATGATCACTGGATTGCTTCTTTCCATATCAAAGCTGTGAATTACTTTGGGGCCTTCCCTAAATGAGTAGAGTATTGAATAGTGTGTCGTTCTAATATATAAAGTTAGTGGTTTTGTTCTTCTAAGCCAGAGCCAAGAACTTCCCACATGCTTCTTAATGTTTTTTCAGTTTTCTTGTTTCTTTTTTCTCATTTCTGCTCATAGATGCTGGCTGGCCTCAGTAGCTCTGTCTTCCAAGTCAGAAATTCTTTTTTCCATTTGTTCCATTCTGTTTTCTTGGCTTTGCATGGAAGTTTTTATGTCTTTGATTTTCTTCTTGATCTGTTGGATTTCAGAGTACTGGTGTTCCATCAGATCGAACAACTTGCTTAATTTTTCATTTTGTTCTGCTGCATTTTGTATAAGGTCTAGAAGGGCTCTGTATATAATCAATTTGTATTCACTTCCTGATGCTTTCATAAAAGTTTCTTCATCTGGAAAACTCCTTGGTTGCTTTGTTTGGGAGCCTTCTGAAGCCATGAGTGATTGCTTGTATGCCACAATTGTCTGTTGCTTTTTGGGTCCCATGTGAGTATATAGAGGCTGGAAGAGGTACTGTGAGGATGGATTGCAAATGTTTCTCTAGGCTGTCTTCAAGTGTAAAGCAAAAGGTATCTGACCAGTTCACAAGTCAGTTAGGTTTTCAGATGTAGAGGTCCCTCTTCTCATCTGACAAAATAAGCGCCACTATATCCAACCCCAGATGATAACAAACTAGTTCAGAATACAGCAATGCTACTGCCCTGGTGGCCTCTGCTGACAGGACCTAGCCTTAGCCAACACTGAGTCGAGTACTGGTTTTGTGATAGAAAAGCGCTCTCCTGTGGGCAGGCACTGGCTCCCAGGCTAAGAACGAGGTCCCGCTAAAATCTCGGTACCAACATGGCGTCCCGCACACTGACCGCGAAGCTCCGCACAAACCCCACTGAGGCAGCTACAAAATGAAAGGCTCAAAGTGGCTAGATTAACAGAGTCCCGAGCCTGGCTCTCAGAATATGGGAATTTCGCCTGCCTATCCCCCCAGCAGCATGTCTGAGTCCAGCCGCCAGGCAAGACCCAGCTCTGCCCACCAGCCGAGACAGAGGAAAAAAAAGTCAAAATTGTGCATTTACCTTCCATCCGTGAGAGCCGGGGCTAGCCAGGAGCAGGAGTCAGCGAAAGAGAGGAAGTTTTTCGCTGAGTGGTATGAAGTCCCAATTAACAGCTCTGTGCCGTGTCCTGAGGCTGATTAGGTGATCAGAAGGCTCTGTTTGATTGTCAGTTCAGGTCTGGTTTCCAGAGGGATATAAGGAGACGTGTGCTTAGTCTGCCATCTTGACTCCCCCCCTCATCGTAGTTTTGAGGATTATTTATCCTTTTATTATTGACATTTTTTAGTACCTTATAGATTATGGATATCAGATGTTGGTCTGACATATAATTGCCAAATACTTTTTCCCATTCTGTAGGTGGTCTTTTAATTCTTTTGATAAAGTCTTTGGATGAACAAAAATGTTTGATTCTTAGTAGTTCCCACTTTATGTGTTTTCTGTTGATCGTGCTTTGTCAGATTTTGAAGTCTATGTTGTATATTAAAACTTCCATTTTTGATCATATTTTTTCTTGGATGAGCTTTATCGTTTTAGGTTTGATATTTAGGTCTTTTATCCAGTATGAGTTGGTTCTTGTATAAGGTCTGAGATATGGGTCTTGGTTCAATTTTTTGCAGATGGATATCCAATTTTGCCAGCACCATTTGTTAAAGAGACTGCTTTTACCCCAGTTTACAATCTTAGGGACTTTGTCAAACATCAGCTGTTCATAGGAGTATAGTAGTATCTCTGGGGTCTCAACTCTGTTCCATTGGTTTCTATGTCTCTTTTTGTACCAGTACCAGGCTGTTTTGACAACTGTGGCAGTGTAATAGTTTCCAAAGTCAAATAGTGAGAGGCCTCCCATTGTGTTCTTCTTCAGCAGTGCTTTAGTTACCCAGAGTTTCTTCCTTTTCCAAACAAAGTTGGTGATTTGTTTCTCCATTTCATTAAAAAATGTCACTGGAGTTTGTATTGAGATTGTATTATATAACTAGATTGTTTTGGGTAAAATAGATGTTTTTCCAATGTTAAGTCTTCCTATCCATGAACAGGGTAGGCTTCTCCATTTATGTAAGTCTCTCTTAGTTTCTTATAGTAAGGTCTTGTAGTTCTCTTTGTAAAGGTCTGTTATTTCTTTAGTTAGATTTATTCATAGGTATTTTATCTTCTTGGGGACTACAGTAAATGGTATTGATTTGGTAACTTCTTCTTTAATAATCTCTTTGTTGGTATAAACGAATCCTGTTGATTTACTTATGTTTATCTTGTATCCTGATATGTTGCCGAACTCTTCTATCAGTTTGAGTGGTTCACTTATGGATTCTTTAGGATTCTCTGCATATACAATCATATCATCTGCAAAAAGGGAGATTTTTACTTCTTCTTTGCTGATTCAGATGCCTTTTGTTTCTTGGTCTTGTCTAATTTCTCTGGCTAGAACTTCTAGTACAATGTTGTATAGGAGAGGTGAGAGTGGGAATCCTTGTCCAGTTCCCATTATCAAGGGAAATTGTTTCAGTCTCTCTCCATTCAGGGTGATGCAGGCAGTTGCCTTTGTATAAACGGCCCTTATTGCATTGAGGAATTTGCCATCTATTCCTGTTTTGCTGAGAGTTTTTAGTGTGAATCTGTGTTAGATTTTATCAAATGCCTTTTCTGCATCAATTGACAAAATCAAGTTATTCTTGTCCTTTGTGTTATGTATGTGGTAGATCACATTAAATGTTTTTCTGATGTTGAATCAGGCTTGCATACCTAGTATGAATCCAACTTGGTCATGATAAATTATTTTTTCGATACGTTGTCGAATTCTATTGGAAAGGCTTTTGTTGAAGATTTTTGCATCTAGGTTCATGAGTGATATTGATCTGTAGTTCTCCTTTTTTGTTGGATCTTTCCCTGGCTTTAGTATCAGGGTTATGTTGGCTTCACCGAATGAATTTGGGAGTATTCCATCCCTTTCTAGGCTGTGAAGTAGTCTCAGTAGTATTGGCATTAACTCTTCTCTAAAAGCTTGGTAGAATTCTGTGGTCAAGCTATCTGGGCCTGGGCTTTTTTTTGGTTGGCAGTTTTTTTTTTTTAGTTTTAATTTTAATTTTTTTATTTGATATGACTGAGTGAAAATGTACATTCCCATATAAATTTACATGCCCACCTCTATGCAGCTTCCACTGCTCTCCCTGTCCAGTGACAGCACTCTATTCCTCTCTGCACCATACATGTCTCATCCTCCCAACAGCCTCCTTTCCCCTCCTCTCCAACCACTCTCTTTACTCCAACCAGAGGTCAGCAGGCTGATATCCTATAGATGTATAGAACCATAAAGTGCATACAATATATAGTCACTCTGCATTGCCAAGCCCAATCCATTCGTGTCCAAGGAGTGGATCTTTGTTATGATTTATGGGCTGGTCATGTCTTTTGATGCAAGATGTCACTCATTGTCTCTTTACTGGATCGTTCAGTCCATTTACATTCAACGTAATTACTGATAGGTATGTGTTTAGTGCTGTCATTGTGATGTGTTTATTTTTGTGTTGATGTTTTCTCTGTTGCTCTTAATATACTGTTCTGGGACATTCTTGTTTATGGGTTGATTTTTCACCCTTTTTAGTGTTGGTTTTGTGTTTGTTGAGACTGCTGTATTATGTTTCTTGATTTGATATGTTGCATCTTTATTGTGCTTTGAAGCTACCCCTATGATCCCCCTTAATAATCTATATTTAAACCCACCCAATTTTAACTACTACATAACGTATTAACTTCCTCTCCATCTGGAAGGACTATAATGACTGTAGTACATTCCTCTTCTTAATGTGATGATATCATAGTTTTCACGATATGTTCACTGGATCACTTCTTTTAATGCTAAAGCTTTGAGTTTTGTGCCTCCCCTAACTGAGTAGGTTTCTGGATGATGTGTCCTGTAATGCCTCCTAAAATACAAAGTTAATGGTGTTGTTCATCTAAGCCGGGAGCTTCTTTCAGTACTTCTTGCAGCTTTGGTTTGGTTTTTACAAAGTCTCTAAGTTTCTGTTTATCTGCGAATGTCTTAATGTTATTATCATATTTGAAAGACAGTTTTGCAAGATATATAATTCTTGGCTGGAAGTTTTTCTCCTTCAAGGCTTTGAATGTGTCATCCCATTGCCTCCATGCCAGCATTGTTTCTGCTGAGAAGTCTGACGAAAACCTCTGAATGTTAGCTCTGCTTTGGTCTCTCTGCTTTTAAGAGTTTCTGCTTATGTTTCATTTTAAGCTTGATAATGTGTCTTGGAGTCTTTCTTCTGGGATCTATATTGCGTGGCATTTGATATGAATCTTGGATATCTATATTCTCTTCTTTCATAATTTCAGGGAATTTTTCTGTCAGCAGCTCAACAACAATACTCTGTGTTTTCAGGTGTCCCTCCCTGTTCACGAACTCCATCTAATCCTCTTGGGAGAGGCCCACATGTTTCTTCATTGTTCTTGTTTCTTTTTTCTGATTTCTCCTCATAGATGCTGGAGTCAGTAGCTCTGTCTTCCAAGTCAGAAAGTTTCTTTTTCATTTGTTCAATTCTGTTTTCTTGGCTTTGAGTTGAATTTTCTATTTGTTTGATTTTGTTATTGAGCTGTTGGATTTCAGAATGCTGGTTTTCCATCAGTTCAAACAGCTTCCTTAATTTTTCATTTTGCTTTGCTGCCTTTTTTTTTTTAAATATAACTGAGTGAAAATGTACATTCCCATATAAATTTACATACCCACCTATATGCAGCTTCCACTGCTCTCCCTGCCCGGTGACAGCACACTATTCCTCTCTGCTCCATACATGTCTCATCCTCCCAACAGTCTCCTTTCCCCTCCTCTCCACCCACTCTCTTTCCTCCAACCAGCGATCAGCAGGATGATATCCTATAGATGTATAGAACCATAAAGGGCATCCAATATATGGTCACTCTGCATTGCCAAGTCCAATCCATTCATGTCCAAAGAGTGGACCTTTGTTATGATTTATGGGCAAGGGCAGCATCAGGGCCAGGGGAAATGCTCCCAGAGAAACCCTGAAACTGCTGGACCATCAATTGCGGTCTTTTAGTGGAGATCTCAGGGTGCACCCCTTTTTATTCTTGTGTTGCCAGTGAGACTCAACTTAGTGAGCTCCATCGCGGCTATCACTGTTGGTGGCCAGACACCATCCAGTTCTTCCGGTCCCAAGTAGATGTAGGCACCCACTGATGTGGGTCTCTCTATCTTCTGGGTTGTCTTTACCCCATGTCATTTTGGTCCTCGATGAGCATCTGTTCCAGCTGAGTTGGGACCATTTGCTGTGCCCTCAGATGGCAGCTTGGCAGCTTTTAAGACCCCAGAGTGGATGCAGAGAGCCCTCTTAGCAAAACACTAGTTGTGCCAATTGGCCTCGATTTCGTGTTGGCTAGAATTTTGTTGAGCATTTTTGCATCTGAATTCATGAGATATATTAGTCTGTGATTTTCTTTTTTGTGTGCTGTCCTCACCTGGTTTTGGTATCAGGGTTATGCTGGCTTCATAGAATGAATTTGGGAGTATGCCATCCTTTCCTATGCTCTGGAATACCTTTAGTAATAGTGGTGTTAACTCTTTAAAAGTTTGGTAGAATTCTCCAGTGAGGCCATCGGGGCCAGGCCTTTTTTTTAGTTGAGAGTTTTTAAATTACTTTTTCAATCTCTCCTTTTGTGATGGGTGTATTAAGTTGTTCTACTTCTGTTTGTGTTAGTTTAGGTAGGTAGTGTGTTTCTAGAAATTTGTCTATTTTCTCTCAATTTTTAAATCTTTTAAAGTACAATTTTTCATAGTGTTCTGCTAGAGTCTTTTAATTTCATTTGGGTCTGTTGTGATATCACCCATCTCATTTATTATTTGAGTTATTTGCTTCGTCTTCTGTTTTTCTCTTGTCAGTTTGGCCAGTGGTATATGAATTTGACCAAAAAAAACCATCTTTTGGTCTTGTTAAAACTGTTTCAATTTTCTATTCTCTAATTCATTTAGCTCTGCTCTCATTTTTATTATCTGTTTTTTTTTTTTTCTGGTTGTTTTGTTACTTTCTTCCTACTTGGTCAAGTGGTAAGGTTAATTGTTTGACTTGGACCTTTTCTGTTTTGGTTGTTGCATTTATTGAGATAAATTGACCTCTAAGCACTGTTTTTGCTGTGTCCTATAAGTTCAGGTAGAATGTGTTTCCATTCTCACTTGATCCTGTCAATTTCTTTATTCTGTTTTGTTTCCTTCCATAACTTGGATATTTTTGAGCAAGGTGTTGTTCAGTTGCTATGTGTTTAACTTTTTACTCTTGATTTTTATGCTATTGATTGTGACTTTTAAGGTTTTATGGTCTGAGAACATGTTTTGCAGTTTTTCAGTGTTATGGATTTGGTTAAGACTCGATTTATGGCATACTATATGGTCTATTCTGGAGAATGTTTCATGTGCATTTGAAAAGGAAGTATACCTGTCTGGTTTTGGGTGGAGTGTTCTGTATATATCTATGAGGTTGAGTTGGTTGATTGTGGCATTTAGATATTTCATGTCTTTATTGAGCTCCTTTCTGGATGTCCTATCCTTCAATGAAAGTGGTGCATTAAAGTCTCCTGCTGTTATTGTGGAACTATCTGTATCACTTTTCAATACTGTTAGAGTTATTTGATGTTTTTAGAAGTTCTGTCTTAGAGTGTGTAAATAATATGGTTATGTCCTCCTGATTTATTGACCCTTTAAGCAATTAATAGTGGCCTTTCTTGTCAATTGTACTGGATTTTACTTTAAAGTCTATTTTGTCTGAAATTAATATTGCTACTTCTGCTGTTTTTTGAATGTTGTTAGCTTGGTATATGTCTTTCCATACTTTCATTTTGGTCCTTGGTGAGCATCCATTCCTGCTAATTTGGGACCGTTTGCTGTGCCCTCGGATGGCAGCTTGGCAGCTTTTAAGACCCCAGATGCCACTCACCAATGTGGGGTGCAGAGAGCCCTTTTAGAAAAACGCTAGTTGTGCCAATTGGCCTCGATTTCGCCTAAGTGCATGGTCCCCTTCCCCCTGAACCAGCTACTCTATCCTTGCAATACTGGGTTAAGATGGAAACAGTATTCAAGTTATGCTGAAGTCCACTTAATGTTATTCTTGTTTCTAATGTGTGCTATCACCGATTTCTCCCAAATAGATTTCTGGCAACTGTCTAATCTAAGCCCTACCCCCCTCGCCCTCCCTCCCTCCTCTACCTTGCAGCTATCAAAGAGTCTTTTCTTCTATACACAAGTGTGTTTTTGAGATCTTATCGTAGAGATCTCATACAATATTTGTCCCATGTATGTATATTTTTTGAGTACCCAAATATTCTGGTCATTTGAGCTAAAATGATTATTGCACCCTTAAAATTTCCTATACCCTGTTGCTGGATGGTTAGACCTGTGAATGCACTGAGAAAGGTAGATGGAGTTGGTGGCTCAGGGAAGCCAGTAGATTTTTTTTCTTCCCCTCTCTTTGTTTCTCTCTCCAAGTCCAGGAGAATAGCTCAGGGCACTCATGTCGGATGTCCCATTTCTGGTCCAGGTAGGGCATCAGAGTTTAGCACCCAGTTCAGATCAGAGAAGGAAGGGAGAAGTGCCGGGGAAGGGAGAGAAATTAGTGCATAGGAAAGATTTTGGAATTTACAAAAGTTTTCAAGCACTTAGGATGCTCAGGTAAAAGTCCCATGTAGTTTTCTAGGTATGGCCATTCAAAGCTCAGCTTCCCTACTTAGAAAAATGCACTCACTCATGGCACTACTATTCTGCTTGGCTGCCAGCCACTATGCCATGGCTCTGCTTGGCTGGCTGAAGAGGGTCCCTCTAGGGGGTACAGATTCAAATGTGGCCTATGTAGCTGCTTCTGGACCTGATCTCTCCTCCCTGTCACCCAGTCTGATCTCTCACCTGTCCACTTATATTCATGTGTCGTGGATTGAATTGTGTCCCTCCAAAAATGTATGTGTTGATTTGACTTGGTTAGGAGTCCCAATATGGTGCCATTCCTCCCATATGTTGTGAATCCTGCCTCTGTGATATTGATAATGGAGAATGGTTTGCAGTTGTGTTAGTGAGGCAGGACTGAAGCTACGAGCTTGTGGAATATAAGGGAGAGAAGTGAGGTGAGGAAGTTGGGAACCTTGTACCACTAAGAGAGAAGTACTGAGAGCAGAGCACATCCTTTGGACCTGAGGTTCCTGTGCTGAGATGCTGTCACTGGATTTGGACTCAGTCTACCAGACTGTGACAAGTTATCTCACTGAATGGACTTACAATTTATCAATAGATTTGTAGCTTACTGGGCTGTGTCAATAAAGCTTCTTCTTGTAAAGCCTTCCACTCATGGTATTTTCTGTTAGAGCAGTACCAGGTGACTGAGACAGAGTGTGGTATCAGGAGTGGGTACTGCTGTAACAAATACCTAAAATGTGGAAGTTTTTTTTTTTTTTATTTAATATGACTGAGTGAAAATGTACATTCCCATATAAATTTACATGCCCACCTATATGCAGCTTCCACTGCTCTCCCTGTCCGGTGACAGCACACTATTCCTCTCTGCTCCATACATGTCTCATCCTCCCAACAGTGTCCTTTCCCCTCCTCTAATGTGGAAGCTTTTTGAGTCTGTGAATGGATGAAAGGAGGCACCCAGTTCTCTAAAGAGGAGATCCAGGCAGTCAAAAAGCACATGCAGACATGCTCATGATCATTAGCTATTAAAGAAATTCAAATCAAAACTACAATGAGATACCATCTCACCCAAACAAGGTTGGCCATGATCAAAAAAATGTAAAACAACAAATGCTGGAGAGGCTGTGGGGAGATTTGGAACTCTCCTACGCTGTTGGTGGGACTGCAAAATGGTGCAACCTCTTTGGAAAGCAATCTGGCGCTTCCTTAAAAAATTGGATATAGATATACCATTTGACCCAGTAATTCCACTACTTGGAATATATCCTACAGAATCAAGGCCATTCACACCAGCTGATACATGCACATGAATGTTTATCACAGCACAGTCCATGATACCAAAAAGATGGAATCCACCCAGATGCCCAACAACAGAGGAATGGATACGTAAACTATGGTATATACACTTAGTGGAACACTATGCAATGATAAAAAGACAACAGTGATTTCAGGAAACATCTCTTAACCTGGTTTCAACTGGAGGACACTATTCTGAGTGAAAGTAGTCTGTGACAAAGGGACAAATATTGTATGAGACCCCTATGATAAGAACTTGAAAACAGACTCATGCATAATAGAAAAGACTCTTTGATGGCTGCAAGGGTGGAGAGGGAGGGAGGGTGAAGGGGGGAGGGTTTAGATTAGATAGTTTCTAGAAATTTGGTTGGGTGAAATCTGTGACAGCATGCATTAGAAAGAAGATCAATAGTAAGTGGACTTCAACACAATTTGAGTACTACTCCCATCTTAACCCAATATTTCAAGGACAGAGTAGCTGGGATGGGGGGCCAGTGACCACGCTCTCAGGCAAAATCGAGGCCAATTGGCACAACTAGCATTTTGCTGAGAGGGCTCTCTGCACCCCACAGTGGTGAGTGGTGTCTGGGGTCTTGAAAGCTGCCAAGATGCCATCTGAGGGTGCAGCAAATGGTCCCAACTCAACAGGAATGGATGATCACCAGGGACAAGAGAGACATGGGGGAAAGAGAACCCAGAACACACAGAGATCTATGTGAGCAGGTCTCTATATCAACTCATGACCAGAACTGGATGGTGCCTGGCTACCACCAGTGATAGCCATGATGGAACTCACAAAATTGAGTCTCACTGGCAACACAAGAATAAATAGGGGTGCACCCTGAGATCTCCACTAAAAGACCACAATTGATGGTCCAGGGGCTTCGGGGTTCCTGTGGGAGCATGGCTCCTGGCCCTGATGCTGCCCCTGTCCGTAAATCATAATGAAGGTCAACTTTTTGGACTGCAATAGATTGGACTTGGTGATGCAGAGTGACTGTATCTCATGGGAACTTTATGGTTCTAGGCATCTATAGGATGTCATCCTGCTGACCTCTTACTGGAGGAGGGGTAGTGAGTGGAGAGGAGGGGATAGGAGACTGTTGGGAGGATAGGACACATATGGAGCAGAGAGGAAGGATGTGCCGTCACCGGACAGGGAGAGCAGTGGGAGCTGCATATAGGTGAGCATGTGAATTTATATGGGAATGTACATTTTCACTCAATCATAATAAAAAGAAAAGAAAGAAGGCAACCAAGAGAACTTCTAGCACCTGACAAGGCAGCAGATGGTGAGAAAAGCAGCAGCACCTGCAGCAAACTCACAGCAGCGGAACCAGGAGCTGACCCATGGAGCGAGAATGCTGAATGCCTGTGCACAGCAGGCTTCCTGGAGGAGTAGAGTGCCTCCGAGCACTTGAACAGGTGGAGCCAGGCTTGCTGACTCACAGAACAAGAGGGCTGAGTGCCTGTGCAGGAGGCTACTTGATGGATTGGGGTGCCTCCAGGCACTTTAATCAGTGGAGCTACACAGCTACAGAGTGTTGGAACACTTGTCCCTGTAGGGCAAATGTGGGCTTGAGAACTGGACCATGAGGCCATTGGAAGCAGAAGCTGAGACAAGCTGATGAAGATGTGGGGTTGTGGCCCAAGGTTAATGAGAGGCTGAGCTGCCTCAGTCTCACAAGGTATGGCCATGAAAGGGTAGAGCCAGGGCTTTCTGTGTTTGTGGAAGTGGAATTGCCACTCATTTGGGCTTAGGGTGCACCTAAAGCCAAGGGGGCAGAGTGCTGTCCACGTGGGCCTGGAATGCTGGTCTGAAGCCCAGGGGCCTCCACACAGAATCTGTAGAGTGTGGCCAATACCTAAAGTTTGAAGAGAATGGTTATAAAATGTCTCAGAGTATGGAATAATGTTTTTGAAGCCATGAAGGCTAATGTAATGTGTTCTGATAATCTGCTTGGTGTATGCTATGAATGAAAACTGTTGCTATGTTATGAATGAAAACTGTTGTTATGTTATGAATGAAAACTCATGTTATGAATGAAAACTCATGAATGAAAACTTGCTACATTATGAATGAAAACTCTTGTTATGCTATGAATGACTATATTTTGTATGCTCTAATATGATTTTTGGGGTGCCAAAGAGTGAGATGTCATGGATTGAATTGTGTCCCCCCAAGAATGTATGTGTCAATTTGACTTGGTTAGGAGTCCCAATATGGTGCCATTCCTCCCATGTGTTATGAATCCTGCCTCTGTGATATTGATGGTGGATAACAGTTTGCAGTTGTGTTAGTGAGGCAGGACCGAAGCTACAAGCTTGTGGAATATAAGGGAGAGAAGTGAGGCGAGAGAAGCACCGAGAGCAGAGCACGTCCTTTGGACCTGAGGTTCCTGTGCTGAGATGCTGTCACTGGATTTGGACTCAGTCTACCAGACTGTGATAAGTTCTCTCACTGAACGGACTTACAATTTATAAATGGATTTGTAGCTTACTGGGCTGTGTCAATAAAGCTTCTCCCTGTGAAGCCTTTCACTCATGATATTTTCTGTTAGAGCAGTACCAGGTGACTAAGACACTATTCTGACTCAGCCTACCAGACTGTGATAAGTTCTCTCACTGAACGGACTTACAATTTATAAATGGATTTGTAGCTTACTGGGCTGTGTCAATAAACCTTCTCCTTGTGAAGCCTTCCACTCATGGTATTTTCTGTTAGAGCAGTACCAAGTGACTAAGACAATATTCTGGGCATTTGAGCTAAAATGATTATTGCACCCTTAAGATTTCCTATATCCTGTCACTGGATGATTAGACCCGTGAATGCACTGAGAAAGGTAGATGGAGTTGGTGGCTCAGGGAAGCCAGCAGAACTTTTTTCTTCCCATCCCTTTGTTTCTCTCTCCAAGTCCAGGAGAATAGCTCAGTGCACACATGTAAGATGTCCCACTTCTGGCCCAGGTAAGACATCAGAGTTTAGCACCCAGTGCAGACCAGAGAAGAGAGAGAAATCAGCACACAGGAAAGATATTGAATCTACAAAAGTTTTCAAGCACTTAGGATGCTCAGGTGAAAGTCCCCTGTAGTTTTCTAGGTGTGGCCATCCAAAGCTCAGCTTCCCTACTTAGAAAAATGCACTTGCTCATGGCATTGCTACTCTGTTTGGCTGCAGCCACTATGCCATGGCTCTGCTTGGCTGGCTGAAGAGGGTCCCTCTAGGGGGTACAGATTCAAATGTGGCCTATGTAGCTGCTTCTGGACCTGATCTCTCCTTCCTGTCACCCAGTCTGATCTCTCACCTGTCCACTCATGTTCATGGCTCCTAGTATGTCCTGTATAATCCATTCAGTTATTTTTCTGGTTCTTCATTATTACAGGAGTCAGAAAATACCAGTGGCTACTCTGCCATTTTAGCCCTGCCTCTATGGCTAATTCTTTTCAGAAGTGGACTGTTGTTTCCTTCTTCCTAGTCTGTTTTAGCCTATAAAACTCAGCTGAAACCTGTCTGCCATGCTGATATCTAAATACCAGTGGCATAGTTTCAAGCACCACAGCAGTACACAAGCCCCCACAGGAAGACAAACTGATAGACGCATGGATGATGGTGCTATGGGACAATTATTTTTGAACTTATAGATAAAGTCCAATTTTCTCGTTTCAAGTATGAGAAAACTGAATTCCCAAAAAGTAGAAGTGGCTTGTGAGTGGCAGGCTAGTTGTACTTGTTAAACCAGGACAAAGTCTCATTTCTTTTTACTTTGTCTTTCTCCAGTTTGATTGTGGTAAAAAAATACATTTTAACCATTTTGTAAGTATATAACATGCTGACATGAATTACATTCACTGTGTTGTGCAACCATCACCACTATTTCTCAGTTTTTCCTTGCTCCGTACAGAGGCTCAGTAACCAATTAAGCAGTAACTCCCCTTTTACCCTTCTACCCCCCAGATCCTGGTAATCACTAATCTACTAAGATTTCTTGATTCCAGCACTCTTTCCTCTATCCTTGCTCATACTATGGCAGATTAAAGATGACCACACATCGTTTGATATTCCTCCCATTTGGGAAATGGGATTTATATCCCCTTGCCTTGAATCTGGACACACTCTGTGACTGCTTTAACCAAAGAAATACAGTGAAAATCTATACTAGGCTGAGTAGGACTAAGGAGTGTTGCTGGTGCCATGGTTAAAGCACTTGGCTGCTAACCTAAATATCGGCAGTTCAAACCCACCTGTGGTTCTTCAGGAGAAAGATATGGCAGTCTGCTTCCACAAAGACTTATAGCCTTGGAAACCTTATGGAGTAGTTCTACTCTGTCCTATAGGGTCACTATGAGTGCGAATTTATTCAATAGCAATGGGTTTGGTTTTGGGGTTTGAGCAGGACCAGCTACATAATTTGTAGGACCCAGCATAAAATGAATATTATTAACAATTTAAAATGGTAACAACAGAGCATCAAACCAAGTGCAGGGCCCTGCATGACTGTGCAGTTCACCTGCTCTGGAAGCTGGCCCTGGTGCCAGTTTGGGACCCAAGTCTTAAGAGACTGGCAACTTCTAATTCTTACCTCTTGGAATACTCAGCCCAACCCCGAGATCACCGGGGTATGTGAAGCCCAAGTCACATGTAGAGGGCCTAGAGGATGGGGCCTTGGGGAGGTAGAGGCCAAAGAGCTCCAAAGTGCCTGTTATGTCAGTGAAGACGCCATCTGGGAAGTGGCTCTTCCAGCTCCAGCTGTCATAGCTGCCACCACAGGATCAGAGACCAGTTGCCCAGGCAAGACCTTCCCAATTCCCTGACCCACAAGTGATTTTTGATATAAAATGTTTGCTTTAGGCCTCTACATTTTGGGATAGTTTGTAACCCAACATTAGATAACTAGAACACGTGGTGTCTCTTGTGTCCTTCAAAATTTCAGTGAAATGCTACTTTTTAAAGCATAAGACTTTTGTTTGCACAAAATGTAGCTGTTTTAGTCAGCTAGGCTGCTCTAACAGAAATACCACAGAGTGGATGGCTTTTACAAAGAAAGATTTATTCTTACACAGTCCGGTAGGTTGCAAGTCCATATTCAAGGTGTCTGCTCCAGGGAAAGACTTTTCCCTTGTTGGCTCTGAAGGAAAGTCCGGTATTGCATCAGTCTTTGTCCAGGGAGCGTCCTCACGCAAGAACCTCTGGTCTGAAGGACGCGCTCTGCTCCCGGTGCTGCTTGCTTGATGGTAGCGAGGTTCTCAAATTGTCCTTTGTTTCTTTTTCCTTTTATTCCTTGCAAGCTAAAGGCATTAAGGGTGGGGCAAGCCATACTCCAGGGAAACTCCCCCCACAGCAGGAATTCGCAGCCCCACCCTAATCCTTTAACATACAGGTTAGCAAAACCACACAATGGAGGACAGTCCCAAGATACTGGGAACCATATCCCAGCCACATGGCTGCACACATTTCTGGGGGTACACAATTCCAACCATGACAGTAGCCATTCTAACATTCCCAAATTCCACACTAAATACATGTGTATTCGTATTACAAACATTCATCAGGATTGTATCCTTTCATCGTGCTTATTCAATAGTCTGTATGCTGAGCATATAATCTGAGAAACTGGACTACATAAAGAAGAATGTGGAATCAGGACTGGAGGAAGACTCACAACCTGTGTTATACAGATGATATGACCTTGCTTGCTGAAAGTGAAGAGAACTTGGAGTACTGACTGATGAAGATCAAAGACCATAACCTTCAGTATGGATTATACTTCAACATCAAGGAAACAAAAATTCTCTCAGCTGGACCAGTAAGCAACATCATGATAAACACAGAAAAGACTGAAGTTGTCAAGGTTTAAAGTGTTACAAAGCAAAGACGACACTTTTTTTTAACTTCAGTTTGTTTGTTTTTGGAGTGTGCTTTAGGTGAAAGCTTACAGAGCAAACCAGTCTCTCACGAAACAATTAATACACACGGTGTTTTGTGAATTGTTTGCCAACCCTGCAACTTGTCAGCATTCTCCCTTTCTGAACCTTGGGTTCCCTATTCCCATTCTTGCAGGTTTCCTGTGCCCTCCTGTGTTCCCATCCTTGCCCCTGGGCTTGTGTGCCCATTTAGTTCCCTATATGTGGCTGAAATACTTGTGTTGTTGTTTGTTTGTCTTATCTTTAGCTAAAGGATGACTTCAGTACTGAGTAAAAAGATTGTCCGAGGTCCATACTCTCAGAGTTTCTCCAGTCTCTGCCAGACCAGTAAGTCTGGTCTTTTTTTGTGAGTCAGAATTTGTTCTACATTTTTCTCCTGCCCTGTCTGGGATCCTCTGTTGTGATCCCTGTCAGAGCAGTTGGTGGATGTAGTCAGGCACCATCTAGTTGTGCTGGACTCAGTACAGTGGAAGCTGTGGTAGTTGTGGTCCATTAGTCATTTGGACTAATCTTTTGCTTGTGTCTTTGGTTTTCTTCATTCTACCTTGCTCCAGACAGGGTGAAAGTAGTTCGACATATCTTAGATGGCCACCCACAAGTTTTTAAGATCCAGACACTACTCACTAAAGTAGGATACTGAACATTTTTTTAATAAACTGTTATAATAATTGAGCTAGACGTCACCTGAGACCATGGTCCCCAGTTCTCAGCCCAGTAATTCAGTTTCTCAGGGAGTTTTGATGTGTCTATGAAGCTTCTAGGTCACTATGGGTTGGAATCAACTCAACGGCAGTGGGTATGAAGCTTCTGTGACCTTGCCTTGGTCAAGTTGTGCTGACTTCCCGTACCATCTTACCTTTACCAAAGTTACCACTTACCTATTATCTAGTTGGTGTTTTTCCCTCCCCACTCCTCACATCCCTTATAATCATCAAAGATTGTTTCTTTCTATCTAAGACTTTTCATGAAATTTTATAATAGTGATCTTATACCATTTTTGCCCTTTTGTGATTGACTTATGTCATTCAGCATAATATCCTCCAGATTCATCCATATTGTGAGCTGCTTCACAGATTCATCATTGTCCTTTATCATTGTGCAGTATTCCATTGTGTATATGTATGTACCATAGTTTTTGTATCCATTCATCTATTAATGAGTACTGTAATGGACTGAATAGTGTCCCCCAAAAAATGTGTGTAGCAATTTGACTGGGCTGTGATCCCCAGTATTGTGATTGCCCACCATTTTGTGATTTTTCTTATGCTGTAAATCATAATCTCTGCCTGTGGTTAATAGACTTGGTTATGTTAAAGAGGATTAGGTTGGGGCTGTAACACCCTTCCTAAGGTCACCTCTCTGCTCCAATGTAAAAGGAGTTTCCTTGGAGTCTGGCTTACACCACCTTTTATCCTACAAGAGATAAAAGGAAAGGGAAGCAGGCAGACATTTGGGGACCTCATGCAATCAAGAAAACAGCACCAATGGACTTGAGGACACAGTGTGAGCATATGGTGTATGTACTTTATGGTTTCATATATTTGTAGGAGGCTGTCCTTGTTTCTTTATAGATGAGAGAGGAGAGGGTAGAGAAGAGGAGACAGGTGTTCATTAAGAGGATACTAGAAGTAAAGAGTGAAAAGGAGGAGTGTGCTGTCACAGGTTGAGGAGAGCAGATGAAGCTGCAGATAGACAAGCATGCAAAATTGATTTGGATTGTATACTTTCACTTAATCATAGTAATAAACAAAAAAAAGCAGGAAGAAAAAAGAAAGCAGCACCGAGAACAGAGCACATCCTTTGCTCCTTAGGTTCCTGCACCGAGATGTTCTCAGACCAAAGAAAAACTGATGTAACACAAGGACTTTACTCTAGACCCAACAGAGAGATAATACATTACCCTAGAGCCAGCACCCCGAATTTGGACTTCTAGTCTACTGGACTGTGTTAGAATAAACTTTTCTTTGTTAAAGCCACCCATTCATGGTATTTCTGTTAGAGCAATACCAGATGACCAAGACAAACACATAGGTTCTTTCCAGTTTTTACGATTGTGAGTAATGCTACATTGAACGTGGGTGTGCACATGTCTACTTGTGTGATGGCTCTTATTTCTCTAGGGTATATTCCTAGGACTGGGATTGCTGGATTGTATGGTATTTCTATTTCTACCTTTTTAAGGAAGTACCATACCATTTTCCAAAAGAGTTGTACCATTTTGCATTCCCACTGGCAGTGCTCAAGAGTTCCAGTCTCCCTGCAGCCTCTCCAACATTTGTTAAATTCTGTTTGTTTGTGGTTTTTTTTTTTTTTTTTTTTTTTAATGCCAACAATGTCAGGATGAGATGGTATCTCGTTGTGGGTTTGATTTGCATTTTTCCAGTGGTTAGTGATAGCAAACATTTTCTCCTGTGTCTGTTAGCCTCTTGAATGTCTTCTTTGGTGAAGTGTCTATTCATTTCCTTTCCCTCTTTTTAATTGGATTATTTGTCTTTTTATTGCACCAGTGCTGAATTTTCCTATAGATTTTAGAGGTTAGATCTTTGTAGGATATGTCATCACCAAATTTTTTTTCCTGGTCTGTAGGTTCTCTTTTTGCCCTTTTGGTAAAGTATTCTGATGAGATTAAGTGTTTAATTTTTTAGAATATCCCAGTTATCTACCTTATCTTACGGTATTTGTGTATTGTTAGTTCTATTATCCTGTTAATGCTGTCTATTAGGGTCCCTAGTGTTGATCCTATTTTTAATTCCACAATCTTTATAGTTTTGAGTTTTATACTTACGTCTTTGATCTATTTTGAATTAATTTTTGTGTATGGTGTGAACTAGGGGTCCTGTTTCATGTTTTTACAGATGGACATCCAATTCTGCTAGCACTTTTTCTTAAAAAGATTGTGTTGTGGATTGAATTGTGTTCCCCAAAAATTGTGTATAGAAGAAGGGAGGGAGAGGGTTGTTCACAGATTAGATAGTCTATAGGAATTTGGTTAGGTGAAGGGAATGACAACACGCAGTAAAAAGCAGTTCAGCATAACTACACTATACTGTAAACTAAAAGGTTTTCTAAATTCAACACATTTCAACAGATAGAGTAGCAGGGACAGGGGTCTGGGACCATGTTTTCAGGGGACATTGAGGTCAACTGGAATAACTAGTCTTTTGCTAAGAGAGTCTTCTGCAGCCCATATTGGTGAGTGGCATCTGGGGTCTCAAAAGCCAGCAAGCTGCTATCTGAGGAACATCAATTGGTCCCGATCCACCTGGAACAGATGACAACTGAGAACATCAAAGACATGAGGAAAAATGAGCCCAGGACCCAGATGATTGTGAGACTACATCACTATGAGACCAGACAAATCAGATGGTGCCCAGCCACCACCAAAGACAGCCTCGATAGGGGACATAATGTAGAGTCCCTGACATAGCATGAGTAAAAGAGATATGCAGATCAACAACTCTAGTAAAAGACCAGAAATGATCATCTGACAACCTGCAGGGTCCCCTGGAACATGATCCATAGACTTGTTGCTGCCCTAGACCTGACACCAATACTGAGGCTAATATTTCAGACAAAAAATGGACTGGACTCGGGAACACAGAGTGATTCATGTGATATGTGTACTTTATGATTTAATATATATATATGAGGCTGTCCTACTGGTTTCTTTCTAGAGGGGAGAGGAGTGGGTGGAGAGGAGGGGTCAGGTGTTCATTAAGAGAATACTAGAAGAATGAAAAGGAGTGTGCTGTCACAGGGTGAGAAGCACAGATAGAATTACAGAGAGGAAGGCACGTAAAAGTGACTTGGATTATATGCTTCCACTTATTCATAATAAAAACTTTAAAAAAATTTTTTTAATTTAATATGCCAAGCCAAGTGTCGTCGAGTCGGATCCGACACACACACAAAAAAAGTACATTCCCGTACAAATTTACATGCCCACCTATATAGCAGCTTCCACTGCTTTCCTCGTCCGGTGACAGCACACCATTTCTCTCTGCTCCATACATGTCCCATCCTCCCAACAGTCTCCCATTCACTCCTCTCCACGCACCCTCCTTCCTGCAGCCAGAGGCCAGCAGGATATTATATAGATGCATAGAACCATAAAGTGCATCCAATATATGGTCACTCTGCATCGCCAAGTCCAATCCATTCGTGTCAGAAGACTTGACCTTCGTTATGACTTATGGGCAAGGGAAGCATCAGGGCGAGGGCCCATGCTCCCAGGGGAACCCCAAAACAACTGGTCCATCAATTGAGGTCTTTTAGTGGCGATCTCAGGATGCACCCCTTTTTATTCTTGTGTTGCCAGTGAGACTCAACCTAGTGAGCTCCGTCGCGACTATCACTGGTGGTGGCTGGGCACGATCCAGTTCTTCTGGTCCCAAATCGATGTAGGCACACACTGATGTGGGTCTTTCTATCTTCTGGGTTGTCTTTACCCCATGTCATTTTGGTCCTCGGTGAGCATCCATTCCCGCTGAGTTGGGACAATTTGCTGTGTCCTCGGATGGCAGCTTGGCAGCTTTTAAGACCCCAAATACCACTCATCAGTGTGGGGTGCAGAGAGCCCTCTTAGCAAAATGCTAGTTGTGCGAACTGGCCTCGATTTCGCCTAAGAGCATGCTATCCTGCCCCCTGCCCTAGCTACTCTATCCTTGCAATACTGGGTTAAGATAGGAGTATTCAAGTTATGCTGAAGTCCACTTATATTGTTCTTGATTCTAATGTGTGCTATCACAGATTTCACCCAACCAGATTTCTAGCAGCTATCTCATCTAAACCCTCCCCCCCTCGAACTCCCTTCCTCCCTTCCCTTATAGCTGTCAAAGAGTCTTTTCTTCTATATACAAGTTTGTTTTTGAGATCTTATCGTAGAGATCTCATACAATATTTCTCCTTTCGTTGCTGACTACTTTCACTCAACATAATGTCTTCCAGTTAGAAACAGGTTATGAGATGTTTCCTGGAATCATCATTATTCTTAATCGTTGCGCACTGTTCCATTGAGTATATGTACCATAGTTTACCTATCCATTCCTCTGTTTTTGGGCATCTGGGTTGATTCCATCTTTTTGCAATCATGGACTGTGCTGCAATAAACATTCTTGTGCATGTGACCGCTGGTGTGAAAGGCCTTGATTCTGTAGGATATATTCCAAGTAGTGGAATTACTGGTTCAAATGGTATATCGATATCCGTTTTTTTAAGGAAGCGCCAGATTGCTTTCCAAGGAGGCTAGATCATTTTGGAAACCCACCAACAATGTATAAGAGTTCCACTTTCTCCACAGCCTCTCCAGCATTTGTTGTTTTGTGTTTTCTGGATCATGGCCAATCTTGTTGGGGTGAGATGGTATCTCATTGTTGTCTTGATTTGGATTTCTTTAATAACTAAAGATCATGAACATGTCTGCATGTGTTTTTTTGCTGCCTGGATCTCCTCTTTAGTGAAATGTCTATCTGTCTCCTTTGCCCATCACTTAATTGGATGATTTATTTTCTTCTTACTGATATTTTGTAGTATCTTATAGATCATGGAGATGAGGCGTCGGTCTGACATAGAGTTGCCAAATATTTTTACTCATTCTGTGGGTGGCCTTTTAATTCTATAAATAAAGTCTTTGGATGAGCAAAAGTGTTTGATTCTTAATAGTTTCCATTTATCTATTTTCTCTTCTGTTGATTGTGGTTTCTTTAACAGATTTGGAAGTCTGTCTACATTGTGTATTAAAACTTCCACTGTTGTTCCTACCTTTTCTTGTATCAGCCTTATCATTTTAGGTTTAATATTTAGGTCTTTTATCCAGTTGGAGTCGGTTTTTGTATAAGGTGTAAGATATGGATCTTGTTTCAGTTTACTGCAGATGGATATCCAATTTTGCCAGCACCATTTGTTGAAGAGACTGTTTTTACCCCAGTTTAATGTCTTAGGGCCTTTGTTGAATATCAGCTGTTCAGAGGCAGATGGTGTGATTTCTGGGGTCTCAATTCTGTTCCATTGATCGATCTGTCTGTTCTTGTACCAGTACCAGTCTGTTTTGACCACTGTGGCCGTGTAGTGTGTTCTAAGGTTGGGTAATGAGAGGCCTCCCAGTGTGTTCTTCTTCTTTAGTAGTACCTTACTTATCCTGGGATTCTTCCCTTTCCAAACAAAATTGGTGATTTGTTTCTCCATCTCATCAAAAAATGACGCTGGGACCTAAACATCAAACCTAAAACAATAAAGCTCATACAAGAAAAGGTAGGAACAACAATGGAAATTTTAATACACATTGAGGACAGACTCCAAAATCTGTCAAAGAAACCACAATCAACAGAAGAGAAAATAGAGAAATGGGAACTATTAAGAATCAAACACTTTTGCTCATCCAAAGACTTTATTAATAGAATTAAAACAACACACACAGAATGGGAAAAAATATTTGGCAACTCTATGTCAGACCGACGCCTGATCTCCGTAATCTATAAGATACTACAAAATATCAATAAGAAGAAGATAAACCATCCAATTAAGCGATGGGCAAAGGAGACAGACAGACATTTCACTAAAGAGGAGATCCAGGCAGCAAAAAAACACATGCAGACATGTTGACGATCTTTAGTTATTAAAGAAATTAAAATCAAGACGACAATGAGATACCATCTCACTCCAACAAGATTGGCCATGATCCAGAAAACACAAAACAACAAATGCTGGAGAGGCTGTGGAGAAAGTGGAACCCTACTACACTGTTGGTGGGTTTGCAAAATGGTCCAGCCTCTTTGGAAAGCAATCTGGCCCTTCCTTAAAAAAATGGATATCGATATACCATTTGACCCAGTAATTTCACTACTTGGGATATATCCTACAGAATCAAGGCCTTTCACACCAATGGACACATGCACCAGAATGTTTATCGCAGCACAGTCCACGATAGCAAAAGATGGAATCAACCCAGATGCCCAACAACAGAAGAATGGATAGGTAAAATATGGTACATATACTCAATGGAGCACTGCAATGATAAAGAATAATGATGATTCCAGGAAACATCTCCTAACCTGGTTTCAACTGGAAGACATTATGTTGCGTGAAAGTAGTCAGCGACAAAGGGACAAATACTGTGTGAGACCTCTACGATAAGATCTCAAAAACAGACTTGTATAGAAGAAAAGACTCTTTGACAGCTGCAAGGGAGGGGAGGGAGGAAGACTGAAGGGGGAGGGTTTAGTTTAGATAGTTGCTAGAAATCTGGTTGGGAGAAAGCGGTGATAGCACACATTAGAAACAAGAACAACATTAAGTGGACTTCAGCATAACTTGAATACTCCTTCCATCTTAACCCAATATTGCAAGGATAGAGTAGCTGGGGCAGGGGGCAGGGGACCACGCTCTTAGTCGAAATCATGGCCAATTGGCACAACTAGCATTTTGCTAAGAGGGCTCTCTCCACCCCACACTGGTGAGTGGTATTTGGGGTCTTAAAAGCTGCCAAGCTGCCATCCGAGGACAGAGCAAGTGGTCCCAACTCAGCAGGAATGGATGCTCACCAAGGACAACAATGACATGCGGTAAAGACAACCTAGAAGACAGAGAGACCCATAAGAGTGGATGCCTTCGTCGACTTGGGACCGGAAGAACCGGATGGTGCCCAGCTACCACCAGTGATAGCTGTGATGGAGCTCAGACTAGGTTGAGTCTCACTGGAAACACAAGAATAAAAAGGGGTGCATCCTGAGGTCTCCAGTAAAAGACCTCAATTGATGGTCCAGCGGTTTCGGGGTTCCCCTGAGAGCATGGCCCCCGGCCCTGATGCTGCCCTTATCCATAAATTATAACAAAGGTCCACTCTTTGGACAGGAATGGATTGGACGTGGCAATGCAGAGTGACCATATATTGGTTGCACTTCATGGTTCTATACATCTGTAGGATATCATCCTGCTGACCTCTGGCTGGTGGAAGGAGAGTGTGTGGAGAGGAGGGGAAAGGAGGCTGTTGGGAGGATGAGACATGTATCGAGCAGAGAGGAATAGTGTGCTGTCACCGGACAGGGAGAGCAGTGGAAGCTGCATATAGGTGGGCATGTAAATTTATACGGGAATGTACATTTTCACTCAGTCATGTTAAATAAAAAAGAAAAAAAAGATGACACTGGAACTTGTATTGGGATTGCATTATATAAGTAGATTGCTTTGGGTAAAATAGACATTTTCACAATGTTAAGTCTTCCTATCCATGAGCAGGGTAGGTTTTTCCATTTATCTAAGTCTCTCTTAGTTTTTCGTAGTAAGGGCTTGTAGTGCTCTTTGTAGGTCTGTTATTTCTCTGGTTAAATTAATTCCTAGGTACTTTATCTTCTTCAGGACTATAGTAAATGGTATTGATTTGATGATTTCTTCATTAACAGCCTCGTTGTTGATATAAGGGAACCCTACTGATTTACTTATGTTGATCTTGTATCCTGAGATTTTGCTGAACTCTTCTATCAGTTTGAGTAGTTTCCTTATAGATTCTTTGGGATTCTCTGCATATATAATCATATCATCTGCAAACAGGGAAATTTTGACTTCTTTGCTGATGCAGATGCCCTTTATTTCTTGGTCTTGTCTAATTGATCCGGCTAGAACTTCTAGTACAATGTTGAACAGGAGAGGTCAGAGTGGGCATCCTTGTCTAGTTCCTGTTCTTAAGGGAAAGTCTTTCTGTCTCTCTCTATTGAGGATGACGTAGGCAATTGGCTTTGTATAAATGGCCCTTATTGCGTTGAGGAATTTTTCGTCTACGCCTATTTTGCTAAGAGTTTTTAGCATGAATGGGTGTTGGATGTTATCAAATGCCTTTTCTGCATCAATGGACAAAATCAGGTGATTCCTGTCTTTTGTGTTATTTATGTGGTTAATCACATTAATTGTTTTTCTGATGTTGAACCAGCCTTGCATCCCTGGTATGAATCCCACTTGGTCAGGGTGGATTATTTTTTTGATATGTTGTTGTATTCTATCGGCGAGAATTTTGTTGAAGATTTTTGCATCTAGATTCATCAGTGATATCGGTCTGTAGTTCTCCTTCTTGGTTGGGTCTTTCCCTGGCTTTGGTATCAGGGTTATGCTGGCTTCATAGAATGAGTTTGGGAGTACTGCATCTCTTTCTCTAGTGTGAAATAGTCTCAGTAGTATTGGAGATAACTCTGCTCTAAAAGCTTGGTAGAATTCTGCAGTGAAGCCATCTGGGCCCGGGGTTTTTTTTGGTTGGTAGTGTTTTGATGACATTTTCAATCTCTTCCTTTGTGATGGGTTTATTAAGTTGTTCTGCTTCACGTTGTGATAATTTGGGTAAGTGGTATGAGTCAAGGAATTTGTCCATTTCCTCTAGGTTTTCAAATTTGTTAGAGTACAGTCTTTCATAGTATTCTGTTATGATATTTTTTATTTCTGTTGGATCTGTGGACACAACTCCCCTCTCATTTCTAAGTTGGGTTATTTGTTTCCTTTCCTGTTTTTCTTTAGTAAGTTTAGCCAGTGGTTTGTCAATTTTGTTGATCTTTTCAAAAAGCAGCTTTTGGTCTTTTCAATGTTTTCAATTGTTTTTCTATTCTCTAATTCATTTAGCTCTGCTCTAATCTTTATGATCTGGTTTCTTCTGGTGCCTGAGGGGTTCCTCTGTTGTTCTCTCTGTACTTCTTCAAGCTGTAGGGTTAGTTCCTTGATTTGGTTTCTTTCTTCCTTCCAGATGTGTGTATTTATGGAGATAAACAGACCTCTGAGCACTGCTTTGGCTGTATCCCATAGGTTCTGGTAGGAATTGTTTTCCTTCTTATTGGAATCCATAAATTTCTTTATTTCATTCTTGATTTATTCTATAACCCATGGTTTTTTGAGCAAGATGTTCTTCACCTTCCAAGAGTTCCACTTTCTATCTCTGTTTTTTTCTGCTACTGATTTAGACTTTTATGGCATTATGATCTGAGAAGATGCTTTGCAGTAATTCAACGGTGTGGATTTTGTTGAGAATTGCATTATGTCCTAACACATGGTTCTGGAGAATGTTCTGTGTGCACTGGAGAAGAAGGTGTAGTTGTCTGCTGATGGGTGGAAAGTTCTGTATATTTTGATGAGGTTAGTTGGTTAATTGTGTGAATGAGGTCTTCTGTATCTTTACTGAGCTTTTTTCTAGATGATCTGTCTAGTATTGAGAGTAGAGTGTTGAAGTCTCCCACTATTACTGTGGAGTCATCTAACTCTTTTTTGAGTTTTAGTTAGTGTTTCTTTGATATACTTAGGTGCTCTGATATTAGGTGCATAAATATTTAAAATAGTTGTCTTGCCTGTGTACTGAACCTTTCAGCAATAAATAGTGTCCATCTTTGTCCCCGATGGTCGATTTTACATTAAAATTGATTTTGTGTAAGATTAGAATTGCCACACCTGCTCTTCTTTGTTCATTGTTAGCTTGATATATATTCTTCCATCCTTTAATTTTCAGTTTGTTGCTATCTTTAGGTCTCAGGTGAGTTTCTTGTAGACAACATATGGATGGGTCATGTCTTTTGATCCAAGATGTCACTTTACTGGAGCATTCAGTCCATTCACATTCAATGAATTATTGATAGGTATGTGTTCACTGCTGCCATTGTGATATGTCTATTTTTGTGTTCATGTTTTCTCTGTTGTTCTTAGTAGTCTGTTCTGGGACATTCTTTTTAGTGAGTTGATTTTTCAGCGTTTTCAGAGCTGTTTTTGTAGTTGTTGAGACTCCTGTGTTACAATTCTTGCAATGGTATAATACATCTTTGTTGTGCTTTACAGCTGCCCCTATGATCCCCCTTAATAAACTACATATAAACCCAATTTTAATTACTACCAGTCTTGTCATCTTCCTCTCCATCTGGAAGGGCTATAACAACTGTAGTACATCCCTCTTTTTAGTATGATGGCACCATGATTTTCATAATGATCACTGGATTGCTTCTTTCAGTATTGAAGCTGTGATTTGACTTTGGAGACTTCCCTAACTGAGTAGAGTTTTGAGTAGTGTGTCATTCTAAAATATAAAGTTAGTTATTTTGTTCTTCTAAGCCAAAGCCAAGAACTTCTTTCAGTATTTCTTGTAGTTTTGGTTTGGTTTTCACAAAGTCTCTGAGTTTCTGTTTATCTGGGAATGTCTTTAATTTCAGTTTTGTATTTAAAAGATAGTTTTGCAGGATATATAATTCTTGGTTGGAAGTTCTTCTCCTTCAAGGCTTTGAATGTGTCATGCCACTGTCTCCGTGCCAGCATGGTTTCTGTTGAGAAATCTGATGAAAGCCTACAGGGTTTCCCTCTGAATGTTAGCTTTGCTTTGAGTCTTGATGCCTTTAAGAGTTGCTGCTTAGGTTTCATTTTGTTAAGCTTGATTATGATATGTCTTGTAGTCTTTCTTTTGAGATCTATGTTGGGTGGTGTACTACATGCATCTGAGTTGTCTATATTCTCTTCCTTCATGATTTCTGGGAAGTGTTCTGTCAGCAGCTCAGCAACAATACTCTCTGTGTTCTCAGGTGTCTGATGGTGTTCATGGACTCCAATTAATGGAAAATTGTTCCTCTTAATAGAGTCCCACATGCTTCTTAATCCTTCTTCAGTTTTCTTGTTTCTTTTTTCTGATTTATGCTCATAGACACTGGCGTCAGTAGCTCTGTCTTCCAAGTCAGAAATTCTTTTTTCTATTTGTTCCATTCTGTTTTCTTGGCTTTGCATGGACGTTTCTATGTCTTTGATTTTGCCCTTGATCTGTTGGATTTCAGAGTACTGGTGTTCCATCAGATCAAACAGCTTGGTTAATTTTTCCTTTTGTTCTGTTGCATTTTGTATAATATCTAGAAGGGCTCTATATATAATCATTTTGTATTTACTTTCTGATGATTTCGTAAAAGTTTCTTCATCTGGAAAACTCCTTGGTTGGTTTGTTTGGGAGCCTTCTGAAACCATGGGTCATTTCTTGTATGCCACAAGTGCCTGTTGCTTTTTGGGTCCCATGTAAGTAAGTAGAGGATGGAAGAGATACTGTGAGGATGGACTGCAGATGTTTCTCTAGGCTGTCTTAAAATGTAAAGCAAATGCTATCTGACCACTTCCCTAGTCAGTCAGGTTTTCAGGTGTAGAGGTCCCTCTTCCCAACTGGCAAAGTAAGCACCTCTGTATCCAATCCCAGATGATACAAACTACTTGAGAATACAGTAATGCTACTGCCCTATTGGCCTCTGCTGACAGGGCCCATCTTAAATGACACTGTGTAAACTACTGCTTTTCTGGTAGAAAAGCCCTCTCCTGCGGGTAGGCTCTGGCTCCCAAGCTGAGAATTAGTTCCAGCTGCGGCCACTGTATCCAAGATTGCGCCCTCCACACACGCAGCAGATAGAGGGGATAAAGGTGCCGAGAGGTAGTGATTCCTCTGCTTCTGTTGCTGGACCCCCACCGTATGCAACACCGTGTAAATTACTGCTTTTCTGTCAGAGGAGCACTGTCCTGTTTGGTGGCGCTGGCTCCCAGGCTAAGAATTAGGTCCCGCTAAAATCTCCGTATCCAACATGGCGTTCCACACACTGGCAGTGCCGTTCTGTACAAACCCTGCTGTGGCAGTGATAAAAAGACAGGCCCAAAGTGGCTAGATTAACAGGCTCCTAAGTCTGGCTCTCAAAATATGGGAATTTCGCCTGCCTATCTCCCCAGCAGTGCCTGAGTCTATCTACTAGGCAGGATCCAGTTCCACCCACCGGCCAAGACAGAGAAAAATGTCAAAATGGGTACATTTACCTTCAGTCCGTGAGAGCCAGGAGAGGGAGTCAGGGAAAGAGAGTAGGTTTTTCGCTTAGTGGTGTGAAGTCCAAATTAACAGCCCTGTGCTGTGTCCTGGGGCTGATTAGGTGATCAGAAGGCTCGATTTGATTATCAATTCAGGTCTTGATTTCCATAGGGGTATAGGGAGACATGTACTTAGTCTACCATCTTGACTCTGCCTCCCATAATAAAAACTTTTTAAAAAATGTGTGTAGAAATGTGGCTGGGCCACAATTCCCAGTATTGTGTACATGGTAAATCCTGCCTCTGTGATACTAATACCACTATTACTAAAAGTATTTCAGAGTATAGAAAAGGATGGAATACTCCCAAACTTATTTTATAAGGCCAGCATAACTCCGCTACTGAAACCAGGCAAAAATACTGCAAAGGAAAATTACAGACCAATATTTGTCATAAACTTAGATGTAAAAATCCTCAAAAAAAATTCTAGCCAATAGAATTCAACAACACATTAAAAAAAAAAATTTACCACGACCAAGCAGGATTCATACCAGGGATGCAGGGTAGTTCAACATCAGAAAAACAACTAATGTAATCCCAACCATAAATAAAACAAAAGACTAAAACCCCTTGATTTTATCAATTGATGCAGAAAAAAACACTAGTTCATGTTAAGAACTCTTAGCAAAATAGGAATAGAAAGGAAATTCCTCAACATAATAAGGGGCATCTATGCAAAGCCAGGAAATTCTGGTGACACAGTGGTTAAGTGTTACGGATGCTAATCAAAAGGTCAGCAGTTTAAATCCTTAAAAACTCTACGGAGAAGTTTCTACTCTGTCTTATAGGGTCAGTATGAGTTGGCATCAACTCAACAGCAGTGTGTTTGGTTTTCAGTTTTATGCAAAGACGACAGCCAACGTCATCCTAAATGGAGAGAGTCTGAAAGCATTTCCTTTCAGACAAGGATTCCCTTTATCATCCCTTTTTTTCAGCATTGTATTAGATGTTCTAGCCAGAGTAATCAGGCAAGATAAGGAAATAAATGGCATCCAAATTGGTAAAGAAGAAGTTAAAACTAGCATTTTGCTAAGAGGGCTCTCTGTGCCCCACATTAGTGAGTGGCATCTTGGGTCTTAAAAGCTGCCAAGCTGCCATCCGAGGGCACAGCAATTGGTCCCAACTCAGCAGGAGCGGATGCTCACCGAGGACCAAAATGACATGGGGTAAAGACAACCCAGAAGATAGACAGACCCACATCAGTGGGTGCTTACATCAACTTGGGACCAGAAGAACCGGATGGTGTCCAGCCACCACCAGTGATAGCCGCGATGGAGCTCACAAAGTTGAGTCTCACTGGCAACACAAGAATAAAAAGGGGTGCATCCTGAGATCTCCACTAAAAGACCTCACTTAATGGACCAGCGGTTTCAGGATTCCTCTGGGAACATGGCCTCTGGCCCTGATGCAGTCCTCTCCCATAAATCATAATGAAGGTCCACTCTTTGGACATGAATGGATTGGACTTGGTGATGCAGGGTGACCATATATTGGATGCACTTTATGGTTCTATGCATCTATAGGATACCATCCTGCTGACCTCTGGCTGGAGGAAGGAGAGTGGGTGGAGAGGAGGGGAAAGGAGACTGTTGGGAGGATGAGACATGTATGGAGCAGAGAGGAATAGTGTGCTGTCACCGGACAGGGAGAGCAGTGGAAGCTGCATAGAGGTGGGCATGTAAATTTATACAGCAATGTACATTTTCACTCAGTCATACTAAATGAAAAAAAATAAAAATAAAAAAGTTAAAGTATCTCTATTTCCAGATGATATGATCTTATACACAGAAAGAGTCCTCAAGAAAAAAACAAACACCAAAAAACTACTGGAACTAACAGAAGTTCAGCAAAGTATATAAAAATCAGTTGGATTCTTCTACACTAATAAAGAGAGTATCAAAGAGGAAATCACCAAATCAGTACCATTTTACAGTAGCCCCCAAGAAAATAAAATATTTAGGAATATATCTAACCAGAGATGTAAAAGACCTATATAAAGAAAACTACAAGACGCTACTGCAAGAAACCAAAAGAAACCTACACACATGGAAAAACCTACCTAGCTCATGGATAGGAAGACTCAACATTGTGAAAATGCCTATTTTACCCAAAGTGATCTGTAGGTACAATGCAATACTGCTTCATATTCCAATGACATTTTTTAATGAGACAGAGAAATAAATTACTAACTTCACATGGAAAGGGAAGAAACCTCTGATAAGCAAAGCGTTACTGAAGAGGAAGAAGAAAGTGAGAGGCTTTACACTACCTGAATTTACAATTTATTTATTTATTTTTTATTATGACTGAGTGAAAATGTACATTCCCCTTTTTATTCTTGTGTTGCCAGTGAGACTCAATGTAGTGAGCTCTATCGCGGCTATCACTCGTGGTGGCCGGGCACCATCCGGTTCTTCCGGTCCCAAGTCTATGTAGGCACCTACTCATGTGGGTCTATCTTCTGGGTTGTCTTTACCACATGTCATATTGGTCCTCGGTGAGCATCCGTTGCTGCTGAGTTGAGACCATTTGCTGTGCCCTCGGATGGCAGCTTGGCAGCATTTTTTTTTTTATACGTAAAGATCATAGTTTATTAGTGGTTGCCAGGGCAAGAGGAAGGGGACAGTGGAGGTTATGGTTCATAGGGTGCCGAGTTTGAGTTCACGGTGATGGGAAAGGAGCACTGATCACGGGTAGGGTTGCACATTGGCAGCTTTTAAGACCCCAAATAACCACTCACCAATGTGGGGTACAGAGAGCCCTCTTAGCAAAATGCTAGTTGTGCCAATTGGCCTCGATTTCACCTAAGAGCATGGTCTCCTGCCCCCTGCCCCAGCTACTCTATCCTTGCAATATTGGGTTAAGATGGAAGAAGTACTGAAGTTATGCTGAAGTCCACTTAATATTGTTCTTGTTTCTAATATGTGCTATCACCAATTTCACCCAACCAGATTTATGGCAACTATCTAATCTAAACCCTACCCCCCTCGAACTCTCTCTCTCCCCTCCCTTGCAGCTGTCAAAGAGTCTTTTCTTCTATACATAAATCTGTTTTTGAGATCATATCATAGGGGTCTCATACAATATTTATTTGTCCTTTTGTCACCGACTACTTTCACTCAACATAATGTCTTCCAGTTGAAACCAGGTCATGAGATGTTTCCTGGAGTCATCATTATTCTTTATCATTGCATAGTGTTCCATTGAGTATATATACCATAGTTTACCTATCCATTCCTCTGTTGTTGGGCATCTGGGTTGATTCCATCTTTTTGCTATTGTGGACAGTGCTGTGATAAACATTCTCGTGCATGTGTCTGTTGGTGTCAAAGGCCTTGATTCTGTAGGATATATTCCAAGTAGTGGAATTACTTGGTCAAATGGTATGTCTGTATCCATTTTTTTAAGGAAGTGCCAGATTGCTTTCCAAAGAGGATAGACCATTTTGCAACCCCACCAACAGTGTAGGAGAGTTCCACTTTCTCCACAGCCTCTCCAGCATTTGTTGTTTTGTGTTTGTTGGATCATGGCCAACCTTGTTGGGGTGAGATGGTCTCTCATTGTAGTCTTGATTTGAATTTCTTTAATAACTAAAGATCGTGAACATGTCCGCATATGTTTTTTTGCTGCCTGGATCTCCTCTTTAGAGAAATGTCTGTCCATCTCCTTTGCCCATCACTTAACTGGATGATTTATCTTCTTCTTATTGATATTTTGTAGTACCTTATAGATTATGGAGATCAGGCGTCAGACTCACATAGAGTTGCCAAATATTTTTTCCCATTCTGTAGGTGGCCTTTTAATTCTATTAATGAAGTCTTTGGATGAGCAAAATGTTTGATTCTTAATAGTTCCCATTTATCTATTTTCTCTTCTGTTGATTGTGGTTTGTTTGACAGATTTTGAAGTCTGTCTACATTGTGTATTAAAACTTTCATTGTTGTTCCTACCTTTTCTTGGATGAGCTTTATCTTTTATGTTTGATATTTAGGTCTTTTATCCAGTTGGAGTTGGTTTTTGTATAAGGTGTAAGATATGGATCTTGTTTCAATTTATTGCAGATGAATATTCAATTTTGCCAGGACCATTTGTTGAAGATACTGTTTTTACCCCAATTTAATGTCTTAGGGCCTTTGTTGAATATCAGCTGTTCATAGGCAGATGGTGTCATCTCTGGGGTCTCAATTCTGTTCTACTGATCGATCTGTCTGTTCTTGTACCAGTACCAGGCTGTTTTGACCACTGATGCAGTGTAGTATGCAGAATTTCAATTTATTTTTCCACCACTGTAGTCAAAACAGCCTGGTACTGGTACAATAACACTTGTATAAACTAATGGAACACAGATGAGATTCCAGACATAAAAATCTTTCACCTATGAGCACTTGATATTTGACAAACATCCAAAGTCTATAAATTGCGGAGAAGACAGTCTGTTTAACAAATGGTGTTGGCAAAACTGGATATCCATCTACAGAAAAATGAAACAAGACCCATATTTCATGCCATACATGAAAACAAACTCAAAATGTATCAAAGACCTAAATATAAAATCTAAAATTATAAATATCATGGAACAAAACAGAGACAACACTGAGAGCCCTAATACACGGCATAAGCAGAATACAAAATATTTCTAGCAATGCACAAATACCAGAAGAGCAAGTAAAGAACTGGGAACTTCTAAAAATCAAACACTTATTCTCATCCAAAGAGTTCACCAAAAGATTAAAAAGATAACCTACAGAGTGGGAAAAAATGTTGGTTATGACAACTCCAACCAGCATCTAATCTCTGTGATCTACAAGATACTGCAAAACCTAAACAGTAAAACAGATAACCCAATAAAAAATGGGAGAAGGAAATGAAAAGGCACTTTACCAAAGAAGACATCCAGGTAGCAATAGATACATCAGGGAATGCTCACAGTTATTAAATTAGATACCATCTCACCCCAGCAAAGCTGGTATTAATTCAAAAAGCATGAAGTAATAAATGTTGGAGAGGTTGTGGAGAGATTGGAACTCTTCTATACTTCTGGTGGGAACATAAAATGGTACAATCACTTTGGAAATTGATTTGCTGCTTTCTTAAAAAGCTAGAAATAGAATACCATATGATCCAGCAATCCCACTGTTGGAGTATATCCTAGAGAAATAAGGGCTGTCACATAACAGGTATGTGCACTCCAACATTTATTACAGCACCGTCCACAATAGCTAAATGATAGCATCAACCATGCACCAACAGATGAATGGATAAACAAACTGGTATATTCACACAATGCAATATTACACAATGATAAAGAAAAAGAATGAAATTTGGAAACATCTCACACCATGGAAGAATGTGGAATGAGTGATTAGTCAGTCACAAAAGGATAAATATTGTCTAAGACCACTATTCTAAGGACTCAAGAAAAGGTTTAAACACAGAACTAAGCAGTCTTTGAAGGTTACAAGGGTGGGGAGGGAGGGAGAAGGGTATTTACTAATTTGATACTAGACAAGAATTATTTTAGGTGAAGGGAGGGACAACACACAGTAGAGGAGAAGTCAGCACAACTGGACTATCCAAAAGCCAATATGTTTTCTAAATATAACCAAAGACTTTCAGAGACGGAGAAGTTGGGACAGGAGTCTGGGGACCATGGTTTCAGGGGACATCTGGGTCAACTGGTATAACAAAGTTTATTAAGAAAATGTTCTGCATTCCACTTTGGTGTGTAGGTTTGGGGTCTTAAAAGCTAGCAAGTTGCCATCTAGGAAGCATGAATTGGTCTCAACCAACCTGAAGCAGAGGAGAATGAAGGACATCAAAGACATAAAGGAAAATATGAGCCCAAGAGACTACATCAATATGATAGCAGAAGAACTAGATGGTGCCCAGCAACCACCAATGACTGCCCTTACAGGGAACACAACAAAGAGTCCCTTAATGGAGTTGCAGAAATATGGAGTGCAGAACTTGAACTCTAATAAAAAGACCAGCCTTGCTGGTCTGACAAACTGGAGGTTCCCCAGAAGACATAACTTTCAGACTGTCTGTTAACCAGAACTGAAACCATTCCAGAAGCCAACTCCTCAGACAAAGATTGAACTAGTCTGTAAGACATAAAATGATACTGGTGAAGAGTATGCTGCTTGGCTTAAGCAGGTATGGGAGACTAACTGGGGCAGCTCCTGTCTGGAGGTGAGATGAAAAGGCAGAGAGCGACAGGAGCTGGTTGAATGGACATGAGAAATACAGGGTGGAAAGAGGGAATGTGCTGTCACAATGCGGAGAAAGCAGCTAGGGTCATGTGGCAAAGTGTGTAAGTTTTTGTATGAGAAACTGAGTTGAGTTGTAAACTTCTACATAAAACACACACAAAAAAGGCCATCTTTTCCCCCATTGAACGTATTTTAGGGCTTTGTCAAAGATCAGGTGACCATGGGTCGATGGATTTTCACTTGAGTTCTCGATTTCATTTCATTCATCAATGTGTCTGTCATTGTACCAGCACCGGACTGCTTTGACTATTGTACTGTATAAAGAAAAACCAAACGAACTCAAACTGGATAAAAGACCTAAATATCAAATTTAAAACGATAAAGCTCATCCAAGAAAAAGTAGCGATAACAATGGAAGTTTTAATACACAGTGTAGACAGACTTCAAAATCTGTCAAACAAACCACAAACAACAGAAGAGAAAATAGATAAATGGGAATTATTAAGAATCAAACACTTTTGCTCTTCTAAAGACTTTATTAATAGGTTTAAAAGGCCACTTACAGAATGGGATAAAATATTTGGCAACTATATGTCAGTCTGACGCCTGGTCTCCGTAATCTATGCCAAGCCAAGTGCCATCGAGTCGGATCCGATAAGGTACTACAAAATATCAACAAGAATAAGATAAATCATCGAATTAAGCAGTGGGCAAAGGAGATGGACAGACACTTCTCTAAAGAGGAGATTCAGGCAGCCAAAACACACATGCAGTCATGTTCATGATCTTTGGTTATTAAAGAAATTCAGATCAAGACTACAATGAGAGATCATCTCACCCCAACAAGGTTGACCATGATCCAAAAAACACAAAACAACAAATGCTGGAGAGGATGTGGAGAAATTGGAACTCTCCTACACTGTTGGTGGGATTGCAAAATGGTGCAACCTCTTTGGAAGACAATCTGGCACTTTCTTAAAAAGCTGGATCTAGACATACCATTTGACCCAGTAGTTCCACTGCTCGGAATATATCCTACAGAATCAAGGCCATTCACACCAACTGATACATGCACACAAATGTTTATTGCAGCACAAATCACAATAGCAAAAAGATGGAATCAACCTAGATGCCCAACAACAGAGGAATGGATAGGTAAACTATGGTATACATACTCAATAGAACACTATGCAATGATAAAGAACAATAATGATTTTAGGAAACATCATGTAACCTGGTTTCAATTGGAGGACATTATGTTGAGTGAAAGTAGTCAGCAACAAAAGGACAAATATTGTATGAGACCCCTAAGATAAGAACTTAAAAACAGACTCATGCATACAAGAAAAGACTCTTTGATGGCAGCAAGGAAGGAGAGGGAGGAAGGGAGGGAGGGAGGACAAAGATGGGAGGGCTTAGATTAGACAGTTGGTAGAAACTTGGTTGGGTGAAATATGGGACAGGACACATTAGAAAGAAAATCAGTATTAACTGGACTTCAACATAACATGATTACTCCTCCCATCTTAATCCAATATTACAAGGACAGAGTAGCTGGGGTGGGGGGCTGGGGACTACGCTCTCAGGGGAAACAGATGCCAGTTGGCACGACTAGCATTTGGCTAAGAGAGTCCTCTGCACCTCACATTGGTGAGTGGTGTCTGGGGTCTTAAAAGCTGCCAAGCTACCATCAGAGGGTACAGCAAATGGTGCCAACTTAGCACGAACGGATGATCACCAAGGACCAAAATGATGTGGGGGAAAGAGAACCCAGAAGACAGAGAGACCCACACGCGTGGGTGCCTACATCGACTTGTGATCCGAAGAACTGGATGCTGCCCAGCCACCACCAGTGATAGCCGTGATGGAGCTCACAAAGTTGAGTCTCACTGGCAGCATAAGAATAAAAAGGGGTGCACTCTGAGAGCACCAGTAAAAGACTGCAATTGACGGTCCACGTGCCTCAGTGTTCCCCTGGGAGCATAGCTCCTGGCCCTGATGCTGCCCCTGTCCATAAATCATAATGGAGATCAACTCTCGGACAAGAATGGATTGGCCTCTGCAACATAGGGTGACCATATCATGTGTGCACTTTATGGTTCTATGGATCTATAAGATGTTGTCCTGCTGACCTCTTACTGGAGGAAGGGGAGTGGGTGGAGAGGAGGGGATAGGAGATGGTTGGGAGAATAAGACATGTATGGAGCAGAGAGGAAGACTGTGCTGTCACTGGACAGGGAGAGCAGTGGAAGCTGCATATAGGTGGGCATGCAATTTATATGGGAATGTACATTTTCATTCAATCATAATAAAAAAGAAAGAAAAACTAAACCCACTGCCATCAAGTTGTTTTCAACTCATAGCAACCCTATAGGACACAGTAGAACTGCTCCGTAGTGTTTCCAAGGAGCACCTGGTTGATTTGAACTGCTGACCTCCTAATTAGCAGCTGTAGCACTTAACTACCACACCAACAGAGTTTGTAGACTTTGAAGTCAGGTAGTAAAGATGTCATTTGGAAGACACCTGGCCCAAACTTTGATATTTTCAGTTACCTCATAGGCATGTGAAAGCTGGACATTGAATAAGGAAGACAGAAGAAATGATGCCTTTGAATTGTGGTGGTGGAGAAGAATATTGACTATATCGTGGACGGCCAAAAGAATGAATAGATCCATCTTGGGAGAAGTACAACAAGAGTGCTCCTTAGAAGCAAGGGTGGTAGGCCATTCACACCAACGGATACATGCACAAGAATGTTTATCACAGCACCGTCCACGATAGCAAGATGATGGAATCAACTCAGATGCCTAACAGCAGAGAAATGGATAGGTAAACTACGGTGTTGTATATACTCAATGGAGCACTACACAATGATAAAGAACAATGATGATTCCAGGAAACATCTCATAACCTGGTTTCAACTGGAAGACATTATGTTGTGTGAAAGCAGTCAGAGACAAAAGGACAAATATTGTATCAGACCTCTACGATAAGAACTTAAAAACAGACTTATGCATAGAAGAAAAGACTCTTTGACGGCTGCAGGAGAGGGAGGGGAGGGACGGTGCGGGGGGGAGGGTTTAGATTAGATAGTTGGTAGAAATCTGGTTGGGTGAAATCAGTGACAGCACACATTAGAAACAAGAACAATATTAAGTGGACTTCAACATGACTTGAGTACTCCTCCCATCTTAACCCAATATTTCAAGGACAGAGTAGCTGGGGTGGGGCGCCAGGGACCACGCTCTCAGGCGAAATCGAGGCCAATTAGCACAACTAGCATTTTGCTAAGAGGGCTGTCTGCATCCCACATTGGTGTGTGGTGTCTGGGGTCTTAAAAGCTGCCAAGCTGCCATCTGAGGGCACAGCAAATGGTCCCAACTTAGCAGGAGCGGATGTTCACGGAGGACCAAAATGACAATCCAGAAGACAGAGACACCCACATGAGTGGATTTCTACATCATCTTGGGACCGGAAGAACCAGATAGTGCCCGGACACCACCAGTGATAGCCACAATGGAGCTCACAAAGTTGAGTCTCACTGGCAATACAAGAATAAAAAGGGGTGCACCCTGAGATCTCCACTAAAAGACTGCAATTAATGGGCAGCTTCTGGGTTGCCCTGGGAGCATGGCCCCTGGCCCTGATGCTGCCCTTGCCCATGGATCATAATGAAGGTCCACTCTTCAGACAGCAAGGGATTGGACTTGGCGATGCAGAGTGACTATATACTGGGTGCACTTTATGGTTCTATGCATCTATAGGGTATCCTGCTGACCTCTAACTGGAGGAAGAGGAGTGGGTGGAGAGGAGGGAAAAGGAGACTGTTGGGAGGATGAGACATGTATGGAGCAGAGAGGAATAGTGTGCTGTCACTGGGCAGGGAGAGCAGTGGAAGCTGCATATAGGTGGGCATGCACATTTATATGAGAATGTATATTTTCACTCAGTCATAATTAAAAAAAAAGAAACAAGGGAGGTGAGATTACATCTCACATACTTTGGACATGCTGTCAGCAGAACTCAGTCCCTGGAAAAGGACATTGTGCTTGGTAAAGCAGAGGGTCAGTGAAAAAAGGGAAGATCCTCCGTCAGATGGATTGACACAGTGGCTGAACCAATGGGCTCACACATGGCAACGATTTTGAGGGTGGCACAGGATTGGTCAGTGTTTCATCCTGTTGTCCTGTGGGTCACTGAGAGCTAGATTCAACTAGATGGCACTTAACAACATTACAAACATATGAATGTCACTTAGATGATTACAGTATTTCAGTACATATTTTACACAAAGAACATACACCACTTTGGCATCAGCCTTAACTAGACCACTTTTATTTGAAATGTGTGAGTTAAGAATACTCTCCTAGGTCCCTATGAATACTTTTCTATCATTGCAGTTCTACCACTACAACACCCCATAAAAGTTGTCAGTGTGTCTGTCTCCTTGACTTATTCAATGCTTTTCATACTGTAGATACAGCCTATTAGTGGGTAATGGAATCAATTTTTAATGAAATAAATTTAAAATGTAGGTGTACATTGCACAGAAGTATTGATTCAAGAAATTGAGTTGCAGTTACATCTGTGTTTGTACTAGACTAAGATCTCTGAGGGCAGGGAGTGTGCCTAGCCTACTCACTGTATTCTCGGCAGTCACCACTGCTTGGCACCTGTAGGTGTTCTATAAATGTATTTGTTAAATAAATTAATGTTGTTATATTAGGAGATAGACACCATCATCTTGGTACCCTTTACTGTCTCCTAAGAATAGGACTGGGTCCAGAATTCTACTTCCTCAGTAAGTGAAGAAGTCTTGATATTTTTCACAACAGTTTATTTGTTATCCATCGACTTTCCATTTTAACTTTGAGCCCAAACATCTACACAAGTATGAGCCTTCTGTTAACTGTCTGTTGAAACAGGAACTGCCTGTCACCTCCCCAATCCTCTCAAAAAAAAAAAGGAAGCAGAGAAAGGAAGAGAGAAACAGAAAAAGAAAGATCAGTTATAGATTTATACCAAGCCCACGGCTGTTGAGTGGATTCCGACTCATAGTGACCCTATGGGACACAGTAGAACTGCCCCATAGAGTTTCCAAGGAGTGCCTGGTGGATTTCAACTGCTAGTTTTTTTTTTTTTATGACTCAGTGAAAATGAACATTCTCGTATAAATTTACATGCCCACATATATACAGCCTCCAGTGCTCTCCCTGTTCAGTGACAGCACACTATTCCTCTCTGCTCCATACATGTCCCATCCTCCCAACAGTCTCCTTTCCCCTCCTCTCCACCCACTCTCCTTCCTCCAGCCACAGGTCAGCAGGGTGATATCCTATAGATGCATAGAACCATAAAGTGCATCCAATAGATGGTCACTCTGCATTGCCAAGTCCAATCCATTCGTGCCTGAAGAGTGGACCTTTGTTATGATTTATGGGCAAGGGCAGCATCAGGGCCAGGGGCCATGCTCCCAGGGGAACTCCAAAGCTGCTGGACCATCAAGTGAGGTCTTTTAATGGAGATCTCAGGGTGCACCCCTTTTTAATCTTGTGTTGCCAGTGAGACTCAACTTAGTGAGTTCCATCACGGCTATCACTGGTGGTGGCCGGACACCATCCGGTTCTTCCGGTCCCAAGTCTATGTAGACACCCACTCATGTGGGTCTCTCTATCTTCTGGGTTGTCTTTACCCCATGTTATTTTGGTCCTCGGTGAGCATCCGTTCCTGCTGAGTTGGGACCGTTTGCTGTGCCCTCGGATGGCAGCTTGGCAGCTTTTAAGACCCCAGACGCCACTCACCAATGTGGGGTGCAGACAGCCCTCTTAGCAAAACACTAGTTGTGCCAACTGGCCTTGATTTCGCCTAAGAGCATGGTTCCCTGCCCCCTGCCCCAGCTACTCTGTCCTTGCAATATTGGGTTAAGATGGAAACAGTATTCAAGTTATGCTGAAGTCCATTTAACATTGTTCTTGTTTCTAATGTGTGCTATCACTGATTTCACCCAACCAGATTTCTAGCAACTGTCTAATCTAAACCCTCCCTCACCCTCCCTTCCTCCTCTGCCTTGCAGCTGTCAAAGAGTCTTTTCTTCTATACACAAGTCTGTTTTTGAGATCTTATCGTAGAGGTCTCATACAATATTTGTCCTTTTGTCGCTGATCACTTTTTTTTGATTTTTTAATTTTATCTTAATTAATTTGATTTAATATGACTGAGTGAAAATGTACATTCCCATATAAATCTACATGCCCACCTCTATGTAGCTTCCACTGCTCTCCCTGTCAGTAACAGCACAGTATTCCTCTCTGCTCCATACATGTCTCATCCTCACAACAGTCTCCTTTCCCCTCCTCTCCATCCACTCTCCTTCCTCCAGCCACAGGTCAGCAGGATGATATCCTATAGATGCAGAGAACCATAAAGTGCATCCAATACATGGTCACTCTGCATCACCAAGCCAAATACATTCGTGTCCGAAGAGTGGACCTTAGTTATGATTTATGGGCAAGGGCAGCAGCAGGACCAGAGGCCATGCTCCCAGGTGAACCCCGAAACCACTGGACCAACAATTGAGGTCTTTCAGTGGAGATCTCAGGGTGCACCCTGTTTATTCTTGTGTTGCCAGTGAGACGCAACTTAGTGAGCTACATCGCTGCTATCACTGGTGGTGGCTGGGCACTATCCAGTTCTTCTGGTCCAAAGTAAACATAGGCACCCACTCATGTGGGTCTCTCTACCTTCTGGGTTGTCTTTACCCCATGTCATTTTGGTCCTCGGTGAGCATCCGTTCCTGCTGAGTTGGGACCGTTTGCTGTGCCCTCGGATGGCACCTTGGCAGCTTTTAAGACCCCAGACACCACTCACCAATGTGGGGTCCAGACAGCCCTCTTAGCAAAACGCTAGTTGTGCCAATTGGCCTCGATTTTGCCTAAGAGCATGGTCCCCTGCCCCCTGCCCCAGCTACTCTGTCCTTGCAATATTGGGTTAAGATGGAAGGAGTATTCAAATCATGCTGAAGTTCACTTAATATTGTTCTTGTTTCTAATGTGTGCTGTCACTGATTTCACCCAACCAGATTTCTGGAACTATCTAATCTAAACCCTACCCCTCTCCCTTGCAGCTGTCAAAGAGTCTTGTCTTCTATACCTAAGTCTGTTTCTGAGATCTTATCGTAGGGGTCTCATACAATATTTGTCCTTTTGTCACTGACTACTTTCACTCAACATAATGTCTTCCAGTTGAAACCAGGTTATATTTCCTGGAATCATCATTATTCTTTATCATTGTGTAGTGCTCCATTGAGTATATATACCATAGTTTACCTATCCATTCCTCTGTTGTTGGGCATCTGGGTGGATTCCATCTTTTTGCTATCGTGAACTGTGCTGCGATAAACATTTTTGTGCATGTGTCCATTGGTGTGAAAGGCCTTGATTCTGTAGGACATATTCCAAGTAGTGGAATTACCGGGTTAAATGGTATATTTGTATCCATTTTTTTAAGGAAGCGCCAGATTGCTTTCCAAAGAGGCTTGACCATTTTGCAAACCCACCAACAGTGCAGGTGATTTCCACTTTCTCCACAGCCTCTCCAGCATTTGTTGTTTTGTGTTTTTTGGATCATGGCCAACCTTGTTGGGGTGAGATGGTCTCTCATTGTAGTCTTGATTTGAATTTCTTTAATAACTAAAGATCATGGACATGACTGCATATGTGTTTTGGCTGCCTGGATCTCCTCTTTAGAGAAATGTCTTTCCATCTCCTTTGCCCATCGCTTAATTGGATGATTTATCTTCTTCCTATTGATATTTTTTAGTATTTTATAGATTATGGAGATCAGGCATCGGTCTAACATAGAGTTGCCAAATATTTTTTCCTATTCTTTAGGTGGCCTTTTAATTCTATTAATAAAGTCTTTGGATGAGCAAAAGTGTTTGATTCTTAATAGTTCCCATTTATCTATTTTCTCTTCTGTTGATTGTGGTTTGTTTGACAGATTTTGAAGTCTGGCTACATTGTGTATTAAAACTGCAATACCTCTACAATAGGATCTCTAAAACAGACTTATGTATAGAAGAAAAGACTCTTTCAAAGCTGCACGGAAGGGGAGGGAGGGAGGGCGAGGAGGGGGAGGGTTTAGATTAGATAATTGCCAGAAATCTCGTTGGGTGAAATCAGCGATAGCACACATTAGAAACAAGAACAATATTAAGTGGACTTCAGCATGACTTGAATACTCCTTCCATCTTAACCCAATATTAGAAGGATAGAGTAGCTTGGGCAGGGGGCAGGGGACCATGCTGTGAGGCGAAATTGAGGCCAATTGGCACAACTAGTGTTTTGCTAAGAGGGCTCTCTGCACCCTACATTGGTTAGTGGTGTCTGGGATCTTAAAAGCTGCCATCTGAGTGCACAGCAAATGGTCCCAAGTCAGCAGGAATGGATGCTCACGGAGAACCAAAATGACATGGGGTAAAGACAACCCAGAAGATAGAGAGACCCACATCAGTGGGTGCCTACATCGACTTGGGACCAGAAGAACCGGATGGTGCCTGGCCACCACCAGTGATAGCCGCAATGGAGCTCACTAAGTTCAGTCTCACTGGCAACACAAGAATAAAAAGGGGTACATCCTGAGATCTCCACTAAAGGACCACAACTGATGTTCCAGCGGTTTTGGGGTTCCCCTGGGAGCATGGCCACTTGCCCTGATGCTGCCCATGCCTATAAATCATAATGAAGGTCCAGTCTTCAGACACGAATGGATTGGACTTGGCGATGCAGAGTGACCATATATTGGATGCAATTTATAGTTCTATACATCTATAGTGTATCATCCTGCTGACCTCAGGCTGAAAGGAGACTGTTGAGAGAATGAGACATGTATGGAGCAGAGAGGAATACTGTGCTGTCACCGGACAGGGAGAGAAGTGGAAGTTGCATATAGGTGAGCAGGTAAATTTACACGGGAATGTACAGTTTTACTCAGTCATATTAAATAAAAAGAAAACAAAAACTTCCATTGTTGTTCCTACCTTTTCTTGGATGAGCTTTATCGCTTTAGTTTGATATTTAGCTCTTTTATCCAGTTCGAGTTGGTTTTCGTATAAGGTGTAACATATGGATCTTGTTTCAGTTTATTGCAGATGGATATCCAATTTCCCAGCACCATTTGTTGAAGATACTGTTTTTACCCCAGTTTAATGTCTTAGGGCCTTTGTCGAATATCAACTGTTCAGAGGCAGATAGTGTGATTTCTGGGGTCTCAATTCTGTTCCATTGATCGATCTATCTGTTCTTGTACCAGTACCAGTCTGTTTTGACCACTGTGGTGGTGTAGCATGTTCTAAGGTCGGGTAATGAGAGGCCTCCCAGTGTGTTCTTCTTCTTTAGTAGTGCCTTACTTATTTGGGGTTTCTTTCCTTTCCAAACAAAATTGGTGATTTTTTTTCTCCATATCATTAAAAAATGACGCTGGAACTTGTATTGGGATTGCATTATATAAGTAGATTGCTTTGGGTAAAATAGACATTTTCACAATGTTAAGTCTTTCTATTCATGAGCAGGGTAGGTTTTTCCATTTATCTAAGTCTCTTTTAGTTTCTGTAGTAAGGGCTTGTAGTTCTCTTTGTAAAGGTCTGTTATTTCTTTGGTTAGATTAATTCCTAGGTACTTTATCTTCTTAGGGGCTATAGTAAATGGTGTTCATTTGATGATTTCTTCATTAAGACCCTTGTTGTTGGTATAAAGGAATCCTACTGATTTACTTACGTTTATCTTGTGTCCTGAGACTTTGCTGAACTCTTCTATCAGTTTGAGTAGTTTCCTTATAGATTCTTTGGGATTCTCTGCATATACAATCATATCATCTGCAAACAGGGAGATTTTGACTTCTTTTTTGCTGATGCAGATGCCCTTTATTTCTTGGTCTTTTCTAATTGATCTGGCTAGATCTTCTAGTACAATGTTGAATAGGCGATGTGAGAGTCAGGATCCTTGTCTAGTTCCTCCTCTCAAGGGAAAGACTTTCTGTCTCTCTCCATTGTGGATGACGTAGGCAATTGGCTTTGTATAAATGGCCCTTATTGCGTTGAGGAATTTTCTGTCTACGCCTATTTTGCTAAGAGTTTTTAGCATGAGTGGGTGTTGGACGTTATCAAATGCCTTTTCTGCATCAATGGACAAAATCAGGTGATTCTTGTCTTTTGTGTTATTTATGTGGTTAAACACATTAATTGTTTTTCTGATGTTGAACCAGCCTTGCATCCCTAGCATGAATCCCACTTGGTCAGGGTGGATTTTTTTTTTATATGTTGTTGTATTCTATCGGCGAGAATTTTGTTGAAGATTTTTGCATCTAGATTCATGAGTGATATCGGTCTGTAGTTCTCCTTCTTGGTTGGGTCTTTCCCTGGCTTTGGCATCAGGGTTATGCTGGCTTCATAGAATGAGTTTGGGAGTACTGCATCTCTTTCTATAGTGTGAAATAGTCTCAGTAGTATTGGAGATAACTCTTCTCTAAAAGCTTGGTAGAATTCTGCAGTGAAGCCATCTGGGCCCGGACTTTTTTTGGTTGGCAGTGTTTTGATGACATTTTCAATCTCTTCCTTTGTGATGAGTTTATTAAGTTGTTCTGCTTCACATTGTGATAATTTGGGTAGGGGTAGAGCCAAGGAATTTGTCCGTTTCCTCTAGGTTTTCAAATTTGTTAGAGTACAGTCTTTCATAGTATTCTGTTATGATATTTTTTATTTCTGTTGGATCTGTGGAGACAACTCCCCTCTCATTCCTAATTTGGTTTATTTGTTTCCTTTCCTGTTTTTCTTTAGTAAGTTTAGCCAGTGGTTTGTCAATTTTGTTGATCTTTCCAAAAAACCAGCTTTTGGTCTTTTCAATGTTTTCAGTTGTTTTTCTATTCTCTAATTCATTTAGCTCTGCTCTAATCTTTATGATCTGGTTTCTTCTGGTGCCTGAGGGGTTCCTCTGTTGTTCTCTCTGTACTTCTTCAAGCTGTAGGGTTAGTTCCTTGATTTGGTTACTTTCTTCCTTCTAGATGTATGCATTTATGGAGATAAACAGACCTCTGAGCACTGCTTTGGCTGTATCCCATAGGTTCTGGTAGGAAGTGTTTTCCTTCTTATTGGAATCCATGAATTTCTTTATTTCATACTTGATTTCTTCTATAACCCATGGTTTTGTCAACAAGATGTTCTTCAGTTTCCAAGAGTTCCACTTTCTATCTATGATTTTTCTTCTGCTATTGATTTCGACTTTTATGGCTTTGTGATCTGAGAAGATGCTTTGCAGTAATTCAGTGGTATGGATTTTGTTGAGCGTTGCATTATGTCCTAACACATGGTCAATTCTGGAGAATGTTCCATGTGCACTGGAGAAGAAGGTGTAGTTGTCTGCTGAAGGGTGGAAAGTTCTGTATATATCGATGAGGTTAGTTGGTTAATTGTGTGAATGAGATCTTCTGTATCTTTACTGAGCTTTTTTCTAGATAATCTGTCCAGTATTGAGAGTAGAGTGTTGAAGTCTCCCATTATTATTGTAGAGTCATCTATCTCTTTTTTGAGTGTATTCAGTGTTTCTTCAATGTATGTAGGTCCTCTGATATTAGCTGCATATTTAATATAGTTAAGTCTTGCTTGTGTACTGAACCTTTCAGCAATAAATAGTGTCCATCTTTGTTCACAATGAACAATTTTACATTAAAATTTATTTTGTCTGAGATTAGAATTGCCACACCTGCTCTTCTCTGTTCATTTTTCGCTTGACATATATTCTTCCATCCTTTAACTTTCCGTTTGTTGCTATCTTTAGGTCTCAAGTGAGTTTCTTGTAGACAATGTATGGATGGGTCATGTCTTTTGATCCAAGATGTCACTCGATGTCTCTTTACTGGAGCATTCAGTCCATTCACATTGAATGAATTATTGATAGGTATGTGTTCACTGCTGCCATTGTGATATGTCTATTTTTGTGTTCATGTTTTCTCTGTTGTTCTTAGTAGTCTGTTCTGGAACATTCTTTTTTGTGAGTTGATTTTTCACCTTTTTCAGAGCTGTTTTTGTAGTTGTTGAGACTCCTGTGTTACATTTCTTGAAATGGTATGATATATCTTTGCTGTGCTTTACAGCTGCCCCTATGATCCCCCTTAATAAACTATTTATAAACCCAATTTTAATTACTACCAGTCTTGTCATCTTCCTCTCCATCTGGGAGGACTATAATGACTGTAGTACACCCCTGTTTTTAATATGATGGCACCATAGTTTTCATGATGATCCCTGGATTCCTTCTTTCAGTATTAAAGTTGTGATTGACTTTGGAGACTTCCCTCACTGAGTAGAGTTCTGAGCAATGTGTCGTTCTAAAATATAAAGTTAGTGGTTTTGTTCTTCTAAGCCAAAGCCAGAACTTCTTTCAGTATTTCTTGTAGTTTTGGTTTGGTTTTCACAAAGTCTCTGAGTTTCTATTTATCTGAGAATGTCTTAATTTCATTTTTGTATTTGAAAGATAGTTTTGCAGGATATATAGTTCTTGGTTGGAAGTTCTTCTCCTTCAAGGCTTTGAATGTGTCATGCCACTGTCTCCGTGCCACCATGGTTTCTGCTGAGAAATCTAATGAAAGGCTACAGGGTTTCCCTCTGAATGTTAGCTTTGCTTTGAGTCTTGATGCCTTTAAGAGTTGCTGCTTAGGTTTCATTTTGTTAAGCTTGATTATAATACGTCTTGGAGTCTTTCTTTTGAGATCTATATTGTGTGGTGTACTACATGCATCTGAGATGTCTATATTCTCTTCCTTCATGATTTCTGGGAAGTGTTCTGTCAGCAGCTCAGCAACAATACTCTCTGTGTTCTCAGGTGTCTGATGGTGTTCATGGACTCCAATTAATGGAAAGTTGTTCCTCTTAATAGAGTCCCACATGCTTCTTAATCCTTCTTCAGTTTTCTTGTTTCTTTTTTCTGATTTATGCTCATAGACACTGGCGTCAGTAGCTCTGTCTTCCAAGTCAGAAATTCTTTTTTCTATTTGTTCCATTCTGTTTTCTTGGCTTTGCATGGACGTTTCTATGTCTTTGATTTTGCTCTTGATCTGTTGGATTTCAGAGTACTGGTGTTCCATCAGATCAAACAGCTTGGTTAATTTTTCCTTTTGTTCTGTTGCATTTTGTATAATATCTAGAAGGGCTCTCTATATAATCATTTTGTATTTACTTTCTGATGATTTCGTAAAAGTTTCTTCATCTGGAAAACTCCTTGGTTGGTTTGTTTGGGAGCCTTCTGAAACCATGGGTCATTTCTTGTATGCCACAAGTGCCTGTTGCTTTTTGGGTCCCATGTAAGTAAGTAGAGGATGGAAGAGATACTGTGAGGATGGACTGCAGATGTTTCTCTAGGCTGTCTTAAAATGTAAAGCAAATGCTATCTGACCACTTCCCTAGTCAGTCAGGTTTTCAGGTGTAGAGGTCCCTCTTCCCAACTGGCAAAGTAAGCACCTCTATACCCAACCCCAGATGATACAAACTAGTTCAGAATAGAGCAATGCCACTGCCCTGTTGGCCTCTGCTGACAGGGCCCAGCCTTAGGTGACACTGTGTAAGCTACTGCTTTTCTGGTTGAAAATCACTCTCCTGCGGGCAGGCTCTGGCTCCCAAGCTAAGAAATAGGTCCAGCTGCAGCCACTGTATCCAAGATGGCTCCCTCCACACAGGCAGCAGATAGAGGGGCTAACGGTGCCAAGAGCTAGTGATCCCTCTGCCTCTGTTGCCGGGCGCCCACCGTAGACGACACTGTGTAAATTATTGCTTTTCTGTCAGAGAAGCGCTGTCCTGTTTGCAGGTGCTGGCTCCCAGGCTAAGAATTAGGTCCTGCTAAAATCTCCATTTCCAACATGGCGTCCCGTACACTGACTGTGAAATTCTGTACAAACCCCACTGTGGCAGAGATAAAATGACATGCCGACTCGACGGCACTTTGCTTGGCTAAGCCTGGCTCTCAAAAGATGGTAATTTTGCCTGCCTATCCCCCCAACACTGCATCTGAGTCTAGCCCCTAGGCAAGAGCCAGCTCCATCCGCCAGCCAAGACAGAGGAAAAAAAAAGTCAAAATGATGCATTTACCTTCAGTCCGTGAGAGCCAGGGCTAGCCAGGAGCGGGAGTCAGCAAAAGAGAGGAGGTTTTTCATTCAGTGGCATGAAGTCTAAATTAACAGCCCTGTGCCATGTCCTGGAGGCTCACTAGGTGACTAGAAGGTTCCATTTGATAATCAGTTCAGGTCTTGGTTTCCAGAGGGATATGAGGAGACGTGTGCTTAGTCTGCCATCTTGACTCTACCCCCTCTGGAGCTTTTTCTTGATGGTATGAGGTCCCCAACTGTTTGCTTGCTTCTCTTTATCTTTTTATTTTTATTTTTTTTAGGACTGTGAAAATTTTTCATATTCAATGGACTTGTAGCTTATGAATGGATTTGTAGTTTACTGGACTGTGAGAATAAACTTTTCTTTGTTAAAGCCATCCACTTGTCCTATTTCTATTAAAATGATACCAGATGACTAAGACTCTTCTGGCTTGGGTATTAAACATTGGTTATTTTATTAAATAAATATTTTGTTTTAGAATAGTTTGGGACTTACAGAAGAGTTGTAAGAATATTACAGAGTTCTCATATGCCCCACACCCAGTGTCCTTCATAATTTTTTTCCTTTTTTTTTTTATTGTGATTGAGTGAAAGTGTACAATCCTGTTTAAATTCGCATGCCCACCTACGTGCAGCTCCTACTGCTCTCCTTGCTGGAGACAGCACAGTCTTCCTTTCTGTTCCATACAAGTCATCCTCCTAACAAACCCCTGTCCCCTCTTCACCCTCTCCACTCCCCTCTAGTAAGACGCCAGTAGGACGACATCCTATAGGTTCTTAGAGCCGTAAAGTGCAAACACGATATGATAACTCTGTGTTGCCAAGTCCAATCCATTCCTGCCTGCGGAGTTGGCCTCAGTAATGATTTATGATTAGGGGCAGCATCAGGTCTAGGGGCCGTGCTCCCAGGGGAACCCTCAGGCCTTCGGACATCAATTGCGGTCTTTTAGTGGAGTTCTCAGGGTGAACCTTTTTACTTTTGTATGTCCTCCATAATTATCTTTTTTTTTTTTTTTTTTTTAATGTTTTGCATCACATCTACAATGATGAATTAATGTCTGGGCAACAATATGAGTTGGAATCAATGGCAACTAACAATAATAGAAAAAGTGACCCCCTACTCTGTGCTGTTTAGAAACTGTCAACAAATGAATCTCACTACATTCTATTTTGGTGAGTACTGTCTGGGGTCTTAAAAGCCTGTGGATGGCCATCTAGGATACTCCACTGGTGTCACACTTTCAGGAGCAAGGGAGAATGAAGAAAAATACAGACACAAGAGGAAGATTAGTCCAAAGAACTAATGGACTACATCTATAACGGCCTCAACCAGACCAAGTCCAGCACAACCAGACGGAACCCAGCTATCACCAGTGACTACTCTGACAGGAATCATAACAGAGGGTCCTAGACAGAGCTGGAGAAAAATGTAGAACAAAATTCTGACTTAAAAAGAAAGACCAGACTTTCTGGCCTGACAGAGACTGGAGAAACCCTGAGAGTGTATGGCCCCTAGACAGCTCGTAGCTCAGCTATGAAGTCTCTCCTGAGGTTCATCCTTCAGCCAAAGACTGGGGAGCCCCTTAAGAGCAAAAGGAGACTAAAGGTGCACACTAGCCTGGGGGCAAGGATTAGAAGGCAGGAGGGGTCAGAAATCTGGTAATAGGAGACCCAGGGTTGAGAAGCGAGAATATTAACATGTTGTTGGGTTGTTAACCAGTGTCATGAAACAGTATTTGTGCTAATGACAAACTTGTTCATTCTGAAAACCTTCATCTAAAGTATAATCAAAGAGAAAAAAAAATTGTTTGAGGGAAACACTAAGCTTCTGTTGGCAGGTAATGGAAAATTGGGGGAAAGGATAAGCGTGATGGTCAAACAGCACGATAAACATGATGTCACTGCATTGTACATGTGAAGATTGTTGAAATGGCAAATGTTTTGTTACCTATATAGTTACCCCAATAGAAAAAACTGAGAGGAAAAACAGTAAGTGTCTGGCCTTGGCAAATGAACATCAGAAGAATGCTGGAAACCCTCAGAGTAGGTGTCAATCTATAAAGAGTAAGGCAGTCACAAGGTGTCCTCCGGAATTAGCATCTCCAGAGAAGGATGTGGGAGTCATCCCCGAGTCTCCGGGAGAGAGGCAATGTTTGATTCCGGCTTAAACTGCTCTCTGGCCTGCAGCCAAAAGCCAAGAATTTGGTCTCGGGTCAAAAAGGTATGTCTTTTTCAAATTCCACAGTTTACAAATTTAAAAAAAAAAATTTTTATTTAATATGACTGAGTGAAAATGTACATTCCCATATAAATTTACATGCCCACCTCTATGCAGCTTCCACTGCTCTCCCTGTCCGGTGACAGCACACTATTCCTCTCTGCTCCATACATGTCCCATCCTCCCAACAGTCTCCTTTCCCCTCCTCTCCACCCACTCTCCTTCCTCCAGCCAGAGGTCAGCAGGATGATATCCTATAGATGTATAGAACCATAACGTGCATCCAACAGATGTCACTCTGCATCGCCAAGTCCAATACATTCGTGCCCAAAGAGTGGACCTTCGTTATGATTTATGGGCAAGGGCAGCATCAGGGCCAGGGGCCATGCTCCCAGGAGAACCCCAAAACTGCTGGACCATCAATTGAGGTCTTTTAGTGGAGATCTCAGGATGCACCCCTTTTTATTCTTGTGTTGCTGGTAAGACTCAACTTAGTGAGCTCCACTGCAGCTATCACGGGTGGTGGCCGAGCACCATCCACTTCTTCTGGTCCCAAGTCTATGTGGGCACCCACTGATGTGGGTCTCTCTATCTTCTGGGTTGTCTTTACCCCATGTTATTTTGGTCCTCGGTGAGCATCCGTTCCTGCTGAGTTGGGACCATTTGCTGTGCCCTCAGATGGCAGCTTGGCAGCTTTTAAGACCCCAGATGCCACTCACCAATGTGGGGTGCAGACAGCCCTCTTAGCAAAACGCTAGTTGTGCCAATTGGTCTCGATTTCACCTAAGAGCATGGTCCCCTGCCCCCTGCCCTAGCTACTCTATCCTTGCAATATTGGGTTAAGATGGAAGGAGTACTCAAGTTATGCTGAAGTCCACTTAGTGTTGTTCTTGTTTCTAATGTCCACAGTTTATAAATTTGCTTAATTTGTTTCAGGATTCTTCCTGTTTACTTGCTATGTCATCTTTCCCATGTCTTCACAGTCTAGGAAGCCTCTGAAAATACCTACAGAAAAGTGAACAAACAAAAACCAACATAAAAGACTGTAAAAAGCCCTGAGCAAAGAGAAGAGGACCAAGGTCCAGAGAGATAAGGGATTTCTTGAGGCAACACCAAGACTAGCACACAGACTGCTTTTTTAGGGTTCCCACTCAGAGCTCCACTGAAGTAGATACTCCTGGGATGTCTGCTCAGCACATGCTGCTTTCTCTGGGCACTAGCTCACCCCTAGAACAGGTGTACCTAGACACGTCCCTGTTCCCTGACCCATAGTTGATTGCTTCAACTGGACATATAACCCAAGTTGGCTCAATCAGACTTTTCCATCCTATTTCCACTGGACACCTGAAATGAGGACTGAGAGTTGGCTGTGTTCAACCGGACATTCATAGAAGCAGAATAAGCAGGTTGGTCAAGTGGAACAACAGTGAAAGACATGCAGAAAGCAGCTGAGAAGGCAACTGTGAGTTCCAGAGAAGGTCAGCAGCCTGCCTGACTTCTCAATGGCTTTTAAGGTTGATCTCCCTGGCAGGCTGCCTGGACCCTGCTTTTGAGTTCCATTAGACACCACTGAAGCCTGAGGTTAAATCCACCTCCCAACCACCGAGTCTTAGTTATCTAGTGCTGCTGCAACAGAAATACTCCAAGTCAGTGGCTTTAACAAACAGGAATTTATTTTCTCACAGTTGAGAAGGCTCAAAGTCTGAATTCAAAGTACCAGCTTCAGGGGAAGGCTTTCTCTCTCCGTTGGCTGTGTTCCCTGGTGATCTTCACGTGATGTGACATCTCTCTTCCTCCGTCTCTGCTTGTTTGTTTAATCTCTTTTATAGTTCAAAAGGAACCCTGGTGACACAGTGGTTAAGTGCTGTGGCTGTTAAGCAAAATATCAGCAGTGGATGAGACAGACCTATCCTCATCTTCCTGGAGTTTACAGTCTAACAAGGGAGGCAGGTCTAAATTTATTAACCTTTTGGTTGGCAGATATAGCACTTAACCCACTATGCCACCAGGGTTCCCAGGATTTATACCAGAAACTTTTAAATATGGATTGCTACTATTTGCTAAGTCCCTACAATATGCTAAGCACTTTCACACACGATCTCAATTACAATAGCAAGTCTACAGCATCAGTATTATTAGCTTCCATTTTACACATGCTCAGAGAGATTAAGTGCCTTTTGCAACTACCAGCATTCACAACTTCCAGTATAACAGTGATTTCATGACCCACTCCTACCCAATTCTCCAGATCCTTCACCTAGTGCCTTACACTCTAGCTACCCACCCCCTGTGAGCACATATGCACACCACTCTTGCCTCTTCACTTGTGAACCTGAATGAGGCCTTGACTGTCTCCTAGGCAATAAAGTCACTGATTGCTCCTTCACTCTTCATACACATGTATAAGGCTAACATTCTGTGCTGATATTGCTTACTTGTAGGTCCATGTCCTCCATTCATTCACTCACTTACTCAACAGAGTTATTAAAGCTCCTCCTTTGTGCTAGACACTGTGTTAAGTGAAAGCACACAGCAGTGGACAAGACTGACCCATCCTTTTTCTCTTGGAGTTCACAGTCTAATGAGGGAGGCAGGTCTAAATTTAGTTAACCTCACATATAATTTTACCATTAAAATTCGAAGAAAACCTACAGGGTTTATTTTCTGTGTGGCACAGTTCATGCACTCGGCTGCTCATCAAAAGTTTGGTGGTTTGAGTCTATCCACAGGTGCCTCAAAAGAAAGGCCTGGCAATCTACTTTGGAAAAATCAATCACTGAAAACCCTATGGAACATAGTTCTACTCTTACACACATGGGGTCACACATGAGTAAGAAGTGCCTTGACAGTAATTGGTTAAGTGGACAGATCTAGCTGTAATTGAGGAAGGCAGTCAGGGAAGGCTTCCCTGTGGAGGTGAAAAGTTGAAACCTAAAGATGAATGGGAATTAACTGGATGAAGATGTTGGGGAAATGGTATGTGAGTGGGCTCTGAGGCAAAGTGAAGCTCAATTTGAGGGACAAAGTGACTGGTGTGGCTGGATGCAGCTGAAGAGGGGCTGGAATAGGAGCCATGCCACGCTCCTTTTGGAACCATAGTAAGGAGTGAGGTTCAGCCCACAAGCAGTATCACCAAAGCGGAGGAAGGGGATAGTGTTGTGTTGAGTACCTGGGAAGCTCACTCCAGCAGGCTGATCTGCTACTCAGCCAGCTCCTGCACATTGGCACTACTGACACTGGGGGCCTCTCCCTTGCCCTGTAGGATGTTTAGCAGTTCCCTTGCCTCTACTCACCAGATGCTAGTAGCACTCTCTCCAGTTATGACAACCAGAATGTTCCTTAGGGGCAAAATCATCACAGTTAACTATGCCAGGCCATTTACTTAGTGCAGCTTGATTCATTTTCTTCGATGTGGGTTCACCACCTTCCCTCCCTCCATCCCCAGAGGTGTATCTATACACTGTGCACAGCCACATAACATGTGCACAGTCTTGACTATGACACCCTTGAAGGTCATACTTACCTCTGGCTCCCCAAACACCCACCAATGCCTTGCACAGGCAGGGTCCAGTGTGTATTGGATGAATGCTCTTGAATTATAACACCATCAGAGAATTGTTAACGGTTAACATTTCACCCTGCTGTTTCCAGGAAAGTATGGTATCTATCCAGTCCTCAATCTGGTTTGCATTCCCATTCCTGCTAACAGTGGCTACCTGGCATCATCCAAAAAAAAAAAAAAGTTGCCAGTCGATATTGAATTATGGTGACTCCCATGTGTGTCAGAACAGAACTATGCTCCACACAGTTTTCAAGGGCTGATTTTTCCTTTGGAGGCACCTCTGGGTAGATTCAAACCTCCAATTGGTTAGCAGCCTAATGTGTTAAACATATGCACCACCCAGGGATTCCTCAGGCATGCTACCTCAAATAAATACATAAATAAAACTTGCTGCTATTGGCTAAAATTAGTCGCTTAACCTTTTTCTTATCTTTAAATTGGAGAGTATCAGATGGAATTGATCCATTACTAGCATTACATTTCAATCCTAACAAACCTAAAAGTTTTCACGTATGATTCTGGATATCTCTGAAGATACTAATTTCCCACTCCTGCTTCAGTGGATCTAGGATTCAACCTTAGACCTGACTGCAAGGCTGAGATTCTAACTCTCGTGTCACTCTGCCTCCTTTTCAAGGCATTGAGGGATTCTTCTACCCTTCCAAATTGTTGTTAGCTGCTGTGACAGATTGAACTATGTCCCCCCCAAAAATGCAAGTAGCCGTTCAGCTGGGCTATCATTCCCAATATTTTGTGATTTTCCTATGCTTATACATCTGACTCTCTGCCTGTGGCTGATATGATCATGTTAAAGACGATTAGAATGAAAAAGACGATTAGAATGGGACTGCAACACTCTTGCTAAGGGAGTTTCCCTGGAGTATGGCTTGTACAACCTTTTATCCTTTCATCCAGCAAGAGATAAAAGGCAAGGGAAGCAGAGAGTTGAGAACTTCACGTCATCAACTAAGCTGCATGGAGAGTAGAGAGTGTCCTTCAGACCTGAGGTTCGTAAGCCAAGATGCTCCCTGTCTAAAGAATAATGCAACTCAAGGACCTTCCTCCAGTCACCGAAGAGGGAAAGCCTTTCTGTGGAGTAGACACTCTGAATTCAAACTTGTAGTCGACTGGACTGTCTCAAGAATAAACTTCTCTTGTTATAGCCACTAGAGCAGCACTAGCTGACTAAAACAGCTACTGTTGAGTCAATCACCAACACATGGTGACAATATGCACAACAGTGAAATATCACCTGGTCCTGCACCAGCCCCATGATCAGTCTCGTGGATTGATTTGGACATTTGTGATCCACAGGGTCTGATTTTTGAAAGTCAATTGCCAGGCCTTTCTTCCTAGTCTGTCTTACTCTGGAAGCTCTGCTGAAACCTTTTCAGCATCATAGAAACATGGAAACCTCCATTGACACGTAGTGGCTGCATGTGAGGTGCATTGGCAGGGAATTGAACCAGGGTCTCCTGCATAGGAAGTAAGAATTCTACCACTGAACCACCACTGCCCCCAACCCCTCTGTCACAGATTGAATTGTGTCCCTAAAAAATAGTGTATCAATTTGGTTAGGCCATGATTCCCAGTACTGTGTGATTGTCTACGATTTTGTCATCTGATGTAGTTTTTTCTGTATGTTGTAAATCTTATGATGTCATTAAGATGGATTGGCAGCAATTACGTTGGTAAAATCTACAAAATCAGATTACATCTTAAATCAGTCTCTTTTGAGATATAAAACAGGTAAGCAGAGACAGAGGGACTGCCTATCACCAAGGAAGTAATGCTGGGAACAGAGGGACTGCCTACCACCAAGGAAGTAATGCTGGGAACAGAGTGCCTTTCTGACCTTGGGTTCCTGAGCTGAGATGTTCCTAGTCTAAGGGAAAATGGCTGACACGGACCTTCTCCCAGAGTTAACAGAGGAAGAAGGCCCCCCCAGGGAGCTGTTGCCTGAATCTGGACCTCTAGCCTACTCTACTGAGGAAATAAACTTCTCTTTGTTCCAGCCATCCACTTGTGATATTTTCCGCTACAGCACCACTAGATGACTGAAATATTCACCGAATTAGAATCCTGAATCGGAAAGGAGCCCAAATATCAACGATGTAGAGCTGCCATGGAGCATCAGCTCTGCCTGCTCTGACTTCTGCATTGTCTCCCATCCTGACCGCCCACCCCAAGTTTTCAGTTTATTTGCTGTATTGTAGCTTTGTCCAGTATACAGCACAAGTGAGCCTGGGAAGGAACTGACACCAAACTGTAATCTTGCTCCCTCCTTGCTCTTCTTTATCTTACAGTGGAGCACTGAAGCAAATACTCTAATGCACTAATACATTTCATCCGCACAACCCTCTGAGGGAGGTCCTATTGGCCCCATGCTGTAGATGGAGAGAAACACTGAGACTCACTGCTGGTGGGCAACAGGATCGGAATGTGGTCCAACTGCGTATCAAACTCCTTGCCAGCTTGCTGCTGCCACCTGCCGTTCATTAGGTCATCAAAGGATAGAGATTATCCCCAGCATGCACTTCAAGGGGACTTGACCTCTTTCACAAGCAGGCATCTGAGGCTTTACTTCTGGCAGGTCATCTACTGTTCTCAGTAACTCTTTGAAACCTTTACTCTCACGAGCTCCCATTCCTCCTTCCAGGAGGCACCAATTTAGTCCAACTCACCTCGCTGACGAGGAACTGTATCAGCTAGTGAAGGGCCACTGGAAGCAAAATTTGTCCTGGACTCCCAAGCTCAAAAGAAACCCCTCACACAGGGCCTTCCAACCCCAGTATGCAGTCATTCCCCCTTTCACCCAGTTTCTGTTCTACCTGTTCTTCAAGGTCAGCAGAGAAAGCTGGACCATGCCGGTAGTGTGACTTGGTCTGATCACTTACAGCCTCCCTAGACTCAGTAGAAAGACTAAGGTATTTCTAATACTCCAAAATGGTTAGACATCTCTCCCTGACATGACAGTCAGCTGACTGAATCAAATCCCTCTGCTCTGATCCGAGCAATTTTAGCAATGGTAGCATTTACCACCTGTTGTTCACACAGAAGCAGCTGTCTCTCAATGTGAGGGCAGCATTGATGTGATAAAATATTTGACATCCAGACTTGCAAGGGATATATTCAAGATTCCCTTGTCCGAGCTCTCAGGCTCCTGGATTGGCTGGTAGCTCTGCAATTCACTCATCCAACTTCTGGTGGCCCCTCTAGGCCTGTGTTCATCTGAGCCTCTGAGGGAGGTCGTAGGACAAGTAGCCCCTTGTTGTACAACCCCCCCGCAGCACTTGCTGCACACTAGACACAGCACCAGCAGCATAGTGGTTAAGTGCTTCATCTGTTAACCAAAAAGCTGACAGTTTGAATCCACTAGGTTCTCCTTGGTGACTCTATGGGGCAGTTAGTTCTACCTGGTCCTATAGGGTCATGAGTCAGAATTGACTCGATGGCAACGGGTTTGTGGTTTTTTTGGTTTTAGACACAGCACTGAAAAACTGATGCCTTTGAATTATGCTGTTGGCAAAGAATTACTGAATATACCACTGACAGAACCAACAAATGTCTTGAAGTACAGCCAGAATGCTCTTTAGAGGCAATGTTGGTGTTACTATCACTTTGGATGTTACCAATCTCTGAAGACATCATGCTTGGTAGAGATCAACAAAAAAGAGGAAGACCCTTGACGAGATGAACTGACAGAGTATAATGGGTTCAAGCATAGCAGCAATTGTGAGGATGGTGCAGGACCAAGCAGGATTCTACTGTTGGCCCCAGGGTCACTTTTGAGTTGTGACTAGGCACCTAATGACATACAGGGAGACCTCTGTGGTCTAGTAGTAAAGAGCTACAGTTGCTAACCATAAAGGAGCACCAGGTGGTCCTCGGAAACTCCATTGGGCAGGTCTACTCTGTCCTACAGGATCAGAGTTGGATTTGACCCAATGGTCATGTAATTTGGTTTTTGATTAACATACACTGGAACCCTAGTGGTACAGTGGTTAGTAACTCAGCTGCTAACCAAAAGGTTAGCAGTTTGAATCCATCAGGTGCTCCTTGGAAACCCTACAGGGCCAATTTTACCATGCTATACGTCACTGAGTCGGGATTGACTGTCTTTTTCTTTTTTTAGATTTAATAGACAGCACCCAGCATTGCTTGCCACTTGCATTTGCATCTATTTGCAGCAAAGGGTCCCCATGGGCTGGGTAGGGTGTTATCACCAAATCTGATTCTTTCTTCTTGCTACAGTTTTACTCCAACTGTAAAGGTCAATTAGGAAACTGTTTCCTCCCACCTTCCCCACAGATGTTTGTGTATGGGAATGTTATTAGCACTTAACATTTTCTGACATGCTCTGTAACTTCTCTATCACCCAATTAATCTCAAACACTGTACCTACATCAGTGCCTGGTATGTTAGAGGTGTTCAGTGCACCTCCAAGCACCTTCCTCTCCTGGTGTAGGTCTTCTGTAAGGCAGACACCAACTGCGCTGCCTGCAGTGCTGTGTACAGCATGCTACAGTGCCAACAAACTTACTAGCTTTTTAAGCAAAAGACACCTAACCTGGATCCAGGTGTTTAAATCAGGGGTTGGCAAATCTTTTTCTGTCAATGGCAAGCAGTAACTATTTTAGGCTTTCCAGACCATACGGTCTTGACAGCAACGGGGAAATGCAACCATGGATAATATGGAATTGTTTAAACTTGGTTTATGAACCAGTTTCAGGTGTGCCATCCAACATAGTAGCCACTGCCCAATGTTGTTACTTGCCATTGAGTTAATTCTGACACAATCAACGATCCCACGTGTGTCAGAACAGAACTGTACTCCATAGTTTTCAAGTTGTAACCTTTAGGAAGTAGACGAGCAAGCCTGTCTTGCACTGCACTTACGGGTAGGTGGATCTCAACTGCCAACTTTTTGACTAACAATTCATCACTCAATTGCTTCCATCACAAATATTGAAACTGTTTCCCCACCTAGAAGACCAGAGTTGGTGGTCGACAACCTGGAGAGTCCTGAGATCACGGCCCCTGGACCTGCTGCTAGCTCAAAGAGATGAGACCACTACTGAAGCCAACACTTCAGACAAAGCTCAATATAGATATTAAGCCGTCCAACTGGTTCCTCTTTAAAGGGGAGGGTGGAGTGGAGGGAACAAGTGTTGGTTCAATGGATATCAAAAGTCTACGGTGGCAAGAGGTGTGTACTGTAACAGTGTTAAGAGAGCAAAGAGTTGCAGAGGCACGTGTTTGGGGGGTTTTGTATGGCAAATTGATTTGCATCATATACTTTCACTTACTCATAATACAGAACTAAAACCAAAGATTTCACTTGTTTATTGGTGAATTCAACCTACTAACTCTGACGCATGAAATCAAAGAAATAAAGCTTTTCCCAATACATGCTTAAGTGTATAGACCACAGCGAAATTGTCATATGGTAAAAGGGTCGCCGGTGCTGATAAAAGGGTCAAGTCAGTGTGTGTGTGTCGTCATACACATGCGTCTCCTTAGCTGTTGCTGATACAAGAGTGAGTCAGTGTGTCATCATCTCCGTGCGTCTTACAGACCCAGCTTGGTTCTTCTCCAGTGTCTCCTCTTGGAGTTGTACCTGCACCGAATGGAACTGCACGTTACAAAGGCAGTCTGACCACAATCTAGCTGATCTTAGTCACCAAACCTAGCCTTGCAAGTACCCCCCCTTCCCTTCAACAAATTTTGAACCCTTTCTCCTTTCTGGAGAGTAAAAAACAACTTGCTAGATGTGTTTAAGAACCAGTCGAATCAATTCTCACCTCTCACAAGGATCAAGGCTAGGGGGAAACATGGGTCTTAACTGGGGTTTGAGTACTGGAGAACCTCCCCCTTTCAAGTGTACACTCATTCAACCGTGCTTCAGCAGACTAGGATTCAGATTTTAAACCCCTCTGCTCCTTCCCAAATGACATCAGAAAGTACCATTAAGAGGTAATACACTCTACAAGCGCCCACACAATTCTTGCCTAGAATAAAACGCATTCATGCTAATCCCAGAGCAGATGTCATTTGCAGAGCTAAGGCCAGCTTAGAACTGTGCATGTTAACCGGTCATGGTTTCAGCCTCATAAAGGCAAACCCAAAGACGATCAACACAGTATTTCTTTCAGCAGGATAATGTCAGTACTTCCACAAACCGAAGCACTGTAATTGCAACCTGCTTTCAGTACAATCGTAAAAAGTTGGAAGACAGCTGAAATGACAGGAAGTCATTCTATGGTGACACTTTTCTGGGCCAAGGACACACAATCTTAAATGCAAAATACCATCCAGCACTACGAGACCACAAAAGGACTATAACCCTCTACTGAGCTAGACATTGAGTTTTACACACATTTCTTTCATTCTTTACTGCAACCTGTAAGGCCGGTCCCATCAATGGAGCAAGTCCTGTTCATGCAGATGTTCAAAAACCCTGACAGTGTAGCGGTTAAGTGCTATGCCTGCAAATCATAACGCCAGCAGCTCAAATCCATCCAGGTGCTCCTTCGAAATGCTCAATTATCAGGAAACCCGATGTATAATTTTTAACAAACCAAAGTTCTGAAACTTGAACAACATATTGGGCTATAATACTCATATTTTCCTCCCTGAGGCCCAACAGGTCCAAAGAGCAGTGGACTCAAAAAGTACCCAAGAGTTTTAATCCTAGCTTTCCTTCAAGTTGGAAACCCTGGTCGTGTAATGATTAACAGTTATGGCTGCTAAGCAAAAGGCCTACCAGGTGCTCCTTGGAAACTCTATGGGGCAGCTGTGCCCTGTCCTCTAAGGTTGCTGCAAGTCAGAATGGACTCAGTGCCAACAGGTTTTTTCTTAACTTGAATCTGATCTAGATGACTTTGGAGGTCCTAATGTCTTTCTCCCCTAAATCACCAATTCAGCTACTTCTGCATTAGAGGGAATCATCTAGTCTTGAAAGAAGGTCCTCCTTGAAGAACGGCCACCTTTGTCACCAGAACTAGTTGTGCCCACCTTTCATTACTGAACATTTTGGTCAAATATTCTATATAAGAATTCTAATCAAAGAGGGAGAAAATGCAGAATTCCAATTCTCACAGAATCCAGGCTTTATGGAGCCATGAAGGTTTGGAAGACCCCCAAAACTACTGCCTTCAGACAATCTTTAAATTGTAAACAAAATATATCCTCACAAGCCTGAAGTCTTCTTAAAAACCAAATAGTGTAGTTAAAAAAAAAAAAAGGGTCTGCCTTGAGCATTATGCTGTTTTGAGAGCAATCTCAATCCATGGGTTCAAACTGATAACAGCAGCTTGAAAGACTAGATAGGATACTTGGGGGACAGTGAATTTATGTCAACAGGGAAAGTAACAACTTAGAAAAATGTAAGGTGAGAATCGTTTCAAAACTCAAAAACTGTAATCAATGTCACTGAATTGTACATGTAGAAACTGCTAGGTGTTTGGCCATGTATACTCGCAACAAAAATATAAATGGTAAAAAAACCTTGACTTGGCAAATACCTTTGTCTTCCCCACCAGGGTAACAAAACAGCCTTATACTCTGGCTCAGACAAGACAACTAAGAAATGAACAAATATTGGCAATTATCTTCTCTGAGCCCAGCTGTGGGCTGGGTGCTATGTGGAAACCGAAGCAGCACATTTCTTTCTTTTTAAAGTAATTTCAGAATGGTGGTAGAAGGATGAATTTGATTGCCTGTAACCTCACCTGATTTTATTGCCAGTTTTCATTCGAATCCATTGGGGAATGGGCCGATTCTGCTTTTGTTTCTTGGCCAGAAATCTCTTGATCCTGAAAGTCTTATGAGACGACTGTGAAGGAAATGCAATCAATTTAGATAGTTCACACTAGAGCCAGAATTCAGTCAGAAGTCCTCTCAAACAAACAAACTTTTGAGTGCTTAACACAGACCAAAAACAGTCTTTTCCATGTCAAACACACTGTGCACTTTGCTCCTCACAATTTCTCTAGATGCAGATACCCTAATTCCCATTGTTCAAATAAAAAACAAGTATAGAATCAGGTAAGCAATCTGCTCAAAATCAAAGTATTAACGTCTAGCTTCCTCTCACCAAGGCTCAGAGGACTATACAGGGAACAGCCAGTGCTGAGGAGACTGGCTTTCTGGAGAGGGCACTTCTTCCAAACCACCAGAACAATCTGTCACTTGCAAGTCAATGAGCCCAGTGCTCTACGATGTAAGATGGGAGCAGCTACACTTTCAAGGTATCTAAGATTACTTATTTACGCAGTGTCTTGACACACAGCAGCTCTATCCTGCCCCATTCACCATTTTAATATATTGACAATAATAAAATTATTGGTATTAATCTTAACTTATGCCACTTTTTCAAAGAGGCCATCCCCAATTTCCAGTTGCCTCTTCTGGCTTTCCATAAGAACACAGGCCACCTGAGTCAACGGCAACCACTCTTGAATATTGATGACAATCTGTCCCAACAAACCTTTGTATAATAGGGGCCTTTATGATTAAACAACTCTCTCCCAGCCCATACTAAGATTTTTTTTTTTTATTATGACTGAGTGAAAATGTCCATTCCCATATAAATTTACATGCCCACCTATATGCAGCTCCCGAGTCGGATCCGACTCGACGGCACTTGGCTTTGGCACTGCTTTCCCTGCCCGGTGACAGCACACCACTCCTCTCTGCTCCATACATGTCTCATCCTCCCAACAGTCCTCTTTCCCCTCCTCTCCACCCACTCTCCTTCCTCCAGCCAGAGGTCAGCAGGATGATATCCTATAGATGCACAGAACCATAAAGTGCATCCAACATATGGTCACTCTGCATCACCAAGTCCAACCCATTCGTGTCCCAAGAGTGGTCCTTCGTTATGATTTATCCCGTACTAAGAGTTTTAAGTTTTCTGTCAACTAAGTAAGAAGCTATTAAACAGTAGCTGTCAATCCCCTCCATGTATGTCGCTGTTGTAGTAAAACCTCCTTAACCAAAAAGCCAAATCAAATGCCGTCGAGTCTATTCTGACTCACAGCGACCCTACAGGACAGAGTAGAACTGTCCCATCAACTTTCCAAGGAGCACTTGGTGGATTCGAACTGCCAAGCTTTCGGCTATCAGACGTAGCACTTAACCACTACACCACCAGGGTTACCCCTCCCTACCTATAAGCCTATCACCTTTTTTTCCTCCTCAACAAAGTAGTGCCCCAGAAAAAAACCCGGACAGTGACTGGTCTGCGGATGGCACTTAGTTAGAAGGCCTGAATCGCACATGGGCTCACACAACACTTTCTCTGCCAAGCACTTCCACGGAGTGACACTCAGTTTCTACAAAAACGCCTAAAAAGACCCATACGCCAACTCCAGGGTATGCTTCTAGGAGCCAGATTGCCCACCAAGTCCCACTGATCCGTGGGCAGCCCAGCAGCCAATCTACGATTCACGAGGTGGTCCCCGACCTCTCCTCCTGGCCCCCGAATCACAGATCCCTTTCAGTGATCAAGGCCCAGTCTCTACTGGGGCAACCGGGAGAGAAAGATAAAGGGAAGTAAGAATTCCTACTAGCCTTGGCGAAGATTGGGCGCTAAGAGCGCCTCCTCGGATCCCGCGGCGCCAGAGCAGCGCGGCCCTCCTCAAGCGAACACTTGCTCGCCAGCTCCCGACAAGGCCCACGGATTAGAACGGTGGCCAAACTCAACCTTCTCTTGGAAAACCCTAAGAAGAACCTCTGCATCTCGACCCCTCGCGCGACCTCAGCGGGCCTGCGATAACCTCGGGGCAAAGGAAGCCACCCCGGAGCCGATGGCGACAGATGGCCTTACCATGTCTAGGATGTGTTGCAGCGGAACCTACCACGATGGCGGAGCAAGAAAGAAAGAGGGGGAAAAGCTCCGGAAATACGTTTTAGAAGACGCACCAGGAGGCGGGACTTGGGAAGTGACGTCCCAAACGGCTACTGCCTACCGGGGTTGAGAGTAGTTCCCCGTACTCGCTTTGATTCTATTCCACAAATGGGTTCCCCGGGAGGTTGTCAGTTTGGTTGAGGCATCCTGTTTAGTGGGTGAGACACACAGCAGCAATCAATGCAAAAGTGGCAGTTCCTTCGCTTGCAGATGTAGCACAGAGGAGGTAGGACTAACTTCAAGGAAAGGTGGTGGAGGCACCATGTCGTGGCCTAAGGACGTCGGCCCCGGCGCTTGAAAGGAAGTGCGCAGAGGAGCAGGGACTCATGTCGCTGCTGCTGGGTGAGGTTGGTGGGACTCAACTGAGCCTTTGTAAAAGAACTGGAAGTTTTTCGACTTGGCAGGAAGGTGTGACATTAGAAGGGACAGTGATGTTGGGAAAAGAAAGAAAGGTCTGCGGGAGGAGGACTAGGTGGGCGCTCTAATCCTAGGGACAAAAGGAAATCAGAACTGTTGCTGTCGAGTCCATTCCGACTCATCGTGACCGTATAAGACACGGTAGACGTGTCCCATAGAGTTTCCAAGGAGCGATTGGTGGATTCAAACTGCTGATCTTTTGGTTAGTAGACATACTTTTAAGCCATTATGCCTTCAGGATTCCTAAGTCTGGGCACAGCCTTAGGCTTTTTAGCCTAGTCCGGAAGTTGCCAATAAAGGCTTCCACCTGGGAAAGGAGGAACAGAACTTTTTACTTGGCTGCTGGGAAGCCCAGACGAACTTTATAGCCCGCTTTAGGAAAATGTACAGGAATTACAGTGATTAATGGCGTGCATTTCGGACACTGTTTCACGTTTTTATCTTCTCTGTATTAAAACAACAAAACTTCTATGCATCACCTCAAGGAGTTTTGCATCAGCACATTAATGCTTCAAGGGTTTTTAACCTGGAGTTCACAGGGCTCAACGGATAGAATTCAGAAAGCCCAGGAGCATGGGTGGTTGAAAAAGAAAATTGAAACTATATTTGCACCAACTGACTAAAATTTAGCATTTTCTTCAATTATAGAAGTATCCAGCCAAGTGCCGTCGATATAGAAGTATAGATGGTTTCATATTATACTACCACGAAACCCAGACCATTGAGTCAGTTCTGAGTCATAGTCACCCTACAGGACAGAGTAGAACTGCCTCATAGAGTTACAAAGGAGCACCTGTCAGATTTGCACTGCCAACCTTTTGGTTAGCAGTAACCACTAAGCCACCAGCGTTGCCATATTACACAACAGTTGATATTTACATACTCATCACTTCTTTGAAATTACAAACTCACAAATAGAACTGTTATGACGCCTATATACTGTTGTTAAGAAGCCCGGTAGCACAGTGCTTAAGTGCTCAGCTGCTGAAAGCTCTGCCAGTTGGAGCTCACCAGCTGCTCGAGTGGAGAAAGATGTGGCAGTCTGCTTCCTTGGAACTCTGTGGAGCAATTCTGCTCTGTCCTATGAGTCGCTGTAATTAGGAATCCACTGGATAGTAATGGGTATATTGTTAGCTGCCATCAAGCCTGACTTCTAGAGGCTTCCATAACTTGTAATATCATTGTCCTCACAGATTATGGAATATGTGCTTGTGTTCTTGGATTTTAAATATTTCTGTTTTCACGTCTAATAGTTACTATTTATAGATAAAATCCACATAAACAAAAGCTCTTTGAAGTCCTCAATAATTTTTAAGTAGGCTAAAACATTTGAGAACCACTCCTATATGCCACTGAAAATGAACAAACTACCACTGCCCAAAACCATACGATGGATCTCACAAATGCAGTATGGCACAAAGGAAGCCAGAAACATGCATGCATACTGTGTAATTCCATTTATGCAAAGACCCCAAACAGGCAAAACAAATTTGTTCCATTAGAAACCAAGACAGGGATTACCATTGGTAGAGGTGTGCTGATCGTGTTGTGTTTCTTGGTCTGCATGCTGGTTACACAGGTATGTGCGTTTTGTTAAAATTCATCTAGTTGGACACTTTTGTGCACTTTTCTGTATGAGTGTTATAATTCAATTAAAAGTTAAAAACATTTATGTGGCTGTAAAAACAGAACTACCTGTTAGTGAAAACGCATTCACAGAGGGCTAGCTGCCATCCTAGTGCCTTCCTCCCTGGCCTCTCCCTCCCCCATAGGTAATTTTTTTCCCCTAGATTTCTCTGATAGTTATTGGTTTATCCTTCTGTTGTTTCTTTTAGGGGTTATTTGAATAACCCCAACTGTTGCTTTCCTGGAAACCCTGGTGGCACAGTGGTTAAGTGCTATGAGCAGTTCGAATCCACCAGGTGCTCCTTTGGAAACCCTATAGGGCAGTTCTCTGTTCTATAGGGTTGCTATGAGTCAGAATCAACTACAACAGTGGAGTTTTGGTTTAGTTGCCTTCCTACAGCAAAAGAAGGATGCTGTACATAGGAGAGAGCATTTGTGAGATGGAAAGGAAGAAGCTGAAGTCGTTCACAGCAGATGGCTTGCAGTTTAGAAAATCAGGAGGCTCAGCAGCTTTCTGCAGAGAATAAAGGGATTGGAGAAACAAGGACGGATTTGGAGTAACAGCATTTGTTCATTCATTCCACATAAGTTGAATGCCCTTACTAGGTGCAATAGGAGGATAGATTGTACTGTCACTTGCAGTACAGGGGGCATGAATGCAGAGATGGATGATGGGATTGGAAGAGCAGCAAAGAGCCCCTGCCCCAGCCAGGGCAGTAGAGGGGGGTGGGCAAAGATCTTCCAGAGAAAGGTGTGCTTGAGGGAAAGTCTCAAGAAAGAGTGGAAAAAAAAAAAAACACTGCCTTCAAGTTGATTCTAATGCACAGTGGCCCTATGGACAGAGTCAAACTGCCCCAGGGTTTCCAAGGAGCACCTGGGTGGATTTGAACTGCCAACTGTTTGGTTAGCAGCCAGAGCACTTAACCACCATGCCACCAGGATTAGAAGGGGCCAATGAAAGGTGGCTTTCTGGGAAGAGGGAACTCTATCTGGGTATAGAGGCACACTACAAATATCCAGGGCTTCCCAGTTAGTCTGAGCTTGATCCTGGGAGCCAACAATTTGCCCCCAGGATCAAGACTTCTTCAGCAGAATAATTCTTTGCTTCAAAAGCTATTTTATGCAGAAATCCTTCTTTTCTCTCTTATACCCCTAATCCAATCTGTTAGCAAATCCTGTCACCTGTGTCTCTGTAATATATCCAGAATCCAAATACTCATCACTGGCCCAGTCTGGTGTAAAACACTGTCACCTCTCACTTGGATTATAACAAAAGCCTCCTCACTCTTCTCTCTTCTTCTGACCCTGCATCCCTGTAGTCTTTTGGCAATACAACCACCACAGTAATCTGGTAAAACCTAGGTCAGAATGGGTCACTTACCTCCTTAAAACCCTCTAATCTGGGTAAAGACCCAAGTTCTTAAAATGAATGCCCTACAAGGGGCATACACAGTCAGACCCCTCCACTCCCATCTGTTCTAACCTTATCCCTGACTACTCTGGCTTTCAGTCACTCTGCTTCAGCCACACTGGCCTGATAGATTCCCACTTCAGGGCCTTTGTACTTGCTCTTCCCTCTACCTGAAATGCCCTTTCCTGCATGGAGCCCTGGTGGAGCAGTGATTAAGAGTCTGGCTACTAACCAAAAGGTCAGCTTTCCGGGAAGAGGGAACAGCTGGTCCTTGGAAACTGTAGGGGACCGTTCTACCCTGTCATGTAGATTCATTATGAATTTGAACTGACTCCATGGCAGTGGAGTTTTGATATTCTCATGGCTTCCTCTTTCAGTCTCTTTAGGTCTTTATTCAGGTGTTACCTTCTCACTGAGGCTTTCCCTGACCACCCTATTCAAAATTGCAACCCTACCCCTTACTCAGCACTGCCTACCCCTACTTCTGTTTTTTCTCCATAGTACTTATCTGACTTAAGAAGTATTTTACTTATTATCTGACTTCTTCCCTAGAATGTAAACTCCATGTGGACATGGATTGCATTTTAGTTTATTGATGTATTCCCTGAACCTAGAACGATGCCTCACACATAGCAAGTGTTCAAGAAATGTTTGAGAAATTGTTGAATTCTAATACATCAAATGCACAAAACTGACGAACAGGCTCCTTGGACAGTTTACATCTTCATTGTTTGACCTGGACACATTTCTTGCTTCAGGAACCTCTGAAGCACTTCTGTGCAGCCAAGAGAGTTCCTCAGAGCAGGATTTCAAAATTACTGCTGAAGGCAACTGGGAGTCACTGAAAGCTTTCTAAGGATAAATGGCAATTACATAAGCATTGTGGAAAGAGCCTTTGGGCTGCCTTGTGGGGAGGAGATGGGGGTCGAACAACAAGGAGAACGAAGAGAGGTGGTTGTGGTGGTCCCAATGCACTGATGTTATTTTTCTTTTTCTTTTTTTAGCTTCCAATTGTGTTAGTCTTTTTATTCTCTTGGTATTCTCTTCCAGAGTTAGCAGCTTCCATTTGTAGGAGACAAATATGTAAGGATCCACACTTCCAAAGCTGGCATGGCTGTGAGCATAGTCTCTCCCTTTACTTCACCTCAGAGGTAAGACTTTTGATTCCTGTTTTTATATTCCAGTCCAAGGAGTAATTTAACTGTAGAAATTATCTGAAGAGTCTCATGCTGTAACAGTAGTTATCTACAACCAGGTTCTAGCTTGCCCAGCAACACTAGAGATGAATTTAAATATGTTAAACTCAGAGGCATTTCCAAGTGAGTTTAAATGTATTTTATTTTTAGACAACCTACAAAACACTTTTTTTTCCCCTTAAAAAAAAAATGCCTCTGCTCCAAATAACTCAAGGTTAAATAAATGAAGAGCTCAAGATGGCATCAGTCCCATTTGTCTAAGTCCTGGTGTTATGTGGATGAAAAGCAGCAGCCAGTTAGGATGACAGATAACAGATCCAAGTAATTACCAAATTTGTTAACATTTTTCCATTTCTAAACCATCCTTAAAGAAAATTATATATGGGGTCACAGCATCCTCACAGTAGTCAAGCAGAGCAACCATACCATCTGGATTCATGTTTTCACCAATAAAGAACTGGTAGTTTTTGAAATTAGCAAGGATGTGCTTGATTTATTTTGCAGCCCCTGTCATAGTCTTTCTGGTCCCTGTTCTTCAAGTTTGCCTTTGATTGATTTCATATAATCTTTTTTTTTTAAATTTTTTTATTTAATATGACTGAGTGAAAATGTACATTCCCATATAAATTTACATGCCCACCTATATGCAGCTTCCACTGCTCTCCCTGTCCAGTGATAGCACACTATTCCTCTCTGCTCCATACATGTCTCATCCTCCCAACAGTCTCCTTTCTCCTCCTCTCTACCCACTCTCCGTCTTCCAGCCAGAGGTCAGCAGGATAATATCCTATAGATGTATAGAACCATAAAGTGCATCCAATAGATAGATGGTCACTCTGCATCACCAAGTCCAATCCATTCGTGTCTGAAGAGTAGACCTTCGTTATGATTTATGGGCAAGGGCAACATCAGGGCCAGGGGCCATGCTCCCAGGGGAACCCCGAAACCGCTGGACCATCAATTGAGTCTTTTAGTGGAGATCTCAGGATGCACCCCTTTTTATTCTTGTGTTGCCAGTGAGCCTCCTCTCTCTCAGCTCCATCGTGGCTATCACTGGTGGTGGCCAGGCACCATCCGGTTCTTCCGGTCCCAAGTCGATGTAGGCACCCACTCATGTAAGTCTATCTTCTGGGTTGTCTTTACCCCATGTCATTTTGGTCCTCAGTGAACATCCGTTCCTGCTGAGTTGGGACCGTTTGCTGTATCCTCGGATGGCAGCTTGGCAGCTTTTAAGACCCCAGACGCCACTCACCAATGTGGGGTGCAGACAGCCCTCTTAGCAAAACGCTAGTTGTGCCAACTGGCCTTGATTTTGCCTAAGAGCATGGTCCCCTGCCCCCTGCCCCAGCTACTCTGTCCTTGCAATATTGGGTTAAGATGGAAGGAGTATTCAAGTTATGCTGAAGTCCACTTAGTACTGTTCTTGTTTCTAATGTGTGCTATCACCAATTTCACCCAACCAGATTTCTAGCAACTATCTAATCGAAACCCTCCCCACCTCACCCTCCCTCCCTTCCCTCCCTTGCAGCTGTCAGAGAGTCTTTTCTTCTCTACACAAGTCTGTTTTTGAGATCTTATCGTAGAGGTCTCATACAATATTTGTCCTTTTGTCGCTGACTACTTTCACTCAACATAATGTCTTCCAATTGAAACCAAATTATGTTTCCTGGAATCATCATTATTCTTTATCATTGCGCTCCATGAGTATATATACCATAGTTTACCTATCTATTCTTCTGTTGTTGGGCATCTGGGTTGATTCCATCTTTTTGCTATCATGGACTGTGCTGCGATAAACATTCTTGTCCATGTGTCCGTTGGTGTGAAAGGCCTCGATTCTGTAGGATATCATATAATCTTTGATATACTTCTTGTAGGCCTCTTTTGTGAAGCTGGTTTCCTGCAAGTGATGGTTGATGACAATATCTACACCAGTGATTACTGTGCTTTCTGTTCCTTCACCTTCGGGTCCTTCAGCTGAGGCATTTCCACCAGTCAGTGAATCATCAATATTACCCTCTGTCCTACTATCTTCCCCTCCACCTCCAGGCACAGACCTTCCACAATCTCCTGGATCTTGTAAATGTTAGAGAACATCTCATCACGGCTAATGAGGTCCCAGTAGATAATCACGATGGTGGCTGGGGGTAGACGATTGTGGCGCTAGCTTTAACGGGAGCCCGGAGCCCGGAGCGAGTGGAGAAAGCTGACGTTCTTTTTTGTTGCAGTCACCTACCAGTCCCCAAGTCTTTCCCTCTCATCCCTCAGATTTAGCTCTGCTCAGAAGTTTCCAATGGCTCCTATATAATTTGGAATGAAGATCCTGTGAGCTATATGATCTTTCCCATTAGCTCTGACTTTGTTCTACTACTCCTCTCCCGTGCTCCCTCTACTCCAACCATATTGGTCTCTTTGCCATTACCACAAGAGGCCAGGCATACTTCTATCCCAGGGCTTTTTCACATACCCTTTCCGCTGAGAGGCTCTTTACTCAGATACCCACAGGGCTTGTGCTCTCATTCCTTCTCAAGTCTTTACTCAGAAATCATCTTCTCATTGAGGCCTTTCACCCCACTCATGATCATCATATCCACCTTCCCTGGCCTGATTTTTTTTTCTCCTAAGGACCTTTAATTTCCTAACAATATAACAATTTTTCTTCTTTGCTTTATTTCTCACCATTTGAATGTTAAACATGAATTTTTTTTTTTTTGTATTGCAGTAATCTAGGGGAGATATATGGGGCAGTGGTGGTTCCATGGCAGAATTCTCACCCTCCATCAGGAAGACCTGAGTTCATTTCTTGTCCAGTGCACCAAAGAAAGCCCTGTCTTCAGGTCTGGCCCTTGGTGAGCTCATGAAAGGTAACCTCTGAGACTTAGGAATATTCTACCTCAAAAGAATGTTTTTGTATGCCTCAAGGCTTGAGCCATACTGTATCAGTGTGACCAGCTAGTCCGTCTGAACAGTGTGACTCATGCTGAGCTCCGCCCATCCCTCTGGGGATTAGTGTTTGGATAGCTGAGGTCAGTCACATGGATGCTACACACCTGTGTGATTCATCCCAGTAAAATCCCTGGACCCCAAGGGCTTGAGTGAGCTGCTGTGGCTGGTAGAGTTTTCCACTTGTTGTCATGCATTTTTTTGTTGTTGTTATTTTGAGTTCTTCTACTAAAGCTCCATGAACTTTTGTTAGTTTTGTTCACTAATGTAATACCAGAGTGTAGAAAATGAATGGCATATGGCAGCCAAGAGTGTTGACTGGTGCTCAAAAAATACTTTAGTGAATGAAAAAATGAATGAGCAATGCCCTGAACTAGGCAGTGAGATGATAGAGAGCAGGGAGATGTATTAGACAAACAGCATATGATGATTGATTGATTGTGAAGGTGAGGGTGAAGTCAAATGGGACCTTCAGAGTCCGAGTGGGTTGTTGGGTAACATCCTCTGCAATACGGCACAGGTGAGGTAAGGGCTGGAGGAATTTGAGTAGTTCAGTTTGAGACCTGAGATGTTTGTGCGTCATTTAGATGCAGATGTCCAGTAGGCAGTTGGGTATGAGATTAGGGGAGTAGCCAGGGCTAGACGGCCTTAATGTCTAAAAATACAGCATTCTATCATGTATTATAATGGCAATAAATAATTGAGTCTACATTTAATCATGTTTCCATGTTGTTGTTATTAGATGGTTTTGAGTTGGCTCTGATTTGTAGCCACCCCATGCACAACACAACAAAATGTTGCCGGGTCTTGTGCCATCCTCATAATCTGTGTTTGAGGCCACTGTTGCAGCCACTGCATCAGTCCATCTCGCTAAGCATCTTCCTCTTTTTCGATGACCCTCTACTTTAGCAAGCATGATGTCTTTCTCCAGGGATTAGAGCTTAATACATATTTGTTGTTGTTATGTGCCATCGAGTTGGTTCCAACTCATTGCCACCCTACAGGACACAGTAGAACTGCCCTGTAGAATCTCCAAGGATCAACTGGTAGATTTGAAGTGCAGACTTTTTGGCAATCAAGCTCTTAACCACTATGGCAGTAGGGCTTCAAATACATATAAAATAATACACAATAAATATTTGATAAATGAATGGGTTCTTGCATGAGATTTCTAAGGATACCTGATCCTGTGTATATAGCTGTGTATGAATCCATCAAGTGTAAGCCTATCTTTGCTACCCTGTCTTCATTACTCATAACTGTTCTTTGTATTTTGTGGTGTTAAGGGTAGCCTCAGAGACAGTAATTCCAGGCAGTTCCCATGAAAAGTACAGCATACACAGCTCTATATATCAACAAAAGTCCACAAAGTTTCTTTAATTAACCTTTCCCTATAGAATTAAAGATGTCTGTGAGTACCATACAAAGTTAGATCTTAACTTTGTAATCAAAGAGTTAAATTAACATTTCAGGACTACCACTGACATGTATGCTGGGCGAAGTGGACTTGCTTCCTGATTTTGAAAGAGCTCAGGCAGTGCAGTAGCTAAGAACTTGGCTGCTAACGAAAAGGCTGGCTGTTTGAATCTACCAGATGCTCCTTAGAAACCCTATGGGGCAGTTCTACTCTATCCTATAGGGTGACTATTCTCTGAATCAACTCAACACAATGGCTTTGAGTTTCTGTGTTTTAAAGCTGCATGAAGAGCCCAGGGGTGACACAGTGGTTAAGCCCTTGGCTGCTAACTGAAAGGTTGGTGGTTGGAACTCACCAGCTGCTCTGCAAGAGAAAGATATGGCATTCTGCTTCCATAAAGACTTCAGCTTCGGAAACCCTGTGGGGCTGTTCTACTCTGTTCTACAGTGTCACTATGAGTCAAAATTGACTCAGTGGCAATGGGTTTGGTTTTGGGTCTTAAAGCCTCACAAATATCCAAGCTATCCTTTTTTCACTGACTGGGACATCCCTACCCAGAGGCCCCACACTTCTTGAATTTTTCCTGCCTCTCCCTTAGCATCACTTCTCTTTACCAGAGCAGCTAATCTCTCATGAATGGAAGCTCCATGTGGGCAGCAATCATGTTTTGCTCATTACCATAGTCTCAGTGACAACACATAGGAAATACTTAGTAAATGTTCAGATATCCAGTGACACTCTCAATCCCAAGTCTATTTCAAAAGTGTCTGAAGTAGGCAAAAATGCAACAAACTTACCTCCTAGTGAAGGCAAGTTTTGATATCATTCACTCCCTTTCAAAAGTCCTAAGAAGTTAATATCAGAAGTTTAATTTCTCAAAACTCATAGCTATTTAGTAAAGTTAATAAACACTTAGCTTCATATTTGATATTTATTGACACCAATACAAAACAAGCTAAGACTAAAAGTTGCAATTTAATAGGAACAAATATTGGTGACGGTTTCTTCTTGCAGAGGATATGCACTCAATCATGAGACCTAAGATGAAACAAAGACTGGATTGTCAAGAATCAAACAAGGGCTGAATTTTACCTGTGAGTATTAAAACCTGCTAAAGGAAAACAGATATTTAGAAACACTCAAACTAATTCTAACATTTTAGGACACAGGATATAATATAACATGGCTATTTAAATTTATGCATCAAGAAAAATCTGTTGTATCCGTCACCATCCTTTTTCTGTAACTACATGCTTGTTGCTTTTACACAATACAAATTCAACAGTTATCACCAACAACACAACATCACTAAATCTGAACAAGACTTCAGAGTGACTCTGTTCCACTCAATTAAGAAAGTCCAACTCAGGAACAGAACCTTTTGATGTGAGATCTGGTTGTCTTATTTGCTCTGGTGTCATACACAATTAAGTCCTCATGACATTTCTAGCCTGAAAACTGCAATGTATGTTACCTCTCTCATCTTTTTGGACACTTCAAAATGAATTTGTAGAAACGGCATGAACAATGAAATTGTACTTCAAATTCTGACCTGCAGACTGATTCTTGCTTTGACGCAAAACATACTCCTCTCTTCAAGGTACCCCACCAGCACTACGACTCCCTTTCTCTATTCCTTTGCCCTGAAGGCACTTCTGGATTGCTTAATTCGTGCTCTTTGGCTGCCTAGACAGTCAGGACACCTAAGGCCATGTGGATTTATCACTCTTCTCCCCCTTCTTTTCTATGGCTAATAGCACTTTCCTGCTTGTTTTCTACTGCTGGATCTGCAGCCTTGGTGCTGTCCTCCGGAGGACAGAGTCGATTTCGGCTTCGAGCTCCTGGCTGGTAAAGCTGCATGGCTGGCCGGTCCTAAAGTAAAATGAGATGTGTTACTGTCACAACATTGCTACTAAGCTTTTACATGGGATTTGTATTTGTATTAATATATACCCCAAACAACTCATCGAGACTAAAAATGCAAGGGTGTGGTACATGACAGTAAGTACTGATGGTTTATTTGCTTTCAACAGCCTGCTGTTTTTCCCTTAATCCAAAGAAAAGCAACTATTTTGTAAGTATTACTTGATAATGCTTCAATTTTTCAGAAATCTTACTCCGTACTTTTCCTAACCATTTCAAGATGAACTGAGTCAGCCTGAAATTTTTTAACTCAGAAACTGTAGCTGTTGACTATCTCTTCCCCAGATCAGTCAACTCCATTAAAAAGCACTACCACATAGAAAAACTTTTAGGAGTAAAAGCAACAATAAAGTTGAGCTCACACCTCATGTAGTGGTCAGAAAAACACGATTTGTTGTATGGCACTTTAGAGCTATGAATCATAAATAAGCTTCAATAATCATGCACTGCTCAGATAAAGTAGTATGTTTCATTTATAATGGTATGATCCAGGGAAACTTAATTAACTGTATAGGCCATTTTTAGAATTCAACAAAAGAACCACATGAGCTGCCCTTATTCTTTAACCCCTTTCCCTCTGACGTATGAAAGTTAGACTTAAAGTCTTATTCTTAATTGAATAATTCCAGCAACTGAGTTAAAGACTAAAACTGATGAGAATCCTGTATAATAATTAAAAAAACTTGATTATCAGGCTCCCACTGTGCAAAGATGAGATAATTAGAACATCAACAATAAAAACTTTGACAGATGGAACACACCAAGTATTTCTAAATCCATAAGTTTTTAAACACAAACAAAACAATACAAAACTCACTGATAAACCCTAGAAGTTGTGGGAATACCAACTCATTACTCTGAACACTGGCAGATAACGGGAAAGAATGAAGGGTTTATCTTTCCTTTCTTGTACAAACTGCATTTCAGCTGAGTAAATGATATTTTTTTTTTATAGAAGAACATTACCTAACAATTGCAGAAGGAAAGGCAGAATTCTTACATCACCATCTTGCAACCCTTAATGCAATAACGAATATAGGCAAAACCATTAGGACAAAGGTTGACAGACATCCTTATAATACATGGGTCAGGACTACAGTACCCGAACCTACTGATTGTTTTTTCAGCTTTTTATCATGAAAAATTATAAATCAATAGGACACTGCAAAAATTATACAGTGAATACTTATACCCTTTGTTAACATTCTGCCACACTTGCTTTTTCTCTTACACACACACATACACACAATTATTATTACAGAACCATGTAAGAATAAGTTACAGACATCATGACCTTTCATCCCAAAATACTGTTGCTTCAATTGCCTAACAACAAGGACGCTCTATTACATAACTCCAAATCAATTGGTATTAATCCTAACATCACACACACACTCAGATATATGCTTCCTAATGTGATGCAATAAGAAGTACACAGCACCACCTATGAAATATTCTTGACAAAAAATTCAATCTCAATACATTCAAGCCTCTACAACAGGGGCCATGTGCTTTTTATACATAAAGTTTGACTGGCACACAGCCATACTCATTCATTGCAGTATTATCTATGGGTGCTTTTGTGCAGTTGATTAGCCACGACAGAGACTGTATAGCTCACAAATTCAAAAATATTTACCATCTCATACTTTGCAGAGAAACTTTATGCCTACCCTAGATATAATTACCAATTTTGAAGGAAATATACAGGATGGAGGAGTATGTTAAACATCAGCAAAGGGATGCAATTAGCCAAATCAGAACATGAGAGACTGTATACAGAACTGGTTTCTGCAACAAATAAATGGCAGGAGAACAAAAGGAGTAAGGATACCTGTTTAGAGTAAAAGAGATTTAAGAGGCATTTCAAGCAAATAACAGTTGGTTTGTGAGCTGCCTTTAAATCATTTTATAAAAAATGGTAATAAAACAATCAGGAAATTCTGAACACTGACTGAATATGATATTATTATTGTTCATTTTTTTGGTGTTAAAATGCTACTTGGGTTATATTATTAAGAAAAATCTTTATCTCTAATATTGAAGTATTTAAGGAAAAAACCGTATGTTACAATTTGCTCTACAATAATCCAGTGAGAGCAGGAGTGGAGTAGAGTGGAAGCAAGGTTGTCCACGAGTTGACAATTGTTGAGGCTTGGCAGTGGGTATGTGAGGATTCACCGTATTATTATCTGCTATATTCTACTTTGGTGTATGTTTGAAGTTTCTACAAAAAGTTTTAAAACGGAACCTAGTCAAGACTGGGAAAAAAGTATCAGTTAAAATTCCTCTTTAAACATTCTCAAGTAAACAATGAACTAGCCCTCTCCTTTACCCTTGCCGGGAAAGGAAAACAAAAAGTGTTCATGAAAAAAAACAAATTTAACAAAAAGCAGCACACCTTGTTTCTTATGCGATCTCTTTTAACCACTTCCTCTTTTTTTTCATTTTTTTCTAAGTTGCCTATTGACTCTGTACTTTCATTCTTTTTTCCTTTATCCCTAAGTGTTTCCTTCTCTTTTTTCATTTCTTCTTCCTTTCTTTTAAAAGGCTTCTCTTTCTCATAGCGTTCCTTCTGCCTACGGCGTTCTTCTTCTTGCCGCTTCAGTCTCTCTCTCTCCCGAAGTATGCGTTCTTGATCTCGGTCATAATCCCTTTCCTTATCTCTATAGTCTCTGCTACATTCATCTTCAGATCTACATGAAAAACAAGTGTGAGAATGAACCCTCAAAGATCTTATAATCACAAATGCAGGAACAGATTTCAACTTGGCCACTGCAATGAGGTGTAAAACTACTAGTGTTTAAAAGCAAAACAAAACAAAAAATCATTACCCAGATTAAGATACTAGAATATCAGAAACCTTTCTTACTCATCCCCTCTACCTTCAATTTAAAACAAAACAAAAATACTGCCATCATGTCAATTCCAACTCATAGCAACCTTATAAAAAAGTTTACCTTAATTTGGGTTCAGGTCCAGGACACAGTAGCAAAACTAGCATCTAGAAACACATAACTTGAACATACCAAACCGTCCTTAACTACTGACCTCTTTGGCTTTTCATCTTTAAGTTCACCCTCAGAACGCTTGGTCAAAGTACAGCTCTGCCCACTAGCTCTTTCATCATTCAGATTCTCTTTGTCCAATTTCTTGGGCTTTTCTCTTTTGTCCAGTTCTTTTTCATCTCCTTTTTCTGGCTTCTTGAGCAGCTTTAAAGAGAGAAAGTTTATTTTTATTTTGAAGGGTAGCACTTTGTTTTTCGATCAGTGAAAACAATATACTAAATACTTAAAATTTAGATTAAAGAAGACCCCCCTGTATCTGCAGATGCTCTTAAACTTGCAGGTGAACAGTTAGTACCCCAAAATAGTAATGTACTAAAAGAATTCTAGTAATGTAAAAGTGTTATTCACGCAAATGGAGTGGCTTAATCACTTTGTTGCAATAGGATCCAGACTCCTTTGGGTTTAAGTAGGTTGACCTTTAAGTGAACCAACGCACCTTTCCAAGTCTGTCTTCTGTAGCAAATTCAGCACGTTGATAAAACTTAATGTGAAAATATACCATAGATTGAAAAAGCTAGGCAGGTTGTTCATGTTTAACTATTTTTATTTATTTATTTAGTACTTGGAGTGACAGATACCTTGGTCACTAAAGGAGAGATCCATTGCAGAAATAATTTTGCCTTGAGCCTGAGAACGGTATGTTTTCCTTATGATGGAACAATCATATTACCATTAGGGATAAATAGTAGAATTACTGGACATTTGATTTAAAAATTGCAATGCCTTATATAACAGCACAGTGAAATTCCATCTTTACTGAGTAGAACTCTTTGCTCGGTATTAGAGATATATTATATGTATATACATAAATACATATACAAGTGGTTTATTAAGTCCAAATTGCTAACAAGACAATCTCTTTCTCCATTCACTATTACAAATCTCTCTACAATACCCCCAAGTGTTGGGATATTCAGAGACATTTTAGGCAAAATAGAAGGATTTCAGGTCTCAGCACAAAGGCAACATAGAGGTTGCCAAGCAAAAGGCAAAGCACCATAAAAGACTTAAGTGTGAAGTACAGAAGCACAGACAGCCACTGCAGATAGTGAGCTCCACTGAACACGAACAAAGCAGCAGTGTATCAAGGTGAGGATACCATGTGCAGGTTTCATTGAAAGTGTTCTTATTTCTCTAATGAACATCTTTATCAGAAACCAAGATGTTCATTACTCTAATAAGAACATCAATAAATGTCTCTAGCATGGCTGGCTCTACCTTCTGCCTTGGTAGTAATTATAGATAGTGAATCAAGTCACTAGTGACATGGCAGACAAAAATTGCTGGAAGGAATTAAGATGGGAACCACTCCCCCTTCAAGCCCCTTATCACCAATAATGGGCCCCATAACAACTCAGGGAACCTAGCCACATAAACTGCTGAATTTTGAGAAGGTAACAACAGGGAGACCCTGCTACCACCTCTGTGAGATTTTCTCTGACTTTTCCCGAAGTACTATGGAATCAACTCCCCAGAAAGTTCATGGGAGCAAGGGCTGCCCAAGCCATGCCCCTAGAAGGGAAGCAGAGAGGTTGGGATCTTTCTACATATTTTTCTCTTCCTAAATGTAATGTATAAGTCAGAATCATCTGCTCACAGGTTCCTAGCTAGATGAAAGATAACATGGGAATCAAGTGAGGGGAAGGCAAACAATGCAGGGTATTTCTCTCTAGTACTCCCATTAGGCAGCCAGTTAGTTATGACAGGCATATAAGAAGGTAAGAAAGAGCTATTTAAGCACAGTTGTCCTCTGGCTGTATATTGTTGAAGCTTCTGGGTACACAGCAGAGCGTGAGGAAGTCACCTGGGCTTCCTTTTGAAGCAGGTGTGCAAATAGTTCAGCTTTTAAAAAGACCCAAGTCAGTTTGAAGGGATTTTCTACAGATAAAAGTGCAACCACCACCAAAAGGACTTATTAACTAAGACCTGAGTGTGTGACATGATACTAGGTGCTCAGTATCATGTACTTGGTCCTTACATTTTTCTGATTCACAGCTTGTAACAGAAACCTGTGTACCTGAAGACAGTGGAAAACAAACAGATGAGGCAACTTCATGTATCAAATATGAAGGAAAAGCTGAATAAAACCCATAGTTAATGCCAGCCAGCCCTAAGCCCTTATTTACTATGAATTGAGAGAACAGTAATCCAAAAATCAAACATTTTCCATGATAAAAATAACACAGATCTACACTGAAGAAACGATCAACATCATGTAAACTACCTAATCTTTTTAAGTTATCTTAAATTTTGAAAATGCTACTTAGTATTGTAGGAAAGTTATTGGTTCACATCCCTCCCCCACCAAAAAAAAAATCTGTATTTACACAACACAAGACACATGCACATTTAAAGAAGTAGATGCATGCAATTTTCAGGAATATCTGGTCTCTTTTATAGATGTTTCATACCTTAATCTTTGGTTCATCCTTTAACCTGTCCCTTTCTGGAACTCTGTCTATCTTCTTTAGCTTTTCTATATCTTTCCTTTTTCGTTTCTCTTCTTCTTTCCATTTTCTCCTCTCTTCTTCTCTTTGTCTTTTTCTTTCTATTTCTCGCCTCCTCCTTTCTTCTCTCTTTTCTTCTCTCATTCTCTAGAAAGACACATAAACACGTCTTCAAACAGGACACGCATCACCAAAAAAGAACAGCCTCAGAGACAATAAGGTATGGTGGGCACTCACTAAACTAGCTCTTCTTGCCTTCCTGCTTTGTACCTTTAACCCGATGCCACCCCATTCAGAATGTGAAAGTGCAAGCCAGGGGCTGCTGTATCAGAGGCTTGCACTGCTGCCTTGCTACATTACCAGCTTTCAGAAGATCAAGAGTGCCTGTAGGACAAGCCTAAGGACTATCCAGGCGTACAGAATGAATCCCTGGTCCAACAACCAGAGTGAAGGAGAGGGCCAGAGAGTGAGACCAATGGGCCAAATCTTTAAGGAATGATAGTAGAAAAGCAGCTCTTCTTCCTGCAGGCCCCCAATGCCATGAAAATGTTTACAGAATGTGAATCAATGAAATAAAAAGTATTGAGAGAACTATAAAATCAAAAGGTTTACCTGCTTGTTTTTCAGGAAGCTCAAAAGTGGGGTTGTCTTTTTAGCTATATAAATGTAAAGAGATTATTAATAATACTTATCAACCCCTAGAAAGGATTCCATTTTTTGACATTCCCTGCCACCCACCCAAGGTGGAAAAACTATACCCCTTAAACAGAAAGCTCACAATCATATTACCAGAGGTTTTACAGCATTCTATTTCAATTCTGCAGGCTAAACATACTTTTAAAGAAGTGAAGAAATTCAAATTAAGACAATAAAATAATTTTTCAAGAGTAGTTCCCAGTGTTGGTGAGAATTAAGTGCAAAAGGCATTTTTTTACTTTATTGATGGGAGTATACATTCATTCAGCTTTCTCTAGAAAGAAACTGGGGGAGGGAGTTAAAACACCAAATCCTCTTGACCCTATAATTCCATTTCTAGGAATTTATTCTAAGGGAGTTATCAGACATGGGCTTGTACTACACAACCATCAAAATTATTATTTAAGTGCACTTTGCCATATCTTGAACAATGCGACCTACCCCCGTAACTAGATTTTTTAACACATAACTTCCTTAAAATAAATTAAGACTATACTCACATTTATAGCTATTGGTACAGTAGGGACAAATTACTATAGAAACAACCAGAGATTTGGACAGATTCCTTCTAGTTTGAATGCCTACAGAGAATGTGCATTTCCACCTCCTGATATACTGAATCAGAATCTACAGTTTAAACAAGATCTTCAGGTGATTTCTACATACAATAATTTTGAGAACCACTGTTATTACGGATACTCTGAATTGGTCCCTAGCCAGCAATGTTAGCATCTCCTGGGAACTTATGAGAAATGCAAATTATCAGCAGGGTGTCTGAACCCATTTGAAAGCCTGGAAACAACATCTAAGCTAGAATTTCTCAAAAGGATTTCAATTTTGCAGAAAGTAATCTTATTTTGTGCTAGTTCAGGCCAACTTTTTTGTAGGAACATTCTTATTACTAGAAAATATCAATCTGTCCTCAGAGGCTCCACAATATATATATGTATGTCTTCACAATTTTTACTTTTGTGACATTTGTGTGGAACTAAATACGTCACAGAGAATTTTTTTCCCCTCATCAATTCACCTCATAATCCTGTGAGGCACAGGTAATATCATCTGCATTTTACAGTAGGAGAAACATAGTCTCAGAGAAGTCATTTTCCCCAAGGTCACACAGCTAGCAGGTAACGGAAGTAGGAGTCAGACCTAGTTACTCTGATGAAAAAGCCATTCTCCTAAATTCATTTTTTCCACTTACCTATTAATTCTCTATTTTTTGCTTCTATTTCCTCTAGCAGTGTCTCGGGGGTAGATGTCATTTTCTCATTATCCGTTGCGTAACTTTCCAAAAATTTTCTATACTCTGGATCTAAATGGTCAGTTAAGGAAACAGAAAATGTAGCAGACTTTAAACAAAATAGGAAATATTACCTAGGATGTTTTATTTAACAAAGATGGTAATTTTCTACTTCATGAGAAACCAAAAGCAAACCCACTGCATTGGAGTTGACTTTCACACATAGTGACCCTAGGACAGAGAAGAACTGCCCCATAAAGTTTCCAAGGAGCATGTGGTGGATTTGAACTGCTGACCTTTTGGTTAGCAGTCATAGAACTTAACCACTATGCTACCAATGTTTCCTTCTACCTCACGAAAGATTGAAAACATACCAATCATACCCACACAAGATAGACTATTTAGGGCCTCAGTGGTCATTACTCTCAGAATTTCTATCACTGGTACTCACTACGGGAGTCTGGTATAACATAGTTGTCAGAGAAAACAAGATCACGATGTATTATAACAGAATCACCAAGGATGTTAGAGTTTGCTTTGTGTTTTGTTGCTTTTTTTTTTTAATCTGAAGCAAATATGGCAAATTATCAACAGTTTAGACAAATTATCAACAGTTTAAGGAGCCTTGGTGGCACAGTAGTTAGGCTCTTGGCTGTTAACTTAAAAGCTAGCACTTTGAGCCCACCAGCTGCTCTACAGGAGAAAGATGTGGCAGTTTGCTTCCTTAAAGACGACAGCCTTGCAAACCCAATAGGAAAGTTCTACTCTGTCCTATAGGGTTGCTATGAGTCAGAATCTACTCCATGGAAATGGAATTTGTTAATCACATTACTAATCATACAGTTTGCATTTAAAAGTCACACAGGAGTACTGAAAGTTACAGTTATGGGGTCTTCTGAGTTTCATGTATAATGTATCTCACTTTACATGAACCCAAAGGCATGACAGATTGCTTTTATATGGCCTTTCCTCACCATGGTCTTCCAAGTTCTATCAAGTGATTAGGTGGGACTATGCAAATAAGGTGCTTGTGGACCACCAAGAGGATTACACAGTTTGCTAATAATGCAAAAAAATAAAGTTTATGGCATCCTTGTGGGGCTAGGACCATACTATGGAACCCTAATGAGAGGACTAGTCAGTTTTGCCATCCCTCTGGGCTCACAGTGATACATTCCAGAGGCGAAAAGAGGGGCCCCTCCTACCATTGAGGAAGAGCTGGGGGTGGAGTGCATCCTTTGGACTTAGGTCCCTGTACTAATGATCTCCTAGACACAGAGAACTGTAGTACCAGAAGAGGCACGAGATAGTGAGAAGCAGTGGCCAAGAGGGGCATGGAAACGGCAGCAGCAGAACCAGGAGACAGGCAAAAGGCATGCCGATCCATGGAGTTAGAGAACTTGAATGCCTTTCACTTTGGGGCAGAAGGCTTCTGGGGTATCTCTGGACAATTGTCAGCAGAGCTAGGTGTGCCCACCCATAGAGCTAGAGAGCTGAGCACTTTGGACTGAAGCTAACTGGTAGAGTGGGATGCCTTTGGGCACTTATCAGCAAAGCTAAAGAGCTATGTAATACTTGCCCAAACAGGGCAGAGGCCAGGAAAGTAGGGCCAAGAGTTGTTGAGACAGCTGTCCTGCATTGAAGAAGGAAGACTTTGCCTACATGCTTCCTGATCTTGAGTTGTAGCCTACTGTTTCTGATTCTCAATCATAACCTGTTACTTTTCTAATAAACCCCATAATTGTGAGTATTGTCTATGAGTTCTGTGTGGCCACTGCAACAAATTACTGAACTCAGCAGAGAAGTAGAGAGTAATATGTGTGGAATAGCTGGTGTCAGAATTGTTGAAAAGGTTGGGAATCATTAGCTAGTGCTAATGACTCCCTCCCTCTCTTAAAGTTAGATGAAGTTAGATATACCTGCTACACCAATTTTTTACATCAACATATGAAAAAGATAATTTAGGGGGCAAGTCCTAGTTGTGACACTGTAGATGATGATAATTCCTGGAGTCCTTTCCTAGACACCTCGGACATTAGAAAGGTAACATATCTTGAGTCATTCTACTGCTTGCATTATGGAATTCCTATGCACTGTTGTGCATGTCACTTGATTTAGTCTTCCAGATCTGAATCTATGATATAATCAATAACCAACTATGTGTCACTGAGTCTTTACTATGTCTTCTATATGAAATACCAGTTATAGTAATGAGTGATGGAAATCTAACTACATTATTCTGAAATATCAATCTAATGTGAAATACTGGAACCCAGTCTTTATCTAACATCACCAAAAAAACTGGTTATATATCTTACCCTATATGCTAATTATTCCTGTTTTCAGTTCCTATATTTCAGTTCTACCTAATTACTACATATATTAAAAAAAGAAAAACACACTCAGTGCCACTGAGGTAACTGTAAGTTGAAAGTCTTAAAAATCGGATTGATTACTTAAGTCATTTTATATTAAATTAATCAGACATGGAAATTTTTATCACAGCTCTCAATGACAAATTTTCATATTTATAAAAAACAACTGAAACCTAAATAAACATAACTGTATGAACTCTCAATAAGCAGTTATTATACTCTGAAATATTTGATTTTTTTCCTATTGTCTAATCAGTAGACCTATAGTGTTTTATTATCCAAGAGTTAATCCCATATAGTTTAACAGTGGAGGAATGAAATGCTGCTAGCCAGAGACTACAAACTCTGTAGGAAACCCACCTTCATTCTAACAATTAAGCAAAACATGCACTGGTCAATCAACTTTTCTTACTAACTTTATTCCATATGTTTTCTTATTTAAAATACTGGTGTCAACTAATTTTCACAAAGGTAATACTAAAAAACAAAACAGCAATAACATTATATAACTATAGCAATACTGTACCATCATCAATAGTCCCAACTTTGGTATCTCTTTTCTTAGTCTTCTTTTTTGCAGCTTTTTGAAAAGGTGCAAATTCTACTATAGCAGGATATTCTTGACCTGTTTAGGGGGAAAAAACCCACAAAACACGCTATAATGAAAGAAAAGGTCAGAAGTGGATACAAAGCTGTCAACTCACCACTCTACAGGCCTCCTTGGATGGCAGTAATCTGAAGAAGGTCTCCCAATGCACATAAAAAACACTGGCACAACTGTACTCAACATGCTATCAAAGGAGCCCAAAATTCACATTGAGAACATAAAAAAGATACAACAAAGAAGGAAAGTATTTACTCAATTCCTAAAAGGTGACATTTTGATATGCAAAATAAACTAATTTAAAAAATACATCAGAAATATCCCAAAGAGGTAAATTTATAGACAGAAAGTAGGTTAGTAGTTACCTGGAGCTTGGGGTTGGGGGCAGGCAGTGGTGTTGGTGAGAATGAGGAGTGACAGCTAATGGCTATAGGGTGTCTTTCGGGGTGATGAATGTGTTCCAAAATTAGGTTGCAGTGATGGCTATACAACTCTCTCTGTATACTAAAAGCCACTGAACTGTATACTTTAAAAGGGTGAATTTTATGGTATGTGAGTTACATCTCAGTAAAGCTGGTAATGAAAAAATACTCTAGATCCCTGCCATAGAAAAATGTAAAATACTATCTTGTAAGATGTAAAGTACTATCTTTAGATTGTTGGCATATAGACATAAGCCAGACTCATATAATTAGAAATGGCCAGGAAGCATCATAAAGCAGTCATGGAGAAAACATGGTTTCACAAATGCTAATGAATGCTGAATCAGATTAGCTTAATAACTTTGATATACTTGAGGAGTAATTAACCATGCCAAAGCCAAGACAAATTGTGAAACACAGGCTGAGAAAACAGAAGTAGGGCCAGACTATGAAGGATCCTAAATACAGGCCATGGAGTTTGGACTTATTATTGTTATTACTGTTATCTTAAAAATCAGTATTTTTTAAAAGATTAATTTTATGGCAATATAACAGAATAAATTACACAAAAATGGAAAATCCTGTAAGTTTAGAGGCAGTAGTTGTCCAAGCAATAAGTAATAAGGACGTAAACTGTAAAAGTGATAGTAAGTCCAGATAAACAAGACATTTAGAAACAACAAACTGATGAGATTCATTACTTGTTTTAATGTGGGGGTAACAAAAGGAGAAAAAGGTTAAATATGACTCAGATTTCCAGGCTAAGCAATTAGGAAATCGTTGCTATCTACCAGAATAAAAAAGTTGGCAGTGGAGAAGTAGGTGGTGTGTGTGCAGGGAGAGAATTAATGGAAGTTGGCCAATATACAGTGGCAGTCCTTGAGCTTTAACTATATATTTCCTGGAAAAGATAAAAATTTTGCCAACTTTGAAGGAATACTGAAACAAACAAATAAACAAAAGAAAATGACATACCCTTGATCTGTGATTGCACAGCCAAAAGTGGCATATGGCAGACTGAGCATCTTCTGACTGAATCTTGCACAAGTATCAGATAATAAATAATAAAAAGAGTTAAGACAAATTGTTTTTCCCTATAGATTGGACCCTCCTGGATGAAAAGCGGGAGATCATCAAGTTTATTGTTTTAAGTCTATATAACTGAGTGAGAATGCCAACCAGTACTCCACTGGGAACCACTGGCTTAAAGTCTTTGAATTAAATAGATGCTGATCCTTGAAGCAAGATAAAAAGTAAATATGCAAAACTTGCCTTACAAGTTTAAAGAGTCATTTATCAATACTGCTGCTGAAATTAGTAAATAATTAAAACAACCTATCATCTAATCCAGGGCAAAAAAAATCTGTCACATGAAACAATGGTGGTGATTTCCTCTAGCTGATCAAAAGAACAGGTTAATAAATACTAGAGGGCAAGAGACAAGTTATGTATCTATAAAATTGCACGAAGGTTATCACATGTGTAAAAACTCTTTAAATGTTGCACATTTTATCACCTAGGAAAAGCTATGAAGGCCTTGAATGTAATGCACATTGTCTTAAACATATAAATGACAAACTCCCCTTCTAGTTTAGTTACAAGAACTCACCTTTTTTTTTAATTATGATTGAGTGAGAATATACAATCCCATACAATTTTGCATACCTGCCAATAAGCAGCTCCCACTGCATTCCCTGCCCTGTGACAGCACACTCCTCTTCTCCGTTCTGTACATGTCATATGCTCCTAGCAATCTCCTATCCCCTTCTCTCTACCCTCTGCCCTGTGACCAGTAAGAGGTCAGCTGGATGACATCCTATAGATGCATACAACCATAAAGTGCACACAGGATATCGCCACTCTGTGTCACCAAGTCCAATCCATTTCTGTCCAAAGAGTTGACCTCCATTATGATTTATGAACAGGGCAGCATCAGGGCCAGGGGCCATGCTCCCAGGGGAACCCCGAGGGCCCTGGACCATCAATTGCGGTCTTTTAGTGGAGATCTCAGGGTGCACCCCTTTTTACTTTCATGTTGCCTGTGAAAGTCAACTTTGTGCACCCCATCACGGCTATCACTGTTGGTGGCCAGGCACTATCTGATTCTTCCAGTCACACGTCGATGTAGTCACTCGCTCACATGGGTCTCTCTGTCTTCTGGGTTCTCTCTGCCCCATGTCATTTTGGTCCTTGGAGATCATCCGTTCCTGCTGTGTTGGGACCATTTGGTGTACCTCAGATGGCAGCTTGGCAGCTTTTAAGACCCTAGATGCCACTCACCATTTTGGGGTGCAGAAGACTCTTAGAAAAATGCTAGTTGTGCCACTAGCCCTTGATTTCCCCTGAGAGCATGGTCCCTGGCCCCCTGCCCCAGCTACTCCATCCTTACAATACTGGGTTAAGATGGGAAGAGTAATCACGTTATCTTGAAGTCCAGATAAAACTGATCTTCTTTCTAATGTGTGCTGTCACTGATTTCACCCAACCAAATTTCTAACAACTATCTAATCTATACCCCAACCTCTCTCTCTCTCCCTCCCTACCCTTGCAGCTGTCAAAGAGTCTTTTCTTCTATGCATGAGTCTGTTTTTACATTCTTATCATAAGGGTCTCATACAACATTTGTCCTTTCGGCGATGACTACTTGCACTCAACATAATGTCCTCCAATTGAAACCAGGCTATGAGATGATTCCTAAAATCATCGTTGTTCTTTATCATTGCGTAGTGTTCCATTGAGTATATATACCATAGTTTACTTATCCATTCCTCTGTTGTTGAGCATCTGGGTTGGTTTCATCTTTTTGCTATTATGGACTGTGCTGCGATACACATTCGTCTGCATGTATCAGCTGGTGTGAATAGGACTCACCTTTATTGTCGAGGAATACATAACCATCAAAGCGATCCCTGAACAGAAGAATGTCCTCTTGATTTTTAAAGTTGATGTATGCTCTGGCATACATATGAGGATATAGACTGTAGAGAGGAAAGCAATTACGTAAATATGCTTGCCCGAGTATGGCTGAATTATAAGTACACACACATTAAATAATGAGACAGTTTCAAGAATCAATGGAAAAATATTAGGAGGACACCAAGAATAAGTATCTCCCCCCTACCCCTGCCTTTTCTTTTACCTAGTATCATTAGAAAAAAACTCAAAATAATCATGCTCAGGCATAGGCTGAAGATGTTCCAGCAACTGCTCTTTGGTCAAAGTGGGAGGTAATCTTCGAATCACCACCTTAAGAAATAAGGAAAATCAAATTACTATAAATCAATTTCCTCTCATACCTGAAAGAATCACTGTTCCTGAAGAAAGCTGGGTCTTAAAAAGTGAGTCAAAAGCCAAGCCACAGCCGTCGTTGAGACCCTACAGGTCAGAACAGAACTAACTGCCCAATGGAGTTTCCAAGGAGCACCTGGTAGATCTGAAGTGCTAGCATTTTGGTTAATAGATATAGCACTCAATCACTATGCCACCAGGATTACTTGTAAAAACCCAGGAGAAAATATTCTTCGACAGCCTGATGATCAGAAAGAGTCGAATATAATAAACCCAAATAAAAAAACTCACTGCCACGGAGTCGATTCTGACTCACTGCGACCCTAAAGACAGAGTACAATTGTCCCATAGAGTTCTGACAACCTAATGATCAGGAGGAAACCCTGGTGGTGTAATGAAATGATCAGAAAGAGTCATACACAATAGTAACGGTTTTTAAGAACTGCAAACAAGAACGGCGTTGATCAGCGACAACCTCAAGTTCTGCTCTTAACCAGCAGCCCAGTAATTTACTGGGTTCGCACAGCATTTTTATCACTCCTTTTTTTCAACAAATCTAGTATTAAGAAATTGGCAGGCCAACTCTGGTCTTTTTTGAGGTGCCAAACTCTTGATTTATTGATAGCCCTCTCCACATCCAATACATCCTAAAACAAGATTCTTTCTCAGTGTGAAGAATTCAAGATTCTAACGTTAAGTGCATAAAAAACACACCTCTTACTCTCAGATAGGATGCTCCTGATCCCCCGTACAAAGACGACTAAACTCCCCTAGCAAACTGCCCCACAGAGTTTCCAAGAAGCGCCTGGCAGATTCGAACTACCAACCTTTTGGTTAGCAGACGTAGCACTTAACCACTACACCACAATTTCCTACAAGCTCCTCCAACTCGCCTCCATTAGTACTATCACAAACTATCCCGCCTCAGAGGTCCCTCTGACGATTTAATAATTCACCCCAAGAAACCTTTCAATTTTCCATTCTCTTCACTGTCGCCCCATACCCCAAATCATCTCACAGCTGTAACCTAAACCCTTGTTATCTGGGAAGTCCCCCCTTCCCTCACTGCCCCCTCACTGCCACACGGGTCTTGGCCAGGAGGGGATTTACTCATTTCTCCAGACTTCAGTGAGGTAGGGTGGTGCGATTTTCATTCAGACAGGGAGACACAGGGGGAGACGGGGAGACGAAGAGGGGCATCCCCATTCCCAACCAAGCTCTTAGGGTGGCGGGCCCGTCCCACCCTCTTGCGGGCCAACGGCCGGCCGGCACCTTGCTCAGCGCCTCTTTCTTCTCCTTGTTGCGATCCTGCTTATCTTCCCCCTTGCCGCTTTCCCCTGAAGCCCCGCCGCAGCTGCCTGTAGCCCCCGGGGGCGTTAACAGAGTTACTCGCTTCTCCTTAGGCCTGTGGTCCTTTTCCTCCTTCATGGCCACTGCTACGTTTCTCGGAGCCGCGACTGGGCCTAAACGCCGCCAGGCTGGGCAGCAACGAAACTCTGCCAGCTCTCTCAGAGCTCCGCCCCCTAACAAAGGATCCTAGTTACCAGCCCGGTCTCGCTTTTGATTGGGCCGCACCAGGATCTCGCGACACTTCAGAGGGCCTGGGTTGTCTCAATAGAAAGGTTTTAACACCTGGTCGTTACTTCCTTCTGGCTGAGTCTTGGCCCCATTAGTCTTTCGGCTGCGCAGAGTCTCTCTGGGTCACATTCTCCGCTTTCAGTTAGGCACCCCGCCATTTTAAATAAGACTATTCCTTTGGGAACTACACACTCCAGCATGCCCAAAGGAGCTACCCACTTTGTGGTCCGGAGTGGTGGGAGCCAAAGAGTACTCAGGATCTCTGTTTGTAAGTAATTGAATCCTTTATTTTTTTTTATATTTTATTTTTTATTTAATATCACTCAGTTAAAATGTACATTCCCGTATAAATTTACATGCCCACCTATATGCACCTATATGCCCACCACTGCTCTCCTGTCCGGTGACAGCACACTATTCCTCTCTGGTCCATACATGTCTCATCCTCCCAACAGTCTCCTTTCCCCTCCTCTCCACCCACTCTCCTTCCTCCAGCCAGAGGTCAGCAGGATGATATCCTATAGATGCATAGAACCATAAAGTGCATCCAATAGATGGTCACTCTGCATCGCCAAGTCCAATCCATTGGTGACCGAAGAGTGGACCTTTGTTGTGATTTATAGGCAAGGGCAGCATCAGGGCCAGAGGCCATGCTCCCAGGTGAACCCCAAAACCACTGGACCATCAATTGAGGTCTTTTAGTGGGGATCTCAGGATGTACCCCTTTTTATTCTTGTGTTGCCAGTGAGGCTCAACTTAGTGAGCTCCATTGCGGCTATCACTGGTGGTGGCCGGGCACCATCCGGTTCTTCCGGTCCCAAGTCAATGTGGGCACCCACTGATATAGGTCTCTCTTCTGGGTTGTCTTTACCCCATGTTATTCTGGTCCTCAGAGAGCATCCATTCCTGCTGAGTTGGGACCGTTTGCTGTGCCCTCGGATGGCAGCTTGGCAGCTTTCAAGACCCCAGATGCCACTCACCAATGTGGGGTGCAGAGAGCCCTCTTAGCAAAATGCTAGTTGTGCCAATTGGCCTTGATTTCACCTAAGAGCATGGTCCCCTGCCCCCTGCCCCAGCTACTCTGTCCTTGCAATACCGGGTTAAGATGGAAGGAGTATTCAAGTTATGCTGAAGTCCACTTAATATTGTTCTTGTTTCTAATGTGTACTATCACCGATTTCACCCAACCAGATTTCTAGCAACTAATCAAAGCCCCCCCCTCGCCCTCCCTCCTTTCCCTCCCTTGCAGCTGTCAAAGAGTCTTTTCTTCTATACACAAGTCTGTTTTTGAGATCTTATCGTCGAGATCTCATACAATATTTGTCCTTTTGTCGCTGACTACTTTCACTCAACATAATGCCTTCCAGTTATGAGATGTTTCCTGGAATCATTGTTATTCTTTATCATTGCGTAGTGCTCCATTGAGTATATATACCATAGTTTACGTATCCATTCTTCTGTTGTTGGGCATCGGGGTTGATTCCATCTTTTTGCTATCATGGACTGTGCTGTGATAAACATTCTTGTGCATGTGTTGGTTGGTGTGAAAGGCCTTAATTCTGTAGGATGTATTCCAAGTAGTGGAATTACTGGGTCAAATGGTACATCTGTATCCATTTTTTTAAGAAAGTGCCAGATTGCTTTCCAAAGAGGATAGACCATTTTACAACCCCACCAACAGTGTAGGAGAGTTCCACTTTCTTCACAGCCTCTCCAGCATTTGTTGTTTTGTGCTTTTTGGATCATGGCCAACCTTGTTGGGGTGAAATGCTATCTCATTGTCATCTTGATTTGAATTTCTTTAATAACTAAAGATCATGAACATGTCCACATGTCTTTTTTGGCTGCCTGGAGCTCCTCTTTAGAGAAATGTCTGTCCATCTCCTTTGCCCATCGCTTCATTGGATGATTTATCTTCTTCATATTGATATTTTGAAGTATCTTATAGATTATGGAGATCAGGCATCGGTCTGACATAGAGTTGCCAAATATTTTTTCTCATTCTGTAGGTGGCCTTTTAATTCTATTAATAAAGTCTTTGGATGAGCAAAAGTGTTTGATTCTTAATAGTTCCCATTTATCTATTTTCTCTTCTGTTGATTGTGGTTTGTTTGACAGATTTTGGAGTCTGTCCACATTGTGTATTAAAACTTCCATTGTTGTTCCTTCCTTGCCTTGGATGAGCTTTATCGTTTTAGGCTTGATATTTAGGTCTTTTATCCAGTTGGAGTTGGTTTTTGTATAAGGTGTAAGATATGGATCTTGTTTCAGTTTATTGCAGATGGATATCCAATTTTGCCAGCACCATTTGTTGAAGATACTGTTTTTACCCCAGTTTAATGTCTTAGAGCCTTTGTTCAATATCAACTGTTCATAGGCAGATGGTGTCATCTCTGGGGTCTCAATTCTGTTCCATTGATCGATCTGTCTGTTCTTGTACCAGTACCAGGCTGTTTTGACCACTGTGGCAGTGTAGTATGTTCTAAGGTTGAATCCTTTAATTTTTGAAAGCTCAGTGTCTTTCAGATCAAAATATAGGTTCTGCAGGCTGTATTTTGTTTCGTTTTCCTCAGATAAACTCAGCAGTCACCAAATTTTACCTAGTTAGGGGAACGATTTGTATTTTCTACTACTGATTCCAAAGGATACTTCCAGAAGTTTTAGAATTTTTTTCTTATATTGGTTAAGATTCATATACAATTCATGTACTAAATAAACATGCAGAAGATACTAATATTTAAATAATGTAATATCACTAAAGTGGGATTGGTTTTCATCACTTTTTTTTTTTTTTAAGTATCATACCGTGATATTGATGCCCTTCAGGAAAGAAAAATAAAACCTAACATGGTTTAGTTGGAGTTACCCTCCTCTGCACTTAAAAGAGACCAATTCTACATTATTCATAACAGTCCCAAACTGGAAAGAATGAAAAGAGAGACAGAAGGGAAGGAAGGACAAAAAAGAACCTCCAAATTTGTCATTATTTCACTGTACATTTAAAAGTCCTTCTTCCTAAAATGGTCAACATCATATGTGAGACCACACCCTAGAAAAGCAGGAGAAAGATGTCTACATATATACATACAAGTTCTACTTTAAACATTCATACCTGGCCTTCATTTGAGCAGGCTACTTTCAATAAGTTCTATTGTCCCTTTTATATTAATTCATCTCACAGATAACACTTCTTGTGGGTAGCACGTGGGACTGCCTGGCATTCACCTCCACTTAGCTTAATGGGAAATACAAAACTAATGTCTAATTTCAAGATAAAATTATTTAAATGCTGTGTTCATTATTCTTTTAAAACAATTCTTAACCCAGATCAGTGCCTACATGACCCAAGTCATAAATGGAGAATTAGGAAAGGAGTTGCATAATTTGTGAAAAGGAAAAATTAAGTGTGTACTGGTTCTTTATGTGTGAAATAAAATGTAATATTTGATTTTTATATATTTTTTAAAGAAAAAAAGTCTGTTGCCATTGAGTTGATTCTGACTCATAGCAACCCTATAGGACAGAGCAGAAATAGCAATGCTCCATAAAGTTTCCAAGGAGCACCTCTTGGATGTAAACTGCTGACCTTTTGGTTAGCAGATGTAGCACTTAAGCCCAGGGTTTCCACCTATAAGCTAAATTAAAGACTTTTTGAGAACTTTGGCCTTCCATGTAAAAAGGAGAGTTAAATAGTATAACTGTTTGAAACACTTTCTGTCAGTTGAGGATTGTAACAAAAAGTGTTAACCAGCAATTTTCCACATGGAAACCTTGGTGGTGTAGTGGTTAGGTGCTGTAGAGGCTAACCAAGACGTCAGGAGTTCAAATCTACCAGATGCTCCTTGGAAACTCTATGGGGCAGTTCTACTCAGTCTATAAGGTTGCTATGAATCAGAACTGACAGCAGTGAGATTTTGTTTGTCTTTTTGAGACTGATGACATAACCAAAACACCAAAACCAAATCTGCTGTCAAGTTCTGATTCATAGCAACCCTATAGGACAGAGAAAAACTGCTTCATGCAATTTCCAAAGAGTGACTGGCAGTAACAAAATATTAACTAATTAATTAGTTTAATTAATTAAATATTTAATATTAAAACATCTGACCCAATTAAGAAATGTGAAAAAGGACATGAACAGACACCTCACCGAAAAAGACATTCAAGCAGCAGACACATGAGGAAATGTTCATCATCATTAATCATTAAACCAAAAAACAAAACCCATTGTCATTGAGTTGATTCTGACTTACGGCAACCCTATAAGACTGTATAGGACTGTCCCATAGGGTTGCCAAGGAGTTCTGGGTGGATTTGAACTGTCAGTCCTTTGGTTAGCAGCTGTAGCTCTTAACCACGAAGCCACGAGGGTTTCCCATTAGCCATTAAACAAACAAGTAAAACAAAAAACAGGCACACTGCTGTTGATTTCAACTAATAGTGACTATACAGAGGAGAACTGCCCAACAGAAGTTCTAAGGAGCATCTGGTGGATTCAAACTGCTGACCTTTTGATTAGTAGCCATAGCACCTAACCACTAGGCAACCAGGGTTTCCCATTAGCCATCAGGGAGATACAAATCAAAACTACCATGAGATACTATCTATCGCAACACCAAAGACATGGATAAAAAAAAAAAAATGCTGGCAGTTGGGGGAAGATTGGAAATTTTATACACTGCTGGTGAGATTGTAAAATGGTGCAATCACTATGGAAAATGATATGACACTTAAAAAGCTAGAAGTAAAAATACCATCTGATCCTGAAATTGCACTTGTTGCAGGATATATATCCTAGAGGAATAAGAGCCATCACATGAATAGACATGTGCACACCCATGTTCATTATACCGTTGTTTGTGACAGCGAAGAGGTGGAAACAACTTAAGTGTTCAACAACAGATGAATGGATAAAGAAACTGGGGTACATATATGCAGTGGAATACTATGCAATGATAAGCAATGGCAATAATCTATGAAATATCTTGCAGCATGGATAAATCTGGAAGACACTATTCTCAGTGAGTATAAGTCAATCACAAAGGACAAAAACTGTATGAAACCACTCTTATAAAAAAAAGTCAGTAAAAGGATTACACACACAAAGAAACATTCTTTATGATTACCAGAGATAGTGGGGGGTAGGGGAAGAAGAATCACTACCTAGATAGTGGCAATGTGTTAATGTGCCATATAAAACTCTGAGTACCCACCTCTATGCAACTCTGTCTGCTCTCCTCACCCTGTGACATCACACTCCTCCTTTCCACCTTGTACTTCTGGTATCCACTGGACCAACACTTGTCCCCTTCTCTTCATCCTCCCCTCTCTCCTCTAGAGAGGAATCAGTTGGACAGCCTCATGTATATATTAAGCCAAGAAGTACACACACCACCTACATCACTCGGTGTCTCACAGTCTAGTGCAATCTTTGCCTAAAGCGTTGGCTTCAGTGCTGGTTTCAGCTCTGGGCTAGCAGCAAGTCCAGGGGCCACGTTCTCGGGAGACACTGCAGGTTGTCAGACCATCAATTCTCCTCTTTTAACAGAATAAAAGAGTTGGGAGGATGAGACATGTATGGAGCAGAGAAGAATCGTGTGCTGTCACTGGACAGGGAGAGCAGCGGAGGCTGCATATAGGTGGGCATGTAAATTTATACAGGAATGTACATGTTCACTCAGTCATATTAAATAAAAAAAAAGAATCAAAGACAGTTTCTTTAACACACTAATTAAAGCATTGAGCTACTAACCAAAAGCTCGGTCGTTTGAACTCACCAGCCACTCCCTGGGAGAAAGGTGTGACATAAAGGCTTCCATAAAGATTACAGCCTTGGAAACCCTATGGGGCAGTTCTTCTCTGTCCTTTAGGGTCCCTATGAGTCGGAATCAACTCCATGGCCAAGAGTTTGGTTTGCCTTGGGTCTTAGTACATAGGAATCCTCTAATTTCACACTACACAAACAGGATTAATTTACAATTTTTGTTTAACTTTTATATCCTGTAAAGTCATCACCCTGGGAAAGTTATACATTTCCGAGATTTATTTTTAAAGTTTATTTATTTACAGATTTACATGAGGGTGCTATTCAGAATTGAATGTTATCTCTCCAAGGCTCAGCAACCCATTTCTGACTAGAAACCTTTTTTTAAATTGAGAATTCCACTTTGCCTCCCATGAAACTAAATTTCTTAACACATGTTTTCTATTATCTCCAGCTTTATGTCATCAGAGAAACCCTGGTGATGTAGTGGATAAAGTGCTCTTTCTAGATGGGAGGAGAGAGGGTGAAGATGAGGGGCAGGAGCTTCTTAAGAGGATACTTCAAGTACAGAATGAAAAGAAGGAGTGTGCTGTCACTGGGCAAGGAGGACAGAATTTGCTGCAGATAGTCGGGCACGCAAAATTGATTTGGATTGTATACTTTTACTTAGTCACAATACAAAAAAAGTCTGTGTTTTCTTCTCCAAACCTCTTACCTCCTCACTATTAGCAGAAGTACAGTCGAAGATCCTTAGCTTGGCATTCGAGGCTTTGTCCCCAGTCTCCCTTTGTAGACCTCCGTGAGCTTATTTAATAAGCACCGGGCTAGTCACTGAAGGAGTTCACAAAGTAGTTGTGAAGAGACAGGTGCACAGACTAAACTACATGGATGTGACCAGCTCTATTATAGTCTCTGAGAACATGGATAACTTCAGACGATGCATTATAAAATAGCAGGTTTTTGCCTTCTGCAGGTTCACAAGTTCAGTCTGCAACTATCATGTCTATTACTTGGCCATGAGCCACCTCTCAAGCATTCAAAAGACACATGCGGCCAGTGGCTATCATAGTGGACACTGCAGCAGACTATTTATTATTATTTTTTAAAAATATTTTATGGTGCTGTAAGTGAAAGTTTACAATCCAGGTCAATTTGCCATACAAAAACTTACACACGCACACGCTGCTTTTAATTCCAGCTGCTCTCCCCACCGTGGGACAGCACGCGCCTCCTTTCCGCCCTGTATTTCCCGTGTCCATTCAACCAGCTTCTCTCCACCTCTGCCCTTTCTGTCTGCCTCGGAGCTGCCCAGTTAGCATCATGTATCTAACTTAAACCAACTAGCACAATTTTCGCCAATATCATTTTATGTCTTACAGAGCATAGACTATTTCTCTCGTTAATGAAAAAAAAAAAAAAAAGCCTACCGTGAACCGATGGATGCTCCAAAGGCAAGGAACACTCAGCATACAGGCACCCTGCGGTGCTAGCTACCAGTCCCCCAACCCCAATCTCCTTCCCACTCCCCAATCACACATCTTGGCTCTGGTGCACTTTGAAAACAGTACAGGCCCTCAGGGCTCCCAACAAAGACGTGTGAACATGCTTTGGAAACGACTGATTGATACGGAATGTGATATAATAGCTCAGTTCTTGTTCTCAGCACAGCCTTGGTTACTTTAGCACCTTCAAAATCCCATCCCCATAATTTATGCCGAAGGGTTATGAAAAGTATGTTACTGTTACCGGAAAAGCTCCCAGAGTTTGGCTGCCTGCCGCAAAAAGCCAACCACTGAGACAGGAGCTTGGGGGTGAGACCAAAGGTTTTATTTCTGTGCCTCCAGCGCACAGGGCACAGGGCACAGGGCACAGGACACAGGGCACAGACAGCCTTTTCGTTCTCAGAGCCTGTCCAGATTTGTCAGGCAAGGTCGAAGTATTTAAAGGGAAGGACGACATGCACACTTGGGGAACAATGTAGGCAGTTGGGGGGCTTGTGGGGTCAACTTGGTGGAAGTCAACTGGGTAAAGGTCATCTGCTTTGCCATCTTGCAGGCCATCACCGGCCATCAAGGAAAACAAACTGATGCTAGATGTCACCTGGCCAGTAATCTAAAAGAAGGCTCAAACCCAAGTTACTTCCCTGTCCTCCCCGGCCTCCTGCTTGATTCTTTTACCATTGGTTTTATCAAGACAAGAGGAGTTACTCCTTGCCTATACTTCACTAAAGCTATAGTGGGGCCTCCGAGGGCCCCACCGCCTGCGGCTTGTGGAATGTGGAGGTCCTGTCTCTCCCGGTGGCGTTTGAGGGGTGATCTGAAACAATGCCTCTCAAGCCCTGGATCTGAAGCACCCCTCACCCTGAGGTTTTTCAGCCTCCAGTTTCACCATTCACCGGTCAAGTGCTGATCCTAAGGCTAAAAAAAGAAAACCCAGGTTATACCTACCCTGATGCTGCTTTGAACTCTCAGTCATTCGGGACCCTGCTTCGCTACCAGCCTTTTGCTCTCAGTTGCTTTCCCTAAAAAAGGAAAGACACAATTTCCCAAAGAGTAAACCATTTATTGTGAGGTTTGAGAATTCTGAGACATCAAAGTAATGGGAATTGGATCCTGGTCAGGGTCTTCCGGGAAATCGGAAGCACCACCCTCGCCCGCAACTCGATTTTTCTCCAGTTTGGCAATCAGTTCTTTCGCTGGATTGAAGACGCCATTGGTCTGCTGGTCACAGACAAAGCAACGCGGGGTGCTGCGGAAACGCTGCAGTGCACAGCTCTCGCAGAAATAATGCCGACACTTGGTGACAACTGGGTTTTGGAAGGTCTGGCGACAGATGAAACACTTGAATGGTATCTCCTCGTCATCGCTTCCCACTTCATAGTTTTCCTCCTCATAGACACCATAGCGACCCTCATCAAGCTCACGTTCGATCTGCCACCCGTGCTTGTAATCTGAACGATCATGGAGGAACTTGCAGCTGTCTCCGAAGCCACAGAAGCCCGTCTCTTTGTAGTCCTTACAGATGTCGGGCTGGTAATCCCAGCGCACTGTGGCACGTAGATGCTCGGGAGCTCGGATGGGGCCCTTCCTGACCATGCCCGAGGAGGCATTGCCCATAGACGTATCCTTGGGCTTCATGTATTTCTGGTAATTGTTGATGCCCCGATAGATCTTGTCATCTTCCTTGCCCCTCAGTTCTTCCTGGATCTTCTGGCTGCGCTCAAAGATGGCTTGTGCGTCATGCTCTTTCTCTGTGTCTAGCTCATAGACAGCGGTTGCACCCATATCCTCTGGCCCCACGGGTTTCGCGGAGCGGGTGGACTTGTAGACCACGCCGAGACTCTCGGGTTCCGCCTCCTCCTCGCTACTCAAGTTGCCGTAAATGGCCTTTTCATTACCACTGCCAGGCGTCTTCTGTATCATCGGATTGTGGGTCTTCCGCTTCTTTTCCGGACGAACCACAGTGCTGCCTTCCTCACTACTGCTGCTGCTGTCCCCGGGGTCTCGGCTGCAGACAGGGCGCTTTCTGCGGCCTGCAGCACCTTTTCGTCCAGGCTTTTTGAAGAGGAAGGTGCACACCTGGTCCGCCGTCTTTCCTGGAGAAAGTTGCTCTGCCATTTTGCAGTGCCGAGCTCCAAAACGGCTCCGGCGTCACGGGAAAGCGCGAGTCGGATCACGTCACTGAACTGAACCAGTCACTGAACTGAACCAGCCGGCGCCGTGCTCCCCGCCAGTCGAAAGAAGTTAGGTGCAGGCGCAGGCGCAGGCGCAGGCGCAGGCGCAAGCGCCAGAGGGCGTGATCGCAAACATTCTTGAGCCTTAGCGCACCCCGTCGCTTCCGACAGAGGGGTACGTGACACGCCTCCCTTCCGGAACGCCGCGGCGTTTACCGGGAAGGGAACCGGGTCACCGCTAGGACTTAGAAGCGGCTTCTGCCGCGATGTGGTTCGAGGTTCTTCCTGGACTCGCCGTCATGGGGACGTGTTTGCTCATCCCCGGATTGGCCACTGCGTACATCCAGAGGTTCAGTTACGGGGGAAAGGTAAGGCGGCTACCGCGTCCTCAGGGTCGATATTGCACGCTGACCAGTTCGGGGGCCATTAGGACCCGGTGCTTCTCTCTCAGGTGGAGAATACCAAGGTCGGCCCTCTTTTTTTAGTGTTGCCAATGAAGACCAACAAGCAAGGAATAGCTAGCTGCTGTTCGAAGGAGGGTGGGCAAAAAGGCCGAACAGGGATTAGGAGATGGCAAGAGGTGGGTCCAAACTCCTAAGCAACAAAGAACATCCTAATTCAAAAGTTGAGTGGTCTGATTTTTGTTTAGGAGGTTCAAGTCCGTTCATTTGGTTTCTATTTCAGTGATTGCTCCTTTTTGCTCAGTGGCACTTTCGTACAGTTTTACTGTGCATCCTTTGGGTCAGTCATCTTTGTACAGTGCAGTAATAACTGTTTTCCGTTTGTAGGAGAAAAGGATTGCCCATTTTCCTTATCAATGGAGCTTGATGGAAAGAGATAGGCGAATCTCTGGGGTAAATTGTTACTATGTATCAAAGGTAAGAGGACCCGGAGGCCAGCCCTCTGTCACGGTTGAGGTGGGTTCTGGTAAGGTCACAGGCTGCTAGGGAAATGGTAGAGCTGGGATTTAGACCATAGCCCGTGTCCTTAGCCCTTACACTATGTACCCTACCTGTCCAGTCAGTAGGTAGTTTTGTCCTCACCTCAGAATAAAAAATTGGCAATGCTGTTGTCAATTCCCAAATTGTTTTTGAGGTTTTACTGGCCTGTGTAATCCAAGAGACTGGGAGCAGTTGGACCTAGAGAGTGGTTAGTCACTGCATTTAAAAAAGAAGGTTTGTGAGTTTTTGATGACTGCTCTTCTGTATATATGTATACAAGTTGAAGCATTGTAAATCCTATAAGCTCCAAAGTTTGATTTTAAAAATGTAACCCAAATGACAGTTGTATGTACTAATCAAAGGAAAAGAGGATCAATTAAGAGGACTAATTTATGGATCCAAAGTGGGAAATACATGAGCTGTAGAGTCGGACAAACTTGGATTTGAGTCTGTGCTCTACTTAGGTTTATTGACTTATTTATTTGGGTGTCTCCTGCCCTCATTGTTTCCTCAGACAACAAAACTGTTAAAGACTACCCGATAGAGTTTTTGTGGTGTGGCAGTATTTGATACCTGTGTGAGGAACTCAGCGTTATCTTTGATAGAAGCGCAATAATTATTTCTTTCTCTTCTTGTTAATTTGTAAGTTGTCTTTTCCTAAAGGTTTATTTGGCTCACGGGCATTGGAAATTAGGGGCTTGAATTCAGTGATACGTAGGTAATACAGTGTAGGTCTTAAAGCCTGTAAATATTGTACTTTGGAATTCCTTGAAACAGTACATTTACCATCCTTTTACTGTTAGCAGTTGACACTAGTTTTTTTCCACCAAGAGTACAAAACTGTTGGTGCCCCTAGATTTAACCATAGTATCCTTCATGGAGCTATAAAAGTGACTAGAAGCCACCTGCAGAATTTTATCAGGGCAAACATGTTTTTACACCAGATTAAAGGGTATATTGAAACCAAGCCAAAAATACAAAGTTTCAAAGGAAGTGAAGGAAATAAGCTGTGAGATACCATGGGGAATAAGAGAAGATACAGTGCTGAGAGAGATGGGAGAGAAGGTACAATTTGGGGTTTGATGGTCACATCACTTTAATTTTGCTCTTTAAGTCCTCAAGTCCACTTCCAAGTCCTTTCTTCACATTACAGGTTTTAACTGTCTGAGCAGGTAGAGAGTGCTGTGGGTGACTGCAAATAAGGGATGTTATTGTACATGTTTGGGGAGAACAGAATTCTCACAGTTTCGTTTTCAAAACTGTTTTACAGGGTTTGGAGAACATTGACTAAAGAAGCATTGCTCTGACTGGCACAAGAGCAACTCAGTTATGGTCACCTACACCTGCTGTAGAAGCTCGTGCGACACAGTATGTTGTCTGTTATGCAGTGCTTAATAAAAATCACAAAGAAAAAAATCAAGACTTTTTCTTAATAGAACTAGACAAGATCAAGCAGTCTACTCAATAGCTTTGACCTCTTTGTATAGTTACCATGCACGTGTCACAGGGTGTAGCACTGAAGTCTTGACAGATGGTAGTTGCAGCTGTTATGGATATTGGTCTGTTAAAAGACATTGTTTCACTAGAAGAAGGCAGGAGAAGCTGTGCTTCCCCTCCCCCCCTTCTGGGTGAATCTTACAGTGTTTAAAATTGTTGGTTAGGACATTTAAAACACATCACACCTTCAACTTTCATGCATTCTATATGGCATCTAAGAGCCTTTACTTAAACGTTAATTTTTCTTCCACTATAGAACAGACACAGCAGCTGTCTAGCAGCGAGGGGAGGTCATCCACAAAGTTTATGTCCTTAGACGAATGTCAGGGCTCTCTAGTGAAGAAGGAAAGACGTAGTGGTTAAGTGCTATGACTGCTAACCAAACGGTCAGCAATTCAGAGCCACCAGGCACTACTTGGAAACTCTAGGGGGCAGTTTCACTCTGACCTGTAGGGTCGCTATGAGTCAAAATCGACTTGCTGGCAGTGGGTTTGGTTTGATTATAGTGAGGGTTTGTGAAATAACAGGTAAGAATCAGTTTTTCAGGTTCCCTATTCAGGTCCAAATTCATCACTTCCATTTCTGAGGCATTTGCTGTGGAAAACTTCAAGTGAGTTATAAATTGACCTTAATTTTTAAAAAAGTTGATTCTGTTGTTGTTCATGATGTACACAGCAAAGCATACACCAATTCATCAGTTTCCATGTGTATAGTTCAGTGACACTGATGACGTTTTTTGAGTTGTGCTACCATTTTCACCCTGCTTTTGCAAGTTGTTCCTCCCCTCACTGCCCACTAAGTTCCTGTCTAATCCTTCCAGTTCCTGTTGTCGGTTTGTTTCCATATAGCTCTTAAAAGAGCATTTAATGCTCAAAGTAAACATGTTTTACTAATTAAGCTAAACTCTTGTTTGGTCTTAAGAAGGCTTCCAGGGATATTTCCGATTTAAGGTTTAAAGATTATCTCAGGGCAGTAGTTCCAGGGACTCTTCCAGGTTCCATAGTTCCAGAAGGTCTAGGGTCTATGAGAATTTGAAATTCTGTTCTGGATTTTCCCGCAGGATTGATCACGATTCTTCTATAAGATCTTGGATCCAAGTGTTTAGTAATCCAAGTGTTTACTTCTTGCTGGCAGGGAGTGAACCAGATGATACCACTTGGAAGCTGGCAGATTACAGTGGTGTTCTGTGGCCTCGATCTCCATTTTTGGCAAGAGGATGACCCCACCTTTTGTTTGGAAGCCCGCTTTTAACGGAACACTTACCAGGCCTAAGAACGAGAGTGAGAGCAGTTCAAGCTTAGAGGGACCCTTAGACTGAACTCTTGGGCTTTTAGAGCAAACTGATTCTCAAACAAGGAAATAGTTTCAGAGATGGGAAGCGATGCCTTAGTGGCAAAACCAGGAGAGTGCATGTAGTTTGAGTCCCAATGTAGCATACTTGAACTCAGCTTTGTGGTTCACTTAAATAAACAGCAGTTAGTAAATGCTACCTGCCCAGCACTGTGCTACAAACTGGAACCACCTCGAGTGCACCTACCAACAGAGCAAAAAGGGGGAGGCATGAATTGGAGGAGGGAGAAAGGACTGGAGAGACCCAGAACATGCCTCATACAGGAAGCTTGGACTTCCTTGTGAGGAAAATCGTGCTAGAGCAGGAAGCAAGCAGGGGTGTGACCTGGTGACTGAGATGTATCTCCTGGGCTGCTGTGCATCAATTAAAAAAAAAAAAAAATCTACTGCCACTAAGTCAGTTGTGACTCACAGTAACCCTATGAGGCAGAGTAGCACTGCCCCATAGAGTCTACAAGGAATGCCTGGGAGATGTGAACTGCCCGATCTTTGCTTAGCAGACACAGCACTTGAGCACTGTGCCACCAGGATTTCCGTGCTCTGCACAGGATGCATTTAAAGCAGTGGTTCTCGTCTGGAGTGAGTTTGTCCTACAGGACACAGTTGGGAATGTGTTACTGACATCTCGCAGGAAAAGGCCAGCGGTGCTTCTAAACATCTTACAATGCACATGGCCAACAAGGCGGGGAAAAAAGGTCACTGCGGTTCAGTCGATCCCGCTACATACTGACCGTATGGGACGGAGTAGAAGTGCCCCATAGCATCTGCAAGGAGCACCTGGTGGATTCGAACTGCTGACATTTTGCTGAGCAGCCATAGCACCTGACCACTATGCCACCATGGCTTCCTATGCATGTGACAGGCCTCCAAAATAAAGACTCAGCTGATCCAAGATGTCCGTAGTGCCCAAGTGGGAAATCCCTGATTCAAAGTGTATAGGAGGAGGTTTCCAGGAAGAAATAGGAAGGCCAGCTAGGAGCCTGTTGTGCCAGTCTCAGCTCAAGATGATCATGGCCTAAGCTGTAGCAGTGACAGTAAGGACGGGAGGACAGGAAGAATTCGACAAACATTTGGAGGTACACGGAAGACACCATGGTGTTTAGTTGGGCAGCAGGGAGAAGAGAAAGTCTCAGGTGCTACCAGTTTTCTCAGAGTGGTAGCAATGAGCACATTGGTAACCTTAAAAAGAAGAAAGTTGCTGGTGAGTTCCCTGTGACCCTAGTACTGCCCCATAGGGTTTCCAAGGAGTGGCTGGAGGATTCAAACTGCTCACCTGTTAGTTAGCAACTGTAACTCTTATCCACTGCACCACCAAGGCTCCTTGGTAACCTTAGAAGAATTCTAGGAGAGTGGCGAGGGCGTACGCCTGACAGCAATGGGTTGAAAAATGAGTGGGAGGTAGGAAAGGAGAGGTTGGAAATAGGATTTTAAGAAGTCTTACAACTCCACCAAAAGATTGCACTTGCGGGTTGAGGGCCTGAGAATTCCCCTGGGAGCGTGGCCCCTAGACCTGATCCTGCCCCTGATCATAGATCATTACTGAGGTCAACTCTTTGGATAGGAATGGAATGGACTCAGGGACACAGAGGGACCACCATATCATGTATGTACTTGATGGTTCTACCCATCTACAGGGTGTCATCCTACTGGCTTACTAGAGGGGAGTGGAGAGGGTGGAGAGGAGGGGACAGGAGACCGTTAAGAGGATATGACATGAAAGGATAGGAAGAGTGTGCTGTCATCGGGCAAGGACAGCAGAGGGAGCTGCAGATAGGCAGACATGCAAATTTGAACTGTAAACTTTCATTCAATCACATTTTTAAAAAAGTTGTACCAATGCTAACATACTAACATACGAACACAGAACATCCATCAGCCCAGAATATCCTGAATACTGTTTATCATGCCACCACTTGCGTAATGAAACAGGAAAGAAGAATAGAGATGTCTGTATGTTCCTAGGCCATCTCCGAAAGAATCCAGGAGGAAATAATGGCAGATTGCCCCTGGGCCGGGAAAACTGAAACTGGATGACTGGGAAACAGGAATGGGAGACAGACTTTTTCTTTAATCAAGTGTTTTGAGGTATAATTTATAGAACATAGTACTGTATATACTCTTTCGTACTCTCTGAATTGAGCCGTGTGACTAGATTACGTATATCACCAAAGAGGACCAAAACAAAAACCCTTAAGACATCTCCCTGTAGTACTGGGCTTTATCTGGCTTCAGGCAGGCATATTTGCAGTAACGAGCGTTTCTTTTGGATTTGAGAGTCATCACTGACCTTTGCATAAAGTGCAGGTTACCTCTGTTTCTGAGCTCCCTGTCCCATGTTTGGGGACAAAAATAGTACCCTCTTATTCATCTGCACACCCCACTAGCAAAACAAAATAAAACCCCTTAAGAAGAGACCTGCCTTTTAAAGTGGGTTAGATTTTACTCCCGCTTCTGTGTTGGCCCTGTCCAGCAGAAAGATCCTGAATTAGTGCGGTGCTCTATTTAACACAGGGAATAGGGCTCTCCTGGCCTGCCATTCCTCATCACTCACCTGATGGAGACTTCTCTCATAGCAAGCACTGTTACGTATATTATTTTTCTTTCTTTCTGGGAGGACAGATTGTAGTTTACTGAAGTAACTCCGTGACATGGTTATAACCTTTTCATATTGGAGGGAGGAGGGAAGGGGGCATGTATCAATGTAGGAAAGGAAGTGGCAAGCACTGTGCTAGTTAGGCACTGTACTAGTTTCTTCAGTTATTGACTTGGAGTTTCAGGACAATCAGGTGAGGTGGGGACCCCCCTTGGGAGTCACGGCATAGACAGTGGTTGAGAACATAAGTGTTGGAGTCAGAGTCTATGTTCGTGACTCCTGACCTTTGGCACATCACTTAAGCTTTCTGTGCCGGTTTCCTCCATTGTAAACTACAGACGTTAACAGCACCTGTCTCATTCATGAGGCTAGTTAGGGATTGAATTGTTTCTGCCCCAAAGCATGTGCTGTAAGTCCAGCCCCTACACATGTGGATGTGATCTGATTGCATTAGGGAACAGAGTTTTCTTGGTTAACAGACTGTGCTGGTGTAGGGTGAGCCTTGAAGAAGTCACTTTTGAAAGGGGATGATGAATGTGCCACGGGAAGACCTCCAAGGAACTAGGAACAGAAGCTGACAAGAGACAAAGACATTCCCCCAGAGCTGACGGCAAGAGAACCTTCTCCTAGAGCCCTAGAGCCGGCACCCTGATTTTGGACTTCTAGCTTCCTGAAATTCAAGGAAAATAGATTTCTGTTCATTACAGTCACCCCCTTGTGGTATTTCTGTTCTGGCAGCACTAAGAAACTAAGACAAAGATTAAATGAATTACACATGTAAAGTACCCTTTTAAAGAGGGCCTGGCATATGGCAAGTACTATTCTTAAGCCCCTTTGTTCTCAGAGAAACAAAGCAAGTTCACGTTTGGTGACAGCCCCTCCATCATTAAGGCGTAATACCCAGTTACCCAGCTTCTGTGTGAGTGTGCTTTGGTTCATGGGCACCATGAGATAGAAGGAGGGGAAGGAGACAGCGTATTAAAGGCAGACTGACACAAACCGTGGCCTCTTGTCTAGAAACAAACCTATCCATTGCACAGTCCATATCTTCCATTACGCCTGGATTAGTCATAGTGCCCGTAAGAAACTCTAAAGCCTGCAGGGCATAAGACCTTGGGCAAGTCACTTGACTGCTCTGAGCCGCAGTGCCCTCAAGTGTCCAGTGAGGACACTACACGTTCTGCATACTTGCCCAGATGCTGAGATTACTAGCACATGAAATGAAGTATGGGAAGGAATTTGCATTCGTACAGCCGTCTGTATGTAGAAGGGATAACTGAATGTCTGTCACGTTAGGCCTTTCACAGCTCTCCTGCTGATCTCTAAGCTCCCCAAAGGTACTTATGCACATTTGATACAGGGAGGGCACGAAGGCCAATGCATGACCTAACTCTGACTGGTAGCAGCAGTCTTTGGCTCCCTGTTAAAAGAATGATTGATTGCAATTTGGGGATTCTCAGAGCCCTGGTAATAAATACAGTCAGCAGTAGTAGGTTCAATGAAGACATTAATTGTTCTGAAGGCTGTTCTGATGGCAGAGAGAAATGTATAATTTAATGCCACTTGTGAGAAGCAGGCACCTGGTTACCCCATCCGCTCTTGCTGCTTGCTTCTTTCTGCGGAAGTCTGGCAAGTGGATGGAGCCAAAACTGATGATCTTTACTAGGAATCTTAGTCAAATGCAGGAGGTAAGGGGCGCACATTTGAAAATCCTGAGTTTTCAAGATTCCATATCACCCGGGTAGTTTTGTGTGCTAAGAGCTCAAGTTCTCCTGCTCTACTTTTTTGACAAGACACGTGGAAAAACTGTTGGGTTTTGTCTTTTCTGGGTAGGTAGATGCTGATTCTAGATATCTAAAGAGATTGACATTTATTTTATTGGTCTGCGTCTGGGTGTGCTTGTGTAATATTCTCCCCTACCCACACCTAGGCACACCTAGACACACACACCCACCCCTCTTCCTGTACCCCTAAGCAAGTATTTCATTTCTGAAGTGTGCATTCACTGTTGTATGCTCTTACAGTGGAAGCAGGAGCAGAACTTTGTGGCCTACAGCACCCTGAGCCCGGGGCTGAGAATTTTCTTACACCCGTCACACTTTGGTACATTTTTGGTAAAAGACAAAAAGAAGGAAATAAATGGAATGAACCCAAAGCTATTTTTGCATAATCCTTACATTCAAAGGGTTACTTTGGCATATTTATGTGCCTTCTGTGTCTCTGCTGTTTCCCTACCCCTAAAAGGCTGCTTTGGAGTGAAGCAGCAAACAATTGTTTGCGGGATTTTCAAAACACTTGGTATTCAGGATTACAGATCTAAGTGTTCTTTTAAGAGCACCACTGAGAAAATGGCCAGCCAGATGTTACTTGTGAATTCAGCGGTGGAAACCCAAGCACACCTGTTGCTACATTAGCTAGGATACATTTTGGGTTATCTGTTGTTTTCTTTGTTGGCAGGTTCTTGAAAACACAGGATGATCAATTACTACATTTGAGCTATAGAGTACTTTGATAACAAAATTTAAAAACAAATACGTAATTTTGATCGTGACTCCAAAGAGCTGTAGTAGTCTTCAAAGGACGTAGAAAGAAGGTAGGGAAGGCAGGGGGAACACTGAGCACTACTGCCCCCAGAAAATAACACGATTTCCCAAGTGTTTAAGAATAGCTTTGGCACACTGTGGCAAGTCCCTCTGTGTACTGCCTGTCTGACGGAGGAGTGCATGTTTCCCTTACCAGACAGAGTGTCCTTCTCGGACTAATAATAATTTATTCCTAGAAGCCAGAAAGCAGCCCAGCCCCCAGAAGCCCACTCTCCTCTCTTACCTCTAAGAAGTTGGTATTTGGGGTGGAGGTGGCCGGGTCTCTAGAGCAGTGCTGGAGTTTTCAGCCCATGCCTGTAAGAGCAGCCACTGTAGTTCTTTGACCATGGAGCTGAACTAGAAGAAGAGAACTCGAAGGTATTGAAATCCGAGGCTGAGACGTGCTGGTGGGGACGTTGAGGAGGGTGGACCTAAGATCGAGGGCCTGAGAGGCATTGTTTCAGATCCGCCACCCCTAGCCTGCATGGAAAACATGACCTCCACATTGCACAAGCCCCAGATGACGATGCTAGGGCAGGGCTCTCAGAGGCAGGGCTCTCGGAGGCACCACCACAGATTTAGTAAACTATAGGCTACGGATGACTCCTCTTGTCTTGATAACACTGGTCAACACCATTACAGGAATGTTCAAAGGCTATTGAAACCATTCTTGGACTCATGGCCACGGGAACCAGTTTGCCTTGTGTAGTATCCACCACAGCCTGGGAGGAATAAGGAGGGGGAAAGAGCTGCCCTTCTTGAAAGGGACAGAAGGCACATTCTGGGCTCCAGATGAAAAACTGACAGCACTGCTGGACACTCCGTGACTCTCAGAGGGACAAAAGCCTTGTAGTTAGGAGTATAGGTTGTGGAGACAGACAGGGTGTGTGGCTTTGTTTCCTTACTGTAACAGGGTAATAATCTCCCTGTATCAGTCGGAAACCCTGGTGGCATAGTGGTCAAGTGCTATGGTTGCTAACCTTTCGGTTAGCAGCTCAAATCCACTAGGTGCTCCTTGGAAACTGTATGGAACAGTTCTACTCTGTCTGTAGGGTCGCTATGAGGTGCAATTGATGCAAAGGCAACAGGTTTGGTTGGTTTCACATCTCAGTCAGGATTCAAGCAGGAAATAGGTGGCATAATAGAATCAGGATAGTTAGAGTAGGGTTAAATAAAAGGAATGTTTACAGTGGTGCAGGCACCAGTAAAACCAGTTGCTCTTTCTACTCATGAAGATCCCACGTGTGTCAGAATGGAAGTGTGCTCCATAGTGTTTATTAAAATGGTTTTTAATATTTTATTGTGCCTTAAGTGAAAGTTGACAGTCCAGATCAATCTACCACATAAGACCCCACATGCGCGCACGCGCACACACACACACACACACACACACACACACCCCACTATGCAACGCTAACTGCTCTCCCCCGACCCCCACACCCACCCCGGGGCTGGAACACTGCTCCTTTCCAGCATGTGCTTCCCGTAACCATTCAACCAAGTCCTGTGCCCCTCCACCCTCTCATCTGCCTCTGGACAAGGGCTCCTTAGACAGCCTCTTTTATATATTGAAGCCAAGAAGCATATTCTTTGCCAGCATCCCTCTATGTCTTGTAGTCCAGTCCAGTCTTTGGTTGGCTTTGGTACCAGTTTTAGTTCTGGGCTAACAGAGAGTCGGGGGGCCATGTCCCAAGGGGAACCTCCAGTCTGATGCACCATCCAGTCTGGTCTTTCAATAGAGTGCTAGTTCTGCATACCCTTTTTCCCTCGCTGCAGCAGGAACTTTACCCTATGTTCCCTGTCAGGGTAGTCACTGGTGCTGGCCTGGTGCCATCTATTTCCTCTGGAATCATGCTGATGTAGTTACTGGACCATATGGTGCCTTCCATCAGCTGGGCTTACCCTGTCCTCTTGTCTTTGATGTCCTTTGTTCTCCTCTGCTCCAGGTGGACTGGGACCAATTGATGCTACTTTGATGGCTGCTTGCTAGCTTTTAGGACTCCAGACACCACTCACCAAAGTGGAATGCACAACATTTTCTTTAAAAAAAAAACAAAAAAAAAAAACCTGTAGTTATGCCAATTAGCCTAGATGTACCCTGAAACCATAGTCCCCAAGCCCACTGTCCCTGCTACTCTGTCCTTCAAACTGTTGGGTTGTATTTTGGAAACCTCTTTTGTTACAGTCCAGCGGTGCTAACCGCCCTTCTACTGTGTGCTATCACTCCCTTCACCTAATCCAGCTCCTAGCTTCTATCTAATCTGTGATTACCCTCTCCCTCCCTCCCCAACTTTGTAACCATTAAAGATTATTTTCTTCTGTGTTGAAACCTTTTCTTAAGTACTCATAATAGTGGTCTCATATAATATTTGTCCTTTTGCAGCTGATAAATTTCACTCAGCATGATGTCTTCCGGGTGACTACAGGTTTTCAGATGTTTCCCTAGATCACCAGTTTTTTGGGTTTCGTTTTAATCATTGCAGTGTGTTCCATCGTGTGAATATACCACAGCTTCTTTATGCATTCATCCACTGACAGGCACCTAGGTTGGTTCCAGCTTTTTGCTATTGTCGACAGTGCTGCAATAAGCATTGGTGTTTATGTGTCTATTTGTGTGGCAGCCCTTATTTCTCAAGGATGTATTCCAAGCAGTGGGATAGCTGGATCATACAGTATTTCTATTTCTAGCTTTTTAAGAAAGCACCAAATTGCTTTCCAAAGTAGTTTTACCATTTACATCCCCGCTAGCAGTGTAGAAGAGTATCAGTCTCCCCACAACTTCTCCAACATTTATTATTTTGTGCTTTTTTTACTAACACCAGCCTTTTTCAGATGAGGTGGTATCTCACTGAAGTTTTCGTTTGGACTTCTCTAATGGCTAATGATTGTGAGCATGTCCTCATGTATCTGTTAGCTAGCTGTCTGGATGTTTTCTTTGATGACGTGCCAATTCATCTCCTTTGCCCATTTTTGAACTGGGTTATTTGTCTTTTTCTTCTTGAGGTTTTGCAGTACCTTGTAGATTATGGAGATGAGATGCTAGTCAGATTTGTGGTAGCAAAAAATGTTGCCCAGTCTTTAGGCAGTCTTTTTACTCTTTTCATGAAGTCTTTGGATGAGCAAAAGTGTTTGATTTTTAGGAGTTCCCAGTTATCTATTTTCTCTTGTGGTGTTCATGTATGGTTAGTGATATTTTGTGGTCTATTTATGCCATGTATTAGAGCTCCCAGCATTGTCCCTGTTTTATTCTATGATCTTTATTGTTTTAGACTTGATGTTTAGGTCTTTGATCCATTTTGAGTCAGTTTTCGTGCATGGTGTGATATGAGACTTTTTTCATTTTTTTGCAGATGAATATCCCGTTACACCAACACTGTTTTGTTAAAGAGACTGCCTTTTACTGCCTTTTCCCCAGTGTATGGCCTTTAGACCTTTGTCCAATATCTGGATTCTCAATGTTTTATCTGGATTCTCAATTCTGTTCCATTGGTCTTTGTATCTGTTTTTGTACTAGTACCAGGCAGTTCTGACTACTGTAGCAGTGTAGTAGGTTCTAAAGTCAGGTAGTAGGAGGCCTCCCACTTAGTTCTCTTTCAGTAATGCTTTACTTATCCTGTGCTTCTTTCCTTTCCATATGAAGCTGGCAATTTGTTTCTCCACCTCATAAAAAATGCCATTGGAATTTGTATTTGGATTGCATTGTATCTATAGATCCCTTTGAGTAGAATACATATTTTCACAATGTTAAGTCTTTCTATCTCTGAGCAAGGTAGGTTTCTCCATTTATGCAGTCTCTTTGGTTTCTTGCAGTCAAGTCTTACAATTTTCTTTATACAGGTCTTTTACATCTCTGCTTATATTTATTTCTAAGTATTTTACTTTCTTGGAGGTATTGTAAATGTTATTGATTTGGTGACTTCGATGGTTTCTTTGTTAGTGTAAGGGAGTCCAACTGATTTATGCATGCTTATCTTCTATCCAGATACTTTGCAGAACTCTCTATTAGTTCCAGTAGTTTTTCGTGGATTCTTCAGGGTTTTCTGTGTGTAAGGTTGTATCATCTGTGAATAGATAATTTTATTTCTTCCTTACCAATTTGGATGCTCTTTATTTCCTTAAATGAATTTTATTGTGATTTAAGTTTATAAACAAGTTTATAAATTATGTCAATTTGCGATATAACACCTGGAACTTTCACCATTATTCTACTGTATCTGCTTTTCCCTCTCCTCCTCCACCTTATGACAACACACTCCCCCAATTCATCCAGAACTTCTCATTTCCCTTTGGCCAACATCCGTCCCCCTCACCCTGTGATCCTGACTCCAGTGATGAGCTTCACAGACAGCCCTGTGCACATATTTAAGTTCAAAACTTTGTTGCCAAATTCACTCCATGTTCTGTACAGTGCACTTCAACCTCTGGAGAGTTGGCTTCAGTGCTAGATGAGGTTTGGAGGGGATCCTCCAGACTGATGGACCATGAAGTGTGGTTACTTGATAGAGTTCTAGTTCTGCCCTCTAATCCTTCTACATTATGTCAGAGGATCCATACTATGCATACCATCCAGGGGGATGGGGTGAAGTAATCAAAGGTTTTGTTTGCAAGCTGGCATTGCAAAAGAGTGGGGGCGTTCTCATTCTCATAGCCTGTCTGCCTTTGTCAGGCAAAGTCAGAGTTTTTAAAGGGAGAGGCTACGTGCTGGAGGAGGCGTTCAAAGGAGGCTTGGGGAGGGGCCTGGGTTCCTTCAATCCTTTGGTCTCTCCAGGTCATCTGGGCAATGAGGGTATCACTTGCTTTACAATCATGCAGGCTGTCACTGGTCATCAAGGAAAACACAGTGATGCCAGATGCCATCTGGCCAGCAGTCTGAAAGAAGAATGCTCAAAAATAAGTTACTTCCCTGTCCTCCCTGTCCTCCTGCTTAATTCTTTTATATTGATTACAGCCCAATTATCAAGAGGTGTCATTCACAGCCTATAGTTTACTAAATCTATGATGGTGCATCTGAGAGCCCTGCCCTAGCATCACCACCTGGGGGTTGTGAAATGTGGAGGTCATGTTTTCCATGTGGGCTGGGAGTGGTGCATACGAAACAATGCCTCTCAGGCCCTCAGTCTTAGGTTCTCCCCACCCCCAGTGCTTTTCAGCCTCCAGTTTCAAAAGCAGGTGACAGCAAAATACCTCCTGACTCACAACTTAGAGTAAAATTAGATTGGGGCGGGATGTAACCAAGTATGAGGTCAGCTGAAGGTTAAAAGGCAGCTAGAGTACCCCAGGGCATTTCCCAAGCTGAGGCCCATTCCCAAACACCGAAGACTATAGACCGTGACTACTGTGCAGGCCAGCCCCAGGTGGGTGGGTGCTTGAATCATGATGTCACAAAGGCCTCTCAGACAATTTCAGCCACCCTTGAACACTGCAGGGTCTGCTACAGAGATGAACAGTGCCTTACACAGAAGAAAAGTACACTGGCGAAGCTATTTTTTAGATGGCTAAATTCTTGGAGTGATACTGTTAATGGAAACAACTCCAGGTTCCTGCTACCTGCTGCAAGTCAATCTCTGAGACAGGAAATTGGGTAGAGTGATCAAAGGTTTTATTTACAATCTGGCATTGCAAAGAAACAGGGGGCATTCTTGTTCCTTAAAGCCTATCTGAATTTGTGAAGCACAGTCAGGGTTTTTAAAGGAAGAGGCTACATGCAGCAGGAGGTGTAAACATGTAGGCAATTGGGGACATGTGGAGGTTGACAAGGTGGAGGCTGAATGGGTGGAGATTGACTGGGTGGAGGTCACTGCTTCACAGTCTCGAGGGCTGTCTCGAAGGCCATCACTGACCATCAAGGAAAACAAAGTGCTGTTAGACAGCATCTGGCCAGCAATCTGAAAGAAGAGTGCTCAAAGACAAGTTACATTTCTGGCCTCCTGTTTAAATCTTTTATATTGGTTAGAGTCCAATTATCAAGACAAGAGGAGTCATCCGTAGCCTATAGTTTACTAAATCTGTGGTGGTGCCTCCGAGAGCCCTGCCTCTGAGAGCCCTGCCCTAGCATCGTCATCTGGGGCTTGTGCAATGTGGAGGTCATGTTTTCCATGCAGGCTAGGGGTGGCGGATCTGAAACAATGCCTCTCAGGCCCTCGATCTTAGGTCCACCCTCCTCAACGTCCCCACCAGCACGTCTCAGCCTCGGATTTCAATACCTTCGAGTTCTCTTCTTCTAGTTCAGCTCCATGGTCAAAGAACTACAGTGGCTGCTCTTACAGGCATGGGCTGAAAACTCCAGCACTGCTCTAGAGACCCGGCCACCTCCACCCCAAATACCAACTTCTTAGAGGTAAGAGAGGAGAGTGGGCTTCTGGGGGCTGGGCTGCTTTCTGGCTTCTAGGAATAAATTATTATTAGTCCGAGAAGGACACTCTGTCTGGTAAGGGAAACATGCACTCCTCCGTCAGACAGGCAGTACACAGAGGGACTTGCCACAGTGTGCCAAAGCTATTCTTAAACACTTGGGAAATCGTGTTATTTTCTGGGGGCAGTAGTGCTCAGTGTTCCCCCTGCCTTCCCTACCTTCTTTCTACGTCCTTTGAAGACTACTACAGCTCTTTGGAGTCACGATCAAAATTACGTATTTGTTTTTAAATTTTGTTATCAAAGTACTCTATAGCTCAAATGTAGTAATTGATCATCCTGTGTTTTCAAGAACCTGCCAACAAAGAAAACAACAGATAACCCAAAATGTATCCTAGCTAATGTAGCAACAGGTGTGCTTGGGTTTCCACCGCTGAATTCACAAGTAACATCTGGCTGGCCATTTTCTCAGTGGTGCTCTTAAAAGAACACTTAGATCTGTAATCCTGAATACCAAGTGTTTTGAAAATCCCGCAAACAATTGTTTGCTGCTTCACTCCAAAGCAGCCTTTTAGGGGTAGGGAAACAGCAGAGACACAGAAGGCACATAAATATGCCAAAGTAACCCTTTGAATGTAAGGATTATGCAAAAATAGCTTTGGGTTCATTCCATTTATTTCCTTCTTTTTGTCTTTTACCAAAAATGTACCAAAGTGTGACGGGTGTAAGAAAATTCTCAGCCCCGGGCTCAGGGTGCTGTAGGCCACAAAGTTCTGCTCCTGCTTCCACTGTAAGAGCATACAACAGTGAATGCACACTTCAGAAATGAAATACTTGCTTAGGGGTACAGGAAGAGGGGTGGGTGTGTGTGTCTAGGTGTGCCTAGGTGTGGGTAGGGGAGAATATTACACAAGCACACCCAGACGCAGACCAATAAAATAAATGTCAATCTCTTTAGATATCTAGAATCAGCATCTACCTACCCAGAAAAGACAAAACCCAACAGTTTTTCCACGTGTCTTGTCAAAAAAGTAGAGCAGGAGAACTTGAGCTCTTAGCACACAAAACTACCCGGGTGATATGGAATCTTGAAAACTCAGGATTTTCAAATGTGCGCCCCTTACCTCCTGCATTTGACTAAGATTCCTAGTAAAGATCATCAGTTTTGGCTCCATCCACTTGCCAGACTTCCGCAGAAAGAAGCAAGCAGCAAGAGCGGATGGGGTAACCAGGTGCCTGCTTCTCACAAGTGGCATTAAATTATACATTTCTCTCTGCCATCAGAACAGCCTTCAGAACAATTAATGTCTTCATTGAACCTACTACTGCTGACTGTATTTATTACCAGGGCTCTGAGAATCCCCAAATTGCAATCAATCATTCTTTTAACAGGGAGCCAAAGACTGCTGCTACCAGTCAGAGTTAGGTCATGCATTGGCCTTCGTGCCCTCCCTGTATCAAATGTGCATAAGTACCTTTGGGGAGCTTAGAGATCAGCAGGAGAGCTGTGAAAGGCCTAACGTGACAGACATTCAGTTATCCCTTCTACATACAGACGGCTGTACGAATGCAAATTCCTTCCCATACTTCATTTCATGTGCTAGTAATCTCAGCATCTGGGCAAGTATGCAGAACGTGTAGTGTCCTCACTGGACACTTGAGGGCACTGCGGCTCAGAGCAGTCAAGTGACTTGCCCAAGGTCTTATGCCCTGCAGGCTTTAGAGTTTCTTACGGGCACTATGACTAATCCAGGCGTAATGGAAGATATGGACTGTGCAATGGATAGGTTTGTTTCTAGACAAGAGGCCACGGTTTGTGTCAGTCTGCCTTTAATACGCTGTCTCCTTCCCCTCCTTCTATCTCATGGTGCCCATGAACCAAAGCACACTCACACAGAAGCTGGGTAACTGGGTATTACGCCTTAATGATGGAGGGGCTGTCACCAAACGTGAACTTGCTTTGTTTCTCTGAGAACAAAGGGGCTTAAGAATAGTACTTGCCATATGCCAGGCCCTCTTTAAAAGGGTACTTTACATGTGTAATTCATTTAATCTTTGTCTTAGTTTCTTAGTGCTGCCAGAACAGAAATACCACAAGGGGGTGACTGTAATGAACAGAAATCTATTTTCCTTGAATTTCAGGAAGCTAGAAGTCCAAAATCAGGGTGCCGGCTCTAGGGCTCTAGGAGAAGGTTCTCTTGCCGTCAGCTCTGGGGGAATGTCTTTGTCTCTTGTCAGCTTCTGTTCCTAGTTCCTTGGAGGTCTTCCCGTGGCACATTCATCATCCCCTTTCAAAAGTGACTTCTTCAAGGCTCACCCTACACCAGCACAGTCTGTTAACCAAGAAAACTCTGTTCCCTAATGCAATCAGATCACATCCACATGTGTAGGGGCTGGACTTACAGCACATGCTTTGGGGCAGAAACAATTCAATCCCTAACTAGCCTCATGAATGAGACAGGTGCTGTTAACGTCTGTAGTTTACAATGGAGGAAACCGGCACAGAAAGCTTAAGTGATGTGCCAAAGGTCAGGAGTCACGAACATAGACTCTGACTCCAACACTTATGTTCTCAACCACTGTCTATGCCGTGACTCCCAAGGGGGGTCCCCACCTCACCTGATTGTCCTGAAACTCCAAGTCAATAACTGAAGAAACTAGTACAGTGCCTAACTAGCACAGTGCTTGCCACTTCCTTTCCTACATTGATACATGCCCCCTTCCCTCCTCCCTCCAATATGAAAAGGTTATAACCATGTCACGGAGTTACTTCAGTAAACTACAATCTGTCCTCCCAGAAAGAAAGAAAAATAATATACGTAACAGTGCTTGCTATGAGAGAAGTCTCCATCAGGTGAGTGATGAGGAATGGCAGGCCAGGAGAGCCCTATTCCCTGTGTTAAATAGAGCACCGCACTAATTCAGGATCTTTCTGCTGGACAGGGCCAACACAGAAGCGGGAGTAAAATCTAACCCACTTTAAAAGGCAGGTCTCTTCTTAAGGGGTTTTATTTTGTTTTGCTAGTGGGGTGTGCAGATGAATAAGAGGGTACTATTTTTGTCCCCAAACATGGGACAGGGAGCTCAGAAACAGAGGTAACCTGCACTTTATGCAAAGGTCAGTGATGACTCTCAAATCCAAAAGAAACGCTCGTTACTGCAAATATGCCTGCCTGAAGCCAGATAAAGCCCAGTACTACAGGGAGATGTCTTAAGGGTTTTTGTTTTGGTCCTCTTTGGTGATATACGTAATCTAGTCACACGGCTCAATTCAGAGAGTACGAAAGAGTATATACAGTACTATGTTCTATAAATTATACCTCAAAACACTTGATTAAAGAAAAAGTCTGTCTCCCATTCCTGTTTCCCAGTCATCCAAGTTTCAGTTTTCCCGGCCCAGGGGCAATCTGCCATTATTTCCTCCTGGATTCTTTCGGAGATGGCCTAGGAACATACAGACATCTCTATTCTTCTTTCCTGTTTCATTACGCAAGTGGTGGCATGATAAACAGTATTCAGGATATTCTGGGCTGATGGATGTTCTGTGTTCGTATGTTAGTATGTTAGCATTGGTACAACTTTTTTAAAAATGTGATTGAATGAAAGTTTACAGTTCAAATTTGCATGTCTGCCTATCTGCAGCTCCCTCTGCTGTCCTTGCCCGATGACAGCACACTCTTCCTATCCTTTCATGTCATATCCTCTTAACGGTCTCCTGTCCCCTCCTCTCCACCCTCTCCACTCCCCTCTAGTAAGCCAGTAGGATGACACCCTGTAGATGGGTAGAACCATCAAGTACATACATGATATGGTGGTCCCTCTGTGTCCCTGAGTCCATTCCATTCCTATCCAAAGAGTTGACCTCAGTAATGATCTATGATCAGGGGCAGGATCAGGTCTAGGGGCCACGCTCCCAGGGGAATTCTCAGGCCCTCAACCCGCAAGTGCAATCTTTTGGTGGAGTTGTAAGACTTCTTAAAATCCTATTTCCAACCTCTCCTTTCCTACCTCCCACTCATTTTTCAACCCATTGCTGTCAGGCGTACGCCCTCGCCACTCTCCTAGAATTCTTCTAAGGTTACCAAGGAGCCTTGGTGGTGCAGTGGATAAGAGTTACAGTTGCTAACTAACAGGTGAGCAGTTTGAATCCTCCAGCCACTCCTTGGAAACCCTATGGGGCAGTACTAGGGTCACAGGGAACTCACCAGCAACTTTCTTCTTTTTAAGGTTACCAATGTGCTCATTGCTACCACTCTGAGAAAACTGGTAGCACCTGAGACTTTCTCTTCTCCCTGCTGCCCAACTAAACACCATGGTGTCTTCCGTGTACCTCCAAATGTTTGTCGAATTCTTCCTGTCCTCCCGTCCTTACTGTCACTGCTACAGCTTAGGCCATGATCATCTTGAGCTGAGACTGGCACAACAGGCTCCTAGCTGGCCTTCCTATTTCTTCCTGGAAACCTCCTCCTATACACTTTGAATCAGGGATTTCCCACTTGGGCACTACGGACATCTTGGATCAGCTGAGTCTTTATTTTGGAGGCCTGTCACATGCATAGGAAGCCATGGTGGCATAGTGGTCAGGTGCTATGGCTGCTCAGCAAAATGTCAGCAGTTCGAATCCACCAGGTGCTCCTTGCAGATGCTATGGGGCACTTCTACTCCGTCCCATACGGTCAGTATGTAGCGGGATCGACTGAACCGCAGTGACCTTTTTTCCCCGCCTTGTTGGCCATGTGCATTGTAAGATGTTTAGAAGCACCGCTGGCCTTTTCCTGCGAGATGTCAGTAACACATTCCCAACTGTGTCCTGTAGGACAAACTCACTCCAGACGAGAACCACTGCTTTAAATGCATCCTGTGCAGAGCACGGAAATCCTGGTGGCACAGTGCTCAAGTGCTGTGTCTGCTAAGCAAAGATCGGGCAGTTCACATCTCCCAGGCATTCCTTGTAGACTCTATGGGGCAGTGCTACTCTGCCTCATAGGGTTACTGTGAGTCACAACTGACTTAGTGGCAGTAGATTTTTTTTTTTTTTTAATTGATGCACAGCAGCCCAGGAGATACATCTCAGTCACCAGGTCACACCCCTGCTTGCTTCCTGCTCTAGCACGATTTTCCTCACAAGGAAGTCCAAGCTTCCTGTATGAGGCATGTTCTGGGTCTCTCCAGTCCTTTCTCCCTCCTCCAATTCATGCCTCCCCCTTTTTGCTCTGTTGGTAGGTGCACTCGAGGTGGTTCCAGTTTGTAGCACAGTGCTGGGCAGGTAGCATTTACTAACTGCTGTTTATTTAAGTGAACCACAAAGCTGAGTTCAAGTATGCTACATTGGGACTCAAACTACATGCACTCTCCTGGTTTTGCCACTAAGGCATCGCTTCCCATCTCTGAAACTATTTCCTTGTTTGAGAATCAGTTTGCTCTAAAAGCCCAAGAGTTCAGTCTAAGGGTCCCTCTAAGCTTGAACTGCTCTCACTCTCGTTCTTAGGCCTGGTAAGTGTTCCGTTAAAAGCGGGCTTCCAAACAAAAGGTGGGGTCATCCTCTTGCCAAAAATGGAGATCGAGGCCACAGAACACCACTGTAATCTGCCAGCTTCCAAGTGGTATCATCTGGTTCACTCCCTGCCAGCAAGAAGTAAACACTTGGATTACTAAACACTTGGATCCAAGATCTTATAGAAGAATCGTGATCAATCCTGCGGGAAAATCCAGAACAGAATTTCAAATTCTCATAGACCCTAGACCTTCTGGAACTATGGAACCTGGAAGAGTCCCTGGAACTACTGCCCTGAGATAATCTTTAAACCTTAAATCGGAAATATCCCTGGAAGCCTTCTTAAGACCAAACAAGAGTTTAGCTTAATTAGTAAAACATGTTTACTTTGAGCATTAAATGCTCTTTTAAGAGCTATATGGAAACAAACCGACAACAGGAACTGGAAGGATTAGACAGGAACTTAGTGGGCAGTGAGGGGAGGAACAACTTGCAAAAGCAGGGTGAAAATGGTAGCACAACTCAAAAAACGTCATCAGTGTCACTGAACTATACACATGGAAACTGATGAATTGGTGTATGCTTTGCTGTGTACATCATGAACAACAACAGAATCAACTTTTTTAAAAATTAAGGTCAATTTATAACTCACTTGAAGTTTTCCACAGCAAATGCCTCAGAAATGGAAGTGATGAATTTGGACCTGAATAGGGAACCTGAAAAACTGATTCTTACCTGTTATTTCACAAACCCTCACTATAATCAAACCAAACCCACTGCCAGCAAGTCGATTTTGACTCATAGCGACCCTACAGGTCAGAGTGAAACTGCCCCCTAGAGTTTCCAAGTAGTGCCTGGTGGCTCTGAATTGCTGACCGTTTGGTTAGCAGTCATAGCACTTAACCACTACGTCTTTCCTTCTTCACTAGAGAGCCCTGACATTCGTCTAAGGACATAAACTTTGTGGATGACCTCCCCTCGCTGCTAGACAGCTGCTGTGTCTGTTCTATAGTGGAAGAAAAATTAACGTTTAAGTAAAGGCTCTTAGATGCCATATAGAATGCATGAAAGTTGAAGGTGTGATGTGTTTTAAATGTCCTAACCAACAATTTTAAACACTGTAAGATTCACCCAGAAGGGGGGGAGGGGAAGCACAGCTTCTCCTGCCTTCTTCTAGTGAAACAATGTCTTTTAACAGACCAATATCCATAACAGCTGCAACTACCATCTGTCAAGACTTCAGTGCTACACCCTGTGACACGTGCATGGTAACTATACAAAGAGGTCAAAGCTATTGAGTAGACTGCTTGATCTTGTCTAGTTCTATTAAGAAAAAGTCTTGATTTTTTTCTTTGTGATTTTTATTAAGCACTGCATAACAGACAACATACTGTGTCGCACGAGCTTCTACAGCAGGTGTAGGTGACCATAACTGAGTTGCTCTTGTGCCAGTCAGAGCAATGCTTCTTTAGTCAATGTTCTCCAAACCCTGTAAAACAGTTTTGAAAACGAAACTGTGAGAATTCTGTTCTCCCCAAACATGTACAATAACATCCCTTATTTGCAGTCACCCACAGCACTCTCTACCTGCTCAGACAGTTAAAACCTGTAATGTGAAGAAAGGACTTGGAAGTGGACTTGAGGACTTAAAGAGCAAAATTAAAGTGATGTGACCATCAAACCCCAAATTGTACCTTCTCTCCCATCTCTCTCAGCACTGTATCTTCTCTTATTCCCCATGGTATCTCACAGCTTATTTCCTTCACTTCCTTTGAAACTTTGTATTTTTGGCTTGGTTTCAATATACCCTTTAATCTGGTGTAAAAACATGTTTGCCCTGATAAAATTCTGCAGGTGGCTTCTAGTCACTTTTATAGCTCCATGAAGGATACTATGGTTAAATCTAGGGGCACCAACAGTTTTGTACTCTTGGTGGAAAAAAACTAGTGTCAACTGCTAACAGTAAAAGGATGGTAAATGTACTGTTTCAAGGAATTCCAAAGTACAATATTTACAGGCTTTAAGACCTACACTGTATTACCTACGTATCACTGAATTCAAGCCCCTAATTTCCAATGCCCGTGAGCCAAATAAACCTTTAGGAAAAGACAACTTACAAATTAACAAGAAGAGAAAGAAATAATTATTGCGCTTCTATCAAAGATAACGCTGAGTTCCTCACACAGGTATCAAATACTGCCACACCACAAAAACTCTATCGGGTAGTCTTTAACAGTTTTGTTGTCTGAGGAAACAATGAGGGCAGGAGACACCCAAATAAATAAGTCAATAAACCTAAGTAGAGCACAGACTCAAATCCAAGTTTGTCCGACTCTACAGCTCATGTATTTCCCACTTTGGATCCATAAATTAGTCCTCTTAATTGATCCTCTTTTCCTTTGATTAGTACATACAACTGTCATTTGGGTTACATTTTTAAAATCAAACTTTGGAGCTTATAGGATTTACAATGCTTCAACTTGTATACATATATACAGAAGAGCAGTCATCAAAAACTCACAAACCTTCTTTTTTAAATGCAGTGACTAACCACTCTCTAGGTCCAACTGCTCCCAGTCTCTTGGATTACACAGGCCAGTAAAACCTCAAAAACAATTTGGGAATTGACAACAGCATTGCCAATTTTTTATTCTGAGGTGAGGACAAAACTACCTACTGACTGGACAGGTAGGGTACATAGTGTAAGGGCTAAGGACACGGGCTATGGTCTAAATCCCAGCTCTACCATTTCCCTAGCAGCCTGTGACCTTACCAGAACCCACCTCAACCGTGACAGAGGGCTGGCCTCCGGGTCCTCTTACCTTTGATACATAGTAACAATTTACCCCAGAGATTCGCCTATCTCTTTCCATCAAGCTCCATTGATAAGGAAAATGGGCAATCCTTTTCTCCTACAAACGGAAAACAGTTATTACTGCACTGTACAAAGATGACTGACCCAAAGGATGCACAGTAAAACTGTACGAAAGTGCCACTGAGCAAAAAGGAGCAATCACTGAAATAGAAACCAAATGAACGGACTTGAACCTCCTAAACAAAAATCAGACCACTCAACTTTTGAATTAGGATGTTCTTTGTTGCTTAGGAGTTTGGACCCACCTCTTGCCATCTCCTAATCCCTGTTCGGCCTTTTTGCCCACCCTCCTTCGAACAGCAGCTAGCTATTCCTTGCTTGTTGGTCTTCATTGGCAACACTAAAAAAAGAGGGCCGACCTTGGTATTCTCCACCTGAGAGAGAAGCACCGGGTCCTAATGGCCCCCGAACTGGTCAGCGTGCAATATCGACCCTGAGGACGCGGTAGCCGCCTTACCTTTCCCCCGTAACTGAACCTCTGGATGTACGCAGTGGCCAATCCGGGGATGAGCAAACACGTCCCCATGACGGCGAGTCCAGGAAGAACCTCGAACCACATCGCGGCAGAAGCCGCTTCTAAGTCCTAGCGGTGACCCGGTTCCCTTCCCGGTAAACGCCGCGGCGTTCCGGAAGGGAGGCGTGTCACGTACCCCTCTGTCGGAAGCGACGGGGTGCGCTAAGGCTCAAGAATGTTTGCGATCACGCCCTCTGGCGCTTGCGCCTGCGCCTGCGCCTGCGCCTGCACCTAACTTCTTTCGACTGGCGGGGAGCACGGCGCCGGCTGGTTCAGTTCAGTGACTGGTTCAGTTCAGTGACGTGATCCGACTCGCGCTTTCCCGTGACGCCGGAGCCGTTTTGGAGCTCGGCACTGCAAAATGGCAGAGCAACTTTCTCCAGGAAAGACGGCGGACCAGGTGTGCACCTTCCTCTTCAAAAAGCCTGGACGAAAAGGTGCTGCAGGCCGCAGAAAGCGCCCTGTCTGCAGCCGAGACCCCGGGGACAGCAGCAGCAGTAGTGAGGAAGGCAGCACTGTGGTTCGTCCGGAAAAGAAGCGGAAGACCCACAATCCGATGATACAGAAGACGCCTGGCAGTGGTAATGAAAAGGCCATTTACGGCAACTTGAGTAGCGAGGAGGAGGCGGAACCCGAGAGTCTCGGCGTGGTCTACAAGTCCACCCGCTCCGCGAAACCCGTGGGGCCAGAGGATATGGGTGCAACCGCTGTCTATGAGCTAGACACAGAGAAAGAGCATGACGCACAAGCCATCTTTGAGCGCAGCCAGAAGATCCAGGAAGAACTGAGGGGCAAGGAAGATGACAAGATCTATCGGGGCATCAACAATTACCAGAAATACATGAAGCCCAAGGATACGTCTATGGGCAATGCCTCCTCGGGCATGGTCAGGAAGGGCCCCATCCGAGCTCCCGAGCATCTACGTGCCACAGTGCGCTGGGATTACCAGCCCGACATCTGTAAGGACTACAAAGAGACGGGCTTCTGTGGCTTCGGAGACAGCTGCAAGTTCCTCCATGATCGTTCAGATTACAAGCACGGGTGGCAGATCGAACGTGAGCTTGATGAGGGTCGCTATGGTGTCTATGAGGAGGAAAACTATGAAGTGGGAAGCGATGACGAGGAGATACCATTCAAGTGTTTCATCTGTCGCCAGACCTTCCAAAACCCAGTTGTCACCAAGTGTCGGCATTATTTCTGCGAGAGCTGTGCACTGCAGCGTTTCCGCAGCACCCCGCGTTGCTTTGTCTGTGACCAGCAGACCAATGGCGTCTTCAATCCAGCGAAAGAACTGATTGCCAAACTGGAGAAAAATCGAGTTGCGGGCGAGGGTGGTGCTTCCGATTTCCCAGAAGACCCTGACCAGGATCCGATTCCCATTACTTTGATGTCTCAGAATTCTCAAACCTCACAATAAATGGTTTACTCTTTGGGAAATTGTGTCTTTCCTTTTTTAGGGAAAGCAACTGAGAGCAAAAGGCTGGTAGCGAAGCAGGGTCCAGAATGACTGAGAGTTCAAAGCAGCATCAGGGTAGGTATAACCTGGGTTTTCTTTTTTTAGCCTTAGGATCAGCACTTGACCGGTGAATGGTGAAACTGGAGGCTGAAAAACCTCAGGGTGAGGGGTGCTTCAGATCCAGGGCTTGAGAGACATTGTTTCAGATCACCCCTCAAACGCCACCGGGAGAGACAGGACCTCCACATTCCACAAGCCGCAGGCGGTGGGGCCCTCGGAGGCCCCACTATAGCTTTAGTGAAGTATAGGCAAGGAGTAACTCCTCTTGTCTTGATAAAACCAATGGTAAAAGAATCAAGCAGGAGGCCGGGGAGGACAGGGAAGTAACTTGGGTTTGAGCCTTCTTTTAGATTACTGGCCAGGTGACATCTAGCATCAGTTTGTTTTCCTTGATGGCCGGTGATGGCCTGCAAGATGGCAAAGCAGATGACCTTTACCCAATTGACTTCCACCAAGTTGACCCCACAAGCCCCCCAACTGCCTACATTGTTCCCCAAGTGTGCATGTCGTCCTTCCCTTTAAATACTTCGACCTTGCCTGACAAATCTGGACAGGCTCTGAGAACGAAAAGGCTGTCTGTGCCCTGTGTCCTGTGTCCTGTGTCCTGTGCCCTGTGCCCTGTGCGCTGGAGGCACAGAAATAAAACCTTTGGTCTCACCCCCAAGCTCCTGTCTCAGTGGTTGGCTTTTTGCGGCAGGTAGCCAAACTCTGGGAGCTTTTCCGGTAACAGTAACATACTTTTTATAACCCTTCGGCATAAATTATGGGGATGGGATTTTGAAGGTGCTAAAGTAACCAAGGCTGTGCTGAGAACAAGAACTGAGCTATTATATCACATTCCGTATCAATCAGTCGTTTCCAAAGCATGTTCACACGTCTTTGTTGGGAGCCCTGAGGGCCTGTACTGTTTTCAAAGTGCACCAGAGCCAAGATGTGTGATTGGGGAGTGGGAAGGAGATTGGGGTTGGGGGACTGGTAGCTAGCACCGCAGGGTGCCTGTATGCTGAGTGTTCCTTGTCTTTGGAGCATCCATCGGTTCACGGTAGGCTTTTTTTTTTTTTTTTTTTCATTAACCACAGAAATAGTCTATGCTCTGTAAGACATAAAATGATATTGGCGAAAATTGTGCTAGTTGGTTTAAGTTAGATACATGATGCTAACTGGGCAGCTCCGAGGCAGACAGAAAGGGCAGAGGTGGAGAGAAGCTGGTTGAATGGACACGGGAAATACAGGGCGGAAAGGAGGCGCGTGCTGTCCCACGGTGGGGAGAGCAGCTGGAATTAAAAGCAGCGTGTGCGTGTGTAAGTTTTTGTATGGCAAATTGACCTGGATTGTAAACTTTCACTTACAGCACCATAAAATATTTTAAAAAAATAATAATAAATAGTCTGCTGCAGTGTCCACTATGATAGCCACTGGCCGCATGTGTCTTTTGAATGCTTGAGAGGTGGCTCATGGCCAAGTAATAGACATGATAGTTGCAGACTGAACTTGTGAACCTGCAGAAGGCAAAAACCTGCTATTTTATAATGCATCGTCTGAAGTTATCCATGTTCTCAGAGACTATAATAGAGCTGGTCACATCCATGTAGTTTAGTCTGTGCACCTGTCTCTTCACAACTACTTTGTGAACTCCTTCAGTGACTAGCCCGGTGCTTATTAAATAAGCTCACGGAGGTCTACAAAGGGAGACTGGGGACAAAGCCTCGAATGCCAAGCTAAGGATCTTCGACTGTACTTCTGCTAATAGTGAGGAGGTAAGAGGTTTGGAGAAGAAAACACAGACTTTTTTTGTATTGTGACTAAGTAAAAGTATACAATCCAAATCAATTTTGCGTGCCCGACTATCTGCAGCAAATTCTGTCCTCCTTGCCTAGTGACAGCACACTCCTTCTTTTCATTCTGTACTTGAAGTATCCTCTTAAGAAGCTCCTGCCCCTCATCTTTACCCTCTCTCCTCCCATCTAGAAAGAGCACTTTATCCACTACATCACCAGGGTTTCTCTGATGACATAAAGCTGGAGATAATAGAAAACATGTGTTAAGAAATTTAGTTTCATGGGAGGCAAAGTGGAATTCTCAATTTAAAAAAAGGTTTCTAGTCAGAAATGGGTTGCTGAGCCTTGGAGAGATAACATTCAATTCTGAATAGCACCCTCATGTAAATCTGTAAATAAATAAACTTTAAAAATAAATCTCGGAAATGTATAACTTTCCCAGGGTGATGACTTTACAGGATATAAAAGTTAAACAAAAATTGTAAATTAATCCTGTTTGTGTAGTGTGAAATTAGAGGATTCCTATGTACTAAGACCCAAGGCAAACCAAACTCTTGGCCATGGAGTTGATTCCGACTCATAGGGACCCTAAAGGACAGAGAAGAACTGCCCCATAGGGTTTCCAAGGCTGTAATCTTTATGGAAGCAGGCTGTCACACCTTTCTCCCAGGGAGTGGCTGGTGAGTTCAAACGACCGAGCTTTTGGTTAGTAGCTCAATGCTTTAATTAGTGTGTTAAAGAAACTGTCTTTGATTCTTTTTTTTTATTTAATATGACTGAGTGAACATGTACATTCCTGTATAAATTTACATGCCCACCTATATGCAGCCTCCGCTGCTCTCCCTGTCCAGTGACAGCACACGATTCTTCTCTGCTCCATACATGTCTCATCCTCCCAACTCTTTTATTCTGTTAAAAGAGGAGAATTGATGGTCTGACAACCTGCAGTGTCTCCCGAGAACGTGGCCCCTGGACTTGCTGCTAGCCCAGAGCTGAAACCAGCACTGAAGCCAACGCTTTAGGCAAAGATTGCACTAGACTGTGAGACACCGAGTGATGTAGGTGGTGTGTGTACTTCTTGGCTTAATATATACATGAGGCTGTCCAACTGATTCCTCTCTAGAGGAGAGAGGGGAGGATGAAGAGAAGGGGACAAGTGTTGGTCCAGTGGATACCAGAAGTACAAGGTGGAAAGGAGGAGTGTGATGTCACAGGGTGAGGAGAGCAGACAGAGTTGCATAGAGGTGGGTACTCAGAGTTTTATATGGCACATTAACACATTGCCACTATCTAGGTAGTGATTCTTCTTCCCCTACCCCCCACTATCTCTGGTAATCATAAAGAATGTTTCTTTGTGTGTGTAATCCTTTTACTGACTTTTTTTTATAAGAGTGGTTTCATACAGTTTTTGTCCTTTTGTGATTGACTTATACTCACTGAGAATAGTGTCTTCCAGATTTATCCATGCTGCAAGATATTTCATAGAATGTACTGTCACTGGGCGAGGAGGGCAGTAAGAGCTTCACATAGATGGGCATGCAAATGTAAACTGTATTGTATACTTTCACTCAATCACAATAAGTAAATATAAAAAATGACAGCAAAACATTATACAGTTATAGTTATCAAAACAGCATGGTACTGGTTAACAATAGACACAAAGACCAATGGAATAGAATTCAGAGTCCAGAAAATAAATAAATAAAACAAACAAAACATACATCTCATGGGCAACTGATTTTTGCCAATGGTGCTAAATCCATTCTAGGGGGAAATAACTGTCTCTTCAATAAACAGTGCTGGGAAAAGTGGATTCTACTGCTTAAAAATGAAACAGAATCCATGCCTCACAGTATACACAAAAACATTCTAAATGGATTACCGACCTAAATGTGCAAATTCAGACCACACAACTCTTAGAAGAAAATGCAGGACAATGTTGTCAGGCCTGGCTTTCAACCATGGATTACCTAAACTCAAAGAGGAAACTAGTCTACAGGACTAATAGTGCTAGCCACAGCCTCACTTACTTGAGAGCAGAAGAACTAGATGATGCCCAGCTACCACTGCTGGCTGTTCTTACCAGGGACACAATAAATGGTTCTGGATAGAATGGGAGAAAAACATAGCTGGAAACTCAAATTCCTAAAAAAAAAAAGGGACAGACTTCCTGGACCAGTAGAGATTAGCACTTTTTCTGGGGCTATTCCCCTGGGATACCTTTAAACTTGGAATTCAAATCACTCCCAGTAGTCACCTACAAGCCAAAAGATGGAGTGGCTACTAAAGTGCTATCTATCACCCATGAGTACTGTGTTCCTCTGAATAATCATCTAAATGGGACCCAGCAGTCGTAATGCCTCGAGCATTATACTATCTATATGGGATCAAAGTAACAATCAAAGAAGGGAAGGTAAGGGGGAACAAGGAAGCTAGATTAATGGAAAGAGAATAACCTGAATGGAAATAATGAGAATGCTGACACACTGTGTAAAAAGTAATGTCGCTAAATAATACATATAACCCAAAAAGCCACTGCTTTCAAGTTGGGTCTGACTCATAATGACCCTAGAGGTCAGAGTAGAACTGCCCCATAGAATTTCCAAGGAGTGCCTGGTGGATTTGAACTGTTGACCTTTTGGTTAGCAGATGTAGAACTTAACCCACTATACCACCAGGATTTTGGAAATAATATATATAGAAAGTGTAAAATGACAACTTAATTTGCTATGTAAATTTTCTCCAAAATCACAGTAAAATCTTTTTAAAAATAGATTATCTAATATAACAAAAAAAGCGCAAACAATAAAAGACAAAATAAATAAAGTAGACCTCATAAAAATTAAAGACTTTTGTTTATCAAAAAGACTTTACCAAAAAAGTGAAAAGACAAGTTATTGACTGGGATAATATTTTGGAAATCATATATTCAATATTGTTCTTGTTGTTAGGTGCCGTTGAGCTGGTTCCAACTCATAGTGACCCTATGAACAACAGAACGAAACATTGCCCGGTCTTGCACCATGCCCACAATTGTTTTTACTGTTAAACCCATTGTTGTGGCCACTGTGCCAGTCCATCTCATCAAGAGTCATCCTCTTTTCCACTGACCCTCCACTCTACCAAGCATGATGTCCTTCTCCAGGGACTGATCTTTCCTGACAACATGTCCAAAGTATGTAAGATGTAGTCTTGCCATCTTTGCTTCCAAGGAGCACTCTGGTTGTACTTCTTCCAGAACAGATCTGTTAGTTCTGTTGGAGGTCCATGGTACATTCAACATTCTTCTCCAACACCACAATTCGAAGGCATCATTTCTTTTGTTTTCTTTGTTCATTGTCCAGCTTTTGCACGCATATGATGTGACTAACCATCATATGCCCTGGGTCTAGTGCACTTTAGTCTTTAAAGTGACATCTTTACTTTTGAATACTTTAAAGAGATCCTTTGTAGTAGATTTTCCAAATGCAGTGCATCTTTTGATTTTTTTGTTACAGTAATGAATAAGATTTCTAGCATCTATCAACTATCTCATCTATGATAAACCCTCAGCACCCTGCCCGTGTAGCCATCAAAGTTATTTTCTTCTGTAGATAATTCTATTTTTAAGTCCTTGTAACATGGGTCTCATACAGTATTTGTCCTTTTGACACTGAGTGATTTCATCCAGCATAGGTAATGCAATATAGGTCTTAAAGCCTGTAACATTGTACTCTGAAATTCCTTGAAACGGTACATTTATCATCATTTTACTGTTAGCAGTTGACAGTAGTTTCCTTCCATCTAGAATACAAAACTGTTGATGCCCCCAAATGTAACCAAATGTATCCTTTATAGAACTATAAAAGTGATTAGAAGCCACATGCAGATTTTTATCAGGGCAAACATGTTTTACACCAGATTAAAGGGTATGTATATTGAAATTAAGCCAAAAATACAAAGTTTCAATGGTTAAGATGGAAGTGAAGGAAATAAGCTGTGAGATACCATGGGGAATAAGAGAAGGTACAGTGCTGATGGGGGAGACAGAAGATATAATTCAGGGCTTGATGGTCATATCACTTTCATTTCACTCTTTCACAAGTCCACCTTCAAGTCCTACCTTCACATAGAAATTTTAACTATCCTAGCAGGTAGAGAATGCTGTTGGGTGACTGCAACTAAGAGATATTATTATTATTTTTTTTTATTTAACATAACTGAGTGAAAATGTACATTCACATGTAAATTTACATGCCCCCCTATATGCAGCTTCCACTGCTCTCCCTGTCCGGTGACTGCACACTATTCCTCTCTGCTCCATACATGTCTCATCCTCCCAACAGTCTCCTTTCCACTCCTCTCCGTCCACTCCCCTTCCTCCAGCCAGAGGTCAGCAAGATGATATCTTATAGATGTATAGAACCATAAAGTGCTTCCAATATATGGTTACTCTGCATTGCCAAGTCCAATCCATTCCTGTCCAAAGAGTGGACCTTTGTTATACTTTATGGGAACGGGCAGCATCAGGGCCAGGGGCCATGCTCTCAGAGGAACCCCAAAACCGCTGGACCATCAATTGAGGTCTTTTAGTGGAGATCTCATGATGCACCTAAGAGATATTATTGTACATCTTTGGGGAGAACAGAATTCTCACAATTTTGTTTTTGAAACTGTTTTCAAAGGTTTGGAGAATATCGACTAAAGAAGCATTGCTCTGATTGGCACAAGAGCAACTCAGTTATGGTCACCTACACCTGCTGTAGAAGCTCGCACAACATAGTATGTTGTCTGTTGTGCAGTGCTTAATAAAAAAAATCAAGACTTTTTCTTAATAGAACTAGACAAGATCAAGCAGGCTACTCGATAGCTTTGACCCCTTTGAAAAACTAGAAGGCAACTGAGGCTTGCACAATTCTAGACATAAGTAAGCCATGCGTCTGTCATAGTGTCTAGCCACTTAAGTCTTCACAAATAGTAGTTGCAGCTGTTGTTACACATACTAGGATGTTAAAGAACTTTGTTTCACTAGAAGAATACAGGATAAGCTGTAGTTGGGTCCCCCCCCCCCCCGCCAACTTTTCTTGGTGAGTCTTACCATGTTCAGAATTTTTGATTCGGACACTTAAAACAGATCACACCTTCAACCTTCATGCATTCTGCATGGTATTTAAGACATAGCCTTTGCTTAAACATTGATTTCTCTTTCAGTATAGAACAGGCACAACGGCTACTTGGGAGAGAGGGGAGATCATCCACTAAGTTTATGTCCTTATATGAATTTCAGGGCTCTCTAGTGAGGCAGGAAACCTTGGGGGCATAGTGGTTAAGTGCTATGACTGCTAACCAAAAGGTCAGCAATTCAGAGCCACCAGGCGCTCCTTGGAAACTCTAGGGGGCAGTTTCACTCTGACCTGTAGGGACGCTGTGAGTCGAAATCAACTTGATGGCAGTGGGTTTGGTTTGGTTATAGTGAGGGTTTCTAAAATAACAGATAAGAATCAGGTTTTCAGGTTCCTTAGGGTCGCCATGAGTTGGATCTGACTCGACGGCATTTGGCTTGGCTATTCAGGTCCGACTTCATCACTTCCATTTCTGTGGCATTTGTTATGGAAAACACCAAGTGAGCTATAAATTGACCCTAATTTTTTTTTTTTTTCAGCATCCAAAATTTTCTTTTTTAATAAGAGAGCAGGATCTGGGGTTAGTTTTTGTAGCCGCGACTGGCTCGCCGGCCTCTGGCACGCTCGAACTTCCTGCCCTTGGATCGGACATATGGTTTGGTGTGGCTGTGTGGGGTTCCTGGCGCCTTGCTAAAATGCCTGTACACCTCTCGGCCCTTGCGTGGACCGGAGAGCAGGACAGTGCCACAGCCCTTGGGAGAGTCCAGGGCCAACTGGTCAAAGGTGAGGATCTTGCCCCCAGCCTTGAGGATGCGGCTCCAGGCCCGGCTGCTCACACGCAGAGCACACACCTTCAGCTTGGGTACCTCCTGAACCGGCACATCATCTGTTATGGTCCCCACGACTACAGCTGTCTTGTTTTCCCGGCCAGGAAGCTTCATCTTCCGGATCATCCGAGAAAGGGACAGGGGTGGCCGGTTGGTGCGACTCATGAACAGCCTCTTCAGCACAACCTGGTTGAAGGTGGAGTTGGTTCGTCTGGCCAGAAACCTGTACAGCTTGACCAACAGCCGCAGGTAGATGTCCTGGCTCTTGGGCTCCTTGCGGCGAACCTTCCGGTCTTTGTTGTGGCGGATGTCAACACCCATGATGGCGCCTCCTGCTCAGCCAGATTTGGAAAGCGACCCTAATTTTTTTTAAAAAATCGATTGTGTTGTTGTTCAGGATATACAGAGCATAACATACACCAGTTCATCAGTTTCCATGTGTACAGTTCACTGACACTGATGACGTTTTTTGAGTTGTGCTACCATTTTCACCCCGCTTTTGCAAGTTGTTCCTCCCCTCACTGCCCACTAAGTTCCTGTCTAATCTTTCAAGTTGTTGTTGTCAGTTTGTTTCCATATAGATCTTAACAGAGTGTAATGCTTAGAGTAAATACGTTTTACTAATTAAGCTAAACTCTTGTTTGGTCTTAAGAAGACTTCCAGGGATATTTTCGATTTAAGGCTTAAAGATTATCTCAGGGCAGTAGTTCCAGGGGCTCTTCCAGGTTCCATAGTTCCAGAAGGTCTAGGGTCTATGAGAATTTGAAATTCTGTTCTGGATTTTTCCCCAGGATTGATCATGATTCTTCTATAAGATCTTGGATCCAAGTGTTTAGTAATCCAAGTGTTTACTTCTTGCTGGCAGGGAGTGAACCAGATGATACCACTTGGAAGCTGGCAATGGTGTTCTGTGGCCTCGATCTCCATTTTTGGCAAGAGGATGACCCCACCTTTTGTTTGGAAGCATGCTTTTAATGGAACACTTACCAGCCCTAAAAACAAGAATGAGAGAAGTTCAAACTTAGAGGGACCCTTAGGCCGAACTCTTGGACGTTTAGAGCAAACTGATTCTCAGACAAGGAAATAGCTTCAGAGATGGGAAGCGATCCCTTAGTGGCAAAACCAGGAGAATGCATGTATTTTGAGTCCCAATGTAACATACTTGAACTGAACTTTGTGGTTCACTTGAATAAACAGCAGTTAGTAAATGCTACCTGCCCAGCACTGTGCTCCAGATTGGAGCCACCTCGAGTGCACCTACCAACAGAGCAAAAGTGGGAGATACAAATTGGAGGAGGGAGAAAGGACTGGAGAGCTTGGTGAGACCCAGAACATGCCTCATACAGGAAGCTTGTAATTCCTTGTGAGGAAAATCAGGAGCTAGAGCAGAAAGCAGGGGCATGACCTGGTGACTGGGATATATCTCTCTGGCTGCTCTGCATCAATTAAAATAACAAAAACAAAACAAAAACCCCACTGCCACCGAGTCGATTCTGACTCATAGCGACCCTAAGAGGCAGAGTAGAACTGCCCCATACAGTTTTCAAGGAACACCCAGGAGATGTGACCTGCCCACCCTTTGGTTAGCAGAGAGAGTGCTTCACTAGCGTGCCAGCAGGATTTCCATCTCTGCATAGAATGCATTTAAAGCAGTGGCTCTCTGAGCTTTTCCTGCAGGACACTATTGGGAATGTGTTACTGACATCTAGTGGGAAGGGGCCAGCGATGCTTCTAAACATCTTGCAATCATGTGGCCAAAAAGCCAAAAAGCCAAAAAAAGAAATCAATGAAGTTCAGTTGCTTCCGACTCATAGTGATGTTATAGGACAGAGTAGCAGTGCCCCATAGCATTTGCAAAGAGCACCCGAAAGATTCGAACTGCCGACATTTTGGTCAGCAGCCGTAGCACTTAACCACTATGCAACCATGGTTTCCCATGCGTATGACAGGCTTCCAAAGTAAAGATTCAGCTGATCCAAGATGTCAGTAGTGCCCAGTGGAGAATCCCTGATTTAAACTATGAAGTGGGAGGTTTCCAGGAAGAAATAGGAAGGCCAGCTAGGAGCCTATTGTATCAGTCTAGGCTCAAGATGACCATGGCCTAAACTGTAGCAAGGATGGTAAGGATGGGAGGACAGGAAGAATTTGACAAACATTTGGAGGTAAAACATGGAAGCCACCATGGTGTTTAGCTGGCCAGCAGGGAGAAGAGAAAGTCTAGCGTGGCTACCAGTTTTCTCAGAGCAGTAGCAATGAGCACATTGGTAACCTTAAAAATAAAAAAAATTGTTGTCAAGTTTATTCGGTGACCTCAGAAGTGCACCATAGGGTTTCCAAGGAGTGGCTGGTGGTCTTAAACTGCTGACCTTTTCGTTAGCAACTGTAACTCTTAACCACTGTGCAACCAGGTCTCTTTGGTAACCTTAGAAGAATTCTAGTAGAGGGGTGAGGGCATACGCCACACAGCAATGGGTTGAAAAATGAATGGGAGGTAGGAAAGTAGAGGTTGGAAATAGAAAGGATTTTAAGAAGTCTTACAATACTAACACATAACATCAGCGCAGAATATCCCGAATAGTATTCATTATGCTACCACTTACATAATAAAATAGGAAAGAAGAATAGATATGTTTGTTTATTCATCGGCCATCTCTGGAAGAATCCAGAAGAAAGTAATGGCAATGATTGCCTCTGAGCCAGGATGACTGAAACAGGATTCCTGGGAGGCAGGTAAGAGACAGACTTTTTCTTTAATCAAGTGCTGTGAGGTATAAGTTATAGAACATTATGCTGTATACGCTTTTGTACACTTAATTGAGACATGTGACTTGATTACTTATACAACAAAAGAGGACCAAAACAAACACCTTTAAGATATCTTCCTTTAGTACTGTGACTTATCTGGCTTCAGCCATATTTGCAATAACAAATGTTTCTTTTGGATTTGAGAGGTTTCTTCTGTTTCTGGGTTACCTGCCCCATGTATGGGAACAAAGATACCACACTCCTTTCTAATGCCTCTGCACACCCCCCTAGCAAAACAAAATAAAACCCCTTAAGAAGAGACCTGCCTTTTAAAGTGGGTTAGATTTTACTCCTGCTTCTGTGTTGGCCCTGTCCAGCAGAAAGATCCTGAATTAGTGCGGTGCTCTATTTAACACAGGGAATAGGGCTCTCCTGGCCTGCCATTCCTCATCACTCACCTGATGGAGACTTCTCTCATAGCAAGCACTGTTACGTATATTATTTTTCTTTCTTTCTGGGAGGACAGATTGTAGTTTACTGAAGTAACTCTGTGACGTGCTTATAACCTTTTCATATTGGAGGGAGGAGGGAAGGGGGCATGTATCAATGTAGGAAAGGAAGTGGCAAGCACTGTGCTAGTTAGGCACTGTACTAGTTTCTTCAGTTATTGACTTGGAGTTTCAGGACAATCAGGTGAGGTGGGGACCCCCCTTGGGAGTCACGGCATAGACAGTGGTTGAGAACATAAGTGCTGGAGTCAGAGTCTATGTTCGTGACTCCTGACCTTTGGCACATCACTTAAGCTTTCTGTGCCAGTTTCCTCCATTGTAAACTACAGACGTTAACAGCACCTGTCTCATTCATGAGGCTAGTTAGGGATTGAATTGTTTCTGCCCCAAAGCATGTGTTGTAAGTCCAGCCCCTATACATGTGGATGTGATCTGATCGCATTAGGGAACAGAGTTTTCTTGGTTAACAGACTGTGCTGGTGTAGGGTGTGTCTTGAAGCAGTCACTTTTGAAAGGGGACAATATGTGCCATGTGAAGACCTCTGAGGAACTGAGGAACAGAAGCTGACAAGAAACAAAGACATTCCCCCAGAGCTGATGGAAAGAGAACCTTCTTCTAGAGCCGTTGCCCTGAATTTGGACTTCTAGCTTCCTAAACTGCAAGCAAATTAAATTTCTTTTCGTTAAAGCCACCTCCTTGTGGTATTTCTGTTCCGGCAGCACTAAGAAACTAAGACAAGAATTAAATGAATTATACATGTAAAGTACCCTTTTAAAGAGGGCCTGGCATATGGCAAGTACTGTTTTTTAAGCCCCTTTGTTCTCAGAGAGACAAAGCCAGTTCACATTTGGTGACAGCCCCTGCATCATTAAGGCATAATATCTAGTTACCTAGCTTCTGTGTGCCAGATTCTTTGAGTGTGCTTTGGTTTAAGGGCACCATGAGACCTAGGGAGGGGAGGCAGACAGCCTATTAAAGGCAGAATGACACAAAACCTGGCCTCTTCTAGAAACTGAGAGGATCTATCCATTGCACAGTCACATTTTCCATTACTCCTGGATTAGTCATAGCGCCCGTAAGAAACTCTAAAGCCTGCAGGGCATAAGACCTTGGGCAAGTCACTTGACTGCTCTGAGCCACAGTGCCCTCAAGTGTCCTGTGAGGACACTACACGTTCTGCATACTTGTCCAGATGCTGAGATTACTAGCACATGAAATGAAGTATGTGAAGGAATTTGCATTCGTACAGCCATGTGTATGTAGAAGGGACAACTGAATGTCCGTCATGCTAGGCCTTTCACAGCTCACAAGCTGATCTTCAAACTCCCCAGAGGTACTGACGCACATGTGATACAGGGAGGGCGTGAAGGACAGTGCACGACCTGTCACTAGTGGCAGCAGTCTTTGGCTCCCTGTTGAAAGCATGATTGCAGTCTGGGGATTCTCAGAGCCCTGGAGATAAATACAATCAGCAGTAGTAGATTCAATGAAGACATTACTTGTTCTGAAGGCTGTTGTAATGGCAGAGAGAAATGTACAGATTAATGCCGCTTGTGAGAAGCAAGCACCTGGGCACTCCTATCTGTTCTTGCTGCTTGCTTCTTTCTACGGGAGGCTGGCAAGTGGATGGAGCCAAAATTCATGATCGTTACTAGGAATCTTCTAGGTGAATGTAAAAAATCCTATTTAAAAATCCTGAGTTTTCAAGATTCCATATCATCCTGGTTATTTTTTCCCCTAAGAGCTCAAGTTCTTCTGTACTATTTTGATAAACAAGACACCTGGAAAAACTGTTGGGTTTTGTCTTTTCTGGGTATGTAGATGCTGATTCTAGATATTTAAAGAGACTGACATGTATTTTATTGGTTTGAGTCTGGGTGTGCTTGTGTGACAATTTCCCCTACTCACTTCTCCACACAAACATGTGCACACACACACACGTGCACACACAGACACACCTCATCCCCTACCCCTAAGCAAGTAGTTAATCTTTGAAGTGTGCATTCACTGATGTACACTCTTGCTTGCAGAGGAAGGAGGAGCAGAAGTGTGTTGCCTATAGCACCCTGAGCCCAGGGCTGAGAATTTCCTTATACACTTCACACTTTGTTAAATTTTTGGCCAAAGACAAAGAGAAGGAAATAAATAGAATGAATCCACAAATATTTTTGCATAACACTTATTTCCAAAGGGTTTCTTTTTGCATATTTGTGTGTCTTCTGTGTCTTTTGCTGTTTCCCTACCCCTACGTGTTCTTTTAAGAGAATTACTGAAAAAATGGCCAGACAGATGTCACTTGTGAATTCAGCAGTGGAAACCCAAACATACCTGTTGCTACATTAGCTGGAACACATTTTGGGTTATCTGTTGTATTCCTTGTTGGCTGGCTTTTGAAAACACAGGATAATCAAGTAGTACATTTGGGTTAGAGAGTACTCAGATAATAAATTTTTTTTCAGGGTTTTTATGGTTTTATTTAGCACAAATAAAGCGAGCTCATGAGCTGTCTATTCATTTTCTTTGCTGCGGAGCCTGGCATTGGGATTGGTGACTCTCATGGCCAGCTGGGCTGCTCTTTCCACGATGGCTTTGTGGTTCTTGGAGGAAACATTGTGTGCAATCTCAGCACAGTAAGACTTGTTGCACATCAGCAGCACTTCCAGCTCCTTGACATTGTGGACCAAGAACTTGCAGAAGCCAGTGGGCAGCATGTGCTTCCTTTTCTTGTTGCTCCCGTAACCATTGTTGGGTATCAAGATCTGGCCTCTAAATCTTCTTCATACCCTGTTGTCAATGCCTCTGGACTTGCGCCAGTTACGCTTAATTTTGACATAACAGTCTGATTGGTGCCGGATGAACTTCTTGGTTCTCTTTTTGATGATCTTGGGCTTTACCAAGGGTCAGAGGGCAGCCATGATGCCAGCAGGAGAAGCCCACTGCCTCCATAGGCAGCGCCGAGGAAGAGAGAGCAGATAATAAAATTTAAAAACAAATATGCAATTTGTGACCCCAAAGAGCCGTAGACTTAAAAGGAGGTAGAAAGAAGGCAGGGAAGGCAATGGGAACACTGAGCACTACTGCCCCCAGAAAATAACATGATTTCCCAAATGTTTAAGAATATCTTTGGTATACCATGGCAAGTCCCTTTGTGCACTACCTCTGTGGCTGGGGAGTGTATGTTTCCCTTACCAGACACAGTGTCCTTCTCAGACTAATAATAATTTACTCCTAGAAGCCAGAGAGCAGCCCAGCCTCCAGAACCCCATTCTCCTCCAAGAAGTTGGTATTTGGGTGGAAGTGGCCAGGTCTCTAGAGCAGTGCTGGAATTTTCAGCCCGTGCCTGTAAGAGTAGCCCACTGTAGTTTTGACTATGGACTTGAACTGGAAGAAGAGAAAACTGAGGTATTGAAACCAGAGGCTGATAAGTGCTGGGGTTGGGGCAGGGACCTAAGACCAAGGGCCTGAGAGGTGTTGTTTCAGATCCACCCCCTCCCCAACCTGCAAGGAAAACATGACCTCCACATTGCACAAACCCCAGATCACAATGCTAGGTCAGAGCTCTCAGGGGCACCACCACAGATTTAGTAAACTATAGGCTACGGATGACTCTTCTTGATAAGTGGGCTGTATCCAATTTAAAGAATTAAGCAGGAGGCCAAGGAGGACAAGAACATAACCTGTTTTTGAACATTCTTCTTTCAGATTGTGGACCAGATGGCATCTAGCACCACTTTGCTTTCCATGATGGCCTGTGAAATTGTGAATCAGGTGACGCCCTTATTACCCAATGACCTACAGAGACCAAAGGATGGAAGGAACTCAGCCCCCTCCTCAAGCCCCCTGTGAACCCCTACACCAGCTCATAGCCTCTCCCTTTAAAAACTCTGATCTTGTCTGACAAATGCAGACAGGCTTTCAGGATGAGAATGTCCCCTGTCTGTGCAATGCCAGCTGACAAGTAAAACGTTTAATTATTTCACTCCAACCCCATCTCACAGAATGGCCTCATGGCAGATGACATGAACTGGAGTTTTGTCCGGTAACACTTTGACTTGCTTGTTATGTTCCAAAGTATATGTTCATTGAGGGTGGGTCTCCATTCTTACTCAGATTTTCTTCTCTACAATGCCAGAACCTAGGCTCTTTACTGGTACTCAAAAGATATGTGCTGGCAGAGTGACCATATCATGTGTGCACTTTATGGTTCTATGCATCTATAGGCTGTCATCCTGCTGGCCTCTCACTGGAGGGTGGGGAGAGGCTGGAAAGGAGGGGACAGGAGATTGTTAGAAGGATACGACATGTATAGAACAGATAGGAGAAGTGTGCTGTCACCAGGTAGGGAGAGCAGTGGGAGCTGCACACAGGTGGGCATGCAAACTTATTGTACATCTTCGCTCAATCACAACAAAATAAAATATGTGCTGACTGCTTTCACCTCACAAAAAGAGAACATCAGCATTTAGCCTGGGCTCCAGATCTGAGCCAGCCAGCCAAGCCAAGTGCCGTCGAGTCGAATCAGAGAGCCATGAGATTTGTTGGCAGAGGCAGGTGGGAGGAAACAGGACAACAGGAGACAGGGAGCACAGGAAGAAGGGAAAGGGTGATGGAGTGAGCATGAAGCTACCAAGGGAGAAGGGAAAAACTGAGAAGGAATGAAAAGAACTGATGGGATCGGTGGGCAACAACGTAATTTAAGGCCCAGGATGTGGAGAGAAGAAGAGCAGCGTCCAACTTCAGCTCCATCCCTTCTCTTATACTCTGAGGTAGACCACTCCTGCCAAGAGGCCTCTCCGTCAATTTTCATCATTTCCCGGAAAAAGCTGAGTGCAGACCTGCCACAGCACATCTCTCTGATGTGTACAATATCCTTCATACAAGTTACTACTCCTCCGCCTACTTCTCACAGGCTGGGGGCATTCTCCCAAGCCGGGAGAGTAGGGCGCCTGCCCTCTCTCCTCCCTAGAGTCTGCGGCTTGCATTAGCCTCGGGAAGGACAGGGAGCTGGGCAGGACCCGCCCTCCAGCTGGTCCTTAGCAGCAGCTGGCCCGCACTCTCAGTGGCAGGATCCGCCATCTGGAAGACGGTCCCTCAGATTCTGTAGAGAGTGCCAGAGGATCCAGGGAGGACACCTATGCTACGTTCTCTGTGCTCTCACCCAGGTTAAGTCAGGTGCATTGCTTGTCCCCTGGCGGTTGTGATTTCAAGCACCAAGGCCACCACCCCCACACCAGGAAAGGTTGATGTGGGTGTGGCTTTCGGCTTGGGGCTTCCCGCAAGGCAGCTCACCTTCCTATTGAGAAGGAGGAGTTGGGCTTGGCCAGCGTTTCGCCCGCTTCCACCTCCTCACCCCACTAGTCCTCCTCTCTGCCCAGCCGGCCCCCCTTGCAGCTGCATCCTCCTCTCCACGCCCCTGCTCCTCTCCCTGCTCCGCCTCCTCTTTCTTGCCCCTCCTGTTCACTTTGAAGCCCGCCTCCTCCCCTCCCCACCCAACCCCAACCCCCGCGCCCCTCTCTGCCCCACCTCCTCCACTCCATTGGCTTGTTTCCTGTGCAGCCCTGCCTCCTCCTCGTTGCGCCTGCTCCTTTTGCTTCCGTACCTTCTTTCGGCCCCACCTTCTCCTCTTGTAGCTCCGCCTCCTACGTGCCCCGCCCTCTCCCCTTTGAGCCCCGCCTTCTACCCACCCATCCTCCTCCCCTTGCAGCCTAGCTTCCTCCCCTTTGCGCCTGATACGTTTGCTGCCCCGCCTCCTTCTCTCCTTCCCGCCTCCTCGCCTTGCAGCCCCGCCTCCTCCCGTTTGCGCCTACTCTTTTCGTTGTCCGGTCTCGTCCTCCCGCCCCTCCTGCTCCTCTTGTAGCCCTGCCTCCTCCCCGCTGCACCTTCTCTTCTTCTTGTCGCTGCTGGGCTTCCTCATCCCGGTCCTGTCTGACCCCCTATCTGCTCTCAGCTTGTGGCCTCCAGCCCGCCTCACACCTGTATTTGGAAGACTTGAATGGAAAGACCTGTTCTTCGCAGCTTCCTGGGAGTTAAAAGGGCCACTCAACGTGGAGAGCCCAGGAGACTTGCATTTGTCCGCTGAGGAGAGAGGCTTGGCTGAGACAGAGGAGTCCGTTCTGGCCCACAGAGTTTAAATTTAGGTTCAAAGAAGAAGCCTTTATAATCTGTTGGAAAATCTCTACCCTCCGGTCCCGCAAGCATTTTGCCAGCAGAGGTTTTTATCGCTTGCCATCTTGTGTATCTGTCTAATCCCATGCGCCCTCCAATGAGAGGCTCCCCGGGTGCCTTTCTCCAGTGGCCCCAGAGTTTCCGAGGAGAGGTCCCGTTGCCCTCCGTTCCAAAATTCCAAAATCTTGACGCAAAGACATCTGAGGGCTGTCCCTCTGAAATGCAGCGACTGTGGGACCTGGTGTTTGCAGCTAGCTTCCGAGAAGAAATACAGCCCCACGAGCACACTCACAGGGACAACAAACGAGGGCAGGGCGATAGTTTCAGGGCCGCTTCTAGGAGGTTCTAAACAGTGTGGGCTGATGGTCATTCTAGGAAGCAAGCCAGGGGGACAGCATGAGACCAATCATGAAGAATATCCACCAGTGAGGGTGTTCACACTAGTCCTCCTGCCTTGGCTGGTGGACCCAACTAGTCAGAACTCAAGACACGCCTGTCCCTGCGAGGCCAGGCCAATTCTCCCAGCTTCAGAAAAGTGGAGAGCTCTTTCTCATTCCCCGCCTTCTTTATTTTGTCCACTGTGGTTAGTCCCAGTCATCATGGCGGTGGTCAGTAATGTTTACTGAGAATTTACAGCCTGCCGCGCCTTCCTCTGAGAGCACTACAAGAATCGCCTTATTTCACCTTGTCAGCACTAGGAAGTGACGACTGTTAAGAACCTGATTGTACAGATGAAGTGAAACAACCCGCCTAAAGTCACAAAGCCAGTAAATGGTAGAGATGGGATTTGAAACCCTCTGTTTTTGGTTGGTTTGGTATTCCAAGGGGGAAACCCTGGAGGTGTAGTGGTTAAGTGCAACGTCTCTTAACCAAAAGGTCGGCAGTTGGAATCCACCAAGTGCCCGTTGGAAACTCTATGAAGCAGTCCTACTCTGCCCTACAGGATCACTGTGAATAGGAACCGACTTGATGGCAGTGGGTTTGGCTGGGTTTCGGTCTTCCAAGAGGAGACCCTGATGGCTACAGGTGCTAACCAAAGAGGTAGGCAGCTTGAATTCACCAGGCGCTCCGTGGAAGCCATATGGGGCTGTTCTACTCCGCCTGTAAAGTTGTTATGAGTCAGAATTGACTTCAAAGCATTGTGTTTGGTTTTCAGTTGGTCTTCCAAGGAGCCCTGGTGGTGCAGTGGTTAAGCACTTGGCTGGTGGATATAAGACATCAGGGTTCCAGGAAGATTCATTAACAACCTGCTTTATGCAGATGACACAAACTTTCCTTGCTGAAAGTGAAGAGGACTTAAAGCACTTGCTGATGAAGATCAAAGACTACAGCCTTCATTATAGATAATACCTGAACATCAGGAAAACAAAACTCCTCACAATTGGACTAATAAACAACATCATAAGGAACAGAGAAAAGATTGAATTGTCAAGGATTTCATTTTAGTTGTTTTCACAGTCAACATCCATTGATGCAGCTGGTCAAGAAATCAAAACGTGTACTGTATTGGGAATCTGCTGCAAAAGGCCTCTTTAAAGTATTGAAAAGTAAAGATGTTGCCTTGAAGACTAAGGTGAGCCTGACCTAAGCCATGGTATTTTCAATCACATCATATGCATGTGAAAGCTGGGCAGTGAATAAGGAGGACAGAAGAAGAACTGATGCCTTTGAATTGTGCTGGAGAAGAATATTGAATGTACCATGGGTTGCCAAAAGAAGCAACAGATCCGTCCTGGAAGAAGTACAACCATAGTGTTCCTTGGAAGCAAGGATGGCAAGACTGCGTCTTACATACTTTGTACATGTTATCAGGAGGAATCAGTCTCTGGAGAAGGACATTATGTCTGGTAAAGTAGAAAGTCAATGAAGAAGAGGAAGACCCTCAACAAGATGGATTGACACAGTGGCTGCACAGTGGGCTCAGACACAGTAAAGATTGGGAGGATGACGCAGGACCAGGCAGTGTTTCATTCTGTTGTTCATAGGGTCATTATGAGCTGGAACTGACTCCATGGAACCTAACAAACACAAAACAAAACAACATGTACAACAAAATTAAATTAATAGCTAATGCTTTGAGTTTGTGATCTACCAGGCACTGTTCTCAGTCTTTACATGAAATTATCTGATTTAATCCCCCGATTCAGCAATCATTGTTAAATTATTGTAGATAATAAAATGAAATCAAAATGTTAAATTGCACTTGAACTTGTGCTAATAGCCGCTGTGCTATCCTCTCTCAACCTTATTTCATAGGAGACATCTTTGAAATCAAACAATCAAGCACACAAGGGAGACCCTAACCTCAGAATCTGGGAAGAACCAATTAAAAAGATCAGTAGTGAAGTCAGACAGCTCTGGAGTTGAGTTTGGGGCAAATGATTTAAGACTTTTTTACCTCAGTTTGTTGGGTGGTAATATGAAACTACTAATACCTAGCGCTTCTGGTTATTATACAGAATGAATGACTTAAACAAACCAAAAGGAAACTCGTTGCCATCCGGTTAATTCCAACTCATAGAGATCCTATGGGGTTTTCAAGGAGCACCTGGTGGATTCAAACAGCCTACTTTTTAGTTAGCAGCTGAGTTCTTAACCACTGTACCGCCAGAGCTCCCAACAGAATATTTAATAGTGATTGGCACATAATAGGAAATCCTAGTGGCACAGTGGTTAAGTGCTATGACTGCTAACCAAAAGTTCAACAGTTCAAATCCACTGGGTGCTCCTTGGAAACTCTATGGGGGCAGTTCTACTCTGTCCTACAGGGTCACTATGAGTCAGAATCGGCTCTATGACAGTGGGTTTGGTTTCGTTTGGGTGAATAATAAGGGGACACAATGCATTCTGGTTGTCTTATCCTTATTGTTTCTCCTGGCACAACCTTACAAGCTCAGAAGAAACTGAGTGTGGACACTACATGCCGGTCCTACTACTCAGGTCAGATAGATGCTGCGACTAGACTATACCCATCCTTCCCTCCCTCTCATTTCCCCTCCTTGACTGAACAGAAGCACTTAGAGTTGAGCTTTGCTTCCCATTGGCTGAAACTAGTGTTGCCCTGGTAGCACTCATAAACATTCTTTCTGATTGTAGGAGGAAAACGTCTGACAACACTCCTCCTGAGGCTATTCCATCTGCCCCAGCTTCTTCTTCAACCAAGTGTTCCACCATTCAGGTATCAGGGTTTGTTCGGAGTGTGTGTGTGTGTGTGTGTGTGTGTGTGTGAGGGGCTCACCAAAAGCAGTAGATGTCGCCATTCACTCACATTCGAAACTTGATGACACTGCCTCTTCCTGCTTATTTGGCCTCCCTGGTCTGTTAATAGGAGGAGAATGGGAGAAACAGAAGTAGGAGAGGCCAGGGGACAAGCTCAAGAGTGATTTGTCTCCACAGATGTGTGAGGATAAAATTTGAGCCTTGTCCTGGGCCCTGCTTCCCCCATGCCTCTTCCCTTTCCTGTTGGAACACAGGGCTTGTAGGGAAGGTCTTAAAGGGGTCCTATTCTGGATAAAATCCATACCTCATTTAGTTGGTGTTGGAGGTCATAGAAGGAACCCTGGTGGCACAGTGGTAACGCATTTGGCTGCTAACCAAAAAGTCAACAGTTTGAACCCACCAGCTACTCCATGAGAGAAAGATGTGGCAATCTGCTTCCATAAAGATTCACAGTCGTGAAAACCCTACGGGGCAGTTCTACACTGACCTATAGGGTCACTATGAGTCAGAATCCACTCCAATAACAATGGGATTGGTTTTGGTTTTTTTGGAGGTCATAGATTTGATGTCCAGTCTATTTACCAAATTGCTGAAAGTCAAGCCACCAAATAAGCAATTCACCAATGGGCCATTCTCTAAAGGATCAACTTGTTGCATGGCTAATTCACAAGTGTCTATTAAATTTACTAATTTACCAAAAATGTTGTTGTTATTTAATTACAGAGTTTACAGCAATTTGCTTTGGCTAATTGGCGTGGCTTAAAGGCTGGGAAACCCTGGTGGTGTAGTGGTTAAGTGTTACATCTGCTAACCAAAAGGTTGGAAGTTCAAATCCACCAGGTGCTCCTTGGAAACTCTATGGGGGCAGTTCTTCTGTGTCCTATAGGGTCGCTATGAGGAAGAATTGACGGCAGTGGATATTTTGAGTAGGGGCTGGGGAGAGCCACTTGTCTGGGTTTAAGGTGACTTCAGGCATTTCTCCTTCCCTCAGACCACCTTCAGTCTCTCTCTACTGTGGGGATTGGCAACACAGGGAGCTTCAGTTTCCTCAGGAAGAACCAGAGACAGAGGTGTACTGAACTTAAAATGCTAATAAGAAGACTCAAATTAACACTGGTCAACTCCATTACAGGAATGTTCAAAGGCCATTGAAACCATTCTTGGACTCATGGCCACGGGAACCAGGTTGCCTTGTGTAGTATCCACCACAGCTTGGGAAGAACAAAGATGTTGAGACAGGGAAATAGCTGCCCTTCTTGAAAGAGGCTCAGGGAGACATGGGCACATTCTGGGCTCCAGATGAAAAAACTGACAACATTGCTGCACCCTCTGTGACTCTCAGAGGGAAAAAAGCACTGTAGTTGGAAGTATAGGTTGTGGAGACAGAGGATGTGTGGCTTTGTTTCTTCATTGTAACATGGCAATAATAGTCTCTATATGTCAGTTGGAAACCTGGTGGTATAGTGGTCAAGTGCCACAGCTTATAACCAAGAGATTGGCAGTTCAAATCCACCAGGTGCTCTTTGGGAACTCTATGGAACAGTTCTACTCTGTCTGTAGGGTTGCTATGAGTTGGAATCGACTCAAAGGCAATGGGTTTGGTTGGTTTCACGTCTCAGTCAGGATTCAAGCAGGAAATAGGTGGCATAATAGAGTCAGGATAGTTAGAATAGGGTTAAATAAAAGGGATGTTTACAGTGGTGCAGGCACCAGTAAAACCAGTTGCTCTTTCTACTCATGAAGATCCCGTGTGTGTCAGAGTAGAAGTGTGCTCCATAGTGTTTTTAAAAATTGTTTTATTTTTAATATTTTATTGTGCCTTAAGTGAAAGTTTACAATCCAGATCAATTTGCAGCGTAAGACTGCGCGCACGCACACACACACACACACACACACACATCACTATGCAATGCTAACTGCTCTCTCCACCCCTGGGACAGCACATTCCTCCTTTCTACCCTGTACTTCCCATAACTGTTCAACCAACTCCTGTCCCCTCTACCCTCTTACCTCGTCTCTGGACAGGAGTTCCTCAGACAGCCTCTTGTACATATTTAAGCCAAGAAGCATATTCTTTGCCAGCATCACTCTATGTCTTATAGTCCAGTCCAGTCTTTGTTCGAAGAGTTGGCTTCGGTACCAGTTTTAGCTCTGGGCTAACAGAGAGTCGGGGGGCCATGTCCTCAGGGGACTCTCCAGTCTGATGCGCCACCCTGGCTGATCTTTTAATACGGTTCTAGTTCTGCACACCCTTTTTTCTCTCACTACAGCAGGGACTTTACCCTGTGTTGCCTGTCAGGGCAGTCACTGGTGCTGGCCTGGTGCCATTTAGTCCTTCTGGTCTCATGCTGATGTAGTTTCTGAATCATATGGTGTCTTTCATCTGCTGAGCTCATATGTTCTTCATGGCTTGGATATCCTTTGTTCTCCTCTGCTCCAGGTGGATTGGGACCAGTTGATGCTACTTAGATGGCTGCGTGGTAGCTTCTAAGATCCCACACACCACTCACCAAAGTGGGATGCAGAACGTTTTCTTTAAGAAAAACTTAGTTATGCTAATTATCCTAGATGTCCCTTGAAATCATGGTTCCCAGACCCCTGTCCATGCAACTCTGTCCTTCAAAATATTGGGTTCTATTTGGAAAACCTCTTAGCTTTTTGTATAGTCCAGTTGTGCTAACCTCCCTTCCACTGCGTGCTATCACTCCCTTTACCAAATCAAGTTCCTAACTTCTTTCTAATCTATGAATACCCCTTTCCCTACCTCCCCAGGCTTTTAACCATTAAAGATTATTTTCTTCTGTGTTTAAACCTTTTCTTTTTTTTTTTAAAATTTTTTATTTAATGTAACTGAGTGAAAATGTACATTCCCGTATAAATTTACATACCCACCTATAAGCAGCTTCCACTGCTCTCCGTGCCCGGTGACAGCACACTATTCTTCTCTGCTCCATACATGTCTCATTCTCCCAACAGTCTCTTTTTTCCCTCCTCTTCACCTACTCTCCTTCCTCCAGCCAGAGGTCAGCAGGATGACATCCTATAGATGTATAGAACCATAAAGTGCATCCAATATATGGTCACTCTGCATCACCAAGTCCAATCCATTGCTGTCCGAAGCGTGGACCTTCATTATGATTTATGGTCAAGGGCAGCATCAGGGCGAGGGGCCATGCTCCCAGGGGAACCCTGAAACCACTGGACCATCAATTGAGGTCTTTTAGTGGGGATCTCAGGGTGCACCCCTTTTCATTCCTGTGTTGCCAGTGAGACTCAACTTAGTGAGCTCCATCGTGGCTATCACTGGTGGTGGCCGGGCACAATCTGGTTCTTCCGGTCCGGAGTCGATGTAGGCACCCAATGCTGTGGGTCTCTTTGTGTTCTGGGTTGTATTTCCCCCATGTCATTTTGGTCCTTGGTGAGCATCCGTTCCTGTTGAGGTGGGACAATTTGCTGTGCCCTCGGACGGCAGCTTGGCAGCCTTTAAAACCCCAGACACCACTCACCAGTGTGGGGTGCAGAGAGTCCTCTTAGCAAAATGCTAGTTGTGCCAATTGGCCTCGCTTTCGCCTAAGAGCATGGTCCCCTGCCCCCTGCCCCAGCTACTCTATCCTTGCAGTATTGGGTTAAGATGTAAGGAGTACTCATGTTATGCTGAAGTCCACTTGATGTTGTTCTTGTTTCTAATGTGTGCTATCACCGATTTCACTCAACCAGATTTCTACCAACTATCTAATCTAAACCCTCCCCCCTTGCCCTCCCTCCCCTCCCTTGCAGCTGTCAAAGAGTCTTTTCTTCTATACACAAGTCTGTTTTTGAGATCTTATCGTAGAGGTCTTATACAATATTTGTTCTTTTGTCGCTGACTACTTTCACTCACCATAATGTCTTTCACTTGAAACCAGGTCATGAGATGTTTCCTGAAGTCATCGTTGTTCTTTATCATTGCATAGTGCTCCATTGAGTATATATACCATAGTTTATCTATCCATTCTTCTGTTGTTGGGCATCTGGGTTGATTCCATCTTTTTGCTATCATGGACTATGCTGCGATAAACATTCTGGTGCATGTGTCCGTTGGTGTGAAAGGCCTTGATTCTGTAGGATATATTCCAAGTAGTGGAATTACTGGGTCAAATGGTACATCAATATCCATTTTTTTAAGGAAGCGCCAGATTGCTTTCCAAAGAGGCTGGACCATTTTGCAACCCCACCAACAGTGTAGGAGGGTTCCACTTTCTCCACAGTCTCTCCAGCATTTGTTGTTTTGTGTTTTCTGGATCATGGCCAATCTTGTTGGGGTGAGATGGTATCTCATTGTCATATTGATTTGAATTTCTTTAATAACTAAAGATGGGGAACATGTCCGCATGTGTTTTTTGGCGGCCTGGATCTCTTCTTTAGTGAAATGTCTGTCCATCTCCTTTGCCCATCGCTTAATTAGATGGTTTATCTTCTTCTTTTTGATATTTTGTAGTATCTTATAGATTATGGAGATCAGGCGTCGGTCTGACATAGAGTTTCCAAATATTTTTTCCCATTCTGTAGGTGTTCTTTTAATTCTATTAATAAAGTCTTCAGATGAGCAAAAGTGTTTAATTCTTAATAGATCCCATTTATCTATTTTCTCTTCTGATGATTGTGGTTTGTTTGACAGATTTTGGAGTCTGTCCATATTGTGTATTCAAACTTCCATTGTTGTTCCTACCTTTTCTTGGATGAGCTTTATCCTTTTAGGTTTGATATTTAGGTCTTTTATCCAGTTGGAGTTGGTTTTTGTATAACGTGGAAGATGTGGATCTTGTTTCAGTTTCTTGCAGATGGATAACCAATTTTGCCAGCACCATTTGTTGAAGATACTGTTTTTACCCCAGTTTAATGTCTTAGGGCCTTTGTCGAATATCAATTGTTCACAGGTAGATGGTGTCATCTCTGGGGTCTCAGTTCTGTTCCACTGATCGATCTGTCTGTTCTTGTACCAGTACCAGGCTGTTTTGACCACTGTGGCAGTGTAATATGTTCTAAAGTCAGGTAATGAGAGGCCTCCCAGTGTGTTCTTCTTCTTTAGTAGTACCTTGCTTAACCGGGGCTTCTTCCCTTTCCAAACAAAATTGGTGATTTGTTTCTCCATCTCATTAAAAAATGTCACTGGAACTTGTATTCGGATTGCATTATATAAATAGATTGCTTTGGGTAAAATAGACATTTTCACAATGTTAAGTCTTCCTATACATGAGCAGAGTAGGTTTTTCGGTTTATATAAATCTCTCTCAGTTTCTTGTAGTAAGGGCTTGTAGGCACCCAATGCTGTGGGTCTCTTTGTCTTCTGGATTGTCTTTCCCTCATGTCATTTCGGTCCTCGGTGAGCATCCGTTCCTGCTGAGTTGGGACCATTTGCTGTGCCCTCGGATGGCAGCTTGGCAGCTTTTAAGACCCCAGACGCCATTCACCAACATCAGGTGCAGAGAGTCCTCTTAGCAAAACGCTAGTTGTGCCAATTGGCCTCGCTTTCGCCTAAGAGCATGGTCCCCTGCCCCCCACCTCAGCTACTCTATCCTTGCAATATTGGGTTAAGATGGAAGGAGTACTCATGTTATTAAACCTTTTCTTAAGTCCTTATAGTAGTGGCCTGATACAATATTTGTCCTTTTGCTACTGACTAATTTCACTCAGCATGATGTCTTCCAAGTGACTCCAAGTTATCAGATGTTTTCCAAAATCATCACTTTTTTTTTTAATCGCTGCCTAGAGTTTCATTGTGCGAATATACCATAGCTTCTTTATGCATTCATCTGTTGACGGGCACCTAGGTTGGTTCCAGCTTTATGCTGCTGTGGACAGTGCTGAAATAAACATGGCTGAATGAAAATGTACATTCTCGTATAAATTTACATGCCTACCTATATGCAGTTCCCACTGCTCTCCCTGCCCGGTGACAGCACACTATTCCTCTCTGCTCCATACATGTCTCATCCTCCCAACAGCCTCCTTTCCCCTCGTCTCCACCCACTCTCCTTCCTCCAGCCAGAGGTCAGCAGGATGATATCCTATAGATGTATAGAACCATAAAGTGCAACCAAAATATGGTCACTCTGCATTGCCAAGTCCAATCCACTCCTGTCTAAAGAGTGGACATTCGTTATAATTTATGGGTAAGGGCAGTGTCAGGGCTGGGGGCCATGCTCTCAGGGGAACCCCGAAACCGCTGGACCATCAATTGAGGTCTTTTACTGGAGATCTCAGGATGCACCCTTTTTTATTCTTGTGCTGCCAGTGAGACTCAACCTAGTGAGCTCCATCTGGTTCTTCTGGTCCCAAGTCGATGAAGGCACCCACTCTTGTGGGTCTCTCTGTCTTCTAGGTTGTCTTTACCGCATGTCATTTTGGTCCTTGGTGAGCATCCGTTCCTGCTGAGTTGGGACCATTTGCTGTGTCCTCAGATGGCAGCTTGGCAGCTTTTAGGGCCCCAGACACCACTCACCAATGTGGGGTGCAGAGAGCTCTCTTAGCAAAACGCTAGTTGTGCCAGTTGGCCTCAATTTCACCTAAGAGCATGGTCCCCTGCCCCCTGCCCCAGCTACTGTATCCTTGCAATATTGGGTTAAGATGGAAGGAGTACTCAAGTTATGCTGAAGTCCACTTGATGTTGTTCTTGTTTCTAATGTGTGCTATCACCGCTTTCTCCCAACCAGATTTCTAGCAACTATCTAAACTAAACCCTTCGCCCTCGCCCTCCCTCCCTCCCCTCCCTTGCAGCTGTCAAACAGTCTTTTCTTCTATACACAAGTCTGTTTTTGAGATCTTATCGTAGAGGTCTCATACAGTATTTGACCTTTTGTCGCTGACTACTTTCACTCACCATAATGTCTTCCAGTTGAAACCAGGTCATGAGATGTTTCCTGGAATCATCGTTGTTCTTTATCATTGCATAGTGCTCCATTGAGTATATGTACCATAGTTTATCTATCCATTCTTGTGTTGTTGGACATCTGGGTTGATTCCATCTTTTTGCTATCATGGACTATGCTGCGATAAACATTCTGGTGCATGTGTCCGTTGGTGTGAAAGGCCTTGATTCTGTAGGATATATTCCAAGTAGTGGAATTACTGGGTCAAATGGTACATCAATATCCATTTTTTTAAGGAAGCGCCAGATTGCTTTCCAAAGAAGCTGGACCATTTTGCAACCCCACCAACAGTGTAGGAGGGTTCCTCTTTCTCCACAGCCTCTCCAGCATTTGTTGTTTTGTGTTTTCTGGATCATGGCCAATCTTGTTGGGGTGAGATGGTATCTCATTGTCGTCTTGATTTGAATTTCTTTAATAACTAAAGATGGGGAACATGTCCGCATGTGTTTTGTGGCGGCCTGGATCTCCTCTTTAGTGAAATGTCTGTCCATCCCCTTTGCCCATCACTTAATTGGATGATTTATCTTCTTCTTGTTGATATTTTGTAGTATCTTATAGATTATGGAAATCAGGCGTCAGTGTGACATAGAGTTTCCAAATATTTTTTCCCATTCTGTAGGTGTTCTTTTAATTCTATTAATAAAGTCTTTGGATGAGCAAAAGTGTTTGATTCTTAATAGTTCCCATTTATCTATTTTCTCTTCTGTTGATTGTGGTTTCTTTGACAGATTTTGGAGTCTGTCCTCATTGTGTATTCAAACTTCCATTGTTGTTCCTACCTTTTCTTGGATGAGCTTTATCGTTTTAGATTTGATATTTAGGTCTTTTCTCCAGTTGGAGTTGGTTTAAGATATGGATCTTGATTCAGTTTCTTGCAGATGGATAACCAATTTTGCCAGCACCATTTGTTAAAGATACTGTTTTTACCCCAGTTTAATGTCTTAGGGCCTTTGTCGAATATCAACTGTTCATAGGCAGATGGTGTCATCTCTGGGGTCTCAATTCTGTTCCATTGATCCATCTGTGTTCTTGTACAACTACCAGTCTGTTTTGACCACTGTGGCCGTGTAGTGTGTTCTAAGTTCGGGTAATGAGAGGCCTCCCAGTGTGTTCTTCTTCTTTAGTAGTACCTTTCTTATCTGGGGCTTCTTCCCTTTCCAAACAAAATTGGTGATTTGTTTCTTCATCTCATTAAAAAATGATGCTGGAACTTGTATTGGGAGTGCATTATATAAATAAATTGCTTTGGGTAAAATAGACATTTTTACAATGTTAGGTCTTCCTATCCATGAGCAGGGTAGGTTTTTCCATTTATCTAAGTCTCTCTTAGTTTCTTGTAGTAAGGGCTTGTAGTTCACTTTGTAAAAGTCTGTTGTTTCTCTGGTTAGATTAATTCCTAGGTACTTTCTCTTCTTAGCGGCTATCGTAAATGGTATTGATTTGATAATTCCTTCTGTAACAGTCTCGTTGTTGGTATAGAATTTGCTTTTTAAAGCCATCCACTTGTGGTATTTCTATTAAAGAAGCACTAGGTGACTAAAACATAGGACTATCTCAAAGGAAAGATTTAGATCTCCACAGTAGGTTACACACAAAGACTTGGCTTTTCACTATCTGGTGCCATCTCTCACTGGCCCTGGAGGCATGTGTGGCTTGTCCCATCACCCTTGCTGAGGAGGATGTCTATCAGCCTCCACTGCTTAGTCTACTATGAGGTGGTTGTGGCCATATTCTGCCAGGTCAGGTCTGTGGAGTCCTATGTACTTCTGGTGCTACTCTTCCTTCCCCATTATTGAGGCCAATCTCTCAACTTCCTCGTTGATGTTCAGTATGTCGTACATACTAGATTCTCTTGTTCTTTTGGGCTTTTGTTGTTAAAGGGGTTACAGGAAGCACCTACCTATTCCACTGTCTTGACCTAAACTTCTAGTGTTTTCAGTGGCTGAGTTTTCGAAGGCCAGGCCTTTGGCACCTCTTTTTTTTGTTTAATTCTGCTTTAGGTGAAAGTCTGCAGAACAAATTAGTTTCTCATTAAACAGTCAATACACAGATTGTCTTGTGACGTTGTTTGCCAACCAGTAACATGTTGTCGCTCTCCCCTTACCCACCCTGGGTTCCCTGTTTCCATTTGTCCAGTTCTTATGTCCCTCTTGCCTTCTCATCTGTGCTTTTGGGCTGGTGTGCCTGTGTTATTGTTGGCTGTGTAAAGTAAAAACCAAGCCCATTGCTGTTGAGTCAGTTCTGATACACAGCAACCCTTAGGAGAGTAGAACTGCCCCATAGTGTTTCCAAAGAGTGCCTGGTGGATTCAAACTGCCAACCTTCTTGTTGGCAGCCAAGCTCTTAACCACTGTACCATACAGAACTGCCTAATCTTTGGCTGAAGTGTGAACCTTAGGAGTGACTTCAGTACTGAGCTAAAAGGGTGTCTGTGGCCGTACTCTTGGGGTTTCTCCACTCTCTGTCAGATTAGCAAACCTGGTTATTTGTGTGTGTATGAGTATGCAAATTTGTATTTTGTACTGCATTTTTTCTCCTTCTCTGTCATGGATCCTTTATTGTAATCTCTGCCAGTGCAGTCAACAGTGGTAACCGGCACCATCTAGTTGTTCTGGGCTCAGTCTGGTGGAGGTTGTGGTAGTTGTAGTCTCTGGACTAATCTTTCCCTTGTTTCATTTGTTGTTTTCATTCTCCTTTGTTTCAGCTGGGATGGGCTCAATAGATGTATCTTAGATGGCTACTCACAGGCTTTTAAGACCCAGATGCTACTCACCACAGTCGAATGTATAGCATTTTCTTTATGTTGTTCTTATGTTATCAGGTGCCATCAAGTCAGTTCTATCTCATAGTGACCTTATGTACCACAGAAGGAAATGCTGCCCAGTGCTGTGCCATCCTCACAATCATTGTTATGCTTGAGCCCATTGTTGTAACCACTGTATCCATCTATCTCATTGAGAGTCTTCTTTTTCACTGACCCTCTACCATGATGTCCTTCTCCAGGGGCTTACGACTCCTGACAACATTTCCAAACTGTGTGAGGCATAGTCTTGCCATCCTCGCTTCTAAGGAATATTATGGATGTACCTCTTCCAACTCAGATTTGTTCATTGTTTTGGCAGTTCAGGATTTGTACAATATTTTTCACCAATACTGTAATTAAAAGGCATCAATTCTTCTTTGCCTTTCCTTATTTGTTGCCTAGGTATTGCATGCTTATGAAGTGATTAAAAACACCATGACTTGGGTCAAGCACACCTTAGTCTTCAAGGTGACATCTTTACTTTTCAACACTTTAAAGATGTCTTTTGCAGTAGATTTCCCAGTGCATTGTCTTTTGATTTCCTGACTGCTGTTTGCATGGGCATTGATTGTGTGACAAGTAAAATGAAATCCTTGACAATCTTAATCCTTTCTCCATTTATCATGATGTTGCTTATTCGTCCAGTTGTGAGGATTTTTGTTTTCTTTATATTGAGGTATAATCCATACTGAAGGCTATGGTCTTTGCTCTCATTGGTAAGTGCTTCAAGTTGTTTTCACTTTCAGCAAGGAAGGTGTGTCATCTGCATAAAACAGATTGTTATAGATTGTGTTATGCCAGTTGAACTAGATGTCCCCTGTCACCATGGTTCCCAGCTTGGTCCTCAGAGAATTTGGATGTGTCTGTGAAGCTCTATGACTTTGTCCTGTCAAGTTATGCTAACTTACCCAATGTTGTGTACTGTCTTACATTTAACATGCATTAACCCACCCACTGCCATCTATCTACTATCTGGTGTTTTCTCCTCCCTATCTTTACCCTCCTTCATAACTATCAAAGATTGTTTCTTTCTGTGAGTAAGCCTTTTTTTATGTTTTCATAATAGCGATTTCATACAGCATTTGACCTATTGTGATTGACTTATTTTACTTGGCATAAGGCCCTACAAATCATTGTTCTTTATTGTTTTGTAGTATTCCATTGTGCATATGTGCCATAGTTTATCTATCTGTTGATGAGCATCTAAGTTGTTTCCATCTTTTGGCCATTGTGAATAATGCTGCTGTGAACATGGATGTGCATATGTCTATTCTTGCAACAGCTCTTATTTCTCCAGGATATATTCCTAGAAGTAGAACTGTTGGATTATATGATATTTCTATTTCTAGCTTTTAAAGGAGGTGTCATAATGTTTTCCAAAATGTTTGTACCATTTTGTATTCCTACCAGTAGTATGTAAGAGTTTCAATTTCCCTGAAACATCTTCAACATTTTTTTTTTAATTTGTGCCAGTAATATGAGGGTCAGACAGTATCTCTTTGTAGTTTTGATTTGCATTTCTCTAATGGCTAGTGTCATGGATTGAATTGTGTCCCCCCAAATATATGTCAACTTGGTTAGGCCATGATTCCCAGTATTGTGTGGTTGTCCTCCATTTTGTGATTGTAAGTTTATGTTAAAGAAGATTAATGTGGAATTATAATACCCTTACTAAGGTCACATCCCTGACCCCAGTGTAAAGGGAGTTTTCCTGGAGTGTGGCCTGTGCTACCTTTTATCTTACAAGAGATAAAAGGAAAAGGAAGCCAGCAGAGAGCGAGTACCTCTTACCATGAAAAAGAAGCTCTAGCACCAGAGTGTGTTCCTCGGACACAGGGTTCCTATGTGTAGAAGCACCTAGTCCAGGGGAATATTGATGACAAAGACCTTCCTCCAGAGCTGACAGAGAGAGAAAGCCTTCCTCTGGAGCCGATGCCTGAATTGGGACTTAAGGCCTACGGGACTGTGACAAAATAGAATTTCTGTTTTGTTAAAACCGTCCACTTACGGTATCTCTGTTAAAGCAGCACTAAATGACTAAGACAGCTGGTGATCTTGAGTATTGCCTCGTGTCTTCTTTGGCAAAGTTTCTATTCATATCCTTTGTCCCTTTTATAATTGGATTATTTATCTTTTTATTGAACTATTGGATTTTCATTTAGAGATTACATCTTTGTAGGAAATGTTATAGCCAAGTTTTTCATCCCGTCTGTAGGTTCCTTTTTTACTCTTTAGGTGAAGTCTTTTGATGAACATAGTGTTTAACTTTTAGAAGACACCATTTATCTAGTTTATCTTTTGGTGTTTGTATATTGTTCATTATGGTGTGTATCCCATTCATGCTGCATATTAGGGCCCCTAATGTTGACCCTGTTTTTTCTTCCATGATCTTTATAGTTTGTGATTTTATATTTAGATCTTCAATTCATTTTTAACTAATTTTTTGTGTATAGTGTAAAGTATGGATGCTGTTTAATTTTTTTTTTTTAATTTTTACAGTTGGACATCTAGTTTTGCCAGCACCACTTGTTAAAACAACTGTGTTTTTCCTACTTAGTGGACTTTGGGCCTTTGTCAAAGATCAGGGGACCACATGTGAATGGATTTAAATCTGGGTTCTTGATTTTGTTTCATTGGTTAATATTCCTTTCAGTGTACCAGTAGCAGGCTGTTTTGACTACTGTAACTGTTTTGAGATCAGGTAGTACACAGCCTCCTACTTTATTCTTCAGAAATGCTTTGCTTACCTGGGGCCTCTTTCTTTTCCATGTAAAGATAATGATTAATTTTTCCATCTTGTTAAAGAATACTTTTGGCATTTGGATTGGGATTGCATTGTATCTATAGACTATTTGGGGTAGAATTGACATTTTTACAATGTCTAGTCTACCTATCCGTGAGTATGGTATATTTTTCCATTTATATAGGTCTCTTTTGGCTTATTGCAGTGGTGGTTTGTAGTTGTTGTTTTTTTTTTTTTTTTTGTACAGGTCTTTTACATCCCTGGTTAGAATTATTTCTAAGTATTTTATTTCTTTAGGGGCTATAATAAATGCTATTACCTGAGGTGATGGTGGACTTAAACTGACAATTTTTTAGTTAGTAGCCAACCGTGTTAAATATTTGTAGTACACAGGAACTCCAAGGTGTAGTCACAGAGTAGGAATCAAGGGGAAGTCAAGGGGAAGTGTGGATCAACAGTATAATAACTGTTGGGCCTGAAGCAGTGAAGGAGAGAATTGTTGCTCTCATCAGACTGGGAGTTTGTGTAGATATTTGCCCAGAGAGAAGCTGTGACCTTCTCTATGCAGCCAGTCACAGGAGACCTGTAGGGAAATAGTTACCTGGAAGATATATACTTCCACCTTACTCCCCTTGATTCAGCTTGATCTCCTGCCAGTGTTCCCCATGGAACCACCTGGAAACCAGAAGGCGTGGGAGAGTTCTTTGTTATGGTTCATTCAAGTCAGCCTACTAGGGTAGAAATGAATGAAGAGTGGACCTGGAAAGACAAATGGAAGATATCCAGTGCATTATCTCATAGGGCTATGGTGATGACAAGATGAAGTGAGGTACATAAAACACCCCCAAATTCAGAGTTTTTGTTGATAAAAAAATAAACAGCTCTCTTTGGGATACCCACTTTCATGGAGCACAAGGATTACTTGCAAGGAATTTGTGCAGGGAGTCAATGATTTCTCATGAGTCAGCAGACTTAAGTAGTAGCAGGGACAGGAAGAAACTCCAGGATTAAAGGGAAAAAATATTAAAAAGATGGAAAAAGGCATGAACACTTCTAGCTTCTTCATAGCTCTGATAACTCCAGTTTTCACAATCTCAATATCATAGCATGTATTATGACTTCATGGAGTCCTGGTGGCACATTAAGAGCTTGGCTCATAACCTAAAGATCAGCAGTTCAAATCCATCAGCTACTCCTTGGAAACCCAATCGTCCAGTTCTACTCTGTCCTATAGGGTTACTATGAATTGCAATCAACTGAATGGCAATGGTTTGTTTTGTTTTGATTTACCAAGACTTCATTTTTCCTGCTGGCTGAGTAGTATTCCATTGTATGCATGTGCCATAATTCTCACAATCTCAGTAAATGTTAAAAGCATCCGGAAATTTTTAACTAGTGTTTATGAACAGGAGTAGATTAATGTGGTCTTAGGATAATACATCTCAAAACACAAAACAACTGTTATGCTTAATGATGTGACAACAGAAAGCATGCCCGTTGAAGTCAGACAAAAAAGAAGGATGCTCATTATTTCCAATATTATTTAACATTTTTCAGAAAATGTTGGCTAATTCTAATGCATACATACATATGCCAAAGCCAAGTGCCATCGAGTCGGATCTGACTCATAGACATGCATATATATATATATATATTTCAGGTAAAGAGATGGTAAAAATGATAGTTTCTAGAAGATGATGTAATTGTGTACCTGTAAAAGCCAAGAGAATAAATGGAAAAAAACCAACCCTATCTGCTATATTGTCTCCAATCATTTTAGTTGACTGCGACTCGGCGGCACTTGGCATATCTTTAAAGAGCCATGTGTCTTCAGTTACCCAAAGGAGGGATTGGGGTTCTATGAAATTCTCAACTAGAAGTCACTATTGTTAGAACTTCAGAGAAGTTAGGAATCATTCTATTACAGCAGCTTTTTAAAAATAAATTTTATTTATTTAGTTATTGTTGAGAATATACACAACAAAAATCCAAAACAAACCCCAAATCCACTGCTGTTGAGTCACGGCAAAACATACGTGAATTCAACAGCTTCTACATGCATAATTCAATGATATTGATTATATTCTTCCAGTTGTGCAACCATTCTCACTCTGTTTTCAAGTTGCTCCTCCCCCATTAGTATAAACTCACTGCCACCTAAAGTTCCTATCTGTCACGGATTGAATTGTGTCCCTCCAAAAATGTATGTGTTGATTTGACTTGGTTAGGAGTCCCAATATGGTGCCATTCCTCCCATGTATTGCGAATTCTGCCTCTGTGATAATTGATGATGGAGAATGGTCTGCAGTTGTGTTAGTGAGGCAGGTCTCAAGGTACAAGCCTGTGGGTTAAGGGAGAGAAGTGAGGTGAGGAAGTTGGGAACATCATACCACCAAGAGAGAAGCACCGAGAGCAGAGCACGTCCTTTGGACCTGAGGTTCCTGTGCTGAGATGCTCTCACTGGATTTGGACTCAGCCTACCGGACTGTGATGATTTCTCATACTGAACGGACTTACAATTTATAAATGGATTTGTGGCTTACTGGACAGTGTCAATAAAGCTTTTCTTCATGAAAACCTCCACTCGTGGTATTTTCTGTTAGAGCAGTACCAGGTGACTAAGACACTATCTAATCTTTGAATTGCTAGTGTCAATATGATTCCATATAGTTCTTAAAAGAACGTAATACTCAAGGCAGACATTTTGTAGTCATTAAGATAAACTATTATTTTGTTTTAAGAAGACTTCAGGGGACATTTTTGTTTGTTGTACCCCCTTTTTTTTCTGATTGAAAGTATACAATCTGGTTTAAATTTGCATGCCCGCCTATGTGCAGCTCCTACTGCTCTCCTTGCCCAGTGATAGCATGCCCCCCTTTTCTGTTCTATACAAGTCATATCCTCCTAACAATCCCCTGCTCTTCTCCACCTTCTCCACTTCCCTCTTGTACGAGGCCAGTAGGACGACATCCTATAGATGCATAGAACCAGAAAGTGTACACACGGTATGGTCACTCTGTGTCCCCGAGTCCAATCCATTCCTGTCCGAGGAGTTGACCTCAGTAATGATTTATGCTCTGGGGCAGCATCCGGTCTAGGGGCCATGCTCCCAGGGGAACCCCCTGGCCTTTAGACCATCAATTGCGGTCTTTTAGCGGAGTTCTCAGGATGCACCTTTTTTGATTCTCGTATTGCCACTTGGACTCACCTTTGTGGGCCCCATCACAGCTGTCACTGGAGGTGGCTGGACATCATCTGGTTCTTCTGGTTGCATGTTGATGTAGTCACCCATTCACATGGGTCTTTTTGTCTTCTGGGTTCTCTTTCCCCCATGTCGATTTTGTCCTTAGTGATCATCTGTTCCTGCTGAGTTGGGGTGATTTGGTGGGCCTCAGATGGCAGCTTGCTAGCTTTTAAGACCCCAGATGCCACTCACCAATATGGGGTGGAGAAGATTCCCTTAGCAGTAGGCTAGTTATGCCAGTTGGCCAAGATGTTCCCTGATAGCATGGTCCCCAGGCTCCTGCCCCTGTTACTCTGTCCTTGCCATATTGGGTTAAGATTGGAGAAGTATTCATGTCATGTTGAAGTCCAATTAAATTGACCTTCTTTCTAATGTGTGCTGTCTTTGATTTCACCCAACCAAATTTCTATCACCTACCTAATCTGTAACCAATCATCTCCCTCCTTACCCTCTCTTGCAGCCATCAAAGTCTTTTCTTCTGTACATGAGTCTGCTTTTAAGACCTAAAAGTGGGGGTCTCATACAATATTTGTTCTTGTACCACTGACTAATTTCATTCAACATAATGTCTTCCAATTGAAACCAGGTTATGAGGTGCTTCCTGAAATCATCATTGTTCTTTAACATTGCCTAGTGTTCCATTGAGTATATGTACCATAGCTCATTGATCCATTCATCTGTGGTTGGGTGTTTGGGTTGATACCGTCTTTTTGCTATTGTGGACTGTGCTGCAACAAACATTTGTGTACATGTGTCGGTTCATGTGAATGCCCTTGATTCTGTAGGATAGACTCCAAGCAGTGAAATTACTAGGTCAAATGGTATATCTATTTCCAGCTTTTTAAGAAAGTGACAGATTGCTTTCCAAAGAGGTTGTACCATTTTGCAATCCCACCAACAGTGTAAGAGGGTTTCAATTTCCCTGCAGCCTCTGCAGCATTTGTTGTTTTGTGTTTTTTCGGATCACTGCCAGCCCTGCTGGGGTGAGATGATATCTCATCGTAGCTTTGATTTGCATTTCTTTAATAGCTAATGATCATGAGCATTTCTGCATGTGTTTTTTGGATGCCTAGATGTCCTCTTTAGAGAAGTGTCTGTCCATCTCCTTTGCATATTGCTTAATTGGGTTATTAATCCTTTCTTGTTGATATTTTGTAGTACCTTGTAGATTATGGATCTTGATTCAGTTTATTGCAGATGGATAACCAATTTTGCCAGCACCATTTGTTGAAGATACTGTTTTTACCCCAGTTTAATGTCTTAGGGCCTTTGTCGAATATCAACTGTTCATAGGCAGATGGTGTCATCTCTGGGGTCTCAATTCTGTTCCATTGATTGATCTGTCTGTTCTTGTACCAGTACCAGGCTGTTTTGACCACTGTGGCAGTGTAGTATGTTCTAAGGTCGGGTAATGAGAGGCCTCCCAGTGTGTTCTTCTTCTTTAGTAGTACCTTACTTATCTGGGGCTTCTTCCCTTTCCAAACAAAATTGGTGATTTGTTTCTTCATCTCATTAAAAAATGATGCTGGAACTTGTATTGGGATTGCATTATATAAATAAATTGCTTTGGGTAAAATAGACATTTTCACAATGTTAAGTCTTCCTATCCATGAGCAGGTTTTTCCATTTATCTAAGTCTCTCTTAGTTTCTTGTAGTAAGGGCTTGTAGTTCTCTTTGTAAAGGTCTGTTGTTTCTCTGCTTAGATTAATTCCTAGGTACTTTCTCTTCTTAGGGGCTATCGTAAATGGTATTGATTTAATAATTTCCTCCTTAATAGTCTCGTTGATGGTATAAAGGAAACCTACTGATTTACTTATGTTTATCTTGTATCCTGAGACTTTGCTGAACTCTTCTATCAGTTTGAGTAGCTTACTTATAGATTCCTTGGGGTTCTCTGCGTATACAATCATATCATCTGCGAACAAGGAGATTTTAACTTCCTCTTTGCCGATGTAGATGCCCTTTATTTCTTCGTCTTGTCAAATTGCTCTGGCTAGAACTTCTAGCACAATGTTGAATAGGAGAGGTGACAGTGGGCATCCTTGTCTAGTTCCTGATCTCAGGGGAAAGTCTTTCAGTCTCTCTCCATTCAGGATGATGTGGGCAATTGGCTTTGTATAAATGGCCCTTATTGTGTTGAGGAATTTACTGTCTATGCCCATTTTGCTAAGAGTTTTTAGCATGAATGGGTGTTGGACTTTATCAAATGCCTTTTCGGCATCAATGGACAAAATCAGGTGATCTTTGTCTTTTGTGTTATTTATGTGGTTAATCACATTAATTGTTTTCCTGATGTTGAACCAGCCTTGCATCCCTGGTATGAATCCCACTTGGTCATGATGGATTATTTTCTCGATATGTTGTTGTATTCTGTTGGCAAGAATATTGTTGAAGATTTTTGCATCTAAGTTCATGAGTGATATCGGTCTGTAGTTCTCTGTCTTTGTTGGATCTTTCCCTGGCTTAGGTATCAGGGTTATGCTGGCTTCATGGAATGAGTTTGGGAGTACTCCATCCCTTTCTATACTGTGAAATAGTCTCAATAGTATTGGGGATAACTCTTCTCTAAATGCTTGGTAGAATTCTGCAATGAAGCCATCTGGGCCTGGGCTTTTTTTGGTTGGCAGTGTTTTGATGACCTTTTCAATCTCTTCCTTTGTGATGGGTTTATTAAGTTGTTCTGCTTCACGTTGTGATAATTTGGGTAGGTGGTATGAGTCAAGGAATTTGTCCATTTCCCCTAGGTTTTCAAATTTGTTAGAGTACAGTCTTTCATAGTATTCTGTTATGATATTTTTGATTTCTGTTGCATCTGTGGTGACAACTCCCCTCTCATTTCTAATTTGGGTTATTTGTTTCCTTTCCTGCTTTTCTTTAGTAAGTTTAGCCAGTGGTTTATCAATTTTGTTGATCTTTTCAAAAAACCAGCTTTTGGTCTTTTCAATTTTTTCAATTGTTTTTAGATTATGGAGATTAGATGTCAGTCTGACATATAGTTGCCACATATTTTTTCCCATTCTGTAGGTGATCTTTTAATTCTTTTGATAAAGTCTTTGGATGAGCAAAAGTGCTTGATTCTTAGTAGTTCCCATTTATCTATTTTCTCTTCTGTTGATTGTGTTTTGTCTGGCAGATTTTGAAGTCTGTCTACATTCTGTATTAAAACTTCCATTGTTGATCCTATTTTTTCTTGGATGAGCTTTGTTGTTTTAATTTTGATATTTAGGTCTTTTATCTAGTTTGAGTTGTTTCTTGTACAAGGTGTAAGACATGGGTCTTGTTGCAATTTTTTGCAGGTGGATATCCAATTTTGCCAGCAACTTTTGTTAAAGAGATTGCTTTTATCCCAGTTTAAAGTCTTAGGGCCTTTGTCGAATATCAACTGTTTATAGGAGGATGGTGGCATCTCTGGGGTCTCACCTCTGTTCCATTGATCTGTATGTTTCTTTTTGTACCAGTACCAGGCTGTTTTGACTACAGTGGCAGTGTAATAGGTTCTAAAGTTGGGTAGTGAGAGGCTTCCCAGTGTGGTGTTTTCTTCAGTAGTGCTTTACTTATCCAGGGCTTCTTCCCTTTCCAAACAAAGTTGGTGATTTGTTTATCCTTCTCATTAAAAAGTGTCACTGGAATTTGTATTGGGATTGCATTATATAAGTAGATTGTTTTGGGTAAAATAGACATTTTCCCAATGTTAAGTCTTCCTATCCATGAGCAGGGTAGGTTTCTCCATTTATGTATGTTTCTTTTAGTTTCTTGTAGTAAGGACTTGTAGTTCTCTTTGTAAAGGTCTGTTATTTCTCTGGTTAGATTTATTCCTAGGTATTTTATCTTCTTAGGGGCTATAGTAAATAGTGTTGATTTGGTGATTTCTTCTTTAATAATCTCGTTGTTGGTATAAAGGAATCCTACTGATTTACTTATGTTTACCTTGTATCCTGAGACTTTGCTGAACTCTTCTATCAGTTTGAGTAATTTACTTATGGATTCTTCAGGATTATCTGCATATACAATCATATCATCTGCAAACAGGGAGATTTTTACTTCTTCTTTGCTGATGTAGATACCCTTAATTTCTTTGTCTTGTCTAATTGCTCTGGCTAGAACTTCCAGTAAAATGTTGAATAGGAGAGGTGAGAACGGGCATCCTTGTCTAGTTCCTGTTCTCAAGGGGAATTGTTTCAGTCTCTCTCCATTCAGGGTGATGTAGGCAGGTGGCTTTGTATAAATGGCTCTTATTGCATTGAGGAATTGACTGTCTATTCCTATTTTGCTGAGAGTTATTACCATGAATGGGTGTTGGACTTTATCAAATGCCTTTTCTGCATCAATAGACAAGATCAAGTGATTCTTGTCTTTTGTGTTATTTATGTAGTTGAGCATATTAATTGTTTTTCTGATGTTGAACCAGCCTTGCATCACTGGTATGAATCCAACTTGGTTGTGAAGAATAATTTTTTGATATGTTGTTTTATTCTACTGGCAAGAATTTTGTTGAAGATTTTTGCATCTAGGTTCGTGAGTGATGTCGGTCTGTAGTTCTCCTTTTTCGTTGGGTCTTTCCCTCGATTTGGTATCAGGGTTCTGCTGGCTTCATAGAATGAATTTGTGAGTATTCCATCCCTTTCTATGCTGTGAAATAGTCTTAGTAGTATTGGAGATGACTCTTCTTTAAAAGCTTGGTAGAATTCTGCAGTAAAGCCATCTGGGCCAGGGCTTTTTTTGTTGGTAGTTTTTTGATGATTTTTTCAATCTCTTCCTTTGTCATGGGTTTATTAAGTTGCTTTGCCTCACCTTGTGATAATTTTGATAGATGATATGAATCTAGGAATTTGTCCATTTCCTCTAGGTTTTCAGATTTGTTAGAGTACAGTCTTTTGTAGTATTCTGTTATGATACTTTTGATTTCTGTTGGATCTGTTGTGACATCACCTCTCTCATTACTTACTTGGTTTATTTGTTTCAGTTCCTGTTTTTCTTTAGTAAATTTAGCCAATGGTTTATGAATTTTGTTGATCTTTTCAAAAAACCAGCTTTTGGTCTTTTCAATTTTTTCAATTGTTCTTCTATTCTCTAATTTGTTTAGTTCTGCTCTAATCTTTATGATCTGTTTTCTTCTGGTGCCTGAGGGGTTCCTCTGTTGTTCTCTTTCTACTTTTTCGAACTGTAGGGTTAGTTCTTTGGTTTGGGTTCTTTCCTCCTTCCAGATATGTGCATTTTCAGGGGATACTTCTATGTTAAAGTTTAAAGACTGGCTCAGGGCAATAGTTTCAGGGGTTCATCTAGCCTCCATTAGTCCAGACAGTCTGGATTCCATGAGATTTTGAAATTATTCTTAATTTTCCCCATTTTATTCAGGATCCTGCTGTAGATTCATTGATTAAGATGTTCAGTAGTGATAGCTGGGCACCATCTGGTTCTTCGGGTCTCATAGCAAGGGTGGTAGTTGTTCCTGCAGGCAACATTCTATCACATTTTGATTTATGGTATCATGGTTTTCAGAATCTATGAATTCTTGGTTCTTAAGAAAAGTGGATCTCACCAGCCAGGCACAAAATGTAGACAGCAAAGTCTCACTCCTACCTGTAATTCCCATTCCTTTCCTTAGTGGCAACCACTGTTTTCTGTTTCTTCAAGAAACAATTTGTACTTGTATGTGTTTGTGTGTGTGTCTATGCACACACGTGTGTGCAAGCACAGAGCAACTTCTTGAATTTATTTTTTTCAGGCCAAATAAAATGGAAGTCACCAAACCTTTCAAAGTTAAGAAGACAGTGAGACTGCTGTCAAAAGCTGAGCTGATAGTAGAAAAAGATGATGACAGAGAAAGCATGATAACTGAAACAGCTGTATCTATAGTTAAAAAGGCCATCTTGGCTGCTGTTGAGGTTGTGGAAGGTAATGATCCAGACTGAATGCTTAAAGAATTGCATCATTATGTAACTCCACAATATCAGCCAACTAACCAATTTATATCTTGTTTGCAGAAGCTAAAATATTCAGAAACATCAGGTGGATCACACATGGTGAATTCACAGTGGAAGGAGGACAACAGCATATTGACCAGTTCATTTCAGTAAGTTAGTTGACCACTTCAGCTTCTTACAGAAGGGCAAGGAACAACAAAATGTCTCTTGTTTGATCAAAAGTTATAAGTCCGGATTACCTAAGAGATGATATCACAGGTGACTAGCATGCATTGTCCTCATATGGTATGATCATCTTTGAAGATGAAAAGCACACTGACATTTCCCAGTGTTTGTACAATCATAACCTTTTGTATAGGAAAGCATGATACTACCAGTTAAGTAATCCTCTCATGCTAGTACATTACATAGGGGCCTAGTGGCCTAAGGAAGGAGACAGTCCTCCAAAATGGCAGTATTCCACAACCTGTTTTAGAGTGCTCACATAAATAGAGAGAATGTGAATGGGCCAAGAAACATTTTGATTAAGTTTGGGAATGTACTCACCTCACAGTCAGGTGTATATGTTTATAATTTCTTTTTCTCCTGAACTTGGCTCTGACCTGTGACTGTGTCTTTTCCCAGTAGTTTCGGGGAGAAGGCCTTACCTTGCTTTGCGTAACTAGTGGAGTAGATAAAGAAGAGCTGGCTTGAAATCTCTTTTCACTGAACTGTCTCAGAATAGATATCTTCCCAACTCCTGGGAGAAGTTTCTAGCTAGTTCTGTTCTTCCGGCCAGCCCATCAAAACCTACAGCATTTCGGGAAGTTTCACAGGCCCTAGAAAGGCCTGGTCAAATAGGAAAGAAGAGAAGCCAGTGTTTTCTGGCTCCACACTCTATTTGTGCTCCAGAGGGCACAACTCATCCTTCCTACTAGTAGTCCAGAAAGCTGAGACAAGATAAACGGAGCAAAGTCTTGAGCTTTCCACCTCGAGTACCTCTTAATGTTAGAGTTGAGCAAAGGCCCCTGCCTGTTGCACGCAGGGTTTCTGAATCTGACAAGAGTAGCACAGAAAGCAAGCAGGAAATTTGGCCTTGGAGAACTCACTCATCACTCTGAGTAAAAGACAGAAGTTTTGGCCCAATGTGATCTGAGGCATATCTTCTACCACTTACCTCTCTCACCCTGTCACCTTTACACTGTTCAGCCACACTTGTCTTTTTACTATTCTTCAACTTCTAGCCGTGTCCCAACCTTGGGGCCTTTGCATTTCCTGTTCCCTTTGCCTAGAAGACTTCTCTGAGGTGTTCTCATGGCTCCCTTTTTTACCTCCATGCCACCTGCGCATTGAGGCTTGTTCTGGCCACCTCATCCAAAACTGAACGTGACCCTCTCATCTTCTCTACTTTATTTTTTTCTCTTAGCCCTTATCGCTGCCTAAGATATTAGGTTTCAGTCCACCTTACTGCCTTTATTCTACCACCAGGATATATGGTCTACAAAGGCAGAGACTTCTGTTCACTGCCTCATCCCAGGAGCAGGTATACAGTATATGAAGTCTGACAGTTAAGTCCATAAACCTAATTGTTCAAAGTGCTATATACCTCATCGTTGAGTATCACAGTCACCTTTGAAATACTCTCCTTGGGAAGCTATATACCAATGCCAGTGCATACTCCACCCTTCAAAGCAGTTTTGGAACTCTCTTTCTGGAATGGCCATTGCACATGGCAGCGAGGTGTCAAGTTCATGAACTAAATTGTATAGTCGTCTGTGAGGGAGTTTTTAGCCAATAAACAAATAACTGTATTGAAGCACCCTCCCTATTCACCTGATCTGGCCCCCAGTGACTTTTTTCTTTACCTGAAGATAAAGGAAATATCGAAGACATTTTGATGACATTCAGGACATCAAGGGTAATACAACAACAGCTCTGATGGCCATTCCAGAAAGAGTTCCAAAATTACTTTGAAGGGTGGACTTGGTGCTGGCATCAGTGTGTAACTTCCCAAGTGGAGTACTTCAAAGGTGTCCATAGTGACAGTCAACAATGAGGCATGTAGCACTTTTTCTAGGACAAGTTTGGCTAGCTTAATCGGCAATCCTTGTATGCACCATAAATACTTGTTGAATACAGGAATGGACTTATTCTCTTCACACAATTATTTATTCACCAATGAAAAGACAAATCAAAGTATCACATAGGTAATGTGAGAACACAGGCTATTAGAAAGCAGAAGGTAACTGAAAAGGTAGCAGCTCTACACAGCTCATGATAGAAAATTACCACGTTCCTAACATCCCTCATACAGTGACCCGTATAAGTTACGTGTACCATCTAAGCAACAGGCATTTCTGATGAACAGTTTTCTCAAGCATAGTGTAGACTTCTTAGAGTCCTCTGTGCATTTTTTTCTGTTGTATGTAGGTTTGCTATGAGTAGGAACCAACTCGACAGCATCTAACAATTGTATAGCAGGGGATGGTAAGTTAAAGAAGTTGCCATTTACTGAATTCTTGCTGTGTGCCAAGAACTGCTGAGAACTTCCCATGAATGGTCTCATTTAATCCTCCCAACACACCTATATGATAGGTGTGTCACTGTACCCATTTTGCAGATGAGGAAACTGAGGCTCAGAGAAATTACAGTTTTTCCAAAGTCTCTCCAATTAAGAAGCACAGTGAATTTTTTTTCTTTTTATAGATTTTCTGCCACAATAGGAAATATACTCTTGGAGGACAAAAATAAAAGATCATTATAGACACAGTGATGCTATTTAAGATTATTACCCAGAATCCCATTGCTAATTTATTTTTTAAAATGAGTCAATAATGTATGCAACAGGAAATGATGCACAATCTTGTTATCAAGGAAAAATGCAAAATGAAGCCATTTGAAGGTATTGTAATATGCCTAGTGGCTGGCTTGGCAGGTAAGAAACTGACAAAAGATAATAAGAATAATTAAATCTGGTATCAAAAGGCTTGTGTGTTGTGGGGGAGAGTTGGTATGTTTTTTATTGTCAGTGGACACTATTAATTGGTGCTTTCTCTTCAGGAGCACAATCTGACCAGAAGAATTCCTTGTAATAGTTAAGTTGGTGTGTCAACTTGGCTGAGCCATGATTCTCAGTGGTTTGGCAGACATGGTAGTTATGTAATGATATAATCATCTCCATGATGAGATCTGATATAATTAATCACCTCCATGATAAGATCTGCTATGTATAGCCAAACAGTTGAAAGGGAATTTCTATGAGAGTGTGTCCTGTATCCAATATATGTGGACATTCTGGCAAAGGTGGCTGGTTTTGCTTACTATGGATCCTGCATCTGGCTCATCAGCATGTGACTTCCAGTTTTGGGGACTTGAGTCAGCAGCTTGCCATATTGACTGATCTTCGGATTCATCAGCCTCCACAGCCTGTGAACCAGCAGCCTGTCATCTGATCTACTAATCTTGGATTCGTCAACCCCTGCAGCTACTTGAGTCAGGAGAAGCCTCCAGCCTGATGCCTGACCCAGAGACTTGGGACTTGGCAGCCTGTGCAACTGTGTGAGCTATTTCCTTGATGTAAATCTCTCTCTCTGTATATAAGCTTCACTGGTTTTACTTCTCTAAGGAATCCAGCCTAAGACACCCCCCAATGCATAACACACAGTTAAATTATTTTTATGATAAAATTAAAAGATATGAGTATTTAAAAATTGAATGAGCAAAAAGACACAAAGTAGAAGAGAAAAGCTCTACCTCCAGTCCCACCAGAAACACCGCTGAGAACAGCTTTGTGCATATCCTTTTAGGTGCTTGTTGATTTTGAGGGTGCAGTAACATGTAAGTAGCTAAGCTATTCAAGGTATAGTAGCACAGTGAGACACTATTTTGTAAAAGTAGACACATAAAGTAAGAGTTATGTAAAAATTACAAAGCATAAGGAGAGTACTGTCATGGGTTGAATTGTATCCCCCCCCCAACATGTGTGTAGCCATCTGGCTAGGTCTTCATTCCTGGTGTTGTGTGATGTTGCTCCCTGTTGTAGATTCTGCCTCTGTGATGTTAATGAGGGAGAATGGGTGGCTGTTGTGTTGGTGAGGTGGGACTCAATACCTAAAATTGTTTTGTGCCTTGAAGCAGTATCTCAAGATATGAAGGAAACAAGCTACCAGAGAGATTTGGGGGCCTCATATCACCAAGAAGCAGTGCTGGGGTCTGAGCGTGTCCTTTGGAAAGGACCTGGGGTCCCTGCACCTCAGAAGCTCCCAGAGCAGGGGAAGATTGACCACAAGGGCCTCCCTGCAGAGCCAGCAGAGAAAGCCTTCCTCTGGAGCTGACACCCTGAATTTGGATATTTAGCCTACTGGACTGTAACAAAAGAAAACTTCTCTTTTTAAAGCCATCCTCTTGTGGTATTTCTGTTAAAACAACACTAGATGACTACGACAAATATACGCTCAATGGAGTTCCACAGAAGTTCATTGCCTTCTCTGTGATAAAAATGGGAACCTTGGTCTTATGGAAATAGTTTGAATTCAGTATTGTATATTCATCTAGGACTATGTTATTTCACAAAAGGAAAACAAAACAAAAGATAAAGAGCCAAACTGAGAAGAAGACAAGCTCAGAATTGAGGCATCTGGTGGAGTGGAGAGAGCCCCATAGTAGTTGTTCAGCAGCCCTGGGTTCTAGTCCCAGCTGTGGTGTTTTTTTTGAATCCAATCTGCCAATCTCCATTTCTTTAATAGTGCATTTAGTCCATTTGCATTCAGTGTGATTATTGACAGGTATAAGCTTAGTGCTGTCATTTTAATGTCTTGTTTCGTATATTGTAGATAATTCCTTTGTTCTCTTTAACTTTCTATGCTGAATCTTTTCTTTTCATCTTTTTCAATGTTGGTGGTTTTGTATTTGCTGAGATTTCATGTTTTTCTTGTTTCTTATTTTGATGAGTAGGATTGATAGTTTCCTTTGTGGTTACCTTAATATTTACCTTTATTTTTCTACATTTAAACCAGTCTTTGATTTCTTTATATTCCCTTGACTTCCTCTATATATAGAAGGTCTATGATTGTGTTTTCTTTTGAGTATCCCTTTTTTGTTATAATGTTTATGTAATGACATCTCTGTTGCCCTATTTTCAGTGTTTGGCCCGGGATTTACTTTCATGATCCCCCTATTTGGGTTGATATCCAGTTGCTCTGTTCTGTGTTCTAGTCTTGAGTTATTACCTGATGTTACTGATTTTGTAACCTCAGGATTCCCTTTAGTATTTCTTGTAATTTTAGTTTGGTTTCTGCAAATTTCTTAAATTTCTGTTTATCTGGAAATGTCCTAATTTTGCCCTCATATTTGAGATAGTTTTTCTGACAGATTTTGAAGTCTGTCTATGTTATGTATTAAAACTTCCATTGTTGTTCCTACTTTTTTCGGATGAGCTTTATCGTTTTAGATTTGACACTTAGGTCTTTTATCCAGTTTGAGTTGGTTTTTGTATAAGGTGTAAGATATGGGTCTTGTTTCAATTTTTTGCAGATGGATATCCAATTTTGCCATCACCATTTGTTGAAGAGATTGTTTTCACCCCAGTGTAATGTCTTAGGGCCTTTGTCAAATATCAACTGTTCATAGGCAGATGGTGTCATCTCTGGGGTCTTGATTCTGTTCCGTTGATCTATCTGTCTCTTTTTGTACCAGTACCAGGCTGTTTTGACTACTGTGGCGTTGTAATAGGTTCTCAAGTCAGGTAATGAGAGGCCTCCCAGTGTGTTCTTCTTCTTTAGTAGTGCTTTACTTACCTGGGGCTTCTTCCCTTTCCAAACAAAATTGGTGATTTGTTTCTCCATCTCCTTAAAATAATGACACTGGAACTTGTATTAGGATTACATTATGTAAGTAGATTGCTTTGGGCAAAATAGACATTTTCCCAATGCTAAGTCTTCCTATCCATGAGCAGGGTAGATTTCTCCATTTACACAACTGTCTCATAGTTTCTTGTAGTAAGGGTTTGTAGTTCTCTTTGTAAAGGTCTGTTATTTCTCTGGTTAGATTTATTCCTAGGTACTTCATCTTCTTAGGGGCTATAGTAAATGGTATTGATTTGATGATTTCTTCATTAACAGTCTTGTTGGTATAAAGGAATCCTACTGATTTACTTATGTTTACCTTGTATCCTGAGACTTTGCTGAACTCTTCTATCAGTTTGAGTAGTTAACTTATAGATTCTTTGGGGTTTTCTGCATATACAATCATATCATCTGCAAATAGGGAGATTTTGACTTCTTTGCTGATGCAGATGCCCTTTATTTCTTGGTCTTGTCTAATTGCTCTGGTGAGATCTTCTAGTACAATATTGAATAGGCGAGGTGAGAGTGGGCATTCTTGTCTAGTCCCCATTCTCAAGGGAAACTGTTTCAGTCTCCATTCAGGATGACATAGGCAGGTGGCTTTCTATAAAGAGCACTTATTGCAATGAGGAATTGGTCATCTATTCCTATTTTGCTGAGAGTTTTTAGCATGAATGTTTGTTGGACTTTATCAAATGCCTTTTCTGCATCAATAGACAAGATCAGGTGATTCTTGTCTTTTGTGGTATTTATGTGGTTAATCACATTAATCCTTTTTCTGATGTTGAACCAGCCTTGAATCACTGGTATGAATCCAACTTGGTCATGATGGATTATTTTCTTGATATGTTGTATTCTATTGGCAAGAATTTTGTTGAAGACTTTTGCATCTAGATTCATGAGCGATATCGGTCTGTAGTTCTCCTTCTTGGTTGGGTCTTTCCTTGGCTTTGGTACCAGGGTTATGCTGGCTTCATAGAATGAATTTGGGAGTATTCCATCCCTTTCTATAGTGTGAAATAGTCTTAGTAGTATTGGAGATGACTCTTCTCTAAAAGCTTGGTAGAATTCTGTGGTGAAGCCATCTGGGCCCAGACTTTTTTTGGTTGGCAGTTTTTTAATGACTTTTTCAATCTCTTCCTTTGTGATGGGTTTTATTAAGCTGTTCTGCATCACTTTGTGATAATTTGGTAGGTGATATGAATCAAGGAATTTGTCCATTTCCTCTAGGTTATCGAATTTGTTAGAATACAGTCTTTCATAGTATTCAGCTATGATATTTTTTATTTCTGCTGGATCTGTTGTGACAACTCCCCTGTCATTTCTTATTTGGGTTATTTGTTTCCTTTCCTGTCTTTCTTTAGCAAGTTTAGCCAATGGTTTTTCAATTTTGTTGATCTTTTCAGAAAACCAGCTTTTGATCTTTTCAATTTTCTTCTGTTCTCTAATTCATTTAGTTCTGCTCTGATCCTTATGATCTGTTTTCTTCTGGTGCCTGAGGGATTCTTCTATTGTTCTCTGTCTACTTGTTCAAGCTGTAGTAGGGTCAGTTCTTTGATTTGGTTTCTTTCTTCCTTCCAGATGTGTGCATTTATGGAGATAAACTGACCTCTGCACACTGTTTTGACTGTATCCCATAGGTTCTGGTAGGAAGTGTTTTTGTTCTCCTTAGAATCTATAAAGTTCTTTATTTCATTCTTGATTTCTTCTATGACCCATGGTTTTTTGAGCAGGTTGTTCAGTTTCCAAGAGTTCCACTTTCTATCTATGTTTTTCTGCTATAGATTTTGACTTTATGGCTTTATGATCTGAGAAGATGCTTTGCATTAATTCAGTGGTATGGATTTTGCTGAGATTTGCTTTATGTCATAACACATGGTCTATTCTGGAGAATGTTCCAGGTGCACTGGAGAAGAAGGTATAGTTGTCTGCTGGATAGAAATTTCTGTATACCTTGATGTGGTCTAGTTGGTTAATTGTGGCAATAAGGTCTTCTGTGTCTTTATTGAGCTTTTTTCTAGATGATCTGTCCTGTATTGAGAGTGGAGTGTTCAAGTTTCCTACTATTATTGTCGAGTGATCTATCTCCTTTTTGAGTGTAGTCAGTGTTTCTTTAATGTATTTAGGTGCTCTAATATTAGGTGCATAAATATTTAATATTGCTAAGTCCTGCTTGTGTATTGAACTTTTCAGCAACAGTGTCCATCCTTGTCCATGATGGTGGATTTTACATTAAAATAGATTTTATCTGAGATTAGAATTGCCATACCTCCTCTTCCTTGTATATTGTTAACTTGATGTGTATTCTTCCATCCTTTAATTTTCAGTTTGTATCTTTAAGTCTAAGGTGAGTTTCTTGTAGGCAACATGTGGATGGGTCGTGTCTTTTGATCCAAGATGTCACTTGATGTCTCTTTATTGGAGTGCTCAGTGCATTCACATTCAATGTAATTATTGATAGGTATGTGTTTAGTGCTGTCATTGTGATGTGTTTATTTTTGTGTTGATGTTTTCTCTGTTATTCTTATTCATCTGTTTTGGGACTTTCTTCTTTGTGAGTTGACTTTTCACCTTTTTCAGGGTTGGTTTTGTAGTTGTTGAGACTCCTGTATTATGTTTCTTGATTTGATATGTTCCATCTTTATTGTGCTTTATGGCTGCCCCATGAGCCCCCTTAATAAACTATATATAAACCTAGTTTTAATTACTACCAGTCTTATTAACTTTCTCTACATCTGGAAGGACTATAACTACTGTAGTACATCCCTCTTTTTAATATGATGACATCATGGTTTTCATGATATGATCACTGGATCATTTCTTTCAGTATTATAGCTTTGATTGAGTTTGGAGCCTTCCCTAACTGAGTAGGTTTCTGGGTGATATGTCCTGTATTTGCTTCTAAAATATAAAGTTACTAGTTTTATTCTTTGAAGCCAAGAGATTCTTTCAGTATTTCTTGTAGCTTTGGTTTGGTTTTTATGAAGTCTCTGAGTTTCTGTTTATCTGTGAATGTCTTAATTTCATTTTAATGTTTGAAAGATAGTTTTGCAGGATATATAGTTCTTGGTTGGAAATTATTCTCCTTTAAGGCTTTGAATATGTCAAGCCACTGCCTCCATGCCAGCATTGTTTCTGCTGAGAAATCCGACAAAAGTCTACAGGATTTCCCTCTGAATGTTAGCTTTGCTTTGAGTCTTGCTGCCTTTAAGAGTTTCTGCTTATGTTTCATTTTGTTAAGCTTGATTATAATATGTCTTGGAGTCTTTCTTTTCAGATCTATGTTGAGTGGTGTTTGATATGCATCTTGGATATCTATATTCTCTTCTTTCATGATTTCTCAGAAGTTTTCTGTCAGCAGCTCAGCAATAATACTCTGTGTTCTCAGGTGTCTTGTCCTGTTCAGGGACTCCAATTAATAGTAGATTGTACCTCTTAATAGAGTCCCACATGCTTCTTAATGCTTCTTCATTTTTCTGATTTCTCCTCATAGACGCTGGAGTCAGTAGCTCTGTCTTCCAAGTCAGGAAGTCTCTTTTCCATTTGTTCCATTCTGTTTTCTTGGCTTTGAATGGAAGTTTCTATGTCTTTGATTTTGTTCTTGATCTGTTGGATTTCAGAGTACTAGTGTTCCATCAGATCAAACGGCTTGCTTAATTTTAATTTGTTCTGCTGCATTTTGTATAAGGTCTAGGAAGGCTTCCTAAGATCATCGTTGTTCTTTATTATTACATAGTGTTCCACTGAGTACATATACCATAGTTTATTTATCTATACATGTGTTGTTGGGCATCAGGGTTGATTCCATCTTGTTGCTATTGTGGACTGTGCTGCAATAAACATTTGTGTGCATGTATCTGTTCATGTGACTGCTCTTGCTTCTGTAGGCTATATTCCAAGCAGTGGAATTACTGGGTCAAATGGAATTTCTATTTCCAGCTTTTTAGGAAGCACCAGATTCCTTTCCAAAGAGGTTGTACCATTTTGCAATCCTACCGGCAGTGTAGGAGAGTTGTAATTATTTCTCCACAGCCTTTCCAGCATTTGTTGTTTTATATATTTGGATCAAGACCAGTCTTGCTGGGGTGAGATGATATAATAGTTTTGATTTGAATTTCTTTCATAGCTAATGATCATATTTCCACATGTGACTTTTGGCTGCCTAGTAGGCCTATCTTGAAGGAAAGTTTTAGATTCGTGCACATGGTAGGTTACACACAAAGACTTACCTTTCAATAATCTGGTACTGTTTCCCACTTGCTCCAGCCATACTACTAGATACTCTAGACAGTCTTCCCTGTTCAGGAGGTTGCCCACCAGCCTCTACAGCTTGGCTTACCATGGTGGCTGTGGGTGTTTCCTAGCAGGTCAAGTCTGTGGAATCCTGTGGTGCTTCTCTCTCTTCCCCATTGCTCAGTCCAATTTCCTAACTTTCACTTTGATAGTCAGGGCTTCTAGGATGTGTTGGATTCATTCGTTCTTTTGGGTCCTTATTGTTAGAGGGGTCACAGGAAATGTCTGTCTACTCTGTCATCTAATATGGAGGTTACAATGAAGTCTATATGACTGTAACACAGGGTGGAGTGCCAAGTGCTTAAGAGAGGTAGAAAACAAGCACCACAAGTGTTCAAAACGGGAAGATGAGGAATTCTATCTGGCTGGATGAGAGATCAAGGAATACTTCTTGGAAGTGATGGCTTTAGGAGAAAGAATTTTACCATGTAGGGATGAGTGGGAAGATTTCCCAAGAAGTGACAAAGCCACATCAAAAGTATGGTGCAAATATGGTAAATAATGACTGGCTCTAGTTTTAAGGGAGCAGGAGCTTTTTTTGGTGGGGGGAAGCATGACATGAGAGTAGGAAGATGTATTACTCCATCTAGACTGTGTAAAGTCTTCAGTGACACAGTGAAGAATTTTCACTTGGTTTGGCAGGCAGTGGGGAGCTACTGAATGTTTTTGGCATGGGCTGATAGGATTGAAGCTGTGCTTAAGGAAAATAACTCTGGCTTTAGTGGGGGTGACAGCTTGGAAAAATGAGACTGAGGACAATGGAGTCTAGATAAAAGGTTATTGCTTGAGTCCAGGAGAGAAACAATTAAAGCTACAGTAGAGTAGTCACAATGGGGATGGAGAAGACTGGATAGATGTGTGACATTTTAGGGTAGAATAGTGTCTTAGTCACCAAGTACTGCTATAACAGAAATACCACAAATGGACGTCTTTTACAAAGATTATTTTCTCAAAGAAAAGTAGGCTAAGGGTCCAAATTCAGGGCATTAGCTCCAGGGAAAGGCTTTCTCTGCTGGCTTTGGAGGAAGGTTCTTGTTTTCAATCAATTTTCCACAGGACTGGGAGCTTCTGAAGTGCAGGTATCCAAGGTCTAAAGGATGCACTCTGCTCCTTGTGCTGTTTTCTTGGTGGTATGAGGTCCCCAAATCTTGTTGTTAGCTTCTTTCTTTAGTATCTCAAGAAATTGACTCAAGGCACAATACACTCATCCTCCCTCATTAACATCATAGAGGCAGGAGTAAAACATATAGGAACATCACACAATACCAGGAATCATGGCCCAAATTGCTACACATGGTTTCTGGGGGACACGACTCAATTCATGACAAATGGGCATGATTGCAGTTTGATATATATTGAATTAATGAAGGATTGAATGAATGCTGATACTTATAATAATGCAGTTAACCTAGTGTGTTCCCACCTCAACTTCAAGAATTGTTGTTGTCATGTGCCATTGGAGTCAATTCTCACTCATAGCAACCCTATAGGGAAGAGTAGATCTGCTCCACAGGATTTCCAAGTCTGAAATCTTATGGCAACAGATGCCTCAGCCTTTTTTTACCCGAGTTGCTGGTGGGTTTGAACTGCCAACCTTTAGATTACAGCCAAACACTTAATTATTGTACTACTAGGGCTCCTTACTCCAAGAAGAGACCCAAAGGAGATATTCTAAGAAGGCTTTCTATTTCTAGACTCTCTTCATTAGCAAGACTTGTGCTATGGAAAGGAAAACTTCTCCAAGGATACAAACAGGAAAGTTTCTTTTTGAGGAATCTGGGTATCCTAATACCAGACTCATTCCTCTCATTACTGTATTCTATGTACCAGCTATGGCCACAATGGAAGTGAGTCTGATTTTCACCACAGGTTTGTGAAGTCAGCTTCATTAATTTCTAGTCACACCTTTTGGTCTCCCAAGGAGGGGTGAGAACACACATTTTAATCACTTGCTAATTATTCTCTGATTAACCAAAGTTGGGTCCCAAGTAATTATCTGGCACAAGGTTTGTGTCCATGTATGTGTGGTGTTTATGTGACCCTCCATTACAAAGCCAGACCTCAAGTGTTGCTTGCATCATTCAGTTGTTTCATTTCAGCTCTATTTTTTCTCCCCTCCAGTCATGGAAATAATTGGGAGTTGATTCTAGTTTGTATCCTAGTCAAAAAATGTTATGAACATACAATTAGATGGTGCCTGGCTACCACCACTGACTGTTCTGACAGGGACCATAATAAAGGACCCTGGCCAGAATGGGAAAAAAATGTGGAACAAAATTCTAACTCAGAAACAAAGACCAATCTTACTGGTCTGACAGAAACTGCAGAAACCTCAAGAGTATGGCTCTGGACACCCTTTTAGCACACTATTGAAGTTCACCCTTCAGCCCAAGATTATAATATATACCATAATACCAATTGTTGTTAAGTTGATTCCGACTCATAGCAACCCCAGAGGTCAAAGTAGAGCTGCCCCACAGAGTTTCCAAGGAGCACCTGGCAGATTTGAGCTGCCGACATTTTCGTTAGCAGATGTAGCACTTAATCGACTATGCCACCAGGGTTTCCCAGTCCAAAATTAGAAGACTTATAAATCGAACAGCAACACCCTTAGTTCGACCATGTATATGAGATTAAATGGACATACCAGCCCAGGGGCAAGAAAGAGAAGGCAGGAGGTGGCAAGAAAGCTGGACAAATGGAAATGTGGAACCCAAGGTCAAGAAAGGGAAGCCAAAAGCCAAGTGCCATCGAGTCGGAAAGGGAAAGTGTTGACATATTGACAACCAATGTCAAAAACCAGTATGTATATCAATTATTTAGTAACAAATTACTTTGCTCTGTAAACTTTCACCTAAAGCACAATAAAGAAGTTAGGAGCAGATTTCAGAAGCAGGAATGAATCACTACAGTATGTGCTATCTTTATCTAGGGGACTTGAGCAAAAACGAAACCAAACCCGTTGTTGTTGAGTCAATTCCAAACCACAGTGACCCTACAGGACAGAGTAGAACTGTGTCATTGAGTTTCTAAGGAGTGTCTGGTGTATTCAAACTTCCAACCTTTCAGTTAGCAGATGTTGCACTTAACCACTACACCACCTGGGGACTTGAACAGGAGGAGACTGCTTTTCTTTCTCTAAGTGCTTTTTTTCCCTTTGAAACAGACTTGGGAGTTTGACAACCGATGGGTGTACAAAACACAGTTTATAGAGAGAAGAGACTTAGGTCACAGTTTCCTCTACATGTACATGGTATACTGGAGTGAGGCGACTCCTCAGATACCCTTACCAGATCTCTCTGCTTCAACTGTGTTCATCCTCAAGTTCACTAAACGCAAACCTCGGGTAAGTTCTTTTCTGCCCTGTTCCCTCAGTGAAGCTTTAATGAGAATGGAAGCTTCTCTTGTCAAGGTCATCAGGGACTCCCTCTTGCTAAATTTAAAGGTCATATTTCTGATCTCACCTTACTTGGCGCATCCACAGCACTTGTCATAGCTGATCACTTACTCCTCCATGAAACTTTTCCCTTTGGCTTCTAGAACAACACTCTCCTTGTTTCCCTCCTACCTCACTGACAATTCCTTAGTCTCTTGGGTTTCTCCTCCTCTCAACCTTTTCACATCAGGATGCCCCAGGACTCAGAACTTGGATCTCTTCTCTATAGTCACTTCCTTGGTGAGTTTATATCCAATCTCCTGGCTTTAAATTACCACCTAGAGGTTGACTACATCGACTTGTGACCGGAAGAAACGGATGGTGCCCGACCACCACCAGTGATAGCCGTGAAGGACCTCACAAAGTTGAGTCTTTTGGGCAACACAAGTATAAAAAAGGGTTGCACTTTGAAATCTCCATTAAAAGATCGCAATTGATGGTCCATGGGGCTTGGAGTTCTCCTGGTAGCATGGCCCCAGGCCCTGATGCTGCCCCTGTCCATACATTGTAATGAAGGTCAACTCTCGGGCAGGAATGGATTGGACTTGGTGACACAGAGTGACAATATCATGTGTGTACTTTATAGTTCTACGCATCTATAGGATGTTGTCCTGTTGACCTCTTACAGGAGGAAGGGGAGTGGGTGGAGAGGAGGGGATAGGAGATTGTTGGGAGGATAAGACACGTAAGGAGCAGAGAGGAGGAATGTGTTGTTGCCGGGCAGGGAGAGCAGTGGGAGCTGCATATAGGTGGGCAGGTAAATTTATATGGCAATGTACATTTTCATTCAATCATAACAAGAAAGAAAAAAAATTGCCACCTAGAGCTTATGATTCCCAAATTTATATTTCCAGCCCAGACTTCTACAACTTGGATTTTTAATCAACATCTCAAACTTATTTCCAAAATTGAACTTTTGATTTTCCCTTTCAAACCTGACCTGCCTGCAGTCTTCTCCATCTCAGTTGATGGCCCAAATTCTTGGTGTCATTTTTAACTTTTCTTATTCTCACATATCCTTCGTCCAATCCATTAGGAAATACCATTGGGCCTACCTTCAAACTATATCCAGAATTCAACCATATCTTACTACTCCACTTCCATCACCCTGGTCTAAGACACCACCATCTCTCACAAAGATTATTTCAATAGGCTCCTAACCAGTTTTTCTGCTTCTACCCTTGTCCTCATCATGATTCTTTTAAAAACACCAGCCAGAGTGAGTCTTGTAATACTAATTTATGTCACTTCTCAGTTTAAAACTTGTGGCAGTGTTACTCAAACTTTGAAGTGCATACAGATTACTTGATTATACTGTTAAAACAATGATTCTGGGGGGCGGAGTCAAGATGGCGGACTAAGCCCACGTCTCCTTATATTCCTCTGGAAACCAAGACCTGAATTGACAATCAAACAGAGCCTTCTGATCACCTAATCAGCCTCAGGACATGGCACAGAGCTGTTAATTGGGACTTCATATCACTCAGCGAAAAACCTCCTCTCTCTCGCTGACTCCAGATCCTGGCTAGCCCTGGCTCTCACTGACGGAAGGTAAATGCACCATTTTGATTTTTTTTCCCTCTGTCTCGGCCGGCGGGCGGAGCTGGGTCTTGCCTGGCGGCTGGACTCAGAGGCGCTGCTGGGGGTATAGGCAGGCGAAATTCCCATATTCTGAGAGCCAGGCTCGGGACTCTGTTAATCTAGCCACATTGAGCCTTTCGTTTTGTAGCTGCCTCAGCGGGGTTTGTGCGGCGCTTCGCAGTCAGTGTGCAGGACGCCATGTTGGTACCGAGATTTTAGCAGGACCTCGTTCTTCGCCTGGGAGACGGCGCCTGCAAACAGAACAGCGCTTCCCCGACAGAAAAATAGTGATTTTGCACAGTGCTGCCTACGTTGGGGGCCCTGCAACAGAAGCAGAGGAATCACTACCTCTCAGCACCTTTGGCCCCTCTGTCTGCTGCCTGTGTGGAGGACGCCATCTTGGATACGGTGGCCGCAGCTGGACCTAATTCTTAGCTTGGGAGCCAGAGCCTGCCCACAGGAGAGCGCTTTTCTATCACAAAACCAGTACTCGACTCAGTGTTGGCTAAGACTAGGCCCTGTCAGCAGAGGCCAACAGGGCAGTAGCATTGCTGTATTCTGAACTAGTTTGTTATCATCTGGGGTTGGATATAGTGGCGCTTATTTTGTGAGATGAGAAGAGGGACCTCTACACCTGAAAACCTAACTGACTTGTGAACTGGTCAGATACCTTTTGCTTTACATTTGAAGACAGCCTAGAGAAACATTTGCAATCCATCCTCACAGTACCTCTTCCAGCCTCTATATACTCACATGGGACCCCAAAAGCAGCAGACACTTGTGGCATACAAGCAATCACTCATGCCTTCAGAAGGCTCCCAAACAAAGCAACCAAGGAGTTTTCCAGATGAAGAAACTTTTATGAAAGCATCAGGAAGTGAATACAAATTGATTATATACAGAGCCCTTCTAGACCTTATACAAAATGCAGCAGAACAAAAGGAAAAATTAAGCAAGCTGTTCGATCTGATGGAACACCAGTACTCTGAAATCCAACAGATCAAGAAGAAAATCAAAGACATAGAAACTTCCATGCAAAGCCAAGAAAACAGAATGGAACAAATGGAAAAAAGAATTTCTGACTTGGAAGACAGAGCTACTGATGCCAGCGTCTGTGAGCAGAAATCAGAAAAAAGAAACAAGAAAAATGAAGAAACATTAAGAAGCATGTGGGACTCTGTTAAGAGGAATAACCTTCGATTAATTGGAGTCCCTCAACAGGGTGAGACATCTGAGAACACAGAGAGTATTGCTGCTGAGCTGCTGAAAGAAAACTTCCCAGAAATCATGAAGGAAGAGAATATAGACACCTCAGATGCATATCATACGCCACCCAATATAGATCTCAAAAGAAAGACTCCAAGACATATTATAATCAAGCTTAACAAAATGAAACACAAGCAGCAACTCTTAAAGGCAGCAAGACTCAAGGCAAAGCTAACATTCAGAGGGAAACCCTGTAGACTCTTGTCAGATTTCTCAGCAGAAACCATGCTGGTACGGAGACAGTGGCACGACACATTCAAAGTCTTGAAGGAGAACTTCCAACCAAGAATTATATATCCTGCAAAACTATCTTTCAAATATGAAAATGAAATTAAGACATTCCCAGGTAAACAGAAACTCAGAGACTTTGTAAAAACCAAACCCAAACTACAAGAAATACTGAAAGAAGTTCTTGGCTTTGGCTTAGAAGAACAAAACCACTAATTTTATATATTAGAACGACACACTACTCAATACTATACTCATTTAGGGAAGGCCCCAAAGTAAATCACAGCTTTGATATGGAAAGAAGCAATCCAGTGATCATCATGAAAACTATGGTGTCCTCATAATAAAAAGAGGGATGTACTACAGTTGTTATAGTCCTTCCAGATGGAGAGGAAGATGACAAGACTGGTAGTAATTAAAATTGGGTTTATAAATAGTATATTAAGGGGGTTCATAGGGGCAGCTGTAAAGCACAACAAAGATGTATCATACCATTTCAAGAAATCTAACACGAGTCTCAACAACTATAAAACCAGCTCTGAAGACAAAAGGACAAATACTATATGAGACCTCTACGATAAGATCTCAAAAACAGACTTGTGTATAGAAGAAAAGACTCTTTGACAGCTGCAAGGGAGGGGAGGGAGGGAGGGTAAGGGGGGAGGGTTTAGTTTAGATAGTTAGTAGAACTCTAGTTGGGAGAAAGCGGTGATAGCATACATTAGAAACAACAACATTAAGTGGACTTCAGCATAACTTGAGTACTCCTTCCATCTTAACTCAATACTGCAAGGATAGAGTAGCTGGGGCGGGGGGCAGGGGACCATTCTCTTAGGTGCATTCCAGGCCAATTGGCACAACTAGCGTTTTGCTAAGAGAGCTCTCTGCACCCCACATTGTTGAGTGGCGTCTGGGGTCTTAAAAGCTGCCAAGCTGCCATCCGAGGGCACAGCAAATGGTCCCAACTCAGCAGGAACGGATGCTCACTGAGGACCAAAAGGCAATGCGGTAAAGACAACCGAGATGACAGAGAGACCCACAAGAGCGGGTGCCTACATCGACTTGGGACCGGAAGAACCGGATGGTGCCCGGCCACCACCAGCGATAGCCATGATGGAGCTCACAGAGAGGAGTCTCACTGGCAACACAAGAATAAAAAGGGGTGCATCATGAGATCTTCACTAAAAGACCTCAATTGATGGTCCAGCGGTTTGGGGGTTCCCCTGAGAGCATGGCCCCCGGCCCTAATGCTGCCCTTTCCCATAAATTATAACAAAGTTCCACTCTTTGGACAGGAATGGACTGGACTTGGCAATGCAGAGTGACCATATATTGGAAGCACTTTATGGTTCTATACATCTATAGGATATCATCTTGCTGACCTCTGGCTGGAGGAAGGGGAGTGGATGGAGAGGAGGGGAAAGGAAGCTGTTGGGAGGATGAGACATGTATGGAGCAGAGAGGAATAGTGTGCTGTCACTGGACAGGGAGAGCAGTGGAAACTGCATATAGGTGGGCATGTAAATTTATACATGAATGTACATTTTCACTCAGTCATGTTAAATAAAAATTAAAAAAACAAAAACCAAAAACTGACTCTGATTGAGCAGATCTGGGGTAGAGCCTCAAATTCTGCATTTTTCACAAGACCCCAGGTGATGCTGATATTGCAGGTCCATAGCCACACCTTGAGTGGCAAGATCCTTTAAGGCCTTGTGTTGTCTGGCCTCTTGTTATTTCTGCTTTCCCACTACTCTTTCCTCCTCACTTGCTCTGTTCCACTTGCATGTCCTTGCTATCTTCCATGTAAGTCAGGTATATTCCTGCCTTAACGTTCTTGCAGTTGCTGCTATTTCTGCCTGGAATAGAACCCCATTACCACTCCCCCCTGAATCTGCATGGCTCACTTCTTCACCTCCTCCCCTGTACTTCCTATTCCCTAACATGCTTTTTGCCCCTTAACACCTTAGTACCTTCTAATACTCCATATAATCTATTATCTTGTTAGTGTCTGGTTCTTTACCCCCTAGCCTATACTCTCACCTCCCTCATTATGTCAGTTCTATGAAGGCTTGGATTTTTGTCTTGCTCTAAAACAAGGCCTGATAAATAACAGGCACTCAATAAGTACTTGAATAATTGCTTGTAGCCATGAGGTAGACCATGAATAAGAAATATGTTCGTAAGGAAGTATGAAGAGAGTCACATTCATGAATCCAGGGAAAGGATCCTCACAGAAGGACTGGTACCATGCATAATGCCTGGAGTAAGTCAAGTATAATTATTTTCCATTTGCCTTCCTGTCATTTCACAAAAATTATTTGAGACTCAGCCTGACTTGAAGGTTTGTACATGACCATAAGGTGTTGCATAGTCAGTGAGCCAACTATGTCCTCTATTCATCCTATTCTAGTACAAACTTTACCCAGAGTCCAAAATCTGGAGTAACCAAAAGGTAAAACACAGAGATCTCACTTCTCCTGGTCATATATTCCTTCTGTCAGCTAGTTAACTAACTAGCAAGGTAAGAGACCAGGAAGTAAAGCTGGTGGAGGGGAGTAAGACCATCACTAGAGGCCATCCACAGAAAGAGTTCCAGAGAATCACGATTGCTCAAAATTCCAATAATAATTTTTGAGGAGAGATTGGGTGGGTTGCATTGAGACAATACATATTATAAGAATGTTATGCTGTTTTAAAGATGTTTTCAAACCTTGTTCGCCTATATTATTTCATTCTCAGGCCATCTTTAAGAGGTAAATATTGTCTATTGAGTAAACTGGAACATGTAAAGAAGGTAAATGACTTACTCTAGTTTTGTGGGGGTTCCTAAGGTATTCATTGCCAAACACACCTTTTGGGAGACAGAGGTTTAGTGTGACAGAGAATTACCACCTACAGACTTCCAATTCATAACAAAGATGTATTACGGAAGTTAAAGAATATAGATATGAAGAAGCATAGGGGTGGAGGCATTAAGTTAATATGACTGGTTTAGACTAACAACTGTCCTTTTCTCTTTTAGAATGCACCTGTCGATGTCTTTTACATTTTTGAGCACCAAAAATTAGTCCACAGGTAATGAACACCTGGAGACTTATTTCAAAGAATGACAGGGGTGGGAGTGCAGGGTCATCACACTCCAGGAATTCAGCAGGCCTACAGCCATATATTCAAATAATGGTCACTCTGGTTCTCCTTTGGACCACTAATGGGTTGAAAGCAGGATTTCGCCATTGTTCTAGAAATCTGTTTTTCTCAGTGTCTGGTTTTTCAGTGATTATAAACTTGAAGACTAGGTGGCGGAGTAGGGTGGGAGGGAAAGTTGGTGTTTATTGTTTCTATGGGAAGCTTCAAAAATCACACAAATTAACTCACGTATAATACTCCTTTTATTTGTATAGCAGTCTTCTTAAAGTATCTTTACATATACGCCCTTTAATCCTTTCATTGACTGGCCTAAGGAACAGTAAAGGATAGAGAACGCTTCATTCAAAGAGGCTTACTAAAACACAAAAAAATTGCCATCAAGTCAATTTTGGTAGGACAGAGCAGAACTGCCCCACAGAGTTTCCAAAAAGTTCCCGGTGGATTTGAACTGCTGACCTTTTTGGATTCTGACTCATAACGACCCTATAACACAGGGTAGAACTGCTCCATAGAATTTTCAAGGAACATCTGGCAGATTCAAACTGCCGACCTTTTGGTTAGCAGCCACAGCAGTTATCCACTACGCCACCAGGGTTTCCTTTTGTTCAACAGGAATATTATAAACAGGGAATCTCTGGCTCAAGGTATTGATTTACAAGCTTTCAGTATTTTTGTTTTTATTCTTCTGCAGACCAGGAGCATCTCGCTTTCGAGAAACATGGCTGAGAGACATTGTTAATGGCAAAATAGCTTTAGTCAACTCCATTCTAGCCAATACAGGTCTGGTACTCCCCTAATGGAATGTTCTGGGATTCGATTTGCAGTCAGACTGTATTCAAAATACAACACTGTACATCAAACCACAGAATACTGAATAAACAACTTGTGGCACACAATCCAGCTTATTTTGTTAGGTTTTTCTGCATTCATTCATTTTCCATTCTGTAAATCCTATCACATGGGCAGTAACCAGTAAGTTGTTTCCCACTTTCTAAAAGGTTTTTCCCATCACTGTATGTATCACTGTATGCATCACTTCAGTCTCACAGGTACAGACGCTAAGTTTAGAAAGTGGTTAGAATTCAACCATCACACCAAACTAACATTAGTACTTGGCTGCTGTTCCCCATCTAAGCCTATGACTCCAGCCCAGACATACTTCTTTATAGGCACAACTTTATAGAACAGCAAAATGGCAATAGTTCTATCACTCATAATGTGATCAGTCAAAAGGTTTCCCTATTCATAGGCACCTTGATTTACTGTGGGTTAAACCTCACTGCTAAACAAACCCGGCATGCTGCCCTCCACAGTACACCATCACAACTGGGATGGCAGCAGAGCGGCTGAGGATTGGGGGCAATGAAACAGTGACAGGTTCAGTTTTGTGTCTTCTTCCCACCGTTATACAAGATTATCACTTGTTCCTGTGAGGCTGTGTTGCCTGGGTGCAAAATTTTAAAACATCACAGGCAAAATTACATTACACCATGCATGTTTACTTACAAGTATGTCAGAGTACGTATTTACATAGTTGAACACTGGAAATAAACATAGAATCCTGAAAATAACTGATGTTATTAGGCAGGTAGGGCTGTGAGTAATCTTTCTTTTTTCTTAAACTTACATTTGTGTAATAAACATAAAACAGGAGAGAAAATCCTACTGAAGCAACATACGGAAACAAGGAGCTAACTCTCCTTGGAGAAGAAAACATGCATTTAAAATATCATAGGCCTACTATTTGACTTATGGCTCTGGTGACTATTCATGGCTTATTAATAAGCAGCAACTCTCATAAACTGGAAATACAATACTTTAAGCCCTTTCATTCTTGACTCTTCTTCCCCAAGGAATATGCTACTGAAGCCTGTTTTTTGGCAGGTCTTTTCTTAATAAGCTCTGATGAAAAAAATGAAATAAATTCCATCTCTTCTTTCATTTATTTAATAAGCATTTGTTTGAATATTCTGTGGAGGAAACAGGTAGGAGAATCACATGAAAATTCACAATATTCATATACCACAAAATTGTTACATTTTTAACTATCTTGTCTACTGAAGAGAAACATGCTAATTCAGTCTTTAGGAATCAGTAACAAAAAATACTACTAGAGAATAAAAAGTTTAAATGAAGATCATAAAATTAAAAATTTTTAATACAGGGAAGTAGACGACTTCAGACTTATGACTTTGGGACCTAGTTTCTGATTCACTTTTGGCAACTATAGATTTATTAGCCTAAGCAGTAACTGTTGTTAGGTATGTTGTTATTAGGTGCCATCTCGGTTCTGACTTACAGTGAACAACACAATGAAACACTGCTTGGCCCTGAATCATCCTCACAGTGCTACCATCTAGAGAACATTTTAGCTGTTCTTCTTTTAAAATAGATTCATTTGTTCTTCTAGAAATGTGATATATTAAATTCCTTGCTAACACTGCAATTCAAAGGCATTAATTCTTCCTTGGTCTTCTTTAATTCACTGTCCAGCCTTTGCATGCATATGAATTGACAGAAATACCATGACTGGGGTCAAGCCACGTGAGTTCTCAAAGTGACATGTTTCCTTTTTAGCATTTTAAAGTGATCTTTTGCAGCAGAGTTGTCCAACGTAATATGTTATTTGATTTTTTGACTGCTACTTCCATGACTGCTGACTGTGGATCCAAGTAAAATGAAACCCTTGACAACTTTAGTCTTTTTTCCATTTGTCATACTGTTGCTTACTGGTCCAGTTGTGAGGACTTTTGTTTTCTTTAGATTGAAGTGTAATCCATACCAAAGGCTATATGTAGTCTTTGATCTTCATCAGTAAGTGCTTCAAGTCTTCTTCACTTTCAGCAAGCAAGGTTGTCTCATCTACATATCACAGTTTGTTAGTGAATCTTCCTCCAACCCTGATACCACGTTCTTCTTATAATTCAGCTTTTCAGATTGCTCAGCATACATATTGATTAAGTATGGTGAAATGACACAGCCCTCACGTATATCTTTTCTGACTTTAAATCATGCAGTATCTCCTTGTTCTGTTCAAATAACTGCCTCCTGGCCTACGTGCGGGCTCCACATCAGCACAATTGAGTGTTCTGATATTCCCTTTATTTGCAATGTTATCTTTAATATGTTATGGTCCTCACAACTGAATGTCTTTGAATAGTCAATAAAACACAGTTAAATATTTTTCTGGTATTTTCTGTTTTCAGCCAGGATCCATCTGTCATCAGCAATGATATCCCTGGTTCCATGTCCTCTTCTGAATTCAGCTTGAATGATCTTCAGCAAAATTTTACTTGCATGTTATATTTAATGATATTGTTTGACAATTTCCACATTCTCTTGGACCATCCTTCTTTGGAATGGGCACAAATATAGATGTCTTTCAGTTGGTTGGCCATGTAACTATCTTCCAAATTTCTTGACATAGATGAGTAAGTACTTCCAGTGTTACATCCATTTGTTGAAACTTCTCAAATTTGCCATCAAATACCAAAGCCTTGTTTTACGCCACTGCCTTCAGTGAAGTTTGGATTTCTTCCTTCAGAGCCATCAGTTATTGATTATATGCTGCCTCCTGAAGTGGTTCAACACTTACCAATTGTTTTTGCATGGTGACTGCATGTTCCTTCCATCTTCTTTTGATGTTTCCTGAATTGTTCAGTATTCTGCCCATAGAATTCTTCAATCTTGCAACTTGAGACATGAATTTTAGGTACAGATAATAGAAATCACTTCACATTCAGAGGTTAATAATGTTGCTACATGTTCACTGGTTGTTTAGTTCATTAGCTGTGGATTAAATCCAGACATTTTCCTGGAACATATGCTAAAGAGTAAAACTTTTGATCTATATTTTGAAATATGATTGCCTTATTTACAAACTCTGAAAAAAAAAACAACACTTTAACTTCCTATAAGGAGAGAGGGCATTTTGTAACAGTACAATCAGAACTTCTCTGTCACCCATGCAATTTAAATTTATCCTAGGTTTATAATAATAGTATAGCTCAAAACAACCTTAACAAAAACAGCCAAAACTTCCACTGCCTCCCCTTCTTGCACTCCGACCTAACTAAAACTGAACAAAACAGGAAAGAAAAAAGATTTTTTTTTATAATCTGTATTTTCTATTTCTTCCAAATTTAAAAATCAGTAATTGCTATAAAAATGTGATAAAGTAAGGGGATTCTATGCAACATTAAAGATTAAACCAAATGACAGACATAAAAAACTGAATGGTTTAACAATTTTTTTTTAAATAAAATCTGTTTATTATATAAAGAAGAGACTTAAAAACATTTTAATACCATTTTAGCTTCAACCTTATGAAACAACCAAGTAAACATAATGGTCCACTATCTTTTCCCCTATCAAACTCCTGACCATAGTTGACTCCCATTCTTCTGAGATTTTATCATATCATCAAAGTACAGCTTAGACCAAAATAGTGTACCTACATTGGCACAACCATAGTCTTTGCAAGATTTTATATCTGAAAGAACTGTTTTTAAAGGAACTTATTAAGAATACTGCTTTTAAGTAACATAATTTTTAAACCTGATGTTCACATTTTCAATTCAACAAGTCTGTGGGTTAGTTTGCTTTTTGGTTTATTAGTTTTTTTGGCAGAGGTAAGGACTAAAAGCAAAATACATTACTTTTACAGAAGATTATATATTATAGAAGTCAATTTTCAAATTCTAGATTTGCTCTTTTTCAGCAATGCCTTCATTTTGTTAACAAAACTGGTTTCCTGTATCTTTCTATCAAGTCCATTTATAACACATACAAAACAGAGAAATGATTATTTCTCCTAAGTTCAGTTCAGGGTGGTAAGGCAGGCGTTGTACAGAGTTAATCACACTGTCCCATAATATGAAGTTTAAGTTTCTCATCTCATTGACACTCTCTGTCCGTTGCACCTCCCCCAATACAGTAGGATTTCATCCATAATTTGGATTTTTAAATCAAAAAGTTATGGTCAATGCGAAATAACCCAAAGAACTTGTTAAAGTTACACCAATAAAGAATTAAATAGAAGGCACAGTATACCTATAAAGCTCTTTCAGAATATAATAACCTTTTTGTGTACGTGTGGAAACCAAACTTTGTTCTTTGTTGTTAAAAACGTCCACTGAAGAACCAGAAAATTCTTATTTGTCATCTTTCCCTTTGGTCTTTCTGTATACCATCTCTCGAAAACTGGCCAGAATCTTGTTCTCTCTCTTTCGTCTCTCTTCCTGGTTAAATGACGCAAGTGCTCTTTTCTCATCAGCACTGTAGATCTGGTTCTCTTTCCGCAGTCGCACAGCCTCCATTCGGCGATGCCTGGAGATAATTTTATTTTGGGCTTAATTTCTCATCACAGCACCAACTTTCTTAATACAAGTGGTCTACCTAAAAAGCTGACCAACAGAAACTGTGTTTTTCAAATGGGTTCTTTTTTCAAAAGAGCCTATGTTTTATCTGTTGACATGCTATATCCTTTGATTCACTTCTAGAATTCAAATAATAATCTATACTATCAGCATAGTGAATATTACCATTAATTCAGGCATATGTGTAGTTCAATTATTTCCAGTAAAAACACTAGAAACGGGCAAATTATAAACTTCCTGGTTAATACTCGTGTATTTATTTCCTTCAGTCAACTATGGAATTGATAGTAGGAAAGATTTAACCTGTCATCAATTAGGTGGAACTTCTCACCATACAACTCAAGGAGATGAGTCTAAACCTATAGTTGAAGAGTTTTTGTGCCTGGATTTAACTTCCTTAGAATCTGGCAATGGCTCAAAGAAAGAAGGGGGATTTAGCACAATGGCCAAACTGGGAAAGTATACCGGCAGAGACAGAGGGAAAACTATTACATCTTTTCAAAAGGTCTGTTCTCTTAGTGAGAAAATTTCATGAAGACCTGCTTCTTTTATGTACATGTACCATATCCTACATAATCAGTTCAAGATGAGCACTGAGCTAAGTCTGGAAAAATAGAAAAACACTGGGTAAGGAGAAGAGGGGAGAATTATTTCAGGCTGGTATGGAGGTAGGGGAGTGGTAGGAAGGAAAATTAAGATGAGAACATACTGAGGTTGCTCAGGTACAGCAAGCAGAGCAATCAGGGACAGAAAGTGCTATGTGAACAGTGCTTTATTAAATACCCTCATACATAGGCAAGACTCTCTTGGGTGTCTAGGTGGGTAGTTGTTGGATCATAAAGCATATGATTGTTCAACTTTACAAGATTATGTCAACTGTTTTTCTAAAGTGGTTGTACCAATTTACACTACTGCCAGCAATATTTAAGAGATTCGGTAGACCCACATCCTCTCAATATGCTTAGTGTTGTTGGAATTTTGAACTTTTGTCTATGAAGTGGGTGTCAAATAGTATTTTCTATGGCTTTGATTTCCATTTCCAATGATAATGAACACATTTCTGTGTATATATTGGCCATATGTATTTCTTCTTCTGACAGTGTCTATTTGTGACATTTTCCCATTTTTTCTTCTGGGCTGTTTATGGGTACTCTTTAAATAACCCCAGTACTATCAACTGTGTGACTGTAAAATCTTATTCCAGCTTGTAACTTACCTTGTTCACTTTCTTTACAGTATCTTTTTTTGTTTGGTTTGCTTTTTTTTTTAAATTGTGATTAAGTGAAAGTAGTATACAATCCAAGTTAAATTTGCACACCTGCCTATCTGCAGTTCCCTCTAGTCTCCTTGCCTGGTGACAGCACACTTTTTCTTTCCATTCTATACATGTCATATCCTGCTAAGAGTAAGAATCTCTTATCCCCTCCTCTCTACCCTCTCTTCTGAGTTCTGGTAAGAGGCCAGTAGAACAGCATCCCATAGATATATAGAACCATAAAGTGGACACAGCATATCGTCACCCCATGTCCCCAAGTCCAATTCATTCCTGTCCAAAGAGTTGACCTCAGTAATGAATAATGATCAGCAGGTCTAGGGGGCCATGCTCCCAGGGGCAGTCCCGGGGCATCAAAACATCAATTGCAGTCTTTTAGTGCGGTTCTTGAGGTGCACTCCCCTTTTTATTTGTGTTGCCACTGGGACCTGACATTGTGTGCCCCATCATGGCTGCCATTGGTGGTGGCCAGGAACCATCTGGTTCTTCTGATCACATGTTGGTATAGTCATCCATACACGTGGGTCCTTCTGTCCTCTGGGCTCTTGTTTTCTTATGTCTTTGTTGACCTTGGTGATCATCTGATTCAGTTGAGATAGGATCATTTGGTGTACCTCAGATGGCAGCTTGCTAGCTTTTAAGTCCCCAGATGCCACTCTTCAATATGGAGTGCAGAAGACTCTCTTAACAACAGGCTAGTTGTGCCAATTGGTTTCGATGTCCCCTCTTTACAGTGTCTTCTGATGAACAAAGTGTTCTTACTTTAATCTAGGTAAATTTTTTCAATATTCTATTTTAGGGTTAGCACATTTTATGTCTTTAGAAACACTTTTCTACTCTGAGGTATACTGGCAAAGTTATCTGCCTGTAGCAAGTGGCCATATAAGTAGCCTCAATTGGTCCCAATCAGTGTGGAGCAGAGGAGAATGAAGGGCATCAAAGACATGTGGAAAACATAAGCCCAGCAGACAGAAGGTACCATGTGATCCAGAGACTACATCAGCACAAGACCAGAAGAACTTGATGATGCCTGGCCACCAACAATGACTGCCCTGATAGGGGACATGATGTAAAGTCCCTGATGTAGTGCGAGAAAAATGAGTGTGTAGAACTAGAACTCGATGAAGGACCAGACTTGATGGTCCAACAAACTGGAGGTTTCCCTGAGGACACGGCTCCCAGATTCTCTGTTACCCTAGAGCTGAAACCAGTTCTGAAGTCAACTCTTCAAAGACTGGACTAGACTATAAGACATAGAGTGATGCTGGTGAAGTGTGTGCTTCTTGGCTTAAATAATATACATGAGGCTGACTGAACAGCTCCTGTCCAGGGGTGCAAGGGGACAGGAACTGGTTGATTGGGCACAGGAAACACAGAGTGGAAAGGAGGAGCATGCTATCACAGGGTGGGGAGAGCAGCTAGAGTTACAGAGCAGTGTGTGTGCAAGGTTTTGTGTAACAATTTGACTTGGATTGTAAACTTTCATGTAAAACACAGTATTTTTTTAAAAAAGATGTCTGCCCATATTTTACACTAATAGAGTAAAGTTATTTTTGACAATTAAGTCCTCAATTTAGCTTCACTGATTTTTTACATATGGTGATACAGGGTTCGACTTTCATCTTTTCCCATACAGGTAACAATTTTTTTCCACTGCATTTATTGAAGTTTCTTCTTTCCCCACTGATCAGACATGCCATCTCTTTCCTATAGCATAGTTCCATACATGTATAGCTCTACACCTGGGCTCTCTCTCTCATCCCATCGAGCAATTTCTTTGTTCTCCTCATGTTTTTTAAAGCACTATAAGCTTCATAAGTCCTCATATCTGGTGAGGCAAATTTCACCTTCTAGTTTGTCTTCATGAGTGCTCTTGATTTTTGGTTCTTCAGTCTAATCTACAAATTTGAGAATCAGCTTCTTAAGTTTCATGAAAAACTCTGTTCTACTTTAGATTGAAACTGCACTGACTCCAAAAGTCAGTTTGGGAACAACTGACATCTTTATAATAGCCTATCCATGAACCTGATATCTCTCCAATTACTTAGGTCTTCTTTCATGTCTCTTAATAATGTTTTATAATTTCCTCTGTAGAAGTTTCAAGAATCTTTTGTTGAGAGTTATTTGTAAGTACTTAATATTCTCTGATACTATTATAAATATTGTTTTTTTCTTATTTACTAATGTTTTCTAGCTGTTTGTTGCTGGCATATAGAAATGATTTTTGTGTATTAACCTTATATCTAATTATTTGCTAAACCCTTCTAATTATAATCCATGAGAAGACTCTTTAGGATTTTCTATGTTAACAATCATGTCATTCACACAGAATGAGTCTTATTTCTTCCCTCTCAGTCCTTATGCCTCTAACTGCTTTTTCTTGTCTTATTGTACTTGTCCTCCAACATAATATTTTTAAATGCTGGTTCTCAGAATTCCAAGATTTTAGAGAAGCTTTAGTAGTTCTATAAATACCTGTTTCCAGTTTCAATTTAAAATATTTACCTACTGTAAAAAAATATATAAAGTTTTAAAGCATCCTAAATTCAATTTGATCTTGGTACTGATATCCTATAAGCTCACTCTCCTGGTTTTCTGTGGTACCTTGCTATCTCTTCCCTAATTTTATATTCATTCCCCCATGCTGAACCTGATGTCTCTTTTCTGCTATCCAGTCTCAGAAACCCTGTGTTCACTGAGAAGTGGAGTCAAACTCAGAAACCAAGAATCATCGTCTTAAGCAAATGGTTTTTTAACTAGTAAAATGCCACATTCTTTACGGGACAGTGATAAATAGCTGAATTTAACTATAGCCTCAAGCGGATAAAATCTTTACCAAAAGGATACTGGAAAGATAGACTCTATTGGAATACAGCTGAATTTGAGACTGAGTTGCACATATACTTAGAATTTGAGACAACTACATTTACACCAATAAAACCAATATTAAAACAATATTTATGCTGTGCTTTTCACTAGAAATAGTCACTTAATGGAAATCAATCATGAAAATTTAATTTTGGTAATAAGAAAGAAGATCTAATCCTGGAAAATGACTTTAATGCCACGAACATACCTGCTACCACTCATGACGTAACCTGAGCATTCAAATGATGCAATTTCTTCACTTGTCAAGCCAATTTCACCTCTTCGTGGGATACGTTTTCCAGCTTTCACATATTCAGCCATAGCTGCACCTTCACCAGGTAACAGAGCATGGCCATAGCTACAAAGTAATTCAGAAAAGGTCCGTTAAGCCATCTCGATACAAAAAGGTCATCTCCTAAACCAGAACAAAACTGTGGAGTTGATTTTGACTCAGTGACCCTTGGAAACTAGAGTTTCCAAGAAGTACCTGGTGGACTTGAACTGCTGACCTTTCGATAAACAGATGTAGCACTTAACCACTATGCCACCAGGGTTTCCCATCCTCTGAAGAGAGTACAAAAACCATTTTCTCTAAGAAAAGCAGTGCTGAGCAGTAGTTTGCTGGGAGGCCGAATGTGAATTTCCTTTTAAAACTAGTGAACATTGAACTGTGATCTACACTAAGTAAAGAAGAAAAGCAGAGTACTTTGGAAGAACAAAAGAAATGATGTTAGTGAATGCAGATTCATGGTTAACAACTGTGAATTAATTTATCCCTACAGGTTATCACCTCCACTGCTTCTGTCTCCAGCTATTCTCCTTTTCCTTTTTCCCTTAAAAAAAGAATAACACACCTCAAATTAACATACTTTTTAGATTCATAATAAGATCACACAATAATGATTATCTATTGACTTGCATTCAAGAGGTCTTTAAAAGCTACCATCCTTTCACTCAATTTATTGTTTCTTGAGTACCTGTTAAGCTCTAAACGTCAACATATGAATCTCTGCCCTTCTGGAGATTACAGGTTAATAAACATATAACTGCAATATACGGCAGAATATATAATACAGTTCATAAATGAACAGACAATACTGTGAGAATTAACGAGGGGTAGAAATCACATCTAATTGTGGTGGTGGTGGTGGGATATTGGGAATCACATAGGGCCCCTCTTTTTAAAAAGAGCTTTGAGGGATGGTAAGGATTTTGACCAGAAGAAAATGGTGGTAGGGAAAGAAAAGGAGGGCAGGGAAATGAAGTGAAGGCTGCTGGAGGAAGATATGCTGAACAAGGCACAAATGAAGGAAAGTGGAGAATAAATACAAGAAACTTGGTCCCATTCAGTGGGAACCTACGGTAGAAATGAGTAGGGGGAGGTTAAGTTGACGTCATCCTGCTTGGAAGGTACTTAAAAAAAAAAACAACACTGTACCTGCCAAGTTGATTCTGACTCATAGTTACCGTATAGGACAGGGTAAAACTAGCCCAAATGGTTTTCAAGGGGTAGCAGGTGGATTCCAACTGCCTACTTTTTGGTTAACAGCCAAGCTCTTAATCACTGCAACACCAGGACTCCTAGAAGGTACTTTGCCAAGCCAAATGCCGTTGAGTCGGATCCGACTGTAAATACATTACTACTTACTTCAAAGGTTTATCATCTTGAGAGGCAAGTGTTTTTGGTGCTTCTGGTCCAATTAAATCTGAAGGTTCTTCAGGCTCTGTACAAAACACATTAAGAAACATAGTAGCAGTTTTACTAGCTGGTTAATTTAATGTTTCACCTGTTCTGAGTCAAAGTCTATCAAAACAACCTACTTGATCTCTCCTTCCAGGGATTCTCCAAAAACTCTTCTTGGGAATCTTTAGAGCTTGAATCACTGCTCTCTTTTCTACTCTTCTTAGACTTCTTTTTCTTGTACTTCTTCCTGTAGTGATTATAATTTGATGCAAGTTTACTTAACAGTCCCATGTTAAAGAACATCTTATTTCTTTTTAAGACAATGCAAGGATGATCAAAATGACTTAAATTCTCAGCTTATTCAAACTTGTTAGAAAAGAATTTTAACTTAAAAATACTCTAACAAATCACATGCCAGTACATAAAAAAAAATTTACTAAAGGGAACAACTGATACAGTTTTAATGCTGTAGAAAGACAACAGAAATGAAGTAGTTTAAAAATAGGCTTACCAATTTCAGCAATAATAATAATTTTAAACATAGTGGATTAAAATTCAATGTTTAAATTTCTGAGCTCACAATAACACTAAAAAATTACATGCTATTAGTCACCTTTGGAGGATGTTAAGAAACCAACTCATTATTTTGAAAACTCATAAAACCAACCAAAATAACCAAACAATTATTCAATCCTCTCTATATAAACTGAACTTCAGGATAACCAAATAGTTGATGATGTTGAGATTCCCTTATTGAATTATTCTACCTAATAAATGAAGATGGAAAGACTATCCCTATTTTGCAATCCCTAATGAAATAATGAACCTAGGCAATGACCATTAACAGCTGTTAATATGATAAAAAGATACAACCAGGCATTACATTATCTGCCTCTTGAAGAAAGTACACAATACAACCTATGAAGTATTCCTTCAATATTTCAAACTAGTATGTGAACCTTGCCAAGCCTCTAGGCCTAACAAACTACGGAAAATACAGAGGATACAAGAACACGTTAAACAACACGATAAGAATGCAATCAGTGCTTCTATGAACAACTGCCTCCTTTGCTGTGAGACCAGAAGAACTTGATGGTGCCCAGCTACTATTACTCAAAGTTTTGATCAAAAGAAATCTGATCAAAGAGAGAAAATGCAGAATGGAATTTTAAATTCTCAGGGAAGTCAAGCTTTCTGAAGTCATGGAGGCTGGATGAATCCCTTAAACTACTGCCATGAGAAAATCTTTAAACCTTAGACCAAAAATACTCCCAGAAGTCTTCTTTAAACCAAAGTTTACCTAACTAGTAAAGCATGTCTGCCTTGAGCATTGTACTCTTTTAAGAACTATCCATATGGCATGAAATAGACAACAACAACTTTAAAGATTAGATTAGAAGCTTCGGGGCAGTGGGCTTCAGTTAAAGGGGGAGGTACAGTTTGGAAAAGGAGGTTGAGAACGTTTACACAACTTGAAGAAGGTAATCACTGTCACTGAATTGTACATGTAGAAATTATTGTATTAGTGAATGGTCTTGCTGTATATACTGTCAATAAAAACAACAACAAAATAAATTTAAAAAAGAATACAATCAGTAAAATGTGTATTACAGGAAACTCTACAGGACAAGTCATCTATAGAGTGTCAAACTGCAAGGAAAAAAGGGAAAGGAAACCTATTTATTTAAAGAAATCAAAGAGACATCGACTAATTGTAACTTATGGACATTATGATTTTTTTTTTAAAGAGAGTATCTGCCTTTTAGAGACATGTGCTGAAGTGTTTATGCGTAAAATGATATCCAGGATTGGTTTTAAAATAATTGGGGGTAGAAGAGACTGCCTACAAGTTGACAGTCATTCAAGCTGGGTGACAGGTACATGGAAGATCATTATAATGCTTTTTCTAATTTTACATATATTTAAACATTTCCTGAATAAAAATTAAGGAAAAAACCCAACGATCTGTGTTTCTTCTTCTTTTCCTTTTTCTTGGCTTTCTTTGCTCTCCTTTTTGTATCTTCATCTGCAAATTGAAGCACATTAAAATTGAAAAACAAATGTTAAATTCTAAAATCCCACTATCTTTGATTATATAAATGTCCTACTGCTGTCCTATTTGCTGTTACAGAGAAATTAATTCATTCAAACACATTTTCTTATTTGCCAGGAACTGTGCTAGGTACCGGAGACAAAGAACTTAAAGGTATAACCAGTATTAGATGATATAAAACCAAACCAAATTGTGTTGCTGTTGATTCCGACTTATACTGACCCTATAGGGCAGAGTAGAACTGACCTATAGAGTTTCCAAGGAGCACCTGGTGGACTCAAACTGCCGACCTTCTGGTTAGCAGCCACAGCTCTTAACCACTGTACCACTTGGGTTTCTATTAGATGATATAAGGTATCATTATTACTTTTGCTGCATGAGATAATGATATTATGATTAAATATGAACATGTCCTCTTTTTTAGAGATGCATATAAAAATATTTAGGGTTGAAGTATGACATTTAAAATTTATCTGAATACCTTAGAAAACATATACACACACATTTGAAGCAAATATTTTGAAATGCTAACAACTGTTAAATCTAGGTAATGAGTATATGGTATAGGGTTATTACAATTTGAAACTGACTCCATGACAATTGGGTTAGTGGACCGTGGTGGAGCAGTGCTTAAACACTTGGCTGCTAACTAAAAAGCCAGCAGTTTGAATCCACTAGCCACTCCTCAGGAGAAGGATATAGCGATCTGCTTCCATAAAGATTACAGCCTTGCAAATCAAAATTAGCTGTTTTTTTCTAAAACAGCAATGAGGAATCTGAAGGGGACTTAGGGATATAATTCCAGTTACAGTAGCATCTAAAAGAATAAGATACCTAGGAATAAATCTAAGCAGGGATGTGAAGAATTTATATAATGAAAACTATGAAACACTGCTGAAAGAGATTAAGGAAGACTTAAATATAAGATGGTCCACGTTCATGAATTTGAAGAATTAATATTGTTAAGATGTCAATACCAGCCAAAGTGATCTACAGATTCAGTGCAATCCTAATCAAAATTCCAATAGCCTTCTTTAAAGAGACAGAAAAACCAATCTTCAAGTTTATATGGAATGACAAGAGGTCCCAAAAGGCTAAAGCAATGTTGAAAGAGGAAAAAACAAAATAAGAGGACTCACACTTCCTGATTTTAAAACACACTGTACAGCTATGGAAACCCTGGTGGTGTAGTGGGTAAGTGCTAAGGCTGCTAACCAAAAGGTCAGCGGTTCAAATACACCAGGAGCTCCGGTGAAACTCTATGGGGCAGTTTTACACTGTCTGTAGTGTCACCATATATCAGAATTGACTCAATGGGAATGGTTTTTTTGTGTTTTTTTTTAATACAGCTACAGTAGTCAAAACAGCCTGGTATTGGTTTAACAGCAGACACATAGACCAATGGAAAAGAGTTGAGAGTTTGAAATAAACCCACAAATCTATGGTCAACTAATTTTTGACAAGAGTGCTAAATTCATTCCATGTGGGAAGAGGAATCTCTTCAATAAATGGTGCTGGAAAAATTGTATTTTCACATGCAGAAAAATGAAACGGGATCCATCCCTCACACTATTCATAAAAACAAATTCAGAATTGAGCAAACTGAAACTATAAAATTTTTAGAACAAAGAGGAGCAATGCTGCCAGGCCTAGCTTTCAAAAATGGATTATCGAATATAACAACATACAAACAAGCAAAAGACAAAAAAGTGGGACCTCACAGAAATGAAAAACATTTGCTCATCAGAAGACTTTACCAAAAATGTAAAACCAACTAACTACGAAAATATCTTTGGAAACCATATATCTGACAAGAATCTAAACATATAGAACTTTGACAACTTAACAAAAAAAAAACCCCACAAATAACTCAGTCATAAAACGGGCAAAATATGAGAATAGACATTTCATCAAAGAAGATATTCAAATGGCCACCAAACACATGAAAACAAGCTTAGTGGCATTAGTCATCAGAGAGACACAACTCAAAACCACATGAAGATACCATTTCACTCCTACTAGGATGGCTAAGATTAAAAAAAAACAAAAACACAGTAAAAAATGTTGGCTATGCTGTGGGGAACTGTAACCCTTGTCCACTGGTGACAGGAATGTAAAATAGTATAGCCTTGTGGATAACAGTATGGCAGTTCCTCAAAAAACTAAAAATACAACTATTACATGTTCCATCAATTCCATTCCTAGCTATAAGCCCAAAAGACTTGAAAGCAGAGACCCCAAAAGAGAACTGTCCACCAATGTTCATGGAAGCACTATTCCTGATAGCCGAAAGGTAGAAATAACCATCAACAGATGAATAAACAAAATGTGGTGCATGCATACAATGGAATACTAGTCAGTCAGCAAGAAAAATGATTTTTGATATATGCTACAGTATGGACAGGGCCTGAAGACATGCTGAGCAAAGTAAGTCAATCACAAAATGACAAATATTATATGACCTTGCTTACATAAAAAACACAACAAAACGCAAATGTGTAGAGACTAAAGTTCACTAGTGGTTACCAGAGGTGGGAAGGAGACAGCAGAAATGGTGGTTAGCCAAACCAAACCAAACCCACTGTCATCGAGTCAATTCCAACTCATAGCGACCCTGTACTCAGAGTAGAACTGCTCCACAGAGTTTCCAAGGAGTGCCTAGTGCATTTGAACTGCCAGCCTTCTGGTTAGCAGCCGTAGCACTTTAACTGCTACCGCACCAGGGTTTTGGGGGGTTAACAGTGATGGGAAGATCACACTGGTTAAGGGCAGGTTAGCACAGCGATTATTTTAATTGCTGTTAATAAGCTGTATCCCTATAAAAAGCTTAATTGGCAAAAGTTGTGTGATAGGTATATTTACAATAACAAAAGAAAGAAAAAAGAGCCACCGAGGCTGTTTACAATCAAACACCTCATGGACTTTGCTCCTTGGTTTGGCAGTTTAGGGTCATGGTTTCATGGGACATCCAAGTTAATTGGCCTAATAATGTGTTTAGTACTTCTGTTCTACCTCCTAGTTCATTGTGTAAGGCCTGGAGTTTTAAAAGCTCGCAAGTGGCCATCCAAGGCACACAACAATGGTCTCTATTTACCTAGAGCAACAGAAGAGGAAGGAAACTCAAGAAGAGGAAGAGGAAGAAGATATGGAATGTGTGGCTAACTGCCTTTGTGAACATCTGCCTCCTTTGCTATGAGACCAGAAAAACTGGATGGGGCCCAACTATCACTACCGAGCATTTTGACTGAAGATTCCACACAAGAATCTTGGTCAAAAGGTGGAAAATGCTGAAGAGAATTTCAGATTCTCATAGACTCCAGACTTTATGGAGCCATAGAAAACGGATGAACCCCTAAAACTAGTACCCTGAGATAATCTTTAAACCTTAAACCAAAACTATCCCCTGAAGTCATCTTAAAACCCAACAATAATTTAGCTTAACTAGTAAAAGACACCTACTTTAAGCATCATGCTCTTGAAGAACTATCCATATGGGATCAAACTGACAGCAGCAACTTGAAAGATTCAGATGGGAACTTTAAGGGGCAGTGATATTAATGAAGGAGGAACAACTCAGAAGAGGAGAGTAAGAATGGCAGCACAACTCAAACAATATAATCGATGTCACTAAACTGTACATGTAGGAACTGCAGAAATGGCCTATGTTTTGCTCTACATACTCTCAATAACAACAAAATAAAAATTTAGGGAAAGAAAAGATTAGAGCTTTGGAAATCCTATGGGGTAGTTCTACTTCGTCCTACAGGATTACGGTTAGAACTGACTTGATGGCAACAGGTCTGGTTTCTGATAAATGACACTATTTTATTTACTTTTCTGAATGATAGTTTTCGTAATAAAAAAAAAGAAACTGAATCAGAAGGGGAAGGAAGCTTCGCAGGAGATCTGTCTATTGGAGATGAGAGGTAAGAGATAAATATAATCTGAAGGGAAAGAGGGAAGCATGGAGCACTATGGCCACATAGAGGCTGATTTGGGGAGAATGAGTGAAAAAAGTTGACCAGGAAAAGGTGATTCTAAAGCTAGTTATTTTGAAAAGCAGATTTATTACAAATGTAATGTATGCCCATTGTTGAAATACATAAGCCAAGCCAGGTAGAAGGAGAGTTTGTAGGCAGAGGGACTCTGTACTAATTGACAAGAGTCAAGAGAAAGAATGGAAAAATGAGGAAATAGAAAGTAGTTCTCACACTAGGGTAGATTATGCAAAACAGTGACATATTTATATGTGATTACAGAGGGATCAATCAGTACATGAACCTTACACTGAGGGCTCTGGAAAGCCAATGAAGGAGTTTCAGTAGGGGATTGATACGCTCAGATTTGCACTTTATGAAAGAAAGGTTAGTCTTTGAGCAGTGAGGAGTAACAAAAGTGACCAGGTGGCCAGAGATACCAGGTGGCATCAGAGGAAGGGACACCTTTGTATAATGTGTCAACCCCAGGGGAGGCACCCTCTTGTCAATGGTCAGCTAGAAGAGGGCACAGAAAGGTGGGGTTTTGTCATGTGGCACCCCAGGAGTGCCTCCTGCAAATCAGCAGACACCTGAAGGGGGTGCTTCATAGCATGCCTTTTGGGAAAATGCATAAAGGTGCCCCTTTGGGTATGAGAATTACACAAAAGAGCCTTTTCACTGGACTGACATAGCCTAGTATGGCCTGCTTTGGTGCCACAAACCTTGCTGCCCAATTCCTGACTTGGCTGGGTGTTACAAGCTTTGTACAAACTATGCACAACTGTTCTGGGGTCAGACTGCTGAGATTTGAATATGACCTTAAGTGTGGTAGTTATAACCTGGTCTGTAGCTCTATGTCCTCATCTATAAGATGTACCCTACAGTTACTACATGGAATAAATAGTAATAATGAGCAGAATGCACTTAGCATAGTGCCTGGCATACAGTTGGTGGGTGTTCTAAAAATCTTGGCTGTTACAACTGCTTTTAAGAGCTTTCTCCTAAAATAGGATTTAAGAGGAAAAATCAACTTTAAAACAAGGCTTGCAGAATCATGTTGGCTTTCTTACCACTAGAGTCTGTCTCAGAATCAGAGTCACTGTCACTGTCATCAGAATACTTCTTGTGTTTTTTTTTAGATGACTTTTTCTTTCTCCTTTTCTTCAATCTTTCTTTTGAACGGCTAGACTTCTTCTTTTTCTTTTTTTCTTCTATACAAAATACAAATAAAAAGTAACTTCTATAGAGGTATTCCTGACCATCAATTTTTTTGTAATTGAAATACTAAAAAGGAATAGATAGGCAACTGCAGTAGAAACACAGTCTAATGTTCAACTATTAATAAACCTATTTTTAAACTTTCTAGTAAAAAAGCTCTGTATTTAATAAATACCTTCTGAAGTAGAAGCTGAAGTACTGCTTTTCCTTGGTTCTTCATCTTCTACTGGTGTATGTTCATCAGAGCTGAATTTAAAGAAAGTGGTTATAAGAATTACAAAAGTAATGAAATATGAATGAACCACAGAGTTTAAAAACTTGGATTTAAAAATTTTCAGTAATGCCACTAACTGTTTAAGAACCATTATAAGCAAGTGCTAGGATACCTTTATAAGAGAGGAGTTCAAGGGTCTACAACCTCCATAAAGATACAACAATCACTTATATTTGCACAAGGCCTTAGAGTTCAGAAGCACTACCTACTGAAAATGATTTACATTTTCAGAACAAACCACAATGGTAAAAGTAGGGGAACAAGAACCCTAAGGAGAGATGAAAGAAACTGGAGGTAATAAGGCTGAGGGAAAACTGTACAATTTTATTGTAAGTTAAGGACATATAGTAGGACAGCAACTGTTCCATGTCCCCAGACAAAGAAAAACCTAACAAACTACAGTATAAAGAGATTTCATTCTGTTACAGAAAATTCTGAAAAAGAGTATTATTAAAATTCTACTACAATTTAGAAAGGGAGTTTTTACAGATTTAATCTCTTCCTCTGAAGACTGCATCTGGAATAATTTAGGTATTGACTAGAAAGCTATTTTTAGAGTTCCTTCCAACTCCAATCCTAAGAGTTCAGTTCTGAGAGCATTTCCCAAAACTGTCTATTACAAGTTTCAGGTAATGATGCTTTATCACTCTGTCACAAACTACTGGTTTCCTGTCCAGTGTATTTTCTCAACTCAGTCCAAAGTAGACATAGCAATATAGGAGAGGGAAGAAGGAACTTATGAATAGCACAGAAAAGAAATACGGAAAAAAGCATTCAGCCTTCAGATAGTACTGGGTAAAATGCACTGCTGGTGAGTGGATTTTGACTCATAGTATCCCTAAAGAATGGCGTGGAACTGCCCTGCAGAGTTTTCAAGGAACGCCTGGTAGATTCAAACTGCTGACCCTTTGGTTAGCAGTCGCAGCACTTAACCACTACAACGCCGAGGTTTCTGGTATTAGGTATAAAACCAAACCCAACCCAACCCACTGCTGTCGAGTCAATTTCAACTCACAGCAACCCTAGAGGTCAGAGCAGAACTGTCCCATAGATTTTCCAAGGAGCACCTGGTGGATTTGAACTGCTGACCTTTTTGGTTAGCAGACATAGCACTTATCCACTATGCCACCAGGGTTTCCGTATTGGGTATAGGAAGGTTAAATGTACTACTTGTTGGAATTTTAACATTGAACCCTTCTATGAATATAAATATCCCATGAATTACAATTTAAACAGAACAATTTGTATGCTAAAATCTACTAGCAACATGTTTTAATCCTTAGCTATGTACCATGTTTTTAAAAAAATTTTTTTTTGTCATTAAGTGCAAGTCTATAATCCAATTTTCCACATAAAACCCTGAGCACCTGCCTCCCTGAAACTCTATCTGCCCTCCTCACCCTGTAAAAGCACACTCTTCTTTTCCAGTCTTTACTTCCAGTATCCACTCAACCAACTTTGTCCCTTTCTCTCCACTCTCTCTCTGATGTTCCATGTTTTTCAGATTTAAAGAGCAGAACAGCATAAATCACAAGGGAAAAAAAACAAAGTTTCTTAGTTAACAAAAATTCTGACAAAAGACTCCAGATTTAAACAAATGATATAACATTTAAAAAATACTTTTAACTACTTACTCAGGTTCAGGGTTCTTTGGAGAAAGTCCCCAGACTTCAGGAGCTCCCAATTCTCCGATCCTCTCTCTCTCACTTAATCTCCTGGAAGATACACGCATCTTAATTGTATGTCAGTAGGTTTTCACTTTACATTTTAAAATTAATAAAAATTTGTTGGGAATATAAACCCAACACTTAGAACCTGACAATTCAATAGCACTAACAAATGGTATAGATGACAGCTGGAGAAGCCAGGCCAGAAATGCAGCATGGAAGACTGTCAGCTGCATCCCTTCTGTCCCATGCAAGTCATGGCTCCTAACTGCCCATCTCACCTTTTGCAGTGTGTGACAGACACTGGCTTACAGCTTCTAAAATAACTTTGTTTACAAATATTTATGAGAAATTTCTTTCAATTTAGTTAAACATTCAATTTTCAGAAACCCAAGAATTAATGAAAACAATAAAAATGAAGCATTAGAAGCAGAAAATGAAGGGAGCTCTAAAAATGTATGAAAAGTTTTATGTGTGAAAAAAAAAGTTTTATGTGTGAAAAGCTGTAGTCAACGAGGTACAGGGTTTGTTCCCTGTTTTCCCCTTAATTCCTTTTTGGAAAAGTACTTTATCTAATCTTCGGAGGACACTAGAAAGTATTGTTTTGTTTTATAACATCTGGGGTTTCTTCTGTTTAAATTTTTGCTGTTATTCACAGACTAGAAAAAAATGAAACAAAACTAAGGTTCAATTCCTCAAAGATTAGCTGCTGTGGCACCATTTGTTTCAGAACTTCCTTACAAGAGAAATATGACGACTTAAATAAATCACATTTTACTTCTTTATTCAGTGGAAAAGGTATTATAACAGTAGAGTCAGATTCAGAGGATTTCCTACTTCAAGAAATAATCTAAAAAGACTCCTAAGTGTATTCAAGGTGCTCCTTGAATACTCTGGGGGTCAGTTCTACTCTGGCCCGTAGGGTTGCCATGAGTCGGATCCGTCTGGACGGCACTTGGCTTGGCAAGTGTAATATAGAGGGAAGGATGCCTGCCAGATTGTAAAGTGCATGCAGTCCTGTTCTCAACCCTGCTACTAGCTGGCTTCATCTAAATTATCTTCTACATGCATGAAAACAAATTTCATCCAAGCAGTTCTTGTATCTTTTGCTGAGGATTATCCAATATGAAGCCATTTGCGTTTTGAATGACACACACTGGGGGGACCTTTCCGAAAAACTGAACTTGAAAATGTATGTCTCTAACCTAATTTGGGACTGTTTTTTACTGTTTCTGATCCTCTACTGATTATTGTTTATTATATTCCAGGCACTAAATCATTACAACAAACCTAAAAGTCTTGGTACGATTTTTAGCCCCTTTTTCAAAGGTGAAGAAATAGAGCTAAGAGAAGCTAAGTGACTTGGCCAAGGTCACTCAGCTATTAAGCGGCAAAGTAGTCTCAGGTAGTCTGATTCTGGAGCCTATCTTCTTCATCACCTTCCACTGCTGGAAGAAAAACAAGTGGACATGTTATTAGACATCTCTAACCTGCCCCTCCATGCTTGTAATGCTTTGAGATTGCTTTTTTTTCTCCAACACAGTGCAGGTAATGCACTTAATACTGTGATTGACACATAATGTAACTCAATAAACTGTAAGGCATTACTAACACCTACATGGCAGTAATTATAACTCCTTTTCTCCTCCTTAAAATATTTTCCCACTCCAACAGACACTGTCAATAGGGAAGACCTGATCTTACCCTCACCTCTTTCTTCCTCACTCACTGAGCTCACGTTAACAGATGTGTCTCAAGATGGCCTCACGTACAGCCTTAGCTTTCCTCCCTTCATTCACCCACCTTTGTGTCAGAGGAAGGCTTCTCTCCTCTCAGATTCATATCCTTAACTTATACCCTTCATCTCAACCCTTCCCAATGCCCTACAAAGAATTTCCACTTTCAAAACCTGGTATCATCCCAAACCTAACGCGTCTGTCCATTCACTCAACAAGCAGTGGCTGAGCGCCTAAGTTCCTCACCAAAAAAACAAAAACAAAAAGTCAAACCCACTGCCATCCAGCTGATTCTGAGCAGACTGTAGCGCTTAACCACTACAGCCACCGGGGTTTCCAATTACGTGCCAGGCACTACGGACTCTGTGATGAGTAAAATAGGGCACCTGCTTTCCCAGAGCTCAGTGTAGTGGAGAATGAAGACAAGCTGACGAATGACAGTGGCACAAGGCAAGTAAAAGCTATATAATTCCGGTGGGTCCTTGGGGCCTGTCCCTGTCCCCTACCAGCCAGAAGGCAGAACCGGGGAAGGGGGGGTGCGGGCAGATCGGGCACAAAAGGAAGTAGTCCGAGGATGAGCGAGAATATAGAGGAAAAGGGCGACAGGGCTGCCGTGGGGGTATGAAGAGAGGAAAAGGGGAGCAATGCAGGCCTGAAAACCAAACGCAAACCCATCGCCGTGGAGTCGGTTCCGACTCTGAGTGACCCTAGCACGCCGGGGAGCTTAATGCCAGTGATCAGAAGCCAGACGACAGATGAGGCGGATTCTGAAGCCAAGCGGGCTCGGGCAGGAGAAGGCGTGTCCATCTCACTCACTTCTGTCGCAGGCTCTCCTCCCTCTCCTTGTCCAGCAGGCTGGGCCATGGCTTGTCACCCCCATAGGGGCGCGAGTAGCCACCGTAATAGGCGGACGAGGAGGCCGACGCGAAGGGGGTGCCCCGGGGCCCCGTAGGCCGCTCTCGGGAGCGAGACCGCGAGCGGGAGCGGTAGGGTTGGCTGCGGGAGCTTTGGCTGAGGCTCCCCAGTGGATGGCTAAGGCCATTTCGCTCCCCGGACCGAGAGCAAGAGTGCGAGCGCGAGTGGTGGCTCCGCGGAGAGCGGGCGACTCGGCTGGGCTTGGGGCTCCTCGACGGACTGCGACACCTCCCCCCGGAAGCCAAGGCCTCCCCCTCAGGGGTGCGCGAACCAGCCACCGGAGCCATGGCTGTCGTTGGATTCCTGAAGCCGCAAGTCAAGGAGGAGATCTCGTCAGTCTGAGATCTCCCGGCCTCGTCTCTCAAAACCCGCTGCCTCGCAACCGCCCAAATCTAAGCAAACCTTGGAAACAGTTCTGGGTACGTCGGCAAAACCCTTCCGCGAACCTAGGGCGTCTCCGGTAAAGGGAAAGCTTATGTGTACCGTCGTAAATAAATCGGTCGGACAACCAGTTTCATGACGCCTTCCGGTTCCGCACAAAGCTCCTCAAGCCTAAACTGCAGAGGCGGCCATGTTCTTTCTCAGCCTTGAATTGAAAAACCTGGAAGGAGTAACGATGGACTACCGGGCCACAGGATATATTTCACACAGCGGTCGTATTAACAACGCAGCCAATTCTGCTGGTGTTTCTGGTAGTGACTATATATATATATATATATGTGTGTGCGTGCGTGCGTGCGTGTGTATATATATATGAAGAAATTTTATATATATCGGTTCTGTTCTGACCTCTAGGATCACTATGAGTCGGACACGACTCGATGGCAGTGGTTTATATATATATATAATTTCTTTTTCTTTCCAAGCAAAGTAAGGAGGGTTAATTGGAGATGAATTCTGATGCCTATAACCTTATTATCCAGTCAGCTTAGAGGGCACAAGTTCTGTGATAATGACGAGCCAGATACACTCCAATTACGGTGGCAGCTCAGAGTAAAACTGCATTTATTCAAAGGCACCCATATTGTAAGTTTGTTGTCTTACATATGCTAGCCCAGCAATATATGGTTAATGGTCAGTGTTTCTATTCAGTTCCTACTATTTTTTAAGAGTGCTCTAATGCTAATTCTGCTAAGCATATTTGTTGACGGTGTAATGGGTTTGCTGTGGAAATTCTGAGTCTAGTCTGCCAGAAGCTAGATAGCCTCTGGTTCTTTCCTTCTAAGAAGTAACTTGACTTGTGAAAACTAATGTCTATTGATTACGGAAAATCTCCTTTTCTGGATTTTCAGGAAAGGTGTGTGATATAATGTTACATGGAAAAAGTGAGCTACACTATTCTATATCTTCTGTTAGAAAACAACGACAACAATTGGTAAGAGATGAAGGTCCAAGCACTGAAGTGAGCCAGAGAAGTTATGTGGTTTTGGATGGGGATAGAGGAAAAGAAATTTTCAATGGAAAACTACTGCGTCACTTTGTAGCACCAGGCTAAAAAATGAATTACATGAATTTTCTGTAAGTGCCGACTCTGCAACAGGGATTGGGCTGCCTACCCTATGACTGGTGAACATGCACTTTAGTTCGTGGAATAAAATCCACATCCTCATGCATCTGATTGGCAAGATGCTCCTCTTGCCCAGTTTCCTGGGAGCAGTCTGTTCCTTTTGATTGGAACTGTTGGGAGGGCAGAGCACGCAGGCATGTGCAGGCAGCCAGTAGGGTAGGGTCTGGCTTCTCGAGGGAGTCTCCTGCGGAGGTTCAGCCCAGCCCAGACAAGGAATCATTTTCACTTGCACTTCGCTTTACAGGTGTTAAGCTGTATGTTGTGGTTTCAGGGCTTTTGGCTTCCATTTACTACTTCTCTTTACAATCTTCCCACGCAGTGGGAAGGTGCGTGACTGTCAAGATCACTGGCGTAGTCACCTTGTGCTGCTCTAACAGTAATACCACAAATGGATGGCTTTAAAAAGAGGAATTTTATTCTGTCACAATCCAATAAGCTGCAAGTCCAAATTCAGGGCATCAGCTCCAGGGGAAGGCTTTCTCTGTTGGCTCTGGAAGAAGGTCCTTGTCATCAGTCTCGCCCTGGACTGGGAGCTTCTGAGGCGCAGGGACCCCAGGACCTTTCCAAAGGACTTACTCTTCTCCCAGTGCTGTTTCTTTCTTTCTTTGTTTCCGTCCTTTTTTTTTAAGGAACCTTGCAAGTTTATTATTTATTCTTTGAAAATTCTTCTTAATATTACATTTTGTTTAACATCTAGAGTGTAGAATGTATCTTAATTTATTTAAATGCTAATTTAACTATTTAAATGCAGATTTAATTATCTTTTGATTTATTTAAATACAAATTTATAAAAAATATTTTAAGTATCATCAGATTATACTGCTGCAAAATTTGCACATATTTTTTTTTGTTTTTTTACTGTGGTTAAGTCAAAGTATACAATCCAAATTAATTTTGCATGCTCACCTATCTGCAGTTCCCTCTGCTGTCCTTGCCCGGTGACCGCACACTCCTCCTTTTCATTCTGTGCTTGTCTTATCCTCTTAACAAGCTCCTGCCCCCTCTTCTCCAGCCTCTTCTCTCCCATTTGGAAAGAGACCAGTAGGACAGTATCCTATAAATGCATAGAACCATAAAGTACACACACAATATGGTTACATTGTGACCCTGAATCCAGTCCGTTTTTGTCTGAAGAGTTGACCTCAGTAGTGTTTTCTGGTCAGGGGCAGCAGCAGCAGGTCTAGGAGCCATGTTCCCTTGGTCCCCCCTCCAGGCTGTCGGACCATCAGTTGTGGTCTTTTAGTAGAGTTCTTGAGCTGCACCCCTCTTTGTCTTGTATCATGACAGGGACTCAACATTTTGTGCCTCATCACGGCTGTCTTTGGCAGTGGCTGGGCACTATCTGTTTCTCCTGGTCACGTGTTGATAGTCTCCCATTCATAGGGGTCCTTCTGTCTCCTGAGCTCTTTTTTCCTTGTGTCTGTTGTTCTTTGTGATCATCTGTTCCTGCTGAGTTGGGACCATTTGGTGTACCTGAAATGGTAGCTTGCTGGTTTTTAAGACCCCAGATGCCACTCACCAATATCGGGTGCAGAAGACTCTCTTAGCAACAGGTTAGTTATGCCAACTGGCTTTGATGTCCCTGAAAGCATGGTCCCCAGACCCCAACCCTGCTACTTTATCCTTGCAAAAATCTCAAATATCCTTGAGATTAGAAGAGCTTTCAGTTTATAGTGAAGTCTAGTTAAATTGATCTTTCTGCTGTGTGCCGTCACTGCTTTCCACCTAACCAAATTTCTATCAACTATCTAATCTATGACCAACCCTCTCTCTCCCTCTCCACCCTTGTAGTTGCCAGAGTCTTTTATTCTGTACGTAAGTCTATTTTCCCGTCCTTATAGCAGGGGTCTCATACAGTATTTGTCTTTTTGCCGCTGGCTGATTTCACTCAGCATAAGTCTTCCAATTGAAACCAGGTTATAATATGCTTCCTAAAATCATCATTGTTCTTTATCACTGCATAGTATTCCATCGAGTATATGTACCATAGTTAGTTTATCCATTCATCTGCTGATGGACATCTAGGTTGATTCCATCTTTTTGCTGTTATAGACTGTGCTGCAATGAACATTTGTGTGCATGTGTGTGTTCATGTGACAGCCTTTATTTCTGCAGGATATATTCCAGGTAGTGGGATTACTGGAACAAATGGTGTATCTATTTCTGGCTTTTTAAGGAAATGGCTTTCCAAAGAGGTTGTACCATTCTCCAATCCCACCAGCAGTGTAGGAGAGTTTCCATCTCTCCACAGCCTTTTCCTGTTTGTTTTGTGATTTTTGGATTATGGCCAACCTTGTTGAGGTGAGATGGTGTCTCATGGTAGTTTCGATTTGGACTTCTCTGATAGCTAACGATCGTGAACATTTCCTCACGTGTCTTTTGGCTGCCTAGATGTCCTCTTTGGTGAAGTGTATGTCCATCTCCTTTGCCCATTGCTTACTTGGATGATTTACGTTTTTCTTGTTGATATTTTTCAGTACCTTATAGATTATGGAGATCAGACATCAGTCCAACATGTAGTTGGACTGTAGGTGGTCTTTTAACTCTTTTGAAAAAGTCTTTGGATGAGCAGAAGTGTTCATGGTAGTTCCCATTTACCTATTTCTTCTTCTGTTGATTGTGCTTTGTCAGTTTTTGAAGTCTGGCTAAGCTGTATATTAGAACTTCCATTGTTGACCCTATTTTTTCTTGCATGATCTTTATCGTTTTAGGTTTGATATTTAGGTCTTTGATCCATTTTGAGTTAGTTTTTGTGTGAGGTGTGAGATATGGATCTTGTTTCAGTTTTTTGCAGATGGATATCCAATTTTGCCAACACCGTTTGTTAAAGAGACTGTTTTTATCCCAGTTTACAACCTTAGGGCCTTTGTGGAATATCAGTTGTTCATAAGAGGATGGCAGCATCTCTGGGGTCTCATCTCTGTTCCATTGGTCTATATGTATTTTTTTGTACCAGTACCAGGCTGTTTTGACTATTGTGGCAGTGTAAGAGATTCTAAGGCCAGGTAGTATGAGGCCTCCCACTGTGTTCCTCTTCTTCAGTAGTGCTTTTCATAGCTGGGGTTTCTTCCCTTTCCAAACAAACTTGGTGATTTGTTTCTCCATCTCATTAAAAAAATACACTGGAATTTGTATTGGGATTGCACTTCACATGTAGTTCGCTTTGGGTAAAAAACATTTTTGCAGTCTTCGTATCCATGAGCAGGGTGGGTTTCTCCATTTATGTAAGTCGCTTTTGGTTTCTCACATTTCTTGCAGGAAGGTCTTGTAGTTATCTCTGTATAGGGCTCTTATTTCTCTAGTTAGATTTATTCCTAGGTATTTTATTTTCTTGGGGGCTACAGTAAGTGGTATTGATTTGGTGATTTCTTCTTTGATGATGTCTTTGTTGGTATAAAGGAATCCTTCCAACTTCCTTATGTTTATCTTATATCCTGATACTTTGCTGAACTCTTCTATTAGTTCCAGTAATTTACTTACGGATTCTTTAGGATTATCTGCATATACAATCATATCATCTGCAAACAGGGAGATTTTTACTTCTTCTTTGCCAATGTGGATACCCTTAATTTCTTTGTGTTGTCTAATTGCTCTGGCTAGAACTTCTAGTACAATGTTGAATAGAAGTGGTAAGAGTGGGCATCCTTGTCCAGTTACCGTTCTCAAGGGGAATTGTTTCAGTCTCTCACCGTTCAGGATGATGTAGGCAGTTGGCTTTGCATAGATGCCCCTTACTGCGTTTAAGAGTTTTACCACTTTTCCTATTTTGCTGAGAGTTTTTAGCATGAATGGGTGTTGGATTTTGTTGAATGCCTTTTCTGCATCAATTGACAAAGTCTGATGATTCTTATCCTTTGTGCTATTTATGTGGTTGATCACATTGTTTTTCTGTTGTTGAACTAGCCTTGCATTCCTGGTATGAATCCAACTTGGTCATGATGAATTATTATTTTTTTTTTATTATGACTGAGTGAAAATGTATATTCTCATATAAATTTACATGCCTGCCTATATGCAGCTTCCACTGCTCTCCCTGCCCGGTGACAGCACACTTTTCCTCTCTGTTCCATACATGTCTCATCCTCCCAACAGTCTCCTTTCCCCTCCTTTCCCCTCCTCTCCACCTACTCTCCTTCCTCCAGCCACAGGTCAGCAAGATGATATCCTATGGATGCATAGAACCGTAAAATGCATCCAGTATGTGGTCACTCTGCATCGCCAAGTCCAATCCATTCGTGTCCAAAGAGTGGACCTTCGTTATGATTTATGGGCAAGGGCAGCATCAGGGCCAGGGGCCATGCTTCCAGGGAAACCCTGAAGCTGCTGGACCATCAATTGCGGTCTTTTAGTGGAGATCTCAGGGTGCACCCCATGAATTGTTTTTTTGATATGTTGTTGAATTGTATTGGCTAGGATTTTGTTGAAGATTTTCACATCTAGGTTCATGAGTGATACAGGTCTGTAGTTTTCTTCTTTTGTGGGATCTTTCCTGATTTTGGTATCAGGGTTATGCTGGCTTCGTAGAATGAGTTTGGGAGTATTCCATCCCTTTCTATGCTGTGAAATAGTTTCAATAGCATTGGACTTAACTCCTCTTTAAAAGTTTGGTAGAATTCTCTGGTGAAGCCATCTGGGCCAGGACTTTCTTTGGTTGGTAGTTTTTTGATGACTTTTTCAATCTCTTCCTTGTTGTTACTTCTCCTTGTGATAATTTTGGTAGATGATACAAATCTAGAAATTTGTCCATTTCCTGTGGATTTTCACATCTGTTAGAGTACAGTCTTTTGTAGTATTCTGTTAGGATAATTTTGATTTCAGTTGGATCTGTTGTGACATCTCCCATCTCATTTCTTATTCGGGTTATTTGTTACCTCTCTTGTTTTTCTTTTGTAAGTTTAGCCAAGGGTTTATCAATTTTGTTGATCTTTTCAAAGAACAAGCTTTTGGTTTTGTTAATTTTTTCAATTGTTCTTCTATTCTCTAATTCATTTAGTTCTGCTCTAATCTTCATGATCTGTTTTCTTTTGATGGCTGAGGGGTGGTTCTGCTGTCTTTCTACTCATTCAAGCTGTTTGAGTCCTTTCTTGCTTCCGGATGTGTGCATTTATAGAGATAAACTGACCTCTGAGCACTGCTTTTGCTGTATCCCATAAATTCTGGTAGGGTGTATTTTCATTCTCACTCAATTCCATAAATTTCTTTATTTTGCCCTTGATTTCTTCTGTAACCCATGGATTTTTGAGCAAGGTGTTGTTTAGTTTCCATGATTTCAAATTTCTACCTATGTTTTTTCTGCTATTTATTTCAATTTTTATGGCTTTATGGTTTGAGAATATGCTTTGCAAAAATTCAGTGGTTTGGATTTTGTTGAGACCTGCTTTATGTCCTAATACATAGTATTCTAGAAAACGTTCCATGTGCATTGGAAAAGAAGGTGTAGTTATCTGTTCATGGAGAAAAAGTTCTGTATATATTGATGCTGTCTAGTTGGTTAATTGTTACAATAAGATCTTCTGTCTCTTTACAGAGCTTTTTTCTGGATGATCTGTCCATTACTGAAAGTGGAGTGTTGAAGTCTCCAACTATTAATGTGGAGTGATCTATCTCATTTTTCAATATTGTCAGTGTTTGTTTGATGTAATTAGATGCATTGGGTATTAGATGTATTGGGTGCATAAAAATGTAATACTATGTCCTGCTTATGTATTGAAACTTTCAGTAATAAATAGTGACCATTCTTGTCCACGATGGTAGATTTTAATTAAAGTCTATTTTATATGAGATTAATATTGCCACTCCTGCTCTTCTTTGTGTGTTGTGGCATGGTATATATTTTTCCATCCTTTGATTTTCAGTTTGATCATATCTTTGAATCTAAGGTATGTTTCTTGTAAGCAGCATATAAGCAGATTGTGTCTTTTGATCCAGGATGTCACTCACTGTCTCTTTATTGGGGTGTTCAGTCTGTTTACATTCAGTGTAATTACTGATAGGTGTGTGTTTAGTGCTGTCATTTTGTGTTAATGTTTTCTGTGTTGCTGCTGTTAATATTCTGTTCTGGGTCATTCTTGTTTATGGGTTGGTTTATAGCCAATATAATTCAGTGTTGATTTTGTGTTTGTTGAGATTCCTGTACTATGTTTCTTGTTTTGAAATGTCACATTATTATTTTGTTTTGCGCTACCCCTGTGATCCCCCTTACTATTCTGAGTTTAAACCACACTTTAACTTCTGCATATCTTTTTAATCTGTATTCCATCTGAAAAGGTTATAACTATTGTAATATATTCCTCTTTTTAGTGTGATGATGTCATAGTTTTCATGTTATGATCACTGGTTCCCTTCTTTTAATATTGTAGTTTTGTTTGAGCTTTGTGACTTCCCTAAATGAGTAGGATTCTGGGTGCCGTGTCCTGCATTGCTCCCTTAGATATGCACTTGATGTTTTTGTTTTTCTGAGCAAAGAGCTTCTTTCAGTATTTTTTGTAATGTTGGCTTGGTTTTTACGAAGTCTCTAAGCTTCTGTTTATCTGTGAATGGCTTAATTTTACCTTCACATTTGAGAGACAGTTTTGCAGGATATATAATTCTTGGTTGGAAGTTTTTTTCCTTTAGAGCTTTGAATGTTTCATTCCCACTGCCTTCTTGGCAACAGTATTTTTGCTGAGAAGTCAGATGAAAGCCTATAGGGCTTCCCTCTGTATGTTAGCTTTGCTTTAAGCCTTGCTGCCTTTAAGATCCTCTGTTTATGTTTCATTTTATTAAGCTTGATTATAATATGCCTTGGTGTCTTTATTTTGGGGTGTACTTTTTGTGGCATTCTATCAGTACCTTCGGTGTCTGTGTTTTCTTTCATAATTTCAGGGAAATTTTTCTGTCAGCAACTCTGCAACAATACTGTCTATTTTCAGCTATCCCTCTGTGTTCAAGAACTCCAATTATTCATAGATTATTCCTCTTTAATAGAGTCCCATGTGTTTCTTAATGCTTCTTCATTTTTCTTTTCTCTGATTTCTCCTTGTAAATTCTATTTTATTTTATTATTTTTTTATTATGATTGAGTGAAAATGTACATTCCCTTATAAATTTACATGCCCACCTATATGCCACTTCCACTGCTCTCCCTGCCTGGTGACAGGACATTATTCCTCTCTGCTCCATACATGTCTCATCTTCCCAACAGTTTCCTTTCCCCTCCTCTGCACCCACACCTGTTACTCCAGCCAGAGGTCCACAGGATGATATCCTATAGATGCGTAGAACCATAAAGTGCATCCAATATGTGGTCTCTCTGCATCACCAAGTCCAATCCATTCATGTTTGAAGAGTGGACCTTCATAATGATTTATGGGCAAGGGCAGCATCAGGGCCAGGGGCCATGCTCTCAGGGGAATTCCGAAGCCACTGGACCATCAATTGTGGTCTTTTAGTGGAGATCTCAGGTGCACCCTTTTCATTCTTGTGTTGTCAGTAAGACTCAGCTTTGTGAGCTCCATCGTGGCCGTCACAGGTGGTGGCTGGGCACCATCCAGTTCTTTCAGTCCCAAGTCGATGTAGGCACCCACACATGTGGGTCTCTCTGTCTTCTAGGTTATCTTTTCCCCATGTCGTTTTGGTCCTCAGAGAGCATCCGTTCCTGCTGAGTTGGGACCATTTGCTGTGCCCTCGGATGACAGGTAGGCAGCTTTTAAGATCCCAGACACCACTCACCAATGTGGGGTGCAGAGAGCCCTCTTAGCAAAACACTAGTTGTACTAGTTGGCCTTGATTTCACCTAAGAGCATGGTCCCCTGCCCCCTGCTCTAGCTACTCTGTCCTTGCATTATTGGGTTAAGATGGAAGGAGTATTCCAGTTATGTTGAAGTCCACTTGATATTGTTCTTGTTTCTAATGTGTGCTGTCACTGATTTCACCCAACCAAATTTCTACCAACTATCTTGTCGGGAGCGGGCCCCCCTATCCCATCATGAGGATCAAGGAGGTGCCTCCTAAGAGGGGCTTCACAACCCCCTTGGTTTATGGAATTATATTGGGACAATCTGACCAGGAACTTCTGAGGAATGGATTTCAATGCAGCATGCCTAATAGCACTGAGGCCTGCCCAGCTTCACTGGCTTCCCCCTAATTGCACTCCCCCCTCCCTTTTCTCCACATACACAGGTTTACAAGCTAACCCTTGAAAGGCTTTCCAAGGACAATTCTCCACATAGCCATTAGAACTACACAAGCATCTCAACTGATAACACTAAAGAAACATCTTTCTAAGTACAGCTGTGCTTGATTAGGGGGAAAGCAGACACTTACTATCTGCACGGGAAGATATAAATAAAAACTTAGAGAAACAAATGGAGACAGCCAAATGGTGAAGCCTTGAGAAGTTTACCCCTCCGTACCTTCCACTTTGAGGTACGAATAAAACCATTAATTGTGTTCACTGACATTTACCACCACAGACACCTGGTTTAGACTATTATCCCAAAAGGGTCTTGACAATTAATTAGAAGTAGAAGACCACGAGGGGTCACTTTCTTGTTAGCCAATAATGTTAAGTTAGTTTCTTGTTAACCAGTAGTTTATATGATAAAGAAAATCAGGTGAACATTATGTCACCTGACTGATAAAGAATAAAGATGGACAGCTCTCGGACACACAGACTCTCTTGCTCTCTGGGTCGGGCTGCCTTAAACCAGAAAAGTCTTTCCTGTCTCCTTTATTCATTTCCCGCTGTGCCTTCCCTCCCTCCGTGCGGGACCCTGAAAAGTGTTGGGGCTGGCCCCCAGCACTATCTAATCTAAACCCTTGCCCTCCCCCTCCCTCTTTGACGTTGCAGGCATCGAAGAGTCTTTTCTTCTATGCATAAGTCTGTTTCTGAGTTTTTATCATAGGGGTCTCATACAATATTTGTCTTTTTGTCTGACTACTTTCACTCAACGTAATGTCTTCCAGTTGAAACCAGGTTATGAGATGTTTCCTGGAATCATCATTGTTCTTTATCATTGCATAGTGCACCATTGAGTATATATACCATAGTTTACTTATCCATTCCTCTGTTGTTGGTCTCCTCGTAAATTCTGTTGTCAGTTGCTCTGTCCTCAAGGTCACTAACTCTGGCTTCCATCTGCTCAGCTCTGCTATTCTGGCTTTGGATTGAATTGTCTAATTCTGTAAGTTTATTATTGATCTACTGGATTTTGTTTCATTGATGTTCTATCAGTTTAGATAGAGTACTTAATTTTTCTTTTTGTTTTGCAGCATTTTGTTTAGTTTTTAGGAGGGCTGTATACATAATTCTTTTGTACTCAACCTCTGATAGTTTCATAAAGTCTTCTTCATCTGGGAAGTTTTTTTATTCTTTATTTTGGGAGTTTTCTGGAGCCGTGGTGGACTGCTGCTTTAAATGGTTAGCTATTTATTGTTGTCTTCACACCATCTAGAAGCTGTTCAGTTTCTCTGGAGTTACCTCAACAGAAGCTGAGGCATAGTTCTGAGGGGAGTTCGTCATCAGCCACCTCTGTATACTCTAGTGACTGGCCCCAGGTAGTGTCTGACTATATCTCCTGGCTGGCAAATACAGCACCCTACTTATGGAGTCACTTGGGGGCTGACAGCCAATGTTATGATGTTGATCAGTGAAGAGTGGGGGAGATGCTGCTGGGCCACTCAGCAGTCAGTTCTCCAGATGATCTTACTTTAAAAAGGTACTTTACTGGTAAGGGAGGAGCTGTCCAACAGCTGTTGAAATCAGTCAGGCTATCAGGTGTGGCAGGCCCCGCCTTCCAGCTGACAATGAAAGCACCTCATAGTCCACCCCCAGATGCTATGATGTGGTTCAAAGTAGGGACAGGTTACAGCTTTGCTGCTGTCTTCTGCCAGGCCGCACCATAACTCTAGGCACCACCATCCTAAACACAGATTTTCTGCTGGAGAAGCACTTTCCAGACAGGCACTGCTTAGCTGAGAATTAGCCCCAGCTAAGACCTCTGGGTAGGTGACTCTGCTGCCCAGCTGACCAAGATGGCATCCTGCCTGAGCTGCTGCTCCTGATGTGGAACAGCAGAATCTATGATGCAGCTCAGAAATGAGAGGGTGGAGGGGAGGTGGTGCCCTCAGTCAGAAACTGGGCTCTCAAAATGTGGCTGTCCCACAGGACAGTCTCTTTGCTGCACTATGTGCTGTTTACTTAAGCACTGAATTTTGGCATATTTGCAGGCTCATGCCCAGTCCCTGCCTCCTAGATAACAAGGCATCAGTACGTGCAGTCTCCCCACACAACACATCAGCAGAAGCAGGACTCAGCATACAGCTGCCTCCTGTTAGAGAGAGTTAGTTTCCCATTTACTGGTGACTAGTCAAATCTAACAAGCCTGTGCCAGATCCTAGGGCTCCCCAGATGTCCGTATTGCTCTGTTCAGTTATTATTTAAGGCCTTAGTTCTCAGAGGGAATTGAGGAGATAGGTGTCTAGTCTACCATCTCAGCCCCACCCTGCTGCTTTGTTGACAGTATTGTTACCAGAATATGGTCCCTTGGATTCTTGTCTTCAGTGTAAGGAAGAATTCAACAGAGACACCCACACAAAAGCCAAGCATGCTGTCATGGATTGAATTGTGTCCCCCCAAAAATAAGTGTAGTAATTTGGCTAGGCCAGTATTCCCTGTATTCTATGATTGTCCTCCATTTTGTGATTTTGCTATGCTTCTCTATTGTAAAAGGAGTTTCCCTGGATTATGGCGTGCACCACCCTCGATCCTTTCATCTTACAAGAGATGAAAGGGAAGCCTGCAGAGAATTGGGATCCTCACACCATCAAGAAAGCAGTACTGGGAGAAGAGCGCATCCTTCAGACCCGAGGTTCCTGCATCAGAACGCTCCCTGAACAACAACTGATGTAACACAAGGACTTTCCTCCAGAGCCAACAAAGAGAAAGCCTTCCCCTGAAGCGGATGCCTTGAATTCAGACTTGTAACTTACTGGATTGTGTAAGAATCAACTTTCCTTTGTTAAAGCCATCCGCTTGTGTTATTTCTGTTAGAGCAGCACTAGCTGGATAAAACACATGGAAAACAGTTTTAATAGGGGATAGTACATGTGCAAAAGATTCTCAAGCAGCCTACTCAGAAAAGATCTGAGACCCTGGTATCTTCCTCCTCTGGTGTTTTATACCCTAGATTTCCCCTTCCTCTGGAATTTTTTGTTCTTCTTGTTCATTGATCCCTTCTGATGGTTTGAATCATTGCATGGTTTCGCTCTTAGGTAGTTCCAGGTCCCTTTAGCAGGCAAATGTTGGCACCTTTGTTTTCCCTGGTCACTAGGTACTTCCTGGTTCCTTTGGTGCATAAGAAAACCCTGGTGGAATAGTGGCTTAAGTGCAATGTCTGCTAACCAAAAGGTTGGTGGTTCACATCTGCCAGGAACTCCTTGGAAAATCTGTGGAGCAGTTCTGCTCTGACCTCTAGGGTCGCTATGAGTTGGATGTGACTTGACAGCAATGAGTGTAGTTTGGCTTGGTTACTTGGTGTGTAAACGTTGTTTTTTTTCTTCTTTGCCCCTGGTTGTTCAACCTCTTCGTTCTAACAGTTTGAGATCCTCAACTCTCTGCTTGTTTCCCTTTATATCCCAAATGATTGCCTCAAGGCACAATACAATTTTATAGATACCAGGAATCAAGGCCTAGCCAAGTAATACACATTTTTGAGGGGGACAGGAGGACATACAATTCAGTCCATGGCAATCACTGTGGCAGAGATCTGGGCAGCAGAATTAGAGGGTGAGGGAGCAGATGAAGGGAGGGATGGTGGAAGGGAGAGCTCTCTTACAATCTGTATATATTTTAATTTATAACTGCTTTCCAATTATGCCAATAATTGTTTGATAAATTACAAGACTAAAATGAAGTTTTTAATTACCAGTCTGTTTTGAAAGGATTTACTGACTCAGAACATGAACTGTATCTTATTGTTAGTTTCAGTCAGGTGGTTTATGACCCGTGGCAATCCCATGTGTTACAGAGTCTGAACTGCTACCTAGGGTTTTTTTGGCTATAATTTTAATACAACAGGATCACCAGACCTTTCCTTCTATGGTATTGCTGGGTGAATGACCCACCTAGGCACCCGTGTGAAAAACATGTTTTAAAAAATAATCTTCCAAACTCCCACTACCTGACCTCAAACTATTATGCAGTTATGGTAGTAAGAACAGTTGGGTACTGGTACAACAACAGACACATTGACCAATAGAATGCAATTGAGAATCCAGATGTAAATCTATTCACTTGTGGTAACCTGCTCTTCAACAAGGGCCCAAAGTCCATCAAATGGGGAAAATAAAATATTTTTAACAAGTGGTGTTGACAAGACTAGATGTCTGTCAGCAAAAACATATGAATCAGAACACATACTTCACACCATATAGAAAAACTGATTTAAAATGGATCAGAGACATATAAAATCCAAAACTATAAAGATCATAGAAAAAAAAACAGGGTCAACACTAGAGGCCCTAATACACAGCATTTACAGGACACAAACCATAACTAACAATAGACAAACACAAGAAGATAAACTAAATAGCTGGAGTCTTCTAAAAATTAACATTTAAGCTCATCAAAATATTTCATAGGAAGTAAAAAGAGAACCTACAGACTGGGAAAAAGTTTTTGGCTAGGACATATCTCACAAATGTCTAATTTCTAAAATCTACAGGAAAATTCACACATTTGCAACAAAGAGACCAAGAATTCAGTTTAAGAAAGGGCAAAAGATATGAACAGACATTTCACCAAAGAAGACATTAAATGGCTAACACATAGATGAGTAAATGCTCAAGAACACTAGCTGTTGTTGTTGTTGTTAGGTGCTGTTGAGTTGTTTCTGACTCGTAGCAACCCCAGGTACAGCACAGCAGAACACTGCCTGGTTCTGTACCATGCCCACAATCATTTTAATACTTAAGCCCATTGTTGTAGCCACTGTGTCATTTAGTCTCCTTGAGGGTCTTCTCCTTTTTGTTGACCCTGCACTCTACCAAACATGATGTGCTTCTACAGGGACTGATCCTTCTTGACAACGTGTCCAAAGTATGTGAGATGTAATCTTGCCATCTTTGCTTCCAAGGAGCACTCTGATTGTACTTCTTCCAGAACAGATCTGCATGTTCTTTTGCCAGTCCATGGTATATTCAATATTCTTCTCCAGTACCGCAACTCAAAGGCATCAGTTCTTCTCCTGTCTTATTCATTGTCTGGCCTTTGCATGCATATCATGTCATTGAAAATACCATGGCTTGGGTCAGGCACACTTTAATCTACAAGGTGATATCTTTACACTACTTTAAAGAGGTCCTTTGCTGCAGATTTTCCCAATGCAATGCATCTTTTGATTCCCTAATTGCTGTTTCCATGGCCATTGATTATGGAGCCAAGTGAAGTGAAATCCTTGACAACCTCAATCCTTTCTCCAATTATGACAGTGTTGCTTACGGGTCTCACTGTGAGAATTTTTGTTTTCTTGATGTTGAGGTACAATCCATACTGAAAGCTGTTGTTTTTGACTTTCATCAGAAAGTGTTTCAAATCCTCTTCACTTCCAGCAAGCAAGGTTGTATCACCTGCATAACGCAGGTTGTTAATGAGTCTTCCTCCAATTCTGATGCTGCATTCTTCTTCCTATAGTCCAGCTTCATGGATTATTTGCTCAACATACAGACTGAAAAGGTATGGTAAAAGGATGCAGTTCTGATGCACACCTTTCCTGACTTTAAACAAGTATTCCCTTGTTCAGTTCATATAACTGCCTCTTGATCCAGATCCAGATTCCTCATGAGCACAATTAAGTGTTCTGGAATTCCCATTCTACACAATGTTATCCATAATTTGTTATGATCCACATAGTTGAATGCCTTTATGTAGGCAATGAAACACAGATAAACATCTTTGTGGTATTCCCTGCTTTAAGCCGAGATCCATCTGACTACATATTCCTGGTTCCACATCCTCTTTTGAATCTAGCTTGAATTTCTGGCAGTTCCCTGTCAATATATGGCTGTAGTCACTTTTAAGTGATCGTGAGAAAAATTTTACTTGTGTGTGATAGTATAATATTGTTAGATAATTTCCACATTCAGTTGGATCATTTTTGTTGGTAATATGCATAAATATGGATTTCTTCCAGTCAGTTGTCCAGGTAGCTGGCCTCCACATTTCTTGACGTGGATGAATGAACACTTCCAAGGTTGCATTCGTTTGTTGAAACAACTCAGTTGATATTCCATCAATTCCCTGGAGCCTTGTTTTTCATCAGTGCCTTCAGTGCAGCTTGAACTTCTTTCAGTACCGTTGGTTCCTGATCCTATGCCACCTCTTGAAATGGTTGAACGCTGACCAGTTCTTTCTGTTGTGACTCTAGGTTCTTTCCATCTCCTTTTGGTGTTTCCTGAGTTCTTTAATATTTTCCCTGTAGAATCCTTCACTATTGCAACTCAAGGCTTGAATTTTTTCTTCAGTTTTTTCAGCTTGAGAAATGCAGAGCATGTTCTTCCCTTTTGGTTTTCTATTTCCAGCCCTTTGCACATGTCAGTATAATACTTTGCTTTGTCTCCTTGAGCTGCCCTTTGAAGTCTTCTGTTCAGTTCTTTTGCTTCATTATTCTTTCCTTTTGCTTTAGTTACTCAACGTTCGAGAGCAAGTGTCAGAGCCTCTTCTGGCATTCAATTTGGTCTTTTCTTTCTTTCCTGTCTTTTTAATGACCTCTTGCTTTCTTCATAGATGATGGCTTTGGTGTTGTTCCACAACTCTTGTGGTCTTCAGTCATTAGTGTTCAGCATGTCAAATCTGTTGAGTGAAACTAGTCAGCGACAGAAGGACAATTATTATATGAAACCCCTACAATAAAAACTTAAAAGCATACTCATACATAATAGAAAAGACTCTTTGATGGCTACAAGGGTGGGGAGGGTGGGAGGGTGGGAGGGCGAGGGGCGAGGGTTTAGATTAGATAGTTGTTAGAAATTTGGTCGGGTGAAATTGGTGACAATACACATTAGTAAGAAGATCAATATTAATGGGGCTTCGACACAACTTGTGTACTCCTCCTCTCTTAACCCAATATTGTAAGCACATAGTGTGTACACTTTCACTTTTTATTTCATAAAAAAAAAAAGGAAACAAAATCTGTTCTTGAGATGATCTCTAAACTCAGGTGGTATACACTTAAGGTCATACTTTGGCTCGCATGGACTTATTCTAATTTTGTTCAGTTTCAGTTTGACTTTGCATATGAGCAATTGATGGTCTGTGTCACAGTCAGCACCTGGTCTTGTTCTGACTGCTGATAGTGAGCTTTTCCATTGTCTCTTTCCACAGATGTAGTCAATTTGATTTCTGTGTATTCTGTCTGGTGTGTTCCATGTGTACAGCCATTGTCTATGTTGGTAAAAAAAAGATATTTACAGTTTAGAAGTCATTGGTCTTGCAAAATTCTATCATTCAATCTCCAGCATCATTTCTGTCATCAAAGCTGTATTTTCCAACTCTCAAGCCTTCTTCTTTGTTTCTAACTTTTGCATCCCAATCTCCAGTAATTATCAGTGCATCCTGATTGCATATTTGATCAACTTTGGGCTGCAGAAGCTGGTAAAAATCTTCAATTTCTTCGTCTTTGCCCTTAGTGGTTCGTTCGTAAATTTGAATAATAGTCTTACTAACTGGCCTTCCTTGTAGGCATATGGATATTATCGTATCACTGACACCACTGTACTTTAGGACAGATCTTGAAATGTTCTTTTTGACTATGAATGCAACACCATTCCTCTTCAAGTTTTCATACCTGGCATTGTACACCATATGACTGTCTGATTCAAAATGGTCAATACCAGTCCATTTCAGCTCACTAATGCCTAAGATATCGATGTTGATGCATTCCATTTCATTTTTGATGATTGCCAATTTTCCTAGATTCATACTTCATACATTCCATGTCCTGATTATTAATGGATATTTGCAGCTGTTTCTTCTCATTTTGAGTCATGCCGCATCAGCAAATAAAGGTCTTGAAGGCTTTACTCCATCCATGTCATTAAGGTTGACTCAACTTTGAGGAGGCAGCTCTTCCCCAGTCATCTTCTGAATGCTTTTCCACTGGGGGAGGGAGGAGGCCCATTTGCTGGCACCATATCTGACAGTGTTCTGCTGCTATTCACAAGGTTTTTTCTGGCTAATTCTTTTTAGAATTAGACTTAGTCTGGAAGATCAGCTTAAACATGTCCACTATGGTTGATCCTGCTGGTATCTGAATACCTGTGGCACAGCTTCCAGCATCACAGCACCACACAAGCCCCACAGTATGGCAAACTGACAGAATCACTAGCTATTATAGAAATGCAAGTCAAAACTACAATCAACAAGAAACTATGAGAGACTTAGATAAATGGAAAAACCTACCCAGCTCGTGGATAGGAAGACTTAACATTGTGAAAATGTCTATTTTACCCAAAGCAATCTATTTATATAATGCATTCCCAATACAAGTTCCACAGTCATTTTTTAATGAGATGGAGAAACAAATCACCAATTTTGTTTGGCAAGGGAAGAAGCCACGCATAAGTAAGGTACTACTAAAGAAGAAGAACACACTGGGAGGCCTCTCATTACCCGACCTTAGAACATACTACACTGCCACAGTGGTCAAAACAGCCTGGTACTGGTACAAGAACAGACAGATGGGTCAATGGAACAGAATTGAGACCCCCGAGATGACACCATCTGCCTATGAACAGTTGATATTCGACAAAGGCCCTAAGACATTGAACTGGGGTATAAACAGTCTCTTCAACAAATGGTGCTGGCAAAATTGGTTATCCATCTGCAATAAACTGAATCAAGATCCATATCTTACACCTTATACAAAAACCAACTCCAACTGGATAAAAGACCTAAACATCAAACCTAAAACGATAAAGCTCATCCAAAAAAAGGTAGGAACAACAATGGAAGTGTTAATACACAATGAGGACAGACTCCAAAATCTGTCAAAGAAACCACAATCAACAGAAGAGAAAATAGATAAATGGGAACTATTAAGAATCAAACACTTTTGCTTATCCAAAGACTTTATTAATAGAATTAAAAGAACACCCACAGAATGGGAAAAAATATTTGGCAACTCTATGTCAGACCGACGCCTGATCTCCATAATCTATAAGATACTACAAAATATCAATAAGAAGAAGATAAATTATCCAATTAAGCGAGGGGCAAAGGAGATAGACAGACATTTCACTAAAGAGGAGATCCAGGCAGCCAGAAAACACATGTGGACATGTTCATGATCTTTAGTTATTAAAGAAATTCAAATCAAGATGACAGTGAGATACCATCTCACCCCAACAAGATTGGCCATGATCCAGAAAACACAAAACAACAAATGCTGGAGAGGCTGTGGAGAAAGTGGAACCCTCCTACACTGTTGGTGGGGTTGCAAAATGGTCCAGCCTCTTTGGAAAGCAATCTGGCGCTTCCTTAAAAAAATGGATGTCGATATACCATTTGACCCAGTAATTCCACTACTTGGAATATATCCTACAGAATCAAGGCCTTTCACACCAACGGACACATGCACCAGAATGTTTATCGCAGCATAGTCCATGATAGCAAAAGGATGGAATCAACCCAGATGCCCAACAACAGAAGAATGGATAGGTAAACTATGGTATATATACTCAATGGAGCACTACGCAATGATAAAGAATAACGATGATTCTAGGAAACATCTCCTAACCTGGTTTCAACTGGAAGACATTATGTTGAGTGAAAGTAGTCAGCGACAAAAGGACAAATATTGTATGAGACCTCTACGATAAGATCTAAAAAACAGACTGGTGTATCAAAGAAAAGACTCTTTGACAGCTGCAAGGGAGGGAAGGGAGGGAGGGCGAGGTGGGGAGGGTTTAGATTAGATAGTTGCTAGAAATCTGGTTGGGAGAAATCGGTGATAGCACACATTAGAAACAAGAACATTAAGTGAACTTTAGCATAACTTAAGTACTCCTTCCATCTTAACCCAATATTGCAAGGATGGAGTAGCTGTGCCAGGGGGCAGGGGACCATGCTCTTAGGCGAAATCGAGGCCAATTGGCACAACTAGCATTTTACTAAGACAGATCTCTGCACCCCACATTGGTGAGTGGCATCTGGGGTCTTAAAAGCTGCCAAGCTGCCATCCCAGGACACAGCAGATTGTCCCAACTCAGCAGGAACGGATGCTCACCGATTACCAAAACGACATGGGGTAAAGACAACCTGGAAGATAGAGAGACCCACATGAGTGGGTGCCTTCATCGACTTGGGACCGGAAGAACCAGATGGTGCCTGGCCACCACCAGTGATAGCCGCGATGGAGCTCACTAGGTTGAGTCTCACTAGCAACACAAGAATAAAAAGGGGTGCATCCTGACATCTCCACTAAAAGACCTCAATTGATGGTCCAGCGGTTTCGGGGTTCCCCTTAGAGCATAGCCCCTGGCCCTGATGCTGCCCTTGCCCATAAATCATAACTCAGGTCCGCTCTTTGGACACGAGTGGATTGTACTTGGCAATGCAGAGTGACCATATATTGGATGCACTTTATGGTTCTATACGTCTGTAGGATATCATCCTGCTGACCTCTGGCTGGAAGAAGGAGAGTGGGTGCGGAGGAGGGGAAAGGAGGCTGTTGGGAGGATGAGACATGTATGGAGCAGAGAGAAATAATGTGCTGTCACCGGACAGGGAGAGCAGTGGAAGCTGCACATAGGTGGGCATGTAAATTTATACGGGAATGTACTTTTTCACTCAGTTATATTAAATAAAAAGGAAAAAAAAAAACTACAATCAGATACCACTTAACCCTGACATTACTGGCATGAATCAAAAGAACAGTTGGAGAGGTTTTGGAGAGATTGCAACTCTTATGCACTGCTGGTGAGAATGAAAAATGGTATAACCATTTTGGAAAGCCATATGGCATTTCCTTAAAAAGCTAGAAATAGAAATACCATGTGATCCAGCAGTCCTACTCCTAGGAATATATCCTAGAAACATAAGAGCCATCACATGAATAGACATATGCACACTCATGTTCATTGCAGCATTATTCATGATAGCAAAAAGATGGAAAAAAACATAGGTGCCCATTAACAGGTGAATGGGTAAACAAACTGTGATACATATACATGATGGAGTACTACCCAACAATAAAGAGCAATGATGAATCAGCAAAGCATCTCACAACATGGATGAATCTTGAGGGCATTATGTTGAATGAAATAAGGACAAATATTGTATGAGACCACTGCTATAAAAACTCATGAAAAGGTTCACATACAGAAAGAAACAATCTTTGATGGTTATGAGGGAGGGGACGTGTAGGGAGGGAAGAACACTAAAAAGACAATAGATAGGTGGTGACTTTGGTGAAGAATGAGACAGCACACACAATACTGGCGAAGCCAGCACAACTTGACCAAGGCAAGGTCAGGGGACTAAATTACTGGGCTGAGGGCTGTGGGGACCATGATCTTGGGAAACATCTAGTTCAAGTGGTATAACATAGTTTATAAAGAAACTGTTCTACATTGTACTTTGGTGAGTAGAGTCTGGGATCTTAAAAACTTGTAAGGGACCATTTGAGAGACTCCACTGGTCTCTCCCTTTAGGAGCAAGGGAGAAGGAAGAAAACTAAAGATAACAGGGTAAGAATAAGCTAAAGGAATAAAGGACCACAACTACTATGGCTTCCACAAGACTGAGTCTAGTACAACTAGATGGTACCCAGCTATCACCACCAACTGCTCTGACGGGAATCATAATACAGGGTCCTGGACAGAGCAGGAGAAAAATGGAGAACAAAATTCTAACTCACAAAAAAAGACTAGACTTACTGGTCTTTTTTCTCCAGAGACTGGAGAAACCCTGAGAGTATTGTCCTCAGACACCCTTTTAAGTCAGCACTGAAGTCACTCCTGAGGTTGACCGTTCAGCCAAAGATTAGACAGGCCCATAAAGCAAAATGAGGCTAAGTGGGCACACCAGTCCAGGAGCAAGGACGAGAAGGCAAGAGGGGACAGGAAAGCTGGTAACAGGGAACCCAGTGTTGAAAAAGGAACAGTGTTGACATGTTGTGGGTTTTGCAACCAATGTTACAAAACAATATGTGTAGTAGTTGTTTAATGAGAGACTAATCCGACTCGATGGCACTTGGCTTGGGAATTTGCTTTGTGAATCTTCGTCTAAAGTTTACTAAAATAAAAGGAATCTCATTATGTAAAAAAAAGAAAATGTGTGCCATCCAGTAGATTCTAACTACTCATAGTGACCCTAGAGGACAGAGCAGAATTGCCCTATAGGATCTCCTAGGCTGTACTCTTTACAAGAGCAGATCACCAAGTCTTTCTTCCACAGACTATCTTGGTAGGTTTGAACCTTCAACCTTTTGATTAGCAGCTGAGCTTTTAACATCTTGAGACACCAGGGCTCCAGGATGTTAAAATAGTGCATACATATCTGTGCTCAGAGCATGCCCAATTGTAGGGCCCAGTGATTTAGGAAAAAGTCTGCTTAGTCTTGAAAACAACTGAGAATAAACTCTGTTACTTTATTTTGTAATCGTTTTCAGTAACTCTCCTCTTTAATGGGAAACCCTGGTGGCGTAGTGGTTAAGTGCTATGGCTGCTAACCAAAAGGTGGGCAGTTTGAAACCACTGGGTGCCCCTTGGAAACTGTATGGAGCAGTTCTACTCTGTCCTATAGGGTGCCTGTGAGTTGGAATTGACTTAGGAGCAATGTTTTGTTTTTTCTTGTTCTTCTCTTTAATGGTTCACACTTTTCTGTATCTTTTTATAAATTGTATTTTAGATCAGGATTTACAGAAAAAATTAGCTTCTCATTAAAGAATTAATGCACATACTGTTTTGTGACATTAGTTCCCAACCCCACAGCATGTCAGCATTCTCCTCTTCTTTTTTTTTATTTAACATGACTGAGTGAAAATGTACATTCCCGTATAAATTTACCTGCCCACCTATATGCAGCTTCCGCTGCTCTCCCTGTCCGGTGACAGCACACTATTCTTCTCTGCTCCATACATGTCTCATCCTCCCAACAGCCTCTTTTCCCCTCCTCTCCACCCACAGCATTCTCCTCTTCTGGACCATGGGTTTCTCATTTCCTGTCTCCTCCTGCTTCTCATGCTTGTCCCTGGGTTCAGGTGCCCCTTTAGTCTTGTTCTGTTTTATGTGCCTGTCTAATCTTTGGCTGAAGGGGAAACCTCAGGAGGGACTTCAGTATTGAGTTAAAAGGGAGTCAGGAGGCCACCTTCTCTTTACTTAAAAGTCACTTTTCACACCTGACTCCTCAAAGGACACTTGTGTTCTTTAGTGTAAAACAGCTTTAGAAAGCAGGACCTTACCCAGATGTATTGGTTTACGTTTGTAAAAAGTTACTACACTCCTTCCATCATTGTGTTTAGAAATTTTTAGCCAAAACTAACATCTACAAAGGTCACTTATCTCCAGTCAATGTATTTGCTGGCATCCAGTTTCTTAAGATGTTTCGAGTTGTGACACATCAGCAAAGGAAGGTCCCCAAAACTGGACTCCATCCACATTATTAAGGTTGACTCTATTTTGAAGATGCAGCTCTTTCCAAGACATCATTTGAGTGCCTTCCAACCAGGGAGAGCTCATCTTCCAGTACTATCTCAGACAATGTTCTGCTTCTGTTCATAAGGTTTTTTAGCGGCTAATTCTTTTCAAAAGTAGACTGCCAGGTCCTGCTTCCTAGTCTGTCTCAGTCTGGAGGCTCAGCTGAAACCTGCCCTCTGTGGGGGACCCTGCTGACCTCTAAATACTGTTGGCATAGTTTTCAGCATCACAGCAACACGCAAGCCCCTGTAGTATGACAAACTGAGAGACACACAGGAGAGTATGGCTACTGTGTTCACAATTAGTCATTTTTAACATAAAACTGCTTTAAGGAAGCCTTCCTTTGTTAGAGATTGTTCACAAGCAAAGGTTGTATCAAGAACTTAATATTGTTGAAAAATTTACTTAATTTTTGTTGTTTTTGAAAACATACACAGCAGAATATACACCAATTCAAAAACTTCTGCATGTCCAATTTAGTGACATTGAGAACATTCTTCAAGTTGTCTATTCTTACCCTCCTCCATTAACATAAACTCACTGCCCCTTAAGTTTCCTACTATTCTTTCAATTTGTTGTTGTCAATTAGATCCCATAAATATGGTCCTTAAAAGAGCACAGTGCTTAAGGCAGACATTGATTGATAGTCAACCTAAGCTATGTTTTGAAGTAGACTTCAGGAGAAAGTTTTGGTTTAAAGTTTAAAGATTATCTCAGAGTGATAGTTTCATGGGTTATTCAGCCTCCATGACTCCAGAAAGTCTGGAATCCATGAGAATCTGACATTGTGTTCTGCATTTCCCCTCTTGATCAGGATTCTTGTATAGAACATTTGATCAAAGTGACTTGAGTGGACCTGACTTCCTTAACTGTCGTGTACTTTTGTTGTTTTCTACTCTTCCGGTTTGGTGTGACAAAAATAACATCAATAAAGCTAAGGTCTGACTGCTTTTTTTGAATTAGTGACTGTTCGGGAACATTTTTCAGGGGACCATCTCCTTTTCTTGCTTCAAACAGGACTCATCCAAAATGTTGTCTTTCAGTGTTTTGTCAGTAGGAACCAGGGTTCTCTGAAGGATGGTTAAGGTGGCATAATACATTTCCAGGTGTGATTGTTGGTTTCTGAGCTGGGGAAGGTACAATGACATGCTCTCTTGAGCTGGGGGGAGAAGGAAAGAAAAGGGAGAAGTTCCCCCTTCTGGCCTCAATGCAGTCTACTCTTGTTTCCTTTGAAGCAGCAGTACATTTGGGCCAGAATGGTTTCTATTGCTCTATCTCCTCCGCAAAAAAAGAGGGCAGTGAACAGAATTTATAGAGTACTGGATGAATGGATAGATACCACCTTCCCATAAAGCCCTCTGAGTAGCTGTTAGGAAGTTTGCCTTAGAGTCCAGGGTTGTGCCTGAGTTTGTCACCATGAATGGAGCTTGGAGAGGGATGGAGAGAGCAGTTATAGTTGCATAGCAGTGTGGGTACAGGGTTTTATATGGCAAACTGATCTGGATAGATGACAATTTATCTGTACTGTATTATACCACAAAGACATGGTTGTACATGGGGTCACTGTGAGTTAGAACCAATTTGATGGCACCTAACAACAACAACAACAACAAGGCTAACCATTGCATGGGTTAACCATTGTACTATCAGAACTCTTTAGGAAGGAAGAAGGTTGCTTTCTTTTTTTTTTAGTACTTTATTTCTTTTTGGTGGCCGTATACACAACCAAACATATACTCATTCACAGTATCTACAAGACCAGTTCGATAATATTCGTGACATACTTCACATTGTGTTACTTTCTCACAGTCTTTACATATATTGTTTCATCAACATTAACTTAGACTCTTTGCCCCTCACTGTTCTCATTTGAGCTTTAGATTAGCTGTTGTGAGACTGAGCTCATATAGACAATTCCTTACAGGAGTGCTGTGCTCAAGGCAGAAATTCTGGTGGTGCAGTGGTTAAGTGCTACATCTGCTAAACAAAAAGTTGGTAGTTTAAATCCACCAGGCACTCTCTGGAGGTTCTTACTGTGTCCTACAAGTTGCTATGAATCAGAATTGACAGCAATGTTTTTTAATACTCAAGGCAAACTTTCATTATCATCATTATTAATTGGATTAAACTGTTATTTAGCTTAATGATGGCTTCATAGGATAGTTTCAGTTCAAGGGTTAAAGATTCTTTTTAGAGTATTGGTGCTGAGAGTTCCCCTGCTCTCAATGGATATAATAAGTCTGGTTTCTGTGTGAGTTTGAAGTTCTGTTCTATCCTTTGGAAGGAGGCTGCCTTTTGAAAACTATTATTTTATTGCGTTTTTAGTAAAAGTTTACATGGCAAATTATGTTCCCATTTGACAATTTCTATACAAATAATTCAGTGACACTAGTTCCATTTTTTCCCAGTGTGTCAGTGTTATTTTTAGATGCATTCTGGTGGTTCTGTTTCCAGTGCTCTAGTTTCCCTGCCCCCTTATCTTTACATCTTTGCTTTAGAGTAATTGTCTTTTGGTATTATGTGAAGTCTGACAATTACGTTCATGAACTTCCACCATGTGCTTGCATTGGCTGCACTGTACAAACAACTTGGTATGGTTTCATAACCTTGGTATATCAGTATCTCTCACAGCTGTGTACGTGTCAACATGTGGCCATGTCTTGCTGAGTGGCGTTCATTATTGTTGTGTGTTTTGGTGTGCCATCGCCAGAATGTTGGAGCTTGAATTAGAGCAATGAACAAATATTAAATTTCTTGTTAAACTTGGCAAGAGTGGAAGTAAAATCAAGGACACATTAGTCCAAGTTTATGGGGATGATGGCATGAGAAAAAAGGCAGTGTACAAATGGATTAAATGTTTTTCTGAGGGGTGAAAAAATGTCACTGATGAAGAGGTCAGGGCAGTGAGTAACAAGCAGAACTGACAAAAACATTACAAAAATTCATTGAATTGTGTGTCAAAATCATCAGCTGACTGAGAAGCATACCAGACCAAGTAAACATGGATATAGAAACAGGAAAATACTAACTGAAAATCTTGGCATGAGAAAGGTGTGTGCAAAAATGATCCTGATTGAGTTCACCAGTGCACAAAAGCAAAGAAGAGTCAGAATTTGCTAAGACCTTTTGAAGAGGCCACACAATGTTTTGGGCCCATGTTATCACTGGTGATGAAATGTAAGTGCACCAATACGACTCTGAAATGAAGTGTCGAAGTGCACAATGGAAGTCAGCCAGTTCTCCCCAACCAAAAAAAGTTCTGTCACTCCAAATTAAGAGTCAAGATGATATTGCTAACCTTTCTTGATATCAGAGGGATTGTTCATTGTGAATTTGTACTAACTGGACAAACAGTTAACCAAGTTTACTATTTGGAAGCGCTGAAAAGGCTGCATGAAAAAGTTAGGTGAAAATGACCTGAACTTTTCACCAGCGACTCATGGCTCTTGCATCTTCACAATGCACCAGCTCACATGTCACTGTCTGTGAGGGAGTTTTTAGCCAGAAAAAATAACTGTATTGGAACACCCTACCTACTCACCTAAAGATACAGGAAATATTGAAAGGAAGACATTTTGATGACATTCAGACATCAAGGGTAAGATGATGAAAGCTCTGATGGCTATTCCAGAAAAAGAGTTCCAAAATTGCTTCGAAGGGTGGATTAGGTACTGGTGTCCATGCATAGCTTCCCAAGGTGAGTACTTTTAAGGTGACCGTAGTGATACTCAACAATGAGGCATGTAGCACTTTTTCTAGGATGAGTTCACAAACCTAATTGTCAGACCTTGTATAGATGGTTTTTTAATGAAGCAGCATACTCACAAGTAATAGCCTATATTTCACGTGCCAGTCTATTATTTTGCTAGAGGGTGACCCCAGGGGAGAGTTTCAGGTTAAGATTTGAAGAACATCTTGGGGTGATAGTCTTAGGGAGTCCTCTAGTCTCAACTGGTCCAGTTAGTCTGGACTTTTTTTTGTACTTTAGATAAAGTTTCACAGAACAAACTAGCTTCTCATTAAATAATTAGTACGCATATTGTTTTATGGTAATGGTTACCAACCCCAAGACATGTCAACGTACCTCCTTCTCAATCTTGGGTTCACTATTAGCGGCTTTCCTGTTCCCTCCTGCTTTTTTGTCCCTGCATCTGGGCTGTTGTGCCCTATTAGTCTTGTTTTGTTTTATGGGCCTGTCTAATCTTTCACTGAACAGTGACCCTTAGGAGTGACTTCATTACTGAGCTCAAAAGGTGTCTGGGGGGCCCCACTCTCAGATTTCTTCAGTCTCTGTCAGGCCAATAAGGTGTGGTCTTTTGTGCATGTGTGAGCTAGAATTTTTCTTTTCTTATATATTACATATTTCTTATATTTTCTCCAGCTCTGTGTGGGACCCTCTGTTGTGATCCCTGTTGGGGCAGTCAGTGGTGGTAGCTAGGCACTACTGAGCTGTGCTGGCCTCAGCCGGGTAGAGTCTGCAGTACTTGTGGTTCCTTAGTCCTTTAGACTAATCTTTCCCTTGTACCTTTGGTGTTATTCGTTATCCCTTGCTCTAAACCGGGTAAGACCAGTGGATGTTCTGAGAAGCTCCTAGTCCAGGGGGAGATTAATGACAGGGATGCTCCCCCAGAGCTGACTGAGAGAGAAAGTCTTCCGTTGGAGCTAGCACCCTGAATTTGGAAGTCTAGCCTTCTAGACTGTGAGAGAATAAAATTATTTGTTAAAGCCATCCACTTGTGGAATTTCTATTATAGCAGGACTAGATGATTAAGACAATGGGTGACCTTGCTGGCATTTGAAATACCAGTGACATAGCTTCCAATGTCACAGCAATATGCAAGTCAACACAATAGAGCAGACTGACATATGGATGATCATTTCCCTAGTAAAGTACAATTTGGTTGTATTTAATAATTTGATTAGACCAGATGGGCATCTTCTCCACTGATCCATATGAAAGTTAAGTTTTTTAGACATTTTGAATAGCTGAGGGAAGTATACTGGGAAAGAGGATATAAGGATGTTCAACTTCAGCAATTATGGATTCGACTCGACGGCAACAGGTTTGGATATTTTTCATGGATAAACTCACAGGTCATGGAGCCAGAAAGATGACCCAGGAGTTAGTACCGTAACCTATCCACCTGTGTACAGACACATGACCCAACTGAAGTGAGGATTCCAGTATCTCATGGGGGAGATAAAGGAAGAATTTCCCTCTGTTAGCAGAAACAGGACATTAAATGAAGATGCCTGCCTCTTGTTCCCTACCGTGAAGAAAAAGCCCAAGCAGAAATGAAATCCTGTTCTGTGTTATCCAGCATGAATAAACCTCAAAAACATTATGCTGGATGAAATTTGTCAATCACAAAAGTATAAATATTGTGTGAATTACCTAGAACAGGAAAAGGTATAGTGGTCAAAATTCAGTAGTACTCTGTGTGAGTGGGAGGAACTGGGGAAGGGAGATAATTGAAATGAGGAAGAGAGGCTGGGAAGGAGTCAGAAAAAGAGAGAGGCAGGCAGGCAGGGAAGACAGGAAGGTAGGAAGGGAAGCAGGAAAGCAAGCAGGGAAGGCAGGCAGACAGGGAAGGCACGAAGGAAGGAGGGAAAGCAGGAAAGGCAGGAAGGGAAGGCAGAAAAGGCACAGAAGTAAGGCAGAAAAGGCAAGTAGGAAGGCAGGGAAGGCAGGTAGGTACACAGGGGAGACAAACAGGCAGGGAAGGCAAGCAGGCAGGAAAAGCAGGCAGTCGGGGAGGGGAGGCAGGTAGGAAGCAGAGAAGGCAGGCAGGCAGGCAGCAAGGGAAGGTTATCAAGTGGACAGGAAAGGTAGGGAGGCAGGCTGGGATTGAAGGGAAGGTAAGCAATGGAGGAAGGAGAGGCAGAAAGGGAAGGCAGGCAGGAAGGGTAGTGAAAGCAAGCAGGGAAGGCAGGAAAGCCAGGCAGGAAGGGTGGAGAGGCAGGCAGGCAGTCAGGGAAGTCAGGCAAGCAGGAAGGAAGGGTAGGCAGGCAGGCAGGCTGGGAAGACAGGCAAGCAGGGAGAACAAGCTGGCTGGAAAGCCAGGCAGGCAGGCTGGAGAGGCAGATAGGGAGGACATTCAAGGAAGGAAGAAAAGGCAGGCAGGCGGGTAGGGTAGGGAGGCAGGTAAGGAAGCAGGGCAGTCGGGTAAGCAGGCTGGAAGGCAGGCAGGCAGGCTGGGAAGACAGGCAGGTTGGGGAGGCAGATAGGAAGGACATTCAGGGAAGGCAGAGAAGGCAGGCAAGGAAGACAGTGAAAGCAAGCAGGGAAGGCAGACAGGGAAGGGAAGCAGTCAAGGTATACAAGCAGGCAGGGGAAGTAGGGAGGCAGGCTGGGAATGAAGGGAAGGCAAGCAAGGGAAGAAGGGAAAGCATGCAGGGAAGGTGGGCAGGGAAGGCAGGCAGGCAGGGGATGAAGAGAAGGCAAGTGGGGAAGACAAGAAAGGCAGATAGGGAAGGTGTGGAAGGCAGGCAGGGAAAGAAGGGACAGGAGGGCAGGGAAAGAAGAGAAGGAAGACCCGGAAGGCAGGCAGGGCAGACAGGGAATGTAGCCAGGGGAGACAGGGAATGTAGCCAGGGGAGACAGGGAATGTAGCCAGGGGAGACAGGGAATGTAGCCAGGGGAGACAGGGAATGTAGCCAGGGGAGACAGGGAATGTAGCCAGGGGAGACAGGCAATGTAGCCAGGGAAGGCAATGAAGGCAGGCAGAGAAGACAGACAGGGAAGATAGGGAAGGCAAGCAAGATAGAAAAGACACACAGAGAAGGTGTGGAAGGCAGCCTGAAAAAGCATGTAGGGAGGACATTCAGGGCAAAAAGAGAAGGCATCTAGGGAAGGCACAGAAGGCAGGCAGGCAGGTACCCAGGAAAGGTACTTGAGTAGGCAGGGAAGGTAGGGAGGCAGGCCAGGAATGAAGTGAAGACAAGGGAGAAAGGGAAGGCCAGAAGAGAGGGTAGGCTGGGAAGGCAGACAGGGAAGGCAGACGGGCAGAAAGGCGAGGTAAATAGGCAGGGAGGGAAGGCAGACGGGAGACAGGAAAGCAGAGAAGACAGGCAAGGCAGCTAGGGAAGGCATGGGAAGGAGGCAGGGAAAGAAGGGAAGGGAGGCAGGGCAGCCAGGGAAGGAAGAGAGGGAAGGCATGGAAGGCAGACAGGGAAGTCAGGGAAGGCAGGCACAGAAGGCAGGAAAGGCAGAGAAGGCAGGCGTACAGGCAGGCAGCTAAGGCACCCAGGCACACGGGAGAGACAGGCAAGGCTGGAAGGGACAGCAGGCAGGTAGTCAGGGAAGGCAGATAGGGAATACAGGGAAGGTAGGCAGGGAACAGGCAGGAAAGACAGATAAGGTGACAGGGAAGACAGGCAAGGAAGGCAGGGAGGTAAGCAAGGCAGAGAAAGAAGGCTGAAAAGGCAGGGATGGCAGGGAATGTAGGTCAGGAATGTAGGGAAAGTGGGCAGGGAAGGCAGGTACAGCACCAAGGGAAGGCATGGTAGGGAAGCAGGGAAGAGAGGGAAGGCATGGAAGGCAAGTAGCGAAGACAGGGCTATCTGGTCGGGGAAGGTAGGCTGGGAGGCAGGCAGGTAGAGAAGGGAGACAGGCAGACAGGGAAGAGATTTAGGCATTTGGAGTGGGAGTCAGGTAGGGAATGAAGGAAGGCAGGCCAGCAGGCAGGTAGGTAAGGCAGAGTAGGAAGGCTGAAAAGGCAGGAAAGGTAGAGAATATAGGTCGAGAAGGTAGGGAAGGTGGTCAGGGAAGTCTTTAAAATGGGCAAGGAAGGCAGGTATGGCAGCAGCGGAAGGCGTGGTAGTCAAGAAGGGAAGGTAGGCAAGGCAGGAAAAGAAGGAAGAGAGGGAAGGCATGGAAGGCAGCTAGCGCCGACAAGGAAGGCCAGTGGGGAAAGTAGGCTGGGAAGACAGGCAGGCAGAGAGGGAGGTAGGTGGGCAGGCAGGGAAGTGATTTAGGCATTTGAAGTGGCAGGCAGGGAGGCAGGGAAGGCAAGCCAGCAGGCTGGTAAGCAAGGCAGAGAAGGAAGGCTGAAAAGGCAGGGAAGGCAGAGAATGTAGGCCCTAAATGTAGGGAAGGTCGGCAGGGAAGTCTGGGAAGATGGGTAGGGAAGGCAAAGAAAGCAGCAACAGAAGGCATTAAGGGAAACAGGGAAAGAAGGGAGGGTAGGCAAGTCAGGAAAGGAAGGAAGAGAGGGAAGGCATGGAATGGAGGTAGTGAAGCCGAGCAAGGCAGAAGGGAATGGTAGGCCGGAAGACAGGCGGGCAGGGAAGGGAGGCAGCAGGCACAGAATAGATTCAGGCAGTTGCAGAGGCAGCCAGAGAGCCAGCAAAGGCAGGCTGGAAAGGAAGGGGAGGCACAGAATGTACTTAGGGAAGGTAGAGAAGGTAGTCAGGGAAATCTGGGAAGGAGGGGAAGACAGACGTGTAGGCAGGGAAGGAAGGCAGATGGGAGCGAGAAGGTGTGGAAGTCTGGCAGTGCAGGAAGAAAGAGAAAAGGCATGGAAGGCAGGCAAGCTGAGAAGTCAGGCAAGGCAGGCAATGAGGGAAGGTAGGTTGACATGGAAATCAGGGAGCCAGGCAGGCAGGTAGGCAAGCAGGTAAGCAGGTAGGCAATGCATAGAAGAAGGTAGAGAGGTTAGGGAGACAGGCCAAGAATGAAGTGAAGTGCACGCATGGGAGGAATGGAAAGTAAGCAGGCAAAGTGGGCAGGAAAGGCAGGCAGGCAGGCAGGAACCAAGCAAGGCAAGCAGGTAGGCAGGCAGGCAAGGTAGACTGGGGTGAAAAGCAGGCAGGTCAGGGTGGCAGCCCAGCACAGAAGACAGGCAGGCAGTTGGAGAGGCATGGAGGGAGGCAGGAAATGCAGGCCAGGAAGCAGTTAGGTAAGGCAGGGTAGGAAGAGCAGGTAGGGAAGACAGAGAAGCCAGGGATGTCTGCCAGGGAGGCAGAGAGGGCATGCAGGCAGGACGCGATGCAGGGAAGGAAGCGATAGCAGTCAGAGAAGCAGGCCAGGAACATAGGTAGAGGAAGGCAGGTGGAGAAGGCAAGTGAGAAAGGCAGGCAGGCCAGCACAGAAGCCAGGCAGGGAAGGCAAGAAATGCAGGCATGCAAGGCTGGGAAGGCAGGCAGGTAAAACGGAATGCAGGGGAGGAAGGAAGGCCGGAAGTAGAGGGGAAGTCAGGGAAGACAAGCATTCAAACAGGCAGTGCATCTTGTCCAACCTTAATGTCCTGCACTTTCAAGAAGGCCTGCACCATGATCACTCACCCTGGGATGTACTGGCAGCTGCTCCAAGCCGAGAGGTCTGCCTAGTTCCATCCATGGCCTGAGGATGTCAATTTCCAGTGGGAACCCAGCATCAATGGGAGGCGTGGCCCGAGCATGCAGAGACCAAAGACAAGGTGTTGGTTGTGGGAGCTAAAGGCAGGAAGGGTACAGAGACCCAGGTGAGAGCAAAGACAGGCAATCTTTACATGCCAGGATCCCCAAGTACATGGCCCAGGTCCAACCCCTCCCTCATACCCATTTCCATGCCTCACACCATTCCCAATGGCCTTTTAACACACCCTACCTCCGCCACCCACAGGTGTAATGAAGACAGGAGCAGCAGCAGCGGTCCCATCCCAGGTTCCTCCTGGAAGTATCTACATCCCTGATCTGTGGGATGCAAGAGGACTTAGTCCTTATGTGGGACCAGAGAAGCCAAAGCAGGGAGGAAGGTGTTCCAAGCAAGGAAGAGACCTGGCTGGCAGCAGGAACCAGGGCCATGACAGCCAACTTTATAAACATCTCTGGGTACAGCTGGCATGAAGAAGACTCACAGGAACTATCTGCAAAACAGAAGACCTGGCCGCGAAAAGATAAAAAAATCCTTCGAATCCCAGTAAGAGCAGAAATCTGCCCCAGACCTCAGGTTGAGGGGGTGGGATGGCCCATGGGGCAGAGGGCAATGAACTTTTCCTGGCCCTCAGACTGCTAAAAATGCAAGAAAAGCTGCCTAACAAACATTCATCAAGAAATAACCATTTCAATATCTATTTCCACATATGATCACTTTTCCCAGTTTTGTATTACACACGTGTATACGAGGATTGCCAGTTAAGTTCGTGAACTCATCCTAGAAAATCACTACGATTACTTTTTTTAAAAAAATTTTTATTTAATATAACTGAGTGAAAATGTACATTCCCGTATAAATTTACATACCCACCTATATGCAGCTTCCACTGCTCTCCCTGCCCGGTGACAGCACACTATTGCTCTCTGCTCCATACATGTCTTGTTCTCCCAACAGTCTCTTTTTTCCCTCCTCTCCACCCACTCTCCTTCCTCCAGCCAGAGGTCAGCAGGATGACATCCTATGGATGTATAGAACCATAAAGTACATCCAATATATGGTCACTGCATCACCAAGTCCAATCCATTCCTGTCCGAAGCATAGACCTTTGATATGATTTATGGTTAAGGACAGCATCATGTCGAGGGGCCATGACTACGATTACTTTTGAAGGTAAGTTGGTGTGCACCAAACCCAGCACCTAGTCCACCCTTCAAAGCAACTTTGTAACTCTTTCTGGAGTGGCCATCCACTCTGTCTACAGGGTCACTATGAGTCAAAATCAAATGAACAGCAGTGGGATGTGTGTCTCATTTAATGTGTGTTATCACTGATTTCACCCAACCAGATTTCTAGCAACTATCTAATCTAAGCCCTTCCCTCCTCACCCCCCTCCCTTCCCTCTCTTGCAGCTGTCAAAGAGTCTTTTCTTCTATGCACAAGTCTGTTTTTGAGATCTTATCATAGAGGTCTCATACAATATTTGTCCTTTTGTCTCTGACTACTTTCACTCAACATAATGTCTTCCAGTTGAAGCCAGGTTATGAGATGTTTCCTGGAATCATCGTTATTCTTTATCATTGCATAGTGCTCCATTGAGTATGTATACCATAGTTTACTTATGCATTCTTCTGTTGTTGGGCATCTGGGTTGATTCCATCTTTTTGCTATTGTGGACTGTGCTGTGATAAACATTCTGGTGCATGTGTCCATTGGTGTGAAAGGCCTTGATTCTGTAGGATATATTCCAAGTAGTGGAATTACTGGGTCAAATGGTATATCAATATCCATTTTTTTTAAGGAAGCGCCAGATTGCTTTCCAAAGAGGCTGGACCATTTTGCAACCCGACCAACAGTGTCGGAGGGTTCCACTTTCTCCACAGCCTCTCCACAATGGTATCTCATTGTGGTTTTGATTTGAATTTCTTTAATAACTAAAGATCATGAACATATCCACATGTGATTTTTGGCTGCCTGGATCTCCTCTTTAGTGAAATGTCTGTCCATCTCCTTTGCCCCTCGCTTAATTGGATGATTTAACTTCTTCTTATTGATATTTTGTAGTATCTTATAGACTATGGAAATCAGGTGTCGATCTGACAGAGTTGCCAAAAGTCTTTGGATGAGCAAAAGTGTTTGATTCTTAATAGTTCCTATTTATCTATTTTGTCTTCTGATGTTTGTGGTTTGCTTGATAAGTTTTGGAGTCTGTCCACATTGTGTATCAAAACTTCCATTGTTGTTCTTACCTTTTCTTGGAAGAGCTTTATCATTTTAGGTTTGATATTTAGGTCTTTTATCCAGTTGGAGTTGGTTTTTGTATAAGGTGTAAGATACGGATCTTGATTCAGTTTATTGCAGATGAATATCCAATTTTGCTAGCACCATTTGTTGAAGATACTGTTTTTACCCCAGTTTAATGTCTTAGGGCTTTTGTCGAATATCAGCTGTTCATAGGCAGATGGTGTCATCTCTGGGGTCTCCATTCTGTTCCATTGATTCATCTGTCTGTTCTTGTACCAGTACCAGGCTGTTTGACCACTGTGGCAGTGTAGTATGTTCTAAGGTCGGGTAATGAGAGGCCTCCCAGTGTGTTCTTCTTCTTTAGTAGTACCTTACTTATCTGGGGCTTCTTCCCTTTCCAAACAAAATTGGTGATTTGTTTCTCCATCTCATTAAAAAATGACACTGGAACTTGTATTGTGATTGCATTATATAAGTAGATTGCTTTGGGTAAAATAGACATTTTCACAATGTTAAGTCTTCCCATCCATGAGCAGGGTAGGTTTCTCCATTTATCTAAGTCTCTCAGTTTCTTGTAGTAAGGGCTTGTAGTTCTCTTTGTAAAGGTCTGTTATTTCTCTGGTTAGATTAGTTCCTAGGTACTTTATCTTCTTAGGGGCTATAGTAAATGGTATTGATTTGATGATTTCTTCCTTAACAGTCTCGTTGGTATAAAGGAATCCTACTGATTTACTTGTATCCTGAGACTTTGCTGAACTCTTCTATCAGTTTGAGTAGTTTACTTACAGATTCTTTGGGATTCTCTGCATATACAATCATATCATCTGCAAACAGGGAGATTCTGACTTCTTCTTTGCCGATGCAGATGCCCTTTATTTCTTGGTCTTGTCTAATTGCTCTGGCTAAAACTTCTAGCACAATGTGGAATAGGAGAGGTGAGAGTGGGCATCCCTGTCTAGTTCCTGTTCTCAAGGGAAAGTCTTTCAGTCTCTTTCCATTCAGGATGACATGGGCCATTGTCTTTGTATAAATGGCCCTTATTGCATTGAGGAATTTGCCGTCTATGCCTACTTTGCTAAGAGTTTTTAGCATGAATGGGTGTTGGACTTTATCAAATGCCTTTTCGGCATCAATGGACAAAATCAGGTGATTCTTGTCTTTTGTGTTATTTATGCGGTTAATCACATTAATTGTTTTTCTGATGTTCAACCAGCCTTGCATCCCTGGTATGAATCCCACTTGGTCATGATGGATTATTTTTTGGATATGTGGTTGTATTCTATTGGCAAGAATTTTGTTGAAGATTTTTGCATCTAGATTCATCAGTGAGGTTGGTCTGTAGTTCTCCTTGTTTGTTGGGTCTTTCCCTGGCTTTGGTATCAGGATTATGCTGGCTTCATAGAATGAGTTTGGGAGTACTCCATCCCTTTCTATACTGTGAAATAGTCTCAGTAGTATTGGAGATAACTCTTCTCTAAATGCTTGGTAGAATTCTGCAATGAAGCCATCTGGGCCTGGGCTTTTTTTGGTTGGTAGTGTTTTGATGACCTTTTCAATCTCTTCCTTTGTGATGGGTTTATTAAGTTGTTCTGCTTCACATTGTGATAATTTGGGTAGGTGGTATGAGTCAAGGAGTTTGTCCATTTCTTATAGGTTTTCAAATTTGTCAGAGTACAGTCTTTCATAGTATTCTGTTATGATATTTTTGATTTCTGTTGCATCTGTGGTGACAACTCCCCTCTCATTTCTAATTTGGGTTATTTGTTTCCTTTCCTGCTTTTCTTTAGTAAGTTTAGCCAGTGGTTTGTCAATTTTGTTGATCTTTTCAAAAACCCAGCTTTTGGTCTTTTCAATTTTTTCAATTGTTTTTCTATTCTCTAATTCATTTAGCTCTGCTCTAATCTTTATGATCGTTTTTTTTCTGGAGCCTGAGGGTTCCTGTGTTGTTCTCTCTCTACTTGTTCAAGCTGTAGGGTTAGTTCCTAGATTTGATTTCTTTCTTCCTTCCAGATGTGTGCATTTATGGAGATAAACATACCTCTGAGCACTGCTTTGCCTGTATCCCATAGGTTCTGATAGGAAATGTTTTCGTTCTCATTGGAATCCATGAATTTCTTTATTTCATCCTTGATTTCTTCTATAACCCATGTTTTTTTTTTTTGAGCAAGATGTTGTTCAGTTTCCAAGAGTTCCACTTTCTATGTTATTTCTGCTATTGATTTCAACTTTTATGGCTTTATGATCTGAGAAGATGCTTTGCAATAATTCAGTGGTATGGATTTTGTTGAGAATAGCATTATGTCCTAACGCGTGGTCAATTCTGGAGAATGTTCCATGTGCACGGGAGAAAAGGTGTAGTTGTCTGCTGATGGGTGGAAAGTTCTGTATATATCAATCAGGTTTAGTTGGTTAATTGTGTCAATGAGGTCTTCTGTGTCTTTACTGAGCTTTTTTTCTAGGTGATTTGTCCAGTATTGAGAGTAGAGTGTTGAAGTCTCCCACTGTTATTGTGGAGTCATCTAACTCTTTTTTGAGTGTAGTCAGTGTTTCTTCAATATACTTAGGTGCTTTGATATTAGGTGCATAAATATTTAATATAGTTAAGTCTTGCCTGTGTACTGAATCTTTCAGCAATAAATAGTGTCCATCTTTGTCCACGATGGTGGATTTGACATTAAAGTTGATTTTGTCAGAGATTAGAATTGCCACCCCTGCTCTTCTTTGTTCATTGTTAGCTTGATATATATTCTTCCATCCTTTAATTTTCCGTTTGTTCCTGTCTTTAGGTCTGAAGTGAGTTTCTTGTAGACAACATATGGATGGGTCATGTCTTTTGATCCAAGATGTCACTTGATGTCTCTTTACTGGATCATTCAGTCCATTCACATTCCATGTAATTATTGATAGGTATGTGTTCACTGCTACCATTGTGATATGTTTATTTTTGTGTTGATGTTTTCTCTGTTGTTCTTATTAGTCTGTTCTGGGACATTCTTTTTTGTGATTTGATTTTTCACCTTTTTCAGAGCTGGTTTTGTACTTGTTGAGACTCCTGTGTTACATTTCTTGAAATGGCATGATACATCTTTGTTGTGCTTTATAGCTGCCCCTATGATCCTCCTTAATAAACTACATATAAACCCAATTTTAATTACTACCAGTCTTGTCATCTTCCTCTCAATCTGGAAGGACTATAATGACTGTAGTACATCCCTCTTTTTAATATGATGGCACCATAGTTTTCATGATGATCACTGGATTGCTTCTTTCCGTATTAGAGCTGTGATTGACTTTGGAGCCTTCCCTAACTGAGTAGAGTTTTGAGTAGTGTGTCGTTCTAAAATATAAAGTTAGTGGTTTCATTCTTCTAAACCAGAGCCAAGAACTACTTTTAGTGTTTCTTGTAGTTTTGGTTTGGTTTTTGCAAAGTCTCTGAGTTTCTGTTTATCTGGGAATGTCTTAATTTCATTTTCATATTTGAAAGATAGTTTTGCAGGATATATAATTCTTGGTTGGAAGTTCTTCTCCTTCAAGGCTTTGAACGTGTCATGCCACTGTCTCCATGCCAGCATGGTTTCTGCTGAGAAATCTGACGAGAACCTACATGGTTTCCCTTTGAACGTTAGCTTTGCTTTGAGTCTTGCTGCCTTTAAGAGTTGCTGCCTATGTTTCGTTTTGTTAAGCTTGATTATAATATGTCTTGGAGTCTTTCTTTTGAGAGCTATATTGGGTGGTGTACAATATGCATCTGAGATGTATATGTTCTCTTCCTCCATGATTTCTAGGAAGTTTTCTGTCAGCAGCTCAGCAACGATACTCTCTGTGTTCTCAGATGTCTCACCCTGTTCAGGGACTCCAATTAATCAAAGGTTGTTCCTCTTAATAGACTCCCACATGCTTCTTAATGCTTCTTCATTTTCCGTGTTTCTTTTTTCTGATTTCTGATTTCTGCTCATAGTTGCTGGCAGCAGCAGCTGTCTTCCAAGTCAGAAATTCTTTTTTCCATTTGTTGCATTCTGTTTTCTTGGCTTCAAATGGAAGTTTCTATGTCTTTGATTTTGTTCTTGATCTGTTGGATTTCAGAGTACTGGTGTTCCATCAGATCGAACAGCTTGTTTAATTTCTCCTTGTGTTCTGCTGCATTTTGTATAAGGTCTAGAAGGGCTCTGTTATAATAATTTTGAATTCACTTTCTGATGCTTTCAGTAAAGTTTCTTCATCTGGAAAACTCCTTGGTTGCTTTATTTGGGAGCCTTCTGAAGCCATGGATGCTTTCCTGTATGCCACAAGTGTCTGTTGCTTTCTGGGTCCCATGTGAGTAAGTAGAGGCTGGAAAGATACTGTGAGGATGGACTGCAGATGTTTCTCTAGGCTGTCTTCAGTCCATGAGAGCCAGGGATAGCCAGGAGTGGGAGTCAGCGAAAGAGAGGAGGTTTTTTGCTCAGTAGTATGAAGTCCAAATTAACAGCCCTGTGCCGTGTCCTGGGGCTGATTAGGTGATCAGAAGGCTCCGTTTGATTATCAGGTCTTGATTTGCAGAGGAATATAGGGAGACGTGTGCTTAGTCTGCCATCTAGACTCCGCCTCTTCTGTGTCTCATTTATATTCTTTTAAAGAAATCTAGGACTCTGCCAATATCACCTAAGTCATGCACTCTGAAGAGCTGCTACCACATGGATGACACCCTGGAGAGGCTGCAGTTACAAAGTTTCTTCCTCGTTTTCTCCTTTCTGTCTCTCCTTAACTGCCTCTCTGTATATGAGAAGGCCTCAGACTGGGAAAGGCCAGGCGTTACAAGTATACCATTCATTATATTCTAAGAAGGCTGCTTTCATTCAGAATGCTATTGCGGAACCTTAAAGTACATCAGAGTTGACAGTTTAATTTTTATAGGATTCATAGGTGAGGGCTGTTCTTTGTGTTTCTATGCTCCAGGACCTTTGCATGATGCTGAAGAAGCTCAGGCCTCCAGGATGTGATCCTCAGGTGATGCCTCCCTGCTCTCAACTGGCTGGGGCTAAAAAGCCTGCAAAGGAATAAGGAAGCAGGAAATGTTCAGATGTTTCATTTAGTGAAACTAACAAGAGAAGACAGGTGTTGTTGGGATGTTAATCCCTCTGTTGGAGACCTTGACATAGCTGGAGTCAAGGGGGCCAGGGTTAAGTGTTACGTTTTAAAGGTTATAGCAAACCCATCCATGGTCATTATATCGATTTCACCTCATAGTGACGCTATGGGACAGAGTAGAACTGCCCCATAGAGTTGCCAAGGAGCACCTGATGGATTCAAACTGGCCTTTGGGTTAGCAGCTATAGCACTTAACCACTGTGTCACCAGGGTTTCTTGGTTATAGCAAACCAACCCAAACCAAATCCACTGCTGTTGATTTGATTCTGACCCATAGCAAGGTCTTCAAGTTTCATTCATTAACTCATTGAATAGTTATTGTTTGCCTAGTATGTGTTAGGAGTTAGAATTAGATGTTACTGTCTGTTGCACACCTGATGACGTGTTTGTGGGAGTTTGGTGAGATCACAGGGAGAGCCTTATTTCAGACTCAGGTATTGTGGCCTTCAGGTAAATGTAACTGAAATAACATCTGGCTCTATCTATATGATTCTGGGGGTGCAATCAAAGACATTTATAGGAAAAGACATGAGAGTCTGAGCTGCTCATCTCATTGATTCCACAGGAAACAAACGAACAATGGTAAAGACTGGCAAGGACTTTTCTGAGACTAGAGATGGATAGCTGTGTTCTAGGTTGCCTACCTCTCTAGCCTGACCATGGCCTGGGGGAGTATTGGCTACCTACTCTAGCCCTCTGCTTTGGGCTGTCCCATTCCATGTCTTCTCCAGTCAACAGTGGATGAAAAACAAGTTTGATTCCAAGGACATACAACAAAGATACAGTGCTGAGATGCTGCTTTCCTTGAGAGGATTAATTGGAGTAAGAGAACTGGACAGGGGCAAGCCTCCTTGGGAATGCTCCTGGACCCCTTCTTCTCTACTTAGTGTGTTCTCTGAAGGCTCTCTGCTTCCCGAGGCAGTTGCTGCAAGGCAAGGAAGAAATCAGGGGGGAGCCCAGGTGACAGGTTAGGTCCACCTCCAGTTTGAACCAAAGGACGCTTTGGTTCCCCTATGAGATTCCACCAAGTTTACCAATACCAGGTTTTGTCTGAGGCTTGGTCCAAAGCACTACCTTCTAATAAAGAATATGCTGTGTCTTCTGGCTGGTGTCTCTTTCAGGACAGGTTTACTAAATGGTTACAGCTTAATTCCTCATTTTCTCTCCATCCCACTGAGGTGAAGCAAAGTTCAATCTCGTTCATTATTAGAGGGCTTCTCCTCTTCTTGAAAGTTACCCAAGAATTGGGGGCTTATTTGTGGTCTTTGAGCCATCATGGTTGCCACTGCTACCTTGACTGTCCACATTCACATGGTCCCTTGGATGGGACATCTCTGCACTCCTGACTCAGTGGGTCATGGGTAGAAGGGGCATCTCTGCCCAAGTTAGGAGCCTTAGAGCCTGGAATCCAGGCCCCCTACATGTGCCAAGAAGCCAAACCCCCTAAAGTGTTCTCTCCCTGAGGCCTGGTGAGGTCTCATGAGTAGAAATTTGCGTCCTCTCGTCTCGCCTGCCCAGGTGCTCTTCCCCTCTCTCTCCTACGCATTATCCCATTGAGGATCTCAAGACTGTGGAAAGGGGCTTGGCTGCAGACTGGGCTAATCAGGTAAGCTTTCCATGATGCAAATCAAGGTGGAAGCTGGTGACCTGCTTGGTATAGGGATAGGAATGTAGGCAGAGAATGAAAAGTGATGATTCCATGAGAGGGTAACCCTGAGGTGAGGGGCGGGAAGGAGACCATTCAAGGGCATCAAATCCAATCCTATGTTTTCTGGTACAGGTGCTGCTTTTGTGGTACTCTTGTGTGTGCTGATTACTGTTGTTTTTGTTAGATCTCGTCCTGTTGTTTGCAACCCATGTACTCTCATAAAGAGAACATAGGACAGAAGAAAATACTCTTTGATGGGTTACAGGGAGTGGGGGGGGGAGGGAGAGAGGGGACATTTACAATCCAACAACCCAACATTTTAAAGGACAGAGTAACAGGGACATGAGTCTCTGGACTGTGGTTTTAGGGGTCATCTATGCTAACTGGCATAACTAGGTTTTGTTTTAAAATAAACGTTCTGCACACCACTTTGGTGAGTGGTGTCTGGGGTCTTAAAAGCTAGCCAGCAACAATCTGAGTAGCATCAATTGGTCCCAATCCACCTGGAACAGAGGAGAATAAAAGACATCAAATACCTGAGTAAAATATGAGCCCAGGAAACAGAAGGTGCCATATGATCCGAGACTACATCAGCATGGGACCAGAAGAACCAGAGGGTACCTAGCCACCACCAATGACTGTCCTGTTAGGGAACACAATGTAAAGTGCCTGATGTAGCAGGAGAAAAGTGGGTGTGCAGAACTAGAACTCTATTAAAAGACTCTACTTGGTGGTTCATTAGACTGGAGGGTCCCCTGAGGACATGACCTCTGAACTCTCTGTCAGCCTAGAGCTTAAAACAGTAGTGAAGCCAACTCTATAGACAAAATTTGTAGTGGACTATAAAACATAGAGTGATGCTGGCAAAGAGTGTGCTTCTTGGCTTAAATATCTACCTGAGACTGTCTGAGCAGTCTTGTCCAGAGGCAAGATAGGAGGGTGGAAGGGGACTGAAGCTGGTTGAAGGTTATGGGAAGTACAGGATGGAAAGGAGGAGAAATTGCATAGTGTGGGGTTTTAGATGGCAAATTGACTTGGATTTTAAATTGTTGCTTAAAGCACAATAAAATATTTAAAACAAATAAATGAATAAAAAAGATTACTGTCACTATGGGGCAGTTCCACTCTGTCATGTGGGGTTATTGAGGTCCTGTAACTGATTAGATCCCAAGTGACCTAGTTCAGGTTCCAGATATTGTGTTAACAAGTACATCTCCCAACTGTGCTCCCCCTCCCCCAAAGTACAAGGGGATGCAACCTTGTTGGTAGCAAATGATGGAAAAGTTTGTTAAAGGAAAAGTACATTCCAGAGAGGGAATGGGTCAGTCTCCATGAGTGGAAAAATACCCAGTATAGATTTTGGGGGTGCTTTTTATTGACAAAGCAGAGGTACGATGTCATAGATGAGGGGGAGGTAGATAACTTGGTTTTTGATCAGGTTTGAGGCTGCTGTAGACACTTTACAACTGCCAGGAGGAATTGTTATATTTGCATCACAACTGCCAGGGAGAACTGCTGATATGTGGCAGATGAGTTTCCTTTGGTAACCCTATCAATACTGTGTGTTCTATAATGCAAACCACAACCTTTGTTATCCCTAGAAAATGTTAGATTCTGGAATATTATATGTTGGTATGTGACAGCAGAGATCAGGTTCTCTAGTTAACCTTGACAGCGTGATGGAATAAAGCTGTCCAATAGGGTTTTTTAGGCTATAATCTTTTCAGGAGCAGATCGACAGGTCTTTCTCCTGTACAGCAGCTTGATAGGTTTGATGAGTCAATATTTAGGTTACTAGCTTGCCGACCTCCTCCTCCTGTTGCTGTTGCTGCTGCTGCTGGGGCTCCTGGTCTACTCTGCAGTTTTGGTTCTCTTCTTCCCTGGGGTCCAGAGCTCCAGTGAAATGTGACCTTGACCTCTTTCTTCCTCTTCTGTGTCCTGCTCCTGCTATTCCCTGTCTGAGTTTGGACCGTCTCTCCCCCTTGATGTGTCCTCCACATATAGTCACCAAGACTACTGGAGGTTTCCCCCCTGCAAAGGAGGAAAGCCAAGGAAGAGGTGAGGGTGGTCCAGCCCAGAGTACCTGGGCGAAGAAGGCAAAGGGTCAGGGCCACAGTGCGGCTGTGATGGCCACACAGCATCGTGTTCATTCCCTTCTCCAGCGTGAGTTCTCTCCTGGAGTCCCTGAAGCCACTGTCTCCTTCCTGGCACTTGACCACACAGTGCCTCCTGGAGCTCCTCGACTCTCAGGCTGCAGCAGTCAGTATCAGTGGCTGTACCAGGGCACTGAGTCCATGTCTTGAGCACTGTCCAAAAGGCCATGTGTCCCCTCAAACTCTGAGCTGGAGGTGGAACCGGGAACTATGCGCTGCTCTTCCTGTAATCAGTCCGTTGTAGGCTGGCTGCCCAGGTTCAAAGCACACACACTCGGGTTAGATGTCCACTAGTGACATCCTTGCCTTTTCTAGTTGCTGGGGAGCACTGATGGCAAGGGGCATGGCCATGATGACGGGAGTGCTTTCAAAAATAGGGCCCGGGTGTCACAGTGGTTAAAGCACTCAGCTGCAAAGTCAAAAGTCAGCTATTCAAACTGCCCAGCCTCCCCACGGAAGAATGATGTGGCACTTGGCTTCTGTAAAAATTGCCGAGGTTATGCAGCTGATTAGACCCCAAGTGACCTGATTCAGGTTCCAGAGATTGAACTAGCAAGTTTGGTCTCCTGACGGGTGGCAAACTGGGATCCCCCTTCCCCAAAGCACACGACGATGCACCCTTTTTAGTAGCAAATGATGGAAAAGTTTATTATGGGAAAGTATGTTCCAAAGAGGGAATGGGTCGGTCTCCATGCATGGAAAAAGACCTCACAGAGATTTGGGGGTGCTTTTTCTAGGCAAAAGCAGGAGGTGATGTCATAGATGGGAGGGAGAGGTAGTAACTTGGCTTCCCACTGGGCCATAGTCACCTTACAACTGCTGGGAGGAAATGTTCTATTTGCATCACAACAGCCAGGAAGAACCCACATCTGCATCACAAACTGCCAGGGAGAGCTGCTGGTATGTGGCCAATTAGGTTCCCCTGGCAACCTTATCAATACTATGTGTGCCCTATAATGCAAACCATGACCATTGTTATCTCTAGAAAACATTAGATTCTGGAGTAAAATGTTAGTGTGTGGCCACAGATATCAGGTTCCCTAGCTAACCTTGACAAAAATGACAGTCTTGGAAACTGTGGGGCAGTTCTACTGTGTCATATAGAGTGGCCAAACCCCAAACCAAACCCACCGTCATCGAGTCATTTCTGACTCATAGCAACCCTATTCACAGAGTAGAACTGTCCCACACGGTTTCCAAGGAGTGCCGGGTGATTCTGGTTAGCAGCCATAACGTTTAACCACTGTGCCACCAGTGTTTCCATAGGGTTGGTAGAAGTCAGAATCGACTCCACTACAGTGGATGGGTATATGAGAAGTCAGTTGGTGGGGGCGCCCGTCGGGTCAGGAAAAGGGTGCCATCTTTTGGCTTTGTGGACTACTCCTGATCAAGGCAGTGGTCCTGGCCTGGAGGAAGACGGTAGGCTGGATCCTGCAAACCAGCGAGGCAGGTGTGGCAGGAAGACCTCTTGCTAGGTCAAGGAAAGTCTCTGTCCAGGCCTTGCAGCACAGTCCCCATAGGCCCTGTGGCCACAGAGATCTGCCCCAAGCCTCTTGCCTGAAGGAAGGTGGAAACTCATGGATAGAACTCTGGTAACTGGACTAGGGATTCAGATGAAAAGGTGAGCTAGGAGGCAGACATGACTCTGAAAGCAGAAGCGTTAAACTTGCCAGAGGTGCCGAAGCAGGAATTTGGAAGTTTGGATGCCCCTGGCCAGAAGTGTGCAGCTGCTTGAGAAAGTCTAAGGCCTCTGGATTTGAATAATGAGTCCACATCGTGGCAGAAGTGTAGAATGATGCAGTCCTTAGTTTACCGAAGAATGTTTAACTTCATGGGGTCCTCTGGTCAAGATTGTAGAGCTTTCATGGTCTGCATGCTCCCTCCACTCTGCAGGTACTCTACAAAATTGCTTGTGTCTTCTGAATTGGACTTGTGCTAGAGACCTGAGCAGGGTGCCCATCTTCCCCATCTCCACCTCTTCCTTCTCCTTTCCCCCACTTCCTTCTCTCTCTCTCCCTCCCTCCCTCTCTTCCTCCCTTTCTCTATAAATAAAACTATTTTGTGTTGTGCTGTTGTGCGTAGTGCCATGACACAGGGTGCATGTGTGTGAATGAGGCCTCAGAGGTGGGTGAGCACGTGTGTGGAATGTACCCTACACCTACTAGATGGCTCCAGACTTTGGAGGGGTGCTTCCCCTCAGAAGAACTTTTGCTGAACTGTGCAAAGCAATTTGGGCCAGGGGTAGGGGTGGGGGAAGCTGTCTCAGGAGCTCCAGGAGGCCTTGGAGAAAAGCTAGGAGAACTTCCCTCATCTTGGCAGGAGCTTGGGACTGGGTTTTTAGGGTACTCTGTAGCACCTGCAAGAAAACCTACATACCCTTTGCAAAAGCTCCCAACACCCTAAGTTTTAGTAATCAACCCAGGTCAGAGCACAAGTGTAGATACCTGCTGGGTGTACAGATGCTTCTGTACAGTCTACAACCTCTGCTGAGCTCTGCAGTGCCTTTATACAAACGCGTGGGTCTTGGTGTTGGGCAGGTGCTGTGGATCTGGGTGAGTTCTTGACTTCCCCACTTCCCCCTCATCCTCCTCACTCCCTGCCCTCACCACTTTAAAAACTGATAGGCTTTATTTTTTTCAGAGCAGTTTTAGGCTCACAGAAATTTGAGCAGTGAGTTCCCATACATCCCTTCTCTCAGGGACCCATAATTCCCTTATTTTTGTTGTGTGCCATCAAGTCCATGCTGACTCAGGGCGACCCTAGAGGACAGAGTATAGCTGCCCTACATAGGGTTTCCTAGGCTAAAATCTTGACATGAAAAGATCGCCAGGTCTTTCTCCCCTGAAGAGCCATGGGAGAGTTCCAACTGCTGACTTTTTGGTTGGCAGTTGAGCACTTAACCATTGTACAACCAAGGCTCCTTTCCCTTATTCTTAGCAACCTCTGTTAGTGTGGTTGGCATGGTGGTTAAGTGCTACATCTGCTAACCAGAAGGTTGGCGGTTCAAATCTGCCAGGCACTCCTTGGAAACTGTAAGGCAGTTCTATTTTGGCCTATAAGGTCTTTATGAGTTATATTTGACTCGATGGCAGTGTTTGGTTTGGGTTAGTGTGGTAGAGTCCCTCGATAGTGCAGTGAACTGCTGGGATGCTAACGGAATAGTTTTCAATTAAGTCCACTGAAGGTGCTGTCTAAGTTATCTAGTGCTGCTTTAACAGAAATACCACAAGTGGATGACTTTTAAAGGAGAAATTTTGAAACTGGAGGCCTGTGAGACTACGGGCCAGGTGATGCTCGACACAAGCCTTATCACACTAATAACCTGGAAGAATCAAAGGGTTGAAAATTATCTATATCTGCACTAACAAGTAGCCTTTCCCTTAAAAAACCCCTTCTTGAGGAGAGTGGGCAGGCAGGTTTTTGGAGGAAAATCAATTTCCCCTTCCCTCTTGTGTTGTTGATACACAACCTTTGATCACTTATTTCAGCACTGGCTTTGTGTCAGGTGACATGAACCTGGAGTTTGTCCAGTATGGAGTTTGTCCAGTAACAGTTTTATCTGTCACAGTCCAGTTGGCATAGTGGTTAAGTGCTACCTCTGCTAACCAAAATGTCAGCAGTTCAGATCTGCCAGGCACTCCTTGGAAACTCTATGGGGCACTTCTACTCTGTCCTATAGGGTTGCTATGAGCAGGAATTGACTTGATGGCACTGCTATTTATTTATTTAAGAAGCTAAAAGTCCAAATTCAGGGTGTCAGTTCCAAGGGAAAGCTTCTTCTGCTGGCACTGGAGGAAGGTCCTTGTCAATCTTCCCTTGGACTGGAAGCTTGTGAGGCAGAGGGACCCCAGTCTTCTCCAAAGGATGCACTCAGCTCTTGGAACTGCTTTCTCTATAGTATGAGGTTCCCAAATGTCTCTGCTAGTTTCTCTCCTTTTTATCTCAGGAGACTACCTCAAGGCACAAACTAATTTACATATTGAATCCTGCCCCACCAACACAACTGTTGCCCACCCACCCTCAGGAATTCCAACGTGGAGGAACATCACAGAATATCAGGAACCATGGCCCAGTCAAATTGCTACACAGATGTTTTGGGGGAACACATTTCAATCCCTGACAAGTGCCTCCTAACAAAGGACTGGTCATCTGCTTCTAAAAAATGAACCTTTCAAGTCCTATGAAATTCCACAATTTCTTGCTACCCCTCTTCTCTTTCTTTATCAAACCACAAATCCCCTGACTCCACACCACCTCATGGGAACTTTAAAACTCTAAAAAACTTTACTGGCCCTACTGGCCAAGGGACCAGGTAAGGGAGATAACAGCATCAGGAAGTAGGGTAACAGCATCAGGTAAGGCAGATAACAGCATCAGGTAAGGAGGGTAATAGCATCAGGTAAGGGAGATAACAGCGTGAGGTAAGGAGGGTAACACCATCAGGTAAGAAGGGAGTCAGCAGCCTCCACTTGTCTGTCAGTGGATGCTTGCTTGTTGCTGTGATGTAGGAAGCTATACCACTGGTATTAAGGTACCAGCAGGGTCAAACATGATAGATAAGTTTCAGCTGAGCTTCCAGACGAAGATAGACTAGGAAGAAGAACATGGCAGTCTACTTCTGAAAGGAATTAGCCAGGGAAAATCTTATGAATAGCAGCTAAACATTGTCAGATATGGTGCTGGAAAGTGAGCCCACAAGGTTGGAAGGCACTTGGAAGACGACTGGGTAAGAGCTGCCTCCTCGAAGTAGAGTCGCTCTTAACAACATGGATGGAATAAGACCTCCAGGATCTTCATTTGCTGATGTGGCATGACTCAAAATGAGAAGAAACAGCCACAAACATTCACTAATAATCAGAACATGGGTTGTAAGAAGTATAAATCTAGGAAAACTGGAAATTGTCAAAAATGAAATGGGGTGCATAAACATTGATATCCTAGGCATTAGTGAGCTGAAATGGATCGGTTTTGGCCATTTTGAATCTGACAACCATATTGTCTACTATGCTGGGAATGAAAACTTGAAGAGGAAGGGTGTTGTGTTCATCATCAAAAAGAACATTTCAAGATCTATCCTGAAGTACAATGCTATCAGTGATAGTATAATATCCATAAGCCTACAGGGATGGCCAGTTAATAGAACTATTATTCAAATTTACGCGTTCACCACTAAGGCCAAAGATGAAGAGATGGAAGATGTTTTCCAGCTTTTGTAGTTTGAAATTGATTGAACATGCAATCAGGATGCATTGGTAATTACTGGTGACTAGAATTCAGAAGTTGGAGACAAAGAAGAAGGATCGGTAGTTGGAAAATATGGCCTTGGCGATAGAAATAATGCTGGAGATCGCATGATGGAATTTTGCAAGATTAACGACTTTTTCATCGCAAATACCTTTCTTAACCAACACAAAAAGCGGCTGTACACATGGATCTCACCAGATGGAATACACAGGAACCAAATTGACTACATCTGTGGAAAAAGATGATGGAAAAGCTCCATATCAGCAGTCCAAACAAGACCAGGTGTTGACTGTGGCACAGATCATCAATTGCTCATATGCAAATTCAAACTGAAACTGAAAAAAATTAGAACAAGTCCACGAGAGCCAAAGTATGACCTTGAGTATATCCCTCCTGAGTCTAAAGACCATCTCAAGAACAGATTTGATGTGTTGATCACTCATGACTGAAGGTCAGACGAATTGTGGAATGACATCAAAGTCATCATCCATGAAGAGAGCAAGAGGTCATTAAAAAGACAGGAAAGAAAAGAAAGACCATGGTGGATGTCAGAGGAGGCTCTGAAACTTGATCTTGAACGTTTAGCAGCTAAAGCAAAGGGAAGTAATGGTGAAGTAAAAGACCTAAACAGAAGATTTCGGAGAGCAGCTCAAGGAGACAAAAGAAACTATTATAATGACTTGTGGAAAGAACTGGAAATGGTAAACCAGAAAGGGAAGAACACATTCTGCATTTCTCAAGCTGAAAGAACTGAAGAAAAAAATTCAAGCCTCGAGTTGCAATATTGAAGGATTCTACAGGGAAACCATTAAACGACTCAGAGAGCATCAAAAGAAGGTGGAAGGAATACACAGTCATTATACCAGAAAGAACTGGTCAATGTTCAGCCATTTGAAGAGGTAGCATATGATCAGGAACCAGTGGTACTCAAGGAAGAAGTCGAAGCTGCATTGAAGGTATTGGCAAAAAACAAGGCTCCTGGTATTTATGGAATACCATTTGAGATATTTCAACAAACAGATGCAGTGCTGGAAGTACTCACTCATCTATGCCAAGACATTTGGAGGACAGTTCCCTGGCCAACTGACTAGAAGAGATCCATATTTATGCCCATTCCGAAGAAAGGTGATCCAGCCCAATGTGGAAATTACTGGAAAATATCGTTGATATCATCTACAAGTACTCACTCGTCTATGCCAAGACATTTGGAGGACAGTTCCCTGGTCAACTGACTAGAAGAGATCCATATTTATGCCCATTCCAAAGAAAGGTGATCCAGCCCAATGTGGAAATTACTGGAAAATATCATTGATATCACGTGCAAGTAAAATTCTGCTCAAGATCATTCAAAAGGCACTACAACAATATATTGACAAGGAACTGCGAGAAATTCAAGCTGGGATCAGAGGAGGACGAGGAACCAGGGATATCATCACTGATGTGAGATAGATCTTGTCTGAAAGCAAAGAATACCAGCAAGATGTTTACTTGTGTTTCATTGACTACACAAAAGCCTCAGAATGTGTGGATTATTCTAGATTATGGCTAACATTGCAGAGAATGGGAGTCCAGAACACCTAATTGTTCCCTTAAGGAATCTATATATGGATCAAGAGGCAGTTGCGTGAACAGAACAAGGGGACACTGCATGGTGTAAAGTCAGGAAAGGCGTGCGTCAGGTTGTATCCTTTCACCATACCTTTTTATTTTTATTTGTCTATTATGACTGAGTGAAAATGTATATTCCCATATAAATTTGCATGCTCACCTACATGCAGCTTCCACTGCTCTCCCTGCCCGGTGACAGCACAGTGTTCCTGTCTGCTCCATACATGTCTCATCCTCCCAACAGTCTCCTTTCCCCTCCTTTCCCCTCCTCTCCACCCACTCTCCTTCCTCCAGCCAGAGGTCAACAGGATGATGTCCTATACAGGCATAGAACCATAAAGTGCACCCAATATATAGTCACTCTGCGTCACCAAGTCCAATCCCTTGCTGTCCGAAGAGTGGACCTTCATTATGAACCATGGGCAGGGGCAGCATTAGGGCCAGGGGCCATGCTCCCAGAGGAACCCCGAAACCGCTGGACCATCAATTGCGGTCTTATAGTGGAGATCTCAGGGTACACACCTTTTGATTCTTGTGTTGCCAGTGAAACTCAACTTTGTGAGCTCCATCGTGGCTATCACTAGTGGTGGTCGGACACCATCTGGTTCTTCCAGTCCCAAGTCGATGTAGGCACCCACTCATGTGGGTCTCTCTGTCTTCTGAGTTGTCATTTTGGTCCTCAGTGAGCATCTGCTCCTGCTGAGTTGGGACCATTTGCTGTGCCTTCAGATGGCAGCTTGGCAGCTTTTAAGACCCTAGGTGCCACTCACCAATGTGGGGTGCAGAGCGCCCTCTTAGCAAGACACTAGTTGTGCCAATTGGCCTCGGTTTCGCCTAAGAACATGGTCCCCTGACTCCCGCCCCAGATACTCTGTCCTTTCATTATTGGGTTCAGATGGGAGGAGTACTCAAGTTATGTTGAAGTCCACTTAATATTGTTCTTGTTTCTAATGTGTGCTATAACCAATTTCACCCAACCAAATTTCTACCAACTATCTAATCTAAGCCCTCTCCCCTCTCCCCTCCGTTGCAGCCATCAAAGAGTCTTTTCTTCTATGCATAAGTCTGTTTTTGAGTTCTTATCGTAGGGATCTCATACAATTTTTCCTTTTGTCTCTGACTACTTTCACTCAACATAATGTTTTCCAGTTGAAACCAGGTTATGAGATATTTCCTGGAATCATCATTGTTCTTTATCATTGCATAGTGCTCCATTGAGTACATATACCATAGTTCACCTATCCATTCCTCTGTTGTTGGGCATCTGTGTGGATTCCATCTTTTTGCTATCGTGGACTGTGATGCGGTAAACATTCTTCTGCATGTGTCCGTTGGTGTGAAAGGCCTTGATTCTGTAGGATATATTCTAAGTAGTGGAATTACTGGGTCAAATGGTATATCTATATCCATTTTTTTCTTTTTTATTTAACATGACTGAGTGAAAATGTACATTCCCGTATGAATTTACGTACCCACCTATATGCAGCTCCCACTGCTCTCCCTGCCCGGTAACAGCACACTATTCCTCTCTGCTCCATACATGTCTAATCCTCCCAACAGTCTCCTTTCCGCTCCTCTCCACCCACTCTCCTTCCTCCAGCCAGAGGTCAGCAGGATGATATCCTATAGATGTATAGAACCATAAAGTGCAACCAATATAGGGTCACTCTGCATTGCCAAGTCCAATCCATTCCTGTCCAAAGAGTGGGCCTTTGTTATAATTTATGGGTAAGGGCAGCATCAGGGCCAGAGGCCATGCTCTCAGGTGAACCCCGAAACCGCTGGACCGTCAATTGAGGTCTTTTATTGGAGATCTCAGGATGCACCCCTTTTTATTCTTGTGTTGCCAGTGAGACTCCTCTCTGTGAGCTCCATTGTGGCTATCACTGGTGGTGGCCGGGCACCATCCGGTTCTTCTGGTCCCAAGTCGACGAAAGCACCCACTCTTGTGGGTCTCTCTGTCTTCTAAGTTGTCTTTACCGCATGTCATTTTGGTCCTCGGTGAGCATCCGTTCCTGCTGAGCTGGGACCATTTGCTGTGTCCTCGCGATGGCAGCTTCGCAGCTTTTAAGACCTGAGACGCCACTCACGAATGTGGGGTGAAGAGAACTCTCTTAGCAAAACGCTAGTTGTGCCAATTGCCCTCGATTTCCCCTAAGAGCATGGTCCCCTGCCCCCTGCCCCAGCTACTCAATCCTTGCAATATTGGGTTAAGATGGAAGGAGTACTCAAGTTATGCTGAAGTCCACTTAATGTTCTTGTTTCTAATGTGTGCTATCACCGCTTTCTCCCAACCAGATTTCTAGCAACTATCTAAACTAAACTCTCCCCCGATCCTCACTCCCTCCCATCCCTTGCAGCTGTCAAAGAGTCTTTTCTTCTATACACAAGTCTGTTTTTGAGATCTTATCGTAGAGGTCTCATACAGTATTTGTCCCTTTGTTGCTGACTACTTTCACTCAACATAATGTCTTCCAGTTGAAACCAGGTTAGGAGATGTTTCCTAGAATCATCGTTATTCTTTATCATTGCATAGTGCTCCATTGAGTATATGTACCATAGTTTACCTACCCATTCTTCTGTTGTTGGGCATCTGGGTTGATTCCATCCTTTTGCTATCGTGGACTGTGCTGCGTTAAACATTCTGGTGCATGTGTCCATTGGTGTGAAAGGCCTTGATTCTGTAGGATATATTCCAAGTAGTGGAATTACTGGGCCAAATGATATATCGATATCTATTTTTTTAAGGAAGTGCCAGATTGCTTTCCAAAGAAGCTGGACCATTTTGCAATGACACCGACAGTGTAGGAGAGTTCCACTTTCTCCACAGCCTCTCCAACATTTGTTGTTTTGCATTTTTTGGATGATGATCAACCTTGTTGGGATGAGATGGTATCTCATTGTATTTTTAATTTGAATTTCTTTAATAACTAAAGATCACGAACATGTCATCATGTGTTTTTTTTGGCTGCCTGCATCTCCTCTTTAGAGAAATGTCTGTCCATCTCCTTAGCCCATTGCTTAATTGGCTGATTTATCTTCTTCTTATTAATATTTTGTAGTAACTTATAGATTATGGAGATCAGACATCAGTCTGACATAGAGTTGCCAAATACTTTTTCCCATTCTGTAGGTGGCCTTTTAACTCTTGTGATAAAGTCTTTGGATGAGCAAAAGTGTTTGATTCTTAATAGTTCCCGTTTATCTATTTTCTCTTCTGTTCATTGTGGTTTGACAGATTTTGAAGTTTGTCTACACTGTGTATTAAAACTTCCGTTGTTGTTCCTACTTTCTCTTGGATGAGCTTTATCATTTTAGATTTGATATTTAGGTCTTTTATCCAATTTGAGTTGGTTTTTGTGTAAGGTGTAAGATATGGATCTTCATTCAATTTATTGCAGATGGATATCCAATTTTGCCAGCACCATTTGTTGAAGAGATTGTTTTTGCCCCAGTTTAATGTCTTAGGGCCTTTGTCGAATATCAACTGTTCATAGGCAGATGGTGTCATCTCTTGGGTCTCCATGCTGTTCCATTGATCAATCTGTCTGTTCCTGTACCGGTACCAGGCTGTTTTGACCACTGTGGCAGTGTAATAGGTTCTGAAGTTGGGTAATTAGAGGCCTCCCAGTGTGTTTTTCTTCTTTAGTAGTACTTTACTTATCCGGGGTTTGTTCCCTTTCCAAACAAAATTGGTGATTTGTTTCTCCATCTCATTAAAATATGACGCTGGAACTTGTATAGGGATTGCATTATACAAGGTCTGTTATTTCTCTGGTTAGATTAATTCCTAGGTACTTTATCTTCTTAGGGGCTATAGTAAATGGTATTGATTTGATGATTCCTTCATTAGGAGTCTTACTGTTGGTATAAAGGAATCCTACTGATTTACTTATGTTTGTCTTGTATCCTGAGACTTTGCTGAAGTCTTCTATCAGTTTGAGTAGTTTACTTATATATTCTTTCGGATTCTCTGCACATACAATCATATCATCTGCAAACAGGGAGATTTTGACTTCTTCTTTGCTGATGCAGATGCCCTTTATTTCTTGGTCTTGTCTGATTGCTCTGGTTAGAACTTCTAGTACAATGCTGAATAGGAGAGGTGAGAGTGGGCATCCTTCTCTCGTTGCTGTTCTCAAGGGAAACTCCTTCAGTTTCTCTCCATTCAGGATGACATAGACAGTTGGTTTTGTATAAATGGCTCTTATTGTGTTGAGAAATTTTCCATCTATGCCTATTTTGCTAAGAGTTCTTAGCATAAATGGGTGTTGGACTTTATCAAATGCCTTTTCTGTATCAATGGACAAAATCAGGCGATTCTTGTCTTTTGTGATGTTTATGTGGTTAATCACATTAACTGTTTTTCTGATGTTGAACTAGCCTTGCATCCCTGGTATGAATCCAATTTGATCATGATGGATTATTTTTTTAATATGTTGTTATATTCTACTGGCACGAATTTTGTTGAAGATTTTTGCATCTAGGTTCATCAGTGATATTGTTCTATAGTTCTCCTTTTTGGTTTGGTCTTTCCCTGGCTTTGGTATAAGGGTTATGCTGGCTTCTTAGAATGAGTTTGGGAGTACTCCATCCCTTTCTATGCTGTGAAATAGTCTCAGTAGTATTGGAGGTAACTCTTCACTATAAGCTTGGTAGAACGCTGTAGTGAAGCCATCTGGGCCTGGGCTTTTTTTGGTTGGCAGTGTTTTGATGACGTTTTCAATCTCTTCCTTTGTGTTGGGTTTATGAAGTTGTTCAGGTTCACCTTGTGATAATTTGGGTAGGTGATATGAATCAAGGAATTTGTCCATTTCCTCTAGGTTTTCAAGTTTGTTATAGTACAGTCTTTCATAGTATTCTGTCATGATATTTTTGATTTCTGTTGGATCTGTTGTGACCACTCCCCTCTTGTTTCTATTTTGGGTTATTTGTTTCTTTTCCTGTTTTTCTTTAGTAAGTTTAGCCAGTGGTTTGTCAATTTTGTTGATCTTTTCAAAAAACCAGCTTTTGGTCTTCTCAGTTTTTTCAGTTGTTTTTCTATTCTCTAATTTATTTAGTTGTGCTCTGATCTTTATGATCTGTTTTCTTGTGTTGCCTGAGGGATTCCTCTGTTATTCTGTCTCTACTTGTTCAAGCTGGAGGGTTAGTTCCTTGGTTTGGTTTCTTTCTTCCTTCCAGATGTGTGCATTTATGGAGATAAACAGACCTCTGAGCACTGCTTTGGCTGTATCCCATAGGTTCTGATAGGAAGTGTTTTCGTTGTCATTGAAATCCATCAGTTTCTTTATTTCATCATTGATTTCTTCTATAACTCATCTTTTTTGGAGCAAGATGTTGTTCAGTTTCCAAGAGTTCCACTTTCTATCTATTTTTTTCTGCTATTGATTTCGACTTTTATGGCTTTATGATCTGAGAAGATGCTTTGCATTAATTCAATGGCATGGATTTTGTTGAAAATTGCATTATGTCCTAACACATGGTCAATTCTGGAGAGTGTTCCATGTGTACTGGAGAAGGTGTAGTTGTCTGCTGATGGGTAGAAAGTTCTGTATATATTGATAAGTTTTAGTTGATTAATTGTGTCAATGAGGTCTTCTGTGTCTTTACTGAGCTTTTTTCTAGATAATCTGTCCAGTATTTAGAGTGGAGTGTTGAAGTCTCCCACTATTATTGTGGAGTCATCTAGCTCTTTTTTGAGTGTAGTCAGGGTTTCTTCGACATATTTAGGCTTTGCTTGGAAGTTTCTATGTCTTCGATTTTGTTCTTGATCTGTTGGATTTCAGAGTACTGGTGTTCCATCAGATCAAACAGCTTTGTTTATTTTGCGTTTTGTTGTGCTGTATTTTGTATAAGGTCTAGAATGGCTCTGTATGTAATCCTTTTGTATTCATCTTCCAATGATTTTAGAAAAGTTTCTTCATCTGGAAAACTCCTTGTTTGCTTTGTTTGGGAGCCTTCTGAAGCCATGGGCGATTTCTTGTTTGCTACAAGTGTCCGTTGCTTTTTAGGTCCCATGTGGGTAATTAGATGCTGGGAGAGATACTGTTAGGATGGACTGCAGATGTTTCTCTAGGCTGTCTTAAAATGTAAAACAAAAGGTATCTTACCACCCCCGAAAGATAGTCAGGTTTTCAGGTGTAGAGGGCCCTCTTCCCAAATGGCAAAGTAAGTACCTCTATATCCAACCACAGATGATATGAACTAGTTGACAATACAGCACTGCTACTGCCCTGTTGGCCTCTGCTGACAGGGTCCAGCTTTAGGCTACACTGTGTAAGCTATTGCTTTTCTGGTAGAAAAGCGCTCTGCTGTGGGTAGGCTCTGGCTCCTAAGCTAAGAATTAGGTCCAGCTGCGGCCACTGTATGTAAGGTGGTGCCCTCCACACGATTGGCAGATAGAGGGGCTAAAGGTGCCAAGACGTAGTGAGTCCTCACACTGTGTTTCCAGGCTCCAACCGTGGGTGACACTGTGTAAAACTACCGCTTTTCTGTCAGAGAAGCGCTGTCCTGTTTGCAGGCGCTGGCTCCCAGGCTAAGAATTAGGTCCCGCTAAAATCTCCATATCCAACGTGGCATCCCGCACATAGGCCCCACAGTTCTGTACAAACCACGCTGTGGCAGAGATAAAAAGGGAGGCCCAAATTGGCTAGGTGTACAGAGTCCTGAGCCTGGCTCGCAAAATATGGCCATTTCGCCTGCCTATCCCACCAGCAGTGCATCTCAGACTAGCTGCTAGGCAAGACCCACCTCCGCCCACCGTCCTAGACAGAGAAAAAAAATCACAATGGTATGTTACCTTCAGTCTGTGAGAGCAAGGGCTAGCTGGGAGCGGCAGTCAGTGAAAGAGAGGTTGTTTTTTGTTCAGTGGTATGAAGTCCAAATTAACGCCCTGTGTCGTGTCCTGGGGCTCACTAAGTGACCAGAAGGCTCCATTTGATTATCAATTCAGGTCTGGGTTTCCAGAGAGGTGTTAGGAGACGTGTGCATAGTCTGCCATCTTGACTATGCCCTCCCTTTTTAATTTGTATGTCGAACAAATAATCCAAGAAGCTGGATTATACCAAGAAGAACCAGGCATCAGGATTGTAGGATGACTCATTAACAACCCACGTGATGCAGATGACACCACCTTACTTGCTGGAAATGAAGATTTGAGACATTTACTGATGAAGGTCAAGGCCCACAGTCTTCAGTATGGATTGCATCTCAACATCAGGAAATCAAAAATCCTCACAACTGGACCAGTAAGCAACATTGTCATAAGTGGAGAAAGGATTGAGGTGGTCAAAGATTTCATTTTGCTTGGGTCCACAATCAATGCCCGTGGAAGCAGCAGTCAAGAAATCAAAAGACACGTTGAACTGGGAAAATCTGCAGCAAAGGAACTCTTCAAAGTATTCAAAAGTAAGGATGTCACCTTGAAGACTAAAACGTGCCTGACCCAAGCCATGTTATTTTCAGTTGTGTCATATGCATGTGAAAGCTGGACAATGAACAAAGAAGACAAAAGAAGAATTGATGCATTTGAATTGTGGTGTTGGAGAAGAATGTTGACTGAACCTTGGACCACCAAAAGAACAAACAGATCTGTTCTGGAAGAAGTCCAACCAGACTGCTCCTTGGAAGCAAAGATGGCAAGACTGCATCTTACATCCTTTGGACATGTTGTCAGGAAGGATCATCTCCTGGAGAAGGACATCATGTGCAATAGAGTGGAGGGTCAGTGAAAAAGAGGAAGACCCTCGACAAGATGGATCGAAACAGTGGCCACAACAATGGGCTTAAGCATAAAAACAGTTATGGACCTGGTGCAAGACTGGGCAGTGTTTTATTCTGTTGTTCATAGGGTTGCCACGAGTCAGAACTGACTTGATGGCACCTAAGAACAACTGGCCAGGGGGCCGGCTGAGCCACCCTCAGCTCAGACTCCATTCTCTCTTAGAATGAACTTCACTGGACCCTTGGATGGGTGTGTCTCTGCTTCTGTTTTGGGCCACTCTCCCCAACAAGTAGCAGAGAGAGAATTCCAGTGCATGACATTAGAAATAAGTGTTCTTGGTGTACAACTCTGAGGAAAACAAAATTATATTCTCCTTTCAAAGCTTTTTTTCAGCATTTGGAGGAGGTTGACTGACTAAGGAAGCATTTTTCTGCTTGATGGGAAAATAACTCGGTTATGTTCATTTATCCCTGCTGAAGGCTTATATAAGTGTATTATGTAGCATGCAGTGTGTTATGCAATGCTTAATAATAAAAGAAACAAAAATGACATTTTTATTAAAGTTTTACAGCAGCTACATAAAATCAAGGAATCTAAGCACAGTAGTTTCAATACTCTGAAAAACCAGAAGACAACTGTTGTTGCTATTGTTAGGTGCCATCGAGTCAGTTCCAACTCATAGTGACCCTACGAATGACAGAACAAAACACTGCCTGGTCTTGCACCATGTCCACAATCATTTTTATGCTTAAGCCCATTATTGTGGCCATTGTGTCAATCCATCTCATTGAGGGTCTTCCTCTTTTTCGCTGACCCTCCACTCTACCAAGCATGATGTTCTTCTCTAGGGACTGATCCTTCCTGACAACATGTCCAAAGGATGTAAGATGCAGTCTTGCCATCTTTGCTTCCTAGGAGCACTCTGGTTTTACTGCTTCCAGAATAGATCTGTTTGTTCTTTTGGTGGTCCAAGGTTCAGTCAACATTCTTCTCCAACACCACAATTTAAACACATCTATTCTTCTGCTGTCTTCTTTGTTCACTGTCCAGCTTTCACATGCGTATGACATGATTGAAAATACCATGGTGTGAGTCAGGTGCATTTTAGTCTTCAAAGTGACATCCTTACTTTTAAATACTTTCAAGAAATCCTTTGTGGCAGATTTTCCCAGTGCAGTGCGTCTTTTGATTTCTCGACTGCTGCTTCCATGGGCATTGATTGTGGACCCAAGTAAAATGAAATCCTTGAGGACTTCAGTCTTTTTTCCATTTATGACGATGTTGCTTACTAGTCCAGTTGTGAGGATTTTTGTTTTCCTGATGTTGAGGTACAATCCATACTGAAGGCTGTGGTCATTGACCTTCATCAGTAAATGCCTCAAACCTTCATTTCCAGCAAATAAGGTGGTGTCATCTGCATAACGCGGGTTGTTAATGAGTCATCCTGCAGTCCTGATGCCTCATTCTTCTACGCATAATCCAGCTTCTCAGATTGTTTGCTCCACATACAGATTTAAAGGGTATGGTGAAAAGATACTACCCTGACACATGCCTTGCCTGAAGTTACACCATGCAGTGTGCCCTTGTTCTGTTCACACGACTGCCTCTTCATCCATATACAGATTCCTTAAGGAAAAAATTAAGTGTTCTGGAATTCCCATTCTCTGCAACATTAGCCTGTAATCTTGTATGATCCACACAATCGAAGGTTTTTGCATAGTAATGAAACACAAGTAAACTTCTTTCTGGCATTCTTTGCTTTCAGCCAAGATCCATCTGACATCAGTGATGATATCCCTGGTTCCATGTCCTCTTCTGAACCCAGCTTCAATTTCTGGCAGTTCCTTGTCAATATACTGTTCCAGTCCCTTTTGAATGATTTTGAGCAAAATTTTACTTGTGTGTGAAATCAAGGATATTGTTCAGTAATTTCCACATTGGGCTGGATCACCTTTCTTTGGAATGGGAATAAATATGGATCTCTTCCAGTCAGTTGTCCAGGGAACTGTCCTCCAAATTTCTTGGCATAGATGAGTGAGCACTTCCAGCACTGCATCTGTTTGTTGAAATATCTCAGCTGATATTCCGTCAGTTCCTGGAGCCTTGTTTTTTTTTGCCAACACCTTCATTGTAGCTTTGACTTCTTTCAGTACCATTGGTTCCTCATCACATGCTACCTCTTCAGATGGCTGAACATCGACAAGTTCTTTCTGGTATAATGACTCTGTGTATTCCTTCCATCTTCTTTTGATGCTCCCTGAGTCGTTTAATAGGAGACAGCTGAGGCTTGTATAATTAAACTTAATGTAAACCAAAGACCTATCACTGTGCCTACCATCTAATGCTTAACAAAAGATAGCTGCTATTATTTTTTTGTGTGTCTCGGAACTTTATTACTCTAGATAGGTGAATCATATTGTATGTTATTGTTGTGTGCCATTGAGTCAACTCCTACTCATAGCAGCCTTATATGGTACAGCGGAACTGCCCCATAGGATTTCCTAGGCTGTAATACCTGTGGGAGCAGATTCATAGGTCTTTTATCTTGCAGAGTGGCTGCTTGGTTCCAACCTCCAATCTTTTGATTAGAAACTGAGTGCTTAAACATTGTGCTACTGTCTTCCACATGTTGATTTTTCATTCATCTAGTTTTGCTATTGTGAACAGTGCTGCAATAAACACTTGAGTACAAGTATCTGTTTGAGTCCTTTAGTTACATACCTAGAAGTAGAATTGCTGGATCATATAGAGTTACTACATGATCCTATAGAATTAATAATATATGATCAAAGAGAATTACTATGTGATCAACTAGAACCCGTAGGGACAGTTCTCTTCTGTTCTGTAGTGCCTGTGAATCAGAGCCCACTGGATGTTACCTACAAACAACATGTTGCTGTGTTTTCTTGGGAAAGCAGGCAGTTTTTCCTCTTGTCAGCTATATTACATTCCCCTGTTCTCTCAAATGTCATCAAAGCCTTTGCATGTATGATGCAGATTCTGCAGACAGAAGGAAGTTGTGGCCACTCCAGAACCCCAGGCCCTGATGGGAGTGAGGAGATTGGCTTTTTGGTTGGGAATTTTGATATACTGGCTGCTGTTTTAGTCAGCTAGTGCTATTTTAACAGAAATACCACAGAGTGGATGGCTTTAACAAAGAAAGGTTTATTCTTACACAGTCCAGTAGGCTACAAGTCCACATTCAAGATGTCCTCTCCAGGGGAATACTTTCCACCTTGTGAGCTCTGGAGGAAAGTCCGGTATTCCATCTGTCTTGTCAGGTAGCGTCTTGGTGCAGGAACCTCAGGCCTGAAGGACGTGATCTTCTCCCAGTGCTATTTTCTTGTTGGTGTGAGGTTCCCAATTCTCAGTCTGCTTCCCTTTCCTTTGATCTATTATAGGATGAAAAGATTAAGGGTGGGGCAAGTCGTACTCCAGGGAAACTTCCTTTACAGTGGAGCAGGGAGGTGATCCTATGAAGGGATTTATAGCCCCACCCTAATCCTTTAACATACAGCACAGGAAAATCACAAAATGCAGGACAATCACAAGGTATTGGGAATCATGGCCTAACCAGATGGCTACACGTATTTTTTGGGGACACAATTCAATCCATGACAGCTGCCTTTGTTTTGTGTGTGTGTCATGCTTTTTGTAGTTGTTTAGGCAGCACACATTCTGTCTGAAGATTCATGGCTCCTGCTTGTTGCATTTTGTACTGGTTTCTCCTCTCCTGCCCACTCATTTTTGTCCTTCTACCTTCCTACCTAAAATACATGAATGTATGCAGATGCTCAGAAAAAAAGGAAGGGGAGTGTTGCAGAAGCTGGAAATCATTCTCCCATTATCTCTCTTGTGCTAGTGATCTGATGCATAATTTTTTTTTGTACCATCCAGAATCTTTTTCAACCTTACATGTTGCCCTTATGCCCCAGAAAAGAAAATTTTCCATCATCTCTTGGCACTTGTTTTCACAGAAGTTACTTCTGAGGATGCCAAGGCCCAAAGATCATTTAGCTGTCTGTGACTGGAGTTAGAATTTCAAAACTAAACCTAGTGTGCCTTGCACAAATAAAATCCATAGAATTAGAGTTGGAATTTTTTTTTCCCCTTAAAACCCATGCAAAACGGACTTTGAGCCACCTACTCTGGAGCAAAACGCTCATTGTGATTCTTTTTTCTTTTTGGCAAGCTTAAAGTTGGCTATGGTCTTAAGGAATCACCTTTTGACCCCATGAGCTACAAATGTGTCATTATTGCCTAAGCAAATGAAAAAGTATTTCAAATTGATACAATTGAGAATTTACCCGGAATTGCCTCTTCCTAATTATACCACCAAAAAGGGGTGTGGGGAGAGTACTTAGATATCAGCAAGAATTTTTTGGTAGTATCATAAAATTGAATTTGGTCAGTTTATGTGAGGAATATTTTTATGTGTAGTATTTGCTAGCCTTTTACCCTTCTTATGTCAGTGGAAATTTATTCAAACTGGTTCTTTTGTTTCTTTTCTTTTTTTTATACAAATTTCCAAGTCTCCATCATAATCTGACTATTTTAGCAATGTTTACAGGCTGACACATCAAAGTATTCCAGAAATTTACATTTAGGGTTGCCCCTTTTTCCACCGCTTTACCAAACACTCAAAACCAACTTCAGTAGGACCAATCTCATTGGAACTGAACATACAGTAGTTTTAGATACAGAAAGAGACAAATTACCCCCTCACTCCAATGCCGAAATATTTATAAAGTAATTCACTGTATCTCAGAGTTTATACTGGGTTTTACATAATTTAGTATAGTTAAACCCTCTTATAAGCCACGCTTCTGAGTGCCTTGATTTAAATAAGTCCATGTCAGATTGAACCCCCATGTTCCTCTACACAGAACACACAAGTATTCATTTAAAAGCTAAGCCGAGTGCCATCAAGTCAAGGGACGGTTAATATTCTCCCTAGCAGTCTCTGGGTGACACAGGTGATTAAGCAAATAGTTAAATTTTTGACTACTAACTACAAAGTTGCTGATTTGAATCCACAAGAAGTGCCTCAGAAGAAAGACCTGGCAATCTACTTCCAAAAGATAACAGCCACTGAAAACCCTATAAAGCCAGAGAAAACTCTATGGAGGACAGTTCTATTCAGAAACACATAGACTCATCATGGGGGCAGTTGTACTCTTGCCGGGAGCCAGCCTTGGCAGGGTCTGGGATCATGAAGGGATGGGTGGTGTTGGCAAAGAAAGAAGTGAGACTGAGACAACCAGGAATCTGGAGATCAGCAGCCTGTTAGGGCCTGTCTGTCTTTATTTTTTATACAATCAGTGACATGATTTCACTCTGCCCTTTTGACCACATAAGCTATTGGTTAGTAAGGAATTGATACCTCGTGGTCTCTTTTCATGTTAATCATTAGGGTCCTCTCTGTTGGCTAGCAAAGAACTAATACATTGTGGTCTTTTTTCATGTTAATCATTAGGGCCTTTTAGGTAATGGCCCAAGACAAATATAGTGTGATTATAATCAACAGTGAAAATAAAGCTATACCTTGAGCTAAATCAGCTCTATCTATGCCTCGAGGTCAAAGGTGCAGGAAGAGGGGATAGACTCATCATAAAAGTTAATCTGGCTGTCTCTATTTGTTCCTTCTTTGCTCTTTTTTATCTCTTCCTGTAGGGACAGTAAGCACCCAGCGTCCCCCACTCTAAGCCTCTCTTAAGCTATTCTAAGAAGGGTATTTCTTTAGTATTTGTCTATTTGCCATACCAAATATAATAAACTTGGAAGCCTATCTGTCTTCCTGATGTAGGGAGTGGAATGTCTATATCTAAGGGCTCTGTAGGGGGTCGTCCCTGAGGAGCTTCCCAGGGCCTTCCTGCAATCTTGTATTTCACATGTGGAGGGGGAAGTGCAGTTGGGGGAAGCCAGCGGAGCCGGGCCAGCCTCAGTATTCCCGGGCTGGGCGTGCTGTGTTGGAATTCATTAAGCTGAGGACATCTTCTTTGATCCTTGTGTGGGAGATAAGAGGGTATTTTTGAGGAAGGTTTAATTAGGATGCAAAATATCATCAGGGAGAGCACGGCCCAAAAATATGTCAAGGGTGGGATGTGTCCACCCGCCATCACATAGGCGTGAGACTTTGCTTACAGAGGCTTCTGTGGGTGATGGGCATCGGCATCCTCTGAAATACTTTATGTCACCATGAGTACACATAGACTCTAAGGACATTGGTTATTTTTTGTTTCTTTGTTTTGTTTATATATCCTCCCTAAGGAGTTGAACTTTCTTTATTAGAACATGCATGTATACAGAACCCTGATGACATAGTGGTTAAAAGCTTGGCAGCTAACCAAATGATAGCCTGTTCAAATCCACCTGTACCTTCTTAGAACCAGTATGGAGGACTTCTACTCTGTATTGTAGGGTTGCTATGACTCAGAATATATGCATGGTCATAGAAAAGTGTTTTTTTCCCCCTTTAGGTAATCATATTCCCTCTGGTAATTGCATTTTCCTTAATCTGGAGCTTAATTATCCCATTTCCCACTCCAAAGCTTATTTTAAAGTTTTTATCCCTCAGTCACCATTACCACTTGCCCAGGACCTTTTGTAATCCCCATCACAAGGCTTGCTTTAGGGATGGTGTTCCCCTCCTACAAAATTGAATGTGATAGAAAAAAAAATCAATAATGAAGATAAATCTTTTCTTGCAGTATTTAAAATATCACAATTAATTTTAAAATAATCCATGATGAACAATTTACCAGAATTTTACCCAGATGAAAATCCATTCACCTATGATCACCTGATTGATCTTCCATAAGGGTCTAATTCCAACAGATGGGGAAAAGATAGCCTTTTAAAAACAGGGCTGGGAAAACTGCATGTCTCATCACATGGGAAAAAATGGAGGGTATTGTGCTGACTGAAATAAGTTAATCTCAAAGGACAAATATTGTATGAGTGCAGTACTGTACAAACTAGTGGAAAGGTTTACACAAAAAAGCGAATAACTTTTAATGGTTACCAGGGATAGGAGGGATTGTTGTTTTGGCTGGGTGCTGTCTAGTCAGTTCTGACTCTTAGTGACCGCATGCATAACGGAAGGAAACACTGCCTGGTCCTGTGCCATACCAACAATCGTTGTTATTCTCAAGCCTATGTTGTAGCCATTGTGTCAGTCCATCTCACTGAGGGTCTTTTTCACTGACCTACTTTATAAAGCATCATGTCCTTCTCTAGGGATTGATCCCTCCAGACAACATGTCCAAATTATGTGAGATGCAGTCTTGCCATGTTTGCTACTATAGATCTTTTTGTTCTTTTGGTAGTCTATGGTACATTCAATATTTTTCTCCAACACCACAATTCAAAGGCATCAATTTGTGTTCTGTCTTCCTTACTCATTGTCTGGCTTTTACATGTGTATAATGTGGTTTAAAATACCATGATTTGGGTCTGCAAGGTGATTATCTTTGCTTTTCTATTTTTTTTTATTGTGATTGAGTGAAAGTGTACAATCCAATATAAATTTGCATACCTGCCACTGCTCTCCCTGCACGGTGACAGCACATTCCTCTTATCCATTCTATACATGACATATCCTCCTAACAATCCTCTGTCCCCTCCTCTTCACTCTCTCCCCACTCTCCAGTAATAGGCCAAGAGGAGGACATCCTATAGATGCATAGAACCATAAAGTGCACACATGATGTGGTCACCCTGAGTCATCATTCCTGTCTGAAGAGCTGACCTCAGTAATGATTTATGGACAGGGGCAGCATCAGGACCAGGGGCCATTCTATCAGGGGAACCTCAAGGCTCCTGGACCATCAATTGTGGTCTTTTAGTGGAGTTCTCAGGGTGTACCCCTTTTTATTCTTGTGCTGCCAATGAGACTCAGCTTTGTGAGCCCCATCATGGTTATCACTGGTGGTGGCCGAGCACCATCTGGTTCCTCTGGTCACATGTTGATGCAGTCACCCACTCACTTGGGTCTCTCTGTCTTCTGGGTTCTCTTTCTTCCATGTCGTATTGGTCCTTGGTGATCGTCAGTTCCTGCTGAGCTGGTACCATTTGGTGTGCCTCAGACGGCAGCTTGCTAGCTTTTTAAGACCCCAGATGCCACTCACCAATATGGGGAGTGGAAGACTGTCTTAGCAATATGATAATTATGCCAGTTGGGCCTCAATGTCCTCTGAGAGCATGGTCCCCGGACCCCACCCCTGCTACCCTGTCCTTGCAATATTAGCTTAAGATTGGAGGAGTAATCATGTTATGTTAAAGTACAGTTAAATTGATCTTCTTTCTAATGTGTGCTGTCACTGACTTCACCCAACCAAATTTCTATCAGCTATCTAATCTATAACCAACCATCTCCCTCCCTCCGTCCCCACCCTTGTAGCCATCAAAGAGTCTTTTCTTCTGTACATGAGTCTGTTTCTAAGTCCTTATAGTAGGCGTCTGACACAATATTTGTCATTTTGCTGCTGACTGATTTCACTCAGCATAATGTCTTCCAGTTTAAACCAGGTTATGAGATGCTTCCTAAAATCATCAGTGCTCTTTATCATTGCATAGTGTTCCACTGAGTATATATATCACAGTTTATTTATCCATTTATCTGTTGTTGGGCATTTGGGTTGATTTCAACTTTTTGCTGTTGTGGGCTGTGATGCAATCAACATTTGTGTGCATGTATCTGTTGCTGTGAATGCCCTTAATTCTGTAGGATATATTCCAAGCAGTGGAATTACTGGGTCAAGTGGTATATCTATTTCCAGCTTTTTAAGGAAGCACCAGATGGCTTTCCAAAGAGGTTGCACCATTTTGCAAACCCACCAACAGTGTAGGAGAGTTCCAATTTCTCCACAGCCTCTCTAGCATTTTTTGTTTTGTGTTTTTTGGATGACGACCAAACTCGGGGCGAGATGGTATCTCATCATAGTATCTAACCCATGGTAGAGAAGGGAGTTGATACATCATGGGGTTGGCAACCAATGTCACAAAACAATACATATATTAATTCTTCAATCAGAAACTCATTTCTTCTATAAACCTTCATCTAAAGTACAATTTTTTAAAAAGACTTAAAAAGAAAAGGGAAAAAATACTGATACATGCTATAACAAAAATGGACCTCAAAACATGATCAGCGAAAGAAGCTAGAAACAAATAACACCGATTATATGACTGTTTACACAAAATGTCCAAAGTAGACAAATCCATGGAGACAGAAAGTAGATTAATAGTTGCCTGTGATGGTTAATTTTGTATGTGAACTTGTCTAGGCTATGGATCAGAGTGGTTCATCCAAACATTCATCTAATTGCTGTTTCATAACATGTTGTGTGTGTTGCCATGGAGTCAATACTGGCTCACAGTGACTCAATGTGTGCAGAGTAGAATTACTTCATGAAATTTTCCCTGAGTGTTGCAAGTGGTTAACATGTTTGGCTATTAACCAGAAGGTTGGCATGTCCAGTCTACTTTTCTAGGTGCCCCAGAAGAAAGGCCTGGAAACCTGCTTCCCAAAAATCAGCCCCTGAAGACTTATGGAGTACAGCTGTACTCTGACACACATGGGGTCACCAGGAGTTCCGTAATGCAATGTAATGTAAATTATAATGTAATCCATTTCCATACCACAATCTAATATAATGCAGTCATTCATTCAGTTGAAAAGGAAGTTTCCCTAGAGGTGTGTTAATGAGTCTTTCTCCAACCTGGCTAGAATTTGCTTGAGGATTTTTAGGTCTAAGTTCTTTTTTTGTAGTGTCTTTACCTGATTTTGCTATCTGGGTTATGCTGGCCTCGTAGAATGAGTTTTGGACTATGCTATCCTTTTCTGTGCTCCTAAATACGTTTAGGAATAGTGGTGTTAACTCTTCTCTGCATTTAGAATGGGCATTGCATACTGTAAAGATGAATGCTAAGATTCATGCCAATGATTTCAATTATTTGTTACTTAGAAAATAACAAAATTAAGGGAAAATTTAATGTCAGTCAATCATTGATTTCTTGGTCATGAGATGTGGGGAGAGGTTCTTTCTGATTTTGACTTTTATAAATTGCTTCAATTTTTACATGGCAGATTAGCTTTTTGCAGTGACAATAAAACAGTACCACAAAGAACCAAGAGACGTAAATTCGAAACACACAAACAAAATTTTAATTTGTTGATTTTTAAGAATGAGAAATAAATGTGGATTATGACATAAAATATTGAAGCTCCATTTCCATTTAAATTATAGCCTAAAAAGGAATAATTCTCGTAGGTTGCATGGGACATACATATCTAAATAATTTCTTACTGATTTGTAATTAAAATGTAATTGGGTTTCCTGTATTTGTATTTGATAAATCTTGCCACAGTAAAAGAAGCATACTGCCCCTTGCTTAAAAATGCTTTGTCCCTTTTCTTGCCTTCCAGTTGAGATTTTTCTTTAAATTCAGAAGAAAAGGCACATCAAAGCAGTCATGACTATATTATCACGTAGACACATACGGAAAGAAAGCACCCGAAACCCAAGCTGAACTATGTTGTTGATAGAGCGACTCAATGAAACCTACCCTGAGACCCTTCAGTTATTTCAGGTTGGAGGCTGAGAAAGGGTGCAGTACCCTGTCCCCCTTGGATTTAAGGAGCCTCCTGTGGAACAGGAAAGAGCTGGGGGAGTGACTGACCCGCTCCTGGCTTAATTGCAAGTATATACAAGCTGCTTTATGTCTGTGGGAGTCCCTTAGGCACCATTGAGGACCTGGAACTGTTTTCTCCTTTTCCTCCCACGTGGTTTGTTGCACCAGGTGCAGTATTCTGGGGCTCATGGCAAACAGACATCTCGTGAGGCTCAGGAGAGCTGCTCCCTATCCTCGTGTTATCATGGTTTTGCGGTCTCTTTGCCTCTGAGAAACGGAGGGCTTCGCAGGTCATCCAAGAGTCTGGATCCCAGCCAATGGGCCTGCCTGACATCACCCCAAATACTGAGTGCTTGCAGCTAAGAGCCCACAGTGGCTTGCTAGGCACAGGGCTGCGTTTTCAGTCACGAGTGTGTTAGTGAGAAAGTCTGGTGGCGTTTAAGTGGTTAAGTGCTACGATGTTCCTTGGAAACTCTATGGGGCAGTTTCTACTCTGTCCTACAGGGTCGCTGTGAGTCAGAATCGACTCGATGGCTGTGGGTACCCTGATATGGCTACTGATGCCAAGAGACCCTTCTCTAAAAGAAAATAAAAGACTTTAAGTATTACAAACGCCGCAGATGACTCAGTTTCAAAGTGAGGTAGAGGCTCCCAATAGAGCTGGACTAGACTATATTGACTGTACCAGGATGGGGGTGGATGCGGCTTTTACTTAGCTACTTTCAATTGTTTAAGGGACAATGAATATTGATAGGGCTTGGTGACTACAAAAAATTAATCATAAACAACAAAAATGTTAAAATAAAGTCAGAGAGTTAGATAAAAATATGTATGTATAAGCTGAAGGTAACTGCGGGTCTCCCCCTCTGCCTTCAGATTTCTTTCTCCTGGAATCTCCCAGAAGGCATTGGGCGTCCAGCTTTTCCTCAGAGAGAGGCTTGCCGCGCCGGTGCCGAAGGCTGGTTTTCCGTTTCCCGTCTGACTGCGCCGGCCTTTCCCACCAAGAGGCCGGTACTCCTCCTTCCAGCCTAGAAGCGGGGCGTTTCTGCTACTCCTGAACTTCCCCGGCAGCAGTTTTGCAAAAGGTCTGTAAAAAGCGTGTCGGCACTCATTCCTGCAGTAGAGCCCTGCCCGCCATTCTGTGGGGGGCGCTGTTACAGAGCCGGTGAGGGGTCTTAACCTTGGTCGGAAAAGACGCCGACGGGGAATATGGAAGGGCGCGGCAGCTTCGACGATAAGAAACCTTCATCAAGAGAAAACATGCCAATAAGTATATGTGATTTTTCAACTCATGAGTTTAATAAAACGTGGCTAAAACTGAAAGAGCTCTATGATACAGATCTGTACTGGTTGCAGTTGACATTTAATTTGAGGAAAGAGCAGTTCGAAAACAGACACGCGAGCTTAACAGCCAAAATTCAGGAGTTAACTGAAAACCAGGAAGTCCTCAGTAAGACCATAAAGGACTTACAAAAACAGTTAGCTCTAAGAACTTGTAAACACTGTTCATCTAACAAATTATACATTGCAGTACTAGAGAAACAATGTTCCCAGCTCCAAAAACAAAATGTTCAGCTTTTCACTGACCTCGCCGAAGAAACAAGTAAATTAAGACAAGATAGTAAAAAGCTTGCTGCTACTATAAGAGCAGATGTGAATCTACTTCGCATTTCTCTTCCTGATAATGACATCATTGCTTCTCAACGGAATGTGTCAGTTTTTTCTATCAGGGACCCTTCAGAAGTTACTTTCTCTATCAGACATCGTCCAGAAGTCACTTTTTCTATCGGAGATCCTCCAGAAGGAATTCAAGCTAGTTTACCTCTCTCAATGATGGTGGACTCGCAAGTTGAATTGGTGAAATCAGCAGAACTAAAGGTACTGGAAGAAAAGCCAAAGCCTTCAACTCCACCTTCAGATTCTTCTGATGAGGAAATCCCTGTAGTACCAGAGACTCCCTTCCGTGCATTGACTTCTAAAATCCGTCCACCTACCCCAGGAGGCAAAGCCCGCAAGAAGCTACCTAGAGGTCTTTATTCAAAATCTGTATTTAATCCTTATGCATTGCTTGGATTTGGAAGTGGCTCAGACACTCCTGACAGCAATCTTTGCAGGCAAAAAAGGAAACGTAAAGCACAGACCTGTATACAGACTTATATCCCAAAGTGTAAAATTCCTTTTAACGCCTCTCGGAGCCTTTCTACTATTTCTACAGCAGAAACCCCGGACGCCAGTCATCTAGCATCTGAAACTTCAGAGGAACATATGGGTGGTCGTAATAAAATCTTATCACGCTTTCAACAGGAAGAAAAGCTCCGTGTAGGCTTACCTCCTCCTTTTGACCCTACTTTAGGATGTGGTGGAAAAACGATAGATGGGATGGCTGATAACACTGAATTGGAAGAGAGAGACATCGAAGCTTCACACATACCATGTGCTGTTGATAAACACCATGATGATTTCAAGAGCTCCTCATTGGTGTCTGCACAGAAGAGAAAAACCAAGACTCAGTCAGAAAAAAAGAAGTAGCTTTCCCTCATTACTGCTCTTGAGAAGAATAATGATTTTCTTTTTCAAGAGAACAGTCTTCTTGTCAATTCAGACTGTAACCAATAACCCCTGCCTCTTAACTGATTGGTTGTTCAAGATATGAATAAACAAGGTACTAAAGCCTTTAACAAGTTAGCAAATGACTCTAAAACTTTGAAAGCGCAGATTACTGCCAGTTAAAGAAAATACAGCTGTAAATAGAGAAGAAAATTCAGCCTTCAGAATCCCTCTGCTTGTATATGAAAGTGTAGAGGTGGACCATCTTTTTGTTGACATTCGTATTGCTGCTGTTTATGAGCCAGTAAAAGCAATAGAGGACCTGTATGGTATGGACATGTATGATTTCAACATTTAACCCCTATCAATATGACAAAATATTTACTGGGCAGGACAAAGCAACTAAAACATGTCTACTGAGTATAGATCCAGAAACAGACATTTTTCGGAATAAAATGCTTTACAGATACCATATTGCATGGCGTTATACTTCACAAAAGATAAAGAAGAGATGTGATAGATTATACTGGTTATTGAAAAGGTACTTTTAAAAATGAGCAGAAGAAAGAGAAACCTAGTGAACAGAGATCAAATATTTGGCAGAGTACCATCACTGAGGAAGCTAGGCCAACATTTACAAGAGGAGGAGGAACTATCAAGTTCTCAAGAAAGAAAACTATCATGGTTTCATACATCTTAAAAAAGAAAAAAACAGCCAGTGACTTGTCACTGGTTTGCACAGTACGTATGCTTGTGCGTGTGTTGTGTAGCATGTGTTGTTGTGAACATGACTTGGTGTGAACATGAATGTGTGTGCACTTGCACACAGGAGTGGGGGAGGAGAGAACTTGTCAGCACTGTTCTGCCCCTTGTCCCACTTTCTGCTCTCTTTACCCCATCCTGCTTTCTCTGGACTTTCTCTGGACCATTCTGTATTTATTTTTCTGATTTGTCTCATGGGTCTCTTTACTGAGAAAATCTATATACTTAAAAGTAATTCATTTAAATAGTACACAGTTCGATAGAGTGTACTGGGAGTTGTAAAACCATCACCACAATTTAATTTTGGAATATTCCCAACACCTTAAAAAGAAACCTGTTACATTAGTAGTCACCCTTTATGTTACCTCCAATTCTAACCTTTTGGGAAGATAAAAACAGTGAGCTATGTCTGCAGTTGTTATCTGATCTGTTGTCTCCTGGAATGAAACACTACCAGGGTTGAAAATTGCCTCTCTTTACTTCTTTCTCAAAACATGGAAGCCCCTCACACAGTCTCAGTATGGTCTTTGACTTTTACTCTATCAATTACTCTTTTCCTAGAACTTAAAAGACTTCAGTTATTTCTTCTGCTGTTTTTTTCTATGAATGCATTTGAGAATTTATTATTCATATCTAGGTAAGCTAGTCATTTTATTTTTAGCTAGTTAGTGATCAGCCTAACGTATGCTTTTATATTTTATAGTAAAGCAGGAAAAGTTTACTTAAAATTTGTTTTTAATTGAAAAATAGAAAATAAGTTTAAAAATGACAGTGACTGTGATAAGGACCCAGATAATTTTTTTATGTTCTTTATTCCGGGATACATTTTTTGAGCAAACATAGGAAGGGGGAATTATGTAACTAAATATGGTATTTGAGAATAAGATGATAACCATTTGATTTTACTTCCAGAAGATGTGCAGTTTTGGAAATCTTTTTGTTACATTCCGTCATAATGTAAACGGGGACTTGTCTAACACCAATAAATGATATAGCGTCTTGACAGAATACACCAAGGAGATAGATGGCCTAACAAGGAACTTGGCCCCACCAGCTACTGCTGAGCATAAAATATCACAGTGGTAATGTGAAGAGAGCACCTTCCTGATTTTGTTTGTTTTTGATTTTCCAAATCCTGGGTCAAATAAAACAGTATTAAAAGGAATTCTGCTTATTATGGTTTCTTTCTGTTCACATGGTCATTTAATGCATTACATGCCCTTCCTTGAAAAAGTGTTTAGCAGCATTTTTTAAATGACTGCCTGACTCTAAAAATTTGTAAAATTCTTTTTAAATTATTTCAAAGAATCAAACTTGATTCAGAGTGAAATGAAACTATTTTAAGTTAACATTACAGGAACATTTTAAAGTCAGAGTCTTCAAAGATCTGTTTCTAAAGTATATTTGCTGTATACACCAAAACCTCAAACTCACTGTCGAGTCCACTCAGACTCCAAGTGACCCTACACAGTAGAACTGTCCCATAGGGTTTCTAAGGCTGTAATATTTAATCAAAAGCTGACTGTTGAATCTTTCTGCCGTGGAGTGGCTGGTAGATTCAGACCTCCAACCTTCTAGTTAGCAGCTGAACACTTAACTGCTGTACCACCAAGGATCCTTGTTCTACATAAGCCAAAGCCAAGTGCCGTCGACTCGGCAACATACGATGATCAAATATTTGTTTAAGGAACCTGCAAATCTAGGAAGCTGCACATCTAATAGAGTCTGTTTAATATGCTTGGTAACCTTCAGAAATTATTTTTATGATAACACAGGTAGCACATCAGGAAGCTTCTAACTTCACACTGATCCAGCCTGTTATACTGGGGCACACTACTCTTTGTAGAACTCAGTTGAATCTGTAATGTGAAAACATGGCATTTTTGTGGAACAGTACTTTAAACCAAAAGCAAACCAAGCCCGATGCCATAGTCAGTTCTGACTCACAGTGACCCTATTGGTATTAGTTTCCTATGACCTTTAACTCAGTTACTTTTTATCATTAGTCCTCTGTGGGAAAATTGTAAGCATAATCTAAATTTTATGTCATACTTGGAAGGAAATGGACTATTCATTGCTACTGTACTCACCATTGGGAATTACCTTGGGGGATCTTCATCGAGGTATAACTGTTTCATTTCCATATTCCCTGTGTTTTGGTATTAAGAACTTTAATCAATGTAGCTATTGTAAGAAAAACAGTTTTTATGTGATAGAAGAACTTAAGGTACATGAAGGCATACAAAACAGTTTATTTTGTTAAGCTTGATCGTAATAGGTCTTGGAATTTTTTGGGATCTATGTTGAGTGGCATTTGATACACATCCTGGATATCTGTATTCTCTTCTTTCATGATTTCACGTAAGTTTTCTGTCAGCAGCTCAACAACAGTATTCTGTGTCTTCAGGTGTCCCTCCCTGTTTAGGAACTCCAGTTAATTGTAGATTGTTCCTCTTGATAGAGTCGCACATGCTGCTTAATCCTTTTTCATTTTTCTTGTCTCTCTTTTCTGATTTCTCCTCACAGACGCAGGAGTCAGTAGCTCTGCCTTCCAAGTCAGACAGTCTGTTTTCCATTTGTTCAATTCTGTTTTCTTGGCTTTGAGTTGAATTTTCTATTTCTTTGATTTTGTCATTGATCTGTTGGATTTCAGAATACAGGTGTTCCATCAGTTTGAACAGCTCACTTGATTTTTCATTTTGCTCTGCCAAACTTTGTATAATGTCTAGGAGGACTGTCTGTATAATCCTTTTGTACTTAACCTCCAATAATTTCAGAAAGGCATCTTCATCTGGGAAGTGGTTTGGTTCTTTCTTTTGGGGGCTTTCTGGAGCCATAGGTGGATTTTTCTTTTAAGTTTCTGGCCAAAGTTTGTTGCTTTTGGGACATCAGAAGTTGTTTAGTTTCTCCAGTGTTCCTTTAACAGGATCTGAAGTACAGTCTGAGAAGGAAGGTCATCACCAGTCACCTCTATGTACTCCAGTGACTGGGCCCAGTGGTATCTCTGGGGTAGCAGGCTCCACCTCCTGACTGGAAAAGACACAGCTCTACTTCTGGAGGGCTATCTGCTGACCCTATGATGTTGGTCAGTAAAGGCTGGAAGAAATGCCATCAGGATGCACTGCAGTTATTTCTCTAAGTAGTCTTATATTGAAAGGTAAAAGCTATCTGATACCTTCCAAAATCAGTCAGGCTGTCCAGTGTGCAGGCCACTCTTCCGAGCTGACAAAGTAAGCACCATTGTATCCAACCCCAGATGCTGTAAACTAGTTCAAAGTACTGAAGGGCTACTGCTGTGCTGTCATCTGCTGCCAAACCCCATCTGTAAGGCCCCACTGTGCTAAACCCAGCTTTTCTGCTGGAAAAGTGCTCCCTGAGCTGGCACTGACTTCCAGTCTGGGAATTAGCACCCTCTGAGGCCTCAGTTTGGGTAACTCTGCCTCCTAGTCGAAAAAAATGGTGTCTGCACAAGCTCTCCCACGCGCTGTGGAATAGCCGCTTTCATGGCGGAGGTTCGGAAAGAGAGGGTGGAGGGGCCGAGGTGCATGGAGTCCAGAGCCAGGCTCTCAGAATGTGGCTATTCCGCCTGCTGATGCTGTCAGCAGTGTGGCTGAGCTTTGCTGCCAGTCAAGCCCAAGCCTTGCCTGCCTGCTAAGACAGAGAAGAAAACAAAGTTAAAATTGCAAGTTACCTTCAGTCCGTGATAGCCAGCATTCAAGAAGGATGGGTGTCAGCGAAAGAGAAGTTTCCTGTTCAGTAGCATGTAGTCCAAATTGGCAACTCTATGCCATGTCCAAAGGCTCACTGGGTGTCCACAAGGCTCCGTTTAATTATCAATCCAGGCCTTAGTTTTCAGAGGGAATTGAGGAGATGTGTGTGTGGTCCACCATCTTGACTCCCCACAAAACAGTTTAAACCCTTTAAGGAGCCTTTGCTTAGAGTTTATCAAACTCCAGTCTCCAAACCACAGGTCAAAAATTGATCTAAAAATGTCCTAATGATACATTAATAAGAATTACACTAGAGGGGTAGCAGTAGTAATTCAAAACTAGAGCCTCTATAAAGTAGTGATGTTTGTATTTAATGGCTTCTGTTAAAGTATCAAATTAAGCACCATGGGATCTGATTTACGTGACTAGAGTAATAATTTACGCTTGCTAAAAATCAACACTTTCAGTTGAGCTGAAACAAGGATGCATATTTACTAACGCAAGATAGAAAGCTATCAAACTAGGTTCTGATTCTTTGCCACCTGTGCGACTAATAGCAAGTCATTTAACCCTTCTGACCTTTATATGCCTTATTTATGACAGTGTCTGCTCTCATAATTCTAAATAGTGTGATTTAAGAACCTCCGTGAATCAATATTTACCCAAAGGCTCAAGGAAGTACACTATCATTTAGTGGTTCTTAAGGAATGGTCCCTGACCAGCAGCATCAGCATCAGCATCACCTGGGAACTTGTTGGGAACTTGTTAGAAACACAAACCGTGGGGCCTCACCCCCGATGCACTGAATCGGAAACTCAGGGGGTGGAGTCCAGAAACTGAGTTTTTTTAAGCCCCGTAAGTGCTTGTGATACACTAAGAATGCCACGATACAGGAGACAGAGTGCTGGAAGTAGAAAATCTGGGTTCTGGTCTGGCTTTGCCACTATCCCCTGTGACCGTCCTAAGTCTTAGTCCCAGTGTTGATAAATTTGGGTGTTGGGTTTATTATTTTTATGGGCCCTTCTGACTCTTAAGTTTTATATGATTCTATGGACTTTACACAGCATCATGGTAGCAAGGCTTTGCTAGTCTAAAAGTGAGGTCTCTCTGCCTTGTACCAAAACCTGAAATAACTGAGTGGAAGAATGAGAGACTATAATTATTAACTAATGCTGGGGTGCTGAGGTCATCAACTTTGGGACTGAAAATTTTCCTCCCTGGTTAATGTCATTATTACAAAAGAATGAAAGGCTGATCAAGATGAGATTTTTTTAATGACAAGGTTCATTAGGTATTTTAAAGTTTAACCTTCCCCCTCTAAAACACTTTACAGTGTGTTAGGGTTAAAGAAGATATGAATGCCTCATTCTCTATGAAGAATCCCAGCAGCATCTACCAGGATAGAAAGGAAATGCTAAAATTTTCAACAACTGGAATGCATTTTACAGGTCTAGGACTGATTACAGGAGAGTAGGCCACAAAGAATAAATAGACAAAAAAATCACCTAAACTCGTATTAACCTTCTAGGACAGAGTAGAATTGCCCCATAGGGATTCCAAGAAGCTGCTAGTGGTCTGAAACTGGAACTTTTGCATTGTAGTCACAGAGCAGTCAAGCTCTTAACCACAGGACAGCAGACAGTTTCATATTTATGTGACAAAGGAAGATGACAATAGCCTAGTACATAACTAGGGTTATCCCATATATCCATTTTCTTATGTTTTCACTAGTGTTGCTCTGATTGGGAAATCCTGTTACTCTTTCAGGGATGAAGGAACCTCTAGAATCTTCCCTGTTAATTCTGTGTCTATTTTGAAATTTCCATGAACTGGAAAAAGCCAAGTTCTTTTTAGCAACAGGAGGCCCTATCTAAAAATACTTTTAAAAATAATTACTGGATTAATTTCAGATGTTTTATGGAATAGCATTTGGTCATCTAAAAGGAGAAGATAATATAATTGCATCAAAACACCATAAGAAGTTAATACATGCTAAACCATTTGTCTTTACATCTCAAAAACACTTAGCGTATATGAAACTGGAAGAAATCCCTTGAAAGTCATAAAATACAGCCACTTAGTTCGTGAGATTATTTTATAGATTAAGGAAGCTTGGACCCAGAAAAGAGAACAGTTTTTTCTCTAAAGAATGATGACAGGGAAGAAGATTTGAAACCTGTGTTTTTTACATTACACCAAGCTTCCATTTTATACAAGCTTGATCAAAGATAACTAAGCAAAAAACAAACCAAAAAAAGTGGCTCCAAGTGTCAGCCAGATTTTAATTAAACTTTAGCAGGGGGTCACACTAACCATGTCTAGTTTTTATTATGAAACATTTCAAATATACAGAGAAGTAGAGGGTACGTTTCTCAATAGAAGGTACATTTCCAACATAATATATAACCTTTAAAAAGCTCAATTACGAGTGTGGTTGTCAGTGGTTAGATTTCTTCTACTTGTAGGTGAAGTAAAACTACATGGGAACTCATCCCTGGATGCCTGCAGCACAGTGTGATGTCTGTGTCATTTAAACAAATTTGGGTGTTGGGATAAGAAGTCTCAACTAACAGAAGGAGCTGCTACCCTGATTTTAAACAAAGTTCACTGCTAGAGTTAGCAGTTCCACTGGACAGGCTATGTGTAAAGTGTACAATTCCTGAGCACCACATTTCAACTGGAGTGTGTCCAGATAAGGGTCTCCAGAAAAGGGTTTGGAGTGGCAGATGATAAAGTGGAGACATTTGGCCTGGAGGAAAATGAAGAAGGCACATGGTGAAGGGGTATCCTGTGGAGGTGAAGAGATGTATTCTATGCAGGTATCTCCAGAGGTCAAAACTAGGACCAGGGGATAGAAATCACTGACCTTTTAGGTCTAATGTGAGAAACAAGTTTTTAATTATTATGATTGGAAAATGGTTGCTTTGCCAAATTGACTGATCACCTCCAAAATTCCTTCTATGTCTGTGATTCAAAGGTGAGAAAAAGGGCACAGAACCAACTGCCATGAGCTAAAACAGATTGATCAGTGAGCACCACAAGGAGGCTGTAAGGGGAGGGCAAAAATAAAGGAATACAGTGTAGTTTCTGGTACCTAATGTGAAAGTTAAGAAATTCTTGTTTGGTTTTCAGGTTGGATAAATATATGAAGGCATATAACAAAAGCAAATCTTAACAAAGCATTGGGTACAACAGATTCTTGATCTTCTCTATAGGACCACGCTACTTAAAGTGTGGTCCTGGGACCAGAAGCAACCAAAAGCTTGTTAGAAACCAGACTATTAAGCCCTGTGCCCCCCGCCCCAGCCAAACCAAACCCATTGCTGTCAAGTCCACTCCAACTCCTAGCAACCCTGCAGGACACAGTAGAACTGCTCCAAAGAGTTTCCAAGGAACATCTGAAGGATCTACCTGCTGACTGGTTAGCAGACATAGGCAGCACTTAACCACTACACCACCAGGGTTTTCAGCTTTACCCCAGACCTACTCTGAATTAGAATCTGCACTTAAACAAATTCTTCAGGTGGTTTCTATGCACATTAAGGTTTCATCCGCACTGCTCTAGGGAAAACAGTGCAAATGGGAAAGTGGAGTACAGCAGTGAACTATTTGAGGTTGAGATCATAGAGCGTACAACTCCAATTTCAAAAACATTCAGTGAAACAGGATACACTAGCAAGATTCCAACAGAAACACTTCACCACTCACAGAAGTAGGCATGGCTGCACAAGAATATAATGTATCTCCACCTGCTCCAAAGGCGTTCTGACAAATGGGAAGTATAATTGTGCTATTTTAGCTTGTTGGTTCTGAAAAATAATTATCAAATTTATAATAGGTATATGATTTGTGTGTCACAATAAAGAGTTGGCTCCACATACCAGTTTAAAGACTAAGAAGCTGGATAATATCCACAGCAAATTAGTGAAACTTGTATTTATGCTTATAACCTCAAAACTAATTACCACGGAACTTTATTAAATTTGGATTTATATAAGAGACAGAACTGAATGACATTCCTCAGATATAACTACATAAACAGAGCTTTTTTTTTTTTATTATGACTGAGTGAAAATGTACATTCCCATATAAATTTACATGCCCACCTATATGCAGCTTCCACTGCTCTCCCTGTCCGGTGACAGCACACTATTCCTCTCTGCTCAGAGCTTTTTAAAATAGAAATTGACCTATAAGGTGGATACTGTTAGTCCTGTTCTTTAATTTTTGTGAGGATTAAGCTTCATGAGAGCCGGGAATGTATCTGTCTTGTTCACAACTACATGGTCAGTGCCTGGCACACAGCAGATGGCCATTACTCATATTCATTCAAGAAAACATTTTTTTTTCTTTGATTAAAGTTGCAGTTAAAATAATGTGATCTTGGCACCCTGTAAGTCTTGGGAGACTGATATATTTGTAACTGGGTAGCTGAAAGTGGCCCCTGGTGGTCTTAACATGATACGTCTTATACAAACTTATTTGTTGCTTTCCTAGCTATGGGGCCCTGGTAGTGCAGTGGTTAAGGGATCGGCTGCTAAGGAAAAGGTTGGCAGTTCAAATCCACTAGCCTGTCCCTGGAACCCTACAGGGCAGTCTATTCTGTCCTATAAGGTTGCTATGCGTGGGAATCGACTGAATAGCAGTTGGTTTGGGTTTTGCGTTCCTCAGCTATAGACATCGCTCTCCAATACGTACATACACTCAAGTCAGAGAGAACAGTGCTTACAATGGCACAAGAGTTGCCCTCTATATTTTAAGACTTTAGGAAGTTTATCTGGAGTATTAGGAAGGCCTCTAAGGCAAAACCATCAGTCTATAGACTATAGAAAATTAATAACATCTCCCTGTTGTTTTCATTTCCATTTATTCTGAGGTTGTGCTATTTGGCCATTTGTATTTCTTCTTTTGTGAATTTCAGAAACCTGACAGGTTAGCAGACATAGGCAGCATTTAACCACTTAATTCTAACATGTAACACCATCAACAACAGTCGTTGACACCAGGCGTTTCTGATTCAATAGGTCTAGGCTGTTGTTGGACAGATGCTTTTGGAAAAAACCCTATACTGCTTTTATTTCTGTCTGAAGATTTTGAATTCAGGGGGAAGGGCTTTAGAAGTCACTGAAGGTTAATAAAGCTTGGCATTTCAGTCCTTTCCCATAGTCTAAAATGTTAAACATGCTCTCAGAACTTTAAAAGTAAGTAACGTCCAAATCTGTTACATAAACTGTTTAAAATTCCCCCTTTGGGTATGACATTGGTAAAATCTGATTTTTTCATTCACTTTCCTCTGAAGGGGAAAAAGCTTAAGAAAAATATATCTTGCTGCTTTGCAGAGGGAAAGTTCATTTTGTCCTTTTCTGTGAATTCTTTGAAATAATAGCTAAAGACATTTTCATCCACACTGCATAAAACCCTCTCTCCCTACCGTTAGGCACACACACACACAAAAATCCAAAACGCATTGCCACTGAGTCCATTCTAACTTATAGCAGCCCTACAGGACAGAGTAGAACTGTCCCATAGAGTTTCCAAGGAGCATCTGGTAGATTTCACCTGCTAACATTTTGATTGGCTGCTGTAGCCCTTAACCACTACACACCAGGGTTTCTGTTAGGCGTAAAGCACCCATCAGTAACTGGCATTTTTAAAGTCTTGGCCAAGCTTGGTTGGACTGTATGACTTTTATGATATCTTTTAATGTGGATGTATTATAATGGTTAACTTGTGTTAAGTCAGTGTCAACATCCACAGGAAAAACATGACACATAATACAGAGCAAACAATACTAAGTGTATTGTTATGATCTGACAAAGATAACATTAAGTATAATAGGCAAAAGAATATTACATCTTATAGCTAAGGAGTTTGAATCTACTTTAGGATAAATCATGTGAAGAAAACTAGGAAGATTTATAAGTAAAATATCTTTGGAGTTAAAGCAATATGATTGGATGTAGCTGGCAAGCACATTCTATTTATAAAAGACAAATAGGAAGACAAATATAAACAGAATAAAATCCATCTCCAAGTCATCTTTCCAAAGTGATTACAATGATAAAGGACATCATGACTTTCATTTATACTTAAGTATAAAAACAAAAGCACAAATAGTTAATTTTGAAACAATTTGATGTACCCTTGAGCCATTTTGTACCAGGTAAGTTAAGGTTATTCCAAATCCACATTTTGAAGTCTACTTTTTTCAAGGCCATGAAACTTTTTTTTTCTTTTTTATTTAACATGACTGAGTGAAAATGTACATTCCCGTACAAATTTACATGCCCACCTATATGCAGCTTCCACTTCAAGTCCATGAAACTTAAGGTCAACAGGATCTGAATGCATGTAAAAGGTGCAACGAACAGTAGTTACAGCCGTGGCCTTCGCACATAGCCAACATGTAATTGCTAGAAGTTTGCAGCCACATCACAACTATTGACAGTAACATTTTTTCAGTAAGAAGGGAAATTTCCTATTCTACATGTTGTATAAGGCATGCTTAACATGTCTTACATTAACCACTTAAAAATCAACGATTTTATATTTACTTAGGGACTGAATAAAAAGAGGATGCTTCTATGGATAGGTAATAGTCAGCCAACATTAAGGAACATACTTGAGATAGTATGCATGGTTGGAACCTGATGATTCTTTTAAAAATCGTAGTTTATGTAAGAAATCATGTTTTCCTTCAACAGATAAGTGAACAATATGTTTAAAAGCTAATGATGGGTAACTGAAACAAATTTCATTTGTAGAAAAAGGTTTCATCACTGCTCGTGTTACATTCCTTACTGAGAAGCTCACCTTTAAGGAGAAGCCCTAGTAGACATTTAATAATATCATGCTGATGATCGCACGGACATCCTTACCTTGTGCTGGTATCTAGTGTCAAACACATGTTTTATCAAAAGATTCTTTATGGCAGAGATTGCTGTGTATCTAATCTCATAATTGTCTTGAAGAGCAATGGAGGTTTCCCTAAGAAGCAGACCAAAAATGTTTGCAATACTCATCTGATAAACTGTATTCCAGATTTGAATCTGCAGTATGAAATTTAAAACCCATTTGTAAAAAATACTCCAAAATGATGTTAAAATTAAAATGCTCTGTGTATTCTTTAATAATAATAAGTGATCATGCTAGCAAGGCTTATAACGAGAATGCAAACATTTCCAAGATGGGTGCCTTTTATAATTAGGGTTAGATGGTGGGCTTAATGATAATTTCATTCAGAAAGACAGTCTCTAGGTTCTTTTTAACTCTTAAAAATCTTAGTATAGAACTTAGAATGAAAGAATTCTGTATTTGGCAATGTCAGTGCATTTCTTTGTATCTCAAGAGGTTTAGTTACAACAACAAATTTGAATACTTCTATACAATAAATGATTTACTTATTTGTTTACATATATGAGTGAGAAAAGAAAAACTAGACAACTGGAATCATTCTAACTTTACTCCTGAGTGTTTTAGCAAAAATTACATATGGTCTGACTATAAATGAGATATGAGAACAGTAAGAAAAACGGCCTCATCTCACTCCACTTCATCACCACACAAACACAAATACTTCATTTCATAAAATCACCAGTAGGCAAAGCTTGAGAACCATGGATCTCCATCCAGTTCCTGCTGATGGCTAGATGGAGCCTAAAGAGTGCGTGTGTCGACATTGCTGAGAACATCTTTGTTGTCGTTGTTAGCGGCCATGAAGTCGGCCCCTGACTCACGGTGACCACCTGCATGACGGAAGGAAACACTGCCTGGTCCTGCTGCATCCCCGTGATGGATTGCGGATTGAACTGCTGTGATCAATGACTGGTTTTCAGAAGTACACTGCCAGCTCTTTCTTCCTAGTTTATCTTGGTCTGGAAGCTTCACTGAAACCTGCTTAGCATCACGACAGCACGCAAGCCTGTACTGACAGATGGGTGGTGGCTGTGTATGAAGCACACTGACTGGGAATTGAACCTGGAGCTCCCACGTGGAAGGTGAGGATTCTACCACTGAACCACCATTGCCTCCATTAAGGCCATTTCAAGACGATTTCATTAAAAGAAATTCAGACTTACTTTATATGATTTTTTTTTTTTTACAGGCACCCATTTAAATAAATTGAGGGCCATAGAAAGAAAGATTTTAAAAAGGCCCCAAACCCACCACTGTCAAGTCAATTCCTACCCAAAGCAACCCTACGGGGCAGAGGAGAACTGCCCCATCGCATTTCCAATAGAGTGCCTGGTGGATTTGAACTGCCAACCTTCTGGTTAGCAGCCATAGCACTTAACCACTACACCACCAGGGTTTACTTAAAAATGGTCAGAATTATTTTTTAGTAAGTGAACCAGCATTATTTTTATAATAAATGAATGTGTTGTGCTGTTGTTGGGCCCCTCATATCAATTTCAACTCAACATGAAGCTGCCGGTGGGCTCCAACCACAGACCTTTTGGTTAGCAACTGGATGTGCTTAACTACTGCACCACCAGGGCACCTTAATGAATACAGTATCCAGCAGAAATTGTGCTGATTGGAGAAAAAAGAATAAAACCATTTTAGCTATTTGGCTCTTTTTCTGAAATTATTTCACATAAAGTTCCTGACAGGAAATAACTTAAAAAGGGTGCAGGTTTTTACTAGCGTGACATTGCTGAGGTTGGAGTAAGGCTGGTCCGAGCCGTGGCTGATCAGAGGCACCCTCTCAAGCCTGGGAGAGACAGATGCTCAGATGGCTGCTGTGATGCTCGATGGCCGATAACCCACGCACGACTGCTCGAGTCCCTTGGAACAAACAGGAAGAGAAGGAAGCCATGGCAGACGCTGAATCTGGACATTTGCGTGCAGCTAGCACCTCCTAGCAGCCACCCAGGCTTGCCTGTTCCACACAGAGGACCTTAGGGTGGGATAGGGAAAGTCTCTCCATCTTCAAGTGGCGGAAAGGTAGGGAAAAGGCACAGAGGCAACACTACAATTGTTTCCATTAGTGGTGGTGGCGTTAGCTGCTGTGCAGTTGGCCACCAACTTGGGAGACCCCATGTACAACAGAATCTGACCATTGTGATCCATAGGGTTTTCACTGGCAGTTTTTTGAACTAGATCACCAGGCCTTTCTTCCTAGTCTGTCTTAGTCTGGAAGCTCATCTGGAACCTGCTGAGCTTCACAGCCACACACAACATTACACTGACAGATGGGGGGACGCTAAGCATGAGGTGCATCGGCTGGAAACTGAAGCTAGGTTTCCAACATGGAAAGCAAAAATTAAGTTGTGTTTTCCCTTTTGTTCATCCCTAAGTGTTTTCTAATTCCCCTGGTGATTTCTTCTTTGACCCATTGGTTACTTAAGATGATGTTGGTTAATTTTCACACATTTGTGAATTGTCCAAACTTCCTCCTCTTATTGATTTCTAAGTTTAGTCCACTGTAGTCTGATAGTATAGTATACCGTCCTAGTTTCTAGTGCTGCTGTAACAGAAATGCCACAAGGGGGTGACTTTAAAGAACAAAAATTAATTTTCTCATGGTTCATGTGGCCAAAAATCTGAGTTTAGGGTGCCAGCTCTGGGAGAAGGCTTGCTCTCTCTTGTCAGCTCTGGGGATGATCTTTGTCTCTTTCAGTTTCTGTAGCCTCAGCTCCTTGGTGGCAGCTATCATCCACCATTTGTGCTTGCTTATCTCTATGTCTATTCTGTTCCCAGTAATTTAGAAGTGATTAGGTTTAGGATCCACCCCCTGGCTAAATTAATATAAAAAGAAAACCCTGTTCTCAAATGGAATTACATTCCCAGGTGCAGAGGTTTGGATTCCAATTTATTTTGGTTGTGTGTGGGGTGCAATTCAGTCCATAACACATACTTTGCATAATTTCTATCTTCTAAAATTTATCTTATTTCATTTTCTGGTGAACTTCCATAACTCCATCCTTTAAAATTTATTGACACTTCTTTGGTGGATTCCATATGGTCTATATAGGAGAATACTCCATGTGTACTTGAATGGAATGTATTGTGCTGTTGGTGGGTAGAATATTCTCTAGGCATCTATTAAAGTCTGGCTGCTTTATAATGTCACACTGTAATATTTAGCACTAAAAGCATTCTTAAATAGAGAGCCGTGCTTAAGATAATTTCTTTTTATTTTGGAGAAAATGTACACAGCCCAAGATGTACCATTTCAACCATTTCCACATGTGCAATTTAGTGTTATTAGTTACATTCTTCAAGTTGTGCTAGCATTTATTTTCTCCGTCCTTTTCCAAATTATTCCACCATCATTGATTTAGAATCCTCTGCTCTCTGAGCTGCTCATCTAACCTTTAGATGTTCCACTTGGAAGTTGATCTCATATAGATATATTTTTTTTATTGTGAGTAAGTGAAAGTATACAATCCAAATCAATTTTGCATGCCTGACAATCTGCAGCTCCATCTGCTCTTCTCACCCAGTAACAACATACCCCCCCTTTTTTTATTTAACATGACTGAGTGAAAATGTACATTCCCGTATAAATTTACATGCCCACCTCTATGCAGCTTCCACTGCTCTCCCTGTCCGGTGACAGCACACTATTCCTCTCTGCTCCATACATGTCTCATCTTCCCAACAGCCTCCTTTCTGTTCTCTCCACCCACTGTCCTTCCTCCAGCCAGAGGTCAGCAGCATGATATCCTATAGATGTATAGAACCATAAAGTGCAACCAATATATGGTCACTCTACACTGCCAAGTCCAATCCACTCCTGTCCAAAGAGTGGACCTTTGTTATAATTCATGGATAAGGGCAGCATCAGGGCCAGGGGCCATGCTCTCAGGGGAACCCCGAAACCGCTGGACCATCAATTGAGGTCTTTTAGTGGAGATCTCAGGATGCACCCCTTTTTGTTTTTGTGTTGCCAGTGAGACTCAACCTAGTGAGCTCCATCGTGGCTATCACTGGTGGTGGCCGGGCACCATCCGGTTCTTCCAGTCCCAAGTCGATGAAGGCACCCACTCTTACGGGTCTCTCTGTCTTCTAGGTTGTCTTTACCCCATGTCATTTTGGTCCTCGGTGAGCATCCGTTCCTGCTGAGTTGGGACCACTTGCTGTGGTCCCTCGGATGGCAGCTTGGCAGCTTTTAAGACCCCAGACGCCACTCACCAATGTGGTATAACCCCCCCTTTTGCTCTATATTTCTAGTATCCTCTTAACAAGCACCTATCCCCTCCTTTCCACCCTCTCCCCTCCCATCTAGAAAGAACCCGGCAGGACAGCCTCCTATAAATGTATAGAACCATAGAGTACACACACCATATGGTCACACTGTGTCCCTGAGTCCAGTCCATTCTTGTCTGAAGAGTTCACCTCAGTACTGGCTTCTGGTCAGGGGAGGCAACAGGTCTAGGGGCCATGTTCCCAGGGGACACTCCAGGATGTCAGACCATCAGTTCTGGCCTTTTAGTAGAGTTCATGAGTTGCACCCCTCTTTTTCTCATGCTGTCTCAAGAACTCTACATTGTGTCCCCATCACAGCTGCCTTTGGTGGTGGCTGGGCACCATCTGGTTCTTCTGGTCTCATGTTGATACGCTCTCATTTATATGGGTCCTTCTGCCTCCTGGGCTCTTTTCTCCTCATGTCTTTGTTGTTCTTGGTCATCATCTATTCCAGATAAGTTGTGACCATTGGTGTACTTCAGATGGCAGCTTGCTAGCTTTTAAGACCCCACATGCCACTCACCAATATGAGGTGCAGGAAACTCTCTTAGCAAAAGACTAGATGTGCCAATTGGCCTTGATGTCCCCTGAAAACTTGGTCCCAGACCCCTGTCCCTGCTATGCTATCCCTTGAAATATTGGGTAGAGTTTAGAAAACCTTTCAGTTTATGTTGTGGTCCAGTTATGTTGATCTTCTCTCTGCTGCATATTGTCACTGCTTTCATGTAAACAAATTCCTATCTACTCTCTAATCTATGACCAACCCCCTCCCTCCCTCCCCATCCTTGTAGCTACCAAAGAGTCTTTTCTTCTGTACATAAATCTGTTCTTAAGTTTTTATAGCAGTGGTTTCATGAAATACTTGTCCTTTTGCCACTGAGTGATTCCACTCAGCATGATGTCTTCTAGTTGAAACCAGGTTATGAGATGCTTCCTAAAATTATCATTGTTCTTTATCATTGCCTAGTGTTCCATTCAGTATATGTACCATAGCTTGTTTATGCATTCATCTGTTGATGGGCACTTAGGTTGATTCCATCTTTTTGCTATTGTGGACAGTGCTGCAAGAAACATTCATGTGCGTGTATCTGTTCGTGTGACCACCTTTATTTCTGTGGGATAAATTCCAAGCAGTGGGATTGCTGAATCATATGGTATTTCTAGCTTTTTAAGGAAGTGCCAAATTGCTTTCCAAAGAGGTTGTGCCATTTTGCATTCTCACCAGCAGTGTAGGAGCCTCCCAATCTCTCCACAGCCTCTCCAGCATTTGTTGTTTTGTGTTTTTTGGATCATGGCCAACCTTGTTGGGAGTGAGATGGTATCTCATTGTAGCTCTGATTTGGATTTCTCTAATAGTTAATTATCATGAGCATTTCCTCATGTGTCTTTTGGCTGCCTAGGTGTGTTTGGTGAAGTACATGTAGATAATTCTTTAAAAGAGAACAATACTGAAAGCAGATGTACTTTACTAATGAAAACAAGCTATTTGGGGCTTCAAAAAAGACTTAAAGAAATGGTTTCACTTAAGATTTAAAGCTGAAAGGTTATCTTAGGGCAACAGTTTCAGGGGCTCACCAAGCCTCTATGGCTCTAGAAAGTCTAGATTCCATTGAGGATTTGAACTTCAGTTCCACATTTCTCCCCTTTTGATCAGGATTCATCTAAGGAATTTTTGGACAGCACATTTTGGTAATTGTATCCAGGAACCATCAAGTTCTTCTGGTATTATGGCAAAGGAGGAAGTTCATGGAAGCTACCAGACACACACTCAGTTTCCTCTTTTGATTCCTGACTCTCCTTTTCCCTCTGTTGCTTCAGATGAATGGAAACCAATTGTTGTTCCTTGGGTGGTCATTTTCTAGGTTTTAAGACCCCAGTCACTATGCAAAAAAATCTATAATTTTTACAGCATGTTGAGATGAGGCATCACCAAGCTAGTTAAGATGCCTTTTACATTGTCCTAAGTATCAGCAGCCAGGTGTATGGTAAAAGTAATCACTGGGGAACTAGGCAGGAGGCAATGACTGTTTTCAGCTTGCACAGGGAATACACTGGTGTCCAAAGACCTTAGTCCCATGAGAACAGCCTTGTGGGGACCGACTTGTCTAAGGTCTCTCTCTGAGTAACAGTGAAGTAACTCTTCTAGTCTCCAGATTACTGCCAGACACAAAAAGAACCCAGGTCAGATATTGGAAGTAAGATCTCCATCTGCTGGTGTCCACTTGGAGCTCTTTTTTAGCTTTAATACATTCATCGTCTTATGAAATATGTGACACCTACAGAGAATCACAGGAACAAACTCCTGTATAGCTGATACTTTGCCCCATGCTTCAGATAGTCTTAAATGAAAATTAAAATGTATTTGAGGCTCCCTCTGTGGTCCATCTGAGGAGTTCCTGGGTGGTGTAAGAAGCTTGCAGGTCCCTAAAGTTGGTGTTTCAGACCCAGCCAGTGATAACATGGAAGAAAGGCCTGGTGATCTGCTTCTGTAAAGATTACAGTCTAGGAAACCTTGTGGAGCTCACTGCTACTCTGCAATACACTGAGGTTCCATGAGTCGCATCTACTTAACAGAAGCCGGTTTCATTCCTACCTTCATTGCATCTTTCTCTATCATACTGTGTTTCTAAACATTACATTAGAGTTGTCTCTCTGTAATTACTAGTTGGCTTGTTCATTTCACTTTCTGTTATTGAGTATACCCAAGCATGAAGTGGTAGTTACATTTCATTAATTAACCTGCAGCATGTATTCCATCGTGATTAATCTGTGTTGGAAACAACTCAATGGACAATTAACAACATATACATGTATCTGTATCTATAATCTATATAGGAAACCCTGGCAGCATAGCGGGTTAAGTGCTACATTTGCTAAGCAAACGGTTGGCAGTTCCAATCTGCCAGGCACTCTTTGGAAACTCTATGGGCAGTTCTACTCTGACCTATAGGGTCACTGTGAGTCAGATCTGACTCGACAGCAGTGAGTGAGTTCATAATCTGTACAAACTGTGAGTCCCTGAGTAGTGCAGATGGTTAATGCTCCTGGCTGCTGAATGAAAGGAAGAAGGTTCAAGTTTACCGAGAGGTGCCTTGGAAGAAAGACTTGGCAATCTACTTCTTTTTTTTTTTCTATTTTTTTTTATTATGACTGAGTGAAAATGTACATTCCCATATAACTTTGCATGCCCACCTATATGTAGCTTTCACTGCTCTCCCTGCCCAGCGACAACACACTATTCCTCTCTGCTCCATACGTGTCTCGTCCTCCCAACAGTCTCCTTTCCCCTCCTCCCTACCAACTCCCCTTTCTCCAGCCAGAGGTCAGGAGGATGATATCCTATAGATGCATAGAACCATAAAGTGCACCCAATATGTAGTCAATTTGCGTCGCCAAATCTGAACATTGCTGTCCAAAGAGTGTACCTTCGTTATGATTTATGGGCAAGGGCAGCATCAGGGCCAGGGGCCATGCTCCCCGAGGAACCCTGAAGCCGCTTTACCATCAATTGCGGTCTTTTAGTGGAGATCTCAGGGTGCACCCCATTTTATTCTTGTATCAAGAATCAACTTAGGGAGCACCACTGTGGTATCATTGGTGATGGCCGAGTACCATCTGGTTCTTCCGGCCCCAAGTTGATGTAGGCACCCACTCATGTGGGTCTCTCTGTCTTCTGGGTTGTCACTTTGGTCCTCGGTGTGCATCTGCTCCTGCTGAGTTGGACCATTTGCTGTGCCCTCGGATGGCAGCTTGGCAGCTTTTAAGACCCCAGATGGCTTAATAAACCCATCACAAAGGAAGAGATTGAAAATGTCATCAAAACACTGCCAACCAAAAAAAGTCCGGGCCCAGGTGGCTTCACTGCAGAATTCTACCAAGCATTTAGAAGAAAGTTATCTCCAATACTACTGAGACTATTTCACAGTATACAAAGGGATGGAGTACTCCCAAACACATTCTATGAAGCCAGCATAACCATGATACCTAAGCCAGGGAAAGATCCAACAAAGAAAGAGAACTACAGATTGATATCACTCATGAATCTAGATGCAAAAATCTTCAACAAAATTCTTGCCAATAGAATACAACAACATATCAAGACCCCAGATGACAGTCACCAATGTGGGGTGCAGAGAGCCCTCTTAGCAAAACGCTAGTTGTGTGAATTGGCCTCAATTTTGCCTGAAAGCATGGTCCCCTGCCCCCCGCCCCAGCTTCTCTGTTCTTGCATTATTGGGTTAAGATGGAAGGAGGTGCCCGGGATTCAACATAATTCAGTGGATTTCAACATAACTCAAGTTATGTTGAAGTCCACTTACTATTGTTCTTGTTTCTAATGTGTGCTGTCACCGATTTCACCCAACCAAATTTCTACCAACTATCTAATCTAAACCCTCCCCCTCTCCCCCTCCCTCCCTCCCCTCCTTTGCAGCTGTCAGAGTCTTTTCTTCTATGCATAAGTCTGTTTTTGAGTTGTTATCCTAGGGGTCTCATACAGTGTTTGTCTTTTTGTCGCTGACTACTTTCACTCAACATAATGTCTTCCAGTTGAAACCAGGTTATGAGATGTTTCCCGGAATCATCATTGTTCTTTATCATTGCATACTGCTCCATTGAGTATATATACCGTAGTTTACCTATCCATTCCTCTGTTGTTGGGCATCTGGGTTCATTCCATCTTTTTGCTATCGTGGACTGTGCTGCGATAAACCATTCTTGTACATGTATCCATTGGTGTGATTGGTCTTGGTTTTGTAGGATATATTCCAAGTTGTGGAATTACTGGGTCAAATGGTATATCTATATCCATTTTTTCATGGAAGCACTAGATTCCTTTTGAAAGAGGCTGGACCATTTTGCAACCCCACCAACAGTGTAGGAGAGTTCCACTTTCTCCACAGCCTCTCCAGCATTTGTTGTTTTGTGTTTTCTGTATTATGGCCCACCTTCTTGGGGTGAGATGGTATCTCATTGTGGCTTTGATTTGAATTTCTTTAATAACTAAAGATTGTGAACACATCTGCTTGTGTTTTTTGGCTGCCACTTTAGAGAAATGTCTGTCCATCTCCTTTGCCCATCGCTTAATTGGATGAATTGATATATTTTGTAGAACCTTATAGATTGTGGAGATCAGGCGTCAGTTTGACATATAGCTGCCAAATATTTTTCCAGTTCTGTAGGTGGCCTTTTAATTCCATTAATAAAGTCTTTGGATGAGCAAAAGTATTTGATTCTTAATAGTTCTCATTCATCTATTTTCTCTTCTATTGATTGTGGTTTGTTTGACAGATTTTGAAGTCTGTCTACGTTGTGTATTAAAACTTCCATTGTTGTTCCTACTTTTTGTTGGATGAGACTTATCGTTTTAGATTTGATATTTAGGTCTTTTATCGAGTTTGAGTTGGTTTTCGTGTAAGGTGTAAGATATGGATCTTGTTTCAGTTTATTGCAGATGGATACCCAATTCTGCCAGCACCATTTGTTGAAGAGATTTTTTTTCCCCCAGTTTAATGTCTTAGGGCTTTTGTTGAATATCAGCTGTTCATAGGCAGATGGTGTCATCTCTGGGGTCTCAGTTCTGTACCACTGATCCATCTGTCTGTTCTTGTACCAGTACCAGGCTGTTCTGACCAATGAGGCAGTGTAATAGGTTCTGAAGTCGGGTAAGGAGAGGCCTCCCAGTGTGTTCTTCTTCTTTAGTAGTACTTTACTTATCTGGGTTTTTTTCCCTTTCCAAACAAAATTGGTGGTTTGTTTCTCCATCTCATTAAAAAATGACACTGGAACTTGTATTGGCATTGCATTATATAAGTAGATTGCTTTGGGTAAAATAGACATTTTCACAATGTCAAGTCTTCCTATCCATGAGCAGGGTAGGTTTCTCCATTTATCTAAGTCTTTCTTAGTTTCTTGTAGTAAGGTCTTGTAGTGTTCTCTTTGTAAAGGTCTGTTATTTCTCTGGTTAGATTAGTTCCTAGGTACTTTATCTTCTCAGGGGCTATAGTAAATGGTATTGATTTGGTGATTTCTTCCTTAATAATCTTGTTGTTGGTATAAAGGAATCCTACTGATTTACTTACGTTTATCTTGTATCCTGAGACTCTGCTGAACTCTTCTATCAGTTTGAGTAGTTTGCTTATGGATTCTTTGGGATTCTCTGCATATACAATCATATCATCTGCAAATAGGGAGATTTTGACTTCTTTGCCAATGCAGATGCCCTTTATTTCTTGGTCTTTTCTAATTGCTCTAGCTAGAACGTCTAGTACAATGTTGAATAGGAGAGGCGAGAGTGGGCATCCTTCTCTAGTTCCTGTTCTCAGAGGAAACTCCTTCAGTCTGTCTCCATTCAGGATGACATAGGCAGTTGGCTTTGTATAAATGGCCCTTATTGCGTGAAGGAATTGTCCATCTGTTCCCATTTTGCTGAGAGTTTTAACATGAATGGGTATTGGACTTTATCAAATGCCTTTTCGGCATCAATGGACAAAATCAGATCATTCTTGTCTTTTGTGATATTTATGTGGTTAATCACATTAATTGTTTTTCTGATGTTCAACCAGCCTTGCATCCCTGGTATGAATCCCACTTGGTCATGATGGATTATTTTTTTAATATGTTGTAGTATTCTATAGGCAAGAATTTTGTTGAAGATTTTTGCATCCAGATTCATGAGTGATATTGGTCTGTAGTTCTCCTTTTTTGTTGGGTCTTTCCCTGGCTTTGGTATCAGGGTTATGCTGGCTTCTTAGAATGAGTTTGGGAGTACTCCATCTCTTTGTATACTGTGAAAAATTATCAGCAGTATTGGAAATAACTCTTCTCCAAAAGCTTGGTGGAATTCTGCAGTGAAACCATCTGAGCCCGGGCTTTTTTTGGTTGGCAGTTTTTTGATGACTTTTTCAATCTCTTCCTTTGTGATGGGCTTATTAAGTTGTTCTGCTTCACCTTGTGATAATTTGGGTAGGTAATATGAATCAAGGAATTCGTCCATTTCCTCTAGGTTTTCAAATTTGTTAGAGTACAGTCTTGCATAGTATTCCGTCATGATATTTTTGATTTCTGTTGGATCTGTTGTGACCACTCCCTTCAAGGTTCTAATTTATGTTATTTGTTTCCTTTCCTGCTTTTCTTTAGTAAGTTTAGCCAGTGGTGTGTCAATTTTGTTGATCTTTTCAAAAAACCAGCTTTTGGTCTTTTCAATCATTCTTCTATTGTCTAATTCATTTAGTTCTGCTCTGATCTTCATCACTTGTTTTCTACTGGGGCCTGAGGGGTTCCTTTGTTGTTCTGTCTCTACTTGTTCAAGCTGTAGGTTTAGTTCCTTGATTTGGTTTCTTTCTTCCTTCCAGATGTGTGCATTTATGGAGATAAACAGACTTCTGAGCACTGCTTTAGCGGTATCCCGAAGATTCTGGTAGGAAGTGTTTTCATTCTCATTGGAATCCATGAATTTCTTTATTTCATCCTTGATTTCTTCTATAACCCATGGTTTTTTGAGCAAGATGTTGTTCAGTTTCCAAGAGTTCCACTTTCTATCTATGTTTTTTCTGCTATTGATTTCGACTTTTATGGCTTTATGATCTGCGAAGATGCTTTGCATTAATTCAATGGCATGGATTTTGTTGAAAATTACATTATGTCCTAACACATGGTCAATTCTGGAGAATGTTCCATGTGTACTGGAGAAGAAGGTGTAGTTGTCTGCTGATGGGTAGAAAGTTCTGTATATATTGATGAGGTTTTGTTGGTTGCAATGAGGTCTTCTGTATCTTTATTGAGCTTTTTTCTACATGATCTGTCCAGTATTGAGAGTGGAGTGTGAAAGCATCCCACTATTATCGTGGAGTGATCTAACTCTTCTTTGAGTGTAGTCACTGTTTCTTTGACGTATTTAGGTGCTCTGATATTGGGTGCATAAATATTTAATATAGTTAAGTCTTCCTTGTGTAATGAACCTTTCAGCAATAAATAGTGTCTATCTTTGTCCATGATGGTGGATTTGACATTAAAATTGATTTTGTCTGAGATTATAATTGCCACACCTGCTCTTCTTTGTTCATTGTTAGCTTGATATATATTCTTCCATCCTTTAATTTTCAGTTTGTTCCTATCTTTAGGTCTGAAGTGAGTTTCTTGTAGACAACATATGGCTGGGTCATGTCTTTTGATTCAAGATGTCACTCGATGTCTCTTTACTGGAGCATTCAGTCCGTTCACATTCAATGTAATTATTGATAGGTAGGTGTTCATTGCTGCCATTGTGATATGTTTATTTTTGTGTTGATGTTTTCTCGGTTATTCTTATTAGTCTGTTCTGGGACATTCTTTTTATGATTCGATTTTTTCACCTTTTTCAGAGCTGGTTTTGTAGCTGTTCAGACTCCTGTGTTTCAGTTCTTGAAATGGTATGTTGCATCTTTGTTGTGCTTTACGCCTGCCCCATGATACCCGTTAATAAACTATATGTAAACCCAATTTGAATTACTACCATTCTTGTCGACTTCCTCTCAATCTGGAAGGACTATAATAAGTGTAGTACATCCCTCTTTTTAATATTATGGCACCATAGTTTTCATGATAATCACTGGATTGCTTCTTTCAGTATTAAAGCCGTGATTGACTTTGGAGCCTTCCCTAACTGAGTAGAATTCTGGATGATGTGTCATTCTAAATTATAAAGTTAGTGGTTTTGTTCTTCTAAGCCAAAGCCAAGAGCTTCTTTCAGTATTTCTTATAGTTTTGATTTGGTTTTTATAAAGTCTCTGAGCTTCTCTTATCTGGGAATGTCTTAATTTCATTTTCATTTTGAAAGATAGTTTTGCATGATATATAATTCTTGGTTGGAAGTTCTTCTCCTTCAAGGCTTTGAACGTGTCATGCCACTGTCTCCGTGCCAGCATGGTTTCTGCTGATAAATCTGATGAAAGCCTACAGGGTTTCCCTCTGAATGTTAGCTTTGCTTTGAGTCTTGCTGCCTTTAAGAGTTGCTGCTTATGTTTCATTTTGTTAAGCTTGATTATAATATGTCTTGGAGTCTTTCTTTTGAAATCTATATTGGGTGGTGTACGATATGCATCTGAGATGTCTATATTCTCTTCCTCCATGATTTCTGGGAAGTTTTCTGTCAGCAGCTCAGCAATGATACTCTCTGTGTTCTCAGGTGTTTGATCCTGTTCAGGGACTTCAATTAATCAAAGGTTGTTCCTCTTAATAGAGTCCCACATGCTTCTTAATGCTTCTTCATTTTTTTGTTTCTTTTTTTCCGATTTTTCTTCATAGATGCTGGCATCAGTAGCTCATTCTTCCAAGTCAGAAATTTGTCTTTTGATTTGTTGCATTCTGTTTTCTTGGCTTTGAATGGAAGTTTCTGTGTCTTTTCTTTTGTTCTTGGTCTGTTGGATTTCAGAGTACTGGTGTTCCATCAGATCGAACAGCTTGCTTAATTTTTCCTTTTGTTCTGCTGCATTATGTATAAGGTCTAGAAGGGCTCTGTATATACTCCTTTTGTATTCACCTTCCAATGATTTCAGAAAAGTTTGTTCATCTGGAAAAGTCCTTGGCTGTTCTGTTTAGGAGACTTCTGAAGCCATGGGTGATTTCTTGTTTCCCAGAAGTGTCTGTTGATTTTTGGGTTTCATGTGAGTAAGTAGTGGTTGGGAGAGATACTGTGAGGATGGACTGCAAATGTTTCTCTAGCCAAGCCAAGTGCCGTCAAGTCGGATCCGACTCATGTTTCTCTAGGCTGTCTTAAGATGTAAAACAAAAGGTATCTGACCACTTCCCAAGTCAGTCAGGTTTTCGGGTGTAGAGGTCCCTCTTCCCAACTGGCAAAGTAAGCACCTCTATATTCAACCCCAGTTCATACAAACTAGTTCAAAATACAGCAATGCTACTGCCCTGTTGGCTTCTGCTGACAGGGCCCAGCTTTAGAGATATAAGGAGACTGTGTAAACTACTGCTTTTCTGGTAGAAAGGTGCTCTCCTGTGGGCAGGCTCTTGCTCCCAAGCTAAGAATTAGGTCCAGCTGCAGCCACCGTATCCAAGATGGCACCCTCTACACAGTTGGTGGATGGGGGTGGCTAAAGGTGCCGAGATGTAGTGAGTCCTCACACTCTGTTGCTGGGCCCCCACCATAGGTGACACTGTGTAAAGTACTGCTTTTCTGTCTGAGAAGTGCTGTCCTGTTTGCAGGCGCTGGCTCCCAGCCTAAGAATTAGGTCCTGCTAAAATCTCCATATCCAACATGGCGTCCCACCCATAGGCACTATGGTTCCGTACAAGCCATGCTGTGGCAGAGATAAAAGGCAGGCCCAAATTGGCTCAGCCTGGCTCTCAAAATATGGGAATTTCGCCTGCCTATCCCACCAGCAGTGGGTCTGAGACTAGCCACTAGGCAAGACCCAGCTCTGCCTGCTGGCCAAGACAGAGAAAAAAAAAGTCACAATGGTGCGTTACCTTCAGTCGGTGAGAGCCAGGGCTAGCCGGAAGTGGGAGTCAGTGAAAAACAGGAGGTTTTTCGTTCAGTGGTATGAAGTCCAAGTTAACAGCCATGTGCCGTGTCCTGCTGATTAGGTGACCAGAAGGCTCCATTTGATTATCAGTTCAGGTCTTGGTTTCCAGAGGGATATAAGGAGACGTGTGCTTAGTCCACCATCTTCACTCCACCCTCTCTACTGACAAAATCATTCACTGACAACCCAGTTAGGCACAGTTCTATTCTCACACAGATGGAGTCTCTGACATTTTGGTTAGAAGCCAATTGCTTAACCACTGCACCATCAGGCTCCTTTTCATTACTAAAATTTTACAAGAAATTTTGATTTTAGTAAGACTGATCACTTCTGGTGGTTCAGTGGTAGAATTCCTGCCTTCATTGCTGGAGACAAGGAGCCCTTGTGGTTCAATACTTAAGTACTCAGTTGCTAAAAGAAAGCTCAGTGGTTTGAACCTGCACAGCAACTGTGTGGGAGAAAGCCCTGGCAATCAGTTACCATAAAGACCACAACATGGAAAACACCATGGGGATGTTCTATTCTGTCACATGGGTTGCTATGAATCTGAATCGACTAGAGGGCCTCCAATAACAACAACATCATGTTGGAGACACGGGTTCCATTCTAGGCCAGTGCACCTCAAGCGCAGCCACCACTCATCAGTCAGTGGAGGCTGGGGTGTTGCTATGATGCTGAACAGGTATCAGTGGAATCTCTAGGCAAAGATAGCCAAGGAAGAAAAGTCTAGTGATGCAGTTTAGAAAAATTAGCCAGTAAAAACACTATGGTGCACAATGGTCCAATTTCATTGAGTGTGGGGTTTCCATAAGCAGGAGACCTACTTGGTGGCAGCCAGAAATAGCAGCAATTTCATGCATTTTTTTCCCCTAAAATTCCCTTAGATATTTTTTAGTCTTTACTTTTATCAGAGAATTATATGATCAGCTTGTCAATTTAAAAAATGATCATCACAAGAAATACAGGAACATCTTCCCAATTATTGTCATAATCACCTTAAGCTGCTAGCTTTTTTGAGACGAACTGACTTTTTTATCTTAAAGAGTTATGCTTTTTAAGGAATTCATAGCTGTCCACTTTTTAGATTTTTTTTTGTTTACTTCATGTTTGAGTGTTGTGAGTACAATGGATAAGCCTTCAGCTGCTAATCAAAAGGTTGGCAGTGCAGACCCATGCAGTGGCTTTGAGGGTGAAAATCTAGTGATCTACTCCTGTAAAAGTCATAGCTGAGAAAACCCTGTGGGTAGCAGTTTTACTCTGTTCACATGGGGTCGCCATGAGTTCAAACAAACTCCACAGCACCAAACAACAGAGCCAAAGTGGAGTCCCTGAGTGGTGCAAAGGGTTAAGCACTCAGATGCTAATCCAAAAGTTGGAGGTTTGAGTACACCTAGAAGTGTCTCAGAAGAAATGCTTGATGATCTAATTCCAAAAAAATCAGCCATTGAAAGTCCTGCGGAGCATGGTTCTAATCTGACACACATAGGATCGACATAAATCAGAGTCAATTTGACGGCAACTGGTTAACTGGTGGGACTATACCGTGTGGTCATGAGTCTTTGTGGGCTGGGAGCTGACTCAGTGGCAGCTAACAGCAACAGCAATGGCACTCAAAGCCCACCCCCTTGTCTTGATCCTCCCACATCTCATATCCAGCACCAGTCATTTCCATTTTTATTTTTTATCTTCAGATTTCCCCCTACTCGTCTGCCAGTTTGTTGTACTGTGGGGATTTGTGGGTTGCTGTGATGCTGGAAGCTATGCCACTGATATTTAGACTCCAGCAGGATCACCTGTGGTGGACAGGTTTCAGATAAGCTTCCAGACTAAGGCAGACTAGGAAGAAGGACATGGCAATATATTTCTGAAGAGAATTAGCCAGTGAAAACCTTATGAATAGCAGCAGAACTTTGTCAGATATAGTGCTGGAAAATGAGCCCCCCAGCATTGGAAGGCACTCAGAAGACAATTGGGAAAGCGCTGCCTCCTCAAAGTGGAGTGATTAGCAACCCGCCTTACGCAGACGACACCACCTTACTTGCTGGAAGTGAAGAGGATTTGAAGCACTTACTGATGAAGATCAAAGACCACAGCCTTCAGTGTGGATTGCACCCCAACGTGAAGGAAACAAAAATCCTCGCAACTGGATGAGTAAGCCACACTGTGATAAATGGAGAAAGGATTGAGGTTGTCAAGGATTTCAGGACCTCTTTAATATTGAAAAGTAAAGATGTCACCTTGAAGAGTAAGGTGCACCTGACCCAAGCCATGGTATTTTCAATCACATCATATGCATGCAAAAGCTGGACAATGAGTAAGGAAGACAAGAACTGACACCTTTGAATTGTGGAGCTGGAGAATATTGAATGTACCATGGGCTGCCAAAAGGAGAAACAGGTCCTTTCTGGAGAAAGTACAACTAGAGTGCTCCTTGGAAGCAAAGATGGCATGACTACGTCGTACATACTTTGGACATGTTGTCAGGAAGGATCAGTTCCTGGAGGACACCACGCTTGGTAGAGAGGAGGGTCAGTGAAAAAGAGGAAGACCCTCGACGAGATAGATTGACACAGTGGCCGTAACATGGGCTTAAGCATGAAAACAATTGTGGCCAAGGTGCAAGACTGGGCAGTGTTTTGTTCTGCTGTGCATAGGGTCACTATGAGTCAGAACCAACTCGGAGCACGTAGCAACAACTTCGGCTTTCAGATGGCTATTGGAGAGGTGTAGGATGCAAAGTTTCTGTGACTCAAATTCCTCCTATTGTTACCAAAGGTGGATTCTTGTCCTGCCTTATTAGCCACTGCTGTGGAGTTGATTTCGACTCTCACTGACCCTAGAGGTCAGAGTAGAACTGCTCCGCAGTCTTCAAAGAGTGCTTGGTGGTTTTGAACTGCCAACCCTTTTGGTTAACTGATGTAGCACTTAACCACTACAGCACCAGAACACCAAACCCCAAACCAAACCCAATGCTGTCGAGTCAATTCAGACTCATAGTGATCTTATAGGTCAGGGTAGAACTACCCCATAGAGTTTCCAAGGAGCACCTGACAGACTTGAACACCCAACCTTTTGGTTAGCAGACATAGTGACTGACCATTAGGCCGCCAGGGTTTCCCCTTATTAGCCCGTCAAAACACAGTAGATGCCACACCACCAGTTGCAAGGGAAAACAAAAGGTGGAAATGTATTGCTTGCACAAACAAGCAGCAAGGTGGTTCCTAGTAGTCAAAAAGACAGCAACTTTCATATCCTCCAGTCCACAGGGGGTAGGGATTGGCGCCTGAAATCTGAAACTCTGAACCCTCCCTTGCTCCTATTTGGAGAGCCAGGTTCTGTGTCACTCTGGAAAGGAAGGGACTTCTCACTCTTTAAACGGGTCCATGTGTCTCTGTGTGTCTGAGAACACTTCTGCTCCTGTGAGATGTAGGTCTGGGGTCGGATCAGGACACAGGTCTTTGGATTGTGCATAGCCTCCAAGACCCCGGTTTGTGCATGAGCCAGATTTGGGGCACCAAATTCAAATTGCTCAAACTTCTTGGCGGCAATATCGTGGTGGGGCAAAGCAGCAGACACAGAACCTTTCACTGGGGGTAGGGGGGAAGCTGCCAGCAGGAGAGGCAACATCACAGTGGGATTCTGAGTGAGGTGAGGTGAGGAGCTTTGGCTGTGGTTTCACTGTGTCGACACAAGCAGAACAGTATTGTGTCCGCTTTGCTCCAGAAAAGTCTCCTAAACGCTTTCTCATCAGTCTTTCTTTAGTAGGATCCATTCACTTTTCTGGTGTCACAGATGAAGAGGACACCTTTTTTTCCTCATGAACTCCAAAAGAGCTGTTCTTAGGGACTGCCTCAAGTTCTTGAGACTCCTGCTCCTTTCCCAGGAATTTTCATTTCTTTTGTGCACTGTCCAACAGGTTCTGAGACATGAAAATAGGATACAACAAAGCAAAAATGAAAATGAAAAAATAAAAAAAGGAAAAAAAAAGTGCCAGAAAGACCTTGAGATAATTTTTAAACTTTAAACATTAAACCAAAATTGCCGGGAGCCAGCCCCGGCCGGTGGTTTCAGGAACACGAAGGGCTTGGAGGGAGGGGCGTTGGCGGGGGAAAAAGAAATGATACTGAGACAGGAAAGAGTTTTAGGGAACAGCAGCTTGACAAAGGGAGACCATCCGTCTTTATTTTTATAGGTGGGGTGATGTAATTTTCACCCTATTTTCTTCATCATATAAACTATTGGTTAACAAGAAACTAACCTAACATTATTGGCTAACAAGAAACTGACCCCTCGTGGTCTTCTTTTTCTAGTTAATTGTCAGGACCTTTTGGATAATGGCCTGAGGCAGGTGTTTGTGGTGAAAAATGTCAGTGAAAACAATTAATGGTTTTATTCGTACCTCAAAGTGGAAGGTACAGAAGGGTAAACTCCTCAAAGCTTTACCATTTGGCTATCTCCATTTGTTTCTCTAAGCTTTTATTTATCTCTTCCTGTGCAGATAGTAAATGTCTGCCATACCCTAATTAAACCCAGCTGCTCTAAGAAGGATGTTTCTTCAGTGTTTATCAGTTCGCCATACCAGCTATAATGAACCTAGAAGTTTATTTGGTCTTTCTGCTGCAGGGAGTGAGATGCTTGTGTAGTTTTAATGGCTGTGTGGAGAATTGTCCTTGGAAAGTCTTTCAAGAGTTACTTTGTAAACCTGTGTTTGTGGAGAAAAGGGAGGGGGAGATGCAATTAGGGGGAAGTCACCGAGGCTGGGCAGGCCTCAGTGCTATCAGGCATGCTGTATTGAAATCCATTCCTCTGATCTCTATTCCCCAGAAGTTCCTGGTCAGATTTTCCCAATATAATTTCATAAACCGAGGAGGTTGTAAAGCCCCTCTTAGAAGACATCTTCCTTAATCCTCATATCAGGAGGGGAGGGGGTATCTTTTTTGAGGAAAATTTAATTAGGAAGCAAAATATTGTCAGGGGTAATAGGCTAAAAATCATGTCATGGGTGAGATGCCTTGGCCTGTCATTTACAGAAGTTTGTGACTTTGTCTACAAGGGCCTTTGCGGATGGCGGGCCTCCGCACAAAATGATCCCCTGAAGTCTTCTTTGAGCAAAGACCAAGCTTATTTTAATTAAAAAGCACATCTGCTTTGAGCATTAGGCTCTTTTAAAGAATTATCAATGTAAGATCAAATTGACAATGGCAGCTTGACCAGTCAATCACAAGAGGATAATACTATATGAGACCACTGCTAAACAAAGGGAAACCGTGATGGTGTAGTGGTTAAATGCTACAGCTGCTAACCAGAAGGTGGGCATTTTGAATCCACCAGGAACTACTTGGAAACTCTATGGGGCAGTTCTACTCTGTTCATAGGGTCACTATGCGTTAGACTAGACCTGGATGGCAGTGGGTTTGGTTTTTATTATGCAAACATATGAAAATGTTTCCATACAAAAAGAAACAATCCTTGAATCATATGAAGGAAGGGAGGGATGGAGAGGGGTAACACCAATAGGCAATAAAGTCCACCCCAAAACCAATGCCGTTCAGTCAATTCCGACCCATAGTGACCTTAGAGGACAGAGTAGAACTGCCCCATAGAGTTTCCAAGTAGTGCCTAGCAGACAAACTGCTAACCTTTTGGTTAGTTGACATAGGACTTAACTACTATGCAACCAGGTTTCCAATAGGTACATGGTAACTCAGGTGAAGCATAAGACTCTGCACAGTACTGGGGAAGTCTGAACTCCATCTGAACTCCATGGGTGACTGAGTTATTGGACTGAGGGCTGAAAATCATGGTCTCAGATGACATCTAGCTCAAAAGGCAAAACATTGTCTGTAAAGAAAATGTTCTGCTGTGTGGTAAGTAGTGACTGGGGTCTTAAAAATTTGTTAGCAACCACCTGAAATACATTTACTGGTCCTATCCTAGCTGGAGCAAAAACAAAGATTCAAGGACTAATGGTCCACAACTACCAAAACCTCCATCAGATTGAGCCCAGAACAACTAGTGCAGTTAGAGCATTGACTATCCTGGCAGGGATCACTACACGGGGCTGTAGACAGAGCAAGAAAAAAATGTAGGAGAAAATTCCAATTCACCCCTCCCCGCTCCACCAGCTCCATGACCAGGCATGCTGGTCTGATACAGAGCAGAGAAGTTCCAGGAGCATGGCTCTTGGATACCCTTTTAACTCAGTGTTGACGTCACTCTTGAGGTTGATGCTTCTGCCAAAGAGCAGGTAGGGCTATAGGACCAACAATGACACAAATGACACAGTGACAACAAAGGGCCAACAATGACAGGACTATAGGACCAACAGTGACAACAGTGACACACTGACAACAAGCCAGCCAAAGACATGCTTTATATGCTTCATAGTTCATTCATGTATATGAGACTAAGGTGCACACCGGCTGAAAAGACAAGAAGGCAGAAAAGAATAGGAAAATAGGATGAATGGAAACAGGGAACCTAGGGTGGAGAAGGGGAGAGTGTTGACACATTGCAGGGTTGGCAACCAACATCACAGAACATTTCATGTATTAACTCTTCAATGACAAACTACTTTGCTATATAAACATTCATCTAAATCACAGTTACAAAAAGCTTATTTTAATTATTAAACTATACCTGTTTCGAGCATTGTTTTCTCTCTCTCTCTTTTTTTTTTATTATAATTGAATGGAAATATACATTCCTATATAAATTTACATGCTCACCTATATGCAGCTCCCACTGCTCTCCCAGCCTGGTGACAGCACACTCTTCCTCTCTGCTCCATACATGTCCTATTCTCCCAACAGTCTCTTATCCCCTTCTCTCCACCCACTCCCTTTCCTCCAGTAAGAGGTCAGCAGGATGATGTCCTATAGATGCATAGAACCATAAAGTGCCCCCAAAATATGATCACTCTGCGTCGCCATGTTCAATTCATTGCTGTCTGAAGAGTTGACCTTCACTATGACTTATGGGTGGGGGCAGCATCAGGGCCAGGAGCCATGCTCCCAGGGAACCCTGAAGCCCCTGGACCATGAATTGCAGTCTTTTAGTGGAGATCTCAAGGTGTATCCCTACTTATTCTTGTGTTGCCAGTGAGACTCAATTTTGTGAGCTCCATCTCAGCTATCACTGGTGGTGGCTGGGCACCATCTGGTTCTTCTGCTCATGAGTCAATGTAGAACCCCACTCATGTGGGTCTCTCTGTCTTGTGGGTTCTCTTTTCCCCATGTCGTTATGGACCTCGTTCCTGCTGCGTTGGGATCATTTGCTGTACCCTCAGATGACAGCTTACGAGCTTTTAAGACTCCAGACGCCACTCACCAATGTGGGGTGCAGAGAGACCTCATTAGCAAAATGCAAGTTGTGCAATTGGCCTCGATTTCACCTGAGAGCATGGTCCCCGGCCCCCGGCCCCAGCTACTCTGTCCTTGCAATATTGGGTTAAGATCGAAGGAGTATTCAAGTTATGCCGAAGTCCACTTAATATTGTTCTTGTTTCTAATGTGTGCTATCACCAGTTTCACCCAACCAAATTTCTAACATCTAATCTAAACGCTCCCCTCCCTTACCCTCTCGCCCTCTGTACCCTTGCAGCTGTCAAAGAGTCTTTTCTTCTATGCATGAGTCTGATTTTAAGTTCTTATGGTAGGGGTCTCATACAGTATTTGTCCTTTTGTTGCTGACTGCTTTCACTCAACATATTGTCCTCCAGTTGAAACCAGGTTATGAGATGTTTCCTGAAATCATCGTTGCTCTTTATCATTGCATAGTGTTCCATTGACTATATATACCATAGTTTACCTACCCATTCCTCTGTTGTTGGCATCTGGATTGATTTCATCTTTTTGCTATTGTGGACTGTGCTGCGATGAACATTTGTGTACATGTGTCCGTTGGTGTGAATGGCCTTGATTTTGTAGGATCTATTCCAAGCAGTGGAATTACTGGGTCAAATGGTATACCTAGACCTCGTTTTTGAAGGAAGCACCACATTGCTTTCCAAAGAGGCTGTACCATTTTGCAATCCCACCAACAGTGTAGGAGAGTTCCAATTTCTCCACAGCCTCTCCAGCATTCGTTATTTTGTGTTTTTTGTCTCATGGCCAACCTTGTTGGGGTGAGATGGTATCTCATTATAGTTTTGATTTGAATTTCTTTAATAGCTAATGATCATGAGCATGTCCACATGTGGTTTTTGGCTGCCTGGATTTCCTCTTTAGAGAAGTGTCTGCCCATCACTTAATTGAGTGATTTATCTTTTTCTTATTGATATTTTGTAGTACCTTATATATTATGGAGATCAGGCATCAGTCTGATGTGTAGCTGCCAAATATTTTTTCCCATTCTGTAGGTGGCCTTTTAGTTCTATTAATAAATTCTTTGGATGAACAAAAGTGTTTGATTCTTAATAGTTCCTATTTACATATTCTCTCTTCTGGCAGTTTTGGTTTGTTTGAAAGATTTTGGAGTCTGTCTATGTTTTGTATTAAAACTTCATTGTTGTTCCTACATTTTCTTGGATGAGATTTATCATTTTAGATTTGATATTTAGGTCTTTTATCCAGTTTGAGTTGGTTTTTGTATAAGGTGTAAGATATGGGTCTTGTTTCAATTTAGTGCCGATGGATCTCCAATTTTGCCAGCGCCACTTGTTGAAGAGATTGTTTTTACCCCAGTTTAATGTCTTAGGGCCTTTGTTGAATATGAACTGTTCATAGGCAGATGGTGTCATCTCTGGGGTCTCGATTCTGTTCCATTGATCTAGCTGTCTATTTTTGTACCAGTACCAGGCTGTTTTGACTACTGTGGCAGTGTAATAGGTTCTAAGGTTGGGTAATGAGAGACCTCCCAGTGTGTTCTTCTTCTTTAGTAGTGCTTTACTTATCCAGGGCTTCTTCCCTTTCTAGACAAAGTTTGTAATTTGTTTTTCCATCTCATTAAAACATGTCACTGGAACTTGTATTGGGATTGAATTGTGTAAGTAGATTGCTTTGGGTAAAATAAACATTTTCACGATGTCAAGTCTTTCTATCCATGAGCAGGGTAGGTTTCTCCATTTATCTAAGTCTCTCAGTTTCTTGTAGTAAGGTCTTGTAGTGTTCTCTTTGTAAAGGTCTGTTATTTCTCTGGTTAGATTTATTCCTAGGTACTTTATGTTCTTAGGGGCTATAGTAAATGGTATTGATTTGGTGATTTCTTCCTTAATAGTCTCGTTGTTGGTATAAAGGAATCCTACTGATTTACTTATGTTTATCTTGTATCCTGAGACTTTGCTGAACTCTTCTATCAGTCTGAGTAGTTTGCTTATGGATTCTTTGGGATTCTCTGCATATACAATCATATCATCTGCAAACAGGGAGATTTTTACTTCTTCTTTGCCACTGTAGATGCCTTTTATTTCTCAGTCTTGTCTAATTGCTCTGGCTAGAACTTCTAGCACAATGTTGAATAGGAGAGGTGAGAGTGGGCATCCTTGTCTAGTTCCTGTTCTCAAGGAAAACTGTTTCAGTCTCTCTCCATTCAGGATGATGTAGGCAGTTGGCTTTGTCTAAATGGCCCTTGTTGCATAGAGGAATTTGCCATCTATTCCTATTTTGCTAAGAGTTTTTAGCATGAATGGGTGTTGGACTTTATCAAATGTCTTTCCTGCATGAATAGACAAGATCAGGTGATTCTTGTCTTTTGTGGTGTTTATGTGGTTGATCACATTCATTGTTTTTCTGATGTTGAACCAGCCTTGCATCTCTGGTATGAATCCAACTTGGTCATGACGGATTACTTTTTGGATATGTTGTTGTATTCTATTGGTAAGAATTTTGTTGGAGATTTTTGCATCTGGATTCCTGAGTGATATTGGTCTGTAGTTCTCCTTTTTTGTTGGGTCTTTCCCTGGCTTTGGTATCAGGGTTATGCTAGCTTCATAGAATGAATTTGGGATTATTTCATCCCTCTCTATGCTGTGAAATAGCCTCAGTAGTATTGGAGTTAACTACTCTCTAAAAGTTTGGTAGAATTCTCCAGTGAAGCCGCCTGGGCCAGGACTTCTTTTTGTTGGCAGTTTTTTGATGACTTTTTCAGTCTCTTCCATTGTGATGGGTTTAATAAGTTGTTCTTCTTCTCCTTAGGATAATTTTGGTAGGTGATATGAATCTAGAAATCTGTCCATTTCCTCTGGGCTTTCAAATCTGTTAGAGTACAGTCTTTCATCATATTCTGTTATGATGTTTTTTTATTTCAGTAGGGTCTGTTGTGACATCTCCCATCTCATTTCTTATTTGGGTTTATTTGTTTCCTGTTTTTCTTTAGTAAGTTTAGCCAGTGGTTTATCAACTTTGTTGATCTTTTCAGAGAAGTAGCTTTTGGTTTTGTTAATTTTCCAATTGTTTTCTGTTCTCTAATTCATTTAGTTCTACTCTAATCTTTATTACCTGTTTTCTTCTGGTGTCTGAGGGGTTTTTCTGTTGTTCTCTTTCTACTTGTTCAAGCTGTAGGGTTAATCCTTTGGTTTAGATCCTTTCTTCATTACAGATGTGTGCATTTATAGATATAAATTGACCTCTGAGCACTGCTTTTGCTGTATCCCATAAATTCTGGTAGGGTGTGTTTTCATTCTAGTTTGATCCCATAAATTTCTTTATTTTATCCTTGATTTCCTCTATAGCCCATGGATTTTTGAACAAGGTGTTGTTCAGTTTCCAAGAGTTCAAATTTCTACCTGTGTTTTTCCTGCTACTGATTTCAACTTTTATGGCATATGGTCTGAGAAGATGCTTTGCAATAATAGATGTTGTTGTTTTTACAAAATTTAATCATACAATCTCCAGCCTCATTTCTATCACCAAGGCCATATTTTCCAACTACCTATCCTTTTTCTTTGTTTCCAGAAGAGAAGAGACGGACTACATTTTCACCAAGCAAGAAGATCCAGGAGTGCAGCAAGACCTTTGGACTTAGGATCCCTGTACTGAGAACCTCTAGACTCAAAGGAAAACTGATGATGATGATCTTTCCCCAGATTCTTCAGAAAGAGAAAGCCTTCCCCTGAAGCTTGCACCCTGAATTCTGATTGACAGCCTCCTAAACTGGGAGAGAATAACTTCTGTTTATTAAATCCATCCACCTGTGGTATCCCTGTTATGACTGAACCAGATAAACTAAGATAATATTCCTTATTTACACATTTTACTTAAGTTCATTTAAGCTGTAATTTGGGAATTGACTTGAATAGGTCTCCCTCCAACAAAAGGCTCTAGACCCTGTCCAAATTGCCATAGTGTAGGAGTTCCCTTTTGTTCTCCCCACTAAATTTCTTCACAGTGGAGACTTTAGTAAGCCTCGCATGTGCATCCCTGAGTCTTTGTACTGTGTATAATTGACATTAGTTGCTTGTGGCTTTCTGATGCAAAAGCAAATGAAAAACCAAACTGTTCTCCTAGGTCCTGTGCTGTTTGCTAGTAGAATAGCAATTGCTGGCTGCATGCTGAGCTCTCCTGAATGTGGAGGCTCCCGCATGCCCCGAGCATGTGACCATCTATCTATATCCAGCTCCCCATTATGCCTTAGGACATAGAAGAAGCAACCCAAAAGCTTAGGATGTCCACGTAGACCTCCTTGCTTCTGGATGGAGCCAAACCTTAGTTTTACAATATATCTTCCCTAGAAAACGTGGTGGCTTGCCTTGTCCTCAGTCCCTTTCCAGATTCCATGCTGCTGGTAGAGGTCATCTTCTAGCATACCTCTTGGTTCCTGAGAATTCCTTGGAATCAATTAAGTAAATAGCCATGGGAATTTATACACTTCACATAACAATATGGTTGCCATCATATGGTGATACAGTTTGCTGGAGAGCTACCATTTTTTTGTCCCTTAAGCAGTGATTTTTCTGTTGTGACTGACTGATTTCACTCAGCATAATGTCTTCCAGATGACTCCATATTATTAGGTGTTTCCAAAGATCGTCATTGTACTTTATCACTGCATAGTATTCCATTGTGTGACTATACTATAGTCTGTTTATCCATTTTTCTGTTGATGGACAACTAGATTGTTTCCATCTTTTTTAGACAATTTTTTATAAGAGCACTATGCTCAAGGCAGAAATCCTGGTGGTGCAATGGTTAAGTGCTATTTCTGCAAACCCAAAGGTCTGCAGTTCACATCTACCAGGTGCTTCTTGGAAGCTCTATGGGGTAGTTCTACTCTGTCCTATAGGACCACTATGAGTTGGAATCAACTCGATAGCAACGAGTTTTTTTTAAATACTCAAGGCAAAGTTTTTTTTTATTAATTGAGTTAAACTGTTGTTTAGTTTAATGATGGCCTCATGGGATGCTTTCAGTTCAAGTGCTAAAGATTCTTTTTAGAGTGTTAGTGTTGAGGGTTCCTCTGGTCTCACTGGGTGTAGTAAGTCTGGTTTCTATGTGAGTTTGAAGTTCTTAGCCATCCTTTGGAAGGAGGCTGCCTTTTTTTTTTATATATATATATATTTTTTATTTAACATAACTGAGTAAAAATGTACATTCACATGTAAATTTACATGCCCCCCTATATGCAGCTTCCACTGCTCTCCCTGTCCGGTGACTGCACACTATTCCTCTCTGCTCCATACATGTCTCATCCTCCCAACAGTCTCCTTTCCCCTCCTCTCCGTCCACTCCCCTTCCTCCAGCCAGAGGTCAGCAAGATGATATCCTATAGATGTATAGAACCATAAAGTGCTTCCAACATATGGTTACTCTGCATTGCCAAGTCCATTCCATTCCTGTCCAAAGAGTGGACCTTTGTTATAATTTATGGGAGCGGGCAGCATCAGGGCCGGGGGCCATGCTCTCAGAGGAACCCCAAAACCGCTGGACCATCAATTGAGGTCTTTTAGTGGAGATCTCATGATGCACCTCTTTTTATTCTTGTGTTGCCAGTGAGGCTCCTCTCTGTGAGCTCCGTTATGGCTATCACTGGTGGTGGCCGGGCACCATCCGGTTCTTCCGGTCCCAGGTCGATGTAGGCACCCACTCTTGTGGGTCTCTCTGTCTTCTCAGTTGTCTTTACCGCATGCCATTTTGGCCCTCGGTGAGCATCCGTTCCTGCTGAGTTGGGACCATTTGCTGTGACCTCGGATGGCAGCTTGAGGAGGTTGCCTTTTTAAAAATATTAGTATCTTATTGTGGTTTAGTAAAAGGTTACAATACAAATTACAGGTTGTCTGGGGGCCACATTCTCAGTTTTCTCCATATGACAGTAGTTCTATTTTTCACAATGTGTCAGCATTCTCTTTAATTGCATTCTGGTGGTTCCAGTTCCATTGCTCTAGTTTCCATGTCCCCGTATTTTCTCATCTTTTCTTTTTGGTCGCACATAGATGGTTTTTTAGTGGAGCACCATACTCATGAGTAATACCTATATTTTTGTGCCAGTATGTTATTTTGCTAAAAGGTGACCTCAGGGGATAGTTTCAGGTCAAGGTTTGAAGAACGTCTCGGGGTGATAGTCTCAAGGACCTCTAGTCTCAACTCTGGTCCCGTAAGCCTGCACTGTTGTTCTGTTGACTTCAGATAAAATTTTACAGAACAGACTAGTTTCTCATTAAACAGTTAGTGTACGTATTGTTTTATGACATTGGTTACTGTTATGGATTGAATTGTGTCCCCCCACAAAATATGTGTAGCCATGTGGCTGGGCCATGATTCCCAGTATCTTGTGACTCTCCTCCATTATGTGGTTTTCTTATGCTGTACGTTAAAAGATTAGGGTGGGACTGTAAATCCCTTTATAAGATCACCTCCCTGCTCTACTGTAAAGGGAGTTTCCCTGGAGTATGGTTTGCCCCACCCTTAATCCCTTCAGCCTGCAAGAGATAAAAGGAAAGAGAAGCAAGCAGAGATTTGGGAATCTTGCACCATCAAGAAAGCAGCACCGGGAGAAGAGCGCGTCCTTCAGACCTGAGGTTCCTGTGCCAGGATGCTCCCTGGACAAAGACTGATGCAATACCAGACTTTCCTCCAGAGCCGACAAGGGGCAAAGCCTTCCCCTGGAGCAGACATCCTGAATTTGAAATTGTAGCCTACCGGACTGTGTAAGAATAAATCTTCCTTTCTTAAAGCCATCTACTCTGTGGTATTGCTGTTAGACCAGCCCTAGCTGACTAAAACAGTTACCAACCCCGGGACATACCAACACACTTTCTTCTCAACCTTGGGTTCCCTATTACCAAATTTCTTGTTCCTTCCTCCCTTCTTGTCCCTGTTCCTCGGCTGTTGTGCCCTTTTAGTCTTGTTTTGTTTTATGGGCCTGTCTAAACTTTGGCTCAAGGTTAACCGTTAGGGGAGACTTCATTACTGAGGTGACATGATGTCCAGGGGCCACATTCTCAGGTTTTTCCAGTCTCTGTCAGACCAGTAAGTGTGAGTGTTTGTGAGTTAGAATTTTGTCCTATATTTTTCTTCAGGTCTGTCTGGGAACCTCTGCTGTGATCCCTGTCAGAGCAGTCAGTGGTGGTACCCAGGTACAATCTAGTTGTGCTGGATACAGTCTGGTGGAGGCTGGGTAGTTGCAGTCCATTAGTCTCTAAGACTAGTCTTTCCCTTGTGTCTTTAGTTTTCTTCATTCTCCCTTGCTCCAAACAGGGCGAGACAAGTAGAATATCTTAGATGGACGTACATGGGCTTTGAAGACCCCGGATGCTGCTCAGCAAAGTAGGATGTAGAACATTTTCTTTAGAAACTATGTTACACCATTTGAGCTAGATGGTTCCCTAGACCCAGTCGCTATAGCCCTCAGTCTGGACCCCAGAGACTCCATCATCCTCTTTTGAACAGTTGATATTCAACAAGGCCCTAAGAGTGTAAACTGGGATAAAAAGAGTCTCTTTAAGAAATAGTGCTGGCAAAACTGGATATCCATCTACAAAAAATTGGAACAAGACCCTTGTCTCACACCTTACACAAAAACTCAAAATGGATCAAAAACCTAAATATCAAACCTAAAATGATAAAGATTATGCAAGAAAAAATAGGGTCAACATCGAAGTTGTAATACACAGCTTAGACAGACTTCAAAATCTTAGAAACAAAGTACAACCAAGAGAAGAAAAAATAGATAAATGGGAATTACTGAGTTTCAAACACTTTTGCTCATCCAAAGCCTTTTCAAAAAAGTTAAAAGACCACTTACATAATGGGAAAAAATATTTGGCAACTACATATTGGACCGATGTCTGATCTCTGTAATCTACAAAGTACTGCAAAATATCAACAAGAAAAAGGTAAATAACGTAATTAAGTGATAGGCAAAGGAGATGGACAGACACTTCACCAAAGAGGACATCCAGGCAGCCCAAAGACACATGAGGAAATGCTTGCAATCATTAGGTATCAGAAATCCAAATCGAAACTACCATGAGATACCATCTCACCCCAACAAAGTTGGCCACGATCCCAAAACCACAAAACAACAGGTGCTGGAAAGGATGTGGAGAGGCTGGAACTCAAACTCTGGTGGTGTAGTGGGTTAAGTGCTATGCCTGCTAACCAAAAGGTCGGCAGTTCAAATCTGTCAGGTGCTCCTTGGAAACTGTATGAGCCAGTTCTACTCTGACCTCTAGGTTTGCTATGAGTTGGACCCAACTTGACAGCAGTGAGTTTGGTTTGGTTTGGTTTTTACATTGATGGTGGGACTGCAAAATGTTTAACCTCTTTGGAAAGCAACTTGTCACTTCCTTAAAAACATGGAAATAGAAATGCCATTTGATCCAGTAATCCCACTGCTCAGAATACGCAAACAAAGGCTGTCACATTAACAAATACATGCACATGAATGTTTATTGCAGTACAGCCCACAACAGCAAAAAAATGGAATCAACCTAGCTGCCCATTGACAGATGAATGGATAAACAAATTATGGTACATGCACTCAATGCAACACTATGCAATGACAAAGAACAATGATGATTTTAGGAAGAATCACATAACCTGGTTTCAACTGGAAGACATTATGCTGAGTGAAATCAGTCAGTGGCAAAAGGACAAATATCGTATGAGACTCCTGCTATAAGGACTTATGTATAGACTTATGTACAGAAGAAAAGATTCTTTGACAGCTACAGGGGTGGAGAGGGAGGGAGACAGTCACAGATTAGATAGTTGATAAAAATTTCATTGGGTGAAAGCAGTGATACTACACAGTAGAAAGTATATCAGCTTAACTGGACTTCACCATAAACTGCAAGCTCTTCTAACCTCAGCCCAATATTACGAGGGTAGAGTAGCAGGGGCAGAGGTCTGGGGACCATGCTCTCAGGAGACATAGGGGCCAATTAGCATAAGTAGCCTATTGCTAAGAGAGTCTTCTCCACCCCATATCGGTGAGTGGCATCTGGAGTCTTGAAAGCTAGCAGGCTGCCACTGAGGTATACCAAATGGCCCCAACACATCCAGATCAGATGATCACTGAGAACAACAAAAATATGAGGAAAAAAGAGCTCAGGAGACAGAAGGACCTGTGTAAACAGGAGACTGTATCAACATGTGACAAGAAGAACCTGGTGGTGCCCGGCCACCACCAATGACACCTGTGATGGGGCACACAATGTTGAGTCCCTGTGGTAACACAAGAAAAAGATGGGTGCAGTTCAAGAACTCTACTAAAAGACCACAACTGATGGTCTGACAGCCTGGGAGATCCCCTCAGAGCATGGCCTATAGACCTGCTACTGCCCCTGTCCAGAAAACACTACTGAGGTCAACTCTTTTGGACAAAAATGAACACAATGTGACCATATGGTGTATGTACTTTATGGTTCTATGCACTTATAGGATGCTGTCCTGCTGGTCTCTTTCTAGATGGGAGAGAAGAGGGTGGAGAGGAGGGGACAGGAGCTTCTTAAGAGGATACTAAGAGTGTGGAATGAAGGGGAGGAGTGTGCTGTCATTGGGCAAGGAGATCAGAAGAAGCTGCATATAGGTGGGCATGCAAAGTTGATTTAGATTATATACTTTCACTTAATCACAATAAAAAAATAACAATTTCACCGCAAATACATTTTTTCTTCAACATAAATGTCAACTGTACACCTAGACTTCACTGGATGGAATACACAGAATCAAATCAATTAAATCTGTAGAAAGAGATGATGTAAAAACTCAATTATAATCAGTGAAAACTAGTCTGGGGCTGACTGTGAATTAGGCCACCAATTTACCCATAAGCAAGTTCAAACTGAAACTGGAGAAAATTAGAGCAATTCCACAACAGCCAAAGTACAATCTGAGTATATACCAGATGAGTTTAGAGACCACATCAAGAATACATTTGCCATGTTGAACACTAATGACCCAAGACCGGGCAGGTTGTGCAATGAAATCAAGGACATCATACACGAATAAAGTGAGAGCTCACTAAAAAGGCAGGAGAGGAGAAAAATAGACATAAATTGATGCCAGAAGACACTCTGAAACACATTGAACATCGCATTGAAGTAAAAGAACTGAAGATTTCAAAGGGTGACTCGAAAAGACATTGTCAAGTGTCATGATGACATGGGCAAAGACATGGAGATAGAAAACCAAAGGGGAAGAACATGCTCAGCATTTCTCAAGCTGAAAGAACTGAAGAAAAAATTTAAGCCTCGAGTTGTAATACTGAAGGATTCTATGTGGAAAATATTAAATGATGAAGGAAGCATCAAAACAAGATGGAAGGAATACACAGAATCACTGTACCAAAAAGAATTGGTCCACATTTAGCCATTTCAGGAGGGAACATATGATCAGTAACTGATGATACTGAAGGAACAAATCCAAGTTGCACTGAAGGCTTTGGTGAAAAAATAGGCTCTAGGAATTGACGGAATACCAACCGAAATGTTTCAACAATTGGATGCAGCCCTGGAAGTGCTTACTTGTCTATGACAAGAAATTTGGAGGACAGTTACCTGGCCAACTGACTGGAAGAGATCCATATTTATGCCTATTCCCAAGAAAGGTGATCCAACTGAATGCAGAGATACAAAGCAATACCATTAATATTGCACCACCAAAAAAAACCCCACTGTCAACTCATAGTGACCTTAGAGACCAGAGTAGAACTGCTCCACGGTTTCCAAGGAGTGCCTGGTGGATTTGAACTTCCAACATTTCAGTTAGCAAAAGTAGCACTTAACCCACTATGCCACCAGGGTTTCCTAATGTCACACACAATATATTTTTTTTTCACAAGATCATTGAAAAGTGACTGCAATATTTTATTGACAGGAAACTGTCAGAAATTCAAGCTGGATTCAGAAGAAGACATGGAAGCAGGGATACCAATGCAGATATCAGGTGAATGTTGGCTGAAAGCAGGGAATACCACAAAAATGTTTACCTGTGTTTGATTGACTATGTAAAGGTATTTAACTGTGTGGGTCATAAGAAATTATGGCTAACACTGTAAAGAGTAGGAATTTCAGAACACTTAATTCTGCTCGTGAGGAATCTATACATAGACCAGGGGCCAGTCATTCGAACAGAACCAGGGGACATTGCATCATGACTTACTCAGGAAAGATGAGTGTCCGAGTTGTATGCTTTAACCATACTTGTTCAATCTGGAAGCCGAGCAAAAAATCAAGACCCTGGATTATATGAAAAAGAATGGGAGGGGCGGAGTCAAGATGGCGGACTAAGCCCACGTCTCCTTATATCCCTCTGGAAACCAAGACCGGAATTGATAATCAAACGGAGCCTTCTGATCACCTAATCAGCCTCAGGACACGGCACAGGGCTGTTAATTGGGACTTCATACCACTGAGCAAAAAACCTCCTCTCTTTCGCTGACTCCCGCTCCTGGCTAGTCCCAGCTCTTACGGACGGAAGGTAAATGCACCAGTTTGACTTTTTTTTTTCCTCTGTCTCGGCTGGTGGGTGGAGCTAGGTCTTCCCTGGCGGCTGGACTCAGACGCGCTGCTGGGGGGGTAGGCAGGCGAAATTCCCATATTCTGAGAGCCAGGCTTAGGACTCTGTTAATCTAGCCACTTTGAGCCTTTCGTTTTATATCTGCGTCAGCGGGGTTTGTATGGACTTCTGCAGCCAGCATGTGGGACGCCATGTTGGTACCGAGATTTCAGCGGGACCTAATTCTTAGCCTGGGAGCCAGCGCCTGCAAACAGGACAGCGCTTCTCCAACAGAAAAGCAGTAATTTTCCCAGTGCCACCTATGTTGCAGGACCTGCAATAGAAGCAGAGGAATCACAACCTCTCAGCACCTTTAGCCCCTCTGTCTGCTGCGTGTGTGAAGGACGCCATCTTGGATACGGTGGCTGCAGCTGGACCTAATTCTTAGCTTGGGAGCCAGAGCCTGCCCACCAGAGAGCGCTTTTCTATCACAAAACCAGTACTCGATGCAGTGTCGCCTAAGCTTAGGCCCTGTCAGCAGAAGCCAACAGGGCAATAGCATTGCTGTATTCGGAACTAGTTTGTTATCATCAGGGGTTGGATATAGTGGCGCTTACTTTGTCAGTTGAGAAGAGGGACCTCTACACCTGAAAACCTAACTGACTTGTGAAGTGGTCAGATACCTTTTGCTTTACATTTGAAGACAGCCTAGAGAAACATTTGCAATCCATCCTCACAGTACCTCTTCCAGCCTCTACATACTCACATGGGACCCAAAAAGCAACAGACAATTGTGGCATACAAGAAATCACCCATGGCTTCAGAAGGCTCCCAAACAAAACAACCAAGGAGTTTTCCAGATGAAGAAACTTTTATGAAAGCATCAGGAAGTGAATACAAAATGATTATATACAGAGCCCGTCTAGACCTTATACAAAATGCAGCAGAACAAAAGGAAAAATTAAGCAAGCTGTTCGATCTGATGGAACACCAGTACTCTGAAATCCAACAGATCAAGAACAAAAGGAAAGACATAGAAACTTCCATGCAAAGCCAAGAAAACACAATGGAACAAATGGAAAAAAGAATTTCTGACTTGGAAGACAGAGCTACTGAGGCCAGCATCTATGAGCAGAAATCAGAAAAAAGAAACAAGAAAAATGAAGAAACATTAAGAAGCCTGTGGGACTCTATTAAGAGGAACAACTTTCGATTAATTGGAGTCCCTGAACAGGGTGAGACATCTGAGAACACAGAGAGTATGGTTGCTGAGCTGCTGAAAGAAAACTTCCCAGAAATCATGAAGGAAGAGAATATCGACATCTCAGATGCATATCGTATGCCACCCAATATAGATCTCAAAAGAAAGACTCCAAGACATATTATAATCAAGCTTAACAAAATGGAATATAAGCAGCAACTCTTTTTTTTTTAATTTTTTATTTTTATTTAACATAACTGAGTGAAAATGTACATTCACATGTAAATTTACATGCCCCCCTATATGCAGCTTCCACTGCTCTCCCTGTCTGGTGACTGCACACTATTCCTCTCTGCTCCATACATGTCTCATCCTCCCAACAGTCTCCTTTCCCCTCCTCTCCGTCCAGTCCCCTTCCTCCAGCCAGAGGTCAGCAAGATGATATGCTATAGATGTATAGAACCATAAATTGCTTCCAATATATGGTTACTCAAGCAGCAACTCTTAAAGGCAGCAAGACTCAAAGCAAAGCTAACATTCAGAGGGAAACCCTGTAGACTCTCATCAGATTTCTCAGCAGAAACCATGCTGGCACGGAGACAGTGGCACGACACATTCAAAGCCTTGAAGGAGAAGAACTTCCAACCAAGAATTATATATCCTGAAAAACTATCTTTCAAATACAAAAATGAAATTAAGACATTCCCAAATAAACAGAAACTCAGAGACTTTGCAAAAACCAAACCCAAACTACAAGAAATACTGAAAGAAGTTCTTGGCTCTGACTTAGAAGAATGAAACCACTAACGTTATATTTTAGAACAACACACTACTCAATACTCTACTCTTTTAGGGAAGGCTCCAAAGTCAATCACAGCTTTGATATGGAAAGAAGCAATCCAGTGATCATCCTGAAAACTATGGTGTCATCATAATAAAAAGAGGGATGTACTACAGTTGTTACAGTCCTTCCAGATGGAGAGGAAGATGACAAGACTGGTAGTAATTAAAATTGGGTTTATATATAGTTTATTAAGGGAAATCACAGGGGCAGCTGTAAAGCATAACAAAGATGTATCATACCATTTCAAGAAATCTAACATACGAGTCTCAACAACTACAAAACCACCTCTGAAAGAGGTGAAAAATCAACTCACAAAAAAAATGTCCCAGAACAGACTAATAAGAACAACAGAGAAAACATCAACATAAAAATAAACATATCACAATGGCAGCAGTGAACACATACCTATCAATAATTACATTGAATGTGAATGGACTGAATGATCCAGTAAAGTGACATCTTGGATCAAAAGACATGACCCATCCATATGTTGTCTACAAGAAACTCACTTGAGACCTAAAGATAGGAACAAACGGAAAATTAAAGGATGGAAGAATATATATCAAGCTAACAATGAACAAAGAAGAGCAGGGGTGGCAATTCTAATCTCTGACAAAATCAATTTTAATGTCAAATCCACCATCGTGGACAAAGGTGGACACTATTTATTGCTGAAAGGTTCAGTACACAAGCAAGACTTAACTATATTAAATATTTATGTACCTAATATCAGAGCACCTAAACACATCGAAGAAACACCGACTACGCTCAAAAGAGAGTTAGATGACTACACAATAATAGTGGGAGACTTTAACACTCCACTCTCATTACTAGAAATGAGAGGGGAGTTGTCACCACAGATGCAACAGAAATCAAAAATATCATAACAGAATACTATGAAAAACTGTACTGTAACAAATTTGAAAACCTAGGGGAAATGGACAAATTCCTTGACTCATACCACCTACTCAAATTATCACAACATGGAGCAGAACAACTTAATAAACCCATCACAAAGGAAGAGATTGAAAATGTCATCGAAACACTGCCAACCAAAAAAAGCCCGGGCTCAGATGGCTTCACTGCAGAATTCTACCAAGCATTTAAAGAAGAGTTATCTCCAATACCACCGAGACTGTTTCACAGTATAGAAAGGGATGGAGTACTCCCAAACTCATTCTATGAAGCTAGCATAACCCTGATACCTAAGCCAGGGAAAGACCCAACAAAGAAAGAGAACTACAGACCGGTATCACTCATGAATCTAGATGCAAAATACTTCAACAAAATTCTTGCCAATAGAATACAACAACATATCAAGGAAATAATCCATTATGACCAAGTGGGATTCATACCAGGGATGCAAGGCTGGTTCAACATCAGAAAAACAATCAATGTGATTAACCACATAAATAACACAAAAGTCAAGGATCACCTGATTTTGTCCATTGATGCAGAAAAGGCATTTGATAAAGTCCAACACCCATTCATGCTAAAAACTCTTAGCAAAATGGGCATAGACGGCAAATTCCTCAACACAATAAGGGCCATTTATACAAAGCCAATTGCCCACATCATCCTGAATGGAGAGAGACTGAAAGACCTTCCCTTGAGATCAGGAACCAGACAAGGATGCCCACTCTCACCTCTCCTATTCAACATTGTGCTAGAAGTTTTAGCCAGAGCAATTAGACAAGACCAAAAAATAAAGGGAAATCTGCATCAGCAAAGAGGAACTTAAAATCTCCCTGTTTGCAGATGATATGATTGTATATGCAGAGAACCCCAAGGAATCTATAAGTAAGCTACTCAAACTGGTAGAAGAGTTCAGCAAAGTCTCAGGATACAAGATAAACATAAGTAAATCAGTAGGATTCCTTTATACCAACAACAAGACTGTTAAGGAAGAAATTATCAAATCAATACCATTTACGATAGCCGCTAAGAAGATAAGGTACCTAGGAAGTAATCTAACCAGAGAAACAACAGACTTTTACAAAGAGAACTATAAGCCCTTACTACAAGAAACGAAGAGAGACTTAGTAAAATGGAAAAACCTACCCTGCTCATGGATAGGAAGACTTAACATTGTGAAAATGTCTATTTTACCCAAAGCAATCTACTTACATAATGCAATCTCAATACAAGTTCCAGCATCATTTTTTAATGAGATGGAGAAACAAATCACCAATTTTTTTGGAAAGGGAAGAAGCCCTGGATAAGTAAGGTACTACTAAAGAAGAAGAACACACTGGAAGGCCTCTCATTACCCGACCTTAGAACATACTACACTGCCACAGTGGTCAAAATAGCCTGGTAGTGGTACAAGAACAGACAGATGGATCCATGGAACAGAATTGAGACCCCAGAGATGACACCATCTGCCTATGAACAGTTGATATTCGACAAAGGCCCTAAGACATTAAACTGGGGTAAAAACAGTATCTTCAACAAATGGTGCTGGCAAAATTGTTTATCCATCTGCAATAAACTGAATCAAGATCCATATGTTACACCTTACACAAAAACCAACTCCAACTGGATAAAAGACCTAAATATCAAACCTAAAACGATAAAGCTCATCCAAGAAAAGGTAGGAACAACAATGGAAGTTTGAATACACAATGAGGACAGACTCCAAAATCTGTCAAAGAAACCACAATCAACAGAAGAGAAAATAGATAAATGGGAACTATTAAGAATCAAACGCTTTTGCTCATCCAAAGACTTCATTAATTGAATTTAAAGAACACCCACAGAATGGGAAAAAATATTTGGCAACTTTATGTCAGACCGACGCGTGATCTCCATAAACTATAAGATACTACAAAATATCAATAAGAAGAAGATAAACCATCCAATTAAGCAATGCGCAAAGGAGATGGACAGACATTTCACTAAAGAGGAGATCCAGGCAGCCAAAAAACACATGCGGACATGTTCCCGATCTGTAGTTATTAAAGAAATTCAAATCAAGACAACAATGAGATACCATCTCACCCCAACAAGATTGGCCATGATCCACAAAACACAAAACAACAAATGCTGGAGAGGCTGTGGAGGAAGTGGAACTCTCCTACACTGTTGGTGGGGTTGCAAAATGGTCCAGCCTCTTTGGAAAGCAATCTGGCACTTCCTTGAAAAAATGGATATCAATATACCATTTGACCCAGTAATTCCACTACTTGGAATATATCCTACAGAATCAAGGCCTTTCACACCAACGGACACATGCACCAGAATGTTTATCACAGCACAGTCCGCAATAGGAAAAAGACGGAATCAACCCAGATGCGCAACAACAGAAGAATGGATGGGTAAACTATGGTATATATACTCATGGAGCACTACACAATGATAAAGAATAACGATGATTCCAGGAAACATCTCCTAACCTGGTTTCAACTGGAAGACATTATGTTGAGTGAAAGTAGTCAGTGACAAAAGGACAAATACTGTATGAGACCTCTACGATAAGATCTCAAAAACAGACTTGTGTATAGAAGAAAAGACTCTTTGACAGCTGCAAGGGAGGGGAGGGAGCGAAGGTGGGGGGGAAGGGCTTAGTTTAGACAGTTGCTAGTAATCTGGTTGGGAGAAATCGGTGATAGCACACATTAGAAACAAGAACAACATTAAGTGGACTTCAGCATAACTTGAGTACTCCTTCCATCTTGTCTTAGGCTGGGTTTTCTAGGGAAGCAAAACCAGTAACACGTGTAGGTACAAGGAAAGATTTATAATATATATATATAGACAGATAGATAGATAGAAATATAGGAAACAGCTCACGTAATCACAGAAGCTGAATGTCCCAAGCTCTGGCACAAGCCTCACGTGTCCACGGAAGCTGAGGAACGCAAGGTCAGCAAGTCAGAGACCAGAGTTGCAGATCACCGGTTGTGTAGGTCGGTGGATCCCAAGCTGGTGGCGAGACGAAGCGACAGAGGCTGGAGGTCGGTGGATCCCAAGCTGGTGGCGAGACGAAGTGACAGAGGCTGGCGAACCCAGGATCGGCAGGTCAGGGAGCAGGACTGGGCAGAGGCTGGCGAGTGCAGGATTGGCAGGTCGGGGAGCAGGACTCTCAAGTGCCGATTGTAAGGACTGATGAGCCCAACAGCTGCTAGCTCAAGTCCCGGAACCAGATGCTGGAACAAGAGAGCAGGAGCTCCTGGCCACATGAGCAATCAGAAGCCGCAGTCCAGTGTCAGGAGATGAGAGCCGACGGGGAGGGAGCCACCACAAACCCCGCCCTGCCACTTAATACAGCAGCCAAATAGGTAGTAGCCAAGTTGACATAATCCTGACCACCACACAGGGGGCAGGGGACCATGCTCTTAGGCGAAATCGAGGCCAATTGGCACAACTAGCGTTTTGCTAAGAGAGCTCTCTGCACCTCACATTGGTGAGTGGCATCGGGGGTCTTAAAAGCTGCCAAGCTGCCATCTGAGGACACAGCAAATGGTCCCAACTCAGCAGGAACGGATGCTCACCGAGGACCAAAATGACATGCGGTAAAGACAACCTAGAAGACAGAGAGACCCACAAGAGTGGGTGCCTACATCGACTTGGGACCGGAAGAACTGAATGGTGCCCGGCCACCACCAGTGATAGCCATGATGGAGCTCACAGAGAGGAGTGTCACTGGCAACACAAGAATAAAAAGGGGTGCATCCTGAGATCTCCACTAAAAGACCTCAATTGATGGTCCAGCGGTTTCGGGGTTCCCCTGAGAGCATGGCCCCCGGCCCTCATGCTGCCCTTACCCATAAATTATAACAAAGGTGCACTCTTTGGACAGGAATGGATTGCACTTGGCAATGCAGAGTGACCATATATTGGCTGCACTTTATGGTTCTATACATCTATAGGATATCAGCCTGCTGACTGCTGGCTGGAGGAAGGAGAGTGGATGGAGAGGAGGGGAAAGGACGTTGTTGGGAGGATGAGACATGTATGGTGCAGAGAGGAATAGTGTGCTGTCACCGGACAGGGAGAGCAGCGGAAGCTGCATATAGGTGGGCACGTAAATTTATATGGGGATGTACATTTTCACTCAATCATGTTAAATAAAAAAAATAAAAAAGACACTACTGAAGAAGAGGAACACAATGAGAGGCCTCACACTACCTGACCTTAGAATTTATTACACTATCGTGGTAGTCAAAACAGTCTGGGACTGGTACAAAAACAGATATATAGACCAATGAACGGAATAAAGAATCCAGAAATATCACTATCCTCCTGTGAACAGTTGATACTCAACAGAGGCCCAGACATTGTAACCTGGGGTAAAACCAGTCTCTTTAATAAATGGTGTTGGCAAAACTGGATATCTATCTACAAAAAACTAAAACAAGAGCCACATCTCACGCTTAAACAAAAATTAACTCAAAATGGATGAAAAACCTAAATATCAAGCCTAAAATCATAAACAGTATAGAACAAGAAACAGAGACAACATTGGAAGTTCTAATACATGGCTGAGACAGACTACAGATTCTGACTAACAATGCATGAATGAAAGAGAGAAAACAGATAAATGGGAACTACTAAAAATCAAACACTTATGCTCATCCAAAAATTTTATCAAGAGAGTTAAAAGACCGCCTACAGATAGAGAAAACATATTTGACAACTATGTATCGAACTGGTGTCTAATTCCCATAATCTACAAGGTACTGCAAAATATCAACAAGAAAAAGACAAAAGACCTAGTTAAACAAAGGGCAAAGGATGTGTACAGACAATTCAATGAAGAAGACATCCAGGCAGCCAAAAGACACATAAGGAAATGCTCACAATCATTAGGCATTAGAGAAATCCAAATCAAAACTACAATGACTGCCATCTGAGGTACACCAGTGGTCCCAAATCAGCTGGACCAGATGATCACCAAGGACAACAATGACATGAGGGAAAAAGAACCCAGAAGACAGAAAGACCCACGTGAATGGGTCACTATATCAACTTGTGACCAGAAGAACCAGATGGTGCCCAGCCACCACCAATGACAGCCGTGATGGGGCTCAACAATGTTGAGTCCCAGTGGCAACACAAGAAAAAAAGGGTGTACCCTAAGAACTCCACTAAAAGATTGCAATTGATGGTCCAAAGGCCTGGGTGTTCCCCTGGGAGCATGGCCCCGAGGCCCAATGCTGCCCCTGATCATAAATCATTACTGAGGTCAACTCCTCGGACATGAATGGATTGGACTCAGCAACACAGAGTGACCATATCGTGTGTGCACTTGATGGTTCTATGCATCTACGTATAGGATGTCATCCCAATGGCCTCTTACTAGAGGGGATTGGAGAGGGTGAAGAGGAGGGGACAGGAGATTGTTAAGAGGCTATGACATGTACAGAACAGAAAGGAGGACCGTGCTGTCACCCGTCAAGGAGAGTAGAAGGAGCTGCAGACAGGTGGGCATGCAGATTTAAATGGATTGTACACTTTCACTCAATCACAATAAAAGAGAGAGAGAGGTAAAAAGAAAAAGAAACAAACAAAGAACCAACTACAATGATATACCACCTCATCCCAGTGAGATTGGCAATAATCCAAAAAACAAAAAACAACAAATGCTGGAGAGGCTGTGGAGAAGTAAGAACTCTCCTACTGCTGGTGGGAACGCAAAATGGTATAACCCCTTTAGAAAGCAATTCAGTGCTTTCTTAAAAATCTAGAAATAGAAACACCATATGGTCCAGAAATCCCATTGTTTGGAATGTATCCTGTAGAACTAAGGACTGCCACACAAGCAGATAAATGCACACAAATGTTTATTGCATCACAATCGGCAATAGTAAAGAGATGGAATCAATCTAGGTGCCCATCAACAGCTGAATGGATAAACAAACTATGGTATATATACACAGTGCAACACTATGCACTGATGATTTTAGGAAGCATCTCATAACCTAGTATTAACTAGAAGACATTATGCTGAGTGAAATCAGTCAGCTGCAAAAGGACAAGTATTGTATGAGTCTGCTGTTATAAGGATTTAAAAAAGGACTTATGCACAGAAGACAAGACTCTTCGAGGGCTGCAAGGGTGGGGAGCGAAGAGAGGGTTGTTCATAGATTTGATAGTTGATAGGAATTCAGTTAGGTGAAGGGGGTGACAGCACTCAGTAGAAGGCAGGTCAGCATAACTGTACGACACTATTAACTAAATGGTTTTCTAAATTCAGCCCAACATTTCAAAGGATAGCATAGCAGAGACAGGGATCTGCGAACCATGTTTTCAGGGGACATCCAGGTCAACTGACGTAGCTAGCCTTTTGCCAAGAGAGTCTTCTGCACCCCATGTTGGTGAATGGCATCTGGGATCTTAAAAGCTCACAAGCTTCCATCTGAGGAACATCAGTTGGTCCCAATACACCTGGAACAGATGATGACCAAGGACATCAAAGACATGAGGAAAAACATGAGCCCAGGAGACAGAATGACCCATATGATTGTGAGACTACATCAACATGAGACCAGAAGAACAAAATGGTGCCCAGGCACCACCAAAGACAGCCTTGATAGTGGATACAATGTAGAGTCCCTGACATAGCACGAGAAAAGGAGGTGTGCAGATCAAGAACTCTACTGAGAGACCAAAAGCAATGGTCTGACAACCTGGAGGGTCTTCTGGAAACATGGCCCCTAGACTTGCTGTTGCCCCAGACCTGAAATCAGTACTGAGGTCAACACTTCAGACAAAGAATGGACTGGACTTGGGGACACAGAGTGAGCATGTGATGTGTGTACTTTATGGTTTTATACATTTAGAGGAGGCTGTCCTACTGGTGTCTTTCTAGGAGGGAGAGGACAGGGTGGAGAGGAGGGGACAGGTGTTCATTAAGAGGATACTAGAAGAGTGATGAGTATGCTGTGGCAGGGTGAGGAGAGCAGATAGAGATGCAGAGAGGCAGACATACAAAACTGACTTGGATTGTGTCATGAATGGAATTTTGTCCCCCAGAAAATATGTATAGACATTTGGCTGGGTTGTGATTACCAGTATTGTGTGATTGCCCTCCATTTTGTGATTTTCCTATACTGTACATTACAGAGGATTAGGGTGGGACTGTAAATCCCTTCCTAGGGTCACCTCTCTGCTCCACTGTAAAAGGAGTTTCTCTGGAGTGTGGCTTGCACCACCTTTTATCCTAAAAGAGATAAAAGGTAAATGAAGCAAGCAGAGAGCTGGGAGCCTTTACAATCAAGAAAGCAGCGCCAGGAGAAGAGCATATAATTCAGACCTGAGGTTCCTGTGCCAAGATGATCCCTGACTAAAGACTGATTCAACACAAGGGCTTTCCTGCAGAGCTGGCAGAGGGGAAGCCTTTTCTCTGGAGCAGACATTCTGAATTCCAACTTGTAGTCTACTAGACCACGTAAGAATAAACTTTCATTTGTTAAAGCCATCTGCTTGTGCTGTTTCTGTTAGAGTAGTGCCAGATAACTAAAACAGATTGTATGCTTTCACTTACTCGTAATAAATAAATAGATAAATAAATGAAGACCAGTAAGCACATGGGTAGCTTGCCCAGCAGTTAACCTTGTCCTGCTAACAGGATAGGGTGGGGGTGAAGACAAAGTTATGGGAAGGAGGTGGTGAAGATCTGGGTCATTGTAAACCACCATGGGCAGCTGGAAATCTTCTGTGGTATGCAGGTCCTCTTGATGGTGACTCAGTGATATTGCTGTGGCAATTCTACATGAATGACGTTTTCTTAGTAATTCCCATCCATGTCTTACTGACCCTATTTGGCACTCAAAAACAAGTATACACAGAATTCACATCCTTACTGAGAACAGTAAATACAACATACTACAAAACTACAGCACAATAACCATAGCACTGCAAAACTATGGAACAATGACTATGGCCATTTATTCAATCTACTGAACAGGCATTTTAGTGAACTACTCCTGATGATGTGCTAAACAGAATTTGAATCTGGCTAAAATACACTCTGGAAAAGCTGACAGGGAGCCCAAACCTTAGAAATTAGGGACTCCGAAAGACAGCAACAGGCAGGGACCCATGCAGGACCCAAGGAGACCAGGTCATAGGGAGGGAGAAGTGCAGGGTAGCAAGGTGCAGCAGGCAAGAGTTGAGGAGGCATGGGAGGTGATGGCAACTGAACAGCCCATCTCCAGTTTGGAGCACAAAGATGTCAGGCTGGTACTCGCTAAAGCCTCTGGTGATGAGCTGGCCCCGGGCAGTAGGAGGGGGCATATTTCTGAGCATTGACTCCCTCCTCTTATTCTTAAATCAAACCTTCAAGCGCACGGAAAAAAAGGACAGGTTTAGTAGATTGAAGAGTTAATGTCTTGTTAGAAAAAACACAATACACAACTATGTGGCATTGTGATTCTAGAAGCTATTTCCTTGTGGCTAAAATATCTTAGGGAGGTTAACACCACACTGTCTGCCTCAGCTCTGAACTAAGCTTATAGCTTTGTTTTTCTCTTTCCACATCGTTTGATTCCATGACCTACAAATTACGCATCACTGCCTGAGCACATGACAAAGAATTTCATATCAACACCAGTAACAGTCAAGGCTGAATTGGGAGCCACATCACCCACCCCAAATCAAAAAGCCAATTCCACAAAACCCTCCTTCTCATAACAACATCACAGAAAAGGAAAAAACAGATACTGTAAGCATTAAAAATTCCTCTAGAGAATACACATTTGTTAGTCATAATGTTGAATTTGTGAGGTGTTTCTTAGGCATATTTTGACTATTTACAATTCTCCATATTTTCAGTTTTCTCAGGTCAGAGGAACTTGTTTTAAACTTTTATTTTTTTGGTTTGGCTTACTAGACAGATTTCTGAAGCTTGCAAACCTTCCCCTGATCACCATAAGGTTTAACACATCAAAGTATCTACAACTTTGTACTTTAGGGCAGCTATTTTACCAAACACCTAACAGCAGGAGGATGAGGCATTCAAGACTTAACTACACTTTCATTAGCTAGTCACAGAGTGTTCTTTGCGTGAATAGTCCCTCATCCAATACCTAATTATTTACAAATTCACCTATTAAATAAAGACCTTATGCCTGATTTTCAGGATAGTATATATTTAGTACACAAGAACTCTTGTATACCCTAACTCCCTGATACGTTATTTTGAATACTTTCCAGGTTAGGTAGTACCCCAACATACAGCATACAGAAGTCTTCCTTAAATGATACCATTGTAAAAGAGGCTGAATTTTATTTATTGGATGGATATATGCCAAGCCAGCCAAGTGCTGTCGAGTCGGATCCAACTCATGGATGGATATATAGATGTACCTAAATGTGCATTATGGCTGGCTGCAAATGTGCATTATATGATATAGACAAATATTACTATTACACTGTGTCTCATATGCATGCATGTGTGTCCATATATATACAGCAGCCAAGTGCCTTCGAGTCGGACAAACATACACAAACGTAGAGAGTGAGCCCTGGTAGCACAATGATTAAGAGAGTGGCTAATATCCAAAAGGTGAGTTTGAATCCAGAAGCTGTTGCTCATAGATCCTGTGGGGCAGTTCTACTGCATCCTATAAGGTAGCTATGAGTCACAATCAACTTCAGAGCCACTATATACACGGACATATACATACACACATCAAAAAGGAATCAAACCCATGGTGGTTGCATCAGTTCTGACTTGTAGGGAACAAATCAGTGGAACTGGGTATACATATACCTATATACAGAAACCCTGGTGGCATAGTGGCTTAAGTGCTAAGTCTGCTACCCAAATGGTTGACAGTTCAAATCTGCCAGGCACTCCTTGGAAACTCTATGGGGCAGTTCTCCTCTGACCTCTAGGGTTGGACCTGACTCAACAGCAGTGGGTTTTTGGGTTATACCTATATACAACACACACATACATACATGTGTATATACATTAAGGAAAAAAACCATAGGTGTTGAGTCATTTCCCACTCAGAGCAATGAACTTGATGCATGTGTGCATGCGCATGCACACACACGCACACGCACACACACACACAAACACACAGAAAAATGAAAACCAAACCCTTTACCACTGAATTGATTGCTGCTCACAGCAACTCTACAGGACCGAATAGAACCACCCCGTAACATTTCCAAGGAGTGGGTGGTGGGTTTGAATTGCTGACCTCCTGCTTGGCCACTGATCACTTAATCATTGTGTCATCACAGTTGCTTATGTACGTGTGTGTCTGTTTGTGTGTGTGTTAGTATATAAGTATATATTATACACACATAAATGTAGACCAGGTATAAGAAGTAGTAGTTTAGGATTGTTCAGTTGTATTTTTCCCATTTGCAGTTCTGAAGCTTGCAAAGTCCAAAACTTATTTTCCAGATACCAAAAGGGTCACAAAAAGACACCAACTTGCAGAACATCCAGGACAAAGCTGCTCAATACTTGAAACTTGTGTGTTAGAATGGCCACCTGCCCAGTGGCTCTTCCCAAGCTTACTGACTTGCCCTTGGGCTTTTGTCACATCCCGGAGTCTTGCCAGCTCCAAGCTAAGGGGAGAAAACCACAAATGTTCAGGACTTGCAGTTGTGAATGAGACGCCATGCTTCTTTTGAAATTGCTATCCCCACCAGTCCTGCTCCCTGCTCTCTGCAGGACACTTTTCTGTGATATCCAGCTGAAGCTTTGCTTTATGGTCAATCTTTTCTGTCAAGTGCAACAGGCAGGGCGGCCCAAAAATTCAGTAACCAAGAAACATTTACTTTTTCAGATACAGTTTCAAAATAGCAGAAACAGTGCAAAAGCTATCCATGATGGCCAAATCACCAATTTTTTTTAACCAATTTTTTTTTTGTGATTAAGTGGAAGTATACAATCCAAACTAACCTTGCATGCCCACCTGTCTGCAGCTCCCTCTGCTTTCCTTTCCCAGTGACAGCACAATCTTCCTTATCATTCTATACCTGTCATATACTTTTAACAAGCTCCTGCCCACTCCTCTTCACCCTCTTCTCTCCCGTCTAGAAAAAGACCAGTAGGACAGCATCCTATAAATGCATAGAACCGTGAAGTACACACACCGTATGGTCACACCGTGTCCCCGGGTCCAGTCCATTTTTGTCCGAAGAGTTGACCTCAGTAGTGTTTTCTGGTCAGGGGCAGCAGCAGGGCTAGGGGCCATGCTCCCAGGGGATCTCCCAGGCCATCGGACCATCAGTTGTGTCTTTCAGTAGAGTTCTTGAGCTGCACCCCTCTTTTCCTCGTGTTGACACAGAGTCTCAACATTATGTGCCCCAGCAAATCACCAAATTTTTAAATAAAGGCCAGATCCACCCTTCCACTTGCTCTACCGAGTATACTAACCCTCCCTCACCCTTATCTAGACCCTGGTTACGCTAAAACATGGTGGAGAACCACAGGCCGCTAGCCATGTTTGTACAAAGTTTGATCCCTTTAACTACAGCGTGGAAATAGTCACCTTGAAGGCTCCGAAGTGACCTTTGGTTCAGGAGGCGATGGTTCTGGCCTCACAAGGGAGCCCGTGAGATGCCTTGGCCCAGCGACTTACCACTCGATTATGAGTTGTACTGGAAAATACTCTCCATCTCACATACCTGTCTGTGAGTGAACATCCCTTGGGGTGGGCAGCGAGCCAGTGTCTGGATGCGGAAGCCGACACCACCATCCTTTTGGTGCACTAGGCCTGGGCTGTCACACCAGCCTGGGCACCTTCTCTTGCTTGCCCTTTGTCTTTTTCTCTGGCTGGTACAGTTGGCTGAGGTTCGGATAATAGTTCCTCCTCGTGGTCTCCTTCCTGTATGATAATCGTTATCACTTCTGACTCGGGTCCGGAAACGAGGAAAGGAAAAAGAGAAACGAGGAAGTTGGAAACCAGAGTTTGCAAGCATAGGGAGGAGAGGCTGTGACCTGTGTGCATCAGTCGATGGTGGCCCCGAAGCGTCTGGTTCCCTGGCCTCACCAGGGAGTGTTCATCTCCTGGAGTTGGCCGAAGTGAAGTTCTGTCTCGTACCATGCACACTAACCATTCAGCTCTTCCTGCTCCAGGCTGCACAAGCCAGTGTCCTTGAGGCTGCATGCAGGCAGAAGTTCCATGTCCTGAGTGACGTCCATTAAGCCGTGCACCTCTGCAGACTCTGCTCCAGGGTCACTGAACACGAGTTCAGTGCTCATGCTGTTGCCAGTGCTGGGTTGCGCGAGTTCAGGCCCCAGTATATCTGTGGTAGGTTCAAAGTGTGCATGTCCCCCTTTAGATACCAGTTATTGGCTTTGTCCTTACCACCAGCTGCATTGGGTGGAGGCTTCTGAATGCACGTGCGGCAGGGCGTGGCTCAAAAAAGAAGCCTGTGCAAGAAGGGGATGGTAGGCATCATGCCTGTTCGCGTCAACTTGCAGGCTAAAAATTGCAGCTCTGAGCATCAATCAGCAGCTTAGGTGACTACTGCCAAGGCAGTGGGGTGCCTACCCTGAGAATCGGCTGTTCTGGATTTTGTATGCTGGTTGTAGGCATGAGGAGGAAAGGAGAAATCTCATGCCAGCTCCATGAGTCCATGGAGAAGAATCTGGAGAGTGTTTCACGACACACTGCTCTATAACTAACATCCGGCTCAGGGCACAAAATGGTCACCAAGCTGTTGCTCCCAGTTTTTGCAAGGACGTCAAAATCCAAGTCCATTATACTCCATGGGGTTCAGGGAGAAAGATGCTGCAGCTTGGTTTGCAGATCACTCCCTGTACTCTTATGCACCATGTAAGAAACTCATCCAGCTCCTTCAGAATGTCCAAAGATTGCAGATGTTTTAGCAATGAACCCAAGTGTAGAAACTTGTAGCTTGGATCCAAGAGTGGTTACACAGCACAGCGCTGCTGCTTTGGAGGTCCACACAAGTGTGGGTAATACAACCTCAGTTGTGTACAATGTCCACAACAAATGTTCTGGGATGTGCTGTAGCCTAGCACGCTGCACTCATCCTGCTATGTTTGAGCCCATTATTGTAGTCAGTGTGTCAATATACCTCTCTGAGGGTCTTCCCCTTCCCCTCGAGCCTCTACTTTACCAAACATCTGTCTTAGACTGGGTTCTCTACATATGGGTCCATTTTTGAGAACTTTTGTGTTCTCTCTGTTGAGATGTAATACATCCTGAAGGTTATAGTGTTTGGTGTTCAACAGTAAGTGCTCAAGTCCTCTTCAATATCAGAAAGCATGATTGTGTCATCTTCCCTTCATACAGGTTGTTAGTGAGTCTTCCTTCAATCCCAGGAGTCTGTGGACGGCAAACATTTTTAATGTATTTGATTGCTAACCAAAAGATTGGAGGCTTAAATCCACCCCAAGGGTCCTGAGAAGGAAGGCCTGGCAATCCAATTCTGAGCAACCAGCCATTGAAAACTCTATGAAGAACTCAGAAAAGGAGGGTAAGAAGGGCTGCACAACTTGAAGCATGTAACCAGTGTCTCTGAATTATACATGTAGCAACTTGAATTGGTATATCTTTTGCTGTGTCTATTATATTCTCAGCAACAACAGAAACAATAATAAAACCAATCATTTTAAAAATTAAAGGAAAAGAAAATTGTATGGAGCACACTTCTATTCTGACACACATAAGGTCACCATGAGTCGGAATTGACTCCAGAACAATTGATTGGTTTAAACTCATCATGAGCCGTAGGCACATTGCTCAGTGGTGATGATGGACAAGCCCTACTGCTTTGTGTTCCTAAGTGGTAGAGAAGAAGCCAGCTAATATATGGTGGACTGACCCAGTTCACTTTCAAAAAGATGTGAAGGAATGGCAATACCACAGCCTATCTGCTATGGATTGAACTGTGTCCCCCCAAAATACGTGGTATAAATCCTGACTTCTCCCTGCGGTTATGATACCATTTGTGAATGGAATATTTGTTACATTAAACAGACAGGATTAGGTTACATCAGTGAGGATTAGGTTCAGTTCATCATGTTCATGAGGCAGGATGAAGGTGTCTCTTGAGTCAATCTCTTCAGAGGTATAAAAGAGATTAAACAAGCAAGCAAAAGGAGGAGAGCTGAGGAAGACCAACCCCAAGCCACAGGAAAAACACCTAGGAGCAGAAGCTCAAACTGACAAAGATCTTCCTCCAGTCAACACAGACCAAAAGCCTTCCCCTAGAACCAGTGTGCTGAGTTAAGACTTGTAGCCTCCCAAACTGGGAGAAAAAAAATTTCTGTTTGATAAAGCTACCCATTTGTGGTATTCCTGTTAGAGTAGCAGAGAATAACTACAATACTCTTTCTGATGTGAACCAAGACATGACCTTCTCAGGCTGGCTCTTGATGGCTTCTACAGGCTTCCCCTTCCCTTAGATAGCCCATTAACAATTTTGTCCTGGAATCAGTGATTGAATAAGAGGTCTGCAAGGGTCTTTACCCTGATGGGCAGTAGCCTAGTTGGACATTTGTTACAAGTCACATGGTGTATTTTCTCTTGCCTCAGATTTCCATGTGGTTTCATTGGATAATCCAGGGGACATACCACACCCTTCCCGTCAGGGACCTAGGCAAAGAGGCCAAGCTCTGAAGTTGGAGCGTTTGAATCTGATTTCAGAGCACAGCCTTGCTCTTGCTCCTTATAGCAAAAGTGTTGGCTCCATATTCTTTCCAAGTGACACTCTAAGCAAGTCTCATTTTTTCTCTTGACTTCAGTTTCCGCAACTGTAAAATGAGGTATAGAAATGTACTTTGTGAGCTGCAACTGTGTACAATTGCAAGGGGTGATGATTATTAGTGTTAATTTCATTGATGGCAATATGGATAAAAGAAATCAAATATCCATACTTCACGTCTGTTCACTTCTGACTCCAGCTGCCTAAGAAACACTTCATCTTCTTACCCTAAGTACCCAGAGGTAGTTCACATCTCACATGTTAAAGGACACAGTCCTACATACCACCAAGTAGGCCTAAGGTTTTAGATGCCAGCTGCAGGCTTAAGAGTCCCGTGATCTGACCTACTGGCTACAAAATCAGGTCTTTCCTACTACTCTCTCAAGATGCCAGCTGTAAGCTTGGGGCTCCCCAGGAGCTCCCTGCTTTGGACCATCACCACTCAGGTTTAATAATTAGCTGTAACGCCTCTGAGACCTCAGGGAAAGTACTATACTTAAGATTATGGTTTTACTGTAGGAAAAAAGACTACAAATGAAGAGATGCATACAGGAAGTGTGGGAGACTTCCCAACACAGGTTTCCATGTCTCAAAAAGAAGGACATGTTACCCTCCCATGTGCATGGATGTCTTTCACCAACTAGGATGCCCATGGAGCTTCCTTGCCCAGAGCCTTTATTGGCTTCATTACGTAGTCATGATGGGGGCCTCATTGCACAGGCAAAACTGGGGCTTCGTTGCTCAGCATGCTTGATTGAATCGTGCCCTCCTACTGCGGTCAGGATGTATCAGGTCACTCAGTGGTCTTTGTGGCCTGGCCAGCCACCCACTCATTTGTACAACTCTCACATGCTCTTGGAGGTCTTAGATAATAACCCGCTGCTGTGGAGTCATAGAACTGCCCCATAGGATTTTCAAGGAGCAGCTGGTAGAAGGGAACCAACGACCTTTGGTAGCAGTTGAGTTCCTAATGCTGTGCCCTCAGGGCTTCCTTACATAATAAAAATAAAAAAACTAAACTCAGTAATGTCCAGTCAGTTCCCACTCATAGCGACCCCATAGAACAGAGCAAAACTGTCCCATAGAGTTTCCAAGGAATGCCTGGTAGATATGAACTGCTGACCTTTTGGTGAACAGCCATAGCTCTTAACCACTACACCACCAGAGTTTCCTTAGATAATACTCAGGAACGTCCAAGGATTCTTTCTCAGGAACCAAGGACAAGGGCCAAATCACTTAATGTAAGGTCATTCTTTACCTCACAATAGGTGTGCCTTCTTTTTAGTACTTTTCATCATGAAAATTTGCAAACATACATAAAAGTAGAAAGAAGAGTGTAATGAATCCCTATATAACTCATTATCCAGAGTCAATATTTTTCAGGATTTTGCCAAACTTACTTCATCCTTCCATCCTTCTTTTCTTCACTCTTCCCTTCCTTCTTAGCTTCCTTTTATTCTCCTCCTTTTCCTACCCCTTCTTTGCTGCATGTGACCATTGAAAGAAATCTCTGGCAAAGTACCTTTTGTGCCCCACACACTTAAGTGTGTGTATTTATAGACATTTTGCTAATATCCCAGTGCTGTCCAAGCAGCTGAAGAGGAACCAAAAACCAAAAGTCTCATCACCAAGTCTCTCAAAAATGACTTTTTCAGACCTTAATTTTTGCCATGTTTACACTCAACACAATGAGAGGAAACTGTAGGGCATCCATTTGTACAGGTAGTCCTGGCCATAGAAAGGTGAGCAGGGAAGTAAAGACAGCGCTTACCTAGCTATCTAGTAGCTTTAAGCAGCAATGAAACTTTGGTGAAAGAAAAATGCTGTGTGCTAAGTACCAATGGCTTTTGACTCTTCAAGTTCTAGCACAATGCTTGCCTCTTGCAGGAAGTCTTTGCAGCCCACTGTACTGTCTGTCTTCTGAGTTATTATAGCCCTTGAAATCTGAACCATTCATTAGTTTTTCTATCAAACATAGCTGAGTCAGCCCACTGGTTATGATCCACTTTTCAACGAATACAGGCGGAAATGCATGGGTGTATGCATTCATATGTAGCTGTATGCAGTATGTGTGTATGTGTGCTATGATTCTTCAATCAGATTGCTAACTCCTTGCATTGCATCCATTTCTTAGTATTCCCCAAGTATCAGCCCAAAACAGTGCTGACTACAAAAAGAAATGTTCAGGAAGGACTTGTTGATGGATAGCAAATAAGGGTCATGGTGTCTAGCTTTGATCAAGGCCAAGGCTCCTGGGACTTTTTCTGGCTGAGCTTGTACAGTGCTGGATCCATTCTTTCATTTTCCTCCCAGTTCTTCTGGTTGTCCTGACAGACAAACCCTGAGGGGCAAACTCATCTCCATGAAGAAGCTGGCATTTACTTAGTGGTCTTTGACGTGTGTCGGGAAACTTGTGAGCACCACACTATCCTATCCACCTGGAGGACTGTTGGAGGAGGCCCTCTCTGGAAGTTCAGCCTGCATTGAGAAGGACCTTTAATCCTGTCCCTTTCTCATGTTTCACTCTTACTGTCTTTTCCTCTCTATCATTTGTGTGTTTTTCTGTATGTGCACATGTGTAATCCAAATGTATGTCTGAGTACAGTGTCAAAGGGCCATAGGGATGAGTAAGTCATAGAGAGAAAGAAAATCTGTGAATGAATTTACAGTATAAGGTAGAATGATGTACATGCTGAAAGACAGGAACAAGGCAATGTTACTGAAATTCCAAGTACAGAGAGTTCTCATTAAGTACAAATCTGGAAAAGAAGCAAATAAGTATGGAAGAGGCAGATTTTTAACAGGAATCTTACTGTGGATGGTAGTCATTTTTTTTACTTTCTTAAACAAAGACAATTTTATTTTCAATCACAATGACTGATGATCTTGATAAACTGGGCTAGCCTGAAAAAGTCCAAAATGAAACTAATCCATAAATTTGTCTATCAACCAGAGGAGATAACAAAAACTCTCAGTTCTGAGAGAGGTGGGGCCAAGATGGCAGAGGAGATACTTCTCTGGGCCCCTCTAACAACAAAGACCCCAAAGAACAAATGAATCCAGTACATATGACATCCTAGGAGCCCTGAACACCAAAGGGAAAGTTGAGAACTTGGGCTGAGCAATGGGGAAGGGAAAGTAGCACCAGAAGTACATAGGATTCCACAGACCCGACCTACTGGGAAGAAAGCGAGTGGAGAGTACAACACGGAGGTGATTTTCTAGAGAATCCACTTGCACCTCCACAGCCAATGAGGGACAGCACCAGGTTGTGAAAAGCTAAGTCACTGTGTGTGACCTGCTGTGCAAGGATCTCAAACTTTCCTTCCATGTGGGCCTGACTCCCTTCTCCTGGTGTTCCCCTTCCATTCTCTGAACTGTGCCCAGTGCTGGAGTGTGACATCATTACCTGAGGTGGAAGTAGGGCTCTTCATTCTCACCCTGAGCCATTCTCTTCCTTGCTTCTCTGTACTGTGCCTGCCTCTGGAGTCTGGCGCCATTGACTGAGCCAGAAGTACCACTACTTAAGCCCACCCTGAGCCACTCTCTGAGACTCGGAAGGTGAAATAGTTTAACAAACTCAAGGAATAGCAAAAAAGAAGAAAAAAAAGTTTTTTCTGCCAACTCCCCTAAGCTGGAAAACCAGGGCAGAAACTGCTCCCTTACCTAGATTCAGAAATAAGGGGATACACCAACTCACAGACACTCAGGGACAGCTGTTAATCACTGGCCTTTCTCAGCAACTGCAGCCAAACCCCTATGCCTATACAAATCACCCCTGCTCATCTAGGCTAGTAGGCAAGAGTCTGCACCACATACTGGGAAACTGACCACTGGGATATCTGAGCTGAATGTAAATAGACTAAATGCACAAATAAAGAGACAGAGAGTGGCAGATTGGATGAAAACAAACAAACAAAAATCATGACCTATCTATATTCTGCCTACAAGAGACATACCTTAGACTCAAAGAAACTCAAAGACACACTTCAAAGGATGGAAAAAAAATACATCAGGCTAGCAAAATTAAAAAAAAAAAAGAGTAGGAATTGCAATAATAATCTCTGATCAAATAGATTTTAAAGTAAAATCTGCCAGACTGGATAAGGAAAGATATTATGTAATGGTAAGGATCAACACTCCAGAAGGATATAACCATATTAAATATCTACACATCCAATGACAGGGCTACAAATTACATAAAAAACAGAAAACAAAAAAACACTGTCTACATTGAAAACAGAAATAGACAGCTCCCCAATAATAGAAGACTTTAACACACCACTCTCAGTGAAGGATAGAACATCTAGAGAAAAGCTCAGTAGACATGGAAGACCTAAATGCTACAACTGACCAACTTGACCTCAGGTGTATACAGAACCTGTCATCCCAAATCAGCTAGAAATACTTTCTTTTCCAATGCACATGGAACATTCTCTAATATTGACCACATATTACACCACAGAGCAATCCCTAAGAAAATTCAAAGTACTGGAATAATACAAAGCACTTTTTCAGACCATAAAGCCATAAAAGTAGAAATTGCTAACAGAAAAAAGATGGAAAAAATTTAAAAGAAATGGGAACTGAAAAACATTTTCTTCAAAAACTCCCATCTAAAAAAAGCCTTGGTCTTGATGACTTCACTGGAGAATTCTACCAATCTTTCAGACAAGATTTACCACTACTATTACTAAAGGTATTCCAGAGCATTGAAAACAGTGGAATACTCCCAAATTCATTCTGTGAAGGCAGTATAACCTTAATACCAAAACCAGGTAAAGACAGCACAAAAAAGAGAATTACATACAATATCTGTCATGAACATAGACACAAAAGTCCTCAACAAAATTCTAGACAATAGAATTTAACAACATATCAAAAAATAATTCACCATGACCAAGTGGGATTCAAACCAGATGTCAAGGGGTAGTGCAATATTAGAAAAGCAATGCAATCCATCACATAAACAGAAGACAAGAACCACATATTGTCAACTGATGCAGAGAAGGCACTTGATAAAGTCCAACATCTATTCATGATAAAAACTCTCAGTAAAGTAGGAATGAATAGAAGGGAAATTCCTGAACATAATAAAGCACATCGATGCAAAACCAACATCATCCTAAATGGAGAGTGTCTGAAAGCATCCCCCTTGAGAATGAGAAGCAGACAAGAATACACATTGCCACCACTTTTATTCAACATAATGCTGGAGGTTCTAGCCAGAGCAAATAGGCAAAATAAAGAAATAAAGAGCATCCAAATTGGTAGGTAAGAAATAAAAGTACTTCTATTTGCAGATGATATGATCTCATACACAGAAATCCCTGAACCACACACACACACACACACACACACACACACTACTGAAACTAATAGAAACGTTCAGCAAAGTATCAGGATATAAGGTAAACACACATAAATCTGTTGGATTCCTTTACACCAACAAAGAGATCATCAAAAAAGAAATCACCAAGTCAATACCATTCATGATTGCCCGCAAGATAAAATACTTAGAAATAACTCTAACCAGGATGTAAAAGACCTATACAAAGAAAATTACAAAACACTACTTCAAGAAAACAAGGGAAACCTACATAAGTGGAGAAACATACCTTACTCATGGATGGGAAGACTCCACATTGTAACAATGTCAATTCTACCCAAAGCCATCTATAGATACAATGCAATCCAGAACCAAATTTCAATGACACTTTTAATGAGATGGAGAAACAAATCACCAACTCCATATGGAAAAGAAAGAAGCCCCAGATAAGTAAAGCATTTCTGAAGAAGTAAAACAAAGTGGGAGGCCTCACATTACCTGACTTGAGAACCTATTTATACTGCCACGGTAGTCAAAACTACCTGGTACTATACAAAAACAGACACATAGACCAATGGAACAGAATGCAGAATCCAAACATAGCATCATCCACCTACGAGCAACTGATAATTGGCAAAGACCTAAAGGCTGTAAACTGGGGGAAAGACAGTCTCTTTAACAAGTGGTGTTGGCATAACTGTATATCCATCTGCAAAAAAATGGAACAAGACCCATACCTCGCACCATGCACAAAAACTAACTCAAAATGGATCAAACACCTAAATATCAAATCTAAAACAATGAGTCATGGGAGAAAAAATAGGGACAATGCTGGAAGCCCTAATACATGACATAAACAGAATACAAAACATAATTAATAATGTACAATCACCAGAAGAGAAACTAGGTAACTGGGAGCTCCTAAAAATCAAACACTTATGCTCATCCAAAGGCTTCACCAAAAGAGTAAAAAGAGATCCTATAGACTGGGAAGAAATGTTTGGCTATGATATATAAGATCCGCCAATTAAATAACGAATTGTTCTAAGTGCTACCTACCTTATTGCTGAATATTGCTACCATTACCTTCAAAATACTCCCCTTGGGAAGTTATGCATCAATGCCAGCAGCACCTAGTCCACCCTTCAAAGCAATTTTGGAACTCTTTTTCTGGAGTGGCCACTGCACACAGCAGCAAGGTGGCAAGTTTGTGAACTTAACTGTATAGTTGTCTGTGAGGGAGTTTTTAGCCCGTAAACAAATAACTGTATTGGAACACCCTCCCTACTCACTTGATCTGCCCCCCTAGTGACTTTTCTGTTTACCCAAAGATAAAGGAAATATTGAAAGGAAAACATTTGGATGACATACAGGACATCAAGGACAATACAATGACAGGTCTGATGGCCATTCCAGAAAAAGAGTTCCAAAATTGCTTCGAATGGTGGACTAGACACTGGAATCAGTACAGAGCTTCTGAAGGGGAGTAAGTACTTCAAAGGAGACTGTAGTAATATTTAGCGATGAGATATGTTGTACTTTTTCTGGGATGGGTTTGTGAACTTAACTGTTGGAGCTCTCATATGCTTTCAGGACCTTATCTCTAAAATCTACAAGATACTCTAAAACTTCAACAGCAAGAAAGACAAATAACCCAATTAAAACAATGGGCAAAGGATATGAACGAGCACTTCACCAAAGAGGACATTCAGGCAGCTAACAGGTACATGAAGAAAGATTCATGATCATTAGCCATTAGAGAAATTCAAATTAAACTACAATGAGATACCATCTCACCCCAACAAGGCTGGCTTTAATCCAAAAACCACAAATCATAAGTCTTGGAGAGGCTGTGGAAAGACTGGAATTCTTCTACATTGCTGGTGGGAAGGTAAAATAGTACAACCTCTTTGGAAATCGATTTGGCCCTTTGTTAAAATGTTAGAAATAGAAATACCATGTGATCCAGCAATCCCACCTCTTGGAACATATCTTAGAGAAATAAAGGTGGTCACACAAACAGATACATGCACATGATTGTTTATTGCAGAGTTGTCCACAATAGCAAAAAGATGGAAGAAACTTAGATGCCCATCAACAGATGAATGGATAAACAAACTATATTTATATACATGATGGAATATTATGCAATGATGAAGAACAAGGATGAACTTGGGAAACATCTCATAACATAGAAGAATCTGGAAAGCATTATGCTGAGTAAAATTAGTCAGTTTCAGGTCAAATATTGTATGGCACGACTATTATAAGGACTTATGAAATAGTTTAAACACAGAAGAAAACAGCCTTTCATGGTTGCAAGTATCGGCAGGGAGGGAGAGAGTATTCATTCATTAGATAATACATAAGAATTAAGTGAACTAAGGGCAGGACAACACACAGCAGAGCAGAAGTCAGCACAACTGGACTAAACAAAAAGCTAAGAAGTTTCTTGAATACAACCAAACACTTCGAGAGATAGAGTAGCGGGGCAGGGTTGTGGGGATCATAGTTTTGGAGGACATCCAGGTCAACTGGAATAATAAAATTTATTAAGAAAAGATTCTGCACTTCACCCTAGTGAGTGGCATTTGAAGTTTGAAAAGCTAGTGAGTGGCCATTTAAGACGCATCGATTGGCCCCAACCTACCTGGAGCAAATGAGAATAAAGAACACCAAAGACACATGGAAAATACTAGCCCAAGTGATAGAGAGAACCACATAAACCAGAGACTCCATCAGCCTGAGACCAGAAAAACTATACAGTGCCTGGCTACCTCCAATGACTGTCCTGACAGGGAATACATCAGAGTTCCTGATGGAGCAGGAGAAAAGTGGGGTAGAAAACTCAAATTCTAGTAAAAAGAACACACTTAATGGTCTGAGACAAGAGAAACCTCAGAACATATGGCCCCCCAACTGTTAGCACAAAGCTAAAACCATTCCCAAAGCCAACTCTCTAAGAAAATTATTGTACTTTAAGTGAAACTTCACAATCCAAATCATCTTGTCATACAAAAGCATACATACACACTCTGCTATGTAACTCTAGCTGCTCTCCCCAACCTGTGACAGGACACTCTTCCTCCATTCAACCAGTTCCTGCCCTGCTCCACCCTCTCATCTCACCAGGAGCTGCCTCCTTAGCCTCATGTATCTACTTAAGCCAAGAAGCACTCTTTGCCAGTATCATTTTATGTCGTATAGTCCAGTCCAATCTTTGAAGAATTGTCCCAAAGCCAACTCTTCAAAGATTAGACTGGACTACAAAACGTAATATACTTGCGAAGAGTGTGCTTCTTAATTCAAGTAGATACACAAGAGTAAATGCACAACTCCTGCCTGGAAGCGAGATGAGAAGGAAGAAAGGTACAGGAGCTGCTTGGATTGACACAGAAAAGGCATGTGCTGTCATATTATAGAGAGAGTAGCTGGATCACATGTATATAAATTTTTGTATGAGAAACTAACTTGAGCTGCAAACTTTCACCTAGAGCACAATAAAACACACACATACACACATATGTACATAAAGAAAGTTCATCTAGTAAAGAGACCAGACTTAATGGTCTGACAAACTGGAGGGTCCCCTGGAAGACAAGGCCTCTGGACTTGCCATTAGCCCAGAATTGAAACCATCCCAGCAGCCGACTCTGCAAAGATTGAACTGGTCTATAAGACATTAAAGGATATACTGACAGAGAGTGTGCTTCTTGGCTTAAGTAGATACAGCAGACTAACCAGACAGCTCCTGTCCAGATGCAAGATAAGACAAAGGGGGACAGGAGCTAGTTAAATGGACATGGGAAGTACGAGGTGGAGGAGATGAACTTGCTTTCACAGTGTGAGGAGAGCAGGTAGGGTTACATCATAAAGTGTGTGTAAGTTTTTGTATGAGAAATAGACTGGAATTGTAAACTTATGCTTAAAACACAATGAAAAAAATAATTTTTATTTTTGAAGTTCAGATATTCAGCAGTAAGGAGATGTGACAATGGGGGCCAGGGATACTGGGTAGCATCAGAGGAAAGGACACTTTTGTGTAATGTATCAACTCCAGAGGAGGCACCCTCTTGTCAATGGTCAGCCAGAAGAAGGCACAGAAAGGTGAGTTTTTGTGATGTGGCACTCCATGAGTGCCTCCTGTAAATCAACAGACAGCCTGAAGGGGACGTTTGACAGCATGCCTTTTGGGAAATCACACCAAAGTGCCCTTGGGTATGAGAATTACACAAAAAAACTCCTCTACTGGGCTGATGCAGCCTAGTATGGCCTGATTTGGTACTACAGGCATGTTACAATCAATGCCCAACTGTTCCAGGGTCAACTGCTGAGGTTAGAACCTTACCTGTGTGACCCTTGGTATGGTAGTTATAACCTGCTCTGTAACTCCATGTCCACATATATAAAATGTATCCTACAGTTACCGCACTGATTAAATAGTAATAATAAACAGAATGCAGTTAGTACAGTTCCTGGCAAGTCAGTGGGTGTTCTAAAAATCTTGGCTACTAGCACTGATTTTAAGAGTTTCTCCTAAAATAAGATTTAAGAAGTAAAACTAGCTTTAAAACAAGGCTTGCAGAATCCTGTTGGCTTTCTTACCATTAGAGTCTCTCAGAATGTCACCGTCACTGTTATCAGCATACTTCTTGTGTTCTCTTTTGGAGGATTTTTTTCTTTCTCCTTTTGTTCAACCTTTGTTTTCAAAGACTAGATTACTTCTTTTTACTTTTTCTTCTATAAAAAATATAAATAAAAAGTAACTTCTGTACAGATTTTTCTCACCAGCCATTTTATAATAAGTAAAATAAAAATGAATAGATGGACAGCTTGAATAAGAACCAAGCCTAATGTTCAGATATTTTTTTTCTTTTTTATTTAACATGACTGAGTGAAAATGTACATTCCCGTATAAATTTACATGCCCACCTACATGCAGCTTCCACTGCTCTCCCTGTCCGGTGACAGCACACTATTCATCTCTGCTCCAAACATGTCTAATCCTCCCAACAGCCTCCTTTCCCCTCCTCTCCGCCCACTCTCCTTCCTCCAGTCAGAGGTCAGCAGGATGATATCCTATAGATGTACAGAACCATAAAGTGCAACCAATATAGGGTCACTCTGCACTGCCAAGTCCAATCCATTCCTGTCCAAGTGTGGACCTTTGTTATAATTTATGGGTAAGGGCAGCATCAGGGCTGGGGGCCACGCTCTCAGGGGAACCCCGAAACCGCTGGACCATCAATTGAGGTCTTTTAGTGGCGCTCTCAGGATGCACCGCTTTTTATTCTTGTGTTGCCAGTGAGACTCAACCTAGCGAGCTCCATTGTGGCTATCACTGGTGGTGGCCGGGCACCATCCGGTTCTTCCGGTCCCAAGTCGATGAAGGCACCCATTCTTGTGGATCTCTCTGTCTTCTAGGTTGTCTTTACCGCATGTCATTTTGGTCCTCGGTGAGCATCCGTTCCTGCTGAGTTGGGACCATTTGCTGTGTCCTCGGATGGGCAGCTTGGCAGCTTTTAAGACCCCAGATGCCACTCACCAATGTGGGGTGCAGAGAGCTCTCTTAGCAAAATGCTAGTTGTGCCAACTGGCCTTGATTTTGCCTAAGAGCATGGTCCCCTGCCCCCTGCCCCTGCTACTCTATCCTTGCAATATTGGGTTAAGATGGAAGGAGTACTCAAGTTATGCTGAAGTCCGCTTAATGTTGTTCTTGTTTCTAATGTGTGCTATCACCGCTTTCTCCCAACCAGATTTCTAGCAACTATCTAAACTAAACCCTCGCTCCCTCCCCTCCCTCCCTCCCCTCCCTTGCAGCTGTCAGAGAGTCTTTTCTTCTATACACAAGTCTGTTTTTGAGATCTTATCATTGAGGTCTCATACAGTATTTGTCCCTTTGCTGCTGAGTACTTTCACTCAACATAATGTCTTCCAGTTGAAACCAGGTTAGGAGATGTTTCCTGGAATCATCATTATTCTTTATCATTGCATAGTGCTCCATTGAGTATATGTACCATAGTTTACCTATCCACAGTGTTCAGATATTAATACACATTTTTTTAATTCTCCAATAAAAAGCTCTGCATTTAAAAAGTATTTTTTGAAGTAGAAGCTGAAGTATTATGTTTCTTTGGCACTTTATCTTCAACTCGTATATGTTCATCAGAACTGAACTTAAAGGAAGTGGTTATAAGAATTAGAAATGTGGGGGTGGAGTCAAGATGGCAGACTAAGCACATGTCTCACTATATCCCTCTGGAAACCAAGACCCGAACTGATAATCAAACAGAGACTTCTGGTCACCTAGTGAGCCTCCGGGACACGGCACAGGGCTGATAATTTGGACTTCATATCACTGAACGAAAAACCTCTCTTTCACTGACTCCCACTCCTGGCTAGCCCTGGCTCTCATGTACTGAAGGTAAACGTACCATTTTGACTTTTTTTTTTCTCTGTCTTGGCCAGCGGGCGGAGTTGGGTCTTGGCTATTGGCTAGACTCAGATGCACTGCTGGGGGGATAGGCATGCGAAATTCCCATATTTTGAGAGCCAGACTCTGTTAATCTAGCCACTTTGGGCCTGTCTTTTTATCACTGCTACAGCATGGTGTGTACAGAACTGCACTGCCAGAGTGAGGGACATCATGTTGGAAATGGAGATTTTAGTTGGATCTAATTCTTAGCCTGGGAGCCAGCGCCTGCAAACAGAACAGTGCTTCTCTGACAGAAAAGCAGTAATCTACACAGTGTCATCTATGGTGGGGGCCTGGCAATAGCAGCAGAGGAATCACTACTTCTTGGCACCTTTAGCCCCTCTATCTGTTGCCTGTGTGGAGGGTGCCATCTTGGATATGGTGGCCGCAGCTGGACCTATTTCTTAGCTTGGGAGCCAGAGCCTACACACAGGAGAGCGCTTTTCTACCAGAAAAGCAGTAGTTTACACAGTGTCACCTAAGGCTGGGCCCTGTCAGCAGAGGCCAACAGGGCAGTAGCATTGCTATATTCTGATCTAGTTTGTATCATCTGGGGTTGGATATAGGGGTACTTACTTTGCCAGTTGGGAAGAGGGACCTCTACACCTGGAAGCCTGACTGACTTGGGAAGTGGTCAGATACCTTTTGCTTTACATTTGAAGACAGCCTAGAGAAACATCTGCACTTCATCCTCACAGTATCTCTTCCAGTCTCTGCTTACTCACATGGGACCCAAAAAGCAACAGACAATTGTGGCATACAAGAAATCACCCATGGCTTCAGAAGGCTCCCAAACAAAACAACCAAGGAGTTTTCCAGATGAGGAAACTTTTATGAAAACATCAGAAAGTGAATACAAAAGGATTATATACAGAGCCCTTCTAGACCTCATACAAAATGCAGTAGAACAAAAGGAAAAAATAAGCAAGGTGTTCGATCTGATGGAACACCAGTACTCTGAAATCCAACAGATCAAGAACAAAAGGAAAGACATAGAAACTTCCATGCAAAGCCAAGAAAACAGAATGGAACAAATAGAAAAAAGAATTTCTGACTTGGAAGACAGAGCTACTGAGGCCAGCATCTATGAGCAGAAATCAGAAAAAAGAAACAAGAAAAATGAAGAAACATTAAGAAGCCTGTGGGACTCTATTAAGAGGAACAACTTTCGATTAATTGGAGTCCCTGAACAGGGTGAGACATCTGAGAACACAGAGAGTATCATTGCTGAGCTGCTGAAAGAAAACTTCCCAGAAATCATGAAGGAAGAGAATATCGACATCTCAGATGCATATCGTATGCCACCCAATATAGATCTCAAAAGAAAGACTCCAAGACATATTATAATCAAGCTTAACAAAATGAAACATAGGCAGCAACGCTTAAAGGCAGCAAGACTCTAAGGAAAGCTATTATTCAGGTGGAAACTCTGTAGGCTTTCATCAGATTTCTCAGCAGAAACTATGCTGGCACGGAGACAGTGGCATGACACATTGAAAGCCTTGAAGGAGAAGAACTTCCAACCAAGAATTATATATCCTGCAAAACTATCTTTCAAATATGAAAATGAAATTATGATATTCCCAGATAAACAGAAACTCAGAGACTTTGTAAAAACCAAACCAAAATTACAAGAAATACTGAAAGAAGTTCTTGACTTTGGCTTAGAAGAATAAACTGAGTACCTTTATGTTTTAGAACGACACACTACTCAATACTCTACTCAATTAGGGAAGGCTCCAAAGTCAATCACAGCTTTAATATGGAAAGAAGCAATCCAGTGATCATCACGAAAACTATGGTGCCATCATATTAAAAAGAGGGATGTACTACAGTCATTATAGTCCTTCCAGATGGAGAGGAAGATGACAAGACTGGTAGTAATTAAAATTGGGTTTGTATATACTTTATTAAGGGGGATCATAGGGGTAGCTGTAAAGCACAACAAAGATGTATCATACCATTTCAAGAAGTGTAACACACAAGTCTCAACAACTACAAAAACAGCTCTGAAAAAGGTGAAAAATCAACTCACAAAAAAGAATGTTCCAGAACAGAGTAATAAGAACAACAGAGAAAACATCAACACAAACATAAACATAGCACAGTGGCAGCAGTGAACACATACCTATCAATAATTACATTGAATGTGAATGGACTGAATGCTCCAGTAAAGAGACATCGAGTGACATCTTGGATCAAAAGACATGACCCATCCATATGTTGTCTACAAGAAACTCACTTGAGACCTAAAGATAGCAACAAACGGAAAATTAAAGGATGGAAGAATATATATCAAGCTAACAATGAACAAAGAAGAGCAGGGGTGGCAATTCTAATCTCAGACAAAATCAATTTTAATGTCAAATCTACCATCGTGGACAAAGATGGACACTATTTATTGCTGAAAGGTTCAGTACACAAGCAAGACTTAACTATATTAAATATTTATGAACCTAATATCAGAGCACCTAAATACATTGAAGAAACACTGACTACACTCAAAAAAGACTTAGATCATTCCACAATAATAGTGGGAGACTTCAACACTCCACTCTCAATACTGGACAGATCATCTAGAAAAAAGCTCAGTAAAGATACAGAAGACTTTATTGCCACAATTAACCAACTAAACCTCATTGATACATACAGAACTTTCCACCCATCAGCAGACAACTATACCTTCTTCTCCAGTGGACATGGAACATTCTCCAGAATTGACCATGTGTTAGGCCATAATGCAATGCTCAACAAAATCCATATCATTGAATTACTGCAAAGCATCTTCTCAGATCATAAAGCCATCACAGTTGAAATCAATAGCAGAAAAAGCATAGATAGAAAGTGGAACTCTTGGAAACTGAACAACATCTTGCTCAAAAAACATGGGTTATAGAAGAAATCAAGGATGAAATAAAGAAATTCATGGATTCCAATGAGAACAAAAACACTTCCTACCAGAACCTATGGGATACAGCCAAAGCAGTGCTCAGAGGTCTGTTTATCTCCATAAATGCACATATCTGGAAGGAAGAAAGAAACCAAATCAAGAAACTAACCCTACAGCTTTAACAGGTAGAGAGAGAACAACAGAGGAACCCCTCAGGCACCAGAAGACACCAGATTATAAAGATTAGAGCAGAGCTAAATGAATTAGAGAATAGAAAAACAATTGAAAAGACCAAAAGAATTAGAAATGTGATAAAATGTGAACGATGAGGAATAAAAAGTGAATTTAAAATGTTTCAGTAATGATATCTATTGTCCAAGAACCATGATAAGCAAGCACTGGGATACCTTTTTAAGAGTATAGTTCCAGGGTCTACAACCTTCATTAAAATGTAACAGTCACTCACATTTGCATAATAATTTAGTGTTCACAAAGCAATATTCACACTGAAAGAAGCATGGTGGGTTTATATTTTCAGAAGACACCACAGTGAATAAAATAGGGGTACAGGAACCAAGAGGAAAGGTCAAAGAAACTGGAGATAAAAAGGCTGAGAGAAGACTTCACAATTTTATTGTAAATAAGTTAAGGACATGCAGTAGAACAGCAATGGTTCTGTCTATCCAGAGCAAGAAAACCTAACAAACTACAGTGTTAAGAGTTCATTGAGTTGCAGAGAATTCAGAAACCTATCAGTTAATGAAAACAATAAAAATGAAGCATTAGAAGTAGAAAATGAAGAGAGCTCTGAATTAAAAAAGAAAAAGTTCTGTACGCCAAAAACTGTACTCAGTGAGACACAGGGTTAGTTTCTTTTCTGTTTTCTCTTTAGTTCCATTTTGGAAAAGGAGTGGAACTTCTCTATAGGGACTTCAAGGCTGTAATCTTTCTGAAGCAGATCTCCAGGTCTGTTTTCTCAGGTGCCCGAGTAGGTTAGAACCTCCAACTTTTCCACTAGTCATTGAGTGCGTAATAGTTAGTGCCCTTAGGGACTCTGCACTCCATCTACTATTGCTGTCAGGTGTCCATTAACGTCCATTCTAACTCATAACACCTCCACCTGACAGAGCATAATTGTGTCACAGGACTCTCTAGGCTGTAATCGTTGGGAGCAGATTGCCAGGTCTTCCTCCTGCGGAGCCACTGGCTGGCTTTGAACTGACAATATTTCAGCTAACAACTGAGCACTTAACTGTTGTACCACCACATCTCTGAGCTCTCATCCCATGGGAAATAAATACGTGCTAACGAACGATAACACAAGGCAAGTAAATGTCTGGAGCTCTTGGCCACGTCCACACCAACCGGAAAAGTGGTAAAAAGGTGGAGGGAGACTAGGACACTGTACAAAGAGGCCCAAGACTGACAGAATACACAAGATGAAAGGGCAAATAAGGGGCTGCTGTGAGTAGGCTGCTAACCGAAGGGTCAAGGGTTCGAATCCACCAGCCACTCCTTGGAAACCCTGTACAGCAGTTCTACTCTGCCCCACAGGGTTGCTATGAGTTGCAGTTAACAGGGATGGCAACAAGTTTTGCATTTTTATGGGTGGGTAGATCGACAAAAGGAAGGAAACAGGCACAAGGCAGGCAGAGCTGCTAAATGCCAGTGATCAGAAGCCAGACGACAGATGAAGCAGGCTTTAAAGTCAAGTGGGCTCGTGCAGGAGAAGGCGTGTTCATCCCACTCACTTCTGCCGTAGGCTCTCCTCCCTTTCCTTGTCCAGCAGGCTGGGCCATGGCTTGTCACCCCCATAAGGGCGCGAGCAGCCACCGTAACAGGTGGACGAGGTGGCCGACATGAAGGGGGTGCCCCAGAGCCCCTCGGGCTACTCCCAGGAGTGAGATCACAAGCGGGAGCAGTAGGGCTGGCTGCGGGAGCTTTGGCTGAGGCTCCCCGGTGGATGGCTAAGGTCATTCCACTCCCCGGACCGAGAGCAAGAGTGCGAGTGCGAGTGGTGGCTCCGCGGAGCGCGGGCGGCTAGGCTGGGCTTGGGGCTCCTCGACGGACTGCGACACCTCTCTGTCTCCGACCCCCATCCCCAGTGCCCAAGAAGACCACGTCAGGACTGCACTGGGAAGACCCCAGTTGCCTTGGCTCCCAGAACACACTGCTGTGCAACCGCTTATAGCAGAGAAAACTTTGCAAACATTTCCGGTACGTTGGCAAAACTCTTCCCTGGGCTTAGGGGTCCTCCAGCCCACAGGCAAGAATAAGTGTATTGGTGTAAATAAGCTGGTACCACAACTGGCTCCATGTCTCCTGGTTCCGCAGGAGGCTTCACATGTCGAAGGTGGACAGGAGACCGTGTCCTTTCTCAGCCTCGAATTTCAAATAACCGAAGGGAAGGGCCACAGGGTACATTTCATCGAGTGGCCGTATCAACAAGTCAATTCTGTTTGAGTTTCGAGTGCTATGTGTATGCTTACCACATTTTATATAATATGTGTGCTCAATACTTTATTTTTCTTGAGATATCCTGAATTAGAAGAAAATCTAAATGGGATGTGAAGTAAAAGGGCAAAGTACTCAAAATATTTCTTGTGCCAACCAAGGATTATTTTAGTGTTGTCAGATTTAGCAAACAATACAGTGCTGGTTATTAGCTGTCATATAGTTGCCCCTAACTCCTGGTAACCCAGTGCACAACAGGATGACATTTTCGTTGGCTGATTTTCGGAAGCAGATCACCAGACCCTAATCACTCTTAGCCTGGAAGATGCGCTGAAACCACTCAGCATCACAACAATATAGATGCCTTCGCTGATAGACATGTCGTTGCTGCTCATGAGGTGCATTGGCCAGGAATCTAACCTACCCCTCCTGCATGGGAGGGGAGAATGCTGCCACTGAGCCGCCATGACCCTCAAATAATAATACATTAAAAAAGTAAAATTCCAAAAATCCTGCCTCCATTCTGACTCATAGGACCCTATAGGACAGAGTAGAACTATCCCATAGGGTTTCCAAAGAGCAGCAGGTTGATTTGAACTGCCAATCTTTTGGTTAGCAGCCGAGCTCTTAACCACTGTACCACCAGGTCCATTTAAATTTGAATTTAGATAAGCAACAAAAAATGCTTTAGTATGTCTCCTATAATAATAATGCAGTGATGAATGTCTGTTTTCTGTTAAAAATGAGGTAATGGCCACTGTTGTACTTTCTCCATCAACCTCCAAAGCTTGTTTCCTAAGGATTTTCATTTGCAGCTTGAGAAAGGAGAAGTCATTCCCTAGTATCCAGAAACTGGCCTAATACTCACAATTAGGCCATATTCTTTTCTGGTTGGATATAAACAATCTCACAGAATACCAGTATCAGACAAGGTCACTCAGACTGTAATTTTGCCTAAGAATAGACAAAAATATCACTGTGTGCCTATAAAATAGCTAACACTCCCTCTCTTAACCCAAATGTGTAGCTGCTACTTTACCAGTTACACTTGATTCTTGTTTTTGTCTGCTCTCCCTATAAAAAGGAAACCCTGGTGGCGTAGTGGGTTAAATGCTGAGTCTGCTGACCAAAAGGTCAGTAGTTCAAATCTTCCAGGTGCTCTAATGGGGCAGTTCTACCCTGACCTCTAGGGTCACTATGAGTCAGACCCGACTTGATGGCAGTGGGTGGTGGTGGTGATCCCTATAAAAAAAGCAAAATCCATTGCTATTGAGTCAATTCTGACTCACAGAAACCCTATAGGAGAGCAGAACTGTCCCAAGGCATGCCTGATGGATTCAAACTGCTGATACTTTGGTTAGCAGCCACAGCTCTTAACTGCTATGCCACCAGGGTTTCTGCCCTCTCCATAGATATCAGATACCCAATCATTGGACTGTGTCTCCTTCCTTTCTTATTTTTTTCAAATTGTGCTTTTAGGTGAAAGTTTACAGAGCAAATTAGTTTCTCATTAAACAATTAATACATATATTGTTTTGTAACATTGGTTGCCAATCTCATGACATGTCAACACTCTCCTTTTCCCAACCTTGAGTTTCCCATTTCCATTTATCCAGCTTTCTGTGACTCCCTCCTGATCCTTGCCCCTAGGCTGTTGTGCCCATTTAGTCTTGTATAGATGCTTAAACTTTGTGTGTTACTGTTTGTTTTATAAGCCTAATTTTTGGCTGGAAAGCCTAGTGATGTCGTGGTTAAGTGCTATAGCTGCTAACACAAAGGTCAGCAGTTCAGATCCACCAGGTGCTCCTTGGAAACTCTTAGGGTGCCAGTTCTACTGTATACTATAGGATTGCTATGAGTCAGAATCAAGTCGATGGCAACAGGTTTTGTATTGTTTTGTTTGTTTGTTTGTTTAATCATGAGCTGAAGGATAAGCTTCAGGAATAACTTCAGTTGGAGTTAAAAGGGTGTCCAAGGAGGCCCTACTCAGGGATTTCTCCAGTCTCTTGTCAGACTGGTAAATCTGTTTTTTTTCCCCCCCCTGCTACTTTTGTCCCACTCTGCCCAGGACCCTCTGTTGTGATCACTGTCACACCAATCGGTGGTGATAGCCGAGCACCAACTAGTTGTGCTGGACTCAATCTGATTAAGGCTGTGGTAGCTGTGGTCCTTTAGTCCTTTAATCTTTCCCTTGTATCTTTGGTTTTCTTCATTCTCCTTGCTCCAGATGGAGGTGAACCAGCAGACATATCTTAAATGGACATTCACAAGCATTGAGACCCCAGACACTACTCACCAAAGTAGTTGTAGAACATTTTCTTTATAAACTGTGTTATTCAATTGCCCCTCCTTTCTTACAGCATCAAAGTTAGAGCAAACTTCCACTTCCTTAGACCTTTCCCCAAATCATCCAAGACTTGTAATAGGTTCTAACCATAGTATTTTCAATTGCCTTGTATGCATATGAAAGCTGGACAATGAATAAGGAAGATCAAAGAAGAATTGATGTCTTTGAATTGTGGCGCTGGAGAAGAGTGCTGAATGGTACCATGGACTGCTGAAAGAAACAATAGATCTGTTCTGGAAGAAGTACAACCAGAATGCTCCTTAGGTGTGAGGATGGTGAGACTATGTCTCACAGGCTATCCGGAGGGATCAGTCTCTGGAAAAGGACATCATGTTTGGTAGAGGGTCATTGAAGAAGAAGACCCTCAATGAGATGGATTGACACAGTGGCTGCAACAATGGGCTTAAGCATAACAATTGTGAGGATGGTGCAGGACTGGGCAGTAGTCTGTTCTGTTGTACATAGGGTCACTGTGAGTCAGAACTGACTCAGTGGCACCTAACAACCACCACCACGACCAACTTCTTACTGAGAAACCCCATGATTTCCTATGGTATGTATTTTCCCTCACTAAAATTAACAATAAACTCAGCTTTTCAGGAGTATATTCCTGGTTGTGTTTAGCTCAGAGCATTAACCTGTTACACTGCCTAGAAGGCTCTTACCCAGATACTTTTCCAGCTTTCCGTTAGTTCATTCAGTTCTATGCTAAAACACAGTAAAATCTATGGAAGCCAGAACCCATGTAAGGTGGAAACATAGTAAGAGAGGAAAACTGAAATAGTTTCCACTAAAATGAGTGATAGAGAAGTGGTTAAGACTGCACCCTGTCAAAGGCAGAAAACTTGGTGAGACCAGAAAAATAAGGTGATCCCAATGAGTTCCAATTCTTACAGGTTTCAGGTTTCACTGTATCACTTTTGCGGAAGGCTAACCCTGACCATACTATCTATAACAGCATCCTTGCCATTCTTTATCCCTTTATGCTCTTTATTTTTATTCATAGCACTTACTACTACTTGACATTTTTATTTTATAATTAGATAATATATACTCGTACCTGTTCCCATCATGTCGATTGCAACCCATAGTGACCCATGTGAGAGAGTAGCACTGCCCCATAGGATTTCCAAGCTTCTAATCTTTATGGAGGCAGACTGTCACATCTTTTTCTCTTGGAGCAGTTGGTGGGTTCAAATTGCCAACCTTTCAATTAGTAGCTATACCACCAAAGCTCCTTAGATAATATACACACATATATTTATTGTGTATCTCTCCCATTAGAATGCAAGTTTCACGAAGACTGGGACTTCATCTTGATGACTATTGTTATCTGTGGTACCTGGGACGATTTGACTGGCAAAAGAAATACATATTAAATAATGTGAATTGAATGCATGAATAAATGAATGGATTTTTATAGTGTCAGGGTTTATAATACTTCATTTTGTCACATAGTTATAATCAGCCCTGTTGTCTGGTCTTAGTCTTCCATGTAGATTGGCTCACTGCAAAATCTTCAGTTTTAATTCTTTGAGTAATTTCATATGTAATTTGATTCCATAATGACAAATAATTTTTTCACAGAGGGCCTATGGGTAGTACATTTCATGTTTAAAATAAGCCGTCTGTAGCTTTTTTTGGTATGTTATATTATTGTTAGCAATTATCTACTTTCCCTTTTCCAGTAAGAGGATTATATGTCCCTACTGCATCATCACCTTGAAGACTAAGGTCTGCCAGACTCAAGCCAGAGTATTTTGAATTGCATTGTATGCGTGGTAAAGCTGGACAGTGAATAAGGAAGACAGAAGAATTGATGACTTGGAATTGTGATGGATGAGAATAATGAATGCACTATGGACTGCCAGAAGAACAAAGAGATCAGTTCTGGAAGAAGCACAACCAGAGTTGTCCTTGGAAGCAAACACGATGAGTCTGTGTCTTACATACTTTGGACATGTTGTCAGAAGGGATCAGTTCCTGGAGAAGGACGTCATGCTTTGCAGAGTGGAAAATCAGCGAAAAAGAGGAAGGCCCTCAACAAGATGGAATGACACAGTAGCTGCAACACTGGGATTAAGCATAAAAAAAATTGTGGGCATGGCACAAGACTGGGCAGTGTTTCATTCTGTTGTGCAGAGGTCACTATGAGTTGGAACTGACTCAGTGGCACCAAATGACAACACTGTATTGAGTTGGAAAAGTTATAAGAAGAAAAGGACAATCAGTAGCATTAAGCAGGTCACTTCAAGAAAGTTGTTGAGATTAAAGAGAAAAGGGTATAGTGATGAAAAAGTGAGCATATATAGCATGTGTTAGGTCATAGAAAGGATCTCTGGTGGTGCAGTGGCTAAGTGGTGGGCTGCTAACCAAAAGGTTTATAGTTTGAACCCACCCAGCAGCTCATCAGGATAAAAACCTAGCAATTTCCTTCCACAGAGATTATGGACTAGAAATCTTCTGTTACACGAGGTCGCCATGAGTCAAAAATTGACATGACAGTATCCAACAATAGGTTCCAGAGTCATTCAACATTAAGTAACTACAGCTATTGCCTTAGTCATCTACTGTTGCTGTAACAGAAATATCGCAAGTGGATGGCTTTAACAAAGAGAAGTTTATTTCCTCACAGTGAAGTAGGCTAGAAGTTCAAATTCAAGGCACCAGCTCCAGGGGAAAGTCTTGCTCTCTCTATTGGCTTTCTCATCAATCTTCTTCTGAACTAGGAGCTGCTCCTTGCAGGGACCCTAGGTCCAATGGATGCGCTCTGCTCCCAGCACTGGTTTGTTGGTGGTATGAGATCCCTTTGTCTCTCTGTTTGCTTCTCTCTTTTATATCCCAAAAGAAACTGGCTCACGACACAATCCAATCCTGTAGCTTGAGTCCTGCCTCACTAATACAACTGCCTCTCATCTCCCCTCATAACATCATAGAGGCAGAATTTACAACACACAGGAAAATCACACAGTGCTAGGATTCATGGCCCAGACAAATTGATACATACATGGGACTAAAGGGGCACACCATACCAGGAGAAAGAATCAGAAGGCAGGAGGGGACAGGAAAGCTAGTAATAGAGAATCCAAGGTTGAGAAGGGACAGTGTTGACATGTCGTGGGGTTGTTAACCAATGTCACAAAACAGTATGTGTACTGCTCGTTTAATGAGAAACTGGTTTGTTCTGTAAACCTTCATCTAAAGCACAATGAAAACCAAAATATTCCAGATATTGAATGGATTTTTTAATGTAATGAGCAAGTAAAGTCATGCTCTAGATTAGAGGTCAGTATTAAGGGAAGAACAGTCAGCTGTTTAAAAGTTTCTGTTTTCAATTTCACTATACCCTGGTACATGCTACACATACATTCTATAAAATAATAATAATTTAAAGCTTGAGTTGGGTCTTTACTGAAGATCAGGGACTTGCCAGACAGCAGAAGAGGCAAACTACAGATAAGAAAAGAATGGCTATTCCAGGCTTCGTGTTACAGGCACAGGCATAGATGCCGTTAACAGCATGGCATATACCAGGAATTTTAAGCAGTTTGGCAATTTACATAGTTAACTCATTTAATCCTCTGAATGACACCATCATTGCATTTTTTATCCCTATTTTATAAATAAAGAAGCGGGATCAAGATCACAGCACTAGTATATGACACACCAGAATTCCTGTCATAGACTGGGTTCTCTAGAGAAGCAAAACCAGTAAACCATATAAATATATATGGAAAGAGATTTATGTCAAGGAAAGGCCTTGTGTAACTGTAGAGGCTGGAACGTCTCAAGTCTGTGGATCAGAATAGAGGCCTCTCCCAAATCACACAGTCCCAGAAATTGATGAACCCATGATCAGCAGGACTCTCACTCGCAGGCTGTGCAGGTCCTTGAATCCCAAGGTCCATAGGCAAGACCACAAGGTTTCTCCTGACTCATGTAGCTGTAAGGACTGGTAAACCCAAGATCAGCAAGTTGGGGAGGAAGACTCTTGCTCACAAGCTGTGAAGATTGATGAATTCCAAGATCAATAGTTAAGCTTCTAGCTGAAGTCCCAAGAACTGGAGGTCAGAAGACAAGAGTCAGTTGCTGTATCCACAAGCCAAAAACTTTGGCAAGGCAAGCAGGAAAAAAACAAACCTGCTGCTGTGGAATCAATTCCAACTCACAGCGACCCTACAGGACAGAACTGATTTGTCCCATAGGGTTTCCAAGAAGTGCCTGGTGGGTTTGAACTGCCAACGTTTTGGTTAGTGGCTGAGTTCTTAACCACTGCACCATCAAGGCTCCTATGTAACTCAAGTCTATGAGACACAAAACACATTTAACTTCAAACACTCCCAACTATCCAACCCAGTGGTATGGGCAGAAACCCTACCACAGTCAACATCTGAGCCACCAGAAACCCACACAGAAAATTGTTGTCCAAATATAGAACACAGTATGGAAAGGCAAACACAACCAGAAATTAAAGTGGTTGAACATTTATTTGTAGATAGCCAACAATGAAAGGAGCCCAGATGTCCCTTACAGCAAATGCCATGAAAAAAAATGGTATAATAACACCAACTTGCACCTTGACTGTGCCAAGTGTGTAACACGTATGTCACTCTGTGAGAATTGCATTTCAAAAAGGATCCCTTAAGCTGTTTGGCACTTTATATTTTAACATGAACTAGGAAACAATTAAAAAGGTCTCTCATTTTAACAATCTTTTCTGAAAACATGCCCAAGATGATGACCAAAATATTACCAGATACTACTAGGAGTTAGACATGCGCCGTCCTGGTTAAGATTAAAAATGAAATATTTCCAAGTTCAAACAAGTAAACCCTGACACTGGCAATTTGCTTATAAAATCTGACTGATCCCATTATCGGCCAATCAAAAACCTTTCCAGAATATGAAACAATTGCCATCTCCAAATCTACTTGATATAGGCTCTTCTCTAAGGGTTGTTTTAAAGAGGATTAAGCCTACAGATAAAAAGAAAGTGAAAGGTGAAATGACTATGAATTACCTTGTTTACTAGTAAACTTGTTGAGAAGTAGAAAGTGAACAAAACCTGCCAGTGATCCTGTTTCTTGGTCTCTGCTTTCCTACAAATAAAATTCTTTTCCTGATCATTAAAAAGGTAAAAACTCACTGCTTTCAAGTGGATTCATATTCATAACAATCCTATAGAACAGGATAGAACCAGGTCACATGGTTTCCAAAGAGCACCTGGTGGATCAGAACTACTGACCTTTTGGTTAGCAACTATAGCTTTTAACTACTACACCACCAGGGTTTCCTCCTGAACGGTCAAAAACAAACAAACAAACAACTCTCAAATCTGTTGCCATTGAGTTGATTTCAATTTGAACTGCCAGTCTTTCGGTTAGCAGCTGCAGCACTTAACCACTACAACACTGAGTTGCCTCCTGATCATTAGATCACCTTTAAGTAACAGATACCTTCTTCAGTTTGAAGCCCTGAAGGTGCAGTAAGAGCTATGTCTGCTAACCAAAGGGTTGGCAGTTAGAATCCACCAGCAGCTCCTTGGAAACCCTATGCCAAGCCAAGTGCTGTAGAGTTGGATAAGGCAGTTCTATTCTGTCTTACATGGTCGCTCTGATTTTGAACCGACTACATGGCAACAGGTTTCTTTTTGTAATTTCAATTTTCTTTTTAGTTTCTGCTGTGTTGGAGGAGGATGAGGGACATGACCTGTGAGGAAGGGGTATCCTGTACTGTGAAAGAACAGGTTTTCACCACACTTTTTGTTGTTCGCTACTGTTGAGTTGGTTCCAACTCAAGGCAATCCCATGTGTTTCAGGGGAGTACTGTGCTCTATGGGGTTTTCACGGCTTTGACATTTTGGAAGCAGGCCTCTCTTCCAAGGTGCCTCTGGGTGGATTCGAACTACAAAACTTTCAGTATTTGGGCATCTAACCACTTGTGTCACCCAGTGACTCCCATCTTCTTTTTAGTTTTGGGCAACTAAGCTACTGAAAGATGAACCTTTTCAGCAAGATTTTTATAGAGAAGAAACACAGAGATTCCAACTGAAGACAAATAGGTGCAAATTCAAGTTTTTGAAAACTTATACAGTATTATTCTACACACCTTTAGAAAAAGGAAATGAAGCCAGTGAGTGGCCTTAATTGTTGCAGAAAAAGCTATTTGGTTCCTCAGCTGAATATGATCAATAACCAGCCTAAAGGGAAATCATTTGGTCTCTAAATACTCATCTGTTGCTTCATTCATCATAGTATTCAATCAGCTGTATGTTGCCAGAGGATTTTTACGTGAGAGAATTCAACTCATTCGTTCATTTAGCAATTACTGATCAAGCAATAAATATCACTAAGGATGTAGTACTATGGAAATATCCCATATACCCATTGCTGTCGATTCCATGCCAACTGATAGCGACCCTATGGGACAGAGTAAAACTGCCCCATAGAGTTTCCAAACAGCCTCTGGTTGATTTGTATTGCAGACTCATTGGTTAGCAGCGATGGCACTTGTACCACTATGCTGCCAGGGTTCCCACTATGAAAACAGTGATAGTAAATTAACAATGGAGATGTTACTATTATTCCTTTTTGAAGATGCAGTTCAAATGGCAACACTGCTTGCCTGTGCTTCCAAACCTCGTAGAAATACTTTTGTCTATGTTTCTGAACCCATACATTGAGCTTTTTGAAAAGGAAGAGAGTTGGGCTTATTTATTTTTGTATCCTACAGAGCCTAACTGAGGGTTTGCTATACAGATCAAACAAATGGTCAGTAATCAGTTACATTATTTGGTACTCAAGAAGATAGTACTTGTCCAAACACTAGATTTTTATCTTCAAAATAATTATTCTAATGTAGTTGTTTTGTTATCCTAGAATTAGAATTATCATAATGTGTTGATAAAATTTTATGATTATATTTATTCGGATTATGCTTCAAGGTGGCTATCACGGAACAAGGTTCCTGGGTGGTACATTATAGTTCGTGTTCATTCTACTAACTTGAAGGTTGACAGTTTAAACTCCGCCAGTGGGACCACAGAAGAAAAGCCTGGCAATCTGTGACTGTGACTCAGATCAGAGCTACCCTACAGGATATAGTACAACAGACCCATAGGATATAGTACAACAGACCCATAGAATTTCCAGAGTGGCAGATGGATTCTAAGTGCTTACCAGCAGCTGACTCTTAACCACTGCACCATCAGGGCTCCCCCGTAAAGATTACAGCCTTGAAAACCCTATAGAGAAGTTCTATTCGGTAACACATGGGGTCGCAGAGTTGGAATACACTCCACAGCAACGTGGATTATACAGCAAACAGGCTAACAGAACAGTTTCAAACCTGCAACAGAACTGAAAACTGTATAGTGCCTAAAGGTTTTGTGACTTTAGATTAAAGCGACTAGATGTCCGCCCATCTCACCTGCTTGTGACTGTTATTACCCTATCTTTTCTTTTCCCTTTTTCCCACCCTTTCTCCCTCTTAAAAAACGTACTACTCCAACACTTTCCCAGTTCTCCACCCCTTCCGGAAAGAGCCGAAAGCCGAGTACGGCGCCGAAATGGGGCCACCTAGAGTTCGGGCCTTTCCGGAAAAAGCCGAACTGCGCCAGTAGGAGGAGGGAACCTTTGAGTTCAACGCTTCGCCCCCGCTCTGAGCCCTCTGTCGGCGGCGTAGGGCAGCTGTGGCAGCGGCAGCGGTAGCGGCGTCGACGTCGACCAAGGCTGGAGCGACGTTTAAAGCAGTAGCAGGATCGCCGGGTGTCCCCCTTCTCGTTGTTGGCGGACTCTCACCCTTCCGCGCGGTCCGAGAAGAAGCGGCGGCGCCAGGAAACAGGTGAGGAGGTGGCCCAGCCCGGGGGTGGGGGGTGGGATCGAAATGCTTGCTTCCTCGGTCCTTGGGCCGCGCCGCCGTTTGCCTTCTCTCTTGAACCAGGAAACGGCCGGGCCGGAGGCTCCGCTCCTCTGGCCCTTTCTTTGTGTGGGCCCCAGAGTGAAGGAGGGGACGAACCGGGAGGGCCGCGGCGCGGTCCCCTCGCCGTCAGGGCCCCAGTAGCCGTCCGTGTCCCGGGTAGGCCCGGGGCGTAGGGAGCCCGCTACCAACCCCCGCTCTGCCATTTCTCGCCCCTCTGCCTGCGTTTTTCTCCCCCCTTTCCGCCTCCTAGCCCCCACTTTGATTTCCAGCTTCTCTGCTGGCCCATCCTCCCCTTCCGTCCCTTTCCTGGGGTTTAACAATGCAGCCTGCTTCTTCGCGTCCCCCCCAACACCCCACCCTTGTGTTCGCCAGCTTCTACTTTCCCTGGCACCCCGTATTCTCCCTGCTGTTTGCACCTCTGCCTGTCTGTGCGAGAATCCGGCTTTTCGCTGAGAACTGAGGTTCAAAACCTCAGCTACAGCCTGCTGGGTGCAAAGTGGGAAGCGGGAGGTGGAGGAGGGGAGATGGGGTTCAGCTGCCGCAGGAGCCGCGTGTCGGATTGTTTCGCCCTGGCCCGTGGCTCTTCTTGCTCTCTTTTCCACCTTCCATAGTCCCTCCTTCACCTAACCTCGGTCAAGGATTCGCCTCCCAACGATGCGGAATGGTTTCTCAGGTCGCCAGTCTTATGGTGGGTTTCGACTGACCTGATGGGGAGGGGAGATCTAAACAAAACGAAACCAAGTCGCATGGTCACCTGGACCTGTGTGTTTGACGGAGCCTGCATTGGGAAAACCCATTTGTAAACGACAAAAATGGTGGGAACATAGTCAGAAAACCTACCCAGTTAAAAAAAGTGACTTCTGTCGAAATCTCCGTATTTCAGAAGTCCTGGTTGTTGGCACGCTGTGCAAAGGTCACCCTTTCCAATTAATGTCTTTATGGGTAATCTGGAATTTCTTTGTACTATTAACAAGCAGCACTTTGTAACAGATGAGGTTTTAAATCCTTGGTTTTTAGACTTTTTGCTATTTATTGTTCTTAAACTATAATTTTGAAGAATTCAGAAGGTTATTTGAGACAGACTACTTTCCACGTGTGTATAGTATTACTCACATAACTTAAGTACTGTGACAGTGGTACTATTTTGGTAACTTTGAAGGGAAAGAATATTAATAGTAAAACTGTTTCCTTGCCAGAGGTACTTATAAACCAATTGTTAACATTTAATATGCATATATACATACATATGTGTATACATATGTATTTTTCCCACACAACTCTCAGCATCATGGTTAGAATTCTTCTGCAACGTGTTAAAAGAAAAAAGTGTTTGGGGGATGATGCATGGCAGCGCTGTAAACTGATATCCCCTCCGTTTTTCTAGAGTAATGTGTATTCTGTTCAGTAAGTTAGTCTTTTAATGTTTTCATCTTCTCTTGCTTCATTTAATATGAAAAATGTTCTCATACCAATGCACATAATTCTTTACCAACAAAGTAAAATATTTCATGTTTTCATGCAAGTAAGCATTGAAAAACAGTATACTTTCCTTTTCCTTTGTGTTTTCACAATAGGATCTGTAGACTTGGCATTCTGTTTAACATTCCACCTCAGGAGATTATAGAGAGATGAGGGAAAAGGGCAAGAAGATGAAGAAAGAGGAGAGAGTATGAAAGAAGTCCAATCATTTATCAAGATGAGGCACTTCATTTAAATAACAACAGAAAAAGAAGGGGAATCTCAGGAGTAATAATTGTCCATGTTTATAAATGCTGATTCGGGTATAGGCTGCAGGGAGTAGCTTTTGAATGTATTCTTAAAAATTAGATTTGCTGTGTGCTGTCAAGTTGATGTAACTCACAGTGATCCTATAGGGTTTCCTAGGCTGTAATCTTTAGAAAAGGAGATCTTCAAGTGTTTTCACCCTTGGAGCCACTGGTGGGTTTTAATCACTGATGTTTAGCAGTAATCAAGCACCTAACCACTGTGACACCAGGCTCCTGAAATAAGATAGTGTTAAAATTTAGAAACCAAAAACATGCTGCCATCATGTTGATTCCAACTCATAGCGACCCTGGAGGTCAGAGTAGAACTGTCCCATAGAGTTTCCAAGGAACACCTGGTGGATTTGAACTGCCTAACTTCTGGTTAGTAGCTGTAGTGCTTAACCACCGTGCCACCAGGGTTTTCTGCTCAGTATTGTACATACCAAGGTTTTCTGACATTTAATTAATTAACTTACAAGTGAAATAACTTACCTGTGTACATGATGAAGGTTTTTCTTAAGTTAACATTTTTAACTTTTTTAAAAGAAAGTTAAAGTTAACCTTGAAAACATGCTGAGTGAAATAAATGTCACAAAAGGACAAACATTGTATGATCCCACTTAGATGAAATATATATGGAGTAGGCAAGTGTGTAGAGATCAGAGTTTGTTCATGGTTATCAGGGCAGGGCAGGTGGGAGGGAGGGTGAAAAGAAGGCACAAGGCTTAGGGGACACAGAGCTTCTGTTACGGGTGATGGGAAAATTTAGGAATGGTTAAGGGTAATGGTTGAACAAAGTGATGAACATAATTAGTGTCACTGAACTGGACATGTGAAGAGTTTTGAAATGGCCAGTGTTTTGTTACCTGTTTATTTACCCAAATAATGTAGGTGACACTAAACCTACTGCCATCATGCTGATTACAACCCATAGTGACCCTGTAGGACAAAGTCAAATTGCATATATGAACAATTCATGTAAAAAGTCAAAAAAGTTATACTGACCTTCTGTTGTTAAAACTTAAACAATTTAATCATGCTATGGCTTAAATTCTGAATGATAAAATACTTTTGTTTTTCCTGCCTAATCCTGTACCTCTCCTGGCCCCTTTCTTCCCTTTCTTTTGTAGGCATGGAGGGTAGAAAACTTATTTCTGCTACAGACACTCAATACTCTGGAAGTCTACTTAACTCTTTGAATGAGCAACGTGGCCATGGACTCTTCTGTGATGTTACTGTTATTGTGGAGGACCGAAAATTCCGGGCCCACAGGAATGTTCTTTCAGCTTCTAGTACATACTTCCACCAACTCTTTGCAGTTGCCGGGCAAGTTGTTGAACTAAGCTTTATAAGAGCAGAGATTTTTGCAGAAATTCTCAATTATATCTATAGTTCTAAAATTGTCCGTGTTAGATCAGATTTACTCGATGAGTTAATTAAGTCAGGGCAGTTACTAGGAGTTAAATTTATAGCAGAGCTTGGTGTCCCTTTGTCCCAGGTTAAAAGCATCTCAGGGGCAACGCAGGATGGTGATGCAGAAAACTTAACTCCTGGGTCTAATGACAAGAACCTTGAAATACAAAAATCAAAAGATGAATCTCAAGATAGTGGGACCACTATAATGCCTATTATAACAGAGTCTTTTTCTTTATCTGCTGAAGATTATGAAACAAAAAAGATCATTGTTACTGATTCAGATGATGACGATGATGATGTCATTTTCTGCTCTGAGATTCTGCCTGCAAAGGAGACTTTGCCGAATAACAATGCACAGGTCCACCCTAATCCAGGCTCTGTTGCTATTTCAGATGTTACACCTTGTGCTAGCAATGACTCTCCCCCTTTAGCAAATACCACACCAACTCAGAAACTCCCTACTTCTGTGAATCAGGTAACTCTGAGCCAAACACAGGGAAGTGAAAAAGTGCTGGTATCTTCTGCCCCAACACATTTGACTCCGAACATTATTTTGCTAAATCAGACACCACTTACTACACCACCAAATGTCAGTTCTGCACTTCCAAACTGTATGTCTCCTTCAATCAATATACTTGTGCAGAATCAGCAGCCTCCGAACAGTGCTGTTGTAACAGGAAATGAGGCCAATGAAGAGGAGGAAGAAGAAATTATAGATGATGATGACGACACTATTAGCTCCAGTCCAGACTCAGCTGTCAGTAATACATCCTTGGTCCCACAGGCTGATATCCCCCAAAATAATACTTTTGATGGATCATTGATACAGAAGATGCCAATCCCTACCCTTCTGCAAGAACCAGTTTCCAATTCTTTAAAAATTTCAGATGTAATTACTAGAAACACTAATGATACTGGTTTAGGATCGAAACATCTAATGGAGGGTCAGAAGATCATTACATTAGATACAGCTACTGAAATTGAAGGCTTGTCAACTGGTTGCAAGGTTTATGCAAATATCGGTGAAGATACTTATGACATAGTGATCCCTGTCAAAGATGACCCTGATGAAGGGGAGGCCAGACTTGAGAGTGATATACCAAAAACATCTGGCAATGAGATGACAAACAAGCGTACGAAAGTAAAACACGATGATCACTATGAGTTAATAGTAGATGGACGGGTCTATTATATCTGTATTGTGTGCAAAAGGTCGTATGTCTGTTTGACAAGCTTGCGGAGACATTTTAACATTCATTCTTGGGAGAAGAAGTACCCATGCCGCTACTGTGAGAAGGTGTTTCCTCTTGCAGAATATCGCACAAAGCATGAAATTCATCACACAGGGGAACGAAGGTATCAGTGTCTGGCCTGTGGCAAATCTTTCATCAACTATCAGTTTATGTCTTCACATATAAAGTCAGTTCATAGTCAAGATCCTTCTGGAGACTCCAAGCTTTATCGCTTGCATCCATGCAGGTCATTACAGATCAGACAATATTCATATCTTTCTGATAGGTCAAGCACTATGCCTGTAATGAAGGATGATGGTATTGGGTATAAGGTTGATGCTGGGAAAGAACCTCCAGTAGGGACCACATCTACTCAAAACAAGCCGATGACCTGGGATGATATTTTTAATCAGCAGGAAAATGATTCCATTTTTAAACAGAATGTAACAGATGGCAGTACTGAGTTTGAATTTATAATACCAGAATCGTATTGAACTCCTTTGAAATATCAGAAAGTTTTGCTTTGGATGAGGGGCAAGGACTTCAGAAGACTGGTACAATGAATAAGGTGAAGATAATTTGATTGTCCATGTCATCTGAAGGCAGTTTAGTTGGATTATTGGTGATATTTTTAGAAGCAAATTTTTCTGAGAGTTTAAATAGTGATTGAGAAGTTTTTTCTCCCAAGTATCTGTTTATGTAGTTAAGCTTTGAGCTCATTTAAAAGAGGCAAAAAAAAAAAAATTAGCTTGAGAGATAGTTTTCTGAATAGAATTCAAAGCAGTCTGAATGTTCTATGAAAATAACTGGAGTTATTAGCATACCCTAGTACATCTTACAACTTTCCCTTTCCATGTTAGCACTTTACTGCTGAATTCTCAATTTTATTAACATTGAGACTGTAAATGTGTGTTGTGTCTTGTATATGAGATAAAATGTAAACAAGAACTTCTAAAGTTGTTCTGGAAAATCTCAGAATAACTCTCCTCTTGGTTGTGTATTCTGCTAGTCAAAATGGATGGTAATCCCCCCCCACATACCTGCCCCCATGAAAATAGCCATATAGACATGTCTCTCATTTGAAGAAATCAGTAAGTTTTAGCCAATTTGAATTAAGTCTTGCTTTTTTTGCCACCATCTGGAAAAATGTTTGGTAGCTGGACCACTATATGTCTTTGCAGTGTAGTCTGGGGGCGGGGGTGGGAATACTGATGGAAAAACAGCTCCATAATGCAGACAGGAAGAAATGGAAAGTTATGTTGCATTTATTTTGAATTCTCTTACATGATCAAGTCAGTGGAATTAGAGATTTCCATTTTGCTTGTTCTGGTTAAGATATTCCCAATGAAAATTTTGAAATTTTAAATCTGAAAGCTGCAGAATGAATCTTCAGATCTGTGTACATCTTTATAAAGGATAGATTCCATAAATGAGATTCTTCTACATGTTTTGGGTGGGAGGCTACTGGCATTTATGTTTAAATGCTCTTCTTAGGATCGCTAATAGGAGATTTTCATTTGACATAGTTGAGTCAGTGATCTAGTATTTTCCTTTCAGCAAGACCTTTTAGATTTTGTTGTTTTGGGGTGTTGCTGAATCACTTCCAACTCCTTGCAACCCCGTAGGACAGTAAAACTGCCCCATGGGGTTTCTGAGGGTGGATCCTTAAGGAAGCAGATTGCCAGGTCTTTTCCTGCAGATCCCAAGTGGTTCGGAACCATCAACCTTTTGGTTGGCAGCCAAATGTTTAACCATCGCACCACCAGTCTCCTTAGTTGTTTTTTTTTTTTTTGAGGTTTCACCCCTTCTAAAATAAATTCCATTTCAACTGCAATACTGTAACAACTGGAGGCTATATAAGAATATATAAGAAGTGTTCTTTAGGCTTGTTAATTCACATTTAGCTTGAGAACAATAAATAACCATCTGTCTTCCTTTTGAAATGGCATGTATTTAAACACTTAGAAGATAAAATCAAAACTTACAACTGTGCTAGTACTCAAAGTGAGCAGATTGGAACAAATATATAGCCTAACATTTATAAAAACTGTTCAACTTCTGTAAATGATTTTTGCAAAGGAAAAAAGTTAATAGATACTGAAAAAGATTGTTGTGCATAGTTATTAGTCACTTGTAACCTGTTTAAGTATTAATTTAACATAGGCATTTTCTTTGTCCTAGTCATGTATTTTTTAAAATAGACTCTTGACTTTGAACTTAAAAGCTTTAATCATAATTTGTTGTGCATATATCATTCTTCTGATGGTAAGCTACATTTGAAGATAATGATTTCAGTGCTTTTTAAGTTGGTAATTCAAAAAGTATTTGTAATAGCACTTGGAGAAAGAAAAAGAACATAATCCTTTGCTTACCAAGGGTGGAGTGATGTGCATCTGTTTTCTGTTCTATGAGTCGAAACTTTGAGACTATTTTGTAAACTAACCGGTGGAAAATTTGAAATTAGCTTAAACTTAAGACTCTGTGATCTCTGGAATCAGGATAGCTGTTTCCTTTTGGTGTAGATAATTGAAACAATACTATGACTATAGGTTGCACTCTAAATGTTTTCAGTGGAGATGTGTTTGAGTTATATTAATGCTGTTTCACCAGTTAAACATAACTACGTCTACAAGTGTGAACTAGCTGATGCCAGCAGAGCTTCCAGACCTTTCAGACTTAACTGCTAGATAAAATTAGTTTGTCATAATACAACTGGGTAGTTTCCCCTAGCCTATTATGACAAACTAGGAATTCTATAAGGGAAAACTATCCATTATGAATAATATGGATAGAATTATTGGCTGCTGCTCTGTTCTGTGTAAAATCTGAATTTTAAACTGCCTACTAATGGTATCTTCTGGATTTTTTTTTTTTTTTGAGGGAATGGAAAACTAACCTTATATTGTATTTTTGTCAAATGGCTCTTAACTTGCATGTGTCTCAGGGTCTTCAGTTTTCTTAGAAGTTTCCATATCCAAAGTCAAGTCCATGTAGAAGACTCCTTTGGGGCTAGTACCCTTCATTCAGTGTTCATTGGGTTGAGAATCTGTAGCAAGACTCTCAAATTTATTATGGGGGTTCTTCTATTTTGTATTTACACTTATGGTTATTGGGCTTCCTTTTTGTCAAGTTGGCTTCAAATTTACTCCTATGCTAAATAACCTGTGAATATTTTCAAGAGAACCTATTTGAAATAGTAATTTGTTAAATGACAAAAATGAAAGTGCTCAAACTAAGCAAAACTTACTAAATGCTGTAGTAATCTTGCAAGACTAACGTTACAATATGTTTTGAGCGTGCATAATGATTTTGGTGGTAGAGATCCCCCACATGTGTCCCCTCTAAGGAACTAATGCTGCATTTTTTTCCCCGTCGTACCAAAAAGAAAACAAATGGCCAAACTGATCAAGGTATTTTGTATTCTAAGGCATGCATAATCTAAAGAATCAAATGCTAATTCAACAATACTGGCTTCCTCAGCTCTGTCAGTCATGTCAAACCTTGTTCATTTTCTCTAATACTGTAATGTTCATACTTGTACAGTCTTTCCTGTTATGATTCTAAGTTCTACTTTTCATAAACCGTTAACTGCTGTAGTTCTAGAGCTTCTTACAGCAAAAATAAAATGTTTAATTCTCATTTTTGAGTGTTTTTTTAAAAAATATCTTTCAGAAATTATATTGTTTTTCAGTTGTAGCAGGAGATTGGTGCTGTATTTCTGGTCAGCATAGCAGAGTTTCCCTTTAGGTTTTGTACGTTGGTGATCATATCCCATTGTATCGTGACCCATGAGGCTGAAAGTGAATGAGCTTCTGTCAAGTTGCTTTACAGAGTTTGCTGAGAACACACGTAAATGGCTAAGGAGGACGATAGTTTTATTAATTTGAAACATCACAAAAGCATTCTGGGTTTCAAATGTGGCAGTGATACAGATTTTAAGCAACATCCAGTTTATACAGATTCTGGATTAATACTTTAATGTTTCATGCCCAGTTCAGTACTTTAAAGCAGAATTAGGAATGAAGCAGTAAATATTACAAAATGCACAGTCGGGGTACATCTTGGAAATACAAATTCCTTATTACAGCAAATGTTTTTGCAAAAAAGTAAAGCAGCAAATACTAATTTTTCTAAGGTAGCATGCACTTTATAGTTCAATGTAATAGAAAAAGAAGCTGCTCAAATTAAGTGTTACAAAATCTATACTGTTTCAAGTTATTTTGTAAAGTAAGAAAAATACATAGAAATGAGTCAGTCTTAACACTTAGAAATGTGATAAATGGATATACTGTGCAGTGGTGCCTTTTAAAAAATCAAGTATCAGACACATTCAAAGCAAAAGATAAAATGTAAACAGCAAAAATTTCATTGAGTATTACAAGTTGATATTTGTATAGTGAGTCAATTAATTATTAGTCCCTATGTGAAATCCAGTAACATTTTAATATGGTCAGAACTGTGGAAAATAACTTTATATACTGCAAAGGGATTATTATTTTTCATATTTGAGATCTGGATGAGACATTTGTAATGCTGAAAGTTAAACTGAATAATTCTGCAAACATTTACTGGGAACAATGAGTGCATTTGTCGCGCCTTGACTCTCGATGGCTGAGTTTCTACAAGGTATATGGGAGCACCAGCATTTGTCTGCTACCTCTAATCCATTAAGTTGGGAGGTAGCGAAATTGGCTGGAAATTTTTCCAGAATGAGTTCTGTGTTTGCAGAACTGTTTAATTAGGTACTGTCCTGTAGCCCTGTATTTTTACATTATGCAAGTGTAGAATTACCAGTCTTTTAAGTCAATTCTCAGGCTAACTTGAGAATGCAGTGAAAGTGTTTGCATCATGAAATGAAGGCATGGTTGCCAAAGTGTTTTAAATTCATCAGGTCAATGGTTTAAAGCTGTGTATAATTAAAAGAACCCTACAAATACCACAGTGTGCCAGATGGATTTTATGTCAATGGTTAACACTTAGGAATTTATCAAGTTGGCTACATTTGAGGTTTTGCAGACTTGAAGTGACACTGTAACACTTCCATAACCTTGAATTGAATGCTGTCATGATTGGTCTCACCAGCAAAAAGGGACCAGTAAGAGCAGTGGCATTAAAATACAGGTGGTTCTTTTGGGGTGGAGTGCAGGTTACGTGCAGTCTGCTGGGGCTGAAGCACAATACTTGAAGATTAAAGTCACAAAGATTAGTAACAATTCATACCATGACCCAAGAACCTAATCTAACATATTTAACTCTGAATTTTAACTGTAAGAATTATATCTCCTGTAGCAAATGTATTTTGTAATAATGCAACTTGTAGAACCACTGCCTCCTAAATTATCAAATTCATTTAAAATATCTCACTTGTTGCTCTATTTCAGTATTTCCTGAACAAGTAGTCCTGTTCCCTACTACCCAAGATGAGGGAATATTGCACTTTTCCCTTTAGGAGGTACCAATAACAAAAACAGCTAAATGATCACAACAGCCACTTTTACAATACAGAGAAGAAAGGAATAAGAGGTACGGGCAGACACAAGCACAACCTTAGCCAGAACCCTCTGTACTGGAACTACTGTGTAGCCCAGTCAGCTGGGAAATTTTCTTTAGGGACTGACTTGAGTAGTAGAGAAAGACAGGGCCTATAAGCAGGTGCTTCTGTCAAGGGGCTAGGTGACAATCTGCCAGGCGCATGAAGACAACGCTCTCTTACATGAAACAGCAACTACACTTCTGCCAAGTGTGGAGGTGCGGCCAATGGGTAATGCATGTCTAAACGTGCTTAACTTGCTGTGCCGCCTCCCCAGCCTTGCTTAGTGTGAACTGCCCTTGTCCAAAGCCGTGGGCTCTGCCTAGCCACCCCTGCTGTGCGCTGATAAGAGGTAAGCTTCTTCCCTATCTTTCCCTAGCCTGGCAGGCCATTGTGTAACTTTATGCGTTAAGAGTCACACTTTAACTTTTGCACCCTATACACTTCCACTAAAGCAGAAATACAAAAGCCACAATAATCTCAAAAGCCAGCAGACATTCCTCTAGGGACTGTAAGGTGGTGGCTTTTCGAAAGGTGGATAGTAGGGCGGAGAGTAACGGGGTGGCGCACTCGAGGACCACATGTAGCTGGGTGAGGGAGAAGCTGACTGGGGCTCGTCAGAAAGTCCAGAGGGAGGGGAGGGTGGAAAGACACCAGAATGCTGTGTAATAAAAACAAAACAGTGTTAGGCAGGCAGTGAGTTTGCAATTCCTCCAACAGCCAATACAATTGAGAACAACATGGGCCAAGTTTCTGTTTGGGACAACAAAACCAAAAACCAAACCCATTGCCATCGAGTCAATTCTGACACTTAGTGACCCTATAAAACACAGCAGAACTGCCCCATAGAGTTTCTTGAAGTGCTGACCTTTCTGTTGGCAGACATACAAAGAGCTCCGAAACCTTAATTGGTTGACAAGAGGCATGAAACATGCATGAGACCTCACGCAGAAACATCTTGGAATCCTCCTTCCTCTACGCTTGAGTCCCATATCCAGTCAGTTGCCAAATCATGTTGCTTTCACTTCTGTGGCTTCTTGAATCCATCACCCCTTTTCCATGTTTATAATTCAAGCCTTGGGTTCCTACCCCCTGAGCTATAGTGACAGCATCCTAAATAGTGTTTAATAAAGTAGTTTGGATCTTAACATTTAGTGGGGTTTAACCACTAATACTTGAGAAAGTCTTTGCTACAAGAATACATCACAGGGAGATAGTACAGTGGTCAGGATCCCATCTCATAGGAACAAACAAGAACAAATATGGTCAGAGAGGTTAAATGGCTTGCACGGATCTGGAGTCCTCTGACTCTGTATTCAGCATGTTCTGTTTCACCTTAACTGCTGCCCCATCACTCCCAAGTGCAGGGTAGGTTGGAAAGCAAACAGGAACAAGGCACAGAGATGGGAAAAGGAATGAGAATGAGGAGAACTTCTCAGGTTGCAGAGACGTGAGGATGCAATTTTGCTCTGTTTTCTAACTTTGGAAACCCTGGTGGCACAGTGGTTAAGTGCTACCTTTGCTAACCAACAGTCAGCAGTTCAAATCTGCCAGGTGCTTCTTGGAAACTCTATGGGGCAGTTTTACTCTGTTCACAGGGTTGCTATGAATCAGAATCGACTCGATGGCACTGGGTTTGGTTTGGTCTAACTTGGATGTTGCTTGTTTATTGGGTGTCATCGAGTTGATTCCAACTCATAGTGACCTGTAGAACGGAGCAGAACTGTCCCATAGGGTTTCCAAGGAGCAGCCAGTAGATTTTAACTGCTGACATTTTGGTTAGCAGCCAAGCTCTTCACCACAACATCACGTCTCTGAGAAAGAAGAGGATATGGATTTTAAAAATACCAAGTGGGTTGGCGCACATTAGAAGTCAGTTGTCCCTTCTCTTTCCCTGGCCACGTACACCCTCTGCTTCCTGCTCAAGGGAAGTTGGCCTGTTTCATTCATTGCTATATCCCCAGAGTTTAGAACAGCGTTTGGAAAGTAGTAGGTGCTTGATAAATGTTGAATGAATGAATATAACTTAAGCAGTAAGTAAGACAGACTTGGCAAGTTCTTTTAACTGAAATCCATCTGCAAAGAATACAAGTCATAACCTGTGGGTACTGTTTCTTTGCTCCAGTGGTGGGGCAGGGCTGAGGTGAGGCATGATGGCTTGAAGAGACCTAGGAAGAGCAAGCATAAGCCAGCAAACAGGGCTGGAGAACTGCAATTATTTTGTTGTATTTTAGCTCTAGGAGTTCGTGAAGGAAAAAAAAGAAACATCAGAATTTCTTAAAAGTTCAAGGGTTAGTTGGGGAAGTCACAGCTTTTACTTTGCTGGAGTGTTGTGACGTATGGAATCACATGGCAAAAAGCTATTTAGCCTTTGGTTGTGGTACTTGAAAGCTGGACTGACAGTTCATGCTAATGAATGGGGGCTGGCCAGACCAAGAGTGACCACCTGGGGACCCAATGCTGACTCAGCCATATCAAGCAAGATGTAACCCGATCATGGCCACATGGTGATGCTGATAAGAGCCCTGAACATGGAGGCTCAAGTGGAGCTTCCTGGTGAGTGACCATGCACACGAGAAGGTAGCATATCCCTCCTTAGGATGTGGAAGCTCTGTGCTGTGACCCCTGCCAGACCTTGCCTTATATAGCTCTTTGTATCTTTCTTCTTAGGTTATAATCACTCTAGTAAGTATGGTACATTCTTGGTGAAGTCAGTGAGTCATTCTAGTGAATTATAGGCCCCCGAGAAGTGCTGTGGGCAGGCTGGTCTGAAGTAGAGGGAATCATGTGGATGCCTGAGCTTGCAGCTGGTACCCACTGACCTAGCCTCGGGAGTCTAGGGATAAGAGAGAGAAGGGCTCAATAGCAACTGGGTTTGAAATGAGTACAGAAGAGAAGCTGCGATTTCCACAAGATGCAGTTGATGTGAGGAGTGGCATTTGCTATTCACCATACAGTTTAGCATTAGAAGTGGGTAATCAAAATCTCCTTGGAAAGGTTAACACAGCCGGCCAAAGAGTCTGAATAGACTGTATCATTTTTCCAGGCCTCAAGTAATCTAGAGTCAGCCTTGCCGTGAAGTTTCTGGAGCCTGATGCTACTTTGATGGTTCTCCTTATATCCAGTTGTGACCTCCACATTCCTGGGGAAAGGATGTCCAGGTCAAGGTCTTGCTTGACACACTGGGATCTCTGTCCCCTATCACATAAAGTTAGAACTGAGCAGAGACCATAGCTGCCATCTTGCCACCTCTACCCCAACCTCTTCCTTTATTCCTCCTGAATGAAGGAATGACAGTGTCATTGAACCTGGGGAACCCTTAAATGAAAACCAACTTGAAAGAGTAGATTCAAGACAGCCCCAATTCCTTCCTAAAACCTGGTTTTTTTTTTCCATCCAAGAAGAGACCCTTTCTTAAAACACCAGTATAGCAGCATCCTAGTTTTCCACTCTGTACGTCTAAACCCTCTCCTTCTCCTTCTCTACTCTTTCCTCTCCTGTTGCTTTCCTTGAATATGAACACTCTCCCCTTAACCACAGAGGAGAGCAAAAACACACAAAGGACAAGAATCTCTAAGTACCACCACAGAGATGGTGAAAGGCAGAGGCCAGTTGTAGAGGTTCCCAGTCACAGAAGGGAGGAGTTAAGGGTACCACAGCACAGCTAAAGACAGTGCTGCCCTGAGAGGCATTGAAATGCTGCTGTGGGCAGCAGCTGGTGTGGGTGGCAGTTGTACACTTTGATAATAAAAAGGGGTGGTACAACGGCCTCTGGGTTTTCACTTCCCAGTTTAGGAAGTATTGTGGGGGAAACAAGAAGTGAGATGGTTCTCACTTCTCCTCAGGGATCCTGAGAGTCTTAAGGATAAAACTGAAGGACTCCTGGCAGAGCTAGGGAGTTAACTGACTGCAGTCCACACATTCTTTGGTCTTAGGGGCAGGGTATAGCAAAAAAAAAAAAAAAAAAAAAACAACCACATCCCTAGCAGTAGTTTCCCAGCAGTAGGCAGGCATTTTGGGAGACATTTGGCTTTGTTGCATGTGGGGAGATGACCTGGTGCATTTTGGTTCCCACCTGAGTCTGACTTTGCTAATAGGATGGGCTCAGGAGATCAAAGTTTTGAATCCTTATACACCAAAAAGCATGAAAAGCATCCAAATACCCTTGCTCCAGTTGCCTAGGCTACTTCTTAGAAGCTGGAGTGGCCCACAGTCTGATGGTGCTAAAGAGGAGTACCATCTCTTCAGGACCCAGACAGCTCTCCTTGCCCGACTTCCCCAGCAGTGTCACCAGCAACAGCCTTTAAAAACTTTGGGCAACCTATGCCATAAACTGTCTCCCCCAGGATTAAAGCAACCCTTTGACTAAATGGGTCCAATTTATAATGGGTCATTTTTAGTGGCTAAGATAAAATTTAGTGTACCTTTGTGTGATTTTATCAAGAGCATAAACAGAGGTGCCTGCATTTCGCACAGGCTGAGACTTCTAAGCTTAAAGTTGGCAGTTTACCAAGTAGACAGGAAAGGGACCAGTTCATAGTTAGAGTGAAGTAGGGAGACTGGCTCAGTATGCCAGTCTGGGAAGTACGGCTGGGATCCTTAAAGGTTTTATGTAAAGCTATACTGGGCTAATTTCTCATCAGAAGTGGGAACTGATGCTTTATATCCTACAGAATTTGTACTACTTGGCTGAAGTGGAAGGGCATGGGGGGAAATAAGCGAAAAAAGGCAGATGTGAGTATTGGTCAGACAAGCACTGAAGCAAAGGTCATCTCAGCTTTTATCTTTCCTGCATTGGAGTGGAGGGTATGGAGAGTTCATTAGGAGCAAGAACAACTTGAGGCCCAATGTTTGAAGGAGTCGTCTTTCTTCAAACTCAGCACTCACAGCTTCCTCAAGGTCGTCTGGTCATAGCCAGGTCTGCACTCATGTCTGACCATAGAAATGGTTCCCAAGCTTCTTAATGAGACAGCTACCCAATAAAGGCACGACATTGGAGGTTTAAAACAAAACCTTGCACATCTCTTTCCACTTCCCTCTATCAACCTCAGTAAAAAAACAAGTCTTCAAACCAAAGTCACATAAATAGTGATATAGTCTTATTTGAAAATAACCAGAATGGAGAAAGTTATCCAGAAGAAAGTCTAGAAAGGTCAATTTTCTGGGTTTACCTTGAACCATTTTACAATCTGAGAAGAGCATAAGGGAACTTTGCTTTTTCTTACTTATTTGGCTGATTTGTGTTTCTGGAAGTTTTATTGTCAGAGCTGGTATATGTTTTGCTGACTCTTTTATTTTCCCTGGGAACATAAGAAGATGTTCCCCTGACCTCTTGACTTTCTCTGGATAAAGACTGGTATTTCCTCCTATGAAACTGTAAGGCAATGGAACCTGGTGAACAAAAGCTAAACTGATTCAAAAAGTAAAATGAAACACCATGTAACTTCTAGAAGGAAATGACTCATTTGAAAATATGTCCCTCAATACCCATATCATACAACTATAAAGTCTCCAAATATGAAACTCAAAAGATAGCTTAAGCCTAGAGAAAGAGCCAGGAAAGATGTAAGAAGTATATGAGCAGCTCCTTGATTGGGAAGGCATAAAGGAGGGGAATCCTTTTTCAGTGGAGAACAATCCAGTAATTTAGTGATTAAGAAAGAGTAAAGACATCATCCAGCTGACCTCTTACTGGATGCAGGGGACAGGGTGGAAAGGAGGGGATAGGAGATTGTTAGGAGGATAGGACATGTACAGAAGGGAGAAGAGGAGTGTGCTGTCACTGGGCAAGGAGAGCAGTGGGAGCCGCTTATTGGCAGTTATGCAAATTTATATGGGATTGTATATTCTCAATTGCAATAAAAAAATACATATATGTATATAAAGAAAGAGTAAAGACAGACCCTTCCTGAATAAGGGAGTCTATAATTTAGACCAGCAGAAAGTATAAGATTTTTGAAGTATTCTAAAGCTAAATGAGAAAAAGATCTGTGCTGTACTTAGATTTATAGCTTTTCCAAAAAATTCTTCAAATCAGTCTTTGGAGATAGTATAATTAATACTGATGGGCTCTGGATTCAGACAGACCTGGATATATATCCTTGCTCCTACACTTACTACTTTCAACCTTGGGAAAGTCACTTTATGACGCAATCATCTCATCTTTAAAATGGCAAAGACAGTAGTGCTTCCCTCAGAGGACTAAATTAGATGATATATGTCAAGTTCTTAACAGTGTACTTGGTACACACAGTAAGTGCTCAACGAATAGTAGCTGTTATTTAAAAGTAGCCCCATGCCCAAGCTCCTTGCCATCTTAGCAGCCTTAGCACTTAACCACTATGCAACTATGGCTCCTTAAACAGTAAAGGAATTTCCTGTCATATGCCCACTGTGTAGGTTTTGGCTAGGTAGCTATATCTGGATCCCTACACTGGGTTAGGTACTTTGTTTCTGGCTTTCCATAGTACTCTGGCGAACAGTCTATTTACTTTTTGGTCCCCACTGCTATCCCCTGCCACCAGCAAGTCTCCAGACTGACTGATCTCTTGATCCAGGGACTATGTATCATTCACTGTCTATATCCCAGCTCCTAGCACGGTGCCTGGCACATGGGAACACAGAGTAGACAATGGTTGAACTGAAACCAACAGCCTTAGTCATGGTTGACACTGCCAATCTTGCTTTCATCCCTGGGGTAGGGTATGAAAGAGGCATAATGGACAGAGATGGCCCCTACAAGAGGGGTTTCCTAGTCTTATAGTTTGTAGCAACCATCACTAGGGAGATAATTTTTGCTACTTAAGGATTCATTATAAAGTGAAAAATACTAAAATCAACATAATTCATTTCAGCATAAGAATGGAGGAGGCCTCTTGAGCTGGACCTACGTGTGCCACCTCTATCCTAGAATGACTTTTCATTACAGAGGCTCCGAGAGAATGATGACCCTCCTTGTGTTAGTATCAACATTTACACATGCTTTTAAAGGACTTCTTAATGCCTCTGCCACTCCTGTAATTATCTAGACCCTTCTTGAACATATTTGTGTTTTCCAGTCTATACCACTGTATTTGCATCATAAATTCCCCGAGTTGTGTGCCATTTATACACTAGGCTTTAAAGGAGAAGAAACAGAGAAAAAGAAGAAAAAAGGAGAGAAGGAACCAGTATGGAAGTTTCCTATATTGCCTCAACCTACAGCAAAGAGAAGACGACTTATCTGGGATATAGAAGCTAATGTTCTCCTTTTGTGCCTCTCCCACCTTCTCCATTTCTCCAACCATCCTGTCTGTGTAGGCTTTAAGCTTAATCACAGGTACTGACTGGCTGCTAAAGGCCATCAAGGACAGAGAGCCTGGCTACATAATACATATTATGAAGAAGAGAAAGGTAAGGTTCCATAATTGGATTCAGGGAGAGAACAAGGGAACATGAATGAGAACAAGGGTGATAGAGAGCTTTGCCCTCAAAACATACCTGAAAGTCATAAGCAGAATATGGTGGCAGGTGAGGAGGGCTATGGTAGTAGGTATTGTAGGATGCCACCTGGGGACGAGCATAGTAAGAAACAGCTGGATGGGCATTTTCAACAGAACAGTTCAGGGCCGGGAGAGTTGGGTTCTGTTGGAAAAAACACAAGTTAGAAATAAAACAAACACTTATCACTGGAGAATGGTTAAATAAACTATGGTACAGCCATACTATGGAATATCATGAAACTATGATAAACAATAAATTAGACCTATGGTTGTTCAGGATATATTGTTTAATTAAAATAAAGACCCAGAGATACAGTAATATAGCATGATCCCAAGTTATGTTTTTGTAAAAGACCCAAGAAATTGTATGTGTATATATGCTTGTACATGCAGAGAAATCACTCTGGAAAGATTCACACAAATCGTTAACTACAGTAGAGGATGCAACGGGAGTAATAATAGGTAAATGGGGCTCTTCGCTTTCTACCCTAGACACTCCAAAGTTCTTACAACTAATGTCTATTACTTGCGCCATTTTCCCCCATGTTTATTTTGAAAACATCAAACCTGTGGAAGAGTTGAAAGTACTGATTTTTAAAAAGAAACAAATAAGACCACAAACACAAAATCTCACAAGGCTAAACAGGCTACTATTGCCCTTGCTGTGACAGAAATGTGTTGGATCACAAAAACCTGTTGCTGTCAAGTCAATTGCAACCCACAGCAACTATACAGGACAGAGGAGAACTGCCCCACAGGGTTTCCAAGGAATGCCTTGTGGATTCGAACTGTTGATCTTTTGGATCATAAAGATCTGTAAAAGTTTTGAGGATTCTTGCAGATTCCAACCTTGCTAAGGAGGTCTCATGCAAACATGAAGGGCATTCGTTTCCCACCAGGCTTATAGGCTAGAAGCAAAACCCCAACAGTATACAGAAGTCAGGAAAGATCAAACAGAGTGTATTTGGGGGTTTGGTTTGTTTGTTCTCTTGCAATGCAATAAAATAATTTAATACCATCTTTACAACATGGCGGTGTGTGTAGCCATTCAAGGGTTAAAGCTAATGTTGTCCAGGAGTGGGGCCCTTGTCTCAGCAGGCCAAATCAGTGCTACAGAAAGTCACCACTTCTCATTAGTCCCCAAGCAGGGCTGTGGTTTGTACCATATGAGTGCAGCATTACTCTAGGTGTGGAGTAAATGTTTTTTCCATCTTCAATGTTATTGAGTCCACCTCCATTCATGTGGATAATTGAGAGCTGTTTGCAAAATCAATATGTTTTCTCTGTACTTGCCATATACTCCACATTAATGGAGAGCAGAAGCTTCTTTTAAAGTGAGAAAAGTGTGTGGGCAGGCTTTGGCAGGGGCACAACCAACCATGTTAGTGTGCTGGCTGCATAAACACCCTCACAGCAAGTTTGAACACCATTGTGTTGCTTTCTTTCTTGGAGTGGATTACTGTTTACATCTCTAGGAGGTCTGAAGATCTTACAAACCTCAGACATTACAGTCAAATGTACAGACAACCAGAGAAATGTTTGTCACCCTCTGTAATGTGTGAGAGAGAGCTGAGATCTTGACCATTGCAAGGGCTGGACAGCTTTACAGAGGAAGACTACTCAGAAATGCCCTTATCTCACCACCAGAATCCTAAGAAGAAATGTTGTCCCTGGTGAACTCCCATGAATCATGCTCACTTGGCCTCCCGTCAATTAAAACCATACTCTCCAGATCTTGCAGAATGAAACCAGTTCTTCTATGCAAACAAACTAAGCTCAACCCTGGAGAAACAAATCACGCAGTATAAACTATATCTATGAAAGGGTTTATGTATGAAGTCTTCCAATTAAGTTTGTGAACTTGTTCTAGGAAAAGTGCTGCATACCTCGTTACTGAGTATCACTACAGTCACCTTCGAAGTCCTCCCCTTGACAAGCTATGCACTGATGCCAGTGCCTCGTCCACCCTTCAAAGCCATTTTGGAACTCTTTATCTAGAATGGGCATCAGAGCTGTTGTCATATTACGCTTGATGTCGTGAATGTCATCCAATATTCAATATTGAATATTTCAATATTACCTTTATCTTCAGGTAAAGAAAAAAGTCATTGGGGGTCAGATCAGGTGAGTAGGAAGTCTGTTCCAATACAGTTTTTTTGTTTACTGGCTAAAAACTCCCTCACAGATGGCTATACAATTAAGTTCGTGAACTTGCCACCACGCTACCATGTGCAATGGCCATTACAGAAAGAGTTCCCAAATGGCTTTGAAGGGTGGACTAGGTGCTGGTGTTGGTGCATAGCTTCCCAAGGGGAGGACTTTGAAGGCTACTGTAGTGATAGTCAGCAATGAGGTATGTAGCACTTAGGACAATTAGGTTCGCAAACTTAATTGTTGGACCTTGTCTGTAGTGAGGCTAGGGGTCCAGGATAATCTTTGAAATGAAGTTGATTACTACAGGGAAAGAAACATAGAAGAAGAGTGAAGTGAAGATTGAATGACGCCAGGGAGACCACAAAAAGAAGAGAATCCATAGCAGGGGTGAAGGGGAAATAGAGCAACAAGAGAAAGAAGAAGGAGTCAAGCAGAGGTGTAACCAGGGTATGGCAGGTATTGTACCAACGCTGGGCGCGTGGCACCATGGAGCAGTTTCTAATAACCCAGTTCAGCTAGCAGCTTATCTACAGAAAATGGCCCATATAGCAGGCACTGAAATCGCTCCCCTGTCTAAACATCTGACATCCCTCTTTTAGATAACTTTACCATATCAGGTCAAAAATACAAGGCAGGCTTGTTAATCTTTTAATTAACACACCACTATACTCAAGGAAGGACGTTGGACTTATCAGGTTAAGAGACAATGCACAGTAGTATTGTGTGCCGAGGGTCAGCGCACTACTGCAGATAAGTCACTGATGGGGTGAAGAGTTAGGCAAGGAAGGGGTAGAAGACATGGCCCAAGAGAATGGTCTGTTTACATGGGAAACCAATAATTCTGATCTTGCAATAAACTTAGATTCTGTTTCTTATTTGTGTGTGTATGTAGGTGTGAGTATGTGTGTTCCTGTTAAAATTCTGGGGATTAAGTTGTGAGACCCCCATTATTGATCCGTAGCATTCCAAGCTCCTGTAAAACAAAAAGGTTACTAGGTAGCACAAGAAACCGTGAAAGCAATCTTGCCTGGACAAAACTGAGTCTACTCTGAAATAATGATTGTGGACTTTGGAAAGAATGCCACTTTTATTCCTCCACGGTTTACTTCAAACCAGAGATACCACTAATGAGAAAATGGCAAGAGATAACCATATTTTAGCTTCCTCTCAAATCCTAACTTCAGCCAATAAACACTTCATCAAACATTTCTTTATTAAGATCCTTTTTTACCAAGCAGCTCTGGTCAGGGAAGGAAGGCATCCTTTTTCCTTTTAAAATCCCACAACTCTGGAAATGGTGGCTCCTTGCAGATTCTATTCAAGGCTGCCAACTCACAGCCCTTGGCTCCTCTCCTCATTTCCTGGGAATGGCTTCCATCAGCCAGCACCCCTGGGCCTCCATTCAGATGCCAGGGCACTCTATCTAGGGAGGAGGCACACCACAAGTCACTGACCACATCTAGACCTAAGCCAAGGATTTTGTTTTGGCTCACCTGGTTGATGTTCTGGAAATTTCTATTCCATTCTCTCATTTTAAGGAAAGTGCTCAAAATAATGCTTCCTCCTTGGTCACCCCCAATCCTATATCCACACTGATGTTCTCTCACCTCATGAATAAAATATCTGGTCTCCTTATTTCTCCTTTCATTCCTCCCACTGGCTCTCGATTGGATTCCCAGGCTTAGCCTTTGATGATAGTAAATCTTTGGTCTTCCTCCCATACTGCTAATGCAGCTCTGAGCAGTTGGAAACAAGGGACTTTTAACTTTTAACTTTTAACTTTTTAAACTAAAGCAATCAAACAAAGGAGACAATGTCTATTAAAACACTTGTAGAACCAGAAAGTGATATCTAAATGTTACTTAGGGACAGCTGGAATGGACTAGAAAGAGCAAAGACCCTGTCATCTGGGAAAACTGAGCTACAGTTCCAGATCTGCATAAATTACATGACCTCTCTTAGTCAAGTTTGTCATCTATAAAATGGGGATAATAACACCTACCTTACAAAGTAGTAGTAGTGGTGAGAATCAAATAAAGTAATTGTGCAAGAGCACTTTGTGGTAAGTAAAGAGATATTGCCGCCGCCAATTCAGGATAGACAACCAGCAAACCTTTTTGTCCTTTAGAGATTAACAGGCACAGTGAAATTAGGAGCCCCCAAATAAACTTGTACCTTTAAGGTCAGTTGATTTTCAACAAGGGTGCCAAAGCCATACAATGAAAGAAAAACAATCTCTTCAACAAGTGAAGCTGGGACAACTGAATATCTACAGCCAAAAGAATGAAGGTGGACCCCTACTTTACATCATATGCAAAAATTAAACTCAAAGTGTATCAAAGACCTAAATGTAAGTGCTAAAAGTATGAAACCCTTTTAAGGAAATAAACATAAGGGTAAATCTTCATGACCTTGGATTTGGCAATGGTTATGATACCACAAGTACAAGCAACAAAAAAGAAAAAAACAGGTAAATTGTACTTCATCAAAATTAAAAAAAAAATGTGCATCACATCAAAGGTACTAGCAAGAAAGTGAAAAGACATCATATAGAACAGGATAAAATATTTGAAAACCACAAATCTGATAAGGGTCTAGTATCCAGAATACATAACGAACTCCACAAAACAAGAGAAAAAATTCAATTAAAAAAATGGGCAAAAAAGCCTGACTAGACACCTCTTCAAAGAAGATATACAAATAAGCTTAACATCACTAATCATTAGAGAAATGCACATCAAATCCACCACAAAATATCACTTCACACACACTGAGATGGCCACCAAAAAAAAAAAAAAAAGCTGAAAATAACAAGCATTAGTGAGGATGTGGAGAAACTGGAACCACGGTACGTTATTGGTGGGAATATAAAATTGTTCAGCTGCTGTGGAAAACAATTTTGGAGGGGCTTCAAAAAGTTAAACATAGAATTATCATGTGACCTCGCCATTCCACTCTTAGGTGTATGCCCTAGTAGTTGAAAACAAATGTTCAAACAAATGCTTGTACACAAATGTTCATAGTAGCACCATTCAAGATAGCTGAAATGTAGAAACAACAGAAATATCCATCAATAGATGAATGCATAAACAAATGTGGTCTATCTATATAATGGAATATTGTTCAGCAATAAAACCCACTGCCATCGAGTCAAATCTGACCCATAATGACCCTGTAGGAGTGAGCACAACTGTCCCATGGAATTTCCAAGTAGTGCCTGGCAGATTTGAACTGCTGACCTTTTGGTTAGCAGTCGTACCACTAAACCATTAATAAAAGGAATGAAATACTGATACGTTACAAGGTGAATAAACCTCAAAATCAATATGCTCAGTGAAAGAAGTCAGACTCAAAAAGGCCATATGTTGTCTGATTTCATTTGTATGAAATATCTGGAATAGGTAAATTCATAAAGAAAGAAGGCAGAATAGTAGTCACCAGGGGCTGGGGAGAGGGGAGAGGGGAACCATCTGATTAATGGGTATGGGGTCTCCTTTGAGAATGATTAAAATGTTTTGGATGGCTGCACAATACTGTGAATGTATGAAGTACCAGTGGATTGTACACTTGTAAATGGTTAATTTTATATTCTGTGAATTTAACTTCAATAAAAGAAAAAGGGCACAGTGAGGGGAAGCATGGATCCAAGGTTCAGGCTGAAAGCTTGGCAAGGTGAGATTTCTTAGCATTTCTCTCTCCCTGCCAACTTTCAGAAATCTCTTGAAGAAAGTTGTCCAGGTGCCTTCACCCTTAAACTCCAATTACTTCTGTCACCACAGAAAAGAATCTTATCAAATCCTTCACACTGAAGGGATAGTAACTTCAGTGTTAAGATCTTTATGGTGTATCAGCTTTTCTCTCTCTTTTTTTTAATACATGCCTGTGTAAGGGGACCAGGAGGAAGAGGACAATGTCTATCTTATGTAAATAATCGAAAAATGACAGCACTTTTAGCACCATGACCAACAGTGGGGTAAAATTGGGGAGAGAGGGGAAATGCTGCAGGAACCCATAGTGCCCAGCAAGTAGTCACCATCTTCTCTACTTACGTGCATGTAGTTCCCAGATAATGGACAAGTTCTGTTCCAAAGTCTGTCTTTAAGTCAAATTTGTAGTCTAGTCAAAAGTTAGGTACACTGTGTATCTAACACTTTCGTTAGTCACGTGTTTGTCTTAGTTTATAGTGTACCTTTCAAAGCATAAAAAAACATTGAAGAAACACTTCCAGATATACTAAAAGACCTTTAACATTGTAATGTGATGTGCATTGCAAAGTAGCACCCCGTTTGTTATTATTAACCATAATATGTACCTTCTCCACAGGTAAACATTACCAAAAATGTTGAGAACATTTTGCTCAGTAAAATCTTTGAGACCAATTAGATACTTTACTGTATACTTGGAATTAAAGAAACTACGTAGTACCACCGCATCTCTGCTGGGTTTTGAAACCCCCTCAGCAGAGACAGGAAGGGTTGGGGGAGTGGGTAAGATTGGGGGGCAGACGGCTCATTCCCTCATCACCTCCTCACCAGATCTACCGGCCCTACACACCAACTGTGAAGCCCTTTCCTCAGGATGTAAGGGAGAAAGTGCCACTCAGGATGTGCTATGAGCCAAGTCCAGGGCCTAAAGGTTGGGAGCTCTCTACGGATCCCAGAAAACTATACGGTTATACAGACTTCAGGAATCTAAGACTGCCTGCCCCCTACTTCCAACCACCTAAAAGCCAAGAACCTCTGCAATAGTAAAATCCTGCATGTGTAAGCTTAGAGAGCGAGGTGCTGCGACGGCCCCAGGCTGCACAGCACAGAGGGCCAAGAGCGAAGCCGGGTTGAATTGGGTGAGGGGGTGCCGCGCCAGTCCGGCCATGTGCCCAGCGCGGCACACTGACCGGTTGTACTCGGAGAACACGTACAGCTTGGCGCCCGCGTCCCGGCCGCTGGCTGCCACCACCTGCAGGCCTGCCATACGGAGCAGAGAGGCTGTGCTTGGGGCACGCGGACGGTGGGGCTGGCCCTTTCCGAGCTCCGAGGGAGGCGGGTGCGTGTGGGCTGTCTGCTCGCTGATGCGTGCCACGGCTGGGCGCACCACGTCGCAGGGGCCCGCTTGTCGCCAGCGGCCGCCCAAGGCCCCGCTGCGGCACCTGCGCACGTGGGAAAAGCACGGCCAGTTGTGGGAGCCTGGATGCCAGAACTCAAAGCAGAGTCAGGTTTTTCCTGATAGGCTTTAGGGTGAGGGAGGGAGTTAGTTCATAACTCAGGGTCTCCGGAATGTACAGATTGGATGTTTGTAACCCAGGGACTGCCTGCATCAGGTTAGGTCTGCCATCCAAGCCTGAAAGCTCTAGAAACAATTCTGAGAATTCCTAACATCCTGCCTGATGTCCTGTCTCAACTCCCCAACACACATGGAGCTTTTCTCCCAGCCAGAGATGTAGCCACTACACAATCACTGCTTTCTCCTGTCCTTCAGTCTTCAGGCAGAACAAAGGTAACTGTTTTCTCAAAAAAAGCCCCAACTCAGAAACGGGTTTTCTGCAGCGTTCCCACCCCCAAGCTCCCTCAGGCCCAGAGTTATGGAAAATTTTCGTTCCAAAAGCCCCACCTATGAGTCAGAATTGGCTATAAGGCAGCTGGGGTTCAAGGTGTCACCTAAGTTGATGCTTCCCCTTTCCCCAGTCCTTGGGCTTTCTGAGTGGGAGAATGGGTGGGTGTGTGCATGAGAGACAGACTTGGGGCACAGAAGGAAGAACTGCTCTTGATTCAGAGTGACCAGCAGGAACACTCAATCTTTCAAGCAACCCAGTCCCGCTGAGTATTTGCGGCCTCAAATGCAGAGTGTTTTCTTCATTTCCTTTGTCTTATCTCACCTTTCATTTCCCATTAGCAATCCTCTTAACAGCCTGGGATCAAATTACAGACAGCCTTTGAGGTTCCTGTTTCTCAGGGACCCCAAAAGTGACAGACACAGCCAAGTGCCTGGGGGCTGCCTGCCTCAATTCTGGCGTCAAAAGAAAGCTCCTTTCTGGTACCAATAATTCCCTGAACAGATGTGGAACATTTCTTTTAAAGCAGTGATATTCAATTCTGGCTGCTGCAGCTCAGAATCACCTGGGGAACTTGGAAAAGAAAACTTTTTTTTGATGCCTGGGCCTCGCTTTACACCAAATAAATCAGAATCTCTGGAGGAAGCACCCAAGCATTTGTATGTTTGTTTTTAAAGTAGTTCAGGTGATTCTAATGTGAAATCATCTTGAGAACCATCGCTATAAAGCTGTCCTTGCATAATTAAAGATCAAGGTGTATTAATTCAGCCAGCCAAGTGCCGTCGAGTCGGATCCGCCTCGAATGCTTGGAAATGTTTTAAAAGCAAAGGAAGAAAGTCGCCTACCATTATAGAACACTTACTGGGTGCTGGCTCCTGATGGGCCTTCACACACACTCTCTCATACACAAATATAAAAAAAGATTTGGAAATGGGAAAGGGAATGTGGTGAGGCTAAGGATGAGGCCAAGACTGAAGGCAAGACCTGGCATGCAAGTTAGCCTAGGGCTGGCCCTATAATGCAAAAGTGAAGAGTCCAGATGCTCTTTCTGGAAAAAAAAAGGAACTGTGCTAGAATTTCTGGGAAGGGAGAGACTAGCATTAGTTTTACCTGTAGCTAAAAAAATTCTTCTTCTTCCTTCTCTCCCAGTGTGTTAGGGGAAAAAAACTACCCCAAAAGTTTTCTAAAAGTGTGTGTATTGGGAGGGTCGGTAAATGGGGCTTGAAAGGCTGTGTTTATAGTACCAGTGTGAATGAGAGAATTGACAACATCACCCCACCCTCTACTCAGCTTTTGCCTCAAGGAAACAGGTAACTCAAGTTCAAGAAATATTTGCAGACTGATAACATCACATGGCCCCTTCAAGTCGAGGTATTTTGAAGGCAGCTACATTCTGGAAGAAAACGCTTCTGTTTCCTCCCCCATGGCCTCCAAGCACCTGGCCTCTCCCTCCCACAACAGGAACCTCCACGGAACACGAAGTCCCGTCTTTCCTTACCATGTCCTTAAAGCCTCCAAGCACAGCGGCAGTGATGATGCCCAGGAATAGGCCGACAATGTTGAGGATGGTGGCAGACCAGAGCAGGTGGTACAGGTGGATGATGTCCTGACAGCTGCTGACATCAATGTATTCATAGTACCCACCGGTGATCTCCACTCGGCTGGACAGGGAGGAAGACACCCCAGTCAGTCTCCAGGGAGCAGGCCAGACCCTAGGGTTTTGGCTACCATGCAGCTCAGCAAAATGACAGGTGGGCAGGTAGGGAGTTACCATAAGGGAAATTGGAGCCATGGGTACACTTGAGGAGCAAGACACTATAAAAAGTCAAAGTGTGACTGCTGTTTACCATCCCCTAATCTTATCCTATCAGAGAAACACTTGTTACCAGCACTAACACTAACCTGAGATAGCTTTATTGACACTTGCTTTGTGCCAGGCACTGTACTATGCACTTTATATATGTGAATTCATTGAATCGGTATTGTCCAATATGGTAGCTCCTAAACACATGCGGCTATTGGAATTTAGTTAAAAACAAAACAATTCAGTTCTTCAGTCTCACCAGGCACATTTCAAGTGCTCAGTAGCCACAGGTGGCTGGGTTGCTACTCTACTAGGCACAGAAGATTATAGAACATTTCTATCATTGCAGAAAGTTCTATTGGGCAGGAGTGCAAATCCTCATAAGACCTCTATGAGGTAGCTGCTATCATTGTTCTTATTTTCCAGATGAGGAAACTGAAGCACAGAGTGGTTGAGGACCTGCCCAAGTCATAAGGATCTGAATTCAGACTTCAAGGAGCCCTGGTGGTGCAACTGGTTAAGTGCTTGGCTCTTTAACTAAAGGTTGATGGTTTGAACTCACCTAGAGATTCTTAGGAAGAAGGACCTGTCAATCTGCAGCCATAAAGATTACTACCAAGAAGCCCTATAGGGCAGGTCTAGTCTTGTCACACGGGGTTGCTATGAGCTGGAATTGACTCAATGGCACCTAACAAAAGCAACTCATCACACACACTCAAAAAAAAAAAAAAAAAAGCCGCAATTAGTAGAACTAAATAAAGCTGAACTACTGCGCCGACTAGACTATCACCTCCTTGGAGAGGCCTTCCCTGATTACTCTGTTCAAAGATACATTCCCATTCCATCCCTGCCCTGTTACTCTTTATCAATTATTGTTGTTGTTAGGTGTCATCAAGTCAATTACAACATATAACTACCATATAGGATAGAGTAGAACTGCCCATAGAGTTTCCTAGGCTGTAATTTTTATGCTGACCTTTCGGCTATTCCTCCGCAGCTCTCATCCCCGTGTGAAATTATTTTACTGATATGTCTACTTTGTTATTGCCTTTCTCCCTAACTTGACTATGAACTCCCTGAGGGCAGAAATTTGGTTTGTTTTGCTATTTGCTGTGCCTGATATATATTTGGTCGCTACACAAATACCAGATGAGTAAATTAAATGAAAGCACCTGTCCTCCTAGATGTTTCAAACTACACAGTTTAAAACTTGGCCACTGGTTGTCTGGGGTCTTACAAGCTTGCCAGTGGCCATGTAAGAAGTATCAATTGGTCCCAACCCACCTGGAGTAGAGGAGAATGAAGAACACCAAAGACACAAGGAAAATATGGGCCCAAGAAACAGAAAGGACTGCATAAACCAGAGACAACATCAGTCGGAGATCAGGGCAATTAGATGGTGCCTGCCTACCACCAATGACTGCCCTGACAGGAAACACAACAGAAAGCCCCTGATTGAGCAGGAGAAAAGTACGGTGTGGAGCTCAAATTCTAGTAAAAACACCAGACCTGATGGTCTAAGACTGGAGGAAACCCAGAAGACATGGCCCCTAGACTCTCTATTAGCCCAGGACTGAAACCATTCCTGAAGCTAACTCTTCAGACAAAGAATAGACTGGACTACCAAAGCAAAACCCAAGCCTAGTGCTGTCGAGTCGATGCCAATTCATAGCAACTACGAAACATAAAATTATACTTGTGAAAATTGTGCTTCTTAGTTCAACCAGATACCTGAGATTTAATGGACAGCTCCTGTCTGGAGGCAGGACGAGAAGGCAGAAAGAGATACAAGCTGGTGGGATGGACAAAGGAAACCAGGAGTAGAAAGGGAGAGTGTGCTGTCACATTGCAGTGATTGCAACTAGGGTCATATAACAATGTGTGCATAAGTTTTTGTGTGAGAAATTAACTTGAGCTGTAAACTTTAGCCTAAGCACAATTTAAATAAATAAATAAATAAATAAATAAACAAACAAACTTGGCCACTGGAATCAACAATGAATTTGAAACATTGTGGTTCTTAAAATGAAAGTCACAACCAAACATTCCCTGTTATCAGGCCATTACATGTGACTCCTGATGTGAGAACACATCAAATGAAAAAAAGAAATCCAAGGAATAGCTCCAAAATGAGTCAGGGAGTGATTATTCAGAAGAAAAGACTTTTGAACTTTACAGGTAAATTTATTGTAGGATTCTTTTCAATCAGTGTTTCTCTGAGGACTTGAAATCAGTGTGGTCAAAGGACAGACAACATCAGAATTGTGTGTGTGTGTTTGTCACAAAACAACAAATGCTGGCGAGGCTGTGGAGAGATGGGAACTCTCCTACACTGCTGGTGGGGTTGCAAAATGGTAAACCTCTTTGGAAAGAAATCTGGCACTTCCTTAAAAAGATGGAAATAGATATACCATTTAATCCAGTAATCCCACTGCTCAGAATACATCTTACAGAATCCAGGGCAGTCACACAAACAGATACATGTACACGAATGTTTACTGGAGCACAGTCCACAACAGCAAAAAGATGGAGTCAACCCAGATGTCCATCAACAGATGAATGGATAAACAAACTATGGTACATGTACTTGATGGAAAACTATGCAATGATAAAGAACAATGATGATTTTAGGAGGCATCTCATAACCTGGTTTCAAGTGGAAGACACTGCTGAGTGAAATCAGTCAGCAGCACAAGGACAAATATTGTATGAGACCCCTACTATAAGGACTTAAAAACAGACTCATGTACAGAAGAAGACTCTCTGATGGCTGTAAGGGAGGGGAGGGAGAGAGAGGGCTGGTCATAGATTAGATAGTTGATAGAAATTCGGTTGGGTGAAAGCAGTGACAGCACGCAGTAGAAAGAAGATCAACTTAACTGGACTTCAGCATGAACTGAAAACTCTTCTAATCTTAACCTGATATTGCAAGGATAGAGTACAATTAGCATAACTAGCCTTATTGCTAAGGGAGTCTTCTTCATATTGGTGAGTGGCATCTGGGATGTTAAAAGCTAGCAAGTTGCCATCTGAGGTACACCAAATGCTCCCAACTCAGCCAGAAGAGATGATCACCAAGGGCAACAAAGACATGAGGGAAAAGAAGCCCAGAAGACAGGACCCATGTGAATGGGTGACTGTATCAACATGTGACCAGAAGAACCAGATGGTGCCTGGCCACCACCAATGGCAGCTGTGATGGGGCACACAATGTTGAGTCCCAGGGGCAACACAAGATAAAGAGGGGTGCACCTCAAGAACTCCACTAAAAGATTTCATTTGATGGTCTGAAGGCCTGGGGGTTCCCCTGGGAGCATGGCCCCTAGACCTGCTGCTGCCCCTGACCAGAAAACAGTACTGAGGTCAACTCTTCGGATAGGAATGGATTGGACTCAGGCACACAATGTGACCATATGATGTGCATACTTTATGGTTCTATGAATCTATAGGATACTGTCCTACTAGTCTCCTATTGTAGGGGAGTGGAGAGGGTAGAGAGGAGGGGACAGGAGATTGTTAAGAGGATATGACATGTACAGAATGGAGAGGAGGAGTGTGCTGTCACTGGACAAGGAGAGCAGAGGGAGCTGCAGATAGGCGGGCATGCAAATTTGATCTGAATTGTATACTTCCACTCAATCACAATAAAAAATAAAATAAAAGGAAAAATGTATTTAAAAAAAAACAGAATTGTGTGTTTCTCTATATATGTCTGCCTGCTTGTGTGCCGATGTGTTATTTGTGTGTGTTTGTGGGTGCCCCTGCGTGTATCCGTGCATGTGTGCATGTGTCTTTGAGAAAGGAACTGTCAAACATGCGTATTCCTAGGTCCATGACACTTCTTGCTCAATCTGGAAGGCTGGGAGTGGGCCTCAGGAATCTGTGTTAGTGTTTGAGAGATGCTGTAAGCTTCTGTAGTGGAATTTTAAGTGTGTTTCAATTCGTCCAAATTTGAACAGGGTTTCAGTACTTTCAGGAACAGATCTGAAAAGACCATCCATAGGCATATATTTATTGAATGTCTGCTATTAGTTGGCATTGTGCTAGACCCTGGGGATAGAGCATGGAAGAAACAGATTCCTTAGGGCCCAAAGATGGCACAGCTGTGCAAAGAAAGACTATCATCTCCTGAAAAGGGCAGATTTGAGTGTAACAGTGAGTACGGGGTTCAGAGGAGGCACAGTATGAGCTTTGAGATCAACTTACAGTTTCCCCTAAATTATTTTGCCTATCCCCTAATTGTGGAGCTGGAGAAGAATGTTGACTGTATCATGGACTACCAAAAGAACAAACAGATCTGTTCTGGAAGAAGTACAACCGGAGTGTTCCTTGGAAGCAAAGATGGCAAGACTGTGTCTTACATACTTTGGACATGTTGTCAGGAAGGATCAGTCCCTCGAGAAGGACATCATGCTTGGTAGAGTGGGGGGTCAGGGAAAAAGTGGAAGACCCTCAGCCAGATGGATCCACACAGTGGCTTTAATGATGGGCTTAAGCATAAAAACAATTGTGGACATGGCACCAGACTGGGCAGTGTTTTGTTCTGTTGTGCATAGGACCACTATGAGTTAGAACCAACTCCATGGCACCTAACAACAACATCCCCTAATACAGAAGAAAGCCGCAGCAGTGTGCTTCCACAAAGACCATAGCCTTGGAAACCCTCTGGGACCATTCTGCCCTGTGCTATACGGTCACTATGAGTTGGAATCGACTCCACAGCAACGAGTTTGGTTTTTGGTATGGTATCTCCTAATACACTGAATGTGGGCTGGTAATACATAAAAAATGGCAGCAGAGCATAGCAGACTCTGGAGTCAGATTGCTCTGGCAGATCCTGAGCAACTTCCTGAAACCTCTCTGAGCCTGAAGGATTTAATGACAGACTGCACGAAAGCAGTGCCCTGGCACACAATAAGAAAAAAATCCAGTTGCCATCAACTTGATTCTGCTGCATGGCAACTCCACGTATGTTAGAGTAGAACTGTGTTTCATAGGGTTTTCAATGGCATGTTTTTCTGAAGTAGATTACCAGGCTTTTTTTTTGAAGCGCTGCTGTGTGGGCTTGAATCTCCAATCTTTTGATAAGCAGCCAAGGACATTAACCATTTGCACCACCCAGGGACTTCCACACATAATAAGAGTTTCCCTCCCTCCACCAGAAAATAAAACAAAAAACATGTAGCTATGTCTTTTCTTCAAAGAGTCAGCCTCTGGTGACATGATTCAAACCTTGGAATCCTGTTCTTCCAGGCATTAGTGCATTAAAGGCACAGACTACAACAAGGGGATAGGTTAGCAGTTTAAACATATTCAATAGTTTTAGAGAATACATGGTTGGTTCAGTTTCAGTGGGCTCAGCAGCTGTTTAGAAAAAATTCTTAACTGAATCATGAAGCAAAAGAAAGCTAATATTTGAATATGAGATTCCTTATTGTATTTGGTTCTGTCTCTGGGCAGATCTTGCTCTGAAATTCGATCTTTTGCATTCACATTGCTCCCACCCTCAACACCTCAAGCCTCTGGAACTACAATGCCCTCTTGCCAGACCTTGTCACTCCAAGGTTAGTATTCCTAAAATACTTCTTTAACTACATCATTTGGTTCATCCAAATCCTTCTGTTGCTCCCCATTACCTCGAGGAACAAGTCTGAATTCTTAAGTCTGGCATTCAAGGTTTGCCGTAGTCTGCCCCCAAATGATATCCACACAAGAGCCAGGCTCAGGCCCTCAGAAGCCCCAAACTGGCCAGGACGGTGAGTGATTTCAAGCACTTGCTCAGATTTCTTCCCATGCCCGAAAGTCTCTGATTTCTGTTCTCCACCCGTCTTAATCTCTTTCACTGCTACAAGCCTCGACAGCCACCTGTTCAAGGATGGCGGGGCTCATCCATTAACTTTTTTCCCTGGGCTTCCACAGTATCAGATAGTCTATTCCCCTTCATTTGGCACTTTGCATATGTCAACCACTGAACACTTCATTTAATCTAATAATTGAGAGTGTACCCAGTGCTGGGTGCTGAAGCTATAATCAGAGCCATGGTAAACATAGTGACTCATAGAGACCCTATAGGACAGAGTAGAGCTGCCCCATAGAGTTTCCAAGGGGCGCCTGGCAGATCTGAACTGCTGACCTTGTGGTTAGCAGCCACGGCACTTAACCAATATGCCACCAGGGTTGCTATGAGTCATAATTGACTCGACAGTGATGGGTTCAGTTTTGATTTTTAAGGTAAACATGGTGACTCTGTCTAGACTGCAACACCTCGAGGAGAAAGGTTATCTCTTACATCTCTTTTGTGTGTCCTTTACTGACGAGCAGTGGTAGAAATGGTATAGGTAATCAATCACTACTTGGTGAATGAGTAACGGGGTTCAAAGCCTGATCCTTGCAATGATTGTGAAATTGATTACCCAGTGTAAGCTTTTGCCCCCTTCCTCTCAACTTGGTGGATGGGCCTGGAGAAACAGGCCCATGTGTTTCAGTCTCCATTTAATAAAGTAGGAGGCAGTGGGGCTTGAATCAGGCAGGAGGGCATCCTTTCACTCTCCTTTTGGGGCCTGGAACCACCCACCAACTCTTGGTGGGCAGGCAGTGGCAATGGGCAGCCACTGCACATATCTCACTCCTTACATCTGTCTATGCCTTTTTCTTTGTAACCCTCCAGTGAACTAAGCTTCTTACGGTCAAAACTATGTGTTTTTGATATTCATTCTTCTAGTGCCTAGAACAGTGCCTGTCACATAGCCAAAAAGTACAAACCAAACAAAAAACTACAAAACCTGTTGCTGTCAATTCTGACTTGTGGCAACCCCATGTGTGTCAAAGTAGAACTGCGCCAGCATGGTCTGCATTTGACTGCTGACCTAATGGTTGGCTATTCAAATCTACCCAGTGGTACTTCAAAAGAAAAGTCCTGGTAATCTGCTTCTGTTAAGAATACAGCCAAGAGCACCCTGTGGAGCAGTTCTGCTCTGTCACATACAGGGGGTAGACCCAATGGCAACTAACAACAACAGTCTTACAGAAGCAGATTGTCAGGTCTTTCTTCTGAGGCACTGTTGGGTAGATCTGAACTGACAAACTTTCAGTTGCTAGCTACATACAAACTGTTCGTGTCTCCCTGGCACACAGTAGGAGGCCAATAAAAATTTGTCGAGGAATGAAAGTAAGCTACCTTCTTTCATTTTCACACTCATGGAAGCGCTTGGCAAACCACTTGATTTCCTTTCCTTTTCTCGAGATTATGCACTGAAACGCAGTGATATTGACTTGACCTCTCCAAAGATGAGTGAGTACAGAGAAGCCTGAGGTATTGTGAAAGGCAGCTGCTGGGGAGCTATGTCAGAGACAATGCCACCTTCCTGCACAAGGCTAAATGGAATAATCTATGTTTGGTATTGAAACCTCGCCACCCCTGACGTCAATGATGGTCTGTGGGTTTGAGGGGACAGTAGAAACTCTGTTTCTGTAGCACTGTACAAATGACTGCCTAATGTTTTTGTTCCCACTTCTTTTTCTTAGCCTCCTTTCCAGGAAATGGACTAGAGGAGCTGGCAATTGATTAAAAATAGGCCTTGTGTGAGGAAAATAAATACGCATTCGGCAAAATTAAGGTCTCTAGGCCTCAGAATGTTTGTTGCTAGCTATATTTAGGCCTTGAGTTTAAGTCTTTCAGGGTCTGGCTGGAAAAAGCCTCAGGTCAAGGAGAAACTTCCCTCAATTGTGGTATCATCCCCTCTCAAGTCTCATGCCCTTGGGTTATGATCTGGCGAGATAAAATGAAAAGCTGAAGCAAGGCCTTTCTTAGTGGCTTTGCCCCTGGAGTCTCGGTATTACAGCCTTTGGAAAGTGCACTGAGAGATGCCAGGACTCAGGCAAGTGGAAACCATTTCCGGACTTGAAGATCTTTAGGCATGGTGTCCCCATGACCCTTCTCAGTTGTTCATCCAGTATTTTACCTTCTTGGTGGAAAGAATTCTTTTTTGTATCTTTTTTCACAAATGTCACTCCATTTTCAACAGCACTTCATTCATATCTGGCCCTGTGCTGAAGTCTGGGGATACAGGTGAGATTAAGGCATGTCCTCTGCCCTTAGGAAGCCCCTAGTTTAGCACCCAAAAAAGAAAAAAACAAACCCACTGCCATCAAGTTGATTACAACTCATAGCGACCTCATAGGACAGAGTAGAACTGCCCCATAGAGCTTCCAAGGAGCGCCTGGATGAGTTCGACTGCCAGTCTTCTGGTTAGCAGATGTAGCACTTAACCACTACACCACCAGGGTTCCCCTAGTTTAGCACAAAACCAAAAACCAAACACAGTGCCACTGAGTTGATTTCAACTCATAGCGACCATATAGAACAGAGTAGAACTGCTCCATAGAGTTTCCAAGGAGTGCCTGGCAGATTCGAACTGCTGCCCTTTTGGTTAGCAGACGTAGCACTTAAATACCACTTCACCAGGGTTTCCGAGTTTGGCACAGTTCCTCATAAAATTCCTTTTGGGCCTTGAAGACAATACTTGTATAACTTGCTTTAAGAAAGTAAGGAAGTCAGTCATTATGAAGTTCAAATTGACAAGAAGATAAATTGTGTTTGGGTCTCTACTTTCTCAAAAAAAAAAAAAAAAAAAAAAAAACAACCAAAAAAATATCTAAGGGCTTAGCTATAATGGAATTCAAAGTAGGATTTGCTTTATTCAAATCTTTTTCAGAAACACACCTATTGCAGAGAGAAAGGTGTGTCTGGCAGGAATCAATTCCAAGCCATTTCGGTGGGGAGGCCTCCTTGCTCCTTTTCTGGATCTCGGCCCCTGTTCTGGCCTGCTCCCAGCACCCACCTGCCCCTCCGAAGTGATGGAGTGGGAAAGGAGAGGGCAGCAGGCCAGAGAGGAGGAAGGCAGAGCAGCAAGAAGGGAAGAGGGCGGCAAGACTGAGAGACAGCAGGGGAGGGAAGAGACAGAGAGAGAGGGAAGAGAGGGCCAGGGAGGGAAGGATAAGGGGTGGCAAGGGGAAACACAGCAAAACAACCCCAATTCTCCTTGGACATACGTTACATTCCTTTGACCATTTTTGGAAGGATGAACTCAAGAAGTACAATTATAGCCAACTCTCAATCACTGGGGCTAAGGAGGGAAGCCCTTTTCAAGTGTTAGTTATTACTGCACCGTGACTAACTGAACCCCACAGATAATGCGCAAACCTCACAGGGGTCTGTAAATTTCTCTTCTTCCAAGTCCAAACCTTCGAAGGGAGTGAAATGGTGCTAGTGAAGTAGGTAAAGGGCTGGTGTGAATTCTCCCCTCCTCTGCCAGCCTGCTAGAGAGCCAGAGTCCAATATACCAAGAGTAGGGAATGTGAGTGAAGGGGAGGCTGCGTTCATCTGACCCCCTCTGGATCTAGCTCCATCCAGCCCCCTTCTGCAGTCTTTTCCTCCCTCCCTCCCTCGGTACTCAGCACCCCTGCACTGAGAATGTTAAGAAGCTACATGCTCAGGCAGGCATTGGCTGCCACACCCTTTCCTCACAGAGGGGTGTTCACACATGGCTCCTATTACCTCTGCGCACATTCGTGTTGAGCCCATCTTCTAAATTGCTGTCAGATTTATTCCCTGCTTTCCATTGCTTCCAAATCAACTCAATCTAGGCTCCATTCTCTTTGGCCTGGACTCATGCCATAGCCTCCCTAGCTGCCTCCAGTCACCAGGTGCACAAAGTCATCTTCCATAATGCACCCTTCAGTGGTTCCCAGTGGCTTACAAGGTCAAGTTCAAAGTCCTTCCTACAACCTGTAAGCCCTCTGTGATCTGACCTTTGACTATATCTCTGCCCTCACCTTTGACCACACCTTCTATAACTACCCCTACTTCCTGACAACTGCTCAACGTCCCCTCTCCATGTCCACCCTTTTGGTTTGTATCTCAACTCCTATATCACCTCCTCTTTGATACTGTCCCCCCACCAAAATCTAACTTTCAATCATTTGGGCCACAAGGGTTCCCAGTACATCTATCATCCCACAGTGCACTTATCATAGACATACCAGTTTCTCACACCTCTAACTTCTCTACTAGTTCGGAAGCTCCTCAGTAGCAATCTCTGTATTTTTAGCACATAAATATGACTTGAAAGAAAGAGTAAATGACATTTGAGCAACTGGAAGGCAGAGACCCAGAGACTGCCCTCTTACTTCCTTTAGGTATAAATCACTTTCTTTTGTATAAATGTTACCTCCTTACAGAAGCTTTCATTGACTACCTAACAGAGTACCTCTCCCCCTGCCACCCTGTCACTATCTACCTCTCCTGCTCATTTTTCTTAAGAGCTCTGATCACCACCTGGCATTGTATTATATATTTGTGCACTTGGTGACTGTTGCCCCTACTAGAATATCTCCAGTGCCTAGAACAGGGCCAGGCATAGAGAGGGTACTCAATAACTATATATTGAATAGTGTTGAACTTGGACTCAGACACAGCTGAGTTCAACTCCTACCACTACCATTTTCAAACTTTGTGTGACCTGGGGCTAGTTGTCTGTTTTCTCTGAGCCTCTAGCCTCATATGGAAAATGGGGATAATAATTCAACATACTTCATAGCTAAAGATTCAAAACCCAAACCAAACCCACTGCTGTGAAGTCGATTCTGACTCATAGCAACCCTATAGGACAGAGTAGAACTGCCCCATAGAGTTTCTGAGGAGCGGATGTGACAAACTTTTGGTTAGCAGACATAGCACTTAACCCAGTATGCCACCAGGGTTTCCTGGTAAGGATTAAGTGAGATCAAATATGTAAAGGTACTTAGCATGGTACCCGGCACACAGAATGATAATGCACGTTAGGTGAAGCATGTCTTCTACTCTGGTCCTTGCTGCTCTGCCCCCTGCCCGCAGCCCTTCTAGTTTGCATTGTGGTCAAACCATCCTGTCCCTGGGGCTCAACACTTACTTGCCACAGTTGTAGAGGTCACAGCAGAAGCAGGTGTTACCCCGGATGCGAGGGGTGCAGAATCCACGGCTGAGGTGAGGGCAGTTCACCTGAGGGCATACAACAGTGAGGAGATGAGCCGGCGGTGGAGGGGAGGCGGGACCCTCCTGGATCGGAAATTAGAGTTAGTGACTGATGCAGACAGAAAAATGGCTGTGAAATGAGCACACTAACCCAGGAGGAGGATGGGGGCGGGGTGGAGCTGGCGGAGTATGCATCTGAGGCAAGTCATTGTGTCCCTGGGCTCATGTTCGGACACAACCACAGCCCCCAGGGCCCCATCTCTGAAAGGTGGAGAGAGACAGGAGTAAGGACAAATGGAAGAGCAAATGAATGGTGAGAAATGAGGCTAAGAGGGAAGGGAAAGTTAGGGTACAGGAGGAAAAAGGGTCAGGTGGGAAGGAAGACAGATGGGCTGTCGCATGCGCCCTGAAGTACGATAGTACCTCTCTAGCTGCCTGGGTAAGGTTCCTCATAACCCTCGCGGAAGGAGAATTTTTGGTTGAGGAACTTATGACCTTACATAGGAAAAAGAGGGTTAGGGGGACCAGGGTTATAAGTGAACCTGTGGAAGTCATTACTGATAATCTTACAGTCACCAAATTCACACAAGAAAGTTATCACAACGAAATCAAGAACAGTGACCTTTTACACATCTTAAATTTGCAAGAACTTTGAAGAAATTGCACAAATTAATTTCCATTTACTTTCTCTTGTTTGCGTTTGTAGCACATTCTCCAGGCTCTCTCCCCAGATGGATGCAACGAAGTGCTTGTCAATTTATTTTGCTTTGTTATGACGAATATTCATAGTAAATGAACACTTTTTTTCTATACCAGGACCTTCATCTAAATGCTCACTGCCCTTCTGATAAGCTGCTGACCACGTACACATTTCCATTTCCTCCTTGTACCCGAGGATAGGTAGTTAAAAACAAACCTTGGTAAACTTGTGGTTGGGAAAAGAAAACAGGCAAATGGATGGTAGAGTCATCACAGAGGCATTTGCCTTGTTGCCCTGGGAGCAGGGCCACCGCTTTGCCAATCTCCAAGGATACCATTCATGTTCTACGTTACCCAAAATGCTTCCCAGTAGTTGTGCAACACAGTTGCCATTTTATACCCACTTGCCTCCCTTTCCTCCTCCCAGTCACCAAGTCTGCCATCTTTCTGAGTCTTCTCAGGAGGGTTAGCTTTCAGTGTGAGACTAAAACAGTACCACATTACTAAGGTTCCTGGAAGCATCAGGTAGAGTTTCATATAAGGGGACTTCCCAGTTGGGAAGTAATTATTGTGTACTGGAATGAACAAGCCCTCCAAAAACTGGGAGCCCTGCTCTGCTTCACCGCCCACTGCCTCCAGTTCTGCCTGAAGCGGCACAGGACATAAAGAGAACTGTGTGAGGTGGAAGACAGAGACTCTTTCCCACTCAGGCATGATTTATGCTGCTGTTTTGTGAATTCGCTAAAGGGACCAGGATGCCTTCAGGCCAACAGTCCAGGTCTCTCCAAATGGATACCAAGTCTGGGCAACTGAACCATCCTCCACAGAGATGGGGGATGGGCACGCCCAGTGGCCTCTGTACTCTCATCTGTCCTTCTTGGGATCAAAGCCACACACTGGGCGGCTGCCAGTTGAGGTCAGAGGGGCAGCTTGTGGCCACAGAACAAAGTAAATCTGACCAGGCCTCATGAGGTTCCAACCTATGACTGTGGCCTCATTAGCACTGTGCTCTGACCCGCGAACAAATCAGCTACAGACCCCTAGCAGCAAGCCTCAGGTCCGTGAAAAGGAGTAAACGAAAGGGGATTTCAGGCAGAACAAGAGACTTTCCCAGGAGGCAAGACATGCAAGCCTCATTCTGGCTCACCTCCTCAGCTTCCTTCTGGGATGTCTTGGGGACATAGTGACACCGGTTAGCATAGAGTGGTTTCAAGTCCTAGAAAGAGAAACACCAAACCAAAGGGGTTTTGGCTCTGGGAAATAAAGCAGTAGGTGCTCTGCTTGGTAATACAAGAGTTAAACACACATACACACACACACACCCCAGAGCAGGCAGTGGGCTGGGCTCATTTCTGACAGTTTTCCATTTAGGGAGCCTGAGAACCTGAGGCTAAAATAATGCTAGAATAAACTGCTTTATTTTGGGATGTTCAGTTTACGTGGAATTAGGAAACTAACTGAGAAACAGGTTTTCTGAGATTTCATCTCTTTCTCTCTCTCTTTTTTTTTTTTTAACTTCTGGTCTTTGTCTCCTTGCAAAGTGTCCCCAGGGAACAAGATTCAAAACTCTAGGTTATTGCGACATCACACTCCCAAATAGAGGCGGTCACTAAACCCAGCTCCAACAATGAGGTCTCATTATCACCTGAGGACTGGACTAGGGCAGGCTGACACGTACTCCCTGCTGTCACATCTATAGCTTTTTCAGGAGGAGCAGCTCAGAAAGCAAGCCCGGCAGGAGTGGGCTGCTATGGAGACTTGTAAATCTGAACTCACCTGAAAACTCAGCTACGAGGCATTTCACTGACTCTACAGATCAGATAAAGATCACCCCCGCAAAAAATTTAAAAAAACAAAACAAAACCCTTTGCCGCCAACTCAATTCCAATTCGTAGAGACCCTATAGAATAGAGCAGATCTGCCACATAGGGTTTCCAAGGAGCACCTGGTGGATCTGGACTATTGACCTTTTGGTTAGCAGCCAAATGCTTAACCACCCTGCCGCCAGGGCTCTAGATAAAGCCAGTGGAATCCAAAAATACTGCTTAAGCCCAGAAACTTACATGAGGCTCAAGGACAGTTGATTTGCTCTGCTGACTTGGCCAGCTGCCCACTGAGAGAGTGCTCAGGCACGGGGGTTAGGGGAAAATAAAAAGATGCAAGCTAGGGGATGTTTGAGGATCTGGGAATGCTGTTCACTTCCAGGGCTGATACCGAGCAACCCCTGAGGGGGAGGGGGGTTACTGCCAAAGGCCAGTAAGAACAAGGCAAGTACTTCACGCAAACTAACCTTATGGGGTATGACAGAAGTGCTCTAGCAGAGGGACTTTGTCTAGTGTTCCCCTCCTTCTGGCCCTCACTTCACTCACTATTTCCAGTAACACAGGTAGGTGTTTTCTTCACATATGTGATTTAGCATCTCTTATATCTGGAGTCCTGGTGGTGCAGTGGTGAAGAGCTTGGCTGCCAACCAAAAGGTCAACAGTTCCAACAGTTCCAATTCCCCATCCACTCCTTGGAAACCCTATGGGCAGTTCTGTTTTGTCCTATAGAGTTGCCATGAGTTGGAATTGACTCAACAGCAACAGGTTCGTTTTTCTTACATGTTTGTTTTATACTTGTCACCCAAGTGGCTTGTGACCTCCAGCCTATCACTCCACCAAGACCTAGGGCTTTCCATTAGCCTACATGAGCCTACATGAGCCTCCTGGCTTTTCAGTGTTGTGAAGTTGCCTTGCCCCACTGACTTAGCCTGGAGTCAGGTTGAAGAGGCAGGAAGTTTCTCAAGCTCACACCACAAAAAAATCAAACCTGTTGGCTTTGAGTTGATCCTGCCCCATAGGGTTACCAAGGCTATAATCTACTGAAGCCGACTGCCACATGGAGACTGCCTCAGAGCACATACTGCTTGTCAGTGGGGGTAGTAATGGCTGCCCTATATGTCTAACAGGGTTGCTGTGATAATATATGAAAGCATACTGAAAAGCTAAATGTACCATACAAAGACAGAGAATTACTGTTATTAAGATGACTCCCGTTGTATACAAAACAGCGTACATATGATGACGGGCTGCAACCATGCTGCCCAAATAGGTGTATACTGAAAGGGCAACATGCAAACATGAAGAGAACTGCTCTGTAGAGTTATGGAATTATGGCTGTTATAACTTACTGATGTGTTATGTGCTTTTTTAAGAAGACAAAGGAAGAGATGGTTACACTCCAGTTCGAAGTGATGAGTGTGCTATAGGGGCCTATGTTTATAGCCTTGGCCCTGAAAGAAAGTCAGGCAAAGGGTTTCTTTCCTCAACTCCTTTTTTTGCCCTCTGCCCAGAAATGATCTCCTGAGATGCCATTTCAGAGGCTGCTCTGCTTGGGTGACAGCATAGCCCATGTGCCAAGCCAAGCCAAGTGCCATCGAGTCGGATCCGACTCATGTGGGATCATCTAATATTGGCAAATGAGGGACAGAATTTCTTACCTGTGTCAACATGTTTGGAGGAGGGTCCAAGAACAGGAGGGTTAGAATTAAAATAATAATGTCTCATACCATCCTTCCCTAGAGTCAACCACACCCATGACAGACTCCCAGGGTGACTTTAACAATTAGCTCAAACTGAAATGGAAGAAAGCATTGTTGGATCTGGAGAAACTTCTGATCACGTAATTTTGCTCCAGCTCAATTATTTAAGAAGAAATTTAATTTCCAGCTAGCTCATAGGGTGTTTTCATTTTCATTGTTGGTTCTGTTTTTGTGTTTTAAAATGAATATTTGGGTTTGCTGCAGGGGCTCAGCAAGTTGCTGTACCTCACTCCTCATTTTGGTTAGTGGGCCAGATTAGAACTGCATCACGACTTCCCTGGTGACACAGTAGTTAAGCGCTGCATCTGCTGACTGAAAAGCTGGAAGTTTGAAGATGCCAGGTGCTCCTAAGAAACTCTACGAGGCAGTTCTACTCTGTCCTGGAGGATTGCTGTGAGTTGGAATCTACTCAGTGGCACTGGGTTTTTGTTTTTGCTTTGAGCTCCGGGCACTTTTGCCTTCATGGGCCCCTTCCTTCATAAAACCAGAGAATTAAAAATTTATTTTATGATTGCATTGGTATAAAGATAAATATAATTGAGTTATGCATTAAAACTTTATTTTCAGAGTAAAAGTTCATTGTTTTTTTCTTCCAGTTTGAAAAGAAACAGTAACATCTTCATTGGTCTCTAAAAGTATCATAGGTCTGGGGCACTGTGCCTAATGGAGCAGTTGGCCCTAGGCCAGAGGCCTGGAATAGTATGACACGGAATTGTGCTGGGAGAAGACCGAGGGCTTCTGTAGAGCCCAATGGGAATGCCCTTAGAGCCAAATCGGAATGCCCTTAGCACAAGTTTGAGCTTCAGGAATAAAATGGTCCTTAGAGGCATTTAGCATCTGAATTCTAGGACTGGGCTCTCAAATGTGCCTCTTCTAGCTCTAAGACTTTCTCTGAGCCCCTAGTTACATCACTACTCTCCAATGACTGCTGTAGGGACAGCAAAGCTCAGGTATCTGAGAAAAGATGACTCTGTCCTTATGGTCTGCTTCTGCAGCTGATAAAGAGGTCAGCCATTGAAAAACTTCAAGGCTCTCAGGAAGTCATGTGACTTCCTGCTGCCCACTCGCTTCCCCTGGCCCCCAGTACTGCATGCTGGTTCTGCATTCTAAGCCACTCTACCAGCCCTTAATGCCCTTATCTTTGCCTTTCTAAATATGACTCATATTTCAAAGGCCTAGCTCCATCCCAGCCTCCACTAAGAAGCCTTGTCTGACTTCTCAAGACCATCATAAACCACTATGGCACTTAAGAGTCTGTGGACCCCTCGAGGTTAGATCCAGTTCAGATGCCTGTGTGTTCATTGGTGTCCTCACCTGGACAGTGAGTTCCTTGAGGCAGTGATCCTGTCTTCTCCCTTTCCTGTAGCCTCACAACACTTAGCACAGTGCTGAACATCCAGCACATGTTCAAGGCAGCCTTGCTTCATTGCACACTTTTTTGAATCCTGGGCTAAAAATACTCACAATGTGTCTGGCAGCAAAGACCCCGTCGACTATGGCACAACAAAAAGCTGCAATCACACCAAAGCTGATAAAGACGATAGAAGCCACCAGCTGCAGGGAAGGAGGGGGAAACAAATCAAAAAGTGTCTGTTAGTCTTCTATTCTTGCTGTTTCAGGAGACAGGGCAATCCCCAAAAGACTGCCAGTCAAAGGAGACTCTGGCCTCCTACCCTGTGGGGATGCTCTTCCCAGTCAGGGAGGAAAGAAGGATGAGTGGAAAGGGCACAAGAGGTAGAGAAGGGGTCAACAGAGCACTTCTTACATTTCTGGGGTAGGCTAAGAAATTCTCCCTGTGAGCACCAAATGAAGGACCCACTTGACTCTTCAGTCCTCAGAGTCAGAAAACTCCCTATTTTACGTGGAAATGGAAGCACAGAGAGCGTGAATGGACAGCCTGGGCCCACCAACTCCTAATCCAGTATTCTTCCCAGTCCCTCATACTGCTACTTGATGGTATAGTGGGCCCTGATAAAGATATGGATGATTCGCAGGCCCTGAACAACTCTACATGGCCTTCTGACTCACAGAGGCAGAAGGACATTCAACTTATCAAGACTTAAATGTCAAGGACATTTTATAAGGGTTGAGTTCTCTGAACCTGATCAACTCTGTGTGGTATATATAGAAACTCGAAAGTAAGAAGCACATTTGCTTGAACTAGACTATCCTAGTCTCTTATCATGTTGGATAACAGAAAATTTCCTAATAAGTTATCTTCCCTACACAAAGATAATACTACAGACCAGTGTGTATGTAGGGGGAATGAGGGGTAGATGTTTTAAGGTGCTTCCATGGGCAGGGCTAGGTGTTTCCTGAGCCTTGCAAACTAAAGGTTCTGCTACCTAAACAGCACAGGGGGAAATGCTTATATCCTTTGGGAGTTATTCAGAAACATCTTTTGATAAATCTCACTTCACATCTCTGCTGAGAACTGGTAAATAATGGATGAATTATTTCATGAAGTTGGCATTATTAGCTCTGCTATGATCAGCTCTACAATTACAATGCCCCCATTATTTTGAATAATTGAAGTCCAAAGTGCAAATACAACTAGTACGGGGTAGTCCAGGTGAAATGGAAGAAGAAAATGATTCCAACTCCCTTGAGAGTGATTCTCCACATTGCTGGAGGAGAACACATGGTTAGAGTTCCCTGTCACTGGAGCTATTATGCTATCTGATTAAACTTGCTATTAAATAGACCCCATTATCGAAGTTGTGATACCACAGAGACCTGTACAGGGGGAGCCTCAACAGTCTACCATCTGACCACTCATCAGGCATCTTGATTTACAAACCTATAAAACTGCAAAAAGCTTGCAATTTGGTCTGCACCTTCTCCCCTTGCCCTCCAGAAAGCCTAAGACGGAGCCAGAAAAATGTAACAGCTTACCCCTTTAGGTCCCCATTAGGAGAGGAAACTCCCCTTATATGCTCATTCTTCCTTTCAACCTTACAACATACTGCAACTATCTTTATGCTCATTCTTCTTTTCAACCTTACAACATACTGCAACTTTCTTAGGTTGCTTACATTCTTTGATTTCATTTTCTGTGTGTCTCCAGCACGTCTGCTCTCTTAATCCAAATCCCTTAGATGATAATTTTCTAAAAGGCAGGAATCCTCTGCAGAAACTTCCCCCAAAAGATTCCATATCAGAGAGGAAAACGTGTCACCCACAATTCTGGGCTGCAGCAATGGAAACTACAGGAGCAAAGAAGTTTTTCTAGGGGAAGGTGATAGCCTGAGTACTCTTTTGAGGGTAAAGAGGAATGCAAAGGGCAAGATCTAGAATATTCTATCCCTGTGGTTTAAGGAGACTAGTTAAGCCACTAAGGGAGCTTTAGACAAGATAAGAACAAGTCCCACCCTACAGGGTCACTGTAAAACCAGTTCCCTGGAGGCTTAGGAGAAAAGGCAAAGTAACAGTTTCTTTTGGGGTCCAATTTGGCAACCTTAAGAAATGTGTTGCTGATTCATATAAATATTGAGCTTTTCAGATGCAGAACTTGATTCTGTAGTGATGAGACTTACCATCTGCCGTTTGTTCTCAACAAGGTTTGATCCGATGATTCCAAGGAATGATCCAAAGCCGAGCTGCAAAGCAGTATGGCATACATAGATAGCACGTGAGAAACAGTCTGTCTGACCACAGAAGCATCCCAGTTCCCAGTGTACAATACAGGACACCAGCTGGGGTAGAGATGACAGTGGTTGTACCCTGTCGTACAGGGTTCCTCTCAGTTGGAACTGACTTGACAGCAGCAGATTTGGTTTTAGTTTAGAGCTGCTAAAGACACATGCAGCTGTTGTGTACGCAACAAATAAAGCATGTACAATGAAAACTATTTTCCTCCACCATTTGCCAATTATTTCTTGTAGATATGAATCATGCCTGAATGAAAAAGGCTAATGGGCTCCCAAACTAAAAGTAAAGGTTAACCACGGCTTTTCGGAGCCTGCCTATCTCAATTTCAATATCCATTACCTGCCATGTGACTGGTGAGTCAGGACGAGGCACACAGTGCTGAAATGCATGTGTCATAGTCTAACCTTTATCTTTTTTGAAAAGAGTCTGTCCACTCTGATGTATGGATTAAGGTTTGCAAGAGCAATTTTTGACGCCTCTAGCACAATAAGCACACTCAAGAAGTACTTCAGAAGTCAGCAAGCACCTTAACCCAGACTAGGGGACAGAGTGGCATAAAGGGTAGGGGAGGGAGACAGAGGGAAAAAAGGAACTTCTCCTCACAGCCTAGATTTGTGGTTGACCCACTGCAATTCATGTTTGCACTTATTCACCTCTTCTTCCATCTCTGCTTCATTTACAGGCAGAAAGCATTCGTTAAATGGTGAACAGAAAATGGCAGTGTAAAACCCTGAAAAACAATTTCGCTGTCTCAGTGGTCAGGACGATGGCTCAGTCTAGCAGATCCCATTGCCCTCTCAGCTCCACCATTAGCCGACTAAGTCTGTCAGTCTTGCCTGAAAATGATCGCTAGCTGATGGCTGTGATAGGGATGCAAAGAGAACAAGTAAAAAGTGGTAAGAATGGACCAATAAATCTAAACGCAAGTTCAGTGATGTTTGTTATATTCCTGCTTAGCCTCGCTGCTGGTCTGGGTTTCCACCTGTAGCCTTATGCTGGCTCACACAGACATCTATTTCAGTCCCAGGGCCCCAGGTGTTGGTAAGGAGCACATAACTGCAAGGGCTGCAAATGTGATGAAACTGAGGGCAGGGCAGGAACTTGGTGGAGCACTGGACATTGTTTCAGAATCCCAAGAGCTAAAGAGAATGAGGGGAAGGAATGAATGTGACTTTCCAAAGACTCATTCTACCAGGCCACTCAGCCAGCAGCTGCTCTGGGGAAATAGAAACCGAAGTACATGACGGTGTGTATGGTGGGGGAAAGAACATCCCATGCCATCCGTGACTCTGCTGAGAATGCTCTCATTCGGCAGCTCTACTAGGCCTGAGCTGGGACTTTCATACACACTTGATGGGAACACAAACTGTACCAACACCTTGGAAAACAATCTGATGGTTCCACAATTAAACATAAGACTGACCACATATGCCCCCCTAATTCCACTCCTAGGTATAGTCTCAAAACAATGAAAACATATTCCATGCTTTTTTCCACTTCTTCTTGAAAATATTTCTAAAATATCATCCATGTTCTTGCATATCTCTCACCTGGTCTTATTTCAGATGTAATTAAAATTTGTTGCTTTTAAAGATAGTGATTAAAGCCTGGTGGTCAGACTTGCCAGGGTTTCAACCCCAGCTCTCCCACTGATGGCTGTGCAACTCTGAGCAAACTAACTTCTCTAAACCTGTTTCTTCATCTGTAAAATGGGGACCATAGTGGCAGCTGCCTTACAGAGTTTTGTGAGGATTGAACAGGATGATACATTCAAGTAACTCTGCACAGTGCCTGGCACACAGTAAGCACTCAAAAATATTAGCTATTATTCTAGTCATTACTTTGACCATTTTATTGAAGACATTTTGCTTTAGAATAACTCTAGCTTGATAGGAGCTGAAAAACTCTATTATTATTATGTACTATTTTATAACAGGAGAGTCTCCCTAGTCTGTCTTAGCCTCCTCTCTCCCCCCATTTGTTCTACAACCTTTTTTTTTTTATTAAGGAGGGATTCCATGAATATTCCATGCTTATGACACTTTGGGCCACATGGAGAACTGAGAGAAATTCTCAGACAGCTTCTTAACATGGAAAATAAGTCCCTTTACCCAACAGTTAGTCATCTACCACAAGTTCTCACACAATGACTCCTGTACCCCAATAGCAGACTTCCCCTAGGATGGACACTCTCAAACAACTCTCTAGTGGCAGCAGCCAGAAGAGCTGAGCTGAAATCTTGTGGAAGTCACTGGGAAGACCAGGTACTCCAGGACTGGGAATCCCAGGCTGACCAGTTACTTCCTCCAGTTCTCTTTTCTTCCATTCCATTCTATTCCACTCTAGTCCATTCATTTCTCTAACATTCATTGAGCACCTCTATGACTTTAGGGTCTCCATGAGTCAGAAGCAACTCAGTGGCCACTATTGTGCCAAACATTGTAAAGCTCTGGAGAAGCAGAGCTGAGCAAGAAGATATGGCCCCTCTCCCCTAGGAGCTCACATTCTAGTGAAGGAGATATAGACTGTGTATTTAGAACCACCAGTGAAGTATAAACAACGTGTTACAGGAGCAAGGAACAATTCATTCTGGATTAGATACCTGGCTCTCCCACTTATAAACTATGTGACACAGGGCCAGTCCCTTAACCTCTCCATGCTTTGGTTTCCTCATCTATAAAATGAGGATCATAATAGTACCTATCTCACAGCATTGCTATGAAGATTTCAAAATCAAAACTCACTGCTGTTGAGTCAACTCTGGGTCATAATAATCCTATAGGACAGAGTAGAACTGCCCCATAGGGTTTCCACAGCTGTAATCTTTACAGAAGCAGACTGCTACATCTTTATACTCCAGGGAAGCTGATGGATTTGAACCACCAACCCTTTGGTTAGCAGCACATAACCACTGAGCCACCAGAGCTCCTTGCTATGAACATTAACTGGTGTGATGTGACTTTTATAGGGTCAGCTGCTAAATAACTGGTAGCTCTAAGATTTCACAGAGGAGACAATAACTTGATCTCAAAGAACGGATAGATTTGCCAGGGAGGGAGCTAATTTCTACTGAGTAACGGCTAGAAGAATTCACTCACCTAGGCAACAAGTTGATTAACAGTATAGATAATAACACCTTACATTTGAATGCCAGCCAAGCCATACAGTGTAATTAAAGAAGCACTTTCGTCCGATTTTGGTCACTTTCACCCTATTTTGGTCTCAGGAATTCTTTTGAGTTTAGTGGAGCTGGTATGATTCCCATTTGATAGAAAATGGGGGCATAATGAATTATATGGACTTAAAGTAAGCTAACGACAAGGCCGAGAACAGCCCACAGATCCCCTAATGGCTAATATTCTTTCAGCCATATCCTACCACATTTGTAGTCAGAGTTAGTAGAATAGTGACTTTCAAGTAACAAGGGCCTCATTGTTGCCACCCAGGGAAGTTCTCTGAAGGGAGGAATGAGAAACACTGTTCAAGTAGACGAGGGGTGAAGGAGAAAGAAGGAAAAACTAATAGTCAGAGTTTTCTGAAAACAGGTTGTTAGGTGCTATCGAGTTGCTTCTGACTTACAGCGACCCTATGCACAACAGAAAGAAATAGCGCCCGGTCCTGTGCCATGCCCATGATCATTTTTTCGCTGAAGCCCATTGTTGCAGCCACTGAGTCAATCCATCTCATTGTGGGTCTTCCTCTCTTTCACTGACCCTCTACTCTACCAAGCATGATGTCCTTCTCCAGGGACAGATCCCTCCTGATAACATGTCCAAAGTATGTAAGACACAGTCTTGCCATCTTTGCTTCCTGGAGCACTCTGGTTGTACTTCCTCCAGAACAGATCTGTTTATTCTTTTGACAGTCTGTGGTACACTCAGTGTTCTTCTCCAACACAACAATTCAAAGGTATCAATTCTTCTTCTTCCTTCATTGTCCAGCTTTCTCATGCATATGATGCGATTGAAAATACCATGGCTTGGGTCAGGCACACCTTAGTTCTCAAGATGACATCTTTACTTTTCACACTTTAAAGAGGTTCTTTGCAGCAGATTTGCTGGTTGCAATACATCTTTTGATTTCTTGACTGCTACTTCCATGGGCACTGATTGTGAATCCAAGTAAAATGAAATTAGTCATTCAACAAATATTAATTAGATATGCACTTTGTGACAGGCATTGTGCTAAGTCTGGGATCTGGAGGTCAGGAGGTTGGGTTCCGTATGATCAACGAGACCTGGCCTTAAAGAGCTTAAACTATAACTAGGTAAATCAATTCACAGTCCCTTTCCACAATACTGAAATCTCTAAAGCCTGGAAAACAAAAAGCCTTTTTTAGTAACTAAATTGATGGCAAGATCTGACCTTTACCCCTTGTGAAATTATTTTATAACCTTCATTCCACTTAGTGTAAGCATTCATGTTTTATTATAGAAATATGAAGATCTTTGCTTATGCTGATCCACTGGGAGTGTTAGATAATATATCTATGTACTATATCAATTTTCTAAAATAAAAAATGTCTGAATTCTGAAACATACCTGGCTCAGATATGGGATTGTGGACCAGTATAAACAAAACTGAAAAGCTAGCTGTCATGGATTGAATTGTGTCCCCCCCAAAAAATATATGTACTCATGTGGCTGGGCCATGATTTCCAGTATCTTGTGACTGACCTCCATTTTGTGGTTTTTCTATGCTGTATGTTAAAGGGTTAGGGATGACTGT